>OY728163.1:69666465-79666465 GCA_963277665.1 Viscum album | reverse complement strand
AGGGAAGACAACCTTCACCTGTCCATTCGGCACCTTTGCCTTCAAACGCATGCCGTTCGGGTTATGCAATGCCCCTGGAACCTTCCAGCGGTGCATGATGGGAATCTTCTCAGATATGGTAGGGGATTTTCTAGAGGTCTTCATGGATGACTTCTCTGTCTTTGGGGATACATTTGAGGGATGTCTTAGGAATGTGGAGAGAGTTTTGTCAAGATGTGAAGAAAAGAATCTGGTCCTAAACTGGGAAAAATGCCATTTCATGGTAAAAGAGGGGTTAGTCCTTGGCCATATAGTCTCGGGTAGGGGAATTGAAGTTGATAAAGCAAAGGTTGACATCATTCGTCACCTTCCATCACCCAGAACTGTTAAGGAAGTGAGGTCCTTCTTAGGACATGCTGGTTTCTATAGAAGATTCATTAAGGACTTTAGTTCAATCTCTCGCCCTCTTTGTGCTCTCCTAGTAAAGTATGCTCCATTTGTTTGGACAGGAAGCTGTGAGGGTTCATTTTCAACCCTTAAATCCGCTCTCACCTCTCCTCCCATTATGAAATCTCCAAACTGGGACCTTCCTTTCGAACTCATGTGTGATGCCAGTGACTTTGCTGTAGGAGCTGTGTTAGGACAACGGTGTGATAAAACTCCATATGTCATTTCTTATGCAAGAAAATCCTTAAATAATGCCCAAATCAATTACACCACCACTGAAAAGGAGTTACTTGCTGTTGTGTTTGCCTTAGAGAAATTCAGGTCCTACCTCTTAGGATCACCCATCATTGTATTCACCGACCATTCAGCTCTAAAATATCTCTTCCAAAAACAAGATGCAAAGGCTAGATTGATTAGGTGGGTCCTTCTTCTTCAAGAGTTCGATTTAACCATTAAGGATAAAAAAGGTGTCGAGAATGTTGTAGCTGATCACCTCTCTAGGTTGGAATTCAAGGACAAATCACATCACCTTTCTGTGTCTGATTCATTTCCCGATGAGAACCTCTATTCTGTGAGTGATTGCCCTTGGTATGCTGACATAGCCAACTTCTTAGTTTCAGGGGTCATTCCAAAATTCTTAGGGACCCAAGCTAGAAGAAAATTTCTTTCTGATGTCAAGCATTATGTGTTTGATGATCCATACCTATATAAGTTCTGTCCTGACCAAGTCATTAGGAGGTGTGTGCCAGAATCCGAACAAGAGTCCATCCTAATGTTCTGTCATAGTGAGGCTTGTGGAGGTCACTTTTCCTCTAAGAAAACTTCTGCCAAGGTTCTTCAATGTGGTCTCTTTTGGCCCACCCTCTCAAGGGACTCCTACACATTTTGTCAAAGCTGTCCTAGGTGTCAACAAGTAGGGTCCATCACAAAAAGGAATCAAATGCCTCTCACTCCAATATTAGTGGTTGAAATCTTTGACTGTTGGGGAATTGATTTCATGGGTCCCTTCCCAAACTCTAGGGGATATCTTTACATTCTCTTGGCTGTCGATTATGTCTCAAAATGGGTTGAGGCCATTCCTACAAAATCCAATGACCATCAAACTGTGATTAGATTCCTTAAAGAAAACATCTTCTCTAGATTTGGGATTCCTAGGGCTATCATTAGTGATCGTGGAACTCATTTCTGCAATCGCCCATTCTCATCGCTCATGGAGAAGTATGGAATTTCTCACAAAGTGTCCACCGCTTACCACCCACAAACCAATGGTCAAGCTGAGTTAGCCAATCGAGAAATCAAACAAATTCTTGAGAAAACTGTTAATCCATCTAGGAAAGATTGGTCGAGCAAACTCTTAGATGCTCTTTGGGCATATCGAACAGCATTTAAAACTATCCTAGGAATGTCCCCATATAGGTTGGTTTATGGTAAAGCATGCCATTTGCCAGTGGAGATTGAGCATAAGGCCTTTTGGGCAATCAAAAAAATGAACTTTGACATTTCTTTGGCCGGAATAAAGAGGAAATTGGATCTAAACGAGCTTGAGGAACTTAGGATGGAGGCTTATGAAAATTCAAGGATCAATAAAGCTAGAGTTCAAGCCTACCAGTCTAGGAATCTTAAAACTAAACACATTGAACCAGGGAAACCTGTGCTTTTGTATAGTTCTAAACTTCATTTGCACCTGGGAAAGTTGAGGTCTAGATGGTCCGGTCCATAATAGTGCATAAGGTGTACCCCCATGGGGCTGTTGAAATTCAAGATCCTACCAATGGTCAAATATTTAAAGTTAATGGTCATAGAGTCAAACCATTCATAGAACCATTCCAAAAACATGAAGTTGATGAAGACCTGAGTGAACCTACCTTTGATGAAAAAAAAAACAACAATTAATCAATAAGGGGTTTAAGTCGAGCTAACGACGTTAAACAAAGCGCTGCACGGGAGGCAACCCGTGGTTTTTATGTTTCTAATATTTCTGAATCATCTTTATTTTTCAAATAAGATTACTTAATCATTTTTATATTTAAAAATAAAAAAAATAGACTTTTGACCTGTTCTTCTATTATGATTATGGATGGGTACGAAAGAGGAGCACCATATTCATCCGTGTCACGTGGTGTGATCCTTGAGTAATACCTTACCCAGAAATTTAAAAAGAAGACAATGTATCATCAGTTTATTTTGTTTTTATTATTCAATGGGTTAAAAATATATATATATATATAATAATACAAAAAAAAGTCCACGCCATAGGCCGTGGGGCAAACCCCGTCACAACCGGCGAAGCCGCGGGGACTCGAACCCGGGACCGAAGGGAGACAGGGGCGCGCGCTTACCACTGACCTGCGGCTTCTTGTGCTACCTTATTCTATAATTTTTATATATATTCTTATATTTTACTTCCTTTATTATATAAATATATATATATATATATATTGTTTGTTTTTGTTTGTTTTGTTTGTTTGTTTTGTTTTTTCCTTTTTCCACTAGGGAACTTTGCAAGCAACATGGATATCAAAGGAATAAATTCGAGCGGCAAGAACTTCAAACTTCAACCACCAGGTGACTTCATTCCATAATCCTCATTTTCAATTTCCTTTTTAAATTTTTATTCCCTGCCTCTACTCCTTCTAATTTTTCATTTCTTCAAACAATGGGGACAGTGTTGTTTTAAGTTGGGGGGAGATAAAATAAAAAAATGCTTTTGTGTCAAAAACAAAAATTGAATGATTTGAAAAAAAAAGTAAATGGAAGGACAAATTCCTTTAACTTTTAACATGGTAATACACATTGCACACTTTGAAACTGAATATCAAATAATTTAGCATGCCCTGATTCTGATTTTAATCCTTGTATAATTTCATGAGCATAGATTTTGGAAAGTGTGGCTGTCCAATGTGATATTTCATCGTTTATATTTTCATCCAAATAAAAAAAAATGCCACAATGCACGTCCTCTAGACTGTGGGGTACTAATTTGAATTTTTGGGGTCCCATAATAAATAGCATAGGATGGTTTTATTTTTATGAATAATATGAGTATTCAAAAAAAAAATAAATAAATAAAAAATAAATAAAAAATAAAAAAATTATTAAAAAAATAAAAATAAAAATAAAAAATAAAAATAAAAATTTGCGTGTAGAGCAATGGATTGATAAAATGCGAGGCTTTCGGCACTTGGGGATCGTGACTCCAGAGTTGTCTAGCCCTGAGTTTTTCAATCTATCTCTATTTATGGTAATATGACTTTGTTTTTGATTAAGTTAACTCGAGACGATGCCCGAGTATGTGGGCTTCACTTGGTGCCCTAAGGCCTTTGAGTCTGGGAGTCATCGGCAAAGTCTTGCTACATGGGTTAATTTGATTAATTGAAATCTCAATTACTATAGCAATATTGCAAAAAAAAAAATAAAAAAAAAAAGAGGGATGAAGAATACTCATATTAGGATTAAATGTGATTCCACCTAGCGCTTCCATGATTTTCCCCTTGAATGAAAATGAACCCCCATATCTATTGTGATTCACAACACATCATTACACCTAATTGAGTTGGATGAAGAATGATGATGGATTTGATCAAAGGAATGGGCTTGGGATTGGGATCTGCTTATGAAACTATCTCGTATTAAAATATTTTGATGGGTTTCATGATTGTTTGGTATAAGGTTTTTTTGGTGATCATTGTGTATTAAAATGTTTTTGGAAAAGGGAATTCGAATTTCATTTTTGATGAGAAATATTTTGCTCGGGACTAGCAAAACTCAAGTTGGGGGGTGTGATTAGCCACTAAATGAGGCTAATATTCATTGTTAATATACATAATTTTCATGTTCTTTGTTATTCATAAACACCATTTTAGTGCATTTTACACTTTGAACATCATTTCACATTATGATTGTAATACCTTCTTAAAATGCACTATTATGTGGTACATTTTTGAACATCATTTAAAGTACCCAATGATTAATCTGATTTTAAGGAATTGAATTTTAAATATTTTAATTTGATATTTTTGGAAATTTATCTAAACTTAAATATGAACATGTTTGATTCAGGGATCAGTGGAGAATTCATGGAGGATGATGGAGATATTTGGCAATGAAAGGAAGCAATTCTGGAGAAGGCAGATTGGACACCAGCCTGCTGATGAGACTGTGGGGCCCAACATACAGGCCCAATTAATCCCAAATTTCGTGGTATGGTAGAAGACATGTATGGGAAAAAATCACTCTTCAGGAGTTAATGCTAATTCGGCCTCCATGGTGGTCATTTAGGTGGCCCAAGTTAGAGATACAATCATGGGCCAGATTCTGCGGCCCAGAAAAACAGTCCACTACTTTAATCATATCTCGGAATCCACAACTCTAAATGAGCCCAAATGTTACAGGCGGTTAGAAGACATCCGGAGCTCCATTTTCTTCTTCTATGGCCCTCCCTGATTCGGCCGTCTAGAAGGTCTTCCAGACGCGTCTGTTCGGTGAAGTAAAGCTGGCTGCCACCTCGGGTCAAACGTGGAAAAGTCCAAATTCCACAAGCTTTCCACCACCTATAGCCTAGAAAAATTAATTAAGATGATTTGTACTGTTGGTGGTTCGAACCAAGGCTCCCAAAATGCCTATTTAAGGCAGTGGTGGTGAAGGAGTTGAGGATCTTGGATGCTTTGTTTAAATGTAATGTTATGCTGCATTTTTGTTGCCTCAAATTTGTCTTTCACATGTAAGTTGTTAAATTCACTTTAGTTTCTTAATAAAAGTTCTTCTTCTAATATTATTTTGTTGTTATTAATATCACTTTGATACTGTTGGATCAAGGTTTGAATTTATTCACACCAACCCTTGTGAAATTATTCACCCAACGGTGGAGTGATCATTTTATTTTTGTTGTTTTCTTTACTTCTCCATTTCCTCCCTCATGAGTCTACTTTACGCTTCCATTGAAACCATGGGATCAATGGAGGGCTAACCCACTTATGGGTTGATCCAAGGGAGTAGCAAAGGGCTGGATTGGATGTTATTTATCACCTAATTAATGTATAATCACTTCTTTAATTGGGATTTTTATTTGATGATTTTTAAACTCCATCGTCCTTGTTGAATTTAAGGCCACACACTTCAAGTACTAATACGATCCTTTACCTTGAAGTGCTCAAAACTTTGATCCTTCAAGTGTATAGGTGATTAGTATTAAGGGGTGTAGGCATTAAACCAGTAAGTGATGATGTTGTTTTATCTCCTTAAATGAACCCATCTCAAATTGAAGAATTTGAAATCATTAAAAAGAAAATACGTCCAATCCACCCCGAGTGATAACCTAGGATCAACTCATTCTTTTAATTTGAATTCACATAAGTATCTTATAGTTCACTTAAACCCATCTAAAATCAACCCAAAGTTGGCAACTTCATAGCCAAAAATCCATCCCTTAGGTTGTGTATCTTAGGTATCTTCTTAGGTCTCTGTGGAATCGACAACCCAAGCTACACTACAAGGACCGTTCTACCCTTCTTCTCTTGGGTAAATTTGGGCGTGAACCACCTTGTTCAAAACCCTTGGTAAAATGATTTATGAAACCTTAGTGATGGGATTCAGTGATATGTTTACAAATGTCTCATGTTTATGTTATAGCCACATTTCCATGTTATACATCATGTTGTTATGTTAACGTACTTATGTTATAACTCAAGTTATTATTTACATGTTCTTATGTTATGATTCATGTTTCACCTATGATTTTCTCTTACATTTGTATCATTTATTGGGTCATATGATCACCCCTTTCATTTGATAAATTTCTCCAAGAAATCATATGTTTTGAGATGATCTAGGATGGGATAGTAAAGATTCACTTCAAGAGAGTTACAAATTTATTTATGCTTTGTTTTATGGACCATGTATGTATTGTAATTTATACCTAGTTTCTAATATAATAAACCTACAAACTTCCTTCAAATTTGTTTATGTAAATATTTTTCAAGGAATTATGGTTAAAATCATGAAATAAAATGTGGGTCACCATAGTTGTTATCAAAGGATGGTTTAGTTATTTATGGAAATTAAGTCTATAAAAAACTTAGTATGAACCCTAGGTATAATTATAAATTTAGAAAAACTTTATAAAATTTTGGTGAAGTATAAAGATCATGATTTATATGCAGTAAAATCCATGTTTAGATAATACAAGGGGATGTGGATCTGTGACAGTTATACCTAGGGGTAATAACCTTGAAAAGGGTGCATTGGGTAATAACCCAATTTTCACCTTGTTTACAACAAAGAGGCCTTGTTTCATACTTAGTTTGACACTCCTAGGGTCACATTCTTTGGTTATCAAAAGATTTTTATGAACCAACATGAAATGTTATATATAAAGTTTAAATTATTCTCTTAAAATAACTAGTAGATTAAATTTTATGTTAGAAAAAACTTTAGGATTTAACTCTCATTTGGAATTTATTACCTTAATGATACTTAAAAGAAACCTCCTTTTTATTTCATATTTTTATTTTTTTAGTGGTTGGAAAGAGAAGGGCCCATGGGAACAATGAATGAAATGGTAATTACAAATATGTCATTCATAATTTGATGGAAGTTAGAGTAGAAGTTTTCATGATGATGTTATACCATTTTATAAATAACATAGAGCATTCATATTCACCTAGGAGATAAAAACTAATCATTGAATCTTTCATGCGTCATTGAACTCTCACCTTTTGTAGACCCTTTAACCCTTTTATTGTTGAATATTGGATCAATACTATTGAAAAATATTTCATATACTATATTGTTATGAGAAAGTTAAGGTCACTTTGGCTGCATATCATTTAGAGGGTGAAGCTAATAAATGGTTAACATTGATGAAAAACACTAAGCCTATGTAATAAAATGAAGATATGATGTGGAAAGACTTTAAAAATATATTTCTCAATTAGATTTTTCCTCACACACTACAAACAAAGATGGAAAGGGAATTTATTGATCTAAAGAGAAAGAAAGGTGAATTTGTCAGGTTTTAAGAGATTAACTTCATAAGTATTGAATGCCACTCTTAAAACATTATGACTGATTATTACGAGAAGATAAATTGATTATTTAGTTCCCTAAGACCTCAT
Source organism: Viscum album (assembly GCA_963277665.1). NCBI lineage: Eukaryota > Viridiplantae > Streptophyta > Magnoliopsida > Santalales > Viscaceae > Viscum > Viscum album. The sequence goes on along the minus strand of OY728163.1, from coordinate 79,658,927 downwards.
ATACAAAAATATTTGCTGATATGGGACTTCAGGAGCTATGTGGAAATAATATGACGTGTCCTCATGGCAGAGATAGAATTTGGGGATACAGAATGGTGTCATGGATAGAATGAAAACAATAGAAGGATGGATAAAATATTTGAGAAGTATTTCAACCATGAAAAGTAATGGAATAAACTACAACTTCCCTTATGAAAAAAATTGTGGGTAAAAACACTCATGGAACTATATTTAAGGAAGTGATAAGTGATAAAAATGTAGAAAAGATATCCACATTTCTTAAAACTATCATGGTTACTATTTATGATCCTTCTTTACACGTGGAGAGGAAAATATTTAATGGAAAATAACTCAAATAATAAATAGGTGAAGGGAATTAAGGCTAACCAAGGAAGTCTCCCAGGTTGACCTGCATGCACCTAGCCTACACAATAAGAGGATCACACACACCTTCCCGGCTCGGCCCAGAAGGAAAAACACACTTGCATATGACACCTGCATGAGAAAATTGCAAGATATACCTAAACAGAAAACCTATTTCACCTAGGGTCCCAAGATTTACTATAAATAGGACATTGGGGCCCCTTATTTGACATGAAAAAAATCTGGAGAATCCTTGAAGCACTTGTCTACCTATTCCTTCACCTAGGCCCTCAAGACCATCTGGGTAGCTCTCTAAAACCCTAGAGAAGAGGTAATTAATAGGAATAATGGGGCCAAAGACCCTGCAATGTGTTAAAAACCAAACACCTATGCAAGGAACCACTCCCTCTATAATTAACCTGTACTAGCATGAAGGTATCCTCCAAAAATCAGGACTTGAACATGGATCTTATAAGGAAATATGAGGAAACTATTAGATCCTAGATAAAGGCCTCTCCCATGTATTGTTTAATAATATTTACATAATCCAAAATTAACTTCTATCTCACACATATCTAAACTACATGAAGCAGTTTTGGTTCACCTAGGTCTACCCTATGCGAGACCTCTTTAGTCCGCCCTGGCCTTAACCTATGTGAGAACTCTTTAGCTAACCTAGGCCTTAACTTTTTGAGCCTCATTTGAGCCCTATTTTATGCCAGAAATGAAATTCAATATATTCACTTGGATACCTCATATGAGAGGGACCAATCCAAGACCTCTCACAATGCCTCTAGATATGTGTGGTCAGAGCATAGGGCACACCAATACGTCCTATCAATTATATATTCCCGTGGTAATGTAGGTCCTTCATTTGACATCCCTTGTAGGTGGGATCCTCAGAGTGTTTTCAATTATGAATTACTATAGTAACAAGGGTCCCATCCTTGGGGTAAGTTCTAAGGACATCCTAGTTTTAGACACGAGGTGTAGGGCCATGTCCTTCCATTGTTTTCAATGAGACAAGGGACCTACCGTTTTAGAAGGGGGGTGAGGGTGGGATGCTTTATTTTACCTTTGATAAGGGTCTGTGTCTTATACTAATATATTTTATGGGGGAAAGTAAGAGGTAATCTCACCTTGAGTAAGACCCTAGTATTTATTGTAGGATGTCACATCCCTCCCTCCCTCTATCCACTATGGTTATAAAAACAAGAGAGGAGATGAGAACCTCAAATACCTTTATCTCTCCTGTTTCCATGGCCTCATCCGTTGGTGGTAAAAGGAGATTGTGTGGTTTTTCATATATTTTACTTCCGCTTGTTTCCCATACTGAGAATGACTCATGTTGGCTTAAAGTTTAGTAACGAGCATAATCTCTGCATGATCTAATACATGTTTTAGTAGAGAATTCATTTCCAGATCTTCATACCAACTTCTTTCAGAGGGCCTTCATAGGCATGGGTCCTCAAATACATCTTAATGGGCCATATACACTATGATAAAAACCTTTATAGGGACTCTATAGGTGTGGGTCCTCAAAGTCATATGAAAGGGCCATATAACTTATGAGGCATACTTCCAGAGGGCCTCCTATTCAGTATAAGCCCCCAACCATACCCACTCAATATGTACTCCAATTCATTATAAGTCCTAGAACATAATTAAAATACTCTCAAAGGGAGACATTTCATGTGAGAAAAACCTTCAGAGGACCTCTATAGGCATGGGTCCTCAACCCTTCTGAACTACATGGGATTTTATTCCTATCCAAATTGGATACACATTAATCCTCCTTGAGGTCCAAAACCAGCACCCCAGAATCATCCATAATTATCTATAAGATATATTCCCAGTAGGTTCACATTTTACATGGTAGCCTACATACCTTCTAGGTCCCTTGGACCACTTCGGTGTAATTCCTACACTAATCTTTGACTAGGCATCTTTTTCCAAGACATCCTTTCCATATGACATTAAATTTCACGATTTGGTCCTATTCATGTGACCTTAAAAGGTATGATGTGTCCCATTAAGTGGAGTAGAAATATGTGGGTTCTGATTCCTTTGAAATGTATATGTAGGATTCCCACCTTATGTGCTTAATCCTGAAATCAAAACAACTCTAGTCTCTTTGGATGACGATAAATTCTAGAGTTCCCTACTTTGTAGCTTAAAAACAACACCATGATAATAAATTTCCAAAGAATCTATAATATGTTCACAAAATGGTTCCATCTATGGAGAACCTTAGATATATACATACGATTATAAGTTTCATACCTGTTAATAATTGATTGTTAATTTATGAGAGAATCATTTCATACTTGGGAATTAATAAAGGATTCATGAACATGTCTTAAATCTTTAATAGAGTCATAGATTATGAAACAATTCCCACTAAAAGGTTTGTTGAGCCTGACCTACCATCCTTTTGACCAATGTGATTCACTAAGATTTATTGGGGCCATTCCCCAATAACCACCTACCTTTGTAAAGTAGGTTTGTGAAACATTTCGAATAATGAAACCATTGGTTGTTTCCAGCTCCATGAACAAAAGCCATTGGAATCCATTCAAAAAATGGAAAAATTGATGTGAATAATTATGAAACCATTCCAAACCCCCAAATAAAACATCAAGGGAATGAATTATTTTTCATCTGAAACAAAAATGGAGAACCCAATGTGAAGCCTTAAGCAGCATGACTATGTCATTTACATGACAAGCCCCTTTCTCAAAAAATGAAAGTTGTACAATCAGGGATATACAATAATTAAATGTGTATGTGTTCATTTATTTAGATGATACTTCTATGGGGTTTTATTGTTTGTGTTTGTCAAATATATTTCAAGAACTTTTAACTAGACCCCCTTCAATCCAAATGGTGTTGCACCAGTCCTAGTAGACGTATGCTTCAACCACTGTGCAAGATGGGTCCTCGACCAAATATAGGACACTGTCATCAACCCAATGTCTCCAACACAGGGTATAAAATGTGATAGTTATGGAGTACCATGTAAATTGTATTTTCTCAACCCTATAGGTTACTTAAAAAGTCCCCCTGCTAATGACGCCACACCAACTTTCGCCTCAATTATGGCTGGTGACCCAGAAGCAGACAACACCCATTTCCATCTCAAATAATTTTGGGTTCCTATCCATGAAACACAACAATATACTCTTAAATTATCTTAGTAAGGAAGAACAAGAGGTGAATGATGACCTCATATAGATGACACATGGGTACCTCCCAAGGTATCCTATAAGAATCCACTACTATTAACGCCATGTGGTGACAAACCCTCAATACAATGTGGGTGTTGCAATCGAGAGTCTGAACCAGGTCGCCCAGATCGGGGCACACAATACAGAACACCAGGGGATGAAATCAAACAACAAGTAATAGGTACACACCTCTATTCCCTCTGAATAATCCCACAAATAAAATTTGGTGGAAAATCACGAGCATGCATAAACACCTGGCCAAACTAGCCAAGCCTTGCATCATAGTTTAGTAGCATCAAGAGAATCTTTCCAATCAAATTCAGTGATTTTTTTTTGAATTCACACAAAATTGAGTACATATGTCAAGAATATTGTAATAGTTTGGAATCATTTAGAGAAATCATATGGTAAGTTCTGGTAACAAACATGAGGCAGACCCATATCAATGTCCCTACACTTGAGTATTATCAGTGCATACTGATAGGAAATAGAGGACAAGAGCAGGCACACACCCCTGCTCCATCCATGGAATGAGAATATATCCACATTATATCCATTGAAGTTACAAAACACATCTTGAAAATGGTGAAAAGAAATATAAAAATCTATACCCATATTTTAAAAACCAACTAGGATATAATAAAGATAGTGGTATGAGTAGAGGGGTGGCACACAACTCCATTACCAAAATTGGGGTGACTCACCAACACAAAGTGAGGGTCACCCTAGAGAAGACATGCATATATTCTCCCATCTAGGAGGTTCACGAGATAAATTTCCCCACGATACATGGATAACTAGATTAGGACCATAACCACATTCCAACTGGAGGTCTTTCATCTACTCCAGTGGCCACTCCAGGGATGAAAAAAATCCATGTCAAAATCCGAGAGACTTATTAGAAAATTATGATGGTGACACGTGAGATAATAAAACAATATTCCATATATTAAATCCACTATCCTCGGTAAGCTTCCATAATCACCCACAAGAGACCATCCAAAAAAAGCCTCACCAAAGGCAATTTGAAAATGAAGAGCTGATCTATGATTCTACTCTACTTAATGGATGATTTCTTTATGCTCTAAGATGTTTGTCTATGGAATCTCAGGATCATAATATTTCATTACCAAATAAAGTAAATAGTAGAATTAGTTCCAGAGGTCCTCCCCAAACATCTTACTATAAAGGTTTGTTTTATATCCAGAATCCGATTGATCTTGAGAGCCTATCTCCTGATGATCACCATGGAATCCTCTTTATGGTTATAATATCCAACAACAAGGTGATATTCCCCTTAATACCATCTTCCTTGAAGGTCCTCCCCAGGATATATGATATAGAAATCCTCCTTGTAGTCATATGTCAAGCCTTGGTGGTAGTCATCCCCATGATGGCAATCACTAAGAAGGTCCTCCTCACACTGACATTTTACTTTGATAAGAAGGTCCTCCCCTTTCTGATTTAATCATGAGAAATCCTCCTATCTTTAGGCACTTGGGAAAATGAGGCTAGTGATTTATGATGCCTCTTCATTGAAAAATAACATCCTTTCTAAACCAAAATATATCCCAAGGAAACCATTATTATCTGAACCACCCTTGGATCACCCGCATTCTAATATGACATAGGAAACCTCCATCAATCCGACTATTTACAATAAAGTAGTAGACATGTTGAAAACGAGAAGAAAGTTTTCTAAGGATAATATACCAATCATGTTCTATCATTTAACCACTACCCAACATAGTATTCTAGAGGCATTGTTGGAATATTGCATGCATGACATCCGTATAAATCTATGGAACACTCCTCATCGCATAAAAAATAATGTTTTTCCTTATAATGAATATCCAATCCACATTAAGGCAATATAATGGATTCACTATCAAATTGACTTGGCGTCTCTCATAGGTTCATGAAAAATAAAATTGGGGTAAAAAATAAAATATCCCTTCAACGTGCATGTCTTTATGTGTTAAAAAATTTGTGTCCAGTAATCAGTGATTCCCCATATAGTTTTCATATTAGAGGATGGAGAAAACAAGGGGTGTTGTATTTCACTATTCTATACAAAAAAAATACAACAAAATGTGACATCATGAAATATAATATCCTCATGATAGATTTAATAAATGGGATCTATTCATAATATATTTTAGTATGAGAAAACATTTTCTTTCCTAACTCCAAAAAATGTCAGGCTAGTAGAGAGAGACATCAAATAACTCCTACGTCAATCATCCAAAAATAATGAGAAAGCCTCTCAACTAAGGGAGTAAAATCATCAAGAATCACCAATATCTTTAGAAGAATGTGGTTATAGTGAAAACCATACTATGATCTTGACCTATTTTTGAACACAAATTTGTAAACTCATAAAAGAAAATGCAAAAATAGTAGTCATGAAAATCTAGGAGAAACCCTAGCCCATGGTGTTGGGGGATTTTTTAACATAATGTTTAAAAGGTTGTGGAAAGGAAATAGGAACCACCCCATCCCAAAGGTCTAGGGGATTTTTTTACCTAACCCCCTCAACAAAATTTAGTGTTCTTCCGATTAGGGTGAATGTTACAAAATAGATCCTCCCAGCTCATCCTATACCATGACCCAATGTCCTCATTAGGAACACGCATAACAAAGTTGTTCGAGGATTATCTTTGGACCACCATCCACCAAACAGTTCCAAGAGGACTAGAAGAGGATCATATGATGACTTGTGGTGTGTGAAAACAAAGTCAGTCTCTCAAGGATGCTAATAAAATTCTTGTAATGCATTATGCATTAGTGAATGTCATTAAAACCACTGATATAGATTCTATAGAACACGAGACTGATAAAGAGGAATAGGAGAATGGATTTTACATTCATAATATAGCCCACCCTGAAATGAGTAAAGAATGTGTTCATATCCAAAACTAGAGGATTTCTATGAAGAGGGGGTTTCCCTCGACCACTCCATTACCACCTCCTTGAAAATAATCCACCAAAGAAAAGGGTAAAGGAAAGGACTTATACCACCCAAATCCCAAAGAGGTTTAACTCCTCATAATTGATGAAATATTTTCTCAATAGAAGGAAGAGATGAAGGAGTTGAGGAAACTCAATGTAGAACTACTTCAAGGAAACATCCTTATTGGATATGTTCTAAAATTAGAGCCTCAACTCATGATCCCTTCTAATACATGTCAACAAAGAGTGTTTATCTCAACATCTTGAAGAGAGCTAGAACACCCGCTCAATATGGGGTACCGACAACCAATATAATTAGACCCCATGAAAACACAATATAAATAGTTACCTCCCTTAGGTACACAACCAAATCTAGTTCAGACACATCTTTATGGACCGACCTTAACAAGCTGCCCACTATAGGTATAAACAGATCCATTACAAATGGACCCACCTATTGCTTCCCCTACTCAAACTAATGTTCAACCTGACATACCTTAAGGGTTTAATAGTACCATTAATTCATATATAACTTTATTATAAGCTATGTAAGTTTGGTTTTCACCAATATATCTATAAAGGAAGCCTTATGTTGAATGGGTTGATCCAAACCCCCCACCAAATTTTGGGAACCCTACATTTCCAATTTTTAATGGATCAGGGGACCCATAGTATCATTTGATGCATTTTTTGTCCTACTATGATCCCATGACAGGGAATCCTACACAAAAATTAGCAGTGAAGCTTAAGTGATTCCTAAAAATTCTAAAAAGGATATCCTTTGTATATTACACCAGTTTTCTAGCTTAGTCAATCATGGGATAGAAATATTTACATTAGTAGTTTCTATTTTAATTCAACTTAATGCTGGAGATGACAACAATGTTGGACCTCTCAAACTAATAATGTGGAAGTCATTCTTAAAATATCCCCTACACATCCTCCAACTCCCAAGATCCCACTATATCATGAGGTACATCCTCCTGAGTGTAAACAAATTCCTATCTTTCTAGGATGAGTGAAGGGAGTGGAGGATAAAATAGTTTTAGGAGCTAAAGAATAAATTTTATTCTTTACGAGATGACCAAGTCCTTGACTACTTCATCACAGATTTGGAGAATAACTTTCTCACATTAATAAATCCCAAGAGGTTCAATAAGGATGGTCTTAAAGATCTCCTAAATTATTTCCCCTTTCATTGGATGCTGGGTCACACTATCTAGGAATTCTTTATTTTTTATGTAATACTATGAAAAATGGTGTAATCCAAGAAAGTGAAGTTGAAAAACCATTAGAACAAGTGACATCTGCTTGCACTACAACCCTAAGGGAGGAGGGTAAATGGAAAAGGATTACCAATAAGAGTGCATAAAAGTTTAGAGATTGGATGACTAAAAAGAAAATAAACCAGACTCATGAAATCTCCTAATAATAATTGAAGTAACCAAATATTCCACCTTTCACCTATGTTGTGGCACTACCGACCCCATCGACATTGTAGTCCTCCAAAATCTAGTTTTCAAAAAAAAAAACAACATTTAAGGAAGGGTGGGAAACAAACATAGGATTATGAACCTATACCAAGTCTAATTTTGGATTTAACTATCTTAGAATTTATTCCTTTAGGTTGGAAAGAACAAGAATCGCTATACAAAAAAATTACAATGGGTACCGCCCCACTAAACTATACCACAATAGTTGACCTGCGAGATGAAATCCTTATCAGATAAATAATTGATCTTTGGGCCCATTAATTTCATCCACTTAATGGATCCTTTCACTGATAATGAATATGGTAATGAACCCAAGTTCCATTTACTTGATTGGGGAACCAGGGGAATAAGCCACAAGAGTCTAGGATACAATGAAAGATGTGGTCGCAAAAGAGATCAATACTCTTTCCATGTCCCTACTCAGACTATATATGCTGTTGAAACTTGTGGGAGTTCCCTACAGTGGGCTTAGCTAGAGAAAGAATGCTCCCTGAAACATTTCAGGGATCACCCTAACCAGATCATCTTGGAATATTGATCAGAGGGGGAACCTTATTAAAATAAACCTGAGTTAGAGGAAGACCTATTCAACCTAATCCACCAAGGATATGTTCCCCTTCAATTCCTATTTCAAGGGAAAATCTACCTACTTCAATTTCTTCATTTCCTATAGCACTATCAAGAGAGTAGTCTCACACTAAGAATCATAGACCTATAGCCCACAATCAAAAAATTATAAAGTAGATATCCCTAATTTCTGCCAAGTTTTTAACCCTGGATACTCTAATTCTATCGAAATACTTTCAAGAATAATTCATAAAGGATTTTCTAATCCCTCAAGAGTTTGAAGTTGAAGTTTCCACTACTAAAATTTATCATGTAGGGATTAATCCCACTAAATTCTACCCAATCATCTCTTTCATGGAGTAGGAAAAATATGTTGTAATATAGGGATACATTATACCTTCTTATGTTTTTTATAGTATATATTACTTTGATATACAAAGGTCCTTTACTAAAAATGTCTTAGGAGTCAACCTCATTCTATTCTGGAAACTTCATCAGCTAGTTTACAGTGAGGACCTCTTGTCCCCTTCTTCTATGATTCTACACAGTTATGGAAAGAGAAATAAAAAGTCTCTCAGAATAATCAAGCTCATGGATAAGTTTGGGGACCTCATATATGGCTCAAAATGTATATTCGTTTAGTAAGAAAACAATTTTCAATGTTTTTATAGGAAGGCCTTGGTTGCATCAACCTGTGGCAATCTCCTCGCCACACCACCAATGCCTCAAATATCGCATTAATGATCAAATTTTTATGATTTTATGGTCGTAAGGCCCCATTCCAATTTTTGAAACACTATATATTAGTGAAGTATTATATCAAAGGGAAGGTAAGAAGCCCCTAGCCTACAATGTTTCTTGATTCATGGTCCAGTGTGGTGTAGAAATAACCTTGAAAAATCCATTCAAATAGATTAGTTAAGAATATGTGATTCCCATCCATACAATTTAAGACATGATCCCAAATTTAGGAACATATTTAATAAAATTCAGGATATAAGTCCTGAAAACTAATACCAACATCACTAAAAAGGTCACTAACTCTCCAGACAATGTTAAAATCTCTGATAAAAATTCCCTCATTCCATTCCCTAAGATTCAATAGATCCCCACCACTTCTACTGAGTCAAAATATGTTTTTTATGTCACCAATATAGGGTGAAGATACTCTTTATATATCACTCACTCCACCCCTTCATAACTTCAAAGAAACCCCGCATTTACAATTAGGTTATAGGAAGCTACTTCATCTATCAGAAGTCAAAACATTAACACCTCTCCCAAATCTGATAAATTTACTTCATTACCTACCCCCTAAGAGTAGTGAATAAGAGGGAGGGGTATAGGAAGATGAAAAGGAAGAAGAAAAGGTAGAGGACTTAGGGATTCTCCTCTAATAATTTTATAGGGTGTATCTACAACCATTAATGAATTGAAATAAATAAATATGGGTATAGAGGAGGACCCATAACCTACTTTGATCAGTGAAACCATGGATTTTAAAGAATAAGAGGTATATACCTCATTTCTAAAGTAGCATTGGGATGTGTTCATCTAGAATTACATAGAAATTATATACCTAGATCCTATGGTGGATACTCACCACCTGGGATTTCTAGAAAATTACTAAGGATATAAATAGGTTGACAAAGTACACACCCAACTATGCTACCAAAATTGAGGTTGAAGTTGACAAGATTAACAAATCCAATTTTATTTGGGAAGTCCAGTATCTGAAATGGATAGACAATATTTTCCTGGTAAATAATAAGAATGAGAAAATTAAGGTCTATATTGACTTCATATATTTGAATCAGTACTGTCCAAAAGATGGTTTTCTGATTCTAATTATGGAACTTATGATTGATTCTATGGATGACTATCAGGCCATCTTCTTCAAGGATGTCTATTTAGGGTATAATAAAATCTGAATTTCCTAAGAAGATAAAGAAACCACCACATTCAGCCCCCCCCTATGGTGTATTTTTCTATTGGGTAATTCCATTTGGATTGAAGAATGTTGGTGAAACATATCAACATACCATGCATCACATATTTTAATCCTTATTGGTAAGGTCTGTTGAATTCTACATCAATGATCTGGTGGTCAATTATGGAAATTTTTTAGACCACTTTACTACCCTTGAGACCATATTCAACAAACTATGACAACATAACCCAAATATGAACCCCTTGAAATGTACATTTGGGGTTACCTTAGGGAAATTTATTATCTTCATCATACACAATCATGGAATTGAGTTCGAACTTGTGAAGAAAAAGGGTATCCTCAATATGTAACCTAATAAGAACATCAAATAGTTAAGTATTTTATAAGGCCACTTGGACTCCATTCATCTCTTTATAGAAAACCTCACTAGAAAGTGGTTTCCCATCACTAGGATGATGAAGAAGGGGGTCACATATCAATGGACCAACGAATCTCAAGAAGCATTTGACATTATCAAGAAATATATGTTGATTCCACTATTGTTAAAGATACCCATTGAGGAAAAACGACTCATTATATATGTGATATAACTATAAAGATCAATGGGTACTTTCATCGCACAAAATAATGATTATAGGAATGAAAAAAACCTTTATTATCTCAGTCAAACCATGCTCGACACGGAGACTCATTATTCAGATATCAAGAAGAGATGCCTGATGTTAATATGTGTGGTTCATAATCTAATGAACTACCTATATAACCATGATGACCATTTGGTCTCTCTCAAGAACCCGCTAAAATATATCATCAACCATCCTATGTTGAATGGACATTTGGAACTATGGTCCTTTATCTTTATATATTTTGGTATTCAATTTGTGCATTAGAAAGAGGTAAAAGGCCAGGATTTAACATATTTCCTTCCAGAACATCCCTTTTCATAAACAACATCGTTAAACACTAAATTTCCTAATAAAGAGATCTTATCTATTTAAGAAAGTCCCTAGACATGAGAAATGTATTTTGAAAACACATCCAGAAGCTCAATAGGTAAGAGAATGGAGGACCCAAAGCACAACAAAGTTTGGTTGGGAGTAATGATCATCTCTCTAGAAAAGGTAGTTTTTCTTTATTCCTTCATATTTTCAGAAGGTTGTACAAATAATGAGGTAGAATATCAGAACCTCATTGTAGGGATAGAACCGACACATAAAAATCCAGTGGACCTCTTGAAGGTGAAATGCGATTTAGAGTTGGTAATAAAATAGATCAATGAAGATTATTCTATCATAGAAGAAGAGATAATCCCCGTACTTGACTATGTTCATGGACTAATGGAAGGATTCCCCTTAGATCTAACATTGAATCATATACCAAAATCATAGAATTCTCAATCTAAGGAATTTGTAAATGCATCCACAACTTTGGAAGATCTAGATCGTGATGAAATAGTCATCAACATTATGCACCATCGAATTTTCTTGCCTTTTGTTCATGTCAACGTAGAAGAAATCAATGAGTTTAGTTACATCCCTAAACTATATGGTCCTACAATTGGTTGGATAATGAACATTTTATACTACCTTTAAAATGGATTTCTCTCATCAGATAGAGATAAAAAAGATAAAATTCGATGATGGGCGACCAAATTCACTCTTTATGACAGCCCGAATCACCAGAACATCCTCAATAAATGAGGATTTGATGGAATAATTATCAAGTATATTAATACAGAAGTGACCATTTCTATCATGAAAGAAGTACATACAAGATCCTGAAATTCCCACCAGTTAGGGTTTAAGATTTCTAATAAAAAATGAAGTCTTGGATATTTTTGACCTTCAATGAAACATGAATACAAAAAATTCACCAAGAAGTGTCATTCCTTCCAAGTGAATTCCAGATTCATCTATCTACCCCCAGAGTTTGTACTCACAACTAAATACTCTTTGAAATTTTCCATATGTGGAATGGATTTTGTAGGTCTATATCCTCTAACTATGGCCCAACAGTTCAAATACATCATCACTGCTACCAACTTATTCTCCAAATCAGCTGAAACAATATCCCTCAAAAAATTTGGGACAAAAAACATTTTCACCTTAGTTAAATATAACATCATCACCATATTTGGTATCTCTTATACCATACTAATGGAAAACAACACCAATTTCTACTCTTCTGAGTTCGATAAGATATATTAGGAGTATAAAATGAAATCCAACCATTAATCTCCCCATCATGAAACAACTAATGGATATATAGAGGACTTAAACAAGACCATATCAAACATACTACAAAATTTGGTGGATAAAGAAAAAAATTATTGGTCTAAAAAAATCTTGCATTCCTTGTGGGACTACCAAACTACCACACACACCGCCACGTGGGAAACCCCCATTACTTGTATATGGGAAAGAATTAGTCCTTCCACCAAAATGGCTAGATGAATTGGAGAAAATTGATGAGAATAAATTCATACCTTTGACCACTTGGAGCTCCATAAAAATTAGATAGTATGGGCTTTTAAAAATAAATTACACTTATGATCGTTCCTCTAAGGGGAGCTGGTACTAATCCTTAGGACCCTGATGATACCAGGGAAGAAACCTCCAAATCTTGATCCTAAATGGGAGAGACCTTATTCAATACATAATGTCCACTCTAATGGAGCTTATTCCCTGATCTCAGTGGATGAAGAGCTCATTAAGACCCCTACCAATGCAATATTTTTCAAGAAATATTTTGTGTGATAAATACACCCCCATCTATATTTCAAGATGATAAAGTGCACGACACCTTCATACTGACCGTATAAAATTAAACTGCATGGTTTTCTTATCATCTTTACCACATAATGTTAAAATACATAAAAATATGTCCATGGATGTACGACCTTAAAAGGATTATCAAATGGTCCCAGTTGTATGGCCCAAAACTATGAGACACCATAGTCCAATTTTTAAGACTCCATATATCCTAACATCCTAGATACAATAAAATAAACTATATGAAAACATCTTTTTTGCATGATGTAAACATGCATGGTTCCCATTCTTATTACATGATGTAAAACTACGACACACTTCAATTCATGATTGGGCGGATCAAAATCCTAGTTGTTGGTCTCCCACTATTCCCCCATTCAACAACTACATGTGGATTTATTACTACCATAATAATATACATAGTGATGCACGAATCTCCAATCCAAGGTCCATCCATGACATAAAAATATTCCCCTCCTTGGGTATGAGCCATACCTACACAAGGAGATTTCATTTGAGAATTAAGTGAGGATTGATTCTAACCTAAAATGGTATATGTAGTGATTTCTAGACCCTATTCCTTGGAACCATCCATGAAGTACAAACAATAACCCCTCTCCTACACATAAATAAATATATGTGTAAGAGTCCTCAATTTAGGTTACCTCATTCAGGAGCCCATTATGGAAATAAAAATACCCCTATATTGAATACAAATCAAAATCTATAAAGGGGACTCAACATTCTAAGTCCAATACCAATCCAAATGTTTCCTTAGTGGTCACATATATTCCTTCCACACATCATACTCTTTATCTTGAGGAATGTCAGATATCCAGAAGATTCTTATGACTATCAGTAATATAATTTCATATTCCTAAGGAAACCGTTGTTTTGAATATGAATTGATACACCCTAGTCTATCTTTTCATAATTATCCCACCAAAAGGTCCTATAGAACAAAGGCACATTTTCCCTCAAGAGAGACCTCTTAGGTCTCTATAAGTGTCAAAAACATTATATTAATAACCCTCCTTTCGAACATTGGTATGTGGTCATTCCATATTTTCTTTTCCCATATCACTTCTTCTAATTTGGGAATCCCCAATATCATGGTTTACAATTTCCTTCTTCATGTATAAAGTATGTCGGGACATCCTTGGCCCGGTAAGTGTCATACCCCCCATCATTTCCAGGACATATGGTCCTACATGTATGAACTAAAACTACAAGATACTATGTCATCCTAGTCACATGATGTTAAAATGTATGACAAAATCTTTGGAACATGATGTTAAAATAAAGTCTTACACCGTGAACCATTCATAGGATGCCCTAGGAAACCATCCCAGTAAGTCTCATATCACAAACATGGGATGACTCTCATGAGATGATTTTCTAAATTCATGAAATGTGTTCTTAGGGCTTCATGACTTCTTTTTCACCTCAGGTAACCTTCATCCTTATTACTAGATGATAATCTTCATGGTATTCAAGAAAAACATATGACTTGATTCTCATTCATATGAGATATTTAGCAATGCCTAGAACCCACATCTTAGTCCATCCATAATAAAATCAGAATTCCCCAATTTTTCCTTTTAATAGCCTTTATGTCATGGAAGAAATATTTACCAATATTTCTTTCTCAAACTGACCATAACTCACATGGGATTAGGAGTTTTGGTAAAGGATTCCCTATACGATCAAGGAATGTAAGTTAATGTCAAGGTTATCATGGTCCTAGATGAAATACCTTAAAAGGATCACCAAAGACCCTTAACACATTAATTCAAATTGCATGGATGATGTTTCTTGCATGATGTAAATTTAGGAACTGTGTTTGGATTGATTCTAACCTCAAATGGGATACGTAGTGAAAACTAGACCCTATTCCATGGGCCCATCCAAAATATAAAAAATCCCCATTTCTTCGTTATGGGTTAGACCTCTTTTGGGAAAATATTTCTACCAATTATTCAGAAATTTTGATATAAAATTATCCTTCCATATTCAAGCACTTTCCTTTCTCAAACCAAACTTTGTGTCTGGGTAAATTTTAATCTCCACAAGATTTATTGCTCCATCGGTAATATAATGTCATATTCCTAAGTAATTCTTCATTTGACTATGCATTGATATGCCACATTCATCTTTTTATAAGTTTCACAATAATTAAGGTATGTCAACTAGAGGATTTTATTGTTTTAATATGAATTAATATACCCAAGTTGGTTTTTCATAAGTCACCTAACAAAAGGGCCTTTCAACTAGAGGCACATTCATCCTCTAGGGATACCTCTTCTATCTCCTACACTCGAAAAACATTTTACAAGAAACCAATTTTCAGACATGGTCCATGGTCTTTCGTTGCATACTTTTTCCATATTACTTATTAGATTTATAATCCCCTAGATTATAGTTTACAATCTTCCCCCTTTATGCTTGAAAATGATGGAACATTCTTAGAAAGATTACTATGAATAGAAAAATCACTAATCTTTTGATCAAATTTAAACAAACTTAAATTATATCCCTCAACTTCCTTCCTATAAGATATTAAATAGAATGTTCCATGTCCTGATTTCATTAAATTAAACTACATAATGATTCGACCCCCATCTGGGAGGATCCTTTTGTCTTGATTTTGGTCACCCACCGCATCACCCCGGAATAACTATGTATAAATTTATGCTCATTCAATCGAGAAACATTGTAATTCATAGATCCTATATTCTAGGACCAACTACCACTATATCCAAAACATGTCTGTTCCTCCATTCATGGACACAAACTCGATCTGGGTGAGTGGTTATGGAGTTATCCCAAGACCCTTCCTTTGCAGAAATATGATCAAAACATAATTACCCATTCTTTACAAAAGCCAAATTTGTGAAGGAGTGGTTTCCCATTCTTGGTCAGTGCCAATACAAATGCTCCATTCATTCTCAGAAACATTCCCTTCACAAAACACCCTCCATAGTCTTGAGAAATTAAGACCATTATAAACTCCATAGACATTAGTAATTTAATTTTATATTCCTAAGGAAAACTTTGTTTTTACTATGCATTAATACACCCTAGTTTGGATTTTCTTGAGTTTCCAACCAAAAGGGCCTATCAATTGAGGAACATTCATTCCCAAGAGATACCTATTATATCTCCATAACCCCCAACAACAACATCGTGATGGAAACCAATTTTCAAATTTTTTCCATGATCATTCCTTATATACTTGTCTCATATTATGTTTCAGATCTTGAAATCCTAAAACCATGACTCAAAGTTCCCCTTTTGGGTATCTGAAGAATTTTGGAGCATTCTCGACCAAAAAGCCCTTCCTAGGTCATCATCCCATAACTCTTGGTCAAAGTTGTTCAACCTAAAAAACCATTCACATTAGTCTAGCTTGAAATACTCTATAATACCCATGAAAAGAGACATAGTACTGATCAGGATGAAAACTCACAAAGGGAACCATGGGTAAAATTCAAGTTTCTTCTCAGTATACGTCCACTCTACATGGTTTAGGAAAACAAAATGAGCAATGAAAATGAAAAATGCACAACACTTGTTAGGCTGAAAACCCACAAAGGGTGTCCTAAGAAAAATCCAAGTCTCACACACTAAGTAATTTTCATTTTGACCTAAGAAAATATTAGGGTGATAATATAAAAGACACAAAGTTTTCAGGGTGAATCACATGAACCGAGAAATAGTAAAACTATGATATCTAGTTATAAATACTTAGAAAACAATCGGAGGACTCTCATTCTTATTGCTGTAATTATAATTCATTAAAACAATGGTGTTTAAAAAAAATGAGTCATTTTCAATGTTATGTTATGGTTACAATAATTATGAGGACATAGAAACAGATGACCGGAGAACAAAAAAATACTTTTCATTCATGTTTTAAAATGTGAAGAATATTTCACAAGATGAAGTCTCTCCACCATGTTTTACAGATGTTTATTGATATAACATTTGAGATGTTAGACGATGGTGCAATCCTTATCTGCAGATCTCCAAAACCAATCCAGTTATGTAGTGAAAACCTCTTCAGCATGACATAGTTTCTCCTTCTTCATAGAAACAAAATCCCTACCTTGTTCCAATAATCTCTTCAAGTAATGATGGATTTATATATTCTATTACTTTATGGAATTTGGTTATTTTTAAAGGCTTACCAATTGTAGAGATTTATTGTATAGGTAGTGTTGATACTCATCCACCTCCTTGGCATGGATGAGATCCTCCTAGGATAAAATAGCTCTAAGATCTTTAAACTAGCATGCCAGCTACACCTTATCCTACTATGATCTTTTCCCTTCCTCCCACTGCCGAATGATTGACTTCACAACATGGTGGGTCATGTGGTAATCAAACCCACCATAACCCAAAATAAAAACATCATTGAAAGTTGGAAAAGTTTCTATTGAATACCTTTGATAGATATATATGAATTTATATTCTATATATCTCACCAAAAAATATAGTGTGTGGTGAAAAGGGAATATTATGTCTCCAAGTATGAATCATAGATGCTTCCAGAAGGAGAAATGTAATATGTGATTAATGCACTTAGTGAGGAACCCTACTACTCTCCCTCTAGAATAGTGTCATCTATGACTTTTTCCATTGGATTAATGGGCAAGGAAGATCCTCCCTTATTCCAAACTAAAAGAATCTATGGAACTAGATTGTGGATGACACCCATCATTAACATTAGGGGGTTAACAAATAGTAAACTAAAAAAACCAAAGTAGTTAGAAAAAATCATCTCTTGGTAGATCAATTACTTGAATTGGTGCCTCTCTAACACCCTTAGTCTCAATATTTTGAGTAGGGGTCTTCTAGAAATGCACACCCCCAAGTTTTTCAGAAACAAGTATAGAGAGATCTTGGGAATCTCCCACTTTAGGGTCCTTAGTTGTTACTCCCTTAGAAATGGAAGTAGGATGGACTTAGATTCATTGGTCTTGAATTTCCTTGGAAATTTTTTCAGTGGAAAAAGCTGCATAAGTCAATCTTTGGCATGAGATGTCAAAGGGATGAATTTATTATTACGAGTCTATGCCTCATCAGGAATATACCCCTCAATACTTGAAGGACCAGTGTCGAACCCATTAAGGGAGGATATTGAATTGTATATTTCAAAAGGAAGGTATAGTCAAATGGGTACATTAGCTGAGTCATAGGATTAAATGATATTGAAAAGACTTACTGTGGAATGTACACTGATCTAACTTCTTTTCCCTCTTTCGTTTCTTCCCATGAGACAATAAGTGGCCGAAATCGGTTCTCTTAATAATGGGAACTGGAGGTGATAGTTGAGAAAATCCTTTTTCCATCTACTCCTCCATCATCTTTTAACCTAAGGATAACTCTGAGGGCTCGATAGAATCAACCCCCACTCTAATAGGGGTGTTTGTCGACCCATATTTTGGTAACTCAAGCACCACCCTCAATTCCATTTATTCTAATGCTAACTTCTAGGAAAATTGAAACTAAATTAATAATGATAGATGAGGGAGGGTAAAAAGAATGGAAAATATATTTATACCTTTCCAGTATAGATTTATTAATTACATTCCTCATCAGATCTTCCAAATATCCCCTCAACCCCAGATCAGATCATCATGTCAATTACCCGCTTTGTAGCCAAGATCCAATCATTAGTGGAATATATTAATATCTATAGGTCCAAAATATATATTTTTACCTTAGTTAAATTATCATTGGGGGTGAATATTTTAGGGTGATTAAAAATATCCAAGATCTGGGATATGAATGCTAGCCTGGAGAAACACCAATAAATATCTGATTTCCCAGGTCACATCCTACCAATATTGGATTTCCAAAGGATGAACATAATCCTAGGATTCCACAAATATATTCAAGGAATACCTGATATCATTTTAATTATAAGACTTTTCATGCCTCTTTACTCAAATAGGATACTAGGAAATTGGGTCTTGAGTCTCCTTCTTCAAGTGATGACTAGACCTCCTCATCCCATAAGATGTAGTCTTCTCAACACTAATATACTCTAGGTTCCTTTTCAATATCACTTTGAAAATTTTCTGAGGTTCAACATCATCAATATTGGTCTGCAAATTCCTACCATGAATACCCCACCTATCATACTTCATGGAATTGAATAGAGGGATGATTTTTGTCTACGCCCCTTAGGTATAGGAATAAATCCAAGAACTGGTGTATTTGGATTCTAGACCGATTGATTCACCCGATGGTGGTAGTTTGATAGATGCTTGGGATGCCTCTAAATCCATGAGGATCAAAAATTGATAGGCCATTATTGGATTATTCTCAAAATAAATGTGTATTGGTGGAGATAAATCTGGTTGTTGCAGACACTTAAATTGTCAAGAGAATCGATATGGAGTATAGGCCTCACATATGATCTAATTGTCAATATAGGCTACCAATATGCTATCTATAAATGCAATCATGTCAAACCTCAGGTTTTCATTAGCTTGTAAAATTTCAATGAATGTTAAAGTAGGTGTATAACCATTTGGAGAGATGTTAAACTTTCCCTGTATGTTCATATTCTTCAAGGGTTTGTCATTTTTTAGAGATAAAGGCTGAATACCAGAAACGATCTAGATGAATGGGAAAAACCATACTTTTGGAACTTGAAATACACCTAAAACAACATAATATATGAAGTGTGATTCAATCCATCCCCAAATCAATTTAAATTTCCATAAAATATGATATAACGCCTTCCCAATGTACACATGAAGTAAAAACCAGTAGGTCTTTTATAGAATAGAGGAAACCAACCCTACTTGGTTATCTTCTACTAATTTTACCACTATGAAAAATGTACCTAGACTTATGCTGCTATTATATTTATGGATTTATAGTAGGTATGTGCTCAACCACATCATGATAAATACATCCAAATATATTGTTATAGGAAACTCATATTTGACATTATAGACCCACTGATTATACTGGTCTTGCTCCAATGTAGGCCTAAACCTGTTGGGAATGAAATGATTTTCTAAATAGGGGAATCCCATTGGGTTATGACAAGTAGAACATTCTTCTATTGGCCTGAGGAAGGCCTTCATCCATACTTCAGGATGAATTTCACCCCATGGTTAAGGTTCTCCCTTATTGATCATCTGATCCATCTTTAATATCTTGCAAGATAAATCTGTAATCCTTTCTCCATCATCCCACATCACCTTCAATGGAATGATCTAATTATACATATCCTCATAGAATGGTCACCATGATATCTTTTATAAATCCCACAAGATAATGCCAAATTTTCCATGAATCATATGGAAAGTATTTTCCTAAGGGATATATTAGATCAAAAGTTCAGGGATGATGTCTGGGTTCTTGAAAACATACATCTATGCCACCCAAATTTCCTCATAGATACTAACATTTTTAATTTAAGTCTTAAATTCTATTCAGGTTTGGTGCATCCCGTATGCCTACATCCATTCAATCCTGACTCCGCATCTAGAATGGAAGTCCAAATCTTCCTTCCATCCCTATGATTGGTTTATCTTATACACACAGAATATTGACTTGTAGCTATTAGGTCTTGATTCTTGGGTTTGAGGCTTTAGGTCCAGGGCACATAGGCTATTGTGCATGATGCATGTAGTAGGAAATATTACTTGATAAATTCACACTTGGAGGAGATTTTGGAGATGAGTAAATTATTTTATTCCATGAAACAGGACTTTGGAAAATAATTCTTAGGTTTTAGGATCACCACATCTCTTAGAAGTCCATGATTATACAGGGGAAGATAGTCCCCCCGAGGGTACTCGCGCTAGTACTTACCCAAATTCTTCGCTATGTATGAAAGGGTAGAGTCTCAAATGTCATAGTAATTTGGTCTGATGGTTTTAAGTTTCTCTAAAACATGATTAGAATATTTTTCATGGGAATCCATTTGAGCAGCCACTGGAAACCTGCAAAGAGAAATTGATAATTTCATTAACATTAAAATCTTGATTTTGGAAAATTTTGAGATTTTTCTAAAGGGAGGACTTTGTGCAGGACACTTGTGAAAGTACCCTCATGTTGGCCACTCTCCCAAGTGACTTTATGTAGGACACTCACCCATGTTCCCTCATGCAGGACAATCACCCAAGTGTGCTCGTGAAGGACATTCACTCAAGTGCCCTTGCACAAGACACTTTCCTAAGTGTTGTCATGTAGTCCACTCACCCAAGTTCCCTTGACCAATCCACTCACACAAGTGATCCCATGTATAATGGTTTCTTAAGTATCTATAATGTGTGATTTCATGAGAGTATCCTTTGAAAAAAAATATGGATGACTTTCTTGATGGGAGTAGAAGAATGAAAAAAGTAGTGGAAAGAATCGCTGGATAGTCGAACCTATTTATAGATATGGTTGATCTTCACAATCAAACTCTATGGAAGGCCCAGGAAGAGTGCCTATTCATACCACCTACATGGATAACCCACATGGACCTTGAGATATTTTCTTCCCTTTACCTCAAGATTAGACCCTATTCTTCTAATCAGATCCATTCTTGAGTGGGGGGGATTTTGTTGATTCTCTTTTTTTCATATGGGGATGAAAATATTTAATGGAAAATACCTAAAATGATAAATAGGTTAAGGAAACTAAGGAGAACAAAGGAACACTCCCAATTAGTCCCAAAAACACCCAACATGCATGGTATGAGGCATGCACTAGCCTGGCATGTGCATCCAAGAAAGAGTACCCACACATGTGCATGAAACCTGTACATGAAACTTGCATGATGGACCTACACAAAAAACCTCCTTTACCCAGGGTCCTAATATTGACTATAAATAGGACCTTGGGGATCCTAATTTGACATGATGAAAAAACCTAAAGAAGCCTTGAATCTCTACTCACCCTAGTCCTTCACCCAGGATCTCAAGACTATCCAGGTACCCTTCTAAAACCCAAGAGAATAGGGAATTACTAGGAATAACATTATTAACGTTCCTCTAGTGCGTAAAATAAAAATATTTGTGTAAGGAACCACTTCCCCCCTAATTGACTAGTACTAGAGTGAAGGTATTCTCCTAAAACTGGTACTTTCATGAGGACCTTCCAAGGATACCTGAGGAAACCCTTAGAGCATAGAGTAAAAACTCACCCAATCATTGTTTCCCAGAATTTAAATTGTCCAAAAGTTACTTCTAGATCACACAAATCTGCCCTAAAAAACTTATTGTTCACCTAGGTCCACCCTACGTGATACCTCTTCAGTCTTCCCTAGCCTTAACCTACACGAGACCTCTTTATCTCTCATAGTACTTACCTACATGAGCTTCCTTTGATCCTTATTCTACTCCACTAATGGAAGGAAATCTCTTCCCTTGGATCCCACGTCTGAGAGGAACTAAGATAAGAACTCTACAAAATACTCTAGATAAATGTGGTTAGAGCATAGGTTACACCAGTGTGTCCTATAAATTATACATTCCCATGGTAATGGAGGTCCTGAATTTAACCTCCCTTGTAGTTTGGATCCTTAGAGTGTTTTTAATTTTTCCTTCATGTGGTAACAAGGGTACCAACCTTGGGGGTAATGCCAAGGACCTCCCAATTTCAGACATGTAGGCTGGGGTCATGTCCTTTAATTATTATCTTGGAGACTAATGACCTCCCATTTTTGAATGGGGTGGGGGTGAGATGCATGATTTTACCTTTAATCGGGGTTGGTGTCTTATGATCCTCTCTTATATAGAGTGGGAATAGGACATACATTCTAGATTAATCCCCTAGTCTTTCTTTTAGGAGGTCATATCCCTCCTACCCACTATCCTCCATGGGTACCAAAATAATAGAGGATACGTGCACCTCAAAACCCATTTTATCTCCCATTTACATGACCACATCCACCAGTGGAAAAAGAATATTGTGTGGTATTCAGATATTTGAACTCCTTTTATTCACACACCTATAATGACTCATGTGGTCTTAGAGGTTAGTAATTATCAAGACCTCCACATGATCAAATACATGTTTTGACATAGAATCCTTTTTCAAATCTTACTCTTGACTTTTTTTAGAGGGAATCCATAAGAATGGGTCCTCAAATCAATTTCAAAGGGATATAACCCCTACGAGACAAACCTTCAGAGGGCCTCCAAAGGCATGGGTCCTAAAATATATCTCAAAGGGCCATATTCCTTGTGAGAAAAACGGCCATAAGGCCTCCTATTCGGAATAATACCCAACTATACCCACTCAATTGGACCTCCTATTCTATATATGTACCATAACCATTTCATAATCCTCTCGAAGGGCCACATTACTTGTGAGAAAAACCTTAAGATTACCTCCATAGGCATAGGTTCTCAACCCTTATGAACTACATGGTCTTGGATTCCTATCAAAATGGGATACGTAGGAAGCCTCCTTGAGGTCCAAGTCCATCACCCAAAATCAACCCTAATTATCTCTTGGCCATATCCCATGTACTTAAAGTCCAACATATGATCCTACATCCCTTCCAGGCCCCCTGTTCCACTTCAGCGTAAGTCCCACACCAAACTTTTACTAGGAATCTTTCACCAAGATTTCATTTCCGCATGATGTTAATCATGGTTGGGTCCTTGTTACATGACCTTAAAATATATGATGTGTCCCATTAAGCAGCACCAAACTATGTGGGTTATGATTCATTTCTCAAGGATATGTAGGAATCCCATATTATGGGATTGATCCTAACATCAAAACAAATCTTGTATCCCTATGTGATGATAAATTCCAAAGTACCCCACTATGTTGCTTAAAAATAATATCGTGATAATAAACAACTAAAGAATATATAATCCATTAACAAAAGGGTACCATAAATGAAGAACCTAGGATACATATAGAAGATTATAAATTTCATGAATAATAATAATTTATTATTATTTTATGAGTTAACTGTGTCATACTTGGGAATTAATAAAGGATTCACAAACATGTCTTAAATCTTTAAGAGATTCCCAAAGTAGACAATAATTCCCCCCCAAAGGGTGTGATGAGCCCAAAATTCCATCTTCTTGACCAATGTGATTCCCAAAGTATAATTGGGGACATTCCCAAATAACCAACTACCTTTGGAAATTAGAGTTTTGATATAACTCAAATAATGGAACCATTTGGTGTTTCCAACTCCATGAACAAACCCCATTAGAATCCATTTGAAAATGGTTAACCCGACATGAATGATTATGAAACCATTCAAATCCACACAATCTAACATCAAGGTAAGGAATGATTTTTAATTGAATAAAATATATTCAAAGCCTCATCCCCTTAATACAAATGATAATGGAAATATAGTGCAAATATATATTGTGGTGCATTTCTTCAAATGTGGAGAGCCTGGTCACTTTTCTAACCAATTCCAAAATCTAAAGGTGATAGAGGGAAATTTATTCCAAGGTATACTGAACCATTTATTATTGGACAAAAAGTATTTTGGTTAAATTTATTATGAGCATATAATGTGATAACCAATAAATTCCATTACGTTATTAATAGATGAACTCTTATTTTATAATGACTATTTTATTATGAGAATATAGAAAGACTGTTTGTCACGACCCATCCTCGGGGCCCGTGCCGTGACTACCCCAAGCCCGCCTTCCATAGGCCAGGGGCTGGCGACTAGCACCAAGGCGTAAATCCCAACAAAAGGGAAGGAATTGCCTTTGAAAAGTAAACAAGCACCACAGAGTAAGAAAGCGGAAAAGTAAACACTAAGTAAAAACTGTAACAAGCTGTGCTGAAAGAAAAAGGGGCCGGAAATACAAGACCAACTGTAAAGTACAACTGAAAGGGAAAAACAACAACTGAAAAGAAAAGCCGCAGCGTCGAGCCGTCCTCTGGAAGTCCCACCTGAAGGGTGGGTACAGATAGCCTCTACTGCTCCTCGGGTCCACCTGACCGCTCCAAGTGCGTCCCGCCCATTGGTCCACCTCCAGGTACCGTCCTGCTCCGCAAGCCTCCACCACGATCAGCGATGTCCGTCGTCTGCATCCAACACAACGAAGTGCGGGCATAGCCCGTCCAGGGGTGAGTATAAGCTACTCAGTAGGGACCCAGAGACCCACGAAGGTCTCCCAGAATCCACAAGGGATAACCACAAAGGAAATATACAATCACGAAGTAACGTCCGACACTGCTTAGGTATATGCCCATACATATACCTAAGTCATCGATTCCCGTTCGGCTCCAACGTCCGAGCCCAAGCACAACCCAGTCCACACAGGAAAACAAACGTATACCCACACAGGATAACACAACACAATCCACAAAGGAGAGTAAACAGTAAATCCACACAGGATAGCTCAACACAATCCACAAAGGAGAGTAAACAGTAAATCCACACAGGATAGCTCAACACAATCCACAAAGGAGAGTAAACAGGATTCAGCTCACACATGTATACTTCTTTAAATGACGATAGAGATGATAACTGATCCATCTAAGTCGTCGGACCCACAAAGGATCGATAGGTACTAACCCCCGCAAAGACCCACACAGGATCGGGCCCACACAGGACCTGTAGGCGCTGGCTCACACAGAACCGCTGAGCGCTAACCCACACAGGATCGGACCCACACAGGATCGGGCCCACACAGGACCTGTAGCACTGATCCACGTAGGATCGTTGAGTGTAGTAGTCATCGCAGTCCACTGAGGATCTCTGCACAGTCGTCATCGCAGTCCACTGAGGATCTCTGCACAGTCGTCGCTACAGTCCACTGAGGATCTCTGCACAGTCGTCGCTGTCGAAGTAGCAGTCACAGCCAGCTCTAGGGTTCACGCACACAGCAAGCTTGTTCGGGAGGGTCCGCTCCACGAGCCGAGAGGCTGATACATCAACTGACACAAAGTCCGAAGTTGATGTATCCAAAAGTTCTATATCATCAACAGGAACTCAACGTCTCAGACGACACGTCAATCGGACGCCCGGTCTGAGAGATACTGGCTTTTTCATCCCAGGGGCCCGGTTGGTTTTTAAGGCAAAACCAACCCAACCATACTCCACCTACGTCCAAACCTCGGGTGGAGTATGCCAAAAGATCCGTCTCACATAGAGGAAAACAACAAAGCCGACGACACGTCAATCAGACGTCCATAGCTAAAGATATGAGTGTTTCCGCTCCGAAGGCCCGGTTGGTTTCGTGTACGAACCAACCCGGCCGAACTCAAAGTATTCCGAAACCTTGAGTGCGATATACCTAAATGACTGTCTCAATCCAAGTATCGTGTTGCCGTTAACGACGCGTCGTTCGGAGGCCCGTAGCTCAAGTTACGGGCAAAAGACCGAAAACGGTCCGAAGATGGGGGGGTCCGGGCTCGGGCCGACCCGGCCCGACGCCCCCTGGGTCGGATGAACCGGGTCGACCCGACCCGGTCCAACCCAGCCGGACCCAGTCCGGCCCGGCCAGGGCATGGCCCGGCTGGTCGGACCGGCCTGGCTCGGCTCGGCCGAGCAGCCGAGCAGCTGGACGCCGCGGGGCGCCACACCCGCAGTTTGGAGGTGCCGCGACCCCGCGTGGGGCCGCGTTGGTTCAAGCGGAAGCGGCTGAAGCTGTGGCGGCTCTGTCTGGCGGCGCGCCGGGGCGCCGCCGCGCCGGCGAGCCACGCCGCCGGCCGCTTCCGCGGGCCACTGGATTTGCTCCGGTGGTCTGTTTTCCTTCCCGTCTGCGCCGTTGTTCCTCCCGGGTTCCGTTCTTCACTGCGACATCATCAAATCGGCATTGCCTCACGATTTACCATCGCCCGTCAAATCCTTACAACCATGAAGAACGACGGAGGGTTGTCGGGACATGTTCGTTTGGCCCGCACCCTCCGCGTTTGATAAAAACAACGGGAGAAATTATTCAACACACGAACCAACAATTTTAATAAAATAAAATTGTTCATATGAATCCGGTTCTTTAGTTTTTAAAGAAACGTTCACGGGAATATAAAATATTCACAACAACCCCTACCTCGTCAAGTCGTCACCCGTGGGTTCTTCGCGGAATTGGTTGCCGCGGAAGGAGGCGATCGTCGCGTTGTCGCGGTATCCGGCGTCACGTCGTCGCGAAAGGGTGTCACGTCGATGAACTCAAACAGAAGATCGAAGATTTTCGTCGCGGAGGAAGGAACGCCGCAGAAGAACATCACGGGAGATAAAATTTCAGCGTCGTGGCACACGGTGTCGCGTCTTTGATTTCCGTGGGTTCGGCGTTCTTCGTCGGAGGCCGGCGTTCTTCGCGTTCTTCGCGTTCTTCGCGAAGAAGGGTGAAGGCACAAGAATTCTGTCAAAGCCTCTCAACGTGTAATCCTCCAAATGTCTTGTTGGTCTTATTTTATTATAACGCCAACAAACGAAAAAGAGGTAAGTAACAACCCATCAATTCGTAGAATTAATTCAATGAAAGAAACTGCCCATTTAATTTACGAATAAAACCGCCCAATTAAATGGCGCGTTAAGATTTTAAGAAAACGCGTCAGTTGACTTTCATAATGACGGGTTTTCGCGGGTGCGTTACTTAGCAGAAAAGAAACGGCGGGGCTTGTGCGGGACCCACCTCACAAATATCCTACCAAGAGGGTAGGATATTTTTGGATAGTACCCTATCTGTTTCAACTCATTTTAAGTGGCTTTCAAGTGGCTTCAAGTGGCTTAAGTGAAATAAAATAAAGTTTGTTGAACAATTTATTTTATTTCTTAACTTTAAGCCCAAAAATTAAAAACCACACATGAGAAAACACAACTCCGGAAGAGGCGTTTCTAAGCAAATACCGGTGCTGCGATTCCATCGGTGCCCTCAGAATTCGATTCTGGGCACCAGTTCAGAAGTTAGAAAAACCTGCTCGTCCGTTCACTGAACTTACCCGAGCCAAACTTCGGAAAATGATTCCGGGCACACCGGGCCTCGGAATTAGGTGCCGTCAGAAACTGCGCTCTTGTAAAATTCCAAAGAAAATTAAGAAAAAAATTTCCTTGAAATTTACGGGTCTTTACATTAATCCCACCTCAGGGCTTTACGTCCCCGTAAAGATACATCATAACTAGGGAAACAAATGTGGGTACTGAGCATGCATCTGAGCCTCCCGCTCCCAAGTGCTCTCCTGGAGGTTCCCGTGCTGCCATCTGATCCGCACAAGAGGAATCGATCGCCCACGTAGGACCCGCTCTTGTTGATCCTCTATCTCCACCGGGACCTCCGTAAAAGTCACCCCATCATCCATGTCTAGCTCCCCATGTTCAATGATGTGCGTCGGGTCGTGCACGTATCTCCTCAGGTGAGATATGTGGAAGACGTCGTGCACCCGGTGCAACTGAGGTGGTAGAGCCAGGCGATAAGCCACCTCGCCAATCCTATTGAGGACCTGGAAAGGTCCGATGAAGCGTGGAGATAACTTGCCGCCTTATCCAAATCTCCGCAAACCACGTCGAGGTGAGACACGCAAGAAGACGTGGTCGCCATCCTAGAACTCTAGTGGCCTCCGCCTTCTGTTAGCATAAGACTTCTGCCAGCTCTTAGCTGTCCTCATCCTCTCATGGATGACTTGGACCTTCTCTGTCGTGGCCCGGACCATCTCTGGTCCCACAAGAGCTGTCCTCATCCGATGGTGGAGTGGTAGCTGTTGTTGTATGCGAACTCCACCAAGGGTAGGTGGTCCTCCCAGCTGCGACCAAAGTCGAGGACACATGCGCGGAGCATGTCCTCGAGAGTCTGAATGGTCCTCTCCGTCTGACCATCCGTCTGAGGGTGAAAGGCGGTGCTCAGACGTAGCCGTGTCCCGAACACCTCCTGCAACCCCTTCCAAATCTGGGAAGTAAAACGAGCGTCCCGATCGGAGACGATAGACGATGTCACACCGTGAAGTCGTACAATCTCCTGAACGTAGAGACGCCCCAAGATCTCCGCTGAGCCCTGATCTCGGATGGGTAAGAAGTGTGCCGACTTGGTTAGTCGGTCAACAATCACCCAGATGGAGTCGTGACCTATGGAAGTGCGTGGAAGTCCAGTCCCGAAGTCCATAGATATCCCGTCCCACTTCCACTCCGGGACCTCCAAGGGCTGTACCAAGCCTGCTGGTACCCGATGCTCTGCCTTCACCTGCTGGTAGGTGAGGCACCATGAAACGAACTCTGCCACAGCCTTCTTCATGCCCGACCACCAGTGCTGTCATCTGAGATCCTGGTACATCTTCGCCACTCCAGGATGTACCGCTAAAGGAGAAGTGTGAAACTCTCTCAGCACCTCCTCTCGTAAAGAGACTGGTACCAAGGTACATCCTCTGAAAAGGATGTCGTGCTCTGCTCCAAGGGAGAAACCATCAGGTGCCTGTCTCGAGGATATCTGTGCACGCCGCGTCTCACAGTCGGCGTCCCCATGTTGTGCTTCTTTTACCCGCTGCAGAAGTGAAGGAGAGACTGTGAGAGACTGAAGGAAGGCTGCTCCGTCCCTATCCACGAAGGATATCTGCAAAGCGGCTAGCTGCTCTATCGCCTCCTCAAGTAGATGGATGCCCGTCCTCCTGTTGAGGGCATCAACTACCACGTTCCCCTTCCCAGGAGTATAGACTATCTCAAAGTCATAGTCCTGGAGGAACTCGAGCCATCGCTACTGTCTCAGGTTCAGGTCCTTCTGCGAGAAGATGTACCTGAGACTCTGGTGGTCAGAAAAGACTGTAAAGTGCTCGCCCATCAGATAGTGTCGCCATGTCTTCAGAGCGAAGACCACTGCTTCTAACTCCAGGTTATGGGTAGCATAGTTCTGCTCATGCGGCCTCAAATGACGTGATCCATAGGCAATCACGGCACGCTCCTGCATCAGGACACACCCGAGTCTGGTCCCTGATGCATCGCAGTAGACTACGTATCCAACTCCCTCCTCAGGCAACCTCAAGATAGGTGCGCTGGTCAATCTCTGTCTCAGCTCCTGAAAGATCTGCTAACATCTGTCTGACCACACAAAGGGTTTCCCCTTCTTCGTCAAAGATGAGAGTGGCGCCACAACTCTGGAGAAGTCCGACACAAATCTACGATAGTATCCGGCTAGACCCAAGAAACTCCGCACCTCCGTCACGCTCCAGGGTGGCTCCCAAGCTAGCACTGCCTCGATCTTCGCGGGATCCACTGCAACTCCCGCCTCAGAAATGACGTGCCCCAAGAAGTGGACCTCACGTAACCAGAACTGTCACTTTGAGAGCTTGCCGTAAATTTGGTGCTCTCGGAGTTTTTCTAGTACAACCCGCAAGTGGTAGGCATGCTCCTCCTCCGTGGTCGAGTACACCAAAATGTCGTCGATGAAGACCACGACAAATCGATCGAGGTATGGATGGAAGATCCTGTTCATGAGGCTCATGAACACTACTGGAGTGTTGGTTACGCCAAAAGGCATAACCAAGAACTCATAGTGGCTATACCGACACCTGAAGGCCGTCTTCTGCATGTCCTCATCTCGAACTCTGAGCTGATGATAGCCTGACCTGGGGTCTATCTTCGAGAACCACCGTGCTCCCTTGAGCTGATCAAAGAGGTCATCAATCCTCGGTAGCGGATACTTGTTCCTCAATGTCACCTGGTTCAGGCAACGATAGTCGACACACAGTTGCAAGCTCCCGTCTGCCTTCTTGGCAAACAAAATCGGGGAAGCCCGGGGTGAAACACTGGGTCGGATGAACCCCTTGCCCTGCAAGTCCTCCAACTGTACCCGTAGCTCTCGAAGCTCAGTGGGGGCCATCCGATATGATGGAGTGGATATCAGGGCTTTCCCAGGGTACAGATCAATGTAAAAGTCTACCTCTCTGCGAGGAGGTAGCCCTGGAACGTCATCGGGAAAGACATACGCGTACTGATCCACCACTGCAGGAAAACTAGGACTCCGCACGTCAACTGCTCCAAGGATGAGACTAGCCAGCTGATGAGTGATGGGCTGTCCCCTCCTCTGCGAGAGTCCCTCCTATGCTGCAAAGGCTCCCTTCTCGCCGGTGAAGGTGAACCTGCTCCCGTCGGTGCGCACACATCGCACCTTGCGCCTAAAACAGTCAATCTGAGCATGGACTGTAGATAACCAATCCATGCCCAAGATGACGTCGTAAGGCCTCGACGCCGCTATAAGAAGATCCCAGCCGAAGCTCTCACCTCCTAGAGTAAGCTCACACTACCGACACCAGTGTGTAATCATCGAGTCTGCTCCCGTAGGGGTCTCTAGCCGTAAGGATCGAGCCAACGGCTCTGTCGGAATCTCCGAGCTCCGAACAAGGGCAGTGACTATGAAAGAGTGACTCGCTCCAGTGTCTATAAGAACTGAAACAAGGGTGAAATAGACACAGATCGTACCTCGAATCATCTCTAGCGCGCCGTGGTCGTAGGCCTCCGCTGCCTGGAGATGTGCCTGTCTCTGCCCGCCAGCTCCCTGTGGTCGGGGCGGGCCTCCTGGTGGTGGTGGTGGCAGAGCCTCAAAGCGTCGCCCACCACCTGCTGCTCGGCCAGCTCCTCTGCCTCGTCCGCCTCCTCCCTACGGACCGCCACGGTCGACCCTCTGCCTCTACCTGGGTGGCCCCTCCACCGTATGATGCTCCTCGGTACGGTGGGTCGGGCAGTCACGAGCCATGTGGCCCTGCCCGCCGCAGGCGTAGCACTGCCTGCCTCTCGGAAGACTGGCTCCGCGCTGTGTGCCCCACACTGCTGAGCCAGTGTCCCGAGGTCGTCTTCCGGAAGGTCTGGTCTGCCTAGAACACTGAGTCATCTGTCGGCTACCTGCTGCCGAAGACTCTGCTACCTGCCGCCCTGCGGTAGGTCTCGCTGTGGACTCAGCCAGAAAGCTCTCGATCAGAAGGGCTCGCTCTAGCACTCCTTCCTGGGTCGGGATGCTGAGGGAGATCAGCGATGCCCTGATCTCGTGTATAAAACCCTGTTCAAAGGTCCGGGCCCGGAAGAATGGGTCTCGTACCATGTCGTTCGAGTAGCGAGAAAGATCAGTAAACCTCGCCGCATACTGGGCGACCGTCAAGCTGCTCTACCGCAGCTGAAGAAGCTCCTGAATGCGCACCGCACGGAGGGTGGCCGGGATGAACTCTGAGCGGAAGAGGCTCTAGAAGTCCATCCAAAGAAGAGAGGATTAATCATGTACCTGGAGAATCAAGCTCCACCATTGTCCTGCTGCTGCGTGAAGTAGGCTCGCCGCGAGGATCACCATGAGGTCTGCTGGTGTCCTCACTAGCCTGAAAACTCGAACGACCGCCTCCAGCCAGTCCTCGGCTGCCTGGGGGTCCGTCTCCCCACGAAACCTAGGTGGTTGCTGGCGCTGGAACTCGTTCAGAGCTCCGAGGCGACGTTCATCGTCAGCGGTCGGTGCTGGAAGCATCGGGGGCTCGACGGGTAAAGGTACCGCCGGTGCCTCTGCTGTCAACGGGCCCTGTACCGAGGCCTCGTCGCTCGGCGGGTTGTCGTCGCACTATACTCTCGGAACCCTAGCTGGCTGCCGTCGTGGGGCCATCTTGGAAAGGAAACAAGTGCGCCACGGTCAGAACAGTATACCTGGTGAGCTGACACAAGTAATCACAAAGAAAACTTGAAACACACATGCAATCAATGTTTTCGTGCATTAAGTCGGAAATCAGAAGTCAGGGTCCTGGTGTACGGATACGTCGGCCGCCGCACCAACACTGGACTCCCTGGACTGATAACGACACTCAATACGCTAAACAATATTGCTTCACATAGAAGAAAGATCAGATTCTGCGATAGAACCGACCGCCTCTGATACCAATTTGTCACGACCCGTCCTCGGGGCCCGTGACGTGACTACCCCAAGACCGCCTTCCATAGGGCAGGGGCTGGCGACTAGAACCAAGGCGTAAATCCCAACAAAAGGGAAGAAATTGCCTTTGAAAAGTAAACAAGCACCACAGAGTAAGCAAGCGAAAAAGTAAACACTAAGTAAAAACTGTAACAAGCTGTGCTGAAAGAAAAAGGGGCCGGAAATACAAGCCCAACTGTAAAGTACAACTGAAAGGGAAAAACAACAACTGAAAAGAAAAGCCGCAGTGTCGAGCCGTCCTCTGGAAGTCCCACCTGAAGGGTGGGTACAGATAGCCTCCACTGCTCCTCGGGTCCACCTGACCGCTCCGAGTGCGTCCCGCCGAGTGGAGCACCTCCAGGTACCGTCCTGCTCCGCAAGCCTCCACCACGATCAGCGCTATCCGTCGTCTGCATCCAACACAACGAAGTGCGGGCATAGCCCGTGCAGGGGTGAGTATAAGCTACTCAGTAGGGACCCCGAGACCCCCGAAGGTCTCCCAGAATCCACAAGGGATAACCACAAAGGAAAGATACAATCACGAAGTAACGTCCGAAACTGGTTAGGTATATGCCCATACATATACCTAAGTCATCAATTCCCATTTGTCTCCAACGTTCGAGCCCAAGCACAACCCAGTCCACACAGGAAAGCAAACGTATACCCACACAGGATAGCACAACACAATCCACAAAGGAGAGTAAACAGTAAATCCACACAGGATAGCTCAACACAATCCACAAAGGAGAGTAAACAGTAAATCCACACAGGATAGCTCAACACAATCCACAAAGGAGAGTAAACAGGATTCAGCTCACACAGGTATACTTCTTCAAATGACGATAGAGATGATCACTGATCCATCTAAGTCATCGGACCCACAAAGGATCGATAGGTACTAACCCCCGCAAAGACCCACACAAGACCGGGCCCACACAAGACCTGTAGGCGCTGGCTCACACAGAACCGCTGAGCGCTGACCCACACAGGATCGGAACCACACAGGATCGGGCCCACACAGGACCTGTAGCACTGATCCATGTAGGATCGCTGAGTTTAGTAGTCATCGCAGTCCACTGAGGATCTCTGCACAGTCGTCGCTGCAGAAGTAGCAGTCGCAGCCAGCTCTAGGGTTCCCGCACGCAGCAAGCTCGTTCGGGAGGGTCCGCTCCACGAGCCGAGAGGCCGATACACCAACTGACAAAAAGTCTGAAGTTGATGTATCCAAAAGTTCCGTATCGTCAACAGGAACTCAACGTCGCAGACGGCGCGTCAAACGGACGCCCGGTCTGAGAGATATTGGCTTTTTCGTCCCAGGGGCCCGGTTGGTTTTTAAGGCAAAACCAACCCGACCGTACTCCACCTGCGTCCAAACCTCGGGCGGAGTATTCTAAAAGATCCGTCTCACATAGAGGAAAACAACAAAGTCGACGACACGTCAATCAGACGTCCATAGCTCAAGAAATGAGCGTTTCCACTCCGAAGGCCCGGTTGGTTTCGTGTACGAACCAACCCGGCCGAACTCAAAGTATTCTGAAACCTTAAGTGCGATATACCAAAACGACCGTATCGATCCAAGGATCGCGTTGCCGCTGACGGTACGTCGTTCGGAGTCCCGTAGCTCAAGTTACGGGCAAAAGACCGAAAAAAGTCCGAAGACGGTGGGGTTCGGGCCCGGGCCGACCCGGCCCGGGCACGGCCCGGCCGGTCGGACCGGACGGGCTCGGCTCGGCCGGGCGGCCGAGCAGCTGGACGCCGCGGGGCGCCGCCCCCACAGTTTGGAGGTGCCGCGACCCCGCGTGGGGCCGTGTTGGTTCAAGCGGACGTGGCTTCTGCCGCGTCCCGTGCGGGTGAGCCGGACCCACGCGGCCGCGGGTCTGCTGGCCGTCACCGCCGCGGCTGAAGCCGCGGCGACTTTGTCCGGCGGTGCGTCGGGGCGCCACCGGCCACTTCCGCGGGCCACTGGAGTTGCTCCGGTGGTCTATTTTCCTTCCCATCTGCGCCGTTGTTCCTCCCGGGTTCCGTTCTTCATTGCGGGATCATCAAATCGGCCTTGCGTCACGATTTACCATCGCCCGTCAAATCCGCACAACCACGAAGAACGGCGGAGGGTTGTCGGGCCGTGTTCGTTTGGTCTGCACCCTCTATGTTAGATAAAAACAACGGGAGAAATTATTCAACACACGAACCAACAATTTTAATAAAATAAAATTGTTCATATGAATCCGGTTCTTTAATTTTTAAATAAACGTTCACGAGAATATAAAATATTCACAACAACCCCTACCTCGTCAAGTCATCGCACGTGGGTTCTTCGCGGAATTGGTCGCCGTGGAAGGAGGCGATCGTCGCGTTGTCGCGGTATCCGGTGTCGCGTCATCGCGGAAGGGTGTCGCGTCGACAAACTCAAACAGAAGATCGAAGATTTTCGTCGCGGAGGAAGGAACACCACAAAAGAACGTCGCGGGAGAGGAAACATCGGCGTCGCGGCACACGACGTCGTGTCGTCGATTTCCGCGGGTTCGGCGTTCTTCTTCGGAGGCTGGCGTTCTTCGCGTTCTTCGCGTTCTTCGCATTCTTTGTGAAGAAGGGTGAAGGCACAAGAATTCTGTCAAAGCCTCTCAACGTGTAATCCTCCAAATGTCATGTTGGTCTTATTTTATTATAACGCCAACAAACGAAAAAGAGGTAAGTAACGACCCATCAATTCGCAGAATTAATTCAACGAAAGAAATTGCCCATTTAATTTACGAATAAAACCGCCCAATTAAATGGTGCGTTAAGATTTTAAGAAAACACATCAGTTGACTTTCATAATGACGGGTTTTCGTGGGTGCGTTACTTAGCAGAAAAGAAACGGCGAGGCTCGTGCAGGCCCCACCTCACAAATATCCTACCAAGAGGGTAGGATATTTTTGGATAGTACCCTATCCGTTTCAACTCAGTTTAAGTGGCTTTCAAGTGGCTTCAAGTGGCTTAAGTGAAATAAAATAAAGTTTGTCGAACAATTTATTTTATTTCTTAACTTTAAGCCCAAAAATTAAAAACCACACCCGAGAAAACGCAACTCCGGAAGAGGCATTTCTAAGAAAATACCGGCGCTGCGATTCCATCGGTGCCCTCAGAATTCGATTCCGGGCACCGGTTCAAAAGTTAGAAAAACCCGCTCGTCCGTTCACTGAACGTACCCGAGCCAAACTTCGGAAAATGATTCCGGGCACACCGGGCCTCGGAATCAGGTGCCGTCATAAACCGCTCTCTTGTAAAATTCCAAAGAAAATTAAGAAAAAAATTTCATTGAAATTTACGGGTCTTTACACTGTTACACTTCATAAGAACATTACAAATCTTGTGTTGATATGGAATACTAAAACTAGGAAAAGTAAATGGATATA
The DNA here is from genome assembly GCA_963277665.1 of Viscum album. NCBI lineage: Eukaryota > Viridiplantae > Streptophyta > Magnoliopsida > Santalales > Viscaceae > Viscum > Viscum album. The sequence continues at coordinate 79,622,385 of OY728163.1, read as the reverse complement.
CACATAGAATAATAGTAAACTAACTAAAAGAAAATCTATAGGAATTAATTCCCCCATGAATATCACTAAAATTATAATGACTATAAAAAAGATAAGCATTAGGAAAATAATAGCCATTATAAAAGGATATGCAAGAAATTATGTAAGTAGTGAATGATGAAGTGAGAATTATGGTGTATTTAAATGAAAATATGTCCATTCAAAATTATTAACATTGTAGAATACAAATTATAGAAATTTTTAGCATTAATTGATAAGACAGTTGGTTATTATCGTTGTTAGTTATGAAGATGTAATAAAGAGACCATTGGGATTTCTAAGGAAGAAATCAAAATTAAATTTTTAAAAACTATAAATATATTTAAATTATATGGAAAATATAATTTATGAAAATTTTATAATTTATAAATAAAATTTATTTTCAGAAAATAATCTTGTAAAACACTTTTTAAAATACAATATAAATCAACGAAGTCCTAAGTAATTTTTATAACGGTCAAAAAATTTACTATATCACAAAAACTATTAATTTTAAATAAATAAGGATTTTTATAAATTTACAATTATCATATTTATAGAATTATTTTAATAAAATTAATATCAATTTTTGAATAAGAACATCATAATTAACTTACGGTAAATTTTAAAAAAATTATGAAAAAATGGATTTTTTGGCGACAAAGTGAACATTACTGTTTTATGAGTACAGTGATTTTATGACATACTTATGATGTGAGAATGGTTAAAAAAATATTAAAAATTTTATTCAATAAAAATAAAATTTAATATGTATAAAAATTTATTTTAAAATATTGTATTTTGAATTTATAAATTTATACTTTATATCTTAGAACCTAAAATTGGATTTTTATAATTAAAGTTATTTTTGGATTTGGTGAATTAAATGGGTTGGATGGTAGGTTAATTTAGAATTGGGAAGTATTTTAACATAAAAAAATATTTCTCCCTTATTAATAATCTATAAAATTAGTTATAATAGATTTCACCCATATTTTGTTGGCTTATATAATAAAATAACCAAAATTTTAGCCGTTAAAACCACCCCACCACAAGTATAAATAGCCACCCTTTATCCCATTCCTATACACTAAAAAACCATTGATAATTAATTTTACATCCCAATCCCTATTTATATACCTACATCCTAGGACTCTAAGGAGTCTCTCTCTATCTATAAGAAGCACCCTCTCACGGTAAGGGTTCTCTTCCTCCATTTTTTCTATTCAAGTGCTTCTTTAGTAAACACCTTTTGATTATCATTTTATTATGTTGTGAAGGGTTTATAAAAACCCCCATTTTTATAAATATGGTGTCTTATTAATGTTATAATTCCTTTTTATCTCATGAAACACATTTTAAGATCCCTTTTACATACCCGTCATGCTACTAAAATCAACCCTTGATTTTCTATTATATATTTTCAGGTCAAGAATACTCAACCTTATTTTCATTAAAGGGTATTAATTTATATGTATACTTTACCTATTGTATGGTGACATCAATTTATTAAAGAAACATTCCATAATTTTTTCATATATATTATATTTACTTATGATTCTTGATCTATGTTGCGTAAATAATCTTAAACATATAAAAGGTGTGCCATGATTACACTCCAATGAATTGGGTAAAGAAGTAATCTCTAGATATTAGATGTTTCATGATACCGTGGAAGTATTAATTGGTAATTTTTTAATATAAATTAGTAAAAATCCTTGGTAATATGATTTAGGACACATTAGTGATGAGATTCGGTAATATTGTTATGAATATCTTATGTTTATGTTGGAGCCACATTTCAATGTTATTACTCATGTTATTATATTCATGTACTTAAGTTATACCTCATGTTCTTATGTAAATGTTATTATTTTATGATTCATGTTTCACTTATGATGTTATCTTAAATTTTTTATCCCAACCTAGGCCTTTTGAAAACCCTTTCATTTGAAAAATGTCCCTAGTAAATCCTATGATATGAGACAATCTAGAATGGGATAGTAAAGAAGCTTTTTCAGAGTGTTGATGTTTTTATGTTTTCTTTTATGTACCATGTATGTCTTGTACTTTGAAACCAGTTTCTAAGAGACTAAACCTAAATGGTTATTCAAATTTATTTATGTAATATTTTTCATGTAATTATAGTTAAAATGATGAAATAAAATGCGGATCTCTTTATTTTACATAATAAATAATTTATACATTTCATATGTTTCTTTTATTTTCATCATTTTTATTCACAAACCCATTATTTGTAAAACCATTTAAACGCCATTAATGAGAATTCCCCCAATGAAAAAAATTTATTCCCTTCAACTGTATTGATTAGAATTTTCATTTTTCATCAGTGATTTATTACTCTTTACCCATATTTTACACCGATAAAACATCATATTGTTCTATTGAGACATTCCCCTAAGTGTTTCTTTCCATGTTTATGATATAAAAAATTGGATATTTTTACTCTTTGTAATTCATCACTAAAATCCCATGAAAATAAATTTATATATTATTATTTGTGTGTGGAAACTCACCAAAATTTAGGTTATTAATCCTAAAATAAGATAGGTAGTTGGGAATAACCTCAAGATTTTTCAATCTTGATTCTTTCACGATTAGTTTCCTATTTATATGATCACCATATCATCCTTCACAACCATTTCTAACATATCTCTTCTTGGTTTCCACCATTTACTAAAACCAAAAATATTATTATGAGTATGAAAAATAAAAGTGAGAAATAAAATGATAATGAAAATCATTCATTAGATATCCTAAATGATATTTCCCAAAACCATAATCCCAATTACAATGGTAAAAACACTTCCTTTACATATTACTTTTGATACCAACTATGATAACCCACAAATGTATCTGTATTAATTATATAACATTGATGTAAATATTTCATTAAATTCATTCCCAAGAAATTTTAGGTTTATATATTTAGATAACTAATACAAAACATTAACTAAAAAAACCCTTGTTATTTGTATCAATTGGACATACTTTTTCTATCTAAGCAATTATTTAATTCATAACAAGTCTTTAATATCTCCCACAAATTTTCCACATAAGAAACTCTTCTATACAAGTCATAATTTTCATTTATTCATATCTTTTGGAAATTAAAACATAAGAAATGAGTGATCTTATATGCTCAGTAAGGGTAAACATAAATGTTTATAATTAAATATTACAAGTTAGCATACGATTATCATATGAGTATAATCAGGATACATAAGAAACTTATTCCCAACAAATAATGGATCATAAATCATAGAATAAGTATTGTATTAACATAATAAATTAATCAAAAGAGTTTGGAAACATGAGTTAATAAACATGATCTATGATATCATAACATATTTATGAGAATAAGAATAAAACTATGGAACATATTTCAAATACGGTATAAACATTAGTATAATAAAAAAAATACTTTCACAAGTAATAAACTTTCACATATGATTATGAGAAAACATAATTGTACCCACATATACATTACCTTTGTGAGTCACACACATGCACCCACACTTTCAAAAAACAAAATTGGGGCCATGTATACAAATATCATGATATTTAAACTTTCAACTAATGTATTAGAGGGTGATATAGGACCCCACATGTCATTTATCCATAATTATGAGTTCCACTTGAAAAGTAATTCACTTATTACATCATAAAGTGAACATGTAAATAAAATGGGTTTAATATCCCTTTAAAATGGAATCACATAAATAAATCATCAATAATTATAAAAAGAAAACCCCTATAAATAAATGGGCATCCAAAGATATTAGAAAACTTTTAGGTAAATACCATTCAATCCAGATAATAAATAATATGGTTACACTATACAGATAAATTTTATATAGTTAAATAAATAATTTACACAATTAACTGATGTATAAAATTTAGATGAACACCCCTCAATCAAAGGAATCAAGAATAGGATATTCATAGAGAAAATTAATTTGAAGAAAAATTACAGTTCTACACCAAAGATACTTAGGAATGGAAAAGGTAGTGATGGGTTATTCCTCTCATGGTGAATGATATTACAAAATCCATCCATATAAGGAAGGTTTATGATATCATTTTAAGTATGTCCTCTATGAAGTATATGATATGTCAAATTAGAATAACTTAGATGAAAAAAACCTTTTTAGGATATAAAAATTTCACTTTAGAAATAAGAAACATCCATGATATTTTGAAATAATTTTTAAAGAAATATTTTATAAAAATAAGAGGAAAATAGTTTCTTCTATAAACCATGAAATTAAAGAGATAAAGTTTTATATAAAATGATAAAGGTGATAGAAATATGTTTTCTAATGAAAAACATTAAAAAGAGACGCTTTTAACAATTTAAAGAAAATGAACCATGCAAAAAAAATTGAAACTTTATTTAAAACTTTTTAAAAAAGGTCATGTAGAATAAAATTAACTTAATAAGTTATTTAAGAATAGATAAGGAAAATTTAAAAATCATTTAATGAATGAAGACATGGAAAAATGGAGGTTCCCGACCGTGAACAAGGTATGGGGTCAATTTTATTTACAAGAAGCACTTTGGGTAAAATATGAATCAAGGGAAAATGGAATTTTTATGAGACATATAAAACCCCATGAATATCCAAATAAAAATATTTTTGAATTATGAAATAATGAAAATTCCTTGGATGAAATATTTTTTTTTAAAACATTATTAATTTGAAAATAAGATTAGAAATGAAACCCTTAGGGTTTGAGTTAAAGTTTAATAAAAAAAACTATCAAATTTAGAATGTTTTGAATAAAAATTAATTTAAAATATTACATAAAATTTATATTAAAAACCAATTAATATATTGAAATAAAATATTTATTTAGTAAATAAACCATATTAAAGATATCATGGTGCAGAATAAGAAATGTGTCATAAGGGGTGAACATTTGAGAAAAAAAAACCCTTACAAATTTGGTATCTTTTTAATTGAATTACATGAAAATAAATAACATGATATGGATATTAATTCCCCATTAATTTTAAAAATACATAAAAATATATTAATTAGTTAGTATTTAAACCTTATAAAATAAATTATGGTGTGTAATATCAAACATGTCTCATGAATTTGAAAATGAGACAAATAAACCCTTACCTTATATTCCCACTTACTCAAACACACTCTAAAATATTGTATAATAAATGTAAATGCATCACATATTTAATAAAATTAATCATATATATATATATATATCCTTTTATAAAATTAATTTATAATTATGCTCAACATGTATATTAATTAGTTATTATTTATTTTCAATATCAGGTGTGAGTAATCTTGGTAGTTTTAACTAGTTTCATAATAATGGTGGTGTTATACCAAAGTTTATCATATATAAATAATATATGGTACTGTAATTTAAGTTTTATTGTAGTTTATAAAGTTATAATTTCACTCTATTATAGCTTTAATTACCTTTCCTGTAGACGAAACTGGCAACAAGCACGATTTGATGATTTTTAACAAACAAATGGTGGTATCTTAATTAATGAGATTAGTATTAATTTTAACACTTAATAAACAAAATAAAATCATTATTTAATTAATTATATCATATATAATCACTAATTAGGTTCTCATAGTCATCCATGATATTATTTAATATAATTTTACAAGTTGGTGGTTAGACTGATCCAAAACCTGAATATACCATAATTAATAGAAAATTATGATTATGAAATTGGTTTATTTTGGAATAATGTCATTATCATAAGAGAATAATGATATAATTTATAAACTTTTAAGGTTTTGAATCATATTTTAAGAGTTTATAATAAATAATAAATAAACTAGATGAAAAACAAGATATGTTACTTCCTCAAGGCGGTAGTCCACACAATGCACGATTAATGTTTTCATTTATCAAAGTGTGAGGGGAAAATAAGATGGGTTATAATTTTTATATTTTTAATAATAAATATATTATATATTCCATATTTTATCTTTTATCTCAGCCTTATAATCCATAGAGATAATTCATGGTGAATAACAGAATTCATCGCTTCTTAGAGGTTGTATTCCACTCAACACACAAATTATAGTTTCATTTTTCTTAATATAAAAAAGAAAAGGTGATTAATAGTTATTTCCATAGAATAATAAAATTAATCATACAAAAAATACTTATTGTTTTTATATATAAATTATAAAATTACATTTTTATGGTAAGAATTAAAATAAATTATGATTAGGTAAAGAAAGTATTCATGTCGAGAAATTAGGATTTTGTTTTGAAGACTCCAAGGAAATGTAGATCTTGAGAAAATAACTTGTGCCCATATGATCATGGAAAAGGAATAGGGTTATAAATTAAGGATAATTTATAGATTTATGTATGGAAACTTAATTCTTTGAGTGGTCTTGAAGGGGTGATGAGAGATCCCTTTTATTAGTGGTGAGAATGGGGTTTTTTGTAAATATTTCAATTTAATATAAAGAGAGAACATGTTTCACATGTAAAGTGGATCCAAAAATAAGAAATAATGGATTAACTGATGATATAAGTTCTATAATATCTCAAACACTCATTTATAAATATGTTTCAATACCTGTACCCCTTGATTTATTACTTTTACTTTTTTAAATTTTACTACAATAACTAGTTTTTACATAAGTGGTTTACTTTTAGTTACTAAAAATAAAATGATACTTATTACATAATTTGGACCTATTTATTATAAATATAAAATAAATTTTATCAGATAAAATTTATATTTGTAATAAAAATTAATTTTAATATTACCACATTTAACACGTAAAAACCCATTTAAAAAAAGTGTGTTTTAAAGATTAACATTTATATGTAAGGTAAAATCATACATGTATTTTATTTTCATGAAATACATTGGTTTATTATAAAACAAATAAAATTTATGTGGCTTTAAAATTAACCCAAAACAACATTTTAACTAAAAAATATTTAATTAAATAAAGATACTAAAAACTCTTTTTATTGAAAAATATTACATAAGTTCGTAAACATGGATTTTTTAAATTTATAAGAGTATTTTGAATAAATAGTTTTACTCATTAAATAAATATTTTATCCTTAAAAATTATTTATAATTTTTAAGTTACACTTAATTTTTATATAGTCATAAAATCTATGATTTTAGCATAAACTATATTTTTAACTATTCACCTAAAAATAAATTATTTCAAAACAATATAAAAAACATTATAATATAATATTGAAAATTTTAATCTAATAATGAATTTATTTTCTTTAAAATTGAAATTCTAAAATTTATATATTTATTTTTAAAATGAAATTACAATATATTGATGAAAAATACTTTTATATAAAAATTTCATTTTTAACTTCAAGTTTCTTTAATATTATTTTATATAAATTTATAAATAATTAATTGTTGGTACATTAATTTATAAATATAAATATTACTAGTTATAATAAAATTTTAATGGTGATAAATTTAATTTTCTATGGTAAAATTCAATACCTCTTTTAATGGTTATTTAATAGAAATCATTTTAAAAAACATCAATCAATGAAAAATAATAATATGTAATTATTTTAATTAATATTTATATTTTAACTACTTATGATTATATTATTCATGTGATTTCAATATTTTGTGGTTCATTTTATTCAGGTGTTGCAATTTTTCGGTGCTATGTGTGACACAAGCTATCAAAGATAATATTAATTTAAAGGATCTAGAATCTTAAGTTGTTACATTCTAACACCTTAAATAAATCATGTCCTCATAATTGTTTATTATTACTTACTGATGAAAGTAATTGAGGGTATTCTTAAAATATTTATCATTCAGGATATAAATTATTATATGGAATCTACCTTACTCTATTAGGATATATCAAGTTACTTATATTTCCTAAAACAACATTAGTCATTCATATAGTCATGTACCCTAGTATGTATATACCATAACCATAAATTCTATAAAATATATTTTTACCATGAACATTTGAATATCGAAGACATTGAACCATAGTGAAAACATATATTCCATAAAATATTATTCTTATATTTAACCACTATTTTATAAAGTGAGACATTTTTCAATATATATCATAATCCAAAAAATGAGATAAAATTCACCAAAAATATAATGGACAAATTTTTAGTAAAAAATTATAAATTCCAAGGTTATCAATACTATATTACCCACTTTTCAAAAAATCAATCTACCCTTTATTACTACATCATCAAGAATATGTTAAATCTAGTAGTTTTACATACCTCAATCATGTGTTCTATAATAGTTTTACCAAAAATATAACCATGTCATAAAATAAATTTCAATGGTTATCGATAACATTTAATATATGTTTCCAAATATTTTAATAAAAACAACTAAATAAAAATTCTTATATGTTTCACATAATCCTCATAAATTTTAAAATATTTCATAATATCATCAAAAAATATTTACTCACTAATGAAAATAACTAAGAGTATCAGGATTTATTTTCTATTAAAATATCAACCTTGCTAGCTTAGTCAAGACTAGGAAACAAAACTTTCCCATCATAAAAGTCATATCATAAAATTCTAATCCTTTTAATTATGATACCTTATTCAATTATAAAACATAATGATTCCTAGAAACTTACCTTTACTAGATTCATTTTTTTGATCCTATTTCAATCAAAAACTAAAAACCAAAATGTTATGATAATATCAAAAATATGAATATGAAAAGATAAATCCAATGTTTTCTTTACCTATAAAACGTTTTTTTAACATATGATACCTTTGGTTCAACCTATTACACTTTTTTTAATCCTTGGTTATCCATGGTAATTTTCATATTAGGTTATCTAACCTAACTAGTTAACATCATACCTAGGTCCTTAATAATGGTTCATTAAGTACAATTTTAATTAACCATAACATATCCCCAAGGAGTGTCAAGCTATATGTTTAGTTAGTCATATTTTTCATACACTAAGTTAAAACCAAGTTAATGCCCAATATTTCCTTTTTGGGATCACTAACCCTAGATATATCTATTCTAGAGATTTCATCTACTTATAATATCACAACTACAAAAAAGTCATATTGGCATGGTTCAAAACTATGGCAATAGACCCCAAAAAACGTGGTGATAGCCTATGAAAACGGTTTTGGCCAACCATGAAAATATTCCTAAAACATGGACACCGTGGCAGTTGACCTATATCAACAATTTAAACCGTTTCTATAGGAATCTATTACCATGGTTAAAACTGTGGCTATAGCCTCATTAAACTGTGGCAATTACCTAAAAAATGACACCAGCAAGTTTCGATCCCTATACCTCCCCTTTATGAACCATAGTACTAAACACTACACCACAAGACAATTCAGGTATATATATATATAATATGATATATATTTTAATATATTGGGAATAGCCTCAAAACCACGGTGGTAGGTCTTCTCGCTAAATGTTTGACAAGAATTATTTTCCCACGGAAGCGTGGGAACCGTATTACCATGGTTTTCAAAAACCATGGCTGCAGGGCATCGAAAAATTTGGCCTATATCCATGGTTTTAAAACTGTGTCTATAGGCCACAAAATTATGGATATAGCCACAGTTTTGAAAACCGTGGCTATAGGCCACAGAACCGTGGCTATAGGTCCATGGAAGTAGCCTCATTTTCTAGTAGTGTATCTATAAAGGGATGTAATTTCTTAGAAAACTATATAATCAAAAATTCACCAAATTTTTAGGATGTTATCAAATACTCAAACTTATCCATTAGACTTATTCCCTAGGGTTTTAACTAATGTTATCGTGTCATAATCACTAAAATATTCAATAGTATCTCAAATAACCTAAAGGGTTATATATAAATTTTAAATTATTATTAAATTTAAATTAACAACCCTTTTATCCTCAACTAAAACTTTAATCTCCAAAGTTATCTAAACCCCACACTAATACCATGTGAAATTCCCTCGACATGCACTCCCTAATCTAGTGCTTCAAACACTTCCTTTACATGCTAGTTTTTATACCAACTATAATATCCCATATATATGTCCATATTAGTTATATAACTTTAAAGAAAATATCGAATTACATATATTCCTAATAACATTTAGTTTTAGAGTTTAATATAATTATGACAAAACATTAACAAATAAAACCCATCTTATTTATATCAATTAGACATTTTTTCAACTATATAATCAACTATTTAATCCATAAATAGTCTTTAATATATCCTGAAAATTCTCCACATAAGAGACTATTTTATAAATTTCATACTTTTCCTATCATCATTACCTAGGGAAATAGAAAAATAAGAAAAGGGTGAGATCAAATGCTCAGAAAGGTTAATTGTAAGTAATAATAATAAAATGTCATAAATGAGTATTATATGTGAGTATGGGTATAATAAAGATACATAAGAAACTTATACCCAACAAAAAATTTATCATAAATCATGGCATAAGGATTGGATTAATATAATACATGAATCAATAGAGTATAGAAACAAGAGTTAATAAACATGGTCCATGAGTTCATAATATAGTCATGAGAATGATCATAAAACCATGAAATATATTCTAAATATAAAAAAAACATTTACACGGGTAAACAATAATTTCATGATTCACACACTTGCAGCCATTATTGTGAATCGACATAATTTTACCCATGTATACAACATCTTAGTGAGTCGCACACATGTACCCATGATTGCAAAAAACTAGATTATGCAATAGTATGCACATCTCATGAATTGTAAAATTTTAACCAATTAATTGGAGGGTGATATAAGACCCCACCTATCATTCATCTACACTTATAAGTGCCACTTGAAAAATAATTCACTTATCACTTCATAAAAAACCCATAGAAAAAATTGGTCTCATATCCTTTACAAATGTAATCATATAAATAAATCATCAATAATCATAATAAGATATACCAATGGAAATAAATGGGTATCCAAAGATATTCGGTAACTTTATAGTTAAGTACTATTCAATCATGATAATAAGAAATTCGGTATTTACACTATATAGATAAATGGTACATAATTAAGTTAATAATTTCCCCAATCAATAGATGCATAAAATCTAAGTGAAAAACCTTTGAAAAAAGGAATAAAAAATAGTGTATTAAAATAGGAAAAACATTAGAAGGAAAATTATAGTTATACAATGAAGATGCTTAGGAAATCCAAAGTAAGTGATGAAATATTCCTCCAAAATATATCGATATTATATAAGCTATCCAGAGAAGGAAGTTAGATTACATCACTTGAATAATTTTCTCAATTAAATATAATATATGTCAAAGAATAGTGAATTTTAGGAGTAAAAAAAATATATTTAGAAATAAGAAATATACATTAAATCTTGAAATCATTTAAAAAATATATTTTATGAAAAAAATATAAAAAAAATTTCTTTTAAAAACCGTGAATATACAGAGAAAAAGTTTTGAATAAAGTGAAAAAGGTGATAGAAATATTTGTTTACATGGAAACTGATAAAAAAATATTCTTTTCACACATTGATGAAAATGACTAATATAGAAAATTTTAATGATTTATTAAAAAGTTTTTAAATAAGGTAATGTAGAAAAAAATGAACTTAATAAATTATTGAAGCATATATAAGAAAATTTTTAAAATCATCCGATGAATAAAAATATTTAAATGGGACCTTCCCAACCAAGAATAAGAGATGAGGTCGGTTTTAATTACAAGAAGTACACTGGATAAAATATGAGTAAAGGGGAAAATGAAAATTTTAAGGGAAATTTAAAACCACATGAATATCTAATGAAAATTAATAGAGGTATTATAAGGAATAAAAATTACCTAGATGGAATTTATTTTAAAAAAAATATTTATTTGAAAATAAGATAGGTAAAGAAACCCTTATGGTTTAAGTAATATTTTAATCAAAAACACCTTTGAACTATGGAATATTTTGAATCTAAATACATATAAAAGAGTAAATTAATTTTATATTAAAAAACACATGAATGTGTAAAAATATATTCTTTAGGTAAAAATCGTACCATATTAAATATATCATGGTGCACAATAAGAACGTGTCTCAAGTGGTGAAACCTTGAGATGAGAACCCCTTAAAACTTATATATATTTTAAATTGAAATCAATGTAAAGAAAGAACATGATATTTCTCCTATAACCTCATGAATTTAATGAATATGTAAGAATATGTTCATTAGGAATTAATCATACTATATAAAATAAATGATGGTGCACGATATCAAACATGTCTCATGAATTTTAAAATGAGAAAAAGAAACCCTTACCTTGTATTCCTGATTACTTAAATACACTCTAACCAAATATATAATTAAAATAAATATCTTATTCAACTATTTTAGAACCTTATTAATATAGATAAATTTGTATAAACTTCATTTATAATTATTCTCTATATGTATATTAATTAGTTACTATATATTTTCAATACTAGGTATGAGTAATCCTGGTTGTTTTGAACTAGTTTTCAATAACGGTTTTATTATTCACTATTATCCAAAATTTCATCATTACAAGATAATATAAGGTAATATAATTTATATTTTAGGATAGTTTATAAATTTATTATTTAATTCTATGAGATTTTTGGTTATGGTTACTGTAGATGGAATTGGTGACATGCATGTTTAGTGATTTACAATAAACAAACAATGGTATCTTAATTAATATGTTTAATATTAAGGATAAAATTTAAGAACCCAAATAAAATAATTATTTATTTGTGTAATATATAATCTGTAATTATGTTTTCATAGTCATCCGTGATATTATTTTAAAGCATTATTCATGTAGGTAGTTAGGTCGATCCAAACACGAACATACCATAATTAATGGATGATTATGATTATAAAAGTGTTTTAATTTGGAACAATATCATCATTAAATAACTATAATTATATTATTTATTTTTTTATGATGTTTAATCATATTTTAATAGGGTTTAAAAAATAATAAAGAAACTGGATGAAAAATGAGAAACATTACTATGTGAAGGTGGTGGTCTGTACAACACATGATTAACATTTTAATTCCTTGAAGAATGAGAGGAAAATAAGAAGGATTATAATTTATATATTATTATTAATAAATATATTATATATTTCAAATTTAATCTTATATTTCACCCTTATTATCAGTAAAGATATGATGTGGTGAATTATAGAAGTCATCGATTCATGGCAGAGGTAGTTCGCACAACACAAAATGATAGTTTTGTTTTACTTAATAGAAAATGGGAAAAGATGTTAATAGTTATTACCTTATAATAATAAAATACCGTATAAAAAATAATAAACGAATTATATAGTAATTTGAAAATCATATTTGGTTGGTTGGAAAGAAAAAGAATGAAGTTTAGGAAAATAAAGTACTTATGTTGAGAAATTAGGTTTTCCCTTGGAAGTATCCTTAGAAATGGAGGTATTAAGTGAATCACTTGTGACTATAGGTTCAATAAAAATTAATATGGTTATAAAGGATGGATAATTGTTAGATATTTAGCTAGAAAATGAATTCTTTGAGTGGTCTTAAAGGGGTAGTGAGAGGCCCATTTTATAAGTGGTGAGAATGATATTTTTGTGAATATTTCAACTTAATATAAATAGAGCACATGTGTCACATATATAATGCCTCAAAAAATGGTAAATAATATATTTTAGGATGATATAATCCTGATAATCTCTCAAACACTCAATTATAAAAATGTTTTTAACATGTTTTAATCCCTTTACCCTTGATTTATTACTTTTTATTATTTTAGATTTTACCCGGGTAACTTGTTTTAACCTATGTAATTAAATTTTAACACCTAAAAATAAAATATAACTTGTTATATAATTTTCAATAACTGGTTACTAATAATAAATCCATTTTATCATATATAATTTATATTTTTAAGAAAATTTAATTTTAACACTAACTCATGTGAGGCGTAAACACCCACTTTTAGAAAGTGTACTTTCAAGATTAAAATCCATGTATTGGGTAAAATTATCCATGAAATTGATTTTCATGATATAAATTGGTTTAATATAAAAAAAATAAAATTTATGTGGCATTAAAATCAATCCAAAACTAAATTTTTTCCAAAAAAATATTTAATTAATTGAAAATAGAATAAATAGTTTTTATTGGAAAATATTATAATAGTGGGTAAAAATAGGTATTATAAATTATTAATAATATTTTGAAATATAATTTTTTACTCAAATAATGTTTTATCATTATTTTTTATAAGTTTTAAATATATATTTACTTCTTAGTATTATCATAAATACTATGATTTTAGTAAAAACTGTGTTTTTAACTATTCATCCAAAAAAAATTACTTCTAGAAAAATATAAAAAATTAAACCTGAAATAATATTGACTTGTTTAATCCAATAATAAAGTTAATTTTTTCAAATTAAAGTTATAAAATTTATAAACTTAGTTTTAAAATAAAAATACAATATATAAATAAAAACACATTTTATATAAAAAATAACATTTTTTAACTTCAAGTGTATTTAATCTTATTTAATATAAATTTATAAATAATTGAATTTTGATACATTAGTTTATAAATATAGATATTACCTATTATAATAAACTTTTAATGCTGATCAATTTAATTTATTAAAGTAAAATGCAGTACCTTTTTTAATAGTTCTTTGAAAGACTTGCTTTTAAAAATATTAATCAAATAAAAATAAAATTATGTAATTATTTTAATTATTTATTTAATTTTGTCTACTAATGATTATATTATTCTTATAATTTTTATATTTCATTGTTTATTTTAATCGGGTGCTGCATTAGTTAGGTGTTACCTGTGACATAATCTATCAACAATAGTATTAATTTAAAGGATCCAAAATCTTGGTTCATTACATTTTAACCCCTTAAATAAATCACTTCATCACATTTTTTAATTATTAAATACTTATGAAAGTAGTTGAGGGTATTATTAACATATTTTTCTTTCACGAAACAACTTCTAATATGAATTCTACCTTACTCACTTATGCTATATCAAGTTAATCATCTTTCCTCAAACTAGATTAGTCAGTCATAGAATCATATACCCAAGTATGTATATTACTTAATCATACATCCCACAAAAATATAACTTTTCAAAAAACATCTAAATCATAATCATTAAACCACATAGAAAAAAATATATTCCTCCAAAAATTAACTTTTATCTTCAACCACTAGTTCATAAATTAACACAATGGTAAATATATTTCATAATCCTAAAAATTAGATAAACATCACAAAAAATATAATTGATAACATATTTATCACATAAATAATAAATAACAAGGTTATCAACACTATCAAACTCACTTTTCTCAAAATAAATCAATCCTTTATTACCTTGACTTGAAGCATATATTAAAACTACGATTTTTCTATACCTCAATAATTTGTTCTCCAATAGTTCTCACCAAAAATATAACCTGGACCTAAAATAACTTTTTAATGTTAATAATAGCATATAATATATGTTTCTAAACCATTAAAGAAAATATATTGAAGAAAAATCCTTATATTTTCACATAATCCAAATTAGTTTTAAAATATACCATAATATCATCTATAAATATTACTTATTAATGAAAATAGATAAGAGTATAAAGATTTATTTTCTATTAATATATCAATATAACTACCTTAGGAAAGACTCAGAAAATGACATTTCATATCATAATAGGAATATAATAAAATTATCAAAATTTTATGTATTCTCACTTATTCAGTTATAAGACATAATGGTTATTAGATACATACCTTTTTTAGATTCATTTGTCATCCCATTCTAACCAAATAAAAAAAACTATAATTTTATGATAATATCCAAAATATTAATATGAAAAAATAAATACAAACTAAACCTTCATTTTTAACATATGATACTTTCAGTTCAACCTATGACTCTAGTCGAGACCTATTAATCCCTGGTCATATTTATATTAGGTTATCTAGCCTAATTATATAACATTATCAAATCCATAATAATGGTTCATTAAAGAGAATAAGAATTAACCATAGCACATCCCTTGGGAGTGTCAAACCGGGTGTGTAGTTAGGTCCCTTTGTCTTTAACTAGGTAACGATCAAGTTAATACCCAATCTATCATTTTCAGGGTTATTAACTCTAGGTATATCTATGCCAAAGCCTTCTTCCACTTGTAGTATCTATATAGGTATGTCATTTTTCGGAAAACAACACACTCAAAACTTAACAAAAAATTTAGGATGTTATCCTATACTCAGATTTACCCCTTATACTTATTCATTAGGGGTTTTACTAATGTTCTCTTATCTTAATCACTAAAATATTAATTATTACCTCAAATAGACTAAAGTGTTATATATACCTTTTAAATTATGATAAACCTTAACTTATCAATACTTAAATTATCCTCAAATAACATACAAATCTGAAAAGCTTTCTAAACCCTGGTCTAATAACAACTGAGACACCCTAGACTGATACTTATTGATCAAGTGCTAAAAACACTTCTTTTACATACTATATTTTATACTAACTATGATAGACTCGAGATATGGCCATCTTATCTACATAACTTTAAATAAATTATTTAATTAAACCCATTACCAAGACCTTTTAGGTTTATAATTTTATATAATTAGGAAAAAATATTAACTTACAAAACCCATGTTCTTGATATCAATTGGAAATTTTTTATACTATATAAGAAACTTATTAATACATAACAAGTACTCAACAACTCCCACAAATTATCTAAATATGAAACTCTTTTATAAATTTAATTCTTTTCCTATATTCAAATGCAGGGTATGCATTCTAGGTGAACAACCTTAAATCAAAGGAATCAATTAGGTTACTCATAGAGGAGATGAATTGGAAGAAAACTTATGGTTCTGTAATGAAGATTCTTAGGAAAGATAAAGGATATGATGAATAATTCCTCCAATGTATAAGTACATTACATATTCCATCCTAATAAGGAAGTTGTATGGTATAATTTTAAGAGTGTCTTTGATTAAGAATAATTTATGTCAAAGAAAAATGACTTAGATGAAAAACAATTTTTTAGAAGTGTTAGAAAAAATTACTTTAGAAAAATAAATATCCATGATCTTTTGAAATATTTTTTAAATAAATATTTTATAAAATTAAGAGAAAAATATTTTTTTTATAAACCATGAAAATGAAAAAAATTGTTTCATATAAATTTAAAAAGGTGGCAGAAATATGTTTTCATAGAGAAAACATAAAAAATAGATTCTTTACACACTTTGATGAAAATGACCCATACAAAAAATGTAAAAAATATATTTATAAGTTTTTAAATAAGTTTATGTATAATAAATTAAACATATTCAATTAATGAAGTATAGATAATAATTTTTTCAAAATCATCCAATGAATACAAACATGAAGAAGATAGGTTACAGAACAATAAGAAGAAATGAGGTCGATTTCATTTACAAGAAGCACTTTGAGTAACATATTGGTCAAGGGAAAAAATAAATTTTTAGGGGACCTATAAAACACCATAAATATACATGGAAAATGATGATATATTTTAGCAATAATATAAATTCACCAGATGTATTATCTTTTAAAAATAATATCAATTTAAAAATAAAAACCTTATAGTTTTAGTAACATTTTAATTAAAAAACCATTTCAACATTATAATATTTTAAATCATAATAAATTTAAAAGGGGACATGATATGGATCTTTAAAAACCTATGAATATGGTGAAATAGATTCTTTATCTTGTAATCACATCATATTAAAAATATCTTGTCACAGAATAATAAATGTGTCTCAAGGGGTAAATATTTGAGACAAGAAACCCTTACAACTTTGGGGTCTTTTTAATAAAAGGCCATGCAAAGAAAACAAATATGGATCTTAAAACCCCATTAATTTAATTAATATTTAAAAATTCATTCATTATGTAATAATAAAACCATATAAAAAATTATAGTGCATAATATCAAACATATCTCGTGAATTTGAAAATGAGAAAAGGAATCCCTTACCTTGTATCCCCACTTACTTGGACATAATCTAACATCCTGTATAAAAAATAAAACTATATTAATAACATATTTCAGAAAATTATTCATATTTATATAATTTTATAAAATTTATTTATAATTATTCTCTACATGTATATTAATTAGTTATTATCTATTTTCATTATCGGTTGTGAGTAATCTTGTTTATTTGGAACTGGTTTCATAATAGCAACATTTTTATTCATTCTTCTCCCAAGTTTAATCATTCGTAGATAATTTAATTTAAGGAAATATATGTTTCATGATAATTTATAAATTTATAATTTCATTATATTAGAGTTTTAGTTACGGTTCTTACAGATGAAGTTGGTGACAAGAAAGTTTTAGCGTTTTTTAACAAACGAATGGTGGTATCTTAAAATAATGAGTTTAATATTAATGTTACCAATATAGAACCAAAATAAAATTATTATTTGATTATTTAAATCATATATAATTAGTAATTATATTCTCATAGTCATCCATGATATTATTTTATAGATTTTTTTCAAGTAGGTGGTTATACCTACCCAAACATGAACATACCATAATTAATTTATGATTATGATTATGATTATGAAAGTGGTTTATTTTGGAATAATATCATTATTATATAATAATAATAATGATATTACTTATATAATTACAATGTGTTTAATTATATTTTAATATTTACTAATAAATAAGAAATAAAATAGATGAAAAATGAGACACGCCACCTTGTGGGGGCGATAGTTTTCACAACTCACGGTTAACGTTTTCATTTATTCAAAAAATGAGAGGGAAATAAGTTATATTGAAATTTTCATGTTCATTAAAATAAATATATTTTATATTTAAAATTTGATTTTATATTTCACCCTTATTATTAGAAAAGATAGATAGTTGTGAAAATAGAAGTCATTGCTTCTTGGAGGTTGTAGTATGCACATTGCACAAAATGAAGGTTTCATTTTTCTTAATAGAAAATGGGAAAAGTGGTTAATAGTTATTATATTAGAATAATGAAATTAAATATAATAACAATAATGGTGTCATTATATAGGAATTATAAAATTATATTTTTAAGGTAATAAATAAATGAAATGAGTTTAGGAAAAGAAAGTATTCACATTTGGAAATTAGGCTCTCCCTTAGAAGACTCCCTGGAAATGGAGGTATTAATAAAATATATTGTAACTATAGGATGAAGAAAAAATAATAGGGTTTTAAAGGATGTATATTGGGAATAATTTCATGTGGAATGAAAATTATTTTCATGGTCCTGAATGTGTGGTGAGAGGCCCTATTTATAAGTGCTGAGAATGACATTTTTGTAAGTATTTCAACTTAATATGTAGAGAGAACTTGTTTACATATACAATGTCTCCAAAAATGGAAAAATGGATTTTAATATGATAAAGGGATGATAATATCTCAACCAAAAAATTAGAAACATGTTTTTAAGATGTTTCAAGCCCTTTACCCCTTGATTTATTATTTCTTATATTTTAGAATTTATCACGGTAACTAGTTTTTACCTAAGTAATTTAATTTTAATGACTACACATAAAATTTACCTTATTAAATGGTTTAAAAATAATTAATAAAAATATTAAATACATTTTATTAGAAAATATTTCTATTTTTAATAAAAACTAATTTTAACATCAGCGCATGTAATGTGTAAAAACCATTTTTTTTAGAAAAAATGTGTTTTCAAGTTTAAAATTTATGTGTCTAGTAAAATAATCCATGTATTTTATTTTAATTATGTTAAATTTTTTATTATAAAATAAATAAAATTTATTTGTCTTGAAAATTTATCCAAAATCAAATTTTACCAAAAAATAATATTTAATTAACTGAATATACCAAAAAACAAATTTTATTAGAAAATTTTACTTAAGTTGTTAGACATAGGTTTTCTAATTAATAATAGTATTTTGAAATATATATTTTTTCTCCTTAAATAAATACTTTATCATGAAAAATATTTTATAAGTTTTTATGCTTTATTTACTTCTTAATATAGTCATAAACACTATAATTTTTATAGAAACTGTATTTTTATCTATTTAGCTAAAAACATTATTTCAAAAAAATATAAAAAAATATTTATAAGGTAACATTGAAATTATTAATATAATAATGAAGTTGTTTTTTAATATTAAAATTCTAAAATTTATAAATTTATTTTTAAAATTAAAATAAAATATATAACAAAAAACTACTTTTAAATAAAAAATAACCTTTGTAAAGTTCAAGTGTATTTATATTATTGCATATAAATTTATAAATAATTGAATGTTGGTAAATTATTTTATAAATATAAATATTACCTATTATAATAAAATTATAACTATGATCAATTTAATTTATTATGGTAAAATACAATACCATTTTTTAATGGTTCTTCAAAAGGACTCATTTTAAAAAATATTAATCAAAGAAAATATTAATATATAATTACATTAATTTATTATTATATTTTATAAAATAATTATTATATTATTCTTGCAATTTTAATATGTCATGGTTTTCTTAATCGTTTGTTGAATTAGTTTGGTGTTGCGTGTGACAGAAGATATTGAAGATAGTATGAATTTAAATGATAAAAAATATCATGTCGTTACAATAAATTGTGACACATTCTTATCAGACCAATACCTTCTTGGTTTAAATCTAAAAGTTCTTAATATCCATCATATTGTTTTATATATATAATATGAATTAGACAAACCATATCCCCTGGGGGTGTTAAACAATGTGTGAAGTTAAGACTCTTCGTTGTGTACTGGGTGAAGATTGAGTTAATACATACCCAAACTTTCCAAGGTTATCAACCCTAGGATAATCTATTATAGAGATTTCCTACTATTTTTTATATGTATATAGGGATGTAATTTCTAAGAAACCACATAATCTCTATAAACTTGAGGATGTTATTCTATACTTAGACTCTTTGTCAGGGTTTTCACCAAAGGTTTCTAATCTTGTTATCTAAATATAACTAAACCCTTATATGATACCAAATAATGTGGACCAATAATTACATATATAAATATTACATAATTTTATATTAATATTCATTACATATCATAATAATTGATGACCAATAGTTGTCAATGATTAGTATCTTTAGAGACTAGATACACAATCCTCTTATTTCATGAACTATCTTCAATATATCCTAGAAATTTCTTCTCACATAGAACCCTACTTAGACATACCCTACCTAATAAATTTCTTCATAAATTAGGGAAAATGAAACAAAAGAAAGGGTTTTCTTAGATGCTCAATAAGGGTAGAAATATGCGATATCAATGAATGATCATAAGTAAATATAAGATAAGTATAAGGGTATAATAGCTTGATAATAACCTATGAATGTCATACCCAATCAGTTAAATATAATTAATAATGAGTTATGGAATAAGTATATTTCATAACAAAATATATATGTCATAAGTGTGAAAAATCATCAATAATCGATCATAATCCATGAGAAAATATCATAAGTATAATATATAAGTTTGTGGCATACAAATAAGAATAGAAAATAATATCCTTGGTCAATTAACACTAAAAATACTATCATAGTGTAAAAATTATCATAGTGGAGAAAGTTTACTACCAATTCCCATCATTTCCATAGACACAGCTCACTGAAAATACAATCATTGTGGACATAGTTCCTTACTGAACTAGGTTCAATCCCCATTTCATTTAATACTATATCATGAGATATAAAAATTTACCCAATGCATTATAAGGCTATATAATTACAGACCCACCATTAAAATATTGAAAACCATAAATAAGTGTGCCACAAGATCATAAAAAAATTCATCATAACACAACCCATGGAAAAGAAATGTGATTCATAAAGATTTTATAACAGGTTTCATAGAATCATCCTTAAAACCTAATCATAATATTCTATCTAGATAAATAATGTGTATGGTGTCATATTATCATACCACCAATGAATCGTAGTAATCTTAAAAGTAATTTGATATAGATGAAAAATATCTTCTATAAACGCATTAAAAAATATTCTTTGAAAATGTGAGAAAAAATCCTTTTATTTTGGTGACTTTTAAAACTAAAAATTTCTAGAATAATGGAAATATAGTTTGCATTGAAAAACCATATAAAATTGAAAATGAATCTTTATAATGAGTAAAATACATGATAATGTAAAAATCCATTCATGCCGTATACCTTAAAAGAAATGATTCATTTCAAACATGTATAAAAAGTAAAAAGTGAGCAGTACCGATTTTTTTTTGAAAATATTAGTTTTAATAAATTATAAATAAAGTTAAATGTATTTAAAATAACCTTTTAGAACATTTAATTACAGATAAAAACTGAAATTTAACATTTTTAAGAACATGGGCATGGATGAGAAAGATTCCCAACTCAAAAAGAAGAAATAAGGTTTCATTTTATTAAATATAAATTCCTGATCATTTTAAGTACCAAAGAGAGGAAAATGTAAGTAAAATTTTAAAACACCATAAATAAAGAGAGTATAATAAAATAAATGTAATTTAAAATATAAGTATCATATTATTTACCTCAATGTATATTTAACATAAACAATCCTGAAAAGAAATGAGATTATAAGATAAACCCTTATAGCTTTGATAATCTCGGAATCAAAACATCATGAAAGAGAGAACATAAGATGATTTTTTTAATCCCTATAATTTTCATTAAAATATTTATTAAATACATTCAATGGAATTATATAAACCACAAAATATAATCATTGGGTTAAAATGATATATGTATCAGAGAAATAAAGTGAGAGGAGAAACCCTTACCTTTCCTGATTCACTTCATATATTCTATTAAAATCATATATAATAAATTTATATTTATTATAAATATATAAAACAACCATATTCATAATTATCATATCAAATATTATTCACTTATAACATCTTATCAGCATTTTATTAAAATTTCTTCATTAAAATCATTATTATGGGTGTTAACTTTTCCATTTTTCATAGTAGTTCTGGTCCTTGCACTATTATCATATTTTAATCATATATATAATGTTATAAATTATATAAATATCATATTTATTCATTATATTAACTTTTATAATAATTTATGTATGTATGTGATGAAAAATTAATTACATCACTTTGTAGTGATGGTAGTTCGTATGTACGCACAAGTGATATTTCCATTTTCCAAAAAATGGTAAGAAATAAAGTTAAAGAGTATTATATATTTAATTATAAACAATACTATCATAAATATCATACATATTCATTAAATAAATCCTTGTTACCATTATTGTTAAGTATAAATAAAGAAATGAATCACATCGCTTCATGGTGGTCGTAGTTCACACATACGCACAAACGACATTATCATTTTTTAACATATGTGAGGGTTAAAAGATTGATAAATTATTATCTTTAAATAAAAATAATTATTTCAAAAATATAATATATATCTACCTTAAATTACTCCTAAAAACCAAACATGAAATGTACTAATAGAAAATGAAATACAACGCTACATGGAGACGATAGTTTGTATGTACGCACGAGTAATGCTTTCATTTCCCATTAGATGGTAACGAGGTAGATTTTCTTTCTATAAATATAATAAATTTTTTTTATATTTATGTCATTTAATTCATTATCTTATAATTGTTATAATATATTTTATGTAGGTATAATATGAAAAAAAACTTAAAATAAATCTGTTAAGCCTTATACCTCAACTTTTGATGTCCTCCTTTTGATTGATCTTAAGGCACTTGAAGGAGAGATTTATGGTAAATATAAAGGATTGAGGATGTGGTTAGGAAAATTTATATAGGAATTTGGTTATAATTTTTAGAGAAAATTTAACTCATATATGCCTTTGGAAATCATAAATTGGTTCCCTTTTTATAGGAAAACCCCAATGTATTTTTCATAATTTTTCAATCTTCAAGTTTCATGAAAGTAACTTTAACAATTAATAGTGGAATATAAATGATACATGAATTATAAAATAAAAAATTTCCCATATATTTGAGTTAATATAGGATTTTTATGATTTTATAATTATTTAAAAATTATTTTTAAACATTAAATACCACTTATGGTCATTTTTGGGACTATTCACAATATTTAACTTTAAACATATCAAGAAAATAATGGAATTTGAATAGAAAAACTTTAACCACCACTAATATTTTATAATTATCCATTAAATTCATGAAAATACATAATTTATCAAAAAAATATTACTTATAATGTCTTTGAAATAATTTAATCGATCTTTACACAGCTTGCACAAGAGTTGTGTTGGTGTTACCTAAGAGTTTATGGTAATTATATCATCACTAAAAAAATAAAAATAAATAAAAATCCAAAAAATAATTTATTCATATTCAAAATAACCATTTAAAACTATTCATAACATCTTTTTACCCCTATGGAGTCCAAATAGAGGTATTAAAAGAAAGAGAGCGATATTTTGAAATTTTTCTTTACATAAAATAATATAAAAGTGATAATCAAAGGAAAGTGGTACCAAATTTCTATATTTTTTAATATAGGTTTATTTTTGGTTGAAATGAACTATTCCAATTAAATAAATACAAGTTTTGGATTGATCTTGAGACCTTAACCTGTAGTTTTTAATCACGTTTAACCCATTTTACCCTTTACCATGGAGATAAAAATTTATCATGCTTACTATTCATTATAATAAAAAATAAAATGAAACATATTACCTAATTGTAACATGATGATATAAAATATGGGATCCATTTAATATGATTCAATTTATATAATTGGAATAAAATATTTTTAATGTAAGTTTTCAAAATGTAAGAAAAAAAGTTTTTAGAAAAATACTAACTTTAAGTATAAAAATTATTTTATAAAAAAAAAATGTGTAATGTTGATTCCCAAAACATTAAATGAATTATTTTTTCTAAAATTATAATTATGTTACTTTAAAACCAAGAAATTCAACACAATATATTTTTTATATGTTGAAATCAAAAATTAAATATTTTTTATAAAATTAAATTTATAAAATTTATAAATTTATCCTTTAAATGGAAATAATATATATATATATATATATATTAAAACCAATTTTATAGAAAAATGACCCTTTTAATCTTTAAATATTCTTAACCTTCTATGATTTCATTATTTTCATTCAAAATTAAGTACTTATTTCATATGGAATAATTAATTAATTTTAACTGGGAGTACTTTTATACATATATTTCATAATGTGGTTACCCCTATTCATACCTTCCAATCCTATAGCTAGGTTATAACAATCATATGTAAATAATAATATTTCTATATTATATTAGTGCTCTTTTAAGATTGACATTTCATTCATCACAAGCTACTGAACACATCAAAATTATCAAATAGAAATATATTCTAAAATCCCAGGGTGTTACAAACCCTTCTTCGAGTTGAAACATTCTACATATGCTTCAGTGTACCTCAAAGATTGTTTTATCCATGGATCAAAACTTGAACAACCTCCACTCAACTAGGAGATCCATCCATTATATAAACATTAATCACACACACGTGAGGGGAATTAAGGATTCTCCAAGGTTTTATATAAAAATAATTCATGGGTATAAAAACCCTTACATAATGAGGCAGATGAGATAACACACTAGCCATCAATTTAATTTGACAAATTTTTAAAAAAACCATGCAATAATAATGAATTAAAAGAAACCAATCATATAAAAAGGCCAGTCTAA
Source organism: Viscum album (assembly GCA_963277665.1). NCBI lineage: Eukaryota > Viridiplantae > Streptophyta > Magnoliopsida > Santalales > Viscaceae > Viscum > Viscum album. The sequence continues at coordinate 79,596,506 of OY728163.1, read as the reverse complement.
GATCATGATCATCCAAATACATGCAAAAAATACACATTTAAAAAAATAGAAATCATTTCAATAATTCTTAATAAATACAAAGAATGATCGAATTCGTTAATTTTATTTACTAATTAATTAATTTTGTTATCTTAATTTCCATCCAAAATTCCCTTGATATTCTTATCCATTATAATTTTAAATAAATTAAATACAATAATTTTATTTAAAATTTTCTAAGTACAAAGTATGTACTTGGAGGCAATATGGCGATTACCCACCCAAAATACCTAACATTAATTGTAGTCGTATACTATCTACTCATATGATATATAACATACATGTCATACCATTTAATTAAATGGCATGTACTATCAATAAATGTTACACATAGACATTTTATTTACATATAATGTAATTATTTTACTGTGCATTGAGTAGTCAGTGTATTAAGACAATACATGATTTGTAATTCCAAATATTATACAGAAATTAATTAAGAATTTATTATACATTATACCTATCACATGACATGTAATATTAATAAATGAAACACAAACACATGTTGATGAGGTTTAAATGGAATAATTAATTAATTTTATTTTATGTGTAAACAGATAATATATATATATATAATGTATATGTATTCACCGTTTATTTGAATCACACACTTTAGAACTGGGTGTGTAAGTAATCCACAAGCATTAATAGGGTACATAGTGTGTATGGTAGTTATAGTCCATGTGACTTCGAAGTTAAACAGTTTCCAATCACATGCATCATGTAATAAATACATGGCCCATTTTTGACTCATGGACTGTATAACATGTAAGTGGGTTATATGACATGTAGTCTAGATAACCGTGTGATTGGATGGCCAGGTCAATGAGTGGTGGATATTTAATTCATACCAAGTATTAATAAATACATGGTGAAATAAATTTTTTGTAGTTTGTCTTTGTGCAATGTACATAGGTTGAAGACTTCTACCATCAAGTTACATGCTATTTACTTTTGTGTTATCTATTTATAATCCTTAAATTCTCTAGATGGGTTCTTCATATTTTATTAATTTATAATTAATCCATTTTTTATTATATTAGGTAGAATAATGAATATGAAGGGATGATATTGAAATTTTTATTTAAATAATTATTGAAAAATAAATGAAAACTAATAGTAAATATGTAAATCAATTAGTGATCTATACATAATTATAAATTATAATGAGACTGCTCTAATACCAAGTGAAAGTTTCGAACACAGTGGAAGTGAATATTGGGCAGTTTCTACTTGTACTTTTTCATAATTAGTGAACAATATGAGATGTACATGATGAATAATTTCATTACCAAATAAATTAATTTAAATATTATTTGATAGAAAACATTAGAACCAAAAAATAGTTTCATTGCATATACTTTACAATTATTTATATAAACTAAAAATTACTTCAGGTTAAAATTATTTATTAATCCAAGATTTAGTAGACCACTTCTTGTTTCACAATCATTACAGTATGAGGATTCATGGGTGGAATCCCTCTTCATGTGATCCACATGTGCTCTATAAACCTCTAAACGATATTGTAGAAATACCCAGGTTCTAGAACAAAATACTCTAACACATGTGTCATTCGATGCTGGTCACCACTAAACCCCCTTTAAGGTGAAATGATTATTCTTGTTCTATATATACTTGAGAGGATGGAGGAGAATGATTTCTCTTAGTTATTGAGAGAGTTCTAGAGGAAGTGACTCTATAGTGATCAAGATAATTCTCTCTAGAGTCTCATTATAAAAAATGATGATTAGAGTTTAGAATGTTATATTTGGGCTTAAATAAATAAATTATTAGAAAGGAATAACTGCACATGGGCCCTTATTATTTTCATTATCCCTGGAAAACCCCATGGCCAATAATAATAATAATATTTTTATTTACTTGACATGGGTTAGACTCATAGATAGACTAATATTATTTCTTGAATAAATAAATCAATATTTATTCAAATAGTATTTAATATATTATTTCTCACTAGACCATCAAACTCACTCTGTCAATCCTCAATATTTATCAGGCCTTGAACAATGACTATTTAATTAATTTTCAAAAATATCAATACATTAATCACTGATAAATAAATAAATATTATATTCACTGAAATAGATAATTAATATTTTCCCAATATTTAACTCAAATTTAATCTCTTGAATAACCAGTGATAGAATATTTTAAATCAATCAAAACATGAATAATTATTAAACCCCATGTGAGAATAATATTTATTTAACATGTTAAATTCATAAATAATTTAAATAAGATTCTGGATACAGTTAGGGTACCCTCTAATCCCCCTTCTCTATGGCATTAGGCTACACCACATGAAGTCCAAGGATACCATCTTGTAATAAACCAAGGTTCCCATAAAGAAAGAAGTAAATGTCGCCATGAAAAAAACTACTATGAATATACACTATGTAGTATAATCCCTTTATCACAATATCTCCAATCAATCATATTGCATGCCAGTTTTATCAACCTATTTGATCAGAGACTCTTTCTTTGACTTTACAAAAATGAAGTCGCTGACATAATTCCATAGATATGGAATTAATATGGTAGTTCCATTCCCATAAAAGTGTATTAGATATAAAATTCCATTAATAAATAGAAGGGAAAGATCCTTTTTTGCATTATTCATTAATGCTTTATCAACCATGACACACAAAATGCACCCAACTTTACCATGAACATATGTCTTCGTGGTTTATGAAAATACATCAATGTATGAAAATCTTGATTTGTATTAATAATAACCTTAAATTCTAAGTACTATTACATACATTCATAGATAGGTACATCTAATGAAATATTTAAATGTGTATTTTCTATCAGCAGGTCAAGCTATCATAATCTCTTTTATTGAGATTTCTAAGGATGAAATTAATGAGAATAAGTTTTAATGTCTTATGATAACCCTAACCTGAAATCCTATATCATTTGTGTCTCGTACAATTATATCATCTAGTCATAAAATTTATATTTAAGAATGCTATCATGTCACTTCTAGGTATTCATCATATCAGAGAACTTCTAGGACTATTCAGTACGACATGTACACTTAGGAAATTATCACATACTATGTTAAGTAGAAGAAAATTCATGATGTTTTAAAATTTTATTGATATTAAAAATCAATGAATATATGTAATAATAAATTAAATAGAAGTTGGTTCTAGGGAAAAAACTCCAATATTAGATATGATCTAGACCAAAATAAGATTACCATCATGATATATAAATGACTACCATTTTGATCCAATGTCAAATTAGTTTTATGGAAGAATATTTTGTGCAAGATGGGTTTCTCTTGAAGATAAATCTTTTCTTATTCTGAATAGAAAGGTACATGGGATTGATCATTTCAGAAAATAATGTAGGAAAACCTAATGATTAATTTTTAATTCATAAAATATTGAGTATTTTAAATGAGTTTCTCTATTGGCCTAAGTTAAAAGTTTATATTTAAAAAAATCTTTTAATATTTGGGACCTTTCAAAGGTAAAAGAGTTATTTCAATCCAAGAATGTATACACCATGTTTTAGAGTAGCCTTTGGGAAGATGTCAACATGAATTATAACCAATGATGCGAAGATTCAATAATGGGTTTTTAATAAATTATAAAAAATGTCTCATTATATACCTTTACATAAGAGGAAATATGCATAAATGGTAGAGAAATACTCTTCAATGAAATTGTTCATCTATATAAAATTACATTGGTCATTGATTCATATAGGTAAACTAAATTTCTCCACAAATATTTAGGACTTTATGTGAAAATTTAATAATAAAAAATCTTTTGAACGTCTCTCATCACCCTAAAATTTATGGAAACAAAAAATTAATGTATTAGCCTTTGGAAACCATTTTCAGAACATTGGTAAATAGTAATTTTGAGATATTTTTGTTTGTATCTTTAAAAAGCTAAATTTATATATATGTGATCTCCAAGTGCTAACACTAAACTTTCATAATTTTATGTGGTATATGGAATCAACTAAAATAAGCATATATTTTTTTATTCACCACTTGATTTTAATGTGAATGTAGATATGATTAAGAAGTAAAGGTTATTGAAAATGTTTTAATGAAATTGTTCATGATTAAATATTTAAATTAAATTAATCATACAATAGGAAATCTAACAAAAATTAGAATAAATCCATTTTTCAATATAGAGAAAATTCAGAGATTTAGATTCATAAAGAGTGATTTCCATAAAAATAAAGAGTAAGTTGACACCATGAATTGAAGGTTTATTCGATGTATTTGAATGAGTTGGTGATAATAAATACAAGACTGACCTACCCAATGATTTAGGAGGAGTTTTAGTTATATTTAAAATTACAAATTTATTACCTTTTATTGAGGATAAAAATGAATAATATTTTAGGAAAAATCAAATCTAATCAAGAGGGAATGATATGTTTCATAATACCCCCAAGTTAAAAAATTTCTCCATTTAAAATTATGAATCTTAATTATTTTTCAAATTAGAGCATCATATGTTTTTTGAAATCCAACTCATTGGTTGACCATGAATCATTTTTTTACATCCAAAAATGATAAATCAATATGGTATGTGAAATAAGTTCATGGAAATGAATGAATTAGAAAAAGAATAATTGGAACATAATAAGATAATGATGAATTTTATACTTTGGAAAATGTGTATTTAAATATGTCTAAGAATGCGATTTTTAGAGTTTTTAATAAAATTTGACATATTTAATTCTTTTTAACTCATGCATGAATTTTTTATCTCTTTTTAGGTATTATAATATCTTTTACACCCTTATTTATGGAAAATTTTAAATCCTTTATATTTTAGAGTTTTCTCTTGAAATTATATCTTTTCCTTAGTCTTTTACTTAGTTAGGAATTGGTAGCGATTCTCTATTTTTAGTGACATTTTCTTTAAGGTTGTCGAAACCTTAGTGGGTGGTTTTTCTCTTAATCATTAGTCCTTTGGATATTATTCACAACAATGTTCACATTTTTCAACTTACTAACTCCATTCTTAAAATGACACATCAAACACCCTTATATAAAAAGTGTAATAATTATTTGTATAAAATGAATGCCAAGGATAAATCTTATGTCATGAAAATTTTATCTAGATATAATTTTTAAGAAAATATTTTGAATTTTCACTCATATATATTTGGAGACATATTTTAATAATTGATTAAAAATGTATTAATATGCTTCATTGATGAACGCTATGTAATTGATGGAGAATTTGAGGACCAATAGGCTTTTGGAGACGTATGAGAGAGGTGGCTGTTTGGATTCACAACCACATTGATCCATCATAAGTTAAAAAATCTAAACATACTTGGTAAAAAATTATTAGAAACTCTCTATAAATGAATAACCCATCGATATCAATGCAACAAAACTTAGAAAGATAGAACTGACCCTAAATCACAACACTGTGTCAATTGACTCTCACAGACACTCTAAAAAACACAAAAAAAAATTCAAGAAAAGAAAAATAAAGGAAAAATGAACACTTTTTTATTTGTGTGGTTTTATTTTAGTCTTGTATCCTTCGTAGAACAATAATGTACTTTTAATTATGTATGGAAGTTAAACAATTACAATCACTTTTTCCAAGTTAGCCAATGTTTTCAATAACACTAGTGATACTGTAACATGCGAATAAGTGGTCAAACATTATATTTATAGAGGGTTATAGCGTGTAATGACTCTTATTTTTTCCTTTTTTTTAAAAATTAATTGGAAAATTTTTGAGACTAGGCACTGAGACAATGTGCAATTATGAGGCCCGGTGTACCCGAAACTATTCAATGAAAAATATTAAGTTTTTAATAGCACACATGAACAACTTTTTTGTAAAAGTGAAATAACTTCTAAAAGGGTGTCTAGATCTGAAATTTGATGGCACTGTTGATCTCTGATCAGTGGATTTACCCTAGGTTTGACTTAACTTTAGTCAGCATGGGTCTTCTGTGGAAAAATCCTAAAATGACATAACCGTAAATAAAAAAAATAAAAAACTTATTTTACTTGTAAAATCCTAATAACACATAAATGATAATTTGGATTGGAAATATGATACCATTGTAGAGTTTGTAAGGTTTTGTTTCCTTAGGCGAGGCCTAACCTCAACCGGCAGAGGCCACCTATAAATGATAATTTTTGGACATGAACATCATTAAAATATATAATAAAAATAATTTATTTAAAGTTACATGATAGTGCAGTGGTGGTTCCCCTATTTAATAATCCTTATTTAGAAATACTGGGTTTTCACCATAACCTTGGAGTTTCCCTATGTTAAGGAGAAGGAGGATCCCTCACTGACGACGACAGATCGGAGGTCAGAACTCGAATCAAGCATCACCGAATCGATGAATGAGGATAATGTAGATTCGACCTTCGTGAATGACCGATCCAAACCCTAGGCAGGGTGTTGTTTCTTTGTGATTATTTCCCCATTCTTAATTTTAAATGATGAACATGGACCAACCAAAGAATAGGTTGATCCACTATTTGATCATTCTTATGGGATGGATAATTATGTGGGTTTATTATCAGGGATGATTTTTTTTAGAGATTTGATTTGTTTTCTCTCCATTCTTAAATTATTACATGAATGGATCATGTCCAACATGAAAAAGGATAAGATCCATTCTTTGGGTGTTCTTTTGTGTTTATCTCTTTCCCCCAATTTTGTTGTGTTCTTCGTTCTTCACGAAGTATGGATGAGGGATCGTTGCACCTTCGATCCAGGGCGCAATGATATGAGACCAAGGATTCGACACCTTAGAGGTGTGACAGAAAAGGTGTGGCGAAATTGGATGAGGAAATGGCCTATAGTGGTGCAACGTGGGGGTCGAAGCGGCAGCTCCTGTCAGCTGAGGTGGTGCCGTAAGGCTGGACCAACAGGTGGGAGTCGGATGATAGGCCGCAAAAAAAGAAACCAACATCGAAGGTAGAAGCATATCGATGGGAGGATGGGCCAGGTGGAGTGTGGAGAAGGATGGTCACTGGCAGGACGACTAATGGTTGGGCATGAGGCTGCAATCTAGGCGGGACCGCAGAGGAGCCTGCAACGACGGAGGCCGCAGGTGGTGATCGAGGACGCAGTCACTTGGGACCACGTATGCAGAAACAAAAGTCACAGGGAAGGGGGATAGGATGTGGTTCCCTCCACATTGAATTCGATATCCACATTGACCAAGAGCGCACAGTCGGGCCATGAACTGGAGGAGCTAGATCGCATGCGGCAGGCTGGGCTGGATGGACCGAGCCGCTCCAGCAGCCCCGATGGGTTGGGTCTAGTGGTCCATCGGACTGCATCCTAGTGACAAATAGGCCAAGACAAGTTGTCCATCTGGCCGGGCTGGACTAGTAATAGTGCACCGAGTCGGGTCGAGTTGGCGGGACTGGACCGGACCACATCGGGTCGACGGGTCAGGTTGGGTCGGACCCGGACCGGGCCAAGGTTAGACTTTTTCACTAAAATATACATAACTTTCAAAAGGAAGGTCCGTTTTATGGGTCGTTTGTAGTGTTGGGACCCTTGAGACTTGGAAAACATTTTGAGATAGATTTGTGGGTTTTTGGTATGGACTAGTATAGGTTGATGATTTCCATTGGTTCCTTTCTTGAGGGTTTAGTACGACATTACCTCCACATCTCTGGATAGTAGTCCCCTCTAGAGGTAGTGTATCAAATAGAGTTGTGGTATCCCTCCTTGGGACCAACATGATCCTATATTACCCCTGATATAGTTTGTTTTGGAATTGATGTGACCTCCAAGCGAAGGGCATTGGTCCTTCATCCAGTGGGTTGTATCGGTAGGGTTGTTGGTATTCTCTATAAAGGACCCCCTATGTTACGAGACACATCGGTAGGATTATCAATATTCTCTGAGAAGGATCCCCTATGTTTTGGGGTAATACAGATTGGATTTTTAGTATTATATTAGAAGGATACCCTCTTTGTATATCATAATCTTTGACCAATTTTTTCTTTTTGGGTAGGGCCCAGATTATTGGGACCTCTTTGCAAGAGTCTTCAATGATATCATGTCTCGAGGAGTGAGTTATCCTAGAACGATCATACCTCAAGTAGAATCTGGTAGCTAATATTTGGTTTTGACATAACTCTTTACCATGTTGGTGGTAGTGGATGAGACATCACGTCTTAGAATCCTTTACATGTATACCTGGATGTTCTTGTTATATGTGCTATAGACATATACTTATGTCAAACTAACTATATCTTCTTAGTGGTGTTTTCTCTTTTTGGTATTTATTCATGGTATCTTCTTCATGATGTTTCCTCTGTGGTCTTTTACATTGTGTTTCGGGGTGTCATACGGAGTATCGTTTTATTCACCCCTACATGATATTTTCCCACATGTGTCGTGTCTTGTGCAGACCATTGATGCTTTGATGGATTACTAGGTGGACTAGGAACAGTTGATGCTTAGAGGGAGACCATATGGTTGAGGTGTGCTCCTGTTACTTCAGATAACTACTCCTGTACTTACCCACTAGGTAGGGTCTTCTGTGGACGATCTTTAAGACCTTATGCTAAAAAATCTTTCTTCTTAGTGGGATTTTATTCTGGCCCAATTGTACTTTACCACACTTTAATTTCCTATCATACTTTGTGGTTGGTATCTTAGTGTATGCATGCATTGCTTACTTAGTGTTTTTACATTTCAGTATTTTGGGATTAGAGATTTGTGTGTGTTTACATATACTTAGGAAAATTCCTCTCATTAGTGGGATATGCCTACTCGACGCTAGTCAGTAGCCCCTAGCCTATTGGAGGTAGGATTGGGGTATTCACAAAATAGGCCCCTCTGGGACAGGTCATAACAGAGTGGTATTAGAGGGTGGTAAGTTCTAATTAAGGTTTGGGAGTCCGTGAGGTTGGTTTAGGGAAACAATGTCAAGTGTTTTGAGTTCAGCTTTCAGGTCAGGGAATCCAATGTTGTTGCAGCGACCGACATATCCATACACCAGGACTCTGGACACCTTCTTTTCGACTCGATACATGAAAATAATAGTTGTATGGAAAAATAAAGGTACATGCATCATATAGGAATGGGTTGTGTTTTCCATGTACTTATTGAGTCATATCACCCAGTATACTATTTTAATCGTGATACATATTATTTTCTTACATGATGTATTCATGATGCTGGTCATTGAGGTTTCCATAGTAGGATCAGGAGTTCTACCTGATGTTTAATGAGGCCTCCCTGAGGGGATCTAGTCATGGAGTAGAATTTCTTCTAGATGGTCAACCAGCAGCATTTTCTCCTTTTGATTAGTTTATAAGCCCACCTCCAATGGTTCAAGTGGATAAAGCTTACCATATTGAGTCATGGATGGATCATTTGGTGCTGGATGATGATACATAGGATCATAATTCATATCATAGGATTTTGAGGTAGTGATCACTCGGGACACGGGGTCAACAGGACCTACAGACAACCGGTACATGATGTAAGCTGCAGAACATGAGGTTTCATCAGAAGTTCTAGGGGTGTTCTCATTCCCCGAGGAAGAGGAATTTCTATACTTGTCATGGGAAGCGACATGCCACAAGAGATTGTCCCACTGCTCAGACTACATTCATAGAGTCATTTGATGAACCAAAAAGGAAGAGGTTGATATAGGATTAGACATATCTGTCGGGCAGCAGATGTGGCAGAGGAAAAGGGGAACTAGTAGGAGGCGTCCAATGTTTTGATGTATTAACACCACCACACCTAGGTGGACCATAATAGAATTAGGGAGTTGGAGTACAAGGGAGGAGATAGTTTCAAGCTATCAAGGCTTATCAACCCAAGACTCCGGGAATGGTTCAAGGTATAATATGTGTCTTTCTACTTTAGTTGCAGTAGATAGACACTTGTGTTGGTGTTTTCATTTCCTTCCACTTTACTTGTTTAATACTTTGATATTCCTGTTAAAACATTGACTTAAACCTTACATTTAAAGACACCTACTAGAGGAGACTTGATAATAACATACTAGTGCTGACAGTGCGACCTGAATCTTAAAGGCAAGAGTTTCGATTAAGATCTCTTGGTAGTAGCATCATGACCTTATGATGTCAGTATCAGTATGGAATAGTATCCACAATTCATGCTCAGATTGATTATTTTAGGTAAAGGGTGTGGTTCATCCATGGTAATAGAACCATATTTCCATTTTCTTGGAAGAAATGGAATTTCTTGCATCTTAGGATGGACTCATGCATAGGAGGGTACAACTGATTAATCTTCAGTTAGCTAGCCTGGACATTAGTGAAATGGATGGTTTGAGTCCTTAGTTTCTTATAAAGGTGGAAGAATACAAGGATGTCTTCCCTGAATATGTTCTCAGTTTAACTCTCCACAAATATTTAGAATTCTATATTAATCTATACCCTGGGATGTCACTGATATCTACATGTACATATCGGATGGCTCCCATGGAGCTTCGTGAGTTGAGGGTACTATTGGAGGACCTGTAGAAGAATGGATTCGTGAGACCCAATGTTTCACCCTGGGTGGCCTATGTTTTGTTTTCCAAGAAGGAAGATGAGAGTTTGAGGTTATGTGTGGACTTTGAGCACCTGAATCAGGTGACCATAAAGAATAAGTATCCACCATTGATGATTGACGTCCTCTTCGATCAACTGATGGGAGCGATGTGGTTCTCAAAGATAAACCTCATATCTAGATATCAACATATTCATGTATGGGATGAGGATGTACCAAAGACAACCTTCAAATATCGATACGACCACTACGAGTACTTGGTGATGCTGTTCAGAGAGATGAACTCCCAAGAATTTTTCATGGGTCGTGTGAATAGGATCTTACAACCTCACTTAGATTGGTTCATCATGGTCTTCATTAATGACATCATAGTGTACTCAACGTCAGAGGAGGAGCACACGATACACTTCAGGATGGTCATGCACACACTTTGAGAGTACCAACTTTATGGGAAGTTCTCGAAGTATTAGTTTTGGATTTGGGAGTTCAACTTTCAGGGACACATCATTTCAGAGGCAGGAGTTACAGTGGATCCAGCGAACATTGAGGCAGTTCTTTCTTGCGAGCCACCCAAGAGTGTTACTGAGGTACGAAGTCTCCTGGGTTTTGTTGGGTACTATTGGAGGTTTTTACACAACTTTTATAGAGTAGTAGCACCATTTAAAGAATTTACATGGAAGGGGAAGCCTTTCATATGTACATAGAACTTCCTACAGTGTCTTAAAGAGTTGAGATAGAGGCGATGGCTAGAGTTCTTCCAGGACTATGACTTTGAGATTTTCTATACTCTTAAGAAGGGGAGCATAGTGGCAGACACTCTCAGTAGGAGATCCAACTTGTAGTTGTTGAGTGAGGCATCAGACCAGTTGTCTGTGTTGTAGATGTCCTTTATGGATGGAGATGGAGAATCTTACCTCTAGTTGATGGTTGTCACCCCTCCACTCTTAATGCGAGGCAGGGAGGCACGAATTATGGATGCTGACTATGAGGCTTTATGTGCTCAAATGTCTATAGAACATTTCCCTGATGGATATTCAAAAGATGAGGAGCACATTGTTCTTTTCATAGGAAACACAATGATACCAGTGGAGTTATGAAAGGAGGTTCTAAGGGAATTATGAAATCCCCTTTAACGGTACATACAGGTGTGGAAAATGATGAACCAATTACTATGACGTTAGTTTGGTGGCTAGGGATGAAGAAGGAAGCGGTAGAGTTTATATCTCAATGATTTACTTGCCTACAAGTGAAGGCTAAGCATCAGGTTCAAATAGGTTTAACTCAACCCCTTGAGGTGCCATAGTGGAAGTGGGATGAGATATCAATGGACTTCGTGAAGGGTTTACCATGTACATCAAGGGGACACAATGCCATCTGGGTGATCATTTACTAACTCACCATGATTGCCCACTTCTAAGATTTTTGGGTGTAGAGTTCAGTAGAGAGCATGAGATTACTCTACATGAAATAGATAGTCAACTCTATGGAGTCCCTTAAAAGATAGTTTCAGATCATGATGCTCGCCTTACATCCCGATTGTGGAAGGGATTGTAGGAGGAGTTTGGGACTCAGCTGCACTTGAGCACAATGTTTCTCCCATTGATGGATGTTCAGGCTGATTTGACCATTCAGGTTCTAGATGACATGATACAGGCTTGCATGTTAATGTTTTGTCTACAGTTTTAAGGATCACCTACATATGGTGGAGTTTGCGTACAACAATAAAACCCCTCCACCATCGATATGGCACCATTCAAGCCTTGGTAAGGGCGAACCCGCTGGTCACCACTTTGTTGGACTGACCTAGGATAGTTGGCACTCATGGGACCAGAGTTGGTGCAGATGACTACAGAGAAGGTTCTGGTCATATAAGAGAGGATTAAGACTACCCAGATCCATAAAAAATTTTATGCTGACAGGAAAAAAAGGATTTTGGAGTTCAAAGAGGAAGACCATGTGTTCCTTAGGGCATCTTCTCGACACGAGATACAAAGATTTGGTAGGGATTTCAGGCTATCTCCAAGGTTCATCGGCCCTTTCTTGATACTACATAGATTTAGTGAGGTGGCGTACCTCTTGGCTCTACCCCTGCAGTTGGACCGGGTACACGATGCCTGTCATGGGTCTCAACTAAGGAGATACAAGTATGATTCATTGCATGCCATTGACTGGGGTGAATTTGGCGGAGTACCCACTATAGATCGAGGATCGACAGGAGAAGATCCTCCATGGGTATTCAATTCCTCTGGTTCATGTTCGGTGGCAGCATAAGAATCTACAGGATATCACTTGGGAGTGGGGGGCTCAAATTCATATTCATTACCCTAATTTTTTTAGTAGCCTTTTTTTTGGATTATAGGGACATAAATACCTAAGGTGTGGAAATATAATAAATTTTATTTTCTTTGGTTTTATTTTCATAAATTAATTAGGAAAATTCAGAGACCAGGAACTGAGACGACGTGCGATTCTGAGGCCCAGTGTGCTCGGAATGATCCATTTAAAAATGTTAAGTTTTTAATAGTATGCATGTGTGAATTTTCTAAAAAAGTAAAATAACTTCTAAATGGGTTCCTGGATTAGAAATCTGAGGGCACCGCTAAGCTCATAGAAGTGGATTTATCCTAGGCATGACTTAACTTTAGTCGGCGCAGGTCTTCTATGTGAAAATAAGAAAATCGAATAACCGTAAATAAAATTATGAAACAAAATTATTTTATTTTTAAAATCCAAATAACTCATAAATGATAACATGGATTGGAAATATAATAACATCATTGAGTTTTTAAGGGGTTTTTTTCCTTGGGTGAGGCCTAACCCCAGTTGGTGAAGGCCAACTGTGAAAGATAGTTTTTGGACGTGAATGTCATTAAAATATTTAATAAAAATATTTTATTTATCGTTACATGACAACAAAGTGGTAATTTCAATTTTTAATAAGCCTTTATAGAAATATAGGGCTATCGACATAACCCTAGAGTTTCCATAAGGTAAGGAGAAGGAGGCTCCCTCACCGACGATGATGAATCAGAGGCCAGTACTCAGATCAAGCATCGACGAATCGACAAATGACGAAAACACGGATTCACCCTTTGTTAATGACCGATCAAAACCTAGTAGGGTGTTGTTTCTTTGTGATTATTTCACCATTATTAATTTTCAATGATGAATGCAGACCAACCCATGAACAGGTTGATCCGCAGTTTGATCATTCTTGTGAGATGGATAATTATGTGGGTTAATTATTGGGGTTGATTTTTGTTTTACGGATTTGATTCATTTCCTCTCTATTATTACTATGTAACATGAAAATATCGAGGATGACCCAAACAAGTCCAAGTTCCATTCTTTGGGTTTTCTTGTGTGTTTTGGAATTCCACTATCACTATATTCATTAGGATAAATCATATAGTTTAGATATTCTACTTTATTTCAACTAATCACAACTTGAAATAGATTTCAAATTCCTAAAATTTTTCCACGTTAATATTTCTTTAAGGAATCAATAACAACTTCTAAATCTTAGGAAAAATAATCCTTCCATATTTCGTACAAACAATAGTGTTTCCACCACCTTCAAATTAACCTAGTCTCACATAGGAATAATTTTTTGTTATAATTTCATAGAAAAAAACTGTGGTGAAAATTTATACCAGATTTTGTATTATAGTTATCTTCCAAAGCTTTAGCACTATATCCTCCATCTTATTTTGAATGATGTGATATTTTAGGTCGACATGCTTCTTATATGAGTAAAACACTAGATTCTTATCCAAATGAATTACACCATGTTTTTATAGAATAAAAACCATATTACATATTCCTTTCAAGATCCTCTAATAGATGACTCAACCATATCTGTTCTTTCTTTAATTTTGAGATAACCACATATTTAACTTTCATTGTGAACAATGTTACTAATGACTACAACCATGACATCGATCTAAATACTATCCATATAAATGTGAACACATTTACTATTGAAATATTCTAAGTTTCTAAATATTCCCCACTGTTTTCATCGACATATACCTAAAATTAATCATCTATTATGAAGAAAAAAACATTATTTTCCAATCACTTGAGATACCAAAGAATCTATTTCACAGATTCCTAGTTTTCTTTTTCCAGATTCACAATGAACCAACTAAAAAATACTTCTATAAATGAAATTTCCAGCCTTATAAATACCATTTTGTATATCCAGATACCTACCACTAATGAAAATTGAACTTTATCCATGTACTTGGACTTGAATTTTATTTTTGGTGCTTTCTATCCTGATAATTTGAAGTGTTATACCAATAGTGTTGAGACCATATTAAATTTAGATATCCATTTTTATTATCTTATTTATGTATTCCTTATATGAAAAAACCATATTTTAGTTTTATTATCTCTATCAATACTCATTACCATTATTTTCTTATCCAGCCCTATATATTTCATCATGAAACTTCTAGAAAACTCATATTTTGTCTTCTGAATCTGCTTAATTTTCAAAACTTATAGGATTAATTCATCATCATAAAAGAGTAATATGATGAAACATATCATGAATCACCCTATAATGGAGACTCTCATTAGAAAATAGTGAATATATGAGTGACCCATAAATCCTTACACTAATAGTTCATGGGTTGGTGACTATCACTGAGGGTATGTAATGCATAAAAATGGGAGGCATCACGCTCAATATATCCTAGAAATAAAATTAGCTATCAATAAAATCCATAAAATAAATAAATATAACACCCAAATTCATGAATGCAATATCATAAAAGTATGAAAACTAAAAATACCATGAGAAACACTTAGGAATTTATCATAGAGTCTAGTATCTCCTATATAAAGGCCCAACCTAGATGAATGTATCATTGAGAGGGGGAGGGGGAGAATCAGTGATATATTTTTTGTTTTATTTAATATTTATTTTATAAAACATTGAAATCTTGTTAAATATCTATCACTTTTTTGAAAATAAAACATTCACACATTATCAAGAACACAAGTACTTGTACGGTTCACTACTCAATAAGAGCAACTAGTATGTGGAATGGTTTAGAAATAATTCAATACCACACAATACACAGGAAAATAATCCTTTTGTGTGGATACAACAAGTAAGATATACCCTTACACTTCTATAGCACTATGATCAATACAATAGTGCATGTTCTTATTATATAAAGAATCATTTTAAACAAGTTTGTGTGAAAAATTTAGAAACATTCACCAGTTGGTTTCAAAAAGGTTATTGTGTTGACTTATCAACTTCCACTTTTGTATTTATTCAAAACACACCACTTTACTTTCTTACCTAGTAGTAAGTAGAAACAACCTTTCTAGTCTTTGTAAAAAAAATCAATCTGACAGATCAGTCTGATTACTCTATTTGATACTTAATTTTGAAAAAAAAGATAAGAAAAACATACTAGAAACAACTATAAACCACACCAAACATTCCCCAAAAAACTACGTTTGATGGCTCAGTATGATCTAGTTACTATTTCTTCTTCTTCTTTTTATGTTCGGAGAACTGCCTCAGGAAAAATCTATCCGAAAAATTATTATCCCTAAAACTCCATCACTTTATCTCTCTTTCTTCACACATGAATAATATTATCATCAGAAATTAAAATGCACTTCCTCATATTTATAGGATTTCCAAAAGTGGTTTTAGTGGGAATTAGAAAATGCTTTCCCACTCAACTAAATTTACTGAAACTAAAATTTAACATTCATTTTGGCTTCATATTTTACTATTTTGGAACTTCTCAACTCTTCTTGATTATTATAGAAACTTCTCAAATATTCTCACGACTTTATCAGACTTTGAACATTCAAACTATTATTCATTCTGATACCATTTGACGTTTTGATGCATTTTTCAATATGATTATAAAATATATATGACTAAAACTATCATTATGTTTCTCTATACCATTTGAAAACAAATGAATGAATTCTCATTATGATGATCTGTACCAACTAAACAATATAAAACTCTGAAACCATTCCTCCATAAACATTTTGGAAACTCCATTAAACTTATATTGATTTTATTTTTCCATAAACATATTTTCAACTTCTAAAGATATCAGCACCCCTCATCAAAAATTCAATGTTAGATTCCAACCCCCATGATAACTTTTTGACAATAGCTTCATAAAATTTAACCTTTTCCTTAATTTTCAACAACTTCCTTATACTGAGTTTGATGAATTACAATTTTTAATGACTTATTGGTGTCAGGATACCTCTGATGGACCAGTCTCTATCTATGTATGATGTATCAGTGTCTATTCTTATCTGATGAATTTTAACCCTCTTGAGAAAAAACACCACTATTTTTATTTTGGTCTTAACCCCATTGAAACAAAAAAGAAACCTATTGAAAATGGTTTACTATATTGTCTAACATCATATGGTTGATCGATCTCTAAATCTTCTCATTCATCAATCCAAACAATTCCAACTTACTGATTGACATTAGGACTAATCTAATAAAATTGTGCCACACCACATCCATTAGACCATTTTCGATAGAAAATTATTTTCTTATATAATTTATTCAACTAATGACTGATACTATGAAATATTTATTTTTGTGGATAGGATAGTCCGATGAATTGGTCAGTTTGATGGATCCGTCAATCAGCACTTCGACAACACCTAAAACTTTGTATCATTTTATTCTTCCAAATAATACTACTTGTATCATGATAACTTCATAACTTTGAGAACATTTAGATCAACATAAAATCATATAATTTAATTTACCAATCATATATTATCCCATTTACTATCACAAATATTGAATCAAAAGAGTTTCAAAAAATTTATGATATTGAATACTTACAAATCAATAAATAATCATTATATTTAATGTTTAATATCTTGAAATACATTCAGAATCTGATACATTTTCTCATACTAATTGAAACTTTCTTTTCAGACACAAGATGAGTCTGAAGAAAAACATCTTTCACAAACCTACTTCAAAACATAAAACCAAAACTAATGAACTTTCTTATTAATATTGCATCTGAACTTTTGATTACATTACCCCAATTTTTCTAATCATAAAAACTTACAAAGTGAATTGATTTTTCCGTAATAACCACAAAATACAAAACAATCGATGAAAACTACATTCAATATCCAAAAAAAACTTCCAACCAACTTGGTCCCAACAATATCCCCATCTATATTTTTGTTTTCAACCAGGATGCATAAATCACCGAACTTTGTAACCTCAAGAAATAGACCACTAATCAATAATTTTAAGCCTACGTGAGCGAACTCATTGTTGGAAACAAAAATCATTAATAGAAGAACCATACATTACAAAAGTACTTACCTATGAAATTTCTTCAAATTTAAAAACTTCTTAGTCTTTTACCTTTCAAAAATTCGTTCACATTCCTATAGTGACAAGTTTTCTACACACTTCAACAAATATTTAGAACATTTCACACACTTACATGTTGAGGTCACAACTTATCCACCACTCCCCCTACATACATGATTTCATAAAAGGTTTAGCACATATCAATGTATAGATCTATGAAACAATTATCCCCCTTTGAAAAAATCATCCATAAAATACATCAGAGAGGGGAAAACGCATACCTTAACCTTGAAAATAAAGAGGTCGGACACCCATGTTCAACCATAGTTTAAAAAATGATTCCTCTGATAATGGTTTTTTGAACACGTAAGCAACTTGTACTGATGTTGGAACATACTCCATATTGAGTTCATTATTATCCAAATAATCTTTGATAAAGTGATATTTGATATCAATATGTTTTTAATAAGAATGTTATTATATATTTATTATAAATTTTATGGCACTTTGATTATCAGAACCCAAGAGCAAGGGTAACTTCACTTCAACAGGTAAGTATTCCAACTGAGTCCTCATTCACATAAGTTAAGTTGCAGGTTGAGTGGTAGAAATGTACTTATCTTCATATATTATAAGACTTACTGAATTTTGTTTCTTAGTATTCCAACTTACACAAATTCCCCCCACAAATAAAACTCCTAGTGATGTGGATAATCAATCATCAACACTTCCTTCTATTCAGCATCAGTGTAACCAAACAATTAAATTATTTTTAAACTATCATACCTGATTCAAAAATATGTTGTAACTTTGATATATCTAAGAATTATTTTTCCACCTAATATATCTTTCACATAAGGTAAAAATATAAACACTGTTTAGTATTAATATGGTCAGATATGAAAAACTTCTAACCAGCTTCCGAAACTCTTTAGAGCCAACTTACTTATCTTATTCATATTTTTTCAAATTGGTTACCAATGAAATTGGTTTGCAAAAAGGTTTTTAATTTAACCTTCCAAACTTCATATAAATTTCCTTAGTATAATATTCTTAAGAAAGAATTTTTTTTCGTCTTTTGTGAGATTTTTAACCTAATAGTATTTCAATTCACCTTGAATGAAAATTTCAAAAACATCTTTATCTCTTTAGAAAAACTTTCACAAGTTCTTTCAACATTCTAAGTAAAGATAATATCATTAGCATATACAATTAAAATTAGGGAAATATCCTGAATTTCTTTGATGTAGATATTACTATCAACCCTTCCTTTCTTGAAGTTAAACTTCCTTAAGTATGTATCCAATTTAGAATACCATTTCCTCAAAGATTGTTTAAACTTATACAAGGATTTATTTAACTTTCACACATAACTTTCGTCCTTTATAATAATAAAACCACATGGTTTCTCAATATACACTTCTTTATATATTTCTTCATTCAAAAGGATGACTTCACATCCATTTGGAAAATTTTATAACTTCATTGTGCAGTAATAGAAAGAAAGATAATAATTGTATCTAACCTTTAAATTGGAGAAAAAGTGTCATCAACATAAATGAATTGAATTTGTGAGTAACCTTTTCACAACAATATTTTTTTTATTTCTTATCAATTCACTATCTTCATTTAACTTGTTTTGGAAAAACCACTTTCTACCAATAACATTATTTGTCATTTGTCTTTGGTATGAGTTCCCAAGATCATTTTTCTCAATTTGATCTAACTCTTCATTCATAGACTGAATTCATTCTGGGTGACCAAAAGCTTCATTAACATATTTCCGATCCACTTTTGAATACAAAGAAGTATGTGTAATGAATTTTGATATTCTTCTTATTTGAACCTTTTGATGCTTATCAGCAATTATGTTTTGAGCTTCCACAAAGCTTCCTCATCCTAGGATGAGATGTATTAGATTCTTCCTATTCACTAGAAATAGATGACACAACTATAAATTGAAGTATTTATAATTATATCCTATAAAAAATGACCCATTGTAGAAAATGACATCAAAAATATGTAAAAAAAAATAAAAATAAAATAAAAAATACTCACAGTAATATAAAACAATGTACCATATAGAACTATAAATATATGAAATAATAAAAATATTACAAAAAACATGTATATTCAAATGTTTATAAAAAAAAATCACTGAGGGGGAGGGTCATCTGAAGGAGGTGGTGGAGAGAAATCCATCCCTAAACCCTGAGTTAGACATCACATTTAGTCCATAGTATGATCATGCTACTGCTCCTGCTATCGATGCATCTCCTCCTACTACTTCTGCTATCGATGGAGCTCTTCCTGCTCCATACGTATGGTCTCTATAAGCTCAACCTGAGATCATAGATTCTTCTCATACCATTCATTAGATGATGATGACTCTCCATGATCTCCCCTAGAGCCAGATGACAACATCACAACAGTATCATAATAACTCACATGCATCAATTGAGTGCCGATACCAATAACTCAGACTTTGTCAAAGGCATACTAAGTCACCTTCATCTATACTACATCATCAAATACTATTGCACTAGTGGTATAATCCTCAGTCTCGGCTTAACTATCATCCTAGTTTTTAGAATTTGTGTCCTCATATGAATCCTTCAATTTGAATTTAAAATTAAAATAGTTAAAATATTATTTTCAATTAATTTTAATACACAAAAAATAATACTAACCAAAATACGATGCTTGAGACCACCTGTAATCTGTTCTGTGACAGGATTTTTGTAAATCCTCTTATAAACATCAAAATATATAATATCAGGATGTTCGACTGCCTATATGAGTATAAAATAAACAATTCAAATTTAAATAAATTATTAAAAAAGTACTTACTATATATCGTTGATGCATACTAAATGTATGAATATCAACTCAATGTGCCACCTCCTCCCTCCCCTAGTTATGTCGCCCTAATGATGCTCTCCTATGAAAACAATATCCCATCTAGTGTGAACATAAACCATCCCAAACCTGAGATGATATGTAATTTGGTTGGTGGGAACAATAATACTGATCAAAATCTATGACTCTCATTTTCTACATGTATATCCTCCTCAGATTATGTAAAAATAGATGGAAACACTCACACATGTAGAACTCCCATGACCCCAGATAGAGGCCCACATTATATCATCAATGGGATACCATAAAACTGATATAAAATTAGTAATATAAAGTTAAAAATTAAATAAATTTTAAAATAACTATTATTTATTTACATACCATCCAATGATCAAACATACAATGCTGAACATCAATGAGAATCTGATCCCATTTCACCCATGCTTCAAAAAAATAATTCCATAATATAGAACCCTCTTGTCTAAAAGCTATATGCGAAAAACTATGAAAAAAAAGAAAAAATATTCAAAAAATTAGTATATAAATAAATTAATAAAAATTAATAAAAACTAAATAAAACTATTAATTTTTAATTAAAAACATTACAGCTAGTTAAAAATAAATATTTCTAATTTACAATAACTATCGCGTGTACTCCATCGCCTGCTCGTGCGTCTGCTTCTGACATCGACACATCTCCTCCTCCTCCTGGTATTGTTTCCATTGATGCATCACATCTTACCAGCCCCGATTTTTCCGACCTAATGAAAAATTTTAACATAGGTGTAACGAATTGGTCATTTCTCATCACCTGAAGATTGTAAATTCTATGATTTACATATTTTTATTAATTTATAATTTATTTTATTACTTTACACTAAGTTATACTAAAAATTAGTGGTAATAAGTGATAATTATTTCTAATTTCCATTAATTACCTCGAATTTTTAGTAAAATTTAATATAAATTTATAAAATATATTACAAATTACAGAAAAGGTTTAAATCATAGATATTATAATCATTATGTGATGAAACTTATTTATGCCGACCACATCCAAAATTATCATTGCTCGTCACCTAAAAATTGATGACCTGTTTCATTTTCAGTTTACTAGTAATTTATAACAATTTATATTATTTCATAGTAATTTATAATAAATTATACTAATGTAATTTTTTTTATTAATTTATACAAATTTTATATGTTTAATTTTTTTATAAATTTATAAAAAATGTTATTAATTTATAATAATTTATATTAATTTATACTATTTTATATCAATTTATTGTAAATTACATCAATTTACTAATTTTTTATCTTATAAAAATTTATTACTAATTTTAACTAATTTATTACAAATTATTACTAATTACCGACATTTATAACAAATTATCTCTCTTTATTACTAATTACCTCTAATTGTTACTAATTAATGCTTATTACCAATAATTATTCCTAAGATATATACATTATTACTGAGATATATTAATTAAAATTATTCATTTATCAATTATAAGTAATTAATATTAATAATATCCGCTTACTAATAATTAAAAAAATACTGGAAATTAAAACCATTTCATTTTATTTTAAAATATTACCAAGAAAGCATGGTAGCTGACGAAAGTCGGACCCATAAAAATATATAAGAAGAAAGAGAAAAACAGAGCCAGAGTTACAAGGGGTTATTACATATTCAAGAGTGAATCACACCACACATATCAGCATTCACCATTTCTTCACACCAATTAGGAATTGTACAAGACCAAAACATACCTGTATCACTGACAACCTTCTTGGAAAGCACATCTGCAACTTGATTTGCTTCTCTATATGTGTGGGAGACTTCCAAATTGAGATGAGAACTCTTATTGAGACACTCAACCCAAAGAGGTAGAATTTTCCATGGTACATCCCGTGTCCTTGCCTTCAAAGCTTTCACAGCAACCTCAGAGTCAGATTCAAGCCACAATGGTGTCCAGTTGTACCGAGCAGCATAATCAATGGCATATATCATGTCCAATAACTCAGCCTCATACGATGTTTTAATTCTAGTGGAGTGATAAAAAAACCCCTTGACGAATACATGACGAGTATGAAAGACACCTCCACATACCGAGGGGCCAGGCGTTCCTATTACAGCCCCATCTACATTAAATTTTAACCATGACGCAATTTGAGGAATCCACCAAATGTATTTAACCATTTTGGGTTTCCTCGGTCGACCTGAAATACCCAACAGTCTAAGAAGGTTCAACTCTCGGATCATGTTAAACATACCTCCAGGTTTCACAACTGATACAGCATATACCTCCTTGTGTAGAGCCATCATCCCTGCATAAATATAAGGCTTCATTTCATTGAACAGAAGCTGATTGCGGGCATTCCAGATGTGAGATACCACCACCATAGATGTTGCAATTAGCAGGTGGAAAACCTGCTCAGTGTAATTGGCCATACAAAGTGCCTTCATGCACTCTTCAAACTTGTTTTTCCTATCTAATTCCATATCAAATAGCACTACAATATATTTCCAAAGTGTATGCGCAAAGTCACATGCAATGAAAAAATGATTTGCGCCCTCTTCAACATATTGGCAGAGACAGCAAAGGGAGGGAATATTAAATCCAGCCTTCTTAAGTCGATCTTGAGTGGCCATCCTTCCTTTCCAAATTTTCCAGAGCAACAAAAACCTTGAAGTCTGAATGGTAGATTTATTAAACTGCATTATCCACACTGGTGGTTTGGTAGAAGCACCACATTTAAGTTTGTAAAACTCTTTTGCATTAAAATTCCCCTGCTGATTGTGCTTCCATATGATAGTATCATAGTCCATAAAGTTATAATTATGAATGTCCGGATTGATCTGATGAGGAATGGTGTCAAACCTAGAAATATGTGATAGTAGGCTTGCAATTAACATGTGAATGTCTTCTATAGGGACATCAATGACATCCTTCAATGGTGTATCCAGCCATACGGTAGTCCAACAGTTATGTTGTGAGTCCCTACTCTCAATCCACTTGGTGTCATGTGTGATTTTCATGAAGGAAGACTTAAGAGATGTCCAGGTAGAGGATGTGAGGTGATATCTGTATCCATTGAAGAGCCACCCCCTGAATCTGTTCAGCAAGAAATCAGGAGAATTATCACTTGATATAAGATTACAAATGAATTTCCCAATCATCACATCATTAAAAATCCTGAGATCTTTGATTCCAAGGCCTCCCATTTCGATGGGTTTAATGCACTCAGACCATGCAACAGTGACTAGCTTCCTCTCATCAATAGATCCTGTCCATATAAAATTTCTGATCATTCCTTGAATCTCCTTCACAAGACCTCTAGGCCATTTATAGAGTGAGAAAGAGTATACAAACTTAGAAGTGATCACAAAGTTAACCAGACACACCCTTGCAGCCTGGGACATGGATTTTCCTTTCCATTAGGCCATTTGATTTATAATGCCAATCCGTATGCTTTCAAGGTATTTCCTCTTTACGTTTCCATAAAATAAAGGCACTCAAAGATAATTAAAAGGAAGTGAGCCCCTCTTAATGCCAAGCCTCTTGGTTATCCTGTTTTGTCTGTTGATGCTCACACCATCACCAAAGACAATAGAGGATTTATCCCAATTTATGACCTGCCCAGTAACTTCCTCATAATGGGAAAAGAGCCCCTTGATAACAGTAATGGTCTTTTTTGAGGTCTGATCAAACAAGAGTATATCATCCGCATACAAAAGATGTAAAGGGGCCATATTGTACCTTCCATCTTTGATTTTCTTATACAATCCAAGTTGAGCCAGCTCATTGATACATTTTCTCAGGTAATCTTCAGCTAAGGAAAATAGAATCCATGACATAGGATCCCCCTACCTCACACCTCTAGTGCACTAAAAAAACATATAGGTGACCGATTAATAAGAATGGACAGTTTGGAAGATTCAAGGATGGAATTAATAATCTTGATGACTTCCTTTGAGAAACCATACCTTCGAAGGATGTCAAAAAGAAATCCCCATTTCAGTGTATCAAAAGATTTTGATATATCAACTTTGAAGGCAAAGTTTCCATCTTTCGTTGGTCTCCTCATAAAGTTTACTCCTTCTGATGCTGTGTACAAACAGTATTTAATGCTTCACCCAGGGATGAAACCAAATTGGTTCATTGATATATGTTCCTTCATAATCTCCCCTATCATATTCATAAGGATCTTGCTAATGAATTTAGGAATAGTGTTCCCAAGATCCACTGGTCTATAGTCTTTGATGTCAAACACATTCTTCTTCTTTTGTATCAAGGCAATGAAGTTGGAATTAGCTCTATGTGGCATTGAGAAGTGAATAAAGAACTCCCTGATATCCTGAGTCACCTCATCTCGCAAAATATCCCAATAGAAAATTAAAAACTTGTTGGTGAAGCCATCAGGGCCAGGAGCATTTTCCATGTTAAGAGAAAAGAGGGTAGCCCTGATTTCCTCCTTAGATGGGGCCATCTGTATGTTGCAGTTATGGTGTTATTTTAAAATATTACTGCTAATTAAAAATAAATATTTCTAATTTACAATAACTATCGCATGTATTTCATTGTCTGCTCGTGTTTCTACTCATGTTGTTACTCCTGTCATCAACGCATCTCTTCTTGCTACTTCCATCAACGCGTCACTTCCTGCTTGCCCCGATTTTATCAGCCTAATGAAAAATTTGGACATGGTTGGCACAAATTACTCCTATAGTTTACAATATTCAGGTGATGAAACAAATTTATGCCAACAATTCCAAAATTATCATTGATGATCATGTAAAAATTGATCACCTATTTCAATTTTAGTTTTTTAGTAATTTATAACAATTTATATTATTTTATAGTAATTTATAATAAATTATATTAATGTAAAATATTTTTATTAATTTATACAAAATTTATTTGTTTAAATTCATTCTATAAATTTATAAACTTTTTTATTAATTTATAATAATTAATATTAATTTATACTATTCTATATCAAATTATTGTAAATTATACCAATTTACTAATTTCTATAGTTTATAACAGTTTATTAATAAGTTTTACTAATTATTACTAATTACCATTAATTATTTATAATTACCTCTCATTATTACCAATTATTTCTAATTATTACCAATTACCACAAAGTATTACCAATTATTGATAATTATTACAAATTACCACTTATTATTATTAATTTTTATCAATTTATAACAATTTTTTACTAATTACCAAAAACTATTACTACTTTCTACTAAATATTACATAATTTTTACTAAATATTACTAATATTACTAATTATTATTAATTACTACAAAATATTACTAATTATTACTAATTAATACTAATTTTAATTAATTACAACTAAATAGTTCTGATTAAAAATAATTATTAATAATTAAAAATAAGTACTTGTAATTAGAAATAATTAATATTACTTTAAACTAATAAATGAAAAATAAAACTAACTAATTATAATTAAATACAATTAATTCTAATTAATAATAATAATTAATAATGTAAAATAAAATAAATTAAATTAAAAATAAAAACATTAAATAAATACCTTAAAACTGAATCTTTCAACGGATGAAATGCTTGAAAGTTTCTCCTATGTAAAATTAAAATCTTAGAAAACATTAAGTAGAAGAACATGAGAGCATAAAAGGAGAGAGAGGAGTTTAGAGAAGAATAGAATGAAAAAATGGGGGGTATGTATAGGTTAGATTAGTTGTGAGAGGCTTCCTGTTGCAAATATCATTATTTGTGAAGTGTC
The DNA here is from genome assembly GCA_963277665.1 of Viscum album. Lineage (NCBI taxonomy): Eukaryota > Viridiplantae > Streptophyta > Magnoliopsida > Santalales > Viscaceae > Viscum > Viscum album. The sequence continues at coordinate 79,569,920 of OY728163.1, read as the reverse complement.
CCGTTGTAAATAAGACCACCATTATTAATTATGGAGGTGGTAAAAAAATTATCCGTGACGAGGCCCATTATAAATGCCCTCTGATGATAGTTTAATTTCGACAAGAGATAATTCCATCACAAATAACAAATTATGACAAAAAGTATTTGTGATAGGTCTCATTATAAATACTTTCATGCCAAAAGTTTATATGCGGAAGGAGTTAACTCATGTTGTAAATAAAAAATGATGGGAGATAATTTGTGATGGGTGTATGTATTGACCCGATTCACGTTGTATTAGGGGGGAATACAGAGTGGTCTGATGGACACTAACCAGTTTTCCATTATTATGAAGGGTTCCACATCGGGTATGATGTCCTCAGATGGTATCCACCCAGTTTATTCATGGAGCCAGAAAGACCCAACTACCCTTTTATCCATGATCCATGGACCTTCTCTCTAAAGGCATGCGCTAGCTGGATGACGATTTGGCCAATTACACTTAAGGACTCTATTGGTCGAGAGGATAGGAGGTCGACCTCATCGCACCATTTAGGGGGGAATTATTACCAACTCTAATACTATCTTATAGATTTAAGCAATGTTCATATGTTCATGAATCCTTGGTTCTTTCCTAGGCATGTGTCTGCAGGTTACCTCTATATTGCAAGATTTACAATATATACACATGGGTTGGGAATTACTGAGACAATGCTAGTTTAAGCCCTATGATGAGTCACTCTATAGTTTATCATCATCCAGGGAGGAAAATATATTCTTTGATATTAGGATCAAACCCATAAGATGGTCTTCCTACGTATCCTCATGAGAGGAATAAAAACCCACGTAGTTCGGTGCCACTTAACTGGACACATCACCTTTTAAGGTCATGTGATGGGGACCCATCCATGAAATTTAGCATCATGCATCATGGATGTTTAGGCGAAGGATGCCTAATCAATTTTTCATGTGGGACTTACACCAAAGCAGCTCAGGTCACTCAATAGAGGCATGATCTCCTGGGTGGAAATAACACTACTGGGGATATGGATTGGTGTACATTGTAACACCTGAATGTTTTTATTAAATATTTTCTTTAAATAATTTTTATTATTCATTAGATTTGTTTTCACACAATTATGAGTTTAAATGAACCAAGATATACCCTTAATATAAAATTATCATTATAGACTAGCCATTAGGTTAGCAGGAATAATTATAACTAACTTATGAAAATGCATTATGAATTCAGTAGTTATTAATTACTTATGACAAATATAAATCTATTAGATATTTGTATTTTTTTTGAGTAAATTACTTTTTGGTAATGAAATTAATGAGATATATTTGTGTTATATACTAAATAAAATATATTTTTTATTCATCCAATGGATATTTTAGTTATAGGTTATGAATAAAACCCTATTTTATGTATAAGTACATTTTTTTAAAAAGGTTAATTTTTACACCATTGAATGGAGAACCCATTTTAAATTAAGATTTTGAGACATTAATAATATCTATATGACAACATAGACATGTTATTTTGAAGTGGGATATAAAATTTACTTTGGATAAATTTTTGATATTCTTATGATAACTTTCATGTTTTGATGAATAGTAAAAATATGCTAAATTTTAGTTAAAAACAACTTTTTTATCGAGAAAATTTATATGATTAAGTTATAATATTTAATGGTTTTAAAGTATAAATAGAATATATTTTTACCATTTAATATAATTTATTTCATTATCATTAATTTTACATTGAATTCATAGATAAAAACATTTCAATCTTTTGCATTGTTTTATCTTTTTAAACAAGTTTTCTCATTTCAACAATGTGAATAATTTTAAATTAATTACTTAAAATTCTATGTTTTGAATTTGGAAAAATGGTTTCCATATTTGGAATCAGAAGGTCCAAATTGGGTGAATATGTACCTTTTATTTTTGGACATTATGAATAGTAACGTCATTAATTATTTTATTTACCATGGTTAAAGGGTAAATCTGGTAATTAAGGGTAAAAAATAATAATTTAACATTATAAAACTACCTTAAAATGTGTTGTAATATTATTGGATGAGATATTTCTAACAGTGGTAATCCTTGGGTCTATTTTGGGACCCCATGGATTTACTTGGATGTGAAAAATGACATTTTAGAAGAATTAATTTAAAGTAAAGATAATTATAATATAAACATATATCTTTTACTAAATCAATTTTAATATAGGGTTATATAACTGGTCTCTATGTCTATAAATATTCATTATAAATCTAAACATATTTCCTACATTATGGTATTTTAGTTATAAATTTTATACATTATATAAATATATTTATTTATGACACAATTATGATGTAGTGATTACCTCATTAATGAAAGATTCAAATAAATGAATTTATAAATATTAAAATAAATTTAATTTGAAAATTTTGATGCCATACATGAATTTTTTTGATTACATTAACATAATTGGTATTACTTAATGTCTTTGGTTCAAAGGAATCAAGTTGTTAGGAATTTTTCAAAAAAAGTCAAGTATGTATAGTGTCCGAATTTGACATAATTCATAACTTAAAACATAAAATAGTTTATTAAATGATATTAAATTCATAAAAATCTAAGATTCATCCAAATATTTATTATAATCCCAAATATGTCATAAATAACTTTTTTGGGTATTTTGACATGATATGGTAATTACATTAACCCGCAATGTGTAAATAACATGATATCATGGTAAGATTAAAAAGGTAAAATACGGGTTAAACCAAAACGATAAGAATACTAAAATATTAAAAACTTGTCTAAAAATTGTTGGATTATGGGAATTCAAACCAAAATAATATTATATTTTAATTAAATAATTTTATGATGATTTTTAATCAAAATTTAATTTATAATAAATTAATATTTTGAGAGTTTCCTAAAGTGCCCCTCTCCTCTCTCATAAAAGAAAACCTCCTCCCTCTCCTCTTCACTCCATTTAAGCCTTCAAGTTCAGTCAACCACTTCCCATTTATTTTATCAACTTCTCTAGTTACATTCTAGAGGTCATGGTCTTCTCAAAAGACCAACTCCAGTGCCATAAGAGGAAATTTAATGGAGGCATGTTGTGGAAGACGTAATATCTTCTACTGATTCTTTCAAATTTCATTCTTCTTAAACTTCCTCTTCTTTAGTTGTTTCATTATAAAGTAATAACATAAGTATCAATATTATAATTATATGTTATTATAAATATTAAACAATCATATTTCACCTTATATGCATCCTACGAAAAATGAAATCACCATGCGTGCGTATATACGGCTTACTGTCTCCACGCTGTGGTATAATCTGTTTTTCACCACCACCTTAATTGAATGGGTATAATGGTGTAAATAATAGCTATATATGATTATTTTAACATGATACTAATTCTGAGGTACTATACACCATCCACATCAATACCATCCAACAATTATGGGAATGATATCGTCACTTGTGCGTACGTACGACTTACCATCTCCACGGTGCGATGTGATTCGTTCTACATAATAATTATTAAACAATGATTATATAAATGAATTGAATTAATAAATATGATATATATTATACTAATACCATGATGTAAATTATCTAATTATAATAAAAAATAGGAATAATAACTTATCTGAAAAAACAAACATAAGAACATAAAGCAGTTAATACACGAATAACAAGTAACTGTGAAATATTACTAAAAAAAGGATGAAAATATGATTATAAATGTTATCATAAAAATTATTATGATTCTGGAATAAATCAATAACATTATTTAAATCATTATATAGTAGGTTTAGATATATACGAAGCAAATCGTACCTAAGGTAAGGGATAACTTTGCAAATCTCATTTTTATCCGAGATTGTTTATTCGTAAGTATTTACTGGGGTATATTTATCATCCACATCCATGTTTCCTAAATAGTATTTAAAAATGTTATTTATATCTATCTATAATTTTTTAAATTCAATTTTACCCATTGATGAATTTTTACTAAACAGTATGAATGATCCTTGACTAATATGAAATTATATTCTATGATTATGTGTGTATGCCAAAAAGTTTCATGTCTTATATTTTGACTATTGGGATTACATTACAATTTTATGATTTATCCCAAGACATGATATTATGATCTTTTATATGAAGGATAAGATTTTCCAATGTTATGTTCTTATGAATATGATATGATTGATATTTAATTTGTTTACCCTTAATGATCATTTTATCTTAGCTTTTTATATTTTTCTTTTCCCCAGGTCATGAAGGGTATTAAGTATGATATGCCAAAATAATTTCATAATTAATACCCTTCTATTATTATGTGTGTATGCCAAAAAGTTTCATGTCTTATATTTTTACTATTGGGATTAAATTTCAATTTTATGATTTATCCCATGACATGATGTTGTGATATTTTATATTCAGGATAAGATTTTCCAATGTTATGTTTATATGAATGTGATATGATTGATATTTACTTTGTTTACCCTTAATGAGAATTTTATCTCAGCTTTTTATATTTTTCTTTTCCCTAGGCCATGAAGAAGGGTATTAAGTATGATATGCCAAAAAGGATTCTAGTTTTCATGAAATAAACTGGAGACAATATAGATGTTTTATGAACCAGTTGTTTATGTTTCCCAGTTTCTAAAGACACTATACATATATTGTTTTATCATGGTTTTTTTACATGTTGAAATAAATATACTTCCATTCTGAATTAATATCAATGTATGTAAATAATGGGTTGCAATATACACTAGGATTATTTGGGGGATGGGTTTTGACCCCATAGAGGATTCATACATATCCCTGTTAGTTGGGAATCAAAGCTCTCTTAGTTCAGTTTAAGTTGGGGATTATACCATAATGGAGACCCTATTTTTGGGGTGAATGATTGCGTATTATCCTTTTGAAAATGATCCACTTGATCTCGGGCCTTAAGATAGGAGTCCTATATATCCGGGTTAGAGCAGGAATCATTTTTCTTATAGTTCATTGGGAAGGGATTATGTGTGGAAGCTTCCCAATTGAGCTCGGACCTTCAAACAAGTGTTATATGTATCCTATTTATAGTAGGAATCAGAGTTATAATTGTTCATTAGGTGGGGATTATGCATGGAAGATTCCCACATGAGATCGGGCCTTCAGATAGGTGTCCTATGTATCCTGGTTAAAGAAGGAATCATAGTTCTCATAGCTCATTGGGCGGGGCTTATGTATGGAAGCTAACCATGTTTCTGAAACCAGGAGGTGGATCTCGACTCATGATGATTTGAAGGTTTGGTTAGGGATTACACCTAGGAGGATGACCGTGTTTTGGGGCTATGTGAATTTCTTGATCACCACCAACATCTAAGCCCACACGAGTCATGCTTGGTGCGAGAAACAAGAGGAGGAAGCGGATCTGAAGATCGCATGTCCTACATCCTCTGCTGATAGATGGTACTGGAGACCAAATCAAGAGAGATAGGGGTTTTTAATGTTCCATTTTCCTCTCCCATGTTGATATCCAAGATAGTCATGTTTGGAGATCTATCCAGACATGTCTCAGGATGAGCCTAAGAGGAGAAAGGGTGCCACCTCCCGTGGAAAGGTTAACGAATTATCTTAGGTAGAGTTCCCTAAAGATTGTTCTGGGAAAGGTGAGAAGCATCACCCCTCTTCAGAGGGAGAGGTAGGCATGATTCCTTTGACTTATCACTATCCATCGTTGAATGGAAAAGACAGTGATTATCCTTGATCCCTAGAATAGGTAGGTTCACATGATTATTCCAAGGTTGGGCCCCAGGTTTCCATGGGAATGTAAACATAAGGACATTCTGAGGGCACATACCCTTTCAAGGAATACCCATGTGACTCTTCTTACCATGGTTATGTAAATTCAAAAGGACACACTAATGCTCCTGGCGATTTTATCATACGGGTCCAGTGGATTTGGAGGAGGATTTTTCCTGATGTTGATGGACTAATTAGCAAAGGGGATTCAGAGGATTGGATGGAAATTTATGGGAATGATTAGGATCTAAAGGAATAAATCTTGAAGGTACCCCATTCCACAAACCACTTGTTCATGAGAGGTGGGGTACCCTCTACATGGAATACTACTATTCAAGTGGAGGGGTTGTTAGTGTACCGAGGTGGTAGGTAGACAAGGATTATGTCTGTGTACCGAGGTAGTATGCAGACCTGGATGCGTCCACATACCATAGTGGTATGTGGCCTTGGGTTATTTCCTCATTTTGTAGTGTTATGTGGCAATGGAGTCCATTCGTGTAGTATGATTCTACACGAGGCAGGGTTTCGTCCGCATAAGGATGTGCTATGTGGTACGTTGGATTGAAGAAGAGGCATTAGTCCTGTAGTTCATGAGAATTTCATTCACGAAGGGAGTATGGTTTGTGGTTATCCAATTAGTCTTGCGGTTTTTCCCATATTATTATCCTTTCTTATTTTTATGGTCTACGACATGTTTATACCTACTCAAAACCATTCACGATTTCGTACTTCTTTGATCATTTTACTTCAACTTCTTCTATCTGTAAAATCTAATCTCTATGAAAATCCAACCATTTATCTATCTCTCAGCTCCCCTCATGGTCCTTTTATAAAGTGTTGAGTAGGTTGTATCTATGGATCACACGACACCTTTTGTGGAATCCCATGGAAAATCATATGACCCTCAGATGACTCGGTCAACTGAGGTTTGCGGGGTTGTGGTTTGCGACAGCGAAAATCACATCCTCAATACCGTGAATGATGTTGTTCATGGGACGATGCCGGCCTCACCTCATCTGCAAACTATGTTTTTTGGGTGGTGTATAGGGGCGTACCTCTATGTCATGTTTTTCCAATGACATGGTTTGTGGGGCTGCTATTCGTGGGTGGTATTTCTCTATCACATTTTTTCCAATGACGTGGTTCGCAAGGGATCAACACCATTACTCATTTATCCCAAGAACATCCTGGTTTTCTGGAAAATGCATCGTGGGCCATCATTTTGTGGCCTATCCATGTACCATTCAGTTAGCGGTAAATACCATCCACATACCATTCCCGAAAAATAGTACGCGGACCACTTTGGTCCTTTTCTAAATTTGATTTCTTCAATATTATTATCAAATTTTCGATCGAACATAAATATTATTCCTTCATCAATTTTTTTGGAGTATTTTCCTTCCCTTTGTTGACTTTTCAGGACCCTACAAATTCCCCCATCAGAATGGGTTCTAATTGGGAGGAAGAGGAGTCTATTTCGATGTAGAAAGCGTTCCTGAACTAAAATTGTTTGCAGTAGAATGGTGAAGCCATTGTAGTGACCACACCTATATATGGGGGGGGGGGACCAAGATATTTTTCATTTAACAGAATTCTCAGTGAAATGTGATATGAAAAGTTCTCTCAACATTCCCTACTTCCACGTACTAGTTCCTTCATGAAATCCATCGTCTGCAAACCATGCTTCACATTCTACAAACTATGAACTCTTCACGATCGTTATCTTCTATGAACAAACCTTTGAATCCATGAACCAAACTGTGAAACTTAAAACATATGTTTGAAATACAGCGTAGTAAGTCACTACACGGTTCGCTTGCTCCGTACACTAAACCTCAATTTGGTGAACTAAACTTTAAATCTAGAACTTAAATTTGTATATATTCACTTCCGATGACTGTGAAACGAGTCTCAGTACACATATCACATATTCCATGAACCATTTAGTTTTCTAGCCATCATTTCATGGGCCAGCATCTTGCGGAGCATTCCGAAAACTACTGGTTTGTGGGGAATGCATTTTGTGAACCGTTTCCAGTGTTTAGTACGCTGAGCCTTGATTCATGTGGAATTATTTATTACTTTGTCAAATTTTTGTATCTTTCCCAGATATTTTGTTGGACTAACCCTTTTGAATGGACTTTTTAATGAAAAAAAGATGTATCTTCCTCTTATCTCAATATAAGTGATAAGGAAGAGCGTAGCTATGGTGGAGAATTTTGAAGAAAATCTTCATTCCTACATCATTCCTCAAGAGAGTATTCTAAGAAACCTTATTTCTCTAGAGATCATGGCCTATCCTCTATCTTTCCAATTTCAAAATTACAATTTTGGCCTCCTATATGGCATTCCCCTACCATTGGCCAATTATAGTACTCCTGTTATTCACCTCGAGTTATCTCAAGGGAATGATCAGGACAATATTTCTTCAGTGGGAGAACTCATAACTACTTTTACTCAATAGAATGTGGTCACACTAAAATTAAATGTGTGGACTCATAGAAATCATAATCATTATAACACCTCTTTGAGGTCGGTCATTTGGTAGTACCCTTCCATTGTCAATCTTTCTCGATAGAATCCCAACAGTGGGTGAAGCACCAAATGGGACTTTTGATTTAGAGGATTCTTCTCCGATTAGTGGGCCTAGTCATTCTGGGTTCAATAGATTTTTTTGGATTCCCCTAGACAATTGGATGTATTAAACTTGTATCAGGTAGCATGGGTTTCCCAATTTGCAATCTATTCACCAGGTGAGAGGTTTCTCGAACTGCATAGCTGTTGGAGTTCAAGAACCAATACCTTTCACCTATTGCACGGGGAGGTGGAGATTAGTTTATAGGACATCCATCAACTCATAGGGATTCCCATTCTAGGAAAAATGTATGATGAGTTTATTCCAGTGGCCAATTCCTAGGGGAATGTCAGATAAGTATCTCCACCGGCAAGGAATTTATTGGTCATGGCAGAGGGATTACTCAATCAACCCCTCAATTCTTGTTCCCTTATTTCATTTAAAAATTGGATTAGGTTGTTCTTGCTGGTGAACAATTATAGGATTAGGGTTCGCCGTAGCAAGACTCACCTCACTCAACAATCACGGAAAATCCTAGGCTCATACTTCCCCACCCTTAAGGAAAGTCAATACACCACCTAGGGGTATGGAATTCGGTTAGACGTACCTCTTAAGCTCAGATTGGAAGACTTTTTTGCAATTTTACTAAGTTGGTGGATATTCCCCTATCATGATGTATATACCGGTGTTAGAGCTTGTACTCTGGTTATGGAATCCACATTGGTAGAGGGACAACCCATTAACTTGGTTGTTCCTTCCCTTTCCTAAATATATGAACTGTTAGGGCAGATATAGGATGGGAAACCCCCACATCATCTTATTGGATGATTTAAATTTCTATATGGCTAGATAGCAGATCATTTACCCTGCTATGAGTATCAGAATACTGTGAGGTTTCCTCATTTTGACTTTCTCCCAAATCTTCTAAACATTTCCATCATTCATCCCCCATAATTTTGTTTTTCTGATTTAATTAAACTGTTAAGAAACATTTCTCAATTTTCTTTCTCACCTTACATTGTACCCCACAGATCCGTGATGGATAGCGGAAGGGGATATTTGGAAGAGAGTTCTTATATCATTGCGCTCCAAGATGGAGTTTTACCTACTCACATAGATAGGGAAAACATCTACAAACCCTATGTCCCTTATAGGTTTTCCAGGAAATTTGGATGCCTTCAACAGGTCTCACCATTCCTTATTACTCTCCTTAAGAGGGATTCTCATCCTATGATTCTTAACCAATTGTGGCAGTTCATGATGTAGGATGATGCTAATGTGGAAGATCTCAATCCTCTAATAATATCCTCAACTTACATATCATTAGAGTATGCCCAATTTTGGGTATCTTGCTACCCTAATAGGGTGTTGGGAAGGCCAGTTTGATGGGTTTAGAGGCCATTGGCTATTTCCGATCCTATCCCAACCATGCCAGTTGTGCTATTTGTTCCTCTCTACATGGTTAGAAGTTGTTATACCCTCCGTCACATGTGTTTAGAAGGGGATTCACCCACACTACCCATCTCCATGGAAAGTGACTAAAATCCCGTATCTTTAACTGATGTGGTCCGTGGTCATACCAAAGCTAGTCCAAGTGGGGAATCACCAGGTATTTATGAATTTACTGTCATCCCCCTCATTTAGTCCCATAGGCTGAACCATATATTGGGAAAAACATTTCCCTAGCTTGGGTGACTGAGCTCAGGGAGTTTCTATTTGCTGTAATTATTCTTCTTTATTATATACCTATCTCCATGGAGGAGGAACAATATTTTTATTCCATTATGAGGAATTAAGCTGTGTGAAAATAAGCATGGTGGAAAATTCATAATCTTACCATAGAAACACACTTGACTGACTTTTCAGACAAGGAGGATAAATTTTGAAGACTATTTGTCAATCTGGGTTCAGGTAGATTCGATTACTGATGCATGTATATATTTTTGTACCAAATTGTTATATCTCGAGAGGATATCGCTACTTGATAAGGAGACCTTTCTCAATTCAATGCTTATACCCACCAATATTAGACTTTTCAGGATATTACTAACAAGTTGCATCATCTAGAGGTCGAGGAAGATAATTCTCATGACCAAGTGATTGCCCGGATAGAGAAACTGCCTGAGTGTGAGTCTCGCATGGCTAGATTGAAAGCACAATTGACATCATCAAGTGTTAATTATGAGGCCACCAAATAGAAAGGGAAAGACCTCCATACTATTATGAAGTGAGTATTCCCAATGGTTGAAGCTGAGGATGAATAGAGGGATACTTTGGAACATTCCCTTGATAGCCCTCATCAGATAGTTATCAACCTACTAGAAAGAGAAAGTCAGGAATCATTATAATCCATTAGGCTATCCTAAACCACCTTTGTTTTGAAATCAGGAAGAGACTCCAGATATTGGATATCCCCCACTCTCACATATTTTGATAAAATGGAAATATTTTTCTTTCTAGTGTTCATATTTTACCTTTGCCTTAAATATTAATCATTTATGATCAAATACATTTTAAACCACAATCTCAACCAGATATTTATTTGAATTATAATCTGGGATAAAGAAAATAATCATATCATGCCCTAATGTTTTCTTGAGTGGAGGGTGTTAGGTCCACAAGTCTAAATACCCTGAGAGGGGGGTGAATCAGGGTATGACAAATTTTAAATTAACGCCTGTTCTGATCTTGTTTCACTGTTAAGCAAAACAATCTTCTCTATCTTTCCTATTGCACAAAGTAAATATAAAGTAAAGCATACACAGGACACATCAATTTTACTTGGTTCACCGCAAAGGGCTACGTCCAAGGAGCATACGCCGACAAGTTGTCAGTCATACCAAATTCCACTAAACTTCACTAGCAGTGGATTACAAGATTTGGGCTAGATCACTTCTATGCCCAGGCTCACTACCTTTACAAAGTTTAGGGTCAGCTCACTGCTTTCCCAAGGGTCACTCCCTATTTCTCTTTCTCTGGCTCACTACAGGTAGAGAGGATCACCTTCTTCCTCTTCCTTTGCTCACTACTCCGGAAAGGATCCACTCACAGTTTATAGACCCTTAGGTCTCTTTATTTTCATGAAGGAATGCATCTTCCTCTGTAAGTAGATGCTCTGTTGAAGCCCAATTTTCACCCGTAGATGAATCTCTCTTTGCATCGAAGGTATCGGGCAAACTTCCAGCTTCCATGCATCCCGAAAATCACTGTTGGAAATAAACCTTACTTGGCGCGCAAGTCAATCTCGGCGCACAAGTATCGGCGCGCAAGTCACAACGGGCGCGCAAGTCCACCTCAGACACTTGCGCGACACAATCTTCCCCAACTCCAAACTTGCGCGACTCTCTTCCTTTTACGCCCAAACCAATATTGGCGTGCAACTTCCAACCGGCACACAACTTCTCACACCGGCACACAACTTCAACTACTGGCACGCAACTTCACTTGCACGACCCACACACCACTTGTACGACTACCAAACCTGTATGACGGGAGCTCTGATTTCTCAGAGTGTTGAACTCCGACGAGGAATGAAGAGGGTTGATCTAGTATTTATAGGCATTTGGTCACCCCTGCGCGACGGCGCACAAGTCTCTCCTCGGCGCGCAAGTCTCGGCGCGCAGGTATCTTCCCCTGCAAGTCACTTGCGCGACTCAATTCCAAACTTGCGCGAACCTCTTTCCTTTGCCATATTTTGATCTTATGATCTTGAAAAACCATAGGCGCGCAAGTTCTCAAGCTTCCAAGTCATCGGCGCGCAAGTCTCTTCACAGCGCGCAAGTCACCTGCACAACACCACTAATACTTGCGCAAAACTTATCCCTTTTCCATATTTTGATGATCTGATCTTGAAAAACATATGGCGCGCAAGTTTCCAAGCCTTCATGTACACAGAATTCTAGTCCCTTTTCCAAAAACCAATTTTCTTCATTTATCGATTTTCTGGCCCAAAAATTTGGCAAACACTGGAAAACGGCGCCACCTTGTATCTATTCTTTTGTACCACCTCTAGATCATCCATTCCTTTTGTCGATGTTCTTGAATCAAACATGGATCGTTGACCTCAGCTCTTGAACTCGACATTCCATCATGAAATCCTCTTTGTCAACAAATTTTTATGTCATTGTTTTTCTTTGTCAACAATCACCACTCAAATGTCAAATTTGTCAACAAACAAAATCACCTCGAAAATGCCTCAATGATGCCTTGAGGTATTTTTCCCAATAATCTCCCCCTTTGGGTTTGTTGACAACTCTTCCATAAAAATATGCATCATTAATTCTTCAGCCACCATTCACCTTTTGCGATTCTGATAGCGATCAAGGATTTACTCAACACATACCCTAAGACCACATGAGAAATGTTAGGCATGAGAAACAAGAGTAAATGAAAAGTTCATCAATGAATCACTTCATCTCTGCCTCCCATTGTTGACACCAAACTGATACCAATTTGTACTAAACTGATACCAATTGTTGAAGGACTTTTGGAAGACCAATGTTTGGTTTAGAAATATTCTTACCACTCTCCAACACCACTCTTCTGCTTTTATCACGATCCACAACTGTCGTGATATCTATTCTTTGATAAATCACTTCTAGCATCGTCTGATTTTATACGCTCCCCCATTTTTGGTCATAGCTTCATCCCTTGTCAGCTTAAAAACCTCTTTAGCCCTATTTCTTGTGTTTTCCAAGATAATCTCTGGCTAAGCACGTTCAACTAGCTTGAACTCCCCCTATCTGGATGCTCCACTTGTCAGCTTCTCCCCATATCATTCATGATTTATCAAATCTCCACATTGTCTCCTCCTTGAACAATCACTATTTTCTCCCCCTTTGTCAAAGAACCCAAAGGTCAGTCTTTTGTAGTATGTAACAGAGGAGAGAACACATATCAGCACATTAGGGAAAAACACATCATACCTCGGGGAGGGGGGGGGGTTCCACATCCACACTATTTCATGTGTGGGGAATCGACTGAACTCCCAGAGCCAGTCGATGCCTCTCAAAAGCTTCCTTAGGTAAGGCCTTTGTCAGAATGTCTGCAACCTGTAGCTCTGTAGGCACATACTCCAACTTCACGATTCCCTACTCAACCTTCTACTTGATAAAATGATACTTTATCTCAATGTGCTTTGTCCTTGAGTGATGAACAAGATTTTTGCTGAGATTTATAGAACTTGAGTTGTCACACTGGATTCTGATCGAAGACTTCACTTCAACTCCCATATCTTCAAGCTGCTGTGTCATCCACAATAACTGTGTGCATGCTTGAGTGGCCGCAATATACTCAGCTTCCGCGGTTCTCAATGAAATTCAATATTTCTTCTTTCTTAGCCAAGAAATACACAATTCACCAAGATAGAATGCACCACCTCACATTGATTTTCTATCATCTGTTGAACCGGCCCAGTCTGCATTAGTATATCCCAATAACTCGGTCTGAGATTTGTCAGTATATGTCAATCCGAAATCCACTGTGCCCTAGATATACCGAAGTATTCTTTTCACTGAAAGCATGTGTATTTCCTTTGTATTACTCTGATATCTCACTGCTTGGAATGTGGTGAAAACAATATCAGGCCTTGTTGCAGTTAAGTACAACAGACTTCCAATAATTTGCCTATATTCTGTGATATTAACTACCTTGCCATCCTCATCTTTTGATAATTTCATCTGGGTAGCAATCATAGTATTAATATCCTTGGAATTCTCCATTCCAAACCTTCTCAGGACCTCCTTGGAATATTTAGATTGAGAAATGAATGTTCCATTCCTTCCTTGTGTCACCTGTAGACCAAGGAAAAATGTTAGCTCTCCAATCATTGACATTTCAAACTCATTTTTCATGAATTCGGAAAACTTTCTGCACTGAGCTTCATCTAATCTGCCAAATATTATGTCATCGACATAAACCAACACCATCATCCTTTGATTACTTTCATTGCTGAAATAAAGATTGTAATCAACTCCCCCACGCTGAAAACCAAGCTTCTTTAAGTACTGATCAAGTCTTGAGTACCATGCCCGTGGTGCTTGTTTCATCCCATACAACGCCTTCTTCAGCCTGAAAACTTTGTTCTCATCCTCATGAATGAGAAAACCATATGGATACTCAATATAAACCTCCTCTTCCAGAACTCCATTCAAGAATGCAGATTTCACATCCATCTGGAATACTTTGAACTTTCTTTGCACTGCTATGGCCAAAAATAATCTGATTGTCTCTAGCCTTGAAACTGGTGTAAATGTCTCATCAACATCTACTCCCTCTATCTGGGAGTATCCCTTGCATACTAGTCGTTCTTTGTTCTGAATCACTGTGCCATATTCATTATTCTTGTTGCGATAGACCCATTTAGTCCCGATGAAATTCTTATCTACTGGCCTCGAAACAATCTCCCATGTCTGGTTCTTCTCAATCTGATCAATCTCTTCATTCATAGCCTGAACCCAGTTTTCATCTTCAGCTGCATCGGAAAAACATTTAGGCTCCACCTGAGACAAAAACAATATTTGTTGTAACGATTTCATTCTTCGAGTCTGAACTGGAGCTGTCTAGTCACCATTGATATTCTGCCTATCAATTTCAGCTCGACTCTTTGGCTTCCTTGCAGAAATAGACTTGACACTTTCTTGTTCATCATCAGTATCTTCTTCTGAGTCAGCCTCTGCCACTTCTGCTCCCCCTGTGTTGCTTACCTCATCATCACTTTCATCCAGGAACTGTTCACTGGATCGTTGAGTATTCTGTTCATTTTCAACTATAGTGACATCATTGCTTTCAAAAAATTTTCCCAGCCTCTTGTTGAAGCATTTATATGCTTTGCTTTTCCCTGAGTAGCCAAGGAATATCCCCTCATATCTTCGTGGATCAAAATTCCTATGATGTTCTTTGTTGATAATGAAACACTTACTTCCAAAGATTCGAAAGTATTTCAACATTGGCTTCTTTCCTTACCACAGTTCATACGGAGTCTTACCTTTCTTCGGACACAACAGAGAACTGTTTGAAACATAGACCGATGTCAAAACTGCTTCCTTCCAAAATTTCTCTGGTAGGTCCTTATCAATAAGAATTGTTCTGGCCATGTTTTTGATGATCCGATTTCTCCTTTCAACCACTCCATTCTGTTGGGGAGTTCTCACTGATGAAACTTGATGCCTTATCCCATGTTTCTCGAGATAGTTTTCAACTTGAGTGTTTGTGAATTCTGTACCGTTATTAGTACAGAACTTCTGAATTCTCTGCCCAAGCATCTTTTCTGATTCCCTCCTATACTGATTTATGCAAATTAACACCTCTGTCTTATGGGTAATAAAAAATACCCAAGAAATTATTCTATAATCATCAATGAAAAGAACATAGTACCTTTTCCCATTTATAGCTCGTGGTGAGATAGGTCCACATACATCAGCATGCACCAATTCAAGCAATCTAGTTGATTTATGTTCCTTTGGCCTATATGTCTTTCTGATGATCTTCCCTTGTTGGTAAGCATCACACGTATGAGTGCGATCACGTGATAGTTTGGGAAGGTCTCTCGCAGCATCACACTTTACCAGATCTTCCATAGATGGTTGGAATAGATGACCAAGTCGCTTATGCCACAACTGGTTTTCTTCCTCTCTAGATAAGAGGCACATATCTTCTTCTCCACTTACAAGGTATAGATTCTCTTTTGTCCTTTTTCCCTACAGAACAACTGCCCCATCTTTTCCTATGATAGTATAGGTCTTCTTGGTGAACCGTATAGAATGTCCTGAGTCACACAATTGACTCACACTGAGCAAATTATGACTAAGACCTTCTTTAACCAAGACATCAGCACGTCTGATTTCTTTTCCCCCAAACCTAGCCTTTCCTGATCCAATTATCTTCAAGCCTTCATCATTTCCAAAATTGAAAACTCCTTCTTTGTCATATTTTATGCCTGTAACCAGATCCTTGTTTCCTATCATGTGAGTCATACAACCACTATCACGAATCCACACACCAGAACAATCTGATGCTTTAAGGGAAATTTCAGCAACTACTGCCTTATTTGTTCTCTTCTTCTTGGCCCATATTTTTGTCTCCATACTTGGTATAGATTGAGACTTATGATCATTCTCATAGTATGACGGACCCGATTCATCTTACAGAGCTGCAAATATGTTCTAAACTTTTAACTCTCTTGTCGGTTTATTGATCTGCTGCTTACGAACATTTTGATTCTGCTTCGGCACATTTTTCTGAATGGTCGAAGTGCAATACCTAGCCATGTGTCCAAATCATCCGCACCAAAAACAGTGTCCTTTAAAATATGTTCTGGAAAACCGTTATCTTTTTGGTTTCCATCTCTGTTCCTATTCCCTTCTATATCTCTTGGCTATGGAACACACATACTGTGAATGTCCCATTTTCCCATAGCAATAACACCTGATATAGGATACATTCCTTCGGGATACTTCAGCACTACGATTTTCCCTTTGGGATCTCTGAATATTCTGATTCTGTTTTGTGCCCAAATCAACCTTCAATTTTGGGATGGTTGCTTGCGGTCTGACTGAAATTGTCACAGATTGTTGATCCTGATTAAGCCCTGAAACGACCTTAATATCTGAGCTCAATTGCTGCTTCTTCCCTGCTGAACTACTAGGCTTCTCTTTCATCTTTTCTGTCTTCTAAATGGTTTGCTTTTCTGATATCACATTGGGGGTCAAGAGTTTTTATTGATCCTTAATTTTTTATCACAGACTGACCACTTCTTCTTCAAGATCTTTAATACTTCTGGCCTGCTCCTTTCCTATGTTAGTGAAACAATCAATTTCCTTCTTTTGTTCCTAAATTTTAAGCTTATACTCAACAATATTTTATGAGCTCTCTGGTGTTGAGGATTTTAGTCTTTCAATTTCTTCTAATAGCTCAGACTTTTCTTCATCCTGTTGTTGCATATAGAGTTTGGCATCACGAACTGCTTTATTGGCTTTCTTCGTTTTGGCTCTCCAAACGTCTATCTCCTCAAGAGATGCTTCCAATTCGGCTTCCTTATCAACTCTCCCTTCAATTTCTTCTTCTTTTTCAGCGTCAGCTTCTTACTTTTTCTGAGAACTACCAACAATCACCACCAAGGCATTTACCCCACGATCTCTTAAATTTTCTATTTCCTCAACCTCTTCATCCTCAGACTCATCTGAACTTTCAAATTCTTGTGAAAGAAGATTCTTTTTCTTGAAGAAATTTCTGTTGAATTGCTTCTTCCCTTTCACAAACGCTGAGGTCTTCTTCTTGGGAATTTCAACTTCATCATCATCATCATCGTTATCTTGAAATTTCTTGGGGCATCTTTCCGAAAGATGACCAACCTTTCCACATCGAAAGCATGCTAGTGGAAGTTTACCTTTAAACTTTCCTCTTCCTCTTTGCAGATTTGAAGAAAGGAATGACATCACCTCATCTGTCTCTTCTTCTTCACTAGAATCTTCAATGGTGAGTTTCTTCATGGCCTTGAATGCCACCTCTTTGGATTTCCCCTTTTCCACAGTCTCGTTATCATCTTTTCTCATTTCCTATGCAACAATAGTGTTGTGAAAGTTATCCAATGTCAGTTCTTTTGGGTCTTTATCTTCGAAAATAGAAACTTTCGGATTGAACCGAGGTGGAAGTTTTCTTAATATGTGCTTCACAATTTTTATATCTTTGATAATTTCTCCAAGACCCCGCATGTCTTCTACCACAACATTTACCCTGTCAAAGAATGCATCAGCAGACACATTCAGGTTCATTCTCAGATCATCATACTTGTTCCACAACACTTGCAACTTTTCCTCTCTCACCTTTGTATCCCCTTCATATATATTCAAAATCTTTTCCCACATGGCATATGACGTTTTTCATGACATCAACTTTGTATAGATGGGATTAGAGAGGGCTCCCCTTAAGGCATTGATCGCTTTGGAATCAGCATCCAACTCTCTATGTTCAGCTTCTGATAACGCACCACTATTAATATCAGCTGTGATACCATGCATAGCTGCTAAAAACACATCCATTCCCAAAGATCGGAAATAGTGTTTCATTTGATTCTTCCATATCTGAAAATTACATCCGTCGAAGATCGGAATCCTTCTATGATTAGTGACCTCCATTGAGAGAAGAACAACTGTCAACCTTTCCCTCTGATACAAATTGTTAGGTCCACAAGGTTGAATACCCTAAGAGGGGGGGGGGGGTGAATCAGGGCATGAAAAATTTAAAATTAACGCCCGTTCTGATCTTGTTTCACTGTTAAGAAAACACTCTTCTCTCTCTTTCCTTTTGCACAAAGTAAATAGAAAGTAAAGAATGTACAAGACACAACAATTTTACTTGGTTCACCGCAAAGGGCTACGTCCAAGGAGCATATGCCGGCAAGTTGTCAGTCATACCAAATTCCAATAAACTTCACTAGCTATGGATTACAAGATTTAGTCTAGATCACTTCTATGCCCAGGATCACTACCTTTACAAAGTTTAGGTTCAGCTCACTGCTTTCCCAAGGGTCACCCCCTATTTCTCTCTCTGGCTCACTACCGGTGGAGAGGAACACCTTCTTCCTCTTCCTTTGCTCACTGCTCTGGAAAGGATCTGCTCACATTTTATAGACCTGTAGGTCTCTTCATTTGCATGAAGTAATGCATCTTCCTCTGTAAGTATATTCTCTATTGAAGCCAAATTTTCACCCGTAGATGAATCTCTCTTTGCACCGAAGGTATCGGGAAAACTTCCAGCTTCCATGCAGCCCGAAAATCACTACTGTAAATAAACCTTACTTGGCGCGCAAGTCAATCTCGGCGTGCAAGTATCGGCACGCAAGTCAAAACAGGCATGCAAGTCCTCCTCAGACACTTGCGCGACACAATCTTCCCCAACTCCAAACTTGCGCGACTCTCTTCCTTTTATTCCCAAACCAATATTGGCGCACAACTTCCAACCGGCGCGCAACTTCTCACACCGACGCACAACTTCAACCACCGGTGCGAAACTTCACTTGCGCGACCCACACACCACTTGCGCGACTACCACACCTGCGCGACGGGAGCTCTGATTTCTCAAAGTGTTGAACTTTGGTGAGGAATGAAGAGGGGTGGTCCAGTATTTATAGGCATTTGGTCACCCTTGCGCGACGACGCGCAAGTCTCTCCTCGGCGCGCAAGTCTCAGTGCGCAGGTCTCTTCCCCTGCAAGTCACTTGCACGACCCAATTCCAAACATGCGCGAACATATTTCCTTTGACATATTTTGATCTTCTGATCTTGAAAAACTATATGTGCGCAAGTTCTCAAGCTTCCAAGTCATCGGAGCGCAAGTCTCTTCACGGTGCGCAAGTCACATGTGCGACACCACCAATACTTGCGCGAAACTTATCCCTTTTCCATATTTTGATGATCTGATCTTGAAAAACATATGGCGTGCAAGTTTCCAAGCCTTCATGTACATGGTGCGCAAGTCCCTTTTTCAAAAACCACTTTTCTTCATTTGTCAATTTTCAGGCCCAAAAATTTGGCAAACACTGGAAAATGGTGCCACCTTGTATCTGTTCTTTTGTATCACCTCCAGATCATCCATTCCTTTTGTCGACGTTCTTGAATCAAACATGGATAGTTGACCTCAACTCTTGAACTTGACATTCCATCATGAAATCTTCTTTGTCAACAAATTTTTATGTCATTGTTTTGTTTTGTCAACAATCACCACTCAGATGTCCACTTTGTCAACAAACACAATCACCTCAAAAATGCTTCAATGATGCCTTGAGGGATTTTTTCCCAACAGAGGGGATCAATGAGCATATTTTGACTCTTTCTATGGTCGCACAAAAAATTGTACAAACATTGTTCCTTTTTCTTTATCACCATAATTTTTTCCTAATCCTATTATAGTGTGGGATTAGTGGGTATAACTTGAATTTTTCATAGGACACCCTATGCGGGTGTTTGAACTAACAAGATGCACATCTCTTGATGATTTTTGATTGCTCTATGTTTTTACTAAAATTTATAAAGTATAGGTTTAGTGATCTGGTGCTCTTCTTTTTTCCAGGGTTCCGTTTATAGGTTTTCACCATAGAGAGTGTTTTTCCTATTCATTAGCATTTTGGATTCTTGAAAATTGGACTATAATTATTCATGTTTTAGGTCAAACAACTTTGACCATGACTTATGTGGGAAAGACCCCAATTTAGGAATCATTAACCGAGAATGTCCCAATAACTTTCAGACATGGATGAGGGATTTTTTCTTGACCATGGATTGTGATTTCTGGATATGGGACATGATATTGGGCATGGAAGCTAGGGGGAATACAAAAGTAGGAAAAGACCTCTAATGAGGACGATTTTCCCTTGGTTGATAGACCATTATTGTGGGAAACATATGAAGAGACACTGGGGCATTGTGTTCATAGTTAAACAAAGGTGTCTGCAGGACACTAGTCTTCCATTCCCAATGGCTAATAAATTTGTATAGAATTTGGGATTTTTTTATTGAGGGCCATAGTGGGTGTCCTATTAAGGGAACAATGTCTGAAAGTACGAGGGCATTCATATTGGTTCTGGTTTAGAAACTACTCCCGCATGAATTTAACTTGTGAATAGGAGGGTTAGTGCATTGTGTAGTTTAATTTCATATAACTAGGACTTTTGAGGATAATGGTTTAAATTATCTTTTTTACTCTAATCATAATTGGAAACAATTTTCATTTTTTGTAACAGTTCGGCTAGCAATGTTCTATCACCTTCAGGAATGGGTGGGGAATGCTATAAAATATAATCTGGGGGGTACCAAAACTGGTGAATGAGGTAAGACATAGATGTCATAGAGGAATACAAAGATAGTAAAAGAATCTCTTTGAGTATGAATTTTCCTTTGGTTAAGATGCCATTTTTGTGTGAAACATATGCAGATCCATTGTGGAATTGTGTGAATAGTCAAAAAAAGGTGTCTTCAAGACACTATCCATCCATTTTTTATAGACAAGGATGGATATGGGGATTCATAACCTAATGGAAATAGAGTATGGTGTGTGAAAAGGGGTTCCTGATCATGAAAATGGTAGAATTTTAGGTTAAAATTTACCAGGAATACCACGAATAACTAAAGGAATTTTTATGCTATCAATATGAGTTGTTTCCTTATATAGGTCAGACCCTTGTGCAGGTAGGGAGGGAACACTTATGTTTCATAGATGGATCTGACATATGAGATTTGGATCTCACTACATATCCTATGATGAAAGGAATCAAGCTATACATAGTTCTTTTAAGGCTCATTCTTATGTGGATCTTATTCACACATACATATGGGGAATTTTTGTTTTGTATACAGATTCAACAATGAGGGTGGGTGTGTGTTGAACTTTCCAACATAGATTCATTTCTTGTGTAGGGTCAAGAGGGGAAGTACCCTTTGATGTGACCTGTCCTGAGGGTGAATACTATGTATTGTGTATCGTGTAGTTTAAACGGAATGAAATTAATTCATTGATATAGAATCCCCATGTATTTTGAAGACAATTAGGCTAGGATGTTCTGACATGTCCAGGACATGAGGAGGAAAGAAAGTGTAAACCATGGTTTTGAGGGTTCTTGGATTAAGAGGGATGAAATGGGTCTCAGAAGACATTAGGCGTACAAAAGTAGGAAAATCCACTCATGAGGAAAAATTTTCCCTTGGTTGACATGTCTTTTTTGTGGGAAACACATGTAGAGACATCAGGGAATTGTGTGAATAGTCAAGAAAAGGTTTCTATAGGACACCACCCATCCATTTCTAATGGCTGTGGATAATTATGAAGACCTCAGATCACTCGGAGCACAGAGTTTAACACAAGGTGGGAGTGTGGCTGTATACATTAGAAGCATTCAAGCCATAGTTTAACCATATAGTTGGGAACTCCCCTACATAGATCTAACTAGTACATGGGGTGAGGCCTTATGATTCCCTTGTTGGGGATGGGCCTAGGTTTGGAGATCCTGGTACCCGGAGTTTGGACACCCTTCATGGATCTGATTTGTAGGTAGGGGGAGGGGAATGTTTTCTAAATCTGGTTTACCATGTAGTTTAATGTTATATAGTTAGGACTTTAGGTTTTACAATATGGAGAGAAAATACTAATTTTCATTTTAAAGTCATTATAGTAGGGTTAGTCACTGTAGATTGATTCACCCTGTCTCTATGGGGAGTCCCCTGCCAAAAATTTTAATCCCACATGAGCTATGCTCGGTGTGAGAAACAAGGGGCGATAAGGGTTTCACTCAACCACCTAGGGATGGAAGGATCAAGGAACATAGAATTATTGGGACATGTAGTTTAATGTCATGCAGTAAGGATGTAGATGCTAAGTAGTTTAACGTCATGTAGAATTGATGAATTCATCATGCAGTTTATTATCATGTGATCAGGATGTCTTCCATATAGTTTAATTGTCATGTTGAAAGGTTATAATATCAAAGGAATCATGCGTAAATATGAGATAATATGGCTAGGATATTTCTGGTATACCACATGCATGATTTGGGGAGCAAGGTTTAAACCATGATTCTGAGATCCCTTGAGCCAGGAGGGATGATGTGAGGCTTAGGAGACATTGGGTGTACAGAAATAGGAAAAGCCTCTATTGGGGACGAATTTTCCTTCAGTTGAAAAGATGTGTTTGCAGGAATCATAAGTAGAGCCACCAGGTCATTGTGTGTATTTCCAAACAAAGGTGTCCTCAAGACACTATCCGTCTATTTTTGATAGCCCCGGGTGATTATGGTGATCCGAGATTTCCTAGGGCATGGAGTTTGATGGATGAAAAGGGGATGTATGGGAACATGAGAAATATCTATACCATGATTAATTATGTGGTATGAGATCCCCTACATATATCTAATTCATATGTATAGGGAATCATGGTATTTTGACACTTTCTAGATGTAAGAGTCCATATTTGAAATACCCTGCCTCTATTTTCATTTCACATGAAGGAGATTGAGGGATTTTTTTTCACAGTTGGACCCAAAAATTCCTAGGTGTCACTACATATCTCTTTATGTCAAGAATCAAGCCACACATAGTTCTTGATCTACCATAAAGTTTAATGTAGTGTGGTTTAGACTTCTTTGGTCATGCAGTTTAACATCTTGTGGTTAGAAATCATGAATTTCCCTATACATGTCTGTCTTGTATTCTAGGGGAGGCATTGTTTTCATAGTGGTTGGACCTGGGAAGGCCTGGGTGTCACTACATGTCCCATTTATGGATGTGAATCAATCCACATGATGTTCTTGTATCCTATGTAGTTTAATGGAATACTGTAAGAATGAGAGTGAACTGAGGTGAAAAGGATGAAGTGAGGGAAGTGTCGAGCTTGGACCTCATGGAGGTATCCTACGTATCCCAGTTAGTTGGGAATCAAAGTTCTCATAGTTCTGAAAACTTGTTTCTTGTTCTGGTTTGATCAATGCACAGTAAATGAGTAGTTTTTTCTGAATGGTGGCTAGATGAGGATGAAGGATTCTAGTATCACTATGTATCCAGTGAGGGCAGGAATCAATACATACACAGTTCATGAAAACTCTTTGTACGAGTCTAACCTATGAAAATAGAGGGAGGGAATTTGTATCATGTGGTGTCTAGACTAAGACTTAGGGTCAAGGTGTCTCTATGTAACCTATGAGGGAAGGAATCAATCCATGCGTAGTTCTTGAAGGAAATTCCCTGCATATGTTTGATCCATATACATGGAAGAGGAAAAATGTTTAGGTGGTGGCTAGACCAGGATGAAGGATATGGGCATCACAATGTATCATGTGAGAGAAGGAATCAATCCACACATAGTTATTGGGGTAACCTATAGTTTTACGTCTTGTGGTAAGGACTTTTTCCAATAGTGAGTTGGTATTCCTTTGAGGAATCCTATACTGAGACTCCTAAGACCACGTGAGCAGATATCATTATGAGAAATAAGGGCCGTAAAGTTATTACTCTACCACACAGGGGAATCATGAAGAAGGATGGGGGCATTTTACTTCAATAATTTTCTACATCCTGGCCTATGTTTGAAGATACAAGTGCTGCTTATGTATCCTGCAGGGGAATGAATGAAACCATATGTGGCTCTTATGAAGAAAATCCTTGAATAGGTCCAATATTTCTATAGGAAAAGGAGGAATTTTTTGGGTGGAGGCTGGTCCAAGATGAAGAATCTGAGTGTCATTATATATCCTATGAGAGCAGGAATCAAGCCACATGCAGTTCTAGAAGTTTCCTATACCAGTCAAATACATGCACAGAGAGGGGGTATTTTACATTTTTCTTTGTTTGATGGTGGATGGACCAAGATTAATGATCCGAGCATCACTACGTATCCCATAGGTGCAGGAATCAAGCCACGTGTAATTCTATAGAAGCCTCCCTATATAGGTTTTTCTCATACACAGGGAGGGGAGGAATTTCTAACCATTGTTTTAATGGGGTTTTAGGGTACCTGTATCCTCTATTCATCCAAGGTAAAACCTTTACCACCATTCCTAAGATCGCATGATCTATTCTTAGTGTGAGAAACAATAAATAGCTAGGGTATCTTCTCATGATGTAGGGGAAATTGAGAGTACAATAGAGGCATTTTGTTACCATCTGGTGGCTAGACCAAGATCTAGGATCGATGCGTCTCTACGCATACCATCATCAAATGGGAATAAAGACCTATGTAGTTCTGTAGTGTGGAATGGTAGGTGACTGATACCAGAGGCAACATCCCCTAGGGTGAGAACATTGTTGGGGCCATGCAGTTTAACGTCATATGGTAAAGACAAAGATTCCAAGTAGTTTAACATCATGCGACATGAAAGAATTAATCATGTAGTTTATTGTTATGTGATCAAGACATCTTATGTATAGTTTAACAACATGTGTAACGTATGTTCTATCAAACAATTTAACGTCATGTGATTAGGATAGATTCTGTACAGTTTAACATCATGTGGAAAGGACATATGAATTTCCCTGTGTAAGTTTGACTTATACACAGGGAGAGGGGAATTGTTGATTTTGACTGGTGGTTGGACCAGGATATAGAATCCAAGAATCACTACATATCCCATTGATTAATGGAAATCAATCCATACATAGTTCTAAGATACACTCTCTGTTCCAGTCTGACCCATACAAAAAAATTGGTAGGATTTTTACCTTTCCCTCACACAAATCTGATTTTTGCGCAACAAGTCATTGTTCCAAACAAAATGATCACCATGCAGTTTAACGTCTTGTGGTAAGGATGAATATTCTGTGACGTTTAACATCATATAGTGTGGATGTATATTTTACTATGTAGTTTAACATCATGCAGTATAGATGACTTCATCATGCAATTTATCTCCATATGATCAGGATGTAGTGTCGTACTTTTGGATACATGAAATATTTCTTTAGAAACCTTGCCTTGGTGGGAGATGTGGTGAAATTTCCATCCATTAAAAATAGGGCATATGATCCATTGGAGTAATATTTTTATATAACATACGGTCCTTCCAAAATTGGATCCATTTTTTGAGGATTCTTCCCAAGTATCATCAAGGTTTTGATGACCAACACCATTTATCATTCAAGGAAAGACCAAAGGTGAACCTTTTTATTGAAGTCTCATGAAATATGATTTTGGTAGACTTACAAATGGTGAAAATTGTGAAATATTTTCTCATTCAACTACTCTAACTCATCAAACTAGTTTTGGGATTTCTCATTTTCAGATAGTTCATAATTGACAGTGATGTAGAGTGATGTCAATTGAATTTCAATGGGTAAAACCGGCTTCGTACCATATACTAATGAGTATGGGTTTTCCTGAGTATTGGTGTAGGTTGTGGTTTGGGAAACCCAATAATAATGGAGGATCTTGTATGGCCATGATTTATTATCCTTGTCTACCATCTTTTGGAGTATGTTCTATAGGGTCTTGTTAAAAGCATATATCTGTCCGTTGGCCGTTTCATGGTAGCGGGATGAATGGTTGGATTCGATACCATACTCGTGGTATAGTTTTTCCAATTCAACTGACAAAAAGTGGGTTCCATTGTCCGTCAGTATTGTGTGAGGGACACCAAACATAGTGATGATATTGTATTTCACAAATCTAACAATGATTTTTTCTCTTACTTATTTAATGGGTACAACTTCTACCCATTTGGAAAAGAAGTCGGTTTCTATGAGAATAAACTTGAATTTTCTAGATATGGTGGGAGGATATGGTCCCACGATGTCCATTCCCCATATAGAGAATGTCCAGGAGTACTTATCTTTGTGAAGAAACTATGAGGGTTGATGGATGAAATTGGATTGGAATTGGAAAGAATGAAACTTTTTGGTGAAATCACCACAATCCTACATCATGGTTGGCCAATAGTACCTAATGTTTTGAATTTGATGAGAGAGTTTTGATGTTTATTGGTGTACCCCACAAGTTTCTGCATGCAATTATTTCATAACGACAGTAGTCTATTATCCATCAATACGCCTGAGAAGGACTCCATTAAGGCCTTGCTTATAAAGAACCTTTTTCTAGTTTGTGCCATTGTACAACATAAAATTTTCTTCTCTTCTTTGGATATGTTCCCTTCAAATCCTATTTGATAGAAGTTATTAATTTTAAAGATAGTCTACAATGGGGGCCATCTAGCTAGCGGTATGACCGTACAGCTTAGATATGGGACTGATCTCATTGATTTCTTCTGTCTTGGCCTAAACATATGGTAAAACCATCTGGTGGTGGGAAATGCTGATGATCATTTCATTTTGATCCAGATCATCTGGAGTTGTGGTTGCGCATTCTGCGACTGAGGGATATAAGACATTGTCAGCTCTGATGGGAATTCTACCATAAATTCTTAAAAATGGTTCATAAAAGGGATCATATCCTCTTTCTTGATATCATAGTCACCATTTACCTGCTTTATGACTAGTTCTGAATAAACTTTTATCTTTAAGTGTTTGTCTTGCACTTAGAGTTCTAGTCCCATGTCTGTGATAAGGTTTTGGTATTCTGATTCATTGTTTGGGAACCCCTCTAATAGTAGGAAGAAATAAGGTAGGAATTCCTTTTCTGGGGATACAAGTATGAATCCCAACCCCACTTTTTTGAACTTGGGGTCTTCCATTCTTTTTCCTGTTGGGCTTCTGGATGAACTATCAAAATTCATCTCTCGTATCTGAGGATACTATTGAACAGGGAACACATCTTCATCGGGTAATTCAACATCCAATGGAGTCACTTTTTTTAGGGGTGTTTTACAAATATGTATGCTAATGTCTGACCTTTGATAGACTTCTGGGGTATAAACCGTATATAGAACTACTTCAGGATGACTGCCCACTGTGACATGCATCCAGTTTACATTGGACGACTGAGAATATACTTGATAGGGTTACTATGAGAGACCAAGTGGACTTCGTGGTGATGTAGATAATTCCTCATATTCTAAACTTTAAATATTAATTCAAACAATCTCTCCTAGATATTCAAGTAAAAAGTCTCAACATCGTTCATGGTTCAGATGAGGTAATATAGATTATTCTCACTGCTAACATCTTTCTTTTGTGTAAGGAAGGAACCTAGAGATCGCTCCAAGGTAGTTACGTATATATTGAGTGGTAATACTTTGATAGTAAGCATTAACATTGGTGGAATAAAGATATATTTCTTGATGTTGTTGAATACTTCTTGAAAATTATCAGTCCATTTATATTCTACCCATTTCTTTATCAACCCGATGAAGGGTAGACATTTTCCTGTGAGGTTAGATATAAAGTGCCTAATGTAAGTCTAGTTTACTTGGAGTCCTCTCAACTCAGTGAGGTTGAGAGGTGGTGGAATTCCAAATATAGATTTTTTTCTTAGGGTTGACTTCGATGCCATAATGGCATGCAATGAAGCTGAGAAATTTTCCTGAGGTGATGTCGAAGGCAAATTTTAGGGGGTTTATTTTCAAACTGTGTTGTTGTAATTTGATGAAAATGGTTTCAAGATATGACAGGTGGTCCAAGAGCTATCTTTCACTAACCACCAAATCATCCACATAGCATTCAATTTTTTTTCCCAGGAATGGTTTGAAGATTAGATGCATGGCACACTGATATGTGGCGTCGACATTCTTCAAACCAAAGGGAATCACCTTTTAAAAAAATACTCATTGGGGGGATATTAAGGTGGTGGATTATTTATCTTCTTGGGCCATCCATATTTTATTATAACCTAAATAACCATTCATGAAAGAGAGATCCTCATATCCGGTAGTTACATCGATCAATAATTTTGTGATCGAGACTGGGAAATCGTCTTTCGGGTAGTGCCAGTTGAGGTCCATGAAATAGATACAGACCCTGATCTACCCATTATTATTTTCAATTGGGGCTATATTTTCCATCAAAATGAGATATTGTACCTCCAAAATGATGTTGTTTATAATGATCTTTTTAACTTCAACCTCTATTTTGGCATCATGGGTCGAGTGTGTCCTTCTGGAAGCCTGGTTGTAGCCACGATGATCTTTCAGAAGGTCCAGGTGGTGAGTGGCCACCTCAGGATCCAGGCCTAGAATTTAAGGATAATTCTAGGTGAAAACATCTTGATTCTACTTCAGGAAAGAGTCATATACCTCTTTCTCTTTGGAATTGATGGCCTCACTGATCAGAGTGGGCCGCAGGTCCTCTTCAGTACCGAGGTTTATTTCCTTGAGTTCATCAATAATAGAAGAGACACCCTCCTCAAAAGCGGTAGTGAAATCCCCAATATATTCTTCTTATTATTCTTCCACATACTCATCATCATATTCTTCATCTTCTTATAGGGAGATAATTCTCAAGATGAGAACTTTAGAATTGGGAAATGAATCACAATTCTAGTATTTGGAGGATGAAACAACTTCTTCTATCTCATATGACTATGGGGAATTTTCTAGAGGGGATGGAGTGAAGGGAGGAGGAGCGTAATCACTTTATTTTAGTGGTGATACATCCTCTTATACATTGGTGGGAAATGACAGAAGTGTTTGGGACCCTGAGGATGTGTTGGGTGCATTTTTGTTAGAGCATTCACTATCTTCCCAAGGGCCAATGCACTTTTCAACACTATCAGGCTTAGTAGCCATGAATTAGATCATGAAGATGGAAGAATATTTATCTGAGTTTAGAATCATTCACTCCATCTGATTTATAAAGAGTAATTATTCTTCTCTGAGCTGCCTGAGTGGGTCAGTATGAGCTATATCTAGTCTATTTGGGGTAGTGACGCAATCAATTCCTTAGGTTGAAGACAACTCCCCTTCTTGGACATAGAATCATGCATCGATGTAGTGAAATTCACAAGATTAAAATGAGGATTTATCAATGTAAAATGTCCCATTTTTTATATCAACACTATATTTCAAAAATTGATGGTATGAAGAGGGAATTACCACATGTTGATTTAGCCGAGGCTATCCTAGCAGGATATTGAAGGCTGTATTTTTCCTGACCACCAAAAATTTTGTGTCAGCCCCCTGGTCAACCATCATGATTTTGAGATTGATTATGTCCAATGGATTTTTCTCACTTTTATCATAACCAAACAAGGTTGTGGTTCATGGTGTTATATTTTCTTCATCGTATCCTATCCGGTGAAGTGTCTATAGTGGGATGAGATTAACTACGAAGCCATTATCGATGAATATTTTTTGAATATCGATTCCATTTTTATTTCCAGAAAGATAAAGGAGATTTATGTGACCTTTCATAATGGCTTCTTCATCTTTATATATGAAGGAAATGACTACATAGCATGCTGTAGGACCATTATCTCCCCGATAAACATTAGCAGGGGCCACTTCGATCTTAAATTCTTGGTGGTGCTTTTGCACTTTGTGGATTTGGCCGAGCGTGTATCTCAACATGATATGGGAGGTTAGAAATATGTTCCTATTCTTATGGGGACTATAAAATGATCAGGCCATAGTTTCTTTCAATGGGGGTAGGGAAGCTTTCCTGTTCCCATTGGGTCTGCTGAAGGGCTCTTCCACAAGTCTTTGCAACATTGATGGTTTGAGCGAGAGTGTGGCCAGGGATTTGGTTTCTATTGTGACTGCATCTTCCTGGGTAACCTCATATTTCGCGACCTCTTCCTCTGGTTCCCCAATTGGGTGGGGGGAACTCGGTTTCATAACCATAATCATCATTGGAGTAGGGATCCACTAAGTGGATGGCATTGATATAGCCACAAATTAGTTCCTCGTCTAATAATGACTATGCATGATTAACTTCATCTGGTGGTTCCGTTTGGTGTGGCGGTGACCATATCTTCAGTTCTGTTGGCATAAAATCTGAGAGAGAGTCAAAGACAGATTTGGTCTTGTTTCATGCTCATCTTCTTCAACTTGTTTCCCTTCTTTCCTAGACCTTATTGGATTTTGGGGCCGAATATGTTGGTCGCATTTCATTAAGAGATGTTAGAGGCACAATTTGTTGCCTCAATTGCATTTTAAGTTTTCCATGATCTCAGTTATCTATATTACGAGTCATCCAACTATCAAAATTCTAATCCTTCTTGTGAAATGCCTTTTTTGAATCCCTTCCTTCGTCCGAGTCAATGGTGGAAACATATGCCTCTTGCACTGGTGGTGGTTCCAACTTGAATTTTCTAGAATATATCATCTTTTGCAGGAGATATTTAAAGAAGAAACACTCCTAGATAGTGTGTACCAATATCCAGTGGAAGGGATAGTAGTTTGGCTGGTCATCAATACCTACTTCATAAACCCTCTTTAGTTCCTGAAGTCAAAGCAAGTTGCAATTCATGGAGGCTATGAAGTAGCAAAAGACTTGGCTATATTAGAACAAATACACTTTATTTCTACATTCCTTGAATTAATTTATTTTGGCCCCTTTTCTCATCATGTTGAGGAGGAGGAATTGGTTGATGTCCTGGGGGCCCCACATGGTTTGGTGGGGGCCTCGCAGATGGAGTTGGTGCAGGGGGTGGCTTGATCATGACATAATCCACTTGATCTCTCCCTTCACTTTTTACTGGGGCTCCCTAAGACTTGAGATTTTTCCATTGCAAGGAATATTATATCCTTTAATAAATTGAGGATATTTCCCAGAACCCACTTGTATATTTCATTGGAATAATTTGTTTTCATAGATCATCATAAAGGTTTTCGTTTCATATGGAAAAAATCTCATCTTGGTGTAGTGGAAGGTTCAAGGGGTAAGTCAAACCTTTCTATCTGGTGATGAAGTTTGAGAATCTCTCATCCTATTGATGTTTTCAATTCTCGAGATCACTCACTATTGTCTTTGGCAATGTTGAACTGAATTGGAAGAGAAACCACTATCGGAGGTCTTCCCAACCTGTGATTTAATTAGATGATTGACTGGTATACCACACAAAGGTTGATCCTTGCAGAGTCCGTATGAAGAATCTGAGCTTCAATGCTTCTTTTTGTTCCGTAGTTCCCATCATGGGATCACAGTAACAAGACTAGTGCATGAGATACTAATATTGGTCCCCTAATCCATTGAACACTGAGAATACAAGGTTCCTGAAATTTGGCGGTGGAGGGACATTGCTTACCCAATTGGGGTAGGGCTTCCATTATGGTTGTATTGGAGTGCACCACCCCACCATTACTTCCATTTGAGTTGTTAATTACTCGATGGTATTTAGGAACCCTTGATGTGTGTCCCCTTGGACCTGAGCATGAGTAGGTGTAGTAGGGGTAAGATTGGATGTGCCAGTGCTGCTGGAACTTGAGGTGGATACCCACCTAGGGGAATCCTTTGTGGATTCTCCTTAAGCTATTCTGGTTGCTTCCCCAATCGAGGGAAGAATTGATATCCTGTCAAGATTGGGTTCAGGTAGACTGATGGTTCCAGAACTGCCTTGAATGAGCTTTCTATCCTTACTTCGTCTATTGGGATGGGCATGTGAAGTAGAGTTTCATCTTATATAAGTGTGTGTTGACGCTCCACCTAAGGAACATAACCAGTAGGATGGATTTTTCTTATCATATCAGCATTGATTAAATTTAGATCCTTCATTTATTCCTCCCATTGAGAAAATCTATCCTCAAGCTTGGAAGAATCATCTTCATAGGGAGAATGAGTTGGTTTTTAAACCTTACTCTTATTACTCTCCTTTTTGGGAATTTGTGCTGGAGTTAGTGGCAGATTACTTGAGGAGGTGCCCAAATTTCAGATGAATCTTTGGTTTTGGGTGTTCACACCTCCATGATCAGTGTGAACCATTTGCAGGAGGCAACCCTCTTATCCTTTTTCCTTATTATTTATATCATTTTCAGTGAGGTATGTGGGTATGATGTTCATGATGTTCATGATGTTCATTGATTCAACCACATTTGGGGTGGCATACCAGGTGCTGAATGGTAGGAGAGCTTCTTGCATCTATTGTTGGATCTTCTCTGACCATTCTGTGATACTCTTCAGGTTTTATGGAAATAGTAACTTGAAGGGAGCCCTAATATGATCTTACAGTATGCTTCCATTCCAGGGGATGTGAGTCATGGGATGGGATGTAACAGGTGACCCCTCTATCAATTTTTCTCCCTAGATAGGAGAATACATACATCCTCTGGGAGGGAATACGAGGTAAAAATACCCCATCTCTATGGGATAGGGTTTCCCCCATTACTCTATTGTCATGCCTCATCCCATATTTTTTCGTTCTTATAGGGGAATTTTGTGTTAAAAATTCCCCAGCCCTACGGGCTAGAGTTGATCTCGTGTTACTGTGGATACTATTTCTATTGTTTCCTTCTTGATCTCACACATTCTCATGCGGGTGTGAGCCAGATATGGTTCCATGTCTGCACATGAATTGTTTTCTCCTAAGTACATGAGCAGTGCTCATAGATTGGATTCCCAAATATGGGAGGCCTATTGTATTTTCTCGGTGGCCTGATTCAGGAGCTTCTCGATGGATTTCTCTCATCAGTCCGGATGCTTTTGAGACTTAATCAACACCGAATCTTGTCAATAATTTCACCTTTCCTGAGTAGGGACTTAATTTGAATTCCAAGTGGTGATTATGACATTACAGGATGTCACTTATAGTGAGTTATTCTAGATGGGAAGTGAGGTGATGTGTAGAGCTCCATGTTCTCCCCATCCCCAGATACGGACACTATATGGGGAATTTCCACTAAGGCAGTGCAACTTGTGTAGTGCATGGAGGCAGGCCAACCCAAGGTCTTTCTTTTTCCTTTTTGATTGTGTCTGATGTATAGATGGAATTTATTCCATGTTGATTAGATGGATAAGTTTTCTTAGAATATTTACATTGTCTAAAACCCATTGTAGGGAAAAAACTTTCGTTTTATCTGGTGGAGAGTTTTCTAGATATTAAGGATAATATTTTTCATACATTATTCTAAAAACTCTCTTGGTATGTTGTACTGATAAGTGACCATGGGACAATACATCACTAGAATTTCATCCCTATCTAGTTGTCTTCACACAAGAAACATATCTTGTTGTTGTTCCTCCAGGGACTCTTCTACTTGATCCACCCGATTTGACTACTTCTTAATGATTTCGTTCCAAGTAGGAGGGTTAGCGGGAGTCTCATTGACATGAGAATGGTACAAGGGTGGCTTAGAAGATGACCTTGGCCTTGGTACATCCTCTAGTTGAGAAATAACATCGCTTTTCATAGATAAAGTATCCAACATGCCTTACTCCATTTTTTCAAGTGACTCAGCATATGGGGGCTTTCTCGCATTTGACGCGATGAGGGGAGGACCTTATCACCAGGGTGAATTTTGACCAAGGGGAGGACCTTCGTAGTTGGCATCGTGATGGTGAAGACTACCATCCCAACTTATCATCTGACCATAGAGAGTACTTCTGCAATGTATATCCTAGGGAGGACCTTTAGGGTGAACCATAGTAAGGGGGACCTTCTTGCTGTTTGACATCATTGAGGGGAGGACCTTCATAATGACTACTATTATGGAGAGGACTACTATCATAGATATGGATATAGGGAGAGTGTCTGCATTGCATATTCTTGGGAGGACCTTAAGGATGTACTGCAATTAGAGGAGAACCATCTCATTGCCTGATGTCACTGTAGGTAGGGCCTTCGTAGCAACTGCCATCATGGCGATGGCTACAATCACAACATGACATCCGACTACAAGGAGAAACATATTGGAAATGTATACCCTGGGGAGGACCATTAGGGGAGAAAAAGGGGGGGATCTTCTTACTATTCGATCTTCTAGTCAAGGGTAGGGATACCCTGACACGCATCAGGAGATAGGCTCTCATGATCAATTATTTCTGGCCCACAGAGTAAGCCATCATGGGTGCTCTAGAGAGGACCTTAAAAACTGATGGTAAAAACATTACGGGGAGGACCTTTGAAACTGCTATCATCAATTCTATAATTTGGTAATGGAATAATAGGATGATGTTCTTCTATTGATAGATGTTTGATAGAGTCAAGAATTCCATCTTCTAGTAGAACAGAATCATGAGTATGCTCTTAATTTTCCAGTTGCCTTTGGCGTGTTTCATTTTTGTGCGCTCTCTTGCGGGATACTGGGGCCACCTACTATTGGAAACAACCTTCATATACAGGTCCCTGTTTGGTTGGTTACTAAAATGTTTCCAGGATATGATGACGAGCATCTTGAGTTCTGTCACGGGTATATACCTGCCCTGGAGCAGCCACCACGTTAGATCGGTGCCCCAGTTGGAATGAGTATTTGTTCCTGATTTGGTTGTCCTTGTATTGCGGAATATGGACATCGACCCTCCTAGACTGGAGTAGGGATGTGGGTCTTCTTTATGGTGAATATCTGTTTTTTTGATGAATCACCCCACCCAAGGAGACCAGGTTGTGGGCTCGACTCCTCACTTTTTCCAGTGACGCAAGGATTCCTTGACACATCTGTAGGATATAGTCTTGAATCAACACCTAATTCTCCATAATTTCCAAGGTGTGTTAAGGTATGTCTTTATCTAGAATGGGTATGAATTATGATTCCAATGTCGGAATAGGATTTTGTGACTGCTCTGGTCCTCCATGAGTTTCCTGTGAGTACTGGCAGTTCTTTTATGCCGGGACAGAGGGACGAGTCTGCCACCAACTTTCTTCTCCAGTTTCCACCGTATTTGGCTAGTGGGATTTGTGTGAATCTATAATAATTTTACTCATATAATATTTTCTTTCCGTTGTATTTTACTGGTGGGATTTGTTGTGGTGGGTAGAAGATTGCATCTGCCTATGGATTTCCACTTTATTTGACTTGTGGGCTTGATATGCATCAAAAATTTTATATGACTACCCATGGTTTGCCACCATATTTGGATGGTTTGATATATGTGAGTTAGTATGGATTTGTGGCTACTTATAGCTGGGTGTTGTCCTATTTGGTTGATGGTATTCTTGCACATTGGAAGAGATTTACCTCTACCTATAATTTGTTTCTCTGTCTATGCGGCGCTACCGATGAGCACTAGAAGGAATGTGAATTTTCTTATATTGTTCCACCCTATTTATGTGGTGGGATTCATAGGAGCGAGTGGGGGGATCCATCCGCTTGTATATTTCCGTCGTATTTCTATGGAGGGATTTAGGAGGAGGGGAAGAATTGTATACCTTCCCATAATATTCCTCCGCATTCGTGTGGCATACCTCCTCCTCAAGAACTAGGGTAATAACCTATTTCTGATTATGTGTTTTACACCCTTGGAGGGAAGTCTAAGAGGCCTATGTCCATTGTACTTCAGAAGGTTCCCTCGGCATGGGATATTCTTTAGAGTGAGGATATCAGGATGTACACTCCTGGTGGCAACATCCTCTATTAGGATCCCTTGAGAAACATTCCTCTATAGCTAGTATGAAGTCATCGATGTTGACCTCATCTACATCCCTAAAATAAGGGAAGTATTTGTTTTTTTGTTCTAGGGATAGGGTCCCAAAATTATTTGATACGGACAATGGAGCCATCTTGTACTAGATTTTTGGTTATGGATGAAGAGGCGGCTAACAAGATTTCACCATTTGGAGGGATTTCCTTACAGCCTCCACTATAAGGAGAATACTGTTTTTGTAGTACTCTTTGATCAGTGCATTTGAATCCCAGTGTTGAAGATGTTGGGTAGGCTAGGGAGTCATGTTCTTTGTTGGGAACCCAGATTCCTATGTGGTCAATGACATGAATGTTTGATAAACTTGTCGGGATTCTATTTGGAACGTAGAGAGATCTACGTAATGCCTATCATATATATGACATATAAAGAAAATAATGCTGTCAAAGTAGCATCTCATGATCAAATGCATAATTGATGATCTTTCTTATCCCTCTTACTTTTTGTATTAAAGGGGCTTGTGGTGGGACAATACCACCACATTGGTTAAGGATTCACGTCGGGTTCACCATTTTTGTTTCGACCTGATTCGCTTCATACCAAGGGGAAGAATGAATGGTCTGACAGACAATAACCAGTTGTCCGTTATCATGAAGGATTCCATTTGTGTATGATGTCCTTGGATGGTCTCCAACATGTTTATTAGTGGAGCCAAAAACACCCAACAACCCTTTTATCCATGATTCATGGACCTAATTTCCAATGGAAGGAACTCGTTGGATGATTATTTGGCCAATGATACTTAAGGACTTCATTGGTTGAGAGGATGAGAGGTCGGGATCATTTCACCTTTTTGTGGGGAATTTTTATTTACTATAGGAATCTATTATAGATTTAATAAATGTTCATATGTTTGTGAATCCTTGGTTCTTTCCCAATAATGTATCCATGTGATACCCCTAGGTCACAATATTAACCATATATATGCATGGGTTAGGAATTTCTAAGACAATGATAGTTTAAGCTCTATGATAAGGCTCTATGAAGTTTATCGTCATCTAAGGAGGAAATATTTTGCTTCAATATTGGGATTGAACCTATAATATGGGTGTCTTATGTATCATCATGAGAGGAATCTGAATCAACATAGTTTGATGCCACTTAACTGGACACATCACCTCTTAAGGTTGTGTGATGGGGACCCATCCATGAAGTTTCACATTGTGCAGAAAGGACATTTAGGCATAGGATGACTAGTTAAGATTTCTTGTGGGAATTACACCGAACCAGCCCAATATGCTTAGGAGAGGCATAGTTTTCTAGGTGGATATGTTCCTACTAAGGATATGGTTCGATGAACACTAGGGTGAATTGCGTGCTGGGTGTGGACCATAAAGAGGATTCGTACGTATCCCAATTAGTTGGGAATCAAATACCCTATATTTCAGTTTATGTTAGGGATTATACCATAAAGGAGGCCCTATTTGTTGGGGCATGATTGGGGATTTGCCTTTGAAAATGATCCACTTGATCCTAGTCCTTCAGACAGGCATCGTACGTATCCTAGTTAAAGAATGAATCAGAGTTCTTGTAGTTTATTGGGTGGGGATTACGCATGGAAGCTACCAACTTGAGCTCAGACCTTCAGACATGCATCCTATGTATCTTGGTTAGAGCAGGAATCATATTTCTCATAGTTCATTGGTAGGGGATTATGTGTGGAAGCTACCCACTTGAGCTCGGGCCTTTAGACATGCATCATACTTATCATAGTTAGAGAAGGAATCAGAGTACTCGTTGTTCATTAGGTGGGGATTATGCATGGAAGTTGTCCTTTTTTTTGGAACCATGAGGAGGATCTCGAATCATAATGATTTGATGGTTTGGTTGTGGTTTACACCTAGGAGGATTCCCATGTTTTGGGGATATGAGAATATCATGATCACCACCAACCTCTAAGACCACGTGAGTCATACTCGGTGTGAGGAACAAGTAGAGGAAGTAGATTTTAAGATCTCATGTTCTACATCATCTACTGATAGATGGTACTAGAGCCCAAAGGGAGAGAGAGAGAGGATTTAAATGTGCCACTTTCCTCTCACGTGTTGATATCTAGGATAGTCACATTTGAAAATCTATCCATACATGTCTCGGGATGAGCCTAAGAGGAGAAAGGGAACCACCGAACATAGAAAGGTTAGGTACATACCTAAGGGAGAGTGTCCTAAAGATAGTTCCAAGAAAGGGAAGAATCATCACCCCTATTCAAAGGGAGAGGAAGACGTGATACCTTTGAATTATGAATGTCCCTCATTGAATGGAAAACCCAGTGATTATTCTTGATCTCTAGAACAGGGAGGTTCACATGAGTATTCCAAGGTTGGTCCCTAGGTTACCATGGGAATGTAAACTTAAATACATTATATGGGCCCACACCCTTGCGAGGATTACCCATGTGAATCCACTTACCATGGGTATGTAAACTCAAAATGATGCACTGATGCGCTTGACAGTTTGATCATATGGGTTTGGTGGATTTAGAAGAGGCTTTGGCCCGATGCCGATGAACTGGTTAGTAGAGGATATTTACAGGATTGGGTGGAAATGAAAGTGAATGGTCGATACTGGAAGGCAGAAAGCCTAAAGGCACCCCATTCTTCATACCACTTGTTCATGCGGGGTGTATTACCCTCCACGTGGAATACTGCAATGCGGGTGGAGGGGTTATTCACGTACCAAGGTGGTATGTGGATATGGATGTTGTCTACATACTGAGGTAGTACATGGAATTGGATTTGGTATGCATACCACAGTGGTATGCAGCCTCGGGTTGTGTTCGCATACCGTGGTGGTATGTGAAGATGGACTCTATCTGTGTACCGAGACGCTATGTGAGGTAGAGTTTCATCCACATAGATATGTGCTATGTGGTAAGATGGATTGAAGAAGATTCATTAGTCCTACAGTTCCTGGGATGTTAATTCATGAAGAGAGTACATTTGTGGTTCACCAATTAGGTTCGCACTTTTTCCCATATCATTAAGCTTTCTTCTTTTTATGGTTTTGGTATGTTTATACCTGATGGAAACTGTTCGTGGTTACGTAATTCATCGATCATTTCCCTTCAAAGTCTTTCGCCAATAAAATACAACCTCTTCAAAAATATAATCCTCTATCTCTCTCTCAGTTCCCCTCAAGGTAATTTTATAGAGTTTCGAGGAGGCTGTATCTATTGGTCACATGGGTCCTTTTGTGGAACCCATATGGAAATCATCCAGCCCATGAATGACTTGGTCAACTGAGGTTTGTGGGGATAAGGTTTATAGGTTTGTGGTTAAAAGTGGTTGAAATCCCCACCTAGATCCTACGAATGACACAGTTTGTGGGATGCCACCGGCCTCACCTCATCCGTGAACTGAGTTTGCAGGGTGGTGTGCGGGGGAATACCTCTCCGTCACGTTTTTGATAACAAAACGGTTCGTGGGGATACAGTTTGTAGGTGTAATTTCTCCATCAAGTTTTCTCCAATGACGTGGTTCATAGGGGATCAATGTTATTCCTCATTTATTTCAGGGACTATCTGGTTCATTGACCAATGCTTCGATGGTCATAATTTTTCAGGCTATCTGCGTACCATTTGGTTCACAGAAAATATCATCTATGTACCATTCCCGGTAATCAGTATGTGGACCACTCTGGTCCTTTTTTAAATTATATTTCTTCAATATTCTTGTAAAATTTTCAATCTAACCAACGTATTATTCCTTCATAATTTTTTTGAGAGTTTTTACCTTCCCTTTAAAGAGTTTTTAGGGCCCTACATTCTATATTCCAATAAAAAATTGTCTTCTCAGGGTTTGGCGTGAACTGCGTGCCAAAGGTATTTACGATGGGAACACATTCTCATCCCAGGTAATGTTTTTTAATGACTATTTGTGATGTGAAATGAACCCCTTCAAAATGAGTATTTTTTGAGGGTCTATTTTCAATGGGTGATAGGCCCGTCTTAAATAACTCATCACAAAAGACTCTTCCCACAGTACGAGTCTGATTCTTCCAATTTTTTGGTTTCACAATTGTTGAAATCCTTCTCAATTAGCTTAAAAATATTATTTCATATTTCTCATCTTCCAAATCTGCATGAGATTGTGAAACATCTTCCTTAACTTTTTCAAGAACGTTTACATCAACATAGTCAGCAATTATTCCTATCTTTTTATTGAAATATCTATATCCTCTTCCATCTAGAGCATATCCAAGAAGTATTCCCTTATTCACCTTGAAGATCAAACTTCCCAAGGTTTTCACCTTTGTTCATTATGATTCAAGGACTTCCAAAAAGTCTTACGTGTTTAAAACATGGAGTTTTTTCATAATAAATTTCATAGGGAGTCATATCAGAACTTTTCCTATAGAGACAAAAATTTTAAATATAAAAATCTATGCTCAAAAATTTCCTCCAAAAGTAATGATAAATACCATGTTCAAGTAACATAGTACAATCTATTTCAACCAATATTCTATTCTTTTTCTCAGCAACACCATTTTGTTGAGGTGTGGTGTGTATGGTGTACCGAACTCATGGAGAATTCCTTGTTTTTCAAGATAAATTTTTAACTCTTAATTATTTAACTCTCCCCCGTTATTAGTTATTAAATTCTTCATAGAATACCCTTATTCCTTCTCACATCTTCTCATAAAACTTTTAAACATCTTCAAAGCATATCACTTATATGTCAAATACATAAAATGAGTAATGAGAGTAAAATAATCAATAAAAGAAATTAAGTACTTATCTCTGAAAGTTTATTGTTTTCTCATTGGACCAAAAATATCTTAATGAATAATTTCTAGGGGATGAGTTGAATGAATATCAAATTTATTATACATAGAGTTTGTAATCTTCCCTTTCTGAAAAATTGTGCAACACTAATATCTTCTTCTTGACATATAGGGAATACCCCAGACACTGTCTTGATTTGATAATTTTCTCATTTTTCTATGGCACATATATCCCAACCTTTTATAACACAATCTATTTTATTCAATCATGCATAAGTAACATGAATCCTGAACTTCATCAACTTGAAACAAGTTTTCTTTTTTTTGTTTTCCTTTTGTAACAACTTTTCTATCCTCCTCTATTTTTCATAAAAAAATCATCATTTCTGAAAACAATTTTATTTATTTTTTCAAAAAGTTATAAAAAACTCAACATATTGTGTTTTAAACCATAAAAAAATAAATATATATTGGATTTAAACTTTTCTTCCCCAATAATAGTGGATCAAACACCTTTCATTATAAGGGATTAATCATTGCGAAATGTCATTGTACCTTCTTTGAATTATTTCATATTCTTCGACAACAAATCGCCTATCATGTGACAAGAACACCCACTATCGAAGATCCATGGTATTTCTCATTTTTAAGCTTTGAGAGTGGTTTTTACAACTATATCATTTCCTTCCCTTTATATTTCTTCACTTCCAGCTTCTAAGAATTATTATAAACATGATGTTGTGCCGGGAAAAAAAACAAGACACCCTTTTAAAATATTTATAAGTTGTTCACATCTTTCACAAATAGTTTCTAAAGGTTGGAAACTATTTTCATATTTCAAAATATATTTCTTAAATTTCTTCCTTTGAGAGGATTGAAGACCCCATGATATTTGAAACTCATGGAATAATTGTAGTATTGTTGATTTAACCCATACATACATTCTATATGACCAAATCCACCACAATACTAGTAATAACCATAGAAGGAATAATTTCATCTATAACTTCCATACTTTCACTAAATTGTGAACATATTTCTCAATAAATTTTGTATATTTCACATCAGAACTTTTTTGTTCCCAAAAATTTCTGTTATTACCCAAAATATTATTCTTTAATTTAAATTTCATTCCAACTTTATTGGAATCAGAAGTGGAAAAAAAATTAGTTTTGGACTCAAATTTTTTAGAAACTTCTGAACTTGCAACATTGTTGGTTTTAGGAACATACATGATTTTATCAACCTTATTATTCATAGGGACATTTTCAACTTGATTTCTAACCTTTGAAGGTAAATTTTGATCCTTCTCAGTTTCACACTTCCCAGAAACTTCACCAAATTTATAGATATAATTTTTGAAACTTGTAACTCCCTTCTCATCTTTAGAAAACTTTTTTTAAATAATTTCTTACTCTTATTCCTTTTCCATTAACTTTAATTCAAGATGTTCATTCTGATTATTTTCTTTCTCAAGAGACTTATTCATAAAATCAATATCTTCAAGTAACTTTTCTTTCTCTTCAGTAAGGGATTATTGATTGTTTACTGTAGTAATTTCCCTTTTCAACTTCTTGATATCTCTTTCAAGTCTTAAAATCTTTCTCAAAAATTATTTTAGTTCTCCCTTTAGATGAAATTAAAGATCAGTCTATTATTCTTCAAAACTATTACTTCTAAACTATTCATCAATAACTGTAGTAATGAATGTATTTTATCCAAATATTTCAGTAAACTTTTCATCTTCAACTTCACTATCTTCATATTCATCATCATTAGACAAAAAGATTCTCCTTTTGGATTTGGAGAACTTTTTTTCCTTACCATTTGAAAATAATTTAGATTTATCACCCTTTCTCTACCCAAATCTTTATGGCCTTATTTTATTCTAATTACTATCTTTTTAATTTCTTTTTCAGGTGAAATTGTTATAAAATTTTCCAACATCTCCACATTAAAAACATTTAAAGGGAAGTTTTTCTTTGAAATTTCATGTACCGCTTTTCAAATTTTTAGAAAATGAGGATAAAAATTAATTAATACTATTACATACCTCATTTTTAGATTCCAAGTCAGAAAATTATTCATCTTCAATAATCCTCTTAGAATTTTCTTTCTTGGCATCCTTGAATGGTATTTCTTTATTAACTTTGTTTTTTATTTCATAAACTTCTACCTTATCATTTCATAAGTAAAAAGAGTACTATAAAGGCCATCCAAAGATAAAGTTTCAAGATCTATAGCTTCCAAAGATGAAACTTTGGAATCAAACTTATTAGGAATAATTGTCAATATTTTTTCAAAAATAATTTAATCTTAAAATTTCTGACCAATACATCTTATGGTTCCCAAAATATCATTCACCGTTGAAAATATGTAACCAAAATATTCATACTCACCCATTTTTAGATCGTCATACTTTAGTGTCTGGATTTTTAATTTTCCTTCATCACCTTTGTATTGCCTTCGTAAATATTCCTCAACTTTTTCCTAGATACCTTTGGCAGTTGAAACTCTATTCACTCTAAGAAGGTCACTTTCAGAAAGTGATCAGAGTAAATAATTTTTAACTCTTCCATCATTCTAGAGATTCTTCTTATCTGTATATGTTATAAAAACTTTTTCATTAATAAGAGGGAATCCATCTATAGTAGCTTCCAAAATATCATACCCAAGATACATAAGATAAGGAAAATTTCTATATTATCATATATGATATTTATTTACATTGAAGAAAGAAATCCTTTTACTGGTCACACAATTCATATTCTCTAAAAAATAATTCTCTTAAAAAAATTTAGTAAAGCGTAAATGAAGGGAACCTTTTCTCTAATACCACCTGTAAAGGATCAACCAAGATGTATGTATCACTGAGAGGGGGAGGGGTGGATTAGTGATATATTTTTCTTTCATGTTATCTTTATTTTATAAAATTATTCTCCTCCTATTAAATATATAACACTATTTTAAAAACAAATCATTCATACATCTACAAGAACAAAAGTATTTACAAGTTTCACTACTAAAAAAGTACTTATTCCTTGGAATGGTTTGGAAATAATCTAATACTACAAAATCTACTAGAAAAAAATATTTTTATGTGGATACAATAAGTAGAATATACCCTTAAACTTGTATAGCACTATAATCAATACAATTATTCATGGGTTTATTTTAGTACGAATGAGGTAAAACAAGTATACGTAACAAGTTTAGAAAATTTCACTATTTGGTTCCAAACAAGTTACCGTGCTACCTTATCAACTACCAATTTTTTATTTATTCAAAACACACTTATTCACTTTCATAACTATAATCATGTAGAAAAAACCTTTGT
Source organism: Viscum album (assembly GCA_963277665.1). NCBI lineage: Eukaryota > Viridiplantae > Streptophyta > Magnoliopsida > Santalales > Viscaceae > Viscum > Viscum album. The sequence continues at coordinate 79,525,554 of OY728163.1, read as the reverse complement.
AGACATCATACAAAAGCTTAGTCCATTCCTCTATATAATACTTCAGTCTAGAAAAGAGATAAGAAAAATATACTGTAAATAATTCTGAACCACTTTGAAATTTCAACATAAAAATACGTCTAATGGCTTGGTATAATATGGTAACTCATTCTTCTTTGTCTTATGTCTCAAGAAATTCATCAGGAAAACTATTTCTGGAAACATATTTTCTCTAAAACTCCTGCTCTTTCTCTCTCATTATTCACACATGAAAAATATTTGTATAAAAAATTACAATGTACTTTATCATATTCATAGGAGATGCAAAAGAGGTTTGGACAAGAATCTGAAAATGTTTTCCCACTAAACCAAATTTCCCAAAACAAAAATTTAACCTTCATTTCAACTTTATATTTAACTATTTTATCACATCCCAATTATTCTCAATTATTATAGAAACTTCTCAAATATTCTCACGAATTCATCCAACTTCAAACTTAATAACCATTATTCAGTTTGATACCATTTGAAATTTTGATGAATTTATACATTATGATGATAACATATTTAAGACTAATATCTCTAATTATGTTGCTTTATAACATTTGTAAAAAAATTAATTCTCATTCTGATGCTCCATTCCAACTGGAAAACATAAAAATTTGAAACCATTCTTCCATAAACAATGTTTTAAATTTTTTAAACTTCTGTTTCATTTAATTTTCCTTAAAAATCATTTCAACTTATAAAGATATCATCACCACCCAACAAAATTTCAATACCATCTTCAAACCCCCTTGAAAACACTTTGATAATATCTTCACAATATTTCACCTTTTTCCAATTGTCCACAATTTCCTCAGACTATGTCCGATGAAGTACAACATACAATAACTTATTGGTTTCAGTTTTCATATAATGGATCAATCTCTATCTCTATCCAATTTATCAATGTAACTTCTTGTACGATGACTCTTGAACCACTTGAGAAACAAACACCACTTTTGTTCTTTTTCTCTTAACCCAATTGAAACAAAATAGAGTAGCCTGATGAAAATGATTGACTACATTATTCAAAATCATCTAGTTTATCTGTCTTTGAATCTTATCATTCATTAGTCCCAACAATTCCAATATATTAATAGAAAGAAGTAATCATCTGATGAAATGGTGTCACATCACATTCATTGGACCTTTTTTAGCAACAACTTCTTTTCTTCCAAAATTTCTTCAACCGATGATTGATCCTATGAAATGTTTCTTTTAGTGGATTAGACATTCTGATGAATCAGTTAATTCAATAGACCAGTCAATCAACACTTAAAAAACACTTCAAACTTCATATCCTTTCTTCTTTTGGATGTTCTTTCTTGTATCATGATAACTTCATGACTTTGAGAACATTTGGATCAACATAGTATTGTCTGAATTATTGTACCCAACACTTATTCTCACCCTTTCTTTCATAAAACTTACATCAGTAGTGTTTTAGATAAATTATGATATTGAAGACTTAAAAATCATAAAATCATAAATAGATTTTTCCCAAATCTCTTCAAAGGAATTCAGACTCTGATACATTTCCTTATACTGATTGAAAATTAATTTTTAGATATAAGGTGATTCTGAAATGCAACTTCTTTCACAAACCTACTTCAGAATAGAAAACCAAAACTAATGAAATTTCTTATCAAGATTGCATCTGATGTTTTGATTATGATTCCCCTTTCATAAAATCACAAAAACTTAAAAATTTAATTTATTTTTTCATAATGACAAAAAAACAATCGACACAAACTTCAACATACAAAAATAACTTCCAACCAACTTGGTCCCAAAATCTAAAAAATCACCAAAAGATAGTAATTCTTGGCATGATCAGTAACTTACTCCTAAGACCTGAAAATTAAATTTATATATTGTTGTGAGATTACAGGTTTACTCAATAGGATCCACCCCAAAATTTATCATAAACATTTAAAAGAAGCATACTAAATCCCTAGTGAATAAAAAAAGAAAATAAACTCAATATCTAAGATTGTAAAATATATCCCACCCTCACCAAGGCTCACTTCCCAAGTAGACTATAATGTTAGGTAAAATAATAGATATTGAATATATAAAAAAACTTACCCCGCATACAGTTTCCCATTGAAGTAGTCATCCTAAACCCCAACATCTTATGTCCTAGTGCTCTCATCCCCTCTACAAGCCATCTATCACAACTATGAAAACATATCATTTTCACATCATCATCGCATAATATGACTCATGAAACTCATCACAACCACATCACCACAAAATCCCCATAATAACATAGTAAAAATGAGATCTACTATAGCCCTATGTAAATATACACTTTGCCTTGATCCACTACTGGTCATGCATAAAAACACATGTAATACAAGTATATGTTATAACCTTGAGCTTCCACATCCTTCATATACATATATTCTATAAAAAAGCTTTTACATCCTATATGAGTACATACCCTATAATAGTATGCCAACATAACCCGAATATGTCAACATACTTAGTCTATGTTTGGAGGATAGAGAGAGGTGGAGGGAGAAGTTAGCCATATATATCTAGAACAACCTATGTTTTGGGAATACACTCAAAACACAAGGCCAATATGGGAATTGGATTCCCCTAACAACTTTGGTGGTGGAGTGTTTGAAATAATATAACATAATGATAATATAACACACAACTGTTCTATGGGAAACTATTTTACCTTAGAATCAAACATTATGCAATGAACCACTTGACCACCTGACTGCCATTTCTAAGTCTAGAAATCTAAATTCATTATAAATGCACAATCATAAAGTTTCATCATTAGCTGTATTCATATTGTTTTTTTATAAATTAATTTCCATTTAAAAAACTCTATCATCAATTTCTAGTTTACTCATTTTATAACCATCAAAAGACAAAGTGGTTTTCAAATTGACATTCTAATTTCTATATTTCCAACCATGCACTTAGAGAATTATCCCAACCAATCTATGGTTCCCATTTAATAAATAATTCCATAATTAGTAACCATTACTAGGAGTTCATTTATATTTCATTACTATTACATATTCTTGGAAATCATATGACTCAACCAAACCCATATCAAGGGAGAGATGTAATTGAATGAATCAAACAAACTAGATCTAGTAGAATTAAGTATGTTGGATAAGAAAAAATAAAAAAACCACCAGTAAAGGTCCCCAACTCTGGCCGACCATCTTGAAATTATTATTGAATCCATTCGACAAAAAATAGGGAAAAAGTTAGATGAGCTCCCAACCTATTCCAACCATCCTCCATCACTGACGTCAAGCCACTAAGATAACCAAAAATAACCCACCCTTTCCAAATATCCAACTATTTCAGGTTTACTAATAAAATAACATAAGGGGACCAATCATCACAACACACATATATATGGTAGAAAAACAGATTTTCATTACAAAAAAACACAATGTGAAATCAATCCCATACCATTTAAATAATTTAAGATTTAATAGAATAAGAATGATCTTTTAAAACCCCAAAAATTAATTCCAACAATATTTTTTTACTTTACCATTTTGAATTAATTGATTTATTATGAGTGGGTTTCAATAATAAGAAACATAATAATCAGTGTCTACCATTAGCTATAATCAACCTTTAAACATGCTCAGAGTATCACTTCATCTTGCTAATAAATTCCAAGTAAAGATTATAAAGTTCAGGGAATGACACATTATTTATCTTCATTATTTTAATATATTTATGTTTTTATATAGATTTTAATCATTTAAAATATTTTAAGGAACAAATTCAATAAAAATAATCAATCATTCTCACTATCTAGAAAATTTGATGAGGAAATCACCATGAATAAATCATAATCGCATATAATCATAACACCAACCATTTACCCAATGAAGGCAATGAAGGTTAATCCCACATCAATACATAAAATAAATATGAGTCACAAATCCCACACATCGATAAAAATATTTCAATGTTCTTCGAGTAAGTATGGAATGAAGAACACCAAATTTCCAACTCCACGAGGAACCCATGATTTATAAGGTTTCATTCCACAAATAATAATCAATTAATTATTGATAATAAACTATAAAAAATAAAAGGAATAGAACTATTGTAGAATGGTAAGAACGGAGGAGAGGGAACAACAAGTAAGGAAGAGGAAAATGAGATTTTTTTAATTAGTAGATCATTATTTCATAAAGAAAAGGAATAGGAAATTTATCACAAGGATTAGGATCATCAAATACACTCCAAAAACCACCTAGAGTTTTAAGTAAAAAGGGGTAACTAGGTATAATTAAAATTCATATTGAAACTAAAAAAAATATTAACATAAAAATCCATAGTCACGCCACAATAGGGATAGATCATGAAAATCTCCTTGATCTATGTTTCAATTTACTCATCTTCCCCTAATTTATGGAATGATAAAATATTTTAATCTGATATGACCAAGGGAGAATGCACCATGACCAAAGTGGTTGTTCTATGTCTATAATCCTCTAAAAACTAATCCATAACGTGAAAAGAGTGTTTCACCGTGATGAATCCCAAGGAATAACCAAGGAAATCTGATCATTTATACATCATGATGTGAAAAAAATATCAAACCATGACATGGAAAAGGAAAATGAAATACATATGATGAATAATCCCTTATATAATATTAAATACTTTTATGAAATCTTGAAATCCAAATGTAATAAACCTCTACAACATGACACACTCCCTACATGTTGTGACTCACATGGCCATGTCGTAACTCATTTATTATAAAAAAACAATAAATTATTTATATCTTTCCTCCCCACAACCTAAAATAGAAAACCAAGCTCTCTCAAGTGATTCCCATCCTTCAGAATAAAACAAATCAAGATGGAAAATAGTTAGGTGATAAAACACTCACACTATGATATACCTATCAGGGTTCTCTCTATAATAATATTATATCCATCAATTACAAGTAATAAGGTACATAAACACATAACATCATCTATCATCTCATAAATAAACCAAGGGTCATACATATCATATCATCAAAATCAAACATCAAACAACTCAGGATGCTAAGCGTACATTTGTGACTCACAATCCTAAATACACTCTTTTAAGCCACTATATCTCTACATTAAATGAACCAAAGGAATAAAAAACCCACCAAAAACTTTCTCTTGATGACCCTTAATCTCAAAAGGCTATTCATTGAATGTCATATCATCTTTAACTTGCAAATCAACTATGGTAGTGACATGAGAATCACCATGAAGATACAGAGGAAGATTCAACATGTGAAAAAACATCATAGATCCAATTCATTTATGGGGTATGTACTAACTGATATGAAATAGATCCAAAATTCTCTAACACCTCAAAAGGCATAAAAAATCAAGGAGAAATATTACTCTCAAAATCAAACCTACACTTCCCATGTTAAGGAGATACATTCAAAACAACATAATCTTAAATATAGAACTCCATAGGCTTCTTATTCTAATAAAAATATGACATTTTTATGATCATAGTCCATATTCATCTACTTAGTAATCACCTGCACCTTCTCTATTGTGCTATGAACAAATTTTAGTTCAATAATAGTTGACTCTCTAACATCAAACCAATGCAATATTGATATAAAAGGTTAGTTATACAAATATTTTAACATGGTCATACCAATGATTGAGTGATAAATATTATAATAAGAAATCTCCCCCAAGGGTTGGTGATTCACCCACAATCCTACAAAAATTATAATTCATGCACACAACATGTCTTCCAAGATCTAGATAGTCCACTCTATATGACCATCTATATGTGGATGAAAATAGGTTCTAAGGAATGAATGAGATCCAAAAACATGACAAAGATATATCCAAACTTGAAATATGAAATAGGGATCATAATCCATGATAATTGTATTCATAACCACATGAATCTTCATGATCTCCTCTCAATATTTCCATTATAAAACATCCACTATGCTTGAATCCTTAATCACCAAGAAGTGATATGACTTAATCAAATGATCTTAAATTACCTAAATAACATAATATCTACCCTGGTATCAGGCTAAAAAAATTATGAAGTCTATATATATGTTATCCCACTTCTATTGAGGAACTTCGAGTGGTTGTAGAAATCCATCGAGAACATGATTCTTAGCCTTCATGTTATGGTAGACTAAACCTCGAGATACAAAATCTATAATTGAACTCTGTATAACTGACCACTATAACTGACCACTCAAGGAATGATCCATCTTATCCAAACTAAGATGTAGCACCAAAGGTGAGATATGAAACTCATGAAGAACCAACTCACACATCACTAAAGGAATGAAAAGCCTTCCTTGGAATAACACATGATGCTAATCATCCTCAGAACATCCCTCATCAACATCACCATAGACATTATTATCTCTCCAAAATTCCACCTAAAAATCCACCAAATATAATTCTTTCACTAATAAACTAAAGATGACTGCACTATTATCTTAGAGACACACTCTCTACCATGAACTTCTACCATATAAAGGTCCATCACTACAACTCCATTATCACTCTCCAAGCATCTCCAAACCCATGTACAACATCTACATGTGACTTCCTTATCAAACAATTAGTAACACCATTCCATTTACCCAATATATAAGATATCTAAAAGTTATAATATTATAATAATTATATCTAATACTACTATCATAAGTTTAGATCACATTGGGAGAAGATATACCTTAGGATATTATGATCTACTAAGACCATAATGTGTTCACTATTGAGGTAATTCCACCAAAATTTTAAAAGAAAACACCATTGCAGCAAACTTAAGATCATGGGAATCATAGTTATTCTCATGATATTGTTACTATCAAGACAAATTAGAGATAAAATCTCTATACTATATGAAAATGAAACCCAATATAAGATGTCAAGCAATATAATAAACCTTTAATAGAACACCTTCCCCTTGAAAGTGAATAACAAGAGCACTAAATAAACTCTCCTTAAAATATACAAAATCAACCTAAAACTAGTATTTCAATACAAAATCCCAGTACTTATGGCTTAAATATGTTAGAGTCTAAATCTAAGAGAAATTGGCCATGAACCACCTTTAATATCCAAAAACACCAAAGAAAATCCATACCTTTGCAACATTATTGGTTACTACCCTAGAAAAAAATGTATAAATATTTGAAGGATAAAAAATTAATCCTCATTTATATGTGAAGTGTAAATTGAAATAAACCTCATAGGAATAGAAATTACACTTCAACAACTTCCCAAATATTTTATGACATCGAAGTGAATGTTCTGAGTGCAATGCAGGTGCCTTTATATTATGAAAAACTCATATTTTTAGTCTTAATCGATGAATAATCATTCCTTCACATAACAAATCATTCCATGTACAACAAAAAACATAGATTACTTGAATATATAAAACACTGGAACTAGAAGAGGTAGATCTTGATATGTAATTTATAATTAATTTATTAGAAAATATAGAATAAATTGAACATGTAATTCCCCTTTTTTTAATGATATGGTTTACTAGATCTCTTAATACCAACATTTAAATATATTATCCAACTATATAATATCTCTATTGGTGATCCAAATGTGCAACACAATCTTGGAAAATATCTGTAGATTCATTGGGTGCTAACACGGTCGATTGTGATCACTTGCGTTGTTATTGGGTGATTGTAGTAGAATTCCTCTTGAAAGAGGAAGATTTTTTAATGTTATTAAGATGGATTGAGAGAGGATGAAGAGATAGAGAGAGCATGTTCTAGATCTATATATCTCTCTCTATGGATTGAGAGAGTCTCTCTCTATCTATTGTGAACAACAAGTGTGATTATGGAAAGTTATATAATTAGATATTTATGATGGATAGTTTAGGGTTGGAAAATTACACACAAACCCTTACCAACATTATAATTCTTAGTTGAACCCTTTTCTAAAAAAATAATAATATTATTAATCACATGATATGCACAAAACTTTAATAATATACATAAATATCATTTACACTAATTCCAATCAGACCATTAAGCTCATCCCGCTTTCCCTCATTGATATATACCAATCCTTGAATAATGAATATTAATTTAATAAATTAATATCACCATATTATTTTTCAATAAATATAGTACATATTTTATTTACCAAACAATGAAAACAAATATTTACTATTATTTAAATAACTTACTCTTTTGAATAAATTGTGATTAAATTTTGGAGATCATCCAAACCTAAATAAATAATATTTATTATATCTTATTAAATTCATACTTGAATTTAACTGAGATTGTAGATACACTTAGTGTTTGAACCTCCATTCCTCTTTCTTGGCGTCATTATCCGTAACCTCCTAAAGTCCAAGGTTAGAATATAGAAACATTCCAAGACCCCCATAGATAAAGAAGATTATGTCATAATGACATCAAGACTTATACAAACACTTAACATGTAATATAATCCTTTTATCATTGTATCTCAAATCAAGAAGGTTTCATGCGGGGGCCATCAACATATGTACTTGATGTATCATTCTTTGACTTTCCATAATTGAACTCCCTCACTAAAAACCATGCCCATGGTTCATCTAGGATGTTCCATTCCATTAAAGGGCATGAGCTATCATCTTCTGTTGAATAATATAAGGGATAAATCATTTCTCACATTATTCATTAATGAAATATCACTCATGACATACCCAACACATCCTACATTACAGTGAGAATATATCATAATTTTCTTCATCAATACATAAAAGTATATAAATCATTATATCCATTAATTATAATATTAACTTATAAGAATAGTACATACATATTCTGATAGGAATATCCAATTACATAGGGAAATGTGAATTTACTATTAACAGGTGTATTTTCCTAACCTCTTATCATGGAGGTTACCAAGGGATAACACCATGAAAAGGTGTATTAATCTCTTAAGAGTCTCTTAACCTTGATATACTATATCTTATGTGTCCCTTTAAACAATATCATCCATCCATAGAACAATATTCAAGAATACTATTGTATAACCTCCTAGTTCTTATAATAGAGGGTAAGTTCTATGACCTTTTTGTTTGACAAATATTCTTATAACATTATCGCATACAAATTTCATGAAACTTAATAATCATGATATGATAAGAAACATCACTAATAATGAAAAATATAATCAATTACTAATAAATTTTATTCTTGGGAACCAACTCCAACAGACACCAACTTTCACTAGATCCAACTGATAACATATATTAATGCCCAAACTGTCACATGATACTCATGCCTCTGCTAATATAGAGCCTTCTTTAAGGGTTCTAACATGTTTTACTCTATGGATTATTTACTCATTTAAACTCCACCCCATTGAGAAAAATTCTTCAATAGATAAAACTTATGAGGTATGTGATTTATCCTTTGAAATGACCTTGGATATTTAGAAAGATCCACCACTACAGTGTTATCATAGTAAACTGTGATAGGTTATTAACTTCTAGGAACCACATCAAGCTCTTGGAAAATTTTTCAAATCCAAACTTCTTCCTTGGATGCATCATAAGACTCAATATACTCAAAACTCTACTATAGAATCAGTGACAACATGTTTTTTAGAACTCTTCTAGACCACATATCCTCAATTGAGACCAAATACATATTTAGACTATGAATTCATATCATTATGATATATCTGAAATATATAATCTATATAACCCTTGATAAATTCCACTTCCTGTACTCTATACACCATTAACAAGTCCTTAGTTTTCCTTAGATACTTAAGGATTTCCCTAAAAATAGTATAATACTATTCACATAGATATTCTTGATATCTTCCTACCATGATCAAATAAAAGGAAAAATAAAGCCTCACACATAACATGGAATACATGATGGGTCCTGTCACAAAAGTAGATATAATCTGAATCATTATCTCACTCTCCTCTTGTGTTTGAGGAAACATTTTCTTGGAAATATGTATACCATGTAACACCGGAATAAATCCCCTCTTAGACTATTCCATGCTGAACCTCTTTATAATCTAGTCAATGTATATACTTTTAATTAGTCCAAGAAACCACTTGGATATTTCATGTTTGACCTTTATCCCTATTATATAGGATGTTTCACCTAAGTCCTTCATAGAGAAACACTTTATCAACTATGCCTTAACCTCTTGTAAGGATTGTATCTCCTTTTAATTGGTAATATGTCATCAACATGTACTACTATGAAAACAACCATACTCCCACTAAATCAATTGTAAACACATGGATCACATTCATTTTTAATGAAACCAAATTATTTTATGGCTTCATAAAACTAGATATTTCATGACCTAAATGAATACTTTTATCCATAAATATATATCTAAAGCTTTGAAATATTTTTGGAATTTCTTTGAGTCATAAAACCTACTGGATATGTCATACACATATCCTCTTCAAGGTTACCTTTAAGGAAATTAGTTTAAAAATCCATTTTCAAATCTCATGGACATGGAAAGATGCTATGGAAAGAAATTTTCTGATGGATCTAAACATGGAAAGTAGAGAAAATATTTCTTCACAATCATTTTTTTGATGTTTTCAAAATCCTTTATCCACTATCCTTACTTTATAGGTATTTACTTTATATTCCATGTCCAACTTTCTCTTGAATACCCATTTACAACCAACATACATTATATTAACTACCAGTTCTATCAGAACCCAAAATTGGTTCGAATACATGGGTTTCATCTCATAATTCTTGGATTCTAACCATTTTTTAACTTCTGAGGTCACTACTTCCTTCTTATATTAAAGAGGATCATTATTGTCAACCAATAATTAGTCACCATCATAAGTGACTAAAAAACCATATCTTTATGGTACTATTACCTCTCTATCACTGCAATTTATTACTATTGTTTCAGGAAAAACTTCTTCCAAGAGGACCTATAGAGTTGTTTCTATACCAAATCTTATGTATCTTGAGAATCAACTTGATCAGCTTCAATCATTACCCAACTATCCTCCTTGAGGAGGTGCTCCATCTCAGGAAAACAACATCTCTTTCAATAAATAATTTCCTATTAGATGGTTTGTATAGATATTATTTCCTTTTCCCCTTGAGATACCCTATAAAGATACACTTCTTGCCTTGGGGTGCTAATATTTTTATTGAGATAGCCTTAACAAACACCTCAAAAACCCATGAATTAATATGTGTCAAAAATTTCTTATTTACACTACATAACCCGAAGAGAATTACATTTTTCACATTAGTTGGTACTAATTTCTGTAAGTATAAAGCCATTTATGATGCATATCCCCAAAATTTTAATGGAAGGATATCATGAATCATTATGGACCTTATCATGTCTAGTAGTGTACGATTCATCCTTTTACTAACACCATTAAATTGTGGTGTATAATATTGATTTATTTGAGATAAAATCTCATAATTCTGTAGAAGGTTAATAAAGTATTTCTTAAGATATTCACCACCCTGATTCTATTAAATATTCTATATCTTCTTACAATTATGATTCCCAAATTCATTATTAATCTCTTGAAATTATTAAAGTATTTATAATTTTACCTCATCAAGTAGATATAACCATACCCATTCAATTCAACGATAAAAGTAATAAAAATGAGAATTCACCTCTATATTTTACTTGAAAAGAACAACACACATTGGTGTATACCAATTCTAGAATCTATGTGACCATTTCACCTTGACCGCTGAATGGTGGCTTAGTTATATTGTATTGTAAATAATCATGACATATTTCATGTGTTTTAAGCTCAAAATAGTATAAGTAAACATCTTGATAGAGCTCTGTCAAATATTTCTCTGTTATGTGACTAAGATGGTGATGCCACAAATGGGTGTTTAATGAGTATTGCATATTTGTTTCATTACAAATATATAATATTTGGTTTTCATAATTTAATACATAAAGAACATTATTATACTCTTCCATACCATAACATATTCTATAATTATAAAAATACTAGTTCTTATTTCTAAAACAAAAAATAAATCAATCATGTCTAAACAGAAAAAAATATATATAATGTTTTTGGAAACAATAGGCACATAATAATGATTTTTTTAAAACCAAAATTAATCATATAGGCAATGTGAGATGGTAGTCCCCAGTGGATAGAGAATCCAACCTCTCTCCATTAGCGCCTCATATCCACCTTGACTATGGAAACCTTCCAAAATCTACTTGGTTCTTATACTTGGATACAAATGTGAGAACCAAAAGAAGTATCTAATAACCAAATTATATATATGGAAATATTTCACTCAATAAGGACCATACTTGAAGCTTCCCCTTGATTCTTTGACTAGCTATAATTCCTCTTTGAGTGGATTTTATTTCCACATGAAAAACATACCACATTCTATTCCTTTAATTTAATTTGGGTATTATTCTTCTTTGAAGGATGGTTCTCCAGATACTTAGACTTAGAATTAGTCTTCTATCCCATTTAACTATCTTAACAATTCTTATTCACTATAAGGATAATATGTTTGTCACGCCCCATATATTTATCAACTTCTCAAATAAGATTAAGAACATCTGAAAGTGTATTCTCTCTATTTCTCATATTATAATTCATAATAAAACTGAAGATGTTTTTAAGTAGTGAGAAAAGAATGTGATCTGTGTACAACTCATTAGGGATCTTAAACCCCAAGATTTCTAGGCTCTCAATGTTTTCAATCATCTTGACTACATGTGGACCAAGTGGCACTGACTCTCCAAGATTACATGTGAATAGTGCATTGAAGATCTCATATATCTACTACTAAAAAATAAATTATTTGTGATAGGACCCCATCCCAAGTAGATACTGGTGATAGGGTCCCATTGCAAACAACCTGTTGATGAAAACGACATCTCAAAAGATACTTTTTGCGACATGAAGGCTCCCCGTCACAAATACTTTTTTAAATGTATTATTTATTATGATGGGACAAGTGACCAATTATAATAAATTATTTTCTATGGGTCTCTATCCCATCATAAATATGTTTAAAAAAGAAACAAAAAATGAAAAATAAATAATGAAAAATATAAAAAAAATAAAAAAATGAAAAAATATCAAAATAATTTAAAAAATTATAATAAATAAAATTGTAAACATATGAAATAATAAAAATATTACACAAAATATTTTCATTTAAATTTTAACATAATAAAAATTTACATAATGTATTAATCATTATATATATTAATAAAATATATTATAAATTTCTAAAAAAGTGGAAAGCATAGAATTTTCAATCTTCAAGTTATGATAAATAACCAATTTGTGTTAACCATGTCCAAATTTTGCATTACTCATAGCCTAAAAATTGACATCCTATTTCATTTTCAATTTTCTGGTAATTTATAATAATTTATATTATTTCATAATAATCTATAATAAATTATAATAGTTTAATTTTTTTTATTAATTTATAAAAATTTTATATTTTTATTTTTTTTTAATTTATATTTTTTTACTAATTTATAATAATTTATAATAATATATACTAATTTATATCATTTTAATGTAAATTATATTAATTTATAATTTTTTTAGTAATTATCCATAATTTATACAAATTTATAATAAATTAAAATAATTTTCTATTTAATTTTTACTCATTTATACTAATTTTTATTAGGTTATAACAATTTATTTTAAATTATATCAATTTATAAATTTTTCTATAATTTTTTATAATTTATACTACTTGAAGATATCCTTATGATAATTTATACTAATCTATACTAATTTATAATAATTTAAACTATTTTATAGATGTATAAAAATTTATAATAATTGAAGATAGTTTTTAATTTACACTAATTTTTATTAATATTCACCATTTTTGTTAATTTATACTAATTTATACTAATTTATACTAATATATAATATTTTTTTATAATTTATAATAATCAAAACTACTTTTTATTAATTTATATAATATTTTATTAATTTAGACCACTTTTATTAAATTTACTCAAATTTTTATTAATTTTATGAATTTTACACAATATATAGTATTTTAAATTAATTTGTACTCAATTATTCTAGTTTTTTTATTAATTATACTAATTAGAGATATATTTTTACAAATTTTTACTAATTATTAAAAATTATTACTAAGTACCGCTAATTATTACTAAGTACCACTAATTGTTTCTAAGTACCACTAATTACCACTAATTATTACTAATCACCACTAATTATTTATAATTATTACTAATTTTTACTAATTTTTACTAATTTTTACTATGTACCACTAATTATTACTAATTACCGCTAGTTATTACTAAGTATCCCCAAGTACGACTAATATTTTTTACTAATTATCATAATTAATTATTACTAATTATTACTAAGTACCACTAATTACTACTAATTATTTCTAATTATTACTATTTATTGAGAATTATTGATAATTTCCTCTAATTATCACTAATTGTTACTAATTATGTCTAATTATTACCGACCACCACTAATTAACACTAATTATTACTAATTATGAAAAATTATTACTAATTATTACTAATTACCACTAATTATTAAAAATTATTACTAATTACCACTAATTATTACTAATTATTACTAATTACCATTAATTATTACTAATTACCACTAATTATTACTAACTATTACTAATTAATACTAATTAATACTAATCACTACGAATTAGTACTAATTACCAGTAATTATTACTAAGTACCATTAATTATTGCTAATTATTACTAATTACTATTAATTATTACTTAGTACTACTAATTATTATTAATTATTATTAATTATTACTAATTATTATTAAGTACCAATAATTATAACTAATTATTACTAATTACCACTAAATATTATTGATCATTACTAATTACCAATAATTATTACTAATTATTACAAATTATTAATAATTACCGCTAATTATTAATAATTTTTAATAATTTTTACAAATTATTACTAATTATTACTAAGTACCACTAATTTATACTAATTATTACAAATTACTTCTAATTACCTCTATTTATTAATAATCGCCACAAATTATTACCATTTACCACTAATTATTACTAATCACCACTAATTATTACTAATTATCAATAATTATCAATAGTTATAAATAATTTTATACTAATAATAAAAATGAATTTCTACTAATTTAAACAAATTACTTCCAAATAAAAATAATTATTAACAATTAAAACTAAATATATCCAATTAACAATAATTACTCTTACTTAAAACTAATTACTGCAAAATAAAAGTATGTAATTCTAATTAAAACTAATTACTGCTAATTAATAATAATAATTACTTACATAAAAGAATAAATTAATTAAAAATTAAAAACATTAAATAGGTACCTTAAAACTGAGCTTCTTATTGGATTCAAAGTTGAATATTTGCATCCCAATAAAATTTAAAACTTTTAAAACTTTAAGGATAAAAAGTGCAGAGGAAAGGAAGAGAAGAGAGATCAAAGGAGGAGAGAATAAAAAACATTTGGATGGTGGGGGTCATATATAGGCTAGATTATTAGCGACGGGAGTAATTCTGATGGGTTTCCCTTTTAAAACAGTACTATTTGTGACAAGACTCATCATAATTAACACCCACAATTAACAACCTTGTAGATGATTAAAAAAGTATTTATGATGGGTCGTGCATAAATATCCTTCTGTAGACAATTTATTTTCTACGGGAATTAATTCTCATCACAACTAACCATAACAATGAAAGGTATTTGTGATGAGAGGTATATTACCATCCTAAATACCTTTCCTATGGTTCGGCATACATGTACGCTAAAGGTATTTGCAACGGGCCAATTTCCGCATAACAAATAGTGCTTAATAGAAAACTATTTGGGATGAGGTTTTTTTCCCATCACAAATAGCCCGTTGTTAAAGCTTATTTTTCCCATAGTTCTCTCTGATCTCATCTTCTCTTAATAGATAACCTGAAGGTTATAAATGATGCTTTAGAAATCCATATCCTCATGCTGATTTATAAGCTCATTGGAAATAGAAAATAGTATATGACATTGGACATACATTATGTCTTTCATATGTTTTATATAGAGAGATACTTCTTCTTCAATAGCCTCTTTGGGAAGCGACATGGTAAATGGGGTTTCCAACACCTATAATTTCCTTTCATGGAATAGTATAAGGCATAAACACCTATACTATTCTTGGAAATTCACATTGGTGAGACGATTTTCATTCCCTAGTATGGATCATAGTTATATTTTCAAAGTCATTTGATTTTCCATTTCGATAATTTGAAGGCATATTATTAGTACATTTTTGATTAAAAACAAATCAATGAAAGGAAATACTCAAATGATTTTTTCACAGACTTCAATTTTAGAAAATACTAAAATATAACATCTATGGAAATGTTTGGCGTGACAAGGTTATGTGCTTGTATCATGAATTAAAAAATTGAGATCTTTATAAGATTAGATGGGTTCTCAAAATAAGGTTCATTGTTTGATTTAAGGTAGGTTATTTCGCTAAACAGATTCTCATGTTGGAAATGGTAATGAATTTATCATTTTCATGAAAAATAAAGTACCAAATTCAAGCTCAAATATCCAAAAACACTAGAATCATAATCAATAGTGAAAAATATATAATAATAAAAGATATTCATAAATAATCATGGAATTATTTCTCAACATGTACCCCATGCGTTATAAATTTCATTTTATATTCCACAATCATGATATTTTAAACATAGTTGGGTGAAATTAAATTTATTTATTATATTTTATGGTGAATATATAAAAATTTATAGATAGAAACATAGCCTCTTTAATCCCTCATTTTTTTGATAAAATTCCAAATTATTTTAAGAGTAATCTTGTTTTTTTGTTCCATTTTTTATGATATTTGTTTCTTAAAAAAGACACTGACATATTAAATAAATAAGGTAAAATGGTGGAAAATAAAAGATAAACTAAAAAAATAATAAATAAGGGAGGTGAGGAGAGATATAAATATAAGGATAGAGGGTGTAAAATTGGAGAGTGAGAGTATGAGGTGCTTCTTGATTTGAATAGGGTGAATTTTCTTATCCATTCAAGGGAAAATTCTTTTCTAAGAGGAGTGGATTTTCTCAAATTTGAAGTGTTTCTCAATATAGGAGGGAAATCTTGGTATATATTTATTTCGTTTCCATTCACTAAGAATTTATTCAAGCTATATGAGTATTAAAATTTCATTTCACTAAAGGTCGTGCCAAAATAATAATTAAGGACCCTCTTATTATGATCAAAGCTTACCTAGGTAGAGGCGATAATGGGAATTGAATATCATTACATTATCACCTTTATGAAATACATTTTTAGTAAAATGTCTATGATGGAGAAACTTAACATTTTCCTTATATAACATGGAATTATTCTAAGATTCATAACAAAGAACCTCTAACTCATGTAATTGAAAACACATTTCCTATATTACTTTTTCAAAATTCATATTATAAATTTTTATAAACCAAAAAGTTTATATTGAATCTCATATGGTAGATGAAATTATTTATGAAGGATTAATGTAAATAGAGACATACCTATGTGTTTTTTATATGTTTTATAATATACCTAAATATATCCACTTTACTTTTTAAACCAATCATTCTTTGTAGGCTTGAAAGTTCTATCTAAACCATCATAACTTCTCTATTAAAAATTTCAGCAAGTCTCATTATTTAAGAGTGATACATAATATAATTTTTTATACACAACCAAATGTTTTTTCATAAGGTCCTCTATAGATTAGATGTAAAAATTGAATTCCTAAATTACTCACTAAGGCCCTAGGGTTCACAAGTCTATGAAAAATGTGGTTTTTGAGGAAGTCACTCATTGTATGTGAATCTTCCTTCTAAGAGGTATTTATCTTAAACCTTTTAGAAACATAGTATAAAACTAGAATAAAATATACGTAAATTTTAATTGAGTCAAGGGTATCTTGAAATTGATACTCTAAATATTAAATATTTAATAAAATATTAGGTTTTTTTGGGATATATAATTTATTTTGGATACTATTTAATTTTTTTGAAATGCATGAAAGGATTTAAAAAACATGTATGAGTACTTGAAGATAAAGGGATAAATAAATAAATATAGGACCTTATGATTTGTCCTATATCATCAAAAGTGTCCAGTTATATCCAAAGAATGACAAAAATTGATTATATAATTGTATTATTCTTCATCAACACATCCCCTAATTAAAATGTTTGTCTTAATTTTCCAAAGAGTTTTATTTTCCCAAAAATAATTTCTACTTTTAGTTTTTTATTTTTTATTTCTTATTTTGAAAATGTTTTAGGAAATATTATAACAACTAGATAATTTATAATTTTGGAATAGTATAGTATGGTTAAAGTGTGGGACATTTGATTTTATAAAGGGAAGTAATTATTTAAAATTCATAATGGAGTGAGACTAAAAACCCCACTCAAGTGATTTGATACATCATTTAATTTCTTAGGCTTGTCCCTAATCTCTAGGAAAAAACCCTTTCATCATTAAGATCCATCTTATTATTCACGATTTGGAATTATTTTTCTATTAATATCTTCAGAGTTCATTGGTTTGTTTAGATAATTACATTTTCCTATAAAATATAGAGCCTAAATTTTTATAATAAAAAAACCATATATTGAAGTTTTTATTCTATCATATTTTAGCAATGTTAAGTTAAATCCAGACTATTGCATGAAGTGTTTTAGGCTGGGACATGATTCTCTCAGCTGTGGAAATCATGAATTAGGTCCTAAAAACTTGAAATCAAAATGGACTGAAAAGGTTAAAGATAGTCACAAGGATGCTGGCCTCTCTGGTAGCTCTAATCAAGCAAATGCTAGTGTGGACCATACCAACAAGCCCCTGGGAATCAATTATCGGATTTTATTAACACAGTCATTGCTGAGATTGATAACACCACCGCTATTAAGGATGAAGTTCAACATCATAAGACTATTGAAATTATTAAAAAAGATTATAATCTTCTAATCAGTACATCTGAAGTTAAAAGAGATGAATCACTTGAGGATATGGGAACTAATGAGGAGGTTACATAAGATATTGATGCATCAATGATGGTCCGAAAAGGAAAAAAAATTATTGTTGACTCTGATGGTTTTATCACTCTACATCCCAGGAAAACTCAAAAATATCGAGGCAATGCCAATAGTGAGAGGACTATTCTCACAAGATCTATAGCTTCCAATACTATTGAGATTGAGGTCCCTCCACAACCTGCACCTATTGAAAAATTACCTAACCCATCGCGATCCTCTGAATGTTCTGATTCAGAATCTTCTTCAAGTGAGGATAGTATTGATCCTGCACTTAGGGATGCCTATCAGTTTGAGGAGTCTTTGAAATTCCCAGAGGAGCCTGACTCCTGGATTGTGGCACATGATGCAACTTCCTTTAGAAGTTACCAAAATGGTGAAATGACTGTCGAGACTTATCTTGATATTAGAAAAATAATGCTTATCAAAGTGGCAGAGGAATTTGAGAAAAATCCAAATTTTGAATTTAAGAACATAACTTGGTAGTGATTCATGATACTGGCTTTCTTATCTGCTTCAGAGATTGCTTCTTGGATCTGAATCTGATCTGTTCAGTAGTTTTTCAAATGGTTTTTTCTTTGAAGGAGCTTTTATGTCCTGTTTCAACTCTGCTCGGCTTCCTTTCTCATTCTGTCATTATCTGCTCACCTTGGATTGGCTTGATTCTTGTGGCTATTTGAAATCTACTTTCTAGAATATTTAGGATACATCTCGCTTGCTGTTTTGACTTTGATTGATGATGGATGTTTGATGTATATCAGGTTTCTGCTTTCAACCAGTCTATCTATTAAATTTGAGGATTTTTCAGTCTGCTTCATTGATTTAGAAGCTTAAATCAGGCTGGCTTCTTTGCTTTATGTGAATATTTTGGATGGATGGATCACTGCTTTTGTTGGTTTCTGTTTGATTTGAATGACAGAATCTTCTTCATTTTTCCTGCACTCTTGAACTGAGTTTTTAGGTTCCCTTTGGACTCTGTAAAAATTTTTATTTAGAGAGCAGCATGATATTTCTTTGTTAGAGAATCCCTCATACTGCTTGGCTGTTTTTGTTGCTGAAGATTCCGAGGTTCTCTTTCTGGCCGGTTCTTTCTATTTATGCGCTTGATCTGTGAATCATGGAGGGCTATATCTGGAATTCTTCTTCACTCTTATGGAGGTTGGATGACACTGCTCCTTGAAGGACTTCACCTCGATAGATATGTTTCTTTGTTTTTGTTACTTTTTCATGATTTCCATTGTTCTCTCTTTAAATCCCCACTGGTGTAAACACATTACACCTCGTGCTTGTACTACAACTTTTTGATTTTAATAAATTCCCTTGATAACATGAACCGAGAAACTGGTTCATGTCATCACTTAAAAAAAATAGACAACCCTAGTAGCTCTATTATATGCATCATTTTTTTTAAAATTCCTCACTTTCCATGTCAAATACATAAAAATTTGGAGGGAAGAAGGCATAATTAACTCAGATGAAAACAACCTCTAATAATCACTCTAGACTAGAAATATTTATTTTGTGCTACTAAATGACTACACTCATAAGTTAAAAAGGAATTAAACCTTGTATATAATAGATTTATTTGTGAATCAAATTTATAACAGTCCTAGGTCGATGGTTTCATCATCAAAATTTTAATTCCATATTGGACATGTTACCAATTAATTACACTTAATAGATATAGATAATCAATAGGATCATTTTGAATAGTTATAATATTCATTTTTTGATTGTGAATATCCTTAAGAAACATTTCATACTTAGGAATTTGTTTGATTCCATATGTTATAATAATTCTCATTTCTTCCTTTTTAAAAATCACAAATGTTTCTATGTCACGATAAATGGTTTTTTAGGATTGAATATGTCTCAATGAAAAATGTATTAGATTTAATGGGAAAGTAAAGGATGGTTTTAACAAGGTTTATGGTTCCTCTATAGGTTTATTATTATTTTATTTTTCTCATATAGGTTCACTAGTCTTCACATGAGGCATGAAAACATTTCTTCTTAATCTGATTTAAATTCCACAAACATTTCCCTTGAGATTGGGAAAAGTTTCAGTTAAAAGCTAAGAAAAATTGATTTGTTGTTATTGGATAAGGTATGATGAAATCAATCTAATTTGATTAAAAATTTTTTATGTAATAATGGTTGAATGATTCATTGTATTACATAATATTTTCCCATGGTTTAATAGAAGATGATGTGTGCCCTAATCCAGAATATCTCTAATTAATGTTCTTAGGAAATTTATTATAGTAGATTAGAAATTGGTAAAAATCACAAGGTGGGTCAAACTAGGAGAATAAGACTAACATATTTCCCCCAACCCATTATCTTAGGATAGTCCAGAATGAAATTAACCTTAGGTGAACCCCCCATACACTAAAGGATGATAATAAATTCCAATGGTATATGATATCATTTGGGGATTATTTACCCATTTATACAACACAAACTAGAATAAAAAAACTCCAAGACAATATATTCAACATGATGCATCATTAAAAAAAGACCAAAATCCAATACATAACCTCTCAAAAAACATCGATTAGATTAAAATGAGAAAATAAAGTCTATAAAATAAGACTACAAGACAAAAATTCAAAAATAAGAATGAAGTACCCACATGGCACTCTCATGTGCTCCACGTGACTGCTACCTCCATATTCTCAGATCCATCACCCAAGATCATAAACCCTATACTATGATCATCTATAAAGTTAATATATTGATCCTTACTCATAGTATGTACAAAAATAACTGAATATTCATCAAGATAAATATATAGGGGGTTAGTATATAAACCAAGTATAAAATCCCCCCAAAAATACCAAACATGCCACAAAAATAAGAATAAGTTATATCATATTTTATATAAACACTAGAGAACCATAATATAATTATTAAGCTAGTGAAACCATGTAGAAAACTTACACCAAAATCAAAATTTTCTTTTAAATACATCATTTAGATGAAATAACCCACACCATAACTCAAACACACATTCATTAACTAACACACTCATGTAATGCATCCCCCGCCCAAGTAGAAATCCTTAAAGAGACTAACTCATAAGTAGAATCCTGTTCACCAGACCCAATTGGTCCATAAAATATCTATATTATCTCCCACTTATTTCTTCATAATTATTACCCTTCTTAGACATATCATACTTAATACCATTCTTCATTACTAGGGGAAATGAAACATAAGAAAAGGGTGGCCTCAGATGCTCAGTAAGGGTAAAAAGGGAGATATCAATGATCATGTAAGAATAACATGAGAAAAAGGGTATGATGACATGATCCTAACATTTTTAAACCATAATCTACATATCATATATTATAATATTATTTCATGGCCTAAAGCTTGGCACTTCATAAGACATGAATCACAAAGGAATCTAATAACATAATCCTGAGTGTATAATATAGGCATACGACATGACATTGTAGAATATACATTAACATATAAAATCATCTAATTAGTAGTATAGGTTATTTTTCATGACTATAAAATTGTAATGGGTTCACTCCCTAAACTATATTAGTAGTCAAGGTTTACTCCAATGACTATCATAGTCAACATAGTCCCTTAATGAACTGGGTGCACTCCCCATTCTAGTCCTTTTTATCCAATGTTATATCAATATTTAACTAATAAATTTGATGGATATATGGGTCACACACATCACATAATGAAAATAGTATGTATGTGTGCCACAAGATCATATCATATTCATCATATTATAACCCATGAAATAAAATGGTCTTTATAAAAATTCCATCATAGCATAACCCGTGGGAGAGGAATATATTTCATAAAAATCAATCCATTATAATTAAAACCATATATAGAAATAAAAATTATGGTATCCTTGGATCATAAGTTTATAAAATAATAATTTAAATCAATGTTTGTTGTATTTGATAAATAAAAACACTATTAAGAGGTCATTAAAACATTCTTGAGGAAAATATCCTTTCAATTTTAAAACAACTTATTTTAAAAAAACTAATAAATTATAAAAAATATTTTTAAATGAAATTAAACTTGTATTATTGTAAAGTAATATTTAAATAAAATGATATTCATGATTGTGGTAAAAATCATGCATGCTATATAAGTTAAAAAAATATTCCTTCCATACTTTTTTTTGGAAAAGTCACAATGTACATCATTTGTAAAACGAAAAAAACAATACTTTCAAAACATTTTGTAAAATTAGATCATGGGTAAAAATTAAATTAATAATTTATTGTATAATAATAAAAACCATCTTTAATTTTTTTTTAGAAAACATGGATATGGAAGAAAAAAAATTATTGAAGAGAGAAATGAGGTTGATTTTCTTTAAAAACATGTTTTTGATCTCTTGAGTATATAAGGTGAGAAAAATGAACATGAAATATATATTTTAAAGAAATATCTAGAGTATAATAAAATTACTGATTATATTGAGAGGTTGATAATAATATTTCATCACCAAAACTTAATAAATAACAATCCTAGTAAACAATGTGATTGTAACATAAAACTCCTTACCCTAAGTTCTCCTTTCTTAGAAAACACTCTAACCTCCTATCTAATACATTTAAATTTATTATAATTATATAAATGATTCATTTTTTTACTTATAATATCTTATATGATCACTTTATATCATTCCAACATCAATTTTTATCAATAATTCCTTATTAAAGCTGTTATTTCTGAGTGTTAATTATTTTGTTTATCATGAGTATTTCAATTAATTACTTTTGGGAATTGTACATTTATCTTGGTTCCATAATATCCAGAATATTAATTATGATATAAATATCATATAGATATTAATTATATACACATTTAGATTCATCCATATAAGTAAAATACAGAAAAATTAATTACACCATTCATGGAGATGGTTGGTCATACGTACACATGAATGTTGTTTTCATTTTTTGAAGGATGGAATGAAGGAAAGGTAAATATTGACTCACCATTAAATGATAATTATTATAAAAATATATAATATATATTTATAAAATCTATCCTCATTACTATCCAATAAAAAATGAATGAATAAATCAATCACATCACTTCATGGAGGTGGTAGTCCACACTCACACACAAACAACGTTATCATTTCACAAAAGATCGGATGGTAAGAAGGTAAATGTAATATTATAATTAAATAAGTATAATTTTTTCATAAATATCATATATAAACATAAAAACCATCACAATACCCATCCTTAAATTATGTTGTCGAAAAATTAATTCTATCGTTACATGGTATTGGTAATTCATATGTACGCACAAGCGAACTTTCAAATTTTGTTTGATGGGAGATAAGTTTTAAAATGGTGTTTTAATAATAATAAGGAAATTTAAGAATATTTAGGTTATATAATATATTATTTTATGATAGATATAATATATTTATAGGAGTTAAATATGAGTATAAAATAAAGTGATCAGGTAAGGTAATTGCCTCTTCTTTGAAAATGAAACTTTAGATATCCTATAAAGAGCTCTAGGGTAGGTATCTTGGGAAACAAAACTACTAGGATGTGTCTATGAATGTGGATAAAGGAAATTTTCATAGTAATTTAAATATATAAGGATCAATTTTGAGTAAATAAGTTAGGGATGATGCTCCCTTTTATAATTGAGGTGAGGGGCACTTTTGGGTTTTCTCAAAATATTAAATTATAATAAATTCATTATCAAGATAAATCCCTTTAAATGGAATTTTATTCTAATATATGATAGTACAAGGTTTTAATCCCATACAAAAATATAATTTCGAAATTTTTTAGTATCATTTTGAACATTATCATTTTGATTAACCCTAAGTAAACCAATTTTATTTTTAACTGTTGTTTCAACATTTTCAATACTAAAGGTTGTAATATTTACTTATAAGTTAAAAATGAGACCATAAATGGAAAATTTATGAAATTTTAAATCATATCATATTAAAATTTTCTTATTTAAATGTTTTTAGGATTTTTAAATAATTTAATAAAATATTATTTCGATAAAATATAACTATTTCCTATTTTGACACTATTCTTTTAATTTAACATTAAATATATCAATACAAAGTATGAATTCGAATATAACTATTTCAAACCCCAAAAAAATTTATATTAACCTATAAAATTTATGGAACACTATAAATTACTCAATTTATATCACTTTTAATATTTCTAAAATCATTTATTTTATTTTCTCCATTAATTGAATAAATATATTTTTGGCATTGTGTAAGAATTTAAATTAATTATATAATACCTAAAAATTAAAAATAAATAACCATAATTAATATAATTTCACAATGAAAAAATTACTCTCAATATTCACTCATAACTAGTTTGATTCCCTATATGAACACTTAAAGGATATTTAAAACTAGGAGAGTAACATATTGTAACTTTCTTTGATTTAAATAATATATTAGCCATTTTCATGGTCAAGTGTCCATTAAAATAGTTAATTTAAATAATAAGGTCATAAGGTTAAATTAAATTCATCCAATAATAATTAGGATTAATAATTATAACTTATAATTTAGTTTTAATATATATTAACCCGATCTAACCTTTACTGAGGTGATAAATTTTACCACAATTACTGTTCATATTGACAAAAAATAAAATGGTTATATTTACCATATTTGAACTATATAATTATAAATATTTATTTAACTTTATCTAATTCAATACTTATAAATGGAATAAATTAATTTTAAATTAAGTGCACAAAATGCGACAAAAACTTCTTTTTAGAAAAAAAATTATTTTTACATATAAAATTAGATTTATTCTTATCTTATGATTAGAAAAATATTGGATAAATTTTTTAAACATTTGATCAAGTAAATTATACATAAATTTTATTAAAATCATTAACCAATAATTTTTAATTTAATTTATTCAAATAAAAATACATTGCGAGCATAAAAATAAATTTTTTAGAAAAAACATCACTTTTATTTTCAAATAATTTTTTATGTTAAATTATAATCATTTGATAACTAATGAATTAATTTTATAAATGTGTGGACTGTATATGTTTTATAATTTTGTTATTACCTTTCATACCTTCCAATCCAATGGCTAGGTGATAAAAAACACATAATATTTTAATAATATTACGTGGTTCATCCAAAATCGTTGTTGCATGTAAAATAAGATTTCAATTAAATATTATTATTTAAAGTGAAATATTTCATAAAAATATTATGGTTTTACATTATAAACCCCTTAAAATTAATTTCTCCCTCAAAATTCTTCACTCTGATACAAACTGATGAGGATACTTCCACATCACCACATCTTTAGTTTCCCACTTTGATTCCTCAATTTGGTGGTTTTTCCATAAAACATTGACAAGGTTAGTGGTCTTATCTCATTAAACTTTCTCTATATGATCTAGGATCTATAGAAATTATTCTTAATAATAAATATCTTTCTCTAGTAATATAACCTATGATTTTAGTAAATGTGAAAGATCAGGTATGTAATTCCTCAGAAGAGATACATAGAACACATCATGAACTTGAGAGAGATTCAGTGGATATGCCAGTCGTTAAGCTACCATCTCAACACTATAAAGGATTTTCAAAGGACCGATATACTTAGGGATTATCTTACCCTTCTTTTCAAATATCATCACCCTCTTTTAGAGAGATATTGAAAGTAATACCTTTTCAACAACTTCAAACTCTATATATTTCCAATGATTGTAAGAATAGTTTTTTTGTCAACTCTGAGATACTATTATGTGCAATTAAATAGCTTTAAACTTCTCTTCCATTTCCTCAGCTAGATTATGTTCCAATATCTTTATTTCTCCAACTTCATTATATCATTTTGAAGTTCTGAACTTCCTACCATAGAGGTATTTCTAATGAGACATCTGAATGTTGGATTGAAATATTTTATTGTATGAAATTACAACAATTGAAGGTATTAATACCGAGCAGCTTTGAAATCTATAGAGAAATATATCAAAATTTCCTTCGGAGATTAAATGGTCCTATAAGGATAACCATCTATATGAAGATGATAATAAGTGATGAAACAGAACTCTATATCCAGATCCTACTGAACACTTCTTCAAAACATCGAGGTATACCATGAATCCTGATCAGATACAATTGATAGTGGTAAAACATTAAATATTTCCACTTATTTAATGTATAACCAAGTGAGTTGATCAAGTGATAAATAATATCAATTTGAAATAAAGATTGATGACTTATTAAGGTGATTGAATACAACCCATATATAATTATTCCCTTTAAATGTTTTGGGGAGTATAAGGACAAAATCCATGGTAGTGTTTTACCATTTCCATTCTAGTATGGGTAATGGTCATAATATCCACTTAGACTTCTATCTCTTAGAATTAACTTGATGAAATACCAAATACTAAGAAACATACTCTGCAATATCTCTCATTATGTCATCCCACTAGAAATGCTCTTTCAAATCACTATACATCTTCATACATCTAGGATGAATAGAGGATAAAGTACTATGAGCTTTATCCATTATCTCCCTATTAAAATAGGGTGCTAAAGGGACACAAACATGGTTCTTGAACCTTATTATTCCATCATAATCATTTTTGAACTCAAGAATATTTCCCACCTTCTTTTATATCTTTACAACTTCATTTCGTGCATCTTTAATATTAACTTGGATAGATTGTTGAAGACTCATTTTTGAATGATAATATTTATCCCCTTCCTCTAGGATTTCAAGAACTATCCTATCACACTTGACTTTTAAATTAGTTTTTATTTTTCTATTTCTTGGCTTCGAGTTCTCATGCCAAGGTTCAGGTTGGGTCCCAGTTTAAAATTATTGACGTTTAATAATTCTACTGGGTTTCAGACCCATGCGTGGTCACTGCACGGTGGGCGGTAGCCGCGTGGTCGGGCCGGGTGCCCGCAAAAAGGTCAAACGGTTGGAATAAATAAAGTTTAATTTTAGTAAGATGGGTTAAATGGTTAAAAGGTAATAATAATAATATTATTGTGTAGATAATAATATTTTTATTATTAAGATTTGTTAATAATATTTTTGTATTATTTAAAAAATGTTTCTAATATAATTAGTAAGAAATTATTATTATTGTTGTTGTTATTATTATTACTATTATTATCTTTGGTTTTATTATTACTATTATTATTATTGTTATTA
The DNA here is from genome assembly GCA_963277665.1 of Viscum album. NCBI lineage: Eukaryota > Viridiplantae > Streptophyta > Magnoliopsida > Santalales > Viscaceae > Viscum > Viscum album. Next base: position 79,497,193 of record OY728163.1, on the reverse strand, counting down.
TTATTATTATTATTCTAAGATAAAAATAAAAAAACATAATCCCAATCTACCCAAACACCCACCCCGTTTCGTTTCATGATGCGCGCTCGTGCCCAATCCCTCCACCCCTCACCCCCTGCAGGTCCCCATCACCCTTTGCCCTTGGCTCCCGACTGCCACACTGCATCGCTGCTCCAACCCTCTCCCACCCCATTGTCGGCCTCACCTCTAGCCCCCACACTCGCCCCAGTCACCTCACCCCTCATACCCTCACACCTCCAGCCCTCAGCCTTCACCCTCTCCCAGCAGTCGACACCCAATCTCCTGTCCATTAGCTCCAGCCAACTGCTACCTCTGGCCAGGCTGCACTCCAGCCTCCCTCACCTTCGGCCAGGCTGTGTTCCAGCCTCCCGAACTCTGGCCAGGGCACCTCCTTCCTCCCGCGCTCTGATCAGCCTCTTTCCGACCGTGAATCACTCCATCGGTGCATTTTTTATCACTTTTTGGGGGTTTACTTTTGATTTAGACAAACCCGAATGTCTGAGCTTTAATTTTCAGATTTTTTTCGTTGTTTTAAGGTGTGTAGTGGGTCTGTGGGGGATTTTTCTTCCTCCCATCAGAGTTTTTTCATGTCCACTCTTGGTTTGAGGTTGGTGAATTCATGTGTTTTTCTTTCCAAATAGTTCCATTAATTCCCACTTTCTTTCAATTAATTGTTAAATATATTTCACACCTTAAATATGCTTACGACTAGTTTTTGGGTAGTGTATTACTATTGATGAAATTTGTTAGAACTAGTTTTTAAAACATGATTGTGAGTTGGTATTTTATTTTAAGTTGTTGATTAAATCCCGGTTTAGCATTTAAAAATATATAAATCTGATTATTTTTATGGTGTTATTACTCTGTGAATCTATGGTAAACTCGTTGAGTCTCTTGATAGCATTCCATAAATTGTGCATGTAGTTTATTAAATTGTGTGGAAGTTTTCGAAACTTATTTTGGTAGATCCTTGGTATATGTTGGTTTCAAAAAAGGATTTCGAGTGTGTATTTGGTGAAATTCCTTATTGTGTGACTTAGAAGTGTTTTTTAGTTATTTAATCGACTAATTAAAAATATGTAATTGATTGAAAATGATTTCTTGAAATAATTTTGGTTTGTGTTTGATTAGGTCATCTTATGGCTTGGTGGTCTTATGGAAATGTTTTTAAAAGAGTTTTATGGTGTTTTGGGGTTGTTTTATGTTTTATAAATGAGGTGGATTGTAGAACATGGTTTTAAGATAATTGGTGGGTTTTGCAGAAATGGTTTTCAAATGTTCTCTTTGGATTTAAGTATGTTATTGGATGTCATAAAATCCATGAGTGCACTTGGTGCACACATAGGAGTTCCCTCAAATGAAGATGGAACTTGTAAAATGATATTTCTCTATAAAATTTAGTTTCCTAAATGGATTATTAGTTTTCAAATAAAGTTGGTCCCCTTGTGTGGTTTATAAAGAGGGTTCTATAGAGTGTTATTTCAAGTTTTTTGGAAAACATGGTTTTCAATGGGTTCTTCAAGGTCTGGCCATTTGGTTTGAAACACGTTTTGGTGTGCGTTGAAAAGAGTAAAGGCATGTTTGGTAACTTGGGTGTGTTCGAATGTGTGTGTGGGACATAAAGGCTTGTTTGGCTCTTCTAACTCATGGGTGAAGTTATGTTAACTTTCAAAATGGTTTTTGTTTGGAAATTTTGTATTCCTGGTCAGCGTTTTAAATGATTTTAGAAAAATGGTTTCGACATGGATATGATGTGAAGACCCATTTGACGCTTTCACCTTTAGTGTAATGTTTGTGTTGATTCTTTGAAATGACGGTGTTTTGATTATTGTATGCCCATTTAAAAACATTAATATTTTGTAAAAAGTATCAAATGGTTTTAATGATTTCATGGTATTATGACCCGGTTGGAACCTTTGATGATATGATGTATATATATATTTTTGGGGAACCTATATAGGGGGGATATCCCTCATGGGTTATTGTATGGAGTGTCCATGTTTGGGGCAGGCAAGTGCGGTGAGATGAGTCACATGTGCGAGGGAATCCTACTTACACAATATTATTACTATGACCACCATGGGTTCCTGTGCGTATTTTAGATGATCGAGTGACGGTTTATGATCAATCCCGATTAGACAGGTTGGTACCCCTAGATTTGTTGTTAGGACAAGCGGGCTTTGCCACTAGATTGGTCTGTTTAGGGTGGCCATTTGGTTATAGACTTAGGAGCTTCACCATACGCTGGTAGGTGGTTCTGAAACTGAGTACGTCCAGGGGTCTTCTAGGGATGTTTAGGATAACCACTGGGTACTGTATTATTTTCATTTCTTATTCAATTTATGTTATACTAGTTTATTTCTAGCTTGCACTGTTTACCTATTCTACTTTAGCCCAGCTTTGGTATATTTCATTTTGGGTTTTGTTTTTAAAATGAAAAATGTTTTTGGAAATGATATGTAGTGTGTGTTGGATTTTTAAATGGTAAAACATGTTGCTTATTTTAAAATGTGAAAACCCTACTTGTATATTTGTATTTCAAACTTTTGTTAGTGGATTGTTTCAAAAAAGGAGGCTTTGAATTTTGTAGTTTATCTTGGAAACCCTACTAATCATTTGTAATTCTCAAGCCTATTTTTATCATTTTAATTGAAGGTTTCCTTTTCTTAGTTTCTCTTGGCTCTGTTTCTCATTATTGGAGCACGTTCAGACTTTGGTTGGGTGGTGACCTGGAAGGTGATGTGGAGGTATGTGAAGTTTTACATTCTTTCAGTTGCTAGTTTTATTCTTATCGTCAATTTTTATTTATCTATTTACCTTTTGTTCATTGGAAAAATCATTCCCAACGGTTACATTGTGATTTATGACACTGGTTTCTAGCCTATGTGGATTAGGAATGCCCCTCGGGCCATGCCATAGACCAGCTTGTGTAACCGGTTCAGGGTCAAACTGGGGTGGTTCATGAAAAAAATGGTATCATAGGAGGACCTTATTATTTTGGGTGTCCGATTGAAGGATATTAGGGCTATGAAGACTTGGGAGGTATGTATGGGAAGGTCTTCATGAACCTCCACTTTTTCTGACCCTCGAGTCACTAAGGGTAGTTCGGGAATTGAATTCTTGTCTCATTCTGGTATGTTTTAGATTGAGGGATAACAACGGAGGTAAGGAAATGTCACATCATGATTTCACATGGATTAGTGACCCATGTGGACTCTGATTACATGGCTTAAGTTCCTCCTATTTGTTGATTCTTACTTAGGGAATGGCCCACTACCATGTATTTAGGTTAAGCATGACTACTAGTCCCTCACTCTAGTAGTTTGATGTAATTTTAGTGTCGTCTGGGTTCTGGTTGGTGTGAGAGCACTTTGGAAAATGAAAAAAGGGGTTCTAAAATGAGAATAATTTCTTTTAAATGGATTTAAATAAGTGGAATGGGTTTTAAAACTGAAATCTCTTGGTCTAAAAATATTATGTTTTCTTGGAACTGGTAGAGAAATGGTTTGGGTGAAACCTCGGGTACTCTTTATGAACATTCTCATATGTGAGGGAATGAATGGAAAGTGTGTGTTGGTGCTTATGGATGAAAATGGATGTAGACATGAGAAACGGTTCATGGGATTAATGGGGTGTGTACTTGGAATTAAAGTCTTGAAATTTATTTTTCTAAGGTGATTTTAAAAGGGAAATGATTTTGGAAATTGAATTTGGTTTGAAAAGTGGGTTTGATATTTGGAATGTGGCCTTGAAAGAAGGTGGTTCTAAAATATAAAATGAAAATGGGATTTCGAAAAGGGAATTTTGGGATGTGTTTGTATTTGTTTTGTTTTTGAGATGGTCATTCTGTCTCAGGATGTTACTTTTAATTATACTTTGATTTGATATTGGTTTTGGCTTTGTGCTTTATATGTTGTTTAGAAAATGCCACCCAAAAAGGTCCCCAAGGTTTCTGATAAGTCATGCCTATTTTTTGGCCCTTCTCAGACATTTTCTATCCTTAATGGTGATGGAGGTCCATTAAAGGCAGTTATGTGGTTTGAAGAGGTCAAGTGTGTTTTTAGGATGTTGGGAACTCCTGAGTCTGTTAGTGTCCAAGCTATCTTGGGATTGTTTGAGGGCACGACTTTGGAAAAATGGGATTTGTTCACCCTACCATCACTATATGTTGGGATGACATTGGATGCATTTAAATCTGTCTTAATCTGATGGTTCATACCTGAAGAGGTAAAGACAACGAAAAGGGAAGAGCTCATGTGTATTAAATAAGGCCAATAGACGGTGAAGACTTATATTGACCATTTCAAGGAACTTGTGTCCTTTTATTTAGAGGTAGCATCACCATATTTGATGAAGACTTCTCTCTTCATTGAGGGTATTCATATAGAGATCAAAGAGAAGGTCCTCCCTTCTAAAGACTATTGTTTTGAGAAGCTGGTGGATGAGGCGTTCCTAGATGAGTTGGTCTTTGGAGTGCAGATGGTTGGAAACCAGCGTATCTAGTTGCTCGTGAATGTTCCCCATCTGGAGATCAGGGTGTTCCAGAGGGACCTATTTTTAAAGATTCCTATGCACTGGTTTTGGATTCCATTTCATCGGACCATTCAATGGTGTGCCATCAGTGTGGGAGTTAAGGGCACACGAAGCTGTCATGTCGCACCCCTTCGAAGATGTTCCATCGTTGCGGGTTTCTAGGTCATCTAGAAAAGATTTACAAGAATCATCGCCTGAAGAAGACATTGTGACTGAAGGATTCCAGTTCCTGACTGCGAGGAAAGATATGCTTCAGCCATCAGAGCCCCATCTACGGGTCTTCGGGTTAAGCTTGTGTGCAGTCAGGATTTTCTGGGGGTGCGAAGCCTTGGTCTGGGTTTTGTGTTCCGTGTTTCCAGTGGAACATTTATAGTCTTTTTGTTCTTGTTTTATGTTTTTAACATTTTGATGCTGTTGTATGTTCATTGATTCATCATGAAGTTATAATATACATGTTCTATTGAAATCCAAATAGATTCATTTGTCTGATTATGGTTTTTGAATCGTGTGTTTTTCTTAAAAATGTATTTGGCCCTTGTTTGGGTTAATATCGGTTTGGATATGTTTGTTTGTAGATGTAGGTTCCTATGGAATAATTAATGTTTTTAGTCATGCTCGGGTCCACTGCTTGGGTAAAGATCTACTTGGAGGTTTTTCTCTAGTGTTCGGGGTTTTTGGTCTAGGTCGAGAGTTCCAAGTTTCAGTAGAGGGGTTGTTTCTCTCATGCTATAGAAGTTAGTTTTGATTGGTTGGGAGTTCCCACGTCACCCCCTTCCTTGGGTGATATGATTGGGTGTTAAATTTCCGCACTAGTTGATTTCTTATGGTGGGGAGAACCCTCTTGTGTTCTCCCATTCTCTTGTATTGTGGTTTCTTTCGGTTTCAATCGGGAATGGATTCTTATTTTGTCTATAATTTGGTTTGGTGACTTTCTGGGGGAAGAAAGTGTATGTGGTGGGGAGAATTTTCACACAATACTTTTAAATTAATTTTTATTTTTCTATTTATTGTTATCAGGTTCTCTTTCCAAGGTTCAGGTTGGGTCTCAGTTTAAAATTCATGATTTTTAATAATTCTAGTGGGTTTCGGACCTGCGCACAGTCACCGCACGGTGGGCGGTAGCAACACGGTTGGCCCGAGTGCCCACGCAAAGGTCTAACAGTTGAAATAAATAAATTTATATGTGAGTAAGATGAGTTAAATGTTTAAAACGTAATAATAATATTATTATTGTGTAAACAATAATATTGTTATTATTAAGACTTGTTAATAATATTTTTTAATTATTTCAAGTGTTGTTAATATAATTAGTAAGAAATTATTAGTATTATTATTATTATTGTTGTTGTTGTTGTTGTCGTCTTTGATTTTATTATTATTATTATTATTATAAGAAAAAATGAAAAAAATGAAAAAAGAAAAAAAACCTAACCCTAATCTACCCAAACCCCCCCCCCCTCTATTCCATTCCACGCTGTGTGCCTATGCCTAAGCCCTCCGCCTCTTGCCCCCTGTAGGTCCCTATCGCCCTATGCCCTTCGATCCCAGCCACCAACCTACATTGCCGCTCCGGTCGTCTCCTAACCCAGCGCCAGCCTCGCCTTCGGCCCGTCCGCGTTTTCTCCATCCACCTCGCCCCTCATCCCCATGCACCTCCAGCCATCCTCCTTTGTCGTCTCCTAGCAGCCGACACCCGTCCGCCCACCCAACCGCTCCAGCCGACCACCGCCTCTGGCCAGGCTGTGCTACGACCTCCCTCACCTTCGACCAGGCCACGCTCTGGCCTCCCACACTCCGGCCAGGCCGCCTCCATCCTTCCACGCTCTGGTCAACCTCTTCCCGACCGTGAATCCCTCCATCTGTGCATTTTTTCTCAATTTTTGGGGATTTTCCTTTGATTTACCCAAACCCTAATACCTGATCTTTAATTCACGCATTTTTCTCTTTGTATTAAGGCACGTGGTTGGTCTATGAGGGATTTTTCTTCCTCTAATTGAAGTTTTGTCACGTCCGCACTTGGTTTGAGGTAGGTGAATTCACGTTTTTTTATTTCCGAAGCATTCCATTAATTCCTGCTTTCCTTCAATTAATTTTTAAATATAATTTTCACCTTAATTAAATATTCTTCAGACTAGTTTTTGGGCAGTGTATTACTGTTTATGAAATTTGTTAGAACTAGTTTTTAAATCATGCTTATGGGTTGGTATTTTCTTTTAAGTTGTTGATTAAATCCTAGTTTCGCATTTAAAAAGATATAAATCAGTTGATTTTTATGGTGTTCTTACTCTTTGTGAATCTATAGTAAACTAGTTGAGTCTCTTGATGATATTCCATAAATTGTGCATGCGATTTATTAAATTGTGTGGAAGTTTGTGAAACTTATTCTGGTAGTTCATTGGTGAGTGTTTTCTTTCAAAAGAGGATTTTGAGTTTGTATTTGGTGGAAGTCCTTGTTGTGCTACTTAGAAGTTTTTTTAAATTATTTAAATGATTTATTAAAAATGTGTAAGTGATTGCAAATCACGTCTTGAAATAATTTTGGTGTGTGTTTGATTGGGTCTTCTTATGTCTTGGTGGTTATATGGAAATGTTTTAAAAAGAGTTCTATAGTTGCGTTGGGGTTGTTTTATGTTTTCTAAATGAGGTGGATGATAGAACATGGTTTTACAATAATATTTGGGTTTTGAAAAAATTGTTTTCAAATGTTCTCTTTGGATTTTAGTGTCCTAGTGGATGTCAACACATCCTTGTGTGCACTTGGTGCACACATGAGAGTGCCCTAAAATAAATTTGGCACTTGTAGAATTATATATCTCTATAAACCTCAATTTCTTAAATGGATTTTTAGTTTTCAAATAAAGTTCGTCCCCTTGTGTGGTTTCTAAAGAGAGTTTTATGGAGGGTTACTTCAAGTATTTTGGAAAACATGGTTTTTAATGGGTTCTTCAAGGTCGGTCCAATTGGTTTGGAACACGTTTTGGTGTGGGTTGTAAAGACTGAAGGCCTGTTTGGTAACTAGTGAGTGTTCAAATGTGTGTTTGGGGCATAAAGGCTCGTTTGGATCTTCAAAATCATGGGTGAAGTAATGTTAGTTTTTATAATGGTTTATGTTGGGAAATTGTGTATGCCTAGTCATAGTTTTAAATACTTTTAGAAAAATGGTGTCGACATAGATGTGTCGTGATGACTCGTTTGGTACTTTCAACTTTAGTGTAACGTTTGTGTTGATTCTTTGAAAGGATGGAGTTTTGATTATTGTATGCCCATTTAAAAACTTTAATATTTTGTAAAAAGTATCAAATGGTTTTAATGATTTCATGGAATGACGTCTTGGTTGGCACCTTTGATGATATGATGTATATATATATTTTTGGGGCACCTCTATAGGGGGTATATCCCTTATGGGTTATCATATGGAGTATCCGTGTTTGGGATAGACAAGTGCAGTGAGATGATTCACGCATGCGAGGGCCTCCTACTTATACATTATTATTATTATAATGACCATGGGTTTCTGGGAATTTTTTAGATGATCGAGTGACAATTGCTGACCAACCCCAATTAGATTGGTTGGTACCCCCTGAATTTGTTGTTAGGCCAGGTGAGATTTTCCACTGGATTGGTCAGTTTAGGGAAGCTGGTTGTTTATAGACATAGGAGTTTCACCATACGCCAATAGGTGGTTCTGAAACCGAGTACATCCAGGGGTCTTCTAGGGATGTTTAGGATCACCCATGGTTATTGGATTATTTTCATTGCTTGTTCACTTTTTGTTAAACTTGTTTATTTCCATCTTGCACTGTTTACCTGTTATACTTTAGTGCAACTCTAGTATATTTCATTTTGGGTTTTTTTTTATAAAATGAAAAATGATTTTTGAAATTATATGTAGTGTGTGTTGTATTTTGAAATGTGAAAACATGTTGATTATTTTAAAATTTGAAAACCCTACTTTTATATTTGTATTTCAACTTGTGTTAATGGATTGTTTCAGAAAAAGAGACATTGGATTCTGTGGTTTATCTTGGAAAACCTACCCAGAATTTTTAATGATCACGCCTATTTTTATCATATTATTTTTAGGTTTCCTTTTCTCATGTTATCTTGGATGAGTTGCTCATTATTGGAGAAAGGTCAGTATTTGGTTGGGTGGCGACCTGGAAGGTGATGTGGAGGTATGTGCAGTTTTACTTTCTTTATACTTCTAGTTTTATTCTTATAATTAGTTTTTTATTTATCTGTTTACCTTTTTTTCATGGGCCAAATCATTTCAAATGGTTAAATTTTGATGTCCAGCACTGGTTTCCAGCCTGTGGGGGTCGGGAATGCCCCTCAGGCCATGCCAAAGACCAGCTCGGGTGACTGGTTCAGGGTCGACCCGGGGTGGTTTGTGACACATCCTTTGCAAGCCCATAAATATTAGATCTTTTATGGTCCTCGTCATATATAATCTATCATGATCCTTTTAAATCATAGAATCTTCCACCTTATTCTCTTTCCTAGGGTGGTAATGTGTTGAGTAGTCATATTATTTAACAAGCTCCAACTATATTCTGTGGTGCATGTTCAGATCTTTTTGAGTGGAAATATACTTTAAACTTTCATAATCAGTATATATGTCACACCTTTGGCCATAGATATAATTCCTCCATATATTTAATGTAAAAATTACCATTTCTCATTCCAAATCATGAGTTGGGTAATTTTTCTCTTGCACCTTCAATTGTAATGAGACATAAGATATAACTATATCATATTTCATGAGGAAACATCTCATGACAATTGAAGGTACAAGAGAAAAATTACCCAACTCATGATTCGGAATGAGAAATGGTAATTTTTTAATTAAATATATGGAGGAATTATATATATGGTCAAAGGTGTGACATATATACTGATAATGAAAGTTTAAAGTATATTTCCACTCAAAAAGATCTGAACATGCACCATAGAATATAGTTGGAGCAATCCCTTATTTTACACATCACTATAGATTACAACCCCTTCTTCACTACTGGGTAGTGTAAGCATAAGTACACTATCTATCCTTCTCTTTGGTACCTCAAAAAAATCTTCATATTCATTCGTCTAAAGGAACTTGTCTCTATTCTAAGTTATCTATTTGAGTGGTTTCAATAGCCATGAAAAATTCTCCAAAAATCATGAATAATATCAAGAAAAACCTAAAAAACTATAGATCTCAATCACAGGGGTTGTTCTAGGATAATATTAAATAACTTATATATTTTATAGTTTTACTGATATACCCTCACTGGAGATTAAATGGAACACGAATAAAACTTTATGAATCCAAAATTCACACTTGGTAAATTTTTCCTAAAGATTGTCATTCCTTAGGTTGTTCATCACAATTATCAAATGATATTCATGCTCTTTATCTTTTAATAAATAAGAATATAATCTATAATGTCTACCAAAAACATATCATGGTAATATCTAAAGTATATATTCATTAATTCCATGTAGATAGTTGGGGAATTTGTAAGACCAAAAGGAATCACTATAAATTCATAGTGTGCATACCTTATACAGAATGTCGTCTTGGGTATATCATCATTCTTTTACCTCAATTAATGATATATAGAATGAATATCAATATTATAAAATTATTGATCAACACATAGTTGACAAAAAAGTCATCAATATGGGGTATATGATAATTTTTCTTGATAGTGTCCTTTTTAAGTTGTTGATGATCAGTGTATAGTATCATTGGTCCATATTTCTTCTTATCAAATAGAACAGGTACACCCTACAGTGACACACATGGATAAGTGAATCCATTTTAAAGATTATCCTAGATTTGATTCTTCAATTCTTGCAACTCAATTTGGGATATTATATATGGAGTCTTGAAAAAATGAGTAGCACTATATATGAATCATATTGAAAACACAACTTTACAATTCACTATAATACCAATAAACTCTTATATAAAGACATCAATAAACTAATACACAATAATCATATCTTCAATTATGAGTTTCTCTCAAAACATCAGAGATAAAGGCCCCTTTTGAATAGGAATTTTCAAACATACTATGGATATAATTTTTATTATAAGTTCATTTTTTTATCACACTGATAGGTGATCAAAGTTTGGTTCTAAATATCAAAAATAACTTACCTTCCTTAGAAATTGATGTTGGATTTATGTAAGTAATGAAAATACCTTCCCAAAATAACATTTAATTCAACTAGAGTAAAAATGAAAAGATTTTTTGGAATAGAATTCCCAAAAATTTCAATTGTATTGGAATCATAGACATAGGATGTGACCATCATACCATTAGGGGTTTTTATTGGTAACTCAACATCTAATTATTGAGGAGGTGCATTTATAACCTTAAAAAAGTATTTAGATATAAAATGGTGGGAAGATCCATAATCAAATATGAAATTAGCTGTTCTAGAGTGGATGGTAAATATACCTTTCATCATTTCATTATCATACCCGGCATTATAAATAGTGATCTCATGATATTTCAATTTATCTTTGGTATTAATTGGTTATTGACATTGATCATCATCGTTATCCTTTAAATTTTGGCACTGGTTATCATAATGAACATACTCCTTTCATTTAAAACACTAGTAAGTGGGTGGTACAATATGGGGAGAATTCTTACTATTTGAATCATTATATAACTTCTTCAAATCAATTTTGAATTCTATTTACCACTAAAATTCCTTTATAAACTTTAAAAAATTAATAGTTACCATGAGACAAGTTTCCCCATGTTTCCTTCCACATTTATATAATTAAAAAATATCGTCTTCTTCTCTCCATGGTTTTTGGAATTTCTTCTAAATTCTATTTTTCTTTTCTTATCAAACCCCTGAGATTGATGGGTAACTCTAATTTCCTTGACCACCTTGAAATCACATAGAGTTTTTTATTCATAACTACCAAAGTCCCTTAAGGTTAACACTCTTAAGAGAATTGTTTTTGAGCCATTGAAGAATTGATAAATGTTACCTTCAAGTTGGATGATAATAACTGAAGTGTACCTCACATGTTTTGTGAAATTTTCCTCATAAGAACCAAAATATTCAACATCCTTCCGCTTTTACTCAAGGAAATATTTCTCCATTTTTATAAGAATAAAATGAGGAAATTACTTATTGAAAAATAATATTTTAAATTCATTTCACTCCATAGATTCAATTTTTTATTGTTCTCTCATATTATTGATAAGCATACACAAATGAAATGTATCTCCTTCAAAATAATAAATAAATAGAATTAATTTTTAATCTTATGAACATTAATGAATAGAAAATATATTTTCATTGTAATTAATCCATTTCTCGAAAACTAGTAGATAAAAAAACACTAAAATAAGGTGGATATTACCTCATGAAGGACTCAACATAACATTAATACCTTTTTTACTCATTTGGAAACTTAGGGTGATTTATATCTTGAGACATTTTTGTGATAATAACAATAATATTTTGAACTCCATCTCCTATAACATTTGATTTATTAGGAGGAAGATCATTTAATTTTCCATCACATTCAGTATTAATATAATTAATTTTGGTTCTATCCGTTGACTAAAACCAAAAATCATAATTTTAGTAACAATGATAATAATATGAAACCATATAATCATGGAAAATTCTGTATAGGATGTCTAAATCATTACACATTATTATATTACACCATAGGTTAAACCTAGGCCATTCATGATCATTACCAAAATTATAGGATATTATTCATATAATTTAACTTATCCATACGGTTCCTAATAATGATTTCACATCCTAGTTTCCAAAGGTTAGCTAAACATTTCTCTAATTCCAACTATAGAAACCCATACTTTTCATAAATATATATTACATATAAATAGATTATTATTCATTACATGACACTTTTATCCACTCCATAATAATTTAGGTCTAGTATCTTTGGAAACTTGGAATCATAAAAAACTTGTTCATAAAATATCTACATCATACCACACTTAATTATTCATAAATAGAACCATTATTAGATATATCATACTCAATACCTTTCTTCATAACCCATAGAATGAAAACATAAGAAAAGGGTGAGGTTTATTTCTTTATAAGGGTAAACAAGGGAGATATAAATGATAATATAATAATTACATGAGAAAAAAGGTATGAGAGCATGAGATTAACATTTAAAAACCATACCCTACATTTCATATATCATAATTGTGAGTCATGAAATAAATATTGTAAGTTCATAAGACATGAATCATAAAGGAATCAATGAACACAAGAAATGACAACATAATATAGGAATAAGACATGGAATTGTGGTGTATACATAAGCATATAAAATAGTTTACTTATTAGTCATGGATATTTTCCAAGACTATCATAGTGGAATTGGTTCACTCCCCAAACCATCATAGTAGTTAAGGTTCACTCCCAAGACTATAATACTAGACATAACACTTTGTTGAACTAGGTTCACATCCCATTCTAGTACTATTTATCTCAGGAAATATCAATCATTACCCAATTAATTAGAGGGAGATATCTGCCCCAACAATCACATAATGAAAATAATATATAATTTTCTAAAAGATCATAAATCATTCATCAGATCAGAACCCATGAAAATAAATGGGTTTCATAAACTGTTCATCATAGAACAACCCATGGAAGAGGAACAAATTTCATAAAAATCATTACATAATATTCATAAACCATGAAAATAAAGAAAAATGATGTTATCATTACATTATATAAACAGTAAATCATAAGTAAAATCAAGATTTTTTATCTTTGATTAAAATCTATACTATTAAAATATCATTAAAAAATATTGAGGAAAATAACCTTTCCATTATAAAATAACTTATTTTAAAAAAAGATTGAAATTATAAATGAAATAATTTTCTTTTAAAATAGCCTTGTGTAATTTTAAATGAAGATTAAAATAAAATATTATTCACGAAAATAGTAGTTTGAGTTATTTCAATATAAGTTAAAAAACATTCCTTCCATACTTTCATTGAAAAAGTTACAAAGTATATCATTTGGAAAGAAAATAAAAATATTACTTTCAAAAGGATATGTAAAAAGTAAAAAATGGGTAAAAATTATTATAAAAAATCTGAGGAGATTAGTAAAAACCTTATTTAAAACATTTTTATAAAACATGGATATGTAATAATTTTTTTATCGAAGGAGAAATGAAGTTGATTTTATATAAACAAATATTTTTGATATTTTTAGTACATGAGGTGAGTAAAATGAAATAGAAACATTAAATTTCAAGAAATAACTATTGTATCAGAAAATTCATGTGTATATTAAGAGTTTTATCAAAATATCTTATCAACAAAACTATATCATATACAATCCCAATAAATAATGAGATTACAACATAAAACCCCTTACCTCAAGTTTTCCTTGCTTTGAAATCACTCTAACCAATTGTATAATAAATATAATTTTATTATAATTCTATACTATATTTATTTTAAAACTTATTATATCATATATTATCCATTTTTAATATTTTAACACCCCCTTTTATCAACAATTCATTATTAAAATTGACATTTCTAGGTGTTAACTGTTTCATTTATCATGATTATTTCAGTTAATTAGCTCCAATACTTGTATAGTTATCAAGGATACATAATATTAAAAATATTAATTATGATATAAATATAATATATATTTATTATATTTATATTTATATTCATCCATAAAACTTAGAGATGGAAAAATTAATTAAACAGTTCATGGAGATGATAGGTCGTACGTTCGCATGAATACTGTTTTCATTTTTTGATGGATGGAATGAAAGAAAGGTAAATGTTAATTCACATCAACATGGTCATTTTATATCATATATATCATATATATTCATAAAATTCATCCTCATTACCATCCATATAATTAATAAATTTAAAAATGAATCATATTGCTTCATGGAGGTGGTAGTCCACACGTACACACGAACAATGTTATCATTTCCCAAAGGATTGGATGGTAAATAGGTCGATGTGATATTATAATTTTAAAAGCATAATTATTTCATAAATATTATATATAAACCTTAGACTTATCATAATACCAATCCATAAAATATTGTTATGGAAAATAATTTTATCGCTATGAGGATATGGTAATCCATACATACACATGATCGATACTTTTACTTATTTGTTTTTGGAAAAGAGGGTGTATAATGGTGTTTTAATAAACATAATAATATTTATAAATATTTAGTATAATTCAGTTATTATTTTATGAAAAATACCATTGATTTATTGGATGTAAATAATCGTATCAAAGAAAGTGATTGGGTAAGGCAATTACCTCCTCTTTGAAATGACTCTTTTATATCTCATATAAAAGGATCTAGGGTAGGTATTTTTGGAGGAAACATACCTATAGGATGTTTCTAGGGAATCCTGTAAGGGAAATTGGAAAATTTTGGTTGAGATAGAATGATCAACGTGGTGTAAATTAGTGAGCGAGGAGGTTCCCTTTTATAATTGAGGTGATTGACACTTTTTGGATTTCTCAAAATACTAAATTATAATAAATTCATTATAAATCCAAATGCCTCCAAATAGACTTGTATTTTTTGATAAGGAAATATAAGGTTGTAATACCATAAACCAATATAATTTATGAAAGTTTTGGTGTTGTTTTAAACCTCATCTTTTTTATTAACCCTTATTTGACCAATTTTAATTTAAACTATGACAATAATGTTTTCAATATTATAGGCTATATTTTTTATTTATAAGGTGAAAATTGGACTATAAATGTAAAATTTATGAAATTTTAGACTATATAACAACAACATTGTATTATTTAAATATTTTTATGATTTTTAAATAATTTAATAAAATATTAGTTTGATAAAATATCAATATTGTCAATTTTGATAAAATTATTTTAATTTAACTTTAAATACATAAAGAAAAATTGGGAATTAGAATATAATATTTTAACACCACCCTTATATTTCATATTCACCTATAAAATTTATGTAACACTACAAATTTCTCAAATTATATTAATCCTAATATTACCAAAATTATTTATTTTTTTCGATTAATCGAATAAATACTATTTTGATATTTTGTAATCATTTAAGGTAATTATATAATACCAAAAAATTATAAATAAATTTTCATCAGGAATATAATTTCATTATAAAGATAATTACTATTAATATTCATTCATAAATAGTTTTGTTTCATATGTGAACACAAAAAATATTTAAAATTAAGAGAGTATCATTTTGTAACTTTCATTGATTTAAATAATAAATAAGTCATTTTCATTCCATTAAACTAATTAATCTCATGCCTAAGGTTATAAGGGTAAAATTTAAATTATCCAATAATAATTATAACAAAAAATAATGGCCTTATCAAGTATTTGTAATCTAGATTAACCCAATTTACACTTTACTATAGTATTAAATTATACTACAATTACTATTCATATTAACAAAAAAGGGATTATTTAAAAAATTTGAAAATAATAAATATAAATATTTGATTAATTTTATCTAATTAAATAACTATAAACCTCATAAATTAATTTTAAAGTAACTGCCCATGATGTGATAAAACATCTTTTTAGAAAAAATACATTTAAGCATAAAACTGGATTTATTATTATCCAATTCGTAGATAAATATTTTTTGAACATTTAAAACATTTGATAATTTAAATAATATATAAATTTTATTAAAATCATTCACCAATAATGATAAATTTAATTTATTAATATAAAAATATGTTGTGTGTATAAAATATTTTTCAGAAAAAACATCACTTTTATTTTCATTTTTTTTGTTTTTAATTCTAATAATTTGATTACTAATGAAATCATTTTATAAATTTTTAGGCCATGTATTTTTCATAATTTAGGTATTACTATTTTTACCTTACAATCCAATGGCTAGATTATAATGGAAACAAAATATTTTAATAATGTTATGCAACACATGTAAACTCGTTATTGTGTATAACTCAAGCTATCAAATAAATCTAATTATTTAAAGAGTGATATTTCCTAAAAATATCGAGGTGTTAAACCAATTCCGTGTTAATTTTTTTCACAAAATCAGATTCCCCCAAATCACACTAGTAGTCAATTCTAAACAAATAATTCCCTGTACATATACATCATGAACATAGGTCATCCACAATCAACCTAAGTTAAGACTCATCTAATTTACAACATTTGGAAATGAAGAAAACATTAAAATACTTTATCAAATCTATTGTGTGATTCATCCAAAACATTCATTTCAAAACCATTCATTAGAAAGGGGATATTTCAAAAATAAATTATCAATGGATTACAAATCATAAACAAATGCTTCAAACATTAGAAACTAAAAACATTCATGTTCGCATAAAAATGAGAGTGTGGGAGAAGCCACCTACCTCAACAACTCTTTTCCATCAGAGTCCATTAGGACAGTTTCAAAAGGAAGAAATTCACCAAAAATATCCAAATTAAACCTCTACATTAAGATCCCTCATGAGGAGAAGAGTGATCATTTTTAGAGAAATAACTAATTCAAAATCACATTAATGACCCCCAATATCTTATATAGTTTCCTTCTATGGTGGAATCATATCCCCTAAAACTCAATGGTCATTTAGGCCATTTAAAAAATGATCTGACCAATATCGTGACATAGTGGGAATTTCTATGGTTGTGGTTCTCTTAACAATGCCTCTACCCAATGGAATTGAACCATAGTATTTGGATGAAATATTCTCCATTTTCAAACCACCACGAATTTATCCATGATGTGGTGGATCCTCTAAATCCATTTTTGAACCACTGGCATGAGGTCAGCCATGCATCTACATGGTCATCATACCCTATGCTATAACATATTGTCCCTCCTATTTCTCCTAGGTGAACTTCCCAAGTTCCATGCCCTAAAAATTTACAAACCCCATAGAGTTTTACACCATGTAGTTTGCTATAAAAAACATAGAAACACAAAACTAACTGAAACACCATCCTCTATACCATGGGGACCATCAACGATAAGAATACTCTCCCAAAATGGGAAGTTACACCCCAACCTTTTTATGGCTATCTCACCATTCCCATAACACCAAAAAACACAATCCATGACTTAAACCATGGTTACCACCACAATATAGTGAATACCAAGGATCTAAAAGCCTCTTTTTTTTTCTGATCACCCGTAAAAAATTATCAAAACCAAATCAAACCATCCCATAAATTTTAGAAAAAAATAAAGTAGGGGAATGAAGCAAAGTAGGGGTATCACATTCTCCCCCCATTAGGATTTCCATCCTTAGAAATATAGAGGTTAAAAATTTCTAGAGAAAATATTGGGGCACTGGTCCAACATAACAGTGTATGGTTCCCATGATTTATCACAAACCCAACCATGATACTATATCACCCAAACCAAAGGTATTCAATGGACTCACAAGAACTTTTATTTCCTATTCTAAGATCCAAGGAACAGCGTTAACCCATTAGAACATCTGACTCTAGAGAAAAAGATTCAAAACAACCATGAAATAGAGTCACAATAATACTTATAAATATAAGATATGTGAAACAGACACACAGTGATATATTAAGAGGGTAATCATTCTAGATAAGAAACCATACAAATGTGCTCGATAATCAAAGGGTTACCAATTCATCAAGGTTTTAACTACCCTTTATCACCTAGATAAAATTTCCCTAGTTATAGAAATACTCATAAGAACACAAGGTACCTTACTTATAATAGTAATTGAAAAAAACAATGATTGTAATAAAATACCAAATTGTTTGAATCCACAACCATTCTTATTAAAAGTAGACAATTTCTTTAGTAATTCCTTAGAAAAGGATCAGTTTAAGGAAATCACTTATCCGAACCTCTACATGACTAGTGGGGTTTGACCAAGAGGATAGTACAATGCTCTAAAAACTCCATGTGAGGTTTTTAGGGTAACTAAAGACAATTAAAAGCTAAAATAAAGTCAAAAAGTCCTCTAAAGAATTTCCAAAGTTCATCACATATGCTCCAATAACTACCTCCTAGAATTATGATAACTCAAACTGCCCGTCAGATAGAAGGAGGTATATTAAACTCATGGTTAAGATAATTCCTAGTAGTTAATTTAATGACCACCAAAACTATGGATAAAACTAGGGTCCCTACTAGAGAAGATAGTGATCAGTACACCATGAATGATAAATTGTTCATGTCCATAACACCAAACTAGATCTCTATGGATTTAATCCCTCAAATTATAATGAAATTAACCAACTCAAAGAGTTAGTAAACTACCAACTTAATGAAATCATTCTTCTGATGACTTTATGGAACCAAATCCCATGATATTTCACTCCCACTACACTGAATTTATATTATACAGTTATAAAACTCACACTGATAACTGATGTTCAACCTCCATTACCTTGTATACCCTTTGAGTACCTAGATAAAAAATCCACTTGAGTAATGAAAGTTTCGAAGAAAATATCCCGGAATAGTGAGGAACCATAATTGGATCCCAAAACACAACATAGAATTTTCATATTCTTCCCACCCATAGACATCTACCCACCATTAAGGTTTAAACCAACGATAAGGATATTAGAATTTAACCACTTAACTTGCTTGTAATTAGTAACCGAAGTCATGAATAAGAGTCACCCAACTAAAAACCATAACATCATCTTAGATTGTATAACCTATAAACATATCAATAATTCAACCCATGAATTATCAGTGACTCAACCTTTCACTAACCTTTCACCTAGTGACGTATGGCTTAAGGCATCCACTACACAATTTATTATGGGCTATCATTACTTTCTAAAACTGTCATCAATGAGACTACACATGAGAATATATGAACAAACACGAGTGATCACCCAATAAGGACATATAATAAGGTTACTTAAGATATTTTTGAATGATATCACCCCCAGTAAAAATAATACATCTTGCACACTTCTAAGTTGAAACAGTTTGACCATTTAATCACTCATGCCTTGAGAAACTTACAAAGTGGTTACCCATCTTAAAACTATTCAGGACCACCCACATATGACTCTAAAATTAAAACTAGGTTTTTTACTTAAAGGTAAAGAGAAACCTATTTCCCAATCCTCCCAATTGAACTCTTAATTCAAACAGTCCAGTGGGTAACATGAAAGATATTTTTCTGACCTCTTGAAGCAACTTTGGACTGATTTATGTCTCATACCCTTCTGAATAATAATAGACTCCATAAAGAGGGGTATAAGTGACTTTGTGAAGTATAAATTAATATTATCATTAGATGATAGAAACAAATTCCTAAAATATTATATCAAGATATCCATTTCTAAGATGGATATTTTCATTAAAATCTAGACCATGTCAATGTTAATCGATTATGGTGACCCATCTAAATCCCAGAATATCTTGTTCTAGTTATATTCCTTGATATTTATCCCATGAGACATCCCTTTTCACCTGAAAATATATTTCCCTTAAATGTATCTATTATACCATAGAACAAAAATAACCATCCCAACCATCACAACAAGGGTAATAATAATGCCAGAAAAAATAGCATAATAAGAACAAAAAACATAACTAGAAAAACAAACACAACTGACATGAAAAGCCCCCCAAGAAATTATCCATCTATATCCTTCCTAGGCATAGTTAATCTCTAATTCTCATTATAAAAGTCCCCCATAAGGTTTCCACTCACAAATTCACCATCTAATAAATTTACCAAAAAACCATAATCAATTTTCTATAGTGGAAAACAAGATTGAAATGTTTTTTAAAGAATAAAATTTCTAAAAAAAAGTTAATGAAACCCTTTAAATCCTTTCTAAAATTTGAGTTCCTGTAAAATTGTTCACAAAATAATTTTTATAATACCATTTTAAAAATTATTTTACAAAAATAAATCTTTTATAAAAAACCTACTAAGGTAATTTTTTAATTTAAAAAACTTTTATTCAACAAAACATGTTATTATTAACAAGCTCACATAAACACAATATAAAATATCCAACACTCATAAGAAACACGTTAAATATATGAATCCATCATTTCATATTTGTGAAAATGTTACCAAATTTATTTTGAAATCATGATCAATAAACAATTTTAGTATATAAACTAATTTCATTATGTTATAAATAAATATGAATAATATTAATTTATTTTGAATAAGGATGAAAAAATTAAGGCCACACCTTCTATGGTAATATTTCATTTCATGATTTTTTAACTCAACTATTTTAACGAGGTCATTTTATTATCAATAAATCATGACCTATTAATAAAAAATTAGAAAAATACAATCAAAATTATTGAGATCTTAGAATAGTGACATAAGAAATGAACTAACAATTCTATTATTCCCAGAAAAACATTAAGAATTATGAAAGGCTATCACATTTAAAATATTCAAAATCATTATTTTATTTCATACTCATTATATTATACATGCATAAAAATTTATATACATGTCATGGAGTAAAACAACATGCTAATATTTTAACATATCTTAAAATTAACTAATATATTCATAATTCAATGTTCTAGAATTATATTTTTCCAATCACAGCTAATGTTCACTATACTTTCAAATTATGAGATTTAAGTTAAGGCATGGAATGTTATTAAAACATTCAATGAGATTATAAAATAATTTATTGGTTAATGTTAAAGGGATTTATAACTATAGGAATGATAACCATTATTACAAAAAATAGTAAAGTAAGCATGTACACGTTCCTGTAAGTAATCATTTTGAAATCATTAATATCTTTAATAAGGATTCAAGTTATCTTTTAATCAACTTATTCCAATCAGGTTTATTAAGAAATAAATACAAATCAATTATAGTTTCAAGTTTATTTATGAAATAAAAAAACATGTATGTTATAAGAACATACTAATTCTAATAAGAATCAATACATGACATGGTAAAAAATAATAATTTACCATGTTTTGAAAATAATTTCTTAGAACTCCCAGTCTGATTCATAAGCACAAACAAAAATGAATAAAAAAAAATTTATTATGTCACATATTACAAAGTATAACTAATTAAATATCATATAGATAATTTAATCATATTGGTAAGCCTTTTTAGTAATGGATGATACCCAACTCTCATTGGCTAAAATGAAGATGATGTGGTGAAGACACACTTAGAAGTGTTCGACATCACTTTTCATACCTAGAACACTATGAAGACTTCAAGTTTAGTATAAAGATATTAGATACTATTTATTTATACTCTAAATTTCATGTCTCAAAACATCCTATAACCATGATTACTATCCCAACTGAATAACCTTACCAAACCGATACCATTCATAATATCCCAACCATAACACATTGGCTTTGGAATGACAGAAAAACCACTATACTTAGGTGCATCACCTAGACCCCAATGGATGGAAATAAATGCCAAGGGTATACAATATAGTTATGGGATGCTTTACCCTTTTATAAAAAAATACCCATAGTATAAAAATAAAATAAAAAATATATAATAAGATTCATAAATAAGACGAGACCAAACTAGAATACATAACTTATCAATAAACAAGGATTAGAGCTATAGTAGAAAATAAAGTCTCTAAAATAAGGATACAAGATAAAAATGTAAAATTAATAATATAATACCCATTTAGAGCTCTACCATGATCCACATGACCACTACTTCCATTATCCTAGCTCCATCTCCAAAGACCATAACCACCATACTATGCTCCACTAGAAAGGTAATAGATCCCCTTTTACCTACATCATGTAAAACAGTAACTACATACACACCAAGATGCATAGGAAAGGGTTATTATATAATCCCCATAGGTAATCCTATAAATAATTCCCTCACACACCACATAAACATGAACAAGATAGTTCACATTTAAAATAAAACAAGAGAAAATCCAAATACAATAAATAAGCTAGTGAAACCACGTATATAACTTACACTAAAATACATATTTTTTAAATATAATATATCTTATAATCTTATTAATTTTTATCCATTTTAAGATGAAAATTAATTTATATCAATTTAATACTTTTTGAAATTCCATGAATACCCCCTCAATTATAAAAGGACACCTCTTCTTTCTCTTCATTACATAACTTTAATCCATCTAGCCCAACAAAAACATGAACATTAATCTTATAAAAGTCCTTATAAAAGTTATATAGGTTCTATACCATCTAAAATATGATCCTTAAGTCCCTTAATAAGATATCTAAAGGAAGTCATCCAAAGAATAGGGAATCATGATTACAGATTCTTTCATATTTTTTCTTATTCTACTTCATCTTAAAGTGTTTTACCCATAATAAAATAATAAATACAGTATCATAAATAAAATAATATGTTATTATTATTATCTTAAAACCATATTCCATCTTATGAAAAGATAAAACATCGCTCATACGTATGTATGATTTACTGTCTCCGCTTAGCAGTGTAATCTGTTTTTCATCACCACTTTACATGGTTGTTTAAAAAGATGTAAATAATTATTATATATGATATTTATGATATAAGTGTTATTATTAAACTATAATATCATATATAACTTCTTACCTTCCAATCTTTTGGAAAACGATAATGTCGCTCGTCCGTACATGTGGACTACCACCTTCACAAAGCGATGCGATCCGTTTTTGATTTATGATTTATGTGGATGTCAATAAGGATGAATTTAATAAATATATATGAAATATATTATTTAATAATTATTATATAAATATTAATTATTATTCAACTTTCTTTCTTTCCATCCATTTAAAAGTGAAAATAACATTCATGCATACGTATGACCTTCCACCTCTATGAATGATGTAATTTTTTTTTCTAATCCATCTTTTATGGACGAATTTAAATATATATATATTTAATATATAAAATATTTATACAATGAATAAAATTCTTGAGATTATGGAATCCTAATAAAAGTATAAGGACTGAAACTACAGAATCAAAACATACATGAAAAATGAAGCAGTTAACACCTGGAATAATGATAATAATAAAATACTGTTAAAAAAAGAGTGATAAAATATTATAAATGGATAATGTATGATATTAAAAATATTTATAGGGTTCTGGTATGTAATTATAATAAATATAAATTTATTATATACGAGGTTAAATCACATCCAACTAAAGGTAAACGTCAGGTAAGGGATTTCATCTCAATTTCCTTTCATTGAAGAATATTTTAATGTTACACTCCAATTTATTTTATACGGAATTTATACTACCATTTTACATATTTATAATAAATCATTAATACTTCATGGTATTTTATGTTTCAATTCAAATTATTTCATCCAAGTGGATTTGACTAGACGGTTACCAATTGGTAAGGGGTTTCATAATTCAATTTCATTTCACTGGGTTATATTAACTCTTCATTGTATTTGATATGATAAGAGTATGTATGAAATGAAATTTTATTATTTTATGTATTATTTACACTTGTTTTATATGTATTTAAATTTCATACACATAATAACTTCATTTATTAATTATTACTTCAGTGTTTTGATCATTGTAGGGTATTTTGTCGCAATTTTCACTCTATTGATACATATTTGGTAATATGAACATATTAATTTTATATAGTTCATATACCAACCCTTTGAGACATTTAAAATAAATATATATTTATTCATTATTATTAATGATTCAATTCATGTTACTCTTTCAAGATAAATTTCTAAAAGAAAATCCTATCTTATTTCTCCTTTCGATTGGGTATACTTTTCTTTAATTTCCATATTTTCCAAAATTGTTTTACAAATATATTTTTTATTTACAAAAATTATTTATAAAGGATATTTAAATTTATAATTGTATTTTTACATAGTATTAATGATTATTTCTAATATTTTTCCTAAAATGGGTCATTTTTAAAATTCATTTCAAAAAGTTAAAAGGAATGTTTTCTAATGTATATGGCACTAACGGACTTAACCACATCCATATCCATTTTCTGCAATTTAGTTTCATCTATATATTTCAAATATTTTGAAAGGGAATGTATTTATGAAAAATTATTATAAATGTTTCCCTTAAATTTCAATCTACACATTCAAATACTTGATTTTACAACAAAATTTACTTTTCTAATGGTTACCTCTTATCTCCTGATTAACTTTGTAAATATTAATTTCTCTTGAAATATTCACTTTATTATGATCACTGGACATTAAATTTCCTTTAAATATCCATATTATTTGTACCATGGATATGTTTATTTCTCAAACCATATAATAATTTTACATATGGTGCTTTACTTTGAAATTTATTTGATTGACTAGGGAATTATTGATAATCTGTATTCTTTAATCCATACAGAATTTTTTTAATAAGACATATTATTCATGAATTAAATCAATCATTCTATATATGAGGTATGCATTGGACATAATGTGATGGATGGGCCACAAAATTATATATACCCTCTATGGATCAATAGGTATCATGAGACAAATTAGTAAGTTGGCATTAAATGGGGTTTTAGTGTATGCCTAGCTATAGTTTTATAATGTCTTGGTGCAAGGCTTTATAAGTAGAGATATCATGATGTATAAAGTCATGATCTTTAATAGTATTAATTTCCTAAATTGATAATTCAATTGTTATTATTCATGATATTACTATATTAATATTATCAATGGATTAATTTTATAATAAATCTATTGATTAAATGGCATATGTTTCCAATTACTTACCTTTCCATATTGATTGTTCCTTATTTACTCATGATATACTCCACTGTACATTACCCTTATTGAGCTTATGATCTCACCCATTTATTTTCTTTACTTTTCCAATTATATGAATAAATATATTATAACTAATATTTAGGATGAAATAATTCTTTTATGCTTTGAATTTTATTTTTACAATGTAATATAGAAATAATTTATGCATCTAGTTCTTTAAGATTAGTAAACAGTTCATTCCTATGGGATGTGATTACTTGTATTTAGCACCAATACAATAAAGGATAAAATGACTCAAGGTTACTGGAGTTAGGGTTGTCAATTTTTCCATCATAGTATGTTTTATAGAAACCTTGGTTATTAGATTTAGGGAAACATAGATTTGGGAATATAAAAATTTGACTGAATTTCAGGATAATTCCAAGTATAGGATAACATCCTAATTTTTTTAAGGAATATATTATGTGGTTTTCCAAGAAATAAATTCATATATGGATATTATAAGGGGAAGTGATTTTGGAATAGATGCATCTAGGTGTAATAAACCTAAAAAGAGTACGTTGAGTATATCTCGACCATTGTTCTAGTGCACAGTGAGTGTGCCCTTTATGTGCACCTATTTTAGCACTTTTAGGAGATAATATTGGGTTAACTAAATTTTTATTCATAAACCATTATAAAATATTTGAATAGATAATAACCAAGGATGACCAATGTTAAACGTAATTTGTTATAGTGTAAAAATTAGGTGTCATGATTTAGACACCATATGAATGATATTTCATGATTTACCACTATGGTTATTATTTCCATACTATGTCTTTGGTTTCAGTCAATGGATGGTACTGGAAAGAACCATGTTAAAATTTTATATGATAGAGAATGTAGTCATTATGGGAAATCAGATGGGATGACTACTTGAGTGAAAGATATTGTGATTATTCCTAATCAGTTATCACAATATATTATTAACAACTTATATAATAAACAACTCTTAGACTCACCAAGTATGAGAAGGATATATTTCACTGATATAATGGGTGGTGGAGACCATAGAGGAAATAAGGAACAATTTTCTTAATGTCAAAAATGCAGAAATAGAAACCTTTGATAATGTCACAAAGCAATGGTAAAATGTTTTATGTATAGAAAATAAGGGTATAAATCAATGAATTGTCAAGGAATAATGACGAGTATAATGGAAGGGAGTAAATTACATACTATATAAACATTTTTAGTTCAATGTATTATGAGTGGGGAATATGGGAAATATCTAAGTCAATGCCCTAATCCAATGGTTTACTCCTAAACCAAAGAAGGACTTATGATATAAAAATAAATCAAATATAAGGATTAAAGTATTTTTTTCATAGTTATTTGAGAATTATGTTGAAGAAGTATTCTATAAATGATATTATAGATATAAGAATCAAGAAACATCTAAATATTGTTCTGAAACAATTTTTATTTATGGATTTGAAAACATACGTTGACTGGTACTGATAACCTTTAAATTTGATTTAGTAATAAGATGGTATTTTTGGAAAAAACACATTTGAGATACTAAAAACCATTATTGTGTGTTTGATATTGGGATAAATATAAAGTGTCTTAGGATGATAATTCTAATATTGATCATAATTTCAAAGGAATAGATACTAATTTTGAAGTTTTGTGTGATGGGAGTTTAAAATTATTAAGTATATTTTTAGGGAAATTTATGTTAATAAAACACGTTGGTTTATTATATGTTTGACTAAAGAGGTTATTTTGAGAATAATGATTTTATATTTTGTGTACATAAGTTTAAATTTATTGATGACCTTTAGGGTTAATATGATTTTTAAGGATGATTTATTTATGGATTATTGGGATAAAAGAGTTTGTACATTTTGGGAATATATGATATAGAAAGCCTTAGTGGTTAAATAAAGTGATTTTATGAGTAATTTTATATTTTATGATATACATTATATTCTCAGTAATGAAATAGTTTTAGAAAAAGGACAACCCACAAGCTATGTGACAACCTATCACACCCAGAAAGGCCACTGGGCTTGTACCCACAACCAAAGGGAAATAAGGGTGAGACACCTATCACTGGCATGCATGATGTCATGATTAGTATGAAATTATTTTTACTTAAAATGATTTGATGGATTAATATTAATTTAATTTTGGGAAGTATATTATGGGATCATTTTTTTAACTTTTATGATTTTTATGTGATTAATGATATTTTGGGAGACATTTTATTGGGTTATGGTATATGTCACCCTTAGGTGTAATATGTAGATGAATGTAATTATATTTAAGTTATGAAAGAAAATTTTAGGTTAAAATATTTTTTATTATTGAGGTTATTAAGGTAATTTGGGAGTTAGGGTTATTTAATTGTGGAATAATCTAAGTTGGACCTTTGGTGTTATTGTGAAAGAATTGAAATAAAATATATATTATAGCTTCATATAAAGGAATATAAATTTTGGTTATTACATTAAAGTATGGTAACCATTTCTATTTTGGTTAATATTTAAAGATAGTATGAACAAATTTTTATCCCTATTTTGATTATGTGATCCACTATAATTTGATTCAAGTACTTCAGGAATAATAATTCATCTTGAATACTCCTCATTTGGAGAAAGGACAAGATTTTGAGGAAAATTGATTAAAGGATTAAATTATACCTGTAAAGTAAGTATATTTTTTATTCACTTAGTCTAGATATTAAATTAATTCCACAACTCTAGGAAAAGGATCCTGACTTTTTTCTTATTACATTCATTCCAGATGAATCGATGGTCTTTTAACCCATCACAGATATAAGGTTTTGTGATGGTTAACATTATCCTTTAAATATTCTATATCACTCCCTATTAATACTTTGGAATTAGTTTTACATTTCATGTAAATATTAATAATATTTTTCTTTTATTTGTAAACATAATTTTTTTGTGATCATTGTACTTACCTTTCCCACTTTTTAAGAGAAAGTTTTATTAACCCTTTTTACGATGTGGGTTTTCCATAAAATAATTTTGAAATTTAAAACCTTTAATTATTGATTAAAAAATTAAATTTCATGGACTAAATTTATTTAATGGGTGGGGGAGATTTTAATACACAAATATTTTATAATAACATTATTTTTGATATTGTATACAACATGCAACACCGAGCTTAAACAAACTGTGACATATTATTATTAAAATAAGACCGTTATAAACTAACTATTTAATTGGTATGTATTAATAGTATTAAATCAATTTTGATATATATATATATATATAATACATAATCAATTAAAATTCCTCGATTAATTATTCGGAAATAAGTACTCAATTTTCAGTAAAGTTATTTTACGCTTCCAAAATATGTTTCCTTGAAAAACAATTTATTTATTTTTGTAAGAATATATTATAATTAACTTCTAGAAATTAGAAAATTTTATTTTATAAAAATAATATAATTTTTTAAATCATCATATAAAAAATTTCTTAGGGTAAAATTTTTGGATTCTTCTGAAAAGATTGTTTTCATAGTGAATAGTGAAACATTAATTTGTAATGATAAATATATTTTTGTTTCAAGAATTTTAAAAGTTATTTTTTAAAATGATTTAAAAATAAAATTATTTTTCTTATATTATTAATAATCCAATTAATTTCATTTTAATCAACTTTATATGTTAATTTGGTATAAAAATTGTTTTATATATAAGGGTGTTTTTTATGAAAAACTGTTTTTTGGTGTATTTTGGGTTTTGATTTAAAATTAAGTACTACCAATTAATTAAATATAATCTCAAAAAATGGATGGAATATTTGAAATCATGAGGTCAAAATTTTGTAAATAAGACATTTATTGTTTTGTCATTTTGAATAGTAACCTTAGTAAATTTATGTGACCTCAGTAAGGGTAAATTGGGTAATTTAAGTTAAAAAAAATATGATAAGGATTTATAAATGACCCTAACAGCTACCTTAATTTTCTTTAGTGAGTTAATCTCATCCATAAATAATATAATGTCAAATATATGAGCATTTTTTTTAAATTTATCAACGATTTTGACCTTTATAACATTTAATTGATTGATAGAGAGAAAAGTATCACTTTTCCTCTTTTAATATATATAATATTTTATGATAAATATAAATAAAACTTATGTTTAACTATAAAAATCTATTTTAAATATAAATTTTTTATTTTTGTCATGGTAAATTGTTTCTACTTTTTAGTGATGAGATAATTATCTTAAATGCTAGTGTGACACTAATACAACATTAATTTAATTAATCGGGAAATAAAATAAATGATTTTAAAAATGCTACAAGTATTATAATTTGAAATAATTATTGTTTAAAAAAATTATATTTAAAAATAATTCTTTTTATGTGTTAAAGTATTTTATTCTAATTCTACCATTTTATTTATGATTTAATGTCATATTAAATTAATAGTATCAAAAATGATATTGATGATAATTTATAAAAAAATAATATTTTATTAAATGATTTAAAATTTAGAAAAATATATATTCATGAAAATTAATTAGATATGGTTTCAAAAATCAACGATGATCCATTTATGGTTCTTTTTTCATTTTATAGTAATATTACTAACGCTTAAAGTGTATAAAACTTTAATATTATGTTAATTGTCCAAAGGGTTAATAGAGGGTTAAAAATAAACGATATAGGTGAAAAAATAAAAAAAAACCTATCCAAATTTTATTTTATGATGGGATTTAAACTTATACTAATATTATAATTATATTTTATTAATTTGAAGCCATTTGGGGATGAAAATTAATTTATCTTAATTTAATACTTTAAGAAATTCCAAGAATGATTGTCCCCTCAATTATAAAAGGACACCTCTCCTTTCTTTTAATTACCCAATTTTGATCCATAAATCTCAAATAAACCTTTCCATTCATATTTCAAGCATCTTCATCCAAGTTTTAGAGGTTCATTCCTTTCCAATAGACCAACACTGGGTCCCTTAAGAAGAGATCTAAAGGGAGTCTACCGAAGAAAAGGTAATCGTCTTTGCCGACGCTTTCAAGTTTATTTATTTTTATCCTTTCTATTAATGTGATTTAACCATACTCATATAATAATCCCAGTATCGTAAATATAAAAATATTTTGTTATTATTATGGCACAACCATATTCTATCTCTTTTTCACCCTATAAAAATTGAAAATATTTTCAAAGACCCAGATTTTTTTCCATATAATTTTTTTAATTATATGGAATATTACGAGTCCGCGAAAATTGACGGTGCGTGATTCTGAGGCCCATAGTGCCCGGAATGAATTTCTGAACTTTTTTTTGGTACGTTCAGTAAACGTGCGAGTAGGTTTTTGTAACTTTGAAACCGGTGATCGGAATTGAAATCTAAGGGAACTATTGAACTCGCAGCGCCAATATTCTCTTAAGGAGACTTTCATGTCGACTGTAGTAGTTTGAGGGTAGAAGTTGGGTTTTCAAATTTTTGTGGGAGAATAAAAATAAAATAAAATAAAACAACTTTTATTTTATTTTGTTTGAAACCTAGTTTTTGATTTCTGGTAGTGGGGACCACCTGAAACCTTCTTTAATGTGTTGAAAACCCTTGGGATCCTTCCAATATATTGTGCCAATTAATTATGTCAACTTATTGTGCTATTTTATTGTGCCAATTTAATGTGCCAACTTTGATGTGCCAACATTAATCCTTAACTCATTAAATTGGAACCACACCTCTCGCGAGAGAATCATTGGCAAAAGAGGAGAGCTTTAGAGACTTGGAAAGAACATTCTCCAATGAAGAACCACCCCCAATGAATAATGAGGAACCGATGTTGCGCCAGGATCGGAAGTGTCTTGCGAAAGTGACGAACACTGATGTCACCATCTCATCGATTTCGTCTTATTTCTTATGACATCTCTTATGGGAGAACAAGATGATGGGCAGCGCTGACTGAGGACGAGGGTACTGAGACTGGAGGTAGCTCGGAGGTGGACATTAGACGAGGCACATTGTATAGATAACCGTTTGAGAGTTGTATCTACCCTTTAGGATCCCTCCACGCAGAGAGCCAGCCAAGATTCGAGTTAGAGTATGTGATGACAGCCCACCGAGTGAGGAGGCTTCGGTGCAGGGCCCCCTTAGGGCAATTTTACCACCAGGGAGTGTACCAGCAGCACCACTACCCATTGGGCAGCTGATGCCACCAGTGCCAGTAGTAGAGGGTGCACCCCACTTGAGTGTGTGGTATGAGTTCCAGTGCCAGAGGCCACCGAGGTTCCGGGGCGAGATAGATCTATAGGCGATTGATGATTGGCTGGAGGTTGTGGTTAATGTTTTTCGACTGACAGGGACACAAGTTGATCACATGGTGATCCTTGCCGCAATGCTTCTTTAAGTAGCAGCAGGTAGATGGTGGAGTTTGATGCTACAAGTTCACGATGAGGTCACTTTCATCTGGGCGGACTTTGAGAGCCATTACATGGCGGAGTTTGTCCCAATGACCCTATGATCTATGCGTATAAAGGAGCTTCTCCACTTGCAGCAGGGTAGCATGACTGTGTCTCAGTATTCAGCGAGCTTCACTGACCTCTCATGCTACTCTACTGACATGGTGAGGGACCCTTTATTCAGGGCCTGAACCATTGAGATGGGGCTCAGACGAGAGATTAGAGCTTTGATGGTGAATCTGACGCTTTCGCCGAGGTGTGCGTACTTGTATGTGGAGGACGTGCAGTTGTTTCCTCGCATTCCCGATTTCCAAAGACGGGCAACATCTTCTCCTAGTTCAAGGACGTTTTATCCTTGATCGAAATGGGATGATGGGATGTAAGTTCTTCCTTTTTTGGATTCCTCCTCGGAACTCGTCACCTAGTCCGGGTCTCCCTTATAGAGTTAAGACATTGTTCATGAAACTCTTCCTGGCGCCATATCTTCATGGACGCCAGTTAATTACACTGCTTCTGTCAGGACATTCCAAGGGGTCCGATCAGGGCAACAACCTTCAGTTAGGGGAGTAGTCACATTTGGAATCACTGGCGTGTCTGGATGTTGGGGGATTGGCGTGTATGTCTTCTATCCCTTATTATAGGGCTTCTTGAGGTATGCGGAAGCCCAAGGCATCCCACATCCAATGCGAGGAATAATATGCCATGGTCATGTATCTGAGGTTTTCCTCAGCTTCCCATGTTTAACACCGGGTATGCCGCGAGTTTAACGTCCAATGGAGACTGATCGGGCTGATCAGAACACTAACTAGAGTGGATCAGATGGAGGAACCCCCTAGAGGGAACACTGATATTGGGGCCATCATGTGGGTGGCTTACCAAATGCTGTTAAATGGAATGGGGAATGGGGTTTCATTATCCTATCGGGATGTGGCAGCCTTGGTAAGAATCAGGATGGATGATGGAAGGTTTCATGAGGGGGGTGGTGAATGGGATAGAACCATCATGGGGATGACGATGGTTTTGGGCTTGAGCCTCAAAGACGCCTCCTACATATCCCCATAGCAGGGAATCAAAGTCCACATAGTTCGTCTGATGGAGGCTTTCCACTGATGAGGGTTTCAATAGGTTATCGCTGATTGGGGATGTCAACGGCTTACCATTGAACGAGGTCACAACAACTTACCGCTGGATGAGGTCCACAGTTTAATGTCATGCAGGACAGGGATGAACCAATGTGAAGGGGGTCGAAACTGCTGGGTGTTGGGCTTGAACCTTAGGGAGGCTTCCTACGTACCCTACCGTGGCAAGGATCAAAGTCCTCATAGTTCAGGTGGTGTGGGGGGATTTGGGGTTTACGCTCAGAGGCAGCCCAAGGTGTTGGTGAACCGACGTAATGGGGTTGGAATGACAGGGTGAATGGTGGGATTGAACCTCAGGGAGGCTTCCTACGTACCTTACCTTAGCAAGGATCAAAGTCCTCGTAGTTCAGGTTTGAGGAGGAGTTGGTGAACCGACGTGAATAAGGACCTTGGGTCCAGGTGGATGGTGGGCTTGAACCTCAGGGAGGCTTCCAACGTAACTTGCCTTAGAAAAGATCAAAGTCCTCATAGTTTGGATGTTTGGGAACCAAAATAAAGGTGGACCAGGGGTCCAATGGTTGTTGGGATTAAACCTCGTGGAGGCTTCCTACGTACCCTGCCTTGGCAAGGATCAAAGACCTCATAGTTCAGGTGGGGTTGGCGAACCGACCTAAAGATGGTCGGAATGACCACTGGGTGTTGGGCTTGAACCTCATGGAGGCTTCCTACGTACCTTGCCTTCGCAAAGATTAAAGACCTCATAGTTCAGATGGCTGCATTTAGGGCTTACGCTCTGAGGTGGCACAAGGAAGATTTTATGGTCGGTGCTCAATCTAAGCCCACGTGAGTCATGCTCAGTGTGAGAAACAAGAGATAGAAGAGACCAGATGATCATGTTCCGAAAGGTGCCTCCATGGGAAGTGGAGTGGGGATTACGTGTGATCATGGCCCAAATAGGAAACAGGGTCTTATGTGTGGTTAACAACCTGAAGAGGTTGGGACTTACTTCAGGATAGAGGCCCGACGACGACAAAGCCCAGCAGGAGAGGGATTTGGCTTCGAAGAAAGGAGGGGTCCGGTGTCCACTTCCCCCTCACCCCAGTCCTTGGGACCGAAGAAGAAAGGAGGAGCAGGGATGCTGCCTCTGGTAAGAAAAGATAGGGGCTTACACCAAGATGGTGGCCCTTTCCCACAGACAAACGCCACTCCAATAAGGAGGATATCATCCCCTGTGAGGGAAGATCTCATCCTCATGGAGTCTAGTGGGTTTGGAGAATGTCCAAAGTGGGGGAACCCCATGTGCAAGGCACGAGGCGAGGCCACAGTTTAACATCATGTGCTGAGGATGATGCCATTTGGCAGTTTAACGTCCTGCTTCTCGGACGAGGTGGGTTTTCTCCGCACCCCTAGGACTTACATAAACAGTACCCTCTACTCCTTGGTGCAGAGAGGGGATAGACAAAGTCGTGGGTAGGGGGTGTCATGGAGAGAACCATTGGGGGGGGGGGGGTCCACGTTAGTGTGGCTATGTAAAGAAGCAATAAACGTTAGTGTGCCTATGCAAAGAATCATGAAGCGAAGCAATGCAACGGGAAGTATCTTCCAGGGGACTTAGATGTTACTTCGTGCGAACCTAGGAGGTTTCATGGGAAATGAGTATACGACAAAGATGCTTTGGGCATGAGAGGCACCAGAAAATGATGCCTGGAAGAGGGACATCACGGGCGCACAAGGCGAGAGGCTTGCGCACAAAACAGACTGTTACACGAAAAAGGGGGTTGGCCTGATGCGCAATTGAGGTGCTTGCGCGAAAAGGACCACGTCGGTGTGAAATCAGCCTGGGTGATGCGCAATTAAGCGGCGTGCACGAAAAAGGCTGGGCCGGGCGTCCAATCGGGCTCGGGCGCGAAAGGGGCTTGTCTAAGTGTGCAATAGAGGGTGCACAATTTAGAAGGGTTTGCGTGCGGATGAGAGTATTGTGCAAAATTGGAAGGAATTGTGTGTGGGGGATGGGAGTCGAATAGATTTGGATGAGGATCAAGCCTGAGGGGACTCACGCGAAAGCGGATCCCCAGGCAACCTGGCATGAAAAATTCATTACCTGAGAGCCATCTTTTTGCGCACATGGGAGAGGAATATCACATAGGGAAGACGGTTTAGATTCTTTGGGTGGAAGTCAAAGGGGTGGCCTTCAATTTATAGGCACTCGGAATTGTGGGTCCGAGCGAAAAACAAGCCGGTGCAAAATATTGTGCGCCCGATGTCAGCAGCGCGAAGAACAACCCCACGGAGCGGTGGCCCAAAAAAATTCCACACCCGCACGGAAAACAATCGAGAATCCCAGATTTTGTTCGCGCGGGAAATATTTTTTTATGCAACTCGTTATTGTTTTCATGCCGCCCCTCCGAGCCTCCCTGAAACGGATCTATTGTTCCAGATATGGCTTCGATTTGTGTCACCTGAACCTTCCTCAGCCCTGGAGTTCTATTCGGTGTCTACAAATGCCCCCCTCGTAATCAGATTTGTGAGGGGCTGTAAAGGTCGAATTCTGAGGGAAACGCTGAGATACAGGACACCCTGGGCCGACGCACGCTTAAAAATGAAGTGACATGAAAAACTGGTACAGAGCGCGCAATCCTCTTTTTGCGCAAGTGTGTAAACCACTCATCTCACCTATAAGTGGCCCCATGGGTACCCCATTCCGTACGTATTTTTTCGCGTGATAAGCCCGGAGCTCTTGTGCGTGAAAAAATTTCCTCCGCCTGTGCGAAAAACGCTTCGGTTGCGTGTAATTCGCCGTGATCAGTCATCTGTTTATGCTCCAACCCGAGATTTTCCGCATTGACTTCTGATTTTTCACTCCAGGAGCTTATTTTCCACGCCATTCGCTGCTTTTTCATGCCATCGACTGTTTTTCTCTCGCAGAATTCTCAAAACCTTTCTGGAAGGAGATGACCACAAATCAGGCTGACGTTGAGAGGGAAGTCGCATCCGCTACTTGAAGGGTTGAGATGGTCACCAACCCTGAGGTTTATGGCGCCCGAAGGATTGTATACAACAACCATACTCTCTTCAACATGTTGAACCTAGCGCAGAAGGAGTATGAACTGTCTTCCAACCTATTGACATGGGACTTCAGAATCCTGGAGGAGGTACCTGTGCCAAGGTTCGAGGTCGACACATCGCGGTCATGGGAGACCCACAAGGATGACCTGCCCCGGTATAACATCACCTAAAACGGCCATCCTGTTAGAGAAACCAGACACTTGGATGTTTAGGTCCTGAATCCCAGGACCAAGACCATCTCGTGGAGTGACCCAGTCGCGAAGAGTTCTCTGGCCCATTATGCAAGCACCTTCCATCAGAGTGTTACTAATGAGACCAAAGGATGGCTTTAGGATTGGGATCTGCAGTCTGGAGGCAATTTCACCAGTGAATGGGCTTAGGTGTATTGGGTTTTGCAGACATACGACCAGTTTGGGGCCGAACTATGGCACATCGGTTTGTTCGAAGCAGTGTGGATGTCGCAGTTTCATTTCTATCGCCAGCCTGAGCTCGGGCCATAGTTGTTTACTCGATGTTCCCCGACACCAATACCTTCCATCTTCATCTTTGGGAAGTTGGTATCATCCTGTGGGGCATCCATTGCATCGGGGGTATCCCTTTGGATGTGCACCAATATGATGAATTCCTCCCGATGAGGAACACCTGGGGGGACGGATCACGAACCCCTATGCTAACATGGCACCTGTTCGAGTTGGATAAGGAGAGGCTGGGGGTCAAGGAATTCTTGAAGGACATTGCTTACAAGAAATGGTTCATCTTGTTCCTGTAAAGAGATCCAGACGTCAAGATGACGGGGCGAGGGAGACGGTGTCCGACCATGGCACAGAGGAGCAAGAGAGGATTGTACTGGAGGATCCTGGAGGTGGGGGACTATCAGTCATGGGGATTGAGCATAAATGAGAGTCGAGACCCAAACGTCTGATACGCCAGATTCCTTACCACATTTCTGAGTGGGTGGATCTTTCCAGTGAGGGACGCAAGGATGGGAGTTCGCCCAACGACCCTGGTGATGGCCGACATCATGGCCACTAATCAAAGATTCAATCTGGGAGTCCCCGTGTTGGCTCGTCTATACGCCATTTTCGGACGCATTTCGAGAGGGGGTCACCGAGGAGGATCTGTGGCCCCTTCCAGATCTTTTATGGTCGGGTCGCGGCTCATTGCGGTGGGTAAACCTTTCCGAACGCCATCTGTCCTCCAGGTAATTGCCTACACCCTTCCTTGATGAACATCGTCGGGGTCATTCCATTGACACTTAATGAGGAGGGAGTAAGGATTAGGATCAATAATCATGACAACTTCACTTTCAACCCATTCCCCACCCCGAAAGGCTAGATGATAGATAATGGGAAAGGATCGCTAGAGCAAAGGGAATACTTCCAGAGCATTAGAGGTGGGGTGCTCGTGGCCCGGATTTATGGGAAGATCTTTTGTGAGCCCTATGTGCCGTCCAGATTCTCCAGGCATTTCAAATGCCTTCAGTGGATGCTGAATAAGGTGTACACAGATGTTCAGGAAGAGAGGCACCCCTACATTCTTCACCAAATGTGGTTGATGTTCACAGCCCAGGGCTCTGGTGAAGTTATCACCTTTCCTCCCACCGGAGTTGATGCTAGCCTCTCAACCAAATATGCCAAGCACTAGGCCATAAAATACCTTGAGGGGCATTTTCAGAAATGAGTTCGGCAACTCAAGGTAGCCAGTGTAGAGCCTGGGCGGCGGGAGAGCAAATAGGGTGTTGTTAGAGGACAAATGTTGGAAGCTCATCGGGCTGCTAGGCCCGCACAGGCCGGGACTTCAGCTGTGGGGACATCGTATGGCGTGGTCATGCCCTCATCACCTAGTGGAGAAGAGATTGTGAAGTGTCCAGGGAACTTCCCGAGAAGCAGATAAGGTATCTTCTTCAACCATCCAGTGATGCAATCTTCCCATCTATTTGGTCAACTTGGATGACCCTGCGACAGTCGATGAGTACTAAAGTTCTTTAGCAAAAGATAGTGCGAGAAAGAATCTAGCTGCTGAAGGTTGGACTCATTCGGGTTGTCGACGGGGTGAACTTTCATCATCGCCATGTGTAACTGACGACCATGGACTTGTATGCATGCCAACGAGGTCGATGTGAGGAGCCATCTTGCTTGGTGAAAGTTATGCTCGACCAAGAGCATGATCCAGAAAATATGCCATAAGAGGATCATGATTTCGACAATGATCTGGAGGGTGCCAAGACGAAATAGGAGGAAGAAGTAGAAGGTGAAGTAGGGGGTGAAGGAGAAGAGGAGCCTGAGGGTGGAGGTTCTTAGGGTGCATCCCATCAAGGGAGTCTCCGGGAGAGTGGCGATATCTTCGGCTCTGATGTGGATATAACTGAGCAACTTGAGGTACATCTCATCCCTTATCTATTCTTTCCCCTCATCCTGTTTTGTATCCCTCAATTAGATATCCTTATCCTATTCAGGAGCATATGGGCACCGACCAAGGGTCTCCATTCGAAGGGGAGTAGGTGCTGATAGAACAAGGTGGGGAGTCGACGCCCATTATTGAGCTAACGAGCGCTGAGGGATCCCCCATAATGGAAGCTCCTGTAGAGGCTAGAACACCCGAGGCTGATGCTTTGGGCTTCTATAAGTTCATTGCTTCAAAGTTAGTTAATCACCATTGGAGAGCTCAATTGATCAGGGTGTTCCTTGTTTGTGCAGTAATTACAGCCTTGGAGGCTCGTCAGGCTACCTCCGGGTCGTCCATAATTGATTAAACTGTAAATGTGCCATCCCATTTAGAGCACACTTCTCAAACTCAGCCAGCCCTGGAACACGGTGAGAAGAGAGTGGTGGACATCAGCGGCACTCATGTCGGGGCAGGGCCAGAATTCAGTGAGTGAGATACCGATACTAAGGCAAGAGGGGACGGTCGCCCAGGTGTTGAAGAGCCCAACCCCTCAAGAGGGGCACCCGAAGAAGACCCTGTCACTGGTCTCTTGGATTCCTTATCTGACTATCGGCCTACAGACCTTGAGGAGATAGATGATTCTAACTCAGAGGCGGCCGGGGAGAGCCAAATGACGTGGCGCAAAGTGTGGAAGTGCATCAAGCGCTTTCTCAGTCATCCCCAGACAGAATGGTTGAAACAGATGGGTTCACTCCAAACCTGGCTGCGCTTTCTCTGTGCTAGAGGGGTGGATTCTCAGCGCCTTCATTCGACGGTCCGTGACTATGTGGCCGAGAAACTGCATGAGAGCAGCCGACGCTCCGATGTTTCCCGATGTTAGGAGGGGTCAGGGAGTACCCAAGCATTCATACAGGAAGAACAAGAGGTCCCATGACTTGAAGAACAGGTGAAGGAAAAGGAGACATTCATTGCGAACTATTTCAAGCTTGTGGAGTATTTGAGGGCCCAGCTGGCAGATGCCCAAGAGCAACTAGTGGAGGCGGATCACCAGATGACTGAAATCCAAACTGACCAGGAGCAAGCATGGGCTAGGGTCAGTGGATTGTGCTTTGCGGCTGTTGATGAAGAGAGAGTCCTCAAGGGGTAGGAAGCAGTCCTAAAGGCCATCAGCCAAAGGGTAGTGGTGCTGGAGTGATCCATCCAAGAAGTAGACCCTTAAAGGCCTTGTTTCAGCTGAACTCATAAATTCATTTCTCCTTATTTATTCTTGTTATGAACTTCATTTATGGATACTCATTTACTCATTCATTTGGTTTAATACATTCAACTATGATCCATTACTTCGTTTGAACGTAGGAGTGTCAACCAAGATTTGGTCATCCAGGGATTGAATAACCGGCCTAGATTTCCGAGAGGAAATGGGAGAGACCTGACTAAATTATGAATCTCTCGAAATAGCTAAATTACCATTTTCCCAGTGTTCTCTTGTGCATGAACAGGGTAACGCCAAGGGCGCTGAAATCAATCCAAACAGATGGGAATGGAATATGTGAATCACGATACCCAGGATTCGGAACACTGTGGGGGTTGCATGAGAATAATGAATAACTGTTGACTGCATTCGAAATATATATCCTTATTATGTTATCCTGGAATGGGGATGGAAAATGTGGTCCGACCACTGACCATGTTCAAAACATGGGGTCGGACTCAAAATGTCATCCATTAGCCTTTCAGAACATTGGCCCGAGATAATAGGCAAGCCATAGACCGAGTATCCATACTTTTAGGAGGTTCCCTTAGACATGAAAGAGGATGAGGGTCCGAATAAAGGGCAGACAATGCATGGAATGTGGAGTGATGGTTTGTTCGAATAGGATCCAACACTCTCGAAATTACGCCGCCGTGGTGGAAGAACACTTGATGGGCCCATCAGTCTGACCATGGATCATTCCTACTTTTAGAAAGGACCTCTCTGGAGAGAGAGTTGTCACTTCCCAGTGTCATCATGGGGCATCTCGAACTTGTTTGGGGAAATTTGCAGTTACATGGTTCCCCGCAAGGGGTCAGGACAGGGGATGGAAATGAGGAGGAATAATATTTATGATTCCTGGGGCTAGACCCGAGGTGAAATGTCTGGGTGTCTCTACGTATCCCATGAGGATGGAAATCAATCCATACATAGTTCTTAAGATGTTTGGTTCAATTTAACGTCTTGTGGCATGGACGTAGAGTGGTCTTAGTCTAAGGTCATAGAGCTCGAACCATGGATGGTAGGAAATTCAGGTGACACATGGTGGGGTAATTATAAAACCCGACACGAATGGGAACCCGGGGTTCTGACCACCACGTGTTCCCTGGGAAGGTTTTAGATCAAGGGACATGAAACGAGAGTTAATCTGGGCCTGAGGCAAGGTGCATGGACGTTCCTACGTACACCATGAGGATGGAGATCAATCTATACGTAGTTCTCACAAAGAGGCAATACGAAAAGATCTTAGTTTAAGGTCATAGAACTCGGACCATGGAGAAGGGACTATCCCAAGTAAAGGCGGACCTTGACCCAATCCCTAAGCCTACTTGAGTCAAACTCGGTGTAGGAAACAAATGTGGATAAGGTATTTACAATACATGAGATACATCCCACGTGCAGATGCGCACTGAGGAATAGTACCAAGAGTTTCGAAGTTTTACTTGGACATGATGAGGTGGAAAAGGACGTGAATCATGTAACCGAC
Organism: Viscum album; assembly: GCA_963277665.1. NCBI lineage: Eukaryota > Viridiplantae > Streptophyta > Magnoliopsida > Santalales > Viscaceae > Viscum > Viscum album. Next base: position 79,456,137 of record OY728163.1, on the reverse strand, counting down.
ATTTTGGGCTTAATGGGGCTGGCGTGATGATGGAGGATAACTGTCAACCTTGTTTGAAACACAACATCCATATCGCGTCAACCTGAAATGGGAAAAAAATGAGCATCAACTGCTAACCAAGTTAACAACCTATGACTTGTATCAATTTGTTGTCCAGAACCCTGGAGGACATTGGCCCGTAATGGTAGGAGGGCCCTTGGTCCGAGCATCCATGCCATTTGGGCGTCCCTTTGGATGTGAAATGTGATGGAAGCCTTAATGAGAGAGGACACGAATCCTGAAAAATGAGTGAAAGCGTGTCCGAGTAGAGTCCGACATTCCAGGTACTAAACCAGAGTACCCTTAGGCACATCGGTGAATCTCCAAAGTGGACCGAGGGTCCAGGATAACAGGGAGACCCCTAAGAGATGGGGCTGGACCCAAATTCGAGATGATCAGGAAATCCTACGTATCCTATAAGGATAGGAATCAAGCTGCACATAGTTCTGGAATCACACATAGGGGTAAGATACCCTAACGAGGGGGGTGTATGACATGGCGAGTAACCCAACGTGAATGAGGAAATAATACCATACCACACCATACAACCCTAAATAGGAGCTTGGGTCAGGGGCTGAAAAGGCCAAGGGGCCTAAGGCTGGGCCTCGGTCGGAAAGGCCCGACCAGTTTGCAGTTTAACGTCTTATAGTGAGGACGAAGAGAGGATAAAAATACCCCAGAAAAGGGAGGTGTACAGCATGGAAAATAACCTGACATGAATGATTACATAATCCCATACCACAACATACACTCTGGGTAAGAACTTGGGCCAGGGCATGAGAAGGCCAAGGGGCCTGAGGCAGGGCCTTAGTTGGAAAGGCCCGACCAGTTTGCAGTTTAACATCTTGCAGTGAGGGAGAAGAGAGGATAAGGATACCCCAAACAAGGGAGGTGTAAGACACAGAGAATAACCTGACATGAATGAGGACATAATCCCATACAACATCGTACACTCTGGGTAGGAACTTGGGTCAGGGCTCGAGAAGGCCAGGGGGCCTGAGGCTGGGCCTTAGTCGGAAAGGCCCGACCAGTTTGCAGTTTAATGTCTTGTAGTGAGGATGAAGAGAGGATAAGGATACCCCAAACAAGGGAGGTGCATGGCACAAAGAATAACCTGACATGAATGAGGACATAATACCATACCATACCGTACACTCTGGGTAAGAACTTGGGTTGGGGCCCGAGAAGGCCAAGGGGCCTGAGGCTGGGCCTCGATCGGAAATGCCCGACCAATTTGCAGTTTAAAATCTTGCAGTGAGGAAAAAAGTGGGTAATATACCCCACATACAGGAGGAGTACGACGCGGAAAGTAACCCGATGTGAATGAGGACATAATCCCATACCACACCGTAGAATTCCATGTAAGAACTTGGGCTGGGGCCCAAGAAGGCCAAGGGGCCGGAAAAGACCAGGGGCCTGAGTCTAGGCCTCGGTTGGAAAGGCCCAACCAGTTTGTAGTTTAAGATCTTATAGTGAGGACGAAGAGAGGATAAGGCATCTAATACGAGGGTTTGTAGGTCCCAACGAGTAACCCGACATGAATGAGGACATAATCCCATACCACACTGTACAATCCCATAGGAGAGAACCTAGGCCAGGGTCCCGAAACTGGGCATGCGAAGCAGAAAAGGGCATGTGCTCATGGTATGGGCGACAAATGAATGGAAGGATTCATTAAGGTATATGTTTATCATGGAGAAATATAATGACGTGAATGAGGACATAAGTCCTCTCCACACCACACAACCCTAAATGAGAACTTGGGCCATGGGCCAAAAAGGTCCAAGGGGCCAGAAAAGGCCAGTGGCCTGAGTCCGGGCTTCGGATGGGAAGGTCCGGTTAATTCGCAGTTTAACGTCTTACAGTGAGGATGAAAGTGGGTAAGATACCCCACATACAGGAGGTGTACGGCGCATCGAGTAACCCGATGTGAATGAGGACATAATCCTATACCACACCGTACAATACCGTAATTGGCATCGCCCGATGGGAGTTCATCGATTGGAGATACAATGGGGTAGAATGAACCACTGTAATCAATGTTTGGGACATCTTCGGGTGGTTCTAATGACACAGGATAACTATTGACCATGTTCAAAACACAACGTCCCTACAGTGACCTAGACTGGGAAAAACAAATGATCATAAACCGTTGACCATATTCGCAACGCGGGACTTGTATCAGCTTGTTGCTCAACATCCTCAAGGGTGCTGGCCCGAAGTGGTTGGAGATCCCTTAGGCCTAACATCCATGCCATTTGGGGGCCCTTTTGGGCATGAAATATGAGGGAGTCCCAATCAGAGGAGTGGGTGAAGCATAGCTGTACCCATCTATGAAAGAGGCAAACATCTCAAGGGAGTGGGACATATGGCCGGATTGAGATGATCTCGACGTGAATTGGGGAAAAATTATACGCCCCACCATATTTCTTGACCCAAGGGAAAGATTCTGGTGTTTGGGCTGGGCCAACGGATGAAATGTTCGGGCGTTCCTACGTATCCAATGAGGATGGGAATCAATCCGTATGTAATTCTTCAAGGACATCTAGTTTAACATCATGTGGTGAGGACGTTGGAGGATATAAGAATGGGGAGCGGGCACACGGTGCAACTGTTATAATCCTGGAATGAGTGGGGCTATAGAAGCTTACACCATATCCTGCAAAGATCCTATGAGAGAACTATACCCAGGGGGATAGTCAAAGAGAAGAGTTTGGGGTTGGGCTCAAGATGAAATTCTTGAGCATTCCTATGTATCCCATGTGGATGAGAATCAATCCATATGTAGTTCTCAAGATACAGTTTAACATCGTGTAGGACGATGCTCAGTTTAAATTCATGTAGGATCGGATAGTTTAAGGTCATGCTGGACCATCATGCAGTTTAGGGTCGTGCAGGACCATCCAGTTTAAGGTCGTGCAGGACCAGTAGGCTTAGGCAAAGTATTTCTTGAGGAACTTGGCATTAGTGGGAGGAGTTATACGCTCACCATCCATGCTCACCAGGGAGTATGCTCCATTGGGGTAAACCCTGTGAATTATGTAAGGTCCTTCCCATTTGGGCTCCAACTTGGGTGATTTCCTACCAGAGATCATTGGCGTCTGGAGGGCCAATACCAAGATGCCTTGCAAGAAAGAGCGGAGGTGAACCTTCTTATTGAAGGCTCTAGTTATCATATTCTTATGCCTTTCCAGATTGTGTAGGGCACAGACCCTATTCTCGTCAAGTGCTTCCAATTAAGCCAGACGAATTTCAGCTACCTTATCTAGCACCTACTGGTCATAGACCACTGTGCATAATGAGGGAAGTTGGATCTCGATGGGAAGGACAACCTCAAATCCGCACACCAGGGAATATGGGGTCACCTAGGTGGAATTACGAGCCGTTGTCTGATATGTCCATAGGGCGTTGGGGAGCTTTTCCGGCCAACTCTTCTTGTTCTGACCAACCATTTTCTGCAAAATGTTAGTGAGGTTTTTGTTGAATGCCTCGATCTATCCATTATCCTGTGCATGATAATGGGAGGTATGGTTTGAATGGATCTTTTAATTGGGGTACAACTTCTTCAACTCAGCTGCATGGATGTTTGTGCCATTATTGGTGAGGATGGCGTGAGGGACCCTGTTGGCACCAAAATGTTGGAAGAAAAGAAAGAAGAAAAAGAGGCCCTGCGACCTATCTCGTGAATCCAATGCACGGAGCCCCCCCAGAAATATAGTTTTCGTGAAGCAAAGGAGGCGGGACGCTCCGTGAACACCTCTGAAATTCGTGCACCAATCATGAAGGAATGGAGGAGGACCCCTCTGCGAAATTCGTTGACGTTCGCGATGCCGCCGTGAAGCAACAGAGGTGGGATGCACCGCGAATGGATTTGACGTTCACAAACCCACCGCGAAGCAAGGAGTCCGGCCGCTCCGTGACCGCCCGTGACGTTAACGAACCACCATGAAGCACCAAAGTCCCTCTTTATGTCGTGTCATCTCTGCTCCGCAGTGCCTCTTGCCTATAAATACCACACTCCCCCCGAGACCAACGGACGGACAATCCGACCTTTCGCCTTCCTAGCTCCCAAATCGTGAAGCACCGTTTGATCTGTGAATCATGAGCTACGCGAGGTATTTTTGCTTCGTGAGGTGCCTCTGCATTGTCTCGTTTTGATCCCCTCTTCCGAGAGGAATGCCTTTTGCATGGCCTAAGGTATTTCTCAATGAAAGGGTATCCCCAAGGGGACCCGGGTTGTCACGAAGCATTTATGATTTGCAAAAGACCCTTCATGTACACATGATTTGTTTGCTATGGCAGGATCATTGTACTTTACGAAGCACATTGCTTCACGACAGTTTTCTTTTCAGGGTGCCCGTGCTCCGTGAGGCAGTGCTCCGCGAATGCCTTTCCACTTCGCGAAGCACCTCCCATTTTCACCTCCACCCCATGCTAAGGATAAGGCACCCCACTTCGTGAAGCACACCTCTTCACAAGTTCCCCCGCCACGCAGAGCAACCAAGCTCCATGAGGCCCCTGCCTATGGACCCCTCTGCTTGGAAAATCATTCTCCTGGGCGACCCTCCTGGTTTGCACGATGTGATTTCAAAATCCCCTGGACGACACTACCCATTGCGTTGCTTCGCCTCATGCTTCTTTGCATAGGCACGCTAAAGGATATTGCTTCTTTTTATAGCCACGCTAACGTGGACCCCTCAACAGATCGCTCCATAACACCCCCAGTCATGGCCTTGCCAATGCCTTCCCTCCCACAAGGAGCAGAGGTTACCGGTTATGTATGTCCAAGGGGTGTGAAGCGCACCCACCTCGTCCGAGCTATAGGATGTTAAACTGCCAAGAACCACTGTCCTCAGCACATGATGTTAAACTGTGACCTGGCCCCATGCCTCGGACGCAGAGTCCCCCACCTTGGATATTCTCCACTCCCACTCATTTCCACAGGGATGGGATCATCCCTCACATTGGAAGATATCCTCTTTATTAGAGTGTCATTTGTCCTCGGGGAAGGGAAGCCACCTTGGAGTAAGCCCCTAGATTTTCTTGCAGGAGGCAGTATCCCTGCTCCTCCTCACTTCCTCGGTGCCAAGGCCAGTGGAGGATGTGATAGGGAGCAGGGCCCCTCCTTTCTTGGGTCCCAAATCCCTCTTCTGCTGCGCTTTGTCGCACCCGGGCCTCCATCATGGAGTAAGTCCCAATCTTCCTCTCCCTGGGCTGTTCCATGCATAAGCCCCACTCCACTTCCCACAAAAGCACCTTTCATGACGTGATTATCAGGTATCTGCTACCTCTTTTTTCTCACACCGAGCATGACTCATGGGGGCTTAGAGTAAGCATCAACCATGAAATCCTCTCCGAGCAGCCAAGAGTGTAAGCCCCACACCATTCCAATTCAAAATATGGGGACTTTGATCCATGTCAAGGCATGGTACGTAGGAACCCTCCACGAGGTTCAATCCCCAAAACGAATCATCTTGGGCCACCTCAGAGTGTAAGCCCCATGAAACCTCAGGCCACCTCATAGTGTAAGCCCCATGCCACCTCGTGCCACCTCAGAGTGTAAGCCCCATGCCACATTGGGCCTCCTCAGAGTGTAAGCCCCATTCCATTTGAACTATGAGTAATTTGATCCATGTCAATGCATGGTACATAGGAAGCCTCCATGAGGTTCAAGCACAGCACCCGGTCATTCTAACCTCCTTCACGTCGGTTCACCATCATCACGGGCAACCTAGAGTGTAAGCCCCACACATCCAATTTGAACTATAGGTACTTTGATCCATGTCAAGGCATGGTACGTAGGAAGTCTCCATGAGGTCCAGGCCCACCACCCGGTCATTCAAACCTCCTTCGTGTCGGTGCACCAAGTCCGATCATCATGGGTCGCCTCACAGCATAATCTCCAAATACCCCCGTCCCTCATGACGTTAAACTGTATTCCCCTTCTATGAACTACGAGGTATTTGATCCTTAATAAGGTAGGGTACGTAGGAAGCCTTACGAGGTCCAAGACTGACACCCATTGGACTGAGGTCCATCTTCACGTCGGTTCATCGGCATCCTTTGAACTACGTGGACTTTGATTCCCTGCCACAGGGATACGTAGGAAGCCTTTTCAAGGCTCAATCCCAACATCACCATAGTTCCTACGTCGGTTCGACACTATCTCCCCCTTCACTCCATTCAACTTTCTATCATTCATCCTGATCCTTACCCGGGACACCACATCCTGATAGGATCGTGCGAATTCACTTCCCCAAAGCTCTGAGCAGTGGTTAGGGAACGAACCATTCGTTAAACCCGACACCGGTGTTCTTTCAAGAGGTCACACCCACCTAATCCACTCCAGTCAGTGTTCTGATCAGTCCAATCTGTCCCCGATGGACGTTAAACATGCGGCATACCCTGTGTTAAACATGGGAAGCTGAGGAAGACCTCAGATACATGCCTATGGAATATGATTCCCCGCACTTGATGTGGGATTCCTCAGGCTTCCACGCCCTTGAGAAGCCCTATAATAAGGGACAAAAGACAGACACGCTGATTCCCCAGCGTCCAAACAAGCCAGTGATGCCTCAACGTGACTACTCCCCCAACTGAAGGTTGATGCCCTGAACGAACCCCTTGGAATGTCCAAACAGAAGCAGTGTAATTAACCTACATCCATGGAAACATGTCACTAGGAAGAGTTTCACGAACAACATATTAAATCAATAAGGGAGACTCGGACTAGGTGACAAGTTCCGAGGACAAATCCGCGGAAGGAAGAACCGACATCCCATCATCCTGTTTCGATCAAGGAGGAGACATACCTGAATAAGGAGCGAATGCCGCCCGCCTTTGGAAAGAGAGAATGTGAGGCAACAGAACCGCGCCGACATCCCCCAAACGCGAAGGACACACACCCCGGCGAAAGCGTCAGAAACAGAAATGGTGAACCCGACGTGAAGTTCTTCTCCTCAATGTGGAGATTAGTAGTGCTCGAGACATCAGTAGAGTGATGTGTCACCAGATCTAGATATCAGGCGTTGGGTCCTGCCAAGAAAATAGCAGTCTTGGCGTGAACCTTACCAGAAGTTGGGGTAGTTAAAATGTTGGGAATCTCGGTCTGCGACGTTGTCAGCGTGGATCCCTCTTACTGGTCATAGAAGACGTAATGATGTTGGGGCACTGGGTGTAGATTTCTTTTTCTGTCAGTACTAATAAGCTGATATCCCTGCCTCAAAAAACCAAGTTTCTGTGTCCGTAACCCGATCACCTCCTGCCCTCCGACGCAGGGGCAGGGGAAATATCAACGTGGATATCCCGAGCAGTTCTGCCTTTCCTATGACGGCCTCGACTGCCGCAAATACTGGGCACCAACGCCCCCTCTCCACATCAGAGATTATCCAGCGAAGGGTAATCAATGACCATGTAGGTAGGTGTGAGGAGGAAGGGGTCATCCCTACGAGGGACATGACCTTCATGGATTTAGAGGCATCCGCACCTCATCGTCAATGCCCCCCTCGAGGGCTGTGCAGGGAGCCACTGCTCCCCACTCCAACCTTCAACCATTTTGGGAGCCTCTCCCCGGAATGCCTCGATGACTCCATGCCCTACGCCGATGAGGTAGGGGATGTTTGGGCTAGCCCGACCAGAGTTCCGTCCCATGGGTTCTCAGCGAGGGCCCCCACTAGGCCACGACAGCGCCGCCACCCAGTTCCCTAAGCTGAAGAGCAGGTAGACTACCCTACCTGCACCACCAGCACCAGCCCGGCTGACCCGACACCAACATCGGGCACAGGCTGAGGAGGTCTCCCATCAAGGGGCGTCAACGTCAGCTACTACTATGGCCCAAGCCACCGCCGACGTGCATCATCGACCCCCTGCATATGCTGAGCAAGGAAAACTGTATGCCCGACCCAGATCGAGGCCCCAACCACCCCACGAGTAGGCTGGGTCGACTCTCCTAGTCTCAGGCATGGGTAGTGGCCACCGCGGACTAACTTGCAGCAATGCCACCTAGTGCAGGGGCCCTCCCCGTGCAACCACCATGGAAGATGCAGGTCTTTCCCGCTCCCAGGCCCGACTCGGAGGTATGACCCATGCCACATTCGACACGAATGAGGGCCTTCCCCATGGTAGAAACACCCCATATGGGAGCCTCTCCCACGCTCATTACACTGGATACAAAGCCGTCTCTTCTGCCACGGATCGTCGGGGTGGGGACGTTGCACATCCAGTCACTCTCCAATGTGAGGACCTTCCTCACATCCTTGTAGAATCCTATGGAGGTCCTATTCATCCTATCAACCAGAGGGGTGTAGATCAACTTCACTTCACCAACACCCGACACGGAGGTCCTACCCGTGTTCAGTCCGATTAGTATGGGGACCTGCCTCACACTGACGTCACCAAGGGAACCAGACATGGAGGTCCTACCCGTACTCCCGTCAGTTCTAGTGGGGGTCCCACCCGTACCAGCACCCAGCATGGAGGTCCTCCCCGTGTTCTCTTTGAAATCTTCCTCGGTGCTCCTCGCACCCTGGACCACTCAGGAGGAAGTACTCCCCACCCCAACACTAGTATGGCCAAAGGACCTTCTTGTGCTGGGAATTTTCCCTTCCCCGAAGAGCCATCCCGGGGCAGGAAGGCGGGTCGTCGCTGCCTCAAGAAGAATACCGAAAAGCTTCATACTGAGATCAAACCGGTCTATTTCTCAGATTCTGAAGTAGAGTACGACTTAGAGGTGGAACCCTCCCCTCGGTCCTCTGTGGGAAGGGTCGGGGCAGAAACAAGGCGTATCAGCCTCATCCTTCCGAAGTGCGAAGCCCACCGAATTCCCACCTCTCTTCGAAGTTACATCCAGGAGGAGGAAATTCTGGGAATACCATAGGTTTCGACCGTTCAGTCACCACCGTCATCGCTAGAATCACCCTCTACCTCGACCAGAGATCACGAAGATCAATTTTGGGGATGGATGGTGGTTGAGAAATAGTGTAACCCATCGTCGACAACCGCAGTCCCTGCATCAGAAACCGTGGCTGTCAGCCCGTCGTATCGTTAAATAGTGGCCAAGACCCCACACTCCTTAGAGGATGGCCTGGAATTCGGTGGCCAGTCGGCTCGTTCGCCATATTCTCCACCGCCCATTCTACACTCTCAGCGGTCCGCCTCCGTACCGTTGTTGGTTCCTCAATCGCCTCCGGTTGACGAGTGGGAAATACGGGGCCTGACCCAGAATCCGAGCCCAGGAACTTATAGAACATTCTTGTGGCATATCAGTTCCCAGAGAAGTTCTGGCTGGTGGTCGCGTCGAACTTCTGTGCACAGAAATCCCTCACCCCAGAGGAAGTCGAGTGCTTCCGTTATTCCCTATGGGCGACACACTTCTATATTCATTATCATTGGGTGGTGTACCCCAGGAGCCAAGTGCACTTTGAGGAAATCAGTGAGCAATGTCGTCTGGTCAATTTGGCTGCACTCCCCGTGGCCCAATTCCCTCAGTCACCAGGTTTCCAGAGGACCATCCAACAAAGATGTGTTCAAAGTTTCAAGGTACTCCGCAAAATCATCAGGGAGGCTACCCCACACGTGAAAGTCCATGGCTGGGGGAAGTAAGATGCCCTTCTCTTCAGCCCTATTCGACTACAGCCTGACTCACTATGCGATATTGAGGACATACCCCTGGGAAGGGTCCCAATCAACACAGTAGAAGTCGTGGACAAGGAGGATGAGCTGAAATTTATTGATGGATACTTACCCCCTGAGGGTGTTCCAACACTGTTGGACCCATCAGGAAGGATTATTTTCCAGCAGAGGAACCTCCTAGGTCTCCCTGCGCCCACCGAGTTGTTGGTACTCAGTCGGAATGCCAGTAGGGGAAAAGACCATGTCGGAGCTGTCAAGCACTCCGGACCGTCTGCCTCAGTTCAGAAGACGGAGGAAGACCCCGAGAAGGCCGCGTTGCACCAGCAAATTTCTGAACAAAAGAGGTTGGTCGACAAACTCCTAACCAAGTGCTCTATAGAGCGAAGAACCGACTATGGTGATCCTATGTTGGGGCAGGAACAACTTCCCCCTGGTGAGATGCCTCCGGGTAACCCTGATCATACTGCTCCTGCGGACAGGTTTGAAGCTGGAACTCATGACAAGAGGGCATGATACGTCTCACCAAACCCTCCCGAACGACGTGAAAATCCGAGGAATCCGGCCCGGGTTCCCCCAGCTACCCCGCAGGCTGACCCTCTAGTCTCTCCACGAGACTTTGAACCCATCTACCATGTCGAAGAGCCCGACAACACACTCGTGGTTAGGTCCCCACCCAGATGATCCTATAGCGGCACTCATCACCTGCCTCGAGGAGTTGGAAACGCAACAGGTGGCAGTCCCACAAAATGGAAATTCATACCCAGCACGGGTGGATGTTATGCCTACACCCCGGGTTTTGGAAATCCCACTTTCTCTCCCTTTAACGGGATAAGAGACCCTTCGCAGCACCTGACCCACTTTTCCTCAAGGTGTTGCCGCATGTTGCGGACTCCAGCATAGTAGGAATCCCCCAAGCTCCGATGTTTTGTGCAGACATTGGAAGGCCATGCATTTGTTTGGTATTGCCATCTCCCCATTGGATTGGTGACCATCTTGGAGGATCATCGCTGACAATTCCTATACTAGTTTAGCTCCACCACACGAAAGACCAGCATCATAGACCTGTTCATGTGCAAGCAAAGGACCGATGAGCGAGTCGCGGACTTCATCTCCTGGTGGAAGGGGCTCACATACTCCCTCGACATGCCACTGAATCAGGATCAATTACTAACGATGTGCGTAGGTAATGTCAAAACAGAACTGGTTCCTTCCCTGATCACTCAGAACTACCCCGGAGGGTTCTGAGACTTCTTAGATAAGGCCCAACGCCTTGAGGAAGCTCTGCAACAGGCTAGTCAGGCGCGTCTGCTGCCCCCTATGATCCCGGAAATGAGGGATGCCAGAGAAAAGCCTACCGTGGTGGCCCAAATAGAAGCCCCCGGGCAGCTAGAATTGCTACCAGTAGCACCGGCTCCGCAACCTCGCAGAGGCCCGCCACCACAAGCGCAACCTCCTTCCCAACATATACCTCCTCAAAACTAGCAGGTTCCCCAACGCAACGTGCCACCACTGCCTAGGCAGGATAATCAGGATCTGCCTCCTAGGTAGGCTCCTCCGGTCCCTCGTCAGGTTCAGGCTCCCAGACCCCCCTTCCCAGATAGACAGAATCAGACCTACTCCTTCAACTAGGCTCAGGTCCTTGGTTATTTCCATAGAACCTTGGAGCAAGGGATTGTGCGACTGCCTGAGTGCAAAAGGCCAGAAGAGGTGAATCTCACTGATCACCCCAACTACTTCCCTTATCACCGAATTTTAGGGTACACCCTCAAACAATGCTATGTGTTCAAATAATGGCTTCAAGAACCGATCGACAACAACATAGCCAGGTTGGGCCCGACCCCGGCCTAAGTGGCAGGTGTCTTTGTGGGGTCAGAAAGTGGTAGCGACAACGAAGGCGAGTGGAAGCAGGTTCCTAGCCATGGATCCCAGAAGTACGACGACTGAATGGCTCGTAAAGTGGTGTCTCGTGACCATTGTATCATCCGGGAACACCTGAATTAGCCAGAGCCTTCAGAATCTACAGCCGCTACCTCTTCATCATCATCCCAACCGACCTCTTCCCAGAAGAGCAAGCATCGGCGGAGTAAGAAAAAGCAATGCGCCCCGTCAATGCCATCGTCGTCCTGCACTCTCGGTGACTTCATGCGCCCTGAGATGGGGATCCCTCCCAGAATCCACCCTATGGTGGATGACTCTTCATATGATAGTCAGGGGTATGATTTGGTTAATACCGTGGAGTTGGTAAATCCCTACATGACTCCCGACGAGGAGGAACGCCGAGCGAACCTCCCCAACATCCCCATCCGACGCCAACGTCGTCGGAACCGAGGCCATGTGGGTCATCAAGGCACGTCAGCTGGCAATTTCATCCAGGTTGTGGACGCCACTAAGACCAGGCAGCAAGCCCAACACAGAGCTCAACACGCGCAACCTCCTCACTTGGTGTCCTCGGATCTACCTGCACCTCCGTTTGTGCTACTGGATCAGGCATAGCTACCTCGTCCATAATGCGGCCAGTCTCGCCCTGCTACAGACCGATCTCAGTTGTCCGGTACTCATATGGAAACCACTCTTCAGGACACAACTAGTGAGCAACGGGACATACCTAGCACTAGCTAGCCGCTAGTCCAGCCGGTTGGGTCCGTCGTGCCTCCAATCACAGAGTGATCTCCTGTGAGTAGAGGTTCACGCCTGTCATGAAATTACGATGTCCTAAAACATCTCGCCGGCATTCCATTAAGGCTCTCTATCCTTGAGGCTCTTCACCTGTTGTCAAACATGCATGAGGCTCTCGCTGAGGCTTTAAAGATCCCCCTCCAGTTTGAGACGAAAGTAGCAGCTGCAGAATCCTTCCATGCTGAGGAAATTGAGAACGCTGAATGCCAGGCAGTTATCTCGTTCTCTGGTGAAGACGAAGACCCTCCCATACAGGGGCACATTCATCCATTGTACTGTTGGATACTGGTACTACACAGCGGAAGCTAGTGGGCCAGGAATTTAAAATTTTATGCTTCACCAGAGTGACATAACCATTTCAACTTTAGTGATCTTATCCCGGCTTGGTCCGAGGATCTCACAAGGTTTATAAAGAGCACAAAAAATTAAACTGAACATTTACGTTGTTCATAATTGACATGTGCAAGTCTTAGGCATGACGCCAGTGATTGTTGCTTGAAGACTCTGATGTTGAAGCCGTCTAGATCATCCACACACGTCTCGCGAATCTGCACGCACGCCGTTCGTCAAGATCCAGGTGCTAGTGCGGATCTTCGACGCTCACTTCAGCACATCGATGATCACCTCAAAGGAAAGAGATTCACTTTGAGATGGATGATCTTGAAGATCCTTCTTTGCATGAGAGACTCTCTCTCTAGATTCCAAGAGGAGAGAGAAGCTCTCAATATTGACACATGAATAGTGAATATGGGAGAGCCTCTCTCTCACTTATATAGGGAGTGTTTAAAACATGCGGTATAGGTTCTCGGCCCCCCGTGTAATAGACGTTCGCTATATAAGTGATATAAATAATTATTTATGACAAATAAAATTATTCCATAAATAATATTTACAATTTATCACTTACTTGTAATATATAAATATATTACGTGATAAATTTGAGTCTTTAACTCGACTCATTCCTCCTACTAATATTAAACGAACCTAGGATATTTAAATCCATTCGAATAATATTAATACTTGTATTTACTGTATAACTTGTAAATACATGTTATAAATAAATGCAATGAATTATTCTAAACTCAAATAATTAATGAATTTATTTATTCTTTGGTGATCTATAGACCTTGGATAGTGCTTAGACCCTTTGGTGGGGACCACCAAGTTCTAAATTCCTATTCCCAGAATAGGGATGATTCATAAGGCACTATTGTGTGTGACCCTCTAGGCCCTTATCTCAATAGTAGTGAAAAATACCACCGATCTAGAGTGAGGTCTAGCAACCCATCGAGGCCCCTATAGAGATAAGGCAAAGTCAAAGCAAAGACTGCCTTCCTACAAACACGGTCCGTGTAATATAATCTCTTCATCATCGATATCTCAATAAAGTAGAATGCATACTAGTGTCATCATTCTTTATTTTCTTTATTTTGTTTTTTGATTTGTCTGGACGGTCTTACCTTCAACTACCATGGACATGGATTTATTGAAGGTGAAACCATCCAAATCAACCAGGCCCAAGATATCTCTTCCTGAACTTGGAAGTGAAAAATCCTTTCTCAATCATTCCATCAATGCCATGCCATTAATGACGTACCTGATACAAACTACCTCACCATGACTGTGTTGCCATGGTTTTCGCCTTATATCAAATGTACATAATCAAATGAAATTCATTGATAATGATCTCAAGTCAGGAGACCATTACACATGTCCGTAGATAGGAACGACTAATGACACTATAAACATGTGGTGTTCCTATTAAGCAGGTCTGTCCTCATGATCTCAATAGCTAGAGATCATCAAGTGTGAACTTCATGAGAAGAAGTCTCAATACTTATGAGCCCCCAGCACCTGATGGTCACAAATCACCTATTTCCTTTCAGAATGATGTAACTGGACCATAGGATGTTACTTTAAGATTACTCTCATGGCATCTCAGGGTTTTCATTATTGCATGGGACCTTCTATAACCATTTAATGTGATAGGTAATCTAAAGAAATTGTCATAAACAAAGTGGATGCAGAAGTATCTACACTATCATGGAAAGATAAACACATGTATAAAAATAAACTGAATGCATGTGATAGTAATCAAAGTACAATACAAGTTGGGTTTAGGGAACCCACTTTCAACACTCCCACTTACACTAGAGCTAACTGCTAATAGGTTTCAATCCGATAGCTCTCACATGTGAATCATGCTTCTACTGAGAAATGGATTTAGTCAAGGGGTCTGCCACGTTGTCCTCTGTGGCTACTTTGCTAACTGTCACTTCACCTCTTTGAGTAAAATCCCTCAAGATATGAATCTTCCGAAGAATATTGTTTTTCCTCTGGTGAGACCTGAGCTCCTTGGAAAGCACTACTACAGTAGTATTATCATAATATACTGGGACAAGGTCTATAATGCTAGGTACAACACCAATGTCTGAGATAAAGCTACGTATCCAGACTGTTTCCTTTGCTTCATCAGAAGCTGTAATATATTCGAAATCTGCTGTAGAATCAGCAACCACAACTTTATTTGAGCTTCTCCAGCTCACTGCACCACCATTCAGGAAAAAGATGTATCCTGACTGCGATTTCATATCATCATGATCTGTCTGGAAACTAGCATAAGTGTATCCCCTCACAACTAGTTCCTCATCTCCTCCATACACCTGAAACATATCCTTAGTACGCCTTAAGTACTTTAGGATAGTTTTAACAGCTATCTAGTGCAGCTCTCCTAGATTGTCTTGATATCTACCCACCATGCTTAAAGAAAAGGCAACATCAAACCTAGTACAGATCATGGCATACATGATAGAACCCACTGCCGAAGCATAAGGGACTCTACTAATTCTGTCAATCTCCTCCTATGTTTGTGGACACAATTTCTTGGAAAGATTTATACCATGTGACATAGGTAACAATCCTCTCTTGGATTGTTTTATATTGTACCTTTTGAGTACCTTGTCAATATATGTACTTTGACTTAGGCCAAACATCCTTTGAGATCTATCTCGAAAGATATTGATCCCTAGAATGTAGTCTTCATCACCTAAGTCTTTCATGGAGAAGGATTCATTTAACCAAGTCTTAACTGACTGTAAGACTTGCACATCACTTCCCATGATTAATATGTCGTCAACATATAAAACTAGGAAAACGATATCATTACCTTCAAGATTTTTATAGACACAAGGCTCGCTTTCATTTTTGAAAAAACAAAAAACTCTTATGGCCTCATCAAAGAAAACATTCCATGATCTTGATGTCTGCTTCAATCCATAAATGGATATTTGCAACTTGCATACTTTATTGGAATTCTTTGACTTAACAAACCCTTTGGGTTGAGTCATATAGATGTCTTCAACCAACTTCCCATTTAGAAAATCAGTTTTGACATCCATTTTCAAAATTTTGTAATCATGAAAGGCTACTATTGAAAGAAATATTATGATGAATTTAAGCATTTCCACTGGTGAGAAGGTTTCATCATAGTCAATGCCTTGATGTTATCTGAAACCCTTTGCAACTAGTCTTGATTTAAAGGTATCAACATTACCATCCATGTCCATCTTCTTCTTGAATACCCATTTGCATCCAATGGGATTTACATCAGTTGGAGGATCTACCAAAATCCAAACTTGATTTTGGTACATGGACTCTATCTCAGAATTCATGGCTTCTTACCATGTAGCAGCTTATTTTCCTTCTACTTCTTCCTTGTAGGTTAGAGGTTCATAATCCTCAAGGATTATTGTGTCACCTGACTCGGTGACAAGAAAACCATAATGTTATGGTTCTCTAACCTCTCATATAGACCTATGCAGTATCTGTGTCCTAGGAACAATTTCTTCTTCCACTTGCTCTTGTGGAGATTGTTCCTCTACCAACTCTTGTGCATCTGGAGCATTAGCTTCATCAAAGTCAATATTGATCCTACTATTTCCAGTAGAAATGTGATCCCTTTCTAGAAATGTGGCGTATCTTTCCACAACGAATTTTCTATCTAAAGGGTTATATAGGTAGTATCCTTTAGTTTACTTAGGATAACCTATAAAGATGCACTTAGTGCTTATAGATGCTAATTGGTCACTTGGTAAAGTCTTGAAAAATGCCTCGCATCCCCATACATGCATGTGTGTCAGATTGGGTTTCTTTCCATACAATAATTGATATGGAATCCCATATATATCTTTAGTTGGTACTCAATTAAGGGTATATGATGTTGTTTGCAAGGCGTATCCCCAAAAGGATAATAGAAGAGTTGTATGACTCATCATTGATCTGACCATGTCAAGCAAGGTCATATTCCTACTTTCACTAACACCATTCCATTGTGTTGTATAAGGATGAGTGAGTTGGGATACTATCCCACACTCCTTCAAGTGATCAATGAAATCTTGGTTAAGATATTATCCGCCTCAGTCTGAGCGAAGTGCTTTTATCTTCTTACCAAGTTGGTTTTCTACTTCATTTTGATATTCATTAAAAAAAGAAAGGAATCTGACTTATACCACATTAAGTAGATATAGCCATACCTACTATAATCATCGGTAAAAGTAATGAAATATATAAAACCACCCCTTGCCTCTACTGGAAATGGACCACATACATCGGTATGTATTAATTCCAGCACTGCATTGGCTATTTCTCCCTTTCCTGAGAAAGGTGCTTTGGTCATATTTCCTTGTAAACAATCTTGACATACATCTAAGGGTTCTAACTGTACCGAGTATAGATACCCTTCTTGAAGTAATCTTCATAATCGCTTCTCATTTACATGACCAAGTCTGAAGTGCCATAGGTGGGTATTATTTGAGTCATGTTGGCTGTTTTTTTCATGGATTACCATTACTGAGTTTTCTAGTTATAGCATATATAAAACATTGTTAAGATGTTCCATACCATAACATATGTTATCCCTATAAAAGAGACTACTTTTATTTCCAAACTTGAAATAAAAACCCATAGTGTCTAAACTTGACACATAGATAATGTTCCTGGTAACAGACGGTACATAATAGCAATTGTTTAAAATAAGAACCAAACCAGTTGGTAAATTCAATTTATAGTCTCCCACTTCCAAGGCCGCCAGACTTGCACCATTTACAGCTCGGAGATCCACTTGACCTTTTTCAATCTTCTTGAACCTACTTGGTTCCTGTATATGAATGCAAATGTGTGATCCACATGACGTATCAAATACCCAACTTGTAGATAAAGATAGATTGCATTCAATGACAAAGATACCTGAAGTAGAAGCATCAGCTTGCTTCTTCTTCCCAGCTCTGCAATTTTTCTTCCAGTGGCCTTTCTTGCCACATCCAAAGCAGACAGCTTCCTGCCCATTACTTTTCCTCTGAATCTTTGGCTTCTTTGCAGGACGATGCATTGGTGTCTTTGGTCTTGACTTGACCTTAGACCCCTTTTCCTTGCCATTGTTTTTCTTGTTCACCATAAGGACAGTTGAATTGGTTTTTTTCATGTCCTTATCAGCTTGGTGAACTAAATCCAAAAGATCTGGAAGCGACTTTATCATATCATTCATATTATAATTGACAATGAAAGTTGAGAAGCTTGATGGTAAAGAGGCAAGAATGAGATCCACTGCTAGTTCTTGGTTCAGTTTAAACCCAAGGGCTTCAAGCCTCTCAATATACCCAATCATCTTGAGTACGTGAGGACCAGCTTGGTTCCCTTTTGCTAGCCTGCACTTATAAAGCGCACTTGAGATCTCATACCTTTCTTGCCTTGCCCTCTCCTCTTATAGTTCTTGGAGATGTGAAAGCATCTTGTAGGCGTCCTCTTCCTCATTCATTTTTTGCAATTGGCCGGGCATGGATGACAACATGATGCACTGTACATCAAGCGAATCGTTTACATGATTTCTCCACTTATCTTTTTCCATCTTACTTTCTCCCTAAGGAGGCTCATCAGGAATTGGGGATCCAGCGCATATAGCTTCCTTTCTTGGTGTAGTACTATGCGCAAGCGCCTGTACTACTCCTAGAAGTTATTGCCGGTCAGGGTATTTTCTTTATCCAAGATCGATCGCAGTGATAAAGTACTTGTGGTGTTGGTGATTTCCATTTTGAATCTACATCAGATAAACATTTAGCAGTTAGTACTTTGTCTTGATTACTTTTTGACATTTTATGATTAATAAATTATTATACCATTTAATGTCTCCCACTATTTTAACAAACCTTAATATCCCTCACTATTAGATTCAGAATACTCTATCTCTTGAGAATTCTAGTGGCAAGGATCCTCAAAACCTCCCTCGTAGTCTACAATCTAGGGCTACGACACTACTTGGAGGATTTCAAGGTAGGCTCTATGCTGGCCAACCACTTTTTCTTGTGGTTCCTTGTGTTGTTGAGTAGAGTCCTAGCTTTTGGAATCTGAACTTGATTACCTCAACCTCTTTCCTCTAAAGTTATAGAAAGTTAGATAAGGCTAATCCTTGACTACTCACATTAGTTAAGTCGACCCGTTTCTCTCATGAAAACGCGCCAGTAGTAAGAGGCAATCTCAACTAAGGCTGAAGAGCACCCAAACAGTCGTTTTTGTTTAAATGTGAGAAATGGAAGGAATTTAGACTTAATATATCTTTGAGGGATTTTTAATATTAATTGACGAATATAATCCTTTTCTATTTATTATGTTCAAACTGGGTTGTCATGCTCACAAATGAACATTAAATAGAATATTATTCGTCACAAATTTATGCATTTTATCATGTTTACTATCCTATGTGATCATGAAATAATCATGCAGACGCATAAAATAATAAACTGTGAATAAAGTAAATCATGCATTCCGACTGGTCTTCAACATTCTATAATGATCGATCGATAACTGACCAATCATCACCTAGGGGCATCCATACCTGAGTCAATACATGACTCGTGTCGCTGCTGGCCTCAGTGCAAAGCTCCCAACTCCTGTCTGGACGACCGCCACAACATGGCAGGGTCATCCTCTCAGATCGTCACTGTATAATTACAAATATACTCACATGTAGGCGAGGGGGTCTGGGGTACAAAATACAAATAGTGCAATGGATGCGCAGGTCCTTATACATATTTGAATTAAAAGACGATTCAAAGACCATCATTTATCTAATTAAATATTACAATCATCGCACGCATTGAATAAATAATTAATTAAATAAATAAATTCCAGACATACATAGGTCGGTCACTTGATCAAGACCAATCGGGGTAAAAGCGCAATAAAAATTAAATTGCAATAAATTTAAATTATGCGAGGGTGTTCTAATAAATTAAATGAATTTGATTAAATTCAAATAATTTATTTTTATCGGTTCCATTTGTTTAATTTAATTTTAATTCCAAAAATTAAATTAAACCATTAATTTAATTCTAAACTTAAATGAAATTAATATTTCGGATTAAAATAATTTAAACCCATAAATTAATTGCAATTAATTTAATTTAAAAAACTAAATTAATTAAAATTAATTTAATGCAGGGTTACCTCTAACTGGAGTAGAGTCCGGCAGGACTGCGTACCGCCGCGAGGTGTCGTCTTGAAATAGGTACCGTGGCTTGAACGCGGCGTGACCGCGGTGTGACCACGGTGTGACTGCGGCATCCAATGACTCCCGAGATGGCTTAATCTCCCGACGTGGTCTGAAGGGAGTTGAAGAAGGCCAGGAAAGAGGCCGTCCAGCCACATAGCCAGCAGCCCGCTGCTCCGGCGAGCCGACGAGGCGGCTGTCCGGTCCGGCGCGGGCTCAGGGCGGCCGGACGGAACTGGTCCGGTGTGGAGGAGGAGGTCGGTGAGGGATCGGGGTAGCTGGACGGAGGAGGTCCGGTGCGAGGGCTGGCCAGCGTGAGGTGGGGTCTGAGGCGGTGCAGTAGAGAAGGCCGATGCGGGTTGAGGCGGCTCGCCGGAGGGGGCTCAACGCGGAGGAGGTCTGAGGGAGGGAGAGGGAGGTCGTCCGTCGGAGGGGGTTCCGGCGTGAAAGGAGGAGGCCGACGTAGGTTGCGTCTGGTACGGAAGAGGAGGCCAGCGCGGGGGATCGGGGGAGCCGGGTAGGGGCGGTGCGGCGGAGGGGAGGCCGGTGCGGCTGGCGGCGGCCGGCCGGAGGCGATCCGGCGGGGAGGAGGTCCGGCGGAGGGGAGGCCGGATAGGGTTCGACATCCCTCTCTTGTGCGCTGCGTGATAGAAGACCCATTTGGGGTCTTCCTCCTCCTTTTTTATTTTATTTTATTTTTCCTTTAGACAAATAAGGCAACCCCTTTGTTTTTTTAAATAAAGGTAGAAGATCCCATTTTGGGGTCTTTTCTCCCCATTTTTTTAATTAAAAGAAATAAGACCCCAATTTGGGGTTTTTGTCTCATTCTCCCTCTCTCATATATTTTATTATTATAAAAAAATATAAAAAAAAATATTTATTATAAAATATTTTATTACAAAATATTATAAAATATATATTTGATGTTAATTCTCAATTTGAGATAAACATCAAATGAATGGAAAAACATGACGTCGATCCGATTAAATATTTTAAATGATCATAACATGATCATTCGAAAACGAAATGACGCGCTGTCGAATCCAAATGAACCATATCAACACCCCATAATTAAATTTAATTCATTTTAATGTTTTTGACTCAAAAAAAACTTGTGACTCCTTTAATACCACTGTTGGGTACCGGGACTGCGCAGCGGAAGCCGGTGGGCGGAGAATTTGAACATTTCTGCTTCACCAGAGTGACATAACCATGTCAACTCCGGTGATCTAGTCCCAGCTTGGTTTGAGGATCTCACAAGGTTTATAAAGAGCATGAAAAATTAAACCGAACATTTACCTTGTTCAAAATTTCCGTGTGCAAGTCTACCGCAGGACGCCGGTGATCGTTGCTTGAAGACTCTGGCGTCGAAGCCCTCTAGATTGTCCACACACATCTCAAAAATCTTCACGTGTGCCGTTCGTCAAGATCTGGGTGCTAGCGCGGATCGTCGATGCTCAATTCAGCGCAACAATGATCATCGCAAAGGAAAGAGCTTCAATCCAAGATGGATGATCTTGAAGATCCTTATTTTCTTGAGAGACTCTCTCTCTATATTCCAGTAGGAGAGAGAAGCTCTCAATATTGACACATGAATAGTGAATATGGGAGAGCCTCTCTCTCACTTATATAGGGAGTGTTTAAAACACGCGGTATAGGTTCCCAGCCCCCCGTGTAATACACGTCCACTATATAAGTGATATAAATAATTATTTATGACTAATAAAATTATGCCATAAATAATATTTACAATTTATCACTTACTTGTAATATATAAATATATTACATGATAAATTTGAGTCTTTAACTAGACTGATTCCTCCTGCTAATATTAACCGAACCTAGGATATTTAAATCCATTCGAATAACATTAATACTTGTATTTACTATATAACTTGTAAATACATGTTATAAATAAATTCAACGAGTTATTCTAAACTCGAATAAATAATGAATTTATTTATTCTTTGGTGATCCATAGAACTTGGATAGTGCTCAGACCCTTTGGCGGGGCCCACCAAGTTCTAAATTTCTATTCCCAGAATAGGGCATATTCTTAAGGTGCTATTGTGTGTGACCCTCTAGGTCCTTATCTCAATAGTAGTGAAAAATACCACCGACCCAGAGCGGGGTCTAGCAGCCCATCGAGGCCCCTATAGAGATAAGGCAAAGTCAAAGCAATGACTGCCTTCCTACGAACACGGTCCGTGTAATATAATCTCTTCATCATCGGTATCTCAATAAAGTAGAATGCATACTAGTGTCATCATTCTTTATTTGCTTTGTTTTGTTTGTTGATTTGTTCGGGCGGTCTTACCTTCGACTACCATGGCCATAGATTTATTGAAGGTGCAACCATCCTAATCAACCAGGCCCGAGATATCTCTTCCTAAACTCAAAAGTGACAAATCTTTTCGCGATCATTCAATCAATTCCATGCCATTAATGACGTACCTAATACAAACTACCTCACCATGACTTTTTCCCCATGGTTTTCTCCTTTTATCAAATCTACGTAATCAAATGACATTTATTGATAATGATCTCAAGTCAGGAGACCATTACACATGTCCATAGATAGGAACTACCAATGACACCAGAGACATGCGGTGTTCCTATTAAGCGGGTCTGTCCTCATGATCTCAATAGCTAGAGATCATCAAGTGAGAACTTCATGAGAAGAAGTCTCAATGCTTATGAGCCCCCATAACCTGATGGTCACACATCATCTGTGTCATTTCATAATGACGTAATTGGACCATAGGACGTTAATTTAAG
This sequence comes from Viscum album, assembly GCA_963277665.1. NCBI lineage: Eukaryota > Viridiplantae > Streptophyta > Magnoliopsida > Santalales > Viscaceae > Viscum > Viscum album. The sequence goes on along the minus strand of OY728163.1, from coordinate 79,433,474 downwards.
ATTACTGTCATGGCATCTCAGGGTTCTCATTATAGCTTGGGACCTGCTATAACCATTTGATGCGACAGGTAATCTAAGGACATTACCATAAACAAAGTGGATGCATAAGTATCTACACAGTCATGGAAAGATAAAAACATGTATAAAAACAAACTCAATACATGTAACAGTAATCAAAGTACAATAAAAGTTGGGTCTAGGGCACCCACTTTCAACGTGTACATCACCGGCCAGTTCAATGGCGTGGAAGTCCGCTGCTGTCTTTTTGTCACGGGATCTGGGGTTATCCTAATCCCGACTCGGACACTGTGGAAGCTGGGGTTGTCTGAGGATGATTTAACTCCCTCCGACCTAAGAATCTAGGGGTATTAAAGAACTGAGCAAACCTTGGTGGGCAAGATCCATTTTAAGACTCATTTCGGGGGCCTAGTTTGCAGTACCGAATGCATGGTTGTTGATCGTACCACGATTCACTGTTTTATTCCACCCTTACACCGCAGTTTTAAACTAGTTTTGTAATGAATATTCCAAATATAATAATAAATTTCACTTCATGTTTTAATAAATCAATTAATTTTAATAAATATTATAATGGTAAATGTTACTTGTTTTTATTGTTTCAATGTAGGTGGAGGTGATTTGGAGGGCCTTTGATGAAGTGGAAGAAAAATGGGCCAAAATTGCATGGATCCATGGACATATGTCCACTGTTTTGCATAGTACACGAAATCTTTACATCCAAATGCTCTGAAATTTTGTGGACCTGTCCAAATATTAATAGGATACATTTTCTATTAAGGAACCCAATGCTGATTCGGATTCTATGGGGCCCATCCGAACTTATCTATCCAAGCCACCGAATTTGGACCAAGTTAAATGCGGTGTTCTGTATTTTATCAATATCCTGAGATGTAGTTGTCCAAATGGTTCCAAACGTTCGGTGGGGATAGTAAAGAGGTAGGTCTACAACTTTTCCATTTTCTCCAAAGCGTGATAAGACTTTATGAAGGCCGAAACACGTGGTACAATTGGATTGAAGAAATCTGTGTGCCTAAAACCACCTTCCAATTTTCCTATAAAATGGCACCTTGGGCTCCCCATTTGCACGTTCGGCCAAGAGGCAAGGTTCTTCCATTTTGGAGTCCCCAAGGAGTCTTCTCAAAATCCCTAGAGGTTATGGAGGCTAAGGGAGGTGCTACTTCAACAACTTCTTCTTTTTCCCCTCCCATGGGTTTCTAAACCCCTTGTGATCACCCGGGGAGGAATGTGATGTAATCCTGAGCTTCAAAGTTGTATTAATTTGAATGATATTTTTAATTCCAGGTTTTATGTTGTTTTTACTCATACTATATTCTTATTTTATTGATTTATTTACTGGTATGCCATGCTCAACTCATATGATCATGTTTGGGGGTACCCATTCATGTGATGTTTCACACACCGTTCACCACTTTCTTTTCCCCCTTTCAATTGTGGTGCTTGTGTGATTCATATTGGTCAATAGAACTCACACAATCTCTGTCAAGGACATGTACATTTATGTCATGTTATCACAATGAAATAACATGCAAACCTGGAGAGCACATTGAATTCTTCATCTGTTTCCTTGGTGAGTTTCAGTTATGATGTCAAACACAAATCACCCAATCATCGGCGGTGTCCGGTGAATCGTTATGTGTTTTTGACTGAACCCTAGGAGGTATCCTAGTATAAACTCCGTAAAATTATGGTTCTAGGTGTCACAAACAAGGGATTAAAATATCATAACCCCATCCCTTGAAGCGATGAAGGATGAGAATCACGAGACTTCCCCAGGTTGATCACGCTTAATCAATCTTGTTCATTTCTACTTTGTTTTATCACTTTCATTTTCTATTTTCATAATTAATCATAAAACCCCCAAGTTTCACAAAACCTAATTCACCTTCTACTTTCATAATCAGAACCCTTTTTTTAAATTAATGATCTAAGGCTCCGTCGAGAGACGACCTAGGGTTGCTGCTATACTGCAGAAATTCTAGTCAAAATTAAACAACTATTTTGACGCGCTCGACAACGTGGTCAAATTTTGGCGCCATTGCCAGGGAGCCAAGATCATTTTTTTCTTTATTTACTTTTATTATTTTATTTTACTTCTTTATTAGTACACCTCTAAATACCCCACCCCCATTTGATTGTTTTTGTTTTGGGTTTTGTCTTTATTTTTGGTTGTTTTTGGTGTGTTCTTTATCTCTCTCTCTCTATCTCTCTCTTCTTCTCCATCTCCCTCTCTAATTCTATATCATAAAATTCTATTATTCTTTCACCCTTCTTAAGTTTCTCTTTTATCCATCTTAAGTAAAAAAAAACAGAACAAAAAAATCAATCAATCAAACTAGACATCATTGTTTCATGACAAGATCTGGTAAAGAAACACTACTTGAATTTGACCCTGAAATTGAAAAGTCACTTCACACAAAAATCAAGGAATATAGAGAAGGTCAATAAAGTAACAATGAGGAACCCATTTTGAAACCTCAAGTGTTTCTAAACCAACCCAAAATTGAACCCAATCAAACCCAAGAAAACATAGTTGCAAATAATCGAACTTTAAAAGAACTTACCACCCCTGATGTGGAGTACCAACCTGCGTACATCCAATATCCCGAGGAAGCATCCATCTTTGAGCTTAGATTAGGTCTCATCCACCTCCTTCCAAAATTCCATGGTCTTCCCGGTGAGGACCCTCACAAACATCTAAAGGAGTTTCACATAGTGTGCTCCACCATGAAACCCCAAAATGTGTCTGAGGACCTCATTAAGTTTAGGGCCTTCCCTTTCTCCCTTGATGGTGTAGCCAAAGATTGGATATATTATTTTCCTTCCACAATTGGGGGCTAGAATGACCTAAAAACACTTTTTCTAGAGAAGTTCTTCCCTGCCCCCTGAACTGCATCAATTAGGAAAGAAATCTGTGGAATTAGGCAATCACAAGGAGAGACCCTTCATGAATACTGGGAGAGATTCAAAAGACATTGCTCAAGATGCCCCCACCACCAAATTAGTGAACAATTATTAATCCAATACTTTTATGTGGGACTTATCCCCATGGATCGTGGAATGATTGATACTGTATCTGGTGGTTCCCTAGTTGAAAAAACTCCTTCTGCCGCTCGTGACTTAATAGCCCACATGGCTCAAAATGCACAACAATTTGGTACACGATCTATTGCACCAACCCGAGGAGTTCATGAGGTAAGTCATTCATCCCTAGAACAAAAGGTAGATACTAAACTTGATGAGATGCATACCCTTATAAGGAAATTAGCTCAAGCACAAGGTAACTCACACTCTACTTCTATTCCATTACATTGTGGTATTTGTTCTGATAACACTCATTTTTCTGACCAGTGCCCACAACTTCAAGATTTATCTGAGTCCTGTGCAGCTGTGTTCCTAGGGCGTCGATTCCAACAAGCACCTCCCTTCAAGCAAGAACCATTCAGGCCAAGTCCAAACCCCGGGTGGCAAGCACAACCACAATACCGACAAGGAGGAAACTCAAGCTACCCAAAGCAGAATTGGTATCAACAAGGCCAAGGTATGAAACCTTCTTATCCTTCAAATTCTCAAAACAATCATCCTCCTCCTCCTCCCAAATCGGAACCAAGCCTCGAGGACATGGTGAAACAAATGGAAACCCAAAACCTCCTGTTCCAACAAACCACACAATCAGCAATTCAAGACCTACGAACTCAAGTGGGACAATTGGAAAACACTATAGGCGATCTTAAGATGCAAGGGTCTAGACAACTACCATCTCAACCCATTTCCAATCCAAAGTACAAAGTAATGTATGTGCAATTACACTTCGTAGTGGTAAAGAAGTTTCTCCTTCTACTGATTCTGCACAGTAGGTATGTCCCCCTCATGAAAACTCTCTTTCCCAACCCTCAAAAACTTCATGTAAAGAAAAACAAGACAAAAATGGTAATCTAATAGTCATTGATGATTCAAATGAACAATCCATTCCTCTTCCTTTCCCTCAAAGACTCTCTAAATATAAGAAAAACTTTGATAATGAGATTGACAATGAAATAATGGATACATTTAAAAAAGTTCAAGTTAATATTCCATTTTTTGATGCAGTCAAGAAAATTCCCCGTTATGCCAAATTTCTTAAAGAGCTTTGCACCCATCGACGAAGGCTGAAGGGGAATGAGAGAGTCAACCTAGGAAGGAATGTCTCAGCCTTGATTCAACCAGCAATGCCATCCAAATGCAAGGATCCGGGCACATTCACGATACCGTGTACCATAGGGGATACCTTCTTTTCTGATGCTATGCTAGATTTAGGTGATTCCATTAATGTGATGCCTCACTCCATATATATTTCTCTACTGGTTGGAGAGCTTCAACCAACAGGAATTATCGTGAAACTTGCCAACCGGAGTACAACGCATCCAAAGGGAGTGATTGAGGATGTCCTTGTTAGAGTGAAGAATCTCATCTTCCCCACTGATTTCTACATTCTTGAGATGGAAGATACCTGAACCCAAGGACATGCCCCTCTCATACTTGGGAGGCCATTCCTAAAAACAGTAAAGAAGATCATTAACTTTCACAATGGTACATTGTCCATGGAGTTTGGTGGAGAAAAGGTAAGTTCTAACATCCTTGAGGCTATGAAACACCCCGTTGAAGAGCACTCCACTCTTCCTGTCTATTCGATGGAAGTGCTCTCAAATGATGCACACACACACAATTCTCTCCTCAACCCAAACTCTGATTCTTTTTTGTTTTCTTCACCCTTGGATGATTTGAGTTTTGGTTCTTCTTTTAAATGTTGTGTGGGTTCAGAAAAATGTAAATTTTTTGCTTTAATTGATGAGTGTGTTTATTCTGAGGTACCCATGACTATCGATGATTCTGCAAATCTCATTTCAATAGATTCTCTTTCCTTTGAGAATAAACATGAGCAGATAGATAGTTTCATGGAACTCACTCCCCCTAAATCCCCTCCCTCAATCCAGAAACAACTGGTGTTTGAACTTAAACAACTTCCTTCTAATTTAAAATATGCATATCTTGAGGGTATTGACCAATTTCCTGTCATTATTGCCAATAACCTCTCTCCACAACAGGAATTGAAACTGCTCAAACTTTTGAGAGAGTGTAAAAAGGAAATAGGATGGACATTGGCTGATATTCTCGGGATTATCCCATCTATTTTTATGCACCATATACTTTTGGATGATGAGGCTAAGCCCGTAAGACAATCTCAATGCCAGTTGAATCCCACTCTCCTAGAAGTGGTAAAATTGGAAGTCAGTAAATTAATTACTGCAGGGATCATTTATCCTATATCTGATAGTAAATGGGTTAGCCCAGTGAAAATTGTGCCTAAAAAACAGGAATAACAGTTGTGTCAAATGAAAGGAATGAATTGGTTCCAACACGTGTGCAAAACAGTTAGCGAGTCTGCATTGACTACCGTCGACTGAATCAAGCCACGCGGAAGGACCACTTTCCTTTACCTTTCATTGACCAAATGTTAGAACGATTGGCTGGTAAGTCCCATTATTGTTTCCTTGATGGCTATTCGGGTTATTTCCAAATCCATATAGCCCCTGAGGATCAAGAAAAGACAATATTTACCTATCCATTTGGCACATTTTCATACAGAAGGACGCCATTCGGTCTATGTAATGCTCCTAGTACTTTTTAGCGATGTATGTTGAGTATTTTTTCTGAGTACCTTGAGAGTTTTATGGAAGTATATATGGATGATTTCACGGTTTATGGTTCTTCTTTTGATGATTGTTTGGAAAACCTATGTTATGTCCTCCACCGCTGCATTGAAAAAGATCTTGTTTTAAATTATGAAAAATGTCATTTCATGGTTGAGTGGGGGATAGTTCTTGGTAATATCATTTCAAATAAGGGAATTCAGGTTGATAAATCTAAAATTGAATTAATTTCATCCCTTTTATTTCCAAAATGTGTTCGTGAGGTGAGATCTTTCTTGGGTCATGCTGGTTTTTACCGCCGATTCATTAAAGACTTTAGTAAGATTGTACTTTCCTTATCTCGGTTATTGCAAAAGTATTCTGAGTTTGTGTTTTATAAAAATTGTAAGGATGCATTCAATTCACTAAAAAAGAGTCTCGCATCACCTCCCATAATCCAACCACCTACGTGGGATCTCCCCTTAGAGCTTATGTGTGATGCCTATAACTTTGCAGTTGGGGCAGTTTTATCACAAAGGGTTGAAAAGGCTCCTCGTGTCATTGCGTATGCCTCGCGTACCCTTGACCCTGCCCAGGTAAACTACACAACCACAGAAAAAGAACTCCTTTCTATTGTGTTTTCCTTGGAAAAATTCTGTTCATATCTTCTTGGGTCAAAAGTGATTGTGTTTTCTGACCATGCTGCCCTTCGTTTCCTCCTAAAGAAACCTGAAGCCAAGCCCCGCCTCATTCGGTGGATGCTCCTCCTCCAAGAGTTTGACCTTGAGATTAGAGATAAGAGAGGAGTGGAGAATGTTGTAGCTGACCACATTATTAGGATTTCACCACCATTGGACCATCATGTTGACTCACCCCTACCCATTGGAGAATTCTTCCCTCATGAGAACCTTTGTGATGTTGTGGACCTTACCCCCTGGTATGCGGACATTGTGAATTTTCTAGCAACATCTAGGGTCCCCCCTGATTTTAGAACTTCACAATCCCAGAAACTTAAGCATGATTCTCGTTGGTACATTTGGGATGACCCATACTGGTGGAGAATTTTTAGTGACCAGGTAGTTTGTAGGTGTGTCCCTGACCATGAGTTCACCTCTATTTTGACCTTCTGCCACACCTTGGCATATGGGGGCCACTTTTCCTCTCAACGTACAGCTCGAAAGGTCCTTGACTCAGGATTATATTGTCCAACATTGTATAGAGATGCCCATAGGTTTTGTAAATCATGTACTCAATGTCAATTCACAGGGAATATCTCTAAGAGGAATAAAATTCCCCAACAGCCCATGTTATTCTGTGAAATCTTCGATGCATGGGGAATTGACTTCATGGGGCCTTTTCCAAATTAATTTGGATTTGTGTACATCTTATTGGCTGTTGACTATGTATCTAAATGGGTGGAAGAAAAGGTCACCAGGACCGATGACTCTCGAGTGGTTGTTGATTTTGTGAGGTCCCAGATTTTCAATAGGTTTGGTCTACCAAGATTCATCATTAGTGATCAGGGTTCACATTTTTGAAATCATAACATGAAAAACTTTCTTCGTAAGTATGGGGTTTTTCATAAAGTCTCCACTTCATATCATCCCCAAACTAACGGACAAGCAGAAATTTCAAATCGGGAAGTTAAGCGAATCTTGGAGAAAACGGTACAACCCAATAGGAAAGATTGGAGTTTGCGCTTGGATGATGCACTTTGGGCATACCGTACTGCTTTTAAAACACCGATCGGAATGTCACCATATAGGATTGTGTTTGGAAAATCTTGTCACCTCCCGGTGGAGGTAGAACACCGTGCATATTGGGCTGTTAAACAATTTAATATGAACCTTTCAGATGAATGTGAGGAAAGAAAGCTGCAGATTCAAGAGTTGGAAGAAATTCGACGTGATGCATATGACAACTCCCGAATCTATAAATAGAAGACAAAGGCTATTCATGATAGCATGATTCACCAGCGGAAGTTCCATATTGGTGAGAAGGTCCTCATGTACAATTCCAGGCTTAAGCTCCACCCAGGTAAGCTTCATTCCCAATGGCTCGGTCCTTATACTGTTACTAATGTTTACCCTTTTGGTGCAATATAGGTTTTTCATGAGCAGAGTGGACGAAGTCTTACCATAAATGGGCAGCGACTTAAACACTTCTATGAGGATTTTCCAAAGAATCCGGTGGAGGAAATCCACCTTATCGATGCATCATACCAATAAAACACACTAGGTTTTATCCTTCCTTCTCACATTTTCAATTATTTCAGTGAGGACACTGCACATTCTAGGTGTGGGGTGGATATATTCCTGGTTTAGTTAGGATTTTTCATAGTTTTCTCCTTTCGTTTTCTCTTTTTGGCCTTCTTTATGGTATTTTTACCCATCAACAATTTTGAAATTCCATGATGTGGTGACCATAATGTGGGGAAAGTAAAAATACCATAACGAAGGCTAAAAAGAATTTGTGTATGAGTTTACCATCAAGGAGTGATTTTTATTGAATTGGTTTTCTGTTAATGATATAAATGGTTGTATCTATGTGAAACCTTTGAGATGATTGATACCCTTTGTGTGAGTAGTTTTTTAGAAACCTGTGTCACTAATATCTCCACAATTTTTTGCACCAAACCACAAGTTGTGATTATTTCTTACTTAATATAAGGTTAATATATTTTGGGTTAATATTTTTCAGCTTTAAATGATATTTCCATACGTTCGTTCCTTATCCGATCTGTTTCATTACTGTACCAGATTGACCTATGCGTGTGTACCTAATGTACGACTGTTGTACGCCCTCAAAAAAATTGTTGTGTCTTGGGCAGGTCAAAAACCACTCCTCCTCAACCTTTGATCTTGTTATAACTATTTCAATTAGTGTTGTGAGGAGATCAAACAAGGGTTGAGAGATTAGTGTGAGATTTGTTCCAATTGCAACTTCAAAAAAAATATAATAAATGAGGGGAGTGATGAAATGTGCAACATATGGGGATATCTAGGTCGGGAGCTTATTGTTTGACTTCTGGGAATTCTTAAATGAGTGGGTCTTGAAATATGATTGCAAAGGATGTAGGACAGGTTCGGTGACAAAATCATTTAAGCTGAAAAATGTTAAAATAACATATATTTATTGGATAACAAGTGGAAAGAATATCATGGAATGGTTTTCACACACAAAAATGGAGATTTAGTGTCATGGTTTACTTCTAAATTCCTTTCTCAATTGGGTATCATGAATCTTTTTGAATTTCGCTCTGATATGATTTATGAGACATCTTTTTCTATTTTCACTAGGAAGAACTCCTTGGTGTGGTTCGTGCATTGATCAATTTACTTTAAATAAAATTTCCTCAAATGATAAATCTTCAAGATGTTGTAAATATATATATATATGAATCATTGTATTTGGATATGTGACTTTTCCCAGGAGTGCAAATTTTTAGGTGTGGGGGTGTGATCGTACCATGATTCACTGTTTTATTCCACCCTTACACCGCAGTTTTAAACTAGTTTTGTAATGAATATTCCAAATATAATAATAAATTGCACTTTATTTTTGAATAAATCAATTAATTTTAATAAATATTATAGTGGTAAATGTTACTTGTTTTTATTGTTTCAATGTAGGTGGAGGTGATTTGGAGGGCCTTTGATGAAGTGGAAGAAAAATGGGCCAAAATTGCATGGATCCATGGACATTTGTCCACTGTTTTGCATATTATACGAAATCCGTACATCCAAATGGGAGGAAATTTTGTAGGAATGTCCAAAACTTAATAGGATACATTTCATATTAAGGAACCCAATGCTGATTCGGCTTCTATGGGTCCCATCCGAACTTATCTATCCAAGCCACCGAATTTGAACCAAGTCAAATGCGGTGTTCTGTATTTTATCAATATCATGAGCTGTAGTTGTCCAAATGGTGCCAAACGTTCGGTGGAGATAGTCAAGAGGTAGGGATACAACTTTTCTATTTTCTCCAAAGTTATCTAAGACTTTCTGAAGGACGAAAAACGTGGTACAAGTGGATTGAAGAAATCTGTGTGCCTAAAACCACCTTCCAATTTTCCTATAAACCGGTACCTTGGGCTCCCCATTTGCAAGTTAGGCCAAGAGGCAAGGTGCTGCCATTTTGGAGTCACCAAGGAGTCTTATAAACATCCCTAGAGGTTCTGGAGGCTATGGGAGGTGCTACTTCAACATCTTCTTCTTCTTCTTCTTCCCCTCCCATGGGTTTCTAAACCCCTTGTGATCACCCGGGGAGGAATGTGATGTAATCCCGAGCTTCAAGGTTGTATTAATTTGAATGATCTTTTTAATTCCAGGTTGTATGTTGTTTTTACACATCCTCTATTCTTATTTTATTGAGTTATGTACTGGTATGTCATGCTCAACTCATATGATCATGTTTGGGGGTACCCATTCATGTGATGTTTCACACACCATTCACTACTTTCTTTTCCCCCTTTCAATTGCGGTGCTTGTGTGATTCATATTTTTCAACAGAACTCACAAAAGCTCTGTCAAGGCCATGTACATTTATTTAATGGTATCACAATGAAATAACATGCAAACCTGGAGAGCACATCGAATTCTTCATGTGTTGCCTTGGTGAGTTTCGGTTATGATGGAACACAAATCACCCAATCATCGGCGGTGTCCGGCGAATCGTTATGTGTTTTCGACTGAACCCTAGGAGGTATCCTAGTATAAACTCAGTAAAATTATGGTTCTAGGTGTTACAAACCAGGGATTAAAAGATCATAACCCCATCCCTTGAAGCGATGAAGGATGAGCATCACGAGACTTCCCCGGGTTGATCACGCTTAATCAATCTTGTTCATTTCTACTTTGTTTTATCGATTTCATTTTCTATTTTCATCATTAATAATAAAACCCCCAAGTTTCACAAAACCTAATTCACCTTCTACTTTCATAATCAGAACCCTCTTTTTAAATTAATGATCTAAGGCTCCATCGAGAGACGACCTAGGGTTGCTGCTATACTGCAGAAATTCTAGTCCAAATTAAACAACTAATTTGACGCGCTCGATAACGCGGTCAGTTGTCTCCCAGTACACCGCGTACAATGCATTGATGGGAAGGCAATGGCTCCACCTGCATGTAGCAGTCCCTTCATCGTATCACCAATGCCTTAAACACTCCCTCAATGGTCGAGTGGGCGTGCTCCAAAGAGATGCGTCTCCTTTTGCCTCTTGTAAAGCCCGCTATCTGGACGCTGACTATTATTAGAGCAAGGATAAGCAGATTTTGGCAAGTGAGATTGAGCCCACTATGGTCACAACTGATCCTTGGGAAAGATGGGATAACGCCTACATCTTCCCGATCCATCAATTGGAGGCGACGACCCCCGACATGGGGCAATGCTTTGTTGTCTCTGGTACAAGAGGAAGTCATATTCCCAAGTCCAAGCGACGGTGGAAAATCACATCATAATCCTACACAAACCAGGCTCAGGTGATCTTGGAACCTCCTACCCCTGTATGGTATCAGGACTTTAGGCTCATGGAAACGATGGTACATAATACGTGTCTATTTCACTGGGCTGGAATTAATTGGCTCAAGCCGACGCGCCACTACTGCTTTGATGTTATCAAGCGTGGCCCCATGGGCCTAAGACCAGATGGGATCGGATCAACTGCCTTCATCACCATGGTCTCTGCAGCACGTGAATCTCATGATATGATGACCACTACCGCTCAAGCCGGCACCAACCTCCCATCAGAGTTTGGTGGCTTGGAAGCAAATCCCCCCGCGGAAGATCCCTCCATGAGTGGAGAAGAGGATCTAGAGGATGATACCCCTGCATTCGAAGAAGTTGTCGATGCCACAGTCAACGAGTTGGTACAGGTGAACCTCGATAGAGAGGTGGACCCAAGGACCATGTTGATCAGTGCCGCCATATCCCTCGTGAAGCAGAAACGGTATGTAGAATTCCTGAAACAACACCTTGACGTGTTTACCTGGAGTAATGACGAGATTCCAGGACTAGATCCTTAGCTGGTATTCCACTGCCTCAGTCTCTCGGTAAATCATCGTGGGTTCAAGAAGCCTCTGAGAAAGATTCACCCTTCTCACAACGCCATGGTCGAGGATGAGGTTGACAAGCTCATCCGGGACAATTTCATTAAGGAACTCCAGTACCCCAAATGGTTGGCCAACATCGTGCCAGTCAGGAAGAAGAACGGGTAGATCAGAGTCTGTATCGACTTCAGTGATCTCAACCTTCACTGTCCGAAGGATGATTTTCCACTTCCAGTGACAGAACTATTGATTGATGCTACAGCCGGGTTCCAAGCCCTCTCTTTCATGGATGGGTATTCTGGGTGCAACCAGATCCGGATGTCCCCTGAAGACGAGGAGTCCACCGCTTTTAGGGACCCCCAAGGTACTTTCTATTACCAGGTTATGTCCTTCGGCCTGAAGAATGAAGGTTCCACCTATCAATGAGACATGCATCGCATATTCAAGATGATCCTCGAGGCATTGGTGGAATTCTATGTGGACAATCTGGTGGTCAAATCTCGCCAGCGCCAGGACTATCTCCAAGATCTTGATAAAGTGTTCGGTTTCCTCCATTCCCGCCACTTGAAGATGAACCCGGTTAAATGTGCCTTCGGGGTCACCTCCGGAAAGTTTCTTGGATTCATCATCAGATATTGGGGCCTCGAGATCGAACCATAGAAGATCAAAGCCATCATCCAAATGCCCCCCCGAGCAATATTCAGAAGCTTCGAGGATTTCAAGGCCACTTAGCCTATATACTCTGATTCATAGCGAACCTGGCTGGAAAGTGTAATCCCTTTTATCATCTCATGAAGAAGGGCATCGCCTATGAATGGGACGAAGAGTGTCAGACCGCGTTCGAGTAAGTCAAGCGATACCGGCTGCAGCCTCCGTTCTTGATGCCACTCGTCACCGGAAGGCCGCTGGTCTTTTATGTGACTGCCCTAGAATGGTCTCTCAGTGCCATGCTCGCCCAGAAGAACAATGAGGGGACATAGAACAACCTATACTACCTCAGTCTCATGCTCCTTGATACAGAGACTAGATACTCCCCCATCGAAAAGAGCTTCCTTACACTCGTGTTTGATGTACAAAAATTGCGACATTACCTGCAGCACCATGAGGTACAGTCTGTCTCTCGGGTAGACCCAATGAAGTACATCCTGAACCGCCCCATGTTGATGGGACGACTAGCATGGTGGTTGGTAATTCTCTAGTAGTTTGACATCAGGTTCATGACTCAGAAGGCTATCAAGGGGTAGGCATTGGCAGACTTCCTAACTGCCCATCCAACCTCCGCGGATAAATCCTTGTACCTAGATTTTCCTGATGAGGCAATCCTTTCAGTCGATAATGACGTCTCATGTTGCAAATTCACTTCGACGGTGTCTCCCGGAGCCCCACTGGTAGGAGGCTCAACGACCCTAGGCTCAATAGAGTGGGTCTGTATACACTACAAAAAAACCGGCCCCTAGCGGCGGTTTTTTTTTCATTTGGCGGCGGTTTAAACCGCCGCTATAGGGTTTGGCGGCGATTTACAAAAACCGCCGCGAAATTGGGCGTCGGCAATCTATTAGCGGCGGTTTTTACTATTTCGCGGCGTTTTAAGAAAAGCGTCATAGATGCCTCTTTTCACGATGGTTTTTGACCATTTCGCGGCGGTTTTATGCGTAGATGATACTTTTTTTTCGCGGCGGTTTTAACTGCCGCTATATTCTGGCCTTTGATGCGCCTATGTCACGGCGGTGAAAACCGCCGCTAAAGTTAAACAATACATTTAGCGGCGGTTATAACCGCCGCTAAATATTGACCATAAGGCATTAGCGGTGGTTATAACCGCCACTAAATGCTGACCAGTAAGGCATTAGCGGTGGTTAAAACCGCCACGAAATGTTGACCTGGAAAAAAAAATAATTCTGCTCCTACCACACCACTGCCCTGAAAAACAAATCAAACCAGAATATTGAACAGGAGACACCATACAAACAAATAACATGGTAGTATTCATTGAAAAATAGGATATGAGCAAATGTTGTATGTTATGAAGTCCAACCTAAGGAAAGGTATGTATCACAATTTGGTGAGTAACCAATCCATGTGACCCCCAAGATGTATATGTGTTTTTAGCTTCTTTAATTTCTTATGTGTTTTAAGAAGGGTTGATTTATATTATATGGATACTAATACTCTATATAATAAATGGTTATAAATTTTGATACAATTTATGTGATCATGCTAACCATGGTGATGTGTAAAGATATGTAATTGGTTATGCTCTAAGTTGGCCGATATAACATCCATGGGTGGATTGTGATACGGGTTGAGTTTTTTTTACAATGGATTTGTGTTATGGGATAGAACAAATTATGTTTATATGGGTATAGAATTTGTTCCAAAGATGGATGTTTGAGTAGTTATAGAATGTATGTTATGGTATGGTTTGTTGTGTGTTTTGGGTTGGTTGTTAATGCCTACTATAGAAAATGGGTAACTTGTGAATTGGCGTGTGTTTTAGGTTGGACAACACGCTAACCGTGCATGGTGCTTGAGAGAGTATGGTTTATGATCTTGTAGGTTATACATGATTCCTATTGAGGATTTGAGTTATGTCATTGGATATGAGATAAGAGTTTCATGTATACATCCCAAGATGGTCATCATGTTGCAGGTTGGATGGGATGCATCATGATATAGTTGTTATTGACTTCGTTAAAGAAAATAGGTTTGAGTTTTTTAAAATTTCAACAACTTATCTAATGTTTTCCTAAATACCTTATTGGTGGAATTATACTTAACCAAACCAAATGATATTGATTTTTCACAATAGTTATTATCATAAGATAATGTCATTAATATATATGTGCATGTATGTGATCTTTATCCTTCAGGGGAAGTATGGTGTGTCGATTTCTAGTTAGGATTAGTAACCTAGATTTCATAGTTGGATTGGGTATGGGATTTGTGATATGCATGAGAACCCTCGAGTGGGTATATTGGCCTATTATTTTCCTTGTGATATTTGAGATGGGTTCATAGATGCTTCTCCATGAGTTGTATCCTATATAGGATGTGACATGCGAACTAGGGTTGAGATAGAATAGTAATATTGAGATGTATCTTGGGATATTGGTGATTGGAGTGTTCTAATCAAGTGAAATAGCGATTCTCATTTCCACCAGATGAGGGTTTGCTTCTATGTATGTAATCCAAGAGAGGACTTATCCTAGGTCTATGAGTTCATTAAAAAAATGAAAGTAAGTTTAGACACTTTGTTCTATAGTGATGGTATATAGGTGGATTGTGGTTTGGTATTCAGTTAGTAATATCATTGTATTTGGTATTGTGAATGTAAAAGCATGGGTAGTGCTTGTGTTTTGTTAAGTCTAACATGAATAATTGACATGGTTATTTGGGGGATAAGTTAAGTTAAACTATTATTATTTGGATGTTATTGTAATGATGCATATTAGGTGTTCTAATAGAGTGTATACATGCTTAGATTCATGTTATACTGATAACGGTTAAATTTAGGTATTGTGGGAGGCTTCCAAGATACACTCTTTCCATGTCAGTAAGAGCGTGAGTTCTTCATCAGCATAATTGGTATGTTGGTTATATAGTCTAAGATTAGCCTGTCAGGTGGGAATTTATTCATGCCTGTGTAATGTGTTGTGGCTCATTGGGCCTTGATAGTGATGGTATGAATTGGGCTTACACAGCTAGGATACCCAGGTGCTGCTATGGAGCAACAATGATATGAATGGGACTTACACAGTTGGACTGCCTAGGTACTTCTATGAATCAGTTATGGTATGAATCGAGCTTACACAATGGGGCTACCCGAATGCTGCTATATAGTAGAAATGGTATGAATATGGGTTACATATATGGTATTCTCATTGGATGTGGTACCAATTCAAACACAGGCCTAAATGGAATGATGTATACCACACTCAAGAAATCAAGACATAAAATGAAACATCATAAATAAATAAAATGCATAGAAGTAAACATGAGAAATCAAAAAAATGTTAGGACGTCGAAATGTTTGGTGGAAACTATGTGCCATATACATGTTACATATACAAACCAACCGTTCTCATACTTGTTCAACACATCAACAACACTACTACTCATCATCTGATGCTGCATCGTCACCCTCTCCACCTTCATCTCCACTCCCTGCTGCCACCTATAAGAACATTATATTGAAAATTAAATATTGTTGCATATTTATAATTAAACTTAAAACCAATAAAAGTGTGAAAACTAAATGATTTTGATTTTTTTTGTGATTTACCTGCTCACCACTAGCTGATGCACTACCACCGGGGGCATATCTGCTCATATGTTGACGTATTTCAAGAAACTCTTTCTGCAAAGCAGATATCTGATCCCCCTGTTGGTGAACTGTGTTTCGTAGAGAAGACATCTCCCTCTGAGTATCTTCAGGTATGAAATGACCAGAACCAGGAGTAGATGTAGCTGAAATCCCTGATTGCCTGCCAAAGACCTCAGATGGTATGGGTCCAAAACCCATCCCGCGCACTCTACCAGGATGCTCCTTCCCAAAGACTTTACCAACCGGGTCATCCTGGGAGACTGAGTAGGATTTCCCAGGATTGACATACCATATTTCTTTAATTTTTACCTATAAATCAAATATCAATATATATTAACACAGTAAAAACTGATAATAAGTTATTATAATAAATAATTGACTTCATACCCCAACTTCTCTGGCAGGTTCATTAACAAAACTTCCATCTGTTTTTTTATGAACATCCAGCCACAATTCTGTTCAGGATGCTTCATGCCCTAAACTCTGTGACTGCATTAAACAAATATAAATCAACAATTAAATATATTAAATAGATAATATTGTCTTATAAATATTTAAACTAATTAAAAGATTACCAATGACATTCGGCTTCTAGAAAAGCTTTTTGAGCCCGCAGTGTGCGGGATGACTTGTTTTGCCCGGTTCGATGCATTCTGTCTTGAGAGATCCTGAAATAAATAAAATTCAATTTAACAGTAATGTATTCAATGTCTATCTCCTCTTCATGTACATGTATAAATGTAAAATGAGGATAATATAATAATATATATTTCAATACCATCCGCTTCTCATCACGATGGCTATCGACAAAAACTTTCCACTGTTCTTTCGGTACCCCACTGGGTAGCTTCTCATACATCTGCTGCACGGTCAACGAAGTATCATTGGCATCACACCACAACCTCCATTTGAAATCATTCCATTTTTTTCCAAGATTTTTCAATGTCCACTTCCGTGCTATCACATCAGCAACTATAAAGTGGAAGAACATCTGTATACAGAAATTCATTTTGAATATATTAGTAACATGACATTCAATTAAACCATAAAGTAATAAAATTACCTTTATCTGAGAATCAAAAACATCATTTTGCCAGTTTGGAGGCTTATGCCTCTAATCATCATATGAAATAGGCAGGGAAATGGGCTCTGCTGCCAGCTGACCTATAATCTGACCAAGTAAACCTGCGGCGTCATCCGTCAGGACCCCATAAGAATCAAATGGCACCACTATCTTCTCGTCATTCATATAATATACCATTTTTCCTACGATGCTAAGATATATGGATCATGCAGTTCACGATCACCAACATCCATCAAGCGAGAGAAGTTTACATAAGTAAATTGCAAGGAATCTCTTTTAACACCTCTGATAATATCGACCCATTTGCATTTGAATAAAAGAACAGAAAAATGCTCGTGGTAGTTTAATTAAATAATATCATGCAACTTTCCATAGTATTCCACTTCAGCAAATGTAAATATACCACTATTCTGTGTTTTCAAACCCATTTCTCGATCGACTGTACGAAATCTAAAACCATTCACATTATAAGCGTCGAACTTTCTAACTTGTTTTATAGGACCTCTAGCAAGAAACTTCAAATCTTCTGAAAA
Source organism: Viscum album (assembly GCA_963277665.1). Classification (NCBI taxonomy): domain Eukaryota; kingdom Viridiplantae; phylum Streptophyta; class Magnoliopsida; order Santalales; family Viscaceae; genus Viscum; species Viscum album. The sequence goes on along the minus strand of OY728163.1, from coordinate 79,415,772 downwards.
GTCTGATCGAGTATCAGTATTCATGATCTGAAGAATAAAAATATAATTTAATAGATTTTCAAATTGTATGTGTCAAACTAATATTCGTATTTATTGCAATATTTATAAACTTACACGTCGTACAAACCATTCTACCAGCTCTTTATTCATAGCTTTCGTTATATCTTTTTCATTTCGTGTTCGGCCTCTCATTCGTCTCTTTGTTTGTATCCTAAACTCTTCAATAAATGGATATGCAATTTCACTATTCAGTATCACATATCTATGTGCCTGTAATAACTCCAATTCTGTTAGTGTCGCGTATGAGGTCCTCCCAACTGATCGGCCAATAGCAGGAAATATTTTTGATTTCTGATGCATTTGAGATTGAGTTGATGTGTCGTCAACATGTACAACTTGATTAAATCTTGTCTCAATATCATCCAAATATCTGGAACAAATGGTGAGACACTCCTCGGCCAAATAGCCTTTAGCTATAGAGCCTTCTGGTTGAGCTTTATTTCTCACGTATGCTTTCAAATGCCCAAGATATCTGTGAAAAATAATAATAATATTATGCATTTATTTAAATTCTAAATATTGTTTACTTAACTGGAAACATATAAATAAAATACCTCTCAATTGGATACATCCATCGATAATGAACGGGGCCTCCTAATTTAGCTTCGTCAACCAAATGCACAGTTAAATTCATCATGACAGTAAAAAACGATGGAGGAAAGATCATCTCCATTGCACAAAGGGTCAATACAAACCTCTCCTGTAGGTTGTCAAGTTGTAAAGGATGTAGAGTTTTCTAACATAATTGCCTAAAAAATGTGCAGAATTGCAGTACAACAGCAGTAACTTTTTCAGGTAATAATGTACGCAATGCCAATGGTAGTAACTGTTGTAACAAAACATGTGAATCGTGACTTTTCAATCCATATAACTTACGATTCTTCAAATCAACACACCTCGAGATGTTACTCGAATACCCATCAGATACTTTCACATTCTTTAAAATTCAAAGGAACACATCTTTATCCCTATTTTTCATTGAGAAAATGGAAGGAGCATACTTTTCATTCTCATCTGGCCAGAGATCACGATTTATATTCATTACTTGTAAGTCTTTGCGAGCATTGAGATGATCCTTCGACTTTCCATGCTCATTAAGTAATGTGAAAATCAAATTATCACATACATTCTTCTCAATATGCATCACATCAAGATAGTGGCGCAAAGAATTAAATTCCCAATACGGAAGTTTGAAGAATATACTTTTTTTTCTTCCATTGTTGCGTTCTGATTTCACTTGACGATGCACTTCGCACTCGTTTTCTGCTATCAGTCAAATGATGAACCTTCCCAAATTCTGTTTTAACATTTTCAAGTTGTGTCAATATTTCAGAACCGGTTAACAACTTTGGAGGTGGTCTACGATCAATGGAACCATTAAATTTTGATTTGTTCAGCCAAAATCTATGAGATGCATCAAGAAATCTTCGATGACAGAAGAAGCACCATTTTCTACTGTGAGGTAGCCGTTTGGGCTCGAAATCAAAGTAACAAACAGGACAAGCCAAACCCGTATAAGTGTTCCAACCAGATAAATTCCCAAGCCCAGGGAAGTCACTAATGGTCCACATTAAAGTAGCATGCATTTTGAACATTGTTTTAGAAGAAACATCAAATGTCTCAACACCGTTGCTCCATAACTCCTGCAATTCTTCAATCAAAGGCTGCAAGTATACATCAATATCATTTCCAGGAATTTTTTTCCAGGAATAATCATCGAAATGATAAAGGATGTTTGTTGCATACACATCCACAGAGGCAGATTATAAGGGATCAAAACAACTGGCCAAATGCTATAACTCGTACTCAAAGTCCTAAATGGGTTGAATCCATCGGCAGCCAATCCCAATCGAACATTCCTAGGATCAGCTGAGAAATATGGATGTAATGAATCAAATGTCTTCCACGATTTGGAATCTCGTGGATGTCTCATTAACCCATCATTGTTATTATCTACAGAATGGCACTTCATGTGTTCGGCAGTTTTTGATGACCTGAATAATCTTTGCAATCGAGGCTTCAAAGGAAAGTAACGCAAAACTTTTGCAGGTGTGTTCCTTTTCTTCTTCTCCGTGAAATTATATTCAGTCATACTTCCAACATCACCTTTTGACTGCCATCTATAAGAAGAACATTTCTTACAATTCTGTCTACTTGAATCCTCTCCCCAGTAAACAAAACAATCATTGGGACACGCATGTATTTTTGTATAATTCAGACCAAGCTTGTTTACATCTTTTTTCATCTCATAAAACGATTCTGGGATTTTTGCTTCAGGAAATGCATCACGAATCAATTCCAATAACATGGAAATTGCCTTATTTGTAATTCCACATAGACATTTGATATGGTACAACTTCAACAGAAATGAAAGCTTTGAATATTTCAAACACCCACTATAAAACTCTTGATTTCCATCGTCAAATAAATCATGAAACGCATTTTCCTCACTGAAGTTTTCCCTTACATTTGGCTCCACAGAATCAAGAGGAGGATCCAATGATATGTTACAATCTTGATCTTCTTGTGTTACAGTCTCAAAAACATCACTTGTCACATTGCAATTTGTACCACCCTCTTCTGGTTGTTCTGATATGTTTTGATGCTCATAGTGGTGTCTTGCAGTGCCGAATGCATCATTTATGAGGTTTTGCATTTCATTTTCCATTGGCGACAAACTTGGGACCTCATTCTGTGGATTAACATCAGTCCTCAATCTTTCTGTATTGTTTGATTCTCCATGCCAAATCCAACACAAATATTGATCAGGGAATTGCTTCAGTATTAAATGTTCATAAACTTCATCTCTCTTCAAACATGTTCTAAATTTACATTTAGGACATGGAAATCTTATTCTCCCTTCAACGGATTGATTAGAAATTTCAAAATCTAAAAACTCATTCAAAACCTTAACATATTGAGGTGTGTTCCTCGGTAATGTGATCCAGCTTTTATCCATGTATATCACAATGTGCCTACACAAAATATACGATAGTGTAAGATTACAGAAACATAATATAATAAAGATGAACCATTGATCATAAAGTATGCATAATATAATAAAGATGGTTCATTGTTCACATTTACCACTTCAGACCAACCGAACAAGTCTGGTCCATAAGAGACAGCGTCAACACCTCATTGAGGAGAAATAAGAATATCGGGTTACACACTTATCATAACACTATCTACCCAACTATTTTTTATGGTTTCCAATAGGATATGTTTACAGAACATGAAGCACCTAATTAATTCATTATCCATGATAAGACATGTCATTATGGACCAAATTTACAAGGGAGAGAAGTTACATGGATTTTTGTAAAATAAACCATTGGAATTGAAATTGGTCTATAGGATGGGATTTAATCTATTGAACATATCTATATTCTTGGAAAGAGTTGAGGTGTAAATAATATTAAGTGATATCCCAAAGGAACCAACTGCTCAATATAAATTCCAAGAAATTACTCAAATTGTGGATGGATATTCTCACTTTTAGTAATGAATACATGAATAAATGTAGGAGAAATATATAAACCACAAAAATAAATAATCCACAATTACTATGCATGACTTATCCGTCATTTATGAGAAGCAATCAAAGAATCAAGGAATAACTAAAAATTACCAAAGTCGAAAGGGGTCGCGGGGGGGCGCCGGGGGGTGCGGGGGTTGCCGGAGGCCACGGGGGGGAGTGGGGGGTGTCGGGGTCAATAAAAAAATTACACCCATGAAAATACAACAGAGAATTATCACTAAGAATATACCTAGGTATGAAATCCATACTATAAAACCATTCATGGAAAACCCAATACACATAATATGAAATCATACCTTCTTTAAATAAAAAAATAAAGATAAAGTGATGGTCAAGGTTTCTATAATGACATGACCTTTATAATTAACTACATCATGATGAATCTCTGAGAAAAATAATATAAATTTACATTCATCTTTCGACGTACAAACTACATGAACTTGATAATTTATACTTAGAGCATCAATAATGAAATTTCACTTTCTTGGAGTATAATTAAAATCCAAATAAAATGACTAAATATATTCATCCCATATCCTCTATCATAAATTTTTATCCCTATGATAAAATATTTACTACATATTTTTTTATTTGTAAATGCCACAAAATTCTCATTGAATAACTAATTTCATAAACATTGGAGGGCATGCATAACCATGACTAACTCAATATCATGAGTTAGATAATTGTTATCATTTATTATAAGTTTCAAGACCCATTTACTAAAACACATTCCTCCATATCAACATAAATATTAACATCACATTGGAGGCCTCATTATTGACCTTATAATGCATCCTTGGCTTTGGTCAAATAAGAATAGGTGTAGATGTCAATATATTTTTTAGCTCATAAAATGAATCTTTTTATTTATCATCCCACTAAAAATTCACTCCATTCCAAGTCAATACTATATTTTTAATGAATATGTGAGAAAACTCCAAGATAATGCAAGAATAAGAAACCACATGACCAATGAAAATATGAATCTCACCAATATTAGTATGAATCTATTAAGAAATTATAGATTCTACTTTCTCAATATCCCCTAATATCCTAGATTTAGAGAACTCATGACCAAAAAATGTCACCTATTGATTATAGAAATAACATTTCAATATATTAGCATATAAATGATGATATCTCAATGTGTCTAAGAACATAACCAACTATTCTTCATGCTACTCATAAGATCATGATCATACCAATATATCATTGATAAATACAGTCCCGAATGAAACAAAAGGATAAAAAATGGTTTATCAAAGTTATAAATACATATGGTTTCTCCATTACCCTAAATAGAATTACCAAAAACACAAAATTACTATATAGTGTTTGAAATTCTATCTTGGACACACCTTTAGCTCAAACCTTTAACCGCTGATAACCTAATCGATGAACAATCTTCAAAATCCATAAAGAACCTCTAAACTGATTGAATAAATCATAAATTCATAGAAAAGGATACCAATTATTAAGAGTAACATGATTTAATTTATAATAGATAATATAAAATCAATAACTCACTCTTGCAATATTGGTAAAAAGAAATGGATAACCCTATGTAGACACACTCAGATTAATAAATCCATTGGATTAAAGATCTCCCAACTAAATATTTATCTATCTAAGAATCAAGGAATAACTAAAAATTACCAAAGTCGAAAGGGGTCGCGGGGGGCGCCGGGGGGTGCGGGGGTCGCCGGAGGCCACATGGGGCGTGGGGGGTGTCAGGGTCGCTGGATGGCACAGGGGGCACGGGGGGGCGCGGGGGTCGCCAGTGGTCGAGGGGGGCGCCGGGGGGTGCGGGTTTCGCCGGAGAGCTTCACCGGAGGGCGCGGGGAGTGCGGGGGTCGCCGGATGGTGCGGGGGGGCGCAGTGGTCGCCGAGGCCGGGGGGGGTCGGGGAGGGTTTGGGGAACGCGGTCGGGGAGGGGGGAAAGGGTTGTGGTGTTTCTAAAAAAATTTGGGTTTCACGGCGGTTTATTAAAAACTGCCACAAAACCTTCACCAAAAATGTTTAGCGGCAGTTTTGTGAACCGCCGCCACAAAACCGCCGCTAAACCCAGTTTTTTTTGTAGTGTCATCTTCATCACCCTGGAACAAGTTGTTCTGTCGTATTCATTCCTATTGTTAGAAGGTTGCACCAACAACAAGGTAGAGTATCAGGCTTTCATCACTAGCCTCAAGCTAGCCCTTGAGATTGATGTGCCCCATTTGCACGTGAAAGGGGATTCTGAACTAGTCATCAAGAAAGTCAATGGAGACTATGTTGTCAAAAAGCCAGACCTCGTGCCATTGTTGGAGTGCACCCTCTATCTAATGGCCCAGTTCCCTTCACGACCAGAGGTTACCCATGTCCCTTGGTCTCAGAATGGTCAAGCGGACGTTTTGGCCGGTTTAGCTGTGTCACTTTCCGAACCCGAGCAGGATGATCTGATTATACATATGGAACACCAGAGAGTCATTGCCCCCGTCACCCCAGAGGATGACGACGGCCCGCGAGTAAGCCATATTACCACTGAATCCTCCACGTCAGGATCCCCAGGGTCTTCAGATGTAGTGGTTGAGGCGACTCCCGACTAGAGAGCCCATTTTGTCGAGTATCTCCAAAATGGCTGCCTCCCGGATGATCAGGCCGAGCGCGAGCGAATTTGACATTGCGTGCTACATTTTACCCTCCAGAGTGGTCCTAGTCTTGAGAAGATCCTCTATAAGCATGGTTTCAATGGTTTTCTCCTCCATTGTATTCAAGGAGTCGAGATTTCTCAGGTCATGCAAGAGGTTCATGCCGGTTCTTGCGGAGCCCACCAGGCTGGGTTGAAGCTGTCCCATTAGATCCAGAGACTGGGGTACTTCTGGACCTCTATGATCCATGATTGTATCGAGTTTTCCAAGAGATGTCACACGTGTCAAGCTCATGCTAATTTCCTGCACCGGCCGCCAGAACCTCTCCACTCTACCAAGTATTCTTGGCCCTTTGCGGTGTGGGGACCTGATGTCATAGGACCGTATCCACCGGCAACAGCCCGCTAGTGCAGGTTCATCCTAACCGCTACGGATTTATTCTCCAAGTGGGCAGAGGTAGTTCCACTTAAGGAAGTAAAGGATCGATCCATTGTCGACTTTGTGAGCTCCAATATCATCTTCTGATTTGGAGTCCCTCACATCATGCTCACCGATAATGACACAAACTTCCGAGTAGCTGAGTTGAATAAATTGTATGCCAAGAACAATATTTTCTCCAACCATACCTCCCACTATCACACGCAGGAAAATGGGAATATTGAGGCATTCAACAAAACCCTCTCTAACATTTTGTAGAAAATGGTTGGCCAGAATAAAAAAGATTTGGCCGGACAAGCTCCCCAATGCCCTCTGGGGTTATCAGACGACAACTCGCAATTCCACCCAGGTGACTCCATATTCCCTGGTGTATGAGGCTGAGGCCATGCTTCCCATCAAGATACAGCTGCCATAGTTACACACTGTGGTCTATGACCAACAGGCGCCAGATGAGGTGGCCGAAATTCATCTAGCTAAATTGGAAGCACTTTACGAGAATAGGATCCGTGCCATGAAAAATCTGGAAAGGCATTAGAATAAGATAGCTAGAGACTTCAACAAGAAGGTTTGCCTCCGCTCTTTTCTACAAGGCGACCTGGTATTGGACCTCCGAGCACCAATGATCCCTAGTAGGAAACCACCCAAGTTGGAGCCCAAGTGGGAAGGACCTTACATAGTCCACAGGGTTTATCTCAATGGAGCGTACTCCTTAATGACCATGGATGGTGAGCATATAACTCCTCCCACCAACGCCATGTTCCTCATGAAATACTTGGAATAAGTTTCACGGTCCTGCACAACCTTAAACTTGATGGTCCTGCATGACCCTAAACTGCACGATGGTCCCACATGACCTTAAACCATCCGGTACTACACGACTTTAAACTATGCATTGTCCCACACGACTTTAAATTGTGCATCGTCCTGCATGACATTAAACTACACCTTCAGAACTACGTGTGGCTTGATTCCCATCCTCATGGGATACGTTAGAATGCTCAGATGCTTCTTCTTAAGCCCAACCCCGATATTTTCTCTTTGACTATCCCCCATGGGTATAGCTTCCTTGGAGGATCCTTACATGATATGGAGTAGGCTCCCTTATCCCCACTCATTCGAGGATTATAATGGTCACACAACGTGCCCACTTCTGTTCTTCTATCCTCCCATGTCTTCACAACATTACGTTAAACTGCCTGTCCTTCAAGAACTACGTATGGCTTGATTCCCATCCGCATGGGATACGTAGGAATGCCCAGACATTTTGTCTGTTGGAGCATCCCAAACTCCAGAATCTTCCCCTCTGGTCAAGACATATGGTGGGGTACATACCTTTACCCCGATTCATGTTGATCTAGCCTTGATCAGGTCGTACGTCTCGCTCCCTGGAGACATTCGCCTCTTTCATAGATGGGTACAGATATGCTTCACCCACTCCTTGACTGGGATTCCACCACCTTCCCTGTCCGGAAGGGCCCGTGAATGGTATGGATGCTAGGCCTAAGGGCTCTCTTACCACTTCGGTCCAACACCATTGAGGGTGTCAAGCAACAAACTGATATGAGTCCCGCATTTTGAATATGGTTAGTAGTCGATGCTCATTTGTTGCTCCCATTTCAGGTCACTAGAGGGACGCTGTGTTTCAAACATGGTCAACAGTCGCCCTGGATCATTAAGACCACCCCAAGAGGTCCCAAACATCGAGTGTAGTGGTTCATTCTTCCCCATTGTATCTAAGCGACGAACTCCCTTCGGGAAAAGCCAGGTTTTAGTTCCCCATATGTCAGGGAGAGCTGAGACTGGCTCCTTGTTTCCCACACCGAGCATTCCTCATGTGGGATTAGGAGTCGTGATGAGGCGGTAACCATGCAAGATGGTCTGGCCTTCCTAACCGAGGCCCATCCTTAGGTCCCCTGGCCTTCTCAGGCCCTGAACCAAGTTCTTTCCAGGAGTGTACGGTGTGGTGTGGGATTATGTCCTCATTCACGTCGGGTTACTTGCCGTTCCGTACACATCTCCAGATGAGACACCTTATCCTCCCTTCGACCTCACTGCAAGACGTTAAACTGAAAGTTGGTTAGGATTTTCCGGCCGAGGCCTAGCCTCAGGCCCCTTGGCCTTTCCAGGCCCTCAGCCCAAGTTTCTATTTAGGGTTTTACGTCGGGTTATTCGTCGTATCGTACACCCCCCCCCTCGTTAGGGTATCTTACCCATTGTGTGCCTTCAAGAACTACATGTGGCTTGATTCCCATCCTCATGGGATACGTAGGAACGCCCGAATGTCTAGACTTCGGGTCCAGCCCCATCTCCCATAAATCTCCCTTTCACCTTAGCCCCTTTGCCTACCCCTTCCCAGGGAGTGGAGTACACGGTGTGGTATGGGATTATGTTCTCACTCATGTTGGGTGTTGTAACAACTATTCCATTTACCCCCTCTTTCTCCTAAGATTCCTCTATCTCCCTACTCTATAATCACCCTTCCAAATCAGTTACTTTCAAGTTGAGCACCCTCGTTGACCCTCTTCGGCGATCAACCAATGTGTCTAAAGGGTACTCTGGTTTAGTTCCTCGAATGTTGGGCTCTACTCGAACATGCTTCCACCCGTTTCCTAGGCTTCGTGTTCCCCTACATTAGGGATTCCATAAAATTTCACATCCAAAGGGTCCCTCGAATCGCATGGATGCTCGACCCAAGAGCCCTCCTACCAGCACGAGCCAACATACTTGAGGGGTTCATACAAAAAACTGATACAAGTCCCGTGTTGCGAATATGGTCAGCGGTTGAGGCTCGTTTGTTGTTCCCATTTTAGGCAACACGATAGGGATACTGTGTTTCTACCACGGTCAACAGTTATCCTCAATCATTAGGCCAACCTCATTAAGCCCAAAATATCGGTTGCATGATTCACATCCTTCTACACCTCATCATGTACAAGTAAACCTCCAACACTCTTGACACTATCCCTTAGTGCGCATCTGCGCGTTAGGAGAACAAAGCTGCGGTAAGGGTGTCATTCGGGGCTCCATACCGACTCCCCTCTCAGGGGAATTCTAGGTATTCTAATAAAGATATTCCTACCTTGTTTCCCACACTGAGCTTGACTCACGTGGGCTTAGGTATCGGGTCAAGGTCTTCACTTACTTGGAAGGTTTACACCCATCCATGGTCCAAGCTCTAAGACCATAAACTACGATCTTTTCAGAACTACATATGGATTGATTCCCATCCTTATGAGATATATAGGAACACCCAGACCTCTTGTCTTTGGGTCCAGCTTGAGTTCTGCTAATTTTTCTTTTCTATCCTGCCTTCTGGACTTTGACTACGGGACCGCGTGGCGTGGTATGGGATTTGCAATATCCACACCACGCGCACCCCATTCTACGAATTAGCCCTCTTGTTTCCTATCTCGCACGACATTAAACTGTATGTTGTCTCACACGACATTAAAATGCAGCCTTCAAGAACTATGTGCGGATTGATTACCATCATTATGAGATATGTAGGACCACCCGAATGTCTCGTCTTTGGGTCCATATCAGCTAAGAGCTAGCCTCTCTGGCCCCTTTCACTCTCACAACTATTTGGGCCTCTTGGCCCGAGGTTCCCCACTCAAAATTGCGTACGGTGGGATGTGTGATCATGTCCCCATTCACATCGGGTATGTTTTATTGCACCGTACACATTCCCCACCTAGCATTGTCTCTACCACGACTATGCTTCATGATGTTAAAATGCATGATTGATCCTATCACATGACCCTAAAATGTGATATTATCGTCATGGCCGCATGACGGAAAACGACATTGCATTGTGATGACCTCATCATGTAGGAAATCACGTTGGGTATCAGTCATTTGCCATACCATTTTTCAACATCTTTACATGGCTTGATTCTTATGGCGACACCAGGGCCTACTACCCTAGGCCTGTCGCTTCACAAAAAAAACACTCACCTTAGAGGACAAACAATATTTATCAAATACCGCTTCTCTTGGTGCGAGGGCTAGAACTGCACACCCCTTTCATCCTTTTCACTGGTACCTTACCATGCCGTGCCACCCTCCAAGAACTACGTATGGCTTGATTCTCATCCTCATGAGATACGTAAGAGCGCCTGGGCACTTTCCCGTGGGCCCAACCTAACTTTTTTGTTCGGTCACTCAACTTGAGCACTTCCCCAGAGAACACATGGTAAGTAGGGATTACCTCCTCATTCATGTCGGGTTTTGTAACCACCTTACCATGTGTCTCCTGATCTCCTTAAACATCAATGGTACGAGTTCTAAGACCATAAAATAAGACTGTTTCAAGAACTATGTGCAGATTGATCCCCATCCTCATGGGGAACGTAGGAATTCCTGTAAACTTTTCCTCAGGCCCGACTCGACTCTCATTTTTGTTCCTTCGACCAAAAACCTCTCTGAGGAACGCGTGGTGGTCGGAACCCCTGGTTCCCGTTCACGTCGGGTATTTTTAGTTACCCCACCATGTGTCTCCCGTGTTTCCTACCATCCATGGTCTGAATTCTACGAACCTAAACTAAGATCTCCCTATGGGAAGGGGCTCGACTCCCTCTATCTAATACATCTTGTTGTCGTATTTAGATGCATTTTGACAAAGAGCCCGAAGTGTGGAATTTCCATGGGGACATTCCCCTCCTTCCATGTCCAAGCTTTGTGAGCTCGCTATTTGGATCCTCACCCTTTTCCAAATCCAAAATAACCCCCGGATGGCATGGATGCTAGTCCTAAGGGCTATCCTACCATTGCGGGCCAACGTACCTAAGGATCCAGGGTGACATTTGTGACAGGTCCTGTGTTTCGAACATGGTCAACGGTCGACCCTCATTCGTCTGTCACCATTCCAGGACAAGGAAATGTGGATACTACGTTTCCTCCACGGTCAACAGTTATCCTCCATTGTCATGCCGCTATCATTGTGGTCCAGATTTAGAGCATCATGATTCACACATTTCTACTTCTTCATGTCCAAGTGGAATTCCAACATACTCGGCTTTATCTCTTTGCGAATATAGGTGCGCTACATAGACGTATTGGCATCATTGGGCCGGTATTTACTGAGCATCCCTTTGCCCTAACATGTCCCTTCCTATGATGGGAATGTCCCACCACTACTTGTTTCCCACATCGAGCATGACTCACGTGGGCTTAGTAGTTTTGGTAGGATGTACACCGGCACAGCCAGGCTTCTCATCGTCCCACAAGACGTTAAACTGTGCTTCTAGAACTACGTATGGCTTGATTCCCATCATTATGGGATACATAGAGACACCCTGGTATTTCATCCAGGGTCTAGCCCTAGGGATCATAAATCCTGTTCTTCCTCATTTCTGGCCACTTGGACGGACCCCTTGTGAGTAACTGTACAACTGCAATTTTTCCCCGAACATGTTCGGGATGCCCCACAATGACATTGGGAAGCGACATCCCCCATCGACAGAGAGGCCCTGGATGAAAGGAACGATCCATGATCAAACCTATGCACCATCTAGTGTGCTTCCACCACGATGACGTAATTTCAAGAGTGTTGGATTCTACTCAAACAAACCCTCACTCCATCCTTCATGCTTTGCATGCCCTTTATTCGGACCCTCGTATTTTTTCATGTCTAAAGGAACCCCCTAACAGTGTGGATTCTTGGCCTATGGCTCGCCTACTGTCCTGGGTCAACATTCTGGAAGACAAATGGGTGGCATTTTGAGTCAGGCCCTGTGTTTCGAACATGGTCAATGGTCGGCCCTCATTTGTTATCCCCGTTTCAGGATAACGCAATAAGGATACTGTTTTTTGAACATGGTAAATAGTTGTCCTTCATTTTCACTCCACCCCACTAGTGTTCCAAATTTTGGGTATCGTGATTCACACCTTCCACTCCCCTATGTTCAGACTAATCTCAACGCCCCTGGCATTACCCCGCTCATGCACTAGAGCACACCAAACGACTCGTCGATTGTTCTAAGGTCTTAATCCTCCGATAGGGCCACTCCTATGTCTTTATTGGAGATCCTAAGTGGTTACCTAAACCTCGGATGCCCGAATCTTGGTCAACGCATTATGTTCATATGGAATAATATGGTGATCACCCCTTGTTTCTCACACTGGGCTCGACCCGCGTGAGCTTAGGGACTGATCACTGGACATTTCACGAATATAAAAGATGCGTATAAATCCAACCTCGATAACAAAACTCATGTATGCTATGGCACCAAATGAATTAAAACATGAAAGTACGTTTGAGAGTTTTTGATCCTTACAGCACTCGGGGGTCTATCTCTCCCATGGACGGGTTGAACCTGTCAAAAGAAAGTTGCAGTTCTTCCACCCTCTGACTTGTGGCGTCCATGAGATACTGCCGCTGACTCAAATCTCGCTCCTCCTCAGTAGCGATGGGGCACAATTCATCAGCCTCCGTTTGGGCCCGCTCTATGTCAGCCTGAATAAGGGCCATTTATTCGGAAGCTTGCCTCAGATGCTCTTCTGCCTCTTCCAGCTGAGCCTTCAATTGCATGATCAGTTCTGATTGTGCATTAAGAGAGGCCGAGTGCTCATCTTCCCAGATCTGTAGCTGTCGGACCTCATTTTTAGCCTCCCGGAGCTTCTTGGTGTTCATCACCTTCCTCCACTGCCATCCCACACTGAGGTCGTGATCATACTTCTGGATATTCTTTGCCACAAGATCTCGGATGAGCTGGTGAGGACAATGGGCATCCACTCCCCCAGCACACAGATCGCGCAACCGCGAGAGAAGTTTGTCCATCTCATCCATCCATAATGCCTGGGGGGTCTTTTCGATAAAGCGCATGATAAGCCTCTATGATCGGAGACAAACAATCTCGATGTAATCTTCGTCAGAGGTCGTCGCATCCCATTCCATGCATTTGGAAGGATCCTATGCGGGGTACGCCTCAAGAAATCTTCAGCGGGATCTGCGTCTAGCATTGGATCAGGAACGACATCTAGCGTTGGATCAGGCATGGTGGGACTTGGGTTGACTTGTCGATCCTCATCATCGTAACCCACCTCAATAACCTCGGGAATGACCTCACTGGTGGTCCCGTCAATGATGGGAGGAGCTGTAGCTCGAGTGGGATGGGTAACTATCTCCACGATTACTGGCATTCCCCTGATAGGGGGGCCACCAGAAATCCCGACCAGCCTCGCTGCAGCGGCCCATGCCAGTCGAAGAACTGTATGTAACAGGGAAGGGCACAGACGTTAGTTGGCACGATCAACATGTGGCAGTAATGTAATTATCTCAGTAGAGAGAACTTACAGAGATAAAACCCCTGGGTCCACTCCTGAGTTGATGTTGATGGGGCCCCGAAGCGTGGACCTCCATATATTTTTGGAAGGTTTGGAGATTCTGGAGGAGCCACCTCGAGTGTCCCAGCCCCGCCAGACCTAGAACTGGACGCGACCACAGGTGCAGGTTCTGAGGGTCCTACATCAGCACCCACCAAGGGGTGAGAATGAGGTCTATGTACAAGGTCTTCTTGCACAGTTCAGATATTAGTAAGAAGTCCATAATGACCTAAGAGAACACCCTGAGGAAAGAAACTTGGGATGTTACCTCGAGAGCCTCTGCGAAATCGTCGAGACCCGAGTCTTGATCGTAGAATTCGCCTTCCTCCAACGGGATCCCTCCACCGGCCTTGTCCTCTCAAGAGGATTCGTCTGATTCTTCTGGTTGGGGGAAGCGCTCTCTCAGCTCAGCAACCGAAAGCTGTGGGGGAACCATCTGATCCAGTATTACCCTCACCCGGTCTATCATTGGATGCATGGCACCCCTGGAATGTACAAAGTCCTCCAGCTCAGCCAAATATTGCTCCGCCTCCGCCGGGGATACTGTGAAACCGGCCTGGACAGGGCCTATACCCGGTAAATCCATCCTGAGATAGTTCAGGTGTTGCCACATCGCGGGCGGGCCGAGGAATTTCCGGTTGACATCCCAAATGTCCCAAGCCTCTGAGAAAACAAAATTCTCTAGAATGTCAATATCGTGCAGCCGTTTCCCCGGAGCTTGAGTAGATATCCTGCGGAATCCCCTCGGCGGCTGCCCCTCCGGATGGATTTGCTCTCCTGGGACCATCATATCTGCTACCGTTGTTGGATCTGCCGCCGCTGCCTCACCTTCATCTGGTGAAAGTCTCGCCGCCACGGGTGCCCCTCCACCATGAGAGGCCCTTGCCACCCTCCGACCCTGACCTTGGGTTGGGGAAGGCCCACCATCACTAGCTCGAATAGTTGGCTGCTTCAGCATTTCCCCTGGATAAGCTGCCTCCCAGCTTATGTCGTACTCTTTCACCAGTCCGAAGGCGGCAGTAGGCGGAGGCAATGCATTCCACATTTTCCCGTATTCTCGTTTGAACATGAGACACAATGGCCTCATTACACATATGTGCTCCTCGTGGCGTACCTCCCAGTAAACCTGTGGAGTCATCCGCTACAAGCACCAGAATTGCCTTGCAAATCGGTGTGGGGTGTACGACTCGCAGAGAGGCTCGTGGTCCACCCTTTCCACCAAGACTCCACCTCAAAAGTCTAGGATATAGGCCCGGTGCTCTTCCGTCCCCTGACCATCATCGTTGAATTCCCCCTTCAGCAATGGAAACAGGTGAAAATTAAACTCGTCCATCTTCCATACCCGATTTAGCACCATGGGTACAGTCAATTTGGATAGAAAGCTCCCGGCATCATTCATGATGGATGGACAGAAGTTGGACCCAAGAGGTGAGATGGGGTTTGGGTATTCGTAAACCCCCATGACGTACGCTGTGATCCACCCATACAGAATATGTAAGGGCCCACATATCCTCTGTGGCCTCTTTCCATCGCTAACATGCCTTAGCATCTTGTACAATCTGGTGAGCATCGGAATGCCCAGATTGACCTACCCTCCTATGGCCAGCATGGATTCCATGATGAATGTGCTAGGACACACCCCCATGTTGGTATCCCTCACTGGTAGGATCCAACTACAGATAAGGGCCATGATAAACACCGCCAGTCTGACTATCTACTGTTGTTCGGTATTGACACTGAAACCCCAGGTCTTCCATTGGATTTCCTCCAAGAGCCGACAATACGAATGCTCCTTGCCCCGTTGATCCCCCTTTGGGAAAGTTCAAGGCATCATGGGAAACTCTCGATCCTCCGGGAAGTTCAGGAACTGCTTGAACCACTTCTTGATGTGGACATCCCTCACCGCTTGTTTGTCTTCTCCAGGGACCAGCCCCATCAGTGCCAGCACCAGCCGCATCAACTGCTCCGGATCCTCCCATGCACTCATGACGGGGAGGAACTCATCATACATATCCACCAAGATCGGGACCCCCGAAATCTGATGGATATCCCATAGAATGATGCCAACCTCCCCATGGTGTGGGTGAAAAGTGTTGGTCCTAGGCGACCATCTGCTCAATAGATCTGGCATCAGCTGTTTCGGTTGATATATGTGGAATTGGGAGGACCATGAAACCTCATACAAACCCACTCTACTCATCTCGGCTCCAAAATACTTGCATGAGGCACCTAACCAGTAGGCCCATGCCCAACCATATGTGAAGTTACCGCCCTGGTGCAGGTCCCACTCATCAGACCACCCCTTCTTCGAATCCCTCAAGGCTGCCTTGAGTATTGTGCGGTACATGACAGGGGAAGTATCCTACTGTAATGGATTCCCGTCAACATTGTTCAGATGATTGTACAGTTAGTCAATAGTGACAGGTGTGACGTCCTCTTGTGCATGACCATCAGGTGCCCTGAACCATTGCCGCTGGCTCGGCGTGCTCCTGAACCAGTAAGATGGTTCAACCCTACTCACCTTAGGAATGAAAATGTCAACCCTTAGCCTGAAGCCATACAAGGGTAGCCTTCTACACAAAAAATAATTCTTCTAGCTCTCCGACAGCATCTCCACCAAAGAATTATGGTCAGAGTGGCTCTCGACTATCTCTCCTAGGCCCAGACAATTTTCCATCTCATCCCTCCGGGCGGCGTCTGCAAGCACCCTCTAGAAAGCTTATTGATAGGCCATTTGGTTTTAAAGGCTTAGACAATTTTCAGCTCGGGTCGCGAAGCCGAATCACAGAGCCTGGCCTCGGCCTGCAAGCACACGCTTGCGTAGCACGGTCACGGAGTCAAAGACTCGAGGTTCACCACGAAGCTCAATTCGCGGTGAGCAGTCATGGAGTATGTGGAGCTTCGTGAATCGAGAGCGCAATAGGAAAAATTCATGGAGAAAGGAAAGGACAAAAGAGAGGTTAGCCCCCCTATTTATAGGAAGTGGCCTTTAGAGCTTCACGGCGCGTCCAGATCGCGCCGAGCTTTGCGGCGCGCTCGGCCTGCGCATTGGCTGTCCCCCTCGCGAGCCTTCTTCACGATCCATCTCCGCGACTGGCCAAAGATTTTTGAGATTGACCCTCAGACTTTGACCCTTGATTTCTCTACGGCTCCAAGTATGAGGGGGGGAATTTTTTGTCGCCAAAATGATGGAAGAAAATAAAGAAGAAAAAGAGGCCCCACGACCTGTCTCGCAAAGCCACTGCGCGGAGCCCCCCTAGAAACACAGCCGCCACGAAGCAAAGGAGTTGGGATGCTCTGTGAACACCTATAACATTCGCAAACCTGCCGTGAAGGAAAGTAGGTGGACCCCTCTGCAAATGATGTTGATGTTCACGACACTGCTGCGAAGCAATGGAGGCGGGATGCTCCGCTAACGGATTTGATGTTTGCGAACCCACCGCGAAGCAAGAAGGTGGGCCGCTCCGCGACCGCCCGTGACGTTCATGACCCACCGCGAAGCACCTAAGCCCCTCTTCGCGCCGCTTCAGATCTGCTCCGCGGTGCCTCTTGCCTATAAATACTGGACTTCCCCCGAGCCCAATGGATGTAGAATCCGACCATTCGCCTTCCTAGCTCCCAAATCATAAAGCACCCTTTGCTCTACGAATCATGAGCTACGTGAGGTATTTTTTCTTCGTGAGGTACCTCTGCTTTGTCTCGTTTTGATCCCCTTTTCCAAGAGGAATTCCTTTCGCATGGCCTAAGGGATTTCGCGAAGAAAGGGAATCCCCAAGGGGACTTGGGTTGTCGCGAAGTGTTTATGATTTGTGAAACACCCTTCATGTCCACATGATCCGTTTGCTAAAGCAGGATCATTGTACTTTGCGAAGCACATTGCTTCACGACACTTTGCTTCGCAAGGCACCTGTGGTCCATGAGGCAGTGCTCCGCGAATGCCTTTCCACTTCACGAAGCACCTCCCATTTGCACTGCTGCCTCATGCTAAGGCTAAGGAACCCGACTTCGCGAAGCACACCCCTTCGCAAGTTCCCTCCGCCACGTAGAGAAACCGATCTCCATGAGGCCCCTGCCTATGGACCCCTCTGCTTGGAAAATCATTCTCCCGTGCGACCCTCCAGGTTTTCACGATGTGATTTCAAAGTCCCGTGGACGACACCACCCATTGTGTTGCTTCGCCTCATGCTTCTTCGCATAGGCACGCTAACGACTATTACTTCTTCGCATAGCCACACTAACATGGACCCCTCAACGGATCGCTCCATAACACCCCCAATCACAGCCTTGCTGATTCCTTCCCTCCCAAAAGGAGCAGAGGGTACTAGTTATGTAAGTCCTTGGGGTGTGAAGTGCACCCACCTCGTCAGAGCTGTAGGACGTTAAACTGCCAAGCACCATTGTCCTCAACACATGACATTAAACTGTGACCTGGCCCCATGCCTCGCACATAGGGTCCCCTGACTTGGACATTCTCCACACCCACTCGTCTCCACGGTGATGGGATCATCCCTCACATTGGATGATATCCTCCTTACTGGAGTATCGTTTGTCCTCGGGGAAGGGAAACCACCTTGGCATAAGCCCCTAACTTTTCTTGCAGGAGGAAGTATCACTGCTCCTCCTCACTTCCTCCGTGCCAAGGCCAGTGGAGGACGTGATAGGAAGTAGGGCCCCTCCTTTATTGGGTACCAAATCCCTCTCCCTCTACGCTTTTTCGCACCCGGGCCTCTATCCTGGAGTAAACCCCAATCTTCCTCTCCCTAGGCTGCTCCACGCGTGAGCCCCACTCCACTTCCCATGGACTCAACTTTCATGACATGATCGTCAGGTCTCTTCTACCTCTTGTTTCTCACATCGAGCATGACTCATGTGGGCTTAGATTAAGCATCAACCATGACATCCTCTCTGGGTAGCCTAGAGTGTAAGCCCCACACCATTCCAATTCGAACTACATGGACTTTGATCCATGTCAAGGCATGGTACATTGGAATCCTCCATGAGGTTCAAGCCCCAAAACCAATCATCTTGGGCCACCTCAGAGTGTAAGCCCCATGACACCTTGAGCCACCTCAGAGTGTAAGCCCCATGCCCCCTTGGGCCACCTTAGAGTGTAAGCCCCATTCCATTTGAACTAAGAGGACTTTGATCCATGTCAAGGCATGGTATGTAGGAAGCCTCCATGAGGTTCAATCCCACCACCCGGTCATTCCGACCTCCTTCACGTCGGTTCACCATCATCACAGGTAGCCTAGAGTGTAAGCCCCACACATCCAATTCGAACAACGGGGACTTTGATCCATGTCAAGGCATGGTACGTAGGAAGCCTCCACGAGATTCATGCCCACCACCTAGTCATTCCGACCTCCTTCGTGTCGGTGCGCCAAGTCCCATCATCATGGGCCACCTCAGAGCGTAAGCCCCAAATACCCCGGTCCCACAGGACATTAAACTGTATTCCCATTCTATGAACTATATGGTCTTTGATCCTTGCTAAGGCAGGTTAGGTAGGAAGCCTTATGAGGTCCAAACCCAACACCAATTGGACTGAGGTCCATCTTCACGTCAGTTCATCAGCATCCTTTAAAACTACACAGACTTTGATTATATACCACGGGGATATGTCGGAAGCCTTTTCAAGGCTCAAGCCCAACATCACTGTCGTTCCTACGTCGGTTCCACACCATCTCCCCCTTCACTCCATTCAACTTTCAATCATTCATCTTGATCCTTACCCGGGCCGCCACATCCCGGTAGGATCATGCCAATTCACTTCCCCACTGCTCCAAGCAGTGGTTGGGATACGAACCGTTCCTTAGACCCGACATCGGTGTTCCTTCAAGAGTTCACACACACCTGATCCACTCGAGTCAGTGTTCCGATCAGTCTGATCCGTCCCTGCTGGATGTCAAACTTGCGACATACCTTGTGTTAAACAAGGGAATCTGAGGAAAATCTCAAATACATGCATATGGCATATGATTCCCCACGCTCGATGTGGTATGCCTCAGGCTTCCGCACCCTCGAGAAGCCCTATAATAAGGGAAAAAAGATAGACACGCCGATTCTCCAGTGTCCAGACATGCCAGTGATGTCTCAATGTGACAACTCCCCCAACTGAAAGTTGCTTCCATGACCGGACCCCTTGGAATGTCCTGATAGAAGCAGTGTAATTAACCAGAATCCATGGAAACATGGAACTGGGAAGAGATTCACGAACAACATATTAAATTTATAAGGTAGACTTGGACTAAGTGATGAGTTCTGAGGAGGAATCCGCAGAAGGAAGAACCGACATCCCATCATCCCGTTTAGATCAAGGAACAGACATTATTAAATAAGGAGAGAATGTTGCCCACCTTTGGAAAGTGGGAATACAGGGCAACAGAACCGCACCGACGTCTCCCGGACGCGACAGACGCGCACCCCGGCAAAAGCGTCAGAAATAGACCCCAAACCGGTAGATGATATTGGAGCTCACGAAGTCGAAGATAGAACGGGCGTTGACCTCCTTGAGTGGAACTGCCTCTGCCCACTTGGAAAAGAAATCCATGGCAGTCAGGATGAACCTGCATTGGTGATATGTCTCCGGTGGATATGGTCCCACGACATTGAGTCCCTACACCGCAAACAGCCAAGAGTACTTGGTGGAGTGGAGCGGTTCTGGCGGCCTATGCATGAAGTTAGCATGAATTTGGCATGCGTGACACCTATTGGAAAAATTGATGCAGTCGTGGATCATAGAGGGACAGAAATATCCCAATCTCTAGATCTGGTGGGACATCTTCAGCCCAGTCTGGTGAGCCCCACAGGAACTGGCATGAACCTCCTGAAAGACCTGAGAAATCTCGACTCCTTGGATGTAACGGAGGAGAACACCATCAAACCTATAACACCCTGAGATTTTATGATATTTTTTTCTTCCTATATTATATACAACACCAAAGAAATCTTTCACTACATGCAACACTAGCTTGGCTTGTGTTACACGCAAGAGAAACCTTCCTCGATAGATTGCGTTGTACGCAATACCGAGTTTCACTAAACAACGATATGTTATTAAAATATTATATGAACTAGCCGTTATGAATATTATTAACTTAATTTTAAATTTTATAACATTATAATTCATCTAACACATTATTTAGAATGAGGTATGAAAACAAAATCATTTTTTCGGATAAAAGAAGTATTTTTAAAAAAATGCAGTTTTACTGCCTTTTGATGGCACACCCATTTTAAATATAATTTTTGACAAGTTTATAAGTTCAATTTTACAAAATGAACTTCATCTTTTGAATCAGGATATAAAAATTTACATTGGATGAATTTTTTATACTTTTCTGATAACTTTCACATTTTGACGAATAGTAAAAACACGCTAAAGTTTTCTTAAAAACAACTTTTTTACCAAGATAATTTATATGGTTAAATGATAAAATTTAATGATTTTAAAGTATTAATAGAATATAGTTTTACCATTTAATATAATGTATTTAATTATCATTAATTTTACATTAAATTCATAGGTAAAAACATTTCAATCTTTGGCAATGTTTTAACTTTTAAAACTCGTTTTCTTAACAACGAGATTAATTTTAAATTAATTATTGAAACTTCTGTGTTTTGAATTTTCAAAAATGGATTCCATATTTGGATTCAGTGGGTCTAAATTATGTTAATAGGTTACTTTAATTTTTTATATATTATGAATAGTAACTATGGTAATTTTATTTACTACAGTTAAAGGTAAATCAGGTAATTAAGGGAAAAAATAAGATTATAAAATTATCCTAACACATGCAAAAATTATATTGGATGAATAAAAGTCGACCCATATCACCTAAGGGTAAGAATAGATTCATTTCATGGACTTTTTACCATTAAAAGTATATAATTATTATTAAAACCAAAGAAATTGAAAACATGTCACTCTCTTATATTATATAAGTGTAATAATTTTAATTTAGTGATAAACTTCATAAAACTTAAAATATGAATATCCTACAATAATTTAATAAAATTATCTACATCATGTGAATTTATTTAGAATTTTTAGGGATTAAATAATTATCATTAATGATGACACAATAGTGATGTTGAAATTATTTTATTGATTGAAATATCAAATAAATGGTTTTAAAAATATTAAAATGAATTTTATATGAACTATTTAATGTGCTCCACAAATTTTCTAGATACATATGACATGTTATGAATCTATTAACTCTTTTAGTTCGAACATATCTTCTGTTTGGATTTTATTTAAATTCAAATAAATGAATAGTGTCAAAATCAACACTATTGTTATTTTATAAAAATAACATATTATAAAATTGTTTAAAAATCACAAAAATATTTCAAAATTATAAATTGAAATTTATATGGTCGGAAATTTCATAAATCATCAAATTATGGACAATTCAAAACACATAAGTAATTATTTATAACAATTTAAAATTTAGAATATTATTACCACAAATAAAATTAAATGGATTAAATAAGGATAAATCAATTTGATAAGGTTTAAAATAAATTCCCAACATGTCTAAATTTTATTGGTTGATGATATTAAAACCCTATATCATCTCATATTATAATGGAGTCATTTTTTGAGGTTTTTAAGTGGAGTTTGAATTTATTATAAATTAATATTTCTTATGTTTCCAAAGGTGCCCCTCTCCTCCCTTATAAAAGGGCACATCCTCCCTCTCCCCTTCGCAACATTTTGAGCCTTTTAACTCAGAAAACCCCTTCCAATTTATCATCTACACTTCCCTAGAAACATAATATAGTTCATGGTCTTCTTCAAAGACCAACTTTAGTGCCCTAAGAGGAGGTTTAGAAGAGGCACGTCGAAGAAGAGGTAATATCATTTACCGATCCTTTAAAATTTATTTCTTTTTCTACTTCTTCTTATTTATTTGTTTCATCATAAATTAATAACATCAGTATCACTAAAATGATTATGTGTTATTATAAATATTAAACAACCCTATTTCACCTTTAATCCATCCTACGGAAAATGAAATCACTACGTGTGCGTACGTACGGAATACTGTCTCCACGCCGTGGTGTAATCTGTTTTCCACCTCCACCTTACTTGGATGGGTATAATGGTGTAAATAATAACTATATATTATATTTATAACATGATACTAATTCTGAGATATTCCATCATCTACTCCAATACCATTAAATAATTATGGGAACGATATCGTCGCTCGTGTGTACGTACGGCTTACCGTCTCCACGGTGCAATGTGATTTGTTCTAAATGATCTTCATTAAACCATGATTATATAAATGAATTGAATGAATAAATATGATATATATTATAACAATACCATTCTATAAATGATTTAGCTTTAACCTAAAAATATGAATAAGAATTTATTCGATAAAACACGCATAAGAACATAAAGCAATAAACACCCGAATAACAAGTAGTAATGAAATATTACTAATAAGAATATAAGAATATGAACATATATGATATCATAAAAATGAATATTATTCTGGAATAATTCAATAACTTTATTTAAATCATTCTACAGGAGGTTCGGAAACGTACAGAGCATATCGGACCTAAGGTAAGGGAAAATCTCGCAATCTCAATTTTTATCCGAGATTGTTTATACTTCGGTATTTACTGGGGAATATTTAACATCCACATCCATGTTTTCTAAATAATTAATATTATCCCCCTACAATTTTTTAAATCCAATTTTACCTATTGGTTAATTTTTAGTGGAAGATATGAAAGAAATCTTTTTTCATTTTCAGTACGAGATACTTTTTGACTTTTTCAGCCAAAGTACGAGAAGAATGTTTTTTAACTTATACGACATGAACAGATTTTTATGATTTAATAGAACATTATTAACATGAATCTTCCTTTACAATTTTTCAATTTTATTTTCAATTAATTTATTTTAGTATGACATGATGGGAAAGGAAAAATGTTTATGAAGTAGAAAGGATATTTTCCTCAAGAATGGAGTTCAAGTGTTTTATCAAAATTATTTTCCATATAAGATAATATAGGGTTCTGTTTCTATCCCTATTATTACATTGATTTGATTATTTTAAGATGGAATTATATTTATGAAGTCCTTTATCGTATCTGAATTATGTTATGATGGAATGATGTTTAAGAATCCCATTTCTATTACATGGGTTATGCTATGATGTATGATTTTGTGGCACACATAAGAATGGTTTCATTATGAGATGGGTAGGACCTATATATCTATCCAATGAATTGGTTAAAGATTTATATCTTAGGAGATAGATATGGCTGGAACAACAAGTTAATCTGGTTCACTGATACAGGACTGGAACGAGGAGTGAACTCGGTTCAGTAATGGACTTTGTCCGCTATGATGGTCTTGGAAATGAGTCTTGACTAATATGAAATTATTTTCTATGATTATGTGTGTATGCCAAAAAGTTTCATGTTTTATATTATGATTATTGGGATTACATTTCAGTACTATGATTTATCCCATGTCATGATATTATGATCTCTTTTACAGGTTAAGATTTTCAAAATGTTATGTTCTTATGAATATGATATGATTGATATTTCATGTGTTTACCTTTACTGAGCATTTGAGCTCACCCTTTTGTATGTTTTATTTTCCCTAGGTCAGGAAGAAGGGTATTAAGTACGATATGCCAAAAGGGACTCTAGATATGATGAAATAAGCGGGAGAAAATGTAGATGATTTATGAACCAGTTGTTTATGTTTCCCAGTTTCTAAAGACACTATACCTATACGGTCCTATCATGGTTTTGTTATATGTTGTAATAAGTATGCTTCAATTCTGAAGTAATAACAATTTATGTAAAGTATGGGTCATTATAGTTGGTATTAGAGGAAGGGTATAGTCAAAATTTGGAAACTATGATGCAAAGGCTTAGTAATAACCCTAAGGATATGTCTAAGAATAAGAAAAAATCATAGTGTTTTAGAACTGGCCATAAATAACCTATGATAAGACCTAAAGTGTGAAATTTTATTCTTGATTATGTGGTTTCCTGTTATGATTAGTGTTTCTCACACTATGCCTCTTGGTTTTAGTCAATGGATGGAACCCGAAGGAACCATGTTAATGGTGAACATGACGGGCAATGCAATGTTTGTCCCCTTGGACAAACAAATGTTATGGGAGCTGTAATGATAAATCTTTTAGACATGCTCACACAAATATCTCAAGATATGAATCATGCAGGACATCCAAACGAGAAAAGGAAGGAGCAACATTCTGTTGAATCCTTCATGAGGCAGCGCCCACCTTCATTCAGCAGGTCTTCTGATCCATTAGTGGCTGAACAATGGATTATTACCACTAAAAAGATATTTTCAGTTCTACAATGTTCTGAACATGATAAAGTCATCTTAGCAGTATATCGTTTGGAAGGTGAAGTTGATGAATGGTGGAATCTTATCAAGAATACGAGGCAAAGAGAGGAAATTGAGTCCATGGAATGAGACGAGTTCAAGAACTTATTTTTCAATAAGTACTTCACTCGTATTCTTAGAACAAAGATGGAGAAGGAGTTTCTTGAACTAAAGAAAAAGGATGAAGAATCGGTTGGTACCTACGATTTTTTTTTACAAGACTTGCAAGGTATGCTTCTGAAATTATTATCAAACGTGAGATTAAGATCGATCAATTCTTTAGTGGCTTAAAACCAAGTCTTTGAAGGGAGTTATCCATAAGGGACTTCAATATCTATGAGAAAATTGTTCGATGTGCTCTCAAATTTGATATTGATATTGGAGTAACCCATCAGTAATATGGGTTTGATAAGAAGAGGAAAATGGAATTCAAAGGAAAATCCAAAGATGACACTGAAAAGAAGATGAGTTTTCCCTTATGCTCAATGTGTGGAAAGAAACATGGAGGGAATTGTCTTAAAGGGACAAGTAGATGTTTTAAGTGTTGAAAAGAAGGTCATCGGGCAATTGAATGTTGCAGTGATGGGAAAAATATGTCTAGTGATGCGAACAAAGAGGCTACTTAGAATGAACCTCCTACACTTCAATGTAACAAGTGAAAGGGAATGGGGAATTATGCCAATAAATGCCCTAATCCAAGGGTTGTCGATGATGATCGACGTCAATAAACTCTTAAGTCCAAAGACAAAGGAAAGTCACATGCAATTTCTATTAGCGATGTGGAGTACGTTAATGAAGTGGTGAAAGGTACACTTACCATCCACTCTAAAGTAGAAAATGTTTTATTTGATTCTGGATCCACCCACTCTTTTATTTATGAAGAATCTTCTAAGGGTGTCTTCATACTATGCCAACGATTAGCTGTTGAGTTTGTTGTGACAACTTCTAATGGCACAACCGTCGCATCAAAAGTTTACAATTATTCTCCGATTGAAGTTTGTGGGAATGTGCTTCTTGCAAACCTTGTGATCCTTCCTATAGTAGAATTTGATGTGATTATTGGCATGGATTGGATTTCTTTATATGGAGCTCATATCAATTTCCAAATAAGGGAAGTCATATTTCATATTTCTGATCAATCTAGGATCATCTATCGATGAAAGGATGAATATAACCTTCAGGTGGAAATGTTTTCCATCTTATGGGTCTTGATTCCAATAAATGAAGGTCATTTATCTCAAATGGTTGGAGAGAAACTCATGCTTAATAATATACCCATTGTACGGGAGTTTGATGATGTCTTTCCAGAGGAATTTACAGGTCTTCCACCAAACTGTGAAGTTGAGTTTTCAATAGAACTCATACCGAGTGCTATGCACATTTCAAAGACACCTTATAGAATGTCCCCAATTGAGTTGCAAGAATTGAAGAAGCAACTCCAAGAGAATATTGATAAGGTATTCATACACCCTAGTGCATCACCTTGGGGATCACCTGTTCTATTTGTTAAGAAGAAAGATGGATCAATGATACTCTGCATTGATTATCTAGAACTTAACAAGATCACTATCAAGAAAAAATATCCTCTCCCACGCATTGATGACTTATTTGACCAACTATGCAGAGCTCAATACTTTTCCAAGATTGATCTTAGTTCAAGGTATCATCAATTAAGGGTCAAAAGGGAGGATATACCAAAGACGACTTTCCGTACAAGGTATGGACACTGTGAATTTATAGTGATTCCATTTGGTCTTACTAATTCCCATGCTATCTTCATGGATCTAATGAATAGAGTCTTTAGAGACTATCTTGATCAGTTTGTGGTAGTCTTTATAGATGATATTCTTGTCTATTCAAAGAGCAAGGAAGAACATGGATATCACTTGAGAATTATATTAAATTCCCTAATAAAGGAGAATATTTATGCCAAATTTACCAAGTGTGAATTTTGTCTTCAAAAAGTTTCATTTCTGGGTCACATAATCTCAAAAGAGAGGATATCTGTGGATCTGGAAAAAATAGAGGTTATCAAAAGATGGTCGATACCAACAACAGTAACTGAGAACTGAAGATTTCTTGGTTTGGATGGATAATATTGAAATTTTGTGAATGATTTTTCATGATTATCTATTCCACTCACTAGGTTGACTCGAAAAGGAGTTATGTTCGTTTGGACGGAGGAGTGTGAAGAGAATTTCAAGGAGTTAAAAAGAAGGTTATTCAGTGCACCTTTGCTCACACTACCTTGTAGTCGAGAAAGTTTTGTGATCTGCAGTGATGAATCCAAGACAGGATTGGGGTGTGTTCTCATGAAAAATGATACGGTGATAGCTTATTCCTCACGACAGTTGAAAATCCATGATAAAAATTACGCAACTCATTATTTGGAGTTAGCTACGGTAATATTTGCATTAAAGATTTGGAGGCATTATCTTTATGGTGAAAGGTGTGATATTTATACTGATCATAAAAGTTTAAAGTATATTTTCACACAAAAGGAGCTGAATATGTGCCAAAGAAGATGGTTTGAGCTGATTAAGGACTACGATTGCTCAATTCATTATCACCCTGAGAAAGAAAACAAGGTGGAAGACGCATTAAGTCGACAAGACCATGCTATCTTATCCATGATGAGGATCACAAAAGATCCAATATTTTTGGATTTACAAAAAATAGATCTAGGAATTATAATGGAAGGGGAAAATATTATCTTTCTGAAATTAATGTTCAACCATCTATACATGTGAAGATTAAAGAGGCACAGAAAAGAAAATGTAGAGTTACAAAAGAAGGTGAGAAATGTTCCTGAATTACACATTGATTGTTATGAAATAATAAGGTTCAGGAATCAGGTTTTTGTTCCTCCCATACTAGAATTAAAGAAGGAAATATTGTAATCGGCTCATTGTTCTTCATTCTCTATTCACCCTGGAAGCACGAAGATGTAGAGGGACCTGAAAGAGTACTTCTGGTTGGATGACATGAAAAGAGATGTTGCTGAATATGTCTCTTGATACTTGGTTTGTCAGCAAGTTAAATCTGAGAGACATAAGTCTAAGGGGATGTTGCAACAATTACCCATACCAAAACGGAAATGGGAAAACATCACTATGGACTTTGTCACTGGACTTCCTAAAACATCCAAAGGCAATAATGCTTTCTGGGTTACAGTTGATCATCTTATGAAGTCAGCACACTTCATTGCTATTAGAGATGATATCTCTCTTGATCAGCTTTCCAGGATATATGTAAAGGAAGTGGTAAGATTTAATGGAGTACCACCTTCCATTATATCTTATCAGGATCCGAGGTTTACCTCGAAGCTTTGGAGAAGTCTTCAGTATACTCTAGATACAGAGTTCAGTTTCAGCACTGGTTATCATCCTCAGACAGACGGTCAGTCTGAGAGGAAAATTCAAACTCTAGAAGACATGTTGAGAGCATGCTATATGGATTTTGAAGGTGGTTGGGATAAACACATACCTTTGGTGGAATTTTCTTATAATAATAGCTTTCACTCCAGTATTCAGATGGCTTCTTATGAAGCTCTCAATGGAAAGAAATGCATAACTCCAACTTGCTGGGATGAATTTGGGGAAAGAAAGATATTAGGAATTGATCTTGTTGATGAGATGCAAAAAAAGGTTAGATCTATTCAACAACACATAAGATAATCTCAGAGTCAACAAAAAAGTTATGCCGACAACCGAAGAAAAGACCTAGAGTTTGAAGTGGGTGATAAAGTGTTCTTACGAATATCTTCTTGGAAGAGAGTAATGAGATTTGGAATGAAGGGAAAGCTGAGCCCTAGGTATATTGGTCCTTTTGAAATACCGGATCGTGTTGGGAAGGTTCCTTACTTATTGGTGATTCCACCAAATCTCTCTCAATTTCATGATGTGTTCCATGTATCTCTCCTGAGAAAGTACATACCCGATCGTTCACATGTATTAAGCTCAGAAGTTGTACCGCTGGAGCAAGATATTTCTTATGAAGAAAAACCGATAGAGATTCTGGATCATAGCGAAAACGTTCTACGAAACAAGACCACTCTCTTGGTTAAAGTTTTCTGGAGGAACCACCAATTAGAAGAAGCTACATGGGAACTTGAGGATATGATGAGGGAGAGGTATCCTCATCTATTTGTTATGAAGTGACAAATTTTGAGGGTGAAATTCATTTTAAGGGGGGTAGAATGTAACACCCTGAGATTTTATGATATCTTTTTTTCTTATGTTATATGAAACACCAAAGGAAGATTTCACTACATGCAACACTGGATTGGCTTGCATTACACGCAAGAGCAACCTTCCTCGATAGCTTGCGTTTTACGCAATAGTGAGTTTCAGTAAACAATGATATGTTATTAAAATATAATATGAACCAGCTGTTATGAATAGTATTAACTGAATTTTGAATTTTATAACTTTATAATTCATCTTACACATTTTTTAGAATAAGGTATGAAAACAAAATCAATTTTTCAGATAAAAGAAGTATTTTTCAAAAAATGCAGTTTTACTACCTTTTGATGGAACACCCATTTTAAATCTAATTTTTGACCAGTTTATAAGTCAATTTTTACAAAATAAACTTCTTATTTTTAATCAGGATATAAAAATTTACATTGGATGAATTTTTGATACTTTTCTGATAACTTTCACATTTTGATGAATAGTAAAAACACGCTAAATTTTTCTTAAAAACAACTTGTTTCATCAATATAATTTATTTGGTTAAATGATAAAATTTAATGGTTTTAAAGTATAAATAGAATATATTTTTACCATTTAATATAATTTATTTCATTACCATTAATTTTACATTGAATTCATTGGTAAAAACATTTCAATCTTTGGCAATGTTTTATCTTTTAAAACTCGTTTTCTTAACTACGAGATTAATTTTAAATTAATTACTGTAACTTTTGTGTTTTCAATTTTGAAAACTTTATTCCATATTTGGATTTATTGGGTCCAAATTTAGTTAAAAGGTTACTTTTATTTTTTTGATCTTATGAATAGTAACTACGGTAATTTTTATTAACTATAGTTAAAGGTAAATCAAGTAATTAAGGGTAAAAAGAAGATTATAAAATTACCCTAGCACCTGCAAAAATTCTATTGGATGAATAAAAGTCGACCCATATCACCTAACCATCAGAATAGATTCATTTCATGGGCTTTTGACCACGAAAATTATATAATTATTATTAAAACCAAAGAAAGTGACAAAATGTCACTATCGTATATCTTATAAGTGTAATAATTTTAATTTAGTGATAAACTCCATAAAACATAGAACATGAATAGTCTCCAGAAATATAATAAAATTATCTACATCATGTGAATTTATTTAGAATTTTTAGGGATTAAATAATTATCATTAATGATGACACAATAGTGATGTTGAAATTATTTTATTGATTGAAATATCAAATAAATGGTTCTAAAAATATTAAAATAAATACTATATGAACTATTTAATGTGATCCACAAATTTTATAGATAAATATGAAATTTTATGAATCTATTAAATCTTTTATTTCGAACATATCTTCTGTCTGGATTTTATTTAAATTCAAATAAATGAATAGTGTCAAAATGGACACTGTTGTTATTTTATAAAAATAACATATTATAAAACTGTTTAATAATCACAAAAATATTTAAAAATTATAAATTGAAATTTATATGGTCGAAAATTTATTAAATTATACAATTATTGACAATTCAAAACACATAAGTAATTATTTATAATAATTTAAAATTTTGAATATTATTGCCACAAATAAAATTAAATGGATTAAATAAGGATAAATCAATTTGATAAGGTTTAAAATAAATTCCCAACATGTCTAAATTTTATTTTTTTTATGAGATTACAACACTACCTCATCTCATCTTCGAATTGAGTCATTTTTTGAGGTTTTTATGTGGGGTTAGAATTTATTATAAATTAATATTTTGTATGTTTCCAAAGGTGCCCATCTCCTCCCTTATAAAAGGGCACCTCCTACCTCTCCTATTCACAACATTTTGAGCCTTCAAGCTCGTCCAACCCCTGAAAATTTCTCTTCTCCACTTCCCTAGAAACATACTATAGGTCCTGGTATTCTTCAAAGACCAACTTTAGTGCCCTAAGAGGAGGTTTATAAGAGGCGCGTCGAAGAAAAGGTAATATCCTTTACCGATCCTTTCAAATTTAGTTCCTCTTCTACTTCTTTTTATTTATTTGTTTCATAATAAATTAATAACATCAGTATCAATAATATACTGATGTGTTATTATAAATATGTAACAACCCTATTTCACCTTTTATCCATCCTACGGAAAATGAAATTACCGCGCGTGCGTACGTACGAAATACCGTCTCCACGCCGTGGTGTAATCTGTTTTCCACCTCCACCTTACTTGGATGGGTATAATGGTGTAAATAATAACTATATATGATTATTATAACATGATACTAATTCTGAGATATTCCATCATCCACTCCAATACCATTCCATAATTATGGGAACGATATCATCGCTCGTGCGTACGTACGGCCTACCGTCTCCACAGTGCGATGTGATTCGTTCTACATGATCTTCATTAAACCATGATTATATAGACGAATTGAATGAATAAAACTGATATATATTATACTAATACCATTCTATAAATTTTGTAGCTATAACCTAAAAATATGAATAAGAATTTATTCGACAAAACACACATAAGAACATAAAGCAATGAACACCCAAACAACAAGTAGCAATGAAATATTACTAATAAAAAGATAAGAATATGAGCATATATGATATCATAACAATGAATATGATTCTGTAATAAGTCAATAACATTATTTAAATCATTATAAATGAGGTTCAGAAACGTACAAATCATATCGAACCTAAGGTAAGGGAAAATCTCGCAATCTCAATTTTTATCCGAGATTGTTTATACTTCGGTATTTATTGGGGAATATTTATCATCCACATCCATGTTTCCTCAATATGTAATATCATCCCCCTAAAAATTTTTAAATCCAATTTTACCTATTGGTGAATTTTTAGTAAAATATATGAAAGGATTCTTTTGTCGTTTTCAGTACGATATAATTTTTGACTTTTCCACCCGAAGTACGAGAAGAATGTTTTTTTAACTTATACGGCATGAATGGATTTTTATGATTTCATAGAACATTACTTCCATGAAGCTTCCTTTACAATTTTCAAGATTATTTTCAATTAATTTCATTTAGTATGAAATTATGGGAAATGAAAAATGTTTATGAAGTAGAAAGGATATTTTTCTCAAGAATGGAGTTCAAGTGTTTTATCAAAATTATTTTCCATCTAAGATAATATAGGGTTCTATTTCTATCCCTATTATTACATTGATTTGATTATGTTAAGATGGAATTATTTTTATGAAGTACTTTATCGTATATGGATTATGTTATGATGGCATGATGTTTAAGAAACCCATTTAAATTACATGGGTTATGCTATGATGTATGATTTTTGATTTTGTGGCACACATAAGAATGGTTTAATTATGAGATGGGTGGAACCTATAACTCCCTCCAATGCATTGGGTAAATATTTATATCTCATGATATAGACATGGCTGGAACAGAAATTTAATCTAGTTCAGTGATACAAGACTGGAACAAGGAATGAACTCGGTTCAGTAATGGACTTTGTCCTCTATGATGGTCTTGTCAATGAGTCTTAAATAATATGAAATTATTTTCTATGATTATGTGTGTATGAAACAAAGTTTCATGTTTTATGTTATGATTATTGGGATTGCATTTCACTACTATGATTTATCCCATGTCATGATATTATGATCTCTTTTACAGGTTAAGATTTTCAAAATGTTATGTTCTCATGAATATGATATGATTGATATTTATTTTGTTTACCCTTACTGAGCATTTGAGATCACCCTTTTGTATGTTTTCTTTTACCCAGTCCAGGAAGAAGGTTATTATGTAGGATATGCCAAAAGGTACTCTAGATATGATGAAATAAGAGGGAGAAAATGTAGATAATTTATGAACCAGTTGTTTATGTTTCCTAGTTTCTAAAGGCACTATACCTATATGATCATATCAAGGTTTTGTTATATGTTTTAATAAGTATGATTCAATTATTAAGTAATAAAAATGTATGTAAAGTATGGTTCGTTATAAAACCCGTGCTTGTAGAGGATATTCTCAAGACTAGGACCACTCTGGAGGGTAAACTGCAGCGTGCACCATCAGATTCGCTCACACTCGGCCCGATCAGCTAGGAGGTAACCATTTTGGAGATACTCGACAAAGGGGGATCTCCAGTCAGGGGTCGCTTCAACCACTGTATCTGAGGAACCTAGGGGTCTTGACGTGGAGGCTCCGGTGGTAAGATGTCTTACCCATATGCCGTCATCATCATCTGAGGTGAAGAGAGAAATGAATCTCCGATGTGCCACGTGTATAATCAGATCATCCTTCTCGGGTTCTGCAAGTGATGTAGCCAGGCCAGCCAGGGCATCGTCTCAACTGTTCTAAGATCGAGGAACATGAGTAACTTCTAGATGAGGTAGAAACTGGGCCATTAGCTGGAGGGTGCACTCCAACAATGGTACGAGCTCTGGATTTCTTACAATGTAGTCACCATTGAATTTCTTGATGACTAGTTCAGAATCCCCATTCACATGAAAATGGGGCACATCGATCTTAAGGGCTAGCTCGAGGCCATTGATGAGGGCCTGATACTCTGCCTCATTATTGGTGCAGCCTTATGATAACAAGAATGAGTTTGAAAAAATGGATTGTGTCGGGGTAATGAAGACAATACCGAGGCCTACTCTGTTGAGTCTGGGATCAACGAGCCTCCTGTCGGTGGGGCTCTGGGAGTCACCATCAAAGTGAATCTGCCAACACGGGATGACCTGATCTACCGAGAGGATTGCCTCGTCAGGAAAATCCAGGTCTAGGGACTGGTCTGCGGATGCTGGATGGGCAGCTCGAAAATCCGCCAATGACAGTCCCTTGATAGATTTCTAGGGGACAAACCTGATGTCGAACTGCTGGAGGATTACTGCCCACCATGCTAGCCATCCTGTCAACATGGGGTGGTTCAAAATGTACTTCAGCGGGTCTACCCGAGACACCAGCTGTACCTAATGGTGTTGCAAGTAGTGTCGCAATTTCTACACTATGATTACCAGTGCAAGGAATCTCTTTTTCATGGGGGAGTATCTGGTCTCCGTGTCGATGAGCATGCGGATGAGGTAGTAGAGACTGTTTTCTGTCCCCTCATTGTTCTTCTGGTTGATAAGGGTGCCGAGAGATCTTTCCAGGGTATTCATGTATAGGATCAGTGGTTTTCCAAAGACGGGTGTCATCATGACCAGAGGCTGGAGCAGATACTGCTTGATTTCCTTGAATGTGGTTTGGCACTCTTCATCCCACTCATAAGCAAAGCCTTTCTTCATGATCCAGGAGAAGGGATTACACTTGCCAGCTAGATTTTTAATGAATTGGATTATGTAGGCTATGTGTCCTTGGAAACCTCAAAGCTCTTGAATATTGCTCAGGGGAGGCATCTGACTGATGGCCTTGATCTTCTCTGGGTCGATATCGATGCCCCAGTACCTGACAACAAAGCCAAGGAACTTTCCAGAGGTAACCCTGAAGGCACATTTCAGTGGGTTCATCTTTATGTGGAGGGAACAGAGTAATCCAAACACTTTCTTAAGGTCCTAGAGATGGTCCTGGCACTGGCGAGATTTGACCAATA
Organism: Viscum album; assembly: GCA_963277665.1. Classification (NCBI taxonomy): domain Eukaryota; kingdom Viridiplantae; phylum Streptophyta; class Magnoliopsida; order Santalales; family Viscaceae; genus Viscum; species Viscum album. The sequence goes on along the minus strand of OY728163.1, from coordinate 79,380,592 downwards.
GATCATCCAAATAGAATTCCACCAATGTCCTGAGGATTGGATTGAATATTCGGTGCATGGCTCGCTGATAGGTGGCACCTGCATTCTTCAGGCTGAAGGGCTTAACCTGGTAACATAATGTACCTTGGGCCACCCTGAAAGTTGTGGACTCTTCGTCCTCAGGGGCCATTCGGTTCTGGTTGTATTCGGAGTAACCATCCATGAAGAAGAGGGCTTGGAACCCACCTATAGAGTAAATCTACAATTCTATCACCGGAAGGGTAAAATCATCCTTCAGACAGTGATGGTTGAGATCTCGGAAGTCGATGTAGACTCTGATTTGTCCATTCTTCTTCCTAACTGGCATAATTTTGGATAGCCACATGAGGTGCTGGACCTCCTTAATGAAGTTGGCTTTGATGAGCTTGTCAAATTCAGCCTCGACCATGGCACCGTATGAAGGGTGAATCTTTCTGGGAGGCTGTATGAACCTGTGATGATTTGTTGGAAGTCTGAGGAGGTGGATGACTACCTTAGGATCTAGTCCTGGCATCTGGTCGTAACTCCAGGAAAATATATCATGATGATGCTTTAGGAAATCTATGTATCGCTACTGCTCCTCGAGGGGCATGGCGACACTGATCAATATGGGTCTCAGATCTGCCTCGCTACAAAGGTTCACCTATACCAGTTCATCGACCGTGGTGGAGACGCCTTATTTGAAGGCGGGGAGAGAATCCTCCAAATCCTCTTCATTTCTTGTGGAGGATAGATTCCCAGTGGAAGAAGCTTTCTCTGGGTCGACAGATCCTGAAGGGAGGCTCGTACCAGCCTAGACAGTGGTGTACAACATATCGGGAGATTCACGTGCTTCTAAAACCATAACAATGAAGGCAGTCGATCCGATCCCATCTGGTCTTTGGCCCAAGGGTCCACACTTGATGATATCAAAGCAATAGTGGTGTTTCAGCTTGATCCGGTTAATCCCAGCTCAGAAAAACAGACACATATGACGTAATGTCATTTCCATGGGGCGGACATCCCGATATCGTACGGGGGTAGGAGGCTTCGAGATCATCTGAGCCTGGTTTTTGTAGGAGTACGAGGTGATTTTCCACCATTACTTGGACTTGGGAATATGATTTCCACTTGTACTAGAGACAACAAAACATTGCCCCATGTCAGGGGTCGTGGCCTCCAATCGATGGATCGGGAAGACGTAGGCGTCTTCCAGACCTGCCCTGGGGTTAGTTGCAACCGTGGCGGGCCCAACCTCACTTGACAGAATCTACTTAACCTTGCTCTTGTAATAATCAGCATCCAAGTAGTGAGCTTCACAAGAGGAAAAAGGAGATGCATCACTCTGGAGTACACCTACTCAACCATTAAGATAGTACTTGAGGTACTGGTGATACGATGAGGGGACCACCGCATGCAGTTGAAGCCATGTTCTTCCCATCAAAGCATTGTACGCGGTGTCTTGGGAGACAACCATGAACTCGGTGTTGGCAACTAGGCCGCTGAACTGGGTCTTCAAATGGATCTTACTGACTGGGGTCTGCTCTGTCCTGTCGTATCCCAAGATTCTTAAATTAGAGAGAGTCAGGTCATCCTCAGATAACCCCATCTTCCGCAGTGTCCGCGTTGGGATAAGGTTGATCCCAGAGCCGTTGTCAACGAGACAGTGATGAACCTCCATTCCGTTAAATTGTCCAGTGATGTACAACAGGTGAATGTGCCCCTATATGGGGGACCCTTCATCCTCTCCAAAGAACAAAATGATGGCCTGGCATTCAACTTTCTCGACCGCTTCAGCATGAAAGGCTTCTGCAGCTACTACCTCAGTCTCGAACTGGAGGGGGCTTCTCAAAGACTCAATGAGGGCCTCACGCATATTTGGCGATAAGAGAAGGGCTTCAAGGATGGAAAGACTCGCTGGGATGTCGGTGAGGTGCTTGAGGACATCATACATCTGTGACAGGTGTGAACTTCTGCTTGTAGGAAGCTGCTCTGTGATAAGAGGCATGGAGGGCCCTGCCAGCCGTACCGGCGGCTTACTGGTGCTGGGTATATCCCACTGCTCACTAGTCGAAGCCCAAAGAGTAGCTTCCGGATGAGGACCGGATGACTGAGATCAGCCTATAGCAGGGCAAGGCTGGTCGCGGCCTGGTCGAGGTAGTTCTTCCTGATCCAATAGCACAAACAGTGGTGGAGGTGGGCCCGACAACACCGAATAAAGAGGCTGCGCGTGCTGAGTTCTGCGCTGGGCCTACTGTCTGGTCTTAGTGGTGTGCACGACCTGGCTGAAGGTGCCAACTGATGTGCCCTGATTACCCATGTGGCCGCGACTCCACCGACATTGGCTTCAGCTGGGGATGTTGGGGAGGTTCGCCTGGCGCTCCCCGTCGTCGGGAGTCATATAGGGGTTTAATAACTCCACGGTATTAACTGAAGCATACCCTTGACTATCACTTGAAGAGTCATGCATCACTGGGCGGATTATGGGAGGGATCCCCATCTCCAGGGACATAAATTCATCGAGAGTTAAGGACAACGATGGCATTTTCGGGGCGCGCGCTGCCAATGCTTTCTCTTCTGGGAAGAGGCTGGATGAGATGATGATGCAGAAGTGGTGGCCGCAGCTTCTGAAGGATCCGGCGGATTCATGAGTGCTCGAATGATGGAATGGTCACTAGCAACCGTCTTGCAAGCCATCCAGCCATCATACTTCTGGGACCCGTGGTTGAAAACCTACTGCCACTCATCTTCACTGTCGCTACTGCTGTCTGGCCTTACAAATACACCAGCCACTTGTGCCGAGGCCGGGCCCAGCCTGACTATGTTGTTATCGACCTAGTCTTGAAGCTAGTCTTTAAACACATAGAACTTCTTGAGGGTGTTCCCCATGATCCGATGATAGGGGCAGTGGTTGGGGTGATCAGTGAGATTTGCCTCTTCTGGCCTTCTACACTCAGGAAAACGCACAGTCCCTTATTCCAAGGCACTTCTAAAATAGCCGAGAACTTTATTCTCATTGAATGAGTAGGTCCAACTTCTTTTGTGTGGAAAGGGGGGCTGTGGAGCCTGACACTGGAGAGTATCTATAGGCGCCTATCGAGGAGTTGGAGCCTGGGTGTCCCACCTAGGTGGTGGTGGCGCATTCTGCAGGGGCATTTGTCGATTATGAGGAGGGCACTACTGAGCTGGAGGCTGTGCCTGAGGTGGAGGGCCTCTGTGAGGTTGTAGGGCTGGTGCCAGTTGTAGCAATTCTAGTTTCCTAGGGGATTCTATTTGTGCCACTACGGCAGGTTCAACTTCGGCAGCCCTCCTTGCTGGAATTACAGGGGGCAACAGATGTGGCTAGCTGGCCTGTTGCAGGAATTCCTCCAGGTGCTGGGTCTTATTGGGGAAGTCTTGGAATCCTCCAGGGTAGTTTTGGGTGATCAAAGAAGGAACTGGTTCTGTCTTGACATTTCATACACACATCATTAGTAATTGCTCCTCAGTCAGTGGAATGTCAAGGGAGTATGTGAGCCCCTTCCACAGGGCGATAAATTCCACGAATCTCTCATCAGGCCTGTGTTTTCACTTTAATAGGTATTCAATGCTCATTTTCCATGTGGTAGATTTGAACTGGTAGAGGAATTTACTGCGAAGCTTCTCCCAGCTGGTTACGGATCCGATGGGGAGATGGCCGTACCAGACGAATGTCGGCCCCTCCAATGTCTGAACAAAACAAAGGATCTTGGCAGCCTCCTAATGCGATGGAGTTCCTAACATGGGCCCACACCTTGAGTTGAAGTGGGACAGGTGCTGCGGTGGGTCCCCCATTCCGTTAAAGGGGGAGAAGGTGGGATTCCCAAAACCCGTAGGTGCCGACATATCATCCACCCACGCCGGATATGGCTTACCATCAGGTGGGATTTCCACCTATCATGTTTCCAATGCCTCAAGGTAGGCTATGAGCGCCGCCATAGGATCATCTGGGAAGGGGTCTCTGTCTTGATGGGGATCCCTAATTACGAGCACATTGGCAGGTTCTTCAACATAGTAAACATGCGCAGCGACACATGGAGAGGCAGGTGAAGCGACTTGCGGGGTAGCTGGGGGAACCCGAGCTGGGTTCCTTGGATTTCTGCACCATTTAAGAGGGTTTGGCGAGATGTATTGTGCCCTCTTCCCATGAGCTTCGGCTTCAGCCCTGTCCGTGGGAGCAGCATGATCAGGGTTTCTTGGGGGAAGCTCACCAAGGGGAAGTTGTTCTAGCCCCTACTGTACTGGCCTAGGATTGCCGTAGTCAGGCCGTCGCTCTGCAGCATGTTCATCCAGGAGTGAATCAACCAAATTCTTCTGCTCAGCAAGTTTTTGGTGCAATGTAGCCTTCTCGGGGTCCTCTTATGTCTTCTAAATTGAGGTGGATGTGTTGGAGTACTTGGCATCTCCGACGTGCTGTTTGAACTTACTGAAATTCCAGATGAGTACCAATTCCTCGGTGGTCACAGAGACACCAAGTAGGTTTCTTTACTAGCATGTAACCCTTCCCGATGGATCCAATAGTGGTGGAATTCCCTCGGGGGGTAATTCTCCATTGAGAAGCTCCAGATCGTCCTCCTTTTCTACTATGTCGGCCATGTTGACTGTGACCCTTCCTAGGGGCATATCCTCGATATCACCTAGCAGGTCGAGGCTGCCACCGAATAGGACTAAAGAGGAGGGTGGCATACTGCCCCCAGCCATGGATCTATGCATGGGGGATGTCTCTTTGATGATTCTGAGGAGTACCTTGAAACTCAGAATGCATTGTTGTTGAAGGTTCTTATGAAGACCTGGTGACTCGGGGCGCTGGACCACAGGGAGCACAACTAGATATACTAGATGGAATCACTCGCCAATATCTTCGAGATGCACTTGGCTCCTGGGATAAAACACCCGCTGATAACAAAGGTGAAAGTGAATCACCCAAAGGGTTTGGCAGAAACATTCAACCTCCTCTGGGGTGAGGGATTCCGGCGCACAAAAATTTGGTGCTACCATGGGTCCGAACTTCTCGGAGAAGTGGTCCGCCGTGAGGATGTTCCAGAAGCTCCAAGGTTAAGATTCAAGGTCTGGCCCTTGATTTCCCCACTCATCAACTGGGGGTGGTTGAGGAACTGACAGCAGTATTGAGGCAGACCACTGGGATGACAAGCTAGCCGGTGGAGAGTACGGTGAACGGGCTGACTGGCCGACTATTCTCCGGCTGTCCTCCGAAGAGTGTAGCGACCTGGTTACTACATTGCGATAAGATAGGTTGATGGCCATCATTCCTAGCTCAGGGGATAGGGCTACTAGTGATAGGCCGTGATGCTGCTCGCCCGCCATTGGTCCCCAGAATAGCTCTCCATGATCTCTTGTGGAGGTAGAGAGCACTTCTAGTGACGATGGTGGGGATTACACGACCGTAACCTGTGGGGTCACCAAACTTTCATCCTTCTAGATATACCTTCGGAGGGAGGCAGGAATCCTGTGGACCTCACATTCCGGGAGTACTAGGCTGATCCGCCTTGTTCTAGCCCCATCCCTTGACTCGGATGAGCAAGGGGACGGTTCCTGAGTTGATTCATACTCCACTTTAGAGTCTGAGAAGTGGAACGGTTTGGTCTCTATCTGGACCTTCCTAGAATTCTTCTTTTGGTGGAGATGATCCACCTTCCTACCCCTGGGTGGATCCTCAGGATAGGGATGATTTCTGATAGGGGGTCCTTCGGTCGCACTGGTGCAGGGGCAGAGAGGGTTTCCACCTGAGAAAGCTGGGGTGCGAGGTTCACCAGGACAAATGTCAAAGGGGACATGGGGATGACCTCCATGGATAGCACTGGAGTGGAAAAAACGTCCACTGGGACTGAAAAAATCAAGGGAAGGACCTCCATGCTTGTTTTCCCGAGCAACCTCAGTACGAGGATGGTCCTTGTACCGGTCTAGCTGAACATGGGTAGGACCCCCCGTGCTGGGTATGGGTAGAGCAAGTCTAGAATTCACCCCTTTGGTTACCGAGGCGAGGAGGACCTTCACCAACTGCGGAGAGGACGTAGGGAGGATCCCCACATTGAAGAGAGACCAGATGCGTAACTTCCCCGCACCGGTGATCAGGAGCCAGAGGAATGACTCCAAATCTATTGTAATGGGCACGAGAGAGGCTTTTGTGCCGAGTATCACTGCCGCGGGGCAGACCTTCATTCAGATTGGGGGTGGAATGAGGCGTACCTCCATGCCAAGCCTCATAGTGGGGGAGGCCCGCGTTCTCTGCAGTAGTAGTATGGGGAGGACCTCTGTGATGGGTGGCATCACTGTGGGTTAGCTCGTGGCGACCACTACTCGTGCCGGTGACCAAGAGAGTCGAACCAGCCTGCCTGTGGGGTGGTATGGGCCTTGATCCTGGCCGGGCATATATGTTCCCCTGGTCAATATATGCAGGGACCTGATGATATGAGTTGGCGGTGGCTCAAGCCATAGCAGCTACCGACGTTGACGCCCCTTGGTGGGTGTCCTCAACTTGTGCCTGACGCTGGCGTCGGGTCAGATGAATTGGGGTTGGTGGTGTAGGTACATAGCTTACCTTCTCCTCTTTCAGCAAGACTGAGTGGCGGCGATGACGCGGCCGGGTGGGAGCCCTTACCGGGAGCCCCTGAAATGGGACTCTGACCGGGCTGGACCAGACATCACCTACCTCATCAGCGTAAGGCAGGGAGTTTTCAAGGCGCTCAGGGGACATGCTCCTGAAGTGGTTGTATGTTGGGGTGGGAAAAAATGGCTCCATGCGTGGCCCTCAGAGGCAACATTGATGGCGAGGAACGAACGCCTCCAGATTCAGGCGGGCCATATCCTAGGTCGGGATTATGCCCTCCTCCTCGTAGTGATGCACGAGGTCATTGATTACCCTCTGTTGAATGACCTCAGATGGGGAGAGGGGGCGTGAGTGCCCCATGGTCATAGATGTAGAGGCCTTCGTGGGAGAGGTGAAGCCGCATGGAATGTCCATGTTGGCATTTCCCTTACCCCTACATAGATGGGAAGGTGGTGATCACGTCCCTGGTGCAGCAACCTGATTCCTGAGAAGCAGGGAGATGAAATTGTCAGTGCTGAAAGAAAAAGGAATTAATGACCAATGCCCCATACCATCCTGTCTTCCATGATCAGTAAGAGGGATCCACGCTGACAGCATCGCAGAACGAGATGTCCAACGTTCTACTACCCCAACTTCTGGTGAGTTTCACACCACGCTCACTATTTGGTTAGCGGGAACCAGTGCCGGATATCTGGATCTGGTGACACGTCAATCCATTGATGCCCTGAGTGCTACTAATCTCCATATGGAGGGAAAAAAATTCATGTCGGGTTCACCGTTTCTGTTTCCAACGCTTTTTCCAGGGCACGCAAACCTGTCTATGGAGGACATGCCGCTGTTGCCCTATATTCCTACTTTCCAAAGGCAGGCGGCATCAATTCCTTGTTTAAGGACATTTACTCCTTAATCTAAACGGTATGATGGGATGTCGGTTCTTCCTTCCATGGATTCCTCCTTAGAACTCATCACCTACTCTGAGTCTCCCTTTTAGACTTAAGACATTGTTCGTGAAACTGTTCCTGGTGCCATATTTTCATGGATGCCAGTTAATTACACTACTTCTATCAGGACATTCCAAGGGGTCCAGTCAGGGTAGCAACCTTTGGTTAGGGGAGTAGTCACGTTGGGTATCACTGGCGTGTCTGGATGCTATGGGATTGGCGTGTCTTTCATCTGTCCCTTATTATAGGGCTTCTTGAGGGCACAAAATCCTGATGCATCCCACATCGAACACAGGGAATGATAAGCCATGGGCATGTATTTGAGGTTTTCCTCAACTTCCCATGTTTAACATAGGGTATGCCGCGAGTTTAATGTCCAATGGAGATGGATCGGGCTGATCAGAACACCGACTAGAGTGGATCAGATGGAGGGACCCACTGGAGGGAACACCGATATTGGGGCCATCATGTGGGTGGATTTCCGAATGCTGTTAAATGGAATGGGGAATGGGGTGTCATGATCCCATCGGGATGTGGGGTCCCGGGTACGAATCAGGATGGATGATGCAAGGTTTTGTGAGGGGGTGGTGAATGGGATGGAACTGTCATGGGGATGAAGATGGTTTTGGTCTTGAGCCTCGAAGAGGCCTCATACGTGTCCCCATGGTAGGGAATCAAAGTCCACTTAGTTCTTCTGATGGTGGATTTCCACTGATGAGGGTTTAAATGGCTTACTTCTGATTGGGGACGTCAACGACTTACTGCTGAATGGGGTCACAATGGATTACTGTTGGATGAGGTCCACAGTTTAACATCATGCAGGATAGGGATGAATCGACGTGAAGTGGGTTGGAACTGCTGGGTGTTGGGATTGAACCTTAGGGAGGATTCCTATGTACCTTGCCTTGGCAGGGATCAAATTCCTCTTAGTTTCGGTGGTGTGGGGGGATTTGGGGCTTACGCTCTGAGGTAGCCCAAGGTGTTGGCGTACCGACATAAAGGGGTCGGAACAACCTGGTGAATGGTGGTATTGAACCTCAGGGAGGATTACTACATACCATACCTTGGCAAGGATCAATGTCCTCGTAGTTCAGGTATGGGGAGGAGTCGATGAACCGACGTGAATAAAGACCTGGGGTCCAGGTGGATGGTGGGATTGAACCTCAAGGAGGTTTCTTAGGTACCTTGCCTTAGCAGAGATCAATGTCCTCATAATTTGGATGGTTCAGAACAGACGTGAAGGTGGACTTGGGGTCCATTGGTTGTTGGTCTTGAACCTCATGGAGTCTTCCTACATACCTTACCTTAGCAAGGATCAAAGACCTCATAGTTCAGGTGGGGTTGGCGAACCGACGTGAAGATGGTCGGAACCACCACTAGGTGTTGGGCTTGAACCTCAGGGAGGCTTCCTATATACCTTTCTTTGGAAAAGATCAAAGACCTTGTAGTTCATATGGTTTCATTTTGGGCTTATGCTCTGAGGTGGCCCAAGGAAGATTTCATGGTCGGTGCTCACTCTAAGCCCATGCGAGTCATGCTCAGTGTGAGAAACAAGAGATAGAAGAGACCCGATGATCACGTCGCGAAAGGTGTGTCCATGGGAAGTGGAGTAGGTCTTAGGCGTGATTGTGGCCTAAAGTGGAAACAGGGGATTATGTGTGGTTAGTAGCCCGAAGAGGTTGGGACTTACTCCAGGGCGGAGGCCCGACGATGACAAATCCCAGCAGGAGAGGGATTTTGAATCGAAGAAAGGAGGGGTTCAATGTCTATTTCCCCCTCCCCCTAGTCCTTGGGACCGAAGAAGAAAGGAGGATCAAGGATACTACCTCTGGTAAGAAAATCTAGGGGCATACACCAAGATGGACGCCCTTTCCCCATAGACAAACACCACTCTGTTAAGGAGGATATCATCCCCTGTGAGGGAAGATATCATCCTCATGGAGACTACTGGGTGTGGAGAATGTCCAAAGTGGGGGCACCCCACATGCGAGGCATGGGGAAATTCCACAGTTTAACGTCATGTGATGAGGAAAATGCGCTTGGCAGTTTAACGTCCTGTAGCTCAGACGAGGTGGGTTTGCTCCGCACCCCTAGGACTTATATAACCGGTACCCTTTTCTCCTTGGTGTAGAGATGGGACAAGAAAAGTCATGGATAGGGGGTGTCATGGAGTGAACCATCAGGGGTTCCACATTAGTGTGGCTATGCAAAGAAGCAATAGCCGTTAGCATGCCTATGCGAAGAAGCATGAAGCCAAGAAACGCAACGGGTGATATCATTCATGGGACTTGAAGTTACTTCATTAAAACCTAGGAGGTTTCATGGTAAATGAGTATATGGTGAAGATTATTTGGGTGTGAGAGGCACCTGAAAATGATGCCCAAAAGAGGGACATTGAGGGAGCACAAGGCGAGAGGCTTGCTTGTAAAAGAAACTGTTGCACGAAAAAGGGGCATGCCTTGCGCGCAATTGAGGTTATTGCGCGAAAAGGACCACGTCGGCGTGAAATCTACCGGGGTGGCACACAATTAAGAGGAATGCATGAAAAGGCCGGGTCGGGTGCATAATCGGGCTCGGGCGAGAAAGGGGCTGGTCCGGGCGCGCAATAGAGGACACACAATTTTGAAGGGTTTACGCATGGATGAGAGGATTGCACGCAATTGGAAGGAATTTCATGTGGGGGATGGGAGTCGAAGAGATTTGGACGAGGATCAAGCCCGAGGGGTCTCGCGTGAAAGTGGAACCCTGGGAAACCTGGTGAGAAAAATTCAGTAATTGAGAGCCATCTTTTTGTGCACACGGGAAAGGAATTTCGCACAGGGAAGACAGTTCAGATTCTTCAAGCGGAAGTCGAAGGGGTGGCCTTCTATTTATAGGCACTCGAGATCGCGGGTCCACATGAAAAAATAGTCGGCGCAAAATATTTCATGCCCAATGTCAGCAGTGCGAAGATCAACCACATGGAGCGGTGGAGTGAAAAAGTTTGGCACCCACACGGAAAACACTCGCGAATCCCTGAGCTTTCATACGGGACATATTTTTATTCGCGCAACTCATTATTGTTTTCACGCCGCCACTCTGGGCCCCCCAGAACAGATCAACGGTTCCAAATATGGCTTCGATTTGTCGTACACAGACCTTCCTCATCCCTAGAGCACTTTTCGGCATCTACAGATGGTTTCTATCAGCATCCTAACGCGGACAGGGGTGTTAGAGAAAGTACTCTTAGTGGAGAGATTCCTTGCTAAGCAGTAACCGGTAGAGAGACCCACCACCGGATGAAATGTACCAGAGTCATCTATAGCTGTCCTCCGACAGATGACGCAGAGGTCCAAGATGACCAGACCTACAGGAGGACAACTACAGGATATGGGGTCGGTTGTGCGGGGCCCTCAAGGCAGAGTAGGACAGGCAAGGATCATGCAGTGTTACTCGTGCAGCGGGCAGGGTCACGTGGTTCCCAACTGCCCGACCCACCGTACCGACAACCAACAGATGGTCGAGGGAATATTGAGGAAGAGATAGAGGTTCAATCGAGGAGTTCCATAGGCACGAGTCGGACATGGCAGAGGAGCAGTCCATGCAGTAGGCGGTGGGCGATGTTTCGAGGTTCTACCACCACCACCATCACCAGGTGGTCCACCCCTCCCACAGGGAGTAGGTGGACAGGGGCGAGCTCAGCTCCAAGAAGCTGAGGCTTATGACCACGATGCTCCGAAGATGATACAAGGTACGATATGTGTCTACTCCACCATAGTTGTAGTACTTATAGACATAGGTTTTAGTAACTCATTTATTTCCATGACCCTCGTTCGGAGCTCAGAGATTCCGACAGAGCCACTGGCTCAATCCTTATGGCTAGAGACTCCTACAGGATCATATTTTACAATCACCCACTGGTACCGATAGTGTGAGTTTACTCTAAGAGGCAAGAGCTTCAGCTGGGATCTCCTAATAGCGGCGTCGAGGCCTTACAATGTCATCTTGGGTATGGACTGGTTATCTACTGTCCATGATCAGATTGATTATATTAGGTGCAAAGTGCGGTGTGTCTACATGGATGGGACCAGTTTTTCCTTCACCGGTGAGAAGGGAACCTTTGAAGTGTAGGATGGACTTACCCGGAGGAGGGTGCAGCTGATCACACATCAATTGGAAAGCCTTACCCTTAGAGTCGTTGATGTAGAGAGTCTGAGCTACCCTGTAGTGGTGTACTAGTACACTGATGTTTTCCCAAACGATGTTCTGGGTCTACCTTCTTGCAAAGAGGTGGACTTTTATATCGACTTGTATCCCGGGATGACACCGATATCTACCCCAGCATATCAGATGTCGCCCACGGAGCTTCGAGAGATACGGGTATAGTTGGAGGACTTGCAGACCAAGGGGTTCATTAGGTCCAATGTTTCCCCAAGGGAAACCCCAATTTTGTTTGCCAAAAAGGCGGATGGGAGTTTGAGACTATGTGTCCACTATCGGTGCCTGAACCAGGTGATCGTGAAGAACAAGTACCCAATCCTAAGGATTGACAATCTCTTTGATTAGATGAAAGAAGAATGATGGTTTTCAAAGATAGACCTCAGACCAGGTTACCACCAACTCAGAGTACGAGATGAGGATGCGCGGAAGACGGCCTTCAGATGTCGGTATGGCCATTATGAGTTCTTGGTTATGCCTTTTGGCATGACCAATGCCCCAGAAGTGTTCAGGGGACTCATGAAAAAGATATTACAGCCATACATTGATCAGTTTGTGGTATTCTACATCGACAACATCCTGATATACTCAGTGACAGAGGAGGGGCATGCCTATCATCTATAGATAGTTCTGGACACACTCTGAGAGCACAAGATTTATGGTAAGCTCTCGAAGTGCTAGTTCTGAATCTGAGAGGTTCAATTTATGGGACACGTCATCTCAGAGGTTGGATTTGCAGTGGATCCAGCAAATATCGAGGCTGTTCTTTCTCGGGAACCACCCAAGAGTGTGATGGAAGTATGGAGTTTCCTGTGTTTAGCCGGTTACTACTGGAGGTTTGTTCCTGACTTTTTTAGAGTTTCAGCACCCTTATCAGCATTGAAGAAGAAGGGGAAACCCTTCGTGTGGTCAGAGAGAAGAGTTTCCAGGAGATGAGGCAGAGACTGACAAGTGCCCCTATTTGAGGCTACCGAAGGAAGGCATTGGGTACGTAGTCTACTGAGATGAATCAGGGATCGGGCTTAGATGTGTCTTGATGTAGGAGTGAGCAGTGATCACGTATGGTTCTTGAAAGTTGGGACAACATGAGCTGAACTACGCTACCCATGACCTGGAGTTAGAAGCAGTGGCCTTCGCCTTGAATATGCGGCGATATTACTTGATGGGAGAACATTTTACAGTATACTCTGATCACAAGAGTCTCAAGTATATCTTCTCTCAGAAGGACCTGAACCCGAGATAGTGGCGTTGGCTTGAGTTCCTCTAGGACTATGACTTTGAGATAATCGATACTCCTGGGAAGGGGAACGTAGTAACAGATGCACTCAACAAGAGGTCTGGTATACAATTGCTGAGTGAACCGATAGAGTAGTTATCCGCTTTGCAGATATCCTTCGTGGATTGAGATGGAGAAGCTTATCATCAGTCTCTGATAGTCACTCCCCCACTCCTTTAGTGATTTAGGGAGGTGTAGCTTGGGGACACTGACTGCGAGGCTCGACGTGCTTAGATATCCACAGGGTAGGCACCTGATGGATTTTATGAAGGTAGGGAGCATGTCATCCTCTTTAGAGGACGTACTTTAGTACCAGTGGTGCTTCGGGATGAAGTGTTGAGGGAGTTCCATACGTCCCCTCTAGCGGTACATCCATGAGTGTCGAAGATGTACCAGGACCTCTGGCGCCAGCACTGGTGGCTAGGAATGAAGAAGGAAGTGGCATAGTTTGTCTCCTGGTGCCTCACTTGTCAGCAAGTAAAGGCAGAGAATCAGGTTCCAGCAGTCTTAGTTCAGCCATTAGAGGTGCCAGAGTGGAAGTGGGATGAAATTTCCATAGACTTCGTGATAGGACTTCCATGCACGTCCAAGAGTCATGATTCTATCTAGGTGATCATTGAACGACTCGCCAAGTCATCCCACTTCCTACCTATTAGAGAGTAGGGTTCCGTATAGGTCTTAGTACACCTCTACATACAAGAGATTTTACAGCTTCATGGAGTGACATCATCGATTTTCTTCGATCGTGTTGCACGATTTACTTCCCAGATATGGAAGGGGTTGAAGGAATTGTTTGGGACACAGCTTTGGTTGAGCACCGCATTCCATCCTCAGACGGATGGTCAGACAGAGTGGACCATTCAGACCATCGAGGACATTCTACATGCTTGCATCCTTGATTTTGGTCGTAGCTGGGAGGATCACTTTCCTTTGGTGGAGTTCGCATACAACAACAACTATCACTCCACTATCGGTATGGTACTATTCGAGGCGTTGTACGGGCGACCTTGCAGATCACCACTATGCTGGACTGACCCAGGGGAGTCAACACTCATGGGAACAGAGATGATACAGGCTACCACAGAGAAGGTGCAGATCATCCAAGAGAAAATAAAGACTGCACAGAGCAGGCAGAAGTACTATGATGACAGGAGATGAAGACCTATTGAGTTCGAGGATGATGACCTTGTCTTTCTACGGGTCTCACCTCGATGAGGTTTGCGAAGATTTGGCCGGGGTGGAAAGTCATCTCTGAGGTTCATCAGACCCTTTCAGGTCCTCAGCAGATTTGGCGAGGTGTCTTACCGCTTATCTCTTCCACCTCAGTTGCACCAGGTGCACAACTTCTTCTACGCATCCCAGCTGAGGAGATACATGCACGACCCTTCACACATCATTGACTAGGGTGAGCTAGACATCGACGATGGGACGAAGTTTTCAGAGGTTTCAGTAGAGACAGAGGATCGACATGAGAGGGTCCTTCGTGGGTAGTCTATACCTATGGTGCATGTTCGTTGGCAACACGGGAACCTCTAAGAGAGCACATGGGAGCAGGAGGCTCAGATTCATTCTCAGTACCCCCACTTGTTTCCCTAGTTTGTGTTATGGATTTTAGGATGCAAAGCACTGAGGTGGGGAGGATGTAAAGATCTAGATTTTTTTCCATGTAATTTGTTTTAATTATATGTAATATTACAAGTCCGTAAAAATTGACGGCGTGCGATTTCGAGGCTCGGAGTCCCCAGAATAAATTTCTGAACTTTTTTTTGGTACGTTCAGTAAACGTGTGAGTGGGTTTTCGTATCTTCGAAACTGGTTCTTAGAATTAAAATTTGAGAGCACCGTTGAACTTGCAGTACCGATATTTTCTTAAAGAGACCTTCACCTCAACCATAGTAGGTCAAGGGTAGAAGTTGGTTTTTTGGATTTGTGTGGGAGAATAAAAATAAAATAAAATAAAATAAAAATTTATTTTATTATTTTTGAAACCTATTTTTTGAATTCTGGAAGTGGGGACCACCCGAACCCTTCAATAATGTGGGAAAAATCCTTGGGATCCTTCCAATTTATTGTGCCAATTTAATGTGCCAACTTTTATGTGCCAACATTAATCCTTAACTAATTAAATTGGCACCACACCTCTCGTGGGAGAATCTTTGGAAAATAGGAGAGGTTTGGAGAGTTGGAAAGACCATTCTCCAACGAATAACCACCCCCAATGAAGAATGAGGAACCAATGCCGAGCCTGGATTAGAAGCGTCTTGCAGAAACGAAGAATGTCGACGTCACCATCTCATCGACTTTGTCTTCTTCCTCGCGACATATTTTATGGGAGTACGAGGTAGGGGTTTTATTTATGTTTGAATTTACTTTATTGATTCTTCATTTCCTAAATTCACGATGGAGATGGACAAATGAACATGGCCATCATCCCACACATAAACCTTTCTCCTCTTTCTTTTTATTCTTCATGTGTTCTTCATGCGTTATTCAACGCCAATTATTTATTGATGTTGGAAACATGGAGTTTTGCTGAGCGCGATATATGGACATGGAGCCCTCGATGCAAGGATCATGAATATGAAATCGTTTAATTTTTTGGGCTTGGAACGAAGCTGTAGTGGCTCGCGGAAGAAGGAGGTCGCCGACACCCATCCGACCGCGAGGAAGGAAGGGTGATGCACGTCTGCACCGCCAGTTTATGAGGATGCCACGACCCATCGGCCATGGCAGGGTAGGGTGGAGGCCCACAACTGGTCGACCACGTGGTGGAGTGACGGCGCACGCCCGTGCCACCGATGGAGTAGGGGGTCGCGGATGCTTGCCTGCGACGGAGGCCGAAGGGCGGCCGACCTTCCTTCTGGCCCTGCAAGACCAGGAAGGAACCCTCCAGTGGGTCCCACATGCCACCCATCCAAATGGTCCGATGGACCATTCGGGAAAACTGGAAGGGGGTGCTCCCCCTTCGCCGCCAGCTAGGGTGGACCGCGCGTGCCCAGCGGGCCGCACCAGTGGGATGGGTCGGACTACGGCCCAGGGGCCAGGCCCGCCAAGGCCCAGGCCATCTTGGCCAAACCCAGATCAGGTCGGGTCAACCCGAACCGAGTCAGTTCGGCCCAGTTCGGGTTGATCCGGGTCGTTCCGACCGGGGTCGGACCGGACCCGAGCCCATCTGGACCCAGTTTCACCTTTTTGGCTATAACTTGTGATACAAGCGTCCGTTTGATGAACCGTTAGATGTGCCGGAATCCTTGGATCTAGGTGGTCCTTTTGGTATACTCCACTTGAGTTTTGGATAAGGTTTCATTATTCCCAGGTTGGATCGGACCCCGAATCTAATTGGGCCCTCAGAGCGGAAACACTAATAACTTACAGACCGGGCGTCTGATTGACGCACTGTCTGTTGAGTTGTGTCCATTTTTACGTGACAAAACTTTGGGATACTTATTCATGGAACTTTGGGGTGGTTGAGATATGATATATGGTTTGGGGAGAGGTTCTCCCAAGCACGATATGTATGGAACCCTATGACTGGCTAAGATTTGACGACTGCTGACCGTTTTGAATTGGAGCGACTCGAAATGCCCAGTGGGGAGCGCCTCTGTGTGACGCGGAAGACCCATGGTGGGGAGTGCCTTTTTGTGAAGTGGAAGACCCACAGTACTCGACAGGAGGAGTACCTCGGCAGGCCACGAGGGGGAGCGCCTTTGTGTGATGCAACAGACCCATGGTGGGGAGCGCCTCTATGTGACGCGGCAGACCCACGGTACTCGATAGGTGGAGTACCTTAGTAGTCAAAGGTTAGTGGGAAGCGCATATGTGTGAAATAGAAGGCCCACTATACTAAATATAGGAATTATCCATTAGTTGAGGTGTTCGACGTTGTGACTGGCAATGTTACTTGTTACTATCCCTAGAGAATCATGTGGCTGGTTATCAGCTTCCATAGTGATCTTGTGTGGGTCAGCTTCATAATTATGTTTCTCAAAGTTGTATACCTAATGTGATCTGAGTCTTTACCTTTGTGGCATTCTTTCCTTCTTGTAATAGTTGAGATTTGGGCTTTTGAGTTGGCCTTGTGTTTCCTCATGATTGAGATAGGTATACTCGACAACTTAGGTATATGTATGGGCATATACCTAAGTAGGGTTGATAGTTGTTTTCATGCTTTTTGGTTTATCCTTTGTGGATTTTGTGAGACCTTAGAGGGTTTCGGGGTCCCTACTAAGTATCGTTATTCTCACCCTTACATGGACCACGCCCGAATCTTGTTCTGTTTGGTGCAGACGATGAACAACGCTGACTAAGGACAAGGGTACCAGGATTGGAGGTAGCTTTGAGGTGCACATTAGACAAGGCGTACCGCAGAGACGACCATTCGAGAGTTGTACCTACCCTTCAGGCAGTATCCTTGGAGGGTGTTCACATTAGCTATTTTTAGTTATACTTGTACTTTTTAGTTTACTTGTACTTTTCAGTTTTACTTTTACTTTTTAGTTGGACTTGTATTATGGCCCCTTTACATTCTGCACACACCCTATTTACTTTATAGTTTAATTTGTGCGTAGTTGTGTGAGATTATAGGTTAAAAAGTCAATGATTACCAGTTTTAGGGAATACGCCTTTCGGTGCTAGTCGACAACCTCTGGCCTATGGAAGGCGGGCTTGGGGTAGTCACAACACGGGCCCCAGGGGACGGGTCGTGACAATATTTCTCATGCATATGTACGACTTACCATCTCCATGTAGTGGTGTAATTATTTTTTACATCAACCCTTTAATTGGATGGTTCTAAAGATGTAAATAATTAGTATTCGTGATATTCATGATATAAATATGATTATGAAACCATAATATTATATATACCTTCTTACCTTCCAATCTTTTGGAAAATGATAATGTCGCTCATTCTTACATGCGGTCTACCACTTCCACGAAGTGATGTGATCCATTTTTTTTTATTATTTACATGGATCATAATAATGATGGATTTAATTACTATATATGACATATATTATTTAATAATAATTCTATAAGGATTAATTATTATTCACCTTTCTTTCATTCCATCCATCAAAAAGTGAAAATAGCATTAATGCATACATACGGCCTACCGTCTCCATGAATGATGTAATTAATTTTATATATCTATATTTTATGGATGAATCTCTATCTATATATATTTTGAATTTATATTATATTTATACCATGAATAAAATTATGGAGATTATGTAACCATAATAAAATTACAAGGACTGAAACTACCGAATCCAAACATACATGACAAACGAATCAGTTTTCAATAGAAATAATGATAATTATAAGGACCTATACTTAATCATTACATAATCTTGAGTTACGTTAACAATTTATATTGAGGATATTTTCTGGTTTAGAGTATTAGAGAATTAGGTCATAACTATTACATTACATTTCAAGTATTACAAAGTAGACACTTCTACTCTATCAATTTTTTACAACAATAAATCTCCTTAAATAAAACAAGAATTATTTTCTTGATATAAATATATTTTAATTATTCGTTTATCTTCCCTTCCTCATACCCAATGAAAATAATTTCAAAAACATGGGATGATCATAAAATGTTTAGTAAGGGATATAAAATAAGGAAAGAAAACATTTGTCTACGAATACATACAAATCAACGAAATCATAATTTTCAATCATAAAACAAAAGATATTTAAAATTCCTCATAAAATCATAATATTTATGAATAAAACATAGAAATCATAAATCATAAAGTTAGCTTGTGGCATCCATAACACACTTAAATTCTAGCTTTCACAACTACATAGGGAGTTATATTTGGAATACCCATCACAGTATATTCTCTAAATATCTTAAGACATATATTAGTGTTTACCTTCATCACATTACCCAATGAATTAAAGAGATATGTTGGTCTTACCCGCCCTCAGTTTATCACAGAACCACCCATATACATAAAAAATGTCCAAGAACCATAACATAATCATAACAAATAAAACAAGCATAAAGGAAAAATAACATTTCCACATTACAATCGAAATATATAATTTCAATATATTGAAATAATAAATGCTTTCTCAAACCATTTTCAATACCAAAATGAGTAAAAAGGGTATATGGTATTTATTTTCCTTTTAAAAACATTACGGCTTGTTAAGGAAGCCAAATATCACATAATTCTCATGGCGGCGGAAAAGTCATCATCACCGCATACGTTGAAAGGAAACATTTCCTTTGTCCTTTAGTAAAACACTTCGAAATAAAAAATATTCCTTTTGAAAACCATTGAATGAAATTAAAGGAAAAAGGGTATAATTATAAATTTTATAAAATAAGGTCGTGTATAAACAAAAATATGCCTCAATAAAATGATATTGAGATGAAGTCCCTTACCAAGTTGTAATCAATCGATTCATTTCCCCAAAAAATAATAACCATCAAATGAATCATAGAATAACATGAATATAAAGAGAATCATGATAATATATATCAAATTGCAGTACACAATACCCCACATACAAGAAATAAGTGGTGAACAATGAAAATCTCACAAAATTAAAAGTGATAAAAGAAACCCCTTACCAAGATCATTTTGTTAATAAAATAGATAGATTATTTTTATACACATAAAGCAAGTATAAATACAAGATAGGTTATGAAAAGTTATTTCTCATGTAATCATAGCACTACATAATCAATAAGTATAATATTAACCCCAAAAAACCCCTTACGAAAATTCAACAGCCTAACAACATCACTTAAAAATTCAAAAAATGAGTTGATGAGAGAGAAACGGGTCTCTCATCACTTGGAAATAAAATGGAAAACATTAAGGATATAGGATAAATTATCATAATATAATAAAATGGAAATTAAAAGACATAACATAAAAGAAGTCTTTGACTAAAAGAGGAGGGTGAAAGGTTCCCTTACCCCGAGTTCGACTTTTCTCGTTCGTTCTTTATATTTATGAATAATAAAAATTGGTTAACTTCAAATTTATTCAGAACCTTTTTATGGTTTATTATTCATTTTATATTACTTATCATCATGTTATCAAAATTACATAAATATTTAAATTCATATAGATTGTTTTGTCGATATTTGGTACTTGAGTCGAAAATGAACTTGTTTTGATGTAAATTGTCCATGTAGTCAAAAGTCCATCATCACCAGAATATTATTAATGATTTAAGTATAATATATATACATAATATGTTTATTTATATACAGAATATTTGTATTTATAATATTCCATAACATTTGGAGATAAGAAATGAAATGCACCATTCATGGAGACGGTAAGTCGTACGTACGCATGAACGCTGCTTTCATTTCTTTTTCTTATTTAAAGGAATGAAAACTAAATGATATATAGGTATATTAAAATTAAATTATAATATCATATTTTATATATGTTACATAACTTAATTAATTACATCCTGTATACCTTCCATGTATGGCATGAACGAGTCCAATCACTTTGAGGGGGCGGTAGTCCACACTTCCTCAAATGTAATTATCATACTTACACATTATGGAAAGCATACAGATATGTTATAAATAAAAATATAGAAGAATACATACAATATAAATA
The DNA here is from genome assembly GCA_963277665.1 of Viscum album. Taxonomy (NCBI): domain Eukaryota; kingdom Viridiplantae; phylum Streptophyta; class Magnoliopsida; order Santalales; family Viscaceae; genus Viscum; species Viscum album. The sequence goes on along the minus strand of OY728163.1, from coordinate 79,359,988 downwards.
TAATATATATCACATATAAATAAATTTCTCTCATAATGGCCACCATGAGAGGAGGTAGGAAAAAATTGAAGAATCATCGTTTCGTGAGGTAGTAGTTCGCCGTACACAGAGCCAGTATGTTCGTATCAATTAGATGGAGGTAAATGTAAGTTTAGTTTGAATAATTATCATAAAAAAATCCTAGTATATTGATTATACTGTTTTTTTTATATAATAAAATAATATGAAGAGCATAGGGAGTGGATAAGGAAAATAAAAGAAAAGAACTTCAGAGAAGACATTACCTCTAAATCAGGTAAATTAATTTTATTTGAGCCAAAAGGCTTTATTGAATGGCCTTCTGCCCAAGGTAAGGCTTATCAGAGTAAGGGAGGGATGTTGGGATCTTATTTGGGTATAATTTGGACAAGAAAAGGGGCTTGAGAGGTGTGAGTAAGTGGGTATAGTGGTGACCTTTTATAAGAGGGAGGAGGGTCACTTTAGGAATATCATGAAAAATTATTTTATTATAAATTTATTTTCAGTTTCAAATAGTCCCAAACTCATTTATTTAAAATATAAGATGATATTAGGTCTATAAACTCTCAAAAAATAGTTTTTAGGCAATATTAGATCAGAAATTGAACCTTATCTTTTTTCTTTAACCCTTAGTTTAAAACATTAACTCTTACCATGTGTTCTTGAATTTTCATAATATATGGTAACTATATTTACTATTAAATTCTAATATTACCATAATTGGATCATTAATAAAATGTTTAACATTATATAAGTAATTTGGCCAAATATTATATATTTTGGTATATTATATCATTTAATAAAATAGTATTTTTTTAAACACATTTATGTCAATTTTGATACTATTTGGTAACTGATTTTTGGTTAGGTCATAGAAACTTGATTCCTTGGAAAAAAATCATTTAAATAAAATATAATATGTCAATATAATCCATTAAAGTTTTTTATAGCATCAAAATAATCAAATTACATTTATTTTAATATTTATAATATCATTTATTTGAATCCTTTATTAACGAAGCAATCACTGCATCATCATTGTGTCATAATTAAATTTATTTATTTAATGTCTAAAAACTATAAATAAAATTTAATTATGCAGTAAATATTATTATATTTATAATAACTATTTGTATTCAAAGAGATCTATTATATATCCCCATATAAAAATTGTTTTAATAAAAGATACATGTTTATATTATATTTCTCTTTACTTTAAATTAATTCTTATAAAATATCATTTTCACACCAAAGTTGATCCATGGGGTCCCAAAATCGACCCAAGGATTCCTATGGTTAGATATATATCATCAAATACGATTATTACTTGTGTTAGGGTAGTTTAATATTATAATAATATTATTTTTTACCCTTATTTACCTGATTTACCCTTTAACCATGGTAAATAAAATAATTACAGAAGTTACTATTCATAATGCCCAATATTAAAAGGTACATATTCAAAAATTTTGAACCTTATGATTCTAAATATGGAATCCATTTTTCAAAATTCAAAATACAGAAGTTCCAATAAATAATTTAAAATTAATTCCTATTGTCAAAACCAAAAAGTGGGTTTTTAAGAAGTAACAACTATCAAAAGATTCACATGTGTTTATGTCCAATATCAAAGTAAAATTACTTAAAATGAACAAAATTGGATTAAATTATAAAACTATATTCCATTTATACTTTTAAATTGGTTAATAATATGATTTATCCATATAAATTATCTTGATAGAAAATGTTTTTTTCAATTAAAATTTATTGTATTTTTACTATTCATCAAAACATGACAATTATCAGAAAAATATCAAAAATTCTTCCAAAGTAAATTTTTATGTCCCACATCTAAATAAGAAGTTTATTTTGTCAAATAGAACATATAAAGGTGTCAGAAAATAAATTTTAAAAAGGGTTTTCCATCAAAAGTCGGTAAAACTACTTTTTTAGAAAAATACTTCTTTTATATACAAAATAGAATTTGTTCTTATATCATATCTAGAAAACATATAAGATGAATTTAAAACATTAAATTGAATATATAAAATATATTTTTAATTAAATAAAAATCCATAAAGAGTGATATGATTTTATAAACACAATTATTCTCTTTTCAAATAGGTTTTTCGTAAAAACACATCCTTTATATTCAATTGGTTTTTATTTTCATTTCTAATAAATTTGGTAACCAATGAATGATTATATTGAAATGTGTAAAAGATATTTTAAAATTTATTTGATACTATTCATTCCCTCCATTACAATGTCTAGGTGTTAACTACCATTTAAAATAATAAAAATATTATTGTATTATTTTTTCGGTATAACTCAATGTTGTGTGGAATGTAAGATTTTAGAGAAACTCGTTATTGCGTGTCGAGTATGCTATCAGAAAAAATTCCCCTTTAACATAAAATTAATATCTTATTAATAAATATTAAAATAAATGGTATTATTCTAAAAATACCTAGGTCATTACATCATTCCCCCCTTTTAGAAATTTTATCCTCACAATTTTAAAATTGGGCTCAGAAACTTCATTTAAAACCCCCAATCGGAAAAAGAGTCAATAAAACTATCAATTTAAAAGAAATAAAGAGTAGTAAAAATGTCACTTGAGATAACATGTACTATGATTTCATGTAGGAAAACATGTAAATGGAAGAAAAACTAATGACATTGTTCTGATGGAGAGTGATAGAATACATGATCAGGGGAAAGTTAACCACCAGAAAACCACAAACTTGTGATGGGTTAAGCTCTATTTGATTTCACAGTAGGAAAAGTAAATGATTTTTTTTGTTTTATGTTCATTTCATAATGTTTAGGAATTTATTTATGATATTAACTAAGAATATATATAAATATACCTACTTTTCAGGTAGAGTTTGATCCTTAAATAAATTTCTACAACAAACTCTTATTTTTTCCAAACAATGAGTATTCAAGATGACTTGATCACACCTTAAGTTCTAGAATAAACTTATAAAAAAATTACATAATACTCAAAAGGTTAAATATCTATTCAACCTATCTTGAAACATTAACCAAAACCAAAATGGTTAGTACATGATCAAATAATCCCCCAAAAGGATAATACTTTATAAAACGAAATACTACTCTTAATCTCCAAAATTTAAAAATAAAATACCCAAAGTTCAAAAAATACCATTAAATACACAATTGTACTTAAAATTTCTAAAAATAATCTAAACTAATATTGAAACCCAAAATATAAAAGTATTTGATCACATATTCTTCCACGATAAATCTTAACATTTATCTCCAAATAACATCAACTACTCTTAAAGTATCATATTGAAAAGTAATTAACCTAATCACATATTCTCTATGATAGGTAAATAATTGACATAAATAACCCAAATATCTATTTGTACGCAATAAAAACATAGATTATTTCAAAAAAAAATTCAACCATTACTCCTCAAATGAAACCCCATAGTATTCTCTTAGGCATATAGTGTTCCCAAAAGAGAGAACGTCTTCCAAAATAACATTTATCACTTAATATAAATTTTTTCCGTACACTAAGGATATCCATTTGATAAAAAATATGTTACAAAATCAACTTATTCTTGATCCATATAATCATTTAACTGAAAAGAATAAGTTATACTATCCACGGACTTCACGTAGTCTAGTGGTAGGTGATAAATCCCAGTCTCACTTTGGTTATTGGTTCAATTCTCGCAGCTTTGTCTGACGTGAAAAGTTATCACATGGTCTAGGTGTTGTCCTTTTTTCAAAAACTATATAATTATAATTACATTAAAAAAATGAGATAAAATACCCAAAAATAACCATAACATATTTTAACCTCAAAGGTTATTTCATACCTCACATTTTGCATCCAAAAAATTAATAACCCATAATTTCCTCAAAGGTGAATGTCTTGAAAAATACTATTAATCCCCTTGAAATAACATAAGCCTCAAAAGGGGATTCTAAGTCATTGAAATACTAATATACCTTAAAATTATAAACCCATGATCATATCCATAACCCTTATTAAAACATCATAATCTCTAAAGTTGTCTAAACCATTCCTTTGATACCAACTATATGGCCCCAACCTTAAATATTACATAATCTTGAGTTTAGTCAATAATTTACATTGAGGATATTTTTAGGTTTTGAGTTTTAGAGAATTATTCCATAATAATTACATTACATATCAAGTATTACAAAGTAGACATTTCAACTCTATCTAATTTTTTACAACAATAAAACTCCTCAAATAAAACAAGAATTATTTTCTTGATATAAATGTTTTTGAATTATTAATTTATCTTACCGTTCCTCATACCCTGTGAAAATCATTTCAAAAACTTGGGATGAGCATAAAAATCTAAGTAAGGGATATAAAATAAGGAAAGAAAATATTATTCTCTGAATAGATACAAATCAAAGAAATCATAATTTTTAATCATAAAACATAAGAACTTTAGCATAACTCATGAAATCATAAGATTTATGAATAAAAATTTGAAATAATAAATCATGAAGGTAACTTTTGGCATCCATAACATACTTACATTGTAGCTTTCACAGCGACATAAGGAGAAACGTTTAGAATACCCATCACAGTATATTCCCTAAATCACTTAGAAGAAACATTAATGTTTACCTCTAGCATGTTACCCAATTAATTGGAGATCTATATCGGTCTTACCCACCCTCAGTTTTTCACGGAACCACCCGTATATATAAACAATGCCCAAGAACCATAACATAATCATAACACATAAAAAAAGCATAAAGGAAAGATAACATTTCCACATTGTAATCACAATATATCATTTCAAGATATTGACATAATAATTTATTTTGCACAATAATTTTCAATAAAAAATACATAAAATGGGTATATGGTATTTATTTTTCTTTTAAAAACATTACGACTTGTTAAGGAATCCAAATATCACATAATGCTCACGGTGATAAAAAGGTCGTCGTCACCGCATACGTTAAAAAGAAACATTCCCTTTGTTGTTTAGTAAAACACTTCGTAAAAAAAAATTCTTTTGAAAATTGTTGAATTAAATTAAAATAAAAATGGTATAATTATACAACATATAAAATAAGGTCGTGTATAAACCAAAATACGCCTCAATAAAATGAGAATGAGATGAAGTCCCTTACCATGTTGTAATCAATCGATTCGTATCACCAGAAATTAATAACCATTAAATGAGTCACAAAATACCATGAATATTAAAAGAATCATGAAAATATATATCAAATTTAAGTACACAATACACCACATGCAAGAAATAATTGGCGAACAATGAAAATATCACAAAATTAAAGTGAGAAAAGAAACCCCTTACTAGGATCATTTTGTTAATTAAATTGATTGATTATGTGTATACACATAAATCAAGTATAAATAAAGTATAGGGTCTCAAAAGTTATTTCTCACATAATCATATCATTACATAATCAAGAAGTAGAATATTAACCCAAAAAATGGAAATTGGGTTAAGAAGTTGCCTTACGAAAAATCAACAGCCTAACGACGTTACTTAAAAATTCAGAAAATGAGTTGTTGAGAGTGAAAATAGTCTCTCATCACTTGGACATAAAATGGAAAACAATAAGTATGTATGAGAACATATCCCAACCTAATAAAATGAAAATTAAAATACATAACATAAAATAATTCTTTGACTAAAAGAGGAGGGTGAAAGGTTCCCTTACCTGGAGTCCAACTTGTCTTGTTCGTTCATTATATTCCTTAATAATAAGATTTGGTTATTTTATACATTATTAAGAACCTTTCTCAAGTTATTATTCATTTTATATTACATATCATCTTTTTATAAAAATTACATAATTATTTAAGTTCATATCGGTCGTTTTGTCGATATTAGGTACTTGGTTGAGAATGAACTTGTCTTGATCTAAATTTTCCATATAGCCAAAAGTCCATCATCACCAAAATATTATTTATTATTTAAGTATCATATATATATATATTATATATGTATTTATATCCATTATATATTTATTTATAATAGTCCATAACATTTGGAGATAAGAAAAAAAATGCACCATTCTTGGAGACGGTAAGTCGTATGTACGCATGAACACTACTTTCATTTCTTTTTCATATTTAAAGGAATAAAAAATAAATTATAGATAGGTATATTAAAATTATAATATAATATAATATTTTATATAACTTATATAATTTCATTAATACCATCCTTTATACCTTCCATGTATGGAATGAACGAGTCATATCACTTTGAGGGGGCGGTAGTACGCACTTCCTCAAATGAAATTATCATATTTAAAAAATATGGAAAGCATAAAGGTATTATGTAAATGAAAAATATAGAATAATATAGACAATATAAATATAATATATATCATATATAAATACAGTTCCATCATAATGGCCACCATGAGAGGTGGTTGGAGAAAATTGAACAATCATCATTTCTTGAGGCAGTAGTTCACCGTACACAAAAACAGTATGTCCGTACCCATTAGATGGAGGTGTGTTTAAGTTTAGTTCAAATAATTATCATAAAAAAATTATAGTATATTTATGGTACTGGTGTTTATATGTAATACAATAATAAGTAGAGCATAGGGAGTGTAGAAGGAAAATAAAATAAAAGAACTTGAGAGAAGATGTTACCACTAAATCAGGTAACTTCTTTTGATTTGAGCCAAAAGGCTTTCTAAAATTTCCTTATGACCAAGGTAAGTCTTATAAGAGTAAGGGGGTATGTTGGGAGCATATTTGAGAAGAAATTTTACTATTAATGTGGCTTTATAGGTGTGGGTAAGTGGCTAGAGATGGTGGCCTTTTATAAGAGGGAGGAGGGGCACATTAGGAATATATTGAAATATTATTTTATTATAAATTGATTTTAGGCTTCAAATGGTCACAAATTCATTTATTTAAAAGATAAGATGATTTTGGGTTGAAAATATCTCATCCAATAGTTTTTATACAAGCTTAGGTCACAAATTTAACCTTATCTTTTTTCTTTTACCTTTAGTTTAAATCATCAACTCTTACCATGTGTTCTTGCATTTTCTTAATATATGGTAACTATATTTAGTATAAAATGACAAAAGAACTATAAGTGGATAATTAATGAAATTTTTAACATTATATAATTATGTTGGCCTAATCTTATATTTTTAGGACTATTATATCATTTAATAAAATTTATTTTTTAAAAAACTCATTTATGTCAATTTTGATACTATTTGGTAACTAATTTTTTTTAAGGTCATAAAAACTTGATTACATCAAACCAAAGACATTAATTAAAATATTATATGTCAATATAATCTAGAAAATTCATGTATGACATAAAAATAATAAAATTACATTTATTTTATAATATCTTTTATTTGAATCCATTATTAATGAAGCAATCACTGCATCATCATTGTGTCATAATTAAATTTACTTATTTAATGTCTAAAAATTATACATAAAATTTTCTGATGTGGGAAATATTATTATATTTATAATAAATATTTATAGTCAAATAGTTCTTTTATATAACCCCATATAAAAATTATTTTAGTAAAAGATACATGTTTATCTTATATTACTCTTTAAATTAAATTAATTTTTATAAAATGTCATTTTCACACCCAAGTGGCTTCATGGGGTCCCAAAATCGACCCAAGGATTAACATGTTCAGAAATATCTCATCCAATAGGATTAGGACATGTTTTAGGGTAGTTTAATATTACTATAATATTATTTTTTACCCTTATTTACCGGATTTACCCTTTAACCATGGTAAATAAAATAATTACTAAAGTCACTATTCATAATGTCCAAAAATAAAAGGCACCTATTCAAAAAATTTGTACATTATAATTCGAAATATGGAATTCTTTTTTCCAAATTCAAAATACAGAAGTCACAGTAATTAAATTAAAATTAATTCTCATTATAAAAACCAAAAAGCGGGTTTTATGTCCAATTTCAAAGTGAAATTATTTTCAATTGACCAAAATTGGATCAAATGATAAAAATATATTCCATTTATACTTTAAAGCTATTAAATAATATGATTAAAACATATAATGTATCTCGATGGAAAATGTTTTTTTCAATTAAAAGTTAGCTTATTTTTACTATTCATTAAAACATGATAGCTCTCAAAAAAATATCAAAAATTCATCCAAAGCTGATTTTGATGTCCCTATTTTAAAGAAGATGTTTATTTTGTCATATATAACATATAAAGGTGTAAAAAACTAAATTTCAAAAATGGTTTTCCATCGAAAGGTGGTAAAACTGCATTTTTAGAAAAATGTTTTTTTATCTGAAATTTTCATTTTTCTTATATCATATCTAGAGAACATATAAGATTAATTTAAAACATTAAATTGAATATATAACACATATTTTTCTTTAAATAAAAATCAATAAAGAGTGATATGATTTAATAAACACAATTATTCTCTTTTCAAATAGGTTTTCATATAAACACATCCTTTATACTCAATTGGTTTTTATTTTCATTTCTAATAAATTTGGTAACCAATGAATCCTTATTTTAACATGTGTAATACATATTTAAAAATTCAGTTGATACTATTTATTCTCGTTATTCCAATGGCTATGCATAAACTACCATTTAAAATAATAATAATATGATTTATTATTTTTCGTTATTACTCAATGTTGTGTGCAACGTAAGATTTTGGAGAAACCCGTTGTTGTGTGTCGAGTAAGCTATCAAAAAATGCCCCCTTTAACATAAAATTAATATATTATTCATAAATATTAAAATAAATTAAAAATTATTATTCTATAAATACCTAGGTCATTACAATAATAATAAAATATTTTTTACAAATGGGTGATAAAATAATATAAATGGAACATATATGAAATTATTTATATTTATATCATTAGTTTATTTAATTATAATAAATATAAATCGATTAAATAGGAAGTTAAATCATGTTTAACAATAGGTAATCCTGAATTAACTAATTCTGCATCAATTTCCTTTAATTGAGGTATATTTTAATGTTATAAAGTAATTTATTTTATATGGTGTGTATACTTCCCATTCACATCTTATATCATGAATCCGTTATAATTAATGGTATTTTAAGTTTCAATTAAAATTATTTCATCAAAGAGTATTTGAATTGAAAGTTTCCAAGTGGTAAGGGGTTTTATACCTTAATTTCTTTTCATTGGGTTATATTAATTCTTAATTGTCTTCGATATACTAAGATAATGTGTGTAATGAAATTTGATTATTTATTATTTATTTAAATTTTTATAGGGCTTTACATTTGATACAATTAATCACTTAATTTATTAATTTTCAGTTCAATGTTATGATCATTGTAGTGGATTTCATCTCATTTTCCACTCCATTGAAACATAATCCGTAATATGCACCTATTACTGTGATGTAGTGTATAAACTAGACCTTTGAGGTATTTAACATGAATATATATTTATTCATGATGATTAATGATTCAATTCAATTCACTCTTTCAAGATTAATTTTTAAAAGTAAATTAGATCTTATTTCTCTTATCAATTCAGAATATTTTTCTTCCATTTCCATATTTTTAAAAATTATTTTATGAAAATACTTTTTATTTACACAAATAATATATGAAGGATATTTTATGTTACCCATGACTTTTTAGATAGTATAAAAGTAATTTTTTTATTTTTTCCCCTGAAATGGGTCTATTTCAACATTCTTTACAAAAATATAAAAGGAATGTTTTTAATGTATATAATGTTAACAAACATTCCCACCGCCATAACCACTTTACACCCATTTTTTTCTTCTATATGTTTTATATGATTTTGGAAAGGAAACTATTTTTAAAAACATATTTTAAAAGTTTTCTTTATATTATCATATATTCTTTAAAAGTCTTGATTTTACTACTAAATATACTTTTCTAATGGTTACCTCTTATCACATGATTAATTTTATAGGCATTAAATTTATTATAAAATAATAACTTTATTGTGATAATTGGAAATTAAGTTTTCCTTAAATATACATATTCATTGTATCATGGGTATTTTTATTCCAAAAATATATAAAATTTCTACATATTACATTTTACTTTGTAATTTATTTGATTGACTAGGGAATTGTTGATGATATTTATTCCTTACTCAATAAATAAATTTGTTAATAAGGCATATTTTCCATGAATTAAATTAATCTTTGATATAAAAGGAATGTAATGGACATGTAGTGATAAGTGGAGCTAAAAATTATATATCCCCTTGATGCATTGATAAGTATTATGAGACAAATTAGTATGATATCATTAAATGGGTTTTTGGAGTATGTATAACCATAGTTTTAAACTATCTTTGTGTAATATCTTGATGGTAGAGATATCATGAAATCTAATAGTATGCACTTACTTAATTAAGAATCATGATATTATCATACATGATACTGTTACATTAATATTATCCATGGATTAATTTTTTTATCAATTTATTGATTAAACACTATGTGTTTCCAGTTATTTACCTTTTCTATATTGATTATGCCTTAATTACTCATGATAACCTCTATTATACATAACAATTACTAAGAATATGAGCTCTTCATTTTATTTGATTTATTTTCCCTAGGATATGAAGAGGGATATTATGAATAATATCGAGGATGCAAGAATTATTTTATGCTATGTATTTTATATGTCCTATGTAATATTAGAATCATATATGTATCTATTTCTTTAAGAATACTAAACTATTTGTTCATTCATAATGTGATTACTTGTATCTAGTTCCAATGTAATAAAGAAGACACAAACTCTGGGTTACTAGAGTTAGGGTTGTTATAGGAATCTAATTCTAAACAAACAAGGCCATATACATATGCATCATGAACAAATTCCAACTCACGCCAATATCATGTTACTATTTTTTCCAAAACCACATACCTCTAAATGACCCCAGATGTTATGTTTGAACCAACATAGCCCCACACATATACAATATGAATTCACATCAACCATACCTAACACAACTGTCATTTAAATTGAGTCAATGTTTAAAATTTATGTTTTCTTATAAACTACTATATAGTGGAGAGTAGGGTCGAATCAACAGGGAAAGCGATTTTGACCAATTTTCTAAAGAAAACTCTAAACACACCACTACTGTCAATAGTGGGGGAACTATCTATTTTTTTTATATTTTTATATTTCCTATTTTTTCTATTTTTTTTCAATGAAAAATAAGTCCCATATAAACTATGATGAACTAACAACATAATAAAAATATGAAAACAAATCAAGAACTGGAATAAATGATTCAAGAAATACACTCAAGAATTTTTAACCTAATTGATTAAAAAAGATAACATTTATATTGATCTTAATTGAATTACACCTTGAAAAATATTGTTGAATCTCTCTCGCCAAGAGGCTCAACACTTATAAGGTTAATTCTTCGAGTTTACTACTCCAGAACTAATATTACTTATAAAAAAGTTGGAAATAGAACCAATAGGAATTAAATTCACCATAAACTTCCTATGCTTGACAAAGAAATATCTGATAAAAGTATTTAATTTCAGTGTCTCCAACTGGACTTGATTTGGTTTTAGAATTTTTAAAATGTGAGGTGTAATCAGTTTAAGTATAGTCAGAATCATCCTTGCGGAATGATCCTAACTTTATAAAATTAAAGTTGTGTGGAGATGTTTAAATAATGAAACAATATGATTTAAAACTCCCGAGGTAAGTGATCTAGCCTAAAAACAATTTCATATTTGAAAAAGACATCATTTGATTACAAGAAAAGAAAATTGAATAAGAAATAGAGGAAGAGAACTCCCCAAAGAACAAGGTGTTGCTCTGCTTGCCCCTTGGATATCTAGGAACTACTTCTCAGATCGCCCTTCTCTGAAAATAGAGAAGTCATCGAATCTCTAATGATTGAATGATGGTATGTTCCCACCCATTTTGTGGCTTTCTTTGTTTTTAAACAACTTTCATCTGCTACATCGTCACCAAATGTTTTCCACCGACATAGTCTTGTTCCACACTGTTGCACCACACACGTCTGTTCTTTCATAAATAACACATCGCACTAGCTTTTCCCTTGTATGTAACTCCCCGTGAGTTAGTTGATTGTATATGGATAGAGTTCAGAGTCTTGAATGAACCTGTACAATAAAAACAAAACAAAACAGTTAAAAACACAAAGGAAATAAATAAATAAATATTTATAATTAAAGTGATTAGTTTATTAAAAAGTCTTTCATAGAATTAATATGTTTTTAATTTATATATTATTTAATAATTTATTTTATTATTATTATTATTTACTAGTAATTTTATTTTCAAATTAGTTTTTTATTAATTAAGAAGAAATAAAATCATTATTAACATAGTTATTATTATAAAAGTTAAGTTATAATAATAATTAAATATTTATGTATTATTAAGTTAATTATGTTAGTTAATAATTAATTTATAAATTATTATTAACAAATAAATTTTAGAAGTTTTATTAATTATTGATTTCAATGATATAATTTTATTAAGTTATTAACTTTTACTAGTTAACATTACTAATGTTAATTATAAATATAATTTTTATTATTATTTTGAAAATAAAACTATTTACTATTTTAACATAATTAGTTTAGTTTATTTTAATTTTTTATAAATCATTATTAAGTATTTTATTTTACTAAAAATAATTATTTAATATGAAACATTTTAATTTAATTTAGAATTTTAAATTATTTAGTTTAATAATGTTTTATTTAAGTTAATTAAATTAATAATTTTGTATCATTAAAATTTATTATCTTATATTTATTATTTAATTATAATAATAATAATTATTATTTAAGTTTAATTTTTATTTTAATTTATTTTTATTTAATTTTTTAATATTTTTTTTATTATTATCTTCGGCCCCACAAATCGGCACAAAAGGAGAGGGTTCGCTGGTTTCTTCTCCAAGGCAGTGGCGACAACCTTTTCCTCTGCAAACCGCGACTCCTTGCTCAAGAAGAAAATGGCGTAGCCCTCTTCGAACAATGGTGGCTTGAGGACTAGGGTAGCGGTGGGGATTTCATCTCGAACGATGGTTGGCTCAACGCGGCTCAAGACCAGCGACACCCCTCATTAGTGACGGACTCCTTTAATGGCACAGAGACACCAGATACAACCACCAAATTCAGTGGTTCTAATGACGCGGCCTCGGTGGCTCCTAACTCGCGATGGGTAAGAGCATTTAAGGATCCAAGAGGCTCATACAACCCTCCTCAAATCGGCAATGCACAGTTCTTATAGCGGCGGGTATGTGGTTTGGATGATTGGGATCGATTTGGGTTCAATCGACTGAGGAATGCAGTGGGATTTTGATTTTCTAGTTTATGCTTTCGTTCAATATGATGGAGGTACATAAATTTAGGGTTGTTAAAATGATGTGAAGTAGTTTGATTTTGTACTGTACCAAGGAATGCAGGGGCTTCTTTTTTCTCGTTCAAAATTTTGGCCCAAGATTCTGATGGAATTCGACTACCTCGAAGTGGTGAACATGCTCTCAACAAAAGATTAAGATTCCCAGCCTTATGGCCTCATCTTGAGGAAGATCTGGTCCATGACTGATGGATTCAATTCATGCAAATTTTCTTTCATCAAAAGAGATGGTAATTCGGAAGCCCATCATTTGGGTCGTTTTGCAAAATATTGGGGTGATCATTGTTGGGTGAACTCATTCCCTGATTGGCTTTGTAATCCTGGTTTCCTTGATCAGTAATTTATCTTTTCCTTAAAAATACCTCTATTTGAGTGTGGATCACCGAGAGAACATTGAGAAGTGGTGGGAATGGTGTGATGGTTTAGTGACAGTGAGAACACAGGTTGAAGTCTGAGGGATAGTGTGCAGAGACCGACACTATAGCGGCGATGGTGTGGGTGGTAGAAAGGGAGCGTCGGTGAGTTAAGGCATCCATGAGGTATACAGGGTTGTGGTGACAGTGAGAGAGGATTTTTCGGTCTCATTGAAAGGTTTGGGTGAATATTTCACTGTTAGTAGGACAGTTGAAGAACAACATCGGTGACTCTGTGACAGAAGGCATCACAAGGGATGAGACCGAAACCAATGGGGTGTTGATAAAAGGGATCGGTGAGTGAGGGAAGGGTGAGGCACCGATAGTTGACGAAGTGGATCGGTGGAAGGAAACAAAAGTCATCGTTAGTTTAAAAATAACAAGACATAGATGGGGTGCATCGGTGACACTAATGGAAAGGTGAGACCGATTCAAGGTAAAACCATTGGTATGAGGGTGAAGTCACTGATAGAAGAAAAAGTGATTGGTGAGTCATGGTACAGTGGATCGATGAGTACGTGAGAGACCGACAATGTATAATGGTGTCGGTGACTCATATTTTATATGAACTACAAAATCTTAAATTAAATTAATAAAACTAAACTAAAACTTAATTTAAATAAACATTTAATCAAACTAATAAATTGAAAATGTAAAACTAAAATAAAATAAACTAGTATAAATAAAACTTAGTGAAAAACAACTAAATTAATACTTTAATTAATTAACAGAATTAATACTTAAAATTAAAAATACATTATGATTATCAAATCAAAACTTAATAACTTAACTTATATTTACAACTGACTAAATTATGAACAGTATAATTACTAAACATAAAAAAAGTAAATAAATTAACTTAAAAAGTTAATTAATATTAAAATTCTTCAAAATAAAAATAAAAATAATTATATTTAAATAGATAATAAATTTAATTAATCAAAATTAATTGGTTATAAATTTGAATTTAAGACTGAGTTAACTATGTGATTAGTAATTATTAAGTAAAAGTGTCAGATTATTTAAAAGTCAAGAAGATTAATACAACTGAGCTAATTAGAAAGACTAGTTAGATTTATTTAACTAATTGAAAGGTTAAAATTTCATAATTATTTATAAAAATTAATTAATTAATAAAATTAGTGATAAAAATATATAAGTACCAATATTTAACCAAAAAGTGAAGAATTAATTAATTAAATTGTTAAAAATTAAATAAAAAGATGTGGGAAACGGTGTAAAAATAAGGTCACATCAAATCCCCCCACACTTAAGCATTGTTCATCCTCAAACAATTTTATGTTTTATTATCATTGATATATAGAATTGTGTGTTTATTATTTTTCTCAAAAATGTAACATGTCTAGAACATAAAAAGTAGAGGGCAAGAAACTGTGTTTAGGATAATGAAAAGAAATATTCAAATCAAGTATTGCCTAGAACAAATACTCAAAGAATAATCAAGATAGAAAATATAATCTATCAAATAAGGTGTCCTGCCTCATATGCGATACTACTTAAAGAATCATTTAAATCCAAGCACAAGTTTCAAGTCAAGAGTGATAAGAGATAAAATATCAGTGGAATTAAAAACTTAACCAGAAGAACTTTGTACATTTATTCATCACCTAGGTTTAATAAATAAATAATTTTTTTTCTGAGTCACCTTATTGATACAACCTAAATGATTACCATATAGACAAATTGTCCACTTCTTTATATGGTGTTCATCATTCCCCTCACCTTAATGAACTCATTTTTGATCCTACACACTTTATTCAATTTTTCCCAAGCCATGTATCATGTGATAAGCACTTTCCATTGCACTTATTCAAGGTGTACAGAGGGCTCATAGTAAACCGACACATACCCAGCATCTAGGGTCTCATAGATTCACCATGGGATCCCAGATTCCAAAATTACTCTAGTTTCAAAATATTTATATGAAAATTATTTACATTGGATCACTAAAGTGATTAATTTAATAATTAAACATAAAATGAGTTCCCTAGAATCAAGATCAAACTTCCTATTCCAAGGGTTAAGATCATAAATTGACTAATAGGTTACCCAAATCACTCTCAAATGTAGTTCCTAAACCAAATTTCCATTAAATCACTAAGTATATTCACTTATCAATCACTCGCCCACATTAATTTTAGATTCAAAGCAGTTCTTAACTACTGGTGAGATAATGTCCTTAGGCAATACCATTTGAATTCAATGCAATCCTAAAATGATGAAAGAATTTTGAATTTTTTTGACCATTTTTAACAAAAAAAATTAAAGTGACCGTGGGAATTGATGAACTTCTTATTAAACACTGTGAAGCACAGTCAAGAAATTGACCCCCTCCCCCACACTTAAAATCCATATTTTTCCTCAAAGTTGAATTCCATATATGGAGAAGAACAATTTGAAAGTTATAGTTCAAAAAGATTTTTAATTAAGAATATTTAGGACATGTTTTATGGGTGTTGGTGAAATTCAAATAATGTGATTTCCACAAAGGTTAATTTACAGAAGGTTCATAAAAATTTACATGCATTAACATTGAAGTCAGTAGAAATGATTTTCAATATAATTCAAAAGTGGGATGTTACTTGTAAGCGCACAATGTACTGGGTGTAATAATTTTAATAGATTAAGTTCAATAATATGTTCAATAGAGAAAAATAATGCATACTAAAACACCTAAAAAAACAGATTCAATGAATTTCTCACCCTGCTTGTACCCCCACACATAATTTCAAATAGTAAAGACATTATCCCATTAAAACTATATTCTCAACTAGGAGAAACATGCAGAATTTTTATAAAGCAAGCCATACATGCAACATATTTTTAATGCAAGAAGAATTTTTAAAGCAGCAAAAAAAATAAAGTAACTATTACTGATTCATTGACTGTACTATCAACGAGTCACCGACAACAGTAATAAAGAGTCACCAACAGTAATGTATCGACGGATCATGTGAATTAGTGAGTCAATGACTCACTGCTAGTAGTAACTGAAACTTAGCAATGAATTTTTAATTAAAGTGAAAGGAGAAAAAAAATGAATGCATAAATTAAGACACTTCCCTAAATAAAAATTTATCATTCATCCTTCAGCTTGGGAATTACACCCCTTAGATAACATCATAAGCATCCTAACACAAGAAACAAGAACCGACAGCAAGAACAAAGAAATAGCAGGAGTTGCACAAAAAATAGATCATGCAATATTTTTTATTCAAAATCCAAAAATGAAACAATAAAAAGGACAGAACAAGAACCATGGGTTTCCTCCCATGCAGCGTTAAGTTTAAAAGTCTTCAACTAGACTTTATTAAGAATCAATTTTCATGCACAGTGAATGTATCCAAGCCCTTCAGATGTCACTCAAAATAAAGATTCATTCTCTACCCATTAACCAACATGAGTTTGTTCTCTTCACCTACAATTTTTATAGCTCCATTCTTAAGCACTCTCACAACATTAAAGGGTCCATATTAATTGGACTTCAGTTTTACAGGAAAGAGTTTAAGTCTAGTGTTAAAGAGAAGTACCTTCTATCCAAGTTTGAATTATTTTATATTTATGATATAATCATGAATGATTTTAGTCATATCTTTATAATTTTTTGAATTATCATAACTCTTTCTCCAAATCTCATCATGTTCACTCAACTCAAGTAATCTCCTCTCACTAGCACTATTAAAATCAAAATTTAGAGCCTTAACTACCCAAAATGATTTATTTTTCAACTCCATAGGCAAATGAAAACACTTTTCACACTATATCCTATAAATGGAAATACCTATTGTGGTCTTGAAATCTATTCTATAAGCCCATACAGATTAATTCAGTTTAAGAGACCAGTCCTTCCTAGAATTTGACACAGTTTTATCAAGTATTTGTTTCAGATATCTATTAGAAATTTCCACTTTTCCACTAGACTATGGATGATATGGAGTACCAGTTTTATGAACACAACAATATTTTCCCTTCAAATCTATATTTTTTTAATTCTTAAAATGCGTTCTATTATCAGTGATAAAGGATTTTGGGACTCCAAATCTAGAAAAGATGTTCTTTTTCACAAACATAACAACACTATTGGCCTGATTGTTGGGCAATGCAACTACCTCAACCCACATTGACACATAATTAACAAAAACAAGAATATACTCATTCCCATGTAATGATAGAAATGGAACCATGAAATCTAAACCCCAGAACTAAAAAATATCTACTTCTAAAATACCTTTTTTGGGTAACTCCTGTTTCCTACCAACATTTCCCAACCTCTAGCACTTTTAACATCCAACCACAATGCTTCTATAATCCTTAAAAAGAGTGGGCCAATAGAAACCAGATTGTAAGACTTTTCGAGCTTCCCTTTCACCACCATGGTGACCTCCCCAAAGTGAAGAATGAAAAATCTCAAAAATAGGCGACATTTATTCTTCATGCATGCATCTCCTAAGTATACCATCAAAAAACCTCCTAAACGAAAGGGGGTCATACTAAATGCATTATTTAAGTTCATAAATGAGATTATTCCTTTAGTTGTTAGAAAGATATTTGGGAAAAACACCCACTAACAGAATGTTGGAAAAATCTGAATACCATGTCGACTTCCTAACAGAACCAGAGAGCAACTTTTTATCAGAAAAGAAAGATTTTATCTCCCTAGGATCTTCATATTGAGTAAGAGGAAGCCTAGATAGGTGATCAGTAAATACATTTTCATCTCCATACTTATCCCTTATTTATAAACTAAATTATTTCAACAAAAGAATCCATCAAATCAGCCTGGGGTTAGTTTCTTTCTTAGACAACAAGTACTTTAAAGAAGAATGATCAGTGAAAATGTTGTCTTTTGAGCCTAACAAATACTTTCTAAATATCTATAGATAAAAAATAGCTAAAAACTGTTTTTCAGGGGTGGTATAATTTTTTTGGGCCTTATCTACCAGTCTACTAGCATAATACACCACATGTAACTTCTTATCTCTCCTCTTTCCAAGGACAACACCTACAACCACATCATTAGCATCACACATAAGTTCAAAAGGTAGTTTCCAATTTGGTGCAATGTTGATGGGTGATGTAGTGATTTTCTCTTTTAACAAATTAAATGTATTCAAACAGTTTTCATCAAATTCAAATGGTGCATACTTAATAAGTATAAAACATGAGGGCTTAGTGATTTTTGAAAAGTCTTTAATGAACCTCTGGTAGAAACCATCATTCCCTACGAAACTTATAATACTGTTAACATTTTCAGGAGGTGGAAATTTTTGAATAAATTCTATCTGAGTAGTATTAACTTCATACCTCTCTTTGACACTTTATGACCTAAAACAATACCTTCTATAACCATAAATTGACACTTTTCCCAATTAAGAACAAGGTTGGTTTCAATTCATATTTCCAAATATAATTCTAGATTTCCATGAAAAATATAAAAATAACTACACATAATAGAGAAATCATCCATGAAATCCTTAATGATTCTTTCAATCATGTCTGAAAATATTTCCATCATACACCTTTAAACGGTGGATGGAGCTCCACACAACACAAAGGGAATCCGATGGGAGGAAAATTTCCCAAAGGGGCATGTGAAAGTGGTATTCTCCTGATCATCTAGAGCAACATGAATTTGGTTGTAACCAGAATACCCATCCAAGAAAAAGAAAAACTCATTTCTAGAAAGCCTCTCAAGCATTTAATCCAAGAACGACTTTGGAAAATGGTCTTTCATAGTGGTTGCATTAAGCTTCCTATAATCTATACATACTCTCCATTTTGTGGCTTTATTAACTTGGACTTCTTTATTCTTGTCATTTTTGACAACAGTGAAACCTCCCTTCTTAGGTAAAACCTAGACAGGGCTTACCCAAGAACTATGAGAAATGAGATATATGAAACCAGTGTCTAGTAACTTAATCACTTCTTCTCTTACAACCTCTTTCATGTTTGGATTTAATCTTCTTTGACACTAAACCCTAGGTTTATGGTTCGGCTCCATAGGAATTTTGTGCATGTATAATAAGGGACTAATACCCTTTATATCAGCTATGGTCTAGCCTCTGGAAGAATTAAACTTCTTAACAACCTTGAACAATATTTCCTCATGACTATATTTAAGATCAGTAGAAATAATGATAAGAAAAGTCGAATTCTCACAAAAAAATGTGTATTTCAAATGATTAGGGAGTGGTTTGAGTTCCAGAGTTGGTGGTTCTAAACTTGAAGGAAAAATCTTAGGCCTAGAAGGAAAACGATATTAAAAATATATCTTAAAAGGAGATTGAAATGATGAAAGATTTTCAATTTCTAGCTCACATTCAGACTTAACAGTGTTATTGTCCAAGGTGGACATCACACTATTCGGATTTCCCATATTAGAATTTAACAAAATAATAAAAGGAGAATCATCTAGTTGTCTTATAAATTCTCCCTCAATATCATAAAAGTGCAAAAAAGTGTTGTTTTTAAAAGAAACACCCCAAAATTCACTCCAAAATATCATACGTTTAGAAATAGAGGATTCTCCTATAGTAGAAAATGGACAGTTGTCCAGATCTGGAAATTTTTCTAGATTCTTTATTTGAGCAGAATTTTCAACTCGCAAGACATGTAAATCATTATATTTGACATCTAAATGAATATTTTCATAAAATGATTTATTTTTAGATTATTCAGAGTTTTCAGTTGAGTTTTCATCTTATAAGGACTATACCATTGAACAGTTTTTCGGAAAAATTGGTCCTTTGAAATTTGTAAACACATTAAAATCTTCATGTTGTTCTCTAGTTTTAAAAATAAGATGTCCCTTAGACACATCAATAAAATCACCACCTGTATCCAAGAAGGGTCTGCCCAAGATGATGAGAACCTCTTGATCGCACTCCATATCCAGTACTAAAAAGTCTTCAGGTAGATTCGGTTTCCCAACCCCAACAAGAAATTTATTTATCCTACCCACATGATGAGTGAAAGATCTATTAGATAACTGTAGAACGATTGTGGTTGGTTGAAGACCACCCAACCTCAACTGTAGAAATAGTGAGTATGGGAGAATATTAATGCTAACACCTAAATCACAAAGACAATTGAGATGATTATAATTTCCTAGGGTGCAGGGGATAACAATGTTACCTGGGTATTTCAGTTTGGGTGGGATTTCTTTTGGAGTACATCACTACACTCTTCAGTGAGGCTATAGGTAGAATACTCTTCAAGTCTATTTTTATTTGAAACAATTTTCTTAATGGATTTTAATTAATATGGAATTTGAATTAAAGCCTTAATGAATGGAATGTTCACTTGCAGTTTAGACAAGAGACCAAGGAACTAAAGAAGTTCATCCCTAGTATTGCTTTGAGGTTTCAGCTTCTCAGGGAAATGGATGGGTGGGGAAATTTTTTTCAGAATAATAGACATTTCCCTCACATATTCAACAAATATTTCTTTACCTTTATTCTTTTTATTTTTAGAAAAATTTCAAGCTTGAGTTTCAGGTGAAAAATTCAGATATTCTTCATTTTCAAGAATTTTCTGTGAATTTTCAAAATGTGTATAGAGCAAATTTTTGTTTCCAGTATTAATAATATTTTCATTTTGTGAATTTTTAGTGTCTTTTAGAATACTTTTGAGTGTTTGGCCCACTTATAGTGACAATATCCATTGCATTCTCTCTAGGGTTGAGTTCTGTTGTACTAGGCAACCTACCTTTTTCCCTAGATGAAAAATCTCTATCAAGTTGGCCTAGTTGAGTTTTCATATTTGGCACTCTCACATAAATTTTCATTTTATCTGACTCATAATGATTTGTTTTGGTTAGATGAGTCATGTATCTTTCCTCTTGAGAATTATTTTTGTTCAATATTTGATCTAGATTAGAATAAATTTGATTATCATGAATTCCTTGTGAATTTGAAGACTCACCCCTTTTCTGATTTTGAAATTTTTTACTTGGTTGATTTGAGTAATTAGGGGCGGTGGATTTTTTGATTAAATCTTGATCTTTACAAGACAAGTTAGTATGGTTCCTATATCCTTGGATATAGTTATTTGAAAATGGATTTTCCTTGGGAGGAATTATAGGACCACAATTGAAAAATTTTTAGTTTTCTTGTTGTTGGGATGGAATATCAAAGTTAGGATAATGGTTTGCAGTGTGCCCAACCATTCCACATTGTGAACATTTTCCCCTTAAATATTTGTTATTGTTTTGACGGCCTAGCTGGTTAGCAGATTGTTTTGAATTCTGGTTCATTAATGATTGAAGTTGGTTGGTGATTTTAGTAAGTTGAGCTTGAGTCTCAATCATTGAACCAATGTTTGGGTTTCTGTTAACTCGTTTTCTTCTTTAATTCTTATGTTGAGAGTTCAGTGAAAGATTATTAAAGATTTTTCTTAGTTCTTCATCATTATTATCATTGTAATTACCCACAGTAGCTTGGTCAACTAAAGTTTTTCTAGAGGAGGATAACCCTTCATAGAATATATCCGTGAGAAGGTGGGATGGGAGTTGATGATATGGAAACTGCCTAAGAAGATCCCTTAATCGATCCCAATATTCATGAAAATCTTCTCCATCCTCTTGATAAAAACTAGTTATCTTAGTCCTCAGTCCACCTTTCAATCTTTGGGGATAAAATTTCATTATGAATGGGTTGTATACTTGATCCCAATTCTAAAAAATGTACTCATCCAGACTCAGAAACAAATTCCTAGAATTCCTACTAAGACAAAAGGGAAAGAATCACATTCTAAGTTCATTTTCTGTGATTCCTAGAAGAGGTAGTTGTTGCACAGTTTTATAGAAATCTCTATTGAAGGCTTGATAATCCTCATAAGAAAGTCCATTAAAGGTAGGAAACAATGAAATGTGGGATTTTTTAAGCTCATAATTTTAGGCTCTAGGAGATAACCTGATGGAAGATGGATTGGTTAAAACTTGAGGGAGTTGGAACTTCCCTCATCATATGCCTCTCATTTTTATCTAAGAGTTATGGATGGTTTTGGAATTCATTATGTGTAGGAAACCTATCACCTATGTGTAAGGGTTGGTGTCCTCAGAACCAACTGTTTTGTACTTTGATTACATAAATGTTCACTTATTATATATTGTTCATTGTTCTGCATGACTATAATATAATAATGTCCTGAAATATTTGTTGCATTAATAAGGTCATAGCAGATCCCCGCTATGATGAGAACCTTTAAATTCTATAACAATATTCTTAAATAAAGTTCTGTGGTTGGATGACATACTATGATAGGACACATAGTATACAGACCGTTATGTGCGAGTACTCATAAGAAGACGAGACTCTCTCTCATGGAGTTCGCACTTGGTAATCTCCAAGATGGGAGATTATGAGAACAGACCCGCCAGTAGTAATTCCGCATGTCTTGGTGTCATCGAATATTGCTATCTACGAGTGTGTGTAATGGTCCTTAGACTGGAAGATTATCATTAACTCATGTCATGACTCGCGCACTTAGATTTACTGACGAAAACCGTCACACAGACAGTTGGCGGGAAGTAGGGTACGTTGGGTGCGTCACGAGTGACATGTTGTTAATGGATAAGTCAAGGAAGGATTTGTCCCTTCCATTTATGGAAGTTGTTATCTCGGCCCTTTGATTGAAATAGGACTGTCGCATTAAATTTAATGGCCATGGTGTAAACGATGAGTTTATTTCAGGTAGTCAAAGAACGACATATCAAGCATATAGTTTTATGACACTGCCATGGAACCTGCTTGATGAGATATTGAGACAAAGGGATTAAATTACACAGTAAGCGTTCGTATGAGGTGATACGTCAATGCGGCGTCAACTTCTTTATCTTGGGTGCCTTGACCCATTGCTAGACAGTAATCTTGGACTTTAGGAAAGACCACCTAATGCCAACGAGAAAGAGGCCTAGAGGGTCACACACTAAGTGTATCCAAGTATCTCAAGTTGAATAAAGATTATTCTCGTACGTGGTTTAATAATTATTCAAGGAAGCCTAAGTTGTTTTAAATGATGGAGGAAAAAGAAAATAAAACAAGTACACGTCATGTATTATTATTACATGCCGTGTAGTTTTATTTTGGAAAGGAAATGAATAAATGAAAACAAGATATACACGCCGTGTACATTTAATGTACACGCCGTGTAGTTTTCAATGAAAAACAAGTACACGCCGTGTATTTATTAATACACGCCGTGTAGTTTTTTTTTAGTTGGGATTTTGAGGATATAATATTGTTTTAAATGATATTTATTATAATCAGCGTGGGCGCATGTCAAGGAATTATTTATTCGACATGGGGTTTTAAATAAAGAGTCAATGAAATAAATAAAACGCGTAACGCGTTTATTTATTGTCATAACTATATAACCCCACACACCCGATTATAAATATCCTCACAACCCCAACTCTTTTCTGGCACACAAGAGAATCGTTGTGCACAACATCTCTGGAGATTTCTTTCATGGCCGAAAGAACCTCTTCCTCCAAGAACGCTCTCAAGACCGAGAGAGATCCTCTTCCATCGGATCAAGACAATATAAGGTGGACAACGCAAGCAAAGTCTTCTCCACGCTAGAACCCGGAGAATCTTTTGGCGACGTCCAAAGATACGAGGTACACATGTAGATCACCGCTAGAGGGAGTCTACACTTGGCTTCTGCGACGCAACGACGGATCACATCGACAACGTGATTGAGAACATCAATGAAGAAATAACACCCAAAAGGTATTTCTTTATAATTAATTAAATTAATTATAATCAACCTGTAACGATCCTTGTTTGTGGTTCCAAGAAAAACCATCTTCTTTGTCTTTTTCTGTGATTCGATCCGTGGAGACTGGCGTTTATCGTCGTATTGATCCCGGATTGATCATTGCTAATGACAAAAAGCCAAGTGGGAACATCCACCCACGCGCTTCTGCTGCGCCCGGAACCTTCAAATGGTATCAGAGCGGGGTTACAACGTTGATTATAGTTATTTAATTTTCGTTGATAATTTACGCATTCATATTTGATTCAATTCGAAATAAATCGTTCTATAAATCTGAATTAACGAGATCTATTCTTCCTCCTTCGTTTCTCGATTCATATCACAGAAAAAACCTTTTAATTTTAATTTTGATTAAAATAAAAACGAGGAACTCATCCGGAGGAGCCGCTCTTTCTGTCTGTACAACACGAGATTACACGGCGTGTAATTAAAACTACACGTCGTGTACTTAGGTTCAACGAACCGGCACTGGTCCTCCAAACCACACCGTGTGAATTGATTATGCCTAAGTTTTAATCACGCCGTGTTGACCAGAATAGAACGGCGCGTGGAAACCGGAATACACGACTTGTATGTTGGAACAACACGCCGTGTAGTCCGTTCTGACCCAGGTGAAACCGTGTACAAAGATAAGTCGCGTACCGCGTATACGGGATCGCCAGGCCGGTTACCGCGTAACAAGGAAGTACACGCCGTGTATGATTCATCTACTTGCCATGTACTCTAAAATTTCCAAAGTACAGAAAAACACGCCAAAGCCCCGGCGTGTACTTTGGACAAAGGGTGAAAAGAAAAATACACGCCGTGTAATTATAAAATACAAGCCGTGTACTTTCCAGAAATGGAATTTCACCAGGTTTCCTCCAATGTACAAAGACCCGTACAAGGAATATGGATGAGAAGAATCTCAAGGAAATTCAGAAAGGAATTTAAGATAAAGAATTGATTAATTATAAGATCATAATTAATTGAATTCGAGCGTGACTTATCTTAAATAAAAGAATGATTAAAAGAATTTGAATTCTAAATATGCGTAAATGTCGTTGCATACTATGGATGATCATGAGCTAGACCAAAGACCCTTTGTATGTGTATGGTTTCATTTAAATTTATTTAATTTAAATTTGTTGGCCTGCGAGCCTTCTTCCAATAAAATGTAGGGCCTGCGTGCCCATGGTTTCATTAATGTAAACCCATGTAATGGAGGATCTCCCAAGCCAGAGGAGACGGTTCAAATCCTGAAGCCGAGGCGAAACCGACACAAGAAGATACAAAGGTGGACAGGTGGGAGCTGCAAAATACGAACCATCAGGTTCAAGGTGTTTTCCCTAGGTCAGGGTAAGCTTATCAAAACCGCTAGATAAGCTAACCAAATAGAAGCTCATGATCATGCCATCTTATTTTATTTCTGTCTGATTTCATGGTTTATATATTATGCATGTGTTGTCGCGATCACATGATTAATAAAATGAACAAGCATGCAAAGATGGAATAAAATAAAAACCGGTCTATGCGTATACATTATCGTAACATGGTTAATCACTTAAGCAAGCATCACTTAATATTAACAAGCATGTGATAATGCAAAGATACGCATAAAGAATAAAATACCTCAAATACCATATTAATTCAGACCAAGCCTTTCGTTACTTGATTAAGGTCAAGACTCAATAAAACTATGTGTTTGACCAACCCTTGTTGGGACACTTACTTTTATAAAGGAAGCCCTTATTAAAGGTTTCGGCCTGACTTAACCATATTACATCAAGAGAATTAGCCCTTGCTAGAATTGATGTAATATTGGAGGCAAGAGTTGAGGAAATCCAAGTCAGGATTTCAGGATTGGGGAGTCCACTCAACAGATCAAGGAACTGTAAGCTCACAGTTGGCAAAGACCCGCCTACCTAAATACCTTCAAATAGCTTGACCAACCCTTGTTGGGGTTATGTGAAGGGAAATATGGATCCTTGCCATTAGAATGTCAAAGCAACTAGACATTCCGAGTTCAATGGTGAGGGCCATTGGGAATTGATAAAATAGTGGGAGACTTAATAAAATTTATTATTTCTCATAAAATGTAATCAAGAAAGTACTGATGAATCTGCTCTTTTAAATTGTAGAATCAAAATGACAAACACATCAACCACATTTTCTCTGCGATCAATTCTGGATAAATACAACATCCTCACCGGCAGTAACTTTCAGGAATGGTTTAGGCGCCTTCGGGTTATCCTACGCCATGAACGGAAGTTTTATGTGCTAGATTCCTCACTTCCTGATTCTCCTTCCCCAGGGGAAAGTGATGAAGATTTCCTAGTCTATGATCAACATTTGAACGATGCTCTCGATGTTCAATGTTTGATGCTGTCATCTATGTCTAGTGAGCTCATGAAGTCTCATGAAGACATGGATGCCTACAGCATGCTCGAGCACCTCCGTGGTTTATACCAGGAGAGAGAAAGATATGAAAGGTTTGAGATCTCCAAGGCTCTGTTTTAGAGCAATCTTGGAGAGGGTACCTCAGCTGGGCCTCATGTAGTCAAGCTCATTGGCTACATTGAGCGCTTGGAGGTTCTAGGGTTTAAACTCCCTGAAGAACTGGGTACCGATCTCATTCTCGCATCACTCCCCCAGAGCTTCTCAAACTTTGTTGTTAATTTCAACATGAACAATATTGAGAATTCTCTATCTGATCTTCTTATCCTTATTCGCCAAGTGGACAATGACATGAAGCGTGAAAAGCCTTCTATCCTTATGGTGAATAAAAGGAAAGGGAAGGCGAAGAGCTTTAAGACCAAATCTTATTCAAGGCCTTCCAAGAAAAGGAAGATCAAAGGGGAGGAAAAGGAACAGGATGCTGTTTGTTTCGCATGTGGCAAGAAGGGTCACTGGAAGAAAAAATGCACCCAGCCAAGGAAGCAAGGGGAAGCTTCAGGTGAGTTTGTTATCGAATGCAATCTATCTGTTTCTACTAATTGGGTATTAGATACTGCTTGTGGTGCTCACATCTGTATCCAAATACAGGAACCAAGTAGATTCAGGAAGATTGATCGAGGGGAGATAGATCTACGAGCAGCCAACGGAGCCAGACTTGCTGTTGTAGCTTTCGGGGACTACCACCTCACATTGCCTACCAGGATGGTCTTGGTTTTGAAAGGATGTTATTATGTACCCTCTGTAACCAAAAACATTATTTCAGTATCCAGATTAGATACTGATGGATTCATATTCAAGTTTGGAAATGAATGTTGCTACTTTTATAAAGATAGCATTTGTTTTGGTAGGGCACATTTATATAACGGCCTTTATGTGTTAGACTACACAAACCAAGTAATAGAAATTGATAACAAAGTTAATTTACATGACTCATACCACACCCAACTTTGGCATCACCGGCTAGGTCATGTCAATGAGAAACGTTTGAAAAAATTACATCAAGATGGGTATTTAGATTCTTTCGAACTAAAACCACTTGGTGTATGTCATGCGTGTCTACAAGGCAAAATGACCAAAGCCCCATTTAGTGGGAAAGGTGAAAGAGCTAAAGAGCTTCTAGAATTAGTTCACACATATGTGTGTGGACCATTTCCAGTTGAAGTAATGGGTGGGTTCTCGTACTTTATAACTTTTACTGATGATTTTAGTAGATATGGATATATCTATTTAATGAGGTATAAGTCAGATTCTTTTGATCGGTTCAAAGAATACAAGAATGAAGTTGACAACCAGCTTGGTAAGAAGATTAAGAAACTCCGCTCAGACAGAGAAGGAGAATATCTTAATCAAGACTTCATTGATTTCTTACGAGAGTTTGGGATTCTATCTCAACTCACTCCTCCTTACACACCGCAGTGGAATGGTGTAAGTGAAAGGAGGAACCGCACCCTGTTGGACATGGTGAGATCAATGATGAGTCATGCGAGTCTTCCATTATCCTTTTGGGGATATGCATTACAAACAGCAGCACACATACTAAACCAAGTACCAACTAAATCGATAAATGGTATTCCATACGAGTTATGGAGTGGACGCAAAGCCATGTTATCGAATTTACACGTGTGGGGTAGCGAAGCATTTGTTAAGGCCTCTTCAGGTAACAAACTTGCACCCCGAGGCACAAAGTGTATCTTTATAGGATATCCCAAGGAAACAAGGGGATATTACCTATATAACCCCTCAGACAAAAAGGTTACAGTGGCAAGACACGCCATATTCCTTGAGAGGGAGCACATCTCCAGAAGCGACAGTGGGAGCGAGATAGACTTCGATGAAGTCGAGGCTCAAGATACACATGAGTTGGTACAAGAACAGATTCCACAAAGCCCCGTGGAAGAACAATCT
This sequence comes from Viscum album, assembly GCA_963277665.1. Lineage (NCBI taxonomy): Eukaryota > Viridiplantae > Streptophyta > Magnoliopsida > Santalales > Viscaceae > Viscum > Viscum album. The sequence goes on along the minus strand of OY728163.1, from coordinate 79,330,954 downwards.
GTTCCAGAGACACAAGAACTGCGTAGGAGCACGAGAGAGGTGAGAGAACCAGAACGATATGGTTTTCTTGTCACTGAGGATGGTGACTCATTATTGGTTGACAATGATGATCCTCTTACCTACAAGGAAGCAGTTGAAGGCACAGATGTTTTCAAGTAGAAAGAAGCCATGAATTCTGAAATGGATTCCATGTACCAAAACCAAGTCTGGATTTTGGTAGATCCTCCAGTTGATGTAAAGCCTATTGGTAATAAATGGGTATTCAAGAAGAAACTGGACATGGAGGGGCAAGTCAGCACCTACAAGGCACGACTGGTTGCAAAAGGTTTTAGACAGCATCAAGGAATTGACTATGATGAAACCTTTTCACCGGTTGCAATGCTGAAGTCTATCAGAATCCTATTGGCCATTGCTACTTACCATGACTATGAAATTTGGAAAATGGATGTCAAAACAGCTTTCCTTAACGGGAACCTCCAGGAAGATGTCTACATGACACAACCTGAAGGGTTTGTGACTTCAAAGGATGCCAACAAGGTATGCAAGTTGCAAAAATCCATTTATGGATTAAAGCAAGCATCAAGGTAATGGAACATTCGTTTTGATGAAGCTGTTACAGAATTTGTCTTTGTTAAGAACGAATGTGAGCCTTGTGTCTACAAAAGGTTTAGTGGAAGTGCAGTCGTTTTCCTAATGATATATGTCGATGACATATTGCTAATTGGAAACGAAGTACCTGTCTTACAGTCAGTTAAGGCATGGTTGAATAAATGATTCTCCATGAAAGACTTGGGCGAGGCGGCATATATTCTTGGGATCAAGATCCATCGTGATAGATCCAAGAAAATGCTGGGCCTAAGTCAAAGTACATACATTGACAAGATACTGAAGAGATTCAGTATGGAACAGTCCAAGAGGGGATTGTTGCCAGTGTCACATGGCATTCATCTTTCCAAGAAAATGTGTCCTCAGACACATGAGGAAAGAAAGAGAATGGCAAGGATCCCTTACGCATCTGCGATTGGGTCAGTCATGTATGTTATGCTATGTACGAGGCTAGATGTTGCTTATGCATTAAGTGCGGTAGGCAGATATCAAGATGATCCAGGAGATCGCCATTGGATGGAAGTCAAGACTATCCTTAAGTATCTGAGGCGTACTAAAGATATGTTCTTGGTTTATGGAGGAGATGAGGAACTAGTCATCAGAGGACATGTAGATGCTAGTTTCCAGACTGATCAAGATGACATAAAGTCGCAGACTGGATACATCTTCAGTTTGAATGGAGGTGTAGTGAGCTGGAAGAGCTCAAAACAAAGTGTGGTGGCAGATTCTACAGCGGAGTCCGAGTATATCGCAGCTTCTGAGGCAGCTAAAGAAGCAGTATGGATGCGAAGCTTCATCCAAGAGCTGGATGTTGTACCGAGCAGTAAAGATCATATCACACTCTATTGTGATAATACTGCAGCGGTGGCACTTGCAAAAGAGCCAAGGTCACATCAGCGGACAAATCACATACTTCGGAAGTATCATCTCTTGAGGGATTTTTCTCAGAGAGGTGAAGTTACAGTGAGCAGTATTTCCATGGAAGACAACGTGGCGGACCCATTGACTAAAGCCTTGACTCAGCAGAAACATGATCATCATGTGAGGTCTAGCGGACTAAAAGTCGTAGGCAGTTGGCTCTAGTCCAAGTGGGAGTTTGTAAGGGTTGGTTTCCTCAGAACCAACTGTTTTGTACTTTGATTACATAAATGTTCACTTATTATATATTGTTCATTGTTCTGCATGACTATAATATAACAATGTCATGAAATATTTGTTGCATTAATAAGGTCATAGCAGATCCCCGCTATGATGAGAACCTTGAAATGCTATAACAATATTCTTAAATAAAGTTCTACGGTTGGATGACATACTATGATAGGACACATAGTATACAGACCGTCATGTGCGAGTACTCATAAGAAGACGAGACTCTCTCTCATGGAGTTCGCACTTGGTAATCTCCAAGATGGGAGATTATGAGAACAGACCCGCCAGTAGTAATTCCGCATGTCTTGGTGTCATCAGATATTGCTATCTACGAGCGTGTGTAATGGTCCTTAGACTGGAAGATTATCATTAACTCATGTCATGACTCGCGCACTTAGATTTACTGACGAAAACCGTCACGCAGACAGTTGGCGGGAAGTAGGGTACGTTGGGTGCGTCACGAGTGACATGTTGTTAATGGATAAGTCAAGGAAGGATTTGTCCCTTCCATTTATGGAAGTTGATATCTCGGCCCTTTGATTGAAATAGAACTGTCACATTAAATTACATGGCCATGGTGTAAACGATGAGTTTATTTCAGGTAGTCAAAGAACGATATATCAAGCATATAGGTTTATGACACTGCCATGAAACCTGCTTGATGAGATATTGAGACAAAGGGATTAAATTACACAGTAAGCGTTCGTATGAGGTGATACGTCAATGCGGCATCAACTTCTTTCTCTTGGGTGCCTTGACCCATTGCTAGACAGTAATCTTGGACTTTAGGCAAGCCCGCCTAATGCCAACGAGAAAGAGGCCTAGAGGGTCACACACTAAGTGTATCCAAGTATCTCAAGTTGAATAAAGATTATTATCGTACGTGGTTTAATAATTATTCAAGGAAGCCTAAGTTGCTTTAAATGATGGAGGAAAAAGAAAATAAAACAAGTACACGTCGTGTATTATTATTACATGCCGTGTAGTTTTATTTTGGAAAGGAAATGAATAAATGCAAACAAGATATACACGCCGTGTACATTTAATGTACACGCCGTGTAGTTTTCAATGAAAAACAAGTACACGCCGTGTATTTATTAATACACACCGTGTAGTTTTTTTTAGTTGGGATTTTGAGGATATAATATTGTTTTAAATGATATTTATTATAATCAGCGTGGGCGCATGTCAAGGAATTATTTATTCTACATGGGGTTTTAAATAAAGAGTCAATGAAATAAATAAAACGCGTAACGCGTTTATTTATTGGCATAACTCTATAACCCCACACACCCGATTATAAATATCCTCACAACCCCAACTCTTTTCTGACACACAAGAGAATCGTTGTGCACAACATCTCTGGAGAATTCTTTCCAGGCCGAAAGAACCTCTTCCTCCAAGAACGCTCTCAAGACTGAGAGAGATCCTCTTCCATCGGATCAAGACAATCTAAGGCGGACAACGCAAGCAAAGGCTTCTCCATGCTAGCACTCGGAGAATCTTTTGGCGACGTCCAGAGATACGAGGTACATGTGTGGATCACCGCTAGAGGGAGTCTACACTTGGCTTCTACGACGCAACGACGGATCACATCGACAACGTGATTGAGAACATCAACGAAGAAAGAACACCCAAAAGTTATTTCTTTATAATTAATTAAATTAATTATAATCAACCTGTAACGATCCTTGTTTGTGGTTCTGGGAAAAACCATATTCTTTGTCTTTTTCTGTGATTCGATCCATGGAGACTGGCATTTATCATCGTATTGATCCCGGATTGATCATTTCTAATGACAAAAATCCAAGTGGGCACATCCACCCACGCGCTTCCGCTGCGCCCGGAACCTTCACTATGTTCTCCATTTCAGATTTATTTTTCATTTTCCTAAGAGAAGTAAGATGTTTGTCTATTTCAAGTTTTAGGGGCTCTAATATATCAGAAAAAACCTATTGTTCATGAAATATATAATAAAAAGTGAAATTCAGCACAAACAATAGTAACAGAAGCTAAGAAATATAAAATTAATGGCAATTCATCAAAAAATGAAGCATATTTTTTTACACATTTAAAATTTTGAATTTTTTAAAAAAAAATTATCTTTTTTTTTTGAATTTTTTTTAAGAAAAATAACGGAGTGTGCTTTCCCCAGAAAAGTCACATAAAAAATAACACAACTGTCATTTAAATTGAGTCAAACTTTGAAATTTATGTTTTCCTACAAACTACTATATAGTGGAGAGTAGGGTCGAACCCACAAGGAAGGTGATTTTTTACCAATTTTCTAAAAAAACTCTAAACACCCCACTGTTGTCAGTAGTGGGGGAACTATCTTTTTTTTTATATTTTTATCCTTTCAATATTTTTTATATTTTTGTTCTAAGAAAACCATGTCCAATCTAAAATATGATGAACTAACAACCTAATAACACTATGACAACAAATCAAGAATTGGAATAAACGATTTAGGAAATACACTCAGGAATTTTTAACCTACTGGTTTAAAAATATAACATCTATACTAGTCATAATTGAATTACACCTTGAAAAAGATTTTTGAATCTCCCTATCCAAGAGGTTCAACACTTAGAAGGTAATTCTTGGAGTTCGCCACTCCAGAACTAATCTTACTACTACAAAAGTTGGAAAAAGAAGCAATAGGAATTAAATTCACCATAAACTACCTATTCTTGATAAAGAAATATCTAAGAAAACTATTCAATTTTAGTTTTTCCAACTTGACATGATTTTTTTAGAATTTCTAAATGTGTGGTGTAATCAATTTAAGTATAGTCATAATCAACCTCACCGAATGATCCTAACTTTATAAATTTAATGCAGTGTGAAGATGTTTAAATGATGAACCAGTATGATTTAAAACTCCCGAGATAAGTGATCTAGCCTAAAAAAATGTTCATATTTGAAATAGTCATCGTTTGATTACAAGAAAAGAAAATTGAATAAAAAATAGAGGAAGAGAACTCCCCAAAGAACAAGGTGCTACTCTTCTAGCCCCTTGGATCTCTAGGAACTGCTACTCGGATCACTCTGCTCTGAAGAGAGAGAAGTTGTCGAATCTCCAATGATTGAATGATGGAATGATTCCCCCACCCCATTATGTTGCTTTCTCTGTTTTTAAACAACTGTCATCTGCTACATCGTCACCAGATGTCTTCCACTAACATATTCTTGTTCCACACCGTTTCACCACACATGTGAATTTTTTCATGAATGACACATCGCACTAGGTTTTCCCTTGTAACTAACTCCCTGTGAGTTAGTTGAATGTATCTGGATGGAGTTTCGACTCTTGAATGAACCTGTATAATAAATACAAAACAAAATAGTTAAAAACATGATGGAAATAAATAAATAAATATTTATAATTAAACTTATTAGTTTATTAAAAAGTCTTTAATAGAATTAATATGTTTTAATTTAGATATTATTTAATAAATTATTTTATAAGTATTATTATTTTCTATTAATTATATTTTAAAATTAGATTTTTATTAATTAAGAAGAAGTAAAGTTATTATTAACAAAGTTATTATTATAAAATGTAAGTTATAATAATAATAATTAAATATTTATGTATTATAAAGTTAATTATGTTAGTTAATAATTAATTTATCAATTATTATTAACAAATAAATTTTATAAGTTGTATTAATTATTAATTTTAATTCTATAATGTTATTAAGTTATTAATTTTTATTATTTAATATTATTAATGTTAATTATAAATATAATGTTTATTATTATTTTGAAAATAAAATTATTTACTATTTTTACTTAATTTGTTTAGTTTATTTTATTTATTATAAATCATTATTAAGAATTTTATTTTATTAACAAATAATTATTTAATATGCAACATTTTAATTTAATTTAGAAGTTTAACTAATTTAGTTTAATAAAGTATTATTTAAATTAATTAAATTAATAATTCTGTTTTATTTAAATTAATTATTTTATATTTATCATTTAATTATTATTATTATTATTTTTATTATTTAAGTTTAATTTAAATTTAAATTTTAGTTTTCTTTAATTTTTTTATAATTTTTTACTATTATCTTATTCCCCCCAAATCGGTGCAACAGGGGAATGGTTCCCCAGTTTCTTCTCCAAGCCAACAACGATGACCTCTTCCTCTGTAAACCACAACTCCTTCTTCAAACAGAAAAAGGTGCAGCCCTCTTCACACAACGGTGGCTTGAGGACCAGGGTAGTGATGAGGATTTCATCTCGAACGGTGTTTGGCTTAGCGCGCCGCAGGACCGATGACACCCCTCATCAGCGGAAGACTCCTTCAGTGGCGCGACGACACTAGGTATAACCACAAACTCCAGTGGTTCTGACAACACGACCTTGATGGCTCCTGACTGGCTATAGGTAATAGTATTGCAGAATCCTTTGGTGCTACGATAGTGGGTTTTTCTTCATATACAATTCAGCCTCCAAGAGGCTCGCACATCCCTCCTCAAATCGGCGACACACAATTCCTACAGTGGCAGGTATGTGGTTTGGATGATTGGGATCAGTTCGGGTTCAATCGACCGAGGAATACAGTTGGATTTTGATTATCTGGTTTATGATTCCGTTCAATCTGAAGGAAGTCTAGCAATTTAGGGTTGTTCAAATGATACGAAGTAGTTTTATTTTTCACTGTTAATGCTGTTTGTGAAGGTAGTGTTGCGTCGGAAACAGATTGGTTTCAAATATAAACCCAGTTGCGACAACAAAACATTTTTGAGAATCACCAATGTAAACGAAGCGCCAAACCAAACAGCAGAATAAAAATGTGGACACAAATTTTAACGTGGAAAAACCCTCCTTTCGAAGGATTAAAAAACCACGGGGCAACTCCGAGAAAATTCACTATGAATCAGAGAGTACAAAAATCCAAGTTAAATCCGAAACTTGAATTGCAAATACAGCATAAAAACCTGTGCGAAAAACCACACCCTGATATTCCTTCGTCGCCTCTCTGATAATAGTCCGTGACAATACGTCACCCTTCGGAGATCAAAATCGAACTTGCAACGTCGTTGTAGCACCTCGTTGCACAACCTGATTTGCCGCTGCTCGCTACTTCCCAAGCCCTAGAAAAAAGTCGCCCAAGTATCTTCTCTCCTTGGGTTTTTGCGCACCACCAATTGTTCTTCCCTTGATTCGCTACTTCCCCTTTAATAGGCTCCCATATGCCACATATCTTGATTGAAAAAGAAATCTGAAAAATATCTCAAAAAGATATCATGAGATATTACCTGAATCTCATGCTGGCAGATACACAGAGGAAGAATCTTGAATTTCCAAAAAAATATATCTTATAAAAGATACATCATATTTAAAAAAATGGAAATACCCATGTGTGGGCTGAACCCCAACAGGTAGGTTGAAGAATTATTGGCAGTGTGAATAAATCTATGTTTTTATGTCACTATTTGCTATATAACCTCTGTTAGAGTGTGGATCGCCGAGAGAATGGTGAGAAGTAGTGGGAATGGTGTGATGGTTGAGTGACGGTGAGAACGTAAGTTGAAGGCTAAGGAATGGTGTGAAGAGACCGACACCATAGCAGTGATGATGTGGGTGGGAGAAAGGGAGCGTCAGTGAGTTGAGGCACTGATGGGGTATGGAGGGTTACGGTGACAGTGGGAGAGGATCTGTCGGTCTCATTGAGTGGTTTGAGTGAAGATTGCATTGTCGGTAGGATGGTTGAAGAACATCATCGGTGACTCCCTGAAAGAAAGCAGCGCAAGGGATGAGACCGACACCGATGGGGTGTTGATAAAAGGGATCGGTGAGTGAGGGAATGGTGAGCCACCGATAGTTGAAGAAGTGGATCAGGGGCAGCGTGAAACCAATAGAAGAAAAATAAAATAAAATAAGTCACCCATAGTTTAAAAATAATGAGACACCTTCAGGATGCATCAGTGACACCGATGGAAAGGTGAGAGCGATGTAAGGTAAAACTATCAGTATGAGGGTGAAGCCACTGATAGAAGAAAAAGAGATCGGCGAGTCATGGTACAATGGATCCTTGAGTGCGTGGGAGACCAGCAATGTAAAATGGTGTCGATAACTCATATTTTATATGGACAACAAAATATTAAATCAAATTAATAAAACTAAACTAAAACTTAATTTAAATATACATCTAATTAAACTGATAAATTGAAAATGTAAAATTAAAATAAACATAAAATAGTATAAATAAAACGTAATGAAAAACAACTAAATTAACACATTAATTAATTAACTAAATTAAGACTTAAAATTAAAAATACATTATGTTTATCAAATCAAAACTTAATAACTTAACTTATATTAATAACTGACTAAATTATTAACAGTATAATTACTAAACATAAAAAAGTAAATAAATTAACTTAAAAAGTTATTTAATATTAAAAGTCACCAAAATAATATGAAAAATAATTGTATTTAAATAGATAATAAAATTAATTAATAAAAATTAAGTGGTTATAAATTTTAATTTAAGACTGAGTTAACTGGGTGATTAGTAATATTTAAGTAAAAGTGTTAGATTATTTAAAACTCATGTTTATTGATACAACTAAGCTAATTATAAAAAATAGTTAGATTGATTTAACTAATTTAAAGGTTAAAATTACATAATTATTTATAAAAATTAATTAATTAATAAAATTAGTGGTAAAAATATAAAAGTACCAATACTTAACCAAAAAGTTGAGAAGTAATTAATTAAATTGTTAAAAATTAAATAAAAAGATGTGAAAAAATGTGTCAAAATAAGGCCACATTAATACCCAACACAAGTTCATGCTCATCCAATTTCCAAAATTTTGAAACCTAACATCATTTATATACGTTTTAAAATCAGTTTTGGGATTTATCCACAACTTTCATTTCAAATATGTTCATCATCAAGTGGACATTTCAAGTAGAATTTATCAAGGTAATTAAAATAATAAAAAAATCATCAAACTTTAGATACCAAAATCCTTCAAGTTCATAGTAAAATGCGAGTGAGAGAGAATCCACCTGCCCCAACCACTATTGTCTAGTATAATCCATTAAGAGAGATTTTGAATGGAAAATATTACCCAAAATAACCTAATGAAACCTCTGGTTTGAGATAGCTCATAAAGATAAGAAGAATGCTCATTTTTAACTAAATAATTAGGAAAAAATAAATTAATGTCCCACAATGAAAACATGACACAAAGTTTCCCTCTATGGATCATTCCAATCCGAAAAAACATGGAATCCATTTTAGTGCCTTAAAAAATGAGATAATCGATACCATGATATAGTGGGAATCAATATAGTCATGGTTCCCTTCACTATACCTCATCCCCATGGAACCCTACCATGGAATAAGGATAAACCCTTAACCTTTTTCAATCTACCATGGGTTAGACCACGGTGTGGTGGATCCTTCTAATCCATTTCTGAACCACATGCACAAGGACAAGCATGCATCAACATCACCACTATTCCCACCACTATGGCATGTTGGATCTCCTATTTTTTATAAGTGGATTCCCAAAGAATCACACCCCACAAAAAACCTATCTCTATAGTGTTTTCAGCTTGTGGTTTTCTAGAAAACACCAGAGATACACCATAATCCCTAAAACACCCCCATCGCTAGCGTGAAGACACTACAAGACAAAAATAACCACCCAAAATAGGACTTTCTACCCTAACCCCTCTATCAAAATTCCAAATAAATCTCTTTCCACATATTCGACAGCGTTAACACCCAATAAAATCTTTAGTCTAGAATTTAATGAAATTTACATAGTTTACCCGAATGGTCAGAAGGCCTTCATTTTTATTGATTTTTTGATAACCCCCCTTTCAAGGGATGAGGGAGAACCCTTACAAGGCCCGTAGGCACAGAGATTACATGGCCTGTAGGCTTAGGAGATTACATGACCAGGAGGTCTTAGGGAATTCAACCAGACTATCTATAAGGAACTCCCCCTCCCCAACATCCGCATCATGATAGTAGCTCTCCACCTTCGCATGGCTATCTAGCTAGGCTTCCCATGCAAGCACAGGTTGATATTCACAATAAATGAATGATTCAAATGAATAAATTATCATTTATGAAATATTTTAGATAGATATGGACAATTAATTTAAATAGGGAAGAAAGAGTCCCAAGCCATAAAATCCATGGATGAGATATAAGAAAAGATGGAAGGCATGAACAACCTATGGTGATGAAAGGATTAATTTTAGATACGTCTATAACTATGTCATGTGTAGGGTTTAATAGATTATGCTATTTTCATGAGAGGGGTGGGGGTGAATTAGGGGGTGAATAAATTATTACCAAATATCAACTTAATTTTTTTTATTTTCTTTAAGTTTATCGAACCTCTATAATCGTTTAATATGTATGGATCTTAATTAACCTTATTTACCAATTTATATTATATGTTATGAAAATTTTGAAAGTTAATTAAGGGACATAATTTTTTTTACAAGGTTCTGTCTAGATATGGGAACCTACCCCTTTTTGTGTTTGAAATCATCCATGAAATAGATTTTCCACAATAATGTGTATCACAGATTACAACTGTTGTGGGAAAGAATCCCCTACAACCCTAATGATTTACTATATAACATAAGTGAAGGATATCTTTACCAAATTCCACATTCATTAATATTTAGTATGGAATATAGTTGTTTATACCAACACTACCAGTTCTTTAAGAATCCTTTTGAACTTCCTTGTTGATGGAACTTTAACTACCTCTGATCTTAAAAGTACATCATCCAATCATACTTCCAAAAATTTTAATCCAAAACATAAACTTTTTCATTAGAAATTGATGTTTATATTTTCTCAAACATTGACCCAACTAAATTTTTCTTGAAACCTATAGCCAGAAACTTCCTCTCTTAAATTCTCAAAAAATCAATTCATCTAAACTCAACATTTCTATTTCTAAAAATGATTTCCCATCATTGTATAATCAATTATCCAAAAAAAGTCAAGGAAAAAACACGGGATTCAAATTGAATTTCCTTCTCAACTCATTATTCATTTGAACTCCTTCAAAGATTCTGAAAATTGGACGTCAACATTCTTCATCAAAGTTTCTATGAATCTCAGTGTTAAAATACTATTTAAACCCTCCTCAAATTTCAATGAGAATGAAAACATTTAATTTATGAATTAATTCATTGAACATTGATGTAAACATCATCACCATGTTTATTGAATACAAACATGTTGAAATCATTGACCTAAGTAGTGTATAAACTTTTCCATCCTATTCTTCTTCACGAGAAATTCTATGTCTGGTCTCCTATATCTGATAATTCTCTATCTGATGCTACATTAAATAGATACTCTTTTTATGGTACCTCATTATCCATAGTTTTTTGTCAAGATACCCTACATCTGTAAAACATTATCAGGTGATATATTCATTGGAGCTTATAAACACAAAGGCTTCTTCACCCGGCAATCTTCATATTTATCTATCCCGTAATCTTCACATTTATTCATCGAGTGATCTTTATATTTTTCCACCATATGATCTTAAAAAGTTTCCTTTTTCTGAAATTTTCTCCTTAATGGATTCAAAAAATTTCTCCTTATGATAGAATTATAATATATCTGATCGATGAACTTATAGAACTCTTGGCCTAGTAAACTCTCATTACTCCATTTGGTAAATATTTTTTTCGTTGTCTGGTACATTCACAATAATTCCTCATTTTGGTTTTAAATATGTAATTAATTTATAAAATTTCATTATATAAAATCACATTTTGTCTCCCTGGTACTTTTAAAATAATTTCATGATCCATGAATACATTTAGTTAACATGATATTATAAATTTCTAGGATCAGCGAAACATCATCAGACTTGTTCCTAAAAAACCTTCAATGGATAGGGTTTCTTAGATCATGCTTCTAGAAACACGAAAAACTACGATGCACCTAATTTAGTGTGTATATTCTGTGAAAATCTTAAAAAATACATCCAGAATATTATTTCGGTTGTTATAAATTCCATTCCTCAACCTTTTTTGTCTTACTAACTCTCTTTGTATGGTGAAATAATCTTAGATTCCTTGATAATGAATCTCAAAAACATTATCCATTATTCAGTATGATTTTATCTTCCGATCATCATAGTTTATTCGGCTTCATTGTTGTTCTTATCATTGTTGTTTCTTTGATATTACTTCTTTCTGTTGATCTTTGGAATCTTCAACTTCCTTGTTATTCTTTTTATGGTTTTCACTCTCAGCTTACTTCCTTTAGTACATCATCCAATTTTTATGGTGAACAAATATTCTTTCACATATTCCTTAAGATATTCAATCTATCCATATGTCAACTTCAAAAATTATTTACCTATGATCATCTCTATGAAATTAGAGCATGCATCTATAATGTTCCTTCATCCAATGGTTCCTAAATATGAAGTATCTTCATCCAAGTCTACTTCTTTCGGAACACCCATAGGAAAATTCTTATCCTACAACATCTCCATTTACCTTTCCACAAATTTTCAACAAAAAACCCAATAAAACATGATCATCATTGGATAAGAACTTCAATATCCCACTTTGTATTTATTTACAATAACTGTTTAAAAAACTAAAATCAATTATTTTCTCCCCTTATTGATAATAAATTTAAAGTATCATCGATCAATTTATTCTAAGAAATTTAATTGAGGGATACATTTTCTCTCCCTTTAATGATTTGAATTTGAATCCCCATTATTGACATATTGTGGAGAGGGGGGAAACTTATTCAAACATTTTATTCTTATCAATAAAACCAGATGTAAATTTGAGTTCTATGAGAGAAGGATTACATTACTTTTCATAAAGTAATAAATCCCAAATCAACCAACTCTATGCCTATGTGTTCCATGATTGATGTAGAAAAAAAGTTATTAAATAAGAAATTAAATTTTTCCATAAAATTATCATGTGATATTCCCATGAAATATTCTTTCTTAGTGGAAAGTTTATCAGATATTAATTCAAGTTACTTTATATAATCCATCTCAACAAAAAGATTAGAAATATTTAGGCATAAGAATGACCAGGTTTCTACCCTATTTGCAGGAAAATGTTTACTTTGTCATCAACAAACAAAATTTCCCCCTTTTTATTTTAACATTATTTTTATATGAGGATGAGAGAGTATATAAAATGTACCTCAAAGTTGAGAGAAGTTTGATTCTTCTGATTTTTTATCTAAAGATATATCTTAATCATCTAAAGTTTAGGCTTCTATTAACATTAATCTTTAATACACTATATGTTTCAGTATATCATGTTAGATAACATTGATTTTATAAATTTTTTATTTTTATTTCAATTTTATTAGGTCTCCAAAATCATTATATTTATTATTTAATTTCTTCATGGTGGATAAATTCCCCTAAATTGCATCACCTTAAACTAAATTGTTAAAGTATGTTCTATAAAATATATGAGATAATAAGTAAAACTTTTCTTTACACATCAATTAGAGAAATTGGGATGATAATGTATTCTTAACCTAAATAACACTCTTTCATAGGCTGCATGGATTCTTTTTTTATTATTTTTATTATTTTATTTATAAATAACACTCTTTTTAAATTCTACTTGAAAGAAAATTTCATTATTATGAATTTTATTCTCTTCAAATTTCTTTGATTCTTATAAATAATCTAGAAATTTTTCCAAGAAAATTTTATGAATATATTCCCCCACAAAATTCTGATAATATTTATTCATAGAGAAATTTGTATCACCTTTTATTGTATACTTCATTTTATTTAAAACCTCCATTTTTCTATAAATCCAAGACATAATTTTTTAGGACTGTCATCAAACAATTTACACTTTCCATACAACTTGTTATCTTCTTGTAAGTTATTCTTTAGAGGTAACTTACAATGAACTTCAACTACTTCATTGGAGATGGATTACACCATTCCAATATGATTATTTATTTATTTTATTGATTCAATTTGTTTCTTAAGATTAATTCCATTATGCTAAACATTCATGGCGAGTTTACAACATTCCATGAAGTGAGCTTTCCTTCTTCCAAAGAAACATCTTTTCTTGGTGTGAAATTTTCCTTAACTTTATTTTTGGGAGGGTTTATCTTTGTTTATTAATTTTATTTACTCTCCAATTAAGACTAAGAAACTACCATACTTTTATTTTCCTTTATATTTCATGGCCTCATTCCATTAGTTATAATTGTACTTTTCTTGATAGTTGTAAACCATCACTCTTAATCACCATGACCAATTCTTCCACATCCGTCACAAAATATTTCAAGATATTATAATTTATTAGATGTTAATAAATATTCATTATTTTACGTATTTTTCATTCTCTTAACTTACTATTAACTACCCCTTAATGTAGGACTTCTCTAATTTCTATTTGTTGATAAATTATTCCAAAAACCATTGGATTGGTGCCCGAACATTCTATAACACCACCAACAACCACCAAATTTGATCATCCTCCATTGATTATTATTTTGTATAGTAGAGGATTATTTCAGGAACATGTTTCTTATAGATACCTTATAGGGGAACATTTTATTATAATTATTTCTTCCACCTTTACAAAATTGGTTGGTTTTCTCCATATCTTTCCTCACCCACTTTAATCTATAATTAAAATAGGTAGTATAGAAAGTATTAGAGTTAGTGGATATTGATTAATCAAATCATAGGTTTATATTTTTCTTTGATCTATCAAAAGATGGATCATATAATTATGTCATATTCGTTTTTCAACTAGATTTATTCTTATGAGAAGTTATATTTTTCTTATAAATTTTGATGGTAGATATTTTCTTATATTCTTGTAAAGTTTAAACATTAATTACTTCCATGTTTCATAATTTTATGGAAATATCAAGGAAAATTAAATTAAAGGTTTTCTTTTGATAATTAAATAACTTCACTTTCTCTTCACATTTAGCTTCTAATTTTTTATATTTTCTTCATGAAACTTACTCACCTCTTTCAAGTACTGATCACATTAATTTAATTGTTTTCTCTTAATATGTAGTTGAGTATTTTTAATATCATAAATTTCTTTGTGAGTATTATAGTGACATAGAATTTTCATACATAGATATTACATATTTTTTGTTGAATATTTATTTCATTACATAAACACATGAATTAGAATATTAAAGGTATATTTCCATTGGAAACATGAAATAAAATATTATTATTTCATTAAATATATTCAAAATCCACCATAAAGATCTTCCCAGATAGCACACTTCTTAGAAATTTTAAACATAAAATCTTTCCTCATAACCCGAGGAGAGGAAACATAAGAAAGGGTAAGCTCAGATTCTCAAGAAGGGTAAAATGTGGAGATATGTAAGAATAACATGAACATAATGGTATGAGAACATGAACATGATATTTGAAAACCTTAAAATGCATATCAAAGATCATAATAATGAGTCATGGAATAAATATTGATAGTTTATAAGACATAAATCATAAGGGTATCAACGAACATGATCCTTGAGAGCATAACATTGGCATAAGACATATAATTGTGGTATACACATAAGAATAGAAAATATTATGTCAAGGCTACCAACCAAGACATTAATAGCATGTTATGATTGGGATAACCACCCATGTACCTACATAGATATTGAGATAACATCCAATATAGCCGATTTTTGGATTGGGATAACTTCCTATGAAACCTATTTTGGGATTGGGATAGCCACCAATGTACCCATGTTTGGGATTGGGAAAACCTCTAATGTACCCCCTTTTTGGTTTGGGATAACCCATTGTGTACCATTTGAGCTCATATAACATTAATAATTACCCAATTCATTGGATAGAGATATAGGTCCCACATGTCACATGATGAAAACCATACATATGTGTTCTGCAATATCATAAAACATTTATCATATTAGTAATCATGAAAAGAAATGGGTTTCATAATCATTTCATAATTTACTCAAATCATAAACTATGGAAAAAGAAATGGGTTTTATAAGAATTTTATAATGTATGAAAGAGAAATAGGTTTCATAAAAATCATGATATCTGAATCAAAAAATAATTCTGTTAAAGAATAAGGATGGTATCCTAGTATTATATCCTCAGTAAGGCATAAGTAACATCAATGAATTTAATCTTTGATAGAAAATGATTTAGATAGATCATTTAAAATATTTCTTGAGGAAAATAACATTTATTTGAAAAAAAAATTATAAAAATAAAAAACCATAAAACATTTTGTAAATCATTTTATTGTAAAATAAACTTTTAAAATTATAAAGGAATATTTTAAAAAATATTTTAAAATATTTTTTAAAGAAAATATCTTTTCCAAATTGAAAAAATATTTTTTAAAAATAAAACATTTTCATAATACTTTTATTTAAAAATAAAATTGATAATTATAAAGTAATATTAAAATAAAATAATGGTCATGATGTAGGGAAATTACATTCATTTTATACATATTAAAACAAATATTCCTTTCACATTTTTGTTAAAATACCGACTTGAATTGTTTAGAAAAGGACATGAATATTCCATTAAAAATATTTTTTAAATTGTAAAAAATGGGTAAAATTGTATTTTTAAATCATTTAGATAATTTTAATAGCATTTTTAAAAAAGTTTTTAGAAAGCATGGTTTTGAAAGAAAAAGGGTTTTCGACCAAAGAGATAAATTACAACTATTTTTCTTAAAAACATTCTTTTGAAATCTTGAGTACATAAAGATTAAAAAATGAAGGGAAATATTATATTCTCATTAAACAAATATAGGAGAAGAAAATTCATGATTTTATTGAGATACTGATCATAATATTTCATCAATGGAATCATAATAATAAACAATATCGATGAATGATGAGATTTTATCATAAAATCTTTACTACTTTGGTAACTTTTGAACTATAAACCCCATGAAAGAGGTATCATAAAATTAATATATATATACCAATAATTTTCATAAAAATAATTATAAAATATATTCACGGGAAGTATATACACCACATTAATGAAACACATGGTGAATATGAAACATGTCTCACAAAAAATAAAATTGAGACCGAAATACCTTAACTTAAGTATTGAGTTCCTTCGTATGAAATCAAACATTATGTATAATAAATATAAGTTTATTATAAATATATAAAATAATAATAAATATATATTTCATACCATATATTATTTACTTTTGACCATTTATTTTCAGTTTATTAACAATTCCATGCTAAAATCACATTTCAGGCAATAACTGCTTTGTTTTCCATGTAAGTTTTGATTTGTTATTTTTGTATCCTTTTAATCTATTCATGGTTAAATAATATCCATAAAGTTAACTATGATATAAATACCACACATATTCAGTAAAAAATTGCTTACAGTAATTCATAGTATTTAGAGATATAAAATGAAATACATCATTCATGGAAACGGTAGGCCGTACGTATACATGAACACTGTTTCTATTTTCTTGGTGGATTGAAATAAATAAAGGTAAATAATATATTACCATTAAATAATATATTTTATGTCATATATATCAAATATTATCATTAAAACCACCCTTATTAGCTTTCATTTAAAGCATGAAATAATCACACCGCTTAGCGAGGTGGTAGTCTGTTGTACAGACAAACGATGATTTCGTAACCCATTTGATGGAAGAAGAGATTGTTATAGGTAATTAACTTAACCAAAAAATCCAATTATATGTATGATATTGAGGTTATTATAGCATAATTTTTTTAATAATAATAAAATGAGGTTGAGGAAGAAATAACATAAAACACTTGTTGATGATCATTACCTCTTCTTTAAGTAACCTTCTTAGGTTTTCACCAAACGCCTTCCTAGGATGGATTTATGGCAAAAATATGGGTTCTAGGATAAGAGTAAGTAAATAAGGACTTTGTTTTATTATTTATTGGTATAACTAATTAGATTTTAATGTATTAATTATAGTGTAGAGCGGGTGGACTTCTATATGTGAGTTGAGTTGCACACTTGTAGTTGTTTGAAAATAAAAAGGTGTACCCACATTTTTATCCTTTCAAAAAGATAAATATTGTTCCATTATCAATCTTATAATATATAAGATAAACATATGACCATAAAATGGGTGTTTGACAAGTTTTGGGTCATTTTAACCATTATCGTTTTAGTTTAACCCATAGTAAACCCATTTTTACCTTAACTGTAGTAAATAATTTTTACTATTTCATTGTTCATTATGGTAAAAAATTTAGTCAAAATTATTAGATAATATAAATTTTTATTATTAAATATATGGAATACCTTTTTATAAATTCAATTCATTTAATTGAAAAAAATTTATTTAAAATTTATCCCATAGGCCCGAATGTTCAAAACTTTGAAACATTTTTATATCACAATTAAATATGAAAAATATTCCAATGTAAAAAATTTGATTAATATATATATATATATAACTAATTTTTTATTTTGAAACAATATAAAAACATTTTTTATGATTTTAAATTATTTTTAATTAATGGCAATTTTTAATAAAAACTTATATTTTTCACTATTCATCAAAATATTTATCTTAATAAATTCTCAAAAATTAACCCTATGATAATTTTGACATGATGACTTAGGAAATTAATTTTGTTTAAAAATAAAGTTTATAAAATTATCAATTTTTTTTAAAATGAGTGCGTAAAAGGCAACAAAACATTTTTTAGAAAAACACTGTTTTTAGAGTAAAATTGGATTTATTCTTATCTCATGCCTAGAAAACATATAATATGAATGTTAAAAATTTGATTGAATTTATAATATATAAATTTAATTAAAATAATTGAAAAAATTGTTTGTTTTATTTATTAATTTAGAACACATTTGTTTGCATACAAATATTTTTTTCAAAATTTCTTTCTTGATTTTAAAATAGGTTTTATTTTAATTTCTAATTAATTGGCCACCAAATACTTCATTTTATATACATGTTTAAACCATATATTTTCGTAATTCAGTAAATCATATTCCTACATTGTAATGATTAGGTGATAACTATTATATTAAATAATAATATTTTAATAGTATGTCAGGTATTGTTTAAACTCAGTGTTGCGTTTAACACAAGCCAAAATTTTTATTTCATATAATAAAAACTAAACTTGATGTTTTATGTAATACACAATATTGAAAAACATTAAATTTATCTGAAAAAATATTTCAAAAAATTTTGGGTTGTTACATTATAACCCCCAAAAAATGAATTCCATCCTGGAAATTTGTCACTTTGGTATTAACAACTGAATATAATTCTTCCTCATTACATCATTAGTTTTCATGGATATTCCTCAAGATGGTGTTTTTTTCACAAAACATTGATTATGTGAGTTGTCTTGTTTCGTATAACTTCCTCTTTTTGATCCATAATAGCTATCAGTTGTTACTCATAAGAAATATCATGCTTCAGTGTTATGAAATCAATGTTCAGTAGATTTGATGTATCATGCATGTAATTTCTTAAGAGAGATATGTGGAAAAAATCATGAACTTTAGAGAGGTTTGGTGGAAGTTACAAATAATATGAAACTATCCCGATACAATCAAGTATTTCAACGGAACCGATATACATAGGTCTTAGGTTTCCATTCTCTCTTCTGTGGATAAATTCTTAGAAAGATATCCTCTCCAAATTTACACTACTAGAAATATGATCTATACCGACGGTTTTGGGCAAATTGTTAGTATAGGTCACTTTTTTAGGTTACTTAAATGAACCAATACCAATGGTTTTGGATAAAATGTTGGTATAGGGGGTACCTATACCAACGGTTTGGCCAAAACCTTTGGTATAAGTCCATTATAGAGACCCTATACCAACTATTTGGCCAAACCGTTGGTATAGGCCCCCCCTATACCAATAGTTTGCCCAAAACCGTTGGTATAGGTCCCAAAATCAAAGAACCTATACCAACGATTCTAAAAACCATTTGTATAGGTCTATACCAACAGTTTTGAGAACCGTTGGTATAGGTACATGTATTTTTAATGAAATCTTCTTACAGAGGACATTAAATAAATCATAATTTAAAATACTTATGATAATAAATATATATATTTAAGAAATTATGTTCCCAAAAGTACGTTAGGTTAGTGTTTAGATCATTCAATCACAAATGGGAGGTGCTGGGATCAAAACCAAATGAATGATTATTTTTTCAATTACATCTACCAATGGTTTTATGGAACTATTGGTATAGATTTTCATATTACTTATACCAACGGTTTTCAAAACCATTGGTATAGGTCTATACCATCATTTTTGGGAAAACCGTTGGTATAGAACTATCCTCGTGAGTTACTTGGAAACGGTGCTCCAAATCGTTGGTATAGGCTATACCAATAGTTTGGAGGCCTATACCAACAGTTCCAAACCATTGATATAGGGTATTTTTCCAGTAGTGTTAAATTCTCGATTATGTCAATGATTATCAACATAAAATGTTTGTTAACATTTCCCATATGTATTTCTAAATGGATCTAACCTTCTCTTCCATTTCATCAACTAGATCAGGTACCAATAGCTTTCTTTCTACAAATTCATTCCAGTATTTTGTAGTTATATACTTATTTCCATAAAGGGATTCATAAGGATTCATTTGAATGCTCAAGTGAAATATATTTTTGTAAGAAAACTCAAGTCGAGGAAGGTACTGATCCCAAACACCTTTGAAATCCGTTGAAAAATATCTTAGCATATCATCTAGGGTTTGAATTGTTCTTTCATATTGAATTTATATCTAAGGATGATATACAATGTTGAAACTCAATTCCATATGAAGAGATCACTGAATATTTCAAAAAAACATCAAGGAAAACTTTAGATATAGTTTAAAGTTTCCCTCCATGACATATTAACACCTCATTAATGTATATTATGACAAGAAGATCTGAAGATAAATCTTCTCTTATAGCAATGAAGTGTGCTAACTTCTTATGGTAATCAACTACAACCCATAATTATATCAATGTAAAAGATAATATAAGCCCTAAATAATTTTATTAACTTTAATAATATGTCCACAAAGTATAAAATAATTACTCCTAAAATAAATTTGTCATTAAAACATATAAAAAACCAAAGGGTTATATTAAAATAAATATCTCTTAAAATATCCTTAACCTTAATGAAATACCATATCGTAATACCTCAAAATGGTCATCAATGAATTTGAACTTATGATTAACCTTAAACCCATAAACCATTGATGGTATCCATATCTCTTAAGTTAATATTACTCAGATATATATATGCTTTCAAAATATTATTTTCACTTTATTCCTTTAAATAATATATTATCTTACAGAAAAAAATTTCTATTGGGGTCTTGGGTTCAACCTTGTACTGATAGAATACCAAATTTGATTTCATTATTCCATAATCTATATAGATGGAGATAACCAATACTCAAAATCACAAGAAATTTTACTGAAGTATGAAAAATAATATTTTCATATGGATAATTCAAACAAATTGAAACATGAAATTCCCTAATAGTGAGTAGAGGATAAGTGTTCCCTAATTATAATGATTCACTTCAACAACCATGATTTCATAAGATTTCCCTCTTTCCTTTTTATTTAGAGGTTGTTGTGACTTATTACCCTTATTAGCCCTTGGATTGGGGTATCTATTCCCATAATGAATATACTCCTAGAATTTTAAACATTGGAGTGTGGGTGGTGAATTATTTTAAAAATTCTCTCTATTTTCATCCTTAGCAAAATTATTCCCATCACTTCAGCATTTTATTTCCCAATGATCATCCCTTCTAGACTGAAAACACTTACTATTCACCTTAAGAAAACTTCTTACATTTTTTCCCCATACTTTGAGCATAATGGAAAGCTCATATTCTTCTCTCCATGGTTTATAGATTTTCCTTTGAATTTAATTTTTCTATTCTTATCAAAACCATGAAATTGATATGTAAATCATAAATCCATTTCTACCTTGATACAACATTAAAAGATCTCTTCATATCTACTAAAGTATATTAAAGATAATTCCATTTTATGAATTAATTTTAATCTACTAAAGAATTTATCACCCTTACTTTTAGATTGGATGATAATATCAGAAGCGTACCTCACAAGTCTTATGAAATTTTACTCATATGAAACAATGGATTCATCATTATTTTTATTTAGATCAAGGAAATCCTCCCTATATTCAAATGATGAATATGGGGAAATTATTTATTGAAAAATAAGTTTTATAACTCATAAAAAACCATGAATTCAATTTCATCATGTTCTCTTGTATTCTTTAGGAGAGTCCACCATTGATCTGCTTCAGTTTCCAAATGATAGACAAATAAAATGAATTTTTCATGTTCTGAACTCTGGAGAATAGAAAATATATTTTTAGTTTTATTGATCCATTTCTTAGTAAGTAATGGTTTAGTAGATCCATTAAATCTAGGTTAACATTTCCCCATGAAGTAATCAATGGAATATTTTCCCACCTTTTCCATTTAGAAGTTCAAAATGATTCATGGCTTTAGAATGATGTGTTAGTATAGCAATGAGATTTTTTATTCAAGATCCCACAACTTTTGGATACTCCAGAATAAAATCATTTATTTTTCTATTACACTTATCATTAAAAAAAATACTTTAGGTTACAACAATTGACTAAAACAAAAATTTATAGTGTAATAAAAAATAATCATAGTGGGGAACCACATATTCATGAAAAATCATTTATAGGATGTCTAAATCATGACACCTTATTTTTAATCTATAGAACCTTAGGTTTGTCATTTTCAATTATTATTCATCATATATTTAAATATTTCATGTTGTTTCATATAGAGTCTTTGAATTTTAAAAGCATATCCCGCAGTAATGACAAACTAGGTGTGCAGTAATGCCCGTTGTCATTGACAAGGCGACCACAGAGTCAAGATCAATGCACCCTTTTTCGATTTATTAAACCTAGGATCATCTATTCCAGATTTATATCCCCAAATAATATCTAAAAAGGGATATAATTGTTTTTTAAAACACTTTATATGTCCTTTACAAAAATTCTAGGATATTTTCCGACACTTTGAATCGTACTTAGACTTATCCTTAGAGACACCACTTGAAATATACTTAAAAATAATCCTTAGGATTTAGCTAAAGTTTTGTTATCTTTTTTTATAATGGTTAACTAAAAAATTTATACGATACCCAATATAGAGAAATATGATTTTTTGAAAGAGATATTATATATTTTTTAAATGAATATTTATTACATTACACAAACATATACCTGATGATCCAAAATGTATAGTACATTTAGAAACTTGGAAAACAATATTCTTATTTCGTGAAAGGTCTTAAAAATATCCCATAATGATCTTTCCACATAGTAATTTTCTTATATATACCCTACTATAAACCTTTATTCACAACAAGTGGAGAGGAAACATATGAAACGGTGATCTTAGATGCTCAGTAAGGGTAAAAAAGTGAGACAAGTAAGCATAAAATTAACATAAGGGTATGAGAATATGAGCATAACATATGGAAAACATACCCTACATATCAAAGATCATAATATTTAGTCAATAAATAAATATTGATATCTAACAAGACATAAATCATATGGGAATAAAAGAACATGATTCATGAGAGCACAACATTGGAATAATACATATAATTGTGGCATACACATTAGAATAGAAAACCTTATGTCAATTATACCCACCAAAACACCCATAACATGTTAGTCTGGGGATAAAAGCTAGTGTATATGCTTCAAGCTTGGAATAACCTCCCATTTACCCTTTTTGGGCTTGGGATAACCTCATTTGTACTATATTTTGAGAATGGGGAAACCTCCCATGTACCCTATTTTAGGCTTGGGTTAACCTCCCATGTACCCTTTGATATTATATAACATTAATCATTACCCAATTCATTTGAGGGAGATATAAGTCCCACTCATCACATGATGAAAATAGCACATACGCGTTCCACAAGATCATAAAACATTCATCACATCTAACTTATTAAAAGAAATGGGTTTCATAATTATTTCATCATTTCCCCAAAAAATAACTCATGAAAAAAAAGTGGGTCTCATGAGAATTTTATCTCAGTATAACTCATAGAAGGGAAACAAGTTTCATACACATAATTCCATCTTAAAAAAATTCATAGAAAAAATAAGAATGGTATCCTTAGATCATATCCCCAATAAGGAATATGTAACATCAATAAATGTCATCTTAGATGGAAAATTATTTTGAAATATCATTTAAAATATTTCTTGAGGAAAATAAATTTTATTTGAAAATCAATTTTTAAAACTAAAAAATCATAAAACATTTTGAAAATAAACTTTGAAACTTATAATGGATTCTTGAAAATTCATTTAAAAATTTCATGTGGGAAATTATCCCGTCCACTTTGAATTTTTTTAAACCATAAAAAGTTTGAAAAATATTTTTTCTTGAAAGTAACCTTAAAAACATATAAAATAATATTCATATAAAATAATGGTCATGATGATAATAAATTTAGTTCATTTTATAATATTAAAATAAATATTCTCTTCACATTTTTAGTAATAAACAAATGAGTATTGTTTGGAAAACGATATGAAGATTCTTTTAAAAACATATCATAAAAAGTAAAAATTGGTAAAAATGTACTTAATAAATCATTTGAGAATATTAAAAATATATTTTTATTTTTTTAGAAAACATGGTTTAGGAATAAAAAGTTTTTTCGACCAAATAGAGAAATAAAGATGATTTTTCCTAAAAACATTCTTTTAAACTCTTGAGTACATAAAGGGAGAAAAATGAAGGGAAGCAATTATTATAATGAATTAACTATAGAATAATAAAATTCATGAGTTTATTTATATATGGAAAATAATATTACATCATCATAAGCATAAACATAAACAATCCTGATAAACGATGTGCTTATATCAAAAATCCCTTACTACTTCGGTAAATTTTGAATGGTAGAACTTATGAAAGAGAGATCCTAAAATGGATATATAAATAAAAAAAGTTAGGATAATAATTATAAAATAAATTAATGAGTTTTATATAAGCGTCATAAAATAAACACGTAGTGAATATGGATTGTGTCTCATAGAAAATAAAAGCAAGATAGAAATCCCTTATCGTAAGTATCGACTTTCTTCATATACATTTGAACCAAATATATAATAAATATAATTTTATTATAAATATATTAAAACACACACACACACAGATATATATCATACAATATATCATTTACTTATGAACTTTTATTACCCATTTATTAACAACTCCATGTTAAAGTCACATTTTAGGCAATAACTGCTTTGTTTCTCATGTATGTTTAGATTTATCATTTTTTGGTCCTATTACATTGATCATGGTTCCACAATATCCATAATTTTAAACATCATATAGGTATAATTTATACTTAGTATTCATGTATTTAGAGTAATTCATAATATTTAGAGATATAAAATAAAATACACCATTCATAATGATGGTAATTTGTATGTACACATGAATATTGTTTCAATTTTATTAAAATATTGAAAGAAATAAAGCTAAATAATATTATATTTTTTAATAATAATTTTTATTATATATATATCACATATTTTTATTAAATCCATCTTTATTACCTTCCATGTAAAGTGTAAAGGAAACATATCATTTCATGAGGTGGTAGTCTATCGTACACATGAACAAATATTTTATAACCCATTTGATTGAATTGGAGAAGGTTGTAGGGCATGAACATAATAAAAAAATATTAGTATATTTAATATAATTAGGTTATTTTATAATCATGGTTTAATAATAATTTAATGAGGTTTAGGAATAAATATTATAAAAACACTTGTAAAAGAACGTTACCTCTTCTTCAAGTAACCTCCTTAGATTTGCATAGAAAGACATCCTAGGTTGAACTTATGACTAAAATAAGGATTATAATATTATAGGTGGTAAGTAATTATGTGATTTTTTAATTATTTTTTTAACCAATGGGTTTTGAAAGGGTGAAGAGGATAGGAGATGTGGTTTCCTTTTATAAGTGAGGTGAGTGGCACACTTGTGATTTTTTTGAAAAGAAAAGTCATACCCACACTTTTCTAACAAAAAAAACTATAAAATGGAAATTTTAGAACCCAAAAATGACAAGGTATAAATATGGCCATCCAATGGTTTTTATACTAGATTTGGATCATTTTTTACCCTTATTATTTAGTTTAACCCCACAACAAACCCATTTATACCTTAATCACGGTAAATAATTTTTCCTATTTTTAATATTCCTTATTGTAAAAAATTCACTTGACCTCATTTGATAATATAAATTATTATTATTAAAAAGTGGAATCCATTTTTCTAAATTCAATTCATATATTTTGAAAATTTTAATTTAAAATTAATCCCTTAGACGCGATGAGAAAGAGAATTTTCAAAGAGAAAATGTTCAAAAGTTTAAAAAGGTTTTATATAAAAATGAAATGATTAAAATAAACTAAATTAGCTTAATAGATATATTATTGAAATATTTTTTTAAACTATACTACAACAATTTGGATGTTTTTAAAATCATTAAAAGATATGAAAATTATTAATACAAACTAGTATTTTGCACTATTCATCAAAACATTTATCTTCTCAGAAAATTATAAAAAACCATCATAAGATAATCATGAAATTATTATTTAAAAAAAATCATTTTTTCAAATATATTTTCTAAAATCTTCAACAATGAGTTTTAAAATAAGTGTGGAATAGGCAAAAAAACATTTTAGAAAAATAAAAATTTTAAGCATAAAATTGGATTTTTTATTATCTCATTTCTAGAAAATACATAACAAGAATATGAAACATTTTATTGAATATATAATTTATAAATATAATTAAAATTATTATCTGTTTTTTTTTAAATTTATTAATGTGGAACACATTTGTTTTCATAAAAATAGTTTATCAGAAAAATAATTTCATTATTTTAAAATAGTTTTTTTATTTCTAATTAATTAGTCCCCAAATAATTAATTTTATATACTTGTTTGAAGAATATATTTTCATAATTTATTTAATTATATTCATACCATCCATTCCTACATTTTGGTGATAAATATCATATTAAATAATAATATTTTAATACTATTTCACATTTTTTTAAACTCAGTGTTGCATTTAATGCAAGTCAAACTCAATGTTGAACCTAACACAAAATAAAATCAGGTTTTCATGTAAAAAAAAATATAAAAAACATTAAATTTATTTGAAAAAAATATTTTATAAAATATTACGGTATTACAAGTATCCCTTATTTTAAAGTGTTTCTTTGTAACAACTTTAGTCAACACATTTCACGGAAACTCTTCTACAATATCTCTTAAATAAGAGTGAAATTTTATTTTTAGAGTTAAGTTTTTTTAACCTTATACAAAATGAGTTATATATTTTTTTCATTCTTATAAACCTTTTAGTGCATTCATGTTTTTTACTCTCTTCTAGTGGTAACTTATCATGATATTTTATTCTTTTGTCTTTAACTACCTACTGAGAGTTATTTATGTCTACCATAGTCATTAGTGCATGTAATAATTTCTTAGAAATATCCTTTATAACAATATTCTATAAAAAAATCCTTTTCAATTATTCTCTTACTAGGTCAACCATTTCTTGAGAAATTAATACCATTTAATCCTTTTCTAAAGTGAGTTTAGTGATAGTTTTATTCTCGCATACATTCTTCCACAATGCTTTCTCCATTGAATTAGTTTCATCCTCAAGATATTATTTATCATCATAAATCCCCCTGATGAATGAAAATATATATGATATAACCTTAAGAGGAACATTCTTCAAGTAATACTTAAACCCAATATAGAGTTCCTCAATATATTCAACTAACTGAAACTCATCACAACTTGAAATGTCTTCTTCTTCTTGAGGATTTATTATAATTGAATTTTCAATTATGTTCCTACTCACATTAACTTAAAATAGTGGTGGATACTCCTTATTCTAAAATTGAGGGGCTCGCTTCTTTAGTGTTGAAGCTTTCTTCTTCTTATGATTATTCATAGTTTTAGCTGATACTTCAATATTTCTAGAAACTGGAGTATTTTCTCTTAAGTTCATCTCTGGAATATATTCTTTATCTTTTAAAGATTTTTTTTCATCTTTTATAAATATTCACTTAATATAGTTCAGTTAATAATATACCAAAATAAAAACATGTAGATACAAAAGAGTGAACTTAACTCCATAACAATTGCAGTGTCTATTGGATTGTGCAATCACCATAGGAGGAGTGGGGGGGGGATGAATCAGGGGTGATCAAAATTTTACCAAATATGTTTAAATTAAATTTTTTTTTTTAAAAATTAACTTAATTTGACCTCCCCCCAAGGAAAAGTAGGGTGGTTTGGGTTGGAGGGGTTTAGGGCATGCTTCGCAGGGTCGTTTCCCCGTGCGTGTTTTCTGTTATTACGTGGGTTGTAAATAAAAAAAATTATGTTGAACTAAACATTGAAGTCTTATTATTATTTATATATCTTTATTAAGTAACCTTACCACTTTATATGATATGTAATGAAAATGTTGAAATTAAATAAAGGAACACCAATATTTTTACATGGTTTGTTCCCAATGTGGGTACCTACTCTTTATTGTATCCAGAATAAAAAATGACCCAAATTTTACACTATAATATATATCATATATTATAAGTGATTCAATGATGAATCACACTTAACTATAATTATTCAATATATAACAAAAGTGAAAGATCTTTATATTACATCATACAGTATTAAACCACTAAGATGGAATGATGTCATTTATAATAGCACCACCAGTTCTCCAAGTTTCCTTCCTAACTTACTTGTGGGTATAAATTCAACTACCTCTAGTCTTACTTTAAAAATACATAAAAATTAGATAATCCTGCATTTGGAAATTAAAATTCCAAAAAACTTATCTTCTACCTTATAACTTGGTGCTTCAATCTTCTCTATATGGTATTTATTTATAATAACTCTTATGTTTGGTAATTTTCTATCCAATGATGCTTTATCCAGATCTTCTTCATTGGTACCTCTTCATCGGCAGATTATTTATCTATATCCCCTCTATCAAAAAACCTTTTTATGGTAAAATATTGTTTAGAATTTACAAACATGAAGGATTATTTGGTTGCTAATATTCAAATTTATCCATTCGATAATATTCACATTTATATGTCTGGTGATGTTCATATTTTTATATCTAGTGATCTTCACCTATTTTTTCTATTTAGAGTTCCCTTTCAAATTTAGTCACAAAATATCATTATCTAGTGGACTTACAAACTCTCTGACTAGTGAAATTAAAAAATTATCAGTCTGGTGATCTCTCATTACACCATCCAGTAATGATTTTTTTCTCTATCCAATATATTCAAAAGATTTAATATATATATCTTTCTCTTTATGATGAACTCAAAAAATTTTATTTATTAAAATAATATTTTATCCATCTTGTAATTTTAAATTCTTTTCTCGAACCACGAATACTTTTAGTAAAAATGATGTTAGAAAGTTTGACGATTAGTGAAGCATCATCCGTTTTCTCTTCCAAAAATATTCAATGGATTGATTTTCTTAGATCGTGATTCTAGGAACATTCAATATTACTATACACCTACTTTATATGTATCATTAGTGTATTTCATAAAAAAACCCCTCTATAATATTCTTTCGGTGGTTCTTCACTTCATGCCTCTTCTATTTTTAAGGGAGTGACCTCTCTTTCTAAGAAGAAATCACTTTAGATTAATCAGAAATAAATCATAACAACTTTATCAATTTTTCTATGTGATTTTCCCTTATGATCATCCTAGTTTCTTTAAATTCACAATTTTTTCTGATGGTTTTACCTTTAGGATTTCTTCCTTCAGAAAATATTTTGAATCTTCAATATCATTTTTTTCTTTTGATGGTTTTACCATTGAGATTACTTCCTTTGATATATTTTCCAAATATTATGGAGAATATATCTTAATTAAATTATTCAAAAATATATTCAATTTCTCCATCCATGAGATTCATCAATTCATTACCTATGATAATCTATATGTTGTTTGATCGTGCATATATAGAGTTCCTTATTATAATGTTTCCTCTTTCTGGAGTATGTTCTTCAAAAGTCACTTCATCTAGAATGCCCATAAGAAAATTCTTCTCATTTAATATATCCATCAATATTTCTCAAAAATATTGATAAAAAATAAAACCTCATAATCATCTGATGGGAAATTCATCATGTAATATTATTATATATTTTACAAGTGGTAATAGATCCTTCAGAGAGAGAGAGAGAGAAGAAGAGGCACATTGATAAGGTGAGTAGAGTTGGACTTTGATAGATTAATGTAGTAAATCAAGTTGTTATATTATCCTTTAGACATCGAATGATCTAAAAATCCACTTCCTATGTATAGTAATCTCAAACTTAAAGATATTTGAGATGAAATAAAAAATAAGAATGAATACAGAGAGGTGAAATTTCAACCATTGGACAAGGGAGATGGATCTCGACAGGAGTCAACCATATTCATGGAGAAGCATTTTCAATTTTTATTCTTCTTTAATTTTCAATAAATGCTTGAATGAATTGATCAATAGATATTTTTATCTTTCTTTCTCTATGTTTTACTTTATTAATCATCTTGTAGATAAAACTTGTGGATGGGTGAAGTAATAAGAGTTGAAATTCCCTATACACACTAGATAAAATAACTTAAGATTCTTAAGAATGATAATATTCTAATAACTAATGGAACACATAGATTCTAGAATTAAAAAAATGAATTCATTTTATTTATCCAGTACCTAAAACCTTACGGGGACCTTCGGTTATACTAAGGATCCTAAGAGTGTGTAGATGAACACTTAAAGGATAGAGTTATCATGGTTTGAAAGATTTAAGGAGATTAAATGGAAACAATGTTAATTAAGAAAAATGACCCCTAAAACCGCACCATTCCTTATTAATTTATTAAAACCTTATCTATTGATTTTATGTACACAAAAACCACACATTGTTCTTTTTTTTCTATATTTATTTTATTTTAGATATCATACCAATCACACACTAATCCATTATTATTTTATATTTTATAAATATAAGTGAACTAGAAATTGAGAACTACTCTAGGATGTACCTATGGACGTGACCCTGTAAATTATTAGTAAATGTGATATAATTACCCTATTCACTTTCAATGGGTGTGTATAATTTACTAAACAATTCAATAAAGCATGTTTGACATTGTTTCGAGGGAAAAATCTTTATTTTCACACATTACACTACATTTTACATAGAAAATACCAAAAATAGGGTACCATACTCAATATAAATCCTTATACTGATTAAAAATTATTTTTTTAAAAAAATCAATTTTAAAGGAAAAGTGAGAACCCTTAAAAAATTCTGGCCAACAAAAAACATCATACTGCATAAGAGATCACCAGACCATTGAAGAAAAATTAAACATAGTTAGAATCCTTCACAATATATGAGCTCCATTCAATTAAGGTAACTTCATGTATAGATCATCCAATAAGGAGCACTTAAGATTCAAACTCAACGAAAATTTTCGTTATCCTTGGATTCTCAACTCCTTGAACTGGACTATGTGGAAATAGAGGTAGAGGCATTGAGGTTGTGATCACATAATGAAGATTGATTACAAAAACTATTAAATGAAAAGTACAATTCCTACTCTTATTAGGATAGTCTTTGACCCCTTATTAGTACTCTTATATATCCAACATTATTTTCTACGAATAAATAAAAAGAAAATTTTGATTTGGTTATTCTCCCTTGATAGTGAGTGAATCCTTCTCCATCAAAAATTAGTTTCTAACCTTATTCTCATAAAAAGCATGACCTATTGAAGAATCAGAGATGAACATACAATGATTTTCCTAAGGAGTAATCCCATTAATAATAATTTCATTAATAGGTAACGTGTAGATAGATACTTAAGCCAAAGCAACCGAAAATAACTGCTGATCCAGGACATGAGTTCAAATAGCCGCACTTTACTTCATAACTTAACTGATATAATCAGGTGAAACCATTTTTTCTTTATATCTAGGGGATCTTTCCCATCCAAAGAAGTTTGGGGAGCTTTATTCACACCAAAAGTGGACCTATTTTATCCTCCATTGAGATGAGTCATCTCAAGACTCTTTGAAGCCCTATTCAAGAATACCCTAATTTCCAAGAGCATCTGTCCCACTAAACCTTTATACATAAGAAAAAATATAGGAAATTTAGTGTAGTTAGATTGATTATAGTCCTAAAAGAGTCCCTAAGGTGATATTTATAGGTGGTGTAGTGTTAGTAATAGGAGGCCATGCTTGCTTAACCTTGACTCCTCACTAGCCACAAAATTAAAAAATGGGAGATTACATCAAAGTCTCTTCCCATTAAAACACACAAATAATAACCAATTAGAGAGAAAAATTTAGCTAATCCTAGGACAAATCATCACCTAAATGGCTAAATTTAGTGCTAGAGGATCATCTAGATTCTGCTCATTCTTGTGGTTTTGACCCCTTCATTTGCTATGAAAACAGGTGTCAGACCATTGAATATGTTGGTGGATGATATCAGAGATTTTGATCTAATATTCATAGTATATATATTTCCAAAAACCTATATTCCAAAAATAAAGACAAATACACTTATGTAAAGGTGATACAGGCTTCATGTCTATGAAAATTCAAGCAGATGAGGGATTATCTAAGAAAATATTCACATTATCAAAACATAGTAAGAACCCAAAATTATTTCCAATACCTAAAATAATGATAATATATAAAATGGGAGGAGAATACTATGTGTCTAGTTCCTCAAAATTTATCATATACTATCATGA
Source organism: Viscum album (assembly GCA_963277665.1). NCBI lineage: Eukaryota > Viridiplantae > Streptophyta > Magnoliopsida > Santalales > Viscaceae > Viscum > Viscum album. The sequence continues at coordinate 79,298,207 of OY728163.1, read as the reverse complement.
CCTTTATAGAAACATGATTTCCATCAAAATAGAAGGAAATAATGGTTATAGTACATATGATCCTCAACCGAACAGGCTTGGGAAAAATAACAATCTAATTATAGGAGTATACTGAAGATCCAGTGATTAATATACCCAATCACTATAGGTGAATATAAACCCCATGAGTAATTGATTAAATACCTGAACAACTCCAATAGTGGGCGATATCTACCAATCTTAGTGATAAACATCAAAGAATGCAGGCCATCCACATCCAAAATTCTGAGGGCGAAATGGACAAGGATATATCTTATGGGAAAACCATTTAGAATTTGGGAAAGCTAGATCAGAGGAATAATTAGAGATTTAATAGAAGAATGGTTCTCTAAGTTAGACATTTCTATAGGAAATTATAGCACATCCATCACTCTCATTTTCACACTCTCTTAAACCTAAGAGGTAGAATCGAGGTGCATGGCTGGTGCACCTTGAGTTTTATAATAAATGGAAAGGACTTATATTTCTCGGATAAAATCATTTAAAAGGACCAAATGTCCAATATATATCATTATAAATTTCAATGATTCATCATTTTAGTGTCATTGTTAATACACTTATTTAAAACATTTATTCTAGTTAAAGAATAATTTATTTGAGAACTAATATATAATGACTCAGACCTCAGTTTCTTGGAGTTAGTGCCTTACATTATTACTTAAGCATGGATACATGATTCAAATCCAAAAGGACCAAACAATTTAGTAGTTTTTGAAAAATATATTACTTTAATGATACCTAATTTTACATTTGGAATATAAAGTACAACATAATAAATAACATGATCTAATAAACTGCATCCTTGAGATGTCATTAAAAGGATTCATCTTCATAACATGGGGAAATGAGTAAAAATAAGGGTGAGTTGAAATGTTCAGTAATGGTTAAGTACTACAGAAACTCTCAGTAATTAATAATCATAATCAATATGGAAAGGTGGATAACAGAACACATATGCCTCATAAATATCTCGATAAGGCATACTCAATAAGGGAACATAATCAACTAAAAAAATTCCATTTAATCAATAAATAGAGAATGAAATGAATCCATATAAAATGTAAAATAAAAAATCTCATGGATAATAATAAAGAATGTATTTTCAATAAATTAAATTCTTAATTATTGGATTTCATGTTTCCTAGGTTTATGGTAACTTTTCCATCAAGACCTTTCACAAGACGGTTAAGTATACTGGGTAAAAACCCATCTACTTTGGCCAACTGATTTGTCTATTGATACTACTGTTGAATTAAGGGGATTGCATTAAATGTTACCTAACCCATGTTGTACTAGTCCAAATAAGTATCTATATATCTAATAATCAATTTAATTTATAAACAATGTGGCTTATCAAATATCCTTACCGAGTAAAGGTTACAGATTTATCAATATTTCCCTAGTTAATAAAATAAATTTAAATGTAAATACCATATGTAAAAATGTTATATGGTTTAATAAATAAATATATCCATCAAAAAATAATATGTATATGTAATATAGATTTTATTACCAATGAAAATTACTACAATAAATTGATTGTTTCAAGAGAAAGTTAACAATCATAAGAGAAAGTAAGATTGCACAATAACTTTTACCATTTGGTAATTTTCAATTCAAATCCACTAGGATGAGAAAATTCAAATTGAAACATAAAATAACCTGAATTATAAATTATTCATGAAACTACATGTCAAATTGGTAGTATATACAGTACATAGAAGTTAATTGGTGCATGAAAACAAATAAGTCCCAGTAGAATGTAAATTGAGACGAAATCCCATATCATACACTCCCTTTTGGTTGAATTCCCTTTAAAATCATGTATATTGGTTTTAATCATGTTATTAACTTATAAAATAACCATATTAATATTTATAATATCATAAATATTTCTTTTATAACATCTCATGAATCATTTGTTAATAATGTTTCAATATTTTCATTGTTTCGAGAGTTAATTGCTTTGTTTTTGAGTATGTTCTGACTTGTTATTTTTCATTATTATTACATATATCATGATTTAGTCATATAAATAATTAAAACCATGATTTAAATATCATATATATTCATTATATATATATTTAGTGTAATCCATAAAATTTTTAGATAGGAAATGAAATACACTATTAATGGTGATGGTAGGTCTTACGTACGCATGAACGTTGTTTCCATTTTCTTATCATATTATAGAATGAAAATAAAATGAAATATAAGTATGTTATAATTATATTATAAAATTTATTTCATATAAATCATATTTATTTATTAAAACCATCCTTAAAACATTCTTTATAATGTGTGAACGAATCACACTACTTTGAGGAGGTGATGATCCACACGTCGACAAAGGATGTAATCATATTCCTAAAAAATAAAAAACATGAAGGTATATGTTATATAATAATTATAGAAGTATAATTAAATTTTAAATATCATATATATCATATATAAACAATAACTACTTCATTATTCCCAACCTTTAATGGTGGTAATGGAAGAACGAACAACATCGGTTCGCGAGGCTGTAGTCCGTCGTACACACAAATGATGATTGCGTATCCCATTTGATGGAATTGTGTGTGAGTGTAGGTCATAAACTTAACATAAAAACATATAAGAATATTTAATATACATATTTAATTATATAATCATAATATTAAAATAATTTAATGAGTGAAGAAAGAAGTAAAACAAAAGTGCTCGTTAAAGAACATTACCTCTTCTTTGAATAACTCAATTTGGTTTTCACAAAAGGAATTACATGGTTTGATTTTCTCAAAATGTGATGCTTCTAGGATGAGGCGACGTATTTGAAGATATTATTTGGAAATATTTTTTATGATACAATATTCCTGAGAGGTGTGAAGAAATGTGGGGGGTGAGTGCCTTTTTATTTTGGAGGAGGAGTGACATTCTTATAAATATAAAAAGCTAAACACTATATAGAGGTATACCTTACATAATGTTCTTAAGAAAATGAATATAATTAAATAAAATATATTATATATTCTAAATATTTCCATAAAATATGTTTTGGATAACTTTATAGGACATTTTATTCTTAAGATTAATGTTTAACCACTAAGTAAACTCATTTTCACCATAATCTCTATAATTAATTTTAATTGATTTCACTATTATTTTTGGAAAAAAATAATGTTTCCATACTATATATTATGAATTATAATTATTCCAAGTATTGAATCCATTTTTTAAAATTCCAATTATATAAGTTTCATAAATTAATTCAAAATTAATCCCACAGATGGGATGAGAATTCAAGTTTTAAAAGTAAAAAATGATCAAAAGCTTGAATTGTTTTCATATCCAAATTAAATATGAAATTGATTAAAATGACCCAAATTGTATTAATATTTTTATAATTTATATATTGTGACTTTTAAACTAATTCCAAATATAATTTAACATTATAAATTATTTAGATAAAAAGGCAGTTTCAATTAAAATTCAGTATATTTCACTATTCATAAAAAAGGAACTTCATAGAAAAATACCCAAAGTTCACCCTAATATAATTTTGAAATTATGATTTCAATATATATATATATATATATATTCATATAAAATTTATAAATGTTTCAAAATTTATTTTTATAATAGCTGCGCAATTAAAAGGTTGGAATACTACCTTTAAAAAATATAGTTTTTTATGTATAAAACTGGGCTTGTTATTATATTATGCCTATAAAACCTATTGGATAATTTTTTTAAAAAAAATATAGAATATAAAATTTATATATTACATTAATATCATTAAATAATAGAAATTAATTAAATTTGTTAAGACAAAATTTATTCAAGTACATAAAAACATTTTTTATATAAACATTTCCTTTAAACTCAATTGGTTTTTATATTCATTTATAATTAATTGGTAACCAAAATTCAAACATATATTATCATAAGCTATTTAATCCTATTCATATCCTTTAATTTAACATCTCAGAGATAATTTTCATTTTAAATTATAATTATAATAGTATTCGGTATAACTCGGGATTGCGTGCAATGCAAGCTAACTCATGATTGTGTGTATTGAAGGCTATAAAATAGATTTTTTTTAAATATTAAATATTTCATAATGTATTGTGATTTTATATTCCTTTATATTCTTGGTTTTTTTTGTTTCATACACACTATCAAATAAAAGTTTATTCTTCTAGATTTTTCAAGGTGTTACATTCTACCCAATTTAAATAAATTTCATACTCGCAATTTAATATTGATCTTTGTGATCAACGGTTTGATATTTGAAAATTTATTTTTTTTAAAACACACATTTTTCAAGTTTTAATATAATATCCTCTTTATAAGATAGAATTAGAAGTACAAAGGTTACACAAAATAACATATAACTTGGTTTCAAATAGGAGAACATTATTGAAAAGTGATGGCATGGACATGGATGAAAAGTGTAAATATTTTTATAGAGTGATTGAGGTCATTGATCACATAAAAGTGAATGATCAATTTTATGTTTATGGCATCAAAACCATAAATAATTTAGGATCTAAAATACCATTTTATTCATCATATATGAATGTAATATGATAACAATTTTGTTTTCAGATTCTTTTCCTAAAGACGAGTATTTATTTTAATGTCTAAGAATATATGGAAATATAATTACCTGAAATTTTTCTATTTAATAAAAAAATTATTCCTTTTATTTTTCTTAGATAAATCCACAGCATTATCCCTTAACTATAAGAAATAAATATCCACAAATTATTTTTATTCCTGGAGGACTAAAATTTACTTTCAGAGGATCGTAATATCTATAAAACAAGTATTTATATTGGTATCTAGATATTTTACAAAATAAATATGGTTAATACATTAATATATTAACCAAAAAAGTAATAATAATAGTTAATCATTAATATCTATTCATCATGTTTTTTAACCAAAAATAATGACATATTAACCAGGACATCACGTAGTGCAGTGGTAGGTGTGGAATCCTTATCATCCTTCAGTCATGGTCTCAAGCCCACCGCCTCACTTCCTCCCCAGATGAAATGAGTTCTAACCCTAAAAACGAGTTTTCATTTTTCTAAACTACATAATTAATATAAATTTAAAAAAATATGATTGAAATCCCTGAAGTAAAAATAATAATTATATAAACTTTTTACTAGGGCTTTCAATAAAACCAATTTCTTTTACAAAGTTTAATAACCTTATTTATATATCAACCCAAAAGTTTATTGATACCTTTAAATTTATTTCTAAGAAATTTAAAGGAATTACTAGTCAAATAATTTTTCCTCTAAAACTTATACTTTCGATAAATTTCTACAAAATTTCCTTAATCTTGGTAGAATATCATTAATTAAAAAATAAAAATTGGTGTCAATTTCTTTGAATTTATGATCAATATTAACTCACTAAATATTGATGATATCTACGACACTTATGTTAATGAATACAAATGTGATTATAAAATTTATTGGAATCCTTAATCATATAATGATACTTATAACATAAATTCCTTTGGTAAAAATACTCATACAATTTAATTATTTAATAGCAATACATAAATACTTCATACATTTTATTTCCGCATAGGTTCATCCTTGGTCTAGGGTTTAACCATAATAACATTCATTATATGTCTAAATCATGACACCTTATTTTTAATCTAAAACACTTTAGGATTGTCCTAGGTTATTCATTGTCATCATCTATTCTAATCCTTCATAATGGTTTGTAAAGAAAATGTGAATTATCCAAAGAATATCCCCTCAAATTGTCAAACCCAGTGTGTAGTAAGTCTTGTTGTCGTATACCAGGTTACACTCGAGTTAAGATCGATGCTCCTTTTTCAAATTCATTTCCCCTTGGTACATCTATTCCTAAACCAGGTCCACTTGTAGTATCTAAAAATGGATGCATTACTAATAATACCCACATAATATCCACCTTACCAAAATTCTAGTATGTTATTATATACTTATACTCAAAGTATATCTAAGGGTTATGTTCCATAATCTATGTTTTCTAAAATCTAGTTCCCATGTTTTCTACTAAACTTGCGCTGATGCCAACTGTAATGATCCATGCCCCAATTTCCAAGAGTCCGTGCCTTACTTTATTACATTGGCATGGATACATGGTTTAAATACCTAAGAACCAAACATTTTAATAGTTTTTAAAAACCATATTACATACACTATACAAAATTTTACATTGGGAATAGAAAATACATTAAAATATATAACAAGAGTTAATAAACTTCACCCTTGAAATATCATTCAAAGGTTTTCTCTTCATAACCTAGGGAAAGGAAAAAAACAAGGGTGATATCAAATTCTTAGAAAGGGTTATGTATGATGGAATATATCACGAATTAATAATAATAATAAACATGTAAAGGTAGATAAATGAACATACATTCCACATAAATATCTGGATAAGGCATACTCAATATGATAAGTTAAATAATAGAAACACATTTCATTTAATCAATAAAGTGAGAACAAAGTGCATTCATAGATAATTTAAAATAAAAAATATCATGGATAATAATAATGACTAAATTATAAATAAAGTAAATTATTATTTTTTGGACGCCATGTTTCCCAAGAATATGGTACCTTTACTCTCAATAACTTTCACAAGATGATGTAGAAAATCAGTTAGAAACCGATCTGATTTGGCCAACTGATTCATCTCATGAGACGAACAATGCATCAAGGGTCTTACTTTACGTGATCCCTAACCAATGTCATACTAGTAAAAATAATTCCTTATTTATATTTAATAATCTATTTAATTCCAAAAAAATGTGCCTTGTCAAATATTTGTCTTGAGTAAAGGATAAGGATTTATGAATATTTCCCTAGTTAATCCAATAAATTTCAAAGTAAATATCATATGTAATAATGGTATAAAATTTAGGAAATAATCAAAAAAATCACAAAATAATATGTATATTTAATATATATTTAACTAATAATGAAAATTTATTACAATAAAGTGATTATTTCAATAGAAAGTTAACAATCATAAGAGAAAGTGGGATTTGACAATAACTTTTACCATTTCACTTAAATCCACTTAGGTGAGATAATTAAAATTGAAACATAAAATACTATGAATAATAAATTATTAATGATATTACATGTTAAAGGGGTGGTATATACACCACTTATAATTTAATTGGTTTATAATAACGAATAAGTCCCAATATAATGTAAATTTTGACGAAATCCCTTACCTTACACTTCCTTTTGGTTGAAAGCTCTTTAATATCCTATATAATGGTTTTAGGAATGTTATTAACTTATTAAAAAACTATATTAACTTTTATAATATCATATATTATTCTTTTGTATCATATTATGAACCATTTGTTAATATTCTTTCGTTATTTTCATTGTTTTGGTTGTTAATTGCCTTGTTTTTTAGTATGTTCGACTTGTTATTTTTTCTTCATATTACTTAGATAATGGTTTCATAATCTCAATAATGTAAAAAATTATGTAAGTATCATATATATTCATTTTATATTTATATAATGTAATCCATAAAATTTTGAGATAGAAAATGAAATACACTATTCATGGAGGCGGTAGGTCGTACGTACGCTTGAATGCTATTTCCATTTTCTTGCCATATTAAAATAATGATAGGTAAATTATATATATATATATATTAGAATTATATTATAACATTTATTTCAAATACATAAAATGTTTTCATTAAAACCATCCTTAGTAAATTTCATGTAACGTGTGAACAAATCAAATCACTTTATGGAGGCGTTAGTCCACACGTTCACAAACGATGTTATCATATTCACACAAAATGTAAATCATGAAGGTATGTGTTATATAGAAATTAAAAAAAGAAAAAATAAATTATTAATATCATATATATCATATATAAATTAAAAATATATTATTATTACCAACCTAAAAATATGGAAATGGAAGAACGAACACCACCAGTTTACGAGGCGGTAGTCTACTATACACATGAACGATGATTGTGTATCTCATTTGATGGAATTTTTGGTGAGTTTAGATCATAACATTAATATAAAAACAAATAATAATATTTAACATACTTATTTTTTTATATAATATTTATATAATAATAAATTAAGTAGTTCAGAAAGAGAGAAACCAAAAAGTGACCATTGAAGAATGTTACATCTTATTCTGGTAACTCCATTTGGTTTTCACCAATGGAGTTCCTTTGTTTTATTTATGCCTAAAGTGAGTCCTATTGGATTCATGTAGGGATGTTTTAATTTTAGGTTTTTAGAGTTTTTATGATCCAAAAGTCTTGATAGGTATGAAGAAGTTTGGGGTGGGGGGGGGGGGGTGAGTGCCTTTTTATAGTGGAGGAGTGACATTCTTGTAAATATAAAACGGTAAACACTATTGGGAGCCCTAAATTACATAATATTACTTAAATAATGAATAAAATTATATTAAAGATAGGCTAAAGTATAAATATTTCCATAAAACATGTTTTGGAAAATTCTCTAGGCCATTTCCCCTTAAGATTTAAGTATAATGACTAAGTAAACTCATTTTCTCCTTAATCGCTATAATTAATTTTAATTTCCTTCACTAATATTTTTGGTCAAAACATATGTTGACCATACTAGATATTATAAACTATTATTATTAAAAATATTTAATCCATTATTCTAAATAAAAATTACATAATTGGAATATATTAATTTAAAATTAATCCCAGAGACATGATGAGAATGCGTGGTTTTAAAGTAAAAATGTTCAAAAGTTTGAAATGATTTCATATCAAAATTCAATATTAAATTGATTCAAATGAAATAAATTTTATTAATATATTTATAATTGATATATTTTTTACTTCAAAATCAATTCAAAATATAATTTTACGTAATAAATTATTTAGATGAAAAGTCAATTTTTAATTAAAATTCAATATTTCTCACTATTCATCAAAAAATAAAACCTCACAGAAAAATACCAAATGTTCAACCTAAGAAAATATTTACAATATTATTTCAAAAATTAAGTTTATTTATTCATATAAAACTAATAAAAGTTACAAAATTTAGATTTTTAATGGGTTCTCTATTAAAAGGTGGTAAAACTATGTTTAAAAAAATATAGTAGTTTTATGCATAAAATTGGATTTTTTGTTATATTATATATGTAAAGCCTGTTGGATGAATTTGAAATATAAATAATTGAATATATAATACATATATTTATTTAATATCATTCATTAATATAAATTTATTTAATATATTAATACAATACGTCTTTAGGTATATAAAAATATATTTTTTATAAAAATATTTCCTTTAAACTCAATTGGTTTTTAAATTCATTTATAATTAATTAGTAAACAATAAATTAAACTATATATTATAATAATTTATTTAATCATATTCCTAACCACAAATTTAATATATTTGAGATAAATTTAATTTTAAATAATATTATTAATAGTACTCAGTATAAATCGGCCCTGCATGCAACACAAGCTAACTCGGTCTTTCTTGTGGATCAAGGAAGCACATAGATAAAGGTAATAAATGTGTTTTTTTGAATTTTTAATTTAAAGTTTTTGGGGGTGGGTTTCAGGGTGTTAAATTTTTTAAATCATTTTATTTATTCTGAAATCTTGATATCCAGTATTGTGAGGTTTCTACTCAACCATAAAGTGGTTTATTAAGAAAAAAATAAAAATGGACTTAGAGGGTGAAATTATTTTATAAAGTAATAAGTGAAATATGGAAGAATTTATTTAATTTAGTTACATGATGATATTATAGATTTAATTAATTCAATAATCTTAAACACATATATAACATTATTTCAATGATTTCAAAACAATAATCTATAATGGGAAGTGGATTTGTTATTAATGGAGTCACTGTCATAGATTATGTGAATAAAAAAATTATATATTTAAAAGAAATTATCAAATTTTATACCGAAATTCTTAAGGGAATAAGGGAAAATGAAATTATTGTAGTATGTTTGATCATAGTTATGTATATTACATGAATTTTTATATTTCATCATTAAAATAATTATCATATAAATTAGTGTAAGTGAGAAATATTAAAAACTATAGAATAAATCCAGTGTGAAATGATCCATTATCAAACACTTGTATTATAATCCATAAGAATCATTAGATCCATTCTTTGAAGGATATTGGAAATTGTAAGTTAGTGGGGTCAATTGAATTTCAAGGTCAACATCAATCTAGATATCAAGTAAGGAACCAAAAAGGTATATATGAGAAGTAAAATTCAACTTATAAATAGGTTAATAAAGTAACTATAGTATTTTGGAGGAGTTACTAGAAATTAAAAATCATCAAATGAGAATGAATGATTTTTTTTCAAATAACCACTTCTAAATTTTCATGATTATGTCAATTGACTCAAGGATATAAAATAAGTATTCATAACCTATATATTTATGTGGGACAACTTTAAATAAAAGATAATGTGAGAAATAATAGAAAACTACCAAGTACCATTGGGACCAATCCTAGGAAAGTATGTATGAAAATTAAAACATAAGGTGGAAAAATAGTAAATGTTAAGGATGGATAGAATACAAAACAAAACTAAATTATAAAGTGAAAATAATGAATATGGTCATTGTTAGGATAAGGGTAATGATAATAATGAATAAGAGAATCATTATACCATTTAAAAAGTTGATAAGAAGAAGAATAAAAAAGAAAAAATCTATGGAAGGGTCCCATTGAAATTATTTGACAGTGATATGAATTTATAAGAAACATATACTAATAGATATATATATATAACTATAAAAACAAAAAATAGGGATTTAAGATACTTATTCATAGGTTTTATAAGATCATGATGGATGTGACATTTTTTGAGGCATTAGATAAATTACCCTATTATACAAAGTGTTTAAAGAAAATCACATTAAATAGGTATGTGTTAGAGGAGTTTACCAAGTTTCCATTAATGGAAGAATTGTTTTTCATAATTAAATTAAATATTGCACAAAAATATAATAATCTAGGAGTGTTCAAAATTAATTATGTGTTTATGAGAGAGTAAATTTAACAAGTTTGGTTGATTTAGGAGCTAAAATCTGTCTCATTCCATAGACAATTTTCAATGAATTAAAAATGAGAGAATTAAATCCTACAATAGTGACTTTTAATATTATATACATATTAATAACATTTTATATAGGTTTGATTATATACCTTTTTGTGATTATTAAAAAGATTATATTAACTAAGGATTTCATAATTCTTGATATGGAGAAAAGTAAGAAATCACTTATCATACATAGAATACATTTCTTAGACACTATAGGTCCTTTAATTATTATACTAAATATGAAACTGATATTCCATGCAAGATAATAAAAACATATTCTTAATTTTTTCAAAGATACAAAACATCCACATATGTTAGATGATAATTCTCTATGAGTATTTTTTTAAGGAAATTGAATTTCAAACACAGAATCAGTTTTGCACTGACTTAATTAAGGAGAATCATTTTTTTGAGGTAATATATCAAAAATAAGTGTATTAGAGATAATATGTAAAATATCAATAATAATTTTAAATAATTTCATATAGGAAACCCAAATAATATTTAAGGGTAAGAAAACATTATATGAAACCATTAGTACAAAAACCTAATATTCTATAGTTGAATATATTTACTCCAAAAAAATATACATATCTAAGAGATAAAGTGATATTATTAGTGATTTTGTCAGCTATATTAAAAATATAATAGGAATATTATATTGTTTTAGGTGTTAAAAAATTTTAAAACTACCATATGTTGGACTATTTTAGGTATAAATGGTATACATCTATCTATATGTGTTAGCAGAATCCGGATAGTATGAAAGTTACAACCCTTTGGTGAGTGCAGAAGGAGATTAAATATGAATATAAAGGAAGTTATTATGTATGAAATAAGTAATTTAGTAGATTTAGGGATAATATATCTTATTTAAAATAGTTTATGGGTATGTTTAAACCATTTTATACATATGAAAGTTGGAATGATAGTGGTAGATTATGGGGAGAATGAACAAATATCTATAAGAACTTTAACTGGTTGGAGTGTGTTCATTTTTTATATAATACTTAATATATTAAAAAGTGAGGATCATTTTTTACTTCATATTTTTGATCAAATATTTGAGTGATTAGTTGGACATTCCAAATTTTGTTTTCATAAAAATTACTCAGGGTACAAAAAAGTGCCCATTGATCCACAAGTCTAAGATAAATCTAATTCTAAATGTATACATAGTAATTTAGATATTTATTCACGACTTTTAGGTTATATTTTTTTTTCTTTACACATTCCCAAGATAAATGATATCAATCTTCCTAGACATGATGGAAGTTATAATTGAGGTGTTTATAGAAGAATTGTTTATGTCTGTAATCAATCTTGTGGAATATTTGTAAAATCAATCTAAGGTACTTGGAAGGTATAAGTAAACTAATCTTGTTTTAATCTAGGAAAATTTTCATTTTATGGTGAATGAAGGAATTATTTTTTCATAAAATATATCAAGGATTGGAATCGAAATTGAAAAAACAAATATTGAGGTGATATCTACATCACCACCACCATATTTAGTGAAGGTAGTGAGGTGATCCTTTAGACATAGAGGATTTTATTAAATATTCATAAATAAATTTTCTAAAATTGATAAACTAAATATTTCTTGGAATCATTTGACATATTCATGATGGAGTTAGTCTTAGTTCCTAGGATCATGACACTACATTGAAGTGTTATTTTTAAAATCATGTGAGATGAAAATGATTTTAAATTAGGAACCATTCTTGGTTAGAGTAAATAACAGAGTCATAATATTGTCAATTATTCTACTATATTACTGAATTGATATTAATTAAACAATTAAAAATTATAAAAATAAATGCTATGAGTTGTGTATTACATTGAAAAATTAGGACCATATCTCATTATCAACAATTATATTTTATTCAATGATCACTCAGCTTTGAAATATCTATTTCAAAGAGGTAAAATAATCCATGGATAACCATATAGGTTATTCCATTACAATAGTTCAATTTAGAAATTATATATAAAAGGGTTGTTGAGAAACATATTGTAGATCATTTTTCCATATGGAAGTAATTATATGAGGACCATTATTATATAATCAATGGAGAATTTCCTGAAGAACAATTTTTCATAGTAATGACTAGGATTACACCTTAGTATTTATATATAGTAAATTACATTATCACAAGTAATATTATAAGAGTAATGTAATTTAAAAAAAGAAAATATTCAGGACCCATGTTAAGTAACATCATGGGGAAGAACCATTCTTATTCAAGAAAGGAGGTAATTAAATCATTAGAAGATGTGTTCTTGGAGAATATATTTTTTAATTTAAAATATTTACCATTAATTAACATGTGGAGGTAGTTTTGAATCCTTTAAGATAATCACTAAAGTATCACTATGTTTTTTTTGGACAACCGTATCCAATTATTTTAAAAAATATCCCAAAACAGTGACATGTGTTAGAGAATAGTTAATGTAAAATAACATCCTAGAAAACCATCGTACTGGTAGCCAAAACGGTGGGTCACATGGCCTAGCACATCTCCTAGTATACCAGATGATGTCGACTAGGAGATAGGGTATGAGGAGGTGATAGTGGTAAGACTATACCATCATATCAGAGTTGCACAACAATATAATAGAAAAAATAATAGTCAACAGTGAAAGTAGTAATAAATAAATGATAAATAAGTGGAAGTAAAATTTTATAATAATTGAATTAAAGGTTTCCAACACAATTTTATATTTGATATGCATTTAAAGTGATGATACATAAGCTTAAACATGAAACATACATAATTATTTACAATATAGAGAAATATAGGACTCAACTAAATAAAAGAACTAAAAATAGCTAAGGCGGTCTCCACGAGAATCCTAAGATTCATCTTAGTACTTTTCTCCTAACTCCCAAGTACAAGAATACAACAACAAGAAAGGTCTATAGTCCCGTGAATAAGAATGTCTACTAAGGTACCCCGGTGTAACGGAGGCCCAAGCAGGGTGTGAGATATAAATCTTATTAGGTCGGCACCCATGATGTCTAGACCATACAGATAGTTCAATATGATTTAAGCAGTGTCCAGGTATAAAGATATAATAAACAAAACTAAATAAACATACAACACTCACCTAGGTTCCTAAGGAACATATGACAACTATATCTTCTTTGGCTCATAGCTGTAATAAGAGTATGAACATAAGCTATATATAGTATGAATATATATATATATAGTATAGTTATATACATAGAATCCTATGATATGAACCAAGTGCGTACCAACTCAAAATGGTCATATAACTAGCACACTTTTACTAGTTGGACCAGGATGTAGCTCGCACACATCTATCACCAGGGGAAGCTCTCACGGTCTAACCCCTGGCCCAACATGGAAGACCTCACTGTCTTCCTACTCAAAGGTTCTCGGGGTCTTTGGAAACCAACATGTAAGCTCATTTGGTATTCCTAATAAATTCACTCATGATCCTTTGGATATCAATATGGAATCTTACACGGTCTTCCTACTCAAGGCACTCACGATCCTTTAGATATCAACATAGAGGGTCATGTAGTCTTTATCACCAAGGGGTCTCATGGTCCATTGGATTCCAAAGTCTATTCAAGGTGTAATAAACAATAATATATGGAATGAAATAATACCTCTCATGAAACTTAACAACCCAATTCATTTATAAAAATATACATAGGGCATAACCACTTATACATTCCATTAGCCATGTTCTCTTCCATATAAATCATTACATTTCATATGAGGAATTTAATAAAGCATAAACAAGGTAATGATCTAAAAATACCTTATATTACATTCCATTAAACCATCATTTACACTTATAATATAATGCATAAGGCATTAATTTTTATGTTGTGTCATCAAGAACTTTCAAAATGGCCAAGGCATAATCAATCACATAACATGACACCTGAGGAAAAACCTCTCATGTGTTCCTTTAACCATGTTAAAATCCATTTAAACTTTATGCTTCAAAAGAGGCATTTCAAAACGCATAAAATAAAGGGCTTGGTATTACCATCCCAAATAGCCATTTCACTATAAAGGAAACAACCATTAGGCTTTATCCATTTAATATATTTCAAAGGAAACATACCATTTATCATAATCCATCCTATTCGAGGTTAACCCACTCAATTTTCCTAAACATGGAAAATTGATTTAAGGTACCATTTTCATGGTTATTTTAATTAAAGGATGCCTCTATATAAAGGGAAATTACATTTAAAGGTTATGTCAGAAACTGATTAGGGGCTCAGGGAAACAATAATTTCACCATTAAGTGGAAACTCATTTAGGAACATCTGTAAGGGCGGTGTTCTGAACATTCTATAAAACGTTTTGTAATAGGGGAACAAGCATATGGTAAGACCAATGCGATAAGCCAATACTTATAGAAATAAAAAACTATCACTGCTAGTTTTCACAGATAGAGAACCTCCATTATAGGGGTTTTATTATAAAACCATTATTTTTTAATAATAAAAACATATATCATAACTAAACATCTTATTCAAGGAAAACAATTCACTTTATTAAGGCAAAATTAATCAAGAAACTAAATAGTATTTAACTTAAGCAGTAAAACAATTCAATTTATGTCATTCTTAAATTAAAGGAAAATTAAAAAGATCCTACCTCAAGAAAAACCAATCTGAAATACTCATCTCTCGACATATTTACCTATAACCACTTGAAACCACACAGAAAGGTCCTACATACTACTAATTAATTATTAGGGAGTCAAAACACATAAAGACCCAAAATTATAAGTTGTGAAACCAAGAAACAGATGAAGGAACTCACCTTATATGGTGGTGGTGAATCAAAACAACCCAATATTCTTCATCTTTTGTGGAGGATGCTAGAATATGCACGAACATGACCTGGGAGAGGCACCACACACCCAGAATTTAGAAGAAAACCAAAAACTGGTTTAGATCTAACCCTATGGTTTTGGCCGAACCATAATAGACAATGGAGAGGCCAAAAATTGGTCAAAAAAGGGGAGAAAGAGTGAGGATAAGGATTACCATGAAGAGTTGTGTGACAAAATTAAGGAATCGGTTGAGAGATCGATGAATGCAGGAGGCTGGAAGAGGGGGTCACATCGCGCCACCAAGGGGAACCCCTAGGGGGTGTGTCGTGTGAATGGAGGGAGAGATAAGGGTAGGTTATGTTTAAATTTAATTTAATTTTAATTCAATTAAAATAATTCATTTTTTAAAACTAGACATCATGCACGGTTTTGGCCATATAGTTTAGAAAACCGCGTGCCAACTGTGCGCCCTCCACTGGACACCTAGAGAACCCCGCACGAGTTTGCCTCATGGTTTGAAAACCATGTGAAAAACCTGAAATGAAAAATGATTAGATACTGTCTAATTCCACTAACCATGTAAGATAGGTGTGTGGTTTGAAAAAATGTGCACAACCCATGCGATATCCACTCCCCACCACCAATAAGACACACAGTTTTAGAAAAACTGTGTGTCCTATATAAGTCCATCATTACATAACTTTTCTATGTCAGCCACTTCGAAAACTCCTCAATGCACCTAGGAAACATCTAAGACCTTTAACCACATCCAAAAAATCACTGATAAAGGTTCCAACTCTCGAAACAACAATCCAATGCTGAGTTTTAAATTCAGCCTATCCAGTATAAGAAAAAGTTCAAAAACCTTCAGATTTTCATCTAATTCAAAACACAGATCATTACGACCTTCCCACCTTAGAACTTATCATATTAGATATTCATTTGGGAACAATGAAAACATCACCTGACCTACTAGGGTTGTTAATATTCATTCAAAAATCTACGTTTCATTTCTAAACACCCAACACACCTCTGATCATTCTTTTAAACACACTACACTTCAACCATAAAAACTCAATCCATCACTCATTTTCCAACCAAAACATTGAGTTTGAACTTAACCAAGACCGTTTAACTAGATAAATGATCACATCATCATATCATAAAGCAAATGGCTAAATGTACTTCCCATCCTAGGATTTAATGTTAGAAATATGCAATTTCCAAACCATAGTACTTAAATCGTCAGAATTTCCTTTCAAATATCTCCCCAATCATTTTAACAATGCTCTTGGAATTATATTGAACTTACTAAATGGTTGATCCCCCATATAAATCATTTATCTATGTTGATCCAAGTTATCATGAATAAACTAGTCGAAAAATTCAACACTAGCCTCCACTTGGAGACGTGTTAGAAATGGTACTCCACCAACTATGCACTTTGAAAGGAAGGGTAATAAGTCAATCCACTTCAGGTAACCATTCTCAAGGTGCTCAGCTTAGAAGGCTAGCGAATTTCCAACATAACTATGATTCATTCTCCTAATTCATCTGAAATTCACCTCAATCATGTCCAACGAAGTTTATACACAACATCCGGTGGTATTCCTGACCAAAACATGAAAGAAAAAATGTATCCAATGTGAACCACTGAAAGAGAACCACCTAATAAGATCAAAATATTGTTAAACTTTTATCACAACATAAGACCGACACTCTATTTGTACATCAAATATGATGTCAAGATAGGGGACATGCTTATCACTAAAAAGATTATAGTAAGCGGGTTTGAAAGGATCCCTGTCAATTTTTCCTAATTACTGAAAAAAAAACAGTCAAACCACAACTGTTCGACTTCCATTGAAAGAAGATCATCTTTTCCATCTGATTATCCAACATTAATTGAACAAATGCCTTTACTACCTAAGAAATTCCATGATAATTCAACTTATCAAATAATTCCATAAATACTGATGGTGATTCACAAGGGTTTTATACACTGAAAACCAGAACAACATCGTCTTGCCAAGAAATCACTGACATGATTAAAAACCCACTAACATTAAAGGCATTAAAGAAAAACCCCAAAATTTCCCAATATACACCTTAAGTTTTTCTCCTTCTAATTGGATGGGAATATAACTAGTAAAACTGACATGACACTCCCCACCTTAGGAGTGCCATAGTCATCTAAGGAAAATAAATAGATTACCTGCTCAAAAGTGCGGTAGTTCTAACCTTCCATAATCGTATGTGATTCTACAATTGGAATTAAAATAAGAAAAAAATTGAATTGAGTGTCAAAACAAATGAGTTATAAATAATTCATCACAAGGATTGGGATGATCTTGATTATATTAACTAGTAGGTCACTCTACTATGGAGATGAACCGAAACTATACCCAACAACACAAGATATTCAGGCCAATGTCGTATTACCTAATATGACCATTACCCTTGATGATGAAATTCCATGTTTTCCATAAATAAAGGAGAATAAGGGGCCAAACAACATATAGAGAAGCCAAACATTCCCAAGGAATGTCTAACCTGCTGAAAATGATCATTTGTCGATGCTCATTGCCATAAAAATGTCCAAGACATATAAAAATGGAATTAGAAAGGCATTAAAGTTTTAAGGGTGCTACTTACCATGGTTATGAAAGAAACTAAATTGACCCTAACAAAAGGTCACACTAATAGGATCTCACTATGGTCAAAATATGATCATCTAAGACATTGTTAAATAAAATAAATCTTACAGAAAACCCCTTAGGTTCCATTCTAGGGTAACTGAAATAGAAGAGCTTAAACTACCCTTATATGGGGGTTTAAACAGGGGATGCCTCTATAGTTTCCATTTCTAATCCCTTTAAACTTATTCACATTTCATCTTTAATCCACAAAAGATTTAATTCAAAACATCAAGTACCATTTTAAAACAAAAACACAAGGTAAATGATTTTAACAAACACCCCAAGGAAAAAACAAGAAAGTTTCATAAAAATTCCTTTTAAAAATTTAAACATTCATTGAAATCCCATCTTAAATAGAAAATTAATCATCTAAATTACATTTTAATAGACAAAGTGACCTATAAAGGTCCCACAGAGCCAACCTAGGTTCTCTAGAAAGCAACCTAATAGTATTTTATCAAATATAAAAGTTTTTAAGCACGTAAATGGGATCATATCATAAGAAAATTTCCTCAAATGACCCACTTGGGTCCAGTTATGTTTTAAATGCCAACAAATTCATTACAGACTAAATTTAAACATCTTTTACAGTTATAAACATCTGAAGATACAATATTTCTTTAAAACAAAAGTTTAATTACATGGGTTGATAAAACCAAAATCTATAAAGTGCCCCTGCACATTATAATCCAATGTCTAGATTCCATTTAATCAAAACCCATTTCACTTAAAAATTTAACATTTTCTAATGCAATGGCCAAGTGAAATGGGTGGCCACCTACTAACATATAAATCACCCATACAATTTATAGTTTGATATTTGGATCTCATTTACTAACCAATTTCCCTTAACATCTAAACTTTGGAAGCCATTACATTTTAAAAAAATCATTAAAAATGTATATATATTATGATAAAGATGGTTTGAATATATGGGTTACCCTTTTACAGTTTTAAGGCACCCATACACCTTACTATCGAAAATTGGTTATCTTTCATTCACCAAAACTATCTCTTCAGACAATGTATACACCATATACAAATAAAGAAAAACATTCCATCATAATAATTACACACAAGAGCATGCTTTAACATAGAAGCATGGCATATAAGAAATTAAGGAATGCTAAGAAAAACCTAAACATGGTATAATTCTAAGCATGGGATAACATTCAAGGTGAAAATTAAAAAAAAGAAGCCTACATATGCAACTACATAGGATGAAATATTCACAACATGTGAATCCCTATGTTCCTAATATGATGTATGTGATGCTTCTTCCTTACCATACCAGGCTAAGGGTAAAATAAAAGAAACTCCATAAATCATAAGTAGTGAAAATTACACCAATCACTCGAGGTGAAATCATATCAATTATACCATCAAACCGTCTAAAAAATAATCACATACTAGGAAACTTAGTCATCTCCCATATATGGGGTGATCAATCCAAAGAAATACTATTAACCAAGCATCGACACATTCCTAGTCTCCTATCCACCAACCCAAAATATAAATAATAAGTAAAAAAAATTAACCTATGATACCACTTTGTAATGACTTGGCCTGGCTTACCATCAAACTGGTAGCTAGAACAGTGTATCATATAGCCACAAGTGTGTCTTCCCATACACCATAGGTTTTTGAATAGTAGTGAGGGGCTCATAAGGTGATAGTGGTGAGACAATACCCTCATATCAGAGTTTCACAATAGTGTATAACAGGATAAAAAAAATTCAATAGGGGAAGAAGTAATAACTAAATGATAAAAAAGTAGAAGAAATGTTTTGTAATAACTAAATTAAAAGTGTAAAACACTATTTTATATTTGATATTCATGTAAAGTGATGATACATAAGATTAAATAGAAAAAATATGACATAATTTACAATATAGATCAATACAAGACTCAAGTAAAGAAAAGAACTAAAAAGACTTAAGGTTATCTCCACGAGCATCCTGAGCTTCAACTCAATCCTTTCTTTCTAAATCCCAGGTATAAAAACCCAAAAACATGCAAGGTCCATAGCCCTGTGAACAAGAAAATATAATCGGGTACTGCATTGTAATGGCGGCCCGAGAAGGGTGTGAGATAGAAATCTCAGTAGGCCAACACCCACAGTATCTATCCCAATCTAAATAGTGAAATATGATTTAAATATTGTGAAGGTATTGATAAATAATAAATAGAACTGAATAAACATATAACAACCACCCAAGTTCATAAGGAACACGTGAAGGGTATACATGCTTTGGCTCGTTGCTAAAATATGAACTATATATATAGTAATAAAATATATATAGTATAGTTATATACATAGCATCCTCCAATAAGAACCAAGTATGTACCAACACAAAATGGTCATATTCCTAGGATACTTTCACTGGCTGGACAAGAGCATAGCTCATAGAAATCCATCACCAGGGGAAGCTCTCACAGTCCAACCCCTGGACCAACATGGAAGATCTCACGGTCTTACTACTAAAAGACTCTCACAATCCTTTGTAAAATAACATAGAAGCTCACAAAATATTCCTACTCAAGGTACTCACAGTTCTTTGGATATCAACATGGAAGCTCACATGGTCTTCCTACTCAAGGCACTCACGGTCCTTCAGATATCAACATGGAGGCTCAAATAGTCTTTCTCCCCGAGGGTTCTCACTATCCCTTGGATTCCTAATCCATGAAAGGTGTAATAAACTATAACATATGGCATGATGAAATACCTCGCATGATTTTTTTTTGGAAATTTCACTTATAATAATATACATAATGCCTAAACTCTTATGCATTCCATTATCCAAGTTCCCTTCCATATAAAGCATTATATTTTATATGAGGCATTTAACAAAGCATAAACAATGGAATTATATAACCATCCCTTATTTCTCATTCCATTAAACCATCATTTACAATTATAATATAATTCATAATGAATTACTTCTTATATCATGTCATCAAGACCTTTCAAAATGGACAAGGCATAATTAATCATATAACACGACACAAGAGGCAAAACCTATCATATGTTCGATTAACCATGTTCAATTCCATTTAATAATTAAAATTCAATAGATCCATTTCATAAGTCATAAAAAGGGGCATGATCTTACATCCAAAAGGACCATTTCAATATAAATTAAACAACCATCAAGCTTTATATATTTAATACATTTCAAAGGAAACATGCCATTTTGCATAATGTCTCTTATTTGAGGTCATCCCACTCAATTTTCTTAAACATGGAAAATTGATATAAGGTGTCTATGTAATGGTTATTTAAACTAAATCATGCCTCTATCTCAAGGGTAATTACATTTAAATTTTAATATAGAAACTAATAAGGTCTTTGGGTAACATTCATTTGTCAATTAAGGGTAATTAAAATTAAGAACATCCATAAGGGTGGTATTCTAAACATGCTAAAAAAATTTTCCTAACAAGGAAACTAGCATAGGGTAAGAAAAATGTGATAATCCAATACTACTAGAAATCACAAACTATCACTATGAGTTTTCGCAGAGAGCTCACCTTGGTTGAAGGGGTTTTATTATAAAACCATGAATTGTTTATAGAAAAACATATATCATAACTAAAAAAATATTTTAGGGAAATCAATTCACTTTATACAAGAAAATTTAAGCTGGAAAATAAATCATATTTAATTCCAGAATTAAACCAATGCAAATTAATTCAATCTTAAATTAAAGAAAATGGAATGGGATCCTACATTAGGAAAAAATAAATAGGCATACCTAAGACTCAATAAATTTATCTAATACCACTTAAAACTGTTGGATTTGGTGGCCTAGAACCAAATACTTTGTAATTTATTCATTAATAAAAGCCTTATCACATCTTGTTTGTTATTTTGGGTGATAATTCATGTGATAATGTCCTAAGGACAACTATTTCATTAAAGGGTTATAGCGGATCCCTATATGATGAGAACCCGGAAGTTCCATAACACTGTTCTTGAATATATGTTCTATGGCCAGACGATGTTATTTGAGGGACAAAAATAACACAAGTCATTAGGGGTGAGGACTCATATAACTTTGTGGCACCTTCTCATGGTGTGTGCCCTTGGTAATATCCAGGAGGATATTATGAGAACGAGACCCACCAGTAGGAAATTCACATTTCATAGTGTCATTGGATGTTCCTATCTGGGGACTTGTGTATTGGTCCTTAGACTTTAAGATTATTATTAATGGGTATTACAACTCATGCACTTAGATGTATTGACGAAAATTGTGACGACACACTGTTCGCAACGAGGTAGGATGCATTGGTGCATCACGAGTAATACTGCATTAATAGATAATGCGAGAAAGGATTTGTCCCTTCTATTCCATAACAGAAGTAGATATCTCAGGCCCTTTGTTGGAATTGATATAGCCTAAATAAATCCATGGCCATGGCAAGGTATGGGTGAGTTCAGTTCCAGGAAGTCAAAGAAAGAATAATCGAGCACATGGGTTGATGGCACTAGCATGAAACCCGCTTGATTATAGATATTGAGACAAATGGATTATATTACACGGTAAGCGTTCGTAGGAGGTGACGCATCATTGTGGCATTAACTTCTTTCTCTATGGGTGCCTTGTCATATTGCTAGATGCTAACCTTGGACTTTAGGCAGACTCTTCCTAATACCAATGAGAAAGAGGCCTAGAGGGTCACACACTAAGTGTGTCCATGTCTCTCAGTTAAATATTAATTTAACAAGTTAAATAAATATTTTTCCTGTCTGTGGTTTAATAATTATTTAAGGATGCCTGACCACATTTATTTAGACACAAGTTATTTAAGAGAATATATTGTGGGAGAAATAATATATTTATTAGTGAGTAATGCAGTTACATTTATTTAAGAAATAAATAGCCATTACTCAAGGTCTAATAGATGTGGTGGAGAAAAAAGGAAAATAAAAGTGCACGCCGTGTATATAAAATATACACGCCATGTAGTTTTATGGAAAACAAGTACACGCCGTGTAGTTTTCATGTCGGGATTTTGAGGATATAGTATTGTTTTAATATATGATATTAATTATAATCAATGTGGGTGCATGTCAAGGAATTAATAATTCAACACGGGGTTTCAATAAGAGTTAATGAAATAAATAAAACACGTAACACGTTTATTTATTTTCATAACTCTATTAACCTCAAACCCGATTATAAATATCCTCACGACCCCAAAACTTTTCTTGAGCCATTGTTGCGCACAACGGATTTGGAAATACTCTCAAGCCAAGAGAGAATTCCCTTTCCACCAAGAACGCCCTCAAGTTACGAGAGCGAGATCCTCCATCGGATCAAGGCGGTCGAAGGCGGACATCGCAAGAAAAAGTTCTTCTGCGCTAGCACCTGGAGATCCCTTTGGCGATGTCTGGAGATACGTGGAGCACGTGTGGATCACCACTAGAGGAATCCTATACTTGGATTCTATGATGCAACAACAGATCACAGGATCGTGCCCGGAGACATCGATGAAGAAAGAATTCCACCAAGGTAATTCTTGTGAATTAATTAAATTAACTATAACCAACATATGATGATCCTATCTCAATGGTTCTGGGACTCTTCTTTTCTTTTTTGTTCTTCGTTCCATTCCGAAGATTCAGTGTTTTATATCATGATGGATCTCGGATAGAACATATTTTAACGCTAAAATTAAAGTTGGGAAATCCCACCAACGCGCTTCTGCTGCGCCCGAAACCTACAAGTGGTATCAGAGGGGTCACATCGTTGATTATAATTATTTAGTTATTTGTGGGTGATTTACACATTTAATAATTTAGTTATTTCAATTCATGTTTAATCGTTCTGGAAATCTGAATGTTGAGATCTGTTCCTCCTCCCTCGTTTCACGTTCACCTCACAGAAAAAAAAATTTCTTTTAATTTTGATTAAAATAAAATAGAGGAACTCATCCGGAGGAGCCAAACGTTTCTGGCTGTAAAACAACAGAATATACGACATGTATTCGTAAGTACACACCATGTAGTCTAGGTTCAATGCATTGACTGATCCACCAAATTAGGCCATATATTGGATTCTTTCTAAGAATTTAAGACACCGTGTGTTGACCAGAAACAGGTGGCACATGGTTTCTGGATTACACGATGTGTGGTCCAATGGACACAGCGTGTGGTCCCTTAGGGTTAGGGTTGGGCCGTGTACCCCGTACATGGCCTGCCCAGTTGGAAACCGTGTAACGCAGAAACTATTCGACGTATGTCCAAAAGAACACGCTGTTTACTCCGAGAATTTCCGAAGTACATTTACACGCCATGTCCCCGGACGTGTACTTCGGATGGATGGTGAATAAAAGTACACGCTGTGTAGTCAGAACTACACACCATGTACTCATCCAAGTTACACAGATTTATTAAAAAAATTTATTTATATTATACAAACCCTTGAGACGTGTACCATAGTGCAGGTGTAAAGCTGAGGCATAACACGTGATAGGTGTTTTATACATATGTGTTTAATTTAACATCTACGTAATGAATGGGAATTCACTGGGTTGCCTCCAAGGTACAAGTTACGTACAAGGATAATTTTAAATGAATTTATTTGTTTAAAATTATGATGAGAATCTCAAAGAAGTTCAGAAAATGGTTTCAGATAAAAGGATTGATTAATCAAAGATAATTAATTGATTCGAGCATAATTTATCTTAAACAAGAACAATTAAAGAATTGAATGCTGGTTTTATTTATTCATAAATATCGTTGCATGTATGGATGATCATGAGCTAGACCGAGACCTTTGCATGTGAATGGTTTCTTTTAATTTATTTATTTAAATTAAATTTGTTGGCCTGCGAGCCATCTCCTCATTAATATATAGGGCCCGCGTGCCAAAGGATTATTTTATGTAAAAACCCATTTTACCACTCACTTGCGTGTGAGATAAATGCATATGTAATGGATGGAGATCCCAAGCTAGTGGAGGCAGCTCAAGTCAGGAGCCAAGGTGAAACCAATCCAAGGAGATACAAAGGTAGATAGGTGGAAAGCTGTAAACACGAACCCGAAAGGTTCAAGGTTTTTCTCCCCTAGGTATTGAGTTAGTTTATCCCTCTAGATAAACTAACCAATATAGAAAGCTCATGATCATACCATTTATTTTATTTCTGTCAGTTGCATGGTTTATTTATTGTGGGTGTGTTGTCACGATCACACAACTAATGAATTAAACGAGCATGCAAGATGGAACTAAAATAAAACTAGATTTTATGTAAATATTATCTTAGACATGGTTAATCACTTGAGTATATCACACTTAATACTAAGAATAATGTAATAAAAGATAATAAAATGGAAATTTATGTATAAGGATAAAATCCCTCAAAAGAAATATTAAGTCAGTATAGCCTTCCATAATCTAGGATAAAATCGAACCATAGTTCAAAGTGCTTGACCAACCCTAGTTGGGGTGATTTCAATTATCGGGGAATTATAATTAAAGGCTTTGGGTTGACTTGACTTGGTTCACATCAAGGGTTGACTTCCACATCAAGAATTGGTGTGACCAAGGGGCAAAGGTTGGGGAAATCCAAAATAAAAGGATTTCAGGATTGAGGAGTCCACTCAGCGGATCAAGGAGCTACGAGTTAATGCAGTTGGAATTTGGAATGCCTACCTAAAACCCTTCAAGTTGCTTGACTAACCCTAGTTGGGGTAATGTGAAGGGAAATATGGATCCTTGCCACTAGAATATTCCGGCAACAGAATATTCCGAAATCAATAGTGAGGGCTATTGGATTTCGATAAAATAGTGGGAGACTAATAAGTATTAATTAATTTATTTATCTCATTTTTGTAATAAATTACTAAACCTTTTCTCATCTTAATTTGTAGAAACAAAAAGAAAATGAATTCAAGCATATCATTGCGAACCATACCCGAGAAGGAAAACCTTCTCACCGGAACCAATTTGCAAGAGTGGCAGAGGCATTTACGCATCATGCTTCGCCACGAAAGGAAATTGTATGTGCTGGAAGAGCCTATTCCAGTTGCTCCTATGAAAGAGGCCAGTGATGAAGAATTATGTCTCTATATGAAACACATGGATGATGCCACATATGTACAGTGTTTCATTCTATCGTCCATGTCCAATGATCTCTTGAAGTAACATGAAAACATGGACGCGTATAGCATGATATCTCACCATAAGGATCTCTACCAAGAGAAGGCGAGACATGAGAGGTATGAGATCTCCAATGCTTTGTTTAAAACTAAGCATGGAGAGTATGCACCAGCTGGGCCTCATGTAGTCAAGCTTATTGGCTACATTGAATGCCTGGACATCTTAGGGATTAAATTCCCGGATGAGTTGCGTACAGATCTCATCCCATCATCACTGTCCAAGAAATTCTCTAGCTTCATTGTCAACTATAATATGAGAGGAAGTGAGAAGAGTCTATCGAAGCTTCTGACCTTGATTCTCCAGGTAGATAAGGACATGGGGTGTGACAAACCCGCAGTCCTTATGGTGAACAAGAAAATGAAGGACAAGGTAAAGGGGCCAAAGACTTATAAACAGTTTGAAGCCCCTGAGCACTGTCCCTCCAAAAAGGGGAAGATCCATAGGTTGGGAAAGGAATGGGAGGAAGTGTGTTTTTCATGTGGAAAGCAGGGCCACTAGAAGAGGAACCGCACCCCGAAGCGTGGGGACGCTAAAGGTGCGTTTGTTATCAAGTGAAATCTTTCTATTTCTACACATTGCGTATTAGATACAGCTTGTGGGGCTCACATCTGTATTCAAATGCAGGAACCAAGTAGAATTAGAAAGATCGCCAGAGGAGAGGTGGATCTTCGAGCTGTCAATGGCACAAGGCTGGCTATGTTGTCTATTGGCGATTATCACCTCTCATTTCCAATTGGAATGATTTTGGTTTTACAAAAATATTATTTTGTTCCTAGTGTTACTAAAAACATAATTTCTGTATCATGTTTGGATATGGGTGGATTTTTTTTCAAGTTTGGAAATAAGGGTTGTCTCTTTTATAAGAACAATGTATGTTATGGTGTGACACATTTTATTAATGGTTTGTATGTATTAAATTACAAAAACCAAGTGTTGGCAATCGATAATGAAACAAACTCACATGACTCATACATCACCCAGTTGTGGCATCACCGCCTTGGTCATGTAAACGAGAAGCACTTGACAAAGATCGGTCTAGATGGATATTTAGACTCTACTGAGCTAAAACCACTAGATATATGTTACACTTGTTTACAAGGTAAAATGACCAAGCCGTCTTTTGGTGGACAGGGTGAAAGGGCCACAGAGCTTCTAGGATTGGTACACACGGATGTATGTGGACCATTTCCAGTAGAAGTTAGAGGTGGATATTCTTACTTCATTACTTTTACTGATGATTTGAGTAGATACAGATTTGTCTACTTAATGAAGTATAAGTCAGAAGCCTTAGAGAAATTTAAGGAATTCAAGAATGATGTAGAGAATCATCTTGTTAAGAAGATAAAGAAGCTTCGATCAGATCGAGGTGGAGAATATCTGAACCATGAGTTCATTAATATTCTACGGGAGTCTGGGATTCTATCTCAGCTCACTCCTCCTTATACACCACAGTGTAATGGTGTTAGTGAAAAGAGGAACCACACCTTGTTGGACATGGTGAGGATGATGATGAGTCATATGGATCTTCCATTATCCTTTTGGGGATATGCATTACAAACTGCAACATACACATTAAACCGAGTACCAACTAAGGTATAAAATGAAATTCCCTCTG
Source organism: Viscum album (assembly GCA_963277665.1). NCBI lineage: Eukaryota > Viridiplantae > Streptophyta > Magnoliopsida > Santalales > Viscaceae > Viscum > Viscum album. The sequence goes on along the minus strand of OY728163.1, from coordinate 79,269,718 downwards.
AGGTATGGAGTGGAAAGAAACCCATATTTTCGCATACACATGTATGGGGATGTGACAAATTTGTTAAGGCCTTCTCAGGAAACAAACTAGCACCCCAGGGCATGAAGTGTATCTTTATAGGATACCCCAAGGAAACGAAAGGATATTACATATATAACCCTCAAGATAAGAAAGTGACTGTCGCCAGACAAGCTGTTTTTCTTGAGAGGGAGCACATCCTCAAGATGGATAGTGGGTGCAAGATTGACTTCGATGGAGTTTATGCTCAAGATACACAAGAGTTGGTAGAGGAACAAGTTCCACAGGTCCCTATGGAGGAGGTTCTAGAAACACAAGTACTGTGTAGGAGCTCAATAGAGGTAAGGAAACCAAAGAGATTTGGTTTCCTAGTCACTGAGGATGGTGAATCATTATTGTTGGACAATAATGAGCCTCTGTCCTACAAGGAAGCAGTAAAAATCCCAGAAGATGCAATATGGCTAGAAGCTATGAATTTTGAGATGGATTCCATGTATCAGAACCAAGTTTGGGTTCTGGTTTATGAGCCAGTTGTTGTAAAGCCTGTTGGATGCAAATGGGTATTCAAGAGAAATATAGACATGGAAGGTCAAGTTAGCACCTATAAAGCAAGGATAGTGGCTAAAGGATTCAGACATCGTCAAGGAATTGACTTTGATGAAACCTTCTCGCCAGTTTCCATGTTTAAATCCATAAGAATCATACTTGCCATAGCAGCTTACCATGACTATGAGATTTGGCAGATGGATGTCAAAACATCATTCCTTAACAGGAACCTTTAGAAAGATGTCTATATGACACAAACAAAAGGGTTTGTGACACTAGGTGAAGCCAAACAGGCTTGCAAGTTGCAGAAATCCATTTATGTATTGAAGCAAACATCTAGGTCATGGAAAATTCGATTTGATAAAGCCATAATGGAATTTGGTTTCATTAAGAACGAATGTGATCCATGTGTTTATAAGTGGTTTAAGTGGAATTTGGTCATTATCCTAGTAGTATATGTTGATGACATATTGCTTTTTGGAAACGATGTACCAGCCTTACAGTTAATTAAGGACTGGTTGAACAAGTGATTCTCCATGAAAGATTTAGGTGAAGCAGCCTACATTCTAGGGATCAAGATCATTCTTGATAGATCCAAGAGGCTTCTTGGACTAAGTCAGGGTATATACATTGACCATATACTAAAGAGATTTAGTATGGAACAATCCAAGAGAGGATTGGTTCCACTGTCACATGGCTAACATCTTTATAAGAAAATGTGTCCTCAGACACAACAAGAGAAAGATAGGATGAGAAAGATCCCATACGCCTCGGCTATAGGATCGATCATGTATGCCATGCTATGTACCAGGCTTGATGTTGCTTATGCACTAAGCATGGTAGGTAGATATCAAGCAGATCCAGGGAAACAAAATTGGACTGATGTTAAGACAATCCTTAAGTATCTGAGAAGAACTAAGGATATGTTCCTATTGTATGAAGGAGATGAGGATCTTGTCATCAGAGTGTATACTGATTCTGATTTTTAGACAGATCAGAATGATCTAAAGTCGCAATATGGATATATTTTTTGTCTCAATGGAGGAGATGTGAGCTGGAAGAGTTCAAATCAGCCAGTTGTCGCCGATTCTACAGTGGAGTTCGAGTATATAGAGGCTTCTGATGCAACCAAGGAACCTGTCTGGATTCGGCACTTTTTCCAGGAGCTTGATGTGTCTCATAGCAGTAAAGATCCCATTACACTGTATTGTGATAATACTACAGCGGTGGATCTTGGAAAAGAGACAAGGTCACATCAACGGACAAAGAACATACTCCAGAAGTATCACCTCTAGAGGGATTTCTATCAGAGGGGTGAAGTTGTAGTGAGCAGAGTGTCCACATATGAGAACATGGCGGACCCCATGACTAAAGGCCTATCCTTGTAGAAGCATGAATATCATGTGAGAGCTAGCAGGTTAAAGGTTATTAGTAGTTGTCTCTAGTCCAAGTGGGAGTCTGTTGGAGTTGGTGGCCTAGAACCAACTACTTTGTACTTTATTCATTAATAAAAGCCTTATAAAATCTTGTTTGTTCTTCTGGGTGACAATGCATGTGATAACATCCTAAGGACAACTATTTCATTAAAGGGTCATAGCGGATCCCTGCTATGATGAGAACCTAAAAGTTCCATAACACTAGTCTTGAATATATGTACTATGGACGGATGATGTTATTTGAGGAACACAAATAATATAGGTCATTAGGGGCGAGGACTCATAAAACTTTGAGGCACCTTCTCATGGTGTGCACCCTTGGTAATATCCATGAGGATATTATGAGAATGAGACCCGCCAAAAGGAAATCCACATTTCATAGTGTCTTTGAAGGTTCCTATCTGCAGACTTGTGTATTGGTCCTTAGACTTTAAGATTATTATTAATGAGTATTACTACTCGCGTACTTAGACGAATTGATGAAAACTATGACGACACACTGTTCGCAACAAGGTAGGATATGTTGGGTGCGTCACGAGTAATACTACATTAATAGATAATGCGAGAAAGGATTTGTCCCTTCTGTTCCATAATAGAAGTAGATATCCCAGGCCCTTTGACAGAATTGATATAGCCTAAATAAATCCATGGCCATGGTAAGGTATGGGCGATTTCAGTTCTGAGAAGTCAAAGAAAGAATAATTGAGCACATGGGTTGATGGAACTAGCATGAAACCCACTTGATTAGAGATATTGAGACAAAGGGATTATATTACATGGTAAGCATTCGTAGGAGGTGACACATCATTGCGGTGTTAACTTCTTTCTCTATGGGTTCCTTGGCGTGTTGCTAGACGCTAACCTTGGACTTTAGGCAGGCTCCGCCTAATTCCACTGAGAAAGAGGCCTAGAGGGTCACACACTAAGTGTGTCCATGTACCCCAGTTAAGTATTAATTTAACAAGTTAAATAAATATTATTCCCGACTGTGGTTTAATAATTATTTAAGGATGCCTGATCGAATTTATTTCGACACTAGTTATTCGAGAGAATATATTGTGGGCGAAATAATATATTTATTACCAAGTAATGCAGTTACATTTATTTAAGAAATAAATAGCCATTACCCAAGGTCTAAAAAATGTGGTGGATAAAAATGGAAAATAAAAGTACACGCCGTGTATATTAAATATACACGCCGAGTAGTTTTATGGAAAACAAGTAAACACCGTGTATTAATTATTACACGCCGCGTAGTTTGCAAGTTGGGATTTTGAGGATATAATATGGTTTTATTAAATGATATTAATTATAATCAGTGTGGGAGCATGTCAAGGTATTAATAATTTGACATGGGATTTCAATAAGAGTTAATGAAATAAATAAAACGTGTAACGTGTTTATTTATTCTCATAACTCTATTAACCTAAAACCCGATTATAAATATCCTCAGAACCCCAAAACTTTTCTGGAGCCATTGTTGTGCACAATGGATTTTGAAATACTCTCAATACAAGAGATAATTCCCTTTCCACCAAGAATGCCCTCAAGTTACGAGAGCGAGATCCTCCACCGGATCATGGCAGTCGAAGGCAAACATCGCAAGTGAAGGTTCTTCCGCTCTAGCACCCGAAGATCCCTTCGGCGACGTCCAGAGATATGTGGAGCACGTGTGGATCACTGCTAGAGGAATCCTATACTTGGATTCTACGACGCAACAACGGATCACATGATCATGACAAGAGACATTGACGAAGAAAGAATTCCACCAGGCTAATCCTTGTGAATTAATTAAATTAATTATAACCAACATATGATGATCCTATATCAATGGTTCTGGGACTCTTCTTTTATTTTTCATTCTTCATTTCATTCCGAAGATCCGGCATTTTATATCGTGAAAGATCTAGGATTGAACATTGTTTAACGGTAAAATTAATGTTGGGCAATCCCACCAACGCGCTTCCGCTGCGCCTGGAACCTACAAAAACCACACAGAAAGGTCCTATGCACTACTGATTAATTATTAGGGAGTAAAAATAATCAAATACACTAAATTAGAAGGTGTGAAACCAATTAATGGATAAATATCATCACTTAGGATGCAGGAGGCAAACCGAATCAAACCTATCTACTTCACCTTCGGTGATGGATGTCGGAATACACATGAACCTGACCTGGGAGAGGCAATACACACCCTAAATTTGAAATGAAACCAAAAACTGAAATGGAGATAACCCTAAGGTTTTGTTCTATCCTTAACAGGAAAAGGAGAGGGAAAAATCATTCAGAGAAGGGGATAAGGAGGGAGTAGAATGCATAACATGAATAATCATGTGAAAAAACTAAATGAATCAGTTGGGAGATCGATGAATGGACGAGGACAGAGGAGAGGGTGACATAGGGTGACCAAGGGGAACCCCTAGGGGGTGTGTCATGTGAATGGAGGGTGAGAGATGGGTAGGTTAGGATTTAATTTAATTTAATTTTAATTCAATTAAAATAATTATTTTTTTAAAAAATAGGTCATTGTGCATGGTTTAGGCCATATGATTTAGGATACTTTACAATAACCATGATGTGAATAGTGCATAGCTATTGTCTAATTCCACTTACCATGTAGGATAGTGCATGGTTTGGAAAACTATGTGCATCCCATGTGAAAGTGATTTCACACCTATAATAAGCCGTACGGTTTCCTACTATGGGTACTCAGTTTCAAAAAAAAAAACCATGCTCCCCATGTAGGTTCTTCAAAAGAAAACTTTTATGGGTCTGACACTCTCAAAACTCCTCGATCTAGCCAATAAACTTTTCAGGAATTTACTTAAGTCCAAAAAAATCACTTTGAAAGGTTCCAACTCTAATAACTTTATTCATAATCTTGGTGTTAAATTCATCTCATCCAGTACATGAAAATGTTAAAAAACCCTCATATTTTCATCATGTTCAAAACACAGATCGTTACAACCTTCCTACCTGAGAACTTATTGTCCTAAAGAAGCCTTCAAAAAAAATTAACACATCAAAAAACCTACAAGGTGAATGAATCTTTTTTCAAATGGCCACATTGAATTTCCAAATTCCCAACACACCTCTGAGAATTCTTTTAAACACACGACACTTCAGTGATCAAAACTTGACCCAACACTCATTTTCCAAATGAAACACCGATATGGAAATTACATAAGACCATTCAAATAGATAAATGATCACATCATAATATTATAATGAATCTTGCCAATGGTACTTCCCAGCTTAGGCTTTAACATTCAAAAGAGGTAATTTTCAAAGCATGGTTCTTCGAATGTCGGAATTTCCTTTCCAAGCACGGTCCAGGCGTTTTAACGATGATCCTATCATGATTTTGAACATATGAAATAGTAAATCCATCATCAATCTAATTCATCTATGTTGATACATATTATCATGAAAACCCCTATCAAAACATACAACACTCACCTCTACTTTGAGACCTGATAGAAATGGTCCTCCATCAACCGTATTGTTTGAAAGGAGGGGTAACGAGTCAATCCACTTTGGCTAATCATTCTCAAGGCCATCAGCATTGATGGATGACACATTTCCAACAGAATTGTTAATATTTATCCAAATTCACCTCACATTCAACAAAAATTCATCCACCTAAATACATACCTGAATTTAGGTAGCATTCCTGACGAAAACATGAAGGAAACCATACATCCAACGTGAAACACTGAAGGAGAACCACCCAACAAGATCAATATCATTTTAAATATTTAGTGTGGAATAAGACTGATACTATCTTAGTGCATCAAGGATGATGTCAAGATAGGGGACATGCTTTTCATTAATTAGAAAACACTAAGAGGTTTTGAAAGGATTCCAATCAATTTTAAACAATTATTGTAAAGAAAAATAGTCAAACCACAAGTGGTTGAATTATTTAAAATAAGATCATCTTAACCTTCCGATGCACCAACATTAATTAAACACATGAATTTACTACCTAAGGCATTCTGTGATCATTCAACTTACCATATAATTCCATCCAAGACTGACAATGCTTCACAAGGGTTGCATACACCACAAACTACAACAACACCGTGCATCCAAGTAAGAACCAAAATGATTTAAAACTCAAAAAACTCTTAGAAATTAAAGAAAACCCAACCATTTCCAAATGATCTCTTTATTTTCTACTCCTTCTACCTGGAAGGGCACATAACCACTAGAACCATCATGATTCTCCTCACCTTAGGAGTGTCCTATTTATTGAAGGAAAATAAATAGACTAAATACTCAAAAGCACACTACGTAATAATCAACATAAACTGAGACGCTTAATCAATTGGTATGAGAACCAAAACCAAACTGACCGTCATGAAAAAAAACCCAAGACACATGGAATTCATCCCAATAATTGGGATGATCTTGATTACATTAACTCAAATGTCACTCTACTGTGGATATGAATCAAAACCATACCCAACAACACAATAGATACATGCCAACATCATATTACAACATACGACCATTAACCTTGATGAAAACATTCCAAATTGTCCATCACTGAAGGATAATAAAGGGCCAAATGAACTAAAAAGCATCCGACCATTCCCAAGGCATCTCTAACCTGCCAGGATCTAGCATTTTTCAATGATCATGCCTATAAAAAAGGTATAAGATACCATGATCACCCATTCAAACAAGGGTTTCATTAAATCAAAGAGCCAATGCCGGACAACGACACCAAAATGGAACCAAACATCAGATAAAAAATGGAACTAGTAAGGAATTAATGTTATAAGGGTGATACCTACCATGTCCTAGCCCCTTATGATAGAAAAAATGTCAAACCTAACACCGGGTCATGTTAACTGAAGGTCACCAAGCTCAAAACAAGATCATTTAATCCATTTCAAAAGAACAGATCACCTATAGAAAATACCTACAGTTCAATTCCAAGGAAAATCAAAGATAAAATCTCAAATTACCCTTACATGAGGGTTTAAATAAGGGAAACCTCTATAGGTTCCACTTCCAAGACCTTTACATTTATTCAAATTTAATATTTAATCATCAAAATATTTAATGAAAAAAATCGAGTACCATTTTAAAAAATACAAGGTACATGATTTTAACCAATGCCCCAAGGGTAAAATAGACAAGTTTCATAAAAAATCATTTAAAACATTAAATATTCATTGAAATTCATTCTTAAATAGGAAAATTAGCACCTAAATTCCTTTTTAATAGGGAAAACATCCTACAAAGGTCCTAATAAGCCAACCTGGGTTCTCTATAAAGCAACACAATAACAGTTTCTCAAATATAAAAGTTTGTAAGAACCCAAATGGGGTTATCTCATAAGAAAATTTCCCCAACTAATTCACTTGGGTCCAATTTCATTTTAAAATACAACCAATTAATTATATACTAAATTTAAATTACATTTACATTTATAAATATCTCATGATATAACATGACTTTAAAAGAAAAGTTCAATTACACGGGTTATTAAAACCCCAATCTATAAATCAACCATACACTTTATAAACTGAAGTCTTGCTTCCATTTAATCAAAACCCATTTCAGTTCATAATTTAACATGATCTAATGAAATGGTCTGGTGATATGGGTGTCCACCTACCAACCTATAAATCACTCATACACTTTATTATTTTTAATTTTGATCTCATTTACTAACCGATTTACCTTATAATTTAAACTTTGGAACATTTAATTTTTTACAACATCCATAAAATGTCTATATATTTTGCACAAGATGGTTTAAAAATAAGGGTTACCCCTTCTCGGTTGTACAAAACTCATACACCTTATAATTAAATGTTGGTTTCCATTCATTCACATCCACTATCTCTTCTGCCCTTGTATAAACCATATATAAATAAATCAAAGCATTCCATCCTAAGTAGTAAAAAAGATCATGCTATAATGTAGAATCAAAGAATATATGCAGGTGAGGAATGCTAAGAAATACCTAAACATGGTACAAGTCTAAGCATGTAATAACATTCATGGTGCATAATCAAACAACAAGAAACCTGTAAGAACCCGAATCTTCATTCAGGTATGTTTTTCCTTTTTTCTGGAGTTTTTAAGAAAAATGGTTTTTCTGGAAATTTTCAAAGTACACGTCGTGTACTTTCAAAGTACACACCGTGTACTCTGTTCCGGCTCGGAGCCGTGTGCTAGACGTGTCTGGGCCACACACACAGTGTGTAAGGCTGAGGAGGAGGCCAGTTTTTCGGAGTACGGAAAAAATTGAAGTACACTTCGTGTACTTTAGAAGTACATGCTGTGTACTTTTTTTCATTAAACGGACCGTGGTCACGCATAACCCTCATATTAATCTTCTTCTTCAGTTTTTGACCTTCTGAGAGCGTCCGTACAGCAGAATATTCTCTGAGCTTTCGCCTTGATGTACGTTCTCCGATTCAAGCACAACCGATTGCGTTGGAATCACAGCGGTGAGTTATTCCTTCTGATTGAGCCTTGTTTCTTGATTCCTCCTTGTTTTCAAGTTATTATGTGATGAACATTTTGTGTGTTTTCTCAGATCTACATCGTTCTAAGATGAATCTGTCATTGAGGTTCACATATATCAATATCCTAGAATCGAGGTAGGCGGTTTGTGCCTTTCTGTAGAAAGTTGATGGATATTTTGTGCAATTTCCACCAATACCCTTGAACGTGGTATTGCGTGTTTCCTGTTTTTACCTTGTTACTTTCCTACTCGCTTGATTTATTTATTAGAAGATATTGCTTGTGATTTGAGGATTTTGTTTGTGCTCAGTTTTCTTGCCATGCTTGTTCTGCCTGTTTGGCATTTAGCCAGTTTCCATGCCTAGTTGTAGGATTGTGGACTGTTGCCTTGTTTTGCTGTTGAGCCTTAGTTGATAGCCAAGTAGTTCTTGAGGTTTACATGGACGGTGTAAACGTGCGCTGAGCATGTATTACCTTTCAATTAGGACTCTGAGAACCTAGAGTCGTAGACCAAAGGGGGAATTGACAGAAGGGCTTCTCCAAAGTGTCTTTTAAATCACGATGCGAGACCAAGGGGAGAATTGATGTAAGGGATTCTCCAGAGTGTCTTTTAATTACGATGTGGGCCACATGGGGAATTGATGTTGAGTGCTTCCCCAGAGAGCCTTTAGCACGATACGAGACTATAGGGGGAATTGACGGTGAGTGCTTCCCCAAAGAGTTTGATTATTTACGTAGCTGAACCAGAGGGGTGAGAATGTGTGTGCCTCCGAGAGGGTTGCTAGTACTTAGAGGTTGAACCATAGGGGTTATACTGTGAGTGCTACCCAGAGGGTTACCTGTTTTCTTCTTATTGTTGACTACTTACTTGGGTGCTTTCCTTGTTAGAATTGTGGTTTGTAGTTGCTTGTGCTTTTATGTTTACTGCTTCTCGTTTTATTACTGCCATGTATTCACTGACTGCTAGGCACAGATCTTTGAGTGATTTCCTACTGGGATTGTATCTCACACCCTGTTTGGGCCATGCTTTTGGGCCCAAGAAGACTATGTTTTTGCAGGTATAGATAAGGGCAAGCGCCCTTCCACTTCAGGATCTTGACTGCATCAGGAGCTGGGGAGCATGGGAGCGAGCCATGGCTCGAGATGCTGAGGAGATTATTTTGTTTTTCTTTTGCACTTGGTTTCTGTTGTATTTCATCACGTTGTTGTGTTAGCTGTTTTTCCTTAGATACTTGTACCTGCTGCATCATTTTCATCATAGTTATATATCTACATTGCTTTCGTTATTTGGTTTCTGTTGTTATGCATGTCGTTTACTACTTCCGTTCTTTATTGTTGTTTTCTTACCTTGTATACCTTCCGAATGAGGGAATAGTTTCCCCACTAACTCACCAAGGCCCTCGCTGGTAGTTGGAAGCCTCTGGAATTCGGGGAAACGCGCTTGAGGTCATGTGGCGAATCGGGTACAGGGCACCAGTGTAGGGGCTCCGGACTCGGGACGTTACAAAGTGGTATCAGAGGAGTTCTTTTCTCTTGTCTTACTGTTTGGAGACCTTAGCCAGGGATAGGATAGATTCGGTACTTGGAATTAAGCTGTGCCCGGGAGTAGCTAACCCGTGTATAGGGAAAAGCCATACTACCTCGTTAATTGTAGTTTTCTGGTTTTGAGATTTTATGGTTGGTATGTTTTCACCTAGAATGATTCATATGACTTGTGCGGTTATTGTTTTGATATTTTGGTTCTATTTTCTATCGCAACCCGATGAGATGAGGGTATTCCATCTCATGCATCATATAGGAACTTGTAGAAATCACATGTCATGCATTCTTACCATGCTATCTAGGGTGCATTAGCGATTGCATGCTGTTGTGATATACTTTGTGTAGAATATGCATGCTGTTGTGATAGCTGTTTGATAGATTCTCTGCTGTTGTGTTAGAAAACTGTTGCTTTGTTCCTTTCTTAAAATGAATGCCAAATTTTGGTTCTTAAGGTGTTATGGGCCCTCCCGAATCGGAATTTGGCATCTTTTCCCTTGTTTTTTTTGGGTTTTTGGAATTCTGCGCTGTTTCTGAGCTACTGCCTAGAAAAACCAAGAATACACGGCATGTACTTTTTAGATACACGCTGTGTAGTTTTTAGGCCGTGTCACTGAACGTGTGATCAGAACACAGTGTCGTAGGAGTAACTTCGGGAACACTCCGTGTACCATTGGTACACGCCGTGTGAGTTCGGAGCCGTGTACCCGGCCGTGTCACTAACAACACAGGCCGGGGAAGCTTGGGTAGAACACGTCGTGTCCGTAGGGAACACGCCGTGTAGTCCTGTCCAAGTACCCAGCCATTTCACGAACAACACGGGCCAACGTGACCTTCTTTTCCGCATGATGTGTCCATAGGGAACACGCCGTGTAGTCCTGTCTAGGTACCCGGCCGTGTCACGAACAACACGGGCCGGCGTGACCCTCTTTTCTGCATGCCATGTTTGTTCGGAACATGCCGTGTAGTCTTGCCAGGCACCCAGCCGTGTCACGAACAACACGGGATGGTGTCACCTTTTCCTATGAACGCCGTGCTTGTTGGGAGAACTCCGTGTAAGGTCCATTTGTGTACACGGACGTGTACTATACAACACGGACCGCTGAAGCCTTGTCTAGTGCACGCCGTGTTTGTTTCGCACAGGCTGTGTAGGATCGGGTTGAGTTGGACCTTGTGGGTTAGCCGTGTAAGGAGACTCAGGCAGGGGAATAGTTTTCTAGTACACACCATGTGTGGGGGTCAACACGCCGTGTAGTTTTAAGTTTACACAACTCTTAGGGCAGGAGTACACGCCCATGTCAGTGGTTTAAGAAGACACACCATGTAGTTTTATACACGCCGTGTAGTCATGTTTTTCAATCTTGTGTGTTTTTCTTCCCCTGTTCCCATTTTGTACTCTTGTGGTCCTTGTCCTTGTTTTCCTGATCAAAGGTGTGCTTTTGATCTTTCAGAGCTATTCCTCTGAGATGTCCTCCGGTCGTACGTCTATCGTCAGGCAGTGATCAGACGCCAGACAGGGCTGATCAGGGACTTCATGTCGATCCCCCAGCTGAGCCAGCCTTGGCATTGGTTGTTGTAACAGTTGTGGCTGCCGATGCGCAGTTCAGGGAGGGTTTCAAGAGGATGATGCAGGCCTTCCAGGGAGCACCGCCTCCTGCCTCGTCTATGGCAGACTTGATGCGGGTTTTTCAGCAGCAGCATCCTCCCACGTTCTCAGGTGAGGGAGGACCTCAGGCGGTAGAGTCATGGCTGGAAGCCATGCTGACTATCATTGAGCATCTGGAGATGCCTCCAGAGAGGTGGGTCATGATCGCCACCTACATGCTCCTATACTCTGCCAATAGGTGGAGGGACATGATCTCACAGGTGGGTTAGCAGCAGGCTTCGACTTGGGAGGAGTTCTAGCACGTGTTCTACGACTACTTTTACCCAGAGACCCTGAGGACCGATCGAGCTCGAGAGTTCATGAGCTTAGAGAAGGGTACTCTATCTTTCATGGAATATTCCTCTCGTTTCACTGATCTTCAACGTTTTACACCCCTTCGGGATGGGATTGGGGTGTTTTTGGTGAGGAAGTTTGAGGATGGGCTCAGGCGGGAGATTCGCTCACAGGTGAACATCTTCCAGCTGACTTCCATTACTTCCATCGTCAACTAGACACTGATTGAACAGTGAAATCTGAGAGACTCGGGAGCTGCGAGTCAGGGTGGTTCTGCTTCGAGAGCTAGCTTTCCTTCAGATGACAGCAAGACGCGCCGTAGAGAGCCTACGCGCGGTGATTCGAGGAAGCAAGATGCATCATCAGGAAGCCAGGTGACATGCTACCAGTGTGGCCGGATAAGGAACACGAGGCCGCAGTACCAGAGAGACCCCGTGGATTGCCGATCTTGCGGCAAGATGGGTCACCTTCAGCGTTTCTGCCAGGTTTTCTCACTAGCAGTAGGTGACTGGGGTTCTTCCATGAATCCTCGTTCAGGAGCAGCCCCGCTAGTTTCTCACCAGTGGGGAAACTGGAGTTCTTCCGGCCGTTCGGGCCGATGTAGAGGTTGAGGTCGTGGTAGTCAGCCACCAGTTCCTCAGCACCAGTAGGGAGGTTCAGCTCAGAGTGGTCAGCCAGGGGCATAAGGCCACAGTGCATGCCCGTCTTTCGTCGTGGAGCAGACTTATCATGAGCAGGATCCTGACCCTTCTACTGTTTGAGATACGATTTTAGTACCCTCAGTTTTACATTCATCCCTTTTCGATACTGGTTCTACGAATAGCTTTATCTCTATTGCTGTTGTGGAGAGCCTTGGACTCTGCATCTTTTCTTCTGCCGACTCGTTGGCACTAGACATACCTTTTGGAATGAGGACATCTAGTGTACACCAGTGTAGAGAGTTCCCTCTCGAGGTTGCAGGGTATCGCTTCTTATGGGACCTCTATTTCCTAGAGATGATAGGCTGCGGTGTCATCCTTGGCATGGAATGGTTGATTTCCTTCCAGGTAGTCGTCGACTGCTATCACCGTATAGTTAGTTTCATTTCACCAGAGGGTGAATCCTTACTTCATAGAGGCGAATGGGACGTTTGGGTGAGTCGGGCAGGACTCGAGCATCTTGGGCTAGGAGGGGTGACAGCCCAGATTTCTAGCCTTTACCTGGATGATCAGGGGACTCCACAATTGGACTTTCCTCCAGTGGTGGATCGCTTCAGGGATGTCTTTCCAGAGGACTTTTCGGGTTTGCCTCCAGAGCGTGAGGTATACTTCTCTATTGAGCTCGTTCCAGGAGCGGCACCGGTGTCCATTCCCCCCTATAGGATGGCCACACCTGAGTTGGAGGAGCTCAAGAAGCAGTTGGAGGAGTTACATGCTAAGGGTTTCATACGACCAAGTACTTCTCCTTGGGGTTCGCCTGTTCTATTTGCAGAAAAGGCAGATGGTACCCTTCAACTTTGTGTGGATTATCGGAAGCTGAACTAGTTGACGGTCAAGAACCGATATCCCTTGCCATGGATTGATGACCTTTTCGATCAGCTTCGAGGAGCCCGGGTGTTCTTGAAGATCGAATTGAGGTACGATTATCATCAGTTGCGCGTTAGACCATCAGATATACCTCTGACAGCCTTCAAGAGCAGGTACGGTCTTTACGAGTATACGGTCATGCCCTTTGGACTCACGAACACACCTTCAGTTTTTATGGCACTGATGAACCGAGTGTTCCATCCTTACTTGGATTCCTTCATCATGGTCTTCGTGGATGATATCTTGGTGTACTCTCACACTCGACACAACCATGCCACACATCTTGAGATCGTTCTGAGTACACTGAGTGAGCATCGACTTTATGCTAAACTCTCGATGTGCCATTTCTGGATGGATCAGATTCACTTCTTGGGTCACGTCTTCTCAAAGGCAGGAGTATCTGTGGACCCAGAAAAAGTGAGAGCTGTAGTTTCTTGGGAGCAGCCGAAAAACGTTTTTGAGGTACAGAGCTTTCTAGGGCTGGTTGGATACTACAGACGCTTCATTCGAGACTTTTCTCGTCTAGAAGCACCTTTGATAGGTCTGACCAAGAAGGGGGCGAGGTTCTTATGGTTATATTCTTATGAGTTAGCCTTTCAGAAGCTGAAAGGGAGGTTGACGTCAGCACCAATACTAGTCTTTCCAGAGCCAGACAAGAGCTACACTATTTACTGTGATGCTTCAAGAATTGGGATGGGAGCTGTGCTTATGCAGGGAGATGGAGTCATTGCGTATGGGTCTCGTCAGCTGAGGCCACATGAGAGGAACTACCCTACGCACGATCTGGAGTTGGTAGCTGTTGTTCATGTCTTGCGCTGTTGGAGACACTATCTTCTGGGAGAGCACTTTGTGGTCTTCACTGACCATAAGAGTCTCAAGTATATCTTCACTCAGCATGATATGAATCTGTGGCAGTGCAGGTGGGTTGAGTATCCATACTCTTTTGATTTCGATCTTGCCTATACGCTGGGAAAGGGCAACGCTGTGGCAGATTCGTTGAGTAGGAGAACTCAGATTCAGGCAGTTCAGGAGGCTAGTAGTGAGTGGCAGCTGATGGATCTGTTCTCTGAGATGCATCTAGAGGTGAACGATAGATGGGGATAGAATTTTATATCTTCTGTAGCTGTTACCTCCACGCTACTTGATCGGGTATGGATGAGGCAACTATCAGACTCGGAAGGCTTAGTCCTACGGGAGAGTGTGTCAGGAGAGGACCCTATTCCTGGATGGACAGTGGGCGAGGATGAGATCTTGCATTTCCAGGGACGCGTATGGGTGCCAGTAGACATAAGAGAGGAGCTGATGTGGGATTTCCATTCCTTTGTTTGGGCAGTTCATCCTAGCGTCACCAAGATGTATCGGGATCTTCATCGCCAATACTGGTGGCCAGGTATGAAGAAGGATGTTGCTGGTTTTGTCATGAGATGTTCTACTTGTCAGTAGGTGAAAACAGAGCATCATCGACCAGCATGCCTTTTACAACAGTTACCCATTCCAGAGTGGAAGTGGGATGATGTTGCGATGGACTTCGTGACTGGGTTGTCGAGGTCACCACGAGGGAACGATGCTATTTGGGTTGTCGTCGACAGACTTACAAAGGTAGCTTACTTCTTATCGATCAAGGAGACCTTTAGTGTCAATGATCTGGGATGACTTTATATTAGATAGATTGTGCATATCCATGGAGTTCCACGTTCTATTGTTTCAGACAGAGATGCACGCTTTACCTCTTGGTTCTGGCAGGGACTTCAGAAGGCCTTGGGTACGCAGGTACTTTTGAGTAAAGCATACCATCCCCAGACTGATGGCCAGTCCGAGCGCATGATCCAGGTGGTTGAGGATATGATCCGATCTTGCATCCTTGACTTTGGTAGTTCTTGGGAGAAGCATATTCCTCTGGTGGAGTTCGCCTACAACAACAATTTCCATGCGACCATTCAGATGGCGCCATATGAGGCTTTGTACGGTAGGCCATGCCGATCACCCTTATGCTGGCTGAAGGCAGGAGAGGCAGCATTGCTGGGACCTCGTCTTGTACAGGAGACTTCAGAGCAGATAGAGCTGATTCAGAAGAGGATGGATACAGCACAGTCTTGGTAGAAGTCTTATGCTGATCAGTAGAGATGACCTCTGTAGTTCGAGGTCGGTGATCGGGTTTTCCTACGTGTCACACCGAGGTTGGGACACAACAGGATTCAGAGACAGGGTAAGCTTTCACCACGGTACGTTGGGCCTTTTGAGGTTTTGGAGAGAGTGGGGCCAATTGCCTATCGGTTGCATCTACCTCAGAGGTATCGGGGCATGCACAACATCTTCCACGTCTCTCAGCTCCGACATTACTTTTCAGACCCGTCTCACGTCTTTCAGCCTGAGTAAGTCGAGCTTAAAGCAGATGTGTCATTCGAGGTGCATCCTATCCAGATTGTCGATCGTGGTATGAAGGTTCTCTGCGGGCGGTCTGTTCCTCTGGTACGAGTGCTATGGCAGCACGAGCGAGTACAGGATGAGACCTGGGAGAGGGAGGCTGATGTACGATCGCAGTGGCCGGAGCTATTTGGGGATTCTTCTTCTCCACCTCGTTAGGGAAATTCGGGGACAAATTTTTTTAAGGGGGAAGTTTGTAAGAACCCGGATCTTCGTTCAGGTATGTTTTTCCTTTTTTCTGGAGTTTATAAGAAAAATGGTTTTTCTGAAAATTTTCAAAGTACACACCGTGTACTTTCTGAGTACACGCCGTGTACTCTGTTCCGGCTCGGAGCCATGTGCTGGCCGTGTCCGGGCCACACACACGGTGTGTAAGGCTAAGGTGGAGGCCGGTTTTTCGGAGTATGGAAAAAATTGATGTACACGCCGTGTACTTTAGAAGTACATGCCGTGTACTTTATTTTTTTTAATTAAATGGACCAGGGTCACACCCAACCCTCATATTCATCTTATTCTTTATTTTTTGACCGTCCGAGAGCGTCCGTATGGCCAAATCTTCTCCGAGCTTCCGCCTCGCTGTTCGTTCTCTGATTCAAGCACGATCGATTGAGTTGGAATCGCAGCGGTGAGTTCTTCCTTCTGCTTGAGCCCTGTTTCTTGATTCCTCCTTGTTTTCAAGTTATCGTGGGAAGAACTTTTTTGTGTGTTTTCTCAGATCTACGTCATTATAAGAGGAATCTGTCGTCAAGGTTCATGTATATCGATCTCCTAGGATCGAGGTAGGTGGTTTGTGCCTTTCCATAGAAAGTTGATGGATATTTTGTGCAATTTTCACCAATACCCTTGAATGGGGTCTTGCGTGTTTCCTGTTTTGCCCTTGTTACTTTACTGCTTGCTTGATTGCTTTAGTAGAGGTTATTTCTTGTGATTAGAGGATTTTGTTTGTGCTCAGTTTTCTTGCCATGCTTGTTCTTCCTGTTTGGCGTTTAGCCAGTTTCCATGCCTAGTTGTAGGATTGTGGACTGTTGCCTTGTTTTGCTGTTGAGCCTTAGTTTATAGCCAATTAGTTCTCGAGTTTTACTTGGATGATGTACACGCGCGGTGAGCATGTATTACCTTTCACTCAAGACTGTGAGAACCTAGAGTAGTAGTCCAAAGGGGGAATTGACGGAAGGGCTTCTCCAGAGTGTCTTTTAAATCACGATGCGAGACCAAGGGGAGAATTGACGGAAGGGCTTCTCCAGAGTGTCTTTTAACTATGACGCGGGCCACAGGGGGAATTGACATTGAGTGCTTCCCCAGAGAGCCTTTAGCACGATACGAGACTATAGGGGGAATTGGCGGTGAGTGCTTCCCCAGAGAGTCTGATTATTTACGTAGCTGAACCAGAGGGGTGAGACTGTGTGTGCCTCCCAGAGGGTTGCTAGTACTTAGAGGTTGAACTATAGGGGTTAGACTGTGAGAGATACCCAGAGGGTTACCTATTTTCTTCTTGTTGCTGACTACTTACTTGGGTGCTTTCCTTGTTAGAACTGTGGTTTGCAATTGCTTGTGCTTTTCCGTTTACTGCTTCTCATTTTATTACTGCTATGTATTCATTGACTGTTAGGGATAGATCTTTGGGTGACTGCTTTTTGGGATTGTATCTCATACTCAGTTTGGGCCATGCTTTTGGGCCCAAATAGACTATGTTGCTGCAGGTATAGATAAGGGCAAGCGCCCTTCCACTTCAGGATCTTGACTGCATCAGGAGCTGGGGAGCATGGGAGCGAGCCATGGCTTGCGATGCTGAGGAGATTATTTTGTTTTTATTTTTCACTTGGTTTCAGTTGTATTTTAGCACGTTGTTGTGTTTGCTGTTTTTCCTTAGATACTTGTACCTTATGCATCATTTTCAGCATAGTTATATATCTACATTGCTTCCGTTGTTTGGTTTCTGTTGTTGTGCATGTCGTTTACTGCTTCCGTTGTTTATTATTGTTTTCTTACCTTGTATACCTTCCAAATGGGGGCATAGTTTCCCCACCGACTCACCAAGGCCCTCACTGATAGTCGTCAGCTTCTGGCGTTCGGGGAAACGCGCTTGAGGTAATGTGGCGAACTGGGTACGGGGCACCGGTGGAGGGGCTCCGGACTCGGGACATTACAAAACCAATATATGCAACTACATGGCATAATGTATTCATGGAATGTGAATGCTTATGTGCATAATATGATTCATACATTGATTATTCCTTATAGTACTAGCACAAGGGTAAAATACCATAAATTCCATGAATCATAAGTAGTTAAAAGTACACCAATCAATCGAGGTAAAATCATTTCAACTGTAACATAGATCATATAAAAAACAATCCCAGACCTATCTACTTGGTAAATTTTTGTATGTGGGATGATATATCCCAAGAATAACTATTAACCAAGCACCAACACATTCTTAGCCTCCTGTCTACCAACCTAAAACAAAAAGACAATGGAAAAAAATTAACCTATGACACCACTTTGTAACTTCCTGACACAAATTACGATCGAGCTAGTAGCCAGACTGGTGGGTCACACGTCCTCAAGCACATATCTCCATACACTAAAGGATTATGACTAGCAACGAGGGTATTAGGAGGTGATATCAGGGATATTATACCCTCATATCTAAGTTTTATTGTGGTATAATAGAATAAATAACATTCAATAGTTGAAGAAGTAAAATATAAATTGTAAAGTTGCGAGAGGAAAATATTATAATAACTGAATTAAAGGTTTCCAACACCAGTTTATATTTGATATGAATGTACAGTTATAATAGATAATCATAAACAGGAAACATACAATATTCTTTATAATATTGAGCAGTACATGACTAAAGTAAATAAAAGAACTAAAAATACCTAAGGCGCTCTCCATGGGAATCTTGATCTTTCTCTCAATCCTTTAATACTAACTCCTTGGTAAAAGAAGACAAAAACAAGCATGGTCAATAGCCTTGCGAACAAGAAATTATAATCAGGTACCCCAGTGCAATAGAATCCTGATCAAGGTGTGAGAAATAAATCTCAGTAGGTCAGAACCCACAATGTCTAGCCCAATCCAGAAAATGTAATATGATTTAAATTGTGTGTTTGTATAGAAAAATAATAAATAGAACTGAGTAAACATACATCACCTACCCAGGTTTGTTAGGAACATCTGACAACTATACCTTCTTTGGCTCATAGCCAGAATAAGAGTTTGAACATGAACTATTAATATATAGTAATATATATATAGTATAATTATATAAATAGAATCCTCATATATAAACCAAGTGTGTACTGACACAAAATAATCATATACCTGATATACTTTCACTAGCTAGACCAGAACATAGCTCGCAGACATCCATCACCAGGGGAAGCTCTCATGGTCCAACCCCTAGTCCAAAATGGAAGCTCTCAGATTCTTCCTACTCAAAGGATCTCATAGTCATTTGGAAAACAACATGGAATCTCACATGTTCTTCTTACTCAAGGAACTCATGGTCATTTGGATATCAACATGTAATCTCACACGGTCTTCCTACTCAAGGCACTCAAGGTCTTTTGTATATCCACATGGAGGATCCTGTAGTATATCTCCATAATGGCTCTCATGGTCCCTTGGCATCCCAAGACTATGCAAGTTCTAATAAACTATAATATATTCCATGAGGCAATAAATCTCATGAAACTTAATAACCCATTTGATTTATAACAATATACATAATACATAAGCTCTTATGCATTCCATTATCCAAGTTCCCTACCATATAAAGCATTACCTATCACATGAGGCATTTAACAAAGCATAAACAAGGGAAAGATCTAACCGTTGTTTATTTTTTACCCCATTAAACCAACATGTACACTTATAATATAATGAATAAGAAATTACTTCTTATGTCATGTCATCGGTCCCTTTCAAGATAGACCAGGCATAATCAAGAACATAACATGACACATGAGTAAAAACCTCTCATGTTTTCCTATAACCATGTTAAATTCCATTTAAAAAGTACACATCAAAATAGGTATTACATAAGGAATAAATGAAGGGACATGGTCTTACCAAACCAAATGAACATTTCACTATAAAGGAAAAAACCATCAATCTTTATCCATTTAATACATTTTAGAGGAAACATGTCATTTAGCATAATCCATCCTATTTGAGGTCATCCCACTATATTTGTCTAAACATGGAAAATTGATTTAAGGTACAAGTTTCATGGTTATTTGAATTAAAGGATTCCTTTATCTCAAGGTAAATTATATATAATGGTTAACATAAAAACTAATTAGGTGCTCAGGTAAATAAGCATATAACCATTAAGGGGCAACTCATTTAAGAAAATTTATAAGGGAGGTGTTCTAAACATGATACAAAACTTTTCATAACAAGGAAAAAATCATAGGGTAAGACCAATGTGATAAGCCAAGCCAGTTAGAAATAAAAAACTACCACTGTGAGTTTTCACAGATAGCGCACCTCTGTTGGAGGGGGTTTATTATAAAACCATGAATTATTTATAAAAAACATCTATCATAACTAAAAAAATCATTCAATGAAAACAAGTCACTTTATCAAGGAATCTTTGAGAAGGAAACTAAAGATTATTTAACTCAAGAAGTGAAATAATGAAATTTGTGTCATTATTAAATAAAAGGAAAATGAAAGGGAACCTACCCCAAGAAGAACGAAGCCAGAACACTCAGCTTGCGACAGATTTACATATGACCAATCAAAACCGTATGGTAATGTCCTATTCACAATCAATTTATTATTAGGGAGTCAAAACACTTAAATACCCTAAATTAGAATTTTAAAAACCATGAAACGGATAAAGAACCTCACCTTGGATGGCGGTGGTGAACCGAAATGACCCAATCCACTTCGCCTTCAGTGACTAATGTTGGAATATGCATGAACATGACTTGGGAGAGGCACCACACACCCTAAATTCAAAAGAAAACCAAAAATTGGGTTAAAACTAACCCTAGGGTTTAGGCTGAATCATACCAGACGAAGGAGAGGTCCAAAATCAGACTTAGAACGAGAGAAGGAGTGAGGAGAAGTATTACCATGAAAAATTGCGTGAGAAAACCAAAGGAACTAGTTGAGATATCAACAAACAAAGGATGTTGGAGGAGGGGGTCACATCACACAACCAAGGGGAACCCATAGGGGTGCATTGCGCGAAAGGAGGGGGGGTGGATATGTTAGGTTTTAATTTAAATTTATTATAATTTAATTAAAATAATTAATTTTTTATAAAACAGGTCATCGCTCGTAGTTTAGGCTTCATGATTTAGAAAACCAAGCACCCTTCACTAGACACATAGAGAATCCCACATAGGCTGGATTCATGGTTTGAAAACTATGTGCTAATCATATGGTGAATAGTGTTTAGATAATATCCAATTCCACTGAATGTGTGGAATAGGTGCATGGTTTAGAAAATTGTGTGCAACTCATGTGAAATCCACTTGCCCTTATAATAAGCCATACTGTTTTCGGCCATGGGTTGCAAGGTTTCATAAAAACCGGACATCATATGAAGGTCCTACAAAAATTGAATTTTCCAAGTCTAAAACTCCCAAAAATCCTCAACCCACCTGAGAAACTTTTCAGGCCTTCACCAAGTATGAAAACATTACATTGAAAGGATCAATCTCTCAGAACTTAATTCTGTATTTTAGTTTTAAATTTGTCCCATCAAGTACATGAAAAGGTTCAGAAACCATCATATTTTCATCCGGTTCAAAACACAAATATTTATAGGTAACATATGAAGAATATAATAAAAAACCAATCTAGGACACTTGAATTAGAATTATTTGATTTATGGGTATGTATTTCATGGTTATATTTTAAAAAATGGAAATGAATATATTTTAATTATAGTGGTCTATGTATTAAAATCAGTGGATGTTGTGTGTAATGACCCCGTTTTAATTACATTACACTTTATTGTGTATTTTGAAGTTATATAATACTTGGTTTTAGTTTTTTGTTATTTTTTGATGGTTTTAGAGTGTTTTTGTAGGGTTTTTATGGGTGTATGGTTTGGGGAAACTATGTAACTTCTCCAAAAAACCATGAAAGAGATTCAAGGAATTACTTGATAGGTGAAAATTAGCACATGGTTTGGCCAAAATATGTAGGTTCCTAAGACAAAATATACAAGTGGTGGTAGGGGGGAAAATCACAGTTGGTTCATAGTTTTTCAAACTATGTGCAAGCTCTGTGAAGGGGTTATTTGGAGACAATAGTATGCAAATAGATAGCGCATAATTTCCCAAACCATGTAAACTAACTATGTGACATGGATTTATTAGTATGAAAGTTAGAGTTTAAGTTAGTTTTTATCCCCATGACCCTCATTTCTCTTCTCACATATTAGTATCTCAAACTAATCACCATATATAATAGTTTTTGGTGATTTGTTTGATCCATAGTTCGATTTTCATTGATCGAAGTGTGTTGGATCTTCAGAATATTTGGTAAGTCTCAATTTTCTCTCTTTATCCTTATTCTCCACATCTTGTCTCACCCAGAACATTAGATGTAATTTTATATGTATATATCTATGATCCATGATGTATTTTTATGAGATCTTTATTGGATCAATTTATGGAAAGAGTTTTTCAGCCTGAATCTAGAAGTTCTATTGTTTCATTCTTCATTATCATCACCCATTTAGAGGTAAGTGGATTTTCTCCCACTATATTTTTTCAAGAACTTGAAGTATTTGTTTCTTTTAATAATTTTATAATATTTTAGAATTAAAATTTGGTTGAAAATGGGAATTGTAATGTCTCATAAAGAATCCATTATTTTATAATTTTAAATTATGGTTTTTGTTTAACGTAATCAAGTTGTTTGATGAAATGTTTTAAAGGGAATAAATATTTTTTGTGGAATGGTTTGATATGGGATATTGGAATATTTGGGTTTGAGTGTGTTAATTGGGATAAAACATGGTCATGAATTTCCATATTCAATGTTAAATAGAGCATGGCCAAGAATTACCATCATTAATGTGGGATGATGGATAGTCGTGAAGTACCGAAATCAATGTCAATCACTAAGTGATGACTAGGTGATAGGATGACCCAACACTCATGATTATAAGAAGTTATAAGGAATGTATGTTTTTTTATGTTTGTGAACGTGGTATGGATATTCCAATAAGTAAGAAATGGTAATAATCTTTGATTAATGTTTTATTACATGGAACTCATTCATATATTTTTATAAAACTATTAATAATATTCACATATGAATTATATAAATTGTTCTTACTCATTATTTTCATAATGTTTAGTGTTAATAAGTGTATAAGGATCTATTACTAAGTGTTATACTCACTAACATTCAGGGAACCTTTTTGAATTTATAGATTGTTTTATCTAGACTTAAAAAAGGGAAGGTTATCATACTTTTCTAGTAATTTATCTTGACAACTTGGGAAGGAATGCGGAGTTAGAGTTTGGATCTAGTTTGGTTGATTCTTATGAATATTCCAATTTAGTATCATAGATTAATGTTTTCTTTTATTCTTTTTGGTTGATGTATTTTTTACCCATTTCTACTATGATGTTGGTTTCATTTTGAGTATTTTGTTGAAATAGTTTTCTTATCATGCATCATTGGGATTTTTTCTATATTTTTTTATGTTTGGTTATGTTTTTATTTATAAAGGTAAAATTATCCCCCAATTATCAGGTAATCCCTTGGAATTTATTTCCAACCATTGGAGTCTTGGGGATTTCACCTAAGGCTAGTGACACCACTGAGCTGGACCCAGCCAATAGGTTGGGCATAAATGCTACAAATGGAATCATTCTTGGTTAGTCCATAATATTGGGATGGTAGTAAGGAGATAGTAATTATGAAACTTGAAATTTATAACATTAATATATTCAACTAACCTATTTAAACTAAACTTCAAGTTACCACAGTGGTCGAGGTATAAAAAGTGTTTTAAAACACTTCAAGTTGTGTTTTAATATCATCATCATGGGTATATCCAATGAGTTTAGCATATCATGAATTAGTAATGAGACTTCCCACAAGGACAACTTTTTTTATCTTATTTTTGGTGATTTCTAGAAAATGTTTTAGATGGTTTAATTTTTATACATTGGTAAATATGGTTGTTTATTTTAATGACTTTAAATGTACTAAACCTTCAATTTCTAGTAATTTATGACTAAGTAGTGTTTGGTTATTTAAATTGATTAATATATTTTTTATGATTTTAAGGAAACACATAAGAATATTCCATATAAATGTTTTTTACACATGAGAGACATGCCAACAAATAGAATTTTTAGAACATTGTTCAAGATTTTCAAGCCGTTGATAAGGTAAATCAAAATATAGAACAAAGAAAAGTGGATCATTATGTGTAATTTAAAAATAATAATATGTAATGACGTAAAATTTTATAAATGAAATTTATTTTTTGAATAAATTAATTCATTATTATGTAACATAGTTATAGAAAAAACATGAACTACTTTAGTTATTTTAGACCGTTATAAAATATATCCAGTCAGATTTAAAAGAATATTAAAAATATTAACCATTGATAATAAAGTCATTGTATAGTGACCGTTATGATTAATAAATATTAAGGGTTATGATAAAGTCAAATTGACATAGATGGAATATTCAATGACATCAAAAAATATAATCATACCCTATGAATCCCAACTATCAGAGATTCCTAAGGAGATAGAATCACTAGGCTTTTCCCTAGA
Source organism: Viscum album (assembly GCA_963277665.1). Classification (NCBI taxonomy): domain Eukaryota; kingdom Viridiplantae; phylum Streptophyta; class Magnoliopsida; order Santalales; family Viscaceae; genus Viscum; species Viscum album. The sequence continues at coordinate 79,244,979 of OY728163.1, read as the reverse complement.
CCAAGACCAAGCTAAAATTCGATAACTGAAATATGAAAAAACTATTTATAGTAGATATTCAAGATTATCAAGATCATGGCCCAAACTATATTCATTGAACCACCACAAAAATCATCACCATCATACACCTTACCCTTAAGGTGTACTCTGTTGTAATAAGCGATTATGTATCTATAACATAATAGTATTAATTTTTATGTTTCCTTTGTAATAAAATAATGATTATGTTTAACCTTTTTCATTGTTACTTTATATATACAATTATATATGAGTTGAAGAAAATTTTATTTTGATATGAAGAAACCAAAATTACATTTTAGAAAAATATATGGGTTTTATACTCTATTTGATAAATTCAACATTTGTGAAATAAATATAACTTTCATATAATAATATTATTAAAAAATATTTCTTTTCATAGAAATTATAATGTAATTTAACAAATTCCGATATAATATTTATAAGGGTTAGAAAATTATTATTTTCATAATGAAAATTATTTTCCAATAAATAAGTTTTTTTTGTAAATGTGTAAATTATCATAGCTAATTAATTATTTTGAAAAAAAATAAATATTATATTTGAAATCATAACATTTAAATTATCCAATGGTTATTTTTTAATAATTTTTAGGAGAGTGGGATTTTTTGAGTAAATATTAAATATGGTATAAGTACATAGTATATATTATAGAATCACAATGGAAAAAGTGATGTCATAAATTCTATAAAATGAATCCATTACCAAATATATATTTTCCTTTTAAAATAATGTTTATTTTAGGTTATTAGATTAATTTCCTAAACCATCTATGAATGCTAACAAACCTATATCATATATTTAGGTTTTAAAATCAATTCTTTGTGAATATGGATCACTAACACATTTCCAATGATATTATTTTAATATTATCAGTTGTTGGACTTATAAAATATTCAATGTTACCCCTCAGGTAGAAACTATGGAAAAAAACTATGGTAAGGTTTTTGGTTTTGATTATTTTATAGAATCCAAAATCTATATTTAAAAATTAATAAATATTTACTATATCTTTTTCTATAAATACCTACCCAAACTCCCTCTCATATCCAGTAAAAACCATTTATCTTGAATTTATTATCAATAAACCTCTTCAAATACCTCCCAATGTATTCTTAAGCTCGGATGAATCTCCTCCCAAGATTTTAGATGCATCCTCTCAAGGTATGGGGATTCTCTCCTCCTCATCATTATTCAAGAACTTTCTTCATGTTATGCCTTTTGATTTAAAATATTTATTATTTTCATATAATTTTACAAAAAATATATAATATTATTATGATGTAAAATTAATTAGAGTCTAACTTTCACTCTCATTAATCCCTTCTATGAATCATTATGTACACACATTATGCAGATGAAATTATCATGATATTTTCCATGACAAAAATTTGTGCTTTGAATTCCCATCCCCATTTACACTCAAGGGTATTCACCTAGATATACTAATAATTAATTTATTTTTTACTACCATGTATGTAACCCACACTCCCCAATCATGGTATTAAAAGTGATAAAAGGAATTTTTTGTTGTATGATCTATGTGGCACACAAATGCTGGTACATGATATGTATGTGATGGGTGGGCCTGAATTATATAGCCTTGTAATGTATCAAGTAATATTTTTATCTCATGAGATACCATATATGGTGCAAAAAAGGTTATCCTTAAATTACTATGTTATGATTTTTTGTAGTTATCCATTACTTATTCTTATGATGCTGTGTTTTATGTCTTTTCCACATTCCTATGGTTCCTTTATGTAATCCTATTATATCATTTTTGATGTTCAATTTTTTATTCTCACCCCTTTTATGCCACCTCGATATTCTTATTGACTCACATGTATTACTTTCATCATGTTATGTTTTTATTATTATATTACAGGTCTTTATAGCTCACCCCTTTCTTATGTACATCCCCAGGTTATCACGTGCAGTATTATAATATTGATGAAATATAAGGACCTGTTTTATAATTTTTAAATAATGTTTTTATACACATGTTTTATGTTACTATTCTATATATATAATTACCCAAATAAACTAGGACTCATGATCTTTTAGAATTGTATTAAGTGTATATTTATGTACTAAATCAGGAATTAACGTTCTTTAAAATATGGAATATCATAGAATCAACCAATATTTATGGGTTATTTGGAACATGAAATGGTGGAAGTGTAACTAAATAGAATGAATAATTTTTTTTATTTCCTAGGAATTTGAGCTATGTTAAATGTAAAATTATCTTTCTAAATGCTAAAGGATCTTGCACACCAATGGTGGGACTTATCTATCCAAGCTAATTTCAACTGAGGCCTTACATGAGAATTATTTGAAGATATTTCAACAAAAAAAATACACCCTCACACCTTAAAGATAACTAGAATAAAATATTTCTTTAGTCTAAATAAATTAAATATATTTATGATAGAGTATATATCTATGTTTATGAACTTAATTTGTTTTTTCTCTAAATATTTTTGCTGGGAATCCCTGAAGGAATACATATTTGCGTCTAGGATATGAATGAAGATCCATTATAAGATATTTATCCTATGTTTTATAGTTTATATGAATATAGTTAATAGATATATGGTGGATGAACAAGGTGTGAATATAAATGTGGTCGAAGGGAGTACATTTGTCTCTATAGGAACAAGTGGGTTCTCTAATGTTGGTAATAAGGAGAAGAGGGACACCTACATCTAAGGTTGTGTATCATATCTAAACTAGAACATAATACCTATTAACTTCCCTCCATCAAACAAAAGTATGTTTAGATGTATCTAATATGGTTCACTTGATAATATTAAGAAACATAGTATGGAACCACCAAGATCATGTCATAAGTTTAATCATATGGTAAATATTCAGTATTAATATCATAGTGCTACTAAGTCAGAAACTAAGAATAAATCCCATGTGTCTCAAGATTCTTGTTCTTTGATGAGATTATATTATCAAAATAATTATCATCCTTAGTATTGGGAGCTCCAAGGTGACTCTATAAACCCCATGACTCCTCAAAAAAATACAATCACAACAAGGAACAAAAGAACAAGTGGGAAAAGTAATCCATTGTATTGTTTTGAGTAGATGATCATGGAATATCAATTAAGTCCTTTGGCTGTATAGGGTACCATTCTTCTTAACTATAATATTATTAATATTCTATTTGATACTAGTGTATTACAATCTTTTTTTCTTCATTTTTTGTTGATCAAAAGAGGATGAATATAGAATTTATGCCATATGTGCTGAGTATCTCAACACCTCTTAAAAATAAAGAGTTAATTTGATTTAAATTTGCATATTTTTATATAAAAACCATTGGTATCTAGTTTTATTGGGAAATTTCTATTTTGTAAATTAATGTCTCTAACTTGATCATTGGAATGTACCGATTGGTCTCTTCCAAGGCCCATATCGATTGTTATGTTCGATGGGTAAAATTTGTATATCTTGAAGGGTTAGTTTATCTATTTAAAGGACGATGTGATATGAAGTAAAGAAAAAAGGCCCCTCTTCTCCAATTTTTGGAACTATTTCTTATCAAGTAATAATATCCAATTTGGGGGATAATGACATGATTGATACTAGAAAATTTCCTATCATAATGGATCATTATCCAGACATGTTTCCCAATAATTTCATTATTTTTCCTCCTAAAAGGGAAGTGTCATTTAAACTTTATCTATTTATGGGAAAAAATAATATTATAATCCCATAATATAGAATAAAACCAATATATTTAAAGGAGTTAAAGATCCAATTGGAAGAGTTAGAAAGTAAAGGGTTGATAAGAACGAATATGTCACCTTGGGATGAACGAGTTCTTTTTATCAATAAGGAAGATGAATTTTTATGACTCTATATTGATTATTATAAGCTAAATTAGGTTTTGATAAAGAATAAATATCCACTAAATTATATTAATGACCTTTTTGATCAATTCAATGGATCCTAATGGTTCTATAAAATTTATCTACGCCTTGGGTATCACTAACATTGGGTTCAGAAAGAGGATACACCAAAGTCAACTTTTATGAGTCTTTATGGTAAATATGAATATATGGAAATTCCCATTGGTCTTACAAATATACCAACAATTTTTATGGAATTAATTAATCATGTATTCTAGTGGTTCCTAGAATCCTTTATTGTGATATTTTAGGATGACATACCTATGTATTCTCACACCCAAAAAGGACGCGAGGAATATTTAGAGACTATATTGATCATTTTGAGAGAGCCTAATTAAATGAAAAATTCTTGAAATGAGATTTCTAGACATAATAATTTTTTCCTTTTCCATTTCATTTCTGAGAAATGAATATCAGTATAACCTATAATGATAAAGGGTTTTATCTCTTGGAAACCACCAAAAATTGTATTTAAGATAGACAATTTCTTAGTATTACCAGGTTACTACGCTCAATTTTTTTGGACTTCTCATGACTCACATATTAAATGATAGTTCTCATGAGAAAGGTCACTCCATCCCATATGAATGATAATTTATTACAATCATTTTTGGAACATAATTCAAGGATTACTTCCTCACCAATTCTTGTTTTTTTAGAACCTTGGAAATAATAAGTGGTTTATTGTCATGCATCTGTATATTAAATCTATTGTGTTATAATTGAAGGAGATCACATAGTTTAAAATTGTGAATTCATGAAAATAATTATCTAACCCATTATTTTGAATTGGTAATATTATTATAGGATTTGAAAATTTTTCTTCATTGTATATTTGGTGATAAGTTTACTCTATTCACAGATCATAAGAGTTAGAAACACATATTTTTATAAAGGGATTTAGAACAGTGACAAAGATGATGGATAGAAGACCTAAAGATGTATAACTATAACATGGTTTATAAACTTAGAAAAAGGAATTCCATAATATATTATTTGATCCAAAATTCATATAATAAATTAGCTAAATAATCTTGTGATCATTGTAAATTTATGGATATGATAACAATATGAACTTGGATTACACTGAGTAAGATCAATTTATAGTTTTCCATCTAGTAAATATTATTAATGACTTGGTTGAAAAAGTCAAGGATACTAAAATATTGAATTTATATTTTCATTCTACAACATCAAAACTCAATGTTGGGGACACCATTGATGGATGTAAAAAATACTAGAATTCTATGTCATTTTTTCTCTATCATCCGGCTATTCCACTATTTTTTTAGGAAAAACTCATTTTTTCATATCACCATTAAAAATGGGATGTTCATCCTAGAATTAATAAGAATTATAATGCATTGAGAACTCATTTCTATTGGGATAGCATGAAAAATAAACCATCATAGTATATTATGAGATACATCACCTGTCAGTGGGTCAAGGTTCAACACCAACAACCATCTGGTATGTTCAAATAATTACCTATAATCATATAGAAATGGGAGCAAATAACTATGTATTTTTTAAATGTATATGATGAAAATTATGAAAAAATGATTCTATATGGATGATTATGGACCAGATCATAAAGTCATCTCACTTCATCCCTATTCATGAATACAACAGAGTAGAAGAAGTAAAAGATACCTATATTTGGGAATTCATAAAGGTTTATGGAATACCATTTTGATCATCCCAAACTAAGACCCTCATTTTCTATCTTGTGTTTCGTGTTATTTATAACTAGATTTCAATACCTAGTTAACCATGAGCACAACTTATCATCCTAAAATGGATGGAAAATAAAAATGAATGATCTAATCATTAAAATATAAGCTCTATACTTGTATTATGGATTTTATAGGCTCATTTTAGGATCATATACTATTAATGGAGTTCTTTTTCAATAACAATTATCAATATTTAGTACATATGGATCCTTTTAAAGCATTATATGACCATACTTGTAAAATTACACTTTCTTGGTTAGAGATTGGAGAGCCTTCATTTTGGGGACCTATCCTTGTCTATGATATGACTGAAAAGATTTAGATGAGTATGAAAAGTATGTAAAGGTATCAAATTCATTATAATTCTTAGTCATATCATCATCAGTTGTATTTATCATTTTATGTGGGACATCATTCATTCATGCAAGTCTCCCCAAGGTTAGGGAATAAATGTTTGGGTTTGAAAGGTAAACTTTCTCCTCTATAAATCAACCCTTTTGAAATAATATAATGGATTGGTGATGTGAATTATCAATTGTATTTATCTCTATGATTTATCTATGTACACAATGTATTTTTCTATCTTGATTAAATAAGTACCAACTGAAATCTGACCATGTGATTTGCTGGTATCACATTAATCTTTCACCAAATGCTACTTTTTAAACATACCAATATGGATTTTGGATAAAATAGTGATGTTGATACATGGAAAGAGTATATATTTAGCCTGATTTTTATGGAAATATGGTTAGATCAAGGAGGATACATGGAATAGGAAGACTTTACGTGAGATCAAAGGACCAAACTTTTCCAAAGCACCAGGAATATCAAGTTTACTGGGGATGTAAAGACTAATGTTAAGGAGAATGTAATGCACCAAATTTCTGGTAGTTTACCATTTTATTATTAACTTTTAAGTTATATAATACTTGGAATGACTTTTGGGAGTTTATTGATGGTTTTATATTTCATTGGGAGGGTTTTTAAGTGTTTATGATTTGAGCACAGTTTTAGGAAACCATGAAAATTCTCCAAGAAACAGTGAAAGTGATCCTAGGATTCGTCCAAAACATGTGGGTGATCATGGAAAATTGTGAATTCGGATTCAGATAGAAAAAAATAGATATAACATGGGTCTTAAAATTATGTGCAAGCTGTTCGAGGGGATGGTTTGGAGATATTACCATTCACATGGTTGGATTACGGTTTACCAAACCGTGTAGCCAAAACATGAGACATGAATTTATTATTATGAAAAATTTAGTGTAGCTTGGATTTTATCCCTAGAAACAACATTTCTATTTTCCTCTCTTAGGAAGTCAAACTCCTCACCTTCCATAAGAATTCTTGGTGATTCCTTTTTATTCATAGGCTAGTTTTGAAAGAACTAAATGCATTGGATCTCCAGAGTCCTTGGTATGTCTCTATTTTCTCCATTTATCCTTATATATCATTATCATCTATCACTCAAAACATTTGATCTAATTATTTATCGATTGATCTATAATACATTATGTTTTTATGATATATTTGTTAGATTTATTGAAGGAAATAGGTTTTTGATACTGGATCAAGAAGTTTATTTACGTTGTTCTTTGTTTTCTTAACTTGCTGAGAGGTTGGTGGATTCTATCAAACTCTATTTTTTTATATGATTTGGATTCAAAATTTTATTAAATGTTTTCTTGGATTTTCAAAGGATTTTTTTATAAACATGATAATTTGAATGGATTTTGTAAAACCCCTTTTTTATATTTTTAAATTCTACTTCAAAATTATGGTTCTCATTTAATACAAGCAGGATATTCAATGAAATGTTTTAAAGGGATGAAATGTTTTAAAGGGATAAAATATTTTATATTGAATGGTTTGATATGGGAACTTTCATAATTGGTTTGGTTTTTGTTCATTAGGATGGATCAATGTCATGAAGTACCACCATTAACATGGGATGTATCAAGGTCATGAAGTACCATTGTATGTGTGGGACAAAGCATGGTAATAAAGTACCATAATCAATTTAGGTCACCAAGTGTGGCTTGGAGAGATGATGATAAAGAAATATAGAGTATAGGGAGGTCTAGGGAATGCATGTGTGTCTGTGTGTGTCTATGAACATGGGATGAATATTCCATATAGTAAGAAATGGTAACAAACATTGATTAATGTTTTCATCTATGGAACTCATTCATGTTTTTTTATTAAATTGACATCTTCTTCTCGCTAATTTTATACAAAATGTAATAAAATGTTGTTATTTTAGTGGTGTGTGTTGGGAATCCTTTGGGGATTTCCTACTGAGTGTTATACTCCTCCCTTTCTTAGGATTATTGGTATGCTTGAAGATATTGTTTACCAGGACACAAGAAAGATAAAGTTATCATACTTATATAGTGATTCATCTTGATATTGTGGGCACGACATGTTGAGTTAGATATTGCAGTATGTTCAGGTGATGCCTGGGATTATGCTACTTTGGTTTCATAGAGTCATGTTGTCTTTCTATATCTATGTTTGATTTATTTTTTTCTTCTTTCCACTATGATGTTGGTTTCATTTTAAGTCATTTGTTAAACCATTTTTATTATGTTGCATCATATATATTTTTATCTATCTTTTATTTTTGTTATGTTTTGTTGTGTTTTCCATTATAAAGGAAGAAATGTACCCAAATTTTTTGGAAGTCCTTGGAATTTATTTTCAGCATTTTCTGTCATGGATAAATTCCACTTAAGGTTAGTGGAACCTCTGTTGTGGCTCAAACTAATGGGTCGGATGAATATATAACATTGTGGATATACTAGAAAATAGGGGGCCACCGTTTTTTATATTTTTGAGAAACTATATAATATATATATATGGAGTAACAATTTTTATGATCGATGAAAATAGATTCCAATTTCATAATAATAATTTTATAATATCAGTGGAGAAATATAGATTTAAATAAAAAATAGAAACCACATACCATCCACAAACCAACAAACAAGATGAGTTAACAAATATGGAAGAACGAGGAATTCTAGAGATGGAACTATGTATCTTAAGAAAGTATTATACACTAAATCATTAGGATTCACAAAGGTCATACATAACTTCATTAAAAACAATAATCGGAATTTCTCTATATAAACTAGTGGTCATAAATGATTTCCATTTACTTTTTGAAAGTAAACACAAGGAATTTTGGATTGTAATGGTAATAATTCTAAATAACAAATATATAGATGAGAAGAGAATGTTTAGATTAAATTATCTTGATGAAATAAGAATAGAGTCATATGATAATGAAATAATTTTCTAGGAAAGGAAAAATATATTTCATAATTGAAATATTTAATAAAAGTAATTCAAGAAAGTAAAACTAGTGTTTTATATTCAATTAAAGACTCAAAATACTTACTAGAGAACTATAATTTAGGTGTTATTAACCGTTAAAGGTGATTTATTTCAATAAAAATAGAGTTATGTATATTTTTAGAGAAGAAGTAGAACCATTCATAGTGAACGATCAAATACATAACCAAACATTAAAGGAGGAAAGGTGGAAAAATCCACCATTACATGGCAAATATATTGAAAAATTATTAGGATAATAATTTCAAAAAAAGTTCTCCTATAAGGAAAATTAGGTACAAGCTTTTTTTAGTTATTTTATTTAGAGTAAACATAAATTATCATCGTAGATTATATTACTTTTAATTTATTGGATGATTTTTGAAAAAGCGACTAATTGGAAAAGGAAGGTACACTTTATGAAGGGAACTAAAAAAAGGGGGTATTTTATTATTTATTATTGTATATTTTTGAATTTTATTGATATGTTGTTCATTATATCTCTATGAATTGGTGAATAATGATTATTTAGAAAAAATCATGTGTAGGTGAGAGTTAGTGTGTGTTCTGTGAGATAAAAAATCACTTAAAAAAATTTATCACGTCTAAATTATTGGAGAAAAAATCATATTGATAACTTGGAGTCTATTGTTTTCAAAAAATTATTTTTTAGTTATAATTAAAATGGTTTCATGTGAACCATATTTTGGAGTATATACAGAAGATTATTAAACTCAAATATGATAATATTTTGTTTTTTTAAAGAGTAATATCTTTATGAATCATCATAAATGAAATTAAATATGTTTTATAAACTAGATTGAAATGAGATTTAACTTTTAATAAAGTGTGTGGTTAAAAATGTAATCCCTGGGTAAGAATCAAGGACAATCTAGGAGTTAGTTATACAACCTTGGTCCCATATAATCACTCTTATAATTAACCTTTAGGTATTACATCTATTTGTAATAACCTATTTCTTAATGATATATACATAGTGAATAAGTGAAATGAATAATAAATGGATTACAATTTTTTTTACAGCATGTGACTTGTTTTAAATAGAGAAAATAATTGGTGAATATTGAAATCAAAATGAAGAAGCTGAAGATAACATATCAAATCATTGAATAATATGAATCAAGGAAGTGTGAAATTAGATTATTGAATAAGGATCATAAGGGTGAAGGATTTAAGAAGTTTTTTTGTTAATTTTATGATTTTATAAATCCATTATCAATTAATATTTATTTACCTAGGGATAAAACATTATAATAAGTGGAATATTTGTGAAAACATTATTGAGAGTAATTACTTAAGGAAAAGTAATTGATCTAGTGTGGGTGGATGTTATTATGACACATATTTCATTGTTTTCTTATAATAGTTTATATTTTTAGTGTAATTGTATTTTAAAAATATTATTAATATAGTATTTTATAGGTTTGTGGATAATTTGGGAATAAGTGGTGAATATTGGAAATTAATTATAGGAATTTAATTCATTCAATTTACTTTTTAAAATATGATTAACATGTATAATTTATTGAATTTATTATGTTATTTCAAATTAGGTATCTAGGATGTGTGAGATAAAACTGATGAAAATAAGGGGATGTGTATAAATGAATAGAATAATGAAGATGGTGATATTATCATGATGTTTTCCATGTCATAAATCAAGAAATATTTTTAGTTATCTGCATGTATCATAAATCATGAATAAAGTAATGGAGCACCAACAATGCAAGTGTCAAGGCTTTAGGGAGTTCCATATTTCCAATGATTTCCATGAGAGAAAACATTATAGAATCCAACCTCAATGTTTCCTATGTTATATCTCGTTGGTATATCAATTTATTGAGGTTTCTCACATTTAATTAACAGGATAAAAATAATCAATAATGTTTTTTTGGTATTAATACTTAGGAAAAATTTTGGAAGTAAAGATGAGTGTGATAAAAAGGAAGAAGTCCAATATAGGAAATAACTAACCCAACACTAAAAACGTTTCCACTTAGGGTATAAAAAATAACTCAATTCTATTTTTGTTGATTCTAATGTTAATGAAAATAAGAGAATGTAATTGGTGTTGTGATACTATATTTTTGAGGATGTTTAAAAGTCATATATCGGAGCCTATGTCAGGGGTGCAATTATACAATGTACTTTTCCCATACAATGATAGAATATAACACTATTTCTGATTCCAACATAGACTTCAACTACATTTTATTTTTTGTGAATTAACTATGCAATGAGTGAATTCAATAAAACACCTTATGTATTGATTTCTTACTCTCACATCACCATTTCAATGATATATGTGTACACAACAAAAAAATGAATTTTCACTCAATAGAAACTTCAGAATGAAATTTTTATAAATTTAGATTATTTATCTACAAGAATATAAAATGATTCAGATGATGAACTTAGTAGTTTAAAAATATTTTATAAGGACATGGATGATCAATTTAAAAATGCGATAAAGTGTCATGAGTCATGAGATCCATTTATAATATTAAGGGACACATGAAAGACATTTATAGACTATGGGGAACAAATGAATCTACATAAATATATATCGATCCATATTAGGTAATATCATAATATCCTGAATATGTGAAAAAAGATCCTTAAGAGAGAATAAAAGGTACATGGGCAAGGTGAATGGAGTTTGGATTGGATAGATGAATGGAGAAAGTCAAGTTGTTATGAACATTTTTTCACATGAAATGATATCAAGTAACACTACCTACATGAAATGATAAAAAACTTAAAGATTTTGGGTAAGAAGTATAAAACAGAGAATACAGTAATAGTGGATGGATTTTAACCATTTCCAAAGAGATATAGAGCATGGTATAAGGAATACTAGGTGAGGAGAAGTCTACCATTGTTATAGAGGAGAAATCTTTCTCTTATATTCATTTAATCATTGTATTATAAAGATGAGTTTTCTATTCATTAGTGGGGTTTAGGTGATGTGGATCTTATGATCATTATTAATTATTGAATAAATTGAATAACAGTAATTTTTATATTATTTTTCTTAATGATTTACAGGCTTGATAACTTAGTATATGAACCTTAGGGATGGTTAGAGTAATGAGAATTTAAATTCATTGTATATTCCTGATATAATAATATGAGATTTTAAATAATGATAATCCACTAATAACTCAAGGAACATATATATTATTGAATTGTTAAAATGAATTATATTAGTGTATCCAATATAGGAAACCTTATATGGAGAAATTGTTATACTAATGAGCCTATAATAGCATTTAAGGAGAACTTTAGGTATTGAGTAGTCATGATATTATATTTTCAAGGATTTTATGTAAAAAAAATAATTAAAAAAACTAATCCAAACTTCACCACAGTTACTCATTGATTTCTTAAAACCTTATCTACAGATTTTGGGTGCACTAAACCCACACACTATAATTTTTTTACTCTGTTACTCTTTGTTTAGTTGAAATTTCAATAAAATACCAAAAAATCATACTTTAAATTCTATAAACATAAGTATACTCAGAAGTTTTAATTTTTCATGGTTTTCCCTTTTGATATGGCTTGAGAGCACCCAGTTAATGTGCTACAATGACCCTATACACTTATAGGGGTGTGTAACATCCACTATAAGTTTCAAAGAATAAGTATTAAGATAAGAAAATATTATAGTGATATCAATTTTATTGATATACTAAAATGAATCAGCTTATAATTTTTGTCAAGTATTGATATGATCAGTAGATGTTGTGAAATTACCAAAATATTTGAGGGGTTTAGAGAAGAAAGATATAAGGGATCCAAATTTTCAGGCCTTGGTATCCATTAAAATTTTTATTATAATCTCATTGGGTTCAATCATCTAATCACAATAATTTTTTAGTTATATGAACATACTCTTAGGTATTTTTTTACTTGATCATGATCATAAGAATGAAATTATTTCATATTTGAAACCGTATTTCTTAGGAATTATCTCATAGAATCACGAGTCTTATCTATTATAAAATAAACACTTGCAACATTTATTGAGGTTAATCCAATCACTAATAACCTTCCATATAATTATTGAATAAGGATTCATTATTATGAATTTTTATTGTGGATGTTGTCTATAATATTCTAGAATCATTCCTATAAAGTATTAGGAATTTTAGAATGGTAATTTGGGTCAAATATTGGATTGACTATGTAAATTTAGACACTTTATAGGTGGAAGGGGTGTCAGTATAGGTTATGGAATGGGTCTTGGAAGTTACTATGAGATTAGGGGTTGAGTTGTATTAAAATTCCATGGTAAGTGATATTTAAGAGAATTATAAATATGGAAGTAAATTTTGGAGTGTAGTTTTTGTTAAAAAGGAAATATGGAGGTATTTTAGATATTACTTGATCTTTATTTTAATTGAGAGAATTTTTGGGATATTTCTAGATAGTTTTTGAAGTTACAACATATTTTTGAAAAAATGGTAAACTCTAATACACAAAGGTTCCATTGGTTGTGTAAAAAATACTATGTCCTAGAATGTATGGAAGTTAATATTATATATGAGTACTCCACATGTAAGAGTAATAATCTTATGTAGAAATGGATAAGTGTTGGATGCCTTATTATATATATGGGTAACCGATGTGATATATAAGAGTAATTATATGGTAAAGGGAATATGTAAAACTTACATCGTGATATGTAAGGGTCACCTTGTGATATGAAAATGGTTAAGAGTGGAAGTACCCTATGATACATAATGGTAAGATACATAAGGGTACCTTGGTTCCCTTTGATACGTAAGGGTCACATACAATGTCAAATTTTGATATTGGATGATATATAAAAGACATATAATAAATAAGAATATTTTTGTGGGGAAAATTATGATAATTAAAAGTTATTTAAATGATACATAATTTTTATTTTAGTGATTTTAATGTAACACCATGATATTTTAAAATAAGTAAACAATGTTCGATAATGGGTATGACACGCAACACTGAGTTTAAATTAATCAAAAAATATTATCATTTAAATATGAGGATTAAACCTTGAAATTGAATTAGAATATAAGAAAAGGGATGAACAAATTAAGATATATATATAAAGTTCATAATAAAAAAATTATTCATTAATTCATAGGAAATAAAAACCAAATTTTTAGAAGTCATTTTATTTTTCAAAAATTGTTTTCTTCAGAAATGATATTTTTTACTTTTTTGACGAATATTATAATTAATTTTTAAATCATTTTGAAATTTTATTTTAAAAAAAGGATATAATTTTTGAAAAAATCATATCCAAATTATGTTATGTTTAAATTTTTAGTTTTTTTTCAAAAAGTATGATTTTTTAATGTATAGTGAAAAATACTGATTTTTTTGAAAACTCTATTCCTTTATAATATTTAAAAATTAAAATTATATTTTGGATTAGTTTTAATTTTTCATTATCTGCCTTTGATTAAGAAAAATCCAATTATACTATATATAATGAATAATATAATTTAAATTTGTATAAAAACATTTTTATACTTCAAAATACCTTTATTCAAAAAATTGGTTTTCATCGCGTTTTGCAAGTTTAATTTTAAATTAAATTATTCCACTTTTTTTATATTAAAAATTTTATTCCATATTCGTAATAATATGTTTAAATTTTGGTAAATATTTCTGTTATATTTTGAGTCATTTTGAATATTAATCATAGTAAACATTGTAACCAAAATGAAGTTAAAAAATATTAATTAAGGGTAGAAATAATGCGATAAATACTAGAAACAAACCATAATACTTTCCTTAATATTATTGGACAATAATATTTAATCCATAATAATAATTCTTTTAATATACGACCTTTTGTTTCCATATGGTAATTATTTTGACCTTTATAATATTTGATGTAATGAAAAGTAAGAAATATCATTCTATTTATTTTATTATCTTTTAATATTTTTATGTAATGATAAAAAAAGGTATATTAGGTTATATATATTAATTTTAAATATAAATATTTTTTATTTATCATGGTAATTTATTTTTATTTTTTGGGGATGAAATGATTAACTTAAATTCCAACATAATGACGATTTAATATTTATTCAATTAATATAAAATTAAAATAAATGATTTGAAAAATATTTAAAGTAATAATATTTGAATGAATTTTTGTGTCATATGATTTTTATAGAAACAAATTACATATTATATCATTATTAATTCTTTATAATTGAATTTGAATTTTCTATTCTATTTTTTAATGCCAAATTAAGTTAATAGTTCCAAAATTGTCATTAATGTTATTTTATAAGAAATAATATTTTATTAAATGATTTAAAACTCAAAAGAACAAACATTTCTTCCAAGTGACTGGATATTGTTTAAAATATCAACAATGGACCATTAGTGGACTGATTTGTATTTTATAGTTACCTTCTTGACCCCTAAAGAGTAAAATCATTAATAACACGATAGTTGTCCAAATGGGTTAAAATGAGTTGAAATAAAAATATAAGGGTGAAATAATAACCTAAATTTGTTCAATTTTAATTAATTAGAGTATTTAGACTCAAAATATTATTATATTTTAATCTTGTCAATTTTTATCCTTCTAAATTTGAAAATTAATTAAAATTAATTTAATATTTTAATAAATTTATAGAGTGCCCCCCCAATCTCTTATAAAAGGGAACCTACACTACTCTTTTATTTACACAAAAAAATAATTTAGGTTATAAAAAACCTCTAAAAATATCCCCTAATAACATCCCTCAACATATCCTATAGGCCTTTGGGTTATCTTCAAACTAAAATGGAAATATTTTTGGTGAAAAACTAAAGTGGTTGGTCAAGAAGAGTTATTGTTCTTAATCTAGAATTTTATTTTATTTACCATTAAAACTTCCTCAAATAATATTCTGACCTTATGATATAATAAAATAATTATATTCCATATACTAGTATGTTATTTTGTTAATTTCATAACCAATATCCGTCTCCTATCCCATCAAATAAAAAACAAAACCATTATTTGTGTGTACAACGAATTACCACCTCACGAATCGATGTAATTATTTTTCCATCACCTCAGCAGATGGTTGGATATAATGATGGATTTAATTTACATACGTGATATTAATGAAATATTTATAACTATGAAAAATAATCTATCATTTACTTTCTTACCATTCCATTCACTGAAAAATGATAACGTCGTTCGCGTGTACGTGTGGATTATCACCTCCACAAAGTAATGTGATTCTTTTTTAATCATCACATAACATGGATGATATATATAAGAATATATAAATAAATAATAATATATTAATTATATAATGATAACTATATAATGATACAATAATATTTAGCTTCCTTACATAACGATCGTTGGAAAATGGAAACATTACTCACGTATACATACAACCAATCATCTCCATGATTGTAACACAATTCATTTTTCAAAAAAATATATAATGATTTATTTTAGAATTATAATTTATGTATAAAGATAATAATTATTACAAGATTATTATTCTATATATTATTTAATAATTACCACTTTCATGCTACCAAATTATTTTTTGACATATGGTCCAAATATTGTCAAAATATCTCACATGAACTTAATTGATTAAGTAATTAAATATGACATGAAATTTAATAAAATAAAAGTAATAATAACATGAAAAATATTTTTAAGAATGTAAATAATTACAATAATATTATTACTTAAGAAGATAAATAATGTATGTGATGAGTCAATCTCAAGGTAAGAGACTTTATTTTAAAAATACTCTTTTAATGTTTCCCTTCCACAACTTCTTATTCCATGTCCATATTTTTAAAATTATTTTATAATAATTTTTATATTGAAATAAATGAATAATAAACGAAATTTTATTTCACTTTTTTACTTTCGTTCAAAGGTTTTAAAAATTATTCTTTTTACAAATTTTATACTACAAATTTTAAATTTATTTACAAAAAACAGAAGGAATGTACTATTTTAACGTATACGATGACAATGAATTTTCCCCTCACTATAACCATTATTTGATATTTTAATTACATAATAAGATTCCATTTTTTATTAAATGAATAACAATAACTCCCTATTTTAGGTTTATGATCAAAATGGGGTTTAAAATGGAATGGTTATTTTAATATATAGAGATGTTTCCTTATGGGAGAAAAGAATATTTTTGTGTGTGTAATGTTGGAAATTGAGAGTTTTTATTTTTTATGATTATGTTATGTTTATTAGGTATTATTATTATGATTTTTTCTTCTATTACTAATTAATTATATGTGTTTTATGTTATAACCCATGGTCAGGTGGTTCTATTATAGTCATCCAATTCATTGGGTATGGAAGTTGATTATATTCGTTTTCCCATTTGAAGAGTGTTGTGGAAAATTATGTACCAATTAAATTTCATGATTTACCTATGATTTATATGTAGTGTTATGAATATATTATGATTTATAAAGGTAATATTTTAATTTTATGTTTAAAGTAAAGCACGTGATGCTTTTTAAATGTGGAAAGTACAATTTTGTGAAATGTTTTACATGTTTTTTACATGAATTCAAATAAATATTTATGAGTTTTATATTTGATTAATGATTTATTTTGAACTGTTTTACGAAAATCTTTGGGATGATAAGTTGATTTATTGGGATGTTCATTTTGAGCCCAATGTTCTTTTTGAAAATGGTAAATTTTTATAAGTATTAATTTACTAAAAGTTTCTTTCTTTATTTTTATATACCTTAATAAGATTTATGTACTCATCTAACATTTTAAAATTTATTTCATAGAGTTTTAATAATGGGTCATAAAAAATAAGAATTCATGTTTAAATTAAATAAGATTAGTTATGTTTCATTTTAAATGTTTTATATTTATGGGAAAAATAGATACTGTGTAGAAGTATCCACCTTATAATTTATGGGTTTATTATGTAAGATTTATGACCTAATTATCTAGAAATATATACCTAAAAGATATTTCAGATTAAAATAAAGTGAATTCTTGTCTAAAGTCACTAAAATATGTAATGTTTAAAGATAGTTCATTATAGTTGGTATCCGAGAAAAGGTTTATACAACATTGGAGATTTAGATTTTTTCATGTGAGTTTATATTAAGAGTTACAGATAACATCAAGGGTTTATAAGTTAAAGGTTGAACAAAAGTTAAAAGGATTATTAACACCTTTAAAGTTTTTATGTGATGGATTTTTAGGTGATTAATGATATTTTTGGAGATGTTTTATTTGTATTTAATTTTATGTAACCCCTAGGTTTAACATAAAGAATTATTTTAGAATAATTTTATTAAATTTCTTAGTATGTAAGTGAAAATTTATGAGATAACCTTTGAGGTTAAATCATTATTTAATTTTCATGTTATTTAGGTAAGTTTTGAGGATTTAAAGGTTAAATTACTAAAAATATTGAATTTCTATGGGTTGTTTCTTCACAAGGACCAATTTATTTTTATCATGAAGTAACACATTTCATATTTTAGTGATGTTATTTTATATATATTAAATATCATTTATAAAGATGAAATAAATATAACATTAAAAAAATTTATTTCCCCTTTTAGATGATTCTATCATCACTATCATGGAAAAATCTTGTTCAAATGATTTTAAAATCTTTCTGAAAATCCAAGCCACCTAAAAAAAACTATTTGATCTATTAAAAAACTTTTCATCTCTACAAAATTTATATGGATCATGGAATCTATTTTATTTGATTTCAAAATATCAAATCATACATCTCATTTTTCAAGGTAAATACCACCAAGAAATTTAATTTTTATATTATAGAGATAAGGAATTTATTCTGAAATATAAAAGTGATATCAAAAGCATTAACAAAAAACCATGATGTTGGGATTTAAGGTATGAATTATTTTATTGTTTTCTAATTATAAAAAATTATTGATTTGATATTGACTAATCATAAAGAAATATCTCATATCATTTATTTTTTGGAATAAAGTATTAAGGAATATGACTACAAGGAATAGTTAAAATCTTAAGAAGGAAGATGAATGAAGGATATGTTTTTAAATGATACTATGATATATTCTTAATATTATGAGAATCATGAAATATTATATATTTTTTATTCAAAATTTGGAAACATATGATATAATTGAGACCTTTCAATAGTGGTATAGAAAAAAGGTAATAATTTTTAGAGACACTCATTTAAGGATATATGATAAAAGGGAAATTGACCATTGAGTTAAAATGTGATTGATGATAGTAGAGAAATGTTATTTATAGAAATCCTTAGATGTTAAAAAGTTATTTTATGATTAATGATATTTTTGAGGACATTTATAATAATTCTAGGAATTTTATAAGAATTATATTTACATGGTTTTATTAAAAATGAATATATGTTGCATCTGGTAAGAATGAGGGGCTTTAACCCACAACCAAAGGGTGAAAAGGGTTCATCAACTACTAATGTCCTATGCGATGTACTAGTTAGTATAAAATTAAAGAAATGATTTAAAAATAAATATCAAATTGATGATGAGAATATATGTTTTATCGTATAGATAACCATGAGATTGAAAATCAATGTGGTGATTAAGTGATTAATGATATATTGGAAGAATTTTAATGGCGATACATGTTATTTATATAAATTATTTGAATATTTTTAGATTATACGATTAATGAGTTTTTTGGTATATGAATTTATGAGTGACTGTTGTTGAGTAGAGATAAATACTTAATTAGTCTCTAAAGAATATATGATCAATTTATTCTAAAATTTATGGTTTCTAACTTGTTTGGGAATATTTTAAATAATTATTGAGGATAGATCTAAGCTGAAATTTTGGTGTTATTGTTGAGGATTTGGAGATTAATTTTTTATTTCATAATATGATGTTTTATTTATTTTATAAATTATATTAACTTGTGAAAATAAGTTTGGTATTAGTAAATTTATAAATAATTCAGAAAAAATATATTATCTTATAATAAATTATGTGATTCATTAGAAGTTTATTTTAGTGCTTCAGACATAAAAAATTCAACTTCAATACTCATATTTTGGAGAAAAAGATTAAATTATTATGGAAATTGATTAAAAGATGAAATTAAAATTTTCATGTAAGTATATTTCCTTATGTTCTTCACCAAGATATTTAAATAATTCTAAAAATCCAGGAAATGGATCTTGAAATATAAATTTTATCCTACTACTTTAATTTCTGATGAATTGATGATTTTTTCACACCTATTTGGTTTTTGGTTTTTTGGTCAATGACTTTCTTATGACCATTCACTTTATTGTGATCGACGATATCTATCACACTATATCATTATTTTAAAATTATATTTTTATTTCATTTTCATATTTCGACTTCCCACTAATTTTCTCATATAGGGAAACCCAGTTATGTCTTATTCTAGATGAATTATATATTTTTATCCCTCTTTTAAATATGAAATTCTATTAATTTTTTTATGATGTGGTATTAAAAAAAAGGTATGTAAAACCCTTGATCACCGAGATCAAGTTCAAATTGTGGGGACACAATTTTTTAAAGTTGGAAGAATATATGAACCTATGTTTTTAAAATGACATTATTATCGATAATGTGTACGACATGAAACACTAAACCTAAAGAAACCTAGAAATATAATTATTTATATATAAATTTTATAACATAACCATTAAATTAATGGGTATGAATACGATTAAACAAATTATGAAAAATATATAAATTTCATAATCAATAAAAATTTATTTATTAATTTATATAAAATAATCAATTTATTTTTAAAAAATACATTTTATTCTTCAAAAATATTTTTCATAAAAAATAGTATTTATTTATTTTTGTGAGAGAATAGTATAATTATTTTATAAAAATATTATATATTTTATTTTATTAAAATTAGATCATTTTTAAATCATCATTTAAAAATTATCTTATGGTGAAATTTTGATATTTTTCTAAAATGTTTGATTTTTCAATGAATAATTAAAAATATTAATTTTTATTGAAAATTGTATTTTATTTTAAAGTATTCATAAAATAAATTTATATTTTAAATTAGTTTTAAAATGAAATTATTTATTTTTGATTAAAAATAATCCAAGTATTGTCTTTTTAATGAATTGTTTTACTTGAATTTAGTATGAAACATTTTTATACCGAAAATGGAATTTCTTAGAAAAAATATTTTTCATCATGTTTTGTGGGTTTAATTTTAAATTAAATTCTTCCACTCCTATATTATTAACACTAAAAAATTTGAAATCATATTTTTAATCAATAGGTGTCACATTTTTAAATATTTCCCTTTTAGTTCTTAACCATTATGAATAGTGATCATAATAAATTGTGTTACCATAGTAAAGGTAAAATGGGTTAATGAAGGGTACAAATAATGTGATAAAGAATATATAGTAATTATAAACCATGAATTAATTTTATTTCATGAGTACAAGTTATCCATAATCATTAATAATTCCAATATATTACCTTTTTTCTTTACGGGTTTGATGTTATCCTTTATTGTATTTTATACAATGAAAAGTCAAAAATGTAATTCTCTTTGTTTTATTTTATTTGAATTTTTTAAATAATTATGTTCAGTTATAAATTTTTATTTTTAAGATAAATGTTTTTTTAATTTTCATGGTAATTTATTCATAATTTTTAATGATGAAATAATTACTTTAAATGGCTTCAAAATGCAGATACAATATTTATTAAATTAATATAAAATTAAAATAAATTATATTAACAATGTTAAATTTAATATTATTTGAATGAATTTTGTGTTGAATTATTTTTTAGATAAAAAAGACATATTATAGAGGTTTTAATCCATTATATTTGAATTTAATTTTTTTCTTTTAGTGTTAAAAGTAAAATTAAAGAAATATTTCTAAAATTGGCATTAAAGTTATTTTATAATAAAAAACATTTTATTAAATGATTTAAAACTTAAAAAAATACTATGTTCATCCATGTTATTATAATATGGTTTATAATATCATCCATTTTTCATTACTTTTCCAATATTCATTTTATAGTATCCTTCTTTACCTCTAAAGAGTAAAATCTTTAATACTACACTAATTGTCAAAAAGGGTCTAAAAGGGTTAAAATAAGAAGATAAGTGTGAAAACATCACATAAACTTAAACAATTTTATTGTATGATAGGATTTAGACTCTTCCTCACCTTATCTTAAAATATTATCAATTTTTATCCATTTTAATTTGAAAATAATATATATTAATTTAATATTTTATGAAATTATAAGAGTGACCCTCCCTCTCTTATAAAAGAAAAACTCGTTTGATCCTAACCCTTAGAAGATTTATGTTATTTATTATATTATGATTTAAATCCCTTTAAATAGTTTAATAAAATTATTTTGAAGTGTATGAGGGGTATCGGTGGGTTAAGGGTGTCTCAAGGATCTGGGACATTGAAAAGGGAGAAAAAAGGAAATTCTTTTCTAGGAGCACAGTTGGAGGCTGGTCAGTAATAACCATGCTCCTTTCCAAAGAAACCATGAAGCCTAAACACCATGGTTAGTGGATGGCGTATGGAAACTGCATACTTTTTCAAATTTTGTAGGAGTTCTAGAAAAAACATGCGACCAGGGCCCCCTCTTGGACAAAGGTTACTGCACTATTAGTGCAGGATTGGCCAACAGTGTGGCCAAACCGTTCACCTGATTTAGAGAGAAGAATTTCCCATTTTACCCAAATATATATAAATTTTATTACCCTACTTTCAACTAATTTCTTCCTCCATTATCCAAGTTTATGAAATATATCCTCCCAAGATTCCTAAGGATTAATGTCCTTCGATTCTTAGCTGCTTGTAGCTTCGTTGGTTGTAAATTTAAGATTTGGGGGATTCTATCACTCCCATTTTATCTATTTTATGGAATAAAAATGGTTTTATGTTTCTCATATATCTTAATACTATTAAATCTTATTCTCTAGAAAATTATATTTTTGGTATTTGATGTTTGTATGAGTTTTAATCTAGGGATAAAGTTGAGTGAGCACTTGTCTACAAACATGAGGTAGGTGGTCTATAAGTTATATCCCATAGTCTTGTTGTTTATCAATGTGTATTGGGTTCCTAATTTTTGATATTATATTTTTTTATTAGTAGATAATGATTAATTGGGTACCTAGATGATGTATGTGACCTTTCATAAACCTTTTGGGATTTGTTTTTGAATAGCAGACCTGAGCAATGCTCATCAAAGGAGTGAACCACACCCTTAAACATGGGAATTAATTTTTTAAATGATTAATTGAAAGGTTAAATGTATTAAAACTATTTAAAATGTATTTATAATGCTAACATGATATATAGTGGTGTTAGGCTTAACCTAATTATGTTAAATGAGTTATGAATTGTATGTTGGTAAATGTGATAAATGGTTTATAGGGGGCATATTCATATTATGAAATGGTTTTGAGGTACGTTTAATGGTTGTGGTTGTGACTAAATATTAGATTGTTCTAATTATAGATTGGGGTTAATTGTAAAGAAAGTGATCAACTATGTTAATAGTGATAAATGGAAGAATTCTTCCCCCTGATGTATTAATGTGGAAAAAGGGTTAACTGACCCTGATAAGTGTTTGTTGATGAAATGGATATGGGTGTTAGTCAGAGAGGTCCACACCAAGTTATAAATGCTGGTCAGAGTAGTCTATATCGATAATGGGTGTTTGTAATGGAATCACACCCCCAAGTAATGGTGTTTGTCATGGCATTCCATACCATGGAAATAATGTTGGTCATGACTTTACACATCGAGAATATGTGTTGGTCACAATAGTACAAACCACAATTTGGGTACCTATACTAATTCAATAAGTTAAAATGAATTATACGGTATAAAAAATCCCATTGTGATACAAAGTGGTAAACCCTTAATGGTATTGTTGTGGAATCTGGGTTCCGATGGGGATAATTGGAAACTGCTTAACGATGAAACTTGTCTTATTTTCATTCTTTTCCATTGTTTATTCATACTTACACACACAAACTATTATATACTAGATATTATTTTAGACACCATTGGGTAACCAAGTTGAATGTTTGGTTGTACTCACCATACTCAGGCCACCATTTGGTACCCAAGTAAACTTATTAGTTATAGGCCAGGATAAGGGAAAAGGCCCTATGTTGGATCATTGATATGAGATTTGGGACGGATAATGGATGAGGGAACTATATGGGATGTCCGGACACATTTTTTAGATTTTATTTGTTTAATTATTTTTTTGTGTGAAAAAAGACAATAATAGTACATGGCATGTTTATTGTACTCGGTTGTGGTCATGTACCTTGTTTGAGATCTATTTTATGATGTATGGTTGTTATTGGTAATTGATTATTATTACTTAATTATTAATTATATTTTTTTCTCTTTCATTAATCAGGATAAGAGGTTATAGTCTCCCCAAGTATCTCATTAGACCCTCAATTCTAATTGACAACCTCCAGAATATAAGGATGCACTCTTGTGGTAATGTAGTGATCCGTCTTGGGGAACTGGTTATAGAGGAACTCGAGAAGGGATGTTACAAAGTGGCACCATAAGAGGTTATCTTATCTATATCATTACTACATAGGAAGGTAGATAGGATAATAGTATGTGTTGGCCCTTGTTATTGAGCCTGTATGTTGGAGTAGATCACCCATGTGTGGGGGAAAAACCAAGTACCTTGGTTGGGATTTTTTATAGGATATTTTTGGTTACCATTGGATAGTGTTTCACCTTAGTTAATGCACATATTGTATAATGATATTATTTTTCTAAGGTTTCATTTATTGTCAATAATTTCATGTTTTTTGTATATTCATTCATCATTTTAGGCTCTTAGGTTAATGTGGCATTCATTATATTAGGAACTCATGGAAAATTATGTTGTGGTGGGTTTTGGGAAATGAAAACAGTTTTCTGGTTTACTGATGGATTTAAGAAAAGGGTACCCAATAAAGAAGTTGAAAATAGTAACAATTGAAAAGTAAAAAATTTAAAGGGTTAAAATGACTCCTAAATGTGAATGATTTATGTTGATTGAAAGTGAAATGTGTTAAATAGTGTCTAATGAAAGGATTATGATTATGCAATATTTGTTTACCAGGTGTTATACATGGCCCATGATAAAGATGGTTGAGGGTAGTGATTATATTCAATTAAATACATTGAGACGTTGTTTGTAGATTGGCTTATTATGGCCTGTTTTGAGCCATATTTGTTTTTGTAAATTGTAGAAACTTTATGTTATGTGTTTTGAAATGTTAATTTGGCATTGTAGATTAATTCCACCATGATGGCGTTTACTAGTTGGGAGATAAGAGGTAATAACTTTGAATTATCCTCTAATAGTGGGATAAAAACCTCCATAGACTCTGAGAAATTATGGGGAAGTGGATTTCAATGAGTACATTTATCATTTTATACAATTTATAGAAATACACTTAGGGTGGTATGCACTGATCATGTTTGACATGAAGATAAAGTTTCAAATGTAGAACCCTCTGATGTTTTCCAAAGAGGGTGGAATTGGGGTATCTAAGCTCTAGATTGAGTCTATCCATAATATTTGGATCACATAGATAATCCTATTGATAAGTGAGTTAAGATGGAAGCTTACATGTTATGAGGACCAATGAAATTTTTGTATGATATTCAGACTCAGGATGTGTAGTTAGAGGGAACTACATGGAAGTACATTCAAGAGATGTTCCAAGATCAGTTTTACCCTGAGAATGTGAGGTAGAGGAAAAAAGAATAGTTTAGGAATTTGGATTAGGGTGTATGTTAGTATATATTATTATATCCACCTCATTTAATTCTAGTTTTTGGGCCTAATATTTTCAAGAGTTAAGGAAACTATAATTAGGAATTTTCAGGATGGAATTATATGTGAGATCAAGTCCCAGGTAAATATATTTTATTTTTGTGGGTTTTCAAAGGTAATATATCAGGCTCTCATTTCTAAGGGGAACATAAAGGAGTCTTCTAGTTATAGGAATACAGTTCTAATTGTGTGATCTATTAGTACATCTTAAGATAGTAGGAAGCATCATTATAAGAACCACCACTAGGGCGGTGGTGGAAAGAGTAGCTAGGGGAGAGGATCTACCACTTATGGAGGTATTTTAGTCATATAATATTAGTTTGATTGACTGAGTCTTTTTTTAGTCCATTCCTTTGACCACTATGGGAGTGTCGATCTTGTGAAAGGATGATTCATATATAGAGGTTCTATAAGAACACTAAGTAGATGGGTAGTGATGGAGGATCTAGGTTGGTATAGAGAAACAAAAGGGGTCCAGTTACCACATATCAGTTGGGAAGTTGCAGTTCTATTAACTTTACTAGTTGGTAAGTGAACTCAGTACTTGAGGATGAGAGTGACCATATCAGCAAGATAGTGCATCTTAGGGGACTCATACTGGAGCCCAGGTTAGGAGAAAAGTGATGTTGCATTATATTCATTTATCTTAGGTTGGTAGCGATATTGGACCATAAACTATTCGTGGTATGATTCTAATATCTTATATGCTTGATAACACTATATTTTACAGAGGAGCTTCACACCCTCTTATATCTACCCATTTGTTAAGTGGTTTGGGTCTGGTAGTGGAGTATAAGTTTGTGGTGATATCGATTGATACACCATTTAAGGTGCGATTAGAGGTTATTCATCAATTTAAGGAGTGTTCCCTAGAGGTTAGTGGGTAACAAATCTATTGGTAATTGTATGTGCTTTAGATGATAGGATTTGACATGATACTAGGGATATAATGGAAGGTTACATAGTAATATCTCATTTATTTTTACCAATTGAGAGTGAGTTTCATGTATCTGGAGGGTGAAACTTATGTCCATCGTGGGGAACAACATATATTGGAAGGTCATTAAGGATAATTATAATATAACTGGGTGTGCTCACATCCCAAGTTGTGAGTATTTTGTTGTATGATGAGGGTGTGGTAATGATGTCTTCTCTATAATGGTGGATCTATTTCAGGATTGGTTACCTAAGGAATTATTAGGGATTCCACTAGAGAGATAGAGGTTGTGTTCATGATTGAGATTATTCTTAGATATGAGTCCATTTATATTATGTCTTATAGAATGGAACCATTAAATATTTAAGAACTTAAAACCCAATTATAGGAACTGGAGAATAAAGGGTTTATCCAGTTGAGAATATCACCATGGGGTTCTTTGATTTTTTTATTAAAAGGCTGATGGAATGTTACAATTTGTTTTTCAATTATCATAAGTTGAATTGGATGAGGATTAAGAATCAATATAATATTCCTCATATTGTTGATCTATTTGAATGTATTTTGGTTTCCTGTGTGTTCTCAATGATATATTTGAGTTCAGGGTATCATCATTTGAGGGTAATGCCTTCTAAAATACCATATTCCACTTTTAGAAGAAGGTATGATTTATATGAGTTATTTTTGATGCATTTTGGGTTGAAAAGAACACATGTTGTGTTTATGGATCTGATGAACCAAATCATTCACCCATACACATATTAGTTTGTATTTGTTTTCAATGATAAAATATTGGAGTACTCCCAAACTCTTGAAGATCATTACACACATCTTGATATCATCCTAAGTACGCTGAGAGAGAATTAGATATATTCCAATCTATTTAAGTGTCAATTATGGATCTTCAGGGTTTATTTCTTAGGTCACATCATCTCTGAGGAAGGCGTTTAGTGGAACCAGATATATTTTAGGTATTTTTTTCTCAGGAGTAGCCTAGGAATATTTTTAATATCTAAATATTTTTTGGTCTAGTAGGTTACCACTGAAGGTTCATCTAATAATTTTCTTGCTTTGTAGAATCACGCTCTATATTGACTTAGAAGTGTATAATATTTGAGTGGACTGAAGCATGATTGAATTATTTTTTAGGGTCTAAATAAAAATTTGACCATTGTACCAATCTTGATCTTACCTAAGTCAAGTAAATAGTATACCTGGTATTTTGACACATCCATGATTGGGCATGAGGTAGTACTGATGCAGAGAGATTGAGTCATGAAATACGAATCACGATAGTTGAAACCACATGAATTGATCTATACAAGGTAGTACCTTGAGTTGGATAGAGTATTATCTTTTGGTTGATAATTTTGTTGTTTATATTAACTACAAGAGCCTTAAATACATCTTTTCCCACTGTGATTTGATTTCTTAGTAGCATAGATGGGTTGAGTACAAGAATTTATTTTAATTTGAGCTATATTATATGCCTGGTAAGGGAAATAGTGTTGTAGATACATTGATTTAGAAGACACAAACTCCGGTAGTTCAGGAGTCATGTTCTATGTGAAATATTATTGCTTTTTTTTGCTGAGATGCATATAGGTGTTCAGGAGGACCATGAGCTGATGACACTCACATCCTTATTACTTGATCCCTCTCTTATGAATTGGGTAAGGAGGATAAAGTATGAGGGTTATGAATTTCTATATTTTAGAGACATTTTTGAAGATGGGGATCCACATACTGATTGGACTATTGATGAGGATGAGATTATTCATGTTTGTGGATGTGTTTTTGTGCCTTATTATATATGGAAAGATATTATGAATGAGTTTAATGCCCTTAAGTGGGTGGTGTACCCTGGTTTGGAAAATATATACTATGATATTCGTATATAGTATTGGTGGATGGGAATTAAAAATAATATTTCAAGTTTCATGAAATGATGTCACACCTGTCAGCAAGTGAAGGATGAGCATCAATGGCCCTGTGGTTTGTTATAGTCATTTCCCATTCTAGAATACAAGTGGGATGATGTTAAATAGTATTTTGCGGTAGGTATCCCACAGATTACTTAGAATAATGATGCAATTTGGGTGATTTTAGATCAGTTGAAAATGGTATATCATTTCTTGCTAATTCAGGAAAATTCCATTATAGACTAGTTGTGTGACTTGTATATCTGAGAGACAGTTCATTTTTATTGGGTACCTTGAAGTATTATTTAAAATAGTGATCATGGTTTTAATTCATGATTTTAAAAAGGGTTTCATAAGGCACTTGGTACTCATGTGTTTTTTAGTACATCTTTCCACCCACAGACACATAGGAAGCTGAAGCGTATTATCCAAGTGTTAGAGGACATGTTGAGGTAATCCATCCTAGTGTTTGGTGGATCTTAGAAAAAACACATAGCCCTCATATATGTATCCTATAAAAATAGTTATAAGTTTACTATTCATATTTCACTATATAAGGTGATTTATGGTAGGCCATGAGATGTCCCTTATGGGGGATAAATGTAAGGGAATTAGATTTGATCAGATCGAGTCTCATTTAGGAGATGTCGGAGCAGGTTAAGTTGATTTAGATGCATATGGATACAGACCATAGTAGACGGAAGTTGTATGATGATAAAAGTCATCAACCTACTGAGTTTATGATGGGTTATCATGTGTTTCTTCTAATGTCACATAGATTGGGTTACCATTGGATTTAGAAACAGGGCAAGTTGGCACCTTGATACATGGGGCCATTTTAGATTGTGGAGAGGATCATATCAATGGCGTACTGATTTGATCTTCCACAAAGTAATAGTGGTATGACATATTTTTTTCTTATGTAAGAGAATTTAAAGTATCACCCCAACCCTTATCATGTGATATATGTTAATGATGTTGAGCTTCAGGACGATGTGTTATTTGAGGAGCATTTAGTTCACATTGTTGATTGTACTGAGAAGACACTTTTGGGTAAGACTATGCCTTTCATCTGTGTGACGCCGAAGAATGTCCATGTTATAAATGAAACATGGGAGAGAGACTTGGATATACTTGATTTATGGATAGTTCTTTTTACCATGGAGACTTAGTGATTCTTGGGAAGGTAGCACGAGGATGTGATGTGGTATGGTGAAAAGTTTTTAAGATCCCGAACCTTCAAGGAGGTATGTTATTGTTTAAGTTTTGATTTCAACCCCTTCAAATTGTTTAATAAAATTATTCTTGAGGGTATGAGGTGTCTCGGGGGGGGGGGGGTTACCTGGGTTCAAGACCTGGAAAAGGGAGAAAAGTGTCCATTTTGTGTTGGAAGCATGTTTTACGCACAATTAGTACTAATTGTGTACCCTAGACCAGAAAATGGTTTGTCCTAAATCCCTTAGATAGTTCCTAGAACATGGAAACCAAATATTTTTTAAAACCATGTGAGTGTCCCAGAAAATCCATGTAGATAAGGAACTTTCTTGGATAGAGGGTGCCACATGGTCAGTGTACAGTTTGGAAAA
The DNA here is from genome assembly GCA_963277665.1 of Viscum album. Lineage (NCBI taxonomy): Eukaryota > Viridiplantae > Streptophyta > Magnoliopsida > Santalales > Viscaceae > Viscum > Viscum album. The sequence continues at coordinate 79,214,580 of OY728163.1, read as the reverse complement.
CATATATAGCCAAACCGTGCACCTCATTTAAAGAGGGTAATTCCCCATTTCCCCCTTCAAGATTTAAGGATTATTACCTTATTCTTATTCCCCTTTACTCTTCTAGTATCCAAGGTTATAAACCAAATACTCCCAATATTTCCAAGGATCAATTTCTTTTTAATCTTATCCATCTAAAGTGACTTTGGTTGTAAATGAATGTTCTGAGTTATCCTATCACTCCTATTTCATCTATTTTTTTGGATGAACAGTGGTGTGATGTTTCTTCTCCTTAAAAATAATCTAATCACATTTTTTTATAGTATATTATATGTTTGGTGTTTGAAAGTTGTTTGATTTAGAATAAAGGGATAAGCTTGAGCCAGAACTTGTTTATGAAATTTAGGTAGGTGGTCTAAAAGTTATATCCCATAGTCTTTTTGTTTATGCATGTCTATATTGTTGTGAATTTTTACTATTATGATTTATATTTAATTCCTTGGTAGATAATGAATAATTGGGTGTCTTAATGATGTGTGGGGTCTTTTCATGGCCCTCATGAAATCTATTTTTGAAGAGTAGATTGGGGATTTTCCCACCGACGCTGTGATCCGCTCCCTTAAACAAGGCAATTGATTTTTTAAATGATGAATTGAAGGGATCATTGGATTAAATTGATTGTCAGTTTGTTTAGTATATGAATTTGGAATAAAGTGTTGTTTTTATTAACTTAAAAAAGTTAAATGATTTATGTATCATAGGTGGAGAAATGTGATATATGGTTTAAAGGGAGATTATTTATGTTATAAAATGGTTCGGTGGTATTTTTAATAGTTGTGGTTGTGAATAAATGGTAAAATGGGATAGTTATGGTTTGGTGTTAATAATAATGAATGCGATGATCTATGGTAATTGTGATAAATGGAAGAGGTTCTTCCCTTGATTTATTAATGTGGTAAAAAATGGCCAAGTGTGCTGAATCGTGTGAAGTGTTTTTTGATGAAATTGATTTGGGTGTTGGAAATGGTGGTCGACACCAAGGTTTATATGTTGGTCTTGGAGGTCTACATTGTAATGAGGGTTATTCAAGGTGTTCCAATACATTATAATGGTTTTGTTCATGACGGTACACACCATAGGAATTATGTAGGTCATAACGGTCCACATTGGGAATAAGGGTCTGTCATGGAGTCCCACACCACATTTTGGGTACCTAGATTGATTATTGAAGGTATACTGAATTACAAGACAAAATGAATTCCTTTTACACACAATGTGGTCAACCCATGTGGTATTATTTTTGAATCAGGGCGCCCTTTGGGCTAATAGGAAACTGATAAAAGATAAAGCTTGTCTTATTTTCTTACTTATACACTATTTATATATAATTGTGATTACACTATTATAGATTGGATATTATTATAGAAACCATCATTGGTGGCATACTAAGTTTTAATCACACACTTCCCATGTCTCTATTGGGTACCCTAGCGTAATTCTTGGTTGCATGTTAGGATAAGGGAAAAGGACCTATTTTGGATTCTAGATATGGGATTTGTGATAGAGTTTGGATAACGAAACCAAAAATTATTCCCGAATGTTTTTTAGGGATTGTATTCAGTACCTTTTTGTTTCATTTGACACGTGACACTAGGACATGGGATGTTTATTGTACTTGGTTGAGGTCATGTACTATGTTTGAGATCTATTTTATAATGCATGATTATTATTGATTATTTATTATTATTACTTGGTTATTATTGATCTTGTTCTTGACTATTGTATCTCTCTAGTATAGAGGGTACATTCTACCCATGTATCTCATTATACCCTCACTACTAGTCAGTAGCACCTGGAATATGGGGAGGCATACTCAAGGTCATGTGAAGATCTGGTTCGGGGAATAGGTTATAGTGTAACCTAGTCCAGGATGTTATAAAGTGGTATGAGGGGAGGTTTTTTGTTCTATCTCATTACTACTTTAGAATGTAGATAGGAGACTGGGATGTGTCAGGCCATGGTAATGAGCTTATTCATGGGAGTAGCTAACCCATGTATGAGGGAAACCCCAAGTACCCTGGGTGATATTATTGTTATTTATATTTTCTGTTATTGTTAGATGTTATTTCACCTTGTGTGATGCAGTTGTTGTGTGATGTTATTGTTTTTCTAAGGTTTTATATGTGGCCCAACACGGAATGACATTTGTATATGCATACATAATTTTAAGTACTTATTTTTATGTGGCATGCATCATGTTCGACACTCATAGAAAATAATGTTATAGAAGGTTGTGAGAAATAAAAATTATTTTGTTTTACTTTTGGATTTAATAAAATAGGTCCTAATGAAGAATTTGAAAATAGTATCTATTTAAAATTGATTAATTTAAAGGGTTAAAATGATTTCTAAATAAGAAATATTGAATTTTATTGAAAGTGACATGGTTAAAATGGTGTCTAATTAAGGGATTTTTGATTATGTGAGTTTGGTTTACCCTATGTCAGTGAGAGCCCATGATAGAGATAGTTAATGGTAGTTATTATGTACAGTTGTGGCCATTAATATGGTGTGTAACATCCTCCAATCTAACACTCTCTCATATGGTATAAACGAGTTGTTATGAGACCTCAAGTGTGCCTCTCCATACCCTAGAGGCTACCATCTAGGAGCGAGGGTGTGATATGTATAGTGGGAAGACTATACCCCTAGTTATAGAGATAAAACATAGAGAAAATAATCAAATGATTATAATAATCTCATATTAGAGTACTAAATAATAGGAAAATTATAATATATTAGAAACCAACAATAAAGAAAACTAAATAATTCAATAAATAATATGTGACTAATGCAATGAAATCATGGAATGTAACAAAATTTCATACTTGAAATGATATAAATAAAATAATAACATAATCAAATAAATACTCAACAGTCCCTGATCTTGAACCCCATTTCAGACCCATCTTCAAACTACATCCCATCCAGCAAGCAAATAATCTACATCAAGGTCATTTTCCCTTGTACAAACCAACATCCATATAATTTGATCTGGTACTGAATGGAGGCCTGAATAGGGTGCAAGTATAACCCCGTAAGTTGACACCACCATGTCTAAACATAACAAGTATGATGATAAGTGCATAAAAGATTGAAAATGAAAAGTTAATTAATTATTTAAACAATTAAATTCGTACCACATCAACCCACTTAAGTTCCATGCAATAATATCACTAAGAATTTCTTAAAACCATGCCAATAATAACCATATAACCATGTGATAACATAACCTTCTTGGGAGCAGCTTTGGAATGTCTCTGAGTGTATCTTATGACCATTACAACCATAACCTTATAACCATGGTATATAAATTACACAAATATAGATCTAACCCACTATAAAATAATTTTATCAATCAATCATGGTCAAGACCAGTATATCAACATTTTGGCATGTATCAGGGCTAAGCCCGATATATAAGCAATTTAGTGTGTCTCAGGGCCAATCTCAGTATATTATAATTTCAACATGTCTTAGGGTCAAGCCCAATATATAAAAAATTTAGTATATAAATGGGTCCAATTCTTCATATAGTCATTATAACAATCAAATCGATCCAATTCCCCATATAATCATTTCATCATAGAAATCATAACACATGTCATAGAAAAAAGGATATCAAAATATCACATCATAAGGTTCAATGGTTAATTATGAAAGTTACAATTTATCATTCAATTAATAATTTCATTTATCACTTGGTCCTAACCAATAACATACCGGTTGTCTTGGAAAACAAGTGAAGCCAAGGTGACTCTTTATCATGTAATCACCCAAGATCCATGTCATGCTAAAAAAACTTTAATACATTAAAGAATTAATTTATAATAAAGGATTTTCTCATTGAAACAATATCCAAAATCTTGGTTATGGAAAATTGGATACAAAGGGACTCCAAGGAACAATCCAATTCATTAATTAATTTATCTTGTTCCATGATATGTTAGGGAAATTGAAATATTGTACATAGTTACCAATTATAAAACCATAAGATCAATGTTTAGACCCCCTAACATTATCTGGAAAAGAATAAAACACATCTAATGGAAAATTCCATCAAATATGAAAGTGAAGAAGATCGTAAGAAGAACCTGTATGAAAATAGATCAAGGTCAAAACCAACAACACGTACAGTCAATGGATTACACTATAATGACTAGAGAATGATGGAGGGGAAAAGGGAACCAAATAAAAAAAACATAAAATGGATTTATTTCATAAAATGGATTTAAGAGATAGAGATAAGGGGCCCCAAATCCCTTAGATGATTAACCTAGGTTGATAATATAAAAGCTGCATGCAGGTCAGAATAAAAACTAGTTGCACAACACTTTTAAAAAAATGCTTAAGAAATTACATGGAATGTAATTCAGTTACACATAATGCTTTTATTTTTAGAGGTATACACTGAAAGACTCACCACCTTGGTTGAATATTTAATTCACTTAAATGTTGCTTGATGTTTAACCCATTTACCAGGTGTGAAAATTTCCTAAAGATGGGTTTTATGCCAATTTCTTTATAAAACCCAAACCCCATTTATGTTTTCTCAAATTACCATGACCCCTTTTTAACACTTGATCCATTTATATCGGGACTCCATTAATTCAAACAAACATACATCCTTGAACATTAAGGCATTTTACCTAACAAAGGATCTTTATGTGGATCCAATCTAGTTTTATAAATTTTACTCACAACCCTAGCCTATATTTATTCAAAAAAACAAAAAATAAGGACGAAAACACTACCAAAAAGGTTTAAAGATGAGGAAGAATGAGAAAAAAATAATTTTAATAAAAAAATTAGAGAGAAACATACTTGGAAAAAGATAGTATCTTAGATGGTGTATGTAGAGTGGCCTGGTTATAGCAGGTTTTAAGTATTATTTTGTATAACTTTTTGAAACTATATGTTTTGTGATTTGAGATGTGAATTTGTCATTATAGAGAGATTCCACCATTATTATGTTTAATGGTTCATAAAAAAGATGAAAATTTTGAGAATGCTCCTCCAATAGTGGGACATGAACCTACACTAATTTTGAAAAATATATGATAAGAGAAGTTCTATTATAACTTTTAAAATTTTATAAAGTTTATAAAAATTGTCCTAGGGGTACTATGTTGAGCATGTTTAACCTGAAAATAGAGTTTCAACTACAACACCACCTGATGTCTGCCAGAGAGGGTAGACCTGAGGCAGTTGAGTTTTGGATTGATTCCATCCAGATGATTCTGGATTACATAGATACCCTTCTTAAGAAGAGAGTTAAGCTAGAAATGTACATGTTATGAGGAATAGTAAAATGATGGTGGGAAATTATGGATAAGGATGGTCAATCATAGGGCATGATATAGAAGGACTTATAGGAGAAGTTCATTGAGCACTATTACTCTGGGACCATAAGGAAGAGGAATGCATAATAGTTTTTTCATTTAGATGACAAGAGTATATTAGTAATGGATTATTATAGACACTTCACTAAATTTTATTATTTTTTCTCAAAATTGACAGGTGATATGGTATCTAAGAATAGTCATTTTCAGGATGCAATTAGATGGTTTATCGAGTCCCAGGTATATATATTTTGTCTGAAGAGGTTTTCTAAGGTAGTGGATTAGGCTTTCATTTCTGAGGGGAACCCGAAGGAGGATTTTCGTGGTGGGAAGATAGTTTCAGTTGGGTGATATATTGTCACATCCTCTATTAGTTGGGAGCAACATTAAAATAACCTCCACTAGGGAAGTGGTGGAGAGAGTAACTAGGGGAGAGGATGTGCCTCTCAGGGGAGGTAGTTTAGTCATATTTTATCAGTGTGGAATACTTATTCATGTGCATGGTTAGTGAATTTGACCATTGGTAGAGTGTTAGGCATGTGGTAGGATGGGTCATATTTAGAGGTTATATAGGAACACTAAAAAGATGGGAAGTGATGGATGGTCTAGACTGGTATAGAGAACCGATAAGGGGTCAACTACCTTGTATCAATCTGGCTTTTAGAGTTCTACCAGTTGTACCGATTTGGGAGGAAGATGTGGTACTCGAGGATGGGAGCACCCATATATGTAGGATAATGTTACCCAGGGTTCTCTAATGGGATCTTGGGGGTATGGGAACATGATAGTTACATGATATTTATCCATCTCAGGTTAGTAGTGAGGTCATTCCATTGGTGGAGTGTTGAACATGTGGTATTTTGTGTCATATATAGAGGTTCAACATGAGCACTCAACAGATTGGTAGTGATTGAGGGTCTAGACCGGTACAGAGAATTGACAAGGGGTCATCTTATTCGTGTTAGTCGGTTAATAGGAGTTATATAAATTTTACCAATTAGGGCAGTGAATGTGGTTCTTAAGGATGAGAACACCCATATTTTTAGAATAGTGAAACTCAATGGACTCTGATATGGGCCTAGGTTAGGGGAACATTGTAGTTTCATGCTATTCAACCAGCTTAGGTTGGTAGAAAGGCTGGACCATTGGCTATTTGAGGTGAAATTCTTAAATATTCAATACATTTTAGCACTCTATTTTATATAGAAGCCACAAACACTTTTATATATTCCTAGTTTTTATGTGGGTTGGTCTTGGTAGTGTATTATATGTTTTGGGTGATGCCGATCAACACACCATTTTGGGTGATATCTGAGGGTATTCATCAAATTAAGTAGTGTTCTCTTGAGGTTGGGGGCACCACCTCTTATTGTAATGAATGTTCTAGAGTTGATAGGTTTTTACCTGATAATGGGATGTATTGGTTGGTTACATACCAAGATCACATTGATTGATACCATTATATATTGAGTTTCATGTCTCTGGAGGGTGACACTTATGACCATCATGGGGAATGGAATATATTGGCAGGCCATGTAAGGCTAGTTCTTCTGCAACTGTTTTAGATCATAGCCCAAGTTACAATTATTTTTATAGATGATTAGGGATTGAAGTATTATATATTCCCTCTAGGGGTGGATCTATTTTAGGATGTATTTCATGAAAATTTCTCAGGGTTTCCACCAATGAGAGATGTTGAGTTCATGAATGAGATGATGCCTAGAGATGTTCCCTTTTCTATTCTGCCTTATAAAATAGAACTGGTAAATCTTCAAGAATATAAAATTAGTTTTTGTAATTAGAGAATAAAGGGTTTATCTATCCAAGTATGTTAAAATGGTTTTCTCTATTTTTTTCTATAAAAGATGATGGGACATTTTAGTCATGTGTTTATTAGTGAAATTTGAATATGATGGTGGTTATGAACCGATACACTATTCTCGATAATTATGATTACATTAATGAGATGTAGGGTGATAGAATGTTCTCCAAGATTTATTTGAGGTTAGGTTACCATCAGCTAAGGGTGAGACCTTTTGATATACCATGGACAGTGTTTTGTTGTAGGTATGGTTTATATGAGTTATCATGATGACTTTTAGGTTGAAAAATGCATCCCCCACGTGTTTGGCTCTAATGAACCAAATATTTCAGCCATACCATGATCAATTTGTGGTTGTCTTCATAGATGACATCTTGGTGTACTCCCAAACTCGTGACAGCCATGCCACACATCTTGACATCATATTGAGTATACTAAGAGAGAATAAACTATATTTCATGTTGTATAAGTGTTAATTCTTGATCGACATGATGCATTTATTGGGTCATATCATCTTCAAGGAAGGTGTTTAAGTGGAATAGCGAAAGTTCAAGTAGTTTTTTCATGGGATCACCCTAATAATGTTTCTAATATTCAATGTTTTTTGAGTCTATTGGTGTACTAACAAAGCTTCATAAAATGCTTTATCACTTGGAAGTACCACTATATGGATTTACTAAGAAGGTTATGAGGTTTGAGTTGACTTAATAATGTGATAAATATTTCCATGATCTAAATAATCCTTTTAACACTACACTAATAGTGATCTTACTTGAGTCATGTAAGGATAATACATTGTTTTTTGATGAATCTAGGGTTGGAATTAGTGAAAAAAATAATGCAGGGAAATCGATTCATGGAGTACAGATCAAGATAGTTGAGGACACATGAATTAAATTATTTCACATAAGAACTCATGTTGGACATATCGGTTTATGATTTGAAATGTTGGTGCCATTATCTTTTGGGTGAGAAGTTTAGTGTTTATACGGACCAAAATAGCCTTAAATAGATCGTTTCCCAATGTGATTTGAATCTTCAGCACTAGGGATGGTTTGAGTACATGAAATATTTTTACATTAAGAAAGATTATATTCTTGGGAAAATAAATAGTGTTGAAAAATGAGTAATGTTAGAAGATAGAGACTGAGGCAGTTCATGAGTCAATTTTTGAGTGGAAAATAATGGCCTTATTTTCTAGGATGGATATAGGTTTTAGGAGGACCATGATCTAATTTAACTCATATCCTTATTACTTTATCCCTCTATTTGGAATTGGGTAAGGGGGTGGAAATATGAAGATTCTTAATGTCTAGATTTGAGAAACTGTTTTGAAGATGAGGATCCACCTACTTATTGGATTATTGATGAGGATGAGATTATTCACATTTGTTGATGTGTTGTTATGCCTACTTGTATGCATTAAAAGATGATGAATGAGTTCCAGAACTTGAAGTGGGTGGTGTACCATGGGTTTTCCATGATTTCTTGTGATATTTAAAGATAATATTGGTATATGGGAATGAAAAAATAGATTGAATGTTTCTTGACATGATGCATCACCTATCAGTAGGTGAAGGAGGAGCATAATCAGCCTATGGGTTATTTACAGTCATTTCTCATTCTATAATGGATATCGGACAATGTTACCAATTATTTTGTGGTATTTATCCCAAGGATTCAATGGAATAATGTTGAGAGTTTTGTGATTGTGAATCATTTGACAAAGGTATCTCATTTATTTCCAATTTAGGAAATTTTCATCATAGACCAGTTGAGTGACTTGTATGTCCAAGAGATTGTATGTTTTTATGGGGTACCTCAAATTATTATTTTAGATCATGATAATTATTTTACTTTGTGATTCTAGAAAGGTTTACGTAAGGAACTTGGTACCTAGGGTTGTTTAGTATATATTTCCACCCACAGATTGATGGGAAGTCAGAGCGTACTATCCAGTTGTTGGAGAAAATATTCAGGGCATGCATCTTAGACTTTTGTGGATATTTGAAAAAAAAGTTCCCTAATTGATTTATCCTATACAAATAGTTATAAGTTTACTATACATATTTCACAATATAAGGTTATATATGGTAGGCCATGTAGATCTCTCGTGTGTTGGATAGAAGTAGGGGAATCAGAGTTTTTGGGACTTAGTCTCATGCTGGAGATATAAGATAAAGTTTAGTAGATTTATAAATATATGGATATGGAAAAAAGAATACCTAATTTTTATGCTAATCAACTTCATCAACCTATTTAGTTGATATTGGGAGACCATGTGTTTATTTCGATGCTATCTTGATTGGGTCACCGTCAAATTCAGAAATAGGGCCAGTAGGCACCCAGATAAGTGAATCTGTTTGATATTGTCGAGGGGATCAGACTGATGGAATAAAGATTGGATATTCTAAAGTGTTATAATGGTATTGATTATGATTTTTCTTATGTCACAGATCCAAGAGTATCACAGTGAACCTTCTCATATCATAGATGTTGATAATGTTGATCTTGAGGTTGATGCGTCATCTGAGGAGCCTCATATTAATATTATGGATCATAGTGAGAATAATATTCAAAGTAAGGTCATGAATTCAGTTAAAGTTGTGAAAAATAATGTATTCTTTCAAGTAGAAACTTCGGATATGGTGGTGGATATGTTGGCCTGATGACCCGATCATTTTACCTTGAAAACTTAGCGATTCTTGGGGGAGCATCTCGAGGAAGCACTGTTATAAGGTCAAGAGGTTGTAATATCCTGACCCTTTAAAGAGTTATGTCCTTGTTATTTTTTAATTTAAATACCTTTAAATTGGTTAATAAAATTATTCCTGAGAGTATGATGGGCTTGTGGGGTGCCAGGAAGGGGGTGGTGTTATCTAGGGGTTCAGGACCTAGAAAAGTGAGGAAGGGTCCATTCTATGTCATAAGCATAGTTGGCGCACAATTATACTAACCATGTGCCCTAGACTCAGAAAATGTGTATCCTAACTCCCTTAGTAAGTTACTAGTGCATGACCACCACACATTTTTTAAAATAATGCAGGTTTCCAACACAAATCATGTGGCTATGGGTGCCCTCCTAGATAGAGGGTGCCACATGTTCGGTACACGGTTTGGCAAAGTGTGCATCAAAATTGTGTACCACATTTAAAGAGGGAATTTCCCACCCCCTATACTTAAGGATTATTGATCTTTTTTATGACATTTCTATATATAGTATCCTATGTTACAAACCAAATCCCCCAAGATTTACAAAGTTCAATCCTCTTCAATGTATATCCATTTGAAGTGTCGTTGGTTGCTAATCGAAGCTTCATGTAAGTATATCAGTCCTATTTATTCTATTTTCTAGATGAACCATGGTGTAATGTTTCTTTTCCATCTAAAGACTCTAAACCCTTGTTTTCTAGAAGATTTTATATTTTGTATTTAAAGGTATTTTTAGTTCAAATCGAGGTCTAAGGTTGAGTGAGTGCTTATCTACAAACATTTGGTAGGTGGTCTATAAGGTATATCCCATAGTCTTGTCATTTATCCATGAGTATGTGGTTTTAAATTGTTTTTGTTATGTTCAATATTAAATACATTGTTAGGGAATGATCAATTGGGTGTCTCAATTATGTGGCAGACCTTTCATGGACCTCATGGGATATGTTTTTGAAGAGTAGACCGAGGCAATAGCCACCCAAGGGATGAGAGGATCCCTTAATCATGGTAACTGAGTTATTAAATGATAATTTGGTGTTTTCATGAGATTAAATTTATTTTAAAAGTGATTATAATTCTAATATGGAATAAACTAGTGTTTTTACTGAAATGAATATGTAAAATGATTTATTGATTGTAAGTGGGGGAATGTCATAAATCATTTAAAGGTGGAATGTTCATGTTATAAATTTGTTTAGAGTTATGTTTAACTGTTGTGGTTGTGGATAAATGGTAAAATTGTAACACCCCGAGATTTTATGAAAAATATTCCTTTTAATTTCATTAATATCTTGTGTTTTACGCTATACCAAAAGGAGCTTGCACAACACGCATCCCTGACATGGCTTGCATTACACTCAATCACGACCTTCCATGATAGTGTGTTGTACGCAATACCGAGTTTCGCTAAACAACGATATGTTTTATAAACTAGACGTTATGAATAGTAATACCCACTTTTTGAAATTTTATAAATTTTATCTATCAAAATGGACTTCATTTTTGGATTCAGAATATCGAAATTAGCCTAGGGTGAATTTTTGGTATTTTTCTGAAAACATTCAATTTTTGATGAATAGTGAAAACACTGGGTTACTATTCAAAAAACCGACTTTTTATTTAAATAATTATTTATTTTATTTAAATTTATTTTAGGTCAAAATTGATACCTAATACCTATATAAGTTCAATTTAATTCATTGGAGTCATTTTATAACAATTTTAGATATATAAAAATTTTATTGAACTTTTCACTGTCTTTTACCCACCTCATACGAGAATTTGCAAATTCACATAAAACTTAATTTTACCACTTCTGTGAGTGGAATTTTGAAAATCTGAGAGACATGGTTAATATCGAGGACTAAAATGTGGTTCAATGAGATGAAAATAATTTTTGGTGAATAGTAACTTTTTACCTTTTTTACCACGGTTAAAAGTAAATAGAGTAATTAAGGGTAAAAATTATATTATTATTACCCTAACACATGTCCTAATTCTATTGGATAAGTGTAATTCGACCAAAAACAACCTTAAGAATAAAATATGACCATTTAGGCCCACATGGATTAGATTAGGACATTTATTATTAATTTATTTAAAGAAGGGTTAAAATAGTTAAAATCAAAGTTTAATAAATAAATAATTTTTAATATAGTGTTATACATAAGATAAATTCGACTATAAATATTAAAAAGGAATATATAAAGATTTCCTACATAATGGTGTTTTATTTATAATTTTTAGACATTAAATAATTTAATTTATTTATGACAGAATGATGATGTAGTAATTACCTTTTTAATGAAATATTGACATAATTGATGTTATAAATACCCAAATAAATGTAATTTGAGACTTTTTAGGAATTCCACTAATTTTATAGGTAAATATTACATGTTAGTATTGATTTAGTTAACTGTTTTTGAACTAATCATTCTGTTATGATTTTCACAAAAATCAATTACCAAATAGTGTCAAAATTGACATAAAATATTTTTTAAAACAAATATTATATTATTAATTGTTATTTTATTTCTAAAAATCTAAGGATCGGCAAAATGACTTAGATAAGGTTATATATATTAATAATAAACAACTTGGGGTTCGTTTGGCTTGTTATAGTATGTTTATTAATCTAATAGTGTAAGAAAACAAGAAGACACGGTAAAAGAAAAATTATTTAACTTAAAGTTAAATCTAAATGATAAGGTTAAAATATAAAAATAAACTTGTATAAATTCCATTGTATTAGAGGCTTTAGACCCATACCCACCTTAGATTCTAAATAACTCAATTCGGAGCTATTAAAAACCGAATATGACTTTATAATAAAATAATATTTTTAGTTATTCCAAAGGTGCCCTCTCCTCCCTTATAAAAGGGCACCTCCTCCCTCTCTTCCTCACACCACTTTGAGCCTTCAATATCGAACAAACCCTGCCAATTTATCTTCTCCACTTCCCTAGAAACATCCTAGAGGTTCTGGTCATCTTCAAAGACTAATCTTAGTGCCCTAAAAGGAGGTTTCAAAAAGGTGTGTCGAAAGAAGAGGTAATATCCGTTACCGATTCTTTAAACTTTATTTCTTCTTCTACTTCTTCTTCTTTAGTTGTTTCATTATGAAGTAATTACATAAGTATCACTCATATAATAATATGTTATTATAAGTATGAAACAATACTATTTCACCATCTATCCATCCTAGGGAAAACGAAATCAACGCGCGTGCGTACGTACGAAATACCGTCTCCACGCCGTGGTGTAATCTTTTTTTCCAACACCACCTTACTTGGATGGGTATAATGGTGTAAAGAATAACTATACATAGTTATTATAACATCATAATGATTCTGATATATTGTATCATCCACTCCAATTCAATTCAATAATTATGGGAACGATATCATCGCTCGTGCGTACGTACGTACGAACTTCCGTCTCCACGACACGATGAGATTCATTATCAATGATTAACCATTAATGAATGATTATAAAGTATATATAATAAGTAATCATGAAATATATGACATAATAATGATAATGGATTTATATATATATATATTTATGTATATATATATATATATTTATGTCATCCAATTAAATCCATTCAATTCAATGAGGAAACAAAAACAACGTTCATGCGTACGTACGGCCTACCGTCTCCATAAATGGTGTATTTCATTCCATTTAATCAATCTATCATATATATATATATATATATATGTATATACTGAATATATATTATATATAAATCATGTTTTACATTCTAGAATTAAGTAAATCAGGATATAAGTAATAATATCATGAACAACAAGTCCAAACACGTACGATAAATAAAACAATTTATCCCAAAACGCTGCTTTAACATGGAACTTACAAAATAACGGGTAATATAAAGTCATAAGTGAGCCATATATGATATCATAAAAATGAATATTATTCTGTAATAAGTCAATGAAATTATTTAAATCATTATACAGGAGGTTCGGAAACGTACGAAGCATATCAGACCTAAGGTAAGGGATAACTATTCCAATCTCGTTCTTATCCGAGATTGTTATTTGTAAGTATTTTCTGGGGTTATTTAAATCATCCATGTCCATGTTTTATAAAAGTGTTTTCATGTATGTTTAAAGTCATTTTTAACCATTTTTGACTTTTACTACATGGTATGTAAGGAATCTTTTTTTTACCATACGAGGTACTTTTTGGCTTTTCCGACAAAAGTACGAGGAGAATGTTATTTTTAACTTATATGGTGTGAACGGATTTTTACGGTCTCATAATGCCTCATTTTCATGAAGCTTACTCTACATGATATTATGACTATTTTCAACAAAAATACTTTTATTTTAAAAGTGCATGGCATTTTTTAAAAAGAAATTGATTTTGACGAAGAAAGGATATTTTCCTCAAGAATTCATTTCAAATGTTTTATCAAAACCATTTTCCATCTAAGATGACATTATTTCATATGTGTATGTTTCAATTTTAATGTATCTATGATTTATATGGTAAAATTTTCTTATAATGAAATTTCCATTTGTTTTATATGGATTACGAAATGATGGGATGATGTTTATGAAACCCATTTTATTCTTTGGGTTATGATGAATGTTTTAAGTTCATTTTGTGGCACAAGTAAGAATGATTTCATTATGAGATGGTTGAGACCTATATCTACCTCCAATGCATTGGGTAAAGATTTATATCTCATTAGATAGACATGGATGGAATGGTAAGTTAATCCGGTTCAGTGTTACAGGACTCAAACGAGGAGTGAACTCGATTCATAAAGGGACTTTGTCCACTAAGATAGTCTTGGCAGCAATGCCTTGGATACTATGGAAATCATAACAAGTGCTGAATGGTTTCCACAATTACATGTTTTATTCCCATTATATTTTATCATGGTTGATGTTTAATTATGATATATGCCTTACGTACTTCCACGATTTATGTCTTTGCTCAAGATTTTGATGTTTAAATTTCATGTTCAAGTTTTTGCTTCCAAATGTTTATGGATTGTTTTATGTTATCTATGTTTTCCCTTACTGAGCATTTGAGCTCACCCTTTTTATGTTTTATTTTCCCCAGGAAATAAATAAAGGTTTTAGGTAAGGAAACAAAAAGGGGAAGATCGTTATGGGAGTTGTTGAAGATATTTCAACATGATTAGAAGTTTATATTCTGAGTTTCCAAAGACACTAAACTATTACGGTCCTTGTGTGTCTGTTTTTGTTATATATTAAGTATTCCACAAAAGTAATGTAATTTCTATGTACTTCAAGCTTTGGGTCTCTACAAAAATGGGATATTAATGTATTGGGGATAATTTTAATTAATGTTTAGAACTATGATAATTATGATAAATGGAAGAGGTTCTCCCCTTGATGTAATAATATGGTAAAAGGGGAAGTGGGTTAAACCCTAAAAAGAGTTTATTGATGAAATGGATATGGTTGTTGTTCATAGAGTTCCACACCAATGTGTATTTGTTTTTCATGGTTCTCCACATTGGGAATGGGGGTTGTTCATGGTGTTACAATCCAGGATAATGGTGTTTTTCATCATGTTCCACACCATGGAAATGATGTTGGTCATGGCGGTCCACATTGGGAATATGTGTTCATCATAGAGGTATACACAATAGTTTGGGTAACTTGAATAATTATCCCAGTTAAAAATAATTACACATTATAATAAATTCCTTTTTGATACAAATTGGTGAACCCTTAATGTTATTATTGTTTAATCTGGGTTCCCTTGGGGCTAATTGGAAACAACTTAAAAATGAAACTTGTCTTATTTTCATGATTGTCCATTGTTTACTTATAATTCCCTATAAACTGTTATATATTGGATATTATTATAGATTAAATTGTTTATGGACAACTGTTTGGTAATCACACCCTACTTTGTCCTCCATTGGGAACTCTAGAAGACTTCTTGGTTGCAAGTCAGGATAAGAGAAAAGCCCTATGTTGTAATGTTAATATGGGATTTGGGACAAAGAATGGATAAGGGAACCAAACATGATGTTGGAACCCATTTTGGAAATTTTATTTATTGAATTATTTTGGTCTTCATTTCAATCTTAACACTACTAAAATATGGAATGTTTATTGCACTTGGTTGTGGGCATGTACCATGTTTTGGATCTATTTTATTGTATATAGTTATTATGGGTTATTGATTATTATTACTTGTTTATTATTTATCTTGTTTTACACTATTGTATCACTATCATAACGATGGTATATTCTACCAATATATCTTATTAGACCATAGATCCTATTTGAAAGCTTTTGGGGCATGGGGAGGCACCCTTGAAGTCATGTGGTGATCAGGGTCAAGGCACCAATTATAGTGAAACCTAAGTCTAGACATTAGACCCCTCCTCTACTATTTTCATCAAACCTAAAAATCATTTTTGTTTAAAAATAGAAATAAAAAACCACTCTTCACTTACACAACCACAATATATAGGCCTTTGTTTATCAAAATACCAACATCATAAATATTTTGCTGCAAACCTAAAGAGGTTACCCGTAGAAGACGTATCATTCTTAACCAAGCATTTTGTTTTATTTATTCTTCCACCTCCTTAAAATTTTATTCAACAAATATGATATAATATAATTATTATCTCAAATATATATATATGTTATTATGTTAATGGAATAACCTACATTCATATACTCTTCCGTTAAATGAACAAATAATAATTTCTTGTGCGTGTGGAGGACTACCACCTTGCAAAATGATGTAATTAATTTTCCATCACCACCTACTATGACTGGCTACAATGATGGATTTAATGTAAATATATTATATTCATTAAATATTTATAATTATAAAAATATAATAAATCATTTACTTTCTTACCATTCAATTCTCTAACAAAAGATAACATCTTTCATGTGTACGTGTGGACTACCACATCAACGATACGGTGTGATTCATTTTTCATCACCACATAACTTGGATAATATATATAAGTATATTTAAATAAATAATATTATATTTATGATATAATTTTAAATTTTTATTATTAAAATAATATCAATTCTCATTCTATAATGATTCTTGAAAATTTGAAATGTTATTCATGCATACGTACGACATATCATCTCCATGATTATAACATAGTTCATTTTTCATAAATAATATTTCATGATTAGTTTTAACATTAAAATTTCTGTATTAAAATTATAATTATATCATTATTATTATTCTATAGATTATGGAATAATGACCTCTTTCAAACAACCGAAGTGATTTTGGACATATGGGATGAATACTGTCAAAGCATTTGACATGAACTTAATTGATTCAGTAATTAAATATATCACAAGAAAATAAATAAAATAAAAGTAATTATATATGGGAAAAAATTTCAACAGTAAGTAAATAATTAATAGAATTTTATTATTATGGAAGATAAATATTGTGTGAGATAAGTCATACTCAATGTAAGAGTCTTTCTTTTAAAAATATATTTTCTAAGTTTCCCATTCAATTATTTTTCTTCCATGTCCATATTTTTAAAATTATTTTATGGATATATTTTTATGAAAATAATTTAATAATAAAAGAAATTTTATTTCTCTTTTAAATTTATTTAAATGTTTTTCAAATGGAATCTTCTTGTGTATTTTATACTGAATATTTTGGATTTATTTAAAAAAAAGAGGAATGTTCTATTCAAATGTTTAAGATGACAATGAATTTTCCGACCACTATAGTGGTTACTTTATATTTTAATTACCTTATAATCAACCATTTTTTCTTCGATGGAAATACCTCCTTCGTTATGTTTTGGTTATTTTTAAAAAATGGTTTTAAAATTGAATGGATATTTCAATATTCATAAATATTTTCTAAATGGTGAAAAGAATATTTTTATAAGTGTAATGTTATAAATTGGTAGATTTTATGTGTTATGATTATGTTAATGTTATTGGGAATTATTATGATGATGGCTGGTTCTATTATAAACCAAGGATAGGTGGTTCCATTATAAAAAAAAGTATTAGTGGATCCATGATAGCCACTCAATGCATTGGGTATGGAAGTCAACCATATTGGTTTTAAGAGTGACATATTAAATAATGTCCCATGTAAACTACATGATTTATTTATTCTTTATAATGTTTTTTTATTTAAATATCAGTATTTATCAAGGTAAATTGGTTTTTATATATTTAAAGGAATGTATACGATACTTATTAAAGGTGGAAATTATAACTTTGTGATTTTTTATGTGATTTTCATGAATTAAAAGAAACATTAATGAGTTTTATATTAATTTAATGATTTCTTATGAAATGTTTTTTTAAATTATTTCAGCATATAAATTGATGTATTAGGTAGTAAAATGTTTATTTTGAGGCCAAAGTTTATTTTGAAAAAGTAAAAGTTTTATTTGTATTCATGGACTAATGATTTTTTCTTTATTTCTATATCCCTTGCTGAGATTTATGCACTCATACTAAGTTTAAAAAAATCATAAGGATTTAATGATGTGTAAGAAGAATGAATAATTGAAGTTGAAATTAACAATTATTAGTTATTTTTCATTTTAAAATAAATTATTTTTTGTAAAATGGATACTTAGTATAAGCTTCCACCTTGTAAATTATAGCTCTGTTGTGTAATAGTTATAACCTAGCACTCTAAAACTATAAACTTATAAGAAATTTTGAAATGTATGAAAGTGAATTATAACCATAAGTCACTAGAATATAAAATGTTTATAGTCGGGTGATTATAAAATAAGGATCCATAAAGATGATATATAACACTCATAGTGTTTGTGAATTTTGATGGGTGATACATAAGGGTCATCAAAGAAGATAAAAAATGGTCTTTGGGGTCCATATTTAAGTGCCTCGATGTTTATAAAAAATGGAGTTTGGGGAGTTTTTTCTAAACTGATCAAAATTTATTTATTAAGTATAAAAGGAAACTTTATGACATTTTATCTAGAATGCAGTGGGGGTGTTACCTATATCTTGAATTTCTCTCATTAATATTTCCTTATTAAGAGAAATTAATAAATTCTTAGATTTTATTGATCATTTTTATTGGGGGTTTCTATGGGTAAGACAAGCTGTCCACCTATGATTTATACTAATTTCTATTATTATTTCCTTTTTTTTCTGTTGGACCCTAGATTATGGAATTTTTAGATTACCAGATTTCTTCTAATAAAATCTGAATCCACTAGAACATCTTGATATGTGTAATCCTAAAAACGTCAAGTAGGTGGTTCTTAAATATTTCCTATTATATATGTGTGGAATGAATCTTGTGATAGACATGAAATGGTATGGATGTTTATGTGTTACTATTAAAAGAGACACATATAGTTTCCATCTTTGATAATAGATACATGAGGGTGGTATCATATAGAAAATGATGGGTTTGAACTTGAATGGTTTGGTTTTGTGGTTCTATGGTGTGATGGTCATGATGCTACTTGTGGGGGATATTGTTTCTTCAGATGAAATGATTGATGTGGTTTTCTAGTGTGATGTTAATGGTGTTAACTATTATAGTGTATGGTGACTAAGGTTTTCAATGTTTTATCTTTAGGCTAGGTGATTGACATTAATTGTGTGGATGAGGCCATTGGGGTTCTGTGAACATAGGATAAGGCCCATGAAGTTTTACCACTTGATTTCGGTGGTATAATTCATTATTGATCAACATAGGGGTGATGGTTCTAATTATTTTTTTAGATGAGGGATACCCTATAGATAGACATGAGGTTATGGAAATGATTGAGATCTTAAAACATGAGAAGAAAATATTTCCATGAATATAAGACTTTTTTGGGATGGTGGGATGGACTTAAAAATGGATGGGTGAGGTTACTCCTTATGTTTTGTCTGACTGTTGATACCATAATTGGTTTTAATGATCATTGTAATTATGTTATGGTTTATGGACATGTCATTAGGGAAAGAATGTTGAAATTATATGGTTATTGGTTAGGTTCATTGAATGATTTTTAAGTATAAGGAAACATATGATATGATATAATGTGGATGGATAGTTCCACTCATACATTGTTCGAGGTAGGTAAAGACTCACCCAGGGCGGGTAAGGCACAAATAGAGTAAATTGTATGGTGTGTTGATTTCTATTTATTGACATTTCAATACAATGGTATATATATGAATATTAGTTAGGGAAACTATTGGTGGAATCCTACTGATTTCATACTCATTTCCTACATGGGCCCTTTGAGACATGAAAATTAGTTATGATTTATGGTATAGAAAAGGAAAATGAAATTTTTGTTTAGATCCTAGTGAATATGGGAGTGTAAATGATTCATGAGATAGACATTGTAGTTTTTATGATAGTCTATAGGTTCCTAAGTTTTGGTTTTACTATTTTTCTTGGGGTAATTTTTTGTATGTACATATGTGATTAGCCTATGAGCAATCTTGTTTATTTTTTTACAATTAACTTGGAATTGTAGATGTTAGTATAAATTATCATATGTATGTACTGTCTTTTTTCTACAAATTATTTTATGTTTCTTCCACTATTAATGTATTAATTGTATTTTTATTATCTTTAGAGGGTATAGTCTCCCCATTATTACCCCATATACTCTCACTACTAGCCAAGAAACTTTGTTTTATAAGGAGGCATGCCTATGTTCTAGTGGTGGTCTAATTCAGTTACTGTAGAGTGATTTGGTTCAGGATGTTACAAAGTAGCATCAGAGTAGGGTGGTTATGAAGTGTTATTAAAGTGGGTATAGTTTTTTATTTGGGATTTAGGGTACTGGATACATGAGGAAGTTCAAGAACTTGTGAAAAAATTCTTATTGTGTTCCTGCCCAAGAAAAGCATGGATTAAAATGCATTTTCCTAAGGAAAATGGGATTGTTTTTTTCAGTTTACATGGTTATAATTGAGTTATTTGATTTGGAAACATGGATATTTGATGTTATTGAATTATGTATTAGAATATTGGACTCGAGAGATATGGGTTGGTACTCTTGAATCATTTTAGACATATTAGGATCATATGAAAAGTGTGCTATTTTTTATTGTCACTGCGGTTCATGAATAAAAAAAGTGTTTTACTGTTTAAAGTGTTAGAAACAAACTATGTAGTGTTTTCCCAAATAGCTTCTTAGTGTAATTCTACTCAGCTATACCATGGTTGTGATTATATATGTGTTTGGATATATAGATCCTATATGTATATAATATATGTGGTATCTAAACATAACATGGGTAGGTAAGGATGTGAGGCAAGATCTTATGGTACTTGGGTGTAGTAGAGAAGTGTTAGTGATAATGGGATACATTGGTCATTATAATTTTCCATATTCTTGATATTTAGACTATTTTATCTGTATTAAGAATAGTATTTGATTATTAGAGTGATGAAACCTATAAAATCCTCCCTAAATCATTAGGAGTGTGAAGACATATCTCCACAAAGGCATGCCCCATTTGAGGCCCCTGAGGGAAGAGGTGGGCATGATACCCTATCATAGGTTTTGTGATAGGATAGAAAACTATTGTGGATTAGGGAGTTTGGGATGTAGTTAGTTAAGAATATCAGGGTGAGGATGGTGTGTCTTATCCATATAACTATCTATGGAGATTATGGAGATGACCAATCTATGAAATATCTGACATGGGAGTTCCTATCACAACATCCTACTTTGTTCCCAAGAGAGGGTGGACCCCGGGTAGAATAGTACTAGATTGAGTTAGTACATATTATTTTTGATCATATTGATACCCCATTAGGGTGGAGGGAAAAAATATTAGAATATTATTAAAGGTCCAATGAAACATTGGTGGGATGTATATATGTAAGAAGGTATACATAAGGGGATGATGTACAAGGACTTTGGGGTGGTGTTATTTTATCACTTCTTCCCGAAGATTTTTCATGTAGATAGATCCCATGAGTTCATGAACTTTATGCGTGATGAGAATTTAATGATTTATTTTTTATATAACATTGACATTAGTGGGATATGAGTTTTCCAAGGTTAGGGGATCCATGGATGGTTTTCAAAATTCTATCATGGTGTAGTTAAATATATTTAGTTTGACATCATTTTTATAGGGGTGGAATAGTAACTAATAGAAAAGTGGGAACTAGTGGGAAGAATAATGAGATACATGGTTGTCATATGGGGGATAGTTTGTATATATTTGGGTATCCAAAATTAGGGATATGAGGAAACATAGTATGGATGTCAGAGTAGAGGTTTAATGATGCTAGTTCAAAGTTAGTCATCAGTGAAGTGTTTTCAGAGTGAAAATACAAGGCATGTTTGAGCCCAGAGAGATAGAATACAAATGGAATTACAAACATGTTTCCATATGGGACATCTTAAGAAGTTTTTTTAGGTGACCTCGCTATCATTTGGGGGTCAGGTATCAGATCAAACCCACTAATCTAAGGTAGGATCTTGAGTGGTATCATGATCAAATATCAAGGATATGATAGCAAGTATATTAAACGATAGTAGATGGGAAATCCAGATGTGGGGGTAGTGTCTGACAGTGGGTGTGACTACATAGAGGGGATATGTATCTGGATTTTGAGCTTTAGTTCAACTATACATGATAAATCCAACATATTCAGAGTATGTGAGTACATTGTTGATGATCCGAGGTACTCCATGAGCATGTTGTTTTGGTTTTTTAGAATTGATAATAGTGTATTATATGTTTATATGATAAATGGAATTAATATATGTTGATTAAGATGTGGGTGTTGGTATGATATATGATGTATGTGGGAATCAATATGATATAGCATAAAATTGGGAATTAGGTATGATACAATATAGAAGTATGTATCAGTATAATGTGGGGTCATGATGATTGATGAATGGTTGATATGTGTCAATACCCAGTGCATGTGGTATTTTGGAAGGTGGAGAGGTATGACACCATCTTTGTATTTGTTAGTTTGATTGGGATGAAACAAGCAGGTGATTCCTATAGTGGGGAGTTCCACAAAAGGGATTGGTCAGTTTGAATTGAGTAGTTAGGTTACAGGGTAATCGATGGACATGTTCAATGCAATATTTCTATTTTAGGAGTGGTATGTGTGGGAAGATGATGTTTTAATTAGTTTTAGTTAGTGTATATCCCAAAATAGATTAGGAATAATCTATTATATGTCCATGAATGTTGTAAAGTACTGGGATTCAAGAATGAAAATTTGGGCAAGAATATAGATAAAAAATGTGAATTTAGACCCCATTGATGTGACATGGGGAAATGGTATTGGTTGAGGATCAAGTCTTAGGAATCGTCTCACGCATGATGGTTGAGATTTAGTAAAATTATGCTTTAGGTGATATTTAGAAGAAACCTGACAGTTCAAAGTAATATTTAGAAATTATTTTTGTTAAAATGTAAGGATGAAGGTATTTTGTGGGCGATTTACTTTTAATTTTTGGTTTATATGTTTTTTGGATCAACCTGGATAGTTTTTGAAGTTTTAACAGATTTATGGAAAATAGAAATATTACATACGTAAGGTTTGTTGTGGTTGGGGAATAGAAAATTCATGGAATATGTGGAATTTACTCTTAAATATGGTCACTCCATAAATAAGAGTCCTCCTCTTGTTCAGAAATGAAAAAGTGTTGTATTTATTATGATACGTATGGGTAATCAATGTGATATGTAATAGTAATTCCGTAGAAAAGGGAATATGTAAGAAAAAATTCATGGTATGTTAGGGTCACCCTATTATGTGAAAATTATTAAGTGAAGAAGTACCCTATGATACATAAGGGTAAGAAACGTTAGGGAAGCTTGGTTCTCTATGATATATAAGGGTGGATGATATATAAATATTATCTGATACCATATGAAAAGGTTATTTCCATTTTACATAAGGGTCATCTACTTGATATTTAATGGTCCTTAAGGATGATATATTAGAGTCCCAATGTTTGCAGATTTTAATGGGTGATACATAAGGGCCATTGGATGGTGATATGTAAGTGTCTACAAGGTCCGTATGTAAGGGTCCTAATGTTTTTAAAAAGTTTAGTTTGATGAGTTTTCCTATATTTTTACAAAATGATTATTTTTTTATTTGTTAAGTATAAAAAGTTGTAATTTAGGCAATTGCAGTCAGAATTTAGTGGGATGTTCCCTAGTCCTCAACTCTCTCTCATTTCCCCTTATTTCTAGATATAACTTCATCAATTCTTGAAAAATAGTTATATAATTTGTTTTAGGTGTATCCAAGGGTAAGTATAGTTATCCTAGGGTGTTTATTAGTAATTTTTATCACTATTTCTATCCTAAATTATGTATTTTTTAAGATTAATAAATTTCTTTCAATTAAATTCGGATCGACCAAAATTTCATGATGAATAGATTTATAATAACTATAGATAGAATGTGCCTAGATATTTCTAGTGTTATATGTGTAATAAGTGTTTCATGGTAAATTGTAAAGGGTTTCTATGTGTATGTGTGACTTGGAATGGAGACGCATGTAATTTTCATTGCTTATAAGAAATAATTAAGGGTAGAATAATGTGGAAAATAATAGGCTTGGACTAGTATGGTTTGGTTATGTGGTCTTAGTGTTTTATAGGAACGATGACATGTGTTATGGATAGATTTTCTTGGGATGCGATGATTGATATGGTTCATTACTGTGATATAGATGGTGTTGACCATTACCATAGGTGGAAAAACGTTGTCTATGTTTTGGATTTAGTGTAGGTGATTTCAGGTCACCATGGGGCTGAGGCCATGGGGTCGAGGTCACAAAATATGGGACCCATGAGGAGTTTGACCACTCTTTTAGGATGTATACTATATAGATGAGAAGAATAGTTTAGATTACATTAACTATTGTTATGGAAGATGGATTCACTGTAGATATCCTTGGGTTATGGTGATTATTGAGATTAGAAATTATTAACTTGTATATGGTAAATTCTAGGGCTATTAATACTAATATAGATAAGGATGGGTGGGGTCATGCATTGGTTTCTTTGGGATATTGATTAAGTGGTCATTAAATGGTTAAGATTATCATGAGACTTGTGTGAAGGATTATGTAAATGGCATAGAGGAAACAAGGTTGAATTTAGATGGTAATTGGTTATGAGTTGATTGATGACTTTAGGTGACATGGAATTATTTGTAAGGATGGGGTACTTCTAGTATGATAGATTGTTGATGAATCATTCCACAATGGTATTGGAAGAGGTTGGTAAAGGCTTAATAGGGGTTGATTACACATGGGTAGAGGAGGTTTTTAAGGATATTAACTAAAATGAAAGTCCTAGATCATATCCTATTATATATATATATATATATATATATATATAAGATGCATATCATAGGAATAAAACAGGATGGTATTAAAATATAGTATGAGATATTGTATATTTACTATGTTACAAGCATGAAGTGTACTTAAAATACATGCGAGCATCTTACTCTTATGCTTGGGCATGTAACTACTAATATAGTTTTTTTTCATGTGATGAAATTCAAGCTTAGGCATAGCACAACCACATCACTCCAGCATATCATGGTTTCCATCATCTCACATGGATACCATTCAACCCAACATGATTCTATTTAGTAAAAAATCCATGATATGGATTAATAAATGAATGATAACATTCATTTAAAGAGTTAAACATGGAAAAACCAATTGGAATTAACATTTGTAATTACTACTAATGCTCTTCATCAATGAATAATTTCAAACCCTACTTCTATAAATAGAATGTGTTTTATTCTTTGGATGGGAATGATTTATGGTGAGAGTGATCATCTGTTTTATGAATATATTTCTATATATACCTTCTACACAAAATACTATTCATCACATAGTGAAAGTGCGAGAACCCATCTAGAGTATGAAAATCATCACAAATTATTCATGGATTATTTGGCTGGTGGCATACCTACACACTTCCCCAAGCATTAATTGAACCATTTTCACACCCTCTGTTGCTTTTGGATAGCCTATCCTTAATATTGGTCACTATTGTTGAGATGGAAGGCTACTTAGATGGTCTGTAAAAGAGCATGCCTATTTTTCAGTATAAAAAAATTAATTTTTTAAATAAATTAAATAAAGAAAACTATTATTTTTGTTATTTATAAATTATAGTCGACATGATTCATAATTTTTTACTATTCTATGTTAAATATAAAAATTAATATATGTTTATAATAATAAATAAATTGAATATTTAATTTATCAATTCCTTTATTTTATAAAAATTTATAATTTTTTTTATAAAATGTGAATTATTTGTATTTTTTAGTTATGTATTAAATTTCTTCCTGGTGATAGATCCTTGTATTGCATGCTTAGTGAAACTCTATATGTTTTAGTTTTTCACTTACTTTGACCTATATTATTTTAGATTTATGATAATGATAATATTTATTGAATATAGTTTGTGTATGTTATGTTTTATAGATGTAATGAATTGAATTATCTCATGAGTAATGTCTTTATGGGTATAAGTATTTAGTGTCAGTGTTCCCATTAACTGATAGCCCCGTACCATATTTTACAAAGGTGAGGGGTTGGTTATCTATCACTCTAGGATCACTTGGGTGTTGATTATAATTCTCATATAAATATATTAGTTTATATGAAAATTCATATACCTTAAGAATGATATGAGTTAAAATCTTTTTAAATATACATGGTGTATGTTTTTGGGTGAATAACACAAAATTGTGGGTTGTGTAAATAGTTACACAATAATGTGGTGTGAACACATTAATTTGTTTGATGGAAAAGTTATTTCAAATCATAACAATTAAAATAATTCATACCCAAAGGAATAAAACATGACAATATATATATTTCTTGAGATGTAATAATAATTAACATAAATATTCATATGAAATATATTAAAATTTTTATACTTTTAAAAGAAAAACCATTTAAAATACTAAGCGTAAGATTAATTCTAAATTAAAACATTTCAAAACTACTATCATTCCATCAAGTATGTTCTACTAAATCAGTGTTCCAAAGAATTATCTAGTGTAAGTAATGAAAGAAATGTGTGATGCTAGATCATTCTTTGATTGGTTCTACTAAATACGGGTTCCCCTAATTTTTTTCTTACCCTATTATTAGAAGTTTATGGACATGACAATTATCTTGTAAACCCTAAGAGTTATGATCCCAAAGTAATAGAGTTAGTAATTTTTATATGATGGATAAAGTAAAAAAATTATTACTCAACAATCCAAGTATCATAATTTTTATGATTAAGATGATTCTATGATTAAATAACTAAGTAGTGAGAGAAAAAAATAAGACTAATTACATAGTGAAATATGGATCTCAGATCACTAAAAGGATGTGATTTTTGGGTTCATCAATTTTAGTGGGAGTAAAATGACTAAAAGTTTTTGATGAAAAACAAAAAAAATGACATTCATATGGTAAAATGTTTTATTGATAAACTACATCATCATCCAGACACCTAAATTTGAAATTAATCCCTATAAAAGAGATAATACTCTTAAAAACTACCAAGAATATCAACTTAAGAAGAATTATTAAGTAAGAAATAACATGTGTTAGAGCAATTCCAGCCTGAGTAAATAAGTGTTAAAATTGGTCAACCGGTGAATCTAGATGCTCATAAAGAATATAATGATTCAAATAGGGTCTTAAATTAAATATTTACTATTTAATAAAACTATTCAGTCTCATATAATCCAATGGTTGGGTATAATAATGAATCTCAATATGATGGAGTATTCGTTTGACTTAGTGAGATGAAAGTTTTCTCTATTGATTATTATGATTAAGGAATTCATTATTTTGGACTTCTACGGAATTGTTCTGAAAATATTGATGATCATAATAAAAGTTAACACAATATTCTAAAACTATTGATAATAAGTGAACTGTAAATATACATTTTTGGTTATATAACTACATAATTTAGTAAAAGTGGGTAAATATTCAAACTAGAAGAAGAAAAGTTAATTATAAAGTCCAACAATATTTATTCATGTATATATTCTATGTAATTGAAACCTACAGTTATCTAGAAGAAGAGTTGTGATAATAACATATGATTTTATTATTTAGAATAATTTGATTATTTAATAAAACACTATGGGATGTTTATATTTGGAATCTATGTTATATAAATTGATTCATTGATTTTGAAGGGTATATGTTACGTAATGTATATTTTACAAGAGTTATAAATACATAGGAGTTCAAAATAAAGTAAATAATTGATAATGATTTTGGTTTACAATAATGTGATGAACCAACGATTTACTCCATCATGTATATTAATTTAAAAGAATAAATCATGCTAAAATAAATCTAAGTAAAGAATATGTATCTTTATCTCATTTATCTTATATGAAAAAAGGTTTCTGTAGATAACAATATGGTTTTATGAACCAAATGGGATGAATAATCAAATACACATGGTTTATGATTAATCAAAATCTATAACCTATTTTGAGATTAATACAAGGTTAAAAGTGTTTTATTTAGGATAAAGTATTTATATAGATATTTGTTAAAATATGAGGGAAGGTGTTTAGGATGCTATTGATTAGTGGAATAGTTTAAGGAATAATCTTCTTTTAAAGAAAATTCCCTAAACATAGAAAAATATATATGATATAAAGACAATGGATTATTTGATATATATTACTATTAAAATAAGATTAAAGTTATTTATTATCACACATATTTTTTTGAATCTTAGAAATATATTTTGGGAAGGATTTATTGTCTAAGAGTTTAATGTGTCTATGTTTTAACTTATAGAAGTTCATAGTTAAAAAATAAAATACCACAAAATTATAATATTGTAGTTATTATTTACATAATATCCTAAAGAGTTTAGGATACATGAAGGGAAAGAAAATATGTAAATAGTTACATTTAATAATAGTGCATAGTTTAATATCACTATTTATAAACGTATTATTCAAATTAAATCTATAAAGTGGATTATACTTGATATAATAGAATATTTTTAGGGTATTCTGATAAATAGAAGTTTAAAGGGTTATATTTATTTAACATATCAATGTAATTTTAAATTTATCCTAAAAAATCTTAGTAGTTTATGGTTAGTAACATTTTAAATAGTTACACTTATTTTAAGGAAATATTTTATTGAATAGGTTCCAAGGAAGATGATAATGATGCACTTAGGAATACTTTTAAGTAGACAAAAAAATTTAACATCATAACATTTTATTTTTTAATGTTATGGATTTTCAATATGTTATAAGATTTGAATGTTAAGAATATAATTCCTAAGTTTTACCATTATTAAAACTAGATTACTTCATAGATATTACTCATTAAAGAGTTTAGTGAGATGTTTTTATCAGGTGATCAAATAGAGCTGTGGTGGGAATTACATATAAATGTAATAAGTTAATAAAAACCCAAAAAATGTAGAAAACTTGAGGATGAAATGGTTGTTTATGATATATGATATTATAAATATGAACTTATGTATAGTTTTGGTAAAATATTATTAATTATTTTAAGAATATATAATGTATCATGGTTTTATAATAAAGGAAATATTCATTTATCATTCATTCATGTGCATTACTATTTTACATGAACAATCAAATGATAATATCCCCTCAATGTTTGACTTAGAGTCATCCTTAATAAAATTTTATCGTAGAGTATTATGTGTTTTTATGAAATGATAAGAATATATTAAGTAAAATAAATTATTTAAAATGATTGATATTTAAGATACCAAGAATATAATGATGAGGTAATATCTAGAGACATATAACTTGGACTAACCCACAAAAATATATCTCATGGAATTTCATACATTCAATGATATAAAGAGGGGTATATTTTTAAAATAAATCCTTATTATATGAGGTTGGAAGGATTACTATCATAAGAACCTTCATTCCATGATACCTTTCTTATGCACATCATTAAGACTCAACTAATTAGGGGGTGGTTCATGTTGTCTATTAGAGCATCACCAAGATGGGATTTTCCCCTTGTACATTGTGTAAAGACAGGTTTTCCTTGATTGAATTAGACTAATTAAATATATAGAAATTCTTAGAAAAGTCACATATTATTTGTTAAATTATTTAGATGAGTTAAATGTACTTTGATATCTTTTAGATGAAGGACATGGGATATATTCATTTCCCTCACTAGTATTTTTTAGTGAATTAAGGAAAAATGAGATGACCTTTTCTAGATTGAAATTGTTCAGTGTGTAGTGGAAAATATATATTATATGAAAATGATTATATAGGTATACTTATGTGGTATATGATACAATTTGTTTTGGATATGTTTGTATAGAGATATGAGGATGTTTTATGGAGATCACACAAGATCCCTTAGTATCTTGAGTAGCATTGATTCTTTTATATATGCCAATATATGATTAAATATATAAAATATAGATTTATTATTTTTTTAACATTGATAAGTCCCAAAAAGTCACATTATTAGGTCTCTAGGTAAGGCTTCTATTTTGGACAAATTATTTTCTCATGATTTAGGAGATCTTGATAAACTATATCAAAAATAGTTTTGATAGAATCAAAAAGTTTTTTGAAGTTTAACCCAAAGTATTTATGAGATTTTAGTAAAATTTGGAGATTGATGAATATTAATTAAAAGCTAAGTACTAGATTTTATCATATTATATGTATATTATTCATATCATAGGATACAACATGATGGTATTATAATACAGTATGGGATATTATATATCACATATATGATAAACATCAAGTGCACTTAAAGTATATACATTTGATCCATGTATCTTACCATTATGATTTTGAATGAAACGTCCAACATTTATTGGTTTCATGAGATTCAATCCAATTTATTCCTGGAGGAACCGCATCACTCCCATATAATCTAGTTTCTTTCAACTGGGATTGATGTTATTCACTCCCACACAGTTTTTTGGTTACAGATCAATGAGATAGAGTAGTAAATACATGAAAATTTTCATTTAAAAATTTCTATAAATACCACAATAATATGAAGTAACATATCATGTTACTATTTAAACTCTTAGACAATGAATAAAATCAATCATTGTATATATATGAAGAATGTGTTAACTACATTGGGTGTAGTCGATCGATGGGGAGAGTGATGATAAAATTTATGAAAATATTTATGTAACTATCTTCTTCCTAGAACAGTGTTCATCACATAGTGAAGGCTCTAGCACTCCTTCAATGAACATAAGTCCTCATTAATCATTTATGGATCCATTTCCTGGTGGATAACATATAGAAGCTAGAAACCTATATTTGTTTCTTATATGATCTTCATTAATATGTACTCCCCCAAATATGATGATGGAGGCCACTGTAGGAACATTATTAATATGATATATTTTTCATTACATGTATATATCAATTCTATTGAGGGTATTTCAGGTTGTTTTTTGGTTTTATTCCACTTTCGAAGATTATAAGATGATCCCCTAAGAACCGTCAGTTATGTAGTGTGTTAATTTCCATTTATTGCTATATGTATACAATATTATATGAATGAATATTATCAATACACACTATTAATGATAAAATACTGAGTTCATACTCACACTGTTCTTGGGCCCTCTAGGATGTGTGCAGAATTTATGTTTCATGGAAAAAGTAAGGGTAAGGATTCTTCATCTATATCTTAGTGGAGATAGGAGTTCATATAGTGCATGATCTAGAGGTTGTTATTTTTCTAATGGGTTGGGTGGTCCCTCATTTAGGGTTTATATATTTATCTTGGGGTACATTTGTGCATGTGCATATGTGATTTTACTATGGTTAATCTTATTTTTTGTATAACTTAATTGAGATTATAGATGTTAGTATGGTATATCATAATCATATTATTGATTGTTTGTGCCAATTATTTTATGTTACTACCTCTATTGATATGATATTTTTTATTGTATTATCTAGAGGGTATAGTCTCCCCAAAATCACCCCATAGACCCTCTCTGATGGTCATAATCTTTTGGCATATGGGGAGGTGTACTTAAGGTCATGTGGTGCTTCGATATAATTACTATATAGTAATTTGGGTTGGGATGTCAAAATTTCCCACATTAATACACTGATATATTATGTATCTGTTAAATGACATTAATTTAATTTTATATTGAATTAGTTTGATAATCAATGAATATATTTTCTATGAATAATAATTTTATATTATTGAAAGTATTTATGGTTCCCAAAGGTGGTAATTGATTCAAAATTTTATCGAGTCAACTATAAAGAAATGGAATTCTCTAATATTATTTCATTCATTTGAAAAACCTTGAGGATTCATATAACAGAATAAGACATGGAATCATTTAAGTAATGATGAGGATATTCTCAAAGATTTTATGGAAATGATTAAAATGATGTATCCTGACCAATGTGAGTTCGAACACATCCTTCAGGTGGAGAGAATAAATACCAAGGGATTAATGATTCATGTGCAGGTAAACAAGTTCTTATATTGTGTATTCGTGTGGATTTTTAATCTTTGAATTAGAGGATAGTAAAAGTAAAGGATCTATTATATTTTTATTATCCCTCAAAGTTATCTTATCCCATTTATGGGTATTATCAATATTATATCCTAATTAAGGGAAGGATTTTTAGAAATACTAGAAAGTATTCAAAATCATATGAAACATTATTGAAATTGCTTATGAAAGTGGGCTAAATGAAGATGGAGTTTTTGGTTTTTTTTATGTTCTTCATTTCAGATTTTTTTGAGAATTTATAAAGTGAAATTCTCTCAAAACACCTTCCCTGAATATAACAAAAAAAATCCATGTGTGAATTATTATCACATTAAATAGAGAAAATAATTTACCTCTCTTCTATAATATGTATAATGAAAATTGGGCTGAATCATTGACAATGATTCTAAATTCGATATGTGATTTATTATTTCTAATAAACTATAAAATAAATCAACTCTGTTTTATAATGTTCATAGTGACACTCGAGTTGAATCCTTTAAAATGAAGCCTGATTGAGATCATTTAATTTTTTTCTTCAAAAACATAATGAGAGGTTATGTGATCATAAATATTTTATAAAATAAATAAAATAATATGGATAGTTCTTGGTTATTATTTATTATCACTAATATATTTATACCATGAAGTTTTTTAAGGAAACCCATAATTTTGTCCTCCCTATAATTTCATGATTCAAGATATTAAAGAAAAGAATCTTCGTGTGATAATAAGAAGTAAATGGGATCTGCATGTGTGATATGATTGATCGATCACTAGGGGATGCCGATTCCACAAAAACATTTCCCCGTTCATTTATTTAGTGGTGAGAACCTTACACTATGATTTGGCCATGTATTTCATCTATTGGTTAATAAAAGGAAGTAAAAAACCATTAAAACCATTTTAAGAAAATTATATAAACTTATTAGCCTCATAAAACTTCTACTAAGAGTAAGCACTATATCTAATGGTATAATTCATTTGTAAGGCATAGATTTGACTACTCATGGAGCCCAAATAAGGAACCTGGATCAAAATTTCTGGTTTTTTAACTTAAGATCAATTTTAGAATAAAGAGGATATTTTCACCATGTGGGAATCTCATTATTCAAGGAAATCCAATTGTTTTTAGTGTATGAGTCTCTTTGTAGCATCATTATGTAAATCCTTCATGTTAATTTAACATTATCATCTCTAGGATTTATTTTTCAGTATCATGGAAGAAATACTTCATAGCTTCATAACATTCCTATGGTTGGTGTTGTTTATGGATTTGAAGAAAAAGTCCTATATAATGCATACCTCATTTTGGATGAATATTACTTTAATTTTTGTTCAAATAGTTATAAAAATAGTCTATAAATACCATTATAACATACTTAAAGAGGGATGTAAATTGTTTAATGGCATGAAGTTTGAGATATGAATAACCCTGTTTGAAAACTCATCCTCTACACAAATACTTTAAAACGTTCTTCCAGGTAACTCTCACATATAACCCTGGGGGAGAGGAAAGGAAAACATATCATGTTTTCATAGTAATGTCTTTCATATATAAAAATTCATTGAGACTCTCATATGAGATCCTTTATGAAGGATAAATATGTAATTTTTTCAAAGAGAGATTTACAGGTAAATATTATGTGTACTATAAACCTTAAACCAAAGAACTTTTGAAAAACCTACCCAGTCACATAGGAATCCTATATTATGTGAAATTAGGGATACCTAAATTGGTTGTTTCCATATTTTAGATGGAATATACCCCCATAATATTTGACATAGGTTGACCCATATCTTGAAATATTCCTTATATAGGTGACTATGTCTCATTTTATAGAAAACCATCCTTTCGAATAAACCAGACAGTACATGGGGCTCCAATATCTTGTAGAACTTGTTTCCACATTTAAAAAATAAACCCACAATATAATAATAGGTATATGGTATCCTGCCAACGAGCCCGTACCCAAGTGGTAAGGGATCCTGCTTGGCCTCCAAGAGACTCAGGTTCAAAACCGGGTGGAGGCGAATTCCCAGGGTTATTGTAGCAGGAATTATAGCAGGTACTATTCGACATTGTAGCAGGTATTGTTATGTACTGTAGTAGGTACTGTTTATTACTATAGCATCCTGAACTATTTACTCTATTTGGGATTTTGGGCCACTGGTTTGGGCATAAGGGTATCAAGGGCCTTCGGGTCATCAAAGGCCTTCAGGCCACAGGGTCTTCAGGCCATAGAGACCATGGAGTAGCCCAGTTCACATAGAGTAGACCCCAGAATAGGATCAGAGAAACAAGAGTAGCTATCACCAGAAGCAGAGCTAACCGGATTGGAAGAATGAGAGGGTATGGCAACCGCCATTGGGACCAGGCATCGTGCAGCTTTGTACAGGGCAATTCTAGTCGATCAGTAATGCAAGGTGGGAGCTAGGCGGTTAATGATGCAAAATTTGGGGAGGAGCAATTCTTGTGGGTTGGGCCAACGGGTCATGTATTGGGCATGGTATGCCTCTAGGCCTTTGATTCATCTATTTCAAGTCATGTAGGGCCTTGTGCCTTGGGCCTACGGGTCGTGTACGGGTTCCCCTTCAACCCTTAAAAGGGGGATTATCCATAATAAAATAAAAATAATATGTCCTTAGGGCCATTCGGAGGTATAGGGTATCCCATTTGATGAAATATTTTTCATCTGGGTAGTTCAAATGTAAGACCCACCCATACACCATGAGTCAAGATCCTCCTCTTGGTTTCCTTAAACACATTGAGTTAAGATAGTGATTTGGGTTTCCTAATCTCCTTGAGTTGATATCCTCATGTTTTTTTCCTTGAACTCCTTGAGTTGTGATACTTCATTTGGTTTCCAAAAACACCATGATTCAAGATACACCTCTTAGTTATTTTTTGTGACTTGAGTTGTGATCCTCCATTTAGTTTCCCAAAATAAATTGAGTCAAGATCCACATCTTGGGTTCTAAAAATTTCTTGATTTGAGATACTTCTTTTAGTTTCCTAAATAAACATAAGTTAAGATCCCCTATTGGTT
The DNA here is from genome assembly GCA_963277665.1 of Viscum album. Classification (NCBI taxonomy): domain Eukaryota; kingdom Viridiplantae; phylum Streptophyta; class Magnoliopsida; order Santalales; family Viscaceae; genus Viscum; species Viscum album. The sequence goes on along the minus strand of OY728163.1, from coordinate 79,179,069 downwards.
CCCAAAATTCCTTTTGTCGAGAAAGTCCTCTTAGTTTACTTATATGCCTAGATTTAAGATTATCCACTTATATAGAGACACTATCCTTTTACAAAAAAATATTACATGTTTTTATGAATAAATAACCATGAAATACAAACCAAGGATCGAAATTCAAGTTTATTTGGAAGACTGGGTACATAGTTAGAAAACATAAAACTAAAATAAAATTTCTTTTATTAATCATAAAAATGTGTTCCTAACTCCCTTTTACCTCCTACAACTGTATATGAAAACTTGGGGAATACATATATAAAAGGTATAAGCTAAAAATCCCTATAAGAGAATATTTATGGAAAAAAATAAAGCACATGCGTAAGAAGGAATAAAATAATAACATGAAAGGAATGAAAAATAGATAACTTGTATATGAATATACATGGAATCATATGAACATGGAAGTATGGGAGGTTGGTATCAATATAGAACATGACATAAACATGAGGCGAGGCTAACTGGAAAGACTATTTCACATGGAGAACAAAGTCCCGTAATGGATTAGGTTTACTCCCTAATCCTATACATGACATATCATGAGACTAAACATTAACCAATTAATTAGAGTGATATCTAGGCACACACATCATAACATGTTCATTCCTATGTATTTCATATAACAATCACACATAAGGAATAAACATAAGGGTTACCCATATAATTAAATGGGTATCAAAATCATGTCATAAGGTAAAAACCACAGGGAATATACTAATGGAATCTATTATAAAATTGATTTAAATAATTATTTCACATTAATAAAGAAAAAATAAGAATATATATTGAATAATTATGACCAAATTAATTGAAAACATGAAAAAGTTGTAAGGTATCATTATAAATTTTCCACTTAAGTTTGGTTTTAGGGAAAATAATAGTCTTTAAAGAGGAAAAAGGAATAATTATTTGTATAAAACTAGAAATGAACTAAAATATTTTTTCATGATAAAATTATTGTTTTTTAAAGAAATTGGACAAAAATATATTAAGAAGTGTACTTTAAAATGGGTAATAAATGAAGTAGTTATCTTTAATCAGGCTTACTTATCGAGAGGAATTGAGAGGGGAACATTTTAAAACATTTATTTCTCCATCAAAGAAAGATGAATTGAGATATATTTTTTTGAAACATATAAACCGAATTTAAGATAATTATGAAATAATAAAAAGAAAATCATTGGGGTAAATAGAGAGAAAGCGTAACCTGAAGAAAAATGTAGGTTTGAGAGATCCCTTGCTTTATGTCTGATAGTGTTCTGCACTTTCACATAATGTACCAGACAATAAAATTAGATTCATTAATTACCTAACTTAAAACCTATTAAATATTTATTTTAATTATTATAATTTTATTAAGTTCATTTATTGTCATTTTGATGAGTTATAATGTTTAATTTTATTGTTTTGGGAGAGTTCGTTTCATGGTTTCATGGTCAATTTATATGTGTATAATTATGGAAGTTATTTTTGAATGATAAAAATTGTGAAAAATTGAAATTATATGGTATTAATGCAATTAAATAAGTTTAAAAGTTACCATATATCATTTTATTTTCTTATATGAAGATGGTTTATTTGATAAAACGGTAATGATAATTGTTTAGTTTATTTTTGGTAGTATTTATAACCATCATGAACCAGTTTTGTTTTATTTAATATTATATATATACATTAGTTATAAAAAATAAACCAACAAATAATATACATATGAATTTTTTTTTAACAATAATAATGGTTTTATGACCAGACTTAAAGGTGGTAATGGAAAAGGAAAACTTGTCGTACGCGAAGGTGGTGAACCGATATATTATGGATGATGTTTTAATTTTTAGAAAAAATGATAAGAGAATAGGTTTGATTATGGATATTCCATTAACATAATAAAATTAAATTATCTATATATATATATATATGATACTGGATTTACCATTCCACTTTGGATAGGTAAGTGAGGATAGGATAAGAAAAGGAAAATAAATTAAAAGGGAAGGATTGGGGATTTTATCTCTTGAATGTTTTTTCCTTGAGAACCTCCTTTAAGAACTTGGGTTTGGAATTCTGTTGAGAAAATAAGCTATTAGATATGAGGAAAATAATTTTTAAGGTGATTTTTTATAATTTTTACAATCTATAGTGCGTAGAAGGTGTGAGGAGAAGAGGTGGTGAGGAGTGGTATTTAAAGGTGGAGGAGTGGGGTGTTTTTTATTATTATATTCATTAGTTTATTATTTTGTCTCAAGACTATCAATAGCGTTGATTCATAGGAATAAATATAGTAAATGGTTTAGTATAGTTCAAACCAATTGGTTCTTATATCATTCCTACATCAACCATGACGAAAACATTTATGTATTTAACTTACACCGTAAATTACTGTATTTCACTATTCACCAAAGATTCAATTATTTTAGAAAAATCCCAAAATATTGTACTAACCATTTTTCAATGTGTAGATTTGAAAAATGGATTTCATTTTATAAAAATAATTTTCTAAATACGAAAATTTTAATTCTTAATTGAAATCATTATTTATTTGAAAAACACTAATTTTAATATTAAAATTTATTTTATGACCATTTGAAAAAATAATTAAGATATCATAAAAATATATTATAATTATAATACAAAATATTATTATTTTATGAATCTATTTTCTAAAAAAAAAATTCTTTTGAATCATTATATTAATTATAAAATTTTAAATAAACATTTATGTTTTATAAAAATACAAACACTTAATATATAATTTTAAAAAGTTTTATTTAATTATAACATGATATAATGATATCATGTTTTTATTTATGAGATACCTAAATTTTATTTATTCTTTAATAGTTTATGTTACTTTTATGATGACCAGATTACTATTCTTATGGTTTATAATACTATTCCTATAGCCATGTACTATTTAAACGATATAGGTTACTTAATTTATATAAATAAAAATTATTTAGTTCATCGTCCTTTAAATTATATTTTATATCAATGTTTTATATAATTTTTTATTTAAAATTAATATTATATTATTAAAATTATGTTTTATTTCTATATATTTGTTTGTTAGTGTGGTCATTCTAATAGATCGAGCAGATTTAAATTTTCCTATTCTCATTATCTTATTTTCTATTTATTTTCAATCTATAATTTTTGGAAATATTATTAGATTATTTTTTGACTAATTTATCATTATTATTTTCTAAGAATAATTTTTTTATTGGGTTATTTATGTGATATATGTGTTTAATGACATAATAATGGAAATTCTATTGATATAATTCTGGGTCGCTATATTTTTCCCCCTTATGAATTATCACCCTCAAAATTTCAGTTTACATAATAAAGTTAAAAAAGATAGGTTATTTATCCTTCATATCTTCCTTTAGGTAACATTTCACCTATTTATATTTATGGTTCCTCTATAGTACTTTGACCTGGTGAGTTATCTTGTTGCATAAACCTTTATCTCTATGGTCCAAGATCTTCCCCATATTCTCCTCATAAGAGAGGTCATTTTCCAACTATACCACCTCTGAATTCAATATATGTGAAAAATATGGTTTTTAATTCCTCTAGATGGATTTTCGGAATAAAATATATACTTGAGAAACAATTGGTGGAAGTGCTAGTAGATAGGCCATAACTCTGACAAGGTTAAGAATATTAATGGGGACGATATACCTAGGACTTAACTTTCCTTTCTTCCCAAATCACATGACCCTATTCCATAGAGATATACAGAGGAATACATTATCACTAACCTTTAACTCTAAGTCCCATCGACTATTATTTATATATCTATTCTATCAATATTGGTCTTCCTTGATGTACTGTTGAATGGTTTTCAACTTTTCCACTAATTCTTTGACTATATCAGGTCCCAAAAACACATGTTCACTAACTGTATCCCAGTATGCAGGTGTTCTACATCTCTTTCCATAAAGGGCTTCATATGGGTCCATTTGTATACTTGAGTGGAAATTATTATTATAAGAGAACTTGACCAAAAGATATTTATCCCATACTACTTTGAATTCCATGGAATATGCTCTCAGTATTTCTTCTAGTGTCTAAATAGCTCACTCATATTTTCTATCAGTTTGAGGATAATATGTCATAATGAATTTCAACTTAATATTTAGATCATCTTAGAGAATTTTCAAGAAATTGGAGGTAAATATCGAATCACTATCAAATATTATTGAGAATTATACCCCATGTAGCCTCACCACTTATCTGATGTATATCTATGAAATTTGGTCAACTGAGAAGTCCTCTAAAATCACAGTAAAGCGATCAATATTTTTAATATGGTCCATAATGATCCATATAGAATTATTTCCTATGGATGTCTTTTTATGTCCAGTGACAAAGTCCATAGTGATGTTTTGTCATTTACATATAAGTAAAGGTAATGGTTGCATCATCCCTTTATAATTTTGTCTTTCTGCCTTCACTTGCTGACATAACAGGCACTTTTATGCATATTCAGTGATCTCCTTCTTCATATTGTCCCATAAATAGTGCTCTCAGATATCTCAATACATATTTTTCTCCATAGGTTAATAATGAATGTTGAACAATATGTATCATCTAGAAGTTATTTATTTAACTCCGGATTGGATGGTACATATAGTCATGACCAAAATTTTATAACTCATTTCTAACTCTGTGGATTTACCATTTCTAATACCTTCAATATTCTTCTGAATTTCCACCCCATTTCTTGGAGAATTCCTTACATTCTCTAAAAGGGATGGTTGAGAAAAAATTTGAGAATTTATTGATGATATTTCTTCACTAATTATTCCCATCCCATCCTTTAAAAGTCTAAGAAGATTGAATACTTCCACATTCTCATCATGGATAATGTTATAGGATCCATTCTACTTAGAGAATCTACTACATTATTTTCTTTCCTAGGATAATAGTAGATTGAGAAGTCATAATCCTTGATGATATCTAACCAAAATCACTAGAGCATATTAATATCATTATGTGTGAATATATATTTGAGGATCTTATTATTAGTATATATATCAAACTTCTACTCATAAAGATAATGCCGCCAAAATTTTAACATGAATATCCTATCCTCTAACTCCAAAACTTGCATGTAATATTTTTTTCTCATGAACATTTAAATTCCTTGAGTAATAGGATATTACTTTATCATTTTTCATTTTTATAGAGCCTAATATCTAGAGACATATATTTAAGATACCAAGAATATAATGATGAGGTAATATCTAGAGACATATAACTTGGACTAACCCACAAAAATATATCTCATGGAATTTCATACATTCAATGATATAGAGAGGGGTATATTGTTAAAATAAATCCTTATTATATGAGGTTGGAAGGATTACTATCATAAGAACCTTCATTCCATGATACCTTTCTTATGCACATCATTAAGACTCAACTAATCAGGGGGTGGTTCATGTTGTCTATTAGAGCATCACCAAGATGGGATTTTCCCCTTGTACATTGTGTAAAGACAGGTTTTCCTTGATTGAATTAGACTAATTAAATATATAGAAATTCTTAGAAAAGTCACATATTATTTGTTAAATTATTTAGATGAGTTAAATGTACTTTGATATCTTTTAGATGAAGGACATGTGATATATTCATTTCCCTCACTAGTATTTTTTAGTGAATTAAGGAAAAATGAGATGACCTTTTCTAGATTGAAATTGTTCAGTGTGTAGTGGAAAATATATATTATATGAAAATGATTATATAGGTATACTTATGTGGTATATGATACAATTTTTTTTGGATATGTTTTTATAGAGATATGAGGATGTTTTATGGAGATCACACAAGATCCCTTAGTATCTTGAGTAGCATTGATTCTTTTATATATGCCAATATATGATTAAATATATAAAATATAGATTTATTATTATTTTAACATTGATAAGTCCCAAAAAGTCACATTATTAGGTCTCTAGGTAAGGCTTCTATTTTGGACAAATTATTTTCTCATGATTTAGGAGATCTTGATAAACTATATCAAAAATAGTTTTGATAGAATCAAAAAGTTTTTTGAAGTTTAACCCAAAGTATTTATGAGATTTTAGTAAAAGTTGGAGATTGATGAATATTAATTAAAAGCTAAGTACTAGATTTTATCCTATTATATGTATATTATTCATATCATAGGATACAACATGATGGTATTATAATACAGTATGGGATATTATATATCACATATATGATAAACATCAAGTGCACTTAAAGTATATACATTTGATCCATGTATCTTACCATTATGATTTTGAATGAAACGTCCAACATTTATTGGTTTCATGAGATTCAATCCAATTTATTCCTGGAGGAACCACATCACTCCCATATAATCTAGTTTCTTTCAACTGGAATTGATGTTATTCACTCCCACACAGTTTTTTGGTTACAGATCAATGAGATAGAGTAGTAAATACATGAAAATTTTCATTTAAAAATTTCTATAAATACCACAATAATATGAAGTAACATATCATGTTACTATTTAAACTCTTCGACAATGAATAAAATCAATCATTGTATATATATGAAGAATGTGTTAACTACATTGGGTGTAGTCGATCGATGGGGAGAGTGATGATAAAATTCATGAAAATATTTATGTAACTATCTTCTTCCTAGAACAGTGTTCATCACATAGTGAAGGCTCTAGCACTCCTTCAATGAACATAAGTCCTCATTAATCATTTATGGATCCTTTTCCTGGTGGATAACATATAGAAGCTAGAAACCTATATTTGTTTCTTATATGATCTTCATTAATTTCTACTCCCCCAAATATGATGATGGAGGCCACTGTAGGAACATTATTAATATGATATATTTTTCATTACATGTATATATCAATTCTATTGAGGGTATTTCAGGTTGTTTTTTGGTTTTATTCCACTTTCGAAGATTATAAGATGATCCCCTAAGAACCGTCAGTTATGTAGTGTGTTAATTTCCATTTATTGCTATATGTATACAATATTATATGAATGAATATTATCAATACACACTATTAATGATAAAATACTGAGTGCATACTCACACTGTTCTTGGGCCCTCTAGGATGTGTGCAGAATTTATGTTTCATGGAAAAAGTAAGGGTAAGGATTCTTCATCTATATCTTAGTGGAGATAGGAGTTCATATAGTGCATGATCTAGAGGTTGTTATTTTTCTAATGGGTTGGGTGGTCCCTCATTTATGGTTTATATATTTATCTTGAGGTACATTTGTGCATGTGCATATGTGATTTTACTATGGTTAATCTTATTTTTTGTATAACTTAATTGAGATTATAGATGTTAGTATGGTATATCATAATCATATTATTGATTGTTTGTGCCAATTATTTTATGTTACTACCTCTATTGATATGATATTTTTTATTGTATTATCTAGAGGGTATAGTCTCCCCAAAATCACCCCATAGACCCTCTCTGATGGTCATAATCTTTTGGCATATGGGGAGGTGTACTTAAGGTCATGTGGTGCTTCGATATAATTACTATATAGTAATTTGGGTTGGGATGTCAAAATTTCCCACATTAATACACTGATATATTATGTAACTGTTAAATGACATTAATTTAATTTTATATTGAATTAGTTTGATAATCAATGAATATATTTTCTATGAATAATAATTTTATATTATTGAAATTATTTATGGTTCCCAAAGGTGGTAATTGATTCAAAATTTTATCGAGTCAACTATAAAGAAATGGAATTCTCTAATATTATTTCATTCATTTGAAAAACCTTGAGGATTCATATAACAGAATAAGACATGGAATCATTTAAGTAATGATGAGGATATTCTCAAAGATTTTATGGAAATGATTAAAATGATGTATCCTGACCAATGTGAGTTCGAACACATCCTTCAGGTGGAGAGAATAAATACCAAGGGATTAATGATTCATGTGCAGGTAAACAAGTTCTTATATTGTGTATTCGTGTGGATTTTTAATCTTTGAATTAGAGGATAGTAAAAGTAAAGGATCTATTATATTTTTATTATCCCTCAAAGTTATCTTATCCCATTTATGGGTATTATCAATATTATATCCTAATTAAGGGAAGGATTTTTAGAAATACTAGATAGTATTCAAAATCATATGAAACATTATTGAAATTGGTTATGAAAGTGGGCTAAATGAAGATGGAGTTTTTGGTTTTTTTTATGTTCTTCATTTCAGATTTTTTTTGAGAATTTATAAAGTGAAATTCTCTCAAAACACCTTCCCTTAATATAACAAAAAAAATCCATGTGTGAATTATTATCACATTAAATAGAGAAAATAATTTACCTCTCTTCTATAATATGTATAATGAAAATTGGGCTGAATCATTGACAATGATTCTAAATTCGATATGTGATTTATTATTTCTAATAAACTATAAAATAAATCAACTATGTTTTATAATGTTCATAGTGACACTCGAGTTGAATCCTTTAAAATGAATCCTGATTGAGATCATTTAATTTTTTTCTTCAAAAACATAATGAGAGGTTATGTGATCATAAATATTTTATAAAATAAATAAAATAATATGGATAGTTCTTGGTTATTATTTATTATCACTAATATATTTATACCATGAAGTTTTTTAAGGAAACCCATAATTTTGTCCTCCCTATAATTTCATGATTCAAGATATTAAAGAAAAGAATCTTCGTGTGATAATAAGAAGTAAATGGGATCTGCATGTGTGATATGATTGATCGATCACTAGGGGATGCTGATTCCACAAAAACATTTCCCCGTTCATTTATTTAGTGGTGAGAGCCTTACACTATGATTTGGCCATGTATTTCATCTATTGGTTAATAAAAGGAAGTAAAAAACCATTAAAACCATTTTAAGAAAATTATATAAACTTATTAGCCTCATAAAACTTCTACTAAGAGTAAGCACTATATCTAATGGTATAATTCATTTGTAAGGCATAGATTTGACTACTCATGGAGCCCAAATAGGGAACCTGGATCAAAATTTCTGGTTTTTTAACTTAAGATCAATTTTAGAATAAAGAGGATATTTTCACCTTGTGGGAATCTCATTATTCAAGGAAATCCAATTGTTTTTAGTGTATGAGTCTCTTTGTAGCATCATTATGTAAATCCTTCATGTTAATTTAACATTATCATCTCTAGGATTTATTTTTCAGTATCATAGAAGAAATACTTCATAGCTTCATAACATTCCTATGGTTGGTGTTGTTTATGGATTTGAAGAAAAAGTCCTATATAATGCATACCTCCTTTTGGATGAATATTACTTTAATTTTTGTTCAAATAGTTATAAAAATAGTCTATAAATACCATTATAACATACTTAAAGAGGGATGTAAATTGTTTAATGGCATGAAGTTTGAGATATGAATAACCCTGTTTGAAAACTCATCCTCTACACAAATACTTTAAGACGTTCTTCCAGGTAACTCTCACATATAACCCTGGGGGAGAGGAAAGGAAAACATATCATGTTTTCATAGTAATGTCTTTCATATATAAAAATTCATTGAGACTCTCATATGAGATCCTTTATGAAGGATAAATATGTAATTTTTTCAAAGAGAGATTTACAGGTAAATATTATGTGTACTATAAACCTTAAACCAAAGAACTTTTGAAAACCCTACCCACTCACATAGGAATCCTATATTATGTGAAATTGGGGATACCTAAATTTGTTGTTTCCATATTTTAGATGGAATATACCCCCATAATATTTGACATAGGTTGACCCATATCTTGAAATATTCCTTATATAGGTGACTATGTCTCATTTTATAGAAAACCATCCTTTCGAATAAACCAAACAGTACATGGGGCTCCAATATCTTGTAGAACTTGTTTCCACATTTAAAAAATAAACCCAAAATATAATAGTAGGTATATGGTATCCTTCCAACGAGCCCGTACCCAAGTGGTAAGGGATCCTGCTTGGCCTCCAAGAGACTCAGGTTCAAAACCGGGTGGAGGCGAATTCCCAGGGTTATTGTAGCAGGAATTATAGCAGGTACTATTCAACATTGTAGTAGGTATTGTTATGTACTGTAGTAGGTACTGTTTAGTACTATAGCATCCTGAACTATTTACTCTATTTGGGCTTTTGGGCCACTGGTTTGGGCATAAGGGTATCAAGGGCCTTCGGGTCATCAAAGGCCTTCAGGCCACAGGGTCTTCAGGCCATAGAGACCATGGAGTAGCCCAGTTCACATAGAGCAGACCCCAGAATGGGATCAGAGAAACAAGAGTAGCTATCACCAGAAGCAGAGCTAACCGGATTGGAAGAATGAGAGGGTATGGCAACCGCCATCGGGACCAGGAATCGTGCAGCTTTGTACAAGGCAATTCTAGTCGATCAGTAATGCAAGGTGGGAGATAGGCGGTTAATGATGCAAAATCTGGGGAGGAGCAATTCTAGTGGGTTGGGCCAACGGGTCATGTATTGGGCATGGTATGCCTCTAGGCCTTTGATTCATCTATTTCAAGTCATGTAGGGCCTTGTGCCTTGGGCCTACGGGTCGTGTACGGGTTCCCCTTCAACCCTTAAAAGGGGGATTATCCATAATAAAATAAAAATAATACGTCCTTAGGTCCATTCGGAGGTATAGGGTATCCCATTTGATGAAATATTTTTCATCTGGGTAGTTCAAATGTAAGACCCACCCATACACCATGAGTCAAGATCCTCCTCTTGGTTTCCTTAAACACATTGAGTTAAGATAGTGATTTGGGTTTCCTAATCTCCTTGAGTTGATATCCTCATGTTTTTTTCCTTGAACTCCTTGAGTTGTGATACTTCATTTGGTTTCCAAAAACACCATGATTCAAGATACACCTCTTAGTTCTTTTTGGTGACTTGAGTTGTGATCCTCCATTTAGTTTCCCAAAATAAATTGAGTCAAGATCCACATCTTGGGTTCTAAAAATTTCTTGATTTGAGATACTTCTTTTAGTTTCCTAAATAAACATAAGTTAAGATCCCCTATTGGTTCCCAAAATTCCTTTTGTCGAGAAAGTCCTCTTAGTTTACTTATATGCCTAGATTTAAGATTATCCACTTATATAGAGACACTATCCTTTTACAAAAAAATATTACATGTTTTTATGAATAAATAACCATGAAATACAAACCAAGGATCGAAATTCAAGTTTATTTGGAAGACTGGGTACATAGTTAGAAAACATAAAACTAAAATAAAATTTCTTTTATTAATCATAAAAATGTGTTCCTAAATCCCTTTTACCTCCTACAACTGTATATGAAAACTTGGGGAATACATATATAAAAGGTATAAGCTAAAAATCCCTATAAGAGAATATTTATGGAAAAACAATAAAGCACATGCGTAAGAAGGAATAAAATAATAACATGAAAGGAATGAAAAATAGATAACTTGTATATGAATATACATGGAATCATATGAACATGGAAGTATGGGAGGTTGGTATCAATATAGAACATGACATAAACATGAGGCGAGGCTAACTGGAAAGACTATTTCACATGGAGAACAAAGTCCCGTAATGGATTAGGTTTACTCCCTAATCCCATACATGACATATCATGAGACTAAACATTAACCAATTAATTATAGTGATATCTAGGAACACACATCATAACATGTTCATTCCTATGTATTTCATATAACAATCAAACATAAGGAATAAACATAAGGGTTACCCATATAATTAAATGGGTATCAAAATCATGTCATAAGGTAAAAACCACCGGGAATATACTAATGGAATCTATTATAAAATTGATTTAAATAATTATTTCACATTAATAAAGAAAAAATAAGAATATATATTGAATAATTATGACCAAATTAATTGAAAACATGAAAAAGTTGTAAGGTATCATTATAAATGTTCCACTTAAGTTTGGTTTTAGGGAAAATAATAGTCTTTAAAGAGGAAAAAGGAATAATTATTTGTATAAAACTAGAAATGAACTAAAATAATTTTTCATGATAAAATTATTGTTTTTTAAAGAAATTGGACAAAAATATATTAAGAAGTGTACTTTAAAATGGGTAATAAATGAAGTAGTTCTCTTTAATCAGGCTTACTTATCGAGAGGAATTGAGAGGGGAACATTTTAAAACATTTATTTCTCCATCAAAGAAATATGAATTGAGATATATTTTTTTGAAACATATAAACCGAATTTAAGATAATTATGAAATAATAAAAATAAAATCATTGGGGTAAATAGAGAGAAAGCGTAACCTGAAGAAAAATGGAGGTTTGAGAGATCCCTTGCTTTATGTCTGATAGTGTTCTGCACTTTCACATAATGTGCCAGACAATAAAATTAGATTCATTAATTACCTAACTTAAAACCTATTAAATATTTATTTTAATTATTATAATTTTATTAAGTTAATTTATTGTCATTTTGATGAGTTATAATGTTTAATTTTATTGTTTTGGGAGCGTTCGTTTCATGGTTTCATGGTCAATTTATATGTGTATAATTATGGAAGTTATTTTTGAATGATAAAAATTGTGAAAAATTGAAATTATATGGTATTAATGCAATTAAATAAGTTTAATAGTTACCATATATCATTTTATTTTCTTATATGAAGATGGTTTATTTGATAAAACAGTAATTATAATTGTTTAGTTTATTTTTGGTAGTATTTATAACCATCATGAACCAGTTTTGTTTTATTTAATATTATATATATACATTAGTTATAAAAAATAAACCAACAAATAATATACATATGAATTTTTTTTTAACAATAATAATGGTTTTATGACCAGACATAAAGGTGGTAATGGAAAAGGAAAACTTGTCGTACGCGAAGGTGGTGAACCGATATATTATGGATGATGTTTTAATTTTTAGAAAAAAGGATAAGAGAATAGGTTTGATTATGGATATTCCATTAACATAATAAAATTAAATTATCTATATATATATATGATACTGGATTTACCATTCCACTTTGTATAGGTAAGTGAGGATAGGATAAGAAAAGGAAAATAAATTAAAAGGGAAGGATTGGGGATTTTATCTCTTGAATGTTTTTTCCTTGAGAACCTCCTTTAAGAACTTGGGTTTGGAATTCTGTTGAGAAAATAAGCTATTAGATATGAGGAAAATAATTTTTAAGGTGATTTTTTATAATTTTTACAATCTATAGTGCGTAGAAGGTGTGAGGAGAAGAGGTGGTGAGGAGTGGTATTTAAAGGTGGAGGAGTGGGGTGTTTTTTATTATTATATTCATTAGTTTATTATTTTGTCTCAAGACTATCAATAGCATTGATTCACAGGAATAAATATAGTAAATGGTTTAGTATAGTTCAAACCAATTGGTTCTTATATCATTCCTACATCAACCATGACGAAAACATTTATGTATTTAACTTACACCGTAAATTACTGTATTTCACTATTCACCAAAGATTCAATTATTTTAGAAAAATCCCAAAATATTGTACTAACCATTTTTCAATGTGTAGATTTGAAAAATGGATTTCATTTTATAAAAATAATTTTCTAAATACGAAAATTTTAATTCTTAATTGAAATCATTATTTATTTGAAAAACACTAATTTTAATATTAAAATTGATTTTATGACCATTTGAAAAAATAATTAAGATATCATAAAAATATATTATAATTATAATACAAAATATTATTATTTTATGAATCTATTTTCTAAAAAAAAATTTCTTTTTAATCATTATATTAATTATAAAATTTTAAATAAACATTTATGTTTTATAAAAATACAAACACTTAATATATAATTTTAAAAAGTTTTATTTAATTATAACATGATATAATGATATCATGTTTTTATTTATGAGATACCTAAATTTTATTTATTCTTTAATAGTTTATGTTACTTTTATGATGACCATATTACTATTCTTATGGTTTATAATACTATTCCTATAGCCATGTACTATTTAAACGATATAGGTTACTTAATTTATATAAATAAAAATTATTTAGTTCATCGTCCTTTAAATTATATTTTATATCAATGTTTTATATAATTTTTTATTTAAAATTAATATTATATTATTAACATTATGTTTTATTTCTATATATTTGTTTGTTAGTGTGGTCATTCTAATAGATCGAGCAGATTTAAATTTTCATATTCTCATTATCTTATTTTCTATTTATTTTCAATCTATAATTTAGGAAATATTATTAGATTATTTGTTGACTAATTTATCATTATTATTTTCTAAGAATAATTTTTTTATTGGGTTATTTATGTGATATATGTGTTTAATGACATAATAATGGAAATTCTATTGATATAATTCTGGGTCGCTATATTTTTCCCCCTTATGAATTATCACCCTCAAAATTTCAGTTTACATAATAAAGTTAAAAAAGATAGGTTATTTATCCTTCATATCTTCCTTTAGGAAACATTTCACCTATTTATATTTATGGTTCCTCTATAGTACTTTGACCTGGTGAGTTATCTTGTTGCATAAACCTTTATCTCTATGGTCCAAGATCTTCCCCATATTCTCCTCATAAGAGAGGTCATTTTCCAACTATACCACCTCTGAATTCAATATATGTGAAAAATATGGTTTTTAATTCCTCTAGAGGGATTTTCGGAATAAAATATATACTTGAGAAACAATTGGTGGAAGTTCTATTAGATAGGCCATAACTCTGACAAGGTTAAGAATATTAATGGGGACGATATACCTAGGACTTAACTTTCCTTTCTTCCCAAATCACATGACCCTATTCCATAGAGATGTACAGAGGAATACATTATCACTAACCTTTAACTCTAAGTCCCATCGACTATTATTTATATATCTATTCTATCAATATTGGTCTTCCTTGATGTACTGTTGAATGGTTTTCAACTTTTCCACTAATTCTTTGACTATATCAGGTCCCAAAAACACATTTTCACTAACTGTATCCCAGTATACAAGTGTTCTACATCTCTTTCCATAAAGGGCTTCATATGGGTCCATTTGTATACTTGAGTGGAAATTATTATTATAAGAGAACTTGACCAAAAGATATTTATCCCATCCTACTTTGAATTCCATGGAATATGCTCTCAGTATTTCTTCTAGTGTCTAAATAGCTCACTCATATTTTCTATCAGTTTGAGGATAATATGTCATAATGAATTTCAACATAATATTTCGATCATCTTAGAGAATTTTCAAGAAATTGGAGGTAAATATCGAATCACTATCAAATATTATCGATAATTATACCCCATGTAGCCTCACCACTTATCTGATGTATATCTATGAAATTTGGTCAACTGAGAAGTCCTCTAAAATCACAGTAAAGCGATCAATATTTTTAATATGGTCCATAATGATCCATATAGAATTATTTCCTATGGATGTCTTTTTATGTCCAGTGACAAAGTCCATAGTGATGTTTTTTCATTTACATATAACTAAAGGTAATGGTTGCATCATCCCTTTATAATTTTGTCTTTCTGCCTTCACTTGCTGACATAACAGGCACTTTTATGCATATTCAGTGATCTCCTTCTTCATATTGTCCCATAAATAGTGCTCTCAGATATCTCAATACATATTTTTCTCCATAGGTTAATAATGAATGTTGAACAATATGTATCATCTAGAAGTTATTTATTTAACTCCGGATTGGATGGTACATATAGTCATGACCAAAATTTTATAACTCATTTCTAACTCTGTGCATTTACCATTTCTAATACCTTCAATATTCTTCTGAATTTCCACCCCATTTCTTGGAGAATTCCTTACATTCTCTAAAAGGGATGGTTGAGAAAAAATTTGAGAATTTATTGATGATATTTCTTCACTAATTATTCCCATCCCATCCTTTAAAAGTCTAAGAAGATTGAATACTTCCACATTCTCATCATGGATAATGTTATAGGATCCATTCTACTTAGAGAATCTACTACATTATTTTCTTTACTAGGATAATAGTAGATTGAGAAGTCATAATCCTTGATGATATCTAACCAAATTCACTAGAGCATATTAATATCATTATGTGTGAATATATATTTGAGGATCTTATTATTAGTATATATATCAAACTTCTACTCATAAAGATATTGCCGCCAAAATTTTAACATGAATATCCTATCCTCTAACTCCAAAACTTGCATTTAATATTTTTTTTCTCATGAACATTTAAATTCCTTGAGTAATAGGATATTACTTTATCATTTTTCATTTTTATAGAGCCTAATATTTTTTTTAAAGAATCTATTTATACCACAAATTGTTCCCCACTTTTCTATAGTGGAAGTTCTGATGTAATGATATGCTTTTTTTTACTCCATAAATAAGTCTTCACATTCTTTGGTCCATAAAAACTTCACTCCCTTCTGAGTTATCTAGGTTTGTGTGTTTAATTTTTTTGATAAGTTCCTAAAAAATCATAGATAATACCTAACTAGAATCAGGAAACAACAGATCACTATTATAGATGTTATCCTAGGCCACTCTTCAATTTATTTTGTCTTGGAATAGTCCATAGATATTACTTTTCTGGTGATAACATTACACAAGAATGGAACTTTATCCATATAGAACTCACATTTACTATACTTGGAATATATTTTGGGCCTTCTCAATGTCATTTGAATAGTATTCAAATGCTCCTTGTGTTCCTCCTTACTCTTGGAGTATATCAGAATATCATCTATAATGAATAACCCAAATTTTTTGAGGTAATATATAAAAATAATATTCATTAAGTCGATTAAGAATTATATATAATTAGTGAGTCCAAAGGGAATTACTATGAACTCATAATGTCTATATCTCATTCAAAAGTAGGACTTGGAAATATCTTCTTTATTCACCTTTAATTATTTATATTCGGACAAAAGGTAAATGTTAGAGAAATAATTAACCCCATATAGCATATCAAATAATTCATATATCCATGATAGGGATAATTTTACTTATCACGATTTTTGAGCTCACGAAAATCAACACATAAGAACATTGATTAATCCTTCTTCTTGATGAAGAGGATTAGTGCACACCACTATAAAGTACATAGACATTTAAACCTTTTTTAGGTTCTTTTGTAACTAATTCTCCAATTCTTCGAACTCAACGGTGGTTATCTTTTAAGGAGTATTTGATATAGTTAAAGATCCAGGTACAAGATCAATTGATAACACAACCCATCAGTTAGGAGGAAGACCATCCATTTTTTCAGGGAACACATATGTACAATCTTTCACAATGGGAATGTATTTGAGAAGGGTCCTCTCCTTTATCTCAATCATTTTAGGTAGATATGATTTCTCATAAGGAAATAATATCAACAATTAATATGATGATTTTGAAAGAGATTCATCCTCCTCCTTGTACTTATACAGAATTGTATGTTTCCTCAGTATTTGAAGAGTGATCTCTCTTTTGTATTTGTATAAAGATAGTCAATCCATGCCCAATATAGTATCAAACTCCACCAAAAGAATAAAGATGAGATTTTATGGGAGGTTCAATCCAAAAACATTAATTGGTGAGGAGTTATATTCTTTATATATTTCCACATCCATTGTTCTCACATATATATCAACCATAACATTTTGAGGTTGTGTTTTAATTGTTAAACTAAATTTGAAATATATAAAATAATTCATAGAAACAAAATCAAATAGTATTTTTTCTGCTCTTGAAAGAATAACTAGCGTACCTTTTACTATAAAGAACCAGTCTTTACAAACATAGATACTGAATCAATTTTTCAGAATACATAATACACTACATAAAAATATTCTCAAAGACCATATAAGTTTAGTACCTTTGAAAACATGGAACAAAAATTTTCTAACTTAGTGAAATGTCTTCAATGTTTCCCACAAATATCATCCCCCTTAGTAATTTTACTTAAAAAACATTCATCATAACTTGGGGATGGGAAATATAAGAAAGGGGAAATATTAAATACTTAGTAAGTTTAAATAAATGAAATGTATAAGCATATGGTAATCATAATGGTATAAGAACATGATCATGATCATTAGAATATCATACCCTGCAAATTAAAGATCATGAACATGAATCAAGGAAACAATATTTCTAGTTCATAAGACATGAATCATAAATAAATCAAAAGAATAATCCATAAGATCACAACATAGGAAAAATACATGGAATTGTGGTATACACATAATAATATAAAAACCCTATGTCAAGGAATCCTAAAAATACCTTCATAACATGTTAGGATGGGGATAATCACCCATGGACCTTCTTCAGGCTTGATATTCCCTCCAGTATCTTAGGATTGGGATTCCCTCACATGCACCCTCTTGTTTCAGGCTTGCGATGCCCTCCCGTGTACCCTCTTGTTTTGGGATTGGGATGCCCTCCACTTTACTATCTTGTTTTAGAATTGGGATTCTCATAGGGTTACCCTTTGAGATCATAATAAAATTTATCATTTCCCAATGCATTGGAGGGAGATATATGTCCTGACCATTACATGATAAAATCTTAAATAAATTTTCCACAAGATAATAAAACATGAATCATATCATGACCCATAAAAAGATATGGGTTTCATAAACATCATATCATAATCCGTGAAATGAAATAGGCATCACAAAAATTTCATCATATCATTACCTAGGAAAAAGATATAGGTCTCACAATCATTTCATCAAAGCATAACCCATGAAAAGAAGAGGTTTTCAAAAGCATATAACTCATGAATGATAATTATTTTCATAAATATCATGTCATCAGAACATAAACCATTCATAGAAGGAATATGAATAAAAACTTTGAATAATTTCCCATAAGGTCATGAGTAACATCAACTTATGTCATCTTAGATGAAAAATAATTTTGAAATATATTTTATAAATTTTTTTTTGAGGAAAATATCCTTTCCTCATTGAAAATGGATCTTTAAAACATAAAAAATTTAGAAAACCATTATCTTGAAAAAAACTTGAAATCTTATAAAGAATGTTTTGAAATAGTTTTGGAAGCCTTTTTCTTTGACAACATATAAAGTTATTTTGAACATGTTTTGAAAACCATTTTCCTTGAAAACATATAAAATAATACTGAAAATGTTTTAAAAACGATTTATTTTATTTTTTTAAAAACATACAACGAAAGATTGAAAATGTTTAAAATAAATTATAAAACATAAAACTATTTTTTTTAAAACCTTTTTCTTTAGAAATAGCTCTGAAAACTTTTAAAGGAATCATTAATAACCATAAAAAAGATTAAAAAAATTTTCAAAGAAAATAACTTTAAAATTTAATAATTTCTATAATATTAAGAAAAATATTTTCCCCTAAAAATAAACTTGTAAACTTATAAAGGAAGATTCAAGGAAATGCCGATCATGACGACGAGTGTGTTCGTATATGATGGACATTTCTTTTTTTTAAATTAAAAGATTATAAAAGTGAGTTGATTGGTAAATGAAAAGAAGATTACTTTTAAAGAAATTTTTTATAAGATAAAAATTGGTTGAAATATCCTTTAACATCATAGTAAAAAAGTAAAATATTTGTGAAAACATTTTTAGGAATCACAGATCAAAAATAACACAGATTTCTGACAGAAAGAATAGATAAAGTCATATTTCCACAAAAAACATTCTTAAGTATATTAAGTACCAAATAATGAAAAAATGGTTTCATGAAAGGAATATAACATTAATATCTACATGGTAAAAAAATTAATGATATTTCTTGTGAGAAGGATCATATGATTTCATCAATGGATGCATAATCCTAAATAATATAAATAAACGATGAGATTATTGCAATAAAATATTACTATTTTGGTAACTTTACTTATTGATGGAAATATTTAAATTACATTAATATTAAACTATATTTAAAATAATGTTATTTGTTATATAACTTTTCAAAATTCAGTATATACAACTCATTGAAAAACATAGGTGCATGAGCTAGCATGTTTCTCAAAGAAGGAAAATTGAGACAAAGTTACTTTACCAATTTGGTAACATTTCAAACATAACCTCCATGAAATAAATGTAATAAAATGTGTTTTTAAATTACCATAAAATTAAGTATAATAATCATATAATACATCAATGGGAAGTATACACACCACACAAAATAAATGATTCGTGATTAAATCATGTATCTCACAGAAATAAAAAGTGAGATGAAATCCCATTTCCTTGTGTCTTTACTCTCATAATACATGTTCCAAAATCCTATCTAATAAATGTAATTTTATTATACATATATAATATATAAATATTCTTATATAATATATCATATATGTTTTTATTATGACCTTATATTACCCATTTGTTAACTTTTCTATGTTAAGTTTTCACTTCGGGTAATATCCGCTTTATTCTTCGCATGTATCTTAATTTTTCATATCTATGGTCTTTATATTTATATTATAATTTAAAGATTGTAAAACATGATATAAATATAATGTATATTCATTATATTTTAATAATAATAATCTATATAATATATAAGTATTAAATGGAAGACACCATTTATAGGACGGTGGGCCGTACGTTGGAATGAATGATAATTACATTTAAATGTCATAATGAAAGAAAGAGAGTAAATGATATATATATATCATTATTTTGGTATCATTATTATATAATATATATTATATGAGTTCAATAAACCAATCCTTAATACATTCCATGTAGTTTTTGAAATAATCACATCACTTTGAGGGGGTGGTACTCCACACTTTCCCAAACGAAATTATCATATTTACAAAAAATGGAATGTGTAAATTTATGTGTTATAAAATAATTAAATAATAATAAATACATAAAAAATATTATATATAACATATATAAAAAAATTCATCATAATTTACACCATGAGAGGCGGTAAATGAAAAATGAACAATCATCGTTTCGTGAGGAGGTAGATCATCATACACGTAAATAGCATGTTAGTTACCCATTAGATAGAAGTGTGTATAAGTGTAGGTATAAAAAATAGTATAAAATAGTCCTAGTATATTTAGTATAATATTTTTGTTTTATAATCATGGAATAAGGAATGTTTATGGGGTAGATAAAAGAAAATAACAGAAAGGAATTTGAGGAAGAATGTTACCTCTTATTCGTGTAACTCCTTTTGGTTTGAACCAAAGGCATGCCTTGGATTAATTTCTTCCCAAGGGGAGGCCTAAAGGATGAGAGTAGAGATTTTGAGGAGCTATTTTTTTTATCTTTTTCAAGAAAAAGTGTCTTGGGAGGTGTGAGTAAGTGGGAGGATAAGAGGCCTTTTTTATAGTGGAGGAAAAGTGACACTTTGGAAAATTTTGGGAAAGGGAATTACAACCATGTTTTTCCCATAGAAATTGGGTCCCATAATGGTCCAACTTCCATCCAAGAAATTATAGGGTCAAAATAAATCCAACAAAGGTATTTTATACAAGTTTCTATGTCACGTTTTTCCATAAGTGTAATGTTTAGTCCCTTGTTATGCTTAATTTCACCTTAATCATTGTAATTAATTTTAATTACATCCACTAATTGTTTTGGTCAAAAACTAAGTTGACCTTATTATAAATTATAAATTATTATTATTCAAAATATGGAATACATTATACAAAATTCCAATCACATAAGTTGTATAAATTAATTTTAATTTAATCCAGCAAATGGGACAACAAAGTGGGTTTTTAAATAAAAAAACTTCAAAAGTTTTATTTGTTTTTATTATCAATTTTATTGTTAAAGTGATTATAATGACCTGAATTGGATTAATAGATAAAAATATTATATAATAAAAAATTAAAATTAATTTAAAATATAATTTAACATTATAAATAAATTAGATAAAAACTTGTTTTGAATTTAATTTTTGTATTTTCAATATTCATTAAAAATGAAACTTCAAAGAATAATACCAAAAATTTATCCTAATATTTTTATGTTTATATTTAAAATTTTATTTTTATTTTTATATATATAATCCATAAAAGTTACAAAATTTGGATTTTAAATAGGTTCTCTTTTAAAATAGGTAAAAATTACTTTATAAAAATATAGTATTTTATGCAAAAAATTGTTTTTTTACCTTAACTCTATAATATATATTAGTTGAATATCAAAAATATTTGATTGAATATATAATATACATATCAACTTAATATAACTCCCTAATTTTAATTAAATTATTTTATTTGGGTAAAATAGCTTTGTGGTCATAAAAATAATAATATTTTCCTTTTTATTCAATCAGTTTTAATATTCATTTCTAATTAATTTGTAACCATGTAATTAATTTTATATTTTTGTAAACCATATGTTGTCATAATTTAGTTAAGCCTTTTAAAAATTTTGTTAACCCTTTTCATAAGTATTAATTAATTATCTAGGTTATATTAAATGATATTTTTATAATATATTGTTATTCGGTAAAACTCGGTCTTGTATATTACACAACACATCAAGGAAATTCATTATTGTATATAATAAAAGATAACCTCAGTGATATATGTGGATAAAGAAAAAATTTATGTTTCATTTAGTGTATGCTTAACTTTTTTTCCGTATAACACAATCCAAACATAGGGATTTAATATAAAAGAAACTATTTTTAGTGTTGCGTGAAATGAAAAATATCAAAAGAATTAAACTAATTTGAAACAAAAATTCAAAAAATATCTGGGTATCACATATACCCCCTTAAAATTAATTTCTCCCTCTAAATTCATCTTAGTTATCAAAGGATTAATACTTGAATGTTTTCTTCATAGAAAATCAAATCCTAAAAATGAATACTGAAACTTCATTTAATAAAGGAAAGTTATAAACAAAATGGTTACCCAAAGATTCACATAACTAGGTTTCCACATCATAGAACATAGGTTTGAATAGAAAACTTGTACTTGGTGGAAAATCTTAAATATTCATAGGGAGTCATTGAGGTCATCAATCACAAAAAAGTGAATGATCAATGGAAATTTGTGCACCTCAAATTCACAAATATATGATGATTTAAAAGGCCATCCATTAAACAAATTAAGGCATTAGGAATTTTTTATTTCTAGATCATTTTCCTAGAGATGAATTACTTTCATGAAATGTTATACTTACTTGATTTCAGGACAACCTCACCCTTTGTTGTTCCTTAATCCACTTCATCTCTTTCTCCAAAATGGAAGGTGAATTTTTCATTCATGAATTACTAATAGATCATGAGATACATGATATTATACCCCATTTGTTATTGTTTATCATCAACAAAAAGTTTTTTGATCATGTAATCCAATTTGCATAAATCCTCATGTGGTGAGCTTACAATTTAATCTTATTGACTTCATCTGAAGTTTAACTTATACTTTTCGTAAATGGTTAACCTTATCTCCCTTATGAAATATGAAAATTGAAAGAATTAGAAATAATTACATGAAAACATTTTAACATTGATCTCCCATATATCACAAAGTTTCTTTTGGTTGACACATTCCAAACATGTGAATACCTTTATCATATATTCCCTTGAAACATTGTAAAAACCTTAATTACTATAAATCATTTGGAAAACATGCATTCTACCTTATTCCAATGTTTACTGGATACATTATTTAAATCAAAGATATTGTAAACTTAATCCTTGATGACATAGAACACTTCTTCAATAATTAGTTCTAGGGTAATCTGTAACATCTAATTTACTTATTCATATCCAATATATCTTTATCCAATGATCATTATCTCATCATCAAGAATTAATTAAGGGTAACCTTACCTTAATAAAAATGGAACATTTCCATGAAATCACTATTCAACGTATCTTTTTAAATCCTTAATTAAAAGCTATACAAAAAATTAATATATATTTCATGATTCATATAACATAATTTTTTTATTACAAGACATAAATACTTCATTCATCCAACCTTATTCTTAATACATTACTCAAGATTCATCAACTTATTCTTTAATATCTATTTCCTATAATATAAGATACAAATAATGTCTTATGGTTCTTCAACCTAAATGTAATCACGATTTATATGTTTATTGTAAAAAATACTGGAGGAACATCACATACCATTCACATAATGTTTTCAGTCTCTTTATCTTTGGAAGTATAACCAATACTCATACTACCTTCCTGAGTATTTTATGATATTTCCAATTTGAAAATCAATTCACTTAATGGTAATACATTCAAAATATGAAACATTCAATGTTAACCATTTTCCTTATAGTCCTCTCCAATAAAACAAGAAATCACATGGTGATAAAACCATGTCATAGAATAAAACCACATAATCATGAGAAATTACTTATAGTATGTCTAAATCATGATACCAACTTCTTAATTGATGACTCCTTAGGTTTAACATAGGTCATCAATTGTCATATTATATTCAAATCCATCATGATGGTTCATAAATGCTTTTTGAATTTCCAAAGAATATCCCCCGAGAGGGTCAAACTGGGTGTGCAGTATGGATCGTTGTTGTGTAGAATATTACACCAAGTCAGACTTGACACACCTTGTTAGTCACTACTGGAAATTTAGTCCATATCCACTATTTGAAACTATGGCTATATTCCTAAAAACCATGGCTATAGGTTATAGCCAGGGTTCAATGGACCATGTCTAGTATCGACATGTCTACAAGGAAAGGCCTATATCCATAGTTTTTAAACTATGGATAAATCCCTATATCCATGGTTTGAAACAATGGAAGAATATTAAGACACACATGTCCTATAGCCACGGTTTGAAACCATGGATATATGCCTTCCCATTTCACAAAAAAACACCCCCATAGGCCTAGAAAATCCCCCCTCCACTCCCCCTGGACAACCACCCCCAGATATACCCCACCCTACACCCCCTCCATGGACAGACCCCCACTAATGAACCCCCTTGAACCCTCCCAGACCCCCTTGCACCCCAATGGAAGGACCCCCTTGCACCCCCTTGCACCCCCTTCACACCCCTTGCACCCCCTACAGACACCCCTTTCACCCCCTCCCATAGAGACCCCCTTGAAACCCCTTCACACCCCCACTGTCCCCTGCAGACCCCCTTTCACCCTCCCCTCCTGGATACCCCCCTCTTGGACCCCCTACCTCCGTGACACCCCCTCCCACCGAGACACCCCCTCCCATCAGGACACCCCCTCCCTCCTGGACACCCCCTTGGACAGCCCCCGACCCCCTGCTAGAAAACCCCCACCCCCTTATGGGACACCCCTCCATAATGGACACCCCATGGATAGCCCCTACCTCCTGGACACCCGCTACTAGACACCCTCCCCCTCCTAGACAACCCCCTCCTGGACCCCATATTGGACAGCCCCCCCCCCCCACCCCACCTGGACACCCCCTCCCTCCTGGATACCCCTTCCTTCTGGACACCCCTCCCTCCTAGAAAACCCCTCCCTCCTGGACCCCCCTCCTGGACACCCCCTTGGACACCCCCACTCCATGACACCCCCTTCTTTTGCCACAAATCGACCCTCCACCTCCTTGGAGAACTGAATGGAGTTTTTCATGGGGTTGGATGTAGTGAGGTGAAAACCAAATTGAGATCATTTTTCAAAATCCAGTTACCAGGTTTATATACCATTAAAAGATCATTCTTAGTTGGAAATTCATATGGTTAGGAGAACCATGATGTTTAGTAATGCTTCATGATAAGATTAGTATGGCAGAGATAACCATAAGCTTTAGGATGAATCAATTAGAAGACAACAAGGAGTATCCAGATATATGGGTGTGGTAAGAGACTTATTGGTGTTAACATTCATAGTGGGTGAGTGAATCGACTTCTAGTGTAATGCGTGCCTTGATGTTTGGATTTTTGTAATCGAAACTTGTTTAGAATTCATAGATAGAGAATAGTGAGTTCAAGGAACTGACAAGCATAGTTCTTTGGGAGACATGTTTTGATGAATAATATGGCTTCTCAAGGATGAAAAGTGTTATAGTGGGGAGTTTTTAATGCCCCATAGGTTTTCAATTCATTATTTTTGTCGGAAATTTGTGATTTTAATGTGAATAATGGATTGTTTCTTAAATTGGATTTTGAATAAGGAATCTGAACATTAGATATTCCTGAAAGGTATTTTTGGATTTGGTTTGAGTCCCTGTTTGTACCGATAGTGTTTGGGTGGAAGTTGGTGGAGGTTCGAGGTGAAAAATAATTGAACTTTAAGCTATAATATCCAATCATGTTGTGAACCATTGAGTTTATGCATTTAATGGGCTTGGATTATGGGTGATCCCCATATCTCGAACATTTTAGGATGTGAACCTTAGTTCAAGCCATGAGTTTCCCATGGATAGGATTTTATGGTGTGAAACCCCTGGTCACACCATGAATCATGCCTAGTTGGATTTATTTTAATAGGTTAAATTATGTATTTTTCTGGATCATCTATTTCATGATATAAGAAATATGGAGATCTTAGGAGAGAACATTTTATGTTTTTCCTCCCCTCCCACATCCCTCCTTCCATAACCTCCAGGTTGTGCTATTTTCAGATGCATTTCAATGGACACCCCACATGCACACCCCCTCCCCCTCCCCAATACAAACCCTTTTTCCCCCTCCCCCTGAACATCCTAATGCATCTCATCCCCCTTGCAACATCCCCTACCGCACCAACCCCCAGTACCCACCTCCTGCACCAGTACACCCCCTACTGCACTGATTCCTCTTCCCCAACCCCTCCCCCCTGATGCACCCCCTATCCCACCTACACCAGCCCCCATCCCCTCTTAAACTAACCCCCATTGCCTCCCCCACCCCATTCCCCCCCAGCCTATACCATCCCCCCCCAAACCTGCACCCCACCCCCTCCCCCCCACCTACACCAGTCCCCCCTACTGCACCCCGACGCCACCCCCACCCCCTCCACCAGTCCCCCCTACTGCACCCCCACCCCACCCCCACCCCCTGCACCATCCCCCTGCACTTTCCCCATCCCCCAACATAGCCCTCCCTCTACCCATCAAACCCTGCACTAAAGATTTTGACATCATAGAACTAGGCTAATAGGGGAGAACACATCCTTAAGTGTTAGGCCTAAATTCATAGATGATATTGGGAATGTAGTAAATGTTGTACTCAAAGTAGGATTAGATAATGGGGATCTAGATATAATTTTATATCCTATGAGAACATGAAACAAGATATATGTTATCCTTAGATTAGTGTATTTTCTAGACATTTGGAAACACATGAGAAAATATAATGGTTTTTTTCTAGTCTAATACTATAGGAGAGGACATTACATAAGCAAGAAATCCCATAATATTGGAACTCATAAATAGATATTTCCTTTATAATGCTAGTGGTTATTATAAAACAAGTTCTTAAAACAATCAAGAAATTTTGGAAACAAAATTTTAAAACAATCAAGAAATTATATAATTCAAATTAAAGGGTTGGGTATAAGGAACCTACCTGAACCTCGAGGTGCACTGCTTTTGACAATGACAACTCGAATCTTCCTTTTTTATTATTGAATGCATATGAAACTTTATATATATATATAAGGACACCTAGACCCTATGTACATATTATCCTGGCCAAATATGCACAAGGGGGTCCTTAGATATATGTTTATACTTGCATATACCCCTTTAAACTTACACATGTTTGAATTTTTCATATCCATATATAGGCACACCTAAGGAAAAAATATATATCAATACTAGCATAAGTGGTATATATAAATGGGTAACTTATATATGTACATTACTACCTATGAATTCACATGTAAGCCTTCATCAATAGTGACTTGAATCCACACCAACAAGATCCAAAATGCACTACAAAAATATAAGAAACCCAAAAATCACAAAATCCCTAATTAAAATGGGGGAAAATAAAAAAAATGGAATAATCCTTACCCAAATCCGATGTTAAACTCACTATCTTCAATGGTGGTGGATATAACCATCCTCATCATAAGAAACCACATGTAAGGAAATAGTTGGAAAATAAATGAGATATAACGACCTCTTATATACATGTGATCACTACATGAATTGTACTTGATAAATTCTACATGGATCCATAACCAAAAATGAAAAAATAATATTCAAATTGATATTTAAATCCCAATACTAATTAATGTGATCAATAATAAAGGCTTTTTGTTCAAATTCTCACATCATCTGAGTTGAAAAATCCTTCTTCAATTTATAATGTATTGAAATTATTTTTTTAGTTTCCCTCATATAGTGGGACTTTAAAAGTCATACACTCGATATAAAATTCATATGAATTGGAACACAAAGTCAAAATTTCGGACTTCCAATGTTATATAACGGATAAATTCTCATACAGGGACTCGAAAGTTGTTCCACTCAATATAGACTTCATGCATTTTTTATTTTTGAGATTTTCTCCACCATTATGTTTTATAATAAATCAAACATGATAAACTTGTCTAATATAAACCATAAATTAATTAGGAAGTTATCCCTCTTAATTTTATTTTAATTTTACCTATAATTATATATTTATCAAGAATGAATATTTCTCTAAATCTTGGGCTTACAAGTCCCCCCTTATAGGATTATTTCAATTCTTCTTCCACATGGTTTTTTAAAGATTGTATGATATCAGTTATATCTGGATACTAGATTTGAAATGAATAATAATGTTATATTTTTCATAATGTAAAGATATTTACCAAGTCAAACCATTGTGATCTGTTTGATTCTCATTCATAAATGAACCCATGGATTTACCACCACACCATATTCACTGGACACCTCTTCAAGATGAGAATCATCATCATGCATATTAGAATTTTAAACAGAGATGTTGTGAAATGATTCAAATGCATAGTGAGAGAAATCTAGTTAATCAATGCCTCTTAGAGTAGTCATGTTTACTATACATTAACCATTAGTGTATGATCATCTCCTATTTTTTTTCAATAGAGGAGTTCAATAAGATTTTATATTTAATGTAATATTTTTTTTCATAAAACTCACTCATGAGTTACTATACACTACTTCCCACTGTACACTGCCACCCCCCCCCCACATCCCCCCATACACCCCACACCCCACACCCTTCCCCCTCCTTGCCGCCTACACACTTCCCCCCAGAACCCTTCACCCCCACTTCCCCATACCTGCACCCCCACTCCCACCCCAAATGTACCCCCACATTCCCCCCACCTGCACCCCACTTCCCCCCACACTCCCTTCCCCCTCCCTTCCCCCTTCCCCCTGCCCCACCCCATCCCCTTCATCCCCACTGCCCCTGTACAATGCCCCTAACCCCTTCACCCCCCACCCTCCCCCCCCCCACTGATCCCCCAACAGGGAGATTTTTTTTATAAAGGAGAAACAACATTATGTAAACATCAATGTAGGATAACATTGGTGAGATACTATTTATCCTATTAAAACACAAATACACGTGAAATATTTAAATGAGATGACATCATATCTGTCTTCTTCAATATCAAGTCCAAGGAGAATCTTGTGATATAAACATTGATAGTGCACTACAATAGCTAAGTAATTATATGTATAATATCAAAATGACTATGAATAAGTTGATTTAAAGGGTTCATGATGCGAGTATTTTTATTTATGGAAAATACTGATTTAGGGGACATATTCACACTGTGATATCCAAATGAAACACTATAGAAAATATGATTAGGGTATCCGTAAAGCAGTGATAGAATTATGACCATGACATAATGATGATTGAGGTGAGATTAAAAAACCATGTAATAAACAAGGAGACTCTACCAAATCATATCCAATTTTATATGGTTTTCCAGAAGTATGAGACTCACGTAGAGCCTTATTTCATGAAAAAAAATATTATGAATGTCTGTGAATTCGAGTTATTAGCCTGGTACTATATATGTTTCCTTGAAAGTAACATTAGATTCATTGACTGGAGCATTTTAGTCATCTATTCATATGAGTAAATATGATTATTCTTATCCTATACATTCAAATTCCAAAATCATTAGGTATTTTCCATGATTCAAGATGAGATGTAAGAAGGACCAACTGGGGAAGTAGCTAATGTTATAGAAATCTCACACTAAAAGAACAATAGTGATAATGAGATGATAATGATAAAGAAGATTTACCTCTTGGGGAAAAAGGAAGAAAATGAAAATTCATCATGATAATATCATGATGATACCTAATCAAGAATGAATATTAAATAATTGGATGATAATTACAATGGTAAGAAGATAGATAAAACTTATAAATATAGTGAATCATCATTATTCGATGAAGATGATGTAATTATAAATTCTTATCATGACAGTTCCTATGATGAATCAATGACAAGTGGTGAGGACCATATTTGTAAAGATATATTTAATTAGGAATATGCAGATTCATGTGCTTACTTTGAGTAAGTCTAGCAAAGATTTCCCAAATATGTTGTTTCTTTTATTTTTATCCCCTTAAATAATTTTAGTAATAAGTCAATTTTATTTAAAATTAATCATAGATGAAGGTGAATTCCTTATCTATAAATGATCACAAATTTGTAAATATTACTAATTAAATAGAGGAAAAAACACAAGGAGTTTTAAGCATGAAGTAAAGTACTTCATTTTTTGAGAATAATTTTCTCAATGAAATCCAAGAGAAAGAAAAATACTTGAAAAGGATAAACTATGGAACCATACATATAAAGAAGTAGTTGTTGTCATGAATAATGAACTAGAATTCATAGAGAATAAGATTAAATAGTTTTACCATCTGTTATAGGAAAAGAAAAAAATTCATGATGATGAAGTTTATAAAATCAAGAAGCCCCATGAAGACAATAAAAAACAATTGATGATGAGAGAAACCAATTCAATATGAAATTATTATAGCATGAAGTTAAACATTAAAATCTAGAAGTAACTCAACCTTGGAATTTATTGGACTTTGGAAGAATTGTTGTTCCACACATTGTTCATAGGGAGAATCTAAAGAAAAAATTTCTTCAACTGGTTTTAAAAACATCATGAGATCATCTAATGATCAATATTCAATAGATATAAAAATAAAGTTACTTACCACATCTGAAAAGTTTATTTCTAATAAATCTATTTTTGTACATAATGCATGAATAAACTAAAAACATATACAAAATTGGACAAAGAGAAAATAAGATAAATAGATCACTTTATCCAAGGTTTCTAAAAGTATGTGTATGAATTTATTTTCCATATATTGAGCCCGAACAGTTGAAAATAATTCCCAAAATTGGTATACTATAATATCTAAAAAATATATCAGCAGTATGGAGTTTATAAAATAAAAAAACGTTTTGAACATCTTTACTGGTATTATAATAGTTTTTGGAATAATGAATTTGAATTTTGGCATTACATATCTCTTGTTGAAATTCAAATAAATCCATTAGTGATAGGGAGTAAGCCTAAGATAAGGAAATAACCAGAGGTTAAAGGAAATAACCTATATATTATATATAAGTTTTAAAAATTTGAAGATCTCTATTGTATGTGTAATTCTAGTGGTCACAGGTGTGATTCATGTTTACCTATGTATGTATCAAAATAAAATAATGATAAAATATCATGAAATCCAAAAAATAATGGTGATTCAGCCTTGTAAAAGAATTAGAAGAAAGATCGACTTTAATGCATGTCCAAGAAGTTCAAGAGAACTGTTACATTTATTTAAAGTGATGTAAAAAAAATAAATCTCTAGAATCCATATGAATAATCCAAAAAAGCTATCAATATACCCATTGATTATTTAGTAATATCACCTACTCATTTGGAAATAGAAAAAAATAAAATAAGAACAAGATAAAGAAAGTGCCGAAGGGAAATATTCTGTTCCATATGAAGATTAAAAATACAACCCTTGTGAAGGATTATCAAAATGTAAAAATCCTACCACTAATGAAATTTTGTGTGGGAGGTTTAAGCAGGCTAGTCAAAAATCAAAGAGTTTTTTTAAAATTTCACCAACCCTAGTTGAAATCTTGAGAAGAATGAATAATGCAATAAGTGGTGTATGTGATTTGACGGAACATGTTAAAAAGAATATCCTATACAAATAAATAAGAAGATAATTCATTCTACCCAAGAATTTTATGAAAATAGAAAATCCAGTGTGCATAATTTACATAAAAGTAGAGTACTAAAAGAAATATTTGTGTGGTTGAGAAGAAATTCTAAGTCATTTTTCTCACTCCAAGTATTTAAAAGAGGTTCCACTATATTACTTTATCATTTGTATTTTATTTTTGTGATAAACATGTAGGGAATTAAAGGTGATGATTGTTATCAAATATCAGACAAATTAATAAAATTAAGCTAAAATAATAATTCATGATCTAAAAATGTTACCATATTTGTATGATTTATCAAATGGTATTTTAAATTACATCTAGAGAAAATATCTATCCGGATGAAGTGAAGGATGATATTATCCCGTGAGGAGTATTTTCTGGAGAATCCTTCATAGTTAATAATTCATATAAATATGAATTTTGGAAGGTTCTTGTGAATGTGTAAATAATGTTTTACCATTGGAGTTCTTGAGATCCATTCACTTTTGTAAATGTTGTTTGAAGTAAAAGATAGTTTTTTCCATAATTTTTTAATAATCATAAGAAGTGGAGAAGATTATATAAAAATAATCTTGAAAGAATTCGATGGAGTTCAAATGGATGGGTTTATTAATGTTCTTCTCTGTGCTATATTAATCATACTACTATTTGGAAAATTGAAATTGATGTGTTTAAAAAAATTGGATAGGTCTCTATGTCATCACCTGAATTGAGTAATAAGGAATCAAGGATGAAACAACCAAGCTCAAAGGATAGATTATAGAAAAGACCATAATATGTGAATATGTAGAAAGCTTGTATAGGTGAGTGTAGAAATGAGGTTGCATGTGGGTGAGGGGTACTTATCATTCACATATGTTGTTTAGAACAGTGGGCCATGAGAGATTAAAGATCCATATTAGAATTTATTGAGTAGAAAATGGAGTAATTTTTTTTATAAGGGACAACCTTAATGTGGTATTGATCAACCTGTTAAAACATGTAAATGAATGGAACTTTTAAATGAGATGATGTATTAATTTCTCGATATCCAAATGAAACACTATAGAGAAAAATATTTGTGTATATGTAAAATAGTGATATAGTGATGACCATTACATATTGATGATCATGGTGTGATTATAAACTACATGTGGAAAATGGAAGAATCCACTACACCACAGTCAATTCCATAATGATTTCTAGAAGTAGGAGACCAATAGACAGACTCGTGCCATGGAAAAGGATGATACAATGTACATGTGTGTGTATGATTCATATGAATACTAACAAAGGTACTAAATATGTGTCACTAAAAGTTGTGTTTGGGTCATTGGATGGAGAATATGATTCATCCAATCATATAAATAAATATAAAGATGATTATTACACAAATTCAAATTCAAAAATCACGAGGTATATTCCATGATTTAAGATGATATGATAGAAATACCTACCAATAAAGGATTTTAAGTCAACATAAGCCCAGATTATATTATGTCACAAAATAAAATATAGTGAAATGGGAATAATAAGAAGTTGTCCATGTCATAGTGGAAACTATGGTTAGAATTGTTCTTGCAAAATAGGCAGGAATTGGACACTATAATGTAGTGACGAGAATTTCAAGAAGAATTTTTATCTGTGAGAAATGTTGAGTTAGAGTTTGATGTATAGTTGACCATGATGGTTCAAATGATATATGAGACTTCATGTTGAATAATAAGGGGTAACTATTTATGTAAAATACACATGATCGAAATTTGAAGGGTTAAAAACATAAATACCTTCAGTGGGTAATCATGAGTTCTTACCAGACATGGAGGAGGATAATCCCCAAGAGGTGGGGTATCCATGTTGGAGGCACACCAGAAGAAGAGGTGGGTATTTTATCTCATAGTAGCATTGGTGATGTTGATTGGAAGATTAATGGAAGCATTCATCACAGTGAGAGAGGTCCTTAGGGAGGTGGGTTTCATGGTGAGATAGGTCTTCAGGGAGGAGGGCACCGCAGTGAGAGAGGTCATCAGGGAGGAGTGCATTGTGGTGAGAGAGGTCATCAGGGAGAAGGGTTCTGCGGTGAGAGAGGTATTTGGGGAGGAGGGCACTGTGGTGATAGGGTCACGGATCAGGGGGGAGGATCCCGATAAGTGTTGAAAAAAAGAAATGAAAATCGGTAGCCATGAACTAATAATTAAATCATGGCTATAAACAATATATAGCCACATATCTATAAAACAGTGGCTATAGATCATTTTCTATACCCTAAATTTCTAGTAGTGAGGGTTGTTACCCCTAGGTACATCTATTCTAGAGCCACATCCAATTGTTTTATCTAAAAAAGGATTTATTGTTAGAAAACCACTCACTTTATCCTTAACCAAAATTATAGGAAATTTTCTGAAATGTTAACTCATCCTTATACTTATCCTTAGAAACATCCCTCTAAGTATCCATACAAATATACTTAGTGATATCACTAATTCTTTCTAATACTAGTTTCCAAATTTCAACTAAACCGTAGGTATGATACCTACTATAACAACCCAGTCTCGATGCATATATACATTGTATCACTTTTGGAGAATACATAATACATTATGTAAACAGACACCCAAACACCATATTAGTTTAGTGACTTTTCAAACATAGAATAAAAATGTTTTAACTCATTTCAATATCTCCAATGTTTCACAAAAATATCTTACCCTTAGTAATTCTACTTAATTTTTTTCATAAACTATGTAAGGGAAACATAACAAAGGGGCGAGCTCAAATGCTCAGTAAGGGTTAATAAATGAAATATCTAAGTATATCATGAACATAAGGGTATAATAATTTTATAATTATCCTTATAAGAACACACCCTAAAAATAAAATATCATGAACATAAATCAAGGAATAAATATTTGCAGTTCATAATATATGAATCATAATAAAATCCATAGCATAATCCATGAAATCATAACATAGGAATAAAACAATGAATTTTGGAATACACTTAAGCATATAAAAACCCTACATCAAGGATGCCTACCAAGAACTTCAAAACATGTTAGGATTAGGCTAATCACCTGTGTACCTTCTTCGATATTGTAATGTTGTCCTATGTACCCTTATATTTTTGTGATTGGGATGCCCTCCCATGTAACCTCTTGTTTAGGGCTTAGGATGCTCTCTTGTGTACCCTCTTGTTTTGTCCTCGGGATTATATCTCATTTACCCTATTATCATGGGATTGGGATTCCTTACCGATTACCCTTGGATCCCATAAATCATTTATCATTACCAAATGTATTGGAGGTAGATATAGGTCCCAACCATCACATGAAAAAATCATACATACATATTCTATAATATAATAAAACATGCATTATATCATGACCCATAAAAAGATATGGGATTCATAAACATCATATCCTAACCCATGAAATGAAATGGGAGTCACAAATATTTCATCATATCATTACCTATGGAAAATATATAGGTCTCATAATAATTTCATTAAATCATAACCCATAAAAAAAAGAGGGTGTCAAAATCATATAACCCATGACATATAAATGAGTTTCACAAACATCATGCCATTAAAACATAAACCATTCAGAGAAAGAATATGAATGGAACCTTTGAATGATTTCCCTAAGGGGAATGAGCAACATCAATTAATGTCATCTTAGATGGAAAATAATTTTGAAATATATTTTAAAAATATTTCTTGAGGAAAATAATCATTTTTCTTTGAAAAAATATTTTTAAAAAATAAAACATTTATAAAACCATTTTCTTGAAAATAAACTTGAAATATTATAAGGACATCTTTGAAATAATTTTTGAAACCTTTTTATTTGAAAATATATAAAGAGATATTGAAAACGTTTTGAAAACCATTTTACTGAAAAACATATAAAATAATATTGAAAACATTTTGAAAACCATTTCTTTGAAAATAATTTGAAAAATAATAGAGAAGGCTTGAAAATGTTTAAAATAATTTTTGAAACCTAAAAAATGTTTTTGGAAAAACAATAATTTAAAATAGCCTTGAAAACATTTAAAGGAATCATTGATAACCATAAAAAATTTTAAAATCCCTTTTCATTGAAAACAACATAAAAAAGAATGAATTTATAGAGGATTAAGAATTTTATTTATAAAATAAAACTTTAAAACTTACAATGGGTTCTTCAATGAAATGACAATCATGACTATGAGTATGTTCATACAAGCTAAACATTCTTTTTTTACCTTAAAAGTTTAGAAAGGAGACTTAATCGGTAAACGTCAAGAATATTCCATTTAAATCCATTTTTTAAAAGATAGAACATGGTTAAAAGTTTCCTAAAACATTATATGGTAAAATTAAAACATTTTTGAAATTATTTTTAGAAATAAATGTTTTGAAAGAACACAGAATTCCGATCAAAAGGAGAGATAAAGTTGGGTTTTCATAAAAACATTTTCTTAAGTATATTAAGTAGTAAATAGTGAAAAAATGTTACCATTACAGAGATATAATATGGATATATAGAGGGTGAGAAATTTCATGAGAGTTCTTGAGATATTTATCATATTATTTCATCGATGGTTTCATAATCATAAACAATATCGATAAACGATGAGATTGTAGCAATAAAATCTTAGCATTTTGGTAACCTTAATTCGTGATGGAAAGAATAATATTATTTGAAGCATAAAATATCATAAAAATAAGGTTATTCGTGATATAACATTTCAAAATTATGTATATACACCTCATAGAAAAATATAGTTTCATGACATGTCATGTGTCTTAAAGAAGGAAAATTGAGACCAAGATACTTTAACAATTTGGTAACTTTTGAAAAAAAAATCCCATGAAATAAATATCTTAAAATGGATATGTAAATACCAATAAAAGTATGTATAAAAATAATTTAATACATCCATGGGAATTATGCATGCCACAAAAATTAAATGAGGTGTGATAAAGGAATGTATCTCAGGAAAATAAAAATTTAGATGAAATCCCCTTACCTTTTGTCCTGACTCTCATCGTACTCATTCAAACCTCCAGTATAATAAATAAAAGTTTATTATAAATATATAAAATAACCATATTATTATATCTAATACCATATTTGGTTTTTTTAGGACCTTATATTACCTTCTTGTTAACTTTTCTTTGTTAAGGCTTTACTTTGGGTAACATCCGCTTTGTTCTTCATATGTGTGTTAATTTTTTATATCAATGGTCCTTATACTTGTATCATGATTTCTAGAATGAAAAACAAAATATAAATATCATGTATATTCAGTATATTTTTATTATAATAATAAATATAATATATAACTATTAAATGAAATACATAGGTCATGGAGACGGTAGGCCATACGTACGCATGCATGTTGTTTCCATTTAATTGTCATATTGAAAGAAAGGGAGTAAATGAAATATATCTATATATATGAATCATTATTCCAGTTTAA
This sequence comes from Viscum album, assembly GCA_963277665.1. Classification (NCBI taxonomy): domain Eukaryota; kingdom Viridiplantae; phylum Streptophyta; class Magnoliopsida; order Santalales; family Viscaceae; genus Viscum; species Viscum album. The sequence goes on along the minus strand of OY728163.1, from coordinate 79,141,490 downwards.
TTATTATATCATATATATCATATAAGTTCCCTAAAACCATCCTTAATACATTCCATGTAGTGTGTGAACGAATCACATCGCTTTGAGGGGGTGTAGTCCACACTTCCTGAAACAAAATTATCGTATTTAAAGAATATGGAATGTGTAAAGGTATGTATAACGAAAATTCATAAGAATAAGTAAATAATAAATATAATATATAAAATATATAAATAAATTTTCTATCATAATTTTCACCATGATAGGTTGTAAATGAAAAATGAACAATCATCATTTCGTGAGACAGTTGATCACCATACATATAAACAGTATGTATGATACCCATTAGATTGAAGTGTGTGTAAATGCAGGTATAAACCTTATAAAAAAATACTAGTATATTTAGTATACTTATTCTGTTATATAATCCTGTAATAAGTATATATTAGTGGGTGGATAATGGAAATAACATAAAATAACTTGAGAAAGAACGTTACCTCTTATTTAGGTCACTCCATTTGGTTTACAGCAAAGGGATTCCATGGATTTATTTATGCCTAAGGGGAGTATTATATGATTAGAGGAGTAATTTTTAGGAGATATTTTGGATCATCTTGTTCAAAACAAAGTGTCTTGAGAGGTGTGAGGAAGTGGGGGGAGAATATTCCTTTTATTGTGGAGGAGGACTGACACTCTTGTAAATTTTGAGAAATGGAATTACACCGATGATTTTCCCATGGAAATTGGATACCATAATGGAAAAATTTCTAGTAAATAGAGGATAGGGTATAAATAGGTCCTAAAAATGGATTTTGGACAAGCTTAAAGTTCAGTTGTGTCCTTTAGTTTAAGGTTTAGTCCCTTGTTAAGCTTAATTTCACCTTAATCGTTGTAATTAATTTTAATTACATTCACTATTAATTTTTGTTAAAAACTAAGTTTAACTTATTATTTATTTTTATTTATTATGATTAAAAATATGGAATCCATTTTACCAAATTCTAATTTCATAAGTTGTAGAAATTAATTTAAATTTAATCTCGAAGACAAGATGACGAAGTAGGTTTTTAAAGTAAAAACCTCCAAAAGTTTGCTATGTTTTATATAGGCATTTTCAAAGAGAAATTTATTATAATGAACTAAATTAGATTAATTGATAAAAATATGGTCTAATTAAATTTAAAACTAATTTATTATATAATTTAACCTTATAAAAAATTCTATTAAAAAGAAGTATTGAATTAAATTTCAGTGTTTTTAACTATTCATTAAAAATGACACTTCATAGAAAAATACCCAAATTTTACCTTAACCTAAGTTTTATTTTCCTATTTAAAATTTAAATTTCATTTTGACATAAATAATCCATAAAAGTTCTAAAAATTTGATTTAAAATAGGTTATTTATTAAATGAGGTAAAAATGCCTTAATAAAATAATATTATTTTAAACATAAAATTGGGTTTGTTTTTATCGTAAGAATATGAAATATATTATATGAATATAAAATATATTATATTGAATATATAATACATATATCAAGTTAATATCACTCAATAATTTTAAATAACATAATTTATTATGGTAAAATAACTTTGTAGGAATAATAATAATATTTTACTTTATATTCAATCACTATATAGATTCATTTATAGTTAATTATCAACCTATGAATTCATTTTATAATTTTTAAACCATATATTTTTATAATTGAGTTAACCCTTTTCATAAATAATTATAAATTTTCTAGGTTATATTGAAAAATATTTTTACAACATATCTTTATTCGATAAAACTTGGCCTTGCATGTTTTGAAAGACATCGAGGACAATCATTATTACGTGTAACATAAGATAATCTCGGTGTTCTCTGTAGAGAAAGATAAAATTTATGTTTCTTGTAGAGAAATACTAACTTGTTTTAAATATAACACAAGAAAAACATTGTTCCTTACTATAAAATAAACTATTTTTATTGTTGTGTGAAATAAAAAATATCAAAACGATTAAATTATTATGAAAAAAATATTTCACAAAAACTTGTGGTGTTATATTCTAACCCCATTAAAATGGATTTATCACTCTAAATTCATATGGGTTATAATAGATTTAATACTTGAAAGTTTCATTCATAAAAACTCATATCATAAAAATGAATAATAAAAGTTCCTTTAAAAAAGGAATGATGGAAAAATAATGGTTAACCAAAGTATAGCATAACTAGGCTTTCACATAGGATAACATATGTGGGAATTTAAAACCTGGACTTAGAGGAAAAACATAAATATTTATAGGGAGTGATTGAGGTCATCAATCACGAACCAGTGAATTATTAATGAAATTTTGAGTTCCTAAAAGTCACAAATCTATGATGGTTTAAAATGTCATCCATTTAATAAAATTTAGGCATTAGAAATAAAATTTTATTTTCAGATAATTTTCCTAAAGATGAATTATTTTCATGAAAAGATATAATTACAATATTTCAGGACAACCTCACACTTTATTTTTCCATGATACATTTAACCTCTTTATCCAAAATGGTGGTGAATTATTCATTCTTGAATTACTAACAAATATTCAGATCCATGATATTTCATCCCATTTTTCATTAGCTATCATCAACACAATGTTATTAGATCAGGTTATCTGATATGCATAAATCCTCATGTGGTGAGATAACAATTTAATCTTACAGAATTCATCTAAAGTTTAACTTATACTTTTCATAAATGGTTAACCATATCACCCTTATGAAAGATTAAAATCCAAATAATTAGAAATATTAACACAAAATCATTTTAACATTGATCTCATATATATCACGAAGTTTATATTGGTTGTCACTTCCCAAAAATATGATTAACCACATCATATATTCCCTTGAAACGTGGTAAAATCTTGAATTAACATAAATACTTATGGAAAACATGCATGCTTCTTTATTCCAATGATTACTGGATACATTATTTAAATAAAATAAGTTATAATATTCTTCATTGATGACATAAACCACTTTTTCAATAATCAGTTCCAAGGTAATCCGTACTATCTAATTTAATTATTTATATCCAACATATCTTTATCCAAAGATCATTATCTCAACATTTGTAATTAATTAAGGGTTGCCTTAATTTAATCAAAATATCAACTTTCCAGTAAATCACCATTAAAAATGTCCTTTTTAATACTTAATGTAAACTTATACTAAATTTTTTATATATTTCATGACTCATATAACATAATATTAAAATTCCAAGACATAAATACTTCATTCATCCAACATTATTCTCAAACCATTACCTAAGCTTCATGAACTTATTCTTTAATACCTCTTTCTTAGAATATGATATGTGAATCATGTCTTAATGTTCCTCAACCTAAATATAATCATGATTCTTATGTTTAATGTAAAAAATATTAGAAGAACATCATATACCTTTCACATTATATTTTAGGTCTCTTTATCTTTAGAAGTGTAACCAATACTTATACCACCTTCCTAATTCTATTTATGAGATTTCCACTTATGAAATTTATTTTCATAATTTCTATACTTTACAAATATAAAACATTCAAATCTAACCATGTTGCCTCTCCATAATTTTAAATTTTAATTTCTGAAAACACTTTTGAGGTAAAGTGATAAACCCAACAATATTACAAGGCATTCCAAGTTCAAAACTCATAACAAATCATCAAACTATTATTGAAAATATTTAAAAAAATTAATTAATCACCCTATGTATGCTCCATGAGAGAGACGTTAACTTCATGTCTGGATTGTCTTTGATGAGGTCCTCTAAATGGTAGGAAAATCTATCCCTGGTCTGAATGTTTTCTTCAAGGTTTATTTTCCCCCAATTTATTTCTATTCCTCTCCATTAAAACCAGAATAAACAAGGTGAGAAACACATTTCATAGAATAAGACCACATAATCATAAAAAATAACTTATAGTATGTCTAAATCATGAAACCTATTTTTAAATTGATGACACCTTATGTTTATACTAGGTTATTCATAGTAATATTCTATTAAATTCCTTCTTGATGGTTCATAATGAGTTTGTGAATTTCCAAAGCATATCCCCTGAGAGTGTCAAACCAGGTGTGTAGTAAGGCCTGTTTTAATGTACGAGGTTACAAAGAGTCAGGATCGACACACCTTATCCATGTTGTATCCCTAGGTATGTATTTCCCAGATCCCCATACACTTGTAGTATCTAGATATTAATGTATTTATATGAAACCAATCACTCGATCCTTTACAAAAATTCCCAGACATTTTCCTAAACATTAACTCATCCTTATATGTATCCTTAGAGACATCCCTAGACACATCCTTATAAATATACTTGGGTATATCATTAAATTTTTCTCATATCAGTTTGTAATGGCTTATTAAGCTTTCTATATGATACCAATAATAACGACCCAATCCTAATGTATATACACATTGCATCACTTTTGCAGAATACAAAATTCATTAAAAAAATAGACACCTAAGGAAATTATTAGTTTAGTTCCTCTGAAAACTTGAAACAAAAATATTCTAACTCGGTGAAATATATTCAATGATTCCCAAAAATATCTTCCCACTTAGTAATTTTACATAAAAAATGTTTCATCATAACATGGAGAAGAGAAACATAAGAAATGGGTGAGCTCAAATTCTCTGTAAGGGTAAATAAAATAATGAATTAGTATTCATGAACATATGTGTATGATAATGTGATCATGATAATTAGAATCTCATACCCTAAAAATAAAAGATCGTTAACATGAATCGAGGGATAAAGATTTTTAGTTCCTAGGACATGCATAAAAAATAAATCAAGAGCATAAGCCATAAAATCATAACATAGGAATAAGACATGGAATTGTGGCATATACATAATTGTATAAAAAAACTATGTTAAAGATTCATACCAAGACCTTCATAACATGTTAGACATGGTCTAATCACCATTGTACCTTCTTCGGGCTTGAGATTCCCTTCAATGTACCATTCTGTTTTGGGATTGGGATGCACTCCCATGTACCCTCTTGTTTTGGGATTGGGATTCCCTCCCGTGTACCCTCTTGTTTTGGGATTGGGATTCCATCCCATTTACCCTCCTATTTCAAACTTGGGATTGCCTCTCATTTACCCTTTTAGTTCATAAAAAATTTATCATTACCCAATGCATTGGAGGGAGATATAAGTCCCAGCCTTCAAATAATAAAATCATGCATACATGAGCAACAAGATAATAAAACTTGCATCAAATCATAACCCATAAAAATTAATGGGTTTCATCAACATCATATCATAACAAATTAAATGAAATAGAAATCACAAAGATTCCATCATATTAGTACCCAAGGAAATGATATAGGTCTCATAATCATTTCATCAAATTATAACCTGTGAAAAGAAGAGAGTTTCAAAAGTATATATCCCTTGAAATAGAAATGAGTTTCATGAATATCATTCCACAAAAACATAAACCATTAAGAGAAATAATGTGAATGGAACCTTTGAATAAATTCTCAAAAGGGAATTAGTAACATCAATTGATGTAATCTTAGATGAAAAAAAATTGAAATATCTTTTATGACCATTTCTTGAAGAAAATATCCTTTCCTCATTGAAAAGTATATTTAAAATAGAAAACCTTTAGAAAACTATTTTCATGATAGTACAATTTAATTCTTATAAATAAATATTTTAAATCATTTTGGGAACCTTTTTCTTTGAAAACATATGAATAGATCGTGGAAATGTTTTGAAATCCATTTTCCTTGAAAAATAATAAATAATCTGGAAAAAAATTTGAAAACAATTTTTTGAAAACACGTTGAAAACTAAAAAATATTTCTTGAAAATGTTTAAAATACTTTTTAAAACATAATTTTTTTTGAAAACCATTTTCTTTAAAAATAGCTTTAAAATTTTAAGAATTGATAACCATAAAAAACTTTTGAAAACCTTTTTCAATTAAAACCACTTTAAAGACAATGAATGTGAAAAATATTATGAAAATAAATCATTAAAAATAAACTGATAAATTACTGTGTAATATTCAAGGAAATGATAGCCATAACTGTGAGTATGTTCGTACATGCTTAACATTCATTTTTTAACTTAAAATTTCAGAAACATGACACGATTGGTAAATAACAAGGAGATTAATTTTAAGGAAAGTTTGTAAAAGACAAGACACTGGTAAAAATTTCGTTTTACATTATAGGATAAAGGTAAAATATTTTTGAAATCATTTTATAAATCAAGGTATTGAAAGAACACATCTTTCCGATCGAAAGAGAAGATAAAGTCATATTTCCATAAAAAAATTATTAAGTATCTTAAGTACCAAAGAATGTTAAAATGGTAACACTATAGGGATATAAGATGAATATAAAAAGGTTTAGAAACTTCATGAGAGTTCCTGATAGATGGATAATAATATTTCATTAATGGATTCATGATCATAAATATTCTTGATAAACAATGAGATTGTAATAATAAACTATTAACATTTTGGTAACATTAATTCATGATAGAAAGAGTAACATTAAATTAATCTTAAAATATCATGAAAATAATTTTATTCATGATATAACATGTTAAAATTTAGTATATACACCTCGTAGAAAAATATAGGGGGATGGCATGACATGTGTTTCAAGGAAGGAAAATTGAGACAAAGTTACATTACCTATTTTGTAAATTTTGAAACAAAAACACCATGAAATAAATTTCATAAATTGTATATGTAAATACACATAAATATATTTAGAAGAATAATATAATAATTTTTTGGGCAGCATATGCACCAAAAAAAATTAGTGGTGATTAAGGCATGTATCTCAAAAAAATAAAAAGTGAGATGAGATATTCTTAACTTGTGTCTTGACTCTCATCATAATCATTAAAAATTCCTATATAATTAATGTATGTTTATTATAAATCTATCAAAGAAAAATATTATCACATATAATTTAATATAGGATTTTATTATGACTTTAAATTACCCGCTTGTTAACTATTCTTTGTTAACGTTTCACTTCAGGTAATATCCGCTTTATTATTCACAAGTGTCTTAATTTATGATATCTATGGTCCTTATACCTATATAATTATTTTAAAAATTTTAACCATGATATAAATATAATTTATATTTACTATATGTTTATTATAATAATAATATATAGAATATATAATTTTGATATGGAATACACCGTTCATGGAGATGATAGACTGTTCGTACGCATGAATGATGTTTCTGTTTAATTATCATATTAAAAGAAAGAGTTCAAATGAAATATATGTATATATCATTATTCTAGTAGAATTATTATATCATATATATCATATAATTTCACTAAAACCATCCTTCATACATTCAATGTTGTGTGTAAAGGAATCACATCACTTTGAGGGGTTGGTTGTAGAGACCCGAAGCTTGACGTACATGGACATTACATTACTTTTGCAAAATACTTAATACATAAAAAAACAGACACACAAGGATCATAATAGTTTAGCATCTTTGGACACATGGAATATAAACTTCTACCCATGTTGAAAGATCTTCAACAACTCCCATAATGATCTTCCCCTTTTTGTTTCCTTACCTAAAACCTTTCTTTATTTCCTGGGGAAAATAAAACATAAAAAGGGTGAGATCAAATGCTCAGTAAGGGAAAACATAGAGAACATAAAACAATCCATAAACATTTGAAAGAAAAAACTTGTACATGAAATTTAAACATCAAAATCTTGAGCAATGACATAAATCGTGGAAGTACGTAAGGCATATATCATAATGGAACATCAACCATGATAAAATATAATGGGAATAAAACATGTAAATATGGAAACCATTCATCACATGTTATGATTTCCATAGTAGCCAAGACATTGCTACCCAGACCATCTTAGTGGAAAAAGTCCCTTTCAGAATCGAGTTCACTCCTCATTTCAGTCCTGTAACACTGAACCGGACTAACTTACCGTTCCTATAAGGCCCCAGCCTTAAACCTTACTTAATCTTGAGTTATTACAAGATTACACATTGAGGATCTTTTCAGGTTTAGAGTTTTAGAGAATTAGATCATAAAACTTGCATTACATTCCATATATAAACAATGTGGTTACATAAAGATAGTATCCTTCTTTCCCATCAATGGAAACATATTTAAAATAAAACATGGATTCTTTCGTGACACTTCCTTGACACTATCATCATATCATGTACCTTTCCCTTGACCTATGAAAAACATTTCAAAAAAACATGGGATGAGCATAAAAAGCTCAGTAAGGGATATACAAATATGGAAAGGAAACATGGGTACATATATACATAAGAATGAAATCATACTTTACCCATAAAACATAACCACTTTAACATACCTCATCAAATCATGAATAAATCATAGAAATCATAAGACATAAAGGTAACTTGAGGCATTCATAACATTCTTACGTAGGGAGTAACCCTCTGGGTTACGTTTGGAATACCCATCACAGTATATTCCCTAAATCTCTTCAGAAAAACCTTAACGTTTCACTCCTTCGCGTTACCCAATGAATTGGAGAGCTATATTGGGCTCACCCACCCTTAGTCTATCACGGAACCACTGGTCTTCATAATAATGCCCAAGAACCTCAACATAATCGTATCACATAAAACATGCATAAAGGAAACATAACATTTACACCTTTCAATCACAAGATATCAATACCACACATTGATATAAAAATATTATGAAAACCATTTTCAATACCAAAATAAAAGAAAAGTAAAACAAGGTATTTATTTTTCTTTTAAAAAGAATGTATGGCTTGTAGAGGAAGCCGAAACTCAAATAATGGTTACGACGACGGAGAAGTTGTTGTCGCCACATACGTACGACATAAACATTCCCTTTTGTCATTTAGTAAATTATTCTTATAAAAAATATTCATTTTGAATAAACGTAAAAGTCAAATGGGTTTATACCCCATATAAAAGAAGGTTTTGTATAAAAAAAATATACCTCAATGAAAGGAGATTGAGACGAAGTCCCATACCTCGGGTCCGACTTGACTCGGTCGTTCTTCAATCTCCTGAATAATAAACTTGAGTTAATTTATAATTGTTTAAGAACCTTTTTCAAGTTCATTATTCCTTTTATATCACTTATTTCCATGTCATGAACACTATGTAATTATTTAAGTTAATAACGGTCGTTGTAACGATCATTGGTACTTGAGTAAAAAATAAGCCCTTTATAATTACAACTTGTTCATGTATCCATTATATCCAGAATGGTATTCATGATGTAGATATCATATATTTCATATATATCCATTACATGCATGCATTTATAATATTACATAATCATTTAGAGGTAAGAAATGAAATGCACCGTTCATGGAGACGGTAAGCCGTACGTACGCATGAACGCTACTTTCATTTCTATTTCGTATTTTATAGAATGAAATCATAATTGTATAAAGGTATATTATAATTATAGTGTAATATCATATATAATATCATAACTCCATCCTTTATACATCCCACATATGGTATTTAACAAATCAAATCACTTTGAGGGGGCGGTAGTCTGCACTTCCTTAAATGAAGATATCGCGTTTACCCATAATGGGAACCATAAAGGTATACCCAAAATGAAAAATACAGAAGCTGAAGGAAAACATAAACATATTATATATCATATATAAATATAGTGTCATCTTAATGACCACCTTTTAAGGTGTTAAAAGAATGTTGAACAATCATCGTTTCGGGAGGCAGAAATTCGCCATCCACGAAAACAGTATGTTCTTTAACCATTAGATATAGGTGTGTGTAATTGTAGCTCGAATACTTCTTATAAAAATATCCTAGTACATTGAAGATACTGGATTTGTTACAAAATAAATGAATAAAAAGAGTTTAGGGGGTTGGAGAAACAAAATAAAACAAAAGGACTCAAGTGAATACATTACCTTAAAATCGGGTAACTCCCTTTGGTTTGAGCTCAAAGGCTTCCTTGGGAAGACTTCTGCCCAGAGTGAGGCTTAAAGGAGTAATAGAGGGATGTGGAGAGAGAAAATGGGCAGGGGTTTGCCGAGCCAAATTCTTTGGGAGTGTGGGTAAGGAGGTAGAGGTGGGGGCCATTTATAAGAGGAGAGGAGGGGCACTCTTGGAAAGTAAAGAAATGTTACATTATGTTAAAATGGGTTTCGGATTTTAAAGGTCCCAAATTGTTATAATTCTAGGATAAGGTGATAGGAGTTCCAAATATACCCACCCAATAGGTTTTGGACATGTGTATGTCTTATATTTTACATTATCTTTCCATTTTATTTAAATTGTCAAATAATAAGGTCATTGCTGCATCATTATGATGTCATAAATAATTTAATTTATTTAATGTCTAAAAATTATAGAAAAAATACTATGATGTAGAAAATATTTTTAGCTTTCCAATGACTATTTATAGTACAAAAGATCATTTATGGAGACAAAATTAAAAATATTTTACTTATGTGATACATTCTTTGTTACATTTAACATTCTTTAAAAAATGAAAAGATAAAAAGTCACTTTCTCACAAAAGTGATTTCATGGGGCCCCCAAGTTTGGCACAAGGCATCCCATGGTTGGCCATGAGACAACCAGTATCCTTAGGACACATTTTGGTGTCATTTTATATTATTATGATATTGATTTATTATCCTTAACTACCCGATTACTCATTAATCAAGATAATTGAAGATAATTACCGTCGTTACTATTCATAATGTCCAAAAAAAAAAGAGTCTTAATTACATAATTTGGACCTTCGGATTCAAAATATTTAATCCATTTTACCAAATTCCAAACACATATATTGCAATAATTGATTTAAAAATAATTCCCATTTTCAAAACAGATAGCGGGTTTTTTTGAAACAATATCTAGGAAATGTTTGGCATTAGTTTATGACTAATTTCAAAGTGAAATTAATCCTAATGACCAAAATTGGATTAAATGGTAAAAATATATTCAGATTACACTTTAAGACCAATTAAATATATAATCTAACCATATAATTAAATTAAATGAAAGAGTAGTTTTGATGTAAAATGCAGTATTTTTCACTATTCATTAAAAAATGAACATTGTCAGAAAAATACCAAAAATTTATCCAATGTAAATTTCAATGTCACAATAATAATTAATATGTTTATTTTGACAAATATAGATTATAAAATTGTCAAAAGTTTTATTTAAAAATGGTTTCCCATCAAAATGCAGTAAAACAATCTTTTAAGAATATTAGTGTATTCCATGCTTAAGATTGGATTTATTTTCATTTTAAGCCTCTAAAACACTATCTAATTCATTACTAGACATAGATAAAAATATCTATTATTCATTACTTACTTGGGATGTTACATCCTTCCCCCCTTTAGAAAATTTCATCCCCGAAATTTATTTACTTATCAAATAAATGGGGGTACTTATCCCTCATTGCATTTTTAGATACCCATGTTGCCTCTTCCATCATGTGGTTTTTCCAAAAAACCTTTACCTGATTAATCACCTTATTCCGTAACACTTACTCCCTATGGTCAAGAATCTGGACCGGTTGTTCCTCATAAGATAGGTTCTCTTCCAGCTGAACTACCTCTGGACTCAAAACATGAGATGGATCTGGAATATACTTTCTCAACATCGAAATGTGAAAAACATTGTGTACCTGAGATAAACTCAGAGGTAAATCCACCCGGTATGCAACTGATCCAACTCTCCAGAATTTCATATGATCCAATGAACCTTGGACTCAGCTTTCCTTTCTTACCAAATCGCATCACACTTTTCCAAGGAGAAACCTTGAGAAAAACATGATAACCTACCTCGAAAGATAGATCCTTCCTCCGGTTATCCGCATAACTCTTCTGCCTGCTCTGAGCTGTTATCATGTGCTTCTGAATCAGCTGAACTTTATCTTCCATCTCTTCTACCAATTCTGGTCCCATCAACTTCCTTTCACCCACTTCATCCCAGAAAGCTGGAGTTCGACACCGCTTCCCATATAATGCCTGAAATGGTGCAATCTGTATACTAGAATGAAAACTGTTATTATATGAAAATTAAACCAAAGAAAGATGTTGGTCCCAACTTCTCTGATAATCCATCGAACAAGCTCGTAGAATATCCTCCAAGGTCTGAATTGTTCATTCCGACTTCCCATCTGATTGAGGATGAAATGATGTACTAAAATTTAATTCAGTACCCAATGACTTCTGAAGGCATTTCCAAAAGTTAGAAGTGAAACTGGGATCACGATCAGATACAATGGAGAGAGGAACTCCATGTAACCTGACTATCTCTTTAAGATACAAACGGGAAAGTTGATCTAGGGAAAAAGTATCTCGTATAGTAAGGAAATGAGCAGATTTAGTCAAGCGATCAACAATAACCTAGATTTCATTATTACCTTGAGATGTCTTCAGTAATCCCACAACAAAGTCCATGGATATATTCTCCCATTTCCACTCTGGCACTGGTAAAGGCTGAAGCATCCCTTTCGGTAACTGCCACTCTGCTTTAAACTACTGACAAGTCAAACACTTCACAGTAAAATCAGCAATATCTCTTTTAATTCCATCCCACCAGTAATACTCCCGCAGATCTCTGTACATCTTAGTACTGCCAGGATGAACTGAAAATGGAGAACTATGAGCTTCACATAACAACTCTCTCTTCAACTGTGAATCACAAGGCACACACAATCTCTTCCCAAATCTCAAAACACAATCATTATCAATGTTGAATTCAGGCAACTTACCTTTCTGAACCAGCTCTACCTTTTTCTGCAACTCATTGTCTTGCTTCTATGCTTGCTTGATTTTATCTGATAGAGATGATCTTACTGATACCTGAAACAAAATAGAAGAACTTCCTGCACCAACAACTTCTATGACAATGTTCATCAAATCCTTAACCAAAGGATCACATTCCAAATGCAACATTTCTAATGAAGCATTACTTTTTCAACTCAAAGCATCATCCACTTTATTTTCTTTTCCCGGATGGTAATGAATTGTATAATCATAATCCTTGATTAATTCCATCCATCTCCTCTATCTCATGTTTAACTCTTTCTGAGTGAATATATACTTTAAACTTTTGTGAACAGTATATATTTCACACTTTAATCCATACAAATGATGCCTCCAAATTTTTAAAGGGAAAACAAAAGCAGCTAATTCCAAATCATGTGTAGGGTAATTTACATCATGAGTTTTCAATTGAAGTGAAGCATAAGCAATTACCTGATCATTCTGCATTAGGACACAACCAAGTCCTTTCAATGAAGCATCACTGTATATAATAAACTCACCATTCCTGGAAGGTAGTGCCAAAACTGGAGCATTCACCAATCTTTTTTTTCAATTCCTAAAAACAATCATCACATTCTTCTGTCCAGATAAACTTAACTCCCTTCAGAGTTAGCTTAGTAATTAGACTAGATAACCGTGAAAAATTTCTAACAAACCTTCGGTAATAGCCTGCCAAACCAAGGAAACTACGAATCTCTGTTACATTTGTGAGTCTTGGCCATTCTTCAACAACCTTTGTTTTTATAAGATCAACGGTTATCCCATCTTTAGAAACAATGTGACGAAGGAAAGAAATTTTTTGCAACCAAAACTCACACTTGCTTAATTTTCCATACAATTTATTTTCTTTTAAGGTTTGCAAGATAACCCTTAAATGTCTTTCATGCTCCTTTTTACTTTTAGAAAACACCAAAATATCATCAATGAAAACCACCACAAACTTATCCAAGAACTCATGGAAAATTATATTCATTAAGTCCATGAATACAGCAGGTGCATTAGTTAGCCCAAAAGGCATTACTAAAAATTCATAATGGCTATATCTTGTACGGAACGCGGTATTCAGAACATCTTCTTCCTTTACCTTCAGCTGATGGTACCCCGATCTCAAGTCAATCTTTGAAAAATACTGAGCTCCCTGGAGCTGATCAAACAAATCATCGATATGAGGAAAAGGATATTTATTCTTAATAGTGATATTATTCAAGGCCCTATAATCAATGCAAAGTCTCATTGAACCATCTTTATTTTTAACAAATAAAATAGGAGCACCCCATAGTGATGTGATAGGTTGAATGAAACCTTTCTCTAATAAATCTTTCAATTTCTCCTTTAACTCTAAAAGTTCAATTTGAACCATTCGATAAGGGGGTTTTGAAATTGTCTTAGCATCAGGAACTAAGTCAACAGTAAACTCAACTTCCCGATCTGGAATTATTCTAGGAAACTCATCAGGAAAAACATCAGGATACTCATTTACCACTAGCACATCATTAATCTGAACAGTTCCATTATTTTCAACGATGTGTGCAAGGTAACATTCATTTCCATCTTTTACAAGTTTCTTGGCCTCTTGATAAGTTATCAACAGTAAGGGTTCATTCTTGTACACAAACTGAAAGTCTTTCTGAAAAGAAACTCCTTTAGCTCTATAGTCAATCTTAGCATGGTAAATAGAGAGCCAATCCATACCCAGGATAACATCAAACTGTAATAGAGGTAGAACAATAAGGTTTGTAAGTAGGTTCTTTCCACAGATAAGGATATGAAGATTCTTATAAATTATTTTTGCCTCAACATTTCCCCCAGGTGTTTTTACCAGAAGTTCAGGAGTCATTTCTTGAGATGGTATTCCCATTTTACTAGAAAAGTTTTCAGAGATGAAAGAATGTGTAGACCCCAAATCAAACAACACACTGGCATAATCTGAAAAACAAACAAAGTACCTGATACAACTTCATTTGATGGCCCAAAATCTGCTGAAGTAGTTGCAAAGGATTTCACCACCCCTTTCTGCTTGTAGTTTAACTGCTTCCCATCACTCAAGCTCTTTGTCGGACACTCATTTGCATAGTGACCCATCTCATTTCACTTAAAACATTTCACTAACTATAAATAAAATTTGGTCTTACCTTCACCTTGTTCTTTTTCAGTGCAATCACGAGCCTTATGTCCCATCTTACCACATCGGTAGCACTTTCCAGAATTCAGAAGACATTCCCCAGCATGCCTTTTTCCACAGTTATCACAAACTGGAAACTTAGTTTTCTTAACATCAGACTTTTTTTGAAGAATTCTTACCTTTCTCCTGCCACCTCAGTCTCTTTTTCTATTGGTTGTTATAGAACACCTGATCATCAGCAAACTCCATTTCCACCTTCTCAGCACATCGAACGAGCTGTTCATAACTTTTAAACTCACGATAAGATAATGCCCTCCTATTTTTTGGCTTAAATCCTGAGTAAAAATGATTGATTTTACTATCAAGGTCTCGGATAAAATTTGGAGCATACCTTGCCAATCGAGTAAACCTTTCTTCATAGGTAGCCACTGAGTCTTCCTCTTGCCTCAATTCCAAGAATTGTTTTTCCATCCTAAGTCGAACAGCCTTAGGAAAATACTTTTCAAGAATAATACCTTTGAATTCATCCCAGTCAAGATCATCAATCTCATCAGCATCCTTGATATTTTTAACCATCGACCACCACTGATCTGCTTCACCCTCCAAACGGTAAATAGCCAGACTAAACTTTTGATTATCTGAACACCCCATGACATCGAAAATCTTCTCCGGTGCTTTAATCCACCATTTAGCTAGCACTGGGTCAGATGATCCTCTGAATGATGGGGGATGTTGCCTCATGAAATGTTCCACCACTGGCATGTTCCTCTACGGTTGATCTGGCTGATCTCGTGTATGGATACCACCACCATTTATCGCTTGAGTCAACTGCGCCATTACTGCAACAAACTGTTCAGTTCCAATTCTGACCATCTCAGGATGCTGATTCGGAAGGTTATTTCCTTCTGCATGCCTTCCTAGCACTGCTTCCCTATTTCCTCTGCAGAAAACCATTCTGAACAAACATGTTTTAGATGATGCAACATGGTAATCTTCAAATAGTATATCACTTCAATTTGACCATAAGAAAAATATTTTTGGATAATAATTTAATAAAATTCTAACTCCTAAAGTTATCTAAACCGACCTATGATACCAACTATAAGGCCCCAGCCTTAAACCTTACTTAATCTTGAGTTATTACAAGATTACACATTGAGGATCTTTTCGACTTTAGAGTTTTAGAGAATTATATCATAAAACTTTCATTACATTCCACATATAAACAATGTGGTTACATAAAGATAGTACTCTTCTTTCCCATCAATGGAAACATATTTAAAATAAAACATGGATTCTTTCTTGACACTTCCTCGACACTATCATCATATCATGTACCTTTCCCTTGACCTGTGAAAAACATTTCAAAAAAAAATTGGGATGAGCATAAAAATCTCAGTAAGGGATATAAAAATATCGAAAGGAAACATGGGTACATATATACATAAGAATGAAATCATAATTTACCCATAAAACATAAGAACTTTAACATACCTCATCAAATCATGAATAAATCATAGAAATCATAAGACATAAAGGTAACTTGAGGCATTCATAACATTCTTACGTAGGGAGTAACCCTCTTGGTTACGTTTGGAATACCCATCACATCATATTCCCTAAATCTCTTTGGAGAAACCTTAACGTTTCACTCCTTCGCGTTACCCAATGCATTGGAGAGTTATATCGGGCTCACCTGCCCTTAGTCTATCACGGAACCACCCGTCTTCATAATAATGCCCAAGAACCTCAACATAATCGTATCACATAAAACATGCATAAAGGAAACATAACATTTCCACCTTTCAATAAAAAGATATCAATACCACACATTGATATAAAAATATTATGAAAACCATTTTCAATACCAAAATAAAATAAAAGTAAAACATGGTATTTATTTTTCTTTTAAAAAGAAGGTATGGCTTGTAGAGGAAGCCAAAACTCAAATAATGGTCACGGCGGCGGAGAAGTCATTGTCGCCGCATACGTACGACAAAAACATTCCCTTTTGTCATTTAGTAAACGCTTCATATAAAAAAGATTCCTTTTTAATAAACGTAAAAGTCAAAGGGGGTTTATACACCATATAAAAGAAGGTTGTGTATAAAAAAATATGCCTCAATGAAAGGAGATTGGGACGAAGTCCCATACCTCGGGTCCGACTTGACTCGATCGTTATTTAATCTCCTGAAAAATAAACTTGATTTAATTTCTACTTGTTTAAGAACCTTTTTCAAGATCATTATTCCTTTTATATCACTTATTTCCATGTCATGAACACTATGTAATTTTTTAAGTTAATAACGGTCGTTTTAACGATCATTGGTACTTGAGTAAAAAATAAGCCCTTTATAATTACAAGTTGTTCATTTATCCATTATATCCAGAATGGTATTCATGATGTAGATATCATATATGTCATATATATCCAGTATATTCATGCATTTATAATATTACATAATCATTTAGAGGTAAGAAATGAAATGCACCGTTCATGGAGACGGTAAGCCGTACGTACGCATGAACGCTACTTTCATTTCTATTTCGTATTTTATAGAATTGAATCATAAATATATAAAGGTATATTATAATTCCAGTGTAATATCATATATAATATCATAACTCCATCCTTTATACATCCCACATATGGTATTTAACGAATCAAATCACTTTGAGGGGGCGGTAGTCCGCACTTCCTTAAATGAAGATATCGCGTTTACCCATAATGGGAACCATAAAGGTATGCCCAAAATGAAAAGTACCGAAGATTAATGAAAACATAAACATATTATTTATCATATATAAATGTAGTGTAATCTTAATATCCACCTTTGAAGGTGTTAAAAGAATGTTGAACAATCATCGTTTCGGGAGGCAGAAATTCGCCATCCACAGAAACAGTATGTTCTTTAACCATTAGATGTAGGTGTGTGTAAGTGTAGCTTGAATACTTCTTATAACATAATACTAGTATATTGAAGATACTGTATTTGTTACAAAATAAATGAATTAAAAGAGTTTAGGGGTTGGAGAAGCAAAATAAAACAAAAGGACTCAAGTGAATACATTACCTTAAAATCGGGTAACTCCCTTTGGTTTGAGCTCAAAGGCTTCCTTGGTAAGACTTCTGCCCAAAGTGAGGCTTCAAGGAGTAATAGAGGGATGTGGAGAGACAAAATGGGCAGGGATTGGCAGAGACAAAGGCTTTGGGAGTGTGGGTAAGGAGGTAGAGGTGGGGGCCTTTTATAAGAGGAGAGGAGGGACACTCTTGGAAAGTAAAGAAATGTTACTTTATTTTCAAATGGGTTTCGGATTTTAAAGGTCCCAAATTGATATAATTCGAGGATAAGGTGATAAGGGTTCGAAATATACCCACCCAATAGGTTTTGGACATGTGTAGGTATTAGATTTTACATTATCTTTCCATTTTATTTAAATCGTCAAATAATGAGGTCATCGCTGCATCATTATGATGTCATAAATAATTTAATTTATTTAATGACTAAAAATTATAGAAAAAGTACTATGATGTAGAAAATATTTTTAGCTTTCCAATGACTATTTATAGTACAAAAGATCATTTATGTAGACAAAATTAAAAATATTTTACTTATGTGATACATTCTTTGTTACATTTAACATTCTTTAAAAAATGAAAAGATAAAAAGTCACTATCTCACAAAAGTGATTTCATGGGGCCCCCAAGTTTGGCACAAGGCATCCCATGGTCGGCCATGAGACAACCAGTATCCTTAGGACACATTTTGGTGTCATTTTATATTATTATGATATTGATTTATTATTCTTAACTACCCGATTACTCATTAATCAAGATAATTAAAGATAATTACCGTCGTTACTATTCATAATGTCCAAAAACAAAAGAGTCTTAATTACATAATTTGGACCTTCGGATTCAAAATATTTAATCCATTTTACCAAATTTCAAACAGATAAATTGCAATAATTTATTTAAAAATAATTCCCATTGTCAAAACAAATAGCGGGTTTTTTGAAACAATATCTAGGAAACGTTTGGCATTAGTTTATGACCAATTTCAAAGTGAAATTAATCCTAATGACCACCATTGGATTAAATGGTAAAAATATATTCATATTACACTTTGAGACCAATTAAAAATATAATCTAACCATATAATTAAATTAAATGAAAAAGCAGTTTTGATGTAAAATGCAGTATTTTTCACTATTCATTAAAAAATGAACATTGTCAAAAAAATACCAAAAATTTATCCAATTTAAATTTCAATGTCCCAATCATAATTAATATGTTTATTTTGACAAATATAGATTATAAAATTGTCAAAAGTTTGATTTAAAAAGGGGTTGCCATCAAAAGGCAGTAAAACAATCTTTTAAGAATATTAGTGTATTCCATGCTTAAGATTGGATTTATTTTCATTTTAAGCCTTTAAAACACTATCTAATTCATTAATAGACATAGATAAAAATATCTATTATTCATTACTTACTTGGGAGTTTACGGTTCCAGCCATGTCTATCTCATGAGATATAAATCATTACCCAATGCATTGGAGGGAGATATAGGTCCCACCCATCACATAATGAAATAATTCTTACTTGTGCCACAAAATAAACACACATCATTCATAATAAACCAGTGAATAAAATGGGTTTCATAAACATCATCCCATCATCACATAATCCATATAAAATAAATGGATATCATCTCATAATAAGAAAAGTGAAACCATGTAAATCATAGAGACCTGATACTTGAAACATACACATATGAAATAATGTCATCTTAGATGAAAAATGGTTTTGATAAAACATTTGAAATGAATTCTTGAGGAAAATATCCTTTCTTCTTCAAAATAATTATCTTTTCAGAAAATGTCAAGAAATTTTAAAAGAAAAGGATTATGTTGAAAATAGTCATGAAATATTTTGGAGGAAGCTTCATGAAAATAAGGCTTTATAAAACCTTAAAAATCCTTTCATGTCGTATAAGTTAAAAAAGCATTCTTCTCTTACTTTTGCTGGAAAAGTAAAAAAGTACCTCGTAAAAGAAAGATTCCTTACACACCATGTCGTGAAAGTAAAAAATGGGTAAAAAGGACTTTAAACATACATGAAAGAAAATTAAGCATTTTATGAAATCATTTTGAGAACATATGGACGTGGATAATAAACATAACCCCAGTAAATAATTACGAATAACAATCTTGGATAAGAATGAGATTGGAATAATTATCCCTTGCCTTAGGTCTGATATGCTTAGTATGGATCTGAGCCTCCTGTATAATGATTTAAATAATTTCATTGACTTATTACATAATCATATTCATTTTTATGATATCATATATGTTTCACTTATGACTTTATATTACCCGTTCTTTTGTAAATTTCATGTAAAAGCAGCGTTTTGGGTAAAATCATTTCATTTATCATATGTGTTTCGACTTTTCATTCTTGAAATTATTACTTATATCCTGATTTAAATAATTCCAGAATGTAAAACATGATTTATATATAATATATATTCATCATATACATATATATTATATATCGATAAAAGGAATGAAATACACTGTTCAAGGAGACGTTAGGCCGTACGTACGCATGAACGATGTTTTCGTTTCCTTATTCTATTAAATGAAACTAAATGGATGACATACATATATATATATATATTCACATAAATTTAGTAGAATTATTATTTCATTTATTTCATTATTATTCATTATATAAACATTATGATCATTCATGTATGGTCAACATGGAGGATGAATCTCATCGCATCGTGGAGATGATAGTCCGTACATACACACGAGTGATGATATCATTCCCATAATTATTAAATAGAATTGGAGTGGATGATATAATATATCAGAATCAGTATGATGTTATAATAACCATATATAGTTATTATTTACACCATTATACCCATCCATGTAAGGTGTTTGTGGAAAAACAAATTGCACCACGGCGTGGAGACGGTATTCCGTACGTACGCACGTGCGGTGATTTTGTTTTCTATAGGATGGATAGAAGGTGAAATATGGTTGTTTCATATTTATAATAACATATAATTATATGAGAGATACTTATGTTGTTATTTCAAAATGAAACAACTAAAGAAGAGGGAGTAGAAGAAGAATGGAACTTGAAGAAAACGGTAGAAGGTATTACCTCTTTCTCGAAGTGCCTCCTTTAAACTTTCTCTTAGGGCACTAGAGTTGGTCTTTTGAGAAGACCAGTACCTCTAGTAGATTTCTAAGGAAGTGGGGAAGTGAAATGGGTAGGGGTTGGCCGAGCATGAAGGCTCAAAGTGGTGTAAAGAGGAGAGGGAGGAGGCGCCCTTTTATAAGGGAGGAGAAGGGCACCTTTGGAATCCTCAAAATTATTAGTTTAATATAAATTCAAACCCCACATAAAGACCTCCAAAAAATGACTCAATTCGAATATTAGATGCCATAGGGTTGTAAGATCATCAACCAATCAAATTTATACATGTTTTGAGCTTATTTTAATCCTTATCATTTTGATTTACCCTTATTTAATCTATTTAAGTTTATTTGTGGTAATAAAATTCTAAATTTTAAATGGTTATAAATAATCACTTATGTGTTGTTAATTTTCCATAATTGGATATGTTATTCCATTTTAGGCTATATAAATTTCAATTTAAAATTTTTAAATATTTTTGTGATTTTTAAACAATTTAATAATATGTTTTTTTATAAAATCACAATAGTGTCAATTTTGACACTATTCATTTATTTGAATTTAAATAAAATCTACACAAAGGATATATTCTAACTAAAATATTTAATAGATTCCTCACATGTCAAATTTTTCTGGAAGATTCATGGAGCACATTAAACAGTTCATATGATATTTGTTTTTTAATATTTTTAAAACCATTTATTTGGTATATCTCTTAATAAAATTATTATTACAACATTTTTGTATAATTATTTAATATACTTATTTGTGGCATAAAAATTAAAAATAAAATCATTTGATGAATATAAATATCAAAGGTTTTATAATAATAATTTTACTCGAATTTATCATCTTAAAATAACAACATGTAAATTGTTAGCTATACTAAATTATAAAAGTGAAAACTTTGGAATCATTTAAAATAAAATATTATAAGTGTCATAATCGCCTTAATAAGGATCCAAATGGTCAAAAATATGGCCCGTGGATGATTAGGGTTTATATATACACTAATAATAAGTTTTGCGCAGATTTTTGGGCCTTTTAATATGTATTACTATTTCAATAAAAACTATATTATTGATTTTTCACTAAATAAATAATTTCTGCATCATTAATGTATAAGATAATAAGGTAATTAAACAACTCTTAAAAATTACAAATAAATTACCATGATAAATAAAAACATTTTATATTTCAAATTAGTATTTATAACCGAATTTATATTCTGTATAAATTTATATTAAAAATACTTTAATTATTAAAGTTGAGTGAGACATATTTCACTTTCCTTTACATAAAATAAACTAAAGGTCTTAATCACCTCCAAGTGGGTTCCAATGGATTCCATTTCGACCCAAATATGCCTTACGACAAAATATAAGCATCAAATTATATTAATACAAGTGTTAGGGTAATTTTATAATATTATATTTACCCTTAATTACCTGATTTATCTTTTACTATGGTAAATAAAATTTACCGTAGTTAATATTCATAATGCCAAAAAAAAGCTTATGATGAGATATCATAATATTATCCACTAAAATTTCACTAAACAATAAATGAATGAAACATAGGATATATTTATCACAAAAAACATGAATGCTCTGGCACCACTTATAGGACCCTAGAACAATCTGACAGGGGAGGGGTGATTCAGGGTGTTAAATTTTCTTTTAAAGTGATAGATATTTTAATCACATTGGTAGGGACTTATAAAACCTTTCTGATAGAATCGTACAATTATGATACATTCATATAGAGAGAGACTACACACTAGTTTTACATGGATCACTACTAATGGATAATAAAAGGAACATATGATGATTGTGTATCCGTCATACCTAAATCCACTAAACATCACTAGTTATTTCGGAGTATATATTATCATACATAGTAACTCTATTCCCGGCACACTACTATTACAATAATTCTTGGGATATCACACTGGCTCCCTTATAATAAATCCATCAACTCCCTCTAGATCACTACCTTAATTAATGTCTTACTTAGTGTAACAAATTGATGTTCTCCATATTATATTGGGAATTTAAGTCTTTATACTAGATTATAATGAGACTCTTCTTACACCATAGTCCTAATTTGATTCACTTGAAATAATTTCTCACTTATACTAGATGTTCAATGCTACTATTCATGAAAATCCCAACCTTAATGAAACCCCCTTTATGTTTCAAATAAATTCCATAATTCATGAACCCACACAACTTCATGAAGATACCAACCTTTACGAAGCTTACAACCTTCATTGAACAATATGTCTTCATAATACTCTTAGTCTTATTGAAAATCCTTTTTTTTTTAAAATCATTAGAATCATTTAAGACTTTACCAGTATTTTTATGATGCTCAAGATCAATACTAATTACTGATTCATGAAGATCCCATCATTCATTAACTCAAAGTGATTTATCCTTTTCTCAAATTATTTTAATTTTCAAATGATGTTGGTGGATTCATATTTATAGAATTTGATTTTCGTGAATCTTTAGATCCCATCACGACCTTTTTACGAATGTATGAATTCATGGTTCATGAAGCTCCAAGACTTATCTAATTTCCAATGATGTTTTACCATTTCACGAAGTATCTCATAGTCATGTAGATGCAGTCACCCCGCCATGCATTTGTAATACTTCAATCCTTCATGACACCAAATGTATTCATGAAGCTCCATAAATTCAAAAAAAAATCTTAATTAAATCCACACTTCACCATATTTTTGAGGATTCAATCATGGAAATCCACATTTCATGAATAATGTCCCTTCCTCTTCATTTTGCGATACAAAATTGGTAAAACATTATAAAGGAAAAAAAATTCAAAACGGTGTCATATTTCACCATTAGATAATTTTTCTTGCGAAATCCCTTATCAAACTAGTGCATATTGACAAAAAACACAATAAAATACATTTTCATCTCTGAAAACCCTTGGTTTCTATAGAAACTGGATGATGTATCAGAAAGTCACAAAGGATCATAAAGAGTAGTATATTCTAAAAATGAAAAGTGAAGAACAAGATAAGATGATTGATGATCCTAATGCTTGTTTGGTAGAAATATTAATGTGGGTTGAATCAGTTTATGAGGAATTGATTACTTTGAGAAGAAAAATTTAATTTTAAAGTAGGTTAGGTGATCAAAAAAAGAATCTATAGTTTAGAAAGTTATCATATTTATAAGTATTAGAAAGGTCCACATGTGTATGTGAAGGTTTTTATAAAATTATAAATGATTAAAGTCTTGGTAAAGCAAAAAATATTGTATTTGGAATTGATTTCAAGACATCAAAAACAAGAATAGTAGTACATTATTATAAATGGGAGAAAATGGTGAAAGATATACCTTATGATATAAGTAGAAATAAATAACCAAAATGTTTCTTAAAATACTGAAACATATATAGATGTGAAGTAGGAAATATATTTCTTGTTATAAAGTGTCTTTTTTTTTGCCTCTTCAGGCATACCATAACATAATATATAGCAGAAGAAAACTACATAAGGGAGAAGAACCTAGGAGTGAAAAAAGGATAAACCATATCATTAACTAAAAAACATAAACTATTTTTATGGA
The DNA here is from genome assembly GCA_963277665.1 of Viscum album. Lineage (NCBI taxonomy): Eukaryota > Viridiplantae > Streptophyta > Magnoliopsida > Santalales > Viscaceae > Viscum > Viscum album. The sequence goes on along the minus strand of OY728163.1, from coordinate 79,116,707 downwards.
TACTATTTTTATTTTTCTAAATATTGGCATAAATACATCAGACATAGAAAAATAAGAGGTGGAAACAACTACTATTAAAATCAAAATCATATTAATACAAGACAATCTAATTAAACTCCCCACAAAAAAAGTACACACCACTAGAATAAGAAGAAAAGTATGAAAGTTATTACTATGTTGAAGAACCAAAATATGTGAAATTTAAAACCCTAAATAGATCTGACCTATTTTGTAAATAGAATAGGGTGAGAGAGAGAGGGTGAATACAGAATACTTTTCAATCAATGTAACTAAGAATAATAACATTCAGATCCTTGAAAGTTGGTTCTTATACCACATCAATATAATTTTGAATCTCCTAAAGAAAATTAAGGAACTAATTGATTGTACTGTTCTATTTAAAAAAAATGGGGAATTAAAAATAAAAGGAATGGATAAGACAAAACTAACCTGAGAGGAGATGAAGAAAAAAAAGTGCTCCTAGAGGATGGATTGAGGCACAACCTCTTATGTATGAGTCATTTGTGTGACTCTTTGATCATGTTTACTTTTAATCAGTAGGTTTCTTGATTAACATTAAAACTATAAATTCACATATGATAGTATGTAGGACCAATGGTAACATTGATAAAGTTTATAGAAAATAGAACATACATTTTCTCACAATAGATGATTAAAATAGTATATGAAATTGATTAATGTGACATATTCACTAAAAATCATGTAGAATATATCCAAAATGAAAGAAGTGGTGGATATTACTAATTTTAAATAGGAATGAAAAGGATTTGTGATGCTTTCATGAATGCAAAAATGGATTGTAATCCTTATAGATAAAATAATAAGTTTGAATCAAATATACATGGTTCACCTAATGTGTGTGGACCAATGTATATTTTAGTCGCATATGGAGAAAAATACGTCATTCTCTATGTTCACTATTGTAGTAGAACGATGTGTGTGATGTTTATTCAAAGAAGGTGAAAGATGATTATATTCATGATGAGATGAATGATAAGTGTATAGAATGAAACAATACACAGAATCAAGTCTCTACAACCAGGTAATGGACTAGAAAACCCAAAAATTGAGTTTGAAAATTATCTTTAAAATCATGACATCAAACAGGATAATTTTCAGCTCATAATCTACAGTAGAATAGGGTGGATTAATAGTGAAATCAAATGGTGAACAATATGACTAAAACACTACGTATTAATTTTTTTGTCATTATCTATTATTGGAAGGAAGTAGTGTGGGTTATAGTATAAACTCATAATATGGTATTTATAAGACCTAGAGAAATATGAACACCTTATGATATGTGGCATGGAATGAATCCATCACTAAATCACATATGTGTTTTTGGAATAAGATTCTACATTAGAAATAATAAATGAAACTAAAGGGAATAGGGTGATTCAACAGATGAAGGAGTGTTATTAGTCTACTTCATAAAGATTGAAGCTTATAGATTCTTCAATAAAAGTCTTAAGAAATATTTTAGAAATCTATGATGTCAAAGATATAAATAATAGAGAAGGAAATAATTAAGGGAATTTTATCCTAGATTAATTCTATAGATAATACTTTGAAGTTGGTTCAAATTATAAAACTATAAAAAGTCATTAAATAAATAATGATTTTGGGGGTTAAAGGAGGAAATAGTTCCAAAATATTTTAATCCTACAACTCTAAAAATAAATAGGAGGATATATGCTGATATATCCAATATATTTAGTGATAAGGATATACTAACAAAAATATAAATGATAAGGATAGTGTCACACATTGGATTGTTTCTAAATGTGGAACCAACTTCGTTCGAGGAGGATATGAAGAATGAATCATAGGTAAGATTTATAACTAAGGATATAGGTAAGATTAACAAAAACAAAAAAAGGGAAACTTATGGAAAGACCCAAACACCATAACATGATTTGAATAAAGTGGGTCTTAAAAAACATGTTTAATGAACATGGTACTGTGGTTTGAAATAAAGTTCAATCTAAGTGAAAAGGTTTTCCACAAATTGAAGGAGTACATGTGGATGAGATCTTTTCGATTGTTATAATGACCCATGATTGACATACATGTACATTACATTAATTTTTTGTAATAATTAATACATTAGAAAAATATATTCCCAATGAAAATATTATTTTAGTGTCTTTGGAAACTAGGAAACAAAAACAATTGGTTCATAAAACATCTACATCATCTTCTTCTTTATCCTTCATAATAAGAATCCATTTTTAACACATCTTACATAATACCCTTCTTCAAATCATGGGAAATGAAACATAGAAAGGGGTTATATAAGATTATGAGTAAGGGTAAATAATGGTGATATATAAACATAATAATGATCTTAAAGGGTATGAGAATGTGATCCTGATATTAAAAGATCACTCCCTTTATATCAAAGGAAAACGTGAATCCTTAGAAAAATTAAAGATCATTACATTAACATAAGACATGAAATTATGGCATAAACATGAAATTATAACTTTTTAAACATGTATAAATAGTAATAGGTTCACCCATTAAATTAATTATAGTAAATCATGACCTTTAATATACATATAGACATGGAAACCAGGTCCACTCCTAAAATTATGGACATGAAAACCATGTCCACACATAAAATTGTGAACATGAAATCAGGTTCGTGCCTAAAATATATACATCATGAGTCTTATATACTTACCAAATTAATTGGAAGGATATATTGGTCCCACCCATATCATAATGAAATCATAAATATGTGTGACATAAAATCAAAAACCATTCATCATATCAGAAGCCATGAAATAAGATGGGATTCTTAAACATCGTTCCATCATAATATAATCCATAGAAAATGAATGGATTTCATAAATATCATTCCATAATAAAAAAAATCAACAATGGTAATATTATGGATAATATACTTGAAACATAACCTTATTAAATAATTTCATCTTAGATGTAAAATAATTTTGATAAAACACATGAAAATGATTGTTTAGGAAAATATCCTTTTTTCTTCAAAAAAAAATTTATTCTCTTAAAATGCCATGATAATTTAAAAGAAAATATTTTATTTGAATATAACCCTAAAAACTTGTAAGCTAATATTAATGGAAATAAGTAATTATTAAGTCATAAAAATCCATTCATGTCATATGAGTTAAAAAAACATTCTTCTCGTACTTATGATTGAAAGGTCAAAAAGTACCTCATTTGGAAAATGAAAGAATTATTTTTTAAACCTTGTAGTAAAAATTCAAAAAATGGGTAAAAATGAATTTAAACATCCATATGATAATATAAAAACATTTTATGAAATTATTTTTAGAAAACGTTGACATGTATGATAAATAAACCCTAATAAATACTTACGTATAAAAAATATCTGATAATAAAGAAATTACGAAATTAGCCGATAACAATTTATATTCAGTAGAATAATATTCCACATAAAAAATAGTATTATTATTTAAATATCATAACATTAATTATAATAATCATAAAAACATTCATGGGGAATATACAAATCACACAAAAGATATAGGTGGTGTATAAGGCATATATCACACAGAAATAAAAGTATGGAAAAATAATCCCTTACCTTAGGTCTGGGTTCCTTAATATGTGTCAAAAAAAATTGTATAATGTATTAAATAATGTTATTAAATTTTTATAGAACTATATTTATATTAATGATATTATATATCATCTTATTAAAACACTGTTAATAATATTTCATTATTATGCTTCTTTTGAGTGTTAACTGCTTCATTTTCTTATGTATGTTTTATCAAATAAGTTATGAATATTATTAATAATTTATTGTTATATTATTTAAATAATTATATTAATATAATATATATCATATTTAATCATTATATACATTAATATAATTCATTATTTATGGAGATCATGTGAAATGAATAGCATTGCCACATGGAGACGGTAGATCTCATACAAGCATGAGCGACGATATCATCCCCATAATTGTGAAACGGTATGGAAGTGGATAATATATTTTTTTTTACTGAATAAATATAATGGTATAATAATCATATGTATATTTTATTTCCATTATTATTTCCATCCAAGTAAGTTTGTCGTGTAAATGGATTACACCACGACATAGAGATTGTAATTGTATGTGCACACGCGTTGTGATTTCGTTTTTATTAGGATGAATAGAAGGTGGAATATGATTATTACATAACAATAATAAAATCTAATTATATATTTTATACCATATTTTTTTTACTTTATAATTTAAACAACAAATAAAGAGGAAGTAGAAGAATAGATGATCTTGAGAGAGTTGGTAAAGGAGATTACATTTTCTTGGACGTGCTCCCTCTAGACCTCTTCTTAAAGGTACTATAGTTATTATTTTGGAAGATCAAAGACTCTATAATTCAACTAGTGATTTTGAGAACATAAATTGGTAGGGTATGACCATGAATGAAAGATAAAAGTGAAGTGAACAGGTGAAGGAGGAGGTTCCCATTTTTAATTGAGGTGAGAGGTACTTTTGGAAATTCCAAAAATATTAATTTAATTCAAACTAAAAACACATCAAAAAACCAAAAAAAATTACTTATTTAGAATATGTAATGAGATAAGGTTTTAATATCATAAAAAAATAATTTTTATAAAAGATTTAATTTCATTTTAAACCTTATCATTTCGTTCTACCCTTAATTATTCTCTTTTAATGTTAACTAAGGTAACAAATTTCTCAATATTATAATAGTATAATTTTTACTTATTGGATGTCAATTAGAGAATAAATAAACAAAATTGAAAATTTTAGAGTAAACTATAATTATTTTATATTTTTGATAATATTTTATGATTTTTAAAACATTTAATAAAACATTATTTTGACAAATATCAATTATTTCATTTTTACACTAATCAATTAATAGATTCGTAAAAATATCAAGATAACATTTTTACAATGAAACAAATATTATATTATATCTTTAAGGGGTCAAGGTAATCTATAAAATTTGTTTTAATTGTTAATTATCCCAAAATATATTTATTTTTTCACTTTTAGTAACGTTAATTTTATATTTCCATTAATAAAATAATTACTACATCAGATTTGTGTAAGTATTTAATATACCAATTTTTTGATTAAAAATTAAAAATAAAATTCTATGAAGAATATAAATCCTCTAGATTTCATAATAATACTTATATTCTAATATATCTCCTAGAAAATCCAACATTAAAAGTGTTATATATATTAAAACATGATTGTGGAAACCTTAACATCACTTTAAATAAAATATTACAAGTGTCATAATATTTTCCATATCGCTCCAAATGGTCAATAAATAGAAAATTATAGGATTATAATTGATATATACACTAATTATTTTTGGTCAAGTGTTTTGGTCTTTAATGGTTATTATCATTTTAATAAAAATTATTTTATTTGGTTTCCATAAATTAAATAATTTTTGCATCATGAATGTATAAGCATTTATGGTAATTATTTATTTCCTAAAAATTAAAAATAAATTATCATGATAAATAAAATCATTTTATATTTAAAATTATTGTTTATAGTCAAATTTATCTTCTGTATATCCTTATTTTAAAAATAAAAAAGTTATTAAAATTTGAGTTAGATATATTTAACATTTCTTTAAATAAAATATATTAAATGTCCTAATCTCATCCACTTGGATTTCAAATGGTATAATTTAGAAAAAATTATGTTTTAGGTCTAAAATAACTCATACAAACATATTAAGACAATTTTGAAAGTAATTTTATAATATTATTTTTACCCTTAATTACCCAATTTACCTTTTTACCGTATTAATAAAAATTACTGATGTTACTATTCATATTACACAAAAATAGAAGAATTATATTTAAATAATTTATATCTAATGATTCCAAATATTTAATGCATTTCTAAAAATTTAAAACAATTATGTTTTAGTAGTTAATTTAAAAATAATCTCGTTGTCAAAATAAAAAATGGGTTTTTAAAAGTTAAAACATTGTAAAAGATTGAAATGTTTTTACATAAATATTATTGGTGAAATTAATTCAAATGACCAAAATTATATTAAAATATAATAATATATTATATTTTTACTTTAAAACCATCCAGTAGTATAATTTATCCACATGAAGTTTTTCGATGAAAAAGGTTATTTCAAATAAAATTTAGTATATTTTTCTATACATTAAAACTTAAAACTAATCCGAAAAATATCAAAAAATAATACAAAGTAATTTTTTATATAAATATTACAAATAATAATTTTATTTTGTTAAATATGATATATAATAGTGTCAAAAACTATATTCAAAATGGTTGTGTCATCAAAAGGCGGAAAACCTGCAGTTTTGGAAAAAATAGTTCTTTTATATGAAAAACTGAATTTGTTCTTATATCATGTCTAGAAAAACTATAATATGAATTTCAGACATTATATTGAATATATTACATATATATTACATTAATAAAATATATCGAGAGTAATTTTATTATTTTTTAAACTCACTTATCTGAATTTAAATAGTTTTTCTCAAGAAAGTTAATACAAGTCAAACCTGCTATTACAATGACGAGGTTCTAAGGTAACATAATAATAATATTTATTTGGTAAAATAAACTTAGTATTACATGAAAATAATTATATAAAAATAACTTTAAATTGTTTACAACACAAACCAAGAATAGTGTTGTGTATACCTCTTGCTAATTCGGTTTTTCATATAACGAAATCTTATCTTGGTGTAGCATACACCACAAGACTTTAAAAAAATTTAAAACATATATCTCATAAAAATATAATTTTATTAAATTATACGTCTCTTAAAATTAATATCTCCATCTAAATTTGACCGCGTTGTTAAAGTATATAGTAATTTAAAGTTTATTTCACACAAACCCACATAAAAAAAACAAGGACTAAAAGTTCCTTTTAAAAGGGAATAGTTGGAAAATAATAGTAACCCAAAGTAAATAATTAACTAGGTATCAACGTAGAAGAAAATATTTGAAGATTAGGCATGACGTAATAGAATAAATAATCATAGATATTGATAAAGATCACTGATCATAAGAAAGTTTGTGATCTAGTGAGGCTTAACAATCAAAAAACCATAAACTAAAGAAGTGTGAAAGAGGTCATTGATATCATAAAAAATGATGATAATAAAGAACTCTTTTACATCACAATACCTTTTTCCTAATGTTGAATAATTTTAATGAGAAGATATACTTACTTGTTTTAGTTACAATCTAACCATTTATTGTGCCTTGAACAATTTCCCCTTCAGTTCTTATTCAATGAAATGAAGTTGAATTTTCTAATCCTGAAGCGTTAGTAGATCATGTGATCCATAAAAATTGATGATTATGACTTAATGTTCTCTATATTTTTATTCTAATATGTATGATTATTGGAACGTTAAATATGTATTGTTTGACCATATAACTTTTTTCTATTGATAGGTTATGATCTTTTTTGGTGCCAAGATTTGACACTTGGGCAAACAAACCTTACAAAAATTCCAAGGAAACCTACTTCAAAGAGCAGTCTCACAGAGAAGCCTCGCAAAGCCCCTATGGATCTATAATTAGCATGAATTAGTGGAAAAATCATCCTCTACGGCCTCCATAGAGGAGCAAACAGAGCACTCTACGACTATGATGCACTTGATAGAGAGCTCTGTTCCACCGTGATGTAGCTGACAGAGAAATCTCTGACTATGAAACACTGAATATATCCCTCTATGAGCACCATAAAGCGGTTTCCAGAGATCTCTGTGAGTCTGAGGAACTTGATGGTTCTGCCTATGATTTCGAGGTTCAATTCCTTCTTAATCCAACCTATGTTCTTCGTACTGGCTCTCATATATAAATACCCGGCTTCCCCAAAACCCAGAAGACAGATATCGTAACATTTCACCTTCTCAACTCTCAAATCATGAAGCACCCTCTACTCTATGAAATAATGAAAAAATTAACTCTTCAAGGTATTGGATAATTTTTAAATACATTTCCCTTTTCTCATATTCAACTACTCTTCATGCATGGATTCCCTTCACGAATCCCACATTCCATCTCAAAGGAAGGAGATCCCTATGGGAACTCAGGTCTTTTCAAATCACCCATGCATCACAAAGTACCTTCCTTGCACATTTGAACCCCATTTTAAGGTAGGATCACTGTTCTTCGTGAATTACATTTCTTCTCAATGCCACACATTATAAGGAACCCATGCCCACAATGTCCTACTTTGTGAAATCACTTTTACTTCATGAATCACTCTTTATACGCATGTATAATCCATGCTAGGGATAGACCACTCAACCTTATGAATCGCACCCCTCTATGGAGTCTCTCCGCTTTGTGGAGTACCATATCTTCGTAAGGTCCTTTAATGTGATCCCATTTTCATCAAAAATACTTATCTCGTATAGTCCTCCAATTTTGTACGAAGTGATTTCAAATTCCCTTGGGTGGTGCTTCATGTTGTGCTACTTTTCCTCATACTTCTTTGCATAGGAACACTAACAACTATTGCTTTTTCACATAACCAAGCTAATGTGATCCCCTCAATGGATCACTCCACAACCCTACCTCACCATGACATTGCTGGTTCCTTCCCTTCACTAAGGATTAATGTGCACCAATTATGTAAGTCATAGGAGTGAGGAGTAAATCCTCGTCATTTGAGTTATAGGACATTAAACTGCCAAGCATCATCGTCCCTAAAACTTGGTGTTAAACTATAGCCTCACCCTGTGCAATATACGAGGGGTTCCCCACCTCAACCATTTTCCATGCCCAATAGTCTCCATGGGAGTGAGATATTCCTCACATTGAATGAGATCCTCCTTTAATGAAACGACATCTATCAGCGGGGGACGTAAACCATTATGGTGTAAGCCCCTAGTCTTTCTTGTAGAAGGTATCACCCTTGATCCTCATCTCTTATTCCATGCGCAACGACCAGAGGAGATATGGACACAAGGGACTCTCGATACCCCATCCCTCTCCCTTTTAGATTTATCACTATTGAGCCTCCATCCTAGAGTAAGTCCCAATATCCATCTCTTTGGGATGTTAACCACATGTAAGCCTCATTCCATTCCTTTCAGATTCACCTTTCGCAATGTGATCGTCAGATATTTGTTGTCTTTTGTTTCTTACACCGAGCATGACTCACATGAACTTAGAGTAAGCACCGATCATGACACCCTTTTTGGTCTGCCTTGGTGTGTAATCCCCACCCCCACCATCTAACTATGTGGAATTTGATTATTTCCCTTACTGATCAAGGTATATAGGACGCCTCCCTCAGTTTCAATTCCATCATCCATCAGTCCCGACCACTTCATGGCAGTTCACCCACGTCCCACATGACGTTAAAATGTTGGCACCTTTTCATTCCGCATGATGCTAAACAGTATTCTTTCAAACTAAGTGGGTTTTGATCCTTCTCTCCTAGGTAGGGTACGTAGAAAGCCTCTCTGAGGTTCAACCCCAAACACTGGTAAACATCAGTGTTCCCTTTGCTGGGACCCACATCCTTGGTCTGTCCCTTAGTGGTCTTAGACCAATTCTTGGGCTTCTAAACACTTGTAATCCCTAGAATTTTGTTGGGTGGTTGTCTTTTGCATACACCCTGATTACATGCCTCATCCTAAACTATGTGTACATTTATTTAGTGCCATAGGGATACATAAGAATCCTCCTTGAGGTTCAAGCTCGTCACCCATGTCCCATAATGTTCTCTCCCTTGAGAATTTTTGTTTTGGGAAGTTCATGCCCCAACCCGGCGGTTCTACATCCTTTAGGTATCATCCATGCGTCTATTATCATAGGCCACCTACTTAGAATACTCATTTCCCCACTAATCTATGTGGAATTTTATTTCCCACCACATGGATACATAGGAAGCATCTCCAAGGTTCAATCCTAACATCACCATCATCTTTATGTCGGTTCCATCCCATTCCTCTCATCAACATCATTCAATTATCCATCATCTATACTGATTCCTACCTAGGCCACCACATCCCGATAAGATCATCCCATCCACCTAGGTATCTTACTATACATAAGCCCCACACAATCCATAACCAACCAACCAAGACTCTCCCACTTGAAATGGGCCACTATCCATGCATAATCCCCAACATGTCTTCGAGCTATTGTCCTTTGTGTAAACCCTGATTCATCACCCCTTTAAACTATGTGGGTTTTGATCCCTGTCATCTACATAGGGTACAATGGAAACCTCCATGAGGTTCAATCCCAGCCAATGGTAAACCTTGGTGTTCCCCTTTCTCTGGTGCACTTTCACTGATCCACCATTAGTGGGGTCCAGATCAACCTTCACGATGTGATATATTCCCTCTATGGGACACATCACCTTAGATCTATCCTCATTGGGTGTTTTGGTCCATCATTTATTACCCTCTATGGGAGACAAAACCTCAGATCCATCCTCATTGGGTGTTATGGTCCATCATCTGATAAACCTTCCAGGTTCTCCCTCCTAGGGATGTACCAATCTGATACTTCTATATGGGATGATTTTATAGCTCTCATTCTATCTCTGAAATATGTTAAAGTTGCGAATCACCTCATTTTAAACATGATATGGATGAGGAAAACCTCGTAAGACATGCCTTCAGAGTAACTGTCTCCGCTAGATGTTAATCTCGCGGCATAACTAGTGCTAAACATGGGAAGCTGTGGAAAACCTCAGGGACATGCCTATGGAATATAATTCCTTGCACTAGACGTGGGATTCCTTGGGCTTCTGTGCCCTCAAGAAGCCCTATCATAAGGGAAATAAAAACAAGTGCATCAGTGTTTCAGAGTCCAGACACTCCATCATTGTCCAATGTGACCACTCCCCTAAACGAAGATTTTTTCCTTGACATGTCCCCTTTGAATTTCCTAACAGAAGCAGTGTTATTAACCAGCTTCCATGATGATATGGCACTAGAGAAGAGTTTCACAAACAAAATCTTAATCTTTAAGGGAGACCCAAACATGGAAAAAATTCAGAGGATGAATCTACAGAAGGGGTGACTAACATACCATAATCCTATTTTGATCAAGGATAAAACATCCTTGAATAAGTGATGGATGTCGCCCACCTTGGGAAAGTGGGAATGTGGGGAAATACCAGCATGTCATAGCACGATGACGCACGCCCTGGATAAAGATTCAGATATAGAAATGGGGAACCTGATGTGAATCTTATCCTCAATGTGAAGATTAGTAGTTTTCTAGACATCGGTAGATACTCATGTCTTATGATCTATCTATCTAGTGCCAGGTACCACCATGAAAATAGTGGGCTTGGTGTGAAACTCACCAGATATTGGAGCAGTTAAACATTGGTCATCCTAGTCTATGACATTGTCATCATCGATCATTCTTACCAATCATGGGAGATAGAACGATGTGGGGGCACTAGACATTTCTTTCCTCATATCAACACTAATGGTCAAATCTTCGTACATTGTAGGACCCAAGCTTCTATGTTCGGAAACCAATCACCACCCACCCACTGATACATGGGTCAAGGAAACACTAACGCGGAAATCCCACATGGCTCTATCTCTTCTGAGATGACCTCCACATCCATGGCTACTGGTCTCCCACACCCTATCTCACCATCTGAACTCCTTCAGAGGAGGGTGATTAACACCCTTTTCTGACAGTATGAGGAAGAAGAGATTATCCCAACTCAGGATATGGCCCTTCAAGACCCAGAGGTTTCTTCACCTCACCATCACTGCCACCCCCAAGGGCCGTGTGGGGAGCCACTGCTCCCCACTCCAAGCTACAACTGTTTTGGGAGTCTCTCCCCAAAACGTTTTGACGACTCATTCCCTTACGCTAATGAGGTAAGGGAAGATCGGGCCAACCCCGCTATGATCCCATCTCGAGGGATACCAAGGAGGACTCCCACCAAGCTGCGTCATCACCACTACCTGGTCCCATAGGCTGAGGAGAAGGTGAGTTACACACCTGCACCACCAACGCCAGTCTAGTTAACCAGACGCCAATGTCGGGTGCAAGTTGAGGAGGATGCCCCACAGGGGGAGTCATCATAAACATCTACAGTGGACCATACCACCACCGATTAATACTACCAATGGCCCATTTATACTAAACATGGGAACTTATACACCCAACCTAGATCGAGGCCCCAACCACCCCACAGTTAGGTTGGACTGGCTCTCTTAGTCACTAGCATAGTTAAAACCCGTCGCGGGCCAACCTTCAGTGATGAAACCCATCACAAATGTCCTCCCCATGCCCCCATCAATGAGAGAGAAGGCCCTACCTACTCCCAAGACCATCGTGAAGGCCCTCCCCATGCCACCATATATTTGGGTGAAGTCCCTCCCCACTACACTAACATCCAACATGGAGGTTTTTCCCCACACGTGATCCCAGGTATAGAGTCGTTCCTCTTGTCGAAGGTCTCCAATGCGAAGATCCTCCTCACTAGGTCAACAATCAGCATGGAGGTCTTCAGCATGGTCTAATTGTAGATGAATAAGGTCATTCCCATCCCTACAATCAGAGAAGTATAGGTCTTCATCACTTCATTGGCTTCCAACATAGAGTTCTTCCCTGTGTTTAGTTTGACCAATACGAAGGCCCCCCTCATACCATCGCCGCCAAGGGAGACAAACATGGAAAAACTTACCATGATCCCACCATCTCCAGCAGAGGTCCTAATCACTCTAACACTTCCCGTAGTATTCCATGCCCCCATGATAGCCAGTGGAAATAGAGGCCCTCCCCATGTTCTATTTGACATTTTTCTGAGTGCTCCTCACACCCTGACTCACCCAAGAAGAAGTCCTATCCTCCCCTGTACTAGTTTGGATGAATTTACTCCTCATGTGGAAAACCTACCATATCTTGAAGAACTATCCTTGGGAATGAGGGTGGGTCACCTCCACTAAAGGAAGAATACTGAGAAGTTTCAGACCATGATTAAATCTGTATGCTTTTCAGAATATGAGGGGGAGTATGATTCGGTTATAGAACCCTCACCCCGATCTTCTGTGTTGGGGTTCGGGGAAAGAACAAGGCGTATAAGCCTCTTCCTTCCAGAAAGTGAGGTCTAATTAATTCCTACATCCCTCATAAGATACATCTAAGAGGAGAAAATTTGACCTCTTTCTAGGGCATGGTCGTGCAATCCCCCCTTTCGTCAATATGACCATTCTCTACCTAAACCAGAGATCACAAAGAGTTATTTTGGGGACCAATAGTGGATGAGAAATATAATGACCCACCTCCAACAACCACATCTTTAGTACGGGATGTAGTGGTCATTAGTCCGCCTTACTGGTGTGTGGTGGTACAATCAGTGCATTCATCGGAAGACAGCCCGATATGAAGCGGCTTGTTTTCTCGTGTGTCGTACTCTCAACCGGACAATCTACTATCGTAACAATCTGCTTCAGTTCTATTACCAGTACCTCATCTACCCCCAAACAATGAATAGGGCAACCAAGGTCCAGATCCCAAGTCTGAACTCAGGATCTTATGATACAACCTTGTGGTAGACCTGTTCCTAGAGATGTTCTGGACCATTGTAATAATATGTTTAAATATTCTAGAATCTCTCACCTAGGAGGAGGTCATATGCTTCTAAAAAACTCTCTGGGAAACACAATTCCATCTCTGTCATCGGTGAGTGGCCTACCCCAAGATCCAGAAAAACTTTGATGATATTGGCCAGCAATGCCGCATGGTCGACTTGGCTACGATCCCCGTGGATCAGCGCCCTGACTCGCCCGGTCATCATAAGACCCTCCAACAACAATGCATCCTGAGCTTTACCATTATCTTCCGAATTATTAAGGAGGATTATCCAAAAAGAATATTCATGGTTTGGGGTAGTATGATTCCCTTCATTTCAGTCCTATCCGGTTTCATCTAGACATTCCAGGTGATATTGAGGATATGCCTTCATGTATAGTCATGGTTTATATGGACAAACTGTCATAGGAAGGGACCAAGGTAGGGATACTTGAAGATAAATTACCCCCTAGGGTGGTTCCACACCTATTGGATTCTTTGGGTAGAGTTACTCACCATCAAAGAAATTTATTGGGCCTTCCGGCACCTTTTGAGTCATTATACTTCAGTCAGGACCACAATAAGGGCAAAGAGAAGGCGGGGGCCGTAAAATCCTCTGACCTATCCGGACCAAGAAAAAAGATGGAAGATGACCCCAAAAATGATGCATTGTGTCAACATATCATAGAACATAAAAAATATGGTTGATGACCTTATCGTTTAATGTGTTGCGAACAAAGACCAAACTTCGGTAATCCTTGATTAGGGAAACAGGGGCAGGTACAGCCTCACCCCAATGAGTTGCCTATGGGGGCCCTTGACCATCCTACCCATTTAGATAGGGTAGAGGCCATATTTCATGGCATAATGGGGTGAAATGAATCATCAAATCCACCTGAGTTGTGTGATAACCCTCCTCGGGAAATAACTTAGGTTCCCCTAGACTCTCCATAGGTCGTCTCTCTAGTGGCCCTAGAACCCAACCCACTATTGGTTCTACGAGCTGTTGGGTCTGTTTATCATGATCAAGAAACTGCCAATGCACTGGTGGTCATAGATCCTCATCAAGACAAGAATCCCTACCATGATGATCTAATGGCCACTCTGATTTCTCGTCCGAAGGCCCTAGAAACACGATAGGTGGCAATCCCTCCTGATGGAAATCCGTATCCGGAATGGGTGGATGATATTTCATCACCCCCGAGTTTCATAAATCATATCTTCTCCACTTTAATAGGATGGGCGAGCTGCTGCAGTACCTGGCCCACTTTATTTCAAGGTGTAAACCCATTCTGGGAACCCCAACATAGTTGGAGGATACCAAACTCCGTTGATTCGTACAGACACTAGAAGGGCCCAAATATTTCTAGTACATCTAGTTACCCATCAGGTTAATAGCCGGTTGGGAGGACCTTCATAGGATGTATCTTTACCAATTTAGTTCCACCACCTAAAAGATGATTATATCCCACTTCTTCAAATGCAAGATGAGGCTCGATGAATGCATCAAAATTGTTTTCACCAGGTGGAAAGGCCTCACATAGTCTCTTGATATACCGTTGACCCAGTAATTGCTGCTAACAATGTGTGTGGGGAATTTAAAAACTGAATTAGTCCCTTCACTAACCACTCATAACTACATAGGGGGTTTTTGGGATTTCTTAAAAAATCCCAGTGTTTAGAGGAAGCCTTGAAGCAAGGCAAGAATTCATGTCCATCAACTCCTGTAGTCCCCACAAGAAGAGATGCTAAGTCTGAGCCCACTATGGTAGCACAAATAGAATCCCCCAGACAGCTGGAGTTAATACCAGTGAAACCACCTCCACAGCCTCACTGAGGCCCACCACCTCAGGCATTGCCTCCGGCCTTGCAGCGCCCACCTCAGAATCGGATGGCGCCCCCACATTACGCACCACCACCACCTATGCTACATAATCAGTTTCCACCTCTTTGACATGCTTCTCTATCCCCTCATTAGGGCCAGTTTCCTAGAGCCCCATTCTTAGATACAAGGAACCAGACCTATTCATTTATTGAGGCTTAGATCCCTAGTTATTTCTAAAGTTCCTTGAACCAGGGAATCCTATGGTTGTAGAAATACAAGATGCCCGAAGAGGTAGATCTCGCTATTTTCCCCAATTACAGCCCCTATCACTATATCCTTGGGAACACCCTCAAGCAGTTCTATGTGTTTAAATAATGGATCCAAGACAAAGTCGATAACAATATAGTCAGGTTGGATCCAGGCATAGGTGGAATGTGTGTTTATAAATCCTGACAGTGATAGTGAAGGTGAGTGGTAGCAGGTTTCTAACCATGGGTCTCAACAATACGATGACAAAATGGCTCAAAAGACAGTTTCCTATGCCCATGGTATTATCCATTCACATTTGAACCAACTAGATCATTCAAAATTCACCATGTTACCGATAACCACTACTTCTGAGTCAACAACTCAGTTTCAACGGGGGTTATCAAAAATAAATAAAAATTAAGGACTTAGGGCTATTCGGGCTAAACATCTCAGTCTTCCTCTTCATATAATGGAAAGCATAGACGATGCAAGGGAAAGAAAATTCCCCCATCAATGCCATTGTTATCCTATACTCTCAGTGATTTCATTCCCCAAAAGATGGTGATTACCCCCAGAATCTCCCCAATGATGGAGGATTCTTCAAGAAATTATCAAGGGTATGATTTGGTTAACAATGTGGAGCTGGTAAACCCTTACATGATTCCAGATGATTAAGAGTTCCATATAGATCCTCCCAACATCCCCAACCGATGCTAGCATCGACAGAGTCATGGTTTTGTAAGTCATCAGGATGCATTGTTCAGTGCTTCCAGCCAAGTCGTGCATGCTATCGAGACCAGATAGCAGGCCCAACATAGATCTTGGCACATGAAACCTTTTCATCTTATTTCATCAAATCCACCTCCATTGCCGTTTATACAACTCGATCAGGCAAAGTCACCAACATTGTGATATGATTAGCTAATTTCTATTTTGGATTATCCGTAGTCATCTAACCCTCATCCGGTAGTCACGCCATGCATTTTGACAAGTGAGAAGCGGGATATTACCATCACCAGTCAACCGCCGGTTCAACCTATAGGGCCCATCATACCTCCTACCACAAAAGAGACCTCTTTTCAGTAGAAGTTTACGCCTGGCACAAAAGTACTATATTCTCAAGAATCTTTCCATCATTACTATGAATCTATCTATCCTTGAGGATATTCTTTTGTCATCAAATATGAGTGAAGCCCTTATAGAGGCTTTAAGAAGCCCCCTCCAGTTTGAGGCAGAGGTAGAAACTACTTAAGCCTTCTATGATGAGGTAGCCGAGCATGAAAAATGTTAGGACATTATCTCTTTCTCTGGAGAAGATGACGTTTGTACCATATAGGGTCACATGCTCCCATTTTACATCACTGAACATTTTAAAATTGTGGAGGTTCACCATTTTCTTGTCGACATAGGCTCTGGGATCAACCTTATCCCAACCTAGACACTCTATAATATGGGGTTGTATAAGCCTAATATGATTCCCTATGACCTAAAAATTCAAGGATATGATAGGATGAAGCAAACAAAAGTTGATAAATTATCCTAAAGACTCAGTTCAGAGGCCTTTTTTCCAGCATCGAGTTCATGGTTGTCTCACAGGACACCTCTTACAATGCGTTTATGGATAGGCCATGGATTCACCTGCATGGGATAGTCCCTTCTTCATATAACCAATAATTTTTTATACTCCATCAATAGTCAAATAGGCATACTCCAAGGTGACATGTCTCCATTTTCCTATTGTCAAGCCTTCCACCTAGATGAAAACTATTACAAGAGAAAGGAGAATAAGATTCAGGCTAAGAAGGTTGAACACGCTATGGCTACAACCGACCTATGGAAAAACCTAGATGGAACCTATATTATCCAGATCCACTAATTGGTGGCCATGACGTCAAATTTAGGGTAATGTTTAATTGTCTCTGGAATGAGGGGGGAGTTCATTCCCGAGTCTAAGAAACATTGAAAGATCACATCATATTCCTATAAAAATTAGGCTCTAGTGATCCCATAACCCCTACCCCCATAAGGAATCGGGATGTCTGCCCCATGGAAGCAACAACACTTCATACTTTCTTGTTTCACCAGGTTGGGATAAACCGGATTAGGCCGATATTCCACTATTTCTTTGATATCATCAATTGTGACCCATTGGCGTGAAGTCTAGATGGGATCAAGTCAACAAATTTTTTCTCCATGGTTTTGGAAGTACAAGAGCTCTCCGGTGAGGTTACCACTAACGCCCAAGCTGGAACCAGTTTCCTATAGAGATCTGTAGACTCAGAAGAATCACCTCCTTCCAATGATTCCCCTATGTGGATAAAGAAGATTATTTTTAGGATGATCATCCTGGATTCTAAGAGGGTGTCTCCACCATGGTCGATGAATTGGTACAAGTGAACTTCGGTAAGGAGACAGATCTCAAACCAAAATTGATCAGTGCCAATATGCCCATCAAAGAGAAACAACTATACATGGATTTCCTAAATAATCATTATGATGTATTCACTTAGAGTTATGAAAAGCTTCTACGGATATATCCTCAGGTCGCAGTCCACCACCTTGGTCTTCCATCCAATCATCGCTGGTTCAAACTGCTTCCTAGAAAGATGCACGCTTCTCATGGAGCCATGGTCGAGGCTGAGGTTTATAAGCTCATCAAATACAACTTCATCAAGGAATTCCATTACCCCAGATGGTTATCTAACATTTTGAACATCAGTAAGAAGAATAAATAGATCAGAGTCTACATTGATTTTTGGGATCTCAATTGTCACTATCCGAAGGATGACTTTCCCTATCCCGTGATATAACTATTGATTAATGCCACCACTGGGTTACAGGATATCTACTTCATGGATGAGTATTCTGGGTATAATCAAATAAAAATGGATCTAGATGATGAAGAGTCTATTACCTTTAAGGTAGCACAAGATACTTTCCACTACTAGGTAGTTCCCTTCGATCTAAAGAATGCAAGTTCCACCTATCAGTGTGTCACGCACCGCATATTCAAGACAATCGTGGGGATATTGGTGGAATTCTATGTCGATGACTTGGTAGTTAAATCTCTCCAGTGTTAGGACCATCTCAAAGATCTTGATAAAGTGTTCTACATCCTCCCTTCCCAACATCTGAAGATGAACCCCTTGAAGTGTTCCATCGGGGTCACCTCCAAAAATTTTCTCATCTTTATTTTCAGATACATAGGTATTGAGATCCATCTAGAAAATATCAAGGACATTAGTTAGATGTCTCCTCCGAGAAACATTTTGGAACTCTAGGGCTTTCAAGTCCACATATCCTACATACACCAATTCATCAAAAATATAGCTAGACCATGTAATCCATTTTCTCGTCTCACGAAGAAAGGTGCCAATTATCAGTGTGACGAAGAGTGTCAGACTAATTTTGAGTAAATCAAGCATTAACTACTATGATCTCTGGTTCTTATGACACCAGTTCCTAGAAATCCCTTGGTCCTTTATGTGACCACTTTGGAATGATATCTTGATGACCTTCTCAGCCAAAAGAATAATGAGGGAATAGAGAAAATTTTATATTATCTCAATCGCATGCTCCCCAATACGGAGACCAGATTCTCCTCTATCAAGAAGAGATGCCTCACGCTTGTATTCATTGTACAGAAATTGTGACTTTACTCGTAGTACCATGTGATGAAACTAGTATATAGAGTGGATCTGTTGAAGTACATTATGAACCTCCCCATGTTGATTGGATGTCTATCTTGGTGGACAATTATCATCCAATAGTTCAACATCATGTCCCCCCCTAAATGCTATCATGGGACAATAATTAGTAGCCTTCCTTTCCACCCATATAGATCCCAAAGATCAGTCTTTGGATCGTGATATTTTAGATGAGGTAATCCTCTTAGAAGATGAATCCATTCTGTGATGGAAAATACACTTTTATGGTGCTTCCCAAAACCCCACCGATAGTAGACTCAATGATCCCAGACTCAACGGAGAAGGTATGGGTATTGTCCTTATCATGCCTACACCAGTTGTCATGGCCTATTTGTTCTTATTGTTAGAAGGTTGTACAAACAATGAGGCAGAGTACCAGGCTCTAATCACTGGTCTCGAGCTGGACTTTGAGATCAACATTCCCCACCTACAGGTTAAAGGAGACTCCAAATTGGTCATCAAGCAGATCAACAGTGACTACGTTTTCAGGAATCCAGATCTCATACTACTATTATAGTGCACCCACCACCTTATTTCCCAGTTCCATTCTCTCCTAGAAGTTACTCTTCTCCATCATTCACAGAACGGTCAGTATGACACCTTGGCCAGCCTGGCCACATCTCTTACAGAGCCTGACTAGGATTATTTGATTATCCATGTGTTTCATTAAGGAGTAATTGCTCCTGTCACTCCACATGATGATGATAGACCACATGTAATACACCTTACATCTGGTGCCTCCACATTGGAACCTCAAGTCCCCTTCCGTGGTATCGTAAGTGACTCCTGATTGGAGGACCCCCTTTATCATGTATCTCTGGCACGGTAATCTCCCAGAAGGTCGAGCTAAGCGTGAGAGAATCTGACGATGTGCAGTGAATTTCTCCCTCCAGAGTGGTATCATCCTTAAGAAGGTACTATATAGACATGAGTTTAATGGGATTATACTCTATTGAATTTAGGGAGGTGAGATTTCTCAGTTCATGCAGGATGTTCAGGCTAGTTCCTGCGGGGCTCATCAGAGAGGGCTTAAACTCTCTCATCAGTTATGAAGATTGGGGTATTTTTGTCCCAACATGATTTGTTACTATGTTCTAAATCCATGAAAATTTCATGCATCGGCTTCCAGAACCTCCTTAAACTACCAAGTACTCATGGCCCTTTTTGGTCTAGGGACTCGATGTCAGTGGACCATATCCACTAGCAATAGCTTTCCAGTGCAGGTTTATCCTGACCACTATAGATTTCTTTTCCAAGTGGGAAGAGGTAGTTCTAATCAAGGAAGTTCTTGATGAGAAAATGTATCTAAAATATATCTGGATGAAGTGGAAGTGCTTGATGAGAATATGATTTTTTTACTTTCACAGTCTAAAAAGGCATTAAAACAAGATATCCAGAGCTTTCAATAAGAAGGTTCACCTCCTCTCTTTCTTACAAGGTGACATGATGTTGGCCCTGAGAATTCAAATGATACCTAGTAGGAAGCCACCAAAGATGGATCCCAAATGGGAGGGACCTTACATCAATCAAAAGGTTTACTCAAATGGTGAATACTTCCTAGTCACCATGGATGGTGAGAGTATTACTCCTCCCACCAATGCTAAATTCCTCAAGAAATATTTTTCTTAATAGTCCCACATGACTTTAAATTATTGTGTCTTTACAGCATGATGTTAAACTACATGGTCCATCCTGGATAAAGGATGTAAAACTACCCAACTCCCATCCCACATAATGATAAATTATATTACCGTCCTGGAAGATGTTAAACTGCCTACACTCATCCTGGTGGACGTTAAACCATCACCATAATCTGACATGACAATAAACTGCAAAATGGTTAGAGATCTATGACCATAAACTAATATCTCCTACATTCTTATTGTATGAAGTTAAACTACACAACATTTCCAAACTATATGTGGATTGATTCCCATTCTCATGGGATACGTAGGAATTCCAGGACTTTTCTCTGTGGCACAGCCTCAGGTCCCTTGGACTTTCTATCCTCCAAGACCAAATTACCTCTTAGGATTGTATGGTGTGGTATGGACTTTTCATCCTCGGTCAAATTGCTCTGTTTTTTCCATTCCACACACATCGCCTTGAAACACCCTTCCCTCATCCCTCATCCATACCGCAAGATATTAAAATTTCATGGGTACCACCATGCTTCACGCATCCCCCCATTTGGGTTTCCATAATCTTTTAAATTCGAAAGGACCCTATAGTGGCTTGGTTTCATGCCACCTTGTCTCAGCTACCATTTTGGGATAGCGTCCTAGAGAATCTCGAATGACAATTTGATGCAAGTCCCACATTGCGAATATGGTATGTGGTCAATGCTCAATTGTTTTTTCCTATTCCAGGTCACACGATATGGATACTATTTTGAAAACATGGTATGAAGTTATCCCTAATATTTATTTCCGTTTCATGGTCTCCCAAATGATGGGCATAGTGATTCACCTTTTCTACCTTCTATCCCACGCACACGACCTTAAATTGGGCATCTACGGTCTCAGTTCTATGACCATAAACTAAGATCTACCACGTCATTTTCACATGACGTTAAACTGCACGACATCTCTATAACTACATACAACATGATTCCCATCCTCACGGGATATGTAAGAATGCCCAAATATTTTATTTTTGGGTCCATCTCCGGTTCATCTATTCTTTCTCTCTGCCACTTAGCCTATATTATCTCCTAGAAATATGAATGTTGTGGCATATGTAGGCGTGATTACTCATTCACATCAGGTTATTATTCATTCCAGACACATTACTATTCAAGATACCCCTTCCCCACATCCTAGGTGTATGACGTTAAACTGAACGACACTTCAGAACTATGTATGTCATGATTCCAACCCTCATGGGATATATATGAATTCCCAAACATTTCATCTTTGGGTCCATCCCTATTTCTTAAAAACCTTATCTTCTTTACAGTCACTTAGCCTAATAACTTTGAAGAGGGTATGTGGTGTGGTGTGGGCTTTTTTCCTCATCCTCGTCGAATTTTCCTCAGCCATGCCACATACCTCTCTCTTAAGATCTCTCCATCCCCCTTTCCTCCACTTATCTCCTTAAGTCATCTACACTCAAATTGGGCCCCTCTACCCTCTTTGGAAATTCACCAATATGCCTAGATGCACTGTAGTTTGGGACCTCGAGTGTTGGGTTCTATAAGGACAAGTTTTCATCCATTTACATGCTTCATGTTTTCATTTATTTGGGCTTTCATCATCTTTCACATCTAAAAGGACCCTCGAATGGCAAAGATGTTAGGCCTTAGTGATTTCCTACTCTCTTGGTCCAACATCCATGATGATTTTGAACGATAATTTGACAAAGTCCCACATTGCGAATATGGTCACCAGTCGATACTCATTTGTTTGTTCCCATTTTAGGTCACACGATATGGATGCTATATTTTGAATTTGGTCAACAGTTATCCTCCATCATTATGCCACCCCCATTAATCCTTAAATATTGGTTGCATGATTTACATCCTTTCCCACTCCATCATGTTCAAATGTAATTTCAACACTCTTCTTTCTATCCCTCAGTGCGTGTTTTCATGTTAAGAGGAAAAATCAATGGCATGGTGTCCTTCAAGGCTCCGTAACTTTTTCCCTTTCTCTTTATTCTATGTGTTGTGAAGATCTTCTCTACCCATGTTTCCCACATTGAGCACAACTCATGTGGGCTTAGGGACTTGGTCAAGGATTATGCCATCTTGGAATAATCTCACTTCTTTCCTTTTGATCTCTACGATAATAAACTAAGACCCCCATCCTTATTGAATGACGTTAAACTACAATAATTTAGAGAACTACATACAACTTGATTCCCTCCTTATGGGATACATAAGAATGCCCATGCATTTCTTCTTTGGGTGCGACTCAGTCTCCACTAATTATCTCTTCTATTTAGCCTTTTGGCCCTGACTCTTATAGGATTGTGTGGTGTGGAATATGTGGGATTATTTCCTCATTCACATGAGATCTATAACAGACACACCACATACCCCCCCTTAAGAGATAGTCTCTCATATCTCTGTCCATCTCTCATTGCGTCTAAATGCCTGACATATTCCAGAACTACATGTGGCTTGATTACCATATTCATGGATACATTGGAATGCCCAAAAATTTCATCTTTGTGTCCATCCCTAGGTATCTCAAATCCTCCCCTCTTTCCATCCCCCTTAGCTCAAAATCTTTTGGAAGCATGTGGTGTGGTGAGGACCTCTTGGGCCCCCAATTATGGTGGGTTTATAATACCCATTCCATGTATTTCCCTTTTGGGGGTCTTCCTTCCATTCTCCAATGTCCTTATCGTATGACTTTAAACTACACAGTACTTCAGAACAATGTATGTCTTGATTCCAATCCTCATGGGATACATAAGAAGGCCCAGACAATTCATCTCGGGCCCAGTCTAAATTCCACATTTGGTCCCTCAACCTATGGTTTCCCCTGGGAGCACATGGTATAATATGGACTTCTACTATCCTTATTCACATCGGGTTTTGCAATAGCTACACCACATACCTCCCTCATGGATAATTTCAAATTTTCATCTATGGCTGAGCTCTATTACCATATACGAAGATCTTCCCTCATCCTTACCGCAATATGATAAATAGATCGAATCATTATAGAACTATATAGGGATTGATTCCCCTCCTCATGGGATATGTTGGAACACCTAGGTGTGTCACTTTCGGTCATTCCCAAGATTTACCCTTTGGTCCCTCAACCTAAGGATTCTCTTGGGAGTGCATGGTGTGGTAAGGACTCCTTTTATCCTCATTCACATAGGGTTTTGCAACAACTTCACCATGTGTCTCCCTTGTATCTACCCATCCTGTTTTGATTTCTACAACCATAAACTAAGTTCTTCCCATGAAAAATATGTCTAGCTTGATTCCCATCCTCACGGGATACGTAGAAACACCCAAACATTTAGTCTTTGGTTCTAGCCCCAGGTACTACAAATCCTTCATTACTCCATCCGCATGACATTAAACTACATATTCTAGTCCAAGAATAATGACTTTAAACTATGTGTGGGTTTTCACAAGGAATTTTTTATAAGATGTAAGGCCTCTTTGGTCCTCATCCACATCTGTTTTTTCTACTTCACCACCTTGCACACATTTCATTAAACCAAGTCCTCTCTTAATGGTCCAATATACGACCTTAAAATATTATATTTCATCCCCATAACCATTTTCTTTGGAAACGGATTATAATCCCTCTATATGACACATCTCATTGGCATACTCAAGTGCATTGTGGTTTAGAGCCCAAAGTGTTGGATTCCACATGGACATTCTCTCGTTTCGTGTATACACTTTATGATACCTTTATTTGGATCTCCATCCTCTTCCATGTCTAAAGAGACCCCCTTCACGGCCTAGTATCATGCCTCATTGTCTCACCTACCATCTTCGGCTAACGCCCTGCAAGGCCTTGGATGACATTTTGTGACAAGTCCCATGTTTCGAACATGGTTAGCGGTCACCCCTCATTTGTGTGTCCTCACATTAGGCTAATGTGAAATATATGTTTTGTTTCAAACATGGTCAACAATTATCCTCCATCATCACACCACCATCATTGTAATCCAGATATCGGGCATCATGATTCACATGTTTCCACTTTCTTATGTTTGAGTGGAATTCCAACACAATTGGTTTTACCCCTCTACGCATATATGTGCATTAAGTAGGAGGGTTGGTATTATTGGGATGTCATTCACATAGTGTTCCATTTACCCTAATGTGTGCCTCTTTGTACCAATAAAATCCCATCACTACTCCTTGTTTTTCACATTGAGCATGAATCACGTGGTATTATTTGTTTTGGTAGGATGTGTACTAGTGCAGTCGACCCACTCATGCCTTTCATCCCGCATGACATTAAAATGCACTCTCAAGACTATGTGTGGCTTGATTCCCATCCTAATGGGGTATGTAGGAATTCTCGAACATTTTTTCTTGGGCCCATCCCACATTTCTCCATCTTCGGTCTCTTGACTTAAGATTTATTTAAAGATTACATGGTGGGGTATAGACTGTTTTGGTCCTCATTCATGTTGAGTCTATAATGTCTGTACTACATACTCCCCCACCTTTGGCGCCTCCCCTTTCACCCCCTATCCTATTGTATGACATTAAACTACAAGGGACCACTATAACTATGTATGTCTTGATTCCCATCCTCATGGGATATATAGGAACACCTGATCACTTTCCCTTAGGTCCAACCCCAAGTGAGGCCACCTATGGTCTATGGTATAAAGAATCCCACTGGGAACACGTGGTGTGGTGTGGACTCTTACAACCCTCATTGACGTCAGGATATGTACCACACGACATATTTCCTTTCTGGGTAACCACATCCTCAATGCATTAACTTAAACTACGATTCTTCCCTGGATAAGTTCAAGATTCCCACTGATGATTATGGGATGCTTTAAATTCCCCACCAGAGAGGTTTTCCCTCACCAGTTTTGGTCTCTCACTACACTATGCTTTGAAAACTACATCTGTCTGGATTCAAATCCTCATGGGATACATAGGAACACCTGGTAATTTTGCCTCGGGTCTAGCTGTAAAATTATCATTTTCGGCCCCTTGGCCTAAGATCTCTATTGGAGGCACATGATGTGGTGTATAATTCATTCTGTCATCATTCAAAATGGGTTTACATTTACCGCATAATGCACCCCTTTAGAGATCCCTTTCCCCTTTCCTCTTTATAGCATGACGTTAAACTGTATAGTTTTTTCAGAACTATGTATGGCATGATTCCTACCCTATAAGTATACATAGTGACATCTAGATGTCTAGTTCCTAGATCCATCCACATGATTATAAACCATTTAATAAGTCCATCCTAGAATTTCCACCCTTTTGGGAGCATTAATTTCTATTTTCCTCATCATACAATGTTAAACTACATGTCTACCATGCTCATTGAAATGACATAAAATTGTGGGCCACTCTAGGTTCTCATCAAAGAGATACTTTCAAGAAATTAGTATGATCCCTGATCAGACTGATGCACTCACCTAATGTGTTTTCTTCATGGTGTCATAATTTCAGGAGTGTTGGACTCCATTTGAACAACCCGTCACTCCACCCCCCACGCTTTTCATGCCATTTATTTAGATCCTCGTCCTCTTTAACATCTAATGAAACCCCATAACAATATGGATTCTTGGATTATAGATCACCTACTATCCTAGGACAACATTATGGAAGACAATGGATGAAATTTCGAGTCTGGCCTCATGTTTCAAACATGGTCAGCAGGTGGACCTCACTTGTTGTCCCCATTTTCAGCTAACACAATAGGGATACTATATTTCAAACATGGCCAATAGTTATACTTCATTGTCATGCCATCCCTAAAGTGTTTCGAATTTTGGGTATCGTAATTCACATTCTTTGTTCTCCTTTGTTCGGATTTATTCCAACACCCCAATAATTATCCCGCTTGTGCACTAGAGCATGTTAAAATAGGGAGGGTTGGCTATTTTGAGAGTCTCTTTCTCTGACCATGACCCCCTTGTTATTCACAAAAACCTGGAGTGGTTGTTCAGACCCTGGATGCCTGGATATTTGTTTGTACTCTCATATTCAAATAGAATAATGATGTGGTCATCCCTTGTTTCTCACATTAGGTATAACCCATGTGAGCCTAGGTATTGACCGCTGGATATTTCACAGATGTGATGGAAATGCAGCAGCCAAAACAGATAATAGAATTCATGCATGTAACCAACATAAAAAAGAAAAGAATGAAAGTGAATTTATGAGGTCATGAAAATTACAATTCACTGGGATTGTCCCCTCAAATAGATGGATTGACCTCGTCAAGATAGCATCCCAGCTCCACCAATCTCTGGCTTATAACATCTTGGATCTGATTCCGCTTGTTATGATCCCGCTTCTCCTCGATGGTAATGGGGTGTAGTTCATCAGCCTTAATTCAGGGCCGATCCTTATTGGATCTAATAATAGCCATTTATTAAGAATCTTTCCTCATCTGTTCATCATACTCTTCCAACTAGGTCTTCAGTCGCAATATGTGTCCCGATTGTGCATCAAGGAAAGCAGAATGCTCATTTGCCTACTACCTCAAGCATTGGATCTCATGATCAGGATTATGGAGTCTCTTGATGTTGAAAAACTTCCTCTGCTACCATCCCACACCAAGGTCACTGTCATGTTACCATATTTTCTCTTCCATATAGTTTTGAATGAGAATATGAGGACACTGGGAATCCACTCCTCTAGTGCATAGTTCACGCATTCAGAAATGAATCTTCCCCATCAGGTTTATCCATTTTTCTTGGGGGTCTCCCCAATGAAGCACTTGATAAACTTCCATGACTGGCAGTTGACGACCTTGATTCCCTCTTCATCAGAAAGATTCTCGTATTGATCCTCTATATTGGTGGGTTCGTACTCTGGGAATACTTCCAGGAACTCAACAACATGGTCTTATGCTGGTTTCATGTCAGGAATGTTAGGTTATATATCAACATGAGCAATAGGCTCCACATCACGGGGATGATCTTCATCATTGGGATCAACTTCAACAAGATCTGGTTCTGCCCCGCTAATGGCTCCACGTGAAACCTTTGTTACTATAGTCTAGATGGGATGGACATCCGATTTCACTATAATCACTACCCCCTCCAGAGAGGAGCTTCAGGACCCCTAGTCATCCTTGCCAGTATAGGCCATGCCATTTGAAGAACTATTTAGAACACAGATGCAAAATGTCAGTGTTTGGTTCAACAGATAACAACTAATGAATCTGTGAGAAAGAAGTATTATGAAGGTCAAAGGATAGCTTCAATTATTGGGTCTTCATAAACGATATCCCAATACATGCCCACATACATGCTCAGGAGTTATAAGGACTCTGGAAGGGATATCCTGGTTACCGCATCCCTGCTCGACTCCCCAATCACCATTGACCTGGGTGTAGATCCTGAGCATGCATTTGAAGGTATGTAGATGGTAATCCCATCCATAAGTCTCTCATGAAGATTACATATGTTTGTTGATAATCTAGGGTGACATGGATAAAACATAGTGAAAAATTATGTTTTGGAGGTTACCTCAATAGCTCTGGAGAAATCTTCCATCTCTGAAGTCCTGAATTCACCTTCTTCTAAATGACTTCCCCCTTCAGCCTCATCTCCCTAAGAGATATCTGACTCCTTGGGTAATGGGAATCCCTCCCTTATCTCACCAACCGACACTTTATGCAGGACTGTCTGACCCAACGGTACTTTCACCCAGCTCCTCATTGGACATGGAGCACCTCAAGATTGAATGTAGTCATCCAAATCATTGACATATCATTCCCCTTCATGCTGGGACACTAGAAAGCCGGCCTCAGAACAACCAATCTCTAAAAGGTCCATTCCATGGTGGTTTATATGATACTAGATATCGATAGGATTGTGGAATTATGATTTCACCTCCTTGTTGTTCCAATCCTTCGAAAATACAACATACAGTGGAATGTCTATGTGGCACAACAACTTCTCGAAATCTTGAGTGGAAATCCTAAGAAAGCCTCTAGGAACCCTTCTCCCTTCCTAGACCTATTATATCAAAACCGTTGGGCCTTCCGTTGTTTCTATCTCACCACTTGGTGTAGGCTCTAATAGTGCATACCTCACCTCTGCAACCAGCACACACTACTATCATTCTCTGACCCCAACCTCTGGGATCAAGATACACTCTATCATTGACTTGAATAGTTTTCCACTTCAACATCTCCCATGGGTAGGCCAACTCCCAGCTCTTGGCGTATTCATTCATTATCCCGAATATGACATCGGTCGGAGGTAGCTCATTTTGCTTTATCCCCATCCTCCCGAGTGAACATAAACCAGTTATTCCTCATTACGCAGGGGTGCCCCTCATGACGCACCCCTAGATACACCTTTGGGATTTGCCTCTGCATGCATCTAAATTTCCCCACAAATTGTTGTGGGGTGTACAGATCACAAATAGGCTCACGATCCACCCGTGCCACAAAAACTCCACCCCTAAAAGCCATAAGGTATGACCGATGCTCTTAGGTACCTCAACAGTCCTTGGTGAACTCCGTCGTGGGTAGTGGAAATGGGTAGAAGACAAAATCATCCATATTCATGATGACATTCAACATGTTCAGTGGGATCAGCATGGCCGAAATGCTTCCCACTACATTCAGGGTGGAGGGACGTAAGTTTGAACCTAGATGACAAATCAGGTTTGGGTACTCATAAACCCTCACGTGCACCACCACCCAGCCATATAAGAAATGGAATGAAACACACACCCCTAGTGGATTCTTCCTATCACTGATATTCCATAACATCTTTTATAGCTTCACCCATACTGGGATCCTGAGGTTGACTTGATGCCCAGTCGCCAGCATTGATGCCATGATGAACATACTTGGTCATATTCCCATGTTCGTATCTCGCAATAGCAGCATCCTGCCACATATGATCATTGCGATAAACAAAGCCAACCAAAACAGTATTTAATACTTAGGTTTTATGATAAACCCCCTTGTCTTCTAGTGTCTATCTTCCAAGAGTCACTAGTATAAGTACTCTTTGCTACGCTGCTCCCCCTTTGGGAAAGTGGGATACCTCATCGGGAACCTCCTATCTAACAGGTGATTCATAAACTGCCTAAAAAACATATTGAAATGCACATCCCATAATGATTTCTTGTCCTCGTCTATAACTAGTTCCATCAATGCCTATTATTTCCTTGGCATCTTCTCCACATCTCCCCACATATTCTCGGTTCGGAGGAATTATTCATACATAGCTCCTAGAATGGGAATACCAAAGATCTTTTGGATGTCCTAGAGGATGATGACAACTTACCCATAATGAAGATGGAATTTGTTGGTCCCAAGTGAAAACCTGATCAACAACTCAGACATCACACTCTTAGACTGGTGGATTTTGAATTGAAAAGCCCACGCCGCCTCATATAGGCCCACTCACCTCAGCTCAGCCCTAAACTTTTCACAGGTGGAACATACCTTGTAGGCCCAGTCCTAGTCATTTTTGAAGTTTCTTCCCTAGAACAGGTCCCACTCATCATTCCATCACATTTTCGAATTTCACAGAGCTGCCTTCAGGATAGGGTGATATTGTAGAGGGGACGCCTCATCCTGTAGGTCCTTCCCTTCAATAACGTGGCTGTGGTTGTATAAGTAGTTGGTGGTGATATATGTATGATTGGGCCACATATGACCATAGATATCCCTGAACCACTGTTAATGGCACAAGGTACTCCTGAAACAGTAGGCTTGTTTATCCCTAACATCATGTGTGATGAAGAGCTCGTCCCTCGGACCGAATCCATATAATGGTAGTCTCCTGCACATGGGATAGTTCTTCTATCCATCTGTCAAAAGCACTGTCATGGATTGATGATCTAAGTGG
Organism: Viscum album; assembly: GCA_963277665.1. NCBI lineage: Eukaryota > Viridiplantae > Streptophyta > Magnoliopsida > Santalales > Viscaceae > Viscum > Viscum album. The sequence continues at coordinate 79,085,809 of OY728163.1, read as the reverse complement.
TTGGAAATGTATTCACCAATCCCCAAATAATTTCCCATTTCCTCCCTTTAGGTAGCTACTGCAAGGACTTCCTAGAAAACTTACTGGATTGCCATTTCTTCTGATCAAGACTTTTGATATTTTTTATTTTCTAATTTATGATGCTCGGTCGTGGAGTACAATCGTGGAGCTGTCTCACAGATCTTGGCTCACGAAGCATGCAGTCAAGGTTTCAAAGACCCAATGTGTGGTACAAATCAGCATAGTATCATGGTGTAGTGGCTCATTGAGTAGCATTTCATAGCTGTGGTCCATAGAGTCTGGATTTTCAAAGCAAGATCATAGATTGTGCGAAGCTTTGCGAATTGATAGCGAACATACAAAAATTCAGAAGCAAATGAGGACAAACAAGTGGTGATCGATGATGGTCAACAATACCTCATGGTGTCCCCTCAGTATGTTTGGGGTGTGACTGTGTTTTTTGATAAATCAAGATGATCGTGAATGAGAATGGTTAGTGTTTACCGAAGATGGGTTTTTAAGGTGGCACAGTTTCCTAGTGTTTTCCAAATTATTTTGGCCTCAATATCCAAAGTTTGATATTGTAAAAGGAAGGATCACTTCATAGGATTGAATGGTATAAATAAAGTTTAATAAAATTTTAAAAGGATGAGAACCACGTACCACAATTAATGGGTTGTGTACCATGTTCGGGGAACGGTATGCAGAGAGATGGGAACGGTATGTGGAGCGACCGGAATAGTACACCAGTGTGGTCCACGAAACAAAAAATATCTTGTAGTGGAAGGTGATGCGGTACGCCGATGAAATGACATTACTAAAGTAGGTCTACCGTGTAGGATAAAAGGTAGTACACGGGTTATGTGGAAAAACGGTTCATAGGTGGCTTATGGTTCTCAACGATAGAAGGATCAGTATGCGGTGAAGGCTGGATTGAAGATTTGGTAAATCTTAGATTATCAAATTTTCTATGTATAATTGCCTATATAAGAATCCCTAATCACATCGATTACTATAGAGATTGAATATCATTAGTGAACATATTTTGTATTTGGGAATTTGGAAACGTTCGAAGGTAGTTCAGTAGGGAGAATTTCGTGAAATCTGAAGTGGTTTGCGTGGAAGAAATTCCTCTAAAAGTTTGTGTGGAGAGCTATAACTTGCATAAGACACGGTATGCAGAAGAAGAAGGTGCGGTATATAGGTGATTATTGAAGGTAGTCCCCGAAAAAAGAATATTTCCTAGATATCTTGTGATTTCTAGAGGTAGTCTGTGCACAAATAATAGTTTGTGGACAAGAGGGGTTTCACAGAGGAGGTTCGCATGATCGGTACACAGAAGCGATATGCGGTAGAAAAGGTAGAGGAAATTGGTGAACGAAGGGAGGTTCACGTAAGCAGAAGTGGTACACAAAGGAGGTGTTTTGTCTAACAAACATGGTACACAATATGCGGAGGAACAAGGTGGTTCACAATTTTCTCAAGGAAGCTCCAAAAATCATAAATTCTATTTCAAAAAGCATTTTCCAGTTCCTAAAAGTACTCGGGAAGGTATACTTAATCTACGGGTGAAAAAGGAACTTCAACAGAGCATCTATCTATAGTTGAGGATGCAATAATTAATGAAAATGAAGTGACTTACATATCCATAAAACTTTTTTGACCTGAAAGTCTATAAAAGGTGTGTGGATTTCTTTCCAAGAGCAGTTAGTGCAGGAAGAGGAGGACGATGAAACATTCCAATCGTAGTGAGCTAGAGAAAGAGGCATTGGGAGTGACCCTTGGGAATATAGTGATCAGACCCTAAATATTGTAAAGGTAGTGAGCCTGGGTATTAAAGATATATCCCAAACATTTTACTCATTATTTGCAGTGAGCCTTAGTAAATTTGGTACATCAGCACATCCTCATTTTATACTCCTTGAACGTAGAACAGTTAGGGTGAACCAAGTAAAAGTCGTTGTGTCCTGGGCATGATTTCATAGCTGTACATATTTTTCTACGGGAGGTAGAGAGAATTTAGTTTTGATTAACAATGAAACAAGATCCAAAGGGGAATAAGTTTTAATCTTTCATACCCTGATCCAACACCTCCCCCCCCCTCTCAAGGTATTCGACGTTGTGGACGTACCAATTGGTATCCTAGGGGAAGGTTAAAAGTAATTGGTTCTCTCTCAAGAAAAAGAAATTGAGGTGGTCAGACATAAAGTAACTCCGATATTTGACAGAAATAATTTTCAAATATGGAAGAATCAGATGCAGCACTACATTCGATCAGTACGGATGGATGTCTTCATAGCAGCTATGCATGGAATATCAGCTGACATAAATAGTGGTTCTTTATGAGAAACCAAAATAAGGGAATTGGATGATGATGATGATAAAGGGATCAATGCTTTAGCGATATCCCTATCAACTGCAATTTATAAAAAGGTTATGTCCTATAAAACATCACATTCTATGGGGGAAAAATTGTTAAAAATTTATGTTGGTGACACAAAAGTCTCAGAAAAAAAGCTACAAGTTCTGTGTAATAAGTATGAGGATCTTATAATAGACCCCAATGAGAATTTTGATGCATTATTTGAAAAGATAAATATTATTGTGGAAGGCATGAGGGGTCATTGATAAGTTATTGAAGAAATAAATATTGTGAAACGTATCTTGAGGAAACTTCCACCGTAGTTCAATCCTAAATTTTTAGTGTTGGAAGATACAGACCCTAAAGACATAACATTGGATAACCTACACATTACACTTCTATCATATGAAATGAGATACGATGACAGCGATGCAGTGGAAAAGGGGAAGTCTAAAGAAGTGGCATTCAAGTCCATGATGAGACTCTCTATTGAATATAGTCCTAAGGAGGAAAATATGGATGATGCAATATCACTTCTCTCCTCAAATATGCAAAGGGGAAAAGGAAAGTTCAATGGTAAACTTCCATTTGCATTATTTTGATGTGGAAAGCTTAGGATTTCTACAGCAAAGTGTCCTAATAATTTTGATGATGAAAATGAACAAAAATGATGAAATTTTCCAAAAGATTTATTCATAAAATGAGAAAGGGAGGATACATATTGGGAGAAAGTTCTTAAAAAAAGAAGAATATTCTTTCAGAAAAGGATGAAAGTTCTGAAGAATCTGAGGAAGAAGTGTTGGAGGACTAAAAGGGTAATAAAATAGTTTCATTGTTGATAGTTGTCAGAAATTCATTAACAATATAATAAAGTGACAATGAAGTATGAGAAATTGATTGAAGAGTTGATCTTCCAGATGAATTAGATGATTCCCTAGAAGAGGTAGATATTTTGAGATCCGAAACAAAGAAATCTAACATTTTTGTTTGTGATGACAAACTCTATTTGCAGTAGTAGGAAAAAGAGAATTCTAATATGAATATTGAAGTTGAAAAGCTGAGGTCTTCAATGACAGAAAGTTCAAAAAAGGTGGTTGAGTACAAACTGAAAATTGAAGAATAGAAAATGGAAATCAAAAGTTTTACTAAAACTGAAAATTATCAAATAAAACAAATCGAAGAACTATAAGAGGAAGTATTTGGTTTGTGATGAATAGTTAATGATTAGGAGAAACTGTTAACTCAAGGTTCAACATCAGGAATGAAGATCATACAAGCAACTGAGAAGATGATATTTGAGCATTGTGGTCCATCTAGTATAACATAAGAAACAATCAACTTATAAATATATGGTAAACACATGGCTTTATCCAAAATAGAAATTAGTTATGGTTTAAGTTAGACCACAATCATCTACTCCAATAATGAATATTGATTTGGGCACTAAATAGAATCAAATGATTCAGATATCCTAAGGAACAACTGGTGGTGCATCATTGTTACCTAGGAATTTACCTCACATAAGATGCCATTGTTGTGGTAAGATGTGACCCTCTCAAAATGTATGCTCCATATCAAAGAGGTAAAAAAGGAAATAAGACCAACAAAGATGGTTGTACACAGCTCAAAATTTTATTTCATTATTTGATGGTCATTGTTTCTAGTGTAAGGGACTCAAACATATGTAAATATATTACACATCCACAATGTAGAGGAATCTGCCAAGGCAGACTGAATTTGTTCTTAAGAAGCAGCCAAATGAATCTTCAAGAGAGCTGAAAATTCAAAATCAATTTGAAGATCTATAGGTTGAAGCCGAATTTTCATATAGTGAGAATGATCAAGAATATCATTCCATATCGAATTTGAATTCAAATACATAGGTAAAAAATAAAAGGACCGAGCGGGTAGTGGTTTCAGAAAGTATACTCAAGGCATAATATCACACTAGGATATGGATTATTTATAGTGGATGAAATTCCTATATGACAAGAAATAAAGATATAGTGACTAGAATTTGGTATGATAAAGAAGATATTATAAGATTTGAAAATGATTATGGATTGAAAATTATTGGTTCAAGAAAATCCATGTTTGGAGGAAAAGACATGAGACGAGAAGATGCCTTGGTTGTTCGACGGCTTAGTCACAACATTCTTATTGTTAGTAAATTGTGTGATTCAAGACATGCCATAAGATTTTCCAAGAAATTATTTATCATCAAAGAAAAGGATGGTGTTGTTGTGTTATGAGGAAAGCATACAAAAGAGAATCTCTACCTCTTCAGTGGAGAAGAAGAAGTGTGATTTCTATCCAAGGATGAAGAAAACATGTTATGACATATGAAACTTGGCCATATCAGCCAAGAATCCATGAAAGATCTTGTGAAATATGATGTGTCTCTAAATCTTCCTAGATTATCACATGATCGTAATCATACATGTGATGCCTATCAACAAGGGAAGATCATTCTAAAGGCATATAAGCTAAAGGAGAAAAGGTCAACAAGATTTCTAGAGTTCATTTATATTGATGTGTTTGGACCAATTTCACCTAGGGATATTGATGAAAGGATATATTATGTTATCTTCATTGATGAAAATATAAGAATGGAATTGGTATCAATAATCACTCACAAATATGAAGTGTTCAGTTGTATTACAAGATATCAACAGGAATTTGAAAAGATGCTCGGTCAGAAAATCCAGAAGATTTGATCAGATAATGAAACAAAGTTTACAAATAGCCAAGTGGAGGATTGTCTCTATAAACATGGAATAATTCATAATGCTTTAGCAGTAGGAACTCCATAGCATAATGGATTAGTTGAGAGAAAAAATCGGATTTTCAACAACATGGACAAAACAATGATTATTATGAAAGATCTTCCCGAGAAATTTTCGAAAGAAGTAGTGATGACATCAATCTACACTTAAAAATAGAGCAGTACTTTTCCAAAAGAGGAGAAGACTTCATATGAGTTATGGTGTAGAAAGAAGCCTTCATTGAAGTAATTTTGAGTATATGGAAGTAAATGTTTAATTCTCAATAAGAAGAAACATAGAAAGTTTGAATCACATACAAATGAAGGGGTATTTCTTAGTTACTCAAAGAAAAGAAAAGCATATAAATGCTTCAATAAGCGACGGGGAAAGATAGTTGAAAGTCATAAAGTGACCATAGTGGAGAATGATAAGAATCATCAGTAAATACATGATCAGACTTAAGAGGATAGTGATGAAGAGATGAGCAGTTCAAGAGACACACCATATCTGGAGGTAGATTTTGAGGACGACTCAAATGATGAAAATAAATTAGTGTCTACCCAGAGGCTAGTGGGAAGAGATGAAATTGACAGGTAGAAAATAATTGTTGATCAGAAAACACTAGTACAGACAAAGAGTATGAAGTCTCTACAAAAAGCATCATACTTATCACAGGTGGAGCCTAAATGATTTTATGAATTTGCTGGAGATGAGAATTGGGTTCAAGAAATGAATGAATAGATTGAACAGATTGACAAAAATCAGACATGGGAAGTCATTTCGAGACCAGAAAACAAGATTGTTATCAGAACAAAATGGGTATTTCAGAACAAAATGATTGAAGATGATGTTTTTATTTGAAAAAAAGAATGACTGGTGTGAAAAGGGTACTTCTATATAGAGGTTATTGATGTTGATGAGACATTTCCACCCATTTCAAGGCTAGAGACAATCAGATTTTTCTTGGCAATAATAGTGCAAATAAAGTTTAAGGTTTCCCAAATGGAGTCAAGTTAGTAATTCTAAATAGATTTCTAGAAGAAGAAGTTTACAATGAGTATCCATATCATTTTCTCATTCGTGAAGATGAGAATGGAGTATATCAGTTGAAGAAGACTTTATATGGTTTGAATCAATCACTACGATCATGGTATTCAAGGCTTGTTCAGTTTCTAGAAAAGGTTGGTTTTCGGCACGCCGTATTTGATTAAATTTTTTATTTCAACAATGACAATAGTAAAAGGATGATTGTGCTGATTTATTTCAATGACATTATCTTTGGTGGAGCAGATGAAGCACAATGCAGACAATTTTTTGAATACATGAAAAGAGAGTTCGATATATCTATTATTGATGAGATGATGTTTTTCCTTGGAATACAAGTGACACATGGAAGGAATGACAATTTTATTTATTGATCTAAATATGCCAATGAGGTTTTAAGAAGGTTTGGAATGGATAATTTCAAGGAGATGAAGACTCCAGTTGCTACCCAGATGAAACTGTCCAAATATGATGATGGGAAGGTAGTTAACATCACAAAATATAGAAAAATCATTGGAAGTTTTCTATACTTGACCATAACAAGTCTTGGAATTTTATTTTCCACATGAAAAGAATAAACATATCAAATAAATCCCAAAGAGATCCACATGATTGTAGTAAAAATATTTCATCAGTATATCAAGGGAACAATGGATTTTGGAATAATGTATAATGACAAATCTCAGCCATATTTATTGGGATATACAGATTCAGATTGGGCTGGATCAATGGATGATAGGAAATCAGCATCCGAAGGTGCCTTTTATCTTGAAGGATTGTGTATTTCATGGTAAATTAAGAAATAAAATTATATTTCATTGAGAACCACAGAAGCTGAATACATTACATCTACTCAAGCTTTCATGCAACTATTGTGGATGAAGCAACAACTTGATTATATGAGAATTGAAGTGGAATCTCCAATCAGATTCCATTGTGATAATACAAGTTCTATAAATCTTAGAAAAAATATAGTCCATCACTAAAGGACAAAGCGCATTGAAATAAAATATAATTTTATCATGGAGACGGTGGAGCAAGTTCCTGTGAAATTGGAGTATGGGCCTACAGAACAACAAGTTATGGAAATTCTGACAAAGGCCTTACCCAAATAATCCTTTGAAAGGCATTGACTGGATCTGGGAGTCCAATTAACTTTCTGAACATGAAAAGGTGTGTAAGTGGGTCCCCCTATCCCAAAGGTATGATGTGTTTTTCCCTAATATGATGATATGGGATCTATACCCTATTGCAGACAACCTTGAAGTGCCATTATGGTTCGTTGATAAAGGGGTATTGAGTGTTACTATTCTAGGGGATAAAAGACATGGGGAGAAGTTGTTAAGTGGATTACCAATATAGGGGGAGTTGAAGCTGAGCTGAAGCTTGTTAGAGGAGCTATAACATAGTGGGGAATTAAATTTAACGATGCTAGAAGTGATCGATCAATGATTATATATCATGACAGCTGAGGTTTGTGATGAAATCAGTTCAATGGTATCAATGTATCAGTATGGTATCAATATTTTGTGATTAGAAATTAAGGGATTCATTGATGAAATTTCCATTATAATATTATTTCTACCACGGATCATGGATCATATGGGCATAGAGTATGTGTTGAGTAAATCTATGATCGCTATCTTAATTGTATAAAGAGAATGGTGGATGAAGATGGAAAGAGTTTTAATGAGGTATCAAAAAGTGAAGAAATGTTATGAGAATAGTTTTCAACAAAACCAAAGGGGGATATTATTGGGAAAAAATCCCTCAAGGTGTCCCCTATGTATGTTTTGGTTGTGATTATATTTCTTAACAAAGCCAGATGATCATGAATGATAGCGGTTGGTGTTTTTCGAAGATAGGTTTTTTAAGGTGGGGTAGTTTCCCAGTGTTTTCCAAATTGTTTTGGCTCAAAATTGAGAGTTTTATGTTGTAAAAGGAAGTATTAATTTATAGTATTGAACGGTATGAATAACAGTGAAGAAAATTGGAAACGGATGAGAACCACATACAATAATTCATGGGCCACGAACCATGTTCTGCAAACTGTATGCGGAGTACCGAGAACGGTACATGGAGCAGCAGGAAAGGTACTCCGGAGCAGTCTGCGAAACCAAAAATGGTTCATGGTAGAAGGTGATGTAGTACGCAGATAACGTTTCATTAGTAAAGAAGTTTGACTATGTAGGAAGAAATATAGTATGCAGACAACGTGGAAAAATAGTTCGTGGGAGGATTGTGGTTCGCGGTGGTAGAAGGATCGATATGCAGTGAAGGATAGATTAAAGATTTCATAAATATTAGATTAGCATATTTTGCAGGTATTTTTGCCTATATAAGAATCGCTAATCCCACTGATTACTAGAGAGACCAAATGTCATTACAGAACATCTTTTTGATCTGATAATTTGGCAAAGTACAAAGGTAGTTGGCGAGGAATAATTCCATGATATATGAAGTGGTACGCGCGGAATAAATTCTTCCGAAGGTTTTTTTGGAGAGCTCTAACCTGTACAAGACACCGTATTTGGAGGAAGAAGGAATAGTACATGTGCGGTTAGCTAAGGTAGTCCGCAAACAAAGAATATTTCGCAGACATAGGGTGATTCTTAATGGCAGTCCACGAACAAAGAATAGTTCACAGATAGGAGGGGTTTTACAAAGGAGGTTCGCAGGATTAGTACGCAGAGGCATTATGCAGTAGCGAATGCAAAGGTAGTCAGTGAATGAAGTTAGGTTTATGGAAGAGGAAGCGGTATGAGAAGGAGTTGTTATGAATACCAAACCCTCTCTACAGTATGAGGAGGAACAAGGTGGTTTGAGGTTTTCTTAAGGAATCTTGAAAAAGCTTCAATTAAGTTTGTGAAAGTATTTTCTGGTACCTAACAGTACTCGAGAAGGTAGACTTCATCTACAACTGAAAAATAAACTTCAAGATAACATATACATATAGTTGAGGAAGTATGGATTCATGAAAATTAAGGGACATACATGTTAATAAACTGTGTTTGACCTATATGTCTATAAAATTTGTTTGGATTCATTTCCAGGGGCAGTGAGCACGGGAAGAGGAGGATGACTATCCTTTCCACTGACAGTGAGCTAGTGAAAGAGGCATAGGGAGTCACCCTTGGGAATAAAGGGATAAAATCACAAACATTACAAGGGTAGTGATCCTGGGTAAAGAAGATCGAGCCCGAACATTGTACTCATTATTGGAAATGATCCTTATTGAATTTGGTACATCCGCACATCACCATTGTATGCTCCTTAGATGTATCCCAGTTAGGGTGAACAATGTAAAAATCACTGTTTCATGTGCATGATTTCAAATCTATTCATATATTTCAATGGGAGGTAGAGATAATTGAGTTTTTATTAACAAAGAAATAAGATCCAAAGGGGAAGATGTTTTAATCTGTCATACCCTAATTCACCTGCCATCTTAGGGTATTTGACCTTGTGGACTTAAAAATTGCCCTATATTTATTGATGATGACTACTGAGCTTCACAACATGCTCGACCCATGATTTTCACTTCTACTTTTCATTTTTTCATCACAATATACCATGATTTTGGAGAATTACCCTCAGAATCTGATCCTCAACTCTCCTTGGATCCCATTCTGAGGGGGGGCGTTTTTGACACAAAAATTTTTCCTTTGGGAAAACAAACCCCACAAAAATTCTAAGGAAGCTTGCCTCGTAGTGTAGCCTCACTGAAAAGCCTCAAAGAGATCCTCTGACTCTATGATCAGTGTGAAGCAGTGGGAAAATCCTCCTATGCGGCCACCATGGAGCTGCTGACGAAGAACTCCATGACTGCGACACACTTGAGAGAGAGATCTGTGTCACCGCGAAGCTACTGGCGAGGAACTCTACAACTACGATGCACTAAAGAGAGCCCTCCACGAGCACCGTGAAGTGGCTGATGGAGAGATCCATGATTCCAAGGAACTTGATGGATTTGCCTCTAATTTTAAGGTCCAATTCCTTCACAACCCAACATTTTATCTTTGCACCACCTCTCTCTTATAAATACCAGGCCTTCCCACAAACCAAAGGATTGATACCCTAACCTTTCACCTTCTCATCCCTCAAATCACGAATCACCCTCTGCTTTGCAAAACATTGAGAAACTGAACTCTTTAAGTTATTTGATCATTGGAAAACACCTTTCCCTTTACTCATATTCAACCCCTCTTCATGCAGGGATTCCCTTTGCGAAGCCCAGGGGCCATCACAAAGAAAGGAGATCCCTATGGGAAATCGGGTCTTCACAAAGCACTCAAGCTTCATGAAGTACCTTCCACGAACATGTGAACCCCATATTAAGGCAGGATCACTGAGCTTTGTGAAGTACATTACCTTTCAATGCCTCACTTTTCAAGGCACCCATGCTCTGTAAATTCCTACTTCACGAAATCCCTTTCACTTTATGAAGCACTCATTATATGCTTGTATTCTCTATTCCTAGGGTAGACCACTCCACTTTGCAAAGCATACCCCTCTGCAGAGTATCTCAACTTTGTGGAGCACCATAGATTCTCAAGTTCCCCTCTTGTGAACCACTTTTCTTCACAAATACTTCTCCCGTATGAACCTATAGGTTTGTGTGAAGTGATTTCAGAGTCCATTGGGTGGTTCTTCATGTTATGTTGCTTTGCCTCACGCTTCTTTTCATAGGCACACAAACAACTATTTCTTCTTTTCATAGCCATGCTAGCATGTTCCCCTCAATGGATCACTCCACAACCCCATATCACCATGAAATTTCGTGTGGCTTCCCATCACCAAGGGTCAAGGTGCACTAGTTATGTAAGTTTTAGGGGCAACAAGTGAATCCTCATTGTCCGAGCTGTAAGAAGTTAAACTGCCAAACATTATCATCCCAAGCACAAGACATTAAAATGTATCCTTGCCCTGTGAAGTATACACAGGGTTCCCTACCTCAGATAATTTCTACAACCCATAGTCTCCACGGGAGTGATATCTTCCTCACACGGAATGAGATCCTCTTTGCATGAAACGACATCTGTCTGCGGGGGAGGGAAACCATCCTTATGTAAGACCCTATCCTTTATTTTAAGAGGTAGCACCATCCAGTCTCCTCTATTCTTCTATTATCAAATACCATAGGGGAGATGGTCATAGGGGACTCTCGATACCCCATCACTCTCCCTTTGGGATTTATTTCCATTGGGCCTCCATCATAGAGTAAGTCCCAATCTACATCTCCCTATGTCGATAACCACACGTAAGCCATGTTTCATTCCACATGGGAACACCTTTCACGACGTGACCATCAGGTCTTTGTTGCCTCTTATTTCTCACACCAAGCATGACTCATGTGTTCTTAGAGTAATCATCAATCATGCAACCGTTTTTGTGCCACCTTAGTGTGTAATCCCCGTCCCTCACCACCAAACTATGGGGAATTTGATCCATGAACTTCCAATGAAAGGTACGTAGGAGTCCTCCCTGAGGTTCAGGCCCATCATCAATCGGTCCCGACCACTATATGTCAATTCACCCTCATCCCAAATGATGTTAAACTATATTCCCCTTTTCACCCCGCATGATGATAAACTATATGATTTTGAACTACGTGGGTTTTGATACCTATCTCCTAGGAAGGGTATGTAGGAAGCCTCCATGTGGTTCAACCACAAACCCTGGTACAAATCAGTGTCCATTTTATAGGACCCACATCCTTGGTTCATCCCTTAGTTTCGACATACCTGTTCTTGGGATGTTAACCATGCGTAAGCCCTAGCATGTTTTCAGGTTGTTGTCCTTTGTGTAAAACCCGATTCCATGCCCCATCCTGAACTATGGGGACTTTGATTCCCTTCCATGATGAGATATAGGAAGCCTCTCTATGGTTCAAGCCTGTCACCCATGTCTCATCCTGGTCTCTCCCTTTATCCTTTGTGTTTGAGGAAGGTCAAGCCCCTACCCAGAGGTTCTACATCTTTCGGGTCCCATCCATGCATCCATTCTCATGGGCCACCTTTTTATGTGACTCATCGCCCCACCGAACTACGTGGACTTGGATTCCCTGCCACATGGATATGTAGTAATCCTCCCTGAGGTTGAATCCCAACATCATAATAATATTCATGTAAGTTCCATCCCATTACTCTCATCCACATTGTTCAACCATCCATCATTCATCCTGATTCCTACCTGGGCCTCCACATCCCGGTAAGATCATTCTATCCACCTAGGTAGCTTACCATGCATAAGCCCCACGCAATCCATAACCATCTAACCAAGAGTGTCCCACTTGTGATGGGCCACTATCCTTGAGTATTCCCGATAATATCTTTGGGTTTTAGTCCTTTGTGTACACCCCAATTCATAACCCCTTCAAAATAAATGGTTTTTGATCCTTGTCATCTACACATGGTACATAGGAAACCTCTATGAGGTTCAATCCCAGCCCATGGTAAACCTTAGTGTTCCCATTTTTGGGGTTCACTTTCCCAAATATAAACTTAGTGGTGTCCATATCAACCTTCACAATGTGATATCTTCCCTATATGGAAAAAAAACACATCAGATCTATCCTCATTTGGAATTTTGGTCTATCATCTAGTACCCTCTACGGGACAAACCACTTCAGATCTGTCATCATCGGTCATTCTGGTACATCATCTGGTAAACCTTCCAGATGCTCCCTCATAGGGATGTACCAATTTGATTTGTCTCTATGGGATGTTATGATCACTCTCATTCTTTCACCACAAGATGTCAAACTCACACCTCACCTCATGTTAAACATGAGATAGTTGAGGAAAACTTCGAAAGACACACCTTTGGTATAACTGCCTCCATTGGATGTTAAGATCATGACATACCATGTGTTAAACATGGGAATATGAAGAAAACCTTACAGAAATTACTATAAAATATAATTCCCCACACTCGACATGGGATACCTTGGGCTTCCATGCCCTCTAGAAGCCCTATCATAAGGGTAAGAAGCCCAGGTGCATTAGTGTTTCAGTGTCCAAACACACAAGTGATGTCCAACATGACTACTCCCCTGATTGAAGGTTTCTTACCTGACTTGAACCCTTGGAATGCCCTGACAGAAGTAGTGTAATTAATCAATGTCTTTGAAGATATTGAACCAGGGAATATTTTACAGAACAACGTCTTAATCTTTTAGGGAGACCCGAACTAGGCTACAAATTCCAAGGAGGAATCCACGGAAGGAGAGACCAACATCCCATAATCCCATTTTGATCAAGGAGAAAATGTCCCTAAATAAGTGAAAGATTCAAACCACATTTAGAAAGTTGAAATGTGGGGAAACAGTCAGCGCATCACAACACGATGACACGCCCCCTGCAAAAGCATCAGAAACAATCATGTTATCTCATTTGTTGAAATGGGGGAAAATAACGACATTCAAGATTATTATTGACTACTAATACAGGTTGATCATGTATTGATATTTTGTATTCTTCATTATACGAATATCTATGTTTTTATTCAACAAAATGTATCTTAGTAAATGGAATAAATAGTCTTTTTCACTATTATAGTGAATGCATTGGACATAAACAAGTGATGGGTGGGGCCCACCATTATATTTTCCCTTAATACATTGAGAGGTCTCATGAAAAAAAACATGTTTGCGTATTCAATCTATGTCTTTCCTATTCTGTATGATGTCTTAACTACAATATCAATGATAAGTAAAGTGTATTGGATCAAGGCCTTAACAAAATGTTTTTGATATCTATAATTATGAATTTTATTAGTATGAGAATATTATTATTGATATCCATGTTTTCTTTTTTTTTTCATGGATATATCATGATCACAGTTTCCATTCGACTATGTATTCATGTTGTTTTCCTATTCCTATAATAATGTTTATGAAATGGTTACACCATGATTTCTTTACCTCATTGTTTCCTATATTTGGATTATAAAATCACCCCTTTCTTATGTTTATATTCCTCAGGTTATAAATAAAATTAGTGTAATTTACATATTTAGAAGGTTAGCATGTGTGGAATCTTTTATGGGATATGTTAACGATTTATCATGAATTAAGTAGTTTCTTTTATATGATAAAATAAAATACATTAGTTTAGAAAGACATGAGCTTCATTTGTTTATGATGTGTGCTAATCCTACCAATATCTAAACCTAAATATATCCTATGGATGTAACAATTTCAATAATTTTTATTTATTTTTTAATTATGTATGGTTATATCCATGCTTTTATAACTTGTATCTAACAATGTTTATAAAATATGTGTTTATGGATTTGGATCTAGGATTGTGGGTCCATGGTTTCATAGTTGGTGTCAAAGGAATTTATAGATAACATTAGAGATTAGTATTTTTTTAGGATAATTTATGTGTTTATATGTTATATTTGATCAAAATATTAACAGTATAGGCAACCCTTTGGGATAATATATGATTAATTTCTAAGAAAATAATGCACATTTTATTTGCATATTAGGGTTATAGAGCCTCAATGAAAACCCTAGAGATGATTCTACGTATATGATGATATGCTAGAATGTTGGTCAATTCATGAATACATGGTTTTTGTAGAAATACATCCCCATATGGATACTGGAAAGTGGATGCATCTATAGCATATATCTATCAAGGGGTAATAAACCTAAAAATGGTTGGTTGAGAATTTAATCAATCATCACTATAATGCATAATGAGTGGGCCTAAGACTGCACATCAAGAGAGTCACTCTCAAGGGATATTTAATGGATAATCAATTTTATTTTTAAACCATTTTCATGGATTTAATATTGATGTTAACTAATTAGGTTAGAGAACTTAAAAGAGAAATGAATATGGATGATAAATGATAGAATAAATAAAGTCATAGGTTAATAAAAAAGTATCATATATTAAAAAAATGTGTCATAAGGGAAGAAATATTCATATTGCTGTTTTCATATAAATATTTTAGATTGTATCATAACCATTTTGGTTTTTATATTTGGTTGAAATAGGATCCTAAACATTGAGCTATGATAGGTATGTTTCTAGAAACCCATATGTCTTATTACCGAATAAGGGAACATACTTAAATGGTTGATAACCTTATTATTTTACTGTTATGATTGAAAAAGTTAATTATCTAGTTTTACTAAAGGCAGTGAGATTTATATTTTAATAATATTGAAATCTTAGATATATTCATTAGTGATTAGTATTTATCAATGAATTTTTTTCCTTTTATAGATTTTATGAGAATTATATGAATAATACAAGGATTTTTATTCATTATATTTACTTTAATGGTATGGAAACATATTTAAATAGTATTAATAACCTTGAAATGTTATTCTAGGAAAATGTTATATATTTTTGGATATCTATTTGAGAACACATGATTGAGGTATGTATGACTCTTATGTTTAATATAGACATGGTGTTGAGATAATAAAGAGTGGTTTGATTATGATAAAGTAAGTTAGATAGTAATTATTAACCTTTAGATTGAGAACTGATTCATGATATTTTTGTAGAAGTTAATCTCATTTTTGGGATTTAGATATATAGTGACTAGTGTGTCATCTTATGAACTAACAGTTAATACCATTTGAGGGTTAATGATAGATTTATTATTTGGAGGAATATATTTTATTTAATTATATTTCAATGGGAAGGAGATTCCAATAGGTTTTTGGAAAGGTATGTTATTTGGAGTATATGGTTTGGTTATATACATAATTAGCTATATGATTGTAAGAATGACTAATGTTGTTTAAGGTAGGTTAAATTGTAATTTGAGAGCATATATTTCATTGATTATTTATTTTAGAATATTTTAAGAATGTTTATGGTAATTTGATATTTCTATTTTAAGTACTAGGTTACAAAGAATGAGAGAACCTAACTCAAAGTTACCTAGTTTGAAACAATAATGATATATGTTAAACTGAGATATTGGGGTAATTTATATAGGTGTTGAGATGAAGTTCATCAAACTCACAAGTGAAATGGAAATATAGAAGCAACAAAAACCTATTGCTTCATTTAAAAGAGATTTGGACATTATGAGACCTGATGTCCTAATTCAATGGATAACATGGAATATAGTCACCAACAAACATGTGAATAAGAAAAATCCTATGAAATTAATGAAAATGTAATATATAGCGATTTTCACTCTAGAATTTATATTTTCCTATGTTAGGTAAGACTTCTAAAAACACTACATATTGACTTATAAATAAAAATATATAGTGGTATAATTATCATAAAAATCTTTTTCATGATTTGTGGGAAGTTATTCCTTTTGAATCTAGATCGTATTCCCTTATAATAATTCTATGTGAAATTAGAAATGTTTTATCTTTCTTTATAAAGTGATTATAATGGTTTCTCATATATATAATTCTCATTTCACATCTTAAATAAACACATGATCATCCATTGGTGTATGGTTAATTATGAGTTACCTATTGGAATTACTCAATTAATATGAGTAAAACTTCATGAAAACAATTTATTTTAAGGGGGGATATAGTTACACGCTAAAATTATAATATATTATTACCTTTAAATAAGCCATGTGTTTGATAGCATACTCCACAAAAAACACAGAACCTAAAAAAATCATGTTATATTAAGTATAACCATTAAAAAATATCTGTTGGATTAGAAGGAATGAGTAGGAGTAATCTATTTATGAATTATTTGAATATATACAATAGAGGATATATTTAATATTAATTAAATTCAATTAGTTTGCCTAAAATATCTAAGAAGATCATTTCTTGTTTAGAAAAGTATTTATCAAAAAATTTATTTCAATACTATATTAATTCCTATTTTTTAAAAAATATAATTATTAATGATAAATTATATTTGCTATTAATAAATGATTAACACCAGTTTTGTTGGTAAATGACAAGAAATTAAAATAATGAAAAGTAATATTTTAAAATTATATTTTTTGAATATTATATTTTATCAATACATTTTATGATTTTATTCAAAATTTCATCTAAATTTTTTTGAATTTGAAGATAATAAAAATGAACTTTACTTTTTAATTCATCAAAATTTTCATTATATGAATTTTTATGATTTTTATAAAAACATTGGGTTTTAATAAAAAAATACAGTTTTCATGAAACTTGTAATTTGAATGGATTTACCAATATATAAAATGAAATAAAAATTTATAAAACCTTTTAATTAATAAAATATGAATTTTAGGAATAACATTATTCATTTGAAATTGTTATTTGAAATTAAAAAACACATGGAAATAAATTTTATAACTAATTGAAATGTAACTTTAATATAAAACAACTTTTAATATTTTCTATGAATCAATTATTTCTCAAAGGAGATTCGGTTTTGGACTTCCTTAAAAGACTAATAAATTTTATTTAATTTATAATAATTAAATTTATATCATTAAAATCAATATCCGAGATAATATTATCATAAACATATATTTAAAGGTTAAAATCGTGATTTCTCTAAAAATTGTCTTACATGATTAAGTTTATTTAGTTTAAAATTAAAATTTCACTAATTTAGAAATTTTATTTGATAAAATAATTTAATATTTTAAAATTATAATTATTGATCTAGGTAAAAAGGTAGATCTCGGTATTTTTCATAAAAATCAATTACAAAGGTAAGAAATTAATTACCAAAGTAAAAGAAAATTAATGTAAAAGGAAAAAATTTAAAACAAAATTTTTTAAAACACTCAATAATTCCTAAAAACTTATTTTAGGTTAGTTTTAATCCAAAATCATTTTGACCTCATATTTGTTTCCCATTTTTCCCTTTAAAAAATCAATAGTAACGTTATATTATTGAAAATATAAGGCTGGCACCCAAAAATACACTTTCATTCACTTATAAAAGGGTAACATATTAAGCTCCTCAAGGCAATAATTTACTAATAATTTATCCATTAAACATTGAAAATTATCTTTTACTATAACCTTATCACATATTCCAATGTTTCTTGAAACCATTAGTTAAATAAGGCCTTTATTTCTAAGAAGACTTCTAAGGAAAATTCATTTCCCCAAAGTCAGTATTATCTACTACTTAGCTTTGTCGTTGATTATCTTCTTTCAAATTTATTATATCCACACTATTATAATGTTATTAGAATATTTTTTATACATTAATGTTACTATATTAAGTTTATTATCATTATTTATTCAAAAAACCCATTCATTAAGAAAACTAAAAATGTTGTTCATGCCTTTTGAGGAACACTACCTCCACAATGCAATATTTTTTGTTTCTTATCACTTCTATAAAATGAAGTATTTCAGGTTATAATTAAAAAATAAATATTATTTTTATGATCTTATTAAGGTTTTGGTATGAAAACATATAGAATCTATGGAGTATATAACCAACAAATGACCATCATTATTTTAACCATTTAAATTAAGCGTACTTTAATGATAACCATTTATTCAAATGTGTGAAATTTTCTTTTCCATTAAATATTCTTTTATATCCATCAAATAATGATTTAACACACTAATAATCACTGAATAATATTATTATGATTCTATTATAATGATATTATGACAATACAACCTCATATTTATTCATTAAATCATGGTATGTTCATGTTTGGTTTAGTTTAACCACATAATTGGACAACACTATGAATTTATATCATGAATAACTATGGGTACATAAAAAATGGTATAATTTTATATAAAATTTTGATGAATTATTTTTTTTAGTTATGGATATTTTATGTTGATATTTAATTAATTGATTAAGAAACCACACATAGATCATCAAGAATCACTGAAACATTTTATTATTGATTTTATATTCACGGTTAAAAATGAAGAAACTCATGAAATGAGTTTGAAACATTATAAGTAATTATAAATCATTCATAAAATTAAGAGTAATGATATATTAATGTTGAAATGTTAAATAAGGAGGAACATGAACACAATTGTTATGAAACTATAGTATAAATGATTGAGACTATAATAACATGATGAGTACAATTAGAAGAATTCATGTAGTGAATGGCTATTTTTGAATATTATGAATGAAAATACATATGAGAACGTTTTTTAGTTAAGTGATTATGATGGATATGTTTTTGATACTAATGGTTAAAGTACGTTCTTGGAAATTTGAACAATAGGTAAGGGTTTTCATATCTATTTCCCTTCATTGAGACAACCAATATATTTATGAACCTAATCTCATTTATGTGATTTGTATATTTCCTATTTGAGATATCATATCATGAATAATATTTTAATAATGGTATTTTATTTTTAATTTAAATCCGTCTTTTTAAATGGGATTTGAATCAAATATTTTTAAATCCATAAGGGTTCCCTTGGCCTATATTCTCATTCATTGAGGTGTAATAAATTTTGTACACTCAGATTCATTTGTAAGGTTTAATTACTATCCATTTATGTATATTTATAATACATCTTGTACTTCATTTTATTTACTAGATGAATCATATTCTTTATTTACGTGGTTATTGATTTATTTGTTTCTCCGATAGTGTGGATTTTTGGTAACTCATTATTTATTGATTGAGTTATGATAATTCCTTAAACTTATTTTATATAGGTTGAGTATGTTATATAATTTTTTTTATTATTTTATATTATATAATTTTTTTGGGGATGAAAATTATTAATCACATAAACCATTTGATAAATATTTAACATTTCTTGGGAAATATTCAATTGAAACCATCCTTTCTCTATGTATGGATAGATTATGATCATGTTATTCATGTATTATCTTATTCATATACCCATTTCTCTATACCTTTTGAACATTATAATTTATATAAATCATATTGGGTGATATTCATCTAAACATTATGATTTTATATTGAAATGGGGGGAAGTATTGACATGCTTTATATTGTAATTCCAATACAGAATAATAATGGAAAGTTGAATATGTAATATTTTAATAACCATTTTATTTTTATAGATATGTTATGATCATGTTAATAATTTTATTAAAAATTATTCACGTATAAACAATATTTATAATTATTTACTTCTAACACAGATTGATCTTGTATCGATAATATGTATTCTTCATAATACGAATAAATTGGTTTTTATTTTTCAAATGTTAGTTAAGTAATGTTATGAATGGTCATTTTGAATATTATGGTGAATAAATTATACTTAGGAAAGTGAAAGGTATGACCAATACTATAAATCCACTCAATTCATCAATAAGTCCCATTATACAATACATTTTTGTATATTTGGTGTATTCATGCCCAATTCAGCAAGATGTATAGAGAGTGATCTTGAATAAAAGTAAAATTTTCTAGAACAAGGCCTTGACAATAAGTTTTTAATGTATATTATTATGTATCCCATTAGAACTAGATTATTGTTATTAATATCTGCATTTTGATTTATTTTGATGGATATAACATGCTCCTAGTTTCAAGTAAATTATGGCTTCATCTTGTTTACCTATTCTTTCAATAATTCCATGTCATGCTTATGCCATGATTTAATCAGTTATTTATTTCTCTCACTAATCATTTTTTGATCACCCATTTCTTTTACTTTCATTCTTCATGTTATGAAGAAAAGTAATACTCATTTTAGAGGGATAACCTAGGTGGAAGAATTTGTGGGAAATTTTAAATACTTTTCATGAATTAAGTAGTTTCTTATATATGATGAAAATTTTCCCCTAGTTGAGTAGGACATGGGATCTATTAGTTTATGATGTGTCCTAATTTTCAAAATATGAAAACCAAGAAATATCCTTCCAATTTATGCGATTTTATAATTGTATTTTTTTAATGATGGGTGGTTATATGAAGTATTTTACAACCAGTATCAATGAAATCATGTAATGTATTTTTTTTATGGAACTAGATCTAAGAGGGAGGATGTGAGGCATCACAATGTTTATATTTCTTTATACACGATTAAAAAATAATAATTTTAAACAATTTCCAAACATGTTATTTTTTAAATTTTTACAAAAGTTTGAATGGAATCTCTTTGTAACATATAAGACATGAGAGGAATTTTTAATCACCATGTACATTATTCATTAAGAATATCCATCTTCAAATTTTAATGGTTTTCAAAAATAACCAATTTCCCATTATTTTGGGATTTTTTTAATGTTTTTTATAGAAAAATAATTTTTAATCTTATTTTTAAATAAATATTGACAAACTTGTACATATATCATAAATGGAATAATATATTATATTTTATGATAGAAACGAAATCTTATTTATGTTGTATATATGTTGAAATCCTTATAAAATCTTCATGAAATGGGTGAGCCTAATATATCACTCTAATGCATTGGGTAATGATATTATCACAAGGGAATTATACTACAATTAATAGACCCAGTTATTACATTTATAAGAGTGCTTGTGAGAGATATTGTAAAATTGATATTAAGATGATGTGCCAAGGTACCTACATGAATTTTATATTCTTGTAAATGAGTATTCATAAAAGTATTTTGATTTCATAAGTTAATCTAATGAGTATATATTTAAAGAATGTTCATTCCCTTTTTTAGGGTGAAAAGTATATTTTTTTATGAAAATTATTTCATTAGTACTGAAGTTTTATAAGAAACCTTCATGATTTTTATTTTTCCCTTAATATTTATTATGTTATTATTTATGAAAATCATTAGAAAATTATTCTTATTTAACGAATAATAATTCAAATATTTGAGGTCAAATTTTATTATGTATAAAGGAAAACTTTTCTTATGGGATTACATGATTTTAAAAATGTATTAATGATTTTTTTTCATTTTATATTACTTACTATGCTTTTTTATGAAAGAATGTTTTGATATATTTTTCACATGGCCTAAGGAAGAGTAGGAAATATTCCAATTTTTAAATATATATTATGGGGATAAAACTTTCAAAACTTGAACATGTTATTAATGAAATGGGAGTTTAAATTTAAGAATTATATTTTTTTCCAAAAAATGGATATTGAGTGGAAGGGTCCACTTCATATCATAAGTGTTTGATATTTAAGTGATTTCCCTCTTTCTATAAAAATATAATACAAAAACATCATTGAAATATTTGAATGTATATTCCATGTTATAAATCATTGAATTATGGGTTTTTTAGGTTTTTTGGAGTTATAGTAGGTATTTGAAGAAATGTTTAGATGGAATTAAAGGTTAGGATTTCATTAATTGAATATATTAAAAGGATAATAATCTATGGATTATATTATCCTGAAAAAACATTGATGTTTTCCATTTTTATTCATAAAATCTATTCTCTTTTTATAATGGGTTTCCATAGAGGAAACATGGTGAATGAAGTGGAAAGTCATAAAAAGAATAATTTCATCTAAAATTAGTAACCTTGAATGGTTGGAATTTGAACAAAATAGTTTTTAACACTATTGAATTAGATAAATATGACTATTAATTGTCATACACTTTTCATATAGTGATTCAACTCTCTATATAAGAATATGTCTATAATAGAGAATTTTATAGAATAGAGGCCTCCAACTTTTGGTTGAATCTCTAATATAATGGTAGCATGAGGATGGATCATGTTTTTTGGAAAATATAATCAAGGTTTTTGGTTATTTTAAACCTAAAAATCTAATTATTTCTAATTATTTTTTTAATGTTGAAGTCGATCGGTAAGAATAACAAGGAAAATGAAAAAATTGATGCCATGAAGTGGATAGTATTTAAATATATTTTACTTGAGAAGTATTTTATTATTTTTTTCAACATAGGATGAAAAGGTAGTTTTTTTAACTGAAGAGAAAGGAGGAGGACCTTATTGCCTTCTATGAATCCAATTTTACTAGATTGGAAAAGAATGCTCCAAAATTCATTATAGACCAAGATAATAAAATTTATATATTTTACTCATGATTGAAATCATTATTGTGAGGATGTTTATAATATCATGAAGTAAAAATATATATTAAAAATGTATGATGTTTTGAGAAGGCTGAGATGGAGTATTTTTCTTTTACAATAATAGATATAAGAATTGATCTAGCTGGAAAGAAATGGGAAAGTATCCCTCAAATAAATCTAATGTTAAGAGGTATAAATTTCCCTTCTGTGGTAATTGAAGTACTAAGAATCCTAGGGAAATCCTTATGAAATATGGAGAGCTTTATTGATGTGGTATGCCTGGATATTTGGCTCGTAATTGTATATAAGAAAATCAAAGTAATGGTTAGACCAAATATTATATGTAGATAGTGAGATGTTTTAAATGAAATAATATGGTCCATAATGTTGATGTGTATTTGTATAAATGCTTGAATGATTGGAATCAATAAGAATTCAATTATCCGTTCATGGAAAATTCATTTTTGGGCACCATGGAAAATGAGGGACCATCAAATTAAGCAGTGATAAGTATATTACATGTTTATTTATATTATTTTGAAGTATTGTTTCATTTTGGGTCTACACATTCTTTTATTATTGAGTAATTATATTTAAATGGAAATATTTCCTCAGGAAATAGAGAAATAACTTTTATTAAAAACACATGGTGGAAGTATGGAGGATACAAAGAGTTATAGTAATATTTCTATGATTATCTATGGAATGTTTTTTCAAACCAAAAATATTTTCTTGGCAGTAGTTGAGTTTGATGTTATTTTTTGTATGGATTGGATTTCAATTTATCTTTCTATGATATATTTTAGAGCAAAGGATGTTATATTCAATTTTATAGTGTTTTATAATTTGAATATAAGAATGATTTCAAACCTATGATGTCAAATTAATGATCTATGAAAGTTATTTAAGATATCAGTGAATGTTACCTTAATCATATTATTTAAAAAAAAAAATTTGTTTAGATTAATGGTGTGCTAAAGGTAAATGAATTTTTGGATGTATTTCCTAATTATTTTCCTGGTGTAATTCTAGATCAAATGGTTATATTAATTTTTCACTTAGTTTTATAATCTATGATAATTTAAAAACCCTTTATCAAATAGATACACTAGTATTATTGGAGTTAAAAAAGAAGTTACAATATTTTCTTTAAAATTGTTTTATTCATCATAACACTTCACCTTAGGGTACTTATGTTGTGTTTTTTAAAAAGAAGGATATTTTCATGAGTATTTTTACTGATTTTAGAAAACTCAATAACATTGTTATTAATAAAAAGTATTTGTTGCCTCATATAGAAGAGTTTTTTATTAACTTCAGGAATAACAATATGTTTCAAAGAACGATCTTAGGTTTGAATATCATTTGTTAAAATTTAATGAGGAATACATTATAAAGATTATTTTTCATAATAGGTATGAATATTATGATTTTGTTGTTATTCTATTTGGGTTTAATAATTAACATTTGGAATTCATAGATCTAATGAAAATGGATTTTTGTGGGTTTTGGTTAAATTTGTGGGTGTGTTAACTGATGACATTATAGTTTATTCTAAAATATATAAGGAACATAAAATAAATCTAAGGATTTTTATAGAAACTTTAAAAGAAAAAAGTATGTACGAAAAATTTAATAAATATGAATTTTGGTTACAACATATTTTTTCCAGTGGAAATATTGTATCTAATGAGGACATGATAATTCTATTAGAAAAAATATATTAGAAAGAATTTTTTGTAGTGTTTGTTGAAAGTTTTAATGAATGGTGCTTTGCAGAAAGTTTAATGAAGGATTTGCACATGTTTTTTGATGAACAACTTTAACTACCCCAAGACTATACCCTGGTGAAGTTTTTCCATGCCATGCTATAGATTGCAATAGTTAGAGATGGTGATCATCCCCATTCCCAATAGATTGTTGAGATGCAGAGTCCCAAAAAAAGAAATAGGGAAGGGATCATGTATTAGTGGTCCCCATGGTGGAGTTATAGTATAAATAAATAAAATGGATAAAGCATAATGACCATGCATTATAAAGCGGAATTTGTAGCTAATAGGATGGGTTGTAACACAACATTACAAAATGATCATGGTTCAAGCCATGGTACATGTTATGGTGGAGAAAAATAGCTAATGTTTTTACACCAAAATATGTAGAGGAATCCATGTTCAATCTTCTGTTCTGCATCAAAGGGTTATAGTTAAAAAGAGGCTAACAAGGGGAAATATCATGCCATTTCATAAGGCATCATGATCTGGGTGTTCACCTATAATCCAAAAAGAGTCCCATTATGTTTGTATTATAGTTCATGGCTCAAATAAGAACATACCGTACAAAATAGATTATAGAAAGTGGCTATGAATGTGGTCCTCGGTGTATTGAGGCAAAGAAGACAGGTTTTTTTCACTATGTCATGGTATAAGATATTTATCTTGTCATGTTAGAAGATATGAGAAATTGGTTTTACTTGATTATTGGATATTATTAAAGTGGTATGTGACATTCAGTAGGTAGTTTTTAGTTATTTTTTGAAGGCCTTAATTCATGAATTCGTTGAAATAGAAGGACATATTATAGAGAGATGTTTTAAAGAAATGAAAAGATAAGAATAGGCAGACATCTGAAGAAAAATTTTAAAAATATTAACTATAAAAGAATAAGGTATTTTTATATACTTTATATGGATGTTTAAATGTTAAAGAAGGTATTTTTTCAAGACATCCATTCTCCCACTGGAATTTCAAAAATTCATGTGTTGAAGAAGAAACACCTTTCTTGGTAAAATATTCTATCAAAATTATTTGAGGAAGGATCCACCATGAGTAGTAGTGAGTTCCCTGGTGTCAGAGACCAGTGAGATTTCCAAATATTCATGGTAATGAACTTGGTGGATAAGTAATTCCACTCTAAATTTATACTTGTAGAGTAGTGAGATTTTAGTGATTTGGGTACACATGTACATTTATATGCATGATCCTTAGAAACTTCCCAATGTGGGTGAACCAAGTAAAATCCTTTTTTCATTTACTAATTTCATTTATCACTGAGAAGGATTAGAGATATAAATAAATGTTTTCTTGAAGGTGACTGTACAAGACCCATAATTAAGGAAGAATCGTTTTTTACATTATTTACTATGATTCAACCCTTTATTAGGGTGTAATCATTAATAATGGAATAATAAATGGAATTAGGGGTGGGGGTTTCTTTCTCTCTATTGGATGTATAAGAACGATTTTCAACCCAAAAGGCATTCCCATATTTGAAGGTAGTAATTTCTAGTTCAGGAAAAGTCATATACAATACTATTTTAGGAATTTGGGAATGAATATCTATATAACAACCATTATTTGAATCATTTCTAATATAGAGAGTACATCCTTGATAGATAAATATCATCAATAATTGTATAAAAAATTAAAAATACATTAATTAATTGGGAAGTGATTTAACCAATCCTATTTTCACAGAGGTAGTCTCATGAAAAACCTCTCATGTTATGTGGGGAAATCATCAAAATATTTATGAAGAAGATTGAATGGTTTCAGAGGAAATGTTGCAGGTTCAATTGAAAAATAATAATATTAGAGAATGAATTAAAATGTTATGGTTGATTCCTATTTATATTATCTAAATATACTTGTTGAATATATCTTAGTCTTCTTTGAAGATCTCAAATATGAAGAAATTTGGTAGAGGATCATGTGAGGACTTCCTCCTCATTTCAATGAAAATTATTAGTTTTAGATTACAAAGACACAAAATAAATATTACTTGATACATATTAGAGAAATATTATGGAATATAAAATGAGAATTGAAGAAGTTTCAATAAATAAGGATAGTATACAAGATGTGTATTTTAATTATATAAAGAACCTCTCAATATAGTAGAACCTAGACTTTGAAAAAGTTAATGTGGTTATGTCATTTTTGTCCTCTAATATTTAGAGATAAGGAGAAATGTTCAAAGAAAATATTAATATTTCTTGCTTTTGATATAGTAAGCTGGTACATGTTGTGGAATAATTCCCTAAGAACCATAAAGAATGTGATGGTGAAGAGAATTATCCCAAGAAGGTAACTAGGGATGTGAAATGTAACGTCCTAGACCTGAATAGCCACCAGAACAGTGTTATCGGGCCGGGTGTCACCGACCTTAGGTGCACCTCCCCAAACACCAAAGGCTTCCAACTAGTAGTGAGGGTGTAAATAGGTATAATGGGGAGGCTATACCCTATGGGAAAAGATAAAACACAAGTCTGAGTGTAATAATAGAACATTCAGTGGAAACAAATGACATAGAAGAATCGAACTAGACCCACAAAGAAGAAGCACAACAATATCAAATAATCAAGGGAAGCAATATAAAAATAACTATAGTGGAAGGTAAACAGAACAAAATTCTAAACACCACTTTTATCCACTATTAAAACAATAAGGAATGCATCTATAGCAGGTCATACATGTCAGTATACAAAAGGGATTCCATGACTGACCACTATAGCAACATATAAATAAGCATTATGATACAGGAATGAAAGCTAAAAAAAGTAAAACTCATGCTTGGAATAACCTCAAGGTCAATGCCAATATCCATTCCAAACTGTCTCTGGAGGTTGATCCATTACAAATTTGTAAATCTATGAAGTCTACATGCATCCTGAAGGGCCAGTGTAGGGTGTGAGATGAATCTCAATAGGATACCACTCAATGGTGCATACCTAGTATACGTGTTTAGGTAGACACACATCTCCATGTAAAGTAAATAGTGTTAGGAAATAAATAAACACAACCTCCAATGGTGATCAACTTCCACCAGGGAGTGTCACCTGATACGGAGAATGTCGGGATCTCAGAATCCAATAGAGTCCTTGGCCTATAGCCCAAAGTACCCATTTAGTCACAAAGCCCAGGTGAAATCTCATGTTCTACCTCAATCACATTGCCTAGCACCACACACCACAAGACACCACATGTCTCAATGTACTGAAATCCAGAAGGCACACCCAAACAATAGTATCCCAGTCCAAAGGACCCCAGCTCGTAATCTCACATCATCCCATGGAATGACAACATGAAGTAAAATGATGTTAGTCCTGAAATAAATATCTAGCCCACAGCCTCAATCATGATGAGACTCATCCCCCAACCCGATAACCTCATCAATATCCTTCGAAGGCTCTTCACCTTCCACATGGATTTCTAAGGCATGGACCCCAAACCATAAATACAAAAACCATAACTATCGGGGGCCTCTACCCACATGAGTGGTGAAAACCACCTCATCACATAGTCTACTTGTGTTCACATGACTCAATTGGTGCTTTAGCCATCATGGGTGAGTGGAAATCACCAAAGTAAGAACCCAAGGCACACCATCTATGGTACCTTATTCATTTATGACCATGTCACTCAAATTTGATGGTTATGCCATCCAAGTATTCTAAACCTTTCCCAACCTGACAGTCACACTGCCTCAAACCAATGTCCATGACACACAATCATGTGGCCAAAACCACCTAAGAAAATATGAGCCACCCCCAACCAGTGAACAACATCACCAAATACTAATGGACATGCCATCCTAACCTTGATTCAATACCATCACAACCCCAATGGTTTCAGCACATGTAATCCCAATAATTACTTTAATATAATCAAATTAATCACTTTAAACAAGTAATTAAATTTAAGAAGACTGAATTACACTAGATAACACCTATAACATAACAACATTGAGATCTTAAATGCCTCTAAATAGTTTAATAAAAATTAATCAATTTATACATACCAATTTAAAACAAAACAAAACAATTATAACCATTTTGGAACCCCTGAAAAAAAATATCCCAATGTGAAACGACCTCTCACCCGACCTTGATCAAGAAATTCTAGTATAGGGTATCCCTAATGGCATACCAAAGATCTAACAATCAATTCAATATGAAAAAACAGTTATAACATGGTCTCTATCAACATACCCAAATATGCGGTAAGGGTCGCGCCACCTTAAAGTCCAAAAATACACAAAATGAGGTATGTTCCACCTACCTCATACTTGTACGACTCTCCTCATCCTGCCTCAACCACTAATTCAGCCTAGAACAGGGTAGATATACATAATGAGCATAAATTATCAAGATTCTATAAATAGGTTGAAATAATAACTCATCAATAATGGATCAAGGGGAATTGAGATCATATCGAGGGGATTCCAACACACACAGCAGTGTTTGAATCAGGGTTCAAATGAGAAATCAAGAGGAAATTATTCCTATGGTGCTACTGGTTTGCGAACCGAGTAACCCCTACTACCCATTATAAAAAAAATTAGTCTAATACATTTTTTAATGAAAAAAGAAAATATATGGCATGTAATTAAATATACACACCATGTATATAGTTGATTTTCCCGTCTTCCACTGACTTCCTTTCCAGGTCATTAAAATGTATTACTAACATTAGTATACAACATGTTCTTGTACGTACACAGTGTGTACATGGCTGGTCCTCTCTTCCTCATCGACACCCCTACATTCCATGTATGACCATTACATGGCTAGACCATTACACAAAGTGTAATACCAGGTTATAACATGTAACTGGCCTAAAGCTAGTACTAACCCTGTTTTTCTCCTTTTTCCTCAGAAATAACCCAAAAAAAGAAACCATATCTCAAAGGATGAACTGGGTTCTTACAAACACCCCCTTAAATAAACTCACCCCTAAATTTCCCTTATAAGGGTAGTGAAGAAACACTCCAGAACAACTTTGACCCAAATCTAAAATTAATCAACGTCCAATGACCTGTTTCTATACCCATGGTCCTCCCGTGATGCATCAACAACCCTGTACCACATCACTTTCTCCTGTGTCGCTTCCTACACCCAATCATATCATATACTACATTAGTGCCCTCCTCAGGACCATGTCACCCATGGAGCAACGAGGTTCTACATCCCATGGATGCTTAAAATAACCTAGTGCCTTGCAGATCAATCACAAATGACATCATTGATGACTTGATGCCCATGGAACCTCAGGTAACCCACATCCAATGATGTTCCTAATGCCAAGAACCTCATATGTATATATATAGTCACACACCTAAGATGTTAAAAACCCATTGACCAACATCATTTCAATCCATATAAATCTTGTGTCCATCATGCACTCAAAACAGAAATACCTGAAAAGGAAATTTCAAAATAGAAAAACAAAATGGAAAAATCAAGACCATACCTACAGCGTAACTCCGACCGTCATCGACTCACCAGCCTGCTCAGCCCCTGGAAACTCCATGGCGTGCACCTGGCCCGACACATGGCTGTCTGAAGCCTTTACTCCTTATGGTATTATACCAGACACTAGCCACTGACCCAAATCTGGGTCCCACTATCTCTGCCATTCCCCCTCATGCAGTTGAACCATGGCTACCCTCACCTGGTACTAATCTGGATCTGAAACCAAATTCCACAATCTGTCCTGGTCCCTTCCTGATGGCTATCTAAGAAGTCTGCATGTAGAACCTCTCAAGATAACTAACCTATCCACATACCCAACACTCCTTTGGAGGCCTATCGCACTGAGTTTGTACATTCCATGGCTACCCAAAATAAAAGAAAACTGATATTGAACAACTACAAGGTGGTCTAGCAGGGTCCTTGGCCTAACCGCCCATCTGGAACTCATCCTGACCTCATTTCCTGCCATATGAACCATAACCTAAAGCCACTGCCCGACCCAGGTGAGACCTTTTTGTTAAGTTTCCCTTGTCTGTGAGAACCTAATTAATCACATCTAGGAACGATGAAAACTGAAAGATGTTTAACTTCACCCGTATGGCATGTTGTAATCCATATTTGATGTTCCTCACCCTTGAGGTGTCATCACTTACCATACTAGGTGCGAAGAGAGACAACTCAGTGAAAGTAGCTGCATAGTTTATGACAGACATGTCACTATACTGAAGGATCCCAAACTCCCAATCACTCTCTTCCCTCAACATCTCTCAGAAAAAAGTGCTTGAAGAATCTGTTCTCAAAATCCTTCTAGACCAGTCCTTCGTGTCTATGAGTCTGAACATACACATCCCACTAGTGCTTCACCAGTCCTCTGTGCATATATTTTTCCAACTTAACCCTCTTCCCTAGAGGCATATCGATCTCCTTGAAGATCATTTTCACATTCTCTATCTAGTTCTTAGCTTCTTGTGTCCCACCCTCACACTGAAAAATAATTGGGTGCTGTGAATGGAACTCCCGAGTAAGGTAATCCATATAGGTATAGGTTCCCTAAGCACCTCTCTCAATCCCCTGCAAAACATGTACCCGACTAGATCAAAGCTTCTTTTCGAGCCACAACCTGAATGCTAACAAACTTGATAGCTTCCCTACCAGCACTGGATCCTGAACCTAATCCTATCCCTGAGCTTATTCCTATAGATCATTTTCTTCCAAACCCTCATGGGTATGAACCCAATCACGATCATGTGGTACTGTACCAGCACCCACCTGACAATCCATCTGATCTATCTAAGAGGAACCCATTGAATAATATAAATGGTCAAAAAACCAATATATATAACAATATGTATATAATCTAGATATGGACATCATTAAAAGGAAATGAATCCTCACTACCCTCACTTTTCCCCACTATAACTCTGCCCCACATCATCCCAGCCTCATGGCCTCCTTACTTGCCACCCTCAACAGAGGCATGTATCACAATATCCCCAGCCCACACCCATCCCTACAACCAACGTTGCCTCAATCTGACGAACGAGTCACCCAATCCTGGTGATCAAAATCACCTCAATCATAATACATGCCGGACCCTAAAGATGAAGGACCATTCACATGCCACATGCAATTTTACATAAATTTAAATCCTTGAATATCACATTTCATAAAACAAGTAATTCTATCATATCATGGCATATCACATTTTCACATGGAAATTGACATATATCACAAGGAATTATCACTTCACAAGGAATACATTCATATATGAAATTGAAATATCCTAAAAATTTAAATATCAAAATCCAAACAACCACACCTTGTCTTACCGTTCCAAGGTCCAATCCACCCTTACCACACCGGGTAGAGGGTCACATATCACAACCAATAATAATCACAAACCATTTGATCCAAGAAGGTGGAAATAATATAAACTATAATATAAGAAAAATAAAAACAAAAATTCTGACCCAAGGTAACTCAATACATACCTCATACATGAGACTACAAGCACCCATAAACAAGTTCAAAATTCTAGTTCTGACAGTAAACTATGTCTAGTCTACCATAATCCAAAATAGAAATACCAAGAAAAGACACTAAATCAACTCATATGATACCACTTTGTAATGTCCCAAACCCAAACAGCCACCTGAACAGTGCTATCGGGATGGGTGTCACTGACCTTAGGCGCATCTCCTCAAATTTCAAAGTCTTTCAACTAGTAGTGATGGAGTAAGAATGTATAATGTGAAGGCTATAACCTCTAGGAAAAGATAAAACACTGGTCTGAGTATAATCATAACACATGAAGCAAAAATACTCCGTAGACTCAAATCATACCCACAAAGCGGAAACACAAAAATATCTAATAAATAGCGTAAGAAATATAGAATCAACTGCAGAAAAAAGTAAGCAGAACAACATGGTAAACACCACTTGTAACCACTACTAAAACAATATGGAATTCATCCATAACAGGTCATAAATTTCAATATACAAAAGGTCTCCCATGGATAACCACTGTAGCTACATATAAATAAGTATGTTGATATGGGAATGAATGATAAAAAAAAGTAAAACATCAGCCAGGCATAACCTCAAGGACCATGCAAATCTCTATGCCAAGCAGTACTATGATCCAACTCCCAAGGTAGACCTTTTACCTATAAATAAATCTATAAAGTCTATACACGTCCTAAAGGGCCCATGTAGGGTGTGTGACGAATCATAGTAGGATACCATACAATGGTGTGTACCAAGTATATGGGGTTAGTCATATATGCTTCTCTCTGTAAAGTAAACACTATGATATAATAAATAAACACAACCCCTGCTGCTGATCAAAATCCACCAGGTAATGTCACCTACTTCATCCAACACTGGGATCTTAGAAGCCAAGAGAGACCTTCGAAAATGGCCCAAAGTACCCCATGTAGTCCCAAATCCTGGGTGAACCCTCATGTTCCTCCTCAATCACATATCCCAACACCACATGCCTCCTGAAACCACATGTATGAAAGTACTGATGTCCCGAATTCATGCCCAAAAAATGGTATCCCAGTCCCAAGGACCCCCGATCATAAGCTCATGTTAGCCCATGGCACAATAATAGGAAGAACAATGATGTCTATCCCAAAATAAATATCCAGGCCCACATCCTTAATCATAATGATCCTCTATCCCTAACCCGATAGCCTCATTATTATCCTCTAAAGTCTCCTAACCTTCCATGTAGCTTTCCACAACAACCACCCCAAACCATAAATACCTAAACTGAAACTATTAGGAGCCTCTACCAACATGAGTGGTCAAAAACACCTCATCATGGAGTCTAGCTATGTGAACACGACTCAATTGGTTCTTTGGCCATCACGGGTGATCGAAAATCACCCTAATAAGAACCCAACCCACACCATCCCTCACACCTTGTGCCCCTAAGACTATGTCTCTCAAATATGATGGCCATGGAAACAAAGTATCTTGGGACTTTACCTACCTAATAGCCACACTTCCTCAAACTGATGTCTATGACACCCAATCATGTGGTCAAAACCACCCAAGAAAATTTGGGCCACAACCAAACAGTGAACAAAATCATCCAATCCAGATGGCCATGCCATCCTAATCTCAGGTCAATCACATCCCAACCAGAAGGTTTTTAGCACATGTAATCCCAATAATTACATAAATATAACGAATTTAAGAACTTTAAACATGCAATTCAATTTAAGAAGATTGAATTATACTAGCTAACAACTATAACATAGTTTCACGGAGATCTTGAATACCTCTAAACAGTTTAATCAAACATAAAAAATTTAAAAATACTAGTTTAAAACAAAACAAAACAATTATAACCATTTTTTCACCCATCCAAAATATCCCAATGAGCAATGACCTCTCACCCGACTTCACTCATGTGATTCAGGTATAAGGAATTCAAAATGGAATCCCATGGGTCTAACAATAAATTCAATATGCCACATTAGTTATAAATGGGTATTTCAAAAAATACTTGATGACACACCAAAGGTCATACCACCCAAATGTTTTCAAAAACATAAAACAAGGTATGAATTACCTACCTCATACTTGTACGACTCTC
Source organism: Viscum album (assembly GCA_963277665.1). Lineage (NCBI taxonomy): Eukaryota > Viridiplantae > Streptophyta > Magnoliopsida > Santalales > Viscaceae > Viscum > Viscum album. The sequence continues at coordinate 79,051,368 of OY728163.1, read as the reverse complement.
CTCATCCAGTCCCAGCCTCTAATTTGGCATAGAAGAGGGTATATCTATACAACGAGCATAAAATCTAAAGCTTATATAAATAGGTCGAGATAGGAAATCATGAAGAATGTCTCAAGAGGAATTGAGATCTTGCTAAGGGGACTCCAATGCAACGGACGATGTTTGAATCGGGGTTCAAATGATAAATCGGGAAAAACTTATTCCCCTAGGTCTACTAGTTCACAAACCCAGTGACCCATACTGCCCATTTTAACAAAAATGAAGATACTGGATATTTGGGAGAAAAAAAAGAAAATTCATGGCATGCACTTAAATATACACTTCATGTATATGGTTGATTTTCTCATCTTCCACTGACTTTCTTTCTAGTTTATTAAAATGTATTGCTAACATTAGTACACGACATGTACGGGTATGTACATGACGTGTACATGGCTTGTCCTCTCTTCCTCACCAACACCCCTGCACTCCATTTATGACCATTACATAGTTAGACAATCACACTGTGTGTACTTGGGGTACACAACGTGTAATCCCAAGTTATTTCAAGTAACATGCCTGAAGCCATTACTAACTATGTTTTCCCCCTTTTTCCTAAAAAACAACCCGAAAAAAAGAAATTGTACCTTGAAGGAAGAACCAGGTTCTTACGTGGAAAGTATAAATAACTTAGAATAGATATCCTTCAAAATGAATACATTAATATTCTAAATAAAAACATTGTTATCGATAAAGTGAAATAGAGGAATTCAAATATTACAAAGATGAAAATGGGTTGATGAATATTGTATATAATCCAAAGGATGATGATAGTGATTATGTGAATGAATAAGTTATGTGAACAGTTTATCTTAAAGTATAACAATAGGTTGGACTTTAAAAAATTAATGTTTTGAAATAAAATAATAAGAATTCCAATGCAGTGGTTCATGATTCCAAGACGTATATAAAATAACAAGAAGAAAAAAAGACAGATCTAAGGAATAAGATAAAATCAAATCAAATATGAAATTTCTATAAATTATAGAAATGAATTTGATCTAAATATTATAGTGCAGGAGAAAACCTATATCATTGATTGTTTTGATTAATCTATCAAAGATATATTTAAAAGTATTGAGAAGCTAAAATAAAAAATTATAGGTTAGCATTGAAAGTGTGAAGATAAAAAAATATTGTGGATGCCTAACATGAGGAAAGGGGTTTCTATGGAATCATCATCAAGTCATGCAGAATGGATTTTTGAAGAATATAATTCACCTATTTCTGAAGCACGATGATTCAATGATAAAGAAAAATTAGTGGTGAATCATTTTGAAGATAAAAAAACAACAATGGTTGTTTATAAACCATAATATTCAACTCCCTAGAAGATGGAAGATAATTGTAGTGTTGGAAAGGTTACAAATCATGATTAAAAGGGAGATTCATGTACATCTAGGGATAAATGTTTTTTCAAAGTAAATTTGGGAGAAAGTAAATATATATTTTCTATTTTATTGAGATTTTTCTAGAAGAAATTTGAATCCAAATAGAAAATAATAATTTCTAATCATTTATTTGATTTTAATAGATATTAATTTTTTTGTGAGCGATTTGGTCATAAAGAAATAAATTGTGCATCAAAAGGGATACAATGTGCATCAAAATTTTCTTGAAGTATAAGAAATCAAAATCAAGAATCTTCATCCAAAAACGTAGAAACAAAAAATATATGTTCAGTATTGAAATAAAATATAGAGATCATAGATCTATATATTGATGGGAAACACTCATCACCAACATGGGTAGAGAATGTTTTTTAAAAAAATGTTTCTGAAATTTCTATGAGGGAAATAGAAAAGCAAAATTCATTGATCTTTGATACTGGATGTACATCACATTATAAGAAATGAATAACTCACTATGAATATCTATCAAAATAAATATAGTGTTGTTCCTTTCAGGAACGATGAGGGTTTCAAATATATTAGTTTAAAAAAAAGTCTAATTGGAGGCAAAGATATCAGCTGAGCTGATGTTCTCTTAGTGGAATGGATACATCAAAATGTTGTCAGTGTTATTCAATTGTGTGACCATGAGCAGGTAGTGGAGTTTATCAAAAAGGTAATTACTATTAATGTTGAATTTGGTTCACTTATTCTATAAATAAGTAAACCAAGCTAAGTCTATACCTTGTTAGAGAGGAAATTTTTGTATGTTGTTCAAATAGGAGGAAAATAGGCTATAAAGTAGGTGAATTAGTAATTTGAGAAAAATATAATTGATAATTTTGAAAATAATAGAGCTTCATGTGAAATTCCATATCCCATAAATGGTAGATGTATTTCTGGAGGAAAAAACTAATGTTCTTGCACCAAATCAAGGAGTGGAATTCATGGCTAATAATATTTTCTATATCAAGGTTTTATAGTAAAAGGTGGCCAACATGTGAGTGACCACACTATTTAAAAAATTTTGTTGTCTAGGTGTTCTCCAATGATCCATAGGGAGTCTTACTATGGTCACATTGAAGGTTAGGGGTCAAAGAAGAAATTCCTTTGAAAACACCTTAAAGAATGTGGCTATGGGAATAATGCTCAGTATGTTGAGGGAAAATGACCAAATTTTGTTTATAACACCATAGGAAATTCCATTTTTGTGTCCAAGTTAGTTGATGTGTGAAAATGTGTTTCCTTGATTTATGGAACTTATTGAAGTTGTAACAACCATTTTATGGGTGTTTTATAATCATTTTTAAGCATTTAATTCATGTATTCATTGTAATGAAGGTATGTACTAGAAGTAAGTGTTTTAAAAAGAGGAAATATACATTAGGCGATACAAATATGAATAATTAATTAAATAATATGACAAGTAGAAGAATAGTTTCTTATTCCAGATATAATCTAAAAGGATGAAATTTGAAGGTGTTTTTCTATGAGATCCATTCAGTTATTATAATTTTAAAAATTTATATGTTAGAGAAGACACACTATTATTGGTGAATATTTCTATCAACATTGTTTAAGGATGAATTTTGAATCCTGAGGATAAGTTAGTTCTATGGTGTGGGAGAGTAGTAAGTTTTCCAAAAGTTCATATTAGTGAACCAGGATGGAAAATGTGACCCCTCCAAATATTTACTTTTAATGTAAAGATGTTTTTTTATTCTAGTGAACAAGAACATTGTCATGCATTCTCAATTTATGAAGTATAGTATAGGTCAACCAAGTAAAACCACCATGTCATTTACTAATTTCTTTGATCATTGAGAGGGAAGATAATTTGAAATTAAGGTTTTCCTCAAGGTGAATAAATAAGATCCCCAATGGAGAAAGATTTTTTTTTTACCTATTTACCCCGATTCACCACCCACCCCCTGAAGGTGGAATCTTTAATAAGAAACTAACATGTTGATCCTCCTAAAACTAATGTGGTTGAAGAGATGAAAATGCCTAAAAATGACATTTATATTCTAGTTTTTCTTGTATTAGAGGGTTATAAATAGTTGTTCCTAGAAAACTTTCTTGGTTATCTATCCTAATAAGTTAACTAAAAAAGGAGTAATATTTATCTAGAAAAAGGAATGTAATGAATATATTTAGGAATTGAAAATAATATAGTTTAATGATATTGTGTTGTATTTGTTATCTAGAAACTTTGATTTTTTTATCATTAATGATGCTTATTTTAAGAGACATGGTTGTTTATTGATGCAAGATGATCGGGTAATTGCATACGTATTATACCAATAGAAAATACATGAACATAATTACCCCATTAATGATATTTAACTGTATATAATATTTTTTTCATTAAAAATTTGGAGAAATACTTTATAATGGTTAAAATGTGAAATATATACAAACTATAAAGGATTGAAGAATATATTCATTCAAAAATTATCGAACATGGGGCTGATATGATGGTTGGAACTGATAAAACATTATGATTTTACAATTCACTATCATTAAGGTGAATTAAAAAAGTTATTTTATGGATTGATATAAAAAGATAATGCATCATTAGTTATGCAATGTTTAGAACATGAACGTTTAGTTAATGATTTTATGAATGTTATCCTAAAAATTGTGCATGAAGGAACACCCACTCTTTTGGTTTTGGTGTCAGGGTTGTGATCCTTGTTTGGAATAATTATATATGATTAGAAAAAATATTAATGTTTCAATAAAGAGTATAGTTGGTTCATAAGGGAAAGTTTCTTGAATTTATTTTTGATAAAGAAGGTGTTATAATATTTAGAAAAAGGGTGTGTTTTCCTAGTTATACCTAGTTAACGAAGGAATTTTTATTTGATTCTTATAGCTCTATATTTTTTCATCTTCTTAGTACTAATATTTATAAAGGAATTTATGAATATCATTTATGGGAAGGAATAAATAAGGGTATTTATAATTTTACCATGAAATTTTTAACTTATTAACAGGTTAAACCTGAGTGACAACTACTAAGGGGGGTACTTCATCCTTTTCCAGTTTTAGAACTGAAATAGGAGAATATATCTATTGATTTCATAGGGGGAGTACCCAATAAATCTCTAGGTGATAATATTATTGGGGTTGTTGTTGATCATTTGAATACATATGTTCATTTTATACCTATTAGAGATGCTATGCATTTGGATCAAAATGCTATAATTTAGCTTAAAGAGAAAATCATATTAAATATAGTCCATCTCTCTATTTTATTTATTCATGATTTTCGATTTAAATAAAATTTATTGAATGGAATTCATAATTCATTGGGTACTAAATTAGATTTAATTACAATTTTTAATACTCAATATGATGTATATTTGGAGCAAATGATCTTTAAATTGGATGATATAATTTAGGATTACTCATTGGATCACTAGGGAATTCATGATAGTGATATTTATTTAGAGGAGCTTTTTTATAAGAACATTTTTTAATCCAGTATAAAGATGTCAACTTTTTAGTAATTATATGTAATGTCATATCGAAATCAAATATTTTGGGATGAAGTTAGCGAAAGAATGTTTTGGGACTATAATTGTTAGAAGAAATGGTTGTGAAGGTGAATATGATTTAGAAACATATGAGGGTATCTCGAAGTATGCCAAATATTTATGTAGATAACAAGATGAAAGAACTTTCATTTGAGGTATGTGATCATGTATTATATAAAAATAATCTCCGTAAAAGTTTTAATGTGTTTTAGAAAGAAATTAATGTTAAGATCATGATTTTTTATTAACCATGAAATTCTAGAAAATGAGAGATTAGTATCTTACCAAGTATCTTTTCCTATGAGTGAGGTACATGATGTGTTTCATGTTTCATTATTATGAAAATATGTAACTAATTTATCTCATGTTTTGAACCCTGAGGTAATAAAAATATAAGATAATTCTTCTTATAAGGAAAATCCAGTGAAGATTCTAGAAATTAGAGATTATGTGTTATAGAATAAGGTAACTTACATTGTCAAGATCTTATGTAAGAACCACAAGATTGAGTAAGAAACATGGGAACATTAAAATGCTATGATGGAAAAATATCTCTATCTATTTAATGATGAATAAAATTTCAAGGGTGAAATTTCGTTAAGAGGGAAATAATATGAAAACTCAAAAAATGTAAATAATAAATTAATTTCATATATTAATAATATTCATGATTTTATTTTCTGTATTCAAATTCCTTATAATAATTTTATACGATTTTTCAAATAAAAAAATAAATTTTTTTATTCTAATTAATGTGTTTTCCATATATTATATGGCTTTATTTGAATGTAAAATTTAAAATTTTTAGAAATTTAAATAGATAAAATTGACTTTTTTTATATCACTGTATTAAATATATATTAAGGTTTTTTTATTTTTCTAAAAAGATTTATTTTTGGGCAAATACGGAAGTATAATGTTTTTTAGAAAAACCTTAATTATGTTAAAGTATTTTTACAATTATATTTTTTTATTTATTTTAATGTAATATTAGTCCTATTTTATTAAACATAATTCAAATAATTCCATAGTAATGAACATTATATATTTTTTTGGTATAAGTTTATTTTTATTCATAAAATACAATTTTCAAAAAAAAATGTTTTCATTGCATTTCAAACACTTATATTAAAAGTAATTTCAACCACTTCATAAAGTTTAGTCTTGAAAAATGTATTCCATATTTGGAATTAGGATTTTAAAGTGTAGTAATAGGGATAATTTACTTTTTTGGTCATTATGAACATTAATCATTTTGCAATGTATCTTTGTGGTAAAGGGTAAACGAGGTTAATTGAGGTAAATAATTTGTGATAATGACACAAAATGTATTCTTAAATATTATTGGATGATTTTATTTTAAATTTCACCACCATATATTTTAAATTTGATATATTTTGAGCCACTTGACAATGAGTAATTCAATTATAATATTTAAATTTTATAAGGGTACCACTCCCCTCACTCGTAAAATTACACCTCCAATACGGTGACCTAAACTAAACATACAATACTATTACATTGATTCCATGGTAAAATTAATATATATAATAAATAGTCACAAAACTCTGGCATCAAATGGTTTAGTTTCATGGAGATTATCTATATAAAAATATTATTTTTCAACACTTGATGAATTTTATATATAATAATGCTCTTATAGAACCTCTTATAGACATATCATATGATATAATCATCTTCATAACCTTGGTAATAGAAATATAAGAACTATATGCTATTGAATGCTCAGTAAGGGAAACATATCAATGAGTTAGGAATGTTAGTTCATAAATATAAGGGAAAACATCTCTAAGATAGAAATATTAGATAAAAGATCAAGTGATCATAAGTGAAAACTATATAACTTTTTTATCATCATGTATCATGGAATAAATACATAATACAAAAACATCAGTCACTAAAAAAATGTCTTAAAATCATATAAAAAATAAAAAAATTAAAATCATAACATAAGAAAGATGAATATCATTAGAATATGGAATATCATTAAATTTTGACCTAATTTGGAAATAAGGAACAACATAGGAAAAATAAGTGGCACAAACACAAGAATATGTAAATATATCTTAGTTTAGAAGGTATTAATGAATGATTCCCTTAACATAGTCAAGAAAACCTCCCAACCTGATTCTTATAGCAGAGTGAGCATTCCTTAATCAATTCTTAGAGTTTTATCAAGTTATATAAAACCTTAACGAATTCATTATAGGGTGATATAGGACCCAACCCATTATCATCCATTCATATGAGTTCCACTTAATATTAATCCATTCCTCTTATAAAAAATAACACATGATAAGAAAATGAGTTTTATAATGTTTTCAAATGACATCATCTGAGAAAACATGATAAATTGATACCAAAACTCAATCTAAAAAAATGAGTATCAAATAAGAGCACATTCAGGGTGATTTATAAACTGTTACTCTATTGTAGAAGATTAAATTATAAATGTAGGATAATACAAAATGGATTTTTTGTAAAAACAATTTGTTAATACCCACTTTAAAAAATGCAATTTTTAAGTAATTTTCCAAAAATTGTTTCTTTAGAGGGTGATGAGAAAAATTATAAAACTAATACTTTAAAACATGTTCCAATAAATATACCATGATAAGAAATAAACAATATTTAAAAATATAAATTATAATGGAATAATGTATGATCAGGGTAAGGAAAATACTTTAAAATATTTTAAAACAACTTTATTGAAAACCCATATCATTAAAAGTGTAATGAAACATTTGTTTTAAAAAAATAATAAACGGTAATATAAGAATAATTTAAGATAAAAAAATGTAGTTTCCATAATTTAAAAGGGAACATTGGCAAGAAGTAAAAGTATAGATATAAATAAAAAATCCATTAAAGGGGATGAAAATTATTTTTAACAAAACAAAAATTTTATGAATGAAGAGATTCCACAGAGAATAAGTATTTAAATATTAATTACCCATAAAATAATATATATATATATATATATATATATATTAACACTAATACATGGTATGATAATTAAGCTTTGAAATATTATAATTAAATTGTAGTGATTATGAGTCAAGAAAACGATTTGAGAAATGAAAAACCCTTACCTTTATTCTTCCTTAGACTAAAGTTCTATAACCTCCTATAAAATAAACAAAATTATCTAAATAATCCATTTTATAACATTATTCATGTAATCTAACCTCATATATACTTAAGTTATGATAATTTATTATGAATATATTAGTTATTTATTATCAATTTTCAATATCAGGTGTAAGTAATATTGATTGTTTTCGACTAGTTTCATAATCAAAGTGTTTTTATCTGTTATTATCAAAATTTAATCATTACTATACAATACTAGGTATTGGAATTTATGTTTTAGGATATTTTATTATGTTTTAGTTTCATTTTATTAGATTTTTCATTACAGTTCTTGTAGATGAAATTGACGAGAGACATGTTTCACATATTTTTAATAAATTAATTATTTTATCTTAGTTAATGTGTTTAATTTTTATATTACCAATATAGTAAAAAATTAATTATTTAATTATTAATATATAATATTAAGTTTCCAATTCCTTACTCGATAGAAATGTATAACATTTTTCATAGTGGTGGTTAAACTGACCTAATAAGTATATGCATCAATATATGTGTGAGTATGGCTACATAATTTTTTTATTATTATAAAATATCTATCATAAAGTTATAATGAAATTATTTATATTCTACTAATGTGAATAATCTAAATTGGGAAGATTTATCATAATAAGGTAAAGGAAAATGATGTTTTCACTTGTAAATAAACCTCTTTCCTCTTGGTATATTGGTTTTATGTGGTTAGTTTTAAAATGATTGTTTATTGATAATATTATTTATAAAATACCTATTCTATATTTATAGATTATAAATCATGAAATTAATGAAATATATATTCATGAAATCCATTTATTGAACCATCCCTGAAAATTTGGTGTTGAAAAAATAAAACATGTTATTCATAGAGGCGGCAGTCTGCACATGAACATGACCAATGTTTTATTGAATGGGACGGGAATTGATAATTTTTATACCATAAATCTAGTAAAATTTTAGAATATTAGTTATATTTACTTCATTATATATATATATATATATAATGGTTCGTAGTAGGGTGGATGATAGTGATAAATAATGGAAGTAAAAGGGTATGTAATACTTATGTTGGAGATTTGGATCTCCTATTGAAGGTATTTTATGAAAATAATGTACTTTAGGAAATTTTGTGAGGTTAAGGGATGCCAAAAATGTATAGGTCCTCTAAAATAAGTGAATTGGTAGCTTTTTATATGAATTTTTAACTAGATTTGTGGCATGGACATGGTGGAATTGAGTACGTTTTATAGGCGAAAATAAGGGATAAATATTTAGAAAAGAATTTTGGGTAAGGAGTAAGAATTTAATTTCATTATATATACATGGGATGGGTTGGGAAAGATTTTGAGACATGTAACTATGAATTTTCCACCTACAAATTTTATTCTATATGTTCTTAGTGTCAATTTTATATATTAAAATTCAAGTTACATTAGATAACCCTTTTTAATAATTTATAATCATGATTAAGATTTAACAGTGGTAAATATTTTACCCCTAAAAATATCATATTAACATTATTAATATATTTCAAAGTGATAAATTTAAATATATAATCTAGTCAATATAATTAAATATCACTATATTATTAAATCAACTTTAAAATCAAAACATATAATGTGTTAAAAACTATGTTTTTATAAAAATGTCATTTTGACCATTAAGTATTATTAATCTTATATAGAATTGTTTAAACCTTATATGAGGGTTAATTAATTTGAATATATTTTTAAACATCATATTAATGTTTTATTTTAATGTTTATTAATTTAATTTAATAAAAATACACAACATTTAGGTGGGTATCATTCCTTAAAGAATGAATATTTTACCAAGATAACTAATATTTACCTTGGAAAATTAATTTTATAACTAATAATGAAATTAGACACATTACCTAATTTAATCATGATGATTAAAAAAATTTAATCATTTTAGCTGATTCAATTTCTAAAAGTGGTAAAGATTAATTTTGTTATAATTTTGTATAATGCATATCAACAATTTTAAGAAACATATATGTGTTAAGCATAAAATGGCCATTGTTTTATTATAACCTTTCATATAGTTTTTATAAAGTGTATAACTCTAGTGATACCCACCAATTTAAAGGATATAATATAATAGTAATATTTAATACTTTTATTAATGTAATTTGGTTTTTTGTTTTAGTTTTGTGTCGTATGCAAGACAAGATACTCACAAATGATATAATTAAGGAAAGGTAATTACTAAAATATTAGGAAGTTACATTCTACCACCCTTAAAAATAATTTCCTCCTCAAAAATATATTAAGAGGAAAATAATGAGGCTACTTCTCTCTCATCACATCCTCAGGTTCCTATATAGCCTCCTCAAATTTATGATTCTACCATAGAACATTGAATATATGGTTGGTTTTGTTCCTTAGAACCTTGTCTTTTTTATACAATATTTCCATATATTGTTCTACTTATAAAAGTTCATGTTCCAATATTATAGCTTTTGAGCTTAGTACATGTGATGGATTTTATACATACTGACTAAAAAGCGATACATGAAACAAATTATGTACTTGGGAGAGGTCATGATGGGGTTATAAATAATAGTCTATTACCCTGACATGATCAAGGATCTTGAAGGGATGAGTGTACCCAGGGCTCAACACCATTTATTCCCAAATCTCATAACTTTCTTTCATGGAGATATCTAGCAGAACGCCTTTCCACCAACTTCAAACTAAATATATCATCAATTATTGTCTTTATAGCTCTTTTGTTAACTCTTTTTTTCTATCTTATGTTAATTAATGGTTTAGACCTTCATTGAGATTTCTTAGATAAGGTCATGACCTAACAACTTCCTCTCTCAAAATTTATCATAGCGTATTGGAGTCCTAAATCTCTTCTCATAGAGAGCCTCATATGGTTCTATATGAATTCTAGTATGAAAACTATTGTTATATGAGAACTATACCAAAGGGAGGTGTTGATCGCAACATCCTTTGAATTACATTGAATAAGATCTCAGTGTATCCTATAGATTTTGGTTGGTCCCCTCATTTTGACCATCTATCTAGGGCTAAGTATAGATGAAGCTCAAATATATCTCAAATTCATTATTAATAGTTCTCAAAAAACATAAGGTATACCTCATAAATTGATCAAATCAATGAAGGGTGGTACCCCATATAGTCATATCACTTCTCATATATATATATATATATATATTAGAATTAGTCAGGAGAGAAGTATTATTTAATAAAATAAAAATCATTAACATTGTATGGTGATCTAATATATCCCAATTTTTTACTATGAAATGTATATGTCTTGGGGATTCCCAAAACAACATCCATTAAAATGTTTTCCAATTTCTATACTATAAGTTCTGGGAATAGTGAAAGAACATTGGATGGTATGACCAACATGAATTTTAGTCTTAATTTACATGTAATAATTGTTGCACATGATTAAAATGTTGTTTCTAATGCAAATCATATATTACATGTCTAGAGAAAAATTCTATAACTATAATAGGAATAAATTCACATATAAATTATAATTAATTTATGATTAGATGTTTAATTTCTTCAATTTGTAATTCCTTCTTCATTGATGATCAAGTTAAATATGTCTCATCTTATCATCATTGTACAATAGGATCCAAGTATAGAATCCATCTAGTATTTATCCATAGGTTCCCCAAAATATCTAAACATCATTATAGAATCATTAGGTGCCAGTGTAATACCCTGGATTTCCTCGGGCCATTCCTTTGTGAAAAAACCAGTGTTTGGGGTGTTCTAGGGGCTGTTTGTGACTCGTTTTGAGGGTTATCAAAAAAACATGTTGGAACTGTCGACATCAACATGTCAGTGCATTGACATGTTAGTGCATCGACATTGTTTAGTCTGGGATATTATAATCGGTGAGTCAGGGGCTTCAACATTGGTTATTCAAGGGCATTCACATCGGTAGGTCGAGGCATTAGTAGGTCAAGGCGTCGGTAGGTAAGGGCGGCGGTAGGTCGAGGTGTCGGTAAGTCAGGGCATCGATAGGTCGTTATGTCAGTAACTCAGCATCATTGGCTTAGTTTTGGTAGGTCACATAGGTAGATCACCCTTTGGTGGCTCCGCTTCAATGACTCCCCCATCAGTGACTCACCCAACGGTGACTTATTTGCAGTTTTCCCAATTTTTCCTAGTTTTCCAGTTTCACCCCTCTTATGTCTTATTTTATGTAAACCATGTTTAAAACCTTATTTGAGCTTTTTTAAGATCATTTTTATGAATGTTAATTATATCTTTAATATCCTAACATTTCAAGGGATTTGAGGTACTCAAACTGCATGATCTTAAACACGATCCCACAATTAATGTCTTTTGAAACTATTCTTCCTCTAATATAAGATCTGGCTCTTCAAAGTCGGGATATTCCCCTCACAATATGATTTCTATTCCATCATGGTGCACCTATATTCTTATTCCCTAGATTATTATTATACCAATGCTAGATCCCCCCCCCCACTCTATTTGGTTTGAGTTCTTTACTACTTCTTGTGAGATCCCCTGTTCTTAGCATATAGAGGAACTTCGATCCTTTGATCATCCAAGTAGGGATTTATTCTACCTATATTTTTTGTGCATCATTCGGGGTAGGTTTACTAATTATTCCTTGTAATTAATGGATGAATCCTTTTCTTTAACAAGAAATAAACAAGTGATGGGGAATTTCATGATAAAAAGACAACACGGCCTGTTATAACAACAAGTAGGAAATTGAAGATGGGTTGACATTGATCACTTGTTTTATTTTTTATATTTGGTTATTTTACGGTTTTCATGGCTATATTACTTCTTAAAATAATTTCCATTGGTGATATTTTATTTTTCACTTGTGATGTTTTGTTTTGTTGAGATTCTTAATAAATTATTGTAACATTAAATCTTCTTAATCACGTACACATGGTTGATTGAAATAGATTCCCTAGGATGAAAAACATTGTGTGATCACCCATATTAATTTAGTTGACTTAAAAAATAGTGTTTATCGAATATGAATATGTCATGTTTAATAGGTGTTGCTGAGTGATGTGTTCTATTAGGTTGTGTTCCCTTGTGTGAGTTGTGTGGTGCTACAGTTGGGAGCATGATTATGGGTACATGGTTGGACGGAGGAGTTGGTTCTGTGAGAATGGTGTGGGATGTGCATCTAGCGGGGATATGGTTTGATGGTAGTTATTGTCCTATTACTGTGTGGGTCAATACACGTGGTGTTTTGGAGTCTCATGCTGAGAGACTCAATTGATTTTGGAATGGATGGACATATAGGCAGTGGGGCTACCTTTGTGTGTTGTGTCCGTAGAGAGACGTTGGGTAGTAGGGTTATAGTGTGGTTATAAACTTGTTATGCAGTGGGATTTCATTTGGTATTTTTTTGGGTAGTGGGGATGTAAATCTTGGTTGTGATATAAGTATTGTGCAGTATAACATTGAAGAATGATAGTTTGTAGTGGTTGAATGGGAGTGTGCAATGGGACTGCAAATATGGGTTTGTTTCTTGTTTCAATAAGATTGTAGTTGGTAGTTACCCAGTACTACTGTAATAAATTAAATTGAATCCCATAATTAAAAAATGTAAAGCAGTTAAATGAAAAGGGGATTGGGTTTTGTATTGGTAGTGGTTGTTGTGTGGTTGTGTATATCGGGGTAGCAGCAAAATAGGTACTGTTGGGCTCATTTGTTTGGTGGTTTGAAACCCATAGTTTGGGATGAGAGTTTTATTATCTATATGAATAAATTTTAGTTCCTTTTTATTTCTATACACACCCCACCCATATTGAGAACCATATTAAGAACACCCCCATTTCATGGGGAGGGTGTCTCCCCCAATATCCTAATGGGAGGATGGATGGCTGGTTACTGAACTTATTCCTCACACCCTCTTCCGGGTTCTTACCGCTTGAGCGTATTTGGGTAGGTTGTAAGGGATTGAGGCTAACTATAGTCCCAGATCCTTTAGGAAGGATTGTTTTGGATGAGATCCCTAAGTATTTTCGGGCTAGTATTACTTTCCAAAGTGTATTTAGGATGAGGCCCAGGTTCCTTGGATTGAGAGGCATGGTTGTTGTGGCCTAGGTGTCTGCGGGTGGGATTATGTGTGGTTTGAGGCCCAACTATGTGTGTGAAAGTTGTGTAAGTGGGACCCCGTATGGGAGGAGTGGCAACGTCAAGACTTTTTACATTAGGAATGAGAATGTAACCACTAGTAAAGTGGTGTGGGGTACCCAAATGTCAATGTTCTATACTACTACTTTACTTGACATGCATTTTTTATTGAGTGTGACTTAGTGAGGATAGGATGGTTAGTACTCCTTGGTAAGTTCGTTGCGGTTCTATTGTTTTATCAGAGGGGAATTAGTATGTTCCACCACTTTTACATGAGTAGATTTTGTTTCCCTGATGAGTATACTTGTATGCTCATCCTACGTATATAAAACTGTTTTCAGGTTTCTAGGAGGACTTTGATGACCGTGTTAGACTTTACTAGCTCGGGTATCATGATTAGTTACTATTGCTGCATAGTCTCTTTTCATTTGGTACATTACATTGGAGTTTTTTTGTACCTTGTATTAACTTTACTTTTGAACAAGTATGTGGGAATGGATTTTTTATTTACTACTACTTTTAGTATTTGGAGTTTCATGGTATTTACCATCTTACTCCCGATCTTTTTCTATAAAAAGGGTAATGACTTCCATATTATGTGAGATTCTATACCCTTGGTGCTAATTACCTCTCTAGGACCTATTGAATGTGGGAATCAGGGGTCATTACCTATTATTTATCTTGAGGAAGGAAGGGTGTGGCACTTTGTTTTCCCTTCCCTCATCCTGACAAACATGGGTTGTGACAGTCAGTATGGTCGATCCTAACATAATTCATTGTTCATAACTAATCTTAGAAGTATTCTTATTGAAGGAGAAATAACTATTTATGTTTTCTTAATGTATTGAGAGAGGTGGAAAAGGGTGTGTTCTCTATATCTCTAGATATCTCTCAAGGTATTTATAGAGCCTATCTCTATTTTTTGTGCATAATAATATTGATTATGGATAGAGACATAATTATATATTTATTATATAAAGTTTAGGGAATGAAATTTACAGATAATCACAGTCCAAACTTATTTATTCTTAATCAAAACCATGTCTAGTAATAATAATAATAATAATAATAATAATCTCTTGAAAAGATAAAAAATTTAAGAATAAAAATAAAAATCATTTATACCATTTCCAATTGGTCGTTCCACAATTTTTATTTATTGATATGTGAATAATGAAAATTTATTTAATAAATACTTGTCACTACATTATTCGTTGATAAATATAATAAATATTATATTCTCCAAACCTTGAAAAAAAATATTTATTATTATTTAAATCAGTCATTATTTAAAATAACTTATCATTAAATTATGGTGATATTCTAAACCTGGATAAATATTATTTATTTTGTCTAATTAAATTAAATACTTGAATTAAAATGAGATTTTAGATACACTTAGTGTTCATGTCTCTATCACACTTTTTTAGTAACATTAGGAATAACCTCATAAAGTACAAGGCCAACATCTAGAAACATTCAATGTCTCCCATAAATAAATAAGTTAATCTCTCAAAGAAATCCAACCTCTTATGAAAATTTTTCATTTAATATAATCCCTTTATCATGAAATTTCAAAAAAGAAGGTATCATGTCAGGTCCATCAATCGATATGCTCGATGTTCCTTTTTTTTCTATCCCATACTAATCTTTTTGTTCTCATCCTGTTTTTTCAATTGATTTTCACTGGGATGGGTAAGACTAATAGAAAGGTCTAGCTATCGACTATGGGAATTAATCCTTAAATAAGATAATTTATTTTTAATCAAATGGGATATTAAATTTAAGTATCATATTTTTATATAAAAAATAGATATTAAGTGGAATTGTCTACTTTTTATTGTAATGGTTTGGTATGTTGTTTTTTTTCTAATTCTAAGAAACTCTAAAGAAAAAAGATCCTTGAATTTATATAAATCTTATGATTATGGGTTATTTATGTAACACAATTGGTTTTGGGTACTTTACCATTTAATTGTGTATTTTTAAGTCTTATAATACTATTTATGATTCTCAAGAGTTTCTAGATGGTTTTGGTGTGTTCTAGAAGAATTTATAATGGTGAAAAATTTGATCACAGTTAAGGGAAACCACACACTATAACTAGGAAACCATGAAAGAGGTTATGGGAAGGTAAATATTTGGCACATTGTTTGTAAAAGCCATGAACATTCTTGGAGAAACTGTGCTAGTGAAGACAGGGGTAGAAGCATGGATTTCACATGGTTTGTTAAATTGTGTGAATTGATAATGTGATAGGATTGTTTGGAGATAGTTGAATATCATGGTTTTTTCACTATTTTTCAAACCATATGACAAAACCATAAAACTCTTTAGTTTATTTCCAATATCATGCATATGGTTGTTTTATGGGTTGGAAAATCATGTGGGCTAACAATGTGATGTGCATTAAACTCTAAAAAAATTTGAGTTTATCTTTGTTTTTACTCCTATAAACTCTCATTATTCTCCTATTACATTGGGTTACTAAACTCCTCCCCTATCATAGGATTCAATGAAAATTAATTATTATTCAGAAGAATGATTAAATGAATCAAATTACATTATATATTTGAAATCGATATTAATCCCATGTTCTTTCTTGTTCTCTCTGGTTCTACTCATTTTTTCTCATATAGAGCCATAAATATAATTTTATATAGATTGATCTTTGTCATGTGATGTTTATTTTGATGAGAAAATGTTGGGATATATTGGATGAAATTAGTATCAAGTATGGATCTAGAAGTTTAGTGTATCATTGTTTCTTTTCTTTATCTTTTTTGTGGTAGGTTTCTTCTCTCCCACATGACTCGTTCTATTATATTAAGGCTTGATGTTTTAATAAACCTCTATTTATTTTTTAAAAAAAATTATTCTACGTAATATTACATAAATATTTTTTTTGAAAAGATACACAAATTGTTTTTTATAAATTTTTTTAAATAAAATTCATTTTAAAAGAAATGGTTTTTGTTGATAACATGGATTGTGTGTGTTGGAGTGAGTTTATGAAACTGCATTTCAGTGCCTTATTGGTTTGGAATTGGGGTCAATTCTATAGTTGTACAAGGTAGATTCTATTAGGTGAAGACTTGGTGATGTGATGGATTACTAATCAAGAGTACTGAGACAATAATTTGGTTTGAAAGGGTGTGTGGGTGTGGAATGTGGATGGGTATTCCATATGGAAAAGAAAGAATAGACAAATTGATTTAGTTCTATTTTTTTCTTAAACTATTTTATTATGGTAAAATATTTTTATATCATTACCCTTTATTTTATATAAATATGATCTAACTTATTCGTTTCCCTAGTGGTGTGTGTTGGAATGTATTTGGGGACAACTTATAGAGTTTCATACTCACCCCCCTACTTGGGAACTTTGGTGTGTTTATAGATCTTATGTACCAAGATACTTGTAATGGTAAGGTTTCGTACTTATCTAGCGATGCATCATGATGTAGAGGGATTTTGAAGTGGGTTCGGGTATTTTATATTTTTTGTTGTGATTCTTTGGTTGATTTCACATAAATTCCATTGAGTTATTATTTATTTTATTTTATCATTGTTGCACCTTTTATTTTCTATATGCTACTTTTATTTTTCTTTCTAGTTTTATCTATATTACATTACATGTATAATATAGTGTTGTTTGTCTTTTTTATGTCTTCAACAGATTCTCATTTTAGGGAAAATCATCCCTAAATAAACTAGTATCCCCTTGCCACTTGTTTCCATCTACTGGGGTCCTTAGAACATCACTTAATATTAATAACACCTCTTCCTCTTTCAAAGACAATGGTTAATGGGTGGGATATTAAAAATGGTATTAGTTTTGGTTGCTCCATTATATTCTGATTCTACTAGAAATATAGAAAAATAAAAACATATAATTTATAGCATAAAAAGTTGTAGCTATCCTTTTTATATTGAACATCAACTTACAAGGGTAGTCTATGTATAAAGGGTGTCCTCGTACACCACTAGGAATCATGTCACATTATCATCATGGGTCTCGTAGATGATGATAGAGTATCATGAATTAGTAATGAGACCTACCACTGGAATTTCAGTCTTCCTAGTGTTTTTAATGATATTTGACAGTTAATAATGATAAATATTTCATTTAATTATTTTTAAATATCAATATTTATTTTAAAAAAATGTTCTTGGTTGTTTTTTTGTATCATCTAGAGAATGGAACTAGTTTTATGACTAGGGAACCAAAAGGAGTAATAATTGAGAATTTTGTTCAATATAAACAACAAGTAAATCAACATCTCCTCTAGAGTATAGTTAAAGAATTTAATGCTATGGATATGTGAATTCAAATTTGAAAACCAAACCATAGAAATTAATCCATGGACTTTCAAAAACAAAATCCACTTATTTTTCAAGGAGATTTAAGAAAATAACATGAAGATTCATGGCTAGGGAAGATGAATTTAATTTTTCATTTCTTGAAACCCCTGTAGGAAATTAAATTGTGGCTAGCATTTTATAAAATTGTGGATCATTCTATGTAGTGATGGGATATTATTTTTCTAAGTAAAGAGAATAATAAACTAACATGGAAAGGATTTCAGGAGTTTTTTTAATCAAATTTATATCCCCACACCTTCGAGATCACAAGAAAGATCGATTTTTTTACTCATAAAAAGAAAAACCTATCAGTGATAGAGTACATATCTCAATTCATGAGATAGATGTGTTTTACTCCTGAAGTTGACACTAGTGATTTCTTGAAGGTGATGTTATTTGAGGTAGTGATTCAACCTAACATACACTTCAAGTTGGATATATTTTTTATTTAAAACTATATAGATATGGTGATCAAGGTAAAAATAGAGGAAAATGATTTATTAGAATCATAAATTTGGGGGAGCACTTTTACTTACACAGATATAAGTGGTAACTTCAACTTGGAGAATAAGAGATATAGGAAGAATTGTTATTGAGAAAAAAAGCACCATTAAACTAGTAAATTGGTTCAGTATCCTTTTCAACTCACCATAGTAATCATTTGGAATTTTATTAGTCTAAATCTTATGAGAATATCAAGTGGAAATGGAAGATGTCTATATGGGGATGTCACAATTGTCACAAGTTGGCACATATGAAACAATATTGTATGGAAAATATGAGAATAATTTTTATATGTGACATGAACATGTCAAAAGATTATTATACTCATACGGGTCAATCGATAAAAATGGAAATCCCCCTCAAAAATATGTGACCAAGGGTAAATCTTATATCACAATGACATCTCAATCATCATCAAATCCATTGTAGAGATATAATGAATTGTTGGGTGAACCTAGTAAATAGTTGTATGGTTCCAAATAGATGATCATGAAGGGTTAGTATTATCCCTCAATGGTGTGAGGTACAATTATATTAGTCTATAATCTCATTAATTATTTGTTTAATACCAGTACATCCCATTATTTTATTGCCAATCTTTCTGTGGATCACATGATATTAAATGTTGAAATGATGCCTCGTGTCACAAAACATCAATCAACTAGAACCCAATGATAGCTTTAAGCCCTTTGATGAGGCTGATTTTTTGGGGTCTCTATTCTTGAAATGGAAACATTTGACCTAATTTTTGGAATGTATTTGTTTACATACTTTAAGATCCACATAGAATATTATTCCTAGAATTTATGTTTCACATATAAAGATAGTATAGAGAATCTCTTTAACGTTTATTGAGATGTGAATGTAAGATGTGAAGGGAATCTAGTAGTGGTGGTTAGGACTATCTATTACTAGTTAGAAATAGTTACTTTGGTATCTATTTATACAATCAAACAAAGATATCATACTACCATTATGGTTCAATTTCCTGATGTGTTTACTGAAAATTTATCTATATTTCTACCCAAAAGAAAACCAGTATGTATGACTGATCTCTTATCAGGGAACAGACGTACATCACTTTTATCTTAAAGGATTACACTAAAATAATTAATGTAACATAACTTTTATCTAGAATATTTGGAAAGAAAAGGATTCATTCAAACTAGTATGAATTAATGGGAAACACTAGTTCTCTATGAAATGAAATAGGATGGAATTATTTCTCATATCATAAGATAAAACAAGTTATGATAATGAATCAATATCTTCTTTATTTAGTTGATTATTTTTTTGATCAATTTAGGTGGTCCAAATGATTCTTTAATATTGATTTATGATCAGGATATCAGTAACTTCAAGTTCAGAAGTAAAATATTTTAGAGTCTATGTTCAGGAGTCATTATATTCATTATGAATATGTGGTTATACACTGTGGTATTATGACTACACCAAAATGTTTTATGGAATTTATGAAGAGGATCTTTTAGAGGTATCTTGACTCCTTTGTGGTCATATTTTTTTATGATATTATGGTGTATTCAAGGACTAAGGCCAATTATAAACAACACTTGGGAATTATGTTTAGTATCGTATGGGAAGTTCACCTTTATTTTAATATTTCAATGTTTGATTTCTTGATATAGGAGGTAAATTTACTTGGACATGTCATTTCTAAAGGAGGATTCTTGGTATATCCTAAAAAATAGAAGTTTTTATCTCTTGGAAAATACATAAGAACATCTTTGAGATATATATCTTTCTTGGATTAACATGGTATTACTGATGCTCTGTTTATGAATTTCCAGGACATGGCTCTCCAATTAAAGCTTTTCAATAGAAACCAATTATTTTCCAATAGAGTGATGATTTTTAGAAATATTTTCATGAGCTTATGTTTCAGCTTACATCACCACCCATCCTTAAATTTCTAGAGCCACGAAAAGGCTATGTGGTCCATTTTGATGCTTTTGGATCAGTTTTGGAATTTGAACTCAGGTATGGTGGTCATATTAGAGATTATGGTTCAGGAAATTTATGGGTGTATGATTGGAATTACTTGAATCATGATTTGAAGTTAGTTGTTATAGTCATTGACATAAAAACATGGTATCATTACCTCTTTAGTGGGAAGTTAACAATGTTCACTAATTACAAAATCTTGGAAAAAAAATTATCATAGAGATATTTTAATTTAACGAAACAAAGATGGATAGAACACCTTAATATTATTGACTTTTACATGATGTATACACCATATAAATGAAATTTAGTGGCTGATGAATTGAGTAGGGATTCATATAGTCAGTTCACTAATGATCATTTAGATCAATGATGGTTGATGTAGGTAATAGCTTAGTACCATTTAAAGAACGACAGAGTAGCGATAGAGATCTACAAATGTCATGAAGCCTCCCTTTCTGCCTAATGGCCATGTCCACTATGTTGGCCCCTCCCCCCTTGATGGGGGAGGTACCTCCACCTTCCCACAATTGAGGTTTCCCATTTCCCCTTTTCTCCCTTATCCAATCCGAATTTTCATCCCCAATTCTCATCAATCTAACTTTTCCCTAATGTTCAAGATTTGTTCAACACATTCCCTCACCTCAAGAACTCATCTTAATAATTCAATGAGGCCTCATCTCTCTTGAATATAACATTGATTTCTTAGTTCATACAGATCTGACCCTCAGTGGATTCATTCGATAAACATATCTTCAGTTTATAGGGTTTGTAAGATCATTAAATAGTGAGACTTCATGATATCAGACACATCATGGTTAATTTTACTTCTAAGGAAGACCTAATTTGAGTCTGTTCCATTGTCTCTCACTCCATAAATGGCCATTAGTTTTATCTGTTTAGGCAGTCTTATTAATTTCATATGAAATTTGGTACTCCAACCATGATGATCTGGGTAAGCTTACCTGAGTTCCCGTTACCACTTCAAAACCCTTATATTTTGCATAAGCTATGAAATCTGGTGGGTATATATCTATGCTCCAATAATAGGACCAAATCAAGTTGTCGCTCGATTCTTCTATGAATCTTTGTAGAGGTTGATGTGTCAATAAGGATAGTTAATCTTTTTTTGGATTATTATTAGAGATGAATCCCATAGAAAACAACATGTGACCTTTGATTAGTGGTTATATTATTGTTCATCATGTAATATATTTGTCCATTCATTGGATTTTTGTAGGCATGGGATGAAGAACTGATCTCATCAAGTGGATGCAGATATAGAATGTAGTGTTCAAGGATTGATGCCTATTTCTGGTGATGGCCTGATGAATAATTTAGACGTTCCTATAAATCAATTTCAGGAAAAAACCATTCATAGTAGTCTTCACATGGGAAATATAATGGTGTAATACATATTTAAACAATTATGGTCGTATTTGGACAACCCTAAGTCTGATGTGTCTGTTCCTTCAGATCTAGTGGGTATTGGGGAAGCTCTTGTTGGTGGTGACATGATTCCTATTCCAAGAAATTCATTTCAGAGATCATATACATGGGATGTGAAACATGGCAGTGGATCTACCCCTGATGATGGGGTACAATTGTCAAATTTAGGAGGCCTTAGGGGTTTCTTGGTCCATAAGAACCCTTTTTTCAATTTCTAAGGAGTGGGTAGAGGTTAATAAAGGATCCAACCTAGGACATACAACTTTTTTTAATATAAGAAATAGTTTTTAAATCCAAAGAGAAGACGTTCAAACTGAGATCTACCACTTTTTAGGGGTAGAGTCTGGGGGAATTTGATTCCCAAGTATTGGAAAACAGTTCTAATAAAGGGTTTAGTAATGGTTTTCACAGTCCATGGAGGAAGAAAGGGCTAAGAGGACTTTGGGATCAAGGGGGTTGCATTATAAGAAATAGTAAGAGTTCCAAGAGGTTTAAATATTATTCATATCTACAAAAACCATTATAGAGAAGTTCATCCAAAAAAATTATGTCCAATGCTTAGATAATGTTCCTTCATAGAAGGATTATGTGAAGAAGACCAGCCTGAATCTAATGATTCAAAATGAAATGGACAAGGATGGTGGATATAAAGACTATACCAATGAAAATATGGGTGATATTATGGGTATCTATCCCTGGGAGGAATCTATGTTAATTGTTGACCTGATAGTTCACTAAGGGATTCTTGGAAATTAATTTACAAAATTTTATGCACTATTAGAATTTATAACTGTAACTGAGTGGGAAGAAGGTAAGTAAGTAGTAGAAAAGTGGGAACTTATACTTCGGTCTGATGAATAAATTTTGGAGGAAGCATTGATTATTTGTTCCTCTGAAAAGGATGCAATCGGTATGGGAGATAGACTAATTTAGGTGGACACAAATTAGGATTAGGGAATCCATATAAACAAGAAATAAATAATCCTAGTAATAGGATTTAATGAAAAAAAGTTATCAGTGGAGGAATTCTTATAAGCATGGGATAAGATGGATTAAACCTTTGAGGACATTATCAAAGACGAACCAGATCAAAATCTAAATGATAATTTCGGGAAACATTTATGGGATACTTCTTCTAACCGGTTCAAGCTTTCCATTAATAATTTTGTAGTCCCATATCTTGTTTGATGTTTTCTGGGTTGGAATTTCCTGGTTGCTCAATTTGTTCACAAAAGTTTTTTTATAATAAAAATTAAATTTTCAAGTATATTAGTCAAGATCATACTAAGAAAGGAGAAATTTTAATTTTCTTTCTAGTTTCACTAGTTCCTAAATTGGTTGAGTATGTTAAATATTCTCAAATATCAGAACCTAAATGTGAAACCATGAGGTCTAAACCTAATGGTGGGTAGACCATTGATGGATGGATTATATATGGTAGATCTATGTTGCATTATATATATTAGATTATGGTTCAGTTAACCACTAAAATAGGTTAATATTCATTATTTTTTATAATATTCACGTGATTCTATGTTCATAAACACTGGTACTATTTCAATTTATGATTTGAACTTTTTTATTATCAAGTTGTAATTTCTTCTTAAAATGCACTATATTGTGGTAAATTGTGAACACATACTAAAATAAACAATGGAGTTGATTTGAATTTTATGTTTAATTTTTAGGTCTCCCATTTTTTGTGAATCTCTTTTCCTTCTTGAAAATTGGTATATTCAATTGAGAAGATAATAAAAGAGGGACTTCAACACTGAAATGTCTACATGAAACAAACTGAACAACATTCCCCTAATTCTCATTCTATAATCATGTAACATCCTTAATGAAGATCAAATTTTAACTTTAAATATAATAAAACTTGTGTAAGATTTCATTATACATTTTAAATATTTAATTCATAATTTTCATGGATGATCTTGGTGACCCAAGTTGAAGATGAATTTTTTGGGTCATATTTTATGGCCCAAAATGTTATCCTACCATTTTGGTCATATCTTCAAAACCACAAATCCAGTTAGGATAAAGTATCATAGGATATTAAAATAAATCTTGGTGTTCAATTTTTTATTCTATGGTCCACACAAATTCATCTATCTATAAGTTTGTTTTGGAGATCCTATGTGTGGGATGATAGTTGGATCCTATTTTGGGTCAATGGTTGAAATATTCTAAATTATAAAAACATTCCTCCCACCTATGCAAGAAATAATCATGTGGGACAACTTTTACTATTGGGGGATCGACCCAAGTCTTTCAAAATTATTATTTAAGGTTATGGTAATCAAGGATTTGAATGAATTTAGTTTTTTGTAATTAATTATAATGTTATGATTTTGTTTTAACTTAAAAGGTTTTTTTCTCTCATGTAATTTTCTCAAATAATATTAGTTTACATAAATTTATTATTATTATTATTTTATGTTATTACTATTAAAACATTGATATTTTTTTCTTATAGCATGAATTTATTCACACCAAAATTTGTAAAATTCTTCCCCCAATGATGGAATTTTCCTTTTGATATGATCTAATAGAGTGGAAATGGGTTGTGTTGGATGTTTTTAATTATCTATATGTATTTAATCAACTCTTTTATTTTAGAATTGAATTTGATGATTAATTACTTCCTCTTCCTTATATAATTTTAAGGAAACACTTGATGAGTGGAAATATAATAATTTACCTTGGATTTCTCATGAATATGATCCTATAAATATATAGTTTATTATTATTAGGATGTCTAGGTATTAAACAAAATAGTAATGTGGTTGATTATACTTCATTGAACGAATACCTCTCAAATTTTTGAAATGATGTTATTAAAAATAAATTCATTCAATATACCCCTTTTAATAACCTAGGATCAACCCATATCTATTAATTTAATTTATTTTAGTCATTTAGTGTTTAGTAATACAACTTCATTATAAACCAAAATGTTTTTATAGTATACCCCAAACAATGAATAAAAAGTGTGTCCATATGTTCTTCTTAGGTCTCTAAGGATTCAAAAACCCTTATATTTTGTAAGCATCTGCTTTAACCTTAGGGTAAATTTGGGTGAGACCAAATTTTGGCACTATTTATGGGAACCAAAGTATGTTATTTTTGGAAATCACCTTTTAAACCCTCTCTTATCTTTTACTCCCACCCTAATTTCTATTATTTTAACACCTTCATTATTTTCTGTTCTAATGCATGACTGAAAACAATCATTACAACACAAATAGACTTGTTAGGGTGGATAACTAGACAGGCGAGGAGTCTATAAATTTAAGGATATCCTTCATTTAGATCATAGTATTTATATGATTTTGTATTCTAAATTTTTGTTTGATCAAAATGAGAATCTTTCTTGAAAACAAATCATAAACTTGGGTGGGAACCAAAATGGAAATAAAAATGAGGCATCCCTTAACTTGGGTATTATAGTAAATCAAACAACGAATGACAACCTAATATCTACCTAGGCTAATTCAACCCCATGAATTAGGCATGATTCCAGAAGATATACCCACAATATCTTTGAACCCCATCTCCTAAACCACCATAAAACATTCATGTGATAAATATTGAGATGCCGTTAATTCATGTTAAAGAAATCAATCATATTTTTGAAACCATGTTCCCACCAAATCAACTTGAATTATAGAAAATGATATAATTTTCCTTTTCCCCTAAAGGATCAAATAAATTATTGATTAAAAAATCATTAAAAATAATTCATCTACTCCTGGGAAAATTTAAAATATAATTTTATAAGAAATACTTTCCCCACCACCAAACAATTTCACTAAAAAATTGAATCCAAAAATTCATTGAAAAAGTGGGAAAACATTATACAATACTTGGTAAATGTTAAAAAACACTTCTAAAAAGATACCAAAACATAGTTTTTCAATCCCAGAATAAGTGATGAGATTTCATGAGGGTTTAGGTATAAATAAATAAAAAAATTATTATCATGATGGATAATGGAACATTCAAAAACAAGGCCCCAAATTATGTTTATTAGTATTTTGAAAATCTGATTGGACAAAACAAACATAGGGAACATCACCGTAATTTGAGAACCTGACTGAATTTGGTGGAACAAACACTTTTAAAGAAGAAGAAAATATTATGGAAAAACTCTATATAATAACTAAAAAAGTTTTTGAGATGGATCATAGGAAGTTACATGAAATATAAACCACTGAACCTGTCTAAAAAATTTGTTATAAACATTACCCCAATACCAAAACTATCCAAACTATCCCTTCTATAAATGATGTTTTTTAAGAGGACTTCAAACAAAGGTTAATGCATTGAGATTTCAAAATCCATAGTATGAAAAAATTTAATACAATGTATAATGACCACCAAGGTGTTCATTGGAAAGATAATTAATAACCAATGTGACAAAAATATTTCAACCAATTCCCACAACAAAAGTTTCAAAAAAAAACCAAATTGAGTCCCAAAATTTGCAATACCTATATCTCCAAGTCCAATTATAATAATATTTCTAGTAACCCATTCAAAAAACCATTAAATAAACAAATTATCATCCTAGGATAAACTAATCAGTACAAACCCCTACACAATCTATCCCTCTCCAAATACTTGAACAATTGTGAAATTAAATGAAAAAATGTACTCAAAATTATCAATAGTTAAACATGAACTACAAACAATTAAAACTGAAATAACACCCATGCCTACTCAATCTATTCATTACCTCACTTTGAGGGGATAATCTAGATATTCAAAATCATCACTTAAACAAATAAAAGTAGTGAAAGTATTAAGAAGTGTAAAGTCCATTGATAAACCTAAACCAGTAATTCCAAAACCATAAAATGAAACAATATCACATGAAAATGATGAGATTACACCCTATTAATCTAAAAAAATATAATGATAATTTCACAAAACCAACATAAATAAAAATAATCCAATAACCTACCCCATTTTCTTCAATAATGAAAGTCAAATCCAAACATGAACTAAATGAAACATTGAGGGATGTATTATCTTAGGATAAGTTGAACATACCACTTCTTGAAGAAATTCACACCATTCATGACTAATATAAATACCTTAGGACATGTTAACATTTTTTAAAAAGTACTAGAAACATATCCTTTTGGATGAAAATGTGAGTAACACTATTTATAGAACTACTCCTCCTAAGCTAAAAGACCCTGGTTTTCCATAAATAAATGTTGAATTGGGAGAGAAAAAAGTTATGAATGCCCTTTGTGATCTAAGATACAAATTTAACCTCATTATATATACCATGTATGTTCATTTAGATCTTGAGGAAATCCAAATCACATTTTTCGCTCTTTAGCTTCTTGATCATAGTATTCATATTCCTAAGGGAATCTCAAGGTATGTTTTACTAAAATTTTATAATTGTATATACCGTAATTAATTCATTTACTTTGAAAATAATCAATACTTAAGAACTAGGTACCATACTCTAATCATCATTGGCCATCCATACCTAGCTATAATCAACTTGGTCATCTGAGGAATGAATGGTAACATGACCATAACTATTTGGAAGGTGAGCCTTGATTTAAACATCTATAATGAAAACTCTCAAATTGGGGATGATGAGGAAGTTCCTGAGGTGAATTTGACAGGTAGTATCGAAATTGAACCAAATGAACATCAAGGAATTATTGAAGTTTGTTTAATTAAATATGAGATATATTTCCTTTATTCACATGAAATAAATTTATCCCATTAGATCAAATCACTTTTAGATAGATCATTTGATCTTTTTTACGATATCAAACAAATGAAACCTTTGTAGAAATCACAGATAATGAATCCATACCCCTCCTAACACCAATATGGCCAATTTAGTGAATGAAACATCTATTCAAAAGGATCCAATCCCATTGAAAATTTTACAAAACTAAATTGAGTTTGATGAAAATTACCCACCTTATTTTGTAAGTGTTAACCAACCCGAGCTAAATCCAAGGTCCTAAATTCATCACTAAAGTAAGAATTGCTAGGGGATAATAAAAAAAATCCCATTATCATTTCTTCCACCATAAAATACAATAAATATAGATTGCTCTATGATTTCTTGATTTTGAATAAGAAAGAAATTGGATGGACCCTTTCTGGAATTCCTGGGATTAGCCCAGTCATTGGAACTCATAGTATTGTTCAGAAAAATGATTCTAAACCCTGGTGGAAACCTCAATGAAGACTCAATCCCAATATAATAGATGTGTTAAGGACAAAAATTATTTTTTTTTGGAATTTTGTATCATCTACCCTACTACTAAGAGTGAGTGGGTAATCCTAATCCAAGTGATTCCTAAGAAGG
Organism: Viscum album; assembly: GCA_963277665.1. Lineage (NCBI taxonomy): Eukaryota > Viridiplantae > Streptophyta > Magnoliopsida > Santalales > Viscaceae > Viscum > Viscum album. The sequence goes on along the minus strand of OY728163.1, from coordinate 79,022,462 downwards.
ATGGAATTACCATGGTTACCAATGAGGATGGTGATATTCACCCCAAAAGGCTCAGTAGTGGATGGAGAGTGTGTATTGACTATTGGAAGTTAAACTATTTCCCTAATAAATAATATTTTACCTTTCCCTTCATTGAAAAAGTCCTTGAGATAGGGGTAGGACATCCTTTATACCATTTCCTAGATGGATACTAATTGTACAATAAAATTTAGGTATCTTTAGAACATCATGGAAAATTATCCTTTTCCTATCCATTAGGAGATGTTTCCTTCAATAAAATTCCCTTTGGATTATGTACTTCCACCGGTATCTTTTAGTGGTTCATGATGGGAATCTTCTTTGACATGGTGGGGGATTATTTATAGGTATTTATTGATGAATTATATATATTTAGGGATATATTTTAGGGATTCCATCGAAATGATGGGAGGGGTTTTTCTATAGGTAAGGATAATAATCTCATCCTAAACTATAAAAAATTTCATTTCATGTTGAAGGATGAACTAGTTCTGGGCTATCATATCTCTAGAATATTGATTGAAGTAGTTAAATCCAATATTGATATCATCTATAACCTTCCATATCCAAAAAATTTAAAATTTGTGAGTTTTTTATTAGAACATGATGGTTTCTATAGAATGTTCATTAGGAACTCTAACTTCATTTCCTAACCAATTTATATTCTTCTTGTGAAATATGGTCTATTTTTTTAGAAAAAGATCTATGAGGAATCATTATATATACTCAACGTATCTATTATATCTCTATGATGCACACCTATCATGGAGTTTGGAAAAATATAAATTATTTACCTATTGTATTAAGTAGTATAAGTAACCTAATTCATATCTATGGAGTAGTGTTCTAATCTTATTTTTACAAGCGAAAAATAAAATAAGTACATTTGATATCTTGGACTAGTTTCCAATGAGAAAAAACTGAATAATCCATATTTAGAGACAAGCGATCAGGTTATGTTTAGATTTCCATTTATGACGCTATGATGGTCCTAAAAATCATGTTTCCTTGTTAATTGATTAATGAAAGGTTCTAATAATCACTTCTCTAATTCACATTTTATTGATTGATTATTGCGAGACAAGCCAAAATAATTATTTTCTTTTGTATACCCTCAGTTAAATGTGTGAAATATACAATTAGTCAACCTAAATTAACATAAAAAATACCCAATTGGGTTTTATAATTCCCAAGTAAACCAAGAATAAGCATTGTATCTTCTTGATGTGTCAACAATCTCTATACACTTCCATGCATAACCTCATATCATTTAATCAGGATGAACTAAGACTAAATATAGGGAGATGTTATATCATTGACCAAGGAAACACATAATATGACAAAATTTACTAAAACACAATCTCATCAAGATTGGATATTAAATTAAATATTAAAACTAATTAATAGTGAAAAAGAAACCAAGATTTCATTGAAAGATCAGAGAATCAAGCATCAAAAGAGGTTCTCCCCCCCCCCAATCCCAACCATATAAGTGTTTTAACACTATATTATATTTGAATTTTTTTTGTAGGAGTTGATGAAATAATAAAATAATTCATAAAATAAAGGAAACATTAGAAATCCAAAGCAGTAGGCTAAGTCTTCCAGGGTCCTCCTCATTGTGTGTTTATCTCCCTTTACTACACAATGAATTGAACCAATATTTATAGGCAATACTATTATATAAAGTTGGTAAATTATATCCCAAAGTTATCCTTTAAATCCAAGAACTTTTTTGTCTTTGAATTTGGTCAAATTTATTATATTTTAATTCTAGATATTTTGGGAGATATTCAAATCCTCGCGACCCATGACTTTAAAAATATTTATCCTTTATGGAGTCAAGAGTTGTCTTCTTTGAGAATTTAAATTTTAATGTAAATACAATGCACATAACTTCTCTATGTGTAGCTTAATTAGATTCATGGAAATTATTCATTATACGTTTAACAAATATCTTGTTCATAATTTGGGCCTACCTCCAATGCATGACTTTATTAAAGTTCTTTATAGGATTAGTGTAGAACTCATGTAAAGCATTTATATTAACTAAAAAAAGACCTTATTACACAACTAAAATAACTCTTTTAAAATTATATTATGTATTGATATTATCATTAAAAAATAATTTCGTATTTTATTTGCAAAGGGATCTCAACCTATTCGTCCAAATATTATCAAGGCGTCACAAAACATCATTCCTTAATGCTTATGGCTTGGGGGGGGGGGTTCAACCCTTTTAGTGAGGCTATACCTTGGTTAATGAAGGTATAAACATGGTTTTATTTTCATAAAGGTAGTTTGGGGGAGTGGTTCATGTTTAGTTTTTATACAGGTAGGATCAGTGACAAAATTTTGATGGAAGTGGGGCCAATGGGATCCGACGAAGGTGGAACTGGTAGTAGCATACCAATGGAAGAACAATGATAGTGGAGAGTAGTGGATGAGGATGGCAGTGTTAAGCGAGGGTTGCAGTAGTACATGAAAGTAATGGTGCAATGGTGGTGGGAGGAAATGGACACACTTGGAATTAGGATTGAATGGTAACACATGGAGGCAGGAGGCTGGTGGTAATGTGTGATGTAACTACTGGGCAGCAACAGTTGTAGTGCACCTCTTGAGGTAAGAGGGGATGGTCACATCCGCCAGAAACAGTAGCATTTTCCACCAATGGTAATGATTTCTTTTAATGAAGACATCAATCACTCTTGATGGTAGGAGGAAACTGTCACACATGGTGGTAGCAGGATAATTTTGTTTCTGGGTTTTTGATTTTTTTTGCCTAAATGGGTTAGGGTTCAAAATATTTCAAAAAATGGGTCCATGATGTGTGAACCCCGTTCATGCATCACTGATCCCAGGAAGATGCGTGAATGAGGTTCACGCTTCATAAGCGCACAGAAATATGTGTGAACGGGGTTCACACATCCTTCATGAAGTTGATGAAGGAAGCGTGAATGAGGTTCACACATCATACAGAAAATTTTTTATACAATTTTTTTTAAAATTTTTTATTTTTTTTCTTGTTTTGTTTTGTTATATATATATATATATATATATATAAACTAAACAAAAAAATTCCAAAGAACTTATCTGTTATTTAATATCCAGTAGTATTTCCATTACAGTAGTCTGGATTTTGATAGAAACCCTTACCCATGGCTCTCTTTTATAAGAGGGCTTGCCTAGGAAATCATTCTGCATTTTTGATGTGGGATTCAGGTTCTCTTTTTTCCTGCGCAGAACATTCTGCATTTCCGATGCGGGATTCTGTTTCAAGTACGTGAATTTGAAAGAATGTAAAATACAAACTATAAGACCAATATCAATGAAACTTAAAACATGGATTAAACATATAAGAAATAGATGAAAATAAAAATAATTTCTTAAAAAGGGTTGATGAATAATAATTTATAAGCTTTCAAAACCACCAACTTGAAACTTAAAAATGTTTCAAGTACGTGACTTTGAAAGACTATAAAATAGAAACTATAAGACCAATATGAATTAAACATAAAACATGGATTAAAAATACAAGAAATAGTTGAAAATAATAATATTTTCATAAAAAATGTTAATAAATAATAATTTATAAGTTTTCAAAACCACCAAATTGAAACTTAAAAATGTTTCAAGTACATGTCTTTGAAAGATTATAAAATACAAACTATAAGACCAATATGAATGAAACTTAATATACAGATTAAAAATATATGAAATAGTTGAAAATAAAAATAATTTCGTAAAAAATGTTGATGAAAAATAATTTATAAGCTTTCAGAACCACCAACTTGAAACTTAAAAACGTTTACATGCCTTTGAAAGCCTATAAAATACAAACTATAAAACCAATATAAATGAAAATTAAAACATGGATTAAACATATACGAAATAGTTAATAATTAATTAGTTAATTAGAAATTTAATTATTAATTTGTTAATAATTAATGTAATTATTAATTATTAATTACTAATATACAAGAATTAATTAGTTAATTAGTAATATAATTATATAATAATTTATTAGTTAATTAGTAATATAATTATTAATTGATAATTACTTAGTTAATTAGTAATATAGTTATTAATTATAATTATTAATTATAATTATTAATTATAAAATAATTAATTAATTAATTAGTAATATAATTATTAACTATAATTATTTATTATTTATTATATAATAATTCATCAGTTAATTTGTAATATATTTATTAATTATAATTATTTATTATTTATCACATAATAATTAATTATTTAATTTGTAATATAACTATTAATTATAAAATAAGTAATTAATTAATTAGTAATATAATTAGTAATTATATTTATTTTTTATAATTATTAATTAGTAATTATTAATTATATAATAATTTAGTATCTAATTAACAATATAATTATTAAATATTAAAAATTAATTAGTTAATTAGTAATATAATTATTAATTATAATTATTAAATATTAATTAGTAATATAATTATTAATTATAATTAGTAATTATTAATTATATAATAATTAATTAGTTAATTATTAATATAATTATTAATTATTCAAAATTAATTATATAATAATTAATTAGTTAATTAGTAATATAATAATTAATTAGTTAATTAGTAATATAATTATTAATTATAATTATTAATTATTAGTTGTATAATAATTAATTTTTTGATTAGTAATATAATTATTAATTACATAATTAATAATAATAATAATAATAAATTATATTACTAATTAACTAATTAATTATTATATAATTAATAATTATAGTACTAATTAACTAATTAATTATTATATAATTAATTATTAATAATTAATAACTAATAATTGTAATGAATAGTTATAATTATTTATTATATTACTAATTTACTAATTAACTAATGAATTATTATATAATTAATAATTATATTACTAACTAAATACTTAATTATTATATAATTAATAATTATATTACTAATTAACTAATTAATTATTATGTAATTAATAATTATATTACAAATTAACTAATTAATTATTATATAATTAATAAAAATATTACTAAGTGACTAATTATTAACTAATTAATAATAATAATACTAATTAACTAATTAATTATTAACTATGTTTTGTATCTTTAATCCATGTGTTAATTTTCATTTATATTTTTTATTTTATAGGTTTTCAAAGACACATACTTGAACGTTTTTAAGTTTGAAGTTGGTTCTTTTGAAAGATTATAAATTATTTTTCATCAATAATTTTTAATAAATTATTTTTATTTTCAACTATTTCTTATATGTTTAATCCATGTTTTAAGTTGCATTCATATTGGTCTTATGGTTTTTATTTTATAGTATTTCAAATACACGTGTTTGAAACATTATTAAGTTTCAAGTTGGTGGTTTTGAAAGCTTATAAATTATTATTCATTAACCCTTTTTACGAAATTATTTTTATTTTCAACCATTTCTTATATGTTTAATCCATGTTTTAAGTTTCATTTATATTGGTCTTATAGTTTGTATTTTACAGTTTTTCAAATTCATGTACTTGAAACAGAATCTCGCATCGGAAATGCAGAATGTTCTGCGCAGGAAAAAGAGAACCTGAATCCCACATCGGAGATGCAGAATGATTTCATGGGCAAGCCCCCTGTTTCGCATGGATTTCGGGGATGAACTCCTGGACGGGAGATTCAAACGTTCTGATCGGTTTCTAGCGGGTTTGTTCGTAGAACCGGAAACATCCAATGATTCCACATCCGTTTGGACCCACTTTCCAAAGGTAGGCGCTCATTAGCTTGTGGACTGATGAGGCTTAGGAATTTGCATTGGTCGAGAGGATGGGAGGTCGGACTCATCACACAGTTTTGAGGGGAATTATTGTCTACTCCGGGACTCTCTTTATAGATTTAAGTTATGTTCGTGAATCCTTATTACATTACCAAGTATAAAATGTGCTTTCCTTTAGTTTTAACAATCAATGATTAAATATGCAAGAAATTTAGAGAATCTTTTATATGTATTTGAGGTTCTTCATCAATAGAGAATCATCTATATCTGTTTAGAGATTCATTGTCAATGGTATCCTTCAAAACATTTATATAAAAGTCTCTTGGTCATTATGATGACCAGGCTGGTTTTAAAGCCACTCAGTGGGGCACTTGAAGTTTATCGTCATTCAGAAGGACAGGGATTATTTCAAAGTTGGGATCGAACCCATAAATGGGCTACCTACGTATCCGTTGTTTTGGAAAAGGAATCAGAACCCACGTAGTTCGAGTAATAGAGTATGATGTTTATGATTGATGGCTCAAAGAAGAATGTCATAATTACTTTTACACTCTAAGCTCACGTGAGTCATGCTCGGTGTGAGAAACAAGAGGTATTGGTAAAAAAACTAGACAATTGTGCCATGAAAGATGCAACCATAAGAAATTGTTTGGGGCTTAGGTATGTATGACTGCCCAGATAGATGAAGGTTTAGGATTCACTTTTAGGGAGAAAATCCAGGAACAGGGTCCATAAAGGTATATGTGCTTTATGGAGATTTGAATACTCTAATGTTGGGGCTTACTCCTAAGGAGGATGCCCAAGTTAGGAGGGGACTTGTGATTGGGTTTTACTCTTGAAAAGGAAACCCAAATCAAGGGTAAATTAGGACTGGTTAAGAGAAATTTAAGGGGGCTTGGAGTTTACTCCTGAAAAGGAAACCCAAGATTATGACTGGGACTTACTCCTAAAAAAGGAGGCCAAGGTTATGACTGAGTCTTATTCCTAAAAAGGGAGACCCAGGTTAAGGGACTTGGGGTTTACTCCTGAAAAAGATGCCCAAGATTATGACTGAGTCTTATTCCTGAAAAGGAGACCCAGGTTATGATTGAGTCTTATTCCTAAAAAGGGAGACCCAGGTTAGGGGACTTGGGGTTTACTCCTGAAAAGGACGCCCAAGATTATGACTGAGTCTTATTCCTGAAAAGGAGACCCAGGTTAGGAATTAAGGTTTGGGGCTTACTCCTGAGGAGGATGCCCAAGTTTGGGAATTTTAAGAATTTGGGGCTTACTCCTAAAGAAGGATGCCCAGATTTGAAATTGGGGCTTACTCCTGAGGAGGATGCCCAAGTTAAAGGATTATGATTGGGGCTTACTCCTGAGGAGGATGCCCAGGTTAAGGATTCTCTCATCTTAAAGGATGAGGTTGAATGAATGAACTCTCTATATTTAGTGACATAAGTATATTTAAGTCACTAGGTTTTGAGAGACATTCCACAGAATTCCTTTCAGATAAGGAAGTAAAATCAAGAAATCATGCCATAAAATGGCTTTAAAGAGTGTCTTGAAGACTGAATCTTGAAAAGGAAAGGTGTAATGGCTTAATAGGGGTAAAATGGGCAAGATGGGCACCCAAAAAGGTAGGGGCGCGCAAGTCTTGAAAGGCGTGCAAGTCTTCCGTGGGCGCGTAAGTTTGGGTCGCGCAGGTATACCTGCGCGACACATGGTGTACTTGCGCGATTTTCAACCAGCATTGAAATATTTGAGCGACTCTTTTTTAAACCCTTTAGAATCTTCTTGAGGTTCTTCCAGAAAAGGGACGCGCAAGTTATATTGAAGGAAATAAATCGTCGCGCAAGTGTTTGATGAGTTTCAACACTTAGTCCTTCCTTCTTCTCTTTAGATCTTCCGTTCTAGGTAAGAAATTACCTTAGAAGTGTTCCGGAAGCTTTGAGAAGAGACTTGGGTGTCGGGAGCTTCAATCCGAGTTTCTGGAAAAAAATTCCTCTCAAATGGGGGGCCCACATGGTCTATTTATAGGCAAAAGAAGGCCCTGGGCGGTTACAGGGCGGTTACCACTTAGGTCGCACAAGTCACCTGCGCGACCAAGGGTGTCGCGCAAGTAGACTTGCACGACCACTAGGCAGCGCACAAGTACTTGCACGACCACTAGGCGGCGCGCAAGTGTACTTGCGCGACCATAAGGGAACATGCGCGACCTATGGGCAATGTTCTCCTTGTTCATCCCTTTGTCGATTTTTGATGTTTCTTCAAAGGATGAATCACATTGGACTCAGATATTCCCCTTTTTCTGATATTTAGATTCTGTGACGAAAGGAGCGTCAACAAAATTCCCCCCTCAGAGTTGGATCTGGAAAGAAATGAGGATTTGACTTTGAGGAAATTGAATACATTCAAAGGAAAAGTGGGCGCGCAAGACTTTAGGGCACAGAGGGTAGTGCGCAAGAGTGCTGGAACTTGAATTTTATTCAGAGTTCCTTTGTCTTTTGTGGGCAGTTTGAAGTCATGCATTCCAGACATAAAGGGGCTAATGTTTAAGGTCGAAATAGCTTTGACCAAAATGGATTAAAATTGATTCAATTCCTTGACAATTTATCTGAAAACAAATTACCAAACTCAAGTATGAGAGAAAATATGTAAACTATGGCTTAAGAATATTTGAATCTGAGGAATGATATGAAAAAGAGCTAAAAGGCATTAGAAGAAGTAGTTTCCAAGATTGAAGTTACTATTATTTAATAAAACCTGTTAGGGGGTTGAAATATGCAGGGCCACCTATGGGCATTGGCTGCATGGTCAAATAAATAGTATCTTTCGGCTGACAAGTCTGTTATGTGGACTGTTTATGCAAGGCCACCTATGGGCACGTGCTGCATAGTCAGGCAAAAGAACTCCCAGAAATTTACTTTCCTAGTGCTAAAAGCCAGTGAAAGTTTATGGAGATTCAAATTTTCTAAAGTATAGAGTTTGTTGTATGGAAATAGGTACTTGAATATGGATAAGATATTTCCGAACAAGAATATCGAAGAACTGGATGAATATCACTCCTACGAAGGTCTGACCCAAACGTAGGGAAGAAGAATAAACCATAGACTTGAATACTTTCAGATCATGAAAAAGGATATGGGACAAATATGTTAAGGATTGCTATTTTTTTGCGGATCCCTACATACTGTCATTTAAGACAAATAAGGAAAAAAGAGGCATTCTTCCCAAGAATGAAGTTACCATTATTTAACAAAACCTGTTAGGGGGTTGAAATATGCAGGGCCACCTATGGGCATTGGCTGCATGGTCAAATAAATAGTATCTTTCGGCTGACAAGTCTTTTATGTGGACTGTTTATGCAAGGCCACCTATGGGCACGTGCTGCATAGTCAGGCAAAAGAATTCTCAGAAGTTTGACATTTTTGTGACTAGAAGTCATGAAAAGGGTTATGAAGATCTGAAAATGTTTAAGGTTAGGATTATAACACATAAAGATGGGTATTGTCCAATGTATATAGAGATACGTAGGTCAATGAAAACCATAATCATGTTGTGGCTGGGTCCTGAATTGAAATTTTGGACTTCACTACGTATCTCATAAGAATGAGAATCAAGACATACGTAGTTCTTGAAATGCAGTTTAACATCGTGCAGGACGAAAGTATGAGTGATCTTATTTTAGGGTCATAGAATTCAGACCATAATAATGAATACACAGTGTGTGTTTTCATGAGGCTTTTTTCAGCCAAGGGACTGAAAGTGAAATTTGGGGTTAGGCCCAAAAGGCTTGGGACTGGATTCGAGGGATACTCGAATGTTCCTACGTATCCCATAAGGATGGGAATCAAGTCCACGTAGTTCTAGAATTACCCTTTGTACAAATTTGGTTCGTACATCTGAAGGGTGAAAGGGGACTTTAGTGCAATGATGGTTTAACCTAAGATAAAAAGTTCAGGCATTACCATGTATGCACGTAGTCTTTTGAAAATGAAACATTATTGAAAAAATCAATGTCAATAATGGTTCCTTCTCAAATGAAGAAATCAAAGAATATTGTAGTTTATTGTCGTACTGGACAAAAGTGTTGTATAGTTTAACGTCATATAACAAGGACGAAAGTGAATCAATGTAAAGATATTGATTCCAGGGGCGGTTTTACGAATCAACATCATATGAGATGGTGGTGAACCGATGTGAAGAGATTATTTTTGGGCTTGAACCCTGGGAGGTTGCCTACATACCCAGCCTGGAGGGAAAGGATCAAAGTCCGTGTAGTTCAATTAAAGAATGAATTAATGATCAAGTTGTTCTTGGGGACAACGATCTAATAAAAAATGTTGTTGGGACTTACACATGGTTAGTGGCCCAAAGGGAGTGTTATGGTTGATGTTTGCTCTAAGCTCACGTGATTCATACTCGGTGTGAGAAACAAGAGGTAATAACAACCTTAATGATGCACAGTTTAATGTCAATAGGACATAAAAAAGGGACTATGCAGTTTAAAGTCTTGCAGTTAGGACTATTGGTGCTGCATAGTTTAGTGTCATGTAGTAGGGACAAAATAACAGTTTAATGTCATGTAGGACATATCAAGGACTTTCTGTACAGTTTAGCGTCATGTAGTTAGGACGATGGGGATAAAATATTTTAACGTCATATTGGAAGAAAGGGGGATTGTGCAGTTTAATGTCATGCAATAAGGGCAAAAGAGTGTACCATTTTAATGTCATGTCGGACGAAAGTGCGAATAGTTTAAGGTCATATGCATGGACCGTGAATGGTGCAGTTTAATGTCATACTGGACTTTTGATGATTATATAGTTTAACGTCTTTTCGGACGTGAGGGACTTTTATACAGTTTAGCGTCATGTAGTTAGGACGTCACAGTTTAACGTCTTGCTGGACCAGGGATGATGCAGTTTAAGGTCATGCTGGACGGTTTAGGGAACTTTTTCACAGTTTAATGTCGTGTGTGACGAAGTTGCAGTTTAAAGTCATACTGGACCATTGCTGTACAGTTTAAAGTCATGTAGCTAGGACTAAGGTGAACCAATATGAGAATATCAGTTCTGGGGACTTTTTACAGTTTATCGTCATGCTGGACGATGAAAAGTGCCACACAGTTTAATGTCATGTTGCTAGGACACAATATAGTTTAATGTCATTTCGGACAAAATATAGTTTAATGTCATCTCAGACAAAATATAGGAACTTCTGTACAGTTTAACGTCATGTAGATAGGACATAATACAGTTTAGTGTCATGTAGGACATAATATAGGGACTATGCAGTTTAAAGTCTTGCAGTTAGGACTATTGGTGCTGCACAGTTTAGTGTCATGTAGCAGGGACAAAATAATAGTTTAATGTCATGTAGGACATATCATAGGGACTATGCAGTTTAAAGTCTTGCAGTTAGGACTATTGGTGCTGCACAGTTTAGTGGCATGTAGCAGGGACAATAGCATGAACCAATGTGATTGTTTTGGATCTGGGAATAATATTTTGTGTTTATACAAAATACTTCTTCAGAAATCTGGCATTAGTTGGAGTCGTAATGTGTTCTCCATCCATTGAGATTAGAGAATATGCTCCATTGGAGTAGACCTTATGTATTGAATAAGGTCCTTCCCATTTTGGTTCAAGCTTGGGAGGCTTCTTTCCTAGTATCATTGGTGCTCTGAGAACCAATACCAATTCTCCCTAAATGAATGAACGAAGACGAACTTTTTTGTTAAAAGCTCGTGCTATTCGATTCTGATAGATTTCCAAGTGGTGCAAAGTGTACAATCTTTTCTCATCTAACTGTTCCAATTCATTCAACCGCTTTTGGGATTGCTCATCTGTAGATAACTGATCACAAATGGCTATTCTGAGTGAGGGCAATTGAACTTAAATTGGCGAGACTGCTTCGGTTCCATATACCAATGAATATGGAGTTGACCGCGTTGCATTGCGAGTGGTAGTCCGATAAGCCCATAAAGCATGAAAGAGTTTATCAGGCCATGACTTCTTATCTTTATCCACCATCTTTTGCAGTATATTTGAAAGAGTCTTGTTGAAGGCCTCTATCTGGCCATTAGCCGCTGCATGATATCGAGATGAATGGTTGGACTTAATGTTGTATTCTTGATACAATTTCTTTACCTCAGAAGAACAGAAGTTGGTGTCGTTGTCCGTCAATATGGTATGAGGGACACCAAATCTAGTAATGATGTTAGACTTGATGAAGCTAACAATTTATTTAGAACCGACTTCTTTGAGAGGTACTTCCTCTGCCCATTTGGAAAAGAAATCAGTAGCAGTAAGAATGTACTTAAACTACTTGGCCGTAGCTGAAGGGTAAGGTCCCACCACATCCATTCCCCATGTGGAAAATGGCCATGAGTATTTAGCTGTAAGAAGAAACTCTGGAGGTTTATGAATGAAATTGTCATATACTTGGCATGAATGACACTTCTTTTTGAAATTAACACAATCTTGTATCATTGAAGGCCAAAAGTATCCAAGCCTTCGAATTTGATCAGACAGTCTATGTCCAGACTGGTGGGCACCACAGACTCCTGCATGCACTTCTTTTATGACAACCATTATCTCTTCACCATCAATACATCTGAAGAGAACTCCATCAAAACCATGTTTGTAAAGAATTTTCTCGAGGTGGTTTGGGCTATCATAAAGAGTAAAATTGACCACACGTCGCCGAATTTGTTCTTTCTCGGCTCTATCAGGTGGAAGTGTTCCATTTTGAAGGTATTCCCTGATAGGTGACATCCATCCTGTAGTATGACCATAAGGTTCAGGAATGGGACTAATTTCATTAATTTCCTCTGTTCTGACTTGAACATAAGGTGAAATTGCACGACGGCGGGCAATACAAATGGTTGTCTCGTCCCGATTTGGATCTGCTAAAGCTGTGGCTATATTAGCCAGTGCATCAGCTTGAGCATTTTGTGATCTTGGGACATAAGAAAATGTCGGTTCTGAAGGGAATTCCGACATTAACTCTCTGACGTAATCATACAAAGGGATTAATTCTTCTTTTCTGATGGCATAATCCCCATTGACTTGTTTGATTACCAGGTCTGAATCACCTTTCACTTTTAAGTGATTCACTTGTGCTTGAAGTGATAATTCCAAGCCTGTAATGAGAGCTTGGTATTCAGCTTCATTATTGGTACCACCTTCCCACAACAAAAAGGAATAAGGTAACACTGCCTTATCTGGAGAAATGAGCACAATTCCTAAACCAACTTTGTTGAATTTAGGATTTTCCATTTTCTTCCCTGTTGGACTTCTAGAAGCACCATCAAAATACATTTCCCATGTTTGAGGACTCTCTTGAATAGAGAAAACTTCCTCATCAGGGAGTTCGATATTTGAATACGTGTCTTCCACTGAAGGATGTTCATCCAGGAAATCAGCCAGAGCTTGGCCCTTAATTGCCTTTTGAGACACATACTGAATGTCGAACTGCTGTAGAATAACTGCCCACCTTGCCAGACGTCCTGTAAGCATTGGACGACTAAGGATGAATTTGAGCGGATTATTACGAGATACCAATTGGACCTCATGATGTTGCAGGTAGTGTCTCAGTTTCTGAACTGCAAAGATTAATGCTAGGCAGCACTTTTCAATACTTGAGTACCGGGTTTCTGATTCAAGTATAGTTCTACTGAGATAGTAGAGACTATTTTCATTCCCAACATCATTCTTTTGAGCGAGAAAGGCACCCAATGATCGCTCTAAAGCTGTCACATAGAGGATAAGAGGTCTACCCTCAACAGGTGGCATGAGTACTGGTGGAATCACGAGGTATTTCTTGAGAACATCAAATGATTCTTGACATTCTTCAGTCCACTGGTAAGTGACTCCTTTCTTCAATAATTTGGTAAAGGGTAAACTTTTGCCTGCAAAATTGGCGATGAAACGCCGAATATAGGCTAAGTGTCCTTGAAGTCCTCTTAATTCTTTCAAATTCTGAGGAGGTGACATACCAAGGATTGATTTGGTCTTCTCAGGATCGACTTCAATACCGTGATGGCGTACAAAAAAGCCGAGGAATTTTCCTGAGGTTACCCCAAAAGCACATTTTAAGGGGTTCATCTTCAAATTATGTTGTCGAAGCATGTGGAATATGACTTCCAAATCAGCCAAGTGATTAGAACGTTATTTGGATTTAACCACCAAATCATCTACATAGCATTCAACAAACTTCCCTAAAAGAGATTTGATGATACGATGCATGGCGCGTTGATATGTTGCACCTGCATTCTTTAAACCAAAGGGCATCACCCGGTAACAAAACACACCTTGAGGAGCTCTGAAGGCTGTATATTCCTCATCTTCTGGGGCCATTCGGATCTGATTATATCCAGAATATCCATCCATGAAAGAAAGCACTTCATAGCCAGTCGTCGCATCAATTAAGAGTTCTATAATCGGAACTGGGAAATCATCTTTAGGACAATACCGATTAAGATCTCTGAAATCGATGCAAACCCTAATTTGTTCGTTCTTCTTCTTTACAGGGACAATATTAGCCAACCACTTGGGATATTGAACTTCTCTGATGAGGTTAGCTTTGACCATCTTATCCACTTCAGCTTCAATTTTGGAAGCATAGGTTGGGTGTGTTCTTCTCGCGGCTTGCTTGAATCCTCGATGTTCTTTTGGCAAACCCAAATGATGGGTGGAAACATCAGGATCAAGGCTAGGCATTTCTGTATAATTCCAAGTAAAAATATCTTTATTTTGCTTTAGAAAAGAAATATACATCTCTTGCTCTTCAAGGGTCATGGCCGCACTAATTAAAGTGGGGCGTGGATCTTTCTCTGTACCCAGATTTATTTCTCTGAGTTCATCCACAGTGGTAGAGATACCCTCTTCAAATGCTGGAGGAGCATCTCTAAGATCTTCCTCTTCCTCTTCATCATGTGTTATTTCTTCCGTTTCTACTTGCAAAGTAGATGAAAAAATGAAATTCTCATGATCATAAGAGATGTCAAAATTTTCACATTTTGAAGAAGAAGCTTCCATTTCTGACCCTATTGATGATAAAGGGTCTTCTTTGGGAAATAAGGAGGAGATGATGGATTGAGAATCGACATCATTATTCACCTCTGGTGTTGCTATAACTTCTTCTGGACTGATTAGCGAGGTATAGACTTGTTGGATTTCAGCAGATGAAATGAAAACGTCACCACTTATGCTTTCATCACTGCTTGGTAAGTTACCAATTCCTCCCATGTTGTCTGGCTCGATTGCCGTAATTGACATTATGGATATTTCCATAAGAGTATTTTGATTTGGGCTTATTTTTTCAATTTGACTGATAGGTAACACATAATCTGTACTCACATGTGAAAATGGATTTATTGGAATTTTCTCCAAACCATATGGAGCATTAACTTTGGTAATTTCCTTCATTGTAGATTTTTCTCTTCCCTTCATGTGATAAAATTCCGCCTCAATGTATTGAGACTCACATGTCTTGAACGGGGATTTATCACCATACAATGTTCCAACTTGACCATCGAAACAATATTTGAGACATTGATGGTATGATGACGGAATAGCTGCATGCTGATGTAGCCAGGGTCTTCCAAGCAAGATATTGAAAGCTGAGTCTTGATCAATTATCATGAAATCCGAATTGGAAACAAGATCTCCAAACTGAGTTCTGAGTGTAACTTCTCCCAGTGGTTCTTGTTCATTTTTATCATATCCTTGCAACATCATGGTAGAAGGAGATAAATCAGATTCCGTGAGGCCCAATCGATGAAGTGTACAAATGGGCATGAGGTTGACTCCTGAACCATTGTCAATGAAAGCTCTTCGAACATCTATACCATTGACTTTGCCAGATAAGTACAAAGGTTTTATGTGCCCATGCACAACATCATCTTCATCTTTATCAGTAAAAGATATCACTGCATGGCATTCTGTAGGATTATTCTCAATGTGATAGATTTCAGCAGCAGAAATTTCAGCTTCAAACTCCTGAGGACTTGACAAAGCTTCGATGAGTGCTTCCCGAAGATCTTTTGACCGATTCAAAGCATCCAAAATTGATAACTTGGCTGGTACTTGGGCCAACTGTTTCAATATATCATACTTTTGATCTAGAGGTCTGCGTTTCCCAATAGAAATATGCGGTTTAGCAGGTACCTTGGAAGCAGATGCTTTGGAAGCTGATGCATCTTGTATTGAAGTTGGCAACATCCTTGGTTTTGGAATATTAGACTGATTAGATCCATTTACTTGCTGAGATAAATAATATGGAACCTTTAATCGGTCTTCCAAAATAACTGTGCCAAAACTGAGTTGGCCATTGGCAGAAAAACTTGCTTGTTCTTTTTGAGCTCGCTGAAGGGCTCTACCACGAGTTTTTGCTGCATATACAGTGCTAGTAGGGGTAAAATTAGAGTAGTGGCTTCGGAAATATCCACGTCTTCCCCTATATCCTGAACCTATAGAACCTCTTCGGATTCCCTTATTTGATACAGGGAATTCAGGCTCATCAAGACTGGAATATGAATCTGTTAATTGAATCATATTAATAGAACCAAAGATTAACTCTTCGTCTGATAAAGACTCTGCCTGGTTAGCCTGTTTAGGCTGTTCCGTTTGATGGGGCGGGGCCCGTTTCTTTGAAGTAGATGGCATGAAATATGCCAGAGTCAAAGACAATTTAGGCTTTGATACATACTCATCTTCTCCTGATTCCTCTTTCTTCTTTGAATTGCGCGGCCCTTTTGAGGATTTGTCTTTTGATGGAGGCTTTACTGCAGCTTTTGTAGGAGACGCAATTCGCTTCTTCAATTGTGTTCGCAAAATGGAATGGGTCCGATTGATTGTCTTTCTGACCATCCAATCATCATATTTTTTCGCAGTTTTGCTTTTGATTTCCTGCCACTCGCCTCCTTCCTCTGGATCTGTAGCGGTAATACACGCTACATGAGCTGAAGAACCCTTCAATTTGACTTGTCCCAAGTCGACCATCTTTTTCAGGAGGTCTTTAAAGACAAAACACTCCTGAATGGGATGCCCCAACATTTGATGAAAGGGACAATAATTGGGACGGTCTTCATCTCCTTCCTTGTTTGGCCTCTTCGGCACTGGTAATTGAACCAAATTATTTTCCAGAGCTGAAATGAAGTAACCAGGAACTTGCTCACTTCGGAAAGAGTAAGTTTTACTCTTCATATCCTCAAATTGTTTTCGTCATTGATATTTTTGATCATTTGGACGAAACAGCCTTTGTTGTTGGCGTTCAGGAGGTGGAGCCCTTCGAGAAGATGAAGGTTTTGAAGTAGAAATAGGTACAGGTGCTTGTTTAAGCATAACTGTAGCAGTTTCTGCTTTACCCATTCTTCTTCCTGGAGCTGATGGAATTGCATGAGATTTAACCTTAGCTTGTATAAGGGAATCTTCAATCTGTTGAGAGATTGAAGTAAGGTCTCAAAACCCTCCTGTGTATTTCACAGGGATCAATGGCGTGCGTAATTCGTCACGCAAATTTGCCACACAGATTGGCAACAATTCCTCCTGAGGGAGTGCTAAACTCAAGGAATATGTTAATCCCTTCCAACGAGCAATGAAATCAGAGACTCTTTCATTCTCCCTTTGCTTGCAGTTTGTAAGATCGAAAACTGTCGTTTTTGGCAAAGTTGAGCTAAACTGAAGAAGAAATTTTTGACGAAGATCCTCCCATCCGATGACTGACCGGGATTGCAAGCTTGTATACCAGACAAAAGCTAGTCCTTGCAAGGTTCGCACGAAGCATCTGAGTTTCACTGCTTCTTGCTGCTCTGGAGTTCCCATCATAGGATCACAACAAGACACGTAATGCGTCAAATGTTGTTCAGGGTCGCCTGATCCATTGAAAGTAGGGAAAACAGGGTTTCCAAAACTGGATGGAGGAGAAATTGAATCTACCCATTCAGGGTAAACTTTCTTTTCAGGTTGAACTTGTGCCCGTTTTCCTTCCATAGTTTCTAACCGAGCTGTTAATGACTCAATAGTAGTTATTAACTTTTGAGAAACGTCAGGTTGAACTTGGTTTTGGGTAGGTGCAATGAATGGAGCTTGGACAGACGTGGTGGTTGGTGCTGCAACTGATGGTAGTGCTGCCAACCGTTGTTGCGTTTGACCCGTAGGATTAGACCTCTGAGGGTGTACTGATAATGGAGGATATTCCTGATCCATCTCAGTAGTTACAACAAATTCCTTCGGCTGTCGGACTTCAGCATTCTTAAGAAGAAGAATACTCTGAAGTAGTTCTGCATTCAACCTTCTTAATTCTTTCATTTCTTCATCCTGTTGTGCAAACCTTTGCTCTAATGAGAGCGATTGACCTCCTTCAGAGGAAGGGTGAGAAGTAACCTGATTCTTTTCTTTCCCCTTATTGGATCCTTTTCGGAGAGGGGGAAGTGGGTTACTTGAAGGAATACCCAAGATTTGGTTAAGCCTTTGATTACGTGTGCGCACACCTTCTTCATTTAGGTCTGTGTGCGCAACTTCTTGAGAAGGAACCTCTTCCTCTGATCCCTCTGATTGAGCCTCATCTGGTGAATCAGCAGCAACGGCATTGATGACATTAATGGATGCATATTGCATGGAATCCTTTCTATCAGCATTTCTGTGATATTTTCTTCTTCTATGTCCATGATGAGACATGGAATTCCGTTGACTTGATCCCACAGGAACTTCTTGGAGAACCGTCACTTGGAGAGAATCTCCTGATAGCTTGGCTCTTCGTTCCTCTTGAGGCTTATTCCCTAATCGAGAGAATACTGACTTTCTCTGAGGGAGGGATTGAGGATTTGAAAAAGTCCCCAGTCCGGTGGACTGGGGATGTTCCTGCTGCTTCCGCTCAACTCCTCGAATCCCATTTGTTGACTCTGAGGGTTGGGTTAGAGAAGTCCCTAGTCTGGCAAGCTGGGGTGTCTCTTGACATGCTATGTCTGAGATCTTCTTAAAATCTCTCTTGATCTTGCGAATCTTAGTTCGGAAATTAGCTGGATGCATTAATATGTATCCACTTTTATCACCTGGTTCAACAGACTGTTGGATGATTTCCGAAACTTCTGTCATTTGATGAAGTGTTTTCTCCAGATGAGAGGCTTGTGCAATATTCTCGCCTACTTGATGTAGGAGCAATTCAACAACTTGTTCTCTATATACTTGATTTTGAGAGGAACTAGTTGAATCCTATTCTTGAGAAAGCTTTTGATTATGAACAAATCCCATTGACTGTGGTCGGCCATGGGCAATAACATTGCATGAGACCATTTTCGGCGGGCTTTGCTGACTGGAAAGCACTGTGAAATGTAGTGCTCCATGAACACCCCATCCTCTGATATGAACATCAGATGGAGCATTGGCAATTAACTGACGCAATCTTCTTAGTGAACCAAGGCATGAACGTTGAAGGGTTCTCTATTGCTTTTCAGCCTTCGGATACCGAGAGACTGATAGAGATGCCAAATCAATCTGACGTTGTAACCCTTATATTATCTTAAGACGATTTTCATATTCCTCGTAAGATAATACCTTCTTCTTTAATTGACAAAGAGTTTTCCATATGTTGAGACGAATATCATGGATTCCATCACCCGTCAACATCTTTGGAATGTCGTACTGGGAGTCAGCCAAAGGCCAAAACATGACTGGTACTTCACCTTTTGCCAGTTTTTTCCTCATGTTCATCATTTCCTCTTTATCATTAAATGAAGATTCTTCTACCTATTTTGACCAGAGTTGGTGTTTCCTTGTTGCTTCATCGGATTCAACAAGATTGGTAGAGAGATCACTATTCATGCTGGAAGATGAATGACCCAGGGATGGTTCGTAGAATAACCTGAACCCCAGGCTATCTTCTGATGGAGAAAGAGTTTCACCTGCCGATAGAAAAGCATTAGACATGACTGGTTTTACGTTTTCAAGTGCCTCGAGATAGGAGGGCTTTCTCGTCACTACATTACCTTCTGAAGAATTTTCTAGACAACGTGAATCACTACTGCGGAGAGGACTTTCGCAGCGAAGTTCATCACCATGAGGAGGACCGTCATGATGGGTTACAGCAAAAGATGAAATCTCTTGCTCCTTGGTCTTCTGACCACACAGAGGGTTCCTGTGGCTCTCATCTGAAGAAGAAACTTCAAGATTGATCGAATTTTCATGAAGCAAGTCTTCATGAGGAAGTGTCTGTTGAAGACCTTCAGAATTAATGTTCCTGTTATTGGGAACTGAGGGAGTAGAATCTTGAATTCCGACAGATAAATATCTAAGGGATTCAAGAACTCCAGCATCGAGCAAGGCTTGGTTACAGATTGGCCTTTGATCTCCTGACTATGCTGGGCAGATCTTTTTTTTAGATGCCTTCTTACTCGCTTTAGAAACCACTTGATGACGAAAGTGATTGCTCTGAGCAGGTGTATGTGCCCGATCAGGAAATATGGTCAGGTTAGGCTGACGATCTCCACTCAAATCAGGTGTATGTGCCTGACTTGGTTGTCCGCTTGATATGGGGGAGTATGCTCCATAACCCTCTTGGACTGGAACAGATGTGTGTGTCTGTTCCGGAGTGAATCGTTGATGTGTCACTCCAATGCTAGGGATAGATTTATGTGTCTGTCCCTGTGATGATGCTGAAGCTGTTATGATATCCTGGCAAACATCCAGAATATGAGCAGGAATTTGCTTCTTCTCTTTCACCATTGAAAAAATATGTTTGGTGACTTCAGCCGCTGGAACGGGGATATACGTCCATTCCGGGCTTGGAGTAGGTGTATGTGCCTGCTCCTGTCCTCCTTTTCCTGTCAGTGAATCCTGATAGTACTCAAGTGTGGAGGAAGAGAGTTGAGTCTGCCTCCTGTTTGTCGTCGGGACTTTCCGACTGACTTCTCCGTGCGCTACCAAGCGAGACTGTTGGTAGGCTTGATTAGTATTAGCAGGTGTATATGCATGCTGATTACACTTCGCCAAACATGGTTGACGAGATCCATCATATGTAGTCAGACGAGCCTGCTGACTAACTGGTGATGTATAAGCAGGTGTATGTTCCTGCCTATGGTACTCCACCGGAATTGACTGGCGGGATCGTCTTGATGCTGTCAGACGAGTCTGCTGGACAGCGGAATTAAAACGGACAGGTGATTGTGCATGCTCGTTATTTGCCACCAAGTTAGGTTGGTGGACTTCTCCAGAGATGGCAGGGATGACAACCTGCCTATTGTTAACCGGATTCCGTCTCTGGCAGTTCATCTTGCCTGCTCGGGTTCGAGGAACCTGAGCTGAATGCCTGGAGTCGGTACCCTCATCATGTTGAGGGCGCACTACCACACGAGTCTGGCGGCGATTGTTGATGGGAGCCCTTGAGAAGGACTCCTGTTTTTTTGAATTAAGGTCCTGTGGGACCTGCTCATTCACTTCCTCAGAGTAAGAGAGTGAATGGAAATTGCGTTCCGGGGATAACGACCCGAAACGGTTGGAGACGGTAGTCAACACCGCCTGCTTCTTGATCGCTGGCCGCCGTTGTCCGGATGACCAGGTAGAGTTGTTAACTTGGAGGGCTTGACGAGTGGCTTCCAGAGTTGGGATAGTACCGTTGCGACGGTACTCCTTAACCAGTGCATTAGAAACCCAGCGTTGAAGATGCTGAGTTGGTGATGTAATCCTCAGAGCGGACGACGTTCCAGCAGGAGTAGTAGCATTGGTTTTCACAGTAGCAGACCTCACAGTAGAGGTGTTCACAGCAGCAGTATTCACAGAGGTGAATTTAAGGAAATCCATTTTACAGAAGATCTTGAGAAAAGAGTGCATGTTCCATATAACAGACATAATCAAGATGAATCCGGCCACTGCATCTTTTGGATGAGCACATGTCAATGATTGCTTTTTTGGCCCAAGGGGCCTAACAAATAATAAGAACATCACTTTAACTTGGTTAAGGATTCACGTCGGGTTCACCATTTTTGTTTCGCACGGATTTCGGGGATGACCTCCTGGACGGTAGATTCAAACGTTCCGATTGGTTTCTAGCGGGTTTGTTCGTAGAACCGGAAACATCCAATGATTCCACATCCGTTTGGACCCACTTTCCAAAGGTAGGCGCTCATTAGCTTGTGGACTGATGAGGCTTAGGAATTTGCATTGGTCGAGAGGATGGGAGGTCGGACTCATCACACCTTTTTGAGGGGAATTATTGTCTACTCCGGGACTCCCTTTATAGATTTAAGTTATATTCGTGAATCCTTATTACATTACCAAGTATAAAATGTGCTTTCCTTTAGTTTTAACAATCAATGATTAAATATGCAAGAAATTTAGAGAATCTTTTATATGTATTTGAGGTTATTCATCAATAGAGAATCATCTATATCTGTTTAGAGATTCTTGGTCAATGGTATCCTTCAAAACATTTATATAAAAGTCTCTTGGTCATTATGATGACCAGGCTGGTTTTAAAGCCACTCAGTGGGGCACTTGATGTTTATCGTCATTCAGAAGGACATGGATTATTTCAAAGTTGGGATCGAACCCATAAATGTTCTACCTACGTATCCTTTGTTTTGGAAAAGGAATCAGAACCCACGTAGTTCGAGTAATGGAGTACGATGTTTATGATTGATGGCTCAAAGAAGAATGTCATAATTACTTTTACACTCTAAGCTCACGTGAGTCATGCTCGGTGTGAGAAACAAGAGGTATTGGTAAAAAAATTAGACAATTGTGCCATGAAAGATCCAATCATAAGAAATTGTTTGGGGCTTAGGTATGTATGACTGCCCAGATAGATGAAGGTTTAGGATTCACTTTTAGGGAGAAAATCCAGGAATAGGGTCTATAAAGGTATATGTGCTTTATGGAGATTTGAATACTCTAATCTTGGGGCTTACTCCTAAGGAGGATGCCCAAGTTAGGAGGGGACTTATGATTGGGTTTTACTCCTGAAAAGGAAACCCAAATCAAGGGTAAATTAGGACTGGTTAAGAGAAATTTAAGGGGGCTTGGGGTTTACTCCTGAAAAGGAAACCCAAGATTATGACTGGGACTTACTCCTAAAAAAGGAGGCCCAGGTTATGACTGAGTCTTATTCCTAAAAAGGGAGACCCAGGTTAAGGGACTTGGGGTTTACTCATGAAAAGGATGCCCAAGATTATGACTGAGTCTTATTCCTGAAAAGGAGACCCAGGTTATGACTGAGTCTTATTCCTAAAAAGGGAGACCCAGGTTAAGGGACTTGGGGTTTACTCCTGAAAAGGATGCCCAAGATTATTACTGAGTCTTATTCCTGAAAAGGAGACCCAGGTTAGGAAATAAGGTTTGGGGCTTACTCCTTAGGAGGATGCCCAAGTTTGGGAATTTTAAGAATTTGGGGCTTACTCCTAAAGAAGGATGCCCAGATTTGAAATTGGGGCTTACTCCTGAGGAGGATGCCCAAGTTAAAGGATTATGATTGGGGCTTACTCCTGAGGACGATGCCCAAGTTAAGGATTCTCTCATCTTAAAGGATGAGGTTGAATGAATGAACTCTCTATATTTAGTGACATAAGGATATTTAAGTCACTAGGTTTTGAGAGACATTCCACAGAATTCCTTTCAGATAAGGAAGTCAAATCAAGAAATCATGCCATAAAATGGCTTTGAAGAGTGTCTTGAAGACTGAATCTTGAAAAGGAAAGGTGTAATGGCTTAAGAGGGGTAAAATGGGCAAGATGGGCACCCAAAAAGGTAGGGGCGCGCAAGTCTTGAAAGGCGCGCAAGTCTTCCGTGGGCGCGCAAGTTTTGGTCGTGCAGGTATACCTGCGCGACACATGGTGTACTTGCGCGATTTTCAACCAGCATTGAAATATTTGAGCGACTCTTTTTTAAACCCTTTAGAATCCTCTTGAGGTTCTTCCAGAAAAGGGACGCGCAAGTTATATTGAAGGAAATAAATCGGCGCGCAAGTGTTTGATGAGTTTCAACACTTAGGCCTTCCTTCTTCTCTTTAGATCTTCCGTTCTAGGTAATAAATTAACTTAGAAGTGTTCCGGAAGCTTTGAGAAGAGACTTGGGAGTCGGGAGCTTCAATCCGAGTTTCTGGAAAAAAATCCTCTCAAATGGGGGGCCCACAGGGTCTATTTATAGGCAAAAGAAGGCCCTGGGTGGTTACAGGGCGGTTACCACTTAGGTCGCGCAAGTCACCTGCGCGACCAGGGGTGTCGTGCAAGTAGACTTGCACGACCACTAGGCAGCGCGCAAGTACTTGCACGACCACTAGGCGGCGCGCAAGTGTACTTGCGCGACCATGAGGGAACATGCGCGACCTATGGGCAATGTTCTCCTTGTTCATCCCTTTGTCGATTTTTGATGTTTCTTCAAAGGATGAATCACATTGGACTCAGATATTCCCCTTTTTCCAATCTTTAGATTCTGTGACGAAAGGAGCGTCAACACCCCCTTATAAAAGAGAGCCCTGGGTAATGGTTTTTGTCAGAATCCAGACTGTTGTAATGGCAGTACTACTGCATATTAAATAGAAGATAAATTCTACTGATTTTTTTGTTTTGTTAATATATATATATATAATAAAACAAAACAAAAAAAAATTAAAAAACATAAAAAAAATTTAAAAAAAAGTTTCTGTAGGATGCGTGAACCCCGTTCACGCATCTTTCAGTGCGCTTATGATGTGTTAACCTTGTTCACGCATCTTCCTGGGATCAGTGATGCGTGAACAGTGTTCACGCATCTTGGACCCATTTTTAAAAATATTTTGAACCCTAACCCATTCAGGAAAAAAAATTCAAAAACCTAGAGTTCATCCATGGTGCTTTAAGGTTTGATTAGAGTACATTGAGGATGGGTTTGATCTTGAAAACAACTTCTATGGTGACAATGGAGAAATTCGGTAACGGGGTGTGGTGGTCTAGTGGAGTTCTAGCACAGTGATAGAGGATAAAAATGACAGAGTGAGGGGATCATATGATCAAGTTGTGAAAACACCATTTTGACATCAAGTTCATTGTGTTGCACTCACATGTTTCCCACATTAATGTTTTAGTTTTCTGGGTGCTTGTATATAAAAATTAATGTGGATTTGGGATCATATATCCTGCTGCGAGGATGGGGTCCCACATATATACACAAACATCACATTTACAAGCCTTGTTGACTTACTGGTTACCAAAAGGATATCTCCTAACGCATATGCGCATTCCATGGGACCCTTGGTTCTCTTATTCGCTAATGTGCTCCTTGAGGTCTAGGTTAGCTCATGCGGGCTTGTTCTTGGGTCATCTCTTAGTTCCTTAGACTCATTGAAAAAATCCAATTTTTTTACATATAATAAAAACATGACAAAAGTACTACAACTAAACACGTTTTAATTTATTTATTTTATAAATTAATATTCAGAAATAAAAATTCTTAGAAAATGGTAAATTAATTATTACATGTTTAGAAAATATTTAAAAAATATTAAAATTATAATGAGTTTGTGTGTAAATATATGATCTTAAAATACCCCAATACTTGAACTATGGGTTTCATCAAGCATTATATATCAAAAATAAAGTGAAAAGGTCACTGATTCTGCCACTATTCAAATTTCAATGTAATAAAATAAAAAATTATGAGTGGGAAAATAAAACTTCAAACTTTACAAAGTTACAAATCAACCATTGTATTTTTCTCACAACATTTTTAATTTGATGGGTATTCCCCTTCCTTCCATTCAAGAATTTTAATTTATTATTATTAAACATGCCATATTTTTATTTACTACAAACTGAATTCTTTTATCCACTCACCACTCGAGGTACATGTTTGAGTAGAGTTACGCTCATACCATTATTGCATTCTCCTTTTACACGGGCTTGTATTGGACCTATCATATCAAATTTTTAATGAAAAAAATATCATGAGAAAATGAGGACATTTGAATTAAAGATTTAATGACTCTGGAGCTTTGGTTTTATGGTTAATTATGTTTAAAATAGTAAGGCTCAAAGAAGAGGTTTAATCTAAAGCATAACTCATGATACTAATTGGAAAATAGTAATGAAAATATCCCCTTCAATATGAGAACTCCCTATTTACAAGATCAAAGTAATGTTATGATATAATGGAAGATCATACTGTTGAAAATTAACTTTTTATTATCAAAACACTTTTAAGGAAAAAGTGAGAACCTACACAACATAACCAAATCAAACACTAAAAGTAACAACAAAATTATTAAAGGAATGGTTAAGCTGGCTAGAATCATTCTCCAAAAACAATTTCCAAGAAATATAATCTACTTGTGTGTCTATAACATCCTTTAAAATGTCTTCAAAATGATACACCAAATAGTCTCAAGTGTTCATGTATTCCTCTTTTTTGATCTTCCTCACTTTGAATCCTCTTATCAATATATAGTCTTTCTTTTCAATCCAAGGACATTTCTCCCTAGTAGTGTCCACTCTGAGAAATCTTCACATCATTTTTCACCACCCCCTTTGTGACATTAATCATCAGAATGTACACCATTTTCTCACCCAAATGCATGATCAGTTATAGATTATGCTTTGGAAGCATGGTTTTCTCTCACTAAGTTCCATCTACAGTCTTATTGAAATGAACTTCCTCATAGGTTGCAACCTCCACCCATGTAATGACTCAAATTTTTTCAATTCTTTTAGAAATTGTTTGGGAATATTTCATGAATAGGAACTGAGATGGCATGATATTTCAAAGCCCAGTATACCCAGAACGGTTTGGTGATTTTTTTTTTAGTTTTTAAAAGTGTGTGCAAGCAATTTTTTTGAAAAAGTGGAATAACTCCTAAAGGGTACCCATATGAGAAATACGAGGGCAATGTTTATCTCATAGTAGTGACTTTACCTAAGGTGAAACATAACTTTAGTTGGCATGAGACTTCTGTGGAAAACCCAAAATTGGTATAACCATAAATAAAATAATACAATAAAATTATTTTATTTTTAAAATATTAATAACTCATAAAAGTTAACCTATAGTGGAAAGCTGAGGCCAATGTTATGTTTTTAAGGGGGTGTTTTCCTTTGGTGAGGCCTAACCTCGGTCGACATAGGTCATCTATGAAAGATAGTTTTTGGACGATAACGTCGCTAAAATATTCAATTAAAACATTTTATTTCACCTTACATGATGACGCAATGTCAGTTTACCTTTTTAATAAACCATTTCAAAAATCTAGGGTTATCTTCATAACCCTACAGTTTCTCTAAAGCAAGGATAAGGAGGCACTCTCGGTGGCAATGACAGATCAGAGGTCAAAACTCAGATCAAGATTCAATTAAATGACAAACGATGACTATGCAACTTCACCCTTCATCAATGACTGATCCAAACCCTAGGTCGGGTGTGAGTTTTAAATCCCTTCTTTTCTCCATTCTTATAGTTAAATTATGAATCGAGATCAACCCCCAAACAGGTTGTTCTGTGGTTCGCTCATTCTTGAGGAAGGTATGATTTGTGGGAATTATTTTCAGGACAATTTTTATTATGGATTGTTTATCTTAATCCTTATTATGGAAAATATCGAGTATGGAATAAACAAATGACCGAGGTTCATTCCTCAGGTTCCTATTTGTGAATTTCTCCTCGAATTTTTCTTTGTGTTCTTCATGTTCTTCACTGGAATATGAATGAAAATTCATTGTTTAAATGTTTCTTGGAGCAACAGTTCGAAATCATAGATCCAACATCATGATGACCTATCAGAGTTACAATGATTATAGAAGCAGACAAATTGACATATTTCCTGAGTAATCTCCCATCAAGTGTTCTTTAGTGGAATGCACTGTAACGCTGATCTAAGCCCAGGGGGATGAAAAAAGCAACCCAAGGATTGTGGAGGTTTCTCATTTTCAGATAAAGGAGCCCCATAGGCTACTCGGTGGCACATGATAGGGGATACAGGTACTCTGATGTCGGTGACTGGCGGCCGGAGGTGGCACGCAGTGGTGGCCAAAGGTGGTTCACCAGTGGGGCGGCCGGTGGAGGAAACAATGGGGCCTGCTGAGGGTTGTGTGGGAGCCCACGGTGGTGAGGTCACAGGGCTGGCGGGATGTAGAGGAGACCAAATTGACCAGTGCACACGGATGAGTGGCGTGTGAGGGATCCAGTTGTCCACGAGGTCAGGCAACCATTTGGTTTTATGGTTAATTATGTTTAAAATAGTAAGGCTCAAAGAAGAGGTTTAATCTAAAGCATAACTCATGATACTAATTTGAAAATAGTAATGAAAATATCCCCTTCAATATTAGAACTCCCTATTTCCAAGATCAAAGTAATGTTATGATATAATGGAAGATCATACTGTTGAAAATTAACTTTTTATTATCAAAACACTTTTAAGGAAAAAGTGAGAACCTACACAACATAACCAAATCAAACACTAAAAGTAACAACAAAATTATTAAAGGAATGGTTAAGATGGATAGAATCATTCTCCATAAACAATTTCCAAGAAATATAATCTACTTGTGTGTCTATAACATCCTTTAAAATGTCTTCAAAATGATACACCAAATAGTCTCAACTGTTCATGTATTCCTCTTTTTTGATCTTCCTCACTTTGAATCCTCTTATCAATATATAGTATTTCTTTTCAATCCAAAAACATTTCTCCCTAGTAGTGTCCACTCTGAGAAATCTTCACATCATTTTTCACCACCCCCTTTGTGACATTAATCATCAGAATGTACACCATTTTCTCACCCAAATGCATGATCAGTTATAGATTATGCTTTGGAAGCATGGTTTTCTCTCACTAAGTTCCATCTACAGTCTTATTGAAATGAACTTCCTCATAGGTTGCAACCTCCACCCATGTAATGACTCAAATTTTATCAATTCTTTTAGAAATTGTTTGGGAATATTTCATGAATAGGAACTGAGATGACATGATATTTCAAAGCCCAGTATACCCAGAACGGTTTGGTGATTTGGTTTTAGTTTTTAATAGTGTCTGCAAGCAATTTTTTTGAAAAAGTGGAATAACTCCTAAAGGGTACCCATATGAGAAATACGAGGGCAATGCTGAGCTCATAGTAGTGACTTTACCTAAGGTGAAACATAACTTTAGTTGGCATGAGACTTCTGTGGAAAACCCAAAATTGGTATAACCATAAATAAAATAATAAAATAAAATTATTTTATTTTTAAAATATTAATAACTCATAAAAGGTAACCTATAGTGGAAAGCTGAGGCCAATGTTATGTTTGTAAGGGGGTGTTTTCCTTTGGTGAGGCCTAACCTCGGTCGACATAGGTCATCTATGAAAGATAGTTTTTGGACGATAACGTCGCTAAAATATTCAATTAAAACATTTTATTTCACCTTACATGATGACGCAATGTCAGTTTACCTTTTTAATAAACCATTTCAAAAATCTAGGGTTATCTTCATAACCCTACAGTTTCTCTAAAGCAAGGATAAGGAGGCACTCTCGCTGGCAATGACAGATCAGAGGTCAAAACTCAGATCAAGATTCAATTAAATGACAAACGATGACCATACAACTTCACCCTTCATCAATGACTGATCCAAACCCTAGGTCGGGTGTGAGTTTTAAATCCCTTCTTTTCTCCATTCTTATAGTTAAATTATGAATCGAGATCAACCCCCAAACAGGTTGTTCTGTGGTTCTCTCATTCTTGAGGAAGGTATGATTTGTGGGAATTATTTTCAGGACAATTTTTATTATGGATTGTTTATCTTAATCCTTATTATGGAAAATATCGAGTATGAAATAAACAAACAGCCGAGGTTCATTCCTCAGGTTCCTATTTGTGAATTTCTCCTAGAATTTTTCTTTGTGTTCTTCATGTTCTTCACTGGAATATGAATGAAAATTCATTGTTTAAATGTTTCTTGGAGCAACAGTTCGAAATCATAGATCCAACATCATTATGACCTATCGGAGTTACAATGATTATAGAAGCAGACAAATTGACATATTTCCTGAGTAATCACCCATCAAGCGTTCTTTGGTGGAATGCACTGTAACGTTGATCTAAGCCCAGGGGGATGCAAAAAGAAACCCAAGGATTGTGGAGGTTTCTCATTTTCAGATAAAGGAGCCCCATAGGCTACTCGGTGGCACATGATAGGGGATACAGGTACTCTGATGTCGGTGACTGGCGGCCGGAGGTGGCACGCAGTGGTGGCCAAAGGTGGTTCACCAGTGGGGCAGCCGGTGGAGGAAACAATGGGGCCTGCTGAGGGTTGCGTGGGAGCCCACGGTGGTGAGGTCACAGGGCTGGCGGGATGTGTAGGAGACCAAATTGACCAGTGCACATGGATGAGTGGCGTGTGAGGGATCCAGTTGTCCGCTCTGTTGGCCCATTAGGATGGTCCCATCATCCCATCACGCTAAGTCTAGTAGGCTCACAAGCCTTTCCGGTTCAGACCGGGTTGAGTCGACTGAGGGTTTAGGTCGGTCCCAGACCTGACCCTTTTCTATAAAACGACCATAACTTTCATGAAGGAGGTCTGTTTGACGATACGTCTACAGAATTGGTACCCTTGCGATAAGGCATTCCTTTTTAGATGACTTAGTAGGTTTTTATTTATACCATCAGGGTTTGGGAAAGTTCTATTTGACTTTCCTATGAGGGTTTGATGCAGAATCTTGTTTCCGTTATAGAGGGTGAAATGAGAGGTTGAAAGCATACCCATGGTCTTTCCTATAAAGGATTGATATAGGATATAGTACTTATCATAGAGTATGACCTGTGTACTGAAGTGAGTTATCTCAGCCAGTCTTTGATATTTGACTCAACAGGTTGAAGCATGTATTGCATCGAGAGGCATGATCGGTCCTCACTTCCCTTCGTGGTACCTTAGGGGTTTTGGAAATGGTGTGAACAATATTTAAAAGGTAACCTATCCTTTATCTAGGATTATGTTTATAGTAGTGTGAGGAGTCCCCCCAATGATCCCTGGGTGGTCGGACCCCCAATATGTGTATCAATATCAGATTCTTTTTGTTCTACATGACTAGACCCGAAGAGTGTTCTTTGGGAAGTTTCTAGTGGTTGATGTTTGTATGTGACACGATGACTAAGTGACTTGGGGGTTACATGAATATCAACACTCCATTTATTACTGACACTCCATGTGTCACCGACACTCCATGTGTTACCCACACTCCGTGTGTTACCGAAACTATGTATATTAGTAACACTGGATGTCTTAGTCCACATGGTTGCCTGACCTCGTTTCTGGAGATCTCACTCCTCAAACTACCTAATAGAAGAACGTATAAGGACTAAGAGTTTGTGAGTTTTGGTTTGGGGTAACAGTGTCAAATGTTTCACGTTCGACTTTCAGGCTATGGAATCCAGTGATGGTGTGGTGGCTGGTGTATCAATACACTAAGACTTTGAATTCTACTTTTCAACTCGGTACATGAAAACACTAGTTGCAGGCGGGGATGATGGTATAATCATCATATAGAAGTGGGTTGGGTTCTTCATATAATTATTGAGTCATCTCACCAGGTATAATATATTGACTGTGGAAAATCTTTTTTTACTTCATGAAGATTCCACGTAGATAGCAGTCCATAATTCCATCACATTATCATGAAGATGATCGGAAGGGTAATGAGATATCCGTATTGATATTTTTACCAGAGACAACAACTTTGGGTGGTGTGCCAACTATACCACCACCTATAGAGTAGCACATGGTACCCGTATTACTAGTGGATGAGATGCATAGGTTGAGCACACTTTATGAGTTTCCGTGATAGTGACCCCTCAAGTTATGAGGAATACCTGACTCTTAGGTGGATGAGGATTATCCTGAGGTGGTGACTAAGTTTTCTATCAATTTAGGGCACTAAGAGATCAGATGGTGGTCCTAGCGGTGAGCCTTGTAACGCCCCGACCCCATCTACCCAGAGTCGGTGCATTACTTCGTAACATTGGCATGATCACAAAAGATCAAGTCTCGAAAGACCGATTAGTTTAGTAGCCTTGGAAACACTAGATACATTCATAAGTCTTACATTACATCATAAAGTGAAAAACTAATAATAAAGTCTCCATAGTCCACACTCATATCCTCTTCTGACTATCCCTGCAGGTCATTCATAAAATACTTCTTCACATCCTGGAAAATATTAAAACATTGAAAGGGGTGAGCTCAGATGCTCAGTCAGGATAACAATATAGCTGAAGCCTTCATCAATAAACATAAACATTTAAGGCAATGTATAACTAAAACAAAATCCTTTTAAACATGAACTGCAACATAATATGGCAAAAGTAAAATGAGATAATGCCATTCACTTCTTCACATGGATATTCTACTGGTCGAATAATCACATGCAATATCAATAACCACTTTCATAATGATGGAATGCATAATGCCAGACTATCATAACCACGTAACCAAGGCCTTGTGCCAAGACCACAAATAAGATTTTTTCAAGGCCTCGTGCCAAGACACTAGTTTGTCTCATGAGAACTACTGATGCATCGAGGAGCTATAGCGGGCTCCACCTGTCACTTATTAAGTCCAATGCATTCCTCATATGAATAGGTTGTAAACATATCATAAACCATAACATAATCGTATCACATAAAACATGCATAAAGGAAACATAAAATTTCCACATTTCAATCACAAGATATCAATACAACACATTAATATAATAAAAATGCTTTCAAAACCATTTTCAATACCAAAATAAAAGAAAAGTATAACATGGTATTTATGTTTCATTAAAAAAGGTATGGCTTGTAGAGGAAGCCGAAACTCAAATAGTGGTCACGGCAACGGAGAAGTCGTTGTCGCCACATACGTATGACAAAAACATTCCCTTTTGTTGTTTAGTAAACGCTTCGTATAAAAAAGATTCCTTTTGAATAAACGTAAAAGTCAAAGGGGTTTATACACCGTATAAAAGAAATTTGTGTATAAAACCAAATATGCCTCAATAAAAGGAGATTGAGACGAAGTCCTTACAAAGATCATTTTTAAAATAAAATAGATATATTATGTGTATTCACTATAGGTACACATAAAGAAAGTAAAAATACAAAATAAGACATAATAATATCATGACATAATTTGAAAGTAGGAGATTAACCCAAAGAATGTAAGTTGGGTTAAGAAGTTCCCTTACCTTGCGTCCTGTCCTGACTCGACCGTTCTTTAACCTCCTGAATAATAAACTAGAGTTAATTTATATTTACATAAGAACCTTTTTCATGTTCATTATTCCTTTTATATCCCTTATTACCATTTTATGAACATTATGTAATTATTTATGTTTATAACGGTCATTTTGTCGATCTTAGGTACTTGAGTCAAAAATAAAATTCTTATAATTACAAGTTGTTCATGTGGTGATATATCCATTATATCCAGAATTATGTTCATGATGTAGATATCATATATATCATATATATCCAGTATATACATGCATTTATAATATTACATAACATTTAGAGGTAAGAAATGAAATTCACCGTTCATGGAGACCGTAAGCCGTACGTACACATGAACGCTACTTTCATTTCTATTTCATATTTAATGGAATGAAATCATAATTATATAAAGGTATAATATAGTTCCAGTATAATATAATATATAATATCATTTACTCCATCCTTTATACATCCCACATATGGCATTAACGATTCAAATCACTTTGAGGGGGCGGTAGTCCACACTTCCTAAAATGAAATTATCGCGTTTACCCATAATGGAAATCATAAAGTATGCCATAAATGAGAAATACAGAAGCATAAGTATAACATAAACATATTATATATCATATATAAATATAGTGACATATTAATGGCCACCTTTGAAGGTGTTATATGAGTGTTGAACAGTCATCATTTCGTGAGGCAGAAATTCGCCATCCACAGAAACCGTATGTTCTTTAACCATTAGATGTAGGTGTGTGTAAGTGTAGCTAGAATCCTTCTTATAAAAACATCCTCGTATATTGAGGATACTGGTTTTGTTACAAAAGAAATTAATAAAAAGATTTTAGGGGGTTGGAGAAGAAAAATAAAACAAAACAACATTAGAGAAGACATTACCTCAAAATCGGGTAACTCTTTTTGATTTGAGCCAAAGGCTTCCTTGGGAAGATTTCTGCCCAAATTGAGGCTTCTAGGAGTAAGAGAGGAACGTTGGGAGAGTATTTGGGCAGAGTTTGGCCGATCCAAATGGCTTGAAAGTGTGAATGAGGTGGTAGAGGTGGGGGCCTTTTATAAGAGGAGAGGAGGGGCACTCTTGGAAAGTAAGGGAATTTTACATTATTATACAATGATTTTCGGATTCTAAAGGTCCCACACTTATATAATTTGTGGCTAAGGTGATAAGGGTTCTAAATCTACCCATCCAATAGTCTTTGGACAAGTTTAATCCTTGTATTGTACATTATCTTTTCATTTTATTAAAATCGTTAAATAATGAGGTCATCGCTGCATCATAATGATGTCATAAATAATTTAACTTATTTAATGTCTATAAATTATAAAAAAAAGTACTATGATGTAGGAAATCTTTTTAGCTTTCAAATGACTATTTATAGTAAAAAATATGACTTGTATAACCCCATGTAAAAATTGTTTTAGTAAAACATTTCATGTTTGTGTCATTTTTTTACTTTAACATTAAATAAAAGGTATTTATGTCATTTTCCAAATAAAGTGGCTCCATGGGGTCCCCAAGTTGACCCATGGAATTTCGTGGTCGGAAATGACACATCCAATGAGGTTAGGACATGTGTCAAGCTCATCTCATATTATCAAAACATTATTTTTACCTTAAACTGCACTAATTACCTCTAATCGCGATTAAGAACATAAAAGTTACTATTCACCAAAAATTATTTTAATCTCATTGAAACAAATTTTACTTCTTAATGACAACCATGTATGTCGGATTTTTGAAAATCAAAACACAGAAGTGGTAATATTTCATTTAAATGAAAAATCAGTTATTTAACTACCACTTAGTGGTTTCACTATTCATCAAAAATTGAAGTTTTTCAGAACAATGCCAAAATTTCAGCCTAAGCTATAATTGATATTCTGAATTCAAAAATGATGTATATTTTCAAAAATTACAAACATATAAGTTTCATTAATTAATTTTATAATTAATTCCCGCCGTCATAACAAATAGCGTATTTTTAAGAAACAATATATATCAAAAGATTAACAATTTTTTATGTCCAATTTCAAAGTGAAATTAATTCTAATGAAAAACATTGGATAAAATGGTAAAAATATATTCTAATTATACATTAAAACCACTAAATAGTATAATTTATCACTATAAGTTATTTTGATTAAAAAAGTTGTTTTTAAGTATTTTTCACTATTCATAAAAAATTAGAAGTTCTCAGAAAAATTCCAAAAATTCAACATAGGCTAATTTCGATATTCTGAATCCAAAAATGAATCCATTTTGAAATATAAAATTTCTATAATTTTAAAAAGTGGTTATTACTATTCATAACGGCTACTTTGATTAGTCGCGGTGTTTTAGAACTCGAAGTTGCGTACAATGCAAGCTATTGCATTATTGAATGAGAAGCGTATCGTGGCAGCTCGGGGTGTTACAAACCTTCTATGTGGATTAGTAGGGTGATGGCTAGGTTTAGATTACCTGATCATACAATGAGGTGACTCTTCTGTGGATAGAGTTTGAGAAATTTTTTCAAAGAAGTGGTTCTCCCCATATAAGATAAGGGATATGCGTTCCCAAGATCATATACAGCTCTATCATGAAAACATTTCTATATCCTAGTATTCATTGAGGCATACCGATATTTCCAGGTAATCGATAAATATGATA
The DNA here is from genome assembly GCA_963277665.1 of Viscum album. Lineage (NCBI taxonomy): Eukaryota > Viridiplantae > Streptophyta > Magnoliopsida > Santalales > Viscaceae > Viscum > Viscum album. The sequence continues at coordinate 78,986,832 of OY728163.1, read as the reverse complement.
CACAACCAGTGCTTCAGTGTTCAGACTTTTGAGAAAGCTGTTATTAGGGAAATATGAGCCAAAATTATTCTTTGTGCATTCTTACTTATGCTAGGGTGCTAGAGAGAATATTTTTTGTTGAAAGTAACTTAGATGATTGGATATAGCTGGTGACTGTCAGCAATGTGCAAGCAGGGAAATAGTGGATGGGACAATGAGGCCGAGACAGTGACAAGAAAATATAGATCTGCATGGTGGAAGATGTGGCATAGAATTTGGGAGAGCTATATGAGGTGGTGTACATTTCGACATGTTACCACCACCACACCCAAGTGGTCCACACCACGATCAAGGAGCTAGAAGACAAGGTTGGGGACAACTACACATGGTCGAGGTTTATGACCCAAGGGCACAAAGAATTATTTGAGGGGTGGTCTATGTATACTCTTAGCTTCTGTATTGATAGACACAACTTCTAATCATTTTTTACTTGTCATGAATCTTGTTTGAGACATAGAGTTTTCATTTAAACGGTTGACTTGTCCCTTATATATCGAGATACCTATGGGTGGAGACTCGATAATCACACTAGTGATGATAGTGTGATCTGACCCTTGAGGCAAGAGTTTTGGTTGGAACCTCTTGGTGATGGGATCAAGGCCTTAAAAAGTCATTCCTGGTATGGATTGGTTATTAGCAGTCCATTCTTGGATTTAATGTTTTAGGAAAAGGGTGTGGTATGTCTAGAATAATGGAATAGGGTTTTCCTTAGTCAGTGAAAATGGAAACACAGAAAACATATGATATACTCATGTATAAGAGGGTTCATTTGATCAGTCATTAGTTAGATATAACTACCCTCAGAGAAGTATATGTTGTGAGTTTTTAGTTCCCAATAGTAGTAGAAGAGTACAAGGACTTCTTTACAAAAGATGTTTCAAAGATTACCTTTCAACTAGGAGATCGATTTCCAGGTTGTTTTACACCCCATGATGACACTGATATCAACATCATCATATCAGATGGACTTCGTAGAGTTTCACAAGCTAATGGTGTAGTTGGAGGGCTTGAAGAGGAAGGGATTAGTAAGACAAAATGTTTGAGTTTATGTCTGGATTAATGGCACTTTAACCAAGTTATTGTAGAGAATGAGTATCCACTACCAAAGGATCGATTACCACATAGATCAGTTGAAGGGGTGCCATGGTTCTCGAAGGTTAACCTTCGATCAAGATATCACTAGTTGCGAGTATGAGATGAGGATATACCGAAGATGGATTTTAGATGTCTCTATGGTCACTATGAGTAGTTTGTGATGCCCTTTGACATGAAGAAGAGCCTAGAAGTGTTCATGGGACTCATGAACCAGATCTTTTATCTTTGACATGAAAGGGGAAGCCTTTCGTCTAGATAGATTAGTGCTAGAAAACTTTTTAGTAGTTGAGGCAGAGTTCGAAGAGCGCCACGGTCAAGAGATTTCCAGAGGATATAGTTTATTACGTAGTGTTATGTGATGCATTAAGTACCACACTTAGTTGTTTCCTAATGTTGAGGCGAGTGGTGATTTCCTATAGTTCATTCTTGTTCAGACTACATGGGATGAATTATTTAACCCATGATCTTGAGATGGAAACGATAGTCCTCACATTGAAGACGTGGTGATAGTACCTAATGGGAGAGCAATTTATCATCTACCCCAACCAGAATAGTATAAAGTATATCTTCTCTCATAATGACATAAACATGAGATAGAGGCGATGGATAGAGTTACTCTAGGACTATGAATTTGAGATATTACATACTTCTGAGAAGAGGGATGTGGTGGAAGATTCTCTCAATAGGAGATCCGATTTTCAGTTTCTGAATGATTCACCATACTAGTTGGCCTTGTTACAGTTAATCTTCATGGATAGAGATGAGGCAACTTACCTTCAATAGATGTTTTTTACCCCTCCAATCTTACTGTGAGTCTAAGAGGCACAACTTTGTGATACCGATAATGAGACTTTATGTTCTCAAATGTGCATATGGAATACCCCAGATAGATATTTGAATGGTGGTGAGCACACTTTTCTTTTCATAGGATGCATAGTAGTACCAGGGGTGTTTCAGGTGGAGTTTTGGGAAAGTTCCATAAATTCCCCCTTTTATCCATGATTTTCCTGGTTCTCAGGAAAATAATGGATACCTAGAGTTTTGATATGCACCGGGATATGCATGTGGGTGTCAAGGTGGGCATTGGGGATGACAAAATGATTTCAAGATGGGATTACCTATTAATATGAAATTTGAGTGCTTGTTTGAATATATTTCTTGGTTTATCAACTCACTGTGTCAAGCCCCCTATTCTTGAAAGGGTTTCTCCATTTCTTTCTTATGGTGCCAGGAAGGAAGTGGGAAAGGATATCGGTGGACTTTATTCTGAGTTTACCACATACTTATAGGAGACATGATACCATCTCAAGGATCATTGATCAACTCACCAAGTCAACAACTTCTTCGATTTTTGGGAGCAGAGTTCAGTGGAGAGCTTGGGATGAATCTATGTGTAGGAGATAGTTAGACTCCATAGAATCCCATCTATGATAGTTTCTTATTAGGATGATCATTTTTTATCCTAGACATGGAGATCAAGGACGGGAATGATATGATCCTCTGTGGGAAGTCGACTCCTTTACTATGTGCCTAGTGGCAGCACAAGAATCTCTCGGAGAGCACATGGGAGTAGGAGGGTCAAATTCGTGATCGGTACCCAATCTATTTGGGTATCACATGGTTTGGATTTTGGGGACATAAATCCTTAATGTGGGGAGAATGTAATGACATAGATTTTCCTGATTTTAATTTTAGAATATTTCTGGGAAAATTCTACGAGTATAAATTAAGACAGTGTGTGATTCTGAGATTCGGTGTTCCCGAAAAAGATCGTAAAAAATTGTTATTTTTTTTAATAGTGAGTGATTTTCCTAAAAACTTTGAATAACTTTTTAATGGGTACCAAAATCATAAATCTGAGGGAACCATTGAGCTCATAGTAGTAGCTTTATCCAAGGTACAACTTAACTTTAGTCGGTGCAGGTCCTCTGTGAAAAAACAAAAAAATGGCATAATCATAAATAAAATAATTAAATAAAATTATTTTATTTTTTAAAATGGTAATAGTAAATTAGATTGGGAATATGATACCACTGTTGAGTTTGTAAGGTGTTTTTATCCTTAGGCACGACCTAACCTCGGTAGGCGGAGGCCAATTGTGAAAGATAGTTTTTGGACGTGAACATCATTAAAATATTTAATAAAAATATTTTATTTAACGTTACATGATGATGAAGCAAAGGTTTTCCTTTTTAATAATACTTTTCAGAAATCATGGCTTATCACTATTACCCTAGAGTTTCCCTAAGGAAAGGAAAATGAGGATCTCTTACCTGCGATGAAGGATCGAAGGTCGAAACTCAGATCAAGAATAGACGAATCAATGAATGATGCAAACAGAGATTCACCCTTCATCAACGATTAGTCAAAACCCCATGTTGGCCATGTTTTTTAAATTCCTTCTTTTCCCCTTTTATGGAGTTAATGGAGGAACACAGATCAACCTACGAATAGGTTGATCCGCGGTTCGCTCATTCTTATGGGTGGGATGATTTGTGGGAATATTTTTGGGGATTATTTTTTTGTTATGGTTTGTTTATCTTGATCATTATTATGGAAAATATTGAGGCCAAAATGAATAAATGGCTGAGGATCATCCCTAAGTTTCTTTTTGTGAATTTCTCCCTCAATAGTTCTTCGTGTTCTTTGTGTTCTTCGTGGAAATATGAATGGAAATTCATTGCGCAACCATTTCTTGGTGAAAGGTTCCAAAATCAGATATCCAGCATCATGACTACCTAGAGGAGGTGAGACGACAATGTAGGCGGATGGATTGACATGTTTCTGGAGTAATCACCCATCAAGTGTTTTTCAGAGGATTGAATCACAACATTTATTTGATCCCTACGCGATGATGAACATGACTTGATAATCATGAATTTTCCTCTGTTTTCAAAAACAGAGTAGAAGAGGATACCCAGTGGCCCGTGGAAAGGGCCACTGGTGACCAGAGTCCAGTGACGGTCGATAGTGGAATGTTGTAGCGGCCGCTAGTGGGTGCGGTGGTTGAAGTAGGTCCGCCAGCAGGGCAGTCAGTGGAAGAAAAATGCAGCCCACCGAGGGCCACATGGGAGCCCATAGTAGGGAGTTCATGGGTGTGAAAGGACATGACGGTGCCCGTAGCTGAGCTACGTGTGGGGGTTTCGGCTGGCCATGTCATCGAGCAATCATGCTGACTAGGTAGGATGCGACCTGACTATTCTGCGTCCAATGGAGCAGAACCAGGCCAAGCATACAAGCCAGATCGGGTGAGTCGGGCCACTCCAGCGGCCCACAGGGCTGTCTGATTTGGACCGGGTTGGGTCAGACTCTGACGAGGACCAGACTGGAACCTTTTTAGTAAAACAGACATAACATTCAAATGGGATCTCTATTTGATGAGAAATCTTTGTCGTTGGGACCCTTGAGATGAGGATTAACATTTAAGATGACTTGGTGGGAATTTAGTTGGACTATAAGGTTTTGGGAGAATTCTCTTTGTCTTTCCTATGATGGTTCAATACAGAATCCCATTCCCATTATAGAGGGAGACAACATAGGTTGAGAGAATTCCCTAGTTCTTTACTATGAAGGTTCAAGGCAGGATCATGTTTGTGTAATAGATTATGACTCGTGTTCATAGGTGAGTTGTCTCATCCTGGCTTTGATAATTGACTCAGTGGGTTAGAGCATGTATCACACCGAGAGCCCTAGTCAATCCTCAGTTCCATTCTTGGTACCTTAGATAGAGTTTGTTGACAAGGTGTGAAAAATATTTACACGGGCACCTATCCCATATCTAGGATAGTGTTTCTAATAGGTATAGGAGTTTCCATAGTGAGCCCTAGGTGGGAGGACCCCCTATCTCTGTATTGAGATCAGATACTTTCTATTCTACATGACTCGACCTGACGAGAGTGCTTTGGGAAGTTTTAGAGGATTATCTTTGGATGTGACTTGGTGATTACGTGACTTTAGGGACACATGAATTATCTACACTCCCCATGTTACTGACACTCTGGGTGTTACTGACACTTCGTGTGTTTCCTATATTGCATGTGTTATCAACACTTCGTGTGTTACAGACACTCTATGTCTTAGAAAGAATGGATGGCTCAGGGAAACTATATAACATGTCGAGACCCTAGTGTTATCTTGGGTACTTTTGTTAAACATGTTCTACATGGTTCTATCAAATAGCTTAAGGATTGAGATCTCTCAGAATGAGTGCGCTACGAGCGGAACTATATAGCTAGCAGTCGATGATAACATTAGTCTTAGAATCCCTTAAATGTATACCTATATGTTCTTGTTATATGTGTTGTAGACATATACATGTATTAATCGGACTATAAATTCTTCGTGATGTTTCCATTATGTTCATTTACTTTATGTTTTAGGGTGCCCTACTGGGTATTGTTTTACTCACCACTACATGTGATTTTCCCGCACGTGTCATGTCTTGAACATACAATCTATGCTTTGATGGAGTCCTTGGTGGACCGGGGCTAGGTGGTTCTTAGAATTATTTGACAAAAGAGGTTTGCTTCTATGGAATCAGACATCTATTTTTTTACCTACCCTTAAGGTAGGGTTTTTTGTGGAGGAGTTCCAAGGAATTTTATGTTTTATTTTCCTCTTTTGGTCTTTTATCTTGGCCTCTTTTACTTTTAATTTTATTCTATCATACTCTATGTTTTCATCTTAGGGATATTCCTTTTTATTTACTTAGTGTTTTTGGTTTCATCTTTTTTTATTAGAGACATGTGCGTGTGTACATATACTTAGGAAAATGCCACCCATTTGTGGGATATGCGTACTCAGTGCTAGTCATCAGCCCCTGGCCTATGAGAGGCAGGTTTGGGGTAGTTTTGACATTATACCCTATGGGACGGGTCTGATAGCCTAAACATGGGAGATAGAAACCTTGAGATTATCTACCGTCTCCTTGGATTTCATCAATTTAGTGGATCTTGTATCCATTGGAAGGGGAAAATAAAGAATAATCCTTCCGACCCTTCCTATTTCCCCTCCAACCCTTAATCCTCCTATGATTAAAGAGATATTCACCTTGAATATCATATTTAATGTCTCCCAAGAGTTGCCCAGATTGATCATCACTGGATATATCTCTGAGGTATCCATGCTCCTCATTTGGATAATCAAGTCAGACCACTTCAACTGACTGGTCCAACCTATCATCTAATCCCTCAAAGAGGTTAAAAATCTTTAGGATAGGATAATACCTTCTTAGACTTGGCCACCTTATCTCATTTGCTTCTACTACTATTATCTTAGGATCCTGGGATTCCCTACTTCTTATAGAAACTTTTCTTGAATGTACTGCATCTACATAGGATGTATCCTTAGTATTCCATACACCACCATCTTCGAACAATTTGGACACCACTTCATTAAGATTCCACTATTAGATATCATATCCCCTCTATGTGAGTCATCTATTGATTTTATGGGGGGAATAAGCCATCACATAAACTACACAAACCCATTCCATGGTCAATGAATATAGAGGAACAAATGTAGATGGAATGGGATCACCCAGGTCCTTATTTAGTCACCAGAAGATATCAGGTACCAAAATATTTCCCCCTTGAGGCTCGTGTTGAACAAACTTAACATTGTCTGGGTGGATAGAAGCAACCAAATAACTCTTCCTCATTGGCCCTTCACCAACACCTAACTCCATTCCATTAACATTACCTCTTGATACCTCAATTTTTTATTAATCATAGTTCTTAGATCCACACCTATAGACAGGAATTGAGTAACCTAACATCTTAAAAGAATAAGAAAAATCAACCCACCATTTGAAACACACTGCCTACTTGTGTCGAAATTCTTCTTCCACTATGATCTGAATAAATTTCTTTGGAAGCTTTGAGACATCAACATACATGAACATGCGGGGGAAAAGGGTGATAAAATGACTTAGTTATACTATAAAAGCATAAATAAATACCAGCCGGATTCTCAAGCATGAATATAATCCCTTGATTTTGAAACAGTAAAGGGAGATTAGGGAAAATAACACAAATCACCATTGTTAGGATGTCTCACATCGAATAGATGTCATAGGACCACCTAAAGAGGTAGAACCAAAAGTTATTGGAGTTATACAAGGAACTTGACTGGGCTTAGATCTGGTCATCCTCTTACGAAAACTGGATCATGATGTACCTCTTTCCGAGTGGACATAAAATTGATAGATCTTGAAGTCCCCAAAACTCAAACATAAACCAATCAAAAGAGTCGATCGAGGGATAAAGATACTTAAATAACCCAATAAAGGTGTGGATTAGAAGATCTGAGGCCATATTGAACTCTGATGTCAAGATTGAAAGCTACAGAAAACCATTCAACAGATTTGGGACATTAAGATTGAGCATGATTTGAGGGAAAGAAGAAAGATAGTTGGGGTTGGAAAAAGGCAGAAAGGAGTGTGCAATACCCTTAAGGGTTGGCAGAGGTACCTCCCCCATCATGGGGGGAGGGAATGGTACATCTAACATCACAATCATATGGGGGATCCTCTATCATTTTCCAACTTGATCGGTGCCCAAGTACCTTGATATAATGCAAGATCAATACATGATGAACAGACGATTGAATTTTATTATACTATTGTTTTTCTTTTTTCCACATTTTTAGGTTTCTTTGAATTAAACATTGGAACAAATATAACATCCACCAATTAACCCCATATTAAAGAAATCATTGTTGATCCCTTTGGAAGATTGTTGAATTCTTCCTATGATTTCTGTTTCAATAATCATAAATCATTGTTACTTAATCCGTATTCTGGAAGTCTTCTGGATCAAATAGACACTTTGTGTTCTGTCAAGACAACAGTCGCACCGATCCATATCAAAGGACAACGGTCTCACCCATCCATATCAAAGGACAACGGTCTCACTGATCCATATCAAAGGAAAATGGTCGCACTGATGCTGATCATCTGAGTCACCGAAGATGTATCACCGATGCTGATCAAATGAGTCACCGATCATGACACACCGATGCTGATCATCTGAGTCATCGAAGATGTCTCACCGATTCTAATCAAATGAGTCACCAATCATGACACACCGATGATGATCATCTGAGTCACCGAAGATGTCTCACTGATGCTGATCAAATGAGTCACCGATCATGACACACCGATGATAATCATCTGTGTCACCAAAGATGTCTCACCGATGCTGATCAAATGAGTCACCTATCATGACACACCGATGCTGATCATCTGAGTCACCAAAGACGTCTCACCGATGCTGATCAAATCAGTCACTGATCATGACACACCGATGCTGATCATCTGAGTCACCAAAGATGTCTCACTGATGCTGATCAAATGAGTCACCGATCATGACACACTGATGCTAGTCATCTGAGTCACCGATCAGAACACACTGATGTCTAGCCACCGATGCTGATGCTGATGACCTACCAATCACTTGATTCGTCAACAGTCATAAACAGCTGTTTGAATTTATTTATCTTTATTTAATCTAACCAACGGTCATATTTGGAATATTTTAATGCTCTGTCATTTATTTAATGAAGGTTTTTGGATTTCAGGGAACTGTACCTCGTACCTGTAAAAAGAAATCATTTCTTTTGCTGGAGATCATGCCATAAATACAAGAATTCCCTGTTGGTGCAAACACACCTTGTGACAACGACACGACTTATATGAGTGAAAAATGTGGTGGATGATATAATTGTGGAAGACAATATAATCCCTCACAATAAGAAGACACAGAAGCTAATACACACTCAAGCTTACTCAAAAAGAGTTCTGTACATTCATGAGGACATTGAAGAACTTCATCGACTACATTTCTCACTATCTCTGAACATGGATACCAAGCAAACGACACTCTGTTTTTCAGACAAAAACCAGAAGAGGACTCAGAATCATTTCTAATCAAACTCAAGGAGTCCAAAGCTTCACTGCAATCACTAGATCCATTTCTAAACTCTACATCTCTTCTCTGTGATTCATTATTTTACATTTCGAGCAGTGTGTGTTATCTGCTATTTTTAACACACACATTGTCTCATGTTCTTTAGTTGGAGGATCTGTAAATCCTCAGTAAACTCTTTACATCTTTCATTTCCCACAGTAATAGTGGTAGAGGTCGTGTGTGACCTGGACAGCTGGTTGCTATTGTTCTGTTTCCCACGAATAACAGTGGTAGAGGTCTTGGACCTGGACAGTTGTAAACTGTTATGAACCCCGATCCAGGGTGTGGATCATATTTATATAAATTTTTTAGAGGACTAAGTCTTGGATTGAGACTAAAACTCTTGGTTATATCTGCTCTGCTATATCTTTCAAAGTTATTCTTTTATTGCACTGATAATTACTTTAAAACCAAAACTGTTTTAAAGTCACTTTGATAATTAAAATCGCAAGTGTTTATATTTGTTGTAAATCAGTAAGTTGGTTTCAAAAGTTAATCAACATTTCAATTTTAATTAACTGGGAAATAATCAATCCCTTGAGAACCCAATAGAACCTTTACTTTGATATAAATTCACTACAGTTTAATTCAGTATTTTATTTGGGGTTTTTTTAAGATAATGTTTTTAAAACAGAAATTTTAATTGGAACTCAATTCACCCCACTCTGGAGTATCCACTCCGACCAATATTTGGTATCAGAGGCTGTTTAAAATATTTTGTACTCTGTTTTTCAACTGTGATTTTAGTTGTATTTTAAAGTTATTAAAATTTCTGTTACTTCTAAATTTTTATCTCTTTAAAATCCTTTCTTTTAGTAAGTTATAATGGATAACAGACTTGAAGGTGTTACTACCAATAGACCACCCTTTTTCAATGGCACTAACTATGCTTAGTGGAAAATCAAGATGAAAATTCATTTAGAGAGCATGGGTTTTTATATTTGGACTGCTATAGAATCAAAATATAAAATTCCTACTACTGTTAGATCTACTTGGAATGAAGCTACTAAGACAGCCTACAACAATAATTGTAAAGCCATGAATACTCTGTACTGTGATTTAGGAGATGAAGAGTTTAATAGAATATCTGCTTGTAAAACTGATTATGAAATTTGGGATACCTTAGATGTTTCTCATGAAGGAACAACTAATGTTAAGGAAATGAGATTGAACACTTATACTATTAAGTATGATAATTTTAAGATGAAGCCTCATGAACCTATTTCTGTCATGTATCTCAGGTTTAATGAAATTATCAACACAATGACATCTTTGGGATAGGATGTTCCATCAAGGGAACAAATTATGAGAATTCTGAGATGTCTACCTGAAAGATGGAGATGAACTTCTGTCTTCATTAGAGAATCATGTGATATTGGTGAACTGCCAGTCAAGGAACTAATTGTCAAGTTGATGATGTATGAAGAAGAACTAAATGTTAACAAAGAAGAAGAAGATGAACCTTGAAGGAAGTCAGTTGCTTTCAAGACTTCAACTTCAAAGAACAAGAATAAGGAGAAGCTTCAAGCTATAAATGAGAGTTCAAGCTGTGAAGACAGTGAAAGTGATTCTGATAGTGATGATGAGATGGATCACATTTCCAAAAGGTTTAAAAAGTTTTATAGGAAGAAGAAGTTTTTCAGAAAATCAAATTATAAAGGTAAGTATGATAACAAGGGATATTGGAAAAAGGATTGGAATAAATCTAACAAATCATATGAAGTTGTCTACTATGAGTGCAAAAGAAAGGAACACATAAAACAGACTGTTCAAAGTTGAAATAGAAGAAGAGGTATGAATACAAGGACAATAAGTTTAAGAAAGCCATGAAGGCTACTTGGAGTGCTTCTGAGGATAGCTCCACTGAATTTGAAGTTTCTGAAACTGAACACAGAAATAAGGAAAACATGTGTTTTATGACAAACACCTCTGAGGTAACATCTGAAACTCCTGCTTTAAATTCATATTATTCTGAAGATGATTATGACTCAGAAAACATGTCAAAATCTGTACTATTTTAATACTGTGATATGTTAGAAGAAACCTGTAATGAGCTGAAAGACAAATACAAAGGTTTAAAGAAACTGTATGCTTTAACTATTAAACATAAATCTGATCTTGATATTGAAATGGAAAAGAATGCTCAGTTGCTTAAAGAAAACACTGAACTAAAATTATCTAATGAGCAACTCAAGAAAGACTTAAAAAAAATTCAAAAATGGGAAGGATGCACTAACTTAGATTCTAGGTAAGCAAATATAACCTAGATACACTACTGGTATAGGATACCAACCTGGACAAAGGAAAATTACCAAATCTAAATTCATTCCTAAATCTGGACAGAATGTAGCTAGTTCTGAAACTTCATATGCCTGAACTAGTTATATTCATATTTATGGATCTAATAAGATTTATCTTTCAAAATCTATTGACTCTAGAAATCTTATGAGACCCATTAGACAAATATGGGTACCTAAAGATTTATTGGCTAACCTGTCTGGACCCAAGAAGATCTGGGTACCAAAATCATTTCCTATCTAAATCGGTTTTGTAGGGAACCTGCTTAAAGAGCTCCTATAGAAAGCCTTGGTATTTGGACAGTGGATGTTCAAGACATTTGTCAGGAGACTTCTCATTCTTTAAAAGCTTAGTCAGAGTTGATGGAGGGTTTGTCACCTTTAGTGATAACTCAAAAGGAAAAATCATCAACTTAGGCCAGATTGGAAACACTGACTCGGTATTAATTTCTAAATTTTTATTTGTTGATGGACTTAAATACAAATTTTTAAGTATTTGTCAATTGTGTGATGATGGTTTTTATGTTAAATTTGAAAACGATTCTTGCAACGTTTTTAATTCTAAAAATGTTTTAGTGTTTTCTGCTTTAAGAAATGAAAATGTTTATGCTGTTGATTTAAATTCTTTAGCTATGTAGAATATTACTTGTTTAAATGCTTTTCATAAAGATTCTTGGATTTGGCACAGAAGATTAGGACACTGCAATGTGCATTCACTTAGAAAACTTGCTAGGAAGAACTTAGTTAGAGACCTACCCAAACTTGAATTTCTAGCAGACAAAGTTTGTAATCCCTATCAAAAGGGAAAGCAACATAAAGTTTCTTTTAAATCAAAGAAAGAAGTTTCAACTTCTCAACCTCTCGAGTTGGTTCACATGGATTTATTTGGACCTTCTAAAGTTTCTAGTTTAAATAGGAAGCACTATGTCTATGTTCTCGTAGATGACTTTTCTAGATATACTTGGTTATATTTTCTATCTCAAAAAAGTGAAGCTTGTTCTTGCTTTGTAAAATATTCCAAGTATGTAGAAAAACTTAGTGGACTTAAAATTAAAAACCTGAGAAGTGATCATGGTTGTGAGTTTGAAAATCATGAGTTTGAATCTTACTGCTCACACAGTGGCTATAGTCACAATTTCTCTGCCCCTAGGACACCTCAATAGAATGGTGGAGTAGAAAGAAGGAATAGAACCCTATAAGAAATTTCTAGGACTATGCTTAATGAGTATGACCTACCTGTTTATTTTTGGGTTGAAGCTGTAAATACAGCTTGTTATGTTATCAATAGAGTCTTGATCAGACCTGTTATTAAGAGGACCCCTTATGAGCTATGAAACCATAGGAAACCTAAGGTTAACTACTTCATAGTTTTTGGCTTCAAAGTCTTTATTCTTAATACTAAAGACAATCTCAACAAATTTTCATCCAATAGTGATGAAGGAATTTTTATAGGTTACTCTATTTCTAGTAAAGCCTATAGAGTTTTCAATAAGGGAACCAAATGTGTGGAAGAATCTGTTCACATCAAATTTGATGAAAATGATCCACATGAACCTAAGACCTCTCTTGAAAATCTTGAAGATGATCTCTCTGTTTTGAACCTTAATGATAAAGACAGTGGACCTGTAGTTAAAACATCCAGGTCTGTAAATTTTCCACAACCTGCTTCTGTTGAACCTCAACCTGTAGATGAACCTGAAATCCCAAGTCCTACCTTTTCTAGACAAACTAGGATTCTAAATAACCATCCGTTAATGCTGTTGAAGGTAATTTAGATAGAGTAACACAGACTAGAGATTCTCTAAGAAATCAGGTTGAACATCAAGCTTTTCTTTCACATTTATAACCTAAAAATATCAATGATGTTATCAATGATGAATTTTGGGTAATGGCTATGCAAGAAGAACTAAATCAATTTGAAAGAAACAAATTCTAGAAATTAGTATAAATACCCAAGGACACTATAACCATAGGCACAAAATTGGTGTTTAGAAACAAAGATGATGAATCTGGAAACATCATTAGAAATAAAGCTAGGCTAGTTTCACAAGGTTACAATCAAGAAGAAGGAATTGACTATGAGGAAACCTTTTCACCTGTAGCTAGATTAGAGGCTATTAGGATCTTACTTTCCTATGCATCACATCTGAATTTCAAGTTATATCAAATGGATTTGAAAAGTTATTTTTTAAATGGTTCTATTGTTGAAGATGTTTTTGTAGAACAACAATTTGGTTTGTCAAATCCTCATTTTCAAAAACATGTTTTTAAACTTTCTAAAGCTTTATACGGTTTAAAACAAGCTCCAAGAGCTTGGTATGAAAGACTTTCAAACTTTATTATTTCAAAAGGATTTACAAAAGGAATAGCTGATCCCACTCTTTTTATAAAAAGGATTTCAAAATATGTGTTAATAGTACAAATCTATGTTGATGATATTATTTTTGGATCTTCTAAAAATTCTTTATGTACAGAATTTTCAAAGGTTATGCAAAATGAGTTTGAAATGAGCTTAATGGGAGAGCTTAAGTATTTTCTTGGATTTCAAATCATTCAAACTAAAATGGTATTATTCTAAATCAAAGAAAATATACTAAGGATTTGTTAAAATGTTTTGATTTAGATAGTATTAAGGAAATTGATATACCTATGAGTAATACCTATAAATTGGATGTTGATGATGCTGGGAAACCAGTTGATCAAACCTATTACAGAGGTATGATTGGGAGTTTACTTTATCCTACTGCTAGTGGACCAGATATTATGTTTAGTGTGTTTATGGGTGCTAGATTTCAAGCTAATGCTAAATAATCACACTTACTGGCTGTTAATTTTTTTTAAATATCTTAAGTATACTGTGAATTTAGGATTGTTTTATCCAAAAGGACAATCATTTGACCTAACTAGTTATTCAGATGTTGAATTTTCTGGATGTAATATAGATAGGAAGAGCACATCTGGAACATGTTATTTACATGGAAAGTCCCTAGTATCATGGTGTAGTAAGAAACAGAACTCAGTTGCATTGTCTACTGCTGAAGCAGAATATATAGCTGTTTGTAGTTGCTATGCACATATTCTATGGATGAAACACACTTTATTGGACTACAGATTTGATTTTAAACATTTTTCAATTAACTTTGGCAACACTAGTGTGATCAACATATCTAAGAACCCTGTGTCTCACTCTAGGACTAAGCACATTGATGTCAGACATCACTTTCTAAGAGATCATTATAATAAAGGTGATATTTCTCTAGAATTTATTATTTCTAAACATCAATTAGCTTTTATTTTTACAAATCCTTTATGCTCTGAAATAATGAATTTTATTAAACAAGAATTGTGTATGATCGATCTGTGAAACTGATCTGTGAAACTGATCTCTAAAACTGATCTATGAAACTGATCTGTGAAACTGATCTGTGAAACTAATCTGTGAAACTGATCTATGAAATTGATCTGTCAAGCTGTTTCTTTCTATTGCTTTTATTATGTTGTAATTAATTAATTACTTTTATCTTTATTATGGAAACCATAAATGATGAAATAAATGATACACAGCTATTTCTATTCCCCAAACAGTCGACCTTTCATTTCCCGCCAAGCCTTATATCCTCTCTTCTCCTCTACTTAGAACCTTCGAACTCCTGCATTCCCCAGAATCTTCAAATGGCTAAGTAGAAGAGACCAAGCAAAGGATCAAAAAGTCTTGTACCTTCAAAGCGTGTTCGAGGTGAGTCGAGTAGTACCCCTCAAAGATCAGTAAATCCAAACCTAGAAACTCGGATTGTTGCTGTAGAAAAGGAAGTCAGTTCTGCCTTGATTTTGACAAGTAAGTCACTGTTGTTACAAGTTTTAGAATCGCAAGGATGGAAAGCCTGGTTCTCAGATAACACTCGTGTATACTACCCAAAGCTAGTGAATGAGTTTTATATAAATCATCAAGTTACTTTAGATGGTGTAGAGGCTTCCAGAATGTCTTCTGTAGTTAAAGGAAAGAAAATATCTTTTTCATCTAAAAAATGGGATGAATGTTTGAATGTACCCCATGAGGGTTGGTATGAGGATTATGCTAGAAACATTCCTCCAACCACTGAATACTTCTCTTATGAGTTAGCTTTAGTACTTTTGACTGGAAATAGAGAGTAAAGGAGAATCACAGCCTCAGAGCTGGATGGTGAATGTAGACTTCTCTTTAAGTTTATTCAGCACCAAATTTTCCCTAGGAAAGGAGATTTTGCTGTTGTAAGATACCATGATGTTTTTCTATTTTTTTTACTAAAGACCCATGAGAAGATCAATTTTTGTAGATATCTAATGGTGCACATAGCTGGAATGGTCAAACCTTCTAAGAAAGCCACTGCCCTATTCTATAACAAAGTGATCTCTGCTATGTTAAAGAATCTAGAATGTGTTGATAAAGCTGATGAGATAGCTGAATCTGACAATGCTTTTTGTGTTAACAAAGAAATTTGTAAACAGATGAAAATAAATTGGAACCCATGGAAGAAATTCTGGGTTGCTGATGAGGAAAAGTTGTATGAATCCTACAATCCCACTGATCATGGAAAGAGGCCGAAGGGTTTGAAAGACCCTGGTTTGAAATCAGATGAGGAGATAATTTATTCTGATGATGAGGAAGAAGTAGATGTTGAAAGGAATAAGGACACTGAAGATTCTGGTAAACAAGAGATTGAAGAAGCTGAAACAGAAGAAGGCAGTATGTCACCCCTTGATGATAAGAGTGATCCTGATACTGTGAGCCCTAAGAGAAGAATAGACTTTGGACTTGCCAGTCCACCTTTACCCTTACCTGAATCTGAACCAGTTCTTGGTGAAGAAGAAGCTAGGGTCACTGAAGTATCTGAAAGTGAAGTTTCTGTGAAGAATGAAAATCGGAATGGAGATGATGATGATAATGATGGTGATGGTGATAACCGACCAGTGGATGGTCTTGTTGTACCTCCAACAGAAACACATCAAACTGTACCAGAAACAAATGCCAATGGCAAGAGATATTCTCTAGAAATCAGTGGAAAAGAATTTTATGATAAACTAAAATATACTCTGTGTGCTGATGTCTTGGATGATTACCCTGGTTTTGCTGTTTTGGGTTTAGAGTATTCTGAAGAAGAAGAGGAAAAATCAGAATCTGTTGTGGTTGTGAAGGAAAGCCAACCAATTGAGGCAAGGTCTACTCATGTTGTTGATGCTATAGATGACCATCTACCTAGTTCTACTATCTCTTAGTCTTATTTTGATAAGTTCAAAATTGAGTTGCTTGCTTCTGTGAGAGATACAGTCAGAGAAGAAATTTTAAATGCTATTATACCAGACCTGGCTAATACTGGTGAGTTTATTGGTAGGCACATAGCCTCTGTAAATCAGATTTTGGAGGATCTACAATCTGGCTTAGTTTCTTTATCAAACGAATTTAGATCAACCATCTCTAGTATGATGGAAGTGTTGAGGAATCTGATTGAACATCTTAAGAAGTCTGATCTGGAAAAGTTGAAAGCTGAGATAACTCAAATAGTTGCTCAAGCCAATACATCCAAAGTAACCAAGATCACTACTCGTGAGATAGAGGCTCTAAGGTAGATTGTGCATGATGAATTGGCTTCCATTAGACAAGTTCTTGATTTGGACTCGTTGATAAATATGAAGGAGCACAGTGAGAACATTCATAAGATGGTGACAGTATATTCAGCAGATGCTACTAAAGCTCAGTGAGAGTTCAAGGAAAAGGTTGACCATTACTTTTCAAAAATATATACCAAGCATGAGATGACCGCGAATTTCAAAGTGTTAGCTGACAATCTGAGACTACCTCTAGTCACTCAAGCTTTCAAGACTCAAGTTCATCAATTTCATGATTTTACTCCTACCTTAGAACGGTTTATGGAGAATAAGGATGATTTTGAGAAGGCTATGCAGTGTGGTGCAGAAGTTATTCAGGATTTCATAAATCTTTTGAAGCCTTATCTGAATGAACAAGCCACCGCCATTGTGCTTACTACTGTTGAACCTCTCAGTGCCTCTGATGTTGCTCCAAATCAGATCTCCGTTTCTCAAGCTCTATCTCACCTACGACCAGTTCCTCAAAAATCTTCTCAACCAGCTCCTACAGCTCCACAGCAAATACCAGTGGCATCCTCTCTTCCACCTTCCAGAGTCATCTTACCACCTTTTCAAATTCGCCCAGTTCAACCTGCCTCCAAGCCTTCCAACTTACCAACCATTGATCCTACTGACAAAGGCAAAGCCCCGTTATATCCCAAGAAATAGTTGTGTGTTGTTGTTGATAGGTTGAACCCTGTTGTGTTTGTACTGTGATGTACCTTATAAACTTTATTCTCTTTTATTTTTATTCTCTCTACTATCTTATTTTAATCTCTTCTTTATCTGTTTTCCCTCCTTTTTGATTATCCCAAAGGGGGAGAAATATGTATCTATATGGGGGATATTTTTTTATCTATCAGGGAGAACCTTTCTGTGGCAATACTGGCATCAATATATAAAGGCATAAATTCCGGGGGAGATTTATATCTCATTGTGTTTTTATTCTTATTATGCCTTGTCACTATTATTGATGATATATTATTTTTATTTATGACTAAGATTTGTGATTATCAAAAAGGGGGAGATTGTTGATCCCTCTAGAAGATTGTTGAATTCTTCCTATGATTTCTGTTTTAATAATCACAAATCATTATTACTTAATCCGTATTCTGGAAGTCTTCTGGATCACACAAACACTTTGTGTTCTATCAAGACAATGGTCGCACTGATCCATATCAAAGGACAACAGTCTCACCGATCCATATCAAAGGACAACGGTCTCACCGATCCATATCAAAGGACAATGGTCGCACTGATGCTGATCATCTGTGTCACCGAATATGTCTCACCGATGCTGATCAAATGAGTCACCGATCATGACACACCGATGCTGATCATCTGAGTCACCGAAGATGTCTCACCGATGCTGATCAAATGAGTCACCGATCATGACACACCGATGCTGATCATCTGAGTCACTGAAGATATCTCACTGATGCTGATCAAATGAGTCACCGATCATGACACACTGATGCTGATCATCTGAGTCACCGAAGAAATCTCACCGATGCTGATCAAATGAGTCACCGATCATGACACACCGATGCTGATCATTTGACTCACCGAAGATATCTCACTAATGCTGATCAAATGAGTCACCGATCATGACACACCGATGCTGGTCATTTGAGTCATCAATTAGAACACACTGATGTCTAGCCACCGATGATGATGTTGATGACCTACCAATCACTTGATTCGCCAACAGTCATAAATAGTTGTTTGAATTTCTTTATCTTTATTTAATCTAACCAACGATCATATTAGTAATATTTTAATGCTCTGTCATTTATTTAATGAAGGTTGTTGGATGTCAGGGAACCGTAACTCGTACCTACAAAAAGAAATCATTTATTTTGCTGGAGATCGTGCCATAAATACAAGAAGTCCCTATTGGTGCAAACACACCATGTGACAACGATAAGGCTTATATGAGTGCAAAAAAGTGGTGGATGATATAACTATGGAAGACAAGAGAAGACCTCACAATTAGAATACACAGAAGCTCATACACACTCAAGCTTACTCAAAAAGAGTTTTGTACATTCACGAGGACATTGAAGAACTTTATCGACTACATTTCTCACTATCTCTGAACCTGGATACCAAGCAGACGAAACTCTATTTTTCAGAAAAAAACTAGAAGAGGACTCAGAATCATTTCTGATCAAACTCAAGGAGTCCAAAGCCTCACTACAATAACTAGAGAAATTTATAAACTCTACATCTCTGCTCTGTGATTCATTATTTTACATTTCGAGCAGTGTGTCTTATCTACTGTATTTAACACACACTGTCTCCTGTTCATCAGCTGGAGGATCTGTAAATCCTTATAAAACTCTTTACATATTTCATTTCCCACAGTAATAGTGGTAGAGGTCGTGTGTGACCGGGACAGCTGGTTGTTGTCGTTCTGTTTCCCACGAATAACAGTGGTAGAGGTCTTGGACCTGGACAGTTGTAAACTGTTGTGAACCCCGATCCACGGTGTGGATCATATTTATATAAATTTTTTAGAGGACTAAGCCTTGGCTTGAGACTGAACCTCTTGGTTATATCTATTATGCTATATCTTTCAAAGTTATTCTTTTATTCCGCTGCTAATTACTTTAAAACCAAAACTATTTTAATGTCACTTTGATAATTAAATTCGCAAGTGTTTATATTAGTTGTAAATCAGTAAGTTGGTTTCAAAAGTTAATCAAACTTTCTGTTCTGATTAACTGGGAAATAATCAATCCATTGAGAACCCAACAGAACCTTTACTTTGATATAAATTCACTACATTTTAATTCAGTATTTTATTTGGGGGTTTTTAAGACAAAGTTTTTAAAACAGAAATTTTAATTGGAACTCAATTCACCCCCCTCTTGAGTATCCACTCTGACCAACATTCATCAATCTGACAATGATGATTTTTGATTTTCTCAAGTTACAACCCATTTTTATCTCACTCTAATTTCATTTTTTCTGTTGGGGTAAAAACATTAATGAATCAATGATATAAACCTTTCACAGTTTATATAATATCACCCCCACATGTACTCCTTTTATTGTGTTATATCCCTTCTACTATGACTTCTCTTACCCCCATAATTCAAATTAATAATATCATGATGATTCATATAGTAGGGTATGAATGAAAAATATTGTCTTATAATGTGTATCATTCCTAACAAGTCTATTCATATATTATATAGTATAAAAAAATATTAATGAAAAAGGTGGTCTTGGTGAAATGAGATAAATAAAAAATTCCTCAATAATATTAATTATGACTCTATTCAAACATAGATTTGACAAGATCTAATGAAATTTCTAACAAGTTTCATGCCCTAAGATATCATAAGAAATATGTTCAAGATAGAAATTAGAATTATTATTTATAGAAGTCCTCTTAGTAATGCAACATAAATTTTGGGAAAATCACTCATGGAATGGATAATAATAAAAAATCAATCTATATGAATTTTAATAAAAAAAATTATAAAAATGGTAGGTAAATTTCATTTAAATGAGTCAACATATTCCCTCCAATCACTAATCATAAAATTAAATCTTATTTACATATATAATCATTTGATTCCCCTTAATTAATCATTCCAAATCACTACCTTAGAAATATTAATCATGGAATCTTGGGATTTCTATGAAATTAATGCCTCGTAAATTAATCAACAAAATAAAAATACCTAAGTGTGGTCATGGAATTTAACTTTGTATTTCAAAAATAAAATTTCTAACAAACAATTAGTGAAGAAGAACATATAATGAAGTTGACATTGAACTACCATTTGAACATGAATCTATCTCTCTCTCTTTTACCTCTTCCCAAAATATTTAAGAATTCCCTTTGTCTTTGTAACTTGATGGTATGTAAATGAAAATAACTCTTACAAGTGTAAGGATCTTTACATTGAACATCAAAGGGTAAAAGAGAAGGTTGGAAATATCCTAAAATCCTAAATCCAAATAAAACATTAAAACTTGGTTTTACTTTGAGAATAACTTGTGATTAATGTTGTTGGATCGAAAAAAACTCAATATCATTGATGAATATGATTGTTGGAGGAGTGTGAGCTCCTCCACTTGTTCTTTGTGTAGAATTCCATGGTATGTTTCAAATCTATTCCTATTAATAGTAAATAGGCTCTATTCACCATATTTATTAATCTACATAACATCTAAAGGATAAATATGTGTTACTATAAAAAGAAATTTCCACCTAGAATGAATTTTTATTAGTATAATAATTTGTCTGGAACTACAAAGTAATACATAATATCTTGGTTGGAATGTTTTTGGTTTCATCAACTTATCACGATTCTCTCAAGTTTAATATTTTTAAATTTTTTTAGTTTTCATAGGCTTAACTTATAATTTATTACACCTATAGTAACATAAGTTTCCCATATTTTCAAGCATAATTCAAGTCTATATTAATATTCTTTATTGTTCAATATGCTTGGTCCTCCAAATCCACCAGTAGGTGATAATTTATTCATAAATCAATTAGTATGGGATTATAACTTTGGGTGTCTTATTGGAAATTTGAAATTCCCAAAATTTTTCTTGAATCATATAGATCTAATCCTTTTGGTTGGGTTTAATGGTTTTCTCCAAAATGGATTTAATATCTCAGTTGTACACTTTACCTTGGCCATTTTTTGGGGTATGGTAGGGTGTATATGTATTGTGATTAATCCCATTGTATTTAAGAATAACCTACATTATTTTATTTCAATATTTTGTCCTTTTTTTCGCTGATGATAGCTCTCATAAATCTGAACCAACAGAAGGTTTTGGACTTGGAAATATCACTCACAACATTAGAATCATCAATTTTGATGACATTAACTTCTACCCATTTTGAGATATAATAATAAAAATAATAACACAAGAATTTACAAATGGTATTGGAAAGTTTCCCATAAATTCAATGCAAAGTAATTCTAAAAATTCATAGAAGATAAAGGGTTTTGATCCATTTATTATTTTTGGAAATGTTACTAGTAAATTGACATTTTTCACACTTCTAGAAAAATTCATGATAAAATTTAAACAATGTTGTCCAATAAATATCATTTTTAAAAAGTTTTTTTACAATTATATGAGGTCCAAGGTGGCCTCCACATACTAGTGTGTAACAAATTTCAAAAACAAATTTAATTTCACTTGAGGGAAAATATCTTACTGTTACTTGATAATTGAAAATTATCTAAAGGAATAAATCCTCACAAATAAAAATTTTTATTCATATTTTTGTTTATTTTTTTGGGAGTTAAGATTATATGGTACCTAAGAAGTCACCAAATAATTCATTATGCCTTCATAATATATTATTTCACCATCCATAATTTAATGTTTTTCCCCCCGGTATGTGATCATTTAGTTGGCATCGTTCTGTAATCTCTACTTCAATGATGCTTGGAAGTCTTTTGCGGTGATCTTCCACATAATTTACAACTCATTTTTGAAAATACCCCAATCCTAATAGCCCAGATCTAGAGGTTACTTTATTAAATTTTCAATATACATAAGGAATCACATCTTGAAGGACTGAATAGTTTAGTACTCTTGGTATACTAGATACATAATTAAATTTCATATACATTTCAAAAAAAATACAATAAATAATTTTATTTAATAACATCATTATTCTCTCTATAATATCCTTGCATAACAATAATAGTATACATCCCAACATCTTGTGGAAAGGGAAAAAATAAATGGTAAGTTCAAATTCTCAGTAAGGGTTATCTATAATGGAATCAATCATGAATAAATAAGGCATAAATAATATGGAAAATAAAATAATTAAAAACACATATCATTTAATCAATTACTTGAGCATTAATAATAATATTGTGTGAATTAATGACGATAAAATAATTCCATATAAATCATCACATGAGATCAAAAAACTTCCATGGATATCATAAGTATTAAAATAATGACATGGAAATAAAAATATTATTTCATAAGGATAGAATATATAATTTAAAACATTTAAAACATACAGTTGATGCCTTATGATAATAAATCTAAAAATAACTTCAAGGTCTTATGCCAAGACATCTATATAAGTAGCTAGCGTATCGTCCAAATTACCAATATATTTTGTCTCATGAGACCTAATGATGAATCAAGGGTCAATGTGACTTATGGACCCATCACTTAATAAGTTTAATGCATTCATCAAATGAATAAACAATATAACTTAATCAATATTCCCCAAAATCAATATATATTCATATTAGAAGAACTAGAATAAAATATTTCAATACGTTTCCCAATCAAAATGGCCATAAACCATCCATTGAAATATGGTGGATGGTATTATTAGATTACATCCTCAATAAATCATAATATTAATTAAATAATGTTGACATAGATGAAAATACCTTAAAAAGGCCATTGGAATGTTACATGAGAAAAATAGAATTTTCACTTTGAAATAAATTATTTAAAATCAATAAATATCCCAAATATTATGTAAAATATTTTATTTGAAAATAAACTTTTAAAAATGTAATTGAATCTTAAAATATTTTGGTGGTCATGATGTTAGTAAATTTAATTCATGTTGCGTGAGTTAAAAAAATTCTTTCGAAATTTTGTGAAAGAAGTAAAAAAGTGTCTCGTTCGGAAAATGAAAAGAAGATCCTTTTTTAAAAAAACATAAATTTTTAAACATGGGTAAATATTTATTTAATAAATCATTTTATAATATTATAAATATTATTTAAAATAATTTAGTGACAATAAACACATAGAATAAATAGATTCCTGACCTATTAGAAAAACAAGATCAGTTTACCTTAAAAACATTATTTTTGTATCAAAAGTAATTAAAAAGATTAAAATGAAAGGAAAACTATTAATTTACATAAATAAATATATTAGAATAAAATATATTGGTTTTGAGATATAAATATCAAATTATTAATCAAACATAGACTTAAACATAAACAATATCGAATAATGATGTGACTGTGAAATAAACCCTTACCTCATGTCTAATATCCTTAATATGTGTTTGAACCTCATGTATAATAAATATATATTTATTATACCACTATTACAGTACCGTAATCATATATATATATATATATATATATCATACCATGTGTTATTTACTTATAACCTTTTATCATTCATTTATTTAAAATTCATTATTAATATCACTTTTCAGGTGATAACTGTTCCATTTTCCTTGTATGTTTTGGTTTAGTAGTTTTGTTCCTTGTACATTGATCATAAGAATGTGAATAATGGTGTAAATATCTTACATATTCACTATATATATATAGTTATTCATAAAATGTTGAGATTGAAGAATGAATTGCACCCTTCAAGGAGATGGTTGGTCGTACGTACGCATGAACACGATTTTGAATTTTCAAAAGATGGACTGATAGAAAGGTAAATAATAATTTACCTTAATAGAATAATTATTACACAAAATATGTAATATATATTCATTAAATCCATCATTATAAACATCCATTTAAATTAGAAACAAATAACATATCACAACTCTTTGTGGAGGTGGTAGTCCACACGTACGTATGAGCGACATTATCATTTTCTAACAGATTGGAAGGTAATAAGGTAGATATGATATAATAATCTAAAAATAATAATTATGTCAAATATATCATATATATTAATTAGTTACATATTTATAACCATCCAAGTAAATTAGTGAGGAAAAAAATTACATCACTATGTGGAGATGGTAAGATGTACATACACACGAGCATTGTTTTCACATTTCTTTTTGATGGAAAATAAGTCAAATTTTGTTGTCATGTAATAATAAAAGAATATAATTATATTTATGATACTGTATTTATTATTTTATAATGGTTAATACTGGTTTATAGGAATTATATGATGAATGAAATTAGAAAGACTCAGTTAGACGATTACCTCTTCAGTAGACTTCCTTTAGATCTCCTCTTAAGGGAACTAGGTTGGAATTATAGGAATAATGGAACCTCAAAAACATTAATAAGGATGTTTCTAGCATACATAAACAAGGTTTTGGTGATATATGTATTTCAAAGTGTTTTAAATAAGATAGGTAAGGGGTTTCCTTTTATAAGTGAAGGAACGAGCACTATTTCAATTTCTTAAAATATTAAAATTTAATGAAGTTATTTTCGAAAAAAATCCGAATTGACATATATTAGAAATTAATTTATTATATGGTCTAAATATAATTAAAAAATAATATTTTTATAGGTTTAAATTTTATTTTAAACCTTATCTTTGGGCTTAACCCCATAGTTATAATAATTTAACCTTAACCATGGTAACAATTATTTCAATACTAAAGGGTTATATTGTTACTTATAAGGTACAAATTGGATCATAAATAGATAAGGGATGAAATATTAAATCTTATATTATCCATAAAATCCTATTTAGATGTTTTTGTGTTTTTTAAATAATTTAATAAAATATTTTTTTCATATAATATCATTATTTTCATTTTGGAAACTGTGTATTTTATTTGAATTTAACAGAATCAATACAAAGTGATAATTTTAATAAAATCATTCAAAACATCTATAATATGATATATTAATCTATAAATATATTGGAACACAATTATTCCTTCAAAAGTTATTACTTTTCATATTTTTAAAATCATTTATTCTATTTTTTTATTAATTAAATAAACACTATATTGGCATTGTACAAGCATTTTAGGTAATTATATAATCAATAAAAAATGTAAATAAATTTCCATCAAAACAATAATTTCATTATTCATCGAATAATATTTATTATTGATTCACTACTTATTTTTATCCTTATGTGTACATGTATTAAATTTTTAAAGTTAAGAGAGTGGCATTTTTTATTTACTTAAAATAATATAATGGTCAATATCATGATAAATGGTAGCAAGTTGACATATCTTTGAGAATTGGTTGAAAATTTCATAAATAGATGATAAAGGGAAGTTTTTGAGAAATATTAAAGTCTCATCCTAAATTGTTTTCCCTATTTTACCCATTTTACCCTTATCAATGTGATAAATTTCAACATGATTTCTATTTATAGTGACTAAAAATAAAAGTGGCCAATTTACCAAATTTGAACCCAATGATTACAAATATGTAATAAATATTATAAAATTAAATTCCTATAAGTTTAATAAATTAATTTTAGATGGAAATAAAAAAAAATGAAAAATAGTTTGTCAAAAAAATCCCTTCTTAAGTATAAAAAATGTTTTCATACAAAATTCAAGCATAAAATTGATTAAAATAAAATTAATTGGATTAATAATAAAATATTTAAGCTAATTTTAATTTTAATACATTTTAAAATTAAATTTACACTTTTAAATTCCTGAATCAAAATTATATTTTTCAACAAATATCATTATTATTATTTTTATTCATTTAAGAAACAAAATTTTCTGAAAATTCAACAAATGTTCAATATAAGATAATTTTTAAATAATGATTTCAAAAATTGAGTTTATTTTTTCAAATAAATTTCTAAAAAGTTTAAAGAAATTATACATAATATTTTCTCACAAAAATAATTAAAAAACATTTTTTTGAAGCATAATATATGTTTACTGAAAATTGAATGTTTATTTCCTAATAATTAATCAGTAAATTAGTATTGATTAGGACCTTTATATATATATATATATATATTTCATTATTTTTTTATTCCTATTAATATCTTCTCATTAAATGGCTAGGTTATAATGATCAAATTTCAATAATAATATTTCATTGTTCATTAAAGCTCAACGTTGTGTGTCGTATACCTGATCAAATATAGCATTCTTTTCAACCCTCAATGATTGACATTTTACCACATTTATTAAATTTCATCCTCTCAATTTGAAATTTTCCTAGGTTATTAAGGTTTTGAAATTTTCAAATATCTTTGTAGAAAACCCACATCACAAAATGGATTAATAAAACTTATTCTTAAAAATAGTTAAAGGGAAATAATAATGTTTTCTAAAATAACACAAAACTCGGTTTCTAAATAAGATAAAATTAATGTGAAGTAAAAATATAAACAAGGATGAGAAAAATAATTTCTAAGGACTGATAGTAAGTGATATATAACATGGTTAGGATAAAGTTAACCACTACAAAACCATAAATTTTTCTTGGGTTAAAATACCATTGACTCATTGAAAATGAAAGTAGAAGTATTACATTTTTATTTAAATTTCACATTCCTAAGGTTGATGGGTTATTTTAATTTCAATATTGAGAATACCAAAATAAATATGTACTTGATATAATTCAATATCCTAATCATAATTTCATCCTTAGTTTGTGCATCTATCAATTACCACTTCTTCTCTTACTTCGAGAAATGTATATTGAAGATGATGTTTTTATCTCTAATCAACGAAAATTAATTTTTAATGGATTTTATTATCCATAAAAGAATAAATATTATTTCCATATATCTCTATATATTTAGCAAAACCAAAATAGTTAGAAAAATTTATTCAATATAAAATGTTAATATCTAAAATCTCAACACTAACACCCAATGTTCAACTTAATCCATTTTATAAATAGTTAACCTTAAGACCCTTCCAAAATATGTTTGTCCATAATTAAAATTCAAAAAATAGATATAATTTCCTTAAATAAACTTAAAATTAGTTCCACTAACAATATAAACTATCTCTTAATGTCACATATCAAATATGTGAATACCTTGATCATAAATTAACATAAAACATAGTAATAACATAAATCACCATAAAACCTTAATGAAAAATGAATGCATCCAAAAATTTACTCTCACCTTATTCCTTAAATAAAATCTCAGATTATCTAATATTTTCTATAATTCCAAAATTATAGTAAGATTAAAAAAGATACCATCAAACTATTATTCAGTTCCAAGGTCACCAATATTATCCTATTTACTTTATCAACATAAATCATCTATTTATCTCAACTAAATATTATTGTCTCAACATTGGGCATATATTAAGGGTTATCATTCCTTCAATAATTTTTCTTTCCATAAAATATCATCTTACCATTAAAACATTTTTCTAGGTCCTTTCTATGACTCGACATATTCCTTCAAGTCCTTAATGTAAAACTCTTGGGGAATAATCCATAGATGTTTCATAATTCTTATAAACAAATATCATTAATATAAATATTATACAATGTAATTCACAAATACAAATTCATAAACACTTTTATCCTTCTACTTTAATAATTGGCATGGAATCAGTCCTTCCTTAGTCTAGGATTTAACCCTTAGATTATGGAATCTACTCAAATAATTCCTATGTTCCCCACACATAATACATTCAATTACTTAGTAATACATCTCTAAAGTAACTGTATTTCCACATAAAAAACATATAACCACATCATTGATACATTACAAAGGTAGTCTCATTTCGTATTTTTGACATGAAGGAAATTGAGCCTTCTTTACTCCATGGTCTCCACTACTTGATCTCTAAGAAAACACAATCCTTATCTTCATTGATTAGTCTGAGAGTTGGTTTAGAAGAAATTTTTTAATAATATAACTTGATAATAGATTTGGTATAACCATAAAAACATTCAATCAATTCATCATCACATTTGGTTTTTCATAATCACCACATTAATCATCACATTCAATGGTTGCACAATTTCTTATGGTTCGACCAATTTATTGAAAAAAAAGTATAAGAAGAAATAATCATAGTGGGAACCATATAATCATGAAAATAATTTATAGTATGTCTAAATCATGGATCCCTATTTTCAATATAAGACACCATTTTTTTAACCAATGTCATTCATAGTCTTAATCTACTCAAATCCTTCATAATGGTTCATAAATAAAATTTGAATTAACCCAAGTTTATATCTCAAGAGAATAAAACAATATGTTCAGTAAGGGAATACTCACTATGCAGTAAAATAATGATCAACATATATTCTAACAACTCATTTCAGGTTAGTTACCCCAAGATTAAGTTTTTTCCAAAACTATGTTCAACTTTAAATATACAAAAAATATTTATTTATATGGAAACCATATAATATCTACATTACCAATAATCTAGGTAGTTATCTTATACTAAGACATATCCTAAAATTCATTATAGAGATATTTTAGAAGGGTTTTAATTAAAGTATTTTTTATTTTTTTTATAACCCCTTACTAGGAAATTTAATGCTCATCCTATGTTTTAAAATAATTTTCATAGTTATTTTATAAGTTCTAGGATAGATGGATTTGTTTAAAGAGTTTGTGCAGATGAATAGAATTAGACATTTTATTTTATTTTTTTTGTAAAATATGATGAATTGTATGTTTTTTTCTAATTCTCTAGAACATAGACCAGAAAAGTTCCTAGAATATTTGTGTATATTGTTTTGTTCAATTTATTTTTAAATAAAAATATATATACACAATATTTTTATCACTGAATCTAGAAGCGGGAGTTCAGGGTCTTTAAAGAAATAATAACCTAAATTTAATCCAAATAGTAGTTATATAATCTACTTTCACAAGTGAAAAATAACATAAGTAGATTTTTATTTCTATGACTATGAAACAAATGAAGTAAAACTTATCAATTTAAATTGAGAAACAAGTGGTCATGTAAAGTTTGGCTTCCCAATTATGAGTCTATCATTTTCTAAAATAATAATTGCATTTTCCTTATTAATTGATAATTTAAAGGCCCTTAAATCACTTCTATTATTCACTCTGGAATAATTGATTACGATGATACTAAACTAAAAAATTCATTTCTATAGTCTACCCATATCTGATTTTTGAAATATACTATGAATCACCCTGAATTCCCTTTTTAACACCCTATCTAGTGTTTTTATTCCCAAGAAAACCAATAATAACCATTATAACATCATCATATGTAATAAATTTCTAAGCAGTTCACTACTTATCCTCAGATCATTCAATTGAGATGAGGGATCCTCAACTGAGGAAACACAATATATGACAAAATTAACATAAAAAAATAGAAGTTTAGATTAAATCTATAGTTAAATATTGAAACAAGTAAAGAGTAAAAAGGAATTAACGATTTCATTAAAATCTTGAAGACTCGAATATCACAAGTAGTTTACTATCCCTTTGCTAATAAATAAATACTTTTAGTCCTCCATTATAGTTGAAACAATTTTTTAAGTAGTATAAGACACATTAAAACAATATAAATCAAAAAGGAAATAGTAGTATTATAGGGTTGCAGGATGAGACTTCCACGATCTTTCTATATGTTTGTCTCTCTCTCCCCACTAAAAAATATCTTGAACTAATATTTTTAGCAAATATAAACCTCCAAATTTCATCACTTAGATAAAAATTTATCCATTAAATCTATAAACTTTTTTCTTTTTTAATTTGATCAAAATTTCAAAATATCATTTCTCAACATTTTGGGTTATCTTGAAATCCTCACAAATATTTACTTTAGAAATATTTATCCTTTATGGAATCATCAGTTATAATTTTTTATAATTTAAATTTCCATGTGAATATAATTCACATGACTTATCTATGTGTAGATTAATAGGATTCATGGAATTTGTTCCTCATATGTTTGCAAATTACATGGTGTTTAATTTGGACTTTCCTTGTATTCTGGGATTTATAAACTTTCTTCATGGGATTGATGTAGAAATGACACAAGCCTTTATGTTAAATCATCATGACCTTATTGAACCACTATAATACCTTTTTTATTGTTAAATTATCCATGGAAATTATTATGCATATATTTTTCTTCCATTAGGTGCAAAGGTTTATTAGACTCGATATCCAATGATTCTCATGGCTTCATGGAGACATTATTTAATGTTTAATTATTGAGGGACCATCAAACAATAGAAACACAAGCTTTACATGAATGGATATTAAATCAATTTAGATTAATATTCATCAAATTAGAAAAGTATATTCCTGGGGATCATAATAAATTAGTGTCTTTCAAAACATGGAACAAAATATTCTAACTTGGTGAAAGATATTTTATGTTTCCCAAAATGATATTCCCCATTATTACATCTATTTTAAAAATTTCATCATAACCTGGGATATGGAAACATAAGAAAGGGTGGTCTTAGATGCTCCATAAGGGTAAATAAAGGAGATACATAAGTATAACATGGTCAGAAGGGTATGAGATAATGAGAATAATATTTGGAGATCATACCCTGCATATCAAAGATCATACAGATGAGTTAAGGCATAATTATTGGTAGTTCATAAGACATGAATCATAAGGGAATAAAGAGAATAATCCCTGAAATCATAACGTAGGAATATTATATGGAATTATGGTATACACATAAACACATAATACCATTTCCTAAAATTTAAGGTGTATTTCCAAAACATATTAGGGAACTTCATGGGGACTACACCTACTGGGAGTGACACACCACCATCCCTAGTTGTATTAGTTTCATTATATGGATTGGGATTCCCCTTATTCCTATAGTGGATGAGGTTTCCCCTTCTTCCTATAGTGAATTGGGATTCCCCTTATTCCCATACTAGATCAAGCCCATCGGCTTGTTTACCATCATTATATCATGAGATATAAATATTTACCCAATAAATTCGAGAGAGATATAGGTTCCACCCATCACATAATAAAATATTAAATAAGTGTTCCAAAATATCACAATAATTCATCATATCATGTCCCAAAAAAAGGTGGGTTTCTTAAACATCATATCATAACCCATGAAATGAAATGGTTATCATAAATATGTCATCATATCATAACCTATGGAAAAGATGTGGTTTTCAAAATAATTTCATCAAAGCATGAACCATGAAATGAAGTGGGTTCCAAATGCATATAACCCGTGGAAGATAAATAAATTTCACAAACATATAACACATAAAAGATAAATATGTTTCATAACAACTATGCCCTAAAAACATATGCCATTTATAGAAATAATATGAATGGAACCCTTGGGTTATATCCCCAAAAATTCATAAGTGACACAAAAAGATGTCATATTTTAAGGAAAATGAATTTTAAATTTATTTTAAAATACTTTCATGATGAAAGTATCCTTTATTCTTTGAAATTTTATTTTTGAAGCATAAAACCCTTTGAAAACCATTTTCTATGGAAACAAACCTCAAGACTTATAAAGGAAGAATAAAAAAAATTAAACCTTTTTTTAAATAACATTTTTTTATATAAAATATAAAAACATATAAATTAATTTTAAAAACATTTCAAAAACATTTTTCTTTTAAAGTACTTTGAGAAATTGTAAATAAATATTGAAAACCTTTTTCTCTAAAAATACTTTAAAAATTTAAAAAGAAAACTTGAAATTTTTTTGAAAAAAAAATCATTGAAAATAATTTGGAAAACTATAAAGAAATATAAAAAACCTTTTTCATTGAAAATACATTAAAAAATTATGAAGAAATATTTAAATCCTTTTTTAGAAAACGTGGTTTTGAAATAATTCTCGACTGAATATAGAGATTAAGTTGGATTTTCTTTAAAGAACTTTCTTAATTATCTTAAGTAAAAAAGAGAGGTAAAATAGTTCCATTACATTAAAATGACATATATAAACAAATTATAAGGTAACTAATGAGATTGTTTGAGATATTTATCATAATATTTCATCAATGGAAGAATAATAATAACAATCTCGATAAACGATGATATTGTAGCAATAAAATGTTACAACTTGGGTAACACTGAATAATAATCACCATGTTAGAATAAAATTTCATGAAGCTTAAAATTTCATTAACATAAGTATAATAATTATAAAACAGGTAAAATTTAATTATATACACCTCATATAAAAATATAGTTGTATAACATGGCATGTATCTCAAAGAAGGAAAATTGAAACAAAATTACTTTACTGATTTGGTACCTTTTGAACCATAATCCCCATAAAATGCAAGATAATAAAATTGATATGTAAATACCCATAAATTTAATAATAATAATAATAATATAATAGATCCATTGGTAGTACATACCCCACTCAAAATAAAGGTGTTGTGAATATGGCATAAGTCTCACAGAAATAAAAGTGTGACAAGAAAACCTTTACATTAAGTCTTAACTTTCTTCATAATCATTCAATCCTCCTATATAACAAATATATGTTTATTATAAATCTTCAAAAAACTATATTATTATAAATAATACCACATATTATTTTATTATAACTATATATTACCCGTTTATCAAAAATTCCATGTTAATGTTACGTTTTGGGTAATATCTTTTTTTCATATATGTTTTGACTTGTAATACTTGATCCTATTACTTAGATCATGATTTACTTATTTATAGAATTCGAAACATGATATAAATATTATATATATTAATTATAAAAATATTTTTAATAATATATAAAATATAAAAATATGAAATTAAATGCAACATTCATGGAGATGGTAGACCATACATACACATGAACATTGTTTCTATTTTCTTGTCTTATTGAAAGAAAGAATGAAAATTAAATATATATATATATATTATAATTCTAGTAGAATTATCATTTCTTATATATTATATAAATTTAATAAACTCATACTTAATACATTCCATGTAAAGTTTTAATGAATCACATCGCTTTGAGGAGGTAGTAGTCCATACTACCAAAAACGAAATTATCATATTCCCAAAAATGGGAATCATAAAGGTATGTTATATATAATGATTATATATGAATATATATATCATAAATATAATATATATATATATATATCATATATATCTCTCAGATATATATCATATAAATACAATATTTCCATCATAATACATAGCCATGAGAAGTGGTAAATGAAAAATGTGTGACATCATCTTGCGAGGCGGTAGTCTTCCATACACACAAATGGTAAGTTTGATGCCCATTTGATGGAAGTGTGTGTAGGTGTAGACATAAACTATAAAGACACAACCTTATAACATTACATAATCATGAATCAAATGAATAATTCACATAGAGGATCTTTTCATGTTTAGAGTTTTCGAGAATTAGGACATAACTATTACATCTCAAAAGATTAAAAAGTAGACACTTCTACTTAGTTTCCATAAAATAAAAAATCTTAAAAAGAAACACTTCTAGTTCCATGTTTTAGATAGCATGTCTTTCCTTGATCCCATCCTTGACCCTATTCATCTTTAAGCCTTCTGGAAAAAATTCAAAAACTTGGGATGAGCATAAAAAGCCCAGTAAGGGATACACAAAGAAGGAAAACTGTTAGTTTTTCAAAACAACAAGTAAACCATGAATACTTTATCAAAGTAATACTTTTCACCTTTATGAAGCAGTAAAAAATCTTCACTGAATAAAAGATAATTACTTACCCTTTTGTAACCAAATGATTACCATAAAACAAATATAAAGAACACATAACATATAAAGGTAACTTGGGACATAAACATACTTAAGTGGAATGACCATACAGTTGACTTCCACACATATCACTAAATGGAATAGCCATACGACCGACTTCCATATCCAATGCATTGGAGGTTATAACATAACCACTCATCCTGGTATTCATGGCACCACCCGTCATATGGTTTATCATGTAACCACCCATCAAATGTCCAATTACCATTATAAAATCATAAGTCATAAAAAAATATAATGGAAAGAAAACATTTCCACATTTCGATCACAATATATCACTGGAATATATTGACATAACAAATCCATTACAACACATTGATATAATAAAACCATTTTCAATTCCAAAAATAAAATAAAGGTAGAACATGGTATTTATTTTTCATTTAAGAAAAGTTATGGCTTGTAGAGGAAGCTGAAACCCAAATAATGGTCACGGCGGTGGAGAAGTCGTTGTCGCCGCATAAGTACGACAAAAAAACATTCCTTTTTTCATTTAGTAAAGTACTTCATATAAAAAGATTAATTTTGAATAAATGTAAAAGTCAAATGGGTTTATACACCGTATAAATGAAAGTTTTGTATAAAACAAAGTATGCCTCAATGAAAGGATATTGAGACGAAGTCCCTTACAAATACGGTATCCTTAGATTAAGGATAAATGAATTATGTAATTATGTGTGAAAAATATAAATACACACAATATAAGTGGATATTAAGTGTAAAGAAATCAGGGTCATCCTCACATATTCATAGAACTACATATTCAAGGAGTACAAGTTTAACCCAAAGAATCAAAATTGGGTTAAGAAGTACCCTTGCAAAAATTCGACAACCTAACGACGTCACATTAAAATTCAAAAAATGAGTTGATGAGAGAGAAAATTGTATCTCATCAATTGGACATAAAATTTACATCAATAAGGATATAGAAGAACATATCCCAACATAACAATATGTAAATTAAAAGACCCAACAAAAGAAGTATTTTAAAAAGAGGAGGGTAAAAGGTTCCCTTACCGATTTAGGTAACTTTCGAAAGGTACACCCCATGAAAGAAGGGTCATAAAATTAAGATTTAAATACCCATAAATTAATGTATATTACAGAAATATTTAAATCAGGGGCATTACATACACCACACAAAAGGAAATAGTGGCAAATGTAGCATGAATCTCACAGGAACAAAAAGTGAGATAAAAACTCTTTACCTCGTGGTAATCAATGGAGTCGTATGACCAAAAGATAATAAACACAAAATAAATAACATAATTCCGTGAATATAAATATAATCATGATAATATATTTGAATGTTCATTACATAATACACCACGTGCAATAAATAAGTGGCGAAC
This sequence comes from Viscum album, assembly GCA_963277665.1. Lineage (NCBI taxonomy): Eukaryota > Viridiplantae > Streptophyta > Magnoliopsida > Santalales > Viscaceae > Viscum > Viscum album. The sequence goes on along the minus strand of OY728163.1, from coordinate 78,951,034 downwards.
AATGGAAATCTCACAGAATGAAAAAGTGATATTAGAAATCCCTTAAGAAAATTCGTCAGCCTAACGGCACCACTTAAAACATCCAAAAATGGATTGACGAGATCAAATAGGATCTATCCTCATATGAACATAAAATTTACAGTAAGATTAATATAAAATAACATCCCCCAACATAAGAAAGATGAGATTAAAAGAAATGACATAAAAGAGAGTACTTAAAAAGAAAGAGAGAGGTAGGATCCCTTACCTCAAGTCTGACTTGTCTTGTTCATTTATTTATATTACTAAATAATAAACTTTGGTCAATTTATAATTTATTAAGGACCTCATTTAAATATTATTACTCAATTATTATACCATATTATAATGTTATAATAATTGGTTAATAATGTGAGTTCATATCAGATGTTTTTGTCGATGTTTGGTACATGAGTCAAAAATGAACTTGTTTGAAAATGATTGTCCATGTAGTTTTAAGTAAATAATTTCCAGAATATTATTAATGATTTAAATATCATATATATCCACTTCATATTAATTTTATACTATTCCATAACATTTGGATATAAAAAGAAATGAAATGCACCATTCATGGAGACGGTAGGTCGTACGTACGCATGAACGCTACTTTCATTTCTTTGTCATATTAATGGAATTAAAAATAAATGAGATATATATATATATATATATAATATAATTATAGTATAATATATATTCTATAGAGTTCACATATGTTCATTGATTTCATTCTTTATACATTCCATGTATTGCATGAACGAGTCACATCACTTGAGGGAGCAGCAGTCCACACTTCCTCGTATGAAATTATCGCATTTGCACAACATGAAAAGCATAAAGGTATGTTTTAAATATAAAATACATAAGCATATTGAAAACATAAATACCATATATATCATATATAAAATACAGTGACATCATAATGGCCACCATGAAAGGTGTTAAGATAAGATTAAACAATTATCATTTCGTGAGGCAGTAATTCGCCATCCATAGAAACAGTATGTTTTTTAACCATTAGATGGAGGTGTGTGTAAGTGTAGCTCGAATATTTATCCTAAAAACATCCTAGTATATTTAAGATACTGTTTTTGTTAGAAAATAAAGGAATAAAAATATTTTAGGTGGTTGGAGAAGGAAAATAAAACAAATGAACATAAGAGAAGACATTACATTTAAATCGTGTAACTCCACTTGGTATGAACCAAATGGGTTTCTTGAAGATATTTCTGCCTTAAAAAAGGCTTCTAGGATGAATAGAGGGATTTTTAGAGACAAAATGATCAGATCTTGGCCAAGCGAATGGCTTGAGAGGTGGGGGTAAGGGGGTATAGGTGGGGGCCTTTTATAAGAGGGAGGAGGGGCACTCTTGGAAAGTCGTGAAAAGCTACTTCATTATAAAATGGTTTTCGGATATTAAAGGTCCCAATATTATATATTTCTAGGATAAGGTGATAAGGGTTTTAAATCTACCCTTCCAATAGGTTTTTGACAAGTTTATGTCTTAGATTTTACTTTATCTTCTCACTTTATTTAAATTGGAAATTAATGTGGTAATCACTGCATCATCATGGTGTCATAAATAATTTAATTTATTGAATTTCTAAAAATTATAAAAAAACTATTGTGATGTAGGAAATATTTTTATCTTTTTATTGAATATTTATTGTCAAAAAAATTACTTGTATAACCCCATGTAAAAATTGTTTTAGTAAAACAATACAAGTTTGTGACATTTTTATTTTAACTTTAAATAAAAAGTCATTAATGTCATTTTCCCACCCAAGTGGCTCCATGGGGTCCCCAAGTTGACCCATGGATTTTTTTGGTCATCCATGACGCATCAAATAAGGGTAGTACTTGTGTCAAGGTAATTTCATATTATTATAACAATATTTTTACATTAAATTACACTAAATACCTTTAATCACGATTAATAAAACTTAAAAGATAATATTCACCAAAATATTATTTTAATCCCATTGAACCAAATTTTCCATCCTAATGACAACCATGTATGTCGTATTTTTGAAAATCAAATCACAAAAGTGGTAAAGATTCATTTAAACGAAAAGTCAGTTTTTTAACTACCACTTAGTGGTTTCACTATTCATCAAAAATTGATGTTTTTCAGAAAAAATAACAAAAATTCACCCTAAGCTATATTTGATATTCTGAATTCAAAAATTATGGCTATTTTAAAAAATTTAAAACATATAAGTTGCATTAATTAATTTAATAATTAATTCCCGCTGTCAAAACAAATAGCTTGTTTTTAAGAAACAATATCTATTAAAAGATTGACACTAGTTTAAGTCCAATTTCAAAGTGAAATTAATTCCAATGACCACCATTGGATTAAATGGTAAAAATATATTATAAATAAAATTTAATCCCAATTAAAAAGATAATCTATCCCTATTAATAAATCATATTAAAAAGAGGTTTTGAATTAAAATACAACATTTTCACTAAAAATGATATTTAGCGGAAAAATAACAAAAATTTACACAAAGTAAATTTTGATGTCCCGATTCTAAAGAAGGATTTTATTTGGTCCAATATAACATATAAAATTTTCAAAAAGCTGATTTAAAAATGGTTCTTCATCAAAAGGTAGTTAATCGACCTTTTAAAGAATATTAGAATATTTACGCATAAAATTGGATTCATTCGCATTTTAAGCCTCTAATTTTTTTGGATACAAGTAAATATATTTGAAAAACATATATATTAATTTTGTAGTTAGTTCTTTTCATTCCTGCCATTACAACGGCTAGGCGTTAACTACCATTTAAAAAAATATTATTTTATTATTAGAGTGAAACGTAAGATTTCCAAGAAACTCGTTGTTGCGTATTGGGTATGCCATTGAGCATAGCGTTAACTTTAAATTAATATTAAAATATTATTCACAAATATGGATAAATATGAAAATTCCATATTATTTCTTTACCTAGGGTGTTACATCCTTCCCACCTTTTGGGAATTGCGTCCTCACAATTTTAAAATTGGGCTTGGAAACTTCATTGAAAGCCCCACATCAGAAAAGGAGTCAATTAAAATGTCACTTTAAAAGAAAGAAAGGGAAGTACAAAGGTCACCTGAGTTAACCCATACTAGGATTCCATGTAGGAAAACATGGACATGGAAGAGAAAACAAAGGGTCATGTTCTGATGGAGAGTGATAGAAAACATGTTTAGGAGAAAGTTAACCTCTAGAAAAACACAAACTGGTGATGGGTTAAATGGTATTTGATTCCCCAGTAAGAAAAGTTAACAAACAACATTTTTGTTTTTAAGTTAATTTTCATTGAGGAATTTATTTATGAGCTTAACTAAATCATAAGTAAACATACTTACTTGTCATGTAGAATTTCATCTCTTACTAGATTTCTTACACAAACTCATATTTTCTCCAAAAGATGAGCATTTAGGATGACCTGTTCACATTTAGAGTGCTATAATCAACTTATAGAGAATCACCTAATCCACAAAAGATAACTATATATTTCCCATGTCTTTATACTCTTACCAAAACCAAAAAATTTTAGTACAAGATCAGATAGTACCCAAAAAGGATAATCCTTTATAAAAAAAATCTATTATTAATCTCTAAAATTTTTCAAACAAAAACCAAAGTTTAAGGAAGACCATTCGATAAACAATTTTTTTATAAAATTCTTAAAATTAAACCAAACTAAGACCGAAACACAAATATTTGAAGGATTTAATCACATAGTATTCCAAGGTAAAAATTAACATTTATCTGGAAATAACAACAGTTACTCTTAAAGTCTCATACTGAAAATTAACTAACCTAATCACATATCCTCATTGATAGGCAAATAATTTCAATAGATAACCCAAAATCAACTTATTTCTATTTAATAAGATCATCTAACTAAAAATAATTTGTTATACTAAACAAGGACTTCACATAGTCCAGTGGTAGGCGATAAATACCTGTCACTTTGGTTGTGGGTTCGATTCCCACAGCTTTGACCGATGCGACGGGTTGTCACATGGTCTACGTGTTGTCTTTTTTACAAATCTATATAATCCTTAAATAATTCCCCAAAAGAGATAAAAAATTTCAAAAATAACCATAACATTATTTAACCTCAATTTTACCTCATGCCTTTCATTTTCCATCTTGTAATTACCCATAATTACCTCAAAAGTAAAGATCATATAAACCCTAATGGTTACCATTATAATTATTACTTGAACTTCCACATCGAGTTGGTTCTCTCATACATGATGCATCAGAGAACTCACCAAGTTTCAAGTGGTTAATAATGAATCCTTGACAATTGGTTTAGAATAACCACGAGATTCCTCATTGAATCCCCCATTTCATCCAGTCTCTTAATCAGAGAACCACCACAGTTTCCTTCAAACCCATTGTAACTTTGGTGCCTGCTAGATCCATCCATTTAATAAAACCAAAAATGTCAGTGTGAGTATATCAACAAAATTATCATGTACTAATGAGGAAGATAAACATTAAGATATACTTACTCATTCACTTTATCTAAAACTATGACTCTTTCTAAAATCCTAACAATTATGGTAATGTCACTTATGCTTAGAGAATACCCTAACCTCTAAAGTTATCTAAATAGACCTTTGATACCAACTATAAGGACCCATCCTTATAACATTACATAATCATGAATTAAATGAATAATTCACATAGAGGATCTTTTCAGGTTTATATTTTTAGATAATTAGGACATAACTATTACATCTCAAAAGATTACAAAGTAGTCACTTCTACTAAGTTTCCATAAAATAAACACTCTTAAAAAGAAACATGTCAAGTTCTATGTTTTAGATAACACATCTTTCCTTGATCCCATACTTGACCCTATTCATCTTTAAGCCCTATGGAAAACATTTCAAAAACTTGGGATGATCATAAAAATCACAGTAAAGGATACACAAAGAAGGAAAACTATTAGTTTCTCAAAACAAAAAATAAACCATTAATACTTTATCAAAGTAATACTTTTTACCTTTATGAAGTATTAAACACTCTTCACTGAATAAAAGATCATTACATACCCTTTTGTAACAAAAATATTATCATAAAACCCATATAAATAACACATAACATATAAAGGTAAATTGGGACATAAACATACTGAAGTGGAATGACCATACGGTTGACTTCCACACATATCACGAAATGTAATATCCATACGGATGAATTCCATACCCAATGAATTAGAGGTTATAACGTAACCACCCATCATAGTATTCATGACACCACCTGTTATATGGTTTATCACGTAACCACCCGTCAAATGTCCAAGTACCATTATAAAATCATAAGACATAAAACAAATATAATTGAAAGAAAACATTTACACATTTCGATCACAATATATCACTTGAATATATTGACATAAAAAATGCATTACAATACATTGATATAATAAACCCATTTTCAATACCAAAATAAAATAAAGGTAAAACATGTTATTTATTTTTCATTTTAAAAAAAAGTTCTGGCTTGTAGAGGAAGCCGAAACCCAAATAATGGTCACGTCGGCGGAGAAGTCGTTGTCGCCGCATACGTACGAAAGAAAAACATTATTTTTTTCATTTAGTAAAATGATTCATATAAAAAGATCCCTTTTCAATAAATGTAAAAGTCAAAGGGGTTTATACACCATATAAAAGAAAGTTGTGTATAAAACAAAGTATGCCTCAATGAAAGGAGATTGAGACGAAGTCCCTTACACAGACGATATCCTTAGATTAAGGATAAACCAATTATGCAATTATGCGTGACAAATATAAATTCACACAATATAAGTGGATATTAATTGTAAAAAAATCAGGGGTAATCCACACATCTTCATATAACGACATATTCAAGGAGTACAAGTTTAACTCAAAGAATCAAAATTGGGTTAATAAGTTCCCTTGCAATAATTCTACAGCCTAACGGTGTCACTTTAAAAGTTAGAAAATGAGTTGATGAGAGAGAAAATGGTATCTCATCAATTGGACATAAAATTTACATAAATAAGGATATATAATATCATATCCCAACATAAAAATATGTAAATTAAGAGTCCCAACAAAAGAAGTCTTTTAAAAAGAGGAGGGTGAAAGGTTCCCTTACCGATTTGGGTAACTTTCGAAACATACAGCCCATGAAAGAAGGGTCATACAATGAAGATGTAAATACCCATAAATTAAAGTATATTACACAAATAATACAATCATGTGAAGTACATACATCACACAAAAGGAAATAGTGGCAAATTTAGCATGAATCTCATGGGAACACAAAGTGAGATAAAAACTCCTTACCTCATGGTAATCAATGGAGTCGTATGACCAAAAGATAATAAACACCAAAATAATAACATAATACCATGAATATAAATAGAATCATGATAATATATATGAAAGCTCAGTACACAATACACCACATGCTATAAATAAGTGGCGAACAATGGAAATCTCACAGAATTAAAAGTGAGATAAGAAATCGCTAATGAAAATTTTACAGCCTAACAACGCCACTTAAAACATCCAAAAATGGATTGACGATATCAAATAGGGTCTATAATCATATGAACATAAAATGTAAGTTATATTAATATAAAATAACATCCCCCATCATAATAAATATGAGCTTAAAATAAATGACATAAAATATAGTACTTAAAAAAAGAGAGGTAGGATCCATTACCTCAAGTCCAACTTGTCTTGTTCGTTTCTTTATATATTTGAATAATAAACTTTGGACAATTAATAATTGCTTAAGGAACTCCTATAAATATTATAATTCAGTTCATATCACATATTATAATGTCATAATAATTGGTTAACAATGTGAGTTCATATCATACGTTTTTTTCGATGTTTGGTACATGAGACAAAAATGAACTTGGTTGAAAATGATTGTCCATGTAGTTTTCAATAAATCATTTCCAGAATAGAATTAATGATTTAAATATCATATATATCCATTACATATTCATTTTATACTATTACATAACATTTGGAGATAAAAAGAAATGAAATGCACCGTTCATGGAGACAGTAGGTCGTACGTACGCATGAACGCTACTTTCATTTCTTTGTCATATTAATTGAATTAAAAATAAATGAGAGATATATATATTATAATTGAAGTATAATATATGTTATATATGCCACATATGTTCATTAATTTCATTCTTTATACCTTCAATGTATTTCATGAACGAGTCACATCACTTGAGGGGGCGGTAGTCCACACTTCCTCGTATGAAATTATCGCATTTGCACAACATGCAAAGCATAAAGGTAAGTTTTAAATATAAAATACAGAAGCATATAGAAAACCTAAATAACATATATATCATATATAAAATATAGTGACATCATAATGACCACCATGAAAGGTGCTAAGAGAAGATTGAACAATCATCGTTTTGTGAGGCAGTAATTCGCCATCCACAGAAACAGTATGTTCTTTAACCATTTGACGGAGGTGTGTGTAAGTGTAGCTAGAATATTTCTCATAAACACATCCTAGTATATTTAAGATACTGTTTTTGTTACAAGAGAAAGGAATAAAAATATTTTAGGGGGTTGGAGAAGCAAAATAAAACAAATGAACATAAGAGAAGACATTACCTTTAAATCGGGTAACTCCCCTTGGTTTGAACCAAAAGGGTTTCTTGAAGAGATTTATGCCAAAGGGAAGGCTTATAGGATGAATAGAGGGATTTGGAGATAAAAAATGAGCAGATATTGTCCAAGCCAAATGCTTGAGAGGTGTGGGTAAGGGGGTAGAGGTGGGGGCCTTTTATAAGAGGGAGGAGGGGCACTCTTGGAAAGTCTTGAAAGGTTACTTTGTTATAAATTTATTTTCTGATATTAAAGGTCCCACAATTATATATTTCGAGGATATGGTGATAAGGGTTTTAAATATACCCATAAAATATGTTTTTGAAATGTTTATGTCTTATAATTTACCTTATCTTCTCATTTTATTTAAATTGTTAATTAATGAGGTAATCACTGCATCATCATGGAGTCATAAATAATTTAATTTATTTAATGTCTAAAAATTATAAAAAAACTATCATGATTTAGGATATCTTGTTATATTTCTACTTAATATTTATAGTCAAAAAAAGGACTTGTATAACCCCATGTAAAAATTGTTTTAGTAAAACAATAAAGGTTTGTGACATTTTTATTTTACCTTTAAATAAAAAGTTATTAATGTCATTTTCTTACCCAAGTGGCTCCATGGGGTCCCCAAGTTGACCCATAGATTGTTTTTGTCTGCCATGACACATCCAATAATTTTAGGACATGTGTCAAGGTAATTCCATATTATTATAACATTATCTTTACCTTAAATTACACTAATTACCTTTAATCGTGATTAATAAAACTTAAAAATTACTATTCACCAAAAAAATTAATTTAATCCCATTAAACCACATTTTAAATCTTAATTAAAACCATATATATTGGATTTTTGAAAATAAAATCACAAAAGTGGTAAATTTTCATTTAAATGAAAAATCAGTTTTTTAACTACCACTTAGTAGTTTCACTATTCATCAAAAATTTATGTTTTTCAGAAAAATACCAAAAATTCACCCTTAGCTATATTTGATATTCTGAATTAAAAAATGATGTATATTTTACAAAATTAAAAACATATAAGTTTCATTAATTAATTTAATAATTAATTCCCGCTGTCAAAACAAATAGTGTGTCTTTAAGAAACAATATCTATTAAAAGATCGACACTACTTTAAGTCCAATTTCAAAGTGAAATTAATTTCAATGACCACTATTGTATTAAATGGTATAAATATATTCTAAATACACTTTAATACCAATTAAAAAGATAATCTATCCATATATATATATATCATATTAAAAGGAGGTTTTGAATTAAAATACAACATTTTCACTAAAAATGATCTTTAGCGGAAAAATAACAAAACTTTACAGAAAGTAAATTTTGATGTCCCAATTCTAAAGAAGGATTTTATTTGGTCCAATATAACATATAAAATTTTCAAAAAGTTGATTTAAAAAGTGTTCACCATCAAAAGGCAGTTAATCGACATTTTAAAGAATATTATAATATTTACGCTTAAAATTGGATTAATTCGCATTTTAAGCCTCTAACATTTTTTGGATACAAGTAAAAATATTTGAAAAATATATATAATAATTTTGTAGTTATTCTGTTCATTCCCTACATTACAACGGCTAGGCGTTAACTACCATTTAAAATAATATTATTTTATTATTAGAGTGCAACGTAAGATTTCCAAGAAAATCGTTGTTGCGTATTGGGTACCCCATCAAGCATAGCATTCCCTTTAAATTAATATTAAAATTTTATTCAAAAATATGGATAAATATGAAAATTTCATATTCTGTATTTACCTATGGTGTTACATCCTTCCCCCCTTTTGGGAATTGCGTCCTCACAATTTTAAAATTGGGCTTGGAAACTTCATTGAAAGCCCCACATCAGAAAATGAGTCAATTAAAATGTCACTTTAAAAAAAAGAAAGGGAAGTACAAAGGTCACCTGAGATAACCCATACTAGGATTACATGTAGGAAAACATAGACATTGAAGAGAAAACAAAGGGTCATGTTCTGATGGAGAGTGATAGAAAACATGTTTAGGATAAAGTTAACCACTAGAAAATCACAAACTGGTGATGGGTTAAACGGTATTTGATTCCCCAATAGGAAAAGTTAACAGACAACATTTTTGTTTTTAAGTTAATTTTCATTGAGGAATTTATTTATGAGATTAAAAAAATCATAAGGAAACATACCTACTTGTCATTTATACTTTCATCTCTTACTAGATTTATTACACAAACTCATATTTTCTCCAAAAGACGAGCATTTAGGATGACTTGTTCATATCAAGAGAGCTATAATCAACTTCTAGAAAATCACATAATCCAAAAAAGAGGACTATATATTTCCCATGTCTTTAGACCCTTACCAAAACCAAAAATTGTTAGTATGAGATCAGATAATACCCAAAAAGGATAATCCTTTATAAAAAAGAAAAACTATTATTAATCTCCAAAATTTGTCCAATAAAAACCAAAGATTAAGGAAGACCATTCGATAAAATATTTGTCTATAAAATTCCTAAAAGTAAACCAAAATAAGATTGAAACACAAATATTTAAAGGATTTAATCACATAGTCTTCCATGGTAAAAATTAACATTTATCTCCAAATAACAATAGTTACTCTTAAAGTCTCATACTGAAAAGTAACTAACCTAATCACATATCCTCCATGATAGGAAAATAATTTCCATAGATAACCCAAAAATCAACTTATTCCTGATTTATAAGATCATCTAACTAAAAATAATTTTTCATACTAACCAGGGACTTCACGTAGTCCAGTGTTAGGCAATAAATACCAGTCGCACTTTGCTTGTGGGTTCGATTCCCACAGCTTTGTCCGACACGATGGGTTGTCACAAAGTCTTCATGTTGTCTTTTTTCCAACACTATATAATCCTTAAATAATTCCCCAAAAATAGATAAAATATTCAAAAATAACCATAACATAATTTAACCTCAATTTTACCTCATGCCTTTAATTTTCCATCTTGTAGTAACCCATAATTACCTCAAATGTAGGGATCATATAATCCCTAATGGTTACCATTATAATTATTACCTGAACTTCCACATCAAGTTGGTTCTCTCGTACATGATGCATTATAGAACTCACCAAGTTTCAAGTGGTTAATCATGACTCCTTGATATTTTGTTTAGAATAACCACGAGATTCCTCATTGAATCCCCCATTTCATCAAGTCTCTTAATCAGAGAACCACCACAGTTTCCTTCAAACCCATTGTCACTTCGGTGCCTGTGGATCCATCCATTTACTAAAACCAAAAATGTCAGTGTGAGTATATCAACAAAATTATCATGTACTAATGAGGAAGATAAAAACTAAGATATAATTACTCATTCACTTTATCTAAAACTATGACTCTTTTTGAATCCTAACAATTATGGTAATGTCACTTATGCTTAGAGAATACCCTAACCTCTAAAGTTATATAAACCAACCTTTGATACCAACTATAAGGACCTGGCCTTGTAACATTACATAATCATTAATTAAATTAATAATTCACATAGAGGATATTTTCATGTTTAGAGTTTTAGAGAATTAGGACATAACTATTACATCTCAAAAGATTATAAAGTAGACACTTCTACTAAGTTTCCATAAAATAAAAACTCTTAAAAAGAAACATGTCTAGTTCCATGTTTTAGATAGCATGTCTTTCCTTGATCCCATCATTAACCCTATTCATCTTTAAGACATGTCGAAAACATTTCAAAAACTTGAGATGAGCATAAAAAGTCTAGTAAAGGATACACAAAGAAGGAAAATTGTTAGTTTCTCACAACAACAAGTAAACCATGAATACTTTATCAAAGTAATACTTTTCACCTTTATGAAGTAGTAAATACACTTCACTGAATAAAAGATCATTACTTACCCTTTTGTAACCAAAATATTACCATAAAACCCATATAAAGAACACATAACATATAAATCTAACTTGAGACATAAACATACTTAAGTGGAATGACCATACGGTCGACTTCCACACATATCACTAAATGGAATAGCCATACAGCCGACTTCCACACCCAATGCATTATAGGTTATAATGTAACCACCCATCCTGGTATTCAAGGAACCACCCGTCATATGGTTTATCACGTAACCACCCATCAAATGTCCAAGTACAATTATAAAATCATAATACATAAAATAAATATAATGGAAAGAAAACATTTCCACATTTCGATCACAATATATCACTTGAATATATTGACATAAAAAATCCATTACAACACATTGACATAATAAAATTATTTTCAATACCAAAATAAAAGAAAGGTAAAACATGGTATTTATTTTTCATTTAAAAAAAGTTATAGCTTGTAGAGGAAGCCGAAACCCAAATAATGGTCACGGCGGCGGAGAAGTCGTTGTCGCCGCATACGTACGACAAAATAAAACATTCCTTTTTCTCGTTTAGTAAAACGCTTCATATAAAAATATTCCATTTGAATAAATGTAAAAGTCAAAGGGTTTTATACACCTTATAAAATAAAGTTGTTTATAAAACAACGTATGTTTCAATGAAAGGAGATTGAGACGAAGTTGCCTACACAGATGGTATCCTAAGATTAAGGATAAATCAATTATGTAATTATGTGTGAAAAATATAAACACACACAATATAAGTGGATATTAAGTGTAAAATAATCAGGGGTCATCCACACATATTCGTAGAATGAAATATTCAAGGAGTACAAGTTTAACCCAAATAATCGAAATTGGGTTAAGAAGTTCCCTTGCAAAAATCTGACAGCCTAACGACATCACTTTAAAATTCAGAAAATGAGTTGATGAGAGAGAAAATTGTATCTCATCAATTGGACATAAAATTTAAATCAATAAGGATATATAATAACATATCCCTACATAACAATATGTAAATTAAAAGGCCCAACAAAATAAGTCTTTTAAAAAGAGGAGGGTGAAAGGTTCCCCTACCGATTTGGGTAACTTTCGAAACGTACACCCCATGAAATAAGGGTCATACATTGAAGATGTAAATACCCATAAATTAAATTATATTACACAAATAATACAATCATGGGCAGTACATACACCACACAAAAGGAAATAGTGGCAAATGTAGCATGAATCTCACAGGAACAAAAAGTGAGATAAAAACTCTTTACCTCGGGGTAGTCAATGGAGTCGTATGACAAAAAGATAATAAACACCAAATTAATAACATAATACCATTAAGATAAATATAATCAGGATAATATTTATGAAATTGAAGTACACAATACACCACATGCAATAAATAAGTGGCGAACAATGGAAATCTCACAGAATTAAAAGTGAGATAAGAAATCCCTTGCAAAAATTCGGCAGCCTAACGACGCCACTTAAAACATCCAAAAATGGATTGACCAGATAAAATAGGGTCTCTCATCATATGAACATAAAATTTACAGTAAGAGGAATATAAAATAACATCCCCCAACATATGAAATATGATCTTAAAAGAAATGACATAAAAGAGAGTACTTAAAAAGAAAGAGAGCTGTATGATCCCTTACCTCAAGTCCGATTTGTCTTGTTCGTTTCTTTATATTCTTGAATAATAAACATTGTTCAATTTATAATTTCTGAAGGAACTCATTTAAATATTATTATTCAGTTAATATCACATCTTATAATGTTATAATAATTGGTTTATAATTTGAGTTCATATCAGACATTTTTGTCGATGTTTGGTAGATGAGTCAAAAATGAACTTGTTTAAAAATGATTGTCCATGTAGTTTTAAGTAAATAATTTCCAGAATAGTATTAATGATTTAAATATCATATATATCTATTCCATATTCATTTTATACTATTCCATAACATTTGGAGATAAAAAGAAATGAAATGCACCATTCATGGAGACGGTAGGCCGTACGTACGCATGAACGCTACTTTCATTTCATTATCATATTAATGGAATTAAAAATAAATGAGAGAAATATATTATAATTCAATTATAATATATATGTTATATATTTCACATATGTTCATTAATTTAATTCTTTATACATTCCATGTACTGCATAAACGATTCACTTCACTTGAGGGGGCGTTAGTCCACAGTTCTTCGTATGAAATTATCGCATTTGCACAACATGCAAAGCATAATGGTATGTTTTAAATATAAAATACATAATCATATAGAAAACATAAATAACATATATATCATATATAAAATATAGTTACATCATAATTCCCACCATGAAAGGTGTTAAGAGAATATTGAACAATCATCGTTTCGTGAGGCACTAATTCGCCATCCACAGAAATAGTATGTTTGTTAACCATTAGACGGAGGTGTGTGTAAAAGTATCTAGAATATTTCTCATAACAAAAACCTAGTATATTGATTATATTTGTGTTTTTAAAAAAGAAATGAATAAAAATAGTTTAGGGGGTTGGAGAAGCAAAATAAAACAAATGAACATAAGAGAAGACATTACCTTTAAATCGGTTAAGTCCCCTTGTTTTGAACCAAAAGGGTTTCTTGAAGAGATTTATGCCTAAGGGAAGGATTCTAGTATGAAGAGAGGGATTTGGAAAGACAAAATGAACAGAGATTGGCCTATTAAAAGGCTTGAGAGGTGTGGGTAAGTGGGTTTAGGTGGGGGCCTTTTATAAGAGGGAGGAGGGGCACTCTTGGAAGGTCTAGAAATGTTACTTAATTATAAAATTATTTTCGGATATTAAAGGTCCCACAATTATATATTTCTAGGATAAGGTAATAAGGGATTGAAATATACCCATAAAATAGGGTTTTGACATGTTTATGTCTTATATTTTACCTTATCTTCTCATTTTATTTAAATTGTTAATTAATGAGGTAATCGCTGCATCATCATGGTGTCATAAATAATTTAGTTTATTTAATGTCTAAAAATTATAAAAAAAATATAATGATGTAGGAAATATTTTTAGATATATAATTAATAATTATAGTCAAAAAAGTGACTTGTATAACCCCATGTAAAAATTGTTTTAGTAAAATAATACAGGTTTGTGAAATTTTTATTTTAACATTAAATAAAAGGTTATTAATGTCATTTTCTTACCCAAGTGGCTCCATGGGGTCCCCAAGTTGACCCATGGATTTTTTTGTCATCCATGACACATCCAATAAGCGTATGACATGTTTCAAGGTAATTTCATATTATTATAACATTATTTTTACCTTAAATTACACTAATTACCTTTAATTGCGATTAATAAAACTTAAATGTTACTATTCACCAAAAAAATTATTTTAATCCCATTGAACCAGATTTTACATCCTAATGAAAACCATGTATGTAGAATTTTTCAAAATCAAATCACAAAAGTGGTCAAGTTTCATTTAAACGAAAAATCAGTTTTTTAACAACCACTTAGTGGTTTCACTATTCATAAAAAATTAATGTTTTTCAGAAAAATACCAAATATTCAACCTAAGCTATATTTGATATTCCAAATTCAAAAATGATGGATATTTTACAAAATTCAAAACATATATGTTTCATTAATTAATTTAATAATTAAATCCTGTTGTCAAAACAAATAGCGTGTTTTTAAGAAACAATATCTATTAAAAGATTGACACTAGTTTAAGTCCAATTTCAAAGTGAAATTAATTCCAATGACCACCATTGGATTAAATGGTAAAAATATATTCAACATACACATTAATCTTAATTAAAAAGATAATCTATAAATATAAATAAATCAAATTAAAAGGAAGTTTTGAATTAAAATACAACATTTTCACTAAAAATGATCTTTAGCGGACAAATAACAAAAATTTGCACAAATAAAATTTTGATGTCCTGATTCTAAAGATGGATTTTATTTGGTCCAATAAAACATATATAACTTTCAAAAAGTTTATTTAAAAAGGGTTCTCCATCAAAAGGCGGTTAATCAACCTTTTAATGTATATTAGAATATTTATGCTTAAAATTGGATTCATTCGCATTTTAAGCGTCTAACATTTTTTGGATACTAGTAAAAATATTTGACAAACATATATTATCATTTTCTAGTTAGTTTTGTTCATTCCCTCCATTACAACAGATAGGCGTTAACTACCATTTAAAATAATATTATTTTATTATTATATTGCAACGTAAGATTTCCAAGAAACTCGTTATTGCGTATTTGGTACGCCATCGAGCATAGTGTTCCATTTAAATTAATATTAACATTTTATTCAAAAATATGGATAAATATGAAAATTCCATATTCTTTATTTACCTGGGGTGTTACATCCATCCCCCCTTTTGGGAATTTCATCCTCACAATTTTAAAATTGGGCTTGGAAACTTCATTGAAAGCCCCACATCAGAAAAAGAGTCAATTAAAATGTCACTTTAAAAGAAATAAAGGGAAGTAAAAATGTCACCCGAGTTAACCCATACTAGGATTCCATGTAGAAAAAAGTGGACATGGAAGAGAAAAAAAGGGTCATGTTCTGATGGAGAGTGATATAAACATGTTTAGGAGAAAGTTAACCTCTAGAAAATCACAAGCTGGTGATGGGTTAAATGGTATTTGATTCCCCAGTAGGAAAAGTTAACAGACAACATTTTTTTTAAGTTACTTTTCAATGAGGAATTTATTTATGAGATTAACTAAATCATAAGGAAACCTGCTTATTTGTCATGTAGACTTTCATCTCTTACTAGATTTATTACACAAACTCATATTTTCTCCAAAAGACGAGCATTTAGGATGACTTGTTCACATTAAGAGCGCTATAATCACCTTCTAGAGAATAACCTAATCAAAAAAAGAGATCTATATATTTCTCATGTCTTTAGACCCTTAGCAAAACCAAAAATTGTTAGTATGAGATCAGATAATGCCCAAAAAGGATAATCCTTTATAAAAAAGAAAATCTATTATTAATGTCCAAAATGTTTCCAACAAAAACCAAATTTTAAGGAAGACCATTCGACAATCAATTGTTCTATAAAATTCATTAAAGTAAACCAAACTAAGATTAAGACCCAAATATTTGAAGGAATTAATCACATAGTCTTCCAAGGTAAAAATTAACATTTATCTCCAAATAACAATAGTTACTCTTACAGTCTCATACTGAAAAGTAACTAACCTAATCACATATCCTCCATGATAGGCAAATAATTTCCATAGATAACCCAAAATTAACTTCTTCCTGATTCATAAGATCGTCTAACTAAAAATAATTTGTCATACTAACCATATACTTCATGCAATCTAGTGGTTGGCGATAAATTCCAGTCACACTTTGGTTATGGGTTCGATTCTCATAGCTTTGTCCGACACGATGGGTTGTCACAGTCTGCTTGTTGTCTTTTTTCCAAAACTATATAATCCTTAAACAATTCCCCAAAAAGAGATAAAATATTCAAAAATAACCATAACATAATTTAACCTCAATTTTATCACATGCCTTTCATTTTCCATCTTGTAGTAACCCATAATTACCTCAAAAGTAAGGATCATATAAACCCGAATGGTTACCATTATAATTATTACATGAACTTCCATATTGAGTTGGTTCTCTCGTACATGATGCATCAGAGAACTCACCAAGGTTCAAGTGGTTAATCATGACTCCTTGATAGTTAGTTTAGAATAACCACTAGATTCCTCATTAAATCCCCCATTTCGTCCAGTCTCTTAATCAGAGAACCACCACAGTTTCCTTCAAACCCATTGTCACTTTGGTGCCTACTAGATCCATCCATTTACTAAGACCAAAAATGTCAGTGTTAGTATATCAACAAAATTATCATATACTAATGAGGAAGATAAACACTAGGATATACTTACTCATTCAATTTATCTAAAACTATGACTCTTTCTAAAATCCTTACTATTATGGTAATGTCACTTATGCTTAAAGAATACCCTAACCTCTAAAGTTATCTAAACCGACCTTTGATACCAACTATAAGGAACCTGCATTATAACATTACATAATCATGAATTAAATGAATAATTCACATAGAGGATCTTTTGAGGTGTAGATTTTTAGAGAATTAGTACATAACTATTATATCTCAAAAGATTACATAGTAGACACTTCAATTAAGTTTTCATAAAATAAAAACTCTTAAAAGAAACATGTCTAGTTCCATGTTTGAGATATCATGTCTTTTCTTGATCCCATCCATGACCCTATTCATCTTTAAGCCCTGTGGAAAACATTTCAAAAACTTGGGATGAGAATAAAAATCCCATTAAAGGATACACAAAGAAGGAAAACTGTTAGTTTTTCAAAAAAACAAGTAAACCATGAATACTTTGTCAAAGTAATACTTCTCACCTTTATGAAGTAGTAAAAACTCTTCACTGAATAAAATATCATTACTTACCCTTTTTTAACCAAAATATTACCATAAAACTCATATAAAGAACACATAACATATAAAGGTAACTTGGGACATAAAAATACTTAAGTGGAATGACCATACGTTCTACTTCCACACATATCACTAAATGGAATAGCCATACGGCCGATTTTCATACCCAATGCATTGGAGGTTATAACGTGACCACCCATCCTGGTATTCATGGAACCACCCGTCATATGGTTTATCACATAACCACCCATCAAATTTCCCAGTACCATTATAAAATCATAAGACATAAAACAAATATAATGGAAAGAAAACATTTCCACATATCGATCACAATATATCACTTAAAATATTAACACAACAAATCTATTACAACACATTGATAAAATAAAACCATTTTCAATGACAAAATAAAAGAAAGGTAAAACATGGTATTTATTTTTTATTTTAAAAAAATTTATGGCTTGTAGAGGAAGCTGAAACCCAAATAATGGTCACGGAGGCAGAGAATCCGTTGTTGCGGCATACGTACGACAAAATAAAACATTTCTTTTTTTAATTTAGTAAAACTCTTCGTATAAAAATATTCTTTTTGAATAAATGTAAAATTAAAAGGGGTTTATTCACCATATAAAATAAAGTTGTGTATAAAACAATGTATGCCTCAATGAAATGAGATTGAGACGAAGTCCCTTACAAAGACGGTATCCCTATATTAAGGATAAATCAATTATGTAATTATGTGTAAAAAAAATAAATACATACAATATATGTGGATATTAAGTGTAAAACAATCAGGGGTAATCCACACATATTCATAGAACGAAATATTCAAGGATTAAAAGTTTAACCCAAAGAATCGAAATTGGGTTAAGAAGTTCCCTTGCAAAAATTCGACAGCCTAACGACATCACTTTAAAATTAAGAAAATGAGTTAATGAGATAGAAAATGGTATCTCATCAATTGGACATAAAATTTACATCAATAAGTATATAGAAGAACATATCCCAACATAACAATATGTAAATTAAAAGACCCAACAAAAGAAGTCTTTTAAAAAGAGGAGGGTGAAAGGTTCCCTTACCGATTTGGGTATCTTTCGAAACGTAAAACACATGAAAGAAGAGCCATACAATGAAGATGTAAATAACCATAAATTAAAGTATATTACACAAATAATACAATCATTTTCAGTACATACACCACACAAAAGAAAATAGTGGCAAATGTAGAATGAATCTCATGGGAACAAAAAGTGAGATAAAAACTCTTTACCTTGTGGTAATCAATGGAGTCGTAGGACCAAAAGATAATAACCACAAAATGAATAACATAATACTAGGAATATAAATAGAATCATGATAATATATATGAATTTTCAGTAAAAAATACACCATGTGCAATAAATAAGTGGCGAACAATGGAAATCTCACAGAATTAAAAGTGAGATAAGAAATCCCTTAAGAAAATTCGGCAGCCTAACGACGCCACTTAAAACTTCCAAAAATGGATTGATGAGATCAAATAGGGTCTCTCATCATATAAAAATAATACGTACAGTAATAGGAATATAAAATAAAATCCCCCAACATAAGAAATATGATCTTAAATTAAATGACATAAAAGAGAGTACTTAAAAAGAAAGAGAGAGGTAGGATCCCTTACCTCAAGTCTGACTTGTCTTGTTCATTTCTTTATATTCATGAATAATAAACTTTGGTCAATTTATAATTGCTTAAGGACATAATTTAAAGATTATTATTCATTTCATATCACATCTTATATTGTTATAATAATTGGTTAATAATGTGAGTTCATATCAGACATTTTTGTCGATGTTTGGTACATGAGTCAAAAATGAACTTGTTTGAAAATGATTGTCCGTGTAGTTTTAAGTAAATCATTTCCAGAATAATATTAATGATTTAAATATCATATATATACACTAAATATTCATTTTATACTATTCCATAACATTTGGATATGAAAAGAAATGAAATGCACCGTTCATGGAGACGGTAGGTCATACGTACGCATGAACGCTACTTTCATTTCTTTGTCATATTAATGGAATTAAAAATAAATGAGAGATATATATATTATAATTCCAGTATAATATATATTTTATATAGGTAACATATTTTCATTAATTTTATTCTTTATACATTCCATGTATTGCATGAACGAGTCACATCACTTAAGGGGGTGGTAGTCCACACTTCCTCGTATGAAATTATCGCATTTGCACAACATGAAAAGCATAAAGGTATGTTTTAAATATAAAATACAGAAGCATATAGAAAAACTAAATACCATATATATCATATATAAAATATAGTGACATCATAATGGCCACCATGAAAGGTGTTAAGAGAATATTTAACAATCATCTTTTCGTGAGACAGTAATTCGCCATCCACAGAAATAGTTTGTTCTTTAACCATTAGACTGAGGTGTGTGTAAGTGTAGCTATAATATTTCTCATAACAACATCCTAGTATATTTAAGATACTGGTGTTGTTACAAAAGAAAGGAATAGAAATAGTTTAGGTGGTTGGAGAAGCAAAATAAAACAAATGAACATAAGAGAAGATATTACCTTTAAATCGTGTAACTCCCCTTGGTTTGAACCAAAAGGGTTTCTTGAAGAGATTTCTGCCTAAGGAAAGGATTCTAGGGTGAAGAGAGGGATGTGTAGAGAAAAAATGAGCAGAGAATGGCCGATCCAAAGGCATTAGAGGTTTGGGTAAGGGGGTAGAGGTGGGGGGCTTTTATAAGAGGGAGGAGGGGCACTCTTGGAAAGTCTTGAAAAGTTACTTTATTATAAAATGATTTTCGGATATTAAAGGTCCCACAATTATATATTTCGAGGATAAGGTGATAAGGGTTTGAAATCTACCAATACAAAAGGTTTGTGACTGGTTTATATTTTAGATTTTACATTATCTTCTCATTTTATTTTAATTGTCAATTAATGAGGTAATCGCTGCATCATCATGGTGTCATAAATAATTTAGTATATTTAATGTCTAAAAATTAGAAAAAACAATCATGATGTAGGAAATATTTTTATCTTTATAATTAATATTTATAGTCAAAAAATTACTTGTATAACCCCATGTAAAAATTGTTTTAGTAAAACAATACAGGTTTGTGACAGTTTTATTTTAACTTTAAATAAAAAGTTATTAATGTAATTTTCTTACCCAAGTGGCTCCATGGGGTCCCCAAGTTGACCCATTAATTTCTTTGTTCGGCCATGAAACATCCCATAAAGGTATAACATGTGTCAAGGTATGTTCATATTATTATAACATTATTTTTACCTTAAATTACACTAATTACCTTTAATCGCGATTAATAAAACATAAAAGTTACTATTCACCAAAAAATTATTTTAATCCCATTGAACCAAATTTTACATCCTAATGACAACCATGTATGTTGGATTTTTGAAAATAAAATCACAAAAGTGGTATAGTTTAATTTAAATGAAAAATCAGTTTTAAAACTACCACTTAGTGGTTTCACTATTCATCAAAAATTGTTGTTTTTCAGAAAAATACCAAAAATTCACCCTAAGCTATATTTGATATTCCGAATTCAAAAATGATGGCTATTTTACAAAATTCAAAACATATAAGTTTAATTAATTAATTTAATGAATAATTCCCGTTGTCAAAACGAATAGCGTGTTTTTAAGAAACAATATCTATTAAAAGATTGACACTAGTTTAAGTCCAATTTCAAAGTGAAATTAATTACAATGACAACCATTGGATTAAATGGTAAAAATATATTCTAAATACACTTTAATCCCAATTAAAAAGATAATCTATCCATATAAATAAATCATATTAAAAGGAGGTTTTGAATTAAAATACAACATTTTCACTAAAAATGATCTTTAGTGGAAAAATAACAAAACATTACTCAAAGTAAATTTTGATGTACCGATTCTAAATAAGGATTTTATTTGGTCCAATATTACATATACAATTTTTAAAAAGTTTATTTAAATAGGGTTCACCATCCAAAGTCGGTTAATCAAACTTTTATAGAATACTAGAATATATATGCTTAAAATTGGATTCATTCGCATTTTAAGCCTCTAACATTTTTGGATACAAGTAAAAATATTTTACAAACATATATAATCATTTTGTAGTTAGTTCTGTTCATTCCTTCCATTAAAATGGCTAAGCGTTAACTACCATTTAAAATAATATTATTTAATTATTAGAGTGCGACATAAGATTTCCAAGAAACTCGTTGTTGCGTATTGGATACCCCATCGAGCATAGCGTTCCCTTTAAATTAATATTAACATTTTATTCAAAAATATGGATAAATATGAAAATTCCATATTCTTTATTTACCTGGGGTGTTACATAAATTTTTTTAAAAAGAAATCAGTATATTATGGACACTTATTTTATTATATAGGCACGTAATAATAATAATTGAGGGGGTGAAAAATGAAAATAAAACAAAAGAGCTTTTGGAATGATGTTACCTCTTCCTTGGGTAACTCCTTCTGGTTTTCCCCAAAGGTACTTCTTGGTTGGATTTCATCCCAATATGATTCCCCTAGGATGAAGGAAGAGAATTTTGGAGCTTATTAGGTCATGGTATTGATGAGATAAAGTGGCTTGAGAGGTGAGAGGTATGGGAACAGTAGATGCCTTTTTATAGAGGAGGAGGGGTGACATTCTTGTAAATATTAATGGTAAACACTATTGGGAGGTTTCCCTTAAATCATGTCATTAAAAAATTAAAAAAATAATATAATAAATTTGAAATATGGTCGATATGAACCTCAACCACACAAAAAGTAATTTCATCTTAATAATATTTTCCCTAAATTTTATGTTTCCCCACTTTTATCATTTTGGTTTTTATTAAGGTGACAAGTTTTCAAAACTACGTGATTTTAAGATTAAGACTAAATTAAATATATATTCATTAAAAAATATATACCCAATTAATTCTACATATTATATAAAATATTCAAAAAATAAATCTAATTTTTATTGGGAATTAGTTTTAAAATAAGCGCATGTAATAGGCAAAAACACTACTTTAACACAAACTGTACTAACAATGATTTTTCTTATTTAAAGGTCAATACGTTCATTATAAATTATAAATTTTTCTGTAAATATAAAATATTTTACATCTATTAACATTTAGAAATAATTTTATATAATTTAGGGTTTTAGTAAATTTCAAATCATTTAATAAAATATCATTAATTATAAAATAACCTTAATGTCAATTTTGACATTATTTACTTGGTTTAAAAATAAAAATATCATTACAAATATGGAATATGACTATAATAATTTAACACCTATTTAAAATTATACAGTCATATATAAAATTACATATAATAATTCAATCAATATATTTCACTTTTAATATTTTTAGAATCATTTATTATAGTTAATTATTAACTAAACAATTACTGCATTTTGCAATCCTTAAGAAGCTAATCTAAATAACTAATATCCAAAAATTAAATATAAATTAATATGATGAAAAAACTCTTTTATATTTCAAAATAATTTGTATGACCTAACTAATTTTCTTTTTTCCCATATCTCATGGATTTATAAATGTTAAAGGTAAGGAAGGTCTCTTTTTTCACCTTTTCTTTACTTAACTTATCATATATGTCACATTCATGGAATAGTATACCAAAAACTCATAAAATTATATCCAAGAGGTTATATGTTCAATATATTTCTATAAAATAATATATATATAAATTTAGGGTCTTTTTTACACCATATATTCTAAATTTAGTCATTAATTAAGTTTGCTTTTTTCCTTAATCACTATAATTAGTGTTAATTAATTTCATTAATATTTTTTTATCAAAAATAACATTACCTTATTATTCATTATAAATTATGATAATTCAAAACATTTCATAATTTTTTTCAAATTATAATATCATAAGTGAAAAAAAATTAAATTAAAATTAATCTCGTACACTGGATGAGGCAACAAGTTTTTAAAGTGAAAAGGTTCAAAATTTTGAATTGTTTTATTCTAAATTTTAATATGAAATTGCTTCCAATTAACTAAATTAGATTAAATGATTTAAAATTTATCTAATTATACATTAAACCCAAATTCAAATATAATTTTACTATATAAATAAATTAGATGAAAAAACATTTTTCAATTAAAATTCATTGTTTTTCACTATTCAAAGAAAAATGAAACTACTCTGAAAATTACAGAAATTCACCCAATATAAATTTTGATATTACACATTAAAAAATGAGTTTTATTTTTACAAAAAAAAATAAAATTTTCCTAAATAATATTTAAAATGGGTTTACCATTAAAAGGCAGTAAAATGATCTTTTATAAAAATAAATCTTTTTATTCATTAAATTGAAATTATTTTTATCTTATACATAAAAAATATATCAGATTAGTGTCAAAACAATTTATTGAATAGAAATTTTATAAATTATATTAAAAGAATTCATCAAAATTTTCTGTTTAATTTATTGAGATAAAACGTGTTTTGTACATGGAAGCAGTGTTTTCTTAGGAAATGAATTTCTTTATTTCCAAATAATTCTTAATTTCATTGATAATCAAAGGATTCATTTTGAATATCATATACTTACTATTTAGTTAATAAGATTCATAAATTCTATTCCAAAATCTAGGTGGTAAATATTATATTATTTTAATAACATTAATAATATATTGTAGTTCTATAAAACTCCACATTATTTGTAACACAATCTATCAAGGGAATTCTACATTCTGAGTAACACAAGCCAAAAAAATTTCAACATCTACCAAAATCTATTCTAATTTTTTCTTATAATGTAGGAATAACTTTGTATTTCATGCAATTCAAACCAAACAAAGTGGTTTCATATAACAGAAGATATATTTAGTGTTGCCTAAAATGAAAAATATCAAAAAGATTAAATTAATTCGAAAAAAAATATTTCAAAAAATATAGGGGTGTTAAATTCTACCACCTTAAAATTAATTCATCCCTTTAAATTCATCTAGGTTTTCAAAAGTTTAATAATTAAATTTTATTTCATTAAAACCCAAATCATAAAAATGAATAATAAAACTTTATTTAAAAAGGGAAATTCAAAAACATAACGGTTAAACAAAGTAACTCATAACTAGGTTTCCACATGGGAGAACATATGTGGCAAGTAAAAAAATTGATTGGAAGAGAAATATGACTACCATGTTCTGATGGAGACTGATAGAGAACAAGGTTATGATAAAGTGAATGATCTTAAAGATATAACCCAAAGAGTCTAGAAAAAGGTCAATGATATCATAAAAAATTAAAATAAAAGGATAAAATTTTATATCCAAACCATTTTACTAAATTTTAATAATTTTCATGAGAAGATATACATACATGATTTCAGGATGACATCACCATCTGTTGTTCCTTTCTCAATTTAAACTTTATCTCTAATTATAATAAATAAGGGTAACTTTTTCATTCAAAAAGCATCAATATATCTTGAGGTAGAATGAAAATTTAATCCATTTGTCTTTATCACAACAAAAAGGTTATCCCAAGTTATCCAATATGAATAAATCCACATATGGTGATATAATAATTAAATCTCTAAAATATCATTTGATGTTTAACTTAAACAATTCCACAAATGGTTAACCTTATAAAACTTATGTAATATGAACGTCCAAGACATAAGGTCACTAAAATTCTCAAGAGTAGCTCAGTATTGATTCCACATATATCATAAAGTAGATCTTGGTTATCACATACCAAACATGTGAATACCTTCATCAGGTTTTCTATTGAAACATGGAAATAAACTAAATTACCATAAAACCTTGTTGAAAACAAGCATGTTTCCTTATTCCAAATTTTATTTTATATATTAAATAAATCCGAAAAAGTTATTAACTTCATCAATGGTGTCATAACATACTTTTTCAAAAAATCCTTAATTAGTTCAATGGAAATTATTGTCATCCAATTTATATATTTTTATCAAACATATATTTATCAAAACACAATTTTATCCGAATCAAGAACATATTAAGGGTTATATTTCCATTAATATTTTATTTACCATGAATATCACCTTTCCATTAAATCACATTTATATTCCATCGAATCTATTCAACTTATTATTGTAATTCCTTAGGAAAAAACATAAACTGAACAATATTTATATATAATCACAATTTATAATTATTTAATCCAAATATATAAAAACCTTTTATTATTCTATTTCATCCTTAATCTATTAATAAATATACCTTATATTATTACATAATACCTTTATCCTTTCACATTTCCTCTTTAGTCTCAATATCATCAGTAATATAACCATTACCAATATCACCTTTTTAATTCCCTTCGGAATATTTTCTATTAGGAAATAAACTTGAATAATACCCATTAATTCAACAAATAAAACATTCAACTATTTATAATTCGTCACGAAGGCCAATATTTCCATCCATTTCATTAAAAGAACATTTCATTTACCCTTTCTAGTTACTTGCTTTGTGCACTTATTTTCCACAGTCAAAATAACTTAATGTTACTCTGAGACATTCACTTGGGTGTTTCTTTTTGAATTCTCAACAAATAGGGAACTAAATATTATTTCCTTTATTGTATCCATTACCTACATTCTCATCGAACTCTTTCCTTATCTTCTTTGGGGAGTCTGAGAGTTGATTAAGTTGTATGTTTTTAATCATGTTTCGTGAAAACTGATTAGGCATGATCATAATGTCCTTCACTCCAGGGATTATCTCATTTGATTACTTATTAGAAAATTTCTCATCACATTTAATGTTAACCTAATTCCTTCTAGTCCCTACCATTGTTTAGAACCAGAAATCATAATGTGAGCACCACTTATCATAGTAGAAAACCACACAATCATGAAAAACACATATAGGTTTCCTAAATTATTACACCTTCTTCTAAATATATGACACCTTAAGAATATCCTCCGAGAAAAACCTAGAAACATACTTATAAAGTTTCCTATGGATATCACTAAAGTTTTCTAATATAATTTTATAAAGTTTAATTGAGCATTTTGTTCGATACCAACCATATCTTGTAGAAAATTTATCTTTAACATCAAAAATAAGACGTTAGTTTCTTATAAATCGATGAAAAATATGTTGGAGAATACTTTTTAGTGTTGGTTTTGTTTAACACTGACACCAACTAGTTTTTGGGTGTCCGTTTTTTAAAAACGATGTTAAAAATACACATATACATCATTTTAGCATCTATTTTTAATGAAACTGATTCCAAAAAGTTAACAAAAAATATTTTTGGAATAATTAAAAACAAAACACCAGAAAAAAATTTAAAAAATAAATTATAATGTTTTATATCATTTTATAAGATTTTATTTGAATATTTTTGGAGCTAAAATGGAATTATGGATTAAAAATTATGGATACCGAAAGTTAAACTTCTCTAAGAGAAGTCTTAATGAATTCCATCCTTTAAAGTCCATATATTTTAATTTGTAACTCTATTTTAGATCCAAAACCACTCAAATACAATAATAGTAAATGATCTAAAACATAGTATTTAAAAAAAAAGTGTGCCATTTTTTTTAAAAAGATTCCAAAAATATTTCTTATAAAATTTTAACGTAGGTTCTTTTAAGAAACAATGCCAAATATAATTTTTCATTACTTATTGTAGTATGTTTTAAAAAACCGAAGCCAAAAAATTATCTGAAAATAAAAGGGTTCGGTATTTAAATTTTTTTCAAAGGTCACGTTTCACTTTTTACAATCTAGACTAAATTTTTATACAAATCTATTGAAAATATTTTCATTTACAATACATAAATTTATTTTCTCTTTTGTTTGAAGATTTTGACCTCTTTGATTCAATCAAATTTTCAACGTGGATTTAATCGATGATATGAACATGGTATCTATTCTAATAATTTAATTTCCTTATTATTATTTTTCTTCATTTGTTAACATCTCAATAATATTTTTTCTAATGATATTTTATTCTTATAATTGAGTTACAAATATAACACATCCGGAAGAGGTTTACCAACCAAGGTGCAAAATTCATTATCAATGAATGTTTTCATTATCGCATGAGTTCTACCCTAAAACTAAGAGATATGATGATAAAAAACATAAAATTTTGTCATAAATTCTTAAATAAATAAAATTTTCTGAAGACTTAAATTTATTTAATTTCATTTGGTGTATGTAATTTTCATTCACGTTTCTCATTTTTTCTTTGAAATGAGTTGTTTTTATAAAATTTTTGAGAAGTACAAATTCCAACATCCATAACTTTTTATCCGTAACTCTATTTTATCTCCATGAAAAATAAAATCAAATAATAGAAAATGGTCTCAAACATAGATTTTTTTTAAAATATTGACATTGTTTTTTTAAACTGATGCCATATTTATTTTTTTAACATTATTACATTGGTTTCTTTAAAAAATGAAGAAAAAAATGTAAATTCTTTTTTTCATTGGTTTATAAAATATGATGCCAAAATTCCTATTTTCTACATCAGTGGCTTCTATGTTGGTAAAATACCAACATTTAAGATGAGTTTCCTAATAGTGTATAGTGACCCATGATGAAAAATGCCAAATACTACATCAATTTAGATGAATATTCATCACATTAAAAACTTACATGCTCAAGGACCATAATAGTTTACTATATTTGAAAAAATGGAACTAAATCTTCTTACCGGGTGAAATTTCTTCAATTTTCCCCATAAAAATCTTCTCCTTTAGTAGTTCTACATAATAAAATTCTTCATAAAAATGGGAAGGGAAAAATAAGAAAGGGTGAGATTAAATTCTCAGTAAGGGTAAATAATAGACATATGTAATAATAAAATGGACATAAGGGTATGAGAACATGATAATAATATTTGACAACCATACGCTATATATCAAAGATCATATACATGAGTCATGGCATAAATATTTGTAATTCATAGGACATTAATCATAATTGAATAAAGAGAACAATTCATGAAATCATAACATATGATAAAGACATGTAATCATGGAATACACATAAAAATTAATATCATTCCTTATTAGTCAAGGTGAATTTCCAAAACATATTAGGGAACTTCATGGGGGACTACATCTACTGGGTGGGACACACCACCATCCCCAGTTGTAGTCCTTTCCTTATAAAGGATTGGGTTTCGCCTTCTTCCCATACTAGATCAATACCTTATAACTTTTTCCTATCATTATCTCAAGGGATATAAATCTTTACCCAATAAATTGGAGGTATATATTGGTTCCACCCATCACATAATAAAATCATACATGTGAGTTTCATAAGATTATAAATAATTATTATATCATGAACCATAAAAATAGATGGGTTTCATAAATATCATATCATAACCCATGAAATGAAATGGGTATCATAAACATCTCATCATTTCATAACCTATGGAAAATATATAGGTTTAATATTCTTTTAATGAAAGCATGAACCATTAAAATTACCAATTAAAGATAAATGGGTTTCACAAACATATAACCTCTGAAAGAGAAATGGGGTTCATAATTATCATTCCATTAAAGCATACACTATTTATAGAAATAATATTAATTCAACCCTTGTGTCATATTCCCATAATGGAATAAGTGGCACCAACATATGTTATCTTAGTTGGAAAATGATTTTGAAATATATTTTAAAAATACATTCTTGATTAAAGTATATTTTCTTCTTTACAAAATTATTTTTTAAACCTAAAACCTTTTAAAAACCTTTTTCTGATAAAATAACCCTAAATACTTATAAAGTAATCTTGAAAACATTTTAAAAATATTTTCATTGATATTTTTTAGAAAAATTATAAAGGATTCATGAAAACATTTTAAAAAAATTTTCTTTAAAAATTATTTGAAAACTTTTGAAGGAAGCTTGAAAAAATTTTGGAAACTTTTTTTTTCAAAAATACGTTAAAATTTATAAATAACTATTGAAAACATCTTGAAAACATTTTTCTTTGAAAACTTATAAAGAAACCTTCAAAAATTAATGAATATCGTTTTCTTTTAAAATACTTTGAAAACATATAAATAAAAAATTAAAAAAATTGGAAAAACCTTTATATTTGAAACTAATATTAGAAATTATATATAATTATTTAAAACATTGTTTTTATAAATCATGTTTTTGAAGGAACATGGATTTCCTACCGAAGATAGAGATAAATTAGTATTTTATTTAAATAACTTTATTAACTATATTAGGTAATAAAGAGTGAAAGAATTGTACCATTATGTGAATATATCATGAATAAATATAGGAGAATAAAATTAATCAGTGTTATTGATATATGGATCATAATATTTCATCAATTTATTCATAATAATTATAATCCTGATACACAATGAGATTGTAGCAATTAACTATTATTACTTTAGTAAATTTGAATCCAAATAACTATGATAGAATTGCATTATATGAAGCATAAAATAAAAATAAAATAATTATATTCATGATATAACATGTTAAAGGGTAGTATATACACCTCATAGAAAAATATAGGTGAATAACATATCTCAAAGATAGAAAATTGAGAAAAATTTAATTTACCGATTTGGAATATTTTGATCAATAAATCCCGTGAATGTAAGATAATAAAATGGACATGTAAATACACATAAAATTAAGTATAAAAATCATTGATTACATCCATGGGTAGTATATACATCACATAAAATAAATTTGTGGTGAATGAGGTATAAGTCTCACAAAAATAAAAGTGAGATAAGAAAATCCATACCTAAAGTCTTGAATTTCTTAGTACACGTCTGTATAATAAATTTAATTTTATTATAAATATACCACAGAAAAATATTTTTATAAATAATAAAATATATTATTTTATTATGAATTTATATTACTCATTAATAAACAATCCCATGTTAATGTTATAGTTCACGTAATATCTGCTTTGTTTCACATATATGTTTTGACTTGTTATTATTAATCCATTTAATTAGATAATGATTCAATTATTTAAATAATTTAAAACATTATATAAATATTATATATATTCAGTATATAAATATATATAATAATCCACAAATTATAGAAAAATGAAATGAAATACACTGTTTATGGAGATGGTGGGACATACATACACATTGTTTCTGTTTTCTTGTTATATTTAAAGAACGAAAGTAAATGAAATATGTGTATATATATATATATATTATAATTATTTTATAATTATTTTGTAATAAATATCATATAATTTTACTCAATCTACAATTAAGGCATTCCATGTAAAGTGTGGACGAATCACATCGCTTTGGGGAGGTGGCAGCCCACACATCCAAAAACAAAGTTATCGTATTCCCACAAAAAGGAACGCATGAAGGTATGTTTTATATAATAATTATATAATAATAAAGGAATATTAAAAATAATATATATATCATATAAAAATAGTATTTCCAATATAAATCCCAATCATAATAGGTGGTAAAGGAAAAATGAATGACATCATTTGATGAGGTGACAGTCTGCAGTACACATGAACGGAATGTTCATTACCCATTTGATGAAAGTGTGTGTATGTATAGGTATAAAACTTATAACAAAAACATATAAGTATATTTATGATAATTAGGTTATTATATAATCATGTAATAACAAAAAATATGGGGTGTAGAATTAAAATAAAACAAAAGAGCTTGTGGTTGGATGTTACCTCTTCTTTGGGTAACTCCTTTTTGTTTCCACCAAAGGGATTACTTGGTTAGATTTATGTATAAATTGATTCCTATAGGATGAATTAATAAATATTTGTTCTTATTTGGTTAGGTTTTGGATTATAAAAAGTGTATTGGGAGGTTTGAGAAATTGGATGAATGAAGTCATTTTTTAGAGGAGTGGTGGAATTCCTGTAGATACTAAAGATAAACACTATTAGGAGGTATACCCTACCTCACATGATTAAAAAAAGAAAAATAATGTATTAAATTAGAATTATGGTCTATCAAAACCTCTAACAACCAAAAATAATTTCATTTTTATAATTTTTTTTCCTTAACTTCTATGTTTCCCCATTTTATTATCTTGGTTTCTATTAAGGTAACATGTTTTATAAACTAAGTAATATAACCATTAAGACTAAATTAAAGTGAGACTTATTATTAAACATAAGCCCAATTAATTATAAATATGATATTAATTTAAAAAAAATCCAATGTGTGTTAAAATTTAATTTTCAAACAAGTGAACGTAACACACAAAAATAATGCTTTAACACAAATCATGTTAACCATGTTTTTATATTTAAAGGTAAATATTTTCATTATACAAGCTCAATTATTCCATTAATATAAAATATTTTATATGTATTAAAATTTAAAAATAATTTGGAAGAATATAGTATTTTTAGTAAATTTAATTTTTTTAATATAATATCATTTATTATAAAATAACATTAATGTCAATTTTGATATTATTTACTTAGTTTAAATATAAACATGTCAAGGAGAATATGGAATCCGAATATATTAATTTCACACCTTTTTAACATGATCTATTAATCTAAAAAATGAAAGATAATAATTCAATCAATTTAATTCACTTTTAATATTTTTAGTATCATTTATTTTAGTTAATTATTAACTAAATAATTAGAACATTTGACATTCCTTAAGAAGATAATCTAAATAATTCATATATAAACATTAAATATAAATTAATATGATGATTAATACTCCTTTACCTTTTAAAATAATGTTTACAAAATAGATAATGTGGGTTTTCCCATATCTCAAGGCTTTATAAATGTTAAAGGTATGAAAGGTTCCTTTTTTGTCATTTTCTATACTTAAATTATTATATAGATCACTTTAGTGGGTATTTTCCCACTGACTCATAAAATTATATCCAAGGGGATATATGTTCAATATATGGCCAGAAAATAATTTTTAGACAAGTGTAGTGTCATTTTTACTCCTTACACTCTAAGTTTAGTCATTAATTAAGATCGTTTTTATATTAATCACTATAATTCACTTTAATTACTTTCAAAAATGTGTTTTTTGAAGTATAAGTTGATATTATTAGTCATTGTAAACAATTTTTATATCAAATAAGAAATCCAATTTTCGAAATTCTAATCATAGAAGTGGAAGAAACTGAATAAAAACTAATCTTGTAGATGGGATGAGATGATGAGTTTTTAAAGTGAAAAAGTTCAAAAGATTGGAGTGTTTTTTATCCAATTTCAAAGTGAAATTGGTTTCAATTACCTAAATTTGATAAATTTATGTAAAATTTAATTAATTATAATTCAAAAAAAATGAAAATATAATTATAATATATATAAATTAAATAAAAAACTATTTGTAATTTGAATTCATAGTTTCTCACCATTTATCAGAAAATATAACTTCTTAGAAAAATAACAATGATTCACCCAATGTAAATTTTGATATTCTAGTTTCAAAAATGAAGTTTAGTTTTTCAAATAAAATTATAAAAGTTTCAAAAATATATTTAAAATGGGTTCACCATTAAAGGTTTGTAAAATAACCTTTTATAAAATACATAATTTTATTCATAAAATTGGAATTATTCTTATCTTATGACTATAAAATAAATTGGATGAGTTTCAAAATAATTTTAATGAATATATAATACATAAATTTTATTAAAAAAATTCACCAAAAGTGGTTTGTACATTTTATTGAAATAAAACATGTTTTTACATTAAAAAATAGTTTTCATAGAAAAAGAATTTATTTGTATCCAATTTGTTCTTACATTCATTTATAATAAAAGTATTCATTTTATATATGATATTTTCATAATTTAGTTATTCTTATTCATGAATTCCATTCTAACAGCTATATGGTAACTATAATAATATTTTAATATCAATATTAATAGTATACTGTAGTTAAGTAAAACTCAACCTTCTTTGTAATGCAAGCTATCAAGGAAACTAAACATTGTGAGTAACACAATAAAATCATAGTTTATTTGTGTATAAAAATCTAATCTAAGTGTTGTGTATAGTGTAATATTAAACTGGTGTTGTGTGAAATGAAAACAAAACTTAGTGCTTTCATATAACATAGGATACATTCAGTGTTGCGTGAAATGAAAAATAAAAAAAGGAATAAATTAATTTGAAAAAAAAATATTTCACAAAATCTCGGGGTGTTACATTCTACTCCCCTTAAAATTAATTGTACCCTTAAAATTCATCTAGGTTATCAAAGGTCTAATACGTGAAGGTTCCTTTAATAGAAACCAAAATAGTAAAAATTTATGCTAAAACATCATTTAAAATGGGGTAGTTAGAAACATAACAGTTATCCAATGTAACTCGTAACTAGGTTTCCACTTTTGAGATCATAGTTGGCAAGTGAGAAAATTTATGTGGAGAAGAAATTGAACTTTCAAGATCTAATGGAGATTGATAGAGAACAAGTTTAGGAGAATGTTAATGATCACAAATCCATAACCCAAAGTGTCCTAAAAAAGGTCTTTCATGATGATAACATGATAAAATTTTATTTCAAGACCTTTTTTTCTTAATGTTATATAATTTTCATGAGAATATATAGTTACACGATTTTAGGACAACCTCACCTTTTGTGGTTCCTTGATCAATTTCTACTTCATCTATTATTTTAATAAATGAATGTATGTTTTTTAATATTGAATCACTAGTAGATCATGATGTTGAATGAAAAGTCATTCCATTTGATTTTATCACTACAAAAAGGTTATAAAAAGTTTTCCAATATGCATAAATCCTCATATGAAGAGATAATTCTTGAATCTCTTAAACCTATACCAAATATTAACATAAATCATTAAACTAATGGTTAACCTTATTAACCATATAAAATATGAAATTCCAAAACATAAGGTCATTAATATTCTAAAAAAATAGCTTAGCATTGATCCCTTGTATATCATAAAGTACCTCTTGATTTTTACATACCAAACATGTGAATACCTTTGTCATGCTTTCCTTAAGACATGGTAATATCCTGAATTTCCATAAAACCTTATTGAAAACAATAATTTTTCCTCATTCCAATGTTTTTTGGATATATTACATAAATAGAAAAATAGTATTAACTTTATCAATGATAATATAAACTAAATTGTCAAAAATCCTTAATCATTTCCAAGGTAATCAGTACTATCCAATTTACTTATTCATATCCAATATATCTTTTTCCAAACAATATTATCTCAAAATTATGAACATATTAAGGGTTATATTTACATTAATATTTTATTTCTCGTGAATATCACCTTACTATTAATTCACTTTTCTAGTCCATCGGAACTATTTAACATATTCTTTTAAATCCTAAGATAAAAACATAAAATAAACGATCCTTATATATTTCAAAATTTATATTTTTTAAATCGAAATAAATAAAATCTTATATTATTCTACTTCATTCTTAATTTGTTAAAAAGGAAGCCCCATCCTTTTAATTAATAACTATTTCCATTTTCTTTTTATTTTTAATCTCATCATCAGTAGCAATATAACCATTACTCATATCACTTTGTTGATTCCCTTTGAGATATTTCCTCTAAGGACATGGATTTGAATAATTCCCTTTCATTCCACATATAAAACATTCAAATATTGATAATATCTTAGGGAGTAAAATATCATCATCCATTTTGTTTACTAAACTTTTCATTTTCTCTTTAAAGTTACTAGCTTTCTTCCCTTAACTCATTTTTTATTTTTATTATTGAAGAAAGGACAACACATCTGAAATATAAAAATAGGCAAGAGACCGGAGGCTAAGGGGGCCTGAAGTGATGAAGACCAAGGGCATCCCCACTAATTAGATTCTTCCCTTCCTTTGAGAGTGAATTCATGTCCGATGGAAGGAAGATACAAAGACCCTACGAGACCAAAGAGGTGAAATGATCCACCACCATATTTTCCTCCCTCCAAGTATGAAGGATGTCAAATTCGACACTGAACAGAGATATGCACTTTCTCATAACATAAGATATTGACCATGGAGTAATGTATCTACCAAGCATAGAATCATGAATAATGATAAAATCCATTTCTACCATAGCCAATCTGATATGCCAATTCCTGCAAATCTAAAGTCCAGTCAGCAAAGCTAGAGCCTCGACCATAAGTGAATTCCCACTGCCAGTGGGAATTGAATGCACGAACAACACTGCCCCCTAAGTCCCTAACCATGCAGCCACCATTCATGACATATGAGGAGTAGGAACCCTCAGTATTGAGCTTAATGCCCCTATGGTGTGGGATCCATCTAACCCAGTTAACATTACTCCTCGGACATCTGTCAACAACACCCACATAAAATGGTCTGATATAGGGAGATTCGAGCCAATCTTTACAGGATCAGACCATATTAATCAGAAGAAACTTAGTTCGTGCCACCAAAACCTGACCCGAGCACCGAATTTCAACATGCTTAGCCTTGTTCCTTGCCATCCAAATACACCAATAACCAGCCACCAGTATGACTGCAAGGGCTTCTCATAGTCAAAACATCTTTTTGTTCCTATGCGACATTCACTTGGGTGTTTCTTTCAATATTCTAAAAATGTAGGAAACTAAATCTTCTTTAATATATGGTATCAATTACCTAAATTCTCTCATAACTCTTTCCTTATCTTATTTGGTGAGTTTGGGATTTTATTAAGGTACATGATGTTAATCATGTTCCATGAAAACTGATTAGGCATGATCACAACGTCCTTTACTCTAGTTATCATCCCATTTTATTTTGTATCATAAAATTTTCCATCACATTCAATGTTAACCTAGTTCCTTCTAGTTCCCTATATTTACTTAAACCATAAGTTGTAGTTTTAGAAACACTTATCATAGTAAAAAACACACAATTAGTACAAATCACTTATAGGCTGTCTAAATTATGACACCTTCTTTTAAATCTACAACACCTTAGGCATATCCTTAGAGACATCCCAATACATATCATTAGAAATATACCTTGAGATCCTACTATGGATTTCTCATCCTAGATTCAAATGGTTCACTAAAAATTTCCTTTTATACCAACTATAGAAACCCGGTCTTAACATAAAAGGAGATTACATCAATTTAGATGAATATTCAATACATTTCAAAAGTACATTTCCATGGAATTTAATAGTTTAGTGTCTTTAGAATCATAAAAAAAATATTATAACTTGGTGAAACATCTTAAATATTTCTCAAAAATATCTTTCCCTTTAGTACTTCTACTTAAGACCTTTATTTAGAATTTAGGTAAAGGAAACCTAAGAAAGTGTGAGATCAGAAGCTAATTAAGGGTAAATCAAGGAGATACATAAGCATGACATGATAATAAGGGCATTACAACAAGTGAATAACATTTAAAGATCATACCCCACATATAAAATATCGTATACAAGAGTCTTGGAATAATTATTAGTAGTTTATAAGACATTAATCATAAGGGAATCAAGAGAATGATCCATGAAATCATAACAAATGAATAAGACATGGAATTTTGGAATAAATATAAACATTTAACATCATTACCTATAAGTCAATGTGAACTTCCAAAACTTATCAGGGCACTTCATGGGGACTACCCCTACAGTATGGGACCAACCACCATCCCCAGTCGCAATCATATCCTTGTAGGGGATCAAGTTCCCCCTTCTTCCCATAGTGGATCGAGTTTCCCCTTTTTCCAATTGTGGATCAAGCCCATTGACTTGGTGCCCATAATTATCTCATGATATATAAATCTTTACCCAATTTATTGGAGTGAGATATAGTTCCCACCAATCATATAATATAATCATACATATGTGTGCCACAAGATCATAAACAATCATCATATCATAACCCATAAAAATAGATTTTTTTCTTAAAAATCATATCATAACCCATTATATAAATATTTGTATCATAATTATGTCATTATATCATATCTTGTGGAAATGATACTGGTTTTATAATCATTTCATCAAATCATCAACCATGAAAATAAGAAGGTTTTAAAAGCATATAACTCGTGGAAGGGATACAAGTTTCAAAAATATATAAACTATTAAAGATAAATGGGTTTCATAACCATCATTCCATAAAAACATAAACTATTCAGATAAAGACTATGAATGGAACCCTAGGATCATATCCCTATAAAGGAATGAGTGACACCAATTAATTTCATCTTAGATGGAAAATGATTTTGAAAACATTTTCATTTAAAATAATTTGAAAACAAATAAAGTGTTCTTCAAAACATTTCAAAAATAATTCTATATTAAAATAATTTTAAAACTTATAAATAAATTTTAAAAATATTTTGAAAACTTTTTTCATGGAAAATATTTTGGGAACATATAAAGAAACATTGGAAAAAAATTAAAAACCCTATTCTTTGAAAATACATTGAAAGCTTATAAAAAAAGATTGAAAACATTTTGATTTTTTTATTTTAAAATGATTTGAAAACTTATAAATTAATATTGAAAATATTTTTTTAGAAAACATAGTTTTGAAATAAAATAGATATATGATCGAGATAGGGATAAAATCATATATTTTTTAAAAATACTTTCCTGATTATATTATATACAAAATATTGTAAAAATTTTAACATTAATTTAAGATACCATGAATAAATAGATGGGATGAAAATTAATGAAATTTATTGAGATATGGATTATAATATTTCATATATAGAAGTATAATCCTAACAATCCTGATAAATGATGAGATTGTAGTAATAAATTGTTACCACTTTTGAATATTTGAATCATAATCCCTATGAAATAATAACATTAGATGAAAATTAAAATATAATTAAAATTAATATACTCAATATATAACATTTCAAAATTCTTAATATACACCTCATATAAAAATATAGGTTTATAACATGGCATGTATCTCAACGAAGAAAAATTGAGACAAAATTACAATATCAATTTGTTA
Organism: Viscum album; assembly: GCA_963277665.1. Classification (NCBI taxonomy): domain Eukaryota; kingdom Viridiplantae; phylum Streptophyta; class Magnoliopsida; order Santalales; family Viscaceae; genus Viscum; species Viscum album. The sequence goes on along the minus strand of OY728163.1, from coordinate 78,911,987 downwards.
ACTTTTGAACCATAATCCCCATGAAAGGAATATAATAAATGGATATTTAAATACCCATAAAGTTAAGTATAATAATAATATAATACCTTAATGTGTAGTATATACACCACATTAAATAAATTAGTGGTTAATAAGGTATAAGTATCACAGAAATAAAAGTGATACAAGAAAACCCTTACCTTAAGTATTAACTTTATTCATACACGTTAAAACCTCACGTGTAATAAATAAAATTAAATTATAAATATTTCAAAGAACCATATTATTATATACAATACCATCTATGATTTTATTATGACTTTATATTAGCTGTTTAATAACAATTCTTGGTTAATGATACGTTCTGGGTAATATCCACTTTGTTTTTTGTATATGTTTTGACTTGTCATTCTTGATAATTTTACTTATATCATGATTTAATTGTTTAAATAATTCAAATATGATATAAATAATACATATATTCATTTTATATATATTTATAATAATATATAAAATAAATAAATATGAAATGGAATTCACTATTCATGGAGATAGTAGGTCGTACGTACGCATGGACGTTGTTTTTATTTTCTTTTCATATTGAATGGAAAAAAGTGAATGGAATATATGTATATATATATATATTATCATTACAGAATCATTATTATTTCATAAATATAATATATATTTAATAAAATCATCCTTAACACATTCTATGTAAACTGTGAACGAATCATGTCGCTTTGAGGAGGTGGTAGTCCATGCGTCCAAAAACAAAGTTATCATATTCCCACAAAATGGAAACCATGAAGGTATTTTTTAAATAATAATTAAATAAGAATAAATAAATCATAAATAATATATATATATATCTCATATAAAAATAGTATTTCCATCATAATTTGAAACCATGAGAGATGGAAAATAAAAAATGAACGACATCATTTCGCGTGGCGGCTCTCCACCATACACACAAACAATATTTTATTTAACAATTTGAGGAAGTGTCTTTAATTTTAGGTAGAATCCTTATAATAACAACATATTAGTATATTTATTATATTTTTATTATTATATAATCATGGTATAAGAATAATTGAGCGGTGTAGAATGAAAATAACAAAAAAGAGCATGCGGAAGGATGTTACCTATTCTTTGGGTAACTCCTTTTGGTTTGCACAAAAGTGATTCATTGGTTGGATTTATACCCAAAGTGGGTTCTATAGGATAAATATATAAAAGTTAGGAGATTATTTTGGCAATTGTTTGACAATCCAATGTGTCATGAGAGGTGTAAGTATTGGGAAGAGTGAATTCCATTTTATAGAGGAGGAGGGGTGGAATTCTTGTAAATACTAAAGATAAAGACTATTTAGAGGTCTCACATACGTCATGTGCTTAAAAAATGAATAAATAATGTATTAAAGGGTAATTATGTTCTATATAATCATCTACCACACAAAAATGAGTTTAGTTTTTTTTTAAAAGTCCTTAACTTTTATGTTTATCCACTTTTATCATTTTGGTTTCTATTAAGGTAACTGGTTCTCTAACCTAAGTAATTTAACCATTTTGACTAAATGAATATGATATTCTTTATAAAATATAGACCCACTAAGTTTTAAATATGATATAAAATTTACCGAAAATAAATCCAATTTTTATTGGAAATTAATTTTAAAACAAGTGCATGTAACGCGCAAAGGCACGTCTTTAACCAAAACTATGCTAAAAATGTTTTTTCTATTTGATGGTCAATATGATCATTATAAAAGATAAAGTGGTGAATTAATATACCATATTTTATATTATTAAAATTTACAAATAATTTTGAATAATATTTTTTTTAGTAAATTATAAATCTTGTAATAAAATGTCATTGATTATAAAATAATATTGACATTAATTTTGACATTATTTACCTAGTTTAAATATAAAAATATAAAGAAAAATATGGAATTTGAATCTATTAATCTCACACCTATGTAACATATTATATTCTTCTAAAAATTAAATACAATAATTCAATCATCAATTTTATTTTAATATTTTTATTATCGTTTATCTTAGTTAATTATTTCCTAATTAATTACCTCATTGGGAATTATTTAAGAAGTTAATCTAAATATTCCATAACTAACAATTAAATATAAATTAATATATTGAAAAAACCCATTTAACTTTCAAAATAATGTATAAAATTGAACTAATTCTATTTTTCCATATATCAAGGCTTTATAAATGTTAAAAGTGAGGATTGTTTTTTTTTGTAATTTCCTTAATTAACTTATTTTCTAGGTCACTTTCGTGGAATAATAACCCAATATATCATAATATTATATATAATATGCTATATGGTCAATATAATTCTATATAATAATTTTTAGACATGTTTAGGGTCATTTTTACAACTTTTATTCTAAGTTTAGTCATTAATTAAGCTCGGTTTTACCTTAATCTTTGTAATTAATATTCATTACTTTCACTAATATTTTTGGTTAAAACTATCTTGAAGTTATTAATAATTATAAATTATTCTTTTTCCAAATATGGAATCCATTTTTTCAAATTCCAATCATATAAGTGGTATAGATTAATTTAAAATTAATCCCACAAATGGGATGAGGCGATATGTTTATAAAGTGAAAACGTTCAAAAGTTTGAATTGTTTTTATATCTAATTTCAATGTAAAATTGGTTCCAATGACCTAAATTGGATTAATTTATATAAAATTTAACTTATTATAATCCCAAATAAAATTAAAATATAACTTTACTCTATAAATAAATTATATGAAAACCGATTTTCAATTAAAATTTAGTGTTTTTTACTATTCATCAAAAAATGAAACATCCCAGAAAGATACCAAAAATTCACCAAATGTAAATTTATATAATAAAAATTATAAAATTAAGTCAATTTTTGTCAAACAAAAATTATAAAAGTTTCAAAAAGTTGATTTAAAATTGGTTCCTCGTTAAATGGTGGTAAAATTAACTTTTATAAAAATAAAACCTTTTATTTATAAAATTGGAATTATTCTTGTTATACCTATAAAATATATAAAAATTTTGTCATAAATATATAATTTAAAATATAATACATAAATTGTATTAAAAACTTTCATCAAATTTTGTTTTTTTAACTTATTCAGTTAGAATGTGTTTATACATAAAAGAATAATATTGTTAGAAAATTGTTGTTTTTCAAATATTTCTTACTTAAATTGATAATATAAGGATTAGTTTGGTATATAATATTTTAACAATTTATTTGATCATATTGATATCTTACATTCCAATTTCAAAGTGGTAAGTATAATAATATTTTCATCAAAAAATTTATAGTATAATGTAGTTCGATAAAACTATGCCTTTTGTGTAACACAAGCTATTGATGTAACTAAATAGTGCATGTAACACAATAAAAACATAGTTTTTCATGTACCAAAAGTTGATCAAGGTGTTGGGTATAATGAAAGATTAACTTCATTTTGTGTCTAATGAAAACAAAATTAGTACTTCCATATAACACAAGATATATTTAGTTTTTTTTTGAAATAAAAAATAACAAAAAAATTAAATTAATTTTGAAAAAAATATATTGTACAAAATCTCTGGGTGTTTCACGACCCTTTTAGGGAATATATCCCTAGATCAACAAAGGTATGATCATAGATTGAAGGAAAAATAGGAGGGTTTGTCAATCCCTATAGTTTCAGTTGTTATATAGGTAGGATCAAAAGTAGAATGAGGATGGAAGTGAGCCCAACAAAATCAGAAGATGGTGGAAATTGTAGAAATGTTTCAGTAGAAGCATCACTAAGGTTACAGGTAGTGGATGAGGCTGGTGGTGGTGGGCGAGGATGGTGTTGGCACATGTAATAAGTATTGTAGTGATGATAGGAGGAAATGGTTTCACCTAGAAGTAGGAGGGGATGGTAGCACCTTGCAGTAGTAGGCTTGCGATAAAACAAGATGATAGTGTCAAGAAGCTGTTGTAGCGCACACCTAGAAGTATGATGGGATGGTCACACCTATTGGTGATGGTAGAAGGTTCCACTACTCGTTTAAATTTGGAGGAAGGACATGATTTCACTTGATGCTACGAGGAAACAGTCACACTTGGAATTAGTGGGATCAGTAGTAGAAGTTCATAACTATAGCATCTTAGAAATTCATCATTGTTCATATTGGGATTTATCTTCTTAAAAATGATTCATGGTGATCACATGAGCTCCCAAGGTTATCCATGTTGGTTCAAGGCTTCATCATAGGTCATCAGTGGTGGGTTTGAGCTCAGCAGTAGCTTCCATGGTGGAAATGAAGGAATTCAGTGGCCAAATTCAATGGTCCAGTAGAGTTCTCATTCAATGTAAGTGGAGTAAAATTTCTGAGAAAGGGGGGCACATGATCCAGGTGGGATAGATCCATTTTGAGTTCTGGTGCATAGTTCCACAGACACATGAATACAATATCAACGTTTCAAATATCTAGTAGATTTTATATAATAATTTACATGGAAGCTAGGCTCAGGTCTCCAACTGCTAGGATGGGCTCCCGTAAGCACACACACACACACAAATAATTATTTTTTTTGAAAACTGTATTTCATTTTAAAGTTCTTACAAGGGAAAATTTTATTTTGAAATATTTTTTAATTTTAAATAGTTTATTTTTAAAAAAATTATCCAATTATGTTTTTTTAATTGTATTTTATATTTTAATTTAGTATAAAATCATTTTATATTTAAAAAGGTAACTTTTTTTAAAGAATTATTTTTTGTTATATTTTTCTGATTATATTTTAAATTAAATTGTGAAAATTTTTGTTTTGAATTTTGATAAATGGATTCCATATTTTTCATTAGTGGATATAAATTTATTAAACATGTCACTTTTATTTTTGATAAATATGAATCATAATCATAGTAAATTTTATTACCACATTAAAGGGTAAATCTAATAATTAAAGATAAAAATAATATGATAAGGACTATAAAATTACCCTAACACTTTCCCAAATTTATTTGGTAAATAATTTAAGACCATAAAAATCCAATGTTCTAATTAATTTATTTTTGGATCCACTTGGATTAGATTATGACCTTTATAATATTTTAGTTGAAGAAAAGTCAAATATGTCACATTCATGTTTTTATTAACTATATCACATTTAATACGGGTTTTACATAGGGTATAATTGAATGTAAATATTATTTTGAAAAATAAGATATTAATCTTTATCATGGTAATTTATTTATAATTTTTATGAATTATATAATTACCCTAAATTCTAACACAATGTTGATGCAGTAGTTATTCAATTAATATAAAAATCAAATAAATGATATTAAAAATATTAAAATTAATATAATTTGTGATATTTATGGTGATAAACAAATTCTATATAAAAACATGAAATTTTATGAAAAATACTAAAATGGTTTTTTTATAAAATACATATTTTATTTATATTTCTAATAGTCAAATTAGTGAATACTATAAAAATTGAAAATAATGATATTTTATGGGATTAATATTTAAATAAATTATTTAAAAATAAAAAAAAATTAAAAAAATAAAATTGATTATTATATCGTTTCAAATTTAATAAAATTTTCATTTCTGGTTCAATGTACACCTTATAAGTAAAAAATTAAAACTTTCAATATTGAAAATTCTTCTACCTTAGTTAACATTAAAATAGGTTAGCTAGAAGTTAATCAAAATGGTAGCATTAAAAAATGCCTAAATATTTTTTTCCAATGATATTGAAACCTTATCTTATATTTTCTTTGAAACCATTTCAATTTTGTGGTATTTTTACTAAAAATGAACTTATTATAATTTTATCTTTTGAGAAATTCCAAAATATCCCCACACCTCAATTATAAATGGGCACCTCCTCTATCACTTCCTAACACCCCATTGATCCTTAAATCTAGATGATACTCTACCAAATTCTCTTATACACTTTTCTAGACACATTATGGAGGTGTTATACTTCTCAAAATACCAACCTAATATCCGTTTGAAATACTCTTGAAAAAAAAAACAGATAAGGGATAGACTTGAGGTAATGGTTTGAAAACAAAGTAGTTATCAACCAAAATAGTGATTTTTATAAAACAATATTAATAAACTGGTGATAAGATATTATAAATAAATAATATATGGTATTATACAATTATTTTTATTTAATAAATGTATAATAAATCCATATTTGTTATACAATAAGTTTGAACATGAAAATATAAGGGAAAGACTTGATGAAATGGTTTATTTCACAATATCATCATTATTCAAGATTGTTTATATTTGAGTCTTTATTGATGAATATTTATCTTCCATGTCTATGTTTCTTAATCCAATTTACAAAAAGGTTTTTAATAATTTTTAAAATAATTTTTAATAATTTATGACATTTTTAAAAAATGGTTTTAAGGAAATCATTTTTTTATTTTAAAAACCATCGACATTTTGACTTTTTTTATCAAAATACAGAAGAAGTGTTTTTCTCACATACATAACATGGGAACCTTTTCCCTTAATCATTAATACTTATTGACTTGAAGATTATTAAATGTTATTATAAGTTTCTTTTCAAATAAAAAATTTTCCTTTGTAATTGTCTAGTTTTTGTAAAAAGTATTTCAAAAGGGAAAAGATATTTTACTCAAGAAATATTTCAAGTGATGTTTCAAAATATTTTTTTTATATTACTTGTGATTTAATAAGGATATTATCCAAGGATAACATCCTTTTTATCTAGATGGTTTATGTTTATGATGGAATGATGTTTTTGAATCCCGTTACTTTTACATGAGTTATTAAGTGATGAAATGTTTATGAAACCCATTTCTTTTCATGGGTTTTGATATGAAGAATTCTTTATGGTCCCAGAGAGTACATATGTATTATTTTTATTGTGTGATGGGTGGGAACTATATCTACCTTCAATTAATTTGATAAATATATATTTTCCATAATATAACATTGGGAAATAAGTCTGTGAGCTTGATCCATAATGGGAAACAAGTGTTTCCTAATCTACCATGGGAAACAAGTGTGTTCTGATCCACTATATTGATAGTATAGGTAGTTAACGTTTGACATATGAAATATTTTTCTATATTTATGGTGGTAACACACATTTATGACCTGAACTTAAGTTTCACTATTGAGTTATTATCGATTCTCATTTGCATGCTTCAGGTATTTTTAAATATAAATTTATAACCCATGTTTATGATCTTTGTCAGATTCAGTGTGAAAATTGAATGTTATGGTTAATATTCCATAAATATATGATTATATTATGATTTATTATGATTCTTAATTGACATCTCCCATGTTTAACCTTACTAATAATCAAGGATCTCCCTTTTCTTATGTTTCATTTTCCCAGGTTATGAAGAATTTTTTTATTAGGGTATTCTAATGATGAGTACTATTTTGGAAGATATATATGAGATATGTTTAATATATTTAATAAAATAAGAAGATAATATATCTAATATCCAAATAATTTAAGACTTTAGAGTCATGGTATATACTATATTGTTATGTATTTAATATTCATCTAATAAGATATAATATCTATGTATTAAAATCTCGAGCTGTTTTAATTATTATTAGAGAGGCATTTAGACAATATGTAGAGATTAGGATTAGAAAAATCTTATGAAAACCTTGGCGGATATGAATAAACATGGGATAAAATTCTAAAGTTTTGTAAATTATCGTGATTGACCAAGGTTGAACATAAGGTGTCATAGAAGAAGGTGTTATGATTTAGACATTCCATAAATGAATTGTTAGAATTATATGGTTTTACGCTATGATTAGTCTTTCTAATTTTACAATTTATGGTTTTATATAGTGGATAGAACCTAAAAGAACAGTGTTAATACTGAGTTTGATGGAAAATGCAATAATTTTCCACCTGATCAAAAAGATGTTATGGGAGCTAGATTGAAGAATAATTCAATTTTGGTAACACAACATATTGTTTAATATTTCATGATGCAACATCCAAAATCTTTTATTGGGTCTTCTAATCCACTAGAGGATTAGTGATGGATCAACACCATTGAGAAAATATTTTTTGTTCTTCAATTCTCAGGACAAGAAAAATATTCCCCTGTATTTTATTTTATAGAAGTAAAACTAGATCAATGGTGGAATCTTATCCAGAATATAAGGAAAGAGAAATAAAATAAATAAATGTAATGGTATTAGTTTAAGGGGATATTATTAATTAAGTAATTTCCTTGTATTCTATGTACAAATATGAAGTATAAATTTATTGAGAATAAGGAAAAGGAAGAAAATTACATTGGAACCTATGAGTCAAATTTTACAAGGATTGCAAGGTATGACTCTGGTTTAATAATCATCCTTGAAAGTAAAATTGATCAATTTTTTAGTGACCTAAAACCAAGTATCTGAAAGGAATTGTCTATGAGACAATTTAGTGTTTATGAAGAAAACATTTTATTTGAACTCAATGTATAAATGAAAATTGAGGATTTCCACCATTAATGTGGGTTTGATAAGAAATTAATGATTGAGTCTCATGAAAACATGAATAAATAAAATGGTGAAAGTTAATTTCAGTAATCTATGTGTCATAAATGTGGGAAGAAATATCAAGGGAAGTGTTTTAATGAAATTGGGAGGTACTTCGAATGTGGAAAGGTGGTTCATAAAGCTCTTGAATGTTGAAATGTGATTTTTGTGCTGGTTATTTCAATAGAGAATATGATTCCAACTAATTCACCACTCATAATCCAGTGTTTCAAGTGTGAGAATTTTGGTAATTATATAAATCGATTCCCTAATTCAATGACTAATGTGGATGATAAGCTACAACAGTCTCTGAAGGCAAGGGGAAAAAGAAAAGTCTTGTGAAATCACAATGGATTAGGTGAATCATGGTAATTATATTACACTTATTATTCCTTCATGAATTGGGAGTTTCATGTTTTATATTTTAAGAATGATCCCTATTAAAATATTATTATTCATCTATTCAAGAAATTTCATGCGACTATCTCCTTCTACATGAATTCTAGAATAATTAAGTAACATTTTATATTTTATTAGTAAAAGGATGAACCTAAGCTTCTAATGAAACATTTTTTTCTATAAGATAAGAACATTTATAATGAATAAAGGGTGAATTAACTTTTGGGAGTGTATATTTATCCTTGTAATATTAATATAAGAGTTATCTATACCATAATGGGTTTATGTGTAGAAACCCCTTTTTAGGTTTTTACATGATGGGAGACTATCAAGATTAAGGATATTTTAAGATACATTTAGGTAAATATAACCCTTAAATTTTATATATGTGAAAAATTTATTCAAGGAGGAATGAATTTACACTTTTTGGACATATTATTTTAGGTAGTGGTAAAATTTAGGGTTTGTCTTTTTTTTATATTTACATAATTATGGGTTTTACTTAATCACCTTATAAAGTCATCACACTTTATTCAGAGAAGATTTCTCTATGGATCAACTTTCCATAATATATATAATATAATTTTTAAAGTTTCATGTATTATCATATTCAATATTATCTAATTGGGATCTAAAGTTTACCTCAATGTTTTTGTGAATTCATTATCATGCTCTTCATATAGAGCTGTGTTTCAGCACTGTGTGTCATCTTTAGGCATATAGTCAGTCATAGAAAATAATTTTAACTCTATAGGATATACTAAAATAATTTTCTATGGATTTAAAAGGTTATTTGGATCAACACCTACCACGTTTTGTGTTTTATTGTAATAATATCTTTCACTCAAGTATTCATATGACTAATTATGAAAAGAAGTATAGAACTCCAATGTACTGGAAAGAAGATGCATAAAGAAAGCTATTGGGACATAAGAAAGCTGATTAGATGTATGGTAATATTAGAATAATTCAATAAATCCAATGAATATCATTTTAATCAATTTCACAGTGAAAGTTGATATAAAAAACATTTCAAACTTTTGAACGTTTCACTTTAAAAACCCTCTTTTTTCTTTTGTCTGTGGATATAATTTTAAATCTAATTTTTGAAATTATATTAATTTAATTAGGTAAAATAGATTCCATATTTGGAATCATAATATCAAAATTAGGTTATAAGGTCAATATCATTTTTAGGTATTAAAAGGTTACCATGGTAAAACAATTATTTACCGATGTATAAGTAAAATTGTGAGAAGGGTTAAAGTTAAAAGGTAAAATCTTAACATACCTAAATATTTCAACATTTAATGGTTGTATGAGGTGTGGCGCAACCATATCAAGAAAATACAAAATTAATTTAAAGTATAATTCCTTGAAATTAATTCCACCTCAATGTGGTTATCTTTAAATATAAAATAATTTATAATTTAATCACTTGAACCCACCTCTCCTCAAGTATAAATACCACCCCTCACCTCCCTATTTCAACTCAAAAATCCTTTTATCTATTAAAATATATTCCTAAACCTATCCTACTCATTGTACCCATTTCCAAGTTCTTCTGGTCCCACTAAAAGACTAAATTCAAGGACCTCAAGTGTATTTCAAGGAGGTGATATCCAAGAGGTGATTTTCTCAAAGTACCTCTCTTAATTTAGTTTTTTTTCTACGTTCTCCTAACCTCATTCATCAATAAATGAATGAAAACACCAGAATAATTTATATACAATAGTTTTTTTCCCTAATGGAATATATCATATCAATGAAATTTCTCACCTCCTTATATTCAAAGAAACGAAATTGTTGTCCAAGTTATTCCGGTTAATTTACTCTACGGATATTGTTTTTGTTCATTTTCCATTACTAAATTAATGCGTGTAATAAAAAATATTTTTGAGGTCAAATAATATTTCAATATGTAAATTATAACATATTTAACATTTTATAAATTTTATATTAAAGATACCTTCATGTCTTCCATATTGTTGATATATGATAACATCGTTTGTGGAAATGTGGACTATCGCCCCCTCAAAGCGATGTAATTAGTTCACACAATACCTGGAACATATTAAGGATTAGTTTAATAAAATAATTTAACACATATGACATAGATATGATAATTTAATTTTAATATACATATGTATCATACACTTATCAATATTTTAATACGACAAGGAAAACAGAAACAACATTCATGTGTACGTATAGCCTACTGTCTCCATGAATTGTGTCTTATATTTATCTATATATTATTATAATGAATATATATGATATATAAATAATTTTTTAAATTCTATAAGTAAATCATTATATAAGTAATAGGTTCAAGAATAAAAATTCAAAACACGTACAATAAACATACTAGTTATTACCCAAAATGTTACGTTAACTTGGAATTATAAATAAACGAGTAATATTAAGTCATAAAAGAATTATATATGATATAATAAATATTATAATGATTCTTTTATAGGTTAATAATATGTTTAAAACCATTATATAAGAGTTTCAGACATGTACGGAGAGTATCATACCTAAGGTAAGATAATTTCGTCTCACTTTTAATTTTCCTGAGATATAAGCCATGTTCACCACCAATTTCTTATGTGTGGTTTATGTAATACCCCAATAATATATAATATCATTAATACATTTATCTTCATTTTATTTAATTATTCATTTGAAGATATCAGTATTATTAATTAAATTTTCAAAGTGGTATGGGACTCTTTAAATGTTTAAATAATTAATCCTTTCTCCATTTTAATATTATTCATATTATTTTATATAACTATTCATATGGATATAAAGGCATTATAAAGGATATTTTACGTATATTTTTTTTCATTTAAATTTTTTCAAAAAGGAATCTATTTATGTTTTTATGTAAGGTTTAAATTTACAATCTCATTATTATCTGAAATTTTTTATATGTAAGTATTTACTGGGGGTTATTTATCATCCATGTCCATGTTTTCTAAAAAATATTACATAAAACGTTTTACTATTCTCCTATGGATTTTTGAAGTAATTTTTACCCATTCTTTACTTTTTACGACATTGTTTGAATGCAATATTTCGTTCATTTTTCAAATGAGGTACTTTTTGACTTTTTCGAAAAAAGTTTGAAAATAATTGTTTATTTTTAACTTATACAACATGAATGGGTTTTTAATCAATTTCAAGTGTTTTATCAATATTATTCTCCATGTAAGATGAAATTACTTAATAATATCCATAATATTCCTTTGTTTTGATTATGTTTATGATATTTATGAAATACATTTGTTTACTCTATATTTTTTTATCATGGAATGAAGTTTAAGAAACACATTTTATACATTGGGTTATGCTATGATAAATGATTTATGTTTTATGGAACACATATTTATGATTTCATTATGAGATGGGTGTGACCTGTATCTCCCACTTCTAAAACTTTCACTGATCCCAATAGTTTAAAACCATTCGGATATCTGCAGAAACCGTTGGGATGGGCTATCCCAATGGTTTCAAGAACTGTTGGCTTGTTAGGAATTTCAATAACTCTATACCAATGGTTTCTAGAGAACCGTTGGTATAGGTAGTCTGAAATTAATCTATGCCCATAGTTTAAGTAAAACTATGGGTATATATGTGTACTAATGGTTCAAGAACCATTGGTATACATACTATCCAATATATAATATATTCCAACAGTTTCAATGAAACTGTTGGAATATATATATACCAATGGTTTTTGAGCCATTGGTATACACCACAATATATATTTTATCCCAATAGTTTCAATGGAACTGTTGGGATATATGTTGTCCATCATACTAAATACCAATAGTTATATGAACTATTGGCATATGTTTTCTAACATACTGAATACCAATGGTTTTGTGAGTTGTTTTTATATTCTCTACTCCCCGTCTAACAACAAAGATGGACAACCCACTTCGAACAACTTTAAACCTCTAATCCCACTTTGAGAAGTGGACATAAACCTGTAAACCTACACCTCTAAAAGTCTTCCAATGTACATTGTAAACCTATAAACCTGCAACTCTAACAGTATTCCAAAACACCAATAAACATGCACAATCATGCACCTCATATAGAAACACAGTCGACTTGGGAACTTCAATGTCAAGGAGTTTTATAAACGTTAATGTAGTGGCCGACAACCACGATGGATAATAAAACTCAAATCCTGCTTTATTCAAACTTCCAAATTCCTCTTGTTATAGATAATATGGATACATTCCCACTCTGGATCAAACATAATGATTTGGATACCAACTATCTTCTGCTTTCACGATCTATCTTCCAGCAGAGGACATAAATCATCTACATTATCAAAGTGTGTTTCTATAATTACACTATAATTGGGGTATCATATAAAGTAGAATTATTGGCTACAGTGTATGCAATTGGATACACTTTCCAACATAATTGGAATTCATTGTGGCTTGAATATGATTATGAGTGCCTATCAGAATCAGATTCAGTTGGTTGGAAACCACATTTGGCATTATTTTTCAGGGATAAAATAAGTATTTTATAGACATGAAAGTCCTATATAAATTATCATGGGTCACTGAAAAAACTTGTACCCTTTATTACAAATAGATTATCATTGATCTTCAATGCTTACTACCTCCTTCCTTTAAACCAGATGAGACCAACAACTCATGTGTGAGGGTTAAGTCTTTATATTCACTTGAAATGCAACAAGTCTTCTCAAGATGATAATTTCAAGAGTATAATTATATCTTCAATGTAATATTTCTTTAGCCAAAATATAATATTGGTAAGATTATATCTTCAAAGGCTACCTGGATCCATTCACTAGAAAACTGTTCCCATGTTCACTCTTTTTTCTCACCTTTTTTCATCTTTGAAACAAATATATCAATATAGACTAGGTATATCTTTCCATTATTATTTATTGAAGAACTAGATGTTGCAATGTTGTGTAGGTATATCCCATTATCATAACAGACTCATGAAATATATATATATATATATATTGTATTTTTTCATGAAAAACTATGAATGGTGTGTATCACACCTGGTTTATATAATCTTTTCTTTTTTCTTGAAGTTTTCAGGTGAACGAGTGTGTTTTTTAATTCAAATAAATATAATAAATAAGAATCCATAAAATTTGGTCACATTCACTACAATTTTTTCATTAACTTCTTCATGTTTTGAATGATCATCCATTGAAAACTATTAAATAACCATCCACATATTTTGCAAATATATCCTTTTAAATCCACCACTTAAAATATCCGAATATCTTGTGAGAATACATCCATTTGAATTTTCCTCATTTTCCCTAACTTTGGACGGATTTTAAACAACCAACTGAATATATGTGGCATGAAAAAACCATTCAAACTTTTCTTTTAAAATCCTGAACCTCATGACATAGAAACTAATTTCTGAACTATGTTTCCAAAAAAATGCCTTTTACCTTCACACCAAGGCATGAAACTACACTTCTTTATGTAATCTTTACTTTAAAAAATCTGACACCATGACCTCTTGTCCATTTTTCTCCACTACAAAATCCTAATACACCAAAACACCCATCTCTCCAAAAATGATCTAGGAAATTATAGAGGGATCTATCCAGTATCTTCCTTTACTTTTCTATACATAGGTCCACCATGATGAGAAAAATGCCTTTAGTTTCTATCCCCACTTTAATTCTTCTCATTAAAACATTGGAGAAAGTTTTTAATATGAATATTCAAAGGATCTACTAAATCATTTGAATTGGTGGTGGTAAGATAAAGCTAATAGTGTGGAGAACCATAAGCCTGACATATGTTAAAAAATTACACCATCAGTGTTTTTAGATATATGGGATTAGGTATGAAATATATAGGTGTTTCAATTATGAAATCATGCATTGGGTCTAGTTTTCTAGTTAGAGAACCCTAAATTAATGGTTATTCCTCGGATGTGTTTTGAGCATTTGGGAGTGGAATGAGGTTTTTTAGCCATAAATTATTGACTATAATAAGTTAGGATATATGGATATGGTGGCCACTAAGACTTATAGGGGACTAGAAGAATTATAGTGGGGATATTTTGAAACCATGTGTTCATACATGCATTCAAAATTTGAGGAAAAGTTAAGGTTTTCATTTACAGGAGGGGTTTTTCAATAGATGTTTGAGTTCTATTTTTGAGTGCTGGAACCAATTGAAAAGGCATTTTGGACAACAAAATAGGTCTTGAGATGTTTCTCAAGAGCTCATGGGAGCATCAAGGAGAGGTGGAGGTGGGTTCTGAAAAACTACAATAGACCACTGGATGACTAGTGGTATTTTTGAGGATAAAATTTATAACATTTCCCCATCATGTTTTTGAAGTTGGATGTCCCCTTTTACTTATACATTTTTCAAACCACGGTAATCCATCCCTCCCTCCCCCTTCCGGACCCTTTTATCTAGGGGTGGTTTTTTGTTTTAGTCTTTAGAAAGTAGAGGTTAGGTCCTCCCTATGATCCACACTTTTGTCATCAATATTTTTTCTTATATGTATTTTGGATGTGCTATTTATATCCAGTAATCGAGTTTATATTATTTTATATTATGGAACTACTATAAAAAACATACCCACTATAACATTATAATCATACCTCCCACTCTCACACTCACTAGGGATTTGATTTGACACCTTTCTCCATACTCAACATAGTTTTATTCATTTCACTAATTTTTCATCACTTCCTAAGAGTTTATCTTGTATACCTTCAAGATTTACTAATATAATCATTATTTTATGTCTATTATCAAAAAAATTGTGAATATTGTGGCAATATCTATCCAGATATTACATGTTTCATAGGCCCTCCTATGGCTCAAACATAGTAATAACCTAGTTAGACTATAATAAAGGAATGACTAGGATGGGGTAAGGTAGATGGGTTACACCCATGGATTGGCATAAGTGTACGGGCATCAAGGAATCATAATTTGGGAAAACAATTCGCACAAACAATTAATTAAAACAATAGCAAAAGAGAAATTAAATTTTGGCATGGCCCATCCATAGTTTTGACATCCATGAAAAAGGAAAAGATACAAAATAGAATCCACATGGTATAAAGGTGGACAAAAAGGAAACACACTAATTAATCTCTCCACTACCCCAATCTCCCTCCCCTACAAAGAAAACTGCATAGTCACCTCCAGTGACCTTATGGACCCCTTCATAGAATATAAGTACCCTTAGTTCGTAGAAAGTAGTAAAATTCCTAAGTAGCTGATGCAATGAAGAAAATAAAATAAAAACTAAACTACAACATACCTGTCTCTTATGACTATTCAAGTCATTATCCAACATATAAGAACCACAACTCCCTATGGGTCAAATCATGTTATTACAAGAATGGGGAGAATATATTCAAGTTTCAAAATGATACTATCAAATAGTATGTTCCTAATTATTAAAAATTACTCTTACTATTAATGGTATTTAATCAATTTTACTCGAGTTTCAGAATATTTTGGTTTCATTTGATACAATTTATTTTGGAAGATTTTAATTAGATTTAGTTTGTCTTGTTTTTATTTATATTACCTTAGACAATTTCATTCATTTGGGATAGATAGCTATCCCAATGGTTCACTTTGAATCGTTGGTATAAGGATTGGGATAGATAGCTATCCTAAAATAGTCCCTACAAAATACATATCCAAAACAGGACCTACAAAAAAATACATACCCAAATAGAATAGAAGGTTGTCACCGAATTAGAGGCTAATAAGAATATACCGAAAAATACACAGGCCCTACATAATAACATGCTATCTATTTTGGGACAATGATAAAGCATGGGGCGCTCTTATATTCTGGAATTCACATTCTATAAGGGAAATCATGGTCACTACCAGAGAAACTATATCCTGGAAATAAAGAAAAGGGATTTTCAAGGTCCCCATAACTATATCTTAGTGGTCCCATGTGAGGAATAATGGGAGTCAAGGTTGTTAAAAAGGGAGTTTTGAAGAGAGTAGGGGTGAAAGTTATAGGTTTCCTCAATAAAGACCTAAGATACCTCAAGATAAATTTTATTTTTGATACTTGTTAATAAGAATATCAAATAAATAATTTATTCTCTATATCTCATGAATTAGACATGGACGTATCAAAATAAAATTTAATGAATATATAAAAGAACTAGGAAAATAAGACAAGGAAAAATTTAAAGTAAGATAATGATCAACAACATCCTAAAATTGAACAAAGTGGTAAGGGTATATATGTATAATATATTTATTGGTATCCATTTGATAATTCAAGTATAATATGTGAAGAGTATAAGGATATAAAAATAGTTAAATACTTATACTCTCATAGTATAGATTATTTGAAGAAGGATCCAATGTATTGGTAATCCAATATAAACCCAATAGCATCCATTAAAAATGGATACCTGTAAAAAAAATTAAAACCATGTAGAAAACTGAAATGGTCTCATCATGATCAGTGAATGATTTGGTGGATTCAGTGATATTTGGTTTATGCCAACAATTTGGCCCAAAATTCCAGACTATATAGTCTAGTTGGGAAGACCTTATAAAGTGTACATTTAAGGATGCAGTGGATATGGTTTATAGAATATTTAATATCACTAGATGTTAAATATTGTAACACACATTATTTACTGATAGTTGACATCCTGACATGAATATAGATTACACTCCCATAAGATCATTTCGATACAAACACCATGTTGTACATGACCAAACTGCATGTACCATGGGTGAAAACGACTTTGGTTCTTCTCAATGTTATCATTGAATAACCATTTAGAATTATAGGTTGTGTGTTATAGAGTTATACACCATCTACAAAATATTACATTACATGATAAGCTAAGGTACATTACAAGTACCTCTCTTGGTTCTACACACCCTGGATAAAATATTACACATTTTTTACTTCTTCCAAATTCATGCACATGACATATCTCTTTGTCCAAAGTAAGATCATGATGTGTAGGCAGTATATAATGTGTAATATTTCCACATATATTTTGATGGTTACCTTTTATTATATATTATATATTTTACATGAAGTGATATTCAAACTCTTGTCCCAATTATATTGGATACTAATCAACAGATAACAAGCATGTCATTCAAGGAATTCTTCACTAGATAGAAATATTTTTGGTTATGAAGCTATGTTAGAATGTGGATCCCTCTCATAATCCTAAGGAAGGGTTGGTATTTACATCTGACTACATAGGGAATAAGGATCCTCACTATGTGGATTAGTTATGGTCTATATTCTTCCCAATTACATGATCCTTGGATCTTCTTTCAATAGAGTTTTTATTTGGACTAAGTGATAAGAAGGGCATGAGATCCTCCATCCAAACTAATAGATATGTCGAATGATGACTATAGAATATGTTTAAGTCCCATTGTTAGCAATTGTAAATCAGACTATGATTCTTGTTTACTCTTCAAAAAAATGCATGCTTGTTAGAGTGGATCAGATTTATTAAATGGGTTATTACATATTATCCTTTAAAATTAATTATTACCCTTCTCTCTCATGTTTATCATTTCTGAGAGATAAGGGTTTTCCTACTATATGCATCAACTATCTACCCTTATGTCATAAAAAATCATGTGTTTGGGGTAGCAATGTTTAAACATGGTTCTAAAATTCTATCTATAAACTATATTATGAACTGATAGGGGAAAATAGGGTTTATAAAATATATGATAATCACTATGAGAGGAGGCTCACCATAGTTTGGTACTGACTTCATTTATATTAATATCACAACACATATCCCCCACTAAGTGCATAAACCTACACCTAAAAAATCATGGTACACTCATCTCATTTACCTCAAAACCAAACCAACATCAATATTTTGTTTTATTTATCATTTTTAATCAATTTAAATCATTTCTATACCATTACTTGTTCATCAACCTCAACTTCCACTTAAAATTATTTTAAATTAGTCAGTGTTTCATAGAGTTTATAAATTTTTTACTTTGGTTTCTTCGTGATATTTAACGACTCCTTTCAGGAATGTAAAAATTTGTGTCATCGATAGAGAGCAGTGACATGAAATATTCCTGATTTTTAGTAATTTTCCATTTATAGTTTTGCTGTAGATTATTCTTATTCCCTTAAATTCTTGAGTGATTTACAAGGGATGGTTTTTTAGGTTATGTCGTGTTGGGCCAATGTGCAGTGGTTTTCATGTATTATTGGAATTACATGTTGGAATTTTGGTGCATTATTATAGATGAAATAATGATATGGGATTTATTATCTTATTACGTAGAAAAAGAAACCAAAGAAGCAACAATATGAATAATATTAAGAGATCATACCCAATTGTAGTGATAAAACTAGTAGTAAATGATCCATCGTAGAAATTAAAAAAATGAATTTCTTACCCACTAATAATTGTAGAAACTAGTGTCGCACCATCACTAAATAGCTCATGGGGTTAAGGTGGATCTTTTATTTTAGACCAAAACATTCCCTAGGTTTTTCTTCATAATATTCAATGGAAAAATTTTCTATTAACCATCAAATCATAGGAGGGTCTCTTCAGATTATTCAATCTATGTTTCCAATATTATTATGAAAGAGAGAACCAATATGATTAATAGAATTAAGGATGTGGGGTTTAAAGAGGTTTATTTCAGTAGATTAAATTGGTTAATATATATATATTATAAGTAATGGAGTAGGTTTTGTAGAATAATGGGTGTCAAAAATGTTTTGGAAAATTCCATGGCCACACTATTACTTACTAGAAAGTATATATGGACAAGAGGAATAAAACTTCACAAAATGAAACGATCATTTAAACCTGTAAAGGAATAGAGTTGAGAATTATTATGTAATTAGGGAATCATGGTGATTGATTAAGATCATTTTAGTTGAACTATAAAATTAATTTACGGTCATATAATATGGAACTCCCCCCATAAAGTTGAATTCATGTGGTTACAACCAAATTTCATGTTGTTTAACATCATGAGATGAAGAGAAGTTACATCTCGTTTAATATTATATGAATATGATGATAATTCCATTAATTTTAATTTTTTTATGATGATAAACTATACAAAATAGTTTATTGTTATCTAGAATGGTGTTTTGTGACCCCATGTGAATTAGTAAGAGCATGTTCAACATGAGAAAAATCAAAAGGATTTAGAATTTGGCCTAGAATAAAAACATTTTACTTTACTATGAGTCATGTGATATGGAAATAAATCCATACATACTTCTTTAGATGTATCCTATGTAGATCTAGCTCATAATTCGAAGGAGAAAATGGTTTCATCTATTCCTCTAAGCCATGAATGGGCAAGCCTGACATCACCAAGGAAATCAAACCAAAAGGTACTTTTCACACTCCTCCGTATAGCTACAAGAAAGACTCATATTCTAGTAGGTGTATTAAATTGATTGGGATATTCTATAAGATAATTAGAATATTCATAGTGGGTAATTATATATAGTTTAAGGTCTTACATGATCAACCATAGATTTTGTGCAGTTTATAGTCATGTAATAATGGATTTGGTCTCCCTATATTTGGGTACTATGAATCTAAAAAGATAAAATCAATGTGGTCAACCGAAACCTCTAGGGTCACATGATTCATGAAAAATGTGATAAATAATGGGTGATTGGAAAATTACTAACTTTTTCATGAGTTTATAATAGTGATTAATGTTAGACAAGAAATTTTGCATCAAATAGTGAAGAAAACCTTGTTTTTTCAATTTATATCCATACAACAAGGAATTATGGTTATTTTGTATGGAATAGATTCTCACATGAGGTCTAAATTATTTTTATAGTTCTAGGGGAGTATGATAAGAAATATGAATGAATTAAGGGCCATATATTAAAACAATATGCAAGTATTTTATATTTTTGTGGTTGGACCCAGTTTTGGAATATTGGGCATCATGACATACCCCATGGTATTTGAATAAAAAACAATTACTTACTGTAAGGAACCAATATAGATATTCAACATATATCTGGATGGTTCATCCTATAATTTTTATAGAGGATAAAAATAGGGAATTTTATATGTATTTTTGTACTATACCAGTGCATAATGTTAAAACTGATACTTGTGGTTCATTCTAGAATAAGTTGTCCAGACTGTAGTACTCCAATTGAAACCAAAAACAAGGGCTACCTAGGATTACCAAAACTCCTAGATTTTTGATGAGACGGATTAAATTACTACTGTAGATTAATATCCCACATAAGAAATTTGGTCATTTTTAATTTTTTTTTGTGTAGTATATAATATACCCATAAGAATAGTTTTAGGTCATGTATGATGGACCAAAGATGTTATGATGTTTAGCATCATACCACTAGGATGGTGATTCTATATATTTAGTCTACTGAAAATAAATCACTCTAGTAAAGATAATAAACCATAACCTCTAAGATCACATGATTCACACTTAGGGAGATAATAAAGTGTAAATTAGAGAACTAATCATATCATAAATGAGTGAATAAAAAGTAAGGATATGTCATGGATGGAATGACAGCTAAATTTCACCAAGTCTTTTTTGTCTTTGATGTCAAGAGCCAACATTAGCTTCCATGACCCACCAAGCTCATCCAGCCTCTCCTTTGATCAACTAGGCTCATCGCATCACCCTGGGCTTCTATGATACATCATGAAATAGTTATTAAATAATTATAACTAATTAATTAATTAAATTAAACCCTTTAATAATATCAGTTAACTCACCAGGACATTCTTCTCTGTCAAAACCATCATCAAAAGAGCGCATTACACTCCCAATGCATCCATGAATCTATGCTATAGAAATACGCAATTAAAAATACCTATTCAAAGATAATAAAATTGATTTTGGGAACAAACCCTAGGAAGAGTATAAAAAAATGAATAAATCAATAGATCGACATGAAAAAATAGGAAGTCATGATCTTGGGTTCCCTTATTCCAAATCATAGAAAAGATCTATCCTAAATGATTGATTTCATCATACTTTAGTGAAATTGATGAATAACCATAAAACATAAACTTCTAAGGAATACCTCAGTGAACTTATTTCATATGACACATGGAGAGAAGATTTTGTAGGGGAGGGGAGAGCAGAGGTTGCTAGGGCTTGGGATGGGAGGAAGGGAGAGGTGATAGGTGTTGAGAAGCGAGTGGTTAGCAGGGATTGGAGAGTGTGGATTGGCGAGAAGGGAGCAGGGTGTGGGGAGCAGTGAGCGGGGAGTGGGGATCAAGGAATGAAGATAAGGGAACGAGGAGCAGTGAGCCGCAAGCGTCGAGTGTGGTTGGGATGGGAGCAACAACGAGGAGGGGAAGAGGGTTGTGGATCTATAGGTATTGGAAAAGTGGGGTGTGAAATGAAGTCAGGATGGGAGGAGATGATTCTGATGGAGAGAGTGTGTTGAAGGGAGGTCTATCCACATAGTTTTAATGAAACTGTTGATATAGACTATCTATACTAATAGTTTAGGAAAACCGTTGGTATATAAGTGTTGGGAAAACTCATATTTCTAGTACTGTCCCTCCAGTTCTTTGGGTAAACATGGATAACTTCTGATGTATGTATGTTATGTGTGAACCTGATTTCATGTTCACAATTATATGTGTGGACCAGGTTTTGATGTAAATAATTTTATGAGTGGAACTAGTATCTATTTATATATGTTTATTTAAGGGCATGATTTCATTTCATTAATTTAATGAGTGAACCTGTTGTTATGAATATAAGATCAAAAAGTGATAATTTTATTTGTATGAAACAATTTCATGTTTTATGTTAGTGTTATGATCTTATGGATTATGATATTTTATTTTCCATATGATTCAAGTTTGCCTTTGATATGTAGGGCATGATCTTATAATGTTATTATCACATTCTCACACCCTTTATTGTCATATTTATGTTCATATATCACTCGTGTTTACTCTTAATGAGAATCTGATCTCACCCTTTCTTATGTTTTCTTTTGCCCCAAGTTATGAAGAAATGTTTTAGGTAGGATTACAGAAAAGGGAAAGATCTTTTTGGGAAACATTGAATATCTTTCACTAGACTAGAAGCTTGTGTTCCAAGTTTACAAATTTACTAAACTAATACGGTCTTTGGGAATCTTTTTGTTTAATATATTATGTATTCCACAAAATTAATGTATTTTATATGTATGTAATTTCTGGGTCTTTACAGTTGGTACCAGAGTAAAGGTTTAGTTAACCTTTGGAAATTAGGATGAGAAAATATTAGTGAGATCCATAGGGATATTTCTAAGGATGTGTCTACGGAGGTCTCTAAGGATAACCCTAAAGTTTCATAAAAAGGTGTCGTAATTTATAAATACTATAAGTGATCTTCTATGATTATCTTTTTTTCCACTATAATAAGTGTTTCTCACACTATGCTTCATATTTTTAGTAAATGGAGGGAACCAGGAAGAACTAGGTTAATATTAAATCTAATGGAGAATTTGGTGACTATGAGAAACACAATTGGCTACTGATTGGGGAGAAAGATTTTGTGATTATAACAAATCAGCTGTCATGATATATGATTAATAATTTGATCATTGTTGGTATTCTCAAGAAATATAATAAAAGGAAGATGGAATTTTATGAATTTTCCCACAGTGAGGAACATAGAGTAATAAATATTTGAATTCCTTCATGTCAAGAAGAATGGAATAAGAAACTTGTGGAATATCTTAAATGGAATGGAAAATTTTATTTGTGCGGGAAAAAAGGGTCACTGAGTTACGAACTATCATGGAGTTCAATGTCTTATCTGTAGAGAACATGGTAATTACCCAACTTAATTCTCTGGCCAAATAAATTTCTTCTAAAACAAGGAAGGAAATATTACATGCTAATTATTATAGATGAAGGATTTAAGTTTTTATGTATTTGGATTCATGAATTATGAAATATATAAGGATTGTTCAGTTTATGTTTTTTCACTTAGGATTTACAAGTGATTGAATAGAAAGGTGATATTCTAAATAAGGGAAGATAACCCTTAATATTTTCCTTATGATAAGATAAAGATATATTGGATATTAAAAAGTAAATTGTAAGGTAATGATTTCCCTTTAACTGATTAAGGATTGTTGAAAAGTGTTTTATGCTATCATGAATGAATTTTACAACTTTTTTGAATTAATAATAAGGAAACATGAATGTTTTCAATAAGGATTTACATTAAAGAGAATACATGATTAATTTATCAAAATGTTTGGAATGTGACAATAAAGAACTTCCTTATGACATAAGGGATATAAATATTAAAGTGATTTAGTGATCCTCTTTCTAAAGTTTTGGATTTCAATTTTCAAAAGGATTATAAGGTTATCCATTTATGGATAGTATAAGTTAAACTTTGGAGAAATTTTGTCATATTAAAGTATTGTCTCACTATATGTGGACTTATTCAAATTCGATAACTTTTTCTAACCTTTTTATTGTGATAAAGACATATGGAAAGATCTATCATTCTATTTGTGGATCGTATGATCTGCTAATTATTCGCGAATTAAAAGGTCAAATTTATTTATTTGAATAAGATATGAAAGGTAAATTGTTCAAGGAATGACCAATAGTAATATTGTATCCAAAATAATTAAGTATATCTTCTCCTGAAAATTATTCTACATTAGGAAAAGGGATCGTGATAAAAAATTGAATCTTATTATCATCATTTTGATTATATAAATGACCCATTTCAATCTCTTTTAGTTTATAGTTATCTGATTATTAATTTTCACTAGATAACCAAATTTATTGTGATCAATGTTCTTTATCAATCTCTATTATTATTTGTGTTTTTCCTCTATGGTCAATCTTCACCTATTTTCTCTAATTGAGGGACCTAGTCATTATTTACTTTGGGCAATTGTTATTTTCCAACTATTGTTTTTTAAAAGGAAGTTTTAGTGTTCATGATGTTAATTTTTGTAAATGAAACTTTCAAGTAGTAAAACTTTGATAACCTAGAACAATTTCGTGGGTGAAATTCATTTTAATGGGGGTAGATTGTAACACCCCTAGATTTTGTGAGTTATTTTTGTTCAAGTTATTTTAATCTTTTTGATATTTATAATTTGATGTAACCTTAAAAATAGTTTATACTAAAGCACTATGGTTTTTTTATTATAACAAATAAGTAAATAAATTTTATCTTTCTCTACATGGAACACTGAGGTTTTCTTGTGTTATATGCAATAAAGACTTCCCTTGAAGGTTTGCGTAACACGCATGAACGAGGTTTAACTAACAATAATATATTATTAAAATATGATATAACCTAGAAATTAAATAAATTTTTTTGAATATTATTAACTAAAATATATAAATATATGTTTTTTTCAGAAAATATAAGATAAATCAATTAGTTACAAGTTATATGAAAATGAATATAGGAACCAATTGAATATAAAGGGAGTATTTCTATAGAAAACTATTATTATGATCACAAATTGTTTTAATCCAAGTAAATTAAATTAATTACAATTAGTATGTAATTTAAATGTTATATATTTTTTATATATATCCAAGTAAATATTTTTATATTCACCCCATACATTTTATAGGAATAAGATAAGAATACAACCAATCTAACACACAAAATATTTTTTTTATTAAGGTAGTTTTACCACCTTTTAATGGAGAACCATTTTTAAATACATTTTTGACACATTTATATATTTAATAAGCCAAAATAAACTTTATATATTAATCTAAACATAAAATTCAGTTTAGGATGAAGTTTTGGTATTTTTCTGTATGGTTTCATTTTTTAATCAATAGTTAAAAATCATGGATTTTAATTCAACACTACTTTTTCATCTAATTTATTTATAAGGTTCATTTATATTTTTAATTAGTTTAAAATTTTAATTAGATAATATTTTTTCAATAAATCCAATTAAGGTAATTGGAATGAATTTCATATTGAAATAAGATATAAAGACATTTCAAACTTTAGGACGTTTCACATTAAAAACCAACTTTTTCGTTTTGTGTGTGGAATTAATTTGAAATATAATTTTCCTAATTACTTGAATCGAATTAGGTAAAATAGATTCCATATTTGGAATCCGATGGTCCAAATTATGTTATAAGTTCAATTTCATTTTTATGTATAAAAAAGTTACCATTGTAAAAAAAATTATTTACCATTGTGTAGGTAAAATTGTAACAAGGGTAAAAGTTTAAAGGTAAAAGCTTAACATACCTAAAAAATGAATACTTTAATGGTTGTTTGGGGTGTTTATCGACGCTAAATAGTGTAAAAACATTAATTGAAATTATTATTAATTTAAATTAATGACACCTCAATCTGATTAACATTAAATACAAGATAATCAATAATTTAATCACATGAACCCACCTCTCCTCAAGTATAAATACCACCCCTCACCTAACCATTTCAAACCACAAAGCCATTTAACTCTTAAAATATCTACCAAAACATAGTATTATCACTCTCCACATATATAATTTCTTCTGGTATCACCAAAATACCAAATCCAAGGTCCTCAAGGGTCTTTCAAAGAGGTGATATTCAAGAGGTAATTTTCTGAAAGTGCCTCTCTTAATTTCTTTTATTTTTATACTTTCTCCTCACCTCCTTCATACATAAATAAATTATAACTATATAATAATATATATATTAGTTTTATGTTTCTAATTTAATATCTCATATCTATGTCGTTTCTCAACACCTCTTATTTGGAGAAACAGAATTGTTGTCCAAGTTGTTTCGATTAATCGAATCCGTGAATATTATTTTTATTATTTTCCATTATGCCTTAATGGTTGTTATTAAAACTACTATTCTAGTTAAATAATATTTTAATAGTTAAATTATAACCTATTTCATATTGTACATATTTTATGTTAAACATTCCCTCATGCCTTTCATATTTTGGATATACGATAACCTCCTTTGTGGAAGTGTGGACTACTGCCCACTCAAAGTGGTGTGATTCATTCAAGCTATACATGGAACGTATTAAGTATAATTTTAATAATAATATATAAAATATATGACATACATATGATACTATAATTATAATATAGATATGTATCATACAATTATCAATATTTTAATATGACAAAGAATACAGCAACAACATTTATGTGTACGTACGGCCTACCGTCTCCATGAACGGTGAGTTCCATTTATATATATATTATATATATTTATATACTGAATATATATAATATATAAATCATTTTTTACATTCTAGAAGTCATTAAATAGTTATATAAGTAATATTATCAAGAATAAAAAGTCAAAACACATACGATAAACAAAGTGATTATTACCCTAAACGTTGATTTAACATGAAATTATTAATAAATGTGTTATATAATGTCATAATGGAATCATACATGATATTATATATATATATTATTATTATTCTTTTAAGAGTTAATACTATTTTTTAAACCATAATACTGTTGTTTCGGACACGTATGGAGTGTATTGTCCCTAAGGCAAGGGAATTCCCTCTCACTTTTAGTTTTTGTGCGATATAAGCCATGATAACCACCTATTTATTGTGTGTGTGGTGTATGTACAGACCCTATTATATTTCATATCATGAATAAGTTTATCTTCATGGTATTTAAAGATGAATTTGGAGATATCGAGTTTATGATTTAAATGTCCAAATCGGTATGTGATGCTTTGAATGTTTAACGAATTAATCCTTTCTCAATTTCAATATTATTGATATTATTTGACATAACTATTTATATGGATATAAAGTGGTTGTAATGTAAATTTTTTTATATTTTTATGTTCATTAAATTTTTTTCAAAAATGATTCTTTTCATGTTGTTAATTAAGGGATAATTTTTTAATTGCATTATTATACGAGATTGGTTATATGTAAGTATTTATTGGGGTTTATATATCATTCATGACCATGTTTTCTAAAAATTATTTCATAAAATGTTTAAAATTATTCTATGGATGTTTAAAGTCATTTTACCCATTTTTTGACTTTTTACTGCATGGTTGGAAATGAATATTTCTTTCATTTTCCAAATGAGGTACTTTTTGACTTTTATAACAAAATTTTGAGAAGAATGTTTTATTTTAACTTATACGGAATGAATATATTTTTACATTTTCATGATGCCTTATTTCCATGAATCTTACCTTAAAAGCTTTTATGGTTATCTTCAAATAAAATATTTTCTTTTAAAATCGCATGGAGTTTTACGAAATGGAAATTGTTTCAAAGAAAAAAGTATATTTTCCTCATGAATAAATTTCAAGTGTTTTATCAAGATTATTTTCCATATAAGATGACATTCCATCGTAGTAATAAAATTATTCCCATGGTT
Source organism: Viscum album (assembly GCA_963277665.1). NCBI lineage: Eukaryota > Viridiplantae > Streptophyta > Magnoliopsida > Santalales > Viscaceae > Viscum > Viscum album. The sequence goes on along the minus strand of OY728163.1, from coordinate 78,883,621 downwards.
TGATTATGTTTATACTATTTTTGAAATCCATTTTTTACCCTAGATTATTTTATGATGGAATAATGTTTAAGAAATCCATTTTATCTCTTGGGTTATGTTATGATGAATGATTTATGCTTTTCTGAAACACATAGGAATAATTTCATTATGATATGGGTGAGACCTATATCTTCCTTTAGTGAATTGGGTAAATATGGATATCTCATGAGGTATGTATGTTATGCATGAACCTGATTTCATGTACAAAATTATATGCATGGACCTAGTTTTCATGTCCATAATTTTATGACTAGACCTGGTTTCTATGTCCATATGTCTATGAAAAGGCCTGATTTCATTTCCTCATTTTAATGAGTGAACCTATTATTAATTTTAAATGTTCAAAAAGTTATAAGTTTATGTGTATGCCACAATTTCATTGTTTTTGTTAATGTTGAGATCTTATGTATTATGACATTTGATTATCCTTATGATTTATGTTTTCCTTTGATATGCAGAGAAGGATATTATAATGTTACAATCACGTTCTCATACCCTTTGTACCCATGATTAAGTTTACATATCACCCTTTTTTACTCTTACTGATCATTTCAGCTCACCCTTTTTTATGTTTTCATTTTCTCCATGTTATAAATAAAGTGTTTAGGAAGGATTAAAAAAAAGGGAAGAAATTTATGGAGAACATTGAAGATATTTCACTAGACTAGAATTTTGTGTTTAATGTTTCCAAATGCACTAAAATAATACGGTCTTTGGGTGTCTATTTTTTTAATGTATTAAGTTTTCTGGATAATTAATATAATTTATATGTATGTCAAGATTGGGTCTTTATAAAAAAGGGTATTGAAATGGGTTTTACCATAAAAATAATATCATTTCAGTATATTATAAATACTTATGATATTATATCATAATAGTTAGGATAGGTTTTAAGGAGGTAGAATAAGAAATAAACATTAAGGAACTCAGTTAAGAGTCATACCTATTCATTGAAAATCATCTGTTGGTATACACCTTAAGCATTCTATTTTGGTGTATTGCAAATAAAATAATCTCAATGGAATGAGTAGGATATTGTTTGAGTGATTATTTTAGTTCTTATATAAGGTAAAATTCTCAATTTTTTTGAATATGTGAGGAGAGGACGTTCTTTTTATATGCAAGGAGAGTGGAACTCTTGTAATTATTCTTAACGTTAAAATATTTTATAGTTATTAATAAAGGAAAATTGAGGCTAAATACATACAATATCAAATATAAGGTGACATGGCTTGAATTTATCTCATACAATAAGAATTAATACGATATTTATTGACCTTATTACAAAGTTTTAACACTAATTAACTTGTTTTACCTTTTACTAAGGTCATAAAATGTTTCCATGTTTACTATTTATTATGACCAAAAATAAAAATAACCTCATTACTAAATTTGAAAATAATAATTATAAATTTTAAATCCATTTTTCAATATTCAATTTTTAGAAGATTCATAAATTAATTCTAATATATCTATTCAAAACAAAAGAGGATAATGTTTTTTTAGAAAAATGTGTTTTTAAGATGAAAAAATGAATTTATTCCAAAATAAAGTATAATTATGATTATATTATAATTTATTGGAAATTTTTTAACAAAATGGGACAAATTTTTATTTTAAACCAATAAAAATTATAAATCTACTTTTTAAATAATTAAAAATAAATGATTTTTTTATAACAATCGGCATTTTAACTAGTCAACCAAAACTCAATCATTCTAGAGAAATCCAAAACAAATCATCCTCAAATATATTTGATATGAAGATATCAAAATGAAATTCCATTTTATTAAATTCAATTTATAATATTTATAAATTTGAATTTTAAATATAACCATATAGTATATGGAAAACATTAGTTAAAAAAATATTTTTTTCCAATTTGAAAAATCATATAAAATTGTTGTTATGAATTTGAATACGTAAAATATAATCAATAATATTAATAAGATATGAGATTAAATTATTATTAACATTACCTAGGTTTTATCTGATATGTAAGAGGTGTTAGTGAGTGATAAATAATAGGATTACACTTAATAAAATAATTGGTTATAAAGAAGTGATTTCATGAGGCCGAATCTTAAGGGATCATAAGTAGTTGATTCCCTTAAAGATAAGACCTATGAAAAACAAGTGAAAGAGATATATAAGAGACAAAAGGTATGTATGTTTTTATTTAATTTATTATGTTCAATCCATTTTCTATGGTTCTTATTTTGAATTTCAAAGGAATATTATTTATGATATTTCTATAGAATTGTTCCCTAAATCAGATGATGATTTTTCTAATATTAAAAGTTAAAATATCATTATTATTTTAGTTATATATATTTTTTATATGATATTAGAGGAAGAAATTATGGGGATATTTCATTTTGAAATATACCATGTCATAAGGGAGTTAGGCACACAACAAAGTAGTTTCATGCATGGAATAAATCATGCTATGTAGAAACAAAAAGTATGAAGGTTTGTCGAGTTTACATATTTAAAATATGGAATGTTCATAATTTTAGAATATGTAAATATATTTTTTGGGAGACTTTGTGACTTAAATTTCAGATATCTAGAGACTAAGATTTGTGGAGGTTATCATATTCTAAGTATGTAATGATATTCTCATATGGAGTATTTTGTTTCTATATAAAGGTATAAAAAAGGAATAGAAGAAGGTATCGAAATCACAACAATTATTTTCTAAAGATATGTACAATGATGAATAAAAGGAAATTTGAATATCTTAAATATTTTTCATCTAAGAATAATAAAGAGGGAGTTATTGTGGTTAATCCAATTAAATAAATAAAGGTGTTAAAGTCGAAGAACAACAAGATTTAAGGTGTTCTATAATCATGTTGGAAGGAAGACAACTTGACTGTTCATAAATAATATTCCAAATAAGAACGTAATTTATATAATGTCTCATAGAAAGGGGATAATGTTATTCAAGGTATTGTTCATAGTCTATCTGTGAAGGATCAATTATGAAAATGAATTGTGCATCTACAAAATTCTATGTATTCCCTTGTATACAAATTTTTTCTTTTAATTAAGAGTCCTACATGTTTGTAAAATATGGGTGCTCTTCCCTAGAGTAGTGCATAAAGGAGGAAGAAATGTATTAAGACTTAGGTAATGAGTACCCAAACCTAGAATATTATAACATGATGGTCCTTGAAATGAAGTTTCCATGACCATTTATATCCCCAAAACATGTGAATAATAGCATGTTTTGGTTCCTTGGTACACTATTGATCACATGCTCCTTTGACATAGCCTAGTAGAGGTGATCCAATAAAAAATACCTAAGTCTTTCTTGCATTAATTTATTATACTCTATTATAAGTTTCGTATAGGTTTTTATGTATAATATTTTATTTAAAAGGTTTAACATGGTTCTTACCAACATGGGGACAATATCCACATAGATATATATGAGCACCTATGTATACATAAACCTTTAAAATCTTTAGATCCAACCTAAAAAATATCTGAACCTTCTACCTTCAATGTGTATAAAAAAGAATCACTAATCAGTAAGTCTAACCCCATTTTATCTATACTAGATCTGATAAACATGAAACAAATGAAAATATCCTCATGAAAACTTCACCTTGACAATTATAAACATCAATCATTATTCTATACACTTATCCCCCTGATTCAAAATTTATATAATAACCCACTTTATAGATAGTAAATTACATTTATTCCCCTAAATGCATATATTATCATCACGTAAAGTTTTATGAATCATTATTCCCCACTTTCAACATAACCAAATATAACTTATCTTAATTAAAATAAAAAATTCTTTTGTGGGGTTGGGGATTATTTGGAAATCTATCCTAGTAAATGTGTTAGGTTATACATTAAGGGACAACTTATTTCTTTCAATTTCCACCATTGGTAGTTTAATTTTGATGATTTTTGACACTTGATATTGAGAGGACACATCCACCTCTATAGAACATTATACAATATATTCTATTTTATAAAAGGATATTTAATATTAATTTTTTTTTAATTTTTGAATGGTGAATTTTATTTTTTTAGAAGATTTATAATACACTTAATATAAATAGGAGATTCCATATCCACTCTAATATCCTAAAGTTTGTGTCACATCCAAATCAACTGGGTATATGATTGAGTGGTGGATATATATTTATCTTACACCATTATTAATGTGTTGTAACATTTCTTCATGATCATCCAATAAATACAAGAACTAATAAGATATAAAACACCACTTGATGATGATTTTTTTCATATAATACACCCTCCAAATCCATATCAATTTAGCCTAATGACTCATACTTTGGACTTTTATGATAAAACCAACCATAATCAATTGTATTGTTGATATATCATAGTATTTTTCTCATAAATAACACGTTACCTTCCTTTCGATTACTTTGGTAGTGGGTGACTTGAAAGGTAGAATATATAATGTTCGATAATGTGGCTATGACATTCATTAAACTTCTAATGATCTACCTTTATTATTTCACATCAACCTATTTTTTATCATCATCTTAAGATAATTTCTTATAATTAATCGTTAGTTTTTTCATTGGACATAAGTCCTATATATATGGAACCTTTTGAGCACATCCTTGAAATATTATTTTTTTCAAGATATAAATATAACATCCTCTCTCTGGAACACCTAAAATCCATGTAAAAATGAAATCTCTCTAATTTAAGACATTTCAAAATCACACCTCATGTTCTCTAAAAAGTTCTTTCATTATAAAACATCCAAGACTCGAAAAATGATGTTATATACATATATAAGCACTGATATCCCTACTCCTTCTCAATATTAATGTACTTGTAATGATCAACCCCTCCTTTTGAAAATCCAATCTTCTTTAAATAAAGATCCTACTAAGAGTAACATACATTTGATTATTATTTTAGGCCGTATAAGTCCTTTTTTAACTGACATACCATTATTTCATCTTCATTAATCAAAAAACCATTTATTTGTTCAATATATACATCTTACTCAATAATTCTATTGAGAATGTTGGTTTTAAAAAATTTGATATAGTAGAAACCCTTTTTTCACTTACATATCTAGAAGTATTATTTTCATTTTAATACAAAATATTAGTGAACAAATTTCATCACCATTGATTCCATTTATTTGGGAATAGAATATTCCCACTAATCAGGAATTTTAATGGTCACCTTCCTATCATCATTGAGTTTATTAAAAAAACATGGTTCTAATAACCTTTTTATTATTTATCCTAAGAGAAACATCCCATGACTAATTCTTTTCAATATGGAGGAGTTATCCATGAAATACCTTTATAAATTTATCATCATTAGTAGGATATTTTAAAGTTTTAGGTTCTTCCTAAGATAAATATTAGGTTTGTTTTTGAGTCTTCATCTTTCTAGTTTGAAATGAAGTTTTATGGTCACCAATAATATTTTTAACACTAATTTACCCCACTAGATTTCGTATTCGAAGTAGATAAACCTACTGTATTTTTATCATATTTAGAGTCATCATCTAAGTCTTCTATAACCCCTTTAACTCCCCCTAATACATATTGATATTATTCACTTTATTCTTCCAAATATGGGTGATTTTTTTGTGAAACCTTCTTAAAAAGGTCTGAATTCTTCTTTACAAATTTTAAAAACTTCTTGTTTTCAACAATCATCACTTGTTAGATTTCAATAGTCTTACCCAACCTATTATTATTGAACTCTTATTCTTTGATCATGGAAGAATATCCTATAAAATTTATTCATCATCTTGGCTATAAAACTATTTTTCACCTTGTTCAGAATAAACACTTTCTCTCAAACCCTAAAAAGTATTTGAGTGTCAGGTTCTTACCATACTATATCTCATGGGGGTCTTGTATTCATTAAGAAATAACAGGGACCTATTAGAGATTTATACTGAGGTGAACACTACTTCCATCTAATATGTATATAGTAGGTTCTTCTTAGTAAGAATATTCCAATCTATATTGCTAATGATTCAATTTTTTTGAGGAGTCTTTATAATTGTAACATGATGATAAAGTCCATGATTTTCAATATATTCTTGAACATGCTTATTAGTAAATTCCATGTTGTTTTCATTATGAAATTTATAAGTTTTTTACCCTAAAAAATTTTAATCTAACCTTCGATACTGAATAATGTATTTTAATACCTCGTATTTTCAAGTGATCAGTATAAATGATTCTATCCTACTATATTCATCAATAAATCGAATGAAGTAATTTTTATATCGCAGGCATTAGGTGTTATCAAATCACAAAACCTCACATGGATTATCCCAAACAAGCTTTAATATCTTCCTTTCATTTACTTTTCATAATTTTTAAAAATATTATCCTTTTTACAAGAATCACATGTGTGAGTGTGATCACATATAAGGTTTGGTATTCCTTAAGGTGCATCATTTTTTATAAATTATCCCTGAAATTTTGGATCAAAGGGATAATATTATTGTGAAATATTTAGTTATGTTCTTATAAGGACAACAGTTGCCTATCATATCCTCCATTAATAAGATATTGGTTCCCCTTTCTTTGTCTCTCATGAAAATGTAGTCAAACCATATATTACTTTAATAATGAATGACTTATTATTGAATTTAAATTCCTTTCCCAAGTTACATATTTTAATAATTCAATGAAAATTGTGACTATGTCCATAAATAATCAATACATCAATGTGCCTTATATATTTTCCACATTTTTTCCCTTTTTAGAAGAAATAATTTTCCAACCATCATTGTGTCCAAATGAGACCACATTATCCTTTTCATATTTGATTTTGGTGATGAGATTTGTGTTTTAATCCATGTGGGAATTACACTCCCTATACATAATCCAAGTTCTAGATATAAAAGTTTCTCTAAATATAATCTTAAAAAATTGTCCTTATCAAACTTTTCTTTCTTTTCTCATGTTTTCTATTTCACTTCCTTCATTTGGAAATAATATTGTTCCACATTCAATTCCATGGATTCCTCCACGAATATCAAGGGTGTATATATATATTGTATTTTATACCTATTTTATGATTCTTCCTTGTACTATAGTCATCTTACCTGGGTCTCCTTTGGTATATTTATTTATACCCTTGAAGTAAATTTAATTGTTTTATACCCATAACCTTTATAAGAAAATCAATATCCATTAAAATAATATTGGTAGTGAGAAATATTTATTTGTTTTTTTAATTTTTCATGCTCCATAAAATATCTTTCTACAATGGAATAAACATTTTGATTATTCCCCATATTACCATAAAAATAACTCTTGGTTGTGTGGTTTCCTTTTTTTGTCCTTTTTTCACCAACAATATCATTCTGATCCTTTTATTTATCCTGAAACTCATTCTTTATTAAGGGTTTTGGTTCTTAGAGTTTGTTTTATCAACTTCTAATATATTATTATTATGATCAAATCCCAAAATAAATTTTCCTTTTTCATTGAATCACTATACTTGTGGTATGGCCTCAATATTTTTAGAAGATTCCTTAATGATTTACATTGATTCTATAAATATTGATTTACTGAAACTACCTAATGTCATACCAAGAGTAACAATTATTTCTTGATCAAACAACTTATATCATAATTTATTGCTTAAATTTTACATTCCTCTATTCTTTTGACACTATCTTTAACTGAATAGGCCAGGAAATCAATAATTTAGACAATTTCTTCTTCTTTTTCCTAAGTTGTGCATCTTTCTCAAATTTAATAAAATTTCCATATTTGTATTTTTTTAATTATTAATTTCAATTATAACTTCTCATTATCTTAATATTTAATTTAGATCATGGATTCATGTATAGATACTATATCTTTATAATATTTAGCTTACCATATATCAATTTCGTCATGTTCTTCTTTGAGTTTGGTAGTACGAACAATGTTTACCTTGATTCTAGATTCTTATCTACCATTATATTTATCTATTTACTTATCTAAAACATCCAAAAAATATATTCATAAAGGTGTCTAAAATATTCATCCTCCTCTTCTTCTATTTACTTTGATATTTCATCTTTATGAGAAAGTAAATAATTTCTTTTTGAATAATTTTCATTGTAATATTTTATTACCTTTATCTTAATTTGATGCTTTCAAAGTAGGACATTTATCATCATAATTAGTTTAGAACTTCTTGAGACACTTCTTCATAAGATGCGTAACTTTTTGGCTTTTAGAAAAAGTTATTGGAAGATTTCCTTTGAATTCTCCTTTATCATTGTTAAGAATAGAAGAAATAAATTACATTATCTCATCAACTTCACCATCTTTAGGATCCTATTTAACTAAGTGTCTCTTCATATATTAAAATAATAATTCCTAATATTTATATTTTGATATGGCCATAATATCCCTATTTTCCAACTCATATGCAATGAGTGTACCATATATCTTGTCCAATGTCACCTCATTTTGGTATTGTTTCTTCATGCCTAAATACCATCATATTAAGTCATGGGGGCACTCATATCTGGGTTATTTTCACTATTTTAACAACATTTATTGTCTCCCAAAAACCATATATATCATCTAAAATAATATTCAACCAATTAAATAATTCATCAACGATCTCATTTGGAATCCTTCTCACATCTTCATATTTATTCCATAATACTTTCAACTTTTCCTATAAATGTTTTGAATCATCTTTATAAATATTTATAAGCTTCTCCTATATTTCATGATAGGGATTTAAAGACATAATATTAGTGTATATAGGTATATCTAGGGCTCCCCCAATAGCATTGATCACTATAGAATTAGTATCTAGTTCATTGTAGTCCCTATTAGATAGAGAACAAATTTCCATTTTTTTCCATGATTCATAAATGGATTATATATATATATATATATTCCCAATTACATAAAGTAGTGGTCTATCTAGTTTTTACATAATTTTAATTTCCTCATTTAAAAAAAGTCATGACTTTGATATTGGTAATAGTATCCATTCCTTTGAGATGGATAATTCTTCTCCCCAAAATATTTATCTTAATTCCACTTATTGATCCCAATCAAGGGAATTACCTTGAGTGGAGGGGTGGTGAATCAAGATATTGTAATTTGATAATATATTCCTTGATTACAATATTTTTCTCTCTTTTGAGGAACAACCTTTTCTCTCCCTCACTTTCACTCTGGAAAAAATAAAGTAGTAAAAAAGATCTATTTTTACTTGGTTCACCCAAACCAGGACACTCAGAGAAGCATGAAATTGGTAGTGTACTGATGCACATAATACACAAAATGCATTTATTTTAGTCCGATTAAAACATGGATAAGATATATTGACCCTATATATTAACAATCCATATAAAACCTTAGGATCACACTACTTCTCTACGTAGACAGGTGCTTACTTCTCCTTGCGCAACAATCATCTCAACCAAAAATTGTAGATATGAAAATACATATAGAATGGAGTAACTCTTATACACAGGTATGATGAACTTAAACTGAGATAGAACTCCCAAATTATTATCCTTTTATATCTCCTTTAACTTTCTAGTATACCTAAAACACTAATTTTCTAATTTCTAGTGAAAAATAGAATTCCACCCATTTTCATTAAGATTTTCTCTTAATCACTGTATGAATTTAACTTCTTTTTATTCTTATATATTTAATTAAATAATATTACTATTAAAATAATAATCATTAAATATTTTTGAACATGAAAACTACTTAAATTTATTTAATAAAATATCAACCATCCTCTATGAATATCATTGTGGATATTGAATATTTTTTGTAATAAATTACCAAAAAATCAATATTTTCCATTTTCTAAGTTGTCCATGAAATATATCTCTAATTAAACTTTTCATTCAACAAAAATACATGGTGTGAATATCACTCACGTATTTTGGATTATTTTTAATTAAAAACTAAATTAATATCACAAATAATATCACATTTTAATTTGAAATAATATCTTTGAAAATTCACAAGAATTTCTCTATTTATAACTAACTATATTAAAAATATTTTCACAAGATATGTGAACATATTTTACAATGGAACAAAATTTATTACATATATCCTGAATATCTTAATTGTTATATGTTTACGTATAATCACCCTAAGATATCATATGTATCCACATCAATTATATACCACTTAATTTCTTTTTTATTAGGTCACAACCTTTAAATTTATACCTACCACTGAATCACTTGCATATGATTACATATTAATAAATCAATTTGGTATCAAGAAAACACTTATATATCTATCCAACCTCTTAAGTATCATACCAAATGATAATGTATCACAAAATATCCAGAATTTTGAATCTTACTGAAATGAAAATTAACTAGAATAATAACATAACCACATAACCACATTAAATTCTTTTCATACCTCACATCCAATATCCACCATGACATAAGAGGATGTTTTGGATATCTCATCAAAACACATTTTAAAAAATGAATCAAACAATTTTAAAAGGTATTTTTACTAAAATAAATATGTGTTAAGTTAACTTGTCTTCATGGAAGTTCACATGAGATTCATGAGTGGAAAAAACTTAGGTGGGTGGCATGAACTCTCTATGCATGAAAAACTGAGGCGCAAGGTTGAAGAAAATGTATGACTATGTTGTTATATTTAAATTTGTGTTTGATTTATATTGTGAGTAGTACTCATGGTCCCAAAATCCCCCATCACGCTTCATATTGGCAATGTTCTTCCACTTTACCCAAAGTACTCCAACAGTAGTCATTGAACTCTTATGGTGTTTACACGTACCATGACCATTGGTCCCTCTATACTACTTGGTATCTCTCCACTCCAGGTTCTCATAGTACTCATGCTAGTATTGACCCTCACGATCCCTATACTCTTCTATAACCACCAAAGATAGCTATAATAGGGCTTTACCACTTACAAATAATAATATATCCTTGTACTTATGCTTGGTTAAGGCTGATAATATGTTTTAATACTCTAAAAAAAATTCTTCCTTTCCCAAAATAAACATTTAGTTTCTAAAATTAATAAAATAACATTAAAAATAACACCAATATTATCAATGAAATTTATTTACAAAAAAACCATCTAAAGAATAATATTCACCTAATAATGCGGTCATCATGATGAATTATCCTGGATAGGTTATTAAATAAACCACCAATCCCTTCTTCAATTTAACTATATCTCTCAAGATGTTTTTACACCTAACTTCTTTCAAAATCTCTTGGGAACTATTATATTCAATGAATTAGACTTTTATAAACACTATACATTATTTACACTAATAACAAGCTCAAAAACATTAGATATTAAGTCTGCATTCCTAAAAACATCTAGCCAGACAATCCAAGACAACAATATCTACTTCCTTCACTCATTTTCATATAAGCAACAAATCCCCATTCCATGTTCATTTATTATGGTCGTCCATATCACCCAAACTCAATGTGTACAAATTCATATCTCATTGATATATTGACAAAAATTACAACCAATGTATATCCTTATCATTTTCAAGTTGGTCTCTTCAATCTCCCCAATTAGATTTTGTTTCAATAAAAACATCATCTTTAAAATTCAATATTATTCTCTCACTTATTGACCTTAAATGAAAAGTTTAAATTAGGAGAATAATTTCACTCACATTTTTATTACTTTTCATGATGAAATAGAAGTATCTCATATTAATTAGAAAATATCCAAAAATAACCAACTCTAAATCTATATGATCTATGGTCGGTGTAGAACAAAAAGAATAATTAAATCTAACATAAATTTTAAAGCCTTATGAACATTACATACATAAATATTATATAAAATGAGATTAATATTCAATTAATTTCATTATAATACACTCCTGAGAACCATAAATGTTTAGTTTTTTAAAAACTAGATAAAAAATCACCTTATTTCTTAAAAAATCATAAACATCACCCATAAAGTCTCTTAAAAAGTACACTTCTTATCCATACCATACATAAAGTATTTCTTCATAACCATGGGAAATAGAACATTAGAAAGATTCAGCTTAGATACTCAGTATGGGTAAACAAGTGATAAATCAATCAGTGGTCATAAGTGGGAATAAGATAAGAAATTGGGTATGGTAGTATGAGATTAACATTATAAAATCATACCCTAAAATTCATAGATCATAAACACGAATAATGGAATAAATAATTGGTAGTTCATAAGACATGAAACAGAGTAGAATCAAATATCATGATCCATGAGAATATAAATTTGTTAGAAAAACAAGTCATAAGAGAGTGGTATAAATTGTTGAAAATCATACTCAGAAAATTATTATGTCAAGGATACCCACCAAGATACTCATAAAATGTTAGTCTTATAATAACCAATCATGCACCTACTTTGAGACTAGTATAAACTCTTTTGAACCCTCTTTTCGGATTCAGACTTGGTATAACCTCTCATGTACCCTCTTTCAGTTAGAAGATATCCTCCCATGTACACTCTTTTGGGATTGGGATAACATATCATATACTCTTTGAGATCATAAAACATTAATATTTACCCAATTCATTGGAGATATATAAGAGACCCAACCATCACATAATCATAACCCATTCATATGTATATAATGGCATCATAAAAACATTTAGAATTAAATAAAATAATAAACTAAGGAAAATAAATAAGGTTTCATTAATATTTCACAATCACAATCATAAACCATCTAGAGAAAGAATAATGAAGGTAAAATTTGATCATATCCACATTAAGGAATAAGAAACATCTAAAGGTTCTATTATAAATGAAAATACATTTAAAATATCATTGGAAATTTTCTTGAGGAAAATACCATTTCATAATTAAATAACATATTTAGATCTATTTTTTTAATATGAAGGGAATTTTTTTAAAATGAACCTCAGTACCCAATAAAAGAATAATCAAGGAAATGATAAGTCATGAAGGGGGAAATCTTTTCATGTGGTGTAAATTAAAAAAATCATTTCACATTTTCAACAAAAAGTAAAAATCACCTCACTCAAAAAATGTCAAGAAAAATCCTTTTAAGAATTTTTAAATAAAGTAAAACATTGGTAAATATTTATTTATAAAATTATTTGGGAATAGTAAAAAATATTGATGAAATTTTAAATTAAATATTGATATTGAATAAAAATATTAACGACCAAAGAGAGAAATAAATTCATTTTTATTAAAAAAATTCTTTCAGTGTCTTGAGTACTTAAAGTGAGTGAAATTAAATTAAAAAATGTAACCTCTATAAACAACCATTTGAGAAGAAAATATATAATATTTGGAATAGATAGATAAAATAATTTCATCATCATAAATTTAATCAAAAATGATATTGAATTGTAAATGTCACACCCTAATATTCAGAATCAGGTTTTGATACTATATTTATGTTTTATCATTGAATTCAATGGTTTTTTAGGTTTACAGAATTGTTTTTGGTAGTTGGTGGAAGCATGAGGCTATCGACTAGCCGATGATAACTACTATATTACCGGTGTAAGATGTCATAATGAATTAAGGTTTTTAGGTGCCATAGGCCAGCTGGGAGGGACTTGGAGGTATATTCCCACTACATGTACCAACCAGACCACTAAAGTTCCATCACTGGACAACTTGTGGACCACTGGCCTCCTAATGATTCATCGTGGCTCGCTGGTGAAGCCACTTGGTGTGAGGTTTAGTAAGGAGTAAAATTTTATTTTGAAATGAAATTATTTTCTCCTCTAATATGACCCTCTAAATCCTAATTTATCTTTCTTGATTTTATAGGAACATTGGTGATGTTTTTTATTATCTCCCTCTTCATATTGGTGGATCATCATGCTGCTTGAAATCTTGGGTCTCGTTTAATCATAATTATTTTAGTTAGACCCATTTTTTTATTCTCTTCTTATAAATTTGTTTGATTCGTTATGATACTAGATCACTTGATATAGAATGTATTTGTATAAAATATATTTTTACATTTGGATCTTGATTCCTTATAATCTAATCTCTTCCTACCCCATCACCAGTCTAAAACAAAATGTGGTTTTCATTAGGTGTCTCCATCTTATTCTGTATACGTTATCATACCATATGTTCTTATAATCCCATTATTATTTGAAATATGAAATTTATGATTTGAAATCCATGATAGGTGAATTGATCTTTTAGGGTCATAGAAATGTTTTTTAAAAAGGTTATTGTATTGAAAATATTTTTTATAAAGATGATGTGTTTTATAAATTGATTCGAATAATATTTTGAATAGGAAATTATTTTTTAGGATTTTGAAATGGTGTTATATAACTATATAAAAAAATTAGGAAAATTTGGTCATGGAAATGAAATTTATTTTTCCCTGGAAAATGTTTTATAAAACATGGATTTATTTTCTTGAATGTAATGATATTATGATAGAACATTAGTAAAACCATGGGGTATGGGTAAAAACGAGACATATGTGACCCCTAGTGGAGGTATCTACCAATATAGGGGATCTCTAATGCCATGGTTACTAGTGGGTAGACATTATAGGGAATTGAGTTTCCTCGACATTAGGAGCCACTTATACCAGCTAGTAGTCTAGTTCATCTGATTTGTGTACATCCTTAAATTTTGATTTTTCCTTTTATGTTTTGAGGATATATTTCATAGTTATTTATTTTATATGTCCATTCTCCCAATTCATATGGATATTGATTATTGAAATCTATTTATTTCATCTACTTATGCTTCATGGATAAATGTTATGTCGTATTTCTTTGTTTACATGAATATGTCATGTTTTTTAAAATGAAGACAAATAAATATTTTATATGGAAAAGGATTTATTTTGGAAAATATTGATAAATATATTTTATATGATAATTGATAAATTCATGTAGATAGACATTGTGTACATTCTTAGGTGTATCATACTAATATTCAGATCTCACACTCTACTTTTTTCATTGGGGGTTTGTAGCCTTGGTATTAAAGAATATAAGTAAAGAGAAGAGTGTATTTAAGAGGATGAATATCCAAGATTATGTTTCCTTAAAGTGGTTTAGGATAGTGGTGAAATATGGCCATGAGAAGATAGACCCATATGTTTCTTCAGATTCCAGTTTTTAGTCTTCTGGTTTTTCATCTAAACACTGGTAACTAATTTTTGAATATTCCATTTTATAGTTTTTTTTGAAATTTGATGTATCTTGGATATATTATTTGATAATATGATTGTTTCTATATTATCAATTTTCTTTTAAAGGTGAAATAATTTCCACATTTCTTTTTTTATACCTTGGTGCTTGTATCTATCTTATGGTAACTAGGAATGCACTTCAGGCCAGGTGGCAAGCTAATTTAGGTGACAAATTGGTATCGAAGGGTCAGGTTATCATTAAAACCTGTGATCACACTTATTTATCACCCTCTTATGTATGGAATTATTGATATACTAGAAATATGAATATTATAACTTGAGAGGTAATATGGGAGTATACCTAGATAGGTCACTTTCATGATAATCCTTGAGATACCATGGGAAGTATGGGGTTGTCTAGTTTCCCTGTTTATAGTTCTAGACTTTTGGGATTTAGTTTTCTAAATTTTAATTATAATCAATTAATTTAATTATTTTTTAAATATTTTCGAACTTATTGTTTTATAGATTATGGTTCCTACAGAAGGATGACTCCAAATACTATTAAGTAAGTTCAGGAGAAAACCTCATAGGTGAATACTCTAGTTGAATCTACTTTATTGGAAACTATAGTTTGAACTATCTAGGCCATGTCCCAAGTTACCAATGTTGAAATAGAATAGAGGGAGGTCCATGTTATGTAATTCACTAAGAATCATGATTCGATCATTCATGTTATCAAAGAACCACAAGAATTAGAATAATATATTGGGAGGATTGAATGTGTTTTCCACTTATTAAAAACTTTGTAAGACTCCAAGGTTGGATTCACCATTTATATGATTGAGGGGATAAGAAGGTAGTGGTGTGAATCTATTGTCCAATCAAAGTTACTTGGATATCTCACATAGACCACTTTCGATAAATCCTTTAATCAAAATTTATATAATGAGAAACTGAGAGCAGTGAAGGAATGAAATTTCATTTTTCTAGAGTGGGAATATTCATATATCATGAAGTGTGCTACTTGGTTGGAAGATTTGGTGCACTTTTTTCAATATATTTTTTATAATGATTATATCAAGGAATAGATTTTTGAGATGGGTTTGAGGGGATAATATTACATCTATGATGATTCAAATTTTTTTAACCACCATCTTAGAGGTTTTAGAAAATGAAATTATGAATGATATGGATATAGTTGGGAATAAATGACTCTTTAAAGCACTGGTGATGGTAAGATTCATCCTATGTTCATTTTCTGTCTAGAATAAGAAGTGGGGTGTCTAGAACTGAAGTAATGAAAGGGGTTTTCAGTAGATTTTAGAGAATATTTTGGTGGGTAATTACTATTGTTGGAGAAATAAACACTTAAAATTTGATTTTATAGTATCACCTAGGGTGTGTGGCAATTTTGAAAAATCTATTCATCTACATAATTGCTATGAGATATAATCACATGATACAGGATCTAGATCCACCTTCACCAAGTGATATCATTTTAGATCTAACACAGCAATAGGGTTGGTATCTCAACCCCATGCCAATAGTGATTCTCAGGTTGGGAATAATGGGAAAGATCATGCCATATGTCTTTATGTAGTGGATTATGCACTAGATAAGTTCATGGAAGGAGTGAAAAATATGATAGGTATGGTTTTTATTGAATCTACTATGGTTGTGGTCCTATTTGATACTAGTTAAACTCATTACTTTATCTCATCCAAGATTATAGATGTGTTGAGCTTGCTATCAGAGCTTATTCCTTTGGTGATGGCTCTTTCAAATCCTTTGTAAAAGAAGTCAAAACAGGCGTTTATATTCCTTGACTGTTGGGTGGTGACTGTCGGCCAAGTTACTATATTGAATTTTCTTGTTCTTAATCATGAGATATTTGATATCATCATTGGAATATATCAGATGATTACTTATAGATCCCAGATCAATTTTTATCATTATCGGGCCCAATTCCTCTCCCCTTATGGAGTCACTCGTGAATTTTTGGGTGAGTGGGATCATAGATCTTGGAGAGTATGTCTCTTTTACCATAGTGTTAAAAATATATCATACCATTTTTAATTTTTTTTAATATTTTCAATCCATTTCTTAGTGGCCCTCTTCTTATGGTGGTGAGAGAGTATCCTAGTATTTTTTGAGATGATTTCTCAGGATTTATACCACATAATGTAATAATTTTTTTATATACTTTCTGTTGGGGATAAGTCCCATTTGATTACGTATTTACTATATAGACACCATTAAATTAAAAATAATTAAAAGTTCATTTTACAGATCTTCAGGATAATAGATTTATTCAGTCTCATGTTTCACTTTATGCATCACCTATTCTATTTCTAAATATGGTTGATGGGAGTCTCTATATTTTTTTAAATTACTAAAAACTCTACCATGTGAAAATTAAGAATAAATATCTATTTCATGGGATTGATGAACTTTTTTATCATCTAAAATAATCGTGGTGGTTTTAAAATATTGATTTAATATTGGGGTAACATTAACTGATGGTCTGAGAGAAATATATTCATAAAACAACATTCAATAAAAGGTATGAGAATTATGAATATATAGTCATGTTGTTCAGACATAGTAATTCTCCAGTTGTTTTTGTGGCTTTGATAAATTGAATATACTATTATTTTTTGAATTATTTCACGTTTTTTATGGATGATATCATTTTTTATTCCTGATCATATCAAGATCATGATGTCCATTTGAATATCATCCTTGGTATATTTAAAAACATCATCTATATGAGAAGCTATGTAAATATCAATTTTGGATTCCATAGGTGAAGTTTTCAGGCCATGCAATTTTTGAGAAGGGTGGATTTTTCGAACCTAAAAATATTCTAGAAGTGATTTCTTGGGTGTATACTATTTTTTTTGAGATCTAACGTTTTTTGGGATTGGATTTCAATTGCAGGTGCTTTATGTGGTTCTTATCCAAACATGAATCTGTTATGGCTAAGTTGACTGATAATGGAATTAAATCTATTTGGAGTGATCAATGTTAGAGATATTTTTTCATAGTTAAAGTTATATTTTATTCAAAACTTGTCTTTGTTCTTCCTAACCTAGGGGTTGATTATGATGTTTACTAAAACACCTTGGGTATGGTTTTGTGATGTGTTCTAATATAGGGGAGACATGTAGAATATTATGGGTCCCATTAGTTATACCATCATGTCAAGTACTTTCTCATTCATGGTCTTGATTTGGAAGTAGTGGTTTATGATATTAATACATTATACCTCTATCTCTTCAACGAGTGGTTTATGGTGTATTCTGAACGTTAGTGTCTGAAATATAATTTCACTTAGAGGGATCTGAACTTGATACTACTTAAATGGTTATAATATAATCAGATATTTTATTTTCATATTTCTTACACCTAAAAAAATTTAAATATAGTCACATATTCTTTTAGTAGTAAATTACTAACTCTTACAATGAACGAATCAGTGGCAGATTGGTACTTGAGGGGTTTGTTTGTTGATATTCACATAAATGAATGTAGTGCTAAAAGACATGTATTTCTCACTATTTTTAATGTAGTATAATCTATTAATGATTAGATTCAACTTGGGTATCCCATAGATGTGGAGTTTTAGTGATTCAGTGGTAATTTTTATTGCTATGAGACCTTGGGTGAGTGGTCTCGGTCTCTTAATGGGATTTTATGCTTCCCAGTTTTATGCCTTGATGCCATATGTGTCAAATAAATAAGGTGGAACATCGTAGGCCTACTAGTTTTCTATAACAATTTCCCATTACAGTATAGAAGTGGGATGAGAAATAAATAGACATTTTTATTGGGTTACTTTTGACACCTAGTAGTAATAATATGATATGGTTGATGATTTATTAACTCATAAAATTATTTCATTTCCTGTCTATCAAGGATTTAATGAAGGTATATGGTCTTTGGCTCTAGTATGTGCATGATATTATCATAATTCATTGTGTTCCACTGGATATCATTTTAGATTGGTACCCTAAATTTCCATCCCAATTTTGGAGTGGATTTTAGACCACACCATGTTCTTAATTAAAGTTGAGAATGACTTATCATCCCCATATGAATGGCTTGTATGTGAGACCCATATATATTCTTGAAGACATACTTCAAGAATACAATATTGACTTCAGTGGATCTTTGGATAAACATCTACCTTTATTGGAGATTACCTATAATAATATTTATTAGGCAACAATCATGATGGATCTATTTGAGGCATTGTATATGATTCCTTTTATATTTCCTCTTTATTGGGAATAGGTTAGATAATGGTCCTTAGTTAGACCAAGAATCATCTAAGATACAACAGATATCATGCAATTGATTTTGAATAGGTTAGTTATATATTAGAGTCACCATAAATTAAATGTTAATCAGTGTTATCATCCATTGGAGATTGATACAGGTGATTGGGTTTTACTCAAAGTTTCACCTCAATTGGGACTAAGATTTTGGGGAGAGAGGGTAACATAGTACCTCATTAGATAGACCAATTTGAGATTATATATTGAATTTGGAAGGTGGATTTTAAATTAATCTTATATGATTGTTTTAATTCAATCCATGAAATGTTCCATTTCTCCCATATGGATTGATCCATCCCACAAGATTGAGTGGGGTGATATTGATATTGAAACTGAAACCTAAATAGTTTAAATACTTATTTAGATAGTGTAACGAAAGGATTTGTGTTGTGTGATAATAAAATCTCATTACTCTGAGTTAGATGGTAGTGTTATAGGCATAACTCTATGATATGAGACCATATGGTTTTGATGATGTATGAATGACCTTATCACTTTTCAAGTTCATTATCCAAATACTTTGAATGGATAAAAATATTTTAAAGTGGTGATTATTGTTATTACCTGATATTTTGAATAAGGTATAGATCCACTTGTGACTTTGTCTCTATGAATTACTATTCATTTTATGTCAGGAGAAGTGTTTTTGGTAGTTATTTGTAGTCAGAGGCCACCAGATAACTGTGGAGGGCCACTGGTTATCCAATGAAGGCTAGAATAATTCTTGTACATCTATAGGTGACACAATCCCACCAGTGTGGTCTGGTGTCTCATCAATAATGCCACTAGGAATGTGGATTATTAAGGGATAAAATATAATTTTAGCCTAAAATTATGTTTTATCTTCTCTATTATGACCATGTTGACCCTAATTAAAATTAATTTATTTTAGAGGATCCTTAGTGATGGTTTTTACTCTATCCCTCTTCCCGTTGGTATATGTTCACGCCGATTGAAATCTTGTATATCATTTGATTGTAATTCAGTGAGTTAGACTCATTATATTCAATTTATTCGCTTCATATCCAAGTGTTTGATGACATATAATGATATACTTCTAGATATATCTTGGACATGGAATATTTACAATGTTTCCATCAGATCCATGTTATTTATAATTTTATTTCTTCCTCTCACATCATTGGTTTATAAGGAAATTGGGTTTACATTGGGTTTGGGGTGGTTGTCTTTATCCAATGGTATTTACCATGGAATGCATTCTATTTTTATGATTCCATATGGTTTTGATATATTGAATTAATAATTCGAATCCTATGAGAGGTGAATTGGTCTTTGAGGTATAGGTAAATATTTTTTAAAATGTGATTTTTTTAATAACCATTTTGATATATGAGATGTTTTTGTTAAATTGGATGAAAAATTATTTGGGAATGGAAATGTTTTTTCAAGCATTGAAGTAGAGTGGTATCACTATTGAAAATTTTTTATGAAAATGTGGTCACATAAATAAAATTTATTCTACCTTTTAAAATGTTTAATGAACCATGAATTTGGTTTCTTGAATAAAATTAAATTGTAATAGCACATTGGGAATACCATGGGGTATGGTAAAAAACTAGAAATATGCATGCCATAGTGGTTTTAGCTACCACTATGGGAGGTGCTAATGATTTCATGGTTTCTTTTGGGTATCAGTTCTGGGGAAATAATGTTTCTAGAATTTAGGAGTCACTTATACTAGATAGTGGTGTTTTTTATGAGTTATATACACCCTTGTATTGTGATTTTCCCTTTGGTACTTCAGGGATACATTATGTGATTTTTTTTAATATTCTCATTTTCTCCCTTGATATGGGTATTAATTCTTGAAAAACTTTTATTTACTCTTCTTATTAATTATGAATAAATGTTAGTTGATATTTATTTTCTTCTACTAATATGGTATATTTTTTTAAAGAAAACCAAAAAATCATTTTTGATCAAAAATGATTTATTCTAGAAATGTTTAAGAAAATTATTTTATATGATAAATGATAGATTAACATCAAAAAACATTTTATAGATTCTTGGTTTTATGATGTTTATATTCAGTTTTCATATCCTACTTTTTCCTTTGGATATTTATAGCATTGGTCTTACTGGATACATGTAAAGGGAAGAGAATCATATAGTGTACACCACTCTTAGATCATGTTACCTTATAGTGGGTTGGGATAGTGGTGACATATAGTCATGAGGAGATAGACCAATTATTTTATTCGTGTTACATATTTATGTCCTTTCAATTTTCATGTAGACCTTATTATCCAATTTTTGGATTTTACCTTTTATGGTTTGGTTGTTTTGACCTATGATGTATCTTGAATAAATGTTATGATACACTATTTTATTTTATCTTATCATATGTATCTTGAGGGTGAAATAATTTCCCTATTTATTTGGTTGATACCCTAAGGATTGTCCCTATCCCTTAATTATTGGGAAAGTTCTTCAGACCTTATAGATGGTCAGTTTTTGTTACGTTATTGGCTGGCCTATGTTGGTCTCTTACAGTAAATCCTTAATTAATTGATAAGTATTCAGTAATAATTCCCATAAAATAAATAACATAAACATATGGATATTAATTATAAAATATATAAAAACTATTTATTTTATTTATCACACAAAATAAGATTGTTGTATAACATAGCATATGTCCCAAAGAAGATAATTTGAGATGATAAATACTTACAATGATGGAAAATTTTCAATCAAATCCCCTTGGATGAAATAATTTTAATTTTCACATTAAATTTAATGAATTATGATGGATCCATTATATAACTTATCAAAGGATAATTATATACAAGCCTAATAAACATAAATAGGTGCATAACATAAAACTTGTATTAATGAAACAAAATTGAGATGAAGAACTCTTACCTTATATTTGACTTCATTCATAATTTATCTAAATTCATGTATAATAAATATAGATTTATTATAATTCTATACCAGAATCATATTCATGATTATAATATCATATATAATCCACTTATAACATTTCAACACATATGTATTAACAATTATCTATTAAAGTATTCATTTAGGGTGTTAATTACTTTGTTTCTCATGTGTATTTTATTTTGGTAGTTTCGATTCTTGTACTTTGATCATGGTTATATAATATGTATAATATTAATCATTTCATAACTATAATATTTAATAATTATATACACTTTCATAATCATTCATATAATGTGGTCATGAAAAATTAAATACATCACTTCAGGGAGATGGTGGTATGTATGTACACATGAGTGATGTTTTCCACTTTTTTATGGGTAGAGTGAATGAAAGGTAAATAATAATTCAAGTTTCTAGAATTATTAATATATAATTTTTTATATTAAATCCATCATAATAACCAACTGTGAAATATGGTTATGGGAAATGAATCAAATATCTACATGGGAATGTTAGTCTACACATATGAACAAACAATGATTTCATTTTATATTTGATGGAGAAGATGGGGGAAATGGTTTCTAAATAACCATAATTAAATATAATTATATTTAGGATAATTTAACAATGATTTTTTTATGGATACAATATATTTAGATAAGGTGGAAGAAGAATTAAAATAGAATGATCTTCGTTAATATTTATACCTTTTCTTTGAGAGACCTCCTTAGACCTGCACCACAATCATTAAAATATTTATATTAAGAGAATAATAAAATATCCAATATAAATTGAATGAATATTTTAATTTTATTAAGTCGGTATTGTTTGTTCTAGAAGGTTCAAATTTTATGAATAAGGGATAAGAAGAGGTTCACTTTTATAAGTGAGAGTAGGGACAAACATGGAATTACTTAAAATATTTCAATAATATAAGGTTACTTTCATGATGAAGTGTACAAAAATGTCCAATTCTTTTAATATAAGATAATATAACATTGTAATATATTCAACCATTAAAATTTCTAAAATAATGGTTAAAATAATTATAATTTCC
Source organism: Viscum album (assembly GCA_963277665.1). Classification (NCBI taxonomy): domain Eukaryota; kingdom Viridiplantae; phylum Streptophyta; class Magnoliopsida; order Santalales; family Viscaceae; genus Viscum; species Viscum album. The sequence continues at coordinate 78,860,128 of OY728163.1, read as the reverse complement.
ACATGTAAAATACAATAAAAATCATTTTTAAATACCTTTCTGAAACAAAAAATTAATTTATTGAAAATTGATAACTTATTTATTGTGAATTTATAAAATAAAATTCATTATTTGAAACATTCATAAATATTTTTCATAGTTTAATTATTATTCATGTCTTCCAATTAAAACTCTTTGTTAACAATGATCATTGTATCATGGTTCATTCAGGCTCGAGGTTTCATGTAAAGCAATCTATCAGAGAGCGCAAGTTTATTTTAAGAGAAATAAATATAAAATATTTTGGTGTTAAAACTGATACACATAAACATACAACATGTCATATAAATATATTATTTCTCTTTATAGGGGTTTTATAGATATATTCATTATGAAATTTTTTACCTTCACTTATATTTAATATTCACATAAAAAATACTCAAGTGCAACAATATCTGACCCCCCCTAATTGAAAACATTTACCCAATTTTTATAAAAATATTTATCACAATAAAAACAAGAATTAGAAATTGATATATTCAAACCAAATACATTATAGTGTCTATAATTTATGTATTCAGATAGATTGATAAATTTCTAACATCCTTCTCAACTCAACTCCTCCTCAAGGGATATACTCCAAAATATCTTCATCATGACATCTAAATTATTCAATGAATAACACATATTATTATTCTAAAACATATATAAAACACATACATATATACCACTTAATTCATAACCTTCAATTACCTATAAATACACACACATATAAATAGATATAGGAATAAGGTGGAATTTCATAGTTTCTTAATGAAAGCGGCAAGGATGAGTGTTTTTTCTCAATAAAGATCATCTTTCATTATAGATTTAACACTTGAAGAACTATTTTATGTCATCACCTTCTGTGGTTACTTCTTATTCTAAGCTATAAATTCACATTAATATTTATATTTTTATATAGTTTTCTTTAGATTTTCCATTGGGGATGAAAGCATTGTCAAAATATTTTTCGAGTTATGTACCCACATAGAATCACATGAGCTCCTTGGTTATAATTTTTTTATAATATATATTCCTTTTCTAAGATATATTGTCTTAATTTAGTACAAGAACTTTCTTATTTTTTCATAAAAATATATTTTTAACAAGAACATCCTTGACCAAAATAGTCAGGTCCCCTCTCTCTTCAATTATATTTTACAAGTCCATCAACATGTAAAGTCTATCTGTGAAGATTTTCCATGAATGATTTAGTATAATAAACTTTTTTTTTCACATATTACATATATGGTTTTCATACATTCACATTTATTTTTAGTAGATATACTTCTAGATTTATTAACTGTAATATTCTTCCTCCTAAGCCTATTTCGCCTTCTCAGAGAGATGTTTCTTTTCATTCCAGAATTGTTCCACCCAATTTATGAAAATTTCATGGTATTGAAATGTTATAATGTTATTTTTAGTCCATATTCAAAAATTATAATACAGTAATATTTTATGGTAAATTTATCTTTAAATAAATTTTATTACTTATATAGCATTCCTTATACGCAACACTAAAAGAACCATGATAAAATATTGAATAATTATTATTTATATGTGACCACTATAAAAAATAGATTAAATTTGTGGGAAATATTAGGATTAAAAAGATTTATGAAAAATATGTATAAAGGTTTTAAATAATTAAATTTATTGATTAATTCATTATAAGTAAGTACACAATTTTCAGTAATTTTATTTTATTCTTAAAAAATTGGTTTTATTGAATTATGTGCATGTATATTATAATTACATATGAACAAATTTATAAATATTAATTTTATAAAAATAAAAAAACTAAATAATCATATCAAATTTTTCTTAAGATGAAATTTTTTTATTCTTGGAAAAAGATAAAATTTTCAATGAATAATGAAAAAAATATAGAATTTAATAATACTATTCTTTATTTTCAAGTATAATTACCATTATGTTTTTAGTGGATATTAAACTTAAAAAATAATAGTTTAATTTGAAATAATATAATTTATTGCATGTGATTAATCATAACATTTAATTTTGGTATAATGTTATCTTTGAACATAAAAACGCATTTTTCTAAATACTATATTTATTCTAATAATGTGATTTTATGTTAATAAATTAAACTAATCTCTATTGATGAATGATTCTAATGAAATATGTATTTTATATATTCATATAAATATTTTAACATTCAGTTAATATCATTTTTATGTAATGGAATGAAGGAAAACTCAATTTTTTACTTAAAAATACATTTTTCTACAAATGGGTTTCCCTGAATTTTGAGTGCTTATTTTAAACTGAATATCAATTAATTTTAAAAATTTAATTAGATAAAATAGATTATATATTTTGAATTAAATATATCATATTTGGAAATGATTGCACTTTTTTTTCATAATTAGTATTAAAAATAGTAAAAAAATAATACCATTATTAAGGTTAAAATGGTTTTACCGAGGGTTAAACCAAGAGATAAGGATAATATTTCAAATTAAAATTGTATAAATACTAATTTATTTCAATATTAAGACCTTATATTATCCTAAATATTAATATTTGGTAATTTTGAATAATTGTTCTTGACCACGACAATATTATATTTTAATCTTTTTAGAAATTCCAAGTGTGCCATATCCCCCACTAATAAAAGGACACCCATCCTCTCTCTTCTTTACACTAGTTTGAGCCTCCTAGATCTACTAAAAATTTTCTCAATTATATTTATAACTTCAATAGCTACCAATTATTTCTTATGTTCTTCTTAAAATAACATTCTAAGTGTCCTTAATAGGGGATCTAAAGGAGATCTACCGAAGAAGATGTAATTGTCCAATCCAACCTCATCCAATTTATTTATTATTATAACTCATCTAAATATATTTTATAATAATAAAAAAATAAATTCAGTATCCTAAATATACTTAAATTTTAATATGATTTTGTAACCACACTTATCTACCATCTTTTCTAACAAATGATAAATGAAAGTATCACTCATGCATACATGGGGACTATAGTCTCCACGTATCGATATAATTAATTTTTCATCAAAATCGTTTTATGGTTAGTTTTAATGATGTATTTGATGTTTATATATGATATTTTATATATATTTATTGTCCTATAATTATAAAATACAATATTTACTTATTTTTTATTCTCGTTAAAAAGATTAAAATAGTGTTCATGTGTACGAATGGATAATCATCTCCTGGAATGGTATAATTCATTTGTATATCTCAACATTTTATGGATGACTATAAATATGTTTATAATGAATATATATGATATCTATAACATTATAAAAAAATTATATGATGTATCCATGATTAACGTGCAAGTACAAGAACTGGAGAACCAAAACATTCATAAAAAAACAGCTAACACCTAAAAATAATAATTTTAAAAAGAAATTATTAGTAAATGGGCGTTGAGATGTTATAATTGGATCATATATTATGTTGTAATTATGTTCATGATTATATTATTTAATTAATATAAATTCAAATTTGTTATATATGCTGTTAAAGATCTTTGAGGTAAGGGATTTATGTTTCATTGAATTTTAATAGAGATTGATTATGTTTGAATTTTCATTGAGGTAAATTATATAATACTTATATAATAAAACCTATTAAGGTTTCTTCTAATCTGATTAATTTGGGAATTTTGAATTTTTAGTACCATTTGTCACACAATGGTACTGAAAATGGTTTATAAATATTTTTTTAAGAAAAACTGACCATGTTTCTCCTTTTTCAATTAGGAATCCATTTTCTTACATATCAATGTTTTCTAATATGTTTTCAAGAATATATTTTTCTATAATAAAAATATTTTTTGAAATCAATTTTACCCATTATGTACTTTTTAGAAAAAAAAATTAAGAAATAATATTTTCATTTTCTGAACAAGGTATTTTTACGAAAGGTGTGACCACAACATTTATTTTAATGATTATTGCATGAATGAAATTTCCATCCTTTATAGACAATTAAGTATTTGAATATTCCATTACATGTTTACATGATTATTTTCAATGAAATTTGTTTCCTTAACATTTTGGAAATATTCATATTTTCAATAAGTGGTTTAAAAATGAAAAGGGTATTTTTCGCAGGATATGTCCCAAGTCATCTTTTAAAGGGAGATTTTATCTATGACGACATCCTGTGATGTTACTTATGTTTCATTGAGGATATGATTATATGATACCATAATTAGTCTTTCTCAAGTTGGTTTATGTTTATGATGTTGAAATATTGATGAAACACATTTTCTATTCCAAAGGTTAAGTTATGATGAAAGGGTATATGTTTTTAGGATCTTTGTGGAGTATATATGAATGGATTGTGTTTTTTATGTGTGTCCCCATTATAGACCACTATTGAATTGGGTAAACATGGATCACCCCTGAGATAATGATGTTATGTGTGAACCTAATATCAATTTTACAATATTAAGTGTAGATTTGGTTTCACATCAATAAGTTTATGCATGGACATGGTTTAATGTCCATAAATTTAAGTATGGATCTAGTTTCATGTCCATAAATTTATTCTGGGGCGTAATTTTCTTTCCTTAACATAATTATTGAACCTATTACTATTTATGCATGTTAAAAATTTTATAGGATTTTTTTTTATTGTGTTGCTTTGTTTATGATATACTCCCTTGGATCATGATTGATTATTTATGATTCCATGCTATTATGAATTTTTTCTTTTGTTATGAAAAATCATTATGCCATGATTCATGATTAAAGTTATTTAGTTGATTTTGTATGAATTTCTTATGTTATTATCATTTTCTCATACCCTTATTCCCATATATGATCATTGATTATTATCACCTATATTGAAACTTGTTGAGAATCATGTCTCAACCTTCCTTATGTTCTCCTTCCCTGGGTTTTAATATATGTTTCTATGTATGATATGTCTAGAAGGGTTTTAATATGGGGTAATTTGTGGGATATTTGGAAGATCTATATTAAATAAGATGTTTATATATCTATTCTATAAAGACACTAATCCTTTATTATTCTAGGGAATGTATAATTGATTTATGTTTTTAAAATCATGTTAAATGATGTAATTCTTATGTATTTTATACTTGGTTCACATCAGTTGGTATTAGAGTATGGTTTATTTAATCTTTATAGATTAATGTTGAAATGTTTTAATAACAATTCATTGATAATTCTAAGTATACGATAACATCCTGATGCTCTGGTAAAATACGGTTCATGTGGTTTTATTATCAAATGTATCCCTACATGGATATTGGAATGTGGTTATTGGTATGGCATAGACTCAAAAAGGGTTACCAACTCTTAAAGGGACAGATTGGATATTCACTTAATTATCACTAGTGTGCAATGAGTGGGCCTAATAATTCACACGAGGATAAACACTTTTGGGGGTTATTATTGGGTTAATTAACATTATATTTATGAACCTTTATGGAGGATATAAATTGATTAAGACCATGAAAGAAATATATTAAACCTAAGGTGTTATAGATTGATAACACGGTGTCATAATTTTGGGCATATCAGGAATTATTTTCATGAATATATGATTGTTCAATTAGATTTGTAAAGAAAGATGCTTACACTATGTTTTGGGTTATATTAAATGGATGGAACCAATAGGTATCATGTTAAAAATAAATGTGACATATAATGTAATTGTTGTCCTTATCGGTAACTAGATAAATTAAGATATAATAAAAATATCTTTTTTTATAGTCACTATACTATTCTAAATCTACGATTGGTAATGTGGATCATGTTAGAATTTCAAATGTGCTAAAAAGGGAGAAAAATTATATTTAATATTTCATGTGACAATGTCCACCCCCTTATATTTTTCATCTTATCCACTTGTTTCTGAGTAATTAATCAGTTCAATGGAAAATATATTTTCTATTCTTCAGTTATCAGAGTATAAGAAAGTTGTCTTGGAATTCTGTAACTTATAAGGTGAAACTAATTAATGTGGGAATATTATCAATAATATAGGGAAATAAGAATAAATAAAATTTATGGAATGGGTGGAGTTTAAGATATTATTCCTCAATAAGTACTTTCCAAAAAATATTCATGATAAAATGGGTAGATTCCTTCAAGAGTTGAAGAATAATAATGATAAATCCATCAGTATCTATGAAGAAAACATTACAAGACTTTATAGGTACACTTATAGTTTTATTATAGACCCAAAAAAGAAAAATATATCTATTATTTAGTAGTTCTAAATCATGTATTCGAAATGAATTATCTATAAGGGACTTTTTATGCTATAAATAAATTGGTTGATGTGCAATCAAAATATAAATAGAAGCTAGAAACCATAATGGTTTTATTGGTAAGAAAAGAAATATTTAGTTTCATGGAAGATCCAGTGGCATGTCATATGGAGGGAAGAATAATTTTCAATGACCTAAATGCCAAAAATGTGGGAAGAAGAACTCAGGTGATTTCATGAAAGGAACAAGAAGATGTTTCAAGGGTGGGAAGCCAATCCACCAAGAAAATTAATTTCAAAGAGATGTTAAGAGGCCAATCAACAAAATGAATGGAGATAAATCACAACCAAACAAACCACTTATACTTTAGTTATTTAGATGCAAGGGGTTTTGGAATTTGGTGAATAAATTCCCTAAACCAATGGATAATGAGGATAATAAACCTCATAAACCTCTAAATTTAAAGAAAAAAATGAAACCTCATGTGATAATGACAACCAAAGTGGGTTATGATAATGATGTGGTGCAAGGTTCCCTTATCATTCAATATAAAATAGACAGTTTTTTATTTGACTCTTGATTTTTCCACTATTATATATCAAAGCAATCTGTTAAGGATATCCCATTAACACCCAAAAATTAAATGTTGGCTTAGCAAAGAGAAATCATAATGGAACTTTGATTTCATATCAAGTATGTAACACCTTTTCAATAGAAGTATGTGGGTACTTTTATCCTATTAATCTTTTTATTCTCCCTCTATTTGATTTTATTACGATTTTGGACATGGATTGTATCTCTCAATAGAGATCCTATGTTAATTTCTGAAGGAGTGAAGTCATTTTTGATATTTTTAATCGACATATGATTATATTCCAATGTGAGGATGAATACGTACTTTCAGTATAAGTTACATAAATTATATGGTTATTACTGCATATTCATGGGGGTATTTGTCACAAATGTTTTTAGTTAAACTCAACATCAAATACATGCCTATTTTTTGGGATTATATTGACATATTACCTTATCAAATTCCTAATCTTCCAAAAAATTGTGAATTTGAGTTTTCAATAGAACTCCTACATGGTGACAACTATTTCAAATACTATATAGAGAATAAACCTGATTAAGTTGTTGGAATTGAAGAAGAATATCTAGTAGAATCTTGATAAAGGATTCGTACACCCTAGTACATCACCATGGGGTGTCCCTATTCTTTTGGTTAATAATAAATATAGATAAATTCATATTTTAATTGATTATTAGGATATTAAAAAGAATATTCTTAATAAAAATTATCATCTTTCTTATATCAATGAATGATTTGATCAATTATAAAGAGATCAATATTTTTCTATAATTGATCTTTGATATATTATATCATCAATTAAGGGACAATAAAGATAATATAACAATGAAAATTTTCATGTGAGGTATGATCATTATGAATTTATATAAATGCTATTTAGAATTACCAATGCTCGTGTGATCTTTATGGATGTAATGAACGAAGTATTTATATATCACCTTGATCAGTTTATGGTAGTGTTGAAAGATTATATTCTTATATATTCAAATATGAACAAAGAGCATTTAGAACATTTGGGTATTATGATGAATTCTTTAAGGAAGGAAAATCTATATGTTAAATTTTCCAAGATTGAATTTTTGATATGAAAATTCACATTCTTGGGTCATATAATCTCATGTGATGATATAGCAGTGGATCCTTAAAAACTGGAAATTATTGAACAATGACCCGGACTAACCATGATAACCAAGATCTGTCATTTTATTAGGTCAGAAAGATATATTACCTCTTTTTGAGAGATTTATCATCGAAATATAATCTAATAACCATGTTTACTCAGAAGGAAGACAATTTCATTTGTTTAGATGAATGTGTGGAAAATTGTAAGGATCCCAAAAGAAGGAGAGTTAGTGAACCTGTACTTATACTTCCATTTAGTAGAGAAGGATTTGTGATATTTAATGATGCATAAAATAAGGTATGGGGATTCATCCTCAGTAATAATGATATGTTGATATATTATCCCTTATGATAATTGAAAAATCATGATAAAGATTACTTGATCCATGATTTGGAGTTTTAAGAAGAAATGTTTTCACTGAAAATACTGAGTTATTATAATTATGGTGAATGGTGTGATATATATTCTGATTATAAAATCTTTAAATATATATTCATGTAGAAATAGTTGAATAAACACCAAAGTAGATAGTCAGAGTTGATTAAATATTATGACTGCTCGATACACTACCACCATGGGAAGGTGAACAAGGTTGGTGGTTATTTGAATCAGAAATACCATTCTAGTTTTTTCATGATGAGAATTTAAAGAGATCAAATATTTATGTATTTACATAAGAAATAAATTTAAATAACAAGGAAAGGGGATACATCATTTTTTTCTTATATGAATGTTCAACCATCCATATATGTGAGGATTAAACAGACACTAAAGGTGGTTGTGGAACTACGTAAGAATTTGAGAAATATCCGGAGTTCAATTTTGATTGGGATTGAATGATAAGGATTAGGGATTAATTATGTGTTATGTAAATTCTAAACATGAAGAATGAGCTACTGGAATAAGCTAATAGCTCGTCATTTTTTATTCATCATAGATGTAAAAATATGTATATAGTTCTAAAAGAGTATTTTTGGTGGGACAACATAGAAAAATAGATATTGTAGAGTATATATATTGGATCTTAGTATATCATAAAGTTACGGTTTCGAGATAGAATTCTAAGGGTATGTTTTAATTAACACAAAAACTGGAATGTAAATAGGAAAACTACATTGTAGATTTCATCTTCATACTCCCAAAAACATCTAGAGTCCATAATGTTTTTTGGGTTATACTTGATCTCCATAAACATTTAGTACACTTTTTTACTATTAAATAAGATTTATTTCTCGATCAACATTATAGGTTATCTATTAAGAAAGTGTTAAGGACACATGGAGTACCACATTCTAATGTATCTAATCGAGATAGGAGTTTTACCTTGTAGTTTTCCTGATTTCTTTAGTAACCTCAAGATACAGAGTTGTTTTATAGTATTTCTTATCATCCTCAGACAGATAGTGAGTCTGATAAGAACATTCGTACCCTAGAGGATATAATGAGATCATATTCTCTATATTTAAAAGTTGTTTCAGATCAACATTTTACTCTTCTCGAATTCTCTTTTAATAATAGATTTCAATCGAGCATTAAAATGGATCCTTAGGAATCCATATATGGAAGTAAATAACTTCAATGTGTTGGGATAATGTTAGAGAATGATTGAAATTTGGTCCTGATCTATCTAAGGAAATGTTAGATGAAGTCAGATCCATTCAGTGGCATAGCAATGTATCCAGATTTGACAAAACTTTTATGCTAAAAATCATTGAATAAATCTGGAATGTGATGTTAGTGAGAAGGTGTTCCTTTGAATTTATCCATGTAATATGTTTATGATATTTATAAATAAGGTAAATATGATACCTAGGTATATTATTTCCTTCCATATTATTGATATTGTAGGGAAAGTGGCTTATCACTAGGTGCTATAACAAAACCTCGCACTTATTCATGATGTGTTCTATGTATCTCTTCTGAGGAAGTACATAAATAATATTTTTAATGCACTAAACCCCAAGGTTTTATATTGTGAGTTTGATATCTCCTATGAATAACAATAGGTAAAATTATTATATCATGACATAATGTTTTTTGTAACAAAACTATTCATCTTGTTAAAGTTATCTAAAGGAATTATAAATTCAAAGAACCAACATATGGACCTGAGGATATGATAAAATAGAGATGTATTCATTAATTTATTTAAGTGTGATGTAATTTTTAGGGATAATTTCTTATAAGAAGTTAAATTTAACACTCTTATATTTTATGATAGATTTCTCCTTAAATAAATTTAATTTCTTTGATATCTTTCTATACACGCAACATTGAGTTTAAATGAAAAAGGATATACTATTGAATTATTATTTTTTAAATGTTACCATTATATCCTATCTATTAATTTGTTGGGTATAAATTGGATTAAAAATATTCTGAAAAATATGTATAAAAATTTTAAATAATTCAAATGTATTGATTAATTCATAATAAATAAGTACTCAATTTTCAGCAAAGTCATTTTAGGATTCAAAAATATGTTTTATTCAAAAATGGATTTTGTGAATTTTATGTGTGGATATTATGATTAATTTATAAAAAATTTATAAATTTAGTTTCATAAATATTTCATGATCTTTTAAATCATCATATCAAAATTATCTTGAGATGATATTTGATGGATTTTAAAAAAATATTAATTTTTCATTGAATAATGAAAATTTTGAATTTTTATATTACCATCATTTAATTTAAAGTAAAATTATAATTAACTTTATAACCTAGTCTTAAAATAAAATAATTATCCTTTAATTTGATATAATAAAATTAATTACATAGGAATAATTATTATACTTTATTTTGGTATAAGTTCATTTTTAGACGTAAAAACACATTTTTATAAAAAAAAATTATACCCACAATTAGTTTTTATATTAAAAAATTAAATTAATAACTAATGATGAATGATTTTAATTATATTTATATATTTTTTATTCAATCTAATATTTTAACATCCATCAAATAGTTTTAAAATGGAAATGAATGTAGGTAAACTCAATTTCATGCTTAAAATGCATTTTGCTAAAAGTAATTTTATTTCATTTTGAGTGATTATTTTATAATGAATTACATATTTGGAATCATAATTTTAATTTTTTTTAATGATTCTACTTCCATTTTTGTTCATAATTAATAGTAAAAATAGTAAAAGAATACCAAAATTAAGGTTAAAATTGTTTTACCAAGGGTTAAACCAAGAGATAAGGTTAAGATTGAAAATTAAACTTTTCTAAATGATATTTTATGCCCATATTTAGAAACTATATTATCCTTCCATTGAATAATTTTCCATTTTGAAGCATTTTTCTTGAGTATGATGTTATTATATTTTAATCTTATAAGAAATTCCATGTGTTTATTATCCCCCACTTATAAAAGGGAATCCCTCCTTTACACCAATTCGAGCCACCCTGATCAACCTAACCCTACTAAATTATATTTCTAACTATCCTATCCTATACATTAATTATTGTTTTTTTATTTTAAAAGACTATTCCAAGGGTCCTTAGGAAGGTATCGAAAGTATTTATACCAAAGAATATGTAATTTTCCTACCCATCCTCTTTCAATTTATTTCTTCTTATACCTCTAATTAATCTATTGTACTCATCATAAAATAAAAATTAATTATAATTAATATATAAAATATTATGATTATGAAACAACCATTATCCATCCTCTTTTCTAACAAATTTGAAATGAATGTATCGATCATGCATACACGTGGACCACTGCCTCCATACAATGATATTATTAATTTTCCATAACCATTCTATATGGTTGGTTATTCATTGGATTTAATGTTTAAATAATATATTTATGATATATTTATGGGCGTTTAATGATAAAATATTATTTATATTACTTTATTTATTTTCATTATAAAATGAAAACAACATTCATGCGTTTGAAGGACTACTGTCAGTATCAATGGTGTAATTCATTTTGGTGTATCTAACTTTTATGGATGACTCTGAGTATGTATTCAATGAATATATATTACATTTATCTCATTATAAAAATTATAGATATAATTAAACCATTATCTAAGTATACTATTTATCCCTTTAGAACCGAAACATTAATGAAGAGGTAAAGAGTTAAACCTAGAAATGATGATGTTAAAAAGAAAATATTAACAAATGGGTGAAAAAATATTATAAGTGGATAATATATTATATTATATGATTTTAAATAATTTTAAAATTGGATTATAATATATTTAAATTTATTATTGATGAGGTTAAATCACATATGAAGTAAGTAAAACTTGAAGTGAGTGATTTATAATTTAATTTCCATTTAATTATAAATGATTGGGCTTGAATTTACATTGAGGACAATCATATAATCCTTACTTGATAAAAACCGTTCATTTTTTCCCTCTAGTTATTTCTATAATTTTAAATTTTTAGAACCATTTTACCCTCTTTGTTGCTCAAAATGGTTCATAAAATTATTTTTTAATAAAATTCGACTTTATTTCCCCTTTTTTGATTAGAAATAGTATTTATTCCATATACATGTTTTATAAAATGTTTTCAAGTGTTTTTTTACTATTCATAAAATTTTATTGAAATTCATTTTTACCCATGAAAAACGTTTTATAAAAAAAATTAAAATATAATTTTCATGATGTTTTCTAAACAAGGTACTTTTTACAGAAGGTGAGAACAAGACATTTGTTGTAATTTTTATGACATGAATGACATTTCCCACTATAATTACAACTAAATGATTTAAATATTCCTTTAAAAGATTACAAGGTTGTTTGAAAATAAAATATTTCAATTGATTCTTTGTAAATATTTTTTTTACGAGTGTTTTCAAAAATTAAAATGGTGTTTTCTTTAAGAAATGTCACAAGTAATATTTTAAAGGAATTTTCTTCTATGATGAAATATTTTGATGGTAATTATGTTTCACTAGGTATATGAATATATGATACAATTCTTATTATTTCCCTATATGGTTTATGCTTATGATGATGAAATATTGATGAAACTCATTTCCTATTCTATGGGTTACCTTATGGTGAAATGTTAAATATTTTATGATCTTATTGTGTGAATATGAATGGATTATGATTATGTGATGAGTAGTTATGTTATATCCATCAAATGCATTGGGTAAAGATAGATAACTCACGTTATAACTATGTTATTCATTAACCTAATTTCATGTTCTCATTATTATGTTTGGACTTGGTTTCATGTTTATAAGTTTATGTGTGGACCTGGTTTTATGTCCATAAGTTTATGCATGGAGCTAGTTTCATATCCATAAGTTTATACGAGGACCTGTTTTCATGTCCTTGAATTAATGACTAAACATATTACAATTTATATATGTTAAAAATGTTATAAACTTTTTTTCTACAGTCATATGTTTATGATATTCTCTCATGGATCATGATTGACTATTTATGATTCTTAACTATTATGATTTTTCTCTTTTTTTATGAAAAACCATATGTAATGACTCATGATTAAATATATTTCATTGATTGGTTATGACATTATTATGTTATGATCATGTTCTCATATCATTATACTCATGTTGTATTTTTTATTGTTATCTATTATGTTTACCATTAATAAGAATGTGAGCTCACGTTTTCTTATGTTTTCCATCTTTATATTTTTATAGAAGATTTAATGTATTATATTTTTAGAAGGGTATTAATATGAAGTAAATTATAAGATATGTTTATGATACTTCATTAAATAATATGTTTATGTATTTAATATTTAAAAACACTAAACCTTTATGGTTCAAGGGAATGTATAAATGTGTTATATTTTGTATATTCATCTCAAATGATACAATATTTTTGTATGTTATATTTGGGTTGACTCAAAAATGTTACATGATATTAGAAATACATTGTAAAGTTTTTTTCATTATTTTGGTTCGTCTATTGGTGAAATGGTTTTTGTTTCCAAGGACCATTCTAGCCGTTGTATTGTTTATATACTGGGGAAAATCATTCTCTAAAATCATATCTATTTATAATTTATACATGAGTGGTTTTTTATTGGTTTAATTTTGCTAATACTCATCCAATTTAGGTAGTATAACCTATATCACAATATAAAATATATTTATCATCAATATAATAATCAAAAATAACATTTACCTTATTTTTTATACTAGTTTTCATCACATATGTAGATGATTAAACCTGAAAATATACATATTTCTCATAACCTTCTCTCATTATCTTCCTGGTATTTTTAACATTAAGACACCTAGAATACATCTCATTCAATTCTTATTCTTTTTTAACTAGTTTTACATTTATATCATTAAGCATATTATCCAGTTTTTCAATATTCCTTCTTGATAGGATCATTTTGCTTCTCATATTTGTTACCTTTCTCATTTTCACTAAGGTTGAATATTTTATTGAGATTAATGTTTTTCTCATGACATGCTATCAAACTAGACTACAGTATGTATTTATTGTAACTTAATTCCTTTTCATTATCATTTTTATAAGGTCTACATGCCTCTTATCTAAACCTATGAAGGTTTTGTGTTATTTATTGGTACCTTAATCTTATAACTCACTACATACCAAGGATTATTCATCTTATTACTTACTCATAATATTTCTTCTAAAAATTATTTAGGAATTATTCTTCTTTCCAATGTAACCCTTCTTGGTCTTTCTAGATATTCCTTTTGAGAATTCTTCTTCTTTATAACCACTCTCAGTTTCATCTTGTCTCTTATTTAGGTAGTCAATTGAAAAAATGACCAATCTTTCCTTAATTAAATAATTTTAGAGGAAACATACCTTTTCATTTTCCTATTCATATTATGATGTTTTTGGAAATGTGATAAATGATTCTCTAGCATTCCACACTTTTTTTCATCACTTTAAAGATTTATACAACTACATCTTAATTTAATTTGAGATTAAGTAATCTGATATATTTTAATTACATTTCCTTAGTGTTTTTATTCTAAAATGAACGTGTTTTATTCATCCCATAGTCAGTGAGTGTGTTATGAAACTCCTCAAGGTATATATCTTCCATATATTCTGAGGAAGATATCTTTACTTCAAACCTATCTAGGAAATTTCTCCTAAAATTATCAAAACTAGTTGAATCATCCAAATGATCTCAAAATATCTTAATGTTAAAAAATAACTCATTCACACTAGTGAAGTGGTTATTAATTATATCATCACCATCCAACTATATGTCTTTAAATTTCTCTCTCCTGGTCTATAATGCTACTTATTTAATTTTTATATTAACTTCATATATATTCTCAAGCTTATCCCACATCTCCTTGGATTTTTTGAGCCTTATAAATTTTTTGTACACTTTATTAGAAAATGATGACATGATAGCATTTCTTGTTTCCCATCTAGTTCCAAATTCCCCTTGTTAACATATTTCATGGGTGAATCTATTTAAATTTTTGTAAAACCTGCTATTATTGAATCACTAACTTCTTGTAATTTCGATAGGATATATGGGATAATCATATTCTTACATTCATTAAAATTAATCCCATCAAAGATTAGAACACATCTACTATTGAATGAATTTAGGTTTTCCATTTTAAACATCAATTAAGTTTAAATTTCTCATTGGGAACTATATTATCTCTAATACCACACGAAGTACCCAGTTTCAATTGTAACACTGAGAGGGGGAGTGGGTGAATCAGTGATAACCATTTTATGATTTCTTTTTTAAATCATCATTGGTGACTGGTTAAGTTCTTGATCATATTATTCCATAATATATCTCTCTTTATCATATGTAATAAAATTGATAATGTTAACAAACATGTTTATTTTTATAAGGTTCAGTCCCAATGTGGCTACCTAACCCTTTCTAGGTTGGAATCTTCTTCAGAGATATATTTTTCTACTATTAAATATGATTGAGTATAATTAAAATCTATATCATAAAAATCTAGAACACATGTGAATATTATAGACTTTTATCACCTAAAAAACCTTTAGCTTCCTCTTAAAGGGTTATTTATAATAAATCCTTACAATTTGATTTGTCTCTTGAGAATCTTTGTTTGTCACCTGACGGGTCTTTATACTGCCTTCATATAATTATTCAAATATTAAATCCAAAAAACCTATGAATATGTATTAAAATTGTTATATTTTTTGTAGTAGAGAGTTAACCTTATTCTTCTTTAAGTCCTCAAATCTAAATGTGAGTATTTATGGTCATTCTCACTATTTTATTTTTTGGTTTCTTAACTTATATATTTCTCATTTTTTGAAACCTCATTATAATACTACATGTGAATCTTGGTGTAAATAATTCTATTCATGTGAACATAGATTATTTCATATACCTTGCATAACTAGTTTTTCTATGGTATTGTATTCATGAAGAAATATATTACTACATGAAATCCTCATTTCATAGTCTCTCATAATATTCCTTACACAAACAAATTGTGAAAAGAATGTATCACTTAATGAATCCACTCAGGTAATCCTTATATGAATATAGGGAGAGACTTGTCAAAAAAATTCTCATATTATACTCTAATTCATATTTTTTTATTCACTAGAAAATTACATGGTTAGGGGTATTTATAGAAAACATTGACCACATGCTCAACCATTCACAACTCCAAAAAATCAAAGATATCCATTCTCTCAAATATTAAGACTTCAAGAAACACATTTCCTTGCTTTCAAAAATGTATCCATGTTTTGATGAAAAATTTTATATGCACATATATCTTACTCCCATTTATTTATTCCTTATCCAAGAAGCTATTTTCTATAATTCTTCTATTTCACAAGCATAACATCGAGAATTGACTTATTGAAACATGTTTGTCATGAACCAGCCCGAGTCGAACTTGAACCGGTCACCCAAGCTGGCTCACAGAAAGTCCCAAGGGGCATTCTCGATCCACCCGGGATGGAAACTAGTGTCGGGCATCAAAAATTGATTATTGGGAACGATTTCATCCCAAAAAAAAGCAGGATCGGGGCAAAAAAACAAACTAAATAGAATAGATAAACACTAACAGCGGAAATGAAATAAAAGTCACACGACCAAACGTACCTCCATGTGACCTCTTAGGTCACCACCCAACTAAAGAGCAACCTCGCTCCAACACTGAGCGACTCAAACCAGAAAAACCTGAGCAAGGGAAAACCTGAAACTGAAATGATAAAATAGGAATGAGCACAAAAATGCTCAGTAGGGATGCCAAAGTAAACCACTGAATCCAAGTCCTTCCTTTCCCAAAACGAATCCATTAATGCAAGTTTCAAAATACAATTATAATGGTAGGGTTTTCACATTTGAAAATAGAAACATGTTTTTCCCATTTAAAAAAAACCCAATACATGATATATCCTCCTTTTCAAAATCATTTGTCATTTTATGAACAAAATCCAAAATAGACTATATCAATACTGAGATAGAGTAAAACGAGTAAGAGTGAGAGCTGAAAATAAACTAGCGCACGGAAAGTAATCAATCCCAGTGCACGGAAAGTAAACAAGACCAGTGCACGGAAAGTAAACAAGACCAGTGAACAGAAAGTAAACAAGTAATGAAAATAATCCAGTAACCATGGGCGATCTTAAACATCACTGGAAGACCCCTGGACATACTCGGTTTTGGAACCACCTGTCGGCGTATGGTGAAGCTTCTAAGTCTATGACCAACTAGCCACCCTAACTGACCAATCCAGTGGCAAATCCCACCTGGCCTAACAATAAATCTAGGGGGTACCAACCCGTCTAATCGGGGTTGGCCAACAATCATCACTCAATCTCTAAAAGACGCCTAGGAACCCATAGTGGTTATAATAATACTGTGTAAGTAGGAGGGCCCTCGCTTGCATGACTCATCTCACCGCACTTTCCTTCCCCAAACACGGACGCTTCCTATGCGTTCACCCATAAAGGGTTACCCTAGACAGGAGCGCCCCCAAAATACACATTCAAAAATTTCAAATTAACAAAGTTCCAATCGGTCCGTCACATCACACAATCGTTTAAAACATATTTTTGAAGACTTTAAGTTGCTAACCGAGCATTCACATTTTCTGAATCACATTATTTTCAAAAAACACCACAAGACATCACTTTTATAAGCACAATGCCACATCGTCTTTCAAGTTTACACACCCAAATACCTTTATCAAATAGTTCCAAATCATTTCTAAAACCATTTCTGTGTATAATATATCAAATGGGACTTTAACTTTCTCAAACTCACACAGAACATGTTTCAAAACTAAATAACCAAGTTTTAATGAACACATCAAAACCATTCCATTAAATCATACAAAGGGACCCATCCATCATTTTGAAAACAAGGACCATTTTCACAGAGTTACAATTCACTTTCAAACCAAACCTAAACGTACCCCAAAACACCTTCCACCCATGTTTCACATCGCAAGAATCATTTTAAAAATCATTTATCCTACCAATAAAAAGGTTTTAAAAAAATTCAACAAAGTCTTTTGTCACAATTCCACCAATTCCACAAGCAGATTCCACTTTTAAACCAATTACATACCCAAACCCTTCAAAACTACTTTATCACCTTTCAAAACATTTCAAAGTTTCAGACGGTGTTCCCCTTTTAAAACATTTTTTTTCAGCTTTGAGTAAAACATGTCACTCCATGAAATGTGCCAGAAATCCCCTATGCCAAACCCACACCCAAACAATTCTCAAGCAACCAATAAAATACATGTTCCTTAATTTCCACACACTAAACCAGTTTTACCCAGAATACACTTACCAATGTAATTTCCAAGATGTTTATAAAGTCGTGTGCAACTCCACTTTCCCAAGGGTTTATCAAACGAGCATTTTCAAACTTTAGTAAAAACGTTCTATTTTATAAAATGGGTGAAACATGTCCATAGATCTATTTAAACAGGAGCAAGTTCATATACATGGATAAAGAGTTGATTCATAACTTTCTTCAGCAACTCGAACTATTATAACAACACCATATAAATCAAATGACACACATTACCTGTGCGAAGACCATATATAAATAAATCTTATAAAAACACTCAAGCATCAAATAAATTTCTTCGGAAATGAGAATCAAGGAAACACCTACCTCAATGGTGAGCAACCATGACGAAACTCTGATGGAAGGTAGAGTAAACCCTTGCAGACCAACCGCACATGTTGAACATAAAGCACACGACACCCAATCCGCGACTACATTAGGATTTATCAAAATTAAATAAAACACCAAGATGGAATGAAGGGAAAATAAATAGATGAACAAATAAAAGAATAAATAATTAAATAAATAAAAGAATAAATAAATAAGAAACTGAATAAAAGAATAAATAAACCAATAAAAAGATAAGTGAATAAATACATAAACAAATAAATAAACAAACAAACAAGTAAATCGATAAGAGAACAAGTAAATAAATATACCATGTGAGGAGGTGATTGCCGAAAAAGAGGGATGCAGCCACGCTGGGGCAAGGCAAAGGCACCGAGCAGGGTGTTCGGATTTCCCGTAAGGGGAATGTCGGACCGGAAGGAGGAGGCGGTGGACAAAGGGTTGCTGGACGGAACAAGGGGGGACAAGAGAGGAGGTTGGCGGAGTGGCTGAGGCTGAGGCGCTGCTGACGAGGGCCGGGGGGAAGAGCGGGGAGGCGCGAGTAGGCCGGACGCGAGGGAGGCGGTGGTCACGGCAGGGAGAGGAGGAGGTCGGTCGAAGGTCCAAGCGGGAGGGGAGGCCAGAGGCCTGAGGGAGTGGTGGAAGTGGGAGAAGGGGTCGGCGGGGCAGCAGTCGGGACAGGGAGGAGAGGGGCGGCGTGGCGTGCGACCAGAGGCAGGAGACGGGAGCCGCAACGGGGGTCGGGACCACTGAAGGGGAGGGAGGTCGGGACGGTGGAGGGAGGGGATGACGAAGGGAGCCGGGATGGGGGAGGTAGTCGTGTAGGGGTCGGCGGTACGATGAAGGGGATGCGGGGGCTGCGACACCGGCGACAGGCAATGGGGACGCTGGGACGCCGGCGACGAGGAGGCTGGGAGGCCGGTGCACACAGGAGGCCAAGGGGGGGGGGTTCGGGCGCCACACAAGAGAAAGGAAAATGGGTGGTTCGGGCACCGCATAGGAGAAAGGGGGGAGAGAGTTTAGGGTTTCAATTTTTTTCACTTTATTAACACAATAATAATAATAATAATATAATAATATTATTATTATTTATAGAATAAGTAAATAAAGAAAAATAAAATCCTGATAATATTAATAAAACTTTATAAATATAATTAAACTTTATAATAATAATAATATATCACAACTATAATAATAATAATACTTTAACAATCCTAATAATAAAATATTAATAATAATATTTATAACAATTTAATACTACTAATTATATTAATTGTGAACATAAAAAAATTAATATTTCAACGTCGGGCGAACACGCGGTCACCCGGGCCGAACGCACCGTCACCGCTAGCAATGCGGTGACCGCGCGCCGACGCAAAACCCGCCAACACAATTAAAATTAGAAAAAATTCAAACTGAGACCAAGAAAATATTAAAAACAAGGGCATCTGCAGTCAGGGTGTGACAATTCTCCCCACCATAGACACTTTCTGCCCCCAAAAAGCCACCAAGGAAAATGTCGACCGAGATTCAAGTCTATTCCCAAATGGAACTAAAGGAACCGATGAGAAATGAGAATCTCAGGATGAACTTACTCTACACAGGTCACACCCATCCGATTCAAGAGAAAACTGAAGTCCGAGGTTGAGGGGAGAACACGAAGGGGTTCTCCCCACCACAAGAGCTCAACATGTGTAGAAAAATTAACCATCTAAATAGACAACCCTAGGAAAGGGGGGGTCGACGTGGGAACTCCCAGCCGATTTAAACCAACTCTTATATCACGAGTGAAAAACAACACCTTCGTCGAAATGTTGAACCCTCAACCAAAGTCAATGACATTCAACACTAGGGGAAAACCCACAAAAAAATACTTAACCAGACATCGAGTTGAAAACATGGCCCATTGAAATCCAAAAAACATAACCACATCCACACAAACGGGACTACTTAGATCGGAATAGAATGAGTCCATGATAACCCCATGGTAAAACAATGAACTTACAATAACATCAAAACATTAACAGTAGAAAAAAAAGTACAAAAAGATCTTAATTGTTCTACCGCCAACACGGAACACAAAACCCGGACCAAGGCTTTACACCCCTCGGGACTCCTGACTATGCGTGAGCTTCACCTCGAGGCCTGTGGCTGGGGCTCTGATGGGTGAAGCATCTCTTGCCTCATAGTCAGGTGCTGACACTCTCCAATCACGACATCCTCTTAAAGCGATACTTCTTGAAAAACGTCTCCAAATGACCCAGACAGCCGCAACAATGACACGTCTTCAGAGGGTTGCGATAGGATGGCTTCAAATGTCCGAAATGACCAAACTGATAGCATACCACTGAACGATCTGACAAACCGGGATCTAGGACCAATGTAGATAACTTCTTAGGAACAGGTTTCTCTGGAATCCTTTCCTCGCCAGATGGAGAAACCCCACGAACAACTGGGTACGCTGGACTGCCAACCACCTGTGCTCCAGACTCCAACTCAGCTAAAAATGCTTCATCCACTAGCTTCTTGAAATGATGGTCTTTAGGAGGGAGGACTCACTCCTTGATTTCTGGACGAAGACCCCTGGTAAAAAGAGAGGCCTTCATGAGCTCATGTGATGCCACCTCTGGAGAAAATGATATCAGTTCCTTGAAATGGTCAACATATGTTTTCACCATCTATTGACCTTGTTGAATATGCACGAGCTCTCCCTTTTTCTTTGCCTTCACTTCTTCAGGTATAAATCCTTGGACGAAGATTGTTTTAAAGAAATCCCATGTCATGCCGACTTGTATTGACGGTGGGGAAACCTCCTTCCACTGTTCCAAAGCTGGACCTTCAAAAAATCCCATAACAGCACGAACCCTAACAGTCTCGGGAGTTCCCAGCGTTCTAAAGATACTCTCCACTTCTTCAAGCCACTATACTGCTTCTAACGGGCCTCGATCACCATGAAGAATAGGCAACGTCCGAGATGGACCAGAAACTGGGCATGTCTCATTAGAAACTTTGGGGATCTTTTTTGGGCGACATTCTCTGAACAACATAAAATCACAAAGCCAAAAATCAGCATCCAATCAAATCTTAATCAAAAGGACATTTGCATACCAACAACTGGATCACACGCCAAAAATCCACTTTTCAAAATCACCATTTCATTTCAAGACTAATTCCAAACACAAAAGCCACTTTCTGAAACAAATCCAATTTCCAAAATCATTTTCCTCTTTAAAAAATCATTTTAGAAAGACAAGGTCAAACCTTTGGTTTCAAATAAACACCCATAGTATCTCACGAATCGTCGCATGCGTGTCCATCCATTCCACTCACGTCATCCATGAACAAGTGCCTCTCATGCAATTTTCACACAAACCCGCACACATGTGATCATTCATAAGGAAAACCAAGGGTCGCACCCAAATCATTTCCTTACCAATTCCAAGAAAACACCTGGTTTTGAAACCAGAACACTTCAAATTTCAAAATTCAGCTTTACCAATTTAAACCCATTTTAAAGAAAACACTTCCATTTCAAAATTCAACTTTAATTTTCAAAAAAAATCACACCAACAAGAACCAAACATAGTACAACTTACAAAGAATCACCAGAATGAGGAACTAGTAGTTATGCTTAACATGACGACATGGTAGTGAGCCACGCCCCAAGTAAGCATCAACATCTTGGAGGAACTTAAACCATGTACTAGGAATCCACATGGGTCACTAATCCATGTGAAATCGCAACGTGACACTGGCTCGTCTCCTTTTTCATTCCTCAATCCAAAATGAGGTCAAAAGACACAATTTCCAGACTACCCCTGGTAACTCAAGGATCAGCATGAGCAAGAGTTCGCGACGATCTTCCCGCACCTACCTCTCGAGTTCTGACAGTCCTAATCTCCTTCTACCGAACAACCCAAATAATAAGAACCCCATCTGATACCATTTTTTCACGAACCAGCACGAGTCGAACCTGAACCGGTCACCCGAGTTGGCTCGCGGCAGGTCCCGAGGGGCGTTACCGATCCCCCCGGGATGGAAACTAGTGTCGGGCATCAAAAATTGATCGTTGGGAACGATTTCAGCCTAAACAAATGCAGGATCGAGGCAAAAAAACCAAACTAAATAGAAAATTTAAACACTAACAGTAGAAATGAAATAAAAGTCAAACGACCAAACATACCTCCATGTGACCTCTCAGGTCACCACCCAACTAAAGAGAAACCTCGCTCCAATGCTGAGCAACTCAAACCAGAAAAACTTGAGCAAGGGAAAATACGAAACTGAAATAATAAAATAGGCATGAGCACAAAAAGTCTCAGTTGGGATGCCAAAGTAAACAACTAAATACAAGTCCTTCATTTCCCAAAACAATCCATTAATGAAAGTTTGATAATAAAATTATAAAGGTAGGGTTTTCACATTTGAAAATAGCAACACGTTTTTCCCATTTAAAAAAAACCAATACACGCTACATGCCCCTTTTCAAAATCATTTGTCATTTTATGAACAAAATCCAAAACAGAATATATCAATACTGAGCTAGAGAAAAACGAGTGAGAGTGAGAGCTGAAAATAAACTAGCACACGGAAAGTAAACAAGAGCAGTCCACGGAAAGTAAACAAGACCAGTGCATGGAAAGTAAACAAGACCAGTGAACAGAAAGTAAAAAAGTAATGAAAATAATCCAGTAACCATGGGAGATCCAAAACATCCCTAGAAGACCCCTGGACATAATCAGTTTCGGAACCACTTATCGGCGTATGGTGAAGCTCCTAAGTCTATAACCAACTGGCCACCCTAACTGACCAATCCAGTGGAAAAGCCCGCCTGGCCTAATAATAAATGCAGGGGGTACCAACCCATCTAATCGGGGTTGGTTAGCAACCGTCACTATATCTCTAAAAGATGCCCAGGAACCCATGGTGGTTATAATAATACTGTGTAAGTAGAAGGGCCCTTGCATGCATGACTCATCTCACCACACTTGCCTTCCCCAAACACGGATGCTTCCTGTGCGCTCACCCATAAAGGGTTACCCTAGACAGGAGCACCCCCAAAATATACATTCAAACATTTCAAATTAAAAAAGTTCCAACCAAGACATCTCATCACATAAGCATTTAAAATATATTTTTGAAGACTTTAAGTTGCTGACCGGGCATTCACATTTTCTGAATCACATTATTTTCAAAAATCACCACAAGTCATCACTTTTTGAAGCACAATTCCACATCGTCGTTCATGTTTACACACCCAAATAACTTTATCAAATAGTTCCAAATCATTTCTAAAACCATTTCCCTATATAATATATCAAATGGGACTTTAACTTTCTCAAACTCACATAGAACACGTTTCAAAACTATATAACCAAGTTTTAACGAACACATCAAAACCATTCCAATAAATCATACAATGGGACCCAAACATCATTTTGAAAACAAGGACCATTTTAACATAGTTACAATTCACTTTCAAACTAAACCTAAACATACCCCAAAACACCTTCCACCCATGTTTCACATTGCAAGAATCATTTGATAAATCATTTATCCCACCAATAAAAAGGTTTTAAAAAAAATGCAACAGAGTCTTTTATCAAAATTCCACCAATTACACAAGAGGATTACACTTTTAAACCAATTACATACCCAAACCCTTCGAAATTACTTTAGCACATTTCAAAACATTTCAAATTTTCAGACGGTGTTCCCCTTTTAAAACTTTTT
This sequence comes from Viscum album, assembly GCA_963277665.1. Taxonomy (NCBI): domain Eukaryota; kingdom Viridiplantae; phylum Streptophyta; class Magnoliopsida; order Santalales; family Viscaceae; genus Viscum; species Viscum album. Next base: position 78,835,287 of record OY728163.1, on the reverse strand, counting down.
TTTGAGATTTGATTAAAACATGTCACTCCATGAAATGTTCCATAAATCCCCTATGCCAGACCCACACCCAAACCATTCTCAAGAAACCTATAAAATACATGTTCCTTAAGGTCCACACACTAAACCAATTTCACCCAGAATACACTTACCAATGGAATTTCCAAGATGTTTCTAAAGTTGTGTGGAACTCCCCTTTCCCAAGGGTTTATCAAACGAGCATTTTCAAACTTTAGTAAAAATGTTCTGTTTTATAAAATGGTTCAAACATGTCCATAGATCTATTAAAACAGGTGCAAGTGCATATACACAGATAAAGAGTTGATTCAGAACGATCTTTAGAAACTCCAACTATTATAACAACACCATAGAAATAAAATGACACACATTACCAGTGTGAAGACCATATATAAATAAATATTATTAAAACACTCAAGCATCAAATAAATTGCTTCGGAAAGGAGAATCAAGGAAACACCTACCTCAATGGTGAGCGAACACAATAAATCTCTAACGGAAGGTAGAGTAAACCCTTGCGGACCAACCGCGCATGCTGAACAGAAATCACATGACACGCAATCCGCGACTACATTAGGATTTATCCAAATTAAATAAAACACCAAGATGGCATGAACGGAAAATAAATAGATAAACAAATAAAAGAATAAGTAATTAAATAAATAAAAGAATAAATAAATAAGCAAATGAATAAAAGAATAAATAAACCAATAAAAAGATAAGTGAATAAATACATAAACAAATAAATAAACAAACAAACAAGTAAATAGATAAAAGAACAAGTGAATAAATATACCGTGTAAGGAGGTGATTGCCGGTAAAGAGGGATGAATCCACACTGGGGAAAGGCAAAGGCACCGAGCAGGGTGTTCAGATCACTGGTGTGGGGAATGTCAGACCGGAAGGAGGAGGCGGTGGACAAAGGGTTGTTGGCCGGAACAAGGGGGAACAAGGGAGAACAAGGGAGGAGGTCGGCGGAGCGGCTGGGGCTGAGGTGCTGCTGACAAGGGCCGGGGGGAAGAGTGGGGTGGTGCGAGCAGGCCGTACGTGAGGGAGGCGGCGGTCGTGGCAGGGAGAGGAGGAGGTCGGCCGAAGGTCCAAGCAGGAGGGGAGGCCAGCGGCCTGAGGGAGTGGTGGAAGTGGGAGAAGGGGCCGGCAGGATAGCGGCCCGGACAGGGAGGAGAGGGGGCGGCGCGGCGCGCGACCGGAGGTAGGAGCCGAGAGGCCCGGCGGGGGCCTGGACTGCCGAAGGGGAGGGAGGAAGGGACCGCGGAGGGAGCCGGGACGGCGAAGGGAGTCGGGACGACAGAGGGAGCCGGGATGACGGAGGGTGTCGTACAGGGACCGGCGGTGCGATGAAGGGGATGCAAGGGCTGAGACGCCGGCGACAGGGAACGGGGACGCTGGGACACCGGCGACGAGGAGGCTGGGAGGCCAGTGCACGCAGGAGGGCTAGGGGGGGGGGGGGTTTGGGCGCCACACAAGAGAAAGGAAAAAGGGGGGTTCGGGCGTCGCACAACAGAAAGGGGGGGAGTTTAGGGTTTCAATTTTTTTCACGTTATTAACACAATAATAATAATAATAATATAATAATAATAATAATAATAATAGTTATATAATAAGTAAATAAACAAAAATAAAATCCTAATAATATTAATAAAACTTTATAAAGATAATAAGACATAATAATAATAATAATAATATCACAACTATATTAATAATAATACTTTAACAATCCTCATAATAAAAAAATAATAATAATATTTATAACAATTTAATACTACAAATTATATTAATTGTGAACATTAAAAAAAATTAATATTTAAACGTCGGGCAAACACGCGGTCACCCGGGCCGAACGCACCATCACCGCTAGCGATGCCATGACCGCGCATCGGCGCAAAACCCGCCAACACAATTAAACTTAGAAAAAATTCAAACTGAGACTAAGAAAAGATTAAAAACAAGGGAATCCACGGTTGGGGTGTAACAATGGTGTTTTTTTATTTCTCATTAAAATCCTTAAGATTACATTTAATTCAACTTTTCACCTTCGGTATTCATGAACCTTAAAACTATTTTGTTAATACATCATACAATACATAGTAATATAATGTCTCTTTTGTGTGGTCGCTCATATAACTTCCATTCATAGAAACTAAACAGCTTCCAATATTTGAAACACTTGTATATTCTACATATCTAAACTCATTCATCATGTTATCTTATGAAGAACACAAGATCCAGAATAAAATTGGATCATGAAATTAAAATTATTGTGATATTTTTACATTGAAGAAACATAATAAAGAATCATCAATCTTATTGTCTGGAAGAACTTACCGACTATCTCCTCATTCTCATTCCATGAAATGTAAAATAGTACTTTGTATTTGTTTAAGTTGTATTCATGGAATTTCACTATAATGTTTTAGTCCTAATAAGAAATTAAGTGGCATAGAGTGAACTACCCATGAATGAAATCCTTATTGTATGGTTGATGAAAATGAAGAATCAAATAGTCCCATTTAAATACACATGCATTTATGTATTGAAAATCACCCATGCTTGTCGAATCATATATCACTTTTTACTTAAAGAGAGTACATTTTTTACCCAAATCATTTCAGTAGTGGTTGTTAATGTCCTATTGTACACCCCACACCAAGGACACTAGCCATTATCTACATCTTATTGCCACCCCTCACTAGGAACTCGTTTCCCTATTGATATTGTCAACCCTCTCTATCCCTCTTCTATTCAATAACTACCCAGTATAGTTATGGTCAATATTAGATGCTACCTAAAAATAGGAAAACATTATTCCTAAAGCTATATAAGACCAAAAAACATATTATTCCTTTTCTAAAATAAACTCTGATCTTCCAAAATTAATGAACGAAGCACAATATTAACTCTAATATCCTCAAGTCATTCTAATCACACAAAAAATCATCAAATAAATATTATTCACCTAATAAAATATTTTTTATTCTCAAGATAATTAAATGGATTCTTCAATAAAACATCCCTCACTTGGTCAATTTACTAATTGCTCTCAAGTTGTTTTATTAGCTAGATTTTTCAAAACTCACCTGCAAATAATTTCACTCACTGCATTCAACTTCTATCAAAACTAGAAATTCTTCACACTAAAGATCTACTTAACAATAACCATATATAATCATCTTTTTCATATAACCTATACAACCATATATTATAATAAAATAAAATCATATATTTTTTCTAATTTATATATGATAATTACACCCTCATTCCATATTCATGTATTAAGCTCATCCACATCACCCAAACTCAACATGTATTGAATTCATCTCTCATTGATATGCTTAAAAACTATAAAATCATTGTACTTATTTATCATATTCCAATTGGCCTCTCCAAAAGACTTGGTTAATGTGACTTTTCTTAGTTCTTGGTGAGAAGATAGTGTTTAAAGGTTTTACATTCAATATATTTAGAGAAAGAGAACCACCATTGAATTTTATTGTCTAAGGGGTATAAAATTAGCAATAGGATACTCAAATATAGTAGTATGATCACATATCGCGTGGGTCTTAGATTATGAATTTGTACTCAAATTTTATTATGATTTGATTGAAAAATAGACAATAAAATACAAAGTAGTGGAATGTTATAACCTGATCATGTGAAGTTATATTTTTTTCAATTAGTGTCACATGGAACAATTCATACTAGAAATAGAAAAATCAATAGTTTAAAAGGGTTGGTTTTCCTTTTTATTTATTGTTAGGGTCTTTGGATCAAACATAGATATGTTTACATTAATTTATAAGTGTTTTGGAGTAATTCTCAAACAATCCAGTTTATTCAGGTTTCTGTAAAATTGAAAAACACTATTTTGTAAGTTATTTTTGAGTTTATTAAGATATTATAATGTTTCATAATATATATTGTATATTCTCAAGATTTTCTTAATTTCATAGGATGTTTCATAATTTACATAAGGTATTTTTGTTTTCTAGTATATTTAAAAAAAACATGTAAGACATCTGGACATATAGAATATCTAGTTTTTTAAGATATTTTAAGAGTGTGTATAGTACTTGAAATATTATAAGATATATTATATAAGATAATTTCCAAGATTATTTAATAATATTATTTCTTAAGTCGTTTATGATAAAGGCTCAGATCAAATATTTCATATATGATTTTTTTCATTGAGATTTTAGCCAGATGAAAATGAGATCATATAGAGATTAATGAAGAAATATAATATTATATTTTTAGTTATATGAATAAAATTATTAGTGTGGTTTTAGATAATTTAAATATATTATAAATTCACATTATGACTAAATGTTATTGATTAGTGTATCAACTTGCATGGGAAGACTATTAATCATAATACATGGTTAAATATTTGTTGAAACATAAAAAAGGATCCATGCATATTTCATATAGAATTGGAGACCATGATTTATGTGTAAGATTCCAATGATTATTTAAATTTAAAAATATATAATACTCAATGATGAATTCATGGTATTTATATATTCAAAATAAATAAATTTCTTATCAAAACATAATAAAAATGATATTGTTATGGATTTCGTAGAGTTTGTATATAAATGTTTGGAGGATATTTATAGAATAATTATAAAGGTATAAAAGGATAAAGATATAAGAAGAATATGAGAGGAATATGAGATTCATAATAGCCATAAGAAATCAATTTAGAGAATAAATGCATACTACAAAAAATAGTAATCTATAACTTGAAGGTAGAAGTGAATAAGCCTATATAGTGTTGTTTTATTTCATTAAATATCAATAATGGTGGAGGATAAAGAAGGTTAAATGAAATAACACCCAAGATATTTCATTGTTATTGTTTCAATTCATGAACATTCGTGTAATAAACCTTCATATTAAATCCTTTTTAATATATTAACTGAATACAGTGTGAAAGTATACAAGAATATGTACTTTTACAGGGTTTAAAATCAAATATTTCCTAAATATTTGTAATCACTACAATTGAGATTATTAACTAATGGTATTTCAATAACCTATAGACATATAATTCTTGGATCATCCTTTAATGGTGAATTAATTAAATAATCATATCCTCACATATATTTTCTATATTAATCACAACAGTTTTTTATGAAGAATTGAAATTTTTATGATGTTTTTTATAGCATGATAGAATGATCCGTGAAGTGAAAATAAAGTCTCACACTAATTCATCCCTCCACTTTTATGGTGTATTAGGATATAGTTTCAAAAATATGATCTTTGGGATGAAGCCTCCTGTCCACCTTAAGCTAACCCTCTTTAACATGAGGATATTTCTTAACCCACAAAGAAAATATCGATCCACCTCATCTACTTTAGATTGCATCAAGATGACCATTTGACCATTTCACTAATTTAATATCAAGACTCCCAAACTCTTAGGATACATTACCTTCTAGTCTAAGAAATGTAACTATGACTAATTCAATCTAGTCCTGAACCTCTAAATTGAATAGGCTAGTAATACCAAGATCGATAAAATATTCTAACCCAAGTGTTAGATCAGACAGTGGTATACCATGAGTTAATATATGCTCTTATCATTTATATGGATGAAATATAAGTATAACATGAATTTAGATAATCAGATAGGTAGTTTTATCAAAATTTAGTGTATTTCACGCCTTCTCCATCCAAATTATGGAATCTAATCTTTTCAATATGAGATGTAATTGGAGATCCATAGTAACATCCAATTCATTTTTATTCATGGTTTAGCCTAATTTTGGTAACCCCAAAACAAAATGAGGTTTCTAGAATCAGATGATTCATATACCTTAGGTATTTCGAAATATATATTTTTTAATAACCTTATAGTGGATTCAACTATAAGCTCTAAGGTTCATTGTCAGAAATTATTATATTAATTCATCTATATATTGAGAAAAATAACAATCCTTGACATTTCCAATTGCCAGAAGTGAGTGAATAATAAAGTCATGGATTTAATTTCAATATTTAAGGGTATTTCATTCTCATTGTAAATACATCTTCCCTTAGAACAATTACTACTGATCTTCATAGATAGCCTACTAAATGAGTTATCAAATATTATTATCACCCTAAATTAAATGGGTGGGTTATGAGAGTTTGTGATTAACAAACAACATATAGAAGATGTTATTAAGTGAACCAGAAAAATAGATCATCAAGAACCACTATAATAGATATACAATTTAAAGAAATAAAAAACAATCGATATCACCTTCAATATAATATTTTTAAGAGACATGACTTTGAATATAGGAAGAATAATTTTTATTCATTCTATGATGATTAGATTCTTGGTAACATCATCAATGACTTAAAAAGAACCTAATAAAATAGGCCATATGAAACAAGGGTAAAATGATCACCTAAATTATACCCCTCACTATTTCATTCATGGTTACAAGATTCAAGAAAACTTCATCTACAAGGATCTACTATAAAATATGAACGATGATGTTCAAGTAATATTGGTCTAAACCAAGGAACTTTTGACAAGTGTATTTATCATTCTCTTAGATTAAGAAGAAGAATGGGAAAATGCCTTGTATGGGAACATGAAAATTTTTGATGACCAGATGTCCTGGAATATAGTGAATTATGTACATGAAATTATAAGGGAATGAATTGATCTACCAGTCTGGAATCGATATCCTTTTATAACTCCTACTGTAACACCTTTTTCACATCAACCTCCCAAAATTTAATTTAATAATCACATGTGATATAATAATTAAGAGGGTTCCACAATGATTCTAACTCTATTACAAACTCTCATAGACTTTATACCCCCATCATTTGGAGAATGGAAACCATCCCACCAAATAATACCATGGGTATTTTCCCACCAAATTTAGTCTTATTCTAATAGGGAGTGTCGGTTGAACTTTTTTAATGATATATGATTGATTAAAAAGTGCACTGAGTAATAAAAGTTTTTTGAAAAATACCCCATATTTCTATATATCTGGTATTATCAAAGAAGGATCTCATAGATTCACCACCTTTCTATAAAGAATATGTTTCTAACTCTTATAAATATTCATTATTTTATCTTGAAAATATGTTAGTTAGTGATGTTGAATATTTAAAAAATATCAATCATACTATATTATGTGATTAAGGAACATGTTGCTTATATCATAGGTAAATTTAATCATTAGGGTACAAAGTTGGGATTCAATCATCAGACACCCAACATGATATTGGGATAGTAAATGGTGTTTCCATGTATTCTAACTATAACCCCCCTAAATCTATCAATGAAATATACACTGAATAACATATTGGCCAATTATAGTAAGAAAATTAAATTATATAGAAATTGATTAGAGAGTTACTCTAAAAAATAACTCCCATATATGATTATTTTTGGTTTAAATCCCCCATTCACTAGTCAGACCCACAAAAAACAGCCCCTTCAATAGAGAACTATCTTTGTGGTTCATCTGGTATTTCTTACCTATGGTAAAATAAGAGAATCCTACTATTATGGTCCTCTTTGTAGTGAAGTACCTGGACCCAAAAGTCTGAAGAAATTTTCATTTTATTAAACCCCTCATCAGGTTAATAAGAGACACTATTCGACCTCAGTGGTCATTATATAGTCCCCAAGATGGAAATAATTATCCATGTTTGAGAAAAATTCCATCCATTTATCATCCATTGATAACATCAATATCTTCCCCTAAATTTATTGAGATAATAACACTATCTTCAAAATATCTAATTCAACCATCTTCCCATACTGATCAAGACATATGTTCCATTCATGAGAAATAATATTACCAACCTATTAGAGGAAAAAGATAGGGTATATTCCTTTCAATATAAGAATTTTTCCTTTTATTTTTCCTCTTCCTTTGAGTAAACTTTTATTAAGATTATAATGATTATGTGACCTGAGGTGGAAGAGTAGAGGGAACCTATCAGTTATTTTACATAATTTCGATTGCTAGTGAATACAATTGAGAGGCACTTGGATTCGAAATTAGATATATGGGATTATAATGAACAAAATGATACCCAAATAATTTATTTGTCCATGTCAGAACCCTGAATAGAACAAATAGTGTATAAGAATATTAGGGTCCACTATTTCCCAATGATAGATGAAATAAGGTCTATTACTTTAGGTGAAATCAAGTGGATACTAACTTAATTTGTTCCTTATAGAATAATTTTTTTTGGTTGTTGAGAATAAAGAGACCTCAAGAAGAAGTTATGAAATATAATCCCAATTATTTTCCCTATCATTAACTTTTAGGTCATATAGTCAAAGAATGATTTTTATTTAAGTATTGGATCCATGAGCATACAAATAATGGATTAATAATGTTGTAGAATCATGAGATTCATGCAACATGTATGTGATTCATTATCACTCTGATAAATAAGTATCATTTATAAAAAAACCATGTAATATGAATCAATACATTACTGCACTAGTCCATTCAATATAAAACATAATAATTATGGTATGACTCTAAACTCCATTGCAAAAAGTTTGTATTGCAAGACTTTAAACTAGACAATATGATGTCCTAGTTGAAAGAACTTAAACTATATGACATGAGGTCATTACCAATGACCTTAAACTATTTGGTGTCTGGTCTATCCTATATGACCCAAATGATTTAGACTCAATAGTCATAGATAACCTTAAATTGTGTTCCCTCCTTACATAAGATAACATTCTTTACACACCTCACTATTTTTACTTTGGAGAATTGAAAGGCATGGTGAAATCTAGAATCAATATTTCAAATTATATGGTGTTCATAATCAATGATTATGATATCCCCTATTCAATATAAATATATATTGTATGATACATAGTTTATCTCACATTAATTTAAACTATTTGGAGTGGTACATCCCACATATCTTTGAAATGCACAGGGTGTTCTATTCCATGAGACCTCAATTTGCAAAATTTCCCCTTATATAAGGGATCAAACTATCTAAGATTCCTCTTTTATAAGATATTTTATGGATATTGATTGTAAAACCTCAAAGTTATTAGTTTAAGAATACTATGTATGAGAACTTTTTATTCATGCAATAGTGATCATAAACAAACCACGATACACTATAGAATTATTATTATTTAAATATGACCACTATAGCCTAGCCATTGGATTGGATGGAATGAATAAGAGTAGTCACATTATGAAATATATGCATAAATATTTTATTAATATAAAAATATTGATTAATACTTAGGAAATAATAACTCTCTTTTAAATGATAATAATTAAATCATATAAGGTTAAGAATAGTTAGAGTTTAAAATGGTCATTTTTCTGTAAAAGTAGATTTCCTTTATATTTTCAATTAAAATATAAATTTACATTATTTATAGTATTAAATTTATTAAAATAATGAATAATCATTCATGCATTGATTATCAATTTGTTAGAAATGAAGCTAAAATGATTTAACAGAAAAAATGGACATTTTTTTTAAAACTATTCTTAAGTGTGAAATGTATTTTTAAATAAATAAAGAAATTTATTCAATATTAATTTATTATTATGATGAAATTAATTTATTAATTATTCAATCAAATAAATTAAAAATCATTCGATGGTACTAATTGGGAAATGAATGAAAATAAATTTATATTATGCTTCAAAAATTCATTTGTTTTTCTAAAAATAGATTCTATGAGTTTTGTGTGAATATATTAGAATTATTTTTTATAAATTTTTAGAATTTTATCCTATAAAATGTAATTTCTTTTTTATATCCATATATCAATATTACTGTAGTGATAATAGTTTTTATATTTTAGAAATTTTTTATTTTTTGGTGAACATTGAAAAATACTAATTTTAAAAATACTATCACTTTTATGAAATTATTAGGATGTAAAAATAACTTCAATGTCTATGAGACAATTTTTATAGAAAAAAAATATATTTAATAATTAATATAGTAAATTTCAAAATATAATTTTGAACTTACAAATCTATTTTTTACATTTTGGAAATATAATTTTTGTTTTCTTTCTAATAAATACTATTTTTTGTTTTTATCATTTAATAAATTATTCACAAGGTTACATTTTGTTCTAGTTTGTTCCTAAAATAAAATAGTACTCCTTTTATTTAACATAATCCAATTAATTCCATGGTAATCAAAAAATTTCTTTATTTTTGTGTAAAATCATTTTTATTCTTAAAAATGATATTTTTCTAAAAAAGGATTTTGTTATATTTTATGAACATATATTTGAATTAATTTTTACCATTTATAGATACTGAATATTATAAAATTAATTACATATTTTGGATTAATATTTGATTTTCTATTTTTTTTTTCATTTTTTGTCATAATGAACAGTATACATGATACAAGTTTATCACCATGAAAATGGATAAAATGTGTTAAACGGGGTTTAATCTATTGGATAAAGCTTAAAAATATCCCCAAAACATGCCTTTATTTGAATTTATGAGGGTATTTATACCATACTCATCCAATTTTCTAAATTATTTCAATTTTTTGTCATTCTTCTTTGATAATGACCCTTATTAATATAAGTAAATGATAATTAAAAAATGTCACTCCTATATATAATATCTATAATATATTTTCATAGTGATAAAAAATACATTGATAAATGTTATAAATTGTTATTTTAAATATTATAAAATTAATTTTTAATAATGAAATAATAACCTTGAATTCCTAAACAACATCTATGCAATGCTTGTGCAATTAGTAGAAAAATCAGGTAAGATATTTTAAAAACATTAATAGTAATATGTTTTAGATGAATTATTACGTTCCAAGAATTTAATGGATTCTTATAAAATATAAATGATAGTTAAGGTTTTTTATATTTTTCTTCCACTACAATTTTGTCATATTTAAAGTTATCTTTTGTGAATAGTTTTAAAAATGACCTTAAATAGTATTTATTATTTAAAAATTATTTTCTAAAACCATTATAGAATCATAAACCACTCCACAAAAGGCCTTAAGTTCAATATGAAGGAGGGTACTCATAGAAGGGGTAATTGTCTGTACTAACCTGTTTCAATTTTATTTCTTCTTCCACATCCTAAAGGTATTATATAATCATATTAATATAATAAAATAAAATTTTTAACTATAATGATATGTTTTTATATTAATGGTGAAACCATTTTACATTTCATTTAAATCATATATAAAATGAAAACATCTCATATGTCTTTGTACATATTAACGTCTCCATATAGTGGTGTCATTTATTTTTCATCATCATGTCACTTGTATGGTTATGAATATGGAGTTAATGAATATATATAGTATTTATGATAAAATTTTGATTTTGGGAATAAAATATATCTTCTACATTTTTAACCTTCCATCCATTGGAAAATGATAACATCATTCACATGCATATGTGGAATTCCATCAAGTGGTGTACATGTCCTGGAACAAGCCAATATAGAAAACCTAATAGGATGGTTGGTAAAATCAACTCAGGAGATTGAATTTTGAGCTATAAACAAGGAACATCAATCAATAATCCCACTTCTATGGGATATACTCTTTAAATATGGACATTGAGCAAGAGGATTCCAGTCTTAAATATAGTTGGGATGATGAGCTCATAGGCATTTTGATATCCCCACATAACTAGATCATGGGATTACTGCTATAATAAGAGGGTAATGATCAAGACTATTCTAGGGCCACATAAATTAAACATGTGGATAAGAACACTGCTTATTTTCAGGCATGCATCAAGGATAAAAATATAGAAACAAACTCAAAAATCTACATGGAGGAAGAAAACATAACTAATAACCTCATGGTGGTGGGAGGTATAGACATGTCTTATTTTAAATATTTAATTACTGGTCATATCCCTTACCTATATGATTGGTTTCTAAGGGCACATGCATAACTCTTTGTTATTATCACTTATGTGGTGAGAGATCATATTAACTCACTCTTTGAGAATATACCATAGGATATATATATAAAGGAAGTTCCATTCTCCCTTAACACTGAAAGATCACATGTACTATATGTCTTCCCAATATCATTTTATGTGTCTTTGTGGGACCTTTTTAAAGGTTATACCATTGAGGCAATTCAATATTTCTTCTATGGAGGTGATATCCCTCTGTTGTCTTATGCTACCACCCTTGTTCTCATTCCAAAGGTGAAAGGTACTTCTTATTTGAGGTAGTATAAACCCATTAACATGTGAAAATATCCTTATAAGGTCATCATTATTATTATCAATAAAATACTCTCAGTGCACCTCCATAACAAGGTTTTCAAGGAACAATATAGATTTCTAAAGGTAAGAACCATCCAATGTTCTATAGGCTTGGATTTTGAAAAGATCAATAAAATCAACAGTAAAACACTTGGTTCTAACATTGAAATAAAAGTTACAATTTATAAATAATAATATATGTTAGAATATAATTTTATTCTCAAGGTGATGGATTACATGGGATTCTTTAATTGGGTGATTGATTTGTTTTTTAGATGTTATAGCTCCCCTTATCTTTCAATTACCGTCATGGAGAAAAAATTCAGTTTTTTAGTTGGTATAGGGGATAATATAATTCTCTTTATTAATGATTGTAATAAATCAATTTCATCTTTCTGTATGATTCTATAGGAATACTATATATGGAGTGTCTAGATCATAAACCATGTGAAGGGTAGTGTTTTCATTTTCATTTTATGCTCATAGAGTCATAAAGAAAATATTAAAACCAAATTGTCAGTTCACAAGAGGTTCATTCCCAAGAAATACTTGGGAGCTTTGATATCATTAGGAATATTATGTATTGAAAACTTTGAGGGATTTTTTGATAGAATCTTTAACAACATCAACAGCTAGAATAACTATTTCCTCTCTTTTTGAGGCAAGATCACCCTTATCAATTATGTTCTCACCTATATTTACATGTATGTATTTTCTATTATTAATGTGTGGAAGTCCATTATAAAGATAATTGATAATATTATCAATTCCTTTATTTTGGATTCTCACACTGATTATAGTTTTCACAAGGATTCATGGGCTAGTCTGTCCAAGGTGACATACGGAGTTGGCATCAATATGAGGAGTGTATTAGGAATGATACACTTTATGAAATAATAGACATCTTTGGAGGTTATGGATGGTCGGTACCTCTAGGAAACGTTCATCCTAATTAAGTATAGTAAGAACATGGGTGTCCTAATTGGGGATTTTCAAGTCTCTAGAATACAATCTAAGGGAAAATTTTCATATTCAATGCCTTTTTATGCCGGATTATTTGTTGTAAGGATATCAACTTCTAAAACCATAACTGGGTGAGTGATCCCATTGGCTTCCTGAGGTGCTCGAATCTATAATTAACATTAAAGAAATAAAGTAACCATCTAACCTTCACACAAGCTATTTTGAACCTATATAAATGATAAATTCTTTACTATTTTAGGATGAATGCTGAATAGGATAAATGTGTATTCATGAGCTCCACATTTGGGATTTTTTCAGCTAAGGTGTATCAGTATGTGTTATATAAAAGACAATAATAATATGGATGTTGTGGGATTATAAGGTTAAATTGAATTCCTCTAAATTAAAACTTATTGGTATTTCATTTACAAGACCATATTATCTCTATAAATGAGGAAGTTAAGTATAAGGGGATAAAACTGGATTCTAAATTTCAATGTTACAAGAAATTTAATGAAGAAAAATTTCTTCATTTTTTCATTGAAGGATAGTGGGTGGAAAAATGGGGTATTACTTGGGAGATTTCACTGGAATAGATTTCTAAGATGTTACCAATTCTGAATTTCTCCATCTTTGGTTTCATGGTGTGGGTAAAAATACTCAAAAACATAAGATAAGGCTGATTATCTTTTTAGTTGGTTGTTGGAGCATTTGGAATACTAAAAATAAGTCTTGACTTAACTGATCCCATAGAAAAATAATTACCCAAATGTTTCAGACCATAAGTCTATTGGGTGGCCTATAAATTCTCCTCAAACAATTAGATAATGACCCTTCTTTGAGAAAGATCATGGCTGGTTGGAGTGCCACCCCATATATCTATTGGCTGCCTCCTCAGGGTCACTGGATATGCTAGAAACCCCCTAATGGAAATCTTAAACTCAATATTTCTGTGTCTTGAAATCTTCACTTCATGTGGGGGAGTTATTGTTCATGATCGTAGGGGTTCCTTCATTTTAGCCTTCAATTCCTTCTATAGATGAGGCAACTCCCTCCCATTGATGCCTTCACCATACTAAATTTTCTTGAGATTTTTTTCTAACAAAATTGACCTGAATTAAGTTGAAACTAACTCCTTTTTTATTACCAACTCTCTCCAAGAGTAGATATCCACCTCTTTTTTACATCACCAATCAAATTTGTAGGTGAAAGTCCATTATTAATAATTAAAAGGCACTACTTCACACATGTCACAAAGAGAATAAGGCTACATATTATCTCTCTTCAAGGAAAATTTAGGATGATTAATTTATTTTTATTAGTATAATTGGCCCAATTCCACTTGGTTGTCTTGATATTGTATGAGGGAAATCTATTATGTTACATTACTACAGACCCCCCTAACCACTAAGCATCCTTTCTCCCATTTAAAAACATTTGTAAGTTTGGATGGATGTGATTGATTTTTCATTTCCTGTTTATATAGATGATGATAAAGATATATTTAATGAATAAATTGGTAATTTTTGATGTAAATAAGATTCTATAAGGATTGATCAATATATAATTTATTTCCTTTCCATCCTTTAGTAAAATTAAATTGTCTTCATGCATACATGCAGACTACCACCTCCATGAAAGACAATTCTTTTTTTCAATTACTATCTTGAAAGGATGGTATTAAAACACTATAAAATGAATAAAAATTATATTCATGGAAATCAAACATTATGGGGATGATGGAACTACTTAATAATACCTTTATCCATGGTCAGTAAACTGAAGTGATTTTGGAGAAATTAACCTAACAACCTTAAGTGGTTGATATAAGATATAATTATAAAATGAGAGGATGTTAAATTATTATAAAGGGGCTTAAAATAGAATTTACATGAAAATTTTTCTTAAAAACGTATATACTAAATTTAAACTGATTATTCAGGTAGATATAATTCATCAAACCATGCCACAATCCTATGTAAGGGTTTTTATCTCAATTTCACTCCAATGGGACATATTTTATATTAAACACCAAATTTATTTTATATGGTGCATATAATGCCTCATTTATATATTATATCATGAAATATAATTTATTAATGGTATTTAACTTTTAAATTTAGTTTTTTCCTTTTAGCGGGTTTTGATTAAAAAAAAATTTAATCCATAGAGGTTTATTTTACAATCTCACTCCTATTCAGGATCTTTCATGTTTAAATTTACTTTGGATTAAATATATAATATTTATATTCCTAAAACCAATATATTTTTTTATTATATAGTCATTTTTATGGTTCCCATAATTTCTCCCTTTGTGGTACTCAAAGATTGAAAGAATATTTTTATTAAAAATGGACCATATTTCCTCTTTTATGTCAGGAATAATTCTCATCCATATTCATATTCATTAAAAAAGCATTGAAGTTTTTATTTGATTTTATATGATTGGTAAAGGAATTTTTCTACTTGATTTTAATTTATCTACAATGGTTTAAAATGGGTCTTCTTAATGTTTTTTCAACAATTTCATTATTAATTTTTACATAAATGGGAAAGATATGTTCTTTTTAACATATATGGTGTGGATGGATTTTTCTACCTCTATGGTTGCTATTATATATTTAGATTCCTTTAAAAGTTTCCATGTATTTTTAAAGAAATTAATTTTTCTAATATTATGTAAATTTTATGTTTTTATATTAAAATAAATAGGAATTATTATCTAATATTTTGAATAGAATTTTGGAAGTGATTTTTAACTTTCATATTTTTCAAAGTTATAGAGGTTGTAAAAATATTTCTTTTCAATTCTCAAAAGGATTTCCTTTACTTAAAAACCTTCATATATTATGACTTAATGGTCTTCTATCATTTATGGATTATACCTTATTTTGTGATCATTCACTTTCATCTGACCAAGCTTTTTATCACTCTTCTTTATTCACTGGACATTATTTTTCTCCTTCATGTCTTTATTTTAATTATCATGGATATATTCAATGTCATTTATACTATATTTGTATTTTTTTAACTGTATACAATTTCAATATACAATGTTATTTTATATAAGTATATTTATAAATTTATTTCATTTTATGAGGAAATATTGATGTTTTGTATTCTTAATTCAAAGTGGATATTTTTTTATAAATAAGTAATATTGATTATTTATTAAATTTTTTATTCAATAAAAGAGGAATGTAACACCCCTAGTTTTTTTGGAACATTAATTTTGAATAAATTAATTTTATTTGATGGCGTGCATTGAATTATACACTAATTAAATTTTTATTTATACACAATACTAATTTAGTCTTTCACTACATGTAACGTCGACTTCTCCTGTGTTACATGAAACTCTAAATTTATACGAAACAAAATCTTATTATAATAATTATTTAAGTGGGATAATTATAAAATAGTCATTAAACATAGTAATATTAATATTAATAACTAATTTTAAAATATTATATATAATGGTTTTATATAGATAAAACATATTGATAAAGATACATAAATTGTTTTAGTAAAGTATTTATATATTTAAAAATTCTCTTTTCTTAGAAGAACTTATTTTTATGTCCTTCTGTGAATAATAAAAAAATTAAATTCAGACACATTTAGAAATTTAATTTGATAAAATAAACTTAATTTTGGAATTAATAATGCCAAAATTATATTAGGGTGAATTTTTGGGATTTTTCTGAGAAACATAATTTTTTGATGAATAGTGAACAATATTGAATTTTAATTCCAAATTGATTTTCTGCCTAATTTATTAATACAGTTCAATTATATTTTAATTTCTATTTAATGTAAAAATAGATCAATTATACATCTATTAATCTAATTTAGACCATCAGAATCATTTTTATATTTAATTTAGATATAAAATTTTAATGAAATTTTGAACATTCTCACTTTAAACGCATATTCTCACCATATCTGTGGGATTAGAATTCATCATAATCTTTCTAATTCTATGAATTTAATTTCAAAAAATAGATATAAACATTTTTAATAAGTATAATATTTATAGTCTAATAGTATCTACTTAATTTATGAACAAAAATATGAGTGAATGTGATTAAAATTAATTACAATGATTAAGGTTAAATTAAGGTTAACAAGGGACTAAACCTTAAAATTAATAGTTAAAATTACATAGAACCTTATCCAAAACCCATTTTTTGGGCATATTTTGGCCATAAACCTCCCATTCTTGTGTTTTTTTGTTTTTTTTTTACTTTTTTTAGGTAAAAATGTGGGTACACATAACTGTTTTTAAAAATTCCAAGTGTGTCCCCTCCCTACCATATAAAAGTCCACCACATCTCCACCTTATTCGCACCATTAAAACCACTTATGTTTGGACAATATTTACCGAATTAAAATCCCAACATCACTACCTTCCTCCTTGAATCCTTCCTTTTGGGATAAATCCAACTGAGGAATCCCTTTTCTGCAAACCAAAAGGATTCACCCAAAGAAGAGGTAACATCCTTCCTCAAGATCTTTTCCTTCATTTTCTTTATCCACCACCTAAATTATTATTATTACATGCTCATATAATAAAAATAGTATCCTAAATATACTAATATATTTTTATTTTAATGGTTTTACATGAACATACACAGATGTCCATCTAATGGGTAATGAACTTACCGTTCTTTTGTACGGTGAACTATCGCCTCACAAAACAATATTATTCGTTTTACCTTTACCACATCTCATGGATGAGAATTATGATGGACACTATATTTTTATATTATATATATGATATTTATTACGTATTTATACTTTTTTTACTTATTATATTAATACAACCTTCAAACTTTCCATTTTGTGTAAATATGATATCTTTGTTTGTAGAATTGTGGACTATTGCCTCCTCAAAGCGATGTGACTCATTCACACATGACATGGAATGTAATAAAGATGGGTTTAGTAAAAATATATTATATATATGGAATAATAATAATACTAGAGTGATATTATATATTAATATACATATATTTCATTTACTTACTTTCTTTCAATACGATAATAAAATAGAAGCATCGTTTATGCGTTTGTATGGTCTACTATCTCCATGAATGGCGTATTTCATTTATTATTTATATATTTTATAGATTAATATAAACATTTATATACAAAATATATAAGATATATACATAATATTTTACATTCCCTAAATAAGTAAATTTTGATCTAAGTAAGATGATCAAGAATAACAAGTCAAAACATATACAATAAACAAAGCAGTTATTACCTGAAACATTACTTTAACATGAAATTATCAGTAAACGAATAATATAAAGTAATATGTAAATCATATATTTTATTAGATATAATAATATGTTTATTTGGTATATTTATAATAAACTTGTATTTATTATACATGACTTTTGGACATGTACAAAAAAATCAAGACTTAAGGTAAGGGAATTTCATCTCACATTTTATTTCTGTGAGACACATGAATTATTCTCCACTAAATTATTCTTTGTGGTGTATATATGTCCCATGTATGTATTATATGGTATATATAGTTATATTTATGGGAATTTACATATTATTTTTACTATATTTCAGTCATGGGTTTTATGTTTAAAATTTTACCTAATTAGTAAGGTAATTTTTTCTTAATTTGACTTCTTTGAGACACATGTCATATTATGCACCAATAATTTTTTATGAGGTTTATATACTACCTTTGAAATGTTATATTATGAATATACTTATTTTAATTATATTTAAATCTTTTTTTAATATTATTATATCCATTTTATTTACATTAAATGTTACCAATATGGTACCATTTATATCTACAATATCATCATTTATTAAAAAATTATGATTATGCCTCGATTAATGAAATATTATGATCAAAATATCAATAAATATCATCAATTTTTATACCCTATAGTTATTCATGTTATATCCAAGTAATGGTACCATTTTTTTACTCTTTATTACTTAATATAATTAAGAAAATGTTTTCATGAAAAAATGATATTGTTTTTTCTTTTAGTTGGAAATCTTGATTGTTTCAAAATCATGTTTTCTAAAAAGTTTTTCAATTTTTTTAATATTATCCAATGATGTTTAAATAATAATTTTAACCATTTTTTACTTTTTCACAAAACATTTTTAAAAGGAATATTCTTTTCATTTTCTCATCATTTCACGTTTCTAAACTTTTAAGGTGCAAAAAGAAATGTCTGGCACGTACGAACTTACCCACCATCATGACCATCATTTTCACGATGTTTCATTTGTATGTTTACTGGGTTTTTTTAAAATAAAATTTTTTTCACATTATTCTGGAGATTTTTTATTTTAAAATGGTTTTTAAATAAAAATCATTTTCAAAAAAAATATTTAATGTTTAAAAAGTGTTTTAATTGTTTTCAATCTTATTCTATAAGTTTTCATGGAAAATGGTTTTTAAAATGTTTTCAACCTTATATTATTAGTTTTCATGTAAAATTGTTTTCAAATTTATTACGAGACTTATATTTATGTTTTCAAGCTATTTTCAAATAAAATGGCTTTTAAAATATTTTCAAATTTTCATTATGACTTTTCAAAGGAAAAGTTTTTCAAAATATTTTCAAGCTTCCATTATAAATTTTAAAATATATTTTAAAAGAAATTTTTTTAAAAAAATAATTTATGTTTTAAAAAGAGTTTTTCAAAGTAGAAAAGTTATTTTCCTCAAACAAATTTAAACAAAATTGTAAATCTTTCTTTATAAGAAAAGTATTTTTTAAATCGTTTTATGTAAATGATTTTCAAAGTAAGGATGTTTTCCTTAATAAATTTTTAAAGTGATATTTAAAAATACTTATCCATATAAGATGTAATCATTTTTTATAGTTATATCTTTATCGATGATAAGATCCAAGAATATAATTTATATTCTATCTTGAATGGTTTATGTATTAAAAAAATGATCTTTATGACACATGTTTCTCTCCCATGAGTTATATGATTTTAAAACCTAATTATTTTTATAGGTTATTCTTTGATGAAATTATTATGAAACATGTCGATTTTATATTGGTTATTATGTGATTAAATGTTCATGATACCCATTTCATTTCATTGGTTATGTTTTGATGTTTATAAAACCTATCTATTTTTATGGGTCATGATATGATGAATGTTTTATTATCTTGTACCACATGTATAAATAGTTTTATTATGAGATTTGTGGGACCTATATCTCCATACAATGCAATGGGTAAATATTTATATCTCATGATATAATGATTTGAATCAATTCGAAGATCTCGATCCACTATAGAAATGTGGGGAAACCTGATCCCTTAAAGGAAAGGACAGTGATTGGGTCGGGTAGTGTGTTCAGCCCAATAGGTGTAATCACCATGAAGATGGAATATGGGGAACCTTGATCCACTATGGGAAGATGGGGAAACCTGATACCTTACAAGTAAAAGACTATGACTAGGGATGCTGGTGTGTCCCACCAAGTAGGTGTAATCCCAATGAATTTCCCCAATAGGTTATAAAATGCATCTTGACTTTAGATAATGATATTACATGTTTATGTGTATGCCATAATTACATTCCCTATTCCTATTTTATGCTTTCATGGCTTATAAACATGGTTACCTAATGATTCATTTCTTATGAACAACTAATAGTTTTTACATGATTCATGTTCAAGATCTTTGATATGAGGGGTGTGATCTTATAATGGTATGATCATGTTCTCATACCATTATGCTCGTGTTTATGCTTACAGATCTCCCTTATTTACCATTAATGTGAATCTGAGCTCACCCCTTTTTATGATTCCTTCCCCAGTATATGAAGATATGTATTAAGTATGGTGTGACTATGAAGGGTTATAGTCATGAAGAACCTAGTGAGAGATAATTTTTCTCACTCATGTATCATCATTTATGATTCCATGTTTCCAAATTCACTAAACTAATATGGTCTGTGGGCATCTGTTTGTGTAATATTTTAAGTATTCCACGAAAATTATGCAATTTATATGTACGCAAAGACTACATTTTTAGATTTTGTATTAGTGAGAAGGTTTAGTCAACCTTTGGAAACTAGTATGAAAAATATTTAGTGATATACCTAGGGATATTTGTAATGGTATGTCTAAGGATGTATCTATGGATATGTATAAGGATAAGGAAAAAGTGTAGGAAAATGGCCTGGAATTTTGGTAAAGGATATAGTAAGTAGTTTTTTATAAATAGATCCATGAATGTATACTCTATATTGATGTGGTTCTAGGACATAAGTACCTAGGAGTAATAACTCTGATAAGGTGTGTCAGACCTAACTTCATTGTAACCTGGTACACGATAATGGGCCTTACTAGACACTTGTTTGACACTCTGGGGGGGATATCCTTTTGAAATTCAAAAACTCCTCACAAACCATAATGAATGATCTAAAAATAATTTTTCTATGAATAACCTTGGATAAACCTAGTGTATCATAGATTAATGAAGGTTTCATGATTTATACATCCTTTAAGTAAATCATTTTCATGATTATGTGATGATCCACTATGATAAGTAATTATCACACTATATTTTCTAGTTTTAGTCAATAGAAGGAACCTGGAGGAACTGGATTAATGTTGAATTTGGTGGAATCTTTTATGATGAGCAGTCAAATAGGATGATAACTGGAGTGAAGGTGGTTATGATCATACCTAACAAGTTTTCATAGAACATGATTAACAATATGTACCTTAACCAACTATCAGACTCACTAAGGAAGAGAATGAATGATTTTGATAAGAGTTAAGGTAATGGAGACCATGGATGAAAGAATATTCAGTTTCCATTATTTCAATAATTTGGAATTTATCACCTATGTGAATGTCTTGGAGAAAAAAAGAATATGTTTTGAGTATAGAAAATAGGGGCACAATGAAATTAACTACAAAGGAATAATAAAGGGTTCAAATAATGCAATGGATGAGAATATTAGCCTCCCTAAGACATCATCTAAGGTTAAATTATTTATGTGTGGAATTAATGGTCATTATGAAAATCTATGTCCTAAGTGGAATGTTTGATAATAGAATTAGCAAGTTGGTACGAGTAGTGGTAATTTTTTTGATGATGATGAGACTACATATGATATGTGAAAGTAAATGGGTATTAAGAATATGATGAGGTATCCTTGTTTGGATTAAGGATGAAGTAGAATAATTGAATTTTTATATATTTGTATTCAATAATTATGTTATATAAATGGTGAAATATATAAAGATTGTTCATTTTATATTTCTTTTCACTAAGGATTTACAAGAATATGTTGAATGGTTCTGATGGAATAGAAAATTTATTTAATGGCAAGGTGACGTAAATTAAAAACACATCATTAAGGTAATGATATGTTAAGATAGTATTGTTTGGATAAATATATATTGTATATGAATAAGTAAATTGGATGGTAATGATTCCCTTAGAACTGGTAAAGGATTTCTTGAAAAAGTGGTCAATGTTATCAAGGATGAAGTTTAAAAATTCTTCGATTCAAGGAATATATCTAATAATATTTGGAATTAGGAAGCATGCATGTTTTAGAAAAGGATTTATGTTAATTCAATTTATTACTATGTTTCAATAGAATATACGATGAGGGTATTCACTTGTTTCGAATGTGACAACTAAGAGCTACATTGTGATATATGGGGGGGGGTCAATGTTAAGATAATTTTATGAAATTCTTTTTATATATTTTTATTTTCATCATTCATAATGGTTATAAGTTTAACCATTTATTTAATTTTTTATGTTACAAATAATAAGAGTTTTTATATATTAATGTATTATATTTGCATATGTGGATTTATTCATATTGGATAACTTGTGACAACCTTTTTATTGTGATAGATGGAATGATCTATCATTATATTTATGGGTCTAAAGATATTCTAATGATTCTGGAATGAAAAATTATCCTTCATTTCATAAAATAAGATATTAAGTGGAAATGTATCAAGGCATAACAAAAGGAAGAGATTGATCTTGTGAAATGTAATGTAATCAAGAAAGTACTTCCTCTCATGAAAATTATTTAACTCTAAGGAAAGGATCTTGAAACTAAAACTATTATCCTAGTACCTTATTTATTGATGAATCAAATGTTCCCTTATATCATCATAGATTTTAGGATTTTCAATTTTCAACTTTATACTCACCATGTTCTCCATCACTCTCCATCAAAACATGATAGTTAAAACTCTCTTATATGTCTATGTTTTCACTTCCCATCTATGTTTTCCTATGTGAAAACCTAGTTGTATGTTACTTTGGGAAACCATTAGGGTATAAAATTTTCCCTTTGAAAATGAAGTTTTAGAATTCAATTTTTCAATTTAAAGGAAGTTATATGTATTAAACCATTGATAACCTAAACAAATTTTGAGGGTGAATTTCATTTTAAGGGGGGGTAGAATGTAACACCCCGAGTTTCGGTGAACCTATTTTTTTGAGTAAATTAATTTTCTTTGATTTAGTGCATTATAATATATACTAATTCAGAATATATTTATATGATATACAAATTTTATCTTTTACTACACACAACTCTGACATGGATTTCATTACACACAACATTGAATTTTTACAAGCAACATTTTATTATTATAATTATTTAAATGGGATAGTTATAAGATAGTCATTTAAAAGACTAGTATGAATAGTAATATCTAATTTTTAAATATTATTTATAATGGTTTTATATAGATAAATCATATTAATAAAAATACATACAATTGTTTTAGTAAATTCTTTATATGTTTGAAAATATTATTTTCGTAAAAGAATTCCCTTTTTATGTCATATTGTGACCAATAATAAATTAATTTTAGAAACTTTTAAAAATTTAATTTGATAAAAAAACATCATTTTTTAGTTCAGAATTCCAAAATTATATTTGGGTGATTTTTTTGGTTTTTTCTGAGAAACTTCATTTTTGTATGAATAGTGAAAAATACTGAATTTTAATTCAAAATTTCTTTTCCCTATAATTTTTTTATATAGTTAAATTATATTTTAATTTGGTTTTAATGTAAAAGTAGATAAATTATATATATATTAATCCAATTTAGGTCATTTTAATTATTTTTATTTTGAATTTAGATAAAAAATCTTAATGAACTTTTGAACATTCTCATTTTCAAAACCTGTTTTCTCGCCATGTCTGTGAGATTTACATTACACTTAATTTTTTCAATTTTGTTAATTGAATTTATAAAAACATAAATAAAAATTAATAACTATATTATTTATATTCTAAAAAGATCAATATTTTTACCAAAAATATTATTGAAAGTGATTAAAATTAATGACATCAAATAAGATAAAATTAAGCTTAATAGGGGACTAAATCTTAATCATAAGGGAAAAAATGAACTAGACACTTTTCCAACACCTATTTTTTGACCATAT
This sequence comes from Viscum album, assembly GCA_963277665.1. NCBI lineage: Eukaryota > Viridiplantae > Streptophyta > Magnoliopsida > Santalales > Viscaceae > Viscum > Viscum album. Next base: position 78,810,567 of record OY728163.1, on the reverse strand, counting down.
TTCATCTATACACATTAAATTATTATTGTTTTTAGTTTTTAGATCAATTTGTTATGGTAAAAACTTGGGTACACCTAACTTGTTTTCAAAAATGCCAAGTGTGTCCCCTCTCTCCCTTATAAAGGGACACCACCTCTCCCCCTTCTTAGCACCTCTAAAACCCCATAAGTATGGAAAATATCTACCTAGTTAAAATCCCAACATTACTCTATTACTCCTTGAATCCTATATTTGGTAATTAATCCAACCAAGTAATCTCTTTGGTGCAAATTGAAATGATTCACAAAAAAGGGGTAACATCCTTCCTCAAGCTCCTTCCCTTCCTTTTATTTCTCCACCACCTCTATTATTTTTATTCAATGATCATATAATAACACTTGTATCATAAATTTACTAATATTTTGTTATTATATGGTTTTTATGTTCACTTACACACACTTCCATCTAATGGGTAATGAACTTCTTGTTCTTGTTACTGAGAACCACTCCCTTATGAAATGATGTTGTTCGTTTTACCTTTACCACCTGTCATCATTGAACATTATGATGAAAACCCAATTTTTATATGATATATATGATATATATGAAATATATGATATATATTATGTATTTATAATTCTTTAATTTATGAAATAAATCTACCATCATTTTTTTATTTTGTGTAAATATGATACCTTCATTTGTGGAAGTGTCAATTACTGTCTCCTCAAAGTGATATGATTCATTCACACTTTACATGGAATATATTAAGGATTGGCTTAGTAAAAATATATGATATATATGAAATAATAATTCTAATGTAATTATATTATATATCTATATAATTATATTTCATTTACTTTCTTTCTTTCCATACGCAAATAAAACAAGAAGCACCGTTCATGCGTATGTACGGCCTACCGTCTCCATGAACTTTGTATTTTGTTTAATATTTCTATATTTCATAGATTACAATAAATATTTATATACTGAATATATAAGATATATAAATAATTTTTTATAACCTATGAATAAGTAAGTCATGACCTAAGTAAGAGGATCAACAACAACAATTCAAAACATGTAAGATAAACAAAGTTGGTATTACATAAAACATTGATTTAACAAGAAATTGTTAATAAATGGGTAATATAAAGTAATAATTGAATCATATATTGTAATATATATAAGAATAAGGTTATTTGTTATATTTATAATAAACATATATTTATTATATGTTGGTTTTTAATGTGTAAAAACAAATTCAACACTTATGTTAAGTGAATTTCATCTCACTTTTTATTTATGTGGGATACATCCCTTATTCACCACTCATTTATTTTGTGTAGTGTGTATATTACCCAAGGATGTATTATATGATTATTACAATTAAATTTATTTTTATTTACATATCCATTTGATTAAATTTCTTTCATGGGGTTTATATTCAAAAAGTTACCAAATTAGTAAAGTAATTTTGTCTCAATTTTCCTTCTTTGAGACACATGACTTGTTATGAACCTATATTTTTTATGAGGTGTATATAATTACTTTGAAATGTCATATCATTAATATACATATTTTCATATTATTTAAATATTAATTTAGTTTTATTCTTTTCATTTTATTATGATTCATATTTACCAAGGTGGTAACGGTTTATAGCTATAATCTCATCGTTTATTGAGATTGTTTATGATTTTGAAACCATTGGTGAAATGTTATATTCTATAACTGAAGACATATCATGAATTTTTTTACCCCTTTGTTATTCATGTTATATTCAAATAATGGTACGTTTTTCTACTCTTTGGTACTTAATATATATAAAAAATGTTTTTATTAAAACCTGATGTTATGCTTCCATTCGGTCGTAAATCTTTGTTCCTTCAAAACTGTGTTTTCTAAAAACAATAAATTTTTTTTACTATTATCCTATGATGTTTGGAGGAAATTTTTACACATTTTTTACATTTATATAAAATATTTTTGAAATTAATCATCTTCTCTTTTTCTAATCAACGCATTTTTTAAACTTTTAAGATGTAAAAGTAATGTTAGGCTTGTACTGACTTACCCACCATCATGATCATAATTTTATTAATGATTCTGTTATATATTTTCATGGTTGTTTATTTAAATAGAATGTTTTTAAACTATTTTTTAAATGGATTTTTTAAAAATGGTTTTTAAAGAAAACGGTTTATCAAAAAAATGTTTTATTTTTAAATAGTATTTCAATTGATTTCAAGGTTATTTTATAATTTTTCGAGGAATATGGTTTTCCAAATGTTTTTAAGATTATATTATAAATTTTCAAGGAATTTTTTTGTCAAATTATTTAAAGCCTTATATTTAATTTTTCATAGTATTTTAAAAGAAAAATGATTTAAAAATATTTTCAAGATTTCATTATGAGTTTTTGGAGGAAAATTTTTTCAATATATTTTTAAGCTTCCTTTAAAAGTTTTAAAAGCTATTTTTGAAGATAAATTTATTCAAATAATGATTTATATTTTAAAAATATTTTTTCAAAGTGTAAAATATATTTTCCATGATAAATGTTTTGAATGAAATCGTAAATCATTCTTTATAAGAAAAAGATTTTTGAAATGTTTTTATGAAAAGGATTTTATAAGAAAGGATATATTTATTAATAAAAGATTAAAGTGATAATTCAAGATACTTCTCCACATAATATTTCATACTTTGTTATAGGTTAATCTTTATTTGTGATATTATCCAAGAATACCCTTTATATTATTTCCCCAATGGTTTATGTATTAATAACATGTTGTTTATGGAACTCGTTTCTCTCAGATGAGTTATATGCTTCTGAAACCTGTTTATTTTTATGGTTTATGATTTGATGAATTAATTATTAAACATATCTATTTTTTATAAGTCATGATGTGATGAAAGTTTCATGATAATCATTTCATTTCATGGGTACTAATATAATTTTTATGAAACCCATCTCTTTTTTTGGTTCATGATCTGATGAAAGTTTTATTATCGTATGGAACATATAAGAATGGTTTTATTATGAGATGGGTGGGACCTATATCTCTCTCTAATTAATTAGGTAAATATTAATGTCTCACGAGATAATTATGGTAAACAAGTTGGTGGCTTGATTGGTTATAAAGAAAGGACTATGACTTGGGATGGTGGTGTATCCTGCCCAGTTGGTGTAGTCACCATGATGGTGGAAGATGAAGAAACCTAATTCCCTATGGGAAGATGGGGAAACCCGATACCTTATAAGGAAAGGATTGGGATTGGGGATTGTGTTGTTTCCCACCTATTAGTTTTAGTCCCCATGAAGCGTTCTGATATGTTTTAATAGTTCATCTTTACTTGTAAGTAATGAGATTATATGTTTTTGTGTATGCCATAATTCCATGTATTATTCCTATGTTATGATTTCATGGATTATTGTCATGTTTCCCTTATGATTCATGTATTATGAACTGATAATATTTATACCATGATTCATTTTTATGGTCTTTGAGATGTAGGGTATGATCTCATAATGTTATTATCACATTATTATGCCCTTATGCTCATGTTTATCCTTACATATCTACCTTGATTACCCTTAATGAGAATCTGAGGTCAACCTTTTTTATGTTTCCTTCCCCAGGATATGAAGATATGTATTAATTATGGTGTGTATAATAAGGGTGGAAGTCATGAATAACCTAGGGGTAAATAATGTATCACACTCATGTATCATCATTTACATTTCCATGTTTCTAAAGGCATTCTACTAATAAAATATTTTGGTGTCAATTTGTGTAATGTTTTAAATATTCTAAAAAAACGAAGTAATTTATATGTATATTAATACTAGGTTTTTATAAGGAATTCATTTGATATATGTAAGTGAATGTTGCGTCCTATTTATAGAAAATCACTTGATGCATTAATAAGTATCATGATACAAAACATAATGGGAATTTAATAGTGTGTGTTAACGCAAACAATGACAATGTATTGGACAAGGCCTTGATGGACTATAAAATGTGTAGAACAAGGCCCTAATGTAGGTTTAATGATATATTGGAACAATGCCTTGAGAAAAATATCACAGCGTCCAGAATTATTTATTTCTTATATTAAGATAACACTTACTATAATCCATTTGATTTTAATGCTAATATTTTTCATGTATACATTTTGAAGCTTAAGGTATTTATTAAATGTAATATGAATTGATTATTCAATCTATCATATTTTTTATGATTTATATACTCATGATAACGTTTTCTACATTTTACCTTACTGAGCGATTGATCTTACTGATTATTATGTTTTCATTTCCCTCAGATATGAATAATTAATCTATTAATAATCATCAAGGATTAAAGAATGTTTTTATGCTATGTTTTATTTTTCAAATATAATATGGAAATAATGTATTTATCTAGTATCCCAAGATTTATAAATGGAATTATCCTTTTTGTTGTGGTCATTTGTATCTTTTATCGATGTGATAAAGTAAACATTGGCTTTGAGTTACTAGAGTCGGGGTTGCTACATAGATATATCTTCCCACCCTAATTTCATGTTTCACCTAACCTATTAATAAATTATACTTTAATATAACTATATGTGTCTTGATTCCTGTTACCATTAGTAATATAGTGATGACAATATCTTTAATCCCTGGCCCAACTACGGATTCTATTTATATTCTTGAATTTTTACAGATGGTGAGACATTTACCAATTCAAATCAGGTTTCATCATTCCTTTTAAAAACTGGGAGCCTATATATTAATCCCATATTCTTCTAGGGAACGTGTAAATCTTTTCCTTTTATTCAACACATGATCCAAATATAATTATAGGTAATACAAAAAAAAACTAGATTTGGGTGAATATTTTTAGAAACATGGGAATGTATTTATTTTATCCTTTTAAATTTAACCCCTATAGTTTTTCTTGTTTTTTTTCAACAAGTTTTTTTACTAATTTCACAAGTCTAACATCCCCACTTAGATCTCTAATCCCAATCCCAAGAAAATATTCCATTTATATGCCTAAATCACTCTCAATTATGATACCTTTACAAATTTAAATCATGTTTCATATGTTTCATCCTTTTTATAAACACTAGGGAACCTATAAATATTCCCCTTTTCTTTTATACATGATCCAAATCTGTATAAAGGCACAATAAAAAAAATAGATTTGAGTGATTTTTTATATAAACATTGGAAAGTATTTTTTTCTTTTTAACTTAAATCCTATATTTTTTTTTCAATATGTTTTTACCGATTTCACATGTATGGAATTCACACCCCTCTAGATTTCTCATGCACACACCATATCGAGTTTAACATTTATCCACTTTTATTCTATACATGAGTCACACTGGGGAACCTATAAATTAATCCCCATTTCTTCTATGCATGATCCAAATCTATATAGATGCAATACCAAAAAGATATATTTTAGATATTTTTTTAGAAACATTGAAAAGTATTTATTTTGTTATTTTTAATTTAATCCCTATTGTTTTTTTGGTTTTCTACCACATGTTGTTTTACTAATTTCACATGTCTGGCATGTTCACCCTGCCTAATTTCCTAGGTGTGTACCCTTTCGAGTTTTAATATTATCCCATTTTCTTCTATACCTCAGTCACAATAGAAAACCAATACATTTTTTCCCTTTTCTTCTATACATGATCCAAATCTATATAGATAAATTATAGAAAAAACTAGATTTGATTGAATTTTTTTAGAAACTTTGAAATGTATTTATTTTTTTATTTTTAATTTAAACCCTAAATTTTTTATTATTTTTCCCACATGTTTTTTACTAATTTCAAATGTCTAACATGCACTCCGCTTTTTTAGTTCTCAAGCATGTACCCAGTTGAATTTCACATTTATCCCATTTTCTTTTATACATGAGTCACACCAGGGAACCTATACATTTATCCAGTTTTCTTTAATACATGATCCAAATATGTATAGATATACTATAGGAACAACTAGATTTGAGTTCATTTTTCCTAAACATGGGAAAGTATTTATTCTTTTATTGTTCATTTAAACCTTATAGTTTTTCCCCCACATGTTTTTTACTAATTTCAAATTTATATAATGTTACCCCCTCCTAATTTCCCAAGCATGTACCCTATTGAGTTTTATGACCCTCCCCTTTGTATTTTCCTATGCTTACACCTTACCCTCCTGCTTTCATATGCCTTGAGCGCTTAACCTACCACCCTATATGTTTTAAAATTCTATAATATCATCGTAGATTAAACCAGCAACATCGAGGGAAATGAACCAAGTGTCAGAACACTCTTCCTGACTCGAATTTGATAATATAATCATGCTATATAATATTTATATATAAATTAATATATTTATATGTGTGTTATATAATAATAAATAAATAATTATATCTTTCATTATATATTTGCATATATGTTATTAAATGATATATATATATCTGTGTGTGTGTTATTATATGTTTTCATATAAATTAATATATACGTTATTATATGTTAATATGTATGTTGTTATGTATATGTCATTATATACTATTATATATTTTATCATATATTTATATATAAATTAATATTTATGTTATTATATATTAACATTTATGTTTTATAAATATATTTTAATATATAATATTATATATGTCAGTATAAATTACTACATATTTCATTATATATTATATTATATATTCACATATAAATTAATATATATTTTATTATATGTTACATATATATTTGTGTGTCTGTTATTATATGTTATTATATATTAATGTATATTCTATTATAGGTTAATATTTATAAATGTTACTATAAATATATATATTTTTTATATATTTGTATATAAATCAATATAGATGTTATTATGCGTTATATATATTTATACAAATTTTTTTATTATATGTTATTATATATTCAGATATATATTATTATATGTTATTATAAATTATTATATATTTCATTATATATTTATATATGTTATTATATATTGCATATATATATATGGTATTATATATTTATATATAAAGTAAAATATATGTTTCATATAAATATATATATTTGTGTGTGTGTGTGTTATTAAATAAATATATATATATAATATATGTGCTATTATTTTTTAATATATGTGTTATTATATTTTATTATATATATGTTATTATTTATTCATGTTATTATAAATTAATATATATTTTATTATATATAAATTAATATATATTTATATGTTATTAATATAGAAAATAATATATTAATATACTTAGAAGTTAGCCGTGTTTTAAAACAAGGCTTAACAAACAAAGATAAATTAGCCAAGTTACTTCGAAACTGTAAGTAAATAAAAATTTATCCTCATTTTAAAATGTGACTAAAAATAGGCCTAAATTATCCACATTTTAAAGAAAAAATGTCTAAGTTAAATGTTATCTATGTTTTAAAACATGTTTGAAAATGTCATGTTTCTATGAAAAAATAGTTCGAATAAAATTATCCATGCTTTTAAGAAAAACTCGGCTAAAAAATAAGGCTAATTACTAGTTTCTATATTGAGGATTCCCTATAAGAACTATATCTGTATTGATTTTTATTACCATGGGATATTTTTTTATTCCCAGATCTCTTATCCTGGGCCCAAACTAAAAACTACATCCCATATAATCCCCAATACTATCCTAGTGTTTGAGTCGTCTAACTCAAGTCGGGTTTCCAACAATGGACCTATATTAGGATAAAAAAATATATATGAATAACTACATATTTCTTGATTCCAATTACCAAGAGATACATTTTGATTACTAAATTTCCTATTCTAGGAAAAACCATACATTTAATCACAATCAATCCCCCTCCAATGCATGGTCTCCTCATTCACATTGGGTATATCTATATTAAAATCTATACAGTGATGAAATATTCTTATTCTAAAATTATGTGAGGATTCATTCTTGTTCTCATAGAATATATAGTGGTTTTTGGATCTCATATCCTTAGCCCAGTCAAAAATTTCTATCCCACTCGATACTCATTTCCACCATGATGTGTGTATCTAACAAATTCATCTTAGAACTGGTCTCTTATCCCCTTTCTTAGGTTCCCCTTCATTGCCTTCCATTTTATTCTATAAATGAGCTAGATATATGTAAAGGGAATTGAGGAACCTTTTTGGTCTAATCAATTTAACCTTAAACTATGATTAATACCTTGGTCCAAGAAGATTGGCCTTGTACTATGTGCTCTATTTTCTGCCCAAGGTTTTCGGTACTACTAATGTGTTCCTCACTCACATTGGCTCAATCCTAACCCTATCAGAATATATGACACCTCGATATTAATAAAAGAATGTGTGACTTTAAACATCATCCAATTTTATCCATAGAAGCATGAATTTAAAATTTTAGGCACATTGCCTCTTCTTTGAGGTTTCCTACACTTGTGTGGGGTTTATAATTCATTGTGGGTTGTCTCTTCCCCTTTATCTAGGTTTCATATCTAGTGATGCTATCATCATTAATGTTGGGTCAATGTATCCCCAGTCAATGGATATGTTACCTCACATTTGAAAAACAAATGCATAACCTTAATCATTAGCCACTTTTTGGTTAAAACTATGTGATCCTAAAATTTAGACACTATTGGTCAAAACTGTATAAACATAAAATTCATCATTCTATTGATCAAGTTACAAGACGTCATACTATAGATGAAATAGTTTCAATGTATTATCAATTTTAAAACCCATAACGGTTAGACTGTGAAAAAGTTAAGTCTCCACTCATTAATCCTTCCACTTTCATGGTGTGGGAAATATTTAGAACATAAGAAAAATAAAAATAAATTTATAAATCCAGTCAGTTTGAAACCCCATAAAGTGAATATTGAGAAACATTCATGTATCTACTGACTAATCCCTCCCATTTTAAGGATTAGGAAGCATTTAGAGCATGAGAAATATTAAAAGAGATACAAAAACTTGTTAGGTTTAAGACTTATAAAGGGAAGCCTAATAAGAATTCATTTCTCTACTAGTTAATCCTTCCTATTTTATGTATTAAATAAAAATTAGATCATAATAAACATAAAAAATTACACAAAGACTTGTTAGGTTGAACACATATAATGGTCTACCTAAAAAAAATTTACGAATTTTATCACTAAGACTCCCTGTTTCACAGTTTAGGAAAAGGTTACCGTACAAAATGGAAAAATGAACAAAGATTTTATAGACTAAGACTTGTCCCTAGAAAAGGTAAATTTATAATCTCTAGACCTATTTTCATGTAAAAAGTTATATTAGTTATCTTTGAAGAAAACATGTGATCTTAAAATATGTTATGGGTACACTTTCATTCATGACAAGGTCTGAACTTTATATCAAGTAAACCCTATTATTAAGGTCATTATATACTCAAACTATTTCATGTTATATCCCTTTACTTAAATAATGTGTTCAATACATGGTGGAATAAGCATTATTTTTCACTAACCCTTCTGGAAATTGATTTTATCCATGAACCTACTTTATACATTTTATGTCTGAATCATCACAAAACCATAACATTGAGACAAGATTATCATATTAAAATTAAAAAATAACCATTAATGACATCCTATGGATTCCCCCTTTCATAAAAACTAGTAATTGGTGTATATGATTCCCAAATGAACTCCTCTATATTTTAATGAAATCTATGTTACGTATCCATCATTCTAACCAAATTCTTGTTTTTATCCTGAGAATGAGATCCTCTAATCTCATATATTATTTCCTAATGGTGGGGTCATAGTCTATTTATTACCAATGGTTAAATTATTCCCACCTATCTATATTTCTTGTTGACTCAAAAATTATTATGGTATGATTTACACATTCCATAACCCAAGTGTTCAAGTGGATTCAAATATTCTCGATGTTACACATTCGTTCACCATTCATATTTTGGTATTAATTTTCTAATAATAATGAAATATTAAGATTCAAGATAGTAATTTTTCAATCCTATATTATTTGATCTAAGATACTACTCTTGGTTTCTCACATTCATTGGGTTGAGATACTCCTCTTAGAAACCCCAAATCCTTATGTTGGGATTATCCTCTTGTAAAATTCCCATTGGGTATATGGACCTTGTCCCATGTTCATAAACCATAAAACATAATTATCCATCACAAAATACTCAAAATTCATATATTATCCTATTATATATGATGTAATTAACTTTTTTTAGATCCATATCTATGTAAATAGTCCAAGTGTATGAGTTTATTGGTTCGTGTCGGGTCTTCTCCAAATACACTTCACAAAGACAAAACAATTTTATTTTCCATTGTGCATGAGACTGGTTTAGACATAAAATACTTACTCAGAAGAAAGTTTCGATTGATTTATTTTATTATATAACTTGTAGTGATTCCAAAAACACCCATTTTGGACCTATCCAAAATGCCTAATTTTCACCTTATCCCTAGTGTTGATACAATTACCAATTCACATTTGGTTTCATTATTCCCTCTCACACTGTCGAATTCATTCATTCTATTTAATTTTACCATATATATGAGAAAGCATTGTGATGATAATCTCTACTAATAACTACATGTGGCTTCATTCCTATTCCTGTGAGATACACAGTAGTGTGTGGATCTCATATCTCGGACCTAACCGTAATTTTTACTTTCACAAAAACTCTCCTATGTTATTATCTCAAAATTTATTTTGGGTGTTATAAGTCAACCACACACAAGGATAATATATCTTAAAACATATCTCTCATATCTAGGGTACAATCATATAGATTATTATGATTAATATTCTATATCATAGTGAAAATATCCATGTTAATAACTAAATGTAGTTTGATTCATTTTCTCACAGGATACTTAATGATATATAGATCTCTTATCTCGGATCCAACCACAAATTCCATATTATCTACATTCCCCCTATATTCCTATAATTTTGGATCACCAATTCATGTCATTATTTCCCCAAATAACCTTATTCTTGGATATCAAAAACCTTGAGTTGATTATTCCTCTTACTGGACCCAAATTTATTGAGTTAGTTATTCCTCCTAGAAAACGAAATCCCTGATAAGATTATTCCTCTTAGTGAACACCAATTCCTTGAGTTAGTTATTACTTTAGGAAAACCTTGTTCCTAGATTCAATTATTCCTATTGTAAAATCAAAATGCCTTAGCTTGAGATTCTTCTATTAGAAAGCCTCTTATTGAAGATTTAGCCCTGAAAAACTACCTAATATTCAAGAAATGTGGAGAATTGCTCCATTATTCCACCTAATCAGATTCTCTTCATCCTTAACAAAAACAATTCTATAGAGGGATTATGTTGGAACTAAAAAAATCCATTCCATGCACTTTACCATAAAATCCATGATCTCGTCCTCACTTAGATAACACAAGTCAATATTGGGGAAAATTTATGTTTGTGAATGAATAAAAATAAAATGGGATATTAAAGTTATATATGATTTTTCACTCATAAATATATATAGATTTCTCAATAATTCTTCCAATTTTAGTGATTTGGTGGTGAGAATCACCTAATGGGTATAGGGAATGTATTTCATACATTGTTGATGAAAAGGTTATTGAAACCACATAACCCTTTTTTTAAAGAATTTTAGGTAATATTTGGCCTCATGAAACACTATATAATTAAATTTGTATCCAATGGAATATTCGATTTTTTAATATTTTATTTGAATAATAATCTATTCCAAATAAGCACCGAGATAAAAATTTAGAGTAATTTTATTTTGGGATGCATTTTAGCATAAATAGGGAATTTTCACAATGAAGTGATCTCATCATTCATGGAAGACCAATTTTTTGTGGTGTGTGAGTCACTTTATGATTTTTTAGTGTAAATCCTTCATAATGAAATAACATTATCATGGATGGGATTCACTTTGCAGTGTCATAAAGAACTAATTTTCAACTACATAAAATTTTCATCAATGGTTTCATTATCCATTATGAAATGGAAGTCTTATGCAACAACATACTTCCTTTTAGATGATGATTCAACCAATTTTGAGGAAAATGGTTATGACACTAGCCTATGAATAACCATATCTCACTCTTCAAGGGGTTGGGTAATTTTCTTGGAGAATAATGTTTTAGAGATGAATCGCCATATTTACAAACTATCCCTTCCCACAAGGCCTTCGTCACATTCCCTCAAGTTGCATATACTTCCATGCCTGGGTGATTTGAAATGGAATCATGTAATATTTTCATGGTAGCAACTTTAATCCATAAAATATTTTTAGATCCACCTGCATAATATCCTTCATAAATGAGCCCTATATAATTTTTTCATTGAAGTATAATCATGAATATATATAAAAATCAATAAATATAAACTCAATAACTTTTTAAAACACTACCATCTAGTATAGGACTCCAATATTATGTGAGATTGAGGATTCCTAGTGTTTATGTTTCTTAATTTTTATTGGTACATCTCTATATAAGATTTGAGCTAGTGTGAACCAATTACTGAAAGACTCCTTCACCAAGATTAAAAACCTCCTTTTATGTAAAATCGTATTTTGGAATAACCGAAATAATTCACAGGAATCTCACATATTATATTTTTTCCCATTTTAAAAATTCAACCATTATATAATATTAAGTGTAGAATGACCCCTTCTATGGAATATTTCCCATCTTGGTAACTCTGACATAATCCCCACACAAGAACCTTGATTTTATATCATCATATTGGTTTAATTAAAAACCTTGAGTTGAGATACCCCTTTTATTAACCTAAAGAACATTGACTCGATATCATCTTCTTGGTTTCCTTGAAAACCTTGAGTTGAGATACCCCTTTTTGTTACCTAATGAACTATGACTCTAAGTCCTCCTCTTGGTTTTCTTAAATTCCTTGAGTTGAGATGCTTATTCCATATATGTATTCGGGTTTCCTTAAATTCATTAAATTTCAATTCTCCTCATGGATTCCAAAAATACCTGGAGTTGGTGTCTTCCTCTTTGTTTCCCAAAATTCCTTATGTTAAGATAATCCTCTTGGTTTCCTAAATCCCCTTGAGTCAAGATCCACCCCTTGGTCCCAAAAATTCTTTGAGTCAAGATACTCATATTGGTTTCCTTATATACCTAGAGTAGATAATCTTCTTGTGTCCTCCAAAAATTACTTGATTCCATAGACTCTTCTTGGATCCCAAAATTCCCTTCGCTTGGATAATTTTACGTAGTGAACCAAAAAGCAACTACTTATTGTAAGTCTCACACCAACCAATTCCTAGGTATGATCCACCTATGAGTCCATTAAAAATAAGTTTAAACTAATTTAATGTAGTCACATATGCATGATATTAAAAGGACCCACTATGATCCTTATTACATGACCTTGAAAGGTTTGACATTCCCCATTAAATGGCACCAAACTATGTGGTTTCAGATTCCTTTAATTGGAATACAAATAACTCCCATTTAAAATGCCCAATCCTAACTTCAAAACACCTCTCACCTCATTTCTTATGAGATCAATTCCTCTCTTAATGGTGATAAATTATAGAGTCCCTTACTATATATATTCAAACTATATATTAAAAAAATACCTAGATAAAATGAGAGGTATTATATATAACACCCTCACTCCATTTCCCCTACACAAATGGTTATTTTATTATAATGGTAAATAATAAATAGACCATAATAAATAAGATCTATTAGTTTATTATACAATGGGAAACTAGATACAACAATGCACATTACATTACATTACATTGAAAATTTAAGATACATTATTTAAAAATATTAAAAAATTTATTTATCCTTGAGAATCTATAAGTCAAACCTAGATTTCTTCATTAATACCTAGGGAAATAGGAAACCATATAAATGGTTGGTCTTAAATTCTTAGTAATGGGTAGAATATAGTTTAAGAAATCATACATAATCATGGAGTAAATAATATTAATGGAATAAATAAATTCCCTAAAAAATGGAACAGTGTGAATAAAACAACTATGGATAAAAATAGTAAATAAATTCTTGGATAAGAATAATTGATCACATAGTGATGTAATGCATAATATCAAATATCAAAAACACGCATTCAAGTTCACGTTCCAAGAAGTCATAAATTAATTGGTAAGGATTATACCAAATACCCAACTAGTTTATCTCATGGGACTTAATGATACATTAAGGGGGTATATAATTTTGGGCCCCACTTGTCACTAATTATGTTCAATGCATCCATAATATGAAAATAATGGATAAATAATTCATAAAATGTTGTTAATAAATAAAACTATTACATATACCGGGAAAATTAATCAATATTTTTCTATATATAAATAATGGATATATAGAATATAAATATTTACCCATATAATGGATCAATATAGCTATCTATGTGAATATAACACAAAAAACATAGATACAATAGGGTATTCAAATTTTAATGGAATGTTGCCTTATTAAAGGAATGTAAAAATGTAGTACTGAATGTAACTTTCATGGTGTAGGGATATCAATAGTAAATAATCCTTTATTATGGTTCATAAATAGATTGTAAATCATACCAAGCATATCAATTGGGACTATTAAACCAAGTGTGGAGTTAGGCCTTTTTTTGTTCACATATTAAAGATCAAATTAATTTATAACCAAAGTTAATTTTGGTTATTACCCCTAGTAACATCTAATCTAGTTCCTTCATACACCTGTTTTTATCTATAAAAAGATTTCATTGCTAGGAAACTACACAGACTTTTCTATATGTTTAGGATGTGTAATGGGTACAGTAATGTTTATGGATTATAACAGCTTATAAAGGTATTATAATATAGGTAATGGTGATATATCATCAATTATATAATAATAAGTTTATAAATAAGAATCATAATAACATTTATAGTTGAAAAGAAATGGAATCTAGAGGATTGAAAAAATAAAGGAGAAGGGGTTTAAAACTCATACCTTGAATGTTAGATTCTTAAATATTTATGATTGTACCTTAAAATTTTAATGACTCCTATGGAAGACTCTTTAGAGGTAAAATGATAAGTAATTAAACCTTAATAGATATGAAGTGGAGATAAATGGGGGAACTTGGGGTATTTTTAGAAAATTTGGGGTAGTTATTTATTAATATCAATGTATGGGCCATGGACCCTAGGTTATAAAAAAATAGAATACCATAGGCCTTACCATGGTTTTAGAAAGTGGTATTTGACATATAGGTCCTAGTTTTAGTATTTTAATTTTTATGAATTTATCTCCCATAAACTATTTAATTTTGAGTGTGGAAACTATTTTCATTGAGAAATAATTCTCTTTATAATCATAAAATATACATTAGATTTTTAAAGATTATTTATAAGTATGGAAATTTAGTTTTATTACTTTAGAATAGATTATTTTAATAAATAATCCCAATTTTAGTTGATTAATCTTTTATATTATATATTACATCATTTTAAGTCATTATTATGTCATAATAGTTACCTATATTCATACCATATTTTACGTTTTACCAAAAACTAGACTATATCAAAAAATAATAAAAAATGATTATTTATTTTGATGTATTGATTGAAAATTTAAAGTCCTTTTTTATGAAAATAATTTTCAGTCTATATAAAATTTAATTATTAAATAAAAACCCTTATCTATTTCAAAATAATAAATTTTTCACTATAAATTTAAAAACACGTGTTATTTTATATTATCATTACCCAGAGACATATGTATACAATTATATTGTTGAGTCAAAAGTTCTCCTTTTACTTCTATATCTTGTTTTGGAAATCAAAAATGTCTTTTACCATGCTGATCGTACTGATCGTACTGATCATGTTGATCGTACTGATCATACTAATCGTACTGACCATGCTGCTCGTACTGATCACGCTGATCGTACTGACATATGTATACAATTATATTATTGAGTAAAAAGTTCTCCTTTCACTTCTATATCTTGTTTTGGAAATCAAAAATGTATTTTACCATGCTGATCGTACTGATCATGCTGATCGTACTGATCATGATGATCGTACTGACCATGCTGATCATACTGACCATACTGATCATACAAATCATGCTGATCATATAGACCATGCTGATCATACTGACCATTCTGATCGTACTGAACATGCTGATCGTACTGACCATGCTAATCGTACTGATCATGCTGATCTTACTGACCATGTTGATCGTACTAACCATGCTGATCGTACTGACCATACTGATCGTACAGACTATAATTTTTCGTACTGACTCTATCAATCGTATCATACTGACTTTCATTTGTACTTACTTTTGTGTATCTTACATTGTATCATATCAATACATTACATTTATTAATACTTATAGTACTCATACTTTTATCACATGCATTCTTTTATCAAAAGACCTGTTTTAGATCAATCGTACTCATGATTATCATGTTCATATATTTTTGTCTTAACCAATACGATGTCGTTGATTTAGTTATAAACTAATAAAAATTATGTCATGCTTTCTGTTTCAATATGATTGTTATAATGCGAGGTGTCCAAGTACCTCTGAGTTTTTTCAGAGAAATATGACCATTGGAGGAAATGTGACCTTTGGAACTTGAGGCCTATAAATAAGAGGTCATTTGAAGCCAAGCAAGTAAAACTGTGATTCTTTGCTTCTATCAAGTTCTAGAGAGAGACGTTGTGACTTCTCTCATGCTTTTTTCTTTGTGCGACCGATCATCATATCGAGGGATTTCATGTGATTGAAAGACAGAGGTGCCGATTACCTATAAAATCGAGGGCTTCCAGGGATGGGCATACAGACGAACCGATCATCGTATCAAGGGTTGTCGGGGATAGGCAGAAAGATGAACCGATCATCGTATCGAGGGCTTACCAAGGTGGTGGTAAGACAGACCTCTTATCCTAGGTGAAAGTATAACCCTTCTCTTTGGGTTAAAAATGATTGTAATACTTTTACTTTTCCGCTGATGTTTGTTTTAGAAAGGAATTTGCATTTTTTTTCCTTTCTTCTTTACACTTTCAATTGTAATTGTTTCAATTACGATTATTCTATTACATATTGTATTAATATATTCTATATGCTTTATGGTAGAATCTCTCACGCTTGTTTTACTCTTATTATTGCATTCATCTTGAATACAATTACTTTACTTTTCTAATAGCATTACATTACATCATACATTTATATTCAATACAACTGTTGTTGTTTGAATTATATTAGTTTAAGATCTTTTAAACTAATCTCTTAAGTGTTTAAACCTAGTTTTTAAACCTATAATTCACCCCCCCCCCCCTCTTGTATTGTTCCATATAATATACATATATATTTACTTATTCAATCCAACAATTGGTATCACAGGAGGTTTCCACTGATTTATACTACTAGCTCTTATTCAATTCTATTACTATTTCAACTAGTTACTACTATAATGTGTGGAGTGGAAAATATTGTGTTTTATCAGATGGCGGGAATGAATATTGGGTCAATTGACAACCTAAATCCTTCTAGAACACCTATCTTTGATGGGAATGATTATGAGTACTGGAGAGATCTAATGAAGACTTTTGTGATCAATACTGGTGTAGACAATTTTATTATACTTACTGGAGGTTATAAAATTCCTAACAAAGAAGTCAGTACTTTGACTAACCAAGAGAAGCAAGAATATCAACTAAATTACAAGGTACGCAATACTTTATTATATTCTATGACCAGGAATATATACAGCCAGATATCGTCTTGTGAAGCAGCCAACTGTATTTGGAAGAAATTGGAAGTCACGCATTTTGTTACATCCAAGGTTATAGAAACAAGAAGAGCAATGCTTCGAGCAGAGTATCATGGATTTTTTTTCCTTATGGAGAGCCAGTATGAAAAGTGAAACAAAGATTTATGAAGATTTTCAACAGTTTAAAATCAATGGGAGAAAAAGGTCTTCATGATGAAGCTCTTGTAGATAAGATTATTGGTATAATGCCAAATGAATGGGATTCAAAAAGGACAGCTATTGATGAAAACAGAAAAGTTTCCCCCAGATTACTCTTGATGAACTATTTGGAACTCTTTTACAGCATGAGACAAGAATAAAGAGAGATGCTAATTTCAATAAGAAGAAAAATATAAATGGAAGTGTAGCCTTTACATCTAAACCTAAAACACCTGAAAGGATAATAAGATCCAAATCCAAGAAAGTTGTTATATCAGAATCAAGTGATAGTGATCACTCGGATAATGAGTTAGCCAATCTAGCTCGAAGTATGAACAAGACTGTGGGAAATAAAGAATTTCAATATAGATTCAAAAAGAAAGATATGAAGGATAAAAAATATTCATAGGTAACCTATTATGAATGTAAGAAAGTAGGACATATAAGGCCTGGTTTTCCTTTACTGAACAGAAAAGATAGAAAGGAGAAACATTCTGAAATAAATAAGAAAAAGTATTACAAGACAAAGAAATTCTTGAAGGAAAATTATACTTGGAGTGCAAGTGGTAATGATTCTTCAAATAATTATTCAGAATACAAGTCCTCATGATAGAGAAATATTTGACTTATAGCCAGATTACTGATTAAAGATCATTGTCTTATGGCTAAGGTACACAATGATGAAGCTATTACAATTGTCTCTTCAAATGCAAATTATACTGATAATAAATATTATGAATCTTCAGATGAGTCTTCATCATCAGAAGATGATACATTACCCTCTTTTGAAGAAGTATCTAGATTTTCTAAATTACTTGAAAATGAAAATTATAAACTTAAGAAAACGGATGATAAAGAAAATTCTAGAATTTCAATTTTAACTAAAGAAGTATTAGATTTTTCTAAAGACCTTGATCTGAAAACTTCTGATTTTGAAAGTATTTTAAAAACCCTTGAGAAAGTAAAATCTGATAAGGATAAAATTTCTAAGGATATTGAAAACACAATTTCTAAGAAAAATGTTTTAGAACCTAACCCTAGTTCAAAATCAAATGTTTTAGAGGATAAAAAATTATTTTTAAAACTAAATTCAGAAATGTTTTCTATGAAAAAGTGTTTGTAAAACTTTACTTATGGAAAGGAGAACTTTGGAAAAATGTATTCCCAAATCCGGCATTTGAGAAATCATTCTGGACTTGCTTATACTCATTCCAAACCTATTTTTAGTAATAACTATTTTGTTCCACAAAATAACCCTTTTTTTTAAGTGTCAATGTGGTGGACACTGGAAAAGAGAGTGTTCTCTTAATAGAACTTAGTCTTTAGGATTTCATAAAGCTCATTTTTTAAAACAAATATGGATTCCTAAAATTCTGTTATCTAATCATTCTGGATCCAAACAAGTTTGGATTCTGAAAAACTAATTGTTTCTTTTTCAGGAAAATGAGAAGTGTACCAACAAGAATATTTGGTACATGGATAGTGGTGGTTCTCGACACATGACTGAAAACAAATATTTCTTTGAAAAGATTATCAAAACAAAAGGTGGAAAGGTTACCGTTGGATATAATGCTCAAGGAAAGATTGTTGGTATATGTAATATTATTTTTCTTGGAAAAGTTCTTATTTTAAATGTTTTGTTTTTTAAAGGTCTTAGACATAATCTCATCAGTATAATTAAATTATGTGATGATGGTTACCTTGTGAATTTTATAAATGATAAATGTTTAGTCCACAATTCCAAGGATAAGTTCATTCTATCTGCCCATAGGCAAGAGAATGTATACACTATTAACTTAGAAGACCTTAGGAGCCAAAATTTACCCTGCTTAAGTGCAATAGATGACCAATAATGGCTATGGCATAAAAGACTATGACACTGCAGCCTAAGAAACCTTTGTAAACTCTCAAAGAAAAGACTTATAAAGGGACTACCAGATCTTAGATATGATTCTTCAAAATTTTTTGATCCTTGTCAATTTGGAAAGCAATATAAAACTACCTTTAAATCAATTAATGAAGTTTCAACTTATAATTCATTACAGCTAGTGCATGTGAATCTTTTTGGTCCTTCACAAACTGGAAGCATTGGAGGAAAATAATATGTATTTGTTTTAGTTGATGACTTTACTATATTCACATGGGTTTATTTTCTAACAACGAAATCTGAAGCTTTTTCCTATTTCAAAATTTTTAGAGCCCAAGTTAAAAATGAGAAAAACCTACCATTGATAACTATTCATAGTGATCATGGTGGTGAATTTCAAAATTGTGATTTCGAAACTTTTTTTAGTAAGAAAGGTATTACTCACAATTTCTCAGCTCCAAGAACTCTTCAGCAAAATGGTGTTGTTGAAATAAGAAATCGTATTCTTCAGGAAATGACTAGAACCGTGTTGAGGGAATACTCAATTGCTACACACTTTTGGCCTGAAGCTGTTATTACTGCTTGCTATACTATAAATCATGTTTTAACCAGAATCTGATGAAGGAATATTTCTAGGCTACTCCACAACTTCTAAGGCTTATAGAGTTTTCAATAAAAACACTTGTACTGTTGAGGAAACATTACATGTAAAATTTGATGAAACTGATCCTTTTGTTTTTAAACCATCCCAACCTACATCCTCGGATATATTTTCAAAAACTAATTATCAACCTTTGTTAGAAGATCCTTCTGATGAAGAAATTTTCAAGAAGATACTTTTGAAACACTTACCCTAGAATAATTTCTACCATATGTTGATGAGTAGGTTTTACAAAACCCAAATCAATTGTTTCTTAGGAATCATCCCAGTAATAACATCATTGGTGATGTAAATCAACCTGTAAGGACCAGAAATTCCTTAAGAAATGAAATAGAACATCTTGATTTTCTTTCCCAATTTGAACCTAAAAGTCCAAGTGAGGCCTTAGGTGATAAAGATTGGATCAAAGCAATGCAAGATGAACTAAATGAATTTGAGAGGAATCAAGTATGGACTTTAGTTGAAAGACCCAACGAAACAACTGTAATTGGATTAAAATGGGTTTTCAGAAACAAATGTGATGAAAATGGAATCATTGTACGAAATAAAGCAAGACTTGTTTCTAAAGTCTATAATCAACAAGAAGGAATAGACTATGAAGAAACATATGATCCGGTAGCTAGACTTGAAGCCTTCACAATATACTTTAAATTCAAACTTTTTCAAATGGATGTGAAATGTGCTTTTCTAAATGGTTTTGTTCAAGAAGGTGTTTTTTTCGAACAACCACCTAGTTTTCTAGACCCAAAACATCCTAATCATGTTTTTTAACTTACCAAAGCCCTATATGGTCTTAAACAAGACCCTAGATCATGGTATGATAGACTTACAGGATTTCTTTTACAAAATAATTATTTAAAAGGTACAGCAGATCCAACCCTTTTTATAAAAATGGAAAATAAAAATGTTTTTATTGTTCAAATTTCTATTGATGAAATTATATTTGGATCAACCCAGCAATCTTTAACTATTTCTTTTTCTAATTTAATGAAATCTGAGTTTGAAATGAGTATGATGGGTGAGTTAACATTCTTTTTAGGTTTTCAAATTTCTCAAAAACCAGAAGGAACATATATATCCCAACATAAGTATATTAAATATTTACTTAAAAAGTATGGATTTGACAATAATAAAATTATTAGCACTCCAATTGGTACCTTAAATTTACTTGATCTTGATGAAACTAGAAAACCAGTAGATCAAAAAAAATTAGAGGTATGATGGGAAGTTTTCTATACTTGACAGCTAGTTGACCTGACTTAATGTTTTCCGTATGCTTATGTGCAAGATAAAAATCTAATCCAAAATATTCTCATTTAAAATCCATAAAGAGAATATTTCGGTATTTAAAAGGCACTATGGATTTAGGAATTTTTTACTCTTCTGGAAATGATTTTTTTTTAAAAAAAATCAGATGATGAATTTGGTGGTTGTAGAATGGAAAAAAAAGTACATCTGGAACATGTTATTTATTAGGAGATTCTTTGGTTTCTTGGTCTTTCAAGAAACAACACTCGGTAGCACTTTCCACTGCTGAAGTTGAATATGTACCAGCTGGAAGTTGTTGTGTTCAAGTGTTGTGGATACAACACACACTCACTGACTATGGATTGAGTTTTTCCAAAACCAAAATTATTTGTGATAACACTAGTGCCATAGGTCTAAGTAAGAGCCCAGCACATCACTCTCATGAAAAACACATAGATATTAGGCATCAATTTCTAATGGATCACACACTAAAAGGAGATATTATTTTACAATTCATCAGAACACAAGAACAACTTACTGACATTTTTACAAAAACATTACCTTCTGATAGATTTGAGTTTATAAAATAGAATCTAGGAATGCTTACATTAATATAACCATTCATATCTACTTCATGTTTTACATTTATCCTTACATTAAATAACTCCTCTTAGAAAGGGTGAGAACATTTCTTACTGTGTTTCTTCTTATCTTATGATCTTTAATTATTTATTCTCCTAGTATGTGTTTTTCAACTATCTATTTATCGTATTTACTATTTTATCGTATTGTTTACCTATATGTTTATCGTATTGACAATTTTATTGTATTATTTACCTATCTGTTTATCATATCGTCCGATCATGGTAATGAATTTCTTTTCCATCGGCTTGTCCGATCTTGGTAATGAATTTTATTTCCATCGTCTCATCTGATCATGGTAATGAATTTCTTTTCCATCGGCTTGTCCGATCATGGTAATGAATTTCTCTTCCATTGGCTTGTCTGATCATGGTAATGAATTTCTTTTCCATCGTCTTGTCCGATCATGGTAATAAATTTCTCTTCCATCAGCTTTTCCGATCATGGTAATGAATTTCTTTTCCATCGGCTCGTCCGATCATGGTAATGAATTTCTTTCCCATCGGCTCATCCGATCATGGTAATGAATTTCTTTTCCATCAGCTCATCCATTCATGATAACGAATCTCTTTTCCATCGGCACACCCGATCATTGTAATGAATTTTTTTTCATCTTCCTGTCCGTTCATGGTAACGACTTTGTTTTCCATCGGCATGATGATTGATGGTATTCTTTTACTTCATACGCTTGTGTTTTTTCTTTCACTATTAATACTACTAAAACCAACAATTACCTTACGATCTCCAGAAAGTACATTTTTTTTAAAAAATAAATTCGTTTTAATCCTATCTGTTGATTTTATTTCTTCTAATCTCAACTGTAGAAGATCAACGGTCACCCTTTTTCTGCCTATAAATAGATCTCCCCCCCTCCTCAAACCCACACCGGTTTTTCAAGATTTGAGGTGAAGCTCTGATCCACCGATTTAATTCATTGTACGATCTTTCAGCAGCTTCACCTATATGTCTCAGTCCTCTGTTAATACTCCTGCAGAAATGTCTACAAAAAATTTTCAGAGAAAGACTTTTTTAGAGAAAGGTTAATTTCTCGAGACTTTTTTGATTCATATGATTCTACAATCATAAGAATCATCTTGTTTCAAGGCTGGGAACATTTATGTGTTGAGAAAACAGTATCTCAAGATCCGATTCTTTTTGATGAAGTCACTCAGTTTTATAAAACCGTATCGTTTGATAAAAACATGACTATCAACTTTGTTGTGTGCGATAGAAAGATTTCTATGTCTGTGAATCAAGCATCTCATTTTCTGAATGTTCCAATAGAAGATGATTCTTTTTGTCCATCTCATAAATTACTAGAGGAAGTTGGTACGTTTAACAATGAAAGTTCTGAAAAGTCTCTGTTTATTATAAATGAAGAGATGAGGGAAGTGTCTCATCTTTCACCAGATAATAGGTTTGTATCACTATGGATGCAAGGTTTTATTATCCCAATGAAAGGGGATATAGAGACTCTGAAGGTTTATGATATCTTCATGTTGGACTATCTTTTCAACATGTGGAAAGTAAATCTTATGGGATACATCATTGAAATGATTAAGAATTTCAAGTTAGGAGAAATCAAATACCATTTGATTATGTATTCAGCTATCCTTACAAAGTTTATTCTCGAGAGAATGAAGTTTTGTAATATTCCTTTGAAAGGAAATCTAATAGATCTAAAGCCATCCTAGATTATTAAGAGTTCGTTGAAGAAGTTGAATGTTTGTTTTGATTAGAATTCAAATATTTTGTAAAGGATTTAGAAACAGAATCAGCTCAGAATCAATCAGCACTTATACCTGTCAAAGATAATCCATCTGTTGGTGCTCCTCAAAAGTTATATCTGCAAACCAGTTCAATGCCAAAGAAGAAACCAAAGTACAGTAAAGAGGTTGTGGCCAAGTGGTGGAAAGAAAGTGAACAGAGAAAGGAAGGTGATCCAAAGTTTGGCCTTGACCCAGCTGAAGGTTTTTCAGAAAGAATAAGGGTAGAAGAAACCCTTCAATCTAAAAAGAAAAAGAAGTCTTTTTTTAAAATAAAGGCTCAAGACTTTGATATCTCTAAAGTACTAAAAATGGTTGAGGATGCTAGTGCTCAACTAACAGAAGAAATAAATCAAGAACCTATCTTACAGAGTCTTCCAGAGAAAGAAAAAGAGAAACATATGTCGGGAGAGATAGAGGAAGTTGAAGAAGAGGAAGGATACTTTCTTTTAGAGTTCCTTCAAAGTTTTAAGAAAAGTAGATAAGAATCTTTCCAAAATTAGTGTGAAGGTATTCAACAAACTCCTCATACCAATCAAGCACCGGTTGAATTTTTTGAAACTCCGGATAAAACACCTTCTCAAGAAAATCAAGGTGCTCAATCTTCTTATACAATCATTATCAGTGATAAAGTGGAGGATGAAGGGAAGGGGATTGAAAAAGGAAAAGGAAAACAGCCAGTTGTAGACTCAAGCTGATCAAATGAACTGGATTTGTATGATGAGGATACTGATTCAGAACAGACAATTTATCTTAAGAAAAGTGATTACATTGTTCATGTGTTAAGGAGAATTGAGAAGACCATCCCTTAATTTCCTAGTATTGAGGGAAAAATATATTTTATCATTGAAAATCATAGAAAGAAGTTCGGCTATGTAAGAGAATTGAGGAAGAGATTTTTGTCAGTTGAAGCCGATTTGAAAGTACTATCTGAAAGTTCAGCTGCTCATAAGAAGGCTTGCAATAGAATGACCAAGTGGTCATACAAACAGAAAGCTCGGTGAATGACCATGAGATAGCAATTGAAGACATAAGGAGGTTGTCAAATGATCTTGCTACTGATTTCAACAAAATTGACAAAGAAACTGTTGAAAGGCTAAATCAGGCAACTCATGGAGCCAATATTCCTTCAGTGAAAGAATTGCAAGAGAGAATGAATGCTTTTCAGTCTGAGTTCTTGAAGGTTTCATCTTTCAAAGATGAAATAGTTTTGTTGAAGAAACAAAATTCTGTGTTATCCAAGGATAACAAGAATCTGCAAAATAGAATTGATACCCTTGAAGAAGTAATCATAGTTCAGGAGGAGACTATCAAGAATCAAGATCATCTTTTTTCCGACCAACAAGATCTTCTCAGAACTCTGACTGACTCAATTTCTAAAGACAAGAAGGAAATCAAAAAGATGAAAGTTGTTCTTCATGAGCTGATAAAGAAGGAAAATGGAAGATAAAACAAATGACTGTTGTATTTTTTTTTCTTTTCATATGAAACCTGTCTTTTGTTTTGTAATGAAATTTATGTTACTCTTTCTTTTGTCCTGATTTTCTTTTCTCTAACTATTTCAGGCATCTCAAGGTTACCCTGTTATTTTTGTAAATCACAAAGGGGGAGAAGTTTTTACAAAGAGAGAATGTTTTAATCAAATACTTCGAAACCAAGGAAAATCTATGAATACAATCCTTAGGAAAATACAAACCTAAGGGGGAATTAGTTGTATTCAATTTCATATTCAGAAGAGTTTCTAATAACTCAGGGGGAGATAAGTATTTCTTGATGTCTTTACTTTGTGTTTTGTGCTTTCCAAAAAGGGGGAGACTATTGAGTCAAAAGTTCTCCTTTAACTTCTATATCTTGTTTTGGAAATCACAAATGGCTTTTACCATACTGATCGTACTGATCATGCTGATCGTACTGATCATGTTGATCGTACTGATCATACTGATCGTATTGACCATGCTGATCGTACTGACCATACTGATCGTACTGACCATGTTGATCGTACTGACCATGATGATCGTACTGACCATGCTGATCGTACTGACCATGCTGATCGTACTAACCTTTCCGATTGTACTGATCATGCTGATCTTACTGACCATGCTGATCGTACTGACCATGCTGATCATACTGACCATACTGATCATACGGACTATAATTTTTCATACTGACTCTATCAATCATAGCATACTGACTGTAATTTGTACTTACTTTTGTGTATCTTACTTTGTATCATATCAATACATTACATTTAGTAATACTTATAGTACTCATACTTTTATCACATGCATGATTTTATCAAAAGACTTGTTTTAGATCAATTGTACTCATGATTATCATGTTCATATATTTTTGTCTTAACCAATACGATGTCGTTGAGTTAGTTAAAAACTAATCAAAATGATGTCATGCTTTCTGTTTCAATATGATTGTTATAATGCCAGGTGTCCAAGTCCCTCTGAGTTTTTTCGGAGAAATATGACCGTTGGAGGAAATGTGACCATTGGAACCTAAGGCCTATAAATAAGAGTTCATTTAAATTCGAGCATGTACAACTGTGATTCTTTTCTTCTATCAATTTCTAGAGAGAGACTCTGTGTCTTCTCTCATGCCTTGTGCTCTGTGCGACCGATCATCGTATCGAGGTATTTAAAGTGATTGAAAGACAGCGGTGCCGACTACTAACAAAATCGAGGGCTACCGGGGATATGCAGACAGACGAACTGATCATCGTATCGAGGGCTGCCAGGGATAGGCAGACAGACGAACCGATCATCGTATCGAGGGCTTACCAAGATGGTGGTAAGACAGACCTCTTATCCTAGGTGAAAGGATAACCCTTCTCTTTGGGTTAAAAAGAATTTTAATACTTTTAATTTTCTGCTGTTATTTTTATTAGAAATGAATTTTTATTGTTTCTATTCTTCTTTACACATTCAATTGTAATTCTTTCAATTATGATTATTCTATTACATATTGTATTAATAGATTCTATAAGATTTATGGTAGAATCTCTCACACTTGTTTTACTCTGATTATTGTATTCATCTTGAATAAAATTACTTCACTTTTCTAATAGTATTACATTACATCATACCTTTATATTCAATACAATTGTGGTTGTTTGAATTGTATTAGTTTAAGATCTTTTAAACTAATCTATTAAGTGTTTAAACATAGTTTTTAAACCTACAATTCACCCCCCCCCCTCTTGTATTGTTCCATATAATATACATATATATTTACTTATTCGATACAACATATATTACTATTCGTTGATCAATATAAATTATTAATAATTATTATTTATATTTTTATCATGTGGTTTAATTTAATTTATTATAAACTAGTATGTATAGTAATTATATCACTATTACCACAATCGGATTCCTAATAGTCAGATTCCAATGGTCATATTAGCCTTTATATATATACCTCATTCCAAAATTTAAATTCACTCATATCTATCACTTAGTTATTATATCATGTCTATTCCAATTTTTGTTATTTTTTTCTTAATAGAAATGTATCTCTTATAATGTTTATCATTATTTGTGTAAGATCCACTAGATTATAATATTATAGTGCTTTCACACATTTTTATATATTTTATGTAAATTGATTTAGATTTTATTATAATTGATATTTTCAAGTTTTCTGTTATATTAATATGTTATGTACTATTTTGATTAAATAAATGAATGTGAATTTTAAAAAATATTGATTAAATATTAATTTACTATAATATAAACTCAGGTATTACAATCTCTCCTGTTCAAATAATTTCATCCATAAAATTTGGGTTTCATATCAATAAATGAACAAATTAGGGTAATTATTAATCATTATTTCCCTGAGATACCATGTTTCATCTTCTAACTTGTGATTTATCTAATGTACTTTAACTAGTAGGGTTGTCCAATTCTATAACACTTTCTCTCTAGTGTTAAGAATCTTGACAATATCCTAATTATATGGTAGTTTAATTTTGATCTCTATTTAATTAGTGGTATGTGTATAGGGTCTTAGATTTACTTATTTAACATTGATATATGAATAAATACATGTAATTTATAGAGGTTGGGTGTTAAATCCAAATGATAAGAAACAACTCCAAATCTCTCTAAATTTTTAAAATGTCCAATATACCTAGATATTAGCTTACCTTTCTTACCAAACCTTAGAAATCCCTTATATGTTGATACTTTCAATAATACATTATCCCCCACTTGTAATTCCAAGTCCTCCCACTGATTTTCAGCATCATTTTTTTGTCTTCTATGAGATTTATTGATATGGTTTTACATAGATCTCACCTTCCCAGTTGTATCCTCAATGAGTTTCAGTACAACTACCCTCATTTCCTCAACTTTATTCTAACATGTTAGAGTAAAACATATCATTCCATACAAGGCCTCATATAGAACCATTTGTGTGCTATAATTGAATCTATTCTTGTTTTAAAATCCCAATAGAGGTATTTATTGGTCCCATGTTCCTTGGAAGTCAAGTGAGTATGACCTCAACATGTCCTTTAGTCTTTAGATCACCCTTTCATACATCCCATTAATATGATGATGATAAGTGGTGCTCAAATGTACCTTATTGTTGAAAATATTATGAAAAATCCTCTAATATTTGAATGTGAATCAAGGAACATGATCATATTTAATTGATAAAGGTGTACCGTAAATTCTCACAACATCATTGAAATAAAATTTCTCAAGAATTTCAGGGAGTATATCTTCCCTTGCTGTTAAGAAATGTGTAGAATTTGTAATTAAATTCATAATGACTCATATAGAATCATTCTTCTTAGATTTTTTCTACAATCCAATGAAAAATTCCATAATGGTGTTATCCCACTTCTACATTGGTATCGAGATAGGTTTCATGACACCCTTTAGAATTTATCTCTTGGACTTTAATTTTTGGAACTCCAAATATCATGACACATAGTATATAATTTCTCACTTAATTTTTTCCCACTAGAAGTGTTATTTTAAATCCCTATATATCATGGTAATAATAGGTTTTATAAATAAGTTTTATCTATAAGAATCATCAAATAATTACATATTTATCTCATATATATATAGTATACATAGTTTCCTTCCAAACATCAACACATCATCTTCATAGATGAACTCTATCAATTTAACCTATTTCGTAGCTTTAATATTATATTGTAAACCCTTGAAATAATGTTCATACTTATTTATATTTTCTAGAAATTATTGTTTGGAAATTACTTGGGAAAGGAATGGTGTTTCCCCTTTATTAATAATTTCCATATCTAGCTTTTCTAAATCTATGAATATTGGATCCTTGTCTATCATAAACGTGGAAATACTCAACTATCCTTCCAACTCAATGCATCTTTGACCTTTTATTACTTCTTAGGGTGGTATTTTATTACATAGTAATATTCCTTGATTAGTTATACCCATTTCCTTTGTATAATGTTGTGATATTTTTAAGTAAATAAAAAATTCAAATTTTTTAGTGGTATATATGTCACTTCATTCCCTTTAAATATAGATCCTCAATATTTTCAATAAAAATATTACAGTTACTATCTCAAGATCATAATTTCATTGATTTTTCTCATGGGTATCCAATTTCCATGATTCATAATTAATAAATCTATCATTTTTCATAAGGATTAATCTTAGATCTTTCTTCAATGGATCAAAACAAATAATAATCCTCTTATTATTGATGGTAAGGTAAATACCAATACATTGATTAAGATCTAATTGTATCCCTCAAATAATACATCACATTTCTATAACCATGTGAATTTTACCCATTAAATGTCCACTTGTATAATAGACAAAATAATTCAAAAACAATTTCAATAAATAATTAATAGTAACTGGCTAAGCCAAAGAAACTATGTATACCAGTTATATCTATTAGTGTGGGCCATTCTTTAGAAACATTTTTATTTGTAGGGTAAATTGATATTCTATTCTGGGGGAAAATATGGCTAGGAAAAGAAAATTTTTAAATAAAAAATCCAAACCTTTTGAATTTACCATACATCTCCTTCTCTAAGGTATCAAGGATAATTCTTAAGTGGTTTTTATATTCTTCATAGAACTTACAGTATGTCAAGATATCATTAGTAAAAACCACAAGAAATTGATCAAGATAATCCCGGAATACTCTATTAATTAAATCTATAAACATTTAGGGTTTATTTGTTAACCAAAAGGCATAACTATGGACCCACAATTCCTATATCATGTGTAGAAATCCATTTTTGGTACATCATCCTTCTTGATAATTAATTTATGATAACCAAAGTATATTTAAATCTCTAAAAGTATTTTACCCATTTCATTTAACTAAAAATGTTATAAATGTGATATAAAGGATACTTCTTCTTGGAATTAATCTCATTAATCACCCTATAGTCAATACATGACCTCATAGACAGATCTTTCTTCTTTATAATTAAGATGTGTTCTCGTCAAGGTGAAACACTAAGTACTATGAATCCATTATCACACTACTCTTTTAGTTGTTTCCTTAATCACACCAATTCCACTAGATCCATTCTATATAGAAGCTTAGATGTGAGATTTTCATCGGGGATAAGATCAATAGATAATTCAACTTCGTAGTCTGGGGGATATCAAGGTAATTCCTCTAGTAATACATCAATATAATCCCTTATAATAGGTATATAATCTATTTTTAGGAAATAATTATTATTCACTAATTCATATTCTCCCATAATTTAATTAATATGATCCAATTTAGTTTGTTCCAAACAAGTCTATATAAACAAATTTTATCCTCCTAAAAATGGATTCTATTCCAATATAAGAGATATTAATCTCCTTCTATCAGAAAAAAAATTCTGGCATTATACATTGAGATAAAATCAATCCCAAGGTTTATATCAAAATTTACCATTACTATAATAGCCATGTTTTCAAATTAGAAACCCACATGAATTTTAATATAGATACACCAATATACTTTCACTGTTATAAGTATTTGATTTTAACTAAAAACTCCACCCTTAATTCATTATGGGTTATTCAATGTTCTTAGAAATCATTTAATTTATAAAATAGAGTGTAGATTTTAAATCAAATAAGGAATCATCTAAATTTGATTTTATGACCAAAGAACCTACTATGGAATCATTTGGGACTTCAAATTATGCAATGGTGATTATAAAACCCCTTCCATTCTCCCTTTCCATCTTTTGTGGGAGATTCATTCGATGCTTTAGGCATCGATTTGGTTAATATCACATCTCTTTAAGTGTTCTCTAGCGTGTTTCTTTACATAATTATTACATGTTTGGAATTATACCCTTAACGTATTCTCCTATTCTAAATATATATCAATATAGTTCTAAGATTACCTTTTCATCTCTATATTTCATTTGAAAATAAAGGACTTAGAGAACTTCTTCTCAGTCTGGTCGGAACTTTTAACAATATCCTCATAAGATGAAAATTTTTGAGAGATTAATTTCTTTATAAATCATGGATTTATCCCATTAAATAAGTGATAAATCCATCTTTTAGGGTTGTGTATATAATCCACTATGTATTGAGCTAACCTTATAAATTTAGCATCATATTCAACAATATGTTCCTCTTCATTTTTCCTTAAATTTTGGAAACGGATTTATGTGTAAGCTCTTTTCTCATGAAGAAATTATTTCTCTAATAAAGTCACCTTAAAAGGATTGCATTCCATAATCTTTGTCTCCTCCTCCTTCTTAGTGTTTTTAATCAAATATAACCATTGATCAACATATCCCCTTAGATAATATATATCCAGGATAACCTTATCTCCTTAACTATAACCCAAATATAGGGATATTTTTATAAAGTCTAAATCCATTTTTCTTCCACTAATGGATTAGTTGTTCCATTAAAATATATGGTTTTTTTCACATAAAATAGTCTAATGTTGTTACACTATGTTGTGTTGAAACATGTTGTTATATACAAAAAGTTTTATTTGAAAAAACCTTAATTAACTTACTTAATATATTCATAATTTGATCATCTATATCTCTAGCTTCAATAATTTTCTCTAGAGGGAAATCCAGGTATTGATTAAAGGTGTTGATACAATTTTCATTCCTTTAATTAGGTTTCATTTCTAAATAATGTATATTATTTTATTAGTTTATAAATAACACTATGAATAATATTTTATAATTCTTATGTATTTATTATAAATTCATTTCATGTAATCTAGAAATATTTCTAGAATATCCTATGGTTTTTTCATAGTGTTACATTCTCTAACTATTTTCTTCAAAATATAATTCCAAAAGTTTCTACTAAACTTTATCAGGTAGAAAATGTAACACCCCAGATCTAGTACCCTTAATCCAGTAGTTATTTTATTATAATGGTATAGAATACACAGATAATAATACACAAGATCTATAAAATTAGTAATCTTTGGAAAACTAGATACATAAAAGAGTATTAAATTACATTGAAAACATAATAAACATCAACTAAATACCTGAAAATTAATTATTTCACCTTATAGGCCTATAAGATATATGTAGTAATCTTAATAGTTCTCTTGGGAATAGGGAAACAGTATAAAAGGGTGGGCTTATATTCTCATTATGGTACAACATATAATGGAATCTCACATACTTAATCATGGAATCAATAATATTATATGAATAAATAAATATCATAACAAATTGAACTGTGAGTGTAAAATATCCATGGATTATGTAACAATAAATAAATACTCATATAAGAATAATTGATATTATAGTAATGGAATTTTGAATTTTAGATATCATAAACATATTATCAAGGCCATGTTCCTTGAAATAATATATAAATGGTAATGATTATACCAAATACTCAATTAGTGTTTCTTAAGAGACCCAGAGATGTATCAGGGGGATATATAATTTTAGTCCCTCATCCATCACTAATCCAGTCCAATAAACCCATCATATAAAGATAATGATTAAATAACACATATCATAATGTTCTCTATGAAACCCCTTACATATTCAGGGATAAGAAATTAATATTTTCCCATATAGGAATAATTTATATATTTAATATCAATATTTCATCGTTCAATGGATCAATATGGCTATCTATTTGAATATTCCACAATCAAATTATAAAAAATATGGTATTCACATTATGATGAAAATTAACGTTATTAAAGGAATGATAAAATGGTATTAGTGAAGGGTATGTTCATGGTATAGGAATTTCAATAGGAAATAATCCTTCATTATGGTTTGTAAAGGGATTGTAAATTATCCAAAGCATATTACCTAGGAGGGGAAAGTAAGTTGTGAAACTAAGCCCATTTGTATTTCATCTAGTGAGGATCAAGTTAATAACCAACAAACCTTCTTTGGGGATATTACCACCCTTAGTCCATCTGATCCAGATTCTGTATCCACTTATTTGTATCCAAAAAAAGATATCATTTCTCAGAAACCACACACTCTTTACTTAATGAAATGTTTGGTTTTTAAATGGATACAATAATATTTAGAATTATTACATATTATAAAGATCCTATAATGAGAGGTAATGGAGATATATCATTTATGATATAATAAGTAATATATAACAATGAATCACAATAAAATTTCTTATTGAAAACAAAATAAATTATAAGTATTAAAAACATAAAAGAGAAGATTTTAGGAACCTTTACCATGAAATGATACTTCATAAAGCTTGATTAGAGCATGATAAAACCTTAAAGACTACTTAGTGAGACTATTCAGAGGGAAAATTAGAGGGGATTGATTCTAAATGTATTTTGAGTTGGGAGGAGTGGGAGAATGGATGGGTATTTATAAAAATGAAGGGGATTTGAAAAATAATCTCCATGTATGGTCCTTAGACCTTAGGCTATAAAAAATTTAAAAATGGTTTCCCTTACCATGGTTTCGGATCATGATATTTGACATTTATGTCCTGGTTTTTAGTATTCAAAATATTATGAACTGAATTCCTTTAAACTGTATTATTTTTGGGTGAGGTAAAGATTATTTTTCAAAAATAATTGTTTTTAAAATCATAAAAATACTTTAATTTTTGGAATATTCTTTATAGGTTTATAAAATTAAGTTAATTCCTTTAAAATACATTATTTTAATGATTACATCCATTTTTTGATCAGAAGTTTCCCTGTATTACTTATTACTTATTTTTAGGTCACAATAATGACATAATATTCACTACTATTCATATCATATTTTAATTTTTACCAAAACTCTGATTGTCTCAAAAAATTATGCAAAATTGACTATTGGCTAATTTCAATGATATAATTCCAAATTTAAAGTGTTTTTTATGAATATTATTTTCTATATATCTACAATTTAATTATTAAATAAAAACTATTTTCTATTTTAAAATCTTTCATTTTACACTAAGAATTTAAAACATGTTTTATTTTTTATTATCATTATTATAAGACATATGTGTTCAATTATATTACTATTGATTTATAAAGATAAATTATTAATTATTATTAATTATATTATTATAATATGGTTTTAATTATTTTATTGTACACTTTTATGTATGCCAATTACATTACTATTACCACTGTTAGATTCCTAACTGTCGTATTCCAACAATCAGATTCCAACGGTCATATTACCCCATATATATATACTTCATTCTAAAATATAAATTCATTTATATCCTTTGATTAGTTCTTATAACATGACTATTCTAATGTTAATTTCTTTATTTTAAATTAAAATAGATCTCATATACATGTTGCTCTTATTTGAGCATGATCCAATTAAGTACAAGATTACGATGGTAACTCCTATTTTTATATGTTTTATATAATTTCTTAGTTTATTGTTATATTATAATGTGATTTAATTTTATGATGAAATAATATAATTTTCATTGTTCCACATTTTTTATGTTAAACATTTTATTTACTAAAATATATTCTCGGGAATTATAATATACTTCCCATGTGTGGTGTCTACTTAAATTCATGTTGTTAGTCAATCAATTTCACAAAAGGGTAAAAATCATTTTTACTATAAAGGATTTAAAAAATGTCTTAAATAAATAATAGAGTTTTTTATTAGGAAATAAGACACAATTTGGATGATTTGACTTCCCATCATCTCACCTGATAAGTGGTATCATCATCCCCACCCAGGTGATCAAAAGGCCAACAACCATTCGAAAGAGGGAGATGTGTGTGAGACCCAGACCATTCATAATGATCCAGTGAGAAATGAAAACTATCAAAAACCATATTAAATACAAAAAATGGAATTTTGAAAAAATTAAGATTGTGGTGAGATTGTAATGATATGAACTACGATTTCACACATATAAAGAAAAAAAAGATTACACATATGTGCATTAAAATTTATTGGGGATAACATAAATGGATTCCAATAAGAATTAATCTAATTTGGAACATAAAACTAAAATTATAAAATGTGACTAATATTGATGATGAATAAAAAATATTCATTAGTGTTTAAAATAAATGAAAATAATAAATGTGAAATTTCATGAAATTTAATAATTATAATATAATGAAAAGAAAATTGAATAGTGGATACTCTTATTGAAATCCAAATATAGAATGTCCTCTTAATCCTTATTGAGGTTTTATTGAATCTGATTTCAATTTTTATGCTTCTAAAAAAATTCTCACCATGTGAATGATGATTGAGGTCCTTTACAGACAACTATTTAAAGTTTTCTATTGAAAAAAAATGAGAAAGTTAACCTATTTTATTATTTTTAAAAAATATGGATGAATAACCTAATTTCTATATGTTGACTTGTAATTCCTTATGAGTGTTTTAATTTAAATTATCTTTTAAAGTGTGTTGGAATCATCACAATCAAATCATCCTTTCCCAATTTATAACCTATTGAGAAAATATGTCTCAATTATATCTTACTCGAAATTAATTTATTTTTTATCATTTTGTTGGACATCATATTATTATATTCAGACTATTTCCATATTAAATGAATTATAAAATATCAAATAATATAACAACCATGAACCATGATTCCAGTGAAGTACCTGAATATGGCTGTTACTACCCCAAGAGAATTCCCTCATCCCCATTGGTTGGCTACTACTTTCATGAAAATTGGTTTAAAATTATGGAATGGTTTAATTTATATAAATAAAATAATGAATCGTGAAGTATTTCCACTTATTGATCATCTTGACTCATCTATATGTCGGATGTCTCTAAAACAAATTAAATGGAACCTCTTCTAACAATCAGATGATGATATACGAATAACCACAACATATTTGTATGAATGTTACTAATATATATATAAATATACAAATATAAATTTAAATATAATATAAATAATACTTATGACTACAAATATACAATATAATGAAAAAAATGGGTGATGTGATAAAACATAATTTCCATCCAAGCACAACCTCTATGCTCTAAATACATAGTGACCCAAACAAGTCCTATGAAATCCAAGATCAGTAATTACATGAATGATAAGTAACTATCAATGTATGAAACTAAAAAAAGGATTAAATAAGTATATATTCATGTTTACAATGGTCCATATAGGGTGCAGGTATAAATAATCAGCAGGGCACCACCAATGGTGTCTCGACACAACAATAAATTAATAAGTATATGCATAGCATGTCTAATCATTTACATAAATATTTAAAAATTCCCATTAATAGGTGGTAATAAAACATGAAAATATTTGATAATTTAGAAATTCATATACCAATATAATCTATTTTAATTAACTCTATAAACTAGGAGGATCAATACTAGTACTTCCCACAATGGGCTAAAACATTACGTTTGAGATGAGTTTTTTATGTCATTCACTATATAAGGTAGAAAACATACTTTTATACACTGCACTCATGTACACACACGCACAAACATGTGTGTGTGTACCAAGTTAGGGCCGAATGACTTGTCGTGAGGGAAATAGAAATGTGTATATATAGTTGGGGTGCTCTTACAGCCTATCCCATTTTGGAATATGGGAAGGGTGTACAATAGTTATGGTGAAACACCCATACCATTCAATCATATACATTAATAGACTGTGGAATTATTCAAGAATTCTATAGAAATTTTATATTACACCAAATAAATATAATTTATATATATTAAGGAAATAAAAATTTTCAATATAAACAAAATAACCATGTTTATGTAACATTTCAATTATAGTAACTTTCATGATCAATACAAAAGAAGGTAGAGATGCTTCCTTATTCATAGTTAAGTATAATATCAATCAAATCATAGTTTAAAGTTACATATAAATGTGACATATAATAAAGAAATCCATAGCTACTAAATTATTGAATCTTAGAAAGTATAAATGAAATCGTCCAAACATGGCACGGATTATGAAATAATATCTTCTCGGTGATGTTATAGTAATAAGTCATATCGAAAATATTATATGGTATCGAAAAAACTCAATGATTCATTAATTACAATTCATGAAACACATTGGCCTTAGTAAGGATAACAACAAGAATGAACTAGTAGTAACCTAGGTAGGTTATCAAGTACAACATTAGTTACAACCAATAGACACTTTTAGAACTTGATAAAGGGTATGATGAGTCTTAAATATTGATTTTCATATACCAGATAAATATAAAATTTCGTTATTGAATTATGATACCATTATTAAAACATATTATTAGTAAAAGATATCTATTTAAAGAAATGATTTTTTATACACTTTAAATCCTTTATGAATTAAATAAATACATCATGTATAAATTTAAAACATGTATATAAGTATATAATAAAAAATAAAGTGTTTCAATAAAACATATTAATAATAAAACATCCTGAATAAAATACTTAAAAGATTTCATTTTTACAAAATAAACATCTTTGTGTAAAATTTAGTCCATACTACACTTTAAATAAATCAAAACTAGTGAGTGAATCAAACTTTATATTATCAATTGAAAACCAAGGAAGGTTTAGGTCCAAATTGTTCCTCACCAAATGGATATCCCAACCATTATCTCATCATTTATTCCATCACTAAATAAAATGTTAAGTATGGATCATGACTTATAATTCATTAAAGTCACCATGGGAATAAATGATATCAATCTATAAAATATATCATAATCTTGAGAATGTATGTTTTTATAAAATATAATAAAGTTTCTTATACCACTAATAATATGTGATCATGCATCAAGTTCATGAAAAACTGATTCTGAGATAATTGGGTCTATTTTATGTACCATATAAATGGAAACAATTTTAAAATCACAAATTTTATCATGTCAGGAAATGATTATAAAGGGAAATAAATATTAAAAATAAAAGGGGGTATTTAACAACACACATTAAAGTTTAACTCCAATATAAATGATTAAATACTATCTCACATAAAATTAGATAACAAAGTTTACTAAAAATAAAACAATGAATCAACATTAATACATAGTTAAAAAACTTATTAATAGTGATTAAATAATTATATAAAAATACCATTTAAATAATGGTTGGGAGCACCTATAATAATCATTGAAAATATTTTAAATTCACCATAACCACTATGGAATATATCAATGGATTCCAAATGGATCTTATCAATCATTAGATAATATTCAATAACAAAATAATCTCAACTACATAATCAAAATAATACAATAATAAACAAACCAAAAGAGAAACCAATGATGATGGAATATAAAATTCATTTTATATCATTTCTATCAAAATTTACAATTTAAACCACTGAACCATATTCCAATTTCATCCCCAAATCAAAATAAAACCTATAAAAAACCTCTATAAAATTGCATTATATGAAAAAAAAATGTCAAAAGAATAACACAAAACACACTAGGTATTGTTTTAGACAAAGTAAGATGAATCCCACATCTTAGAGGTAATTTTACCATTCCATATTGTAGTAAAAAATAAAAATTCATAACCAAGAGGAAACCAAATTACTAAAAAGGGTAGAGGAAATGAAGAATATGTGAAAGGGGAAGGTTTGCCTTATATTGATCAGGAATAGAACCCTTAAAACCATGTTAGATAAAAAGGATAAATGGAGATTGAAAAGGATATGAGAATAAGACTTATAGTGACTCTCTTACAATCTAATAAAGTGAGGTTTCAATGAGGAATCAAAAAGATATATATGGTTTTAAAAGTTAAATACCAAAATTCCACTTTTTAAAAAGTAGGACCTATAGCTATTAGGTACCTAGTCTAAGGGAACGCAGTACCTAGTGGAACCCCATCACTTTTCTTTCACACTAGGTACTGAGTAAGTGGTTCCACCTATAGTTTTTATCTACAAATTCCACCTCCATCTATCCAACTTGGACACTTGAACCTCATAAAAAATCTCATAAAATTTCTAAAACACCTAACATTTCATTTTAAAACATAAAAATTCTTGATTGAGTCCCAAAATGAATAATAAAATATGATAAAAAATTAAAAATTCAAACAAAAAACTATTTTCATCATAAAACGTTACAAAAATTACATGTTCCATTACAACTTTACACCATTAAACTTTTCATCCCAGAAAATATGAACTGATCATTCTTTATGAATGTCATAATGACACTAAATATTTGAGTTATATCATCACATATCTAATATATATACCAAATAATCTACCACCTCAATGACACATAACTTATAATTCCATAAAATTATAACATCCACAAGGAATAATAACCACTATCACAACAATACACAACCAAAATAATTTTCACATATCCAGTTTGTGACTTGAAAAATATATATAAACTGAAAAAACCATAACATGATAACACCCAAAAAACCATGATAACCATAGATATTTAACACATACTCTTAATATTTTCTCATACTCATATATAGAGTCTTTAAATTAAATATAAACCACTATATAACACAAAATATCATCACTAATTAGACTAAACATACCTCTATAGTGCTCCACACTATAAAAAATACTTAGTATTTACCTATTCCTATCATTCCACTAGATTCTACTTTAGAAATAAATTTACATTATAATTTTAAAACCTCAAGTAAAATTCATATTTAGAAACTTTGAAATTTATAGTTTTAAACTCATATTACACTTCAAATTCAAAATATCACTCTATAAAATCTATATTTTTTAAAAAAAATCAATGAGAATAAACTTTTCATTTAAAATATCATGTTAAAAAATTAATTTTCAAAAAATAAAATTTTAAAAAATAATCCCATTAATAATGTAAATTATGAAAATACATTCCAAGTTTTACATTACCAAAAAAAAAACCATTTCTTGTATCATTTTATAAAAGTAACCATTTTTACTACCCATTACTTTTCAAAAAAACCACTTTATATGTAAAAAACAAATTTATAGAACCGTTTTACTTTAAATAACTAATAATTTCCATGAAAGTACTCATAATTTACTATAAACTTTAAATTAATCATAAAATTAAGGCTATAGATGGAATATTTAGTAGGAAAAATCAAAACGGTTTGTATAATACATTCCTAATCAGACAAAAAATAACATTCTCAACAAAGAAAACACTTAAATGACTTAAATAAAATTGTTATGAGAGAGAAACTAAATAGATAATAATTATCATACTCAATAATTTAAATTATATATCAATAAGAATATATGTGAGTGTGTATAATAAACTATATAAGAACTAGTGAGGTACAT
Organism: Viscum album; assembly: GCA_963277665.1. Taxonomy (NCBI): domain Eukaryota; kingdom Viridiplantae; phylum Streptophyta; class Magnoliopsida; order Santalales; family Viscaceae; genus Viscum; species Viscum album. Next base: position 78,769,720 of record OY728163.1, on the reverse strand, counting down.
AGGAAAGCATTGTTTACTTTATTATATACTATTTAATTCATTAAGACCCTTTATATATATTAATTATAATATTAATGAGATGAACATGTCCTAATGCACCACTGGACTACAAGATGTATGAATTAATGTAAGGAGTGACACTCTTCCAAGCCCTATAACCTTATTCCCATGTTTTCCCAATATCCATTTTGAGATACTTTAAATAATTCCTCATACATACCTATAGTTTCTAGAGAAAACATTGAAACACCCTTGGTAAATTTGGTTTCTATCATAGCAATGTTTTCTAGAAATTCACATGGTGTACCCACCCTATATCCTGATATATTCTTTAATATCTATGAAAGTAAAATTATAGAAAATCCCAAAACATCATTGTTGTACCACTTGTAATAACCATGGCCTATATTTCCAAAATGGTACCCAAATGATGTTGATACTTCCACAAGGGAATTCGCGAGTCCCCAAGGGATGGTGAATATCACCTTAGGCTATGGTTTAACTTTGGAAAAGAGTTTAATCACTTTTAAAAAAATAATTTATTATATAGTACCACTTATAGATCATCTTGACTCATATATATGTGGTACATCTATAAAAAAGATAAACAGACCCCCTGTAATAACCAAATAATGACATATGATTAATCATGAAATATCTATATAAACATAAAAAATAAAAAAAAAAATCTATAAATAAACTTACTCTCCAGAATATATAAAACTACATACACACAAAATAACCAGAATATAATGGTCAATATTCCAAAACATAATCTAAGATAAAAAATTCCATGCTCAAAACATGCAACAGTCCAACTAACTCCTATTACATTTAATATCATTTGATATGTGAATATAAATCATTTATCAATATATAAAATTTAAATTTAAATGAAATAATTTTAACTACATTCTCACAATGGTTTCCATGTAAGGTGTGAGTACAAATATTTAATAAGGCACCACCAACAGTGTCTCAACAGAATAATGAAAAAATAGTTGTATACATGAATACGTATACTAATTTATGTGTGTGTGTAATAAAATCCATTAATAGGTAATCTTAAAACTTTGAAAAAATATATATTTTTATAAATTATATTCCAAAATAATCTATAATAATTAACTCTCTATATTAGGAGGATCCATGCCATTATTACCTGCTTCCGGCCAACACATGGAGTCTAATATGAGGTATTAACACTATCCAATATAGGATGCAGCATTCATAAGTTTATACATTGTAATAAAGTATATATACACACCCATGTATATATATATATATGGTTGTACCAATTTAGGGCTCAATAGCCAATCCAGAGGAAAGGGAAATGTGTATACATAGTCAAAGTGCACTCATAACTTGTCCCTTTAAGAATTGGAAAAGGGAGCAGATTGAGTGTGAAACCCATATAATTAAAATATATACATTAGTGGTTGAAATACTCCTTCAAGTAATTTATATAAATTATCTACAATTCTAAATCAATATATATGCTTCATATTAAGAAAACAAACATTTTTTATACCATATAAAACACCGTCTATGGTATATAAGATTCATTACTTTTTATCTAAACAAATAACTAGGCATGATACATATAATAGTAAGTATGAAATAGTTATAACTTAGATGTGATATCAAGTATAGAATAAGTCACAACCAAATAAAACTTTTAGAACCCAGAAAATGCTATGATGATTGATTAATATCAATTTGAATATAACAATTAAAAAGTAAAGTTATTTAAATAATTAGGATTTGTTTATTGAAATTTATTATTAGTAAAAGGAATCATTTAAATAAGGGAGTTCCTTTTAAATAAAATGGTTATACACTTTAATCTCTTACTAAATTAACTAAATACATTAAGTTTACATTGAAAACTTGTATATATATATATAGTGAAAAACAAATAGTTTAAATAAAATATTTTTTGAATAAAAGGACTTTCTAAGGAAAATATTTATAAAAAGTTCAATTTTATAGAATCGATCTATTTGTTTATAAATATTTTAAAATATACATTTTATAAATCAAGCCAATTAGTGAATCAAAATATATATTATCATTTAAAATACAAGGAAGGTTTAGTTCCAAACCATTCCTCCCTACATGGATAACTTATCCATTATCTCACCTAAGAAATAGTCTCTTAACCAATATTTATGTATCGACCATGAATTATAATTCATTAAAGATACCAAGGGAATAAATGATCATAAACTATAAAATATATCATAATCTCATGGAATTATGTTTTTATAAAATTATTATATAATATTATACAATATAGAATATATGATCATTCTATAAGTTCATAAAAAACTAATTATTATAAAATTGGGTCTCTTATGTGTACTTTATAAGTGGAAGAAATTACAAACCCACATATGTAATAATATCAAGGAATTATTATAAATATAAACTAATATTAAAAATCAAATGAAATATTTGACCAAACTCAGTCAAGTTAAACTCTAATATAAATAACCTTGTACATGTATATAATCAACTTCACATAAAACTAGATAATATGGTTTACTAAAAATGAAATAAAGAATCATTTTTAAGATATAAATTAAATGAAAAATAATTTTGAATTATTGACATATTATACCAAAATAACATTGAAATGAAATTTATTAATAACATTGAAAATAATTTTCATACTTTATTATTAATTTATAAAAAAAATACATGGCAGACATGTCATAGAAATAGCATAAGAATTCACCTAAAGGGTTGAGACCACTTTCCACAATCATCAATGAACATTAACATTTCCCAAAACCACTAATGAATAACTAAATGGATACCAAATAACTCTTATCAATAAAAAGAAAAGAAACAACCAAAACTAAGTAAACTCTTATTTGAATATCCTCTAAAAGTCATTTAATAATATTTCCATCCAAACCTATAATTTAAACCACTAAACTATATTCCAATTTAATTAAATAATAATAAAACGTTAACATAACTCCCCCATCAATCTATTAATATCAAATAAGTGATATAAAATGAATAAAAATCCATTGGGGAATTATCTAGACAAAGGGAGAGGAATCCAACATCTTATATATAACATCCCAGACCTTATGGGCCATTATGTTGTGGGAATTGTGGTAGTAAAGGTGTTTGGAAGAGGTTATGAGAGTAGTTGGAGGAAAAGGGAGGTTGTTACTTAACAATCCAGATAATATAGGTTCTATAAAGTGGTTTTGGGTGTTATGTTTTAGGGGCGGCCTTTACGGTGTTGGTTGGACAACTATGGTCTAACGGGTGGTTGGAGGTTTTTCTAGAGATACTTCCATTTTGGGGGGGTAATTGTGCTAGGGAGTATTGAATATGTAATAACCCTTCTCAAAAAGTGATGGTTTTGGTGTGGAGAACTTAGCTATAGAGTAGAGGATTGAGGGTCATTTCTCAATGGTTCTTCCAATTTTGGCACTGCTACGTCATGGAGTGGGGCTATAGAATACACCCTTATATATTATCAAGGACATTCATCATAGTATACCAGGATACATCATGGTTCCTTTCCCCTTTTTTTATTTTTATCATGGGAGTATCCTAAAACATATACAAGGCTCTGACTGACTAGGTTTCAATGTATTCATCCCTTCAACACTATAATCCCTTTAGTTTTCATCTAGGATACAACATCGTTCTGGAGGCAATGCCATGGTCCTGTGTTTTTCCAGTTAGGTATAAATTCTTAAATTCCCTCGGACTAGATATATTTTCTAGTGTTTATCTTGTTTATTGGGTGACTCAAGTGTATTCCAATGAGTACATTTAGACAGATTTCAGTGTCTTTCATACCTAGCCTTATAGGATTGATCTATATTGGTTTTATTGAGTTTCCCTTGTCTTTATCCATATTTTATCCAATTTTTCTCTAAGTTTATTCTTTTCAGAGGGGCCACTATTTGATAATCTTGAGTTTTGGTGTGGTTATGGTAAGGGTATTACATGGTTGTTGTGTTCTAGGTTGGTAAGTTATTAGTTTTCATTATGGTATTTTGTAGTTCCCTTTCACTTATGTTTACCTTGTAAAGTGAATTGGGAAGCACCATTTGTAGTAGTGGATCCCTTGACCTTCATCTTGTACATTATGAAGAAGGTATTTTACTCTTGTTTATCTATAGAAATTTTTTTGAACTAGACTAATGAAGATAATTAAATGTTTAATTGAAATTGAAGGGTGGGGGAATGATCTACATGTTTTTACAACTTTTTAATAATTTGATATTGAAATTATTCATGCTTGTTATACCAAAAAAGTCATAGATGTTGGGAGACCTTTTCTATAATGATTTTATATATGTTTTAAATCCCTTGATTTGTAATTATTACGACACCACCTTGAAAAAAATGGTTAATCACTTATAATCGACTAATTAATTGGTTTCACATTGATATATGGCTTATGTGATAATGTACCTAAAATAAAGGAGTGTGATTAATGAAAATACCCTTGAAAATATGAAAACATTTATTTGATGATATGAAAAGTGTTTTGGTATATGAATATGTTTCAAGTGTGATTGTGGTGTGTAGGGATGCTGTGTTATGCTGTGGAGAAGATATGGGGTGGTGATGTGTAGTTTTGATGTGGGGTGGTTATGTGGTGAGAAGTGTAAGTGGCATGTGGAAATGGTTATGATGTAGAAAGTGGTTGTGTCTATTGAATGGTTGATATGTGTGGGATTGTTGTCTTGGGAAGTTGGTCTATTTGGTTTCTTTTTTTAGTCATGTGTTTTTCTATAATCTTGGGTGGAATTGGAATTAAATGATGATGTTGAAACTAAAATGGCATGAGATGGTTTGGTTAATGGGATGGAAATTGTTAATGAATAAATTAAAGGTGAATGTTTGGTTTTAAAATGGTTAATATTTAGTTTAAAGTAACAGGTTGAATAAATGTAATAATTGGTAAAATGAATGGGTTGAAAATAATGGAATAAATTGGTTATTTTAATTGAAATGGGGTTTTAATGGAAATCTAGAAATTTTTTTAGCTTGTAATGAGAAGGTGAAGTGTGTTTTCTGGCTTGTTCCTTATTTTTTGGTCTTATACATTTATTGGTGGTTGTTCAAGTTTCATTACTTGGAATATTGGTGCTAATTTTTTTAGTTTGTTAGTTATTTATTATGAACCCATAGGTTATTCCTATGTTCTATGAAATTATATACAATTTATTTTCTTTTGATTATATGTACGCACACCACCCATGTCAAGAACCTAGTACTGAAAACTAGTAGTTTTGAGGGTGTTTTCCCCAACATCATGGTGGTGAGGATAGATGGATTGCTACCCTCACTTCCATGATCCCTCTTCCAAGTGATGATGACAGGCATGGGTTGTCATAGATAGAAGTTTAAAGTGCACTATTTAGATGTGATGTGATGTGGTGTGATAGACCAGGTGTCTTTGGTCAAGATATTTTTGATGAGGTGATGAGATGGATTTTGTGGGGGTCCCACATTGTAGGAATAAGTAACAAGGTTGATTTCCTTAATGTTCATGATACCCTACTATCCTAGTTATGAGATGAGATGTGGTGTGATGGTCGAGGAGTTAGCAGGAGATATGAGATGTGATGTGATGAATAATGTCTCTACAGGTGATATGTGATGTGATGTGATGGGATGTGATGTGATAGCCTAGGTTTCTGTGGGTCATATATGATGTGATATGATGGTAAATGATATGATATCTCAGGTGTCTATAAAATATTTGTGATATGGAAGATGTGGGAGAACCTGGACGTATGTCATGGGGGTCTAAGGGTGGATAATTAGTGGGAAAGTGGTACAAGATACCCTATCACTGATATGATTCATATTATGTTATTATACTTGGATGTATTATTTAGTGAGAAATCCCTGGTGAGATTGGGATTGGTTAGTTGACCGGTTTAGGTGTTGTTGGTTCTGTTTTTTTCTCACTAGTGGATTAGTATTATCTTTTCAGAAGTACATGAGAGACTTTTTTTTGTCTTACTTAGTATACACATATGCTCACCCCATGCATATAAAACTATTTTTAGGTTTCCAAGAGGACTATGTGGATCATTTGGAACATTTCTTGCATAGGTTTTGGAGTTGTTGCTATGTTTTTTCCTTGAATCATTCTTTTGGGTATTCCCTTTGGATATCCTTGTATTTATTTACATTATTCACACATTATGGTATGGTTTTCGGTTTTCTAAAATTTATATTATGGTATAAATTTTCATACAGTTAATTTATCTTGTCTTCTGGTCCTGTATATATTATAGAGGGTAATGCCTCCAATATTGAGTTTTTTTATACCCTTGGTGCTAGTTTCCAATCCAAGACCTACTGTATAAAGTACTCAGTAGTTCATTTTCCCTCATCCTTCATTTTTAGTGTAGGAGGGTACCTTTAGAGGGAGGGGTCATGATTGAGTGGTATTAGAGTGAGGTTGAGGGATAGAACAGAGTTCAAGGTTAGGCATGGTGAGGATTGCATGGTTTTTTAAGGAAATAGTGCTAGTTGATTGTTGTCACTAGAAAACACATCCACAAAATATTCCAAATTCTTTCATACATGATTAAAGATCGCATACCATTTCGCAATCTTCGATTTGACTAGTCGTAGAGCCCATACGGAGTTACGGCTTAGGCTTTATAGACACTCAAACTTGGGCTGGAAAATTAGTTCACAGAGCCCATTCACGATGCTCCCACCATGATCACGGTGTAGAGGGAACTTGACTAGAGCCTCTGTGAGCATAGTGAAGGTCGATGATGGTCGACTCTACGGTTAAGAATAACTTGAGTGAACATGACCAGATCCTCCACGAGCACTACGAAGGTCGATGAAGGTAGACTGGGTGATTACAAGAAACATAAGGGAACTCCATCTGGTTGTGGAGATCAACTTCTTTCGTGGTGCCATTGTCTCTTCACGGTGTGCATTTTTTCTCTGTGGAATGTTCCATTTACATTCATCACCAATAAATATTTGGCTCACCCACCTTCATAAGAACAGTCACTTCGCCCCTTGGGTGGCCAATCTCCCCATGGGCGGCCGATCTCCCTTGAGTCGAACCATTCCTCAAGAAAATCATCCAAACAACGTCACCTGAATCCTATACCAGGTTGAACTAGGAAAGGGCCGAACATACATAAGTCCCAACACTAGCCATTTCTATCCTCTTTATGCCTAATAGTCCTATAAATATAACTATAAACTGTAGTAAACCCTATGTGACAAACATAGGATGCCTCTTACTCTAAACAAGATATGCCTTATACTCCAAGCATAAGATTCCAATTGTCCTCTCTAAATGACTATAAACTGTAGCACACCCTATGTTCCAAACATAGGATACCTCTTGCTCCAAACAAGAGATGCCTTATGCACCAAGCATAATATGCCAATAGTCATATCTATATGACTATAACTGTAGTACACCCTATGTGCCTAACATTGGATGCCTCTTGATCTAAACAAGAGATGCCTTATGCTCCAAGAATAATATTCCAATAGTCCTCACTACCTAAATTTAAACTATAGGATGCCCTATAATTCAACATTAGGATGCCTCTTGTTCCAAATAAGAGATGTCTTATATGAAAAGTATAAGATACCTCACGCCAGGATTACTATGGTATAATTTCAAGATAATTCAAAACATCTCATCATTCCATCACTCCACATCTTTCATTGTGTGTCCTCCAATCAGATCTTCATCCTCTTTCATGTCTGAAGGGACCCCCTAATGGCCTGGTCCAATGCCGCATCAGCTCACCTATCATTCTGGACCAATGTCCCAGAAGACCTTGGGCAACACTTCGAGTTTGGTCCTATGTTTCGAAAATGGTCAACAATCAACCCTCATTTTTTCCCCATTTTAGGATAATCCAATATGGATGCTTTGTTTTGAACACGTTCAATAGTTATCCTCCATCGCCACTCCACCCTCATTGCACTCTGAATGTCGGGCATGTGATTCTCACGTTTTATCTCCCTTTGGTCGAACTGATTCCAATGCCCTTGGAGTTATCCCACTTGTTCACTAGAGAATAGGTGTAGGAAAATATTGTATGCCTCAACCCACCAGTGATTTGGGATTCCCTCATGTCCAGATAGGATGAAGAAATTATATGAAGCTTCCATGCATAATCCCCATCCACTATTTCCAATCCTTAGCGGTGCCCGGGAAGCTTTCATGCATAAGCCACATCCACCATTTCCACTCCGTAGTGTAACCCGAGAAACTTCCATGCGTAATCCCTATCCACCACTTCCACTCCTTAGTAGAACACGGATAGCTTCCACGCATAATCCCCACACACCATTGCTGCTCATTAGCGGCACCTGGACAGCTTTTGTGCGTAAGCCCCGTTCACCATTACCGCTCTATAGCGACACTCGGGTATCTTCTTTATGTAAGCCCCATTTACCATTTCTACTCCATAGCGGCACCCAGGAAGCTTTCTTGCATAAGCACCATACACCACTCTAGCTCCTTAGCAGCACACAGGTTTCTTCCATGTGTTACCCTCACCCACCATTGTCGCTCCTTAGCGGCACCCAGGCCTCCATCCTAGAGTAATTCCCAATCTCCATCTCCCTGGGATGCTAACCATGTATAATTCATTATTTTCTATTTGGGTTTCTAACCAGGTATAATCCCCACTTCACTTCCCATGGATTCACATTTCATGACTTGTTCATCAGGTCCTTACTGCCTCTTTTTTCTTGCACTGAGCATGACTCGCGTGGGATTAGAGTAAGCACCGACCATGACATCCTCTCTGGGCTACCCTAGAGTGTAAGCCCCAAACCATTTGGAACTACATGGAATTTTATCCTTGACAAGGAGAGGTGCATAGGAAGCCTCCCTGAGGTTCAAACCCAACACCTATTAGTCCATACACCCTTCACGTCGGTTCACCAACACCATCCTGAACTACGCGGATTTTGATCCTTGCCAAGGTAAGGTACGTAGGAAGCCTTCCTAAGGTTCAAGACCAACACCTATTGGTCCCGACCAGTCACATTAGTTCAACAAACACCATCCCAAACTACATGGACATTGATCCTGGCCAAGGCAGGGTACATAGGAAGCCTCCCTGAGGATCAAGCCCAAAACCTATTGGTCCCAACCCCTTTCACGTTGGTTCAACAACACCACTTCCGAACTACAAGGTTTGATCATTTCCAAGGCGAGGTATGTAGGAGGCCTCCATGAGTCTTAATCCAAACACCCATTGGTTCTGACCACTCCATGTCGGTTCACCTTCATCTTGTATGACTTTAAACTATACCCCCCCCCCCTTGTCCCACAAGACATAAAATTGCACCCATTAAAACTATGTGGGATTTGATCATTTTCTCCTATACAAGGTACGTATAAAGCCTCCTTGAGGTCCAATCCCAATCAACAGTAAGCCGTTGTGTTCCCCAATTAGTAGTATATCGTTTTCAACCCCAACCAGCAGTAATCCATTGGAATCCCAATCGAAGGCAAGCCGTTGTGAACCCCAACCATTGGTAAGACATTAGAATCCCAATTGATGGTATGCAATTGTGTACCCCATATAGTAGTAATTCATTGTAGTTTTCAATCGATGTTAATCCATTGTATTCGCCTTTGTTGGGACCCACATCTCTGGTCCACCTCCATGGCATCAGACCAACCCAGGCTGCTAACCACGTGTAAGCCCCAGCATGCCTTCGAGTCGATGTCCTCTGCACACACCCCAATTTTATGCCCTAACCTATAGGTTCTACTTCCTCTGGCCCCCATCCATGTGTCCATCCACATGGGCCTCCTCCTCAGGTGTCCCATCGCCCCACCAAACTATGCAGACTTTGATTCCTTACCACGGGGATACGTACGAAGTCTTTTCGAGGCTCAATCCCAACACTACCATCACCCTCATGATGGTTCCATCTCATTTCCCCCTACACTTAATTAAACTCTCCGTCATCCATCCTAATTATTACCTGGGTTTTTATCTCATTGGGAATTATGACCTATCAATCCTGTGTTCCCCATTTTAGGGTGCACTCTTTCTGACCCACCCTCAGTGGTGTCCATATCATCCTTCACAATGTGATAACTTCCCTCTATGGGACACACCACCTTAGATCCATCCTTATTGGGAGTTCTGATCCATCTACATGGTAAATCATCATGGTTCTCCCCCTAGGGATGTACTCATCTGGTCCCTCTCTATGGGATGTTATGATCACACTCATACCGTCTCCGCATGATGTTAAACGTATGGAATACCCTGTGTTAAACATGGGAAACTGAGGGAAACGTTAGAAACATGCCTCCGGAATAAGATACCTTGCGACAGATGTGGGATACCTCAGGTTCTGCGCCCTTGAGATTCCCTATTATGAGGAAGAGTACAGGTTCCCTGATGTCCACGCATCCAGATATGCTCTGACAATCCTGATGATGTCATCTACTCCGGCCGACAGTTGCTACCATGTCAAGACCCCATGGAATGTCTTGACAGAAGTAGTTTAATTAATTGGAATCCACAGATATATGGCACTCAGAATGAGATTCATGAACCACAACTCAAGTATATGAGGGAGACCCGGACTAGGTAATGAGTTATAAGGAGGAATCCACAAAAGAAGGAACTGACATACCACCATCCTGTTTCGATCAAGGAAGAAGAACACCTAAATAAGAGATAGATGTCGCCCGCCTTTGGAAAGTAGGAATGCGGGGAAACATTTCTATGTCCTCTATATATAAATGCATGCCCCGATGAAAGTGTCAGAAACATTGATCATAGTAAATGACATAGGACAAGGAATACTGGCCACAACACAAGATTCCCCCCCCCATGATTTGATATAGGTATTTGAGCTAACTAAATGACCAAGTTTGGTGGTGCCACTTAAAAGGTAAATACATAAGAGAGGTATATGAGTCATCATTTACTTGTTTTTTTTGTTTGAATTGGGTTATTTTTGGATGTTAAAATGAATTAAAAATGATATAATGAGTCATTATAAAATCTTATACTACCTGACTAAGGAAAAAATCCTTCACTTTTGGATATGGATCCTAGTCATCATCCATGTGTGGTTTAGGAAGTGGGTGTTCAATAATACTATCAGGTTAATAGTCAGATGGTTGACCTGGTTAAAGAGGATGATCAATGGAAGATAATGTCATGCACTTTAAAATGGTAGGCTTTGGGGTTGTATGGGGGAAGTGTTTCCAATCATTATATAGAGAGATGGTTAGAGGAACTTCATATCTATTTTAATTTGATTCGGTCCCTATGTAACGCCCTGACCCCAGTTACCCAGAGTCGGTGCATTATTACATAACATTGGCATGATCATAAGAAAGATCAAGTCTCGAAAGACCGATTAGTTTAGTAGCCTTGGAAGCACTAGATACAATCATAAATTTTTACATTACATCCTAAAAAAAACATCTTGTCTTCATATCCCCTCATACTATCCCTGCACGTCATTAATAAATTATTTCTTCATAATCCTGGGAAAAAAAATAAAATAAAACATTGAAAGGGGTGAGCTCAGATGCTCAGTAAGGATAACATTATAACAGAAGCTTTCATAGATAAGCATAAACACTTAAGGCAGATTATAATTAAAAAAATCCTTTTTAAACTTGAACTTCAGCATAAAATGTCAAATATAAAAGAAAATAATGCCATTTAATTACTCACATGGATATTCTACTTGTCAAATGATCACATGCAATATCAATAACCACTTTCCTAATGATGGAATGCATAATTCCAGACTATCATAACCACATATCCAAGGCCTCGTGCCAAGACTACAAATAAGATTTTGCCAAGGACTTGTGCCAAGACACTAGTTTGTCTCATGAGACCTACTGATGCATCGAGGAGCTATAGAGGGATCCACCCGTCACTTATTAAGTCCAATGCATTCCTCATATGAACAGGTTTAAACATAACATAAACATTCGTATTAAAACTAGCATACGAAATGTCAATACTTTAACTACAAACCATGAATGGTATAAAAATAGCACATCCACAGTCAAACATAACTCATTTGATACAATATGGAAGATTGTATTGTATCACATTAACCTCAATCAAGAATGATGATGGATGTTGACATAGATGAAAATAATCATCAAAACTATTTGAGAGAAATATCCCCCTTTTTCTTGAAATCATTTTAAAAGTCACACTATTTGTCAAGAAGCCATTTAAAAATAGATTTTTGAATCAAAGTGTCCCATACCACTTTGAAACTTTTTAAACTGAGTTTTAATTTTAAAACTTTAATGTCTATATAAATAAATCCTTAAAACCATTTTTAAAACATGGACATTAATGAGAAAGATTTAGATGAATAAGTCTTTAAAACATTTAAAAATGGTATTTTAGTTAGAGATTCTAACCAAAAGAGAGACACTTGAATACAAATAAGTGAGGTAATCAAAACTTTGTAATACCATGAGAATAAAGGTATTCATGAGATACTATGTCAAAGTACATTATATACACCGCATAAAAGTGATTTGGCGTATAACAACAAAGAAGTCTCAATGGAATTTAAGTTGAGATGAAATCTCTCATAAAAGTCGTATCCTTAGGTTAAGGATAAATCAACGGAATAATTATGTGTGACAAATATAAATACACTAAATATGATTGTATATTCAGTGTAAAACAATCAAAGGATATTCACACATAATCTTGTAAAAACAACACCAATGAATTGGATGTTTAACTCAACAAATAGAGAATGAGTTAAAATTACTCTTATCAAATTCATATCGATGACTTGAGAAATTATCAATGGAGTTATTATGTGTATAAAAAGTATATCTACAGAAAAGGGGAGTGGAAATTATGACATAAGCAAATGAATAGTTATTCCACACATAATCTCGGAGTAAAATAATCAATGAAGTTTGCGTAAATCCGAATAAATGGAAATTGAAATTTCAAATTCCCTTATCGATTAGGTAACATACAAAACATACACCCATGAAAGAATGATCATACAATGATGATGTAAATATACATGAATTAAAGTATATTACACAACGAATACAAACATGGGTAGTACACACACCACATGTAATAAATAAGTGGTGAACAATGGAATTCTCACGGAATTAAACGTGAGATAAGAAACCCCATACCTTGTAATTTTCCTTGGTTGGGGGTAGGTTAACCTCATGTATAATTTTGAAATAATTGTTATTAAATTATTCATTAATCATATACATTAATATGATATCATATATGATCTTTTAACATTTCTTTGTTAATAATATCTTAAAATTATTGTCGTTTCAGGTGTTAACTTACTCATTTTATTTTATATGTTTTGTTACGTAAGACATGTTTTCATAGATAGGTTGTATCTTATTAATATCCAGAATGATATCAAGTCCTTAAAAATTATTTTTAAATCATAAAATGATAATTATACTTGAATGGATACGATAGAGAATGAATCACATCGCGTTCGTGGAGACGGTAGTCCGTACGTACGCACGAGCGACAATATCATTCTTTTGATATTAAAATAATATATAATTGGATGGTATATCATATATACAGAATAATTATCATGTTATATTTATTATTTTCATGAGTTAAACAACATTATTATACCCACCCAAATAATAATATATTGAATAACAATTACACCACGACGTGGAGACGGTAGGCCGTACGTACGCACGTATGGTGACATGTTATTCAAATGGTGGATAGAATACTGAATATGGTTGTACCATATTTATAATAACATCAAAGTATATATAAGATACTGGATTTATTATTTTATAATGGTAATAACAAAGAAAGAAGAAGTGGAAGAAGAAAGGAACTTGAAAAGGGGTGGTGAAAACATTACCTCTTCTTCGAGTTCTTCCTTTTGATTTGATCAAAAGGGCTCCTTAGGTTGGCTTTCTGATCAAACTAAGTCCTCTAGGTTGTAGTGAGGTAAGTTGGGAGAGTATTTGGGCAGGTTTTGGCCGAACCAAAAGGCTTTTAAGGTGTGAAAAAATGAGAAGGAGGAGTGCCCTTTTATAAGAGGGGTGAGGGGAACCTTTGGAAAAGCTAGAAATATTAATTTATAATAAATTCATATTAGGTTTATAATGGCTCCAAAGTTGATTATTCAAAGGTTAAGGTCGGGATAGGTATAAAACCATTCAACCAATATAATTTAGACAGGTTCGGGTTACTATATTAACCTTATCGTTTAGTTTTATCTCTTAGTTAATTAGTTTCACATTTACCATGTCACTTTTTATTTTTATATTATATAGTTAATAAACTTAATATATACATCCAAGAGACCCCCAAGTGGTCTATTAATGATACAACTATTATTATATAAGTCTATTGGCCGAACCTTTTATTTTTATGAATTTAATATCAATTAATAATATAATATTTGTTTTAAAAACTCTTTTATGTCAATTTTGACACTATTCAATAGTTGATTTTTGTGAAACTCATAACAGAATGATTACTTCGAACAAAGTCAATTAATTCAATCCTAATATGTCATATTATCCTATAAAATTAGTTTAATTCATTAAAAGTTTCAAATTATATTTATTTGGGTATTTATAATATCAATTATTCTAATTTTTCACAATTATGGTAATTACTTCATCATCATTGTGTCATAAATAAATTAACTTATTTAGTCTCTAAAAATTATAAATAAAATATAATAATGTAGGAAATATTTTTATATTTATAATTAATATTTATAGTCTAAAATCCAACATATATAACCCTATGTAACAATTTTTTTTCTAAAAGATATATGCTTGTGTCATTTTTGTATTCATTTTAACTTAATTAAAATAAAGTGTCCCTATCACTTACAAGTGGATTCATGGGGTCCCAAAATTGACCCAAAGATGCCCATGGTCGACCATGTATCAAAAAATAGGGTTAAGACACATTTTAGGGTAATTTAGTGTTATTATAATATTATTTTTTTAACGCTTGTTTACCGGATTTACCCTTTAACCATGGTAAATAAAATATTTACCGAAGTAATTATCCAAAATGTCTAAAAGTAAAAGTTACCTATTTACACAATTTTAACATCCTGATTCCAAATATGGAATCCATTTTTCCAAATTCAAAATACATAAGTGGAAGAAATTAATTTAAAATTAATTCTCGTTGTTAAAACAAAAAGTGTGTTTTTAAGAGATAATAACTATCAAAAGATTGGCACTTGTTTATGTCTGGTTTAAATGTGAAATTATGTTCAATGACACACATTGTATTACATGGTAAAAATATATTTTAAATATAATTTAAAACCACTCAAATTAATAATTTATCACTATTAATTATTTCGATTAAAAAGGTTGTTTTTAATTAAAATTTAGTAATTTTTTACTATTCATCAAAATATAAAAGTTATCCGAAAAGTACCAAAATTTCACCCTAGGCTAATTTCGTTATTCTGAATCCAAAAATGAAGTCTATTTTACCAAATTCAAAACATTAAATTTTCATTTATTAATTTAAAATTGATTCCTGCTTTCGAAACCAAAAGGCGTATTTTTAAGAAATAATAACTATCAAAAGTTTGACACTTGTTTATGTCCAATTTCAAGGTGAAATTACTTAAAATGACCATAATTGGATTAAATAGTAAAAATATAATCTATTTATACTTCCAAACCATTAAAATGTAAAATTTAACAATATAAATTATTTTGATTAAAAAATTTGTTTTCAGTTAAAATTTAGTAAGTTTTCACTATTCACCCAAATATGAAAGTTATCAGAAAGACACCAAAAAATTATTGATACTAAATTCTTATTTCCAGATTCTAAAGAAGAATTTAATTTTGTCAAATTGAATATATAGAAGTTTCAAATATTGGTTTTAAAAAGGCTTCGCCATTAAAAGGCAGTAAAATTTCATTTTTTGAAAAATACTTCTTTTATCTGAAAAAATGAATTTGTTCATAAATCATGTCTTAGAATCTCATAATATGGATTGAAATTATAAGGATAATATAATATTTAAAATTTAGTTAATACTATTCATAACCTCTTTTGAACGACTAGTTTGGTAAGTCGTGGTGTACTTGAACTCAGTGTTACGTACAACACACGCTATTGTATTATTCAAAGAGAAGTGTACTGTGGAAGATTGGGCTGTTACTGGGGTGTTACACCCTAGTGGAGTTCTAGGTTACTTTGGTAGTTATTTAGATGTGAGGAGGTACACATCAGTGGTAGATGCTATATATGGGTTAGAAGAAGGAGGCAGATGTGTCATGAGTCAAATTTCATAAAAAAAATTGAAAAATTTCCTTTCGACCATGAAGGAAGTGAAGAGGAAGAATATTATCTCTCTTAAGTATGGGAGTATGCCTATTTGGAAGATGGGAGTCATGTTTAAGGACCTTCTAGGTTATTCCTCAGATATTTTTCCTAATGAGGAGTCCTATGTGAGACATCTCAAGGTGGAACTATTTCCTTCTATCCAATAGAAGGATACTCTCTTTAGGTAATGGACGTATTTTGAGTTTTAGAATAAGGAAGAGGTTATTGAATATATGCACTCTTGAAGAGTTTAACCGTGATAGGAGAACTAGTAGGGTTCCATGAGGAGAAAATTTTTCATTGTAGGTCTCAGGTTCCAGGACCTTTGAGTTTTCAACAATTAGGGAGTCAACTTAAACAGAATCCCTTATAGCCTTATGTGGAATGTGGTTTCCATGATTTTCCTAGTGGCTTGGGGCTAGAGTTATTTCCCTATGGTGTTTATAGTCATTGTCAGGATCAGTGACTGGTGGTTCTCTAGGCTCATTTTTATAGATATTATCTGTTGTATTGCTATTTTCGATGGTAGTTACTAGAAAACCCATTTCAAAAGTATAAGAATCATGATTATGCCCCCACTAAGAGGGGATGTAGTATTTAGAGGCTGAAATCATGTTATTCATCAAGTTTAGGGACCTCATCCTATGTTTTTCCATGTAAGTTTCAATATACATAGAGGTATAGGAGATGGGTGTTGTCATTTGCATGTAGTGGAGGCGGCAGCACCATAGGGGTCAGAGATCATTTGAGGTATGATCAGCTTACTATCTACCCTAGTTTTTACTTTTTTGATTGAGGATATTCGTACTCTTTTGTTTCACCCACTCTAGTCTTTTCTCTGGGAATGGATATAGAGAGGCCTCATATGCCTCTGGTGTTGACCATGTCAGTCAAAGGCTAGACCATATTTTTTGATGTGTTTAATGGGTGTTGTCTGATGATTGGGCCACATCAGTCATGTGGTATCTGTTCTATAGTCATATTTAACTATACGACATCATTCTCTGTATAGACTGTTTTATTTCATGCACACTATTATTGAATTCTTTTGAAGGATTTGGAATCCCTACACTTGGATGAAAGTGTGGTTGATGGTGTAGGTTTCTTATTTCAAATGAAAGGGACGCCCTCTTCTATGCATTATATGGAGGAGTCTTAGTGAGAAGACTCATATATAGAGGTGATGCGTGATTTTTTTGTCTATAGTGATGTTCTATAAGGATGGTCAGAGGATGGATAGAATTGGATTTTATTTCATGGGATGTTTTTTGTTCTGATAGAGATACATGAGTGAGTCCTTCATGAGTTTCATATCTCACCTTGGTGGTACAACAATGAGTGACAAAGATTTACTATGTCTTGAGGATGTAGTTTTGGTGTCCTTGGATGAAATGTGAAGTGATATATTTTTTGTCCTAGTGATTGGTTTTCTAGCTGGAAATAGTTATGAATCCTGTTCTTGGTGGTTTATTATAGCCATTGTATGTACCAAAGTTTTTATGGGATGACATATCAATGGATTTACTAATGGGGTTACCCCAAGATTAGGGAGGTTATAATGATATTTGGGTAATAATGGATTAGTGGAAAAATCATCCCACTTCCTAATAATCGAGGATTTAGACTGCATGGATATTTTAGCAAGAAGGTATATGGATGAGGCAGTGTTATTGCATGGATTCAAAAGGTTAATTATCTAAGATCATGACACTAATTTTACATAATGTGTTTGGGGGGATTGTAACATGATTTTGGAACTCATTTTCACCTCATAACCTCTTTCCACCCTTATATATATGGGTAGATAGAGTGGACTATCCAGACACTCTAGGATATTTTATTGGTGTGCATCTTGTACTTTAGCAGATCTTGGGAGAAACATTTTCCTTTTTTTCATTTTCTTACAATAATATTTATCACTCATCCCTTGGCATGACTCCGTTTTACGCTTTATACTGGCGGTCATGGAATTCTTTATTGTGTTGGGCTAGGGTTAGAGAGTCATTATTTCATGATCCCTATGTGGTGCATAGCACAACAGAGAAGGTTTATATTGTTTATGAGATAATGAAATAATCACATGTTTTATAGAAGGACTATACTAATCACAATAGGGGTCTCTTGGAATTGAGGTTGGAGACCATGTGTTCTTATAGGTTTCCCCATGATTTGGGTTGTGAATCTTTGGAAGGTGGAGTAAGATCTCACCCCATATTTTTGGGCCTTTTGAGGAGTTGGTGTGCATTGGGAAAATGGATTATGAATTGGCACTTTTTCCATGGAATGACTAGATCCATGATGAATTTAATATCTCTTAGATCCATTAGTACCTTCATGATTACTCCCATATCATTGACTAGGGTGATCTATATATCAATAATGACATAACATTCATGGAAAAAGCAATGTAGTGGTAGAATCATCAGGAAAAGGTGTTGTGATGAAGGATCATTCTTGGTTTATGTACTATGGAGAAATGGTGGCCAAGAGAATATTACTTGGGAGCATGTGACGTAGATGCATACCTAGATCCCAGATTTGTTTTGATCTTGTCTTACTTTTCCATCATTATTTTTCTTGATGATTTCATGTTTAGATCTTGATATTTTATGAGATGTTCTTTCTTTGATGATGTGTTGTGTAATTTAGGATTCAAGAATATGTATAAGTAAAAACCTTAAACCTAATCAAGGAACATTAAAATCTGACTTGATTAAAACCTTGATAATGAGTCAGTGCCACCCAAAGTGGATAATATATTCACATAGAAGATGGAATTTCCTGATTTTTGTGCCTGTGGTTCTATTATGTAGTGGTTATTGTAATTATTGGATTGGGATTTTTGGGGGATGAGATGGTGGTTCAGTTTGATGTGTAAAAAGGTTTTTGGTTTGTAGTTTATCTACAGTGGTGTGGCAATGTGGTTTTGAGGGACGTTTGGTGAATGTTCTTAGCTAGTTTTGATGAATTTTGTTGGTGGTGTGGTTGTGTTTGGGTCGTGAAAAGATTCCTAAGAGGTATCTTGAGGGATGGTTTTCTGGTTATCCTTTCCCTTTACTTTCTAGATTAATTTTGATTCTAAATAGATATAATAGTTTGAGAGGTGTCTGATGTAATGGCATAAACCTTCT
This sequence comes from Viscum album, assembly GCA_963277665.1. Taxonomy (NCBI): domain Eukaryota; kingdom Viridiplantae; phylum Streptophyta; class Magnoliopsida; order Santalales; family Viscaceae; genus Viscum; species Viscum album. The sequence goes on along the minus strand of OY728163.1, from coordinate 78,750,228 downwards.
ATCTTATTAATTTTTAGGAATGTTGGTGGTATATGTGTTTGTATGAGGTTTAGAGAGTAATTATAGGAAAAGGTAGGTTACAGCAAGAAAATACAGCTGACATAGGTTCTACGTCATGGATTTGGTTGTAACATTATAGGGGTGGTCACCATGGTATAGGATGGAAAGTTGTGGTGTATCAGGTGGATAGAGGTATTATTAGAGATACTATCATTTGGGGGTAGTTTCATCATGGATCCTTAGCTACAGAGTATCCCCTTATCAACAAGTGATAGTTATAGTGTGAAGATCCTGGCTAGACATAGTGTCTCATGGGTCATTTTTCACCAGTTCTTCCAATTTTAGTAACACTATATCATAAATACGGACTATAGTATAGCCCCTATTCGATTTTCAATGGTTTGTGTCATAGAAAACCAATTTATGGCATGGTGTCTTTCGACCTTTTTGGATCTAAATTGTGGGAGTATCCAAAAATCGCATATGTGTCTTTGGTTGGCTAGATTGTGGCATGGTTTTAACCTATCAAACATAATCCCTTCTGTTTTCATCGTAGTTATAGTGTGGTGCGGGAAGATACTTCATGGTCATCTGTTTCTCAGGCTGGATAAAAAAAATTTATTTCCATTAGACCATATCACATTTCTAGTGTTTCTCTCATTTATTAGGAAACCAAAGTGCATACCAAGGCGCAACATCATCCCCATTTTAGTGGATTTGTAAAGACCTATAAAATTCAAGGGAATTTTTTTCTTAATTTTCTTGGAAATTTTATAAGAACGCGGTTTCTGACAGCACATGATTCCGAGGCCGGGTGTGCCCGGAATTTCTATCCAAAGTTTAGCTTGGGTACATTCAGTGAACGAACAAGTGGGTTTTTCTAACTTTTGAACCCGTGCTCGGAATCGAATTTCGAGGGCACCGATGGATTAACAGTGCTGGTAATTGCTTAGGAACACCTTTTCCAGAGTTGCATTTTCACGGGAGGAGTTGTTAAAAATTTGTGGAAGATAAAATAAAAATTGAGTTACAATTTTTATTTCTTTTAAGTGGTTTATCTGTTGAGTGGAAGTTGGGGTAACCACCCAACCTCCCATGGGAGGTTCTGAGAGTGGTGGGGCCCACACGAACCTCACCCCTTCATATTCTCTAACTCCTTCAACTCACCATTAATTTTGATAACATAAGTTAATTAAATAGGTGAGTTTAATTTGAATGATTAAAATTCAAATGCTTAATTTATGTTAATAAAATAAGTAAGGGACTTATTTTATTTGTTTTTGGGGTCTTATTGCTTTGAGAGTTTTTGGGAGAAAAGATACGGAGCTTGAAGAACATCTTCCTCTTCGACGAAGAACGCGAAGAACGCGAAGAACACCAGATTCCTCGGAGATCAACGATGTGACGCCGTCCCCGCGACGCGACTCTCTTCTTCTGTGACGTCTTCTTCCGTGACGGTTATTTCGGCGACGAACCCTCGTTCAATGATTCGATGAGATAGGGGTTTATTTATTTCATTTTTTCGTTGGTTTTTCGTCTATTTTGAACCGCCTGTTATCGCAATAACGAGAGGAGGTCGGACCGCACAAACATGGCCGACTCTCCTCCCCCTTGTTGGTTGATTTTTGTTGCGGCTCATGTAAGGCGGCACGGTGGCAAAGCACCGCGTGGGAAATGTTAAAGAAAGGGCGGAGAAACGCGGCGCCGTCGCGCCGTGCCGTTGGAAACAAACTAATCAGCGGCCCCGTCGGGCCGCGCCAAAGAACCTTGAAGGAACCTCGAAGCACCACGGACGGAGCGGGGCCGCGGCGCCATCGCGCCGCGCCGGACGGACCAAGGTCATGGCTGGCTCTAGGCCGCAGCGGAGCAGGGGAAACGGCGGCCGGTTCCAGGCCGCCGACGTCAGAGAAGGGGGACAGGCCTTGCCAGTCCCGTGTTGGTAGCAGCCGGCCGGCCGGTGTGGGCTGGCCGGTCAGTGGAAGAGCCGGGGGTTACAAACCCCTGGAGGCCAGCTCGAGCGGACCCCCATTATGGGGGTCGCAGTTACGAAAACAGGGGCAGACCCCCCCCCCCCCCTCATTCGCTCGGCCGAACGGCCGAGACCCTGGCCAGCGCGCCAGTGCGCTGGGCCGTCTGCCCTGGCCGGTCCGCCAGACCGGGCCGCGCCCAGGCCGCCAGGCCGGGCCGCGCCCAGGCCGGGTCGGGCTGCGCCTGCCGGGGCGGGCAGCGCCCAATCGGGTCGGACCCAGGTCGGGTTGACCCGGTTCGGGCCGACCCAGGGGGTATCGGGCCGGGTCGGACCGGGCCCGAACCCCCTAATACCGAACTATTTCGGTCTATTATCCATAACTTGGGCTGCGGAACTCCAATCGACGCACCGTTAGTGGAGATGCGATCCTAGGAATGAGACAGTCGTTTCGATATGTTACACTCAATTTTTTGGAGTACTTTGGGTTTGGCCGGGTTGGTTCGTACACGAAACCAACTGGGCCCTCGGAGCGGAAACGCTTATAACTTGAGCTTCGGACGTCCGATTGACGTTCCGTCAACTTTGATGGATTCCTCTTAGTGAGACAGACATTTTGGATTACTCAACTCAAGGTTTGGACGCAGTTGGAGTACGGTCGTGTTGGTTTTGATTTAAAACCCAACCGGGCCCCTGGAACGAAAAAGCCAATAACTCTCAGACCGGGCGTCTGATTGACGCGCCGTCAGTGACGTTGAGTTCCTGTTGACGATATGGAACTTTTGGATACATCAACTCCGGACTATGTGTCAGTTGATGTATCAGCCCTTCGGCTCGTGGAGAGGACCCTCCCGAACGATCTTGTTGTGTGCGGGAACCCTAGAGCTGGCTGCGACTGTGATGACGATGAGGACTGTGCAGAAATCCTCCGCGGATTCGATGGCAACGACTACAGCACTCAGCGATCCTACGTGGAACAGTGCTACCGATCCTGTGTGGGTCAGATCTTGTGTGGGTCAGCGCTCAACGGTCCTGTGTGGGCCAGCACCTACAGATCCTGTGTGGGTCTGATCCTGTGTGGGTCATTGTGGGGGTTAGTTAACTATCGATCTTGTGTGGGTGAGATCCTTTGTGGGTCATTGTGGGGGTTAGTACCTATCAATCCTTTGTGGGTATGATGGCTTAGATGAATCAGTGGCTATATCTGATCATCTCTATCATCATACGAAAAAGTATACCTGTGTGAGCTGTATCTTGACTTTCAATCCTTATCTTCAATATGTTTGACTTGATATCATGTGTGGATTACGTTATGCTTTCCTATGTGGATTAGGTTGTGGTTTCCTGTGTGGACTGGGTTGTACTTGAGCTCGGATGTTGGGGCTGAACGAGAATTGATGACTTAGGTATATGTATGGGCATATACCTAAGTAGTGTCGGATGTTACTTCGTGATTGTACCTTTCCTTTGTGGATTATCCTTTGTGGATTCTGGGAGACCTTCTAGGGTCTTTGTGTCCCTACTGAGTAGCTTATACTCACCCCTACACGGGCTATGCCCGCACTACGTTGTGTTGGTTGCAGACGACGGACAACACTGATCATGGTTGAGGCACGAGGAGAAGATCGGTACCCGGAGGTGGACCACTGGGCGGGGCATACTCAGAGTGGACGGCTGGACCTGAGGAGTTGTGGAGGCTATCTGTACTCACCCTTCTGGTGGGACTTCCAGTGGACGGCTCGAGGCTACGGTTTTACTTTCAGTTGCTGTTTTCCCTTTCCAGTTGTACTTTACTTTCAGTTTGGATTTGTATACTGGCCCACTTACTTTTCCACACTTACTTTTGTATCAGTTTTTACTTAGGGTTTACTTCTACTGCTTGCTTGCTCTGTGGTGTCTGTTTACTTTACAAAGGCAATGTCTCCCCTTTTTTCAGGAATTACACCTTGGTGCTAGTCGCCAGCCCCTGGCCTATGGAAGGCGGGCTTGGGGTAGTCACGGAACGGGCCCCAAGGACGGGTCGTGAAAAATTGGTATCAGAGGAGTTAGGTTCTACCGCAGAACTCAGGACTCTGATCTTTTTCTATGTGAAGCAATAGTGTTAAGAGTATTGAGTGTGGTTATCAGTCTAGGGAGTTCAGTGTTGGTGCGGCGGCCGACGTATCCGTACACCAGGACCCTGACTTCTGATTTCCGACTTAATACACGAAAACATTGATTGCATATGTGATTCAAGTTTTCTTTGTGATTACTTATGTTATCTCACCAGGTATATTGTTTGACTGTGGCGCACCTGTTTCTTTTCAGGATGGCCCCACTACGGCAGCCAGCTAGGGTTTTGAGAGTTGTGCGTGACGACTGCCCACCGAGCGACGAGACCTCGGTACAGGGCCCTTTGACAGCAGAGACACCAGCGGTACCTCTACCCACCGAGCCACCGATGCTACCAGCCCCAGCCGCTGACGATGCACGTCGCCTTAGTGCACTTCACGAGTTTCAGCGCCAGTAACCGCCCAGGTTCCGTGGGGAGACGGACCCTCAGGTAGCTGAGGATTGGATGGAGGCAGTTGTACAGGTTTTCAATTTAGTGATGACACCAGCAGACCTCATGGTGATCCTCGCCGCGAGCCTACTACACGCGGCAGCAGGCAGATGGTGGAGCTTGATGCTCCAGGTGCACGATGAGGCATCTCTCCTCTGGACGGACATTGAGAGCCTCTTTCGCTCGGAGTTCGTCCCAGCCACCCTCCATGTGGTGCACATTCATGAGCTTCTACAGCTACAGTAGGGCAGCTTGACGGTCGCCCAATACTCGGTGAGATTTACCGATCTCTCTCACTACTCGACATACATGGTACGGGACCCATTCTTCCAGGCCCAGACCTTTGAGAAGGGATTGAGTCATGAGATCAGGTCATCACTGATCTCCCTCAGCATTCCGACACAAGAAGGAGTACTGGAGTGAGCCCTTCTGATCGAGATCTTCCTTGCTGAGCCTTCATCAGCAGCGAGGCCTACCGCGGGGCGGCACGTAGTAGAGTCTTCTACAGTAGGCAGTAGACGGATGACTCATGGGTCTAAGCAGACCAGACCCTCAGGCAGATGACCTCAGGATACTGGCTCAGCAGTGCGGGGCACACAGCACATATCCAGTCTTTCGAAAGGCATACAGTGCTACGCATGCGGCGGGTAGGGCCGCATGGCTCGTGACTGCCCGACCCACCGTACCGAGGAGCAGTAGACGGTTGAGGGACCACCCAGGATGAGGCAGAGGGTTGACCGTGGCAGTCTGCAGGGAGAAGGCAGATGAGGAATAGGAGCCGGCCGAGCAGTAGGTGGTGGGAGATACTTTGAGGATCTACCACCACCACCACCAGGAGGTCCACCCCGACCACAGGGAGCTGGCGGGCAGAGACAGGCACAACTCTAGGCAGCGGAGGCCTAAGACCACGGCGCGCCCGAGATGATTCGAGGTACTATCTGTGTCTATTCCACCCTTGCTGCAGTTCTTATAGACACAGGAGCGAGTCATTATTTCATAGTCGCTTCCCTTGTTCGGAGCTAGGATATTTCGACTGAGTCGTTGGCTCGATCCTTACGGCTAGAGACTCCTACGGGAGTAGACTCGATGATTACGCATTGGTGCCAGTAGTCTAAGCTTACTCTAGGAGGCGATAGCTTCGGCTGGGATCTTCTTGTAGCGGCGTCTAGGCCTTATGACGTCATCTTGGGCATGGGTTGGTTATCTACAGTCCTTGCTCAGATTGACTATATTATGCGCAAGGTGTGATGTGTACGCACCGGCGGGAGTAGGTTCACCTTCACCGGTGAGAAGGGAGCCTTTGAAGCACAGGATGGACTCATGTAGAGGAGAGGATAACCCATCAGTCATCAGTTGGCTAGCCTCATCCTAGGAGAAGTTGACGTGTGGAGTCCTGGTTTTCCTATAGTTGTAGATCAGTATGTGGACGTTTTTCCCGACGACGTTCCAGAACTACCTCCTCGCAGAGAGGTAGACTTTTATATTGACTTGTACCCCGAGATAGCCCCGATATCCACTCCAGCAAATCAGATGGCCCCCGCTGAGCTTCGAGAGCTATGGGTACAGTTGGAGGACTTTCAGGGCAAGCGATTCATCTGACCCAGTGTTTCACCTTGGGCTTCCCCGATATTGTTTTCCAAGAAGGTGGACGGGAGCTTGAGACGTTGTGTCGACTATCGTCGCCTGAACCAGGTAACAGTGAGGAACAAGTATCCGCTACCGAGGATTGATGACCTCTTCGATCAGCTCACAGGATCACGGTGGTTCTCGAAGATAGACCTTAGATCAGGCTATCATCAGCTCAAAGTTCAGGACGAGGACATGCAGAAGATGGCCTTCAGATGTCGGTACGACCACTACGAGTTCTTGGTTATTCCATTCGGTGTAACCAATGCTCCATCAGTGTTCATGGCCCTCATGAACAGGATCTTTCAGCCATACCTCGATCGATTTGTCATGGTCTTCATCAACAACATTTTGATTTACTCGGTGACTGAGGAGGAGCACGCCTACCACTTACAGGTTGTACTAGACACACTCCGAGAGCACCAGCTTTATGGAAGATCTCGAAGTGTCAGTTCTGGATACGCGAGGTCCACTTCTTGGGACATGTCATCCCTAAGGTGGGAGTTGTGGTGGATCCTGCAAAGATTGAGGCAGTGCTAGCTTGGGAGCCACCCAGGAGCGTGACGGAAGTGCGGAGTTTCTTAGGACTAGCTGGGTACTACCGGAGATTTGTGCCAGACTTCTCAAGACTTTTGGAACCACTCTCAGCTTTGAAGAAGATGGGGAAACCCTTTGTGTGGTCAGACAGATGTCAGCAGAGCTTCCAGGAGCTAATACATAGATTGACCAGCGCGCCTATCTTGAGGTTGCCGGAGGAGGGAGTAGGGTACGTAGTTTACTGTGATGCGTCAGGGACCGGAATCAGATGTGTCCTGATGCAGGAGCGGGCCATGATCGCCTATGGATCACAGCAGTTGAGGAAGCATGAGCAAAACTACGCTACCCATGACCTGGAGTTAGCAGCAGTGGACTTCGCTCTGAAGATGTGGCGACACTATCTGATGGGTGAGCGCTTTACAGTCTATTCTAACCATCAGAGTCTCAGGTACATCTTCTCGTAGAAGGACCTAAACCTGAGACAGCGGCGATGGCTCGAGTTCCTCCAGGACTATGACATTGAGATAGTCTATACTCCTGGGAAGGGAAACGTAGTAGCCAATTCTCTCAGTAGGAGGACGGGCATCCAAATACTTGGGGAGGCGACAGAGCAGCTAGCCGCTTTGCGGATATCCTTCATGGATAGAGATGGAGAAGCCTTCCTTCAGTCACTCTCAGTCACTCCTCCACTACTGAAGCGGGTCAGAGAGGCACAACGTGGGGATGCCGACTGTGAGACTCGGCGTGCACAGATATCCTCAGGACAGGCACCTGATGTATTCTCCGTGGGAGGAGAGCACGATGTCCTTTTCAGAGGATGTACCTTGGTACCAGTTGCTTTACGTGGGGAGGTGCTGATAGAGTTTCACACTTCCCCTTGGTTGGTAAATCCTGGAGTGGTGAAGATGTACCAGGATCTCAGACGACAGCACTGGTGGCCAGGCATGAAGAAGGTTGTGGCAGAGCTCGTTTCTCGATGCCTCGCCTGCCAGCAGGTGAAGGTAGAGCACCAGGTACCAGCAGGCTTGGTACATCCCTTAGAGGTCCCGGAGTGGAAGTGGGACAGGATATATATGGACTTCATGACTGGACTTCCATGCACTTCCATAGGTCACGAATCCATTTGGATGATTGTCGACCGACTCACCATGTCAGCTCACTTCTTACCCATCAGATATCAGGGCTCAGTGGAGAGCTTGGGATGGCTCTACGTTCAAGAGATTGTACAACTTCATGGTGTGCCATCATCTATCGTCTCTGATCGAGATGTTCGCTTTACTTCCCGGCTTTGGAAGGGGTTGCAGGAGGCATTCAGGACGCAGCTACCTCTGAGTACCGACTTTCACCCTCAGACAGATGGTCAGACGGAGAGGACCATTCAGACTCTCTAGGACATGCTCCGCGCATGTTTCCTCGACTTTGGTCGCAGCTGGGAGTACCACCTACCCTTGGTGGATTTCACATACAACAACAGCTACCACTCCACCATTGGGATGGCACCATACAAGGCGTTGTACGTCCGACCTTGCAGATCACCGTTGTGCTGGAAAGACCCTGGGGAGTCAGCACTTGTGGGACCGGAGATGGTCCAGGCCACAACAGAGAAGGTCCAGGTCATCCAGGAGTGGATGAGGATAGCTCAGAGCCGGCAGAAGTCTTATGCTGACAGAAGGAGGAGGCCACTGGAGTTCGAGGATGGCGACCATGTCTTCTTGCGGGTCTCACCTCGACGTGGATTACGGAGATTTGGTTGAGGCAGCAAGTTGTCTCCATGCTTCATCGGACCATTCCAGGTCCTCAGCAGGATTGGCGAGGTGGTGTATCGCCTGGCTCTACCACCTCAGTTACACTGAGTGCACGACGTCTTCCACGTATCTTAGCTGAGGAGATACATGCACGACCCAACACATATCATTGACCATGGGGAGCTGGACATTGATGATGGGGTGACTTTTGGGGAGGTCCTAGTGGAGATCGGGGATCGACAGGAGCGGGTCCTATGTGGACAGTGGATTCCTCTAGTGCGCATCAGATGGCATCATGGGAACCTCCAAGAGTGCACTTGGGAGCGGGAGGCTCAGATTCGTGCCCAGTACCCACTTTTGTTTCCCTAGTTTTTGATATACATTTATGGGGATGTAAAGCCCTGAGGTGGGAGTAATGTAAAGACCCGTAAAATTCAAGGGAAAATTTTTCTTAATTTTCTTGGGAGTTTTAAAAGAACTCGGTTTCTGACGGCACTTGATTCTGAGGCCGGGTGTGCCCAGAATTTCTATCCTAAGTTTAGATCAGGTACATTCAGTGAACAAATGAGAGGGTTTTTCTAACTTTTGAACCGGTGCTCAGAATCGAATTCTGAGGGCACCGATGGATTCGCAGCACCGGTAATTGCTTAGGAACACCTTTTCTGAAGTTGCATTTTCACGGGAGGAGTTGTTAAAAATTTGTGGAAGATAAAATAAAAATTGAGTTACAATTTTTATTTCTTTTAAGTGGTTTATCCATTGAGTGGAAGTTGGGGTAACCACCCAACTTCCCATGGGAGGTTATGAGAGTAGTGGGGCCCACACGAACCCCACCCCTTCATATTCCCTAACTCCTTCAACTCACCACTAATTTTGATAACTTAGGTTAATTAAATAGGTGAGTTTAATTTGAATGTTTAAAATTCAAATGCTTAAGTTATGTTAATAAAATAAGTAAGGGACTTATTTTGTTTTTTGTTGGGGTCTTGTTGCTTTGAGAGGTTTTTGGAGAAAATCTAAGGAGCTTGAAGAACATATTCCTCTTCGACGAAGAACGCGAAGAACGCTGGATTCCTCGGAGATCGATGACGCGACGCCATCCCTGCGCCGCGACTCTCTTCTTCCACGACGTCTTCTTCTGCAACGGTTATTTCCATGACGAACCCTGGCTCAACGATTCGACGAGGTAGGGGTTTATTTATTTCGTTTGTTCTTGATTACTTCATCATTGGTTTTTCGCCTATTTTGAACTGCCTGTTAGCAGAATAACGGGAGGAGGTCGGACCGCACAAACACGGCCGACCCCCCTCCCCCTTGTTGGTTGATTTTTGTTGCAGCTCGTGCAAGGCGGCGCGGTGCCAAAGCACCGCGCGGGAAATGTTTAAGAAAGGGTGGAGAAATGCGGCGCTGTCGCGCCGCGCTGTTGGAAACAAACTAATCTGCGGCACCGTCGTGCCACGCCAAAGAACCTTGAAGGAACCTCGAAGCACCGCGGCTGGAGTGGGGCTGCGGTGGAGGGGCGCGGTGCCGTCGCGACGCGCCGGACGGACCAAGGTCGCGGTCGGTTCTGGGCCACGGCAGAGTAGGGGAAACAGCGGCCGGTTCCGGGCCACTGGCGTCAGAGCTGGGGGACCGGCCTTGCCGGTCCCGTGTCGGCAGCAGCCGGCCGGTGCGGGCCAGCCGGTCAGTGGAAGAGCCGGGGGTTACAAACCCCCGGCGGCCAGCTCGAGCAACCCCCCGTTATTTGTTCCTCGGTTTCAAAAACAGGGGGCAGCCCCCCCCCCCCCCCCCCATCCGCTCAGCCGAATGGCCGGGGCCCTGGCCAGCGCGCCAGGCCGGCTGCCCTGGCCAGTCCACCAGACCGGGCCGCCAGGCCACGCCGTGCCTAGGCCCGGCTGCCCCAGCCGGGCCGGGCCATGCCCAAGCGGGCCAGACCCATACCTGGTTCGGGCCGACCCAGGGGGTATCGGGCCGGGTTGGACCAGGCCCGAACCCCCTAATACCGGACTATTTCGGTCTATTACCCATAACTTGGGATGCGGACCTCCGATCGACGCACCTTCAGCGGCGATGCAATCCTTGGAACGAGTCGGTCGTTTCGATATCTTACACTCAAGGTTTCGGAGTACTTTGGGTTCGGGCGAGTTGGTTCATACACGAAATCAACCGAGCCCTCGGAGCGGAAACACTTATAACTTGAGCTCCGGACATCCGATTGACATGCCGTCAACTTTGATGGATTCCTCTTAGTGAGACGAAAATTTTGGCTTACTCCGCTCGAGTTTTGTACGCAGTTGGAGTACGGTCGGGTTGGTTTTGACTTAAAAATCAACTGGGCCCCTAGAACGAAAAAGACAATAACTCTCAGATCGGGCATCCGATTGACACGCCGTCAGTGACGTTGAGTTCCTGTTGACAATACAGAACTTTTGGATACATCAACTCCAGACTATGTGTCATTTGATGTATCAGGCCTTTGGCTCGTGGAGCGGACCCTCCCGAACGAACTTGTTGTGTGTGGGAACCCTAGAGCTGGCTGTGACTGTGACGACGATGACGATTGTGCAGAAATCTTACGTGGATTTGACGGTGACGACTACAGCACTCAACGATCCTACGTGGATCAGTGCTACCGATCATGTGTGGGTCAGATCCTGTGTGGGTCAGCGCTCAACGATCCTGTGTGGACCAGCTCCTACAGATCCTGTGTGGGTCCAATCCTGTGTGGGTCATTGTGGGGGTTAGTTACCTGTCGATCCTGTGTGGGTCAGATCCTTTGTGGGTCATTACGGGGGTTAGTACCTATCGATCCTTTGTGGGCCCGATGGATTAGATGAATCAGTGGCTATATCTGATCATCTCTATCATCATACGAAGAATTATACCTGTGTGAGTTGTATCTTGACTTTCAATACTTATCTTTAATATGTTTGACTTGATATCCTGTGTGGATTACGTTATGCTTTCCTGTGTGAATTAGGTTGTGGTTTCCTGTGTGGACTGGGTTGTACTTGAGCTCGTATGTTGGGGATGAACGATAATTGATGACTTAGGTATATGTATGGGCATATAACTAAGTAGTGTCGGATGTTACTTCGCGATTGTACCTTTCCTTTGTGGATTATCCTTTGTGGATTCTGGGAGCCCTTCAGGGGTCTCGGGGTCCCTACTGAGTAGCTTATACTCACCCCTGCACGGGCTATGCCCACACTACATTGTGTTTGGTTGCAGACGACAGACAGCGCTGATCGTGGTTGAGGAACAAGGAGCAGATCGGTACCCAGAGGTGGACCACGGGTCGGGGCGTACTCGGAGTGGACGGCTGGACCCGAGGAGTTGTGGAGGCTATCTCTACTCACCCTTCAGGTGGGACATCCAGTGGATGGCTCGAGGCTGCGGCTTTACTTTTAGTTGTTGTTTTCCCTTTCCAGTTGTACTATCCTTTCAGTTTGGGTTTCTATACTGGCCCACTTACTTTTCTGCACTTAATTTTGTATCAGTTTTTACTTAGTGTTTACTTCTACTGCTTGATTTCTCTTTGGTGTTTGTTTACTTTAAAAAGGCAATGCCTCCCCTTTTTTTGGGAATTACGCCTTGGTGTTAGTCGCTAGCCCCTGGCCTATGGAAGGTGGGCTTGGGGTAGTCACGGCATGGGCCCCGAGGACGGGTCGTGACAGGATTTCAACCCCAACCTTAGATTATTGATTTTTGGTTGTTTTAATGAGTTCCCCCTTTCTTTATCATGTTTCTTCACAAATGTGTCTCTCTATTTCTTTATATGGGAGGTTATATTTTTCATGTAATCCAAGGTTTTGGTGTGGTTATTGTTTTCTAGGCTTCTAAGGTGTTCTTCCTCATTTTGGTGTTTGGTGGTGGCATTCCTCTTGCATCAACCTTACACCATGAATTAAGAATCTCCATTTGAGGTATGGGATCCCTCGTCTCTCATCTTTTTCATCATATGGGACTAGTTTTTCTATTATTTATCTATGGTAAGATAGTTTTCTCCAGTCTAATAAAGATAATTAAATGTTTAATTGAAATTGAAGTGGAAGAGAATGATTCACATGTTTTACATCTTTTTATATTGTGATATTGATATTATCCATGCTTGTTGTACTACTAAAACCCATGGGTGTTGGGAGCCTTTTCCTATGCTAATTTGGTATGTGTTGTGAATCCCTTGACGCAAGATTGTTTTCAAGCTACCATGAATAAATTGTTAATCAATTATACTAAACAAATTAATTGGTTTCATTTGTATATAAGGATTTTGTGATAATGTACCTAAAATAAATGAGTGGAATTAATGAAAAGACCTTTGATAAATTTGAAAAATGTTAAGTGATGATGTAAAAAGTGTTGTGGTATGTGAATATGTGTGAATAGAGGTTGTGGTGTGTGGAGATGATGTTTTTTCATGTGGTCATGTTGTGGGGTGGTAATGTATAGTTTTAATTTAGGGTTTCCATGTGATGAGAGGTGGAAGTGGAATGTGAAAAATAGTTGTGATATGGAATGTAATTGGGGATATGAAATAGTGGTGATATAAAGGATAATTGGCATAGAAAGTTTGGATGTTTAGTTTTTTTGTGTGGTAATGTGTTGTTCAAAATTACTAGTTAGTATTGGAATTATATGATGATGTAAAACTGCAATGGAATGGGATAGTTTGGTTAATGGGATGAAAATAGTTAACAAATGAATTAAATGGGGATGTTTGGTTCTAAAATGGTTTATTATTAATGTGAAGTAATGGGATGAATTAATTTATTAAATAGGAAAGTGAATGGGTTGAAAATAATGGAATGAACTAGATATTTAAATTAAAATGGGTTGGTAATGTAAATATGCAAATTTTCTTGGCATGTAACGAGAAGGTGAAGTGTGGCTTGTGGCTTATGCCCTATTTTGTGGTGTTCTTCATTTAGTGGTGGTAGTGAAAGTGGCAGTGCTGGGAAGATTGTTGGAAATTTTATGATTTGGTTTGTTCCTTGTTGTGAACCCATAGGTTGGGATTGTGTGTTATGATAGTATATACATTTTATTTCTTTGTTATTTTATATATGTATCCACCCAAATAGAGCACCTAGTGCCAACAACCCATAGTTTTCGGGGTGTTTTTCCCAACATCCTGGTGGTGGGGATGGATGGATACACACCCACTCTTTCCTACTCACTCTTTTAGGCGATGATAACATGCATGGGAAATTATGTAAAAAAGATAAAAGTGCATTGTCAATATGTGATTTCATGTGCTGTAATGGTCCAGGTGTCTTCAGGTAAGATGTTTTTGATCAAATGATGAGGTGGTTTATGGTGAGGATCGTTTATTGTGGGAGGGAATGAGGTTGATGTATTCTTTTTCATGATACCCTAATATCCTCATTATATGATTATGTGAGATGTGATGTCCCAAGTGTCTGTGGGAGAGATTAGATATTATGTGATGGACCAAGTGTCTGCGAGTGGGATGTGATGTTATGTGATATGATGAGATGGGATGTGATAGGATAGGAGTCTATGGGAATTATATGATGTGATGTTAATGTGTCATTTCCATAACTTTTTCTTTTGGAAATTCCATTTCTAGATTCTTATATTTATTTACATTATTCAGGAATTTTGGGATGGTTTTTTATTATTTCTTTTTTATATTATGTCATGTAGTTTCGTATGGTTGATATATCCTATCTACTAATCCCATTTATATTATAGATCTTAATTTCTCTCATATTGAGATTTTTATACCCTTGGGGTTAGTAACTAACCAATGGCCTACTGGATGAGGGACTCGGGGTCCAATATCTCTCTTCCTTCATTTACATCCTAGGAGTGGTACCTTTAGAGGGAGGGGTTCGTGAAATTAGAGGTGATTTCACCATTCCATAGAGATGTCACAAATCAAAATCCCTAATAGATTGAAAGTAAAATAAAGGATAAAGATTATATGGTGAAAGGGGAAGTTTTACCTTAGGTTGAGCATGAAAAACATCCATGAACCATCTTGGATCATGAGAAGAAATAGAGAGTGTAAGGGAAAAAATAATAAACCTTGGAGGGCTAACTGGGTGAGCTGGGAAAGTAAATTTTAAAGGAGGAAACAAAAATAGATATAAAGGTTTAATAAAGAAGGACCAAAATGCACCTTTTAGAAAAACAAGACATGAAGCAACCAAGTAATAAGTCATGGGATATTAGGTACCTGATGACACCCCCAGGCCACCAGATAAACTTATATTTTTATATATTTCACTTTATTTTTTAAATATTATAATCATACCATATTTTTAATGTTTACGTAATCATCACATTTTTTAGTATTTAAGAATAAATTGGGTTTAATTGTAGTGGAATAATTATTGATGATTAATTTTATTATTCAATTATTAAATTATTTATAAAATATATAAATTTATTTTGTGTTCAATTGATTTTTCAAGTTAAGGTGTTATTTGATGTAGTTGTGAAGAACAATAGACTCTGTAAGTGTTTCTGAGATTTGGCTAATTAAAACTTTTTAAGAGTAAAACTGCACTTTATAAGAGTTAAGATGACTTCAAAAGAGTGAAACTATAATTTGGAACAATCTACTACCTCTTTGGAAAAGCATATATCTATTTTATTTGTAAAAGGAATTGGATACTTCCTAAGAGACATTAACTCTTACAATTTTTGTGCAGTCTATGTTCTGGATTTATGAAGATCATATACTATAGGAAGTTAATTGTGAGAGTTTTTGAAAAATTGTAGAAGACTTCATAAGGGTAACATCACCTTATAAAGTGGTTAGATATTGGGAATTTTGAGATGTATGGGTACTACATAAGAGTACCTGTGTTACTTCATAAGAGTACCCTGAGTACCTATGTGGGAACTCTATAAGAGTTATCCTTAACCATTTTACTAAAAATTATCCCAACCAAGAAAGAACTACATGAGTTTAATCCATCCATTATGATGTCTCTATTTGACCTCAATTGTGTCACATTACTGAGTGGTGGAGAGGACTATAGTGATCCAGCATGGGGTAGTGCTATCATGTGAAGTAGATTGATGGTGGATGGTATCACTAGCGGGGTGTTTATGGTATAAGGTTGTAACATGAAGAGAAAATGAGTGGCTTTGGTGAATCTTGTATGATATACAAGTAGAAACACAATTAAAAAAATGATGTGTTATAAGTTTTAAGTTGGGATCTATGAACTTACCAATACGATGTTTTCCTACTCATTTATTTCAATCATACTAGGGTTATCTTGGTTTTCACACTATTCAAGGATTCTTTTCACTACAAAATCTAATTACAGTGTTGGGTAAATCTCAATTTTTGGCATTACAACCACTAGATCTACTATTGGAAGAACAAGGGAGCTCAAGTTGTATTTCTTTTGTGAAAAATGGATATAGGATGTTAATAAACATCATAGTAATTAATAAAGAGCTCATATTTCACAAATTATGTGAAGAGTTACATGTCGGACACCATTGTGTCATGATCCACCATTGAAGTCAGATTATTTATATGGGAAATGTGAAATCTTGAGTCCCCTAAGGGAGGTAG
Organism: Viscum album; assembly: GCA_963277665.1. Classification (NCBI taxonomy): domain Eukaryota; kingdom Viridiplantae; phylum Streptophyta; class Magnoliopsida; order Santalales; family Viscaceae; genus Viscum; species Viscum album. The sequence continues at coordinate 78,734,248 of OY728163.1, read as the reverse complement.
TACAGGGTGTCTATAATGATAATATGATAGGCAATATTTCCATGAAGGGAGTTCAAAGGAATTTTTATATCAATACTAGTTATTTTTAGTCACGTTAAACTAAAAATACAATCTTCCAATATCTTCATAGGTATTATTTCATGTTTGACCACCATGAGATATGTGTGAAACTTGGAATATTTTATAAGGAATGTTAAAAACATTGTGACAATATTTTATACTTATAAATAAAGTGATAGAGTTTCAATCATTAGAATTTATCATAATGGTTTTTTAGTAGATAGGTTCACTCATACGGCATGAGGGGTTCTACTATGATATTTTAGAATTGGTCATCCACTGTATTTTATTTTTTACTATATTTTCACTTTGTATAATTATTAATAACAAATCTCTCTAATATCTTTCTATATCTCTAAATCACTTCACTGTGATCTCTCACACCCATGATGGTGAGTTATTGACTTAAGTATTAACTTTAGTGAATTTTTCTTCAATGTTTCCCAAATTATTTCTCTTTAATTATTTATGTTTATTTTCTATTTTTGATATGAAAATGGGAATTTTAAGGGGTTATGTGGTGATTGGTTATCATTCAATGATATTATCCACTACTGTATTCTATTCCCTATAAAATATCTAATCCCACCCTTCTATAGGTAATGATCTTTATAAAATATATTTCAGTGTGTTTTAGAGCTTAAGTGAAACATGATGGATTCGGGTATTGGACGGTGTCATGCATATGTTGGATTACGTTCATCATTATTGACTATTAGGGGATGTAGGATTTGGTATGCTGAAGAGATATACTAGGAATATTAAGATTGACACTAAAATTATGAGATAATAGTTCATATATTATGGTATGAACTATCAAATAGAATGTATAAAATAATAATGGATAATGAAGGAATCTGAGTGACCAACCCTAGGACTAAGTTATTTATTTCTAAATCATTATTTTTTTGAATTTATTGTTTATTTTCAATTTTTTATTAAAATTCATAAAACCCCTATTTATCTTATTTGTATTCAAATATTTAAAATACTAAAAACATAATAAATTCCTATGAGTACTGAGTGATTGATATGGGAAACAAATTCTCTTCAAGGGAGACAACCCTAATCAGCCACTATGTTGCGCTAGGAAAATATAAATAATATTTGTATTATCCCATAATAGTTATATCAAAATTTAATATCATTACTGTAGATATTGTAAAATTGATTAATTTTTACTCCTTTCACATTCTGAAAATAATTTCCATCATTTAATAACAAATAAAATTAAATATTTTCAAAAAAATCATGATGTATTACAATTCAGATTATTATGCATAGATTAAATTATCCTAGATTCAACAAGAATAATTTATCATTGATAAAATAGAATATTAGTTGTAATATATTATAAAATATATGAATTATGTAAATATCCAAGTATATTTTTAACTAAGTACCTACTTTCATATAATGAGTAGCAACTAGATTAATAAGAGCCAAAATAGTGGTGGAAAAGATTACCCCACTCATGTTTCAAATTCAAGAACCTGAGGAGGCTAAGAAGGAACTAATTTAATATTTTTTAACACACCAAAATCAACTATTTCAAGAAGACATTTCTAAAGGAAACATTCCAAAAAATATTCATGTGGGAGATAAATAATTTTTGTAAGAATATGAGACTTGTTTTTTAAAAGGAATTTTGAAATAGAATTCTTTCATCATTGATAAAGAAGACCCCACACCTCTATTTCATTCTATATATTTTTAAACCACCAAAGTTGTGGAATTAAAAATAGAATATATAGAATATTGAATACCTACCACTATCTATGGAAAATAAACTCCAAGAGTCATTGAGAAATAAATAAATAAAATACAAACATACTCATGGAGATAATGTTTTCATTAAATCATTATTATTTAATTTTATTTAAACCAAATTTATAATTACCTCCCATTAGATTGACTTTTCATATTTGACCCGCACAAGGCTTTCTTTAAAGGATGAATAAGAAAAAAAATACACCTGATGTGGAATACATTGAGCTTTCTGAACATCTTAAACATCTACTTGAGGGATTACATGAAGAGAAACTAGTGGATTTTCCAGAATAAATTGATTCACAAGTTGTCTATATTGAGGGGGAGATGTAAATTTTAATTCAAATTTTGATTAATTTAATTCAATATGGACTTTTAACTTGTTCCCTATTTGAAACATTTAATGAATAAAAATATGTGCACACCTGAGTGGATGAATAAGTGTCCATATAAGTAGTTGAAGAAGTAAAAGAGGACCCATTATTGTTATTGTCCCCACCATGTAATGTGTACCTTATTGAAATGGGGATGTGCCAATATTACTATATCCATGGGGACCACAATAACTAATTTTCAATGATACACACTATAAAGAATTCTATGTGGTGGTTTATCTTAAAAAAACCCACCCACCATCAAAATTTGGGTTATAACTAGATCTACCTTTCTTGAGGAAGTCAAAAACACATTACCCACTTAAGATTCCAAACCAATATTTATCTCTTTTAATTTTACCTTTTCCATTTTCTTTATTTTTTTAATAAAATTCCTCATGTTTTATAATTTTATTTATAGGTTTTCAGTGGGATGTTGTTATGGGTTAACTCAAAGATACCACTACTAGTATATCAAGCTATGTCTCTCCCTTATAACTTATTGAGTTTACTTCCTAATTAAATTCTATGTTCAAAGATGTTGAGATCATTTTTGAACCATGAAAGCTGTTATTAATAGTCTAAGTATGGGGTAGTTGGTACTAATCTATTAAAAAAATACATGTTTTTATTTATATTTTTAATTTTTTTAATGTTTGTAGGAATTTTGAGCTTTATTCAATACTTTTGGAAAATTCTGAACAACTTTTTGGTTTTTGAAAAAACATATAGATTGGAATTTATATGTTTTTATTTTTTTGAAAATATAGATTTTTTTCTTGATTTCAAATATACTAATTTCATAAATTTTGATTTAATGTGAAACTCTTATGAAAAAGTGATATCCAAAGCTTAATTTTATCTTGCCCAAGAAGTTTGTAAAATCATTTTATATGTTATTTATGTTTCTATTTTTATTTAGAGTCTTGATGAATGATGTGAGACCTAGATATTACTATTTTTTATTATAATATTTTTGAATTCATAAACTATGTTAAAAAGGATTGAGGTTCTATTTTAAAAGTATCATTTATAATTAAACTTCAATTTCAAGCATACCATTATATATTACCTTTTTATTGAGCCCTTTGTATCCATGAAATAACTTTTCAGGTAGCCACATTAAAATATATTTATATATTTACAACATTATCTATAAGTAATCTCATGATGATGGTTGAACATAATTGTGGGGGAGTTGAGGAGATAAGTTTTATTTTGTTGTTCTGGAAAATATGTTGGAGATAAAATTACAGTTCTTTACATATTTTACTTCTATAAGGATAGAAATTCAATTATATGAATATTCAAAGATAACCTAGATACCATTCAAAAGTATATAATGGGAGTTCACCGCTGTTTTAAAGTTCAAGATACCTTTATTTACCTCAAAAAAAATATGCACTAACATTATATATTTGAAAAAATAGGATATGATATATTTAAATAAGGGAAGAGTGAAGAAATAATGTTAGTACTAAAATATTATAAGTGTGTACTATCTAAAAGAAATTCAAGAGGTGTTTGGAGATCAAATTTTGTAAAGGACAGAAAGGGGGAAACCATTCTTATTTATAAATTGGTTTCATGCATTTTACTTGATTATAGAGTTTAACCAACCTCATTAATCTTCTAGGTTTTTTAAATTTGAAACCTTCCAGGCATTATCCACAAAAAAAATAAGGAAAAGGCCTCACAATTGACTCATCTTTATGAATTTTTAAAATATATATTTTATTAAATAATAAAAGCCTATAGATATCATGAATTCTCTTGCCCGAATAGCCTAAAGACCATATTTTTATTTATTTTTGATAACCCCCCTTTCAAGGGATGAGAGGGAACCCTTATAAGGTCCATAGGATTAGATATTACATGACTCGTAGGTCTTAGAAAATATACATACTATAATTAGAACTACTCCTACCCAGCTTCTTCATCGTGATATCATCTCTCCACATTCACATGGATTGTTCGGCTAGGCTTCCCAGGAAAGCATAGACTGCTCCTAATGGCAATACCATACCCTATATTTATGAAAAATCCGCTTAGCTTCTACTCTATTGAAGGCACCTACCCTGAATCCTCATCTAGAGTCAGCTCCATATAGATTCTATCTGATCAAGAACAATTACAAGTGGCCCGAAGGCCTTAAGGTAGCTCGAAGGCCTTGAGGTGGCCAGAAGGCCTTGAGGTGGCCAGAAAGCCTTACTGGAACGAAGGCCTTGGGTGGCATGAAGGCCTTAAAGGACCTGATGCCCAAACTGGTGGACTGAAAGGCCAAATGGATGAATAGTTTTGGTGGCTATAGTATCGAACATTGTATGCTACAGTGCCTACTAAAGTACTACTATAGTACCCAGAAATTATGTCTCTACCTGGTTTTGAACTTGGGTTTTTGGATGAACTTGCCGAGTCCTCACCAACTGGGCTGAGGCTCTTGTACAAAACATGGGTTGCTAACACTGACTCCATACGGGGGCCCCGACCAAGCCCAGGTGTGCTCCATGCTCCCTATCTAATAAATGGCATTGAATCATGCTGTTCATAATATGCAGAGTGTCCAAGATTGGTGGGACTCGAGCCTGCACCATTTTCCATGGAGATCGAGGGGTATAACCAGAGGGTACCACTTGGCTAACACCCCATGGAAAAAATGTGGGTTGCTAACACCGACTCCCATTAGGGGGACCGACAAAGCCTAGGTGGGATCCATGCTCCCCAGCAAAGCAATGGATTTGATTCACCTGTGCATAATACGTACAGTGTCTGAATCTGGTGGGACTCGAGCCTGCGCCAATTCCCATGGAGAGTGAGTGGTACAACTAGCGGGTACTACTCGGGTAACACCCCATGGGGAAAACGTGTGTTTTTAACACCCGGTCTTGAACTTGGGTCTCTTGGATTCAAGTGCTGAGTCCTCACCAAATTGGTAGAGGCTCTTGTGAAAAATGTGGGTTGCTAACACTGACTCCCAGCAGGGGGCCTCGACCAAGGCCATGTGCGATCTATGCTCCCCATCTAAGCGATGACTTTAAATATCCCTGTGTATAATACACACAGTGTCCGAGTTTGGTAGGACTCGAGCCTATGCCAGTTCCCATGGGTGGTAAGGGGTAAAACTAGTGGGTTCCACTTGGATAACACCCCATGGAAAAAATGTGGGTTTCTAACACCAACTCCCATTGGGGGCCGGACCAAGACCAGGTGCACTCCACGCTCCCCATATAATCAATGGCTTTCAATCACCCTGTGTGTATTTATTTGGTTGTTTTAAATTTGAAACTATTGTCAATATAATATTGAGAAATCTTAATTGACCTAAGTATGGATAATTGGATTGGAGTGAAATTTTTAAATGTGGGGGAATTGATAGAGCACAGCTTTTCATATATTTTAACTTTAATTTCAATGATTTTAATCCCACAATTTTATCATTTTGTGGGTAATTGTCTCATTTTTAGTATTTAGAAATAAATTTTGTTCAGTTATAAAAATGAATTAATTTTATATTACCAATTATTTTTATTCAATTCTAGAATTATATTGAAAATTAATACAATTATTTTTTGTTATGCTTTTTTTAAGGGTAAAGAGTTATTTTAAGCAGTTGTGAAGAATTATGAACTTTGGATCTATTTTGGAGATTTGGATAATTGAAATTTTGGAAGTGTGTGTTAGAATAGTCTAGGGGAATTTGGAAGAGTAAAATTATAGTTTTAATGAATCAGTTTTCAATTTTTATGAGTATCTATTTGAGTTATTTAAAAAATTAATTGAAAACATTACAAGATTTATTAACTATTATGAAGATTTTGATGTCTGGATTTTTACTATAAAGAAATATTATACTATGGGGAGTTCCTTTTGTGAGTTTTTGGAAATGGTTTGAGGACTTCATAAGGGTAACCTCTCCTTATGAAGTAGGTGGTAACTGAGAATTTAGAACAGAATAGTTAATCTAAAAAGTACATTTGTTACCTCAGAAGAGTACCTCTAATACCCATATGGGAGCTTCGTAAGATTCAACCATACCTAGTTTACCAAAAAAATATACTTTTCCAATCATCACCATATGAGTTAAATCCATCAACATTGAGGTAGATAGATGACCTCAATCATGACACATGGAAAAAAATAGGTAGTTGTGAAGTGAGCTAGTGCCCCATGGCATTGGCGTGTGGAGAAGAGCATCAATTCAAAGTAGCATCAGCAAGGGGCAGGCTATGGGGTGGTATAATGGAAAATAAATGGGTGGATGTATCACAACTCTCATAATAAACAAGTAGGATCCTGAATTAAAAATGTATTTGGGATGATTTTCAATATGAGAACTATGAATTTATCGATACAACTTCATCATTGTTATTTATTTCTCACATGCTATGGTTTTCCTGGATTTCATGTTGCGCATGGATTCTTCATGTCATGAACCACTATTGAATTATTACATAGAGCTTGAGTCTAGAAATTATAGTCATAGGATCTACCATTGGAAGCACTAGGGAGCTCAGGTGACACCACTACTATATAGAGGTACATTCCAACCACCTTCTCTCTATGATCCAACATTAATGTTGGAGAGGAACTCGATTTATTCTGTTATGAAGGGAGGAGATATATAATCTCAATGACATCAATGGAGGTTTTGCATAGAGTCTAGAATGTGAAGATGATTCAATACACATCCATACAGGGGAGTTTAAAGACACTTTTATTTCATTTTTTGAAATGTTTGGTAAAGTTAAACTAAAAATATATTCTTTCTATATTTTTGAAGGAATTGTTTCATGTTTGACTATCACGAGATACATACATGGCTTTGAATTTTTTTCAAGGAATGTTAGAATATTCGAGAGGGAATTTTATGGATATAAATGAATAGATAGGTGAGACCCTTAAAATGGGGGGAAGGGTTTTCTAGTAGAGAAGTTTAGTCATGAGATTTTGTGAAGAGTTTTCTATGAGATTTTAGAATATGCCTTCTTATATGCTTTATATTTCAATGTATTCACACTTTTTATAATTTTTAATAATATTTTTTATATCTAATTTATCTCTCTATATCTAGCACTCTATTCATTGTGATCTCTCACACTCATGATGGTGAGTGACTAATTTTAGGGATAGCTTTGGGTGGTTTAAGTATTTCAAGAATTCTTACTCTCAAATTATTTATGTTTATTTCATATTTTTAATAGGTTAGTGGGTGTATTTAGGGGTCATATAGTGATTATCAATAATTAAAATATACTATACACTACTTTATTATAATCCCTAAAAAATATTCAATCCCCCACCATTCTTTTGTCTATGCACTTCATATGATGGAGTTATGTGTGTTTCAGGGATGAAATGGAATATGATAAGGCCAAGTATTGGAAGGTTTCATGAAAATGATGGACTCTATTCATAATTATTATCTATTATGGGAGGTGGGATTTGGTGTGTCAAACATATCTCTAAAGAATTATAATTTTCACACTCAATTTAGGGGATAGTAATTCATGTATGATTGAATGGACTATCAAATAGAATTTAGACAATAATAATGGATACTGAAGGAATCTTAGTGACTAACCCTAGGACCAAGTTCTTTCTTATTAACTCATTCATTCCTCTAGTATTTCATGTTTATTTTATATTTATCATTAAATTTATCAAAACCCCCAACTCTATTAATTTTCCATAAAATATAAAAAACACTAAAAATATGATAAGTTCTTTTTAATGGTGATTGAGTGGTTTGGAAACCAAAGGACCCTCAAGTGAGATAAACTTATTCATCCACTGTGATGTAATAGAAAAATATAAATAATATCCTATACCAACCCTTGTTAGGTGTTCCACCACCCCCTATTCTCTCTAGAACACTGAGTACCTCGTATCCACTATTAGGTATGCAATATATCTTATTGGTTTTATCAACCGTTGTCACATCTTATAGCCTAAATGAATACACAATCTTCCTACAAAACCTAAAACCATCTCCAAAACACAAAACATTTAATCGTCAATCATAAAAATACAACATTTAATCCCAATAAGAATAACAAAAACTCATAAAAAATAAAATAATCCCACATTTTAATCACCCAAATTTTCAACATGGATATGGGCCCTCACAAACAAGAAGTCCTATAAAAAATAAATTTTCAATTTTTTATCAATATAGGGAATTTTAGGATAAAATTATTAATATGATATTTGATTAGGTGACTTGATAAAATATTTCATTTTAGTGATTAAGGAAAAACAATTCTATATATCCTAAAACATTCATTACAAAATTATTAATGGAAATGAGTATATATTAAATGTCATAAATAAAAAAATTCTTATCGATAAGATATTGGAAAAAATATATATATGTTAGAAAATATTTGAATGTTTTTAGATATCCCATAAGAAGATGAATATGTGTATAATTCAATACATAAGTGAAGAAAACAATAAGATGAACAAAATTTAGTGAGTAAGTTATTATTATGAATGTTTTTTCAAGTAGATCATCATACATATGAAAAACATAATCATTTAGGTTAATAAATTTGTGGATTTCTTAATTATATTATTCTATATTATTCAATACTTATATTATATTTCTAAGGTAGTATTTAAAATATTTATGTGACTTTTCTAATATTTAAATGGAAGATACTTATTAACTTTTAATTTTCTTAATGATATAAGTGGATTTCTATGACATGGATAGATTCATATAATAAAATGAATATAACACCCACATTTTGAGTTTACCTTATAAACTGTTTGTATTCATTTCGTGATTTACATTTTATATACTTTATGAAGGATGATATGAAAATAAAAAAACATTATTATAGACTTTGACATTTAAAGTATATTGAGTCAAAGATGGTATATAAAAATATAAAATAATAATTTGGGATTTATTGATGCATACCTCCCCATTGTATGGGATTAAAATTTTGGATTATCAATTAATACCATTGAAATTGGATTTATCTTTTAAAATCTAAAGTTTGTGATTTATTAAAGAATTTATAAGTGTGATATTTTATAGATTTAAGAAATTATATTATTTATATCATCTTATTTATTGGAATTATTATATATTATGGATTAAATTAATTCCTTAAACAAAAAGGGGGAAACCATGTGTTTCTATATTCTTATCTATTTTATTTGAAGTTTTTTTATCTTCACAAGAGTAATTATGATTAATTTTTTGATTAAATTAGTGATGAAACACATATATTTATATAAAATTGAAAATGATAAATGATTACAAAATGTAATATTTTCTTCTTTGTTATAAATATTCACAAAATTTTTCAGTTATAAAACAATGAATGAAATTTGGGACAAAATTAAAATGATTATGAGGTAGATAAAGATATATAGAAGTAAAATTAAATATTTTGTATAAAATGTTTGAATATATTCTCATGAAATAGGACAATGTGATTGATAATTTATTCATGTTAGGGAATGAGGTTATAAGAATCATCAAAGGCTACAGTGATACTCTTCATGATTCGTTGATGTTTAAATTTTTTAGAATTATACCTAATAGATTCAATGTTAAATACTTATTGTTTGAGTATCATGAACTATATAATTTTTCTCTTGAATATATTTACAACATGTCGATAATGTATAAGAAATGGAAGTATAATATATTGAAGAAAAACATAAAAGGACAAATACATATAACCTTTAAGGATATAAAGGGGTTTGAAATTAATTACTAGACTATATAGTTTATAATATATTCTAATGTGGAGTATGGTTATGAAAAGTAGAATAAAATTATATTTTTTATCCCAAAAAATGTGTAAAGGAAAAGGAAGCAATATGGAAAAATATAACGACCCATAATTTACATACATTATTAACAATTTAAAATTGAATTACACGTATTAAAACATATAAAAAAACATGAAAAGACCATATAGGTATAGGCTCTTTAGAAACTGGGAAACATAAACAACTGGTTCATAAAGCATCTACACTGTCTCCAATTTATTTCATCATATCTAGAGTCCCTTTTTAAAAACCCTACTTAATAACCTTCTTCCTGACCTGGGGAAAGAAAACATACAAAAGGGTGAGGTCAAATGCTCAGTAAGGGTAAACAAAAGAAATATCAATCACATCATATTCATAAGAACATAACATTTTGGAAATCTTAACCAGCAAAAGAGATCATAATTCCATAACATGGGATAAATCATAGTAGCAAAATGTAATCCCAATAATCATAACATAAAACATGAAACTTGTGGCATACACACATAATCATAGAGAATCATTTCTTATTAGTCAAGACTCGTTTCCAAAACTATCTTAGCAGACAAATTCCATTTCTGAACCGAGTTCACTCCTCGTTTCAGTCATGTTTCACTGAACCAGATTAACCTGTCGTTCCAGCCATGTCTATATCATGATATATAATTCTTTATCCAATGCATTGGAGGGAGATATACGTCCCACCCATCTCATAATTATACCATTCTTATGTGTGCCACAAGATCATAAATCATACATTATAGCATAACCCATGTAATAAAAATGGGATTCTAAAACATCATGCCATCATAACATAATCCATATAAGAAAAAAATACATAATAAAAATAATTCCATCATAACATAATCAAATCAATGTAAAAATAGGGATATAAACAGAACCCTATATTATCCTATATTGAAAATAATTTTGATAAAACGCTTGAACTCCATTCTTGAGGAAAATATGCTTTCTACTTCAAAAACATTTTTCCTTTCTTAAAATGTCATTCAATTTTGAAATAAAAGAAGTTGATAAAAAAATAAACTTGAAAACTTGTAAAGGAAGCTTCATGTAAATAATATTCTAAAAATCCATTCATGTCGTATGAGTTTAAAAAACATTCTTCTTGTACTTTGGCCGGAAAAGTCAAAAAGCACCTCGTACGAAAAACGACAAAAGATTCCTTTCATATCTTTTACTAAAAACTCACCGAAGGGTAAAATTGGATTTAAAAAATTTTAGGAGGATATAAATAATATTATGTATTTAGGAAACATTGATGTGGATGATAAATATGCCCCAGTAAATTCTGAAGTATAAACAATCTCGGATAGAAATGAGATTGTGATATTTTCCCTTACCTTAGGTCTGATTTGCTTCTTAAGTGTATGAACCTCCTGTATAATGATTTAAAATAATGTCATTGACTTATTCCAAGATCATACTCATTGTTATGATATCATATATGGTCATATTCGTAGCTTCTTATTAGTAATATTTCATTGCTACTTATTATTCGGGTGTTTAATACTTTTTGTTCTTATGCGTGTTTTGTCGAATAAATTCTTATTCTTCTCTTTAGGTTATAGATACCTCATTTCCAGAATTGTATTAGTGTAATATATATCATATTTATTCATTAAATGCATTTATATAGTCATTATGTAATGAATATCATGTAGAACGAGTCGCATCACATCGTGGAGACGGTAGGCCGTATGTACGCACAAGCGATGATATCGTTACCATGATCGTGGAATTGTATTGGAGTGTATGTATACTATTTCAGAATCAATATAACTTTAAAATAATCATATATAGTTATTATTTACACCATTATACCCATCCAAGTAAGATGGTGGTGGAAAATAGATTACACCACGGCGTGGAGATGGTATTCCGTACGTACGCACGCGCGGTGATTTCGTTTTCCGTAGGATGGATAGATGGTAAAATAGGGTTTTTTCATACTTATAATAACATATCAGTATATGATTGATACTGATTTTATTACTTCATAATGAAACAACTAAATAATGAGAAGTGGAAGAAGAAATAAAGTTGAAAGAATCGGTAACGGACATTACCTCTTCTTTGAAGCGCCTCTTGGAGACCTTCTCTTAGGGCACTAAAATTGGTCTTTTAAGAATAACAGGACATATAGGATGTTTCTAGGGAAGTGGAGAAGATAATTTGGCAGGGTTTTTCCGAGCTTGAAGGCTCAAAGTGGTTTGAGGAAGAGAGGGAGGAGGTTCCCTTTTATAAGGGAGGAGAGGGGCACCTTTGGAGAAACTAAGAGTATTATTTTATTAAAATGTCATATTCGGTTTTTAATAGCTCCAAATTGATTTATTTCGAATCTAGAGTGGGGTTGGGTCTAAATCATCTCATCCAATAGAATTTAGACAAGTTTAGGTATCTATTTTAACTTTAAGTTAAATAATTTTACTTTTACCGTGTCTTCTTGTTTTCTTACACTATAAGGTTAATAAACTTACTATAACAAGACAAATGAACCCCAAGTTCTTTATTATTAATATATATAACCTCATCTAAGTCATTTGGACTAACCTTATATTTTTAGGAATAAAATAATAATTAATAATATAATATTTGTTTTAAAAACTATTTTATGTCAATTTTGACACTATTTAGTAATTGATTTTTTTGAAAATCATAACAGAAATATTAGTTTTCAAAAAGATAATAAAATCAATACTAACATGTCATATTAATATTGAAAATTATTTTAATTCATAAAAAGTCCCAAATTACATTTATTTGGGTATTTATAACATCAATTATGTTAATATTTCATTTATAATATAATTACTACATCATCATTGTGTCATAAATAAATTAAATTATTTAAAGTCTAAAAATTTAAAATAAAATACCATTATGTAGAAAATCTTTTTATATTTCTAATGAATATTTATAGTATAATTTATCTTATGTATAACCCTATATTAAAAATTTTTTAGTTATTAAACTTTGATTTTAACAATTTTAACTATTCTTTAAATAAAATAATATTAAATGTCCTAATCTAATCCAAGTGGGCCTAAATGGTCATATTTTATTCCTAAGGTTGTTTTTGGTCGAATTACACTTATCCAATAGAATTAAGACATATTTTAGGGTAATAGTAATATAATTTTTGCCCTTAATTACCCTATTTACTTTTAATAGTGGTAAAAAAGTAAAAAGTTACTATTCACCAAAAAATATTTTAATCTCATTGAACCACATTTTATTCCTTGATATTAACAATGTCTCTCAGATTTTCGAAATTCCACTCACAGAAGCGGTAAAATTAAGTTTTATTTAAATTTGCAAATTCTCCTAGGAGGTGGGTAAAAGACGGTGAAAAGTTCAATAAAATTTTTATATATCTAAAATTATTATAAAATGACTTCAATGAATTTCATTGATCTTATATAGGTATTATGTATAAATTTTGACCTAAAATTAATTTAAATAAAATAAATAATTATTTAAATAAAAAGTCATTTTTTAAATAGTAACCCAGTGTTTTCACTATTCATCAAAAATTGAACGTTTTCAGAAAAATACCAAAATTTCACCCTAGGCTAATTTCGATAATCTGAATCCAAAAATGAAGTTCATTTTGAAAGATAAAATTTAAAAAAATTCAACAAGTGGGTATTACTATTCATAACGGCTAGTTTTAATAATATTTTAATAGCATATCGTTGTTTAGTGAAACTCGGTATTGTGTACCACGCAAGCTATCGAGGAAGGCCGTGATTGCATGTAAAGCAAGCCAAGATAGTGTTGTGTGTAGTTAAAGGTTACTTTAACGATGTATATAACATAAAAACAAAATATTTCTCATAAAAATCTCAGGTGTTACATTCTACCCCCCTTAAAATGAATTTCTCCCTCGAAATTCGTCACTTTGTAACAAACAGATGAAGATATCTCTCCCTTATCATATCCTCAAACTCCCATGTAGCTTCTTATAATTGGTGGTTCCTCCATAAAACATTCACCATGTGAGTGGTCTTGTTCCGTAGAACTTTTTTTCTATGATCCAGAATCTCTATCGGCTGTTCTTCATAAGAAAGATCTTGCTCCAGTGGTACAACTTCTGAGCTGAGTACATGTGAAAGATCAGGTATGTACATTCTCAGGAGAGATACGTAGAACACATCATGAACTTAAGAGAGATTCTGTGGAAGCGCCAATCGGTAATCTACCTTCCCAACACGATCCAGTATTTCTAAAGGACTGATATACCTAGGGATTAACTTTCCCTTCTTTCCAAATCTCATTACTCTTTTCCAAGGAGATATTCGTAAGAAAAGATTATCACCCACTTCAAAATGTAGGTCTTTTCTTCGGTTATCGGCATAACTTTTTTGTTGACTCTGAGCTTCTCGTATGAGTTGTTGAATAGATCTGACCTTTTCTGCCATCTCATCAACATGATCAGGTCCAAATAGCTTTCTTTCCCTAACTTCATCCCAGCAAGTTGGAGTACTACATTTCTTTCCATAGAGAGATTCATAAGGATCCATCTAAATACTGGAGTGAAAGCTATTATTATAATAAAATCCCACCAAAGGTAGGTGTTGATCCCAACCACCTTTGAAATCCATAGAGCAAGCTCTCAACATATCCTCTAGTGTTTGAATTGTCCTCTCAGACTGACCATCTGTCTGATGATGATAAGCAGTGCTGAAACTCAACTCTGTATCCAGAGTATGCTGAAGACTTTGCCAGAACTTTGAGGTAAACCTCGGATCCCGATCAGATATAATAGAAAGTGTTACTTCATGCAATCTTACCACTTCCTTTATATATATCTTGGCAAGCTGATCCAGAGAGAAATCTTCTCTAATAGCAATGAAGTCTGCAGACTTTGTAAGATGATCAACTATGACCCAGATAGCATTATTGCCTTTGGATTTTTTTGGAAGTCCCGTGACAAAGTCCATAGTGATGTTTTCCCATTTTCATTCGGGTATGGGTAATGGTTGTAACATCCCCTTAGACTTTTGTCTCTTATCTTTAACTTGCTGGCAAACCAATCATCGAGAGACATATTCAGTAACATCTCTTTTCATTCCATCCCATGAGAAGTACTCTTTCAGGTCCTTATACATCTTCGTGCTTCCAGGATGAATTGAGAATGAAGAACTATGAGCATCATCCAAAAGCTCCTTCTTTAATTCGGGGATGGGAGGAACACAAACCAGATTCCTGAACCTTGTTATTCCATCACAATCAAGGTTGAATTCAAGAACATTTCTCACCTTCTTTTGTAACTCTACATCTTCTTTTTGTGCCTCTTTAATCTTCACATGTATATATTGTTGAACATTCATTTGAGAAAGATACGATTTTTCCCCTTCCATTATAATTCCAAGATCCATCCTTTGTAAATCCAGAAATATTGGATCTTTTGTTATCCTCATCATGGATAAGCTAGCATGGTCTTGTCGACTTAATGCATCTTCCACCTTGTTTGCTTTCCTAGGGTGGTAATGAATTGAGCAGTCGTAATCCTTAATCAGCTCCAACCATCTTCTTTGGCGCATATTCAGCTCTTTTTGTGTGAAAATATACTTTAAACTTTTATGATCAGTATAAATGTCACACCTTTCTCCATAAAGATAATGCCTCCAAATCTTTAATGCAAATATTACCGCAGCTAACTCCAAATCATGAGTTGGGTAATTTTGCTCATGGATTTTCAACTGTCGTGTGGCATAATCTATCACCATATCGTTTTTCATGAGAACACACCCCAATCCCTTCTTGGATGCATCGCTGTAGATCACAAACCTTTCTCCACTACAAGTAAGTGTGAGTACAGGTGCACTAAATAACCTTCTTTTCCACTCCTTGTAATTATCTTCACATTCCTCTGTCCACACGAACTTAACTCCTTTTCGAGTCAACCTGGTGAGTGGATTAGATAATCGTTAAAAATATTTCACAAAACGTCAATAATATCCAGCCAAACCAAGAAAACTTCGGATCTCAGTTACTTTTGTTGGTCTCAACCATCTTTCGATAACCTCTGTTTTTGCTGGATCCCCAGATATCCCCTCTTTTGAGATTATGTGACCCAAAAATTCATCTTTTTGAAGCCAAAATTCACACTTGGTAAATTTGGCATAAAGCTTATCCTTTCTTAGGGTCTTCAATATAATTCTCAAGTGATCATCATGGTATTCCTTACTCTTTGAATAGACAAGAATATCATCTATAAAGACTACCACAAACTGATCAAGATAGTCTCTAAAGACTCTATTCATCAGATCCATCAAGATAGCAGGGGCATTAGTAAGACAAAATGGCATCACTATAAATTCATAGTGTCCATACCTTGTACGGAAAGCCGTCTTTGGTATATCCTCTCTTTTGACACTTAATTGATGATACCCTGAACGAAGATCAATCTTGGAAAAGTATTGAGCTCTGTGTAGTTGGTCAAATAAGTCATCAATGCGCGGGAGAGGATATTTGTTCTTGATAGTAAAGTTGTTAAGTTCTCGACAATCAATGCAGAGTCTCATTGATCCATCTTTCTTCTTAACAAACAGAACAGGTTCTCCCCAAGATGATGCACTAGGGCCTATGAATCCCTTATCAAGATTCTCTTAGAGTTGCTTCTTTAATTCCTGCAACTCAATTAGGGCCATTCTATAAGGTGTCTTTGAAATAGGAAAAGCACCCAGTACGAGTTCTATTGAAAACTCAACTTCACGATTTGGTGGAAGACCTGGAAATTCCTCCGGAAAGACATCATCAAACTCCCATACAATGGGCATATTCTTAATCGTGAGTTTCTCACCAACCATTTGATATAAATAACCTTCATTTAGTGGAATCAATACCCATAAGATGGAAGAAATTTCCGCTGGAAGGTTATGTTCATCCTGGCATCGATAGACAATCATAGATTGATCTGGAATATGAAATGTGACTTCCCTACTTTGGCAATTGATATGAGATCCATATAAAGAAATCCAATCCATGCCAAGAATCACATCAAATTATATTATAAGAAGGATCACAAGATTTTTAGGAATCACTTTCCCATAAACTTCAATCGGAGAAGAATTATAAACTTTTGATGTGACTGTTGTGCCATTAGGGGTTGTCACAGCTAACTCGACATCTAATTGTTGAGGTAATACGATGATACCCTTAGAAAATTCTTCAAAAATAAAAGAGTGGGTGGATCCAAAATCAAATAAAACATTTTCTACTTTAGAGTGGATGGGAAGTGTACCTTTCACCACTTCGTTATCGTACTCCACATCACTGATAGAAATTGCATGTGACATTCCTTTTTCTTTAGCCTTAAGAGTTTGTTGACGTCGATCATCATCAACAACCCTTGGATTAGGGCATTGATTGGCATAATGCCTCATTTCCTTGCACTTGTAACATTGAAGTGTAGGAGGTGCACTCTGTGTAGCCTTTTCTTTGTTCGCATCACTAGACATCTTCTTCTCATCATTGCGGCATTCAAATGCCCGATGACCTTCCTTTCCACATTTGAAATATTTACTTGTCCCTTTAATACAACTCCCTCCATGTTTCTTTCCACACTTTGAGCATAAGGGAAAACTCATCTTCTTTTCAGTGTGATCTTTAGATTTTCCATTGAATTTAATTTTCCTCTTCTTATCAAATGCATATTACTGATGGGTTACTCTAATCTACATCTCAATGTGGTATGAGGAAGAGAGGGAGGAGGTGCCCTTTTATAAGGGAGGAGAGGGGCACCTTTGGGAAAACTTAAAATATTATTTTATTATAAAGTCATATTCAGTTTTTAATAGCTCCAAATTGATTTATTTAAAAGATAAGGTGGGGATGGGTCGAAATACTCTCATCCAATAGAATTTAGAAAAGTTTAGGTATCTATTTTAACCTTATCATTTAGATTTAACTTTAAGTTAAATAATTCTACTTTTACCGTGTCTTCTTGTTTTCTTACACTATAAGGTTAATAAACTTACTATAATAAGACAAACGAACCCCAATTTGTTTATTATTAATATATAAAACCTTATCTAAGTCATTTGCTGAACCATAGATTTTTAAGAATAAAATAACAATTAATAATATAATATTTGTTTTAAAAACTATTTTATTTCAATTTTGACACTATTTGGTAATTGATTTTTGTGAAAATCATAACATAAAGATTAGTTCAAAAAAAGTAAATAAAATCAATAAAAACATGTCATATTAACCTAGAGAAGTATTGGAATTCATAAAAAGTCTCAAATTACATTTATTTAAGTATTTATAACATCAATTATGTTAATATTTCATTAATAATATAATTACTGGATCATCATTGTGTCATAAATAAATTAAATTATTTAGAGTCTAAAAATTACAAATAAAATAACATTATGTAGGAAATATTTTTGTATTTTTAATGAATATTTATAGTCGAATTTATCTTATGTATAACCCTATATTAAAAATGATTTCGTTATTGAACTTTGATTTTAACTATTTTAACTATTCTATAAATAAAATAATATTAAATGTCCTAATCCAATCCAAGTGGTCCTAAACGGTCATATTTTATTACTAAGGTTGTTTTTGGTCGAACTAAACTTATCCAATAGAATTAGTACATGTGTTAGGGTAATAATAATATCATTTTTACCCTTAATTACCCTATTTACCTTTAACCGTGGTAAAACAAAGTAGAAAGTTACTATTCACCAAAAATTATTTTCATCCCATTGAACCACATTTTAGTCCTTGATATTAACCGTGTCTCTTAGATTTTCGAAATTGCACTCACAGAAGTGGTAAAATTATTTTTTATTTAAATTTGAAAATTCTCCTAGGAGGTGGGTAAAAGATGGTGAAAAGTTCAATAAAATTTTTATATATCTAAAATTATTATAAAATGACTCCAATGAGTTTAATTGACCTTATATAGGTATTATGTATCAATTTTTACCTAAAATAAATTTAAATAAAATAAATAATTATTTAAATAAAAAGTCAATTTTTAAATAGTAACCCAGTGTTTTCACTATTCATCAAAAATTGAATGTTTTCAAAAAAAGACCAAAATTTCACCCTAGGCTAATTTCGATACTCCGAATCCAAAAATGAAGTCCATTTTGAATAATAAAATTTACAAAATTTCAAAAAGTGGGTATTACTATTCATAACGGCTAGTTTTAATAATATTTTAATAGCATATCGTTGTTTAGTGAAACTCGGTATTGCCTACCACACAAGCTATCGAGGAAGGCTGTTATTGCGTGTAAAGATATCAAATATAGTGTTGTGTGTAGTAAAAGATTCCTTTGATGATGTATATAACATAAAAACAAAATATTTCACATAAAAATCTCGGGTGTTACAAAAACATTACATTAAAATGTTTAAACTATGGAAGTACTTGTTACTTTTTTATGAATGGCCTATGAAGAAGGAATTATAATGATAGTATTGATGGATAATAACAAAATAATATTTCTTATAAGAGAGAAAAAAGTGGAACTTTTTTAAAACTACCACTAAATTTTCAAGAAGAATAAATAATCCTCAAGATTTTAATGATAAAATTCTCTATACAATTAAGCATAGTATAGTAATTAGGATGATAGTGTCATGGAGGTAGTTTTGAAGGTGAAATAACCTTGAAGACTCATGTTGAATGAAAATATAAAACTTAAAGCAATTAAAATGAAGGGGAATATTAAATAAGGTATATTATAAAGGATTATTATAATACCTGACTCAAAACAATACTCATTTATAGATAAAAATTAAAAGTTAAAAGAGGTACAATCACTATTAAAATTGTTATGAGACATTATTATTCAAAATGGAGTTGAATTATTGAATTTTATATACTTATTTAATGTGAAATTGGTTTAAATGGTTAACATGAAATAAGTTCTTTACTTTATGCTTTATAATATGTTTAAGAATCATTTATATCATTAAACAAGTTACTCGAATAAAAAAATTATTAGAAGAAGCATAAAATGAATTTTCATGACTCAAATTTGGTTGATAAATCCTCTAAATCCATTAGAAAATAATATAATCCTAAAAATAATATAGATTATTACTTAAAAAATAAAATACTATTCCTGATGAGAAATAAAGGCCTTAATTTCTTTAAATTAAAATTTATTGGTTAATATAATAATAATTTTTGTTTTATTTTTGAAAAAATAAAAACTGGATAAATTTTTTTAATTTTATTGTTTTAAAGGGAAAATATAGACTTGTATGAGTTAATAAAAAATTTAAAATTATTTTTGATTGAAATGGATTAATAAAATACACTCTAAACTTTTATCTCATAAAAAGAAGAAAAATAAAGGATATGAACAACAAAAAAAACAAGATGCGTATCTTGAACCTAATTATATCTTAATGAATAAATTCATGATTTATGGAAACCTCTAGAGAGGAATATCTTATGGTAACACATTATATGAATTTTGATAAAATAATCCAGTTTTGATGTAGGGTATGTAGAAGAGGAGACATTGTTTTCTGGGGAGATAATTTATACTTTTTATTCAAGTAAAATCATAGAAAAGTATATAATTTTCCCATTCAAGAATAAGTTCAATGGATTGAAGAAAATTCGAGGAATGTGTATTGAAGGGTATTTTGTTAAGGAGTATTATCTTATTGGTCAGTAAAATAAGATATTGGATATATATATTTTTTATCCTTTACTCTGAAAATTTAAAGTTAAAAGTTACATCTCCATCACTCTATATACTTATGATTTTGTTTTAAAAGGTAAATAAGACTTCTAATCTAATAATTTTATGGTTAGGTATAATAGGGTTCCCTTTGTTATTCAAAGGGGATATTTTTTATTATAAAAAATAAAATAAGTTTGTATAAATATAAATATAGTTTATAAGTGTTATGAAACAAATGGGTTTAACCACTCATGGATAGAAATACTTTTTAAGGGAATTTCATATAATTGTGTATTGATAATAAATCCAAGGGGAAATTGAAGAACCTATTGTTTTATTTTCTATATTTTTAATCAATAAAATAATATGGAGTCTGAATTTATATATTTCTAATGTTGAATATATCTGATAAATGTTTTAGGATCCTTTGAAAAAAATTATTTACAATGAATAAGTATTTTTCAAATAAAAACACCCAAAGTGTGGAGCATTATAAAATTGAAGGAAAAGTGTGTTATAATATAAATTAAATTATATTTAAGATTCATGAGATTTTCAAGAAGTGTATTAATTTATAAATAATGAGTTTTAACTAAATTATAAAAGGTTGAAAATACTATTTTAGTAAAGGAGGTATTGGGTACCTACTAGGGTACACCAATTACCTCTTTGGGTGCACCAAGTACCTAATAGAGAGATAATTGGAATAATTTTTTTGAAAACAAAAATCCAATAGATACTGGATAGACTATTATATGGTACTCAATAAATGATAAAAAGTACGGGTAAATCCATACTTGTATCAATGTGTGTCCAATGACACTATAATGAGTTTTCAGTGGTTTATACAATTGTACCTCAAATGTATAGAATAATTTTCTATTTGATTTTTGATAACTTATATCTCATTAAAATAATGATTTAATTAATTTAAAAGGTTACTAAAAGCCTTATTTAATATACACATGAGTAATTTTTGTTAATTAGTGTCCAAATATAAATGATTGATCCATGAAAAGTTGATATAAATTGAATATCTAAATAATTTATTTTAATTTAAATTCATATCAATAAAAATAATTTTATGAATAATTACTAATATAGTTATTAATAGGATTTAGTAAAGAAAAATAATAATCAGATTATTTAGAGGTTACTAGAGACTTATGAGAGATGTTTTGATATGATTTACATAAGACATTTATAATACTTTGGAAATGAAAAGTTGACATTCATTTGAATAACTTATTAATATAGGATATTTGTTGCAACCAAATGTTGTGTATTAGATTAGTTTCAATTAAATTTTTTATTTTTTTATCAATATGTATTGGATTTATATCAAGGAGAAAGATGTAGATCATATCATAACTTGGTAGGTATAGGAGAACTTGTAAAGACATTATCCAAGAATCCAACAGTCAAAGAATAGAATCCATTAATCATATACATAGTGAAGGAATAAGACATTAGAAAGTAATTGGATAAGAGGAGTATGTGGATATATATGTAATTATATAAAAGGAGATATATTATTGAATGAATCACAATGACTATGAAGGATATGGAAAAGAAATGTTTGAAGCACATTAATGGCCTATCATGGAAAGTCTATGGAAGATAAAGAAAAAGTTAAAGATAAATTTAATAGTTTATTTTAAAAATCAAGATTAGAAGGATGATTTTAATGGTTATAGATTTTAATTTTATCCTATTTAGGAATTGGATAATTTAAAATCTTTTTTGGAAAATTTTAGTGAAGGATAGCTGCTTATTAGATTCAATGGAGCCCTCTTCCTCATGAGTTCCTAATGTTTCACCACTTCCACCTTATGTTAGGTTAATGGATCCCTTCTTTATGAGATTTTGGTTAATATTACATGATATTTTGGGATTATATCATATATATGTTGGAGTTCCTATAACTATGTGTGTTGGAATCCTATTTCCTCAGTTCAGATCCTTTATGATGGCCTTATTCATTGATATCTATCCACTAGGGGTTTCGTTTCCTGATTGGTGTGTTCTCTTCTCCTGTTTTTTATTCCATCTCCATTACTTCCTAGCCCTTTTATAGTTTTTCCTTTATTTAATTTCCTTGGAATGTTTTAATGGATAAAATCTTTTGTCACCCCTCCCTTCAGTGTTGATAGAATTATTTTTTCATTCTACATTTTTTCAAACCTTTCTTATAGCCCTTTACATACGTGGGTCTAATTTTTGTATATATCTCAATCCCTTTATGGTTTTATGTTTCTTAACTCTCTTTGTTGATTTCCTCTCTTATTTCGATCTTTTTATCTAGTTTATTTATTCCCTTTCTGGATTTTATTTTCTTTAGTTCATTTAATTAAAAGTTGTTTGGTTGTGGTTTCCCACTAGGTTTTTCTATATCTCTAGCATGGGATTACTATTTCTCATTATTCTCAGTAGAGGCATTGATATATTCTCTACTTTGTGTTGATCATAACCCTATAGTCAAAAATATCTATCATGTTTGTTCTAGGTTTCATACTTGGTAGTTCCTTTAGTATTTGTGTTAGTTCCCCAAGCCCAGATACGTGTTATAATGATATCTTTATTTTTGTGGTGTCCTGGTTTTTTATGGGTGTTGTGCTCACATAAAATGGGGCAGTAACAGTGGATAAATCATCTAGATGTAATATTCATTGAACAAGGATTATTTTTTTGAGTTTTATACTTTTTTGTTTTAGGATATTTTCTTGTTTGATTCACTTTACTTAGGATTCGTTGGATGTTTGAGTTCTCATAATTGTTCTATAATTCTATGATAATGGCTTACACTTTTCCTATTTAAGGTGTATTCTTGATGACGATTGTGGTTAGTATGGTTGGTGATGCTCAATGAAAATGGAGGTTGTTATTATAAAATATCAAGATTCATAGGTTTATTATGCTCATGATGGTCAACGCTACTTCACCGAACCATGTGATGTGGCCCACCCTCCTAGTCTATTTTATTGATTGTTTGGTCTTTGGAATTCCATGTTATTCAGGATTTTAAATGTTGGTGAATCTAGTGTCAGATAAAAGATTATTTATTGAATATAATCAAACCATAACATGATATAAGGATGTTTAACATGTCAATGTTCAGTAATTGGGTTGATGGAAGATCAATTAGAGTTCAATTGATTCATAAGAATAAATCATTCCTTGATTTCATAAACTATGTTGTAGTTTGAAAACCACGATGACGCTGGTCATAATTTTTAGAGAGGATTTCATATAAAATATTTGGACACCATTGGATGAATAACCACATTATGGTAGAAATATTAGTCTAGAAAAAATATTATTGTTTCATGATTTAAAGTGGATAAAATGTTTTTTTCTAGAGTTATATATGTGTGTTATATAATCAACCACACCATTTTGAATATTGTGGTTTTGATAAATAATTGAGAATTAGAGAGACTAGTTAAACTAAATCATAGTGGTAATCATGTTAAGTATTGTGTTTTTAGAATACCAAATTGAAATGAGGAATGAATATACTATTACCATGGTTATATACCATTTAAATTAAAAATGGGAAGTGGATTGTGGGGATGATTGTGGTTCTTAGAATTTTTAGGAGAGATTTTTTGGAATTCATTGCAGTTAAAAAGGGAGAACTGTGTCACAATTCAAAGAAAAACATCAAGGTGTATTCTATATCTATAATTTAATTGAAGGTAAAAAAATAAAGATTGTATTTTTTTTTACCATGGATTTTGGAGTTAAAGAGTTTATTGAAAAAACCATGCAATTGTTCAGCATACAACTACATGGTTTACAAGTAATTTATAAGTTTTGAATATTTAGATATATATTGAAATATAAAGCATTATAGAACTAAGTTTGTGAAACTTACATAAATTAAGTGTATATTTTTAACCACACTAAAATATTTAGGGTGCTTGGAATTTTTACAAAGGATCATGGAAACTAAAAAGGATCCAATATATTAATTGAGAGTATGTAGATATAGTAAGTCTTATTACATTTTTCCATGGAATAATTAGATAAAATGGAGAGTGAGAAAAATTGAATGATTTGGATGATTAATAGAGACTCTTGATTCATAGGGATTCATTTACATATACATCCAATTCGATATGATGGATAGTAACTAAGAAAATTCATTTCTTGGAATTGATATAATCTCAATTCTATTTCGAGGAAATGTTTTCTTTGATGAATATTGTTTGAAGATTAATTATTTAAAAATATTAACAAAGTGTTGATCTCATTAGGTATCATAGAAATTGGGAAGAAAAGTGAATGAAATTGGTTTATCTAATCTATATATTTTTAATGTAATCATATTGTTTTACTCATGCTAATATTTGATAGACCTACATGAATATAATCTAATTATTTTCTTACTTGAAGTAGTGCATGAAGTAAGAAGAAATGGGATTGAACCTTGGGAGGTGATGTGTCATTTACTAACATTCTTATAATGGTAGCATTCCTTATCATGGAGGGACTATCAATTAAATTCTTATATTCATTGAAATTGTGTGTTGTTGTTATATTTTGAGTATATGATCACATTGATGTGTATTGTAAACTTAGATATATCCTAATACAAGTGAAATAAGTAAAAATTATTATTTTATTTTGAGATTTAGTTTTTTATATGTTATACATATTTATATCGGTTTCATTGAGGTATGTGATATAATGAAAAAAGTTACTGTTACCATGGGAACACTATATGATGATGGGTGAGGGTTAAGTAAGAAAGTTTAAATTGTTTAATACCTAGATTCAACCCACCTTCCCCCTGGTGAGGTGCCTTGGGACTCACATAGTAACTAGGTGGTTCCAACGTGTGGTATTATAACCCATTGGTTTTGACTTGGTCTTCATTCTATTAAATCTAATGTTAGAGTTTTTTTCATATATGGGTTATTTTATGAATTATTCTATTTATTATGAAACTAACTAAAAATACCAGAAGAATGATATGTCTTGTTATCTATAGGATTATAGATATGATTTTCTGGAATATATACATCCTGACATGGATTCAATAATTTAATGTTAAAGAATTCATTATTGAAAGGTGAAATTGATATTTTTTAGTGCTATAACCAATTTGGTATTCAAAAAAACCCCAAATTATTCTATAAATTTTTAAATATTGGAAATATTTTATCTGATTAATGGATAATTCATAAAATAATGGAGTATTGTGAATCCCTTTTCGAGGACTGAATACAAATATGTAAATATTGAGTTATTATTAGATAAAGATAGAGATATTTTCCTTGTATAAAAAGTAAGTAAGTATTAATAATAATAATAATAACAAAAAAACAATAATAATAATATTAATATGGAATAATATCCCTAAACCTACACTCCAGGATCAGCTATTGAAAATTCATTCTTTCCATTTCTAGATTTGATACGAATAAACATGACCCAATTTTAATCATCCAAAAAATACAACGTAAAATGGAAATATTTCATCATTTATATCCCAATTTACATTCTATGTTTATATTTTTATAGAATTATAAAAAACTATTACATGTAAACTTGGATACATAAATAATTGGTTGATAAAAATATATATCATACCCCATAAAATTCTTCTCATATTAAACCTTTCTAGGAATAAGTAATTTAACATCATTCTTAATAGAAATTGGAAATGTAAAACATAGTAAGGGTGAGATAAAACACTTAGTAAGGATAAAAATAATAATTAATAATTGAACATCATTGTTGATCATAAGATAATGGTATGATGTCAATATCAAATTACATGAGTATAATATAAGAGAATTCATACTCATAAAAACCTAGATCATAAATCATAAATCATGGCATAAAACATAAACATAAGATAAGATTCATATAAGTCAAAAATCATGAATAATGTTAAAATAATATTTATTAAGATGAAACACTATAAATTTATGCAAGCATAAAGAAAACATGCTGGTAATTTGAAATATAATTTCTGTATCACTCTTATAATCACTCTTAAAAATGTAATAACCTTCCGAGTAAATTCCAATAATCTCTTAGGAGAAACTTGTAACCGGTTAACTAAATCCATTTACCCAATGAATTGGAGATCTATATCAGGTTCACCCATCATCTTAAGAAATATCAAGAACATCTATATTTTTAAAAAAAATCCCAAAAACCATAATATAATCATAACTAATGAATGATTTCATTTTTAAACATAAAAATAACCATTTTTATTTCATAGCTTGATTTACCAATGGAAAAGAAATGGGTTCCATGAACAAATCATTGGAATAATCATAATACTTCAAATAAATAATAATGATTTTATCATTACAACATTTCCCCAAAAGATAAAAATTAAAATCAAGGGTTATTTTCAATGACGAATAGAAATACCATAAAAATATCACTATAAATATTATTAAGAAAAATACCCTTTCAACATTTAAAGTCACTTTTAAAAAAAATATTTATGAAATTTTATGAATGTTTTTTACATAACCATGAAAATTTATAAAGGAGGATTCAATGAATTGAGAAATAATGGTGGAAATAAATTCTATTCATGTATTAATTGATAAAAAGTATTTTTTGCCACCTTTTTCAAAAATTAACTTATTTAGAAAAATAAAAAAATTCTTTTTAAAACATTTTGTAAAAATTAAAAATTCAGTAAAAATGTCTTTAAAAATTCATTGAATAATAGTCAAATATTTTTTTGAAAACACTTCAAAAACATGGATATGGAGGAAAATGTTTTTTAGGCCGAAAGAGGAGAAATAAGGTCGGATTTTCATAAAACTTTCTAAACCATTTTTAGTACCAAATAGATAAATTGGTACTTAAAATTAAAAATTATAAAATTATCTAATGGACAATAAAATATATATTTTTCAAAAAAATGATATCATATTACTTCTCTAAAGTAACCTTGAACATAAAAAATCTCAAAAATAAAGGATATTGTAACATAAAGCCTTTTCCACTTTAGTAACTTTAAAATAAAAAATTATTGAAAGAGAGAGTATGATATTTATCTATAAATATCATGAATTTAATGATTTAGTATTTCAAAATTAATTCATGAGGCATTAAGTACAACCTATAACGAAATCATATCACATGACATGGAACATGCCTCAAAAAATTAGATTGAGACAAAGAAAACCCCTACAAAAATCATATCATTCAAAGTGATAATTAATTCATCAATTAATAATGTGCACATATTTAAATCAAAATAAAAGTTTAAATATATAATAACAATATTTATTGATAAATTCACACATAATCATGGATTAAAAAAATAAATTAAGTGTAAGTACAACTCAATGAATGGAAAGTGAGTTAACAAACCCCTTACCTCAAGTCCAGACATGCCATGTATATCCTTCTACTCCTATATAAAAAATGTATCAATTATTTTATTTTTTAATAAGATTTTTAAATTTTATTAAATTATAATTAAACCATTTTGAATTTATTTCAACAAAATATTTAACTACTTAATCGATTGAGTCCACATCGTGTGTTTGGAGGACATTTGGTTCATAGTTTCAAAACAACTTATGTATGTTGACAATGGTGAAAAATTAAATTGTTACATAAAATTAAGAATAATAATCAATAAAAAATTAAAATTTTATAAATTAATTATACTTTTTAAACCAACCATGAAATATGGTTATAAAAAATGAATTATGTTACAATTATTGAGATAATAGCTCGTACAAGCGCATGGGTAACGTTTCCATTTATCAACGAACATGAGGGAAATAATATAAGTATAATTTTATCTTTAAATTATGATTATTATATCATAAATATAAAATTATATCATTAAATACACTTACATATACCATCCATGTGATGCAGTGATGAAAAATGAATCACATCGCTTCGTGCTGGTGGTAATCCACACGTACGCATGAACGACGTTATCATTTTTAAATAGATAGAAAGGTATGAAAATAGATTATATATTATCTTTATATAATTATAATTATTTCATTAATATCATATATATACATTAAATATAGAATTATAGCCATCTGTGAGATCTTGTGATGGAAAAAAATTACATCGGTTCATCTGGAGGTATTCCATCGTACACACGAATGATGGTTTCATTTTACATTTGATGGAAGAATAAGATGGATATAGGTTATTAAATTAAAATAATCACATATTAATATATTAAATATATTTATTTTTTATTTCATCATGTATTAAGAATATTTTAAGGATGTATAAGGAGAAAAAGAATGTAAATGCTCTGTTAAAAGTTATACCTTTTCTTTGAAAAAACTTATTTACTTTACACCTTAATCCCTCTAAAGAAGGTATTTCTCAAAAAATAAGACTACAAGAATATAGGTATTTATTTTTTTAAGGGATGATCCAGTTCATAGCTAAAATAGAGTTCTCAAAAGGTGTGAGAAACAGTGGAGATGAGAGGGCGTGTCCTTTTATAAGTGAGGGAAGGGACACTCTTGGAATTTCATAAAGTATTAAATTAATATAAACTAATTTCAACAAAAAAGTATAACCAAATTGATATATTTAGAATATAATAGGTTATTATTCTAAATAGTCTCATAAAATGACATGTTTACTACTCTAAGTGATTTTTTCACCCTTATCTATTTGTTTTAACCCCCCATAAACACTTTTGATGATTATAGTGATATCAATGTTTTTAAATATTTATAGGTTAATAAAGTTACTATAAAAAGACATTTGAGTCATAAATGGACCATGGATGAAATTATAAGCTATATTACATCCACTTAGACAAATATCTTATTTTATAAATTTTAAATAATTTAATAAAATATTGTTTATTATAAAAAATCATTATTGTCATTTTTTGAACTATTCATTTAATTTGAATCTAAAGTCATTAAGATAATAATTTTATTTTAATATATAAATTTAAAATGTAAATAATAAATTATATATACCTATAAAACTAATGCAGCACTTTATATCACCCAAATAAAATCACTTTTAGTGTTTTTAAAATCATTTACTTGATTTTTCTACTGCTTGCATAAACACTATTCCATCATTGCGTAAGCATTTAATGTTGTTATTTCATCAGTAAAAATTAATAAAAAAATAATTTTATAAAAATAATTTTATTATTCTAAAAATAACCTTTAAATTTTATCTAAAAAATATTTTTATCCCTATATGTGCATATAAGATAAATTTAAAAGCAAGAGGGTGACATTTTGTATTTCTCTTTACTTAAAATAATATATAAGTCATTTTCAAATAAAAATGGAACAAAATTTCCATAAATTATAATATTTTATGATTTTGGTATAAAATCACTCATTAAATATATTTAAAAAATAGGTTTATTTTTAGTCCTTATCGAATTATTTTTAACCTTAATTACCTGATTTACCTTTACCGAGGTGACAAATATTTACCATAGTTACTATTCATAATGACCAAAATAAAAGGGGTACATTTACCTATTTCGGACATATTGATTACAAATATGGAATGAATTTTGCAATATTAAATTTATATTACTAGAAGAAATTAAGTTTAGATAAAAATGAAAAACTATTTTTTAGACAAATGTGTTTTTAAACACAAAAATGATCTTATAACAAGATCAAGATAATAATGAATCCTATGTATTTAGTTAAATTATTTATAATTAAAGGTGTCTTATGTTACTTTAATATCAAATGGTACATTAAAATTACTTTATTTAATGAAAATAAATGAAGGTTTTATTAAAAGTCGTATTTTCTACTATTCATTGAAAACTCAATCTTTTAAGAAAAATCACAAAATTTCAACCTAATATAATTTTTATAGGAAGATTTCAAAAATTATATAATTTTTATAAAATATAATTTATAAAATTAGAATAAATTAATTTTAATATTTCCTCACAAAATTAATAAAAACATTTTTTGAAAAAAATATATTTTTGATGAATAAAATGACTTTACTTAAAATTGGGTGCTTATTTACAAAGAATTAATCAACAAATTTGTATGGGGTATGACACTTATATATATATATATATATCATAATGTGATTGATCGTATTAATACCCTTCAATTCAACAACTTGGTTATAAATATAACATTTATAAAATAATATTTTGTGGTTCGTTTAAGAATGATGTTACAAGTTGCATATGTTATAAAATATAGTGTTGTTTTAAAATATTAGGGTATCAAATTCCCCCCCCCCCCCCCGCAAATAAATTTCAATCTCACAATTTTAAATTGAGCTCAGTAATCAAGGGTATGACATTTGTAAACACCTTTGCTGAAAACCCACATCGTAAAAAGGGTTAATAAAACTGTATTTTGAAAAGAGGGAATGAGAAATATAAAGTTCATCTTGAATAACACATAATTGGGTTCCCAAATAGGAAAACATTAGTGGGTAGTGAAAATATGGATATGGATAAGAAATTAAATATCCAAATAATTATGGATGGTGATAGATAACATTGATCACAAGAAATGTTGGTAATAAGATATCATTTTTATTTCAAGATATTTTTTCTATAGTTGAGGAATTCCAATTTCATTTAGACTAAGAATATAATGGAATACACTTAATTTATTTTATTCAAATCTGTCAATGAAATTTCATCCTTTTGGGTCAGAGTAATACAAAGTAACACAAGTGGGGGTGAATTGTGTCTTTTCGAGAAACTTACTAAATTATTTACTTTTAAAACCCTCTGTGATTTATAAGAATATGAAGTGTTTACATATATAATGATTTTAATAAAAGGCTAAATAGAAATAAAGAAAATATATTTTTATAGTGGTTCAGGTCACAAAGATCTCCTAGTCCACTCCATTAATTACTCTCTCTGTGAGTTTAGTGAATTTCACTAGCAAGGTCCTCTTATCATAAGACCATAAATCCACAACTTAGTATAGGTAGTTGAAACCTTTTCAAATAAGGCTAAAAATATCATTCTTTTTATTTAATCCGGAACAAGTTATACACGACTTAGATATAGAATCATATACTCCACCACAACTAAGTTCGAGCAGTTGAAACTCCAACAAATCAAAAGAGATTGAATTGATGATGAATTGGGTTAATCATTACAATTAAAAACGCATAAATTGATAGATGATGGATCTTCTTCTTCAGAAAATAAAGTCATTAAGAAATAATAGATCTAAATCTATCTTGTTTTAAAATAGTTCTTCGATAAAAAATAGTAACAAAACTGTAGCAACAAACTTACAATAGTAAAAGATTGAACATGTATGTCTCTAAAGTTTAGTCTCTTTTAGAAATGATCATTCAATACAACAGCATTGTAAAAGATATCCACTGGAATAAAATATATGACTTTTATATCTTGTATATTTAAATGATGCACTGGTATAATATATAAATCATAGAGCAAGCTTTAGAATTCCAGATCCACAAAATTCACCTAATAGATCATGGAAATTAAAATATGAATTGACTACTGGAGTCATAACTTCCCTTGAGAACATGAGAGATTTGTTCCATTGAATATAGTTCTATGAATCAATTATATCAATCTTTGAATCAGTTGAAAATGATTTTAAAATAGCCAGTAACTCTGTAAAGATCGTTTTAGAAATCTGGAATAAAATCACAAAATTAAATCTCCGACGTCGAAAATCCAAACATAGGGTTCCTTCAAAAAGTGGAAAAATACAAAACATAGGGTTCAACTACATAGAATTCATTCTCCAAATGTAAGGATGAAAATGTAAGGTTGATCATAAAATTAAGGATGACAAACCATACATTTGTGTCCTTAAACATAGGGTTCCTTAATTATGTAGGGTTTTTTAACCATACTTTATTATATTTACAAATATAAGGTTCCATTTAAATTTAAGGTTCTTTATCTATACATCCTTTATATCATAGGGTTGATGATCCATATGAACCTTCTTCCAACATAAGGTTGAAAACAAACATAAGATTCATGATCCATACGCGTTATCAAAGTGTAGGGTTTTATTCCTTACTTTTGTTCTAAACATAGGGTATGAATATTGTTTCCAAAATACACTTATGAGTGTTATGAACACTTTACCAAATATTCTGAGAAAATTAAAAGAATGAATATAATTCCAAAATAAATAAGACAATTAATAATAAATTCATGAAATACACTTAATGTAATATCATTTTTAAAATAAACAAAGGTATTTTTGAGCATCAAAATCAATAAGATTTATAAAGTATTATTAAGACAATACATTCCCAACAATTTCCCCCTTTTTGATGATCAAAAAACCCATAAAATATCTAACAGAAAAAATAGAATTTTGTAAATACTTTGAATAGAAATTATTATTTTGATTTTATAGAACTATTTTGATTAAAATATAATTCTAATAAAATATTGTCCTTACCCAAATTTCTCTCCCTTTTTTATATAGAAAATAAAGTAAAATAAGGTTAAACCACTTTTAATTTTTCACAAAACAGTAAATGTGTAATGCCCTAACCCCAGTTACCCAGAGTCGGTGCATTATTATATAAAATTGGCATGATCACAAGGGATAAAATACCAAAATACTAATCAGTTTAGTATCCTTGGAAGTACTATATACATACATAAGTTTTACATTACATTATAAAATGAAAAACATCAACAAAATCGTCTCCATTTTCCACATTCATATCCCTTAGACTATCCCCACAGTTCAGCCATAATATACTTCTTCGCATCCTAGGAAAAATAAAACATAGAAATGGGTGAGCTCAAATTCTCAGTAAGGATAACAATATAGCAGAAACTTTCATAAATAAGCATAAACATTTAAGGAAATGTATAAGACTAAAACACAAGCCTTTTAAACATAAACTTCAGCATAATATGGCAAAGATAAATCAAGTAATTCCATTTACTTATTCGCATGGATATTCTACTACTCTAATAATCATATTAATATTAATATCCAATTTCATAATGATGGAATGCATAATGTCGGACATTATAACCACATAGTCTAGGCCTCCTGCCAAGACTACAAATAATATTTTTTCAAGGCATTGTGCCAAGACACTAGTTTGTCTCATGAGACCTACCAATGCATCGAGGATCTATATCAGGCTCCACCCCTCACTTAATAAGTCCAATTCATTCCTAATATGAAAAGGATTAATCATTACATAAACATTCGTATTAAAACTAGCATACTAAATGTTAATAATTTAACCATAAACTATAAATGGTATAAAAATAACACATCCACAGTCAAACATATCACAAAACCTTAAATGCAATATGGAAGACTGTATAATAATAAATATACTTCAAACAAGTGCAAAATCCATCAAAGGATGTTGACATAGATGAAATCAAAACTATTTGAGAGAAATATCTCTTTTTATATTAAAATAATTTCAAATTCAAATAATTATAAAAGAAAACATTTATTTTGAAAATATTTTTATAATATTGTAAGGGAAGCTTCTAAGGTGTTATAATGGCGGAAAATAGCCACACTCACCGTATAAGTTAAAAAAACATTATTTCCTTACTTTGGTCGAAAAGGCTGTAAAGGACCTTGATTGGAAAATGACAAAAATATTCCTTTATAAACATTCTATAAAAATTAAAAAAGGGTATAAATGAATTTAACACATAGTCTAATAATTAGTAAAAATGTTTTGAAATACATTTTAAAGAAACACGAATGTGGATGATAAAGAGGTCCCAGTAGATACTCGTGCATAAACAACCTCGGATAATGAAGAGATAGTAGAATTAACCCTTAACTTGTACTTTTCCTTGATCGGGGGTACTTTAACTTCCTATATAATAGTTAAATCATTTTTATTAAATTATAAAAGAACCACATACATAAATATTATATCATATATGATTTTCTAATATTTATTTGTTAATAATATTTCGGTAGTATCATTGTTTCGGGTGTTAACTGATTTGTTTTCCATTATATTATTGGTTACGTAAGCCATGTTTGTTATAGATAAGATGTATTTGATTCATATACATAATTATATTATGTTATTAAAAATTATTTTTTAATCATAAAATAAAATTTATTCTTGAATGGTTACGATGGAGAATGAATCTCATCGTGTTCGAGGAGAAGGTAATCCGTACATACGCATAAGAGACAATACCATTCTATTGATGGTGAAATTATATGTAATTTGATGGTCTATCATATATAAAGAATCCTTAAAATTTTAAATTTAGTATTTACATCAGTTATACTCATTATTATACCCATCCAAATAATTAAGTGTTTGAATAACAAACTACACCACAACGTGGAGACGGTAAGTCGTACCTACACACGTATGGTGACTTGTCATTAATAGGATGGATAGAATAATAAATATGGTCGTAAAAGGTTTATAATAACACCAAAGTATGTATAAGGTACTTTAGTTATTATTTTTTTATGGAAACAACAAATAAAGAGGAAGTGGAAGAAGAAAAGAACTTTGAAAGAGGTGGTGAAATTATTACCTCTTCTTCGTGTGTTTCCTATTGATTTGATCAAAATGGATTCTTAGGTTGGATTTATGATCCAATAAAGGAATCTAGATCAATTTGAGGTTAGTTGGGAGGATATTTGAGTAGGTTTGGACCAATAAAAATGGATTTGGAGGTGTGATTTTGAGATAAGCATAAGTACCCTTTTATAAGAGAGGTGAGGGTCACTTTAGGAAAAGCTTGAAATATTATTTTATAATATAATCATATTCATTTTATAATGGATCTAAAATAATTTATTTAGAGGATAAGGTAGGGATGAGTCTAAAACCACTAAACCAATAGGTTTTAGATAGGTTTATGTCACCATATTAACCTTATCTTTTAGATTTAACTCTAATTTAAATAGTTTAACTTTTACCATGTATTCTTGTATTATTATAATAAATGGTTAATAAAATTACTATAAAAATTCAAGAGAACCACAAGTAGTTCATCAATGACATATATATTATTATATAATTTCTTTGAACGAACCTTAGATTTTTTAGGACTATTATATCATTTAATATTATAGTATTTCTTTTAAAAACTCATTTATGTTAATTTTGACACTATTTAGTATTTGATTTTTTTTAAAGTCCTAAAAACATGATTGATTCAAAATAAATTTATTTAATCAACCCTAATATGTCATATCAACCTATAAAATTTTTATAATTTATTAAAACTATGAATTTACATTTATTTGGATATTTATAATATCAATTATTTTAATCTTTCATTAATAAGGTAATTACTGCATCAACATCATGTCAAAAATAAATTTAGTCATTTAATGTCTAAAAATTATAAATAAAATACCATTATGTAGGAAATATTTTTAGTTTTCTAATGAATCTTTATAGTTGAATATATCTTATGTGTAGTCCTATTTTAAAAATGTTTTAGTTATAAAAATTTGAATTTAAAACTTTTAACTCTTCTTTTAATAAAATAATAAAAAATGTCCTAATCTAATCCAAGTTGAACAAAAGGATCATATTTTTTTTCCGAAGGATTATTTTTTTCGAAATAAACTTATGAAATAAAATTAGGAAATGTTTTAGGGTAATTATAATATCATTTTTACCTTTAATTGCCCTATTTACTTTTAACCGTGGTAAATAAAAGTCAAAAGTTACTATTCACAAAAAAAATTACTTTCATCTTATTGAACCACATTTACTTACTGATATCAACCATGTCTCTCGGATTTTTGAAATTCAATTCACAAATGCGGTAAAATTATGTTTTATGGAAATTTTCAAATGCGCCTAGAAGGTGGGTAAAAGACGGTAAAAGGTTCAATAAAATTTTATATATCTAATATTATTATAAAATGACTCCAATTAATTAAATTTAACATAAATTGGTATTATGTATCTATTTTTACATAATATAAATTTAAATAAAATAACTTATTATTTAAATAAAATGTCAGTTTTAAATAATAACGTAGTGTTTTTCTCTATTCATCAAAAATTGAATGTTTTTAGAAAAATACCAAAAATTTACCCTAAGCTAATTTCGATATTCCCAATTCAAAAATGAAGTCCATTTTAAAAAATAAAATTTATAAAATTTCAAATAGTGGGTATTACTATTCATAACGGCTAGTTTGATTGGTTGTGGTGTGTTAAAACTCCAAGTTGCGTATAATAGAAGCTATTGCATTATTCAGTGGGAAACATTCCATGGAAGCTTGGGGTGTTACATTCTCCCATCCTTCAAATAATTTCATCCTAATAATTTCTAGAATATTACTACATAAAAATATTTGGGTAGTTCTTCATCATAAGTTCCTCAGGTTCCCACATTGCCTCTTCCATCTTATGGTTTCTCCATAGAACTTTCACCAGAGGAGTCGTTTAGTTTCTCAACACTTGTTCTCTGGTATTAAGAATTATGATAGGCTCTTCGCAATAAGATAGGTTGGGTTCCAAATCTATTTCTTCATAGGAGAGTACATGTGTTGGTTCAGGTATGTATTTCTTTAACAGTGATACATGGAACACATCATGAACTTTGTAGAGACTTGGCAGCATTGCCAAACTATAAGCTTCAACTCCAATTCATTCTAGACTTTCGAAAGGTCTGATGTACCTAGGACTTAATTTTCCCTTCATACCAAATCGTATAACACCCTTCCATGGAGATACCATCAAGAAAACATGATCTTTTACTTGAAATTCCAAATCCTTCCCTCAGTTACCGACACATCTCTTTTGCCTAATTTTAGCTTCTTTGATGTGGGTTTGGATAACCTTCACTTTTTCCATTGTTTCCTCAACAAGTTCTAGTCCTATGAGTTTTCTTTCACCAACATCATCCCAACAAGTTGGTGTGCGACATCTCTTTGCATATAACACTTCATGTGGTGCCATATGAATACTTGAATGGAATCTATTGTTATAGAAGAATTCAAATAGGGGTAAATATTGATCCCACATACCTAGAATGTCAAGAGTGAAAGATTTCAACATGTATTCTAAGGTTTGAATAGTCCTTTCTGATTTTCCATCAGTTTGAGGGTGGTAGGCAGTGCTCAAATGAAGTTTAGTATCCATGGCCTTCTGAAAATGTTTCTAGAATCTTGATGTGAAATGGGGATCATGATTAGAAACAATCAATAGGGGTACACCATGAAGTCTTACCACTTCATTAATATATGTTCTTTCTAGACGTTCATGTGGTAAATCTTCTCTTAAAGAAAGAAAATGTGCTAAATTGGTAAGACGATCACCAATTACCCATATTGCATCATTCCTTCTAGGAGTCTTTGGTAGTCCCATGACAAAGTCCATCGTAATATCATCCCATTTACACTCGGGTATGGGAAGAGGTTTCATGAATCCTCTAGGATGTTGTCTTCCAGCCTTTACCTATTGACAAACCATACATCTTGACACATAATCAGCAATCTTCCTTTTCATGTTGTCCCACCAAAAATGTTCCTTCAAATATTTATACATCTTAGTGCTACCATGGTGTATAAAGAAATTGGAGCTATGATCATCATCCAACAATTAGTTTTTTAGATCAGTTATATCAAGAACACAAAGTCTCTTCCCAAATTTCAAAATTTCATCTTCACATATGAAGTCAATAAATCTCCCATCATTCAAAACATTAATTTTCTTTTGAAACTCTCCATCATCAGTCTGATAACTTTTTATCCTTTCTAGTAAAGATAGATTGGAAACCATTTGAAATGGTATTGATGTTTTACCTTCCTTGATTATTCTCATATCCATCATTACTAGATCTATGAACATAGGATCCCTTTCAACTCTCATCTTGTTAAAAATTGCATGATCCTTTTTGTTCAAAGCAACTTCCATCTTATTTTTCTTCCCTGGGTGGTAGTGTATAGTGAAATCATAATCCTTGAGTAGGTCAAGTCATCGTCTTTGCCTCATGTTGAGTTCTTTTTGTGAGAAAATATACTTTAATCTTTTTTGATCAGTATATATCTCACATTTTCTACCATAGGGATAGTGTCTCTAAATCTTCAAAGTAAATATTATAGCTGCTAACTCAAGATCATGAGTGGGATAATTTTTTTGATTAATTTTTAGCTGTCATGATGCATAGGAAATAACTTTATCATTTTTCATAAGGACACAAACAAGTCTTTTCTTTGAAGAATCACTATAAATAATAAACTCATCATTCCCAAATGGTAGAGTCAAGATATGATCATTGAATAATCTTCTCTTCAGTTATTCAAAACATTATTCACACTTCTCTATCCAAAAATATTTAACCCCTTTATGTGTGAGCATCGTTAATGGGTTATCCAATTAGGAAACATTCTGGACAAAGCTCCGATAAAAACCTACCAAACCAATAAAACTGAGTACCCTAGTTATAATCATCAGTGCTAGCCATTATCGTATTTCATTATCCTTTAAAGGATCAACAGAGATTATGTCCTTATAGAAAATATGGCCAAGAAAATAAATATCATGGTGCTAGAATTCACACTTGCTAAACTTCCCATATAATTCATTTATTCTGAGGGTTTTCAGAATAGTGTTCAAATGATTTTCATGATCTTCGTATCTTTTTTAGTATACCAAGATATCATAAATAAATACCATTATAAAGTCATCAAGATATTCCTTGAAAACTCTATTCATTAGATCCATAAAGATAGAGGGTGCATTTGTCAATCCAAAAGGAATTACTATAAACTCGCAATCCCCATACCAAGTTCAAAATGTTTTTTTTAATGTCTTCCTTCTTCACGAACAACTGATGATATCCATATCGAAGTTCAATCTTTGAAAAATATTGAGCTCTATGAGGTTGTTCAAATAAATCATCATTGCGGGCTAGGGGATACTTGTTCTTTATTGTTATAGCATTGATCTCTATGTAGTCAATACACAACCTCATGGATCCATCTTTCTTCTTAACAAAAATAATCGGGGATCCCCATGGGGAAACACTAGGGTGAATAAATCCATCATTACTCAATTCATCTTGTTGTTTCTTTTGTTCTACTAATTACACAGTGTCCATTATATAAGGGATCTTCGATATAGGCATTGAACTAGGAATTAAATCAATGGAAAACTCAATTTCTCATTCTGGAGGCTTTCCAGAAAAATCCTCTGAAAACATATCAACATATTCTTTCACAATAGGTACATCATCTATTTGAACATTCTTTTCCTCACCAATAGTTCTTACATTCTCTTCCTCCACATTAATTAAATTTAGTAAATCTACTGGGGGTGGATCTAGATAAGAATCAGGTGGTGACATTTCGGCTTTAAAGATAAGGTACTCCTTATCATCATTGAAAATTGTAACATCCTTCTTCTTATAAAAAATTTTCACATCATGGTCTGAAATCCAACCCATTCTGAGGATTATATCAAATTCAATCATGGGTATGAAAATGATATTAGTAGATAAATAACATTTATATGCTCTAATGGGAAATAATTCACAAATATTTATTGCAATGATACTTCTCTTAGGAGTTTTTTCTGAAAAATACCATGTTAAATCAAATTAGAAATATATAATTTCCTTAAAAAACTAGGAAGATATGAAACAATGCGATGATCCAGAATAAAATAAAGCATTGGATAAACATGAGGAAACTATTAAATTATCTTCCACCATGTCTTTCAGAACTTCAACCTCGGCAGTAGTGATCGAATAACCTTGGCCTTTCTCCCTTGGCCTTTTCCGAGGCATGTTTCCTTGGCGCTTAGGTCATTCGTTTGCATAATGCCCCATTTCTCTAAAATTATATCATTCAACATTGACAGCCTCTTTATTTCCCTTGAAATCACGAGCTTCGTGTTCTTTTCCACCACACTTATAACAGAATCCCATTCCCTTTAGGAAAGTACTGGGGTGTTTCTTCCCACATTTACCACAGAATGGATATTCAACTTTTTTCCTTATTCCCCTTATTTCTATTTCTATAGTGTTCAACAGATCTCTTCTTCTCTTGTTTTTCTTTAAAGTAGTAAGACTTAGAGAATTCCTTTTCTATCTTGATAGAACATGAGACAATATCTTCATATGATGAGAAGGATTTTGAGAAAAATTCTCAATGGAGAAATTGTTTTAACCCATCAACGAATCAATTAATATTACTCCTTGGTTTACATATATAGTCTACATCATGCCTTGCTAACCTTGTAAATTTAGCCTTATACTTTGTGACATTCTCATCCTCCTTTTTCCTCAGACTTAAAAATTTTCTTTCAATATCTGGTCGAGGGTCACAAGGAATGTTTTTTTTCTATGAAAATCTCTTCAAACTCCCTCCATTACATATTTTATACTTCTTCATCTTCCTTTGTGTTTTGAATTAATGACCATCATTGATCTGCATATCTCGTGAGGAGATAAACTTCCATGACATCTTTTTCCTTTTCGCTACTCCCCAAAGCATGAAATATTTTCTCAAAGGAACTTATCCATTTCTCAAATACAAATGGATTTGTCATCCCATTGAATGTTGGTGTTTTTTTCTCATGAATCGGTCTAACATTGATCCTCCACGTTGTGGATCAGGGTGCTCCATATGAGTAAGGTTATTATTCATAACTTGAGTGAGTTGTCCCAGTATGTTGATAAGCTGATCAGCACCAGTTTCATCACCAGCTCCTCTATAATTATCTTAAGTATGAGGTAAATATCTACATGGATTACGTGTGTTGATATGGTATCCATTCCTTCCACTAGGTTTCATTTCTAAACAATTTCATACACTAGATTAGTTTATAAATCGAAATACATAATTCCAAACTTATAAAACACTTAACATAAATTGAACAGTTTATGGATATAATCTATAGTCATAAAAATGATTTCTTTGAGGAGGTATATACTCATAAATCCTTTATAATGGTTTGTAAAGAAAATGTGAATTATCCTAAGAATATCCCATAGGATTTTCATAACCAAGAGTGTAGCAAGGCCCATTTTCGTGTACCAAGATACCCCGGGTCATGCCTGAAACTCCTTATCGGAGTTTTCACTCCTAGGTACATCTATGCCAGAGCTGCCTCTACCTACTTGTATCTAGACAGAGATGTATTTCTTGGAAATTACACAAAATCTCTACATTACCAAAATTCTAGGAAGTTCTTATATACTAATCCTCAATGTCTATCTTATGGTAATGTTTTCTAATCATAGTTTCTCAAAATCTAGTTTTCGTAGTTTGTACTAAACTTTCTCTGAAACCAACTATAACACTCGGAACCCAGTTACCCAGATTTGGTGCATTACTACATATCATTGGCATGATCACAAGGGATTAAATCCCAAAAGACCAATCACTTTAGTAGCCTTGGAAGTACTAGAAACATACATAAGTTTTACATTACATTATAAAATTAAAAACAACAACAACATTGTATATAATTACCACATTTATATCCCTTAGACTACCCCTACAGGTTAGTCATAATATACTTCTTTTCATCCTAGGAAAAATAAAACATAGAAAGGGGTGAGATCATATTCTTAGTAAGGATAACAATATAGTAGGAACTTTAATAAATAAGCATAAACATTTAAGGCAATTTATAAGACTAAAACACAAGCCTTTTAAACTTAAACTTCATTATAATATGGAAATGATAAATCAAGTAATTCCATTTACTTATTCACATGGATATTCTACCAGTTGAATAATCACATGTAATATCAATATCCAATTTCATAATGAGGGAATGCATAATGTCGTACATCATGACCACATAGTCTAGGCCTCGTTCCAAGACTACAAATAAGATTTTTTCAAGGCCTTGTGACAAGACACTAGTTTGTCTCATGATACCTACCGATACATCGAGGAGCTATAGTGGGCTCCACCTGTCACTTACTAATTCCAATGCATTCCTCATATGAAAAGGTTTAAACATAACATAAACATTCGTATTAAAACAAGCATAGGAAATGTTAATATTTTAACAATAAAACATGAATGGTATAAAAATAAAACATCCACATTCAAACATATCACAGAAACTTAAATACAATATATGAGATTGTATCATAATAAATCAACTTCAAACAAGTGTAAAATCCTTCAAAGAATAATGACATAGATGAAATCAAAACTATTTGAGAGAAATAACTCTTTCTATATTGAAATCATTTAAAAGTCACATAATGATAAAAGAGAACATTTATTTTTAAAATATTCCTATAATCTTCTAATTGAATCTTTGAATGTGTTATAATGGCGGTAAATATCCACACTCACCGTATAAGTTTAAAAAACATTCTTTCCTTACTTTTGTCGAAAAGGTAATAAGGGACCTTATTTGGAAAACGATGGAAAGATTCCTTTATAAACATTATATAAAAATTAAAAAAAGGGTATAAATAACTTTAACCCATATTCTAGGAATTATTAAAAAAATTGAAATACATTTTTAAGATACACGGATGTGGATTATAAAGAGGTCCCAGTAGATACTTAGGTATAAACAACCTCAGATAATGAAAAGATTTTACAATTAAACCTTACCTTATAATTTTACTTGATAAAGGGTACGTTAAACTATTTTATAATATTTAAATAATTTTTATTCAATTATAAAATAATCAAATACATAAATATGATATCATATATGATCTTCTAATATTGATTTGTTAATAATATTTCGGTAGTATCATTGTTTCGGGTGTTAACTCATTCATTTTCCTTTATATGATTTGTTATGTAAGTCATATCTGTTATGGATAAGATTTATTTGATTCATATCCATAATGATATTAATTTCTTAAACATTATTTTCTTAATCATAAAATGATATTTATTCTTGTATGGTTACGATGGGGAATGAATCTCATCACGTTCGTGGAGACGGTAATCCGTACCTACACACGAGTGACAATACCATTCTATTGATGGTGAAATCGTATGTAATTTGATGGAATATTATATATATAGAATCCATAACATTTTATATTTATTATTTACATCATTTATACTCATTATTATATCCATCCAAATAATGAAGTGTTTTAATAACAAACTACACCACAACGTGGAGACTGTAAGCCGTACGTACGCATGTATGG
The DNA here is from genome assembly GCA_963277665.1 of Viscum album. Lineage (NCBI taxonomy): Eukaryota > Viridiplantae > Streptophyta > Magnoliopsida > Santalales > Viscaceae > Viscum > Viscum album. The sequence goes on along the minus strand of OY728163.1, from coordinate 78,690,491 downwards.
TGACTTGTCATTTATAGGATGGATATAATAATGAATATGTTTGTAACAGATTTATAATAACATAAAATTATGTATAAGGAACTGGAGTTATTATTTTGGTATGAAAACAACAAAGAAAGAGGAAGTGGAAGAAGAAAAGAACTTTGAAAGAGGTGGTGAAATTATTACCTCTTCTTCGGGGGTTTCCTTTTGATTTGATGAAAATGGATCCATAGGTTGGATTTATGATCAAAATAAGGCCTATAGGTCAAATTGAGGGTATTTGAGAGGATATTTTAGTAGGGTTTGACCGATCCAAATGGATTTGGAGGTGTAATTTTGAGAGAAGTGGAAGTACCCTTTTATAAGAGAGGTGATGGTCACATTATTAAAAGCTTGAAATATTATTTTATTATACAATCCTATTCAGCTTATAATGGATCCAAAATAATTTTTTTCGAGGATAAGGTGGGTTTGAGTCGAAAACCACTCAACCAATAGGTTTTAGACCAGTTTATGTCACCATATTAACCTTATATTTTAGATTTAACTCTTAGTTAAATAGTTTAACTTTTACCATGTATTCTTGTATTATTATAATAAATGGTTAATAAACTTAATATAAAATTCTAAGAGAACCCCAAGTGGTTAATTAATGACATATATATTATTATATAAGTCCTTTTCTTGAACCTTATATTTTTAGGACTGATATACCATTTAATAATATGGTATTTGTTTTAAAAACTTATTTATGTCAGTTTTGACACTATTTAGTATTTGATTTTTATTAAAGTCTTAAAAACATGATTACTTTTAAAAAAATCATTAAATCAACCCTAAAATATCATATTAACCTATAAAATTTGTGAAATTCATCAAAAGTATCAGTTTACATTTATTTGGATATTTATAATATCAATTATTTTAATCATTCATTAATAAGGAAATTACTACATCTTCATGGTGTCATAAATAAAATAAATTATTTAATGTCTTGAAATTATAAATAAAATACCATTATGAAGGAAAAATTATTATCTTTCTAATGAATATTTATAGTCAAATTTTTCTAATTTTTAATCCTATATTAGATTTTTTTTTTACTTATGAACATTTGAATTTAACACTTTTAACTCTTCTTTAAATAAAATAATATTAAATGTTATAATCAAATAAAAGTGGACCAAAAGGATAATATTTTATTCCTAAGGTTTATTTTGGTCGAAATAAACTTATCCAATAGAATTAGGACATGTTTTAGGGTAATTATAATATCATTTTTACCTTTAATTACCCTATTTACTTTTAACTGTGGTAAATAAAAGTCAAAAGTTATTATTCACTGAAAATTATTTTCATCTTATTGAACCAAATTTTACTTACTGATATTAACTTTGTATCTTGTAATTTTTAAATTCAATTTATAGAGGTGGTAAAATTACTTTTTATGCAAATTTTCAAATGCGCATAGAAGATGGGTAAAAGACAGTAAAAAGTTCAATAAAATTTTATATATCTAGTATTATTATAAAATGAGTACAATAAATTACATTGAACATAAATAGGTATTATGTATCTATTTTTACCTAATATAAATTTAAATAAAATAACTTATTATTTAAATAAAAAGTTTGTTGTAAACAATAACGTAGTGTTTTCACTATTCATCAAAAATTGAATGTTTTTAGAAAAATAGAAAAAATTAACCCTAAGCTAATTTCGATATTCTGAATTCCAAAATGAAGTCCATTTTGAAATAAAATTTATAAAATTTCAAAAAGTGTGTATTACTATTCATAATATCTAGTTTGATTGGTTGTGGTGTGTTAAAACTCCAAGTTGCGTACAATGCAAGCTTTATCATTATTCAAAGGGAAATGTATCGTGGAAGCTTGGGGTGTTACATTCTCCACTCCTTAAAGTAATTTCATCCTCGAAATTTCTATAATATTACTACATAAAAAGATTTGGGTGGTTATTCATCATAAGTTCATCGGGTTCCCACATTTCCTTTTCCATCTTATGGTTTCTCCATATAACTTTCACCAGACGAGCCGTCTGATTTCTCAACACTTGTTCTCTGGTATCAAGAATTATGATAGGATCTTCGCAATAAGACAGGTTGGGTTCTAGTTATATTTCTTCATAGGTGGGTACATGCATTGGTTCAGGTATTTATTTTCTTAACAGTGATATGTGGAACACATCATGAACTTTGGAGAGACTTGGCGGCATTGCCAAACGATAAGCTAAAACTCTAATTCGTTCTAGAATTTCAAATGTTCTGATGTACCTGGGACTTAATTTTCCCTTCTTACCAAATTGTATAACACCCTTCCATGGAAATACCTTCAAGAAAACATGATCTCCTACTTAAAATTCTAAATCCTTCCTTCGATTATCAAAATAGCTCTTTTGCCTACTTTGAGCTTCTTTGATGTGGGTTTGGACAACCTTCACCTTTTCCATTGTTTCCTCAACCAGTTCTGGGCCTATGAGTTTTCTTTCACCAACATCATCCCATAAAGTTGGTGTGCTACATCTCTTTCCGTAAAACGCTTCATATGGTGCCATATGAATACTTGAATGGAAGCTATTGTTATAAGAAAATCCAACTAGAGGTAAATATTGAAAACACATACCTAGAAAGTCAAGTGATCAAGATATCAACATGTCTTCTAAGGCAGGAATAGACCATTTTGGTTTTCCATTAGTTTGAGGGTGGTAGGCAGTGTTCAAACGAAGTTCAGTATCCATGGCCTTCTGAAAACATTTCCAGAATCTTGATGTGAAATGGGGATCATGATCAGAAATAATCAATAGGGGTACTCCATGAAGTCTTACAACTTCATTAATATATATTCTTACTAGACGTTTAAGTGGTAAATCTTATCTAATAGAAAGAAAATTTGATGACTTGGTAATATGATCAACAATGACCCATATTGAATCATTCCTTCTAGGAGTCTTTGGTAGTCCCATGACAAAGTCCATCGTAATATCATCCCATTTCCACTCAAGTATGGGAAGAGGTTGCATGACTCCTCTAGGATGTTTCCTTCCAGCCTTTACCGATTGAAAAACCATACATATTGACACATAATCAGAAATCTCCCTTTTCATGTGGTCCCACAAAAAATGTTCCTTCAAATCGTTATACATCTTAGTGCTACCATGGTGTATAGAGAAATTGGAGCTATGAGCATCATCCAATAATTCCTTTTTTAGATCAGGTATATCAAGAACACAATGTCTCTTCCCAAATTTCAAAATTTCATCTTCACATATGAATCCAATCAATCTCCCATCATTTAAAACATTAATTTTCTTTTGAAACTCCCCATCATCAGTCTGAGAACTTTTTATCCTTTATAGTAAATATATATTGGAATCCATTTGAAAAGGTATTGATCTTTCACCTTCCATGATTATTCCCATATCCATATTTACTAGATCCATGAACATTGGATCTCTTTCAACTCTCGTCTTGTTCAAAACTACATGATGCTTTCTTCTCAAAGTAGCTGCCACCTTATTTTCCTTCCCTGAGTGGTAGTGTATAGTGAAATCATAATCCTTGAGTAGTTCAAGCCATCGTCTTTGCCTCATGTTGAGTTCTTTTTGTGAAAAAATATACTTCAAGCTATTGTGACCAGTATATATCTCACATTTTTCACCATAGGGATAGTGTCTCCAAAGCTTCAAAGTAAATATTACAGCTTCTAACTCAATATCATGAGTGGGATAGTTTTGTTGATTAATTTTAGCTGTCATGATGCATAGAAAATAACTCTATCATTTCTCATAAGAACACAACCAAGTATTTTCTTTGAAGCGTCACTATAAATAATAAACCCATCATTCCCCAATGGTAGAGTCAAGATAGGAGCATTGACTAATATTCTCTTCAGTTCTTCAAAACATTATTCACACTCCTCTATCCAAACAAATTTAACCCCTTTATGTGTGAGCTTGTTTAATGGGTTATCCAATCGGGAAAAATTCTGGATGAAGCTCCGATAATAACCTTCCAAACCAATAAAACTGTGTACCTCAGTTATAATCGTCGGTGCTGGCCATTCTTGTATTTCCTTGGTCTTTAAAGGATCAATAGAGTTTCCATCATTATAGACAAAATGGACAATAAAATAAATATCCTGATCCCAAAATTCACACTTGCTAAAATTACCATATAACTTATTTATTTTGAGGGTTTTCAGAATAGTGTGCAAGTGATTTTCATGATATTCATAGCTTTTTGAGTATACCAAGATATCATAAATAAACACCATTACAAAGTCATCAGGATATTCCTTGAAAACTATATTCATTAGATCTATAAATACAGAGGGTGCATTTGTCAATCAAAAAGGAATTACTATAAACTCGCAATTCCCATACCTAGTTCAGAATGTTGTATTGGAATGACTTCCTTCTTCACACACAACTGATGATATCCAGATCAAAGGTCAATATTTGAAAAATATTGATCTCCATGAATTTGGTTGAATAAATAATCAATGCGAGGTATGGGATAATTGTTCTTTATTGTTATATCATTGATCTCTCTATATTAAATGTATAAACTCATAGATCCATCTTTCTTCTCAACAAAAAGAATCAGTGATCCCCATGGGGAAACACTAGGGTGAATAAATCCATCATTACTCAATTCTTCTAGTTGTTTCTTTTGTTCTACTAATTCCACAGTGTCCATTCTATAAGGGGTCATCGATATGGGCCTTGAACAAGGAATTAAATCAATGGAAAACTCAATTTCTCATTCTGGATGATGTCCAGGTAAATCCTCTGGAAACATATCAATATATTCTTGCACAATATGTACATCCTCTATTTTAACATTCTTTTTCTCACCCATAGTTATTTCATTCTCTTCCTCCCCATTAATTGAATTTAGTAGAGCTACTGGGTGTGTATCTAGACAAGAATAAAGTGGTGATGTTTCTACTCTAAATATAAGGTACTCCTTATCATCAACAAAAATTGTAACCCCCTTCTTATTACCATAAATTTTGGCATCATTGTCCGAAAGCCAATCCATTCTGAGGATTATATCAAATTCAATCATGGGTATGACAATGAGATCAGTATATAAAGATTATTTATATGCTCTAATGGGAACTAATTCACAAAACTTTATTGCAATGATAATTCCCTTAGGATTTTTGACTAACAACTCCCTTGTTAAATCAAATTGGAAATATCTGATTTTCTTAGAAAACAAGGAAGATATGAAACAATGCGATGATCCAGAATCAAATAAAGCATTGGATAAACACGAGGAGACCATTAAATTACCTTCCACCACATCTTTTGGAGCTTCAACCTCAGCAGTAGTGATCGAATAACCTTGGACTTTCTCCCTTGGCCTTTTTTGAGGTATGTTTCCTTGGTGCTTAAAAAATTTGTTTGCATAATACCCCTTTTCTCTAAAATTGTAGCATTCAACATTGACAGCCTCTCTCTTCCCATTACAATAACGAGCTTTGTGTCCTTTTTCACCATACTTATAAGAGACTCAAATTCCATTTAGGAAAGTACCGGGGTGTTTCTTCCCACATTTACCACATAATGGATATTCAAATTTTTCCTTATTCCCCTTATTTCCATTTCTAGAGTGTTCAACAAATCTCTTCTTCTCTTGCTTTTCTTTAAAGTAGTAGGACTTAAAGAATTCTTTTTCTGTCTTGATATCACTTGAGAAAATATCTTCATATGATGAGAAGGATTTTGATACTAATTCTCAATGTAGAAATGATTTTAACCCATCAAATAATCGATCAATCTTACTCCTTGGTTTACGTATATAATCTGCAGCATACCTTTCTAAACTTGTAAAGTTAGCCTCATACTTTGTGACATTTTAATCATCCTTTTGCCTCAGACTCAGATATTTTCTTTCGATATCTACTTGAGGGTCACAAGGAATGTATTTTTCAAATAAAATCTCTTCAAACTCCCTCCATTACATATTTGATACTTCTTCATCTTCCTTTTGTTTTAAATTAATGACCACCATTGATCGACATCTCCCGTGAGGTGATAAACTACCATGACATCTTTTTTCTTTTCGTTACTCCCCAAAGCATGAAATATTTTCTTGAAGGAACTTATCAATTTCTCAACTACAAATGGATTTGTAGTACCATTGAATTTTGGTGGTTTTTTACTCATTAATCGGTCTAACATTGATCCTCCACGTTGTGGAGCAGGGTGCTCCATACGGGTAAGGTTATTATTCATAACCTGAGTGAGTTGTCCCAGTATGTTGATAAGCTGATCGGAACCAGTTTCATCACCAGTTCCTCTATAATTATATTTAATAGGAGGTAAATCCCTACATGGATTACGTGCGTTGATATGGTATCCATTCCTTCCACTAGGTATCATTTCTAAACAATGGCATACACTAGATTAGTTTATGAATCACAGTACATAATTCCAAACATATAAAACACTTAACCTAAATTGAACAGTTTATGGATATAATCAATAATCATAAAAATGTTTTCTTTGAGGAGGTATATACTCATATATCATTCATAATGGTTTGTAAAGAAAATGTGAATTATCCTATGCATATCCCCCAAGATTGTCATAACCAAGAGTGTAGCAAGGCCCATTGTTGCGTACCAAGATACCTCGGGTCATGCCTGAAACTCCTTGTAAAAGTTTTCACTCCTAGGTACATCTGTGCCATAGATGCCTCTACCTACTCGTATATAGACAGGGATTTATTTCTTAGAAATTACACAAAATCTCTACATTACCAAAATTCTAGGAAGTTCTTCTATACTTATCCTCAATGTCTATCTTATGGTAATGTTCTCTAATCATAGTTTTTCTAAATATAGCTTTCATGGTTTGTACTAAACTTTCACTAATTCCAACTGTAACACCCAAAACCCAGTTACCTAGATTTGGTGCATTATTACATAACATTGGCATGATCACAAGGGATAAAATCTTGAAATACAAATCATTTTAGTAGACTTGGAAGTACTATATACATACATAAGTTTTACATTACATTATAAAATGAAAAAAAACAACATTTTATCCATTAACCACATTAATTTCCCTTAGACTATCCCTACAGGTCAGTCATAATATAGTTCTTCTCATCATTGGAAAAATAAAACATAGAAAGTGGTGAGCTCAGATTCTTGGTAAGGATAAAAATATAGTAGAAAATTTCATAAATATGCAAAATCATTTAAGTTAATGTATAAGAATAAAATACAAGCCTTTTAATATTCAACTTCATCACAATATGGAAATGATAAACCAAGTAATTTCTTTTACTTATTCATATGGATATTAAACTAGTTGAATAATCACATGTAATATCAATAGCCAATTTCATAATGAGGGAATGCATAATTTCGGACATCATAACCACATAGTCAAGGCCTCATGTCAAGACTACAAATAATATTTTTTCAATTCCTTATGACAACACACTAGTTTGTCTCATGATACCTATCGATACATCGAGGATCTATAGCGGGCTCCACCCATCACTTACTAAGTCCAATGCATTCCTCGTATGAAAAGGTTTAAACATAACATAAACATTCATATTAAAACTAGAATTGGAAATTTCAATAGTTTAACCATAAACCGTGAATGGTATAAAAATATAACATCCACAGTCAAACATATCACAAAACATTCAATACAATATAATAGATTTTATAATAATAAATCAACTTCAAACAAGTGTAAAATACATCAAATAATATTGACATAGATGAAATCAAAACTATTTGAGAGAAATATATCTTTCTATTTTGAAATCATTTAAAAGTCACATAATGATAAAAGAGAACATTTATTTTTGAAATATTCTTATAATATTCTGTGTGAAGCATAAAATGTGTTATAATGGAGAAAAAATAGCCACACTCACCATATAAGTTTAAAAAACATTATTTCCTTACTTTTTCCGGAAAGGTCATAAAAGACCTTATTTGGAAAACAACAGAAATATTCCTTTATAAACATTATATAAAAATTAAAACAAGGGTATAAATAACTTTATCCCATAGTCTTGGAATTAGTAAAAAAGTCTTGAAATAAATTTTTAAGATACACATATGTGGATGATAAAGAGGTCCCTTTAGATACTCATGTATAAACAACCTCAAATAATGAAAAGATTGTAGAATTAAACCTTAACTTGTAATTTTTATTGATTGAGGGAACATTAAACTCTTTTATAATATTTAAATAATTGTTATTAAATTATACAATAACCACATACATAAATATTATATCTCATATGATCTTCTAATATTTTTTTGTTAATAATATTTTGGTAGTATCATTGTTTCAGGTGTTAACTGATTCGTTTTCCTTTATATGATTGGTTAGGTAAGTCATGTCTGTTATGTATAAGATTTATTTTATTCATATCTAGAATGATATTAAGTTCTTAAACATTATTTTTTTAATTTTAGAATTAAATTTATTCTTGTATGGTTATGACGGGGAATGAATCTCATCGTGTTCGTGGAGACGGTAATCCCTACGTATACACGAGTGACAATACCGTTATATTGATGGTGAAATAATATATAATTGGATGGTATATTATATATAAAGAATCCTTAACATGTTATATTTATTATTTTCATTAGTTATACTTATTATTATACCAATCCAAATAATGAAGTGTTTGAATAACATACTACACCACAATGTGGAGACAGTAAGCCGTACGTACACACATATGGTGACTTGTCATTCATAAGATGGATAGAATAATAAATATGGTTATAAAATATTTATAATAACATCACAGTATGTAGAAGGTACTAGAGTTATTATTTTGGTATGGAAACAACAAAGATAGAGGAAGTGGAAGAAGAAAAGAACTTTGAAAGAGGTGGTGACCTTATTACCTCTTCTTCGGGTGTTTCCTTTTGATTTTACCAAAAGGGATCCTTAGATTGTCTTTATGATCAAAATAAGGCCCCTAGTGCAAATTGAGGATAGTTGGGAGGATATTTGAGTGGGGTTTGGCCGATCGAAATGGATTTAGAGGTGTGATTTTGAGAGAAGGGTAAGTACCCTTTTATAAGAGAGGTGAGGGTCACTTTAGGAAAAGCTTGAAATAATATTTTATTATAGAATCATATTCGGTTTATAATGGCTCCAAAATAATTTATTTCAAGGATAAGGTGGGGATGAGTCGAAAACCACTCAACCAATAGGTTTTATATAGGTTTAGGAACCATATTAACCTTATCGTTTAGATTTAACTCTTAGTTAAATAGGTTAACTTTTACCATGTATTCTTGTATTATTATAATAAATGGTTAATAAACATACTATAAAATTCTAAGATAACCCCAAGTGGTTAATTAATGACATATATATTATTATATAAGTCCTTTGGATGAACCTTATATTTTTAGGACTATTATATCATTTAATAATATTGTATTTGTTTTAAACACTCATTTATGTCAATTTTGACACTATTTAGTATTTTATTTTTGTTAAAGTCTTAAAAACTTTATTACATAGAAAAAATTAATTTAATAAACCCTAACATGTCATATTAATATATAAATTTTTTTAAATTCATCAAAAGTGTCAATTTACATTTATTTGGATATTTATAATTTCAATTATTTTAATCATTCATTAATAAGGTAATTATTGCATCATCATCGTGTCATAAATAAATTTAATTATTTAATGTATTAAATTATAAATAAAATACCATTATGTAGGAAATATTTTTATATTTCTAATAGATATTTATAGTATAATTTATCTTATTTTTAACCCTATGTTAGAATTGTTTTACTTATGAACATTTGAATTCAACGCTTTTAACTCTTCTTTAAATAAAATAATATTAAATCTTCTAATCTAATCCAAGTGGACCAAAAGGATCATATTTTATTCCTAAGGTTTATTTTTGTTGAAATACACTTATCCAATAGATTTAGGACATGTTTTAGGGTAATTAAAATATCATTTTTACCTTTAATTACCCTATTAACTTTTAACTATGGTAAATAAAAGTCAAAAGTTATTATTCACCAAAAATTATTTTCATCTTATTGAACCAAATTTTACTTAATGATATTAACTATGTCTCTTGGATTTTTGAAATTCAATCCACCTAAGTGGTAAAATTATGTTTTATGAAAATTTTCAAATGCACAGAGAAGTTGGGTAAAAGACGGTAAAAAGTTCAATAAAATTTTATATATCTAATATTATTATAAAATGACTCCAATGAATTACATTGAACATAAATAGGTATTATGTATCTATTTTTACCTAATATAAATTTAAATAAAATAACTAATTATGTAAGTAAAAAATTCAGTTTTAAACAATAATGCAGTGTTTTTCACTATTCATCAAAAATTGAAAGTTTTCAGAAAAATACCAAAAAATCACCCTAAGATAATTTTGACATTCGGAATTAAAAAATTAATTCCATTTGGAAAAATAAAATTTTTAAAATTTCAAAAAGTGGGTATTACTATTCATAACGGCTAGTTTGATTGGTTATGGTGTGTTAAAACTCTATGTTGCATACAATACAAGCAATTACATTATTCAAATGGAAACGTATCGGGGAAGATTGGGGTGTTACAAATTGAATGTTTATAATATACTATTTTGATAAATAAGGAATTTTTTTTGGCATTGGAGATAAAACAATAATAAAAAATTAAGATTCATAAAATGATAAAAATAAAGTACAGAAAATAATAATAATAATAAGTAATTTTATTATTAAAAACTATACAAATGCATTAATATAGTTTTATATGGAGAGAAACAAGGTGGATAGCTGGTTAGGTGAAAGGTTAAAGGTCTGGATTGGTTATTGGTTGTGGTTCTGTAGGAGCCTGAGCTACTTCAAAAACCACTTTAAGTTCTTCCATCTAAGCTTGTAGCTTGTCTTCAAGATTATCTCCTAACTTCCTTATCATAATTATTGAATATTGACTGACATTCAAATTCTCAATCAAATTGACTTTAAAAAAATCATAAAAAATCTCCTCTATTTTTAAAAACTGAGTTAACTTATCACTAAACTTATTTAGAATTACCCTGATACCTAGTTCACTAGAAGTGAGATATTGAAAAAGATATCTTTGATTGTCCAAAAGAACTGACAAAGGTGTGCTATCTCACTTAGGATTTTGAAGATGTTCATTCATATCTTCCCTGATAGATGTGATAGCCTAAAATATTATAATCATATATGGAGAGGTTGGAGGTGCAGAGGTAGAAGTACTAGACTAACTGAAACTTCCTTTGATGTATTCAAATTGGATCCCCAAATACCATTTCAAATCTGAAAAATATGATTTAGAAACAGATTCATATTTGATCTTCCCAATCTCATATAACATTTCTCTCTTAAAAACAACAAAATTTATTTTTGACCCAAAATTCTCTTTAAGCTAATGAAGGTGATTCAGAAGAGACTCAAACTCTATCTTTGGAGAAAATGAATTTTTCAAATCCTCATAGGATTTTATTGAACCTTATATCTCCTATCTAAGATTATAAATCTCCTCATGAACCTTATTAAACTTGATCATAAGATCCTAAATATTATTTTTCATATAATTACATGTCCCTTCATCTAGATTCTTTGATTGATCAATAGTTAGGATAGATAATGGAGATGCAGAATATTTTTACACAGATTTCTCGCTCAAACAGGATAATCTATCAAGAAATTAATTCTTTTCTCTAGATACATATGTTGGTTTCTCTAAAGAATGATCAATTACAATGATATCTTATTACTCGGCAGTTGTAGAGACTAAATACTGAACTTGCAGAACTTCTAGAACAAATTCTTTCTGTATAAATGGTTGAATAAAAACATGTTCTTGGGGTTGTCTCTCTGCCTATTGATCCTAAAAATGATCTGTTTCTTCCAAATGAACTGAAATATTTTCTTCTCTAGATCCTAACACTGGTTCATCAATCTATTTTTTTTCTCTATTCCTTGATTTCAAAACAATTTTCTCTTGAAATTCTTCTTCTTCATCATCTTCATTAAGGTCTTTAGTATCATATCTTATCTTTATTTCAGTTGATTTTGTAACACCTTCAATTCTGTATTCACTAAATCATTCATTTTTTAAAATACCTTGCTCCCCCTGAGAAAAATATCCATTAATATGTTGTTTATCCCCACCAACTAGCATAATATTTCTATTCACATTACTCCAAAAAATCCAAACCTTCGTAGAGTCCCAGTATTCAAAACATTTCTATGATGAAATTTAACTCTCGTATCAAAAAGATGAATCATGTTCTTACTAAACAGAATTAGATAAAGGATCATTCCATAAGGGTAAAATGATATTCTAGACTCTGAGTGGAAATAATAACTTAGATATCTTAGAATGTATCTAGGAAAAATCAACATGATTTCATTGATGAAAAAAACATGACATACATATCTAGGTATAAGATTTTCTCCATCTCATCTACTCTTGGATTAATTATAGTTTAAATAAACTTGACTAAAACTTTCTGATCTGCCTCAAGATCTATAAAAAAGATTTCCTTATAATTTTTTTCAAACAAAAAATACATTATATCTCCATACTTATGATCTTGATTTCTAATTGATCTAAGATCAAAATGTAAAACTCATTCATGAGGTAATTTCATAATCTAAGCAATTTCCCCTTAAGAAATTAAAAATTCCTTATCTTATATTCGAGAGGATATCATATCTTATGTTTCACCCAAACAAAACATTGCACTACTTTAGAAGTGTTTTGGTTATACCTCATAAAGAAAATTTGTATTCTCCTCATTGAACATAAACTAAAAAACATGAATCTTTAGTTCTTGTTTGAGAAAAATATTTATTTGGTGTAGAAATTCTAATTTTACAACCTTTCCTTGAAGAATATTTCTCAAGGAAAAATGATGATGCTTCAGATCATTGGGTTCACCTTCCTTGATTCGTTGGATCTTCATCATTTTGGAGAATCTGAATGTTGAAGGTTTTTGAATTCTAGGGTTTAGGAGAAAGATGAGGGTTTTGGAAGGAGAAATAGTTTAAAAATGAAAAGGTAAGATAAGTCAAAGGGTTTCCGATAGGTAATTATGCAATCTTGTTTCTCATGCCAATTATGTTTGGTAATCATTAATTTTTAGATTTTTAAAACATTCAGTTTGAAATTAAAAATGAAAAAAATATATTTTTGAAAATAAAATAAATACAAAACTTGAAATTAAAAATAAAATAAATAAATGAAAAAAATTAAATCATTTTAATAGATATAAATTAAAACAAAAATAAAAACTAAAAACATATTAATTGAAATAAATTAAAAAATATTTATTTAAAATTAAATAAACCCAACTCCCCCTTAATAAAATAAAAAACTGTTTTAGGAAGTGGTTTAGTGAAAATATTACATAATTAATACTCAGTATTAACAAATTCTAAAGACGTATCCTTTTTAAGAACACGGTCTCTTAGAAAATTATGTCATATATCAATGTTCTTAGTCCTAGAATGACCTATAGGATTTTTCAAAAAAAAATTAGCACTACTATTTTCACATAAAATATGGATACTATTTAAATTTAATCCAAAGTACAGTAGAGTGTTTTTCATCCACAATACTTGTGCACAACAACTGATAGCATACAAAAATTCTACTTCAGCTGTTGATAAGATAATTGAGCATTGTTTCTTACTCGACCATGATACTAAGGATTTTCCTAAAAAGTGATAGGTTTTAGAGGTGCTTATTCTATTTAATCTGCATCTTCAAAAACCAACTTCTAAATATGAAATTAAATTAAAATCATGAGTTTTGGGGTAAAGAAAAGATTGAAAATAAATTCCTTTAAAATATCTAAAAATTATTTTTACATTAGTAAAATGGGAATCTATTGGATTTGATTGAAATATAGGACATAAAAATACAAAAAACTTAATTTCTGGTCTACTAGTCATAATATCTAACAAACTACCAATCATAACTATATATAACTTGTTGTCTATTGGTTTTCCAACTTCATCCAAATCAAGTTTCATATAGGTACACATAAGAGTAGTATATGTATTTATGTTATCAAATCCAAACTTTTTGAGTAAATCTAAAATATATTTACTTTGATTTAAAACATCTCCATAATCATTTTGAAAAATCTGAAGTCCCGAAAAGAAATCCAATTCTCCCATCATACTAATTTCAAATTTTTTTGCATTAGTTTTGAAAAATCATTAAAACTATTTTTATTTTTTGAACCAAAATTAAAATCATCAACATAAATTTGAACTAATAAATTATTAGAACAAATAGTTTTCATAAAAATTGTCAGTTATGCCAATCCAACAGTAAATCCAATTTTCAAAATAAAATAACTCAGTCTTTTATACCAAGATCAAGGTGCTTGTTTAAGGCCATAAAGAGCTTTAGTAAGTTTAAAAAAAAGAATTCAGTTTTTGATGATTTTCGAAACGAATAGGTTGTTAAACATAAGATTCTTCCATTAAATAACCATTTAAAAGGCTGATTTTACATCCATATGATATAATTTAAAATCCATAAATAAGATAAAAGGATTCTAATAGATTATAATCTAGATACATTAGAAAAAGTATCATCATAATATACACCTTCTTCATAATTATATCATTATATATTAATCTAGATTTATTTCTAGTTATGATTCCTTCATCGTCCTATTTTTTTTTCTAAATACCCACTAAGTTTTTAAAACTGGATAATTATATGGCCTTTCTACTAATTATCAAACCTCATTCCTTCTAAATTGGTTTATTTCTTCTCGCATTTCTAACATCTAACTCTCATTTTCAAAGGATTATTTAGTAGACATAATTTCTAACTAAGATAGAAAGGAAGAGAATTTGATTAGGTTTTATAAATTTCTTTTATTTTTAATTCTTATATCAAGATCTTCTATAACAATTTCTAAAGGATGATTCTTCTGGGATCTAGATTGTCTATGCAGTACACTTTTAGATTCTTCAGTATCATTCTCTTCTGAACTAGAATGGAATTTATTAATATAATTTTCAAAATCATCTTTAGGGTTTTCAAGTCTCATGTTATCAAGAAAAATTGAAACGCCATATGTTTGATCTTTCTCTTTAACAAAATGGTCAGTTTCATCAAAATTCACATGAACTGATTATTCAAAAATCCATGACTTTTTATTAAACACTGTATAAGATTTAAAAGTATCAAAATATCTTTAAAATATTTATTCATTGGTTTTTTTATTGAACTTACCAAGATATTCTTTAGTATTAAAGATATAAACCATGTATCCAAAAACTTTAAAGTACTTTTCTAGTTTTCTATTATTCCAAAGTTCGTAGGGTGTCCTTTTGAAAATTGGCCTTATTAAAACTCTATTCATGATATAATAGGCTTTAATTATAGCTTATTCCCAAAATTAGGTTGTAATACTATATTCATTTAGCATAGTCCATTCCATTTCTTGTATAGTTATAATTCTTCATTCAACAATTCCATGTTTTGACATGTTCTAGGTGCAAAAAAGGTGTTTTTAATACCTAGATTTGAATAAAAAGAATTAAATTCTTGATTCTCAAATTCTCCACCAAGATCACTTCTTAATGAAATTATTTTAAAACATTTTTCATTTTGAAAAATTAATCAAAAACTTTCAAAATCATTGAATACTTCACTTTTTAGTTTTAGAAAATATACCCAAGTAAATCGAGAATAATCATCAACAAAAACATAAACATATAATTTATTAGCCAAACTTGCTACTATGGATGGTACAAAAAATCCATATGGATAAGTTCTAATGGTTTAGATGCTACAATTTTTTAATATATTTGAAAGAATATTTCTGATGTTTTCTAATTTTTCATTCATCATAGAATCTATTATTATCGAAATTTAAGACTAAGAAAATCATAAATAAATTGTTTCATAGATAATTTATGTAAAGAATAAATATTACAATGACCAAGTCTCTGATTCCAGATCCATGACTCATTTTTATTAACATTTAAAAAATTCCCTATCTATTTATACAAGTAATTTAAATATAATGTATAAACATTATAAGTTCTTGGTTCTCAAAACTTAAGAAATTTATCTTCAAAAACTTAGTAGGAATTGTTAGAAAAATCAAAATAAAATACATCATCATAGAGTTGAGAGATAATTATCATATTGTGCATTACCCCTTGCACATAATGTACTTTATTGATTGATATAGTCTTTTGATCTCCAACAGCTCCAACTCAAATGATCTTCCCTTTTGCATTATCACCAAAAGTAACCAAACCCTTATTCATTTGAGTTAATGTATGAAAATTTTTTGAGTCTCAACTCGTGTTCCTAGAACATCCATTTTCCATATAATATATAAAATATTTGTTCCTATGGCTTGTTTCCTATAAAAGTAATTAAAAATGTGCCTACTCTGGTACCCATATCTTCTTGGTTCCTGGAGCATTTTCTAGAAATGATCTAGGAATCTAGGTCTGATTTATTTTTCCATAATTCATATTACCTACTTCAGGAAACCATTTAGAAATAAAATCCTTTTTAATACCACAAACCTTATGATTTAGCAAATAACATTTTTTAGCGATATGACCTTCTATTCCAAAATAATAATAGGTATCATTTCTCGAATTGAGCACAAAATAATTCTTATATTTTTTTGATTGTTCACCCTTGCTTCCTATTCAAAATCTTTCTCTTTTAATGACATTATTTCCAAGAATTTTATTTAAAACATTTTCTCCTTTGGTAAAATTAATTTTAGTACTCTTAAATGTTTCTACTTCATCTTCCAATTCTTTAATCATTTTTTCATGATCAATGTAGTTTTTTGTAGATAAGTTAGATTTTTCAACTAACTCTTTATGTTGCTTTAGTAGAGTATCTCATTAATCTAAAACATCATTGTGAATATTTTTCATTGATTTATGTTTATTTATTAATTAATCATATTTATCTTCTAACATAGAATAGTAAGGAACTAATTTATCATTTGAGAAACTACCAGTATCAGAATCAAAAGAATAATATGATTGTACCTTTTCCTCCTCATCCATAAAACACACGTTCGATTCCAGTTTTTTTTGCTCTTTTTATAAATAATATTGTGAGGATTTACTGGAGTATTTGAAAACACTTCATGTATCCTTCATTTCTTTTTTTCATTTGTGCTCATAATCATTATTATTTTGATATTTTTTTTCTAGCCTTTTTCTTTCATATTTCAATTGAGGAAAATTAGGTCTAATATGAGCCAATTTTTTGAATTCATAGAATCAAACTTTTTTGGGTTATTTATCATTGTTCTTAAAGTACTTTTTGAATCATATTTTATTTTTGTAATATCTACTAATATTTCTAGCTAGCTGAGCTAGTTACATTTCAGAATTCAAGGAATCTGAATTCTTCTCTATTTTTTATTATTATTTTGTTTATATATTTTGCATCTGAGATGCTACTTTTAGAGAAGTATTTTCCCTACTGATTTTAATTTTATGATCTTAATCTTAAGATTGAATCTCAGATTCATACATCATCAGTGTCCCAATTAGTTCTTTCATTTTCAAATGACAAGTGATGATTGGCAAATAATATCAGATATTCCATTCAATTTTGAAGGTAGTACTCTGAGTACTTTCAAAGCTTGATCAGATTGTTTGATGTGTTCTCCTAGGGAAGTAACATTATGGACAATTTCTATAAAACTTTCATTCATCTTCATGATTCTTTCTCTATCAAACATTATAAAGGTGTAAATTTTCATCTTTGTAGTAATATACCTCATCTGTCTAACATTTTTTGATCCTTCATTGCAAACTATAATAGATTTTGACATCTCATATGTAGTGGGACATTAAGATACATGAATGAAGTCATCCGGTCCAAGACCACAAATAATATAATTTATTTATTTTTATTTGATATCATATTCAGGTTCTATTTCAGCAATCCAAGCCTCTGGTTTCTCAGGAATTTTATATGGAGTAATGATTTTCTAATTGGCCTTGATGCCAAGATTCTTCATATAGATAATTATATGTGATTTCCAGCACCCATAATTTTCACTATTAAAGTAGTGATCACATATCATAGAAATTTCTTCTCTCAGATCATCCATCGCCATCTTTTTATAGACTTTATACTTTTATCTTTCTATAGATTTATCCAACAGACCTCCTCTGATAAAAATTATTTGGTTGGAATAATACAAAGTAACACAAGAGGGGGTGAATTGTGTCTTTTCAAGAAATTTTCTTAATTCATGACTTTTAAAACCCTCTGTGATTTATAAAAATATTAATTGTTTACTTCTATAATGAGTATAAGCACTGGATAAATAGAAATAACAAGCATATATATTTTTAGTGGTTTGGGGCATAAAGATCCCCTAGTCCACTCCACCAATTACTCTCTCAGTAAGCTTAGTAAATTTCACAAGAAAGGTCCTCTTATTATAAGACCATAAATCCAAAAATCAGTCCAAACATTTGACACCTTTACAAATAAGGCTAAATATAGCCCTATAGATTTTTAACAAGGAGTCGGTTATCCAAATCATAGATCGAGAAGTAGATACTCCAACACAACTGAGTCTGAGTAATTGAAACTTCAATAGGTTTGTATCCTTGAATGTTGGTTTCCTTACTTACGTATGGTTCTTTAACCATACATTCTTCTCTTTAAAAATATAAGGTTCTATTCAAACATAAGGTTATTTATCCATACATTCCTTATAGTATAGGTTTGATGATCTATATACACATTCTTCAAATGTAAGTTAGAATGCAAATGTAAGGTTCACGATCCAAAAGCACTATCAAAGCATAGGTTTTTATTCCTTATGTTACGTTCTAAATGTAGGGTATGAACAGTGTTTCCAGAATACACTTAAGATCATTCCAAACACATTAAAAAATATTCCGATTGAATTAAAATCTTGAATATAATTCCATAATAAATAAAAAAATTAATAATAATTTCATGAAATACACATAAAGTAATATCATTATTAAACAAACAAGGGTATTTGTGATCATAAAAACTAATAGTATTTATAGAGTATTATTGAGACAATACATGCCCAATAATCCTTTGGTTGCATGTTTTAAAACGATTCCACCATATAAAAATTTAATCCAAATGATGATTATAAATATTTAATGTTGGATGCACTATAATCAACTTCTGATTGACAAAAAATTATATAAATGGATGAAAAGATATTCTTTCTATCTTTACTAAAACCAAGATGGTTTGAAAAATGTATGATAATACCCAAAATTAATGAACCTTCATATGAATAAATAGTACATTAATCTCTAAAATTAAATAATAATACCCAAAGTTCAAATTAAATCATTACATAAACAATTATCCTTATATCCCATATAACCTAAATAACCTCAATGTTAAATAATGTTTAACCTCAAATGTCATCTCATTACTTTCAGATTATATCTAAAAAAATTTATTATAATTATTCTAAAATAATCCAACATGTTAAACCAAAAGGTTATATATACCACAACCCAATAAATTATCTTCCAAAATATCATGAATAACCTCAAAATCTCATCACTAGAAACCTCAAAAGGGTGTCTATAAATTTGAACTTATAATCAACCTTAAACATATAAACCCATGATGGTATCTATAACTCTTAAGTTAACCTCACATGAAAAAATATTAATCTACAAAGTTATCAAAATCCTCCTCTGAAGCCAACTATAATTGTCCTCAACCTGCACTCCTAAATCAAGTTCTGAAAATAATATATTTTCATTTATGGATTTGATAATGATAAACATGACCTGATATTATCCATAAAAACAAAAAAAAATCAAACAAAAATATTGGATCACTTACATACCTAAAGAAATTTTAGTTTTAGAGTTTTATATAATAAATAAAATGCTTATAGAGAAACTAGGATGTATAAACAACTGCTTTATATAAATATACATTATCTCCCATCAAATTCTTCTCACATGAAACTATTCTATTAATAATTCATTTAAAATCAATATTTTTAACCTGGAGAAGTGGAACAATTAATAAGGGTGAGCCCAAATACTTATTAAGGATAAACATAATCATTTAAAATTTAATTTCATCATTGAGAATGAGATAAGGGTATAATTACATAATCAAAGTACATGATCTTAACATAATATAATTCATAACCATCAAACCCTGGATTATAAATCATAAAACATGGTATAAAAATTTAACATAATACAAGATTCATAAATGTAAACAATCTTGTGATATGTGAAAATAGTCCATGAGAAAAGGATACATTTTAATTTTATACAAGAATAAAGAAAACATGTTGGTAACTAGGAACATAATTTCCAGATCACTATTAAAATCAATCTTAAAAATTCATTAACCTACCTAGTAAATTCCAATAATCACTTAGGAGAAAACTATAACAGGTTATCCTCCCCAATTTACCCACTATATTGGATAACTATATCAGGTTCACCCATCATAATGATCTATATCAGGCTAACTCATCATTATAAACAATTTCAAAGAAGCATAACATAATCATAACACATGAAAGATTTTATTTCTCAATATAATAATGACCAATATTCTTTTATAGCATGGATTACCTGTGAAAAAGAAATGGGTTCCATGAAAATATATTTGATATAATAATAATCCATATAGAGAAATAATAAGGATAGTTTCATTAAAATATAACCATAGTATATCATAAGTAAAATCAAGGGTTTTTTGTTTTTGATCAATAAAAATACTATAAAATATCATTAGAAATGTTCTTGAGTAAAATTCCATTTACACTTTCAAAATAACTTTTAAAAACTAAAAAAATTTAAAGATTTGGTAAAAAAACCTTTATAAAGAAACATATAAAATTTTAAATGAATCATTAAATCATTGATCAATTATTATGTTAAGAAATTTCATTCATGTCTTAATCCTTAAAACAAATATTTTTTTCATGAATTTGGTAAAAAGTACCTTTTTATAAAAATGAAAAGAAGATTATTTTAAAAAAATTGTTAAAAATCTAACATGGGTAAAAATGAATTTATAAAATCATTTAATAATAGTCCAAAATATTATTGAAAAAAGTTTATAAAACATGGATATGAAAGAAATATATATCCATATTGAAAGAGTAGAAATATGGCCTACTTTTCTTAAAAAAAGCTTAATCCATTTTGAGTCCCAAATATATAAAATTGTAGTTAAACATAAAAATTAAAAACAAAATCCAATGGATAAGAATATATATGTAGTTTAAGATAATTATTTCTTTTTATTTTACTAAAGTAACCTTAAAAATAAACAATCTTGAAAAGAAAGGAGATTGTAACATAAATTCATTACCGCTTTGGTAACTTTAAAATTAAAAGTAATCAAAAGTAATTGTATGATATGGATCTATAAATACCATTAATTTAATTCATTTATATGTAAAAATTCATTCCTAATGTATAAAGTACATCATATAATAAAATCATAGTTCACAACATGAAACGTGTCTCAAAAAAATGAGATTGATCAAAGAAAATTCTGACAAAGATCATAACTTTTGAAGTGATAATTAGTCCAGGAAATGATTATGTAAACATATGTAAATCAAAATAAAACAAGTGGAAATATATAATAAATATATTTATAGATAAATTCACACATAATCATGGCATCAAAAATTCAATGAATTAGAAGTATAACCAAATGAATGGAAATTGAGTTAAGAAACCCCTTACCTCGAGTCTAGACTTTCCATGTATATAATTTAACTCCTATATAATAAACTTATATAAATTATTTCTGTATTTATGAAAATTTTACAATTTAATTAATTTATCATTAAACAATTATTTTCATTTATTTCATTGACATTGTTAATTACTTAATCGATTAAGTCCATATTGTGTGTTTTGAGGATATCCGGTTCATAGTTGAAAAATGACTTCGGTATATTGATCGTAGTCAAAATTTAAATTATTCCATCATATTAATAATAATAATAAAGAAAAAATTAACATTTTATAAATTAATTATACTTCTAAAACCAATCATGAAATGTGGTTATGAAAAATAAATTACGTTAAAATCATGGAGATGGTAAGTCGCACTTACGCATGAGTAACGTTTCCATTTTCCGATGAGAATGAGGGAAAGAAGTTAATTATAATTTTATTTTATGTGAATGATTATTATATAAAAAATATCATATTATATATTTAAATACACTTATATATACTATTTATGTGATGTAATGATAAAAAATGAATCACATCGCTTCATGGAGGTGGAAATCTACCCGTACGCATGAACGACGTTATCATTTTTCATTATATGGAAAGGTGAAAAAATAGATGATATATTTTCATTATATAATTATAATTATGTAATGAATATAAAATATATATAATTCAGCATTATAACCAACCATGATATTTTGTAATGGAAAATGAATTACATCGGTTCGTGAGGCGGTGGTCCGCCATGCACACGAATGATGGATTTATTTCCAATTTAGTGGAAGAAGGAAATCGATATAGGTTATTAAATTAACATAATAAAATATTCGTATATGTAATATAATTATTTTGTTGTTTCAACATGGTTCAACACTATTCTATTATGTTAAAGAATAAATAAAATGAAAATGATCGGTTAAAATTTATACCTCTTATTAGGACAACCTCCTTTTCTTTACACCCTAATACCTATAAGGTTGATATTATGAACAAGATAAGACCTATTGGAAATGGGAATGAATTTATTATTGGTATTTTAGATAGTGTTTTCTGATCTAGAGTGCTCAAAATTTGTGATGAAGAAAGAAGAGGAGAGGGGTGTCCTTTTATAGGTGAGGGAAGGGACACTCTTGGAATTTCCTAATGTATTAAATTAATATAAATTAATTTTCATGAAAAAGTGGATCCAAATTGATATATTAATATTATACGGTTATTATGATTCAAATAACCTCATTTGGTAAATTTTGTGTCATTTTAGGTGATTTTTCACCGTTGTCTCTTTATTTTAACCCCTGTTAATCCTTTTGATGAATACAATGAAATCAAAGTTTTTTACTATTTAAGGGAAATAGAGTTACTATAAATGGAAAGGTTTCCCATAAATGGTAAATGTTTGATATTTCCAACCATATCAAATTTATTTGTCCAAATATAATATTATTTTGAATTTTAAATCATCTAATAAAATATTGTATATTATAAATTATTATTAATATCATTTTGTAACTATTCATTTAATTTGACTTCAAAAGTCAAAAATATAACACTTGAATTCAGATATATACTTTTAAAACATCTCTAATATGTTATATATATATCGATAAAATTCATTTTATACTATAACTCACCCAAAAAACTTACTTTTAGGGTTTTTAAAACTATTTACTTGATTGTTCTACTTTGCACAAGTACTATATTGACGATACATAAATATTCAAGGATACTATTTCATCACAAGAAAATAAAAATAAATTTACATTACAAAAATAATTTTATTATTATAAAAATAACCATTAATATTCTTTCAAAACATATTTTTATCGTTGGCTTAACATATAAGAAAAATTTAAAAGCAAGAGAGTGGAATTTTGTATTTTTCTTTACTTAAAATAATATGTTATTTATAAAGAAAAATGGAATAAAATTACATAACTTATAACATCAGATTATTATTATCTAAAACACTTATAAAATATATTAAAGTTGAGTGTTAGGGTAATTTCTAGTCTTTATAATGTCATTTTTAACATTATTTTCCTAATTTTCGATTATCAAGGTGGAACATATTCATCATTGTTACTATTCATAATGAACAAAAATAAAAGGGGAATAATTACTGAATTTGTTCATAATGATTAAAAATAAAGAATCCATTTTTTTACATTAAATTTATATAAGTGGTGAAAATTAATTTTCGATACATATGCAAAACATGATGAAAACAGTTTTTTAAGATGAATGTGTTTTTAATCCCAAAAATGATATCATAAAAACTTTAGGTATAATCATGAACACTATATAATTAATTATATTATTTATAATTAAATTATAATTATGTTACTTTAATATAAAATGGTAATTTAAAATAATTTTATTTAATAAAAATAAATGACAATTTTACAAAAATATGTATTTTTGTTATTCACTGAAGAATCAACCTTTTCATAAAATACAAAAAATCCATCCTAATATAATTTTTATATGATGATTTTAAAAATTATATCATATTTATCAAATAAAATTTCTAAAATTATAATTAAATATTTATAATATTTTATCCCAAAAAGTAATTAAAACCATTTTTGAGGAAAATGTATTTTGGAAGCATAAAAATGTCTTTACGAAAACATAAGGTCTTATTTCCTAACAATTAATCAATAAATTTTTATTGTGTAGGGACCTTATATAAAAATATATAAATATAAATATCATAGTTTAGTTAGTCATTTTCATACTCTCTAATACAATGATTAGGTTATAACTACAACATTTAAATAATAATATTTCTTGGTTTGTTTAAATTCATGTTGTGTGTTGTTTGTGATTCTGAAAAAAAAAGTGTTATTTTAAGGTGTTAAATAATAGTTTTAAAAATAAAGACACTCTCATTGAGTTGAATAAATTTTATTCCAATTATTTTTTTATTCTAACACTAAAGAAATTTCATGAAAAGTTTCAAATTCATATTCCCTCTCAGTGATGGAAAGGGATAATACTAACATTAAAAATAGAGGAAGGTTCATTATATGTGAAGTTCATATAATTATCATGAATAAATAAATAGTGGATCTAATTATTATAATAAAAAAATATTAATTTATAAATAAACAAGGAAGAGATTTTTTGTTGAGAGAAAAAATATGTTTGGAGAATAATTGGTTGAAGAAAAACAGTTGACCTTGAAAGAAATAGTTTCAAGGATGAGTGAAAAGATGATGAAGAAAATAAATTTACTAGGAGAAAATGAAGATGAATTTAATTTTCAAATGTGTGGGGATAATGAATTTAAAATATAACATGATCCCTCTCAAGGAACAGTTTAAAAAGGATAAAATATGAAAGACATGATTGTTCTGGAATAGAAAATATGTCTACCCAAAAAAAATAAAAGGATTTTAAGGTCAAGGAGCTTAAAAATAATTGAAATCCTAAAAAGAGAATATGTAACTAGATATACCTCATATGATGGCCTCAAAATGTAGAGATTTCAAAGTTAAGAATATAGAATTAGTGAAGGAAATAGGAATAAATTATAAATTAGGAAAGAAGAATTATCAAAGGAGAGTCGTAAAGATGAGATACTATTATGGAGATATAGTGTAAACCATGGATTTTTGTATGGATTCTAAGTATTTTATTAAATTATGTGATCCATAAATAACATATCATCCAAGTAAGGATTATATGGTGTGTTAATTCATTGGTAGATGTTTTATTTATGCTAATCATGGATGCATATAAAGGTATAAAAATATAGAAGGAGATAACAAGGCCAGGATTAATGCCTCCATTCCTATATTAAAAGTAAATTATGTTTTAAATGGATAAAAATATGTTAATTTGAATAAAAAATTATTTTAAATGGAATAAATAGATGATGGAGGGTAATGGAGTGAGAACTAGGAACCAATAGATACTTATTCCCAGTATCCATCATGGAAAAAAATAGGGAAATATGTAGATTAAAGAAGGATAAATTTGAATCAGTTACACTAAAAATATATAAATGGTTTAATAAGGTCTTAGAAAATATAAAAAAAATATGTTGGTCTTAATATCTTCTAAATAGGATAAGAATAAAACTTGTATTAGTAGACTCACAAGTTCCATTATAAAGAAATAGAGGAAAATGGGTGGAATTTATTTTTCATGAAGGAAGGAGGACAAAAGATAATATAGTGATAGAGAATAAAAGGTGGAGATACACACTAGTGGTATTAGTCTCACACTAGATTTGGATACCAAGAAATTAAGATGGAGGATTCAAAGTCAAATATATATAAATAGTTTTCTATAAGTGGTATCACTAAGAGGATAACCACTAGAAAGCCTTAAAAGTGAGTTATAAGATAATTGATAGTTTAAAAAAATGACAACCCATGATAAACATATCATTATTTTTTTATCATTACCATAATTGAAACATTACATCTCACAATAATCTCACTTATCTTAGAGAACCTTTTAGTTTAGTTCCTTTTAAGAGTAGTTACATAAGCAACTTATTTTAAAAACTTGTGAATAGTTCTCCGTAATAAAACTCTTCTAGAACCCCTTCCATACTTCTCATAAGTTATAATTACCTTCATAACATGAGGGAGGGAAACATAATAAAGGAATGGGATAAAATAATTAGTAAGATAAAGTCTCATTAGCATTTCATCCATGTTTTGAACAAAATCATATGAGATAACATTATCATGGATAAATTTCTTATTAAAAGGGACATAGAACAATAATAAATATCTAAAAATTTGAATGAGGGACATGTAATCTCAAAATAAAAAAATCATATACCATGAATAAATAGTGTTAGATAAGAATTTAAACATGTAATAAGAAAATTAAATCAGAATATCATGGAGTCATAAATATATGTCATTAACATAAATCATGACATCATTATCATAGGTTAAGTCTCACTCTTAATACCATCATAACAAATTGTATAAAGTCCCATAGTAGATTGGGATCACTCCCCAATCCAATAAATATATCATAAAAAAATTCCAATAGTGTATTAGGTTCACTCCCATATCCCATACCTATCATATCTTGAGATATTAATCTTTACCTAATGAATTAAAGGGCTATATAATTCCATTCCCTCTCATCACGTAACATAGTTTACTTTGGATAACCACATATGAACCATATATGGTATCTCATGAATTGAAAACAATACCCAATTCATTATAGGTATATATAATTTTAGTCCCACCCATCACATATTCAAAATAATAATATGTACATGTATATATCTACCACATGAGGAAACAAATCCATATAAAAATCATAAGCCTGACAAAACCCATGATAAAGAAGTGGGTTTCATAATCTTTTCTCAAAGAATAACTAGATTTTGTGTCATAAATATTCCTAAGAGAAGATATAATTAAATAATTTTGGAAGATAATATTTTAATAAATAAACAAGGGTCTTGATCATCAATTTTCCATGTAGGAAAATTCATGATAAGGATCAAGTAAAAGTAATAATAAAAATGAATCATATAGGAGACTCTTTTCAAAATGACCATAAAATATTTTAAGGGAGTAAATATCATATTATTTCCATTTAGATAATAATTTATCTAATATTGTTTTATTTAACATTATGGGGGTTTTTCTAGATCAATTCGTGGTGAAAAAACATTTTATAGATTTGAAACTTTTCATGAAATAAAAAATCAAAAAGTTCCCTTAAGTCGGATTTACTTAAAAGTGGTAATTCTAAAGGGAAAGTAAATCATGTATTAACCACAAAGTTAAGGTATAGTAAACTAGGTATATATATAATGAAAAAATATAAATCATATGGAATAAATACATGAGAATAATATACATAAAATGGATAAAATTAAATATTTTGTGTAACCAATAAGTAACGAGAGTTGTTTTGAAATATCCCTTTTATGTTTTAAAACATCTTTATTAAAATCCCACATCGTAAAAATAATAATAATACATTATTTTAAAAAGTGTAAAATGGAAATATATAGGTCACATGAGAGAATATATATATATATATATATTCAATTATAAATATAACATTTACAGGAAGGGAAATTATGGATAAGGTGGGGGAACTGTCATTAAAGAGGATGAAAATTATTCTAAAAAATTATATACTTTTTGAGAAATAAATTCATCATGGTAAAATAATTGAATTAATAATTAATTCCCACCATATAGGATGATAAATTAACATTAAATGGACTCTTGATATAGAAGGTAAAAAACCATGGAATAAGAAGTTCAAAAGGAATCATTTTAACTTAATGAAGGGAGAAGAGTTAACAATAACCCTTAAATCATCATTTTCTTTAAAATCCAAACCCCATAAAGGTATAACATGAGATGGATTTATAAATAAACTATGTTTTATAAAAATTATGGAATAAATAAATATATTCCCAATAAATATACCATAAAAATAAATAAGTTGTGAGTACAATTCATATCTTAATGAAAACAAATTGAGGCCCAAAACCCCTTATATTTTTTACTGATTTAATAAAAAATGCTCTAACCTTTGTGTAAAAAACATGAATAAATTAATTATAATTTGAGAAAATTATTCAAAACTATTACCATTTATACTAATCATTTATTATCGTTCTTTATGTGTATAATAATTATTTATTATCTATTTTCAATATAGGGTGTGATTAATCTTGATCATTTTGAACTTGATTCATGATAGCATTGTTAGTATTCATTTTTCTCCAAATTTTTATCATTATGATACCATTAAAGGTACTAGAACTTATTTTTTATAATTATTTATACATATATAATTCCATTCTATGGGATTTTCAGTTACGATCCTTGAAGGTAAACTTGGTGACGAGCATGTTTCAGTGATATTTAACAAGAGAACAATGTTATATTATTAATGAGTTTAGTATTAATGTTACCAATCTAGAACCAAGATAAATTATTTACCTAAATATCAATATTATATATAATTATTAATTAATTTCTCATAGTCATCCATGATATTATTTTATATCATTTTGCTAGTAGGTGGTTATACCGCCCCAAACAAAAATATACCATAATTAATGGATGATTATGATTATGAAATGTGTTTATTTTGTCATTATATAATTTTTCATGACCCGTCCCACGGGGGTCGTGTCGTAACTACCCCA
Organism: Viscum album; assembly: GCA_963277665.1. Lineage (NCBI taxonomy): Eukaryota > Viridiplantae > Streptophyta > Magnoliopsida > Santalales > Viscaceae > Viscum > Viscum album. The sequence goes on along the minus strand of OY728163.1, from coordinate 78,661,539 downwards.
AGCCCGCCTTCCATAGGCCAGGGGCTGGCGACTAGCACCAAAGGCATAAATCCCTATAATTGGGAAGGAATTTCCTTTATAAAACATAAACACACACACAACCAGTGTACAAGTGGAAGCAAACACTAATTAAACACTATATAACAAACAATGTGCTGGAAAGTAAAGGGGCCAGAAATACAAGCCCAACAGTAATGTACAAGGAAAAAGACAAAATAGCATGAAGGTGTCAAGCTGCTCCTGGATCATCCTATAGAGTTCCTACCTGAAGGGTAGTTACAGATGGCCACCTCAGCTCTCCACATCCATCTGTAACCTCTGGGTACTGTATCTTTGTGAATTTCACCTCTAGGTACCGTCCAGCTCTACAAGCCACAACTACGATCAGTGTTGTCTGTCGTCTGCAACCAACACAACGAGGAGCGGGCGTAACCCGTGTAGGGGTGAGTATAACAATACTCAATAGGGACCCTGAGACCCTCAAGGTCTCACTAAATCAAAAAAGCATAAACCAAAAAAGAAAGATCTCAACAGATAACCTTTAATTAGGTATATTCCCATACATATACCTAAGTTATCAAATAACCCCTCTCAATCATGAGGAAAACACAAAGGTCATTGACTCAGTTTAAACTAGTATTTTCATTATCAAAACCACAACTGCTGGAGAAATCCTCCTCTGTCGAGTAAAGTGTCCCTGTCATGACTCTGAGGCGCTACTCACTAACCTTATACTGCTGAGGTACTCCTCCTGTCGAGTACTGCGGGTCTGCTGCCAAATATCGGGCGCTCCGTCCGTTGTGGGTCTGTCGCCAAATACTGGGCACTCCCCCCAATAGCCTACAGAGATACTCCTCCTATTGAGTACCATGGGTCTGCTGCCAACTACCAGGCGCTCCGTCGACTATGGTTCTGCCGCTAAATACCGAGCGCTCCATCCACTGGGCTAATTTAATCACTCCGAGTCGAATCGGTCAAGCAGTCGTCAGGTCTACAACTACTAGGTCTCCGCACTCTATATGATCGTCTCTAAGAGGGTCCTATCCACGAGCTACTCTTCATTACTTCCATGTGTCACGAAGTCTCACATAGAAGTAACACAAAGGACCACCTCATCATAGGGGTCTCAACGCAACAGACGGTGCGTCAATCGGACGCTCCGTCTGTGAGTTATTAGCTTTTATGTTCCAGGGGCCCGGTTGGTTTTTAAGATAAAACCAACCCTACCATACTCCAATATCATCAAAATCACACATATAGTATTCCAAAATAATCGTATCATCAAGAGAAATCCAACGCAGTTGACGGCACGTCAATCGGACTTCTGGTTCTTGAGTAATAAGCGTTTCCGCTCTGAGGGCCCGGTTGATTTCGGGTTCGAACCAACCTGGACATACCAAAAATTCTCCAAAACCTTGAATTTAATATACTTAAATGAACGACTCAATCCAAGGAAACTTACGCAACTTACGGTGCATCGATCGGAGGTCTGTAGCTCAAGATATGTCTGTTTAACCAAAAACGGTCCGAAAATGGGGGGTACGGGCACGGTCCGACCCAGCCCAACCCACCCTGGGTTGGCCCAAACCGGGTCGACCTGACTCGGGTCTAGGTCCAACCCGGTAGGGCATTTCCCGGCCTGGCTGGGTGCTGCCTGTTCCGCGGCCGGCCGCAGCTCAGCCAGCCTGCCCGAGCAATTACGCCGAGCGGGGGGGGGGGGGGCGCTAATTTGGAACCGGCGGTGCCAACTAGCGCTGCCCCCGGTCATCCCGGATCTTGCACGGCCGTGGAATCCACTGCATCGCCGCCGCGGCAATTCCGTGGTGGATCTTCTCCAGTGATGCGCTGGGGCGCTGCTGCCTCGAGGCGGCCGACCGCCGCCACTGGTCGCCGGCACCGCTGCGCCGGCGACCCGCGCCACCACGAGGTTCCGCGGGCCACCGGAGTTTCTCTGATGGTTCTTTTTAGCTTCCGTCTGCACCGGAGGTCATCTCGGGTCCTGAAATTTACATTGAAGGCTTCAAACCTCCGTTGCGGTCTCGTTTCATCATCGCCCGCCAATCCGCGCACAAACGAACAATCAGCGGAGGGTCCGGTCGCATTTGTTTGCTCGTGCCCTCCGCGTTAGAGGCTATAACCTTAGTTTATCATAAAAAACACCCATGCTCGAGGTAATAATACCACATATAAAAATATAAAAATTCCCCTACCTCGATAATTGATGTCGTATGTCGGGGGTCACGGAAGATGGCGTTGCAGGGTGAGGATTATAGGATGACGTCGGAGTGCGCCCGAGTAGGAAGTGACGTCTCCTCACTTGTCACGGAGAAGAGGAAGGAAGGTGCGTTGTTGTCCTTCGTGGATTTGGCGTTCTTCGTCGAAAGGTTGATGTTCTTCAACAAAGGTGAAACTCCCTTCTTCTTTCACAAGAGCTCCCTCTCAAATATTTCCCCCAACACAACATGTGCCAAACTAAATTAAAATAAGGCTTCCCCTTATTTTTATTAAACTTGCCAAGCATTCAAAATTCAAAACACCTAATTATTTAATTAAAGAGGTTCAATTTATTAATTAAGGTTTGTTGGAAATAGTTAAAGAGGGAGAGAGAGGAAGTGGAAGGGTTTACACAATTTATGAGGAGTTTACAAATTAAAGAAGGGGGTTTAAGGAGTTTAGGGGAAGGTGAAAGTTTGGGGCTCGTGTGCGCCCCACCTTTCAAATATCTACACATGGGTAGTTAGGTGGTTGTGGGTCCCACCATTAACTCCCCTTTGTAGGATATAACCACCTTAGATATAAATAAAATTGTTCTCCACCAATTTTATTTATTTTAATCTAATTCCCCAAAAATTAAAACTCAACCCGCTTGAAACGCAACTGCGGTAAAAGTCCCCTTAAGCAATTACTGGCACTGCGAGTTCATCGGTGCCCTAAGATTTCAATTCCGAGCACCGGTTCAAAAGATAGAAAAACCTGCTCATTTAATCACTAAACGTACCCGAGCTAAACTGCGAAAATTGATTCCGGGCACACCGGGACTCGGAATTGAGTGCTGTCAGAAGCTACAGACTCGTAAAATTCAAAATAAATTAAGAAAAAAATTTCCTAGAAATTTATGGGTCTTCACATTACTCCCACCTCAGGGATTTATGTCCCCGTAAAGCTACAACACAAACTAGGGAAACTAAAGGAGGTACCGAGCATGAATCTGAGCCTCCCGCTCCCATGTGCTCTCCTATAGGTTCCCGTACTACCAAATAAACCACACTAGAGGAATCATTCATCCTCGTAGGACCCACTCCTATCAATAATCAATCTCTACTAGAACCTCTGTGAAAGTCTCCCCTCTCATTGATATCCAGCTCCTCATGGTTGATGAAGTGAGACAGTTCGTGCACGTATCTCCTCAGCTGAGATATATGGATGACGTCGTGCACCCGGTGCAACTGAGGTGGAAGGGCCAAGCAGTAATCCACCTTTCCTACACTATTGAGGGCCTGGAAAGGTCCGATGAACCCCGGAGATAACTTGTTACCTCGGCCACATCTCTGAAGACCTCATCGAGATGAGACCATATAAAGACATGGTTGCCATCCTCGAATTTCGGTGGTCTCCGTCTTCTATCAGCATAGGATTTTTGTCTGCTCTGTGCAGTCTTCATCCGCTCCTGGATGATCTGTAGCTTCTCCGTCATAGCCTGAACCATCTCTGGTTCTACATGTGATTACTCCATCACTATCCACAAAGTATATCTGAAACGCGGCAAGCTGCTGTCTCACCACTCCTAATAGTTGAAAGCCTGATCTCCTACTAAGAGCATCTGCTACAACGTTCCCCTCCCCAGAAGTATAAACTATCTCAAAGTCATAGTCCTTGAGGAATTCATGCCATCACTGATATCTCAGGTTCATGTCCTTATGAGAGAAGATGCACCTGAGACTATTGAGTTGGAGAGAACCGTAAACCGTTCTCTCAACGAATAATGGGTGATACTAGCTAATTGTAAGAACTCATATCCACCCTTATTCGTCTACGTTCTACAAGAGCTGCTGAGATTTCTCCTCTACCAAAAAGAGAAATCTTGTCTCATCCCCTGGATGAACCACTTTCTTTTCCTAATACAGTCAATCCTGACATGAATGGTACTATTTCATTCCATAAACAACATCGTAAGGCCTCGACGCTACTACCAAAATATCCAACCATTACTCTTGCCTCCAAGGGTTGAGTCACACTGTCGGCATCAGTGCGTGGTTATTGGGTCTCCTCCAGTAGGAATCTCTCAATTGAGGGTCAAGTCAATAGTTTTAACCGGAACCTCTTAGTATTAACCACACAAAAAGGAAGGAAAGCAAACGTCACAAGGACAAGTGTCTTTTGTTACTGCAGCTCAAGTACAAAGACACACAACAACCACAAACAACAACAACATGGAAACTAGAAGCACCCAGAACAAAGGCCTTCATGCCTGGAACTAGTCCTTCTCCTGTCCACTTGCTTTCGGAGCTCCATAGTCGTATGCTTTATTTGCCTGAAGATGTGCTCTCCCATGTCCAATTGGTCCATGCGGTCGGGGTGGACATCCTTGTGGTGGTGGTGGAAACACCTCGAAGCATCGTTCACCACTAATTGCATGGCCAACTCCTCTGCCACGGTCGCCGGCTCCTTGCGGTCTGCCTTGATCAAACCCTTGCCTCTGCCTGGGAGGTCCTTCATCTATCTGTTGATCATCTGTATGGCAGGTCGGACAGTCATGTGCCATGTGACCAAGCCCACCTAACACTGCTCGCTCCTGGCACGACTGGATCTGCCTCCACTCTGGTTGCCCCGCACAACTGAACCTGAGTCGTGCAGTTGTCCACCGGTGGGTCTGGTCCTCTTCGACCCCTGTGTCGTCTGTCTACTGCCAGCTACAGAAGACTCCACTACAAGTCGACTAGTGGTGGGTCCCACTACTGGATACTGCTTAGCAAGGAAACTCTCCACTAGAAGGGCTCGCTCCAACACTCCTGTCTGCATTAGAATGTTGTAGGAGATAACTGAAGCTCTGATCTCTTGCCTAAGTCCATGCTCAAAGGTCCGAGCCCTAAAAAATGGGTCTCGTACCATATCAGTTGAGTAGCGTGAGAGGTTTGTGAACCTCGCTGAGTACTGAGCTACACTCATGCTACCCTACTGCAGATGAAGTAGCTCCTATATCCGCACCACTCGAAGGGTGGCTAGTACAAACTCCTCCTGGAACAGGCTCTCGAAGTCTGCACATAGAAGTGACGCCTCGTCATGCATCTGGAGCATCAAGCTCCACCATCTGCCTGCTATTTCCTAAAGGAGGCTGGAAGCAAGGATCACCATGAAGTCTTTTGGTGTACCTACTAGCCTAAAGACTCTCACCATAGCCTCCAGTCAATCCTCAGCCGCATGTGGGTCTGTCTCCCCCTGGAACCTGGGTGGCCTCTGGCGTTGGAACTCATTCAGCACGCTCAAGCGGTGTGTATTGACTGCTACTGGGGCTGGTGGCATCTATGGCCCAACGGAAAATAGTACCTCCGGTGCCTCCACTGGTGCCTCAACTGGGAGGGGGCCTTGTACTAAGGTCTCATCACTCGGTGGGCTGTCAGTATGTAAAACTCTCGGGGCTCTAGATGGTCATTTGTAGGGAGGCATCCTGAAAGAAACAGATGCGACACAGTCAAAACACTGTACCTAGTGAGCTGGCATTTAAAGAAAACTTTTGGAAACACACATGCAATCAGTGTTTTCGTGCACTGAGTCGGAAATCAGAAGTTAGGGTCATGGTGTATGGATACGTCAGTCGCTGCACCAACACTGAACTCCCTGAACTGAAAACCACACTTAGTACGCTTAACACTATTGCTTCACAGAAAAGAAAATATCAGAGTCCTATGTTATGCGGTAGAATCGGCTCCTATGATACCAATTTGTCACGACCTGTCCCCCGGGGCCCGTGTCATAACTACCCCAAGCCTACCTTCCATAGGCCAGGGGCTAGGGACTAGCACCAAAGGCATAAATCCCTATAACTAGGAAGGCATTGTCTTTATAAAATTTAAACACACACACACCCAGTGTACAAGCGGAAGAAAACACTAAGTAAACACTATATAACAAAAGATGTGCTGGAAAGTAAAGGGGCCAGAAATACAAGCCCAACAGTAAAGTACAAGGAAAAGACAAAACAGCAGGAAGGTATCAAGCTGCACCTGGATCGTCCTCCGAAGTTCCTACCTGAATGATAGGTACAGATGGACAACTCATCTCTCTACATCCGTCTTTCACCTCCAGGTATCGTCTCATCGTGAAGTCCACCTCTGGGTACTGTCCAGCTCTACAAGCCTCAACCACGATCAGTGATGTCTGTTGTCTGCAACCAACACAACGAGGTGCGGGCATATCCCGTGCAGGGGTGAGTATAACAATACTCAGTAGGGACCCCGAGACCCTCAAGGTCTCACTATATTCAAAAAGGATAAACCATAAAAATGATCTCAACAGATAACATTTACTTAGGTATATTCCCATAAATATACCTAAGTTATCAAGTAACTCATCTCAATCATAAGGAAAACACAAAGGTCATTGACTCAGCTCCAACCAGGATTTTCATTATCGAAACCACAACTGCTGGAGAACTCCTCCTCTATCGAGTACAGTGGCCCTATCATGACTCTGAGGTGCTACTCACTAACCTTAGACTACAGAGGTACTCCTCCTTTCGAGTACCGCAGGTCTGCTGCCAAATATCGGGCACTCCCTCCGTTGTGGGTCTGCCACCAAATACCGGGCGCTCCCCCTAATAGCCTATAGAGGTACTTCTCCTGTCGAGTACCATAGTTCTATTTCCAACTACCAGGCGCTCCGTCCATCGTGGGTTTGCAACCAAATACCGGGTGATCCATCCACTGGGCTAATCGAATCACTCCAAGTCGAATCGTTCAAGCAGTCGTCGGGTCTACAGCTACTAGGTCTTCGCACTCCGTACGATCGTCTCCTGGAGGGTCCACTCCACGAGCTACTGGTCGTTACTTCCAAGTGTCACTAAGTCTCAAGTAAAAGTAACACAAAAGACCGCCTCATCATAGGGGTCTCAACGCAACAAACGGCGCATCAATCAGACGCTCGGTCTGTGAGTTATTAGCTTTTCCGTTCCAGGGGCCCGGTTGGTTTTTAAGCTAAAACCAACCCAATCATACTCCAATATAATCTGAATCCCAAGTAGAGTATTTCAAAAGAACTGTCTCATCAAGAGGAATCCAACTTAGTTGACGGAACGTCAATCGGACGTCCGGTTCTTAAGTTATATGTGTTTCCGCTCTGAGGGCCAGGTTGGTTTCAGGTTCGAACCAACTCAACCATACAAAAACTTCGCCAAAACCTTTAGTTTAATATACAAAAATGACTGTCTCGATCCAAGGAATCCTACTCAACTAACAGTGTGTCGATCGGAGTTCCGTAGCTCAAGATATGTCCGTTTAACCGAAAACGGTCCGAAAGAGGGAGGTCTGGGCCCGGTCCGACCTGGCCCAACCCAGCCTCGGTTGGCCCGAACCGGGTTGACCCCACCCAGGTCCAAGTCCAGCCCGGTAGGGCGCGGCGCGGCCTGGCTGGTGCGGCCCGGCTGGCGCGGCCCGGCTCGCGGTTGGCGCGGCCCAGCACGGCGAGGTGTGGCCCGGTCCGCGGCTGGCCACGGCGCGGCCCACCTGGCCGAGCAGTTACGCGGAGCGGGGGGGGCGTGGCCCCCCAATAATTTGGAACCAGCGGCGCCTGCTGGCACCACCCCCGATCATCCTGGATCTCGCACGGCCGAGGGATCCACCGCGTCGTCGCCGCAGCAAATCTTCTTCGGCAGCGCACTGGGGCACCGCCGCCTCCAGGCGACCGGTGGGTACCGGGCACCGGCGCCGCCGCACCGGCGACCCACGCCGCCACGAGGTTTTGCAGGCCACCGGAGTTTCTCCGGTGGTCCGTTTTATCTACCGTCTGCACCGGCGGTCATCTCGGGTCCCGAACTTTACTGCGAAGGCTTCAAACCGTCGTTGCGGTCCCGTTTCGTCGTCGCCCGTCAATCCGTGCACAAATGAACAATCAGCGGAGGGTTCGAACTTGTTTGTTTGCACGTGCCCTCCGTGTTAGAGGCTCTAACCTTAGTTTATGATATAAGAATACCCATGCTCATGGGAATAATCACACATACAAAAATATACAAATTCCCCTACCTTGATAATTGATGTCGTACGTTAGGCGTCGCGGAAGACGGCGTCGCGGGGTGAGGATTAGAAGGTGATGTCGGAGTGTGCCCGAGGAGGAAGCGATGTCTCCTCACTTGTCGTAGAGAATAGGAAGGAAGGTTTGTCATCATCCTTCATGGATTTTGTGTTCTTCGTCGGAAGGTTGATGTTCTTCAACAAAGGAGAAACTCCCTTCTTCTTTCACAATATCTCTCTCTCAAATATTTCCCCCAACACAACATGTGCCAAACTAAATTAAAATAAGGCTTCCCCTTATTTTTATTAAACTTTTCAAGCATTAAAAATTCAAAACAATTAATTAATTAATTGAAGAGGTTCAATTTATTAATTAATTTTTGTTGTCAAGAGTTAAAGAGGGAGAGAGAGGAAGTGTAAGGGTTTACACAATTTATGAGGAGTTTACAAATTAAAGAAGGGGGGTTTATGGAGTTTAGGGGAAGGTGAAAGGTTGGGATTGTGTGGGACCCACCTTTCAAATATCCACACATGGGTAGTTATGTGGTTGTGGGTCCCACCATTAACTCCCCTTTGTAGGATATAACCACCTTAGATATAAATAAAATTATTCTCCACTAATTTTATTTATTTTAATCTAATTCCTCAAACATTAAAACTCAACCCACTTGAAACGCAACTACGGTAAAGGTCCCCTTAAGAAATTATCGGTGCTGCGAGTTTATCGGTGCCATCAGATTTTATTTCTGAGCACCGGTTCAAAAGATAGAAAAACCCGCTCGTTCGTTCACTGAACGTACCCGAGATAAACTTTGGAAATTGATTCCGGGCACACCGGGCCTCAGAATCGAGTGCCGTCAGAAGCTACAGAATCATAAAATTCCAAAAAAATTAAGAAAAAAATTTCCTTCAAATTTTGGGGTCTTTACATAATTATAAAAGAAAAATAATTAAATTATTTAGATACTTATAAGGTGATTAATAATATATTAAAAGGTTTAAATAAATAATAATGAAACTAGATTAAAAATGAGATATGTTATTTTATGGAAACAGTAGCCCACACAGCGCACAGTTAAAATTTTCATTTCTCGAAGAATGAGAGGTAAATATGTATAATTATTATTAATATCATAATAGTAATAACTTGGTGATATATTTCATACTTATTATTCAATTTAAACATTATAATCATCTAACAGAGGTGGTGGTGAAAAATGGAATTCGTCGCTTTGTGGAGATGAAACTCCACACAACACAAAAATGACGGTTTCTTTTTCCATTATATAAAAGGTGAAATGTTATTAATATTTAATACCTTAGAGTAATAGAATTAAGTGTAAAAAAATAATTACATTTTTATATTGTAATTATAAAATTATAATTGAAAATTTATGATAGAAAGGAAGAAACTTTATGAATAAAGGGTACTCAAGTTCAAAAGTTTGAGTTTCCCTTAGAGGATTTCCCAGAAATGGAGGGATTATGCTAATTCCATGTGACCATAATCTTATGTAAGTGAATTATAATTCTAGTATATGGTAAAATTGTTAGGTTTAAATAGGAAATATAAATTTTTATTTCCTTGAAGGGGTGGTGGAAGTCCAGTTTTATAAGTGGTTGGAATGACATTTTTGTAAATGCCCTTTACTTTACAATAGTTTCTTTACATTATTCATGGATAAAGGCTTATAGAATGGAAATTAGTGGAATGGGGAAGGTCATAAGATCTATAATATCTTCACTACCCAATATATCATATATTTTTTACATGTTGTAATCTGTTTCCCTAGGTTAAACCATTTTAACCCTAATTTACCCTTACCGTGGTAACTTTATTTCTACCCTAGGTGAATAATTTTAATAAACAAAATTAAAATTAAAATTATTTTATAATTTGAAAATTACAATTTCAAATATTAAAATAATTTTATAAAATAAAATTTCTAAGGTTTAGATAAATTAATTTTGGTATTAGCTCGTGTAACGCATAAAACCCCGTTTTCTGGAAAAAAAGTGTATTTTTATGTTTAAAATTATGTTTAGGACAAGATTATAAATATCATTTTATTATATAGACTTAATTGGTTTATAATTAAGTAAAATATGATTTATATGACTTTAAAATGAATACAGAACTAAATTATACCTTGCGAATATTTAATTATAAAAGAGGATCAAAATAATTGTTATTTGAATAAAATGTTCATTATATTCCAAAATTCTAAAAATGAATTTTCTATATTCATAATAATATTTTAAAATTTATAATTTTATATATTTCATCCATAATTGTTCATTTAAATGGTTATATAAATACTTAATATGCATTTATATTATAAAAACTTTATAAAATATGTGGTATTCATAAAATGGTGTTTTGTGTTATTCACCTAAAAATAAATCTTTCCATAAAAATACCAAAACATTTACCAATATAATATTATCATGATGAATTTAAAAATTATATCCATTTTTTAAAATTCAATTTCTAAAATTTAAAAATTTAACCTTTAAATAAAATCATAAAATATAAGGAAAATATATTTTTATGGGAAAATTACCTTTTAAAATAATAGTTGTTCTTATTTTTAATATCTATAAAACACTCATAAAAATACAATTAATCAATCAAAATTATATTTTGTTAGCATCATCATTTAACAATAATATACTTTTTTTCTTTAATAAAATTTATAATTCATAAAAATATATATCCATAAATATAGAAAAAATTTAAGAACTTTTTTATTAAAATAATATATATATATATATATATATATATATTAAAATTTGGTTGATATTATTAATAATAGATAATTCAACTATTAGATTTAATGTTCGTTTTTAGTATTTAAAAATTTATCATAAATGTTTTTGTTCATTGTTGTATGAGGAGAAATATATCGTACTCATTTTAATTAATTAGAGTGGAACATATTAAAATCTCAAGTCATGACATTCTCTCCTCCCCAATAAATTTTATCCTTTGAAATTTTAAAAACTCATGTGATGGGATTAATTTCCATATAGAGATTATAATTAACTATACAATTTCAGTTTATCATTGGTTGATTTAGGATATAAAGTGAGATTTATCTTAACATAATTTGATATGAGCCCGTTGTAAAAATAAATAGACCATTCCTAATAAAATAATAATAAGTAAATGAGAGATAAATCTTTAAGTAGTTACTTTCCACAAACCATGATGAAGATTATTATACTATAGATATAATAATTATACCATGAAATATCTTTATTTATAAATCACTATCAAATATGTGAAAACTTACATGGAATAAGAGATACACAATTCTATAGTGAAAAGTCACCTTCTACTTTATTATAATTCATTTAATTGGATTTTACTTATTCCATAGACTAGGTTGTTATTATTGCATATTTTCCTTAATATCCCTTGTAATATATCATTGATTTTCATAATTTTTAATTTCCCCAAATTTGAATAAAAGGATTTTTGTTACTTCTATATTTCCCACACTTTTGAGTTTGATGGCCTTCATCTCCACAATTATAGCATCTACCCATCCCTTTAAGGAAATTTCCCTTGTGGTTTTTTTCATATTTATAACATGTAAGGATTTGAATATTCTATTTTTTATTATACTTATCACATGAACTTCCATAATACTTCATCCTTATATTATTTGGTGTGTTTAGGACATCGATTATGTTCACATTATTAATCATATTTCATAAAAATTGGTTTGGAATTATAACATGGTTTCTCAATCTATCTCTCATTCCAATGGGTTGTTTCTTGAAGTTATTGTCACATTGTCCCCCACATCCATTATTAACTTGGTTCATTCTAGTTCAATACATTATTAAAACCAAACCATGTTAACTTGAGTGATGAATAATTAAAATATTAATAGAATTGTCATAATTTATGTCATAATAACTCAACCTTGAAATGTATTACTCTTTGAAAACATCACATTATATTTCATCCTGACCTAAATCATTATTAGTTTAATCTAGGTTTCTTTAGGTTATGTTCTCTTATATTCATTGACATAATTCTTTAAAATAAAAAAATAATTCATAAAAACTAATAAATAAAATGTGATTGACTGAAATATATCCCCCTTGGAGTGTCATACTAGGTGTATAGTTAGGCCTATTTTTCATGCACTAGGTTAATATTTAGTTAATACAAAATACACCCCTTTCAATGTTACTAAACCTAGGTATATATACACTAGATCATGCATCTAAATTCAGTATCCATACAGGGATGTTATTTCTTGGAAAACCATCTAATCTCAACTTTACCAAAATTTCAGAAATTTATCTTATACTACGACTTATCTGTATGTGTTCATTCAGTAATATATTTAAATAGAGAGTTTTATTGAGATTATATCTCTAAGTTTGACTCCAAATTGGGGGGGTTTTCCTAGGAAAGGTATAAACAAATGATGGGCCCATAGGCCAGGTTTGGGCCCCATTTCTTTTATTTTTCTATTTATTTTTTCTTCCCTTTTTCATTTTTCTAATTTCCTTTTCTCCTTTTCCCTTTGTATTCACATGAAATCTCCTTGGGGTCTTTATAATCATTTGGATAAGAGAGGGAGAGGGAGATAAGTGGGAGAGGGAGGAGGAGGCGCCACCTGGTGAGCTCATTCAGAGGTAGATCGAGGCTCAGTGGGTGTGTGGAAAATATTAGGTGCAAATATTTGGTTGTTTCCACCAAAGTTAGAAATGTTTTATGTTTTCACTATAAATCCTTTTATTTTACTCTTTTTATTTTTTTAAGTCCTTTTGGGTTTTAGGGGGGCCTGTGGGAATCAATATAGGCTTAATCTAGAAGGAATGGGGTTTTCATATCATTTTAGGTGTTTTCATCTAGAAATAAGCATGTACATGGTGTGTAGTTGAAGGAACAAAGGTGGTGTGTTATTAATATTTGGGGAAGAATATTTTTTATGTAATTGGTAGTATATGCTATGTAGTAGTGAATCAGAGTGTATCGTGGGAACATGGTCATATTGGGTACATGGTCAGACCTCGTGTGAGGTACGTAGCTAATGTCCATGTACAATGCTTAGTCAGAACCAATGTGAAGTTGCATGTATAGGTAAATTGTTAGGAACCCTATATGGGGTATACACCATGTGTGGGTGGTACACATCATGTATTTCATTACTGTACATGCCTAATAGGGAATGAGGTACACAATAAAGTAATTATGTAGGGGTATACGCCATGTACATGTTCTACACAATATATACTTTGAAAATTACCCAATGAGTGTCCTGAGGCACGCGACCAGGGAGGTCTTCAAGGGGTACACGTAGTGTACTTTTCCTACCCTAGCTCATTTTGTTTTTTTTTTCACCCTGGTGTTGGAATTAGACTTTTGAGTAGTCCATTATGAGATTTTTCTCACATATATTGTGATAGTGGAATACCTTCATAATTTAGGGTCCATTTGGATGGTTTTAGAGATTAGTGATTATTTTTAGTGGGACTCATGATCATCCTAGTTCGAGTGTTCCATGGATATCTGTTTGAGTCTATTTAGACAAAATCAGTAAGGTGGGATCATATAGTATCTATGAGGAGATATTTTTTTATCCCTATATGTTGGGACCAGTTTCTTGATTTTAGAGCAGTGAGGTTTAGCTTCTATGTTTTAGGACCATAGCTATTGGATCATTTGGGACGGTTTTATGCCATAAAAAGGTAGTTGTGATTGGGTACCATTGATTTTATGAGGTCAGTCATAGGTACTCTCAATTATACCCTAGTGGTATGGATAATGATCAAGTGATCAGTGGTTTTCACGTTCCGCTACTGAGGATGCCATTATGGCATGGTGCTCATTAGATTCCCTTATGGGTAAGTTAGTACCCATGGATGGGTTGTTTATTAGGGAACTGGAAGTGGTATTCTTGTTTAGGGTTTACCCAAAAACAATTATGGTTGAGTAACCCATGATAGGTCCTAATATTTAGGTGGTCGTGAGGATAATTATGAATTAATTTGTAGGAATGATTTTCTTTTGGATAACTATTGGGCACATTGTTCATTGTGGATTAGTTATAGGCTACTGAGGGCCATATGGGATGTTTTTGCACTGGGCTTGTCCCATGATTTTAGGAAAGCTAAAGGAACCCCTTGTAGGGTGTCCTCATATTGTTGTGGCATTTGGGTCAGTTTTGGATCTATGGACGGATGTAGTTAGAGAGCTTGGGTGCAGTAAGGGAGTCCCTTGTAGGACGTCACATTGTGTTGTAACCCCAGGGATTGTGGATACCCCATGTTTGGTATAGCCTTAAGGTGGGTCATAGAGATATTTTGGTGGTTATTTTTTGTATTATGATATCCAAGGTTATAATAGAGGCTCTATACATTTTTGGTTGAGAGTTGATCTTTCCTACTAGTTTTTCTGTTTGGATAGTGGGGTCTTGGTTAGATTTTTCTATGTTCGACTGGCCAATAGCTATATTGTTGAGGCATTTTTTTCTAATGACTTTGGTTTGAGGAGGATACCCTTGGGATATCTTGGATTAGGTGTTTTCCCTAAGTTGTGATATAGTTCAATTCTCCATTGGTCGAATGTACTTAAATAAATGTAGTGTAATGACTCAAGTAATTATAAAATAATAATTTTTCATTTTTATTAATATTTATGAATAAAATATTAATTTTATATTAAAGTGGATTATTTTTTTGATAGTGTACTCAACACACAACAACGGGTTTCTTTGAAATCTTACGTTGTACACAATATTGAGTTATACTGAAATATAATTCAATAATAATGTTTTTATTTAAAATGGTAGTCAATGCCTAGTCATTGGAATGGAGGGAATGAATAGTATCAACGAAATTTTGAAATATGGTTTCACATGTCTAAATAATGATTCATTGGTTACCAAATTTTTTATAAATTGAAATAAAAACCAATTGAATATAAAGGAAGTGTTTTTATGAAAACATGTTTAAAAAGAGAATAATTGTGTTTATATAATAATTTCACTATTTATTGATATTTAGGAAAACTATATGTTATATATTCAAATAAATTTTTTAAATTCATCTTATATGTTTTCTAGATATGATATAAGAATAAATTCATTTTTTGAGATAAAAGAAGTATTTTTCTAAAAATGCAGTTTTAACACCTTTTGACGGCGAACCCTTTTTAAATTTAGTTTTTTTCACTTTTATATATTCTATTTGAAAAAATAAAACTCTTATATAGAATAGGGACATCAAAATTTACTTTGGTTAAAGTTTTGGTAGTTTTCTGATAAAGTTCATTTTTTAATGAATAATGAAAAATACAACATTTTAATTCAAAACTGCATTTTAAACTAATTTATTTATATAGTTAGATTTTACTTTTAGTTGATTTTAAAGTTTATTTGGATTATATTTTCATCATTTAATCCAATTTTGGTCATTTTAAGTAATTTCAATTTGATATTTCACATAAACACATGTCAATATTTTGATAGTTATTACTTCTTAAAAATCTGCTTTTTGGTTTTGACAACCAAAATTAATTTCAAATTAATTTCTTCAAATTATTTGTTTTGAATTTGGAAAAATTGATACCCTATTTTAAATTATAATGTTTAATTTTTTTGAATAATTACTTTTTTATTTTTGGAAATTATGAATAGTAACTTCAGAAATTATTTTATTTACCATGGTTAAAGGGTAAATCTTTTAAATAAGGGTAACCAAATAATATTATAATAATATTAAACTACCCTAAAACATGTACTAATGATCTTTTATGAGATATTACCAACAATATAAATCCTTGGGTCTATTTGGGGACCCCATGGAGCCACTTGGGTGTGATAATGATATTTTATAATAATTAATTAAAAGTAAAGAGAAATATAACATAAACATGTATCTTTTACTAAAACAATTTTTATATGGGGTTATATAGGTGATAACTTCAAATATAAATACTAATTATAAATATAATAATATTTCCTATATCATGGTATTTTATTTATAATTTTTAGACATTAAATAAATAAATTTAAATATGACATAATGATGAGGAAGTGATTGTTTCATTATTGAAAGATTCAAATAAATTATATTATAAAAATTAAAATAAATGTAATTTTATAATTTTTATGCCATAAACGAATTTTATGGATGATATTGAAAAATTATCTTTGAGTTAATTCCTTTTTTTAAGGAACCAAGTTTTTATGACGTTATCAAAAATAAATTACTTAATAGTGTCAAAATTGACATAAATGGGTTTTTAAAACAAATACTATTTTATTTAATGATAGAATTGTCTTAAAAATCTTAGATTCATCCAAATGACTTATATAATGTTAAAACATTAATTAATGATTCACATATGGTTCTCTTGTCATTTTATAGTAACCATAGTTACCATATATTATGAATATGAAAGAATACATGGTAAGGGTAAATATTTTTAACTAAGGGTAAAAGCTAAACAATAAGTTTAATTTTGTGCCCTAATATTGTATAAAACCAATTAATTGACTGTGTTTTGAACCAAAAGCATATTATATTTCCAATAAATGAGTTTGGGATGATTTTAAACCGAAAATCAATTTATAATAAAATAATATTTCAAGACCTTCCTAAAGTTCCCATCCTCCCTCTTATAAAAGGCCAACACCTCTACCCACTTACACACACCTATCAAGCCTCTTTTCTCATCCAAATTCTTATAAAATAATCTCTCAACATCCCTAACTTCTTCATAGAATCCTTACCTTTAGAAGAAGGCAATTCAACAAAGCCTTTCTGATCAAATCAAAGGAAGTTACCCGATTTAGAGGTAATGTCTTTTCTCAAGTTCCATTACTTTATTTTTATTCTCCGCTCCCTATTATATTATTATTATTTGATTATATAAAAACACAATTATCCTAAATATACTAGTATGTTTTATGATAATTATTCAAACTACACTTACACACACATCTATCTAATGGATACAAACATGTTGTTTCTGTGTACGGTGAACTACGGCCTCACGATACAATGATTGTTCAATTTTCCCCTACCACCTCTCATGGTGGACATTATGATGGAACTATATTTATATATGATATATATTTTATTTATATTGTCTCTATTCTTCTGTATTTTTCATTTACATCATACTTTTATGCTTTCCATAATGTGTAAATAAGATAATTTCATTTGAGGAAGTGTGGACTACTACCCCCTCAAAGTGATATGACTCATCCATGACATACATGGAACGTATAAAAGATAAAATTAATGAAATTATGTAACTTATATAAAAAATTATATTATATAGGAATTATAATATACCTATGTATAATTTATTTTTCATTCCATTAAATATAAAAAAGAAATGAAAGTAGCGTTCATGCGTACCTACGTCTACCATCTCCATTGACGGTGCATTTCATTTCTTATCTCCAAATGTTATGGACTATTATAAATACATATATATAGAGGATATATATGATATTTAAATTATGAATAATATTCTGGAGATAATTTAATTTTTACCACATGGATAATTTTCAATTATAACAAGTTCATTTTGGACCCAAGTACCAAATATCGACAAAACGACTGATATGAACTTGAATAATTATTTTATTTTTATAACATGGTAAAAATTGATATAAAATGAATAATAAACATGAAAAATGTTCTAAATCAAGTATAAATTAACTTAAGTTTATTTTTCATGGAGATAAAGAATGAACAAGACAATTTGGACTCAAGGTAAGGGACTTCGTCTCAATCTCCTTTAATTGAGGCATATTTTGGTTTATACATGACCTTCATTTATACGGTGTATAATTCTACCCTTTTCTTTTAATTTCATTCAACAGTTTTCAAAAGGAATATTTTGTTTTAAAAATCGTTTTACTAAATGATAAAGGGAATGTTTCTTTTTAACGTACGTGGTGATAACAAACTTTCCACCGCCGCAAACATTATTTGATATTTTTGTCCTTAGCAAGATGTAATGTTTTTAAAAGGAAAATAAATGCAACAAAACCTTTTTAGATATTTTTTTATTGAATTTTTTTTTTGAGAAATCATTGATTATTTGAATATCTTGAAATGATATATTGTGATTTCAATGTGGAAATATTATCTTTCCTTTATTCTTGTTTTATGTGTTATGAATATGTTATGGTTCTTAGTAATTGTTTATATATACAGGTGGTTCCGTGATAAACCAAGGGCGGGTGATCTTGAGATATCACTCCAATGCATTGGGTAACATGACCGAGGTAAATGTTAATGTTTCTCTAAATAGATTTAGGGAATATACTATGATGGGTATTCCAAACTTAACTCTCTATGTAGCTGTGAAATCTACAATTCAAGTATATTATATATGACACAAGTTACCTTTATGATTTATGATTTCTATGTGTTATTCATAAATATTATGATTTCATGAGGTATGTTAAATATATTATCTTTTATGATTAAAAATTATGATTTCATTAATTTATATGTATTAATGGACTAATGTTTTCTTTCTTTATTTTGTAACCCTTACTGAGCTTTTTATGATCATCCCAAATTTTGAAATGTTTTTCATAGGGTATAAGGAAGGGTAAGAGAAAGGAATAATTAAAAAATATTTATATCAAGAAAATAATTCTTGTTTTATTTAAATAGTTTTATTTTTGTGAAAAAAAAATTGAATAGATAAGAAGTGTCTATTTGTAATTTTTTAGATGTAATGTAATAGTTATGGCCTAATTCTCTAAAACTCTAAACCTAAAAAGATCCTCAATGTAAAATTCTTAACTTAACTAAAGATTATGTAATGTTTAAGGTTGGGGCATTATATTTGGTATCAAAGGTTGGTTTAGAAAACTTTAGGGATTAAGAGTTTTCATTAAACACATGGTTAGTCTCAACCTCTATTATTTCAGTTAAATCCTTGTTTTATAAATTTTTTTGATCAAGAAAAGCTGGTTACAAATGGAAGGAGGAGAATATCAAACAACATTATTATCACTTCTGGATGACATGCTTGCAATAATTATTGAAAATTCATGTCTAGATGATTTTGAAACTTTTTCTAGCATACAACTCACTTGCAAGTAGTTATTTGAGATATCAAACACCTCCACTATACCTCGATATCATTATGGATCAGGGGTTGTATTTAATCAAATCCTATTTTCTCAATATTCCCATATTTTCAAGATAAGTAAATATTATCAAGGAATTTTAAAATATTTTACCTTATCACAAGATTTTCAAGCATATTATGATTTTGAAAAAGGTGCTGAAGAAGGTGACCGTTGTGCAACCTATTTATATTTTCTTTCAAAATATATTCTTTCAGCGCATACTTCTGTTATTTTAAATGGACTATTGATTGAAAGTTTCAACTCAAACTCGGTGTGACTGTTTTATGAAAATCAAGTTTTATCATATGTTATGAAATTATATGTCATACTTGATTATTTTCCAAAACTATTTTTCTGTGAACACCCATATGACCCAAGTTATACAAGGTGTATTTGGATAAAGGGAGAAAATGATTTTGAAGGATCTCCAAATCATTGTTGCAATTAATGGACCCTCTATCTACGTGAACAAGATGACGATGAAACCAGGTGGACACCATGATCAAGGTAAGATGTTATTTATTTGGGAATAGTTTTATTTTATCATATGGAGGTGGAAAAAATATCAATATATATAAGACTTCATTAATTAAGATGTTGAGGTCATTATGAGTTGGGATGAAAATGAGAGGTATAAGAAAACCATTGAGGTTAAAACATGTTATGGTTGTATTTTATTTTTATAAAAAGGTACAAACCACAATATGGGAGAAAACCCCTTGAATCTGGTAAGGCCATGGGAATCGAACCCACAACCGAAGGGCGACAAGGACGCATCGCCTACCACTATCCTACGTGAAGTCCCTAGTTAGTATGACTTATTATTTTTAGTTAAATGATCTTATAGATTAATAATAAGTTGAATTGGGAGATATATATTTTATCTAATGGATATCCTTAGTATTGGGAAATGATTTTAGGATTATTTGATAGATGTTATTTTGAAATAAGTTCTCTTTTTTGGGAACACTATATGCCTAAGGAAAATAGAATACTATGAGATTTCATTTGAGGAGTAATGGTTGAATTTTATTTTGGAAGTATAATGACCCATACTTTACATACATTGTTATTACTTCAGAATTAAAGCATACTTATTACAACATATAACAAAACCATGGTAGGACCGCATAGGTATAGTGTCTTTAGAAACTGGGAAACATAAACAACTCATTCACAAATCATCTACATTGTCTCCCATTTATTTCATCATATCTAGAGTCCCTTTTGGTATATCCTATTTAATACTCTTCTTCCTGACCTGGGTAAAGAAAACATACAAAAGGGTGAGATCAAATTCTCAGTAAGGGTAAACAAACGAAATATCATATTCATAAGAACATAACATTTTGAAAATCTTAACCGGCAAAAGAGATCATCATATCATAAAATGGGATAAATCATAGTAGAGAAATGTAATCCCAATAATTATAACATAAAACATGAAACTTTGTAACATACACACATAACCATAGAAAAACATTTCTTATTAGTTCAGACTCATTTCCAATACTATCATAGTGGACAAAGTCCATTTCTGAACCGAGTTTACTACTCATTCCAGTCCTGTATCACTTAACCGGATTAACTTGTAGTTCAAGCCATGTCTATCTCATGAGATATAAATCTTTACCCAATGCATTGGAGAGAGATATAAATCCCACCCATCTCATAATTAAACCATTATTATGTGTGCAACAAAATCATAAATCATATATTATAGCAAAACCCATGTAATAAAAATGAGATTCTTAAACATTATGTCATCATAACATAAACCATATAAGATAAAAGGACATAATTCCATCATAACATAATCAAATCAATGTAAAAATAGGGATAGAAATAGAACCCTATATTATCTTAGATGGAAAATAATTTTGATAAAACACTTGAACTCCATTCTTGAGTAAATATCATTTCTACTTCAAAAACATTTTTCCTTTCTTAATATGTCATACAATTTTAAAATAAAAGAAGTTAATTAAAAATAAAACTTGAAAACTTGTAAAGGAAGCTTCATGTAAATAATTTTATATGAAATAATAAAAATACATTCATGCCGTATAAGTTAAAAAAACATTCTTCTCATACTTTGGCCGAAAAAGTCAAAAAGTATCTCGTACTGAAAATGAAAAAAGATTCCTTTCATATCTTTTACTAAAAATTCACTAATAGGTAAAATTGGATTTAAAAAATTGTAGGAGGATAGAAATAATATTACATATTGAGGAAACATGGATTTGGATGTTAAATATGCCCCAGTATAAACCGAAGTATAAACAATCTCAGATAAAAATTGAGATTGTGAGATTTTCCCTTACCTTAGGTCTGATATGCTTTGTACGTTTCTGAACCTCCTCTTCTTCAAGGTGTATCCTTTAAACTTCCTATTAAGGGACTAGAGGTGGTCTTTTGAGAAGACCAGAACCTCCAGAATATTACTAGATAAGTTGGGAAGAGTAGTGGGTAGGGTTTGGCTGAGATTTAAGGCTTAAAGTTGTGTAAATAGGAGAGGGAGGAGGTGCCCTTTTATAAGGGAGGAGAGGGGTACCTTTGGAAACATCAAAAATATTAATTTATAATAAATTCAAACCCCGCTTAAGAAATTCCAAAATGACTCAAATCCGAAGCTTAGATGAGATAGGGTTGTAATCTCATAAACCAATAAAATATATATATGTTGGGAATTTATTTTAAACATTATCAACTTGATTTATCTTTGTCTAATTAATTTTATTTTATTTGTGGAAATAAGATTATAAATTTTAAATTGTTATAAATAATTACTTATGTGTTGTGAATTTTCCATAATTGGATAATTTATGACATTTTCAAACCTATAAATTTTAACTTATAACTTTTAAATATTTTTCTGATTTTTAAACAATCTTGTTTTATGTTATTCTTATAAAATAACAGTAGTGTCAATTTTTACACTATTCATTAATTTGAATTTAAATAAAATACACACATAAGATATGTTCGAACTAAAAGATTTAATATATTCATAACATTTTATATTTATCTAGAAAATTAGTGGAGCACATTAAATTGTTCATATAATGTTTATTTTAATATTTTTAAAACCATTTATTTGATATTTCAATCAATAAAATAATTTCAACATCACTATTGCGTCACATTTAATGATAATTATTTAATCAATAAAAATTATAAATAAATTCACACGATGTAGATAATTTTATTAGATTTCTTGATACTATTCATGTTTAAAGTTTAATGAAGTTTATCGCTAAATTAAAATCATTATACATATAAGATTTAAGAGAGTGACATGCTGTCACCTTCTTTGGTTTTCATAATAATTAAATTATTTTCATGGTCAAAAGTCCATAATATGAATATATTCTGACCCTTAGGTGATATGGGTCTACTTTTAGTCATCCAATAGAATTTTGGCATGTGTTAGGGTAATTTTATAATCTTATTTTTACCCTTAATTACCTGATTTACCTTTAACTACAGTAAATAAAAATTACCATAGTTACTATTCATAATATAAAAGTAACCTATTAACATAATTTGGACCCACTGAATTCAAATATGTAATCCTTTTTTCAAAATTCAAAACACATAAGTTGCAGTAATTAATTTAAAATTAATCCCATTGCTATGAAAATGGGTTTTAAAAGTTAAAATATTGCCAAATATTGAAATGTTTTTACTTATGAATTCAATGTAAAATCAATGGTAATGACATAAATTATATTAAATGGTAGAAATATATTCTATTTATACTTTAAAACCATTAAATATTATAATTTAACCGTATAAATTATTGCAATGAAAAAAGTTGTTTTTAATTAAAATATAGCGAGTTTTTACTATTCATTAAAATATGAAAGTTTTCAGAATAAAATGAAAATTTTATCCAATGTAAATTTTTATATCCTGATTCCAAAGAAAAATTTTAGTTTTTCAAATTAAACTTATAAACATGTAAAAAACTAGATTTAAAGTGGGTGTGCCATTAAAAGGCGGCAAAACTGCATTCTTTGAAAAATACTAATTTTACCTGAAAATTTTATTTTGTTCTCATACCATTTTCTAGAAAATGTGTATGATTAATAATAATGTTATAAAATTTAAAATTTAGTTAATTTTATTCATAAAGGATAGTCCATAATAATATTATAACAATATATCGTTGTTTAGTGAAACCCGGTATTGTGTACTACACACGCTATCGAGGAAGGTCGCAATTGCGTGTAACGCAAGCCAAACCAGTGTTGTGTGTAGTGAAAGATTCCTTTGGTGTTGTTTATAACATAAGACAATATATATATATATATATATATCATAAAATGTCAGGGTGTTACATTCTACCCCCCTTAAAAAGAATTTTTCCATCGAAATTCGTCACTTCGTAACAAATAGATGAGGATACCTCTCCCTCATCATATCCTCAAGTTCCCATGTAGCTTCTTCTAATTGGTGGTTCCTCCATAAAACTTTAACCAAGCAAGTGGTCTTGTTTCTTAGAACTTTTTCTATACGATCCAGAATCTCTATCAGTTGTTCTTCATAAGAAAGATCTTTCTCCAGCGGTATAACTTCTTAGCTTAGTACATGTGAAGGATCGGGTATATACTTTCTCAGGAGAGATACATGGAATACATCATGAACTTGAGAAAGATTATGTGGAAGCACCAATCGGTAAGCTACCGTCCCAACACGACCCAGTATCTCAAAAGGACCAATATACCTAGGGCTTAGCTTTCCCTTCTTTCCAAATCAAATTACTCTCTTCCGAGGAGATATTCATAAGAACACTTTATCACCCACTTCAAACTCTAGGTATTTTATTCGGTTGTCGGCATAACTTTTTTTTCGACTCTGAGCTGATCTTATCTGTTGTTGAATAGATCATACCTTTTCTTCCATCTCATCAACAAGATCAGGTCCTAATAGCTTTCTTTCCCCAACTTCATCCCAGCAAGTTGGAGTTCTGCATTTCTTTCCATATAGAGCTTCATAAGGAGCCATCTGAATACTAGAGTGAAAGATATTATTATAAGAAAATTCCACCAAAGGTAGGTGTTGATCTCAATCACCTTTTAAATCCATAGATCAGGCTCTCAACATGTCTTTTAGAATTTTAATTGTCCTCTCAGAATGACCGTCTGTCTGAGGATGATAAGCAGTGAAGAAACTCAACTTAGTATCTAGAGTATGCTGAAGACATCGCCAAAACATTGAGGTAAACCTCAGATCCCGATCAGATATAAGGGAAAGTGGTACTCCATGCAATATTACCACTTTCTTCACATATATCCTGGTAAGCTGATCAAGAGAGAAATCTTCTCTAATAGTAATGAAGTGTTCCGACTTCGTAAGACGATCATCTATATCCCAGATATCATTATTGCCTTCGAATGTTTTAGGAAGTCCAGTGACAAAGTCCATAGTGATGTTTTCCCATTTCCATTATGTTATGGGTAATGGTTTTAACATCCCCGTAGACTTCTGTCTCCCGGATTTAACTTACTGAAAAACCAAGCATCGAGAGACATATTTGTTGACGCTCCTTTCGTCACAGAATCTAAAGATCAGAAAAGGGAATATCTGAGCTCAAAGTGATTCAACCTTTGAAGAAAACATCAAAAATAGACAAAGGCATGAACAAAGGATCGACAGAAACTGCACCGCGCAAGTTTTATCACTGTCGCGCAAGTACACTTGCGCGGCTACCTTGGTCGTGCAGGTGAATTGCGCGACCTAATTAGGTAACCGCCCGGTAACCGCCCAGGGCCTTCTTTTGCCTATAAATAGACCCTGTGGGCCCCCCATTCGAGAGGATCTTTTTCCAAAAACTCAGATTGAAGCTCCTGATGCCCAAGTCTCTTCTCAAAGCTTCCAGAACACTTCTAAGGTAATTTCTTACCTAGAATGGAAGATCTAAAGAGAAGAAGGAAGGCCTAAGTGTTGAAACTTATCAAACACTTGTGCGCCGACTTATTTCCTTTAATATAACTTGCGCGTCCCTTTTTTGGAAGAACCTCGAGAACATTCTAAAGGTTTTAAAAAAAAAGTCTCTGAAGTATTTCAATGCTGGTTGAAAATCGCGCAAGTACACTATGTGTCGCGCAGGTATACCAGCGCGACCAATACTTGCGCGCCCACGGAAGACTTGCGCGCCTTGCAAGACTTGTGCGCCCCTATCTTTTTGGGTTCCCATCTTGCCCATTTTTACCCCTCTTAAGCCATTTCACCTTTCCTTTTCAAGATTCAGTCTTCAAGACACTCTTCAAAGCCATTTATGGCATGATTTCTTGATTTGACTTTCTTATCTGAAAGGAATTCTTTGGAATCTCTCTCAAAGTCTAGTGATTTAAATATCCTTATGTCACTAAAATACGGAGATTTCATTCATTCAACCTCATCCTTTAAGATTAGAGAATCCTAACCTGGGTCTCCTTTTCAGGAATAATCCCCAGTTATAAAACCTTTAATCTGGGCATCTTCCTCAGGAGTAAGCCCCAAATTCTTAAAGTTCCCAATCTTGGGCATCCTCCTCAGAAGTAAGCCCCAATCAAAACCTTTAATCTGGGCATCTTCTTCAGGAGTAAGCCCCAAATTCTTAAAGTTCCCAATCTTGGGCATCCTCCTCAGAAGTAAGCCCCAATCAAGTCCTTTAATCATGGGCATATTTCTTAAGAATAAGCCCCAACCTCAAATATGGGCATCCTCCTCAGGAGTAAGCCCCAAACCTTAATCCCTAACCTGGGTCTCCTTTTTCAGGAATAAGACTCAGTCATAATCTTGGGCTTCCTTTTCAGGAGTAATCCCCAAGTCCCCTAACCTGGGTCTCCTTTTTCAGGAATAAGACTCAGTCATAATCTTGGGCTTCCTTTTCAGGAGTAAGCCCCAAGTCCCTTAACCTGGGTCTCCTTTTCAGGAATAAGACTCAGTCATAACCTTGGGTCTCCTTTTCAGGAATAAGCCCCAAGTCCCCTTAAATTTCTCTTAACCAGTCATAATTTACCTTTTCATTTGGGTTTCCTTTTCAGGAGTAAAACCCAATCATAAGTCCCCTCCTAACTTGGGCATCCTCCTTAGGAGTAAGCCCCAAGATTAGAGAATTCAAATCTCCATGAAGCACATATAACTTTATGGACCCTGTTCATGGATTTTCTCCCTAAAAGTAAATCCTAAACCTTCATCTATCTGGGCAGTCATCCATACATAAGCCCCAAAAAAATTCTTATGATTGCATCTTTCATGGCACAATTGTCTAAATTTTACCAATACCTCTTGTTTCTCACACCGAGCATGACTCACGTGAGCTTAGAGTGTAAAAGTAATTATGACATTCATCTTTGAGCCATCAATCATAAACATCATACTCCATTTCTCGAACTACGTGGGTTCTGATTCCTTTTCCAAAACAAAGGATATGTAGGTAGCCCATTTATGGGTTCGATCCCAACTTTGAAATAATCTCTGTCCTTCTGAATGACGATAAACTTCAAGTGGCTTTAAAATCATCCTGGTCATCATAAATGACCAAGAGACTTTTATATAAATGTTTTGAAGGATACCATTGACCAAGAATCTCTAAACAGATATAGATGATTCTCTATTGATGAAGAACCTCGAATACATATAAAAGATTCTCTAAATTTCTTTTCATATTTAATCATTGATTGTTAAAACTAAAGGAAAGAACATTTTATACTTGGTAATGTAATAAGGATTCACGAACATAACTTAAATCTATAAAGAGAGTCCCGGAGTAGACAATAATTCCCCTCAAAAAGGTGTGATGAGTCCGACCTCCCATCCTCTCGACCAATGAAAATTCCTAAGCCTCATTAGTCCACAAGCTAATGAGCGCCTGCCTTTGGAAAGTAGGTCCAAACGGATGTGGAATCATTGGATGTTTCCGGTTCTACGAACAAACCCGTTAGAAACCGATCGGAACGTTTGAATCTCCCGTCCAGGAGGTCATCCCCGGATTCCGTGCGAAACAAAAATGGTGAACCCGACGTGAATCCTTAACCAAGTTAAAGTGATGTTCTTCTAATTTGTTAGGCCCCTTGGGCCAACAAAGCAATCATTGACATGTGCTCATCCAAAAGATGCAGTGGCCGGATTCATCTTGATTATGTCTGTTACATGGAAAAAGCACTCTTTTCTCAAGATCTTCTGCAAAATGGCTTTCCTTAAATTCACCCCTGTGAATACTGCTGCTGTGAACACCTCTACTGTGAGGTCTGCTGCTGTGAAAACCAATACTGCTACTCCTGCTGGAACGTCATCCGCTCTGAGGATGACATCACCAACTCAGCATCTTCAACGCTGGGTTTCTAATGCACTGGTTAAGGAGTACCGTCGCAACGGTACTATCCCAACTCTGGAGGCCGCTCGTCAAGCCCTACAAGTTAACAACTCTACCTGGTCGTCCGGACAACGGCGGCCAGCAATCAAGAAGCAGAAGGTGCTGACTACCGTCTCCAACCGTTTCGGGTCGTTATCCCCGGAACGCAATTTCCATTCACTCCCTTACTCTGAGGAAGTGAATGAGCAGGTCCCGTAGGACCTTAATTCAAAAAGACAGGAGTCCTTCCCAAGGGCTCCCATCAACAATCGCCGCCAGACTCGTGCGGTAGTGCGCCCTCAACATGATGAGGGTACCGACTCCAGGCATTCAGCTCAGGTTCCTCGAACCCGAGCAGGCAAGATGAACCGACAGAGATGGAATCCGGTTAACAATAGGTAGGTTGTCATCCCTGCCATCTCCGGAGAAGTCCACCAACCTAACTTGGTGGCAAATAACGAGCAGGCACAATCACCTGCCCATTTTAATTCCGTTGTCCAGTAGACTCGTCTGGCAGCATCAAGCCGATCCCGCCAGGCAATTCCGGCGGAGTACCATAGGCAGGAACATACACCTGCTTATACATCACCAGTTAGTCAGCAGGCTCGTCTGACTACATATGATGGATCTCGTCAACCGCGTTTGGCGAAGTGTAATCAGCAGGCACATACACCTGCTAATAATAATCAAGCCTACCAACAGTCTCGCTTGGTAGCACACGGAGAAGTCAGTCGGAAAGTCCCGATGACAAACAGGAGGCAGACTCAACTCTCTGCCTCCACACTTGAGTACTGTCAGGATTCACTGACAGGAAAAGGAGGACAGGAGCAGGAACATACACCTACTCCAAGCCCGGAATGGACGTATATCCCCGTTCCGGCGGCTGAAGTCACCAAACATATTTTTTCAATGGTGAAAGAGCAGAAGCAAATTCCTGCTCATATTCTGGATGCTTGTCAGGATATCATAACAGCTTCAGCATCATCACAGGGACAGACACATAAATCTATCCCTAGCAATGGAGTGACACATCAACGATTCACTCCGGAACAGACACACACATCTGTTCCAGTCCAAGAGGGTTATGGGGCATACTCCCCCATATCATACGGACAACCAAGTCAGGCACATACACCTGATTTGAGTGTAGATCGTCAGCCTAACCTGACCATCTTTCCTGATCAGGCACATACACCTGCTCAGAGCAATCACTTTCGTCATCAAGTGGTTTCTAAAGCGAGTAAGAAGGCATCTAAGAAAAAGATCCGCCCAGCACAGTCAGGAGATCAAAGGCCAATCTGTAACCAAGCCTTGCTCGATGCTGGAGTTCTTGAAGCCCTCAGACATTTATCTGTCGGAATTCAAGATTCTACTCCCTCAGTTCTCAATAACGGGAACATTAATTCTGAAGGTCTTCAACAAACACTTCCTCATGAAGACTTGCTTCATGAAAATTCGGTCAATCTTGAAGTTTCTTCTTCAGATGAGAGCCACAGGAACCCTCTGTGTGGTCAGAAGACCAAGGAGCAAGAGATTTCATCTTTTTCTATAACCCATCATGATGGTCCTCCTCATGGTGATGAACTTCGCTGCGAAAGTCCTCTCCGCAGTAGTGATTCACGTTGTCTCGAAAATTATTTAGAAGGCAATGTAGTGACGAGAAAGCCCTCCTATCTCGAGGCACTTGCAAACGTAAAACCAGTCATGTCTGATGCTTTACTATCGACAGGTGAAACTATTTCTCCATCAGAAGATAGCCTGGGGTACAGGTTATTCTCCGAACCATCCCTGGGTCATACATCTTCCACCATGAATAGTGATTTCTCTACCAATCTTGTTGAATCCGATGAAGAAACAAGGAAACACCAACTCTGGTCAAAACATGTAGAAGAATCTTCATTTAATGATAAAGAGGAAATGCTGAACATGAGGAAAAAACTGGAAAAAGGTGAAGTACCAGTCATGTTTTGGCCTTTGGCTGACTCCCAGTACGACATTCAAAAGATGTTGACGGATGATGGAATCCATGATATTCGTCTCAACATATGGAAAACTCTTTGTCAATTAAAGAAGAAGGTATTATCTTATGATGAATATGAAAATCATCTTAAGATAATAGAAGGGTTACAACGTCAGATTGATTTGGCATCTCTATCAGTCTCTCGGTATCCGAAGGCTGAAAAGCAACAGAGAACCCTTCAACGTTCATGCCTTGGCGCACTAAGAAGATTGCGTCGGTTAATTTCCAATGCTCCATCTGATGTTCATATCAGAGGATGGGGTGTTCACGGAGCACTACATTTCACAGTGCTTTCCGGTCAGCAAAGCCCGCCGAAAATGGTCTCATGCAATGTTATTGCCCATGGCCGGCCACAGTCAATGGGCTTTGTTCATAATCAAAAGCTTGCTCAAGAACAAGATTCAACTAGTTCCTCTCAAAATCAAGTATATAGAGAACAAGTTGTTGAATTGCTCCTACATCGAGCAGGCGAGAATATTACACAAGCCTCTCATCTGGAGCAAACACATCATCAAATGACAGAAGTTTTGGAAATCATCCAACGGTCTGTTGAACCAGGTGATAAAGGTGGATACAGGTTAATGCATCCAGCTAATTTCCGAACTAAGATTCGCAAGATCAAGAGAGATTTTAAGAAGATCTCAGACATAGCATGTCAAGATACACCCCAGCTTTCCAGACTGGGGACTTCTCTAACCCAACCCTCAGAGTCAACAAATGGGATTCGAGGAGTTGAGCGGAAGCAGCAGGAACATCCCCAGTCCACCGGACTGGGGACTTTTTCAAATCCTCAATCCCTCCCTCAGAGAAAGTCAGTATTCTCTCGATTAGGGAATAAGCCTCAAGAGGAACGAAGAGCCAAGCTGTCAGGAGATTCTCTCCAGGTGACGGTTCTCCAAGAAATTCCTGAGGGATCAAGTCAACGGAATGCCATGTCTCATCATGGACATGGAAGAATACAATATCACAGAAATTCTGATAGAAATGATTCCATGCAATATGCATCCATTAATGTCATCAATGTTGTTGCTGCTGATTCACCAGATGAGGCTCAATCAGAGGGATCAGACGAAGAGGTTCCTGCTCAAGAAGTTGCGCACACAGACCTAAATGAAGAAGGTGTGCGCACACGTAATCAAAGGCTTACCCAAAATCTGGGTATTCCTTCAAGTAACCCACTTCCCCCTCTCCGAAAAGGATCTAATAAGGGGAAAGGAAAGAATCAGGTTACTTCTCACA
Organism: Viscum album; assembly: GCA_963277665.1. Classification (NCBI taxonomy): domain Eukaryota; kingdom Viridiplantae; phylum Streptophyta; class Magnoliopsida; order Santalales; family Viscaceae; genus Viscum; species Viscum album. The sequence continues at coordinate 78,630,579 of OY728163.1, read as the reverse complement.
CTTCCTCTGAAGGAGGTCAATCGCTCTCATTAGAGCAAAGGTTTGCACAACAGGAGGAAGAAATGAAAGAATTAAGAAGGTTGAATGCAGAACTACTTCAGAGTAGTCTTCTTCTTAAGAATGCTAAAGTCCGATAGCCGAAGGAATTTGTTGTAACTACTGAGATGGATCAGTAATATCCTCCTTTATCAGTACACCCTCAGAGGTCTAATCCTACGGGTCAAACACAACAACGGTTGGCAGCACTACCATCAGTTGCAGCACCAACCATCACGTCTGTCCAAGCTCCATTCATTGCACCTACCCAAAACCAAGTTCAACCTGATGTTTCTAAAAAGTTAATAACTACTATTGAGTCATTAACAGATCGGTTAGAAACTATGGAAGGGAAATGGGCACAAGTTCAACCTGAAAAGAAAGTTTACCCTGAATGGGTAGATTCAATTTCTCCTCCATCCAGTTTTGGAAACCCTGTTTTCCATACTTTCAATGGATCAGGCGACCCCGAACAACATTTGATGCATTACGTGTCTTGTTGTGATCCTATGATGGGAACTCCAGAGCAGCAAGAAGCAGTGAAACTCAGATGCTTCGTGCGAACCTTGAAAGGACCAGCTTTTGTCTGGTACACAAGCTTGAAATCCCGGCCAGTCATCGGATGGGAAGATCTTCGTCAAAAATTTCTTCTGCAGTTTAGCTCAACTTTTCCAAAAATGACAGTTTTCGATCTTACAAACTGCAAGCAAAGGGAGAATGAAAGAGTCTCTGATTTCATTGCTCGTTGGAAGGGATTAATGTATTCCTTGAGTTTAGCACTCCCTCAGGAGGAATTGTTGCCAATCTGTGTGGAAAATCTGCGTGACGAATTACGCACACCATTGATCCCTGTGAAATACACAGGAGGGTTTCGAGACCTTACTTCAATCGCTCAACAGATTGAAGATTCCCTTATACAGGCTAAGGTTAAATCTCGTGTAATTCCATCAGCTCCAGGAAGAAGAATGGGTAAAGCAGAAACTGCTACAGTTATGCTTAAACAGGCACCTGTACCTATTTCTACTTCAAAACCTTCATCTTCTCGAAGGGCTCCACCTCCTGAACGCCAACAACAAAGGCTGTTTCGTCCAAATGATCAAAAAGATCAACGACGAAAACAATTTGAGGATATGAAGAGTAAAACTTACTCTTTCCGAAGTGAGCAAGTTCCTGGTTACTTCATTTCAGCTCTGGAAAATAATTTGGTTCAATTACCAGTGCCGAAGAGGCCAAACAAGGAAGGAGATGAAGACCGTCCCAATTATTGTCCCTTTCATCAAATGTTGGGGCATCCCATCCAGGAGTGTTTTGTCTTTAAAGACCTCCTGCAAAAGATGGTCGACTTGGGACAAGTCAAATTGAAGGGTTCTTCAGCTCATGTAGCGTGTATTACCGCTACAGATCCAGAGGAAGGAGGCGAATGGCAGGAAGTCAAAAGCAAAACTGCGAAAAAATATGATGATTGGATGGTCAGAAAGACAATCAATCGGACCCATTCTATTTTGAGAACACAACTAAAGAAGCCAATTGTGTCTCCTACAAAAGCTGCAGTAAAGCCTCCATCAAAAGACAAATCCTCAAAAGGGCAGCGCAATTCAAAGAAGAAAGAGGAATCAGGAGAAGATGAGTATGTATCAAAGCCTAAATTGTCTTTGACTCTGGCAGATTTCATGCCATCTACTTCGAAGCCACGGGCACCGTCCCACCAAACGGCACAGCCTAAACAGGCTAACCAGGCAGAGTCTTTATCAGACGAAGAGTTAATCTTTGGTTCTGTTAATATGATTCAATTAACAGATTCATATTCCAGTCTTGATGAGCCTGAATTCCCTGTATCAAATAAGAGAACCCGAGGAAGTTCTAGAGGTTCAGGATACAGGGGAAGACGTGGATCTTTCCGAAGCCACTACTCTAATTTTACCCCTGCTAGCACTGTATATGCAGCAGAAACTCGTGGTAGAGCCCTTCAGCGAGTTCAAAAAGAACAAGCAAGTTCTTCTGCCAATGGCCAACTCAGCTTCGGCACAGTTATTTTGGAAGACCGATTAAAGGTTCCATCTTCTTTATCTCAGCAAGTAAATGGATCTAATCAGTCTAATCTTCCAAAACCAAGGATGTTGCCAACTTCAATACAGGATGCATCATCTTCCAAAGCATCTGCTTCCAAGGTACCTGCTAAACCGCATATTCCTATTGGGAAACGCAGACCTCTAGATCAAAAGTATGATATATTGAAACACTTGGCCCACGTACCAGCCAAGTTATCAATTTTGGATGCTTTGAATCTGTCAAAAGATCTTCGGGAAGCACTCATCGAAGCTTTGTCAAGTCCTCAGGAGTTTGAAGCTGAAATTGCTGCAGCTGAAATCTATCACATAGAGAATAATCCTGCAGAATGCCATGTAGTGATATCTTTTACTGATAAAGATGAAGATGATGTTGTGCATGGGCACATAAAACCTTTGTACTTATCTGGAAAAGTCAATGGTATAGATGTTCGAAGAGCTTTCATTGACAATGGTTCAGGAGTCAACCTCATGCCCATTCGTACACTTCGTCGATTGGGCCTCACGGAATCTGATTTATCTCCTTCTACCATGATGTTGCAAGGATATGATAAAAATGAACAAGAACCACTGGGAGAAGTTACACTCAGAACTCAGTTTGGAGATCTTGTTTCCAATTCGGATTTCATGATTGTTGATCAGGACTCAGCTTTCAATATCTTGCTTGGAAGACCCTGGCTACATTAGCATGCAGCTATTCCGTCATCATACCATCAATGTCTCAAATACTGTTTCGATGGTCAAGTTGGAACATTGTATGGTGATAAAGCCCCGTTCAAGACATGTGAGTCTCAATACATTGAGGCGGAATTTTATCACATGAAGGGAAGAGAAAAATCTACAATGAAGGAAATTACCAAATTTAATGCTCCATATGGTTTGGAGAAAATTCCAATAAATCCATTTTCACATGTGAGTACAGATTATGTGTTACCTATCAGTCAAATTGACAAAATAGGCCCAAATCAAAATACTCTTATGAAAAGATCCATAATATCAATTATGGCAATCGAGCCAGACAACATGGGAGGAATTGGTAATTTACCAAGCAGTGATGAAAGCATAAGTGGTGACGTTTTCATTTCGTCTGCTGAAATCCAACAAGTCTATACTTCGCTAATTAGGCCAGAAGAAGTTATAGCAACACCAGAGGTGAATATTGATGTCGATTCTCAATCCATCATCTCCTCTTTATTTCCCAAAGAAGACCCTTTATCATCAATAGGGTCGGAAATGGAAGCTTCTTCTTCAAAATGTGAAAATTTTTACATCTCTTATGATCATGAGAATTTCGTTTTTTCATCTACTTTGCAAGTAGAAACGGAAGAAATAACACGTGATGAAGAGGAAGAGGAAGATCTTAGAGATGCTCCTCCAGCATTTGAAGAGGGTATCTCTACCACTGTGGATGAACTCAGAGAAATAAATCTGGGTACAGAGAAAGATCCACGCCCCACTTTAATTAGTGCGGCCATGACCCTTGAAGAGCAAGAGATGTATATTTCTTTTCTAAAGAAAAATAAAGATATTTTTGCTTGGAATTATACAGAAATTCCTGGCCTTGATCCTGATGTTGCCACCCATCATTTGGGTTTGCCAAAAGAACATCGAGGATTCAAGCAAGCTGCGAGAAGAACACACCCAACCTATGCTTCCAAAATCGAGGCTGAAGTGGATAAGTTTATCAAAGCTAACTTCGTCAGAGAAGTTCAATATCCCAAGTGGTTGGCTAATATTGTCCCTGTAAAGAAGAAGAACGGAAAAGTTATGGTTTTCATCGATTTCAGAGATCTTAATCGGTATTGTCCTAAAGATGATTTTCCAGTTCCGATTACAGAACTCTTAATTGATGCGACGGCTGGCTATGAAGTACTTTCTTTCATGGATGGATATTATGGATATAATCGTATCCGAATGGCACCAGAAGATGAGGAATATACAGCCTTCAGATCTCCTCAAGGTGTGTTTTGTTACCGGGTGATGCCCTTTGGTTTAAATAATGCAGGTGCAACATATCAACGCGCCATGCATCGTATCTTCAAATCTCTTTTAGGGAAGTTTGTTGAATGCTATGTAGATGATTTGGTGGTTAAATCCAAACAACGTTCTAATCACTTGGCTGATTTGGAAATCATATTCCATAAGTTTCGACAACATAATTTGAAGATGAACCCCTTAAAATGTGCTTTTGGGGTAACCTCAGGAAAATTCCTCGGCTTTGTTGTACGCCATCGTGGTATTGAAGTCGATCCTGAGAAGACCAAATCAATCCTTGGTATGTCACCTCCTCAGAATTTGAAAGAATTAAGAGGACTTCAAGGACACTTAGCCTATATTCGGCGTTTCATCGCCAATTTGGCAGGCAAAAGTTTACCCTTTACCAAATTATTGAAGAAAGGAGTCACTTACCAGTGGACTGAAGAATGTCAAGAAGCATTTGATTTTCTCAAGAAATACCTCTTGAGTCCACCAGTACTCATGCCACCTGTTGAGGGTAGACCTCTTATCCTCTATGTGACAGCTTTAGAGCGATCATTGGGTTCCTTTCTCGCTCAAAAGAATGATGCTGGGAATGAAAATAGTCTCTACTATCTCAGTAGAACTATGCTTGAAGCAGAAACCCGGTATTCAAGTATTGAAAAGTGCTGCCTAGCATTAATTTTTGTAGTTCAGAAACTGAGACACTACCTGCAACATCATGAGGTCCAATTGGTATCTCGTAATAATCCGCTCAAATTCATCCTTAGTCGTCCAATGCTTACAGGACGTCTGGCAAGGTGGGAGGTTATTCTACAGCAGTTCGACATTCAGTATGTGTCTCAAAAGGCAATTAAAGGCCAAGCTCTGGCTGATTTCCTGGCTGAACATCCTTCAGTGGAAGACACGTATTCAGATATCGAACTCCCTGATGAGGAAGTTTTCTCTATTCAAGAGAGTCCTCAAACATGGGAAATGTATTTTGATGGTGCTTCTAGAAGTCCAACAGGGAAGAAAATGGAAAATCCTAAATTCAACAAAGTTGGTTTAGGAATTGTGCTCATTTCTCCAGATAAGGCAGTGTTACATTATTCCTTTTTGTTGTGGGAAGGTGGTACCAATAATGAAGCTGAATACCAAGCTCTCATTACAGGCTTGGAGTTAGCGCTTCAAGCACAAGTGAATCACTTAAAGGTGAAAGGTGATTCAGACCTGGTAATCAAACAAGTCAATGGGTATTATGCCATCAGAAAAGAAGAATTAATCCCTTTGTATGATTACGTCAGAGAGTTAATGTCCGAATTCCCTTTAGAACCGACATTTTCTTATGTCCCAAGATCACAAAATGCTCAAGCTGATGCACTGGCTAATATAGCCACAGCTTTAGCAGATCCAAATCGGGACGAGACAACCATCTGTATTGCCCACCGTCGTGCAATTTCACCTTATGTTCAAGTCAGAACAGAGGAAATTAATGAAATTAGTCCCATTCCTGAACCTTATGGTCATACTACAGGATGGATGTCACCTATCAGGGAATACCTTCAAAATGGAACACTTCCACCTGATAGAGCCGAGAAAGAGAAAATTCGGCGACGTGTGGTCAATTTTACTCTTTATGATAGCCCAAACCACCTCGAGAAAATTCTCTACAAACGTGGTTTTGATGGAGTTCTCTTCAGATGTATTGATGGTGAAGAGACAATGGTTGTCATAAAAGAAGTGCATGCAGGAGTCTGTGGTGCCCACCAGTCTGGACATAGACTGTCTGATCAAATTCGAAGGCTTGGATACTTTTGGCCTTCAATGATACAAGATTGTGTTAATTTCACAAAGAAGTGTCATTCATGCCAAGTATATGCCAACTTCATTCATAAACCTCCAGAGTTGCTTCATACAGCTAAATACTCATGGCCATTTTCCACATGGGGAATGGATGTGGTGGGACCTTACCCTTCAGCTACGGCCAAGCAGTTTAAGTACATTCTTACTGCTACTGATTTCTTTTCCAAATGGGCAGAGGCAGTACCTCTCAAAGAAGTCAGTTATAAATGCATTGTTAACTTCATCAAGTCTAACATCATTGCTAGATTTGGTGTCCCTCATACCATATTGACGGACAACGGCACCAACTTCTGTTCTTCTGAGGTAAAGAAATTGTATCAAGAATACAACATTAAGTCCAACCATTCATCTCGATATCATGCAGCGGCTAATGTCCAGATAGAATCCTTCAACAAGACTCTTTCAAATATACTGCAAAAGATGGTGGATAAAGATAAGAAGTCATGGCCTGATAAACTCTTTCATGCTTTATGGGCTTATCGGACTACCACTCGCAATGCAACGCGGTCAACTCCATATTCATTGGTATATGGAACAGAAGCAGTCTTGCCAATTGAAGTTCAATTGCCCTCACTCAGAATAGCCATTTGTGATCAGCTATCTACAGATGAGAAATCCCAAAAGCGGTTGAATGAATTGGAACAGTTAGATGAGAAAAGATTGTTTACTTTGCACCACTTGGAAATCTATCAGAATCGAATAGCACGAGCTTTTAACAAAAAAGTTCGTCTTCGTTCATTCATTCAGGGAGAATTGGTATTGGTTCTCAGAGCACCAATGATACCAGGAAAGAAGCCTCCCAAGCTTGAACCAAAATGGGAAGGACCTTATTCAATACATAAGGTCTACTCCAATGGAGCATATTCTCTAATCTCAATGGATGGAGAACACATTACGACTCCAACTAATGCCAGATTTCTGAAGAAGTATTTTGTATAAACACAAAATATTGTTCCCAGAACCAAGACTCTTAAAATTGGTTCATATTTTGTCCCTGCTACATGACATTAAACTGTGCAGCACCAATAGTCCTAACTGCAAGACTTTAAACTGCATAGTCCCCATATTTTGTCCGAGATGACATTAAACTATATTTTGTCCGAAATGACATTAAACTATATTGTGTCCTAGCAACATGACATTAAACTGTGTGGCACTTTTCATCGTCCAGGATGACGATAAACTGTAAAAAGTCCCCAGAACTGATATTCTCATATTGGTTCACCTTAGTCCTAGCTACATGACTTGAAACTATACAGCAATGGTCCAATATGACTTTAAACTGCAACTTCGTCCCACACGACATTAAACTGTGAAAAAGTTCCCTAAGCCGTCCAGCATGACCTTAAACTGCATCATCCCTGGTCCAGCAAGACGTTAAACTGTGACGTCCTAACTACATGACGCTAAACTGTATAAAAGTCCCTCACGTCCGGAAAGACGTTAAACTATATAATCTCAAAAGTCCAGTATGACATCAAACTGCACCATTCACGGTCCATGCATATGACCTTAAACTATTCGCACTTTCGTCCGACATGACGTTAAAATGGTACACTCTTTTGTCCTTACTGCATGACATTAAACTGCACAGTCCCCCTTTCGTCCAATATGACGTTAAACTGTATTTTCCCCATCGTCCTAACTACATGACGCTAAACTGTACAGGAATTCCTTGATATGTCCTACATGACATTAAACTGTTATTTTGTCCCTGCTACATGACACTAAACTGTGCAGCACCAATAGTCCTAACTGCAAGACTTTAAACTGCATAGTCCCTTTTTTTATGTCCTACATGACATTAAACTGTGCATCGTTAAGGTTGTTATTACCTCTTGTTTCTCACACCGAGTATGACTCACGTGAGCTTAGAGCGAACATCAACCATAACACTCCCTTTGGGCCACTAACCATGTGTAAGTCCCAACAACATTTTTTATTAGATCATTGTCCACAAGAACAACTTGATCATTAATTCATTCTTTAATTGAACTACACGGACTTTGATCCTTGCCCTCCAGGCTGGGTATGTAGGCAACCTCCCAGGGTTCAAGCCCAAAAACAATCTCTTCACATCGGTTCACCACCATCTCATATGATGTTGATTTGTGAAACCGCCCCTGGAATCAATATCTTTACATTGATTCACTTTCGTCCTTGTTATATGACGTTAAACTATACAACACTTTTGTCTGGTACGACAATAAACTACAATATTCTTTGATTCCCTCATTTGAGAAGGAACCATTATTGACATTGATTTTTTTTCAATCATGTTTCATTTCAAAAGACTATGTGCATACATGGTAATGGATAAACTTTTTATCTTAGGTTAAAACCATCATTGCACTAAAGTCCCCTTTCACCCTTCAAATGTACAAACCAAATTTGTACAAAGGGTAGTTCTAGAACTACGTGGAATTGATTCCCATCCTTATGGGATACGTAGGAACATTCGAGTGTCCCTCGAATCCAGTCCCAAGTCTTTTGGGCCTAACCCCAAATTTCACTTTTAGTCCCTTGGCTGAAAAGTCCTCATGAAAACACACACTGTGTATTCATTATTATGGTCCGAATTCTATGACCTTAAACTAAGATCACTCATACTTTCGTCCTGCATGACGTTAAACTGCATTTCAAGAACTACGTATGGCTTGATTCTCATTCTTATGAGATACGTAGTGAAGTCCAAAATTTCAATTTAGGACCCAGCCACAACATGATTATGGTTTTCATTGACCTATGTATCTCTATATACATTGGACAATACCCATCTTTATGTGTTATAATCCTAACCTTAAATATTTTCAGATCTTCATAACCCTTTTCATGACTTCTAGTCACAAAAATGTCAAACTTCTGAGAATTCTTTTGCCTGACTATGCAGCACGTGCCCATAGGTGGCCTTGCATAAACAATCCACATAAAAGACTTGTCAGCCGAAAGATACTATTTATTTAACCATGCAGCAAATGCCCATAGTTGGCCCTACATATTTCAACCCCCTAACGGGTTTTGTTAAATAATGGTAACTTCATTCTTGGGAAGAATGCCTCTTTTGTCCTTATTTGTCTTAAACGACAGTATGTAGGGATCCGCAAAAAAATATCCATCCTTAACATATTTGTCCCATATCCTTTTTCATGATCTGAAAGTATTCAAGTCTATGGTTTATTCTTCTTCCCTACGTTTGGGTCAGACTTTCGTAGGAGTGATATTCATCCAGTTCTTTGATATTCTTGTTCGGAAATATCTTCTCCATATTCAAGTACCTCTTTCCATACAACAGACTCTATACTTTAGAAAATTTGAATCTCTATAAACTTTCACTGGCTTTTAGCATTAGGAAAGTAAATTTCTGGGAGTTCTTTTGCCTGACTATGCAGCAAGTGCCCATAGGTGGCCTTGCATAAACAGTCCACATAACAGACTTGTCAGCCAAAAGATGCTATTTATTTGACCATGCAGCCAATGCCCATAGGTGGCCCTGCATATTTCAACCCCCTAACGGGTTTTGTTAAATAATAGTAACTTCATTCTTGGAAACTACTTCTTCTAATGCCTTTTAGCTCTTTTTCATATCATTCCTCAGATTCAAATATTCTTAAGCCATAGTTTACATTTTTTCTCTCATACTTGAGTATGGTAATATGTTTTCAGATAAATTGTCAAGGAATTGAATCAATTTTAATCTATTTTGGTCAAAGCTATTTAGACCTTAAACATTAGCCCCTTTATATCCGGCATGCATGACTTTAAACTGCCCACAAAAGACAAAGGAACTCTGAATAAAAGTCAAGTTCCAGCTCACTAAATATACATTTTTTGTATGATTTAGGTAATATTGAGCAGTTAAAAGATTCAAAGTTTGTAGGATTATTTGTAATAATCCTAGTAAAAATCAAACTATGCTTACTGGGCCCATTGGCTTAAGTAAATTTGAAGCAGGTAGTGAAAAGAATGCAGGTACAAATGATTGAAGACGAAAGTGTTTTTCATTGATACACAAGAGTTAGAAGGACATCCACAGACTGGAGTCTCTTCTCTTTTTTGAGAATTACAAGAGGCTTTCAACATAACACTTCATTTGATTTACGGCATCCCGAGCTTCATCAGCAACCACCTGGAATTCATTCGTTCAACTGGATACAATAAGAGATGCAGTGATACCAGCTCTTCTTGGAACAATTGTAAAAGGATGTTCTTGAGTGCGGTTTGAGAAAATTTTCTGCTGATCAAACAGTGACTCTGTTTCTGTACAAGATACTTGGAAGATGGATACATGGATTTGAGAATGGAGCATTGGAAGTAAAGAGCCATTTGGAGAGAGTACTCTTTTCAGATATTGCTCTAATACCATGTTTGTCTTCTCTCCACCAACCGGCAGTGGAAAACATTTCAGCCCATGGGTTTTCCATTTTCATATCTGCAAGGAAATGACATGGAGGAAGAATTTGAAAGTTCACACCATTATTATTGCTCTTAATGCACAGCATAACCGAAATAGAGGAGTAGCAGTGCAGCTGCATCTCAGGTGTATAATTATTTGCATTTGGAACATTGACTCCTTGCAGATGACCATGACCACACAGAGGCAGATGGATGCTCTGTGGGAAATTAAGATGATATTTCTTCAAGTACTTATCCAAATCTGGGAGAGTGCTGTCGCAGATATCATAGTAATCATGGCCAATGATGTTCATCATGTCATCAATCCGCTTGCTAGCCAGTTCATCAGCCGTTCCAATTCCCTTAGGAGCCATTGAATCTACACAAAAGTTGAACAAATTTAACTCTTAAATGGGTTTATTTTTCATTAAATTTGTGAAAGAATTTGGAAAAAATGGCTAAGGCATTAAGGCGCGCAAGTATGGAGATGTCGCGCAAGTGATGCATGTGCCGCGCAAGTTTCTGTCGCGCAAGTATTACCGCGCGAGCCCTATTACCTTGAGAGTAGCGCGGCAGCGAGGAAACAGTGAAAAAAAAGAGACTTGCGCGGCGAGGAAGACTTGTGCGGCGAGAGCTCGAGAAATCCGGAAATCCAGATGCATATACGGAGGTGAGGCCATGTATTTATAGGCCAGGAAGCCTACCTGCGCGCCGCACCCAGAGCGCTTAAGGCCTGCGCGACGCAAACTTGCGCGCCGCCCTCTGTGCACTGCAGACTTGCGCGCCTCCCTTTTCCTTTGGAGGGATTCGATTTCCTCAGAGTCAAATCCTCATTTCTCTCCGGATCCAACTCTGAGGGGGGACTTTTGTTGACGCTCCTTTCGTCACAGAATCTAAAGATCAGAAAAGGGAATATCTGAGCTCAAAGTGATTCAACCTTTGAAGAAAACATCAAAAAACGACAAAGGCATGAACAAAGGATCGACAGAAACTGCACCGCACAAGTTTTATCACTATCGCGCAAGTACACTTGCGCGGCTACCTTGGTCGCGCAGGTGACTTGCGCGACCTAATTAGGTAACCGCCCGGTAACCGCCCAGGGCCTTCTTTTGCCTATAAATAGACCCTGTGGGCCCCCCATTTGAGAGGATCTTTTTCCAAAAACTCGGATTGAAGCTCCCGACGCCCAAGTCTCTTCTCAAAGCTTCCAGAACACTTCTAAGGTAATTTCTTACCTAGAATGGAAGATCTAAAGAGAAGAAGGAAGGCCTAAGTGTTGAAACTTATCAAACACTTGTGCGCCGACTTATTTCCTTCAATATAACTTGCGCGTCCCTTTTTTGGAAGAACCTCGAGAACATTCTAAAGGGTTTAAAAAAAAGTCTCTCAAGTATTTCAATGCTGGTTGAAAATCGCGCAAGTACACTATGTGTCGCGCAGGTATACCTGCGCGGCCAATACTTGCGCGCCCACGGAAGACTTGCGCGCCTTGCAAGACTTGCGTGCCCCTATCTTTTTGGGTGACAATCTTGCCCATTTTTACCCCTCTTAAGCCATTTCACCTTTCCTTTTCAAGATTCAGTCTTCAAGACACTCTTCAAAGCCATTTATGGCATGATTTCTTGATTTGACTTTCTTATCTGAAAGGAATTCTTTGGAATCTCTCTCAAAGTCTAGTGATTTAAATATCCTTATGTCACTAAAATACGGAGAGTTCATTCATTCAACCTCATCCTTTAAGATGAGAGAATCCTAACATGGGTCTCCTTTTTAGGAATAATCCCCAGTTATAAAACCTTTAATCTGGGCATCTTCCTCAGGAGTAAGCCCCAAATTCTTAAAGTTCCCAATCTTGGGCATCCTCCTCAGGAGTAAGCCCCAATCAAAACCTTTAATCTGGGAATCTTCCTCAGGAGTAAGCCCCAAATTCTTAAAGTTCCCAATCTTGGGCATCCTCCTCAGGAGTAAGCCCCAATCAAGTCCTTTAATCATGGGCATCTTTCTTAAGAATAAGCCCCAACCTCAAATATGGGCATCCTCCTCAGGAGTAAGCCCCAAACCTTAATCCCTAACCTGGGTCTCCTTTTTCAGGAATAAGACTCAGTCATAATCTTGGGCTTCCTTTTCAGGAGTAAGCCCCAAGTCCCCTAACCTGGGTCTCCTTTTTCAGGAATAAGACTCAGTCATAATCTTGGGCTTCCTTTTCAGGAGTAATCCCCAAGTCCCATAACCTGGGTCTCCTTTTCAGGAATAAGACTCAGTCATAACCTTGGGTCTCCTTTTCAGGAATAAGACCCAAGTCCCCTTAAATTTCTCTTAACCAGTCATAATTTACCTTTTGATTTGGGTTTCCTTTTCAGGAGTAAAACCCAATCATAAGTCCCCTCCTAACTTGGGCATCCTCCTTAGGAGTAAGCCCCAAGATTAGAGTATTCAAATCTCCATGAAGCACATATAACTTTATGGACCCTGTTCATGGATTTTCTCCCTAAAAGTAAATCCTAAACCTTCATCTATCTGGGCAGTCATCCACACATAAGCCCCAAAAAAATTCTTATGATTGCATCTTTCATGGCACAATTGTCTAAATTTTACCAATACCTCTTGTTTCTCACACCGATCATGACTCACGTGAGCTTAGAGTGTAAAAGTAATTATGACATTCATCTTTGAGCCATCAATCATAAACATCATACTCCATTTCTCGAACTACGTGGGTTCTGATTCCTTTTCCAAAACAAAGGATACGTAGGTAGCCCATTTATTGGTTCGATCCCAACTTTGAAATAATCTCTGTCCTTCTGAATGACGATAAACTTCAAGTGGCTTTAAAATCAGCCTGGTCATCATAAATGACCAAGAGAATTTTATATAAATGTTTTGAAGGATACCATTTACCAAGAATCTCTAAACAGATATAGATGATTCTCTATTGATGAAGAACCTCGAATACATATAAAAGATTCTCTAAATTTCTTTGCATATTTAATCATTGATTATTAAAACTAAAGGAAAGCACATTTTATACTTGGTAATGTAATAAGGATTCACGAACATAACTTAAATCTATAAAGAGAGTCCCGGAGTAGACAATAATTCCCCTCAAAAAGGTGTGATGAGTCCGACCTCCCATCCTCTCGACCAATGCAAATTCCTAAGCCTCATTAGTCCACAAGCTAATGAGCGCCTGCCTTTGGAAAGTAGGTCCAAACGGATGTGGAATCATTGGATGTTTCCGGTTCTACAAACAAACCCGTTAGAAACCGATCGGAACGTTTGAATCTCCCGTCCAGGAGGTCATCCCCGGATTCCGTGCGAAACAATATTCAACAACATCTCTTTTCATGTCATCCCACCAGAAGTACTCTTTCAGGTCCCTATATATCTTCCTACTTCCAGGGTGAATAGATAATGAAGAACTGTGAGCTTCATCCAATATTTCTATCATTAATTCTGGGATGGGAGGAACACAAACTCGATTCCTGAACCTTATTATTTCATCACAATCAATGTGAAATTCAGGAACATTTCTCACCTTTTTTGTAACTCTACATCTTCTTTCTGTGCCTCTTTAATCTTCACATGTATAGATTGTTGAAAATTCATTTGAGAAAGATAAGATTTTTCCCCTTACATTATAATTCCAAGATCCATCCTTTGTAAATCCATAAATATTGGATCTTTTGTGATCCTCATCATCGATAAGCTAGCATGGTCTTTTCGACTTAATGCGCCTGCCACCTTGTTTGCTTTCCCAGGGTGATAATGAATTTATCAGTCGTAATCCTTAATCAACTCCAACCATCTTCTTTGATGTATATTCAGCTCCTTTTGTGTGAAAATATACTTTAAACTTTTATGATCAGTATAAATATCACACCTTTCACCATAAAGATAATGCCTCCAAATATTTAATGCAAAGATTACCGCAACTAACTCCAAATCATGAGTTGGGTAACTTTGCTCATGGATTTTTCAACTATTGTGAGGCATAAGCTATCACCATATCATTTTGCATGAGAACAAACCCTATTCTCTTCTTGGATTCATCACTGTAGATCACAAACCTTTCTCCACTACAAGGCAGTGTGAGCACATGTGCCCTGGATAACCTTCTTTTTAACTCCTTGAAATTATCTTCACACTCCTCTCTCCACATGAACTTAACTCCTTTTCGAGTCACCCTGGTGAGTGGATGAGATAATAGGGAAAAAGCTTTCACAAAACGTCGATAATATCCATCCAAAACAAGAAAACTTTGGATATCAGTTACTGTTGTTGGTCCCAACCATCTTTCGATAACCTCTGTTTTTGCTGGATCCACAGATATCCCCTATTTTGAGATTATGTGACCCAAAAATGAAACTTTTTGAAGCCAAAATTTACACTTGGTAAATTTGTCATAAAGAATCTCCTTTCTTAGGGTCTTTAATACAATTCTTAAGTGGTCTTCGGTTTCTTCCTTTCTCTTTGAATAGAAAAGAATATCATCTATAAAGACTACCACAAACTGATCCAGATGGTCTTTAAAGACACTATTCATTAGATCCATGAAGATAGCAGGGGCATTGGTAAGACCAAATGGAATCACTATAAATTCATAGTGTCCATACTTTATACAGAAAGTCGTCTTTAGTATATCTACTTTGTTGAACCTTAATTAATGATACCCTGAATGAAGATCAATCTTGGAAAAGTATTAAGCTCCACGTAGTTGGCCAAATAAGTCATCAATGTTCGGGAGAGGATATTTGTTCGTGATATTGATCTTGTTAAGTTCTTGATAATTAATGTAGAGTCTCATTGATCCATCTTTATTCTTAACAAACAGAACAGGTGCTCCCCAAGGTGACGCACTAGGGCGTATGAATCCTTTATCAAGATTCTCTTGGATTTTCTTCTTCAATTCCTACAAATAAATTGGGTCCATTCTATATGGTGTTTTTGAAATAGGTAAATCACCCGGTACGAATTCTATTGAAAACTCAACTCCACGATTTAGTTGAAGACCTGGTAATTCCTCTAGAAAGACATCATCAAACTCTCGTACAATGGGAATATTCTTAATCATGAGTTTCTCTCCAACCGTTTGAGATACATGACCTTAAATTTTTGGAATCAAAACCCATAAGATGGAAGAAATTTCCACTAGAAGGTTATATTCATCCTTGCATCGATTGATGATCATAGATTGATCGGGAATATGAAATGTGAGTTCCCTTCTTTGGAAATCGATATGAGCTCCATATAAGGAAATCCAATCCATGTCAATAATCACATAAAATTCCACTATAGGAAGGATCACAAGATTTTCATGAAGCACTTTCCCACAAACGTCAATTGGAGAAGAATTATAAACTTTTGATGCAATCGTTGTGCCATTAGGATTTGTCACAGATAACTCAACAACTAATTGTTGAGGTAATATGACGATACCCTTGGAAAATTCTTCAGAAATAAAAGAGTGGGTGGATCCATAATCAAATAAAACATTTTCTACTTTAGAGTAGATGGTAAGTATACCTTTCACCACTTCGTTATCGTACTCCACATCACTAATAGAAATTACATGTGACTTTCCATTTTCTTTGGCCTTAAGAGTTTGTTGACGTTGATCATCATCAAAAACCCTTAGATTAGGGAATTGATTAGCATAATGCCCCATTTCCTTGCACTTGTAACATTGAAGTGTAGGAGGTGCATTCTGTGTAGCCTTTTCATTGTTCGCATCACTAGACATCTATTTCCCATCATTGCAGCATTCAAATGCCTGATGACCTTCTTTTCCACTTTTGAAACACTTACTTGTCCCTTTAAGACAATTCCCCACATGTTTCTTTCTAAACTTTGAGCATAAGGGAAAATTCATCTTATTTTCAGTTTGGTCTTTAGATTTCCCTTCGAATTCCATTTTCCTCTTCTTATCAAACCCATATGACTGGTGGGTTACTCCAATATACATCTCAACCTTGAGAGCACATCGAACAATTTCCTTGTAGCTATTGAATTCCCTTATGGATACCGCCCTTTAAAGACTTAGTTTTAATCTACTAAAGAATCGAACGATCTTACTCTCAGGTTGGATAATAATTCTGGAAGCATACCTTGCAAGTCTTGTAAAATTTACTTTGTAGGAACCAACAGATTCATCATCGTTTTGCTATAGTTCAAGAAACTCCTTCGCCATCTTTGTTCGAAGAATACGAGGGAAGTACTTATTAAAAAATATGTTCTTGAACTCATCCCGTTCCATAGACTCAATGTTGTCTCTTTGCCTCGAATTCTTTATAATATTCCACCATTGATCAGCATCTCCTTTCAAATGATACACTGCTAGGATAACTTTATCATGTTCAGAACATTGAAGAACTGAAAATATCTTTTTAGTGGTACTGATCCATTGTTCAGCCACTAATGGATTAGTAGACCCGCTGAATGATGGTAGACGCAGGCTCATGAATAATTCAACAGAATGTTGCTCCTTCCTTTGATTGTTTGTAAGTCTTGCATGATTCATAGCTTGAGAAAGTTGTGTGAGCATGGCTACAAGATCTTTCATTCCAGCTCCCATAACGTTTGGTTTCTCAAGGGGACAATCATTGCATTACCCGTCGCATTCAGTATTAACATGGTTCCTTTGGGTTCCGGCCATTGACTAAACCAATAACCATAGTGTGAGATACACTAATCATAATAGGAAAACCACATAATCAAGAATAAAATTTCACACTTAAAGTCTTATCATAGGTTATTCATGACCATTTCTAAAACACTAATATTGTGTTCTATGCTTAGACATATCCTTAGGGTTCTTACTAAGGCTTTCACATCCCAGTTTCCAAAGGTTGACCATACATTTCCTCTAATAAAAAATATAACGACCCATACTTTACATACATTTTTATTACTTCAGAATTAAAGTATACTTATTATAACATATAAAAACCATCGTAGGACTGTATTGGTATAGTTTCTTTAGAAACTGGGAAACATAAACAACTGGTTCACAAAGCATCTACATTTTCTCCCTTTTATTTCATTATATCTAGAGTCCCTTTTGGCATATCCTACTTAATACTCTTCTTCCTGGCCTGGGGAAATAAAACATAAAAAAGGGTGAGCTCAAATTCTCAGTAAGGGTAAACAAAGAAAATATCATATTAAAAAGAACATAACATTTTGAAAATATTAACCTGCAAAAGAGATCATCATATCATAACATGGGATAAATCATAGTAGAGAAATGTAATCCCAATAATTATAACATAAAACAATAAACTTTGTGTCATACACACATAATCATAGAAAATCATTTCTTATTAGTCAAGACACATTTCTAAGACTATCATAGTGGATTCTATTTCTGAACTGAGTTCACTCCTCCTTCCAGTCCTGTATCACTGAACCGGATTAACTTGTTGTTCCAGCTATGTATATCTCATGAGATATAAGTCTTTACCCAATGCATTGGATGGAGATATAGGTCACACCCATCTCATAATGAAACCATTCTTATGTGTGCCTCAAAATCATAAATCATATATTATAGCATAACCCATGTAATAAAAATGGTATTCTTAAACATTATTCCATCATAACATAAACCATATAAGATAAAAAGAAAATAATTCCATCATAACATAATCAAATCTATGTATAAATAGGGATAGAAATAGAACCCTATATTATCTTAGATGGAAAATAATTTTGATGAAACACTTGAACTCCATTCTTGAAGAAAATATCCTTTTTACTTCAAAAAAATTATTCCTTTCTTAATATGTCAAACAATTTTAAAATAAAAGATGTTAATTAAAAATAAAACTTGAAAACTTGTAAAGGAAGATTCATGTAAATAATGTTCTATGAAATCATAAAAATCCATTCATGTCATATATGTTAAAAAAATCTTCTCGTACTTTGGCCAGAAAAGTCAAAAAGTATATCGTACTGAAAACGACAAAAGATTCCTTTCATATCTTTTACTAAAAATTCACTAATAGGTAAAATTGGATTTAAAAATTGTAGGAGGATATAAATAATATTACATATTGAGAAAACATGGATGTATATGATAAATATACCCCAATAAATACCGAAGTATAAACAATCTCGGATAAAAATTGAGATTGCGAGATTTTCCCTTACCTTAGGTCTGATATGCTTCATACGTATTTGAACCTCCTCTTCCTCGACGTGCCTCCTTTAAACTTCCTTTTAAGGGAACAGAACCTTCAGAACCTCCAGAATATTACTAGAGAAGTTTAGAAGAGTAATGGACAGGGTTTGGCTGAGTTTGAAGGCTCAAAGTTCTGTAAAGAGGAGAGGGAGGAGGTTCCCTTTTATAGGGGAGGAGAGGGGAACCTTTGGAAACCTCAAAAATATTAATTTATACTAAATTCAAACCCCACTTAAAAACTTCAAAAATGACTCAAATCTGAAGATTAGATGAGATAGGGTTGTAATATCATCAACTAATAAAATTTAGACATGTTGGGAATTTATTTAAAACATTATCAACTTGATTTATCCTTATTTAATTTATCTAATTTTATTTGTGGTAATAAGATTCTAAATTTTAAATTGTTATAAATATTTACTTATGTGTTTTGAATTTTCCATAATAGGATAATTTATGAAATTTTAGACCATATAAATTTTAATTTATAACTTTTAAATATTTTTTGATTTTTAAACAATTTTAAATTATGTTATTTTTATAAAATAACAATACTATCAATTTTGACACTATTCAATTATTTGAATTTAAATAAAATCCACACAATAAAATATGTTCGAACTAAAAGATTTAATAGATTCATAACATGTCATATTTATCTATAAAATTAGTGGATCACATTAAATAGTTCATATAATATTTATTTTAATATTTTTAAAACCATTTATTTGATATTTCAATCAATAAAATAATTTCAACATCACTATTGTGTCACATTTAATGACAATTATTTAATCTCTAAAAATTCTAAATAGATTCACATGACGTAGATAATTTTTTTATATTTTTGGAGACTATTCAGGTTCTATGTTTAATGAAGTTTATCGCTAAATTAACATTATTATACTTATAAGATTTAAGATAGTGACATGTTGTCACCTTCTTTGGTTTTCATAATAATTAAATTATTTTCATGGTAAAAAGTCCATAAAATGAATCTATTCCGACCCTTAGGTGATATTTGTTGACTTTTAGTCATCCAATAGAATTTTGGCAGGTGTTAGGGTAATTTTATAATCTTATTTTTACCCTTAATTACCTGATTTACCTTTAACTGCAGTAAATAAAAGTTATCATAGTTACTATTAATAATATAAAAGTAACCTATTAACATAATTTGTACCCAATTAATTAAAATATAGAATCCATTTTTAAAAATTCAAAACACATAATTTGCATTAATTAATTTAAAATTAATCTCGTTGTTAAGAAAATGGGTTTTAAAAGTTAAAACATTGCCAAAGATTGAAATGTTTTTACCTATGAATTCAATGTAAAATTAATAGTAATGACATAAATTATATTAAATGGTAAAAATATATTCTATTTATTCTTTAAAACCATTAAATATTACAATTTAACCATATAAATTATTGTGATGAAAAAGTTTGTTTTTAATTAAAATATAGCGTGTTTTACTATTCATTAAAATATGAAAGTTATCAGAATAATATGAAAAAATTATCCAAAGCGAATTTTTATATCCTTATTCCAAAGAAAAATTTTATTTTTTCAAATTGAACTTATAATCATGTCAAAAACTAGATTTAAAGTGGGTGCGCCCTCATAATGCGGCAAAACTGCATTTTTTGAAAAATACTTATTTTACCCGAAATATTTATTTTTTTCTCATACCATGTTCTAGAAAATGTGTAAGATGAATAATAATGTTATAAAATTCAAAATTTAGTTAATAATATTCATAATTTCTAGTCCATAATAATATTATAACAATATATCGTTGTTTAGTGAAACCCAGTATTGTGTAATACACACGCTATCGAGGAAGGTCGCGATTGCGTGTAACGCAAGCCAAGCCAGTGTTGTGTGTAGTGAAAGATTACTTTGATGTTGCGTATAACATAAGACAATATATATATATATATATATATATATCATAAAATCTTAGTGTGTTATAGGAAGATTATATGTTTTTATTTTAGAATTATAGAGATTTGGGTTATTTATGGAAATGATTAACTTATCTTAGAGAATATGTGATTAGCTTAATTACTTTTCAGTATGAGAATTTAAGAGTAGTCAATGTTTTTTGGAGATAAATGTTAATATATGTCATGGAAGACTATGTGATCAAATTATTTTGAGTTTTGGGTTTAAATCTTATTTTGGATTATATTGAAGAATTTTAAGGACATTTTTTTATTGAATGGTCTTTGTTGAACTTTGGGAATTTTTTGTTGAATTTTGGATATTAAGAGTAGTATTTATTTTTATAAAGGATTATTCTTTTCAAGGTCTTATCTAATATTGTATAAACCATTTTGTTTTTTTAATGTCTAAAGATAGGGGAAATATATAGTTCATCTGTTGTGGATTATGTGATTCTTTATAAGTTCATTTTAGCACTTCAAGTGTGACCAGTTCATCTTGAATACTCGTCATTTTAAGAAAAGATAGGTTTGTGGTAGAAATTTATTAAAGGATGAAACTCTACTTGACAATTAAGTATGTTTACTTCTATTCTTATTCAAAGTAGTAAAATAATTCCTCAAATTTATGAAAAGGACCTCAAAACAAAAATGTTTTATATTTAATTTTCATGCTATGAAATCAAATACCATTTAACCCATCGCAATTTTATGGTATTCTTACAGTTAACATTCTCCTGGTCATGTTTTCTATCACTCTCCATTAGAAATTTATGGTTTGTTTCTCTCACATATCCATGTTTTTTTAATGGAATCCTAGTATGTATTATATTGGGTAACCTTTATACCTCTCTTTATTTCTTTTAAAGTTATAGATTTATTGACTTTTTTTATGTGGGATTTTCAATGAAGTTTCCGAGCCCGATTTTAAAATTGCAAGGACACAATTTCCAAAAGGTGGGATTGATGTAATAACCCAGGTATTAATATAATTTTTAATTTCTATTAATATTTATGAATAAGATATTAATTTTATGTTAAATGGGATGCTTTTTCTAATAGCGTACTCGACACACAACAATGGGTTTCTTAGAAATCTTACATTGCACACAATATTGAGTTATACCGAAATATAATACAAAAATAATATTGTTATTTTAAATGGTATTTAATGCCTATCCATTGGAATGGAGGTAATAAATAGTATCAACAGAATTTTAAAATATGGTTTACACATGTATAAATAATGATTCATTGGTTACCATTTTTTTATAAATAGAAATAAAAACCAATTGAATATAAAGGAAGTGTTTTTATGAAAACCTATTTAAAAAGAGAATAATTGTGTTTATAAAATAATATCAATATTTATGGATTTTTATGAAAAATATATTTTATATATTCAATTTGATGTTTTAAATTAATATTATATGTTTTCTAGATATGATATAAGAACAAATTCAATTTTTCAGATAAAAGAAGTATTTTTCTAAAAACGCAGTTTTACCACCTTTTGATGGGAACCCTTTACAATTTTAGTTTTTGTCATTTTTATATGTTTTATTGGAAAAAATAAACTCATTTTATTGAAACAAGACATCAAAATTTACTTTGGTTAAATTTTTGGAAATTTTCTAATAAAGTTCATTTTTTAATGAATAGTGAAAAATACTACATTTTAATTCAAAACTAACTTTTAATATAATTTATTTATATAGTAATATTGTACTTTTAATTTTTTTTAAAGAGTATTTGGATTATATTTTTATGATTTAATCTAATTTTGGTCATTATAAGTAATTTCACTTTGAAATTGGACATAAACACATGTCAATCTTTTGATAGTTATTACTTCTTAACGACCCGCTTTTTGGTTTTGACAACGAGAATTAATTTTAAATTAATTTCTTCCACTTATGTGTTTTGAATTTAGAAAAATTGATTCCTTATTTGTAATTAGAAGTTCTAAATTGTTTGAATAGGTACTTTTTATTTTTGAACATTATGAATAGTAACTTCAGTAATTATTGTATTTATCATTGTTAAAGAGTAAATCTAGTAAATAAGGGTAACAAATAATATTATAATAATATTAAACTACCATAAAAGTGCCTTAATCGTATTTTATGAGATTTTTTTGGCCATGGGAATCGTTGGGTCGATTTTGGGACCCAATGGATCCACTTGGGTGTGATAATGACATTTTATAATAATTTATTTAAAGTAAAGAGAAATATAACATAAACATGTATCTTTTACTAAAACAATTTTTATATGGGGTTATTTAAGTTATATCTTCGACTATAAATATTCATTAAAAATATAATAATATTTCCTACATCATGGTATTTTATTAATAATTTTTATAAATTAAATAGAAAATTTTATGTATGACACAATGATGATGAAGTGATTGATTCGTTAATGAATGATTCAAATAAATGATATTATAAATATTAAAATAAATTTAAATTTAATATTGTTATGGAATACAAGAATTTTCTGGTTGGTATTGAAATATTATATTTTATTTAATACCTTTGGTTAGAAGGAACCATTTTTTTATGACTTTATCAAAAATCAATTACTTAATAGTGTCAAAATTGAGATAAACGGGTTTTTAAAACAAATACTATTTTATTTAATGATATAAGAGTCATAAAAATATCAGATTCGACCAAATGAATTATATAATGTTAAAAATTTCATCAATTTTATACTTATGGTTCTATTGGAATTTTATAGTATCTATAGTTAGCATATATTATGAAAATGAAACAAGACTTGGTAAGAGTTAATGTTTTTAACTAAGGGTTAAAGCTAAACTATAAGTTTAATTTTGTAACCTGAAATTGTCTAAAACCTATTGGTTGAGAGGTTTTAGACCCAAAATCATATTATATTTGACATAAATTAATTTTGGACCATTATAAACCGAAATTCAATTTATAATAAAATAATATTTCAAGAACTTCCTAAAGTGCCCCTCCTCCCTCTTATAGGCCACCACCTCTACCCACTTACTCACACCTCTCAATCCCCTTGGATCATCCAAATTCTGGAAAAATAATTTCCCAACATCCCTCCCTTCCCCTTAAAATCCTTACCTTGGGCAGAAGTAAATTCAAGAAATCCTATTGGCTCAAATCAATGGAAGTTACCCAATTTAGAGGTAACGTATTTTCTCAAGTTCCTTTCCTTTATTTTGCTTCTCCACTAACTATTCTATTCTTATTATTTGATTGAATAAAAACAAAAGTATCCTCAATATTCTAGTTTTTTTTTTGATAATGATTTGAACTACACTTACACACACCTCCATCTAATGGATACGAACATATTGTTTCTGTGTACGGTGAACTACTGCCTCACGAAATGATGATTGTTCAATTTTCCCCTACCACCTCTAATAGTGTCCATTATGATGAAACTATATTTATATATTATATATATTATATTTATATTGTCTTTATGATTCTTTATTTTTTATTTAATGCATACCGTTATGCTTTCCAAAATGTGTAAATACGATAATTTCATTTGAGGAAGTGTGGACTACTGCCCCCTCAAAGTGATATGACTCATTCATTCCATAAATGGAATGTATAAAGGATATAATTAATGAACTTATGTAACATATATAAAATATTATATTATACTGGAATTATAGTATACCTATTTATTATTTAGTTTTCATTGAATTAAATAAGAAAAATAAATGAAAGTAGGGTTCAGGCGTACGTACGGCATATCGTCTCCATGAATGGTATATTCATTTCTTATCTCCAAATTGTATGGACTGCAATAAATATATATATATATAATATTTAAATTATTAATAATATTCTATATATAATGTAATTTTGACCACACGGACAATTTTTAATTACAACAAGTTCATTTTTCACTCAAGTAAAGAACATAGACAAAACGACTAATATGAACTTGAATAATTATGTGATTTCTATAACAATGTAATAAGTGATATAAAATGAATAATAAACATAAAAAAGGTTTTTAAGCAAGTATAAACTAACTTAAGTTTATTATTCAGGGTGATAAAGAACGAACAAGTCAATTCAGACTCAGGGTAAGGGACTTTGTCTCAATATCCTTTCATTGAGGAATATTTTGGTTTATACAGGACATTATTTTATACAGTGTAAAATTATATCCTTTTTATTTTAATTTAATTCAGTGGTTTTCAAAAGGAATCTTGTGTTTTACAAATCATTTTACTAAATGATAAATGGAATATTTCTTTTTAACGTACGCGGTGACAATGACCTTTCGGCCGTCGCGATCATTATTTTATATTTGGATTCCTTAACAAGATGTAATGTTTTTAAAAGGAAAATTAATACAATATACCCTTTTTAAATATTTTTTATTAAATTTTTTTTTTATAAATCATTGATTATGTCAATATATTTAAATGATATATTGTGATTACAATGTGGAAATGTTATCTTTACTTTATGCATGTTTTATGTGTTATGAATATGTTATGGTTCTTGGGAATTGTTTACGTATATAGGTAGTTCCTTGATAAAACAAGGGAGGTTGATCCCAAGATAGCTCTCCAATACATTTGGTAATGTGATGGAGGTAAACATTAATGTTTCTCCAAACAGATTTAAGGAATATACTGTGATGGGTATTCCCAACGTAACTCCCTATGTAGCTGTCAAAGCTAAAATGTAAGTATGTTATGGATGCCACAAGTTACCTTTATGATTTATGATTTCTATGTTTTATTGATAAATATTATGATTTCATGAGGTATGTTAAAGAGATTATGTTTTATGATTGAAAAGTATGATTTCATTAATTTGTATGTATTATTGGACTAATGTTTTCTTTCCTTATTTTATGACCCTTACTGAGATTTTTATGCTCATCCCAGGTTTTTGAAATTATTTTCATGGGGTATAAGGAAAGGTAAGAGAAATTAATAATTCAAGAATGTTTATATCAAAAAAATAATTCTTATTTTATTTAAGGAGTTTAATTTTTTTTAAATAAAATTAATAGTGAAGAAGTGTCTACATTGTAATTTTTGAGATGTAATGTAATAGTTATATCCTAATTCTCTAAAACTCAAAACCTGAAAATATCCTCAATGTAAAATTCTTGACTTAACTCAATATTATGTAATGTTTATGGATTAGGCCTTATACTTAGGGAGATAATGGATGATCTAGAAGATTAAAACCCCCCTCTAGTTGAGTATTCATCTAGGATAGAGTGGCTTCAGGCTCATGAGGTGTCGAGCAACTCATAGTGTGGGTTTAGTGTTACATGGATGCATGAGTTCTCTTGAGGTTACATGTATGTTTTTTTCTCATGGGGTTATATATGGATCCCTTCTTAAAGGGTTTTTAGCTGGTTCCCAATTCATTTTGTTGGACCTTCGAGACTAACAACTTATCTAGTTGTGTCGACCTAGATGTTCCTATCACCATTTCAAATCATGCTACTAGATCCCTAGGTCCTGATAGATTTTATTTTTCATGTGGAAGCCTATGGTTATGCCATGGGGTCTAGTATTCATGCCTCTTTCATTTAGACAACATGGATCTCCTATGTAGATCTGTAAAATTTTCTAGTTGTCTTGTTGATGGGTGATTCATGTGCTATAAATCCTCTGACATGGGCAAGAGTGAGGGTATATTTATGTTGGGTGTTATCCTAGAACTCATGGTTGGATGTTTTATTTGTTTTCCCCCCATTTTTTGAAGTTGTTTCTTTATTATAGCTATTGTTAGTTTTGACTAGTTTAAGAATATCATGTGCTCATGAACTTGTTATGATATAATATTAGAGGTTCATCATTAAGGGTTGTAGAATGAGATTTATTTCTCTCCCCCTTTACATTCACCTTAGTGTTCATACAGACCTGATGTTTGCTTTTAGGTTCAAGAATAGGTTTTGTGATGGATGGGATTGAGTCCTAATATTGATTGATTAAGTAGAGTCCCTCATATGGAGTCGTAGGATCGTACTGGTGTAGAACAAGTGTCCTAGATATTGGAT
The DNA here is from genome assembly GCA_963277665.1 of Viscum album. Lineage (NCBI taxonomy): Eukaryota > Viridiplantae > Streptophyta > Magnoliopsida > Santalales > Viscaceae > Viscum > Viscum album. The sequence continues at coordinate 78,604,099 of OY728163.1, read as the reverse complement.
ATGTGGTTGGGCTCAGTGTTGGTAGTAGAGTATTCTATATTTATTTTCAGTTTTTTGTATTTTTCATATGTGGTTGGCCTAGTGTGTAACTTGTTTTTATATGTTTTTCATACTGTGAGTCTGTATTAATGTATAATTCATTTCATTTATTATAACATATTATGTTTTAGTATATTTATTATGTGCACTCTAATATTTATCCTTGTGGATGTTTTGGTTATTTCTACTATTATTGTACTCAATCCAAAGGGTATGCTCTCACCACTATATCTCTTAGACCCTCATCACTAGTTAAAAGACTCTAGATATTATGGAGGAACACTTTAGGCCTTGTGGAGATCTAGATCAAGTGAAATGTTAGGTCTAATTGGTATGGTTTGTGAAAAAATGGTATCAAATCATGTTGACATTAAAATTTGGGGAGTTGGTAGATAGAAGGTCTAGGAATGTTTCATAAGTTATGGTTGATATCAAACTGGTGTGTCACAAACACCTTTACCACTAGGAAGTCTATGTTTCTAGGTCATGGGATACTTGTTCTTGAATTTATTTTTTATGGTTTCATTATTTCACCTAGTTTGATGCATTTGAGTTTGTGGATTTATGTTTTATTCTATATTTTATCTCTCGATCCATGTGAAAGAGGCCAGTATTCATCCATCATTCTAGGAATGTAGGATTCACATGATATATATCTGTCTGTAGTGTTTTTACTGATGATGGAGATTCAATTTTTAAAAGTTCCAGCAACTTATCATATTTTTTTTCACATATAACCACTTGGTTTAATTCTACCCAACTAAAATACATGTATATATTTTTATTATGATGATAGGTTATGTGGATCATGTGGAGAGATGTTTTTCAGTGATGTAGATGCAGTTGCTTCATCAATAGATGCACTAAAACCCTTATGGGTTAGTATTGCGATCTAAGTTCCCTATTTTTGACTCAATTAGTTCATGGATTACTAAGAGATCATTATATTGGTAATGAGTTTCCATAATGCGGTGGTTTCCCAAAATCCCAATATTCTATTTACTTTGGAGTGATATTTTATTTCTAGGTGTTGTTTATCGAGTCTTACTGGGGGATCATGTGCCTAGTATCACCAATGGATTATGTGGACATGGTTGTTCTTCTCTGGTGGGTCTGTTGAGGTATTTTATCACTAGGATGTGGTTAGGAAAGAGGATACCTAGTGTTTGAGAAGTTTAGGGCTGAGAGTACACCCTGTTTTATGGTTGTCTTGAGAGGGAAGGATTTATTTTATTATGGCCCTAATCATTTTTTATTGAGCCTTGGGAAGCTTAGTGGGAGTTTGGTTGAATTTTTATAGATTTGGATCAAAACCCAAGTGTAAGGTGGTCATGTTATTGATCTTTTCATGAGGGAGATTCCTTGTTTATAAAGAGTGTCGAGGGTGATCTAGTTTTTCGGAATTGACCTACATAAAGAGCATGGCTGGGTTTTTTGTGGATTATCCTAGTTAAGTTAGGACTTTTCCCACATGACTGTGAGCCTTTTTTCTCTTTTGAAATCATTTTAATGAAATCCTTTTACTAGGGATAACACCAGAGGCTATTTGGGGTCATTAACCTCATTTTAAGTGGTTTTTTGAGAATTATTTGTTGCAATTTTTGTGATGTCTCTCAGGTGTTAATGGTTTGGATACAACTATCCATTGTGTTTAGTGATGTATGTGGCGTGGGTTGTGTGGTCTTTCATTTGGACAGTGGGGTGAAGATAAGGATACTCTTATGATGGGGAGCATCATATTGGTTATTGTTGAAAATATCTCATGTTAGGAGAGTTTAATACATTGTAAAACTTATCATTGGATAGTTGATATAGAATCAGTTACACTAGTTCTTGGATGATAAAATGGTTTTTGGTTTTCCATCAGGGATTCTTGGGGGAAATAAGCATTTTCGGTGGGTATTTTTTGATTCCTCATGTCACTAGGGGTTGTAAACATTAGGAACAATTCTAACCAATTTTTTTTACCAAAAGTGTTTTAGGAATGAAATTGGGAATTAACCTATAATATGATCTCAGATAAATTTTTTGACCACTCTGTTTCTCCTAGAATAGTATTTTTTCCTATGATAGGAGTTTGGTTGAAATCCATGTCATTCAAATTTTCACATAGTATTTAATATTTAATAAAGTAACAATTAATTTATTTTTTAATGTTAATTTGGTTATATATTCTAAATTGAGAGTTTTAATGGGATTCCATCTTTGTGGATGAGTCTAGAATAGATGGGTTTTCCTATGTGAGGCATAAACCCGTTACAAGCACCGGGGTTGGGGTCAAGATCCTTTTATTTTATTTTATTTTTATTTTTAATTCCCTTTTTCTTTTTTTCCCTTTTTCTTATCCACTTTTTCCCTTTGTATTCCCATAAATTCCCCTTGAGTTGTTTTTTATTTCATGAACAAGAGAAGTAGAGGGAGAGAAGAGAGAGGGGGGGGAGGAAGCGCTACCTAGAGATCTCTTCTAGAGGTATATCGAAGCTCGGTGGGTGGGTGGTGTAGATCTAGTGAAATGATTCAGTGGTTTCCTCCATAATGTAGGAATGTTTTGTGTTTTTAACTATAATTATAAATATTTTAAGTTTTTTATAAGTTTTCAAAGTTTTTTGGGTTTTTGGGACCTTATGGGGTCGATCTAGGAATAATCACAGAGCGACAAGGGTTCCAGGAAATTTTAATTGTTTTTTGTTCTGGAATACCTATGTTCGTGATATGCAGTTCAGGAAACACGCACCATGTATTCTTCCTATATGAAGAAGAAGAGTTTCTGGGACTACAGACTATATACTTTGGATTGCACACCATATGGTGGAAACTCCGGGTGTGTCAGGGGAACATGGTCACGTGGGGTATATGGATAGACCCCATGTGAGATACATGACCGGTGGTCGTGTACTTTTCATGGCCATACACCACGTTGGGGTACATTACTAGGAACATATAAGGGAACCCTATGTGGGGTAAATTCCATGTATGGGTGGTACATGCCATATAGTTTGGAAGAGTACATGTTGAGTGTAGGATGAGGTACATGGGCAGATACCAATATAGGGGTTCACACGTCATGTACTTTATAATGGTACATGATGAGTGGATGAAGTGAAATGGACATGGAGAAAATTTTGGGTTATATTTCATGTAACCCAAGTATAAGTCATGTACTTTTCCATCCCTAATCAATTTTTCCTATTTTTCACCCTGGTGTCAGAATTGCACTTGTGAGTAGTCCTCTCATAATATTTTTTTCAATTAATTTGTGATTTTGGAATCCCTTTAGTGTTAATAATCTTTATAGATGGTGTTTTTTATGTGGTAGATTTTGTAGGAGGATTCATTTATGTTTTTTGATTCAGGGTACTCATGGGGGGTGGGTTGTGAGCTACAATACCTAGGTGAGGGTTCTGAGCTCAATGATAATCCTCACTTGAGTGTGGCATTGAGATATGTTTGATATTCATTGGATATATTATGTAAGTTGGTATTTTTTAGTGTCTCGAAGAATATCTTGGTTTTTACTTTCATATGAGGACTAGTTACTCGAGCTTAGAGAAGTGAGGTTTAGCTCCTAGATTTGAGGACCATATTTTTTGGAACCTTTGGGCTGGGTTGATGTCGTAGGGTGGTGGTTATGGTTAGGTGTCATTGAGTAATTGAGGTGAGTATGAGGAATCTTGAGGATGACCAAGTGGGTTGGTTACTAACTAAGTGATCAGTGGTTTCATTGGTCAGTCACAGATGATGCTCATGTGACATGACGTTCTTTGGTTACCCTTGTGGGTGAGGTGGTACTCATGTATGGGTTGTTTTCCAAAGATTCCAGTTGAGGTTTTCTTGCATTGTTTTACACCAAGGTTTTTATGGGTGAGTATCCCTTATTGGTACCATCTTTTTAGGTTTCTATAAGGATCATTGTGAACTCTCTTATAGGAATTATTTTCATTTGGATACTCATTGGTTAAATTGATGGTCAATAATTGGTTGGATAACACTAAGGGATTTTTCATATGTTTCCACACTGGGTGCGTCCCATGCTATTGGATGATCTAGGGGAACCCTTCATAGGGTTTCCAACTCTTATTGTTCCATGTGGTCTGTTTGAGGATCTTTGGATGGATGTGGTCATAGATCTTTGGTTCAGTAGGGGATTCCCTTATAGGATTTTTATTTTCTATATAAACCTAGGGACCATGGAATACCCTAATTTGGTTTTCCCTTGAGGTAGATTGTGGAGAAATTATGGTGAATGTTTTATTGGATGCTGAGATCCAGGGAGTTGAAATAGGACTCGTGTTTTGTTGGCCAAGAGTTGATCAGCCCCTCTAATTTAGATGTTTGGATGGTGGGGTCAAGGTTGGATCTTCCAACATTTGGTTGGTCATTAGCCATGTTGTTGAGGCAACTTCTGCTCAGGTTATTGGTTTAAGAAGGAGACCCTTAAGATATCTTGGATCAGGTGTTGGACATGAGTTATGATATGGTTCTCTACTCTATGGACTTGATGTAGTTAGATGGTATTAGGGTGATAATATACAATTTTTATGAGTTCATCCCACCGACAGTTGATTTTTTGTGTTGGATAGAGTGTCTTTGGGGTTATCAGATGCTGAGGCACTCACAGAGTGGGTTTATTTCATCACAGATTCAAGATTTCTCCTAGGGCCTATAGATTTCATGTGATCCTAGGGTTATATATGGATCCCTCATTACTAAGTCCATAGATGGTTCTTGATTCATTCTATAGTACCTTTAAGGATGACAGGTTCTCTTTTTGTATTGACCAAGATGTTTATTTCACTAGTTCAAGTCATGTTATTGGATTCCTAGAGCCTAGAAGATGCAATTTTTTATGTGTATACCTATGGTTACGCCCTGGGGTCTAACATTTTTGTATGTTGCAATAAGACATCTTGGATATCATGTTTATATCTAGAAGACACAAATTTTTTCAAGTATATGGGTGAATCACGTGCTATAAATACTCAATTGTGGACTAGATCGAGGGTATATTTACCACATGTGTTAGGCTATAACCTATGGTTGGTTGTTTTATTTTTTTTATACCCCTTTTTTATGAATTTTTTTATTTACGCCAGTTGTTGTTAGTTTTTTCTAGGTTGGGAATATCATGTGTGAATACGCATGTTATGACAGTATATTACCATTGGGGTGGCCTACTGAGATTTATTTCTCACACCCTTTATGTGATCCTTAGTGTGCATGTGCATCTGAGGTCTTATTTCAAGTTGGAGAACAAGTTGAATTATGAATGGAGCTAAGGTCCAGTATTTCTTGATTCAGTGGAGCCACTCATGTAAAGTCCTAGGATTGGACTGGTGTAGCTCAAGTTTCATAGATACTAGGTATGTGTTCAGTCTCAGTGTTGGTAGTAGAGAATGATGTATTTATTTATTTTTTGTTTATTTTGTATATGTGGTTGGCCCAATGGGTGACTAGTTATAGTGTGTTTTTCATGCTATGATTCTATATTATTATATTCTAAATTTTATTTATTTTAGCATGTTATATTTCATTTTATTTATTATGTTCAATTTTATGTTTATCCTTTTGGATGTTTTGGTTATTTCTATTTTTATTGCACTATGTCCATAGGGTATAGTCTACCCACTGTATTTATTATATCATCACCTCTAGTCAAAAGCATCTATCATTCGGGGATAAATTATTGAGGCCTTATTCCAAGCTAGATCAAGTGACATGTTAGGACTACTCGATTAGGTTATTAAAAGGAGAACATTTGTGGTAAGGGAAATTATAGATAAGGAGGGGAAATTGTTATTAAAGAGGATGTGAATTATTCTTAACAAAGATACAATATTTTATAAGGAAATTAATCAAGGAAAAATCATTGAGTTAAAAATTAATTATATACATTTATGAAGATAAATAAATAATAAATAAAATCTTAGGGTTGAATTCAACTAGGCTTGGAAGAACAAAATTCAAAACGAATCATTTTAACTCAACAAAGGGAGTAGAGTTAATAATCACCCTTACATCATTATTATCATTAGAATTAAAAACTCATAACAATATAACATGAGATGTATTTTTAAATACCCTATATTCATTAAATTTATGATATAAATAAATCTATATCAAATGAGTATGCTATAAAATCAAACAAGTGGTGAATAGAATTCATATCTCAATGAAACAAAATTGAGGTACCAAAACCTTTACCTTTTATCTAGATTTCCTCAAAATCACTCTAACCTCCTGTATAAAAAATAACTATATTAATCACTCATTTTATTATATTACTCGTAACTATTTCCATTTATAATCCACATTTATAACAATTCTTAATGTGTATAGTAATTAGTTATTATTTATTTTCAATATTTTGTGTGAGTAATCTTAGTCATTTTGAACAAGTTTCAGGGCAGCGTTATAGGTATTCACTCCTCTCACAAAGTTAATAATTATGAGAGAAAGGTATTGGAATGTTTTTTTATAATTATTTATAAATATATAATTTTTTTCTATGGGACTTTCGATTACGATCCTTGAATATGAACTTGGTGACAAGCATGTTTCGTTGATTTTTGACAAACAAATGGTGAAATCTTAATTAATGATTTTAATATTAATTTTAACATTAAAATTCTACAATAAAAATTTTATTTACTTATTCATATCATATATTATCATAAATTATTTTATCATATTCATCTATGATATTATTTTTTAGCATTGTTCAATAAAAAGTTAGACCGACCCAAACATGAACATACCACAATTAATGGATGATTGTGATTATGAAAGTCTTTTATTTTGGGGTAATATCATTATTATAATAGAATAAAATTATTATTTATATAATTATAATTTTTTGAATCATATTTTAATATTATTTAATAAATAATAAATAATTTAGTTAAAAAATGAGATACGTTACTTCGTGGTGGCAGTAGCCCGCACAACGCTCAATTAACATTTTTATTTCATAAATAATGAGTGGTAAAATGGGTGGATTATGATTTTAATACTAATAATAATTATTTTATATATATATATATATTTTTAATATTTGATCTTCAATTTAAAAATTATAATTATCAAAGAGATGTGGTGGTGAATAACAGAATTCATCACTTCGTGGAGGTGGTAGTATGCACAACACATGAATGGCAGTTTCATTTTTCTAAATAGAAAAGTGAAAGGTGGTTAATAGTAATTCCCTTAGAATAATAAAATTTAATATAAAAAATAATGATATCATTATATAAGAATACTAAAATTATAATTTAAAAATAAATATAGAAAATAATAAAATTAAGGAGGAAAGAATTCTCACATTGAGAACTTTGAGTTTTTTTAGAGGATTTCATGAAAATGGAGGGTTTAGGCTAATTAAAGGTGACAAAAATCTCATGTACATGAATTAGTATTCAAGTAAAATGAAAAAATAAGTAATTTAATAAGAAATAAAAAAATCTAATTACAATATTCGAGGATAAATGCTCAAAAATTAAAAAATAATGGATTAGTAAAGTGGATAATGTCTATATCCCTCCATCAATCATTATTTTGCTTTTTTAACTTATTTTATAATTTTTCCCTAGGTTAAAATCCTTTTTACCCTAATTTACCCATAACGTGGTAACTTTATTTCTACCCAAGGTAACTAATTTAAATTACTGAAATATAAATTATAATTATTTCTGAATTTTATCATCATGATTTAAAATATTAAAATAATTTATTTAAATAAATTCTATAAGGGTTATATAAATTAATGTTTTTATTAGTGCAAATAACATGTATAAACTCATTTTCGGAAAAAGTGTATTTTTAAGCTTAAAATCATGTCTAGTATAAAATTATCATTGTTTTTTTATTTATATATACTGTATTGGTACATTATTAAATAAAATATGAGTTATATAACATTAAAATTAATCGAAACTCGTATTATACTGAGTGAACACTTAATTATAGGAAAAGGTCAAAAAAATTATTATAATGAAATATTACATAAGTTAAAAAATACTAAAAATGGGTTTTATAAATTCATAATAATATTTTAAAATGTATAATTTTAAATATTTTATACATCATTGGTCATGGAAATGGTTTTATAAATATTTAAAATTCATTTATATTAATAAAATTTAATAAAATGAGGTATTCATAAAACGGTGTTTTGTAAAATTCACCTAAAAATAAATGTTTCTATAAAAAATACAAAATAATATTATACTAAAATAATATTTTAATGATGAATCTAAAAAATATTTTCATTTTTTAAAATTTGTGTTCTAATATTTAGAAATTTAACCCTTAAAAAATCATAAAATATAATGAAAAATTATTTTATAAGAAAATAATTTTTTTAAATAATTTTTTTATTGTTCTTAATTTATATAAAATAATAATAAAACTATAGTTAATTAATTAATATTTTATTTATTAACCTCATCATTTGAAAATGATATAATTGTTTTTTTTAATAAATTGTATAATGTATAAAAATATATATTCTTAAACACCAAAATGAATTAAGTAAATTAGTATGAAATTAACAGATCATATCTAATATTTTAATAAAAATATAATGGTTTTTTAGCTTAGTGTTGTATGAGTAGAAATATTTCTAACTAATTTTACTTATATATAAGGAATAATATATTAAAATTACAGGTCATTACAGCCAAGGATAACCATATTCCTCTATTTAAGGATGTTTATGATGTACCCCTCTTCCCAATGTATTTAATTGAAATGATTTTTTTAGAGGTGATATAGGTTTATGGGATATATATCATGTATGGGGTGAAAGTATTCAAAAGAATTAAGATAATGTAACACTTGATAATTTTGTAAAATTAAGTAATATCAGGGTTGTACATGGAAAATCATGTGGAGAAGTTGATGCTTTTAAGAAGAATTAAATATCATAAAGTGGTACTGATATTTTCTACAGGTGATATCCAAAAAAAATATATAAAAATAGAATAATTCCTTCAAGATGTAGAATTAAATCTTGAATATGTTGGATCATCAACAATATTAAAGGACTAATTCATGAATTATTTGATCTTGAACTAATAAATGGTTTCATATACTTTTTTTCATGATACATTCAAAATAATGAAAAATATAAACTCTTATTAAAATTATCTTTTCAAAATTTGGTGAAGAATGTTTATTAAAATGAATTATGGGGGATTTTTTATTAAATAAATATAAATTTAATTACCCCCATGTAGGAAAGGAAATATTCCCTATATAAGGATAAAAAAATTTAAAAAATGTATGAATCATTCATTTTTTATATTTATATATATATATATATATACTAAAATTATTATTAAAATGTAATTGATATCATTAATATATCTAAGAAGAAGGTAAATACTCATTTTATATAGTCTTATAGAAGTAAGTTATTGAAATGGTGAGTATTGATATTGTCAGCATATTATTTTGTTTCCTAAACCGATCATTACTCAAGTAGGCCATTAGTATTTTATTAAAAATCATTTCAAAGTGATGATTTCACTCGATAAAAATATATAATAATTATAAAATTTTTAGAATGATTAGCTACATGAAACAATATAGAATTTTTCAAGTAAGTGAAAATAGAACCTTTTTCAACACAACAAGTGGTCTCACACAAAGTGCAAAAAGAGGATCAGTGCAGTGTTTATTATGGGGGAGAAGTGGATTTAAAGGTCATTAAAAGTAAATTATTTTTCAAGTTAAAAATAAAATATTTCAATTTATTTAATATAAAGTAGCTGCATAGTTCAGAAATCATTTAAAAAATTGGTTGATAGAGATAGAAATCATAATCATTGACTTGGTATAAATGTATAAAATATATATATTGAATTTTATTTTAAAAGGGGAGAAAATTAAGGATCCATAAATCATCCCTAATGAATTAATAAATTTTTAGATCATTGGATTGAGTTTCAAATTGGGGTGGATTTATGGAATAAATAATTGATAGAAAAATCTAAATTGAGATAATATTTCAACCAAATGTTTTCTGTTATAATTTTTTCAATTAATATAGGATTTTTTATAAATATGCATTTTATCTATATCAAGGATAAATATAGAGATCATAAAATAACATGGTGAAGAGAGGATATCTTGGAATCCATTATGAAAACAATTAAGAGTTGCAGAGGATAATCCATAGATAATATACTTGGAAAAGAAAAAATACATCGGTAAGTAATAGGAAAATAGTAGGAAATAAAGATACATTGAATTGATATAAGAAGTATACCTTATGTTTAATCCATAATAGTGATGATGGATGATATGGAAAAGGAAAGGTTAAGGTACATTAATGTCCTAGCATGGAAAGTCACATGAAGTTGTGAAAAAGTTTAAAGTAGTCGGAAGAGTGGATATTCCTAATTTTTATTGGATGGATAATTTAAAATGTTTTATAGTCTCGTTTGGGCCAATTTAAGTATTAAATAATGTATGATAGTGATTAGAGAATTTTGGTTAAGGATGGAAGTTTATATGGTAAATATAATAAAACCACCTCATGGCCTATTGGTTTTTTACATGTTATAGTCAGTTAAATAGAATGATGAATGTTTATTTATTGAAAAATGAATTCATAAAGAGAAACTACACTATTGTTTTATAAACATCATCCTTATCTAGAAACCCCTATCTTGGTGGTCACCATTTTAATAGAGGATTTTTTAAAAATTTAATGAGAACCACATGATCGCTTAATAATGTCACGGTGTTAATCATTTTCTATAAAAATTGAAGAGTTTTTTATATATTTAGGTGGGAAAATGTCATTTTATATAGGTTTATCTTTAGGAATTTTAGATTCAACCATTTTGTTTTACATGTCATGGTTCTGATGAATGTTTAAAATTTTGGGAGCCTAATTAACCTACATTGTAGTGGTTCTAAACCATTTTGGAGGGAAAAAAGTGGGTGGGCCATGGAGTTGATCATTCTTCTAGAAATGTTTCAAGATATATTGTTTAGAAGCTATTGAAGTTGTAAAGAAAGACCATGTTTTAGTTTAGTGAACACCACATCATGGTGTATTCAAGATACGGAATTTAAAATGAGGAAATTATTTTAATTTTAAGATAATGGGGATATGATCAATTCGTATTTTAGAGAGAAAGTGTTCAATGAAAAAACACCATGTTTTAGTGTGTTATGTCATAGTTTATAGGTAATCTATAAGTTTTTAGAATTTACATATATTTTCAAATATTGAATTTTTAGGCTTGGGATTTGGGTAGTTGACACAGTTTAATTAGTGTGTTTGGACAAAGATTAAATGTGTGGGTCAATTGTAATTTTTATGTTATATCACAGAAAATCAAAAACAAATAAATACATTGATTTAGAGTTTAGAGATAAATGGAGATTACATAAATTCTTATATAAAATAATTTGATAAATTAAAGAGTTAACGATATTTAAAGATATATCTAATTATAAAACAACAAATTATAGGAATATCATTTAAAAACATATATAAACTCTTGATTAATATTTATTCATTAATAAATCTGATAGATTGAAGAAAACAGGGAGTAAAAAATGAAAATTACTTTATTTAAACTAATATAATATGGATTTTCATTCATGGTAAAGTGTGCTAATTTTGATATTTTTTAAATATTAATGTTCCAACTACATTAAAAAATATTTAATATCATATAGATTAAAGGAAGGTGTGTGTATAGGTAAAAAAATTCTCACTTCTTCATTTTATGTTATTAATATAATAATATCAATTTACATTTGTTGATCTTGTATAGGACCACACATATATAAAATCATTTATTTATTCCTTAAAGTAGTGTTGAGTATAATAGGAAAAGGTATTTAATATTGGGGGTATTTTTTCATCCCTACACATCTATATAAGGGTAGTGTGCCTTGGTTTGGAGTAACCATTGCTTAAATTTTTATATCCACAAAAATGAAGTTTTATTTTTGTATTTATTAAATAAACTAACACATTGCTGTGTGTGTTCTCCTTGGATGTATCCCAGTGTAGGTGAACCAAGTAAAAACACTTTTGTTCTTATGAGATTTAGTTTATTTATATGATATACATATTCAGTGTGGGTTTATTGAGGGGAATAATGGATTGAAACAATTTTGTTGACACAAGAACCCGATCCTATGAACGGTGAGGATTAAGTAAGAAAATTTAAATTATTTATCACCCATATTCACTCCCTCATGGTCCTTTGGATCTCACATATTAACCTGGTGGTTCTAAAATGTAACATAAACTTTCATTTACAATAAAATAAAGCATTGGATTGATAAAAATGATTATTTGGAAACAATTAAATGATTTTTAGATATCTTACAAGAAAATAACAATGTAATGAATTGAAAGTTAAAGTGATCAAAACCAAAAGAAAAATAAACTTTAGTGGGATAAATTTAATTATAATTTCATTATCAAGGAGTTTATTATTTACCTATATAATGTTGTGTTTTATATAGATAAACTACAGGATTAATTAGGAATCTTATTTAATCTTTAATGATAATTTATTTTAATTTTATGGGATTATATAATATAATAAGTATTATTTTTTTGTATAATGGATAGATCCATCCTATTTTGTAATCTACTTGTTGATAGAATTTATTTTGTATGAATTAAATAGATAATATATCACACTAAATATTCATAACTAATATTAAGTGAAAACCTTCTAAATATTATATGTTTATTACTTTATTTACTTTTCATACACATAAATAAAGAAGAGATAAAAAATTGAGAGTGGATTGAATATTAAAACCACTATTTTTTGTTGAATAAACAAGGGTGTAAAAAATTTATAAGAAAAAGTTTAGATTAATTTTTTCACTACTCCCCATCTTAGTTAATCATTGAATTGGGATCAACATACATTGAATGAGGTTTAAAATATCTATATGTAAAAGATTTATTTTTTATAGAGGATGACAGATGTTCATACTATGATAAATATATTTTCATAAAGGATATGAGAAGCTCTATAATTTATCAGAAAGGATTAGTTGGTTCAAATTATATTTTTCTAGAATTGGTAGATACTAAAATAAATACTATTAAGAAAAAATAATTAAGAACTAATTAATTTCTGTATGATTTTATCCATAAACCCATAAAAGAAATAAATAATGAGAATTTGGTTCATGGTGAATGAGTTTAGTATCAAACAATACATAGATTCAAAGGTGTAAAAATATAGAGTTGTATAAGAATAATGATGGGTAATTGATTCTCTATCATATAGTGGTGCTTTAATTATGGTGTAAAAGAATAGAATATTATTCTTTATATGATTTTTTATATAAAAACTTCAATATTAAAAGATGGAAACAACATGCATTCATATCGTCATGACCTATCCCCTGGGGCCTGTGTCGTGACTACCCCAAGCTCGCCTTCCATAGGCTAGGGACTGGTGACTAGAACCGATGGCGTATTACCTAAAACTGGGAAAGCATTAACTTTATAACCTGTAATCACACGCAAAAAAGCACCCAATAGAATACAAAATCAAGTAAATTGAATAGTAATAGAGTGAGTGTAGTAAGTAAAAGGGGCAAGAATAAAAACCAAACTGGAAAGTACAAGAAACTGAAAGTAAAAGTAAACTGGAAACGCTCCTGTGAACACTCACCAAGGATCCTACCTGAAGGGTAGGTATATCTCTGGATCGGTTGTCTCTATGGTATGCCTCGTCTAAGGTCCACCTCCGAGCTACCTCCAATCCTGGTACTCTCATCCTCAGTCAGCGTTGTCCGTCGTCTGAACCAAACACAATGAGGTGAGGGCATAGCCCATGCAGGGGTGAGTATAATGATACTCAGTAGGGACCCCAAGACCATCAACGTCTCACAAATCCTCAAAGGATAAACCACAAATCATGAAAACAACTGACCAACCTACTTAGGTATATGCCCATACATATACCTAAGTTAACAAATAAACTCATCTCAAACATGAGGAATCACAAGGAAAAACTCATTAGCCCAAAGCTCAACTATTACAAAAAGGAAGGAATACCAAAAAGTTAAGTACCACACAGGTATTCCACATTGAATAATACCACCAAGGTATTACCACGAAGGATAGTATCACTCAGGTACAGACTCAGCACACACCAGGTATTTCTTAGGTACAGTAGTAGAGATTATTAGAAGTAAATACCGAATCATCTTACTCTGTTAAGAGAAAGACCTACGAAGGATTTATAATCATCATCAAACATGCATAGGATCTCTAGGTGCCGACTCACACAGGATCGCTCGGTACTGACCCACATAGGATCGTTTGGTGCTGACCCACACAGGATTGCTCAGTGCTGACCCACACAGGATCACTAGGTGCTAACCCACACAGGATCTCTAGGTGTTGACCCACACAAGATCGCTCAGGTAGTCCTGCATGGAATCCTATAGTGGTTCCATGTGGGACCCTCAATTATAGACCCATGAAGGATCTCTTCCTCAAGTCACAGCCAGCTACAGGGTTCTCGCGCTAAGCTTGCTCGTCTCCGGGAGGGCCCTCTCCTCAAGCCACCGGTTGATACACCAACTACCAAAAAGACCCATGAATAAGTATCCCAAAGGACCTCCACGTCAAAGGGGTCTCAACTCAACAAACAACGCGTCAATCGGACGCTCGGTATGTAAGTTATTAGCCTTTTAGTATTGAGGGCCATGTTGGATTCGTGCTCAATCCAACCCAACTATATACCAACTTTATCCAATTCTCAAGTGGGGTATACCAAAGGGACCGTCTCGCTCCAAATTTTAGAGCTCCGTTGAATGTTTGTCAAATGGACTCCTGGTGACAAAGTTTTGGTTGAAAGAGCATAAATGAGTTGAAGTGGGTATGGGTTCAGTCTGACCTGGTCGGACCGACCCGGCCCGACCCGGCCTGGGTCGACCCGATTTGGGTTGACCCAGCCCAACCCGCACTGGGTGGCCCGGCCTGTGCTGGGCGGTCCGGCCCGCTGGGTGGCCCGGCCAGGGCAGCAACCCACAGGGCAGCGAGGCAGCCGCAAAGTCCGTGGGTGGCCACTGGATCCGCGGGGTGGCATAAGGTCGCGGGTGCGGTGGGGTGGTGCAAGGCTGTGGGTGTCATGGGGTGGTAGAGACTGTGGGTGTCGCGGGGGTGGCACGAGGCTGCGGGTGCCACGGGGGCAGCGTAAGGCCGTGGGTGCCATGGGGTGACATGAAGGCCACGGGCAGTGGAGGCCGCGGCGGTGCAGTGGCCGCAGGGCGGGGGAGGCCGCGGGTGACACAGGGGCCGCGGGGCGGCAGAGGCCGCTGCGGCGCAGAGGCCACTGCGGCATGGTGGCCGCGGGGCGATGTTGTTGCTTCGGCACATTCGTCGCGGCCAGCAGTGGTGCCGGACACCGTTCTCGTGCCCCACCAAGGATAACTTCTCGTCCTCCTCCATCGCGAAGAACAGACCAAAAAGAAGAACGGTGGAGGGGCTGGCCATGTTTGTTTGGCCTGCACCCTCCATGTTAGAGTGGTAGCAAGCGGCTCAACAAAATATTGAATAAAGAATTTCAAACCCTACAACCTCTCGCAATTGATTTTTCCCAATCCCACAAAAGAAATCATATGTGGATCAACTAGTTAGAGAGTTGATCCACATTATTTGTTTTAGAAGGGAATAACATGGGAATATATAATCATACACAACTAAACCCCTACATAGAAGGTTTTTTGAAGATTGTCTGCGGTTGTGACGGATTGTCGTTAGTCAATCCCGAAACAAGACTCCTCCAACGGCGTTGGTGAGGAGAGGAAAAAGATGATGTTGGTGATGACGGTGTTTCCTCGATCGTCGGTTCGTTTTTCATTGGAGATCATTTGATGAAGTTTATAGAAATATTCATCGAAGGAGAAGAGTTCTTCGTCGGTGTTAGTCGTTGGATGATGAGTTTCTCCATGATTCTCCAAAGATTCTCCCTTTCCATAATTCCACTAAAAAAATGAAATCCCAACATAATAGAATATGTTATCTTTTAATTTGTTAGCATAAATTCAAATTTTCTTAATTAATTAATTGATGTGGTTGTCACCATTAAAGTGGGAGGATACCAAAGGTCACCTCCCCCATTAAAGAGGGAGTTCAAGAGGCTTCTCCCCTTAAAGAATGAGTTAGGGGGTTTCGGGTGGTCCCCACCCTCAAATTCAAATTGGGAGGTTTTGAGATTGGTGGTCCCCATATCCATAACCTCACATAGGAGGTTTCAACAAAAAATGTTATACATTTTTATCTTATTTTATTCTTCCTCAAAAAACTCAAAATCTAACTTTCACCCTCGACATACTACAGTCGAGGTAAAGGACTCCATAAGAAAATACCAGCACTGCAAGTTCATCGGTTCCCTCGGATTTCAATTCCGAGCATCGGTTCAAAAGTTACAAAAATCGGCTCGAATGTTTACTGAACGTACCCAAAAAAAAGTTCAGAAATTTATTCCGGACACACCGGACTTCAGAATGACGCGCCATCAATTTTTTGGACTTGTAAAATTCCCATATATTTAAAAAACAATTACATGGAAATTCTGGGTCTTTACATTCTCCCCACATCCGGGATTTTCATCCCCGAAAGCCACATCACAAAACTAGGAAAACAAGTGGGGGTACTGAGCATGAATCTAGGCCTCCCGCTCCCATGTGCTCTCCTAGAGGTTCCCATGTTGCTAGAGAACACGCACCAGAGGTATCGACTGCCCATGAAGGACCCTCTCCAGTCGATCGTCAATCTCAACTAGAACCTCTGAAAACGTCACCCCATCATCGATGTCCAGATCGCAGTGTTCGATGATGTGGGATGGGTCATGCACGTATCTCCTCAGCTGGGATACATGGAAGACGTCATGCACCCTATGCACCTGTGGTGGAAGAGCTAACTGGTAATCCACCTCGCCAACTTTGCTGAGGACCTAAAAGGATCCAAAGAACCTTGGAGATAACTTTCCACCTCGACCAAATCTCCGCAAACCTCGTCAGGGTGAGACCCGTAGAAAGACGTGGTCACCATCCTCAAACACTATAGGTCTTCGTCTTCTATCGGCATAAGATTTCTGCCTGCTTTGTGCAGTCTTCATCCGCTCCTGGATGTTCTGCACTTTCTCTGTGGTAGCCCGTACCATCTCAATTCCCACTAGTACTGACTCCCCTAGGTCAGTCCTGCACAACGGTGATCTATAAGGTAGCACGTACAACGCCTCAAAAGGTTCCATATCAATGGTAGAGTGATAGATATTGTTGTATGAAAACTCCACCAAAGGCAAGTGATCCTCCTAACTGTGACCTAAGTCAAGGACGCAAGAACGCAGCATGTCCTCGAGGGTTTGAATGGTTCACTCTGTCTGACCATCTGTCTGAGGATAGAAGGCGGTGCTCAATCTAAGTTGCATCCCGAAAGCCTCTTGCAACCCCTTGTATAGCTAGGAAGTAAAACATGCATCATGATCGGAGACAATCGTCGAGGGTACTCCATGTAGCTGCACAATCTCTTGCAAAAAGAGGCTTCCTAATCTCTCTAATGAACCCTGCTCTCTGATCGATAGGAAATGGTCTGATTTGGTGAGTCGGTTGATGATCACCCAAATCGAGTCATGTCCACTAGATGTACGTGGAAGTCCTATCATGAAGTCCATGGATATCTCGTTCCACTTCCACTCTGGGACCTCTAAAGGCTGAACCAAGCCTACTGGTACCTGATGCTTCGCCTTCACTTTCTGAAAAGTGAGGCACCAAGAGACAAACTCTGCTATTGCTTTCTTTATTCCTCGCCACCAGTGCTGTCATTGGAGATCCTGGTAAATCTTCACCAATATGGGATGTACCACTAGAGGGGATGTGTGGAACTCCCTCATCACTTCCTCCTAAAGTGACATTGGTACCATGGTACGTCCTCTGAATAAGATGACGTGCTCCCCACATTCAGAAAATCCATTAGGTACATGCTCTGTGTACATCTGAGCACATCGAGCCTCACAGTCAGTGTCCCCGCACTGCACCTCCCTAACTCACTGAAGAAGTGGGGGAGTGACTGTAAGAGAATGAAGTAAATCTACTCTATCATGTTCCACGAAGGATATTTTCAAAGCGAATAGCTGCTCTATCGCCTCACCTAGAAGCTATATAACAGACCTCCTGCTGAGTGTATCTACTACAACGTTCCCTTTCCCAGGAATATAGACTATCTCGAAGTCATAGTCCTAGAGGAACTCAAGCCAATGTCTATGTCTCAGGTTCAGGTCATTCTGAGAGAAGATATACCTTAGACTCTTGTGATCAGAGTACACTATAAAAATGCTCACCAATCAAGTAATGTCGCCACATCTTCAAGGTGAAGACCACTGCTGCTAACTCTAGGTCATGGGTAGTGTAGTTCTGCTCATGTTGTCTCAGCTATTGAGAACCATATGTGATCACTACTCACTCCTGCATCAGGAAACATCCGATTCTGGTCCCTAATGTGTCATAGTAGACTATGTGCCCTATTCCCACCTATGGAAGCCTCAAGATTGGGGCACTAGTCAGCCTCTCCCTCATCTCCTGAAAACTCCGATGGCATCTCTCATACCACACGAAGGGTTTCCGCTTCTTCGTCAACGCTGATAGTGGTGCTGCAACTCTGGAGAAGTCTGGAACAAATATTTAGTAGTATCCGGCCAAACCCAGGAAACTATGTATCTCCATCACGCTGTTGGGTGGCTCCCAAGAAAGTATTGCCTCAATCTTTGCTGGATCCACTATAACTCTAGCCTCTGAGATGACGTGTCCCAGAAAGTGAACCTCTCGGATCCAAAACTAGAACTTCGAGAGATTACTATAAAGTTTGTGCTCTTAGAGTGTGTCTAATACTACCTGAAAATGATAGGCATTCTCCTCCTCAATAGCTGAGTAGATCAGAATGTCGTCGATGAAGACTACTACAAAGCGATCAAGTTATGGCTGAAATATCATGTTCATGAGTCCCATGAACACTGTTGGAGCATTGGTTACACCAAATGTCATAACCAAGAAATCATAATGGTCATACTGAAATCTGAAAACCATCTTCTACACATCCTCATCTCGTACTCTGAGCTGGTGATAGCCTGATCTGAGGTCTATCTTTGAGAACCACTGTGCTCCCTTCAGCTGATCAAAGAGATCGTCAATCCTCAGGAGTGGGTACTTGTTCTTCACGGTCACCTGGTTCTGGCACTGATAATAAACATAAAGCCTCAAACTCCCATACGCCAACTTTGTGAACAAAATCGGGGCTTCCCAAGGAGAAACACTGGGGATAATGAACTCTTTCCCTTGTAAGTCCTCCAGTTGTACCCGTAGATCACGAAGCTCTGCAGGAGCCATCTAATACGCTGGTGTAGATATCGATGTCATCTCGGGGTACAAGTCAATGTAAAATTACACCACTCTATGATGAGGTAGACCCATAACATCATCAGAGAAGACATTCGCGTACTAGTCCACCACTACAGGATAACTTGGACTCTCCACATCAACTGCTCTGAGGGTTTGGCTAGCCAACTGATGATTGATTGGTTGCACTCTCGTCCAAGTAAGTCTATATTGTGCTGCAAAGGCTCCCTTCTATCTGGTGAGAGTAAACCTAGTCCCATCTATACGGACACACCGCACTTTGCGTATAATACAGCCAATTTGAGCATGGACTGTAGATAACCATTCCCTACCCAAGATGACATTGTAAGGCCTCAACGCTGCTACTAGGAGATCCTAGCTGAAGCTCTTGCCTCCTAGAGTAATCTCACAATATTGGTACCAGTGTGTAATCATCAAATCCACTCTCTTAGGAGTCTCTAGTTGTAAGGATCGAGCTAACGACTCCGTCAGAATCTATGAGCTCCGAATCAGGGCAGTGGAAATAAAAGAATGATTGGAACCTATGTCTATAAGTAATTCAGCTAAGGTGGAGTAAACACATATTTTAGCTCGTATCATCTCCGGAGCATCGTGATCATAGGCCTCAGCTGCCTGGAGCTGAGCTCGCCCATGTCCTCCTGCTCCCTGTAGTTGGGGTAGACCTCCTGGTGGTGGTGGCGGTAACATCTCAAATCGCCGCCCACCACCAGTTGCACGGTCAGCTCCTCTGTCACGTCTGCCTACTCCCTGCGGACCACCTCGGTCAAATATCTCTCTCTATTCCTGGGAGGTCCCTCGACCATCTACTAATAATCTTTTTGGAAGTTCAGATAGTCACGAGCCATGTGACCCTGCCTTCGGCATGCATAACACTGCCTGCTTCTAGCATGACTGGCTCTGCCTCGGGTGCCCTGCATAACCGACCCTGAATCCTGCGGTCATCCACCTATAGGTCTTGTCCTCTTGGACCACTGCGGCATCTATCTATTTACAATTTCAGAAGACTCCTCTACGTGATGACTAGTGGTGGGTCACACTGGTGGTGACTACTCAGCAAGTAAACTCTTCACTAAGAGGGCTCTATCTAACACCCCCGCCTGTGTCGGGATGCTAAGATAAATCATTGAAGACATGATCTCCCGCATGAGTCCCTATTAGAAGGTCTGGGCCCTGAAGAATAGGTCTCACGCCATATCTATGGAGTAGCGTGAGAGGTCGGTGAACCTCACTGAGTACTGAGCCACAGTCTTGTTGTCCTGCTGCAGATGAAGAAGCTCCTATATGCGCACTGCGCAAAGAGTCGCTGGAACAAACTCTTCCCCAAACAGGCTATCGAAGTCTACCCAGAGAAGCTTCACTTCATCGTGAATATTAAGCATCATTCTCCACCATCTTCCTGCTACATCTTGTAGAAGACTGGTGGCAAGGATCACCATGAGATCAGCTAGTGTCCCTACCAGTCGAAAGACTCTCAATATGGCCTCCAGCCAATCCTCAACCACCTTTGGGTCTGTCTCACCCCTGAACCTGGGTGGACTCTAGCACTGGAACTCGTGTAACAGGCTCAAGTGGCGTGAACAATCTATTGTTGGTGATGGTGTCATCGGTGGCCCAATGGGTAATGATACCGCTGGTGTCTCCGCTGGTGCCTCTACTGGAAGAGAGCCCTGCACTGAGGCCTCGGCGCTCGATGGGCTATTAGTGTGTACTATATATGGAACCCAAGATGATTGTCTATGTGGAGGTATCCTGAAAATAAATATCTATTTCATGGTCAATAAGTTATACCTAGTAAGTTTAATCAAAATATCACAAAGAAAACTTTTGAAAACACACACGCAATTAGTGTTTTCGTGCATTAAGTTGGAAATCAAAAGTCAGGGTCCTGGTGTATGGATACGTCAGCCGCCGCACATACACTGGATTCCCTAAACTGATAACCAAACTCACTACACTTAACACTATTGCAGTTAAAAATATCAGAGTATTATGTTCTATGGTAGAACCGACTCCTCTGATACCAATTTTTCACGACCCATCCCCCGAGGCCCGTGTCGTGACTACCCCAAGCCCGCCTTCCATAGGCTAGGGGCTGGTGACTAGCACTGAAGGCGTATTCCCTAAAACTTGGAATGCATTGCCTTTATAACTAGTAATCACATGCATCCAAGCACACAGAAAGATACGAACTCAAGTAAACTGAATAGTAATAGAGTGAGTGGAGTAAGTAAAAGGGGCCAGAATACAAGCCCAACTAGAAAGTACAAGAAACTAAAAGTACAAGTAAATTTAAAACACTCATGTGAACACTCGAAAAGGATCCTACCTAAAGGGTAGGTTCAGCTCTCGATCGGTCATCTATGCGGTACACCTCTTCTAATGTCTACCTCCGATATACCTCCAGTCCTGGTACACTCATCCTCAGTCAACGATGTTTGTCGTCTGCACCAAAAACAACGAGGTGCAGGCATAGCCCGTGCAGGGGTGAGTATAATGATACTTAATAGAGACACTCAAGGTATCATAAATCCACAAAGGATGAACCAAAAAGCATGAAAAAAATTGATAACCCTACTTAGGTATATACCCATACATATACTTAATTTATCAAGTAAACCCATCTCAAACATGAGGAATCACAAGGCCCAACTCATTAGCCCAAAGCTCAACTATTCCACAAAGGAAGGAATACCATGAAGGTAAGTAACACACAGGTACACCACATTTATGAATACCACAAAGGTATTACCACGAAGGATAGTACCACTCAGGTATAGACTCATATCACACCAGGTATTTATTAGGTACAGTAGTACATATGATTATATGTAACTACTAAATAATCTTACTCTGTTAAGAGTCAGACCCATGAAAGATATCTAATAATCATCAGACCCACATAGGATCTTTAGGTGCTGACCCGCACAAGATCGCTCGGTGCTGACCCACACAGGATCACTCGGTGCTGAACCAAATAGGATCGCTCGGTGCTGACCCACACAGGATCGCTAGGTGCTGAACCACACGAGATCTCTAGGTGCTGACCCACACAGGATCTCTTGAGTAGTCCCACATGAAATCCTAGATTGGTTCCATGTCGGACCCTCAATCACAGACCCACGAAGGATCTCTTCCTCAAGTCGCAGCCAGCTACTCGGTTCCCGCGCTAAGCTTGCTCATCTTCGGGAGGGCCCACTCCTCAAGCCACTGGTCGTTACTATAACTACCACTAAGTACCATGAAGAATTATCCCAAAGGAATGTCACGTAAAGGGGTCTCAATGCAACAGACGGCGCATCAATCGGACGCCAGGTCTGTAAATTACAAGCCTTTTAGTCCTGAGGGCCTGGTTGGATTTGTGCTCGATCCAACCCAACCATATCCCAACTTTATCCAAATAGAAAGAGGGTTATACCAAAGGGAACGTGTCTATACATGTTTTAGATCATTTTAGACGGTTAGTCAAACGGACGCCTGGTGCTAAAGTTATGTCTAAAAGAGCGTAAATGAGTCGAAGTGGGTCTGGGTTCGGTCTGACCCGATCAGACCGACCCGGCCCGACCCGCACTGGGCGGCCCGACCCGTGTTGGGTGGCCCAGCTAGGGCAGCGGCCCGCGGGGCCATGAGGAAGCCATGGAGGCCGTGGGTGCACACGAGAGCCACAGGGTGGCACAAGGCCACGGGTGTCGTGGGGCGGCGCGAGGTTGCAGGTGTCGCGGGGCGGCGGAGGCAACGGGCACCGTGGGGGCGGCGTGAGGCCGTGGGTGCCGCGGGGTGGCGCGGAGGTCGTGGGTACCACGGGGCAGCATGGAGTCCATGGGAGGCAGAGGCCGTAGTGGAATGGCGGCGGCGCGCCGGCCGTGGGGCGGCGGAGCCCGCGGGGCATGCGGGGCGACGGAGGCCGCGGGGCAGCGGAGGCCGTAAGCGGTGGAGGCCACGGTGGCCATGGGGAAGCGGAGGCCATAAGCGGCAGAGGACGTAGCGTCGCGGTGGCTGCGGGGCGGCGGAGGCCACGATGGCGCCGGGGCTGCTAGGCGGAGGAAGCCACAGAGGCGCGGCGGCCACGGGGTGGCACCGTGGCATCGGCGCCTTCGTCGTGGCCTACGGTGGGGTTGGCCACCATTCTCTTGCCCCTTGATGATGACTTGTCATCCTCCTCCATCATGAATAACACACCAAAATGAAGAATGGTGGAGATTCCGGCCATGTTTGTTTGGCCGACACCATCCGCGTTAGAGCTGTAGCAAGCGGCTCAACAAAGTCTTGAATGGAGAACGTCAAACCCTACAACCTCCCGTAATTGATTATTCCCAAACTCAAAAAATAAATCATCCGCAGATCAACTAGTTAGAGAGTTTATCCACGTTCTTTTTTTAGAAGGGAAGAACATGGGAATATATAATCATACACAACTAAACCCCTACCTCGAAGGTTTGTTGAATATTGCCCGTGTTTGAGATAGATTGGCGTCAGTCGATCCCAAAACAAGTCTCCTCCAATGGCTTCGATGAGGATATGAAAAAGATGAAGTCAGTGACAGTGATGTTTCCTCGATCGTCAGTTCATTAGTCATTGTAGATCCTTCGACGAAGTTTTGCGAAATATTTGTCGAAGGAGAAGAATTCTTCGTTGGCGTTCGTCGTTGGAGGATGAGCTTCTCTACGATTCTCCAAAGCTTCTCCCTTTCCCCAATTCCACCAAAAAATGAAATCACAACATAATAGAATATGTTATCTATTTAGTTTGTTTTCATAAATTCAAATTTTCTTAATTAATTAATTGATGTGGTTGGTACCATTAAAGTGGGAGGATACCAAAGGTCGCCTCCCTCATTAAATAGGGAGTTCAAGAGGATTCTCCCATTAAAGATAGAGGTAGGGGGTTCGGGTGGTACCCACCCTCAAATTCAAATTGGGAGGTTTTGGGCTCGGTGGTCCCCACCTCCATAACCTCACATGGAAGGTTTCAAAAAAAATAAAAAGGTTAGACATTTTTATTCTATTTTATTCTTCCACAAAAAAATCAAAATCTAACTTTCACCCTTGACCTACTACAGTTGAGGTGAAGGTCTCCTTAAGAGAATACAGGCACTGCGAGTTCATTGATGCCCTCGGATTTCAATTCTAAGCACTGGTTCAAAAGTTACAAAAACCTTCTTGCATGTTTACTAAACGTACCTGAAAAAAAGTTCAGAAATTCATTCCAAGCACACCGGGCCTCCGAATCACGCGCCGTCAATTTTCACAGACTCGTAAAATTCCCATATATTTAAAAAACAATTACATGTAAATTATGAGTCTTTACACATACTAAGTGAGAAAAGAAACAAATTTTATCCTTTTTCAAATCTATAAAATCATGGATGGAAAATTAAACCTAACATTTCTTAGAGAGAAAAAGGAGTTTATAATCTAAGGGGACCATTTAGGTTCCAACATCAACCAATGTAAAAGTTTTCAATAATTTTTTGTCACTTCCAAAATAAAAAAGGTCATTGAGAATATTTTAATCATATAAAAAGGATAAAATTGATGAATGGTCATTTAACTCAAATAATAAGAACTAATTATAAGAATAATCTATCGACCATTTGAAATATAAAGTTTTTAGTGGGTTACTTTAATAAATTTAGAAATAAAATAATTAAAGTTAAGATTCTTAAATCTATTAAATTCAAATAGAAAAGTTATCATGGAAGTTACTACCTAAAGAGGGAATATGACATTTTTTAATGACCTTAAGAGATAATTATATTAACTTAATTAACATTCAATGACTAGGGATTTATAAGAGTTAAGAAAATTGGAGGTTGGTATATATTTTTCTAAGAATAAAGGTAGAATGCCACAACTTCCAAATTTGGGTATAAAACATTTGAATGAATCTTATAGTTTTACAGATTCTCAAAGGAAGAGGTAATAATTAAAATTTTAAAAATTATAAGATATTCTTAATAAACTATAATTTAATATTTTTTAACCAAGTTTCTATAACATATTCATTCTTATAAAAATTATATAAAATCCACTATCTCTGATAAAAATGCACTTTTAGTATTTAATATAGTTTCTATAATAGATGGTTGTGAAATAATTATATAGAGTACATTTATAGAAAATATAAAGGATCCATATAACTTTTCTATATATTTGAAAATTACTAATAGGAGGACATGAATATGACTTTACAATTTGGAATATAATATTAATTTGATTCCATTATCACTGTATAATATATTTTATATTAGATATCTCAAACCCTCCATGGTTTCATTGAAACTAACTCACTGGTTAGTTACATATCCAATAAAAGTATTCAATGAATTATTTGTTATAATTGGTAGTTTTATAATTTATATTGATTTATTTGAACCTAACACTAATATATTATTTTATATGTTAGTTTAGGTTTTATTTATATGTAAATATGATTTTTTAGATTTTCTTTATTTTAGTGTTTTTTTATGAATTTAAATAGTATGGGTTTTAGAATATTTTGAATGAATTTATTAAAAAAATAGAAAGGAATGATTTTATTAACTAGTTTGTATCACCCCAATCATTCCAATTTGTAATTTTTTTTATAGCTTTCCAAGAGTAAAATTATAAATCCTAGTAATTGTATAAAAAGAGTCAAAATGATGATACAAATCCAGCACGAGTCATACAACTTTGGCACAGTCCTTTTATATTTTTTTAAAACAATGGATGAATTTTTAATTCATAAAGAAACTATTTCAAGAGGGATGGAGCTTCCATATGTATATATTTAATGTTTTCATTTATTTAGTAAAGAATGAAATTAATATTTAAGGATTGGAATGAAGTATGAACTATAATTTTATAGTGTATTAACTATTTTTTATAGAGGAGTGAAAGAAGAATATTCGAGTTTCATCATGAAGATTAAATTTAGGTGTTTATGAAATAAAACATTATAATATGATATATTTTATTTAAATGATACTGAACTAATATATTTTTTGAAGATGAATCAAAGATGAATTCATATACATATCTTCTAAGTAATTATGTCTACCAAATTAGTAGTGATTGTATATGGTGAAGGTTTATTTAATAGAGATTATATGTGAATAAATATTTTGTTTATCAATGATTATATTCTCTTAATATGATGAACAAGGTTTATGATTAAATATATTTTTTGAGAAATCTATAAATGTTAATTGGTCGTATCTCAATGATCAAAGGATTAATGAATATTTTAGATAGAGGATGGATTAAATTAAAATAATATTATGATAATAATTATATTTTAATATTTTGAAGAGTGTTTAAGTGTTACTTTAACATAATGAATATTACAGAATATTGAGTTTATAGGTAAAATAGGTTCCTAAGATTAGTATGTGACATATAAAGTCAACACTAGAGTTATAAAAAGTTTTGAAATACTATATAATCATTGTCTGGGGATTGTATAATTTGTTTATTTGTGAATTTAAATATTAAATACATTCATAAGTTTTACATTGAATCTATGTATAATTGAGGTAAAAACTATTATGATTTTATAATAGTCAATCAATATTTTGGAAGGATGTATAATATTGAGTTATGATTTTTTAAATATTACATAACATTCAATATAAATTTATAAAGGTTCTATAAATGTTAATTAAATATTACATGGGTGGATAATTGTTGAAAAAATGTTTTATAGGATGTGTAATATTAAAATATGTGATAGTAGAAATGCATGAGATTGTATCTGATTATTCTAAAGCTTCATGAAACTAATTTGAATTATATGATGATTCTATTTAATATTAGAGGAAAAAAATAATTTATCCATATATTTATACATGAGAATGATTTTATGTTTATTATGGAATCATATAACATGAATTCATCCATATAGTTGGTTTAATATGAATGGTCTCTAGACATTTATGAAATAATATGGGACAAATTTCACACATTAAAGGAAAAGTGATATGTGTAACTTTTAAAAGAGTTAATTTTATCCAAAAGGTACATATTGAAATAGTTTGGGATTGATGTAATAAATTCATAGTTGAATAATAATAATGTTATATAATTATGTTAAATACAGATATTATATATTCTATAGTCTTTAATAAATTATGTGAACAATTAATAAATGTTAGGATTGATGTGGAGAGATTCCAAAAGGATCTCTAAATGTGGAAGTGATGAAATGAAAGTGATACTCTATAATTACAAAGAGAGTAATAATTTTTAATTAATATTTAATAAAAAGTAATAAGGATGATATGTTTAAAATAAATTATATAGGATGAGAAGAAATTTTTGTTAAATTATTTCATAGACGGTTACCTCAATATAAGAGGAGGTGAATAGATAGAAGTTTTTAACCATGTAGATGACTGGATATTGGATATAAAAAATGAAGAAAAAATATATTGAAGACAAGTGATAAAGATAATGGATTGAAGAATTATGATTTTCTTATATGAGATAAGATTCATTTGTATCATATTAAAAATCTTTATAATAGGATAAGAAGAGTCTTATGAACCCTCAGGTTTGGATTTTGTTTTATTCAAGTCTTACTTTAGAAGGTCGGTAATATTCTACCATCATTAAATAAACTTAAGGATAACTACAAGCTATTGATATAAATTCATTTTTACTCAGGTTTTTTATAAATATTTATTTAATGTAAATATCTTATGATGATACTAAATCACATAAAATGGATAATTTTATCCACACTAAGGATTATTCACTCATGATGACTAGTGAAGCTTGAAAATATTGGCATTATTTTTTCATGTGTTCTTGGTGTGATTTATATTTGGATAAATTAATTTGTATTATATCAAATCAATAATTAAGAAAATGTAATTAATAATATATATATATATATATATATTACTCTATCAAGTGACAAAAGTTTATTTGAGAGAAAATCATAAAAAGATAAAATAAATAGGGTTAAAGGACTTAACCCCTACCCCTCTTAATGAACTCATCGTGGTCCTTGGGCTATTTATTCCCTATATATAATATGGTAAAAAATTTCAATAAGAGTATGAATTTACAAATTAAAAATAATTATATTTAAAATAAAATTCAAACATAAACTAATTCAAGTTTAAGTGTAACAAAATGAAATTAAATAAAATGGTTATTTTTAGTGTAGTTAATAGGATTCAATGTTTACTTTTCACTTCTCTCTATTCATGAGAGAAATAGAACCCACTAAATAATCCTAAGTTTTAAAGGAAACTTATAACTAATTACATCCTGTCTTTTCTAGTGAATTCACAACCAACACAATAACCTAAATTTTAATGGGTAGTCACAACCCAATTATAACACACACATTTTGAGGAAGGTATAACCTAACTAAAATTTTGAATATGGGAGTCAAAATCCTAAGAAAACCTTTTAAGGGAGGTATAACCAACCAATCCTACTTTTTAATGAAAATGCATAAACCAAAACTAAACACATAGAGAAATGATAAAGAAATATAGCACCACAAAATAAAATTTTAAAATAGTATAACCAAACTGTTCTTCTTTTCAATTAAAAATCATAAAAAATACTAAATTCACATATAAATGATAAAAATACAACACCACAAAACAAGAAGTTAAATAGGTGAAAATTCTAAAAGTTAAAGAAAATGTGATCACTTTTTCAACAGTAGAGTATAGCTCATTGAAGTCTAAAAATAATAATTATAGCAGTAGTGACCATAGTTGTAGTATTAGAAAATTTATACATTATGTTCTTTGAAATTTTCATGTTTTATAATTCACATTCATATTGTTTATGGTTTTTTCCAATCACTATTTATAGAGCTCTCACTTTCATCAATGAACTACTTCAGAGTTGTGAAATTCCTATTTCTTTGAATCTTCATGACCGTTGTAAAAATATTTTCCAGAAAATTAAAATAGTGATGAATCCCATGTTTGGAATAATAAGATTCATACCTTTCAAGAATAATCATTGAAGAAGTTTTAATTTCCTATAAAGTAGTCTTCAAATTAATCTCAATGAGTGTATACATTTTAGATTTTCATTTAATTTCATTATAAATGGATCTAAGGTTTTTATAAAGAATACTTGATTTTTAAGTACACAGTGTGACTATAAAAAATAAAAAATAAAAAAATATCAATAAAATAAATTTAATGAATTATGTAATATAAATTTTAAATAGATTTTTGTAGATAATAATAAGATTACTCTTCAATCTCCTATTTATATCCTTAAATATCTCTATAACTACTTGGACTATATGAAGTGCTTCCCATTTTGGGAATATAAAGTCATGGGGGATACAGTCCTTGAGAAGTCTTCCATGAATCTATGATAATATCCTACTATCCTAAGGAACCTATGCGCCTTGAACATATTTCTGAGTGGCTCCCAATGAATAAATTATTAGAACTTCATAGGTTCAATTGTTACTCTAACCTCTTAGATGACATGCCTAAGGAAGTTGACCTCCTAAATCTATAAATTACACTTCAATAATATAGAGTTAGTGTTCCCAATGAAATTTCAGGAAAATACATAGATTATTAGCATCATATTAGTCCTCCAATGAATAAAATATGATTTTTTTCAATGAATACCTCTACAAAAATTCCAAGAGGTCCTGGAAGATATGATTCATGAGGCTCATGAACACATATGGGGAGTTTTTAAAAAAAATAGAATCACCAATTATTCAAAATGACTATAGTAGAACATGAACACTGTCTTCAGGATATCCTCCTCTTGATCCTCTTGTTGGTGATATCAAAATCTAATATCAATCTTTGAGAACCAATTATATCCTATCAACAGGTCAAATAGGTTATTTATCCTCCACATAGGTTATTTGTTATTGAATTTCACATTAATTGGGATATAATTAATTATTCAAAGTGTTAAGTTCTCATATGCCTTGTTGGAAAACAACAATGGATTTTCCCCTAGGGATACACTAGTTCTAAGGAATCCTTTATACATAAGTTCCTCCAACTAAAAAATTAGATTTATGATGTTTATTAGGGACTCCCAATAATTTTTAAATGATATTAGAGTGGTCTTATGGTATAGAGTAATAGAGAATTTTATCTCCTCGTATGGGTAATATCTAAGTACATCCTTAATAAATATATTCATGTATGCCTAATTGAATATAGGAAGAGGATAATTTAAAATTTCCACTTCATACAAAACAAAACTTTATAAATATTGGATGACCAACTAAAAAACCTATACAAGATACCCACTCACCTCAACTAAAGGTCTCACTCAGCCATGAAGAAAAATCTCCATTCATCAGCTCGTAATCACACCAATATTTGATGATAATAGTATATCTATGCTTAGACTAAGGATAACTAGTCCATACAATGGATGATGTCATAGGAATTCATTCTATCCATAATGAGTTCCCATGAAAACCTCTCTCCCCTAAGCGTAAGCTCGTACTGTTGAGATATGTTGGTAAGAATATAATTGCTTTCCATTGAATTATTTATCTATAGGGGTTGGTCTACATGCTCAACCAAGATTTTTATCTCTCAAAATAAAGATTTAGAAACCATGTAATAGCCTGAAATAGTATATATGGTTATGTTTTCTAGTGTAGAGAAGATATAAATCATACATTGAATCATTTCAGGCATAGCCTGGGTATAAAACACCATCATCTTCATCTATCTAAGTCCCTATCCACATGTATCCTAATCCTAGAATAGAATTCCAAGAAGTGTTGATAGTGGAATATGATCATATAATTTTCTTCCTATGAATCCATTGGGTATATCTCTAAATACCCTTAAAATAATTTTTTATGAGGACCACCTGATCCACTGTAGGGAGTCCCCTGACTGCGTCATTATCACTTATGTGGTGGTCTATCCACTGAGCCTCCATAACTAACCACTATTTAATGTCAATTTAGGTAGTCTTGGGATATCTGAAATCATCTTATATATCCATATAAAACCCACTTTACATGTTGGTTTAATCCCACACATGAATTACCTATCACTTAATCTCTGGAATAGGATCACACATGTGTATTCTTATGGTGTTGTGACCCTGATGCATGTCATCAACTAGTCATGGATGATGAATCTACTCATAGAAAACTAGTATCATATCTCACTATTGTCTATCCATCTATTGGTAATATCTTTATCACTATATCCCTATTCATAACTCCATAGTATATGGGGATGAAAATCGGGACAACATTTGCTCAAATCTCTATCCATATCTAAGGATTGAACTTATGTCTGTGTTGGAATCCATCACAAACCATATAAAGAGAGAACCAAGTGATGTTAGTAAACCAAAAAACATACTCTTAAACTAATATGGTTCACTTATATAGGCTCAATATCTCTTGTATGTGAACCATTATCAATGTAGCTAGGTAATACTCCTCATGAAAAAGTCACTCAAACTCTACCTAAGGAAGATTCACCTCATCATGGGTATGGATGTTTAAGGTCCACCAGTGACTCATTGTGCTATAGAGAAAGATATATTCTAGTACTACCAAATGATTGGAAGATAAATAGACCTATTGAAACACTTATATCAATACCACAATCCAATCTTCTATAACTCGTAGGTTATGCTCTCCTAGGAACCTAGGTGGTCTCTATCACAGGAATTCATAAAGCACACTCAGCCTACATGGAACTTTATACTATCCCACTTGAATCATCCACTTCTTCACAAGTGGAGGGATGTATTCCTATACTTTGGGTGGAAGGTATGATCACCACCCTACTAGTCGGGACATATCATGGTCTGGTCCTTTGATAGAATCCCCATTTCTCAACAAGTTGAAAATAAGAAGCTTTAACACTGAAATGATTGCATCATGACCCTACCTTGGGATCCTAACTAGTTGTTGGAATGGTGGCATCCTACATTTAACAAGGAAAGACCACATTCAGTAAATCATATATCGGAATCTTATTTAATAAGCAAATTGGGAAACAATATCCAACCACTCTATGATTCATTCACTATCCTATAAGTACCCTATAGAAAATTTATAGTTTAGAGTCAACTAATAGGTTATCAGAGTTCCTGTGAATGGTTACATAAACTTCTAGATGAACACTAGGTTCTTTGACCTGAAATCCAAACTCAAAAACCTTAGACACCACTAACCTAAATTCCCAAAAAAATCATCACAATACTCTTAACTCCCAACTCCATCCCTAAGACAAACTCACTCTGAAATCATCCTAACATAACTTGTCCCACTATGACTCCAATAAGATTAGTATTAAATTGAGTATTAAAATATGATCCCATGTCCAATAGGTTAGGGGATGGTGACTGGAAAGGTGAGGAGAGTCCTCACTCTCATTTCTCCCCGAGCTAGGTTTCATTTAGCAACATTCCGGTGGGGGAGGCCCGCATGCTGCTTCTCAAGCATTGTCTCCCCCTCCCCTCTTTTCTTCCTTACTCCCCTCTTTACATTTATTCGTCATCCTCTTGGTCCCATGTTTTCTTTCATTCCTTTATTCCCCTAATAAAATTCTATTCTATATATGGTCTTGAATCCCTATTGAAGCCCCATTGGTTTTTCCTCTTCTCTTCCCTTCCGGTTACCGTGTTTCCAACCCCACTCTAATCCAAGGTGATGGTTTTCTTAGGCAGGTTTGGGATCTGTATGCTGAATCGTGTTGGTGTCATAGAATCTCAACCATGTTTTCGGTGGATTCAATAGTTGGGGTTGACGATTTCAAGTGAGTATGATCTTATTCTTAGAGACCCTACCACTTCAAACTCTACTTTACCTTCTTTCTCCCTTCTTACTCTCCTTGTCGGTCTGTTATCATTTCTTCAAGATGATTTGGGTTGTGTTGTTTATTCAGTCGATGGTTTTCTAGGAGGCACACCCTTCATCATCTATGATATATGTTGTATATATTTCATACATTTTTTGCAGTTCATATCGAAAAAAATGGGAATGTTTAATGTTGGTATGGTTTTTATTCGACTTGTTTAGGGATGTTGGTCCTATGATGGTCATAGCATTGTAGGGTTCTCATCGATGACTAGGTTTTGTTTCATTTTTGTGCATGATGTTTATCTTGTAAGTTTTTATCCCAAATAAGGTTCTTGTTTTTTTATTTTAGTTTGATTTTAAGGAGAATCTGTCATTTGATGATGGTGAGGTTGAAGGTGTTTCTGTTTATTGTGGTTTGAATCTCTGGAGGGATATTTTCCTATGGGTTCCTACCGGCAGGGGTGATAAAAAAGGTGCATCTATCTGTCAGGCGTGTGGCTTGATGTTCCTTGTCACTAGATATCTCATGAATCAAGGAGTTATGGTGTATTTTATCTTGATTCATGGTTTTTTTATTTTCCAATGTAACTTTGGTTCTCTATTTTTCAATTTCAAATTTGAGATTTATGGGTTCTTGGGTCTACCAGTTGAAATGAGAGGTTCCCACTTTACCATAAATTGGATTTAAAAAAAGGATTTAGATGATGGTGACTAGAACTACTTAGGTATATTTCACATTATAGGAGGCCTTATCATAATGTACTTGTACTCAACCACTTGTATACTCACTTGATAAGAAATAAAGAAAAATATAAAAATAACAAACTGAAATATATAAATGCATAGGACATGTGCTAAATATCAAAAAGGGTTTTAAAAGTGAAAGATAATAATGATAGTGTAAAAACATAATCTTAATATCCTAAAAAAGACAAAATAACCTAGCACAACTAGTGAATGTGAATTATCATCAACAAACTAGCTCTTAAAATGAATTATGCCCACAACCATCACCTCTCGGTACCACTAAGATCCCATTCCAATTTCAGCATGTCTATCCTAATCCCCAATATACTATCCATAATCTATGTAAGACATAAAATGTGTAGGTAAAAATTTTTATTCATGGGTGAGTATATACATACCTTGTAGGATTCCATGAAATTAAAAAAGATAAATTAAAATAACCTTTAATTAAAAACCACAAAGGAAATTATAACCCAGATATTCTTAAAGAGGTAGAGAACCTGATATATAAGAGAGTATCACCCATGAAATCCTAGATATAAAGGAATATTTATATACCACATGAAATAATATAATCTAAACTACCAAGATCAAAAACCCCCTATCTTCTCACTTACCATAGTGGGTGACCCAAACCTCACCAGAGCATTTGTATTGGTTGAGGGAGTATCAAATCCCAATAGAATAATCATTCCTTCTTGATAATACACATCATAAAAAGCATTACTTAACTCCATGGAAATATGAAATGCACTCCATTAAATCAGGTCACATTGATCATGGGTGTACCTAATTCTATCAACCTTATGGGGGTCCCACACCTTATCATAGGTAAGGGGCTATTGAACCTAAATTTTTAGGGAAATTCTTTTGAGTATTTAAGGAGTACCGAACCATGAAAACCTATAGTTTAGTAGTGCCATTTCATCAATAACTAGTGAAGATAGTATTAAACATTAGGGTACACTCCACCAATTTCACTCAAAACCTAACATTGACCCTATGCCGAAACAATTTTAATATACTTATATTGCCTCATAGATGACCTCAAATGGTAAAACAAATCTCACTATTTCAATACACATTGATAGATGTTTAGGATATGCTATTTATTTTTCATAAACTAACGCAAGAAAATATTTTTGTGAAAAAACATCTCATAAGCAAAGGGATGGACACATAGAGACCATTGGGCATGCCACATCATGTATTGTGTTAGGGGAGGGCATTCCACAATGTAGAGCATAACATTTTATCCATTTCTAAAATGTGGTTGTGTGGTTCCCACATCTGTATCACATCCACCCTCTTATGTTTGGTTAGGGTGTACCTAACTCAATTCGTTGCCCCTCCCATCCTCATGCTTGGTCCACCCAATCGAGGGAGCTCTCCTACTAAGCTAACTCGCACATCATAAACTCAGTAATTCTTAGGCAACCCAAACCACTATAATTCACTACTGTAACAAATTTCTTAACATACTCATGATCTATAAGGCCCCAGCCTTAAAACATTACAAAATCATCAGATAAGTCAACAATTTGACTTTAATTATATCGAGGATAATTTCAGGTTTAGAGTTTAAACGAATTAGGCCATTATTAATACATATCAACCCATAATAATACAATAGGATACTATCAAAACAGTATGCATTTTTTCCAACAAATAAAAACCTTAAAAACACTATTTCTTTTCTCGATAAAAATCTTCTTGACATATTCCATTATCTTACTCATCCTTATACCCTATGAAAACATTTTAAAAAAACTTGGGATGAGCATAAAATATTAGTAAGGGAAAAAATAACAAAAGAAAATATTATTCCATGAATATTTATAAACCCATGAATTCATAAGAACCATAAAAACTTCATATCCATCATAAATCATAAAGGTAATTTGTGGCATCCATATCATAATTACTTTGTAGCTTCCACAGACACAAAGGTAGTAACCTTCATGGTTACATTTAGAATACCCATCACATTATATTCTATAAATATCTTAGGAGAAACTTTAACATTTACCTTCTTCACATTACCCAGTTCATTGGGGATATATCAAAGGTTCACTCGCCCTAATTTTATCACAGAACCACCCATATACATAATCAATTCCCAAGAACCATAACATAATCATAACTCGTGAACAAGCATAAAGGAAAAATAGTAGTTCCATGTTGCAATCAGAAGACATCATTTAAAGATATTGATATAATCAATCCATTATTAAAACCAGTTTCAATACAAAAATACCTAAAAATTAATGTGGTTTTTAATTTCCTTTTAAAAAAATTACGGCTTGTAGATGAATCCAAATATCAAATAATACTCGCGATGGCAGAAAGGTCATTGTCACCGCGTACATTAAAAAACATTCTTTTTTTTCGTTTAGTAAAATGATTATTAAAAAGGATTCCTTTTGAAAATTAATTAATTAATTTAAAAAAAGGTTCTAATTATATACCATATTAAATAAGGAGGTTTATATTATCAAAATATGCCTCAATAAAAGGATATTGAGACGAAGTCTCTTACTTGAGTTCGACTTGTCTGGTTCATTCTTTAATTTCCTAAATAATAAAAATAGGTAAATTTATGCTTGATTTAGAACCTTTTTAAAGTTTATTATTAATTTTTTATCACTTATTACCATGTTATAACAATTAGTTAATTATTTGAGTTCATATCATACATTTTGTCGATGTTCGCTACTTTACTCAAAAATGAACTTGTTTTGATGAAAATTATTTATGTGGTCATAATTCCGTTATCTATAGAATATTATTCATGATAGAAATATCATATATATATCCAGTATATATGTATTTATAATATTCCATAACATTTGGATATAATAAATGAAATGCACCGTTCATGGAGACGGTAGACCGTACATACGCATGAACGCTACTTTCATTTCTTTGTCATATTATAAGAACAAAAAATAAATGATAAATATTCACATTAAAATTATAGTATATTATATATGTTTTATATGTTACATAATGTTATTAAGGCCATCCTTTATACATTCCATGTACAGAATTGATGATTTATATCAGTTTGAGGGAGCGGTGGTCCGCACTTCAAATGAAATTATTGTATTTACAAATTATGGAAAGCATAAAGGTATGTTGTAAATAAAAATTACAAAAGAATAGAGAAAATATAAATATATCATATTTCATATATATATATAGTGAAATAATAATGGCCACCATGATAGGTGGTAGGAGAGCATTGAACAATTACCGTTTCGTGTGGCAGTAGATCACTGTACACAGAAACAATATGTTCTATATCCATTAGATAGAGGTGTGTGTAAGTGTAAGTCAAAATATTTTCATAAAAACATCATAGTATATTTATTATACTGGTTTTGTTATAAAATAATGGAATAAAAGGGGGTATGGGTTTGGAGAAGGAAAATAAATGAAAGGAGCTTGAGAGAAGATGTTACCTCTAAATTGGGTAAGTCCTTTTGATTTGAGACAAAAGGCTTTCTTGAATTTCTTTATTCCAAAGTTAGGGATTCTAGGAGGAATTTATGGATGTTGGGAGATTATTTTATTAGGATATGGATGATTCAATCAGCTTTAGAGGTGTGAGTAAGTGTGTAGATGTGGTGGCCTTTTATAAGAGGGAGGAGGGAAACTCTAAGAAAGTTATGAAATATTATTTTATTATAAATTTATTTTAAAATTATAATATTTAAAAAGTTATATATTTCTAGGATAAGATGAGTATGGGTCTAAATATTCTAAACTAATAGGTTTTATACAAGTTTAGGTCACAAATTTACCTTTTCTATTGGCTTTAACCATTAGTTAAATAAATTAACTCTTACCAAGTCTTCTTGTATTTTAACACTATATGGTTATATATAGTTACAATAAAATACCAATATAACCTCAAGTAGATCATTAATGAAATTTATAACATTATATAATTCATTTGGAAGAATATTATTTTTTATGACTATTATATGATTTAATAAAATAGTATTTGTTTTAAAAACTCATTTATGTCAATTTTGACACTATTTTGTAATTGATTTTTGTTAAAGTCATAAAAATTTGATTCATTCAAAAACACTAAATTAACTAAAATATAAAATTCCATAATCATACATAAAATTATTGGATGGTATCATAATTTTCAAATTACATTTATTTTAATATTTATAATATCATTTATTTGAATCATTCATTAATAAGGTAGTCACTGCATCATCATTGTATCATAACTAAATTTATTTATATAAAATCTAAAAATTATAAACAAAATACCATGATATATTAAAGAGTTTTATATTTCTATATAATATTTATAGTCAAATAGATCAATTATATAACCCCACATTAAAATTCTTTTAGTGAAAATATAATGTTTTTGTTATATTTATCTTTACTTTAAATTAATTATTATAACATATCATTATCACACCCAGGTGGCTCCATGGGGTCCTAAAAGAGACCCAAGGATTATCATGGTCTTATATATCATAAAATAGGATTACAACATGCGTTATGGTAGTATTATATAATTATAATATTATTTTTTACCCTTATTTACCTGATTTACCCTATAACCATGGTAAATAAAAATAATTACTAAAGATACTATTCATAATGTCCAAAAATAAAAGGTAAATATTTACACTCTTTGGACCTTATGATTCCAAATTTGGAATCCATTTTTCATTATCCAAAACATATGTTTGTTAGATATTACTTTAAAATTAATTCTCGTTGTCAAAACCAGGAAGTGGATTTTAAGAAGTAAAAAACTATCAAAATATTGACATGTCTTCATGTATAATTTCAATGTTAAATTACTTCCAATGACCATATTTGAATTAAATGATAAAAAATTAATTAAATTACACTTTAATACCAATTAAAATAATAACCTAACTATATAAATTAATTAGATGAAAAGTAAGTTTAGAATTAAAATGTTGTATTTTTCACTCTTCATTAAAATATGAATTTCATCATAAAAATACGGAAATTTCAACCGAAGTAAATTTTGATGTACCACTTCCAAAGAATAAGTTTATTTTTTAAAAAATAACATATAAAAGTGATAAAAATATATTTAAAAAGGGTTTACCATTAAAATTTGTAAAATGAATTTTTAAAAATATTAGAGTATTTTATGTATAAAATCGGATTCATTTTCATTTTAAGCCTATAAAATTTATTAGATAAAAAAACATTTAAAAAAACATGTGTAATCATATTGTATTTATCTCTATTTATTCCCACCAATACAACATCTAGGCATTATCTACCATTTAAAATAATATTATTATTCTTGTATTATTTTTCGATATATCTTAGTGTTGTGTGCAACGTAAGATTTCAGAGAAACTCATTGTTTTGTGCTAGGTACACTATCGTACATAGTGTACCCTTTTAACTAAAATTAATATTAAATTCAAAAATATTAATAAATATGAAAATGTGTTATTCTATAAATACCTAGGATGTTACATGGTCCCTCTTGATTCGCAACCATTCAAACTTTGAAAGATCACTACTCTCCCAAGTGAAGTTACAACACTACAACTCTAAAATATTTTTCCATTGATATAAATCACCTTATAATTGGTT
Source organism: Viscum album (assembly GCA_963277665.1). NCBI lineage: Eukaryota > Viridiplantae > Streptophyta > Magnoliopsida > Santalales > Viscaceae > Viscum > Viscum album. The sequence goes on along the minus strand of OY728163.1, from coordinate 78,564,490 downwards.
CACGCATTTGTGAGTTTTCCATGAAACACTATTTTCACCTAATAGATGAAATCCAATTTTCCACATAGTGTTTTATTTGTAGAAACTCCTTTTGCAAACTATTTTTATTCCTTTCTAAAGTTACATAATACCTGTGTGAACTACTTGCATACCAAATGGAATGAGTGATTCATGAAATACCTTTTATTACTTAATGGATGACACATCATGAAAGAAACCTCCTTCATAAACAAAAACTCCTCCATGAACTGATCCTCCTTTGTGAACTCCACAATTTCATGAAGAAACCTTCTCTCATAAACTCAAATATTTTATGAACCACTTTTAGAGTTAGCCAAATTTTTTCTACAATGATACTCTATAATGAACTTATCTCACTGAAATTAAGTGATTATGGGTTATTTATAGAGTTAAAGAAGCATAAAAACCCACTAATAAAATGTATATTTAACCCCTTTATGAATCATCCTTTACAGCATATTGCTCTCTCTATATAGTTCATATGATACATAAATTTTCTTACAATGGACTCTGAATTGTCATTTATAAAAAAAATGAACTTCCTTTATAAACTCCTCTAAAACTGCACCTTTTGATCACAAATTATGAGCATGATTTTCAAATTTTCTTTCTGAATGCCTCTGAAAAAAACCTTTCAATTGTAAATGATGAATCCCTTCTGTGAACTTACTTTTCAATTCGAAAACATTTTTATGCGAGCTCGATTCATTTTCCCAATTTCATCTCCCATGAACTTCGTATTTAGTTCTCGATCACCATTTTCAGTCATTAAAAACTTTCTATATGGTTTGAGAATAGACACAATCCTCCTTTTTGGTTTCTCATAGATTCTATGAAATCCGTGAATTTTTCTATCCATGAATCATCCATTTTCCACAAAATCAACTCTAAAATTACATGCCCAGTAATTTTACAAACATTAATACCTTTCACTACCTTAAAAACTCCTACTTTATAAATTAACATGTTGGTTCTTTAGCAACTATATTTGTCAACAAACACAATCAACTCAAAAACCATGAAACGCCATTAAGAGGTATTTTTTCCCAACAATCACACATTTGGGTTTGTTGACAACATTTCAAAAAACATTTGGAAACTGATTTTCAAAAACACACATGCATCTCATTATTCAACCATCATTCACACTTAGTGGCACTATAAAATGATCAATGATTTAGTCAACATGTACTCTAATGCCATGTGATCTAAACTCATCTTGAAAAAAAAAATAGTATCCTAAAAATTTCATCATTGAACCACTTCATTCTCAATACCACTTGATAATCATTTCTCAATACCAACTATTCAGTAAAACCAATACAAATTATTGAATTTTTTTTTTGAAAGCATTCAAACTATTACATAGTGTGTGGCACATGATAAAATCAATTTCTGAAACCACACATTGTAAACTGATTGCATCATGAACTCCTTCTATTATTTATCTTACTTAAATGAACTAATTAAGAATCATTTGATTTATAAAACTCCCCCTATTTCAATAATCCCCATATCAACTTCTCCCCCTTTCAAGGTCAACACTTCTCCCCCTTTTCAATAAACCATAATTTCACTCCTTTTTTCTGAAATATGGTAAAGAACATGTATCAGCAGATAGGGAAAAACAAATCATACCTTGGGGAGAGGGGGTCCTACATCTAAATTTTTTCATGTGTGGGGATTCAACTAGACTCAAAAATATAATCAATACTATTCAAAAACTTCGTTTTTTATGTTCTTCATCAAGATGTCTACAAGAAATAATTTATTAGATATATACTCCATCTTTACAAGCCCATGCTCCACTTTCTCCTTGACAAAATGATACTTGATTTCAATCTGCTATATTCATGAGTGATGTAAAAAAATTACCAAGATTTATAGAACAAGAATTATCACAATATATTTTAATCAAAGACGTCACTTTAACTAACATATCTTTAAGATTTTTCTTCATCTGTAGTAATTGTATTCAATGTTGAGTGGCCAAAATGTATTTAGCTTCTTTGGTGCTCAGAAAAATATAGTCTAATTTCTTACTCAACCAAGAAATACACAATCCACCAATATATAATTCACCACCTAATGTTGAATTTATGTCATCCACTAAACTAGTCCAATATAAATTTATATAACCCAATAACTCTTGTTGAGGTTTTCCATTATACAGAAAACTAAAATTTGCCATGCCTTTGATATAACAAAGTAATAATTTTACAATAAGTAAATGAATTTACTTGGGATTAAATTGATATCATTATACTAGGCATGTGGGAAAAAATTCGGGTCATGTCGTTATTAAGTACAACAATATTCCAATAATCTACCACAATTTAGTGAAATTAACCATGTTTCCTTATTCATCCTTTAAAATTTTCATCTAGGTAGAAACAAAAGCTTTCATCTCCATATAATTTTTCATTCTAAAACATATCATAACCTATTTATCATATCTATATTTTGAAATGAATATACCATTCCTTTTTTGAGACGCCTGTATACCTAGAAAAAAAATTAACTCACCAATCATTGACATTTCGAACTCACATTTCAAAAATTCTACAAACTATTCATACTACACTTTTTTTCTATCCACCAAATATTATGTCATCAACATATACCAGAACCATCATCCTTTGATACTCTCATTTTTGACATAGAGATTATAATCAACTACACTATGATAGAAATTTAACTTCTTTATATAATGATCAATACATGAATACCTTTCTTTTAAATTAATCCATACAATGCCTTCTTCAATAGAAAAACATTTTTCTTATCTAAATAGACAATAAAAACATCTGTTTTTTTAATGTATACCTTTTTATCTCTATAACTCTATTAATAAATGTTTATTTTACATCCATCTAGAAAAATATCAATTTCCTTGGAACTATTATGGATAATAAGAGAGGAATATTATTCATCCTTGCAATGGGATCAATTTTATAATCTGTATTAATTCCCTCATTATGGGGGTATTCATTAGACAGTAGACATGATTTTTTAATAAATATTTCATATTTATTTATTTGTTCTTGAATACCCATTTGGTCTGGATAATGTTCTTATCTTATAACCATAAAACAATCTCACATGTCTAATTCTATTCAATTTGTTCAAGCTCCACATTCATCACCTAAACTAAATTTTCATCTCCTACAGAATACTTAAAACTTGTTGGATTAACCTGTGATAGGAAATATTTTTGTTGTAGATACTTCATTCTCCTTGTTTTCACAAGAACTTCCACAACTCCAAAACTAGACTTTAACAACACTAAAATATATCAGCGCTAAAAAAATGTGCTAAGAAATTCCATCTTTATTAGTGCTAAATGAAATCATTGATAAAGGATACCCTTTATTAGTGACTTTTATTTAGCACTAATAAAAGGTCCACTATATCAGTGCTTTATTATAGTGCTGATAAACGTTATCCTTTATCAATGATTTTTCTTTAGGGTTGATAAAGATGTTTTTTTATCAACGCTTTTGGAGATATAAAAAATATTGAGATAAATCAGTTCCTTTTTAGCACTGAAAAACATCACTTTTATTAGTTATTATCAATTTAATGCTGATAAAATTGATATTTATCAGTTATTTTATAAAAGCGCTGTTAAACATTTCACTGATCTATTTTAAAAAACCTTAACATACACTTATTCATTCTGATTCTGAAGCTCTCACAGGACTCCTCTTCCTCCGGCGCGACTCCACTACGATCCATCTGATGAATCAAGAATAAAATCCAAGGTAAATTAATTTCTAATTTTCCTATATTGTTGTTTGATCTTTCTGGGTTCCTCACTTTTCATTTTTGAATTGTTACAAACCAAACATCTCATCTCCTCACCACTTTCGGCACGACTCCAATATGATCCATTAGATGAATCAATAAAATAATCCAAGGTCTTTTATTTTCCACTTTTCTTATATCATTTTTTGATCTTTCTAGGTTTCACGTTTTTCATTTTTTCATTGTTACGAACCCTATATCTCATCTCCTCGCTACTGCTAGCGTGAATCCCCTAGAGGACCAACCAAATTACTTTATTGAGATATAATCATTAATAATAATATATTTTGAGATGAATTACCTAATGTAGTAATTTATATTTTGTATAAAAAATATGATAGAGTCCCATGTATGTTCTCCATGGCCATGACTGACTCAAATAATATTTTTTATTGGTTGCTTAATGGCCTTCAAGAAGACCCCTTTTGTTTACCTCGTATAATTTCTTTTTGGAGGGATATCTATAACATTTTTATTATATCCACTATCCTTAGACTCATTTATCCTCTATATATGGAACTCATTTACATAAGAAATTAAATTTTATATAGTCTATTGGATTCCTAAAAAATCTGTTTCCCTATAATATGTAAACCACCTCTTTATAATATTTGATCAAGGATGACCCCTTCTTAAATGATCCTTTGTGTATTCTACCAAAATATCACTCTATTCTCTTATAAATAAAGTTATAAAAATATTTATAAATAATAGATGAATACTTTATCCTCTAGGGACTCCCACCTTAGATGATCTTAATACCTATGTGTTGATGGATCAAAAGACCCTTAGAACACTTTATTTACTTAGTTAAAACCCCTATAAGCATATTTTATTAAGGAATCCTTTGAAGAAGCTTTACATGGATGGGTAGTACTTAGTTCCCAAGAACCAACTGAAATTCTACATTTGATCACATGAATATTAATAAATATTTTATAACATTATGAGTGTTCTTCTTTGTAGCATTAATGTTATAATGTCTTTAAAATATTTGTCACATCGAAATGTTATATGAGTTACAGAATATAATGTGATCCATGAAATGTAATGGAAATATTCATAAACATATATCCAGTGATCTATATTTCATTTTTATGATCAGAAAAAAATGATGTTTGACTATTAGGTGTTGGATGCTTATAGGTACAAGATAATTATTCTCATGAATTTTAACCCCTGTAATACACAAGAATGGGGTTATGAGGACTCACCCTAGAATAAGAATTCCCCTTATTATATGTTTCATTATTTATTTCTAACTATACGTGTGTATTTAAATATATATAGGATTTTATTAATGATATATATTATAATCAACATAAATTGACATTTTAATGTAAATAGTGGAAACATATTTTCATGGTGTGTTATGATATACTGGGTTTTTTCATAAGTTATATGACATTAATTGACTAATTAAAGAAATAATTTTTTTTATTCAATGTTATGGAAGATGAAATCTCTACCCTTTTGATGGAAATTGAACTATTTGATTAAATCTATAACCCTGGTAGTTCATTAATGAGTTCATATCAGAAAGTCAAATAAAGATAAATCAATAATATAGGTTAATAAAACAAGTATGAAACATTTATTATAAGATATAATTATAAAGAAATTTCATTTAATGGTAATATTTAATATGATATGGTTATCATTGAGACATTATCTTATTTATCTATGGGTTTATTAATTTATTTCTAGATTTCAATCATAGACTTTAGGCAATTTATACTATTCAAACTGAGAAATTTACCTATAAGGTCACACAAAAACTCTATCCCCCATATAAGAAAATTTTATTTTAAATTTAATATTAAGAATGAGTATTATTCTTGATTTTGATTGAAAAACCATAAATTAGAAATATTAACAAACAATGTAGATAGAATGAAAAAAAACCATAAATCTACAGTTTAAAAACAAATTCTTAGGATGTTTATAGAGCTTGATGACTCTGATAAAAAAACATTTTGGTCTAGTATCCTCATATGCGCTCCTCATCCTTGGTTTAAATTATTTTTTGGATTGTGAGCCAGTTGTTTTGGCCTGAGTTGTTCCTATCAGTTTTGTTTCAGATTGATTCTGAATCTGATTTTATGATTTTTGTGTTATTCATAATATGCTACCTAGAAAGGTTGTTAAGGTTTCTAGTTGGTATCGCCCTATTTATGGTTCTCCTCGGTTGTTTCCCATATTCCGAGGAAATTGAGGTTCGTTAGAGGTAGTGAATTGGCTTGAGGAAGTTGAGCACGTCTTCAGAGTGTTTGGAACTTACAAAGCTATTAGAGTTCATGTTGTTCTGGGTCTACTTGGTGGGTCCAGCTTTAGAATAATGGAGGTTTTTTACCCACCAACAATGAAATTTTGGATGATGTGGGAAGATTTTAAGTCCCTATTTATCAAATGGTTTATACCTAAGTATCTAAAGATGTATAAAATGGAATAGTTCATGAGTGTACAGTAAGGTTAGCGGGTCGTGAACGATTATGTTGAACACTTTGAAGACCTGGTTTCATTTTGTCAGGTGGTGGTGTTGTAGGATCTGTTGAAATTTTCTCTTTTCATTAGGGGTAATAATCCAAAGATCAAGGATTGAGTCCTCTTATACAAGGATCATTATTTTGATAATTTTTTAGAGGAAGTGTTTTTGGATGAGTTGTTGTGAAAGAAGCATAAACACATTGGCTCAGTTGTTGTCTCTTGTGTTGGGGTGCTCTATCCTATAATTAGGATTGTTTTTGAATGTATGAAAAAAAATTTATTTATGTAATTTCTAAAACTAATGTTTTAAATGTTTATAATATTTTTTTTTATTCGTATTGTAAATTTCATTTCATTTAGATTTCTTATTGTGACTTGTTTTTATTGATATCTAGTGTGTTTTTGGTGTGTTTTGGTGTGTTTATGGTGTTGTTATATATTGTGCTATAACAGCACACTATATCAGTTCTTTTAGAAGCACTGATAAAGAATACATTTATGAGTGCTTTTAAAAGTGATCATAAAGGATACCTTTAGCAGCGCTAAAAAAATCGTTGATAAATGGGACCTTTATCAGTGCTTCTAAAAGCACGGATAAAGGTCCTATTTATTATCCATTTTGTTAAGGATGATAAATGTACCCTTTATCAGTGTTATTTGAGTTCTAAAAAATGTCTTGGGATTTTAACATCACTCAAGTATTCAGTGCTTTTCTAGCACTTATATATGTCATTTCTAGCGCTATTAAAGGCCAATTTTTTAGTAGTGTGCCTGGTCACTAATGATTTTATGCTTATCAATTACATCATGACTCTTAAACTTATACATAGATATAGATCTGACTTCATTTTTCTCATCATCAATATATTAATATGAATCATCATTGTCCACTCATTCTCCAGCTAAATTTTTTACCACCTCATTATCATCATCAGGAAACTGCTCATTGTGCTATTAGAGATTCTGGTCATTTTCGGCTATAGTGAAAACATTTATTTTGAATGATTTTCCAAACCACTTATTAATCCATTCAAACGATTTTATTTTTTCATAGTAATCAATAAATATCCCATCATCTCTATGGGATTCAATTTTTTATGTTTCTCCTTATTGAGAATGAAGCACTTACTTATTTTTACTCAAAATTCATTTCAATATTGGATTGTTTCTATACCATAGCTCATATAGAGTGTAACACTCCAAGTATTAAAAAATAATATTAATATTAAATGCATTAAACAATGAGTCTCTACAAAATAACACTTTTTTATAACTGATCCAATGAACATAATTTTTCCTCTTTTAAGATTTGAATTTCGAAAATATTACATACAAGGTTTCTTTCAGGGTGATTTTTGGAGTCTGATAGAACAAACATAATTCTTAGTGAATAGTAACCTACCCTTGTGAATAGTAACCTATCCTTATTAATAGTGATATGAACCTTATGAATATTAACCTCACCCATGAGAGTAAAAATAAAATTTAGGAACCTTACAAATGAAGTAGAATATTTTATAAATTATTAATTAAGTATTCGTATTTTTTTGAGTAATAAAGATTTAATTACAATTTTTTATTAATAAATTAATTTATTTTCATAAAATGGGTTCCTAAATAAATATTTTTTTTCCTATTATTTTAGGAAAAAATTATGAGATAATACTTAATTTTTGAAATAATTATAAAAGTAGTTTTAAATATAAAATCTATATTTTTCATGTAAATAATGATTTTATTTAAAAATTAAATTTCACATATTTTAAAAAATATTTTGATAAAATGAAGTTCATTTTTTTATTCTACATCTATAAAAATTATTATGGTGAATTTTTGGGATTTTTCTAAAATACTTCAATTTTAGGTGAATAGTAAAATACGATAATTTACGATAAATACAAGATACATGATTTATTGAGTCATAGGTGATTTAAGGCTGATGTAAGACCACTTAGATAGAACTCGCATGCACCTAATACTATTATTGTTCACAATAATCAATAATTTTTTGGGTCTTGAGCAAAATAATAAAAAATGACTCGGATATTAAAAAATTACTCCTCTCCTCCACTATAAAAACCTCCCCTTACTTCCTCTTCTCTTCACTCTTCTCAAGCCTTGTGACTTGTCTAAATTCTACCCAAATCTCATCCCAATCTCTTACACCATTTCCATCATCCCTTGGTCTCATAAAAATACCAAATCCTCTCCCCTAAAGAGGATTTCAAGGAAGATTAATTCAAGAGGTAAATTCCTCTTTTCAATTCTTTTACTTCCTTTTCAAGTTCCTTTGTTTTATTTTATATCATCACATATCCTCATATAAATGTTATGAAAACTCAATTACCTTACATATACATTATTATTTTTTTATTGTGGAATAATTTATTATCATGTCTCTTTTATCCATCTTTTATGATAGTAGTAAAAAACACCATATGAGATGTGTTAATTTACCACATTCAAGGATGATGGGTTTTCAATTTATATTATCGTATTCAATTATGGTCATGATTCCATTTTTATGGTTGAACCATACTATAATATATTTATTATGTCTCATATATGGTTCGGGAATATTTTTTACCCATGGTTTTTTATTTATAAAGAAAAATGAGTTCATAGTGGTCAAAAATCGCTAATTAACCCAAACGGTTATCATTAAATAATTTATATAATCATTCATATTCACTCCAAGTAACCAAATTAAATTTAAAAACCATGTAACAATATGGATATTAACTAATAATATATAACTATAATTCTGTATAACCATCCTCATTTTACATGATTCTTTGTTCATGTATATAAGTATACCGATTACGAAACAAACAGACCCGAACAATGAAATTGAACCTCTTAACCCATCAAAAAGGATATGAATGAACTTAATAAGGTTATAATAAATCAATTGAATGAATATTATGTTTTTTATTTATTAATTAATGAACCTAAATTTTATTATTCAGGTCATTAAGATCAAGTGGATAACACCTTCGGACTTAAGGTAAGGGTTTCTTCATCATACTTCCATTTTTATGATATATTTTTTATTCCCTATTATTTCTTGTGTATGGTGTATATATATTGTCTATTTATGTATAATATTATTAATATATTTATTTTCATGATATTAAATGTATCATTTGATGATTATTAATTTTTCATCATACGATTCAATTAGTTACAAAATTGTAAGTATTTTCTACCCAACCCTCTATTTTCATTCGGGTTTCTCTTATTCTCTACTCACCTCAATGTAATTATTCTTTATTATTATTTAAACCTCATAAATTCTGTTTTTTTATATATAAGTGTACCAACAATAATCTTTCTTTATTTTATGGGTATTTACATGTTTTAAGAGGATCATTTAAAATGTCATCCCGATAAACAATCTCGTTTCAATCAAACTTCTAAAATTCTTACCCATTTTCAAGTGCACACCAGAATCTGTTTTTGGCAACCAATATTTTTATAAAATCACTCATTTTATCAATAAAATTTTTTTGGTTCATTTCTGGTTTTAATAAAAAAAACATGCCTTCCCACTTTAAAATTATCTTTAATTGTTTCCTTAACATGCCCTTAAATGTTTCATTTCTAAATATTATTAAGAACACTTTTTACATGATTTCACTTAAATAGAACAAAATTTATGATAAAAATATAATTTCAATTTACTTCCCTTTTATTTTCATGGATATACATGTTTAAAATTTTATTTCATGGAAAATACAAATTATTTACCAAAAGAACTCCTCTTCCAAAAGTAAAAAGTATTTTTCTCATCCCACATTAACTTTTATGACATATATTACTTGTTCACCACTTATTTCATGCATGTTTTTTAGGTACTTCCCTTTGTTATATAATATATATAGTCTCCTTATCCTAATTATATTCTAAGTTATTATGATTTTAATGTTTCAAGGTGGTATGGGACACTTTGGAATGTTTAAGGATTATTTCTGCAATAATTTTTCAATGGGCTCATTTAAAAGTATCTTCATCTAAGGCTAAATGAATTGTTAAATCTTGTACTTAATGGAGATTTATCTCTTAATATATCATTTAAATTATTTTTTTAAGGGTTTCGTGTTAGTTTGACTGTGGATGTGTAATCTTGATACCATTCACCATATTACTCAGAATGGTTAGTGTTTATGTTAAATGATTGGGGAATATTATTTAAATTTCATATGTTAGTTTCAATATGAATGTATATGTTTATTATGTTCACCCATTTCATATGATTAATGAATTTTACTTAGTAAGTTATGGGTATAGCCCTCTATAACCCCTCGATGCATCGGTAGGTCTCCTGAGACAAATAGATATGGACTTGGCTGAGGCCTAGCCCATTTTTAGATATGGTTTTAGCTGAGGCCTTAATAATTTTTAGATGTCTTGGCCTGGGCTTTGATGGTATGTTTCAAAATGTCCAGCATATGCATTTCCTTAATTATAAAGGTATTAATCGAAAGATCATGTGGTTATTCGACTAATAGAATACCCATAATTATGTTTTATTATGGCATTATTTATTCATCTCTTATTCCTACCATATTGTGCTCAAAAATATTTTTAGAGGCATGTGTTTTTAGTTATTCACCATGCCTAAGGTTTATGTTTATGATATCTTCATATGTAATGATTACCCATACTGATCATTTGAGTTCACCCTTTTCTTATGTTTTATTTTTCCAATTAAGTGAAGAATTATCTTATGAATGAACTGTAGGGATAACCTTAGATATATTGATGTTTTCAAAGGAATTAATATCTTGTATTTCTTTTCATGTTTTAATGTTTAACTTATGTATGTATATTTTTTCCAAAGTTACTAAACTACTTGGTCCTTTGGGATATGACTTCCTTATAATCAATCCTATGTAATTAAATAATACACTGACTCCGGGCTTCTGAGGTTAGAGCGTTACAGTTGGTATCAAAGGAAATTTAGTAGAAAAATTGGAAACTAGATTTAGAAAATGTAGATTATGGAAAAAACCCTAATATGGACTTGATGATACACACAAAAGAACATCCTAGAATTTTGGTAAGGAATATATTATTTTTATTTTCCTAGAAAATAAATCCCTCTCTAGATACTACAAGTGGACGTGATTCTGGCACACATGTACCTAGGAGTAACAACTCTGACAAGGTGTTTTAGGCTTGACCTGGGGTAACTTGGTGCACGAAAAAGGGTCTTAATACTCACATGGTTTACACTCCTGGGGGATATTCTTAGGATAATTCACATTTTCATTACAATCCATTATGAAGGATTTATGAAGTATCCAATGTATATGGTTCTAGGATTTTTGATGCATAAATTTATGTTATGTACTATACCATGTTTAGGGTTATATAGATTTCATAGTTTTATGATCTAATTTACTATATATAATTGATTAGAAATGGACCCTAGCATAATTAATTAGAATATCACCAACTCACGTGATGCAAGGAGTAATAAGAATCATAATTTTTAGTCTTAAGTCATCATTTTGAAGAAAGATTGCCTCCAAAGTATCCTCATTATAGTGTTAAAAATGTATATAAAAAATTCTTTGGGTCCTATGGATATTAAGGGAAGAAAGAGAAGAAGAGGGTTTCAGAGGAAAGAAATGATAAAGGGAAGAATAAAAAGGGAAGTTTACCAATATGTGTTACTTGTGGAAGGAAACACCCTAGAGCCTTCTCAGAAAGAAAATGAGTCTATTACAAATATGGAGAAAAGGCCCACAAAGTTCATGATTATAAGTGTAAGAAAATGATTTTCAATGTAGAGTGCTTCAACTACAAGTAAATGGGACACTATGTGAATCAATGTCCCAAGCGTCAAAGTAATATACCCCAAATGATGTTACTAGATAATGATAAAATCATGATACTGTAGCAGATGAAGTGGAATGATTAATATGCCTCATCTATAATAATGTCATTTTAATATTTTATCAACAATGTACTGGTTATAAGAATTATATAATATATGTGGATTTTACTATATTATTATTTTATTAAGATTTTGAGGTCGTATGATGAATTGTAACAAGGATAAGTGACTTAGTAGATAGTTAATATCTTGGGATAGTATATGGATGAGGGAAAAAACCCTAAATATATTCATGATGATTAAGATAATGATGAAAAAAAATTATTTGGATAAGTACTCACTACCTCAAAACTGATTATTGACTTGTCTACAAGTATTCTATGCTATCATTGATGGAGTTTACAACATGTAAAGATATAAGGAATATATCCAATAGCATATGTAAGGATGAGTGCATGTTTCCAATAAGGTTTTATGCTATTTTGAGATATTACCATATTTGAAGAGGGTACATGATGAAGATATTCACATGTTTAAAATGTGAAAATTTAGGTTTGTTTCATATTGATTAAAGGAAAATAAGGTAGCTGATTCATTGGGCTGGATGGATCATGGAGTTCTAAACAAAATTAGGATTTCCAAGGACCCTGTGTATAGGGATATAGCAAGGATGGATATGGGAATGATTATGAAGTTTTGTATAATGATATTTTGGAAATATAAACCATTTAAGAAATGGTTTAGTTGATCATTGTATGAGGATTTAGAGTTTAATGTCACCACATGATACAACATGTGCTAAGAGATTATGTATAGATCGTTCAAGGCACAAACAAAGGATAATATTGTGTTTATCAAATAGAAACGTATATTTATACTCTTATAGAGTGGAATAATTCCTCAACTCTAGGAAAAGAGTCTTAAACAAAAAAAAATTCCTATTATCATTATTTCATAACTGTAGTTTATGGTTTTGTGATAATGATATTTCATCTAAGCATGTTCTCTATCACTTTCCATCAGAACATTATGGTTTGATTATTCTTCCATGAACATATTATCAAATTAAAATGTGTAGTTTTGTAGTAACTGATTCATTTCCCTTTCTCCCTAATTAAGAGTTTATTTTAAACATATTTCTAATGTGGGTTTTCCAAAAGGTAATTTTCAAGTATCAACCACTAACTTTGAAAATTCAATTTCAAAATTTTGAAGAATTTTATTTGTATGTATGAGAGAATTTAACATCCCAAGGATTTACAAATAAATATAATATTTAATTAAATAATAACTAAGTCTCTAAAAAACAACAACTTTTTATAACCGATCCACCAAACATAACTTTTCTGCTTCTAGGATTTGAATTTCGAAAAATTGACATACACAGTTGCGTTCAGGGTGATTTTTTGAGTTTTATATAACAAAAATAAATTTTAGAGAATATTAACCTACCCTTATGAATATTAACCTATCCTTATGAATATTAATATTACCATTATGAATATTAACCTCACCCATGAAAGTATAAATAAAATTCGGGCACCTTATAAATGAAGTATAATATTTTAGAAATTATTAATTAAGCATTCATATTTTTCTGACTAATAAATATTTAATTACAATTTTAAATTAATAAATCAATTAATTTTCATAAAATTGGTTCCTAAATAAATATTTTGTTGTCCTATTATTTTAGGACAATTTAATGAGACCATAGTTAATTTTTGAAACAATTATAAAATCATTTTTAAGTATAAAATCTGTATTTTTGAAGTAAATAATAATTTTATTTAAAAATTAAATTTCACATATTTAGAAAAATATTTTGATAAAATAGAGTTCCTTTTTTGGATTATACAAGTCAAAAAATGGTTATGGTGAATTTTTGGGTTTTTTATAAAATACTTCAATTTTAGGTGAATTGTAAAATACGATAATTTACGATAAATACTAAATACATTATTTATTGAGCCATAGGTGATGTAAGGATTATGTAAGACCACTTGGTTAAAACTCACATTCACATATTACTAGTTTTGGTCATAATAATCAATAGTATTTCTGGTCTTGATCAAAATAATAAAATAATTATTAGGATATTCAATAATTACTTCTCTCCTCCACTATAACCCCCCCCCCCCCACTCCCTCTTCTCTTCACTCCTATGAATCCTTGTGAATTGTATAAATTCTACCCAAATCTTATACCAAGCTCCTACCCCATGTCTACAAGCCCTTGGTCTCATACAAAGACCAAATCCTCTCCCCTAAATAGGCTCTCAAGGAAGATTAACTCAAGAGGTAAATTCCTCTTTTGAATTCTTTTACTTCCTTTTCAAGTTCCTTTGTTTTATTTTCTATCCTAACCTATCCTCATCCAAATGTTCTGAAAACTCCATTACATTACATTACATGTACTATAATTTTGTTATAATGATACAATAATTTATTATCATATCTCCTTTACCCTTCTTTTAGGTTAGTAGTAAAAAAACACCATCTGAGATGTGCTAATTTACCACATTCAAGGAAAATGGGTTTTTAATTTCTATTAATATCTTTAGATATGGTCATGGAGACATTATTATGGTTTAACCAGGATATAATATATTTATTATGTCTCATATATGGTTCTAGAATCCATTTGTACACATTCTTTGGGATTTATAAAGAAAAATGAGTTCATTGTGTTCAAAAATTTCTAATCAACCCAACCAGTGATCATTAAATAATTTATATAATGATTCATATTCACTCAAAGTAACAAAATGAAATTTAAAACCTTGTAACAAATAACTTCAATTCTTGAAAACCATCCTCATTTTACATGATTCTTCGTTCATGTATATAAATTTACCGATCATGAAACAAACAGACCCGAACAATGAAATTGAACCTCTTAACCCATCAAAAAGGCTATGAATGAACTTAATAAAGTTATAATAATTAAATTAACTAAATAATAGGTTATGGACTATTAATTAATGAACCTAAATTTTATTATTCATGTCATTAATGTCAAGTGGATAACACCTTCATACATAAGGTAAGGGTTTCTTCATCTTACTTCCAATTTTGTGAGATATTTCGTATTCACTACTATTACTTTTGTATGGTGTATATATACTTACCATTTATGTATCATATCATTAATATATTTATTTTCATGATATTAAACGTATCATTTTATTATTATTAATTTTGGGGAATACAATACAATTGGTTACAAAGTTGTAAGTATTTTCTACCCGAACCTCTATTTTCATTCATGTTGCTCTTATTCTTTACTCACCTTAATCAAATTCTTATTTATTATTATATAATCCTTATAAATTCTGTTTTAATGTTATATATATGTGTACCAATCATAATACTTCTTTATTTAATGGTTATTTACATGTTTTAAAAGGATTATTCAAAATTTCATCCTGATAAACAATCTTGTTTCAAGGGAACTTCTCAAATTCTTACCTATTTTCAAGTGCACACCAAAATCTATTTTACTACACCATTACTTTTATAAAATCACTAATTTTATCAGGAAAATTTATCTTGGTTAATTTATGGTTTTATGAACACAAACATGCCTTTCCACTTTAAAATTCTCTTTTATATTTTCCTCAATATGATATAAAATGTTTCATTTATAAATATTCTTAAGAACTTTTTCTACATGAATTCACTTAAGTGGGAAAAAATTAATGAAAAAATATAATTTTAATGTACTTACCTTTTATTTTCATGGATATACATGTTTATAATATGATTTCATGTCAAATAAAAATGATTTTCCAAAAGAACTCTTCTTTTAAAAGTAAAAAAGGATTTTTCTCATCTTACATTAACTTTTATGAAGTATATTCCTTGTTCAACACTTATTCCATGCATGTGGTGTAGGTAATTCCCTTTGTTATATCATATGAAGAGTCTAATTATTCTAATGATATTATAATGGATTGTGATTTGAATGTTTCTAGGTGGTATGGGACACTTTGGAATGTTTAAGGATTATTTCCTCAGTAATTTTTCAATGGTCTCATTTAAAAGTATTTTCATCAAAGAAAATATGCCTTGTTGAATCTAGTAATTAATTGAGCTTTATCACTTATGATATAATCTAAAATATATTTTTTAGGGTTCTATGATTAGTTTGACTATGGATGTGTTATCTTTATATCATTCACCATATTACTCAAAATGGTTAGTGTTTATGTTAAATGATTGGGGAAAGTTATTTACATTTCATATGTTAGTTTCAATGTGAATTTATATGTATATTATGTTCACCCATTTCATATGAGGAATGAATTGGACTTAGTAAGTGATTGGTGGGGACCTCTATATCCCCTCAATGCATCATTAGGTCTCATGATACAAATATATATGGACTTGGTCAAGGCCTTTCCCATTTTTAGATATGGTTTTCATTGAGGCCTTAATAACTTTTAGATATCATGGCCTAGGCCTTAATGGTTTGTTTCAAAATGTCCAGCATATGCATTTTTTTAATTATGAATCTAGTAATTGAAACGGCTTGTGGTTATTCGACTAATAGAATACCCATAATTATGTTTTATTATGGAATTATTTATTCACCTCTTATTCCTACCATATTGTTCTCAAGTATATTTTTAGAGGCATGAGTTTTTAGTTATTCGCCATGCCTAATGTTTGTGTTTATGATATCTTCATATGTAATGATTACCCTTACTGAGCATTTGATCTCACTATTTTCTTATGTTTTATTTTTACTAGGATGTAAAGATGTATCTTATGAATGAACTGTAGGGATAACCTAGGAGATATGGATGTTTTTAAATGAATTTCTATCTTGTATTTATTTTCATTTTATAATGTTTAAATTATGTATATATCTTGTTTCCAAATCTATTAAACTACTCAGTCCATTGGGATACGACTTCCTTATAATCATTCCAATTTAATGAAATAATGAACTGACTCCAGGCTTCTAAGATAGGGGTGTTACAGTTGGTATCAAATGGATTTTAGCAGAAAACTTGGAAACTAGATGTAGAAAATGTAGATTAGGGAAAACCCCCCAAATATAGACTTGAAGATACACATAAAAGAATATCCTATAGTTTTGGTAAGGAATAGATTATTTAGATCTTCCTAGAAAATAAATATCTATTTAGATACTACAAGTGTACGTAGTTCTGGCACAGATGTACCTAGAAGTAACAACACAAACAAGGTGTCTTAGGCTTGACCTAGGGTAACCTGTTGCATGAAAAAGGTCCTTACTAGTCGTCTGGTTTGACACTCCTGGGGTATATTCTTAGGATAATTCACATTTTCATTACAATCTATTATGAAGGATTTATAAGTTATCCAAATTATATGGTTCTAGGATTCATGATGCATAAATTTATGTTATGTACTATACAATTTTTAGGGTTATATAGAGTTAATAATTTTATGATCTAATTTACTATATAGAATTGATTATAAATGGAGCCTAGCATAAGTAATGATAACATCATAAATTCACATGATGCAAGGAGTAAGAAGCATCATTTATCTTATATTCTTAAGCCATCATTTCAAAGAAAGATTATTTCCAAATTATCCACATCATATGAGGGATAATATCATATTTTAACAATGTATATAAATAATTATCTGAGACCTATGGATTTTAAGGGAATAAAGAGAAGAAGATGTTGTAAGAGGAAAGAATTTATTAAGGGATGAATAAGAAAGGGAAGTTTACCAACATGCAGTACTTGTGGAAGGAAACACCCTGAAGCCTGCTTAAAATGAAAAGGAGTCTATTATAAGTTTTGAGAAAAGTTCCACAATGTTCGTGATTATAAGGATAAGAAAATAGTTTTCAATTTAGAGTGCTTCAACAACAAGGAAATGGGACACTATAGGAATCAATGTCCTAATCGTCAAAGTAATATTCCCTAAATGATGCTACTAGACAATTATCAAGTCATGATACTCTCGTAGATAAAGTGGAATGATTAATATTCCTCATCAAGAATCATGTCATTTGAATATTTTATCAGTAATGTACTGGTTATAATAATTATAGAATATATGAGGATTTTACTATAGTGCAATTTTATTAAGAATTTGAGGTCGTATGATGAATTGTACCAAGGATAAGTGACTTATTAGAAAGTTAATATCTTGGGAAAGTATATGGATGAGGGAAAGAAAACCCTAAATATATTCCTGATGATTAATATAATGATGAATATATTTTTTATTTGGATATGTACTCACTACCTCAAAACTAATTATTAACTTGTCTACAAGTGGTCTACGCTATCACTGATGGTGTTTACAACATGTATAGATATAAGGAATATATCCAATAGCATCTGTAAGGATGATTTCATGTTTCCAATAAGGTTTTATTCTAATTTGAGTAATTACCATATTTGAAGAGGATATATGATGAAGATATTCACATGTTTGGAATTTAAAAATTTATGGCCGCTTCATATTGATTAAAGGAAAATAAAGTAGCATATGCATTGATCAGGATGGATCATGGAGTTATAAACCAAATGAGTATTTCCAAGGACCCCATGTACATGGATGTGTCAAGGATGGATATGGGAATGATAATAAAGTGTTGGATAATTATATTTTTGAAATATCTACCATCTATGAAATGGTTTAAGTTGATCATTGTATGAGGATTTAGAGTTTAATGTCATGACATGATGCAACCTATTCTAAGAGATGAAGTATAGATAGTTCAAGTAAAAACAGGATAATACTCTATTTATGAAGTAGAAATGTATATTTATACTCTTATAGAGTGTAATAATTCCTCAAATCTAGGAAAAGAGTCTTAAACAAAAATGTTGTCCTATTATCATTATTTCATAACTGTAGTTTATGGTTTTGTGATAATGACCTTTCATCTGAGCATGTTCTCTATCTCTTTCCATCAGAACATTATGGTTTGATTATTATTCCATAAACATGTTATCAAATTAAAATTTGTAGTATTTTAGTAACTGATGCATTTCCCTCTCCCTCTTATTAAGATGATATTTTAACCATATTTCTGATGTGGATTTCCCATAAGGTAATTTTCAAGTATCAACCACTAACTTTCAAAATTCAATTTCAAAATTTCGAGGAAAAAACTTTTTTAAGTAGGGGAGAATGTAACACCCCATGGATTTAAAAATAAATTTAATATTGAATGCAAGAAGCACTAAGTCTCTAAAAACAACAATTCTTTATAACTGAGCCAATAAATATAACATTGACGCTTCTAGGATTTGAATTTCAAAAATATGACACACACAGTTGCGTTCAGGGTGATTTATGGAGTTTTATTGAACAAACATAATTTTTTGTTGAACAGTAACTTACCTTTAAGAATAGTAACATATCCTTATGAATATTAATATTACCCTTATGAATATTAACCTCAACTGTGAAAGTATAAATAAAATTTAGGCACCTTATAAATGAAGTAGAATATTTTATAAATTATTAATTAGGCATTCGTATTTTTGAGACTGATAAATAATTAATTAAAATTATAAATTAATAAAGAAATTAATTTTCATAAAATTTGTTCCTAAATAAATATTTTTTTATCCTATGATTTTAGGATAATTTTATTAGACCATAGTTAATTTTTGAAAGAATTATAAAAGTATTTTTAAATATAAAATCTGTATTTTTAAATTAAATAATGATTTTATTTAATAATTAAATTTCAAATATGTAGAAAACTATTTTGATAAAATAGAGTTTATTTTTTGATTCTACAATTAAAAAAATGGTTATGGTGAATTTTTGGGATTTTTCTAAAATACTTCAATTTTAGGTGAATAGTAAAATACAATAATTTAAGATAAATACTAAATAAAAGATTTATTGAGTAATAGGTTATGTAAGTATAATGTAAGACCACTTGGTTATAACTCACATTTCCATTTAACTATTTTTGGTCATAATAATCAATACTGTTTTTGGTCTTGATCAAAATAATAAAATAATTTTTATGATATTCAAAAATTACTTCTCTCCTCCACTATAACCCCCCCCCCCCCACTCCCTCTTCTCTTAAATCCTACCAAGAATTTTTACTTGTACAAATTCTACCCAAATATCTTCCCAATATCCTCCCCAATGTCCAACATCCCTTATTCTCATAAAATGACCAAATCCTCTCCCCTAAAGAGGCTCTCAAGGAAGATTAATTCAAGAGGTAAATTCATCTTTTCAATTATTTTACTTCCTTTTCAAGTTCCTTTGTTTTCTTTTATATACTCACCTATCCTCATCCAATTTTTTTGAAAACTCCAGTACCTTAAAAGTACTAATGGTGGTGGAATAATTTATTATTATATCTCCTTTACCCTTCTTTTAGGCTAGTTATAAAAACACCACCTGAGATGTGCTCATTTACCACATTCAAGGACAATGGGTTATCAATTTCTATTATCATCTTAAATTATTGTCATGAATCCATTATTATGGTTTTAAAAGACTATAATATATGTATTATTTCTCATATATGGTTATGGAATCTTTTTGTACACATGGTTTTTGATTTTTAAAGAAAAATGAGTTCATTGTGTTCAAAATTCGCTAATTAACCCAAACAGTTATCATTAAATAATTTATATAATGATTCATCTTAAATCCATGTAACCAAATGAAAATTACAAAAAATTTACCTTCTATATGTTCAATAATAACATATAACTACAATTCTGTAAAACCATCCTCATTTTACATGATTCTTCATTCATGTATATAAGTATACCGATCTTGAAACAAACTAACCCGAACAATGAAATTGAACCTCTTAACCCATCAAAAAGGCTACGAATTAACTTAATAAGGTTATAATAAATCAATTAAATTAAGATGAGTTTCTTAACCTATTAATTAATGAACCTAAATTTTATTATTCAGGTCATTAAGTTCAAGTGGAGAACACCTTCATACTTAAGGTAAGGGTTTCTTCATCTTACTTCCATTTTTTGTGAGATATTTCGTATTCACTAATATTACATGTGTATGGTGTATATATACTGAACATTTATGTATAATATCATGAATATTTTTATTTTCAGGATATTTAATGTATCATTTTATTATTATAAATTTTGGGGTATACAATTCATTTGGTTACATAGTTGTAAGTATTTTCTACCTGAACCTCTATTCTCATTCATGTTGCTCTTATTCTCTAATAACCTCGATTAAATTCTTATTTATTCTTATTTAATGCTTATAAATTATGCATGAATGTTCTATATATATGTTCCAATCATAGTAATTCTTTCCTTTATGGGGATTTAAATTTTTAAGAGGATCATTCAAAATTTCATCCGATAAACAATCCTGTTTCAAGGGAACTTCTCAAATTCTTACCAATTTTCAAGTGCACACAAGAATTTGTTTTAAGACACCATTATTGTTATAAAATCAATCATTTTATCATGAAAAATTATCTTGGTTCATTTATTGTTTTAAGAACACAAACATTCCTTTCCACTTTAAAATTATCTTTAATATTTTCCTTAAAATTCTCTAAAATGTTTCATTTCTAAATATTATTAAAAAATATTTTTACATGATTTCACTTCAATGGGACATCATTTATGCCAAAAATATAATATAAATGTACTTACCTTTTATTTTCATGGATATAAATTTTTAAAATAGTATTTCATGAAAAATACATATGATTTTCCAAAAGAACTCTTCTCTCAAAAGTAAAAATGATTTTTCTCGTATCACATTAACTTTTATGAAGTATATTCCTTGTTCACCACTTATTCCATGCATGTGGTATAATTAATTACATTTTTTATATAATATCAATAGTATTGTTATTCTAATGATATTATAAGGGGTTATGATTTGAATGTTTCATGGTTTTATGGGACACTATGGAATGTTTAAGGATTATTTATTTAGTAATTTTTCAATGGTCTCATTTAAAAGTATCTTCATCTAAGACAAAATGCCTTGTTGAATCTTGTACTTCATTGAGATTTATCTCTTATGATATTGTCTACAATGTTTTTTAAGGTTTTCTGATTATTTTCATTGTGGATGTGTTATGTTTATACCATTCACCATATTAGTATGAATGGTTAGTGTTTATGTTAAATGATTGGGTAAGTTATTTAAATTTCATATGTTAGTTCCAATATGAATGTATATATTCATTATGTTCACCCCTTTCATATGAGGAATGAATTGGACTTAGTAAGTGATGGGTGGGGCCCTCTATAGCCCCTTCATGCATCGGTGCTTCTCATGAGACAAATCGATATGGACTTGGCCGAGGCCTTACCCATTTTTAGATATGGTTTTTTCTGAGGCCTTACTAATTTTTAGATTTATTAGCCTATGCCTTGATGGTATGTTTTAGAATGTCCAACATATGCATTTCTTTAATTATGAAGCTATTAATTTGAATCTCATGTGGTTATTCGACTAATAGAATACCCGTAATTATTTTTTATTATGGAATTATTTATTCAGATATTATTCCTACCATATTGTGCTCAAGTGTATTTTTAGAGGCATGTGTTTTTAGTTATTTACCATGCCTAATGTTTATGTTTATGATATATTTATATGTAATGATTACCCTTACTGAGCATTTGATCTCACCCTTTTATTATGTTCTATTTTTCCTAGGATGTGAAGAAGTATCTGGTGAATGAACTGTAGGGATAACCTAGGATATTTGGATGTTTTCAAAATAATTTCTATCTTTTATTTATTTTAAAGTTGTAATGTTTAACTTATGTATGTATATTGTTTCCAAATATACTAAAATACTCAGTCCTTTGGGATACGAATTCCTTTTAATTATTCCAATGTAATGAAATAATGCACCAACTTCGGGCTTCTGAGGTCGGAGCGTTACAGTTAGTATTAAAGAAATTTTAGTAGAAAACTTAAAAACTAGATTTAGAAAATATATATTAGGGAACAAAACCCTAATATAGACTTGACTATACACATAAAAGAGCATACTAAAGTTTTGGTTAGGAATATATTATTTAGTTCTTCCTATAAAAAAATCTATGTCTAGATACTACAAGTGGATGTGGTTATGGAATAGATGTACCTAGGAGTAACAACTCCGAAAAGGTGTTTTAGGCTTGAACTCGGGTAACCTGGGGCATGAAAAAAGCCTTACTACTCACCTGATTTGACTATCTTGGGGGATATTCTTAGGATATTTCACATTTTGATTACAATACATTATGAAATAATTATAAAGTATCCAACATATATGGTTCTCGGATTTTTGATGCATAAATTTATGTTATGAACTATACCATGTTTAGGGTTATATAGAGTTCATAATTTTATGATCTAATTTACTATATGGAATTGATTATAAATGGATCCTAGCATAAGTAATGAGAACTTCACCAATTTATGTGATTCAAGGAGTAATAAGGATCATATATCTTATAGTCTTAAGCCATAGTTTCGAAGGAATATAGTCTCCAAAGTAACCTCATCATATGAGGAGATAATATCATGTGTTAACAAGGTATATAAAGAATTATCTAAGTCCCGTGGACTTTAAGGGGGGAAAGAGAAGAAGAGGGTGTAAGAGGAAATAATGGATAAAGGGAATAATAAAAAGGGGAGTTTACCAAAATGTGGTACCTGTGGAAGGAAACACCTCAGAGCCTGCTTAAAAAATGAGTTTGTTACAAGTGTGGAGAAAAGGGCCAAAAAGTTCATGATTATAAGGGTAAGAAAATTGTTTTCAATTTAGTGTGCTTCAACTACAAGGAAATGGAACTCTATGTGAATCAATGTCCCAAGCATCAAAGTAATATTCCCCAAATGATGTTACTAGATAATGATCAAGTCATGATACTCTCACACATGAAGTAGAATAATTAATATGCCTCATTGAGAATCATGTCATTTTAATATGATATCAGCAATGTAATGGTTATAAGAATTATATAATATATGAGGATTTTACTATAGTACTATTTTATTAAGAGTTTGAGGTCGTATGATGAATTGTACCAAGGATAAGTGACTAAGTAGAAAGTTAATATCTTCGGAAAGTATATGGATGAGATAAAGAAAACCCTAAATATAGTCCTGAAGATTAAGATAATGATGAAGAAATTGTTGATTTGGATAAGTACTCACTACCTCAAAACTGATTATTGACTTGTCTACCAGTGGTTTATGATATCATCGATGGAGTTTACAATATGTATGGATATAAGGAATATATCCAACAACATGTGTAAGGTTGAGTGCATGTTTCCAATAATGTTTTATGCTAATTTTATTTATAACGATATTTAAATAGGATTCAGGATAAAGATATTCACATGTTTGGAATGTGAATATTTAGGGCTGCCTTATATTGATTAAAAGAAAATAAGGTAGCAGATGCATTTAGCATAATGGATCATGGAGTTCTAAACAAAATGAGGATTTCCAAGGACCCTATGTACATGGATCTAGCAAGTATGGATATGGGAATGATTATAAAGTATTGTATAATGATGTTTTGGAAAGATAAACCATTTATAAAATGTTTTAAGTTGATCATTGTATCAGTATTTAGAGTTTAATATCACCACATGATGAAACGTGTGCTAAGAGATGATGTATAGATAGTTAAAGGCACAGACAAAGGATAATATTGTCTTTATAAAATAGAGACATATATTTATACACTTATAGGGTGGAATAATTCCTCAACTCTAGGAAAAGAGTCTTAAACAAAAAATTTGTCCTATTGTCATTATTTCATAACTGTAGTTTATGGTTTTGTGATAATGATCATTCATTTGAGATTTTTCTCTATCACTTTCCATCAGAACATGATGATTTGATTATTCTTCCATGAACATATTATCAAATTAAAATGTGTAGTTTTTTAGTAACTGATGCATTTCACTTTCCCTCTTATAAAGAGGATATTTTAACTATATTTATGATGTGGGTTTCCCATAAAGGAATTTTCAAGTATCAACCACTAACTTTCAAAATTCAATTTCAAAATTTCAAGGAAAAAGATTTTATAAGTAGGGGAGAATGTAACACCCCAAGGATTTAAAAATAAATTTAATATTGAATGAAAGAATCACTAAGTCTCTACAAACAATAATTTCTTATAACAAAGCCAATAAACATAATTTTTCTACTTCTAGGATTTGAATTTCAAAAATCTGACATACACAGTTGCGTTCAGGTTGATTTTTGGAGTTTGAAAGAACAAACATAATTTTTGGTGAATAGTAACCTACCCTTATGAATAGTAACCTATCCTTATGAATATTAATATTAACCTTATGAATATTAACCTCACCCATGAATGTATAAATACAATTTAGGAACCTTATAAATGAATTAGAATATTTTATAAATTATTAATTAAGCATTCATATTTTTGTGACTGATAAATATTAAATTAAAATTTTAAATTAATAAATAAATTAATTTTCATAAAACTAGTTCCTAAATACATATTTTGTTTTCCAATGATTTTAGGACAATTTTATTAGACCATAGATAATTTTTTAAAGAATTATAATAGCATTTTTAAATATAAAATCTTTATTTTTTAAGTAAATAATGATTTTATTTAAAAATTAAATTTCACATATTTAGAAAACTGTTTTGATAAAAGAGAGTCCATTTTCGGATTCTACAAGTCTAAAAATGGTTATGGTGAATTTTTGGGATTTTTCTAAAATACATCAATTTTAGGTAAATTGTAAAATACGATAATTTACGATAAATACTAAATACATAATTTATTGAGTCATAGGTGATGTAAGAATGATGTAAGACCACATGGTTCTAACTCACATTCACATATTACTATTTTTTCATAAGAATCAATATTATTTCTTGTCTTTATCAAAATTATAAAATAATAATTAATATATTCAAAAATTACTTCTCTCCTCCACTATAACGCCCCCCCCCCCCCCACTCCCTCTTCTCTTCACTCCTCTCAAGCCTTGTTACTTGTATAAATTCTACCCAAACATCCTCACAAGATCCTCCCCCGTTTATATAGCCCTTGGTCTCATAAAAATACCAAATCCTCTCCCCTAACAGGCTCTAAAGGAAGATTAATTCAAGAGGTAGATTCCTCTTTTAAATTATTTTATTTTCTTTTCAAGTTCATTTTTTTCTTTTCTATCCTAACCTATCCTCATTTAAATGTTCTAAAAACTAAATTACCTTGATATTTCTATAATTTTTTTATGATGATTTAATAAGTTATTATCATATCTCATTTACCCTTCTTTTAGTATAGTAGTAAAAAAACTCCATCCGAGATGTGCTAATTACCACATCCAAAGACAATGGGTTTTCAATTTTTATTACCGTCTAAAATTCTGGTCATGAAACCATTATTATGGTTGAACCATTCTATAATTTATTTATTATGTCTCATCTATGGTTCTGGAATATTTTTGTACACATGGTTTTTTATTTATAAAGAAAAATGAGTTCATTGTTTTCAAAAATTGCTAATTAACCAAAACGGATATCATTAAATAATTTAAATAATGATACATATTTACTCTAAGTAAAAAAATGAAATTTACAACCATTTAACCTTCTGGATGTTTTCTAATAACATATAACTTCAATTCTATAAAACTATCCAAAATTTACATGATTCTTCATTCTTGTATATAAGTATACTGATCATGAAACAAAAGGACCCAAACAATGAAATTAAACCTCTTACCCCATTAAAAAGGCTATTAATGAACTTAATAAGGTTATAATAAATAAATTATATGAATATTATGTTCTGGAATTATTAATTAATGAACCTAAATTTTATTATTCAGGTTATTAAGATCAAGTGGAGAACACATTCAAACTTAAAGTAAGGGTTTCTTCATCTTACTTCTATTTTTGTGACATATTTTGTATTCACTACTATTACTTGTGTATGTTGTATATGTACTGAACATTTATGTATCATATAATTAATATATTTTTCTTCATTATATTCAATGTATCATTTTATGATTATTAATTTTGGGGCATACAATTCAATTGGTTACAAAGTCGTAAGTATTTTCTACCCAAACCTCTATTTTCATTCGTGTTGCTCTTATTCTCTACTCACCTCAATAAAATTCTTATTTATTCTTATTTAATCCTTATAAATTATGCATAAATGTTCTATATATTTTTACCAATCATAATCCTTTTTTCTTTTATGGTTAGTTACATGTTTTAAAAGGATCATTCAAAATTTCATCCCGATAAACAATCATGTTTCAAGGGAACTTCTCAAATTCTTTACCGTTTTAAAGGGCACACCAGAATCTATTTTAAGCCACAATAATTTTTATAAAATCACTCATTTTATCATGAAAAATTTTCTTTGTTCATTTCTAGTTTTAATAACACATACATTCCTTTCCACTTTAAAATTATCTTTAATATTTTTCTGAAAATGTTCTAAAAATTTTCATTTTTAAATATTCTTAAAAACTCTTTTTACATGATATCACTTCAGAAGGACATAATTTATGCCTAAAATATAATTTAAATGTCCTTCTATTTTATTTTTTTCGATATACATGTTAACAATATTATTTCATGGAAAATAAAAATGATTTTTCAAAAGAAATCTTCTTTCAAAAGTAAAAATTATTTTTCTCATCTCACATTAACTTTTATGAAGTATATGCCTTGTTCACCACTTATTTGAATGCATGTGGTGTAGGTAATTCCCTTTGGTATATCATATCAATAGTATCCTTATTTTCATGCTATTATATGGGATTATTATTTGAATTTTTAAAGATGGTATGGGACACATTGGAATGTTTAACGATTATTTCATCGGGAATTTTTCAATGGTCTCATTTAAAAGTATCTTCATCAATGAAAAAATCCCTTATTGAATCTTGTACTTAATTGAGATTTATCTCTTATGTTATCATCTAAAATATATTTTTGAATGGTTTCTAATTAGGTTGACTATGGATGTGCAATCTTGATAACATTCACCATATTACTCTGAATGGTTAGTGTTTATGTTAGATGATTGGGAAAAGTTATTTAAATTTCATATATTAGTTTCAATATGAATGTATATGTTTATTATGTTCACCCATTTTACATCAGGAATTCATTGGACTTATTAAGTGATGGGTAGGGCCCATTATGTCCCCTCGATGTATCAGTAGGTCTCATGAGACAAATAGATATAGACATGGCAAAGGCCTTGCCCATTTTTAGATATAGTTTTGGCTGAGGCCTTAATATTTTTTAGATGTCTTGTCTGAGGCCTTGATGGTATGTTTCAGAATGCCCATAATATGCATTTCCCTCATTATGAAGCTAGTAATTCAACACTCATGTGGTTATTCAACTAGTAGAATACTCATGATTATGTTTTATTATGGAATTATTTATTAAACTCTTATTCCTACCATATTTTTCTCAAGTATATTTGTAGAGGAATGTGTTTTTATTTATTCACCATACCTAATGTTGATGTTTATGATATCTTCAACTATAATTCTTACCTTTAATGATAATTTGATCTCACCCCTTTCTTATCTTTAATTTCTCCCAGGATGTGAATAAGTGTATTAGGAATGAACTCTAGGGATAACCTAAGAGATATAGATATTTTGAAAGGAATTTATATCTTGTATTTATTTTCAAGTTGCAATGTTGTAATTATGTATGTATCTTGCTTCCAAATCTTCTAAAATACTCAGTCCTTTGGGATATAACTTCCTTGTAATCATTCCAAAGTAATTAAATAATTCACCGACTCTGGGATTTTGGGGTTGGGGTGTTACATAGAGTCTTTTCATATTTTAGACACCATAAATCATTGATATAGATATTGGCCAATGTTAAGAATACTTCCTTCCAAAACTTCTTTTGTGGGTCTTTTTCAATGAGAATTATTCTGATCATTTTTTTTATTATCTAATTTATCCTATGAAACATGCCATTTTGTTGAGGAATTCTCACTACTGGAACTTGGTGTCTTATCCAGTGTTTTTTTAGATAATCCTCCATCTAGTTATTAAAAAAATTAATCCATTATCTATTTGGATTTTTATAATTTTCTATTCAATAATTTTTAAATTTTCCTATGGTATTATTTTATGAATATGAAAAAGTCATACGTAAGGGTGATTATTTCAATCCAAGATATCATGCATTAATAATCAATGAAAAGAATATAGTATCTCTTCCCATCAATAGATATTGGTGTTAGAGGTCCACACACATCAATATTCCCAATTTCAAGCACTCTTGTGAATATTTTCCCTTGTCCTTGTATGTCATTTGAGTAATATTACCTCAATGATAGACATTTTATGTGTGTGTATGATCATGTGATAGAATAGGGTGATCTCAAGCACCATCAATTTACACCAGATCTTTCATAGTTCATTGAACAAGTACCCAGGTCATTTATACCACAATTTTTTTCTTCTTCCATTTATAAAAAGCACATATATTCTAGGAGGAGAATACCATTCCAATCATGACCAACATATGGGTGTACAGTTCCCATATGCACTATACATCCACCCTCTTAATTCGGGTTAGGGAATCCCCAACTTGATTTGCTGCCCTGACCATCCTTGTGCTTTGTGTAGGTTTTGGGTGTAGTGGAAGTGTGTGATAGATAGTGACCAAATTTTCTTTTTCCATAATCAATGATCAGTTGTAGATCTATACAAAGATGAACATTTTGATCCATGGAATTGAATCAAAGAAATAGACAATGAATAATAACACCAGAACTGAGATAGATTATATCAACACATATTGTTTATAATTAATTTAATTAGATAAAGAATTTCCTCTAAGGAATTATTTCTTCCTTGATGAATCTGGTGACAGATCTGTGGTTCACTGTCATTTCATTGTAGAAACCAAGTATATATTTCATATAGCGGTGATCCGCACATATTCTAGGAATCTCTAAATGTCATCGAATGAGTCTCTGGGTTCTATCATGGAAGATCCTTATTCTTATGACATCCGCCTTGATCACCTCGAGAATCACTTCCAAATTATTCTCCTTGATCTAGTGGAGGATTATTGTTTGTCGTTCTTGGGATAATTCTGGGAGAAGGTAGCTCTATAGGATTGAGAGGATCCTCTAAGATTTGTTTTGCACAGCTGAATTAGCTTTTGAGAAAATAACATAATTGGTTATTTATATTTTTAGGGTAAAAATAAAATAATTGAACCAGTTCCCTTAATTATTTAATTAATCCTAGAAACCACCTTGTCAAATATTAATAGTAATATTATTATTTCTCAAAATGTACTATACTTGAAAATTATAATTAAATATTATTTAATTAAATATTATTCAATATTTATTATTTCTTACTGGACCATTAAACTCAGTATTCCATTCCTCCATGATATTCATCTGGCTTTGAATAATGTCTATTTATTTATTAAATAAATATCACTACATTATTCTCCAATAAATAAATTAATATTATATTTATTAAACAGAAAATAAATACTTATTAAATATTCTGCTCATAATATATTCTCTCAAATAACTTGTGATAGATTAAATGCAATCAGGAATACATGAATAATTTTTGAACCACATATGGGAATAATATATATTCAACCTGTTAAATAATAAATAATAATATATTATTTTAACTAAGATTCTATATACACTTAATGTGTGACCCTTTAGGCCTCTTTCTCAGTGGCATTAAGCAAAGCAGCCTAACGTCTAAGGTTATCATCTAACAACATACCAAGGCACCCATAGATAAAGAATTTAATGTTGCAATGACATCTTACCTCATATGGACGCTTACTATGTAATATAATCCCTTTATCACAATATCTCTAATTGAGCAGGTTGCATGTCAGCGCCATCAACATATATTCTAGATATATCTTTCTTTTAATTTTCGGGAAAAAAACTTTCCTATAGAACACCATGTAAATGGATTTATTTATCCTATATGATTTCCATCAAAGGACATGAGGTATTAACTTCTGTTAATGAACAAAATGGATAAATCCTTTCTCGCATTATTCATTAATGAAATATTACTCATGACACACCCAATGTATCCTACCTTACTGTGAACATCTATCATCATGGTTTTCAAAAATACATCAAAGTACATGATTGAAATATTCTATCATGGGCGCTCTCAAATGATGTTTAATTTTTACTACTTAAGTGTAGTAGAGTAGCTGACCAAGGTCATCTATCAAAGAGGCAGTAATTAAAACAACTTTTTAAAGGTATTATGAAAATAAAGATAAAATAAATAAGTAAAATAGAAGTATGGGGGTGTGTTATAAAAGAATAATAATAATTTTGTTGTAATAATATTTTGTTTTTTTGTTTTTTTGTTTTTTGAAATGAAGTTTGATTAATAAAACACAATGAGAAGATGTTTTTTTAGAAAACTATTTTAAAAAGAGTAATTGATCTGACTCTACCTATTTAATTACTTATTAATCATTATAATTTATATTAATCTCCACATAATTATTATCCCCCAATTTTATAACCATCTAACACTATGGGAGTTAATTTAACCATAATGATGAAATGAATTGAACCCTAGGCTAGCTTCAGAACAAGAAATCATAGCACCCTGTGTTGATTGTCATTACAATACTAGATTATGGTTAGCATTAAATTATTGAACATATATATTCTATAAATGAGTATGAATTTTGTTTCAGGGTTATATTTTAACTCTAAAAATTAATCCTGTGTGGTTTTGTTTTACAAATTAAGTTCACGCTCTCACAATTCACATATTACTCGACCTCGCAAGTTTTATGTAAGTTGTTAAATTTCCTTCTTAGTGTCTACTAATTTAAAAACTCAATTAATAAATCATGATATGTGAATTAAATTATCCCATTTATTCAAAATAATTAAGTGAATAATTTTATATTTATATCAATTACTAATAATAATTACTCTTCCATGGGTGGTGTAGTCATCGTAGAAATGTTTTGCATTTTCAAATATCGTGAAAGGGTATAACCCAATCATATTTATAATATTTATTTATAGTAAAAATAGGAATATTATAGAATAATAAAATTAATTAAAATAGAATAAAATAGAATAAATATAAGAGTAACTAAGAAATTTATTACTAGAACAAAAACATTAACAAGTGAGGAAGAAGAAGAAGAAGAAGGCTTCAATGAAGAGATCTTATCTTCAAGAGCTATCCCTCATGAAATTCCTAGATAAATAGAGGGAAACCAATTATAATCTACCTTAAATATCCTAATGCACGTACCAAACCTTAAAAATGATAAAAACACCAATTTATAGAGTAGTAGAGAGACTAAGTTTTAAAAGGTTCCAAGTGTGAATGGGGAAATTCGTCCAAATAAATTAATCCACATTACACCGTATGTTTGAGCACCAAAACTCATGAACCATATATCCTTATAGAAGGATGATTTTTGAGAAAATGGGTCCTATATATTATCTCAAAATTTGGTCTCACTACAAGAATGGATGAAGAAGTTATGTTTCAAATACTGATGTAGTTTCTAATCTAGAGAGTCCAGACCATATTTGACTTCATGGCCCATTTAGTTCAATAAAATACATGATTTAGCTATAATGTCCTAAATAAAAATTTTATCCCATTAATTGAGGAACAAATTTAAAAAAATTTAAGTTCAACTAATACAAATAAAAATATTTATGGCCATGATACTACAATGAACTTCAAAGGGAAAAATTAGAATTTTCATCAAATTTTCAAATGAATGATCCAATCCCAAATATTTTACAAATAAAAATATTTAACACAATGTGGGGAAAATATTTCATTTATTATCAATAAAATTGTATTTTATCAACTCCCCCACACTTACCCTTTTGTAATCCTGAGAAAAACCTCATATCTTGTATTCCAAAAAAATGTGACAAGATATACATGTTCATATTACTCAATCCACATTGGCATTATAGGAAAAGTAAGAATCCCATCGAGAGTAAATCAATGTCTCATAAATTATATACGGATAAAATCCAGTGATATTAATGACACTAATCATATTGAAACAATTTATGGGTCCATCATGCCATTAATTCCCCATGTGTGTGTGTGCCAACCATTTCAAGCTCATATCGTCACCCTTTATTCAGTATATTTAGGTCAAGTAAAAGAATTATTCTTACCTAGTTTAATTCACCAAACCTATTCTAAATTCCTTTGTAATAAAATTTCAAGACTCACTAACTTAATTATTCCATAAATTCAAACTATAATCTCCTGACCTAGATATCCCAACATGTTGTGCATTTCATCACTCCCCTCTTTATTAATATTTTTTTTGATTTTTTTTCAGGGAGTACAAGTGTTGGATTTCAGGTACATATACATAGGTAATTTCTATATAGTAGTTAAATTGAATGTAATAGAAACAAATTTATGGATAAACCATTTATATAATTTGAACCTTTTACATAACTTGGTTATACCTTCAATTAAGTAGGAAAAATTTCACAATTCTTGGTTGCGTGAAAAGTTATATGGAGAAATCAATGATAGAATTTACCATGAATAAATATCATAAAGAATGGTGTTATAATATAAAAGTTTTTATAATTATATATCCAATCATATCTTCTACGACTTATATTTTTATAAAAATCAACCTTTAATAATGAAATATTTCTCATTCTTATCATGTCACCAATGAATTTTGAAAACATTCATTTAACATATGTTCCATATAAAAATAAGAATGTTAAATGATATGTTTATTTATTTATTTATTTATTTATTGGTTTTTTTTGTTGTTTTTTTTAATGTTTACCAAAAACTTAACAAAAAACACACTCAAAATGCTCAAATGAAAATCCTAAATATCTACCCCAAAATGTTGTCCCCTCCCCCAAACTTGAAATGTTTAATTTTCTTTAATGTGAACCTATGAGATGATATGTGCACATGAAATTTATACTTTTAAATAGGATAAGTGATAATAAAAGTGAAAGGGGTAGGAATACACTGATATTTTCAAGTGATGATGGGGTCATGCAATATGATAAAATCAACTGCATCAGTAGGAAGTCCTTCAATGTATTTATTCAAACATTTCCCATTAACTGTAAATATCCTTCTTGTGTCCTATTTTATGAGTTCCACTACACCATAAGAAAATAAATTAGATACAATATAAGGAACTAACCATATGGAAGGCATCTTATCAGGCATAAGCTTCAGTCCTGATCTATAGAGTAGAACTTTATCTCTTACATAAAACTCCCATTGTTGGATCATTCTATCGTGAGTTTCTTTTTATCATTACTTATAGAGCCTTGAGTTATTATATGATGACAATTGAATCTCCTCAAGCTCTTTAATTTGCAGCTTCCTTTGAATTCCAACTTGGGCCAAATCCATGTTGCATTTCTTTAAAGCCCAATAATATTGATGCTCGACTTCTATGGGGAGATAAAAAT
The DNA here is from genome assembly GCA_963277665.1 of Viscum album. Taxonomy (NCBI): domain Eukaryota; kingdom Viridiplantae; phylum Streptophyta; class Magnoliopsida; order Santalales; family Viscaceae; genus Viscum; species Viscum album. Next base: position 78,529,842 of record OY728163.1, on the reverse strand, counting down.
ATTTCCCAAAAACAATATAAAATGGGTACAAACCAATGGGGGTCTTGTATGTTGCCCTATAAGCCCATAGTGTATCATCCAAGTGCTTCCTCCAATCTTTCTTATTCGATTGTATAGTTTTCTAAAAAAATTGTTTCAACTCCCAATTTGAAACATCATCCTAGTCATTTATTTGTAGGTGGTATGGTGTTGATGTTTTTTGTTCACCCCATACTTCCTAAGGAGGGCAGAAAAATTACAATTGTAAAAATGTGTCCCTTGGTCACTGATGATGGCCTTCAGTACTCCAAACCTATAAAAAATATGTGCCTCAAAAAAATAAACTACAAAATAGGAATCATCGGTCCCAGTGGCCTTGGTCTCTACCCATTTTCTAAAATAATCAATAGAAACCAAAATATACAAGAATAAAAATGAACTCAAAAAAGGACCCATAAAATCAATTCCTCATACCTAATAAATTTGATAGATTAATATGGGTTGTTGTGGCATCTCATGTCTCCTAGAGATTTTTCTCCTATGTTGGAAACGTAATCATGACTTACAAAATAGATGAGCATCATGGAATAAGCTAGGCCAATATAATATAGAGTATAAAACTTTCCTAGCTATCCGTTGGGTTCCAAAGTGTCCACCAAAAAAAATTATACGACAAAAATGTAAAACAGACTCAAACTCATGATTAGGAATACACCTCCTAATAACTTGGTCACTAAACATGTTCCATAGGTGGGGATCATACCAAACATAAAACCTAGACTCACTTTTTAATTTTGGAAATTGATGTTTCTTTAAATTTTTAGGAATTTCAAAGTCAATAAGGTATATCTCTAAATCAGCATACCAGGGATGTGTACCTAAGATGGAATAAAGATGTTCATAGAGGAATGTGTCCCAAAGTGGTACATGGTCCATGGTGTCATCCTATAGTATGTGAGTAATCCTAATCATGTTTTCCTCTACCAAGTTTTCTAAACCCTTCTTTTCCTTTATCTCAATGTCAAATTCTTAAAGAAGGATCATCCATTAGATGAGACTACTCCAACCGCAATGTTGGACGTATCACACATAAGCTCAAATGGAAGTTCCTGCTATGGGTGTTGTATGATTGGTGGAGTGTTCAGATTCTTCTTTATCTCATCAAATGATACCCTACACAAGTTATCAAAAATTAAGTCAATATTTTTCTGAAGAAATGGAGATAAGGGTAGAGATATATTACTAAAATATCGGATGAAATATCGATAAAAGCTTGTATACCCTATAAATGATCTAAATCTCACACACATGAATTATATGATAAGAATGAAATAATATCTACCTTCGATCTATCAACCTTTATTCCTTGTTTTGAAACTACATACCCTAAGAAAATTTCATTCTCTACCATGAAATGACACTTTTCAATGTTTAATACCAGATTCTTCTCAATAAAATGATTAAAAACCTTTCCCAAACTAAAGATACATTCATCAAATGAAGATCCATACACTGTAAAATTATCCATAAATACTTCCATGAAGTTCTCAATGAAATCTAAAAAAAATACTCATCATGTATCTTTGAAAGGTACCTGGGGAATTTCATAGTCTAAATGGAGTCCTTCGATAAGAAAATATACCAAATGGGAAAGTGAATGTTGTCTTATCCTAATCCTCTAGAGCTATAGGAAGCTGATAATATCTATAAAATCCATCCAAGAAACAATAGTGTGTTTTACCAACTTGTATCTCAATAATTTGATCAATAAATCAGAGGGGGAATGGTCCTTGTGAGTGTATTGATTTAGTTTCTAATAATCAATACACATAACCAACTATTTTCCTCCCTCATTGGAACTAACTCCCCTATCTCATTTTTAACAATAGTAACAAAACTTTTCTTAGGAACAACCTGAATTGGAATCACCCACTAGAAATCTTAAATGGGATAAATTATACCTAACTCAATCGATTTTTCAACTTCTTTTTTAACAAATTCTATAAGATTTGGATTCAGTCTCCTTTGTGGATGTGTAACCAGTTTAGTCCCATCCTTTATAAGAATCCTATGCTTGTAAATGGAGGGGATAATACCATATATGTTAGCCAAGGTCTACTTGATTTCCTTGATATTCTCCCTCAAAAGATTCAAAAGTTTTTATTCATGTTCAAAAGGGAGATTGTTATCAATGGTAAAAATTAATATCTCACCACTTAATCTGGAAGCTGTGAGGATTCTAACTTTCCCCTTAAAAGTGTTTGGAAAATAAAAAATTAACATTTGAGTATTTGAGATTTGGTGGTAATGGATTGAGTTCCAATGAAGGGGGTGTTTTATGCATGTAGAAATTGAAGTAATTGAAATATGTTCGCAATTAACATTAGTACAAGAATAGAAATCATCAAAATCATAGAATAATGCATCAGATCCATCGATATACTCAATAGCTAAGTCATAATCAGAGTGAACATGATCAAAATCAGAATATGAATTCATTACAAATTGAAATCTAAGAGAGGTTTGTGTATTATAAATAGGAGTGTAAGTTCTCTTAGACATCAAACTATAAACAATTATAACAATCTCTCTAATCATAAGACAAAAAAAATTCTATGGGGTTTTTACTTGGTGGTTCAAAATGGGAGACAAAAAAAGAATAATTGTCCTATAAGAGATACTTCATGGAGTCCATAACATTAAATATCACAACATCATCTCCAAACTCCATGTAAAGTGTAGCCTCATGTTTTTTAGTTTTAAAGAAGTTCCTACCTAATATAATGGGAGCATTAGAACTTACCTGGTCATCCTCCACGTGAAGCACATAGAAATCTGTTGGAAATATCATGTATCTTACCAAAACAAGTACATCTTCAAGGACTCCTGTTGGATATTATATAGCTCTATTCACTAACTACACCACTAATATCATCAAATTCCATTCACCAACCAATAAATAAGAGAATACAGCTTGATGAATCATATTTATGGAAGCTCTTAAATCACATAAAGCATCAGAAAAATGAAACTCCCCTATGGTTCATGGGATGGTGAATGTCCCAAGATCCTTTCACTTTATTGGCATTGCTTGAGTTGGTGTAATCAGGGCTGACACATACCTTACAAGATTGATCCTCTCATTTACCTTTATCCCTCTTAGATTAGTACAAATTTATTTTAAGAATTTGACATACATTTGTATTTTCTTAATGGATTCAATAAGGGGGATGTTTATCTCCACATGCATGAATGTGACAAAAACCTCTTTTTCCATCACCTATTCATCCATATTATTGGTTTGTACAACTCTATTTTTTAATGTATGGGGTTTATGAGGAACATAATCAATATTTTTCTTACCTTTTTCTATATCCTTATGTTTCTCAACAGTTGTTCTTGAATGGGGATTCTCTAGAGCTGAGGTCAATCCCAATGGAATGATAAGTGCATATGTATTAGTTGTTTCCTTACCACTTCTCAATGTAATGGAACTTAAATTCCCCTTATGATTTGGAGTAGGTTAGGAAAGAATATTTCTAGAGTTATTACTTACTAGTTCATAGAGGGTGGTGGAAATCTGGCTCATTTGTGTCTTCAACTCCCTCAACTCAGAATCTTGACTCTTCAACTCATTCTGTTGATTAAGAACAATTTGTTTCAAAATATCATCAGTATTAGAATCTAAATTTGGTTTAAAATTCCCTTATATTTTACTTTTTGATGGTTGGGATTCAAATATTCTTTGGGGTTTTTGGGAACCCTATTAGTAAGGTGGAGGCTACTGGAAGTTTTTTTGAAAATGGGGCCTTTGTTGTTGTCCAGAGCCATACCTAATTTCTGATTAATCATTCCACCCTTGTTTGTATGTTGATTCAAAGGAATCAAACTTCTTTTTGGGATGTGGTTGTTGTTTCTACTAATATGGTCTTCCTGGAAATATTGTTTCACAATCTTCAGTCTCTTTTAGTTGTGGGAAACAATCACTTAGGTGGTCCATTTTAGTGAAAATACCACAAGTACTTGTAGGAGTGGGAAGAGATGTCTTTTGATCCAAATAAATCTACCACACCGTAGTGGTAAACTCTTCCAACTTGGTATCAGTTAAATGACTTTCAAGAAAAGATGGACTTACCTGATGTACTCCTATAACATGTTGTGTACCACAAACACTAAATTGTTGCATGTTTTGTTCTATCTTGTCGATAAACGCACGTGAAACTATTGGTGTTTTTTCTACCAATGCTCATACAGCTGCATCATCCACCATGCTCTTTTCCATAGGCATGAGGCCTTTATAGAAGTATTGGAAGAGAATTTTATCACTAATTTGGTGATACGGGCAGCTTGCACAAAACTTCTTGAATCACTCCTAGTACTCATACATTGACTCCCCTTGGGCTTGCTTGATTCTTGATATCTCTTTTCAAATGGAATTGGTCCTTGATTCTGGAAAAAAATATCTTCAATAAAAGAAATTTTAAATCTTTCATGTAAATTACATCTTCATGTTGTAAATAATATATCCAGTGTTTTGCAGTTCCATCAAGTGAGAATGGGAATGCTCTTAGTTTCATTTTATATTAAGATAAATTTATTAGTTTAAGGGTTAATAAAACCACATTAAATTATTTTAAATGTTTTATTGGATCCTCACCAAATAATCCATGAAATTTTGGAAGTAGTCGAAATAACCCAACTTTCAATTCAAAGTCCTATTTGAGATTTGGGTATCCAATACAATTTGGTTGATAGTTAATATCTTGTGAAAAAAATTCTCTAATGGTTATGTTAATTTCATTATTATTGTTTTCATGCATTGGTTATTGTTTAGTGTTTGAAATATAATTTCTTCCAATTTCAATGTTACTAGAATGGAGTAATTCTCTAACTGGTAGAATGTTGAAACTTCCCATAGACTGAGAATGTTGGATTTGAGCCCTAAGGCTATGCTCAATCTCAGGGTCAAGATCTAAGATATCCTCATGATTATTTCATATCATGAATAAAATAATAATGCAATTAGTGAAATTTAACAATAATAAAAAGATAATAAATTCGAGTTGATGGTCTAATAAAAAGAAAATAAGATAAAATAAAAACAAAAACATGAGAAAGGGGAAAGAAGAAACAAAGAGGAGAAGAAAAAAATAAAATGAAAAATAAAATAAATACCTCTAATTGGTTGAAAAAAAATACTTTCCTCCCTGGAAATGGTTCCAATTTGAAATATGCAGTCGTGGGTGCTATTAAATGATGTTTAATTTTAAATTCTTAGGTGTAGCAGAGTGGATGACCAAGGTCATCTCTCAAAGAGGTAGTAATTAAAACAACTTATAAAAGATATTATAAACAAAATAAGTAACATAAAATTATGGGGTTGGGTTAATGTTTATAAAATAAGAAGAATAAGTTTGCTGGAAGAAGATTGTTTTTTTAAATGAATTTTGATTAATAAAACACAATGAGAAGATGTTTTTTAACTATTTTAAAAAGCACAATCGATATGATTTTAACTATTCACTTACTTATAAATCATTATCATTTAAATTAATCTCCATATATTTATGATCCCTTAATTTACTAACTCTTTAACCCTATGGGAGTTAACTTAACCATAATGATGAAATGAATTGAACCTTAGGCTAGCTTCAGAACATGCAATCATAGCACCCTCTGTTGATTGTCATTACAAAACTAGATTATGTTTAGTGGTAAATTAGGGAATGTATCCATTTGGAAATGATTATGAATTGATTTTAGGGATTATATTTGAACTCTATAGATTAATCCAATGTGGTGTTTTTACCTATTAAGTTCACACTCTCACAATTCACACATTACTCGACATCATAAGTTTTATGTAAGTTGTTCAATTTCTTGATTAGTTTATTCTTATATAAAAATAAATTCATAAATCGTAATATTTGAACTAAGTTATCTCATTTGTTCAAAATAATTTAGTGAATAATTTAAGAGTTATATTGATTGACTAAAAAGAATTACTCTTCCATGGGATGTGTAGTCATCATAGAAACATTTTTCATTTCCAAAGTTCATTGAAAGGGTATAACCCAATCATGTTTCTACTATTGATTTCCATACCAAATAGTAAGATTAGAGAAAAATAAAATTAATTAAAAAATAAAAAGTAAAATAAATATAAGAGGAACTAATAAATTTATTTCTATAATAAAAACATTAAAAAGTGAAGAACAAAAAGAAGTCTTCGATGAAGGGATAATAGCATCAAGAGCTATCCATCTTAAAATTACTTGATAAATGGAGTGAAACCAATTATATTGTACCTTAAATATCATAATTCAGGTCCCAAATCCCCCAAATGAGAACAATATCAATTTATATAGTGGAGGGGAGGTTGGGTTTTAAGAGGTTTCAAGTGTGAATAGGGAAATTATGGCAAATAAATTAATCCAAGTTGTACCGCCTATTTTACCTCAAAAACGTGTGAAATAGTTGTCTTTACATAAGGATGATTTATGTGAAAATTCTTCCTCAATATTCTCTCCAAATTTGGGCCAAATTCAAGCATGGATGAAGAATATATGGCTCAAATATTGAAGTATTGTCCAATCTGAAGATTCCAACCCATATTTTATTTCATGCCCCATTTAGTCCAATCAAATGCATGATTTAGCTTTGATGTCCTGAATGAAACTTGTATCCCATTATGACAGTAACAAAGTTGAAAAATTTTAAGTTCAAATAAAACACATAGAAATATTTATGGCTGCAATACTACAGTGACCTTCAAAGGGAAAAACTGGAATTTTCATCAAATTTTCAAATGAATGATCTAATCCCAAATATTTTATAAATAAACATATTTAACACAATTTGGGGAAATTATTTCATTTATTATCAAAAAAATATTAAATAAAATTATGTTTTATGAATGAACCATAATACTCATTAATAATAATCTTAAAATCTAAGAACCAATACACACATCTGCAGATAGGGACATCCAATGGCACATATAAAAGTGGATTTTCTACTGGCGGGTATCATTCTCATAATATCCATACAGGATATTTCACAGGCAATATACCATGATAAGGTGAATCAAATTCCTATGTGTCTCCACCCCTGATAGTCTGTGTCATTTTAATCCCTCAATTGATATCATCTTGCTATAGAATATATATTCAATAATAGTTTCCTAACACTTCTGGGTTCTCATCATGGTGGGGAACTTCTATGATATTTTAGTGCGACAGCTACTCTTTGGACATTATCACCTACTATTTCATATAGAAGAATAATCATGATGTGATAAAAAATTTACTAATATTTAAAAAAATTAATAATTGTTATCATAAATTAAAACTAAGTTGGTACTAGGGTGCCAACTCCAATAGACTCCCACTTTCACTAGATCCAACTGCTAACAACCTTCAGTCTATTAGATCTCACATGATACTCATTCATTTTCTGAGATAGGCCTTTAGTAAAGGGGTCCACTACATTCTCTTATGTGGATAATATTATTGCTTCAACTTCACCACTCTGATATAAATCCCTCAAGACGTGATACTTCTGGACTATATGCTTTGTTCGTTGGTGTGAACTTAGAACTTTTGAAAATATCCACCGCTACAGTATTATCATAATATAATGTCATAGGGTCTTTATTTCTAGGAATCACATCAAGCACCTGGACAAAGTTTCGAATCCAAACAGCTTCCTTGGCTGCATCAGAATCCCCTATATACCCAAACTCCACTGTGGAATCAGTGAAAACTAGCTTCTTTGAACTCTTCCATCTCACAACTCCCCTGTTAAGAAAAAAACATATCTTGATTGCAACTTCAGATCATTCTGATTTGTCTAAAAACTAGCATCATTATAACCTCTAACGACCAGCTCCTCATCTCCTCCATATTCCAGGAATATATACTTAGTTCTTCTCAGATACTTAAGTATAACCACAATAGCAGTCCAATGTTGTTCTTTTGGATCATCTTGATATCTTCCTATCATGCTCAGTGCATAGGAAACATCAAGTGTAATAACCCAGGTATTTATATAATAATACATTTTTCAATTCTATTAATATTTATGAATAAGATATTATTATTTTCACATTAAAGGGGATGTTTTTTCTGATATTGTACTCAACACGCAACAATGGGTTTCTTTGAAATCTTATGTTGCACACAACTTTGAGTTATACCAAAAAATAATATAATATTATTTTTATTTAAAATGGTAGTTAATGCCTAGTCATTATATTTGAGGAAATAAACAGAACTAAATACATTATGATTATACATGTTTGTTAAATATCTTTACATTTATCCAGTAAATTTTATAATCATAAAAAAAGAGTGAATCTGATTTTAAGCATGAAATACTCTAATATTTTTAAGAGGTTGTTTTACCGCCTTTTGATGGAGAACCATTTTTAAATCTACTTTTTGACACCTTTATATGTTCTATTTTAAAAAATAAACTTATTATTTATAATTGAAACATCAAAGTTTACTTTGGATAAATTTTTTGTAATTTTCTGATAAATTTCATTTTTTAATGAATAGTGAAAATACCGCATTTTAAGTCAAAAATGCATTTTTATCTAATTTATTTATATATTTAGATTGTAATTATAATTTTTTTTAAAGTGTAATTGGATTATATTTTTATTATGTAATCCATTTTTGGTTATTGGAATTAATTTCAATTTTAAATTGGACATAAACACATGTCAATCTTTTGATAGTTATTACTTCATAAAAACCCGATTTTTGGTTTAAAAAATAGGAATTAATTTTAAATTAATTAATGAAACTTCTGTGTTTTGAATTTGGAAAAATGTATTCCATATTTTGAATCATAAGATCCAAATTTTGTGAATATGTACCTTTTATTTTTAGACATTATAAATAGTAATTTCAGTAATTATTATTTTTACCATAGTTAAAGGGTAAATCTGATAAATAAGGGTAAAAAAATAATATTATAATATTATTAAACAACCCTAACACATGTCCTAATCCTATTGGATGAGATATTTCCGACCATGTGCATCCTTAGGTCTATTTTGGGAGCCCACGGATCCACTTGGGTGTGAAAATGACATTTTATAAGAATTAATTTAAAGTAAAGATAAATATAACATAAACAGGTATCTTTTACTAAAACAATTTTTATATGGGGATATATAATTTATCCCTTCGACTATAAATAGTAATTATAAATTCAAAAATATTTTATACATCAAGATATTTTATTTATAATTTTTAGACATTAAATAAATAAATTTAATTATGACACAATGATGATGTAGTGATTGCTTCATTAATAAAGGATTCAAATAAAGGATATTATAAATTTTAAAATAAATGTAATTTGTTTATTTTGATGTCATACATGAATTTTATGGATGATATTGACATGTTATCTTTGTATTAATGAAGTTTTTTATTTTCAAGGAATCAAGTTTTTATGGATTTTTAAGAAGTCATGATATGAATAGTGTAAAAATTGACATAATTCATATTTTAAAATATAAAATAATTTATTAAATATTATAAAAATCCAAAAAATGTAATATTTGGCCAAATGGTTATGATAAGTCTAAAAGTTTATTAATTGACCTTTAATTATACATTTTTCTTGTTTTGGTAACTATTTTTTATTCTCATAGTGTCGAATGCTTGATAAAACGGTAAGAGTAAAAAGGTTTTAATCAAAAATATAAGGATTCAAAAATATCCAACTCCTGACTAATTCTTATTGGATGATTTTATTTTGACTTATATTCATCTTATCTTAGAAATAAATTAATTTGGACTCATTTTTAATTTAAATATAATTTATAATAAATTAATATTTCTAGACTTTCCTAAAGTGCCCCTCCTCCCTCTTATAAAAGGCCACCAACTCTACCCACATATCTCACACATCTCAAGCCCCTTGTATTATCAAAATTCTGCCCAAATAATCTCCCAACATCCCTCCCTTCCTCCTAGAATCCTTACCTTGGGAAGAAGGAAATTCAAGAAATCCTTTTGTCTCTAATCAAACGGCACGTTTTAAGAGGTAGTGTCTTCTCTACAATTCCTTTCCATTATTTTACTTCTTCACTCCCTATTATATTCTTATTCTTTGATTAAATAAAAAACCATTATCCTCAATATACTAGTATGTTGTTATGAGAATGATTCTAACTACACTTACACACACCTCCATCTAATGGATATGAACATGTTGTTTCTGTGGACGGCAAACTATTGCCTCATGAAATGATGGTTAGTAAATTTTTCCCTACCACCTATCATGGTGGACATTATGATGGAACTGTATTTATATATGATATATATTATATTTATATTATCTCTATTATTTTGTATTTTTTATTTACAGCATACCTTTATCCTTTCCATAATGTTTAAATATGATAATTTCATTTGAGGAAGTGTGGACTACCGCCCCCTCAAAGTGATATGACTCATTCATGCCCTACATGGAACATATAAAGAATGGAGTTAAAAATATTATGTAACATATATAAAATATTAATCAATATATATGATATTTAAATCATGAATACTATTCTGGATATAAGGGAATTTTGACCACATGGAAAATTTGTAATTATATCAAGTTCATTTTCGACTCAAGTACTGAATATTGACAAAATGACTGATATGAACTTAAATAATTATGAAATTTATATAACATTATGATAAGTAATATAAAATAAATAATAAAATTGAAAAAAATTCTGAAATAAGTATAAATTAACCTAATTTTATTATTCGTGAATATAAATAATGAATGAGACAAGTCGGACTCAAGGTAAGGGAGCATTTCACCCTCCTCTTTTTTTCAAAGACTTATTTTATGTTAAGTATTTTAATTTAAATTTTCTTATGTTGGGATATGTTTTTCTATATCCTTATTTCTATCAATTTCATGTCCAAATGATGAGATACCATTTTCTCTCTCATCAACTCATTTTTTGATTTTTGTAAGTGACGTCGTTAGGTTACCGAATCTTCATAAGAGAATTTCTAAACTCAATTTCCTCTCATTGGGTTTTACGCATACTTCATTGATTATATTATTCCAAGATTATGTGTGGAATCACTTTTTATTTATTAATGTTATAATTTCCACTTCCCTTTCTATGGATATACTATTTCTACACATAGTCGGCCCATTGATAAATTCTTACGTCATTTATACAAAGTTTTTAAGGGAATTTATCTCAATCTCCTTTTATTGAGGAATATTTTGGTTTATACACAATCTTATTTTATACAGTGTATAATTATACCTTTTTTATTTTAATTTCATTCAATGGTTTTCAAAAGTAATCTTTTGTTTTATGAAGCGTTTTACTAAATGAAAAATGGAATGTTTCTTTTTAACGTACGTAGCAACAATGACCTTTCCGTCATCATAAGCATTATTTGATATTTGGATTCCTTAACAAGCCATAATGTTTTTAAAAAAAAATAAATACCATATAACCTTTTCATTTTTTTTGTATTGGAAATGGTTTTGAGAAAGCTTTAATTATGTCAATATCTTGAAATGATATTTTTTATTGCAATTTTATCTTTCCTTTATACATGTTTTATGTGTTATGAATATGTTATGGTTCTTGGGAATTATTTACATATATGGGTGGTTCCATGATAAACTAAGGGTGGGTGAGCCCGAGATAGCTCTTCAATTCATTGGGTAATGTGATGGAGGTAAATGTTAATGTTTCTCCTAAGAGATTTCGGAATATAATGTGATGGGTATTCCAAATGTAACTCCCTATATAGCTGTGAAAGCTACAACATAAGTATGTTATGGATGCCACAAGTTACCTTTATGATTTATGATTTCTGTGTTTTATTCGTAAATCTTATGATTTCATGAGGTATGTTAAAGAGCTATGCTTTATGATTGAAAAGTAGGATTTCTTGATTTGTATGTATTCATGGACTAATGTTTTCTTACCTTATTTTATATCCCTTACTGAGCTTTTTATGCTCATCCCAAGTTTTTGAAAAGTTTTTCATAGGGTATAAGGAAGGGTAAGAGAATGGAAGAATTCAGGAAGATTTTTATCAAGAAAATAATTCTTATTTTAATCAAGGAGTTTTATTGTTGTGAAAAAAAAAATGTTTAGAGTTGAAGTGTCTACTTTGTAATATTTGATATGTAATGTAATAATTATGGCCTAATTCTCTAAAAATATAAACCTAAAAAGATCATCAATTTTAATTCTTGACTTAACTCAATATTATGTAATATTTAAGGTATAGGGCCTTATATCAAGTCTAGTACATAACATGGAATATATTACTGATAATATCATTGAAGCGTATGGGATATTTCTAATTCTCTCTTTCTATTTTTATGTCGGAGAACACATTTTCTTAGAGATATGTAAACCATGTGACACTAGAACCAATCCCCTCATGTATTGTTCCATACTAAATCTATTTAGTGTCTCATCAATATATGTACTTTGACTTTGTCCAAGAAACATCTTGGATCTATCACAAATGATCTTGATTTTTGGAATATAGGCTGCTTCACCTATGTCTTTCATGGAGAAACACTTGTTTAACAAGTCCTTAATATATTCTAATACTGGTATGTCATTTCCAATAAGTAATATGTCATGAACATATACTACTTGGAGAATGACCGCATGACCACTAAATCTATTGTAAACACATGACTCACATTCATTATTAATAAAACGAAATTCTTTTATGGATTCATCGAATCGAATGTTCAATGAACTGGATTATTTCTTCAATCCATAAATGGATCTCTAAAACTTGGAAAAAAATTGGCATCACCTTGAGTTGCAAAATCTTCTTGTTGTATCATATAGAAATCTTCCTGAAGGCTCACATTAAGGAATGAAGTTTTGACATCCATCTCCAAATCTCATAGTTATGGTAATTTACTATAGTAAGTATGATTATGGTGGATTTAAAAATGGAAACTAGCAAAAAGGTTTCATAGTAGTCAATTTTTTGATGTTGTTTAAACCCTTTAGCCACTATCCTTTCTTTATAGGTACTAATTTTACCTTCCATGTCTAGTTTCCTCTTGAATACCCATTTTCAACCAATAAGCTTTACATCAAATTGTACATCGACCAAAACCTAAACATTGTTCTGATACATGGAATCCATCTCAAAATTCATAGCTTCTAGCCATCTTATAGCTCCTAAAATTTCTACTACCTCCACTACAAAAATACAGCAGATTAATAGTGGTTTTTTAGAGGGGGTTTTGCACAACCCCCTCCAAAAAAAATTAACATTTTTTCTTTCTTATATTTTGTTAGATTTTAAAGGCAATTGTGTCAAAACCACTGCTAATTTAATAATTAGTGACCCTATATGTTTGGTTGGATTTTATAGCACTATATATATATATATAATATTCATTTGGATATTAGAGGCTACATATATATAACATGGAAACTATTTTTTAAAAGGAAATTGGGGGGTTCACGGCCCCCTCTAATCTCTTAAATTAGAGGAGATTCATGAACTATCGATAATCCCATAGATTAGAGGGGGTTTTGAATCCCTTCTAATTTAAGAAATTAAAGGGGGTTGAAAACCCCCTCTAATATATGAAATTAGAGGGGGTTGTAAACCCCCTATAATTTAGGAAATTTGAGGTGGTTGTGAACCCCCTATATTATATGAAATTAGAGGGGGGTTTTCCACCCCCTCTAATTTATGACAATAGAGGGGTTCATGAACCGTCTTTAGTACCTCTCATTATAGAGGTTTTTTAACCCCCTCTAAATTATTTATTTCTTTTTAAAATAAAACTCATATAAATTAAAATTTTATAACATATAAGTGTTGGTGTGCATAAATATATATATATATTACATAAACACATTATATAAATGTATTTAAATTCATTGTAAATATATATATATATATATATAAATATATTGTTGATCTCACCTGTTTTGATAATATCAATTATTTTTTAATATGATTTGATAATCCTATGTTAAATTATGTTGACAAAAATATCAAAATAATCATTGGAATATGTTAGTCAATGTTTATCTATGTTTATACATGTTTTAAAATAATACTAACTCAATCTGGATATGATTTGCATAGAACAGATAAGTATTAAGTTTTTGAGTCATTGATACAGACCTACCGATAGAGTAAGTCTACCAGTATGCACATAGTCACTGTTACATACATAGTCTACTGATAAGAAAAGATCACTGATAGGCAGAGTCTACTGTTATAATCAAAGTCTACTGATACAAATAGACAGCTACCGATATGAAGTCTACCGATACAAACAGACAGCTACCGATATGAAGTCTACCGATACAAACAGAAAGCTACCGATATGAAGTCTACAGATATATAGACAGAGCCACTGCTATAAGCAGCTACCGATATAGGCGAGTCACTGATGAAGAGAGCCACTGATACAAGAATGCTACCTATACAGAAGAGCTACCGATAAGAGGATCTACTGATACAGAGTCACTATCACTAATACACGGTCTACTATTATAAATAATAACTGTTACCGATACAGACCTACTAACTCAAGTCCACCGATACAAGCTCACTGATAATAAGAGCTACCGATGGAAACCAGTCACTATATCTCTAAACCCAACTTATATTTTCTTATTAACAACGATCATATTTGGTGCTTTTAATGCAACTGGTATTAATTAATTAATGTCTGTTGAATGTCAGGGAACCGTACCCCGTACCTGTAAAAAGGTAATCATTCCCATTACTGGAGCTAAAGGTATATAAGGGAACCTCGAACTACTAAAGTTGTGTGTGCGGTCGGCCAGTCTTTTCATGCATATACGAGACAATCTTCTGAAGATACACAAGTACTTACATGTATAGAAGACTAATAAAGAATACATACTAAATCTGTAGAACCTGAACATTCAATGAGTAAAGAGATTCAATGATTTCACCTACACTCAAGCTGATCAGGCTGATCAACCTGGACCTGGAATTCAAACACAAAAACGACCCTTTATTTTTCTTGACTAAAACCAGAGTGGGACTCAAAGATTCATCTACATAAATCCAGGGAGTCCATAGCTTCACTCAAAACACATAGATAATTATAAACTCATCTCTATTTGTTTAGATCTATTGTGTTTCATTTATTTACATTTTGAGCAGTGTGTGTGCTCTGTATTTTTAGGCACACACTGTCTCCTATGATGAACTGAAGGATTTATAAATCCTCACTCAATCTTTCCCTTAAACTCTTGTAACCCAATGGGGATAGTGGTAGAGGTCTGAGGACCTAGACAACCTGTGAGCTGTTGTTATTGTTGCTTTCCCACGTAGAACTGTGGTAGAGGTTGGAGGACCTGGATAGTCTGAGTAATGTTGTAAACCCTGATCCAGGGTGTGGATAATAGTTTATATAAAACTATTTGAGATAACTAAGTCTCATCTTGAGACTGAACCTCTTTGTTAAAACTTATGTGCTTGTTTATTTTGGTTAAAACTATTTTGAATATTCCGCTGCTAAGTACTTTAAATACAAATCTATTTTAAAGTTACTATAATAGTTAAACTAGAAAGTGTGTGTATTTATTGTAACCCAGTAGGTTAGTTTCAAAAGATACTCTAATCTTCAGATTATATTAACTGAGAACTAGTCAATCTCTTGAGAACCTAACCGAACCTTTACTATATTACAAATTCACTACAGTTTAGCTTGTTATTTAATTTGGGGGATTTTTTAATATAAATCTTTTAAACAGAAATTTTTAATTGGAACTCAATTCACCCCCCCCCCCCTCTTGAGTATCCACTCTGACCAACATTTAGTATCAGAGTGTTTTTATTAATAAAGGATTTCCAAATACTCTGTTTTTAAACTGTGATTTTAGTTGTATCTTAAAGATCTTAAATTTCTATTAGTTCAAAATTTTATCTCTTTGAATATATTTTCTAAATCTAATTATAAATAATAGATTAGAAGGTGTTTCTACCAACGGGACACCTTTCTTTAATGGTGTTAATTATGCCCAATGGAAAATCAAAATGAAAATTCATTTAGAAAGTATAGGATTTGATATTTGGGGTGCTATAAAATATGAATATGAGATTACAAAGACTTATAGAGCTAATTGGGATGATGCTAAAAAATCTTATTACAACAATAATTGTAAATCCATGAATTCCCTTTACTACTCTCTAAGATATGAAGAGTTTAACATAATTTCTACCTGTAAAACAGTACATGAAATCTGGGATACTTTGGATGTTTCTCATGAAGGAACAACCAATGTGAAAGAAATGAGATTAAAAACTTACACTATTAAATATGACAATTTTAAAATGAGGCCTGATGAACCTATTTCTGACATGTATCTTCGGTTAAATGAGATTGTTAATACTATGATCTCACTGGGAAAAGTTGTTCTAGAAAAGGAGTAGATCGTGAGAATACTCAGATGTCTGCCAGAAAGATGGAGAGGCACATCAGTTTCAATAATGGAGTCGTGTGATATAAGTTCACTAACTATTAAGGAGTTAATTGGTAAGTTAATTATGTATGAAGAAGAACTAAAGGTAAAAAAAGAGGAAGATGGTGAACCTAAGAAGAGATTAGTGGCATTTAAGCCTACTGCCTCAAAGAGAAAGGACAAGGAGAAAGTTCACATACCAACTGAAATCTCAACAAATGGAGGTTCATATTTGGATAGTGATGAAGAGATGGCTCAAATAGCCAGGAGATTCAAGAAATTCTATAGGAAGAAGAAATTTTTCAGAAAACCAAACTATAAGGGTAAGTATGACCAATGAGGTGATTAGAAGAAATATTTGAAGAAAGTTGATAAAGATGATGAGATATTCTGTTATGAATGTAAAAGGAATGACATATAAAGGATGACTATCCAAAATTGAAGTACAAGAAGAAATATGACTACAGGGACAGAAAATATAAGAAAGCTATGAAGGAAATATGGAGTGCTTCAAAATACAGCACAAGTGAGTCTGAGGCTTCTGATTCTGAAAAGAATCATTCCAACATGTGTTTTATGACTAAAACATCTGAGGTACCTGTCTCCCCTATGCTGAATGGTTATTATTCTGGGAATGAAATTGATTCAAATAGTGATAACAATATGACTAAATCTGAATTATTTGAATACTGTAATATGTTAGAGGATACTTGTAATGAGTTGAAAGATAAGTACAAGTCATTAAAGAAATAGTATGTCGTGACTAGTACTATTAAATCTAATCTTAGTATAGAAAAGGAAAAGAATTCTCAACCGTTAAAGGATAATACTCAACTTAAATTGTCCAATGAGAAACTTAGAATAGACATAGAGAAGTTCACAAATGGAAAGAATACTCTAACTAAAATTCTTGGAAAACAAGTTTCACCAAAGTACACTACTGGTTTAGGATACCAACCTGGACAGAGACAGCTTGTTAAAAATAAATTTATTCCAAAAACTGGACAGTTTGGTGCTAGTTCTAGTTCTGGAAATTTTGTTGCTTTATCTAGATTTTTATACTCTACTAGACTAAACAGAATACATTATTCAAAATCTTTTGAATATGATAGTTATGGGAAGCATATTAGACAAATATGGATGCCTAAAGTTTTACTTGCTAACCTGTCTGGACCCAAAAAAATCTGGGTACCAAAATCATTTTCTATTTAAACATGTTTTGTAGGAGACTTGCTTGAAGAGTTCCTATAAGAAGATATGGTACTTGGACGGTGGATTTTCAAGTAATATGACGGGAGATTAGTCATGTTTCAAAAGGTTAATCAAAGTTGATGGAGGGCATGTCACCTTTGGTGATAATTAAAAAGGAAAAATCATCGTCTTATGCCAAATTGGTAACACAGATTCAATTTTAATTTCTAAAGTATTATTTTTTGATGGATTAAAATACAACCTGTTAAGCATTTCTCAGTTGTGTGATTATGTTTTCAATGTTAAATTTGAAAATAATGCTCGCAATGTATTTTATTCTAAAAATTCTTTGGTATTTACGGCCCTGAGAAATGAAAATGTATATGATGTAGATTTAAATTATTTATCCAAACAAAAGGTTACTTGTTTGAATGATTTTCACAAAGATTCTTGGCTATGGCATAGAATATTAGGACACTGCAATGTTCATTCACTTAAGAAACTGACTAAGAAAAATTTAGTTAGATACCTACCTCAACTAAAATTCCCATCAAACAAAGTTTTTACTTCCTGTCAAAAGGGAAAGAAACATAAATTTTCATTCAAATTAAATAAAAAAGTTTCAACTTCTCAACCTCTCAATTTGGTTCACATGGATTTGTTTGGACCTTCTAGAATTTCTAGCTTGAATGGGAAGCACTATATTTATGTTCTTATAGATGAATTTTCTAGATATACTTGGGTATATTTTCTAGCTCACAAAAGTGAAGCTTGTTCTTACTTTATTAAATACTCCAATTCTGTAGAAAACCTTAGTGGAATCAAGATTAAGACCTTAAGAAGTGATCATGGCCGTGAGTTTGAAAATTATGATTTTGAAACCTATTTCTCACATAATGGCTACAATCATAATTTCTCTGCCCCTAGGACACCTCAGCAGAATGGTGTAGTTGAAAGAAGGAATAGAACCCTTCAACAAATTGAAAGAAATATGCTTAATGAGTATGACCCACCTGTTTACTTTTGGGATGAAGCTGTAAATACAGCTTTTTATATTATAAATAGAGTCTTAATTAGACCTGTTCTTAAAAGTAACCCTTATGGACTGTGGAATAATAGAAAGCCTAAAGTTAGTTACTTCATAGTTTTTAGTTGCAAAGTCTTTATTCTCAATACTAAGGATAATATTGAAAAGTTTTCTTCTAAAAGTGATGAGGTAATCTTTCTAGGTTACTCTATAATTAGTAAATATTATAGTCTTTAAAAAAAGAACCAAATGTGTGGAAGAATCAGTACATATCAAATTTTATGAAACTGATCCGCATGAACCTAAGCCTTATCTTGAAAATCTTGAAGAAGATCTGTCTATTTTGGACCTTAATGATAAAAGTAGTGAACCTACTATAAAAACAAGTAACTCTGGAAATTTTCCAGAACCCGATTCTGTTGGAACCAAACCTACAGAAGAACCTGAACTCTCTAGTCCTACCTTGACTAGACCAAATAGAATTCTAAAGAATCATCCTTTGGATGTTTTTGTAGGTAATCTTGGTAGAGGGACACAGAATAGAGATTCTCTAAGAAATCAGGTTGAAAATCAAGCCTTTCTTTCCAGTTAGAACCTAAAAATATCAATGATACAATCAATGATGAATTTTGGGTAATGGCTATGCAAGAAGAATTAAATCAATTTGAAAGAAACAAAGTCTGGGAATTAGTTGACAGACCTAAGGACACTTTGACCATAGGCACTAAATGGGTTTTTATAAATAAAGTTGATGAATCAGGAAATATCATTAGAAATAAGGCAAGACTAGTTGCACAAGGATATAGTCAAGATAAAGGAATAGACTATGAGGAAACCCTTGCACCTGTATCTAGATTAGAAGCTATTAGGATTCTACTTGCCTATACTGCTCAATTGAATTTCAAGTTATATCAAATGGATGTTAAAAGTGCTTTTCTAAATGGTTTTATAATTGAAGATGTTTTTGTTGAACAACCACCTAGATTTACTAATCCTCATTTTCCAAATCAAGTTTTTAATCTTTCTAAAGATTTATATGGTTTAAAACAAGCCCCACGAGCTTGGTATGATAGACTTAGTAGTTTTCTTATTTCAAAAGGTTTTTCTAAAGGGATTTCTGATCCAACTCTCTTTATTAAAAGAATTTCCAAAGATGTTTTGATATTAAAAATCTATGTTGGTGATATTATTTTTGAATCTTCTAAAAATGATTTGTGTATTGATTTTTCAAAGAGTATGAAAAATGAATTTGAAATGAGTTTAATGGGAGAACTCAAATATTTTCTTGGATTTCAAGTTTTTCAAAATGGAAATGGTATTATCTTTAATCAAAGTAAATATACAAAGGATATTTTAAAACATTTTGATTTGGATAGTATTAAGGAAAGTGATACACCTATGAGTACTATTTGTAAGTTGGATGCTGATGAAACTGAAAAACCAGTGGATCAAACCAACTATAGAGGTATGATTAGAAGTATGCTCTACCTTACTGTTAGTTGACCAGATATTATGTTTAGTGTGGGTATGTGTGCAAGATTTCAAGATAATCCAAAAGAGTCAAACTTACTTGTTGTTAAAAGAATTTTCAAATATCTTAAACATACTACTAACTTAGGATTGTTTTATCCAAAAGGACAATCATTCGATTTAATAAGTTATTAAGATGCTAACTTTGCTGGTTGAAAGTTAGATAGAAAGAGAACTTCTAGAACTTTTCATTTTCTAGGTAAGTCCCTGATATCTTGGTGTAGTAAAAAGCAGAACTCGGTTGCATTGTCTACTACTAAATCAGAATATATTTCTTCTGGTAGTTGTCATGAACAAATTCTATGGATGAAACATATGTTATTGGACTACGTATATCAGTTTAGACATGTATCTATAAACTGTGATAACACTAGTGCGATCAATATCTCTAAGAATCCTATATCTCACTCTAGTACCAAACACATTGATGTAAGGCACCACTTTTTGAGAGATCATTACCAAAAGGGTGATATTACTCTTGAATTTATAGGTACTGAACATCAATTAGCTGACATTTTCACCAAGACTTTAAGTTCGGATAGGTTAAGTTACATTAGACATGATTTAGGAATGACAAACTTTGTTTATCCAGATTCTCACCGTTAGCCAAATCCTCACCATTAGCTAAATCCTCACCGCTAGAAATCCTCACCACTAGAAATCCTTACCATTAGCCAAATCCTCACCACTAGAAATCCTCACCGCTAGAAATCCTCACTGTTATAAATCCTTACTGTTAGCCAAATCCTCACCATTAGCCAAATCCTCATTGCAAGAAATCCTCACTACTAGAAATCCTCACCAATAGAAAACCTCACCGATATAAAGCGTCACTACTAAATACACCTCACCGCTAAAGACCTCACCGATAAGTAAACCTCACCATTAGGGTTCTCACCGATAATTGTCACTGATATGTCATGCACTGTCTGATTTTCCTTTTCTTTAGCCGAAACTCTTATTGTTTTCAGTATAATTATTTTTATTACATTTCTATTCCTAAATGATAAAAACTAAGCCTTAGTCACATTTCAATGCACCACAAACTCTCATCTCTTTAATCCTCACTTCTCGAACCCCTGTATTACGCGTAACCCTAAGTTATTCGATTGGAGATGGAAAGAACAAAACTCTTGACATTCAGGGATGATAGTGGTGCTCCAAGTGAAAAGAATCAGAAAACATGAACTCAAGGAAGTGGAAGTGAAAGTAGAACAAGGTCGGTGAGGCGTGCAGTGAACCCGTATTTGTGGAATAGGGAAGTAGTAATCGAAAATGAACTCAGTGAGGAATGGATCTTACCTAGAAAGTCATTGGTTATAATAGTATTGGAGGAACAAGGATGAATCGACTATTTTTCAAACAACAATGGACCTCATTATCTGAATTTGGTTAAGGAGTTTTATGCTTTTGTTTGTTTTGAGAGGTCTGAAGAAGAAAACATAATGGTTTCATTAGTGAATGGCAAGGAAATTTTTTTTCCTCTGTTGAATGGGCCGAACGTCTGAAATTCCTTCATGAGGGTGTATTTGGGTATACCTCAAAAAAATACCTCCAACCAGTGACATTTTTGACAATGAGGTTTCTTTGGAAGAGCTCACTGGTAGTGGAAAACAAAGAAAGGTAGTGACTACTGAGATGGATGGAGAAAATCGATTGTTGTTCAAATTCATTCAACATGTGCTAAGTCCAAGAAGAGGGGACTTTGAAAATTTGAGATACCAAGACATTTATTTGTTTCATTTACTGAGGCATGGTGTCAAGGTAAATATGTGTAGGCTATTGATGATCCAAATTGAAGATATGATCAGACCTAAGTCAAAATCGAATTCTTTATTCTTTGCAAAGCTGATTTTAGTAATGATCAAGGTGAAAGGAGTAGTTGAGTCTCAAGATGAGACAGTAGTTGTGAGGAACAATTTTTTCATCAAAAGAACAATCTGTAAGTATATGAATATTGGCTAGAACCCATGGAGAATGCAATGGGTTATTGATGATGAGAAGGTGTGTGACAAGTTAAACTATGTTGACCACCCCAATAGGCCAAGAGACAGAAGAGATCCAGGTCTAGGACATGATGAAGAGGAACCCCAGTTTAGTGATGATACTGATGAGGAGGATACCTCTTTAGCTGATAGAAGGGATCCGGACTTTCCTCCATGTCTAGTTGCTGAAGTGATATCATCTAGAAAGGAAACAATGTTGGAAGTAAGCAATGAACAAGACCCTATTAATGAGGCAGACCAGCCTGCTCCAGATAATGAAGAAGAAGTATATGAAAATAGAGAACATGTTTCTGATAGTTTAGATGAGAGTATTTTGAGCTTAAGTCCATTAATTGGGAATTCTTATATGCCAGAAGTGGCTATTTTGTTTGAGATGGCATAACCTGCACTTATTCCTAATGAGGCTTCTATTATATAAATGGAGATGGTTGTGGAGGATTCTTCTGAGGAAGACCTTCCTGATCAAGCTACTGTTGATATAAATGTTTAGGTGAATGCACAGATTGAGGGGGAGCATCTCATCAGATATGGTACTGTTTTAGTAGCTCATGAGATTAAAGATTGGGCCGAAGACCCAGGTTTTGTAGTTTTTTGGTTGGATTATCCTGATTCAGAAGATGAGACACCCATCAGTAGACCTCTTGTCACTTATAATCTCCTTTCTGAAATTTATCCTAAGGATATAGTAAGGAAATATGATTTAAACCATTTTAAGTCTGATCTCAAGACCTGTTTTATGGAAAAGATGAGAAGAATAGAAACCTCCTTAATATCATCTATTCAATCTGTGATGACTGAATCAGTATCTGGTATTTTGGATGAAGTCAAGACCTACCAAAATCAATTTTCAAGCTTGGAAGAGGATGTTGAATCTCTAAAGAAGTCGGTTGTCTCTCTGGAATCTTATATGAGCTCTAAATCTCAAGCAGACAAGGATTTGGCATTTGTAAAAAGTTTAGTTAGCTAGATGGTATCAGTTTTTGAGGAACTTAATATTTCCATGGAGCATCATGTCAGCACCCAGGACTCTCTTGTGAAAAATCTCATAAGTGGGCTGACTAAATCTTTTAAGGAAACAGTAGCCTTTACTATTGCACCTCTGATTACTACCAGGCCTTCTTTGGATGTTGAGCATATTTGAGCTGTGATGAGAGAAGAGATTGGACAGTCTTTCACCATTGGCTCTGTAGACTCAGCTATCTTGACCCAAGTGGTGACTACCACTAGGGATATAGGGCAGATTGTTCAGAATTTTATGATAGAGGCCATTGCTTCTCAGAAATAGGTCAAAGACAAAGTGGACTACTATTTCCAAAGGGTCTACACTAAACATTAGTTGAACAATCATTTCAAGATTCTCTTAGAGAACATGAAACTACCCCCAATCACTCAAGCTTTCAGAGAACAAGTAAGAAAGCTCGGGGAATTGACTCCTGCTCTAGACAAGTTTATGGATAACAAGGATGAATTTATCTCTACTATTGAAAGTGGAGGAGGAATCATTGTGTACTTTAGGAATCTATTGCTGCCATTTTTGCATGTAGACGGTACCCCTATCGTTGTACCTCTAGATCTTCCTGTCTCTGCTTAGTCTGCCTCCATTCCTCAGATGACACTAGCTCAAGCACTCAGAAGTCTCTCTCCTATGATCACCCAGATGGATCCACATTATAGGCCAGGCACTGTATCAGTAGCTCAGCCTCCTCTGATTATTACTGGTGTTCCCAAGCCTCCACCTGCATCTACCCAGCCTGGTTCCTCTTCTGATTCCAAGGGAAAATCCAAATCCCATGCTGAGGAGGTGGATTGAATAGTGTCTAGGACATTTGATAGGAATCACTTGTACTCTTTTTGAATTTCTCTATATTTGTGCACCAAGAAATATATATGATCTTATTCTCTTTTATATTCTGTTACTTCTCTCATCCATTGTTTACTTCTTTTTGCTAATCACAAAGGGGGATAAATATGAGAAATATGAGCATAATACATTTACCTCTGGTAAATTTGTTTTATAACTCTACCTATGATACAATTGTTTCATACCTCTGATAAATTTGCATGTAATACTCTATTCTCTGATATATTTGAAACTGTCATTACTCACACTAAGAAGTGATACCCGGTGTATTTTATACTGATATATTAATGATTATTTTGGATTATAATGCCATAATTTGTGATTATCAAAAAGGGGGAGATTGTTGAACTCACGTGTTTTGATAATCTCAATTATGTTTTAATATGATTTGACAATCCTATGTTAAATTATATTGACAAAAATATCAAAATAATCATTGGAATATGTTATTCAATGTTTATTTATATTTGTACATGTTTTAAAATAATAATAACTCAATATGGATATGATTTTCATATAACAGATAAGTATTAAGTTTTTGAGTCACTGATACAGACCTACTGATAGAGTAAGTCTATCGGTATGCACATAGTCACTGTTACAGACATAGTCTACCGATAAGCAAAGATCACTGATAGACAGAGTCTAGTGTTATAATCAAAGTATACCGATACAAACAGATAGCTACCGATATGAAGTCTATCGATACAAACAGACAAATACTGATATGAAGTCTACTAATACAAACAGACAGCTACCGATATGAAGTCTACCGATATACAGACATAGCCACCGCTACAAGCAGCTACCGATATAGGCGAGTTACTGATGAAGAGAGCCACTGATACAAGAATGTTATCTATACAGAAGAGATACAAATAAGAGGATCTACTGATACAGAGTCACTATCAGGGATACATAGTCTACTGTTATAAAGAATAACAGTTATCGATACAGACCTACTGACTCAAGTCCACCGATACAATCTCACGGATACTAAGATCTACTAATGGAAACCAGTAACTATATCTCTAAACCCTACTTATATTTGCTTATTAAAAATGGTCATATTTGGTGATTTTAATGCAATTGGTATTAATTAATTAATTTCAATTGAATGTCAGGGAACCGTACCTCGTACCTGTAAAAAGGTAATCATTCCTATTGTCGGAGCTAAAGGTATATAAGGGAACCTCGAACTACTAAATCTATGTGTGTGGTCGGCCAGTATTTTCATGCATATACTTGACAATCTTCTGGAGATACACAAGGACTTACATTCATAGAAGAAGAAGGAAGAATTCATACTGAATCTGTAGAACCTGAACATTCAAGGCGTAAAGAGATTTGATGATTTCACCTACACTCAAGCTGATCAGGATGATCAACCTGGACCTGGAAGTCAAACACAAAAACGACACTCTGTTTTTCTTGACTAAAACCAGAGAGGGACTCAAAGCTTCATCTGCATCAATCCAAGGATTCCATAGCTTCACTCAAAACACATAGAGCATTCTAAACTCATCTCTATTTGTTTAACTCTATTGTGTTTCATTTATTTACATTTTGAGCAGTGTGTGTGCTTTGTATTTTTAGGCACACACTATCTCCTGTGCGAAACTGGAGGATTTCTAAATCCTCACTCAATCATTCCCTTACACTCTTGTAACCCACTGGGGATAGTGGTAGAGTTTTGAGGACCTGGACAACCTGTGAACTATTGTTATTATTTCTTTCCCATATAGAACTGTGGTAGAGGTCAGAGGACCTGGACAGTATGAGTACTGTTGTAAACCCCGATCTAGGGTGTGGATCATAGTTTATATAAAACTGTTATAGAGGACTAAGTCTCATCTTGAGACTAAACCTCTTGGTTAAAACTTTTGTGCTTGTTTATTTTGGTTAAAACTATTTTGAATATTCTACTACTAAGTACTTTAAATACAAATCTATTTTAAAGTTACTTTGATAGTTAAACTAGAAAGTGTTTGTATTTATAGTAACCTAGTAGGTTAGTTTCAAAAGATACTCTAATCTTCATATTAGATTAACTGAGAACTAATCAATCTCTTAAGAACCTAACTGAACCTCTACTGTATTACAAATTCACTACAGTTTAGCTTGTTATTTAATTTGGGGGATTTTTTAATATAAATCTTTTAAAGAGAAATTTATAATTTGAACTCAATTCACCCCCCTCTTGAGTATCCACTCCGACCAACATATATATATATATATATAACGACATTATATAAATACTTTAAATAAATTCTTATACATATAAACAAAAAATTATACATATATAAATATTGGTATATATAATATAAATGTAATTATAAATATATTTATAAAAATATATAAAATTTATATATAGTTTTATAAATACTATACATTTATATTATGATTTATATTATACATATATTATATTAAATACATTTTTTATTGTATATTTATGTATAAATACATTTATATTATATTATGTATACAAATAAATATAATATAGACAAAATTATATATATATATATATATTATTTATATTATATATATTTTATTATATATAAATTTATATATATTATATAATTATTTTATATATATTTTAGTATACCATATTAATTATACATTAATTTAGTATATATATATCATTTAATTATATTATATATTTCCAACTATATGATTGTATTTAATTGTAATTAATTTTATTTGTATGTGTACATACATATAACTTTATAATTGTATAATTTTATGTACATTTATAAATATTTATTTTTATAAGTTTTTATTTCATATAATATTAATTATATATAACATAAAAGCATAAACATATAATATAAATATATACATAAATATAATTTATTTAAGAAATATATCATATAAAAACCCAAGATGGTAGTTTTTTATAATTTATATTATAATAATAATAAATATATTTTTCAATAATATGCTTATGTTTTTAAATTTTATATAATTAATATTATATTATATACAATTTATAAAAATATATATATTAATGTACACAATATAATACAACTACATTTATTAATATACAGACATATTAATGTACATAATATTATACAATTATATTTATTGTAATACATATATATTAATGTGTATAATAATAAATATATGTATTGAAATACATTATATAAATATTTCTATAAATTGTATTTCATATATCATTAATTAAATATTTTTATAAGTTTTATTTCATATATAATATTTGTATAAATTGCATTTCAAATAATATTAATTACACATAAATTATATATAATATTATATAGTTTATAAAAATAAATATATATTAATGTTCATAATAATAAATATATGTATTGAAATACATTATATGAATATATTTTTAAAGACATTATATAAATATATTAAATAAATACTTATATATATATTATATAAATAAACATGTACATAATATATAAATATGTATTTAAGTATATAAATAATTTACATAAATATATTTATAAATAAATAACTCTATGCCTATATATATATAGTAAATATAATTATAAAATATATTTAGTCAAATGCATGTAAATAAACATATAAAACATATAGTTTATGTAAACATATAAATTGAATAAAATATAAATTTATTATAATATAAATAGATAAACACATAATATAAATATATATAATTTAATTCATATAAATATATATGTAGGTTCTTTATTTATATGTATCTAAATATTTACTCAAATATTATTTATTTGAATTATCATTGTAATACATACATTTATATATATAATACTGTGTATAGAAAACAGTAAAAAGGATTTGACTTAGTGGAATCGGTTGTCGAATATGCGGTCGAAGTGAGGGGTTTGAAACCTAGTGGCTACATTTTACGACAGATCGGGGTGGTGGGCCGCGGATGAGATGCACTGCATGGATGGTGGACATGGGTGGGGGTGGGGATGTCATGCAGCATGGAACTGGATGGTTGGGGAAGGGAACTAGAGGGTGGCTTGCGGCGTTGAACTGGGAAGGGAACTGGAGAGAGGAAAGGAATGGGAGGACGGGGTGGGGTGTGGTCACAATAGAGGAATAGAACTAAAGTGTGGGGTGGGACGGGACAGGGGAAGGAATAACTAGAGGGGAAAGGTGTATTTACAAAATAAAAAAAATTGAAACATAAAATAAACATTTAGAGGTGGTTCCATTGAAACTGCCTCTAATACAGATCAAATCTACCAAATTAACTATGGTTTAAACCGCCTCTAATTGAGACTTAAATAGAGGCGATTCATAGAGCCTCCACTAATATATGACATATAGCTCACCTAGAGGCGGTTTCCAAACACCTCTAAATCAACTTATAAATTAGAAGGGGTTAAAAACCCTTCTAAATTGAGATTATGTGACAACATTAGAGGGGGGTTTAACCGCTTCTAATACAACTGCTGCAAAATTTGACATCACTTTACCAACGGCTCATCAAAACCACCTCTAAAAGTAGTAGGTGGTCACATTAGTGTGGGTTCCTTATAACCGCCACTAATGTGTTTAGAAGGGGTTATAACCCCTTCTAATCAGGTCATTTTTTTGTAGTGATCCTTATAGGATATAGGTTCATCATTTTCAACCAATAATGAGTCATCATCCTTAGTGACCCTAAAATTATATCTCTTTGTTTCTCTTACCTCTCTTATTCTCCTACGCATTACTTGTGTTTCAGGAACTACTTCTTCCTTAGGGACCTAGGGAATCTATTCTTGTACCAACTGTTATGTATCTTGAGTATCAACTTCATTGAATTCAATCTTGATCCCACTATCATTTTTTATGATGTTCTCCCTCTCAAGAAATATGGCTTTTCTGGGGACAGTCACTTTCTTGTATGAGGGGTTATATAAGTAGTATCCCTTTTTTCCTTGGGATTCCCTATAAAGATACACTTCGTGCCCCGAGGTGTTAGTTTGTTTCTTGACAAGGCCTTAACAAATGCCTCGCAGCCCCATACGCTTGTATGTAATAAAATGGGTTTCTTTCCACTCCATAGCTCGAAGGGAATCTCATTTTCCAATTTAATCACTACTCAGTTTAATGTATATGCTTCAATTTATAATTCATTTCCCCAAAAGGATAATGGAATATCTTCATGACTCAACATCTACCTTACCATGTCTAACAAGGTATGTTTCCTCTTTTCATTAACACCATTTCACTATGGTGTATAAGGTGGAGTTAGTTGAGATAGAATCCCAAACTCCTGTAGAAATTTGATGAACTCTTGGTTAAGATATTCACCACCTCAATATAATCTAAGATTCAACATATTCTTACCAAGATGATTCTCTACTTCATTCATGAATTCATTGAATTTATCAGATGACTTTGACTTATACCTCATCAAGTATATATATCCATATCTACTCAAGTCATCAGTAAAAGTTATAAAGTAAAAAATATTTACCTCTAGCTTCTACTGGAAATGGTCCACACACATCATTGTGTACCAATCCTATAAATTCTATAGACCTTTCACCCTATCAATAAAATGGTGGTTTGGTCATTTTTTTTTATAAACAAGCATGACATTTATCTAGTGGTTTTAGCTCAGAAGATTCTAAAATTCCATCTTGACAGAGCTTTGTCAAACGATTCTCATTTACATAACCAAGATGGTGATTCCATAGCTAGGTGTTATATGAGTCATGTGAACATGATTCTATATCAATTGACAAAACTTTTTTTCTTAATTTAATACATAAATACCTTTATTTAAATGTGTCATACCATAACATATGTTGTCCTTATAAAAGAAACAATTTTTATTTCTAAATTTAAAAATAATCCCATATGTATCTAAACATGACATAGAAATTATGTTCTTGGTAACTGTAGGTTCATAATAACAATCTCTTAAAAACAAAATCATTCTCATTTGTAATGAAAGGTTTCAGTCACCAATTTTTAGAGTATCTAGCCTTACTCCATTGGCATCTCATAGATCCAACTCTCCTTTGGAAATATTTCAGAATATACTTGGTTTCTATATTGGATACAAATTTGAGCACCACAAGTTGTATCTAATATCCAATGTGTAGAAATGAAAATATTGTAATCGATAACAAATGCACTTTTAGCTTTCCCTTTCTTTTAGATTTCCACATTAAAAATATACTGATTACGTTTCCTTTCCCCACCTATGGATCTTCTTCTTCTTATAAGTACGGTGCTTGGGAGCTTTAGACTATTTATAAGTCTTGGCATCCTTTTCGTTGTTATTCATTTTCTTTATCACTATAAGGACCATAGGTTTATCACGCCCCATGTCCTTATCCACTTGTAGAATCAAGTTTATAAGTTCTAAAAGACTCTTCTAATTATTTCTCATATTATAATTCACAATAAAGATAGATAAGGTCTTGGGTAGTGATGAAAGTATGAGATCTGTAAGAAACTCATCTGGGAATTGAATCCCTACGATGTCCAGGAATTCAATATTACTGATAACCTTGACTACATGAGGCCCATCTGGCATAGAATATCCAAGATTATCTGTAAAAAAATCATTGTAGATCTCATACCTCTCTTGTCTCACCTTCTCTTGATAGATACCTTGAAGGTGATATGACATGTTATAGGAATCCATATCCTAATGTTGCTTCAAAATCTCATTTGAAATGGATGATAGAATAAATAATTGAGCATATGTATCATCATTTAGATGTTTCTCATAGAGAGATAAATCTTTATCACATTCATTATTTCTAGGCGCAACTAGTAAAGGTTCTTCCAGCACATATAATTTCCTTTCATGGCGAAGGATGACACATAGGCACCTCTGCCACTCTTGGAAATTAGTGCTAGTGAGAAGTTTTTCCTTATCAATTTAGGATCTTAATGATATTTTTTATATCATTTTATTGATGTTTCTACAAAATAAGATAACCATAATATTATTAATTTATCTAATAAAATTTAGACAAATAAATAAATATTATATTTATTAGTCTCCCACTATTTTATCAAAACCCAATAGCCCTCACTATTGGCTTCAAAATATCCTATTTCTTGGACATTCAACGGGAAAGGATCCAAATTCCCCTTTTCATTGCCCCAACTTTAGTTTTTCAAAAAACTTTAATGGTTTTAGGTAGGAATTCTAAATGCCAATTGTATTAACTCACAGTCCCTTGATCCGCTGAGTGGACTCCCCAGTCCTAATATCATTAATTTTAGATTTCCTCAACCTTTTCCTCTTAGTTACGCCAAGTTCTGCTTTGGCAATCAACAATTTATATGAACCAAGTTAAGTTAGCCCAAAACCTCATGTTATAATTCCCAAATAATTGAAAGTATCCCAAATTTGGATGGTTGAGAACTTTAAACTATGGTTCAATTCTAACCAAATTAATGGAAGGCTATACCGAATTAATATTTTATTGGGGGATTTTATCCTTTTATGAGTAAATTTACAATATTTATCTTTATCAAATTATTTTCAATATAATGTGGGATTAGTTAACTAATTAACCATGTCTTAGATAATATTTACAAATAAGATAGTATATTTTAGTTCCATGTTTAATGCTTGTTAATTCATTAATTATGTGATGACGACAATACATCTATAATGAAATAAACCTGAAACTGATATGAATAAAATAAAGGGTATGATCATGATCTTATACTAATTGTTAGTTTATCTAGTAGTTGATAAACTAACCATTGACCTAGGGGAGAAACACCTTGAACCAATTTAGGTTCATGTTTATAGCTTTCCACTTGTCCACCTTTGTATCTCCTTGGATCATTTATACCTCGTCTCGATATTTAAACCATATCCACTAGCTTGGTAGATCCATCCATTATATATTCCTTTTACTCACATGTAGATGAGGGGGGAAAGGGGTTTACATAGAAGAACCCATGGGCACACATACCCTACATAATAATGAGGAGAGAAGGTGTGCAGGCCAAAATTTTAATTTAATAATAAATTAAATGAAGCCAATCACATACAAAAGGTTAGGTCTAGATCATGATCATCCACATACATGCAACTAATTGAGCATTTAATAAAACTAGTATTCAATTCTTAATAATTCTTAGTTAAGATAAATCATGCTCAAATCGATTAATTATTATCTTTAATTAATCAATCCTTTTATATTAATTATTACCTGAATTTACTTGATATTCTCATCCATTATAATTTTAAACAAACTAAATAAATTCATTTAAAATTAACTTTGTACATAAATTTACCATGGAGGAAACACGGTGAATACCCATCCAATTCTTCCCAATATTTATTATACTCATATACTATTTTACTCTTATGAAATATGCCATACATGACTTATCACGTACTTTCACAATGTGTACTTCATATATGATTACCTGAATGAAATGATTTTTTGTCATGTGTTATGATCAAATGCACATAGAGTAACAACTTATAATATAACTCATACATGATATGTAGATCTAAAAATTTCATAGATATTAATTAAAAATTTAAATATTTATGTATATTAAAATCTATCACATGGAATGTCCTATCTTTATAGCCATGCACAAATACATGTCTCAAGGTTTACATATTAAAATAAATAAATTTTTAATCTATGTAATTTGGTAAAATTACACGATGTGTCTATCTAATCTACATAGCATGTACACTCTTCACCATCTATCTGAGGTACACACCTAGGGACTCAGCATGTAAAACGTACCTCGAGAATTTGGAGTACATGATGTGTCCAATGGTCTATATGTCGTGTTGACTCCGTGTTCACAGTCACAAGGCATGTAGGATGTGTATGGAATAAACGGCTCATCTATGACCAAAAGGGAGTACATTCCATGTACATTAGCTACATGGCATGTAATCTATCTGACCGTGTGCCAGTATATCTCGATAAACATGCAGTATAAGAATTAACTACATTGTGTTTCATTGATGCGCATAATTTGAGTAATTTCTAAATTAACTCCTGGTGCATTGACCATGAGTACATGATGTGTAATTTTTATTACATAGTGCGTACTCCTATGTTATCTGGCCAGAATTCTTGGAACCTCTAGATGAGTTCCTTGATTTTATTTTAATCATAAAATTAATCATCTCGATTAGATATATGAGAAACAAAGATGGAAGAAATAGATCTCACAATTTAGATTAAAATAATTATTAAACATGAATTGATAAAATGAATTATAAATGCGTAAATCACCAAATATTTTAAATAATTATAAAAAATTATATTCCCACTCTTATACCACTTTTATTTTCTAGGCGTAGTGGAAGTATGCGATGGATGGTGCCCAACTTTGCTTTTTTCATAATTGATGATCAATCAGAGATCTATACAAAGATGAACACCATGATCCAAGGAACTAAATCAAAGAAATAGACAATGAATAATAACATCAGAACTAAGAGAGAGGAGATCAACACATATTATTTATAATTAATTTAATTAGATAAATAATTACCTCTAAGGAATTATTTCTTCGTTGATGAATCTGGTGATAGATCTGTGGTGCATTGTCGTTGAGTTGTAGAAACCAATTGTATATTTCCACTAGTGGTTATCCACGCGTGTTCTAGTAATCTCCAGATATCACTGAAGGAGTCTATGGGTGCTTGTACAGAAGATTCGTCTTCTTGCATCATCCACCTTGATCACCTCGAGAATCTATTCCAAAACGATCTCCTTGATTTGGTGGAGGAGTATTTCTCTCCATTATTAGAAGAGTTCTTAGAGAAGGAAAATCTCTAGACTTGAGTGGATCCTACAAGATTCATTGTGCACAACTGAATTAGGTCATGAGAATATAACATAATTAGGTATTTATATTTCTAGGGATAAAATAAAATAATTGCACAAGTGCCCTTAATTATTTATTTAATCATAGAAAAACCCCATGTAAAATATTATTATTATTATTATTTCTCAACATGCACTTAACTTTTGAATTATAATTAAATATTATTTAATTAAATAATATTCAATATTTATTATTTATCACTAAACCATTATACTCGGTCCGCCATTCCTCAGCGATATTTATCAGTCTTTGAATCATGTCTATTTATTTATTAAACAAATAAATCTATATTATTATTCAATAAATAAATAAATATTATATTCACTAAATAGAAAATAAATATTTATTAAATATTCTACTCATAATATATTCTCTCGAATAACTAGTGATGGAATAAATGTGATCAAACATATAGGAATAATTTTTAAACAAAGAATGGGAATAATATTTATTCTACTTGTTAAATAATAAATAATAATATATTCTTTAATTGATATTCTGGATACACTTAGTGTGTGACCCTCTAGGCCTCTTTCTTAGTGGCATCAAGTGAAGCAGCCTGAAGTCTAAGGTTAGCATCTAGCAACACACCAAGGTACCCATAGAGAAATAAGTTAACGTCACAATGACATGTTACCTCATACGAATGCTTACTATATAATATAATCCATTTATCACAATATCTTTAATTAAGTAGGTTGCATACCATTGTCACCAACCTATATGCTCAATATCTCTTTCTTTGACTTTCTAGAAACAGAAATTTCTTATAGAGTACAATGGAAAAGGATTTATTTAGGCTATATCATTTCCATCAAATGGAATGAAATATTAACTTCCATTCATGAACATAAGGGATAAATCTTTTCTCACTTTATTTATTAATGCAATATTACTTATGACACACCCAACATATCCTACCTCACTGTGAACATCTTTCATCAAGATTTTTGTCAATACATCAAAGAACGCAACTCATAATACTCATTAATAATAATCTTAAAGTCTAAGTACCAATACACATGTCCGCGGATAGGAACATCCAATGACACATATAAATGTTGATTTCCTACTGGTGGGTCTCATTCTCATAATATCTATACTAGATATTACCAAGGAAATACACCATGAGAAGGTGCCTCAAAGTCCTATGAGTCCCCACCCCTGATAGCCTGTATCATTTTTGTCCCTCAAATGATATTATCCATCTATATAACATATATTCAAGAAATGTGTCATAGCACTTCCAGGTTCTCATCATAGTGGGGAACTTTTGTGACCTTTTAGTGCAACAGTTACTCTTAGGATATTATCATATACTACGTCACATGGAAGAACAATCATGATGTGATAAGTAGTTTATTAATATTCAAAATAATGAATACATGTTATCATAAAGTACAATGAATTTGGTTCTAGGGAACCAACTCTAACACCCATGCTAACCAATCAAGTGAACTCACCTACTAGGAAAACTGACATTTGGTAGTCTTGGTCATATTCAGACCACCCAATTCAATATAACACAATACTATTACAAATTTTGTAGTATATTCAGGATCCCTCCAAGTTTATAACCATTCAAACTTTGAAAGATCATTGCTCTCTCAAAATAAGTGAGTGAAATACTAATTAATAAGATTTTTCCATTGATCAGAATCGCCACAGAATTGGTTTAAACATATATGAGTGTTCCATAAAACTTAGTTTTCACTTTAGAGATGATATCTAATTTACCTCATGGTGTTTATTTTGGTAAAATCCTTTCAAAAAGTATTATTATTCCTTCATGAAGTGATTTAATCCCTAGGTTAATTATTTTTGCACCATATAGTGTGATAACTTCAGGAACTACTTTGGATTCTCAGATGGATGATTCCTCACGAACAACACATCCAATGAAAACAAAAACTCATCATGAAACAATCTTCCTTTTTTAACTTTATTGTTTCATTAACCAAACTCCTTTTTAAAACTCAAGTATTTTATGAACCAATTTTGGACTGAGATGAATTTTTTGAGTGATGATACTCTCTAATGAACATACCTCACTCAAATGAAGTGATTAAAAGTCCTTTATAAATTTATAGAAACCTAAAAACACAATAATCAAGATTACATTTAATTTATTTTTGAATCATCCTTCATAGTGTGTTGTGATCACTATGTGGTTTGTATAGAACATAGATTCCCTTATAGCAACCTATGAATCACCATACTTCACAAACGATGAGATTTATTTCCAAAATACGTTGAAACACCACCCTTTAATCATAAATTATGAGCTTATTTTAAAAACCACCTTTGTAAAGGCCTCTAAAAAACTTTGTTTCCATTTTAAATGAATATCCCCTTCTGTGAACTTGTTTTATGGTTCAAAAACTTGTTATGCGAGCTTAGTTCCTTTACAAAATTTCCTATCTTATTAGCTACATATTCAGTTCATGAGAAACCTTTATGATCACTACAAACTTTCTATATGGTTTAAGAACAACCATAAACCCCCTTTGTGGTTTCTCATAGTTTCTATGTGGTCTGTGAATTTTTCTATGTGGTCATCCTCCCTTTTACACAAAATCAACTCTAAAATTTCATGCCCAAAAATTTTATGAACACCAAGAAATTATTCCACTTTCAAAACTATTCCTTTATAAAAAAAATATAAAAGAACTTTATCAACTGTATTTTCTAACAAACATAATAAAAAACCCCATGAAACACCATCAAGATTTATTTTTCCCAATAATACCACCTTTGAGTTTTTGATAATAATTTTATACTATTTAGAAACTAATGTTAAAAAACAAGCATGTATCTTCTGTTTCAACCAGAATTCACAATCTAAGACTCTATAAAATGATAAAATATTTACTCAACATATACTTTAGTCACATATGATCCAAGATCATCTTGAAAAACAATAGTAGAATGAAACTTTCATCAATAAACCACTTCATTCTTGATACCACTTGATGATCCTTTCTTGATAGCAAAAGTTCATGAAAACCAATACCAATTATTAAATTTTTTGGAAATTGATCCAATTGTTACACAACATGTAGCATATGAGAAGATATCTTTCTTCAACCACACATCATAAACCTCTTTCATCATGAAATCCTTCCATTATTTATCTTCATTAAATGAACTGCATAATCTTTTTTAGATTTAATAATCTCTACCTATTTAAATGATCTCATGATTATCTTCACCCCTTTTCATGATCAATATTTCTCCCCCTATGTGAACAAGCCCAAAGTTCACTTCTTTGTGTTCCGTAAAATGGTAAAGAACACATATTATCATATAGGGAAAAGAACATCATACCTAAAGGGGAGGGGTCCTATTTCCACACTTTTTCAAGTGTGGGGAGTCAAATTGACTCTAAGATTCAATCAATATCAATCAAACACTTATTTATATAATTCCTTAATCAGGATGTTTATGATTTATAGTTCATTGAGAACATACTCCATCATTAAAAGCCCTTGATCCACTTTATTCATTATAAAATGCTACTTTATTTCAATGTGGTTCATCCATGAGTGATGGAAATGATTTTTAAAATGATTTATAGCACTTGGATTATCACAATGGATTTTTATTAAAGACTTCACTTTAAATATCATATCTTCAAGGTGTTGTTTCATCCATAGTAATTTTTTGCGAGCTTGAGAGGCTAAAATATATTTCGATTTTTTGATGATTAGAGAAATTCATTCATTTTTATTACTCAGCCAATAAATACACATTTCACCAAGATTCAATTCACCTCCTGATGCTAACTTTCTATCATCTTCTAAACTGAACCAATCTGCATCAATATAACCCAATAACTCTTACTAATATTTTTCATTGTATAGTAAAATAAAATCCATTATGCCTTTGATATGCCAAAGTATTCAATTAACTACAAGTAAATTGATTTCCTTGGGGTTACTTTGATAACATGTATCTTGGAATGTGGAAAAAATTTCAGGTAGTTTCACTATTAAGTATAACAATATTCAAATAATCTACCTCAAGTTAGTGAAATTGACCATGTTTCCCTTGTCAACCCTTAACAATTTCATCCAGTTAGTAACCATAGTTTTTATATTCTTTTAATTTTCCATTAAATATCTTATTATAACTCCATTATAAAATCTAGATTCATAAATGATTGTACCTTGCCTTTCTTGTATCACCTGCAGTCCTATAAAAAATGTTAGTTCACCAATCATTACCATTTTGAACTCACATTTCATGAATTTTTCAAATTGTTTGTACTATGATCCATTATATCCCCCAATAATTATGTCATTGGAATATACCATAACCATTATC
The DNA here is from genome assembly GCA_963277665.1 of Viscum album. Classification (NCBI taxonomy): domain Eukaryota; kingdom Viridiplantae; phylum Streptophyta; class Magnoliopsida; order Santalales; family Viscaceae; genus Viscum; species Viscum album. The sequence continues at coordinate 78,491,635 of OY728163.1, read as the reverse complement.
CTTTGATTACTCTCATTTTATACATTTATATTGTAAAAAACTCCACCGTGTTGGAAACTAATCTTCTTAAAATAATGATCAAGTTGTGAATATCATGATCTTGGTGCCTTCTTTAATCCATATAATGCCTTCTTTAGCCGAATTTGTTTTCTCATATTAGTGATTAATAAAGTCAAATTTTGTTAAATGTAAACCTATTCCTCTAGAAATTTATTCAAAAATTCATGTTTGAAATCCATCTGGCAAACATTCATTTTCCTTGGAACCACAATAGCTAAGAATAGTAAAACAATATTCAACCTTGAAATAGGTACAATTTTCCCATCTATATTGATTCCCTTGATCTGAGAGTATCCCTTTCACACCATTCATTTATTGTTTTGAATAAAAAATTTATATTAATTCAGTTTTTTCTCAAAGACTTATTTGATCCTGATGATGTTCTTATCTACCGACCATGAAACAACATCTCATGTATGATTCTTTTCAATTTGGATGAGCACATCATTCATCACCTAATCCTAGTTATCATATCTTAATATCTATTTAATACATGTTGTATCTACCTATGATAGGAAATATTTTTGTTTTAGAGAATTCATTCTCCTTGTTTATACTAGCACTACCTATTCATCGATGATGTTATACCTGTCAATTTCAGCTCAACTCTTTAGCTTCTGTGTGGATATAGGTCTGACTTCAATTTTCTAATCATCAGTATCTTCTTATAAATTGTTATTTTCCACACATGCTCCCCCTGAGTTTCTTACCTCCGCATCATTATCATCAAGATACTGTTCATTGTGTTTTTAGATATTATGTTCATTTTCCATGAAGTGAAAACACTTATTTCGACCAATTTTCCTAAATTCTTTTTAATACATTAATGTGATTTTATTTTGCCTAATTATCCTATAAATATCCCTTCATCTCCATGGGATTCAAACTTTCTATGTTTATCCTAATTGAGAATGCATAACTTACTTCCAAATACTTGAAATAATTTCAATATTGGATTCTTTACATACCACAGCTTGTATAAAGTCTCTTATTCTTTCATATTTAATAAATATATTATAGAGATGTATATCCATGTTAAGACTTCTTCCTTCTAAAAATTCTCTAGTAATACTTTTTCAATGAGGATTGTTGGTAAAATGTTGTTTATGATCCAATTTATCCTCTCAACCATACCATTTTACTGAGGGGTTCTCACTACTAAAATGTGGTTTCTTATCTCTTGTTTCTTATCGATTAAAAATTTTAGAACTTTTTGTAAAATCATATTTTCAATTTCCATCTAATATTTTTTTATGAAATTGAACCCCTTATACTTATAATTGATGATCTAAATCAGAGGTATAGTTGTATAAACATCAATGAAAATAATATAGTAACTCTTCTCGTCAAATAAAATTGATGATATAGGACCACAAACATCAATATTCACAAGTTCAATCACTCTTGTTGATATTTTCTATTTTTCCTCCAATGTATTTTGTGTAATATTACCTCATTGATAAGTATCATATGTGTGTGTGCAGTCATGTGATAGCATAGGGAGATCTCGAGCACCATCACTTTACACCATATCTTCAAAGGTTGATTGACTAAAATACCTAGGTTGTTTATGCCACAATTTTTTTTCTTCTTCCTTGTATAGAAAGAAAATATGAACTATATGGAGCATAAAATTATATTAAAGGATGACATGTGGGTGTCAAGTCCCCACATGCACCACACATCCACCCTCTTAAGTTTGGTTGGGGAGAACTCGAATCAATCCACTGCCCCACCCATCCTCGTGCTTGGGCCACCCAATAGAGGGAGCTCACCCACTGGGCCAACCCACAAGTCATAGTCCAAATCATACTCAATCCACCCAATCCACTATATTGAAGTACTAGTACAAATTTCATAGTATAGTCATGGTCCCCCTTGGTTTATAACAATTTAAACTTTGAAATCTCACTACTAACTCAACTAAAGTAAGCACTCTACTACTCCAGATGTTTTTTCCACTGATCTGAATCACCTCATAATTAGTTCATGCATATGTGAGTGTTCCATAAAACATATTTTCGTCCAATATATGAAATCCAATTTACAAAAAAAAGTGTTTTATTTATAGTAACACCTTTCACAAACTATTATTATTCATTATTAAGTGATTTAATCCCTATGTAAACTATTCATGCATCGTATGGCGTGAGTGATTCAAAAACTGACTTTGATTCTCATGAGGATGGTGCCTCAAAAAAACATCCTTAACAAATAAAAAATAATCCATTCATTGATCCTCCTTTATGAAATCCAGTGATTCATGAACCAAAATCCTTTTAAAAACTCAACACTTTTATGAACTACTTTCTGAGATGGTAGAATTTCACCAGCAATGATACTCTCAAATGAACTTAGATCACTCAAATGAAGTGATTAGGGGTAATTTATATTGTTAAAGAAACCCAAAAAACACACTAATAACTATTATATGTAATACCTTTATGAATCATCCTTCAAAGTATAATTTTCAATATATGTGGTTTGTATAGCACATAAATTCCCTTATGGCAGCCTCTAAATCATCATATTTCACAAACGATGAGATTAATTTTATGAACTGCACTATAACAACTCCTTTTAATCACAAAATATGAGATTAAATTGAAATTTTCATTTATTAATTCCTATGAAACACTAACTTTTGATCATAAATTATGATCCCCTTTCATAAACATTCTTTTTGGTTTGCAAACTTGTTATGTGATATCCATGCCTTTTCCAAATTTCCTCTCCTATGAAGTTCATATTCAGTTCATGAGAATCATTTTTTATCACTACAAATTTTCTATATAATTTTATAATTGCCACCAAACTTCTTTATGGTTTCACATAGTTCTATGTGGTCCTTAAATTTTTCCGTGTCTAAATGTTCCCTTTTCCAAAAAAATCAACTCTAAAATTTCATGTCAAAAAATTTGACAAGCACTGGAAAATTATACCACCTTTAATACTCCTTCTTTTGAAAAAACTACTTGAACTTTATCAACCATATTTTTCAATAAACATGGTCAATCCAAAAACCTTGACATTCCATCAAGGGGAATTTTTTTCCAATAATCCCAAATTTGATTTTATTGAAAGCAATTCAAAACTGTTAGAAATCTGATGTTGAAAAACATGCAATCATCTTCTACTTTAATAAGAATTCACACTCTATAACTCTAGAAAATAATCAATTATTTTCTCAACATGTAAACCAAGCCCATATGATCCAAGATCATCTTGAGAAATAATAGTATCATGAATAATTCATCAATGAACCAATTCATGTGGGTACCACTTAATGATCCTTTATTGATACCAAATATCACTACGGGAAAAAGGGGTTTTTGCGACGGGTTATTTGCGACGGGAATAAATCCCGTCACAAATAGTCCCGTTAGAAACTTATTTGCGACGGGGGTATTTTCCCGTTGCAAATAACCACTTATTTGCGACGGGGAAATCTCACCCGTCGCAAAAGGCTTGGTGCATGGAGCGCGCCAAACCGCGAGAAAGTTATTTGCGACGGGTGGTAACCACCCGTCCCAAATAACCGACGGCGGTAAAAACTATTTTCGACGAGAATATACCCCCTGTCGCAAATACTCGGCGGTGGTAAAAACTATTTGCAACAGGAATATACCCCCCGTCGCAAATATTATGTCGGCAGGTTATTATTTGCGACGGGTCCCGTCGCAAATAACTATTAAACCGTTGACCGTGATACATGCGGGCTAAAGTATTTGCGACGGGTCCCGTCAAAATAATACTATTTGTGATGGGTATCCTGTCACAAATACTTCCATCGTAAATAAGCTAACCTATAAATACCCCCACCCATTTTTTTCCATTCATTCTCAACTTCTCTCAAAACTCTATTTTTAGAGTTCACGGTTTCTTAAGTTTAATTTTTATTTCCAGATTTGATATTGATGTCTTCATCAATTATCGGAGATCAACCTCAGATCAATTTTAAAGTTATTTATGTTCTTTCTAATTTAATATTTATTTTAAATTTTTTATTAGTTTTATTTATTTTTAATTAGTTGTAATTTAATTATGTTTATATTGTTTTGTTATTTAATAAATTTAAATTATTAGTATTAATTGTTCATAGTTAATGGTAATTAGTAGTAATTAATAATAATTAGAAATAATTAATAATAAATAGGAATAATTAATAATAAATAGGAATAAACCTCCCCCATGCGCGCATTAACCTTTACAACTAAGCCATTTCATTTTTTTATACATTTAATGATCTATCTATATATATATAGTTATATTTTTTCATATATTAATATAGATTTATATTAATATAAATATATTTGTTTATATAAATAAATAAATATATTTATTTATTTATTCGTATATTAATATATATTTATTCTATTTATATATATATATATATGTAGTTATAAGTTTTTATTCGTATATTTATTTGTATATTAATTAATATATATTTATAAGCTTAGTTTTAAATAAATTTATAAAATATGGGTTTTTATGTATATGTATAAATAAATAAATAAATACATATATACAATAGATACACACACACACACACACAGATATATATATATATATATATATATATATACTTATGAATGAATACATAGGAATGAGGGGGTGAAAATCCACTGAGAACGTTAAAACGGATATAAATTCTAATCCGTAAGTCCGTTTCAACTCCACAACCAGTCAACTCTACGAACATGAAACGATCTTTGATATGATATGCGGTACAGGCCAAACGGACATCCGGATCGGGTGTTATAGCCGTTTGAATGTTAAAACGACCATAACTTCTAATCCAGAAGTCTGTTTCAGCTCCACAATCAGTCAAATCGAAGAACATGAAATGATATTCGATATGATATATGGTATAGGTTTATCGGACATCGGGAGCAGAAGTTATAGCTGTTTAAACGGTGAAAAACCGGGGTACCCTGACTAAGAACTCAATTTTGGAGGCCTTCTGGGCCCTTTTTTGGCCTCGAAAAAACCTTAGAAGGGTTCCACTGGTCCATAGAGCTGTAGATATCATCGCAGGCTTCGATTTGATATGCTGTGGAGCTCAAACGGAGTCCCAGATCAAAAGTTATGGCCGTTTGAAGTTTGGGTTTCATTTTTAACTTATTTTCCATCTTTCATTAATTTTTTTATTTTTTTTATATTCAAAGAGTTATTAAATGACTATTAATTGATAAAAATTACATAATTACTAATTAAAAATATTTTTTAATTTATTTTATAAGCCTCTTTTACTGAACATCTTATACATTCATATTTTATTTTCATTCTTCCTTTCTAAAACATATTTAAAAAATAAATATTATATTTATATCAATATAAATAGTTTTATTGATTTATATAATAATAAATAAATTTTTAATTTTTTTTAAATTTTTTTATTATTATTTGCGACGGGCCCACCGCAAATACCTGCTTCGAAGCAACCATTTACGACGGGAAAAGGGCCCGTCGCAAATACTTGTTTGCGACGGGCCCGTCGCAAAAGATTTTTTTAAAAAAAACCAGAAACCTATTTGCGACGAGCCCATTTCCCGTCGCAAATAAGTGTTTTTGCGATGGCGTTTTCTGCAACGGGCGATTTTCGACGGGGCCCCGTCGCAAAAGGCTATTTGCGACGGGATCCCGCCGCAAATGACTCGTCGCAAATATCTATATTTCCCGTAGTGTATCCATAAAAACCAATAAAAATTATTGAATTTTGTTGGAAATCAATCCAACTGTTGCATAGGGTGCATCAAGTGATAAGATAACTTTCTTAAACCAATTATAAACATATTTCATAATAATATCATTTCATTATTTTTTATCATTAAACAATATTCTTAAGCATCTACATATTTAGGAAACTCTTTGTATTTCTTTTCTCCCCCTATTAGCTTCTCCCCTTTCATGATCAATACTTCTCCCCCCTTTTTAATGAACCCAAAGTTCACTACATTGTATTCTATAACATGGTAAATAATATATATCAGTACATAAATAAAAAAAACCATACCTTGGGGAGTGTAGGTCCTATATCCACACTAATACAAGTGTGGAGAGTTGATAGGAATCCAAGAGCCAATTAGTTCTATTTAAATTATGATTTAGATAATTCCTTCATTAGGATGTCTACAACCCATAGTTTAGTAGGAATTTACTCTAGATTTACAATACCATACTCTACTTTATCCTTGATAAAATGATACTTGAATTAAATGTTCTTCATCCATGAGTGATGGAAAATATTTTTACTAGGATTTATAGACATGAATTATCACAAGGAATTTTAATCACAAACTTCACTTCAACTCAAATATCTTCAATATTTTTCTTCATACATGGTAATTTTGTGCAAGATTGAGTGGCCAAAGTGTATTAAGCTTAAAAAATTCTCAACGAAATGAATTCTTTTTTCTTAATCAATTATGAAATACATAATCCGTCAAGATAGAATTCACCACCTGATGTTAACTTTTTTAATCTTCTAAACTGATCCAATCTACATATGTATAACTTCATAACTCTTACTGAGATTTTTAATTATATATAAAACTGAAATCCATCATTCCTTTGATATACCAAGTTATTATTTTCACTATAATTAAATGGATTTCCTTTTGATAACTTTTATATCATTCCTTTAGGAATGTGTAAAAACAATTTCGGTTCATGTTTCTATTAAGTACAAAAATATTTTGATAATCTACCTCAATTCAGTGAAATTAACCATGTCTCCCTCATCATCCCTTAATAATTTTATCTAGGTAGAAAACATAGATTTAGTCACTTTGGAATTTTCTATTCCAAATATTATCATAACCTCATTAAAATATCTATATTTAGAAATGAATGTACCATGTGTTTCTTGTGTCGCCTACAATCCTAGGAAAAATCACAGTTTATGCATCTATAAGACATGGTTAAATCCTCTAGGAATGATCAAATTAGAAATTTATATTAATCCCAAACCGCACTAACTAAAAAGGCATATTAAAGTGGAATTATGGGGTCAATCCCATAGAGAGAAGGAAATGAAATGATGAAAACTCTTGACTAAAGGTCAAGTCACTCAAATTTTAGTTTTATTTAATTAAACTAGTGACACAAATTAAATACATTAATTGAAATAGAAAAGAAAAAGAAAGGGTAACCAGATTCTTGGGATGGTATTTCTAATAAATTAATTCAACTTCACTTGAAAAACAATTATATCAAAAAGTTTCACAACCCAAAATTATATTAATAGAAGAAATGGTCATTCTCTATCAAACTACTCTATAATTTCATCATGGCCAGATGAATCAAAATAGATAAAGTGAATTATGTTTATATTTCTAATAGAAGAAGTGTAATTCCATTCAATGGTCATGAATAAATCATCTTAATCATATTGGTGTTCATTTATTACTGGAGGTGTATTTTTAATAGATGAATGATGAATAAAATAGACGCGTTGGAACAATGTGATACTATTGAATAAAATCATCATACAAACAAAATTAAATAAAACATTGATGCCATGCACCCCCATTAACTAATTTCTCTCTTCCCTATTGTTTTTATCCAATCATCATCAGGTGATCACCAATGACAATTAAACCCAAAACCATAGGAGAGATATTAATAAATAAAGGGAATAAATAGAGTGTAATTGAACTAGAGAGAAATCGTTGTTATATAAAGGAAAGGAAATAAAAACAGAAACCAATCTATGCATAACTTCAGGTCGGAACCCTACAGAATCCTCCTAGTGATCGTTCTTCAATCTTGGAATAGAATCCTAAATTCCTTGATTGGAATCCTTATTTATAAGACTCTAGGTGATAAATAGGCTTCACTAAGTCAAATATATGTTTTTAAATGGAAATATAGATTAAAATAGATGGGTCCTTGTAGACACTATGAAATGTGTTCCATGCACTTTTCTGTAGATTTGAATATGTGAACCCCAATTAGACAGAAAATGTTGAGTTTAAGTAGAAATAAGTCTTTATGTTAGAAGAATGAGAAGATTTTATTTCTATGTTATGTGAACCTTAACGTCATTGAATAGGCTTGAAAATTTTGTGGTGTGACTCTGCATTTTTCATGGGGGTCAGGGACAGTAGCGAAGGCACCAGCCTAATGGGTTGGGAACGCAGCCCAACACTAATCCTAAGCAGGTGTACAGGGGAGTAACCCCCATAGTATAGAAAAGTTTTTTGCCTAAGTCCCAAAAAAACTGGCTCTCAAGGTACCTTCGTGACCTACCTGCATTCCACCCCACTTGTGTGACCAGTTTCCTTTACCCAAGGTACCGTATTTTCCTACAAATAGACCCTTGGGGCCTTCATTTGTACAGATTAATTTCCCTGAAGTCTAATTGCTTCTCTGATCGCCCTAGTGCTTCACCGTAGTTTTTTGAAACCTCCAAGGTACTTTCATAACACCTAAAGAGATTGAATTAAAGGTGGATAGTGAGACTTATGTCCTTTTAGTGTTAATGATAAATAACACTTGCGTGACTAGTTCTCCCAACCCCCTAATTTAAAAAAAAACTTGTGCGATCACCCTTCCTTAAATAGGAATTCACACGCCTCACTTTTGGGAATACCTATGAAGACCCTTGAAGGATTGATCCAATCCTTGACAGTGTTTATTCATCCAGGTTGTTCACCACCTAAGGTGAAACCAGTTCACCCAAGCCTACTTGCGCACCACCCACTTGTGTGCTCTTTCTTGGTCCACCTCACCTTCTCTTCCTACACGAGCCTTTCATGGAGACACCTTAAAATCCATTCATGGAATAGATTCTCCTTTATTGGATCTATTTTATGAAAGGTATCATTTTGAAATCTCTACAAATACCTCTTGATTTACAAAAACATTAGGAAAAGGCACATTTGTGTGTCTCTGGTTTGGATTTGGATATCTATGGTTAGAGGTTTCTCACACTTGTACTACCAGAGGGTAAGTATGTTCAGGGTTTCCATTTATTTTTATATCTATGGTTACATAGACCCTTACCCTAGGTATAGTGTTGCGTAGTTCCCAATTTTAGAGGATTAGTATTCAGACCATGTCTGTCCCTTCTCATCTCTAAGATTAAGTGCCACTTATCCTTAGTAGAGAGGGTATGGTTTACACCTTCGTTTACATTTGACAAAGGAAAAGTCTCCCTCCCCACTACGAGACCCATTTTAGGGAACTCCTCATGAGTTAATCCTTTAGCCTTTCTAGTTGTCGGTTTCGGTATTGCTCCTCTATATACCCTTAACCTTCACTCCTTCCTTACATTGGACCCTCATCCAATGTAAAGAGAACAGAGGGAAGTGTCATAGCTCCAACCTCTTCTGTCGTAGGCCCGGCCTCTTCCACTAGTGAAGGAGGGAAATTGTGTGTGGTTTTTTGAATCTTTCACATCCTCTTGTTTCTAACACCAAGCATGACTCACATGGGCTTATAGGTTTGTAATGATCACAACATCCACACAACCCACCTGAAGAAATAAACTACGAGAATTCTGATTCCCACCATTATTGGGATACGTAGGAAGACTTCCTGAGGCTCACATTCCATATCATCTCATCCATGAAATGATAAATCACTAAGTATCCTCCTTAAGAATAATCCCTAATCCTAATTCCATTCATCTTGGAATCCTCTTTATGAGTAAGCCCTGAATTAAACCCCCTAAATCTCTATGATTTAATACATCTCTCATGGACCCTATTACAAGGGAATCCTATTTCAGAGTAATCCCCATCATATTTCTCTCAAAGTTACATACTCCCCTATGATACTTACCAAACTACATGGGATTTGATTCCTATCAAAATAGGATACTTAGGAAACCTCCCTGAGGTTCAATCCTAACACCCCAAGTAAAATATGTTCACTCTAGGATACATTATCTGTAGGGTATAATTCAGCTTGGAATGTCATATCCCTTATAAGTTCTTTGGTTTGTTTTGACATAATTCCAATGCCAATCTTTGACTAGTAACCTTCTACTTAGATGTCCTTACCACGCAACATTAAATTTTACGGTTAGGTCCTCATCAAATGACCTTAAAAGGTATGATGTGTCCCATTAAGTGGAACTAAACTACGTGGGTTCTGATTCCTTTCATGTGAATACGTAGGTATCCCATATATGGGTTCGATCCCAAGATCAAAACATCTTTTGTCTCCCAAAATTTTGATAAACTCCAAAGTAACCTTTTTCTACCTAGATGACCATAAACTTCATAGTAAACTTTCAACCCCCTAGATGATGATAAATTCCAGATTGAGATTCTTCTACCTGGATGACCATTAACTTCAGATTTCCCCATTGAGTGGCATAAAAACCATCATCATCGTGATAATAACCAAAGAATCTATAAGTAGTATATAAGAGTATACCATCAATGGAGAACCTCAGATACACAAAGTTATCTCCATTTATGAAGAACCTTGAATATAAATAGATGATTATGAATTCCACACATGCTACTAATTATTTCTAATATTGGGATAACTCATTTCATACTTGGGAATTAATGAAGGATTCTTGAACATATCTTAAATCTATAATAGAGTCCTGGAGTAGGCAATAATTCCCCCCAAAATTGTGTGATGATCTTAACCTCTTGTCCACTCGACCAATGCAAGTTCTTAAGTATCATAAGTCAACAAACCTAACAAATGTATTCCATTGAAAGAAGGTCCCTATGAATATAGAATTGTTGGGTGTTTCTGGTTCCATAAACAAATCTGTTGGAAACCATTTAGAAATAGTGATTCTTAACCAGAACCCACATTCTAAGGAAAACAAAAAATGGTGAACCTAACATGAATACTTAACTAACATAATAGTGTTACCCATCTCTCAAGACCATGTCAATTCACAAAAAGAGGTCCATACAAGGAAATAAATCAGGCATTTGTTTTCTATAATTATATGTCAGAGTTCATTATTTATGTTTATCATATATACAGGCACACTTTTCCAAGAACTCCCAACAATCCAAATGGTTTCCTTCAAGTTTACATCTATGAATTCCCCAGCTACTGCTCAGGTCAGATCCTTTTCCACACAAAGGATGCCATCACTGACTCATTATCTTCAATGCTGGGTATTGAATGTACTAGTTCAAGAGTACCATCAACACGATACCATTCCAACCATAGAGGCTACCTGAAAGGCCCTCTAAATCAATAACAACCCTCGATCGCCCAGCCAGCGATGACCGGTGGTATAGAAATAGATACTTCCAACCACCTTCTTCAATAATTTTGTGATCCTATCCCCAGAACACAATCACCAATCCCTCCCATATTCTAGATAGGTTGCCCAGGAATCCACTTATGAGATTGTCCTGAAGACTCAGGGTTCCTTACCAAGGGCTCCTACCAACAATCATTGTCACCAACACCGCGCAGCAGTAAACCCTCTACATGATGAGGGTGTTTCCTTCAGCTGTCTAGCCCAGGTCCCTCAGACCTGGGCATGCAATAAGGCCTGTTAGGGACAAAAACTAGATAATAGAGAGTAGGTTCTTACCCTTTTCCCCTCTAGAGAATCCCATCAACCCAATTTGGTGGTAGGTAGCGAGCGGGCACAGACACCCTTCTGCCTTTATTCCTTCAACCAGCAGGCTCATCTGGTGATGCCCAACCAATCCCATCATTCAAATCTGATGGTGTACCATGAGAATTAACACAAAGTTTCTTAAAATCATCAATCCTAACATTAGACTCATCTGGAAGCATTCAAAGAATCCCACTAACCCAATTCGGTGGCAACCCATAAGTAGGAATATACACCTGCCTACACTCATCAAGTCTTCCAAGATCCTAATTTGGAGGCACCCAGAGAAGTCAGTCGAAAATCTCCTACAAAAAGCAGAGGGTAGACTCAAATCTCTACCCCAACACATGAGTGCTTCCAATATCCACTAGAATGAAATGGAGGATAAGAGTAGGTACATACATATACTCCAGATATGTAATGGATGTATATTCCCATTTCTGTTGCCAAAGTCACCAAGCACATCTAAGAAAAGGTGAAAGGGAAGATGAAAATTCCTACCCATATCATAAAAACTTTCTATAATATCATAATGGTGGAAACATCAGTACCTGAGGGACAGAAGAAAAACTCTATCCCCATAAGAAGGGTGGATCATAAACATGTCACCTCGGAGCAGATATATACCTATGTTCTCATCTAGGAGGTTCATGGGGTATACTCCCCCATATCATATAGACAACCAGATCAAGCACATACACCCATTTTAATTAGAGATAATTGGCCTATTATGATTTCCACTCTAAGGAAGGTACATATACCTACCCTTGATAACCACTTATCCCAAAAAGTGGCCCCAAATACATGTAATAAGGCATCCAAAAAACGTCTTATCAAACACATTTTGAAAATAAAGAGCTAGTTTGTGATTTGGCTCCACTTAATGTTGGATTTATTGAATCACACATACATTTATATGTTGTTTCTAAAGATCCTAATCTCCTATTACCAAATTATGGGAGTAGTATCAATAACTCTGAAGATCCTCATCAGACACTTACTCATGAAGGCTTGCTTCATAACAATTCTGTCAATCTTGAGAACCTATCTCTTAATAAGTGCCACGGTAACCCACCGTGTGGCCAGAAGACCAAGGAGAAAGAGGTTCTACCCCTTACTAGAATCCACCATGATAGTCCTTCCCATGATGGAATTCACTTTGAATTTTCTCTCCACAGTAGTGATTCCCATTTTTAAGAAAAATTTTCAACTGATTATGTAGTGATGAGAAAGCCTACTTATCTTGAAAAACTTGAAAATAAAATTCTAATCACTTATGATGCCTTGTCATTAGTGGCTGAAATTATTTCTCAACTGGAAGATAGCCCACGTTAGTAGTCATTATCCAAACCACCCTTGGGCCATTTATCTTCCAATACAACAAAGGAACTCTCTACTAATCTTAGTGATTCTAATAAAGTTGTAAGAAAATGTCAACTTTGTTCTGATCAAGTAGAGAAATCCTTGTAAAAATATGAACAGGGTATGTTGAACATGAGGAAACAACTAGATAAGGGTGAAATACCAGTCATGTTTTGGAGTTTGGTTTCCTCTCTATAAAACATTCCAGATATGTTGGCAGAATATTGTATTCATGATATCCACCTCAATATATGAAAGAATCTTCATCATCTAAAAGCCAAAGTATTACCGTATGATGAATATCAATGTCATGTAATGGAAATAGAATGGTTTCAGTGCCAAATTGACTTGTCATATCTCTAGGTTTCTCAACATCCAAATATTGAAAAGAAATAAGTATCCCTTCAATGTGGATGCCTTGATGCATTAATGAGGTTGTGAAGACTCATCGTAGATATCACATATAGTGTTCATATCATTGGATGGGGTGCACATGGAAAATTGGATTTCAATGTGCTCCAAAGAAGAAAAAAATATCCCCAAAAGGGGTCTCATGCAATGTTATTTCCACAGGCCAGTTACAACAAGAAAATTCTATTCATGACTGAAGGGATGCTCAACAAGAATAGGCCTCAACCGGCTTCCACCCAATTCAATCCCAAAGAGAGAAATCTATTGAGATACTTTGACATCAAGAGTCTCGTAACATTGAGCATGCCTCCCTCTTAGAGGATGTTAGCCATCATATTTCATAATTTTCTGAAATAGCATAATGGTCTTCCAAAACGGGCGATTTAAGTGAGTGTAAGATAATGCACCCAGTCAATGTTCAGACAAGAATTTTTAAAATCTGAAGAACAACTACACTAATATCATCCATAAAAGTTTAGGATCCACCCCAGCCCACATGTTTGGGGTATTTTTTAACCCAACCCTCAAAGTTAACAAACAAAGCCTGAAGGTTTCAGATAGAAGAATGGGAATATCCCCATCCCATAGGGCTGAGGTCTTTTTCACACTCACAATTTCCTCCTTAACAAAAGTTAGTTTTATTTAGATTATGGAAGAAGCTACAAAATGAATTCACAAATAAAATATCTAAGGATTACCTTCAGTTTACTATCCTCCAAATAGTTCCCCAATAAATAAAAAATAGGACGACAAAGTCTCGTGGAGGGCGTAGAAGAAGACGATCTCACAAAGACACTGATAGAATGACAAAAATTCATTTTTCATCAGTGAATCACATGAATTCCTTCATTGAAGATCCTCCATAAAATGAATTTATTTTAGAGGAGTCATTGGATGAATTTCTTTTTCATAATGAGGTCCACACAGAATTAAATGAAGGAGGTGTGCATACTTGAAATCAGAGGCTTAACCAAAATTTAGGTATCCCCTTGAATAATAAACTTCCACCTCTTCAAAAGGAACCTAATAAGGGAAAAGGTAAACGTCAAACCATGTCTCACCTTTCCCATAAATAATTTCAATCCCTTTCTCTTGATGAAATATTTTCCCAGCAAGAGCAGGAGATGGAGTTGAGATAACTCAATGTAGAGTTACTCTGAGGAAACATTTTGGCTAGATATTATCCACAAGCAGATACTCATCTTGCACTTCCAGTAGGAGAACCTCAACAAATAGGGCTTGTTACAACTAATAGTGTGGAAATAGGTAAACATCTATAACAGGGTCAATAACATCCTTACAGGCTTGTCTCCATGGGTTATCCACATAAAATACCAACAGTGCCACCACCAGTGGTCCTACCAGTTTTTGCACTAGTTCAGTATCCATTTGCCACACCTATTCAGGTCCCATTTCAGATAGATATTACTAGAATGATTATGAAAACCATTGTTTCATTAAAGACTCGATTGGAAGCTATAGAAGGATGGCGTATGCCAGCTGAACCAGAAAATAATCCTTATCCTGAATGGTTGGATCCGACCCCTCCTTCGCCAAAATTTGTAAATCCCATATTTCCAATATTCAATGGATCAGGAGATCTAGAGAAGAACATGAAACATTTCATCTCTCGTTGTGATCCCATTATGGGTACCCCAAAGAAATATGAAGTAGTGAAACTCATATGCTTTGTACAATCGTTGTAGGGGCCAAGATTTGTATGGTACATGAGTTTTTAGTTTGGATCGATCACTGGATGGGAAGACCTCCATAAAAATTTTCTTTTCTAGTTTAGTTCAATGTTGTAGAATACAAAATTCTTCAATATCACAAACTGTAAGAAAAGGGAGAATGAAAGGTTTTCATATTTCATTGCTCGGTGGAAAGGATTAACATACTACTTGAATATACCACTCTCTCAAGAAGAATTACTGCCCATCTGTGTAGAAAATCTTTGTGATGAGTTTCACACACCATTAATCCCTATGAAATATATATGAGGATTTTAGGATCTGGCCTTGATTTATCAATAGGTGTAAAACTCCATAAAAAATATTAGAGCCAAATCTTGAGTAATCCCATAAACTCTGGGAAGATGATCAGGAAAAGAAGAGGTCGCTGTAGTCACACTTAAGCAAGCCCATGTACCCACTCCTACTTTAAATCCCTCATAATATCATAGGGATCCACCTCCTAAGCATCAGAAACAATGACCACCTCATCAATATGATCATAAAGATAAAAGGTGGAGATGGATTTAGGATTAGAAAAACAAGGTCTATTATTTTCGAAATGACCAAGTCCTTGTCTACTTCATCTAATCTTTGGAAAACAAATTTGTTCAGTTGTCAAGGATAAATAAACCTAAAAAAGAAGAAGATGAGGACCTACCAAAGTATTTCCCCTTACATAAAATGTTGGGGAACCCCATCCATAAGTGTTTTGTTTTTATGAAACTCCTAAAAAAGATGGTGGACTCCGGGAAAGTGACGTTGAAAATATTACCAGCCCATGTAGCATGTGTTACTGCTACCGATCCAAATGAGTAAGGTGAATGAAAGGAAGTAAAAAAGTAAGAATGATTATAAATTATATGATTGTATGGTTAGGAAAAAAATCAACCAAACTCATGTCATTCTATGAACATGGTTTAAACATCCAATTATGTCTCATGCTGCTTCCATTACATCAAATCTCTCTTCATCAAAAGCCCAGTCTTTTGAAGGTCAATCCTGAAAGAAGAAACATGGAAAGAAGAATAAGAATAAAACTGAAGAAGATGATTTTTTGTTAAGGAAAAAAAATTCTTTGAACTTAGAGGATTTCATGCCAACCATCTCAAAAGCATGAGCACCACCCCACTAAACAGTACAACAAGAGTCAACCCCCAAGGCAGAATCTTCATCAGATGAAGAGTTGATCTACAGCTCTATTAACGTTATTCATTTAATGGATCCCTGTGAAAATGATGGTTTTGATTATGAACCTGAGTTCCCCGCATTTGATTTGGGAACTGGGGGAAGCGTCTGTCAAGGTTGAGGATATAGGGGAAGACGTGGGTATGCAAGAAGTCACTACTCCAACCACAACACTGCTCAAATTTTTTATGCAGCAAAAACTCATAGGAGAGCCCTCCAGTGGGATAAAAAAGAACAAGGGAATTCTCCCAAACAATATAGCGTATTCCCTGATATGATTATCTTGTAAGATCAGTTATATTCTATAACACCACCTTCTCAGTGAATGGGAAGACCTATCCAGCCTAATTCACTAAGAGAAGAAGTATTTCCAACTTTTGTTTCGAAAAATGCTCCATCCACATCAGAAGAATTAGCTTCCAAGGAACCTACAAAACAAAATCTCCATACTGAAAAAAATAGACCTCTAGATCAAAATTATTATTTTTTGAAGCAACTAGCCTAAGTATCGGCCAAGCTATCAATCCTGGATGCTCTGAATTTGTCAAAAGAACTCCAGGAAGCACTTATTAAGGCATTATCAAGCCCTAAAGAGTTTGAAACTGAGGTTGTTGTTGAATATTTTTAATTAATTCCATGCAATCATATTTTTCACAGACCAAGATGAAGATGTTTTCATACATGGACACATCAAACCCTTGTATCTATCCAGCAAGATCAATGATACTGATATCTTACGAGCCTTCATTGATAATGTCTTAGGAGTCAACCTCATTCTTATTCGAACACTTCATTGATTGGGCCTCACTGAATCCCACTTTTCTCCCTCTACTTTAATGTTACAAGGTTATGATAATAATGATCAAGAAACTCTTGGTGAGATTATGCTTAGAACTCATTTTGGGGATCTCATATCTGATTCAGAGTTCATGGTTGTTCGGTAGGAAAAAGCTTTCAACATTATTTTGGGAAGACCTTGGCTTTATCAGCACGCATCCAATCCTTCATCATACCGAAAATGTATCAAATATTGTTTTAATGGTAAAATTGGGGCATTTCACGGTGATAAGGCCTCGTTCAAAACTTTTGAATCTCAGTAAATTGATGCAGAGTTCAATTGCACAAAGGGAAAACAGACCAAGGATTATGATGTTACAATAATCAATGCTCCAAATGGTCTAAAAAAGATCCCAGTTAATCCATTCGATCATCTTAATATAGATTACATGTTACCCATTAATCAAATTGAATGGGTTGTCCCAAATCCAAGAACTTGTTCAGTGGATTCTATAATGTCAGTTGTGAAAACTGAGATTTACATCACAAAAGAAATCATTGATTCACTAAGAAGTAATGAAATCCTAAATAGAGATTTATTCATTCAATCAACCAAGATTCATCAAGTCTCTTCTTTATCATCCAGACTAGAAGAAGTTGTTACACTTATGAAAAAAATATGGATGCTAATTACCATCCCATCATCTTACCTTAAAAACTTAAAAAATACCCTTCATCATTAGTAGGGTTGGAGATGGTTGCCTCCTCTTTAGGATGTCCAAAAACCAACTCCTCTCCTAACTCTAAAAGTATTTTTTCATCACCTACACTTCATGAAGATGTAGAAGAATCAACACATGAAGAAGAGGAAGAACAGGAAGACCTCAGGGATGCACCTCCAACATTTTAGGAAGGTGTCTCCACTACTTTGGATAAACTTAGAGAAATAAATATGGGTATAGAGGAAGATCTACTCCCCACTCTAATTAGTGAGTCCATGACTTATGAAGATAAAAAGGTGTACACTTCCTTCATAAAAAAACATCGGGATGTATTTTCATGGAATTACATAGAGATTCCATAACTTGATCCTAATGTGGAAACCCATCATTTGGTCTTTCCAGAATATCATCGGGGATATAAGTAGGTAGAAAGAAGAATGCACCTGAATCACGCCTTCAAAATCAAGACTGAAGTTGACAAGATTATCAAAGATGAATTCATTATAGAAGTGAAATATCCAAATTGGATTGATAATATTGTCTAAATAAAAAATAAGAACATGAAAATCCGAGTTTTCATTGATTTTATAGATCTCAACTGAAATTTCCCAAAAGTTGACTTCTCAGATCCAATCACATAACTCCTAATTAATACAACAATAGGTTACCAATATCTCTCCTTCATGCATGGATACTCTAGTTATAACCAAATTTAGATGTATTTAGAAGATGAGGAATCTATAGCCTTCAGATCCACTCAAGGTGTATTTTGATATAAGGTAATTCCCTTTGTCTTGAAGAATATGAGTGCGACATATCAACGTGAAATGCACCACATCTTAACACCCTTCATGGGGAAATTTATTGAATGATATATTGATGATCTAGTGGTTGAATATAGACAAAATTATAATCACCTGACTGACTTGGATACCATATTCAACAAGCTTCAACAACATAATTTGAAGATAAACCCCTTGAAATGTTCTTTCAGGGTAACCTCGGGAAAATTTCTCAGTTTTATTGTACTCCATCGTGGAATCGCTTTAAATCCAAAGAATACTAAATCTATCCTTGGCATTTCACCTCCTTGAAACTAGAAAGGGTTTAGAGTACTGTAGGATCGAAATAACGATGTAGATGATCAATATACAAGAGGGGGTGAATTGTACACTTTAAAATTTTCCTTAAACAAGAAAAGATCTAAGTTTAACAAAGTTAAACTAAGAAAATTCACAACACGTATAACACCAATTGTAGAATTGGAACAAGGTATGAAGTTATAAACTTCTAGTTCAACACACTTTCTTAAATCTGGAAAGTGATTCTGAAAAACCGGTTCTGGAAATATAAACCCAGAAAGATGGATCCGGAAGTATGATTCCGTAAAACTGAAACTTAATGAAAGTTTACAATATGAGATTCTATCTTAAAGCGTATAGAATCTAAATGAAACAAAGTACAAGTGTAAGGAAATATAAGAAGGTTATACTTTCCTCACAATACAAAATGCAGCAGAAAAACTTGTAACCAAAACAATTAACAAGATATAAATCTTTTAACCCAAAGGGAAGGGTATCCAACAACCTTGGATAAAGGTCTCTTGATTTATACTTTCAAGAAAGTATATCTTACCCACACCCAGGTAAACCCTCAATACGAAGATATAAGTCTATGTCTTGCTATCCCCATAAGCCCTCAACTTCAAGGTAGTTGGAACCTCTGTCTTCCTCAGCAAGGAAGTCCTCGAACTTCAAGGTAGTCGGCACCTCTGTCTTCCTATCCCCAGAAGCCCTCGAATGTAATCACCGACATTCGGAGTTGCAAGAAGAAATCTGAACGAGCGGTTCAGTACGCACAAGGCATGAAAAGAATCTCTCTCTATAAATCACCTTAACAGTGTGTTCTCTCTAGAGTGATCAACTTGTGTAGTATTGAGCTCTTTCAAATGATCTCTTATTTATAGGATCGGTTGGAATGATCGGCTCCCTCCTCCAACGGTCATATTTTCCTTAAATTTCATAGGGAATTGTACACGTGTCACTAAACCAACGGTTAGTTAGAAACAGAATGGAAAACATCGTTTTATAACAAAACATGTGTAACTGAAAGCATGACATCATTTTATAACAAACTTAACAAAACAGAGTGTAAGTAAAAAGTTCATAATGTAAGCAAAATAAAAGTTCGGAGACTAACCAAAATAAAATTCAGATTCTATAATAAATAGATATTCAGATTCTATTTTATAGGAATTTGGAACCTGAATTCTGTAGAAATTCGGAGTCTGAATTTCTAAGGAAATTCAAAGTCTGGTTTCACTAGAATTTGGAACCAGAACTTACAATGTTCAGAGTTAGAGTTCATGGAAATTCGGAGTCAGAACTCATAAGAGTTCAGAGTCTGAATTCAGAGAACTCAGAGTTAGAACTTAGATAAGTTCGTAATCAGAATTCGGAGTCGAAATTCATGAGAGTTTGTATCCATAATTCAGAATAGAACTTCCTGAGATTTTGTATCCATAATTCGGAGTGGAACTTCATTATAGTTAATATCCAGAATTCAGAGTGGAACTTCATTACAGTTTATATCCAGAATTCAGAGTAGAACTTCATTACAGTTCATATCTAGAATTTGGAGTGGAACTTCATTACAGTTCGCATCCAGAATTTAGAGTAGAACATCATTATAGTTCACATCCAGAATTCGGAGAGAAACTTCATTTTAGTTCTCATCCAGAATTCAGAGTGGAACTTCAATACAGCCCATATCCAGAATTCAGAGTGGAACTTCATTATAGTTCATATCCAGAATTCGGATCCTAAAATAGAATGCTTTATATCTAAGTATTTATAGGATTCCAAGGTTACAAATATGAATCCGAATTTTATACTTAGTCAAAATATGAACAATGAAAATATGGTAAGAATAAATTTACTTAGAGAAGGAAATTTTCCTTATAAAATAAAAGCATAGAATAAAAAAGATTTTCTTAAAGATAAGGTGTTTTTGATTTTCAAAACAAGAAGGAATGGAAAATTCATAAGGAAAACCTTATTGACTCAACAATCTCCCCCTTTTTGGAAAGCATAAACATCCTTACGAAAAATAATATAAGAACTTAGAATAAATTTCTAGACTTTGAAATTAAAGCGTATCTCTCTTTGTTTATGGATAATGATGAATACGACTAACTCCCCCTTCGGCTTTGAAACTCTAAGGATAGTATTCTAGATTTCCAAAATGGACTTTTCCTTATAAATGTGGAAATCTTCTTTAATGAACACTCCCCATTAGATAAACTCCCCCTTAGGAAAGTTTATTCTATGTTTTAGGGGACTTTTCTTTGTCTCCTTTTAATTCTTTTTCCTTCTCCCCCTTTGTGATTTTCAAAAATATTTTGAGGGAATAGAAAAAATAATAAAGTACCTGAAATATTAGTACATGGAACCAACCAAAAGACAAGTAACCAAAAAATCATTACTATTAGAAAAAAAATAGTACAAGGAAAACAGTACAGAAAAATATTGGGTTTGATTCTATTTGGCTTCTTTTTCCTTGGATAACAGGCTTTTCAGAATGGTCTTCATTTTATTCAACTCTTTATGGTCTTCCTCAACTTGATTCTCTAAAGCAACAATTCTTGCATCTTGAGCCTCTAATGCCACTATCTGAGCTTTAAGTGTTTCCTCTTGCTTTACAACCTTTTCTTCCAATTGAACCCAAAGATCCTTTTCTTCCCTGTAGTACTGGACAAGAGAACTTAGCTTCCCATTAAAATATTTAACCTCCTAAATCTAAACATCCTGCTCAAGGGTTAACTTCTTCTCAAAAGACATTGTAAGATTCTTGATTTTAGTGTCTTCAACATCAAAATCATCTTTAACATCTACTTGGAATTGATCAAAGTCTCCCATGTCTTGAACAAATTTCTTAGACCACTTGGTTATATTTTTGCAATAAAATATATGAGAATCATAATTGATAAGAAAGTTTTTATGATCAGCCTCAAGCTTAGCACATTTATCCATCACCATGGATACAGAGTTCAATTTTTTATTTATGCTATGCTGAAGCATCTGGCATCTGGATTCTATTGCTGGAAAAATCGGAATGACATCCACCAGCTTCTTTAGGGACTATTCCACAAAGTCATGTCCAAAGACAGATGACTCTGAATCTGATAGTTGGGTAGGAGATGGTTCTTCCTCTATCTCATCCAACTTTCTTTTAGATGAACCAACAACTGCCTTCTTTTTTACATTAAGATTTATAAGTGTAACATAAATCACCTTTTTTCCCTTTTCAACTTTCGGAACTTCTTCCTCATTTAGAGATTCTTGCTCACTATCAGACACTTGAACAATTTTATCTTCATCAAATTTTTCTTTTTCATCTCCTTCTTCAAGGAAATCATGATGAGAACTTACTTCCTCAGAAGGATTGCTGACTTCTTCTTGACCTTTCTCATCATCTACAGGAGTAGCTAACTTGGAAGATCAGGCTTGAGAAGTCTGGAGTGAGATTTTCTCGGATGGAGTTCCCTTATCATGATAATCTTTGATTATCCTTATTATATCATCAGAACCTCTACTCCCATCAACTTGTTGGACTTCCTCCATAAATTGCTGAACTAATGCATCTGTTTCAACTTCCCTTTCTTCATGATCTATCTCTTTAGAAATTTCCAGAGTCTTATTTCCCGGAGTTTCAGGCAAATCTTCAACCAGAAAAGTTTTCGGAATGGGAATATTCTCTAAAGAGATTTCAGTTAATTTCAAAAGCGTTTGAACAACCTCGGCTTCGGACATCTTTTTCTACAATTTCTTCTCTTTTTCTTGCTTTTCAAGTTCTTCACCAGCTTTTTCCTTTAGGGACTTAGACTGAGAAGGGTCCAAGCCAAACTGTGGCTCCCCTTATTTCCTTTTCTCTTTTTCCTCCCTCCACTTGGAAACCACATCATTTGGATAGGACTTTTGTTTCTTCAGCTTGGGAGGTGCGGAATGGATTTCCTTAGACTTAGTATTTTTTTCAGGATCAACCACTTTCTTCAACATACTTTTCTTCTCATCTTTCTTAGACAATTCTGGAGCTTCTTTCTCCTTCTCAGTAGCTTCAATCTCTTCCTCAGGTAAAAGATAGAATTCTCCAGATTCAGCTGAAAACCCCATTTTTATCCTTTTTAATGTGTCATCGATGACAAGTATTCCCTTATAATTCCTTTTCTTGGAGGTGCAAGTAATCTTGAATGAATCAAGACATCGAACAATCAAATTTTAGAGCAAATATGGATACATGATGATTTGAGCCTTCAAATTCCCTTCTTTGATATTCTTAACTGTAATAAGAATATGCCTCATCGGATTTATCTTCCTTAGATTTACCAAGAAATCTAGGATGTAAATGTCACTATTCTTGAGATTATCCTTGTCTCCTCTTCTTGGTATGAAAAACCCTTGCACCCAAAGTTGTATAATCTGATTGCTGGGGGTGAGATGTGCAATTTTTTCTATTATATCATCTAAAAGTCCATGGAATTCCATGGACTTTGCTTTGTTGAAACTTCCTTGCTCATTGGGTAGCTTGTGGGAGAAAAACTGAGATTATCCCTCATAAGAAAGACCCACCAAGCTAGCAGCCTTGGTGTAAGATAATTTTTAAGTCTTCCCATAAGTCTTGAAAGAAAACAACTCTCTGTCATCTTCCTCAACGAAGGAAATAGACTCATAAAAGTCAATAACCAAATCCGAATAGACCGTATCCTGATCCCCTAGCTTGGATAATAAAACATCTTCTCATCTATTGAGCTTGACGTTTTTTGAAATAAGAGAATTATACATATAAAAATTAGGATGCACTAACCTCTACCTTTAAATCAACCACTTGGAGATAGGATTCACAGATGAAATTTCTTGAGAGGTGGCTTCTACAAACATTTGGAATTGAAAGCTTCTGAAGAATTTGGAATTATCTTGACAAAGATCAGAACGGCCTTAAGAAGAGAGGCAGAGCTTCGAGACGCGAGATCTTTGAAAACCCGATGTGGGACGACCCTCAAGGGTCCCCTTTTTATAGGCTTTGAGGTGGCGGTTCAACTTCCATGGTTGATCAAACGATTGAGATTCATTGAGATTTGATCTAATGGTTGAGAAACAAGCCGCAAGGAAAACTTGACTCTGATCTTTTGAGGTTTTAAGAAAAACAATCGGATTTAAGAAAACTAGAATCCGAGAAATTTTAAAACACAATAAAATACCAGTAAGTAAAATATGATTACAAAAACTTAAGTAAGGAAATCATACCTTTCGGATTAACTAGGAAGATTTTTCGTAATGGGTTACATTCTACTTGATGAAAATTTGACTACGAAAATCGTTCAAAGAAAAACATGAGTACGAAAAAGTTCATTTCGAAAAAAAAACTCAGTACGAAAATTTCATTATGAATGTTCTGGTATGAAAATTTTATTACAAAAGTTCCAGTATGAAAATTTCAATATGAAAGTTTCAGTACGAAAATTTTATTACGAAAGTTCCAGTACGAAAATTTCATTACGAAAGTTTCAGTACGAAAATTTCATTATGAAAGTTTCAGTACGAAAATTTTATTACGAAAGTTTCAGTACGAAAATTTCATTACGAATGTTTCAGTATGAAAATTTCATTAAGAAAGTTTCAGTACGAAAATTTCATTATAAATGTTTCAGAACGAAAATTTCATTACGAAAGTTTCAGTACGAAAAATTCATTACGAAAGTTTCACTACAAAAATTTCATTACGAAAATTTCATTACGAAAGTTTCAGTACAAAAATTTCATTACGAAAAATTTTTAAAAGCTCATTACGAAAAATTTTAAAAGCTCATTACGAAAAAAAATTTAAAAGCTAACAATCAAATGTACTACCCCTATAAAAAGGAGTTTATTACTGTAAGGAGATTGTTTCAACACGGAGTTAATGAAGAAAGATTACCTTATGGTTATCATTCCTAACTTCTATTTAATGTATTCAAATCTATCGAAAGGTAAAGATTTTGTGAAAATGTTAGTAAGTTGATCTTGCATTCTGATAAATTGAAGAATTGATATCTCCTTTTTGTGTGTGATCCCTAAAAAAGCGATGCCTAATATCTATGTGCTTTGCACGAGAGTGATGTGGAGGGTTTTTACTAAGGGAAATGGCACTTGTATTATCACATAAGATTTGATTCTTAGTAAGACTCAAGCCATAGTCTGTGAGTGTGTGTTGCATCCACAAAACTTGAGCACAACAACTTTCAGTTGCTACATATTCAGCTTCAGCAGTGGAGAGTGCTAATGAGTGTTGCTTCTTACAGGACCAAGAAACTAATGAATCTCCTAAAAAATGACAAGTTCCAGATGTACTCTGTCTATCCATTCTGCATCCACCAAAGTCAGCATCCGAAAAACTCTTTAATAAAAAATCATTTCCAAAAGTATAGAATAATCCTAGATCCATGGTTCCCTTTAAGTAGCGAAAAATTATTTTCACTGCCTTTAAATGAGATTCCTTAGGATTGGATTGATATCTGGCACATAAGAATACTGAAAACATCAATTCTGGTCGACTAGCTGTTAAGTAAAGTACACTTCCTATCATACCTCTAAAAGATGTTTGATCTACAGGTTTCTCAGCTTCATCAAGATCAAGTGTGTTTGAGGTACCGATAGGAGTACTTATACTCTTAGTGTTGTCATACCCATACTTTTTAAGAAGATATTTAATATACTTATGTTGAGATATATAAGTTCCTTATGGTTTTTGAGAAATTTGAAAACCAAGAAAAATTGTTAACTCACCCATCATACTCATTTCAAACTCAGATTTCATTAGACTTGTAAAGGAATCAGTTAAAGATTGCTAAGTTGAACCAAATATGATGTCATCAACATAAATTTGAATAATAAAAACATTTTCCTTATCTTTATTTATAAAAAGGGTTGGATATGCATTTCCCTTAACATAGTTATTTTGAAGCAAAAATCATGTAAGTCTATCATACCAAGCTCGTGGGGCTTGTTTAAGGCCATACAAAGCTTTGGTAAGTCTAAAAACATGATTAGGATATTTTGTGTCTTCAAATCTAGGAGGTTATTCAACAAAAACTTCTTATTGAACATAACTGTTAAGAAAAGCACATTTCACATCCATTTGAAAAAGTTTAAAATTTAAGAATGCTGCAAAGGCAAGTAAGATACGAATAGATTCAATTCTAGCTACTGGAGCATAGGTTTCTTCATAGTCTATTCCTTCTTACTGATTATAGCCTTTTGCAACTAGTCTAGATTTATTTCTAACAATGACTCCATTTTCATCACACTTATTTCTGAAGACCCATTTCACTCCAATAACAGAATTTTCCTTAGGTCTTTTAACCAAGGTCCAGACTTTATTTCTTTCAAATTCATTTAGTTCATCTTGCATGGCTTTTATCCAATCATCATCACCTAAAGCTTCATCAGTGATTTTTGGTTCTAATTGGGAAAGGAATGCTAGATGTTCTACTTCATTTCTTAAGGAACTTCTAGTCCTTACAGGTTGATTGACATCACCATTGATTCTATCACTAGGATGATTCTTAAGAAATGAGTGGTTTGGGTTTTGTAAAACTTGTTCATCAACATAGGGTAGGAAATCTTCTGGGGTAAATGTTTCAGAAGTATCTTCTTGAACATTTTCCTTATCAGAAGGATTTTCTATCAAATGTTGATAATCAGTTTTTGAAAACACATCCAAAGATGTAGGCTGGGGTTGTTTGAAAACAAAATGACCAGTTTCATCAAATTTGACATGTATTGTTTCTTCAACAGTACAAGCGTTTTTGTTGAAAATTCTATATGCCTTAGAATTTGTGGAGTAGCCTAAGAAGATTCCTTCATCAGATTTTGGTGCGAATTTTTGTAAATTATCTTTAGTATTCAGAATGAATACCTTGAAACCAAAAACCTTGAAGTAGGAAAGTCTAGGTTTTCTACCATTCCATAACTCATAAGTATTTTTATTAAGAAAAGGTCTAATCAAAACTCGATTTATAGTATAACAAGCAGTACTTATAGAATCAGACCAAAAATGTTTAGCTACAGAATACTCACTCAACATGGTTCTAGTTATCTCTTGAAGAATTCTATTTCTTCTTTCAACAACACAATTTTGTTGAGGTGTTCTGGGTGCTGAAAATTTTTGAGTAATACCTTTTCTACAACAAAAAGTTTCAAAATCAGAATTTTGAAATTCTCCTCCTTGATCACTATGAATAGTTTTCAATGAAAGATTTTTCTCATTTTTAACTTGGGCTCTAAAACTTTTAAAATAAGAAAAAGCTTCAGACTTCTTTGCTAGAAAATATACCCATGTAAATCTAGTGTAATCATAAACTAGAATAAATACATAGTATTTGCCTCCAATGCTTCCAGTTTATGTTGGACCAAAAAGATCCATGTGCACCAACTATAACGTATCAGTTGTTGAGACTTCACCGATTGATTTAAAACTAGATTTATGTTTCTTGTCATATTGACAAGGATCACAAACTTTAGAAGAATAAAATCTAAGATTCGGTAGATCCTTAACTAGTTTCTTCTTAGAGATTTTACATAAGTTTCTAAGGTTATAGTGACCTAGTATTCTATGCTATAACCAAGACTGATCTTCCATTGCACTTAGGCAAGGTAATTCTTGGCTCATAAGGTCTTATAAGTTTAATGTGTAAACATTCTCTTACCTATTGGCAGAGAGAATAAACTCTTCCTTGGAATTGTGTACTAAGCATTTATCATTCCTAAAATTCACAAGGTAACCTTCATCACATAATTGAATTATGATAATGAGGTTATTCTTAAGACCCTTAACAAACAAAACATTTCAAATCAAAGTTTTACCAAGAAGAACAATATTACCTATACCAAAAATTTCTCCCTGAACATTATCTCTGAAAGTTACTTTTCCTCCTTTCGTCTTGATAATCTTTTCAAAATAGTTTTTGTTACCAGTCATATGCTGGGAACATCCACTATCCATGTACCATGTATTGTTGTTGGTACTTTCTTTATCTTCCTAAAAATAAGAAAAGAATTAGACTTTCGGAATCCAAACTTGTTTGGATCCGAGATTTTCATATAACAAAATTTTTGGGTACCCATATCTTCTTAGAAAAATAGGCCTTATAAAAACCTAAAGATTGGGTTTTGTTTAAAGAACAATTCTTTGCCCAGTGACCACCACATTGACACTTGTTACAAAATGGGGAACTTTGAGGAACAAAATAATTGTTACTAAAAGTTGGTTTTTCATGAGTATAACCAAATCCGGATTTGTTTCTTAAAGGTCGTATTTGTGAATACATCTTATCAAAATTTTCTTTACCTAAGGTAAAGTTTGATAAAAACTTCTTTAAGGAAAATATTTCAGAATTGAGTTTTATAACCAAGTTTGTATCTTCAAAATCATTAGATTTGGAACTAGAGCTAGGCTCTAAGACATTTTTCTTAGAAATTACTTTTTCTAGATCTTTAAAAAGTTTATTCTTCTCAGAATTCACTTCCTCAAGATTTTTTGAAATGTTTTCAAAATCATCATTTTTCCTATCAAGGTCTTTAGAAAGATATGATATTTCTTTAGTAAGAATAATATTCCTAGAGTTTTCCTTATCAAGTTTTTTATTGAGTTTTGAATTCTCAATCTCAAGAAGTTCAGCAAACCTAGAGACTTATTCATAAGTAGGCAAAGTATTATCTTCGTCAGAAGAAGATTCTTCATCAGAAGATATATAATATTTACTATCATTAGAATTCAAAGAAACATTGGTCAATGATTCAGCATTGTGTACCTTATCCATAAATCAATGATTGTTAATGGGTAATCTGGCTATAAGACCACGATTCTTCTGTCCTGAAGATTCGTAATCAAAAGATTCATCTAAAGAGTCACCACTACTGGCACTCTAGGTGTCATTAGCTTTCAGAACTTTCTTAGATTTGTACTTGTAATACTTCTTTCTGTTCCTTTCAAAATGCCTTTCTTTCCTTTCTTTCTTCTTGAGCAAAGGATAATCTGGTCTAATATGTCCAACTCTCTTACATTCATAACAAGTAACTTCTCCATCATTCCTATCTTTCCTTTCATTTTTCTTATACTTGGATTGGAAATTTATCTGACCAGCTATCTTGTTCATCCTTCGAGCAAGATTTTCAAACTCATTCTCAGAGACTTCACTCTCACTAGATTCGGATTGGATAACAATTTTCTTAGATTTGGATCTAGTTACTCTCTCAGGAGTCTTAGCTTTCATATGATTTTATGTAGTAGTAAAAGCAACAGTACCATTACCATTCTTCTTTTTGATGTTGTCATCATCTTTCTTCATCCTTGTCTCATGTTGAAGAAGAGTTCCAAATAATTCATCAAGAGTAATCTGAGAAACCTTCCTATTCTCATCAATAGCAGTTCTCTTGGATTCCCACTCATTGGGCATAATATCAATGATCTTATCAACAAGATCATTATCATCCAGACCTTTCTCACCCATGGATTGTAAACTTTTCACGATTGTCATGAATCTTTGTTGCACTTTTCATATGGGTTCTCCATAAGTAAAATTGAAACCATGATACTCAGTCCTCAGCATAGCCCTCCTAGTCTCAATCACTTTGGATGTACCAAAATGAGTAACTTCAAGTTTCTTCCATATACAGTTAGCAGCTTCATAAGAAGAAATTTGGCTATATATGTTCCTAGTCATTGAACATAGTAAAGTATTGCGTACCTTATAGTTTAATTGATAATCATGCTTCTCTTGGTTTGTGAAAGTACTAACTTCCTTATCAGGAATTTGATAACCACCAATAAGCATAACAAAATTTTCTACTCCAGTATTGATAACGAATGTCTTCATTCGATCTCTCTAATACTCATAATAATTACCATAAAAAAAATTGGTGGTCTTGTAGGATTTAGGTTATTGATGGAACCAACAATTATTCCTGCCATCTTAAAAACTTTCTACACAAAAACTTGTTAAAAACAAAAGTTCAGATTCAAGGAAAATATTCCTAAGCAAGGAAAATATAGAACAATAAAAAACTGAGTAAGAAAAACTTATATGTGGATATAAATATTTTAGAGAACTCCTCTGATACCAATTGTAGGATCGAAATAACGATGTAGATGCTCAATATACAAGAGGGGTGAATTGTACACTTTAAAAATCTCCTTAAACAAGAAAAGATCTAAGTTTAAAAAAGTTAAACTAAGAAAATTCACAACACCACTAACACCAATTGGAGAATTGGAACAAGGTATGAAGTTATAAACTTCTAGTTCTACACACTTGCTTAAATCTGGAAAGTGATTCCGAAAACCGGTTCCGTAAATATGAATCCGGAAAGATGGATCCGGAAGTATGATTCCGGAAAACTGAAACTTAATGAAAGTTTACAATATAAGATTCTACCTTAAAGCATATAGAATCTAAATGAAACAGAGTAAAAGTGTAAGTAAATATAAGAATGTTATACTTTCCTCTCAATACAAAATGCAGCGAAAAAACTTGTAACCAAAACAAGTAACAAGATATAAATCTTTTAACCCAAAGAGAAGGGTATCCAACAACCTTGGATAAAGGTATCTTGATTTATACTTTCAAGAAAGTTTGTCTTACCTACACCTAGGTAAGCCCTCGATACGAATATCGGAGTCTCTGTCTTGCTATCCCAGCAATCCCTCAACTTCAAGGTATTTGGAAACTCTGTCTTCCTCAGCAAGGAAGCCCTCGAACTTCAAGGTAGTTGGCACCTCTGTCTTCCTATCCCCAGAAGCCCTCGAATGTAATCACAAACATTTGGAGTTGCACAAAGCAATATGAATGAGCGGTTCAGTATGTACAAGGCATGAAAATATTATCTCTCTAGAAATCACCTTAACAGTGTGTGCTCTCTAAAGTGATCAACTTGTGTAGTATTGAGCTCTTTCAAATGAGATCCTATTTATAGGCTCGGTTGGAACGATCGGCTCCCTCCTCCAATGGTCATATTTTCCTTAAATTTTGGAGGGAAATGTGCACGTCTCACTAAACCAATGGTTAGTTAGAAACAGAATGGACGACATCATTTTATAACAAAACATGAGTAACTGAAAGTACGACATTGTTTTATACCAAACTTAACAAAACGGAGTGTAAGTAAAAAGTTCGTAATGTAAGAAAAATAAAAGTTTAGAGTCTAACCAAAATAGAATTCAGAGTCTATAATAAAGAGATATTTGGATTCTATTTTATAGGAATTCGGAACCTGAATTCTGTAGAAATCCGGAGTCTGAATTTCTAAGGAAATTCGGAGTTTGGTTTCACTAGAATTTGGAACCAGAACTTATAGAGTTTGGAGTCAGAGTTCATGGAAATTCAGAGTCAGAACTCATAAGATTTCGGAGTCTGAATTCAGAGAACTTGGAGTCAGAACTTAGATAAGTTTGTAATCATAATTCGGAGTCGAACTTCATGAGAGTTCGTATCTATAATTCGGAATGGAACTTCATGAGAGTTCGTATCCATAAGTCGGAGTGGAACTTCATTATGGTTCATATCCAGAATTCGGAGTGGAACTTCATTACAGTTCATATCCAGAATTCAGAGTGGAACTTCATTACAGTTCATATCTAGAATTCGGAGTGGAACTTCATTACAGTTCACATCCAGAATTCGAAGTAGAACATCATTACAGTTCACATCCAGAATTCATAGTGAAACTTCATTTCAGTTCTCATCCAGAATTCAGAGTGGAACTTCATTACAGTCCATATCCAGAATTTGGAATGGAACTTCATTATAGTTCATATACAGAATTTGAATCCTAAAACCGAATGCTTTATATCTAAGTATTTATAGGATTCCAAGGTTACAAATATGAATCCGAATTTTATACTTAGTCAAAATATGAACAATGAAAATACTGTAAGAATAAATTTACTTAGAGAAGGAAATTTCCCTTATAAAATCAAAGCATAGAATAAAAAGATTTTCTTAAAGATAAGGTGTTTGTGATTTTCAAAATAAGAAGGAATGGAAAAGTCATAAGGAAAACCTTATTGACTCAACAAGTACTTCAAGGAAACTTGGCCTATATCCAATACTTCATATCCAATCTAACAGGAAATTGTTTTCCCTTTACCAAATTGATGATTAAGGGGGTCACTTATCAATGAACCAATGAATACCATTTGGTATTTGATACCCTCATGAAATACCTCTTGAGTTCACAATTATTGATGCCACTTATTGAAGAAAGGACACTCATTCATTATTTGACAGCCTTGGAGGGATCACTAGGTTCGTTCCTTGCATAAAAGAATGATTATGGGAATGAAAACAAACTTTATTATTGTAACACCCAAAGCTTCCACGATACACTTCTCTTTGAATAATACAGTAGCGTGTGTTGTATGCAACTTCGAGTTCTAACACACACCACATCCAATCAAAGTAGCCGTTATGAATAGTAATACCTAATTTTTAAAATTTTATAAATTTTATCTTTCCAAATGGACTTCTTTTTTGGATTCGGAATATCGAAATTAGCCTATGTTGAATTTTTGGTATTTTTCTGAGAAATTCCAATTTGTTTTGAATAGTGAAAAATACTTAAAAACAACTTTTTTAATCAAAATAATTTATAGTGATAAATTATACTATTGAGTGGTTTTAAATTATAATTAGAATATATTTTTACCATTGTATCCAATGGTGGTCATTAGAATTAATTTCACTTTGAAATTGGACATAAACAATTGTCAATCTTTTGATATATATTGTTTCTTAAAAACACACTATTTGTTGTGACAGCGGGAATTAATTATGAAATTAATTAATGGAACTTATATGTTTGGAATTTTGTAAAATAGACATCATTTTTGAATTCGAAATATCAATTATAGCTTAGGGTGAAATTTTGGCATTGTTCTGAAAAACTTCAATTTTTGATGAATAGTGAAACCACTAAGTGGTAGTTAAAAAACTGATTTTTCGTTTAAATGAAACATTACCACTTCTGTGATTTGATTTTCTAAAATCTGACATACATGGTTTTCATTAGGAGGTAAAATTTGGTTCAATGGGATTAAAATAATTTTTTGGTGAATAGTAACTTTTAAGTTTAATTAATCGCGATTAAAGGTAATTAGTGAAATTTAAGGTAAAAATGATATTATAAAAATATGAAAATACCTTTACACTTGTCCTAACCCTATTGGATGTGTCATGGCCGACCAATACAATCCATGGGTCAACTTGGGGACCCCATAGAGCCACTTTGGTAGGAAAATGACATAAATAACTTTTTATTTAATGTTAAAATAAAAATGTCACAAACAAGAGTTGTTTTAATAAAACAATTTTTAAATGGGGTTATAAAAGTCATATTTTTTACTATAAATATTCATTAGAAATATAAAAATATTTCATACATCATGATATTTTTTTTATAATTTTTATACATTAAATAAATTAAATTATTTATGACACCATGATGATGCAGCGATTACCTCATTAATTAACGATTTAAATAAAATGAAAAGATAATTTAAAATATAAGACTTAAACTTGTCAAAAACCTATTGGATGATTGTATTTAGAACCCTTATCACCTTATCCTCGAAATATATAAGTTTGGGACCTTTAGAATCCGAAAAAGCATTTCATAATAAAGTAACATTTCAATCTTTCCAAGAGTGCCCCTTCTCTCCTCTTATAAAAGGCCCCCACCACTACCACCTTACTCACACCTTAAAAGCCTTTTGGCTTGTCCAACCTCTACAAAAATACTCTCTCAACTTCCCTCCCTTACTCTTAGAAGCCTCACTTTGGGCAGAAGTCTTTTCAAGGAAGCCTTTGGCTCAAATCAAAAAGAGTTACTGATTTTAAGGTAATGTCTTCTCTAATGTTGTTTTGTTTTATTTTTCTTCTCCAACCCCTTAAACTCTTTTTATTACTTTATTTTGTAACAACAACAGTATATAAAATATACTAGTATGTTTTTATGATAATTATTTGGTTTACACTTACACACACCTTCGTCTAATGGTTAAAGAACATACTGTTTCTGTGGGTGGCGAAATACTGCCTCACGAAATGATGATTATTCAATATTCTTTTAACACCTATAATGGTGGCCATTTTGATGACACTATTCTCATATATGCTATATATATTATGTTTATGTTTTCCTTATGCTTCTTTATTTCTCATGTATGGCATACTTTATGATTTCCATTATGGGTAAACGTGATAATTTCATTTTAGGAAGTGCGGACTACCGCCCCCTCAAAGTGATTTGAATCGTTAATGCCATATGTGGGATGTATAAAGGATGGAGTAAATGGTATTATACATTATATTATACTGTAATTATATTATACCTTTATATAATTATAACTTCGTTCCATTAAATACGAAATAGAAATGAAAGTAGCGTTTATGCGTACGTACGGCTTACCGTCTCCATGAACGGTGCATTTCATTTCTTACCTATAAATGTTATGTAATATTATAAATGAATGTATATACTGTTGTACCTCTCGTACCCCTCAAGGTTTTATTTTCATGATCACAATCACCCTCTTGTTTATCTAATCTCGTTTTAAGTGTTTTTGGATGATAGGCATGAATTCAGGGTGCCAAGGAATTGGGCCAAGAAGGCCAAGAAGGCAAAAAGCCAAAGTGGATTGAAATTCAGTCCACCGGACAACCGGTGGCTTCACCACCGGCCAGCCGATGGACCTTTGACAGAAGGCTCTCCACTGTCCAGGGCACCGGCCAACCGGTGGCCTCAGCACCGGTCGGCCGGTAGAGCCCAGACCGAGAGTCTAGCCACTGCCTCAGCACCGGCCAACCGGTGGCCTCAGCACCGGCCAGCCGGTGGCACCCAGATGAATAGTGGAAGCTACTGCCTCACCACCGGCCAACCGGCGGCCTCAGCACCGGCCAGCCGGTGGAGCCTGAGCCCGAAGGCCTCTCCATTTTGCACACACCGGCCAACCGGTGGCTCAGCACCGGTCAGCCGGTGGAGCCAGTCAAACTAGCCGTTGGGCTTTTGACCAGCCTGTCCACTTGCCCTCCAACGGCTCCGAAAGCCTCTCCAACGGCTCCAAAGGCCTCCAACGGCCATATGAGGGTTCCCCCTCTATAAATAAAGGACCTTGATCCCCCAGAAGCCTAAGGAACATAGCCGGAACTATTGAGAAGCCAACGGACACATTTCCCATCATTTGGCGAACCTCCGGCGGATTCCTCCAAGGGAACCCCATTTGCTCCAGCACACTTCCACATCCAAGGAGCACCTCCAAAGAAGCTTGGGAGAGCCCTTCATCAGCTCCATCAATCCATTGGCGCCCAAGGCTTCTCCAAATACGGTTTTTCTTGCTTTATCATTTTGAGCTTCAAATTGGGTTTGTGCCTACAAACCACCTCTTTATCTCATCTCCCTTTCTTTGGGTTCTCACACCACCTTCAAGGTGTGAAGAGGTTAGTCAAGCCTTTCCTTTTAAAAGGCTTGAATCAAAGGTGAGCTAGCCTTCACCCGTAAAAAGGCTAGTGGGTTCTTGCTCAACCATTGAAAGCAAGTGGGTTCTTGCATAACCATTAAAAGCAAGTTGTAATAGGTGAGCTAGCCTTCACCTGTAAAAAGGCTAGTGGGTTTCTTGCTACAACCATTGAAAAGCAAGCGGTAGAATCTCTCAACGGTTGAGTTGGGAGCGGAGACGCAGGCCGGGTTTTTGGCCGAACTCCGTCATCAATTCTTGTGTCTTGCCTCTTTATTTCCGCTGCACTTTCACTTTGATTTTTAATTTGTTAATCATTTTTTAAAAGGCAATTCACCCCCCTCTTGCCATCACTCCTTTCTTTCTCCGCCTTACAATTGGTATCAGAGGCAAAATTTGAGTAATACCTTAACCGGTTTCAAGTTTAAGATCCATTGTGATGGCTTCAACCTCTTTCGCCCCCGAAGGATATTCTTTGGGTCGTGCTCCATTCTTTTATGGAACCGACTATTCTTTTTGGAAAACCCGCATGACTACATTTCTTAAAAGCATTGGTTATCCTATTTTTAAAATTGTCATGCATGGTTATTCACTTTCTTCTTCCGATGAGTCCAAATGGACCCCCGAAGACATTGCAAATTTTGAGCTTGATGGCAAAGCTATGAATGCTCTTCATTGTGGGTTAGACCGTAATGAATTTTATCGTATTTCTACTTGCTCATCTTCTCATGATATCTGGAATCTTTTAGAAGTAACCCATGAAGGTACTAAAGGCGATGACAAGCCCAATTGACCTCTCAAAAAGAAAAAGGCCAAGCAAAAGAAGAAGAAGGCTTTCAAGGCCACATGGAGTGATAGCTCCACATCCTCCTCCTCATCCTCCTCAAGCGACAACGGTAAAAAATGCCTAATGGCATGTAATGAGGTATCATCTTCCGACTCCTCTTCCTCTAGTTCTTCAAATTCCAATTCTTTTAATCATATGTCTTATGAGGATCTCCAACATGCAAGAGATCAATTGGAGGAAGGTTTTCACGAACTTTCTTCCAAATTTGTTGCTTTAAAAAAGAATTTCAAAAAACTCTCTTCCGAAAAAGAACAACTTCTCAAAGAGAAGGAAGAGTTGACCCTCAAAATCCAAAACCTTCCCGATGTTGATTCCATGGAATCAACCATCAAAGATCTAAGGGAGACTCTATCCAAGTTCACCCAAGGGGAACAAAATTTGAACAATTTGCTAGGTTCCCAACGTGTATCTAGGACCACCCAAGGGCTTGGCTATACCAAGCAAGCCTCCTCCTCTCATGCACCCACTATTTTTGTAAGGGGGAGCTCCCAATTTAAATTTTGCAATTATTGTAAAAAACCCGGGCACTTGATTTATGAGTGCAATTGCAAAAATGCCCGGTATGGTAGGCCCAAAACTATTTTCTTAAATGATGAATTTTTTAGGAGAAGACCCGCCACTAGACAAGTGTGGATTGAAAAATACCTTCTAGCGAGTCTCACCGGACCGAAATTTGTCTCGGTTTCAAACACCTCTCCCCGGTGATTTGTTGTTTTTATTTAGGGGGAGTTAGGATCTTTTAAACCCTTTTAAATTCAATTTCAAAATTTTCGATTCAAACTTTCAATTTCAACACTTGGTTTCAAAATTTTCATTTCAAAATTCTTGATTCAAAACTTTCAATTCAAATTTTTCATTTAAAACTTTCAATTCAAATTTCAAAAATTTTCAATTGGTTTAAAATTTCCATCTTGTTTTTCAACTTTTCCCTCAATCAAGTTTTATGCCCCGTGCTATTTTGATAATCACAAAGGGGGAGAAATTCTTGGTTGATTGGGGGAAAAATCTTTTAAAGCATGCCTTTCATTTCAGTATTTTACATTGATTGTTTTGGTGATTGTGATCATCAAAATAGGGGGAGATTGTTGTACCTCTCGTACCCCTCAAGGTTTTATTTTCATGATCACAATCACCCTCTTGTTTATCTAATCTCGTTTTAAGTGTTTTTGGATGATAGGCATGAATTCAGGGTGCCAAGGAATTGGGCCAAGAAGGCCAAGAAGGCAAAAAGCCAAAGTGGACTGAAATTCAGTCCACCGGCCAACCGGTGGCTTCACCACCGGCCAGCCGATGGACCTTTGACAGAAGGCTCTCCACTGTCCAGGGCACCGGCCAACCGGTGGCCTCAGCACCGGTCGGCCGGTAGAGCCCAGACCGAGAGTCCAGCCACTGCCTCAGCACCGGCCAACCGGTGGCCTCAGCACCGGCCAGCCGGTGGCACCCAGATGAATAGTGGAAGCTACTGCCTCACCACCGGCCAACCGGTGGCCTCAGCACCGGCCAGCCGGTGGAGCCTGAGCTCGAAGGCCTCTCCATTTTGCACACACCGTCCAACCGGTGGCTCAGCACCGGTCAGCCGGTGGAGCCAGTCAAACTAGTCGTTGGGCTTTTGACCAGCCTGTCCACTTGCCCTCCAACGGCTCCAAAGGCCTCCAACGGCCATATGAGGGTTCCCCCTCTATAAATAAAGGACCTTGATCCCCCGGAAGCCTAAGGAACATAGCCGGAACTATTGAGAAGCCAACGGACACATTTCCCATCATTTGGCGAACCTCCGGCGGATTCCTCCAAGGGAACCCCACTTGCTCCAGCACACTTCCACATCCAAGGAGCACCTCCAAAGAAGCTTGGGAGCGCCCTTCATCAGCTCCATCAATCCATTGGCGCCCAAGGCTTCTCCAAATATGGTTTTTCTTGCTTTATCATTTTGAGCTTCAAATTGGGTTTGTGCCTACAAACCACCTCTTTATCTCATCTCCCTTTCTTTGGGTTCTCACACCACCTTCAAGGTGTGAAGAGGTTAGTCAACCCTTTCCTTTTAAAAGGCTTGAATCAAAGGTGAGCTAGCCTTCACCAGTAAAAAGGCTAGTGGGTTCTTGCTCAACCATTGAAAGCAAGTGGGTTCTTGCATAACCATTAAAAGCAAGCTGTAATAGGTGAGCTAGACTTCACCTGTAAAAAGGGTAGTGGGTTTCTTGCTACAACCATTGAAAAGCAAGCGGTAGAATCTCTCAACGGTTGAGTTGGGAGCGGAGACGTAGGCCGGGTTTTTGGCCGAACTCCGTCATCAATTCTTGTGTCTTGCCTCTTTATTTCCGCTGCACTTTCACTTTGATTTTTAATTTGTTAATCATTTTTTAAAAGGCAATTCACCCCCCCTCTTGCCATCACTCCTTTCTTTCTCCGACTTACATATACTGGATATATATGATGTATATGATATATACATCATGAATATAATTATGGATTTAATGGATATTTTACCACATGAACAAAGTGTAATTATAAGAATTTTATTTTTGACTCAAGTACCTAAGATCGACAAAACGACCGTTATAAACTTAAATAATTACATAATGTTCATGACATGGTAATAAGTGATATAAAAGGAATAATGAACTTGAAAAATGTTCTTAAGAAGGTATAGATTAACTCTATTTTATTATTCGGGAGATCAAAGAACGGTCGAGTGAATTCAGACACGAGGTAAGGGAACTTCTTAACCCAATTTCCATTCTTTGGGTTAATCTCCTACTTTCAAATTATGTCATGATATTATTATGTCATATCTTGTACTTGAACTTTCTTTATGTGTACTTATAATGAATACACATAATAGATCTATTTTATTTTAAAAATGAACTTTGTAAGGACTTCGTCTCAATCTCCTTTCATTGAGGCATATTTGGTTTTATACACAACTTTCATTTATACGGTGTATAAAACCCTTTGACTTTTACTTTTATTCAAAAGGAATATTTTATATGAAGTGTTTTTACTAAACGAAAAAAAGGAATGTTTTTCTTACGTATGCGGCGACAACGACTTCTCTGCCGCCGTGACTATTATTTGAGTTTCGGCTTCCTCTATAAGCCATAAATTTTTTTTAAAGAAAAATAAATACCATGTTTTACTTTTCATTTATTTTGGTATTGAAAATGGTTTTGATAAAGTTTTTATTATATCAAGGTGTTGTATTGATATCTTGCGATTGAAGTGTGGAAATCTTATGTTTCCTTTATGCATGTTTCATGTGATACAATTATGTTATGGTTTATGATATGTTTAAACCTGTTCATATGAGGAATGCATTGGACTTAATAAGTGACGGGTGGAGCCCGCTATAGCTCCTCGATGCATCGGTAGGTCTCATGAGACAAACTAGTGTCTTGGCATGAGGCCTTGACAAAATCTTATTTGTAGTCTTGGCACGAGGCCTTGGCTACGTGGTTATGATAGTTTGGAATTATGCATTCCATCATTATGAAAGTGGTTATTGATATTGCATGTGATTATTCGACTAGTAGAATATCCATGTGAGTAAGTAAATGGAATTATTTAATTTTATTTTTGCAATATTATGCTGAAGTTAAAGTTTAAAAAGGCTTTTGTTTTAGTTATACATTGCCTTAAATGTTAATGTTTATTTACAAAAGCTTCCGAAATATTGTTATCCTTACTGAGCATCTGAGCTCACCCCTTTCAATGTTTTAATTTTTCCAGGATGTGAAGAAGTATTTTAGGAGTGACCTGCAGGGATAGTCTGAAGGGTATATGAGTGTGGAAAATGGATACTATGTTATTGTATTTTTTCCCTTTATGATGTAATGTAACATTTATGAATGTATCTAGTGTTTCCAAGGCTACTAAACTAATCGGTATTTCAAGACTTGATCTTTTGTGATCATTCCAATGTTACGCAATAACGCACCGACTCTGGGTAACGAGGGTCGGGGCGTTACAATTATCTCATTCAAACCATGATCTTTGTAGAGACTCAATATTTATATATTGAGAAGAGTTATCTAGTATTAATATTTGTAGTTCAAAAGATGAG
This sequence comes from Viscum album, assembly GCA_963277665.1. Taxonomy (NCBI): domain Eukaryota; kingdom Viridiplantae; phylum Streptophyta; class Magnoliopsida; order Santalales; family Viscaceae; genus Viscum; species Viscum album. The sequence continues at coordinate 78,451,380 of OY728163.1, read as the reverse complement.
GCACTACATACAACATCATGAGGTCCACTTGGTCTCTCACAATAACCTGCTCAAATTTATACTCATTCATCCTATATTGACATGACATCTGGCATGGTGGGTAGTTATTCTATAGTATTTTTATATAAATTTTGTGCCCTATAAAGTATTAGAAGTCCAAGACTTGGAATATTTCCTTGCTGATAACCCGTCTATGGAAGAAATATCATTGAATACTAAACTACCTGATAAATAAATCTTCTCTATTCACAACAGACCTTGAACATGGGAAATGTATTTTGATGGTGCTTCCATAATTATAATGGGGAATAGAATGGAAGACCCTAATATTAACAAAGTTGGGTTAGGAATTGTGATTATCTCCCTAGAAAGGTTGTGTTTTGATACTCTTTCCTAATATCAGAAGGTGGTACTAACAATGAGGTAGAATATCATGCTCTGATTGTAGGTTTGGAATTGGAACTCTAAGTATTAGTGAACCATCTAGAAGTCAAGGGTGATTCAAAGTTGGTAATCAAGCAGAATAATGGGGATTACACCATCATAAAATAAGATCTAATTCCACTATGTGATTATGTCTAATGGTTAATGGAAGAATTTCCTTCAGAACCAACATTGTATTATGTCGCATGATCACAAAACACCCAATTTGATGTATTAGAAAATGCAACTACATCCTTGGAAGATCCAAACTGAGATAAAACAATCATCATCATTTCTCATCATCCTATGGTTTCACCCTTTGTTCAAATTATAATAGAGGAAATCAATGAAATTAGTCCCTTTCTAAAACCATTTGTTCCTACCATGGGATGGATGGTACCCATCATGAAATATCTCTAAAATGGAGTACTTCCATTGGATAGAGTTGGAAAAGAGAAATTTTGTGATGATAAGTTAATTTTACTCTTTATAATGTTCCAAATCACCATAATATCCTTTATAGATGAGGCTTCAATGGAATTATCCTCAGATGCATTAATGGGGAGGAAACTACATTTGTCATGAAATATGTACATGTAGGAGCATGTGGTGTCCACTAGTATGGGTATAATATTTCTGATCAAATTTTAAGGCTTGGATACTTTTGGCCTTCGATGACATAGGATTGCACAGATTTCACTAAGAAGTTTTATCCTTGGAAATTTCATGCCAACTTCATTCATCAACCCCCAGATTTTATACATACAAATAAATACTCCTTGACATTTTCTATATAGGGAATGGATGTATTAGGACTTTATCCTCTAGGTATGGGTAAGCAGTTCAAGTACATCCTTACTGCTACCAATTTCTTCTCTAAATGGGCTAAGGCAATACCTCTCAAATAAGTCGGGGTTAAAATCATTGTTAGCTTTGTCAAAGATAATATCATCACTAGATTTGGTGTCCCTTATACCATGTTGATCAAAAAAGGAACCAATTTCTATTCTGCTGAGGTAGGTAAGTTATATCAGAAATACAATATTAAATCCAACCATTCATCCCACTATCATGAAGTGTTCAATGGAGAGATAGAAGCTTTCAACAAGAATATTTCAAACATACTACAGAAGATAGTATATAAAGATAAAAATCCTTGGCCAAATAAACTCTTTCATTCCTTATGGCCTTAATAGACTACTGCTTGTACTACAACACTATCAACCCCATACTCATTGGTATAGGAAACAGAAGCAGTCTTGCCCATTGAAGTTAAATTTCCTTCACTTCAAGTTACTGTTTGTGATTAGTTATCTATATATGAGAAGTCTCAGAAGTAACTATATGAGATTATATTATTAGATTAAAATATATTCCATACCTTTCATCACTTGGAAGTATATCGAAATCGAATAGCATGAGCTTTCAACAAGAAATTTCACCTTCGTTTATTCCTCCAAGGAGAATTGGTATTGGTCCTTAGGACTCCAATGATACTAATAAAGAAGCTTCCAAAACTTCATCCAAAGTGGGAAGGACCTTACTCCATACATAAGGTCTACCCTAATGGAGATTATTCTTTAATTTCAATGGATGGAGAAGTCACTACAACTCTAACCAATGCAAGGTTCCTAAAAAATACTTTATATAATCATAAAGAATGCATATTGGTTGCATGATGTTAAACTATATAAAAAAACATCTTAATTGCATGATATTAAACTACATAGCACCATATACTTCCTGGTTTCATTATTATAAACTTCATAACATATTATTCCTTGTCGCATGACATCAAAATGCATGGCATGAGGTCCAAGTTGCATGACCTGAAGCTGCAAAACACCATTTTCCCTCACCACATGACATTATATTGTACGGTTAAAATCTCCTTATTTTGATGTTAATAAATCTCCAAAGATACCACAAATTGATATTCTTTATGGTACCTTAAAATATTAGTATCTTTCATGTGTAATCATTACTCACAATATTTTCACTCCCTAGTGGAACATAAACCTCATTTCTCCCTATGTTTGAATCAGATCTGCATAAGGACCCCTTTTAAATAACTACATGTGGATTGATTCTCATTCCAATAAGATATGTAGTGACACCTAGATCTACTATCTTGGGCCTAGCCATAACCATAAAAGAAATAATTTACCCTTTCCTTGTATATGAGTTAATTATATACTAGGAACCCTTCTAGAAAATAAAGATTGATTCTCATACCATCTTGTATTTTCGGCCAAACCATTATTCTAGAAATTATTAAAGTCCCATTCCTCATATAAATTCTCAATTGGTGTGGGGAAACATCCTCAATAACTACGTGTGAATTGATTATTACATCAACAAGATACATAGTGGCACCTGAATCTCTAATCCTGGGTCCAACCTCAATGTTGAAAAAGTCCCTTCATCCCCTGTGCGTACTAATCAAACTTGCACATAGAGAACCATCAAGAACTACATGTGTTTTGATTCTTGCTTCAATAAGATACATAGTTATGCCCAGATCTTCACTCCTTGGTATAACCACGATTAATCATTAATCCCCATTACATCTTGTGTATGAATCTGATCTACACGGGTAACATGTGAAGAACTACGTGTGGCATGATTATTACCCCTATAAAGATATGTAGTGACACATGGGTCTTATCCCCTGGTCTAACTACAATGTTTCTTTCACATCATGTCACCCATGTCCTTTTCGCATGATGATAAACTGAACAGAAAGAACTATGTATGGCTTGATTCTCATTCCAATGAAATGCGTAGAGACATCTAGATCTCAAATCTCAGACCCAAGCATGACTAACCCCCCCCCCCAGATCAAAATCTATTTGGTATAGGGATTCATCTTCAAGAAATACATATGAATTAATTCTAATACTAATGAGATACGTAGAGAAGTCCAAATCTCAAATATTGGGTCCGGTCATGATAAAAAAATATCCTTCACTCCCTGTGTCCATGAGTCAAATTTTCATGGGGAATATTTCTCCAAGAACTACATGTGGATTTATTCTCATTCCAATGAGATACACAGTGACACCAAGATCTTATATCTCAGGTCCATCCACAAATAAAATAAAATTCCTTTTTCCCTATGTGTATGAATCAAACCTACATAGGGAACATTTCAAGAACTATGTGTGGCTTGATTCTTATCCCAATTAGATACGTAGTGATGCCCAAATCTCCAAACCTGGTCCTAGCCTTGATTTTGAAAGAGAAATCCCCCTTCCTTTTCCCCATACATGATTTAGATCTTCATAGGTATATCTTCCAAGACATGTGAATTTATTCTTATTATAATGAGATATATGTTGATGCCTAGACATCCTAATTTAGTCCTAACCGTTATCCTGGAAATTAAAAAATCTATATTCCCCACATTAAAACCTGATTGATATAGAGAATAATTTCAAGAACTATGTGTGGCTTGATTCATTCTCCAGTAAGGTATGTAGTGACACCCAGGTCTTATACCCTGGCTCATCCACCAATTAATCATCATACCCCAATACTTTACCTGTTTCACCCTTATGTTTTAGAAGAATCCTTTCTTGTTCCTTGTTTCTCATATTGAGAACATCTCATGTGGGATTAAGAATTGGTTAAATAGATTCTTTGCATAAATAAGGTGTCTTAATTCCTATTTTGGTTATCAATGGTCTGGGTTGTAAGACTTAAAAAGACACACTATATGTACTCACTACATGATGATAAACTATAGAGACCTTCATTCAAGAACTATGTGTAGATTGATTCTTGCTCTGAAAAGATATATAGGGATGCTTGGACCCTATGCCTTAGTTCAGCTGCATTTTATTTTGACATTTCATGTCAATACACCTAATTCCTTACCGCAAGATGATAAATTGCACAGCTAATGTCTTTACCTCATGACATAAAACTGCATGGATCCACCCATTCCCTTCCCTTTAGTTAATTCATAGTCCTCACCGCATGACATTAAAATGTATGGTATTCATAGAACTATGTATGAATTCATTCTCATCCCATTTGAGATACGTAGTGAAAACTCAGCCTCATATCCTAGTCCCAGCCATGGGATAAATGAAAATTTCCCCTCTCCTGCATATTATCAAAATCTATATAAGATATTTTATTTTGGGTCCTCTCCTTAGAGAACCCATCAAGTAAATAAAATATGTCTCTTTTATATATATGAATCATATCTATGTAAGGGACTCCAAACTCATGGATGATATTAGTCCAAATAATTCTCTTATGCATTGGACATTATCCCTTTCACATTTAATACTCCTAATATTAAATACTTTCAGATATTTATAATCTTACTTTAGTTTCTAGTGACAGAATTTATGATACCTGAGAGCTCTTTTTCCTAACTATGTAGTATGTGCCCCAGTTGTCCTTGCATAAAATTCACCTATATAACAAGATTTTCATCCAAAGGTTTCCACTTTCGGGATATTCAGCACATTCCCTAGTTGGCCCTGCATAATACATCCACCATAACTGGTTTTTCAAATAGTGGTAACTTTGTTCTTGGGAGAATCCTCTTATGCCCCTTTAAGATTTAATGACAATATGCAAGAACCCTCAATTTAAAGTGGTCATACTTTGTGTATTTATCTCATATCCTTTATCCTGAAATAAAATTCTCCAAGAACATGGTTTATATTTTCCCTCTCCATATGTTCAAATAATATTGGAATGACCTTGGTCCATTAAACCACATATCCTCCATTGTTTCCATAATATTATGTTCCTAGTCGTATATCCTAAAACTACAGGCACCATAATTCCTATGTTTGTGTCAGACCTTATTAGAGAGAGTATTCATCCAATTATTTAGAAATCGTGACTGAAAATATCCCTTCTATATTCAGGTAATTTTCTCCAAAAACCAAACTCTATGCTTGAGGAATTCTGATTCTCCATAAACATTCATCAGATTTTAGCAAATAGAATGTCATAATTCTTAAGAGATACTTTACCTGACTATGCAGTATGTTCCCTAGTTATCCTTGCATAAAATTCACCTATATAATGGGACTATCAGCCAAAGGATGACACTATTTGGCTATGCATCACATTTCCTAGCTAGCCCTGCATAATACAGCCCCAATAACGGTTTTTTCAAATAGTGGTAACTTCATTATTGGAAGATACCTCCGCTAAATTCCATTATCCCTTTTCCAATTTCATTCTTCATATTCAGAAATCCCCAAATTATATATTACAATTTTCCCTTTCCATGCTTGAATATGGCATCACATTTCCATAAAAATTACCAAGAATTAGAAAACCATCAAACCTTTTATAAGGACCTTGCCTTAAACATTACATAATCTAAAATTAAAAGAATAATTCACATTGAGGATATTTTTAGGTTTAGAGATTTAGATAATTAGGACATAACATAAACATTACATCTCAAATATTACATATAGACACTTCTTATTAGTATCCATTTTTTCATAAAATACAAACTCTTAAAAGAAAAGAAACATGTTTAGTTCCATGTTTTAATCATCGTGACTTTTCCTTGGTCCCATCCTTGACCCTATTCCACTTTAAGTCCTATGAAAAACATTTCAAAAACTTGGGATGAGAATAAAAATCTAAATAAGGGTTATAAAATAAGGAAAGTAATCATTATCCCATCAATAAATACAAATCAATGAATCCATACTTTTCAATCATAACATACCACATGAAATCATAAGATTTATGAATAACACACAGAAATCATAAATCATAAAGGTAATTTATGGCATACATAACATACTTACATTGTATCTTTCATAGCTACATGGGGAGTTACATTTGGAATACCCATCATAGTATATTCTCTAAATCTATTAGGAGAAATATTAGAATTTACCTCTTTCACGTTACCCAATGCATTGTAGACCTATCTTGGGCTCACCTTCCCTAGGTTTATCATGGAACCACTCATATACATAAATAATTCCTAATAACCATAACATATTCATAACACATTAAAAAAGAATAAAGGAAAGATAAAATTTTCACATTTCAATCACAATATATCATTTCAAGATATTGACATAATCAATTCTTTATCAAACCATTTTCAAAACCATTTAAAATATTTAATATAGATTTTTAAATCAGAGTGTCCCATACCACATTGAAGCTTTTGACAGAAATTTTAATTTCAAGACATTGATGTCCATATAAATAAATCCATAAAATCATTTTTAAATCATTGAAATTAATGAGAAATATTTAGAAGAATAAATCATTAAAACATCTAAAACGATATTTTAGTTAAAGAGTTCCTAACCAAATGAGAGACGCTTGAATACAAATAATTGAAGAATAACATTAATCAAAGCCTATAATATAATGAGAATAAGGAGATTCGTGATATAATATGTCAAAGGTAAGTATATATACCATATAAAAGTGAATTGGTATATAACAACAAAAAAGTATCAATGGAATGTAAATTGAGACAAAGTCCCTTGCAAATATCATATCCTTAGATTAAGGACAAATCAATGACATAATTATGTGTGACAAATACAAATACACCCAATATAAGTGGATATTAGTTGTAAAACAATCATAGATCATTCATACATATTCATATCACAACATAATCAAGAAGTAGAAGTTTAACCCAAATAATAGAAATTGGGTTAAGAAGTTCACTTACAGAAATTCGACAGACTAACGGCGTTGCTTTAAAATTCAGAAAATGAGTTGATGAGAGAAAAAGGATCTCGCATCACATGGACATAAAATTTACAGTAATAAGAATATATAAGAACATATCCCAACATAAGAAAATGGAAATTCAAAATACATAATATAAAATAAGTCATTGATCAAAAGAGGAGGGTGAAAGGTTCCCTTACCAATTTGGTAACTTATGAAACATACGCCACATGAAATAAGGATCATACAATGAATATGTAAATTCACATAAATTAAAGTATATTACACAATTAATACAATCATGGTCAGTACATACACCACACAAAAGGAAATAGTGGCAAATATAGCATCAATCTCACGAGAATAAAAAAGTGAGATGAAAACCCCTTACCTCGTGTCTGACTTGACTCGTTCATTATTTAAATCTCCTAAATAATAAACTAATATTAATTTATACTTGATTCAGAACCTTTTTCAATTTTATTATTCCTTTTAAATCACTTGTTTCCACATTATAAACATTACATAATCATTTAAGTTAATAACGGTCGTTTTGTCGATATTTGGTACTTATAATTACAAGTTGTCCATGTGGTCAAAAGTCCATTATATGAAGAATGATATTAATTATTTACATGTAATATAAATCATATATATATATTATATATGTATTTAGAATAGTCCATATCATTTGGATATATGAAAATCAAATGCAGCGTTCATGGAGACGGTAAATCATACGTATGCATGAACGCTACTTTCATTTATTTTTTTCATTTTTAAAGGAATGAAAACCAAATGATACATAGGTATATTATAATTCTAGTATAATATAATATTTTATATATGTTACATAATTTCATTAACACCATCCTTTATACGTTTCATGTATGGTATGAACGAGTCATATGACTTTGAGGGGGTCGTAGTCCGTACTTCCTCAAATGAAATTATCGTATATATACAACATGAAAAGCATAAAGGTATGTTCTAAAAGGGAATTACATAAGCATAGAGATAAAATAAATATCATATATATCATATATAATTATAGTTCCATCATAATGGCCACTATGAGAGGTGGTAGATGATAATTGAACAATCATCATTTCGTAAGGCAGTAGTTCATCGTCCACAGAAATAGTATGTTCATATCCATTAGAAGGAGGTGTGTTTAGGGGTTTGGAGAAGTAAAATAAAATAAAATAACTTAAAAGAAGATGTTACCTTTAAATCGGGTACCTCTCTTTGGTTTGAACCAAAATGTTTACTTGGATTTCCTTCTACCTAGGGGAAGGCTTCTGGGGGGAAGAGAGGGATATTGGGAGCTTATTTGGGCATAGGTTAGACGATCCAAGGGGATTGAGAGGTGTAATTAATGGGTTAGAGGTGATGGCTTTTTATAAGGGTGGATCTATAGGAATGTTTGAAAATATTATTTTATTATAAACTAAATTTCAGTTTCAAAAGGACCCAAACTCATTAAATCCGAATCTAAGATGACTATTATTCGAAATCCTATCAACCAATAGGTTTTATACAAGTTTTGGTTTCAAATTTAACCTTATAATTTAGCTTTAACACTTAGTTGACTAATTTGACTCTTACTATGTCTTCTTGTGTATTCACTCTATAAGGTTAATATAGTTACCATAAAATGCCAATTGAACCACAAGTGGTTCATTAATGACATTTTCAACCTCATCTAAGTAATTTGGCTGAACCTTAGATTTTTAGGATTGTTATAAATTTAATAAAATAATATTTGTTTAAAAAATCATTTATGTCAATTTAAATACTATTTATATCATGACTTTTTAAAAAATACAAAACAACTAGATTATTTGAAAAAACCTTCATTAATTAAAATATAACAAGTCATAATCATCTTTAAAATTCATGTATGGCATAAAAAGTTTCAAAATAAATTTATTTTAACATTTATAATCTCATTTATTTAAAACATTCAGTAATGAGGTAATTATTACATCATCATTGTGTTATAAATAAATTTATTTATATGATGTCTAAAATTTATAAAGAAAATACCACGATGTAGGAAATATTTTTAGCTTTCAAATTAATATTTATAGTCAAATATATAATTTATATAACCCCACATTAAATTTTTTTTAGAAAAGCAATACATGTTTATGATATTTTTATTTTTACATTAAATAAAAAGTTATTAATGTAATTATCTTACCCAAGTGGATTCAAATGCCAAAAGTTTCACCCAAAGATTTTATTGGTCGTCCATGACTCATAAAATAATGTTAGGAAAAGTGTTAAGGTAATTTTATATTATTATAATATTATTTTTACCTTGAATTACCCTATTTACCTTTAACCGCGATAAATAAAAATCAAAAGTTACTATTCACCAAAAAATTATTTTCATTTTATTGAACCACATATTACTTATTGATGAAAACCATGTATGTAGTATTTTTTAAATTCAATTTACAAAAGCTGTAAAATTTCATTAAAATGAAAAGGTTAGTTTTTAACTATTAAGTCGTATTTTTCCCTATTCATCAAAAATTGAAGGTTTTCAAAAAAATACCAAAAATTTACACTAAGCTAAATTTGATATTCCAAATTCAAAAATGATTTCTATTTTACCAAATTCAAAACATCAAAGTTTTATTAATTAATTTAAAATTAATTCTCATTGTCAAAACCAGAAAGCGTGTTTTTAAGAAATAATAACTGTCAAAAGATTGACATCTGTTTATGTCCAATTTAAGAGTGAAATTTATTCCAATGAACAAAATTGGATTAAATGGTAAAAATATAATCCAATTACACTTTAAAACCAATTAAAATAACAATATATCTATATAAATAAATTATATGAAAAGGTGGTTTTGAATTAAAATGTGGTATATTTCACTATTCATTAAAAAATGAATTTTATCAAAAAAATATCAAAAAATTACCCAAAGTAAATTTTGATGTCCCACTTCTAAAGAAGAAGTTTATTTGTCGAATTTAACATATAAAAGTGACAAAACTAGATTTTAAAAAGGGATCTCCATTAAAAGGCGGTAAATTGACCTTTTAAAGAATATTAGATTATTTGTACTTAAAATTGGATTCATTCACATTTTAAGCCTCTAACTTTTATTGGATAAATGTAAAAACATTTAAGAAACATGTTTAATCATAATATGGTTATTTTTTTTCATTCCCACCAATACAATGGTTAGGAGTTAACTAACATTTAAAATAATATTATTATATTATTATTTTTTAGTATAACTCAATGTTGTGTTCAACATAATATTTTAAAGAAACACATTGTTGCGTATTAGGTAAGTCATCAAACATAGCATTACCTTTAAAGTAAAATTAATATTTAATTCACAAATATTAATAAATATGAAAATGTTATATTCTTTATTTATCTGGGATGTTACATCCTTCCCCCCTTTTGGGAATTGTGTCCTCGCAAATTTAAAATTGGGCTTGGAAACTTCATTGAAAGTCCCATATCAGAAAAAGAGTCAATAAAAATATCACTTTAAAATAAATAAAGAGAAGTACAAAGGTCACCCAAGATATCCCATACTAGGATTCCATGTTGGAAAACATGGATATAGAAGAGAAATAAACCATCAAGTTCTAATGGAGATTGGTAGAAAACATGATTAGGAGAAAGTTAACCACCAGAAAATCACAAACTTGTGATAAGTTAAACAATCTTTGATTACCCAGTAAGAAAAGTAAATGGGCACCATTATTTTGTTTTAAGGTCCTTTTCATAATGTTTTGGAATTTATTTACAAGCTTGAATAAGAACATGAGGAAATATTCTTACTTTAAAAGTCTAGTTTCATCCTTTAATAAATTTCTACCAAAATCTCATCTTTTCTCCAAACGATGAGTATTCAAGATGACTTTGTCACATCTGAAGTGATATAATCAACTTCTATATAATCCACAAAAGTTTAACTCTATATTTCCCCTATCATTATACATTAGCCAAAACCAAAATGGTTAGTATGAGATTAGATAATCCCCAAAAATGATAATCCCTTATAAAAAGAAATATTACTCTTAATCTCCAAAATTCAACAAACAATACCCAAAGTTCAACAAAGACCATTCAATAAACAATTGTCCTTAAAATTATTCAAAGTAATCCAAACTAAGATTGAAACCCAAAACTCATAAGTATTTAATCACATAGTCTTCCATAGTAAATCTTAACATTTATCTCAAAATAATGTCGACTACTCTTAAAGTTATATACTTAAAAGTAATTAACCCAATCACATATTCTCTATGATAGGTTAATCATTTCCATAAATAACCCAAATCATCATATGTTCTAAATAAAAACATATATTCTTCAAATATAAAATTTCAACCACTACTCCACAAATGGAATACTATAGTATTTCATTTTCCTTAGGCATATAGTGTTTCCCCAAAAGAGATAACGTCTTCCAAAATGTCCTTTATCACTTAATCACCTAATCATTTTCCTATTCTAAGGATATCCAATCGATAAAACATAAGTTCCAAAATCAACTTATTCTTGATTCAAAAAATCATTTAACTAAAAAAAATTAGTCATACTAACCAGGGACTTCATGTAGTCCAGTGGTAGGCGATAAATCTCAATCGCACTTTGGTTGTGGGTTCGATTCTCGTAGCTTTGTCTGACACGACGGGTTGTCACACGGTCTGTGTGTTGTCCTTTTTTTCAAAAATTATATAATTTTATATTATTCCCAAAAATGAGATAAATTCTTCAAAAATAACCATAACATATTTTAACCACAAATGTTATCTCATACCCTCATTTTGCATCCCAGAATTTAATAACCATTTATCACCTCAAAAAAAAAGATCATATGAACCTCTAAGGTTATCCATTATGTCCACACAAGAAGAGATAATTCTTTCTTGAATAACATTTTCACATGATATTAAGGGTTACACGTACTAGAAAAAAATTTCCAAAGTAATCTCATCTTCAAAGGAGCCTTAATACTTTTAAGCATTTCATCATCCTAAAATATACCATAACTCTTGAATCCCTTATATGTTGACTTCTTACTCATTCAACGTTCTTCGGGTTCCATTAACCATTATTTTACAACTTATTCTGTAATAATTCTTTCCTATAAATTAAATTTTGAATCATATCCTAAGATTTAATAATGTCAAAACATCAGTTAAGAAATAATCCATACCTTTCATTGGTCATTATTAGTTTTCCCGTCCTCAATTGGAATGGAATTAGGTATTGGGAAACATATATTTGTATGATCCTAGTGATCCCATTCCCGAACCTTCTTCATAGGACATATATTTTTATAATGACCATGCACACCACATTTAAAACATTCAATTGATCCCTCAAAAAGAATGCATTTCCCTTTCCTAGAGTCAATAGGATGATTCCTTTTTCCATGGTAGGTTTTTGCTTTGTGACCTTCATTTCCACATCTATAGCATATTCATGTCCCTTTGAATCATTTTCCTAGGTGTTTATTTTCACATCCATGACACATAGGTTTTTTAATACATGAACCTTTATGATTATTACTTGAACTTTCGTAGGGATTTGTTTCTCACATATACGATGCCTTATAAAAATCACCAAGGTTTGGGTGGTCAATCATGACTCCAAATAGTTTGTTGAGAATAACCACAAGAGTTCTCATTGCATCTCCCATTTCATTCAGTTTCTCATTCAGAAAATCATCACATATTTCTTCACATCCACTATTACTTTGGTGTCTATTATATCCATCCATTTAATAAAACCAAAAAATTCAATGTGAGTATATCAGTAAAATCATTATATAATATCTTATGAGGAGGGTAAATACTAAGATATACTTATTCAGGGTATCTTAAACTCGTTCAATTTATCTGAAATAACTATGACTATTTATAATATGCTAACCATTCTGGTTATGTCACTTATTCTTAAATAACACCCTAACCTCTAAATTTATCTAAACTGACCTCTGATACCAACTATAAGGATCCATTCTTAAACAATACATAATCTTTAATTAAAAGAATAATTCACATTTAGGATCTTTTTAGGTTAAGAGATTTAGACAATTAGGTTATAACATATCCATTACATATCAAATATTACATGTAGACACTTCTACTTAGTATCCATTTTTTCATAAAATATATACTCTTAAAAGAAAAGAAACATGTTTAGTTCCATGTTTTAATCATCATGACTTTTCCTTGATCTCATCCTTTACCCTATTCCACTTTAAGTCCTATGAAAAATATTTCAAAAACTTGGGATGAGCATAAAAATCTCATTAAGGGTTATAAAATAAAAAAAGGAAACAGTATCCCATCAATAAATACAAATCAATGAAACCATACTTTTCAATCATAACATACCTCATGAATTCATAAGATTTATGAATAACACACAGAAATCATAAATCATAAAGGTAACTTATGGAATACATAACATACTTACATTTTAGCTTTCATAACTACGTAGGGGGTTACATTTGGAATACCCATCATAGTATATTCCCTAAATCTCTTAGGAGAAACATTAACGTTTACCTCTGTCATGTTACCCAATGCATTGGAGAGCTATCTCGGGCTCACCCGCCCTAGGTTTATCATGAAACCACCCCTATATGTAAACAATTCCCAATAACCATAATATATTCATAACACATAAAACAAGCATTAAGGAAAGATAAAATTTCCACATTGCAATCACAATATGTCATTTCAAGATATCGACATAATCAATGCTTTATTAAACCATTTTCAAAACCAATTAAAACATTTAATAAATAGATTTTTAAATAAAAGTTTCTCATACCACTTTGAATATTTTGAAAGAAATTATAATTTCAAAACATTAATTTCAATATAAATAAATCACTAAAACCATTTTTAAAACATAAAAATTAATGAGAATGATTTAGAAGAATAAATCATTAAAACATCTAAAACGATATTTCAGTTAAAGAGTTCCTAACCAAATTAGAGATGCTTGAATACAAATAATTGAGGAATAACATTAATCAAAGCTTATAATATCATGATAATAAGGATATTCATGATATAATATGTCAAAGGGTAGTATATACACCATATAAAAGTGAATTGGTGTATAACAAGAAAAAATTATCAATGGAATGTAAATTGAGACAAAGTCCCTTGCAAAGATCATATCCTTAGATTAAGGACAAATCAATGACATAATTTTGTGTGAAAAATAATAATACACCCAATATAAGTGGATATTAAGTGTAAAATAATCATATATCATTCATACATATTCATATCACGACATAATCAAGAAGTATAGGTTTAACCCAAAGAATTGAAATTGGGTTAAGAAGTTCTCTTACAGAAATTCAACAGCCTAACAGGGTCACTTTAAAATTCAGAAAATGGGTTGATGAGAGAAAAAAGGGTCTCTCATAACATAGACATAAAATGTACATAAATAATGATATAGAATAACATATCCCAATATAAGAAAATAGAAATTTAAAAGACATAACATAAAAGAAGTCTTTGATTAGAAAAGGAGGGTTAAAGGTGCCCTTACCAATTTAGAAACTTACGAAACATACACCACATGAAAGAAGGATCATACAATGAAGATGTAAGTTATAATAAATTAAATTATATTACACAATTAATACAATAATCGGTAGTACATACACTACACAAAAATAAATTGTGGCAAATATAGCATGAATCTCACAAGAATAAAAAGTGAGATGAAAACCCATTACCTCATGTCTGGATTGACTCGTTCATTCTTTAAATCTACTGAATAATAAACTAAATTTAATTTATACTTTCTTTAGAACCATTTTCAAGTTTATTATTCCTTTTTCGTCGCTTATTACCATGTTATAAACATTACATAATCATTTAAGTTAATAATGGTCGTTTTGTCGAAATTTGGTACTTATAATTACAAGTTTTCCATGTGGTCAAAATTACATTATATACAGAATTATATTCATGATTTACATATCATATAAATCATATATATATAGTATATATGTATTTATAACAGTCTATATCATTTTTATATATGAAAATGAAATGCATTGTTCATGGAGACGGTAAGTCATATGTACGCATGAACGTTACTTTCATTTCTTTTTTATTTTTTAAAGGAATGAAAACAAAATGATACATAGGTATATTATAATTCCAGTATAATATAATATTTTATATATGTTACATATGTTCATTGACACCATCCTTTATTTGTTCCATGTATGGTATGAACGAGTCATATCACTTTGAGGGGGCGATAATCTGCACTTCCTCAAATGAAATTATCGTATATATACAACATGAAAAGCATAAAGTTATGTTATAAAAGATAATTATAGAATCATAGAGATAAAATAAATATCATATATATCATATATAATTACATTTCCATCATATTTTCCCACATGATATTTGGTAGGAGATAACTGAACAATCATCATTTTGTGAGACAATAGTTCGCCGTCCACAGAAACAGTATGTTTGTATCCATTAGATGGAGGTGTGTGTATGTTAAGTTCAAATAAATATCATAAAAATAACCTATTATATTTAGGATACTGGTTTTTTAATAAAATAATTAAATTAAAAGAGTTTTTAGGGTTGGAGAAGTAAAATAAAATAAAATAACTTATGAGAAGACGTTACCTTTCAATCGGGTACATTGATTTTGTTTGAACCAAAAGGTTTACTTGAATTTCATTATACCTAGGGGAAGGCGTCTAGGAGGAATATAGGGATGTTTTAATCTTATTTTGGCAGATTTTAGACAAGAAAAGGGGCTTGATAGGTGTGAGTAATGGGTTAGAGGTGATGGCTTTTTATAAGGGGGGGAGGGGCTCTTTAGGAATGTTTGAAAATATTATTTTATTATAAATTAAATTTCAGTTTAAAAAGGACCCAAACTCGTTAAATTATAATATAATATGACTATTATTCTAAATACTCTCAACCAATATGTTTTAAACATGTTTTGGTTTCAAATTTAACCATATCATTTAGCTTTAACCCTTAGTTAACTAATTCGACTCTTACCATGTATTCTTGTGTATTCACTCTATATGGTTAATATAGTTACCATAAAATTACAATATAACCACAAGTGGTTCATTAATTTCATTTTAAACCTTATCTAATTTATTTGGCTGATCCTTAGATTTTTAGGATTATTATATCATTTAATAAAATAATATATTTTTTAAAAAACTCATTTATGTCAATTTAAATACTATTTATATCATGACTTTTTAAAAAATCTAAAACAAGTTGATTATTTCTAAAAACCTTCATTAATTAAAATATAACAAGTCATAATCATCTTTAAAATTCGTTTATGTCATAAAAAGTTTCAAAATAAGTTTATTTTAACATTTATAATCTCATTTATTTAAAACTTTTAATTAATGAGGTAATCATTACATCATCATTGTGTCATAACTAAATTTTTTTATTTGATGTCTAAAATTTATAAATAAAATACCATTATGTGGGATATTTTTTTATATTTAAAATGAATGTTTATACTCAAATATATCATTTATATAACCCCACATTAAAACTGTTTTAGAAAAACAATACATGATTATGATATTTTTATTTTTACTTTAAATAAAAAGTTATTAATGTAATTATCTTACCCAAGTAGCTTTAAAATTCCAACATTTTCACCCAAAGATTTTATTGGTCAACCATTACTCATAAAATAAGGTTAGAACAAGTGTTAAGGTAATTTTATATTATTATAATATTATTTTTACCTTGAATTACCCTATTTACCTTTAACTGCGGCAAATAAAAATTCAAAGTTACTATTGACCAAAAAATTATTTTCATCTTATTGAATAAAATTTTACTTAATGATGACAACCGTGTATTTTAGATTTTTGAAATTCAATTCACAGAATTGGTAAGTTTTCATTTAAATGAAAAAGTCAATTTTTAACTACTTAGTAGTATTCTTCACTATTCATCAAAAATTGAAGGTTTTCATAAAAATACCAAAAAATAACCCTAAGATAAATTTGATATTCCAAATTCAAAAATAATGTATATTTTACCAATTTCAAAAAATATAATTTTCATTAATTAATTGAAAATTAATTCTCATTGTCAAAACCAGAAAGCGTGTTTTTAAGAAATAATAACTACCAAAAGATTGACATGTGTTTATGTCCAATGTAAGAGTGAAATTTCTTATAATGACCAACATTGGATTAAATGGTAAAAATATAATCCAATTACACTTTAAAACCAATTAAAAAGAAAAATATATCTATATAAATAAATTATATGAAAAGGAGTTTGAATTAAAATGTGGTATATTTCACTATTCATTAAAAAATGAATTTTATCAGAAAAATACCAAAAAATTACCCAAAGTAAATTTTGATGTCTCTCTTATAAATAATAATTTTATTTGTCAAATGGAACATATAAAAGTGACAAAACTAGATTTAGAAAGGCTTTTCCATCAAAATGCGGTAAATCAACCATTTAAAGAATATTAGAGTATTTGTACTTAAAATTGGATTCATTCACATTTTAAGCCTCTAACTTTTATTGGATAAATGTAAAAACATTTAAGAAACACGTTTAATAATAATATGGTTAGTTTTTTTCATTTCCACCAATACAACGGCTAGGAGTTAACTACCATTTAAAATAATAATATTATATTATTATTTTTCAGTATAACTCAACATTGTGTGCAACGTAAGATTTCAAAGAAACCCAATGTTGCATATTGGGTATGCCATCGAACATAGCATCCCCTTTAAAGTAAAATTAATATTTAATTCACAAATATTAATAAATATGAAAATGTGATATTCTTTATTTACCTGAGATGTTGCACCTTTTTTCAAATCTAAAGACCTTAAATCAAATCCCTTAATGTCTTTGTTACATGACTTTAAATTGAGTGACATAATTTCATTATTGCACGACTTCAAAATACACGACATAATGTCTTTACTTCACAACTTTAAATTGCATGACATATTGTTTGTGTTCCATGACTTCAAACTACATGGCATAATGTCCATGCTACCTGACATTAAACTGCACAACATGATGTCTTTACTGTGCAACTTAAAACTGTATGGCATAATGTTCTTGCTATAAGACACAATGTCCTTGCTGCATGACTTTAAACTGCACAACACCATCATCCTTTGTTGGAAAAGAGCTTTATCCTCCTAATATTGGTTATTTAACAACATATACCCTCATTCATACACCAAATTCATGTAGTAGTGGTTTCCCCATTCATGGCCTATTTTGGCACAGATAGATGCTTTATTCTCAGACACCTTTCCTTGGAAAACCCACCCATTGTGGTCTTAATACATTAAAATATTAAACCCCTTTGTCTATCAGTAATATAATATCAAAATTATTTGGAACTCATTTACTTGACCATGCAGTACGTGCCCCCAGATTTCCTTGCATAATGTCTTCTACATAACGGGATTGTCAGCCAAAGGATGCCACTATTTGGATATGCAGTATATGCCCTAACTGGCCCTACATAATAAATCCCCCATAATGGGTTTTTCAAATAATGGTAACATTGTTATTGGAAGAGACCTCCTCTATTATTGCATTCCAAATTTTAGATTTGGTGACCATAAAAATCATGACTCAAGATTCCCCTTAGGAGTATCTAAAATAAAAGATATGAGGACATTCCTAGCCATCAAGACTTTTTGGGTTCTAATTTCAAAATTCAAGGTCAAAGATATTTGACCTAAAACACTAGCTTTATTAGTCCAACATGCATGAATTTAAACTTCCCATAAAAAGAGAAATATTACTCACTAGGATGAAAACCTACAAAGGGAAATCTGAACAAAATTCAAGTCTCATCTCACTAGATCTATACTTTTTACAGTTTAGGCAATGTCGAGTGATAAAAAGTTAAAAGGAACAACTTTTTTGGATGAAAATATAAAAAGAAAATCCTTGTAAAAATCCAATTTTCACCTGCTAATTCCCCTCTATATGAGGATTAGGAAAAAATTAGGGTAATGACATAAAAGGTACAATGTTTTTAGGGTTGTCTATATGACCCTAGAAACTGTCAAATTATACTCACTAGGCCCATTGTCTTAGGTAAAAATTAGAGCATCCTCCTAAACTTGACATGGGTCAAAACCCACAGAATGATTTTTGAATGAATCGAAGTTCCCTAAAGTTACCTTGGAACTAGATTATTTTCATTCCAAGAGAATCCAATTCCAAGGGGATGGATTTTTTAGACACCATGAAATGTGTTCCATGACCTTTTCCACAGATTTGAATATGTGAACCTCACTTAGACACCAAATGCTGAGTTTAAATAGAAATATGTCTTTATGCCGGAAGAATTATCATATTGGATTTCCATGTGTCGTGACCCTTAATGCTGTCGATGAGGGTCAAAAAATTTGTAGTGAGACTTTTCATTTTTCATGGAGGTTAGTGATGGTAGCGAAGGCACCATCCCAAAGGGCTAGGACCGTAGCCTGACACTGATCCTGAGCAAGGGTGCGGGGTATATCCCTCATGGTATAGGATAGTGTTTTTTTCCTAATCCCCAAAAACTTAGGTGTTTAAGGTACCTGCGCGACCTACCTGTGGGTCACCCCCTTTACGCGACCAGTCTCCTTCACCTAGGGTACCATATTTTCCTATAAATAGACCCTTGGGCCTTCATTTGTATAGACGAGTTTCTTTGAAGGCCGATTGCTGCTCTGATCACCCTAGCACTTCGACCTAGTCCTCCAAAACCTCCAAGGTAGTTTCATAACACCTAAAGAGAGGAAATTAAAGGATGATTGTGAGACATAAGTTGTTTCAGTTTTAATAATAAATATCACGTGTGTGACTAGTTCTCCCAACCCACCTGATTTAAGAACACTTGCGTGATTGGCCTTCCTCAAATAAGAATTTTCGCACCTCACTTCTAGGAATACCTAGGAAGGACCTTGAAGGATTGATCCAAACCTCACCCAAGTTTAGTCATCCATGTTGTTTGTCACCTAAGGTGAAACTAGTTCTCCCAAGCCTACTTTCAATCCACCCACTTACGCACCACCCACTTGTGCGCTCCTTCATGGTTCGCCTCACTTTCTCATCCTACATGATACTTTCATGAAGCTTACTTCAAATAAATTCATGGAATAACTTCTCATTCATTGGATCCCTTGTTTGAAAGGGATCATTTTGAAACCTCCACTAAGACCTCTTAATTTAAAAAAACATTAGGTAAAGGCACATTTGTGTGTCTCTCGTTTGGATTTGGATATCTATGGTTAGAGGTTTTCCACACTTTTCCTACCATAGGGTAAGGTTCTTCAGGGTGTCCTTAGATTTGGATATCTATGGTCACATAGACCCTTACCCCAAGGATAGTGTTGCAGTGTTCTAGTTTTAGATGATTAGGGTTTGGACCATGTCCTCCCCTTCTCATATCTAATATCTGGAGCCTCCAGTCCTTGGTAGGGAGGGTACAGTTCACACCTGCTTTTCCTTTTGACAAAGGAAAATTCTCCCTCCCCAATATAGGACCCATTTTAGGGCACTCCTCCTGAGGTAAGCCCCTATACATTCATGTAGGAGGCTCCAATATTTCTCCTCTCTATGTCCTTCAACTTCACTCCTTCCTTGTATTGGGCCCTCATCCAATAAAAAAAGAACATAGGGAAGTGTCATAGATCCATATTATTCTATCATAGGCATGGCCTCTTCCACAAGTGAAGTTGGAAAAGTGTGTTTGGTTTGTTGAATAATTCACATCCTTCTGTTTCTCACACTGATCATAACTCACGTGGGCTTAGAGTTTTTTAATGATCAAAACATCCACACAACCCACATGAAGGAATGAACTACAAGAATTCTAATTCCCACCATAATTGGGATATGTAGTAAGCCTTCCCAAGGACCGACGCCCAAGTACCATATCATCTCATCCATGAAATGAGAGATCACTGGGCATAATCCTTAGGAATAAGCCCCAATCCTAATTCCCTTAATCTAGGCATCCTCCTTAGGAGTAAGCCCCGAATTAAACCACCCA
This sequence comes from Viscum album, assembly GCA_963277665.1. NCBI lineage: Eukaryota > Viridiplantae > Streptophyta > Magnoliopsida > Santalales > Viscaceae > Viscum > Viscum album. The sequence continues at coordinate 78,430,169 of OY728163.1, read as the reverse complement.
AAATCTCCATGAGTTAATACATCTCTCATGGACCCTGTTACAAGGTAATCCTCTTTATGAGTTACCCCCAACCTATTTATCTCAAAGGTAAATACTCCCCTACGAGAATTACAAAACAACATGGGCTTTGATTCCCATCCGAATAGGATACATAGGAACCCTCCTTGAGGTTCAAACCCAACACCCAAAATCAAACCTATTCTCTCTAAGGAAAATTACCATCAGGGTCTAATTTAAATTATAATTTCATATCCCTTCCAATTTCCTTGGTCTATTTTGAAATAACTCTCACACCAAGCTTTGAATAGGCACCTTCTTCTTAGATGTCTTTACTACGTGACATTAAACTGTATGGTTAGGTCCTCATCACATTAACTTAAAAGGTATGATGTTTCCCATTAAGTAGAACCGAAATATGTGGTTTATTATTCCTTTCACGAGAATACATAGTTAGCATGTTGAAATAGCTCTGTCGTGGGAGCCCTCAAATGATTAGTGGTTTTGGGGTACTTAGGTGCAGTAGAGTGGCTAACCAAGGTCGTCTCTCTAAGGAGGAAGTAAATTAAAACAACTTCTTAAATATATTCTAAAAATAAAAGAGAATAGAATTAAAACATTGCTTAAAAGGATGGGGGTTGTTTATAGTTTATAGATCTAGAAGAAGTTTGCTGGAAGAAGATTGTATTTTTTTTTTTGAAATGAAGTTTGATTAAAAAGACACAACAAGAAGAAGTTTTTTTAGACAATATTTAAAAGACGTAATCGATCTAACTCTACCTCTTAAATAAATTATTTATCATTATAATTTAAATTAACATCCACTTAATTATGATACCTTAACTTGTTAACCCTGAAACTCTACGAGAATTAACCTTACCACAAAGATGAAGTGAATTAAACCCTAGGTTATCTTCGGAACATGTAATCACAGCACCCTACTTTGATTGATGTTCTAAGGATAGATTATGGTCAGTGGTAAATTAAGGCACATATACATTCTAGAAATGAGGACTAATTGATTTTAGGTATTATGTTTTAACTCTAAAAAATAATACCATGTGGTTTTGAATTACCGGTTAAGGTTGCACTCTAACAGTTCACACAATTATCGACCTCGCGTGTTTTGTGTTAACTATTCAATTGCATGATTAGTTTCATTTAAATTGAAAACTAAATTAATAGATCATATTAATTGAATTACATTAGATTATTGATTCAAAATAAATGAATGAAGAAGGTAAGAGATAGATCGATTACTAAAAATACTACTCTTCCATGGGCGGTGTAGTCATTATGGAGACGTTTTGCATGAGAAAAGGATTGAAAGGGTAGAACCCAATCTAGTCTCCACTCTTGATTCCAAACCAATTAATAATATTAATATAATAATAAATTTAAAAAAAATAGAAGAAAATATGAGGAATAAAAGAAGATCAAAGAAGTTTATTACACAAATGAAAACATTACAAAATGAAGAGGAGAAGGAGGCTTCGATGAGGGGATCCTTGCTTCAAGATCTACCCCTCTTACAATGGTTGGGAAATTTGGTTGAAAACAATTCTCATCTGCCTTAAATATCCTAATTCACATCACAGCCATTAAAAATGATAAAAACTCTAATTTATAGAGGGGAGGGGAGGAGAGGTTACAAGTGGTTTCAAGTGTGAATGTGGAAATTCGGCCAAATATTTTAATCCAACTTGCATCGCCCATTTGACCACTGAACCACGTGAATTAGCTCTTCTTACAAAAGGATCATATGTGAGGATATGGGTCCTCTATCTTCTCTAAAAAATTTGGGCTCAATAAAATCCCATATGATGGATTTATGGCCTAAATACATAAGATTTTCCATTTTGGCGTGTTCAGCCCACCTTTGAATTTATGGCCCAATTACTCTATCCAAATGCATTCTTTTGATCTAGTTTCCTGAATAAAAGTTTTAGCCCATGAAGTAGGGAACATAGTTAAAAAATATTAATTTCAAATAATTCAAATAAAAATATTTATTATTGAAATACTACAGTGATTTTGAAAGGGTAAAACTAGAATTTTCATCAAATATGTAAATGAATGATCTAATCCCAAATACTTTCTAATTGAACATATTTAACACAATTTGAGGAAATTATATCATTTATTATCAATAAAATAGTGTTTTATCAACTCCCCCACACTTACCCTTTTTCACTCCTGGGCAAAACCTCATATCAAGTAAACATCAATATCAAATCAAAACCAATTTTAAAACACATATCCTTGAGATCAAACAATTACACACCAAGAAACAAAGGATATCATGCCTCATAAAAAACCATTATTTCAAGTTCTTAATTTATATCATTCAATATATTTTCACTTTATTTATCCTCCCATTCACAAAACACTTACCTCACTTGAATTTTCTCTTATCACACAAATGTCAATTTTTTTTTTTGAAATGTCTTTCTCATCCAAAATCATACAAGGGTCACCATAGGCTTGATAAATTCCTACATCACTGAGTCAAGGGAATATGTTTATCATGAGGACTTTTCAAGGTTGTTCTGTGGATTTCGTTTGGTAGGATTTAGATGTGAAAAATTCTGAGGTTGAATGAGGAGGGCTTGACTCTTTTGAATCAAAATTGCATTAATATAATTTTCACTTAAATATGGTCTCCTCCACAATCCCCATAGTATCAATTCAACTTCATCATCATGAAAAGTCATGGAAAGTTTACACCATTCATCATTTTAGAATCAAAAATTTCAATCTTCTCAAACATGATTTTCTTGAAAGCTCCAGATAGGCACATCTTTCTACCTCTATTAGAATCTCTAGAAAAGGCACAGCTTCACTTATCATGAAAGCTCCAGAAAAGGAACATCTTTCAATATAATGATTTTCATCAACAGCAAACACATCTCTTCAGAATTTAATTTTCCATCCAAAGTATCACAGAATATCATAGCGCAACACAACATAGCTTCCCCCACACTTAAGTTCAACTAGATTATGCAATTTCACTTCAAGAGTTGGTTGGATAGGGAAAATTGTCTTGTAATGTGGCTAACCTAACAGGATTTGCATGGATTCTAAGGGATACAAGGATTAAATTTTCAAGGTAGGCCATTTTAAAAAATTATTCTTTGAAATGGGGGCTTTAATACCAAACAAATGTCTCAATCATTTAAATAGAATTACCTCAAACCCTCAAGTTTTGACAGGAATAGATCAAATTCTGGTTAAATCAAGCATGGTTTGGTTCTCTCAAGAAGTGAGGTGAATGTGAAGAATATGAAAATAATGGTTTAGAAGCCTCACAGGAAAGTGATTTCAAATATAAAGACAGTGATATGTGGCATGGGATGAAAAATTCAATGTACTTTTCAGGAAATTACTAAATATTTGAACTTGAAACAAAGTCATTTTAGCATTCATTTAATCTCAGTTTCATGGAATAAATGGGTTTACTCATTGACACTAATTTCAAAAATAGAAATGATAATCATTTCAGCTCAAAAATTTTAAAAAAAACACACAAAAAATGATAAAGAAACACGCATTTTTTTTGAAAACACGCAATTTTTTTTAACAAACAACAAATGAAAATCCTAAACTATAAAGGTTCCCTCCCCCACACTTAAAAAATTGTATTGTCCTCAATGTGAACACATTAGATGATATGTCCATATAAAATGCATAATTTTATTTAGGACAAGTAATATAAAAGTGAAAGGGTTAAGAACAGCCTGATATTCCCAAGGTATGATGGGGTCATGCAGTTTAATGAAATCAACTGCATCGGTAGGAAGTCCCTCTATGTATTTTTTCAAACGTTTTCCATTGACTGTAAAGCTCCTTATAGTGTCCTCTTGTGTGATCTCCACTACATCATAAGGAAAAACAGTAGACACAACATAAGGACCTAACCATCTGGAAAGCAACTTACCAGGCATCAACTTCAGTCGTGAACTATAGAGTAGGTCTTTCTCTCCAACATGAAACTCCCTTTTTTGGATCATTTTATCATGAAATTCTTTTGATCTTTCCTTGTAGAGCCTTGAGTTCTCATATGATTAATGTCTAATATCCTCAATCTCTTGAATTTGCAACTTCCTTTGAATTCCATCTTGGGCCAAATCCATGTTGCATTTCTTTATAGCCCAATATGCCCGATGCTTGACTTCCACTGGGAGATGACATGCTTTCCCAAAAACAATCTGAAATGGGGACATACCAATGGGGGTCTTGTATGCTGTCCTATAAGCCCACAATGCATCATCCAAGCACTTTCTCCAATCCTTCTTATTTGGATGCACGGTTTTCTCCAAGATTTGTTTCAACTCACGATTTGAAATCTTAGCCTAGACATTTATTTGGGGGTGGTATGGTGTTGATGTTTTGTGTGTCACCCCATACTTTTGAAGGAGGTAAGAAAATTTCTTATTGCAAAAGTGTGTCCCTTGGTCACTGATGATGGCCTTTGGTACTCCAAACCTTCAAAAAATTTGAGCCTTGACAAAATCCACTACAACATGAGAATCGTTAGTCCTGGTGGCCTTGGCCTCCACCCATTTACTCACATAATCAACAGAAACAAGGATATAAAAGAAACAAAATGAACTAGGAAAAGGGACCATAAAATAAATTCCCCAAACATCAAAAATCTCATAGAATAAAATGGGTTGTTGGTTCATCTCGTGTCTCTTTGAAATGTTTCTAGTGTGTTGGAAACGAGAGCATGACTTACAAAACATATGGGAATCATGGAATAAGCTAGGACAATATAATCCAGAGTCTAAGACTTTTCTAGCAGTACGTTGGGGTCCAAAGTGTCCACCACAAGCAAGTGTATGATAGAAATGAAAAAGAGACTCAAACTCATGATCGGGAACACACCTCTTAATGACTTGGTCACTACACATGCACCAGAGGTAAGGATCATCCCACACATAAAATCTAGACTCGCTTTTTAATTTTTGGACTCGATGCTTCTTCAAATTTACTGAGATTTCAGAGGCAACAATGTAATTAACTAAATCAGCATACCAAGGATGCGTACCTGAGATGGTATAGAGATGCTCATTGGGGAAAGTGTCCCGAAGTGGTACCTGGTCCAAGGTGTCACCCTCTAGTGTGTGAGTAAGCCTACTCATGTGGTCTACCACCAAATTCTATGACCCCTTCTTGTCCTTTATCTCGATGTAAAACTCTTGGAGAAGGAGCATCCAATAGATAAGTCATGGCTTTTCATCTAGCTTCTTTATGAGGTACCTCAAAGCTACATGGTCAGAAAAAACAACTACTTTAGATCCCAATAAATATGAACAAAATTTATCTAAATCAAATATAACAGCAAGAAACTTTTTTTCTATTGTGGTGTAGTTTGATTGGGCAGAATCCAACATCCTCGATGCATAAAAAATCACATGTGAACGTCCCTCTGTCCTATAAGATAAGACATCTCCAACCGTGAAGTTGGATGCATCACACATAATCTCAAATGGAAGGTCCCACCATGGGGGATGTATGATCAGTGGAGTGCTCATACACTTATTTAGATCATCAAATTATACCCTACATGAATCATCAAAATTGAAGTCAATATCTTTTTGAAGCAATCGAGATAAGGGTAGAGCGATCTTACTAAAATCTCTGATGAAGCGTCAATAAAATCCAGCATGTCAAAGGAATGATCGAACATCACGCACACATGTAGGATATGGCAGGGATGAAATAATGTCTACCTTAGATTTATTAACTTCAATGCCATGTTGTGAGACTATATGACCTAAGACAATTCCATTTTCGACCATGAAATGAACTTTTTTCAAAATTTAAGACCAGATTTTTCTCAATACAACAATGCAACACATCACCCAAACTAGAGAGACATTCATCAAATGAGGGTCCATAAACTGTAAAATCATCCATAAATACCTCCATTGAGGTCTCAATGAAATCTGAGAAAATACTCACCATGCATCTCTGGAAGGTACCTGGGGAATTGCAAAGTCCAAATGGCATGCTTCGGTAAGAAAAGGTATCGAATGGGAAGGTGAATGTCATATTCTCCTGGTCCTCTACTGCAATGGGAACCTGAAAATAGCCAGAGAAACCATCCAAGAAGCAATAATGTGTCCTACCTGAAAGTATCTCAAGCATCTGGTCAATGAATGGAATTGGGAAATGGTCCTTACGAGTGGATTGATTTAGTTTCCTATAATCAATACACACTCGCCAACTATTTTGTACTCTCATAGGAACTAACTCATCATTTTCATTTTTTATAACAGTGAAACCAGTTTTCTTTGGTACAACTTGGATAGAGCTAACCCATTGTGAGTCAGAAATCGGGTAAATAATACCCGCCTCAAGTAATTTTTCAACTTCTTTCTTAACAACTTCCAAAAGTGTTGGATTAAGTCTCTTTTTTGGTTGCCTAATCGGTTTAACCCCATCCTCCATGAGAATCCTATGCATGAAAATGGAGGGGCTAATACCTGATATGTCTGCCAATGTCCAACCAATTTCCCTAATGTTATCCCTCAAAATATTCAAAAGTTTTTCTTCATGTTCAAAAGAAAGATTGTTAGCAATGATAACAGGTAATCTATCACCACTCAGCAAGTATGCATATTTAAGATTTGGGGGCGATGGATTGAGTTCCAATGTAGGGGTGATGTATGGATAGAGAAATTGATGCAACAGACATATCTGCACAATGAACATTAGTATCAGAATAAAAATCATCAAAATTAGAAAATAATGCATCAAATCCATCAGCATAATCAGCAACCATGTCATAATTAGAGTTTATATGATCAGAATTTGAATCCACATAAAAATCAAATCCAAGAGAGGTTTGTTCATCAAAAACAGGTGTGGAAGTACTCTTAGACATCAAAATAGAACCAATACTCATAATCTCCATAAGAATAGGACAATCAAAATCCATGGATTTTTTACTTGGTGGTTCAAAATGGGAGATAACAAAAGCAGAATGGTCCTCAGAGGGGTACTTCATGGAGTCCATGACATTAAAAATTAAAACTTCATCTCCAAACTCCATGGAAAGTGTACCCTCATGAACATTTATGATAGTTTTTGCAGTTTTGAGGAAGGGTGTACCTAAGATAATGGGATCACGAGAACTTATCTGATCATACTCCATTTTGAGAACATATAAGTCTGCTAGAAAGATCATATCTCTTACCTAGACAAGTACATCTTCAAGGACTCTCGTTGGATATGTCGTATCTCTATTCTCCAATTGCACCACTACTCTTGTTGGCTTCAACTCACCAACCTGTAAAGAAGAGAATACAGAGTGAGGCATCACATTTATTGAAGCTACTAAATCACAAACAGCATCAGAGAAGTGCAACTCCCCTATGGTACATGGGATGGTGAATGTCCTGGGATCCTTACACTTTGTTGGTATTGATAGAGTTGGTGTAATGAGTGCTAAAACATTCCTTCCAAGGTTGATCCTCTCATTTCCCTTGAGCCCTCTTTGATTGGTGTAGAGTTATTTTAATAATTTAGCATACCTTGGGATTTCTTCAATGGCTTCAAGTAGAGGGATGTTGATCTCAACACGCTTGAATGTGTCCAAAACCTCTTTTTGCATCGCCTATTCAGCCATCTTCTTGGTTTGAACAACCCTATTTGGAAAGGGAAGAGGTTTAGGAGGAACATCATCAATATTTTTCTTACATTTATCTTTCTCCTTAGGTTGCTCCTTAGTTGTTATGGAATGGGGCTTCTCCGGAGTTGAGGTGAATCCTGGTGGAATGATAGGTGGAGAATCATCAGTTGTTTGCTTCTCGCTTCTCAATGTAATGGCATTGACATTCCCCTTTGGATTGGGAGTAGGTTGAGAAGGAAGATTTCCATAATTCTTACTTACCAGTTCATGGAGGGCAGTGGCAATCTGGCTCATTTGAGTCTTCAACTCCCTCAACTCCGAACCTTGACTCTTCAACTCATTCTATTGATTAAGAACAATTTGTTTCAAAATATCATCTGTGTTAGAGTCTACCTTGTGTTGTATATTCCCTTGTTGCTGACTTGTTGATGTTTGAGCTTCGAATCTCCTTTGGGGTTGTTGGAAACCCTGTTGGTAAGGTGGAGGTTGTTGGAAGTTTGGTTGAAAAGGGGGTTTTTGTTGTTTCCCAGCGCCATACCTCATGTCTAATTGATCATTCCACCCTTGGTTGAATGTTGGTGCAAAGGATTCATACTTCTTTTGGGGATGTGGTTATTTTTGTTGTTGAAATGGTCTCCCAAGGAATACTACTACACAATCTTCTGTTTCTTGTAGTTGGGGGAAACAGTCAGTTGGGTGGCTTGTATCAGTGAAAATGTCACAAGGCCTTGAAGGAGTGGGTTGGGATGTCTTTTGAGCCAAAGAAATCTGCCTCACCATAGTGGTCAATTCTTCCAACTTGGTATCAATCAAATGACTTTCAAGAGAAGAAGGACTTACCTGATGTACTCCCCTGACATGTGGTGTACCTCTATCGCCAAACTGTTGATAGTTTTAGGCCATCTTGTCGATCAATGCACGTGCATCTATTGGTGTCTTGTCCACCAATGCTCCTCCAGCCGCAGCATACACCATGCCTCTCTCTATAGGTGTGAGTCCTTTATAGAAGTACTAGATGAGTAATTGCTCACTGATTTGGTGATGTGGGAAGCTTGCACACAACTTCTTGAATTGCTCCCAATACTCATGCATTGACTCCCCTTGTGCTTGCTTGATCCTCGAGATCTCATTACGAATGGAACTGGTCCTCGATGCTGGAAAAAATCACTGCAATAAAAGATGTTTCAAATCGTTCCAATATGTTATATCTTCAGGTTGTAAATATTACATCCAATCCATTGCAGCTCCATCAAGTAAAAATGGGAATTCTCTTAATTTGATTTGATCTTCAGAGAAATTTCTAGGTTTTATTTTTGAGAAAATCACATTAAATTCTTTCAAATGTTTATTGGGATCCTCACCAGAGAGTCCATGAAACTTTGGAAGTAAGTGAATTAACCCAGATTTTAGTTCAAATTCTGATTCGAGATTTGGGTATACAATACAATTTAGTTGATAGTTAATATGGGGTGCATACAATTCTCAAATGGTTCTATTAAGTTCATTTCCATTATTGTCATTCATTGGTTCTTGTTTTATGGTTGAATTTGAATTTCTTCCAATTTCAATGTTTTGGTATTGGAGTAATTCTCCAACTGGTTGAATGTTGAAACATCCCGTAGACTGAGAATGTCTGATTCGAGCCCTAAGGCTACGTTCAATATCAGGGTCAAGATCTAAGAGATCTTCGGGATTAGTTCATCTCATAAATGAAATAAAAATTAAAAGAAAGAAATTGGACCATAGTAAAATAAAAATAATAAGTTTGAGTTGATGGTCCAAAAAGAAGTATAAGAAAATAAAAGAAGAAAAAAAACCAGATTGGGTAAAGAAGGAAGAAAGAAGAGAGGAAGAGAATAAAATGTAAAATAAAATAAATACCTATAATTGGTTGAAATAATTACTTTCCTCCCTAGAAATGGTTCCAATTTGAAAGAGCACTGTAGTGGGCGCCCTCAAATGATTAGTGGTTTTGGGGTACTTAGGTGCTGCAGAGTGGCTGACCAAGGTCGTCTCTCAAAGGAGGAAGTAAATTAAAAAAACATCTAAAAGGTATTCTAAAAATAAAAGAGAGTAGAATTAAAAAACTACTTAAAAGGATGGGGTTTGTTTATGGTTTATAAATCTAGAATAATTTTTCTGGAAGAAGATTGTATTTTTTTAAATTTTGAAATGAAGTTTGATTAAAAAGACACAACAAGAAGATGTTTTTTTAGACAATATTTAAAAAACGTAATCAATCTTACTCTACATCTTCAATAAATTATTTATCATTATCATTTAAATTATCATCCACTTAATTATGATCCCTTAACTTGTTAACCCCCAAACCCTACGAGAATTAACCTTACCATAAAGATGTAGTGAATTAAACCCTAGGTTATATTCGGAACATCTAATCACAGCACCCTGCTTTGATTAATGTTATAAGGATAGCTTATGGTCAGTGGTAAATTAAGGAACATATCCATTTTGTAAATGAGTACTAAGTGAGTTTAGGGATTATGTTTGAACTTTACAAATTATTCCCATGTGGTTTTGAATTACCGGTTAAGGTTGCACTCTCACATTTCACACAATTCTCGACCTCGCGTGTTTTGTGTTAACTATTCAATTTCTTGATTAGTTTTATTTAAATTGAAAACTAAATTAATAGATCATATTAATTTAATTACAGTATATCATTGATTCAAAATAAATTAATTAAGAAGTTAAGAGATAGATCAATTACTAAAAAGACTACTCTTCCATGGGCGGTGTAGTCATTGTGGAAATGTTTTGCATGAGCAAAGGATTGAAAGGGTAGAACCCAATATCGTCTCCACTATTGATTACAAACCAATTAGGAAGATTAAGAGAATAAGAAATTTAAACAAAACAGAAGAAAATATTAGGAATAAAAGAAGATTAAAGAAGTTTATTACACAAATAAAAACATTACAAAATGAAGAGGAGAAGGAGGCTTCGATGAGGGGATCCTTGCTTCAAGAGATAACCCTCTTACAATGGTTGGAGAATTTGGTTGAAACAAATTATCCTCTTAATTAAATCTCCTAATTAAAGTCCCAACCCTTAAAAATGATAAAAACTCTAATTTATAGAGGGGAGGGTAGGAGAGGTTACAAGTGGTTTCAAGTGTGAATGTGGAAATTCGGTCAAATATTTTAATCCAACTTTCACCACCCATTTGACCACTGAAGAGCCTGAATGAGCACTTATTCCAGCAAGATCATATGTGAGTATATGGGTCTTACATATCCTATAAAAATATGGGCTCAATATAAGCTCATATGAAGGATTTATGTCCGAAATACATAATCTTTTCCATTCTGGCGTGTTCAGCCCACCTTTGACTTTATGGCCCAATTACTCCATCCAAATGCATTATTTTGATCTAGTGTCCTGAATAAAAGTTGTAGACGATGAAGTAAGGAACACAGTTACAAAATATTAAGTTCAATTAATTCAAATAAAAATATTTATTATTGAAATAGTACAGTAATTTTTAAAGGGTAAAACTATAATTTTCATCAAATATTCAAATGAATGGTCAAATCCCAAATACTTTCTAATTGAACATATTTAAATCAATGTGAGGATATTATATCATTTATTATCAATAAAATATTCAATAAAATAGTGTTTTATCACATGTATATGGGTTCAATATTAACATCAAAATAAATTTTTTCTCCCAGGATAATGATAAACTTCAGAGTAACCTTTTTCTACTTGGATGACCATAAACTCCAAAGTAAACTTTCATCTTCCTGGATGATGATAAATTTTAGGGTGACATTAATCTACCTAGATGACCATTAATTCTAGAGTGATCCACTGAGTGTCTTAAAAACCATCATCATCATGATAACAACCAAATAATCTCTAAGTAGTATATAAGAGTATACCATCAATAGAGAACCTCAGATACACACAGATATCTCTATTGATGAAGAACCTAAAAAATATACAAATGATTCTTAATTTTACACATTATAATAATTTATTTCTAATATTGGTATAACTCATTTCATACTTGTAAATTAATGAAGTATTCATGAACATATCTTAAATCTATAAGAGATTCCTAGAGTATGCAATAATTCCCCTAAAGGGTGTGATAAGCCCAACCTCGCATCTTATTGACCAATTTGAGTTCTTAAGTATCTTAGGTCAAAAAACCTAATGAATTCCTACCTTTGTAAAGTAGGCCCCCTTTGAATACAGAATCATTGGTTGTTTTTGGTTCCATAAACAAATCTATTGGAAACCATTTGGAAATAGTGATTCCTAACCAGAACCCACGTTCTGAGGGAAATAGTCATATAAAAGATATGTAAGAAAATCCATGTTTTTATAATATCTTATTAATTTACATGATGTTTAAAGTTTACACAACATGTAATCTTGAACCACATATATTAAATTCATGACCTACAGCCTTTTTGGGAAAACATCACAAATCTCATGGTGTCACACATATGTGTCACGTTGTGACACATGTTAACATCACAATGTCTTGATTTCATCCACTTCACACCTTATATTTCTTTTAAAACTTTCACCAGTTCACTAAGATAAAAGATTATATAACATTTAAAGTCATATTTTTATAATATAATCTTCGTTTTTTCATGGATCTTCAATTTTGTACCTCTAGAACCTCCATTGCTCTCTTTGGCTTCAACCATCTACCTTGGATTCTTCATGATATTTCTATTTTCATGTCGATCCACTTGTTTTTTTGTTTGTAAATTGATATGTTTTCCATCATATTCTCCAAATATCGATCCTACATAATAATGCATAAAACATGAGTATTGGGGTGGAATATCATATTAAATCAGTTAATATCCAATGTAAAAACATATAAAAACCCATCAAAATATGTATATAAAATTGATATAGCACTATCTCTCCAATAATTGACATTTTAAACTCGCATTTCATGAAATCTAAAAAAAAATTACACTGCACTTCATTCTATATTCCAAATATTATTTCATTGACATATACCAGCACCATTATCCTTTGATTACTCTCATTATTGGCAGAGATATTGTGATCAAATCCACCACACTAGAAACTGATCTTATTCAAATAATGATCAAGTCATGAATACCATGATCTTGATTCCTAGTTTTATCCATGCATTTCCCTCTTTATCCAAAAAAAAATTCTTGTTACATGGATAAGAAAATCATCTTCTTGTTCAATGTACCCCTCTTACTCCATAACTCTATTAATCAATTATTATTTAAGATCCATCTCAAAAACATTTAATTTCCTTGGATTTATTATGGATAAGTATAGTGGAATAGTATTTAACCTTGAAACAAGTACAATTTTCTCATCCACATTGATCCCCTTAATCTAGAAGTATCCATTACACACCATTCGTGCTTTGTTTAAAATAAATATTTCTTATTCATTCAGTTTGTTCTCAAATATCCATTTGGTTCTGGTGAAGTTCTTAGCTTTCAGCCTTTAAATAATCTTCCATGTTTAATTTTATTAAATTTGGTCAAGATCCTAATTCATCACTTGAACCCAATTCTTATCTCTTACAAATTCTATAAAACATGTTGGATCTACCTATGATAGGAAATATGTTTTTCATAGACTTAATTCTCTATGTTTTTACTAGATATTCATAGTCATTTATGATGTTATTATTCTCAATTTCATCTAGAATATTTGAATTCTATGTAGATACACATCATACTTATTTTTTATCATCATTAGTGTCTTCTTCAAAATTATAATTTTCCACTCATGCTCCCCACAAGTTTCTTACCTCTTCGTCATTATCATCTAGAAACTTCTCACTATGTTGTCAGATATTTTGTACATTTTCCACTATAGTGACATCACTTATTTTGATAAATTTTTCTAACCACTTTTCAATCCATTCATATTATTTTCTTTTTCCTAGGTATCCAAGGAATATCTATTTATATCAATGGGATTTAAACTTTCTTTGTTTATCCTTATTGAGAATAAATCACTTACTTCCAAAGACTTGAAAGTATTTCAATATTGGATTATTTCCATACCATATATCATATAGGTTATTTTCTTATTTTTGATGCAATAAACCTATAAAAGATATTTAAACTGATGTTAAGACTTCCTCCTTCCAAAACTTCTCTAGTAGCTCTTTTTTCAATGAGAATTGTACTTACCATGTTGTTTGACTTATCCTCTCAACCACACCATTAATCTAAGGAGTTGTAACTATTGAATCTTTCTGTATTATCCCATTTTTTTGTAATAATTCTCAAATTATCTAATATTAATCTTTATTCCATTATTAGTTTGGAATTTCATAATTTTTATACAATCATATTTTCAATTTCTTTGTGATATTGTGTTATGAAACTAAACACCATGTACTTATGGGTAATGATCGTGATTTGAGCTATAATTTAATAATCATCAATTAAAAGAACATAGTATCTCTTCTCATTAATTTTTCATGGTGATATAGGTCCACACATATCAATATTGACAAGTTCAAGAACACTTTTTGACCTTTTCTCATTTTAATTTTATATCTTTTGAGTAATATTTTCTCATTGATAGGCACCAAACGTGTGTGTCTGGTCATGTGACAGCTTAGGGAGATCTTAAGCACCATCACTTTACACCATATCTTCCAAGGTTAGTTAGCTCAAATATCTAGGTTGTTTATGCCACAATTTTTTTCTTCTACCCTAGATACAAGGTATATATCTTCTTCTCCACTGACTAGTTAGATATTCTCTTTCATGCACTTTCCCTACATAACAACAACATCATAATTTCTCTTGATGATATAGGTATTCTTGGTAAACTTTATTGCATGTCCTAAGTCACACATTTGACTGACACTTGGCATGTTTTGACTAGGACATTTAATAACCAATCAATATTCATATCTCATATTTTTACCTCCAAATTTTTCTTTCTCGAATCCAATAATATTTAGACCAACATCATTTCCAAATCTAATGACACCATACTTTTTGTTCATGATTCCTATGAAAAGATCTATATTTCCTAGCATGTGGAAAGTAAATCCACTATTAAGGACCCACACACCATCATGATATTCTTTCAAGGAAATTTCTATAGACAATGTATTCTTTAGTAATTTATTTTTGATCCATGTCTTTGGATTCACACCTGGTATTGATTAATATGATTGATCTTATTCAAAGTAACATGAACCAACTTCATATTTCAATATTGAAAATCAATTTTTCATTTTCAACTCGCTTTATTATTACTTGGTTTGATACATACATATAATTTTGGTTTACTTTAGTAAATTTCACTACATTATCTATGAGAAATATCTGCCCATGTATCCAAATCCTCCACACCAAAAATAGTGACCATCAAAAGTAGTCCTATAATATTGAACACTAATTGGATCCCTTTATTTCTTTTGTTCCATTCCGCACCTCTTGGATATGGAACATATATTTTGGGAATATCCTCTATTTACATAATAATAGAACCTAATTCTAGGTGAATTTATGTGTTTCATTATTGTATAATTTTTTTCCCTTAGGTTTTCTAAATATTCATATTTTGAGTCATTCCCAAGTTAACCTTCAACTTCATATTGGGTGATTTTGGTTTGGCGTCAACCGTTATTTCTTTCCATTTTCAATAAATCACCATACTATCTTTTTCATTATGATGTGCCTTTTGAATCTATTGAAATTACTTTGCTAATGTTGCTAGACCTCAGGGCTCCAATTTCACTATCTTTATCTTCTGTATGATCTTATTTTATGATTTCATGCTTGGAGTTAAATGTTTCAATTTATTTTAAACTTTTCATCGTAGTTCGAAAAATTACTCCTCAATATCTTTGATACATTTTTCTTGCTCTTTCATTTTCTTAGTCAAACCGAGGATCGGAGGATGGGACCGTAAGGGGCTCTCGCTCTGGGTTCTTTGCTTTCTCGCCGCGACCGGCTCCTCCGCTGTTGATCTAGGGTTGTCTTGCGCTCGGTGGGTTGGAGGTGGATCTCTGCTGCTGCTGTGATGCTTCGCGGTCCTTATCTGACGGTGAGATGCTCTCCGGCGTTGGTGGTCGCTGGATCTGGTTCACGGGTGTAAGACCGGTCTTGGTGACGGCATACTCTTCGGAGCGTCCATGGATCAGATCTCGGCGGCTGTCTGTTGCCTGGTAGGGTTTCTCTCATGTTTGAGGGCTGTGCTCACACGTCGGCGGGTCTTCTGCTCCCTCCCGGGTGAGTTAGCTGGGATTTACCTATGGTTGACGCGGTTGGTCTGTCTGGTTGCGGCGGGCTCTTTCGTTCCTTGGATGTTTTCTTCGTTTTTGTGTTTTGTTTTGCGTTTTTGTGTTTGGGTCTAGCGGTTTTCACCGAGGGTTCCTGCCTCGCTGATACCAGGGACGAGGGTTTCTGCCTCGTTGTAATCGGTGAACGGTTCCACCGGCGGTGATGTGCTTTCTCGTCACCGGCGTGGGTGAGTGCGTGTCGATGGGTGTCGGTGAAGCTCACCGGCGCTGTGGTTTTGGGAAGCTTTTTGAATGGTGTAGATCCGTCGTTGTTCGACGACGTCGATGGATGTTGCTAGCTGGGTTCTCTCGCCGGAGACATGCTGGTTTGTTTGGTGAAGTTTCCCAGGGGCGACCTCGAGGGTCGTCGGTGAGGATGACGACGGGAGCCGGTGCATCTCGTCGGCGCTCCGGTGAATGGTGGCTTGATTTGCGTGCAGGATGATGGATTGACGTACGGTGCGCGGCGCGAGGTGTCAGTGCTGTCGCGGGAGTGGTTGACAGGCGTGATGAGATCGTGGGCGCGTGATGATTCGGGTTCGTTGTTTGAGGCGGCTGGCGGTGTCCGGTTTTGAAATTTGAAATGTGTTTTTTTATCCTGATGTGAAGATGTGGTTGAAAGGGTGTATGGGTACCGGCAACCCCTCAAACCGGCTTCAGAAAATGAAAAAAAAAGATTTCTGGCTAGTCAAACCATCAATATCCTTGTTCTATAATTCAATTTTGAGCTTTCACTCAATAACCTTCTATATGTTTTTTGTCTTTGAATATTTGAACTTATTTATTTCTACATTTATATTAGAAAAATATTCTTATTATTGTTACATATATATTTTTTCATCATGAAATACTTTGTTGGTTTTCTTTATTTTGTCTCTCTAAACATCTATTTCTTTAAGGGCATCTTATAGTTCTACTTGAATATCAAATTTTCATTCTACGTCTCCTTAGTCATTATTGTTATCTTTTGTTGTTTAGTAATTTAACACAATATCCACCATATAATTTTCATTGTGGACTTAATAATATTCAATTTATTTTACCTAACCTTCTTCTAAAACATTTTTTTCAAGTGAAATAATATTTTTTAAGAAATTTAATTTTATACCTCTCCTTCCTTTCACATTTACCAAATAATTATTCATGGGAATATCATAATATGAATCATCATTTTAGAAATTCTTGGGACAATTTTCTAAAATTTTCCCATCCTATTCACATCAAAAACACTTTACTAGAAGTTTAACTTTAAACTCAATTTTTTGCCTTTGTATATTTGAGTAAAGGAATGACATGATTTCCCTCACCACTTCTTCTTCCTGGTCATCATCAATTGTGAGATTCTTTATGGCCTTAAATAAAACCTCTTTAGACTTCCACTTTTCTATAGCCTTTTTATCATCATTTATCATCTCATATGAAATAGTAGTATATTGTAAACTCTCTAATGTAAGATCATTTAAATAATTATCCTCAAGTACATAGACTTTCAGATTGAATCAAGGTGGAAAACTTCTCATAATGCACTTGGTAATCCTTACATTGTGGGTTTTTTCATTGATATTATGAATTTCCTCCACAATAACATTCACTTGATCAAATAATACATCAATAAATTCATTTAGATGCCTCATTAAGTCCTTGTAATTGTTTCATAGAACCTATAGTTTTTATTTTCAAACTTTTTAATTTCATTTGTATATGTTTTTAATCTTTTCCTACACTACATGTAATGACTTACACGACATCATCTTCATGTTGATTTTGTTGGATAAGGATCACATTTAAGCCTTGATTACCCTACATCCAGTATCCAATTCTCTTTTTTATGATTTTCATAAATCTCCATTATCTATAATAGCTAAAATACCATGCATCATGTCTATAAAAACATCCATATATAATGACCAGAAGTAGTGTTGCATTCAATTATTCCATTGTTGAAAGTTGTTTCCATCAAAGATCATAATCAATTTGTGGTTGATTTCTTCCATCACTTAAATTGATATATACCCACTAATAATAAACTTTGGATATGATACCAATTATTGGCCCCACTAGGTTAAAAACCATAATAGGGTGTAAATTGGTGTATGATAGATTAAAAACCACCACTTTGATCTTATTTCCTAGTTAAACAAAATATTATTCTCTCTTATTATCTCAATAGTTTGAAAATACATAATTGAAAGTATGTATGATACTCAAAAAAATTACTTGGTTCGCCCTTAATTAGGATACTATAAGGAGAAAACAGATTCAATGATCCAATGTATGAAAATACACTATAGTGAACTGCTATTACAAAGTTTGGAGTTGAATCACTGACCATCCTAGTTTACAACCATTAACACTTTGAAATCACATTACTCTCTCAACTTAAGTGAGCACAATTATCCTCCAAGATATTATTTCATTTATCTGAATCAACTAATAATTGGTTCAAACTTATATGATTATTTCGTGAAATTTCTTTTTAACTTGAGAGATGAAATCCAATTTACCATGTAGAATTTTCTTTGTGAAAAATCATTTCATGAACTATTCTTTTTCATTTCCAAACTATTTTAATCCCTATGTAAATTTACTTTGCACCACGTGATTTGAGTTCTTCAAAAACTGATATTTAATTCATATATGTATGGAACCTCATGAGTAACACATCCTTCATAAAAAAATTATATATATACTGATCATCCTTTTCAAAACCTACTACTTCATTAACCGTTCTCCTTTCATGAGATCGACACTTTTGTGAACCAATTTCAAAACTTAGCCAAATTTATCCAATTGTAATGCTCTCTAAATGACTTTTCTTTATAAAATTAAGTAATTAGTCATCCTTTATTTAGGTAAAGAACCCTAAAACCCACTAATCATAATTACATTTAATCCCTTTGTGAATCAGTCTTCACCGTGTACAACACTCACTATATGGTTCACATAGAACATAAATATTCTTATGGTGGCATCTAAAACATCATCTTTCACAAATAATGAGATCCCTTTGTGAATGCCTATAAAACACCCCTTTTAATCACAAATTATTAGATTTACATTTGAATTCTCTTTTTTAACTCCTCTGAAACACTACCTTTTGATCACTAATGATAATCCCATTTCTCAAGCTTTAATTGTGGTTCAAAAACCTTTTATGTGGACTCAGTGTCTTTTCCAAATTTATTCTGCAATGAAATTCATATTCAATTCACAAGAACCCTTTGAAGTTACTTCATACTTTATATGTGGTTTGAAAATGACTATAAACCTCATTTGTGGATTTGAATATTTTCTATGTGGTCTTTGAATTTTTCAATGTGGGAATCCTCCCTTTTCAACAAAATCAGCTCCAAAAATTCATTCCCAAAAAATTATAAAACACTAGAAAATTCTACCACCTTCAAAATACCTTCTTTGGAAAGAAATTTTAGGTTTATTATGAATCTGATAATATATGTTAGAAATAGTTAAATCTGTTATAAACCCTTGTATGAGGATCTCCATGAAAGATAATATGAAACTGCATATGAAACTTAAAATAAGAAATATTGTAAAACAATCATACTATTAATCGATGAGACTATGCTACATCGTTATCATCATCATATGGTTTGATAAAGATAATTTAGTGTAAAAAGTATCCCACATATGTGGTGTATCTATGGGATGATCTGAATCACATATCAT
This sequence comes from Viscum album, assembly GCA_963277665.1. Taxonomy (NCBI): domain Eukaryota; kingdom Viridiplantae; phylum Streptophyta; class Magnoliopsida; order Santalales; family Viscaceae; genus Viscum; species Viscum album. The sequence continues at coordinate 78,410,547 of OY728163.1, read as the reverse complement.
ACATTCCAAATTTCCCTTCCTCCTAAGATGTTCGAGCATCTTGGCATAAAAAGGAAGAAGAAGAAAGAGAGCAATGGGTTCAAGAGTGTTTTTGTCAAGAATCTTACGATACAAACACACATGTTCAATTGTATGGTAGTTAGTTATATATAGCATGTCAAAGACACTCTTCAGTTGCTACTATAATTACTCATTCATTTATAATGAATTCACACATTCCATATCCAATGGCCTCATCTCATGAATGAAAACTCCACTCCAACATTACATTCCATATAATGAATTAGTAAATGATAAATTTAAGTAATTTTAACCATTTTAATTTTAACATACTTAATATCTAGTTATTCATTTGATTAAAGGTGGTAACATACATAAAATCTCATTTCATGCGTGCATCTCGATATACCATACTCTCAATATAGACACGCGTCATATACATGCTATAACTTTAGGTCATATATACTTTAATCTCCCACCTTAACTATATCCTATTCGACTTTTTTCCATTTCACCTTATATTGTATGGTATATAATAACTTGTGAACCTATATCCAAAACTCCTTTTGGATATCTTCCAAAATACTTTTTAGAGTGTGGTCACTAACTTCACCATGTGTCACATCATATGAAATATCTCATGAACACCCATCTAAAATACTTTTGGATTAACTCTAAAACAATTTTAGAGTAGTTATCTAAGACAAACTCAATTCCCATTTAGTCAATAACAAAGTTTGACTGCACGTGACTATTAAGCATTGAAAACAAATATGAATCTTTGAATACATAAATGTAAGAAAAAATAGGAACCTAGAAAATCATCAATTCTACTCAAGATATAAATGAATTTGGTGTGATCACCATCAAACACATGTATCTCTATACCTGTGTCCACCAGTCTTCATCACATGAAAACATGCATTCTTATATTTTTCCTTTGTTCAAGAAATTGAGTGGCCATAGGAAATGGAGCTTGTAAATTCTATATATCCAGCTTATTTATTCTATAATCTCATAGTATAGACTGAACTAGTTGGTAAATACATCACATGTTATTCCTCCTTCTAGATAAGCACATCACATGTCCCTTATCCAGATAGATATATATAATATCTAGGTGTATCCACACACTTCCATAGTCTATCTCAATTAAGGTACATGATGTCATACTTGTTATATGTGAGTAAAAATACAATCTCGGTTAAGATCCAACAAAAAACATGATTAGAAACATAACCAACCACCCTCATATTAGCTAAGTCAATATATATACTTGTGTAAGTAAGGTATCAAAGTATAAATTTTCTCATTCTAGGAATCTTTCCAAACTCAAGTGGTGGGGACTCAAATATATCCATGCACTCTTGGTATACTAAAGACATATGTATAACAGCCCATGTGGTATACTTAGTGGTTCATTCAGTGCACACAAATAATATTATTCTTTGTCTTGTACCTCATGAACATATTTTTTATCTCTATACAAGAATCTTACTCACATTAACCTTAAAATTTCATCACAATGTATAATAATCCATGACGAACATATGTTAGGGATAAAATAAAATTCTTACTTTGAGAGTTCAATTTTCATTTCACTTCCTGAAATGTATATCTATATATATATATTTATGTAGACAATATGAAAAAATGATAAAATAGAGGTTTCCTTTAACATGATATATTTTAATATTCTTAAACTCATTAATAATATTTACTAAAACTAGTATAATAAATATTTTATCAGATAATATATGATAAACTACCAGATAAACCTTATGTTTTCTATACTTTCTAGGTTTTGTTAACACATTACATCATATGTCATCCATGTCACATATCTACATGTACATCTGATAAAACTTCCCCACTAAAATATTTAGTGAGAAATATATATGAAGTAATCCAATTTGAATAATGATCATACTTAGGAATCATATTCCTAACTATTCAAATTCTTCAACATATTCAAAATTCTTAAATTCACAACATCAAATATTATGATGTCAAATTCTATTGTCTACTTAGAACTCTTTTTAAGTTTATAATCATCATCCTTGGAATCCTATTACATCAAATATTTTACTTAAAATATTTTAATTACTTACATTATTCTTTAATAGTACTATTAAAAACTTATAGGATATTAAGTAAATTTAACTTTAAACCTAGATTGGTGTAATCCTTTATTTTTTAATTTTGAACTTATTTAATTTAAAATATACTCCCAATATCCTCTTAGATATTATATTCTTCTTAGAATATATTTCTAAGATACACAAAACCTTATGTGTTAAGAAATAATATCTATATCATTTATATAGTAATATTAAACAAATAAACTATTATTTCCATATCATATATGGTATTTTATGTGTTTGGAACTTTATTATTTTAAAATATGACTTTATTAAAATATACCATCGATGAGTGGTAAGAACACATTCCCACATATTTTAATAAATATCTAGGCAAACATTTTCTTCTGGATAAATAGTTTTATTCGAATCGTCTTCTCAACAAAATGATATAGAAATTGATGAATTATAAACCATGTTTATACAATTAATCATATAATAATTTTTCACAAAAACTCTCTATAAATGAAAAAATTCTCTTATCACATATGGTAAATGAGATAAAAATACATATCTTTTACATAAATTCATTTTTCCTTTCTATAAAGTACTTTAGAACCTAAACACCATTTTCTAGTTCATATTTATAATCCCAACACTTTGAGAATATCAGTTAAACATTCTTTTAATTCAATCATATTGTCAGAACATTTATATAGATGAGAATAAGATAAATTCCCAAACTAGAACAAGAAATTTTCATCTCCCATTAAATAATTTTATAAAATTAAACAAATCATAAACCATCTGTATTAGAAACACTCATCTAATTTATTATAAACAATCATTGTTTATATACTATTCTCAAGATCTAGATAAGATAAACTACACGTCTTATGATAAGATTTTTCAATCTTTAAGTATCCAAGTTATTAATATAGAAACTCCTTTTCTCTATTAGTTGAAAGAAAAATTCAAGATTCAATTTTGTTTATATTCTCACCTTATGTATATTTAACACACTTTGTAAAACATACAATTGATATCATATATTTTTCATAATAATAGAAATGATTTATATAACCAATTAAAATTTAAGGAAATATTTAGTGTCACCAATTCATTTAGCATATTCAATCATATTGAATTCCATTTTACATAACCAATCATATTGAGTATATGAAACTAAAATCATTGATGTACCCAATAATATTGAGTATATGAGTTGAGACTAATATTACTTTAGTCATTTTTCATCTATTTCCTTTGAAACCTTAAATTAAACACTTTATTCTTCCATAATAATCTAGATTAACTTGTTGAACAACTTAAAAACTTGGTTAGTAAGGAAATGTTATAACACATTGAATTTCTCTTAAGAACTTTTCCTAAATCCCTAATCTTGTTTAATAATTTTTCTAAAGTTACCAATCCTAGAAGTAATTTATATTAAGAATATTTTTACAAGGATTAATTAAAATTTTTATATTAATTATTATGATAATGATATTATCTACAAAAAAAACTTTTATCAAATGAGTATCATATATTATAACCATTCAATATGGAATTTTATTAAATGGACTCTGATTAAAACGATGACCCCATTCTAAAATCCATCATATCCATTAGTGGACCAAGATATATATTTCATTAATATTTAGGTTGATTTATCATTTCTTCCACTGGTTAGATATTTAGGTAGGTCATCATCCAAATCATATTATATATGAATCTTGTATAGCATAGTGGATAACCCTTTTTCCAATCCATCATATGTATATACTAAACTCTATTCCTCAAGTAACCTAATCCTATTAGGGTTTTCTGGATATTGTAACCCAAAGAAACCACCAAAAACAAGCTAATAAGGGACAATCTAGGAAAACCTATCTTTATCATGACCTACCCAAGAGAAAAATCTAGTGTCACTTATTACTTGCTTGCCTCACACAAGATTATCCATAGTAACCCAGCTTTAGAATGACCTACCCAATTGGATGATTGAGTTCTTTTAAAGTGCTACTTTGGAAGGAATATCGCACTTTTTATTTGACAGAGATTTTAATCTCATCATATTATCTCATGTTATTCACTTTATGTATACATGATTTTAGTGATTTATATATGAATCTTATTTCGTCAACCAAACCAATATGTTTAAACCATATTTATGTGAAACTCTTTACACAACCCATAAGTTTTTGTTACTCACCCAAAATTAAAAATCAATTATATTCATACATATCCAAATTCATCACATGAATAAGGTATATGAATACTTCATGTAAATGTTTATAATTATATGAGACTAAAAATATCTATATGAGTAAGCCTAGAGTGACTGATAGTCAACCCCATTCACATTCTTAAACATGGCGTAGGCATCTAGGTAAGTAGGTTGTCTGACCCCAATCCACTCTACCCGAGGATACTTACCTCGAGAGATAATCCAATTCATTATAACTCTAAAACCTAATATGAAAAAACTATATTCAATAACTAAATTCAATTTCAAAACAACAATAAAAAACTAAGTTCAAGGTATATGAAAAACAAAATTCATTATAGATAAATTCCTAACATATAATGCAATACTCTATCTAGAAGAATTTTAACAATTAAACTAAAGTGTAAAAATATTCAAATGTATTAAACAATTTACTAAACATGAATATAGTAGGGAAATACATTTTAAATAAATGAAAAAATAAAATATTTAAAAATGAGATAAAACATTTATGAACAATTCATAAATAAAATTTAATAATAAACATTCTATAATTTTATCTTTAATGTTATGGACATTCCATATTTATTAATGTAAACATTTTATATTCATCCCAATATGAATTATTTCATATTTATCATTATATGGAATTTACAACATAAAAATATGATATTATTTTAATTATAAACTATTTATAATTTAATTTATATTATGTAAACATTTTACATAATCTAAATATCATATAATTAATTATTATTTAAACTAGTATCATATCAATCATCAAAAAACTTTTAGATGTGTTTTAAATAATACATAAATAAGGCCTATTTTTTGAACAATTCAAAATAATTAATTATAAACAAGTCATAATTCAAATATAAACATTTTATATTATGTCTTTATTTAATGATTTATGATACTTTATAAATAGTCACTTATGATTTCTAAATACACTTTTATTTTTAGATCATAAGTTATGCCATATAATTTGTTAAAATGTATTAAAAATATTAAATTTTAATATTTGGAAAAATTATAAGTTTCATCAACATTTACTTAATTTATTATAAACTTTTTACAATTAATTAATTAATTTATAAACCCTTTATAAATTAAAATATCCCCAAATACCTTTTATAATTATTTATAAAGATTTTATAAACTATTAAAATCATTTTAAATATTAAAAACAATTTTTAACAATTTCTATGTTTTTTCTTATATAGGTACTCATTCCCACGTGAGGGTATCCACCATTTACCCTTAGACAGACACTCCATATAAGGGTAATATAGTTTGGGAACCCTTTTATAAGGGTAGATGTCCATGACCCTTATGTAGCATATGCTGCGTAAGGGTACAGAAGGTCTTACCTTTATGTGAACTCTTCATGTAGGGAAAATTTCAAATCTACCTTTATATAAATATTTTAAAACACTACATTACCTTTATGTAACCACTCTACATAAGTTTAAGTATCACATAACCCTTATGCATACAGTTTTGAACCACTATATAAAGGTAATACTGCCTTTTACCATTACACAGCTTTGATAAACCTCATTATGTAAGGGTATAAACTTCACATAGTTGTCTCATGTAAGGTTAAGAAGTCAATTACCTTTACATGGCTTTAGAAAAAAACTCAATTACCCTTACATACCAATGTATCATGTAAGGGTAAACATACATAAGGGTATAACAGTATCATACCCTTTCATAACCCAATACGTGTAAAGGTAAGATCACATGACCCTTACATAGACCGATCTATGTAAGGGTAATACAAAATGACCCTTACACAGAACACTCCATATAAGGGTAAATGTGACACCCATCAGGTCATTAGTAAATCTAATTTTGATTTTTATTTACCTTTTGGTTCATTCATGGGGATATTGGGTGTCAGTAGTCAGAAATGGGAGTTTTTGGGAAGACAGACCAAGGCGCATGGTTAGTGCATGATTTTTCTAACTGTGTGACTAACCGCGTAAGGGTGTTGCGGGTTGGGGCAGTGGTATTTTGCACTATTTGAGCAAATTTTATCAAACTGTATACATCCTATGGGAAATCATGTGACTTTATTTTTGGGGATATAGTAGCCTCATACAATTGGCATAGGTTTTGTCTAATAGTGCGACCAAACCATGTAGCCTATCTAGGTCACTTAAAAATTGGTATTTTTTTTATTTTTCCCCTATCAATTTGTAAGTCCTTTAGAACTATTTTTTCTTCCCTCATCACTTTCAACTCCTCCTCCTTTTCCATGAATATTTCCCTATCATTTGGTGGTGTATTCCTCTTGGATTATTGGTTTTTTTGGATTGAGGTAAGCCCAAATATTCTTGATTTATTCTTATTTCCCCCTCTTTTATGCTTTTTCTTCCTTTTTCATGGATATGTGTAACCCTATAAGTCATTTTGGGTGAATATAGGTTATTTGATGGGGGTAAATGGTTTGTTTTATTCCGAAGTTTGTGTGTGAGGACTTTATCCTTCTATTTTGGGTGGTTATCATCAAAGGCAATGAGGTTGGAACAAAATATGAGGTAGGTGTATCCATTTAAGAGAATTTTTCATGGATTTACATTAAATTATGAATCACATTTGTTTTTTGTTATTTAAATTTACATTGATATGATGTATGATTGTTTTTCATTCCATGTTTGATGTGATTCATGGACTAGTTTGGAAATTTGGGTGTTTAAATATGGTTTTCCAAATGGGTGTGGCATGTATCCACACCAAGTGATTGATAAAATTTATCAAAGATGTTTTATGAATCTAAATGAATTTATAAGATGGTTTTAGAAAAAAAAATTCCTTGTAAAATGTTTTTTGATAAAATGGGAATGTTTTCTTATGTAATTGACTTGTGAATTGGAATCCATATATAGGCACTTAATTGTGATTACGTTGGCATGGAGTAGCGTGTGGGTTAACCAGGGTGTGAGCGAGGGGTTTGTTTGAGGGATCATGTGAGCCTTTGGAGGGAGTACTATGTTATAATTCATGTTGGTTTCTAAGGGACTGTGAGATACTTTGGATGGTAAGACCCTGAGAGCTTCTATTTTGGTTGTTGAGAGACCATGAGAGCTCTTGGAGTTAGGATCGGGGAAGACTATGAGGGCTTCTATTTTTTCTTAGTCGGCTAGAAAACTTGTTTAGACTCAAAAATTATAGACCTGAAGGTAATATCCCTTGGTTCACATTACTCATTTTTTGTTGGTTTATATGCTTTATGCATTTGGTTAGTGTCATGTTTAATGTGATGAGATAAGTTATGCCCATTTATTATTATTGATTATATTTTGATAAAGTATATGCTCATTCACAATATGCCTTCTTGGATATGTTGGGCATGTTGTTACTTGGGAATTTTTTTTATTAGATCCATGTTGGAAATTGTTTTTGTAAAATCAGTTTTATTTGAAATGGAAAATTAAAGGGATTTCATATGTTCATTTGAAATGGGTTATTTTTAAAAAAAATTATTTTTTAAAGTGTTTTAAAACTAGTTTATTGGTTTGAATGGATAAGATCATTAAATAGATTCATGGTGGTATCTTACTAGGAATTATGCCTCACACCCTACATATTCCTTTGGGTATGATTAGATTTTTTTTTAAGACACCTTTAAAGGCAAGGGAATCATGTACCAAGGTGGATATTATTTATTACCGTTATCCATGTTTTGGGGAGGAGAAGTGGTCTCATAGAGTGGGATCATGTGGATTCATTTTTGGATTTCATATCTTATGGGTTTTATGTATAAACCTTGTTTGGTTGTGTACCATTTATCTTGAGTTTTGGTCTTTTGACTTGAGATACCTTATACATGTCCTGTTACAAAATGTTTTGTATATGAAATTTTGTTTTGTTTGTGGTGTCTATTTTTTTATGTTGTGTTACTCTAGATGGTTTTTTATGCATTTTGACTCTGAATATATTGGTGTGGTCATCCAGTTTCATGGATAGTTCATTCTAGATTATTATGGGTGAAACTATTCCTAAGAGATTTTTTATTATGCCAATTTTTTTTCACCAAACTATAGATATTGGTAATGTGATTTGGGTCATATGGAAGGCTGGATTGGGTGACAGGTTGGTTCAACCAAGGTTGGCTTATTAAAAAAAAGTATCAGTGGTTTTTTATTTTGGAATCATTGGTAGACTAGAGCTAGGACCATTGGGGATTGAGAGGTAGGAATAGAGGATTATCTGGCCATCTCTTCTTCATGTTGAACCTTGAGTTTCCATGGGTATTCTAGGATTTTAGTTATGTTTTGAGCTAGAATATGGGTTTTTTTGGTAATATTTCAATGTATTAATCCATTGATGTTGAATATCAAGGTGATCCTAGATGTTAATTTGATTTTTGGGGGTGAAATGGGGAGTTCTGGAGGAGGTTCATGGTTGGTGCACATGGTTGGTAGTAACCGTGCATGGACCATATAGCCTTACCTTCCAACTATAGTGACACCTTCATGGTTGCTTCATGGTTTTCCTAACTGTGTGAACAAACCATGAACAGTGGGAAATGATTTAAATTTTTTATTTTTTTAGTCCTTTTTTATTTGGTGTTTCTTATTATTATAGTGTGGCTTGTTGATACCCATGATTGGGGTTTCTTTTGGTTCTTTTGATATGGTTTGAGGTTGAATTTGTTTTATGAATCTTTAATTTTGTATCTTGTAGATAATTCCTCCTAGAAGAACCTCTTTTCAGGAAAATAGAGGGTGCTACGAAGAATTCCCCATAGGAGAACCCTATTCTTGATCCAAATTTGGTGGATTTGGTGGTCTATATGATCCAATCCTTGGATCAAGTTGGTGGTAATGAGAAGATATGAATAGTGGACCATGTATAGGAGTTTACGAGGAAAAATCCATTAGTGTTTCATAGCGACAAGGGAAAATGATCCTAAGGAGTGGTTGGATTGTATCAAGTGAATCTTTTAGTTTTTAACCCTTGATACCTTTAAAGTGGGATTTTCCATATATTTTTTGGAAGGTATAGGTAGGAAGTTATGGGAGTCGATGGTTCTATCTAGGAGGCATGAGGATATCACATGGGCCGCTTTCAAGGTAGCATTAAATTATCAGTTCTACTAGAGACCTTGAGAGAGGTGAAGGCCCATGAGTTCATGAAGTTTGAGAAAGGGGATCATTAAATGATGGAGTATTCCACCCATCTTAATAAGTTTTTTATGTTTATCTTGGTCTCCTTATGAATTATTACCTTAAGGCTTGGTGTTTTGAGATGATCTTGAGGCCAGAGATTAGATCCATGCTCATTCATCTATGTCTACCAATTTATTTAGAGATGGTTGATAAGATATATATGGTAGAGGCAGATCTGACTGGTAAGATAGGTCTTAGTGTCACTCTTTCAGTGGGTAGAATCCATAGTTATTCATTAAGGTAAAAGCATAAGCAAGATGAGTCACAGTGGGGAAGTGGTAAGAGTGTCCATTAGTTGTCGATTTTAGTTCATGTGGCTTCTATTTTAGTTTATGTGGCTTCAAGTAATCTCTAGTGCTTCTATCAGTTAGCTTCACATGGGAGCGGTATGGGGCCCACACTATCAATGGGCTCTCATGTGAAATCAAAAGCTTACAAGGGTGGAGGATATCACCCTCATGGTAAGGGATATTCTCACTAGGTAAAGAAGCCTCATGGTGGGTATGATATGGGGTGTCTCCATGCATCATAGGTTATTATAGAGGACTTATATCCCAAACCAACCATCATAAGGGTACATTGTTTATTTCTTCTTCAGGGAATTAGTTTTATTTGACACTAGTGCATCCCATTCATTAATTTCACTAAAAATAATGGATAATTTGGGTATGAAAGATGATTTAATTCCATATTTTATGTATTTTATTGCCCATTTTTATAGGAATAAGAAGAAAGTTTTCAAGTGCCCTAAGTTTCATGTTTCTGTAGTTAGCGTGAAATTTTCTTGGGACTAACTTGTTTTGGAACTAAACATTTTGGACCTTATTATCGATATGGATTGGTTTATCAGCTTCAAGTTACTAGTTGAATTTTATCTCCACAAGGTCCAATTCATTATTCTTGATGGTAAAAATCACATCTTCCATGGTTACTGGGATCCGTAATCAGGGAGGTTGATGCCAGTTTCTTCAGAGTTAGGGTTGATCTTGTGCCAGTTTTCTAGTTTGTTTCCCAATGTTGTTGAAAAATGTTTAGTGGTAAAACTTTCAATGTTTGTGGATAGATAATTATATTTTTTTAGAGGGTTTCATGGGGTTTTCTCCCCATAAAGAGATTGATTTTTCTATAAATATGCTCCCTAGGACAAACCTGATGTCCTTACTATCAAACCGAATGGATTTGGCCAAGCAGAATGAGTTGAAGTTCCAACTAGACAATCTTGAGGTCAAGGGATTAATCTTACCCATAATGTCACTATGGTATTCCCCAATGTTATTTAAAAATAAGGTATTTGGGAGCCTTTTATTTTTCATACACTATCACAAACATCACCAAGTGACCATGAAGAAAAAATACACATTGACTAGAATTGATGACATTTTTTATCATCTTAGGGGATCCTGTTGGTTTTAAAATGTCAATATAAGATTGGGGTACCACCAGCTGAGGGTCTAGGAAGAGGTTGTTACAAAGACTACCTTTGAAAGATTATATGTGAATTTTGAATATTTGGTTATTAAATTTAGGATTACTAATTCTTGTGAAGTTTTATGGTGTTAATGAATTGGATATTCCACCGCATCTTGGACTCCTTCATGGTCATGTTTCTGGATTACATCTTGTTTTATTAGAAAATGAAATAGTATCATGACAACTATTTGGAGGCCGTTTTGTGTTTTTTGAGGGAGCACTATCTATATTTCAAGTTATCTAAGTTCCAATTTTGGATTCATGAAGTGAATTTTCTGGGCCATGTGATTTATATGGTGGGAGTTCCAATAAGTTTGAGCATTAATGTCTTGGGAGTAACTCGATAATTTTTTTGAGATCAATAGTTTTCTGGGATTTTTCGGGTATTATAGACATTTTTTCTAGACTTCTCATGCCTGGATTCTCCCTTTATGGATTTGATGAGGAGAGGGGTGAAGTTTTAGTGGGATGATAAGTATTTGAGTGATTTAGATAAGTTATAGAGACATTTTAAATCCACACCATTTTATATTATTCTCAAGATGAGGAAGGATTATTCCATGAATTTTGATGATTTTGGTGTGGGTTTGGAGTGTGTGCTAATGCAGGAAGACTATGTGGTGTCCTGTAGATCACAAAATCTATTCCCACATGAGAAAAATTATCCCAACCATGACTTGGAATTAGAATCTATGATGCATGCACTGAAAACAGGGAAATATAACCTCTTAGGGGAACATTTTATATTGTACTCTGATCATAAGATCCTGAAGTATATTTTCACCCAGAGGGACCTAAACCTAAAACAAAGACACTAGGTGGAATGTCATAAAACATTTTATTTTGGTATTGTGTATACATCAAGGAAGGGGAATGTGGTCTCTGATTCCTTTAGTAGGAATCTTATAGTTAAGACCATTCAAGAATCAATGTAAGAGTGGGATTTGATGATGTTGTTTACTAATCTTTGTTTGGAGGTGTGGGAGGATTGGAGCGGGTGTTCATGGCTATTGTACATGTTACACCCTCCCATGTTGATTGGGTTAGGAATGATCATGTATCTGAACCCAAGTTCTAGTAAATTAAAAGTAATTTAAATGGTGGAGAGACCTTAGGTGATTAGTTTCAATCTCTTGATGGTTATCTCCTCTTTAGGAAGGGGCTAGTAATTCCATTGAGCATGGGGTAGGAGGTGATGGAAGAGGCATATCATTCCAGTTGGGTCATTCACCCTGGGGTGACTAAGATGTTTTATACCTTGAGAGTTCAATATTGGTTTCCTGTGATGTGTTGTATAGTGGAATACTTTATATCCAGATTCTTGACCTTACAAAGGATTAAAGCTAAGCATCAGAGACCTTCCAGGTTGTTGCAGCCTCTTCTCATTCCTATGTGTAAGTGGGATGATATCTCTATGGATTTCATGATAAGACTTCCACATGCACCAAGTGGAAAAGATTCTATATGGGTGATTATCAAACTTATAGTGAAATTACCCCATTTTATTCCCATCATGGATTTAGAGAAGATAAAGGACCTCGGATGCCTATACATTTGATAAGTTATTCAAATTCATGGAGTTATGTTAGTGATAGTGTCTAAATAGGATTTTTATTTTACTTCTCAGTTCTGGATATGACTCCAATAGGATTTGGGAACCCAGTTGAGGTTAAGCACTGCGTATCACCCATAGATGGATGATCAGTCTGATCAAACCATCCAGACTCTGGAGGAGATATTGTGAGCATGTGTGCTTGACTTTGGGTATTCATGGGAAAGGAACCTTATATTGGAAAAGTTTTCTTATAACAAAAAATTATCAATCCTTGTTCAAGATGGCCCCATATGAGAATTTGTATGGATTTCCATACCAATTCATGTTGTTTTAGGATAAGATGGGTGAGAGTTCATTAGTCATAATGGGTCTTATCTAAGATATTACTGAGATAGTTTGACTAATTCATAAATGGATAGTGACAGCTCAGAGTCACCAAAAAACATATGTCAACCATCATCATTTCCCATTGGAGTTTCAGTTTGGTGATTATGTGTTTCTTTAATTATCAGTTTGACTTGGATATCGTCACTTGGGTATGTAGGGGAATTTGGCATCATGTTATGTCAGATCATTTTTTTATGGAGCGTCTTGGAAAGGTATCCTACCGATTGAAGTTTCCACCACGGATGGACTTGATCCATTATGTATTACATGTTTCACAGTTGAAGAGATACCTTCTAGACCCTAATCATGTGTTTGAGTGGGAATATTTAGAGTTTGATCCAGATACCATTGTGGTGGATCATCCATTTTATATGTTAAATTATTGGAACAAGGTAATTTGTGGTAAGTTAATTTTGTCGGTTCATGTGCTCTGGTAGTGAGGAGGCGATATCCATGAGACATGGGAGTGGGTAGCTTTGGTGAGGGAGTAATGGCCTCACTATTTTTCTTTTGACGATGCCTAAGGGATTTATAGGGGATTAAAGTGGAATAGTGGAGAGTTTATGACACCTCTAGGTCAGTGGTACATGTAATTTTGAGTTTTATTTACCTTTTGATAAATTTTTGGGGTTCTCAAGTTCCAGTGGTTATAAATGGAAATGTTTTGGAAGATATACCAAGGTTAATGGTTAGCACGTGATTTTTCTAACCATGTGAGGGTGTGAAGGTTGGGAAAGTGGTATTTTTTATAGTTTGAGCATAGTTTCCCAAACTGTTCACTACCCATGGGAAACTGTGTGGCTTAATTTTTGGGGATACAATAGCCCCACATGGTTCACACATGGTTTTTCTAACCATGTAACCTATCTAGGTCACATAAAAATTTGTGTTTTATAATTTTTTCCCTATCGATTTTTAAGACCTTTGGCACTCTTTTTCCTTCCTCCATCACATGTATCTCCTCCTCCATGGCCTTGAAGATTTACCTCTCATTTTTTGTCTATTTTTATAGGATTATTGATTTTTTTTATTGAGTTAATTCCAAATATTCTTGGTTTATTCTTCTTTCACCCTCTATCATGTTTGTTATTCATTTTTCATGGAGATGTGTAACCCCAGAAGGGGTGTCATCCAAATATATGGTATTTAATGGGGGTAAATGGTGTTTTTTCTTATGTATTAGGTATGTGAGGCCTTGATCTTTCTATTCTAGGTGGTTATCTTCAAAGGTGTCGAGGTTGGAACCAAATACAAGGTAGGTGTCTCTATTTAAGTGTGTTTTCCATGGATTACCTTTAAATTATGAATCTACTTTGGTTTTTGTTGTTTAAATTTTCATTGAAATGATTTATTATTTTTGTGTATTCCATGTTTGATGTGATTCATGGTTTTTTTGGATGTTTGGTTGTTTTAAGTGGGTTTTCCAAATGGGTGTGGATTATAAGCACACAAAGTGTTTTATGGAATGGATCAAAGAGGTTTTATGACTCTAAATATATTTATAAAATGTTTTTTGAAAAAACAAATCCCTATAAAATGTGTTTTGATAAAATGGGCATGTTTTTTTATTGTATTGTGAAATGAATTTCATGTATATTAACTTTCTTGTGGTTATTTTGGCATAGAATATCACACAGGTTAACCAGGGTGTGAGCAAGGGGTTTGTTTGAGGGACCATGTGAGCCTTCAGAGGGAAGACCATGAAAGCTTCCATTTTGGTTTCCAAGGAACCGTGATTGATTTCGGGTGGGAATACCATGGGAGAGTCCATTTTTATTATTGAGATACCATGAGAGCTATTGGAGTTGGGGACGAGGGAAATCATGAGAGATTCAATTGTTGCTTAGTCAGCTAGTAAACTTGTTTAGACTCACTCACAATAGGCTTGATGTTTAGATCTCTAGGTTCACATTACTCATGTTGGGTTGGTTTATATGCTTTATTAATTTGTTTTGTGTGATGTTTGATGTAATGAGATATGTTTTTCCCATTTTTTATTATTTATTACATGTTGATGAATTGTATGATCATTCTTATTATACCTTGTTGGATATTTTGTGCACGTCATGCCTTGGACCTTGTTTCTTTATTTGAGCCTTGTTGGAATTTTTTTCCGGAAAAAACACTTTATTTGAAATGGAAAACCAAATGGATTTGAAAGTTTTATTTGAAATGGGGTGTTTTCATAGTGGTTTAGTTTTGAAATTTTTTTCAAACTAGTTTATTGGTTTTCATGGATAAAAACCTTAAATAGATTTATGGTGGTATCCTACAAGAATTTATGGCTCACACCCTACATATACTTTTGGATGTGTGTAGTTTTTTTTAGAGCATAGGTAAAGGAAAGGGAATTATGTACTAGGGTGGATCTTCTTGATTACCACCATCCATGTTTTGTGGAGGATACTTGGTATCATGGATTGGACTCATGTAAATTCATTTTGGGATTTTATATTCACTGATTTTTAGGTATTTTCCTTATTCACTCATGTTCCCTTTCTCTTGATTTTTGGGATTTTAAGTTGAGATACCTTTTACATGTCCTGTTATGACATGTTTTGTATATGATGTTTAGTTTTGTTTATGGTATCTATTTTTTTTATGTTGTGTTTATATGAATGGTTGTTTATGAATATTTAATTTGATGATTTTGTGGTTTCCATACCATTTCATTGATGGTTTGTGCCAGATTTCCATGGTTTAAATCATTACCAAGATATTTTTTAATATGATCGATGCTTATTGTTGTCCTGTAGAGATTAGGAATGCCCTTCAGGTCATGTGGCAGGCCAGTTCGGGTGATAGGTTGGGTGGACCCAGGTTGGATAGTTACAGTAAATCCTTATTTACCATTACACATATCAGATTTATAATGGTAAGGTCCTAGTTACCTTTATTAACCCTATCTACATAATGGTAAACCCATTATGAAATTGAATTTCCAGAAACATGATATGGTAACCTATTTTTTAATTTTTACTTCATTTCCACACATGATTTCATAAAACTTAAGCATAGACCCATTTGATAACATTTTTAGGTTTCTTATGAATCTAATAACACTTATTATACATAAATTAATCCATTATAAACTCTTTTCTGAAGATCTCTATGCAATATAATATGAAACTGTGTAGAAAACTGAAATGAAGAAATGCTATAAAACATGTGTACCATACACCGAATAGCCTCTACTACATATTCATCATCATCATATGGTTTTATAAATATAAATTAGAGGAAAAATTATCCCACATCCATGGTATATCCATGGGATGATCTAAATCACATGTAATATATGAATGGTTCTCCTTTCTCCCAAGATGTGTTAGCATCTCGGCATACAAAGGAGAAGAATAAAGAAAGAAATGGCTTCCATAAAGGAATGGAAAAGCATTGTGTAATACACACACATATTCCATTTTATGGAATTGAGTTATATATATATATATTATAAGACACTATTTAGTTGTTAATACATTTACTCATGTGTTTATAATTCATGAGTAAATTCCACAACCAATGCATTCATCTCATAAATGGAAAATCCACTCCAGCATTACATTTCATGTAATATATTAATAAATGATATATTTAAGTGAGTTTAACCATTTTGGTATTAATATACTTAATATTTGTTTTCTTATTTTATTAAAACCAATGTAATGAATGAAATATCATTTCATGAATGCATCTCAATATACTATACACTCGATATATCCATGTGTCATATAAAAGATATAGATTTAGAGAATATCTAATTCAAAAAACCTGTTGTAACTTTGTCAGCCAAATTTATCAAAAAACATAAGAAACCAAAAAAACTTGAAACACCACAAGGAAAAAATCCCAATAATCTCTACCTTTGGGTTTTTTGATAACACTTCAAAATTGCATAGAAAGTGTTGTTGACAAACACATATACAACTTCTTATTCAACAATTATTCAAACTCTATGACTCTAAAAAGTGATTAAATATTTAATCACCATGCACATTAATCCCATAATATCCAAGATCAAAATTTGAAACAAGAGTATAAAGAAAATTTCATCAATGAACCAATTCATTCTTGATACCACTTGATGATCCTTTTTCGATGCCAAAAATTCATGAAATCCAATACCAATTGTTAATTTTTTTTTGGAAATCAATATAACTATTACATTGCATATGGAACATGATAAGAAAACTTTCTTTAACCACATAGTATTAATTTTTCCCATATCAAACTCTTTTTGTGATTTATCTTCATTAAACGAACTACTTGAACATATTCATTTTTACAAAACTCACGTTATTACATAGCTTCGCCTATTAGATTATCCCCTTTTCATGATCAAGAATTCTCTCTACTTATCAATGAAACCAAAGGTCAATCCTTTATGGTCTAAAATAGGGTAAGGAATTCATATCATTACACAAATAAAAAAAACCATACCTCGAGGATAGGGGGTCCTACATCCACACTTGTTCTAGTGTGGGGGTCAATTGGACTCTAAAATAAAATCGATTTCATTTAAATTATTCTTTTGCTAAGGCCTTCACCAAGATATATGCAACTTATAGTTCATTAGGGATATACTCCAACTTCAAAATCCCATGCTCCACTTTCTACTTAATAAAATGATACTTTATTTCAATGTGATTTTTTTGTGGGTGATGGAAAATATTATTGATAAGATTTATAGCACTCAAATTATCGCAATTAATTTTGAGTGGATACTTCACTTAAATCCTAATATCTCCAAGCTTTTACTTTATCCATAGTAACTTCATGAAATATTGAGTGGTCGTAATGTATTCAGCTTCTATAGTGCTTAGGGAAACAAATTATCATTTCTTACTCAACTAAGAAATACACAGTCTACCAAGATAGAATGCACCACCTGATATTAAATTTTTATTATTTGTTGTGCCAGCCCAATCTGCTTCTATATAACCCAATTAATATTACTAATATTTTTCATCGTATATCAAACTGAAATCCACCATGCCTTTGATATAATGAATTATTATTTTTACTATAAGTAAATGATTGTACTTGGTATTACTTTAAAACTATTTCACTAGGAATGTGGATAAATAAATATTGAGTCTTGTAACTATTAATTACAACAAGCTTCTAATTATTAGACTATATTTAGTGAGTATGACCAAGTTACTTTCGTCATCATTTGACAATATCATCTAGGTAACAACCACATTTTTCATATCATTTTAATTTCTATTCTAAATATCCTCAAAACCTCATTGTCATATTTAGATTTAGAAATTAAAGTCTCATTCCTTTCTTGAGACACCTAAAGGCTAAGGGAAAATGTCATCTCAATAATTATTGATATTTTAAACCCCCATTTCATGAAATCTGTAAACTAGTTGCATTGTGCTTCATTTGATCCACCAAATACTATATCATTGACATATACCAGCACCATCATCCTTTGATTACTCTCATTGTTGAAATATGGATTTTAATAAACTATACTACACTAGAAACCAATCTTCTTTAAATACTGATCAAGTTATTAATAAAATACTCTTGGTTCCAGCTTCAATCTATACAGTGCCTTCCTCAACTAATAAACTTTTTTTCCATCGTCATGGATGAGAATCTATCTGGTTGTTCAATGTACACCTCTTACCCCAAAACTCCATTCTAAAATACATATTTTACATACATATAGAAAACTATTAATTCCATTTTCACTTTTATAGCTGAGAATATTCCAATAGTCTCCAACCATGTAACATGTGAAAAAATTTCATGTACATCAATTCCCTTGATCTAGGAGTATCCCTTTAAAACCAATCATGCTTTATTTTGAATAACCTTGACATATTTATTTAGGTTGTTTACAAGACCCATTTTGTCTTGATTTCATTCTTATCTACTACCATTGTAACAGTTTCCCATGTCTAATTATTCTCGATTTAGCCAAGATCCCCATGCATCACCTAAACCTAGTTCTTATCTCATATAGCTTCTTACAAATATTTTGGTTTTACCTATGATTAGAAATATTTTTTTTGTAAATACTTCGTCCTCCTTGTTTATACTAGTGTTTCCTGGTCACCAATGATGTTTTCATATTGATTTCAAATTGACTCTTAATTTTTTATGAAAATATAGGTTCAAATTAATTTCACTCATCATTAGTATCTTATTTTGAATCAACATTTTCCGATCCATCTCCCCTTGAGTTTCTTACCTCCTTATCACTATCATCCATAAACTATTTGTTGTGTTTTTGGGGATTCTATTTATTTTCCACTATAGTGACATCATTTATTTAAACCAATTTTTCTATCCACTTTTTGAAGTATTTATTTTATTTTTTGTTTACTAAGTAGTTATGGAATATCCTTCTATCTCTATAGGATTAAAAATCTATATGGTTATCCTTTTTAAGAATGAAATAGTTACTTCCAAAGACTAAAAAGTATATCAATGTTGTCTTATTTCCATTACATATCATGTATAGAGTATTTTATTATCTCAAACACAAAAAATATCTATTATAGATGTAAACCAATGTTAAGAATACTTCTTTCCAAAAATTATCTGGTGGGTCTTTTTCAATGAACACTTTTTAGGCCATGGTGTTTATGATCTGATTTATTTTCTCAACCAAACCATTTTGATGAGGAGTTATCACTATTGAAACTTGGTTCCTTATCCTATTTTTTTCAATATAATCCTCTTCCTAGATATTAGTAAAATCCATGCCACTATCAGTTCTTAATTTTAAAATTTTATGTTCAATAAAATTTTCAACTTTCTTATTATATTGTATTATGAAACTGGACACCTCAAACTTGTGGGTGATGACCGCAATCAAATCTATCTTGTTGTAATCATAAATGAAAATAACATAGTATCCCTTACTATAAATAGCTCTTAGTGATAAAGGTTCACACATGGAAATATTAAAAATTCCAACCACTATTTTGAACTTGAATATTTTTCCTTGTACATATTTTGAGTAATATGACCTTATTGATAGTTAGTGCACATATGTGTAGAATCACCTAATATATCAGGGAGATCTCAAGCACCAACACTATTCATCGGATCTTACAAGATTTATTAACTCTAATTCCTAATTCATTTATACCACATTTTTTCTTATTACTCTGATATTAATCGCATATCTTATTCTCCACTAACTAGGTAAATATTATCCTTCATGCACTTTCCCTATATAATAACAATACCATGTTTTCCCTTGATGATACAGGTCTTCTTGGTAAACTTTTTTTCATGTCTTGGGTCACACAGTTGACTGAAACTTAGAAATTTGTGGCTGAGATCTTAAATAACCAAGACATCGTATCTTCCAATATCTTTACCTCTAAATTTTGATTTCTTGAAGCTAATCATATTTAGGCATTCATTGTTGCCAAATATTATGAACCCTTTATTATCTTCCTTGATACATGTGGTAAGATATTAATTTCTCATCATGTGGGATGTGCATGTATTGTCAAGGATACACACACCATCATGAAATGATTCTTTTAGGGAAATTTCTTTAACCACATTTCCTAATCTACACTTTTATTTTTTATCTATGTATTTGGATTCTTACACAATGGTTATTTTCATGATTTATCTTATTTATACTATGATGGAACAACTTTATTTTTCAATACTAAAAATAATTTTTTGTGTTTTGAGCTCTTTTGATGAATCCTTGAGCTCCTGTATACAACCACTTCAAGTCTGCTTCAGCACATTCTTTTTCATTATCAATGAGAAAGTTCAGGTCATGTGCCCAAATCATCCACACTAAAAATAGTTATCATCAAAATTATTCCCGTAATATTGAACTCTTTTTGGGTTCCTTTGTTTCTCTTATTCCCTTCGGTACCTCTTTTTATGGAATAGAAATTTTGGAAATGTCTCTTATTTCTATAAAAATAAAACCTAATTCAAGGTTTATTCTTGTGTTTAATTTTCATAGTAATATTATCCCTTGGGTTTATTGAATGTTTTGATTATGAGTTATTCCTGAATAAACTTTCAACTTTAGGGTGGGTTTTTTTTGTCTAACATCAATCATTACTACATTCTATTTTTGATCAATCCCCATACCAACTTGGTCATTTTGATGTGTCTTTTTATTCTTATTAGTAGTCCTTTTCCTATTTTTCTAGACCCCTATGCTCCATTTTATCTATATATATTACCTGTGTGATCTTCTTTCCTGATGTCATGCTGGGAGTTAAATTTTTCTCTTGATCTTTAACTCTTCATCACGGGAAAAAAACGTTCACCTCAATATCTTCAATATGTTTGGTATAATATTTCATTTTATTAGTCAAAATATTGATAACCTTGTTCTGTTCTTAAATTTTGAGCTTGTACTCAACTACCTTCTCTGAGTTTTTAGACTCTGTAGATTTGAGCCTCTCAATTTATTCAATCATCTCAAACTTCTCTTTTTCTTGTTATTTCATGTAGAGTTTGTAATCATGTACCAATCTATTGGATTTATTATTTTTGTCTCTCTAAAAATATATTTCTTAAAGTGAAGATTCTAGTTCCACTTTTAGATTAACACTTTATCCTACTTATTCTTCACATTATCACTCTCTTCCCTTGTCTGAGAATTTACTATAATATCCACCATGGTATTTTATTTGTGATTTTTAAAATATTCAATTTCTTCCACCTCACCTTCTTCTTAACCATTTTTTTCTAATAAAATAATATTATTCTTCTTGAAGAAATTTCATTTTTTACCTCTCCTTCCTTTCACATTTCCCAAAGTCTTATTCATGAGAAAATCACCATCCCCACCATCTTCTTGAAAAATTTTGGGACAATTTACTGCAAGGTTCCTGAGCTTTACAAATCAAAAACACATGAGTGCAACTTTACATTTCAACTTTCCTTTTACCCTTTTTAGATTTTAGGAAAGGAATTGAAAGACTTCATCCACTTCTTCTTCTTCCTAGACATCCTTAATTTTAATATTCTTCATGGACTTAAAGACACCTCTTTAGACTTCCCCTTTTCCATAGCCTCACTATTATCATTCCTCATCTCATATGGGACAAGATTATTGGGTAAATGTTCTAATGAAATCCCCTTTGGATATTCTAAAGTACGAATACTCTTATATTAAACTAAGGTGTAAACCTTCTCAAGATGGGATTTAAAATCCTTCCATCATCGAGGGTTTCACCGAGACCATGCATTTCTTCCACAATAGCATTCACCCAATTAAAGAATGCACCAAAAAATTCATTTATATGCATCATCAAGTCCTTATAATTGTTCTATATATCTAATAGTTTTCCTTATATTAATTTTTAATCACCTTCATATATTTTTATCATCATTTTACACATGGAATCATATAGATTGTATTAGATAAGTTCCCCCTAAAGCATTGATTCCTTTGGATTAAAGGTCCAATTATATTTTTTCTACTTATGATAATGATTCATTTTCTATACTGGATGAAATACCATGAATAAAAACTAAAAAATATCTATTACTAATGATCATAATTATTGTTGTGTCTGATTATTCCATAGTTGAAAATAGTTTTCATCAAATATCAAAATCCCTTTGTGGTAGACTAACTACATTTCTTCAACTGAAAGAGATGAAAAAAATTATCCTTTGTCATTGATATCAATGGTTTGATACACTAGGATAAATAACCTAAGAGGGGGGTGAATATAGGTATTATATATTAAAATAACCCCCACTTTGATAATTTTTTTCTTTAAACAAAACATTATTCACTCTTCTTCTTACGGAGATATGAAAATGAAGAATTGAAAGCATGCACGAGACACAAAAATTTTACTTGGTTCTCTATTAACTGGTATAATGCAAGGATCATAAAAAGGAAATGTGACAAGGTACTGAAATCTTATATAGAACACTATTGTTATAAAGTTCATATTAGGCTCACTATCCCACCGAGTTTACAACCATTCACACTTTAGAACTCACTACTCTCTCAACTGAAGTGTGTGCACTTCTCCTACTAAAGATTATTCTATTGATTTGAATCACCTTATAATTGGTTCACACATATGTGAGTGTTCTATGAAACTCTATTTTTACTCAAGATATGAATTCCATTTTACTACATAGAATTTTCTATGTGTAAACTCCTTTCATGAACTATTTTTATTCCTCCATGAACTGATTTAATTACTATGTGAGCTTCATGTGCACCACATGAAGTGAGTGATTCATGAACTTCCATTAATTCATAGATGGATTATTCCTTGTGAGAAAAACCTCCTTTAAAAAATCTATATGAATTTATCCTCCTTTAAAAACTCCACTTCTTTATGAACCAACCTCCTTTTGTGAACTCAATGCTTTTATAAACCACTTTTGGACTTAGTTGAATTTATCTAATGATGATGCACTTTAATGAACTTCAATCACAAAAATTAAGTGATTAGGAATAATTTATATAGGTAATGAAACCCTAAAAACTTATTAATCACAATTAAGTTTAATCCCAATGTGAATCATCCTTGACAGTGTACTATACTCGCTATGTGGATCGCATAGAGTAAAAATTCCTTTATGGAAGACTCTAAATAAATTTCATTAATAAATTATGATAACTCCTATAAAACAACACCTTTATATCACAAATTATGATCCTAATTTTTAACTCCCTTTTTTAATTCCACTAAAATATCTCTATATTATCTCAAATGATGATCCCCTTCTATGAACTTGATTTGAGCTTCGAAAACTTGCTATAAAATATCAATGCCTTTTCCAAATTTCCTCACCTGTAAACTTTATATTAAATTCATAGGCACACTTTATGGTCACCACATACTTTCTATGTGGTTTAAGAATGACTAAAAAACTCCTTTTTGTATTTTCATAGTTATTATGTGGTCTATGAATTTTTATATGCGGGAATCCTTCCTTTTCCATAAAATCAACTCTAAAATCTCATGCTAAAAATTTTATAAAACAAATGGAAATTTTTCTACCTTCAAAATAGTTACTTTAGAAAAAATAAACTATAACTTTAACAATCATATTTTTCAACAAACACAGTCAACCCAAAAACCTTGAAACACTACGGATATGTATTTTTTTCTAATATAATTTAATTTTATTATTTGATTATTTAAGTATATGAATGGATTTATATTGATTATTATTTATCATGTTGTTGTAAAGGACATAGATCATGGATATGAAAGTTTATGTAATGCTTGATAAGTCACTCTTAAAATAAATTGGTTATTCTTTGAAGATTGTTATGGATTCATCTTTCCCTAGGAAATCATAAAAATAGAAAAGGAATATAATCATAGGTGTCATTTGTATCTACATAAATTTTAATAGAAATTATCATATGTGTCCTACCATCAAGTGTATCTATCATGATGTAGTACCTGAAGACTAAAAATGGAAAATGGAGATGAGTATATGTATAATTCTTCCTAGTGTAGGTTTGATCTACCAAAACATACGTGACAATTTCACAAGCATAGGTGTCATCTTATGGGTGTATGTGTGATGTTTTTGGGGATATTTTCCATATGTTCCCAATTTCTGTGTCATATTCAACCTGATTGGTGTGAATCTTCATGCCTTTCCAAAAAAACTATTGCAGGTTAAACATGATCAGACTTAATGGGATTCATCTAAACTTTGAGCTAAGGTTTTGGGATTCCATGTCATCATGAATTCAATCAATGGGATGATTATATATAGATTGTTATTTATGAAATTTTATCCAAGGAAACATGAAAAATCAAAATAATAGTTAAAGAACTCAAAGATTTTAAAATCCCCAAGAAAGAAAGAAACATTATAAAAACACACAAAAAAACATGATCTTGGAGGTTTGAGTAGAGGAAAATAATAAGGTAACAATGCATATATAAAAGGAGGATGGGTCCAAGAGGTTGGAGAGTTCGTTTTATTTTTGAGTTCAGGTTGAAGATGGTTACTATTGATTTTTTTTTATTTTCATTTTTATTAGTTTTATATTGATTTATTCTTCCCTATTCATGTACATTACCCTTATAATGTAGGTTAAATTCTTGATTTATTATAGAAGGGAATTTTTTACCTCGTAATGTTTTATTCATCATGTTTTAATGAATAAAAATCTATCATGTTGATTAATTTGGATTCAAATTGATTTTTTAATACTTTTAATACAATTGTGATCAAGTCTTTGAACTCGTTCATTGTTTACTAATTTGGTTGATAAATTTCAATCTCCATTGATCTAGTGTAGTTTATCTCGAAGGAGAAGGTTTTATTAGGTGATGAGTGTTTAGAAATCACTAGAATGTATGTGGAGATAGTGAGTTACTTTTGAATTGTTAATGAATACCAATAACATATTGGGTATTTCCTCAGTATTTTTTATTGGTTTAGTGACCTTTTATGCACACAATAAAGAAGACAGGACAAGACGTAATCATGGTTAGGTTATTCTCTATAGTATCTTTTAGCCTAGTGTGTTTAATGAATCAATTGAGGAATAATTAACTTATTAATTAACAAGGATATAAGTAAACCCATTTTAGGGACTATGATATCATTGTGATTGGAAATCAAACTCTGATCAAATCACCATTTCATTAATTTATTTTCAATCTCTTGTTTCAATTTCTTACTTTTTTTTCAAAATCACAAACTAAAAACATGAATTTTATATGATCAGTGAGTGGAAACATGTTTTATGAACTCTTATCTAGGATAAAATTTTAGGTTACAAATATAATTATATTTAACCAATAAAATAAACTTCTTTTTCAACGCCCATTGATAGGTGTGATTTAAAACATGGCATCATTGTTGGGTATGCAGTTCTAAAAACAAAAATTAAAAATATATATTTTTAAAAAAAATTATGAGCCAATCTTATAATAACCAAATACTTCATTTTGACCTAGAAATGGAAATAACAATATAAACTAATTTTTGGAACCTAAAATTGAAATTTGAATGTTATGAGGTATCCTTTACCAACTCAATTTATCTTTCTAATGATCACTTTGATCCTATCATCATGGAAGCCAAACCAAATCAGACTTTGAGTGATATTTATGCCCCACGATTCATTAACAAAAATAATATAAAATTTTAATTCTAGAATTATAAAATTAATTTTAAATTAAAACTATCTTGATTCAATTACTTTCAAAATTCCATGGATTTCCATGTAAAGATCTGAACAAGAACATAAAATAGTTAACACTAGTTTTCTCAACTTTGAAGCCTGGGGGAGTGGTTAAGATAAAGTCAAGTGGAGATAATTCCCCTTTCACTTAAATGAGTTTACAAATAATGGTTATATATAATACAAATAGGATATATCCATAACTAGAATTACTTCCAAATAATCTAATTGCAATGATTTTTTTCCCACTTCCAAAAGTACAGAAATAAGAATAAAGGTATATTCCATCAGGAAATCATTATAATATACTCTATATGAGTACTAAGAGATATTTAGACAACTTTGTGTCAGTTTCCCACATCAATATATAGAGGATAACCACTTCCTAGTCTTCTTCTATCAATGAATGTTGGAAAATGATATAAAATTTCTAGATTCTTCATATAGGGGATCTCTAATAGAAAAATCACTACTATAAGGAAAGGGACTTATTGAAAATATTTTCCAAAAATCACAACAATTTTGAATAAGAGGTAACAGTAGAAGAGGCATACATGAGGTGTGAACTTTTGAATCATCCCCATTACTTGAATATATAATTTAATAGCTAACAAGACTTGTTATATAGATGGATTTTAAATATACAAGTTTAAAACAAGTGATAACCAAGGTTTTTGGTTTATGTTCTTCCCCTCAACATTTTACATATAAATATTATGAGATATAAGGAATGAAAAGTTGTAAATTATACTTTCACACAAGGAAATTACAATAAAATCAAGAATAGAGTGAGCCTAACCAAGTCTAATCTGGATCTATCAATCAGTAAAACCAATCCCAACCATCATTCTAAAATCAATACCAATAACAACCCCCATTCCAGCAACAACTACCACCTTACTATTAGTAATTCCAAAACCCACCACCATTTAAAAAACCTTGCAATAAATCCTATAAAAAAATAGTTAACAAACATTAACATATATTATAATAAAAGAGACCATATGAAAAACCTTCATCCAGTGTACAAGCCCCAATATAAGAGAAAGAAGGACCTAAAGTTTAGAATATTTGGAATGAAGTGGGAGAGTTGAGAAATCAAATTGGTGTTATAGTAAATATTCTATCCAAAACTCCTAGGAAACTGCCATATTAGTTAGTTCATAACCCAAGGAGAATTTTACTATGATAACAATAATAAGTTTCAAGGATATTCACCACAATACCACCCATGAACCTGAGAAAACTCCACCAAATCCTAAAGAAAACCAATTTAGGAATCTTGGATAGATTCCTGAGATCTAGAAACAACTAGAAAAGAAAGATAACTAGGATAAAGGTGGTACTAGAATAAAGAAACAATAGTCTCCATTGTGAATTCTGCAAAGAGAGAAGAAATACCTTCGCCATCCTTTTCCATCAATAATGATTCATTCTAAGAAGATTGAAGTAGAGGAACTTCAAAGATAAATTCTAGAAACAATCCAGAGAGTTGAGATTGATATTCCTCTTCTTGTAGAACTTAATAAAATCATAAATTATACCAAATTACTTAAAAGAAATTGAAAAATTAATATGAGTATCTAAAGGATTTCAAGATTTAAATTAGGAAAAGGTGTATCATCTCTTATCACACCATAGTTTACAAAAAACATGTCAAGATCTAGAGAAATATTATTTCCCTTTCACTATTGGTTTGATAAATTTTTAAAATTTAATTTTTTTTATTTAGGTTATTCTATAAATTTTATGCCACACTCAGTGTTTACATATTTTATCATGGGAGATTTTAATCCAATAAGAGTGGTTGTGAAGCTTTCAAAGTGATCTACTATTTTTCCAGTATAAATATTGGAAGATGTCCTAGTTATAGTCCAAGATCTAACTTACCCTAGTGACTTTTATGTACTGGATATGGAAGAATATAGAATCAAAAAAAATTCACCCATAATTTTTTGGATGCCATTCTTGAAAACAACCAAAACCATTATCAATGTACATGAAGGGAAACTAATCATGGAGTTTGGAGATATCACAATCCATTTAAATATATTTTACTTTATAAAGTATCCTTCAACTAACCATTCACTCCTTACGCTTTTCCACTTTAAATAGGTTGATCCTATTGATAACCTTATTATGTTACATGAAATTTTAGAATTAGGAAAATACTTAATGATGGAAAACTTTATAAAGGATGGATCTATCAATAATTACGAATAATCTATTTTCAGTGTGCATGATGAGGTAAATTTTGAGTTTTTTTATGGATTCTATTTTATATTAAATGATGAAGTACCTTATATTTCATATTATGTGATAGAAGTAAAATCTATATAAGTGATAAACAAAAATATTCTTTCATCTCTAGAACAATCAATGAATGTGGAATTAAAACATTTACCAATGGATTTGAAGTATGCGTACTAGATGAAAGGATAAAAAATACCAGTGATCATCACCAATAAATTTTCCCCAACCAAAGAAAATAAATTTATTTAATTTTTGAAAGAAATTGTGAAATTCAAACATTTTATTTTAGGAGTTATCCCTAGAATAAACTCCCAAATCTACTCACACAAAAATCTTCTTGAGGAGAATTCCAAACCTGTTAGGTAGCCACGAAAAATGATGAATCCCACCATAATTAAGGTTTTTAAAATGATATAGAGAGGATTTTAGTGGCTAAAATAATATACCCCATTTCATAATCATAATGGGTGAGCCCCATTCACATTTCCCCAAAGAAAGAGGGTTGACCATTATGAGGAATGAAAAAATAAATTGATCCCTATGAGAATTCAGGACAACTAGAGAGTTTGTAAAAATTATAGGAAGTTGAACTAGTTCACTATGAAATATCATTTCCCCATATCATTAATTAAATATATTTTATAAGTTTTGGTATGTAAAACTCATGATTACTTCGTAGATAGTTTTTAATGCTATTTTTAAGTACCTATTTTCCCATAGGACCAAGAGAAAACAACCTTTAAATGTCCTTTTGATACATTTTTCTACAAGAGTATGACATTCATATAGTGTAATGCTCCAAATACATTTTATTAGTGTATGGAAAGTATATTTTATGACCACATTGATAAATACCTAGAGGTATTTTTTGATGATTTTACTGTATTTTTAAATGCATTTGATCATTTCTTGATAAATATAGAAAAAAATTGTAAATTTTCATTCAAATGAACTTGGTTTAAATTTTGAAAAGTATCATTTCATGGTAAAAAAAATAATAGTATTAGGGATAATTTCATAAAAATGAATTGAGGTGGACAAGTAATAAATTGAATTAATACATTCTTTATCTTATCCCACTTGTGTAAGACATATTAAATCCTTCCATGATCATGTAATATTTTATAATAGGATTATTAAGAAATCTGATAACATTTCTCTTTCATTATCTATATTTATTTTAAAAGATAATGGTTTTGATTTTGAAGATAAATGTAGTGAATAGTTTTCTAAATTTAAGATCAAGTTAATAACCCCACTAGTGATGCATCCACCTAACTAGGTGAACCCCTTCTAATTACATTATAATGCTTTTAATCAAGATATGGGAGAAATTATTCCCCATAAAATTGAAGGAAAACTACAAGTCATTTTCTATTACTAGAGAACCTTATATGTTTGCAAGAGAAACTATATAAACACAGAAAATGAGTTCTTGTATTTGTTTTTTATTTGGATAATTATGATCTGATTTTCTTGGAACTAAATTAATTGTATTTTCTTATCAGATAGAACTTCAATATTTTATGAATAAGGTTGAATCCAAACCAAGGCAATTTAAATGGATCCTATGGTTATAATAGTTCAACCTATAAATCAAGGAAAATGATGGAGGAAAGAAAAAAGTATCTAATCACCTAAGAAGGTTTCCCAACACTATTAAAGTTAAAATTCTATCCCAATACCCAATGAATGATAAAATTCTAGGAGAGAAGCTATAAATGATTGAAGGAGAGGTTCCTGGGTATACTGATTTGGTTAACTATATTGTAAATTCCCATGAACCATCTCATTTAAATACCTAATAAATTAAAAGTCTAAAATATGATTCAAAATTATACATTTTTTAGGATCCATATATGTGGAAAATTTGTAATGATCAAATGATAAGGTGATATTTACCTGTAAGTGAAATTCAATCTGTTTTAGAGTTTTTTCACACTTTATCTAATGGAGGCCACTTTGGATATCAAATAATTGCAAGGAAATTTTTAGAATATGGAATTTATTATCCCCAATTGTTAAATTATTCTCATTATTTTTGTAAAAAATGTGAAAATAACTAGTGCAGAAAACATTTTTTACGTCAGTTATTTTTCATTTTTTATGTTGGTTTCTAGCCGACGTTAATACGGCCGATGTTATAAATAACGTTTTTGACGTCGGTTATTTAAAAACCGACGTCAAAAACATAAAATCGCGATGTTTATGACGTTGGTTATTTTAGAACTGACATGATAAATAAAATTGGAAGGGTTTATCACGTCGGTTCTTTAACAACCGACGTGATAAAAGGCCTGGTAAATGGTTTATCATGTCGGTTATTAAAAAAGCGACGTGATAAAAGGATGGGGAAATGGTCTATCACGTCGGTTATTAAATAACTGACGTGATAAACCAGGGGGTGGGGGGTTTATCACATCGGTTATTATAGAACTGCCATGAAAAACCGGGGGGTGGGGTTTATCACGTCAGTTATTAAACAACCGACGTGATAAACCGGGGGGCGGGGTTTTATCACATCGGTTTTTTAATAATCGACGTGATAAACCGGGGGAGGGGGGGGTTATCACGTCAGTTATTATATAACCGCCATGATAAACTGGGGGTGAGGGTGGTTTATCACGTCAGTTATTATATAACCACCGTGATAAACTGGGGGGAGGGGGTTTATCACGTCGGTTATATAATAACCGACGTGATAAACCATTTTCCAGGCCTTTTATCATGTCAGTTATTAAATAACTGACGTGATAAACCATTTTCCAAGCCTTTTATCACGTCGGTTATTAAATAACCGATGTGATAAACCCAATTTTTTTAAAAAAAAAAAATTAATGCAGTCATCTGCTCTCCACCAGAATCAACCAGAAAACAAATCAAGAAATCTTACCACAAAAACAGAAGTAGATCAAAATTAAGCATATACATTGATAACATATAAAAATTACCCCCTAGACAGCCCCCACCCTCATGTATACCCCATGGACAGCCCTCCCCCACCCCGTTGGATCCCTCACCCTCATGTATACCCCCTGGACAGCCCTCCCCCACCCCATTGGAGCTCCCACCCTCATTTATACCCCTTGGACAGCCCTCCCCCACCCCATTGAAGCCCCCACCATACTCCTGGACTACCCCCCGACCCCCGGACAGCCCCAAACACCCCTCGACAACCCCCCACCCGCCTGAACAGCACCCCCTCACCCCCTCACCCCACTTGACAGCCCCCACCACACCCCTGGACAGCCCCAAACACCCCTGGACAACCCCCCCACCCTCATGTATACCCCCCACCCCTGGACAGCACTCCCACACCCCTGGACCGCCTTCCCACACCCCTGGACAGCCCTGCCACCCCCCTGGACTGTCCCCCCACCCCACCAGATAGCCCTCCCAGACCATTGGACACCCCCACACCCTTGGAACCCCTCCCCCACAAACCCAAATCCATACCAGAAAAACCATCATAAGTAAACCAAAACAAGAAGCAGAGAAAAATTAAACATTCACTTATATAAAATTCAAAACTTACACTGTCAACTTCAAAAAAAACTTAATCCAACCTAAACAACTACCAAATACACAATTACAACGACAATATTCAAAATTACATTTTACATTACAAACAACTAAAATTCAATCAAACCTGTAAAATAATTTAACCACTCCACTTGTAAGTGTTTGATGTCTTCAGCAGTATAGGGTTTAGGGTCATCAAAAAACTACAAATGAAAAAGATAGTAGTTAACGTGTATAATGAATAAATCAAATTGAAATATTATGGAAAAGTTTAAGAGGAAATTGTACCAGGTCAAAATTCACAACTGTCCCAGTTGTTATTATTTCATACATAAATCTTAACATATAATATCCGTATTCTATGAGGCCTTGTTGTTCATGACAATTCTGTTTGAATGAGTATAAATTCAATATATTATTTTTATGTAATAAATCAAAAAGTAAAAATTATAAATTGATGTTTACCTTCGCATTTACATATTTTATCTTTGCACTTCTTTTCTTTGTGTTTTTTTGAAAGTAGGCCCATGCACTGTTAGAAAATAATACGAATGGGGTAAATTTAAAATTCATTATAATATATAAAACTATTGAGAAATTGAAACTTACTTTTCCAATATATTCTTAAAACTTTCCTGCACATCACCATGGACAGAGCATATCCAATAAAAGGCTTTCTCCCTTGGGCAAAAAACCCCTAACATCCAATAATCACTGATAAAAGGAAATTTGACGTTAGTGGTTTTTTATGTTAAAAGATAATTAACTCTTTGAGAGAAATGTGTTTCATACCTCTCACAAAAAGTTATCATCCAACATTGTGTGATTATATTCTTTTCAAATCTTTCAGCAATATAAACCATTCTTTGTTCCTCATTCAATGCACATGCTGCAGGGGAAATCAATTGCAGGTCCATGAATCCATATACTTCTGTCAGCTCATTCCTCTCACAAATTTTATAAAGATACCTAATACAAAACATACATAAGTATACATTTTTAATAAATATAACGTAGGTAAAATGTGTTAAGACTTACATGGAAAAAAAATCACCACATTGATGCCCAACTTATCTCCAGTAATAAGCTCCATGATATTAGTTTTTATAATCCCCACTCTTATTTCACATCCACAAACATGAGCTTCCATTGGAAACTCATAATAACCCGAAAACAAATGTGAATATCTTGACAATCTGTCAAGACCATTTGAATCTGTATCTGATTTCATAGCCATTTGTCTTTGTTGTTGTCTATACAGTATTTCTTTACCTTTGAAGTATTCCTGTAAAAAAAATAGAAAAATATATTAGTTTTCAAATGATAAAAAAACTTTAATAAAAAAATAAAATAAAAGATAAAACATTCATACCTCTATGGTAATGAGTCGAAGAAGTCTGGATGGCCAAATTAAAAAATGGTTGATACTCTGTCCAACTGTCACCACCTCATCTGTAGGTATTGGTACCCTAGCTGATTTATTTATAATATCCTGTGCACTGACCCTCTGATTCTCTACCTCTAATTTTTGATGATGAACTATATCTCCAATACAATATACCAACCCATATGGTACTATATGATGTTGAGAATCATCAACATACAACTTGCAATAAGTAGGAAGCTGTGGCGGAGGCGTAGGATAAAAAATGGGGTCCGCAGGCTGAGGTGGGGGAGTGGGAGCTACTGGCGGAGGTGGAGGATAAATAATGGGGTCTTCAGGGGGAGGTGGAGGAGTGGGAGCTGCATTATGAAATTGTCTTTTCATTTCTACAAACATAGACTGCACCGACTCTCTAATCTTGTCCTCCATCGTCGCATTAATATTATAAACTTCAGCCTCCAAGGATTCTATTTTTTTTATAAACCCCATTAATGTTAGAAGTTGAAGAACGTGGCAACACTTTTCTTACTGATACACCTTCCGGATATACTCTTACATGACCAGGATGTTCGGGCCTTCCCAATGCTGCAAATAAAATATCTTCCCTCCCAGTAGCTGTAAATGTCCCCTCTGAACTCTGCTCCTCAAGAGAGTCATGTATTAATTAATTGAACATTTCTGTAATGATTGAAATTATATGAAGAAAATAGTTAACTTAAATAAATAAAATAGATATCTTACAATCCTCTCAGCTACGATTCTCAATTCTTCCGAAAGATATTGCCCTTTTTTTCCCTTCTGATCTCTCTTCCATTTCTCATGTCTAGATGGAGGGGATGGAGAGGCCACCTCTCCAGAGCTTGAAGACTCAGCTCTTAGTTGTTGAAAATTTTCCGCCATCATTTGTTCTTCCAATAATTCATACCCTCCCTGAGATAAACTATGAGGGTATACATTTTTAGATTGGATCTCCTGATGAGCTTTCCTTGTTTGTTGTAATTTAAGAATAAGAAATCATTAACAAAACATTAATAAAATCATTTATATAAGAAAGTTTATAAAAGTTTACATTTCCCTTACCAGAAATGACTCTTTTATTCTAATTTCAAAAAATTGTCTCCATGTGTCTTCATCTATAAAAGGATATATACGACATGGATTGTCATGACTCCTATGACCATAAATGAAATCAGATGAGAGGGTTGATTTGAAATCCCTCCATCTCTTGGCAACTAATGATAATCATTTCTTCCTGACTCCTCTAGTGTCAGGAATATCAAATTTCATCTGATAAAGAAGAGGTTAAACATATTATATATACTAGAAACATTAAAAGCATAGTCAAACAATGACAAAAGATCTTACCAAAATCGTCTCCCACAACTGAGAGATAATCGCTTTATCCACACTTCTCCAATCATCATACAGAATGCTTACTTTGCTCTTAGCCTGAGTTGCTACAAAACTCTTAAAATATTTTGCATTCGGACCTCTAGGAATATCATCATCATCAAACTCAACGACTATCCTCTGATCCTGCGTACGGGCAAGTGATAATTTTGTTAAACGTGTGCACCCACGTTTACCAACCTTTGAACTCTTTGTCGTAATAGGATCATGTGAATGTTCATCCCTAGAGGTATGACCAGCAATATGCTCCTCTCCAGAATCATGTGGTTGATCATCTGAATGATCTGTCATTATCCTTCAAATCAAAAAAACAAATGTCAGTTCACAAATATAAAAATTCAAATATTTTAACACTAATGTAATTAGAAAATAGAAAAGTGTACTAAGTTACATAATAGTAAACATTGGTCATATGGTAAGCATGTTAAACAATGTTAAAGATGGTGAAGATGGTCAAGATGGTCAAGATGGTCAAGATGGTAAGCATGGTAAAAATGGTAAACCTGGTAAACATAGTAAACATGGTAAAGTAATTGTCAGTGAACAAAAATAATAGATATATAATTCATGTAATGGTTATAAACATGATAAAGTAAACTAAACAAACTTAAAACAAACAAAAACATATACTTATTTTGTTTTAAAACATGTTTTAATAAATAAAAAACTTACAATATCTAACATTTATGGAAAAAAATAAATTTAAACAAGAAATAAACATATGTTACCTGTAATTTTAGGAATGTACAAATGGATTGTTTTCCCAAATTCCTTCGTCGTGATCATTCCTTATGGCACAAACTATGTCTTCAACATGATCATCATTATGTTCTGTTAATCTTTCCATGGAAGTAGGGATCTCACATAAATCAGCATATTCATCAATTTCATCCTCACCAACATATTGTTTTTTCCCTTGTAAAACAACAGCCCACTGCATATCTGATTGATCTACTACATAGAAAATTTGTTTTTCATGTGTTTTCATTATAAAAGAATCAGTTGTGTCTTCCAATCTATTTAGATTAACAAGTGTCATTCCAAATTCATCGTGTCTGACACTGTTGTTACTGTTAAACCATTTACAGTTAAAAATAGGAACTTTAATTTTAAAGTAATCAACCTCCCATTTGTCTTCAATCACTCCATAATATTCACTTGATGCAGAAATTGGGTTTTTGTCCTTAGCACTCGAAAAATGCATTGCTTCTGCAAACACCAATACACCACTATTCTGAACTGCACTTCTGTTGTCCTGAGATTTCGTATGAAATGTATAACCATTAATTTCATAACCGTACCATGTTATCACATTTAAAAATGGATCATCCACTATCCATTTTCATGTCTCTGATACATCTGATCTACTAAGAAAAGTCTTTTTAATCCATGACAAAAAAGTTTTGTTGTGCTCATTCAAAATCCACATTTCTTTCTTCTTTGGATGACATTGTTTCAACTCATTAATATGCAATGTGATATACGGTTGAGCATTAGTTATGTTATTTAAGATGTATGATTCTAACTTCTTCATCTATTCAGCTGACAATGATTTGACTTTCAAGCCGCGAATCCCCTTTCCCTCATTATTAACTCGTTCATGGCGAGATGGAGGCAAACCTATGTGTTGCGTCGCAGCCAAGTAGCTCGTACAAAACTCTGCTACCTCCTCAGAAATATACTTTTCAATAATGGAGGCTTCGGGTCGATATAGATTTTTAACATACCCCTTTAATATTTTCATATACCTTTCAAAAGGATACATCCAACGAAGATATACAGGTCCACAAAGCTTTATTTCTCGAACCAGATGAATCATTAAATGCACCATTATATCAAAAAAAGTTGGAGGAAAATACATTTCCAATTGACAAAGTATAAAAATTGAATCCTTTTCCAAAATGTTCAAAGCATTCACATCAATCACCTTGTTACAAATTGAATTGAGAAAATAACACAACTTCATTATAGTCTTTCTGACACGAATGGGAAATATTCCACGCAATGCAACTGGTAGAATTTGTTTCATCATGACGTGACAATCATGTGATTTAATACCTATCAACTTCAAGTCCTTCAATGAGACAAAATTTTTTACATTAGAAGAATAACCTTGAGGCACTTTGGTATCATGAAGACACTGACAGAAGCTAATTTTCTCCCTCTTCGATAATGTATGACAAGCCGGGGGAAGAAATGTTCGTCTTCCTTTAGGAGTGGGAGCTAACTCCAAACGTATTCCCATTGATAGTAAGTCTAATCTTGCATTCAACCCATCTTTAGTCTTTCCTTTAATATCTAAAAATGTTCCAATCAAATAATCACAGATATTCTTCTCCACGTGCATGACATCAATATTATGTTTAACTTCATGATACCTCTAATATGGTAGCTCAAACAAAATTGACCTTTTCTTCCAAATATGTCTATCATTACCAAATTTCTATGTCTTTCCCAATGACACATCAAGGTTTTTCACCCTCTCAAAATATAGATCAAGGGATAAAGGTTTTGGAGCAGTATCAAATTCTTGTGATCCATTGAATGCTTTTTTTAGTCTTCTATAAGGGTGTTCCATAGGAAAAAAATTTCAATGACCCATGTACACTGTTTTCCTCCCATGATGCAATTGACAATATGACGTCTGTTGTTCGCAAATTGGACATGCTTTATGCCCTTTAACACTGTATCCAGAAAAATTTCCATATGCTGGGAAGTCATTTATAGTGAACAAAAGCACTACATTCAGTTGAAAATATTCCATTTTATAAGAATCATACACCCTAATACCATCAGCCCATAACAGTTTCAAATCATCAATCAAAGGTGACAAGTAAACATCAATATCATTATCGGGTTGCTTTAGACCAGAGATCATTATACTCAACATGACATATTTGCGCTTCATACAAACTTCAGGAGAGAGGTTGTAAATTACCAATAAAACAGGCCATGAACTACGTGTGCTACTGAGGGTTCGGTATGGATTCATTCCATCTGTGCACAACCCTAGTCTGAGATTTCTAATTTCATTTCCAAATGTAGAATACTGCGCATCAATTTTCTTCCATTGTGGACAATCAGCTGGATGACGTATTTTTCCATCACATACCCACTCTTCAACATGCCATCTTAACCTTTTTGCATCATGTGAATTAGCAAATAAACGTTTGAAACAATTAATTATAGGAAGATACCAAAATACCTTTGAAGGGAGCTTTGTAATCTCTACACCAGCCTGTGATTTTTCTTTCACCTTATACCGTGATGTCCCACATTTAGGAAACTCTGATAGAAATTCATATTCCTTCCTATATATAATGCAGTCATTCGGACAGGCATGTATTTTCTTGTATCCCAATCCCATCGGGCACAATATTTTCTTGGCTTTGTAATGTGAATCTAGAAGATCGTTATCTTTTGGAAGAATGTCTTTCATCAATTGTAGAAGCTCTGTAAAACTTCTGTCACTCCATCCATGTTTCTCCTTCAGGTTAATTAATCTTAACACCGCCGAAAAAACCGTAAAATCTGTACAACCAGGATATAATGGTTTTTCAGCATCACCATATAGACGTGCAACTGTCAGTTCTATCTCAATTTGTTCTGCTACAATATCGTGAATAATTTCTTCAATTCCATCGGAGTTACCATCTTGTGAATCATCATCATCAGTGACATTTCGTCCAGTTTCACCATGCCAAATCCAAGGGCTGTAACTCGGATTAAAACCATGACAAATCAGATGATCTTTTATCTCTCTACTTTTCAACTTCTTCATATTCAAACATTTCAGGCATGGACAGAAAAAAATGTCACTACTTGGAACATTTCATTTTTAAAATTCCAAAAAGGCATCAACACCTTCCTCAAATTCATTTCTCATTCGATGTGCCATAATCCAACTTCGACTCATTATTACCTATAACAAATATCAACAAAATATATATATTTTTAAGATAAGAAAAATATATGTTTATATGAAAAAAATCATAATTTGAATGTAAAACAATTTAAAATATAAAACAAATCTATGGGTATTTAAGAAAATATGCTTGAATATTATTTTTAAAACAAAATATAATTAGATATAATAGTTTTAAATTTCATTGAATCAAAGAAAACCATGTCGCCTACATAGTTGATAGAAAATTGGACAAAATGGAGTAAACCTGAGAATCACCCCCCCCCCCCCCCCCGGACAACCCCCAAAACCCTCTGGACAGGCCCCCACCCCCTTGGACAGCCTCCCACACCCACCCACCCCCTTGGACCACCCCTGGACACCCCCCAACCCTCCGGACAGACCCCCACCCCTCTAGACAGCACCCCCCACCCCTCCTGGACACCACCCCCACCCCTACCCCTTGAACACCCCACTGGACACCCCCCAACCCTCTGGACAGCCCCCCACCCCCCCAGACAACCCCCAAAACCCTCTAGACAGGCCCCCACCCCCGTGGATAGCCACTCACACCCACCCACCCCCTTGGACACCCCCCTAGACACCACCCGTTTCCACATCTTTTATATAACATATTTTTTTTAAACGTGACATTATTAAAAACGTTTCATGAAATATGATGAAGAGTCCAATCTTATTTCTTATGAAATTTTTCTTACTAGAAAGGGTCTTAGTATTGGATAGAATAATAAATAAAGTGGCATAAAACAGAAATATAATCCTAAAAAATGCATATAATCCAGCTTAAATATTTGAATAAATATGTTTGTAATCAACCATCAAATACAAAAGGTGTATGAGAGAACAATTAGAGAAAAAATGGCAATGAGAGATCATAGTCATTGAGGGAGGATGGTGTCAAAGGAAACACAAAATCAAATTAACCGAGACCACTTTATGAAGTAATCCATGAAAAAGAAAAACCTACATCAAATAAAATCTTGAAACATCAAAAAACAAACAAATACCCATTTCAAATAGAATCTAGTATCTTGATTCAGAAACTCTAAAAAATAAATAAATCACAATCTCATTGATTGAATCCTGAATTTCTAAAATAGAACAATACACTGGTTTCACTTTGGTTGGTGGTGCAATTATTTGTTGTATTCGATCATCAATTAGTTTTGTGACATAAAATCAAAAAATCTTGTGAAATATATATAATTAACATTCATTATTCAAGTTCACATTATTTTTGTAAAATTACCCATGTCTATATTATCATTAATAAAAAACATTATCATTATTCTCAACTAAAATCATGAGAATTGTGATATTCCCATTTTTATAAACATATATTAATGATGTTATGATAGAGTTTATCATAACTAATAATATAAAAAATGGTATACTTATCTATAGTAGAGTCCTATAAGACAAAATAGATGCATGATATTTATGTGACATTTAGATTTTTTAAAGGGATATAATGATGTTTAATACTTCCCAGAAGGGTGAAATTATAAGGGAGTTTAGTGTCTTCTAAAAATACAAAGTGGGTAAAATTGAATTTGTTTCCATTAAAGAAAACAAATGGTTTATCATAGATTTATTAGACTCTA
Organism: Viscum album; assembly: GCA_963277665.1. Lineage (NCBI taxonomy): Eukaryota > Viridiplantae > Streptophyta > Magnoliopsida > Santalales > Viscaceae > Viscum > Viscum album. The sequence goes on along the minus strand of OY728163.1, from coordinate 78,370,396 downwards.
TGAGGGTGAATGATAAATATTTATTTTATTATGTTCCATTATAACTCATGTGTAAATATTTATTTTAGTTCAATTAATGAATGATAAATGGTTTACATTAATTGTTTTTGTTTTCTAAAAAAATGACATCTTCAATATGGATGATTGATTCCTATTCTATGATAAGACACTCAACAAGGATGATTCACTATATATGATGATAATTTCTTTTAATTCTCTAATCACATAAAAATTATTGGTTATCCAACTACAAAATTGTTAGATGAACCTGAGCGTTAAATGAAATATAGGATAAAAGGAATGGATGAATCAACCATACCTCAAATTTCTTTTTGATAATGAAATTCAAACCGGTCAAATCAGGAAATATTCCAAATATTTCCTTAATTGCGCCATAGTCCTTCAATAAATAACCCCAAATATGTTTCCAACATAGGAGGATTTTGAGTCATTAAATGCAAGGTAATATATCAAAATTTGTTTTATAAAGAAATAAAAAAACAAGACACTCAAGATAAAAACAAATGTCCGGTGCCAACGATATTCCAAAAGATGTAATAGGGTTCGAAATGGAAGAATCTAACCTAGTTTAAACAAAAAAAGCACAAAACATAAATATAGACTATTCGGGAAAAAAACGAACGAAATAAATTCGTGGAAGGCTTACTTGAGTGTTGCGAGTTGAGATGATAGATCCGAGGAGAGTAAAGATGATAAACGATGAAGCCAAAATGAGTTTAACGCAGGTTGATCGACGAGCCGATTAGGGTTTACCGCGTGAGAGAGCGAGACGGCGGACTGTCGATCGAAAAATCGTAAATGACAGTCCACGGGGCTTTAATTTTTTAAATGTTTTATAACTTCGGTTATTATATAACTGATGTTATAAAATATTTTTTAAATTTATAACGTCGGTTATTTTAAAACCGACGTAAAAAACCCCCCGCGCTTTGGTTTTTTATGTCAGTTATTTTAAAACTGACGTAACCCCCCCCCCCCCCCCCCGCGCTTTGGTTTTTTACGTCGGTTATTTTAAAACCGACGTAAAAAACCCCCTGAGCTTTTGTTTTTTACGTCTATTATTTTAAAACCGATGTAAAAAACCCCCCGTGCTTTGGTTTTTTACATTGGTTATTTTATAACCAATCTAAAAAACTCATAGATATCTCATTTTTTATGTCGGTAATAAAATAACCGACGTAACAAACCCCCCGCTCTTTGGTTTTTTATGTCGGTTATAAAATAACCGACGTAAAATACTCATAGATATCTCGTTTTTTACGTCAGTTATTTTATAACCGACGTAAAAAACCAAAGCGCGGGGGGTTTTTTACATCAGTTCTTTTATAACCGATGTAAAAAACCAAAGTGCGGGGGGGTTTTTACGTCGGTTATTTTATAACCGACGTAAAAAACCCGTAGATAACTCGTTTTTTATGTCGGTTATTTTATAACCGACGTAAAAAAAACTCCGTGCTTTGGTCTTTTACGTCGGTTATAAAATAACCGACATAAAAAACGCCTCGATATCTTGTTTTTTACGTCGGTTATCAAATAAAAGACGTAAAAAACCCACGCGCTTTGATTTTTAATGTCGGTTAATTTATAACCGACGTAAAAACCGAACACGCGCGATTTGTAACGTCGGTTATTAAAATAACCGACGTTAAAAAGCTACTCAACGCATTTGTTACGTCTGTTATAAAATAACCGACATAAAAAACCACATTTCACAGATTCTCACATCGGTTATATATAACCGATGTAAAAAATGGTGACGTAAATAATGTTTTCTGCACTAGTGAATTTAAAATTTTCTGGAACCATTTCAAAGAGAGAATAAATTCTTTAAAAACACATCAAATTTTTTGGATTTTTTAAATTCTAGGAGATATAATTTATTGGAACTTTCCCAGTGAATTTTTAAAATTATTATATCTTACTTGCATTTTATTATATTTATAAATGGGTGGAATATAAAGATACAAAAATTAATGATTCTATAATTGTGTGGGATTTTTTCGGGACTAACATTTTTTGTAGGTTTGGAGTACCAAGAGCCATCATTAGTGGAAAAGTGACTCATTTTTTCAATAGGATCATGGAGGATTTTTTTAAGAATATATGGAGTATTTAAAAAGATATCCACACTTTAACATCAGCAAAAAAATGGAAAAGATGAAGTTTCAAATAGATAAATCAAGGAAATTTTAGAGAAAAGTGTGTAACCAAATAAAAAATACTGGATCCAAAGGTTAGAATACACCTTATGGGCTTATATGAAAGTCTATAAAACACACATATGAATGATCAAATATTGATTAATTTATGTAAATAGTTTTCATATACCTATAGATATTGAACTCAAAACATATTGGGTTGTGAGAGAAGTAAATTTGAACCTAGATAGAGCATGAAAAGAAATAAGACTAAAACTGCAATAAAAGGAGGAGATCTAGAGAGAAGATTTTGAGAATTCAAAAATCTATAAGGAAATAGTTAGAGTGGAACATGATAGACTATTTTAGTAGAAAGACTTTCTTTCTAGAGAACAAGTGTTGTTATTCAATTCAAGACTCAAGATTATTCTAGGTAAACCACATTACAAATGGGAAGGACCACTTATAGTTACTAATGTATATCCTTTTTTTGTTATACAGGTTGTAAAAGAAGAAAACTATAACCCATTCATCATTAATGGAAACATACTGAATAAGTATTATGGAAATCTACCCCAAGATCCAATATATGTGATCGCACTCCTCTAACCTATCTATCAATGAAAACCATCAAGTTTTACCTCTCCTAAAAAATTACTTTCTTACACAAATTCCATTTGAAATTTAATTACATGCTAAGTTTGTTTTAATTCATTGAGGAAACTATATCATTTAAGTATGAGGGGGGATTTGTAGCATTTAATTTCAAAAAAAATATTTTAAAAAATTGTGTTTATTTTTCATTTTCTTTTTGCATATTTAGTGTGTTTTAAAATGTGTTGACCATAATTATAATTCCTTCAACTTTGAATTTATTCCAATGTTGGGAAATTTATTCAACTCATGTACTCACCTTATATGAATGATGAAAATAAATTGTTTTCAAATTTTAAGTGAGGAAAATTCATGAAATTACCACTAATTTTTATTTATCATTCCATGACATACTTTCCTACAATTGAAATAACTCACTTTAAAGGATTCTAAACCAATTTTGACAACTAATTTACAATTTCACTTTTATTGAGATAACCAAGACATGTTTAATCAACTGTAAAATTCTAATTAATATAGTCAAAACTTTTGATAATTCAAGGACCTTATGATAAAATCATTGAGGTATTTTTTGATTTTTAGTCCCCTTTTAAATAAACTTTAATTTTTGACATACCTCGACATTTAACCCATGTAGCCCTTAGTAGCCATGAATGACTTTTTTAGGTAGCCACATTACAATACAAAAATATTTATCTTCAATTCTCTAGATTCTAATGCATGATCTAGGTTGAGTTCAAGTGTGGGGGGATGAATGTGAGCTGGGAGAAGTTATTTGACATGTTTTCTTGAGATGAAGAATGAGGTTTTTTAACTTTTGAACTACTAATTTGAGAGAAAGGTATAGATGGTAAGGATAAAAATATGGTCAGGATATTATCCAAACCTAGCCATGGGAAACTAAATTTTTTTAAAGTGAAATAAGAACCTTTATTTCTAACTAAAAATTAAAATATGTATAGAAATTATAGATATTAAATAGATGAAAAAATATTGTTGAAAAGGAGTTAAAGTGGTAATAAACCTATCATTAATTATAAAAATATATAAGGAGGACTACCCATGAAGCTGGAGAGAAATTTGGATAATAATTGAAGTTGATTTCAAGATGAAATATGTTATAAAATATGTTATGAAGGTGAGAGGTTGAGAAGAAGTGATGAAGATATAGAATAAAGGCACTATAATTGATTAAAATGAATGGAAATATTTCATAATTTTGGGAAAGAAGTATCTTACAACCACAATAGAAATTTCAAAGTCTCTCTCTCCCTTAAAGAATAGAAAAAAATAAATAGTGAAACCTATTGAAGGAAACATACCGATTAATATTTCCCTCTACTAAAAAATCAAAAGGTGTGATCAAACCTTTCATAATTAAATAAATTGGGGGATTCAATGGAGTATTAAGTAACATAATGAAGCTATTATTGAAGGAAACTAAAAAACATGCATTATGGTTCAATAAAGATCTAAAACTTATAATCTACCTTGGAATTTTTTTCATTAATAATTTCCAAAATTAAACCTCAAAGTAACCCTGATAAGTCTTCCTAGTATGCACAAATACTTGATTTATTGGGTGGAGATGAATAAATTCATCAAGACTATGGTGAAACTTTAAAGGTATTGGACTAATAAAAAACCTTTCTTGAATTTTATATTTTGAGTGTTGAGTGAATCATTTAGGGGAAGGTTGGTATAAGTAATATTGGGAGGATATAAGAGGTGGAGATTAATTGAATGTGATTAATAAATAAAAATAAACCAAGAACATTAATTAGAAATGATAATACTTGATTAACATCAATTTGGAAAAGGGAATTTTCATTGGATAAGTATTTAAATTTTTCTCTATTAATATTTTTGAAGTTCACTTGTCTAGGGTTCAAAGGATTAAGTGTGGGGGGATTAATATAGTCTATAAATTCATGATATTGTTTTTGATATTCACTACAGGAAAATTAAAATTTCACGGTGGTTATTTTTGGATATGGCGGCGGTTTAAACCGCCGCTATATGATTCTGTGGTGGTTTCTGAAAACCATCGCTTAATTGTGTTTCGGGAAATTATTGGCGGTGCTTAAATCCGTTTAGCGGAAATTTATGGGAATCATCGTAGTTGGCGCATTTCGCAGAGGTTATAATGTTTTTAGCAGCGGTTTTACTGGTCAGGTGATTCTTTTTTTAGCGGCGGTTTTAACCACTGCTAAAAAAAGGAATCCCCTGACCTTAAAAATTGGGGATAAAAACATTATAACCACCGCGAATGTTTGTGGAAGATGGGAAAATGTAGTATATGTTTTAACTGCCTCTAAATTTAAGACCATAGTGGCGGTTAGAACCGCCGCTAATAGAAAAAACTGACATTTAGCAGTGGTTAAAATCACTGCTAAATCTACCTGTTATAGTTAGCGATGGATAAAATCGCTGCTAAAACCAGATTTGTAAAAAAACATCAGTTTCTACATCCCCTATATGAGTGCACTGAAAAAAAATCATTCCAAGAATACCAAAAGACCAATAGAATACATACTACAATCAATATGAAAAGAGATGCTTAACTAATCACAACCAAATGCATCGTTCAGTGGGTAAAGGAATGCAGATAAACATATCACATGGCCATTAGACCTTTAAAAAAAATTATAAATAATCATGTATGTCATATTTCATGAAAGCAATTCGAAGCTTATGTTATCATTAGGATGGGAGGTAGTAATTGTGGGTCGTTTGTGATTTTAGAGGCATTTGTGAGATTGTACTAGATCAAGAAGCATTTAATCACTTCTCATTTAAAATAGAGATCATATGAAAATGGTAGGAGGAAACACATGGAATTCATTTTGGTTGTTTGAGTTTTTTTATGGGAGACTCCTCAATTAGGGAATCAATGATTACAGAAGCAAAGGATTTTGGCACCGAAGTTTATGGGGTTGTTCGGGATTATCAAGACTGTCATGATAGTGGAATTCTATTTGGAATTTCCTCCAAAATATCAAGGAATGTGTGATGTTTTACATGTCTCTTATATTCAGATGTACGTTCTCGATCAAAATTATGTGATCAACTATGAATAATTTCAGTTGGAGACTTACACAACATTTGTGGAGCGCTACGTGAATCATGGACTGTAGTGAGAAATTTTTTTGAAGAAAGCCAATGTCACTTGTTAGAGTCATATGGGAGCATATGCGTATACATGAAGAGTCTTACAAGTGATAATATGATATGTGAGCTCAATAGACCTAGTTTTTTGGGTTTGAAATATAGAGGCACTACTCAAGGATGATAAATCCTCAGAGGGGGAGATTATAATGACTTGAAGCTTTCCAGGGGCCTTAAGCCTTACATTTTACCCTTCTTTAATTGTTTCGAAGATATTATTTTATTGTTTGAATTCTTAGGTTGTTTTTTTTGGGATTTAATCTTTATAGAGGCCTCTAAATGGTTTCATGATAGGAACATGGTCATGGGAAACCATGTGGTTCTCCCCAGAAAACCATGTGGCTTGGTTGAAGAAGGATACTAGGTGGGGAATTTGTTGGAACATAGTTAGATATGATCATGAATCATTTACCTTGAAATATATGTGTCTCGGAATAGAGGAAAAAATAATTGTTAGCACACAATTTACCAAATGAGAATATTCATTCATTGATGATGTGCTAAAATCTCATATTCAAATAAGGAAGAATGGAGAGAAATGAGTCTCAGGGAAAGTAAAAAAGACCAAGAGTATCATGAATACTAGGGAAAGTATAAAATTTTGATGTTCAATATTTTTAAATGTTAGAAATGGAAATGTAGTGGTAAATGCATTGTGCTGGAAAATGTAGGATATGGGAGAACTGATTTCATTAGTTGAATAGAATATCTTATCTTCACTGTAAGACTAGTTGGTGGGTATAGTTCAGGGTTGTGGGGAATCAATGTGGGTATACTTAGAGATAATGTCTTCATTGGTTAAACAAGTAAAGACAAGTTAGAATATTATTCTGGAATGTATCATGATGTGTGTGTAACGTCCCGGACCTGGGTGCCACTCAATGGGTGCCCCGAACCCGGTTCACCACATGACCTCAAGCGCATTTCCCCAAATTCCAGAGGCTGCTGACTAGCAGCGAGGGCCCAGTCTGATAGTGGGGAAACTATGCCCTCATTTGTCAAAGTGAAGCGCAACGAAATACAAAATAAACATACAACAAAGCGGAAGTAGTAAGCCATACACAACTAAAATAAACTACGATAGTGGATATAACCAACAATATATAAATGATGATGCTACATGTTTCAAGTTCTAAGAAAACAGACAGAACATGTTATACATCAATACAGTACAACAAAATACAGAGTACAACAAAACAAGGGAAAAACAGCTGGCAGCGGCATCGTGAGCCTAGGCTCGGTCCCATGCCCTCCTACTCCTTAGCAACAGTCAAGTACCTGTATAGGGACTCTTGCCCCTATCTACACCTGCAGCAACGTAATCTGTTTGGGCCGAAAAGCGTGACCCAAACAGGGTGTGAGAAATATATCTCAGTAGGCACCCACAAAAGGCTCGTTCCCAACTGCGTGCTAACATGCAACAATAGTGTGTAGTGGTAAAATGCAATAAAGTAAGCATTACTCAAAAGTAACAAACTACCAGTTATATTTCCATTTTTAATATTCATTTAATCCATTCAATATAAGAAATCACCATAGTACAGTTCTAAGTAAACAACTAGCGTCCTCAGACAGGTAAACTCTTACCCTCAGGTAATGAGTATCCAACACAATAATCTGCCCTCAGGCATAACAGAGTTTGCCCTCATACATAGGTAGTGTCGCCCAAAGGCACAGAATCAGCTGCCCGCAGGCATGGAAGAAGTTTCCCTCAGGCCAAAATAACTACTGCCCACAGGCTAAATAGTGCAGTGCCCACAGGCTAATCACAACAACTCCCTTAGGCTAAACAGGTAATTGGGCCATGACCAACATATCAAAATGCAGTAAACAAGAAATTACTCTCAAGTAAATTCTACAATTACTACATTAAAGGCATACCCTCACGTATCCTGGCCAAATGGATAAACAGTGAAACACACCCCCGGGGTGGTTTCAGATCCAAGCAACGATCCCAACCAGCATTTTATTATCACAATTTAGTCACCTATGCAATTCTAGGAATTAAATATAGCAACGGCCTCAGCCACACGACACCCCAACATGGGTTCGTGGCACGAAAATGCACAAAACGCACGACAGTTGGAAAATTTACACCAAGCCACCTACCTTATACACCAACGAGCGTTATACACGAACGCTGATTTCAGAAATGCCCAAGAACGACGTAGATCTGACGACGAACAAAACCCATTCAAATGTAAATAACTTCCGTTAAGGGAAGAATTGGTAAGAACCATATCAGGAGAGGATAGGGCTTACCTGTGCGGTTCCAACGAGATCGTCCGAAGCGGAATCGGATTCCAAAAGAGCACCTGGTGGATCTTCAAAGGTTTGGCCATCCTCCTTGGCTCCAAAACGGATCAAATGCCTCCTCTGCCAAATGAGGGGGCTACTTCCTGTTTTAAGCCGAAAAAACAAAGTACACGGCGTGTACTTCTGAGTACACGGTGTGTACTTTCTTCATTTAACTGTTCCTTTGGTGGCACCGCCACACTGTTCAGTCATCGACATGAGTACACGGCATGTACTCTCGAGTACACGGCGTGTACTATCGATTACACGGCGTGTACTGTCGCCCAGCTGACGGCTACTCCACCGCCTTACTATTTATCCCTGCTGACTGACTACACGGTGTGTACGGTACCACTACACGGTGTGTAGTCGGTACCTACACCCTTCGTCGCCGGCATGGCTATAAGCCCTGTGTACCCATCCCACACGGCCAAAAGTACACGGTGTGTGGAAAAGTACACGGCGTGTAGTTCCAAAATTTAGTATTTTTCCCCATTTTCCATATTTTCTCAAAAAAACTTAAGGAAAAGGAAAAAGAAGAAGATTGTACCTCAAAAATAAGAACCGGTTTCTTACAAAATTGCCCCCTTATAGCAATTCATCCCCGAATTTCCCTTACAAGGGTGGCAAAGATATAGCCATGAACAACTCTAGACACTGAGCACGTACGTCGGCCTCCCGCTCCCAGGTCTCGTCCTGCACTCAGCCATGCTGCCATAGCACCCGTACGAGAGGAACTGACTGGCCTCAGAGAACCTTCGTGCTCCTATCAACGATACAGATCTGATGCTCCTAAAAGGACGCATCTACTTCTAGCTCAACCTCCTCAGGCTGAAAAACGTGAGATGGGTCTGAATGATAGCGACGCAACTGAGACACGTGGAAGACGTCGTGCATGGCTCGGTACCACTGCGGTAACTGCAATCGATAGGCAACCAGCCCGACTTTCTCTAGAATCTCAAATGGCCCCACATACCTCGGTGAAAGCTTACCCTGTCTCCTGATCCTCTTGTGTCCCAGCCTCAGAGAAACATGTAGAAAAACCTGATCCCCGACCACGAACTCCAAAGGTCATCTGCGGAGATCAGCATAAGACTTCTGAAGAGACTACGCAGTAGGCATCCGCTTCCGAATCAACTGTACCTACTCAGATGTCTCCTGCATGAGATATGGTCCCATTAAAGCTGCCTCACCTGCCTCTAACCAGCAGAAAGGTGATCGGCATGGCCTACCATATAAATCCTTGTAAGTTTCCATCTCAATAGTCGCCTAGAATCTATTTTTGTAGGCAAACTCGACTAAGGGTATATGCTTCTCCCAAGAGCCCCCAAAGTCTAGGACGCATGCACGCAACATGTCCTCAAGCACCTGTATCGTACTCTCTGATTGACCATTGGTCTGAGGGTGGTATGCTGTGCTCAGAAGCACCTGTGTACCCAGCATCCTCTGAAAACTCTTCCAAAAATGAGACGTAAAGCGGGAATCCCTATCTGAAATGATAGAACAAGGGACCCCATGAAGACATATGATCTCTTGGATATACATCCTTCCAAGATCATCCAAACCGAAGGTCTCCTTGATCGGCAAGAAGTGAGCTACCTTCGTGAGTCTATCCATAACAACCCACACGGCGTCATTGCCTCGAGGTGACCTCGGAAATCCCATCACGAAATCCATCGCGACATCATCCCATTTCCACTCTGGAATGGGTAACTGTTGTAATAGTCCAGCTGGTCTCTGATGCTCTGCCTTCACCTGTTGATAGGTGGAACATCTCGTAACAAAACCATCTATCTCTCTCTTCATACCTGGCCACCAGTACTGACGCCTCAAGTCACGGTACATCTTGGTAACCCTAGGATGAACTTCTCATGTTGAAGCATGAAACTCCCGCATCAAATCCTCACGTATATCCCCTGGAACCCATACTCGTCCATGGAAATGCAGGACCTCATCATCGCTTATCGTCCAACCGGGAGGAGGGTCCTCACTTGCCACCGACTCCCGTAAAACTAGGCCTTCTGAATCAGATAGCTGCCTCATCCTCACTCTGTCCAGGAGGGTAGAAGTCATAGCTAACGAGGAAAGATTAGTCTGCCCCTAACTATTGTGCAGCTCCAAATTCATCTCAGAGAACAAAGTCATAAGCTCCCACTCACCGATGGCCTCCTGCACTACCTGTATCTGAGTCTTCCTGCTCAGTGCATCAGCTACTATATTACCTTTACCAGGTGTATAGGAAAGCTCAAAATTGAAGGACTATAGGTACTCAACCCACATCCTCTGCCTCAGATTCTGTTCACACTGAATAAATATATACTTGAGGATTTTGTGGTCGGTGAAAACCACAAAATTCTCTCCCAATAGATAGTGTCTCCAACAGCGCAACGCATGAACAACTGCAGCCAACTCGAGATCATGTGTCGGGTAATTCCGCTCATGTGGCCTCAACTGCTGAGACTCGTACGCAACAACTTGGTCTCCCTACATCAACACTGCTCCCAGCCTAATCCCTGATGCATCACAATAAACTGTATAGATCTTCCCCTAGTCTGGGAGTATCAGGATCGATGCTAATGTCAACCTTCCCTTCAGGTCCTGAAAAGCTGCCTCGCAAGCTTCTGACCAAACGAAATTTATACCCTTCTTATTCAGACCTTTCAATGGTGATGCTAAGTGGGAGAAGTACTATATGAAGCGTCTATAGTAACCAGTCAGCCCTAAGAAACTCTGTATCTCAAACACGTTCTTAGGCTGCTCCCAGGAAAATACTTCTCTCACCTTCTCTGGGTCTACTGCAACTCCTGCCTCTGAGATAATGTGACCCAGGAAGTAAATCTGGTCCATCCAAAAGTGGAACTTTGAGAGTTTAGCATATAGCTGATGCTCTCTCAGTGTACTCAATACGATCTCAAGATGGGTGGCATGGTCGTGTCGAGTGTGAGAGTACACCAAGATGTCGTCCACAGATACTACCACAGATGAATCAAGATACGGATGGAACACACGATTCATTAGAGCCATGAAAACTGCTAGCGCGTTCGTGAGTCCGAACGGCATAACTGTATACTCATATAGACCATACCTACTCCTGAAAGCTGTGAGAGGTATATCAGATGGTCTAACTCACAGCTGATGATATCCGGATCTCAATTCAATCTTCGAGAACACTCGTTCTCCACGAAGCTGATCAAACAGATCATCTATCCTCGGCAATAGATATCGGTTCTTAACCGTCAACTGGTTCATCTTCCGATAATCCACGCAAAGTCTGAGGGTACCATATGCCTTCTTCGAAAAAAGGACCGGAGAACCCCAAGGAGAAGTACTGGGTCAGATAAAACCCTTCACTTGTAGCTGCTCTAACAGCCTCTTGATCTCTTGAAACTCAGGTGTGGCCATCCTATAAGGAGTAATGGACACCGGTGCTACTCCTGGCACAAGCTCGATAGAGAAATCCACCTCATGCACTGGAGGTAGACCCGAAAAGTCGTCTGGGAAAACATCCCTGAAACGATCAAACATTGGAGGGAAATCCATCTGATAAGTCCCCTGATCATCCAGATATAAGCTCGCAATCTGGGCTGTGACTCCACCTCACCCATGATGCTCTGGTCCGGCTCGACTCTCCTGAACATCCCATTCGCCCTTGTATAGAAACTCTCTACCCTCTAGTGACGTGAAACTCACCCTGCGACGATAGTAGTCTACAAAGGCTCGATAGGGAACCAACCAGTCTATCCCGAGAATGACGTCATAGCTCGTCATCTCTAAGACATAGAGGTCCCAAAGGAAGTGACACCCTCCAACCTCAAGGGGGCACTCCCTACTCTGACGCACACCAGCCGTCCTAGTCCCCAATGGAGTGTCTAGCATCATGATATCAGAAGAAGAAGAAACACTGAGCCCAAGGCTTTCCACAATGGGTACAGATATGAAACTATGTGTAGCACCTGTATCAAAAAGAACTGAAGATAAGACAGAAGCTACTAGAATAGTACCTCTGACTGTAGAAGGTTCGGGATCCTGCTCCCACTGGGTCTGTTGCACTGCATATGCCTGCCTAGTGTCGCGGACCTACGACACAGCCTGGCTACCATGAGCTGTCCCGCCCTGCTGCCTCTACGATCTCGGTGTCTGGCTACCACGTCCACGACCACCATCTCTACCTGCACGCCCTGACACATTCTAGTTCCCTGACTGGTAAGAAGCCACTGGTCCTACTCCCACACGCGGAGTCTTCACAGAACCCCTCTCACTAGCCACTGGTGGAAACTCCCTACAAAAGCACTGCAGATGACCCATCTTTCCGCAAGCTCAGCACTCCACTGGGTCTCATGGACACTGCGGCCTCTTGTGCCCCTCTCTACCACACTGGTAGCACATAACCTTGCCACCTAAAGCATTCTTATGACTGGTACTGCCGCCCTGAGAGAAGTTCATTTGTCTCTTTCTCTTGCCAGCAGAAATAGTACCAGTAACTGGTGCTGAACCGCCCTAGCCCACACCACTTGATTCCCACAGGTTCCTCTCTGTAATCAACGCCTGGTTCACAATCGCGTGTAAAGTAGGAAACTTGAAAACATTTACCAGCGCTCGGATGTCATACCGAAGACCATCATCAAAACGTCTGGCTCTCAGCGTCTCATCACTCACCAGCACGGGTGAAAAATGATGAAGCTCGGTGAAGCGAGCAGAATAGTCCATCACCGACATAGTGCCCTGCTGCAGATTCATGAACTCTTGATCTCTATCTACCCTCAGCGTCTCGGGAAAGAAGAAGTCATAGAAGACTGCCTGAAAATCTTCCCACGCCATGTATCTGTGATGCTCTGACTGGGTGGTAACATCCCACCACCTCTTGGTGGAATCACGCAACATGTAAGTCGCGAGCTTGACCCCCTGCCCTGGAGGCATCTCAAGATGCTCAAAAATAGTTTGCATTGATCCTAGCCAAGACTCTGCATCCTGTGGTCCGCCATCCCCTAAAAATGTAGGCGGATGTTGCTGCTGAAAGATATGTGTCAGCTCGTCCATAGATGTGGTAGCCTGCGGTGCTCCCTGAAAGGTCTGCATGAACCGCATAAAGACTTCACGGAACTGCGCCTTCGCGCCTGCATCTGGTATAGCAGTTGGCGCTGCATCTGGCTCTACTGGAGGCTCAACTGGTAGCCCATGGCCCACCATCTCTATAGTATAATCGTCGTTGCTCTCCTGTAGAACAACTCACGGTCGTCTAGGTGGCATGACACTACAGGGTCAAAAGCACGCCTCAGATTCAAGATTATTAAGACTGAAAAGAAGGAACCACAAAGGAACAAGAGGAAGAAGGCATTTCAAAATTCTCAAAACAAGACTACATGCTATGTACACTGACTACACGGCGTGTACTTGACTTCTCTTCCCCTGCCCGGGTCCTCATACACGGCTAAGCCACACGGCTTCCGTTGAACAAAACTACACGGCGTGTATAATATCTACACATCATGTACGGTGTTATTTTCCAACTGCCCGTGTCATCTGTGACATGTCAGACTACTCGGCTTGACACTACACGCCGTGTTACACCCATAAACGGCGTGTACAGATTCCCGTTTCCCAGCCACACGGCTAACTCCACACGATCTGTCCTCGGACAAGACTACACGGCATGTCCCATAGGTACATGGCGTGTTCAGGGAGAGGTGACATCGGCCTGTGTTGTTCATTACACGGCCACGTCCCCAGGTCACACTACACGGCGTGATCATCATTGACATGGAGTGTTCTACCCAATCCTTTCCCTACCCCGTGTCGCCGCCCACACGGTTTGTGACACGGGAAGAGACTACACAGTGTGTACTTAGGGTACATGACGTGTACTCAAAAAGTTCATTTTTCATCCCGAACAGAAGAACATACATGGCGTTTATAAAAATACTACACGGCGTGTATACTGGGTTTCCGGACAGTATGCCTCAGAAACTTCCCCAGAACCCAGAAAATACCGTAAAACAACACCTGAGTGTTAAATTCCGACCCATGAGGGCCCATACTCCCCACGAATCAAAGTTTGACATCTTATCTATGTTATAACCAATAAACAGTCAATGACCACCAAATTCCAGTCAATGGGGGCCCATACTCCCCAAAAACCAAAGTTTGGCGTCCATTGTATAAACAATCTCACACAAAGAATACCCTATCACAGAGCAGGTATTTATCAAGCAGCTATCACAACATCATGCTTTTCTAGCACATCAACTATCACAACAGCATGCAAATTTCTAATGCACCTACATGGCATGGAAACTATGCATGGCATGTGATTTATAGCATGTGCCTATATGATGCATGAGACGACATACCCTCATCTCATCAGGTTTCAACTAAATAGAACCCATAGATAAAATATAAACTGCACAATCTCAAGTGGGTCACCCAACGGTGAAAGCAAATCAACTGTAAAATTTGAAAAATCAAAAGAATTGAAAAATACAAGGTAGACTGGCTTTTCCCTGTACACGGGTTAGCTATGCCCGGGCACAGATTATTACCAACTATTGTTCGTCCTATCCCTGACTACGGCTCTAAATAGTAAGTCAAAGAAAAGAACTCCTCTGATACCACTTTGTAATATCCTGGACCTGGGTGACACTCAATGGGTGCCCCAAACCCGGTTCGCCACATGACCTCAAGCGCATTTCACCAAACGCCAGAGGCTGCCGACTAGCAGCGAGGGCCCAGGTTTGATAGTGGGGAAACTATGCCCTCATTTGTCAAAGTTTAGCACAGCGGAATAAAAAATAAACATACAACAAAGTGGAAGAAGTAAAGCATACACAACTGAAATAAACTACAGCAGTGGATATAACCAACAGTATATAAATGATGATTCTACATGTTTCAAGTTCTAAGAAAACAGCCAGAACATGTTATACATCAATACAGTACAACAAAATACAAAGTACAAAAAAACAAGGCAAAAACAGCTGGCAGCGGCATCGCGAGCCTAGACTCGGTCCCATGCCCTCCTACTCCTCAGCAACAGTCAAGTACCTGTATAGGGACTCTTTCCCCTATCTACACCTACAGCAACGTAATCTGTTTGGGACGAAAAACGTGACCCAAATAGGGTGTGAGAAATATATCTCAGTAGGCACCCACCAAAGGCATGTGCCCAACTGTGTGCTAACATGCAACAATAGCGTGCAATGGTAAAATGAAATAAAGTAAGTAGTACTCAAAAGTAACAAACTACCAGTTATATTTCCATTTTTAATATTCATTTAATCTATTCAATATAAGAAATCACCACAGTTCATTTCTAAGTAAACAACTAGCGTCCTCAGACATGTAAACTCCTACCCTCGGGTAATGAGTATCCAACACAAGAATATGCACTCAGGCATAACAGAGTTTTCCCTCAGGAGTAGGTAGTGTCACCCACAGGCACAAAATAAGCTGCCCATAGGCACGGAAGAAGTTGCCCTCAGGCCGAAATAACTACTGCCTAAAGGCTAAATAGTGTAGTGCCCACAGGCTAATCACAACAACGCCCTCAGGCTAAACAGGTAACCGGGCCATGCCCAACATATCAAAATGCAATAAACAAGCAATTCCTCTCAAGGAAATTCTACAATTACTACATTAAAGGCATACCCTCGGGTATCCTGGCCAAACGGCTAAACAGTGAAACACACCCCCAGGGTGGTTCTGGATCCAAGCAACGATCCCAACCAGGATTTTATTATCACAATTTAATCATCTATGCAATTCTAGGCATTAAATATAGCAATGGCCTCAGCCACACGACACCCCAACATGGGTTCGTGGCACGAAAACCCACAAAACGCACGACAGTTGGAAAATTTACACCAAACCACCTACCTTATACGCCAACGAGCGTTATACACGAACGCCGATTTCTGAAACGCCCAAGAACGACGTAGATATGACGAAGAACAAAATCCATTCAAATGTAAATAACTTCCATTAGGGGAAGAATTGGTAAGAACCATACCAGGAGAGGAGAGGGCTTACCCGTGTGGTTCCAACGAGATCGTCCGAAGAAGAATCGGATTCCAGACGAACACCCGGCAAAATCTTTAAAGGTTCGGTCATCCTCCTTGGCTCCAAAACGGATCAAATGCCTCCTCTGCCAAATGAGGAGGCTACTGCCTGTTTTAAGCTGAAAAAAAAAAGTACACGGCGTGTACTTCTGAGTACACGACGTGTACTTTCTTCATTTAACTGTTCCTTTGGCGGTACCGCCACACTGTTCAGCTGTCGACATGAGTACACGACATGTACTCTCGAGTACACGGCGTGTATTGTCGCCCAGCTGGCGGCTACTCCACCTCCTTACTGTTTAGCCCTGCCGACTGACTATACGGCATGTAAGGTACCACTACACGGCTTGTAGTCGGTTCCTACACCCTTCGTCGTCGGCATGGCTACACGCCCCGTGTACCCATCCCACATGGCCAAAAGTACACGGCGTGTAGTTCCAAAATTTAGGATTTTTCCCCATTTTCCATATTTTCTCAAAAACACTTAAGGAAAAGGGAAAAGAAGAAGCTCGTACCTCAAAAATAAGAACTGGGTTCTTACAGTGTGATAGGTTGAAAGAATGTGAAACTATTTCAGGATTGAATTTTGATATACATGGAGTGTTTATAGTTCGTAGCATGGTAATGGTAACATATTCTATGAGAGATGAGTTTATGAGATCCTATAATGCTTTGAAGGGGGATGTTCACCCAGGGCCGACAAACCTAATAAATTTAGGAAAATGAATCATAAAAAATGAATCATCACAATAAATAATCGACATATATGGTGCATACCACACTCGATAAATCAAGACATAAAAGGAAACATCATAAATCAATAAAATACATAAAAGGAAACATGAGAAATAAAGAAAATGTTAGGTCATAAAAAATTTTGGTGGAAACTATGTGCCACACATGATACATATACAAACCGACTATTACCATATTTGTCCAACATATCAACAATACAACTAATCACTGTCTGATGATGAACACATATCGTCACCCTCTCCACCTCCATCTCTACTTCCTGCTACCACCTGTAAGAACATTATATTGAAAATTAAATAGTGTTGCATATTTATATTTAAACTTAAAACCAATAAAAGTTTTCAAACAAAATTATTTTGAATTTTTGTGATTTACTTTCTCACCATCAGTCGATGAAATACCACCGGGGGCATATCTGCTCATCTGTTAATGTATATCAGTCAATGCTTTCTACAAATCAGATATCTAAGCCCCCTAGTCTTGAACTATGTTTCATAGAGAAGCAATCTCTCTATGAGCATCTCTGAGTATGGACTAACTATAACCAGGAGTAGATGTAGCTGTAATCCCCAGTGGTCTGCTAAAGTCCTCAAATGGTACAGGTTCCAAACCCATCTCGTGCACTCTACCAGGATGCTCCTTCCCAAGGACTTTAGCAATCGGGTCATCTGGGGAGAATGAGTAGGATTTACCAGGATTGGCATCCCATAGTTCTTTAATTTTTACCTATAAATAAAATATCAATATATATTAACATATTAAAAACTGATAATAAGTTATTATAATGAAAAAAATGAGTTCATAACCCAACTTCTTTGGCAGGCTCATTAACAAAACTTCCATCAAATTTTGTGTGAACATCCAACCACACTTCAGTTCGGGATGCTTCATGACCTAAACATTGTGACTGCATTAAACAAAGATAAATCAATAATTTAATATATTAAACAGATAATATTGTTTTATAAATATTTAAACTAATGAAAAGATTACCAGAGTTGATCGGATTCTAGAAAAGATTTTTGACCCCGCAGTGTGAGGGATGACTTGATTAGCCCGGCTTGATGCATTCTTTCTTGAGAGATCCTAAAATAAATAAAATTCAATTTAATATTAATGTATTCAATGTCATCTACTCTTCATATACATGTGTAAATGTCAAATGAGGTTAATATAATAATATATATTTAAATACCATCTGGTTTTCATCACGATTTCTGTCAACAAAAACTTTCCACTGTTCTTTTTGGTACCCCATTGGGTACCTTCTCATACATTTGTTGGATGGTCAATGAAGTATCATTGACATCACTCCACAATCCCCATTTTAATTCTTTCCATTTCTTACCCAAATTTTCAACGTCCACTTTCATGCTATCACATCAGCAACTGTAAAGTGTAAAAACAACTATATACAGAAATTTATTTTGAGCATATTAATAACATGACATTCAATTACCCCATAATGTGTTAAAATTACCTTTATTTGGGAATAAAAAACATCATTTTTCCAACTTGGAGTCATATGTCTCCAATAATCATAAGAAATTGGAAGGTAAATGGGATCTGCTGCTAGCTGGCCTAGAATTTGGCCAAGTAATACCGTGGCATCATTCATAGGGACCCCATATGAATCAAATGGGAAAACTATCTTCTCTTTATTCATATTACACACATTTAAAAATTTTATATTTCTCTCCATAGTTGCATTTTTTTCATCTTTAATGAACAAACAATTAGTATAAAAAAAAGTGCAATAAATTTATTTATATTAAAATTTGTACCTATAACAGTGACCCTCTAGTATGCCCGTGATGAACTAGAAGTGGCGCATCGCCACCCCACTTCTAAGGCTGCTGAAGGGGGAGTCGATGGCTCAGCTTATAAAGGGACGCTCACAGAGCGTGTGAGAGATGGTGCAGGGGGAGATGGTGTAGGGGCAGGTAGCTGGTGGCTCAGATGTCGTAGGGAGGGAGATAGATGGATCGTCATATGTCGCAGTAGTGGATAAAATAGTGTATCACTTCCTCCTTGGAAGTCTTTTCATTTAATCAAATAAAATTAAGTTCATAACACATATTTCAAAAACAATATGCATAAAAAAATTAAAAATGATAATAGATTCCCAGTACTAAAAAAATATACATAACAATGATAATGAATGATTACACAAATAAAATAAGTGGTTGCTGAATGAATAAATAATTGTACATGCAATCACTTTCTCCTTCAATCATGTCAGTTTCCTACTCCATTACTTCACCCACTTTATTCATCCTTACTAGACTAATATTTTCAATATCATGATGGAAAAATAATCTTGCTTCTTTTTTGTGATGGGATTCAATTTCAGAGGTCAAATCATCCACTTTATCACCCATATCATACAAATCCCTTTGTATTACATGAGAAACTACACTTCAGCCTCCATCCAAAAATTCATTCACATAATATACCATTTTTATTGCGATTATAATATATATGGATCATGTAGTTCATGATCACCAACATCCATCAAGCGAGACAAGTTCACATAAGTAAATTGCAAGGAATCTCTTTTAACACCTTTGATAATATCGACCCAATTGCATTTGAATAAAACAACTAAAAAATTCTTTTGGTAGTTTTATTCAATAATATCAGTCATATTTCTATATTATCCCACTTTATAAATGTAAATATACCACTATTCTATGTTTTCAAACCCTCTTCTCGATCGACTGTACGAAATCTAAAGTCATTCACGTTGTAAGTGTCGAAATTTTTAACTTGTTTTAGATGACCTCGATCAAGAAACTTCAAATCTGCTGACAACTCTACTAGAGTATCAGTATTTATGATCTAAAAAAATAAATATAATTTATTATATTTACAAAATATATGTGTCAAACTAATATTCGTATTTATTTTAATATTTATGAACTTACACGTCGTGCAAACCATTCTACAAGATTTTTATTATTATATTTCATTATATCTTTCTCATTTCATGTTCAGCCTCTCATTCTTCTCTTTGTTTGTATCCTCAGATCTTCAATAAATAGATCTGCAATTTCACTATTTAGCATCACATATCTATGTGCCCGTAATAATTCCAATTCTATCAGTGTCACATTTGAGGTCCTCCCAACTGATCGGCCAATAGCAGGAAATATTTTTGATTTCTGATGTATTTGATATTGAGTCGATGTGTCTTCAACATGTCCAAATCGATTAAATATTTTCTCAATATCACCCAAGTATCTAGAACAAAAGGTAAGACACTCCTTAGTAAAATAGCCTTCAGCAATAGAGCCTTCTGGTTGAGCTTTATTTCTCACGTATGATTTCAAATGCCCAAGATATCTGTAAAATAAAATAAACATAATTATACATTTAATTAAGTACCAAAAATTGTTTACTTAACTAAAAACATATAAATAAAGTAACTCTCAATTAGATACATCCATCGATAATGAATGGGGCCTCATAATTTAGCTTCCTCAACCAAATGCATATTTAAATACATCATGACAGTAAAAAACGACGGAGGAAAGATCATATCCATTGCACAAAGGGTCAATAAAAACCTCTCCTAGAGGTTGTCAAGATAAAATGGATGTAGATATTTCTCACATAGTTGTCTAAAAAATGTGAAGAATTGGAGTACAATAATAGTAATTTTTCCGGTAATAATGTACACAACGCCAATGGTAGTAACTGTTGTAACAAAATATGTAAATTGTGACTTTTAAATCCATGTAACTTATGATTCTTCAAGTCAACAAATCTGGAGATGTTACTTGAATACCCATCATATACCTTCACATTATTTAAAATTATAAGTAATGTATCTTTATCCCAATTTTTAATTGAAAAAATTGTCGGAGCATACTTTTCATTCTCATATGGTCGGAGATCATGTTTTATGTTCATTACTTGTAAGCCTTTACGAGCATTGAGATGATACTTCAAATTTACATGCTTATTAAGCAATGTAAAAATAAAATTTTCACATACATTCTTCTCAATATGCATCACATCGAGATTATCCCATAACAAATTAAATTACCAACACGGAAGTTTTAAGAATATACTTTTTTTCTTCAATTGTTGCATTCCGATTTCTCTTGATGATGCACTTCAAACCCGTTTCATTCTATCATTCAAATGAAGAACCTTCCCAAATTCTGTTTCAACATTTCCAAGTTGTGTCAATATTTTAGAACCAGTTAACAACTTTGGAGGTGGTCTACGATCAATGAAACAGTTAAATTTTGATCTGTTTAGCCGAAATCTATGAGATGCATCGAGAAATCTTCAATGGCACAAGAAGCACCATTTTTTACTGTGAGGTAGCCATTTGGGCTCAAAATCAAAGTTATAAATAGGGCAAGCCAAACCCGTGTAAGTGTTCCAACTAGATAAATTCCCAAGCCTAGGGAAGTCACTAATGGTCCACATTAACGCAGCATGCATTTTGAACATTGTTTTAAAAGAATCATCAAATGCCTCAACACCATTGCTCCACAACTCCTATAATTATTCAATTAAAGGCTGCAAGTATACATCAATACCATTTATAAGCATTTTTTTTCAGGAATAATCATCAAAATGATAAAAGATGTTTGTTGCATACACATCCAGGGAGGCAGATTGTAAGGGATCAAAACAATTGGCCAAATGCTATAACTATTACTCAAAGTCTCAAATGGGTTGAATCCATCAGTAGCCAATCCCAATAAAACATTCCTAGGATCAGTTGAGAAATCTAGAGGTAATGAATCAAATTTATTCCATGATTTTGAATCTCATGGATGTCTCATTAACCCATAATTGTTATTATCTACAGAATGTCACTTTATGTGTTCGGCGGTTTTCGATGACATGAATAATCTTTGCAATCGAGGCTTTAAAGGAAAGTAACACAAAACCTTTTCAGGTGTGTTCCTTTTCTTCTTCTTCATGAAAGTATGTTGATTCAGACTTCTAATATCACCCATTGACTTCCATCTAGAAGAATAACATTTTTTACAATCCTTTCAACTTGAATCCTCTTGCCAATAAAGCATACAATCATTAGGACACACATGTATTTTTGTATAATTCATACAAAGCCTGTTAACAAATTTTTTCATATCATAAAGACTCGAGGATGTTTGCTTCATAAAATTCATCACGCAACAATTCCAATATCATAGACATTGCCTTATTTTTAATTCCACATAGACATTTGATATGGTACAACTTCAGCATAAAAGAAAGTTTTGAATATTTCAAACATTCACTATACAACTCTTGATTTCCATCATCAACTAAATCATGAAACGTATTTTCCTCAGTGAAGTTTTCTCTTACATTAGTCTCCACAAAATCAAGAGGATGATCTACTGATATGTTACAATATTGATATGGTTGTCCTACAGTCTTAAAAACATCACTTGTTACGTTTTTTTGTATCACCCTCATCTGGTTGTTTTGATATGTTTTGATGTTAATGGTGGTCTCTTGCAGTGCCAAATAAATCATTTATAAGGTTTTTCATTTCATTTTCCATTTTTGACGAAGTTGAGAGTTCATTCTGTGGATTGACATCAGTGCTCAACCTTTCTGTAACATTTGATTCTCTATGCCAAATCCAACATAAATATTGACCAGTGAATTGCTTCAATATTAAATGTTCATAAACTTTAGCTATCTTCAACCATCTTCTAAATTTACATTTAGGACATGGACATCTTATTCTCCCTTCAACGGATCAATTGGAAATTTTAAAATCTAAAAAATCATTCAAACCCTTAACATACTGAGGTGTGTTCCTCGGTAATGTGATCCTACTTTTATCCATGTCTATCACAATGTGCCTACACAAAATTAAAAAAAATTAAAACACATAACTATTACTAAATAGAGAAAGAGATTCATATATAATAGTTGAAAAAATATATAAATATGTTAAATAAGGTTTCCCTACATAAATACATATGGTATATAATAAACCCACCCACTAGAAAACTAAAGCTTGCAAATTAAAAAGATCCATAAAAGAAGACGAGAACAAGGATCTCATCCCTGTAGTTTGTATGTCGTGCTACACCAAAACAGATGGCCAAACTAATGATGTCATAACTTTGATATTATTAAGGTAAGGGCTTGATAAATTATATAATAATTGAATAGAAGTTAGGAATATGGAATGGAAACAAACTCTTAATTACCTTAAACATGACTCACTACTTTAGAAAATACATGGGGATCCAAGATTTAGAACATGCCAAGAATCGTCAGGTGAAAGGATTCATGGCTAGGGTAGATGAATCCAAGGCTTATAAGTAAAGTATTTTTTTCCAAACTCAAAGGAAACATGAAATTCCAAAGATAAATGAAATCATGTCTATTAAATTTCCTAAAATAGATCCTGAAATAACACTGAAAAGTATTGATGTCAATATACCTTTTTAATTTCTATTTAATTTTTTTTAAATTATATAAAGTGGGAAAACCTATTAAATCCATAGTATTATGGAATTCATATAAAATATTCAATCACTAAAAAATATACAATAGGGGTAGTATTAAATATTGTGTATATTAATAATTTTTTCCTACTTTGTATGTTATTTTTGGCCTTGAATTAGGATTCAAAGAGTTGGGTGTGGTCTGGGGTTGAGAATTTTAGAACATGTGGGGTATCATGGTGATGTTCATCTGGCATGTCCTCTCACCCCCAGATGGATGGATTGCCTCGCTACGCTCAATGACCTCAATTTTATTGCCACGCATACCTATCGAGAGGCTAATATGGTCGCGGGTGGACTTGCCAACATGGGAGTCTCTCATGAGATCACATGGATGAATGAACTCCCACCAGAGTTTATTCCTTCTTTTATTAAGGATTCTAGAAAATTTCCCTCTTTCCATCTGTTGTAACTCATTTGTGACTTTCTCTTTTGAATAAATTTCTTAGTTCTTGTCTTTTGACCAGAACCTACCTTTTAAAAAAAATGGTGAAGTGTTATGGGTAGCAACATATTGTGACCCTGTGTGTGATTAAATTTTTCAGATCTAGGTGGATCATGGAAAATCAATGGGGGTTGAAACATAATGTGGAGCTTTGGGGTGGATCATGGAACATCCTTGGTGATCCACTATAGTCTAGGAGGGGGTCCACTTTCTCCAACCACCACTTTCATGCATGGGCGTTTTTTATATTTTACTTTGGATTTTCAAAAATACATTTACTTTTCCACTTAGATGACTAGGAAATAATAGAGGTGAGTCATTTGGGAATGTTTCTTTACACCCATTATTTATATTTCTAAAATCTTGTTCAATATCATATTGATGAGTCATTAATTGATTTGGACTCTTAGATGGTAGGATAAACTCATTAAAACCTCAATCATTGTTATCTTCTTTTTTTAATGGAATATCACTCAAAATCTCTAACTTTTGTATTTTGATAGGTTTTGAAATATCTATTGATTGAGGATAAATAAAACAACTATATTTTAGGGGTTAACTTCTAATGATAATAAGTAGGTGATAATTAAATTTTTTCTCCATGCATTATTTGTTTTCTGTTTTTTGTTGTATATAGATGTTGGTCATGTTGAAGATACAGAAGCAGTCTATTTATGGTTGGAGAAAGTGGTTGCTGATGAAGAGATGAAAAAACACTACTTAGAAGATAATGAATCAATTATCCTATGAAAAACTTATTCATCTTCAGTTCCTCTAGAAGGAATGAATATAATACTAATTTACTAGAATACCATAATATACTTTTAATATTAATTAAATGTTCATAGAATAAAGAATAAACAATACATATAGAATTTTCAGTGATTTATATGTTTTTTATTTTAATATGATATAGGCATGAGGGCTTATAAATCACTGTGTCCCTAGGGAATGTATTATTTGGATGTCAGAGGCTACTGACTAGCCCAAAGGGTAGGAAAGTATTATGCATGGAGTGGTTTTCCCTTTAATAATCCACTATGGTAAAATATTAAAGTAAAGAACTTAATAATCGTAAGTGGTATATATGAAATATAAAAATATAAATTGATTTATGAAACTGAATATATTTTTTTCAAATTAATAATTAATCTAGGGTATATATAAAATACATCCCAATTGAAAATTCCATATACAATAAAATTAAAATACCGAGAAGATAATATAATAAAACCCCTCAACATGACATAAAAACATATAAAATCAACTTGATGATGTCTCCTAAAATCATCTCATACCTATTTAGAGTTTTTACCCTTACCTGCATCACCATGCATTTAATATGTATTAACTCATGTTTTGTATATAAAGGGTGTAAGAAATAATGCCGATAAACCCTTAAATAACCAAAGAATGACAAATTTTAATTTTATCATAAATTATAGGGGAAAGTTATTAAATTGTTTAATGAAATCATAAAAAGATGATCTTTAAGGAATTATTCACAAACCAAGTCACCCATAGAACTTGTATACCAATATTAGCTAATGTTGGTGGATGCTATAAACACCCACCAAGGAGTATGGTATCAAAAAACATGGCTCATTTAAGTTTTATACAAAACACATGGAAGATAGTATATCCCCATCAAACACATGGAATATAAAAAAACATGGTACCAAACACAAGGCCTAGCCAAAATCATGGATCAAATCATGTCATATAATTTCAATTCAAAATGCAATGTCTCTTGTAATATTTCTTAACCGATGACATTTACATAATAAAAAGATTAATTCCATAATATCAAAAACTCATGTTTCTGATTCAATACATGAAGCTCATAATTATTCCATTTATATTGTATTGAAATAGTTAATTTATTTTTGAAAAAAATTAATGCTAATAATCCTTTTATTTAAACTATTATTACTTAAAAAATTCCAGCAGGCATATTTATAAAAAACAACTGCATTTTATCTCTTAGTTTTAGATATTCCATTTTAATAAATAATAACCCTATGTCATCCAATATATTTTTACATTATATTCATTAAATTATAACTTCCATAAAAAAAATCTTTCCATAATTTATAAACATCATTATAGAATTACAATAACCCATGACTAAATACATTAAATCAATTTCATGAGTTTTTTACCAAATAAAATATATTTTTCATATAGAAAATAATTACTATAAAACTTATTTAACAGAAAAACATGTAATTTCAAAAAAATTACTCTTTATAAATAACCTAAGTTCTCACAACAGTATTGTGAAATTATATAACAATAAACTACTATTTATAAAAAAAACACAAACAAGATCAATTTCATGTTCTAGTAACACTCAACCCAATCACTAACTCCCTCTTATAGACCTATAAAAATAAGATATATATAATGGGTAAGAATATAAGTATATTCGGTAGGATCCTACCCAAAACCTCACATGAAAAATGTTGAATAAGAATAATAATATCTTAGAAAATAAACAAGGAAAAAACACATTACCAATAGGGGCGGTGAGGTGTACTGAAGGGCGGCGAGGTGCGCTTAAGGGCGGTGAGGCGCGCTGAAGGGCGGCGAGGCGTGCTAAGGGGCGGTGAGCACGGGTCAAGACCAGCGAAGGGGCGAGCTAGGTCGGGGGTGGCTAAGGGGGGAAACAAGCATGGGTCTTCGGGGGTCGGGGGGTCGGGGGGAGAAGGGGCGACGATGAGCTAGGTTGGGGCGACGAAGGGGGGCGGCGAGCACGGCTTTTTGGGGGTCGTGGGGGTTGGGGGGAGAAGGGGCAGCGAGCTAGGTCATGGGGGTCGCGGGGGGAGAAGGGGGGAGAGTGGGGGTCTTGTGGGGGTCTTGTGGGGGTCGGGGGGGAGTTTCATCTCTGAAAAAAAAACACAGTTTAGCAGTGGTTTATTAAAAACCTCCGCTAAACCCTTCTTAAAAAAAATAGCGGTAGTTTAGTAAACCGCCGATAAGGCCTATTTTTGTTGTAGTGATTCAATTCAGTTTATTCCCTCATATGTAAGTTATTCATTTAGTTCTAATGAGTTTTGGAATATAACTTTCAAATCATTTGATTGTGAGAATATTTCTTAAAAGGGAAAATTTTGGAATTTAATTCACTTATTTGATTTTTTGAGTAAAATGAATGGTTTTCTATTGATTATCATTTATCTTGTTTTCATGGAGGACTTGAAGCATAAAAGTGACATTGGATTTCATGATCAATAAGAAAATTGTTAAAGAAATTAGTGATACTTGGAAGATTGTTATAAATTCATCTTCCCCAAGGGAAGCATAAAAAATAAAAAATGGATTTGAGAATAGGTTTCATTTGTATCTATGTTAGTTTCATTGGAGGTGAGCATATGCCTCCTCTCATCTGGCATATGTGTTATGTTGTAGTGTCTAAAGTCTAAAAATATAATATGGATATTATTTATGTATGATTCTTCCCAATGAAGTTTTCATCTTCCAACATAGGGTTCATCCATTCCTTTTTAAAAATTAACATAAGTATGATGATGAGTAGGATTTGGAGTATTCTTCTAGACTTCAAGATGAGGTTTTGGGATACTAGTTCAGCATGCATGTAGTCAATAGGAGGCTTTATCATGGAATATTTTTAATGAAATCACAACCAAGAAAACATGAAAACTAAAAATAATAGTTTTAGATCTCAAAGAGATTTAAATCTATTAGAAAGAATGAAATGTTATAAAAAACAAAAAGAGAATATCTCAAAGGTTTTACTAGATAAAAGGAAGAAGGGAACCATGCATCTACAAATGGTAGACTATTCCAAAGAGGTTGGAGAGTTCATTCATTTTGAGTTCATGTTGTAGACTCATGTTGTTTTGTTGATTTTATTTTTCATTTTTTTTCATTTTATTCATTTTTTAATTCTTTATTCTTCCCCATTCATGTATATTAACCTTCGAATAGAGAGTGATTGGGGAATGGAAGGTTATCCCTTGTAATGATTGATTCTGCATGTTTTAATGAATAAAAACTCTTTCTTGTTGATTGATTTCAGTTCACAATGACTATTTAATACTTTTAATATAATTTGTTTAAGACTTTTACCCCATTCATTATTTACTACTTAGGTTGATAACCTAAAATCTCCCTCTATCTAGTGAAAATTATCTCCAAGGATTAGGTTGTATTAGGTTGTGAGTGTTTAGTAATCATTAGCACATATATGGAGGAAGTGATTTGATTTTGAATTTATAAGGAACTCTAATATCTAATTGGGTATTGCCTCTATAGTTTAAGAGTTGTTTACTATCCTTTCACACACACTAGAAGGAGGGATGATCAAGTAGTAACACTATTAGGTCAGTCTCCATAATAAATTTCAGACTAAGGTGTTTAATGAATCAATTGAGGAATCTTTCACTTATCAATTAATAAGGAGGGAAGTAAAACCATTTTAGGGATTATGATATCATTTCAAGTGGAAATGAAACTCTGACCCAATCACCCTTTAACCATTCTATTTTCAACCTCTTACTTTAATTTCTTGCTTTGTTTTTAAAATCACAAACTAAAACACCCATTTTCTATAATCAAAAGTGAAAATATATTTTTTTCACTCCTCTGTAGAAGAAAACCTTATGCTACCACTAAAACTAAATTTTACCTAGGAAATAAACTATTTTTTTCTATACCCCATGAAATATGTGTGTCAACTATCCTTGCTGGCATGCCCATGTTACCCGGCCTAAGTAGAGTCAGGCCAAACTCATCTTGTCAGTGGGTTGATCCTATCAATGCCTAGTGTACTTCCCTCCATGTTGTAACATCCTAGCCTCGAAGCCACTAAAAGGTTCCCCAAACTGGTGTGTTATGTGGCCTCAAGCATGCCTCCCTATATGCTAGAAGATGTCGACTAGTAGTGAGGGTCTAAAGGCGATACGTGGGGAGACTATACCCACTATATTATTAATAAATATATCATAAGCATAGATAAATAAAGGAATAGGATCATAATAATAACTGAAAATAAATAATAAATGAATAAATGTTCATGCATGAACATTCTACAATGTACAAGTGACTGACATACAACAGGAACACATGGTGGTAGACATACAATACAATACACATGGCTAGAATGATAAGGGAAATAAATAAATAAATAAAAGACTCAACAGCTATCTCCAATAGCATCATGAACACTAGATTTATCCTCTTCTCCTATGCTCCATCCTATCCCAAAAGGATAACAACATGAAATCACAATCCATGATCCTAAACTTGTAACCATGAGAGATATGTTCATGTACCACACGGTAGCCCAAACAGGGTATGAGATATACTCAATAGGCCACCACCAACGGTGTTTAATTCATATCAAGTTCATGAATATAAAATACAGCAGTGTGCAGATATAACATATAAGGAAGTAATAAATAAATATAAACAAGTCGAGATTGGGTTACTCAAAGGACACCTGCCCGACCATATCTGATGCGGCCTAAGCCAGAATACCTCTAAACATGCCCCCGTATATATATAAGTATATAGATATGTATGTATATATATGGAATACATATGTAGTGACATACATAATGACATGTGTATCCATATATATAGATATTAAGACCAGCCATGACCAGAGGCATAACTCGGGAATCCATGCATAGTTATATGAGTCTCATAGAGTGATAATAGATTCCATGACCGAATATCATAAATCATGACAGACACAATGCTTGAGTATCATAAGTCAAGAGGGACACCATGATTGAGTATCACAATGAGGGATGTTATGCCAGAGTTTCACAATTAATAGGGGGACTCCATGCCCATAATAATAATAATAATAAGGGATGTCATTCCAATTTATAGTTCAAGAAAATACTTTTAACATTTCATTTATAAGTGCCAAGGAAGGGGGTAAGTGATATGGTCTTACCATTCACTCTTCCTTCAATTAAAATTACATAATTCAGTTCAAACATTAATAATGGAAAGGTTCGTGTACATTATCATTACATATTAAAATTTAATTATAAATAATAAATGAGGCCATGTAGATATACATGCATCATACTGCTTCATTCACTCTCATTTAATTGTCGCTTTTCATTAAATAAAACAGTGCACCACAAAGGCGGTTTTATTCAAAAATAGATGCATGATCGACATATTATTAATTTAAAACAATTTAATCATATCATTTCATGAAGGATGGTCAAAACATTTAAAAAGGAGATTAAAAACATGTATAAAGCATTATAATCATGAACATCAGATGGCACACCCTAAAGGGTGGTTTAGTCATATGTGCAAAATTGATTCTAAGAATATTAGTCGATCTCACCTTACGTGGTGCTCCAGGTTGATGTATTCAACCTCCAACCATGTACAAGGGTGTCATATTATGTCTAAATAAGGTATAAGTAATTAACTTGAGGCATTTCATAATTTAAGAGCAATTCACGGAAAGGTCTGGCGTATGGAACAACGAAAATACTTTATAAATGATGTAATTTTGAGGGAAAAGCATATAGAAAACATACCTTGTACTTATGATGGTCCACTCATCCAATATTAGGTTTTTATTAAATATGGAATGAGATAAATTGAAAAATTAGACAAACACCCTTAAAATAGGGTGAATTAGCTCACATAGAGAAAACACCAAATATAGTGAGGAAAATGAAGAAAATTATTAATAGGACTTTTAGACTCACTGATATGCTTCCAATGCACTTGAAAATGCTTGAATATGATATTCTTCCAATGCAACTGAAAATGCCTGAATAAGACCAAGAATGATGGATAACCCACCTTGGGAAGAAGGGGGGTGGGTGGGTATAGAGGGCTACTGTGAAAAATGAGGGTGGAAATGGGGTGAATTCCATTTAAGGTCATAGGGGGAAATGGTCATTTTTTCCCTTTAAATGGGTTGCATGGTTTGGCCACAAGGTTTGGATAACCATGCACCAACCATGCAGTTATACAGTCCAAAGTGGAACCCACCTCACACGGTTAGCGCAAGGTTAGAAAAACTGTTCATGGCCCATGTGCTCAACTTTGTAATTTTCTACAAACCCCTGGCATGATCGTTTGGCCTTTGGTGCATGGTTTGAAAAATCGTGTGACACCCTCCAAGCCCCTGAACTAGGCCACATGGTTTCCCATAGAGGGACACATGGTTTCAGCAACCTGTGCCTCTAAAGAAAATAGTTTTTATGATTTTAGTTGCATGGTTAGTACTAATCGTGTGTCAACCGTGTGCCACTATCTATTTCTATCAAAAAATATTTTTTAGCACCCGAAACCCCCAAAACTCATCCAAACTCTTGATACATCTCTCATACCTTAAACCACGTCTAAAAATATCACATTTAATTGTTACAATGCTTATATTTACATTCTGAGGCTCAGTTAAAGATGCAAACCATCCACCAAATGAAAGGTTCAAATTCCTTTGGAAATTTTAACTTGGTCCAAAATGCAGGATCTTACAATCTCCCCACCTTAAAACTCCTCATGCCAGAGAGTCCTTAGGGAACAATGAAACATCACCTAGCCTACTTGGGTTGATAATTTTCCGTTGAAATGGTTGTGTTTTATTTCTAAACTCCCAACACACCTTCAAGATTCATTTAAAGCATATGACATTTAAAGCACCAAAACCCGAGCCAACACTCGTAAATAGAACTAAATATTAATACGGTGCTTTCTTGAGCCCATATAACATGATAAATGATCATGTCATCATCTCTTTTATCAACCAGCCTATGGTGCTCCGCTCCATAAGTTCTATATTTCATACATCCAATTCTGTATCACGGTGCTACCATCCATGGTGTTTCCTACTTATGCATTCCTTTAGTGTCCTAGAGACATTCCTAGTATGTTTATCAAATCACCTATGAGGACATTACCATCAGTCCTTGATTTGATTGAAATGTTCAAACTCCAATTGACCATACTCAAACTGTTCACATCGGCTTTTTCTTAAAAATCCATGGTCAACCTTTAGAAATGAACCTATCTCGACCCAATAGTGTGTTAAATGTGGTTCCTTATCGAGATCATCACCGTGCCAGTGTGTCACTAAAGTAGATTCTGAATCCTTTATCCCAAGACATACTGAGATCATTTTGAGAACACTCATCAAATTTTGTACTTGGATTCTAGTGACATCTTCAGACCAAACCATCCCCTGCTCAAAACCATCACTATGTTGTAACATAATCACCGACACATTCCTGATCCAACATCCATGGATCGTCATAAGCTACCCTAGGCTTAACGCCCACCTCAGTATTTCACCTAAAACCATTATTGAACTATACCTATAATTTATTGAGTATTTTAGCCATACATTGTTTCATCTATTAAATGGCATACACATGCCAAAGCTACCATCACACAATCGGTCTTAATGTTTCATGACCCTACTCGCATGAGGGTCGCTCCCCGGTAAACAACATCCTGCTCCCCACCTTAGGAGCATCCTTGTCATCACACCAATGAAATGAAAACCTACTTATCACTTCTCATAACTGGATATAATAGTTATCATGGATAAGATAAGAACTTGCTCATCCTGAGCACTATCATAAACATCTCCCACTACTCATTCCTACTTCCTGAGAATAGTTCCCACAGTGAATGTCGAATTGAAAATCATAACAAGGGTCACCACCCTTAAACAGAAAATGGTGTACAACACACTGAATGGATTTCTTTTAAACTGCTCCATGAGAATACTCCTAAGTATTTCTTCCCTCAACCCATAAAATATACTTGGGTAGATAGCTTAGTATATAGTCGACACTCTCTCAGCATACTCTAGACAATGTCAAAATATCCAGCATGCTCATCTCTAAGCTGAGAGAACACTAAGATATTATTGACATGCATGTATATCTCCCTCTGATCCATTATTTCATCAATTAGGCCACACCTACCTTTTTCAATGCCTAACACCACATCTCCCAACCATGCATGTATAGGTCCATTCACGGACCAATCATCTTACATCACCTAGTTTATTTCTGAATTTTCCCTTCTCATAAGCTTCATTTAGTTTATCCCAAAGCTTTGGGTCACCCTTCCTGTAAGAATTATATTGAAACTATTGATCCTCAACCCTCACTCAGCTTCTCATCAATGTTCAATTGTAAAAGGTTATCTCATGCAATTGGTGCAGGCTAAACTTTCCATATGTAGTGGGTTTATATCCCATACCACCCGGTTCGAGACCCAAATCATGCTCTCGTGATTCTTTTTTCAACATGTCCAAACTTACTATGCCACTTGGTATGTCAATTCCTAACACACCAGGAGCTCCCTTGGAACTACTCTCCAAAATAAAGAACCTGCCTATGCGATGATTTATCAAATGATTTCCCACCTCAATATGTTGTTTTCAAAAACTAAGGCATCGATAATGAAAACACTGGTTAACTGGGCTAGGCACCCGAACAGTCCTGACCATCAAGCTAGTTTTGGTAAACAAGAGCTCAGGGTGCTTTTCAAAAATCAAGGCGTCACCATGTTTATATCGTAAAACCCGAGCACCATCCATTCACTAGTCTCAAAAAGAGCGCAAATCCAAGCTTGTTGACTATAATGAAAACATAAACCTTGAGCCAATTTCTCTTATGGATTGACCTCTAAAAATGAAATGCAACTGACCTACTATGATCTAAGTCAAAAGTGAGGGAATATAGCTCTTTCCACCAAGCCCTAAGGTCTCTAGTATGAGATCCATATCCCAATTGAGGGATTTTATCAGATAGCATCTAATGCACCTGTAACTCTCTTTAAAAGAGGTAAAACTGATGGTAGGTAAAATACTATTGACCTATGAGGATCAAATCAGTCAATATAAACATAAATGCACTAACTATCAAGCAATGGGCTATAGGGCCCTGATCATCACCAAGCATCCAAATAGGGGAGTGCTCACTGTGGGGTTTAATGACAACTTAAGGAAAAAAGAGCTAACAGTTACTGGGTATCTGTGTACGGTAATACCCCCTTTAGGTTCAACTTACCAGACAACCACCCATCTACCTAGGGGTGTCATCTCATCAACTAAGAGTCCTACCCGACTCAATCGTATCAAACAGGCAGAACCTGCTATGCTTAGAAACTCATATCAAAATTATACTTGTTTCCTATCTCCAAGGGCGCTACCACAATGGTTAGTCCCTACGTTTAGGATTAGGTGTTACCATGTAAACTAGAGTCATGCCAAAAGTCACTAGGCCTAACCGCCCATACTTTAGGTTCAAGAAACAATAGGTCAGAAGGTAACTGTTACCTATGGGAAACACCCATGTTTCCTCTTAAAGCATCTCTCAAGGAAGACTAAAGCTAACAATTACATGAGGATTCACACTATAAACACATTTAAAAGGTTTATTTAATTTATTTAACTGATGATCATTTATTTCAACATTTTAAATAACTCACATATAAGGAATATCAAGTACCGATTATAAAACAAATTGTACTAAACACTTTATTTAGCTGACACCATGCAACATAAGAGGAAAAATGTTTTATAATTTCCTTTTAACATTTAATAATTCTTCATTTAACTAAGAAATTTTCATGAGTGGCTTAGTTCAAGAAAATTTCAATTCCAATATATAGAGAAAAACACTATTTAGGTTGTAATTGGTATTTTAGTTAATAGGCACCTCACAATAATAAATCTCAAAATCATAATAAAAAGGATTTTATCAATTTAGGGGATTAATCAAGTAATATTCCACCATAAGTTTATATGTAATTCCATATAAGTGGCTAATGACACTTTAAATAACCAACCCATTAGCATAAACATACCCCCAAAGGGTTAAGTTCTAAAGCATGAAATGAAGTGAAGGTGACCTATGAGGGTCTCATGATTCCAACATGGGTCCGTCTAAATGAAACCAAATATGACATATTTTATTAAAGATTAATTACATCCATAGTGGGTTTATCTCATAAGAATCATGCTCCAGCTGGTCTACTTGGGTCTAGTTGTGCATTTAAGGATTTAGTCATACAATTCATCGTGCCTACGTAATAGAGGTACTAGACTTCATAAAGGCAACCATTTTCTATAATAATTTCAATTTAGCATATATTATAGTTTAGTTAGATGAATTACCATTCCCAAGTCATAAAGGTAGCCACCTTTATAAGTTACAATTGGCATTCATGTAACCGCAACCAAGTTTTTACCTTCAGTCACAGAATACAACATGTTTGTATATAATGGTTTAATTATATGGGTTACCTTTACCAATTCATAAAGTCTCATACACTTTATAAATTGCTATTAGCACCCATTTAACAGCAACCATAAATGTTTTAGACCATGTAACCAATGGTTCATCTCTCAAAAAATGTCATAATTGGTTAATTAAGGTTCCACCATCAAGCTATATGGGAAAACACCATTTAGGTTGATACAAACACTTAAAGAACTAATTGGTTTATCTTAATTATAACAAATCATGTTTTCATGGAACAAGGATACCAATAAACGTGGTATCATCCATGGAAAGCTACTACATAAGAAAGAAACATTATACACAAGGTAGGCAATCAACCAATCATGGTATAAAATTCATCATGCGTCAGGAAATCTACAATGTAATCTACAGGACATGGAATGTGAATCTCTATGTTCATACAATGATGCATGTCACGATACTTCCTTGTTGTATTTGTAAAAGGCTAAAAAACTCATAAATCAATAAATCAATAACCTGTGAAAGTACAACAATCACCCGAGGTGAAATAATAATCAATTGTAATATAGAACAGTATAAACACCATTATCATCCCTAGCGACATGGACTTCCCTCGTGTGTGGGTTGGTAGGACCCAAACACAAGCTATTTACTAAGTGAAAACACATTCCTAGTCTCTTGTATACCATCCCAAAATAGTAAAACAAAAGTAAAAGAGGCTATGATACAACTTTTTCACATCCCGACTCGGGAACCACTAAAATGGTGCCCTGAATCATTGTGCTAAGCAGCCTCAAGCACACCTCCCTATATGCCAGAGGCTGCCGACTAGCAGTGATGGTATAAAAGTGGTACAGTGGGGAGACTATACCCTCCAAATCAATAATAAATACAGCAAAAGCATGGATAAATAAAGGAAGTGGACCATAATAATAACTAACAATAAATAATAAATGAATAAATGTTCATGCACGAACTTGCTACAATGTACAAGAGGCGGACATAGAACA
This sequence comes from Viscum album, assembly GCA_963277665.1. Classification (NCBI taxonomy): domain Eukaryota; kingdom Viridiplantae; phylum Streptophyta; class Magnoliopsida; order Santalales; family Viscaceae; genus Viscum; species Viscum album. The sequence continues at coordinate 78,334,169 of OY728163.1, read as the reverse complement.
GGAACACATGGCAGCATACATACAATACAATACACAGGGCTAGACTGATAAGGGAAATAAATAAATAAAAAGACTTAATAGCTATCTCTAATAGCATCATTAGGGCTAGCTCGATCCTCTTCTCTTGTACTCCATCTGAGCCCGGAAGGATAGCTGCATGTAAGCACAATCCATGATCCTGAACCTGCAACCACGAGGTCTGTTTGGGTACCACACGGTGGCCCGAACATGATGTGAGATATACTCAATAGACCACCACCAACAATGTCTAATTCATATCCAGATTGTGAATAAAAAATACAATAGTGTGTAGGTATTATAAATAAGGTGTTAATAAATAAATAGAAACAAGTCGGGCACATGTTCCTCAAAGGACTCCCAACCGACCATACCAATTTCAATCTAAGTCGGAATACCTCTGAACATGCCCCATATATATAAGTTTATATATATGTATGTATATACATGGACTAGACACGTAGTGACATATGTATCCATATATATAGATACTAAGACTATCCAGGACCTAATTCATAACTTAGGTTTCCATGCGTAGTCATAGGAGTCTCATAGAGTGGCAAGAGATGCCATGCATGAACATCATAAATCATGAGGTACACCATGCCCAGGTATCACAAGTCAAAAGGGATGACATGCCCAAGTATCATAATGAGGGACATTATGCCTGAGTATCACAATTTATAAGGGGACTCCATGCCCATAATAATAATAATAATAATAATAATAATAATAATAATAATAATAATAATAATAATAAGGGATGTCGAGCCCATTTATAGTTCAAGAAAATACTTCTTAACATTTCATTCATAATTGCTAAGGAAGGGGTAAGTGAGATGGTCTTACCATTCACTATTCCTTTAATCCAAATTACACAATTTGGTTCAAATAGTAATAGTGGAAAGGGTCATGTACATGATCATTCCATATTACAATTTCATTATTAATAATAAAGGAGACCATGTAGATATACATGCTTCATACTGCTTCAAATACTCCCATTTAATTGTCCATTTTCATTAGATAAGACGGTGCAACTCAAATCTGGTTTTATTTGAAAATAGTGTCATGATCGACATACCATTCATTTAAAACAATTTAATAATATCCTTTCATGAAGGATGTTCAACCCACCTTAAAGGGGGATTTAAAACATGGATAAATCATTATAATCATGAACATCAGACGACACACCCTAAGGGGTGGTTTAGTCATATAGGAAACATTGATTCTAAGTAGATTAGTCAATACCACCTCACGTGGTGGTTTGGGTTTAGGTCATCAACCTCCAACCATTTACAAGGGTGTCATATCATGTCTAAATGAGGTTTGGGTAATTTGTTTAAGTCATTTCATAATTTAGGAGAAACACGTGGAAAGGTCTGGTATGTGGCACAGCGACAACACTTTATAAGTGATAAAAATTTGAGGGAAAAGCATATAGACCACCTACCACATACTTATGATGGTCCAATCATCCAATATTATGATTTTATTTTATTTTTAATGAAAGAAATTAGAAGATTAGACAAGCACCCTAAAAATGGGGCGAATTTGTTCGCACAGAGATAATACCAAAGATGGTGAGGTAAACGAAGAAAATGATTAAGAGGACTCATAGACACACTGATACACTTCCAATGCACCTCATGGAACTTTAATTAGACTAATAATGAGGGAGAACCCACCATGGGAAGAGGAGAGGTAGGAGGGCACAGGCAAAGGGTTGTTGGGCAAAATTAAGGTGGAAATGGGGTGAAACACATTTAAGGGGGGAGTAGAAAACGGTCATTTGCCCCTTTAAATGAGCCAAACAATTTTTCTAACTGTGTATTAATCATGTGGTGCTACTGTCCAAAGTGTAACCTGCTTCACACAACTAGTTCACAGTTAGACAAATCATGTGCAGCGCATGCACCCACCTCTGCACTATTTTTGTGGTAGTACCATAACAGTACTGTAGCAGACACTGTAGCAGACATTGTTCGGTACTGTAGTAGCCGGAACTATTCATCCATTTGGACTTTCAGGCCACCGGTTTGGACCTCGGGTCCTTTAAGGCCTTCAGGCCACCCAAGGTCTTCGGGCCAATAAGGCTTTCGGGCCACCTCAAGGCCTTCGGGCCACCTGAAACTGTGCTTAATGATCAGACAGACTCTACAAGGAGCAGACTCCATATGGGGATCAAAGCAGGCGCATTCATCATAGCAGAAGCTAAGAGGATTTGTCAGAAAGAGAGGGTATGACACTGCGACCAACATGTGCTTGCATGGGAAGCCTAGCTGAATAGTCATGCGAAGGTGAATAGTTGATATCACGATGAAGAAGTTGGGAGGAGGAGTTCCAAGTATAGTCTGTATAATTTCCTAAGGCCTACGGGTCATGTAATCTCTAAGCCTACGGGCCTTGTAAGGGTTCCCCCTCATCCCTTGAAAGGGGGTTATCAAAAATCAATAAAAAAAGAAGATCTTCGGGTCATTCGAGTTATATCTCTCTTGTTTTCAACACTGAGTTAGCCCACGTAGAGTTGATTAACTAAAGGTCATTTGCTAAGAAAACCATGTGATATCATTTCTCTCTCAAAAGTGTTCACAAAATAATCTTAAAAGGGAGGAGAGCATGTTTTTTAGAAGAAAGATGAGATGAGAAGACCCCACTTATCTTTTGCGTTTGATTGTCAATAAGGGGGAAAATGTTTGCACCACATATTGATTTTTATGTTGTGTTGATATGTGTTGATATTGACAACAAAATACAAATGGATAGATTGTTGAGCTCAAGTATTGCATTTGTTGTCAATGAGTCGATACGTGTTGTTGGATGAAGTGGTGATACTTGGAGAATTGATATGGATTCATTTAATGGTCTTGGATGTCATGTTTAAGCAATTATCCTTGTAAATGTGACCATTGTTGATCTGCTCTTAATTGTTAAAGATATGTGCAAAAGGAATTTGAAGACAAGCACAATGTTTGCAACAAGTGGTCATCTTTTATTTGGGTGAAGAAGAATTGAAGAAGACCCTGTAATATTCATTCATATTATTGCATGAGGAGTTTTATCTGAAGATCATGCAAATATTCATTGCATGAGGAACTGTTTGTGGAAGAATATTTAAAGACCATGCAAAAAAAGAAATTAATTGTATGAGTGAAGAAGGTGGTCGTGAATGCATTATATAGAGAAGCCCATGCATTATAAATGCATGAGAAATTATATTTTGCATGTCACATTTAATTGAGGTTGGCATTCTTCTTGGTTCATATACTAAGTATATTTGTTGGGGCTTCCTTAAAAAAAATGGGTCAACCATTGACCGGCTAAGCAAGTCAGCTCAACAGTGCAGTTGTGAGAGCAAGGCTCAACCGCGCATGGGAACAAGCATGGTCGGCCAGTTGTGGCGGCATGGGTGAGGGTGAGCACCTGCATTGTCAGACAGGATTCTGGGGGCGCATAGCGCCCGCAGGTTGTGCACTAGTGGTACACAAGGGGGCGAGCGGCTTGGCCTACCCCATATGTGTGTGTGAAGTGTTGCGGGTGCCGAAGCTCAATGTCGGCTCGAGGGTGAAGCAGCACTGGGATGCTTATTAAGCGGAGCCCGGCAAAATGGAACTTCGATGTAGGACATGGGGGGCGTCGCGCATTGTACCTTTGTCATTAAAAGACACTGATAAAACATGCGTCGTCCGATCTCTCCAATATGACTCGTCCAGACTCCCGCACCACACAAATTTAAATAAGCTTGTTGACTTCAACCTCCTGGCCATCGACAAACTTGCATGTGCACTCCTGACAAGCGATAGTCGCATAATCGACCAACTCTAGTGATTAATCCACGCAGTAGATCGAACCAAGGACATGCATGCAATCAATGTCTTGCATGCATGTGATCACTCAAAGAACTTGATTCGGCCGAGGACAATCGAAGTTGGGCTTGAGTTCACACGTGAAGCCATCGCATGAACAAACTCGATCAAGCGAGACCATGGAGACAACCATCATGGCACCGCATGATGTTCTTTGGATTACGCAAAGCAATCATGTGATCGCGTGATGCCATTGCATGAAAAACAACGCAACTCTCATCGCAAGAAGCTTCTGTCATTTACAGCTTCTATCGCGTGATAATTTCGATAATTGTCCAACGACTGTCCACCAAGGCGTCACATGAAGAAGTTGATCGTGCGAAGCGCAGAGACGTCACATGATCAAGCGAAGCGATCATGCGATTGCATGATCACCTCGGTTTCGCATGAAGTCGTAAGATTCATCATTCAAAATACCGAGAGTTTTGACATTCAAAGCGATCCCAAGATCTTCGGGAAGCCTTGAATGGCCTTAAAAATTGGAAGAAAGGCAATGTGAACTCACCTATATAAACAGAGGTTGCATTGAGAGTTTTAGCTATTGTCATCCCAATATTTGAGAGAGCTCTCGTTTCAGGGAAACAGAGCACTCTTGTGATCCATTCATGGGAAAGACAGGAGTTTGCATGATCCAATCACGCGAAGGAGATCCCGCAAAGCGATTCTTACTTTCACGAAGGCAGTAAGGTTTTGAGGAACATGCCACGGACCTCCTTGGTTACGCGAAGAGAAACGGATACTCGCGAACTATCATTGTCCCACGAAGAAGAAGCACTCGTGAGCCGTAACTAACTTTCACGAAGAAGATAGAAGGTTCATGTGATTCATTCACGCAAAGCCCATACATGAAAGAGGAGCAAGACATCATATACCAACTGACATATGCGAAAAACCTTTTGTGATCCTGACATACAATGGGTTGCAGAAAGAGTTTTGAGATACCGTGAACCCTACATGGTCACACAAAGGAGACAGGATGCAATACATTGCATGCAATACATTGCATGCAATACATTGCATGCAATACATGCATGTCATGCACCCTACATGTCAACATTGAAATACTTCAATAACTTGGAAGGAAAAGCCAATGAGAAGATTAAAGGGTGCTTGAGACATTTTGAGATTCAATATTTGAATTGAGAAGGCACATAAAATATTGAGAATTATCATTGGTTATGTGCAATGTTCATGCACTACGCATTATTGCATGCATGCATAAATTAAGTTGAGAATTCAAGAAGACAAACCATTATGAGTTGTGGAAGATCTTTCTTGCATAAAATATTATTCAAGATGTTGTGTACACCACTTGCACACATTTAATTGAGGCCGGAACTTCATTAGACAAAAGGAAGAATTCTTGCCTGAGCATTTTGATTGACTGAGGAAGACCTAATCATCTACTGGAGATCAAAAGAACTTGAGCAAGACAAGTAGATCTGATCACCAGCGGAGGCTCTTGAAGTGTACACAAGCTAGCTAGTTGATCCAGCAAGCTTGTGGGGCATCCATCGGTACAGAAGCAGCCAAGAACATAATATCTTTCTATCAAAGGATCAAAACCAAGAAGGAGAAGTTTGTGACTGGAGGGGCCAGTTGCTGAAGAGGCTCGAGGAGAAGAGAAGACAATTGGGGGGTTTAACCAAGTGAGGCAGATGAATTTGATCGTGGAGGGACATAACCAGGATCAACTGGAAGATCGGCTACTAGTATGTATAACCAATTGTTGCCTAAACCATTGTAATTGATAATAAAATTATAATGGAGAATCCATGTTGGGGGGAAATAACCAATATGGCAAGGAGTAGGTCTTTGCACCGAATCTTATAAATACCATGTATTGTGGTCTCTCTTATTATATCTGCATACGAAGTGTGACTGTAACATGTCACCGAGTGGATCGAAAACCTTATAATAAGTTCAAAAGGTTGAATTCAAAAGAAATAATTTGTAAAAAGCAAACCACTGATTCACCTCCAGTGGTCAATCCGGCCTGGGGTTCTACAGAAAGAATAATGCTCAAAGGCCAAATGGAAGGAAGGAATTTACCGGTTTTTTGCAATGGAAACCCATAAATATTTCTCATTCACAATCTATAGACTGTACTGAGTCTTCAGCTAGAGGACCGTTTTCCCCTTCTTACTGCTGCTGTGCATGTACTGAAATATGTGTCTGTCCAGAACAAATAACAGTCAAAATGGACCCATAATAATCTCCTCTGTCAGCTCATCCATCAACAGGCCCTCTATTTCTTTGCTGGTGGCATCAATTTCATTTCCCATTCCCGACTCCCATGCATCCCTTCCACGCACTCCGCTCTCATCCCATGGCTCGGTGCTGCCCACCATGGCCAAATGTAGTGCTTGTTCTGTTTCTGAAAACACTTCCAATTAAATTCCAGAAGAAACTCGCTTCAAATAAGTGACAGAAAAACACTTTTTCATTAAACAATCTGGACACACTTACACATGTTCTGTCAAACAGAAACTAAACACAACTTGAACAGAAATGGATATGGGTGACAGCAGTTCGGTTCACTAACCATGGAGGTCAGCGCCAACACCCTTGTGATCCAAAACTGACACTGGGCTCAGTGCCTCATCCAAGATTCCGGGATATTCAGGCATGTCCTGCATCATTTTAATAGTCCGGAAGACACATCAACAGATGATAAAACAAGGAAAGTTGAATGTAAAAAACCTGTGGCTGTGAAGCATCTGATACACAAGAAGCAGAACTCCCATCATTGAAGGGAAACTCATCATGCATCACCTCAGCTTCTAGTATTAAGCAGCTTGCAGGATTCAGAATAGGGTCATTGCGACTATTTTCTAAATGCATGCCTGCAAATGACTCCAATTTCTTACATCTGGATCTTGATTTTCTGGGTTTTACGGTGTTTTCATTGAGATTCTCCTTCTTGAACCTGTTTCGATCCTGCGGCGTCGAGTACCACTTACCACGATGTACAAGTTGTAGTTGGGTCCAAGTATTTGGGTTTCCTACAGGAGTCACAGGAATCTCATTGACACTATATTTTGACCTCATTTTAGAACGGTTTGATTGCATACTGCTGTTGCTGCAGAACCCTACTTCTTGAAACCGTTGTGTTGTCTTCCACCGCTCCGATACTAGCTTCTTGCTTTCCCTGTTAACAGGGGACCCATTTGAACAGAGAAAGGAGCTTCCACATCAACTTCGACTTTTCTGATAGAAAAAGGTTTTGGAAGGCAATGCTTCATTAATGCATTCTAATTTTGATACTTCAGAGCTGTGCTCTGAAAACTCTATATTGTTGTCAACCTTGCTCCTTTCATCTACCGAAGAATCCAATTCACCAACTCCAGAACTACAGACCTTCTGTCTCCTTTCACACAGTTGAAATCCAGTGTAAGATCCAGATATCAAGGAAATTCTTGTATTGCTTTGAGGTTTTCCAAAATCCGGTCTCGACTCAACAATCCTAGTTGACACCACTTCATAACCTGGCAAATTCGTTAAATAATTACAACTTTTCCTATGAATATATTTTGGAAACCCATCCTGTTTTTTCACACAGCGTTTAGTGATGTTCCCATGCATCATCTTCTTTGGAATACTGCAATTTTAATTCTTTGTGTTAAGAATATATCGGCTGGTGAATTGGGACAGGTAAGGTCAATCTTAGCTTTATATCAGATTCTTTGATGAACAGAGAATCTGATTCTGAGCAACTGAGTGATGTGATACCTCCAGATACGGTCCTCGGAATCTGGATCCATTGAGTGAAAAAATGCCTTCAAATGCCAAGACTTGTCCTTGGTGAATGACCCCCTTGCTTCATTTAAACTTAACTTAGGTCTTCCCTTCCAGTTGCTTTGCTGATGATCTGACTTTGATGCTTGGGGTGCCTCAAATATATCTTGAATTGTTGCCGCTTGTCAATGCCCATTCTATAAAAACAAAAGCATTTCATCAGCCCCCATCAAACTTGCAATAATACACGATGCATCCTGTTAAAGATTTTATTACCTTCAAAAAAAATCACCAGGTTCTAAAAATGCCTGTTCGCTGAATAAGAATCCAGGCAACAAAGGTTTTTCTGCACCTTGATGGGCAAGCACATGCATAAGGAAAAATCACATGGCTGAAACATTGAAGCTTATAATAACCAAGAATGAAAAGGGAAATACACACAAACAAACTAACTAAGAAAATTAAACATGATAAAGTCCAGCAGATGAAAAATACCAAGTCTAGGCCCCATATTATCTTACAATCAGTGTAGGCCAAATTTTTCTACAGAGAAAAACAGAAGAAAAACCTTAATGTGGAGGTAAGAAACCAAACAAATACATGATCCTTGAAATAAAGAAATTTGATGAATTGAAGTGGGTTCATCTCACAATAAGCCACATGATCGTGAAAAGAGAACGAATGACAATGCAATTAACAGTACTTCCATGTTTATATTACCACTTAGACCTAACATTTGGAGGGTACATAGACGGGCTCCAAGAAAAGGAGGAAGAAGAAACAGAAGGAAAAAAAAACAAATCCCTAACCCGTTCAGGTGGCTAGATACGATGGCGTGTGCGTGGGTGTGGGGGACTGGATCCGGTAAGAAGGTTATCATCGAAATTACCCACAGAAGCAAATTTGTCCCCCGATGATTGCCCCGGAATACAGTGGAACAAAACATCACCATTATGATAAGAAGCCAATTTGTCCCTCGATGATTTCCCCGGAATTCAGTGGAACAAAACATCATCATTCTGATACCGCCATGGGGGAGGGGATCCGGGGAGGAGATAATCACCAAAATTGCCCACAGAAGAAGGCAATTTGTCACTCGATGGTTGCCCCGGAATTCAGTGAAACAAATCATCGTCATTCTGATACCGCCGTGTCCAGCAATATACAAAACCAGATAATTTCGGGTTGAAACAGTAATTAAAACAGACATCTACTTTGACGCGACTAGACGCAAAACGTGAAAATCCGTAAAAATCAAGACATGATGATGAGGATGAGGACGATGCGTCTGATGATGAAAACTGGAGGATTGAAGGAGAAGCGGGAAAAAATAACTTCCAACTATTGGTTTTGGGTTTGGTTTGCGGAGGACATTTTAATATAAACGACGGAAACAAAGGTAAAATATGACGGTGGAATAGGTTCCATAGATTTGTCGAGGATATGAATGAATGACCTGCATGTAATTTAATAAACCAGTTAACAATTTTGCGAACAGCAATTAAAATGTATAATTCAAAATGCCATATGAATCATCACTTATTATGTGGATACTATAATTCAACATTTGGATGACTACTCATTTCTAACAAACACTTAATATGTTCAGAATTTCATTCGATAAACTCTTCATTTTCTCCAATTCTTAGATATTTCAACCGTTGGATCTGATATGAAAAATGTGGATCGATTTAGATCCTAGATTACAATCTCATATACGCCATATATATGTCAATGTGTTAATGGAATGAAAACTTTGGACCCCCTATACTTTATCTCTAACCCTTGCCTACTTTTTGGTATCCATCCATCAGCCGTCTTAAAATATTTGACTTCGTATTTTGTCAATGATACACTTCGCATACGATCGATCGATCAGGCATTTTCTGCTTCAAAATTTACCATGGTCTCAATCGATATTTGATCTATTTTTCAACATGTTATCAACACAGACATCATTTGTTTAGAAATGTTTGTAATAAAGTTGTGAGTCATATTTTCCATGGCGTACATTGCGAAGCTTGGTTTTCCCCCTCTTGACATTTCTAAAAATACTTATTTGTTCTGGATTTGGGATGACGAGATGCATCTAGACACAAATGGGCTTAGCAAGCTGATTAAGGTTGACAATCAAGTTTCCACTTAGGACCATGCATGAGACCTAATATTCTTCTACCATCACTTCCACAGGGATATGAAGAATGAGTATCTAACGTTGAAGGATCCTTTAGTGTTAAGACAAATCCTCAAAGAGCGATATGATCACATATGACTGATCATATTTCCAAAAGCACGTTATGGATGAAGTCTTACGATTCCAAGATTATAAGTCGGTAAGTGAATATAATTCCATGATGTTTAAAATTACAACACAATTAAAAACTGTGTGGAGAAAATATTACCGACATCGATAAGCTCAAAAATGCATATTCTACTTTCCTATCTCGAATGTTATTAGCAACAATATTGAGAAAAATGCATTATAAAATATCATGAATTACCCTTTTACCTTCTTGTTGCGGAATAAAACAATGAACTCTTTATGGAGAATCATGAATCCCGACCAACTGACACAACTCCATTCCTTGAAGTGAATGTGACTGCTTATAACTGTGGTCGTGGAAATAATCATCACGATCGAGGTTAAGGAAAATCAATAACTCAAGGTGGTCATACACCAAATGATAAGAGGAAAGAGTATCCCCAAAACTGACTAAATAGTAAACACCCATAGTTGAAGAAAACAAAGAATGATGAAAGTGAATTGTTGCATCCAGAGGTTGTAATATTGGATTTGTTGTCAATTGGAAGTTATTTTGGAAATCTATAAGAAGTCATTTGGATGTTTTATTAAATAGCTTGAAGAATTTGAAGTTGATTCCAGAAGTTAAAGGAAATGAGCAATTAATGCCACCACCTTATATCTCGTGCCACGAAAGAAGTTTGTGCAAGGTTCTTCACATAGGTTCATAAGTTTCTTTTCCTTTGTCAAGTTTGAAGTTTTAAGTTACATGCTGTGACACAGGCATCGCACCGCAAAAAGGATACTTGCACTACCACAAAACAGGGTAAGGGAAGCGCTGCCCTTTATCAGCGCTAAACAGAAAACGCTGATAAAGGGGTATGCCTTTATCAACGCTAGTTAAAAGCGCTGATAAATCTACCATTTATCAACGCTTATTTTAGCGCTGATAAACGTTTTTATTCTTAATTTATATAAAATTATAATATTTATAATAAAAAATAATGTTTTTTTGTATAGATTAACAATTATATACCAATATTTATAAAAATATACTCTTTATTGTTATAATTATTAATAAATAGATATATATTTATCTTATATGCCATTTTAAAAAAATAAGAATATAAATAAATTATTAAATAAAAACCGCTGGAACCTTTATCAGCGCTCGTTGAAAGCGCTGATAAAGGTATGTTTTATCAGCGCTTTCAACGAGCACTGATAAAGTTTCCAGCGGTTTTTTATTTAATAACCCTAACAGGCCCTCCTCTCTCGCACGCGGTCAAGCTTTCACGGAAGCTGAACCAGGCTCCTCGTCCGCTGCAACCTCTCCTCCTCCTCCTCCTCGTCCTCCTCCTCCTCCTCCGCCGCCGCCGCCGCTGGGTTTTCCTCCTCCGCCGCGACTGTCGCTGCCTCCGCCGCCGCTGGTCAGTGTAGGAGTATTTTCCTTCTCTTGGGTTATTATATTCCTTTAGAGAGGCCTTCCTTTAGGTGCTATCCTTGGAGAAGATTGGTGACCCTACCTAATGTGAGTGTTCTTGGATGAATCACATGCCATTGATAGAGCTAACTGATGGGATTCTTAGCAAGGGATATGATTATGGGCTTGTACCTTATGTTTTACTGAAAATTGCTAATGGATCCCTTCAAACCAAAATGGATTATGTTCCTACCTTTTAGTAGTTGTTGAGTTATGTCATCATCCTTCTTTAGGTTGGAGGGGAGAAGGAATGTGTGATTAATTCAAAGATTCAATTAGGATATACTAGTTCTCCTTAAAGACATATGTGAGAATATGAATCCAATCCTATGTTTTTGTTGGGATATGCTAACATTCCTCTTGAAGGGGTGTGGGGATATAGGCCTGGTATCATATGGAAATTGGGATATGATGTTACCTTGCTCAGCATTTATGGAAGCATGAATATGGGCTTACCCCTATGTGATATTTGAGATATTTCGATTACCACTTTCTACTAATGCTTCCAATATATGTTGAAAAATATTTAAGACATGGGTGAGGATATAGGGTTGTTTTTATATTTCCTCCAAGTGGTATTGATGGGATTCTATAATTGCAATAGGATTATGAGCCTGTTTGTTTGTAGAAGTGGGGATATATACCTACTCTTTCCCTTCATCCACTTCCATAAGAAACTGGTGGAATTTATGCATGGGTGTGGAAATATGTGCGTTCCCCCTAATTTTTGTCAAGATGTACGGGTAGACTCATTGAGTTTGAATAGGGATATGATCCTACTCACTAGATACCACGTGTTGTGTTGGAAATATTATTATGGGGAAGTGGGGATATGAACCTTCTCCCTATGATCAAGTAAATCTTAATTCCTAGAGAGACCTCATAGCTTCTTGGATCTAAGAGATTAGGGAAGGGGTCTGCATTGTAGTGCCCTCAAAAGGCTTCTAAAGGTTAGTGGTCACATGATGTTGGCGATAATGGCGATTGTTAGGAGCCCTACTGGGTGACCCCTGAATTGGGTTGAGGTCATGGATGACTTCTTGATCCACCTTCCTAAGATAAGGAATATAATGATTATCATTCTCTAGGGATATAATTTTGAATTAATTAATGGTGGTGGTAGGTGCCACTTGCTTTATTATAGTTTCCCTATAATGGGGTGGGTTGTGAGGCTTCAACACGTGAAGACCCTCATATGAAACTTCAAGAGTAGGGACGGTACTGTGTTAGTGGTACCCCCTTACCATCATGTCATTCACCTAGTTTTGAGGTCTCTGAATAGGTGATGTATTCCTTTGGATCATGGGGGTCGTAGATTTGGCAGAAATTGAAGCATGAGAACATCTAGTGGATGAAGAGACCTTCACTTTCGATTGAATGGAGATCATGAGGGGTACCTATATACAAAAACTACCAAAAAAAGAATACCGATTAGTGAATTATTACAAATAAGTATATTCGATTAATAATTTTAACAAGTAAAGGATTCATGTTATATTAAAAAATTTTGTTTACGTGGAAAACATGAAACAAAATAGCCTGATATCCTAGGAACACCATTATATTCTCATTGAAGAATTCAAATTGGGTTCACTATTTTTTTGTATGTGACACACAAATAAAATGTCCTGACATGTGGAGAACATAATTTATTTAGTTATTGAATAATTTCATGTTAGTTTCATCATTTTTGTTTCAAATCAAAACAACATAGCCCGATTCTTGGTTGTGAGGGGGACTGAGTACGGTAGCACAATATTTGTGTCAAGTTATGATTCTTTTTCAGACAATTTCCAATGGGATTATTCATATAACTAGAAACACCTAATGTCTCACACATTTGTAAGTTAGGCAAGGGAAGGATGTGGATGTTCTCATGAGGAAGATGGATTCATGAGGATGGTTATGAAATATGAAGATAGGTTTAGAACTCAAGATGGAATATTAAATATCCTATTGAAATAGGATTCAAAGTCCACATAGTTTAAGGGAAATAGTTTGAGGTTGTTTGAAAAGATTGCACCATGAATTTTAAAGTCACACGATTAGTATGTATGTGTCGTGAAAGGTGTGATAACAGAGGATTGATCAGGGATTACTCATTTGGGATATACTATCTAGAATAAACTTGGGGATTATACCTAGTAAGGAGGACCTATTGGTCAGGTCTTACCCATTGTATGTTCATCCTTTATATTTTAAAAAGTCTGTTGAACTCGTTCTATCGAAGGTGGGTTCTATAATTTCTTGTTATCTTAAGGTGTGTTTAACCATGGTGTGGGTTGATTTTAGTTTTAGTGGGTTCTTGGGGTTTGTGGGATGTGGTAAATGGTGTACTCGGTTTTAGATTATTTTATTCTCATGGGTTTCTCCTATTTTATGTTTTCTTTTCAGTTGGAAATCTCCTTTGTTGTGCGCCTCTCCTCTACCATGAACGCACCTCTGCCGTGTTCTTAACGACACCTTCACAATGAGTTTTCTCCTATTACTCATTGGTTTCCTCTTGTTCGCATGTTATTACTGTTTGATATTGATGGTTATAATGTGAAATGTACGGGCTAAATGCCCCGCTGAAAATCGTGGTTGTTGGTGGTCCTTGTTTGTGCACTAAATGAATTGCATGTTGGTTGGTTCTTGTTGAACATTTGAATATAAAAATTGGTAATTTACATATACTTGACTTATGAATGAATGCCCCAGGATGATAAAACTTCTGTGATAACCCTTGAATTAACAAAAAAAATTGAATAAGGGATGCTTTGTAAAATCTAAAATTGTGATTGTTTGGTTTGTATGGTGTTGCGATTGTGAGCATGATTGTGTTTTTGTATGGTGTTGCGGTTGTTGGAATGATTGATATGCCATTTTTTTCCATGTTGTAGTTCTTCCACCATTGAATATCAATCCAAACTTTACCCATTTCAATGGCACCACCACTTTGTTACTAGTGAAATTCCACTGAATCCTAGAAAACCACTTCTAGATGACTCTATGAGACACTTTATGGTGTGAAGATGATGTTTTTCAGATTCTATATATTTTTATAATACATGGTATATAGTCTTGTTAAATGGAACATGATTCACCATACATGGATCTCCAAGACATATACTTCAGCATGAAACCATGTACATGCCATGAAATAATGGTAGAACCATATGATATGTGTTTTACTTCACTCACACCATGTATAGATACCATATAAACTTGATGTGTATAGACTATACACCCCTAGTGGTCATTTAAGGACTACACACCGTGTATTCCACAAAAATGTGATGCATAGCTGGTGAGGTGACTCAATATGTATCTAAAGTACATGCCTTTAGCTCAAGTTGTTCTATATGTCATGTATTTTCAAAGGCATCATGCAGTATTTGTAAGACTAACTTGGAATTAATTTGATATATGTCAGATTAAATCAGGTATCTTATCCATACATGATGTTCACCCTACTGGACACCATGTATATGGATTTCACATGAGTTTAGAAATGGTAGTATACAACCAACCTTGATTGAGAACCCTACACATTGTGTATCCATTGAACAAATTGTGTGTTATGTTATTTTCATTATTATTATTTATTTTTCCCTTATATGATAGTATTTCATGTATGAGTAGCCCGTTATAAATATCTTCTCATGTAGATCACAATAGTATGATTCCCTCATTCATTGGAAATTGCACACGATGTGGTTTGGATATTTTAATTATCTTCACTCTGCTTGAGAGTTGACAAGCAACAAGTGAGATGTTTGGAGAAAATATGGAGTATGGTACTCCCCCATGTTTCAGTGAAGAGTCCTCCATGTATAGGTTTTAGGTACTCCATGGATATATACAAAAGACAGGGCACAATCCCCCGTATATAGATAAAGTTCAAGTACTTTCACATATTTTGGGGTAGGTTCCTCTATTTCATTGTAGAGGCATTTGTACCATGATTTTTTTATAAAACCCAAACAATGCTACTTGATTAATTAAAACATAATATTAGGCAAGTTTGAGATCAAACCCATAAAGACGATGAATATGAATAAAGAATGGATGAATGCCAATCGGTTGACAAAAGAGTATGAAGATGGCGTGAAAGAGTTTATCATGTTTGCATAAGATCATGCATGTGACCCTTCTCAAATCCTTTGTCCATGTTTATGCTATTGTTATTCAAGACAAATTAGTCCAGAGGAGTTGGAAGAATACCTGATCTGTCACAGAATAGATCAAAGTTATACATGTTGGAATAAACACGGGGAAAAAACGAATGTAGGTAGTGGTTCAGATAACACAGCGTTTTATGGATCATCTGATATGATTACAAGCGTGAACACTGAAGATGATCGTATGGAGGGTGTGATTACAGATGTGAATGATGATGAAGATCATATTGAGGAAATGACAAGGATAGTTGAAGATGAACTTCTTGATTGCCCAAAATTGTTTGAGAAGTTAAAGAGTTGTGCAAAAACGCCATTTTATGCTGGTTGCACTAAGTATATAACATTGTCAGTCATACTGAAGCTGTATAATTTGAAAGAAGGCAACGAGTGGAGTGACGCCAGTTTTATGGAACTACTTACTCTCCTGAATGACATGATCCCAGAAGATAATGAACTCCCAATCCGAACATACGATGCCAAACGAATGCTACGATCGATGGGTATGATCTATGAAAGAATACACACCTGCCCGGAAAAACAAAGGATGGAATTAAGGCTAGATTGGACATGGTTGAGATGGGAATACGAGAAGAGTTGGCACCATTAAAGGGTGAAAAACAAAAATTTCTTCCTCCTGCTGCTTACACTCTTTCCAAGCATGAGAGATATCAGTTTTGCAACTTCTTGAATGGATCATCTGATATGATTACAAGAGTGAACAGTGAAGACGATCGTATGGAGGGTGTGATTACAGATGTGAATGATGATAAAGATCGTATTGAGGAAATGACAAGGATAGTTGAAGATGAACTTCGTGATTTCCCAAAATTGTTTGAGAAGTTAAAGAGTTGTGCAAAAACGCCATTGTATGCTGGTTGCACTAAGTATACAGCATTGTCATCCGTACTGAAGCTGTATAATTTGAAAGAAGGCAACGAGTGGAGTGACGCCAGTTTTATGGAACTACTTACTCTCCTGAATGAAATGCTCCCAGAAGATAATAAACTCCCAAGCCGAACACACGATGCCAAACGAATGCTACGATCGATGGGTATGATCTCTGAAAGAATACACGCCTGCCCGAAAAAACAAAGGATGGAATTAAGGCTAGATTGGACATGGTTGAGATGGGAATATGAGAAGAGTTGGCACCATTGAAGGGTGAAAAACAAAAATTTCTCCCTCCTGCTGCTTACACTCTTTCCAAGAATGAGAGATATCAATTTTGCAACTTCTTGAATGACGTAAAGGTTCCAAAGGGTGTTCATCAAATATCAAGAACATCGTGTCAATGAGCGATTTAAAATTAAAGGGTCTGAAATCACATGACTTCCATGTTTTGATGCAAGATCTAATTACTATATCTTTACATTTCATTTTTCCCAAGAATGTCTACCATACATTAACAAAGATCTGTTTCTTCTTCAAAGCTATATGCAGCAAAGTTATAGACCCGGCTAAATTGCCAACTATGGAAAGATAAATTGTTGTCATATTATGTGAATTAGAAATGTTCTTCCCGCCGACATTTTTCGATATTATGGTTCATTTGATGGTTCATTTAGTGAGAGAGATTAGACTATGTGGTCCTGTACATTATAGATGGATTTACCCCATTGAATGATATATGAATATTTTGAAAGGATATGTCAAAAATCGAAGTCGGCCATAGGGTTGTATTGCAGAGCAATATATTATTGAGGAAGTAGTTGAATTTTGTACCGAATACCTGTCTGGTGTGGAAAACGTTGGCCTACCGAAATCTCGTCACATTGAGCGGCTTGAGGGTGAAGGAATTTCTGGAAGATAGGTTGTCACAATCAATATTACATATCGGGAGCAGGCTCACCTTTACGTTTTGCATAACAGTTTCGACGTTGACCCATATGTTCAAACCCACAAAGAAATTCTTAGGCGTTTGAATCCATCTAGGGCTAAAAAATGGATATCAAATACACATAATCGACAATTTATAGGATGGTTTCAGGACCATATTTTTAAGCAGTTAGATGAAAATCCAGACTCAATTTCAGAACGACTTCGATGGCTAGCCGGAGGAGCAAGTGTGTATGTATTATCTTACAATGCTTATGAATTTAATAGTTATACATTCTATACTAATGAACATGATGAAGACAATATCATGCAGAATAGTGGGGTTACACTTATGGCTGAGGCGATGCATGTTTCTGGTGTTAAGGAAAAAAATCTAATTTATGCGAATATGTCATACTTTGACATCATCAAACAAATATGGGAGTTGGATTATACGAAATTAAAAGTGCCGATTTTTCAATGCAAGTGGGTTGATAACATGAGTGCTGTTAAAATAGATGAATCAGGATTCGTGAAAGTTGATTTTAGTAAGGAAGGGGAGAAAGACGAACCATTTATAATGGCATCACAGGCAGTACATGTATTTTATGTTCCAGACCTCACAAACCAAAATTGGTCAATTGTTCTGTTATCGACCAAAACAACTGAAGGGTCAGATGAAAGTTCAACGGAGGATGACCCTTTTATAGGGACTTCACAATCATTTCGCAACGGTCCCAATGTATACGACATTTTTTATGTTAGAGGAGACCACAATGAAGGGATTTACATAGTCGATAGAGGAGTCAAATATCTTCAGCCTTTAAAGAAAAAAGAGAGAGTACAATAATTATGTTATTTGTTTTTTATAATATACATTGTGTTATGTTATGTTATTATCTGCCCGATGCTGCTTTTATGTAATCTAAATTAAATGTTAAACCACTTCTGCAGATAATGACTTCTGTACCTGCTGATGTACCCAATCCTTAGGCACAAAAGGTCTCTCAACCAGCTGGTGGTGGTCCCAGTGCAGAGCAACAACAAGTTTCTCAACCTGTTGTTGCTGGTCCCAGTGCTGAGGTGCAAAAGGTTTCTCAACCTGTTGTTTATGGTCCCAGTGCCAATGCTAGTACTCTGGAGGAACATATTGATGATACTTCTGCGGAAATGGTAGGAAATGAAACCCTGAAAGCGTAAAAAAAAAAAACAAGAGCGCTGTAGTTTGATAGTGTTAGCCAAAATCCTTAAGTCAAAAGCAAAAAGGAATCAAATTTGAGGTGGGATGGAATAAGCGAGGCCAACATGTTAACCCCAATAAAGCCATCTTTAGTAGCTACATTGGAATCGTCACTCAGAAACGCATGCCGATTGATGTACATTCGTGGAACCATGTTGTCATCGGGCTGAAGACACTAATGTGGGAAGAGATTATGGTAACATTATGATATCATTTTTTAATTTATTAAAATAAAATACCAAAACATTGAATTACTCTTCATCATCAATTATAGAGTGAATTTATAGTAGATGCCTCGCACAAGGAATATGTATTAAGAGTTGCAGGAAGGATTTATAGAGGTTTCTGCACAATTTTAATGAAATATCATTTTAAAGATGCTGAAGGGAAAATCAAGCCGCACCCACCTCCTCTTTATGCACACTTGATATCCCAAGGAGCGTGGGATGCATTTAGAAACTGTTGTGGGGAGAATACTTTTCAGGTACATTGTGTGGCGTAATACATTGTTTGACATTGATTGTATTCAATACTTTGATTGACAATTTTTTATTTATGAAACAGCAACTAAGTGCTGAAAATAAAAAACGCGCAACAGAACCAGCGTACCCTTACCGTAAAGAAAGGATGGGGTACGCTTCATTTAAGAAAAAATTGGTATGTCTTTTAAATCTACTGTACTACTTGTATGTGACATAAAACAACACCATAACCATGTTTCTCTATTTATATGTAGATTGATGAATCGAAATCGAAATCCATATCCATCCCACACCATGTGCTATGAAAGGAGGCTCGTGTAAATAAAGAGGGGATACTGATAGATGAAAACACACAAAAAGTGTGGGAAACATGTGTAAGTATGACATAATATAAATTTTATTTTCTTTAAATCGCTATTACATTACAATGACTACTTATTTTTCTATATTTTCTATCTGACATAGTTACAAGAATCAACAACAACCGCACTAGATGCAGACATACTTTCAGCAGCCTTAAAGAAGCCATAATAGTATGGTCGCGTCAGAGGTGTGGGTTTTGGGGTGACACCCCGAACATATTATCAAAAACAAAAACAAGCGGAGGATTAAAATGAAAAAATGTAAAAGCTGTAAGAAAAATTAGCTATTTTTCAATAATAATTACAATACCATAGAGAGATGTTAACAACATTGATGGGGGAGAGGCAAAGAGAAGAAACAACTCAACAACAACCTATGTGTGACGATCCCGCCCCACCCCCCACCATCTTTGAGGCGACCCATTTCCCTAAAAACCCGACTTAGTTGAGGTAATCAATGTTTTAATAATTGTTTCTATGAAATGTGATTCACATAGACACTAATACCTTTCCTGTACTAATATTATACAGGGTGAAAATGACTGTGATTTATATCTATCAACTCCCACCTATCTCCTTGTAGTGAGGGCTACAATGTTCAATACGCAGAAAGACATGCTACACAATAGATAAATTCCAAAAAATCATCTTAGAGTGTCAATTAACATAGCTAATGAGCCGAGTACTGAGCTACCTGTTCCAAATGACGATGATGACATTCATACGGTTGAACAAGCTGTTGGAACATTCATCACATGGCCAACAATTCTTGTAAAAAAACATGTTGACAAGAAGGTATCCATTTCCAATTTATTTTTCAAGTTGGACCTATAACATTTAATGAAAAAAGGTCTGAACGGATGAATGTTATTATAGAATGACAAAGATAAGGGGGTGAAACAGAATATCATCTCAAAACTATCTCAAGGATCAACTAACCGATTGAAACGATCTACTAAGAGCACCTTCACCCTGACCGTTCTATATCCATAGTTAATATCATTGCAGGCTCATGTGGATACAAAGTTGATAGACGACAATGCTCACACAGTTGATTTTGAAAAAAATATGTATGGAGAGGAAACATCAGATTTCATTAGTGTTGAAAATGTAAATGAAATCCTCAAGTATGAATGGCTAGGTGCCTCAGTTATAAATGTATACATGATGTATGTTTTCATGATTTGATTTTACAAAAGCTGATATACTCTGATAATTATGACTAAATACATTTTAAATTTTTCACAGGCTTATATATGAAAAACAATTGAAGGGATTTCCCCATGAACAAAAATTTGGACTCGTTAGTCCTCACACCACCTCTTCAAAAGACAAAATAGATTCTGATAAAGAGGCTACAATAATGTCATCCCTGCTCAAATCATTTGAAAACAAAATTATGGATGATAGACTCTTTTTAATACCAATGATGCAGGGGTAAAAATCTACAATTTAATCATATCAACTATATTTTCATTTCTTTCTTTACTTATTCCTTTTTGTATTTTTAGGCAGCATTGAATGCTGATTACAGTCAATTTGGATAATCCAAAGATTTATTTTCGGGATTCAATGCATGGATATCCAACAAACCGACCACGCATGATGGCGTTTGTTAATTTGTCATACACTAGATCCAACATTTTAAAACTAAACATCTAGTTATATAATTTATTTTATCTTTTAATGAGGATTCTGTTATGATAGGGTGGTGAATCAATATAGTCTAATGCATGGAATGAATCCAGGGCCTAAGGATAAGAACGCCGACAAGATATACAACTGGAAAAGTATCCTGGTATATATAATAACATTTCACTATCCAAACACATATCAAAACAAATTACTTATTGTTGTCAATGTTTCTGCAGTGTCCAAAACAAACAAACGAAAAGGACTGTGGTTATTATGTTTGTAAATTTATGAAAGTGATCGTATTTCATCAACAAACTAGCATTCTTGACGTGGTATTTTTGAAAATAATTACGAGTTCATTTAAAATATTTATTAATCCTTTGTGTATTTGTATTTTTTCAGTACTACCATGACTGTCGCAAAAACTCATATTCAGAAGATGATATAGATGTGTTTAGAAATGAATGGGCAACATACATGATGGAAGATTGTACACAAATAGGATGAAGGTGAATTCCTACTAATGTTATCCATATATGATCATTTATATCTCCATTATTTACACTTATTGAGCATATATGATCACCCTTTATTATGTTTTATATCCTTAGGTTATGAAGAATGGTTTTAGAAATGATTTGCCTTTCTAGTAAAGCATAACTCATTGGACTACACTGGCCGATAGTGTGGAAGTCGACTGATGCATAGTCATTTAGTCCACTCACAAGAATCTTAAAAGCTTGATGGGAATCAATATCTTGAATTTTCAAATTTCTATTTTTAGTTTCCCTTATATGTGGGTGGGGGTGTCCAGGAGGGAGGGGATGTCCAGGTGTGAGGCTGTCCAGGAGGGGAGGGAGGGGGTGTGTCTAGGGGGTGTCCATGAGTGGGGTGTCCAGGAGGGGAGGGAGGGGGTGTCCAGACAAAGATCTATTCAATTCCATTCAATACTAATAATATACAATGGGTAGATCACTTATAGAGTAGCTTGAAGTGGGTCCGTAGTGAGGCATCAAAAGTTACAACCAACCAAACCAATTCCAAGCCCATGTAAAGGCCCAATAATTATATTCTAGTTCAATTTGAGGCTCAATATGTCTTATTTAATGTCATAAAGACCCAACATATGCATCATTTACATTTATCACATTAGATTTATGTGAAATTTCGTTCCTATTCCTCCAATATATTTTTTTGGTGTTTTTCCTTGATTTGTTGAATTGTGTCTCTTAAAAATATTTATGATTTTATAATTCATATTATTTAATGATGGTGTATGATTAATATTTATTCCATTATCAAATAGATGATGAAAATATAGTCGGATAAAGAAGGTTATTAATGGGTATACACTAAAGAACTAGGAGGGAGGGGGTGTCCAGGAGGGAGGGGGTGTCCAGTGTTGGAACCATGGTCTTCTATGCATGATTTGGAGTATGGTTTGTGTTTTTTGTCAATCCTCAATGGAAGTTCAGAATGTGTACCAGCAAAGAGATCATACAGTTCAAGAAGAAAACAATATTGAAGGTGGCGTTGTTTCCCAGTGTTTTCCAAATTTTTGGGCCTGAAAATCGACAAATGGAGAAAAGTGTTTTTGGAAAAGAGACTTGCGCGCCGTGTACTTGAAGAAGAGGAAACTTGCGTGCCATATGTTTTTCAAGATTAGAACATGGGAAAATGGAAAAGGGATAAGGGCCGTGCAAGTTTTCGGCTGGTCACACAAGTGACCCGCGCGCCGTGAAGAGACTTGCGCGCCGATGCCTAGGAGGATTGGAAACTTGAACGTCTATTGTTTTTCAAGATTATAACTTCAAAACATGGAAAAGAAAAGAAGTCCGCACAAGTATTTGTGTGGTCACGCAAGTGAGTAGCGCGACAGAGGCTAGGGAGGATGAGCTGTGTGCCAGAACCTACACGCCGAGGGAAGAATTGCACGCCACCACGCAGGGGGTCTAGTTTGCCTATAAATAGAGGACCCCCTCCTCATTTAACACAAAGTTCAAGACTTAGAGATTTTTCAATCTCTCTTCGCACAAGTGGTTGAGTCGTGAAAGTGGTTGTTGGGTCGCAGAAGTAGAGGTTGCACGCCGGTTGTTGGCTGCGCGTCCAAAGTGGTTTGGGATTTAGAGGTGCTGAGTCGCACAAGTTTGGAGTTCAAAGAGGCAGTGTCGCGCAAGTAGTTTGGAGTCACATGTGCACCGAGTTTGTACCACACAAGTGACTTGCACTCCATTCTTGAAACTTGCGCGCTAGGCTTGGAGAAGCGCGCCGGGGTTGTTAAAGTACATCTGTCCTTTTGAAGTTGCACGGAAGCTGGAGGATCACCCGGTACCCTCAGCGCAAAGTGATATTCGTCTTCTGGTAAGAGTTGGACTTCAACAGAGCATCTACATACAACATAGGATGAATTCTTATGCAATGATGAAGAGACCTTCACATCTATAAACTAAGGGTGACTTCACCAAGGGAAGTGAGCTAGGGGGAGTCAACGGGAGTGACCCAAGAGAATCAATGAGCTATCCCTGAACCTTTGTAAAGACAGTGAGCTATCCTTGAACCTTTGTAAAGGCAGTGAGCCTGGGACAGAGTGATTGTGCCCGAACCTTTTTAATCCACAGCTAGTGAAGATTAGTGGAATTTGGTACGACGAACAACTTGTTGGCGTATGATCCTTGGACGTAGCCCTTAGTGGTGAACCAAATAAAAAGTGTTGTGTCTTATCTGTGCATGTGAATGTTTGATTTATGATCATATTCATCATATAGGTTCAACAAGTTCCTACCAATGTGGGAACAAGATCCATCACATTAAAAGAAAAAGTTGTCACCCTGATTCACCCCTCCCCTCTCAGGGTGTCCCGGGGTCCTTCAAGTGGTATCAAAGGGTAAAGGTTGCTGGTGTTGAATCTGTCCTTTATCGTCATGGAGAATGAAATCAATGTCAGGGGAGTCCCTCACTTCGATGGAAGTAATTTCCAGATCTAGAAGAACATAATGAGAACTCATCTAAGATCTCTTGGAATAGAAGTTCTCTTTTCTACTGTGCAAGGAATACAAGTCACTGATCCAACAGGCCTGAATATGACTGAAACAGACAGGAAAATTCTTGATGTAGATGCTAAAGCACAAAATGCACTCACTGCAGCCCTTTCTGATCAGATCTACCTAAAGGTGATGAATTTCACCTCAGAAAAATCCATGTGGGATAAACTCGAGAATATTTATGAAGAAGATAGAAAAGTGAAGGAGGCGAAACTGCAAGTGCTGCACAATCGGTTTGATGATATAAAGATGCATCCAGACAAGAATGCAGACTCATTCTTCAATCGAATCACTGAAGTGGTTGGAGCAATTCAGGGTCTAGGTGAAGAAATCAAAGACATTGTTATTGTAAAGAAAATATTAAGAAGACTTCCACCTCTGTACAATGAAAAGTTGTCAGCCCTTGAGGGAAGAGATCTTTCCAAACTTTCTCTGGATGATCTACTGAGTAGCTTGGTAGCATATGAAATGAGAGTCAAACCAGAAGATTCTACGACTCTTGTGAGCAAGTAAATGGCATTCAAGGCCATGGATAAACTGAAAATCTCAAAATATAATAGCGGTGAAGATGAAGAAGAAAAAGAAATTCTTTCTATCATTGCAAAGAAGTTCCAAAAGGGAAAAGGGAAATTCAAAGGGAAGTTACCTCTCGCATGTTTTCGTTGTGGAAAAGTAGGGAACATTACCTCTCAGTGCTTAAGAAAGATCAATGATGATGATAGTGAAGATGAAAGCTTCAAGAAGCCTCAGAGAAGGTTCTTCAAAAAGAGAGACTTCAAATCGGGAAAGAAAATGCAAAGGAAGAGTTTTGTCTGTGAAGAGGAAGAAGATGATAATGAATTCTATGATGAAGAAGAACCATAATTCAAAACTGGGAACCATGCTTCCATGATGGCCACTGTTGAAAAGTCAGAAGATACTGGTGGAGAAAAACAACTGATAACTTGTGTAGATCCCGAGATGCAACTTAAGGATTCAGTTAGTAAGCTTAAGATTAAATGTAAGAGTTGCAATAAGTGGAAATAAATTATAGAATAATCAACTGAATATGTTGATCAACTTGAAGCTGAAATTGAATGACTGTAAGAATTTGTGAAGGTACAGTCTAAAATAATTTAAAGCAATTATGATGTAGTGGATCTGAATCTGAGAATTGAAGAGCAGGAAAATGTCATCAATGAACTCACCTTTAGACTAGATGAAAAATCCAAGACTGCTGAGGGTATTTAGGATTAAGTTGTTACTCTAAGGAGTAAACTTGAGACTGAATCAATTCTAAAAGAATCGAGGAAGAAAATACAGTTTGGAAGATTCTCAGATGCAGAATCACTAGCAAGAGCCAAGTGTGGTTCAGATGGGGTTGGAAAAATATTGAGTGATCAAAGACCCGCTTGCATGGGAAAGAGTGGAATTGGCTGTGAGGCTGAGACATCAACTTCTGGAAGTGAAAAGATCCAAAAGAAAGATAAGATGAAAGTTGAACATGTTGAAACATTTCCTAAAGTGCTGAAAAAGGAACCCTTAATCCAAACTAAAAGGAGAACTGAAAATTATCCTCAAACGTTCAGAAATGACAGGTAGTCTAACTATTCTCCCAAGGAAGAAGGTATGAGGAGAAATTCAAGTGAGAATACATTTACTCTCATGAAGTGTCAGTTCTGTGGCTATCTTGTCCATACCATGTCTTATTGCGAATAGGCAAGAAGCTATCTGAATGGAGAAGATATATAAGTTCAACAAAGGAGAACAAATTCATATCCTAATTCTTATAGAAGAAACAATTTCTATGGATATTGTTATCGTTGTTTTAACTTTGGTCATAAGGCTGCTAATTGTAGGCAGAGAAGGGACATGAAAACCTCATACTGATGTTAAAGACAAGTCAAGTCTCGTCAGTAAGACAATGTTGCTCTTTCAAACAGGTGTTCTCTTCTCAAAGAAGATTTTGACTATGAAGAACCTGGGTATGTGGAAGAGATAATTGAAAGGCCATCAGTACTATATACTCAATCCAATGTCTCATGGAAGGAAAGGAAGAAGATTGAGAAATCCAACCTTGTAGAGGTGGCCCTCAAAGCTACAAATAACAACAGTACCTGGAATCTGGATAGCGGTTGTTCATCTCATATGATAGGTAATGTCGGCATGCTAATAGATATCAAAAGGAAGGTTGATGGTACAGTATGATTTGGTAATGATGGAGCTCTGAAAATCAAAGGGAGTGGAAGTACCGAATTAGCTAATGGAGAACTAAAGAAGACTGAAGCCCTTTACGTATATGACCTACGTCATAATCTCCTCAGTGTGAGTCAACTCTGTGACTCGGGACTTATAGTTACTTTTAATCAGAAAGGATGCACTATCAAGGGAAAGACAAGCAATTCACTTATGAAGGGATGCAGAACAGAAGGCAACTTGTATCAGGTTGATAGTGAAGAAAATGTTTGTTACATGACTGTTGAAGAAGAAAAAAATTTGTGGCATCGGAGACTGGGACACATCAATCAACAAGACATGGAGAAAATATCAAAATTGAGAATTGTCATGGACATTCCCAACCTGAAGCGTGAACGTGAAAAATCTTGTGATGGTTTCATTCGTGGGAAGCTGGTCTACAGTTCATATCGGACAAAGAAGAAAAGGGCATCTCACCTTCTTGATCTGATTCATACAGATGTATGTGGGCTGATAAATGTTGCTGGAACTCATGGAGAAAGGTACTTTGTCCTTTTCATAGATGATTAAAGTAGAATGGCATGTGTGATGGTCATTCACAGGAAACGAAAATTCCTTGACTGCATGAAAACATATCGGAGAATCATCGAAAATGATACTGGATGAACAATCAAAGTGTTGAGATCTGACAATGGAGGAGAATACATGTCCATTGAATTTGAAAATTATCTGGAGAATCATGGGATACAACATGAGGTAGCTGTTGTGAGAAATCCACAAAAAAATGGAGTTTTTGAACGTAGGCATCGGTAGGTGAACAACATGGCACGAACTATGCTGATTGAGAGTCGTATTCCATGACATTACTGGAAAGAGGCTTTTCAAGATGCAGTGTACATTCATAATCGAACAAGACTTTATATGGGTGAGACGAAGACACCATATGAATTGTGGCATGGACGGAAGCCCTCTTTAAAATACTTTAGTGTCTTTGGACGTAAATGCTTCATCAGGAACAAAGAAGGAAATCAAGGTAAGTATGGCGACAATGCAGATGAAGGAATTTTTCTCGGTTACTAAATGAACAGCAAAGCCTATAAGTGTTTCAACAAGCGTTTAGGAAGGATTGTGGAAAGCAGTGATGTTAAGATAATTGAAGAGAAAACCACAAATGCTTCAAGGAAGTCATATGCTGATGTGATAGAAATTCAGGAAGAAAGTGAACGTGAAGAAAATACAAATGCAGAAATAGAGGAAGTTGTACAAAACACTCAACAGTCACATCACGATGTTGACTCAAAAGAAGAATCTGAAGAAGAAACTGTGGCTGAAGAGAATGAAACTGAACCTCACAGGAGAAATCTAAGAGATGAGATTGATCCATCCAACATAATTGGGGACATGAGTGCACCCACTCAAACAAGAAGGATGAGGAATAACACACAATCTGCATTTCTATCAGTTGTAGAGCCATCCTCATTCAAAGAAGCTGAAAATGATGAATCTTGGTGAAAGCCATGAATGATGAATTAAATCAGATTGACAAGAATCAGACATGGGATCTTGTCCAGAGACCCAAATGTCACAATGTGATTGGTACCAAATGGATCTTCAAAAATAAGTTTGATGAGCATGGAAGTGTCATCAGAAACAAGGCACGACTGGAATGTAAAGGATACTCCCAGATTGAAGGCATTGATGTTGAAGAAACCTTTGCTCTAGTGGCTATACTGGAGTCAATCAGGATTTTCCTTGCCATGACACTCCAAAGAGGATATAAATTATATCAAATGGATGCCAAGACAACATTCTTGAATGGTGTACTCTAAGAAGAAGTCTATATTGAACAACCAGTGGGCTTTGTTTTGGGTACTGATGAAGCAAAGGTCTGCAAACTGAAGAAAGCTCTATATGGTTTGAAGCAGGCACCATGGGCGTGGTACTCGCGACTGGATTCATATCTCATGAAGATGAAATTCAAAATAGGAGGAGTAGATCACAATATCTATGTGAATAATTCTCCAAAAGATCAATTCATGGTTCTAGTCTATGTTGATGATATCATATTTTGTGGCAGCAGGCAAAAATCAGTGGACGAATTTGCCAACCACATGAAATCAGAATTTTAAATGTCTATGATTGGGGAGATCACATATTTCTTGGGGCTGTAGGTGATTCAAAATAAGTAATACACTTTCATTTCTCAGGAAAAGTATGCAAGAGAGCTGCTGAAGAAGTTTAATATGCAAGACTCCAAACCAATGTCAACTCCGATTGCATTTGGAACTAAACTTGGAAAGCATGAGGATGGGGCCTCTGTTGATCCCACCATGTACATGAGGATCATTGGAAGCCTACTGTACCTGACAGTGACATGACCAGATATTGTCTTTTCCACATGCCTTGTGGCCCGCTTTCAGAGTAATCCAAAGGAGGAACATATGGCGGTAGTAAAAAGAATCATGAGGTACATTCAAGGTACACATAATTTCGGATTATTTTTTGTTGCAGGCAGAGACAGTGAATTATCAGCGTTTTCTATTACTAACTGGGCTGGTGATGTAGTAGACAGAAAGTCCACTAGTGGTGGAGCCTTCTATATTGGGTAGAAATGTGTTGGCTGGTTGAGCAAGAAACAAGAAAGTACTTCTCTTAGTACTGCTGAAGCTGAGTATATCTCTGCCAAAAAGGCATGCACTCAACTACTATGGATGAAGAAAAAATTAACAGATATTGGTGATGAGGTAAAGCAACCAATGGTGATTTAATGTGATAACAAGAGTGCAATTGATCTTACGAAGAATCATGTTCAGCATTCCCATACAAAACATATTGAAATCAGATATCACTTTATCAAAGAAAAAGTTGAATAAGGGGTGATTAGAATGGATCATGTGGGAACTGATGAGCAAGTGGATGATATCCTGACCAAGCCACTGTCAGTGGCTGTGTTTGAGAAGCATCGGTTGAACCTCGATGTTCAGCCACCTCCCAGTGCATAAGGAGGTTACGCAATACCCCTCTCCCCGATTATGATAACTGTTTTTATCTGTTTATGGCTGTGATGAAGGTTTGTGGGGGAGATACTATCCAGGGGGAGTATGGTTTGATCTGAACATTGAACAAATTACTAGGCTTTGGGTTTATTGGAAATGGGGGAGAAAGGAATAAATTCAGGCATGTTCAAACTTATAATACTCCTGTGACACAATGTGAATTCAGTGTCAGTGATAGGATGAGAAGGATAAGAAGGAATTCATTATACCATAACCCAGAACCCTCTTATATGGTTGGAGGTTGAAGACCTCAACTCGAACCACCACTTAAGTTGAATTCGAATTTATGCTCTTAATGAATGTTGTTTGTCTATTCCACTAAACCACCCATTTGGGTGAGTTGTGCTTTCTACTAAATAGTGGAATGACTTAAAGGTATTAAATGAATGGTTAGTGATACAATTATACACTTGGCCTATAATTAAATTATTAAACATGGTTCTTGAATCATTTCAACTAAAAGTAAAATTTATAAATTGAAGGAAATGAATTGATAGGAGGGTTGGATAAAACCCCTTGGTCCTTGATCCTTTTACCTTAATCTTGATGATTGTGGTGGACTGACCTAAATGAGGAATTAAAATGTAGTGGCATAGATGCTTCCCATGACCTTCTTTCTTGTTATAAATGAAATGTACTAATTGTATGAATTGAATTGACAAATGGAACAATCATGTATATTTCAACATGGATAATTCTAATAGCATATGATATATTTTTTTACATGTATAGTGCCGACTGTTTATGTATAGTTCACCTATCCCTCATAATTCCTTTATTTATGCTTGGGTTATCCTTAAAAATGAAATAGATTAGATGGATTTTAATAAATTGGGAATGATAATACTATTTATGCCAATATTTGATTAGTACTCACATCATGCCTTGAGTGAACCCTGGATTCCTAAGTAGGAATGCCTTGGACTGAATCATAGGTTAGACGAATTATATTACGCCTTGAGAAAACCTTGGATTCCCAAGTAGGAATGACTTGGATGGGCTCATAGGTTATATGAAATCGCACTGTGCCTTGAGCGACACTGAGCTCCTCTTTATGAAATTCCATGGTTAAGTGCTCACAGGGGTAGTGACATTATATTATACATGAATATTATGAAGAGGCCTAAATTAGGGTTTTTGGATAGGATTCTTCACCCCCCCTTGGTCTAGGATGTTGTAAATTGTGTTTCACATCATTTTGGGTTATTGGAAATGACGTTTCATGCCCCATGATTAGGATGTTGGACATGAAATTTCAACTCATTTATTGGGATTATTAGGCATGACGCTCTATATACCCTATCAGATGTATGGGATTATATCCTTATTTTTACTATGATACCCTTATTATATTATTACTATTATATTTGATGCCTTGGTCATAAGCCTTGGGTCCTCATCGGTGCATGTTTATCTCTGCTTATATATGATTACATATATACTTATATATACATAATGGAATGTCCAAAGATATTCCATCTTAGGTAAAAGTAGGTATGGTCAGCTAGGTGTCCTTGAGTAACCTGATCCTAACTTGATTACATTTATTATTTAATGTTTTTCTTATTATACTTGCACACTTCTTATTTTATATTCATGGATTGTATTGCATTAGACACCATTTGTGGTGGCCTACTATGTTTTACTCACACCCTATTCGAGCCACCAATTGGTACCCAAATAGATTTCCTAGTTACATATTAGGTAGAGGTTTACATTCTTTTCATTTATGGACTAGGACTAGACATGGGGGCTTTGAAGTAGTGGATGAGCATGTACTCGGGCTGCCTTCCAGAGTTGGAGTTATTTATTTATTTATCCCTTTATGTCATTAGTCCTATTATATATATCTATTGTATGCTTGAATTCTTGTATTTATTTCTTATCATGTTAATTCATGGGTATTTATTTATCTTTGGTCCGGTTATATGATATTATTATCTATCATATATTTACCCATCTTCCTCTATTTTTATTATTTGTTACTGTTTCAACTATTTTATTATTACTAATATAGAGGGTATAGTCTCTCCACTATACCACCTTTCGACCCTCACTTCTAATCATCAACCTCTGACATATAGGGAGGTGTTCATGAGGCTACATGGTGAAACAGCTTGGGGCACTGTTTAAATGGCTCCCAAGATGAGACATTACAATGGGGAACTACTATAACCTTATTAATACAACATATACTCTAGGAAATTATTACATTAAAGTCATGAAGAAAAATGAGTAATATATAATAATATATTTTATTAATATTCAAATCATCAAATATACATGTAATCAAAGTACAAATAGTTTATCCTAGGATGCCAAATCCAACAAACTCCCACTTAGACTAGATCCAATTGCCTAAAAATTTTAGTCCACCAGACCTCACATGAATATCATGTTTTTGTTGAGTCAAGGATTTAGTCAAGGGGTCTAAAACATTGCATTCCATGGAAACAATTATCACTGTAGCCTCTCCAATTTGAGAAACATCCCTCAAGAGATGATACATCTGAAGTATGTTCTTCATCTACTGATGTGACCTTCACTCATTTGTAAGAGACACCACTTCAATATTATCACAATAGAGCGTGATATGATCATTACTACTTGGTATCACACCAATTCCTACTTCCTTTTAGGTTATGGGATCATTATTATCAAATAATAATGAGTCACCATTCTTAGTGATTAGAAAACTATATTGTTTTGGTTGTCTAACAACTCTTGTACTCCTATGCAATATTCGTATCTCTAGAACATCTTCTAATATGAGGATTTATGGATTTTTTTCCTATGCCAACTCTAGTGTATCTTGATCATGGACTTCATCAAATTATATCTCACTCCTACAATATCTTTTAGAGATATAATCCTTCTCAAGAAATATGGGAACTCTATCAACCATAACCATTTTTTCTAAAGGATTGTATAGATAAAACCCATTTGTTTCCTTGGGATATCCTATAAAGATACACTTTGTTCCTTGGGGTGCAATCTTGTTACCTAAATAATACGGAAGAAACTCTTTAAATCCCCACACATGTAAGTATAGCAACATGGGTTTCTTTACACTCCATAATTGGTATGGAATACTATCTATCACTTTAGTTAGCACTTGGTTTAGTATATATGCTGATTTTTGTAATGTGTATCCCCAAAAGGATAATAAAATATTCACATGACTCATCATTTATGTCATCATGTACAATAGGGTTCAATTCCTACTTTCACTTACACTTTTCAATTGAGGTGTATAAGGAGGAGTGAGTTGAGATAAAATCCCAAACTCCCATAAATAATTAATCAAGTATTGATTAATATATTATCTACCATGATATGAGTGGAGTTTCTTAATCTTCTTACCAAGATGGTTCTCAAATTCATTATTTTATTCCTAAATTTTTCAAAGGAATCTGACTTATACCTCATTAAGTAGACATATCCATATCTACTAAAATCATAAGTAAATGTTATGATGTATGAGTACCCACCCCTTTCTTCAACTGGAAAAGGTCCACACACATCAGTATGAACTAGTTATAGAAGATCCTTGGCCCTTTCATCTTTTCCACTAAATGGGGTTTTTTTATTTTTCCTTTTAAAGATGCATGACACACACTAAGTGGTTTTAGTTAAAGAGAATATAAATATACATATTTTTTTAATCTAGTGATTTTTTTTTCATTTACATGACCTAGCTAGTGATTCCATAGTTGGGTGTGGTATGAGTCCAATAAAGAAGTTTCATTGTCGATTTCTATTACTTGGTTAATGTAATCA
Organism: Viscum album; assembly: GCA_963277665.1. Taxonomy (NCBI): domain Eukaryota; kingdom Viridiplantae; phylum Streptophyta; class Magnoliopsida; order Santalales; family Viscaceae; genus Viscum; species Viscum album. Next base: position 78,301,070 of record OY728163.1, on the reverse strand, counting down.
AATACATAATGACTCTTATTTAAATGTACCTTACCATAATAAATTCTATATTTATAAATGAAGAAATATTTATTCCCAAACTTGAAAAGAAATTCATTTGTATCAAGTCTAGATACTAATATAATGTTTTTGGTAATGGATGACACATAATAACAACCTTTCAAGACCAAGATCATCCCAGTTGGCAATGTGATGTGGTAGTCATCGATAACTACAACCGTATTTTTAGCTATGTTGGATAATTTTAGATCTGACTCCTCTCAGATAAATATTTTTGAATATACTTGGTTCCTATATTTTAATAGAAATGTGAGTAAAAAAAGCTGTATCTAATACTCAATTTTTAGAAATAGATAAATTGAACTCGATGAAAAATCCACCAGAAGATTCCCCTTACTTCTCTAGCTGGGTGAAATTTTTATTCAATTGTCCCTTCTTGCAAAATCCAAAATAGACAACATCATATTACCTCTATTTCCCCTTGATCTTTCTCTTCTTGAAAGAGCATTGCAAAGATTCTTTGGGATTAAAGATCTTAAATTGGACTTTTTGTTTGTTCACCATAAGGATGGAAGACTCACACTTCGTTTCCTTATTCACATGGAAAATAAGAGTAATTAGTTCTGAGAGAGATTTCTCAATGTTTTTTATATTAAAATTAATAATAAATTTAGAGAATATCTAAGGGATTCATGCAAGAATTGGATCAGTGTGCAGTTCATTAGGGAGTTTAAAACCTAGAACCTCTAGGTGCTCAATGTATCCAATGAGCTTGACTATGTGAGTCCCAACTAGTGCACCCTCTCTAAGCATCCTCTAAAAAATATCCTTGGATGTCTCAAATTTTCCTTTTCTTTCTCTCTCTTGGTAAAGACCATGAATATTCTTGATAATTCTATAAGCATCCATGTTTTTGTGTGACTTCATGAGTTCACTATACATAGATGATAACATCAAACATTGAACATTGACCACATCACTCATATATTTTTTTCATATACAAGGAACTCTTCATCACTTTCCTCCTTCATAGGTAGATCAAGTAATGAGGATTCTAGCACATAATATTTCTATTCATGGTGAAACACAACCTAAAGGCATCTGAACCACTCCTGGAATTTATTTCCAGTGAGAAGATGGACTTTCTCTATTATAGATTATAGGGATAGTGTGGATGATGAACTTTACATTTATTCTAAAATTTAAAAGAGTAAACTATTAGTACTTTTGTTGATTAAAAATTATGTGATAAATAATAATAATTAATTTTATTAAATCTCCCACTATTTTATCAAGTCTCAATAGCCCACAATATTTAACTTGAAATTTCTACTTTTTATAACATTATAGTGGTAAGGATCCATATTTCCCTTCTTAATGATTCATACTTTGGCCATGAAAACCATAATAAGGTGTTTAGTCATGCAGTCTTTATAACTATGGGCTTGTAGTTCCTTGATCTGTTGAGTGGACTTCCCAATCTAGAAACCCTAACTAGGATTTCCTCAACACTTGCCTCTAAATTTTCATTAACATACTTTGGCCATTAAATTCAATATAATTTCAATTAAGTCAACCCACTATCTTAGTTAATATTTCCCTATAATTAAAAGTCCCCAAGACTCTGTCCAAACCGACGCTTTAACTATGAGTTCATCTTAATTCAAATGATGGATGACATTATGACTTAATATTAACTTGAGGTATTTTATTTATTATGCATAAATTTTATCTTATTTTATCCTTTATATGAATTTTTAATATCAAGAGTATTTTAATTAATTAATTAACCATGTTGGATAAAAAATTTATGTATAATTTATTTATTTATATTCCATCTTTGCACATTAGTTCATTTATTTATGTGATCATAGTCGTACACCCATAAAATAAATAATGCATAAGACAAAAATTAATAAATAAATAAATGACCTAATCATGATATCATCTAATGGTTGATTTATTGGGGTATAATAAATCAACATTTGACCTAGGGTAATACTCAATGTGGCAATATTGGCATGAGTTATAACACCACCTGTCCACCTATGTATCACCTGGGTTGGCATCATCTTAGTTTCGTCTTGAACTGCCTCCACATGCCTTAGGAAACTCCATTTATTACAAGTATTTATAACTTACACACATGTGAGGGGAACCAAAGGATTGGTTAAGGGGAATTACATAAATCACCTTAGACACATAGGTCCTACATAATAATGGAGGTAGAGATGACTCACATACCATCATATTTAATTTAATAATAAATAATTTAAAATCCAATCAATAAATTAAATTAAATGATTCCAGCACATACAATGGTCTTGGTCAAGATCATGATCGATCATAAGCATGAAATTATTATGAATTTTAAATAATTATATAGAATTTATTTAAATCAATTATTTAATAAGATGAAACATGAAAAAATTAATCTGATTAATTATCTTATTAATCAATTAATTCATTTTATCTTATTTCATCCAATCATCCAAAAATTATAACCCACTATGATTTTAAATAAAATAAATAATTTAATTTATTTTAAAAATCAATAAAATGGTACACAACTTTGTACTTAGAAGAAACCCAGCAATTACCTATACAAACTACTTGGTATGGTTTGATTGTAAACAACGAACTCATACAACATATTGTGTACACATAATTTTTCATAATTCCACGACATGTACTATCAACTTAATGACCCACAAAACACATGGAAATTATGTAGCATGTACAATTTAATGTTGTAATAGTGGGTGACCTATACCCAACTTAAACATCACTTTTTGATTACCATATCATGTATACAGTGAGTTATTCATGATGTACACTTACCATAATAGTGTTGGTTTTACTAAATCCACTATTTTTATAATAATTTCGATAGATTATTTATTGTATCAAAAGATTATAATAGTTACCAAGCTATAATGAGAACCTTGATATACTATGAAATTAATCTTAAACATATGTCCTATAGTCTAGATACATCATTCTAACTAGACACAGATGATGTCTAACTATTAGGTGTTAGGGGATCATAATCATTGAGACTTCTTCTCATGAAGTTCATACTTGGTGATCTCGAGAAGATGAAATCATGAGGACAAGCCTGCTAATAGGAACACCACATGTTTCTGGTGTCATTGGTAGTTCCCATCCATGAACATGTGTAATGGTCTCCTGGGTTGAGATTATTATCAGTGCATATTATTTGATCATGTACTTTGATGGAATGAAAAAATATAGAATTTAATTCATAGGAGGTAGCTTGTGTTGGGTTCATCATTGGTGGTTTGAATAATCAAGATATAATTTTTCACTTCTGAAAGGAATAGGTCCACACACTAAGTTTTTAGAGGTCCACACACTAAGAATATTCAAACTAATGACAAATTCATGACTTCAAATCAAATTAGGTATTCTTCATTTTTATTTTTCATGCTTAAATTTCATCACACAAGATCCTATAGCCTTTATTGGGGATGTTCTTCCCCAGAAATGGCATAGTTACATTGATCTCTAGATAATTTTTTTAAATACCCTACCCACCTACTACCACTGCGTGCCCCAGTACTCTAGATTTAATCATTTGGTATTAGAGTGACATGTGAAAATTTTAATCCAAGAAAAATATTAAATTTATGTAGAGGGCACCATGATAGTAAAAACTCCATAGAAGATATTTTAATCTGATATCGGATGACGAAGTTGGCATCTTCCAATGTTTTAAATCTGACTGAAATCGCATTTTTTTAGGTATTAAATCAAAGAACACACACACAAAAACAAACAAACACACACACACATATGATAAAATACCTGATGGCAGTCAACACTAAAGAATTCCTATGAAATCCAGAACCCATGTCAGATCCTGGTGGTCGGAACAATTTTTTTCCGACCACCCCTTATTCCACTCATTTTTGGAAATAATAATAATATAAAAAAACATTAAAATAAAAATTTGTCAAAAGGTATGAAACCAAGTGGTTTAAAGAAGTTTAAAAAGGGTATGAGGGTGGCTTCCCTACTCACTACAAGAAAACAACCCTTTTGTTTTTTATAAAAGGTAAGAAGAATAATTAAAGGGGTGTCAATAATTCGTTTAATATAAAAAGGGGAAATTGGGTCCCTCCTCCAATGCGCTTTCCACCTAACCAACCACAACAAATCCCTCCACCACTACCCCTAGGCCATCTCCTATACTGGTTGTACCCCATGTTCATCGCTACTTCCATCCTGCAAGTTCCATCCCTAGTGCATGCCTCCCTCACGACCGAACTCCATTTCAAATGTTGTCTCCATCTCGGCAAGCCCCACCACCCCATATCATCATGCTGTCAACCTCCAGGAAACCCCATGCCTCATCCCTCCTCCATGATCCCCATGACCACAAATACTGCCAACCATTGATAGATATAACTCTCTTCCCGAGCCTTGTCCCAGCTGCACTCAAACCCTATCGCACGAGCCCTCCCACTTAGGTATAGCACCACCACACCCCATCTTCCTTTGTGGCCTCACCCCACTAGCTTTTCTACCTCTATATCCAACCACACTTGTCGTCGGTGAACCCTACTATTTCATTGGTCTCCTATGTCAAGCCACTAGTGGCCTGTCCCAAGCCAGATCCACACTGTTCGGCCACCAGCGACTTGTACTAGCCCTGATCCATACTACTCAGCCTCCGGCTGCAAAACCCACAACCAATATGGTTGAGCCTTGCCCGAACCGCCAGTCCCGTTTGGTTTAACATTGGTTAAACAACCTATTTTAGGTTTTATGGGCTTATTGGGGTACAGGAAAATGGAAACTTTATACATTCACACACACACACACATTTCAAAATTAAATTAAATTTTGGAATAAAATTAATTTAATTAATGGGACCAAAAAACATAATTTGTTGAGTTAAAAAATAATAATAAGTGTGAATGTTTAATTCATTAAAATCGCCCTTGAAAAGAATTTATTGAAAGTTCAATTTTCTTTATCCATTTAAGTAATTTATGCGAGTTAAAGCATATCGACTGATCATGAGCCACAAATCGACCTATACATGTTTGATATTTGTTTGTTTATTTAATTAATTATTTCAATGCATGGTTTGTAATAATAATTTTATAATTAATGATCAACATATAATCCTTTACATCATTAAATGTATAAGGGTCAGCATGCCTAGATAAAAATATTTATCTATATTTTTTAATCTTGATATCCCCTTGTCTGCATGTGATTATTGTTGTATAATGACGAGGACAAACAATGACGTGATTCGTGATGAGATTTGGTGGCGTACCTGATAGGAGTTTGATGCATTGGATGGGTGAGCACCCCAACTTGAGTCACATACGGACTGAATCAAGGAGTTACCCCTAGGGTTTAGGTTGATCCATTATTCACTCTATGGATCAACCATCAGTATTGGATCCTCATCAAGTTTAATTTTATTTATGCATGGTTTATTATTTTATATATGTGTAATTTTTTATGCATGGTCACATAAAATAAAAAGAAAGTATGCACAAATAAAATGAACATGTGACATGATTGATGTTTTTCAATTTATTTCATAGTCAGTTGTGAGTGTGATCACATATTATGATCATATCATATAGAAAATGATTTCATTATTCAAGAAATAATAAACCCTCACAAAAATATTAAGTCGTAATGCCTTCCGCCATTTTAATTTGAACAAAACTGGGTGTACGGAGTGATCATCAACCCTAATCGAGGATGAATTATACTATTAGGGAGTTCTTATGAGAATGTGGGGTTGAATTAATTAAACATGGCAGAAAAGAAGTATCTAAATCTAGCTTGTTGCATCATTAAAGGAAAAGTGTTTAGTAAGTCATGTTTATGATTTTAGAAGTTGTGACTTCACTCAACAGACTAAGGATTCACAAGTTAATGTGGTTAGATAGTAAAATTATTACCTTAAAACTCTCCTAGTAGTGGTATAGACAAATCTTGGGCTATTATGAGAGGTTTTAGGGGTCCTTTCCACTGGAATACTCAAGCGATAAGATATTCCAAATATAATAGTGAGGGATATCAGGGTTTGATAAAATAGTGGTAGAAAATTAATAATTTAATTAATTAGTAATGTCTAATTGGTAATCAAGATAAAAGTACTAATATACTAGATTTTTTTTTGAAAATGGAAAGTATTACCACAAGTATATATGATTAATTTAGGATTAAGAACATGTCCAAACTGACACAAGTTTCCAAGAGTAGTATAGTTGCTTGCGCAAAGTACTATGATATAGGAAATTCAAGGTGATGGTGTCCCCAATACCAGTTAATCCATCTCATAAATCTAGGGTGATAAAACTTCTTATAATAGGATCATGTATGACACATTTTATGTTTACATTTCAATGCTATCATCAACTTCTAATGAGTTGAGGATACATGAATAAGACATGTATGGTACCACATGTTTTCTCATCTCTAAGAATATTATGAGGAGAAATTTAAGTGAGATATAAATGATTGATGATTGAATTTAAATATGTATCATGATATTTAAATACATCCCTTTATTATATCCTTATCACTAAATTACTCTATATTAATTTAAGATCATAGAATGAACTGTATCAAGAAAACACTTCATTACCTTTTGGGTATGGTTTTCTAAGAATATAAGAACTTAAATATAGATTAATATTTAGTTTTTATAGTGAAAAAGTTGAAAGAAAAGTCCAAAAGGCCAATGGAAATTGTGAATCCAAAGTTACCTTCACAAAGTATTTCAAATAAAATAAGAAAGGCATTATACAAGAGGTTATTTTCTTTATATGTTATGAGATAAGACTATGGAAGTTTTAATGCAATGACCTAAATTGAAGAAGAAATCATCCACTTATTCTTTAAGTACATTCATCAATGTATGTGATGTTTCTATTATACTTTTTAGGTATTACATATAGTATGACTTTAATATATGCATATTGAAATACAATAACCAAGTAAGAAAAGAAATGTTACAAGAAGTAATCTGTATTCTCTAAGAAGTTGATAAAGGGTGATTCTTAAGTCAGCAATGAGAAGAAAACTATTTATAATTTTTAAGTTTAATGATTATAGTTGAACATTTATTGAGTATTACCAAAATATTTATCTCACATTTCCATCATAAACAAGGAGAAATTATTCCATTTTGGAATGAATATTGTTTGTGGTGTCTAATGCTCAACTAAGAGTTCAATATTACATGAATCATTGATAATACACAATGAATATAAAAATATAAGACTCTAATACCCAGTTGTGGCAATAAAATACTTTGTATGTCAAAACTAAAAGTAGATATCAATGATATACCTAGTATGGTATTTGGACTCTTTGGAGTTAATGAACTTAGGTATTATCAACAAATATATTTTTGGAAATAGAAACCTTTAGAAATAAAGGTTTGTCACAAATATGTCATAATTAGTTCAGTTAGAGAGTGTGAACTATTCCATGGAGAAGCTAGAGATATATTCATATACTTCACGACCTTCCTTTAAGTATAATAAGGGGTATAAAGGAGAAGTATGAAATATGAATGGTCAGAATTTATGAGTTTATTTAAGCCCATGTGCCAAAGAATATCTTGACCAATTATTTATCAATCAATATAATGTAGTGTGGAGTAATTTGTAAACACACATTATCTTATTCACATCAAAGTTATGATGTTAGTAAGGATAATTGATAATTATTTTGCATGAAAACATTGATCATTAAAATATAGCATGGATTAATTTTTAAACAAACATTTCCTTATACACATCAGATTCATGATATAAGTAAAATGAGATTCAATGTTAAGATTCATAATCATTTTATGAACTTGTATTATTTTTCATGACATGCTTTGCAAATTAGAGCATTATCCCATAAACATATGACAACTATTTTGATAAATGGACATCATATAAGTTATAGTATGATATAAATACATCATAAAATAATAGCATGTTTTTAGATGAAAATAGTTTATTAAGGAAATAAAAAAACTTGCATCAAGTGAAACACAATATGCATCTATAGTATTATCCTAAAGGTATCTAAGGATTTTATAGAAACCCCTATTCTATAAAATTTATAGTTAAGTGATAGAATATATTTCTATAAAAGGGTACACATATCCATTTGAGATAGTGGGAGAAATACTGACTTGGATTTAGTCAATGAAAAAGATGCAAAAGTGGTTGGTATTAGAACAAGTTCCACGAGATCTTGTGGAAAAGTATTATTCTAGAGACACATACGATGTAGGAAGGATAAAACCATGAAAATGGATTTGTATTCACTGTGACCAGTGATACATTATTCACTAAGAATAATAAATTCTATAAGTAATAAGTATATTAAAATTATCTAATGACTGAAAAGATCAATTAAAATCTAATAATGGATTCCATCTATCAAAGTACATGGGATTATTATGTTGAATACCGTGGTGAGTATTCAAGTGAGATTATAGGTGGGTGGTATAAGTGTGGTACTAATAAGGATTGATTGGTAATACTAGGTCATTATGCCTAAATCCATTAGAAATTTATAGTTTTCATATATACTTTCTATGATCATTATTTTGAACATTGGATGTAAATACCCCCAATCATGGAAGGTAGACATACAACATGACCAGAAAGGATTGGTGACACCATAGAATGCCAATAAGGGGTGAAAGTGATAGGAATACATTTTTGTATTTAAGTAAGAAAAAAGATCATATAATATTCATTTGGAATGAATTTTTCCTCGAGTTTACAATATTTCAGTGGATCTCCATATTTTTACAAAAAAATATGTTTGTTAATATATTGAAAACAATTATAGGTCTTGTAACTAGTTAATTTCAGAATGAAAGTAACTCTCCAAAGAATAAATTAAAGTAGAAACCTATATTATAGGGAACAAGATATAATGAGGTAGATCTAATGGGTTTATTAGACCTAGTTAATAGTATATATATTGACAATGTATTAAAAAATACAAATTGGAACAATTTGAGATAGAATTGTTACCAACATCACATGGAATAAATCTCTCCAAGAAGACATGAATGGGGTATAAGAGGAGATTAAAGAATTGATTATAATTCTATAAGTTCCAATAATGGATCTATCACATATTCAATATTATATAATCTATATGATATTTCCAACATATACTTTATAGTAGGAAAATACCAGTTATATCCATGATAACTACAAGGGAAGCAATAAGAACTATCCAATTTTACTAGAGAATGTAAAAAGGGGTATATACCTAGTATGTGGAGAGGAAAGAAAAATAGTTTATTGGGGGAACAAACTAGTCTTACTATAGATCATTATGATCTAATATCATAATCAGGCTAAGGTAATGAGTAAGAGAATCTCATTCAAGATAGCATCATCCATATCTATAAACACTGAGTGCATTGTGGATTTTAATGCAGCTAAAGAAGTAGTGTAAAAATGAAATTATTTGTTCATGTTCTTAGAATCATACCTAGTAAGTAATGTTTTATCATTATGATAATCCTACTAATAGTACTAGCCAATATGTCAGGTTTTGATAGTGGAAAAATGAATTTACTTGGGGTTATCGTCTCTTTAGAAGTCTTACTTAAGAAGGCGAGGTTATAGATAAACCATGTGGTAGAGATTTTAAATACCTAATGAATAAAGACATAACTTTTCAAAAAAATTATATTATCATGTGAGATCTAACATGTTTAGTTATAAAGATTGATCTAGTTCAAGTGAGAGTGATGCGAATAGAAGGAATCCAGGGTACTGGGGTGCATAGTGGAAGACAATGGGCTGTAGATTTAATTTTTTTCACCAATAATCAATGTAAATACTCCATTATTGGTGAAGAACATCCTCAATAAAGTCCCAAATATCTTACATGATTAATTTTAATCATTAAAAATAAAAATGAAGAATACCTAGTTCGATATGAAGTCGTTCATTCATCATCCGCTAGTCGCTGATGATCATTGTTCAAAGAATCCGAAGTAAAATTCCTCAAGATCATCAACATGAACTTCAAAATCTATAGGAGAATTGATCGTTAAATTTTGAGTGCTAGCATAGAGATCTGATGATTCCTTCGACATCCCTGTAATCATCGCACCAACGATCCACTGATCCATGAAGAAGAAATTTGATCAAAAGATTGGATTGTATGCTTTTGTCTCTAGGAAGTGGGATAGGAGAGAGAGACTCTCACCCATCACATGATGAATTATATAGCACATGGTATCCTCTCCTCACTTATATAGTAAGTTAATAAAATTACCTAAAAAGGGTCCTTAAACCCCATATATTTTTTAATCACTATAATTGACATCTTATGATTTCTTTATTGAGTTCTAAAAATAATTTATCTTTTTATCACTTACTTGTAATATAATAAATATATTACATGATAAAATTGAGTCATTAAATCAACTCATAATTCTCTCAAATATTAAACGAACCTTAAATATTATAATAGTATTTGTTCGTATAATATTTTCCATGTATTTACTATAATTCTTGTAAATAAATTTAATAAATAAATTCAGTACCAATTATTATAAACTTGAATAATATTAATTTATTTATTCCTTGGTGATTATATATTATTGGATATATCTCAGACCCCATGGTGGGGTCCACCATGTCCTAAACTCCTATTCATCAAAATAGGGAAGAATTTTGAATACGATTAGTGTGTGATCCTCTAGGCCCTTATCTTGACAACAATGAATACTATTCATAGATCAGAAGTAGATTCTAGGAACCCATCAAGAGTCTAAAGAAATAAGGATTAGTCATAGTAATGAAAACCTTCCTATGAACATACTCCATGTAATATAATCTCTTTATATCATGATATCTTATAAATAAGGACAAACACTTGTGTCACCATCCTTATGTGCTTTATTGTTTGTTTCCATTACTGTATGGGATTACCTTATTCTACCATGACCATGGATTTAATAAAGATACTACCATATTGATCAGCTGGGCTTGATATATATCATCCTTTCAGAAGAAAAAAAATTATATCTTGATTATTTAATCAATTCCATACCACCAATGACACACCCAACACAAGCTACCTCACTATGATTTCAATGCCACAATTTTTTTCTTTTCATCAAATTAGGTGATCAAATAGTATGCACTGATAACAATATCAAGCCAGGAGAGAATTGCATGTGTTCACATATATGAACTACCAGTGGCACCCAAAACATGTGGCATTCCTATTGGAGGTTCAATCCTCATGGTCTCATCTACTCAAGATCACCAAGTTTAAACTTAATAAGAATAAGTTTTAATACATATGATCCATAACACATGATATTCAGACATCATCTATGTCCAGTTAGAATGATGTATCTAGACCATAATACATATGTTTAAGATTAATGTCATAGTATCTCAAGTTTCTCATTATAGTCTGGGAACTTCTATAACCTTTTTATATGATAAATAGTCTATGGAAATTACCATACAAATGGTAGACACAATAATATGAACACTATTATGGTAAGTGTAAATCATGCATAGCTCACTGTATACATGATATGGTAATTGAAAAGAAATGTTTAAGTTGGGTATAGGGAACCCTCTATTACAACATTTAATTCATTGAATCTTTAATATATAATAACCATACATGATTCATCATATCAAATATTATGTGGAATTAATTAAACATTTAATATAATATAAAACCTAAAAACTGACGTGTACTATCAACTTAATGACCCATGGAACTCGAGTCTAAAATGTTTAAAAATTAATTATTTAATTTTAATATTTACACATAAACTGGTAAATTACACGGCATGTAAAAGCCATCTATACAGTGTATGCTTATCTTTACAAAATATCCACAGTACATTCCTAGGGACTCAATGTGTACTTCTCATGAATATTTATAAAGTACATTCCATGCATAAAGGATACAGGGTGTGTACTTATAATTATATGGCTTCTAGTATTTATGTGTTGTGTGTTAAATGCATGTGCTGTATAAATTACATGACACAGTTTGACCCCATGTTTTAGGTCATGAAAGAACATGGACTACACAATGTGTAGTCAAACTACACGGTGTGTACTCCAGAAAATCCATGTTCCACCATTGATATTCTAAACTTGGTGCATTTATTTCACATGGTGTGTATTAATTACATGATGAATTGAAATCCACATGGGAATCCTTGTGTAATGAACAAGGATACACCATGTGTAACAATGGAGTACACACCATGTAGTCTTGTATTATCCAACCAGGATACTTAGAACTTTCGTATGAGACCTTCATATATAAACTTTGTTAATCATTAACTGATCTTGGTAATATTTGTGAGAAATGAAGAAGTGGAATAATAGATTTTTAAAATTGATCAGGAATGAATTAAAACTTTAAATTAAGCTTAACTTTTAAATTCTAATGATCAATAATCAAATAAATAATTATAAATTTTAATGTAACACTCTAATACCACTTGAAGATTCTGGGAATAGTAGAAGCACCTTGATGGGAACAAAACAAATAAAATTTGTCGATTTGATGGATCATTTGCAATATTGTACAAGATATAAATGCCATGAACAATGAAAATTTTACAATGCATATTGATGTTAATAAACCCAAAACCCAAATAGGATATTTTTACATTAAATTTATAATTAATTTATTTAATATTAGAAGAATAAGTTACCTTGGATTAGGTTCTTTCTTCGATGATGATGTTGACCTTCTAAAAAACCCTTTCAGATTACCATCATTGCATTTGTAACATCCAAGTGTAGAATCCCTATAGTGGTGATCCACACATTCTCCTTTGATCTCTGAACAATCATCGATGGAACACCACATGCTAGTGTGGTGGATCAATTATCTTGTGTTTTTTCACCTTGACCGATCATCCTTCAAGCTTGAAGGGTTTCTTCTCATTCTTGATAAGATGAGAGGAAGAGGAGTCGAGAGGAAAATCCATTGTGCACAATGATTCTCAATTCTTGATTACCCTACATAATATATATAACCATCTATTTATAGATCTATGATCTAGGTTGACATATTATTTAATAGCATACCAACCCTTAAATAATATAACAATACATAAAAAACACATTTCCATAATAATAATAATATTTTATTATTTTATGGTGTGCAAGCTAGCTTGTGTATTAATAAATATTATTTTATTGGAATGTAAATTAATATTTATCACCAAAAATAGTCTTGGTCTATTAAAAATCCTAAGAATTTATCAAATACCTGAATAAATATTTAATTAAATACTTTATTAATTAATAAAAATTTGCAATCGATAAAACATGAATGAAATTATTCCTCAGTCTAGAAAATAATATTTTTTTATTAATTAAATTCAAATAGAATATAATCAAGATTAACAGAAACAATTAGTTTGTGACCCTCAAGGATTCTTTCTTATTTTCATTAGGCGGGCTTTCCTAAATACCAAGATTACTATCTATCAACACATCAAGTCACCAAAGATAAAGAACATAATGTCACAACTTCGACAACCACATATCAATGATCACTATGTAATATAATCCTTTTATCAAAATATCTCTTCGAGTAGGGTACACATCTATGTCACCAGCATATATGCTTGATACATCTTTCTTTTACTATCTTAAATAAATACATCATTACTCCATGACCATGGAATTTATTATGATGAATCTATTCCATTCAAAGGGCCAAAATATTAACTTCAATAATGAAGGAAGGGACAAATACTTCCTCAACTTATTTATTAATAACACATCACTCATGACATACCCAATATATCCAACTTCACCATGAATTGTATTATCATGGTTTACAAAATAAACATAAGTGCATGATTCATAATAATAATTAATAATAATATTAAAGTCAAAGGTCCATTACACACACTCATAGATAAGAATATCTAATGACACCAAAACATGCAGAATTCATACCGGTGAATCTATTCTCATAATCTTACATCTTAGAGATTACCAAGTTTGAAATTCATGAGAAGAAGTCTCATCCTCTTACAAGTACTCTCACTAGATGGTAAAGTTCTATGTTTCCTATCATATAATGACATCTAACCGTAAAACTATATCTAAGAATACCATCATGGAATTTAAAGGTTCACATCATAGCGGGAAGCTACTACAACCTTATCAATGTGACAAATAATATTGTACATCATTAAATTAAAGTCATGTAGAACAATGAACAATATATAATAATATATTTTATTAATATTAAAATCCTAGAATATTCATGTAATCAATGTACAAACAGTTGGTCATAGGACACCAAATCTATCACTTGTCACGTCGTGGTTTATTTTTTCTAAAGATTTCATATAGAAACCAAGATTAGTAATTTTTTTGGTGGATTGGTAATTATTTGAGAAAATAATAACTACCTATTCAAATTTTCTATGGTAGATATATATTAGAAGTTTATCCAATGGTTGGATTTGAATTAATGGAAGTTGGAAAATGGTTATAGCTTGAATTTCAAATTTGGAATTCAAAAATTATCTAGGTATAAAGAATATATTTCATAGAGGAAGGTGTATGAAACATATTATCACACTGAGAAAAGAAAGAGAGGCTTTCTGATTATTTGAAATAAGAGAATCAAAAGTGAATTTCATTAAATACATAGTTTTTAAAGGTGACGTGTGATCAATATGAGTTTTTTTTGAAAAAGGCATAAAACATTAATGACAAATATTAGAAGAAGTACATGTGATAAGCCATGAAGGGAAATTGTCCAACCAGAATTGGTTAGAATCAAAAGGGCCTGAGGCCACAAGCTGATGGGCCGCATTGTTTCCTTCCCTTTTGGTGAAGGAGAAAGTACAAAAGGAGAATCATTGGCGAAGTGAGATAATTCTCCTGATGATGATGCCAAAATGATGGAGGCCGCCATTGTTGTGATTGATAGAATTGATCACGGTGAGACAGTGTTTCCCTCGGAATCTGGGGATGACCGCCTTGATGGGAGTTTCAAAAATTCCGATCAGTTTTTAACATGTTTGTTCATAGAACCAGAAACATCCAATGATTCCACATCCATTCGGACCTACATTCCAAAGGTAGGTGCTCATTAGTTTGTGGACTGATAAGGCTTAGGAATTTTCATTGGTCGAGAGGATGAGAGGTCGGACTCATCACACCTTTTTGATGGGAATTATTGTCTACTCCAGGACTCTCTTTATAGATCTAAGTTATGTTCGTGAATCTTTATTACATTACCAAGTATAAAATGAGCTTTCCTTCATATCTGAAAATCAATGATTAAATATGTAGGAAATTTAGAGAATCTTTTGTACGTATTCGAGGTTCTTCATCGATAGAGAATCATCTGTATTTATTAGAGATTCTTGGTCAATGGCACCCTTCGACACATTTATACAGAAGTCTCTTGGTCATTATGATGACCATGCTGGTTTTAAAGCCACTCAGTGGGGCACTTGAAGTTTATTGTCATTTAGAAGGACATTGATTATTTTAGAGTTGGGATCGAACCCGTAGACGGGATACCTATGTATCCTTTGTTTAGAAAAGGAATCAGAACCCACGTAGTTCGAGTAAGGGAGTATGATGTTTATGATTGATGGCTCAAAGAAGGATGTCACAATTACTTTTACACTCTAAGCTCACATGAGTCATGCTCGGTGTGAGAAACAAGAGGTATTGTTAAAAATTAGACAATTGTGCCATGAAAGATGCAATCATAAGAAATAATGTGGGGCTTATGTATGTATGACTTCCCAGATAAATGAAGGTTAGTATTTATTTTAGGGAAGAAATCCAGGAACAGGGTCCATAAAGGTATATGTGCTTCATGGAGATTTTGAATACTCTAACTTGGGGCTTACTCCTGAAAAGGAGGCCCAAATTAGGAGAAGACTTATGATTGGGTTTTACTCCTAAAAGAGAATCCTAGATCAAAGGTAAATTAGGACTGGTTAATAGAAATTAAGACTGCGGATTATTCCTAAAAAGGAGGCCCAGGTTAAGAGATTTGAAAAATTAAGGGACTTGGGGTTTATTATTGAAGAGGATTCCCATATTTGAGACTGGGGATTACTCTTGAAAAGGAGGCCCAGGTTAAGGGAATTAAGGTTTAGGGCTTACTCCTGAGGAGGATGCCCAAATTAGGGGACTGGGGCTTACTCCTAAGGAGGATGCCCAGATTTGGGAACTTTAAGAATTGGGGATTACTCCTAAGGAAGATGCCCAAGTTAAGAATTATGACTGGGGATTACTCCTAAGGAGGATGCCCATATTTGAGACTGGGGCTTACTCCTGAAAAGGAAGCCCAGGTTAGGGGATCTGGGGATTACTCCTAAGAGGATGCCCAAATTAGAGGACTTATGACTGGGGATTATTCCTGAAAAGGAGACCCAGGTTAAGGATTCTCTCATATTAAAGGATGAGTTTGAATGAATGAAATCTCAATCTTTCGTGACATAAAGATGTGTAAATCACTAGGTTTTGAGAGATATTCCCCATAATTCCTTTCAGATAAGGAAGTCAAATCAAGAAATCATGCCATAAATGGATTTGAAGAGTGTCTTGACGACTGAATCTTGAATAGAAAAGGTGTAATGGCTTAAGAGGGGTGAAATGGGCAAGAAAGGCACCCAAAAAGGCAGAGGCGCGCAAGTCCTAGCAGGCGCGCAGGTACTGCGTGGGTGCGCAAGCCCTGGTCACATAGGTATGCCTGAGCAACACATGGTGTACTTCCGTGACGGTTAACCAGTAGGGTAATACTTGAGCGACTCTTCATTAAAGCCTTTAGAATCCTCTTGAGGTTCTTCCATAAGAAGGGCGCACAAGATCTATTGAAGGAGTAAGGCGGCGCGCAAGTGTGACCCTTTTCCCTTAAGGGCTGGCCACTCAGGCATGCAAGTGTTGATGAGTTTCAACACTTAGGCCTTCCTCCCCCTCTTTAGATCTTCTGTTCTAGGTAATAAATTACCTTAGAAGTGTTTCAGAAGCTTTGAGAAGAGACTAGGGCGTCGGGAGCTCAAATCTGAGTTTTTGGAAAAAAATCCTCTCCCGAATGGGGGGCCCACAGGGTCTATTTATAGGCTGGAGAAGACCCTGGGTGGTTTCCACGTAGGGCGTGCAAGTCACTTGGGTGACCATGAGGTGGCGCACAAGTATACTTGCACGACCACTAGGCGGCACGCAAGTGTACTTGCGCGACCATGAGGGAACTTGCGCGACCTATGGGCAATGTTCTCCTTATTTATCCCTTTGTAGATTTTTTATGTTTCTTCAAAGGATGAATCACTTTGGACAAAGGTATTTCCCTTTTTCAGACGTTAGACTATGTTATGGAAAGGAGCATCAACAAAATTCCCCCCTCAGAGTTGGATCCGGAGAGAAAAGAGGATTTGACTCTGAGGTGAAAAAGAAAAAACAAGAAATCTGGAAGTTTTAAAGTCATGCATGTGAGACATACAAAGGATAATGTTTAAGGTCGAAATAGCTTTGACCGAAATGGATTAGAATTGACTCAATTCCTTTAAAATTCATCTGAAAACATATTACCATACTCAAGTATGAGGGAAAATATGTAAGCTATGACTTAAGAATATTTGAATCTGAGGAATGATATGAAAAAGAGCTAAAAGGAATTAGAAGAAGTAGTTTCCATGAATGAAATTACCATTATTTAACAAACCCATTAGGGGGTTGAATTATGCAGGGCCACCTAAGGGCATTTGATGCATAGTTAAATAAAATAGTATCTTTTGGCTAACAAGTCTGTTATATAGACTGTTTATGCAAGGCCGCCTATGGGCACGTGCTGCATAGTCAAGAAAAAGAACTCTCATAAATTTACTTTCCTAGTGCTAAAAGCCAGTGAAAGTTTATGGAGATTCAAATCTTCCAAAGTATAGAGTTTTCTATATGGAAATAGGTACTTGAATATGGAGAAGATATTTCCAAACAATATTATCGAAGAACTGGATGAATATCACTCCTATGAAGGACTGATCCAAACATAGGGAAGAAGAATATAAACCATAGACTTGATTACTTTTAGATCATAAAAAAGGATATGGGACAAATATGTTAAGGATGGCTATTTTTTGCGGATCCCTACATACTGTCATTTAAGACAAATAAGGACAAAAGAGGCATTCTTCCCAAGAATGAAGTTACCACTTTCCGAAAAACCCGTTAGGGGTTTGAATTATGTAGGGCCACCTAAGGGCATTGGTTGAATAGTCAAATAATAGTATCTTTTGTCTAACAAGTCTGTTATGTAGACTGTTTATGCAAGGCCGCCTATGGGCATGTGCTACATAGTCAGGCAAAATAACTCTCAGAAGTTTGACATTTTTGTGACTAGAAGTCATGAAAATGGTTATGAGGATCTGAAAATATTTAAGGTTAGGATTATTACACATAAAGATGGGTATTGTTCAATGTATACAGAGATACATAGATCAATGCTAACCATAATCATGTTGTGGCTGGGTCCTGAATTGAAATGTTGGAATTCACTACGTATCCCATAAGGATGAGAATCAAGCCATACGTAGTTCTTAAACTACAGTTTAACGTCGTGTGGGACAAAAGGATTAGAGATCTAAGTTTAGGGTCATAGAGCTTGGACCATTGTAAGAAATACACAATGTGTGTTTTCATGGGGACTTTTCAGCCAAGGGACTGAAAATGGAATTTGGGGTTAGGCCTAAAGACTTGGGGCTAGATTCAAGGGACACTCGAACGTTCCTACGTATCCCATAAGGATGAGAATCAAGCCCACGTAGTTCTAGAAATACCCTCTGTACAAATTTGGTTCGTACATGTGAAGGGTGAAAGGGGACTTTAGTACAATGATGGTTTAACCCAAGATAAAAGGTTTGGGCGTTTCCATGTATGCACGTAGTCTTTGAAATGAAACATGATTAAAAAATCAATGAAAATAATGGTTCCCTCTCAGGTGAGGGTATCAAAGAAATTTGTAGTTTATTGTCATACTGAACAAAAGTCTTTTATAGTTTAACGTCGTATAATAAGGACGAAAGTGAACCAATGTAAAGATATTGATTCTAAGGGCGGTTTCAAGAATTATCATCATATGAGATGGAGATGAACCGACGTTAAGAGATTGGTTTTGGGATTGAACCTTGGGAGGTTGCCTACATACCCAGCCTAGAAGGCAAGGATCAAAGTCTGTGTAGTTCAATTAAAGAATGAATTAATTATCAAGTTGTTCTTGGGGACAATGACCTAAAAAATGATGTTAGGACTTACACATGGTTAACGGCCCAGAGAGAGTGTTATGGTTGAGGTTTGCTCTAAGATCACGTGATTCATACTCGGTGTGAGAAACAAGAGGTAACAACATCCTTAACGATGCATAGTTTAATGTCATGTAGGACATATAAAGGGACTATGCAGTTTAAAGTCTTGCAGTTAGGACTATTGGTGCTGCAAAGTTTAGTGTCATGTAGTAGGGAAAAAATACAGTTTAATGTCATATAGGATGTAAGGGGGGGACTGTGCAGTTTAATTTCATGCAGTGAGGACAAAAGAGTGCACCATTTTAACGTCATGTTGGACGCATTGGGGATTTTGTTTCCACAGTTTAACGTCTTGCTGGACATAAGGAACTCACAAATAGTTTAGGGTCATATGCATGGACCGTTGATGATGCAGTTTAAGGTCATACTAAACCATTGATGTAGTTTAAGGTCATACAGGACCATTTAGGGAACTTTTTCACAGTTTAGCGTCATATGGGATGAAAGTACAAATAGTTTAAGGTCATATGTATGGACCGTTTCTGTATAGTTTAATATCATATAGCAAGGAAGAGAACTTTTTCACAGTTTAACGTCATGTGGGATGAAAGTACAAATAGTTTAAGGTCATATGTATGGACCGTTACTGTATAGTTTAACGTCATATAGCAAGGATGAGAAATTTTTCACAGTTTAACGTTGTGTGGGACGAAAGTACAAATAGTTTAAGGTCATATGTATGGACCGTTTCTGTATAGTTTAACGTCATATAGCAAGGACGAGAACTTTTTCACAGTTTAACGTCGTGTGGGATGAAAGTACAAAAAGTTTAAGGTCATATGTATGGACTGTTGCTGTATAGT
Source organism: Viscum album (assembly GCA_963277665.1). Lineage (NCBI taxonomy): Eukaryota > Viridiplantae > Streptophyta > Magnoliopsida > Santalales > Viscaceae > Viscum > Viscum album. The sequence goes on along the minus strand of OY728163.1, from coordinate 78,280,892 downwards.
TTAACGTTATATAGCAAGGAAGAGAACTTTTTCACAGTTTAACGTCGTGTGGGATGAAAGTACAAATAGTTTAAGGTCATATGTATGGACCGTTGCTGTATATTTTAACGTCATATAACAAGGAAGAGAACTTTTTCACAGTTTAACGTCGTGTGGGACGAAAGTACAAATAGTTTAAGGTCATATGTATGGACCGTTGCTGTATAGTTTAATGTCATATAGAAAGGAAGAGAAAAAAGGTACTTTGCAGTTTATACAAAATACTTCTTAAAAAATATAGCATTGGTTGGAGTAGTGATGAGTTCTCCATCCATTGAGATTAATGAATAAGCTCCATTGGAGTAGACCCTATGTATTGAATAAGGTCCTTCCCATTTTGGATCAAGCTTGGGAGGTTTCTTTCCTAGTATCATTGGAGTTCTGAGAACTAATACCAATTCTCCCTGAGTGAATGAACGAAGATGAACTTTTTTGTTAAAAGCTCATGCTATTCGATTCTGATAGACTTCCAAGTGGTGAAAAGTGAACAATCTTTTCTCATCTAACCATTCCAATTCATTCAATCACTTTTGAGATTGTTCATCTGTAGAAGATTGATCACAAATCGCAACTCTGAGTGAGGGTAGTTGAACTTCAATGGGAAAGATGACTTCCATTCCATATACCAATGAATATGGAGTTGACCGAGTTGCAGTGCGGGTGGTAGTCCGATAAGCCCATAAAGCATGAAAGAGTTTATCAGGACATGACCTCTTATCTTTATCCACCATTTTTGCAGTATATTTGAAAGAGTCTTGTTAAAGTATTCTATCTGGCCATTGTCCACTGCATGATACCGAGATGAATGGTTGGATTTTATGTTGTATTCTCGATACAACTTCTTCATCTCAGATGAACAGAAATTGGTGCCATTGTCCGTCAATATGGTATGAGGGACACCAAATCTGGTAATGATTTTAGACTTGATGAAGCTAACAATGCATTTATAATTGACTTCCTTGAGAGGTATTGCCTCTGCCCATTTGGAAAAGAAGTCAGTAGTAGTAAGAATATACTTAAACTGCTTGGCCATAGCCGAAGGGTAAGGTCCCACCACATCCATTCCCCATGTGGAAAATGGCCATGAGTATTTAGCTGTATGAAGCAAATCTGGAGGCTGATGAATGAAGTTGACATGTACTTGGCATGAATGACACTTCTTTGTGAAATTGACACAATCTCGTATCATTGAAGGCCAAAAGTATCCAAGCCTTCGAATCTGATCAGACAGTCTATGTCCAGACTGGTGGGCACCACAGACTCCTGCATGCACTTCTTTCATGACAACCATTGTCTCTTCACCATCAATGCATCTGAAGAGAACTCCATCAAAATCACGTTTGTAGAGAATTTTCTCTAGGTGATCTGGGCTATCATAAAGAGTAAAATTAACCACACGTCGCCAGATTTGTTCTTTCTCAGCTCTATCAGGTGGAAGTGTTCCATTTTGAAGGTATTCCATAATAGGTGACATCCATCCTGTAGTATGACCATACGGTTAGGAATGGGACAAATTTCATTAATTTCCTCTGTTCTAATTTGAACATAAGGTGAAATTGCACGACGATGGTCAATACTGATGGTTGTCTCATCCCGATTTGGATCTGCCAGAGCTGTGGCTATATTATCCAATGCATCAGCTTGAGCATTTTGTGATCTTGGGACATAAGAAAATGTCAGTTCCAAAGGGAATTCCGCCATTAACTCTCTGACGTAATCATACAAAGGGATTAGTTCTTCTTTTCTGATGGCATAATCCCCATTGACTTGTTTGATTACCAGGTCTGAATCACCTTTCACCTTTAAGTGATTCACTTGTGCTTGAAGTGATAATTCCAAACCTATGATGAGAGCTTGGTATTCTGCTTCATTATTGGTACCAACTTCCCACAATAAGAAGGAATAAGGCAACACTGCCTTTTCTGGAGAAATGAGCACAATTCCTAAGCCAACTTTGTTGAATTTAGGATTTTCCATTTTCCTCCCTATTGGACTTCTGGAAGCACCATCAAAATACATTTCCCATGCCTGAGGACTTTCTTGAATAGAGAAGACTTCCTCATCAGGGAGTTCAATATTTGAATATGTGCCTTCCACTGAAGGGTGTTCAGCTAGGAAATCAGCCAGAGCTTGGCCATTTATCTCCTTTTGAGACACATACTGAATGTCGAATTGTTGCAAAATAACTTCCCACCTTTCCAGACGTCCTGTAAGCATTGGACGACTTAGGATAAATTTGAGCGGGTTATTGCGAGATACCAATTGGACCTCGTGATGTTGCAGGTAGTGTCTCAACTTCTGAACTGCAGAGATTAATTCCAGGAAGCAATTCTCAATACTTAATACCGGGTTTCTACTTTAAGCATGGTTTGACTGAGATAGTAGAGACTGTTTTCATTCCCAGCATCATTCTTTTGAGCAAGAAAGGCACCCAATGATCGCTCTAGAGCTGTCACATAGAGGATAAGTGGTCTTCCTTCAACAGGTGGCATGAGTACCGGTGGACTCAAGAGGTATTTCTTGAGAATATCGAATGCTTCTTGACATTCTTCAGTCCACTGGTAAGTGACTCCCTTCTTCATCAATTTGGTGAAGGGTAAACTTTTTCCTACTAAATTGGCGATGAAACACCGAATATAGGATAAGTGTCCTTGAAGTCCTCTTAATTATTTCAAATTTTGAGGAGGTGACATACCAAGTATTGACTTGGTCTTCTTAGGATCGACTTCAATACCACGATGGCGTACAACAAAGCCGAGAAATTTTCCTGAGGTTACCCCAAAAGCACATTTTAAGGGGTTCATCTTCAAATTATGTTGTCGAAGCTTGCAGAATATGACTTCCAAATCAGCCAAGTGATTAGAACGTTGTTTGGATTTAACTACCAAATCATCTACATATCATTAAACAAACTTCCCTAAGAAGGGTTTGAATATACGATGCATGGCACGCTGATAAGTTTCACCTGCATTCTTTAAGCCAAAGGGCATTACCCGGTAGCAAAACACACCCTGAGGGGCTCTGAAGGCTGTAGATTCCTCGTCTTCTGGGGACATTCAGATCTGATTATATCCAGAATATCCATCCATGACGGAAATTGATTCATATCCAGCTGTTGCATCAATTAGAAGTTCTGTAATCGGAATTGGGAAATCATCCTTAGGAAAATGCCGATTAAGATCTCTGAAATCGATGCAAACTCTAATTTGTCCGTTCTTTTTCTTTATAGGGACAATATTAGCCAACCATTTGGGATATTGAACTTCTCTGACAAAGTTAGCTTTGATAAGCTTATCCACTTTAGCTTCAATTTTGGAAGCATAAGTTGGGTGTGTTCTTCTCGCGTCTTGCTTAAATCCTCGATGTTCTTCTGGTAAACCCAAATGATGAGTAGCAACATCAGGATCAATCCTGGGCATTTTTGTATAGTTCCAGGCAAATATATATATATTTTTCTTTAGAAAATAAATATACATCTCTTGCTCTTCAAGAGTCATGGCCGTACTGATTAAAGTGGGGCGTGGATCTCCTTTTGTACCCATATTTATTTCTCTGAGTTCATCCACAGTGGTAGAGATACCCTCTTCAAATGCTGGAGGAGCATCTTTGAGATCTTCCTCTTCTTCTTCATCATGTGTTATTTCTTCCGTTTCTACTTTCATAGTAGATGATAAAGTAGAATTCTCATGATCTGAAGAGATGTCAAAATTTTCATATTTTGAAGAAGAAGCTTCCATTTCCAACCCGATTGATGATGAAGGGTCTTCTTTGGGTAATAAAGAGGAGATGATGGATTGAGAATCGACATCATTGTTCACCTCCGATGTTGCTATAACTTCTTCTGGCCTAATTGGCGAAGCATAGACTTATTGGATTTCAACAGATGAAATGAAGACGTCACCATTTGTGCTTTCATCACTGATTAGTAGATTACCAATTTCTCCCATGTTGTCTAGCTCGATTACCATAATTGACATTATGGATATTTCCATAAGAGTATTTTGATTTGGGTCTATCTTGTCAATTTGACTGATAGGCAACACATAATCTGTACTCACATGTGTAAATGGATTTACTGGAATTTTTTCCAAACCATATGAAGCATTAACTTTGGTAATGTTCTTTGTTATGGATTTCTCCCTTTGATTCATGTGATAGAATTCCGCCTCAATTTATTGAGACTCACATGTCTTGAACGGGGCCTTATCACCATACAATGTCCCAACTTGACCATCGAAACAATATTTGAGACATTGATGGTATGATGAAGGGATAGCCGCATGTTGATGTAGCTAGGGTCTTCCAAGAAAAATGTTGAAGGCTGAGTCTTGATCAACAACCATGAAATATGAATTGGATACAAGATCTCCAAACTGAGTTCTGAGTGTAACTTCACCCAGTGGTTCTTGTTCACTTTTATCATATCCTTGTAGCATCATGGTGGAAGGAGATAAATCAGATTCCGTGAGGCCCAATCGACGAAGTGTACGAATGGGCATGAGGTTGACTCCTGAACCATTATCAATGAAAGCTCTTCGAACATCCACGCCATTGACCTTGCCAGACAAGTACAATGGTCTAATATGTCCATGCACAACATCATCTTCATCTTCATCAGTAAAGGATATTATTGCATGGCATTCTGTAGGATTATTCTCTATGTGATAGACTTCAGATGCAGTAATTTTAGTTTCAAACTCCTGAAGACTTGACAAAGCCTCGATGAGTGATTCCTGAAGATCTTTTGACAGATTCAAAGCATCCAGAATTGATAACTTGGCTGGTACTTGGGCCAAGTGTTTCAATATATCATACTTTTGATCCAAAGGTCTGCGTTTCCCAATAGGAATATGTGGTTTAGCAGGTACCTTGGAAGTAGATGCTTTGGAAGTTGATGCATCTTGTATTGGGATAGGAGTTGGCAATATTCCTGGTTTTGGAAGATTAGACCAATTAGATCCATTTAATTGCTGAGAGGAAGAAGATGGAACCTTCAACTGGTCTTCCAAAATAACTGTTCCAGGACTGAATTTTCTATTGGTATAAGAACTTTCTTGTTCTTGCTGAGCTCGCTGAAGGGCTCTACCATGAGTTTCTGTTGCGTACACAGTTCTAGCAGGGGTAGAATTAGAATAGTGGATTCTGAAAGATCCACGTCTTCCCCTATATCCTGAGCCCCTGGAACTTCCTCTGTTTCCTCTTTTTGATATAGGGAATTCAGGCTCATTGAAATTGAAACTACAACTGGCATATGGATCTGTTAATTGAATCATATTAACATAGCCAAAGATTAACTCTTCATCTGATGAAGACTCTGCCTGATTAGCCTGTTTAGGCTTTTCCGTTTGGTGGGGTGGTGCCGGTGGCTTTGAAGTAGATGGAATGAAGTCCGCCAAAGTCAAAGACAACTTAGTATTTGACACATACTCATCTTCTTCTGATTCTTTTTCTTTCTTTGAATCATGAATTTTCTTTGAGGACTTTCCCTCTGACGAAGAGGGTTTTGCCACAACATTCATGGCAGAAGACACAATTGGTTTCCTTGATTGTGTTCAAAAAATAGCATGAGTTCGATTGATTGTATTTCTGACCATCCAATCATCATACTTTTGTGCATTTTTGCTTTTGTCTTCCTGTCATTCATCTTCCTCCTCTAGAACAGTAGCAATGACACATGCTACCTAGGCTAAGGAGCCTTTCAATGTGACCTATCCCAAGTCAACCATCTTTTGCAGGAGGTCTTTGAAGACAAAACACTCCGGGATGGGATGCCCCAACATTTGATGAAAAGGGAAATAATTAGGACAGTCTTCATCTCCTTTCTTGTTTGGACTCTTGGGTATTGGAATTTGAACCAAATTGTTTTCCAGAGCCGAAATGAAATAACCAAGAACTTGTTTTTTTCATAAAGAGTATGTTTTTCTCTTCAGATCCTCAAATTGTTTTTGTCTTTGATCTTTTTGATCATCTGGATGAAAAGACCTTTTTTGTTGGTGCTCAGAAGGTGGAACCCTTCGAGAAGATGAAGGTTTTGAGGTAGAAATAGGTACAGGTGCTTGTTTAAGCATAACTGTAGCAGTTTCTGCTTTAACCATTCTCCTTCCTGGAGCTGATGGAATTACACGAGATTTAGCCTTAGCCTGTATAAGGGAATCTTCAATCTGCTAAGCGATTGAAGTAAGGTCTTGAAACCCTCCTGTGTATTTCACAGGGATTAACGGCATGCGTAATTCATCACGCAGATTTTCCACACAGATTGGTAACAATTCTTCTTGAGGGAGTGCTAAACTCAAGGAATATGTTAATACCTTCCATCGAGCAATGAAATCAGAGACCCTTTCATTCTCCCTTTGCTTACAGTTTGTAATATCGAAAACTATTGTTTTTGGCAAAGTTGAGCTGAACTGAAGGAGGAATTTTTGGCGAAGATCCTCCCATCTGGTAATTGACCGGGATTGCAAGCTTGTATACCAAACAAAAGTTGGTCCTTTCAAGGTTCGCATGAAGCATCTGAGTTTTACTGCTTCTTGCTGCTCCGGAGTTCCCATCATAGGATCGCAACAAGACACGTAATGCGTCAAATGTTGTTCAGGTTCGCCTGATCCATTGAAAATAGGGAATATAGGGTTCCCAAAACTGGATAAAGGATAAATTGAATCTACCCATTTAGGGTAAACTTTATTTTCTAGTTGAACTTGCGCACGCTTCCCTTCCATAGTTTCTAACTGAACTGTTAATGACTCAATAGTAGTTATTAACTTTTGAGAAACATCTGGTTGAACTTGGACTTGGGTAGGTGCAATGACTGGAGCTTGGACAGATGTGGCGATTGGTGCTACAACTGATGGTAGCACTGTCAACTATTGTTGCACTTGACCTGTAGGATTAGACCTGTGAGGGTGTACTGATAGAGGAGGATATTCTTGATCCATCTCAGTAGCTGCAACAAATTTCTTTGGCTGACTGACTCTAGTATGCTTAAGAAGAAGACTACTCTGAAGTAGTTCTGCATTCAACCTTCTTAATTCCTTCATTTCTTCCTCCTGTTATGAAAACCTCTGCTCTAGTGAGAGGGATTGACCTTCTCCAGAGGAAGGATATGTAACCTGGTTCTTTCCCTTCCCTTTGTTGGATCCTTTTCGGAGAGGGGGAAGTGGGTTACTCGAAGGATTACTTAAGTTCTGAGTAATCCTTTGACTTCGTGTATGCACACCTTCTTCATTTGTGTCGGTGCGTACATCTTCTTGAGCAGGAAACTCTTCATTTGAGTTCCCTGAGTGAGCCTCATCTGGTGGATCAACAAAAACGACATTGATGACATTAATCGATGCATAAATCATCGCATCCCTTCTATCAGCATTTCTATGATATTGTCTTCTTCCATGTCTTTGATGAGACATTGCCTTTTGTTGATTCAATCCCTCAGGAACTTCTTGATGTATCGTAATTTGGAGGGAATCTCCTGATAATTTGGCTCTTTGTTCCTCTTGAGGTTTCTTCCCCAATCGAGAAAAGACCGACTTTCTCTGAGGAGGGGATTGATGATTTGAAAAGTCCCCAGTCCAGTGGACTGGGGTTGTTCCTGCTGTTCTCGCTCAACTCCCTGAATCCTTTTTGTTGATTCCGAGGGTTGATTTAAAAGAGTCCCCAGTCTGGCGAGCTGGGGTGGTTCTTGACATGCTATGTCTGAGACTTTCTTGAAATTCCTCCTGATCTTGCGAACCTTAGTTCGGAAATTAGCTGGATGCATTAATCTGTATCCGCTTTTATCACCCGGTTCAAAAGACCGTTGGATGATTTCAGACACTTCTGTCACTTGGTGACGTGCTTGCTCCAAACGAGAGGCCTGTTCAATATTCTCGTTTGCTTGATGCAAGAGTAATTCGACAACTTTTTCTCTGTATTCTTCATTTTGAGAGGAACTAGTTGAAGCCTATTCTTGGGAAAGCTTTTGATTACAAACAAATCCCATTGACTGTGGCCATCCATGGGCAATAACATTACATGAGACCATTTTCGGTGGGCTTTGCTGACTGGAGAGCACCGTGAAATACAGTGCTCCATGAACACCCCATCCCCTGACATGAATACCAGATGAGGCATTGGCAATTAACTGACGCAATCTTCTTAGTGCTCCAAAGCATGAACGTTGAAGGGCTCTCTGCTGCTTTTCAGCATTCGGATATCGAGAGACTGATAGAGACGCAAAATCAATCTGACGTTGTAACCCTTCTATTATCTTAAGATTATTTTCATATTCATCATAAGATAATACTTTCTTTTTCAACTGAAAAAGAGTTTTCCATATGTTGAGACGAATATCATGAATTTCATCTTCCGTCAACATTTCTGGAATATTATACTGAGAGTCATCCAGAGGCCAAAACATGACTGGCACTTCACCTTTTGACATTTGTTTTCTCATATTCAGCATTTCCTCTTTATCATTTGATGAAGATTATTCTACCTGATTTGACCAGAGTTGGTGTTTCCTTGTTGCTTCATTGGATTCAAAAGGATTGGTAGAGAAATCATTGATCAAACTAGAAGATGCATGACTTAGGGGTGGTTCAGAGAATGACCTACACTCTGGGCTATCTTCTGATTGAGAAAGTATTTCACCTGCTAGCGATGAATCTTCAGACATGACTAGTTTTGCATTTGCAAGTGCCTCAAGATAAGAGGGCTTTCTCAGCACTACATTGTCCACTGGAGCATTTTCCGGGAAATGTGCATCACTACTGCAGAGAGGACTTTCACATAGAAATTCATCATCATGGGGAGGAACACCATAATGGGTTACAACAAAAGATGATATCTCTTGCTCCTTGGTCTTCGGACCACACAGAGGGTTCATGTGGCTCTCATCTGAATATGAAACTTTGAGATCGACCGAATTTTCATGAAGCAAGCCTTCATGAGGAAGTGTCTGTTGAAGACCTTCAGAATTAATGTTCCCACTATTGGTAACTAAGGGAGTATAATATTTAATTACAACATATAATTGTCTGAGGGCTTCAAGAACTCTAGCATCGAGCAAGGACTTGTTACAAATTGTCTCTTGATCTCCTGACTGTGCTGGGTGGGTCTTTTTCTTAGACGCCTTCTTACTCGCCTTGGAAACCACTTGTTGACGAAAGTGGCTGCTCTGAGTAGGTGTATGTGCCTGATCAGGAAAGATGTCCAGGTTAGGCTGACGATCTCCTCTCAAATCAGGTGTATGTGCCTGACTTGGTCGTCCGTATGATATGGGGGAGTATGCCCCATAACCCTCTTGGACTGGAACAGATGTGTGTGTCTGTTCCAGAGTGAATTGTTGATGTATCACTCCACTGGTAGGGATAGATTTATGTGTCTTTCCCTGATATGCCACTGAAGTTGTTATAATATCCTGGCAGGCATCTAGAATATGAGAAGGGATTTGCTTCTGCTCTTTCACCATTGATAGAATATGCTTGGTGACTTCAGCTGCCGGAATGAGAATATACGTCCATTCCAGGCTTGGAGCAGGTGTATGTGCCTGCTCCTGTCCTCCTTTTCCTGTCAGTGAATCCTGAAAGTACTCAAGTGTGGGGGCAGAGAGTTGAGTCTGGCTTCTATTTGTTGTCGAGGCTTTCCGACTAACTTCTCCGAATGCTACCAAGCGAGACTGTTGGTAGGCTTGATTAATACTAGCAGGTGTATGTGCATGCTGATTGCACTTCACCAAACGTGGTTGATGAGATCCATAATATGTAGTCAGACGAGCCTGCTGACTAGATGATGATGTATAAACAGGTGTATGTTCCTGCCTATAGTACTCCACCGGAATTGCCAGGCGGGATTGGCGTGATGCTGCCAGACGAGTCTGCTGGACAGCCGGTTTAAAACGGGCAGGTGTATGTGCCTTCTCGTTTCTTGCCACCAAGTTAGGTTGGTGGACTTCTCCGGAGATGGCAGAGATGAGAACCTGCTCACTGTTGACCGGATTCCGCCTCTGGTGGTTCGTCTTGCTTGCTCGGGTTCGAGGAACCTGAGCCGAATGCCTGGAGTCGGTACCCTCATCATGTTGAGGGCGCACTACCGCAAGAGTCTGGCGGCGATTGTTGGTGGGAGACCTCAGGAAGGACTCCTGTCTGTTTGAATTAAGGTCCTGAGGGACCTGCTCATTCACCTCCCCATAATAAGGGAGCGAATGGTGATTGCGTTCCGGGGATAACAACCCAAAACAGTTGGAGACGGTAGTCAGCACTGCCTGCTTCTTGATCACTGGTCATCGTTGTCCGGACGGTCGATGTGAGTTGTTTACTTAGAGGGCTTGTCGGGTAGCCTCCAGAGTTGGGATGGTACCATGTTGACGGTACTCCTTAACCAGTGCGTTTGATACCCAGCGTTGAAGAAGCTGAGTAGGTGATATCGTCCTAAGAGCGGACGATGATCCAGCAGGAGTAGCAGCAGTGGCATTTGCAGCAGCGGTATTCACATGTGTGAACTTGAGATCAGTCATTCTAGAAATGCAGAAGATCTTGGGAAAAGATTGCTTGGTTGATATAACAGATGTAATCAAGATAAATTTATCCACTACATCTTTTGGATGAGCACATATGTTAATGATTTTTTTTGTTGACCCTCTCATTGAGTTTTAAATAGGGGTCTAACAAATAGGTAAAACATAATTTTAACTTGGTTAAGGATTCACGTCAGGTTCACCATTTTTGTTTCCCTCGGAATCCGGGGATGACCGCCTTGATGGGAGGTTCAAACATTCCGATCGGTTTCTAACAGGTTTGTTCGTAGAACCAGAAACATCCAATGATTCCACATCCATTCAGACCTACTTTCCAAAGGTGTGTGCTCATTAGTTTGTGGACTGATGAGGCTTAGGAATTTTCATTGGCCGAGAGGATGGGAGGTCAGACTCATCACACCTTTTTTAGGGGAATTATTGTCTACTCCGGGACTCTCTTTATAGATCTAAGTTATGTTCGTGAATCCTTATTACATTACCAAGTATAAAATGAGATTTCTTTCAGATCTGACAATCAATGATTAAATATGTAGGAAATTTAGAGAATCTTTTTTATGTATTCGAGGTTCTTCATCGATAGAGAATCATCTGTATTTATTAGAGATTCTTGGTCAATGACACCCTTCGACACATTTATACAGAAGTCTCTTGGTAATTATGATGACCATCCTAGTTTTAAAGCCACTCAGTGGGGCACTTGAAGTTTATTGTCATTCAGAAGGACATGGATTATTTTAGAGTTAGGATCGAACCCGTAGACGGGCTACCTACATATCCTTTGTTTAGAAAAGGAATCAGAACCCACATAGTTCGAGTAAGGTAGTATGATGTTTATGATTAATGGCTCAAAGAAGGATGTCACAATTACTTTTACACTCTAAGCTCACATGAGTCATGCTCGGTGTGAGAAACAAGAGGTATTGGTAAAAATTAGACAATTGTGCCATGAAATATGCAATCATAAGAAATAATGTGGGGCTTATGTATGTATGACTGCCCAGATAAATAAAGGTTAGGATTTACTTTAGGGAAGAAATCCAGGAATAGGGTCCATAAAGGTATATGTGCTTCATGGAGATTTTGAATACTCTAACTTGGGGCTTACTCCTTAAAAGGAGGCCCAAATTAGGAGAAGACTTATGATTGGGTTTTACTCCTGAAAAGGAATCCCAGATCAAAGGTAAATTAGGAATGGTTAAGAGAAATTAAGACTGTGGCTTATTCCTGAAAAGGAGGCACAGGTTAAGAGATTTGAAAAATTAAGGGACTTGGGGTTTATTCTTGAAGAGGATGCCCATATTTGAGACTGGGGATTACTCCTAAAAAGGAGGCCCAGGTTAAGGGAATTAAGGTTTGGGGCTTAATCCTGAGGAGGATGACCAAATTAGGGGACTGGGGCTTACTCTTAAGAAGGATGCCCAGATTTGGGAACTTTAAGAATTGGGGCTTACTCCTAAGGAAGATGCCCATGTTAAGAATTATGACTGGGGCTTACTCCTAAGGAGGATGCCCATATTTGAGACTGGGGCTTACTCTTGAAAAGGTAGCCCATGTTAGGGGATCTGGGGCTTACTCCTAAGAGGATGCACAAATTAGATGACTTATGACTGGAGATTATTCCTGAAAAGTAGACCTAGGTTAAGCATTCTCTCATCTTAAAGGATGGGGTTGAATGAATGAAATCTCAATCTTTCGTGACATAAATATGTGTAAATCACTAGGTTTTGAGAGATATTCTACATAATTCCTTTCAGATAAGGAAGTAAAATCAAGAAATCATTCCATAAATGGATTTGAAGAGTGTCTTGAAGACTGAATCTTGAATAGAAAAGGTGTAATGGTTTAAGAGGGGTGAAATGGGAAAGAAAGGCACCCAAAAAGGCAGGGGCGCGCAAGTCCTGGCAGGCGCGCAGGCACTGCGTGGGCGCGCAAGTCCTGGTCGCGCAGGTATGCCTGCGTGACACATGGTGTACTTGCACGACGATTAACCAGCAGGGTAATAATTGAGAGACTCTTCATTAAAGCCTTTAGAATCCTCTTGAGGTTCTTCCAGAAGAAGGGCGCGCAAGATCTATTGAAGGAGTAAGGCGGCGCGCAAGTGTGGCCTTTTTCCCTTAAGGGCTGGCCACTCAGGCGCGCAAGTGTTGATGAGTTTCAACACTTAGGCCTTCCTCCCCCTCTTTAGATCTTCCGTTCTAGGTAAGAAATTACCTTAGAAGTGTTTCAGAAGCTTTGAGAAGAGACTAGGGCACCGGGAGCTCAAATCTAGGTTTCTGGAAAAAATCCTCTCCCGAATGGGGGGCCCACAGGGTCTATTTATAGGCTGGAGAAGACCCTGGACGGTTTCCACTTAGGGTGCGCAAGTCACTTGGGCGACCATGATGCGGCGCGCAAGTATACTTGCACGACCACTAGGCGGCGCACAAGTGTACTTGTGCGACCACGAGGGAACTTGCACGACCTATGGGAAATGTTCTCCTTGTTCATCCCTTTTTCAATTTTTTATGTTTCTTCAAAGGATGAATCACTTTGGACTAAGGTATTTCCTTTTTTCAGACGTTAGACTCAGTGACGGAAAGGAGCGTCAACAGACAGTCAGACTCAATGATGATATCACCCCATCCACATTCCAAAGCGAGCATCAAACCAGCAAGGATGGTCGTGGCCTCAGCAACTGCCTGTTCCCAGAATGCCTGATGTGGTTCATATTTAGCAGCAAGGATCTGCCCCATATGATTTTGGGCAAGGAGGCCGAGGTCAACAAGCCCATCCTTCGGAAGAGACGCATCCACATTAATCTTGAGGATCCCTTCTGTTGGGGGATTCTAGTGGGTGGGATGGGAGGGGGGACACCCGGCATAGAATATCTGTTGTGGCCTTTCCAACCCTCAATCCAAGAAGTGGCCCGATCAATCCAGAATTTGGTGGTTTTGTGAGCTTGATTTAGAACAGCATCGTTATGCCAGACCCAAATAATCCAAGCCAAGGTGCAAAGTGAGCCTACATCTGCTGAAGAGAGAGAGGAGAACCAACGCGTCAGTAGATCGGGAAGGTCATATGCCAATGCCAGTGAAGCAACTAAACCTAGACCCCAATGATTCCAAATATCCTTCACTCCCAGGAAGTAAACAATAGCATGCAGAGGAGTTTCTGGAGTGTTCGGGCAGAAAGGGAAAAAAACGGTACTGGCCATATGTCGGTAAACGAGAAGGATCATTATTGGGAGAATTCCCGAGAAAAACTGTCACCAAAATTTGTGAATGTTTGGGGGGACGTTGAGCTTCCAAATCGATTTCAAAGGTCCCCCATCCCGGCCGACTGAGTGGATTCCAACAGCAAGTCTGTAACCGGATCTTACCGTGTATTCTCCTGAGATGTCATTGATCTAGAAAAGATGGTCAGGGCTTGCGTCTGGTACCCAGGGAATGCTAAGGATAATTATTTGATCTCTTTCGTTGAACCAATCAAGGATCTTCTTAAAATCCCACCCCTGTCCCTGGTCGGAAAGGAGGCAGCTGACAGTGGCATCTTCAAGACCTGGTTGGGCGGGGGATGTATCCCGCAGACTATCCTTATCAATGAGCCATAGATCAGTCCGGATTTTGACAGATGAGCCATTCCCAATCCTCCAGCCCAATCCTTTATCCAAGAGATTTTTAGCCCCCTAAATGCTTCTCTAGAGGAAGCTAGGGCGGGGACCAAGAGAGGAGGCATGAAAGTCCATGCGGGGAAAGTACTTAGATCGTATAACTCGCGCACATAGATATGATGGACGATTAATAAGGCGCCATCCTTGCTTGGACAAAAGCGCGTCATTGAAGAGAGGAAGATTATGAAACCCCATCCCACCCTCTGATTTGGGTTTGCAGAGGTTCTCCCAGGCCATCCAGTGAGGTTGATTCCTACCATCGTTCTTCCCCCACCAGAAATTAGTAGTACGTGTGTGGATCTGGTCGACGATGGCTGCCAGGATTTTAAAAAGGGACATAAAGTAGCTTGGGACAGATTAAATGACAGCTTTGATGAGGGTCTCTTTGCCAGCTTTAGAAATTTTTTTGGGGTCCAGCCTTGAATTTTTGACCCAATCCTGTCCACAATGGATGCGAATATTTCTTTTTTGGATCATCCAATCACTGTGGGGAGCCTGAGATACTTATGATGTTTATCTACCATATGGATGCCAGCTGATGCGCAAAGTTCATCCCTCTTAGCAAGAGGTACCCCTGCACTGAATGAAATTTCTGATTTTCCATGATTGATTGTTTGTCCAGATGCCCTCTCGTACTGATGAATCACTTGACAGATCACCCGACATTCATTAATTATAGCTCTTAAAAAAAGGAGGCAGTCGTCAGCGAATAAGAGATGCGACATTGGAGGGCTAGCTCAACAGACATTTTCCCCATGAATAGACTTAGAAGATACAACCCTAGAAATAAGATTACAAAAACGTCAGCCACCAGGATGAAGAGAAAAGGGGAAAGGGGGTATCCTTGGAGAAGGCCTCGGGATGGGGCGAACTCTCTTGTAAGCTCCCCATTGACCTTGATTTTGAAAGAGACGGTCGAGACACATTGCATGACCATATCTGTCCATTT
This sequence comes from Viscum album, assembly GCA_963277665.1. Lineage (NCBI taxonomy): Eukaryota > Viridiplantae > Streptophyta > Magnoliopsida > Santalales > Viscaceae > Viscum > Viscum album. The sequence goes on along the minus strand of OY728163.1, from coordinate 78,265,748 downwards.
TGCATAGAAACCCATTTTCTGCAAAACAACTCTTAAGAAGTGCCATTCCACTCTATCGTAGGCCTTGGTCATATCCAATTTCCAGGCCATGGTTCCTCTTTTCGCAGTGGAGCGTGATTTCATAGAATGAAACACTTCATGGGCCACAATTTCATTATCAGTGATCAGTCTCTTCACCATGAAGGCGCTTTGATTTTCAGAGACAATATCAGGTAGCCAAGGTCATAGCCGATTGACAAGAATCTTAGAAAAGATATTGTAAGAGACATTGCAGAGGCTAATAGGTCGAAAGTCAGGGATCTCCAAAGGTTTCTTAATTTTGAGAATGAGGACGATGATAGTTTCATTGATGGACGCAATGCTGGTATTACCAGCCCAGATATTTTTAATCATGTTGCAGATTTCAGGACCGATTATGTGCCAGTATTGCTTGAAAAAAAGGGTGTGGAACCCATCCAGTCCCGGAGCCTTGGTGGGATGAATATATCTTAGAGCCAGGAGAATCTCTTCATCTGTCACATCTTTGATGAGCTTCCTATTAATCTCTTCAGTGATTACTGATATTATGCATTCTTCCACCTCAGCAGACATGAAAGGGGTTCCTGCAGAGAAGATATTCTAGAAAAATCCTGTCAAGGCCTCATGGATACCATTGGTGTCAGAAACTTTGCTTCCGTCGGGTTGTGAGATGCAAGTAATAGAGTTTTTCCAATGCCTGGATGATGCTTTCTGGTGAAAATACCGGGTGTTAGTGTCCCCTTATTTAATATGGTTTCCCCACACATGCATAGCCCAGAAACTTTCCTTGACACGCAGAGCCGTGTCCAGCTCTCTTTGTGTGGCTCCAATTTAGAGAGATTGTAATTGGATGTGGGTTGTTTAAGGATATTTTTCAGTATCTTTTTAAGGACTCCACAATGCTGGTCGGGGTGTTAGAATTTCTTATTGCTCCAAGATCTCAGATCGGATGCGACCTTTTGGAGGTTGAGGCAAACATCCTCGTGAGTACTCTTCCAGCTTGACTGGACCACCTCTTCGCATTCCTGATCTTTTGACCAGAAGCTCTCAAATCTGAAGGGTCTGCTGAACTATCTATTTCGTTCGCCTTGAGTACAGTCAATGAGAATTGAACAGTGTTCCGAGCAGTTGAGGGCCATGTGGTCGATATAATACATGCTGAACATATTAATCCAATCGGTAGAGCCCAGAAATCTATTAAGACGCTCAGCAATACGGGTACCTTCTGAATTTCCGCGGAACCATGTAAACGGATTACCAGAATACCCCAGATCGACCAGGTCCACTCTAGAGACTGCTTCCCTGAAGTATGTGATCGAAGCTGAAGGTCAGATGGTTCCACCCCTCTTTTCCTTATGGAACATAATATCGTTGAAGTATCCTCTGAACAAAACAGGCCTCAGTAAGTCGTGTCGCATCTTACAAAGAAGATCCCATGACATCACCTTATCAATATGGGATGACCAGCCATAGAAACCCACAAAAGTCCAGGGTGGGTGCAAGTCTATTTGAATAGTCGCTGACACATGATGCGAGGAGAAAGACAAAATTTTGACATCAATATTGTCCTTCCAAATGAGACAGATTCCCCCGGAATGGCCTTGTCGAGGCACCAGAAAGAATCCTTGGAAGCCGCACTTCAGAGCAATACCATTGGTGTTTTTTTTCCAGTATGTTTTCGGATAGAAAAAACATATTGGGGTGACTTTGAGCGCAATTGTGCTGAAGCATGTGAACCGTACGAGGGTTGCCAAGCCCTCAATAGTTCCAACATAAGGCAATCATTGCTCTAGGCGGGGCTGGGTCTCGCCCGCCACCGCCTTTGGTTCCTCTGAACTTGCTTCTCCATAAGTTGTTTTCCCTCTTTTGGTGAGGTTTCTTCCTGATTGACATGTTTCATTTTGTCTCTTCCTAACCCCGAGTTTTTGGCCTTCTGCGTACCCATCACTCTCTCCTTAATGCACCCATTTCCACGTGCGGTGTGTGGTTGTCCCCAGTATTAGAGATCCCGACATTCCAAGGTCCTCCATTGTTAGAATGCCTTCTGCAGTTGATTGTGGGTCAGGATCTAGATTTGGTGGTTCTACGTGCATCAGTATTGGTTTTAAACAATGTGATGGTGATTCTTGATGCATCATCACCACTTTTTCCGACGTTGGAGTAATATCCTTCAGGGATTTGGGGTGAGCTCCAGCTTCATTATGAGTGCCAGCTTCTCTCTGAGTGGGAGGTCCAGCCTTTGGGAAATCCATTGGGTCAAGTATTAATGCTTTTTCGGGTGTGGGTTTTGTCGGATTGGAATGTGCCAACGTGAGCCGGTCCTGGAACTTTTGTTTTTCCTTCTCAGGGATGCAAGCATATTTATTCGTTTTGGCACAGAGCCAAGGGCCGTAATGGAGGGTGATGTTACCCGCACCACTCTTGTGTTTAGTAGTGCATGTTCTTTCCATATGGCCTAGGCGACCACAGTAAAAGCAAAAGATTGGGAGTTTTTCGAACTCCAAAGATATCCAAGTTTTGGTATCATCAATCTTTAGGAACATTCCCCTCATTAGTGGCTCTGACACTTCAATTTTAACCTTGATCCGGACCTTTGGGCCCCATTGTATTGGGTCTGAACTGTCCCAGTCTAGAAAGTGACCTAAACTGTCCCCAATTCCCCTCATGGTACGTTCCGTTCTTGCATGAAAGAGGATTCATTTAATTTGTATCCAGAAGGGGGAACATGTAAAATTCACTTGCTGGAAATCATCCCCCCTTTGAATTCTTCCATGAGGAGGAGTTGATTTTCAAACGACCATGGTCTGCCACGAAATATTTTGTCTCTATCTTTCTCATTAAAGAACTCAAAGATGAAGCGATTGGTCCTCGATTCCCGAATAGCCACTCCTACATCAAGTTTCCAGATGTGTTGTAGAGTGTTTCGGAAGGTACCCTGATTTACCGAAATGTTTTCCACAAACTGTCCCACCATGAGCAGAGACACGTGCTTTTCCAAAATTGTGTCTTTGTTTATTCGAGCCTCAATCGTCGTCTTTTCTTTGTCCGTCAAGGATAAACTCTTCCATTAATTAACCAAATCCGCATCCAGAAAGGACTTAACGGTCCTGCACGGCATTCATAGTCAAACGTGCCCCTTAAGTGGTCCTGCTTAAGATCCCACACCGCGATGCACACCAGTCATCACGTAGCACCACCCCTGGCGGGCCAACACGGCTTCACAACACCACAAAAGCTTCCCGGAAACACAATGTCATGCAGGTCCGCACCAAGACACTACGCAACTAAGCTTCACGGAAAAAAAGGAGAAGCCTCCCCCCATAGGTCACCTTCTTCAACACGACGCACACCCCGCCATCGCGGGACCACACTCTGCGGCTGAATCTACACAGGAGCAGCTTCACGATCTTGCAACGTTATGAGACCACGCGAAAGGTGCTTCGTGGGTCAATCCACTCCGCGTCGGCCGCTTCGCGATCCCTCAGCACGGTGATACCTCGCGGAAGGAGCTTCATGAGTCAACCACATCGTGGCAGAAACTTCACGAAATAGGGAGATTAAACATCGCAGAAGGAGCTTCGCGATTCACCACGTCACGGCGGAAGCTTCGCGAAATAGGGAAAACCGACTTCCTCTAGCAGGCCAACACCAGATTTCTCAGAAGCAGGGGAAACCCAAGCAGGACTCGCACCACGTTACTTCACCCAGATCTGACGACGACGGGGTTGGAAATGCCAGAAGGACCTTCAAGACCCCATAGAAGCAAGGAACAGTGCCTGTCGTCAAGGTCGAGCGAAAAGAAGATGAAACACAATTCAACCGGAACACAACAGACCTGATTCAGGAACTAGGGAAGGAGAAAAGGAGGTGGAGAACGTGGATTCTTCACCGAGAAGGGTTGGGGAGCGGCACAGGAAGGAGGAAGACAAACCCCAGGCACCAGATCTATGGAAGGGCGTATAGCGGAGACCTGGAGCGGGGGGTGGAGGGAGACGACGCCGCCGAAAATCCAACGGACACTGAGACTGAAACCTAGGATGCCCTAGGAGAGAGAAGCTCTCACGCTTGAGAGACTTTTTTTTATTACAACATGCACTTGATCAATATGAGTTATATTGAAGATTAGACTTATAAAAAAGAATTATTGTTCATATCATTAAAAATCTTGAGGTGAAGAACAAAGAATCATTGAGAACACCTGTAGGTATATCATATTTCATATTTGTTTAATATTCCCATGAGTTTATCCTAAGTGTTGACTATATTCTTGTATCCCTCTTAAAAGTAGTGAGTGGAAGAGAGGAAGAGGTTGTAGACCTTAGACGAGTAGTTAGCTATTCTTAAGTATTGTAATCACATACTATTGAAGTAGTGGTTAATTATAATATCAATACATCATTGATATGTGCTCCTTAGATGTATCCATTTATAGATGTACCAAGTAAAATTCATGTGTTCATGCTCTTTACTGTTTTTTCATTTGGTTGTGCTTACAAGACAAATTCAGTTTTTATTTACCAATGTGAAGTCTATTAGAGTTGGTTCCCGAGAACCTACTTACTTGATTACATATTTTCATTATTAATGATGTTTTCTTATCACATTATTATTGTTCCTCTGCACAACATTTGTATGTGATAATGTCCTAAGAATATATATCGCGCTAAAAGGTCATAGTAGTTCCTATTTAGGATAAGAACCTAAAGGTGCCACAACATTATTATTGAACCATGTTTTATGGAAGGATGATATTGTCTAATGAGACATTGATACACCTTCTCCTGATGTCCACCTTTAGTAATCTCCAAGATAAGAAGTTATGAGAACAAGACCATTAATAGGAAATCCATATTTCCATGTTTCATTGGGTGTTATTATATGTAGATGTGTGTATTGATACTTATACTTTAATATTATCATTAATGTATATCATGAATTGCGTACTTTGATGTATTGAAAAAAACTATGATGACATATGATCACAGAAAGGCAGGATAAGTTGGGTATGTCACGAGTGATATTGTATTAATGGATAACCCTAGAAAGTATTTATCCCTTCTATCCATTGACTAAAGTTGATATATCATACCCTTTGATGGGAATGGAATTGCCTTTATAAATCCATGATCATGGTGTTAAATGGTTGAGTTTATATATAGAAAGTCAAAGAAATAGACATTGAGCATATAGGTTTATGGCATCGACATGCAACCTGGTTGATTCAAGATATTTCTATAAAGGGATTATATTACACTATAAGAATTCGTAGGCGGTTGGTTGTCATTGAAACACTTAATTCTTTCTCTATGGGTGCCTTGGTATGTTTATAGATACTAGCCTTAGAATATATGTGGTTATGACTGATTTCACTGAGAAAACGACCTGGAAGATCACACAATTAGTGTATCCACAATCTTAGTTAAATTCAAGTAATTAATTTAAAAATTTAGAATAAATTAGATTTATTTGGTTTGGTTGAAAGCCATAATTTAATCATAGGGTATTTGAGAGAATAAGTGAGTTAATAATAATAATAAATATTTGTTTTCAGGTTTGTAAAATATAATATTTATTATATTTATCATAGAATAATGTAGTGACATTTATGTTTTTAAATAGTAATTATTCAAGGATCGATAAATATCATTGAGTGTGGGAAGACCGAGCTTAATAGCCTGATTAGAAATGGTATAAATGATATTTATTTATATTATTAATTTGTTTCACATGTCAAGAAATTAAGAATAATATTATTATAATTAATGGACAAGGGGTCAACTAAGAATATTAAATATGGTTAGGGTCTTGTGTGTGATTTTTTAACCCCAAACCTACCATAATTAATATCTAATTATGTATCTTTCCTAAATCACTTTTAGTGTGAAAAACAGATAGAGAGAGACTCTCTCAATCCCTAAAGAGAGATCTAGATATCTAGAGAACACTCTCTCTTACTCCTCTCACAAGCCTTTGAGAGAGAATCCATTTTTCTTCCTCACATGATAAGAATAATGTTGTGATCAACCATGAACAATGAAAGAGATCAGGATTGTCCGGGCTAGCACGTGATGATCCTACGATGAAATTTAGAGATTGTGGATCACACGTGGATCAGCTCTAGAGGGATTCTACACTTGGATACTAAAACACAATGATAGTATGATGGGATTTAGTTAATCAAATCATCAACAGAAGTAAAATTACAAGTTAAGGTAATTCTTATCTATACATAAATTAACTATAAATTACATTTGAATATCCTACTATTCTAGTTCCATTGTTTCAATCTATTCATGTAATCTATTGTTTTCATCCAACGTGACCTTTGATCATGTGAAATAATGATTACACATATATTAAGACTAAAAGTCGAGTTGGTCGTACAATCAAAGGACGCTTCCAATGCACGCAAAACCTATAAGTGGTATCAGAGTGATCACATGTTTAATTTATAATTATTTATTATTAATTGATTGGTTACATGTGTTATCATTTTATTTTAATTAAAATTATGCATTTTAATATCTGATCATTGTCATCTCTTCTCTTTAATTTTTCTTGATGACATAACCAGTAATCGGTTAATGATTAAAAATGAAGAAGCATTCAAGTCATACCATATTGAGGTGCAAAAGGTTTTTCTTGAAAAAAACTAGAGTAGAAAGTGTGCACTACCAACATACATGTCATTTATTTTTGTTTTCACGTATATATCTCATGAAATTTTTTGATAGATATGATTAAGTGAGATCTAATATCTGAAAAAAGTGGATCGACGTGTAGATTCAGATATATTGGAACACAACTAGAATAACTACATTCTATGTATCCACTTTACGTGATGTGTAGTCCCTATTTTCTCAAAAATGAGAACATGGGGTTTCCTAGTGTGTCATGTATTGTATAAATGACATGAGAACTGAATTTATATGTAACTACGAGGTTACATTCTATGTAAGTTGGACTACATACTATGTACCTCCAACTCATCCGCAATAGTCAATATGACTAGACCCAAGGTATGTGCTATGGACACAGGAAAAAGATATTACACATCATATAATATTGTACACACCTTGTAGTTTTCTATAGATAGTGTTCCCAATGTTTCATAGAGAAGAAATTAAATATATAATTAAACCTATTCATATGTTTTTTATGTGTCATTTATTTGATAGTTCATTCCAAGGACTATAATTTACAATTATATATATTAAATCCATTTCTATGTTAAATTTTGGATAAGTACAGAAGGTTTTCTCCAAGTAAACTTCTGTACTTCATTAATTCTAAATGAAATTAATTTTGCTTAAAATTATAAATGATGGTGAGTTAAGGATGCTTGGATGGAATTATGAAAAATTGAATTAATTGGATAAATTCATGATGCATTATCTTAATTAGATAATTAATTGAAGTAATTGATAACAAGATTAAAAATTTATGATTGTTGCATGTTGGGTACAGATGATCATGAGATTATACCATCCCTTTGTATGAGATTGGTTTCTTTTAATTTATTTTTATTAAATTAAAATGATCACCTATGTGTCATCCTCTCTCCCTTATTAGGTAAGGTCATGCGTGCCCATGGTTTCTTTTATTTAAACCCTGTTTATCGAATCTATTGGATCCCCTCACCTACATGTGAGTAAAATATTTTGTAAGGATGGATATCCCAGTTGAGAGGAGGTATTTTGAGTCAAGGATCTAAGGTGAAACCAATCAAGGAAATACATAAGAATAAAGGTGGAATATTTCAACATGAACCAAGTTATGGTTCAAGGTGTGTTTTCCCTTAGGACTGAGGGTTAGTTTATCATCCATGAGATAAAATAACCATTAGAGAATCTCATGATCATTCCACTTATGTTTTATTTCTATAAATTTCATGGTTAATTATTTATGATTGTGAATGATGTGCAATCACCTAATAAATGAATTAACAAGCATGAAAAATGAAATAAAATATAACCGGATTAAAGGTAAATGTTTTATCAGATATGGTTAATCACTTAAATTAAAATAAACTCAATAATAACAAGGAATGTGAAAATATAAAGTTTGTTTTACACATAAGGAAAAAATTCCTCAAATTAAAATATTAATTCAACATATCCTTCCACTACTTATGTTAAAAATGACCTCATAGTTCAAAGTACTTGACCAACCTGAGTTGGGATGATTTCAATTATCATGGAAATTTTATCTTGAGGTTTTGAGTTGACTTAACTTATTTCACATCAAGGGTTTACTATCCAAGAAGGACTTGGTGTAACTAATAGGAAAAGGTTGAGGAAATATTTAAATGGGACTTTAAGATTGGGGAGTGCACTCAACATATCAAGGAACTACAAGTTAATGTAGTTGGAAAGTTAATCTTACCTAAAACCCTTTAAATAACTCGTTGGGACCAAGTTTGTATTATGGGAAGTGGAATATGGATTATTTCCATTAGAATATCTAATAAAAAAGATATTGTAAAATGAATGGTGAGGGATATTACGTTTCAAAAAATAGTACTAGATTAATGGAATTTAATTAAATTTAAATTTTCTAATCTAATTTTGTAATCAAAATAAGTACTAATTATTAGATCTTAATTTGTTGAAATGGAAAATCAAATGACTTCTATAATATCACTATGATATATACTTGAGAAGGATAACCTTATCACTAGTATGAATTTTCAAAAATGGTATAGGTGATTTCACATTATACTACAACATGAAAAGAGATTATACATTCTATAAAGCCCACTTCACGAGTTCAATTCCAAAGAGGCTAATGAGGAAGAAGTATCCCTCTATTTGAAGCTTGTGTATAATTATATGGATTTCTAATGTTTCATGAAATCATCAATTTATAATTATATTCTAAATAAATATGTGGATATGGATGCAAATAACATCATTTCTCACTTTAAGGATCTATATTAAGAAAAGATGAGATCAAAGAGATATGAGATCTCTAATGCACTGCTCATGTGAAATATTGGAGAGTCGATGCTAGATGGGGTACATGTAGTCAAGTTGATTAACTACATTGAGTAATTAAACATCTTGGGTTTTAAGTTCCATGATGATCTGTGATCAAATCTCATTCTATCCTCACTACCAAGAAAACCTATCTAGTTTTATTGTGAATTATAACATGATAAATAGTGAGAAGAAACTTTTTGGAACTTATTATAATTATTATATAAGTTTATAAAGACATGGGGTATGAGTAACCCATAGTCCTTATAGTAAATAAGTAGGGGAAGAATAATGAAAATGTGTCAAAGACTCATTCTAAGTCTAAGGCTCTGGAGCATCTTCCTTACAAGACGAATAAGATACAGAGGAAAGGAAAGGATCATGATGTAGTATGATTTTCATGTGGAAACTAGGGCCACTAGAAGAAGAATTGAACCCATACAAAGAATAAAGGGGAAGCTTTAAGTGAGTTCATTATTGAGAGTAATCTTTCCATATCTATAAGTTGGGTTTCCTGTGGTGCTCACATATGTATCCAGATACATGAACCAAATAGATTTTGAAATATTACCAAATATGAGGTGGATCTATTGGATGCTAATGGAGAAATTCTATCTGATCTAGCCATTGGATATTACCATCTCACATTACTGATAAGATTGATTTTGGTTTTATGGAATTTTTATTATGTTCCTAGTGTTACCAATAAAATTATTTATGTTTCTTATTTAAATATAGATGGATTTATTTTCTTATTTGAAAATAAGGTTTTATAATTTTATAATGATATAATATTTTATGAAATTATGTAGTTAAATAATGATCTTTACATATTAAATCATTAAAAACAAATATTGGAAATTGATAATGAAACTAATATGTGCAACTCATATAACACTATGTTATGGCATAGTCGTATTTATCACATAAATGAGAAGAATTTGACAAATCTCTATCAAGATGGTTACTTATAATCATTTGATCTTAATCCACTAAAAATATGTCATGGTTTTTTATAAGGTAAGATGACCATACCACCATTTAGTGGTCATGGTGAAAGGTCCATAGAGCTTCTAGATTTAGTACACACTGATATGTGAAGAACTTTTCAAGTAGAGGATAGAAGTTAATTTCGATAATTTATTACTTTTACTTATGAATTAAGAAATCATGTTTATATATACTTAATGAGATATAAGTTTTAATGCTTTGATAATTTAAAAGAGTTCAATAATGAGGTTGAGAATCAACTTGGTAAGAATATAAATAAACTTTGATCTGATTGAGGTGGTGAATATCCTAACCAGGACTTTATTGACTTTATATGAGAGTTTGGGATTATATCTCAACTCACTCCACCTTATACACAAAAATGGAATTGTGTTGGTTCAAGGAGAAACCATACCTTATTATACATGGAAAGGTCGATGATGATTCATTCAAACCTTCCATTATCATTTTGAGGATATGAATTACAAATGATATTATAATTAACAGACCGAGTACCAACTAAAGAAAAAATGGTATTCCCTTAGAGTTATGAATTAGAAAGAAACTTATTTTTTCACTTGTTCATGAAAGGGTTTGTGAGGAATTTGATAAGACTAGCTCAAGAAATAAACTAACACCATGCGACATAAAGTGTATCTTTATAGGGTATCCCAAGGAAACAAGGGGATACTACCTATACAACCCTTTAGAGAATAAAGTGACTGTCATAAGACAAGACATATTTCTTGAGAGGGAGCACATACTAAAGTGGATAGTGGGATAAAGATTAAATTTGATGAAGTTTATCCTTAAGATACAAAAGAGTTGGTACATGAACTGATTCCACAACTCCCCATGGAAGAATTTGTTCCTGAAACACAAATTGTTGTGTAGGATCACTAGAGAGGTGAGAGAAACAAAGAGATATGGTTTTCTATTCACCGATGATGATGACTAATTATTGGATGAGAATGATGATCCTCTCTCCTATAGGGAGGCAGTAGAGTTTTTAAAAGATACAAGGTGTCAAGAAGCCAAGAATTTGGACATAAATTCAATTTATCAAAACTATGTTTGGGTTCTAATCAATTTTTCAGTTGATGTAAAGCCTGTTCGGTGTAAATTGGTATTCAAGAGAAAGAAATACATGGAAGATAAATTAATAACTATAAATTATGGATAGTGGATAAAGGGTTTAGACAATGTCAAGGAATTGACTATACCAAAACAATTTCTCCATTTTCTATGTTTAAATCCATCAGAATGTTTTTTCCATAATATCTTACTGTGACTATGAGATTTGGAAAATGGATTTCAAAAATGTATTTCTTAATGGTAACCTTCAAGAGGATGTGTATATTACACAACCATAAGGGTTTGTGACACTAGGTAATGAAAAAAAGGTATGAATGTTTTATAGATCTGTTTATGGATTAAATCAAATATAGGTCATTGAGAATTTGATTCAGTCTAGCCATAATAGAATTTAGTTTCATTAAGAATGAATGTGAGACATGTGTTAACAAGTGGTTTAATGGGAGTAAATTTTTTTTCATAGTAATATATGTTAATAAAATATTACAAATTTTAAATGATATACCGACCTTACATGAGGTGAAGGTATGGTCGAGAAAGTGCCTTTCTATGAAGGACTTAGGAGAAGTATCATACAGTCTAGGGATCAAGATCATGCATGATAGATCAGAGAGGTGGTTTAGACTAATTTAAGGTATATACATTGACCAGATACTGAATAGGTTCAGTATGTAAGAATCCAAGGGGGGATTGGTTCCAATTTCACACGGTATACATCTTTCTAAGAAAACATGTCCTCAGATATAAGAGGAAATAGATAGAATGAGTAAGAACCCAGTGGACTGGAAGTTGTTTCCAGTTGGATCTAGTGCAAGTAGGAGTCTGCTGGAGTTGGTTCCCTAGAACCAAATTACTTGATTACATGTTTTCATTATTAGTGAAGTTTTATTATCACATTATTATTGTTCATCTACATAACATTTGTTTGTGATAATGTCCTAAGAATATATGTCATGATGAAAGGTTATAGTAGTTCCCTTCTATGATGAGAACCTAAAGGTTCCATGATATTATTATTGAAACATATTCTATAGCTAGTTGATATTGTATGATAGGACACAAATGATACATGATATCAATGGTAGTAGGATCATAAGGATTTGAGACACCTTCTCATGATGTTTTCCTTTGGTAATATCCAAGATAAGAGGTTTTGAGAACATACCCGTTAATAGGAAATCCATATTTCTATTTTTCATTGGATGTTTCTATATGCAGTTGTGTTTATTGATCATTAGAATTTAATATTATCATTAATGGATACCATATCTCATGTAATTTTATGTATTGATGAAAACCATAATGAAATATTCTTTCAGAGAGGTAGGATACATTGGGTATGTAATGAGTGATATCTCTAGTGCTTTTATAGGGAATAGAACTTCCTGCATAAATCCATGGATATGTTTTTTGGTGGGAGAGTTCATTTCCAAAAAATCAAATAAATATACATTGAGCATATAGGTTTATGGAACTAGCATGAATCCTTCTTGATTTGAGATATCATGATAAAGATATTATATTACATGGTAAGAATTCATAGGATGTTTGAGTTCATTGTGACATTAACTTATTTCTATATGGGTGCCTCAAAATGATACTAGATGATAACCATGTACTTTAGGTAGTTATTCCCAATGGCATAAAGAAATAGGCCTAGAGGGATACACACTTAGTGTATCTTCAATATTAGTTAAATTCATGTACTAAATTTAACAAGTTATAATAAATGTGATTTATTTGGTTTGGTTGATCACCATAATTTAATCACAGGTTATTTGAAATAATAAGTGATTTGAATAGTAATAATAAATATTTGTTTGAAATTTTGGAAAATATAATATTTATTATATTTATTTTAGAATAATGCAGTGACATTTATTTATCAAATAGTTATTATTAAAGGATCGATAAATGTTGATGAGGGAAAGAGGACCAAGCTTAATGATCAGATTAGAAATGGTATAAATGATATTTAATTATATTCTTAATTCATTTCACATGTCAAGAAATTAATAATAATAATAATATTTTTAATGGAAATGAGTTCAACTAAGAATATTAAAGATGGTTAGGGGCTTGTGTGCGATTTTCCAATCCTAAAACTTCTATAATAAATATCTAATTATGACTCTTTGATAAATCACTTTTGGTGTTCACAACTGATAGATTGAGAATATAGCAATCCTTAGAGAGAGATCTATAGATCTAGAGAGCACTATATCTTAATCCTCTCACAATCCTTCAAGAGAGAATCTAGGGTTATTCCTCCTTTGAGAATAATATTGTTGTGATCAACCACAACCAACACAAGAAATTAGAATCATTTGTTCTAGTATTTCAAGATTCTATGGTGATGTTCATAGATTTTGGTGCACATGTGGATCACCACTAGATGAATTCAACACTTGGATCTTGCAGTACAATGATGATACAATGAGATATAGTGAATATGATCATCAAAGAAAGAAGAATTATAAGTTGAGGTAATTCTATATCTGCTCATAAATTAATTATAAATTACATGTGAAGATTTTATTATTTTTGTTTTTATATTTTAATCTAGTCAAGTAATATAGCATTTTCATTGGAAGTGAACTTTTATTATGTGAAGTAATGATTACATGTAAATTAAGACTAGAAGCCGAGTTGGTCATACCATCAAAGGATGCTTCCACTCTTCTTGAAACCTAAAAATAAAATATCTAATTTGGTTTAAAGATAAGAAGATTTATTTACACCACCATAATTCACCCCCATCTTAGGGTGAACAATAGGGACAAAAAGTATAACAAGTGATATTAGAGCCATTGGTTATTCCTTGATTTTTTTTGAAAGAAAGTTGTTGTCATGGAAAATACTCTAAATTCAAGGGAGTGACTTTATTCGATAGTTGAATTATAAAATTTAGAAAAACAGGATGAGATAAAATCTATAATATCTTGGGATATATTTAAACTTAGTAATAGTTCATGTAATTCTAGTTAGTGATTCCACCAAATGATTAATGATGGAATCCAATAAAAATTTATTGAATGATGATGTTGGCTCAAAATACCTTACTAGGATATTTTTCTAAAAAAATATATCTATAGGTGATGGATTTTCTAACATAAAAAGGTATTTAGGAAAAAATTAATAATATATATAAAGGTGATAGAAAAGTTAAAGAAGAAAAATTACATTTTTTGAAAAACTGTTTTGATGATATGAAGATGATTATTAGTTAAATTGTGGATGCATTATTTAACTATCTCTCTGAAGTTATTGGTGTAATACATGGACTCAGACATGAGAACAAGTATTATGATATTGTAAATAAAATCATCATAAGGTTACCATCACTGTACAACCCAAAAGTGTTAGTACTTAAAGAACTGAATCTTGGGGAATTATCTCTTGATGACTTATGAAATAATACAACCCACCGAGGCCCCACTCATTCCCGTGATAATCCATGAGTGCCGCACCAATATTTCCTCTAATATAACATAGTCTGATGACTATAATCAAGTAGGTATAACATACATATGGGAGACCTTATCCTAAAGTACCTGTACACAACACACCTATCTACGTACATACCAAAATAATGAAGAAAAAGAAATAAATTGAACAATAAATGAATTCAAAATCTCTAACAACCCTCAACATTGAATGACAGTAAAAATAAAAAGTAAAAATAGGGAAAAATAGAAGACCACCAACTAGGGGAATTTCCAACCTAGAAATTAGTAATAATACTTGTACCAATTTGTAACCTTCAGAGTCTATCTATGGTCCAGCTAACACCACCACCAAGCACCACTATGAACCACCCAAACCTAGTCCACCAAGAATATCCTTTAACTATATATCATATTCATAAGACATGATATGCATGGGAAGATCCCATTCAGGGGTGATTATATACATACCTAGTTGGACACCCCAAAATCACAAAAGATATAAATCATCAAATGGAGAGTCAACTAAAACCACAATCAAGAGGGTAAAAGAAGGAGAATCTATATATGATCCATAGAAGGACCAAATTCATAGGGTAAGGTCTCAATCCTTATAACCATTTGAAAGAATTCTACATGAATTCTAGTTTATTGGGTCCACCAAACATTTTTCCCTCACAATATCTCTATACCTATCAAGGAGGATCTCACTCCCATAATAGTGTAGTGGAAATACCAAATCTAGTAGAGGATCTTAGGTACCACCCTATATCTATAGATAAGGGGAATAATAACTATGAAGATAGAGGATCTCACACCATGATTAGGTGGGAAGAATACTAAATTTATTTAATTCACATGTAGAGGATCTTGCGTCTTGGAACAAAACTCGACCAACAGGGGGGATATTTAACATATTCTAGATATGATGAGAGGAAATTGTGCCTTGATATAACTCAACCATCAGAAAGGTTTGTCATTTATTAAGAATGCCTCAGAGCTATGATTAACCTCTAAAATTATAATGTATTCAATCATACCCACTTCGCTATGTTTCATATATCTATATTAAAAAGTAGGACCACCATCACATCTAATATGGAAAGGCACTTAGAAGGGACTACTCTCATATCCAAAACTAAGGACAGATGAAGGGACAAGTCCATCAAATAGTTCTGGTAGAGGTATACGACATGTTCTTGGGGAACATGGTGTGTATCCCACAAGTGGTTATCTTCCCATGTACTAGAACCCTACATAGTGTGTAGAAAAAAAAAATTCATGACGTATGGATAAGTTCACATAATTTTTAGGTTTCACAAGGGTTCATATCATGCACCCAGTGTTCCTAGTTCATGTTACACTGAGTGTAAACAATTTGTATCCTTGGTACACATGATGTGTATCCAAATCTAGTTTACTAAGTGTGTATTCCCTATACACACCAAGATATAAGGCTAAGGGTCACACGATGTGTGGTCTCATTCCACATGATGTGTGATATTTAACATTTATCTGGAACCCTAGATGTCATATCTCGCGGAATACATGACATATGTTCTTTAAAATTACACAACATGTATTTGGTAAATTTACAGACAAATCATCTCCCTCCTTATGTTTCACCGTGTCCTCCGATTTTTCTACAAATATCACTAAGAATCTCATCCATTGAATTGAATAGGGCCGTTTCTATGCCAGTGACTGGATTCTGTCCACCCTTCATTAAATAATCTCATTCCCATAATTTCACACAAGTATTCATTATCCAAACATGCCTCTATGTGGAAATATTATCATGTCATTGTCTCATTACATTCTTCCATTATTCGATCTTCATCCTTGAATCAAAATTCAAAAAGTTAATCACACATGGAAATGACCAAATCATTAGTCAAAATCAAAGACCGATGGTGAAATGGTGAAGAAAGGAGGGTGGAAATCATTAAACCACAAAATTAAAATTTATATGATGGTCGTGTGGGATTTGGCCATCATTCATTGAACTTTAATTTGTGAATCAAAATGAGAAATAAAAATTTACAAGATCAAATAATCTAAAATCATAGTTTCAAGAGAAATTATAAGTTAATGGGGCTATGAAATATCTAAAAATGGATTCAATTTAGAGAAGATTGATCCATGTTTATCTCAACATAAAAAATTGGGTAAAATAAAACCAAATACATTAGAACTAACTTGATTCAATAGCAATCATTGGTGAGGAATGGATCCACATCGATGATGTTGGCGATCCTCATAGTCTTCATCGCCGATGCTCCAAATCCTATGAAATGTCATGAACAATTCTTATACTAGAGCCTCTCTCTCTTAATACCACACAAATCTCTTAGGGTCATGTGGATAACCCTAGAGGTTTGCTTAATTGGGGATTAAATTGGGGTTCTCTAGGTCAAAATATTTACTATATAATTAATTTAATTATTTAATAAATATTTTTTAATCCATCCATGACTGTGAGACATCATGGGGATCAATTTCAATGAATATTATGTTGTGACTAGGGTAAAATCCACATTCTAGATCCAACCACGGTCTATGTTTCTCCAACCGATACTTTATTAAGGAGATATAACATTATCTTTAATAATGTTCATGTGAGATAATACAATGTTTTTATTATTTTATATACTTAGTATCTGGGTTCTAAATACACTCAATAACCATGTAATCACCAAAAATAAATAAAAGTTCATCTCCATAAAATTTCAAAGGGTTCAAGCTTACAAACTAGAGTCATTACACCACCCCCTCCTTCAAGGTTTTTGTCTTTAAAAGAAACAACCTACTCAACAAGGTGGGGGTACTAAGCTCACATCTGTCTCTTATGCTCCCATGAGATCTCCCAAATATATCTATACTACCAAGGAATATACACTAAGGGAATGGATCACCTATAAAGGGTATTCTCACATTGATCCTTAATATCCATTATATACCCTAATAAATTTTATCTATCCTTAATGTCTATCTCACCCCTGCCAATAATGTGTGACAGATCGTGCACACATCTCCTCAGTTGTAATACATGGAAGATTCCATGAACTTGACTCATATATGGGGGAAATTTTGGGTGATACACAAGCCCACTTACCCTTTATAGTATCTAGAATAGACCCATATATCTTGGAGATAACTTTCCACCCTAAAGAAATCTATATAAACCCTTCTGAGGTGATACCTTCAGGAACACATGACCCACCTACTCAAACTCTAAGGGTATTTTTTTTCTAGTATGCATAGTAATAAGCCTTAACAGTGTCGTTACTTTTGATGATCTACCAAATTTTTTAATTTATATTTTCTCTAAAACTGCATACCTTAAAATAATAGTAAAGTGAAAGTACATGGTTGAACCCATAGAGAATAGGGAAACCTAACAATGGTCTTGAATCTAATTATTAGGTACTAATAATATTATCACTTAGTTATGAAATATACTAAACTAACTAAAGTAAACTGATCATAAACTAAACTAAATTAAACTAAAACTAGGTTAGTAGGGATGAATAAGGGGGAACTAATTTCAAAGGATATTTTTTTAATTAGGAATGATTCAACCTCACTTGTAAAATTAATCCAGTCAATAGTTGTAAGAATTCTTGGGGTAAGTAGTTATACCTACAATAACAAACTATAAATTCCTAGGATCATCGATCCCTATCTCAATGTAATATATAACCAACATAGTTTTATTAGAATCAATATCAAAAGTGAGAGGCATAGTTAAGTCATCACTTACTCCCCACACCCCTCTATCACATCGAGTTTTATCCCACAATTTCCATCACTCTATCAAGGAGATTAAGGGATTAAATAATATTTAATATTAATACAAAAAAAGTTAACAAGAATAATTCACAATAATCGATGAATGAAAATAATAAAGTACAAACCCCTTAAATAAGAACCACCCTATTTATGAAATCATCCACTCATGATAAATTTTTTATCAACCATAGATGAACCAAGAATCATATAAGAAGGAATATAATAATAAACTAAAAATAAAGGTGATGAATAATTGATAAAACTTTGAATACTTTAAAAAAACTATAATATTCACCTAGGATTACAAAATGAAAAAACACAATAGAAAATAAAACCTAACTATATAGATTATCTGGTGTTGAAGTCACACTCACTCTCCAGGATTACGACCAACTGATCCCTTCCATTTAGGGCTCTTTCTCCTTTTATTATTCATCTTATTTATAGGGGTAAATTTGATGTGATCCAAGAAAAAAAATACATAAATATTACATCATTTTAGATGAATATTAAATACATATAATAACAATAAATTCCCCAGAAACATAAAGGTTTAGTCTCTTTAGAGACTAGATACATAATAAACTTATTTCATGAAATATCTTTAACATATTCTACAAATTTCTTCTCACATAGAACCCTTATTATAAATACCATACTTAAAAACTTTATTCATAACCTGGGGAAATGAAAAAATAATAAAGGGTGATATCATATGTTCAGTATATAAAAAAATAGGATACATAAATCAATGATCATAAGTGAGCATAATATATAAATAAAGTCATGAAAACATGATCATAACTTTCAAAAGTCATACCCAATTAGTCTAATATCATTTATCATGAGTCATAGAATAAGGATTTTTCATAAAAAAAGAAATAAGTCATAAAAGAATAATATAATCAATAATAAATAATGATTCTTGAGAACATATCATAAGTGTAAGACCTAATTTTTTGGAATACACATAAGAATAAAAAATCATTTCCATAATCAAGGTTCACTTACAAGATTGTCATTGTGGATAAAGTCCCATAGTGGATTAACTTCACTCCTCATTCCATAATTTAATTATTCAAGGATCACTACCAAGACAATAATACTATATATATTTCCATATTGTATTAGGTTCACTCCCCATTCCATCATTTCCTTAGTCGATACCCACTTCCAATATCATCATAGTGGACATAGTCTCTTATTAAACTAGGTTCAAACCCAATTCCAGTCTATATCATCTCATGGGATCTAAATATTTACCCAATTAATTAGAGGACTATATAATTTTAGACCCATAAATCACATAATTTAAACCATACATAAGGGTGAAACAATATCATAAAAACATTAATCAATTCATCATAGCATAACCCGTGGAAAGGAAACATGTTTTATAATGATTTCACCATAACTTAATTAACATGTTGAAAGAAACAAGTTTTATAAAAACATTCTTAAAACATAATCATCATCATAAGATATAACTAGAAATTAAGTGGATGGTATCATAAGAACATATCTCTAGTGAATCACAAAAATCTTCAAATTATATTGAAATAGATTAAAAATACCTTTAAAATAGAATCTGGATATTTCTTTGAAAACAAGAAAAATATCATTTCCTTTTAGTATATTTAAAAATTAAAAATTCCTATAATATTGTGAAAAAAGATTTTATTTAAAAATAACCATGCTAATTTTAAATAAATCTTCAAATCAAAGAACAATCATGATAGTAGTAAAATCTATTCTTTCCATATATGTTAAAAGATATCATTTTTAACGCTTTTGTAAAAAGTAAATATTGAGTAATAAATATTTTTTTAATGATGAATTTTAATAATTTGTAAATAAAGTAATATTTACTAAAAAAATATTTCTCAAACATTTATTTATAGATAAAAACTTTCATAAAATATTTTTAAGAACATGGACATAGAAGAAAAAATTCATCAGCCAAAGAGGAAATAAGGTGGTCTATTATTAAAAACATTTTCTCAATCATTTTAAGTACCAAAGTTAGAAAAATTGTAATAATACATAAAAATCTTGTAATAAACATAGTAGAATAAAATATATGATTTTTAAATGACATTTATCATATAATTTCCTTCAAAGGGAATTTAATATAGACAATCATAAAAAGTAATTATATTGTAACATAAACCCTTACCGCTTTGGTAACTTTTGAACCATAATCCCATTGAAAGTAATAAATTAAAATGAAAATTTATATACCATGAATATAAATATATTAATGATATAATATGTAAAAGGGGAATTATATACACTATAAAAACATAAATAGGTGTATAAGATGAATCATGTCTCAACAAAACAATTTTGAGACAAAGAACCCTTACCTCAGGTTCCATCTTGATTCATACATGTTTAAATATCATGTATAATAAATATATATTTATTATAAATCTATTAAAAATCAAATTAATATAAGTATTACTATATATCATTCCCTTATAATTCCCAATTACCATTTTATTAACAATTCTTCAATAAAATCATTATTCTGGTGAAAACTGGTCCGATTTCCATGCATGTTTTGGTTCAATGGTTTTTTTTCTTAAACCTTGGTCATGGTTTCATAATATAAAAAATATTAATAATTTTATAAATATAATATTTATTCATCATATACAATTTTACAACCATTATTATAAATGGGTGGTTAAAAATGAATTACATCACTTTGTGGAGATGGTATCCTATACACACAAATGAGTGATGTTTTCACAGTTCGATGGATAAAATGAAAGAAAGGTACATAATAATTCACCTTTATAGATTAATAATTATAACATAAATATAATATATATTCATTAATTCTATCCTTTTTACCATCCATATAAATATTAAATGAAAAACGAATCACATCGCTTCGTGGAGGTGGTAGTCCACACGTACGCGTGAGTGACATTATTATTTTCCAATGGATGGGGAGGAGAAAGAAAATGGATATAAAATTAATATAAAAAATATAATTATATTAAATATAATGGTTATATAATGTTAATATGGTTATAGAACATTTTTAGTAGGATTAAGAAGAAAGAAACATGGAAAAGATCTGTAAGAACATATACCTCTTCTTCGGGTATCCTCCTTTGAAAATCACCTTAAGGATTATTGGATGGGTATTTTTGGAAAGACAAAACCTCAAGGTAGTGTATAATGATGTTAAGAGAGTATTTGGGTAGATAGTTTTCAAGAAAAAAGGGCTCAAGTGGTGTGTATAAGTGAGAAGAGGATGTTCCCTTTTATAAGTGAGGTGGGTGGAAAACCTGTAAATATTAAGAACATTAAAATATAATAATGTAACTATTATGGGAAAGTTTATATAAATCATCAAATATTAAAAATTAATAAGTTTATGTTTAAAATATCATCAAATAATTAATTTAATTAAGTATTTTTTGATATTTTAAACTTTATCTCTTAGGTTAACCCCCTTTTAACCCTTTTAACCCTTATCGCGACAACAAGATTTTTAGTATGGTTACTATTCTGTATGACAAAAAAATAATTTGAACTTATAAAATAATATTAATTATTATTATTAAAAACATATAATACATTTTAAATGATTCAATTCCTATAATTGGAAGAAATTATTTCTAATATTCACGCACAAAATGCGCAACAACCATTTTTAGAGAAGACGTATTTTGGAGCATAAAAATGATTTTATTACCCTTTTATCATAAGAACCATTAGATGAATTTTAATATATTTTACTAAATAAATTTTATAAAAATTAAATTAAAATAATTCATCAATAGCGATTGATTAAATTTACTAAGATAAAAATACATTGCGGACATAAAAATAGTTTTCTTAAAAATTACTCATTTTTTACCTTCAAATGATTTTATCTTCACTTATCACCAATTGATATTTAATGTATGAATAATTATTAATTTGTTTTAATTTAATTAAAAAAATATTTAATCAAAATCATATTTTATTAGCGATGAAAATATATTATATTTTGAAAAATACAATACTTTGAAAAATTGATCTTTTCATATAAAATGATATCATTTTTAACATTTAAAATTGAATAATTATTTCATAAGAATTAATAAATAACATTCATTAATGAAAAATTTTATACATTTTTTATCATAATTTATTTAATAATATTCATACATACCAATACAATGTCTAGGTTCTAATAATCCCATTTATTAATAATATTTCAATAGTATATCATAGTTCCCTTAAGCTCGATGTTGTGTATAAAGCAGATTTTCAAAAAAATTGAATTTATTTAAAGATAAATATATCATAAAACCTAAAATTGTTAAATTTTATCCCCCTTATAATAATTTCACCCATAAAATTATATTACTCAGATGAAAACAAATGAGAATACTTCTGCTTCAATACATACTTAGGTATCCACATAGCTTCCTCAAATTTATGTTTTTTCCCAAAAACATTGACCAGGTGAATGGTCTTATTCTGAAAATAATTATCTCTTCTATCCATAATATTTATAAATGTTTTCATATAAGAGAGATCATAATCCAGTGGTACAACCTATGAGTTCATTACTTATAAAGGATTATTTATGTATATCCTTAAGATAGATATATAGAACACATCATGAACTTGAGAGAGGTTCAGTGGAAGTTCCAAGTGATAAGATACCATCTTGATGTGATAAAGAATTTAAAATAAACCCCTATATCTTGGTATTATATTTCCCTTCTGTCTAAATCTCATAACCTTATTATAAGTATATATTCATAAGAATAATTTGTCACCAACTTCAATCTATTTATCTCACTGACGATTGTCAGTATAAATTTTCTATTGACCCTGAGCTTCCTTGATATGCTACTGAATGGATATAACCTTATCCACCATATTCTTAGATATATCAAGACCCAATAACTTTAATTATCTAATTTCATCCCAACACATTATATTTATGCACTTCCTTCCATAGAGAGATTCGCAAGGATCCATCTCAATGGTTGATTGCAAGATATTATTGTAAGAAAACTCAACCAGAAGAAGGTGTTGATCCCAACCACCTTTTAAATACATAGAACAAAATCTCAACATATCTTCTAGATTTTTAATGGTTCTCTTAGAATGATCATATGTCGATGGATAATACATAGTGTTAATTTTCAACTCTATATTAAAATATTTTTGAAGACTTATCTAAAACTTCAATGTAAACCTCAGATCCCAATAAGATATAATAGAATATGGTACCCCATATAGACAGAATAATTCCTTAATTTATATATTATAAAGTTTAACATGAGATAAATCTTCTTAGATAGAAATAAAATATACTGACTTCGTAAGGTGGTTGACTACAACCCAAATCACATTGTGGCCTTTAGATGTTTTGGGGAGTCTAGCGATTAAATCCACGGTGATGTTTTCCCATTTCCATTCCAGTATAGGTAATGGTTATAGAATCCCCTTAAAAGTTTGTCTTTCAACCTTAACTTGACGACTTACTAAGCAAAGAGATACATACCTTGCAATATCCCCTTTTCATTTTCCCTATTATAAATACTCTTTTATATATTTATACATCTTTATACATCTAGGATGAATAAAGAATTATGTACTATGAGCTTCATCCAATAGTTCCTTCTTCAAATATGTAATTGATGTGACACATACTCAGATCATTATAGCACAATCATGGTTGAACTCAAAAACATTCCTCACCTTCTTCTGTAGTTATACATCTTCCTTATATTTCTCTTTAATCCTCACATGGATAGATGATTGAAAATTTATATGAGAAATAAATGATTTTACCTTTTTCTCATGATTTATAGATCTATATTATGTATATCTATAAGTATTCGATCTCTTTAAATCCTCATTATGAACAAACAAGCATGGTCCTTTTGACTCACAACATCATATAACTTGTTTGTCTTCCTAGGGTGGTAATGTATTGAACAATAACAATATTTAATAAAATCTAACCATATCATTTGGATCATATCCAACTTATTCTATGTGAATATATATTTAAATATTTTATGATCAACATATATATCACATATTTCACTATAAAGATAATACCTCCATATTTCCAATGAAAAAATCATTGTTCCCAACTCCAAATCATGAGTTGAGTAATTTTGATCATGAATTTTAAATTTTCATAAAGCATAATCTATCACCATATCATTCTGAATGGGGGAACAACCCATTCCATTTTTATGAATCATTATAGATAAAAAACCTTATCCATTGTAGGGTAGTGTGATCACATGTGAACTAACCAACCTTCTTTTATACTCCTTGAAATTTTCTTCATATTCATTTGTCCAATTGAATTTGGATACCTTACAAGTTAACTTGGTTATTGGATTTTATAGGTATGAGAAACCTCTCAAATGTTTTTGGTAGTATTCTTCAAGACTAATAAAGTAATTGATCTCAGTTATTATGGTTAGTATGGGACATATATCAACAACTTCTTTCTTTTAAGGATCCACTGATTTACCCTCACTTGAGATTATATGACCCAATAATAAAACATTCTATATCCAAAATTCACACTTGATAAATTTGGAATATATATTATATTTCCTCAGTATCTTCAATAAAATCCTCAAATGATCTTCATGATCTTACTTTCTCTTATAATATATAAGAAAATCATCTATAAAGACTGCCAAACACTATTAAATGTAATATCTAAAGACTCTATTCATTAAATCCATGAAAATAACAGGGTAATTGGAAAGTACAAATGGCATCAATATAAATTCATAACGTCCATACATTTTATGGAAGGATTTATTGATTATATCCTCCATTTTGACTCTCAGCTAATGATATCCTAATTGAAGATCAATCTAGGAAAATTTTTGATCTCCTTATAATTGATCAAACAAATCATTGATACGAGTTAGAAGGTGCTTGTTCTTAATAGTGATATTGTTTATTTTTTGATAATAAATAAAAATATGAATTGAAATATATTAATTATTAGTAAAAAGAATAGGTTCACCCCATGGTGATACACTGGGGTATATGAATCCCTTATCTAGATTTTCCTAGAGTTTCTTATTCAATTCCAACAACTTAATTGGGTTAATTCTCTATGGACTCTTTGAAATAGGTGTAGTACCAAATATGAGTTCTATTGAAAACTCAACTTCACAATTTGGGGGAATAATGAGGAAGTCATTAGAAAATACATCGGAATATTCCTGAAAAATAATAATCTCTTAAATGTTGAGTTTCTCCCCAACCATTTGAGATAAATCCCTTAGGAATATGTAGTAGTACCCATATAATGGAAATAATTTCTATTAGAAGATTATATTCATATTAAAACTGAAATACAATTATTTCTTAATTTAGAATATAAAACATGACTTCCCATCCTTGGTAATTGATATGTTTTTTATATAAAAAGAGTAAATACCTACCCAAAATAACATCAAACTCAACTATAGGAAGAATAATAATATTTTCATGAAGAAAATTCCCACAAAGTTTTACCATAGAGGAGTTATAGACTTTCAATGTGATCATCATAAAATAAATGGGTTTTACTATAAAATCAACTTTTTTTATCATTGAGGATATGAATTAACATTCCTATAGTCTTTTTATGATAGAAATGAATTCATATAACTATACTTAAATAATATTCTTGAATATTTGAGAATACCTATCACCACATAAACTTCAACATTCTTTCTGCAACCCATTAATAAAATCAAAATGGTTAGTGTGAGAATCAATCATCGTTAATTAGAGTGAGCAATCATATAAAAATTATTCCAAATATTTCTTAAACTATGACACCTTCTTATCAACCAATGAAAATTTAGGTTCATAATATATCAATTTTAGTTCATCATAGTTCATCATAGATTATATACTCTCATTCTTCATAATGGTTCATAAAGAGAATATGAATTGACCAAAGAATATACTTCGAGAGTGTTAAAATAGGTGTGTAGTTAGGCATATTTTTCATGCACCAGGTGAATATCAAGTTAATACCCAACCGTCATTTTTAGGATTTTTACCCCTAGGTGCATCTATATAAGATTGAACATCCAATTGTTTTTATATAGAAAAGTATTTCATTTCTAGGAAAAAACATAATATACATCTTTCCAAAACTTTAGGATGTCATAATATACTTATAATTATCCCTAGGGTTTTCACCAAAATTTTCTAATATTAATCTCCAAAAATAACTAAACCCTATTCTGATACCAATTGAGATGACCCAAGCATTAAATGCATAAATATTAAATCATTTTTAATGAATATTCAATACATATAATAATAATACCTTTCCAATAACCCTAAAGGTTTAGTTCCTTTTTGGACTACATACATAATCAACCTTTTTCATGAAATATCTTCAACATCTTCCACAAATTGTTTCTCATATATCACCTTTCTTAAATGTTCCCTACTTAAAACCTTACTTTATAACATGGGGAAATGGAAATATAAGAAAGGGAGAGATCAGATTCTCATTGAGGGCAAGCATAAGTGATATCAATCAATGATGATAGGTGGGCATAAGATAATCATAATGGTATGAGAACATGATCATAACTTATAAAATTCATACCTAATATTTCAAGGATCATTAATAATAAAGAATAACATAAGGCTTTGTCATAATAAAATACATAAGTCATAAGAGTGTGAAATCATTAATAATAAATCATAATCCATGATAATATATCATAATCACAAGAAATAAATTTATGGTATAAAAATAAGCATATAAAGGCATTTCCTCAGTCATGGTTCACTTCTAAAACTATCATAGTAGAAAAATTCCCATAGTGGATTGCGTTCACTCCCCATTCCAACATTTCCTTAGTTAAGGATCAACAACAAGACTATCATAGTAAAAAGAGTCCTATGGTGGATTGGTTTCACTTCTCATTACATCATTTCTGTAGTCAAGGATCACTTCTAAGACTATCATAGTGGACAAAGTCCTATACTGAACTAGGTTCACTCTCCATTACAACCTATATTATCTCATGATATATCAATCCCTACCCAATTACTTGGAGGTCTATATAATTATGATACCACCCATCAAATAGTGAAAACCATACATAGTTTTACAAAAGATCATATAAACTTTCAATAATTTCATCACAGTTAACCCATGGAAAAGAAATGAGTTTCATAAATATTACATCCTAACTTAATTAACCCATGGAATGAAACTAGTTTCATAAAACAATTCTTAAAACATCAACATAATAATCCATCAAGAGAAATTAAAAGTATGTTATCATAATAACTTATCTCTAGTGAAGGATAATGATCCTTAAAAAATGTTGACATAGATGAAAAATACATTTAATAGAGATTTTGAACATTTCTTTGAAAATAGGGAAAATAACCTTTTCTTTTGGTATCTTCTAAAACAAAAAAATTACAAGAATATTGTAAAAAAATATTTTATTTGAAAATAACCATGAAAAATTGTAAAGTAATCTTAAAATAAAAGATTGGTCAGGATGGTGGGAAAATTAATTCATTCCATATATGTTAAAAGAGAACATTCTTTTCACACTTTTGTAAAAATACGAAAGTGAGTATTAGATAAAATATTTGAAATGAATCATTTTAATGATTTGTAAAGAAAGTAAAAGGTAGTTAAAGTAATATTTCTCAAACATTTATGTATATATAAAAACTTCCATGAAACATTTTCAAGAACACATACATGGAAGAAAAAGTTCATCGACCAAAGAAGAAAAAGGATGGCTTTTCTTAAAAACATTTTCTCAATAATTTTAAGTACCAAAGAGAGGAAAATGGTATTAAAAGATGAAAAATCAAAAAATAAAAATATTAGAAGAAAATATATGGGTTTTAAAGGATAAATATAAAAAAATTTCCCTCAATGTAAATTTAACATAGATAATCAGGAAAAGAAATGAGACTGTAACATAAACCCTTAACTCTTTGGAAAATTTTGAATCATAATCCCCTTAAAATAAATAACTTCAAATGAAAGTTTAAAAATCATGAATATAAATATATTAATGATATAATATTTCAAATTGGTAGTATATACATCATTTAAATACAAATAGGTTCATAACATGAATCAATTCTCAATGAAATAATATTGAAATGAAGAACCCTCACCTCAGGTCCCATATTGATTCATACAAATTCAAAAATCATGGTTAATAAATATATATTTATTATACATATATTCAAGAACCATAGTCCTATAAATATTACTATATATAATTCATTTATAATTATCAATTACCCTTTTATTAACAATTCTTCATTAAAATCATTATTTGGTGAAAAAATGGTTTTTTCCATGCATGTTTCGGTTAGAAGGTTTAGATCCTTGAAACTTGGTCATGGTTTAATCATATAAAAATTATTAATTATGTAATATGTATCATATTTATTCATTATATATAATTTTATAACCATTCATGTAAAATAGTGATGAAATATGAATTACATCACATTGTGGATACGATATTCTGTACGTAACACAGGTGATGTTTTCACTTTTTGATGGATGGAACAAATGAAAGGTATATATTATTTAACCTTTATAGAATAATAATTATATAATAAATATCATATAAATTAATTAAATATATACTTACAGTTATCCATGTAAATAGGAAATGAAAAACAAATCACATCGCTTCATGGAGATGGTAGTCCACACGTTCGTACGAGTGACATTATCATTTTCCAATGGATAGGAATGATATAGAAAATGGATATAAAATTTACATAAAAACATATAATTATATTAAATATACCTATTTAATCATTTTAATATGGTTATATCACATTTTGTGGAGGTTTAGGATGAAAAAAACATGAAAAATATTGGTAAGAACATATACCTCCTTTTTAGGCATCCTCCTTTGAAAAGAACCATAAGGATTCTTGGATGGGTATTTTGGTAATATCAACACATAACAGTCATTTATAAGGATTTTTGGAGAGTATTTTGGTAGATATAGGTAAATATAAAGGGATAAAGTGGTGCGGAGAAGTTATAAGAGGAGGTTCCCTTTTATAAGTGAGGTGGGTGGAAAACTTGTTAATATTAAGAACATTAAAATATAATAATGTCACTCTCATGGGAAAGTGGCTCAAAATTGAAAAATATTAAAATATAATTAGGTTAAGGATGAAATAAATCCAACAAATCAAATTAATGAAAGTTTTTTTGATATTTTAAAACTTATCTCTTAGGTTAACCCTTATTTTAATCCTTTTAACCCTTACCGTGGTAACACGATTTTTACTGTGGTTACTATTCATTATGAAAAAAATTAAGTCAAAGTTATAAAATAATATAAATTTTTATGACTCAAAATATGGAACCTATTTTAAAATATTCAATTCCTAGAAGTGATATAAATTAATTCTAACATCTTCTCTCAAAAAAGTGTAGAAACATTTTTTAGAGAAGAAGTGTTTTTAAGCATAAAAATGATTTTATTCTCATTACTTAGTAAAAACCATTAGATAAGTGTTAATATATTTTATTGAGTTCATGATATACACATTAAATTAAAATCATTCATAAATAGTGATTAATTTAATTTACTATAATAAAAATACATTATGCATAGAAATATAATTTTTTCAAAAATAACTCCTTTTTTACCTTTAAATGAGTTTATCATCACTTCTAACCAATTGATAATCAATGAATTAATAATTATTCTTTTTTTAAATTAAATAAAAATATATTTAATAGAAATTATAGTTTATTATATATCAAAAACATAATATATAGAAAAATATAAGACTTTGAAAAATTGATCTTTTAACATAAAATGATATCATTTTTAACATTAAAAAACTGATTACCTATTTCCTAGACATTAATCAATAAATTTTCATCAGTGAAAACTTTTATACATATTTTTTTTTTCATAATTCAGTTATCCCTATTCACACCTACCAATCCAATGGATAGGTGATAATATTCACATTTAAGAATAATATTTCAATAGTTTATCACAGTTTTTTTAATCTTAGTGTTTCATATAAATAAAGATATCAAATTATTTGAATTTATCTAAATATAAATATATCATAAAACCACAAGGTGATATAAAATTATTCCATAAAAGGAATTATAATTCAAGTCACAAGTCCATTATAAAATATCCCTAAGAACTCCTAAAATATAGAAGTTTCAAAAAATATCATTATACTATTTTGAGTTCCGCAACATGGGAAAAACAACTACGATGTAGTCATATTCTTTCAAAGGTAAACCCTACTTCGAAACTTATTTCTTAAGTAACCATATGATGAAAGATTAATTCACATGATGCAACTCCCTAATCATAAAATATCTGAAATATTCTCCATTTTAAATCTCTAAAACCATGCAGTAACATATTCTTCTCCTTATAGATCTCAGCCTCATCTTGGGATCACCTTTCTTCTTGAACTACGTGAAGTGTAGAAGAAGTTCCTATGTCACAAATATTCTATCATGAAAATTACAAGCTAGTACTAAATTAAGGACCTCCTTGAAAAACATTATTCAACATGCTTCAACCAACTACCCATGAAAACCCTTCTCTAAAACCATAGTCCAATCAAATACTTATGTCACAACTCCCTATAGCATAAAAAATGAGATCTTTACATATGAAAGATCCCCATGAAACTTTTCATTACTACATCTTATATTTACACATATTCTCTCTCCCAATGTTCAATATACTTCACTATGGAACAATCATAGTCTCTCAATATCTTGTTCTTCTCACCATACAAAATTATGGTGTAAGCACTTAGGCCACATTGCAGGACCCCCATACAGGCTTTTGACCTTTATGTAGTGATGGGGGGACCCTCACCCAAGCGTAGATAACCCTCATATAACTAGATACCACATTTACTTATCTCTTCATGAAAATAATACAACTTGGCCTATGGTGTAGCATGATTTTCTGCATTGTATCCTCAATTAATTCCCTTATGTGTCCACCATGCACTTATGGAGCCTCAAAAAAGACCTTTATGCACTCCTTATCGCATAATACCATGGTCTAGTGTTTCCCTATGGCATAAAATTCTCACTCCATTCAAGTTTTCTTATTTTTCATTTTCCATGATAGAGTCAAAGCATCACACAACCCCACCATTACCCTTACACATCTCCTCCTTCTTTTAGTACCTTTATAAATATAAACTTACACCCTTATGTGAAAATTATCATAACCCATTCATAGCTAGATCACGGTAAAAGGAAATACAATATGATGAAAATATATTCTTCTTCATTATCCTCATGGAATACTACTGAACTACATTGTATCACCTCACAAAAATTGATCTCTCTTTAATTCTCTCCCTCACAACATTGCAAGCATAACATCTTCTGGCCTTTACAGTGGATTCCCCAAAGGTCATGCAAGTTTGAACACTCCTCCCATGGTAGTTCCAGATGGTTCTCTAGTGTTTCTAGACCTATCCGAGGTGAGTCTAATCTTAGCAGTGGAAACAATGGTGGAATTCAGGTGGCCAGTATAGTGAGGACAAGTAGCGAAACATTTGTTAAGGATGATTAGTGCATAATGAATTTTGGTACCACATCAATTTTCTAGAGGGGTTCACTCCAATACTTTTTCGAGGAAGTGAGGAAGATACACAAAATGAGTATCACCAATCCCTCCCCCTGATGGTCTTCTTTCCCAGCACCGACCTGCACTAATCCTTCCTCTCCTGACTTCTGTATGCACACTTTCAACCATACATTGACCCACAATTGGTTTTTCCCTCTTGATGTTGCCTATAGCTGGCCCTAATTTGAGGATTAGCTAACCTATGTTATCCTAATCTCCTAAGGTTATAGCTATGAGTTGGATTATTATTTTTTCCAATTCTTCAATGAAACTTACAGAATACCAAATAATAGTATTTTTACAGATTCACTTCATTTTATTTAAAAACCATCAATGCATAATATAACTATTTTATAATTATTTTTCATGCTATAAGATAATTAAAATAATAATAATAGACATAATTGGAATTTAATTCAAAAACATTAATAAGGAATATATATATATATATATATATATATATATATATTAGACTCATGATGTAGGAATTTAGATGACTTGGTGTAATCTTCATCCACTCCTGGATGATCTTCCCATTCTCTATCTTTGTTCACACCACCTTAGTCCCCACAAGTATTGAATTCCCTGACACTAACCAACACATGTTATGGTAACTAATATTTCCCAAAATTTTAACCACTTTTCATTGTCTTTAACCCCCTAATTAATCTATAACCTAAGTAATTAATTGATTTTTGTACTTTTGAGAATCTAAAAATTCAGTGATAATTGTATTTAACCTTAATTTTTAATTATTTTTGTAATCAAATGGGAATAAATACACTGATTTTTGAGCTTTGTAATTTTATTTCTTAAAGGATTCCAATTCTGGTATACATTACTTTAAATCATTCTGATTTTAACATCACTAAATCCCACACTGAATGTTTATATTTTCACTATTATAGGAATGAAGATATGAAAAAAAACAAATGAATAGATTGTATTACTTAATCCTTCCCACTATATGAATTTTCGATTAATTTTATATAACTTTGTAGTTGGGTGTAAAAATTGATGAAGAATGACCTGTAACATTTTGTATGACTTTCTAGGCATTTTGTATGACTTGGATGAGGATTATGAAAGTCTTACAAAATTTCATATGACTTTTCTTTAATTTTCATATGAGTTACTTGGATATTGTATAAAAATTTTATAGATAGAATCATCTGAAAATGGAAAATGATGGATCGTAATACTTTTATGGCCATATCATAAGACTTTCTCCGAATCTTAAGACTTCAGTACATTGTCAAATTCCAAACTGTAGTGATTCGTAAGACTTCTTCCATGGTGAAATGTTATCCCTATGGTGTATTTTATATGTTTTAATAGGGTAGAAATAACATACCTTATGTTGCATCAAGGTATCCCCATGATCAAATAGGTTTCAAAAAGGTCATGCAGGGAGTTATGAAAAGGTACTACTCCATGCATCTGAACTACATCAAGGTACTACTAAATCTAAATAAGGGTAATATGAAAACTCCAAAACCTATGTGAATGTAGAATCTTATACATCACTGTAGTTAATTAATTGTGTAAAGGTGAAGGGAGCACTATAAATTCTATTTAAAGGTATGATTAAGGCTATAAAAGGGTAAAGGTCACATTGTATGGGCTATGTAAAGGTATCCAAGGAGTTTTGTAAAGATAATCCTATGGTTATAAATTTGTGTCAAGGTACTCACAATATATTAATGATATGTGAGGGTTATATCATGGAAAGTTAGCTACATAAGGGTATCCTTAGGGAAATTAAACACTAAAATTCCTAAAATGGAAAAGGTTGATATAAAAAATAAATTTTCATTCCTCTGGTTTTTCCAAATCAAGAAAAAATTCAATAGACGATCATATGGTGATCATCAACTAGAATAATAAAGTAGTGATCAAGGGAGGATTATCTAGAAACTAGAAGATTCGATACATACTTAGCTGAAGAAATACACACCCTCAAATTGAATATGTGGTGGAAATAGAATAATAAGAGAGATATGCTAAATATTAATAGGACCTTGAATATGATTCATAAAATGAAGGAGGAAGGAGGAGTCCACACATCTCACATAGAAGAAGGTTCGAATACAAGTGAGGAAACCCATATGATACTAAAATATAGTCATTGTTCATTACTTAAAAGAGGGTGGCTACCACCATTCAATCGAGTTGAGCTACTAAATTTATTTATTTATTTACACTATAATTTATCTTCACTAATGGAACAGTAGACCATTAGTGGTTGAGTTGAGGTGACTCCACTTACCCCTGTTATTGAATTTATATAATAACTGATTAATCTATTTTCTTTATTTCTAGAATTGATAAAATTTCTATTTAATATTAGATTTACATTTTTACATGCATTTAAGTTACTCTTCTCTCAATCTTGGTTTTTCAAACACATGCCAATTATATTTACTTCACTACCTATGATGGTGAGAATTGTGTTGTTTTGAGAGTGAATAGAGATATCCAATCACTAGGCTAAGAAATATTAAGAGATGTAGTATTACAACCCACAAACATGTCCATATCATAATTACATGACATAGAGAAATTATTGAATTACAATGAATTCCCACAATATTTTAGTTCTATAGTTTTAGTGATTTAGGAAAAATATTAACTAACAAAAACCATGTATTTTTCAACTAATGGGAACTTTTCCCACTATAAGAAACTGCTTAATCTATAAAAATTCTTCAATATATCCCAAAAATTATTCACACAAGATAATATTATTGAAAAATAAAACATTTTAATTTGATTCATAACTTTTGGAAACAAAAACATAAGAAAGGGGTGAGATTAGATGCTTAGTAAGAGAAATTAAAAGTAATAAAAATCAAATATCATAAGTGAGCATAAGATAGAAATATGGGTATAATCAGGATACATAAGAGGGTTATACCCAACTAACCATAGATAAAAATCATGGAATAATACATGGAATAACATAATAATATATCATGTAATTATCACATATCAAAGAGGCACACCATTAATGACCTGAATTAGAAGCATAAAAAATAATCCCGAATCATGGGAGCATAACATAAAATGGTAAAATATATTATAAAAATATCATAAACATGGAATGTAACATAGACTAAACATAAAAAAAACATAGAAAGGTGTAACAATCATAAATATAGTAAACCTTGTGAGAAAAACCATTATGTACACACCTTTGTGAATAAACTCATTATGTCCACACATTAAAATGTGAACAAACTCATTATGCCCACACCTTTATGAACAAACTCATTATATCCATGCCTTACTATTTCATGAGATATACAAAGTAACTAATACATTGGAGGGTGATATAGGATCCCATCCATCATCATCCATACATATAAGTTCCACTTGAAATCAATCATTCATCAAATAAAAAATAACCCATAGAAAGAAAACAAGTTTTTTTGGTTAGAGAATGACTGTACTAAGACTCAAGAGGGGGGAGGGGAGGGTGAATTGAGTTCTTTAGATTTTATTCACTGAAAACTACCCTCTTTAAGTTATGATAGGTTTTGATATTTTCATAACAAAAGCAAGAATAAAAATTAAAATTAGCAAGAAAAAAACCAAATATAAGAGATTTATAGTTGTTTAGGGTATAAAAATCCAATAGTATTATCCTCCAATAATCAACTCCCAGAGTTAGGTGATTTTCACTAATACTATCCCTTTTTATAGGGACTGCACGATTGAGTTCAAGAAGTAGTCACTTGGTATAAAACATAGATATTTTTTAGGATACTTCAAGGATTTACAATATAACATCGTTCAAAACTCAGTGCAAGGAGTGATCACTTCCAATTGTAGGAATGAATAAATGAGAGATTACAAATGAAGCACACAACTTCTAGATACAATTGACTAAATAGAAAATTTATCTTGGAGAGAAAACAAGAGTTAAGTAAAACTGAGTGATAGTACTCTAAAATATTGCAAGATTGATCTTGATAAAATAACTATAGAAAAACTTGAATATTATTTTTCTTTTTCTTAGCATAGAGAAGCAGTATAGAAAGATTAAAGAGAGATAGAGAGAGATAGAGTTGAGAGTGCAAGTGCTTGATTGTATTCTTTTTTACTTCTATATTTTATCATGATTAAATACTACTCCTTATATTATTACTTTCTATTATACAAAAAAATATCTATTGAAAGCTGGACTCAAAATTAAATTCCAAATGACCTTTTCTAAAAATACCTCAGCAACTGGTTTTAGAAACACATTATTTTATACTATTTTCTTATCTCAGTACTTACAACCTTTTGGAAATTGATTTTACCATAAATTGGTAGTCCAATATTTAATGTGTCGATGAAAAAATTAATTTCTAATTAAAGTACTCAAATGGAAATAAATATGTAGGTTACAAAATTTCATAGCATATTCTGGATCACCACATATCTGAATTCCTATAGCCAAATTGATCCATGTATTCATTCTTCATATAAAAAAATTCTTTATGTATCCAAATTATATAAGCTTATTTCTCACATATTTGAATTATTTGTAACTAATTGAATCACATAGCCTATTGGAACCATGTAGATGAATTTTTCATAGATCTAAACAATGTATATGATTACTCCACACAGCTGATTCACATAGCTATTTCATAGACATATATACTTTCTTACATAGGAAATTCATCGATATAATTTATTTTCAAGTAACTGATTCTATGATGTAGCTAATCTAAATAGGTGATTTCTTTACTTAGATTATTGACATAGCTTGTTGTTTGACGTTGTCAAATATCCACATAGGCAAATTCCTTATGTAGGTTAAATTTTCAAACTTAGGAAAATTTCAACAAACTTCTAGAATTATATAATTATATCATAATTGACTTAAATAAAGATAAAATATGATGAACACAATTTAAAAAATCATTAGAAACATTTTAAGGGTTTTAAAGATCATCAAAATATAAATCACACAGGATATGTTGGAAAAACTTTAGTTGTCTAATAATCTCCCCCATTTTGAGGATCACAAAACCCATTATCATTAAATATGTAGGCTTAATAATGAAGTATCTGATTCTTGGTAACCTCATAGATGAATTACATGGATTTTAATTCATATAGATGAATTTACCCACACAGTTATTCTTCACATAGGAAAATTATTCACATATCCAAATTATGTATCCATTTAGCTCGCATACTTTAATTCTTCATAGAAAACTGAATTACATAACTTATTGGAACCAAATAGCCTAATTTTTCATAGATATAAACCACATATCCAATTACTATACATATTTGATTCACATGGATGAATTTTTCATGGATATAAACCACATAGTCGATTACTCCACATAGTTATTTCATCAATGTAGCTATTTTCTCACGTAGGTGATTCATCCACATAATCAATTTTTATGTAATTGATTTTGTGATGTAGCTGATCTATATAGGAAATTCATTCATGTAGCCAATTGATGTAGTCAATTATTCAACATACCCAAATATCCACATAGGAAAATTCCTTACGTAGGTTAATTTTCAAAAATCAAGAAAATTTCAGCAAACATCCATAATTATAGAATTACATTAAAATTTACTTAAATAAAGATAAAACTTAATTAACGCACTTAAAAAAAACATTAAAAATGTATGAAGGGTTTTTTAAGATAATTAAAACTTAAATCACATGGGATATAGTGAAAAAAAATTAGTAGTCAAACATGTTTCATATCCTTTTCAAATAAAATGACATAAAAACATTCATAATTCCATCAATAATCGTAACATGATATAATGGTGGAAAATAAATGATTATCCAAAGATATTCAATTAATTTCATCGCAAATACCCTTTGATAAAGATAGTAGAGCATATGGTATTTACATTATATGGATACATGGTATACAGTTAAGTCAATAATTTCCCAAATTAACCTATGTATGGAATCTAGGTGAACACCCTTTAATAAATGGAAATAAATATAGATCATTCATAGTGTAAATATTTTAGAAGAAAAATTATAAACATCCAATAACTAATAAAGAAAACGTAAGTAATGGATTTCCATGATTTTGATCCCCCAAAATAGTATAATAGAATTTATAGGGTAATTCATGAAAGGTAATTTCCAAGGAAATAAATCATTTTAAAATAAATAATAAAATGTAAGAAAACTCATAAAAGAGCTTTTATAAAACTTTTTTAACATTTTCATAAAATAAAAAGTTATGAGACACTTTTAAAAGATTTTTTTTGAAATTTTTTTTTGATGTTTTTGAAAACATTTACCTTTAAAAATAATCCTTAATAATGCATCCTTGAAAATAAATAAAGTTTTTTTCAAGGAAATTTGGAGTGGAAAATAAAATAAATGATTATGTAAGGAAAACCATTTAAAATATATTTATTTAAACCCACAATATAAAATGGTTAATAATGATTGATTTTGAAAATAGGAAAATAGAAATATTAAGGTCACATGAAATAACACATAATTGGGTTTATAAATATAAATGAGAACATTGGAAGTAATGAAAATATAGATTAGGTGGGGAAACTTTCATTAAAGAGGATGTTAATTATTCTCAACAATGATATAATTTTTCAGAATTTTTTTTTATCATAGTAAAAAAATTTAATTAAAAGAAAATTTTATACAATAGAGGTATAGAAAGTAACATGAAATAAAATATTATGGTTTATGAAACAAATATTGTAAGAAATATGTTCGATAATAAGTATTATAACTCAATGAAGGGAGTTGAGTTAGAAAAAACCCTTACAACTTTAATATATTTTGAATTGAAATCCATTGCAAGGGAGAACATGGTATGGTTCATCAAAACCCATATATTATATGTATATGGTAAAAGAAATTCATTAGTTATTAATCACACCATATCAAACATATCATGGTACATGATAATAAATATGTATGAAGAAACTAAATCTGAGACAAAGAACCCATACCTGAATTCCAGAATTCCACTAAATAAATTGAATATACTATATAAAAACAATAACTATATTAATAAACTATTTAATAAAATTATTAAAATATATAACCTTTTATAAACTTAATCTATAATTATTCTCTACTTTTATATTAGTTAGTTATTATATATTTTCAATATTTGGTGTGAGTAATCTTGATCGTTTTAAACTAGTTTTGTATTATATAGAAATGTTGTTGTCCATTATTATCCTAAATCTAATAATTCATAAATAATAAAAGGTATTATATTTAATGATTTATAATGATTTATAATTTTATAATTTAATTCTATGGGATTTTTGGTTACGATCCTTAAAGATGAAATTGACGATGAGCATCTTTTAGTTATTTTTAATGAACTATTGGTATCTTAATTAATGAGTTTAATATTAATGTTACCATTAAAAAACGAAAATAAAATTATTATTTATTTATTTATATCATATATTATAATTAATTAAGTTATCATAGTCATCCATGATATTATTTTATAGTATTATTCATGTAGGTGGTTAGACGGACCCAAACAAGAACATACCATAATCAATTTATGCTTATGAAGTGATTTAGTTATAATATCATTAATACTGAGGAATAATGATATTTTTTAGGTTTTATTATAGTGATAAATCATAATTTAAGATAATTATAAGAATATATAATGGATATGAAACTATTATATCATATTAATAACATTTTTTCCTCCTAGTACACTCATTTTAGACGATTGAATTTACAACAATCGTTTGTTTCCCATATTATTAATAGGCTATCCAATTTGTCTTAACCTATCATAATTATTTTATAAATATAATAATTATCCATTAAACTTATTCTCATAACCATCCATGAAATGTGGTGACAAAAAACCAAATATACCGTTCCATAGAGGCTATAATCTGCATGTACAAATGGATAATAATTTCATTTTCCATAGAATGAGAGAAATGTATAATATTGTTTGTTATTTAAGAATATAAAACATGTTATAAATATCATATTTATTTATTAAATTCTAAATTATTTCTATCCATGTAATGTGGTGAAGTAAAACGATACATGACGCTTCGTGGAGGCGGTAGTCCGCACATACACACAAATATCTTTTGCTTTTTCCTTGAGGAAAAAGGGGAAAGGTAGTCAATGGTTATTCCCATAATAAAAAATAATTATACTATAAATACTGAATTAAACATATAATTTTGGAAAAAATATTTTTTAAATGAAAATATAGAAAAGAAAAAATGTCAGGGAAAGGTTAGTTCTTATATTGAGAACCTGAGTTTTCTCTAGGAGGACACCTTAAAAATGGAGGAATTAGGATAAAATATCATATATATAAGGTTACATAAGTTAAAGAGTATTATATAGTAAGGAAATAGGGTAGAGTTTCAAATTTAAACCTAAATTATTGAGTGACCTTAAAAGGGATGTGAGAGACCCCTTTTATAAGTGGTGAAAATGACAATTTTGTAATTATTTCATCTAAATATAAAGAGAGAAAATGTTTCACAAGTCAAGAAGACTCTAAAATGGAAAATAGTGGATTGGATTTATGTTTTGGTCAATAAAAACCTCAAAAAATTAATTATAAACATGTTTTTAGCATGTTAGGCCTTTCACCCCTTTGGTTAACCCTTTTGGCTTTTACTGTGATAACTAGTTTTTACCTAAGTAGTTCATTTTATGACTAAAATTAAAATGGTAATTATTAAATAATATAGAAATTATAATTAAAAAATTTAAATCAATTTTATTATATTTAATCTATAAAAGTGATAAAAGTCAATTTTAAATAATAAATGTTTAATGTACTAAAAATAGTTGTATAGAATAATGTTACTTATGTTCTAAAATTTCAAACTTAGCTGTGTAAACTATATTTTTAAATTTATAATTTCACTTATAAAATTAATATTTTTATCCAGAAAAAGGATTTTATAAAATTCCAAGTTATAATTATATACTAATAATTTCATAAAAGTCAAGGTATTTGTAAAAACAATATTTTTCACTATTCACCTAAAAATCAATATTTTCAAAAAAATAAAAAAAATAAAAAACGATAATATTATTATTTTAAATATAAAAATGATGACAATTTTGTGAAATTAAAATTTTAAAATTCATTAATTTAACTTTTAAATAAAAATATAATGAAAACTGTATTCGTAGGAAAATAACTTTTTAAAATTTTAACTGTTCTTATTATTATTTCATATCAATTACTAATTAATTTGGTGTTCATAAATTATTCATATAAAAAAATATATTACCTATTATATATTTAGTTTCTTAAAATAAAGTTCATAAAAATCCAATTTTAGAAAAATAATTTTTTAAGATTAAAATGATCTTATTAATTTTATCAATGCCTTAGTTAAAAAAATTAATTTTATATTTAAAAGTAAACATGTTAAATGTATAAAATAAATGTGATAAATAACCTATTACCTTAATAATTACATGTTTATATCATCCTAATTTTTAGTTACATAACCCCTTAAGATCTCTACATAAGATCTTGGTATAAGGTAAGCTTTGGTGGCATTTGAGGGTGGTGATTATGCTATCATGGATCATGTGGAAATTTCCATGAGCTTAGAATTCTATAAAATTTGATTTTTCTAATATCATTATTGTTGGAGTTTAGCTTGGTATTAGTCTATGGAAAACCCTAGTGAAGTAACCACCTTTCCAAGCTCAGAAAAATGAGCTTCATAAGGGAGACTTATGTAACCTGATGTCATTTATTTACTTTTTCATCATTGATTCCATAATATGGTTACTTCATTTTTTTCCCACTAATTTAATGAATATATCATAAAAATAAAAGTTTATTCTAATGTATCATGATATCATTTTAGTTGTGTTTTTTATGTAGAATAATCTATTTTCATAATATTTTTTTAAGTAAAATACATAGTGAAGTTTCAGGTTGTTACACCCCCTAAATAAATCACATCCTTGAATTTTTAATTATTATTATTTAATAAAATATCTAATGGTGACCATAAGATATAAATGATTCTAAATTTAATTTCTAATGAGGTTTCATACTCACTATACTTGGTATGACTAGTGAACTCATATTTTTCCTCATAATAGGAATATAACTAATTTTGAGTTTTTTTCCCTTTAACCATTTTAAATAAATATTCCAATATAATATGACTGATTTTTATAGGGATTTTATAGTTAACATTGTATTAATAGGTGGTTGTGTTTTTTTAGAAGTTATTTTCCTATATTATAAATTATCCTAGGCTTTATGTCAAGAGATCCAATTCATGCCTAATATCACATCAAATTTGACTAGAGGAAGGATAATATAATTTTATAGGAAGCACATTCCTATAAACATCTATTTGAGAGGAGTTATATACTTGCAATAGAATAATCATTCCATTAATTTTTTTATTAATAATTCAACATCTAGTTATTTTTGTGGAGATTTTATGTT
This sequence comes from Viscum album, assembly GCA_963277665.1. Classification (NCBI taxonomy): domain Eukaryota; kingdom Viridiplantae; phylum Streptophyta; class Magnoliopsida; order Santalales; family Viscaceae; genus Viscum; species Viscum album. The sequence continues at coordinate 78,223,317 of OY728163.1, read as the reverse complement.
CCTAAGTACAGTAGAGTAGGTTTAACATGATATAAATACAACACTCATAATTATTGAGTAGGTGATCAGTGTTCTTCATTACATATCATTTTCAGACCCCACTTATGTAGTTGTGATTTCATAAGCTTTTACTTGTCTTGTAAGTTCCAAGTGTCTATCATCCTTTTTAGACCTTGGATTACAATATTGACTTGGATAATTCCAAATTTACCCATATTTAAGACATTGAACTATTCTTGGTACTGTAAAATGAACTAAATTTCCTTTCATCATGTCCACTAAGATATTCACTTTTATGAGGAAATTAGTTACTCCATGACCTCCTTTTACAAACATAAAACACCTCTCAATTCCTTTAAGAAACCCCTTGGCAATTCTTACCACATTTTTGACATAAAAGAAATAAAATTTTCTTTCATTCATCATCATCATCATCACCTGAACTTTCATGAGACTCCATCATTACATATTTTGTTTTTTTGGAATTCAAACCTTTTCATGTTTCTAATCATAATTATTGATAGTTGGTTTGAAACAGTCATAACATTTCTCACTTCAGTTATTATCCCATTAGGTTTATCATTGGGAAAATCTCAGCATTCTCTATGGCATCCATTGTTAACTTAATTACTTTGGGATTTATCCATTAGTAAAAAAATGAGTTAACATGAGTGATAAAACCCGTAAGATAATTATTGTAATATAATTACATGAAAAATTCAACCTCAAAATGTATTAATCATTAAAATTATTACATTATATTTTAGTTCAATATAAATCACTATAAGTTCAATCTAGGTTTTTTTTAGGTTGGGTTATCTCATATTCCTTAACCTAATTATTTAACATAATAAATCCTTTATAATGGATTATAAAGAAAATTTGATTAACCAAAGTATATCCTATAGGAGTGTCTATCCCATTGTGAAGTATTAATCTCAATCATCATGTACCAGAGTTAAGATTGATTTGATACTAAACTAGGATTTTTTTACAGTGATTAACCCTAGGCGGGGTTATTCCACAATTGTATCTGCTTTCCAGTATCTAGAAAGAGATGTAATCTTTAGCAGAACAACATAATATATACTTTACCAAAACTTTGAGAAGTTATACTATACTTAAACTTATCACTTAGACCTATCCCAAAGGTTTTCACTAAAGTTATCTCATCTTAATCCCTAAAATATTCAATATTACATCAACTAACATAAAGGGTAATATATACCATTGAAATTATTATCAACATTAAATTATCACCCCTTATTGACATTTACATCCCAACCAATAAAATCATAATCTAAAAATTTATCTAAACCATGATATTATAACAACTATAAAAACCCATGAATTATTCCATATCATAATTATAAGGCTTAGTGAAAATATTGAATTACAGTACATTCCCTAAAATCTTTTAGGTTTAGAGTTTTAAAGAATTAGGAAAAAATAACTAAAAAACCTATGTCTTTTTTGACTAATGAGAATATTTTCCACTATATAAGAAAATGATCAATCCATAACAATTATTCAATATCTCTAACAAAATCTACACATAATATATCATACATATCAATCTTCTTTATAACCTGTGTAAATTGAAATATGATAAACAAATGATATTAGATGATCAGTAAGGGTAATCATAAGTTATAACAATCAAATATCATATGTAACATAAGATTTAAATATGGGTATAATCATAATATATAAGAGGTTTATAACCCAAAAATCATAGATCACAAATCATAGCATAATGTGTGGCATAACATAAGAACATATCATGGGATTGTCACATATCAAAGAGGCACAACAATAATAACCTGTATTAGAATCATAGAGCAATAATATTGAATCATGGGAGAATAATATAAAAGTGTATAATATTTTATAAAATAGGAATAAACATGGAATTCAATATTTCCGAAAAAACAACAACTTAAAATGTGGAATGATCATAATCATAGGAAACCTTTTGAGAAAACTCATTATTTCCACACCATTTCGGAAAAAATCATTATGTATACATATTATAATTTGAGAAAAATCATTATGTATATTCCTTTGTGAATAAACCTTTATGTTCACACCATACCATCTCATGAGATAAAAAACTTAAACTAATGCATTTAAGGGATTTATATGACCCCACACATCATCATCCATACATATGAGTACAACTTGAAATCAATCATTAATCATATCACAAAGAACCCATGTAAATAAAATGGGTTTCATATACTTTTCAAATTTAATCACATAAGTAAATCATTCATAATTCCATCCATAAAAATAACATGATATACCCATGGAAAATAAATGGGCATCCAAAGATATTCAGTAACTTTCTAGGTAAATACCCTCCAATAAATATAATATAACATATGGCATTTACACTATATAGATGAAGGATATAAAATTAATTTAATAATATACCCAACCAATCTGTTTATGAAATTTATATGAAAACCCTTTAATCAATGGAAAGAAATATAGAGTGTTTATTGAGGAAATACATGGAAGAAAAATCATAATCATTCAATGACTATGAAATAAAAAAGAATTTTTTGATTTCTATGAGTTTAATCCACCAGAATAGTATAAGATAATTTATAGGGTAATTCAATAATGGAAATTTCAAAGTAAATAACTCTTTTTTATATAAATAGGAAAATTTAAGTGAAACCATAAAATAGTTTTTTAAAAATTGTTTTAACATTTTCATAAAAGAAGAAGTTATAGGTCATTTTCAAAAGATAATTTTCTAAAAAGGTGATGTAATTTTTTTTGAAATAATTTAACTTTAAAAATAATACTCATCATTGTATCCTTGAAAATACATAAAGTTTATTTAAAGGAAATGTGTAATGGAAAATAAAACAAATGATCATGGAAGGAAAACCATTTAAAATAGCTTTATTGAAACCCACATCATAAAAAGGATAAAAAATATTCATTTTGAAAAGAGGAAAATATAAATGTAAAGTTCTCATGAAATAACACATATTTGGGTTTCCAAATATAAAGGATAATATGGTAAGGAATAAAAATATGGACAAATAGGGGAAAACATCATTAAAGAGGATGGGAATTATTCTAAAAATTGATATAACTTTTGATAAATAAATTTCATCAAGTAAAAAGGTTTGAATTAAAAGGTTATTTTTAGACATATAGAAAGATAAATACCATGAGATAAAATATTATTATGTAATAAACAATATTATAAAATATAAGTTCAATAATAATCATTATAACTCAATGAAGGGAGTTGAGTTAATGAAAACCCTTACAACTTTAGTATATTTTGAATCGAAATCCATTTAAAGAGAGAAAATGATATTTCTATTAAAACCCTATGAATTAAATGAATATATTAAAGTTATTAAATTAGGAATTAATCACACCATATAAAATATATCATGATTCATAATAAGTAATACATCTCAAGAAAAAAAATTTGAGTCAAAGAACCCCTTACCATAATTCATGACTTCCACTAAAGCGCTTGAATATCCTGTATAAAAAATAACTATCTTAATAGACTATTTCATAAACTTATTAACATCTATAAATTTTTATAAAATTTTTTTATAATAATTTTCTATATGAATATTAGTTAGTTATTATCTATTTTTGATATCACGTGTGAGTAATCGTGATCGTTGTGAACTAGTTTCGTAATAACAGTTTTGTTCTTCATTATTCTCCTAAATTTCATCATTACCATATCATAAAAGGTATATTAATTTATTATTATAAATTATTTATAATTTTATAATTTCATTCTATGGGGGTTTTGGTTATGATCCTTAAATATGAAATCGACAATGAGCATGTTTTGGTGATTTTTAATGAAAACTGTTTCGTCCCGATTAGCATCACATAGGGTGTTGGTAGGGTGAGATGGTCCCACCGGGATTGGTAAAAGTATCCTTTTTTATGTTATTAAAAAGGTGACACATTTTTATGATCCCAATAGGTGATTGCAATGGGGGTTATGTGTCTATGTAATCGGTCTATGTCGGTTACGATGTCCTCGAATGGTCTCCAATGGGTTTATTTGTAGAGAAAAAAACACCCAATGACCCTGGTATCAATGATTCATGGACCTAATTTCCAAATTCAGGTGCTCATTGAATGATTATTTGTCCAAAAACACTTCAAGACTATATTGGTTGAGAGGATGGAAGATTAGTCTTATCACACCCTTTTGAGGGGAATTATTGCCTACTTAGGGACTGTTATAGATTTAAGCAATGTCCATTTGTTATTAAATACTTGGTTCTTTCTTGATGAGTGTGTACATAGATTACCCCTAGGTAACAAGATCAATCATGGATACACATGGATTAGGAATTACTGAGATAATGCTAATTTAGGCCCTATGATGAGGCACTCTAGAGTTTATCATCATCCAGGGGGGATAGAAGTTGCTTCAATATCGGGATCGAACCCGTGAGATGGATTTCCTATGTATCCCCTTGAATGGAATCAGAACCCATGTAGTTAGGTGTCACTTAACTAGACACATCACCTTTTAAGGTCATGTGACAAGGACCCATCCATGCAGTTTAACATCATGCGACAAAGACGTCTAGGCGAAATATGCCCAGTCAAGATCCAGTGCAGGGATTATGACGAGGTGGCTGTGATGCTCAGGAAAGATATGGTCTCCTAGATGAATATAACCCCACTAGGAACATAGCCCAGATAATGATAGGGTTCTTTGGATATCGAGTTTGGACCTCAGGAAGGCCACCTACATATCCCAGTTGATTAGGAATCAAATCCATCATAGTTCGGTTCGTGTTTTGATTTGATTGGGTATTACACTTTGGAGCTTACCACTTGAAGGGGACATGATCTCTCATTTCATGTATGTGATGGTATGGAACTCAATCCTAGGTAAATGCTTCCTACTTATCTCAATTGTTTTGGGAATCAGAGTTCTCTTAGTTCATTGTGTGTGGTTCCAATGTCGTATTATCACAGTCCTCTAAGCCCACATTATTTATTCTCGATGTGAGAAACAAGTGGATGAGAACGATTCAAAAAAGGTACACTTTCTCTTCTCTACTATGGAAAAGGAGGATCCCACAATGGGAGATGCCGAGGCAAAAATGTATGAGGGTACGAAGCAATGAACTCTTTAATGTGAAATAAAAGTGAAGGTCATTAGGTCTGTCCTGAAAGGCTAGGGGTTTACTCCAAGAGGGATTACCTAGAATGTGTCCTGGGAAAGGGTCGTAATATTGATTCTCATCAAAAGGAAAATGATCACACTTATTTTAAATTATCACTTCCATTCATTGAATGGAAAAGCAAGCGATTACCCTAGATCCATATAATAGGGAGGTTCACTTTAGTATCCCAATGTTGGAGTCTGGGTTACCATGGGAATGTAGACTTAAGATCTTTCTTAGAGTCCATACTAATGCGGGTATTACCTTCGTGAATCCGCTTACCATGGGTATGTAGATTCAGAAGGGTGCGTTGATGCGCCTGATGGTCCGTTCATACAGGTATGATGGCTTTGGAATAGGATTTTTCCTAATGTTGATGGACTGGTTCATGTAGTGGTTTCATAGGATGGTATGGAAATGGAAGGGAATGATTATTACTGGAAGGTGGAAAGCCTAGAGGTACCCTACTGCACATACCATTTGTTCATGTGGGGTGGGGCACCTTCCACATAGCATTTTTCTATGGGGGTGGAAGGGTCTTTTATGTACCAGAGCGGTATGTAAATCTAGACGTGGTCCGCATGCCAGGCTGGTACGCATATATGGATATGGTCTACATACTGGGGTGGTACTCTGATCTAGACATGGTTTGCATACTGGGGTGCTACGTGGATCTGGGCGTGGTTTGCGTACCATGGTGGTACATGGCCTCAGGATCCATTTGCATACCATGGTGGCATGCAGCGCTAGAGTCCCTCCATGTAGAGAAATACTATGCTAGGTAGGGTTTCATCCAGATAGGGTTGCGCTACACGGTATGCTGGATTGGAGAAGGGGCATTGGTCTCACAGTTCACAAGGAGTTCATCTGCAAAGGAAGTATGGTTTTCAGTTTTCCCATATTATTATGATTTATTCTATTTATTGTTTGCAGAGTGTTTATACCTACTAGAAACCATTAATGGTTCTATACTTCATTGGATTTTTTCCTTTGAAGTATTCTGTCTATAGAATCCCATCTCTCCCTGAAATATGATCCTTTTCATAGCTCCCCTTGGGGTCCTTTTATAGAGTGCCGAGGAGGCCGTATCTATGGGCACACAACACCTTTTGCAGAAGTCCATGGAGGGATCATACGACCTGTAGATGACTAGGTCAACCAAGGCCCTCAGTGTTGTAGTTCGTGGTGATAGAAATCACCACCTCAATTATGCAAACAACACAGTTTGTGGGGCGCTGTCAGCCATTCCTCATCCGCGAACTGCTCAGTCTGCTGGTATGGTATATGGGGGTTGACCTCTCCATCATGTTTCCACCAATGATGTGGTTCATGGGTGGAATTTATCTACCTTTATTCCTCTAACTATGTGGTTCTTGGTTGATTGACACCTTATTGTCCAATTCTTCGTGGTCCAACATTTTGCAGACCACCCGCGTACCACTCGGTTCATGGTCTGTTCCTTCCACAGACCTTTCTCAGTAACCTATATGCAGACTAGTTTGGATCCTTTTCCAAATTAGATTCCTTCTTTATTTTCCTCCAATTTTCATCCTCACATGAATCCCTTTACTTTATAAATTTTATGGGAGTATTTTTTTCCCTTTGTGGATTTTTCGGGACCCTAAAAATGCCCCCATCAGAATGGGGTCAAGTCAGAATGAAGAGGAGTTTATTCTGACGTAGAAAATGGTCTCAAAATGAAATGGTTTGTGGTAGAAATGTGGACCCATTAGGGACCACACCTATATATAGCGGTCCCAATTCATTTGTCTTTTACCTGGTTTCTCGGAAAAAATTACTCCGAAAAGCACTCTTGGCCTTCTTTGCTTCCACATACCAGCTCCTTTATTAAATTCTTTAACCAAAAACTATATTGTAAAGACTCAGAAATTTCAATGGAATTTTTTTTCTTAAATACTTTGGAATTTTACGAGTCTGTGGCTTCTGACGGCACTTGATTCCGAGGCCCGGTGTGCCCGGAATCAATTTCGGAAGTTTTGTTCGGCTACATTCAGTAAACATACATTCGGGTTTTTCGATCTTTTGAAACAGTGCTTGGAATTGAAATTTGAGGACACCGATGAACTCGCAGCACTGGTATTTGCTTAATGGTACCTTTACCGCAGTTGTGTTTTATGGGAGTTGGAAGTTAATTTTGGGGATTTATAATAAAATAAATAAAATTATGGAACACAATTTTATTTTATATCTGGTAGTTATATCCTACAAGGGGGAGGTTATTGGTGGGGCCCACAACCACATAACTTCCCATGAGAGGATATTTGTAAGGTGGGGCCCACACAAACCCCTAACTCCTCACCTTCCCTCAACCACCCAGTTAATTCCCCTTGCATTTATTATGACAACTCCTCTTTTAATTGTGACTCTTCACTTCCTCCCCTCTCACCCATTAATTTGTGCCAACTCTTTTAATTAAAGAAATCTTTAATTAATTAATCTAGTTTTAAATTATTTTGAATTATTTGGAATTTCTTTAAAGTGGGAGAAATATAATTTGATATTTTCATAGAAAATATTATTTGTGGGGGAACCTCTGGAGAAATAGAAGAGCCCCCTCCTTCCATGAAGAACGACACCCTCTTCGATGAAGAACGCCGATTCCGTGAAGAACAATGGCGTGCCTTCCTTTCTCTTCTCCACAACAAGTGATGAGACGCCACTTCCTCTTTGGACGCACCCCAACGTCGTCTAAAAATCCTCTTTCCGCGACTCCGCTCTTGAAACCGAGGTAGGGGGAATCATGTTCAATTTAAATTGATTAAAATTGTTATTATTCATCATTGAAAATCATGGTCCGTCTTTGGCCTTTAGATACCGCCTAAAGTGGAGGGCGTGGGCTGAACGAACATGGACTGATGACCCTCCGATTGTTCTTGGAATATTTGATGGTGGCAATGAGAGGTGGTGGCGACGAACGGAGGTAGCGACCGTGTGCTGGCTGCGTGCAAAGGAAACCGCGTCCCACATCCGTGGGCCGCTTGGCCGAAGAAGAACCGGCCGGCCGAATCTGGCCAGGATGGAGGAACCGCGGTGCCCCATGGTGCCGCACTATGGAGGACCAGGGCCCACACAGGGTGGGCTACTCCGGCAGAAGAACCAACCGGCTCATCGGCCGGTCGGGCGGATGAAGGCCGCGACACCCATGATGCCGTGCAAGGAGACCGCGGCCCGCCCGAGCGGGCCACTTGTGCCAGGAAGGTCGGCCGGCCAGTTTGGGAGGGCGGCGCTGCTTGGTGCCGCCTGTTCGGGCAGTCGGGGGGCCTCCCCCCTCGGACCGCTCGGCTAGTTGGCCGGCCGGGCCGGGCCGCGCCCTTCGGGCCGAGCCATGCCCCTTGGGCCGGGCCACGCGATTCATCGGGCCGGTCCGACCCTCTGCCGGGTCGGACCCGCCAAAACTGGGTTGACCCGACCCGCCAGCCCACTGGGCTTAACGGGCCGGTCCCGTTTACACTTAAGCGTGAATAACTTTTAGACCGCGCGTCCGATCGACGCGCTGTCTGCGGCACTGAGACCCTCACAATGAAGCAGTACTTTTACGATACTCTAAGTGAGTTTTGGACAACTTTGGATAACAGCTGGGTTTGTAATGAGTTTATTTCCAACCGGGCCCCTGGAACGGAAAAACCAATATCTCTCAGACCAGGCGTCCGATTGACGCGTCGTCTGTCGCGTTGGGTTCCTTTTGACGAGACAGAACTTCGGGATACATCAACTCTGGACTTCGTGATAGTTGATGTATCAAAACCTTTTGCTTGAGGAGAAGACCCTCCTGGAATCGAGCGTGCTGTGTACGAGAACCCTAGAGATGGCTGCGACTGCAACGACAACCGTACTAGAATCCTCCGTGTGTTCGGTGACGATGACTACCATACTGGAATACTCCGTGGGTTCGACGATGATGATTACTATTCTTGTATCCTACGTGGGTCCGACAGTTCGACTACTGTACTTGTATCCTACATGGGTCTGACAGTTCGACTATTGTACTTGTATCCTACGTGGGTCTGACAGTTCGACTACTGTACTTGTATCCTACGTGGGTTTGATAGTTCGAATACTGTACTTGTATCCTACATGGGTCCGATAGTTCGACTACTGTACTTGTATCCTACGTGGGTCCAACAGTTCGACTTTTGTACTAGTATCCTACGTGGGTCTGACAGAGTAGCTGGTCTAGTATCCTACGTGGGTCTGACAGCTTAGCTGGACTAGTATCCTACATGGGTCCGACAACTTAGATGGATCAGTGACTGCATTTGATCATCTTTATCACTTTACGAAATATGTATACCTGTGTGAGATGATTCATGACTTTCAATCATTACCATCAGTGTTATTGACTTCTTTCCTTTGTGGACTGGGTTGTGCTTGGGCTCGAGAGTTGGAGCCAAACTGAGATTGATGACTTAGGTATATGTATGGGCATATACCTAAGTAGAGTTGGTTGATACTTTGTGATTGTATATTTTATTTGTGGATTATCCTTCATGGATTCCGAGAGACCTTCGAGAGTCTCGGGGTCCCTACTGAGTATCATTATACTCTCCCCTTCACGGGAAATGCCTGCACTACGTTGTGTTAGATACAGACGACGAACAACGCTGATCGTGGTAGAGGCTTGTAGAGCTAGACGGTACCCGGAGGTGGACCACTTGGTGAGACGTACACAAAGTAGATAGACGGATCCATGGTGATGGGGAGACTATCTGTACCCACCCTTCAGGTGGGATTCCCGGAGGACGACTCGGTGGTTTCTGCTTTACTTTACTGCTGTTGTACTAGACTTTCAGTTGTACTGTACTTTTCAGTTGGGTTTGTATTCTGGCCCATTTACCTTTCAACACTTACTTTTTATTCAGTGTTACTTTTTGGTTACTTCATCTTGCGTACTCTGTTGTGTTTCTTTACTATCATAAAGGCAATGCCTTCCCTTTTTATCGGGATTTACGCCTTTGGTGCTAGTCGCCAGCCCTTGGCCTATGGAAGGTGGTCTTGGGGCAGTCACGGCACGAGCCCCGAGGACGGGTCGTGACAACCTCATATTCTAAAAACCACTTAATCTTCAAAGTTTCCTAGCCGTGAACCATACTTTTGATCTGCGAACCAAATTGTGGAATTTTAAAACATAAGTCTGAAATTACGTGTAGTAAGATGCTACGCGGCGTCCCTGTCCTGGAGACTTGACTTCAAATCCGGTGAACTAAAATTTGAATTTTCAAATAGGATTTTAAACCTCCGAATTATGAACATTGAAAATCCACATAGTGGGGCTTGGTACATGTCTTTCCCATTTCTCAAACCAATCAACCCGCTAGCCAATTCTTTGCAGGATATCGTCTTGAAGGGCATTCCGCGTACTACTAGTTCATGGGGGATGCATTATGTGAACCATTCCCAAGATTCAGTACGTGGAGCCTTGTGATGGGTGGACTTCTTCGGTCCTTTGATGTTTTTTTGCCTTCTTTCCCAATCATTTTAATTGGACTGACCCTTTTGAATGGTATTTTTTTTCCAAGAAGGAGATGGTTCTTCCTGTTATCTTGACAGAAGCGATGAGGAGGAGGGCAGACATGGTCGAGAATTTCTAAGATAAACTCTGTGATGTTGTTTTTCCTAAAAGGGGTATCCTAGAAGATATAATTTCTCCAGAGTTAATATCCTATCCACTATCCAATCAGCTTCCACTTTATAATTTTGGGGTCTAAGATGATGCTTCTTTTCCACGGACTAATTATGGAAATCTTATCACAAATTGTGGAACATCCCATGGGCATAATAGGGAAAACATCTCTATTCTTGGAGAAATAGTTACTAATTTTAGTTAGGAGGGTGAGTTTATCATGAGATGATCTATGTGGACTCAGAGCATACAATACCCTTGTAGTATGTCATCGGAATTCATTGTCCTAGATTTATCCATCTATCATTAACCTATCACGAGGTAATCCTAATGGAGGATAGAGATCCAAATGAGACCTCCGATCGGGAGGGTGTTTCTCCGACGAGTGGGATTAGGCATTCTGGGTTTATCAGAACTACTTGGAATCTCCTGTGCCACTAAAAACTTTCAATATATATCAAGCGGTGTGGGTCTCCCAATTTTCCATTTTTTTACCGGGCATGATACTGCCTGATTTTCTCAGCCGTTGGTGTCTGGGTACCAACACCTTTCACCTATCCCATGGTGAGGTGGGGATCAGTCTATGGGACATCTACCAGATAGTGGGACTTCTTATCATTAGTGATGTGTAAAATGAATGTTTACCAATGTACAACACCTAGAGGAATGTTGAGCAAGTATCCCCCTTGGTAGAAGAATTATTGTTCATGGCGGAGAGGTTACTTGGTTAGCCCCTTCATTCCCACTCACTTATATCATTTGAAGATTGGATAGGGATATTCTTATAGGTGAATGGGCCGAAGATAATAGTTCTTTGTAGCTGAACCCATCCGACCCAATAGTTACAGATCATTCCTAGTTATTATTGCGCCACCCTTGAGGTGAGTCAATACACCACTTAGGGTTACGAAATCCACCAAGATGTGTCTCTTGAGATCAGGCCGATAGCTTTCTTCGCCATGATCCTAAGTGGGTAGCTCTTTACCTCTTGTGATGTTTATACCAGTGTTAGGGCCTTCACTTTGATGATGGAAGGAACATTGGTTGAGGGACAACCCATTAACTTAACCATTCCTGCTCTTTCACGAATCTACGAATTTTATGGTAAATACAAGAAGGGAAACCCTGTATCATCTTAGTAGGACGTTTCAATTTTTATATGGCTAGATAACAGAGCATTTACCCTATTATGAGTACCGGCATACCACTATAGTTCCTCATTTTGGCTTCCATCCAACATTTCCCAACATTTATATCATCTGTGAAAAACCATTGAGTGTGGAAGGCGTGATTGAATTTCTAAGTGATGTCTCCCACTTCTATTTTGTGCCTTACATAGTGCCCCATGGGAAAGTGATAAATACTGGGAGAGGATACCCTGAAGAACGTTTTTACATCATTGCACTTCAAGATGGAGTGTTGACCACATGCATAGATAGGGTGACTATTTAAGATCCTTATGTTCCTTATAGGTTCACTTGGAAGTTTGGATGCCCTCAATAGATCACATCGCTCCCCGCCACCCTGGTGAAGTGAGAATCTTACCCCGTAATCCTTCACCAATTGTGGTTGGCCATAATGCGGGAGGATTCTAATGTGGAATCCTTCATTCCTCCCACAAAAGCCTTTAATTAACTATAATTAGAGTATTCCAGAATGCGGGAAGCTTTTTTATCTCAATGGGGTATTAGAAAGGCCAGTTTGGAAGGTTCAAAGACTGTTGGAAATTTTAGATCCTGTCCCAACTATGCCAGTTTCACCATCTGTACCCCTTCTTATGGTGAGAAGGCATTATACCCACCGTCATATTCATTTATAAGGGGATTCACTTGCACATTCCATATCTATAGAGAGTGATTCAGATCCCCTGTCTTTGGCCAATGTGGTATAGGGTTTTATAGAAGCTAGTCTGAGTGGTGTAACACCCCAATCATCCACGGTACATTTCCCTTTGAATAATGCATTAGCTTGCATTGTACGCAACTTGGAGTTTTAACACACCACGACCAATAAAACTAACTATTATGAATATTAATACCCACTTTTTGAAATTTTATAAATTTTATTTTTCAAAATGTACTTCATTTTTGAATTTGGAATATCTATATTAGTTTAGGGTGAATTTTTGGTATTTTTCTGAAAACTTTCAATTTTTGATGAATAGTGGAAAACGCTACGTTATTATTTAAAACTGACTTTTTATTTAAGTAATTAGTTATTTTATTTTAATTTATTTTAGGACAAAATAGATACATAATACCTATATATGTTCAATTTAATTCATTATATTCATTTTATAATAAGTTTAGATATATAAAATTTTATTGAACATTTTACCATCTTTTACCCACCTTCTAGAAGCATTTGCAAATTTGAATAAAACTTAATTTTACCTATTCTGTGAGTTGAATTTAAAAAATCATAGAGAAATGATTGACATCAATAAGTAAAATGTGGTTCAATAAGATGAAAATAATTTTTGGCGAATAATAACTTTTGACTTTTATTTACCACGGTTAAAAGTTAATAGGGAAATTAAGGGTAAAAATGATATTATAATTACCTTAACACATGTCCTAATTATATTGGATAAGTTTAATTCGAAAAAAACAACCTTATTAATAAAATATGATCCTCTTTGGTCCACTTGGATTAGATTAGGACATTTATTATTATTTTATTTAAAGAAGAGTTAAAAGATTTAAATTTAAAGTTTAATAACTAAACCATTTTTGATATAGGGTTACACACTATATAAATTTGACTATAAATATTCATTATAAATCTAAAAATATTTCCTAAATAATGTTATTTTATAACATTAAATGATTTAATTTATTTATGACACAATGATGACACAATAATTACCTTAATAATGAAATATTTAATTAATTGATATTATAAATATCCAAATAAATGTAAATTGAGACTTATGATGAATTAAACTAATTTTATAGGTTAATATGACATGTTAGGGTTGATTAAATAAATTTTATTCGAATTGATAAAGTTTTTATGGATTTCAAAAAAATCAAATACTAAATAGTGTCAAAATTGACATAATTGAGTTTTTAAAACAAATACTATATTATTAATTGATATAATATTCCTAAAAATCTAAGGTTTAGAAAAAAATACTTAGATAAGGTTATATATATTAATACTGAACCACTTTGGGTTCACATGTCTTGTTATAGTAATTTTATTAACCATATAATATAAAAATACAAAGAGACATGGTAAATGTCAAACTATTTAACTAAGAGTTACATCTAAAAGACATGGTTAACATGGTGACCTAAACCTATATAAAACCTATTGGTTGAGACGTTTTCGACCCATACCCACCTTATGATATAAATACATCATTTTTGATCCATTAGAAACCGAAAATTATTTTATTATAAAATAATATTTCAAGATTTTCCTAAAGTGACCCTCACCTCTCCTATAAAAGGGTACTTCCCCTTATATTAATTTCACAAATCCAAAGCCATTTGGATCGGCCAAACCCTACCTAAATATCCTCTAAACTATCCTACCTTAAACCTAGAGGAATTACTTTGATCATAAATCCAACCTAAGGAGCCCTTTTGATCAACTTAAAAGGAAACACCCGAAGAAGAGGTAATAATTTCACCACCATCTTTCAAGTTCTTTTCTTCTTCCACTTCCTCTTTCTTTGTTGTTTCCATACCAAAATAATAAATCTAGTACCTTCTACATACTATGATGTTATTATAAATATGGTACAACCATATTCATTATTCTATCCATCCTATAAATGACAAAGTCACCATACGTACGTACGTACGGCTTATCGTCTCCACGTCGTGGTGTAGTTTTCTTTTTAAAAGATGACATGAATTGGTTTCCCAATTCATGCCGAAGGAATTTATTAAATCAAAAAAGGTTTACAGAGTAATCTCGAGGTGTAATGAATTTACACCATCAAAAAACATGAAAAATAGCAAGGTACAATGATACTTTGTAGCATAGAGAAAACAGAAATCAAGCAGGTTCAACTTTGAACAAGATCGTCCCAATCTGCAACTGTAGACTCCAGTTGCATACAGTGAGACGAGAGTCCAACATCAGGGACAACCAATGAGATAGCAGTCAGAAGAAGATGTTTCCCCAAACAAGATTAATTTTGGCCTAGATCTTCCCAAGCTTCAACTGGTAGATGACTTCATAACAGGATAGACCATTCATCAAGTCTTCAAAATTCCAGGTTCATGCATATCCAGAGAGTCCAAACAGAAATCTAGTAGAGAACAAAACAGAACAGAATAAAAGCAGTGGTTTAGTAGAATAACAACTTGGAAGAAAATATTAAAAACCAACATAAGAAGCAAACTCTGCATTCCTGAAACAAACAGATCCAAGCATGCTCAAGGCAGGAGGATAAAGGCTTCAAAGAAAAAATGATGTCACCACATCATCAGAGTCTTCAGAGCTGGGCAACATCATTTATTTCGGTACAAACACTTCATTATTTGGATGAGTATAATAATAAGTATAAATAATGTAAATAATAAATATAACATGTTAATGATTCTTTATATATGATATATGATCCAATTACACACAATTTCACCATCAATATAATGATATTGTCGCTCGTGTGTACGTACGAATTACCATCTCCACGAACGCGATGAGATTCATTCCCCATCATAATAATTCAAGAATAATTTTGATTTTATGATTAAAAATAATGTTTATAAACATAATATCATTCTGTATATGAATCAAATACATAATATCCATAACAAACATGGCTTGCGTAACCAAGCATATAAAGGAAAACGAATCAGTTAACACCCGAAACAATGATACTACTAAAATATTATTAACAAAGAAATATTAGAAGATCATATATGATATCATATTTATTTATATGATTCTTTTATAATTTAATAACAATTATTTAACTATTATACATGAGTTTAACATACCCTCGACTAAGGAAAAGTACAAGGTAAGGGTTAATTCTACAATCTCTTTACTTATCCGAGGTTGTTAATATGTAAGTATCTATTGGGACCTCTTTATCATCCACATCCGTTCTTTCTTAAAAATGTAATTAAAAACATTTTTAATATTTACTATACTATGGGTTAAAGTCATTTATACCCTTATTTGATCATATATGATTTGAAAGGAATCTTTCTGTCGTTTTCCAAATAAGGTACTTTATGACCTTCTCGACAAAATTAAGGTAAGAATGTATTTTTTTAACTTATACGGCAAGTGTGGATATTTTCTGCCATTATAACATCATCGAAGCTTTCCATACAATATTATAATAATATTTTCAAAATATATGTTTTATTTTATAATTATATGACTTTTAAATGATTTCAAAATAGAAAGAGATATTTATCTACAAAAAGTTTTGATTTCATCTATGTCAACATCCTTTAATAGATTTTAAGCTTGTTCGAAGTTGATTATTAAGATACAAATCTTACATATTGTATTGAAGGTTTTGTGATATGTTTGACCGTGTATGTGTTATTTTTACACCATTCATGGTTTATGGATAATGTATTGAAAATTCATATGCTAGTTTTAATACAAATATTTATGTTATGTTTAAACCTTTTTATACGACGAATGCATTGAACTTAGTAAGTGATGAGTGGATCCCACTATAGATCCTTGATGCATCGGTAGGTATCATGAGACAAACTAGTGTCTTGGCACAAGGCCTTCAAAAAATATTATTTGTAGTCTTGGCACAAGGCATTGACTATGTGGTTATGAAGTCTGACATTATGCATTACAAAATTATGAAATTGGCTATTGATATTACATGTGATTATTAGACAAGTAGAATATCTATGCAAATAAGTAAATGAAATTATATGACTTATATTTTAAATATTATAATGATGTTTAAGTTTAAAAGGCTTGTGTTTTAGTCTTATACATTGCCTTAAATGTTTCTTCTTATTCTTGAAAGTTTTTGCTATATTGTTATCCTTACTGAGCATCTGAGCTCACCCCTTTCTATATTGTATTTTTTCCCAGGATGCGAAGAAGTATATTATGACTAAATTTTAGGGATATTCTAAGGGATTAATGTGATCAATGGAGACAATGTTTTTGTTGTTTTTCATTTTATAATGTAATGTAAAACTTATGAATGTATCTAGTACTTACAAGGATACTAAACTAATTGGACTTTCGGGATTTTGATCCCTTTTGATCATGAAAATGTTATATAATAATGCACCGACTCTAGGTAACTGGGGTCAGGGACTTACAAGTGGGACATCTCTCGATGTTCCTAAAGTTACTGCCAACCCAACTTGTTTAGTCATAGAGGCCGAGCCATCTACTGGTAGGGAGAGTCCCCTTTCTTGGGTGACTCAGCTCAGGACACTTCCATCCACTGTAATGATTCTTCCTCATTTCATACCTACTGTGGTGGAGGAGGACCAAGATTTGGATGCTATTATGAGGCATCTAGCTGTGTAAAAGCAGGCATGGTGTCAAATTAATACTCTTGTTGTGAAAACTCCCATAATAGATTTATCTAATGAGGAAGATAACATTAAACAACTACTTTTAATCTAGGTTTAGGCGACTTTGATTTCTGATGTCTGTGTCTCCTTGTGCACCGAATTGTTATAGCTCAGGAGGATCTTGCTACTTGTGAAGGTGATATTGATTGATTCAATTCTTCTCACTACCAAGACCAGAATTTCTGAGATATTAATGACGAGTTGCATCATCTGAAAGATAATGAGGCTAGTTCTCATGATTAGGTGATCACCCAAATGGAGGAGCTGCATGAGTACAAGGCTTGTATGGCCAAACTAAAAGTGCAACTGACATCGTCAAATGCTAATTATGAATCTGTCCAATATAAAGGGAAAGAACTTTGGACCTTCATGAAACAAGTGTGCCTGATGGTTGAAGCTAAAGATGAGTAGAGGGATGATTTAGAATAGGCCCTTAATAGCCCTCATTGGGCAGTTATCGATCTGCTGGAAAGAGAAAGTCAGGCCTCACTATAATTCGTTAGGCTTCCCTGCACCACCTTTATTTTGAAATTAGAAAGAGATTACATATTGTGGATGTTACTCCCACTCTCACTTCCCCCTTTTTTATAAAACATAAACAGTTTTCTTTCTAGTGTTCCTCTTTTACTCTTTTCTACAATATTAATCATTTATGATCAAATTAATTTGATACAATAATCTCAATTGGATATCAATTTGAATTATAATCTTAGATAAGGGAATAATCAGTATATGCTCTAATTTTTCCTGAACCGAGGGGATCAACTAGCATTGTTTGAGTCTTTCTAGGGTTACATAGAGAACCCTAAAAACATAATGCCTTTTTTCATTATCACCGTAATTTTTTCCTAATCCTGTAATGCAGACTTAGTGGGTATAACTCTAATTTTTCATTGTATTCCCTTTGTGGGTTTTTGACCAAACAAGATTTGTGTCTCTTGATGATTCTTGATTGATCATTTTTTCCCTAAACCATATGTAGCATAGATTTAGCGAGATGACACTCAACTTTTGTCTAGGGTGCCCTTTGCGGGTTTCATCCTTGCGAGTGTTGTGTCTTTTTCATTGGTAGTTTAGAGTACTTCCCTCTGTACTATCATTACTAATGTTTTAGGTCGAATATCTTTGACCATGACTTGTGGGGTGAGGTCCCCAATTCAGGATTCATTAACTGAGAATGTCCCGGTAAATTTCGGACATGGATGAGAGGTTTTTTCTTGACCCAGACTCATGATTTCTAGATTTGGGATATGAAATGAGGCATGAATGACATGAGGTGTATTCATATATGGAAAGAATATCCTGAGGATGGATTTTAATTTAGTTGATAGGACAGTTTTTGTGGATAAAATATGTAGAGCCATCAGGGCATAATGTGCATAGTCAAACAAAGGTGTCTGTAGGACACTGCCATTCCATTTCTAATGGCCAAGAAGTATTTATTGAACATTGGATTTGTTTTTATATGCAGTACCATAATGGGTGGCCATTTTAAGGAATGATGTCTGAAAGTAATAATGGAATTTGTATCAGCTTTGTATGGAAAACCCCTCTCACATGAATTTGGATTGTGTAAAGGAGGGTTGAAGAATGGTGCAGTTTAATATCATACAACTAGGAAATTTGGAACCTATTTTGTGAAATCATACTACTATATCTAGAGGAGGGTAATTGATTCATTTCCTCCACAATAGTTTGTCTATGACATTCTTAACCTTTTGGCATTGATAGAGGGAAATATATAAACCGTAATTTGAGGGGTTTTTAAATCCAATGGCTAAGGTGGGACATAAATGTCATAAGGGAGCATAGTGGTAGGAATATCCACTCTTGTGGATGGATTTTCATTTTTTTATAGACCATTTTTTTGGGAAATATATGCAGAGCCGCTGGGGAATAATGTGCATATTCAAACAAAGTTGTTTGTAGGACACTGGCCTTTTACTTCCGATGGCCATGGAGGATTATGGAGATTCAGACCCTTTTAGACACAAAGCATGTCTTGTGAAAAGGGTTTTTCCTAAACATGAAAAGGGGCATTTCAGGTTGAACTTTATTGGGAATTTCAAGAATTGGTAAAGGCATTTATATCCCATCCATGCGAGTTATTTCCTTACGCAAGTTTGACCCTTGCGCGGGTAGGGATGAATGTTTTTACTTCACAGCTAGATACAACTATGATATTCAAATATCACTAGGTATGATGTGATGATATGAATCAAGATGTATGTAGTTATTTTAAGTTTTTTCTCATATATGGATCTGATTTGTGCATACGAATGAGCATTTTTATTTTGGACATAGATTCACCAATGAGGTAGGAGTGTATGTTGAACCTCCCTATGTAGATTGATTTCTTATATAGGGTCATGAGGTGAAATACACTTTTATGTGACCTAGACTAAGGGTGAATACCAGGCATCAAGTATCAGGCAGTTTGAACGTCATTGGATCAAGATGTCTATGTAGAAGCCCTGAGTAACCAGAGGGTAATCGAGCCGGGGTGTTCTGACCTGTCTAGGATGTGAGTAGGAAAGAACATGTAAGACATGATTTCGAGGGTTCTTGGATCTAGAGGAATGAAATGGGTATTAAAAGATATTAGTCATATTAAAACAGGAAAATACTCTCCTTGGGAAGAATTTTACTTTGGTTGACATGCCATTTTTGTGGGAAACATATGCAGAGCCTCTGGGGCATAATGTACATAGTCAAACAAAGGTTTCTGCAAGACACTGACCTTCCATTCCTGATGGCCATGAAGGGATATGATAATCCAAGATCTCTCAAAGCACAGAGTCTGATAAAGGAAGATGGTTGATTTGGATATGTCAAAAACACTCAGGCCATGATTATTCATGGAATTAGGTGATTATTCATGGAATTGGGAGTCTCTCTATACAAGTTTAACGTATACATGACGTGGGATATTTTGACTTTTTTTTTCAGATCGGGGCCTAGTTTTTAGAATCTAGGCATCCCTAGACCAGGTTCCATGCAAAAATTTTAGTCCATGCATAAGGAGTGGGGGAATTTTATTTATACATGGGAACCATGTAGTTTTTTTTTCATTCATGTGATTGGGACTTTGGGCCATTCAGTTTAACGTCATGCAGTGAGGACATCTTCTATACAGTTTAACGTCGTGTGGAAATGACATCTTCTATATAGTTTAACATCATGTGTAAAGGAAGTTGAAAAAACATTTTATCCTTCATTTTTTAGGGATGAAACATCAAAGAGACCATGCGTAAATATGAGATAATCAGGATGGCGTATTCCCTATACACCCTAGATATGAGTGGGGGAGGAATGTTTAAACCATGATTCCAGGAGTTCTTGGATCAGGAGGGATGACATGGGGCTTAGAATCCATTAGGAATACAAAGAGAGTAAAATTGTCTCTTGGGGATGAATTTTCCTTTAGTTGACATTCCATTTTTGTGGTAAACATATACAAAGCCATCGAGGCATAAGGTGCATAGTCAAACAAAGGTTTTTGCAAGACATTGAACTTCCATTCATGATAGCTGTGGATGATTATGGTGACTCGAGATTATCCAGGTCATAAAGTTTGATGAATGAAAGGAGGATGTTTGGGTTTATGAGTAATGTCTAGGTCATGATTAGTTTTGAGGTTATAGATCCTTTACATAGATCAAATTCATATATAAGGGGAATCATGGTCTCTTGACACTTTCAAAATGTAGGAATTCATATCCAGAATCCACTGCATCTATTTTCATTTCAATGTGAGGGGTTGGGGGGTTTCCCCCCTTTGTTTTATTCTTTGTTGCTATACCTGGGATTTCTATCTTGAGCATTGATACATATCTTGTTATACTGAGAAACAATACATACACAGTTCTTGAAATACCTTACAGTTTAATGCTATGTTGTTATGAATTATTTGGACATTCCGTTTAACTTAATGTGGTGAGGACTCTTGAATTTCCCTATACAAGGTTGGCTTATATATAGGGGGAGTCATTTTTTTCATGATGGATAGAACTAGGGAGGCCTAGGTGTCACTACATGTCCCATTGGTGGGTGGGAATCAAGCCACATGTAGTTCTGGTATCCTATGTAATTTAACATCATACGATAAGGAATAAAGTGAACTGACTTGAAAAGGATGACGTGAGTGAAGTGTTAAGCTTAAACCTCATGGAGGTTTCCTACTTATCCCAATTAATTGGGAATCAAATTCCATATAGTTATTGAAGGAAATTCCCTGTATATGTCTGATTTATACGTAGGGATAAGGGAATTTTTTTAAGTAGCGGCTAGACCAATACGAAGAATCCAGACATCACTACATATCATGAAAGAGTAGGAATCAAGCCACACATAGTTCTTGGGGTTCCCTATACCAGTAGGACTCATGAACAGAGAGGGGGAATTTTACATTTTTCTTTGTTTTATGGATGCTGGATTGGGATGGAAGATTCGAGCATCACTACGCATCCCATATGGAAGGAATCAAGCTATACATAGTTCTAGAGAGTAGCATGGTAGGTGACCAATTCTGGCAGTAATGTCCCCTCAAGTGAGAACATCATTGGGGATATACAGTTTAACATCATGCAGTAAGGAAAAAATTTATTCCCACGCATGTATGACTTGTACGTAGGGAGAGGGGAGTTATTGATTTTTACTATTGGCTGGACTAGGATGTATAATCTAGACATCACTACATATCATACAAGGGCGGAAATCATGCCATACATAGTTATAAGGATCCCCCCATGAAAGTCTGACCTATGCATAGAGAGGGGGGGGGGGGGGGTCAGATTTATACCATTCTTGTAAGATTATGGGATTATTATACTCCTCTATGCTTTGTCTATGTGGGGGAAATCCAAATTTCCATTCTTAAGCTCATGTGAGTTATACTCGGTGTGAGAAACAAGGAACGATGAGGAATTACCTTGTAGTATAGGGGAAACCGAGGATGCAACAGAGGAATTCCATGTCATGTGGTGACTAGACCAAGACTTAGGGTCAAAGTGTCTCTACAAATCCCATTAATGAATAAGAATCAAGTCGTACGTAGTTCTCTATCATGGCATGGTAGGAGACTGATCCCAAAGACAATGTTTCCCTGGGTGAGAACATTTTTGGGGCCATACCATTTAATGTAACGTGGTAAGGATGAAAGTGTTTAGTAGTTTAACATTGTGCAGCATGGATGAATATGTTGCTATGAATTTTAATGTCATGCATATAAGATGATGGTGTTGAGTAGTTTAACATCATGCAACATGGAATAATATATTTCTATACAATTTAATGTCATTAAGGTAAGATGATAAATATGGTGTCTACATAATCCACACCACAACATGTTCCAGTGCATGTGACTCATGGTCCATGACTCAACGTTCCACAATTGGTGACTTAGGGTGTCTACTGTAGACTAATCAGGATAAAACTTCTTAGATTATGGAAGAAAAATTTTGTACCAACCATGTTTCTCAATCCCATGTACATAATTATATCATAATAGCAGACATATCTATCACAACATCATTCACAACATCATGCAGATAGGAAATTCATCCTATATGGCATGACATAATGCATGCTATTTAATTTCTAACAATTACCTAAAATGATGCATGAGGTGGAATACCCTCATCTCATCAGGTTGCTACAAAATAGAACCCACAATCATATCAATAATAATGTCACAATTTAAGTGCATCACCCAATCGTGGAATTAAATCAAATATAGTATCCAAAATCTAGAAAACAACAATTTACATTTTAGGAAATTTGGCGTTTTCCTATACATGGGTTAGCTACACATAGACATAGTTCATTACCAAATTCTAATTCCTTACTATGTTGGTATATTGTCACCAAATAGTAAAGAAAACTTGAAAGGAAAACCCCTATGATACCACTTTGTAATATCCCAGACCCAGATGCCACTCAAAAATGCCTTAATACCAGTTGGATAAATGGACTCAAGATTATCTCCCCAAATTCCAGAGGCTGACAACTAGCATCAAGGGTCAATGTTGGGTCTATAGGGAGACTATTACCTCATTACTAGAGTGTAACGTAATAGAATATCAATATCAGTCAATAGTAGAATAAGTATAATAGTCATACAATAAATAAAAAGCATGAATAAATAGCAATACCAAAATGAATCTTATATTAATAAATATGGTTATACATGTATCTCAAAAATATCCAAAACAAGTAAACAATAGTACAATACAATATATGTATCATAATTCCAAAAATACCAAAATAAACTATCACTCGATAGTATCATGAGCCTCAGCTTAGTCCTATTCCCTCCTTCTCCTAATCATGGCCCAAAATCAACCATTAAACTATAGGTTCTTTCCACGATCCCTACCTACTTCCAAATAGTCTATTTTGATACCTGATAGTGGCCCGAACAGGGTGTGAGAAACAATACCAGTAGGTAAAAACCTAAAGGTCTATAACAGATCTTATCTGTTCAATATAATAAGCTAAAAAAACATGCAAGGTAAAATAGGTAAATAGTATGTAAGTGAAGTTACCATGGAATATATATACTACAAGCGATACTATGTATTCTCAAGAGGTTACCTATAAAACATGGTCAAGCTCTTATATCAAGGAAGGTACAAAAAAATCACAAATAACCAACACGAATTCACTATGCATCCACATGTATCATATCAACCATATTCATTCTTTATAATAAGAAATGTCAGAATACCATGGAATAGATGTGCAACCAAGTATATCATAATTACCATGGTTGTTCCATAAATCCGAAGTGTCAGACCATGAAGGTACTGATCTACGGAGTAGAAGTCCAAGGAATCCTCATCGAGTCCTAGAAGCATCTTGATAGGAACTCGGTTAGACTTGAGTTGGGTTCTAAGGATCTTGTATACTGACCATGTCAACTATGATCCCAAGACAAACCATACCTAATAGGTACCAAGGCCCAAGGTATCCCACAGAATCAATACCCAAGGATAAATCTCTATCTAAGGCTTCTACTACCACATTCAAGATCCAAGGAGTAACATCCAAGGAATATAATGGAAACATTCATAATTTGTTCCATTCAAAAATTCACAAGCATCCAATTGCAACCTATGAGTATACCCACTCATTATCCACAATTGAAATTCAAAGGAAAATAATGAGTATACCCCCTTATTTAACAAAACCATACAATACATTTGATTAATTAGACAAGGAATATCATGTTGAAACATGGAAAGGGAGGCAAAAAATCACCTATCAATCAAGTAATTAAATTTAATTTAGTTTAATTCACTTATTAATAGGACTATTCTATCTTGGAAAGCATAAAAAACAACACTTGGGTGGTTTGAAAAATGGAAAAGGAAAAGGGAACACTCCATGGGTGGCCTCAGTTTGGGTAACAAGTTTCAAAGAGTCTCAAAGTAACCAAATAGCATACCTAATAGGTCCAATTTTATTTAATTCAATTAATAAACTCATAATTGGAGTCGCGTTAGAAATTCCGGTGGGCGACACAGAAACAACTATCCTAATAAAGCACCAAACCAAATGGGAAAAGTATTGACTACCTACTGTAGGTCGGTAGTAGAGTTCTTGTTTAGTATTATCTTCTAATTCAAATCAAATCAGAAGAAAATTGAAGAATTGATGAAGAACCTAAAATTAGGGCATATTACCTTGCACCTAAATAGCATAACTGATACTAAGATAGATGATGAATGACACAAAATGAGTTGAGTACTCACCGAAATAGATCCAATGAGACCGATGACACTCGATTCTATTATCATATGAGGAAGATAGATCAAATCCTATTTTAGGCATCAAAGGAGATCTCAACATCCACCAATTGTCCAACATGAGAGAAGAGGAAAATTAAGTTGGGTTATAATATTAAATGAGGGATGTTTGGTAATTTCAAAAAAAATATAGGGTTGAAAAATTGGACAAACTATGTGCCAACCATGCTCCCTTTTCTATAGTAAGGGGAAAATTGCACGATTAGTACACACGATTTGACTAACCATGCACAAACCTTGAGAAACCACTATGTTAAAATTCTATAGTTTTTCACAAGACTGTATGACCCAAATTTCATGTTTTTTTAACCATGCGGTCTGTAGGACTCCAATGTCCATCCTCACACAGTTAGAAGTAACCATGTGACCTACCCTACATAGTTTCTACTAACCGTACAATCAAGACTATTTCTCCCAAAATTTGGGTACTAGGCTTCGAACAAGCCTCAAACACCCCTGAAACACCTGTGATCAAATTGGGTACTCACATTAGGCCACAATTAAAAATTTAAACCAAAAGTAATTGCATGAAAACCTAGGTTCTTACAATAAATAGATAATGTTATATGTGTAAAATATAGTGAAACAAAAGAACCAACTCCTGTGAAACCTAAATAATCTTTCCTTGTGAAGAAACTAGAAGATAAATTCTCTATATAGATGAAAATAGTGAATAAGGAAAAGTAAAAGGCCAAAATGGGGGACCTGCATCTAACCCAATCTCTCATATATACAAGAATAAAACAACCCAAGAAAACTTATGAAGAAGAATTAAAACAAGAGGTCATGGAGACATTCAAAAGACTAGATATCAACATCCCTTTTCTAGAGGCCATCCACCAAATCCCAATGTCTAAATGGTTTCTCAAAGAATTTTGTATCAGGAAGATGAATTTTCAAGGAAAAGGGATGGAATAAAGAGTTGAGATCATTAAACCTATCTCAAACTCATAATGGGCAAGTCCCATTCATATAGTAACAAAAAAAGATAGGATTCAACATTGAAAAAAATGAGAATGACGATTAGTGCCCACTAGGATTTAGAATAGTTAGAGGGTCTGCATTAATTATAGGAGATTAAATCATGTGACCTGAAAGGATTATTTTCCCACCCCTTTGGTAGACTAAATGTTAGAGAGGTTATATGGGAAAGGAAATTATTATTTCCTTGATGGGATCTATAAGTATTTTTAGGTTCCAATATCATCTAAATACCAAAATAAAACAATATTCACATGACCATTTTGTATGTTTTCTTACTAAAGGATTCCCTTTTAGTTGTACAATTCCTAGGTGATTTTCAAAGTTACATGGTAATAATCTTTTAAAACCATATTGAGAGGTACCTAAAGATATTTATTGATGAATTTTCTATCTATGGTCTATGTTTCGAAAACTATCTTGAAAATTTAGAAAAAGTTGTAAGGAAATTTATTGAGAATAAATTAGTTATAATCTTTAAAAAATGTCATTTCATGGTGGATAAAGGTAATGTGTTAGTACATATATTTACTGAATATGGTATTGTAATATATAAGTTCAAAGTTCACATTATTTCAACACTACCTTTCCCCACCATTATTAGACACATTGGATCAATTTTAGGCCATGCTATATTTTTTTGGAGTTTTCTTATAGATTTTATAAAAAATTTATTTACCATTGAATAAATTTATGAAAAAGGAAATTAATTTTTTATTTGATTCATGTATGTAATATTTTAAAAAACATAAATATATCTTGACCAAAACCCCTAAAATTTATCCACCCAACTAGATTACCCCTTTTAAAGTGATGTGTGATTCCTCAGACAAGGTCATGGGAGCATAACTATCCTAAAAGTTTGATGGGAAATCACATATGATAAATAAACTTCAAAAAATATGTACTTAGACCAAATAAATTATAAAAAAATATGGAAAGAGTTTTTTTCAATTTTTATTTCATTGGATAAATTTTACCCATATCTATTACCAAGTAAAGAAACTATTTTTTATAACCATGTAACATCGAGGTATTTTATCAAGAAAGTTAGAGAAAACCCGAGGTATGTAAGATGGATTCTTATGTTACAAGATATAGACTTGGAGATTAAGTAAAATAAGGGATTTGAAAATATTTTGGCATACTACATTAGTGTCTTAACTCACATCGTTGTGGTAGAAACACCAACCAAGACAACCTTGAATGACTCATTCCATGGTGAGTAGCTATAAAAGGTCACCAATGTTCCTCATCATGTTGAATTGGTGATTTTTTTGGTCACATAAAAGGTAAACTCATTATTTTCCAAGAGTCAAACTTTTAAATTGAAATTTGAATAAAAATATTATTTCTGGTAGGATCCTTATTTATGGAAGATATATAGTGACCAAGTGATTATAAGATGCATCATTGAAGAAGAATTTAAGTCTGTGCTTAAATTTTTTCATCCAATTACATGTGAAATCCATTTTGGACCTTAAAGAATAGTCAGGAAGGTTTTATAAGGTTGATTATTTTAGCCATAAATTTTTAAATATTCATAGGATTTTTTTAAATCATTTCTAAACTATCAATTTATCATGGTGTTTCCAAAAGGAAAGAAATACCCCCAACAACCTTTTATTTTTTAATAAAGTAGTTGATGTATAGGGATTAGATTTCATGGGTATATTTCCAATCTATTTTATATTTTCTTGTATCCTATTATAATTATAATATGTTTTCAAACATATTGAAGAAATAATAACCCAAACTGATGATGAAAAAAATGTCATTGAGTTTATGAGATCAAACATTTTTGTATATTTGGAGTGCCTCAAGACATAATCTATGGCCTGTTGGAGTTGGTGGTCTAGGACCAACTACTTTGTACTTTATTCATTAACAAAAGCCTTATCACATCTTGATTGTTCTTCTGCGTGACAATGCATGTGATAATGTCCTAAGGATATCTGTTGCATTAAAGGGTCATAGCGGATCCCTGGTATGATGAGAACCCAGAAGTGCCATAACACTATTCTTGAAAGTATGTTCTATGGCCGGATGATATTATTTGAGGGGAACAAATAATACAGGTCATTAGGGGTGATGACTCATAAAACTTTGAGGAACCTTCTCATGGTGTGCGCCCTTGGTAATATCCAGGAGGATATTATGAGAATGAGACCCGCCAGTAGGAAATCCACATTTCATAGTGTCATTGGATGTTCTTATCTGTGGACGTGTGTATTGGTCCTTAGAATTTAAGATTATTATTAATGAGTATTACAACTCTCACACTTAGATGTATTGACGAAAACTATGATGACACACTGTTCGAAGCGAGGTAGGATACGTTGGGTGCGTCAAGAGTAATACTGCATTAAGAGATAATGCGAGAAAGGATATGTCCATTCTGTTCCATAACGGAAGTATATATCTCATGCCCTTTGATGGAATTGATATATCCTACATAAATCCATGGCCATGGTAAGGTATGGGAGAGTTCAATTCCGGGAAGTCAAAGAAAGAATAATCAAGCACATGGGTTGATGGCACTAGCATGCAACCCGCTTGATTAGAGATATCGAGACAAAGGGATTATATTACATGGTAAGAGTTGGTAGGAGGTGACACGTCATTGCGGCGTTAACTTCTTTCTCTATGGGTGCCTTGGCATGTTGCTAGATGCTAACATTGGACTTTAGGCAGGTTCTACCTAATGCCACTGAGAAAGAGGCCTAGAGGGTCACACACTAAGTGTGTCCATGTATCTCAGTTAAATATTAATTTAACAAGTTAAATAAATATTATTCATGACTGTGGTTTAATAATTATTTAAGGATGCCTGATCCCATTTATTTCAACAGTAGTTATTCGAGAGAATATATTGTGGGCGAAATAATATGTATTTATTAGCGAGTAATGCAGTTACATTTATTTAAGAAATAAATAGCCATTACTCAAGGTCTAATAAATGAGGTGGAGGAAAAATAAATAAAACTGGAAAAATAAAAGTACACGCTGTGTATGTTTATACATACACACCGTGTAGTTTGTTTTTTCGGGTTTCATGAGAAAATATTGTTTATTTAATTAAATGATATTAAATGTGATACATTGGATGCATGTCAAGTAATAATGATGGTCAACTGTCATTATTAAGACATGGGGTATTACTAAGAATTAAATGAAATAATTAAATGCTTTTGGGAAATTAATTCATTTTATTATTCTAAGTATTATAAATCCCAATTACATTATTCTCATGAAGGTTATCCATTGTTGTTCACAACGGATTGGAAATACTCTCAAGACAAGAGAGAATTCCCTTTCCACCAAGAATGCTTTCAAGTTACGAAAGAAAGATCCTCCACCGGATCAAGGCGATCGAGACGGACATCGCAAGCAAAGGATCTTCCACGCTAGCACCCAGATTTCCTTTCAGCGATGTCCAGAGATACGTAGAGAACGTGTGGATCACCACTAGAAGAATCCTATACTTGGATTCTGTGACGCAACGACGGATCACAGGATCATGACCAGAGACATCAACGAACAAGGAATTCCATCGAGGTAATTATTATGAATTAATTAAATTAATTATAACCAACATATGAAGATCCTATCTCAAGGGTTCCAGGACTCTTCGTTTCTTTTTAGTTCTTCATTCTATTCCGAAGATATGGCATTTTATATCATGACAGATCTCGGATTGAACGTTGTTTAACGCTAAAATTAAAGTTGGGCAAACCCACCAACGCGCTTCCGCTGTGCCCAGAACCTACAAGTGGTATCAGAGCGGGTCATATCATTGATTATAATTATTTAGTTTTTCGTTGGTGATTTACGCATTTAATAATTTAGTTATTTCAATTCTAGTTTAATCGTTCTGGAAATATAAATCTCGAGATCTATTCCTCCTCCCTCGTTTCTCGTTCACCTCATAGAAATGATTTTTTCTTTTAATTTTGATTAAAATAAAATATAAGAACTCATCTGGAGGAGCCAAACGTTTCTGGCCATACAACACCAGAATACACGGCGTGTATTCAGAAGTAAACGCCATGTAGTCTAGGTTCAATGAATTGACTGATCCGCCAAATCAAGCTCTGTATTGGATTCTTTCTAAGAATTTTAGACACCGTGTGTTGACCAGAAACAGGTGGCACACGGTTTCCGGATTACATGCCGTGTGGTCCAATTAACACGATGTGTAGTCCCTTTGGGTTTGGGTTGGACTGTGTACCCCGTACACGGCTTGCCTGGCTGGAAACTATGTAACGTGGAAACTACACGGCGTGTGTCCAAAAGAACACGCCGTGTACTCCGATAATTTCCGAAGTACATTAACACGCCCTGTCCCCGGGCGTGTACTTCGGATGGATGGTGAAGAAAAGTACACGCCATGTAGTCGTAACTACACTCCGTGTACTCACCCAAATTATGCAGATTTATTAAATTTTTTTATTATATTATACAAACCCTTGAGACATGTACCATGGTGCAGGCGTAAAGCTGAGGCACAACACGTGATAGGTGTTTTATATATATGTGTTTAATTTAACATCCGAGTAATAAACAAGAATTCACCGGGTTGCCTCCAAGGTACAAGTTACATACAAGGATAATTTTAAACGAATTTATTTGTTTAAAATTATGATGGATGATAATCTCAAGGAAGTTCAGAAAAGATTTTAAGATAAAATGATTGATTAATTAAAGATAATTAATTAATTCGATCGTGATTTATCTTAAACAAGAACGATTAAAGAATTGAATGCTAGTTTTATTTATGCGTAAATATCATTGCATGTATGGATGATCATGAGCTAGACTGAGACCTTTGTATGTGAATGATTTCTTTTAATTTATTTATTTAAATTAAATTTGTTGGCCTGTGATCCATCTCTTCATTAATATGTAGGGCCTGCGTGCCCAAGGATTCTTTTATGTAAAAACCCCTTTTTATCCCTCACCTACATGTGAGATAAATGCATATGTAATGAATGGAGATCCCAATCTAGTGGAGGCGGCTCAAGTCAGGAGCCAAGGTGAAACCAATCCAAGGAGATACAAAGGTGGACAGGTGGAAAAGCTGTAAACACGAACCCAAAAGGTTCAAGGTGTTTCTCTCCTAGGTCTTGGGTTAGTTTATCAACCGCGAGATAAACTAACCAATAGAAAAGCTCATGATCATACCATTTATTTTATTTCTATCAGTTGCATGGTTTATTTATTGTGGGTGTGTTGTCACGATCACACAATTAATGAATTAAACGAGCATGCAAGATGGAACTAAAATAAAACCGGCTTATACGTAAATATTATCTTAAACATGGTTAATCACTTAAGTATATCCCACTTAATATTAACAAGAATGTAATCAAAGATAATAAAATGGAAATTTACGTATAAGGATAAAGTCCCTCAAAAGAAATATTAATTCGGTATAGTCTTCCATAATCTTGGTTAGAATCGAACCATAGTTTAAATTGCTTGACCAACCCTAATTGGGGTGCTTTCAATTATCGGATAATTCTAATTCAAGGTTTTAGGTTGACTTGACTTGGTTCGCATCAAGGGTTTATTGCCACAGCAGGACTTGGTGTGACCAAGAGGCAAAGTTTGAGGAAATCCAAAATAAAAGGATTCCAGGATTGGGGAGTCCACTCAGTGAATCAAGGAGCTGTGAGTTAATGCAGTTGGCATTTGGAATGCCTAACTAAAACCCTTCAAGTTTCTTGACCAACCCTAGTTGGGGTAATGCAAAGGGAAATATGGATCCTTGCCACTAGAATATTCAGGAAACAGAATATTCCGAAATCAATGGTGAGGGCTATTGGATTTCGATAAAATAGTGGGAGACTAATAGGTATTAATTTATTTATTTGTCTCATTTTTTGTAATAAAGTACAAAACCTTTGATTATCTGAATTTGTAGAAACGGCAAGAAAATGAATTCAAACATATCATTGTGACCATACTCGAGAAGGAAAACCTTCTCACCAGCACCAATTTCCAAGAGTGGCAGAGGAGTTTACACGTCGTCCTTTGCCAAAAAAGGAAATTGTATGTATTGGAAGAGCCTATTCCAGTTGCGCCTGGGAAAGAGGCTAGTGATGAGGAATTATCTCTCTACATGAAACACATGGATGATGCCACAAATTTCTAGTGTTTCATGCTATCGGCCATGTCTAATGAGCTCTTGAAGCAACATGAAAACATGGATGTGTATAACATGATGTCTCACCTTAAAGATCTCTACCAAGAGAAGGCGAGACAGGAGAGGTATGAGATCTCCAATGCTTTGTTTACCACGAAGCTTGGTGATTCTGCGCCAGCTAGGTCTCATGTAGTCAAGCTTATTGGCTACATTGAACACCTAGACATCTTAGGGATTAAATTCCCATATGAGTTGCGTACATATCTCATCCTATCATCACTACCCAAGACCTTCTCTAGATTCATTGTCAACTATAACATGAGCGGCAATGAGAAGAGTCTCTCGGAGCTTCTGACCTTGATTCACCAGGTTGACAAGGACATGGGGCGTGACAAACCCGCAGTCCTTATGGTGAACAAGAAAAGAAAGGATAAGGAAAAGGGTCCAAATACCTATAAACGGTCTGAAGCCCCCGAGCACCGTCCCTCCAATAAGGGGAAGATCCAGAGGCAGGGAAAGGAATGGGAGGTGGTGTGTTTTTTATGTGGCAAGCAGGGCCACTTGAAGAGGAACTGCGCCCAGAAGTGTGGGGACGCTAAAGGTGCGTTCATTATCGAGTGAAATCTTTCTATTTCTATGCATTGGGTATTAGATACAGCTTGTGGGGCTCACATCTGTATTCAAATGCAGGAACCAAGTATATTTAGAAAGATCACCATAGGAGAGGTGGATCTTCGAGCTACCAATGGCGCAAGGCTGGCTGCATTGGCTATTGGCGACTACCACCTCTCATTGCTGACTGGGATGATTTTGGTTTTACATAACTGTTATTTTGTGCCTAGTGTTACCAAGAACATAATTTCTGTATCTTGTTTGGATATGGATGGATTTGTTTTCAAGTTCAGAAATAAGGGTCGTCTCTTTTATAAGAACAACGTATATTATGGTATGACACATTTGAATAATGGTTTGTATGTATTAAATTACGAAAACCAAGTGTTGGCAATCGATAACAAAAAAACTCACATGACTCATACATCACCTAGTTGTGGCATCACCGCCTTGGTCATGTAAACAAGAAGCTATTGACAAAGCTCTGTCAAGATGGATATTTAGACTCTACTGAGCTAAAACCACTTGATAGATGTCACGCTTGTTTATAAGGTAAAATGACCAAGCTGTCTTTTGGTGGACAGGGTGAAAGGGCCACAGAGCTTCTAGGATTGGTACACACGGATGTATATAGACCATTTCTAGTAGAAGCTAGAGGTGGATATTCTTACTTCATTACTTTTACTTATGATTTGAGTAGATACATATTTGTCTACTTAATGAGGTATAAGTTAGAAGCCTTAGAGAAATTTAAGGAATTAAATAATAAAGTAGAGAATCAGCTTGGTAAGAAGATAAAGAAGCTTTGATCGGATCTAGGTGGAGAATATCTGAACCAAGAGTTCATTGATCTTCTATGGGAGTCTGGGATTCTATCTTAGCTCACTCCTCCTTATACACCATAGTGGAATGGTGTTAGTGAAAGGAGGAACCACACCTTGTTGGACATGGTAAGGTCAATGATGAGTCATGCGGATCTTCCATTATCCTTTTGGGGATATGCATTACAAATTGCATCATACACATTAAACCAAGTACCAATTAAGGTGGCAAATGGAATTACCTCCGAGTTATGGAATGGAAAGAAACCCATTTGTCACATACACATGTATGGGGATGCGAGGCGTTTGTTAAGGCCTTCTCAGGAAAAAATTAGCACCTCGGGGCACGAAGTGTATCTTTATAGGATATCCTAAGGAAACGAAAGGATATTACCTATATAACCCTCAAGACAAGAAAGTGACTGTCGCCAGACAAGCTGTCTTTCTTGAGAGGGAGCACATCCTCAAGAAGGATAGTGGGAGAAAGATTGACTTTGAAAAAGTTGATGCTCAAGATACAGAGGAGTTGGTACAGGAAAAGTTCCACAGGTCCCCATAGAAGAGGTTCCAGAAACACAAAAACTGCGTAGAAGCTCAAGAGAGGTAAGGGAACCAAAGAGATTTGGTTTCCTAGTCACTGAGGATGGTGAATCATTATTGTTGGACAATAATGAACCTCTCTCATACAAGGAATCATTAGAAAGATCAGAAGCTGCAAGATGGCTAGAAGCTATGAATTCTGAGATGGATTCCATGTATCAGAACCAAGTTTGAGTTCTGGTTGATGAGCCAGTTGATGTAAAGCCTGTTGGATGCAAATGGGTATTAAAGAGAAAAATGGACATGGAAGGTCAAATTAGAACCTATAAAGCAAGGCTAGTGGCTAAAGGATTTAGACAGCGTCAAGGAATTGACTATGATGAAACATTTTCGCTAGTTTCCATGTTTAAATCCATAAGAATCATACTTGCCATAACACCTTACCATGACTATGAGATTTGGAATATGGATGTCAAAACGACTTTCCTTAACGGGAACCTTCAGGAAGATGTCTATATAACACAAACAAAAGGGTTTGTGACACCAGGTGAAGCCAAATGGGTTTTCAAGTTGGAGAAATCCATTTATGGATTGAAGCAAGCATCCAGGTCATGGAACATTCGATTTGATGAAGCCATAAAGGAATTTGGTTTCATTAAGAATGAATATGAGCCATGTGTTTATAAGCAGTTTAATGGGAATGTGGTCGTTATCCTAGTAGTATATGTTGATGACATATTGGTTATTAGAAATGACGTACCAGCCTTACAGTCTGTTAAGGACTGGTTGAACAAGTGTTTCTCCATGAAGGACTTGGGAGAATCAACCTACATTCTAGGGATCAAGATCGTTCATGATAGATCCAAGAGGCTTCTTGGACTAAGTCAGGGTACATACATTGACCAGATACTAAAGGGATTTAGTATGGAACAATCCAAGAGGGGATTGGTTCCAGTGTCACATGGCATACAACTTTCTAAGAAAATGTGTCCTCAGACACAACAAGAGAAAGATAGAATGAGTAAGATCCCATAATCTTTGGCTATAAGATCCATCATGTATGCCTTTTTATGTACCAGGCTTGATGTTGCCTATACACTGAGCATGGTAGGCAGATATCAAGCA
The DNA here is from genome assembly GCA_963277665.1 of Viscum album. Lineage (NCBI taxonomy): Eukaryota > Viridiplantae > Streptophyta > Magnoliopsida > Santalales > Viscaceae > Viscum > Viscum album. Next base: position 78,187,919 of record OY728163.1, on the reverse strand, counting down.
AATCCAGGAGAACAACATTGGACTGCTGTTATGTAACAACCTGAGATTTTAAAAGATACATTCTTTTTAATTTCATTCATATCTTCTTTTGTACGATACACCAAGATTATCTTGCGCTATACGAAACACCGTATTAGCTTGCAGTATACGCAACACTAATCTTGGCTCGTGTTACACACAATTTTAAGTTCGTTTGATAGAAGTTATTCTACGCAACATTGAGTGTGTATATATATATATATAGTCAATGTATAAATAAAATATGGTTTGATTCTATTATATGAAAAAACAAAGGAGTCCTACACTACACGCAACCCTGACTTGGCTTGCGTTACACGCAATTGTAACCTTCCTCGATAGCGTGTATTGTACGCAATACCAGGTTTTACTAAACAACGATATATTATTATAATATTATTATGAACTAGCCGTTATGAATAGTATTAACTAAATTTTGAATTTTATAACATTATTATTCATCTTACACATTTTCTAAAACATGTTATAAGAACAAAATAATATTTTCAGGTAAAATAAGTATTTTTCAAAAAATGCAGTTTTGCCGCCTTTTGATGGAGCACCCACTTTAAATCTAGTTTTTGACATGTTTATAAGTTCAATTTGACAAAATAAAATTCTTCTTTGGAATCAAGAAATAAAAATTTACTTTGGATAAATTTTTCGTATTATTCTGGTAACTTTCATATTTTGATGAATAGTAAAAACACACTATATTTTAATTAAAAACAACTTTTTTCATCGTAATATCTTATGTGGTTAAATTATAATATTGAGTGGTTTTAAAGTATAAATATAATATATTTTTACCATTTAATATAATTTATTTCATTATCATTGATTTTACCTTGAATTCATAGGTTAAATCAATTCAATCTTTTGCAATGTTTTAAAGAAAAACCCGTTTTCTTTCGACAATGGGATTAATTTTAATTTAATTTCTGCAACTTTTGTGTATTGAATTTGGAAAAATTGATTCCATATTTGGAATCAGTGGGTCCAAATTATGTTAATAAGGCACTTTTTATTTTTGGGCATTGTGAATAGTAACTACGGTAAATTTTATTTACCATAGTTAAAGGTAAATCGGGTAATTAAGGGTAAATATAAAATTACCCTAACACTTGGAAAAATCCTATTGGATGACTAAAATTAGACCCATATCACCTAAGGGTCGGATTAGATTCATTTAATGGACTTTTTCCATTAAAATAATTTAATTATTATTAAAACCAAAGAAAGTGACAACATGTCACTCTCTTAAATACTATAAGTATAATAATTTTAAGTTAGTGATAAACTTCATGAAACTTCCAACATTAATATTTTACAGAAATCTAACAAAATTATATACATCATGAGAATTTATTTATAATTTTTTGGGATTAAATAATTATCATTAATTGTGACACAATGGTGATGCAGAAATTATTTATCTAGTGAAAAATCAAGAATATAGTTTTTATTAAACTAATAGTGACCATAAAAGGAACAAAACCCTGACCAAAACTTATTTTTCATGTAAATTTAAACTATAATCATCCAATGGTCGAATATTGGACCATTTGGAGTCTTATACAAGCAATTATGACACTTATATTATTTTATTTTAAATGATGCCAAAGTTGTCACCTTCATAATTTAATTTAAATATTGTGATTTTAAGATGATAAATTAGAGTAAAAGTATTATTGTGAAAGGTAATAGATTTATCTTCATCATAAGATTTTATTTTAAATTTTAATGCAAAAATCAGTATATTAAATAATTATACAAAAATGTTGTAGTAATTATTTTATTAAGAGATAATCCAAATAAATGGTTTTAAAAATAATAAAATAAATATTATATGAACTATTTAATGTGATACACTAATTTTATAGATACATATGACCGTTTATGAATCTATTAAAGATTTTAGTTAGACCATATCTTATGTATATATTTTATTTAAATTCAAATAAATGAATAGTGTCAAAATTGACACTATTGTTATTTTATAAAAATAACATATTATAAAATTGTTTAAAAATCACAAAAAAATTTAAAAATTATACATTTAAATTTATATGGTCTATAATGTTATAAAGTAAAAAATTATGGAAAATTCACAACAAATAAGTAATTATTTGTTATAATTTAAAATTTAGAATTTTATTACCACAAATAAACATAAATAGATTAAATAAGGATAAATCAAAATGATAAGGTTTAAAATAAGATCCAAACATGTCTAAATTTTATTTTTTGATGATATTACAACCCTATCTCATCTAATATTCGAATATGAGTCATTTTTGGAGGTTTTTAAGTGGGGTTAGATTTATTATAAATTAATATTTTTAAGAATTCCAAAGGTGCCCCTCTCCTCCCTTATAAAAGGGCACCTCCTCCCTCTCCTCCTCACACCAATTTGAGGCTTCATGCTCGGAAAACCCTGCCAAAGTATCTTTTACTCTTCCATATAATCATCCTAGAGGTTCTGGTCTACTTTAAAGACCAATCTTAGTGCCCTAAGAGGAGGTTTCAAAGAGGCATATCGAAGGAGAGGTAATTTCTTCTCCCGATTCTTTCAAGCTTCTTTCTTCTTCAACTTCGTCTTATTTAGTTGTTTAATTATAAAGTAATAACATCATTATCACTAATATACTTATTTGTTATTATAAATATGAAACAACCACATTTCACCTTCTATCCATCCTATGGAAAACAAAATCACCGCGCGTGCGTACGTACGGAATACCGTCTCCACACTGTGGTGTAATCTATTTTTCCACCAACACCTTACATGGATGGGAATAATGGTGTAAAGAATAACTATACATAGTTATTATAACATCATACTGATTCTGATATATTGTATCATCCACTCCAATTCAATTCAATAATTATGGAAATGATATCATCACACGTGCATACGTACGGACTACCGTCTAAACGACGCGATGAGATTCATTCTCTATGTTAACCATTTAAGAATGATTATAAAGTATATATAAGCAATAATAATGAAATATATGACATTATAAAGCTACTGGATTTCTGTATATATGTATTTCATCTACTTAATTCGATTCAACTCAATAAGGAAACGAAAACAGCGTTCATGCGTACGTACGACCTACCGTCTCCATGAACGATGTATTTCTTTCCATTTATCGATCTATTATATATATTTATATTCTGAATATATATTATATATAAATCATGTTTTATATTCTGGAATTATGTAATCATGATCTAAGTAATCATCTGAATAATTACAAGTCAAAACACAGACGACAAATGAAACGATTTTACCCAAAACACTCTTTAACATGAAATTTACAAAAGAACGGGTAATGTAAAGTCATAAGTGAACTATATATGATATCATAAAAATGAATATGATTCTGTAATAAGTCAATGACATTATTTAAATCATTATATAGGAGGATCGTATACATACGAAGCATATCAGACATAAGGTAAGGGATAAATTTTCAATCTCATTTTTATCCGAGATTGCTTATACATAAGTATTTACTGGGGTTACGTTTATCATCCATGACCATGTTTTCTAAATTTTTTTTCATAAAATATTTACCATTCTTCCATGAATGTTTAAAGTCATTTTTACCCTTTATTGACTTTTTACCACATTGTATGAATGGAATCTTTCCTTTGGTTACCATATAAGGTACTTTTGACTTTTCCGACAAAAGTACGAGGAGAATGTTATTTTTAACTTATACGGCATGAATGGATTTTTACGATTTCATAACGCCTCATTTTCAAGAATCTTACTCTATAAGATTGCATGATTATTTTCAAAAAAACCCTTATCTTTTAAAATTGAATGGAATTTTGTGAAAAGAAAATGATTTTAAAGAAGAAAGGATATGTTTTCTCAAGAATTTATTTCAAGTGTTTTGTCAAAACTATTTTCCATCTAAGATGACATTATTTCATATGTATATGTTTTAAGTAAAATGTATCTATGATTTAAATGGTTTCAATTTTCTTATGATGAAATGATATCAATTTTGTATGGATTATGTTATAATGGCATGATGTTTAAGAATTTCATTTTATTACATGGGATATTCTATGATGTATGATTTATAATTTTGTGGCACACGAAAGAATGATTTAATTATGAGATGGGTGGGACCTATATCTCCCTCCAATTCATTGGGTAAAGATTTTATATCTCATGAGATAGACATGGCTGGAACGGTAAGTTAATCTGGTTCAGTGTTACAGGACTGAAATGAGGAGTGAACTCGATTCAGAATGGGACTTTGTCCACTAAGATGGTCTTGGTAGGAATGCCTTGGCTACTATGGAAATCATTACATGTACTTAATGAATGCCACAATTACGTGTTTTATTCCCATGCTATTTTATCATGATTTATGTTCCATCATGATCTATGCCTTATGTACTTCCATGTTTTATGTTGTTGCTCAAGATTTTTAATGTTCATGTTTTTTTAAGTTCAAATGTATATGGTATGTTTTATTTTATCCATGATTACCCTTACTGAGCATTTGAGCTCACCCTTTTTATGTTTTCTTTTCCCCCAGGATTAAAAGAAATATTTTAGGTAAGGAAACAAAAAAAGGAAGATCTTTATGGGAGATGTTGGAGATCTTTCACCACGATTAGAAGATTACGTTCCAAGTTTCCAAAGACACTAAACTATTACGGTCCTTGTGTGTCTGTTTTTGTTATGTATTAAGTATTCCGCAAAAGTAATGTAATGTTCATGTACGTCAGGCCTAGGGTCTCTACAGTTGGTATTAGAGGAAAGGTTTAGTCAACCTTTGGAAACTAGGATGCGAAAACGTTAGTGAGATCCCTAGAGATATTTCTAAGGTATGTCTAGGGATGTCTCTAAGGATAAGTATATGTATAAGTTATAGTCCTATAATTGCACTAAGGATCTTATAATTTAACCTAAGATGTTAGATATTGAGGGTACTCCCCCTTTACTATGTTGTTTTCTATAGCATGATTTTTCCTCTCACAGAATTCCTTTTGTGTTTTAGTTAATGGAGCGAACCAGAAGGAATTCAATTAACATTAAATCCAATGGACAAATTGGTGACTATGAGCAACATAATTGTGTAATTAATAGAGAGAAAGATATTGTGATTATGACGAATCAGTCATCGCGATATATGATTAATAAGCTGAAATTTAGTGGTATGCCTAATTCATCAAATAAGAGGAAGATAGACTATTATGCATGTTCGCATGTTGAGGAGAATAAATAAAGGAAGATTGAGATTTCTAAAGAAGGTAATAAGAACCTTGAGGAATACCTCAAATAAAGGGACTGATGTTATCTGTGTGGAGAAAAGGGTCATAGAGTGACAGACTGTTATGGAGTTCAATGTATTATTTGTGGAGAACATGGGCATTACCCAACTCAATGCCCTGACCTAAAAAGTTACTTCTAAATCAAGGAAGGACTTATTCCAGGACAATCATTGAAGAGTATGGATTGAAGTGTTTATGTATTGGTATTCAGGAATAATGTTTTTGAGGTACTTTTATTGTGTATTGGAATATTTTTGTATTAGTCTATTGTGGTTTTCAATAATTTTAAGGTACCGGTAACCATGAAATGTGATTCAAATATTTTGGAAAGCAGATGATATGCACATAATGAAGGGATAAGGAGAAAATGAAATGTTTGACAGTATTCATGAGCTCATGATTGATATAAGGACTAAGTGATATCATGGTTTGATTATATAGAATTTTGAGGATTTTGGTATGTGGAAAGTGTTAAATTTTAACTGCATTCATGTTTTCAATATGGTTCAATGGATATTCATTTTTCAAGAGAATACATGATTAAGTTATTCACATGATTGGAATGTTACCAACAAGATATATGGGGGATAAATAATGATATTTTCATGCTTGGTTTATGACATTTCAAGTAATCGTTTTCTTTATACTATGAGGCTGGACCGAAGTATTTAGATAAGCCTAAAGATTGGAATGAATTATGTTGTACATAAGTTAGTATTGTTTAAGGATAGAACTTTTTTTTTGATATTATTGATGGGATGTTATAGTAATGTAGTTTTAGAAAAAGGACAACCTGTAGGACGGGCGACATCCCATCGCGTCGGACAAGGCTGTGGGAATCGAACCCACAACCGAAGTGCGACTGGACTTTATCACCTACCACTGGCCTACAGGAAGTCCCTGTTTAGTAGAAACTAGTTTTATTATATTATACAGTATGATATATGATGTATAAGTCAATTTTAGGAACCATATATGATTAATCTCACTATAGATGGACTTATGTATTTTTTGATAACTTTTCTAACGTTTTGTTTGAGACAGATGGAATGACCCATCATTCTATCACATGATCTGCTAACACATCATGAATGACAAATTCAACTTCATTTCTTTAAGAGATGAAGTGGAAATTGTCCAAAGAACGACCAATGGTGAGACTATACCAAAATCACGAAAGTATTTCTTCTAATTTCATCATCTTTAGGGAAATGATCTTGAGAACCAAAAATGTTGTCCTAGTGCCTTTATATCCGATGAATTAGATGGTACCTTAGATCATTACAAATTTATGGCATTGTGATTGTTGGCTTTTTCATAGCCATGTTCTCTACCACTCTCTATTAGAACATGATGGTTAGATTTCTCTTCCATATCCATATTTTCACCAATGTTATCCTATATGGAAACCCAGTGATGAGTTAATTTGGGTAACTGTTATATTTCATACTTTAGTATTTAAAGTTCAGTTTTGGTATTTCTTTTTACGATGTGGGTTTCTATGAATAGTAAACGATTTATAACCCCGACGAATTTCAAGGGAGAAATTCATTTTAAGGGGGGTAGAATGTAACAACCTGAGATTTTAAAAGATACATTATTTTTAATTTCAATCATATCTTTTGTTGTACGATACACCAAGATTATCTTGCGCTATACGCAACACCGTATTATCTTGCAGTATACGCAACACTAATCTTGGCTCGTGTTACACACAATTTTAAGTTCGTTTGATAGAAGTTATTCTACGCAACATTGAGTGTGTATATATATATATAGTCAATGTATAAATAAAATATGGTTGGATTCTATTATATGAAACAACAAAGGAGTCCTACACTACACGCAACCCTGACTTGGCTTGCGTTACACGCAATCACGACCTTCCTCGATAGCGTGTGTTGTACACAATACCGGGTTTTACTAAACAACGATATATTATTATAATATTATTATGAACTAGCCGTTATGAATATTATTAACTAAATTTTTAATTTTATAACATTATTATTCATCTTACACATTTTCTAGAACATGGTATAAGAACAAAATAAATTTTTCAGGTAAAATAAGTATTTTTCAAAAAATGCAGTTTTGCCGCCTTTTGATGGAGCACCCACTTTAAATATAGTTTTTGACATGTTTATAAGTTCAATTTAACAAAATAAAATTCTTCTTTGGAATTAAGAAATAAAAATTTACTTTGGATAAATTTTTCGTATTATTCTGGTAACTTTCATATTTTGATAAATAGTAAAAACATGCTATATTTTAATTAAAAACAACTTTTTTCATCGTAATATCTTATGTGGTTAAATTATAATATTGAGTGGTTTTAAAGTATAAATAGAATATATTTTTTACCATTTAATATAATGTATGTCATTAGCATTGATTTTACCTTGAATTCGTAGGTTAAATCAATCCAATCTTTTGAAATGTTTTAAAGAAAAACCCATTTTCTTTCGACAATGGGATTAATTTTAATTTAATTTCTGAAACTTTTGTTTATTGAATTTGGAAAAATGTATTCCATATTTGGAATCAGTGGGTCCAAATTATGTTAATAAGGTACTTTTTATTTTTGGGCATTGTGAATAGTAACTATGGTAAATTTTATTTACCATAGTTAAAGGTAAATCGGGTAATTAAGGGTAAATATAAAATTACCCTAATACTTGGAAAAATCCTATTGGATGACTAAAAGTCGACCCATATCACCTAAGGGTCGGATTAGATTCATTTAATGGACTTTTTTCCATGAAAATAATTTAATTATTATTAAAACCAAAGAAAGTGACAACATGTCACTCTCTTAAATACTATAAGTATAATAATTTTAACTTAGTGATAAACTTCATGAAACTTCGAAAATTAATATTGTACAGAAAGCTAAAAAATTATCTACATCATGAGAATTTATTTATAATTTTTTGGGATTAAATAATTATCATTAATTGTGACACAATGCTGATGCAGAAATTATTTATCTAGTGAAAAATCAAGAATATAGTTTTTATTAAAGTAATAGTGACCATAAAAGGCGCAAAACCCTGAACAAAACTTATTTTTCATGTAAATTTAAACTATAATCATCCAATGGTCGAATATTTGACCATTTGGAGTCTTATACAAGCAATTATGACACTTATATTATTTTATTTTAAATGATGCCAAAGTTGTCACCTTCATAATTTAATTTTAATATTGTGATTTTAAGATGATAAATTAGAGTAAAAGTATTATTGTGAAAGGTAATAGATTTATCTTCATCATAGGATTTTATTTTAAATTTTAATGCAAAAATCAGTATATTAAATAATTATACAAAAATGTTGTAGTAATTATTTTATTAAGAGATAATCCAAATAAATGGTTTTAAAAATAATAAAATAAATATTATATGAACTATTTAATGTGATACACTAATTTTATAGATACATATGAACTTTTATGAATCTATTAAAGCTTTTATTTCGAACATATCGTCTGTATATATTTTATTTAAATTCAAATAAATGAATAGTGTCAAAATTGACACTATTGTTATTTTATAAAAATAACATATTATAAAATTGTTTAAAAATCACAAAAATATTTAAAAATTATAAATTTAAATTTATATGGTATATAATTTTATAAAGTAAAAAATTATGTAAAATTCACAACAAATAAGTAATTATTTGTTATAATTTAAAATTTAGAATTTTATTACCACAAATAAACATAAATAGATTAAATAAGGATAAATCAAAATGATAAGGTTTAAAATAAGATCCAAACATGTCTAAATTTGATTGTTTGATGAGATTACAACCATATATCATCTAATATTCGAATATGAGTCATTTTTGGAGGTTTTTAAGTGGGATTAGATTTATTATAAATTAATATTTTTAAGAATTACAAAGGTGCCCCTCTCCTCCCTTATAAAAGGGAACCTACTCCCTCTCCTCCTCAAACCAATTTGAGCCTTCATGCTTGGCCAAACCCTGACAAATTATCTTTTCCTCTTCCATATAATAATCCTAGAGGTTCTGTCCTACTTTAAAGACCAATCTTAGTGCCCTAGGAGGAGGTTTCAAAGAGGCGTATCGAAGGATAGGTAATTTCTTCTCCCGATTCTTTCAAGCTTCTTTCTTCTTCAACTACGTCTTATTTAGTTGTTTCATTATAAAGTAATAACATAATTATCACTAATATACTGATTTGTTATTATAAATATGAAACAACCACATTTCACCTTCTATCCATCCTACGGAAAAAAAATCACCGCGCGTGCGTACGTACGAAATACCGTCTCCACGCCGTGGTGTAATCTGTTTTTCCACCAACACCTTACATGGATGGGCATAATGGTGTAAAGAATAACTATACATAGTTATTATAACATCATAATGATTCTGATATATTGTATCATCCACTCCAATTCAATTCAATAATTATGGAAATGATATCATCGCACGTGCGTACGTACGGACTACCGTCTCCACGACGCGATGAGATTCATTCTCTATGTTAACCATTTAAGAATTATTATAAAGTATATATAAGAAATAATAATTAAATATATTACATTATAAAGATACTGGATTTTTTTATATATGTATTTCATCTACTTAATTCCATTCAACTCAATAAGGAAACGAAAACAGCGTTCATGCGTACGTACGACCTACCGTCTCCATGAACGGTGTATTTCTTTCCATTTATTGATCTATTATATATATGTATATTCTGAATATATATTATATATAAATCATGTTTTATATTATTGAATTATGTAATCATGATCTAAGTAATCATATGAATAATTACAAGTCAAAACACGGACGACAAATGAAACGATTTTACCCAAAACACTCTTTAACATGAAATTTACAAAAGAACGGGTAATGTAAAGTCATAAGTGAACTATATATGATATCATAACAATGAATATGATTATGTAATAAGTCAATGACATTATTTAAATCATTATACAGGATTATCGGATACATACGAAGCATATCAGACATGAGGTAAGGGATAAATTTTCAATCTCATTTTTATCCGAGATTGCTTATATGTAAGTATTTATTGGGGTTACGTTTATCATCCATGACCATGTTTTATAAAAATGTTTTCATAAAATATTTACCATTCTTACATGAATGTTTAAAGTCATTTTTACCCTTTATTGACTTTTTACCACATTGTATGAATGGAATATTTCCTTTGGTTACCATATAAGGTACTTTTGACTTTTCCGACAAAAGTATGAGGAGAATGTTATTTTTAACTTATACGGCGTCAATGGATTTTTACGGTTTCATAAAGCCTCATTTTCAAGAAGCTTCCTCTATAATATTGCATGATTATTTTCAAAAAAACCCTTATCTTTTAAAATTGAATGGAATTTTGTGAAAAGAAAATGATTTTAAAGAAGAAAGGATATTTTTTCTCAAGAATTTATTTCAAGTGTTTTTTCAAAACTATTTTCCATCTAATATGACATTATTTCATATGTATATGTTTCAAGTAAAATGTATCTATGATTTAAATGGTTTCAATTTTCTTATGATGAAATGATATCAATTGTTTATGGATTATGTTATGATGGCATGATGTTTAAGAATTTCATTTTATTACATGGGTTATTCTATGATGTATGATTTATGATTTTGTGGCACACGAAAGAATGATTTCATTATGAGATGGGTGGGACCTATATCTCCCTCCAATGCATTGGGTAAAGATTTTATATCTCATTAGATAGACATGGCTGGAACGGTAAGTTAATCCGGTTTAGTGTTACAGGACTGAAATGAGGAGTGAACTCGGTTCAGAATGGGAATTTGTCCACTAAGATGGTCTTGGCAGCAATGCCTTGTCTACTATGGAAATCGTTACATGTGCTTAATGAATGCCACAATTACATGTTTTATTCCCATGCTATTTTATCATGATTTATGTTCCATCATGATCTATGCCTTATGTACTTCCATGTTTTATGTTGTTGCTCAAGATTTTTAATGTTCATGTTTTTTTAAGTTAAAATGTATATGGTATGTTTTATTTTATCCATGCTTACCCTTACCGAGCATTTGAGCTCACCCTTTTTATGTTTTCTTTTCCCCCAAGATTAAAATAAATATTTTAGGTAAGGAAACAAAAAAATAAATATCTTTATGGGAGATGTTGGAGATATTTCACCACGATTAGAAGATTACGTTCCAAGTTTCCAAAGACACTAACTATTATGGTCCTTGTGTGTCTGTTTTTGTTATGTATTAAGTATTCCGCAAAATTAATGTAATGTTCATGTACGTCAGGCCTAGGGTGTCTACATGTTAAGACTATCCTTAAGTATATGAAAAGAACTAAGGATATGTTCCTGGTGTATGGAGGAGATGAGGAGCTTGTCATTAGAGGGTATGCTGATGCTGGTTTTCAGAAAGATCAGAACGATATGAAGTCACAATCTGGATATGTTTTCTGTCTCAATGGAGGAGCTGTGAGCTGGAAGAGTTCAAAGTAGCCAGTTGTTTCCAATTCTATAGCAGAGTCCGAATATATAGCAGCTTATGATGCAGCCAAGGAAGCTGTCTAGATTCGGAACTTTGTCCAGGATCCTAATGTGGTGCCTAGTAGTAAAGCTCTCATTACATTGTATTGTGATAATACTGTAGCGGTGTCTCTTGCAAAAGAACCAAGGTCACATCAACGGACAAATCACATACTCCGGAAGTACCACCTCTTGAGGGATTTCTATCAGAGGAGTGAAGTTACAGTGAGCAGAGTGTCCACAGAAGAGAACGTGGCGGACCCCATGAATAAAGGCATATCTCAGTAGAAGCATGAATATCATGTGAGAGCTAGCGAGTTAAAGGTTGTTAGTAGTTGGCTATAGTCCAAGTGGGAGTATGTTGGAGTTGGTGGTCTAGAACAAACTACTTTTTACTTTATTCATTAATAAAATCCTTATCACATCTTGATTGTTCTTTTGCGTGACAATGCATGTGATAATGTCCTAAGGATAGCTATTGCATTAAAGGGTTATAGCGGATCCCTGCTATGATGAGAACCCGGAAGTGACATAACACTATTCTTGAAAGTATGTTCTATGTTCAGATGATATTATTTGAGGGGTACAAATAATACAGGTCATTAAGGGTGAGGGCTCATAAAACTTTGAGGCACCTTCTCATGGTGTGTGCCCTTGGTAATATCCATGAGGATATTATGAGAACAAGACCCGCCAGTAGGAAATCCACATTTCATAGTGTCATTGGATGTTCCTATCTACGGATGTGTGTATTGGTCCTTAGAATTTAAGATTATTATTAATGAGTATTACAACTCGCGCACATAGATGTATTGACGAAAAATGTGATGACACATTGTTCGTAGTGAGGTAGGATATGTTGGGTGCATCACGAGTAATACTACATTAATAAATAATGCGAGAAAGGATTTGTCCCTTTTGTTCCATAACGGAAGTAGATATCTCAGGCCCTTTGATGGAATTGATATAGCCTACATAAATCCATGGCCATGGTAAGGTATGGGAGAGTTCAATTCCGGGAAGTCAAAGAAAGAATAATCGAGCACATGGTTTTATGGCACTAGCATGCAACCCTCTTGATTAGAGATATCGAGACAAAGGGATTATATTACATGGTAAGCGTTCGTAGGAGGTGACACGTCATTGCGACATTAACTTCTTTCTCTATGGGTGCCTTGGCGTGTTGCTAGACGCTAACATTGGACTTTAGGCAGGCTCTGCCTAATTCCACTAAGAAAGAGGCCTAGAGGGTCACACACTAAGTGTGTCCATGTATCTCATTTAAATATTAATTTAACAAGTTAAATAAATATTATTCTCGACTGTGGTTTTATAATTATTTAAGGTTGCCTGATCGCAATTATTTCGACACTAGTTATTCGAGAGAATATATTGTGGGAGAAATAATATGTATTTATTAGCGAGTAATATAGTTACATTTATTTAAGAAATAAATAGCCTTTAATCAAGGTCTAATAAATGAGGTCGAGGAAAAATAAATAAAACTGGAAAAATAAAAGTACACGCCGTGTGTGTTTATACATACACGCCGTGTAGTTTTTTTTGAGATTCATGAGAAAATATTGTTTATTTAATTAAATGATATTAAATGTGATACATTGGATGCATGTCAAGTATTAATGATGGTCAACTATCATTATTAAGACATGGGGTATTACTAAGAATTAAATGAAATAATTAAATGCTTTTGGGAAATTAATTAATTTTATTATTCTAAGTATTATAAATCACAATTGCATTATTCTCATGAAGGTTATCCATTGTTGTGTACAATAGATTGGAAATACTCTCAATCCAAGAGAGAATTCCCTTTCCACCAAGAATGCTTTCAAGTTACAAAAGCAAGATCCTCCACCAGATCAAGGCGATCGAAGATGGACATCGCAAGCGAAGGATCTTCTGCGCTAGCACCCGGAGTTCCCTTCAGCGATGTCTAGAGATACGTAGAGCACGTGTGGATCACCGCTAGAGGAATCCTATACTTGGATTCTGCGACGCAATGATGGATCACAAGATAGTGACTAGAGACATCAACGAACAAGGAATTCCATCGAGGTAATTCTTATGAATTAATTAAATTAATTATAACCAACATATGAAGATCCTATCTCAAGGGTTCTAGGAATCTTCTTTTCTTTTTCGTTCTTCGTTCTATTCCGAAGATCTGGCGTTTTATATCGTGATATATCTCAGATTGAACATCATTTAACGCTAAAATTAATGTTGGGAAAACCCACCAATGCGCTTCCACTGCGCCCGGAACCTATATGACCAAGGGACACATGTTTTAAATAATAACATGGAATCCCTTATGAAGAAGTATATATTTCAATATAACACCTCTGATACCTACCACCCCAAACAAATGAGTTGGCCTAAGACTATAACATGTAAATAAAGTGGATTTTGGAAAATACAGTGAAACCTAACCAAAATGAATGGAATAAAAATCCTAAGGATTCACTATGAGAATACATGACTACTTTTAATCACCATTTTTATTAATAATTTTAGAATTATTTATAGAAATAATTTTCACCTATTTATTGAGATGAAACTTAAAGCCTATTAGGATGTGAAGAGAGTAAACCTAGAGTTTGTAAAGGCTGGAGAACAAAGGAAGCCCCAAATGATGTAACTCAAGATCAAAGAAGGAAATCTTATGAGAAATCCCTATTGTAAAAAGAAAAATAAAGATCTATCCATGAAATACTTTTTTAGGAAAGAATATTTTAAGTGAGAGATAATGTTCTACTATTATCCCCATATATTATGCCCATTCCTGGTAAGATTTATTCCAAATGGACTGGACCATTCAACATAACTAATAAATTTCCATTCACTATAGTTGAAATAAAAGGAGTTGAATCAAAACACCTATTTAAGGTGAATATATTTTAGATAAATCATTTTCATGATTGATTTTATAAGGAACCAATAGATTATTTTAATCTCCTCTATTCTAATTTTGAATAATGTTCTTCTAGGTCATTTCCCTCATTAATATTAGTCTAGATACTCACTCTTTAAGTCTATTATTCATTGTAAAATTACTTTATATAATTAATGAAGTAAGGTATGAGATAAGTGTATGGATAAAAAAAGAAACATAGGATGTAAGTACCTTATTCTTCTTTTCATTTTCTATTTCTATGTTATTTTTTCTTGAAATAAAATTAATCAAAATGATTAAAAATATTTTTCCCAAAATATGCATGTTTTTTTCATTTTTTAGATTTTTAGAGTATTTTTAGATAGAAAAACTTGAGTTTCAATGCAATATTTCATAAAAATAATTACCATGAAAGTGTGGAGGGATTTAATTTGTTTAAAAATTATTATGATTAAATGATTTTTGTGTGAATTTCACCACTATTTTCATGGATTTTTTTCTTTAAAATTGGGAAAAGTGTTGTTAATGAAAAATATCACGGTGGAATCAAATTAATAGTATGAAGAAATTGGAATGATGAACTTAAAATTTGGTAACCGACCCATAGTAATTTATTAGAACCTTATAGAACCTATCTAAAATAATTTTGGATATATTATATGAATTAGAGTAAAACAAGTATACGGGTACTGATATATAACTCTTCCTGAGTTAATATAAGTACATGTATATGTGTGTTAGCCATCAAATAAGAGTTAGTACAAGCTATGATCTAGATTACCAAGAATTTATCCTATTCCTCGTCTATTATTATTATTCTTTGTGGATACATACTGTCTTGGGATTGTTTAGTTCTAGGTTTATCTGGACTTATTCGGTAAGTGAATTACACAAATCATGGATGAGAAAAATTCAATAAGTACTAATTGAAAATGGCTTTGAAAATATTTAGGTAATTATGAACTTGGATAAATATGGAGAATATGATATATATCAATGTAATTTAGGAAGTATCAATGAAGTGTGAAAAGGAACTTTGGAAAAGTTAGGTAAGGGGAGAGAGATTTAGGAAAGTGAAACTTGGTAAAATCTTGATTCCACTAAGATTTTTTCTATTTAAAAACCTGTAATTAGGAAATTTTATTAAATTGAAGTAAGTAAAAATGAGTAAAAACATAGATGAGGCATAATATTTTCAATCAATGAATGAATATATTCTTTATTGACTTGGGTATTTAATTCTATAAAATATATTAAAAAAGTTAATGGAATTCATTATATTACCCATGAGTGAAATAGTGTAAGTGTGGGGGAGTGATGAGAAATAATATTTATAAAATTTGTAACTAATTTTCATTTTAATCTAACCCATAACTGATATAAAATCCAAGTAATTAATTAGTTTGTTTACTTTTTTGAATGTTTAAATTTATTGATAAATGGATTTAATATTGAATTTTTAATTTTTTTATTCTTTTTTGAATTAAATAAGAATCTATACATTGATATTTTTGTTTTGGTATTAAATTGTTTAAGGATTTCAAATATGGTTTTCATTATTTTAAATCATTCACATTTTAACTTGAATAAATCCAACATTGAAAGTTTTTATTTGCACTATTGCAGGTATGAAGCTGGGAAAATGATAATGGAATGGATCATATGACTTCAACTTGCCCATCGTACGACTTTATAAGTCATTTCATATGGATTTTGAGTTGGTTGAAAAAATAGAAAAGGGACGAGCTATAGTATTTTCTTATAACTTCCCAGGAATTTTGTATGAATTAGATGAGGACTGTGTAAGACTTCCCAAATTTCATAGGACTTTCCTTTCACTTTCACATGAAATCCTTATATTTTGTATCACTTTCTCCAAGTCATCATCATATGAAAATGGAAAAGGCCAGATCATAAGAATTCAATATAAAAATCGTAATACTTTCCCTAGATTGTAAGACTAAAATTTTCAAATTCCAAACTATGGTGATTTCATAATACTTCTTCCGTAGTGTAAATGTATCCTTATGGCTCATTATTCAAGTTGTGTAAAGGTAGGAAACATATCCATCATGCTGAATCAAGGTACCCCATGATAAAAAATGATGCATAAAGGTTTTATAGAGAGCTATATAAAGGTACTGTTCCATGAATCTGGGCTAAGTCAAGGTACTGCTAGAGCTATGTATGGGTAACATGCACACCCCACACCCCAAGTAAAGGTAGCATTTATTTGGTAAAGGTAATCAGGCCATTGTGTAAAGGTGAAGGGTGTTCCAGAAATGATACATAAAGGTATGGATGAGGCTACATAAGGGTATAGGTTGTGTTGTATGGGATGTATAAGGGCATCCAAGTTGATGAAAAAAGATACTATCACAGTTCTAAAGATATGTTAAGATAATAAAAATCTACTAAGGCTACTTTAGGGTTATCTCATAGAAAGGTATCCACTTAAGGGTACCCATGGGGAGATTAAAAATTGAATTTTCAAAAATGGAAAATTTCATCCTAAAATATATTTTTATTCCTATATAATATCCAAATCATGAATAACTTTAATAGATGTTCCATGTGGATATCATCAAGAGTAATAAGGTATATATCATGAGAGGAATCCCAAGAAGCTATAATATTCAATATGAGCTCAGTTGAAGAAATCCATACCCTAGATCTAAACACATGGTGGAAATAGAAGAATGAGATAGAGGCATAAAAATCTAAGAGTACTTCAAAGATAATGCACATGATGAAGGAGGAAGGATGATTCCATGTGACTCACATAGAATAGGGATCTACTATAAGTGATGAACCCAAAATACAACTATAAGAGAACCATTATTCATTAAGTGAAAGAGGGGGGATGTCTCTATTCAATTGTACTGAGATACTAAATTTCTTACTTTCTTTTAGCTATAATTTATCTCCAATGATAGAACACTATGCCATTAGTGGTCGAGATAAGGATACTCCACTTTCCCCTATTAATGAATTTGAATTTGAATTAATTATTTTATTTTGTTTATTTCTTAAAAATTTATTGAATTCTTAGTTAGTATGATTATATTGTTATATACATTTATGTTCTTTTTTATTTCACTCTCAGTTGTACACCCACATGCCAATTATATTTACTTCACTACTTAAAATGGTGAGTAGTGTTTTGATCTGAGAGTTATTGGAGATATCCCATCACTAGTCTAGGAAATATTGAGAAATACAGTGTTTTTTGTATTTCCTTATTCAATCCAAAATAACTATGTGAGGGTGATTAGAGGGGTTTCATCTAATTATAGAGAAAAAATAAGAGTAAAATTGAATAATGATTTAACTGATGAGTGAGGGGATGATTTGAGGTTAGAACGCTATTTTTAAAACTGAATCTAAACAAAAAAACATGAATTATCAACCAAATTTGACTAGTATTTTCATGCACACACACACACAGAACCAATAAAAAATAGATAAACACACTAGAAAAACCCTCCTCTATAAAGACAACATAAGTCCCACTTTTACTACATTTTAACTTGGGTTCAAATAGTATTTGATAGGATCCACACAACAGGCTTGTCATAAAAAAGGATGACCTAAAGGGTATACTATATAAGGCCTCAAATGGTTTCATATTAATAGTAAAGTGATAGTTATTATTGTATGAAAACTCCAATTAGGGTAGTTGATCCTCTTAGCTTTGGCCAAAGTCCAACATGCACTCCCAGAACATGTATTCAAAGACCTTAATGGACCATTCCATATGATCATATATCTAGGGGTAAAACTCTATTATAATATGTAGTTAAGTTCTCAAAGACTACTGAAATAATCTCCATAACCAAGATGTTAATCAAGCATTATGATCAGAGATAATCATTGAGGGCACTCCATGAAGTTGGATGATATCCTGCACATACAAGCATGCAAAATTTTCCACCAAAATATACTCTCTAATAATTAGGAAGTGGGTTGACATGGTAATTCAATTAATGAAAAACTAGATATCATTGCAACCTATCATTGTATATAGAATACCTATCATGAAATCTATAGATATTTCATCCCACTTCCATTTTGAAACCTTGATGGGATGGGAAAAACCTTCTTGAACATGATGCTTTTCCTTCACCTGTTGACAGGTAAGGAATCAAAAGACCAACTCTGCAACACTTATCTTCATTCCTAGTCATGAAAACTACAATTTAAGATCCTGATACATATTTAACACTTTGAGATATACCACTAAGGGGGATATGTGAAACTCACTCAGCACCTCTTCATGTAGCAAAACTGGCACCACTACCCATCCTTGAAAAATGATGATGTTCTCCCCTCTCATTAGAATACAACTGAAGCATGTCCTATAAACATTTAGTTTTGAAATATCTCATAGGTAATGTATCCAAGATGTTATTCACTCAAATACTAGAGAAATATAATGGCCATGACCATATATTTTTGATACATAGACCATACCTCATCCACTAAGGATAACTACAATGAGAATAACTACTCTAATTCATTGCTAAGAAATTGGGAATGAGATTTCTTGCTAAGATCATCTTCTACAACATTTCCTTTCTCAAGAGTATATACTATATCAAAATCATAATCCTATAGGAACTCTATCTATCACCTATATCTAAGGTTGATATATATCTAAGTGAAGATATAACTAATACTACCATGGTAAAAATAAATAATAAACCACTCACCAAGGAGGCCATATTGCCATGTATTTAGGGAAAACACCACAACTGCTAGCTCCAAATCATGATTCATGTAATTATACTCATGGGGTTTCAATAACTTAGACCTATAAGGAATAAAGAATTATCTATTTATAAACAAACATATGATACCAACTACAGAGGCATCACATAAAATCATGTACTTTACCCCATGATATAGTAGTCTAATAATGGGAGTGATTTTCAATATCTTCTACAACCCCTCAAAGTCCTTATGAAATTTGTTTGACCAAAAAAATGTATGGCATTTTTAGGTCAAGACATGAAGTGGATATGTAACTCTAGACAATTCTTCCAAAAATCACTGGTAATAACTGACTAATCCAAGGAAATTTTTTAATTTAATCAAACTCTTGGGTGGATACTAAAATTGTACTACCTCGATCTTTCCTAGGTCCATGACCACTCATAATTCAATGATAAAATTATACCAAAAGTGAATATATCTAATATTGAACAAAACCTTCAAGATATTTCCATATATATAATTCTATAAATTTATATCTAGAATAATCATAAAATATCCCACATACTTTGAATCACATACTTAATAGATAAGGATGCCATTAATGAAGGCCACCATGAACTGGTCTAACAATGCCTGGAAGATCTAGTCCATGTGTCTCATAAATACTATTGGGTATTTATCACACTAAACAAGAATAAATAAGAACTCATATTGTTCATAGAATCATTGATTGGTCATCATCAATGTATCCTTCTCATTTACTCATTGCTATAGATGACCTGAGATAAGGTTGACTTTTGGGAACCAATTTATCCCCTTCAGCTGATCCACAAGATCATTGATTCTTGGAAAAGGGTAATTACTCTTGACTATCACTTGGTTTAGGTGATAATGGTATATAGATAACCTCATGATCCTATCTACTTTATTAGTGAAGAGTACTAGAGCTACACAGAGGGACACACTGGGTTTAATAAATATCTTACCTTGAAGATCCTATAACTACACCATCATCTGTTGAAGCTCATTAAGGTCCATACAATATGAAATAGAATATATCGTAATGATATTAGGGTGAGATTAAAAATATAAATCAATATCTTTATGAGGAGGTAGAGAAAATATATCCTTAGAGAAAATGATTGAGTACTCCACCACTACAGGAAACTGAATGTCTACTAAGTTTTCTATTGAAGGTTCTTGTTGGACAACTAATTGGAAATAAAATCAACTTTTCTTTAAATGAGATCAAATAATTCTGCCTATAAATACCTCTAATCAATTAAGAAAAATATTTATCCATCCACCCATATAAATTTCACTCTCCAAAAAAACAATCAATGTGGTAATGAGCTACTGATAGCCAGTCAATTCTAAGAATGATGTCATTTATTTTCATCATAACTATATAAATATCCCACATGATCCTCTCTCATATAAGTTCTAATTAACACTACCAGTAAAATATTTTGATAATAGAATCTCCTCTATTAGTAGTCTCTAGATATAAGTGTCAAACTAGAGGATCTAATGGAATCTAGAGTTCTCATACCAAGGATATAGAAATGAAGGAATGACTCACACATGTGTCTACCAAAGATAATGATAAGGTGGATAAGACACATATCATATCTTGAATCATTATAGTATCCTCCAAGTCATAATACTTGACTACCTATAATTAACATCATCCCTAGATGCCATATCTCTGAGCCTGTAGTATACTACTTGGAGGTGGTAGCAATGGTATCAGGTCATAATAATGACCACCTCCATTAGTTCCTCTAGATCCTCTATAATAACTACCTCCCTATGGATCTACCTTACCACCCCTAAGAGTTCCTTGTTCTTGAAACTATCTCTTATTCAGTTGACTATCTATAGTTATCCGATTAGCTATCACTTGGTGGGTTAGTAAGTCCTTTATCAGATAGACCCAACCCTAATAGGTGTATCATTGTCTCTCTCTCGGTTGATTAAACCCCCTTTGAGATCCTTGTGCTGCTAATATATAAGTTCGAGTCTAGGAACATAAACATATTTTGAGACGCAATCCTAAAGTCTATTGCCTACTACCTACAGCTGAAAAATCCACCCCACGGTGTCCACTGAACCTACTTTCCAACTTCTGGTCCTCTTCCAAAGATTTTTTCACCACTAAGACTCACTCTACAACCCCAACATAGGTTTAAATTTATTGAGGAACCACATCATCTAAAATATCACAGTGAATACCTTTATAGAACTTTCATACTATAAAGAACCCATCATGAACCATGTATGGGGAGTATCATGTGAGGTTGGTGAACCTTTATTCATACTATAAAATGATCATGCAACCCTATTAAAATTCAAGGATCTCCCAAATATTAACTACACAAAAAGTCACTAGGTAATAAACCTCTCAGAAGAGGTTCTCAAACCTAGACTAATGAAGTTTTTCCTCATCACGAGTCTATGTTTCCAAGATCCACTAATGTCCTACAATTCTATTAAGTAGAATAATTACTAATAAATTATTCTGGTTGGATGAGGTTTGAAAAATATGGAATACTTAGGCCATCAACTCCATCCAGTCCTCTATTGCTTGCAGATTCAGCTTTCCCTGGAACCTTGATGGCCATTGTTCTTGGAACTAATGTAGTGTGCTTGGCCCGAACATATCCTCATCCTAGACTACTAGAATAATTTTCTACTCATCCTACCATAGAGCATCCAACTGAATATCTAGAGGTGGGTCTACTTTCTACTTAACAGGTGGAAGCACAACTAATTATTTACCTAAGGGGAACACCTCATGCCTTTTCCCCTAAATTGAGGCCTCACCACTTAGTTGGTCTTCATCATAACCCTACCATAGAACTCTCAATTCCTGTCATTGTGGAGCCATAAATATATTTAAACAAGATTAACTATGATCAAATAGAGAATATACAGAGAAATGACTCATAAAGGATGTGGAAATCATAAACTCCTTCCTATATGATACATGTTCCATTTATTTTCCATATAATTGGTGTATCTATATACTGAGTCTATAAGTAGGTTATTGGAGTTCTAATGTGTGGATACATCGACCACCACACCATCACTAGGTTCTCTAGCCTGAAAGTATAACTTGAGACACTTCAATAATGTTTCCATAATTTCCCAAGAAAATCCTCACAACACATCTATCTTGAAACTCTATCCATAGGAAAAACTCACTTTTATACAACCTTGACATGAACCAAACCATTGGGGCTCCTCTCAGGTAGGAGGTAAACCAAAAGTTCCACCCTAATCCCCCTATAATAAGATAATGGAAGGTTAATAACACTAAGTAGGTGTATCAGATATTTAAGAATCCTTAACCTAATATACCTTCACACAATATATGAAATCCTAGACATAACCATCCCAAAATAAAATTATTTATTGTGAATATTTATTTACATACATTCCCAATACCTTTTAGGTTTAGAGTTTTAGATAGTTAAGAAAAATCATTAATTTACAAAGCCTATGCGTTTCTCAAGTAATGGATATTTTTTATACTATAATACGAGTTACTTAGTCTATAATAGGTCTTAAACATCTTCCAAAAATTCTCCATAAAATATAGTCTTCTAGACATATCATATGTTTTAATTTTCTTCATACCTTAGGGAATTGAAAATAAAAGAAGTGGTGAGATCAAATACTCAGTAAGGATTAGAATAAAAAATAACCATAAAATATCATAAGTGATCACAAGATGAACATATTGGTATGATAATTTAATAAAGAAACATGAACACACCATAAATGATTCATACCTAATAAAACATGGAGTTATAATCCAAGAATCATTGAATGATTCATTTCAAATAAATAAATATATGTCATAGGATCATGGAATCATATGTAAAACATGTGTCATAACATATGAACATGAACATAATAACATGATGCATGACATGGAAGTGTGGCTATAACATAAAAATGGTACATTCATAGGAATTAATGCAGAATATTGACATTGATGGAAAATACTTTTGCATGACTGTTGGGAAAATTACCAAGAAAAAATATAGGAAATAACCTTTTTATTTTAAAATCATTAAAAATTAGCTTTATTTGGGATACCATTTTAAAACATGGAAAGGAAGTTTCATTGAATATAATGGTCATAATGGTTAAATAATGTGTTCACATGGAAAAAACTTAAAATATATTTTATAATTTTTTTTATAAAAATATCATAAAAAATGAAGTTATAGGTCATTTTATGAAGATATTTTCAAAAATATGAAATGATTTTTTTTGAAAAAATTTAATTTTTGAAATAACTTTAAATAGTATAGACTTGAAAAGGCATAAATTCCATATTAAGGAAATGTGGATTGGAAGATAAAATAAAGGATCATACAAGAAATAACATTTAAATACTTTGAAATACCTTTGTTGAAATCCACTATTTATAACACATTCTCCGAGGTGAACCCGTGCATCCAGAACTTTGGTGTATACTTTTATTACCACAAATTCCTACTTTCCAAAGGTAGGAAACTTTAATAACTTTCATCGGTGATGTATACTCCTTTATCGAAATGTGATGATAAGGTGTTAGTTCCTCCTTCCTCATATTCCTCCTTGGAACCCGTCTCCTAGTTCAGGTCTCCCTCATAGAGTTATGTATGTTCGTGAAACTCATTCATGGGGCCATTTATTTGTGGATTCTGGTTAATTACACTACTTCTGTCTCAAAATTATAAAGGGCCTTGATAGGGAAGAAAAATTCAATCAGGAGAGTAGTCACGTTTGGCATCGCTGGCATGTATGGATTCTGGGAACATTGGTAACCTTTTATTCTTTCTCTTAAGAGGGAATATCATGGAGGAATCTCAGGTGTGGAACCCAAGGCATACCATGTCAATTAAGGGGTATCTAATTCCAAAGGCATATCTTCCAAGTCTTTCACCTATGGCATCCCATGTTCTGCATGAGGTAGCATTACAAGTCATGTCACTAGTTTAACATCTTGTGGAGATGGAGTGAAACCAATCAGAATGTCTCATAGAGGTGGATCAGGGAGATACATCTCTAGGTGGGAGAACCTATAAGGTTTACTAATTTATGGATCAAAATTTCCCATGGAGGTATATTCGGGGAGGTATATACTATAAAAGGAAGATTTCACACTATGAGGGTTGATATAGACACCACTGGAGGTGGATCAGGGAGGTGAACCACTAGGATGGGGGAACCAAGGTTTACTATTGGTCAGTATTGAACCTCAGGGAGGTATCCTTCATACCCTGATTAGAAGGCATGGATCAAAACTCATGTAGTTCAAGAGATGGTGTGGGGCTTATGCATGGGTGATTCCTAAATGGGTGTCATGATCTCACATGGATGTGGCAGATTGTGTAAAATCATAATGGATTATGGTTGTAGTGGATGAAGTGTTACATGTTGGATGTTGGTCTTGAATATCTGGGAGGCTTTCTATATATCCCAATTAGTTGGGAATCAAAGTAAATGTAGTTTGTGTAGGTTCTAGGTGCAATGGAAGCATGGGATGTGTGTTTCCCCACTTTTATTTTCTTCATTATTGATGATTAATCAGAGATTTTACACAAAGTTGAACATCATGATAAAAAAAATTAAATTAAATAATATATAAAAGGGATAAAATTCCAGAACCAGAGATTGGATCATCACATATTATTTATAATCTATTTAATTAATTAAAAGAATTACCTTGTTGGAATTATTTCTTCGATGATGGAACTGTTAAAATATTTGTGATGTGTTGTCATTTCATTGTAGGAATAAAGAGAAAATTCCCTCTAGTGTTGATCCACATGTGTTCCACAAATCTTTGAATGTCACTATAGGAATCTTCAGGTTCTAGAATAGTATATCCTATCACTTGTGTCATTTGACATTTATCTCCATGTGAACCACTTCCAAATATTTCACCTTAATCTCTTTAGAGATGAGAGTGGGAGGTGGAGGAAGATCTCTATCCATTCTTAGGAGAGTTCTTGGAGAAGGGATCTCTCCAGGACTTGAGAGGATTCTCTAAATCTGTTGTGCACAACCAAACAAAAATAAATTATAACTCTGTGAAAATAATATAATTGGGTTTATATATTTCTAGGGTTAGAAATAAATAATCACAAAATTTCCCCTTATTATTTATTTAATACCTTGTGGAACCCCATATCTATAATAATAATAATAATAATAATATTTCATTGACATGTGCTTAACTTTCGAATTAAATTAAATATTTTTTAATCAACTAATATTAAATGTATATTATTTATCACTAGACCTAAAAACTTGGTCTTCCATTCCTCCACAATATTTATCAGGCCTTGAATAATGACTATTTATTTAATAAATAAATATTACTAAATTATTCTTCAATAAATAAATAAATATTATATTCCCTAAATAACAAATAAATATTTATTAAATATTTTCTAATATTATATTCTCTTGAATAACTGGTAAAAGAATATATGTGATCAAGAAAACATGGATAATTATTAAGCCACATGATGGAATTATATTTATTCAACTTGTTAAATAATAAATAATAATATATATTATTTAATTGAGATTTTAGATACACTTAGTTTGTGACCCTCTAGGCCTCTTTCTCAGTGGAATTAGGTGAAGCATCCTAACGTCCAAGTTTAGCATCTATAAATATTCCAAGACACCAATAGAGAAATAATTTAATGCCTTTATGACATAATACCTCATACAGATGCTTACTGTGTAATATAATACATTTAGAACGATATCTAAAATCAAGAAGGTTGTATGTTGGTGCCATCAACCTATGTACTTGATGTATCTTTCTTTGAATTCCAAGAAATTGAACTTGCATATAGAACACCATGGATATGGATTTATTTAGGCTATATCATTTCAATAAAAGGACAAGATATATAAACTTCTATTAAATAACATAAGGGAAAAATCATTTGTCACATTATTCATTAATGTAATATTACTCGTGACACACCCAACATATCCTACATTGCCGCAAACATTTTTCATCATGGGTTTCTTCAATATATTAAAGTATGTGACTCATAATACCCATTAATAATAATATTAAATTATAAATATCACTACACATATACGCAAATAAGAACATCTAATGACACATATAAATGTGGATTTCCTACTGGTGGGTCTCATTCTCATAATTGAAGGTTGAGAGCGCAGCAGAAGCTCGTGGGTGGATGTGACCACTTGGATTTTTGTAATTTGGAATGATCAATCCGGGATCAATATGACAATAAATTCTAGTCTCCATGGATCAAATAACAGAAATAGACAAAGAAGAAGAAAATTCCTGGAACCACAAAGGAAATATCATCATAGGTTGATTATAATTAATTTAATAAATTGACAAGAAGTTCCTTTTATGGCGTTATTTCTACATTGATATTTCTGATCATGTTCTGAGGTGATTTGTCATTGTGTCGCAGAAGCCAAGTGTAGAATTCCTCTAGCGGTGATCCACACATGTACCATGTATCTCTGGACGTCGCCAAAGGAATCTCCGGGTGCTAGCATGGAGAAACCTTTGCTTGCATTGTCCGCCTTAGATCACCTTGATCTAATGGAGGTGGATCTCTCTTGGTCTTGAGAGTGTTCTTGGAGGACGAAGTTCTTTCAGTCTTGAGAGAATTCTCCAAATTTTTTGTGCACAACGATTCTATTAGGAAAAGAGTTGGGGTTGTGAGGATATTTATAATCGGGTTTGAGGTTGTAAAGTTATGAAAATAAATAAATGCATTATGCGTTTTATTTATTTAATTAACTCTTTTTAAAACCCCATGTCGAGTCATTAATTCATTGAGATGCACCCACACTGATTATAATAAATATCATTTAATAAAATGATATTATTTCCTCAAAATCCCGACTGGAAAAACTACACTACGTGTAATCATAAATACACGGCGTGTACTTGTTTTTCATTGAAAACTACACGGTGTGTACATTCAATGTACACGGCATGTATATCTTGTTTTTATTTATTCATTTCCTTTCCAAAATGAAAACTACACGGCGTGTACATTCAATAATACACGGCGTGTACTTTTTTTTCAAAATAAAAACTACACGGCGTGTAATCATTAATACACGGCGTGTACTTGTTTTCATTTTATTCTTCCTCCAACATTAAAATGATTTAGGATTCCTTGAATAATTATTAAACTGCGTATGGAATAATCTTTATTCTACTTGAGGTACATTAATACACTTAGTGTGTGACCCTCTAGGCCTCTTTCTCGTTATCATTAGGCGGGCTTGCCTAAAGTCCAAGATTACTGTCTAGAAACTGGTCAAGGAACCCAAGAGAAAGAAGTTGACGCTGTATTGACGTGTCACCTCATACAGACGCTTACTGTGTAATTTAATCCCTTTGTCTCAATATCTCATCAAGCAGGTTTCATGGTAGTGTCATAAACCTATTTTCTTGATCTGTCATTCTTTGACTTCCAGAAATAAACTCGTCGTGTCACCATGGCCATGGAATTTGTTTGATAGTTCTATTTCAATCAAAGGTCCCGAGATATCTACTTCCATAAATATGGAAGGAAAAAATCCTTCCTTGAATTATCCATTAACAACATGTCATTCGTGATGCACCCAATGTACCCTACTTCCCGCTAAATGTATTCATGACAGTTTTCATCAAAAAATATAAGTGCGCGAGTCATGAAACGAGTTAATGATAATCTTCCAGTTTAAGGACCATTAAACATGCTCATAGATAGTAATGTCCGATGACACCAAGACATGAAGAATTACTACTGGCGGGTCTGTTCTCATAATCTCCCATATTGAAGATTACCAAGTGCGAACTCCGTGAGAGATAGTCTCGTCTTCTTACAAGTACTTGCACATGACGGTCTGTATACTATGTGTCCTATCATAGTATGTCATCCAACCGTTGAACTTTATTTAAGAATATTTTTATAGCATTTCAAGGTTCTCATCATTACGGGGATCTTCCATGACCTTATCAATGTAACAAATATTCTAGGACATTATTATATTATAGTCATACAAAATAATGAACAATATATAATAAGTGTACATTCATTTAATCAAAGTAAAAAACAGTTGGTTCTCAGAACACCAACCCTTACAAACTCCCACTTGGACTAGAGCCAACTGCCTATGACTTTTAGTCCACTAGACCTCACATGATGATCTTGTTTCTACTTAGTCAAGGCTTTAGTCAAGGGGTCCTCCACATTGTCTTCCGTGGAAATACTTCTCACTGCAACTTCACCTCTCTGAGAAAAATCCCTCAAGAGATGATACTTTTGAATTATGTGATTTGTCCGCTGATGTGACCTTTGATCTTTTTCAAGTGCCTCCACTACAGTATTATCACAATTGAGTGTGATAGGATCTTTACTGCTAGGTACAACATCCTCCTCTTGGACAAATATTTTCATCCATACTACTTCTTTAGCTGCCTCAGAAGCTGCGATATACCCAGACTCTGCTGTAGAATCTGCAACCACACCTTGCTTTGAGCTCTTCCAGATCACTGCACCTCCATTCAAACTGAAGATGTATCCAGTCTGCGACTTCATGTCATCTTGATCAGTCTGGAAACTAGCATCTACATGTCCTCTGATGACCAGTTCCTCATATCCTCCTTAACATAGTAACATATCCTTAGTAAACCTCAGATACTTAAGGATAGTCTTGATTGCCATCCAATGGCGGTCTCCTGGATCAGCTTGATATCTTCCTACCTCACTCAATGCATAAGAAACATCTATCCTTGTACATAACATAACATAACATACATGAATGAACCAACCGCGGATGCGTAAGGGATCCTTGCCATTTTCTTTCTTTCCTCATGTGTTTGAGGACACATTTTCTTGGAAAGATGAATGCTATGTGACACTGGAAACAATACCCTATTGGATTGTTCCACACTGAATCTCTTCAGTATCTTGTCAATGTATGTACTTTGACTCTGGACCAACATTCTCTTAGATATATCACAATGGATCTTGATCCCAAGAATATATGCTACCTCACCCAAGTAATTCATAGAGAAGTATTTATCAAACCATGCCTTAACTGACTGTAAGACATGTAATTCATTTCCAATTAGTAATATGTCATCAACATATACTATTAGGAAAAAAACTGAACTTACACTAAACCTTTTATATACACAAGGCTCACATTAATTCATAATAAAGCCAAATTCCGTAAGGGCTTCATCCAAGAAAATGTTCCATGACCATGATGCTTGCTTTAATCCATAAATGGATTTCTGCAACTTGCATACTTTGTTGGAATCCTTTGGAGTCACAAACCCTTCAGGTTGTGTCATGTAGACATCTTCCTGGAGGTTCCCATTAAGGAATGCTATTTTGAAATCAATTTCCTAAATTTCATAGTCATGGTAAGCGACAATGTACAATAAGATTACGATGGATTTCAGCATTGCAACCGGTGAAAAGGTTTCATCATAGTCAATTCCTTGACACTGTCTAAAACATTCTGCAACCAGTCGTTCCTTATAGGTGCTGACTTGTCCCTCTATGTCCATTTTCTTCTTGAATACCCACTTTTTACCAATAGGCTTTACATAAACTGGAGGATCTACCAAAATCCAGACTTAGTTTTGGTACATGGAATCTATTTCAGAATTCACGGATTCTTGCCACTTGGCAACATCTATGCCTTGAAATTCTTCCTTGTAGGTAGAAGGATCATCATTGTCAACCAATAACGAGTCACCATTCTCAGTGACAAGAAAACCATATCGTTCTGGTTCTCTCACCTCTCTCATGCTCCTACGCAGTTCTTGTGTCTCTGGAATGGATTGTTCTTCCATGGGGCTTTGTGGAATCTATTCTTGTACCAACTCATGTGTATCTTAAGCCTCGACTTCATCGAAGTCTATCTCGCTCCCACTATCTCTTTTGGAGATGTGCTCCCTCTCAAGGAATATGGCATGTCTTTCCACTATAACCTTTTTATCTGAGGGGTTTTATAGGTAATATCCCCTTGTTTCCTTAGGATATCCTATAAAGATACACTTTGTGTCTCGGGGTGCAAGTTTGTTACCTGAAGAGGCCTTAACAAATGCTTCTCTACCCCACACATGTAAATTCAATAACATGGCTTTGCGTCCACTCCATAACTCGTATGGAATACCATTTATCGATTTAGTTGGTATTTGGTTTAGTATGTGTGCCACTATTTGTAATTCATATCCCCAAAATGATAATGGAAGACTCACATGACTCATCATTGATCTCACCGTGTTTAACAGGGTGCGGTTCCTCCTTTCACTTACACCATTCCACTGAGGTGTGTAGGAGGAGTGAGTTGAGATAGAATCCCAAACTCCTGTAAGAAATCAATGAAGTCCTGATTAATATATTCTTATCCTCTATCTGAGTGGAGTTTCTTAATCTTCTTACCAAGCTGGTTCTCAACTCCATTATTGTATTCTTTGAACCGATCAAAAGAATTTGACTTATACCTCATTAAGTAAATATATCCATATCTACTAAAATCATCAGTAAAAGTTATGAAGTAAAAGAATCCACCTCTTGGTTCAACTGTAAATGGTATAAACACATCTGTGTGAACTAATTCTAGAAGCTCTTTATCCCTTTCACCTTTCCTATTAAATGGGGCTTTGGCCATTTTGCCTTGTAGACACGCATGACATACACCAAGTGGTTCTAGTTCGAAAGAATATAGATACCCATCTTGATGTAATTTTGTCAAACATTTCTCATTGACATGACCTAGCTAGTGATGCCAAAGTTGGGTGTGGTATGAGTCGTGTGAATTATCTTTGTCATCGATTTCCATTACTTGGTTTGTGTAGTCTAACCCATAAAGGCTGTTATATAAATGTGCCCTACCAAAACAAATGCTATCTTTATAAAAGTAGCAACATTCATTTTCAAACATGAAGATGAATCCATTAGTATCTAATTTGGATACTGAAATAATGTTTTTGGTTATAGAGGGTACATAATAATATCCTTTCAATACCAAGAGCATCCCAGTAGGTAATGTGAGGTGGTAGTCTTCGACAGCTACAACAGCGATTCTGGCTCCGTTGGCTGCTCGCAGATCCACCTCACCTCGGTCAATCTTTCTGAATCTACTTGGTTCCTATATTTGGATACAGATGTGAGCACCACAAGAAGTATCTAATACCCAATTAGTAGAAACATATAGATTTCATTCGATAAAAAACGCACCTAAAGCATCCCCTTACTTCCTTGGCTCGGTGTAGTTTTTCTTCCAGTGGCCCTTCTTGCCACATGAGAAACAAATAGCCTCCTGTTCTCTTGCCTCCCCTTTGATCTTCCTTTTCTTAGAAGGCCTTGAAGAAGCTTTGGGCTTAAAGCTCTTCTCCTTCCCTTTCCTTTTATTCACAATAAGGACAGAAGGATTTTCACGCTTCATATCATTGTCCACTTGGAGAATGAGGATAATGAGATCAGATAGAGAATTCTTAATGTTGTTCATGTTGAAATTTTCAACAAAGTTAGAGAAGCTCTGGGGGAGTGATTCAGGAATGAGATCGGTACCCAATTTTCAGGGAGTTTAAACCCTAGAACCTCTAAGTGCTCAATTTAGCCAATGATCTTAACTACATGAGGCCCAGCTGGGGAACCCTCTTCAAGCTTGCTTTGGAATAGAGCCTTGGAGATCTCAAACCTTTCCTGTATTGATCTCTCCTGGTATAGACCATGGAGGTGCTCGATCATACTATAGGCATCCATGTCTTCATGAGAATTCATGAGATCACTAGACATTGATGATAGCATCAAACATTGAATGTTGAGTGCATAATTTAAATGTTGATCATAGACTAGGAAATCTTCATCACTCACCCCTTGGGCGGGAGAATCAGGAAGTGAGGACTCCAACACGTAAAACTTTCATTCATGGCATAGGATAACCCGAAGGTACCTAAACCATTCCTAAAAGTTATTTCTGGTGAGGACATTTTCTTTATCCATAATTGATCACAGAGAAAATGTGGTTGACAAGTTTGTCATATTGATTCTAAAAATTAAAAGAGAAAATTTATCATTACTTTTTGATTACATTTTGTGAAAAATAATAAATGAATTTATTAATTCTCCCACTATTTTATCAAGTCCCAATGAACCTCACCATTGAACTTGGAATATCCAGTTTCCATGACATTCTAGTGGCAAGGATCCATATTCCCCTTCGAATAACCCCAACAAGGGTTGGTCAAGCTATTTGAAGGTATTTAGGTAGGTAGGTCTTTGCCAACCGTGAGCTTATAGTTGCTTGATCTGTTGATTGGACTCCCCAATCATGAAATCCTAACTTGTATTTCCTCAACACTTGCCTCCATTTTACAACAAGTCTATCAAGGGATACTCCTCTTGATGTAAAATGTTTAAGTCAACCTGAAACTTTCATAAGAGCTTCCTTTATAAAAGTAAGTGTCCCAACAAGGGTAGGTCAAACACATACTTTTATTGATTCTTTCCCTTAATCAAGTAATGAAAGGCTTTGTCTGACTTAATATTGTATTTGAGGGATTTTATTCTTTATGCGTACTTTTTCATTATCACATGATTGTTAATATTAAGTGATGCTTGCTTAAGTGATTAACCATGTTCTGATAATGTTTATGCATAGTACGATTTTTATTTTATTCCATCTTTGAATGATTGTTTATTTCATTAATTATGTGAATGCGAAAACACATACATAATAAATAAACCATGAAATCAGACAGAAATAAAATAATATGGAATGATCATTAGATTCTATTGATTAGCTTATCTAGCAGTTTGATAAGTTAACCCTAACCTAGGGAAAAACACCTTGAACCGATGGTTCGTGTTTCGCAGATCCCACCTGACCCCTTTGCATCTTCTTGGGTTGGTTTCAACTCAACTTTTGATTTTTAACTGTCTCCACTGGCTTGGTATATCCTCCATTACATGGGGTTTACATTAAAGAAACCATGGGCACGTAGGCCCTACATTTTATTGGAAGAAGGCTCGCAGGCCAATGAATTTAAATTAAACAAATTTAAATGAAACCATACACACATAAAAAGGGTCTTTGGTCTATCTCATGATAATCCATAGCATGCAATGACATTTACACATATTTAGAATTCAAATTCTTTTAATCGTTCTATTTATTCAAGATAAGTCGCGCTTGAATTCAATTAATTATGATCTTATAACTAATCAATTCTTTATCTTAAAATCCTTTCTAAATTTCCTTGAGATTATTCTCATCCATATTCCTTGTATAGGTATTTGTAATTTTGGAGGAAACCTGGTGAAATTCCATTTCTAGAAAGTACATGACATGTAATATAGCCTACACGCCATGTATTTTTCACCCTTTATCCAAAGTACACGCTGGGGGATTTGGCGTGTTTTCTGTACTTTGGAAATTTTGGAGTACACAACGTGTAGATTAATCTAACACAGTGTGTACTTCCTTGTTATGCGGTT
This sequence comes from Viscum album, assembly GCA_963277665.1. NCBI lineage: Eukaryota > Viridiplantae > Streptophyta > Magnoliopsida > Santalales > Viscaceae > Viscum > Viscum album. The sequence continues at coordinate 78,153,889 of OY728163.1, read as the reverse complement.
ACCAGCCTAGAAATCCCATGTACACGGTCGCAGCTTCTCCTTGTACACGGTTTCACCTGGGCCGAATCAGACTACACGACGTGTTGATTCAACATACACACCGTGTATTCCGGTTTCCACGAGCCATTAAATTATGGTCAACACGGTGTAGTAAATACTTCGTCATGCTCAATTCACATGGCATGGTTTGGCGGACCAGTACCGGTTCATTAAACCTAAGTACACGACGTGTAGTTTTCACTACACGCCATGTATTCTTGTGTTTTACAAATAGAAAGAGCAGCTCCTCTAGATGAGTTCCTCATTTTTATTTTAATCAAAATTCAAATTAAAAAGTTGTTTCGATGATGTGAATCGAGAAATGAAGGAGGAATAATAGATCTCATTCATTCATTTTTATAGAATGATTTATCTTGAATTGAATCAAATATAAATGCATAAATTATCAACGAAAATTAAATAACTATAATAAACATTTTAACCTCACTCTGATACCATTTGAAGGTTCTGGGTGCAGCATAAGATCATGGGTGGATGTGCCCACTTGGATTTTTTTCATTTACAGTGATCAATCCTGGATCAATATAAGGATAAACGCCAGTCTTCATAGATCGAATCACAGAAATAGACAAAGAATAAGAAAAGTCCCGGAACCACAAAGGAAAGATCATCACGGGTAGATTATAATTAATTTAATTAATTGAAAAAAGTACTTTTTATGTCATTCTTTATTCGTTGATATTTCTGATCATGTTATGAGGTGATTCATTGTTGCATCACAAAATCCAAGTGTAGACTTCCTCTAGCGATGATCCACACGTGTACCACGTATCTTTGGACGTCGCCAAAGGAATCTCCGGGTGCTAACATGGAGAAGCCTTTGCTTGCGTTGTCCACATTAGATCACCTTGATCTGATGGAGCTGGATCTCTCTTGGTCTTGAGAGTGTTCTTGGAGGAAAGAGTTCTTTCGGTCTTGAGAGAATTCTCCAGAATTGTTGTTCACAACGATTCTCTTAGGAAAAGAGTTGGGGTTGTGAGGATATTTATAATCAGGTTTGAGGTTGTAAAGTTATGACAATAAATAAACATGTTATGCGTTTTATTTATTTCATTAAATATTTTGAAAACCCCATGTCGACTCATTAATTCCTTGACATGCGCCCACACTGATTATAATAATTATCATTTAATAAAATGATATTATTTCCTCAAAATCCTGACTGGAAAAACTACACGGCGTGTAATAATAAATACATGGCGTGTACTTGTTTTTCATTTAAAACTACACAGCGTGTACATTCAATGTACATGACATGTATATCTTGTTTTCATTTATTCATTTCCTTTCCAAAATGAAAACTACACGGCATGTACATTCAATAATACACAACATGTACTTGTTTTTCAAAATAAAAACCACATGACGTGTAATCATTAATACACGACGTGTACTTGTTTTCATTTTATTATTCCTCCAACATTAAAACGATTTAGGATTCCTTGAATAATTATTAAACCACGTATGAGAATAATCTTTATTCTACTTGATATACTTGAATACACTTAGTGTGTGACCCTTTAGGCCTCTTTTTCATTGGCATTAGGCGGGCTTGCCTAAAGTCTAAGATTACTGTTTAGTAACGGGTCAAGGAACCCAAGAGAAATAATTTGACGCCATATTGACGTGTCACCTCATACAAAATCTTACTGTGTAATTTAATACCATTGTATCAATATCTCATAAAGATGGTTTCATGGCAGTGTCATAAACCTATATGCTTGATCTGTCATTCTTTGACTTCTAGAAATAAACTCATCGTGTCACCATGGCCATGGAATTTTTTTGATAGTTATATTTCAATCAAAGGGCCCGAGATATCTAATTCTATAAATATGGAAGGAAAAAATCCTTCCTTGACTTATCCATTAACAACATGTCATTCATGATTCACCCAACATACCCTACTTCCCGCCAACTGTCTTCGTGATAGTTTTCATCAAAAATATAAGTGCATGAGTCATGATATGAGTTAATGATAATCTTCTAGTCTAAGGACCATTATACATGCTCGTAGATAATAATGTATGATGACACCAAGACATGCAGAATTACTACTGGCAGGTCTGTTCTCATAATCTCCCATCTTAGAGATTACCAAGTGCGAACTCCATGAGAGATAGTCTCGTCTTCTTACAAGTACTCGCACATGACAGTCTGTATACTATGTGTCCTATCATAGTATGTCATCCAACCGTAGAACTTTATTTAAGAATATTGTTATAGCATTTCAAGGTTCTATAAATAACAGGGATCTTCCATGACCTTATCAATGCAACAAATATTCCAGGACATTATTATATTATAGTCATGCAGAACAATGAACAATATATAATAAGTGTACATTCATGTAATCAAAGTACAAAATAGTTGGTTCTCAGGACACCAACCCTTACAATAATATCCTACAATGGATATTACCATGGGTTTATAATATGAGGGGGTGACTCAATGTCCTATTAGTATCCACCCCTGATAGTTTGTATCATTTTTTTCTCTCAAATTATATCATACATATATAGAACATATATTTAAGAATAGTGTCATAGCACTTCTGGGTTCTCATTATATAGGGGAACTGCTATGACCTTTTAGCGTGATAACTAATCTTGGGACATTGTCACATACCATATTATGTAAAATAATAATCCTAATATGATAAGAAGTTTTTTAATATTCAGAACTATGAATATATGTTATAATAAAGTATATATAATTTATTTCTAGGGAACCAAATACAATAGTTCAAGAAGTTTATTTGGGGATACACCCGAGGAGGCTGCCCATGGAAATGGAGTATGTGATTGGGGATTACGCATGGGAGCAACCCATGTGGGTAGATGAAGATTTAGGATTACTCCAAGAGGGATTCCCATTGAGGATGGATAAATGTCATGGTCTCTACTAATCTCTAATCCCACATGATTCATGCTTGATGTGAGAAACAATAAGAAGCAGTAGACATGAATGTCGTGCCGCGAAAGATGCAAAAATGAGGGGATTATGTATAGAAGCTACCCGAGGAGGATCTCAATCCATACAAGGAGGATATCATTCCATGAGAGTGTGGTTAACATGTAAAATAGGCCCATGGGGACAAATACCAATGGGAGTGGGATGGGGTAGTGAGAGTGATCATCCCCTATCTTAGCCTCACACTTGAGGGAGGAAAAGATGAGAAAGAGTGCTACCTCCTACAAGAAATGATAGGATCTTATTTCGAGAGGGACACCTAAGAGTGTGTCCTTCCCTATGTAGAGGATGTGATTCCATGTGATGAGTATCTCATTCCATGTCACTCATACATGGGGACATCTTGCATTTTTCACATAGGACGAGATCACAGTTTAATTCCATGTGTTGAGGATATTGTTTCTAGGTAGTTTTATGTCATGCAGATCAGATGTGAGGGATTCAATCCTTACCCCTTAGGCTTACATAACCATCGCTCATCAACCCTTGGGAGGGGGATGACTTTAGCAATGCTGGGCTAGAACGGTGTGGAGGGGTGGTCACTCACGAGTTCCACATTAGCATCATGTTGTAAAACTCATGTTTTAATCATGTTTTAATGATAAAAAATACTATAAATCCTATAAATCATGTTAATCCTATTTAATCTATCTCAAATCATGTGAAAATATAGTTGGTTTCTTTATGCTTTAAAGAAACTTCAAATAAATCCTGTTAATCCTAAATCATGTCTGATTATTTTAAACTATATTTAATTTTTTCTATAATTTTTTTATGAATGATTAACTCTAATTAATTTTATGAATATTACTTTTTAAGTATGAATACAAATATTTGGATAAGTTTGAGAAACTGTGAGTCTGCCACCAGTTCTAGTTTTCTAGCAAAGGACCCAGACACTGTGACCTAGACACCGTGACCTAGACATCGTAACCCAAACACTATGACCCATACACCATGACCCGTACACCTTTACCTAGACACTGTGATTAAGACACTATAACCAGTTTCAGATCTCATGAAGTTTGTGACACTAGTTTCTTGCTACCATCACTAAGACACTGTTCGATGTTTGGAAAAGCACCAGACACTGTGATCCTAACACTGCATATGTGCTATTGGTTCCTGATCTTAATACAACTATGCCATCATGAATGTCTCACCACTCAAAGGAAATGAAGAAGACATCGTTTTGGGGTGACACCGTTTCTATGTGATACCATTTCTAGATAGACTGCGACACTGTTCTTTAATCTTTTTTTTTTTCATTTTCAATTTAATTTATAACTGTCATATTTGAGTAATTTAAATGTATTGAAATAATTAATATTTCTTTATAGACATGAAACCTGACAGTACTAGGTATGAGGTGCAAAATACATGCATCCCATTGGCTCCAACACATGAACTCTAAAATAAAGAGAAAAGTGAACCGATATATGAAATAAGAAACAACTAAAGAACACACGAAGCACTCTTGATTAAAAAGGCTGGACTAACATAAAACTTTGAACTGGAAGACTTGCAATACTCTGTTTTTCACAAGAGGACTCGATACTTGCATATGCTTCATATTACAATTCCAGAGTTGCATAGAATAACACTCAAAGCACTTCTAACCTTTTCTCATCATTTTTGGTCAGTTGTGTATTGTTTTTAGCTTTCAAGCAGTGTTTGTGTATGTATTAAAACACACATTGTCTCCTGTACTAAACTAAAGGATACACGATAAGCTTCATCTCATATATTTTTACATTTGTTTACTCCCACAGATAAGTGTAGAAGAGGTCCTTGTGTTACCTGGTAGTTTATACCCTTGAAGAAAAATGGAAGAGGTCATGTGACCTAGATAGTCCTGTGAACTATTTTTTACCCTGATCCAGGGTGTGGATCAAGTTTATTAATATAAACTGCTTGGTGGTAGGTGATCACCAAGTGGAGTGGATTAGGTATTGGCTTGAGATAGAAACACTTGTTTTATCCGTAGTATCTTTTAATTTATTTTTTCTTTACTTTACTGTGTATTTTAGAAAAAACTAGATTTTACTTTAATAGTTAGTCTTAGATAGAAGCTATAACTGATTTTCCATATTAGAATATCTTCAAAATTAGTATCAATAAATCATATTTTTATTACTGAGAATTAATCAATCCTATGAGAGGTTATTTGGATAGCCAAACTATTATGACTGTATTACCTTGATTAACTAGGCTATATTAATTTTTATTGGGGAACCTTTTTAAGAAAAATTTTTAATAGAATTTTTAATAGATACTCAATTCAACCCCTCTTGAGTACTCTACTCCAACCAACATTTGGTATCAGAGGAGTTTTTATTCTTTTAAGACTCTATTTTTAAAACTATTCAACTATGATTTTAGTTCTACTGTAGAGATTTGTAAAATTTTCTTAATTATAAATTTCTAGATCTTTCAAAGTATTTCTTTATTATAGGTAATAGACTAGAAGGTACTGAAAAAAACATACCACCATTCTTTAATGAAACTAATTATACCCAATGGAAAATTAAAAAAAATTCATTTAGAAAGTATGGGCTTTGAAATTCGGTCTTCAATTATAGATGAGTATAAGATTCCTACTACTGATAGAATTACTTGGGATGACCCAACCAAGACTGCTTACAATAACAATTGCAAAGCCATGAATTATTTATATTTCTCTTTAGGATATGAGGAATTTAATAGAATATCTGCATGTAAAACTATCCATGAAATTTGGGATACTTTGTCTGTTTCACATGAAGGAACTTCTAGTGTGAAAGAAATGAAACTCAATACATATACTATTAAATATAATAACTTTAAAATGAAGCCTGATGAGCCTATTTCTGACTTGTATCTCTGGTTCAATGAAATTGTCAACACAATGATTTCTCTTGTAAGAGAAGTTACTTCCACTACTGCAAATATGGCCTTTATCAACACTAGAAACTAGAATTAACAGTGCTAGAAAATCATTGTTAATAGAGGAAAAGATAAAGGGGGTCCCTTTTATCAGTGATAAAAAAGTGCTGATAAAAAGTTCTTTTATTAGCACTGATAAAAGACCAATTTTATCAGTGCTTTTTTATAGCGCTGATAAAAGTCAAAAAAATAAAAATAAAAAAAAGTTAAAAAGAAAATACAATTGATCATGGAGATTTTAAAAGTGCTTTACCCCCTTTTATCAATGATAGGAGGACCCCCTCCCACTCTCCCACACCTTGCACTTACCCGCGCATCCCCCACTTGCCCACATACCCCTCGCTACTTCCACCCAAACTCGAACCCTAGACCTCTCCCCTTGTGTGCCTACACATTTACCACTAAGCTATTTAGTTTTTTCTCTATTTAATGATATATATATTTATTTATATATAACTATATATATATATATAGTTATTTTTATTCATATATTAATATAGATTCATACTAATATAAATATATTTAGTTATATTAATACGTATACCTTTATTCATATATTAATATATATATATATATATATATTCATATATTAATATATATTTATATTTATTTATATATATATATTTATATAGTTATATTTATTCATATATTAATATAGATTCATATTAATATAATTATATTTATTTATATTAATACATATATATTTATTCATATATTAATATATATATATATATATATATATTTGTATATTAATATTTATTTATATTTATTTATATATATAGTTATATTTATTCTTATATTATTATAGATTCATATTAATATAAATATATTTATTTATATTAATACATATATATTTATTCATATATTAGAATATATATATATATATTAATTTATATTTATATTTATTTATATATATATTTTTAGTTATAAATTTTTATCCATATATTTATTTGTATATTAATATATATTTATAAGATTAGTTTTAAATACATTTATAAAATATGTTTTTTATGTGTGTTTATAAATAAATAAATACATACATATATACAACACACACACACACACACACATATTTACGAATAAATACATATATATGTGTATTTGAAAATTCATAGAATGTTAAAACGACCATAACTTCTAATCCAAAAGTCCATTTAAACTCCACAACTAGTCAAATTGAAGAAAATGAAACAATATTTGATATAATATGTGGTATAGGCATAGAGGACATCTGGATCAGAAGTTATACCTATTTTAATGTTAAAAATTGGGGTATTCTGACTAAAAACTCAATTTTGGAGGCCTTTTAGGAATTTTTGGGCCTTAAAAAATGAGACAAAAGGTTTCCTTGGGTCTCTATCGCATAAATCTCATCGCAAGATTCGATTTGATATGCTGTAGAGCTCAAAAGGACACTCAGATCAAAATTTATGGTCGTTTGAAGTTTGGGTTACATTTGCAAATTATTTTAGATCTTTTATTATTTGTTTTTGATTTTTTGTGTCTTTAAATTGTTATTAAATGATTATTAGTCAATGATAATTAGAAAATTATTAATTAATAATAATATTTAAAATATTTTAAATCCATTTTCACCAAATTTCTTATATATTAAAATTAATAGTCTATTTAGAATTATCTAAAACATATTTAAAAAATATATATTATATTTATATCAATATAAATATACTTATATAACAATATATTATTTTTCATGATTTTTTTGAAATATAAACTTCATCAATGCTAGGAAAAATCACTAATAAATCTACCCCTTTATCAACGCTACTAAAAAAAGCCCTGATAAAGGGGGGGGGGGCTTTATCAGTGCTCTTTTAGTGTTGATAAAGTGTGCCTCTACGGAAACTGAGTTTTGTGGTAGTGTTCCAAAGAAAAAATTATGAGGATTCTCAGATTCCTACCGGATAGATGGAAAGGAACCTCTATCTCTATTAGAGAGTAACATGACATCAATAAATTGCCTGTCAAAGAACTCATTGGGAAACAAATGATGTATGAAGAGGAGTTTAAAGTCAACAAGGAAGAGGAGGATGAACCCAAAAGAAAATCTGTGGCATTCAAGACCACCACCTCTAAACCCAAAGAAAGGGAGAAACTTCAAGTCTCTATAGAAAGTTCCAGCAGTGAACAATCATTACCTAATAGTGATGAGGAGATGGCTCAATTATCCATAAGGTTTATGAAATTTTACAAAATGAAGAAATTATTCATAAATCCTAACTTCAAAGCAAGATATAATCAAAAGGGAAGCTGGAAGAAAGATTGGAAAAGAAATGACAAGTCCTATGAGATAATATGTTATGAATGTAAGAAAAAGGAACATGTAAAGGATGATCGTCCCAAGCTCAAGTATAAAAATAAATATGAGAATAAAGATAGAAATTATAAGAAGGAAATGATAGAAACTTGGATTTCTTCTGAGGATAGTTCAAGTGACTCAGAATCTTTACATGATGAACAAGATAATAAAGCCAATATGTGTTTTATGAAAAACACTTCCGAGGTAACACTGGAATCTCCTGTATAAAATTCCTATTATTTTTGAGATGAAATTGATTCTGAAAATATGTCTAAAGAAGAAATGTTTGAGTGTTGAGATATACTTTAAGAGACATGTAATGAACTAAAGGATAAATACTGATCTTTAAAGAAAAATTCTGCTCTTACCTAAACTGTTAAATCTGAACTTACTATAGAAAGAGAGAAAAATGTTCAATTACATAAAGAAAATAATGAGCTAAAGCTATCTAATGAGCAATTGAAAAATTACCTTGAAAGGTTTACTAATGGTAAAGATACCTTGGTATAAATTCTAGGTAAACAGATTTCTCCTAAATACACTACTGGTATTGGTTATCGACTTGGTAAAATAAATTTTGGAAAAACCAATTTTGTTTCTAAATCCAGAACATACATCTTTACTCCTAGTTCAGGAAAACATTCTTCTTGTTCAAATTATGATACACTCTCTACTGTTTCAAGTTTTTCTGGACCAAATAGAGTTTATTTCTCAAATACTTTACATAATTCTTATAAGAAACCTATGAGGCATATGTAGGTTTCTAAATCACTAGTTACAAATATTATTGGATCCAAACAAACATGGGTACCAAAGTATGTTTTTATATGACTATTTTGTAGGAAATTTGTTTAATGAACTCCTATAAAAGATTATGGTACTAGGACACTGGGTGTTCAAGACACATGAAATGATACTATTCGTTCTTCAAGAACTTAATAAAAATTTATGGTGGACATGTCACCTTTGGTGATAATTCCAAAAGAAAAATAATTGGCCTTGGATAAATCGGTAACTCTAACTCAGTTTTAATTTCCAAAGTACTTTCTGTTAATGGACTGAAATATAATCTACTTAGTATTTTACAACTATGTGATGATGGATTTCATGTTAAATTTGAAAATGATGCTTGCAATGTTTTTAATTCTAAAAATAAATTAGTATTTTCTACATTGAGAAATGAAAATGTATACTCTGTTAACTTAGATTCTTTATTTTCTCAAAATGATTCATGTCTAAATGTATTTCACAAAGAGTCTTGGATTTGGCATAGAAGACTAGGACACTGCAATATTCACCCCCTTAGAAAGATAACTAGAAAAAGTTTAGTCAAATACATACCCAAACTTGAGTTTCCCAATGATAAAGTTTGTAATCCTTGTCAAAAGGGAAAGAAACACAAAATTTCCTTCAAACCAAAGAAAGAAGTGTTAACTTCCCAACCTATCGAGTTGGTTCACATGGATTTTTTTGGACCATATAGAGTTTCTAGTTTAAATGGGAAGAAATATGTTTATGTTATTGTAGATAACTATTCTAGATATACTTGGACTTTCTTTTTGGCTCACAAAAGTGATGCCTTATCCCATTTTACCAAATATGCTAAAACTGTAGAAAATCTTAGTGGACTTAGAATTAAATCCTTAAGAAGTGATCATGGCTATGAGTTTGAATCCATTTTCTCACAAAATTTCTATAGTCATAATTTCACTACCCCTAGAACACCTCAAACAAAATGGAGTTATAGAAATAAGAAATTGGACCATGCAAGAGATTTATAGAACCATGCTTAGTGAATATGACTTACCTATTTATTTTTGGATTGAAGCTATAAATACAAAATGCTATATCATTAATAGAGTGTTTATTAGACATATTCTTAAAATAAGTCTATATGAGTTATGGAACAATATAAAACAAAAAGTAAGATACTTCAAAGTTTTTAGTTGTAAAGTCTATATCCTTAATACTATTGAAAATATTGACAAGTCTGCATCCAAGAGTGATGAATGAATTTATCTAGGACATTAAATCTCTATTAAATCTTATAGAGTTTTCAATAATAGAAATAAATGTGTTGAAGAATCTATCCATGTCAAGTTTGATGAGAAAGATCCACATGAGTATAAGACCTATCTAAACAACCAGGAGGATGATATGTCAAATCTGTACATCAATGCTAAATCCTCTAACCATCATGTAAAGGAATCTATGAAAACTTCCAGTTTTGGAAATTCTCTAGATTCAAGTCATAATGAACCTGAACCTCTTGAAGAATCTAAAATCACTAGCCCCTCTTTTTCTAGAGCTGTTAGAACCCTTAAGAACCATCCTCTGGATACTGTTATATGATATTTAGATAAAGGAACTCAAACTAGAGCTTCCCTTAGAAATCAGGTTGAACATCAAGTTTTCTTGTCACAACTTGAACCTAAAAACATTAATGATGCTATCAATGATGAATTTTATGTGATGGATATGATAGAAGAACTTAATTAGTTTGAAAGGAACAAATTTTGGAAACTTGTAGTCAAACCCAAATAAATATTTACCATAGGAACTAAGTGGGTGTTTAGAAATAAGGTATATGAATCTAGTAATATAGCTAGAAAAAAGGCTAGATTGGTTGCACAAGGCTATAGTCAAGAAGAAGGAATTGACTATGAGGAGACCTTTGCACTAATAGCATGACTTGAATCCATTCAAATCTTACTTGCTTATACTGCCCATCTGAATTTCAAACTATATCAATTGGATTTCAAGAGTTCATTCATGAATGGGTATATATCTGAGGATGTCTTTGTTGAACAACCCCCTGGTTTCACAATTCCTCAATTTCCAAATCATGTTATCAAATTATCAAAATCTTTGTATGGATCAAAACAAGATCCAAGAGCTTGGTATGATAGATTAAGTACTTTTCTTATTTCCAAAGATTTTACAAAAGATATAGCGGATCCTACCCTTTTTATAAAACGAATTTCCAATGATGTTTTAGTAGTTCAAATTTATGTAGATTATATTATTTTTGGATCCTCAAAAAATTCTTATGTATTGAATTTTCTAAAATTATGCAAAATTAATTTCGAATGAGTTTAATGGGTGAACTAAAATTCTTTCTTGGATTTCAAATCTTTCAAAATAAAGATAATATTATTTTAAATAAAATCAAATATAATAAAGATATTCTATTTTTTGGCTTGGATAGCAGTAAAAGTAGTGATACTCCAATGAGTACTACTTGTAAGTTGGATTTTAATGAAGATGGAAAATTTGTTGATCAAACCACTTATAGAGGAATGATTGGAATCTTACTCTACTTAACTTCTAGCTAACCTGAAATTATGTTTAGTGTGTGTATGTGTTCTTGTTTTTAAGAAAACCCTAAAGAATATAATATAAATGATTTTAAATACCTCAATAATACACCCAATCTAGGACTAATCAATCCTAGAGGACAATAATTTGAGTTAGTTATTCTGATTCTGATTTCAGTGGTTGTAAGTTTGATATAAAAATCACCTCTAGAACATGTCAATTTTTAGGAAAGTCTCTAGTATAATGGGGTACTAAGAAACAAAACTCTTTTGCATTATCTACTGCCGAAGCTGAATACATAGATGTTGGTAGTTGTTGTGCACAAATCTTGTTGATGAAACACACATTAATATATTATGGATATTAATTCAGGAATGTTTCTATAAATTATGACAATAAAAGTTCTATTAACATATCAAAGAATCATGTTTCACACTCTAGGACAAAACATATTGATGTAAGACATCACATTTTGAGATACCATTATCAAAAAAGAGATATCACATTGGAATTCATTGGAACTGAATATCACCTTGCTGATATATTCACCAAACCATTAAATTCTTAAAGGATAGATTACATCATACATGAATTAGGAATGATAAAGCTTAATTAGAAAGTATAATTTTTTCAAAAACTTACTGACTCCTAGCTTAATGTTTCACAGTTTACGGTTTCACGAGTCACTGCCTTAGAATTACTGTCTCACTCTCACAGTTCTGCAAGTTATTGTCTTGAAGTTTCCGTTTCATGTTTATGGTCTCACAATCACTGTCTCTTGGTTACTATTTTTCACTTACTATTTCAAACAATACAGTCACACTGTTTTGGAGTCACACAGTAGAGATGATTCCATAAAAACCTATTCAGGTCTCACCATGACAACTTGTTCTGATCACACTGTAAAAATATGTTCTGGTCTCACTATAATATAACTTTTTCATTTTATTTGTATTTTATTAACCATATAGCAGTGATTGATTATTTTTCCTGTGATTTTAAATCTAGTATTATTGATATCCATAAATGATAAAAACAAAATATCTTTTACTATTTTATTCACTCAAGATCTATTCTCTCAAACTGTAAGTCCTCCATAAATCTTTCGTCTCTCTCTCTCTCTCAAACCCTCATTGAATTCCTAGGATGAAACACCCATCTTCATCGACTCTTGAGAAGCGTAGATCTCAGAAGAAAATGAAAAGAGAACCGAAGGTAGTGCCTGAAGGACCATTGAACCCAAATATTTTTGATAGAATAGTGGTACCAGAAAAGTAAATCTTCCCTAAGTGGTTGCTATCAAGTAAGCATTTAGTTTTGAAAGTACTAAAAAAGCATGGATGGATGGACTGGTACACAAAAGAGGCAAGGGCGATTTATCCAAAACTTATTGCTCAGTTTTATCAGTTTTTCCAGTTCTCATTTGATATAAAAGATGGTTTTGTTGTGAGGAGCTGAATTAATGGCCAAAGATACACCTTTTCCTCAGGTTTATGGGATGCTTTCCTAGGGATACCCCATGAGGGAATTTTTGAGGACTACTAGAGAGGTCCTCCTCCTCCAAGTGATATTTTTATTTTAGAAGAGGCCTTGGGAATCTTGAATGGAAATAAAAAGAGGAGAAGAGCTATTACTGCTGAGTTAGATGGTCAAACCATATTGTTATTTATGTTTATTCATAATCTAATTAGTCCAAGAAAATGACATTTTTCTACCCTTAACCTGTGCAAGTATGTTATACATCATATGTGTGAGTTGATTAAGACAAACTCAATGTCTACCTTATTATTCTACTCAAGGTTAATCTATACTATGTTTTATGCTAAATGAATGGTTGGACCGAATGAAGAAGTCATCAAGGACTGTGAATTATGTATCTCAATGGTTACATTCAAAAGGATGTAAATTAGTTGGAATCTGTGGAAAAAGGCATGGGTGGAGGATAATGAAAGGTTATATGAAAATTTAAATATGGTTGATCATCCTTCAATACATAAGAATATATCTGATCCTAGTTTGGAACCAGATGAAATTGTTTACTATCTTGTTGAAGAAGAAGAAGAGGTAGGTGTTGCAACTTTAGAAGAAACTGTCTTGGATAAGGAAGATAGTAGACCTGTTCCACAAGACATGGTTGAAAAGGAAGCACCTATTACTGAAAGAAGTATTGATTTATAAGAAGAACCTTATTCTAGAAAAGAATCTATTGTTAATATAAGATAAAAGTCTATTCCTGAGGATCATCTAGAAGAAGAACTTTCTCTTGAGAAAGAAGCCGCGGTTGAAGAAAATTTGGAATAACAAGATAATACTTATGTTATTCTATCTGCTAAGGAAAGAATGGAACATGCCTTCTAGTTGGATAGAAAAAATGGGTAAATGTATTTGAGATGATATTTTAAAACCAGTTCAAGGAACCAAATATCTTAGTCCTTTGATAGATGCACTTGTTGAGGGGGAGCATCACCCTAGTCTAGAAAGAGTTGAATTTCCTAATCCTATTGATCAAATCACTTTGGATACCTGGTATAAGTTCCCTAGATACTTTTATGTAGATGATACCTAGGAAGATTTAGTTAAAGGTATAGACCTGTCTACTATGTTTCAATTGAAACCAGTTTCTGCTATAGAGGTAATCTCTACAAAGGAACCTGAGCCTGTCTCATCTCCTGTTCCTGGACCTTCACAAGAACCTCATACTTTCGTGAGACATAGTGATTTGAAATCCTTTGAGGTTACCTTATTGGATAGAGTTGAAAAGATCATGAACACCCAACCTTCTCCTGTAACAAATCTAAGTAAAAGAGATGTTGCCTTGCTATTAGAGAAAATCATATGGTAGATTCATCCAAAAATGCTTCATGAAATTCAAGAGTTTAGAATTGAGAACAAACAGTTGGGTGATTAAGTGAATTCTCTTAGAGATATGGTTGAAAATATGCAAAATTTCTTGAAATCAGGACAAGCTCCTGTTTCTCATCCTATTGAGGATGTTAGTGTTCATATTCCACATGAAGTTGTCTATTTGACTCATCAAAATTGACTTCATTAGATGACAAAGTGTCTTATAGAAACAATAATATAGTCCAAGAGATGCATGAGATTGTTGTTGGTATCAAAAAACTGACCGATGAGTACAAGGGTTGTCTACAGAAAGTTCCGAATCAGCTCAAGTCCCTCACTTTAGCTGTTAGATCCTCTAGTACCTCTGGAAAATCATCTCAACCCTTGGCAGTGATATTCTCATAACTGTTGTTAAGGAGGAACTTCATTCAGTGTTAAGTGGATTTTACAAGGAGAGTCTATCTATGGTTGTCAAGAATAGTGACACAGTCCTTGAACTAGTGATGATTCATTTAAAGATTGCAAATGATGCTCGAGAACAAATTACTAAGAAATTTGATTTCTTCTTTAATAGGATTTTCTCTAATAATGATATGACCAATAATTTCAAGTATCTTGTAGAGAATTTACAAATTCCTCCTGTCACTCAAGCCTTTAAGACTCAAGTCCAAAATATGAATTATTTCAATCCTTTATTGGATAAATTCAAGGAGAACAAAGGTGGTTTTGAGAAAGAAATGAAGTATGGTGGTGATATTATTACTGAATTCATTTAGTTGTTGAAGCCTTATCTTCATGTGCAGATCACTGCTATTGTGGCTCCTGAAGATGCACCCTTGCGGTCTGGTTTATCCCCTTCTTCATCCACTACCTTTGAATCTACCTCAATGTATGTATCTTGGGCTCTGAGCTAGATCAAACCTATTATCCTTGACCAAAAATTTCATTTTTATTCCACAAAACCCCCTTTGGCACCCTCTATTTTTAAAGGACTACCTCTTCTTTCTCTGACAGTTGCCTTACTCCCTTCTTCAACTTCTTCTTCTGATGCTACTGCCAAGGGAAAAGAGAAGACAACTAGTGCTGAAGAAACGTGAACAATGTAATTTGATAGGGATTTTTTTGTACTTTTTCCTACTATTTTTAATGACATATCTTTTTCCAGCTAATGCAATGTGAACTGCTATTGTCTATTCCCTTTTTGATAATCCCAAAAGGGGGAAGAATAGCACACTAAGGCACTAGAAAGCACACTATGAACAAATATCTAATTCGTATGATTTTTTATCATAAAAAAGGGGGATATTGTTGGATTGCTCATGTTATAATCATGTTTTAATGATCATAAATCTTTTAAATCCTGTAAATATTGTTAATAATGTTTAATCTATCTCAAATCATGTGCAGAGATGGTTGGTTTCTTTATTATTTAAATAAACTTCCACTAAATCCTTTTAATCCCAAATCATGATTGATTATTATAAACCATATTTAATTTGTTTTATAATGATTTATTTTATGAATGATTAAGTATAATTAATTCTATGAACATTACTACTTAAGTCTGAATACAAATATTTGGCTAAGTCTATGAAACCGTGAGTCTGCCACCGGTTCTGGTTTTCTGGAAAGGACCCAAACACCATGACCCATACACAATAACCCAGACACTATGACCCAGACACCATGAACTAAATACTGTGACCCAGACATCGTGACCCATACATGTGACCCAGACACCATGATTCCGACATCATAACTAGTTTTAGATCTCATGAAGTTTGTGACACCGGTTCCTTGATACCACTACTAAGACACCATTCAATGTTTGGAAAAGCACCAAACATCATGATTCTAAAATTTCATATGTGCTACTGGTTTTTGATATCAATACAACCATGACAGCATGAAAATATCACCACTCAAAGGAAAAGAAGAATACACCATTTCTTGGTGACACCATTTCTAAGTGATACCATTTCTAGATAGACTGTGACACCATTCTTTAATCTTTTTTGTCATTTTCAATTTAATTTCTAACGATCATATTTGAGTCATTTAAATTCCTTGACATAATAAATATTTATTTATAGACATGTCACCTGACAGTATGTGGTATGCGGTGTAGAATACATGCATCCTATTGGCTCAAACAAATTCACTCTAAAATAAAAAGAAAATCATGGCACTGAAACAAAGAGATGAGAAGTAGAGCAGAAGACATATGAGATTTTTGAAAAGTGAACTGATACATGCAATAAGAAACAACTAAATAACACATGAAGAAATCTTGATTCCAAAGGCTGGACTACCATATATCAGAGCCAAAAATATCTTTACAGTACCACCTTCAAGAAGAACATGATCTAGACAGCTTACACCTTCAAACTGACAGACTTGCGATACTCTGTTTTTCACAAGAGGACTTGATACTTGCATATGCTTCATCCTACAAGTCCAGAGATTCATAGAATAACACTCATAGAACTTATAACCTTTTCTCATCATCTTTTCTCTATTGTGTATTGTTTTTAGCTTTCAAGCAGTGTGTGTATGTCTGTATTAAAACACACAATGTATCCTTCACTAAACTAAAGGATACAATATATTCTTCCTCTCATATCTTTTTACATTTTTTACTCCCACATATAAGTGTAGAAGAGGTCATTGTGTGACCTAGTAGTTTATACCCATGAAGAACATTGGAAGAGTTCATGTGACCTGGATAGTCCTTTGCACTATTGTTTACCCTGATCCAGGTTGTGGATCAAGTTTATTAATATAAACTACTTGGTGGAAGGTGATCACCAAGTGGAGTGGATTAGGTCATGACTTGGGACTGAACCCCTTGTTTTATCTGTTATGTATTTTAATTTAGTTATTCTCTGCTTTACTGTGTATTTCAAAAAACACTAGATTTTACTTTGATAGTTAGTCTTGGATAGAAGTTATAACTGCTTTACCTTATTATAATAGCTTCAAAAGTAGTATCAATAAATCATATTGATATTACTAAAAATTAATCAATCTTTTGAGAGGTTATTTGAATAGTCAAACTATTATAACCGTATTACCTTGATTAAATAGGTTGTATTCATTTTTATCGGGGAACCTTTTTAAGAAAAAAATTTAACATAAATTTTAATAGATAATCAATTCACTCCCATATTGAGTACTCTACTATGAACAACACATCCCTATGGTAAAAATTAAGGGGGATGATCATATCTATGCTAAAAATAGAACGGTTGGAAAATGCATGCACAACAGGCATAGGGAAAATCTCATGAGTGAAAAAGAAGTTATTATATGCAATCCTGGAGAGCTGCACATAAGAGGCTCATGCAAAGAATGAGGTTTTCATGAAATAGGGGTTCAAGAATAACACTTTCACATAAAAGGAAAGTAATGGAGCATCAAAGATAAGGTGCATAAAAGATTGGAGAGTTACATGGAAAAGGAAGGGTTGTGTGAAAGATTGAGTTGCACACTAGACTAAGGGTGTACACAGGAGGTATTGTGCGTGATCCGGCCTTAGGATAAAATAAATTGGGTGGGGATTATAGAACAATGAGACCACTAAAAGGAGGAAATACATGGAACCTATTGTGAAAGATATCTACCTTGAGGTATCTATTTTTGGGTGATGTCACAGAAGACCGATCTTACATGCAACAGAGCGACGTTTCGACTTATGGAGGATCACACAAAAGAAGGGGGGGGGGGGGTGCACATCAATATATAGATGAAGCCTTTTGAAATGATGCATGATCCTGGGTTCAAAAGAGTGTTTCCACATAGCTGTTCCTTGAGCCCCATTGAGTGAGAATGAAAAGGGCCGTTTGACATCACATTGGGAATATAAAGGCCTTGCACAAGACTAACTTTATTGTGTGAAGAGGGGTCCACTTGTGCACACCTTACTTGTCCATTTTGAGTGGTTGGGGTAGGAGATCTTCATTTGACATCGCATCGGATGTGCAATGGTTTTGCACACAATTAACTTTATTGCATGTAGAGGGGACCACTTGCGGGCCCCTTGTCCATTTTGAGTGACTGGGGTGGAATATCCTTGTTTGATGTCACATTGAAAATGAAAGGGCTTTGTTCACATATTTTAATCTTGCATGAACAACTAAAAAATTGTGTTCACCTCCCTTCGTATTCTCAGGATGTTCTGTTGAGTTGCATGGTTCCTTTATTTTACGTAAAAATTGATCATTACATCTTTGTGCTGAATTTGGTGCCAACAAATACCCCCTGGAATCTGAGATGAAAGGGTACTAGAAGGTTGGGTTATGATGGAAATTCCAAATAGAGGTGTTCATTATTGTTGTGCGTGCAAATATTACTAATGTGCATGTATGGGGACCTATGTGTGCACGAAAGGCTGGGTCCATGCCTATAAATATGAGAGGGGAGCCCTATTATGACACATTGACTTTTCAAGTGATAGATGATTTTCTCTTGTGTGCATAATATCAACCCTCCAGCATGAAAAATTGAGCTTCATTTTCTTCATTCAGGCAACACTCATTTCTTTCATGCAAATGCCTTTGCCAAATTATTGTAATTTTACACATCCATTGCCTGATCTTGTGCACAACACCACATCTTGCATGACAATTTTCAAATTGTGCATGATTCAAACTTAGTTTTTTCTGATTCATCTAAAAATAGCCAGCTCATAGGAAGTTTCTTAGATTTAGGACACTTCTACTGCTCGAAGGGATACGATGAGTGAAACTCCTCAGGTTCTTTAGGGTAGAATGGTTGTATTCGACAACTAGATGCTACTAGGCATACTGATGTAATTGTAGAAGGACTTTCCATTGAGTTACTACCTTCCTCTATGGAACTTTCAGGCTGTTGAATGAAGTGACCATTCCATCTCTCCTGGTTGACTCACCATGGTCATGGTTCACACACAAATATGATCTCCCATGCTATAACATCAATATGAACGTCCACATTTCTCGAGATCATAGGGACCTTCCCGTCTATGTACTGAATGGAAGGATGGGGATAGTAAGGGGCGATGTGCCAATAGTAGAAGAGTTATCTAACCATTATTCCACTACCATCCGAAGAAACATAAGGGATACCAACAAGGGATGGTAGAAGGAATGATATTTGTGATCCAGAGGAAATTTTATTTGTGAATGGGCATGAGTGTACTGGGTTCACTACACATTCTAGGAATATGGGGCAGAGCTGTGTGAAATTAGGATGTATGAATCAGTATGGACATCACCGTTCCATTTTTACCATCAATATGAGCTAGTGACAGATCTCCTTAGCCATTAGTCCCCATACATGAACATGTTTCAACTCCACCACGGGGAAGTCAACATCAGCCTGTGGGATATCCACTACATTGGAGGCATCCCACTGGATGGATTTCAGCATGAAAAGTTCTTACCACCATAGAATACCTGGGACAACCATGAGTGGACCCCAATCTCAACTCGACATATCAGGGAAGTAGTGAAGGAGAAGATGAAGATAAAAATCATCCAAAATTACATCTCATTCTAGGAATGGTTAGACTTCTTCCTTAAGAAGGATGAGAAGGTGAGGATACTGGGATAGGGAAAGTAGTGTCCAGTCGCATCTTTGAGAAGGAAGGATGGCTCATACTGGTTCATTTTGGAGGAAGGAAAGTATCAAAAGTGGGGGTACAACATAGTGGGAGGCTAGGACCCAATGGTTCACTATACTGCATTCCTCTCCACCTTTCAGAGTGGGTGGTTTCTTTCAGTGAGGGATATAATGATGGTAATCCACCCATGAACACTGGTGATGATAGTGATCCTGGCAATTGGAAACAAGTTTAACCTAGGGGTACCCATGCTGGACAGGTTGTACAGTATAATGGGTCTCTTTTCAAGGGGTAAGAACCCAATAAGGATTCGTAGACCATTTCATTTTTATCACAGTTGGATCATAGCACATCTCAGGGGCTATGAATTCTTGAACATGATCAACCCACCAAACACTAGTCTAAGACCATCATTGTTGAACATAACTAAGGTTCAGATGATGAAACTTAATAATGATGGGTTAAAACTCTGAATCAGAAACCATGAAAAATTCAACTTTCAACCCTTCACAACCCTATTTGGTTTGATGGTTGTCAACCTGCAAGGATCATGGGAGTCAATGGATTACCTATAAAGCTTCCAAGGTGGGGTTATGGTGGATCGTATCGATAGAAATGTACTCTACGAACCATATATATTGTCCTATTTCACCAAGAAATTCGAATTCCTTAAACAGGTGGTGAATAATGTTTATATGGGGGTCCAAGAAATAGCAGAACCCCTATATTCTTTTTCAACTATGGTGAATTTTTGTGATTGTGGGCTCTTATGAAACCATTGTGCTACCTCCAACCAATGTTGATGTGGGTTTGTCGATGGGATATGCCGAACATAGGGTGGAATCATATATGGGGACAATCTCGTGGATGCACATTTGGGTAATAAAAAAAGAGAGCGTGGAGCTAAAACATCAAGAAAATAGGTGGGATACTTCTCAAGGGGATATCCATACCTCTGTGACAGCTCAAGTTGGAACCGTGATGGAGGTGACATCATAGGGTGTGGCCCCACCTCCTCCTCTTGAAAATGGGTTGTCCTATAAGTGACATCGAGGGACATAAAAAGTTTTCCCTAGGAAAAAGTTGATGCACATCTTGAAAGAAACTACTTATTCTATCTTCCCTTCCCTTTGGTCAGCTTGGAGAACACTGTGACCATCACTGATGAAAGAGGACTTATGGAGGAAGCTGAAGCAGGATGGGATTGATCTAATGGATTCTAGGCACATTCAGTTGGTAGACAGGTAGAAATTATATTGGCGGCACATGTACCTAATGACCATGGATGTTTATGTATGCCAACAGGGGAAGTACAAGGCACTCCCCACCTATTAAAGGTAATGATTTTCTAAGAGTTGGATCCAAAGTAAACACCACCTGAGGAAGAAACTGATGAGGAAGAAAAAGAGGAAGTGGAAGAATATGGGGAATCCTAGGGGATGGATTCTTATCAATGGATCCACCAGGATATAGGTGAGATCACAAGATTTAAATAATAGTTTATTGAGTATCTCACGGTAAGATTAACCCAATCATATTTATCTTTGATCATTTCCTTTACTTACTCAGATCCAATAACCAAAACTCATAATTTACAAGAGAATCTCAAAGGCAATCAGGGGGGGGGGGGGGTGAAGATGTTTCAATGGTTTCAAAGGAGTGTTCTTCAAGCTCTTCACCCAGATCCAAGGTAGGTGGTGAGATGGTCATGGTTCAGGTGGCCAGTGGTGGGCCAATTGAGAAGGTTGGGGTGGAAACCTTAAAACCATAGGTTATTTTCATCATCTATGGGGGTTCATGCCTTGGTATACCTATGGAGACACCCACTATTAGAGATTAGGCTCACCCAAGGTGAATTATCATCAAAATTACTCCCCCTCAAGCAAAGGGAATATTTGAAATCATTCGTCTAAATAATATTTTCACAGAGCTTTTGTATCAACATGTTTTTCTATTCCATGTAGATTCTACACAAACAATGCGGGGGGAACTAGTGATGATCATAGAAATACCCAATTTTGAAGGATCTTTCTTGGTAGAAGTACCTTCAGTAACTCAAGAGCTTGACCAAGTGGAACTCATATCCTGTAAGTCCTTACTTTCACAGATTCGTACCTGTTATTTGTAGATTAGATTGACTGAGGAACTTTTATCCCACGATGTGCTCAAAAGACTGAAAGACTGATGACCATATGTGGCTGGGGAACCCATTTGATCTCTTTTGATGGGTTCTCTTATTCATGAGGAGCCGATCATACAAGATGATCTGGAATTGGTGGTTCTAGGCGAATAGGCCGCTGTAGCTATGAGTGATGCCACTGGTGGGGTAGAACTCAGGACTGGAAGGGATGAGGTTTCTATAGAGGAACAATCAAGTGAAGATGTATTCCCCCATGATATGAAGCCTAGTACCTTAGTGAGGATAACAGAGGAAGGCCATACTGCTGAATTCCTTTCCCTTTTTCCAAAGTATGAGCTTGTAGATCTTTAATAGTTGGATTAATCTAATCCTAATGCTTCCGAAGAAAGTCATATCATCTGGTATAGGGCATGGAGGTGCATCCAATGTTTCATTGATTATACACTAGTGCCATATTTTATGGGCCATATGGGATCCCTTCATCATTGGCTATAAAATCTATGTGCCCGAGGGGTAGATGCTCAAGGTATCTATGTGCTAGTCCATGATTAGCATGCTAAAAAGATACATGAGGGGATCCAACACCTGAAAGTTTTCTGGTGTCAGAAGAATTTTGAAAACATAAGAAAGCTTTGAGAGGTCAACAAGGAGATTCAGCATCTTGGGGAGCAAGTGGGAAAACATGTTTCCTTCCTCAGGACCCAAATAGAGATCATCAGTAAGCTAAGAGATCAAATGGAAGAGGCTGATAACTAAATAAATAGGAAACTACTCAAATTGATAATATTCTACTTGAGTGGGGCTGAGTGAAGACAAGAGATGATGAGCTTCATCTAGCGGCCAATGATGAGGAAGTAGAGCCTAAGAAGAAGCAGCAAATTTTGGAGGCAATGTGCCAAAGGTTGGCATAGTTGAAGTGCTCGATCAATAGGGAGAAGCCATGGAGGCTATTTTTTCAAAACTCATGAGAGTCTCCAACATGTGGATGACCTATTCTATGCTTTGACTTGATCATTGTCTTTGAAAATTTTGTGTTTATGGACACATTTTTTTCTTCCTTTAATTATTGAACTTTAATAATATTATTGAAAAAACTAATGACCAATCCCTAAGCTCACATGGGTCATAAAAAGTGTGAGAAACATAGGATGACCACATAATTTCTCACTTTATATGAGAGTTTTAGATAATCATTGAACATTAGGGTTATACTATTTATGACTAACCAATGAGAACATTCAAGCTAGAATAATCTGTGGCTAGAGAATGGGATTCCCAGAACAGTCGAGTTTCTTCTTTGATGTGTGCTAGTGATCAAATGGGATAATGTTGGGGGCATTGAAATCTACTAAAAAAGGGGAATAAGGAGTTTGAATCAAAATATCCAATATCTAGAACACAAGGAGAGTGTAATGGTGATACAAGATAACTATTAACCATTTGAAAAAAACAACATCCATATCATTAGCCTAAAACAGGGACAAACAAATGATGGTTGACTGTAGACTATGTTCAAAACATGAAATATATCTCATAATGTTTTTCCAAATTCTTTTATTATGTTGTCACATGATGGTAGGTGATTCAAAGTGGCATGAGACCATTCTATTAGGGGTCCCTTCAAACATGGGATAAGATGAGGATCAAAATGATGGGCACTTGAAGCATGTGAATGGAGTGATAAAATGTTCAAATGGATTCCAAAACTCTTGGAATTACATCACCATGGTTTAGAGCACATTAGTATAGGAATATTGGTCTGAACCAAGATCAAACCCATTTTTTCCAGGGGAGCATCATCTCAGATTCCGAGCAATAACAAAAAATGTAAACAATGCGGTAGATGACCAACATCGGGAAAGGACCACCCAGATGAGGGACTAGAGCATTTTTCAGTTTCACATCAGAAAAATGAGGATGATAGACACACAATTTAACATCATATAGTGTAAACGACGCATGGTATAATATAACGTTGTGTGACCAGGACGCGTCCCACTATTTAACTTCATGTGAATAGGACATTGTACAAATTTTAATGTCATGATACATGGACTCTATCCAATAGTTTAATTTTGTTTTTCATAGAATATAGTCTCTTAGATTAAGGTCATAGAGTTTGGACATAAGGATCCTAGTTTACGATCATAGAGTTTGGACTAAAGGTCCCTCTAGGTAGCTTGGCCATGTCTATTCACACCTTACCAAACTCCTAAGCTTGCATGATCCATGATTTGTGTGGGAAAAAAGGAACAATACATGGGGTCTACCTGACATGTGGGAGCATACATTATAGGAAATGCTAAGGGTGGAATTACATTGTGATATAGGGAAGTGTAAAGGAGGTAAGTCAAGACTTTCAAGGTCTGAATAAAGGAGCAATTAGTGGGTAAGGATCAACTGTTGACCATGTTCTAAACATTGAGATCATGACCCCACTGGTCAAGAATAGGGAAATCAAATGCAAAATCAACCATTAACCAAGTTTGAAACATAGGATTCACTATCTTATATAAGAGATCCATTTGGGAATTATCCCAACATGGGAGGTGAGCCATAATGTCATGAGACCGTCACCATTAGGGGGTCAATCTAGATTTTAAAGTTGATGGAAATATGAATCAAGAAAGACTTAAAGGGTGGAATGGATCATATCAGAAAGTGGAATTCAAACATAGATAATGAAATTAGTTTAAATTCGTGTTTCTTGGACTAAGGAAAAAAATTTAAAGACATGTTTCTTAGACTATAGGGGTTATAAATAATTTAAGTTCACAATTCTTATACTATGAATAAAAGGGACGTTTAAAGACGTTCACACAGTACGAGAGTTAAAAACCCTACGTGAATGAGACAAAGAGGCCTTGGACTATGTGAAATGACCTAGGAACTAGCTTCCCATAGTTTTAAAGTCACTGGGTCTGGAATTTGGGAGAAATAATTTTAAATTCATGATGTATGGACTGGGAAAGGGCCAATTATCAGGGTATCTTTATAGAACATGAGAGGCATAACCTGCTGTGAATGGAGCCAAACAGGCTCTCATACCATTTACATACCTTGAAATAGAATGTGTATATTTTAAGGTCATGTACCTGGACTATAATCTAGGCCAACGAGATGAAGGTTTGAAGGAGATTTTGGTTAGGCTTAAAGGCAAGATGTTTGGGAATCACTATGAATCCCATAAGATGGGAATCAAGCCACACATTGTTTTGGAACAGAGTGTGGTAGGAGACCGACACTGATGGGGGAAATCCTCTATGGTGAGGGAACTGAAGCATTCCATGATTATTATGAGGCACCCTAAAGTTTTTCAGGGCATGGTTTCAATTTAACGTCGTGCTTTTAGGATGTTGGATCTTAGTTTAAGGTCATAGAGCTCATACCACGAGGGATTTTATCTCAAATGGGTATGCGTAGTGTGGTGTTATGGAAAACCCAATGTGAATAAGGACCAAGGAGGCCCAAAACTACAAAAAACATCCACGAGAAGACCTTAATATAGTTTAAAGTTGTGATTCTCAGATTATAGGCTCCCAGTTTAAGCTCATGTAGTTCAGACCTGTGGAAGGAGACTCCCCAAAATGGGTATATGTGGTGTGAAGGATTAATAAATACAACGTGAATGAAGTCCAATGAGGCCTGATTATGAAACACATTATCCTAAGTAGGTGTTTTTGATTGGCCCTATAAACACATATATGTCATATATGGAAGGAATACCTGATAGTAATAGGGACCATGGAGGCCCGCATTCCTTAAATGGGGCCTGAGGGTGAAAAAAAGATGAATTTGTAGCTGGGCCCAAAGAAAAAGTGTCTAGGTATCACTAAATATCACATGAGGATAGTAATCAATCCACATATAGTTTTGTAAGGAGATCTCCCTATATAGGTCTGACTCATACAAAGGGGTAGGGTATATTTTTTCTTTTTTTTATTGTTGATTTTTTTGAGTGGCTAGACCAGGATATAATATCCAAGTGTTAGTACATATCCTATGTGGAAAGGAATCATACTGTACATAGTTCTTGAACATGGTATGGTAGATGACCAGTGCCAATGGAGATGTCCTATTAGGCAAGAACATCATGGTACTATGTCATTTTTCATCATGTAGATAGGATGGCAATTGTTAAGAAGTTTAAAGTAGTTTAACTAGGATGTGGATGATACAAAATTTATTATTGTGTTTCTAGGATGATAATTGTAAAATAGTTTATCATCATGAAACTAGGATGTTTAGGTAGAGGTGTTTTTAGAAAAATGTGTATGATGTGGTAGCTATAACCGAGCATGAATAGGGGCCATGGAGGCCCACACCGCACCATATGATCTTGAAGAAGACCTATTCAAAATTGAAATTCATGAGACCAAGAATTTAATTTCTCATTTAAGTTCCTAGAGCTTGGACCATGTGCCTAGTTGAACATCATTTTCTTGGGACATAAAAATCCTTATGTGAAGTACTTCTTGAGGAACTTTTCACTGATCGGGGGAGTGATGCTCTCCCTATCCATGGTGACCAAAGAGTATTCACCATTAATATAAACCTTATGAATTATGTATGAAACCTCCCACTTGGGTTCTAACTTTGGTGACTTCCTACCCAGTATCATTATCGTTCACAGAGCCAGTACTGTATCACCTTAGAGGAAAGAGAAGAGGTGAACCTTCTTGTTGAACGCTCTGGCTATTTTTTTGGTTCCTCTCAAGATTTCACAAGGCTTAGATCTTGTTTTATTCAAGGGATTTAAGTTTAGATAGATGTAATTTGGATAAATCATATGACTTCTTCTGATCATATACAACTGTTCAAAGCGATGTTAACCAAATCTCGATGGGAAGGACAACTTCTGTCCCATACACCAGTGAATATGGATTCACCTAGGTGGAATTTTGAGTCATTGTCTGATAATAACATAGGGAATTTGGAACTTTTTTATGTCAAATCTTCTTATTCTATCCCACAATATTCTACAGAATGTTCGAGAGGGTATTGTTTAATGTCTCGATATGTCCATTTTCCCACGCATGGAAGTAGGGGGTATGGTTGGATAAGATGCTAAATTTAGCATAAAAATTATTTATATCAACTACCTGGAAGTTGGTTACATTGTCAGTGAAAATAGAATAAGGGAATCCAAATCGATAAATGATATAGGATATCACAAATTCAACCATCGATCAGGCCTTAACCTATTTGAGGGGTATCTCTTCTGCCCACATGGAAAATAAATCTACTGTGGTTAGCATAAACCTTCACTGATGTGTTATCACTGGTGGATAAGTTTCTATGACATCGAGTCCCCACACTCCAAAGGGCTATGAATACATGGTATTATGGAGGGTCTCTAGCAGTCGATGCATGAAGTTGGAATGGATCTAACTTGTGTGAAACCTCTTGGAGAACTTGATACAATCATGGGACATAGTGGGCCAAAAGTATCCCATACTTTGAATCTGGTGGGAAGGTTTTAACCCTATATGATGAGAACTACATGACTCCGCATGAAATTACAACATAACCTAGGGGATCTTGTCTCCTTGAACGAAACATAGGATAATTCCATCAAACCCACATCTGTAAAGATTCTTTTCAATGTTGGTCCCTCTCTAGAGGGTGATCTAAGTGACACACCAATATATTCACTCACATTTGACTCAATCTAATAGGTGAACACCATGATGGAGATACTCGACAAAAGGGGTTTTCAAATAAAAGGTTCATTATACTGTGTGTGGATCCATAGGTCTTGATATAGAAGCACCAATAGTCAATTGGTCTACCTGTTGGTTGTCCTCATCATCTGAGGTGATGGGAGTGATGAATCACTGATGTGTCACATGAATGAAGAGGTAATCCTGGTTGAGATCTATAAGAGAGGTACCTAGATTTTCCAAGGCATCTTATTTACCATTATATGACTAGGGAACATGAGTCACTTCTGAATAATAAGGGAACTAGTCCATCATCTAGAAAGTGCGATACAATAAGGGTACAAGTTTTGGCTTCTTAACGATGTATTCATTGCTGATCTTCTTGATGAATTACTTGGAGTATCCCTTCATGTTTAGGTGGGGAACATCAATCCTGATAGCTATCTCAAGACTAGTAATGATATACTAATACTCTTCCTTGTTGTTGGTGCATCCCTCTGACAATAGGAATGAATAAGGTTGGACAACCTATGTCAGGGTGATGAAGACAATACTCATCCCTACTCTGTTGAGCCTAGGATCATTGATCCTTATACCGGTTGGAATTTGGGAGGCACTATCAAAATTCATCTACTAGCATGACATAGATTAGTCCACTAAGAGGATGGACTCATCTAGGAAATTGAAATATGGGGGTTGTTCTTTGAGAGCTGGATAGGTGGCTAGAATGTTTTCTAGAACTTGACCCTTGACATCCTTCTATAGAACAAACCTGATGTTGAAATATAGGATGATAACTGCCTAGTGTTCTAGACATACTATCAATATTAGGTGATCCGGGATATAATTTAGCGTGTCTACATGGCAAACCAATTGTATCTCGTGATGCTACAAATAATGACACAACTTCCGCAATGTAAAAAATAGAATGAGGTAGATCTTATCAATGAGAGAGTATCTGAATTTTGTTTTGATGAGAATGTGATTGAGATAGTATGAAATGTTCTCTATACCTTCACTATTCTTCTGATTAAGCATGGCATTGAGAGATTTATCCAGGGTGGTCACATAAAGGACTAGAGGATTCCTTGAGATGAGTGGAATTAAAACCATAATATATAGTAGATACTACTTGATTTCATTAAATTTAATCTAGAACTATTCATCCCATTGGTAGAAGACACCATTATTCATGATCTTGGATAAGGGATTAAACTTGCAAGCCAGATTTGCGATGAATCAATATATGTAGGATAAGTGGCCTTGAAGGCCTCAGAGTTCCTTGAAATTGCTCGGAGGATGCATCTGGCTGACAGAATTGATCTTCTCTAGGTCAATTTTTATGCCCCTATATCTGATGATGAAATTGAGAAATTTCCTAGAGGTAACCCTAGAGGAAAAATTCATGGGGTTCATCTTCAGACGCTGAGAACAGAGGAATCTGAACACTTTCTCAAGATCTCTGAGATGGTCCTAATGCTGGAGGTATTTGAACACTAAATCTTCCATGTAGCATTCCACTAGTGTCCTGAGGATTGGTTTGGAGATATGATGCATTGATTTTGGATAACTGGCTCCTACATTATTCAAACCATAAGGAATTATCTGATAGTATGAGGTTCCTTGTAGCGATTTGAAGGTGGTAGACTCCTCATCATCAGGGGACATAAAAATATAATTTTATCTTGAATATCCATCTATGAAGGAGAGATACTGGATCCCATATATGGAATCGATCAATAACTATATCACTAGAAGGGGAAATCCACCTTCAGAAAATGGAAGTTGAGTTCCCATAAGTCAATAAAAACTTTGATCTTTATATTCTTCTTCCTGACGGGAATAATGTTGTCCAACCATCTGGGGTACTGAACCTCCTTGAAAATGTTTTTTTGATGAGAATATAAACTTTGGCCTCAACCACGGCACCATGATAGGGGTGAATAAACCTAGGAGGTTTCTTAAACCAATGATAAATCACTAGGAGACCAAGACATTGGATGACGACCTGAGGGTCTAGTCCTGGAATCTCATCAAAATTCTAGGAAAACTCATCGCGATGATACTTTAGTGAATACACATACTATTGTTGTTCTTTCAAAGGAATGTCTACACTGATTAGTGGTGGCCTCCTATCTATCTCAGTGTCGAGATTCACTTGATCCAACTCATTAATGGTGGTGGAGATTCCATCTTCAATTGCTGGAGGAGAATCTCCCACATCTTCTTCTCCATCCGAGGTAGGGTGATCAATGGGAGGAGATGGCCCATCAAAGCCATCTGATTCTGGAGGAACATTGGTGCCTTCTTGGGAGGATATAGAATCCATACTGGGGAATTCCTACTCTACATAAACCTTTGTGATGATAGCTTTATTTCATCATTCCTTCGGCTGCTAAGTCCATGCTTGATGTCAAAGCAGTGGTGGTGGCTCAATTTCTGGTGACTCAACCTAGCCCCACAGAATAGATAAAGGTGCCACAGAGTGGTGTCCATTGGGATAATATCTTGATAATTCACAAGGTTAAGGGTTTCTAGGATCACCCGAGCTTGTCTTGTGTAGGAGTATGAGGAAATCTTCTGACATTCCTTGTACCTGGGTACATGTCCCCCCATTTTTCCGAAACAATGAAGCAATGTCCCAAGTCTAGCTTTGTGGCCTCTAATCAGTGAATTAGGAGATTGAAAGTTTCATCTAATTCTATCCATGGGATGGAAAAACTGGTCTTATGCTCAACCTCATTGATCTAAATTTGGTTGTCTTTACTCTGGTAACATTCAATGTCTACATAAAGGGATTCACAAGAGTTTAAGGGAGATGCATCACCTTGGAGCATGTCTACTCGACCACTAAAGGACTACTTGAGGCATTAGTTGTACAAGGAGTTAACTGATGCATACATATGGAGCTAGGGTCTTCCCATCAGTGTATTTTAGGTGGTATCCTATGAGACAACCATGAATTCAATGTTTTCAACCAAACCACTAAACTGGGTCTTCATACAAATTCGGCCACATAACCCTTTTTTGGTCCTATCATAATCATAAATCTTTAAGTAAGAGGGAATCAAATTTTCTTTAGTTAGTCCCAAATTGCAGAGTGTCTAGGTTATGATGTGATTAAACATGGAACCCGTGTCAACTAAACAATAACGAACTTCCACGCCATTGAAACTAGCTAGTGATGTACAGTGGGTAGATGTTCCTCTACATGAGAGAGACCTCATCTTCTCCAAATAATGAGATAATGGCTTGGAACTATCCTCACTTTACTTTCTTATAATATAAGTTTTCTGTAGCTTCTACCTCTATTTCAAACTAGAGGGGACTTTTCAAGGCTTATGCGAGGTCCTCATGCATCTTTCGATACTGGAGGGGGGTCTTGAGGATCGAGAGCTTCACATGAATTCAAGAGAAGTGATTTATCACATCGTACTTCCATTCCAAATTCACATTTCTACCCATAGGGGGTTTCTATTTGGAAAGAGGCATGATGGTAACTATTAGATGAATCAGTGGATTTTGGATGGTGCTAGAAATGTCTTGTTACTCATTAGAAAACTCGACTAGAATCACTACTGGATGAATATCAGCTGGCTGAGGTCTAGCCATAAATAGATGTGGCCGATCATGATACGGTCACAACTATTCTTCCTGGTCAAGTAACATGATCAATGGTGGAGGTAAATCTAACAGAACATGATGGGAGTATTATGCCTACTGTGCTCTATGAAAAACTGGCTGTCTGGTCTTAGTAACATACTTGAATTGGCTAAAATCACCAACATGAACATTACAATGATTCACATGTCCTCAGATCCTTCTCTAATGATATCTACTAGAGGAAATTGGGAAACTTTCCGGATACTCCTCATCACCAGGGACCATGTAGGGTTCTATCAACTCAATAATATTCAAGGAAACATACTCTTTCTCATCGTCAGAGGAGACTTCCAAAACTGGATGAACTCTGGGGGATATTCCCATATCTAGAGGCATGAAATTTCCAAGATTTTAGGATGGATTTGGTGCTGGAGGGGTAATTTTCTTTCCCTTATTCCATTTATGCCTACTCTTCTAGGACATTGAAGGCTGCGACGTGGATGAATAAGTGTCTTATGGAGAATATGTGACAACTACAGGAGGCTCAGGATGGCCTAAGCAGGAAAGGATGAAACCATGGGCATGAGAAACTTCTCTTCAATCTAAACAGTCAACATAATTCCAAGTCCCATGGTTGGAAACCTACTTCCATTCACCAGAACTATTTATTTCGCTATCGTTGTTGATCTCAACAGAGATGCATGTCACCTGCACTAGGACAAGGAAAAATCTGAATACACCATTTTCCAGTTGATCATAGAGATAATATTTGAACACATATCATTTATTTATGGTATGTACAAGGATTCTGTGACAAGGGTAGTTGTCAGAGAAAATTGGTGAGCTCATCCTCATGCGGCTTCCTACACTTTGGAAATTTCAGGACCCCCTGTTCTTGGGCACTATGAAAATAATCGGGGACATGTTCATCCTTTAAGGAGTAGGTTCAATTTCTCCTATTTGAAAAAGGGAGCTATAGGATCTTGAACCTGATGAGTTTATGGTACCTGAAGGGGGGATGGATCCACATTTTATTGTCTAGAAGATGGTGCTTGGCTGGGCATTGCCTCGATTATGCACTGGGCGAGGATGAGCCTGAGGGTGTTGCACTCCGTGAGGCTATGCTTTCTAAGTATGCACTGGGTGAGTCTCTTCTAGTAACATCTCTAGAGGATCTAGAACCTATAACTATATTACAACGTTATTCTCTTCCTTGGAAGTTATTCTTATAGGAGTTGGAAGAGGAATTGGATGTGCCTTCTTGGCCTACTGTAAGGATTCCTCTAGGAAATATGACTTATCAGTTAAATCCCAGAATCCACCTGAGAAGTTCCAAGTGATGAGCTAAGGTACAATCTCAGTCTTAACATTCCCAAAACACATCATTAATAGCTACTCTTGAGTCAGATATATATCGAGCTAGTACATAAGGCCCTTCCACTGGGTGACATTGTCTGTGACGTGTTCATCTGGTAGTTTCTTACACTTAAAGAGGTTGTAAATACTAGTCTTGTGGGTGGTGGAACTGAACTGGTAAAGAAACTACATAAAGAGGTCTTACCAACCAATGATAGGCCCAATGGGTAGATGACTATACCATAATAATACTGGAATTTAAAATTTATGTAAAAAACATCAGAGCTTGGAAGTTTCTTACTACTCTAGAGTTCCCAACATGGTTCCACACCTTGAAATGAAGTAGTCTAGGTGTGGCGGTGAACTTGTTAGTGGAGAAGAAACTGTGTGGGATAACTGATTTTCATAGACTGGGTCATATCTTGGAGGTGGTACCAACCATATTATCATGTCATTGTAAGACTAGGTACCTACCCCTACCTCATGTGTGAGGGTAGCGTAAGTCATCTGAAGGTCTCCGGGATGCTCATCATATTCCATGCTCCAAAAAAATCTCTATGATCACTATTATAGGTATATAATTAAATTTTTTGTTATAGGGATGATTGCACCATAAGATGATGAAAGGGAGACAAATCATCATCCTCCTACATGTACCTGTGAAGGAATTTGAGAATTTTATGGATATCACCTTCCGGTATGAAAAAAGTCATCCACTGGGATCTTCCCTAGAATTTGATGTAGATTTTTGGGGTGAATTATCCATCACTGAATCACATTCATATTTGGAATCTGAGAATCAAATGATATTTACAATTACTTGGCACTTCCCATAGATTTTCCTTCAGCGGTGGCGGTTACCACTTCTGCCCTGGGTTGGTTCTTTGGGGTAGGTAGGTTCTTTGAAACAAGGAGGACCTTTGTGCTGGTCAACACTAGAATGGGGAGGAACTCCTCTTTAGATGAATAGGATAAGGGGAGGACCTGTGTATCGATTGCTGTCGGAGTGGGGAGGACATCCGATTAGACTACTGTGAGAGTGGGGAGGGCCACCACTATGGATGTTGACGTATCAGAGAGGACCTATGATTTGGTCGGTGGTAACATGGGTAGGACCTCCATGATAACTGGTGGGAACAACATGGAGAGGGCCTCTGTATTAGTGGTTAGAAGCATGAGGAGGAACTTTTTACTGATCGAACCGGAAACGGGGAGGGCCGCCGTGTTGACTATCTATTGAGTGGGGAGGAAAACTTCTTTGATTGTGTGTTATAGGGGGAGGACCTTCATGTCAGTTAGTAGTGGAGCATGGAGGGACTTCACTTGAGGTAGAAATGTCCTGAGGAGGAAATTTTAATTGATGGTCCATGACAAGGGGAGGACCTCCGTATTGGGAATTATAGGCACCGAGAGGACCTTCGTACTGGATATTGATGAAGTGGGGAGGATATTCACTTTAATAAATGTTGGGAACATGGGTAGGACATCAATTTTTAGTGTGAGAGTAGGGATGAAATGTAATATGAACGGTGATGGAATGGGGAGGGACTCCGTACTAAATCTCATTATCATGATTCATCCCATGATAGTTGTTGGTTGCACTAGCAATTGATAGGGTCAACCCAACTTGACTATAGGGTGGATGGGGTCTTGATCCCAACTAGGTGTTGATGGGTCCCTGCCCTGCTATATCAAGGATCTTGTAGAGTGATCTGGTGGTGGTAGGATCCAATGGAGTTGTGAAATATGATGCCCCCGGACAGGCATCTTTCTGATCTTGGACCTGATGTTGGTGTCAGGTCATCCGAATCGAGGCTAACAGAGTAGTGGTGTAGTTCATCTATTCGTCATCCTAAGAGAATTGTTATTTTTGTTTTTACGAGGCATGGTGGGATCCCTCCTTGGAGAATCTTGGGTGGTAATCACAACTGGGGTGACCATAGAATCCCCTACCTCCTTGGTGTATGGGAGGGAGTCATATGATCGCTCGAAGGAGAGGCTTTAGATGCGGTTTGTTGTTAGAGTGGGGAGTAGTGTATCCTTTCATGGCCCTCAGGGGTGCCGGTGTCGATAAGGTGCAGAAGCCTCCAGGCCTAGTGGGCTATATCCCTTGTGGGAATGACCCCATACTGCTCATACCATCATTTTAGGGAGTCCATCACCCTCCTTTGAATGATTTCAAAAGGTGATATGGGGCATGGATGCCCAGTAGCAGTGGTTGCGGCTGGAGTCATGGTAGAGATATAGTCATGCGGTAATGTCACATTGAAATTTCTCCTACCCCAACATATGCATGTATAGGGTAGTTAGTTTCATGTAGCTTGGGTCCTACAAAGAAGAAAGATTCAACTATCAGTGTGGATACCATGAAAGAAATTCCAAATTCCCCAACATCATCCAATCTTCCATGGTTGAAGAGAGAGATCTATACTGACAATATCATAGACTAGAATTCCCAATAATAAATTGACCCAATTTATTGTGAGTTCCACAATGGGCCCACAATTTTCTTAGTGGGTCCTGGAACTAGATAGTTGAATCCAGTGGCATGCTAATCTTCTGATGTATCGAACACTTCTAGTACCTATATTTAGGAGAATATTTTCATGCTGGGTTCACCATTTCTGTTTCCGATGCTTTTTCCAGGTCATGTTTGTGCATCCACAACATTGGTGTGCATATAATGGATGCTATTGTTTCCACACATTACCAATTTCCAAGGGTGGTCAATTTTCATCACTTTCATTGGATATTAATTCTTCTTGATTGAAATAGGATGATGGGATGCCAGTTCATCCATCAGATTCCTCTATAGAACTCGTTTCCTAGTCCGAGTCTCCCTCATAGAGTTATGTATGTTCATGGAACTCATTCCCAGTGCCATATATTTGTGAATGTCGTTTAATTATGATTCTTCTATCTGAACATTCCAAAGGGTCTTGACATGGAAACAATCTTAATTCAAAAGGGTAGTCACATTGGGCATCACTGGCACATCTTGACACTGAGAACATTGGTCACCTATATTCTTCCTCATAAGAGGGAATCTCATGGAGGCATATCAAGCATAGAACCCGAGGCATCCCATGTCAATCATGGGGTATCTGATTCTAAAGGCACATCTTCCAAGTATTTAACCTTATAAATCCCATGTTTATCATAAGGTAGCATTATATGTTAGGTTTCGAGTATAACTAATTACAAACATGGAGTGCAACTGATCAAAACATCTTATAGAGGAAGATCAAGGAGATATGTATCTAGGAGGGAGCACTTGGAAGGTCTAACAATGGATGGATTAGAATTTCCCATAGAGGTGTATCTGGGGAGGTGTGTCCCATAAAAGGAAGATTTCACACTGTGAGGGTTGATCTAGGCACCGCTAGAGGTGGATCATAGAGGTGCACCCCTATGCGGGGGGGGGGGGGGGGCAACAAGGTTTTCCATTGGTCAGAATTGAACCTTAGGGACGATTACTATATACCCTAATTAGAATATAGGGATCAAACCCCACATATTTTGAGAGATGGTGTAGGGCTTACGCATAGTAGCTGACTAAATGGGTGGTATAATCTCATCAGGATGTGGCGGCCCAGGTAACATCAGGATGGATTATGGGTGGAGTGGATGAATTTTTAGGTGTTGGATATTGGGATTGAACCTTAGGGAGGCTTCTTATATATACCGGTTGGTTAGGAATCAAAGAATACATAGTTTGGGATGGTTATTTAGTACTTACACCTAAGGAGGTGTCCCATGAAAATGGAGCATGTGATTGGGGATTATACATGGGGGCATCCCAATTTGGTAAATGAATACTTGGGATTACTACATGAGGGACTCCCATTGAGGATGGATAGTTTTCTTGGTCACTCATAACCTCTAATACCATGTAATTCATGATTGGAGTGAGAAACAAGAGGAAGTAATAGACCTAACTGTTGTGTCACAAAAGATGCACCAACGATAGATGGTGTGGGGCTTATGCATAGAAGCTGCCCAAAGAGGATCTCATTCCATGTGAGGAGGATCTCATTACATGTAAGTGGGTATTATGTGTAGAAGTATCCCATGGTGAAAAATACCAAAGGGAGAGGGATGAGGTAGTGAGATTTACCATCCCCTCTCCGAGCCTTATATCCAGGGGAGTAAAAGAAGAGAAAGAGTTATGCCTCCTGTAAGAAAGGCTAAGAGCTTACTCAAGGATGGATTCTTAAGTGGGTGTTATTATCTGTGAAAAATATGTCATTATTTTTTAGGAGGGTCTTATTTTATGTCACTCATACACAAAGAAATCCTGAATTTTCAGTTTAGTGTAAGATCATAGTTTAACATCATGTGTTGAGGATGTTGGTGCTAGGTAGTTTTACATCATGAAGCTTAGATATGGGGGACTCACTACATACCCCTTGGGATTACATAAATGCTGATCATAAACCCTTGGGAGGGGATGGATTCAAAAATTCTAGGATGGAATGGTGTGAAGAGTGGCCACTCACAAGGTCTAGGTTAGCATCCCTATGCTGAATATAAATGTAGATTATCATAGCTATGATGACAAGCTGAAGGTAGGGAAACACATGAACAAGGGGAATATGGGACATCTCACAAGGGAAAAATAAGTTGATGCACATGATCCTGGAGGGCTGCACAAAAGAGGCACGCACAAGACATGAGGATTTCACACAAAAGGGGTTCAAACACATAGCTTTGACACAAAGGAAATCCATGGAGCATCAGATATGGGGTGCACAGAATATTGGAGAGTTTTATGAAAAAACAAAGGGTTTAGCACATGATTGTGTTTCACACAAGACCAGGGGTGTGTGAAAGGGGATCGTTTGAACGAACCTACCTTAGGCTAAAATAATTTGGGTGAGGATCACACAACTGTGGGCCAACTCAATTAGGACCTACAGGGAACCTATAACACAATATCTCTACCTTAAGGTTTGCATTATTTTGCAATGTTGCAGAAGACTGGTATTACATGTAGTAGAGTGATGCTTCAACTTCCATAAGATCACCATAAATATGGTGTGTGGGGTTTACTTCAACATATAGATGAATCCTTTAGATCCAATACACAAGATTCGGTGTGCACAAGGTGTTTTCTATATATATGTGCCTTGAACCATGGAGATCGAGCACGCAAAGGACCATTTGACATCGCATTGGGAGTGAAAAGGCCTTACACATGATTCATTTTCTTGCATTCACCTTACTTGGAAATTTTGACTAGATAGGGTGGAAGAAACTCATTTGAAATCTCATTGGGAACACAAAGGTTTTGTGGGAGATTAAACTTAGTTCTCATAGAGGGGACCACTTGTGCACACCTTACTTGGCCGTTTTGAGTGGATGCGACAGAAGATGACCATTTTAAATTGCATTGGGTGAACAATGGATTTGTGCATAGATTTCAATATTGTGAACACACCTCAAAACTTGTGTTCACCTTCCTTTGTATTCTAAGGATGTTCCGTTGAGTTGGATGGTACCTTCTGTTTACCCAAAGATGGCCTGTTGTGGCTTTGTGTGGAGTTCAACACCAACATCCACATCATAAAAAGAGATAATAAAACTTAATTTTGAAAATAGGTGAAGGGTAATATAATGGTCACATGAGATAACACATAATTAGGTTTTTAAATATAAAGGATAATAATATAGGTAATAGAAAATATAGACTTGTAAGAAAAATAGTGATTAAAGATACTGAGAATTAATCTTAATAATGTCATACTTTTATGGTTGAAATATTCATTGAGGAGGAATATTTGAAAAAAAATCATTTACCCAGAGAAAAAAATAAATTTAAATATAAAATATTAGGGTGTATGAAAAAAATCAAAGAAGTAAGAAGTTTAAGATGAAACATTATTACTCAAATAAAGAGTGTTTCAGTTAAAGAAAAACCCTTACGGCTTGGGTAGTAATTGAATCTAGAGAAGAATAAATAAAGGAACTATATTTGAATTTTTATATCCCATGAATTACATGAAAGATATAATAAACTAATATCATGGTATGCAACTTAAATTAACACCTTATACAATGAGAAATGGTACACATAATATTATATGCCTCCAAGAGTCAAAATTGATACAAATAAACCCTTACCTCTATTTCTTGATTTATAAAATGTGACCTATCCTCCTATATATCAAAATTAAATATCTTAATAACTTATCTTATAACCTTATCAAAACTTATTACCCTTTAAACTATTTATTTATAATTATTTATTAGAAATATATTAGTTAGTTATATTTTATTTTCATCATCAGATGTTACTAGCTTTGATTGTTTTGTTTAGTACTAAATTCACAATGGAGGTATAGATTATTATTTAAATATTCAATGTTAATTATTATAATATAATTAATGGTACTTTAATATATTTTTTATAATAATTTATAAATTTATAATTTCATTTCATAATTATTTTAGTTATTATCGTTGGTGATGAAGTCGGTGAAGAGCTTGTTTTCATAATTTATAATGAATGAATGGTGGTTTCTTAATTAATGAGTTAAAATTTTATATTAAAATTACATAAAAAATAAATAATTATTTAATTATAAATATCCAATATTAATTTTATATATACATCCTTTTTAGAAATTTACATCATTATTCATGTAGGTTGTTAAACTGACACAAGAACATGTTACAATATATGTGAGAGTATGACTATGAAAGAGATTTTATTGTTACAATAACATCACCATAGAAGTATAATGAAATTATTTAGATGTTAATAAGTTTATGGATTATAATTTCCCAGAGATAAAATAATAAGGTAAATGAAAACAAATTTTTTACTGAAAAGAATAAATCACTTTTCCTCTTAGTATGTTTGTTTTAAGCGGTTAGTTTTACAATGATTTCTTATTGAAAATATTATTTATAGAATGAATAATTTATATTAAAATAACATAAATATTTACATAAATAAAATATTTATTCACTAAAACAATTTTTTATAACCATTCTTGAAATGTGGTGATGAAAAAAACATGTCGTTTAGGGAGGCAGGATTCCACACACACACATGAAAAACATTTTCATTTTTTTTGATTGAATGAGAGGGGAAAAGATAATGGTTATACCATCAATATAATAACATTTAATTATATACATATGGTTATTATAGTTTTTTTTGAGGATGTATGAGAAGGATAAAGAAAGGAAGTAAAAGGGAAAGTATTACTCACGTTTAGAGTTTAGATCTTCTCTTGAAGTATCCTTTGGAAATGAAGGACTTAGTTACTTTTTTGAGACTTGAGGATTTAAAATGTGTATAGGGGATTTAGGGGAAGTAAAATGGGTAGATTTTCATGGTAATTTTGAATTATAGATGTTTATTGAATTAGGTGGAACTGAGCTACTTTAATAGCTGAAAAAGAGGAACAAATCCTTAGAAACGAATGTTAGGTAAAGGATAAGAATGTAATTTCATGAGAGTTAGGTGACTTATGTTGAAAATTGTTGGTGATACAAGCAGTTTTGAATTTTCAACCAAAAAAATTTAATCTATAAGGTCTAAGTTTAAAGTTAATTTAGTAAAATTCTAGCCACATTACATTACCCATTTTAACACCTATTAATCTTGATAATATTTTAATCATGGTAATTATTTTTTTTACTAAAAATATAATATTTCAATTCTTACTAAATTATAACTGTAACACCCCAAGCTTCCACGGTACGTTTCCCTTCGAATAATGCGATAACGTGTGTTGTACGCAACCTCGAGTTCTAACACACACCACAACTAATTAAACTAGCCGTTGTGAATAGTAATACCTACTTTTTGAAATCATATATATTTTACATTTCAAAATGGACTTCGTTTTTGGATTCGGAATATTGAAATTAGCCTAGGGTGAAATTTTGGTACTTTTCGGATAACTTTTATATTTTGATGAATAGTGAAAATTACTAAATTTTAATTAAAATCAACTTTTTTAATCAAAATAATTAATATTGATAAATTATGAATTTGAGTGGTTTTAAAGTATATTTAGAATATATTTTTACCATTTAATTTAATGTTTGTCATTGGACATAATTTCACAATTAAACCAGACATAAACAAGTGTCAATCTTTTGATAGTTATTATCTCTTAAAAACACGCTTTTTATTTTAACAACGGAAATTAATTTTAAATTAATTTCTACCACTTCTGTGTTTTGAATTTGGAAAAATGGATTAAATATTTGGAATCAGTATGTACAAATTATGTAAATAGGTAACTTTTATTTTTACACATTTTGAATAATTACTGCGGTAAATATTTTATTTACCATGGTTAAAGGGTAAATCCAGTAAATAAGGGTTAAAAAATAATATTATAATAATACAAAATTACCCTAAAACGTGTCCTAACCTTATTGGTGGACACATACCCGACCATGGGCATCCTTGGGTCGATTTGGGGACCCCTTAGAGCCACTTGTATGTGGTAGGGACACATTATATTAATAAAGTTAAAATAAAAATAAAAATGGCATAAGCTTACATCTTTTAGAAGAACAATTTTTACATAGGGTTATAAATGTTGGATTTTCGATTATAAATATTCATTAGAAAGATAAAAATATTTCCTACATAATGATATTTTATTTATAATTTTTAGACATCAAATAATTTAAATTATTAATGACACAATAATGATGCAATGTTTACCTCATTAATAAATCATTTAAATAAATAAGATTATAATGATTAAAATATTATCTAAAACATGTCCAATTATTATTGGTTGATGTTATTTAGAATATGAGTCATCTTATCTTCGACCTCAATGATTTTTGGACCATTATAAACTGAATATAATTATATTATAAAGTAATACTTTCACTCTTTCCTAAAGAGCCCCTCCTCTCCCTTATAAAAGGAGACCACTCCTTCTCATTTCTTCACACCTTCAAAGCCTTTTGGTTCGGCCAAACTCTGCCCAAATACTCTCCCAAATTCCCTCAATACAACCTAGAGGCCTTATTTTGATCATAAAGCCAACCTAAGGAGCCCTTTTGATCAAATCAAAAGGAAGAGCCCGAAGAAGAGGCAATGATTTCACCACCCTTTTCCAAGTTCATTTCTTCTTCCACTTCTTCTTCCTTTGTTGTTACCATTCTAAAATAATAACTCCAGTATCTCACATATACTGTGATGTTATTATAAATATGGTACAACCATATTCAGTATTCTATCCACCCTTTGAATAACATGTCACCATACGTGCGTACGTACGGCTTACCGTCTCCACGTCGTGGTGTAATTGTTATTCAATATATTATTATTTGTATGGGTATAATAATGATGTGAAAATCATGTAAATAATAAATATAACATGTTAAGTATTCTGTATATATGATATAACATCCATTTATATATTATTTTAATATCAAAAGAATGATATTGTTGCTCGTGCGTACGTACGGACTACCGTCTCCACGAATGCGATGAGATTCATTCTCCATCGTATCCATTCAAGTATAATTATCATTTGATGATTTAAAAATGATTTTTAAGGACTTGATATCATTATGGATATGAATAAGATACAACAAACATGGATTATGTAACAAAACATATAAAAGAAAATGAGTAAGTTCACACCCGAAACAACGATAATACTAAGATATTATTATCAAATCAATATTAAAAGATCATATATGATATCATAATAATGTATATGATTATTTTATAATTTAATAACAATTATTTCACCATTATACAGGAGGTTAACCTACCCCAACCAAGGAAAAGTACAAGGTAAGGGTTATTTCACAATCTCTTCATTATCCGAGGTTGTTTATAGGTAATAATCTACTGGGATCTCGTTATCATCCACATCCATGTTTCTTCAAAATGTATTTCAAAACATTTTTAATATTTAAAAGAATATGGGTTAAAGTCATTTATACCCTTGTTTGACTTTTTATAAGAGGTTTATAAGGTAATCTTTCCGTCGTTTTCCAAACAAGGTGCTTTTTAACCTTTTCGACAAAATTAAGATAAGAATGTTTTTTTTAAACTTATACGGCGGGTGCGGTTATTTTCCGCCGTTATAAAATATTCAAAGCTTTCCTTACAAGCTTATAAGAATATTTTCAAAGAAAATGTTTTATTTTATATGGATCTTAAATGATTTCAAAATAAAAGGAGATATTTCCTTAAAAAGAATTTTGATTTTATCTATGTCAACATCCTTTGATGGATTTTAAGATTATTTGAAGTTGATTTATTATGATACAAAACTTCTATATTGTATTGAAGGTTTTGTGATATGTTTGACTATGGATGTGCTATTTTTATACCATTCATAGTTTATGGTGAAAGTATTGACATTTCGTATGCTAGTTTTAATACGAATGTTTATGTTATGTTTAAACCTTTTCATATGGGAATGCAT
Source organism: Viscum album (assembly GCA_963277665.1). Taxonomy (NCBI): domain Eukaryota; kingdom Viridiplantae; phylum Streptophyta; class Magnoliopsida; order Santalales; family Viscaceae; genus Viscum; species Viscum album. The sequence goes on along the minus strand of OY728163.1, from coordinate 78,110,658 downwards.
TGGACTTAATATGTGACGGGTGGAGCCCGCTATAGCTCCTCAATGCATCGGTAGGTCTCATGAGACAAACTCGTGTCTTGGCACAAGTCCTTGACAAATTCTTATTTGTAGTCTTGGCACGAGGCCTTGACTATGTGGTTATGATAGTCTGGCATTATGCATTCCATCATTATGAAAGTGGTTATTGATATTGCATGTGATTATTCGATTAGTAGAATATCCATGTGAATAAGTAAATGGCATTATTTCATTTTATTTATGCCATACTATGTTGAAGTTAAAGTTTAAAAGGCTTTTGTTTTAGTTATACATTGCCTTAAATGTTTATTCTTATTTATGAAAGTTTCCGCTATATTGTTATCCTTACTGGGCATTTGATCTCACCCCTTTTCTATGTTTTATTTTCCCAGGATGTGAAGAAGTAAATTATGAATGACTTGCAGGGATATTATGAGGGGTTAATAGTGTGGACTATGGAGACAATATTTTGTTGTAGTAGTTCTTTTTATTTTGATGACGTAATGTAAAACTTATGAATATATCTAGTGTTTCCAAGGCTACTAAACCAATCGGTCTTTAGAGATTTGATCTTTTTTGTGATCATGCCAATGTTATGTAATTAATGCACCGACTCTGGGTAACTGGGGTCGGGGAATTACAGTTGGTATCAGAGGAAGTTTAGTACAAACCTTGGAAGCTAGATTTAGATAAACTCTGATTAGAGCACGTAGACCTAAGATGAACTTTGAGGATTAGTATAGAAGAACTTCCTATAATTCTGGTATTTTAGAGATTTTGTGAGTTTTCCGAGCAATACATCCCTGTCTGGATACGAGCGGGTAGAGGCGGATCTGGCACAGATGTACCTAGGGGTAAAACCCGAAAACACCGCTTTGAGCTAGACTCGAACGGGAACTGGTGCACGACAACGGGCCTTGCTGCACTCTTGGTTACGACACTCCCAGGGGATATGCTTAGGATAACTCTCATTTTCTTTAAAAATCATTATGAAGGGTTTATGAGTATATAATTCCTCAAAGAAAACATTTTTATGATTATGGATTATATCCATAAATAGTTCAATTTATGTTGAGTGTTTTATAAGTATGGGATTATGTATTTTGATTCATAAACTGATCTAGTTTATGCCATTGTTTAGAAATGGCGCCTAGTGGAAGAAATGGAAACCATATCAATGCACGCACTCCATGTAGGGATTGCCCTCCTGCTCAAGATAATTATAGTGGGGCTGGTGATGCAACTGGTGCCGATCAGCTAATCACCATACTGGGACAACTTACTCAGGTTATGAATAATAACCTTACCCGTATGGAGCACCCTGATCCGCAGCGTGGAGGATCAATGTTAGATCGATTCATGAGGCAACAACCACCAACGTTCAATGGGAATACAAATCCCTTATTAGCTGAGCAATGGATATTTTCCCTAGAGAAAATATTTCAGGCTTTGGGGAGCAGTGAAAGGGAAAAAGTTATCATGGCAGTTTACCGCCTCACTGGAGATGCTGATCAATGGTGGTCATTGATTCAAAATACAAAGGAAGATGATGAAGTATAAAATATGGAATGGAGGGAGTTCAAAGATCTGTTTTTAGAAAAATACTTTCCTCGTGACCATCGAGCAGATATGGAAAGGCAATTTCTGAGTCTGAGACAAAAGGAGGATGAGAATGTCACAAAGTATGAGGATAACTTTACAAGGTTAGCGAGGTATGCTGGAGATTATATTCGCAACCCAAGAAGTAAGATTGATCGTTTTTTTGATGGGTTAAAACCATTTCTCCGTCGAGCATTAGTCTCACAATCCTTTTCATCGTACGAAGACATTGTCTCATGTGCTATCAAGACCGAAAAGGAATTCTCTAAGTCTTATGACTTTAAAGCAAAGCAAGAGAAGAAGAGGCCTGCTGATCAATCTGGGAATGGAAATAAGGGGAAGAAAGGAAAGGTTGAATATCCATCCTGTGGTAAATGTGGGAAGAAACACCCCGGTGCTTGCTTGAAGGGAATGAGAGTCTGTTACAAGTGTGGTGAAAAAGGCCACCAAGCTCGTGATTGCAAAGGGAAGAAGGAAGCCACCAACGTTCAGTGCTAAAATTGCAGGGAGATGGGACATTATGCAAATGAATGTCCTAAGCGTCAGGAGAACTTACCTCAGAAAAGGCCAAGGGATCAATGCCAAGATTATGCTATCACTACTGCTGAGGTAGAGGCTCCAAAAGACGTGGTGGCAGGTAATTTAATGGTTTCCTCAAGTTTAGAAAATGCATTATTTGACTCTGGATCGTCGCATTGTTTCATATCTTCCCAGTTTGCTAAGAAAATTAGATATTTCCAATTTGATTTAATAAGAGAGTTGTCAGTTAAAACTCCTAAGGGAAGTATCATTGCAACAAAGTTTTGTGAATTAGTCCCCATTAGAGCACATAAATTTTCTTTATCTGCTGATCTCATCGTCATACCTATGATTGAGTTTGATATAATCCTCAGTATGGACTGGCTTTCGGACTATGATGCGAAGATTTATTGTAATAAGAAAGAGGTTACGATTCTTGATGATAATGATAAGGAACACCTTATTTTTAGAGCAGAATCGTCACCACCTAATTCTTATTTAGATCCACCCTCAATAGCTCAACTAAATTCAATTATTGGGGAGGAAGAGAATGAAATAACTGCAGTTGAGGAAATGAATGTTTAAATAGAGGATGTACCTGTTGTGAAAGAATTTGTAGATGTATTTCCGGAAGATTTACCTGGACATCCTCCAGAACGAGAAGTTGAGTTTTCCATTGATTTGATTCCTAGATCAAGGACTATATCGAAGACCCCTTATAGAATGGCCACTGTAGAGTTAGTCGAACTAAAGAAACAACTAGAGGAATTGAGTAATAAGGGATTTATTCGCCCTAGTGTTTCTCCATGGGGAGCCCCTGTTCTTTTTGTTAAAAAGAAAGATGGATCTATGAGGTTATGTATCGACTACAGGGAGATCAATGCTATAACGATAAAGAACAAGTATCCCCTACCTCACATTGATGATTTATTTGACCAACTGCATGGAGCTCAATACTTTTCAAAGATTGACCTTTGATCTGGATACCATCAGTTGTGTGTGAAGAAGGAAGACATTCCGAAGACAGCATTTCGAACCAGGTACGGGCATTACGAGTTTACTGTAATGCCGTTTGGATTGACTAATGTACCATCTGTATTCATGGATCTGATGAATAGAGTTTTCAAGGAGTATCTTGATGAATTTGTGGTGGTATTTATTGACGATATCTTGGTATAATCCAAAACCTACGAAGATCATGAAAATCACTTGCGCATTATCTTGAAGACTTTGAGGAGGCATGAATTATATGGGAAGTTTAGCAAGTGTGAATTCTGGCTTCAGGATATTTCTTTTCTTGGCCATATTGTCTCTAAAGATGGAATCTCTGTTGATCCTTCTAAGACCAAGGCAATCCAAGAATGGCCAGCACCTACGAGTATAACTGAGGTACGTAGTTTTATTGGTTTGGCAGGTTATTATCGACGTTTCGTCCAGAATTTTGCCCGATTGGCTAACCCATTAACGAAGCTCACACGAAAAGGGGTTAAATTTGTTTGGACAAAAGAGTGTGAAGAATGTTTCGAAGAACTGAAGAGAATATTAGTCAATGCTCCTATATTCACTCTACCATCGGGGAATGATGGGTTCGTTATTTATAGTGATGCATCAAAGAAATGACTTGGTTGTGTCCTTATGCAGAATGATAGAGTTATTGCCTATGCATCACGACAGTTGAAAATTCATGAACAAAACTATCCTACTCATGATCTTGAGTTAGCAGCTGTGATCTTTTCTTTGAAGATATGGAGACACTACCTCTATGGTGAAAAATGTGAGATTTATACTGATCACAAGAGTTTGAAGTATATTTTCTCACAAAAAGAACTCAACATGAGGCAAAGGAGATGGCTTGAATTACTCAAGGATTATGATTGCATGATACACTACCACCCGGGGAAAGCAAACAAGGTGGCAGATGCTTTGATCAGAAAAGACCATGGAGTTTTGAACATGATGAGAATTGAAAGGGATCCAATTATCATTGATCTAGTGAAGATGGACATGGGAATAACCAGGGAAGGTGAAACATCAATGCTTTTTCAAATGGTTGCCAAACCATCTTTACTAGAAAGGATTAAGAGTTCTCAGACCGATGATGAAGAATTTCAGAAGAATATTAAAGCCGTGAATGATGGGAGATTGAGAGACTTTGTGTATGAAGATGGAATTTTGAAATTCGGGAAGAGACTTTGTGTTCCCGATTTACCTGATCTGAAAAGGGAATTGCTGGATGATGCTCATAGTTCCAATTTCTCTATACACCCTGGGAGCACCAAAATGTATAGAGATTTGAAGGAACATTTTTGGTGGGACAACATGAAGAGGGAGATTTCTGATTTTGTGTCAAGATGTATGGTTTTTCAACAAGTGAAAGCTGGAAGGCAAAAACCTAGAGGAGTCATGCAACCTCTTCCCATACCGGAGTGGAAATGGGACAATATTACTATGGACTTTGTCATGGGGCTACCAAAGACTCCTAGAAGGAACGATGTAATATGGGTTATTGTTGATCGTCTTACCAAGTCAGCACATTTTCTTGCTATAAGAGAAGATCTACCCCTGGAACGTCTAGCAAGACTATACATTAATGAAGTTGTGAGACTTCATGGAGTACCCCTATCGATTGTTTCTGATCGTGATCCCCGTTTTACTTCAAGATTTTGGAAAAGTCTTCAGAAATCCCTGGATACTGAACTTCATTTGAGCACTGCTTACCACCCTCAGACAGATGGATAATCAGAACGGACTATTCAAACCCTAGAAGACATGTTGAGATCTTGCTCATTTGACTTTCAGGGTATGTGGGATCAATATTTACCACTGGTAGAATTTTCCTATAACAATAGCTTCCATTCAAGTATTTAGATGGCACCATATGAAGCGTTATACGGAAAGAGATGTCGTACACCAACCTGTTGGGATGAGGTTGGTGAAAGAAAACTTGTAGGCCCATAACTGGTGGAGGAAACGGTGGAAAAGGTGAAGTTAATCCAAAATCACATCAAAGCAGCTCAAAGTAGGCAGAAGAGCTATGCCGATAATCGAAGGAAGGATTTGGAATTTCAAGTCGGTGATCATGTTTTCCTGAAGGTATCTCCATGGAAGGGAGTCATACGTTTTAGTAAGAAAGGTAAATTGAGTCCCAGGTACATCGGACCCTTCGAAATTCTAGAACGAATTGGGGTTGTAGCTTACCGATTGGCAATGCTGCCAAGTCTCTCCAAAGTTCACGATGTGTTCCACGTATCTCTGTTGAGAAAATACATGCCTGACCCAACGCATGTACTCACCTATGAGGAATTATAATTGGAACCCGATCTGTCTTATTGTGAAGAGCCTGTCAGGATTCTTGATACAAGAGAACAAGTACTGAGAAACCGGACGACGCGTCTGGTAAAAGTTTTGTGGAGAAATCATAAGATGGAAGAGGCAACGTGGGAACCCGAGGAACTTATGATGAAGAACCACCTGAGTCTTTTTATGCAGTAATATCATAGAAATTGCAAGGATGAAATTATTTGAATGAGGGGAGAATGTAACACCCCAAGCTTCCACGGTACGTTTCCCTTCGAATAATGCGATAGCGTGTGTTGTACGCAACCTCGAGTTCTAACACACACCACAACTAATTAAACTAGCCGTTGTGAATAGTAATACCTACTTTTTGAAATCATATATATTTTATATTTCAAAATGTACTTCGTTTTTGGATTCGGAATATTGAAATTAGCCTAGGGTGAAATTTTGGTACTTTTCGGATAACTTTTATATTTTGATGAATAGTGAAAATTACTAAATTTTAATTAAAATCAACTTTTTTAATCAAAATAATTAATATTGATAAATTATGAATTTGAGTGGTTTTAAAGTATATTTAGAATATATTTTTACCATTTAATTTAATTTTTGTCATTGGACATAATTTCACAATTAAACCAGACATAAACAAGTGTCAATCTTTTGATAGTTATTATCTCTTAAAAACACGCTTTTTATTTTAACAACGGGAATTAATTTTAAATTAATTTCTGCCACTTATGTGTTTTGAATTTGGAAAAATAGATTACATATTTTGAATCAGGATGTCCAAATTATGTAAATAGGTAACTTTTATTTTTACACATTTTGAATAATTACTGCGGTAAATATTTTATTTACCATGGTTAAAGGGTAAATCCGGTAAATAAGGGTTAAAAAATAATATTATAATAATACAAAATTACCCTAAAACGTGTCATAACCTTATTGGTGGACACATACCCGACCATGGGCATCCTTGGGTCGATTTGGGGACCCCTTAGAGCAACTTGTATGTGGTAGGGACACATTATATTAATAAAGTTAAAATAAAAATAAAAATTGCATAAGCTTACATCTTTTAGAAGAACAATTTTTACATAGGGTTATACATGTTGGATTTTCGATTATAAATATTAATTAGAAAGCTAAAAAGAGTTCCTACATAATGATATTTTATTTATAATTTTTAGACATCAAATAATTTAAATTATTAATGACACAATAATGATGCAATGTTTACCTCATTAATAAATCATTTAAATAAATAAGATTATAATGATTAAAATATTATCTAAAACCTGTCCAATTCTTATTGGTTGATGTTATTTAGAATATGAGTCATCTTATCTTCGACCTCAATGATTTTTGGACCATTATAAACAGAATATAATTATATTATAAAGTAATACTTTCACTCTTTCCTAAAGAGCCCCTCATCTCCCTTATAAAAGGAGACCACTCCTTCTCATTTCTTCACACCTTCAAAGCCTTTTGGTTCGGCCAAACTCTGCCCAAATACTCTCCCAACTTCCCTCACTACAACCTAGAGGCATTAGTTTGATCAGAAAGCCAACCTAAGGATCCCTTTTGATCAAATCAAAAGGAAGATCCCGAAGAAGAGGTAATGATTTCACCACCCTTTTCCAAGTTCATTTCTTCTTCCACTTCTTCTTCCTTTGTTGTTACCATTCTAAAATAATAACTCCAGTATCTCACATGTACTGTGATGTTATTATAAATATGGTACAACCATATTCAGTATTCTATCCACCCTTTTAATAACATGTCACCATACGTGCGTACGTACGGCTTACCGTCTCCACGTCGTGGTGTAATTGTTATTCAATATATTATTATTTGGATGGGTATAATAATGATGTTAAACTCATGTAAATAATAAATAAAACATGTTAATTATTCTGTATATATGATATAACATCCATTTATATATTATTTTAATATCAAAAGAATGATATTGTCGCTCGTGCGTACGTACGGACTACCGTCTCCACGAACGCGATGAGATTCATTCTCCATCGTATCCATTCAAGTATAATTATCATTTGATGATTTAAAAATGATGTTTAAGGACTTGATATCATTCTGGATATGAATAAGATACAACAAACATGGCTTATGTAACAAAACATATAAAAGAAAATGAGTAAGTTCACACCCGAAACAACGATAATACTAAGATATTATTATCAAATCAATATTAAAAGATCATATATGATATCATAATAATGTATATGATTATTTTATAATTTAATAACAATTATTTCACCATTATACAGGAGGTTAACCTACCCCAACCAAGGAAAAGTACAAGGTAAGGGTTATTTTACAATCTCTTCATTATCCGAGGTTGTTTATAGGTAATAATCTACTGGGATCTCGTTATCATCCACATCCATGTTTCTTCAAAATGTATTTCAAAACATTTTTAATATTTAAAATAATATGGGTTAAAGTCATTTATACCCTTGTTTGACTTTTTATAAGAGGTTTATAAGGGAATCTTTCCGTCATTTTCCAAACAAGGTGCTTTTTAACCTTTTTGAAAGAATTAAGATAAGAATGTTTTTTTAAAACTTATACGGCGGGTGCGGTTATTTTCCACCGTTATAAAATATTCAAAGCTTTCCTTACAAGCTTATAAGAATATTTTCAAAGAAAATGTTTTATTTTATATGGATCTTAAATGATTTCAAAATAAAAGGAGATATTTCCTTAAAAAGAATTTTGATTTCATCTATGTCAACATCCTTTGATGGATTTTAAGATTATTTGAAGTTGATTTATTATGATACAAAACTTCTATATTTTATTGAAGGTTTTGTGATATGTTTGACTTTGGATGTGCTATTTTTATACCATTCATAGTTTATGGTGAAAGTATTGACATTTCTTATGCTAGTTTTAATACGAATGTTTATTTTATGTTTAAACCTTTTCATATGGGAATGCATTGGACTTAATATGTGACGGGTGGAGCCTGCTATAGCTCCTCGATGCATCGGTAGGTCTCATGAGACAAACTAGTGTCTTGGCACAAGGCCTTGACAAAATCTTATTTGTAGTCTTGGCACGAGGCCTTGACTATGTGGTTATGATAGTCTGGCATTATGCATTCCATCATTATGAAAGTGGTTATTGATATTTCATGTGATTATTCGATTAGTAGAATATCCATGTGAATAAGTAAATGGAATTATTTCATTTTATTTATGCCATACTATGTTGAAGTTAAAGTTTAAAAGGCTTTTGTTTTAGTTATACATTGCCTTAAATGTTTATTCTTATTTATGAAAGTTTCCGCTATATTGTTATCCTTACTGGGCATTTGAGCTCACCCCTTTTCTATGTTTTATTTTCCCAGGATGTGAAGAAGTAAATTATGAATGACTTGCAGGGATATTATGAGCGGTTAATAGTGTGGACTATGGAGAAAATATGTTGTTGTAGTAGTTCTTTTTATTTTGATGACGTAATGTAAAACTTATGAATATATCTAGTGTTTCCAAGGCTACTAAACCAATCGATCTTTCGAGATTTGATATTTCTTGTGATCATGCCAATGTTATGTAATTAATGCACCGACTCTGGGTAACTGGGGTCGGGGTGTTACAATAACATGATGAATCTGGATTTTAAATCAATTTAATATAATTCAACTCCTAAATATTAGAAAATTAACATTAAAATTAAAACATATAATGCGTAGAAAAATAATTTTTGTGGAAAAAATATGTTTTAATCATTAATTATTATAAATATTATTTGAAATTAATTTAAAATTAAATTAGTGTTAATTTACTTGAACGTAATTTTAAACATCATATTTTAATAATCAATTAAAAGAGATCATTTTAAATTATTTAGATAAAATTATACAACATTTATATAAAAATAATTTTAATATATGCGCACATAAAACAATTTTAAGAAAAATTTATCTTCTAAGCATTAAATAATTATATTACATGACTAGTAATAAATATTGGATTGGTGTTAAATTATTTTATTTTATGTAATATCTATAAATTTCATTAAAAAATTATTTAACCATAATATAATAAAATTCATAGCATACAAAGAGGAAATATTTAGTAAAATATATTTTTACGCATAAAATTATTTTATTAGTTATTTAGATATACTAATTGAATTTTACCAATAAATTACCACTATTTTATTTATAAATATATTTCATAATGTGGTTACCTCTATTTATACTTTCTAACTTAAAGTCTATATTATAATGGTGATATTTACAGTGTATAATTTTATCTTAAATTGTATCTCAACTCGTTTTAGTTTGATGTTACATGTATTAGAAGCTATCAAACATATCAAGGTTACACACACACACACACACAAACACACACACACAAACATCATAATCTATGTGTGTTACATTTTCCACCATTAAATAAATTGCATCCTGACAATTTTGATTATCAATCAAAAATAAAAATAGTAAAGGGTATCTAAAAGATGGATGTGACCAAAGATATTATTTCAAATGAGATATAAACCTAACTATATTAGGTATGACTAGGATAATTCTTTCCAAAATATTCTTCTTTAGGATTTTCTAGAGATATATCTTTTGTAGCTTCTTTTTCATGATCCTGCTCCCAACTAAATGACAAATCCAAAATGGTTATGATATTATCCAATAAAATCAGAATAAATGATCATATAAATATATAAAATCAATCCTTAGATGTATTATCTAATGAAACATTCATTGAAACCTATGATACTTTTTTTCAACTATTTCACACTTGGATCATCCTATAACTCTCTTAGTTAAACCAATGTTATCCATTATTATATTCTTAATAGGTTATATAACATAAATATACTTGAATTTCTCATAATAGTTAATCAAGATAATGTGAATTAACTAAATCATATTCCCTAGGAGTGTATATCCAGGTGTGTATTTTTATTCCCACTCATCATACACTGAGTGAATATTGAGTTGATAATCATACAACATTTTTTAGGGTGCTTACCACTAGGTAAATTTATGTCACAAACACATCCAATTTCTAGTATCCATACATAGATGTATTTTTCTGGAGAACCACACAATATCCACTTTATTATAATTTTAGGATAGTTTTTTTCCGAGGTTTTTTACTAAATTTCTATCATCCTAACTTCTAAAAATAATAAAATATACAATGTTACCCCAATTAACCTAAGGTAATATCTTTAACTTTTAAATTATGATCAACTGTAACATATCAACCCTATATAACATTTGTATCTCTTAAATTATTCCTAACTTATAACATCATAACCTCTAAATTTATGTAAGCTATACATTGATACCAAATATGACACCCCATACATAACCATCCCATAATTAAATGATTTATAACAAATATTTCATTACGTACACTCCCAATACCTTTTAGGTTTATAGTTTTAGAGATTTAGGAAAAATCATTAAATAATAAAACCCATAACATTATCAATTAATAGAAACTTTTTTCCTCTATACTATGAGACAATTAGTCTATAATAAGTCTAAAATATCTCCAAAAAATTATCCATACAAGATACTCCTCTGTACATATCATACATATTACATTTATTCATAACCTAGTAAATAAAAACATAACAATGGGTTATATCAAACACTCAGATTGGGTAAGAATAAAAAATAACCATCAAAGAGCATAAGTGAGAATACAATGAACATATAGGTATGAGAATATAATCAAGGAACATGAACACATCATAAAGTATTTATATCCAATAAAACATAGATTCATAATATAATAATAGTCAAATAAGTATTTTAGAATTATGAAATAAATAAGGTTTAGAGTTGCAAGTTTTCACCATAATTATACGATTTAGTTTTGAATGTTTGAGAGGGAATGTCCTTGGCCATCGGTATCGGCTTGTCTTTGTACGAGAATACTTTCCGTGCAGTGTTGGAATGGTTGAAACTATATTTAACATTGTTTATGTTGGGGAGGGGCCTTCTTTTGTTGTTTGATTTTTTTGGCTTTTTTACCGCTGGGGAACGATTTGATGTCTTAAGTCTTTGATGTCATATTTATTAGTTTCTCAATTTTTACTTAAAAGTGTTTCTATAATAAAAAAGTTATTTTTCATTCATTTTAAAATCATTATGAATGAGGTTTATTTGGAAAAAAATTAAAATATGGAAAGGAAGTTTCATTTATTAGAATGTTCATAATAAAAAAAGAATGTGTTCACATAGAGAAATTGTAAAATAGATTTTAGATTTTTTTTTCAACATATCATAAAAGGATGAAGTTACAGGTCAATTTTAAAATTTATTTTCAAAAAGTTAAGTTAATTTTTTTAAAAAATTTTACTTTTATAATGAAATTTTATTATTGGATCCTTGAAAATGTATAAATACTATCTCAAGGAAATGTGGAGTAGAATATAAATCAAATGATCATGGAAGGAAAACCATTTTAATATTTTGAAATAACATTATTGAAATCCACATAATAGAAATAGATAATACAACAATATTTTGAAAATAGGATAAGGGGAATATGAAGGTAGCATAAAATAAAACATAATTAGGTTTCCAAATATGAATAATAACACTAGATGGAAGGTAAAATATAGACTTGTAATAAAAACCATTGTTAAAGTGAATTATAATTATTCTTAACAATGTCATAATTTTATGGGGAATAAATTCATTGAGGAGGAAGATTCGAAAAAAAGTGTCATTTTACTTAGAGAGAAAGAGAAATTTAATTATAAAATATTAGTGTGGATGAAAAAAGAATATAATTAAGAAGTTCAATATGAAAAAATATAACTCAAAAGGGTATTTGATTTAATAAAAAACCCTGGTGGCATAGATAGTTCATGAATCAAAAGATGAATGAATAATATAAATAAATTAAAAATTTTATATCCCATGAATTACATGAAAAATTTAGTAAAATATTTTCATGGGAATTAACTCAAATGAACACCATATAAAAGGAGAAATGGTGCACAAAATATAATATTTCTCAAAGAGTAATAATTAAGACCAAGAAACCATTACCTTTGTTTCCCGCTTTGTTGAATGTGCCCTAACCCACTGTATAACAAAAAACTATCTTAATAACTTATTTTATAACATTATTCATACTCAATACCCTTTATAATAATATTTTATAATTATTTATTACAAATATATTAATTAGTTATATTTTATTTTTATCATTAGATGTTATTAGCTTCGATTGTTTTGTTTAGTACTAGATTCATAACGGTGAGGTCCGTTCTTAATTAAAGATTAAAATTTCATAATTATTCGATCACTAAATATAATATAATATATGTTTTATAATGATTTATAATTTTATAATTCCATTTAATTATCATTTTAGTTATTTTTCATGATGATGAAGTCGATGATGAGCTTATTTTGGTAATTTATAACAAAAAATAGTATAATATTAATTAATGAGTTAAAATTTTATATTACCATTACAAAAAAATATCATAATTTAATTTTTAATATCCAATATTAAATTTCTATATCCATAATTGATAAAAATTCATATCATTACTCATATAGATGGTTAAACCGACCCAAACAATAACATGCTCTAATCTATGTGTGAGTAGGACTATAGAAGTGATTATTTTGTTATAATATCTTTATAAAAAAAGTATAATGATTTTTTAGATGTTATTAATGTGATTAATTATAATTAACAGGAGTTAAAATAATAAGGTAAATGAAAAATTAGTTGTCACTAAAAAAATAAATTTCCTTTTACTCTTTATATATTAATTTTAGGATATTAGTATTACAATGATTGGTTGTTGATAATATTATTTACATAATTGAAAGTTTATATTACCAGACTATAAATCGAGATTTAAATAAAATATATATTCACTTAACCCATTTATAGAACCATCCTTGAATGGTGGTGATGAAAAATGAAGTTCATTGTTCATGGAGGTGGTAGTCCGCACACACGCTTGAGAAACATTTTAATTTTTTTGATTGAATATGAGGGGAATAGGTAATGGTTATAACATAAATATAATAAAATTTCAGTATATTAATTATATTTATTTCATTATTTACATATATTTAGAATAATTTTGGGGAAGGATGTATGATAAGGATAAAAAAAGAAAGTTTAAGGGTAAGTAATACTCACATTAATAGTTTGGATCTTCTCTTGAATTATCCTTTGGAAATGAATGGCATCAAGAATTTTTTTGATACTAGAGGCTAAACATTGTGTAGAGAGGATCTAGGAGAAGTAAAATGGGAATTATAAACTATAGGTGTGGGTAGCCTGAAATTTAAGTGAGATAGGTGGTTAAAATACTAGTGAGACATTTAGGTATGAATTTATAACATAAAAAGGTATTATAGAAGGTCTAATTTTCAAGTTAATTTAGTAAAATTTTATCCACATTAGATTAACCATTTCAACACTTATTAATCTTGATTAAATATTAATAATGGTAATTATTTTATCACTAAAAATATAATATGATACTTGTTACCAAATTTCAATGTGATGAATCTAGATTTGGAATCCATTTAATCTAATACAATTTCTTAATATAAGAAAGTTAAAATTTAAATTTAAACATATAATGTGTATAAAAACCCTTTTTTGTAGAAAAATGTCATTTTAATCGTTAAGCATTCTTAATATTATTTAACATTAATTTATAATTAAAGGAGTGCATATTTATTTGAATGTAATTTTAAATATCAAATTATAGTCATAATTTAGAATGGTTTAATTTAAACTAATTAGACTAAAATTTTACAATTTTTATAAAAAAATAATTTTAATATACGCACGCATAAAATAATTTTAGGAAAAACATATCTTCTATGAATTAAATAAATTTATTACTTACCAAGTAATAACTAGTCAATTAATTTTAAATTATTTTATTTTATATATTATCCATAAATTTCCTTAAATTCATTATTTAACTATAATATAATAAAATACATAGCACACAAAGAGACATTTTTTAGTAAAATATATTTTTATTCATAAAATGATTTTATTAGTTATTTGGATATACTAATTCAATTTTATTAATGAATTAAAATTATGTTTATTTAGTTATATATTTCATAATGTGGTTGGCTCTATTTATATATTCAAACTTAAAGGCTAAACTACAAAAATTAAATTTATATCATATAATATTATCTTAAAATGTATCACTATTCATTTTAGTTCAATGTTGCATATATTAGAATCTATAAAATATACTAAGTTTATATAAAGGATTACATGTATATATATATCTATATACACATATATATCTACATCTCAGGGTGTTAGAAAACACACCTATCTCCATACAAACTATAATAATGAAATATGATAATAACTAGAATAGTAAATTCATACAGAACTTCTAAAATCCCACAATAGTGAATGACAGTAAGAATAAAAAGTAAAAATATGGAAAAATAAAAGTCCACCGACCAATGGGAAGGTCAAACCTAGAAACCTGTAAGAAAATATATATTATCATGAAACCTCAAAAGACTGTCTATGGTATAACTAACATTTCCACTAAGCACCACTACGCACCACCCACACCTTTCCCACCTAGAATATCCTCAAACTACATGTCATTTGTATAAGACATGACACATGTAATAAGATCCCATGTTGGGGTGTGTATATAAATACCCAGCAGGACACCCATAAATCACAATAGATACGAATAATCAAATAGAGAGTCATCTCAAACCATAATCTTGAGGATAAAAGAAAGGGAACCTATATATGCTCAGTATAATGATAAAATTTATAGGGTAAGGTCTCAATCCTTAAAGTAATTTGAAATAATTCTATATGATTTAAAATTTCTTGATTCAACTAAACTTTCAACCCACATAACCTCTCTATACCTATCATAGAGGATCCCTCACCCCTAGAAGTGTAGGGGGAATACCGACTCTAGTGGAGGATCTTGTGCCACACCCATGCTTTATATACAAGGGGAATAACGACTATATAAAGGATACCATGCCTTGAGTAAGTGGGGGGAATACTGACCCAATCTGATCAATAGGGAGAGGATCCCATGATTTAGAACAACACTCAACTAGTGGGGGGATACTGACCCAATTCTGTAGATGGTGATAGGAAACTGTGCACTAATGCAGGTCAACATCCAGAGAAGGTTTCCATTTACCAAGAATTCCTTAGAGCTACGATTTTTCACTTCAATCATAATGTAGTTTATTATACCCTCTTTACCACATTCCATATCCATATATTCAAAAGTAGGGCTCCCATGGCATTCAACTGAGAAAGGCACTCAGAAGGGATTTCTCACATATCCAAATTTGACCCCAAATGAATAGTCCAAGCCATCAAATAGTTTTGGTAGAGGCGTATAATGTGTTCCTAGGATATGTGGCATGCATTCCTCCAAAATTCACCTTCCTGTGTATTGGAACCCTACATGGTGTATAGAAAACCAACAACATAGAATGTAGGTTTCGTAGGGGTACCTAGCGTGTACTAGGGGTTCCCAAGCCATGTTCCACTGAGTGTACATGGAGTGTGGCCTTGGTGAACATGGTGCGTAGGTCACTTAGGTTTCATGGGAATTTGATCTCTATATACACTGAGTTGGTAGGATTTGGGTCACACAGTGCGTGGTCAGATCCAATAATATGTGGGATATTTAAATTTTCTCTAAAACCCTAGCTATTTCATCTTCTATAATATATGATGTCTATTATTTCAAACTAAATTCCGTGTAGTCAGGAAATCTCTAGACATATCATTTTTCTTCTAAAGATTCATCAAGTATTCCGATTTCACCATAAATATCACTAAGAATATCACCCATCACATTTATTGGGGTAAAATTCATATCGATGAATGGATTCTGGCCACCCTTCATAGAAGAATTACATTCTCATCATTTCTCATGAGCTTCCATCATCTAAAAGCACATATACATCGAAATTAACTCATTCAATTATCTCACTGTAATCCTATATCATTCAATCTTAATCCACACATCAAAATCCATGGATTTCACTAACGATCAATAATCTATGTGACTGATTAAAATTATCATGACGATTCGGTTCATGGAAATCGTCAAATCTCCGACCAAAATCAAAGGTTAGTGTGATCATATGAAGACTAGAAGGTAAATTTTAAGAAACCCAAAATTTAATAATTCTATGATGGTTTTGTATGCTTTTTATATTATTCATGGAATGTTAATTGGTGAAGAAAATGAGAAATACAAATTTCCAAGATTAAATAATACAAAATCAAAATTTCAAGAGAAATCATTAGTTGATGGGGCTATGAAATATGTGAACATGGATTCAATTTAGGGATCATTGAACCATGTTCATCTCAAAATAAAAAATGGGGTAAAAGCTAACTAAAAACATAAGCCCTACCTCGATTTAGGTTAGATCTATGTTGAAGATTAAATCTATGTTGATGACATTTGTGATCCCCACAACATTCACTGTTGGTGCCCCAAATCTTCCACAATCATCATTGAAAATTATTATCTCAGAGTCTTTTTCCCTCAATCTCACAAAAATATCTCAGGGTTATGCAGATAACTATATAGGTTTTATTAAGTGGGGATTAAATAGGGGTTCACTAGTTAATAGTATTTATTAAATAGTTAATTTAATTATTTAATAAATATGTTTTTAATATCCATGACTAAAAACCATCATGGGACCCTATGTGAATGAAACTTATGTTGTTCCAAGTGTAAAACCTGTATTTTGAATCCAACCTCTATCTATGTTTTCTCTATCTGAGAATCCATTAAGAAGATATAGATATATATATACATATCTTTAATAAATGCATGAATAATCAAATAAAATTTTTATATTATTTTATATACTCAGTACTGAGGCTCCAAAGACACCTTATAACCACTCTATTTCCATAAATAAAATAAGGGAATATCAATAAATTTTTAAAGGGTTTGAATAAACAAACAAGTGTAGTTAAAATTTTCATATAATGATAGTATCATAAGAAATGTGAGTTAATACAGAGAGATATTTATAACATTATTCTAAATATATAGCCTTTAAATATATTTAAAAACAATAGTTTCAAGATGATAAAATTGAATAATATATTAGTGATGATTTCATATCACTTTTAGTAGGGAAGTTCAAAAGTGGATAAGGCAGATTGAAAGGAAAGTTTCCATTATATTTCTTTAATTTTGGAAGGTTTGGACACATTACTTATATATGTATGATGAAGTTTGATGAACAGTATGGTGAGTTTAAGTTCTCACAAAAAATAAGAAGTTTCCCATATAAATAATTTCAATTCCAGAAATTCAAGTGGTAAGATGTTTTATAGAAAAGTGTTGGTTTGAAAATAAGAATAGGATATGGTGGAAGATAATCTAGAAGAAATAGAGACTGATTTTATCATATATATAGAAGCTTCTATGATGAAAAAAGTTTAAAAAACATAGGTTATAGTTAAACAAGATAATGATCAACCAGAGGGAGTTGTAGACCTCAAAGTGGAATGTGAGTGGAATCTTGATGAGATTAATATATAAATAAGGAATAATAGAAAAATTAATGTTTTTTAGAAATAGTATTCAAGTTATTTTAATGAAATTGAAGTGGATGTTAATCATCTTGAAAATATAGTAGAATAAATTTAGAAGAATATATTGAAATATGAAAAAACTATGAATTATATAGTGAATATCGAGGAACAAAAAAATACTCAATGATCTTAGTGTAAATATCAAGGAGAAAGATAAGATGATTGGAACACTTTAGTAAGAAGTCATATCATTGGGAAATAATTTTGAACAAAATATTAAAACATATGGTTCAAATAAAAATCATCAGTTTTGGGAAATTATTAGATGATGTCTTAAAATAGAAGGAAGATCAAGAAATAATAAATTTTAAGGAAATGATTAGTGCTCAACAAATCAATACCATGTATAATTATGATCTTGGTTATGAGGATGGTAAATAAAAAATGCTTATCTAATGTGAAAAAAATCATGTTAAAGGAGAAAATTCTCAACCATCAAGAACATATCAACAAATAAGGAGTTGTATAAAAGTTAGAGATATATAGAGAAGTGAAAATAATTGATTTTCTAGAAAAAAATGTGGAATGATATTTAATATGACTTGTTATGTTTCTAGATTATTTTCCTTACAATGGTGAATCCTATAATTTCCTCTCTTAATTCTTCTAGTATACTCATAATGGATTATTGGCTATTGAGAATTCCTTTTCTTGAAATATTAATGATATGTGAACTCACTTTTATTCCTATATTTTTCTATTCCATACATCAAATTCGAAGCAGTGAAGAACATTCCTAACTTTATAGACTGCACCATATCATCAGATATAAAAACTCTCTTTGATGATATCATCTTAATTAATGAAGATTATTGTTTCTTCACTTCATCAAGATCAAGGTTCTTCACTACCAAAGTCTACCAGGGCACTCTTCATATTTATAATGAGTCTGATACATGGGGTAAAATGTGATGTTATAATTTCATTCTGGGAAAATATAATTTCATTATATGGAAATTTTTCACTAGACCATCTCCACATATAATGTGATCCACCATAAAGGGGTTAAAATTTCTTTAAAATTCAAATTTTACCACTATCTTATTATTGAATTAGATGAGAACCTATTCCTAAATGGTGATTGAGTGGCATTCATCTATTCACTTCATGGGGAATTTTTTGAATCTTTTTTATATTTGACTCCTTCAACCTTTTCTTGCCATCATGGATTGAAGGCACAGAGACCAACATGTATCTAAGTAGTGTGGAAAAGGAACATCTAGTATCCAACTTTTTGGTCTTTTGAGAATCTCAGATTGAACATAGGTTTTATGTTAGGTTCCATGACTACTATAATATTAAATTTAAGGTGTCATTATTGATCATTGATATAGATATGGTTTTTAGTGGTAGAAATATATGTAAATGATAATATGGTATCTAATATTCATTTCCCAATGACAATGGTAATTCCATCCATTGGGTCTATTGGTTTCTCCTGAACATTGGTTTGAAACTCAAAACAAATGGTTCTTTCTCTAATGGCACTATTTGTGGTGGTAGTACCATTAATGATAATAATGGTTTAGTGATTTAGGAATTTAGTGCATTCGATAGTGAAATTATTCATATTCCATCAGAATCTATATCCTTTATTAGTGGTATCTCTATTTATAAATCCAAGATCCTTAATATCACATTAGTGTAATATGATTCTATTTTTATTTTAAAATACATGCTAGGAGACTTACCTTTTCACTAGTCCATTTTCTATATTGTTTGAGAATATATAAACCTTTTACCTAGAATGTTTGGATCCATCACACCTAGAATAAGGAAAAAAAGGTTGCAAATTATATGTCCAACAATGGAATCTAATATTCTCTCATTTTTTTTCACTTTTGAATATTTTCCCTAGGAATATAATATTTTTGGTGATTGAGGATTCACTTATCCTCCACCACTTTAGACCAATTTGATCCCTTATTATGCTCACCCTTTAATAAAAATTTACCTTTCAGTTAGTGATAACTATATGATATTTCCATCAATGACGTGTCATTTTTTCTATTTTAATGGCCACACTATATCCTATTTTGGTGAATTTGAATGTAATTTAAGAGGAGAAGCCATTAGAAGTTGAAAAAGGATAGTTTAATCACACTTTAAATATAATATATGGAATTATTTATATTATTACTATTTTAATTTCTTTTATTTTGTTCATAAAGAAGTATATTGCAGGAATAGAATAGATATATATTATTTTAAAGTACAAAGTAAAATGGATGACATAAAATCTAATTAAATTCCTTTTAGAAACAATTTATGTCCTCTTAAATAAGAACAATTTTATCTAATTGATTATGATGGAAAAAATGAGAATAGAAAAAAAAGTCTCAACGCATTTCAGACTCTCTTTGAAGGACAGTAAGAAATATTATAAAGAAAATTTGGTTGAAATTTATTTGAAGGCATAAAATAATAGTAGCACCTAGATTCTAGAAAATATATGTTCATCTTATTTGATAGGTAATATGAATTTGTTGAAAAATATAAAGTGAAAATTTAAAAATAAATGTGTTTAAAAAATGACGGATCTTTAATGATTAAATCCATGGAATGTACCAGCTAGATATTGGTGAATTAAAGAACACTGATATACTTTATGTTGATGACCTTCTTCACAAATGTTTGAGTGTTAGTAAGATTTCTGACTCAGGTTTGGAAGTCAAATTCAATAAAAAATGATACAATATAAAAGAAAAGGCTAGGAGTTATCTTATGAGACACTATAGTAATAATGGTAATCTATATCAATTAGATAATATAGAGAATACATTTCTATTAATTATGGAAGAATAAAATAGATTGTGGAGCCTGAGACATATCTATATTCATTAATAGAGTATGGAGAATTTATTGAGGTTGAATGATGTTTTTGATATTACTTTTTTGAAGATAAACCAAGATAAAGTTTTTAATTATTTCTTGATATAAAATATTATAAGAAAATTTTACCATCCTAAAAATAATAGAGAAATAGTTTTACTAAATTTTGGTCCACCCTGATGTATGTGGTCCAACTGGTTACGCTAGAACATATAGTGATAGGTACTTCATTATATTTGTTGATAATTATATCAAGATGGGATGTACCAATTTTTGAGATAAAAAATGAACGTGTTGGATTGTATAAAAAGTTTTTTAAGAAGATAAAAAAAATGATATTCTATGAACTATGAAGGTTTTGAGATCAAATAATGGGACATAGTTTATATCCTATGGGTTTTAAAATTACTTTAAAAATATTGGTATTAAAAATGAAATATCTTTGGTGAGAACTATCTAATAGAATGAGGTTTTATAAAGAATAAAATACATGGAGACCAATATGAAAATATATTGATATAAATTGTCATATCAAATCACTACTATAAATAAGTAGTGCAAGTGTAAGTGTATACTTAGTATATAGCATTATTTTCTCTAGAAGTATATAAGACTCCATATAAAATGTGGCATGAAAGGAATAAATCACTTAAGAATATGAGTGTATTTGTAAGGAAATTATTTATTTTAAATAAATAAAGAAATCAATGAAAATGTAGTGATTCAGTTGATGAAGACATACTCCTAGGCTACTCATAATATAGTAAGGACTATAAGTGTTTTAATAAATGACTTAATTTGTTTTGGGAATAGTGATATGAATATTGTGGAGAATTAATCCAAATAAAATTGTGGAAAGTTTGTATCTGATGAATTACATGAATAATATTAAGAGATAAATATAGAATTAGGAGAATAAAAAATATATTCATATTTTTGTAAATTATGAAGTCAAATTAGTTGAATAAAAATGTGAAGAAGTGAGTCAACCTATGACTCAATAAAGGGGGAAGGGTTTTGGTTAATTCAAGAAATATTATCAAAGATAAATCTTATCTAACATAGGATAAGGAAAATTGATCACACAAATTTATTATATGAGATTTATTCCCCTTTATTTGAAGAAGTGGAAAAGGAAGAATCATGGGAAAAAATAATGAATGAATAATTGGATCAGATTGATAATGAATAAAACATGTTATCTTGTGGAAAAAACAAGTATCATAATGTGTTTGGTATGAAGTGGGAATTTAAGAACAAGATAGATGAAAATATAAGAGTGGTTCAAAATAAATCAAGGTTGGTATGTAATAGCTATGCATGGATTGAAAGAAAATATGTTGAAGAAAAATTTTCACCAATGGAAAGAATGGAATTTTTTAGACTTATTCTAGAAAAAAAATTCATTAGAAGTTCATAGTACTCTAGATGGATATGAAGACATAATTTATGAATAGATACTTGAATGAAGCGGTATACATAAAACAACCAGTTGAATTTTTATTTGAGATCATTATTATAGAGTATATAGATTGAAAAATTCTTTGTATGGCCTAAAGAAATCACCATGCAATTAGTATGCAAAAATGGATTCTTTTCTTAGACAACTAGAGTCAAAATATAAGGGGTGGATCATACAATCTATGTGAAAATATATGAATAAGAATAGTTTATGGTGATAGTGTATGTGGATGGAATTATATTTAGAATAAACAAGATGAAATCAATTGAAAAGTTTTCAAAATTAATGAGTTATAAGTTTGAGATGTTATTGATAGAATAAATTATATATTTTCTTAGGATTAATGTTATTTAAGTTTAAGATAATATATTCATCTCACATGTGAAATATGTAAGTTATGTGTTCAATATATTCATAATGGAATATTGAAATATGTTTTAAAATTTGATAGAAATTGGAACTAAACTGGGAATGTTTGAGGACAATGAAGGAGTAGAATCAATAATATAAAGGAGAATCATTTGGAGTTTACTCAATCTTACCATGATGAGGCTAGACATATTTTATTCTATGTTATTATAAACACATTTCTAGAGTTTTCCAAATAAATAAAACCTCATAGAAATAAAGAGAACAATAAGGTATATTCATGGAACACTAAATTATGGTTTGGTGTTCATGGATGAAAAATATTTAGATTTATTATCCTATTCATTGGTTGATTGGGAAGGTGACATTATGGATTGGAAATCCAGAAGTGGAGAAGATTTTTACAGTGGAAGAAACTTAATTTAATGACTAAATAAGAAAATTTATTATGTTTCTCTAAGAACAATATAAGTGGAGTATATTTTAGTCAGTAAGGCATATACACAACCTATTTGGATGAATCAACAATTAGAAGATATTAGGTATGCAGTGAAACAAAAAATTATATTTTAGTGTGACAATAAAAGTGAAATTTAATTCATGAAGAATCTAGTTCAACACTCTCATATAAATATTGATATCTAATATAATTTCATAATATATAATACAGAGAAAAAAATTATTAAATAGTAATATATTGGAAAACAATATGTCATTTTAGATATCTTCACTAAACTATTGTCTACACATACAAATTGTTGAAGTTTAAAATATTCCTTATAAGACTTTGGGTCTTGTATACAAATTGACATTAGTTGAGTGAGAATTTAGTGTAATGTTGTCACATTATTCTTCTATAGTTAAGTTATGTTGTTTATGTTCAAATATGTCTTTATTATGATTGTATATTAAATTTTATATCTTTTTAGAGGGATTTATTCTGATCTTATCATTAGTCTCACCCTCATCACCTCATCATATTCCCTTGTCATGATGTTCTTAGTGTTTTCATGAGGTTTTTTTGCAACACAAAAACCCAAAATCACACTTCATGGTGTTGTTGACTTGAGAGTCACACATCTAAGTCACTGTGTCTTTCTACTAAGTACATGATTTGTAGATTTAGGTTTAATATAGTCATTATAAATATAATGGTCTATCCTAAATCATTAAAATCTCATTCATGCTTTTCAATCTCACCAACCTTTGATCTACTGAAATTTATAGATGATCTAGGACTATGTGGGTATAAGTGGATATGATGTGTATGAAGCTATACTATAATATTATATTCAATAATAATGCTCCATAATTCCTAGTGGGGTGTTGTCTCTTTGGATAATGATTCTGCTGAGTAGTTTTTCCTCACTAAATCCATCTTTCCTGAAAGGATTCATGAATTTATTCTCTTAGATAGGTTTTTTGGGATTTAAAATGTATAAAACATGGTATAATAATATAAAATATAAACAAAATACTTTTAGATAATTTCATGAGTGAACTATGCATGGTACAATATATAAAATCATAAAAATACATTTATGTAATATTATTTTGACCCTCTTTATTGAATTTTTAATAGTTTTATACTTTTATTATAACATGAACTCAATTTGAAACCCAAAATAAACACCAACCCAAATATAAAATCTAAAATTTAACGTTTTTACCATTGTTATAGGTCTTAATATGGAAAGGACCACTGGCTAACACTAGAATTTTCAAAAAAGTGATAGAACCTTGTATATTATCATGATTCTTAATATTAAGTAAGAGAATACTCATTAACCAAAATAAATAAAAAATTATCATATAATATATTAAAAATATGGTATAAATTATTTATATATGATACTAAAATAAGTATTTATGGGAAAAAATTATGTATTTATGCACTAAATCATATATTGAATAGTCTGATATGAGTATATTTCTGCATTCAATATGTGTGTATCACTCTAAATGGTGTACTTATTTGTAAAGGAACTAGGTACATGAAATAAGTGTGATTAATTGGTATTTAAAAAAATTTACATTATATATATCATAAGTTAATTGATTCATCACAACAATATCCAATTCATAATATGGATTATGTGTAAATATTTAAGTATAAAAAACATAAACAAAATATAACAACCTTGCTTTTTATTACACACTTAAACCCGATTTAATACATAAAATTTTCACTGTATACAACATAGAAGATCTAGATTTATAGTGTATTTGGGGCTGAGGAACATTACATAACATCTTAGAACATAAAAAACACAACATCTTTATTGAAAACTTTATTTACATGACCACTACATTCCCTCGTACTTAGCATTGCATGGGATAACCTGAGGACATGCATAAGAAAAGGGTGAGCTATAAAGCCCAGTAAGGGAATAAACATGGAATAACATGAGAAATACAATAAATTTTAGACAATAGGAATATCAATGGAGAACAAGAGAAACATGAACATAAAGGCATGATAAAGCATGATAATCATAACATGGAAATGTGGTAACAACACCTAACATGGAATTAGAATGATCCAAGGATCATTACACATGGAGCATGAGTAAACCCTCATTTCAAATTAAGCATGAGTAAAACCTCATTTCACTTGAATTATAATGAGTCAAAATCCATGACGTATCATGATACTATACTTTACCCGATGCATTGGACCGCTATTAGGGCACACCCTTCTGAAACATTTCATTTCATGCATAACTGTGCCACATGGATCATACAACATGGAATCAATCATCATCATTTATTCCATGATAAAGGGATGTGGAATACATACATGAAGCTTTATAATCAATAAGTAAATGTTCATAAAGGTGAATACCCTTGATAGAGAAATGGGCATGGTATTCACTACACAATGACATTGGCTTGGAAAATCATAGTACAATTTCAGCAGCATAACAACGTGAAATAAGAACTCATAAAAAAATGGTTGATGAGAGATAAAGGGGTGTCTCATCATATTTACATGAAATGGAAAGTAAGGGGGTCATATAGATATATTTACCAACAAACTTAATGGATTTTAGATGCATAATTCAAAAGAATTACTTGGATGTAAAAGAGGAGAGGGAAATCCTTCACAGAATTTAGGCATGGTAACAGGTGTACATGGAAGGAATTAATGAGAGATAAAGGGGTATCCCATCATCCAAAAATAAGGAGGAAATTATGGGTGAGGTTTGAAATCATATCCCAACATTTTTAATTGAAAACAAAAGGGAGTAACTACTTGATGAAAATTGGAGAAAAATGAGAAAGGAAGAAATCCCTTACTTAGAAGTGTGATCCCAAAGGCTTGGGAGAGGCTTGAGAGAGGCTTATTGAAAGCTTGGGTCACCTTGGTAGGATTATATAGATATTAGGGAAGGGTTTGGTTGAACTCCAAAGTCTTTTAGTGAATAGGAAGTGAGAGCTTGTGTGGGTTTACATAGGAAAGGAGAGGGAATTCTTTATTATTTAGGTTTGGGAAACCTCACATTAAACTATTCAATACCACAAACCAGCCCATGGTTTTTTCAAAAGGGGAGTGGAAAAAATATTTTATAAGTCCAACGGCCGAAATTATGAAAATAATAGGGTTTCTTATGTGGAGGTGAGTCACACTCTCAAAGAAAACAATTTAAAAAGGAAAAATGTTTTATAAGTCTTGGAGGGTCCACAAATGCTTTGTAAAAATAAATCAAACAAATATAAAATCACATTATTTTAATGATAAAACATATATTGGCCAAAAAAAATGTTTATAGTATTTTATTACATCACTATTGGGTCATTATGATGTCATAAAACAAATTATATATTTAAACAGTATTTAATTTTTACCCAAAAATTCGACTGTCTCAGAAAATTATGAAAAATTCACCATTGGATAATTTCGAAATCCTGATTCAAAAAATAATATTCATTTTATCTAAATAATTTTAAAAATATGTGAATTTTTACTTTTAAAATAAAAAACCGATATTTACTGAAAATTCATGGGTTCTGAGAAAAACAGTTTTCAAACCTTAATAAAAATTACAATTGCATTCATAAAATTATATGATCATTTATATTTAATAAAATGTAATTTAATAATAATATTTTATTAAAATATTATTTAATTCAAAAATGTATTAATTCATCAAAATATATTTCTTAGTTGAATATTAACAAAAAAAACTATTTGTGCTTTAAAAACTATTTACAAAGTAACAATAATAAAATGAATGCACATTATTTATAAAAAAATAATGTACATAGTCATAGTTCTAGGGTATTTTTACATAACCCCTTATAACACCCACATAAGACCGAAGGGTAAGGTGTCCAATGGTGACAGACTCTTGGGGTGGCTCGGATAACATCGCTCGAGTGGTAATCTCTATTAACTTCCACTTCTCCCGTAGTTGGTTCCGCTCCAGCTTAACATGTTTAAGCTCAGCTTGGGCTTGGTCAAGAGTGAAGCCCAATGATGCCACCACCTTTTCGATCTTCAAAAAATGGGCTTCATACGAGGCAAGTCTACTGGATGAGGCCATCGCTTCCTTTTTCTGAGTAAATTGGATTTGTTAAAGCCCTATATTTATACTAATCATGCGATCACTGTTCAATGAATATATTTGCAACGATCACAATTCATAACGGTATTTTAAAATCTAAAAACATAAAACCAATGAAATTAAAATTTTATATAACCATAATAAGACATTTAATTAGATCAATAGGAATTTTCATTAATAAAAGTTTGGGTCATTACAATCTTCCCCCTTTAAGACATTTTACCCTTGAAATTTACTTTTCCCACACTAAAACAGATGTGGGTAACTTTGCTTCATCACTTCCTCTGATTCCCATATCGCTTCTTCAAACTTTTGGTTTCTCCACAACACCTTGACGAGGGGCATTGTCTTATTTCGTATAACTTTTTCTCTATGATCTAAGATCTTCACTGGTTGCTCCTCGTAAGAAAGATCATCCTCTAGTTGTACTACCTCTGAAGAGATTACATGTGAAGGGTCTGGTATGTACTTCCTTAAAAGGGATACATGAAAGACATCATGTACTTTAGCCATGGCAGGTGGAAGTGATAGTCGATAGGCCACAACCCCAACATGATCAGGAATCTCAAAGGGGACGATGTACCTAGGACTTAACTTCCCTTTCTTTTCAAACCTCATGACCTTATTCCATGGACATATGCATAGAAATACCATTTATCCATCTTTAAACTCAAGGTATCATCGACGGTTATCTTCATAACTTTTCTGTCAACTCTGGGCCGCCTTGATATGCTGCTGAATGGTTTTCAGCTTCTCCACCATTTCTTGGACCATTTCTGGTCCTAGAAGCTTACAGTCACTAAC
The DNA here is from genome assembly GCA_963277665.1 of Viscum album. Classification (NCBI taxonomy): domain Eukaryota; kingdom Viridiplantae; phylum Streptophyta; class Magnoliopsida; order Santalales; family Viscaceae; genus Viscum; species Viscum album. The sequence continues at coordinate 78,082,531 of OY728163.1, read as the reverse complement.
GTCATACCAACATGCCGGTGTTCTGCACCTATTCCCATATATGGCTTCATATGGGGACATTTAGATGCTCAAGTGGAAACTGTTATTGTAGGAGAATTCAACCAGTGGAAGATGTTGGTCCCACCCTCCTTTGAACTTCATAGAACATGATCTTAACATATCCTCCAGTGTCTGAATAGTTCGCTCAGATTGGCCATCAGTTTGAGGATGATAGGCTGTACTGAAGTTCAGTTCAGTATCCAGATCATGTTGAAGACTCTTCCAAAACTTAGAGGTGAATCTTGGATCTCGATCGGATACAATAGATAGTTGTACTCCATGCATATTTACCACTTCCCTAATATATATCCATGCCATTTGATCCAATGAGAAATCCTCCTGAATTGCAGTGAAGTGTGCAGACTTTGTATGATGATCCACAACAACCCAGATTGCATTTTTTCCTTTGGATGTCTTCAGAAGTCTAGTGACAAAGTCCATGGTGATGTTCTCCCATTTCCACGCTAGTATGGGGAATGGTTGCATCATCCCCTTAGACTTATACCTATCTGCATTCACTTGCTAACACACCAGGCACATTGATGTATACTTAGTGATATCCTTCTTCATATTATCCCACCAATAATTCTCTTGTAGATCTCGATACATCTTTGTGTTTCCTGGGTGAATAGAGAAATTTGAACTATGCGCATCATCCAAAAGTTACTTCTTCATCTCCAGACTTGATGGAACACATAGTATTTTCCCAAATCTCACAATTACTTCTTCATTAACATTGAACTATGAGGATTTCCCTTTTCTGATAACTTCTAATCTCTTCTGAATTCCCACATCATCTTTTTGAGCATCCTTTAACCTTTCCAAAAGAGATGGTTGAGCAATAATTTGTCAAAGGATTGATGATGTTCCCTTATTTATGATTCCCATGTCCAGATTCATCAAATCTAAGAAGATTGGGTCCTTCTCAATTCTCATCAATGATAGAATTGTTGGGTCCTTTATACTTAGAGCATATTCCACCTTGTTCTCTTTCCCAGGGTGGTTATGGATTGAGCAGTCATAGTCTTTGACTAGATCTAACCATCTTCGTTGGTTCATGTTTAACTCTTTCTATGTGAATATATACTTGAGGATTTTTTGGTCTGTATATATTTCACACTCCTACCCAAATTGATAGTGCCGCCAAATTTTTAAAGATAAGATCACCGCAACCAACTCCAAATCATGTGTTGGATAATTTTGCTCATGAACTTTCAATTTCCTTGAAACATAGGCACTGACTTTGTCATTTTTCATCAACACACAACCCATGCCCTTATTTGAAGCATCACTGAATACCACAAAAAGTTATCCACTTGTGGGTAAAGTGAGCATGAGCATAGTGATAAGCCTCCTTTTAACTCCTTGAAGCATTCTTCGCATTCATTACTCCAAGCAGACTTTACTCCCTTCCGAGTTAGCTTGGTAAGAGGGTTGGACAATCCTGAGAAATTTCTCACAAATCATCTATAATATCCAGATAACACCAAGAAGCTATGGATATCCGTTACTGATGTTGGCCTCATCCATCCCTCAATTGCATCTGTTTTTGGGGGATCCACAGATATCCCATTTCTTGTGATGATATGGACCAAGAATGAGACCTCCTTCAACCAGAACTCACACTTGATGTACTTTTCATAGAGATCCTCCTTCCACAAGGTCTCCAATATAGTTCTTAGATTCTCCTCATGACCCTCCTTTGTTTTAGAGTATATCAGAATATCATTTATAAAGAATACCACAAATTTTTTAAGGTAATACCTAAGGACTCTATTTATCAAGTCCATGATGATTGCTGGAGAATTAGTGAGTCCAAAAGGAATTACTATGAATTCATAGTGCCTGTATCTTGTACGAAAACCAGTATTGGGGATATCTTACTTCTTCACCCTTACTTGATAATATCCTAACCGCAAATCCACCTTAGAGAAGTATTGTTCTCCACATATCTGATCGAACAAGTCATCAATTCATGGGATAAGATACTTGTTCTTTATCATGATTTTGTTAAGCTCACGATAATTGATGCAAAGGCACATTGACCCATCCTTCTTCTTGATGAAGAGGACTAGTGCACCCCATGGTGAAGCACTTGGGCATATAAACCCTTTATCTAGATTCTCTTGTAGTTGTTGCTTCAGATCTTCAAGCTTCACAACACCCATTCTATATGGATTCTTAGATATTGGAAACTCCCCAGGTATAATATCAATTGAGAATTCAACATATCTTCTAAGAGGAAGACCAGAAAATTCACCGAGAAACAATTCAGTGAATTCCATCACAATAGACATGTCTTCAAGGATGGTTTCCTCCTTAGACTCAATCATCTAAGCTAGATACACATTCTCATAGGGAAGTAATATCCATGATTGAGATGATGGAGCTAAAGAAGATTCATCTTCCTCCTTTCACTTGTATAGAATCGGGGGTTAATTCTCCACATGGATAGTGATTTTCCTCTCACAGTAATTTATGTTGGATCTATTTAAGGAAATCCAATCCATGCCAAGAATTGCATCAAATTCCACCAACGGGAGTATGATGAAGTTCTCCATGAAATTCAATCCATAGATTATGATAGGGGAGGAGTTATATTCATGGGATGCAATGATTTCCCCATTTTCCATACTCACCAACATCTTTACTTCAATGATTTTTGGTGGTGCTGGGATTATTCTACTAAAATTTTTTGATATAAAAGAATGCGTAGAACCTGAATCAAAAAGTATGTTCACTATTCTTGAATGAATAACTATCATACCTATCACCACTTTGTTTTCAGGGTTCACTTCGACAGTAGTGATGGCAAAAGATCTCCCTTGCTGCCTTGGAGGTTGTTGGTTGCCTGCAAAAACCCTTGGCTTAGGTCACTGATTTGCAAGATGGCGTAGTTCTTCATAGTTGTAGCAATGAACAACGCATTGATGTTAAAACAGAGAATTCCTCTCCTCTGTTGCAGCCGCAGGTTTTTCTTTTCGGTAGTTAACATCTATCTTCCCTTCTCTCCCACACCTAAATCATTTCCTTGTCCCCTTCAGGCAATTTCTAGGGTGCTTCTTTCCACACTTTTGGAAAGTGGGCTGATGGATCTTCTTATCACCATTGGATTTATCTATCAGACTACCAACATTGAAGTCCACATTATGCTTCTTATCCCCATGATACCCCTGAGATTCTTCGATCTCCATTTCGACCTTGAGGGCACATCGGACAATTTCCTCATAGCTGTCAAAGTCACGGATCACCAACGCTTTCCATAGGCTAGATTTCATCCCACCAAAGAAGCGGTCAACCATGAATTTGGGGGTAACAAAAAATTAGGAGGCATATCATGCAAGCCTTGTAAAGTTTTCATTGTATGCTTCGAAATATTCGTCATCTTTTTTTCTTGAGGGCAAGAAAGTCCCTTTTCATCTTATGTCGGAGGGTGTGCAGAAAATATTTATCGAAAAACATCTTCTGGAAATCCTTCCATTCCAATGCCTAAATCTCTTCCTCAAGATTTGTATTTTTGATCAACTTCCACCATTGAGCGGATTCACCTTCCATAAGATAAGCAACCATAATAACCATCTCTTGTTCGGAACATTGAAGGATAAAGAAGATCTTTTAAATGGAGTTGATCCATTGTTCGGCGATTACGAGATCAGATGATCCATTAAAAGTAGGAGGCCTTTGTCTCATGAAGCTCTTGATAGCGACTTTTTCTTTCTTAGGGTTGGTTGAACGTTCCTCTTGACCCATGTTTCTATCCAAAGCTTGAGTTAACTGAGAGAGTATTGTGAAAAAGTTCACGATTCCTGCTCCCATCGGATTGGGCATCTCATTAGTATAGTCATCACATTGATCTTCGCATCGATTGTTAGCCCGAGTCCTCATATTACTGGACATTGGCTGGAATAAAAGGAAAGTTAGGGTTAACACATAAAGGGTAATCCAAGGACAAAACAAATGACTTATAAATAAATTTTATTTCCTTAAATTATGAATCCATAGGCTTTAATCAATTCTATTCATGATCTACTTTCTAACATATATTCTTAGGGGAATTTTCTTTAATTCCATTAATAAGGGTTCATACTAAGCTTGTGAATTTACCAAAGCATATCCCTCGGGAGTGTCATAACCAAGAGTGAAGTAAGGCCCATTTTCATGCATCGGTTCCCATTCGAGTCTAGCTAAAATTGGTGTTTTTGGGTTTTACCCCTAGGATACATCTGTGCTAGAGCCGCCTCCACCTGCTTGTATCCAAACAAGGTTCTATTTGCTGGATAAACCACTTACTACATACTCACCAATACTTAGGGATTTTTTTATTATACTTATTCTTGTCTCTAAGTCTTCACTAGGGTTTTCTAATCCTAATCCCAAAAATAACTAAACCTCCCTCTAATACCAACTATAATAACCCTTCTTTTTATTACACACTTAAACATGATTTATTACATAAAATATTCACTTGATAAAACATAGAAGATCAAGAGTTCTAGTGTATTTGGGGCTTAGGAACATTACATAATATATTAGAACATAAAACACACAACATATTTATTGAAAACTTCCTTTACATGACCACTACATTCCCTCATATGTAGCATTGCATGGGATAACATGAGGATATGCATAAGAAAAGGGTGATCTATAAAGCCCAGTAAGGGAATAAAAATGTAATAACATGAGGAATAAAATAAATGTTATACAATAGGCAAATCAATGGAGCACAAGAGAAACATGAACATTAAGGCATGATAAAGCATGATAATCATAACATGGAAATGTGGCAACAACACTTAACATATAATTAGCATGAGCCAAGGCTCATTGCACATGGAGCATGAGTAAACCATCATTGCATATAAAGCACAAGTAAAACCTCATTTAACTTGAATTAGCATGAGTCAACACCCATTTCAAATGACTTATCAAGATACTATACTTTACCTAATTCATTGGAGCGCTATCAGGGCGCACCCTTCTCAAACATTTCATTTCATGCATAAGTGTGCCACATGGATCACACAACATGGAATCAATAATCATAATTTATTAAATGATAAAGGTATGTGGAATAAATACATGAATCTTTATAATCAATAAGTAAATGGTCATAAAGGTGAATACCCTTGATAGATAAATGGGCATGGTATTCACTACACAATGACATTGGCTTGGAAAAGCATAGTACAATTTCGGAAACATAACACCGTGAAATAAGAACTCATAAAAAATGGTTGATGAGAGATAAAGTGGTTTATCATCATATTTACATGAAATGGATAGTAAGGGGGTCATATAGATACATTTCAAAACAAACTTAATGGAGTTTATATGCATAATTCAAAAGAATTACTTGGATGTAAAAGAGGAGAGAGAAATCCCTCACAGAATTTCGGCATGGTAATAGCTGTACATGGAAGGCATTAATGAGAGATAAAGGGGTCTCCCATAATCCAAAAAATAAGTAGGAAATTATGGGGGAGGTGTGAAATCATACCCCAACATTTTTAATTAAAAACAAAAGGGCATAACAACTTGATGAAAATTGGACAAAAATGAGAAAGGAAGAAATCACTTACTTGGAAGTGTGATCCCAAAGGCTTGGGAGAGGCTTGAGAGAGGATTATTGGGAGCTTGGGGCACCTTTAAAGGATTCTAGAGAGAGGAGGGTAGGGGTTGGTCAAACTCCAAAGGCTTTGAGTGAAGATTAAGTGGATTCTTGGGTGGGTATATATAGGAAAAGAGAGAAAATTATTCATTATTTAGGTTTGGGATACCTCACATTAAACTATTCAATACCACAAACCATCCCATGGTTCTTCCCATGATTTTTTCCAAAGTGGAATGGAAAACTAAGGCCAATGGAATAAATTATTAAAATAATAGGGTTGCTTATGTGGAGGTGAGTCACACTCTCAAGGAAAAAAAATTTAAAAATACAAAATGTTTTATAAGTCGTGGAGGGACCACAAAATCTTTTTAAAATAAATAAAACAAATCTAAAATCACATTATTTTAATGCTAAAACACATATTTGCCGAACATAATGTTTATAGTATTTTATTACATCACTATTGGGTCATCATGATGTCATAAAACACATTATATATTTAAACGGTATTTGTTTTTTCCAAAAAATTCGAATCTTAGAAAATTATGAAAAAATAACCATTGTATAATTTCAACATCCAAATTCCAAAAATAATATTCATTTTATCTAAATAATTTTATAAATAAGTGAATTTTTACTTTAAAAATAAAAACCGACATTTACCGAAGATTCATGTGTTCAGACAAATATAGTTTTCAAACCTTAATAAAAATTACAATTGCATTCATAAAATTATATGATAATTTATATTTAATAAAAAGTAATTTAATAATAATATTTTATTTAAATATTGTTTAATTTGAAAATCCATTAATTAATCAAAATATATTTCTTAGTTGAATATTAACTAAAAATACTATTTGTTCTTTAAAAACTATTTACAATGTAACAATAATAAAATGAATGAACATTATTTATACAAATATAATGTACATAGTCATAGTGCTAGGGTCTTGTTACATAACCCCTTATAACACCTACATAAGACTGAAGGGTAAGGTGTGTGATTGTGACAGACTCTTGGGGTGGTTCGGATATCATCGCTCGGGTGGTAATCTCTATTAACTTCAACTTCTCCCGTAGTCGGTTCCGCTCAAGATTAACGTGTTCAAGATCAACTCGGGCTTGGTCAAGAGCGAATCCTAGTGATGCCACCTCCTTTTTTAGCTCCAAAAAATTGGCTTCGTACGGGGTAGGTCTACTGGATGAGGTCATCGCTTCCTTTGTCTATGTAAATTGGATTTGTTAAAGCCCTATATTTATACTAATCATGTGATCACTGTTCAATGACTATATTAGCAACGGTCACAATTCATAATGGTATTTTAAAATCCAGAAACATAAAACCAATGAAGTTAACATTTTATATAACCATAATAATACATTTAATTAGATCAAGAGGAATTTTTATTAATGAATGTTTGGGTCATTACAAAAAATGTTATCTCATTAATTCATGTGTTTTCAGTGTATTCTGGTGAATCATGGATTGGTGTAGCTCAAAGTGTCCAAGATAGGTTCCCTCTAGATCATCTAAACATGCACCACTAATCTCTTAGTTTTTTATTCTATGATATTTTTATACTATAATGAATAATTAAGAGATTTTTTGAAACCCATTTGATCATGTGAAGAACATGGACTCGATCTGAGAAGGAAGGATCGATTTGATCTGGTTATTCTCTCTCATTTCTATATATTAACCTTGATAGACGATTTTGGAGGAGTGAAATTAATTCAAGTGGATGAATCTCTATTACATACTTTAAAATGAGATCATATATTTAGGTTTATGTTTTTAAAAAGTCCGTGTAGTCCCTTCAAGAATCTTAAACCATATTTTCTACCCATCATGAAATATATGAATTATTTAACTCATCATAAATGTCATAAAAATTTCATAAATAATACATAACACTCTAAAGTTCCCATAATGAATAATGGGAAATTAACTGAGATTATTCCTCCAAAATATTTCTAACAAACCTTGAATAAATAATATTCATTTGAAAAACTAATTTTCTCATATTAAATTTTTATACATATATAACTTGAGAATACAGTGAAAAATAAAAATAAATATTATTTTTTATAAAACATTAATAAAATATAATTGAATTTATCAATTCAATTAATTATGATTGTTTACAGTTGAACAATCACCAGCCCACACACGTGGGGACCACTTTATCCAAAACTCAAATTCATCCAAATCAGTGCTTCTAGATACACATTTTTCATAATCCTATATGATCTTGTAACATCCCACCCTCACCCATTATATTTGGAATATGTATATGTGATACTATTCTTAAGTGATTTCCCTAGGATACTAAATGATGTAAAAAAGTTCCAAGGGATTAAAAGGTCACTGGAGGATGATTTCCCTTAAGATAAGAAAAAATTATAGAAGAAAAAACAAAAAACAAAATATATGTTGCTAGTAATGTAATACCATGAAACTCAAATAAAAAAGTATCATTAGAGTAGTATTTTTTAAAAAAGGTACAACACTAACACGACAAGGGGAGACATAACTCAATGAAACTGACATGGCATCAACCTAATAATTACCCCAAAAATCTTCAAGATCTAACTCAAAATTCTAATCCCACTGTATCAGGATGCATCACTAGAGAAGTACAACACCTTTCCTTTATCAGTATCTCTGTACAAAACATATGAAAAAGAACCAATGTTCCCAAGCATGAGGTGAGTATAAAATTCACTAGGTAATCCCTAAAGACTTATCCACACATACCATTAGGATCAAGAAAAAGTTATATCTCATTTATATAAAATTAAGGATGATAATATCAAAATAGTTTATCATAATAAAACTATTTAATTAATAAATTGGACTAAATCAATTTGTTAATTAAATTTTTCCACTTGGAATAACCATCCACATTCCACACACACACACCCATTCCTTCCCAATGAAAGTTACAATACTCATGATTGGTGACTCATCCCATCACCAAGTTGTCACCTGATATAATCTCATGTGTGAATTTGGAACTAACCCTATGTCTGAACAAAAAAAAGCACCACGAATGCAATTTCCTTAACTTACTCTAACCATAGATACCAAGTTATAAAAAATATATTTCTTTTATAAAATTTTTTATTTCAAGAAATTTATGAAACACCTTATGTGCATAATTTCAAAACCAAGGATTTAGGTACTAAAACCAATAAATTTTTATAATAAAGGAATAGAGAGTGATTTAAACATCAAACCATCATGTTCTAGAATAAGTTGAGTGGGAGATAAGCCACTAACCTCTCAATAGATGATTATAATGAAAAAATATAACAAAAAATCAAGATCAAAAATTGATATATCCAAAAAATATCACTTAAAAATACTTATAATAAGATATTTATCTACCTATAAAATATTAGATCTATGGATCTGTGAGAGAGAAGATGAGTCTATCTATAGAGAATAATAAAGAACAAAGACTTATAATTGATTCTGGAGATCCAACACACTTTTATTCTAGAAATCCACCCTGCAGATCAAATAGAATCGATAAGGATGCCTAGAGAAGGAGAGGGATTTGAGAACCTAAGAGAGGAGATGAAAAATGAATGTTTCGAGTTGTAAAACCGAGTTATACTCTAATTTTTAGAGCATTAAATGTAAAACACAAAGTTAAGGAACATAGTTCATCAAAATATGCTCCAAAAAATGTGAATTCTACTATCTTCATACTAGAGAGCCACATGGTTGTGATACAAAGTTTGGAAAACAATGTGCCAAGAATTCACATGCTACTAGATGTCACCCTAGGAGCTACATGGTTGTGTCACACAGTTTTTTAAACCATGAGCTAATCATGTGCATGCAACTATCCAAAAACTCACATACCTTAGGGTTTCCCTTGTTAATTAACATTTTTTGCCAAAAATTGCACTAACCATGAGCTTTACTAGTGAATCCTAAAATATATTTCATATTTTCCTAGAGAAAGTTACTTGTTTCTAGTAATTATGCTCAAACCGTGTACCCTTAAAAACAATTCCGAAACACTTAAAAACAATCTAGAAACTACTGAAACTTAACCCAATTATTATAAAACTTTAAAATACATAATAAAATGGTAAATTTTCTGAAAAAAATTGTGCTATATTCTCCCAAAAATTGGTCTTTAAGTGCTTATAATGATAGAGATTAATGTTTATTTGGAAGATATCGAGCCACTTCATCTACATTTCCTTATAAAATTACCATGTCTCTCCCTAAAATTTACCATGCTTATATATGATTAATACCAAACCAACAATTTTTCCTTGAATGAAATTTTCCTATCTATCCATAATCTGTATCAACATAAGAATCAATGTTGCAGTAGGCTCAAGATCAATATAGTCCCATCGAATAACATGGTTAGGATCAAGATGAAAATTCTTCAATTGAGATATATGAAATAAATTATGAACTAAGGTAAAATTTGGTGGTAAATGCAATTGATAGGTCAAATCATGGATTCATTTGAGTATCTCAATGGGGCCAATGTGCTGGGGAGAAAAGTTTCTATTCTTAGTCAAATGATGTTTCCCTAGCCTTAGAGAGACATTCAAGAGGGAATTATCATAATGACTGATGAAGTTGATCCACATATGATTTATAATTATTATAAACCATATCTACTCTTTTATTGATCGTATGAATATTATCTATTGTATCATGTACAAGGCTAAGTTTTATAAGTGAATTCTCACCCATTTACACCCAAAATATTAGAGAGTAATAATGACGATCATAAAACTATTTGAAAGGATCCATATGTATTGAGGACTAGAAACTATTATTATATGATAAATACAAAAATGATATAGGATCCTCCCATGTGCCTCCAAAATCCATAATATAATCTTTAATAATGTCTTCTAATATTTATTTCATCTGTTAATACTAGCCATCCATTTGAGAATGATAATCTATTCTCATGGTCAACTAAGTTCCAAGGGAATACGAAAAGGATTTACAAAATCAAGATGTAAAAATAGGGTATTTTTCAAACACAATTAAAATGGGTACACCGTGACACATTAAAACTTCCCAAATGTAGTGTTTTAACAAGTATACCACCATATTTGATTCACTAATAATAATTAAGTGAGATGAATTTGTGATCTAGTCCACAATCACCAATATGGAATCATGTTTCTAAACCATTCTAGGTAGATATGTGAAAAAATCCATAGTTTATTTACTCTTATTTACACATAGTAATAGGTAAAGATAGCAACTTACCAGATGGTCATTGGTGATCTGCCTTTACCTGTTGATAGGTGAGGAATTTTACAGCATACTCTGATATCCTCATATTCATTCAAACCCAAATAAACTGTGATCTCATCACCCAAAACATCTTAAGAATGTTTGGATAAACAACCAATCTTGAGTGATGGTAGGTATAAAGGAGTTGTTCTAAATAATTTGTAGAAATTATAATTCGATCACTAAAATGCAACACAAATCAACCATCTAGAATCAAACCCTCAATGGTATCCACACCATTGAATTTTAGCATCATTCTTAGACATTGAGGATTATATGTCTTAGAATATTTAACCTGCTCAATCAAACTGGGAAAAAGAGAAACAAGAAAGAACAATCCAGATACATATTACCTATGACCATCATCAACTAACACTAATCCGAATCCTTTTTAGTTAACTAACTATATGAATTACTACTCAATTTATAATCCATGTTATTCCATTTACCCAGGGTATACATCAATTCATAGTCAAACATCAGAATTTATTCCATCCATCTTCATTTCCTTAGATTCAGATATCACTATGAGAAGATATGTTTCCAGCTTTTATGATTTGTGAACATAGTGAACTTCTCACCAAATAGATAATGATGCTAAGTTTTCAAGGAATGAACTACAATAGCTATATCCAAATCATGTGTTGGGTAATTCTTCTCATGGACCTATAATTTTATTAATGAATAAGCTATAACATGATCTCTTTTCATGAGAACACATCCCAAACTAGATCTATATGTATCATAATAGACCACATAGACTCATCTTGACTTTGAAAATGTAATGATTGGTTCTGATGTATGTCAAACCTTATTCTCTTGAAAATATTTATAGTACTCATCACACCATTGGAAAAGAACAAATTTACTTGTCAAATGTTTTGTTAGAATGGAAATTCATGAAAAGTCATGAAAAATCGTTAGTAATTCCATGCTAATATGAGGAAACTGTATATGTCAAATCCATTCTTTGGTGGTTGATAAGAGATAAATGATTCTTCACTTTTAGGATGTATAGATAATTAACTATCAGAAATGACGTGGACAAAGAAACATACCTTTTGTATTCAGAAGTCACACATTAAAATTTTATCATAAAGTTGGTGTTCCCACAATACCCCCAACACTATGACCAAGTGTTGTTCATGATCAACCTTTGTCCTAGAATGAACTAGAATATTGTCAAAAAATACCACAACAACGGAGTTAATATACATCTGAAAGATATTATTCATAAATTATATAAACATTAATGGTTCATTCATAATACCAAAGGGCATAAAAATATATTTATAATGACCATAATGACTATGAAAATATTTATTCTGGATATCCTCCTTCTAACTCAAATTTGGTGATATAATTATCATAAATAAATATTAGAGAATCATTTGGATCCACTTAATTTATCAAATAAATAATCAACTCATGGAAGTGGATATCGATTATTTATCATGATCTAGTTTATCTTATTATAATACATACAAATCTGAACAATATTATATAGTTTTTTTTACAAAAAGAATCAGTACTGGCCATAGAAATGTACTAGGTTGAATGAATCCTTTATTTTCCCACTCCTCTAGATGAACCTTTAATTTCTTTAAATCCTTTGGTTATATCCTATGTGATGGAAGTGAAATAGTATTGGCCCATGGTAAGATTTCAATCATAAATTCCACTTCCCTTTTTGGTGAAAACTGAGAGAAATTATCAAGAAATACATTAGGAAATTTTTCAATGATGGTTGGAGGATATCTTTGTTTCATTAAATCAATATTTTCCGAAGTAACTGCCACCAATTAGTAAGAGATAGTATTGACTATCGATACCAAAGTTGATGCTCTACTTATATTTAAATTCTAGTATCCTTTAAAGAGATGTGCAACACCATATAAAGATGTGATACTTACCTATCAGGCATACTAGTTGATGTGGGCCTTGATGGATGTCAACCATTCCATTCCCAAAATCAGGTCATAATTATCCATATAAATAATAGATAAGTTCTAAAAAAACTCATCCTCATTGATAGTTATAGAACAATTTTCACACTTAAAGACATGAAATTATCATTAGTTAGGAGGTTTTTGATGTTTTTAGATAAGTGGTATCATTTACACATGAAATCCCATATGATCCATAATTAGAGTAATAATAAAAGAGTGAGAAGACCTATTATCAAACACATCTTACATTAGAGTAGTGTTTAAGAGAATATAACTCACACTCTCGATGGACTAGATTGATCCACTATGATCATCTACTCAGAACAATAAAATATATTAATAGGTGCACCTGAAAATTATTTATTAATATATTGTGTCTATGATGACTACTAAAGTGTTGGTGTAATACAAGAGTCACCCTGGGTTTCTTGGTTTTAGGGGAGATTACCATTATTTCTCAATTGACGCATATGAGAATAAGAATCCTAGGATATATTCGTTCTAATGCCATTAGTCTTCCTCAAAGTCTCTCCACAATTACATTTCAAATATTCAAACTTCCCAAAATTATGTGATTACCATAGAGGTTTCATATTTTATTGGTTAATATGCTCATAAGATCCACAATGATAACATCCTCTCTGGTTATTGTAGTGCGGTGGAAAGGATACTTAACCAACTGACTAGTTTTAAAATTATTTACTTGGTTAATAATAGCTCTACATATTCTTATTGTTCCCCATGTTGGAGTTCCCACTTTTAGCCACATAGATAAAAATGTTTCCCCCAATGTATGTTCCAATGAAATACTTTTCCATTTTCATCACCCTATTCTCTATCTCTGTATAGTTTTCAATAAATAAGACAACCAAAATAGAGGGTATTTCATGTCACAACCCTTCCTCAATGATCCTTTACTTCATGTGCTCACTAGTGGAAACATCAGGAGTAAAACACATTAACATCTCCTCAAATCTTAGCTATATCAAATCCTAGTTCAGTTTAGTCTATAAAAATAATATCCCACCACTTAATAGAAATATCCTCCAACATATAAACTACTATATTGACTTTATTATCCCTTGTGGTACCCAATAAAACAAAAATAATATTTATATTTCCTATCCATTACTCTTATTATTCAAGCCTATAATATCCTTGAAAGGTCATTAGATTCTATTTCTAAAAATACAAGGATACATTTTCATGTTGTGGCTACATGTTCTGATTTCCCCTATCAAAAAATTGAAATTACTAGACAATGATCAATACTAACTTCTAATTTACTTATTATTCAAGTTGAACCACATTCTCAGCTACTTCCTCTTATGGGTTTCCCAATTATTGAATTGGTTCAATTCTCTAAATATCATTACAAATACATACACAAAATCGATAATTTTTTCTAAAAGAAGTCTTGTTACTTCCAAACCCTCAAAAGAAACAACTACCATAAAAATGTTCCTAAAAAACATCAAACACAACACGAGTAATGAAATACCAGTGGGAAGTCTCATTAATAATTCATGATATACTACACTCATCAACTAAACCCATGATGATGAGGTGAAAATATACCTAGAAATTTTTTAGAACACTTTTATACCCAAACCACTTTTATAACATGAAGTTTATTATAAAAAGTTTAGTTGTGTATTTTTATTCTATACAATTAATTTTATTACATTTATATCTCCTTTATACCATCCCAAGATGATGGAACAACCAAGAATAATACCATTTGTAACACACCTCCCCTCGCCCATTGTCCTGGGAAGAGGCAGAGGTGCTACTAATTTTAGGTGACATCCCCAGGACACCAAAGGATAGAAATATGTTCCAAGGGATTATAAGATCATTGTAGGATGATTTTCACTGAGATAAGGAAAACATGTTGAAAAATAAATAAGACAAAAACACTATAATATGCATGTAATGTAAGACCATTCAACTAAAACCAGAAAGTATCATCATAATAGTAGATGAAAAAAAGGAACAAAACTGACATTAGAAATGGAAATCAATGACACTGATGTGGAATCAATCCAAGAATCAACCAAAATAATCTAAAGATCCAACTCCAAGTCCTAATCCCACTCCATAATAATGCATCACTAGAGATTTATGAAACCTTGTCTTTTCTAGTATCTTGATACGCAAAATCTACAAACACACCAAAGTTCCCAAGTAAGGGGAAAGTATAAAACTCAATAGGTAATCCCCAAATACTTCCCAAAACAAGACACAAGGAAGAAGAACAATTTATCTCACATTTATATAAAATTATGGATGATGATATAAAACAAATTTATCATAATAAAAAAATTTAAGAAAAAAAATTAAACTAAATCAATTTTTTCATTCATTATTTAAACTTGGCATACCCGTCCATATTTCATACTCACACACCCATGCATTCCCAATGATAGTCCCAATACCAATGAGAGATGACCTATCAAATCACCAAGTCGTCACCTGATGGAATCCCATTTTCCACTTTGGCACCACCCCAAGTCTGAATCAACAAAGCACCACAAATTCAATTTCATGAACTCATACAAACTGCACATGCAGTGTTCTCAATAAAAACCAGTCATTTTGAAAAACATTTTCTTTTAATCAATTTTTAAAACACCATATGAGAATCATTTCAAAACCAAGGATTTTTCAACAAAAATAAAATGTTTTACAGTAAAGTAAGAGAGAGTTACTTAAACAACAAGCCTTAAAGTTCTAGATTAGTTGTGTGGGATAAAATCTACCTACCTCTCAATGGATAGTGAAATTAAAGAAGAAAAAGAAAAACCCCCAGATCTGGAATTACCATTGATTCTGGAAATATAATACACTTTGATTCTTCAAGACCACCCTCCATATTAATGTAAATATATAAAGAAATTATGGAAGGAGAGGAGTTATAGAGGCTAATATAATAGGAACAAAATTAGAGTTTCAATATGGGAAACCAAGTGAAAATATAATTTTCAGTTCATTTAATACAATATTCACTATTAGGTTTCACAATTTTTCAAACCATTCCCCAACTGGGTGCATAATACTATCTCCAAACTAAAGATCCACATGGTTTTATTGTATGGTTTGAAAAATCATGTTCCAACCAAACAAATGTTGATGGAAATCAACTAAGGAGTTTCATAGTTGTTCCACATGGTTTGGAAAATAGTATGTCAACCATGAACATGCCACAATCCAATGTCTCCCATCCCACATGGTTTCTCTGGGGAACCCATATGGTTTATCCAAACCATTCACTAAACATGCACTTACCCACTAACTCCCAAATCTCTTGTATGGTTTCCAAGAGAATTTGAATGGTTTATACTAACCATTATCAAACTATGAACACTTAAAAACCCTTCCAAAATAATCTAAAATGATCCAAAATATATGAAAACTTAAACCAAGTATTATAGAACTTCAAAATAAATAATAAAAGGGTAAGAAAACCAAAACTGTGGGGGGTTATATAGAACTTATCTTGATAGAAGTGAGTAATACTCATAAAATAAGAGTAGTATCTATTAATATATCATGTACCCTAAATATCTAAGGATAGCTCATAAATACAAGAAATTATAATGAAAAAAATACTATGTCATATAATATCTTTATTTCATGATATCATATAAATTAAGATTCATACACAGTTCCATTATAACTTAATACTTTATTTATATTTATTAGAAAAATTTGGATAGACTTGACATCATTTAACATAGCTATATATTTAGTGAACGCACTGCCATCCAAGTAAAATGGCCAAAGATATCTTCATCCTATTTTAAAAATTAGAAAATAATATCTTGTTATGAACCCACCTTTTGTGTGTTGTATTTATTATCTATGAAGGAATAAATATATATTATATAGTGACTAGAATCATTTTTAAGTCCCTAAGAATACTAGTGAGAATAATTATGGTGTTCCCAGTCCATGTGGGTTAAATAGGAACACCTAAAATATAAGGACCCAGCCTTAATCATTATATAACAGAGGACCTTTCACTGGTCTAGGTTTTGTAGAATTAGATACGACCTTACAAATTATCAGAGTTGCAACAAAATAAAATAAAATTAACCATAACAAGGTGCGCTCTAACTCCGTAAGCGAAGCGAATGCCTTCAGAAAACTCCACATGACCTGCGGAAAATCATTTTAAAACGAGGGGTGAGAACAAAAATGCCCAGTAAGGGGTTTAAGAAAACCTTCGATAAATCCTTATAAAAAATTCTTTGAAAATAATTTAATAAATACATAAAAAATAAAATTTTTAAGTACTATTTGAAATTACTTAAGGCTTATATACTAGGCCATTTTATAAAATAATTACGTTCAAAATTACTTTAAAAATAATCCAGTGTTTTATGAAATACAGTACACAAGCTTCTGAAAACAAAACATTATTTCTGAGGTCACTTGAATCGTTGAAGGTTTTCTGGGCCTACCCACATAGCGAAGGATGGGTTCACTCCCCAATTACCTTTTATATTTACAAAGATCAAGTGACGGATTTTCTAAAAACATCTCAAGATTGCTTTAGTTATGTATATATTTTCACTGGAGATTTAGGTTTTGAAAACATGCCAATGCTTTAAAATGCACATTCATAATTATATATATATAAATATAATTATATGTATATCAATACATGAAATTCCATTGCATCACTCTCAAGTTTGGTTACAACAAAAACATCTACCACATAGGCTTTGCATGGACCATCCATGTATTTAATCCTTTTTCTGTGAAATACATTTTCCACAATTGATCTTAATAACTGATTATGAAATTTATAAAGAAAGAATTTAAAATAAATACGTTCAATGATATCTAAGTACTTGTTATTTTTTTTAGAATTATACCTTAAAATTGAAACTTTGTGTCTATTATAATACAACGAGTGTCGATGATGTTCATAATCGCATGACCATGACTATATGCAGGTGCGAGGTTTAAAATAACATGTCAACATGTTATGCACATATTTAGAAATATAAAGATAAATCGATGATAAAATTATAAACATGATAATGATGATATCATCCATATATATATATATATATAAATATATACCATGGGTTGATTAATTTATTTTAAAACCCTTCCAACTAAGTTTGAATTCAAAGAGGGGACTTCTTTTCCAACATAAAATTAGAAATACAGTTTAAGGAATAAAAAACCATATATATATATATATATACAGAAAATATAACCAATATATGTGTATGTATGCATGTATATACACATATATGTAAAATATATTGTGAAATGATCCTATAAATACACTCTTACAACAAAGAGGGTTTCTAAGAACAATCTCTTTGAATCAAGAAGAACACATCACATATGCAAATTGTATTTAAAAGATATAATCATAAATGTGTGTATATATATATTAAACACATATATATGTATAAGTTCATAAAACCAATTGCAAATAATGAAATCCCTTATAAGAAAAAAATAATGACCTGCAAATAACATGAATACACCCTCACAATGATAAGATTTTATAAAAAAATATCCTTTAAATCAAGAAAATATATCATATATGTGTTTTGAATTAGAGAGATATGAACTTACATATTTATATATATGTATATGTATACATATTTCGTTAAAAAGTATATAATCAAAAATAAACAGAATCCTTACCTGACATAAATCAAAGAGGGTAGTGGTTTTATGAGGGATGAAGCATGACAATGTGAAATTCAGGTCGTATTAGGTGTGCAAAGTGGGTTTATATAACAAGGTATTACAAATCTTCCTATGAAATATGGGGAGAAAATATATATTCATTGATTCATTTGCATTTTTTATTCAATTATATCTTATTATCAACATCCTACATTCTAGGTGATAGAAAAGAAATCAATAAAGAATATCCCAATTTTGACGCACACAACCCACCATTTTTCATCTAACATTATTATTATTATTATATTTTTATTTGTCTATTTTTTATCCTTTTTTTCTTCCATTTGTCTTTTTTATTCCATTACATGATTTAATGATTGTTTTTTAGGAAAAATATATAACACTTTTCTTCGAATATTTAGCGTTTTGTTTTAACACTATATATGTAATTCATTTTTTATAAATAAATCATACTTCACACTTTTTTTAAACAAATCAAAAACCCTTTTTTTAAACTTATTTATATCATAATTTTTTTTAAGAAAATATTGTAGGAAATATATATATATATATTCGTTTTTATTTTATATTAATATATATATATATATATTCACCAAAACATGTTAATTTTGTATATATATTTAAATTCATTTTTTTACTAAGAAAACATATCGTTTTTTCTTCAATATTTTCCACGCATCATTGTTTTTACCCTCAAAAGAAGTCAACTTTTAACTTTTTTGTCCAACCCATGCCCCTCCCTCATGTTTTCAAAATAATATATTATTTATTATTTTTTTAATCATTTCAACCTTTTTTATATTTATTTGTTACATTATTTTGTTTACTTTTTCATATATTCTATTATTATCATATTCCATTTTTATTTTCTAAACACCATGTTTTCTTATAAAAACATTATATATATATATATTGTCTTTTTAAAAAGTTTTAATATATATATGAATGTTAGTAATAATATGATTATATGTATTTATGACTAAAAAACACAATATATTTTGATATGTTGAAAATAATAATTTTTTTAAAAAATGTTTCACACATATTTATTATTACTATTATTATTATTATCATAAAAAAATTAAAAAAATTATATATATTTCAAAACAATGGTTATATTATAATTAGTATCACACCTTTCATTATTTATCTATTCAATTGGAATCATTTTAGTTTTCAATCTAATTTATATTAAAATAATCTTTTAAATAAATTAATATAGTATTAAAATAAATAATATATTGTGTATAATAATAATATATTAAAAACATTAAATAAAGAATATATTATAATTAAAAAAAACATTTCTTTAAACTAAAATAATATTTCTTACAATGAATATTTTAGTTTTGTAAACCCATTCTTTAAAACCTTTCTTGGTATATAGAATTAATAAATAAATAATTAAGATAAATTACTATTTAAATTTCATGGGGTGTTGCATTATTCCCCCCTTAAAATAATTGCTTCCCCACAATTAATTTCATTAGACTAAAAAGAATAGGGAACTTCTATCATTAGAATTAAGAAAAAAACAAGGACCATTAAACTTATAGACTCGACAACATGTAATCTTCAATGTTTTCTAGACTGTTCTTCTGATACCAATTATAGGAAACCAGCCTTAATCATTATATAACATAGGACCTTTCACCGGTCTAGGTTATGGAGAATTAGATACAACCTTACAAATTATCAGATTTGAAACAAAATAAAATAAAATGAACAAAAAAATGGTGTGTGCTAACTCTGTATGTGAAGTGAACGCCTTCAGAAAACTCCACGTGACCTATGGAAAATCATTTTAAAAAGAGGGGTGAGCACAAAAATTCTCATCAAGGGGTTTATTAAAACCTTTGATAAATCCTTAAAAAACATTATTTGAAAATAATTTAATAAATACATAAAAAAATAACATTTTTAAAGTACTATTTGAAATTACTTACAGCTTAAAATACTTGGCCATTTTAGAAAATACTTACGTTCAAAATTTCTTTAAACACAATCCAGTGTTTTATGAAATACAGTACGCAAGATTTTGAAAAAAAACACTATTCCGGAGGTCACTTGAATCGTTGAAGGCTGTCTAGGCCTACCCACTTAGCGAAGGACGATTTCACACCCCAATGACCTTCCATATTTACAAAGATAAAGTGCGAGATTTTCTAAAAATATCTCAAGCTTGCTTTAGTTATGTATACATTTTCACGGGATATTTCTATTTTGAAAACACACCGTTGCTTTAAAATGAACATTCATAATTATATATATATATAATTATATGTATATCAATACATGAAATTCCTTTGCATCACTTTCAAGTTTGCTTATAACAAAAACACCTACCACATAGGCTGTGCATGAACCATCCAAGTATTTAATCCTTTTTCTGTGAAATACATTTTCCATAATTGATCTTAATAATTGATTATGAAAATTATAAAGAAATCATTTAAAATAAAATATGTTCAATGATATCTATGTACTTGTTATTTTTTTGGAATTATACCTTAAATTTGAAACCTTGTGTCTATTATAATAAAATGAGTGTCGATGATGTGCACAATCGCATGGTCGTGACTATATGCAGGTGCGAAGTTTAAAATAACACATCAACATGTTATGCACATTTTTAGAAATATGACGATAAATCGACGATAAAATTATAAACATGATAATGATTATATCATCCATATATATATAAATATACACCATGGGTTGAGTTATTTATTTTAAAACCCCACCAACTAAGTTTTAATTCAAAGTGGGGACTTGTTCTCCAACATAAAATTAGAAATATGGTTTAAGACATAAGAAACCCTTTATATATATATGTATATAGAAAATATAACCCATATATGTGTATGTACACATGTATATACACATATATGTAAAATCTATTGTGAAATGATCATAGAAATACACTCTTATAATGAAGAGGGTTTCTAATAAGAATCTCTTTGAATCCAGAAGAACACATCACATATGCAAATTGTATTTATAAGATATAATCATACATGTGTGTATATATATATATATTATACACATATATATGTATAAGTTCACAAAACCAATTTCAAATAATGAAATCCCTTATAGGGAAAAAAATAATGAACTCTAAATAACATGAATACACCCTTACAATGATAATATTTTTATAAAAAAATATCCTTTAATTCAAGAAAATATATCATATATGTGTTTTAAATTAGAGAGATATGAACTTACATAATTATATATATGTATATGTATAAATATTTCATTGCAAAGTATATAATAAAAAATAAATAGAATCCTTACCTAACTTAAATCAAAGAGGGCAGTGGGTTCACGAGGGATGAAGCTTGACAGTGTGAAATTCAGGTCGTATTATGTGTGCAAAGTGGGTTTATATAACAAGGTATTACAAATCTTCCTTCAAAAGATGGGGGAAAATATATTTATTTATTCCTTTTCATTTTTTTATTCAATTATATCTTATTATCATTATACTAAATTCTAGGTGATAAGAAAAAAATCAATAAAGAAGATCCCAATTTTGATGCACACAACCCACCATTTTTCATCTAACATTTATTATTATTATTATATTTTTATTCATTTGTTTTTTATCCCTTTTTTATTTAATTTGTGTTTTTTATTCCATTACATGATTTAAAGATTGTTTTTAGGGAAAATATATAACACTTTTCTTCAAATATTTAGCGTTTTGTTTTAACACTATATATGTAATTCATTTTTTTATAAATAAATCATACTACATACTATTTTTTAACCAAATCAAAAACCCCTTTTTTAACTTATTTATATCATAATTTTTTTAAGAAAATAGTGTAGCTAATATATATATATATATATTTGATTTTTGTATTAATATATATATATATATATATATATATATATATTCACCAAAACTTGTTAATTTTGTATATATATTTAAATTAATTTTTTTACTAAGAAACCATATCGTTTTTTTCTTCAATGTTTTCCACACATCATTGCATTTACCCTCAAAAGAAGTTAACTTTTTTAATTATTTGTCAAACCCACGCCCCTATCTCACGTTTTCAAAATAATATATTATATATTATTTTTTTCAATTATTTCACCCTTTTTTATATTTATTTGTTACATTATTTTTTTAACTTTTTTATATATATTTTTTATTATCATATTCCGTTTTTATTTTATAATCACCACATTTTCTTATAGAAATGTTATATATATATATATTTTATTTTTAAAACGTTTTAATATATATATGAATATATATATACATATATATCATTCTTAGTAATAATATAATTATATGTATTTATGACTAAAAAACACAATATATTTTGATATGTTGAAAATAATAATTTTTTTAAAAAATGTTTCACACATATTTATTATTACTATTATTATTATTATCATAAAAATATTAAAATAAATTATATTTATTTCAAAACAATGGTAAGATTATAATTAGTTTCACAAATTTCATTATTTACGTGTTCAAATGTAATTATTTTAGGTTTCAATCAAATTTAGATTAAAATAATATTTTAAATAAATTAATACAATATTAAAATAAATAATATATTGTGTATAATGATAATATATTAAAAACATTAAATAAATAATATATTATAAATTAAAAAAACATTAATTTAAACTAAAATAATATTTCTTACAATGAATATTTTATTTTTGTAAACCCATTCCTTAAATCATTTCTTGATATATAGAATCAATAAATAAATAATTAAGATAAATTTAAATTTAAATTTCGTGGGGTGTTACATTATTCCTCCCTTAAAAGAATTGTGTCCCCGTAATTCGTTTCATCAGACTAAAAATAATACAGAATTTCGGTCTTCAGAATTAAGAAAAAAAAAACTGAGACCATTAAACTTATAGACTCGACAACATCTAATCTCCAAAGTGGTATAGACCATTCCTCTGATACCAATTATAAGGACCCATCCTTAATCATTATATAACAGAGGACCTTTCACCAGTCTAGGTTCTGTAAAATTACATACAACCTTACAAATTATCAGAGTTGCAACAAAATAAAATAAAATGAACAAAAACATGGTGCGTGCTAACTCCGTAAGCGCAACGAATGCCTTCGGAAAACTCCGCGTGACCTGTGGAAAATCATTTTAAAAAGAGGGGAGAGCACAAAAATTCCCAGTAAGGGGTTTAAGAAAACCTTCAATAAATCCTTATAAAAAATTATTTGAAAATAATTAAAGTAATACATAAAAAATAACATTTTTAAAGTACTATTTGAAATTACTAACAACATAAAATACTTGGCCATTTGAGAAAATACTTAAGTTCAAAATTGCTTTAAACATAATCTAGTGTTTTATGAAATAAAGTACACAAGCTTTGGAAAACAAAACACTATTTTGGAGGTTACTTGAATCGTTGAAGGCGGTCTGGGCCTACCCACTTAGCGAAGGATGTAACACCCCAAGATTTCATAGTACATTAGTTTTTCAAAGTAATTAAATAACTTACAGTACACACAACATCGAGTTCAAGCACTCCACAAATTACCAAACTAGCCATTCAAAAGCGGTTATGAATAGTATTAACAAAATTTTGAACTTTATATAACCCTTATAATTTTAGAATCCATATTATGAGTTTCTTAGACATAATATAAGGACAAATTAATTTTTTTTCAGATAAAAGAAGTATTTTTCAAAAAATGCAATTTTACCGCCTTTTAATGGAAACTATTTTTTAAATACAATATATAAAAATTTAATGTATTCAATTTTACAAAATAAACTTCTTCTTTGGGATCGGGACATAAGGATTTAGTTTCAATGAATTTTTGGCGTTTTTCTGATAACTTTCATATTTGGGTGAATAATGAAAAATAATATATTTTAACTGAAAACAGATTTTTTAATCAAAATAATTTATAGTGTTCAACTATACATATGAATGGATTGAATGTATAATTAGATTATATTTTTACCATTTAATACAATCTTGGTCGTTGGAAGTAATTTCACTTTGAAATTGGGCATAAAAAAATGTCAATCTTTTGGTAGTTATTATTTCATGAAAATACGCTTTTTGGTTTTGACAATGAGAATTAATTTTAATCTAATAAATGAAATTTATATGTTTTTAATTTGGTAAAATAGACTTCATTTTTGAATTCAGAATATCAAAATAATATTTGGATGAATATTTGGTATGTTTCTGAAAACTTTTAATTTTTTATGAATAGTGAAAAACACTGAGTTATAGTTTAAAATCGAATTTTTATTTAAATTTATTTTTGGTCAAAATAGATACATAATACCCATATAATTTCAATTTAATTCATTGGAGTCATTGTTTAATAATATTAGATATATAAAATTTTATTGAACTTTTCACCGCCTTTTACCCATCTCCTAGGAGAATTTTCAAATTCACATAAAATTTAATTTTACCACTTCTGTGAGTTGAATTTCAAAAATACGAGAGACATAGTTAATATAAAGGAGTAAAATGTGGTTCAATAAGATAAAAATAATTTTTGGTGAATAGTAACTTTTTACTTTTATGTACCACGGTTAATAGTAAATAGGTTAATTAAGGGTAAAAATGATATTATTATTAACCTAACACATGTCCTAATTCTATTGGCTAAGTATAATTCGACTAAAAACAACCTTATGAATAAAATATGAACCTTTTTGGTCCACTTGGATTAGATCAGGACATTTATTATTATTTAATTCAAAGAAGAGTTAAAAGAGTTAAAATCAATGTTTAATAAATAAAACATTTTTAATATAGGGTTACACATAAGATAAATTTGACTATAAATATTCATTAGAAAGATAAAAATATTTCCTACATAAATTATTTTATTTATATTTTTTAGACATTAAATAATTTAATTTATTAATGACACAATGATGATGCAGTAATTACCTAATTAATGAAATATTAAAATAATTGATATTATAAATATCCAAATAAATGTAATTTGAGACTTTTTATGAATTACACAAATTTTATAGGTTAATATGACATATTAGGGTTGATTAGATGAATTTCGTTTGAAGTAATAATGCTGTTATGAATTTAGAAAAAACAAAATACAAAATAGTGTCAAAATTGACATAAAAGTGTTTTTAAATCAAATATTATATTATTAATTGATATTCTATTCCTAAAAATATAAAGTTCGGCCAAATAACTTATATAATGATAGGTGTATAATTAATGAACCACTTTTGGTTCTCTTGAAAATATATAGTAAGTTTATTAACCATATAATATAAAAATAAAAATAGACATGGTAAATGTCAAACTATTTAACTAAGAGTTAAATCTAAAAGTTAAGGTTAATATAGTGACCCAAAACTATCTAAAACCTATTGGTTGTGTGTTTTTGTACCCATACCCACCTTATCCTTTAAATAATATACTTTGGATCCATTATAAAACAAAAATGATTTTATTATAATATAATATTTTAAGTTTTCCCTAAGGTACCCCTCACCCCTCTTATAAAAGGACACTTCCCCTTATCTCAAATTCACACCTTCAAAGACTTTTGTCTCGGACAAACCCTGCCCAAATATCCTCTAAACTTCTTTCACTTCATCCTAGAGGCCCTCCTTTGGTCAGAAATCCAACTTAAGGAGCCCTTTTGATCAAATCAAAAGGAAGAACCCGAAGAAGAGGTAATAATTTCACCACCATCTTTCAAGTTCTTTTCTTCTTACACATCTTATTTCTTTGTTATTTACATTATAAAATAATAAATCCAGTATCTTATATATACTGTGATGTTATTATAAATATGTTACAACATATTCATTATTCTATCCATCCTTTGAATGACATGTCACCATATGTGCGTACGTACGGATTACTGTCTCCACGTCGTGGTGTAATTGTTATTCAACACATTATTATTTGGATGGGTATAATAATGATGTTTAATTCATGTAAATAATAAAATATAACATGATAATGATTCTTTATATATGATATACCATCCAATTATATATTATTTTAATATCAAAATAATGATATTGTCGCTCGTGCGTACGTACGGATTACAATCTCCACGAACGCGATGATATTCATTCCCCATCATATCCACTCAAGACTAAATTTAAATTGATGATTAAAAATAATGTTTAGAGACATGATATAATTATGGATATTAATAAGATACATCCCATCCATAACAAATATGGCTCACATAACAATGAATATAAAGGAAAACGAATCTGTTAACACGCGAAACGATGATAATACTAAGATATTATTAACAAATCAATGTTAAAAGATCATATATGATATCATATTAATGTATATGATTATTTTATAATTCAATAAAAATTATTTCACCATTATATATGAGGTAAACCTACCCTTGACCAAGGAAAAAGTACAAAGTAATGAGTTTCTTATCTCACTTTTAATTCTGTGAGATTTCCATTGTTCACCACTTATTTATTGCATGTGGTGTGTTTACTACCCATTTTTGTATTCATTGTGTAATATAATTTAATTTATGGATATTTACATAATCATTGTTTGATCCTTCTTTCATGGGTGTATGTTTCTTAAGTTACCAAATCGATAAGGGAATTTGAAATTTCAATTTTCACTCATTCAGATTTACGCATACATCATTGATTATTTTACTCCAAGATTATGTGTGGAATCACTATTAATTTTCTTATGTCATAATTTCCACTCCCCTTTATGTGTCTATACTTTTTATACACATAATAACTCCATTGATAATTTATCAAGTCATCGATATGAACTTGATAAGAGTAATTTTAACTCAATCTCCATTTGTTGAGTTAAATATCCAATTAATTGGTGTTGTATTTACAAGAATATGTGTGAATGTCCTCTGATTTATTTACACTAAATAAACAATCATATTTAGTGTATTTATATTTTTCACACATAATTATGTTATCGATTGATCCTTAACATATGGATGTGGTCTTTATAAGAGATTTCATCTCAAATTACATTCCATTGAGACTTCTTTGTTGTTATACACCAAATCACTTTTATAAGGTGTATATAATGTACTTTGACATAGTATATCATGAATCCCTTTATTCTCATGATATTACAATGTTTTTATTACCTAAATTATTTGTATTCAAGTGTCTCTCTTTTGGTTAGAAACTCTAACTAAAATATAATTTTTAAATATTTTAAAGGTTTATTCTTCTAAATCGTTCTCATTAATGTCCATGTTTTAAAAATGGTTTTAAGGATTTATTTATATGGACATTAATGTTTTAAAATTAAAATTCTTTTTAAAAGTTTCAAAGTTGTATGGGACAATTTGATTCAAAATCTATTTTTAAATGGCTTCTTGAAAAATAGAGTGACTTTTAAATGATTTCAAGAAAAAGGGGGATATTTCTCTCTAATAGTTTTGATTATGTAAATATCCTTCAATATTCTTGATTGAGGTTAATATGATACAATACAATCTTCCATATTGTATCAAATGAGTTATGTTTGACTATGTATGTTCTATTTTTATAGCATTCATGGTTTGTGGATAATGTATTGACATTTCGTATGCTAGTTTTAATACGAATGTTGATGTTATGTTTCAAAATTTTCATATAAGGAATGAATTGGAAGTAGTAAGTGACAGGTGGAGACCGCTATAGCTCCTCGATGCATCGGTAGGTCTCATGAGACAAACTAGTGTCTTGGCACAAGGCCTTGACAAAATCTTATTTGTAGTCTTCGCACAAGGCCTTGACAAAATCTTATTTGTAGTCTTGGAACAAGGCCTTGACTATGTGGTTATGAGAGTCTTGCATTATGTATTACATCATTATGAAAGTGGTTATTGATATTTCATGTGATTATTCGATTAGTAGAATATCCATGTGAATAATTAAATGGAATTATTTCATTTTATTTTATTTTTTCATATTATGCTGAAGTTCAAGTTTAAAAGGATTTTGTTTTATTTATACATTGCCTTAAATGTATATGCTTATTTATGAAAGTTTCCGCTATATTTTTATCCTTACTAAGCATCTGAGCTCACCCCTTTCTATGTTTTATTTTTCCCAGGATGTGAAGAAGATAGTTATGAGTGACTTGCAGGCATAATCTTGGAATCTTGGATGTTTCTAATGGAATAATTTGGTGTTGTTTTTATTTTCAAGTTGTAATGTTGACCTTATGAATGTATCTAATATTTATAAGGCTACTAAACTGATCAGTCTTTCTGGACATGATTTCCTTGTATCATGCCAATGTTTTGTAATAAGGCACCGACTCTGGGTAACTAGAGTCGGGGCGTAATAGTTGGTATCAGAGGAGGTTTAGTACAAACCTTGGAAGCTGGATTTAGATAGACTCTGATTAGAGCACACGGCCTTAAGATAGACTTTGAGGATTAGTATAGAAGAACTTCCCAGAATTTTGGTATTGTAGAGATTTTATGAGTTTTCCAAGGAATACATCCTTGGCTGGATACGAGCAAGAAGAGGCGGCTCTGGCACATATGTACCTAAGGGTAAAACCTGAAAACACCACTTTGAGATAGACTCAAACGGGAACTGGTGCACGACAACGGGCCTTGCTGCACTCTTGGTTACAACACTTTCGGGGGATATACTTAGGATAATTTAGATTTTCTTTACAAACCAATTTTAAGTATTTTAATATAAGATGATAATAAATGACCTTGGTTAATCCTACGGTGTTTCAAATTGAAAATATGGTGTCATGATATTCTCTAAATGATTTTATGACTACTGTTACTCACACAATTCTTTCTGGTTTTAGTCAATGGCTGGATTCCAAGAAAGTCATAGTAACTTTGAGAATGATGTACAATGTGGGAACGGTGGTGGAAATGAGAAACAAAATGGAATGTTGATATGTGTAAAAGATATCGTGTTCATGCTAAATTAGTTTTCCAAAAATATGATCAATAACATATATATTAACCAACTCCTAGACACAACAAAGAAGAGAAAGGTCATGAATTATAAGAGCTCTAGTAGTGGAGACCATGGAGAAAAGAATCCTCAATTTCCATCATGCAGGAAATGTGGAAGGAGAAACCAAGGAAACCATCTCAATGGAACAAAGAAATGCTTTCGTGTGGGAAAGAAAGACATAAATTGAATAATTGCTAAGGAAAAATGAAGAGTACTATGGAAGAAAATAAAAATGGCCCTAATAATCCATTTACAGTCATTTTCCAAAAATGTAGGGGACCTGGCTATTACCCAAGTGAATTTCCTATTCTATAGGATATTTTCTTGGTTAAAGGAGAAGATATGTGGAAATAAATGGTTGGAGAAATTTTTTAAAAGTACCAGTACTCCTTGTTAATGGGATTACTTTGGAATAATTTTCTCTTATCTTTGTAACCCTGCAGTTTATCATGTGAAAATGATATTTGAGGAAGACTTATCTTTTCTCTTGTGGATATAGTTATAAATAACAATTTGGTTTTATATGATCATTGGGTTTGAGGCAATTACAAGTTATTATATTTTGGGATGAAAATGAAAGGTTTGAGATAACATTTGTGGTTAAATTATGTTATGGTTATTTTGAGGAATTTATCTCATTTTGGTAATGTTATAAAATTTAGTTTTTGAAGAAGGACAACACACAAACTGTGTGACAACCCATCACGTCGGATAAAGCTATGGGAATCGAGCCCACAACCAGAGTACGATTGAGATTTATCACATACAACTGGACTACATGAAGTCCCTGGTTAGTGTGACTAATTATTTTTAGTTAAATTATTTTTTTTATCAATAAAAAGTTTATTTGGAATGTTATGTATTATCAAATAAATACCCTTAGTACAGGAAAATTATTTGGGGATTAAGTGATAAATGTTATTTTAGAAGATGTTCTCTTTTTTGGGAAAAATATATACCTAAAGAAAATATAATACTATGGGATTTCATTTGGGGAGTAATGGTGGATTTTTATCTATGTTTTTATTGTGTATTTATAGTGATTTGGGTTATTTATGGAAATGAATAACCTAAAATAGAGAATATGTGATTAGGTTAATTACTTTTAAGTATGTGACTTTAAGAGTAGTTGATGTCATTTGGAGATAAAATTTAACATGGAAGACTACATAACCAAATGCTTCTAAGTTTTGGTTTTCAATATTAGTTTGGATTATATTGAAGGATTTTAAGGACAATTGTTTATTTAATGGTATTTATTTAACTTTTGGGTATTGTTGGTTTAATTTTAGAAATT
The DNA here is from genome assembly GCA_963277665.1 of Viscum album. NCBI lineage: Eukaryota > Viridiplantae > Streptophyta > Magnoliopsida > Santalales > Viscaceae > Viscum > Viscum album. Next base: position 78,051,690 of record OY728163.1, on the reverse strand, counting down.
AATATTAGTGTTTCTTTCTCTAAAGGAATATCCTTTTGGGGGATCATCCGATCTTGTGCTAACCGTTTTGATTTTGATTAATCTCTAAAGTCAAGGTAAATATATAGAATATCCTTCGTAGATCATGTGATTCTATAGAAGTTTATTCTAGCTCTTCTAGTGTGACCAAGTCTTCTTGAATACTCATGGTTTAAAAAAATGAGTTAGTGGTAGAAATTTATTATAGAATGAAACTCTACTTAAAAAGTAAGTATATCTCTTTATGTTCTTAGTGAATCTCATAAATGAATTCCTCATATTTATGAAATGTAACTTAAAATAAAAAAAGTTGTCCATTTACTTTTCCTACTGGGAAACTAATGTCCGTTTATCCCATCACAAGTTTGTGGTTTTCTTGTTGTTTACTTTCTCCTGATCATGTTTTCTATCCCTCTCCATCAGAACTTGACGCATAGTTTATCTTCCATATCCATGTTTTCCTACATGGAATCCTAGTATGGGTTATCTTGGGTGACCTTTGTACTTCTCTTTCTTTCTTTTAAAGTGATAGTTTTATTGACTCTTATTCTGATGTGGGACTTTCCATTATATTCCCAAGCCCAATTTTAAAAATTGCGAGGACGCAATTTATTGAAGGAGGGAAGAATGTAACACCCCAAGATTTTATAGTACGTTAGTTCTTCAAAGTAATTCAATAACTTACACTACACACAACATTAATTTCAAGCTCACTATGACTTACCAAACTAGCCGTTCAATAACAGTTATGAATAGTATTAACAAATTTTGAACTTTATATAACCCTTATAATTTTAAGATCCATATTATGAGTTTCTTAGACATAATGTAAGGTCAAATTAATTTTTTTCAGATAAAAGAAGTATTTTTCAAAAAATGAAATTTTACCTCCTTTTAATGGAGAACTTTTTTTAAATCCAATATTTAAAACTTTAATATATTCAATTTGACAAAATAAACTTCTTCTTTGGGATCGGGACACAAGGATTTAGTTTCAATGAATTTTTGGTGTTTTTCTGATAACTTTCATATTTGGGTGAATAGTGAAAAATAATATATTTTAACTGAAAACAGATTTTTTAATCAAAATGATTTATAGTGTTCAACTATAAATATTAATGGTTTGATTGTATAATTAGATTATATTTTTACCATTTAATCCAATTTTGGTCATTGGAAGTAATTTCACTTTAAAATTGGACATAAACAAATATCAATCTTTTGGTAGTTATTATTTCATGAAAATATGTTTTTTAGTTTTGACAATGGGAATTAATTTTAAACTAATAAATGAAATTTATATTTTTTGAATTTGGTAAAATAGACTTCATTTTTGAATTCATAATATCAAAATTAGCTTAGGGTGAATTTTTGGAATGTTTCTGAAAACTTTTAATTTTTATGAATAGTGAAAAACACTAAGTTATAGTTTAAAATCAAATTTTTATTTAAATAATTATTTATTTTTTTTAAATTTATTTTTGGTAAAAATAGATACATAATACCCATATAATTTCAATTTAATTCATTGTATTCATTTTGTAATAATATTAGATATACAAAATTTTATTGAACTTTTCACCGTCTTTTACCCATCTCCTAGGAGAATTTGCAAATTCACATAAAACATAATTTTACCACTTCTGTGAGTTGAATTTCAAAAATATAAGAGAAAAGGTTAATATAATGGAGTAAAATGTGGTTCAATAAGATAAAAATAATTTTTGATGAATGGTAACTTTTTAATTTTATGTACCACGGTTAAAGGTAAATAGGGTAATTAAGGGTAAAAATGATATTATTATTACCCTAACACATGTCCTAATTCTATTGGAAAAGTATAATTCGACCAAAAAAAACTTTAGGAATAAAATATGAACCTATTTGGTCCACTTGGATTAGATTATGACATTTATTATTATTTAATTCAAAGAAGAGTTAAAAGAGTTAAAATCAAAGTTTAATAACTAAAACATTTTTAATATTGGGTTACACATAAGAAAAATTCAACTATAAATATTCATTATAAAGATAAAAATATTTCCTACATAATGGTATTTTATATATTTTTTAGACATTAAATAATTTAATTTATTAATGACACAATGATGATGCAGTAATTACTTAATTAATGAAATATTAAAATAATTGATGTTATAAATAACCAAATAAATGTAATTTGTGACTTTTTATGAATTAAAATAATTTTATAGGTTAATATTACATATTAAGGTTGGTTAGATTAATTTTTTGTGAAGTAATTATGCTGTTATAAATTTAGAAAAAACAAAATACCAAATAGTGTCATAATTGGCATAAAAGAGTTTTTAAATCAAATATTATATTATTAATTGATATTCTATTTATAGAAATCAAAGGTTCCTCCAAAGAACTTATATAATTATAGTTGTATCATTAATGAACTACTTGTGGTTCTCTTGGAATTATATAGTAAGTTTATTAACCATATAATATAAAAATACAAAGAGATATGGTAAATGTCAAACTATTTAAATAAGAGTTAAATCTAAATATTAAGGTTAATATAGTGACACACGCCTATCTAAAACCTATTGGTTGAGTGGTTTTCAACCCATACCCACCTTATACTTTAAATAATCTAATTTTGAGGCATTATAAACCGAAAATTATTTTATTATAAAATAATATTTTAAGTTTTTCCTAAGGTGCCCCTCACCCCTCTTATAAAAGGGAACTTCTCCTTCTCTCAAATTCACACCTTCAAAGCCTTTTGGATAGGCCAAACCCTGCCCAAATATCCTCTCAACTTCCCTCACTTCATCCTAGAGGCTCTACTTTGGTCATAAAGCCAACTTAAGGAGCTCTTTTGATCAAATCAAAAAGAAGAACCCGAAGAAGAGGTAATAATTTCACCACCCTCTTTCAAGTTCTTTTCTTCTTCCACTTCTTCTTTCTTTGTTATTTACATTCTAAAATAATAACTACAGTATATTATATATACTGTGATGTTAATATAAATATGGTACATCCATATTCATTATTCTATCCATCCTTTGAATGACATGTCACCATACGTGTGTACGTACGGATTACCGTCTCCACGTCGTGGTGTAATTGTTTTTCAATACATTATTATTTGGATGGGTACAATAATGATGTGTAATTAATGTAAATAATAAAATATAACATGATAATTATTATTTATATATGATATACCATCTAATTATATATTATTTTAGTATGAAAAGAATGATATTGTCGCTCGTGCATACGTACGGATTACCGTCCCCACGAACGTGATGAGATTCATTCCCCATCATATCCATTCAAGACTAAATTTCATTTGATGATTAAAAAATAATGTTTAAAGACATGATATAATTCTGGATATGAATAAGATACATCCCATCCATAACAAATATGGCTCACATAACAAATAATATAAATGAAAACGAATCTCTTAACACCCGAAATGATGATAATACTAAAATATTATTAAAAAATCAATGTTAAAAGATCATATATGATATCATATTAATGTATATGATTATTTTATAATTCAATAACAATTATTTCAACATTATACATGAGGTTAACCTACCCTAAACCAAGGAAAAAGTACAAAGTAAGGGGTTTCTTATCTCACTTTTAATTCCGTGAGATTTCCATTGTTCACCACTTATTTATTGCATGTGGTGTGTGTACTGACCATTATTGTATTAATTATGTAATATAATTTAATTTATGGATATTTACATCATAATTGTATGATCCTTCTTTCATGGGTGTATTTTTCATAAGTTACCAAATCGATAAGGGAATTTGAAATTTCAATTTCCACTCATTTAGCTTTACGCATACTTCATTGATTATTTTACTCCAAGATTATGTGTGGAATCACTATTAATTTTCTTATGACATAATTTCCACTCCCCTTTATGTGGATATACGTTTTTACACATAATCACTCCATTTATAATTTATCAAGTCATCGATATGAACTTGATAAGAGTAATTTTAACTCAATCTCCATTTGTTGAGTTAAATATCCAATTCATTGGTGTTGTCTTTACAAGAATATGTGTGAATGTCCTCTGATTTATTTACACTAAATATCCAAAAATAATTAGTGTATTTATATTTGTCACACATAATTATTTTTTATATTTATCCTTAACCTAAGGATGTGTTCTTTATAAGAGATTTCATCTCAAATTACATTTCATTGAGACTTATTTGTTGTTATACACCAAATCACTTTTATATGGTGTATATAATGTACTTTGACATAATATATCATGAATACCTTTATTCTCATTATATTAAAAAGTTTTTATTACCTCAATTATTTTGTATTCAAGTGTCTCTATTTTTTTAGAAACTCTAAATAAAATATCATTTTTAAATGTTTTAAAGGTTTATTCTTCTAAACAGTTCTCATTAATGTCCATGTTTTTAAAAATGGTTTTAAGGATTTATTTATTTGGAAATTAATGTTTTAAAATTAAAATTACTTTTAAAATTTTCAAAGTGGTGTGGGACACTTTGATTCAAAAATCTATTTTTAAATGGATTCTTGACAAATAGTGTGACTTTTAAATGATTTCAAGAAAAAGGGGGATATTTCTCTCTAATAGTTTTGATGATGTCAATATCCTTCATTATTCTTGATTGAGGTTAATATGATACAATACAATCTTCCATATTGTATCGAATGAGTTATGTTTGACTATGGATGTTCTATTTTTATACCATTCATGGTTTGTGGATAAAGTATTGACATTTCATATGCTAGTTTTAATACAAATGTTGATGTTATGTTTCAAACTTTTCATATTAGGAATGCATTGGACTTAGTAAGTGACGTGGGGAGCCCACTATAGCTCCTCGATGCATCGATAGGTCTCATGAGACAAACTAGTGTCTTGGCACAAGGCCTTGACAAAATTTTATTTGTAGTCTTGGCACAAGGCCTTGACTATGTGGTTATGATAATATCGCATTATGCATTCTATCACTATGAAAGCGGTTATTGATATTGCATGTGATTATTTGACTAGTAGAATATATAAGTGAATAAGTAAATGGAATTATTTCATTTTATTTTTTTTGGTATATTATGCTGAAGTTCTAGTTTAAAAGGATTTTATTTTAGTTATACATTGCCTTAAATGTTTATGCTTATTTATAAAAGTTTCCGCTATATTGTTATCCTTACTGAGCATCTGAGCTCACCCCTTTCTATGTTTTATTTTTTCCAGGATGTGAAGAAGATAGTTATGAGTGACTTTCTGGCATAATATAGGAATCTCGGATGTTTCTAATGGAATAATTTAGTGTTATTTTTCAATTCAAGTTGTAATGCTGACCTTATGAATGTATCTAGTATTTCGAAGGCTACTAAACTGATCGGTCTTTCGGGACATGACTTCCTTGTATCATGCCAATGTTTTGTAATAATTCACCGACTCTAGGTAACTGGGGTCGGGGCATTACAAAGGATGGGTTCACTCTCCAACGACCTTCCACATTTACAAAGATCAAGTGCCGGATTTTCTAAAAACATCTCATGCTTTATTTTGTTATGTATATATTTTCATTTTAGATTTCTGTTTTGAAAACATGCCGCTGCTTTAAAATGCACATTCATAATTATATATAAATATATATACAATTTGTATATTAATACATGAAATTCCATTGTATCACTTTCAAGTTTGTTAATAACCAAAACATTTACCCCATAGGCTTTGCATGGACCATCCAAGTATTTAATCCTTTTTCTGTGAAATAAATTTTCCACAATTGATCTTAATAATTTATTATGAAAATTATAAAGAAAGAATTTAAAATAAAATACATTCAATGATATCTATATACTTGTTATTTTTTTGGAATTAAACCTTAAAATTGAAACCTTGTGTTTATTACCATCAAAAGAAGTTAAATCTTTGACTTTTTTTTGTCAAAATCATGCCCCTCTCTCATGTTTTCAAAATAATATATTTTTTTTTAATCATTTCACCCTTTTTTATATTTATTTTTTACATTATTTTGTTGACTTTTTCCTATATTTTTATTATTATCATTTTTTGTTTTCATTTTCTAAAGACCACATTTTATTATAAAAATTCTATACATATATATATTGTCTTTTTAAAACATTTTAACATATATATGAGTATATATATCTTTTTAGTAATAATATTATTATATAGATTTATGACAAAAAAACACAATATATTTTGACATGTTGAAAATAATAATTTTAAAAAAATGTTTCATACATATTTATTATTACTATTGTTATTATTATCATAAAAATATTTAAACAAATTATATTTAGTTTAAAACAATGGTGATATTATAATTAGTATCACACATTTCATTATTTATGTGTGCAAATTTAATCATTTTAGGTTTCAATAAAATTTATATTAAAATGCTCTTTTAAATAAATTAATACAATATTAAAATAAATAATATATTATGTATAATGATAATATATTAAAAACATTTAATAAAGAATATATTATAATTAAAAAAAACATTTTTTAAACTAAAATAATATTTCTTACAATCAATATTTTAGTTCTGTAAACCCATTCGTTAAAACCTTTCTTGATATATAGAATCAATAAATAAATAATTAAAATAAATTACTATTTAAATTTCGTGGGGTGTTTCATTATTCCACCCTTAAAATAATTGCATCCCCACAATTCATTTAATCAGACTAAAAAGAATACAGAATTTCAGTCTTCAGTATTAAGAAAAAAACTAGGACCGTTAAACTTATAGACTCGACAACATCTAATCTCCAAAGTTGTCTAAACCGTTACTCTGAAACCAATTATAAGGACCCAGCCTTAATCATTATATAACAGAGGACCGTTCACTGGTCTAGGTTCTGGAGAGTTTGATACAACCTTACAAATTTTTAGAGTTTCAAAAAATTAAAATTAAATAAACAAAAACATGGTGCGCGCTAACTCCGTAAGCTAAGAGAATGCATTCAGAAAACTCCATGTGACCTGTGGAAAATCATTTTAAAACGAGGGGTGAGCACAAAAATTCCCAGTAAGGGGTTTAAGAAAACCTTCAATAAATCCATATAAAACATTATTTGAAAATAATTTAAGAAATACATAAAAAATAAAATTTTTGAAGTACTATTTGAAATTACTTACGACTTAAAATACTAGGCCATTTTAAAAATACTTATGTTCAAAATTTCTTTAAACATAATCCAATGTTTAATGAAATACAATACGCAAGATTCTGAAAACAAAACACTATTTCAGAGGTCACTTGAATCGTTGAAGGCTGTCTGGGCCTACCCACTTAGTGATGGATGGGTTCACTCCCCAATGACCTTCCAAATCTAAAAAGATCAAGTGTCAGATTTTCTAAAAAAATCTCAAGATTACTTTAGTTATGTATATATTTTCACTGGGGATTTCTGTTTTGAAAACATATCGTTGATTTAAAATGCACATTCATAATTATATATATATATAATTATATTTATATTAATATATGAAATTCCATTGCATCACTTTCATGTTTGGTTACAACTAAAACATCTACCACATAGGTTTTGCATGGACCATCCAAGTATTTAATCATTTTTCCATGAAAAACATTTTTGACAATTGATCTTAATAATTGATTATGAAAATTATAAAGAAAGAATTTACAATAAAATACATTCAATGATATCTATGTACTTGTTATTTTTTTTGAATTATACCCTAAAATTGAAACCTTGTGTCTATTATAATACAACGAGTGTCGATGATGTGCACAATCGCATGGCCATGACTATAAGCAAGTACGAAGTTTAAAATAACACGTCAATATGTTATGTGGACTTTTAGAAATATGATGATAAATTAACAATAAAATTATAAACATGATAATGAGGATATCATCCATATATATATACATATATACCATGGGTTGAGTAATTTATTTTAAAACCCTTCCAACTAAGTCTGAATTTAAAGAGGGGACTTATTTTCCAATATAAAATTAGATATATGGTTTAAGGCATAAGAAACCCTTTATATATATATATATATATATCTATATAGAAAATATAACCAATATATGTGTATGTATTCATGTATATACACATATATGTAAAATCTATTTTGAAATGATCATAGAAATACACTCTTACAACGAAGAGGGTTTCTAAGAAGAATCTCTTTGAATCAAGAAGAACACATTACATATGAAAATTATATTTAAAAGATATAATCATACACACATACATATATATATATTATAAATATATATATATATGTATAATTTCACAAAACTAATTGCAAATAATGAAATCCCTTATAGGAAAAAAATAATGAACTGCAAATAACATGAATACACCCTTACAATGATAATATTTTATAAAAAAGATCCTTTAAATCAATAAAATCTATCATATATGTGTTTTGAATTATAGAGATATGAACTTACATAATTATATACATGTATATGTACACATATTTCATTGCAAATTATATAATCAAAAATAAATAGTATCCTTACTTGACTTAAATCAAAGAGGGTAGTGGGTTCATGAGGGATGAAGCATGGAAGTGTGATATTCAAGTCGTATTAGGTGTGCAAAGTGAGTTTATATAACAAGGTATTACAAATCTTCCTTCGGAAGATGGGGGGAAAATATATTCTTTTATTCATTTTCATTTTTTATTCAATTATATCTCATTATCATTATCCTACATTCTAGGTGATAAGAAAAATATCAATAAAGAATATCCCAATTTTGACGCACACAACCCACCATTTTTCATCTAACATAATTATTATTATTATATTTTTATTCATTTGTTTTTTTATACCTTTTACTTTAATTTTCATTTTTTTATTCCATTACATGATTTAAATATTGTTTTTAGGCAAAATATATAACACTTTTCTTCAAATATTTAGCGTTTTGTTTGAACACTATATATATATTTCATTTTTTATAAATAAATCATACTACACACTTTTTTTAAACAAATCAAAAACCCTTTTTCTAAACTTATTTATATCATCCACTTTTTTTAAGAAAATAGTGTAGCTAATATATATATATATATATATATTTGTTTATTATTTTACATTAATATATATATATATATATTCACCAAAACATGTTAATTTTGTATATATATTTAAAATCTTTTTTTACTAAGAAAACATATCATTTTTTTCTTCAATATTTTATATGCATCATTGTTTTTATCCTCAAAAGAAGTCAACTTTTTGACTTTTTTAATCAAAACCACGCCCCTCTGTCATGTTTTCAAAATAATATATTATTTATTTTTATTTTCTCAATTATTTCACCCTTTTTTATATTTATTTGTTACATTATTTTGTTGATTTTTTAATATATTGTTTTTATTATCATATTCCGGTTTTATTTTATAAACACCACATTTTCTTATAAAAATGTTATATATATATATATATTCTTTTTAAATTTCTTTAATATATATATGAATATATATATATCATTTTTACTAATAATATGATTATATGTATTTATGAAAAAAACACAATATATTTTGATATGTTGAAAATAATAAATTTTTTTAAAAAAATTTCACACATATTTAGTATTACTATTGTTATTATTTTCATAAAAATATTTAAACAAATTATATTTATTTCAAAACAATGGTAAGATTATAATTAGTATCACACATTTCATTATTTATGTGTTCAAATGTAATCATTTTAGGTTTCGATCAAATTTATATTAAAATACTCTTTTAAATAAATTAATACAATATTAAAATAAATAATATATTTTGTATAATGATAATATATTAATAAAATTAAATAATGAATATATTATAATAAAAAAACCATTTTTTTAAAACTAAAATAATATTTCTTACAATCGATGTTCTAGTTTTATAAACCCATTCGTTAAAACCTTTCTTGATATATAGAATCAATAAATAAATAATTAAGATAAATTACTATTTAAATTTCACAGCGTGTTTCATTATTCCCCCATTAAAAAAAATTGTGTCCCCACAATTCATTTAATCAGACTAAAAATAATACGGAATTTTGGTCTTCAACATTAAGAAAAAAACTATGACCGTTAAACTTATAGACTCAACAACATCTAATCTCCAAAGTTGTCTAAACCATTCCTCCAATACCAATTATAGGGACCCAACCTCAATCATTATATAAAAAAGGAGCTTTCACCGGTCTAGGTTCTGGAGAGTTAGATACAAACTTACAAAATATTAGAGTTGAAAAATAAAATAAAATACACAAAAACATGGTGTGCGCTAACTCCGTAAGCTAAGAAAATACCATTAGAAAACTTCGCGTGACCTGTGGAAAATCATTTTAAAACGAGGGGTGATCCAAAAAATGCCCAATAAGGGGTTTAAGAAAACCTTCGATAAATCCATATAAAACATTATTTGAAAATAATTTAAGAAATACATAAAAAATAACATTTTTAAAGTACTATTTGAAATTAATTACGTCTTAAAATACTAGGCCATTTTAGAAAATACTGACGTTCAAAATTGCTTTAAACAAAATCCAATGTTTTATGAAATACAATATGCAAGCTTCTAAAAACAAAATACTATTTCAGAGTTCACTTGAATCATTGAAGGATATCTGGGCCTACCCACTTAGAGAAGGATGGGTTCACTCCCCAATGACCATCCAAATTTACAAAGATCAAGTGCCAGATTTTCTAAAAACATCTCAAGATTAATTTAGTTATGTATATATTTTCACTGGGGATTTCTGTTTTGAAAACATGTTGTTGATTTAAAATGCACATTCATAATTATATATATATATAAATATAATTATATGTATATTCATACATGAAATTACATTGCATCACTTTCATGTTTGGTTACAACCAAAACATCTACCACATAGGCTTTGTAAGGACCATCCAAGTATTTAATCATTTTTTCGTGAAATACATTTTCAACAATTGATCTTAATAATTGATTTTGAAAATTATAAAGAAAGAATTTAAAATAAAATATGTTCAATGATATCTATGTACTTGTTATTTTTTTGAATTATACCTTAAAATTGAAACCTTGTGTCTATTATAATAAAACGATTGTCGATGATGCGCACAATCGCATGACCATGACTATATGCAGGTGTGAAGTTTAAAATAACACGTCAACATATTATGCACAGTTTTAGAAATATGATGATAAATCGATGATAAAATTATAAACATGATAATGAGGATATCATCTATATATATATAAATATATACCATGGGTTGAGTAATTTATTTTAAAACCCTTCCAACTAAGATTGAATTCAAAGAGGGGACTTCTTTTCTAACATAAATTTAGAAATACAGTTTAAGGCATAAGAAACCCTTTATATATATATGAATACAGAAAATATAACCAATATATGTGTATGTAAGCATGTATATACACATATATGTAAAATCTATTGTGAAATGATCATATAAATACACTCTTACAACGAAGAGGGTTTCTAAGAAGAATCTCTTTGAATCAAGAAGAACACATCACATATGCAAATTGTATTTAAAAGATATAATCATAACCATGTGTGTATATATATTATATTATATATATATATATATGTGTTCAAAAAAACTAATTTCAAATAATGAAATTCATTTTAGGAAAAAAATAATGAACTGCAAATAACATGAATACACCCTTACAATGATATTATTTTATAAAAAAATATCCTTTAAATCAAGAAGATCTATCATATATGTGTTTTCAATTATAGAGATATGAACTTACATAATTATATATGTGAATATGTATACATATTTCGTTGCAAAGTATATAATAAAAAATAAATAGAATCCTTACCTTACTTAAATCAAAGAGGGTAGTGGGTTCATGAGGGATGTAGCATGGCAGTGTGATATTCAAGTCGTATTAGGTGTGAAAAGTGAGTTTATATAACAAGGTATTACAAATCTTCCTTAGGAAGATGGGGGGAAAATATATTAATTTATTCATTTGCATTTTTTTATTTAATTATATCTTATTATCATTATCCTACATTCTAGGTGATAAGAAAAATATCAATAAAAAGATCCCAATTATGACGCACACAAACCACCATTTTTCATCTAACATTATTATTATTATTATATTTTTAGTCGTTTGTTTTTTTATCCTTTTTTTCTTCAATTTGCATTTTTTTATTCCATTACATGATTTAAATATTGTTTTTAGGCAAAATATATAACACTTTTCTTCAAATATTTAGCGTTTTGTTTTAACACTATATATGTAATTCATTTTTTATAAATAAATCATACCACACACTTTTTTTTAAACAAATCAAAAACTCTTTTTTAAAATTATTTATATCATCAACTTTTTTTAAGAAAACAGTGTAGCTAATATATATATATATACATATATGTTTTTTGTTTTACATTAATATATATATAGTCACCAAAACATGTTAATTTTGTATATATATTTAAATTCATTTTTTACTAAGAAAATATATTGTTTTTTTCTTCAATATTTTCCACACATAATTGTCTTTACCCTAAAAAGAAGTTAACTTTTTGACTTTTTTTATAAAAACCACGCCCCTCTCTCATGTTTTCAAAATAATTTATTATTTATTGTTATTTTTTCAATCATTTCACCCTTTTTTATATTTATTTGTTACATTATTTTGTTGATTTTTTCATATATGTTTTTATTATCATATTCCGGTTTTATTTTCTAAACACCACATTTTCTTATAAAAATGTTATATATATATATATATATTTTATTTTTAAATTTCTTTAATATATATATGAATATATATATATCGTTTTTAGTAATAATATGATTATATGTATTTATGACAAACAAACACAATATATTTTGATATGTTGAAAATAATAATTTAAAAAAAATGTTTCACACATATTTTATATTACTATTGTTATTTTTATCATAAAAATATTCTAAAAAATTATATTTATTTCAAAACAATGGTAATATTATAATTAGTATCACACATTTCATTATTTATGTGTTTAAATGTAATCATTTTAGGTTTCAATCAAATTTATATTAAAATACTCTTTTAAATAAATTAATACAATATTAAAATAAATAATATATTGTGTATAATGATAATATATTACAAAAATTAAATAAAGAATATATTATAATTAAAAACACATTTTTTTAAACTAAAATAATATTTCTTACAATCGATATTTTAGTTTTATAAACCCATTCGTTAAAACCTTTCTTGATATATAGAATCAATAAATAAATAATTAAGATAAAATACTATTTATATTTCTTGGCGTGTTTCATTATTCCCCCTTTTAAAAAAATACATCCCCACAATTCATTTAAGAAGACTAAAAATAATACGGAATTTCAGTCTTCAGAATTATGAAATAAACTAGGACCGTTAAACTTATAGACTCGACCACATCTAATCCTCAAAGTTGTCTAAACCGTTACTCTGAAACCAATTATAAGGACCCGACCATAATCATTATATAATAGAGGACCTTTCACTGGTCTAGGTTCTGTAGAGTTAGATACAACCTTACAAATTATTAGAGTTTCAAAAAATTAAAATAAAATAAACAAAAACATGGTGCGCGCTAACTCCGTAAGCTAAGAGAATGCCTTCGGAAAACTCCACGTGACATGTGTAAAATCATTTTAAAACGAGGAGTGAGCACAAAAATGCCCAGTAAGGGGTTTAAGAAAACAATCGATAAATCCATATAAAACATTCTTTGAAAATAATTTAAGAAATACATAAAAAATAACATTTTAAAGTACTATTTGAAATTACTTACAACTTAAAAAACTAGGCCATTTTAAAAATACTTATGTCCAAAATTGCTTTAAACATAATCCAATTTTTTATAAAATATAGTACGCAAGCTTCTAAAAACAAAACACTATTTAAGAGGTCACTTGAATTGTTGAAGGCTGTTTGGGCCTACCCACTTAGCGAAGGATGAGTTCACTCCCCAGTGACCTTCCAAATTTACAATGATCAAGTGCTGAATTTTCTAAAAACATCTCAAGATTACTTTAGTTATGTATATATTTTCACTGGGGATTTCTGTTTTGAAAACATGCCATTGATTTAAAATGCATATTCATAAATATATATATATATATATTAATACATGAAATTCCATTGCATCACTTTCATGTTTGGTTACAACCAAAACATCTACCACATTGGCTTTTCCAGGACATTCCAAGTATTTAATCATTTTCCATGAAAAACATTTTCGACAATTGATCTTAATTATTGATTATGAAAATTTTAAATAAATAATTTAAAATAAAATAAATTCAATGATATCTATGTACTTGTTATTTTTTTGAATTATACCTTAAAATTGAAACCTTGTATCTGTTATAATACAACGAGTGTCGATGATGTGCACAGTTGCATGGCCATGGCTATATGCAGGTGCGAAGATTAAAATAACACATCAACATGTTATGTGCATTCTTAGAAATATGATTATAAATCAATAATAAAATTATAAACATGATAATGAGGATATCATCCATATATATATATACATATATACCATGGGTTGAGTAATTTATTTTAAAACCCTTCCAACTAAGTTTGAATTCAAATAGGGGACTTCTTTTCCAACATAAAATTAGAAATACAGTTTAAGGCATAAGAAACCCTTTATATATATATATGTATAAAGAAAATATAACCAATATATGAATATGGAAGCATGTATATACACATATATATAAAATATATTGTGAAATGATCATAGAAATACACTCTTACAACGAAGAGGGCTTCTAAGAAGAATCTCTTTAAATCAAGAAGAACACATCACATATGAAAATTGTATTTAAAAGATATAATCATACACGTATATATATATATATATATTCACAAAACCAACTGAAAATAATGAAATACCTTATAGGGAAAAATAATGAACTGAAAATAACATGAATACACCCTGACAATGATAATATTTTATAAAAAAAGATCCTTTAAATCAAGAAAATCTATCATATATGTGTTTTGAATTATAGAGATATGAACTTATATAATTATATTTGTGTATATGTTTACATATTTCGTTGAAATGTATACAATAAAAAATTAATAGAATCCTTACCAGACTTAAATCAAAGAGGGTTGTGGGTTCATGAGGGATGAAGCATGGCAGTGTGATATTCAAGTCGTATTAGGTGTGCAAAGTGAGTTTATATAACAAGGTATTACAAATCTTCATTCAGAAGATGGTGGGAAAATATATTCATTTATTCATTTTCATTTTTTTATTAAATTATATCTTATTAACTATCCTACATTCTAGGTGATAAGAAAAATATCAATAAAGAAGATCCCAATTTTGATGCACACAACCCACCATTTTTCATCTAATATTATTATTATTATTATATTTTTAGTCATTTCTTTTTTTATCCTCTTTTTCTTCAACTTGCATTTTTTTATTCCATTACATGATTTAATGATTGTTTTTTAAGAAAAATATATAACGCTTTTCTTCAAATATTTAGCATTTTGTTTTAACACTATATATGTAATTCATTTTTTATAAATAAATCATACTGCACACTTTTTTTTTAAACAAATCAAAAATCCTTTTTTAAACTTATTTATATCATCAAATTTTTTTATGAAAATAGTGTATAATATATATATATATATATATATGTTTTTTATTTTACATTAATATATATATATATATATATAGTCACCAAAACATGTTAATTTTGTATGTATACTTAAATTCTTTTTTACTAAGAAAACATATCGTTTTTTTCTTCAATATTTTCCACACATCATTGTTTTTACCCTAAAAAAGTTAAATTTTTGACTTTTTTTATCAAAACCACGCCCCTCTCTCATGTTTTCAAAATAACATATTATTTATTATTATTTTTCAATCATTTCAGCCTTTTTTATATTTATTTGTTACATTATTTTATTGATTTTTTCATATATTTTTTTATTATCATATTCCGTTTATATTTTATAAACACCACATTTTCTTATAAAAACGTTATATATATATATATTAAAACGTTTTAATATATATATGAATATATATAATGTTTTTAGAAATAATATGATTATATGCATTTATGACAAAAAAAAATATTTTGATATGTTTAAAATAATAATTTTTTTAAAAAATGTTTCACACATATTTATTATTAATATTGTTTTTATTATCATAAAAATATTTAAACAAATTATATTTATTTCAAAACAATGGAAATATTTTAATTAGTATCACACATTTCATTATTTATGCATTCAAATGTAATCATTTTAGGTTTCAATCAAATTTATATTAAAATACTCTTTTAAATAAATTAATACAATATTAAAATAAATAATATATTGTGTATAATGATACTATATTAAAAACATTAAATAAAGAATATATTATAATTAAAAAAAAAAATTTTTTAAACAAAAATAATATTTCTTACAATCAAAATTTTAGTTTTGTAAAACCATTCATTAAAACCTTTCTTGATATATAGAATCAATAAATAAATAATTAAGATAAATTACTATTTAAATTTCATGGGGTGTTTCATTATCCCCCCTTAAAATAATTGCGTCTCCAAAATTTATTTAATCAGACTAAAAAAATACAGAATTTCGGTGTTCATAATTAAGAAAAAAACTAGGACCGTTAAACTTATAGACTCCACAACATCTAATCTCCAAAGTTGTCTTAACCGTTCCTCTGATACCAATTATAAGGAACCAACCTTAATCATTATATAACAGAGGACCTTTCACCGGTCTAGGTTCTCGAGAGTTAGATAAAAACTTACAAATTATTATAGTTGCAAAAAAATAAAATAGAATTACCAAAAACATGGTGGGTGCTAACTCCGTAAGCTAAGAGAATGCCTTTAGAAAACTCTGTGTGACCTGTGGAAAATCATTTTAAAATGTGGGGTGAGAACAAAAATGCCCAGTAAGGGGTTTAAAAAACCATCGATAAATCCTTATAAATCATTCTTTGAAAATAATTTAAGAAGTACATAAAAAAATTATATTTTAAAAGTACTATTTGAAATTACATACGACTTAAAATACTAGGCCATTTTAGAAAATACTTATGTTAAAATTTTTTTAAACATAATCCAATGTTTTATGAAATTCAGTACGCAAGCTTCTGAAAACTAAACACTATTTTAGAGGTTACTTGAATTGTTGAAGGCTGTCTGGGCCTACCCACTTAGCGAAGGATGGGTTCACTCCCCAATGACCTTCCAAATTTACAAAGATCAAGTGCCGAATTTTCTAAAAACATATTAAGCTTGATTTAGTTATGTATATATTTTCACTGGGGATTTCTGTTTTAAAAACATGTCGTTGATTTAAAATGCACTTTCATAATTATATATATTTATATATAATTATATGTATATTAATAAATTAAATTCCATTGCATCACTTTCATGTTTGGTTACAACCAAAACATCTACCACATAGGCTTTGCAAAGATCATCCAAGTATTTAATTATTTTTCCGTGAAATACATTTTTGACAATTGATCTTAATAATTGATTATAAAAATTATAAAGAAAGAATTTAAAATAAAATACGTTCAATGATATCTATATACTTGTTATTTTTTTTTGAATTATACCTTAAAATTGAAACCATATGTCTATTATAATACAACGAGTGTTGATGATGTGCACAATCTCATGGCCATGTCTATATGCAGGTGCAAAGTTTAAAATAATACGCCAACATGTTATGCGCATTTTTAGAAATATGATGATAAATCGATGATAAAATTATAAACACGATAATGAGAATATCATCCATATATATATAAATATATACCATAGGTTGAGTAATTTATTTTAAAACCCTTCCAACTAAGTTTGAATTCAAAGAGGGGACTTCTTTTCCAACATAAAATTAGAAATACGGTTTAAGGCATAAGAAACCATTTATATATATATATATGTATACAAAAAATATAACCAATATATGTGTATGTACGCATGTATATACACATATCTGTAAAATCTATTGTCAAATGATCATAGAAATACAATCTGACAATGAAGAGGGTTTCTAAGAAGAATCTCTTTGAATCAGGAAGAACACATCACATATGCAAATTGTATTTAAAAGATATAATCATACACACGTATATATATATATATATATTATAAATATATATATGTATAAGTTCAAAAAACCAATTGAAAATAATGAAATCCCTTATAGGAAAAAAATAATGAACTTCAAATAACATGAATACACCCTTACAATGATAATATTTTATAATAAAAGATCCTTTAAATCTAGAAAATCTATCATATATGTGTTTTGAATTATAGAGATATGAACTTACATAATTATAAATGTGTATATATATACATATTTCTTTGCAAAGTATATAATAAAAAATAAATAGAATCCTTACCTGATTTAAATCGAAGAGGGTAGTGGGTTCATGAGGGATGAAGCATGGCAGTGTGATATTCAAGTCGTATTAGGTGTGCAAAGTGAGTTTATATAACAAGGTATTACAAATCTTCCTTCGGAAGATGGGGGGAAAATATATTCATTTATTCATTTTCATTTTTTTATTCAATTATATCTTATTATCATTATCCTAAATTCTAGGTGATAAGAAACATATCAATAATGAAGATCCCAATTTGGCTGCACACAACCCACCATTTTTCATCTAACATTATTATTATTATTATATTTTTATTCGTTTGTTTTTTTATCCTTTTTTTCTTGAATTTTCATATTTTTATTACATTACATGAATTAAAGATTATTTTTTAGGCAAATAATATAACAATTTTCTTCAAATATTTAGCTTTTTGTTTTAACACTATATATGTAATTCATTTTTTATAAATAAATCATACTACACACTTTTTTTAAACAAATCAAAAACCCTTTTTTAAACTTATTTATATCTTCAACTTTTTTTAAGAAAGTAGTATAGATAATATATATATATATATAATTTTATATTAATATATATATATATAGTCAACAAAACATGTTAATTTTGTATATATATTTAAATTCGTTTTTTTACTAAGAAAACATTTCATTTTTTTCTTCAATATTTTCCACACATCATTGGTTTTACCCTCAAAAGAAGTTAACTTTTTGACTTTTTTATCAAAACCACGCCCCTCTCCCATGTTTTCAAAATAATATATTATTTATTATTATTATTTTCAATAATTTCACCATTTTTATACATTTATTTGTTACCTTATTTTGCTGATTTTTTCATATATATTTTTATTATCATATTCCGTTTTTATTTTCTAATGACCACATTTTCTTAAAAAAATTATATATATATATATTTTCTTTTTAAAACTTTTTAATATATATATGAATATATATATCATTTTTAGTAATAATATTATTATTTGTATTTATGACAAAAAAACACAATATATTTTGATATGTTGAAAATAATAATTTTTAAAAAAATGTTTCACACAAATTTATTATTACTACTATTATTATTATCATAAAAATATTTAAACAAATTAAATTTATTTAAAAATAATGGTAAGATTATAATTAGTATCACACATTTCATTATTTATGTGTTCAAATGTAATCATTTTAGGTTTCAATCAAATTTATATTAAAATAATCTTTTAAATAAATTAATACAATAAAAAAAATATATTTTGTATAATGATAATATATTAAAAACATTAAATAAGTAATAAATTATAATTTAAAAAACTTTTTTTTAAACTAAAATAATATTTCTTACAATTGATATTTTAATTTTGTAAACCCATTCGTTAAAACCTTTCTTGATATATTGAATCAATAAATAAATAATTAAGATAAATTACTATTTAAATTTTGTGGGGTGTTTCATTATTCCCCCCTTAAAATAATTGCGTCCCCATAATTCATTTAATCAGACTAAAAATAATACAGAATTTCAGTCTTCAGAATTAAGAAAAAAACTAGGACCGTTAAACTTATAGACTCGACAACATCTAATCTCCAAAGTTGTTTAAACCGTTTATCTGATAACAATTATAAGGACCCAGCCTTAATCATTATATAACAGAGGACCTTTCACAGGTTTAGGTTCTGGAGAGTTAGATAAAACCTTACAAATTATTAGAGTTGCAAAAAAAAAAAAAATACCAAAAACAAGGTGCGCGCTAACTTTGTAAGCTAATCAAATGCCTTCAGAAAACTCTGCGTGACCTGTAGAAAATTATTTTAAAATGAGGGGTGAGCACAAAAATGCCCAGTACGGGGTTTAAGAAAACCTTCAATAAATTTTTATAAAACATTTTTTGAAAATAATTTAAGAAATACATAAAAAATAACATTTTTAAAGTACTATTTGAAAATATTTACAACTTAAAATACTAGGCCATTTTAGAAAATACATACATTCAAAATTGCTTTAAACATAATCCAATGTTTTATGAAATAGAGTACGCAAGCTTCTGAACACAAAACACTATTTTAGAGGTCACTTGAATCGGTGAAGGCTGTCTGGGCCTACCCACTTTAGCAAAGGATGAGTTCACTGCCCAATGACCTTCCGAATTTACAAAGATAAAGTGCCAGATTTTCTAAAAACATCCCAAGATTTCTTTAGTTATATATATATTTTCACTGGGGATTTCTGTTTTCAAAACATGCTGTTGATTTAAAATGCAAATTCATAATTATATATATATATAATTATATGTATATTAATACATGAAATTCCATTTCATCACTTTCATGTTTGGTTACAACCAAAACATCTACCACATAGGCTTTGCATGTACCATCCAAGTATTTAATCATTTTTCTATGAAATACATTTTCGAAAATTGATCTTAATTATTGATTATGAAAATTATAAAAAACAAATTTAAAATAAAATATGTTCAATGATATCTGTGTACTTGTTATTTTTTTTGAATTATACCTTAAAATTAAAACCTTGTGTCTATTATAATACAATGAGTGTTGATGATGTGCACAATCGAATGGCCATGACTATATGCACGTGCGAAGTTTAAAATAACACATCAACATGTTTTGAACATTTTTAGAAATATGATGATAAATTGACGATAAAATTATAAACATGATAATGAGGATATCATCCATATATATATATAAATATATACCCTGGGTTGAGTAATTTATTTTAAAACCCTTCCAACTAAGTTTGAATTCAATGTGGGGACTTCTTTTCTAACATAAAATTAGAAATATGGTTTAAGGCATAAAAAACCCTTTATATAAATATTTGTATATAGAAAATATAACCAATATATGTGTATGAACGCATGTATATACAGATATATGTAAAATCTATTTTGAAATGATCATAGAAATACACTCTTACAACGAAGAGGGTTTCTATGGACAATCTCTTTGAATCAAGAAGAACACATCAAATATGCAAATTGTATTTAAAAGATATAATCATACATGTGTATATATATAAATATATTATACACATATATATGTATAAGTTTACAAAACCAATTGCAAATAATTAAATCCCTTATAGGAAAAAAATAATGAACTACAAATAACATGAATACACCCTTACAATGATTAGATTTTATAAAAAAAGATCCTTTAAATCACGAAAATCTATCATATATGTGTTTTGAATTGGAGAGATATGAACTTATATAATTATACATATGTATATGTATAAATATTTCGTTGAAAAGTATATAATAAAAAATAAATAGAATCCTTACCTGACTTAAATCAAAGAGGGCAGCGGGTTCATGAGGGATGAAGCATGACACTGTGAAATTCAGGTCCTATTAGGTGTGCAAAGTGGGTTTATATACCAAGGTATTACAAATATTCCTTTGAAAGCTGGGGAGAAAAAATATATTCATTTATTAATCTTCATTTTTTATTCAATTATATCTTATTATCATTATCCTGAATTCTAGGTGATTGGAAAAAATCAATAAAGAAGATCCCAATTTTGATGCACACAACCAACCATTTTTCATATAACATTATTATTATTATTATATTTTTATTCATTTGTTTTTTTAATCCATTTTTCTTCAATTTGCGTTTTTTATTCCATTACATGATCTAATGATTATTTTTAGGAAAAATATATAACACTTTTCTTCAAATATTTAGCATTTTGTTTTAACACTATATATATAATTCATTTTTTTATAAATAAATCATATTACACACTTTTTTTAAACAAATAAAAATCCTTTTTTTAAAACTTATTTATATCATCAACTTTTTTAAGAAAATCGTATAGCTAATATATATATATATATATATATATATTCATTTTTTTATTTTATATTAATATATATATAGTCACCAAAACATGTTAATTTTGTATATATATTTAAATTCATTTTTTTACTAAGAAAACATATCATTTTTTTCTTCAATATTTTCCACACATCATTGTTTTTACCCTCAAAATAAGTTACATTTTTTGACTTTTTTATCAAAACCACTCCCCTCTCTCATGTTGTCAAAAAATATATTATATATTATTATTTTTTCAATCATTTAAGCCTTTTTTTATATTTATATGTTACATTATTTTGTTTATTTTTTCATATAATTTTTTATTATCATATTCCATTTTTATTTTCTAAACACCACATTTTCTTATAAAAACGTTATATATATATATATATATTCTTTTTAAAACGTTTTAATATATATATGAATATATATATATATAGTTTTTAGTAATAATATGATTATATGTATTTATGAAAAAAAAACACAATATATTTTGATATGTTGAAAATAATATTTAAAAAAAAATGTTTCACACGTATTTATTATTACTATTGTTATTAATATCATAAAAATATTTAAACAAATTATATTTATTTTAAAACAATGGTAAGATTATGATTAGTATCACACATTTCATTATTTATGTGTTCAAATGTAATCATTTTAGGTTTCAATACAATTTATATTAAAATAAACTTTTAAACAAATTAATACAATATTAAAATAAATAATATATTGTGTATAATGATAATATATTAATAACCTTAAATAAATAATATATTATAATTAAAAAACATCTTTTTAAACTTAAATAATATTTCTTACAATCGATATTTTAGTTTTGTAAACCCATTCGTTAAAACCTTTCTTGATATATAGAATCAATAAATAAATAATTAAGATAAATTACTATTTAAATTTCGTGTGGTGTTTCACTATTACCCCCTTAAAAGAATTGCATCCCCACAATTCATTTAATCAGACTAAAAATAATACAGAATTTCGGTCTTCAAAATTAAGAAAAAAACTAGGACCGTTAACCTTATAGACTCGACAACATCTAATCTCCAAAGTTGTCTAAACTGTTCCTCTGATAGAAATTATAAGGATCCAGCCTAAATCATTATATAACAGGGGAAATTTCACCAGTCTAGGTTCTGGAGAGTTAGATACAACCTTACAAATTATTAGAGTTGCAAAAAAATAAAATAAAATAAACAAAAACATGGTGTGTGCTAACTCCATAAGCTAAGCGAATGCTTTTAGAAAACTCCACGTGACCTGTGGAAAATCATTTTTAGAACGAGGGGTGAGCACAAAAATTCCTAGTAAGGGGTTTAAGAAAACATTCGATAAATCCTTATAAAATATTCATTGAAAATAATTTAAGAAATACATAAAAAAATAACATTTTTAAAGTACTATTTGAAATTACTTACGACTTATAATACTAGGCAATTTTAGAAAATAATTATGTTCAAAATTTCTTTAAACAAAATCCAATGTTTTATGAAATACAGTACACAAGTTTCTGAAAAAAACACAATTTCATAGGTCACTTGAATCGTTGAAGGCTATCTGGGCCTACCCACTTAGCGAAGGATGAGTTCACTCTCCAACGACCTTCCAAATTTACAAAGATCAAGTGCTGGATTTTCTAAAAATTTCTCAAGCTTTCTTTAGTTATGTATATATTTTCATTGGGGATTTCTGTTTTGAAAACATGCTGCTGATTTAAAATGCACATTCATAATTATATATATATATATATATAATTATATGTATATTAATACATGAAATTCCATTGCATCACTTACATGTTTGGTTAAAACCAAAACATCTACCACATAGGCTTTATATGGACCATCCAAGTATTTAATCATTTTTACGTGAAATACATTTTCGACAATTGATCTTAATAATTGATTATAAAAATTATAAAGAAATAATTTAAAATAAAATACGTTCAATTATATCTATGTACTTGTTATTTTTTTGAATTATAACTTTAAATTGAAACCTTGTGTCTATTATAATACAACGAGTGTTGATGATGTACACAATCGCATGACCATGACTATATACTGGTGTGAAGTTTAAAATAACACGTCAACATGTTATGCACACTTTTAGAAATATGATGATAAATCGACGATAAAAGTATAAACATGATAATGAGGATATCATCCATATATATATAAATATATACCATGAGTTGAGTAATTTATTTTAAAACCAGTCCAACTAAGTTTGAATTCAAAGAGGGGACTTCTTTTCCAACATAAAACTAGAAATATGGTTTAAGGCATAAGAAACCCATTATATAAATATATGTATACAGAAAATATAACCAATATATGTGTATGAATTCATGTATATACATATATATGTAAAATCTATTGTGAAATGATCATAAAGATACACTCTTACAATGAAGAGGGTTTCTATGAACAATCTTTTTGAATCAAGAAGAACACATCAAATATGAAAATTGTATTTAAAAGATATAATCATACATGTGTGTGTATATATATATATATATTATAAACATATATATGTATAAGTTCACAAAACCAATTGCAAATAATGAAATCCTTTACAGGAAAAAAATAATGAACTACAAATAACATGAATACACCCTTACAATGATAAGATTTTATAAAAAAGGTCCTTTAAATCAAGGAAATATATCATATATGTGTTTTTAATTAGAGGGATATGAACTTACATAATTATACATATGTATATGTATATATATTTCATTGAAAAGTATATAATAAAAAATAAATAGAATCCTTACCTGACTTAAATCAAAGAGGGCAGTGGGTTCATGAGGGATGAAGCATGGAAATGTTAAATTCAGGTCATATTAGTTGTGCAAAGTGCGTTTATATAACAAGGTATTACAAATCTTCCTTCGAAAGCTAAGCTGAGGAGAAAAAATATATTTATTTATTCATTTTCATTTTTTTATTCAATTATATCTTATTATCATTATCCTACATTCTAGGTGATAGGAAAAAAAATCAAAAAAGAAGATCCCAATTTTGCTGCACACAACCCACCATTTTGCATCTAACATTTTTATTATTATTATATTTATATTCGTTTGTTTTTTTATCCATTTTTTCTTCAATTTGCGTTTTTTATTCCATTACATTATTTAATGATTGTTTTTAGGCAAAATATATAACGCTTTTCTTCAAATATTTAGCGTTATGTTTTAACACTATATATGTAATTCATTTTTGTATAAATAAATCATATTACACACTTTTTTAAACAAATCAAAAACCCTTTTTTTAAACTTATTTATATCATCAAATTTTTTTTAAAGAAAATAATATAGCTAATATATATATATATATATATTCATTTTTTATTTTATATTAATATATATATATATATATTTATATATATTCACCAAAACCTGTTAATTTTGTATATATATTTAAATTCGTTTTTTACTAAGAAAACATATCTTTTTTTTTTCTTCAATATTTTCCACGCATCATTATTTTTACCCTCAAAAGAAGTTAAATTTTTGACTTTTTTTGTCAAACCCACTGCCATGTCTCATGTTTTCAAAATAATATATTGTTTATTTTTTTTAATCATTTCAACCTTTTTTATAATTATTTGTTAAATTTTTTTGTTGAATTTTTCATAAATTTTTTTATTATCATATTTTTTTTTCATTTTCTAAAGACCGTGTTTTCTTTTAAAAACGTTATACATATATATATTGCCTTTTTAAAACATCTTAATATATATATGAATATATATATATCGTTTTTATTAATAATATGATTATATGTATTTATGACTAAAAACACAATATATTTTGATATGTTGAAAATATTAATTTTTTTAAAAAATGTTTCACACATATTTATTATTACTATTATTATTATTATCATAAAAATATTCAAACAAATTATATTTATTTCAAAAAAATGGTAAGATTATAATTAGTATCACAAATTTCATTATTTATGTGTTCAAATGTAATAATTTTAGGTTTCAATCAAATTTATATTAAAATAATCTTTTAAATAAATTAATACAATATTAAAATAAATAATATATTTTGTATAATGATATTATATTAAAAACATTAAATAAAGAATATATTATAATTTAAAAAAACATTTTTTAAACTAAAATAATATTTCTTACAATGGATATTTAAGTTTTGTAAACCCATTCATTAAAACCTTTCTTGATATATAGAATCAATAAATAAATAATTAAGATAAATTACTATTTAAATTTCATGGGGTGTTTCATTATTCCCCCCTTAAAAAAATTGTGTCCCCGCAATTCATTTCATCAGATTAAAAGAAATACGGAATTTCGGTCTTCAGAATTAAGAAAAAAACTTGTACCGTTAAACTTATTGACTCGACAATATTTAATCTCCAAAGTTGTCTATACCGTTCCTTTGATACCAATTATAAGGACCGAGCCTTAATCATTATATAACAGAGGACCTTGTTAGGATCGTAAATGAAGGGTCCTTTGATACAACGATAATTGCGAGATTAAAAATAAAGTGCAAAAGTGCAGAATTAAAGTGGACATCAGATGTAACGTGGAAAAACCCCCAAATGAAAGGGTTAAAAAACCACGGGAAAATAGAAGGATTTCACTATGGTAAAATGTGGGTACAAATTCTCTCCTAATTACAAGGAGAAAACACGCAAGAAAATCTCTCTTGTAAAATATAGAAAAACGCATCACAAAATACTCCACTCTGGGATGAAGATGTATTTCTTATGAATCCGATGATGAAAAGTCTAGGAGGAGATCCCTTTTTATAGCCTTCCTTCACACCCTTTGGTCTTCCCTCAATTAAATTACTTTTACCAAATTAATTGGGGAAATAATTGTAGGGTGTCAAATTCATTAAATGTAATGAATGCGGTGACCATCATTAATATCTCTCTGCGTCGTCCAACATATCTCCCACTTGGAGATTTGATTAAGTGTCAATCACATCTCCACACATCCTTTCTATCTGCCCAATATGATGCTCATGTATCTACAAGGCCACTTGAAGATCTTCACCATCTGAACTTTTCAGAATTAATCACCTTTGTCCGGAAATCTGCAAGATTTTCTTTAGTGTGAATTTTCTTCATGTCCACACTTCCTTCCTCCACCACATCTCGAAAAAATGGTATTGTTTACCAATGTGCTTTGTCTTGGAATGAAAAGATAGATTCCTTGCTATGTTCAAGGCACTCTGACTGTCACAAAATAATGGAATATGATCATGTTTGTGCCCGATCTCCTCTAATAACCTTCTCATCCAAATTGCCTCTTTGCAAGCTTGTGTAGCTGCCGTGTACTCCGCTTCTGTCATAGATAATGCCACAACTGACTGTAGCTTTGAGATCCTGCTCACAAATCCTCCTACAAGAGTAAACACATAACCTATAGTGGATTTCCTCCGGTCAGAATCACCTGCAAAATCTGAGTCAACATATCCAGTGATAGTAAAATTTGATCCTCCAAAACATAATGCAACATCTGAGGTTTCCTTGATGTATCTCAGGATCCTCTTCACCATGCTCCAATGCTCTCTTCCTGGATTCCCCATGTACTGACTAACTGCTCCCACTACATGTGCAATGTCTGGTCTAGTACAAACCATAGAGAACATTAAACTCCCCACTGCTGATTCATACGACACTCGAGACATTTCCATCCTCTCTGCTTCACTGTTAGGACTCATTGTAGAGGATAACTTGGAATTAATGGGAATATGGGTATAAATTGTCTTACAATCTTACATATTGAATCGTTTCAAGACTTTCCTAAAATAATTCTTCTACGATAGCCAAATCTTTCCATTATTCCTGTCTCAGTAAATCTGCATCCCAAGAATCTTGTTTACAGGTCCCAAGTCCTTCATATCAAACTCCCTATCCAACTGTGCCTTCGTCTCCTGGATTTGATCATTGTTAGGGCCTTCCTTCTGAGCATATCCTTTTACCACAAGTCTTGCACGATATATTTCCACCTGGTCTGTTTCATCCCTCTTGATCTTGTAGATCCATTTATTCCCAATGGCCTTCCTTTTGTGAGGTAATGGAACAAGATCCCAAGTCTTGTTCTTGTGCAGGGATTCGAGTTCCTCCTGCATCGCCTCCATCCATGAAGATACATCCGAACTCTGGGTCGCTTCCAAAAGAGATGATGTTTCTCCATCCTCTGTCAGTAAGCAATACACAACATTGCTCTCAGTGACATAATTTGAGTGCCATATCAGCACTCTTTTCTCTCGATTTGACCGTCGTAGTCTAGGATCTTCTGGCGCTTGATCATCATGCTCTGGTAATGCCTCATAGGAAAATGGTTCTTCCTTTGTTTCTTCCTTCACCTTGACTGTTGTAGTTTCTGTACTTTCTTTCTCCGTGTCCTTGTAAATCATCATTTTCACCTTGTCTTCTGCAAAAATGACATCTCTACTGATGAGAACTTTTTGGGTAGTGGGATCCCACAAACGATACCTCTTCACACCATCAGCGTATCCCAAGAAGATACATTCTCTGGATTTCGAGTCCAACTTCGATCTTTCCTGGTCAAGAAGCAGTGCATATACAGGAGTTCCAAAAGTATGCAAATTAGAATAATCAGCGGGTTTACCAGTCCACATTTCCATCGGTGTCTTGAGATCAATTTCTACCGAAGGGGATCAATTGATCACAAAGAATGCGGTATTTACTGCTTCCACCCAGAATGTCTTGTTGACTCCTGCAGTCTTCAGCATCGCCCTTGTTCTGTCCAATAGGGTTCTATTCATCCGCTCTACCACTCCATTATGCTGAGGAGTGTAATCCACCATGAACTGTCTCTTGATGCCTTCCTGTTGACAAAAAGAATAAAACAACTCACTTGTATATTCTCCACCATTGTCAGTCCTCAGACACATGATCTTCATTTCCGATTCAAGATCCTTTCGTGCTTTGAATGTTTTGAAGACTTCAAAAACATCTGATTTCCTTTTGATTGGAAACACCCAACATCTCCTAGAATAATCATCAATGAAAGATACATAGTACCTTTATCCTCCTAGGGATATAACTGGTGCTTGACAAACATTGGAATGGATCAACTCCAAGATCTCCCGACTTTTTTCTGTTGACGTCCCGAACTTTAACCTGTATTGCTTGCTCAAAACACAATGCTCACAAAATGGTAAGGATACCTTTGTCAGCCCAGGAAGCAACTTCTGATCCACGAGAATCTTTAGGCCTCGTTCTGACATATGGCCAAGCTTCCAATTCCATAACGTCATAAATGCTTCTGTCGAGGTAGTTGATGCAATAACTATCTCCGCCTCTTTGTACGTTTCACCCACAAGCACGTATAGGTTCTTTGAGATCTTCTCTGCCTTCATTACCACAAGCACTCCCTTCACAATTCTCATCACTCCATTCTTGGTGCGAGTCTTGCAACTGATATCATAAAATTTTCCCAAGGACAAGATGTTCTTCTTGAGGCCCTCTACATGGCGTACTCCTTGGACGGTTCAAACTATGTTATCATGCATCTTCAATTTGATGGTTCCGACTCTAAAGATCTTCAATGTATGATCGTTTCCCATGTACACAAGTCCTTCCAGGATGGTTTCATATTGGTCAAACCATTCCCGTCGAGATTTCATGTTCCATGTTGCTCTTGAGCCGATAATCCATGCATCATCGAGGTGATGTCTTCCTTCAATAGTCGTCGCTGCATCGCTGACTAGTACGTCGCCATTTCCTAATGTACTCGCCACATTTCCTTGAGAGTTCTTCTCACCACTCTTCTTATTCCAGCAGTCTTTTCTCACATTCCCCCTCTTACTGCAATTGTAGCATTTGACGATTTTCTTCTTGCTCCTTGATTTAGACCTGCCATGATTCTGGCTCCCACTGGAACCACACTCCATCATTATTCCTCTTTCCATCGATAGAGCTTCCACTTGGTGTGAAGTAATTTGTATTTCTTCCTTGTTCTTGCGCCAAATTTCTTCTTTGAGAACTGCAACTGCAACATCATTGAAGGACAACATATCCATTAGAATATTATTGGTGAGGTTTATGATGAGTTGGTCATATGAATATAGAAAACTCTGGAGTAGGATCTCCGCACGTTCAGTATCCACAATTTTATATCCCAAAGTCGTAAGTTGAGAAAAAAGGGTATTGAGGGTGTTGATGTTGTCAGTCACTGATGATGACTCCGCCATTCGAAGAGTTTATAATCTTCTCTTCAAGAAAATTTTGTTGTGGAGTGATTTTGCCTCGTACAGTTTTGTTAGAGTATCCCAAATTTCTTTCGCTGTCTTTTTCTCTACAATGCTTTACAGGACCCCATCTGCTAAAGCCAAATAAAGTTTGGCAATAGAATTATCGTCCATGTCGCTCCATTTCTCTTCAGTCACACCTTTCGGTTTCTCTCCAATCGCCTGTAGGCAATTATCCTTCCGTAGCACTGCTTGCATATTCATTTTCCATAATGAAAAATTATTTCCATTGAATTTTTCAATCTCGTATTTCGCCACCATTTGGACATATCGTTGGCCTATAATTTTCTTGGGCCACGAACCTCCCCTCTGATACCACTTGTTAGGATCATAAATGATGGGTTCTTTGATACAACAAAAATTGCGAGATTAAAAATAAAGTGAAAAAGTAAGAAATTAAAGTGAACACCAGATGTAACGTGGAAAAACCCCCAAATGAAAGGGGTAAAAAACCACGGGCAAATAGAAGAATTTCACTATGGTAAAATGTGGGTACAAATTCTCTCTCAATTACAAGGAGAAAACATGCAAGAAAATCTTTCTTATAAAATATGGAAAAATGCCTCACAAAATACTGCACTCTGGGATAAAGATGTGTTGCTTCTGAATCTGATGATGAAAAGTCCTGGAGGAGATAGGTTTTTATATCCTTCCTTCACACCCTTTGGTCTTCACTCAATTAAATTACTTTTACCAAATTCTTTCAAAGAAGAGGTTAAGAAGAGGCGCTTCAAAATTATAATTATTTCTTTCCAAAATAATTATAATAATAGGCGCCACGCGTGGGTGAATAATTATAATATACAAAATTATAATTGAGAAGAGATATCAGTTTTTCTTTGAGAGGGGTGTGGGTGAATAATTATAATTAAGATTTGGGATTAAAATCCTACATGCATTGTGGGCTTATCGAACCACAATCCGCACCGCTACTCAGTCTACCCCGTACTCATTGGTGTACGGCACAGAGGCGGTCATGACCATTGAACTCCAACTTCCCTCACTCCGTGTTTCCATATATGATCAATTATACGATGATGAGCAGTCAGAAAAGTGGCTAGGTGAATTGGAACAGCTAGATGAGAAGCGGCTGCACACTCTGCACCACCTGGAAGTGTACCAGAAACGGATCGCATAAGCCTTCAACAAAAAGGTTTGCCTCCGGTCTTTCTTGGAAGGATAATTAGTGCTGGTCCTCCAGACCCCAATGATACCTGGAAAGAAGCCTCCAAAGCTGGAGCCCAAGTGGGAGGGACCATATGTTGTACACAAGGTCTACTCCAACGGAGCATATACCCTGATCTGCATGGACAGACAATTTACAACCGATCCTACGAATGTGAGATTCCTAAAGAATTCTTTCCCATAGAGGCCAAGTGTATTCACGTCCTCACCGCATGATGTTAAACTGAATGGAGTCCGTCCTTACCGCACGGCGCTAAACTGCACAGATAACAAGAGTTAAGAATGCCCCTCCCCCCGTGTATGGACCAGACCTTCACGGGGTGTATTCATCGTCCGAGCTGCATGAAGTTAAATTTCCAAGCACCCAACGGTCCAAAATCCATGACCTTAAGCTAAGAGTATTACGTCCTCACCGCATGACGTTAAACTGCATAGAGTCTGTCCTTACCGTATGACGCTAAACTGCACAGATAACAAGAGTTAAGAATACCCCTCCCCCCGTGTATAGACCAGACTTGCACGAGGTGTATTCATCGCCCGATATGCATGACATTAAACTTCCAAGCACCCAACGGTCCAAACTCTATGACCTTAAACTAAGAGTATTACATCCTCACCACATGACGTTAAACTGCATGGAGTCCATCCTTACCGCACGTCGCTAAACTGCACGGATAAAAAGAGTTAAGAATGCCCCTCCCCCCCGTGTATGGACCAGACCTACATGAGGTGTATTCATCATCCGAGCTTCATGACGTTAAACTGCCAAGCACCCAATGGTCCAAACTCTATGACCTTAAACTAAGAGTATTTCGTCCTCACCACATGACATTAAACTGCACGGACAAGGTGATTTAAAAATGCCCTCTTCCCCTGTGTACAGACCAGACCTACACGGGGTGTATCGTCTTTCAGAGAACTACGCGAGGCTTGATTCCTACCCTCGCATGATACGTAGTGATGCCAGGATCCCCAGTCATGGCCCTTCCACCTCAAAAAGAAAAAAATGCCCATTCCCTAGTGTACGTACCAGACTTTCACAGGGTGTATTCACATCCTCACCGCATAATGTTAAGCTACATGGAGTCCGTCCTTACCGCATGACTCTAAAATGCACGGATAATAAGAGTCAAGAATGCTCCCTTCCCCCTGTGTATGGACCAGACCTACACATGGTGTATTCATCGTCTGAGCTGCATGATGTTAAACTGCCAAGCACCCAATGGTCCAAACTCTATGACCTTAAACTAAGAGTATTACGTCCTCACCGCATGACGTTAAACTGCATGGAGTCCGTCCTTACCGCACGATGCTAAACAGCATGGATAACAAGAGTTAATAATGACCCTACCCCTGTGTATGGACCAGACCTACACGGGGTGTATTCATCATCCGAGCTGCATAACGTTAAACTGCTAAGCACCCAACGGTCCAAACTCTATGACCTTAAACTAAGATTATTTTTTCCTCACCGCA
Organism: Viscum album; assembly: GCA_963277665.1. Taxonomy (NCBI): domain Eukaryota; kingdom Viridiplantae; phylum Streptophyta; class Magnoliopsida; order Santalales; family Viscaceae; genus Viscum; species Viscum album. The sequence goes on along the minus strand of OY728163.1, from coordinate 78,018,386 downwards.
TGACGTTAAACTTCACGGACAATGTGATTTAAAAATGCCCTCTTCCCCTGTGTACGGACCAGACATGCACGGGGTGTATCGTCTTCCATAGAACTACGTATGACTTGATTCCTGACCTTGTAGGATACGCAGCGATGCCAGGATCCCCAGTCCTGGCCCAGCCCCCTGAATAAAAGATAAAAAAATTCCTTCTTTACCCCGTGTATGGACCAGACCTGCACGGGGTGTACTTCTTCCAGAGAACTACGTGAGGATTGATTCCTGCCCTCGCAGGATACGTAGTTACGCCAGGATCCCCAGTCATGGCCCAACCACCTCAAAAAGAAAAACAAAAATGCCCATTCCCTTGTGTACGGACCAGAATTGCATGGGGTGTATTCATGTCATCACTAAATGATGTTAAACTGCATGGAGTCCGTCCTTACCGCGTGACGCTAAACTGCACGGATAATAAGATTCAAGAATGCTCCCTTCCCCCCATGTATGGACCAGAACTGCACGGGGTGTATTCATCATTCGAACTGCATGACGTTAAATTGACAAGCACCCAACGGTCCAAACTCTATGACCTTAAACTAGGAGTATCATGTCCTCACCGTATGAAATTAAACTGCATAGAATCTAATAATACCCCTCATCCTAACCACATGACGTTAAAATGTATGGATTCCATCCTCACCGCATGACGTTAAACTACACAGATTCCAGAGAACTACGTACGGCTTGATTCCTGCCCTCGTAGGATACATAGAGATGCCAGGATCCCCAGTCCTGGCCCAGCCCCTTGAATAAACAAAAAAATGTATTCTTTCCCCTGTGTATGGACCCGACCTGCACGGGGTGTACTTCTTCTAGATAACTACGTACTGCTTGATTCCTACCCTCGTAGGATATGTAGCGACACCAGGATCCCCAGTCCTGGCCCACCCCCTGAATAAACAAAAAAATTCCCTTCCCCCACGTGTGCGAACCAGACCGGCACAGGTTGTAATTCTCGTCCTTATCGCACGATGTTAAACTACACATACAAGGATGTGAAAAATTCCCCCTTCCCCCATGTACGGACCAAACCTGCACGGGGTGTATATCTTCGTCCTTACCGCATGACGATAAACTGCAAGGACTTCGTCCTCATCACATGATGCTAAACTGCACGGACTTCGTTGCGACCCACCCAAGATAGATGGCGATATGAGATGGAGATACTCCTCGCACATTTGGATGAATGCTCTCCATACATCAGTCTCCATGACCTAGATAATTATGGATCTTCATAACCACTCATGGCCATCGGAAGTGGAAAGTCATCAAACCGTGGACACCTTTTCATGACTATGCATACCATGCCCTCAGCGGCTCTGCATAATGATAGCCCCTGGCTCATTTACCAAAGGCACGATTTCCACAGGAGACACTCTTCCTAGCTCCATACGCTTACCGGCCTCAGAGCCCCCATACCATACCTCCTGATCCAAAAGTTTATGGCGAGGTGGTTTACAATTTCATTCCCCTTTTCACATCTAGGTGTTTCCAAGGTATCCCTATCTAGCTAGCCTATGTGTCTGTTAGTGGTTCACATAGCAACCTACATCAACAAACATCAAGCCAGGACTAGGATACTTTGACTCAACAGACAATTGCATTGAAGATGTTTCTTGTATACCTGGACACCATTATCCCCACGTGCCGAACTCTGCACTGTGAGCAATCACAGATTTTCAAAATCATTCATGGCCATTCAAAGTGGAAAGTTATCAACTCGGGGACACCTTTGTACGACTATGCATACCATGCCCTCAGCAGCTCTGCAGAATGATAGACCCTGGCTCGTCCATCAAAGGCAAGATTTCCTGGGTAGGTACTCTTCCTAGCTTTGTATGCCTACCGGCCTTAGATTCCCCACACCACACTTCTTGATCCAGGAAAACTCAAAGTTGCTGTTTACAACCTTCATCCCCCACCTTGTTCCAAGTATACCAGAACATGTTGACTCAGTTATCCTTCGAGTGACTATAGCAATAGTCACCCAATGGTCCGAGCTCTATGACCGATAAACTAGGAGTACTTCTTCCTTACCGCATGATGTTAAACTACATGGAATGAAGGCACACCCCCGTGCAAAAAAAAGAGAAAAGATCAGTGCAGGGGGCTCTTTGAAACTCAACAAGCAACCAGGGAGGGATATCCCCGACATGTCCATACATTCTCCTTCCAAATGACAGACTTCGTGGCCCGGATAATTGCAGATCCTCAAAACCATTCATGGCCATCGGAACTGGAAAGTTATCGACCAGTGGACACCTTTTTACGACTATGCATACCATGCTCTCAGTGGCTCTGCATAATGATAGCCCCTGGATCATCCATCAAAGGAAATATTTCCACAGGCGATGCTCTTCCTAGCTCTGTCCGCTTACCGGCCTCAGAGCCCCCATATCACCTCTCCTGATCCAAGAATCCCCAGAACCATGATTTACACCAATCACGCCCCACGTCTGGGGAATGTTGAGGTATTCAATCCCAGTTATATTCTGATGAAGAGCGGCCTTTGAAACTACATCCTCGCCGCATGACGTTAAACTGCACGGGATATCTTGGCCACATGGCACGAAACTGTAAAGGCTAAGCATTGACCATCCATGGAAATGAATCCAACCACAATCCTTTTCACTGGTTCAAAAAGAATTCCCCCCGTCCTCACTGCATGATGTTAAACTGCACAGAAACCTTCAAAAATTCCTCTCGTCCTTGCCGCATGACGCTAAACTGCACGGAATATGTCCCAACCACATGACGATAAATTACACGGTCATAATCATCATGGGTTCATGGAGAAACAGAGTCTTTTCTACATCCTTCAGTGCACAGGTCAGACCTGCAAAAACCACCGCCTCACACCAGCGTGAGAAAGAATTACTTCACCCGTTCTCAGGAAGTTTAGTCTAGATATTTCCCTCGTATTCAGGCACCCTCTCATCATAAGCCATACTCTGTACTCAGAAAAATCCAAACTCTCATAATCCACCCTTGGTGGTCCCAGATCTCAACTTCCCTGAAGTTTCTCGGCTATTGTAAGTGGATAGTATTTGACTTAAGGACACCTTTGTATGACTATGAATACCATGCCCTCAGCGGCTCTGCATATTGATCGCCCCTGGCCCGTCTACCAAAGACAATATTTTTTTAGGAAATGCTTTTCTCCATATGCCTCTTGGCCTTTGAGCCCCCATTTCTATCCCAAGATTCAGAAACCCTCTGAGCTACATTTTACCAACCTCTTCCACAATCCTACCTGAATGCGGCAGAATGTCTTTGACAAGATTATAGAGAACCAGGAGAAGTCGTTCCATTTCAGATGATGTCTCAGCTGCATGACTTCAAACTGTACCGAGACCCAACCGTCCTTTACGCAAGATAAATGCGTAGGATGGGAACCTTTCTTCCACACTCCTGATTGATACAAATGTTCTCAAAACCTTTCATACATCACATACCCTTTCCGAGCCACCCCCGGTGGTTTTAACTTTTTTTTCTACAAACCACCCATCGTGGTTTCCATGAGCTGGGCTTCCATGAAGTCCCCTGTCCATCATAAATGGATAAGTCTTTGACTTAAGGACACCTTTGTATGACTATGCATACCATGCCCTCAGCGGCTCTTCATATTGATCGCCCCTGGCCTATCTACCAAAGGCAAGATTTCCTTCAGCAATGATCTTCCTACCTCTATATGCCGACACGGCTCCCATGCCTTGATACATGCCCTGTATGCCACTCAAATTTAAACATGTTTCCCCCCACGTGTGTTGGAAGAGTATTGAGACATCTTTTAATCATTTGAACCCCATTGGGGCCCTCGCCCCATCATATTTGGTCAAAGATGTTCGACCTAAAACATCAGTAGTGATAGTCTTGACGGAGGGACTTTAAACTGCTCACAAAAGAAAGAGGCACAAAGCCAGTTAGGCCGAAAACCCGAAAAGGGTGACCTAAGAAAAAGCCGGGTTACACCCGCTGGGTCCACAATAAATGGGCCCAAGAAAAATCAGAGCATTAAAAGAAAAAAAAGACAAAAAGTTTGTAGGGTTTTCCTACAAAACCCTAGCAATAGTCAAACTATTCTCCTTGGACCCCATGGTCTAGGAAAAAGTTAGAGCTTGTTTTCCTGAGTTATGATTAATTCTGATTCAGTGAATTGTTATTTTCACAACAATTGTTGTAAGTAACAATCAAATTTCACAGCAACAAGTGATTGACAGAGACTGTGTTTTGTTCGAAAAAAAAAATGGAGAATTTCCACAAGCCGGGGTCTCTCCCTCACACAAAAAAGGGGGAAGAGGGGTAAGTAAAACTGGGGATACAAAAGTGGCTCTGATAGTTATAAAAGATCTTGACTCGCTCTCCCCACCAGATCAATGACCACGTGGTGAAGGTCGTTGCAGGACTGTTCCAACACTGCCTTCTGGTCCTCCATTAAAACTGATGAGGAAGCTGTGGTGGATACAACAGCCACCATACCTCCTGATTTGGGAACCTGCCAGATATCCTTCCCTAGGATCCCATCAGGATAGCATTTGACCCATGCTTTTTCATACTCCATGGAAAGGCCGACAGCTGCCCCCATATCAGGCAGGGGAATGCTTGTGTGAAATCCCTCCCACGTCAGCATCAGCCACCACTGACGAAGTATGGCCAGGTGCAGTCCTTGAGCCTAAGAAGGGGGAAGGGAAACTTGGACTTGCATGCACCCGAACTGGAGAGAAAAGAGATACAGGACATTCAGCTTGCACAGAGAAACCCGATCGATCCGTGCAGACAGAAACCCGTCCTGCAAAGAGATCATGTAAGATCACTCTTCTAGGCTCCCACGTCGGTTGTCAACTAAGACGCCAGAAGGGGTGGGGTAGGGAGTGAAGATGAACTGGGAGAAGTCGCCCAGAAGCTCGAGGACTTCACTAGAGTTGAGGGACTTCAAGCGTACTCTGGCCATATCCAGTAGGGTAGGCTGAAAGGTAGGAAGCAGGATGGCCGTGTTGTGACGATACTCATAACAACGATAATGATCCGCCACCCAGCCGTACAAAAATTGAAAAGGCCCACTTAGATGGTAGGGTGACCCGCACACCTGCATATGGCTCAGTAGCTCATAGATAAGGGCCAAAGTGGGCATGACTAAATTCACCAGGCATCCCTCTGCTAACTCATCTTCCATCATCAAAGTGCAGGCCTGGACACTTGGGTTAACGTCCCGGGAAGGAAATATCCATCTTCTCAAGAACATAGCAAATAGACCATCCAAACGGAGCATAGGCAACACACCAGGGCACACCTCGTAACTCCATGAAAGGTAGTTGCCCGCCTCCAAAACCGCCCAGTAGGAACCTAGGGAGGTTTGTGACTGCTGAGAAGGATGTGTCCTGGGGCGCTTGATCTTTGGAACAGGACCAGTAGTGTTTAGAAATAACCCTATCCAGGTACCATAGGGAATAAGAGAGCGGGCATGCAACGCCTGACCCAATGACTTCTATGCCGTAACCAATAGTTCCTTCACCAATAAAGGCACCTGTTCGACATCGTCCCATGCATTGTGAGTGGGAAAAAATTCATCATACATCTCGCCAGTAATCGGCAGTCCTCCTATCTGATAGATGTCCCACAGACTAATGCTGACTTCACCGTGGGAAAGGTGGAAAGTATTAGTACATGAACACCAGCGGCTGAACAGGTCGGGCAGGATCAGAGATGGTGGGTAAACAACAAATTGGGAAGCCCACACTACGGAGTATAGATTGATCGCTTTCAGTGAATCGAGAGACTCCCAACAATGAAGATGGACCCAGAAAGCCCAGGACCAATCATTTGAGAAGAGCCTGCCGGACCGAAGATCCCACCTGGGAACCCACCCCACATCAGGATCCCTTCGAGAAAGGTTGATAATAGAAGGGTAGTCCTTAAGGACAGCTTTCTGAGAAAAGTCTTGAGTGCACTGATCGATTTGGGTCCAGACAGAGCCCCTTAGAATAAATGTGTTTTTCAGACTGATTAATTTGCCTGAATGCATTTTGAAGGCGCTTCCAGGAAAGGAGAAGGGAGACCTGAGAAAGTAGGGGGGTATAAGGACGTCATCCTAAAGACCGAATCCTTAGAGCGAGAGCCGATTTGATAATGGATAACTCAGAAGCTCTGGAGAGAGCATGTTCTTCAATACACCGTCATCAGGAATGATGGACCGACTAGAGTCTTCTTTGACACCCACATCTCTGTGAATCATAGCTGAACGTCTCTTTGATCCAGTTGAGAGGGGCTCTACAGTAGACCTTGCCACAGAATGAGGGGGAACCATATTTTCTCCCTGCATAGTGAGAGCCAACAATTGGTTAGTCCAGAACAAAAATCTGCAAAAAAATAACCAGATATATGGTTAAGGAGCCTTTATAAGAAAAATCCATAAGGAGGCCTTGGAAGATGGTTCGCGATGAAATCGTCCTGCGAACCAGCCCTTCGCAAAATCAGTCCGCGAAACTCTAGCCCGTGGAGCATTGTCCAAGAAACCACAAACCAAGTCTTTCTGCGGAATTTCAATCCTGAGTTTAAGTGATTAAGTTTGGAAGACTCAGACACTTTTAAAGTTCAAGAGATTTTAGACCGCGGAGCATCGAAACCGCGAAGAAAGTTCCTCCGAAGCCCGTCATCACTTACTTTTTAATTAGTTAAGAGTAATGGTTTGCGGTCGGAATGTTGGTTCGCGGGTGAAGGCGACCGCGAAGAAGGAATGGTTCACGGAGGTCGCTACCGGTTCGCGGATGAGGTACTTTGCGAAGGAGAAAACACGCGGAGGCGAAGGAGCTCTAGTTTCGTGAGGAATTCGGTAAAGGACAAGTGAAGGGCTCCCCGTATTTATAGGCATGGTCCCCTACCGGGTCTACCTCTCTACCGTAAACCATCTCAGTTTCAGGACCACTTTTCATCGGAATGGCCTCCTCTTTGTTTCGATCGGACCCCATTCCGATGGGGGGAATTTGTAGGGTCCTGATAAATCCTCAAAGGAGATTCTACCCAAATAACTCAAATAATTGAGGAAAATAATCAAAGAAGGGACACAGACAGGACCGGTCCACAAACCGGTCCCATGGAAACGCAACAAGGCCGGTCCCCGCGAAGCGCCTCCCCTGCGAACCATTGTCATTCGTGAAATAGAGGAGGAGAGCCTCCGTGGTCACGATACAGGATAAGCACCAGTCCGGTTCACCATCATGAACCGCCCCAACCGCAAACCAAGTCTACCGGTTCAATCTACACCCGCTTTCGTTCGCAGAATGAAGGCGGAACCCTCCACGGCTGCAGAGCACTCCATGAGTTTGATTCACGAAGGGGGGGGGGGTGGAGAGTTAAATACCCACCGTGAATTGCAGATTGACCAAGTCAGCTGTAAAACGTTTATTTGGTTATCGGCCTCCGCAAAAGGTGCCGTGTGGCCACAGATACATCCCTTTCCCCACTCTATAAAAGGATACTAAGGGGGAAAGAAAAAGAGGTCGGAGAACTGGAATCGGATTCAGAGGGATTGGAGATTCGGAAGGAGGCCGGTTGAAGGAAGGCTTCGGATTTCGCAAACAGTGAAATTCACATCCGCGAACCACAACAGGTATATGAATTAACAATGAATTGGAAAAAACATAATAACTTGGTGAACCGAGAACCTAAAATAACAAAAACAAGGAGAACCGCGAACCATACCCCCTCCGCGGATGACTTCCCCGCGGACCAGGGAGTTTATGCCTCTTTTCCCATCCGTCGCATCGTGCATCACTCTCCTACGCGGGCAAAGCCCCGACCGACCAGCCTCCGACCGGTGCCGCCCTTGGCCGCCACTGCACACCTGGAACCCTCCGTGAACCACCCTTGTTCGCAGATTGAACCCGAAACCGCGAACCACACAAGTTCGCGGGATGGAAATCAGTCCGCGGACCACCCTGGTTTGTGAACGGCTTCTCCAGCCGCGTGGCACTTCCCCACGTGAAGGGTGCCTCCAACCATACCTATTAGTGGCTCGCCAAATACTTCGGTGTTCTCATTTCCCGAGCCAGATAAAATCCTTCCGATCCAGCCAAGTCCTCCGCGACTCCCTCATTGGCCTATTCATCGGCCCCGAGCCGAGGCCTCCACCAGAGCCACCGGATCCGCATGGTGTAACTTTCAGGTGCATCAGTGCGCCATTTTGAGTTCACATACCCACGGTAAACAGGGTAAAAGGGGTTTCCCCAACCCTTGAGCAGATTCTCGAAGCATTCCTGGGTTCACATTCCCACGGTAATGTGGAGTCTGAGCTCTAGAATCCCCTTTCTGTCCCTCTACTTGTTGAGGGTTCCTCGGAGATGGTAAAATAGCCATCAGAAGGAATCCCTCATGCACTGCAAGAGAGGAGATGGGCACATGATCACCCCCTTTCCCTCTCCCACTGGGCTTTGTCACCCTGGGCGTCCACCTAGGAGTAATCCCCAACTTAATGGGCCACCCTCATGCATAAGCCCCACTCCAATTCTCACGAATGCACCTTTCGCAACGTGATCCTCTGGTCCCTACTGCCTCTTGTTTCTCACACCGAGCATGACTCATGTGGGATCAGAGTAAGAATCGACCATGATATCCCCTTATGGTCCTCCTCAGAGTGTAATCCCCAATCCATCATTCTGGGCCTCCTCAGAGTGTAAGCCCTAATCCACCATTTTGGGCCTCATCAGAGTGTAATCCCCAAGCCAATGCGAACTACGTGGAATTTGATCCTTGCCTCCTAGGCAGGGTACATAGGAAGCCTCCGTGAGGTTAAATCCCATCACCCATCGGACCACCTGGTCTATCTTCACGTCGGTTCCCCGACAGCAATCCGAACTACGTGGACTTTGATCCCTGCCTCCTAAGCAGGGTACGTAGGAAGCCTCCCTGAGGTTCAAGACCAACAACCTATCGATTCGATCATCTCCTCATCGGTTCACCGCACCACTCCTAGTGCCACCTCAAGCGAGTTCCAACCCTTCGGGGTCATTAATCCAACGAGGGATGGTAAACCTCGGGTATAAATTATTCTGAACCCCTACGTCCAGTTGACCATTGCCCACCAAGGTTAAATCTGTGGATACTATGTTTGGGTATAAACCAAAGATTCGCGAACATATGAATACATCTTAAATCTACAAGAGAGTCCCAGAACATGCAATAATTCTCCCTCAAAAAGGGTGTGATGAGCCCTAATTCCCATCCTCTTGACCAATGTGAGTTCTTAAGAGTTACTAGTCGGACCATCCGGCGAACACCTGCCTTTGGAAAGCAGGTACATCAATCATTGGATATGGAGCCGTTCGGCGTTTCAAGGCCGAAAACCAAAACAAAACACACTTGAAAAAAGGTATTAAATATAGAAGTTCCCTTTAACCGGGTTTTCTTTTCGTGGGGAAATGAGAAGGGGCCATTTTAAAACATGTATTTTCCACAAACAAAAGATAAAAAGATCACAATACATGATTTTAGAAAATATAACCAGAATTTATAATATTTATATAAAATAAATAAATAATTACATTGGTTTATAGAGGATGGAAGCCCAACCTGAATTAAAATGAAGGTTCAGGAAGAAAACCCCTACGTTATGTTCGAATGAGTTCTGCACTTGACCTTAACATATTGGATAATAAAATTAAATACATTAATTAATTAATTAAGAATGTTTTGTATAATTATTTGATTCATTAATGTTTTATTATGTTAATTTATGGCCTTATTGATGAGTTATAGAGTTTAATTTCATTGTTGGGGAGCATTCATTTTCATGGATTTGATGATCAGTTCAATTGTTTATAAGTAATGAAGTCCAGGTAAAATGGGTATAATTATCCATAACAAGAATTAAATTTTATTATTTAGAATTACGATTGTAAATGGTTATATATATCATGTAATTATATGTTATTTTAGTGGTAATCATTTAGATTATTACGATGGTATTTCGATCACCACAAACAAATTTTGTCATATGATTTAGTATTATGTATATATAATGGTTCCTAAACATTAAATAGGTTATAATAAATATATTATAGTATATTTTAACAATTAAAATGGTATAATTACTATACTTTAAGAATAATTTTAATAATTAAAGTTTGTCATCCACAATTGTTGTAAATCGGCACCTCTTGGACAATGATTTCATTTTTAAAATAAAAGAGAGAGATAGAGTAAGGAGATTGATGATGGTTCGTCCATTAAAATGATGTAATTATAGTATATATATATATATATATATAATATTATATTTTTAATATCATTTGGATATATGAGGTTATGAGAGTATAATAAAAGAAAGAACTTGAAAAGAAAATAAAAGGAAAAGGAATAAGATATTACCTCTTGAATACTCCTCCTTGAGAACCTCTTTAAGGTAAGGTGTTTTGGTCTTTCGATAAGACCAATAGATCTTGGAAGTAGGGAGAGAATAGGTAATAGTATATGTGAAATTATTTGATAGGATTAAAGGATTAAGTGGGTGAGGAGAAGAGGAGGCGAGGGGTAGTTTTTATAGCGGAGGAGAGGGAAGAATTCTCATTATTCTATTCATTATTTTATTATTTTTCTCAATAAAACCAATAATATTGATTATTATTACTAAATAAATCAATAAGTGCATGTATGTTTGAACCAAGGTGGAATAAATCACCTATGAATCAAGGAATAGGGTATTTAGATTATAATATATCTATACTATAAATTACCGTATTTTACTATTCACTAAAAATTCATGTATTTTTGAAAAATACAAAAATTCACCCAAATAATTTTTCAATGTATATAATTCCAAATTGATCTTAATTTTATAAAATTAATTTAAAAAATATGTGAAGTCTAATTTTTAATTAAAATCACCATTTTCTCAACAAAGAGATACAATTTTTAAAAATAAAACTGATTTTATAACACTCTAAAATATTGAATAAGGTCTTATTAAATTTTTATAAAATCACAAGAAAAAAATACTGATTTATGGATATATTTTATGAAAATAAATTTTCTTTTAAATTAATTTATTAATTATAAAATTATAATTAAATATTTATTACTCATAAAAAATAACAACACTTAATTTTTTAAATATTCACTTAATTATACCATGATATAATTATATCATGCATTAATTTATATGGAGACTACATTTTATTTATACTTTCTTGCATGAGGTTACTATTTATAAGGGTCATATTACTTTTCATAAGGGTAACATTACCATTCAAAATGATTAAGTTACTATTCACCAAAAAAATTAAGTTGATCCTATCAGACTCTAAATACCTTTCTCATCACAAAAATATATGTCTATTTTTTGAAATTTAAATCACAGAAGTAGAAAAATTATTATTAATGAATAGGTTATAACTTTCTTGTTTAAATAATTATAATAACAAAGTCTTTTTTCGCAGTCTCGGTGTTGTGTGAATTACATTCAATATTAAATTTATTTGTAAATCCTTGGGTTGTTACATTCTACCCTCCTTTAAAAAAATTCATTCTAGAAATTACCAAAATGTTACCTCATAAAAATATTTGGGAAGATATTTATAATAAGTTCCTCAGGCTCCCAAATTTCCTCTTCAATTTTTTGATCTTTCCAAATTACCTTTACGAGTTGAGTTGTTCTATTCTTCAACACTTGTTCTCTAGTTCCCAAAATTAGTATAGGCACTTTATAGTAAAATAAGTCAGGCTCCAATTTTATTCCTTTAGAAGTGAGTACCTGTGTTAGGTTTAACATGCAGTTCCTTAACAAATAGATGTGAAACACATAGTATATCCTAGAAAGGCTAAGAAAAATTTTAAATTATAAGCCACAACTCCAATTATCTCCAGAATTTCAAAAGGGATAATGTACCTGGGTCTTAGTTTCTCTTTCTCCCCAAATATTATAGCACCCTTCCATGGAGATTCTTTTAAGAAAACATGATATACCCCTTGAAATTTCAAATCCTTTCTTCAATTATTATCATAGATCTTTTTCCTACATTTTTTTTCTTTGATATGGGCCTGAATAGTCTTTTAATTTTATGCTGTTTCCACTACAAGCTCTAGGTCTACAAGATTTATTTCACTAACTTCATCACAACAAGTTGTTGTACGAAATCTCTTTCCATATAATGCTTCATATGGTGCCATGTGAATACTATAATGGAAACTATTATTATAGGAAAATATACCAAAGTAAAATGATGATCCCGCATACCTTGAAAGTAGAGGGAGCATGATCTCAACTTGTATTCTAATTTTTTAATCCTTTCAGACTTTCCATCAGTTTAAGAGTGATAAGTAGTGGTCAAATGAAGCTCATTATCCAAAGAATTTTGAATAATTTTCTAGAATTTTGATAGAAATAATGTATCACGATTAGAAAAAATTGAGTGAGGTGATCCATGAAGTCTTATAACTTCATTAATATAGAGATTTTCAAGGCGCTCCAGTGGAAAATCCTCCCTTATAGCGAGGAAATGTGAATATTTGGTAAGTCAATCACTACTGTAAATATTATCTATACCAACAGTTTCGGGAAAACCATTGGTATAGTTCACTAATTTGGACCTATACAAATGGTTTGGCCAAAACCATTGGTATAGGTCCATTATAGAGACCCTATACCAACGGTTTGGACAAACCGTTGGTATAAGTCCCAAAATCAAAGAACCTATACCAACGGTTCTCAAAATCGTTGGTATAGGTCTATACCAACGGTTTTGAGAACTGTTGTTATAGGTACATGTATTTTTAATATAATATTCTTACAATAGACATTAAATAAATCAAAATTTAAAATCCTTATTATAATACATATATATATTTTTGAAATTATGTTCACAAAAGTAAGTTAGGTTAGTGGTTAGGCCGTTCAATCACAAACGGGAGGTGCTGGGATCAAAACCAACCAGATTATTATTTTTTGAATTACATATACCAACGGTTTATGGAACCATTGGTATAGATTTTCATATTACTTATACCAACGATTTTCCCAAAACTGTTGGTATAGAACTATCCTCACAGATTACTTGGAAATGGCTCTCCAAACCGTTGGTATAGCCTATCCCAATGGTTTGGAGGCCTATACCAACGGTTCCAAACTTTTGGTATATGGTATTTTTCCAGTAGTGAATCCAAAATTACCCATATTTCATCATTATTTGTTGGAGTTTTGGGGAATCTAGAGAAACAATACATATTAATTTCATCCCATTTCCATGTAAGAATAGGAATAGGTTTCCAGACTCTCCTAATATGTTTTTGTTCAACCTTCACCTATTGAAAAAATAAACATATTGATACATAATTAGCAATTTCCTACTTCATATTATCCCACCAGAAATGTTCCTTCAAATCTCTATACATCTTAGTGCTACTAGGGTGTATAGAGAAATTTTTTATATGGGAATATTCTAATAACTCTTATTTTATATTGGGGATATACGGTATACATAGCCTCCTCCCAAATTTCATAATTCCATCCTCATACACAAATTCTTCTGACTTCCCATCATTCACAACACTAATTTTATTTTGAATATTTTCATCATTATATTGAGAACTTTTAATTATTTCCAATAAATATGGTTTTTAAACCATTTGAAAAAGAAGTTATGCTTCCCCTACTATGAAAATTTCAATATCCATCCTTACTATATCCATGTACATAGGATCATTTTTAGTCCTCATTTTGTTCAGAACCCCATAATCCTTCCTGGTCAATGTATCTTCCACTTTATTTTCCTTCCCTGGGTGGTAGTGTATGGAACAATCACAATCCTTGAGTAGCTAGAGCCATTGCATTTTACTCATGTTTATTTTTTCTATGATAATATATATTTATAGATCTTGTGATTTGTATATATCTCACATCTCTCACCATAGTGATAATGACCCCATATCTTCAAGGAAAATATTACAGATGCTAACTCAAGATCATGAGCTGGATAGTTTTATTCATGAGTTTTTAACTTCCTTGATGCACAAATAATAATTCTATCATTATACATAAGGACATAACCAAGACCTTTATTTAATGAATCACTATAAATAAAAAATCCACCATTTCTTGATGGTAGAGTCAAGATCAGAGCATTAACTAATATCCTCTTCAATTATTCAAAATAGTCTTCACATTCTATCTTCATACGAACTTATCCTATTTACGTGTAATTTTGGTTAATGGGTTAGATAATTAAGAAAATTTCTAAATGAAATTCCAATAATAACCTTCTAAACCAATAAAAATACATACCTCAATTATGTTCATTGAAGTAGTTTATTCTTGAAATGCTTTGTCATTGAAGGATCAACTAAGATTCCATTATTAGATATATTATGGACAAGAAAATAAACGGTTTGAAGTTAGAATTCACACCTTTTAAACTTGCCATATAACTCATTTCTTATAATAGTCTTCATAATAATGCGCAAGTGATTATCATGATCTTCTTAGATTTTGGAGTATACAAATATATCATCAATAAATACCACAAAAAAAAATCATCAAGATATTTCTGGAAAATCCAATTCATCATATCCATGGAAAATAGAAGGTGCATTAGTCATTCCAAAAGGTGTTACTATAAACTCATAATGCCCATACTAGTTCAAAATACTACCTTTGGAATATCTTCCTTCCTAACACACAACTGATGATATCCAGATCGAAGGTCAATATTCAAAAAATATTGTTATCTGTGAAGTTGATCAAATAAATCATCAATATGAGGAAGAGTATACTTGTTCTTTATCATAATATCTTTGATGTATTTATTATCAATACAAAACCTCATGGATCCATCTTTCTTCTTGACAAAGAGAACATGTGCTCCCCATGGAAGAACACTAGGGAGAATAAAAAAATCCTCACTAAATTCTTCTAGTTGTTTCTTCAACTCCACAAATTCCAAAATGGTAATTCTATAAGGATTATTTGATATAGGCCTTGCACTATAAATTAAATCAATATAAAACAAAATTTCCCACTCCAAAGTATGTCTAGGTAAATTATTTGTAAATACATCAATGTATTCTCGCACAATAGGTACATCATCAATTTGAATATTTATTTCCTCACCCATATATATTGTGTTATCTTCCTCCCCAATAATTTCATCCAATAGAACTATAAGGGGTGGATCTAGATAAGACTCAGATGGTTATGTTTTGGCTATAGAGACAAGGAATTCTACACCTTCCTCAAAAATCATAATTTCATTCTTATTTCAATAGTTTTTGCATCATATTTTGAAATCCAATCCATACTGAGGATTATATCAAATTATATCATAGGTATGATGATAAAATCAGTAGACAAAGAATGTTTATATTCCATAATGGAAACTTTATATGACATCTTTATTGTAATGATACTTCCCTTAGGGGTTTTTACTAAAAAATCCATTATTAAGGGGAATTAGAAATATCTAATTTTTAATGATAATTGGGAATATATAAAGTAATTAGATGATACATAATTAAATAAATATTTTTATAAATTTGAGGAGATGATTAATGTACATACAACCACATCATTTGAAACTTCAAACTCAGCTGTTTTGATTGCATAAACTTATCCTTTCTCCCATGTATTTTTCTGAGGAAATTTTACTTGATGATTCAGAAAATCATTTGCATAGTGTCCCATATACCTACAATTATAGCATTGAACATTCATAGCTTATTTCTTTCCCTTAAAATCTCATGTTTGGTAGAAATTTTCTCCACACTTATAACAAACTCCTTTTCCTTTTAAGTAGGCTCTGGGGTGTTTCATTACAGATGTATCACATTTTGGAAAAATACCATTTTTATTCATCCCTTATCCATTCTTTCCTCCACCATCCTCTTATTATCTTGATTTCCTTTAAAGTCGTAAGACTTATAGAATTATTTTTCTATCTTGATAACACATGAGACTATATCTTCGTATGATGAGAAATTTTTGGAAATATGTTACCATTGGAAGAATAATTTTAAAATATCAAATAATTGACCAATCATGCTCCTCGAATTACTTAGTAGTCTATAGAATGACTTTTTAGACTTGTAAATATGTCTCCATACTTGGAACCATTATCATCCTCCTTCTACCTCATATTCAATAATTACATTTCCATATCAACTTGTTGTTCACGAAGAAAATATTTTTCTAGGAAAATTTTCTTAAAATCCACAAATTCCATATCTTCAATATCTTCCTCCTCCTTTTTGTTTTGAATCAACAACCAGAATTGATCATTATCTCCCGATAGATGATAAATTTCCATGAAAACCTTATCCCTTTCATTACTTACCAAAGTGAGAAATATCTTATCTAAAGAACTTATCGACTACTCTGCTACCAATGGGTTTATAGTCTCATTAAATTATGGAGGCTGCTGTCACATAAAACGATCTAATGTTGCTCCTCCAAATTATGGACTGGGATGCTCCATAAAGGTAAGGTTATTGTTCATTACATGATTCATTAGTCACAGTATAGTTATAAGTTTCTCCACACTAGTTGCATCTCAATAACCAACATCATTATATCGAATAGGAGGGAAATACCTATATGGGATACATGAATTCATGCAGTTTATATTTCTTCCAATAAGATATATTTATAATTAATTACATACACTAAATTAGGCTATGATTCATAATGTATAATTTTGAACTAGAAAAACACATAACATAAATTTTAATTTTATGCCTATCTAATTTCATAATCACAAGAATGGTTTCTTTGGGGACATATTTACAATTAAATATTTCATAATGGTTTGTAATAAAAATGTGAATCATCCTGAGCATATCCCCCAAGAGTGTCAAACCCGGTGCGCAATAAGGCCCATTGTTGTGTACCAGGGTATCCTGAGTCAAGCCTGGAACACATTGTCAGAGTTTTTGCTGCAAGGTATATCTGTTTTAGAACCACATTTACTGGTTGTATCTAGACATGGATGTATTTGATTGAAATATCCAAATAATATATACCTGACCAAAATTATAGGTTGATCTTGTATGAATATCCTCAAAGTATATCGTAGGATTTTGTTCCCTAATTTATGTTTTCTAAATCTAGTTTTGAGGGATTCTACTAAAATTCCGTTAATACCAACTATAAAGAACCAGAACCCAGTTTCTTAGAGACAGTGCCTTATATTAATACATTTTTATGTTTACAAGTATGTCACATCCTAAAGGAAAAATAGTTTAGTATCATTCAAAAACTAGATACATACATAATCATTACATTACAACATGATATAAAGTACAATATAAAAACTTCATTGGAAACATAAATAACTCCTAGATTATCCCTACAAGTCATTCATAATAAAATACATATTTGATTCCTGGGGAAAAATAAAACATAATAAAGGGGTGAGATCATATTCTTAGTAAGGGTATGTAATACATCGGAAGCTATAATAAACATAAACATTTTAATGGTGAATAACTAAAAACACATGCCTTTAAAAATAAACTTGAGTATAATATAGAAGAAATGAATTCTGAGTAAAAAAAACATATAACAGATCAAAATATATTTAATTTTAGTCATGTATATTATACTAGTAAAATACCTCAGGTTATATCAATTAATAATATCATAATAAGGGAATACATAATTCCAGACATCTGAAACATATTGTCAAGGCCTCATCCAAGACATATGAAAATACTAGGGCAAGGCCTTGGACAAAACCTAATTCTGTATTGTCTCATGAGACCTACTGATGCATAGAGGGGATATATAGGTCCCCACAAATCACTTTCTAAGTCCAATTCATTCATCATGTGAATAGGGATAAACATAAATAATATTAACATATGATATGTAAATATCTTTTCCGAATCTGTGATCAGAATCACTAACGAATCTGAGTAGCATGGTGAATGGTATCAAGATAGAACATCGATAGTCAAAATGGTCATGAACTATTTAATAACTTATGGAAGTTGAAAATAATAATATATCAATATCAATAAATCATAAAATTAAATATATGTGTTTAAATTGATTAAAATAATCTGATAAAACCATTTAGTGATTCTTGAGAGATATGACCCTTTTACATTAAAAAGACGAGTTATTTTGGGAAAATATTTACATAAACAAAAAATTAACTAAGATAGTTTTTAAATGATAAAATTAGTGGTTTTATAAAAATAATTTTGGCTTAAAATAGATTATAGTGTGCCCTTGAAAATAGGTAAGAAATCAGAAAGTTCCCTTTAATTGGGCTTGCTTATTGCGAAGAATTGAGAATGAGACCCTTTTAAAACATGTATTTTCTACAAAAAAAAGATGAACAGATCAGAATAAATGATTTTAGAACATATAAAAGAATAAAGAAAATTTATATAAAATAAATGAATAATTGAATTGGTTTATAGAAGAATAAATCACAACCCGAATAAAAATGAAGCTTCAGGAAGAAAACCCTTACCTTATGCCCGAATGAGTTCTGCACTTAACCTTAACATCCTGGATAATCAAATTAAATCCATTAATCTGTTTATTAAGAAAATTTTATATAATTATTTGATTCATTAATGTTTTATTAGGTTCATTTATCACCTTATTGATTATTTATAGAGTTTGATTTCATCGTTCATGAGCATTCACTTTCTTAGATTTCATGATCGGTTCACTTGTTTATAAGTAAAGAAGTTCATGTAAAATGGGTATAATTCTACAGAATTGGAATTACATGTTATTAATGAGAATACAAAAGTTTAAATGGTTATATATATATATATATATATATCATATTATTATATTTTATGAGGATGAACCATTCAATAATACATTTAGTGATAATCGTTTAGATTATTACGACGATATTTCAATCATCATGAACTAGTTTTTTTGTATGAATTAGTATTATGTATATATACTGGTTTGAGAACATTAAATAGGTCATAATACATATATTATATTCTGGTTTAACCATAAAAAGTGTATCACCACTATCCTTGAAAAATAAATTTAAGAACATAAGTACGTCGTCCATGTAGGTTGTAAATCGACACCTCAGGGACGATGATTTTGTTTTAAAAAAAGAGAAATAAAGTAAGGAGATTTATGATTGTTTTTCAATTAAAATGATATAATTCCAGTATATAGATCATATTGGAGTTATCATGATCATTTTGACATAGGATTGGGGGAGATTATAATAAAATAAATAACTTGAAAAGAAAATAAAAGGAAGAGGAAGATGGTTTTACCTCTTGAATACTCCTCCTTGAGAACCTATTTAAGGAAAGGGGTTTTGGTCTTTTGGTAAGATCAATAGATCCTAGATGTGGAAAGATAATAGGGAAGAGGATTTGGGAATAACTATTAAAATATTCAAGGATTATAGGGGTGAGGATAATAGAGGGTGAGGGGTGGTTTTTATAGTGGAAAAGAGGGGTGATTTTTAATTATGCGGTTTATTATATTATTATTTTTTCTCAAGAAAACCAATAGTATTGATTCTTGTAACTACATATTGTAATAATTTCTTGTGATTTCTAACCATGGTTTTTTAATCATCCATGAATCAAGTCATAGTTTATTTATCTTATAATGTATTTATACTGTAAATTACCATATTTTACTATTCACTAAAAATAAAATTATTTCAGAACAATACCAAAAATTCACCCTAATTATTTTTTACATGTATAATATAAAAATTAACTCCATTTTATAAGTTTTATTTAAAAATATGATAAATTTAATTTTTAATTAAAATCATCATTTACTAAAAAAAACTATTTTTAAAATTGAAACTGATTTTATAACACTCCAAAAAATTGACTATGGTCTTATTAAATTATCCTAAAATCTTAGGAAAAAATATTAATTTATGGATAAAATTTATGAAAATTATTTTTATTTTAAATAAATTTTTTAATTATAAAATTTTAACTAAATATTTATTACTCACAAAAATTACCAACACTTAATTTTTAAAATATTCACTTACTTATACCATGATATAATTATATCATACTTTTATTTATAAGGTGCCTAAATTTTATTTATACTCTCATGGGTGATATTAATGTTCATACGAGTCATATTACTATTCAAAAGGGTAACATTACTATTCAAATGACTCAAGTTTCTATTCACCAAAAAATTATGTTGATCCTATCAAACTCTAAATATCTTACTGATTGCAACTGCGTGTGTCTATTTTTTAAACTTCAAATCATAGAAGTGGAAAATTATGATTAATTAATAGGTTATAAATAACTTTTTTAAATAATTATAATAAAAATTTTATATTTTACAGAGTCTCAGTGTTGTGTTCATTACATTGTATATTAAATTTATTTGTAAATACTTAGGGTGTTACAGTTCGGGATTGTTCTCTTCCTTGGTTTTCATGATTGGTTTGCTTGTATACATGTATGGGAAGTCATGTAAAATGGGAATATATTTCTAGAACTTAATTTATATGTAATTAATTAAAATACGTAATATTTAATGGCTATATAAGTCCTTTGGTTATTTGGTTTTTGGATGAATCATTATACAAGACGTTAATGATAATCGTTTAGGTTATTTGAGTGGTTTTTCGATCATCAGAAACAATTTTTCTTTTATTAATTAATATTATCTCTATATATTAGTTATAGAAAATATAATAGGTTATAACATACATTTTAAAATCTATTTAAACCATTATAATGGTATTATGAAAAACCTTGAAGGTGGTTATATAAATTTAAAACTCGTCATCCTTGAATGTGATAAATCAACACACCATGGAAGATGTTTTCATTTTTAGAACAAAAGGAGAGGGAAAGATAATTGATGATGGGTTATTAAATTATAATAATAATAAATTTCCATTATAAATAAGATAATAGATTTATCATGAAACTTTGATTGGGTGGGGGGTGAGAAGAGAATAATAAAAGAGAAAAATGTGAAAATAAATTAAAAGAAAAGAAAGAGGTTTTTACCTTTTGGATTCTTTTCCTTGAGAACCTCCTTGAGGAACCTGAGTTTGGTATTTCAATGTGTCCAAATTATTATAGATGTTGGATATAGACTTGTGAAGAGTTTTGGGCCAAATTTGGACAATATTTAAGGATTTCAAGCTCTGAGGATAAGAGGTGGTGAGGGGTGGTATTTATAGTGGAGGAGAGAGGTGTTTTCTCATTATTGTATTCATTAGTTTATTATTTCTCTTCCAGACTATGACTACTTTTATAATTTTTACTAAATATATTAAAATAATTAAGGGGAGTTTGATATTATTGATATGATATCATAAATGACTCTAGGAATAGTGTATTTAACTTATAATGTATATATACCATAAATTGCCACATTTTAATATTCACAAAATTCAAGTATTTTTGAAAAATACCAAATATTCACCATAAATTTGTTTACTTGTAGAATTAAAAAATGAACTCCATTTTATGAAAATAATTATATATATATATATGAAATTTAATTTTGAATTAAAATTGTCATTTACTTGAAATATACTAATTTTAAAATTATAACTAATTTTATAACACTTTGAAAAATTAATTAATGTCTCATAAAATTATTTTATAAAAATATAACAACAAAATATAATGTTAGTA
This sequence comes from Viscum album, assembly GCA_963277665.1. NCBI lineage: Eukaryota > Viridiplantae > Streptophyta > Magnoliopsida > Santalales > Viscaceae > Viscum > Viscum album. Next base: position 77,996,735 of record OY728163.1, on the reverse strand, counting down.
ATTTATTTTATGAAAATAAATTTTATTTTAAATCATTATATTATTTATAAAAATTTAAATAAAAATTTATTTTTTATATAATTAAAAACAATTAATTTATCATTTTTAAAACATTTATTAACTTATTCTATGATATATATATATATATATATATCATATTTTAATTCATAATATGGATATATTTTATTTATAATTTCATAGGTGAGGTTACTATTTTATTGGCTGGGTTACTATTCTTAAGAGTCATATTACTCTTCCATATGTTATGATACTATTATACTGGTTTAGGTTTCTTAATTTCTATAAATTATTTTTATTTCATTCAATATTAATTTATAAAGTTTGTATTATGTTCTATATAAGATTTTATGGGATTTATACTATATAACATAATTATTAGAAGTGTATTTTCATTGATAAAATTTTGGGTCATTACACAAAATGTGCATATAATAGCCTCTTTTGCACCATACATAGAATCTCGTGAGCTAAAAAACATCACCCAATGCATTAAAGCACTATTTAATTTCACGCCCACCCTCCACTTTAATGTCATGTACATTCATATGTTTTCCACATAGATTATACAACATTAAGATGTCTTTCAACACTCTTAACCCCACGATTAAGGAGTACAGGTTACAAACAAACAAATCCCTAATCAATGATGGATATGTGAATCTAGGTGAATACCTTTGAGTGGAAATGGGTATGGGTATTCACTATAAAATTTTTGGCATTGAAAATCATTGGATGATTTCAGAATCATAAAAGGGGTACATAAACATTTATGTAAGGGTTAAATGATAGTGTAAGCGGTATCTCATTACTTGGACACCATAATTATAGTAATTGGGATGTGTGAAAACATATAAAAACAATAATAATTAGGAAAATGAAAAATTTAATGAAGTTTCTTGAATAAATTCAAGATGAAGAAGATCCCTTACCTTGATAGGGTGTTTCTAAAAGCTTTGGATGATCTTTATAACAGCTTATGGGAACCTTGGGAGGGATCTAGAGAGGGATGAAAATAGTAACTTATTTAAAAAAGGAGTTTTAGGGAAGAAGAATGGTAGGTTGGGCAGGTTTATAAAGAAAAAGAGAGTGGAATTATTTATTAATTTATAAAGATAGGTTTTGGACTCTATATAACAAATTAATCAAAATCACAAACAATCCCTTGGTTTTACCACGATTTCTACCAAAGAGGATTGGATTTCATTATTTTATAAGGCCAATAATAGAAATACTTAATATAACACCCTTTGTGATATAAAAGTGAGTCAGGTTTATAAACAATCGATTCTAAAACATTAAAGTATAATATAGGTTTTGAAGGATTTTAAATTGGTTTATAAAATAAATTAAATAACTTAAAAAGCATTATTTTAAATAGTAAACATAATTTTGTATGTGGATACTATTTATAGTATTTATTACATCACTGTTGGGCTTTTATGATGTCATAATACATATCGTTTAATTATACCATATTTAATTTTTACCCAAAATTTATCCTTTCTAAAAAATTTATGAAAAATTCATTTTTGAATAATTTCAATGTTTTGATTTTAAAAAAAATATTTATTTTCTCAAAATAATTCGCTATATATTATAATTTACACTTTTAAATGGAAAATACCCATTTATTAAAAATATTAGTTTTTTTCACAATAACAATTTCCCAACCTTTAAAGAATTACATTTGACTTTATAAAATTATTTTATCATTTATAATTAATAAATAATATTTAATAATTTTTTTTATTAAAATATAATATAATTTCAAAATTCTAGAATTCATCAAGAATTGTGTCTTGGTTGAAGAAATATATTTTTAGAAAATAATATTCTTGTTTCATCATATAAAATATAATTTATATCAAACCTATTATTTGACCTTTATAAAGTAATAATAATAGATAAATATAATAATTAATTTGTAAGAAAATAAAAAATCTTACAATTATGGTCTAGATACATATACTTTTACTACATTAGTGAATTATATAAGGGTAAGGTGTGTTATGGTGAAATTTTCATAGGGTGGTTCGACGAACATGGTTTGGGCCTTGGTCTAGATGAGCTTGAAATTCTCTTATAAATGGTTTCACTCATGCTTTAGTTATTGAATCACATCTTGGGATTGTTTAAGGGTAAATATAAGTGATGTTATCTCCCTCAGATGTTATAATAAATGGTATTCATAGGGTAATATTTTCAAGATCCTATTTTTTCCTAGTAAGACTTTAATATACGTTAAAAAATATTTTTAGAGCTAGGCACTAAGACATCATGAGATTCTACAACCCAGTAAGCTCATAATTGATATTATAAAAAATTAAAATTAGTAATATCATGTAGATATATTATTTTATAAATAATGTTATATCTACTAAATAGATCCTCAAATTAGAAATTTGAGACCACAGTTGATTCCAGAATATGGGGTTTACCCAAGGCGGGACCTAAATTTGATTGACATCGAATGATGAAATGAGGTTTCTATTGGATGGAATGTTAAGTGGATTAATTAATTAATTTATAAAATTAATTCATTTAATACCCATAACCTAATTTCATCTATATAATTTATATTATATAAATTCCATAGGGTTAGCCACATAACCCTGGGATCCTTGAGAGGAGAATTGGGTGTTAATCATTGATGAATCAAAATTGAATGACAAATGGTGATCAGATTGAGGTTGATCAAGAGGCAGTGAATGTAGTGGGTCATACCATCATAGTTGAACATGTTCTTCCCAAATTATCCATATTTAACTGAAGTTGGGATTGTCAATAGAATTTTCCTCAGATTAAAAGATTGATCATGGGTTTTATCTTTTTTGATATGTGATAATTATTCTTTGCATGACCTCCAAAATTTACTGATTATATTATTCCAATATAATTTTTCCCTTATTTAAATTTTTATCACAACTATTAATCATGGATTTTGAAAATTATCCAAGAACAATTGAAAAATTCTAGACTCACTATATTTGTACTTAACCCCCCTTCATTCATTATGTTCTTCACTGTTGGCCTATGAGGTCATGGTTTGAATTTGATAGGGTGGGTAAGAGAATGATCGAACCCTCAGATTCATGTTTGTTTTGTATATGATTAATATATTGGACAATTGAGTATGGATAAGGGAATATCATAGGTTTTTGTTGATGCTTCAAGGATCTGGGATTTGGAGCTACGACGAGATTGATCAGTGGATTTCAGGAGGCACTACAGGTGGAATTCATGCTTATTATAAACAAACAGAATCCATTTTATTTCTACTAAAGGATAGAAAATGATGTTTGGAGGTAAATACTATATTTTTCAGGTGGTTAAATGGAAGTATTCACAATGGTGTGTGATAATGTGTATTAATTCATGAATAACTAAGTTTTTGGTAAAAAACTTGACTCCACAACATGTACTAAGATGAACACACATCGTGTTGCATCCCCTTGGTGTGGTGATAGGGTTTCTAGGAAGATAAGGTCCACACATTGTATAGCCGGGTCCACATGTAATGTGACCCTCCTCAGTTGGTTAATCCATGTTCCAGCTACACATGGCCTGGACCCCGTACGGGAGGATACATTATGTACTCTGGGAGTACATTCACATAGGTTGGTACCGGGGAACATCCAGGTACACGGTTACATACATGGGTATGGTCTAAGGAGGCTAAGAAAAAAATGTATGGGACCCATAAACATCGTATACTATGAAATGAACTCCTTTTCATGTGCATTAGAAAAGACAACTAGTCAATAAAGTGGGACCAAATTCCAAGTAGACCCCATACACACTATTTCCCCCTTGAGAAACTTCGACCTTACATATTTCCTTCATCAGAACATGGATATTATACCATGAGTAGTCTATACTGAGAATTGTTTCATATAGTAGGTGATGATATCCATATTAGATGATTTATAGATATGGAATGGAATGTACTAAGTGTAATGATTCATTAGGCAATGCTTAATGATGATAGTGATTAGACAAAATCATCAGCAAGAGAGGCCAGGTTGGAAACCCCCTATTATATCTGGGTGCTTGTACCCCGTACTCTTTACATTGAATTGAGTGTAACCCCCCTAACACACTAGGTAATGGATCCTCCATATATTTAGTGGACCCTCCTGACGCACTAGGGTGTGATTCCTCTATACATTGAGTGACACCCCTAACACACTAGGGATTGGTTCCTCCATACATTGAGTGGACTCACCCAATTTAGTTGAGAGTGGGTCCTCTATTGAAATCTACCCTTTGAGTGGAACCCCTCAATGTACTAATGTGTGGATCCTCTACCAATGAAGTAGAACCCACTAAACACACTAGGGTGTGAGTCCTATATCAATACCTACTGAGCGGAACCCACTAACTTACTAGGGTGCAAGACCACTATACATCGAGTGGTATCCATATAACACATCAATAAGTGGTTCCTCTATCCATCTATTGAGTGTAATTCTCTAGACGTACCGTGGAAAAGGTCCTATATCCATGCTTTGAGTGGAATTTTTTGGAATACTAATTTTTATCCAACATAACTCTTGTTATTTAGGTTTTTATGACATTATAAATCATCCATATTTTTTTAATGATATGGGTTTTTATGTTTGTTCATTCAGTTTTATTCTATTCTTCTACATTTGACAGTTAATTTCATTAAGTATGAATTCTAAAATTTTTTATTTGAAACTACATAAGTATGAAAAATCATCTATGTATAATTCCTATGTAAAGGAATTAGCTAAGTCAAATGGATAACTCACAGAATTACCTACCTGGAAATCAACCACATCAATAATATTTCCTACATGATAAATCACATACATGATCATTATGATACGTAAAATAGTTAGGTGGACTAATCATTTATGTAAATTGATTATATGAATAAATCAACTATGTCATTTCAATTAGCTACATTAGTTTTTTCTATGTGAGTAAAAAGCCATCACATCTCAATTTGGTTGTGTGAAACCAAATCAAATACATGTATTGAAACCTATAATCAACTACATCATGATGATAATTAGTATTTATTACCATTGAATAACACAAGTGAGTTTTGAATGCTTATGTACATTCTTTAAATCCTATATTTCCTCTTTAAGAAAAAATAGATTATAATAAGATCTAATTAGAGAGATAGAGGATAAGGACAAAAATAGTTTATTTTTATATACTTTTCCAAGGAATTTCAAGGAAAAAGGATGTATCATAGATCCATAATTATATGGATCATGTGTTGTAAATTTTAATAAGAATAATGAATGAATTTATAGGAGTAAACTTTTTTCAAATAAATTATCATCAAGTAAAAAAATATCATATAAAGAATAAATAAAGTTTATAAGAAAATATAGATAACTATTTCTCAAAAAATCATTAAAAGGATGCTATATTTGTATATGAAAATAAGGAAGAAAACGTCTCATTTTATCATATTTTCTTATTGAGGATCCTTTCTAAGTTCAGAAGAATCTCATTGAGCTAGATATTCTTCAGATCATCTCTATTGGATATCTTTCATTTTTTATAGTAAAATCATAAATCTATGAGATGAAATCTATAAAACTCTATATTTTTTATATTTTATTGTAATGGTTCCTAGTAAAAGAACTTATGAAGGATATTAATTGTAAATATTTTTAGAGACTATTTGAAAGCTCCTGTGATTGCATTAAGTGTAGATTGTTTTTACTTAGTCATGTAGTCCCTAAAAAAATGATTAGAAGACCCTGGAAAAAGAATTGGTCTAGTGAAAATATCCCACTCATAGTGAATAGTGGTGGTGGAGTGGGCTAGGGGACTTACAGTCCCCGAAACACTATAAATCTGTGAATATATTTATCTTCATTATACTTCCATTTCTATTACATTCCTTGTTAAAGAGTAGATCAGATGAATATCATAAAATAAAGAGGTTGGTTTTTTTAAGTGAAAAAATTTAAATATCTAAATTCACACCCTTGACTCTTAACATGCTCAATATCTGATAAAATTTGGTAATATAGGTAGTGATTTCTGAGTTCTCTGCTATAAAATGTTGAAATATAAAGATTTATTCAACAACGACCACTATGACTAACAATAAAGAAGGGATACATATGGTCATATAAACCAATTTCAATAGTGATAATTATGGATATTGGAAGGAATAAATGATCACATATCTCAAGAATGTTGGTATAAAGGTTTATCTCAAAGTTGTGAAGCCTTATGAAATTTCAAAGACAAAACCAAAAACATGTGATGTTGTTACAAAAGGATGATAAGATCTAATTTCTAAATCTACGAGAGCTATAATATATGGATTAGGTCCAGATGAGTTCAACATAGTTTCATATTGTCAACAAACCAATGAAATGTGGCAAATAATTTCAGTTTCTTATGAGGGAATATATAATGTGTGGTCCCTTAGATATAATACTACCAAACTAATGTTTTAAATCATTAGAATGATGGTCAGAAAAAATAAAATACAACCGAATGGAATTATTATGAAAATCATAAATAATGTTTATACTTTAGGGAAACCTATTAATGTAGTATATTAGGCTATAAAAGCTCTCAAAATACTACCAACAAAGTGGATTGGTATTTTTAGATATTATGAGATAATAAAAAGAGGTCAAAAACTTTAAAATAAGAGATATTATTGGTACTATGATGATTTATAAGGTAGATATTAAAGATAATTAAATGAAAAGTAGGTTAGTTATTAAGTAAAAAACTAATTTAAAAGTATAAAACCTCAATGTATTATAATAACTGTAATGAAATTCAAATAGTCAATCCATCCCGATAAAATTATTCTAGTAGTTCTACTTAATATACTAAGATTTGTCACTTTTCCAGAAAATTCAAGATTTTTTATAAAGAGATAATAGTTTTAAATGAACCATTAAAAATGTATAGGAATTTATATGGAAATTATATTGAATTAAGATGTTATGAATTCAAAAATCTTGGATATATTAAGATTTATTTTCCATAACTTCAAGATGACAAAAATATAGAAAATAATATATCATGAAAGTTGGATATATGAAGATGGATAAGATATCCATAATGGTTACATGGAGTGATTCAGAGGATTATAGTGATGTTTCATCCTCATAATTAGAAGATGAGCATTCTAATAAGAAATCCAACATGTTTTTTGACACATATTGATGAGGTAAATTCTTGCTATTCTTATGAGCACCAAACAGAATCAGCAAATGTAAATTTCTCTTTTTAGGAACTGAATGAATATTTTCCCATTTTAGAAAATAAGTATGAATCTCTAAAGAAAAGTAAACTCACAAAAATCCTACTATGTGATTATTAATTAAAAAAAGGACTTAAATAAAAAACAATTTTTAAAAACAAAACTGGATAATTCTATGGCATCAAATGTTGAACATGGAAATAAAATTGAAAAATTATTAGATGAAGTCCAATAATTTAATGATGCTAATAGTTTATTTATCAAAGGTAATTTTTTTTAAAATAAAATTATTGGAAACAATAAAAATCATAAAAATAAATTTGTATTATGATATCAAGTTGAAAACCCAATGTTTTACAAGAACTATTTTCTACCTAGTTCCAAGAGTATAAATCTTTCCAAAATTAAAGTTTTTCATTTTGGTGAGCTAGAATACTATGAAAATAATTTAATTTTTATAACCCCATAGTTCTATAGTGTTAAACACTTCTTTTTCATGATATTGTTTTTAAAGGTCATTGATGAATGTTTTGGACAACAAAAACTAATTTGGGTTCTTAAATCTTTAGTTGCTAACCTAGTTGGAGCAAAGAAAATATGGGTAACAAAAAAATTTATTGTTTATTTATTCTTCATAGTTATAAATATAAAAGAGTAAAAACGAAATATGGGATATGGATAATGGGTTTCGAAGGAAAAATATTGGATATTTTTCTAATTTTAAATCCTTATCAATGATACATGGAGGTCATGTCACTTTTGGTGATAATGAAAAATGGGAAATTATGGGTGTTAGATCTATTGGAAATATTAACTATATTCTTATAAAAAATTTCTCTATATATAATGTTTAAATAATAATATGATAAGTATAATTCAGATTTGTGATGCATGTTATATTTTTTATTTTTCCTATAATTCTTGTTCTATTTTTAAAGATATAATTTTTAAATTCAAGGAACCAAAAATAGAGAATGCCTATACATAAGATCTTAATTATTTGAGTAGACAAAAGGTGATTTTTTTAAATGATGAAAAAATGAGTAATGAATATGGAATATAATATTAGGTAATTTTATTGTTTACTTTTTTATGAAATTATCCAAAAAGGAATTTATTTTGAGATTTACCTCAACTTAAATTGATTAAAAAGAAGCTATGTGATTCCTCCAAAATGGGAAAGAAACTCAAGTCATATTTTAAACCAATTAAAGAGGATTCAACCTATAAACCCCTATAACGTATTCATATGGATTTATTTGACCATAAATTTTTACTATAAAAGGAGGAAAATATTTTGGTTTATGTTTTAATTGATGATTTCTCTAGATTTACCTAGGTTTTCTTTTTTTTTGAGTGCTAAAATAGAAGCATCTTCTTTTTTATAAATTTATACTAACTGGTTAAAAATAGATAAATATTACAAAACTATTTATTGAATATGTAACCATGAAGGATAATTTAAAATCTATGAGCTCAATGCCTATTATTTAAAACATGGTATCAAGCATACCTTTTCTGCCCATATGACACCTCAATAGAATGGAGTTATTGAAAGGAGGAATATGATTTTTGCAACAAATTTTTTGAACTAATTTATGTGAATATAACCAACCTACTCATTTTTTTGAAGCTATGAATACAACATTATTTTATCATAAATAGAGTTATAATTAAACCTATTTAAAAGAAAACACCCTATGAGAAATGGAAGAATATAAAGCCAAAATTTAGATACTTTATGGTTTTGGGTGAAAGGATTAATTTATAAACACCAAGGATAATTTTGGTAAGTTTGGTCTAAAATATGATAAAGTAATATTCCTAGTCTATTATATACTTCTAAAGCATATATATTCTTCAAAAAATGGTCAAATATTAATGAATAATAAACTATTGTAAAATTTGATGAAGGTGATCATTTTGATCCAAAAATTATTAAAATTTATGAACTAAGTTATTATTTAGAAAATATGTGACATGAGTATCTTTTAAATGACAATAAGGGTGATGATTTGGAACTATATTTTCTATAACAAAATTCTGAAAGGTTAGATGCCTGTGAACCTAAAAGTGTACTACCTAGAAATCCAAAAACACTTAATAACCATCATTTATAAATGGTTATAAGAAGTTTAGATGAATGAATTAGAACTATTAGGAGTGTAATAAACCTTGTAGAGTTTACTATATTTAAATATCAATTAAAACCTAAGTCTATAGAAGAATCCTTGGAAGATGAAATTTGGGTTATAACAATTCAAGAGGATTTAAACTAGTTTAAGAAGAACAAGGTATGTGAATTAGTTGATAGAACCTATGACTATCCTACTATAGGAACACAAATGGGATTTTTGGGAATAAGAAGGATGATCATGGTGTGATAAATAGGAATATGCCTATACATGTGATAAAGAGTATAATCATGAAGAAGGTATAGACTATGAGGAGACCTTTTACCCTGAATCTATATTAGAATACATTAGGATTATTTTATCCCATGAATCCTGTATTAATTTTAACTTTTATCATAAGGATGTAAATTATGAATTCCTTAATGGATTTATAATGGGGGAAGTTTATATTGAATAACCTCATGGTTTTGAAAATCCCCATTTTTCAAATTCATCTTTTAACTTAGTAAAAATTCTTAAAGACTTAAACAAGCACTGAGATATTGGTATAAACATTTATGTTCTTTTATTTTATAAATTTTTTTTGTAGGTAAGGTAAATCTTACATTATTTAAGAAAATTCATCTTCTAATATTTTTTTAGTAAAATATATGTTAATGATGTAATTTTTTATTCTAAAAGTTAAAAATAACATAATGAGTTTTCAATATACATGAAAATAGAATGTGAAATGAGAACGATCTATGATTTAAATTATTTTATTTATTTTCAAACATATCAAAAAGACTTTGGGAATCTTATACATCAAATAAAATGCATTTAAGAATTGCTAAAATGATTTGGAATTGAAAGTGATAAAGTACATACTTCCCCTTTGATTTCTAATGAAAAAAATGACTTGGATGATGATAGAAAACCAGTTAAAAACAAGATTTATAGGGGAATAATTGGGCCTTTATTATATTTTACTTATAGTAGTAGAAATATTATGTTATCAATATGTATTTTTCATGATTTCAATATAATCATAAAGAATAAATTTTAATGTATTCCAAAAGGATATTAATATATTTAAAAGTAATAATTTCTCTCATATTTATTTTTCCAAAATCATTTTATTTTAATTCAATATCATACTCAGATAAAAAATTTTGTGGTTTTAGACTAAAAAGTAAGATTACAATAGTAACCTTCTATTTCCTGGGTAAATCCCTAGAATCCTAGTCCAGAATGAAGTAACACAATATTAAATTAGCTACTATTGTAACAAAATATATTGCTTCTAGTAGTTATTATACACCGATGTTGTGGATGAAACACACCTTAATAGAATTCATATTCATTTATAATCAAGTCTAAATTTAATGTGATATCTCTAGTTCTATAAAAATTTCAAATAATTCAATAAATCATTCAAGAAAAAGAATATCGACTTAAGTTATCATTTCTTTGGATATCATGCTCAAAAAGTTGATATTTCTCTTGACTTTATCTCTATAGTGAATCATTAATTTAGAAGATATTTTCACTAAACCCATTTTGTGTGACAATGTCATTTTATTAAAAGAGAATTGAATTTATTCCTTTTTAAATAAATATAACGTGTCTTATTTATTCAAATTTAAACTAATTTACTCTCTTAATTTTTGTTGAAATTTAAGATTAGGAATTTTATTATAATATTTAGTTTAATTCTATAGGAAAATTAATATTGTCTGTATTTTCTGTTTATTTAAAAATTTTCAATTTTAAAAATTGAAATTATTTTCTTATCTTTAGTTTTTATTATTATTTATTTATCAGTCCAAATTAACCCCAAACCAGAATGTGGTATTTAATAAAATTGTAACTCAGGAACATGACCAAGTATTAAATAGACTCTCAACCCTTTTTCCATTCTCATTTGTAATCTCCCATTGAAGGCGAACCATCATCTCAAACCTCCTAACCCCTACTCAACCTTCAATAAAACTGTTTGAAATGGGAATTTTGATGCATGTGGATGTTGGAAGCTCCGTTTATTTTACTAAATCCCAAGTAAGTGGATGAAATGTTCCCATAGGAAAAGAAATAGATATGGTGAGGATGAAGAAAACCAAAATGATGTTAAAGAAAGAGTTTTAGTTTTAAGGATCATATTTTCTGTTTGATGAGAAGTTGGATTTTATTTTTGAGGAATAAATTAATGAGTTCTTGATATATTTTGAGTTTCATTTTAACCAAACAGAGGTTGTAATCTCATTAATTATCAAATGAAAGGTAGTAGTAATTTCTTCTGTTGAAATGGATGATATTTTTTACTATCCCCATGAAGGGGAGGTTTATTCTAGTTAGAATCTTGTTGGTAAAATATTATTAGGTCCAATAGAAGTACTTAATTTTTTCTTTGAAACCTCATTTTTCGGAAATAATCCTATAAAAGAGTTGAATATTGAATAGAAGGTTTTGAGTAATTTTGTGATGATGAGAATAGCATAAAGAGTCGGATAGATGGATAAAGTTCTTTTTTAAGATATGTATTTGATGTACATCTTGATAAAAAATGTGAAGTTGATATTTCTAAGATACATGATGGGTATCATGTTTCATTTTTGTGAAGGAAAAGTATAATTTAACTACTATACTTATGTTAGATTATTTTTTTTTGTTTTGGAGTAGAAATTGGTAGATTCAAATGAAGGTAATGTAGTGAAATCTCTTAAAAGTAACACCCTATAATCAATTATCTTAAAGATGAATGGATATTAAAGGGATTCTACTTTAAGTTATTTGAATGTAGTTGGCCAAGAAAGTGTGACTGTTGGAGATTTAGATATAATTTAACAACCTACTGATGCAACACGAATCAATATGGTTTCTTCTAGGGGATAAAGGAAACAATATTTGTAAGAACTGGTCCTTATGTTCCATTCATTAGTTCTGTAGTTGGGGAGACTATCTAGATTCAAGAGGATGTGGCTGCTCAGAACCAAGTCATCAATGAAATTTCTATTTTTGGAGAGGAAGATCACACGTAGAGATAGTTTTTGAGAAAAATATTTATTTTTCTAAATATATGGCATAAACAACTGGTCATGTAGGTTCTAAAGTTCAAAGAATCATGAAGTTAAAAGAATTGCATGAAGAAGATGATCCAATTCTTCCTATACCACCTATTGATAAAGGAAGGGGTTCTATTGTGGTTATGGAATTTTAAAAGTGTTTCCATACACCACTAGTTCCATAATAACATTTAACTACTCATTGAGTTTCTCCTTCAGTAAGAAAAAGATTATAAATATTGGAAAATAAAGTGGATTAAAACGAACTAATGACAGTTCTTTACAATCTAAGAGTAATTTTTTTAATTTAAAATTGGATTTAGTTTCATGTAAATATGATATAAAATAACATAAAGTGTAATTTGTCTCTAAGTTAGAATTTAATAAAATAGTTTCAAATGATAGATGACCAAATATGAATGATCAATACTCTTTGGATAGATCAACCTAAAGATCCTGGTTTTAATATAAGTTATATGAAAATGGAGGAAATAAAATCCTTGGTAAGTTGTTTCAAATTTTTTCCCTCTAATGGATGAGTTTAATAATCTTATTACCTTGGTTTCATCTTGAAGGTATTTGTTTTAGAGTCATACATCATTTTATTGAGGTTTATCTTAATAAGTTCTTGATTAAATAAAATATTTTAGAGTTGAAGTTAAAGATACCCTACACACTTTGAAAGATGTGATGTTGAGTTATTTCAAATATATAAATAAATTAAAACTCTCTACTACTTCTCTAATAGAATCTCTACTTCCCCTAGGTTTCCAAAATTTAGTTAGTCAGATGGTGTCAATGCTGAGTTATGTTTTTTAATGAGATCCAGTGTCTCCAAGATGAGTTTCTTTCTCTATTGATATTGGATGAGATGAAACATGATTTTTTTTCCAATTTTATAATACACAAAAAGCTATTAAGAAGAATAATATTGGGTTAGATATGTTCATGAATGACCATGTTAGTCATATTGATAATTTTTTTAAGTTATTTTAGAAAACAATTTGGGTGTTTTAAAGAATGTATGAGATATTATTTCATGATTCGATTAAATAATCAATAAAAATGCTCAAATTGTTTTTAAATCCTCTAATGTAAATCTTTCTAGAAGTTATGGATCTGTATTTCAAGAAAGATTCAATTTTAGAATAAGAAGAAGCTCCAAAGGTGCTAGTTCTAGTTGTAGGAAAAGAGTATGTTGTTTACAAACATACAAGGTCCATTCCTTGTATAGAATATGTTATTCCAATTCCTATAATTTCAGTTTTAGTTGAACCAAATCTGTATATATTTTTTTAGTTTATGAATCTTATCTCAATGATATTGAGGATGTTTTTCAAATTTTTCTAGAGAAAGGTAATAACATGGAATAAGAGGTGAAATTAATTAATGGTAATATGATTGACATATAGAGTTTTTTGAATCATATTATGATGAATTTTCTCAAGGATATGAATTCTAGTTTATCTAAAAAATACATGTCCCCTCTACTTCTCCCTTATACCATTAGTGACTATACTATTTTCTCTTCTATAAAATCAAAACATCTTTAGAAATTTATCTAGAATTGATTAGAATCAATATCTACAATTCATAATTAATTATCTCTTTTGATTATTTAATTTTGAAAGTATGATGTTATTTTGAGGATCCACATGAGTTCTGAAATTGTGTTTCAATTGAGAAGAAGAAGACCTCATGGAACCACTCTTTCTTGTACTTATTATCAATCCAAGTAGATAATATAATGTGTTTACGATACTTTAGTTCCATCCACGTCAACTATAACTACCTATAAAAATGATGTAACCTTAAAAGTATATCTCTCCAAACCAAAATATTAGTTTTACCCCATTCTACCACTTGTGTTATTTGAATAATATTTTTTAATTATGCTGAGAGGATGTATATTTTTACCTCAAACCAATTAATGAAATACTTCTTTATTTACTTATTTTAAATGTTTTTTTACTGATTATTTTTTCATTTTATGTATTTCTATTTATTTTATTTATTGAAACTCAGTCTTATAATAATTCTATATTCTATTATTGCACTACATTTAGATAGTTAATGAATGGAAAGTTCTATATTAAACTGTGTTTTACATCTATTTAAATTTATGTTTAATTAAACACCAAGGGGATAAGTTTTTACCTTTCAAAAAGGTTATAAGTAACTTAATAAAGAAGATAAAAATTATGTTTTAAACTCTATATGTCATATATATTTAATTTCTATTTTAAAATTTTTTAGTTTGATATCTTCTAGAATGTCTATTGGGTATTGTGATAATTAAAAGTGGGGAAATTATTGGACTAATAATTTTGATCCCACATATCCTATGCACTTTTGTTTTTGATGATCACATAAACCCTTCATATTATTCTAATGATCTTTTTTAAGTGTGTTCATCAGGATTTGTCCTATTATTATGTGTGTGGTATCTAATTTCATTACGTATGCATTCTAGATTATTTTAGCTAAAATCTACCAATGTTTAGAAAATCATCTACATCAATCACCTACGTAAAGGAATCAACTCTGTTAATCAGATACATTACGAAACTTCCTAATTTCAAATTGGCTACATCGATAAGATCGCCTATGTGAGCAATCACCTTAATGATCATTCAGTTATAAAAAATAGTTACAAGGAGTAATTGGTTTTTAAATAACCTACATGAAGTATTAAACTACATCATTTGAATCAACCACATCATTTTTGAATATATGAGTAAAATCCTATGTGATTCAATTTGGCTATAAGAAACAAAAGTGGCTACATGGATTCAAAAATGAAATCAGTTATGTCGTGATGCAAGTTGGTATTTATTATCATTGAAAAAATAAAATGATATTTTAGAGATGATGTACACTATTTAAATGTCAAATTACA
The DNA here is from genome assembly GCA_963277665.1 of Viscum album. Classification (NCBI taxonomy): domain Eukaryota; kingdom Viridiplantae; phylum Streptophyta; class Magnoliopsida; order Santalales; family Viscaceae; genus Viscum; species Viscum album. Next base: position 77,981,417 of record OY728163.1, on the reverse strand, counting down.
TATTTTAGGTAAAATTGATTATAATTAGAGCCATGTACTGAGAAAAAATACAAGGGAAGCATTGTTTGTTTGTATTTACTATTGCTGAGGTATTTCATTGAAAGATGATATGTCATTAATACCAAATTCTATTAATCATGTGCTGTGAAATAAATTATGAAGTAGTGAATGCATTTCTAGTTTTTTAATTTTCTCATTTTAAGTATGAGATGTTAAAATAAAAATAAAATAAGAAATAACTAAAGTGTAAAAGAAAATATAGAGAACTCATTCTCAATAAATATCTGAAACAGTGATCTATTTTTCTACTCAAGTAAGAAATATAAATTATTATTCCATTAGTTGTGATTATCTATGACCCATGATGATTTTAAAATAATTTTCTTCAGATAGTTATTCCTCAGATCATTTATCTTGGAGATCTTTCAATTCATTCATTTGTATCTTACAAATGTGATTTGAAATCTATAAAAACTCTATATTTATTATCATTCATTGAAATGGTTCCCAATAAAAGTAACTTTGATGAATATTGATTATAATTACATTTTGAAGATTTATGAATTCAACTATGATAGTATCAAGTGTTGACTGCTTGCACTTAGCCATGAAGTCCCTAGAAAAAAGGATTGGAAGTTTATAGAAAAAATGATCTAAATTTCCTAGAAGAAGGAAAAGTAGTCAATGAAAGAAGGACTAGTCTATTGGGACTCATAAAACTTGTGATAAGAGTGGTGGTGGAGTGGACTAGAGGACTTATATTCCCTGAAAAACTATAAATCACTGAGTATTTTTCTCTCCTTTATGATTATATTTCCCCTAGATGTATTATTAAAGAAAAGATCAGAAGTCAATCATAAACTAAAGAGTGTATTTTTTCTATGTGAATAAAAATTTAAAGAACTAAATCCCCTCCCCCATATCGAGTCTTAATATTGTATGTCTTTGATTACAAAACCCCATAGATGCATGAGGTAACATGTCCTTTTTCCATCTACTGAGTGGGATCCACCTAACGTACTAGGGCGCAATTCCTATTTCTATTATATATTATTCCCCCATCGGGCATTAGAGTACTGGTGGGGTTCACTTACTTATCCCAACATTATATGTTAAACACATGAGATACTGGGCATCGATGATGGACTTTTAGAGATGCAGGAAGACTCATCATCCTGGGATGAGCGATGAGATAGAGATCCCATTTATCTCTTATTTAGGTTTCTTTATGAGAATATATATATGTTTTTGGGTTGTGTTTCTCTATTAATTTGAGATGATATGACTACTTATATTGTTTCTTATATTTATCCTCCTTTAGTTTTGGGGTCACCTACTCCGTAGGTATATACTTACCCCTATATGGACTTTTCTCACACGAGTTGTGTGTCATGAAGATGATGAAAAAATCTACGGTGTTTTGAGTGGATCATAGTGATAATTAGGTTTATTGGTCATGTATGGTGTTCGATCTTAGAGATTAGTTTCCGAGATCTCTCATATTTCATTTCTTCCAGTTGTTGTCAGTTTGGGGATTCATTTTTTTCTGGGTGTGTATTTTTTCCCTTAACACTTTGGTTTTATTATATCATACTCTAATGTATTTACTAGTGTTTTATTCATTATCGTCACTCTTCACCAACCCCTAGATTATTGGAGTTTGGCTTGGGGTTGTGAAGGCTCGTCCGCCCACAGTCCATGCAGGATCAAGTGGATCTAGACGTTACAGAGTGGTATCAGATATGGTCCTTCCATAGGTTAGTATAGAGATGGACTCATGATGAGAATTGGCTAGGAACATAGAGAAAAAGTTTATAAGTGTATTTATTATATATTTTAGGCCAAGTAATGTAGTTTGGGTGTGGCAACAAGTTATCCATACACCAGGACTCTATATACCTTCTTGTCAACTCTACATACTGAGGAATTAGTTTTAGGGAACAATGGTATATGAATCATATAATATAGAGTCCTTTGACAATCCTTATTGATTCATATCCCCATATATATATATATATTCTCATATTACCATGGTATGTCTTGATCAATTTTATGATGACTTAGAAATGATATCCCACCCGGAAACTAATTTGGGTTTTTGACAAGGATATTATGAGTGATGGGGCCTCAGTTCAGGGGATATCTCTAGAGTTCTTTCCTCCATGAAGATAGGAAGTAATACCCCTGCCTATTGAGTACTATATATTACCAAAAAGATAGTATGAGGATGCACAAATACTTAATATGATTCATGAATTCTATAATGAAAGACCGCTAAGGTTCCATGGTGAGCTAGATCCCCAGACAGTGGAGAATCCACATGAGTTGGTGATCTAAGTCTTCAAGATCTTGGGAACCCTGAATGATATAATTATTGCAATGGAATCCAGTCTTTTCCATGGAGAAGCTAGGAACTAGTAGAGGCCAGTCATGTAGACTCATGATGAGACAAAGCTATCATGGACCAACTTCCTATAGCTATTGGGTGAGGTTTATTACCCCTATTTATTGTTCTTAGTTAATATTCAAGATCTTATAAAGATTCAAAAGGGTAGTATGAAAATTTTGAAGTATGTATCAAGGTTTACTAACCATACATGATACTCTCTTAACATAGTTAAGGCGGGATACTTATGAGGGTATAAGTATGAGAAGGGTATCCTGAGAGACATATGTTCTAGTGTGGTTACCCTATGTAATTCTTCTTATGTTGGTGTGCTAGAGTGGGAACTGGGGATTCAGAGATTCAATTCAGAGGTACTTCAAACAACTAGAGATATTAGTGGGCATCATGGGATTGATTCATCTATAGTAACTAGCAGGTTCCATTCCTAGGATCATATCATAGGAGTCCTCCCAAGGGATGGTCTCAAACACATGAACATGTGACAAAGTGTTCTCAGAGAGGACCTATTCAGATTGGAGTGGGGAGATGTTATTCATGTGATGAGTGAGGTCACATGGCATATGATTTTCAGACTCGATGTTCCAAGGAGTAAAGGTAATAATTGGATGATCCACCATGGTAGAGGCACCACCATGATCAAGGTTCTCCTAGGCATGGACATAGTGGCCCCCTGGGAGGTGTTGCTGGAATAAGAGTGGGAAGATCTCTATGAGGAGGTTCCATTATTGAAGGTAGAAATTTTTATAAACATCCAACACCACCACTGGGGGACCATGCCAGGCTCAAGGAGCTAGTTGTTGGGGTCACAGGTAGCTGCATTCCACAGAGACTTATGGACCGGTAGCTCACGAGATGATACGAGGTACGATATATGTTTTTTCTACACCTTTTCCAATACTTTTTGAAACATGTGTGGGTAAGTAATTTATTTTTATATCCTTTTTTCAAGATCTAGAGCTCCTCATTGATACCTTATCACAACATATTTTTCTAGAGGATTCGACTGGGTATGATTCTTTGATATCTCTTATCTGTCTAAAGTGAGAGATATCATTTGGTTGAGAGAGTTCACATGAGGCCTCTTGGTCATCAAGATGAAATCTTATGACACCATCTTGGGTATTAACCAATTGTCCACTGTTCATTCCTAGATAAACTATCATTGCAGGTGGGTTAGATTCCTTAAAAAAACGGGGTGATATTATCCTTTTTGGGAGAGAGAGATATCATAGCTAACTTAGTTTCCTTCATGTGAAGGAGGCCACATCCCATCACCTATTAGTTGTTGAGTTTAGACCATGACGTAACAAGATCTTGAGTCATATGGATTCCTTCTACAAAGGAGTAATTAATGGATATCTTTATTAAGGATGTTTTAGGACTACCTATAAGATGAGAGATGGGATTATGAATTAAAATGAACCCCAATACTATACCTATATCTTCTCCAGTACATATGATAGAACCTATGGAGCTTTGAGGGTAGAGGGTGCAGCTGGGGGACCTTGAAGAGAAGGGTTTTATCAGACCTAGTGTGTCCCATTTGGAATCTTTCATCTTGTTAATGAAAAAGTTTAATGAGATATTGTAGCTTTGTGTTGATTTTCATCACTTGATCCATGTAAAAATAAAGAAAATATACCCCTTACAGTGTATTAATGTTCTCTTTTACTAGTTTTTAGGTTCTAATCAGTTCTCGAAGATTGATCTTAGGCGTAGCTACTTGTATTTGAGTGTTTGATAGCTTGATATACGGAAGCATACATTCTGATGTCTCTATGAACACTATGTGTTCCTGGTTATTACTTTTAGTATCACAAATTCTACTCCCGTGTTTATAGATTTTATGAAATTGATCTTCCATTCATACATGGAATGATTTGTGGTTTTCTTCATTGATGACATACTCATCGACTTTACATCATAGGAGGATCATGCAGAGTACTTGAGAATGGTCCTAGACTGATTTTAGGAGCACCAAAATTATAGTTTTCTCTCGAAGTTACAGTTATAAATCTAAAAGGTTAACTTTTTAGGGCATGTCATTTTTTATCATGGATTATCTATGAAATCAGTGAAGATTTATATAGTTATTTCTTGGGATCCACCATTGATATTTTTGGGGATATGTCATTTTTTCGCTTGGAAGGGTACTACATGGGGCTCATGGAGGACTTCTCTAGAATTGAATTCCATTTAACCTTACTGATGTGAACATTAATTCTGTTTAACAAGTTTGAGAAGTTTTAGATAGCCTTAAATAGTTGAGGATGAGGTTAACCAGTGATCCTATGTTGAGACTACTAAAGGAGGAAATGGATTATATAGTGTATTATGATGCCTCTAGAGCTGGGCTCAAAAATGTATTGATTAAATGGTAGGTAGTGATCACATACATGTGAAGGTAGTTGATAAACCATGAGAAGAACTATGTGACTCATGGAATAGAGTTGGAAACGATATTATTTTCACTGAAGATGTGGATAAACTATCTTTTAGGGGTTGATTTTTTTGTTTACATTTACCATCAGTGCCTTGGGTATATATTCATGAAGAGAGATCTAAAACTAAGACATAAGTTATTATTTGAGTTCCTATAGGACTATGACTTTGAGATAGTATATAATCATATGAAGGGAGACATGATAGTATATTACCATAGAAGGTTGTCTTGTTCATGTTTGGTGGAGGAGGCATCTGAGCAATAATATTCTTTGTAGATAACCCTGGTAAAATAGAGGGGTACAACTTATATTCAATTGATGGTGTTGAATCCTCCAATTCTATATAATATGAGGGAGGTTCAATTAGGATACATCATCTATAAGGTTATTTGTGATTATATATCATCAAAAGATTTACTAGATAGATTTTCTAAATAAGGGGAACACGTCATCCTTCTCCAGGGATGGAAAATGGTCCTGATCATGATGCGAGAGGTGATGATGATGGAGTTTCACACTTACCCCTTGGATATACATTATGGAATGAAGATGTTGTTCAAGTACCATTATAAGTATTTTTGGTTGGTTGGAATTAGTTATATTATAGATGATTTTACCTCTCAGTGTCTCACTTGTCAGTAGGTAAAGGTTGAGAACTAGGATCTAGAATGTTTGACAGAACCTCTTAAGACATCTGAGTTGAAATGGGATGGAATAACAATGAAATTAGTGAGAGGTGTTTCATTTACAGAAATAAGACATGATTATATCTAGTAATACATTACCAACATATGATTTCATCACACTTCCCTATCATCAAGGAGTAGAGTTTGGTGGAGAGTCTGGTACAGTTGTAGATATAGGATATTTTCTGGATCCATTGGTTAGCCTTGACGATTACCTCTAACTATGATGTGTGGTTTCTTTCATGGTTGTTGAGGGGAATGTAGGAGTAATTTAGGACATATTTGTGGATAAGTATTTTATTTAACCACTAAAATAGTTGGGAAGACAGAGCACACTATCATGGAATTAGAGGATATGTTGAGAGCTTAAGATATTGACTTTGTAAAGAGTTGGGAGGATCATTTACCACAAGTATAGCTTTCATATTATAAAATTTATCACTCTACGATCGATATACTATATTTGAAATCCCTATATGGTAGAAACTATAGGTAAAAATTATATTAAGCTGTGATTGGAAAGACATCTCTTATGGGTACAGAGATGGTGCAGGCAATGATAGAGAAGGTTCAGGTGATCCATAAGCACATGAGGAAATCCCAGAGCCAAAAAAACATTACATAGATAAATATAATAGTCTCTTGGAGTTCAAAAAGGTAGAATATGTTTTCCTAAGAGTCTCTATATAACAATGATTGTGGAGGTTTTGTTAGAGAGGAAAACCATCCCCGATGTTGATCGTGGTTTTTAAGATCCTACATAGGGTTGGATTAGTAGAATACCACTTAGCCTTTCCCCCATAGATGGAGAGGGTTAATCATGTATTCCATGTATCACATATGAGGTGATATGTACATTACCCTACACATGTCATTGACTAAAGAGATATAGACATCGTGGATGGATCCACCTTCATAGACTACCCAATGGTGATTGAGGATCAGTGGGAAAAGATCCTATGAGGAAAGACCATTTCCTTAGTGCATGTGGTGTGGCAGTAAAAGAGTATTCAGGAGAACTCATGGGAGTGGGAGATCCATATGCAGTCTTAGTATCTCCACCATTTGGTTTATATTGTTCTTTTTATGGGGGGGGGGATAATTTAGCGACCTTTTTTCCTTGTAAGACATTGAAATATATTAAGAAATATTTTCAGATCTACGCACTAAGATGGTACATGATTTCGAGGGTCGGGGATCCCAAAATTTATATTATAAAAATATTGACTATATTAATTTCAAACATGTATATTTTCCTTCATAAATAATAGGATATCTCCCAAAGAGGTACATGGGTTAGAAATTTGAGACCACAGTTTAATTTGGAATGTAGAGTTTACCCTATGATCAACCTAAAGTTGGTCAATGCCGGACATTCAGACGAGTTAGTCATTGGCGGGTATGTTAAGTGGATTAATTAATTAATTTTTTAAATTAAATAATATAATACCAATAACATAATTTCATCTATATATTTTATTATATAAATACTCTAGGGTTAGCCACAAAACATTGGGAGCTATGAGAGGAGAATTAGACATTCTTCATTAGAGAATCCGAATCAGACAAAGAACAGTGATTGGATCAAGGTAGATCCAGAGGAAGTGAACATAATAGATCTCATACACCACTACATAATTCAATATTCACTAATGATTGATCATTAATCAAGGTGGGGTTTTCCAATTTGGGATTCTTCCATTTATTAAAAGATTGAGCATGGATTTTATATACTTTTGAGCAGTGATAATTATTCTTAGCATTAGACCCACAATTTATTGATTATATTGATATAGTATAATTCTTCCATTGTTTCATAAATTTTCACCACTTGTGATCTTTGATTATGATCATTGGCATAGAACAATTGGCCAATGATTTCTTCAATTTGTTAATGTTCTTCACCCCCTCCTTTCTTGTAATTATTTACCATTGGCCTATAGGGTAATAGTTCGACTTTTATGGGGTAGGTTGGAGCATGTTTTAACCATAAGGATCATGGAAGTTACATGCATGACAGAAAAATTAGAATATCAAGGATGGATTACGGAAGAAAATAGGTTTTGGGTGATGCGCTATGGATCTAGAATCCGAGATCAGTGATGGGATCAATAAGTGGATGATGGGAGATCCATCGGGTGTCCCACGAGCTTCATGTGAAAGAAAAAAAATGTTTTTCGACCATTGGAGTATGGGAAATGATGGACAAAGGAAAATCCCACTATTTTTGAGTCTTTAAACCGATGGATTTGTGGTGGTAGGTGCAGATCTAGAGAACTATGTGAGGAACTATGGTTTCTGTGAAAACATGATTACATGGAATGTAATTAGATGAACAAACACCATGTAATACCCCTATATGTGGTGATCGGGTTTTTGGGAAGGTATGGATCACACTCCCTGTGGTTGGCCCCACACATATTGAGACCCTAATCGGATGGCTAGGTTGTGTTTTGGCTACAAGAAGATAGGACCCCATGAGGGATGACATGTCGCGTACATTGGGAGTACATGAGCATGAGCCAATAAACATGAATGACTATGTAAATGGCTAGGTACATGGGCATGGCCCAAAAAAACCAGGCATGGTTAGGACAACACATGCATGCCTTGAGTGGCTGATATATTCAATGTAGCCCCTGTACATTCCATGTATGGTAACATGGATTCCATAATGTGTTTAGAGAAGAATATAGTTAGGAAAAGGAGTGGGACCACAAGTTGTGTTAACCCCAAACATTTTTTCACCCCTATGAGAAACTTCCACCTTGCATATCTTCTTTGTCGGGACTCAGATTTTGTACTTGGAGTATCCTATCCTAAAACGTTTTTACAGATTGAACACAATGAAATCCCTCATAGAGTATTTTGAGATATGAAATAGAATTTTATGAGTGTGATGCATCATTTGTCAATTCTTGATGATGGATATGATTTGGTAGGATCATCAGTGAGTGAGGCTAGGGTTTGAAACCCCAATGTCATGTCAGAGTATGGGCACTTATACTCCTTACATAGATTGAGTGGCACCCACTGGAACACTAGGGAATGGGTTCTCAATAAATTGAGTGGAAACCCCCCTCTATGCACTAAGGAGTGGGTATTTTATAATTTGAGTAGAACCCCATTAATGCACTAGGGAATGGGTCCTCTATTGACATATACCCTCTCTGTTCCACCCTCCTAATGTACAAGGGCATGGGTCCTCTACCCCTAGAGTGGCACCAACCCGATGAAATAGGGAAAAATTTCTATATCAATACCTACTTAATTACACCCCTATCATACTAGGGTACATTAACTCTATTCTTTGAGTGGAAAACCCCTTATTCCCAATGATCAGGTCATCTATCCATCTACTAAGTGGAATCCTCTTGATGCACCAGCACACAGGTCCTTATCCATGCTTTAAGTGGAACCCCCTTCATGCACCTAGGAGTGGGTCCTCTGTCCATCTACTGAATTTCATACCCATAATATACTAGGTAACGAGTCCTATTTCTAATTTATATTGCATCCCCTCAGTCTGAGGAGCTATGGTGAGGTGCTGGTTCTCCTCATGACCTTCTCATACTGACACACGAGATGATATGCATTGATGATGGAACTTTGGAGCTATAGGGAGATTCATCCTATTGGGATGGGCTATGATGTGGAGATCCCTCTCATCTGGGTTTATTTATGAGAATATATAGGTTTTGTTTAGTTATATTTCCCTCTTTCTCTTGGTTGAGATGACTACTTCTACTCTATATTCTATTTCTCCCCTTCGGTTTTCTGGTCGTTATACTGGATATTTATATACTTACCCCTACATAGACTTTTATCATAGGTGTCATGTATTATGAGGATGATGGAATGATCAGTGGGTTTTTTGTTGGAGCATAGGTATTTTTGAGCATAAAGACTACATACAGTGGTGGGGTATGCTGATTAGGAGTCCGACTCTCTCAACTTTCATTTCTTCCATTTATTGTCAGGTTAGGGAATTATTTCTTTCTAGGAATTTATTTTCCACTTTATAACATGGTTTTATTTTTTTATAATAAAATGTATTCACTATAGGTTATTTCATTCATGGTTTGTCTATATATTTTACAACCTTTATTTTATAATCCTCGATACTACTACATGTAGTTGGTTGGGTGTGTGCATATAGGTACATTAGGGAAAGGGCTCTTTATATAGTAATTATTTCTTGATGAATTTATTTATTCCCTATCCTATTAAGGGTAGGCTTGTGGTTGTAAAGGCTCTTCATATTATAGGATAGAAAGGCCTCAGTGGTTTGGGTCATTACAATGATCCCATTGTTTAAGTCCATCCCTTATTTCTCTAGTGTCAATTGGACTTTATTTTAAAAATTAATAAGATAATCTTAATGATCAATGAAAAACAACTATATTATCCACTCATACGATGCTTAAAATCCTTTTAAATATGACATATTATATAATGGTCCTATGATAATCAAATTAGTGAATGTGTTTTCTATAACTAAACTACTTGATAAGGAATTTATTCATTAAAAATAGAGTTTTATTTATAAACATTCTAGTCATTACAGGGATATTATAACAAATCAAACTACTTTATACACTATAATGTAATAGTCATTATAAAAGGAGTAAACACACATTATTGGACATGGAGATATCAATTATTAGTCATGCAAGTGTTCCATTATCATTTCGAGGTAATACATTACAAACAACAATATAAACACAAAACCCAGCATCAACCAAAGTGATAAATGAAATTTCATATGAAATACGATGTATAAGGAAGTATGTGTTGTGTAGAGTTCATGAATAAGGAAGAAAATAATTTATTTAGTTCTATTCAGGTAGAAAAAATTGCACCCCAAGGCATAAAATTTATCTTTATGTGATATCCTGAGAAAAAAGTGATATTACCTATACAACCCCTTATATAAAAAGGTAATAGTGGAAAGAAAAACAATATTTTTGGAGTGGGAGAACATATATAAAATATATTGTGTGAGTGATATAGATTTGAATGAAATCATGAATCAAGATATATAATATTTTGTGTTTGGAAAAATTCCACAAAGGTCTAAGAAGTTCTCTACTATGATGAAAACATGAATATTCCATGATAGTATTCAAGAATATAAGTACTATAGTTTTATGACATCATCGTATGGGGTATAGATGATGTAGTTTATTTTTTGTTTTTTACTCATAACATCTCATAAATTATTATTTTTTAATCTACATGATGAGATTATATAGGGATATATCAGTAAGTAGGAATTACACATGTTTTTCATCATTGGGTATTCCTATTCATGAATGTTTTTAATTTTCCTTAGACATTATTATTATTATTATAAATATCACGACTCATGTACTTATATAGTTTTACCAAAATAGTGATTCCATATATTTATGGGAAGTATGGTATGTCTGGTGCATCCTAAAGGGTATATTATTAATTAATAAGTCAATAAAGGATTATTACCTTAAATATTTATGGAAGATGATATGTCGACCCTTTTATTAGAACGAAACTCTCTAAATAAAATCCATATCAATGGTAAATTGATGAATTTATTTCATATATATAAATAAAGTCATATCATGCATATAGGATGAGGAAATGATTGTGAAACCTACTTAATGAGATATCAAGATTTTTTATATATTACATCATGATAATTAATTTGTGGTTATTATCATTGCAACATTAACTTCATCCACTATGGTTCTTTTATGTATTTAAGTACAATTATATTGAAATTTAGGAAATCTCCCATGAGGCCATTAATGTAGAGGTCTAGAGGGTCACACACATAGTGTATCATTTAATATTAGTTAATACAATTTGAATATAATAGTTAGAATAACTATTATTATTAAGTTAAAAAATAATATTTATTGGGGATTTATTGTTCACATTTATTCACTTATAAAATTTATATGTGAGTTGAATATTAAATAAAAATTTATTCACAAGACTATGAATAAAATAATTAATTATTTATTTAAGGAATAATATTTATTTATTAATCATGTTTTGGAAAATTCCAAGGAAGGTGGATAGGTAAAGTTATTCACCTGATAACGAAATTTATATAATATTAAATATCAATTAAATAAATAATATTTTTCTTGTTTAATAAAAATTGATATTTAGTTTGTGCATGTTAGAAAATTAAATAAAATAATAATAATAATAATTTATGTAATAGGGTATTTTTTAGGTTTATTATTATTTATGGGACATTATAAAATTAAAAATAATAAAACATATATATATATATATCAAGTTATATTTTTTTGTGGTGTTCAATATTTTTATGAGAATCAATTGTTGGGCACAAAAAAACTCTCTCTAGAGTTCTCTCAATAATGTGCTAAGGTTTTTTTCTCTCAGGACCAAGAAATTAATTCACCACTACAACCTCATTCTCAATACGTAGATAATATGAGAGATATATTCTTTCATCCTCAAATTATTGGGATTTGTTTCATGGAAAAAAATATAAAATGATCATATAATACACGCAAGTAGCTAGAGTTCCATAAGTTTCATTTAGAAATCAAGGTACATGTGTGGATTTAATTTATATAGATTCTATTTTGGATCTTGTTAGAGTAATGATAGTACAACTAAGATGAGATTAGAATGATCGATCACTATATTGAAGAAATTACTCAATATTGAGGTAATTTATTGTTATTAATTTAATAATAAATTCCGTGTGAAAGATCCCATCTATGTTTCTATGATTATTTTGTCTCATTAAATTGAATATTATCATCATATAAGTAAATTAAATCATGTTATTTTAGTTTATCCATAAGATAAAATGAAAAACCATCATTTATAATATGATCAACCAACTTAAATTACAACTAGAATCATTAGTGAAATCATAAAAAGTGTGCGGTAAGGATAACTCTAGAAATAAACTAGTATTAAGAAAAAAAGGGAATGTTAGTAAATTATTCTAAAATTTGACTCAGGATAGTATATATGTAGAGACCCAAAGCTTGAAGTACATAGAAACTAAATTAATTTTGTAGAATATCTAATACATAACAAAAACAGACTCCAAAGGATCATAATAGTTTAGTGTCTTTGGAAACCTGAAATATAATCTTCTAATCTTAGTGAAAGATCTTCAACATATACCATAAAGATATTCCTTTTTTTTCTGACCTAAAACCTTTCTTTATATTCTGGAAAAAATAAAACATATAAAGGGTGAGCTCAAATTCTCAGTAAAGGTAAGCATGGAGAAAATAAAACAAACCATATACATTTGAACTTCAAAATATGAACATAATATTTAAATATCAAAATCTTTAGCAATGACATAAAACATGGTAGTATGTAAGGCATAGATCATAATGGATCATCAATCATGATAAAATAGAATGATAATAAAGCATGTAATTGTGGAAACCATTAAGCATATGTTATGATTTCCATAGTAACCAAGGCATTGCTGCCAAGACCATCTTAGTGGACAAAGTCCCTTTCTGAATCGAGTTCACTCCTCGTTCTAGTCCTGTATCACTGATCCAGATTAACTTACCGTTCCATCCATGTCTATCTCATGAGATATAAATTTTTACCCAATGAATTTGAGGGAGATATAGGTCCCACCCATCTCATAATGAAATCATTCTTACTTGTGCCATAACCAGAACATAAATCATTTATTATAACCCAAGAATAAGATGGGTTTCATAAACATAATACCATCATAGCATAATCCATATAAAATAAATGGATATCATTTCATCATAATAAAATTGAAACCATGTAAATCATAGAGACATTATACTTGAAACATACACATATGAAATAATGTCATCTTAGATAGAAAATGGTTTTGAAATGAATTTTTGAGGAAAATATCCTTTCTTCTTCAAAAATCATTTTATTTTCAAAAAATGCCATGAAATTTTAAAAGAAAATTATTTGTTGAAAATAGTCATAAAATCTTGTAGAGTAAGCTTCATTAAAATGAGGCGTTATGAAACCTTAAAAATCTGTTCACGCTGTATAAGTTAAAAATAACATTCTTCTCGTACTTTTTTCAGAAAAGTCAAAAAGTTCCCCATGTGGTAAACAAAAGTAAGATTCCTTTAATAACATGTGGTAAATTTAAAAAATGGGTAAAAATGACTTTAAAAACACATTAAAACATTTTTAGAAAACATGGGCATGGATGATAACAATAACCCCAGTAAATACTTATGAATAACAATCTCAGATAAGAACAAGATTGGAATAGTTAACCCTTACCTTATGTCCAATTTCTTCCGTATGTGTCCAAGACTCTTGTATATTGGGTTTAAAATTATTATTAACTTATATCAGAACCATAATAATATTTATGATATCATATATGATTCACTTATGACTTTATATTATCCATTCATTTTCCAATTCCATGTTAAAGCATCATTTTGGGTAAAACCGTTTCATTTATCGTCCGTGTTTGGACGTGTAATTATTAATATGATTAATTAGATCATTATTACTTAATTCCAAAATATAGAACATTATTTATATATAACATATATTCATAATATTCATATATATAATAGATCTATAAATAGAAAGAAATACACCGCTCATGGAGACGGTAGGCCGTACGTACGCATGAACGCTGTTTTTCTTTTCCTTATTGAATTGAATGGAATTAAGTAGATGACATACATATATATATATATACATAAATACAATAGAATTATTATGTCATATATTTCATGATTACCTATTATATATACTTTATAATCATTCTTGAATTGTTTACATGGTAAATGAATCTCATCGCATCGTGGAGACGGTAATCCGTACGTACGCACGAGCGATGATATCATTACCATATTTATTGAATGGAGTTGGAGTGGATGATATAATATCTTAGAATCAGTATTATGTTATAATAATCATATATAGTTATTATTTACACCATTATACCCATCCAAGTAAGGTGGCGGTGGAAAAACTGATTACACCACGGCGTGGAGACGGTATTCCGTACGTACGCATGCGCAGTGATTTCATTTTCCGTAGGATGGATAGAAAGTGAAATAGGGTTGTTTCATATTTATAAAAACATATCAGTATATAAGTAATAATGATGTTTTTACTTTATAATTAAACAACTGAATAAGAGGAAGTAGAAGAAGAAATAAACTTGAAAGAGTCGGTAGAAGAGATTACCTCTTACTCAACACACCTCATTTAAACTTCTTCTTAGGGCACTAGAGTTGGTCTTTTGAGAAGACAAGAAACTCTATGATATAACTAGAGAGGTTTAGAAGATTAATTGGCAGGGTTTTTCCGAGCTTCAAAGCTCATAAGGGTGTGAAGAGAAGAGGGAAGGGGTGCCCTTTTTATAAGGGAGAAGAGGGGGACCTTAGGAAAAACTTAAAATATTATTTTATAATAAAGTAATATTCGGTTTTTAATATCTCCAAATTGATTTATTTTGAAGCTAAGGTGGGGATGGGTCGAAATAAGATCAACAAATAGGTTTTATACATGTTTAGGTTACTATTTTTTCCTTATCATTTAGATTTAACTCTAAGTTAAATAATTTAACTTTTACTGTGTCTTTTTGTTTTCTTACACTATATGGTTAATAAACTTACTATAACAAGACAAAAGAATCCCAAGTGGTTCATTATTAATATATATATCCTTATATATGTCATTTGGCCGAACCTTAGATTTTTATGAATAAAATAACAATTAATAATATAATATTTTTTTAACAACTATTTTATGCCAATTTTGACACTCTTTGGTACTTGATTTTTGTGAAAGTCATATCAGCATGATTAATTCGAAAAAGGATAATTAATTCAATAATAAATTTTCATATTAACCTATAAAATTATTTGAATTCATAAAAGTCTAAAATTACATTTATTTGGGTATTTATAACATCAATTATGTTAATATTTCATTAATAACGTAATTACTGCATCATCATTGTGTCATAAATAAATTAAATTATTTAATTTCTAAAAATTATAAATAAAATACAATTATGTATGTAATTTTTTTATCTTTTTAATGAATATTTATGGTCAAATTTATCATATGTATAACCTTATATTAAAAATGTTTTAGTTATTAAAATTTGATTTTAACTCTTTTAACTCTTCTTTAAATAAAATATTAATAAATGTCCTAATCTAATCCAAGTGGACCTAGAGGGTAATATTTTATTCCTAAGGTTTTTTTGGTCGAATTACACTTATCCAATAGAATTAGGACATGTGTTAGGGTAATAATAATATCATTTTTACACTTAATTACCCTATTTACTTTTAACGGTGGTAAATAATAGTAAAAAGTTACTATTCACAAAAAATTATTTTTATCTTATTGAACCACATTTTACTCTTTGATATTAACCATGTCTCTCGGATTTTCGAAATTCCACTCACAAAAGCGGTAAAATTAAGTTTTATGTAATTTTTTAAATTCTCCTTGGAGGTGGGTAAAAGACGGTGAATAGTTCAATAAAATTTTTATATATCTAAAATTATTATAAAATGACTCAAATGAATAACATTGAAATTATATAGGTATTATGTATCAATTTTGATCTAAAATAAATTTAAATAAAAAGTTGGTTTTTAAATAGTAACCTAGTGTTTTCACTATTCATCAAAAATTGAAAGTTTTCAGAAAAATAAAAAAATTCACCCTAGGCTAATTTCGATATTCCAAATCCAAAAATGAAGTCCATTTTGAAAGATAAAATTTATAAAATTTTATAAAGTGGGTATTACTATTCATAACGGCTAGTTCATAATAATATTATAATAATATCTCGTTTAGTGAAACTTGGTATTTTGAACTACACACGCTATCGAAGAAGGTTTTGATTGCGTGTAATGCAAGCCAAGTCAGGGATGCATGTAGTGAAAGATATGTTTGGTGTGGTGTTTCGTATAACATAATCAAATCTTATTTCATTTATACATTAAACAAAATCTATACTTAATGTTGCATAGAATAATTTCCACAAAACGAACTTGAAATTGTGTGTAACACAAGATGAGAATAGTGTTGCGTATACTGCAAGCTAATACGGTGTTGTGTATAGTACAAGATAATCTTAGTGTAGTGTATAATAGAAGACATCAAAGAAATTAAAAATAATATATCACATAAAATCTCGGGGTGTTACATTTCACCCCCCTTAAAATGAATTTCGCCCTAGAAATTCATCGGGGTTATAAATGGTTTACTACTTGAAAGTTTCTTTCATAGAAACCCACATCATAAAAAGGAATACTAAAACTTAATTTTAAAAAGTGAAGTATGAAACATATCGGTTACCCAAATTAACTCACCATTGGGTTTCCACATAGGTGAAAATATGGATATGGAAGAGAAAACTAACCATCAAGTTCTGATGAAGAGTGGTAGAGAACATGGCTATGAAAAATTCAACAATCACAAAGCCATAAATTTGTGATGATCTAAGGTACCATCAGATTCATCGGATATAAGAGCACTTGGACAACATTTTTGGTTTTGAAGATCATTTCCCTAATGTTAAATAATTTTTGAATAAAAATAAATACTTACTTGATTTTGGTACAATCTCATCGTTGTTCTTGCCTTGAACAATATCCACTTCATCTCTTAAAGAAATGAAGTTGAATTTTTCATTCGTGAAGTGTTAGCAGATCATGCGATAGAATGATAGGTCATTCCATCTATCTCAAACAAAAGGTTAGCAAAAGTTATTAAATATACATAAGTGCATTTTTAGTGAGATTAATCGTATATGGTTCCTATATATCATGACACTTAGTAAATTAAAACTAATTTCTACTAACCAGGGACTTTCTATAGGCCCGTGGTAGGTGATAAAGGCCTATCACACTTCAGTTGTGGGTTCGATTCGCACAGCCTTGTCCGATGCGACAGGTTGTCGACTGTCCTACAGGTTGTCCTTTTTCTAAAACTAAATTATTATAACATTCAATAAATAATATCAAAAAAATTTCTAGCCTTAAACAATAATAAATTATGTCCAACGTAATCCATTCCAATCTTTAGGCTTATCCAAAATACTTCTGTCTAAGCTCATAGTATAAAGAAAACAATTACTAGAAATGTCATCTGCCGAGCATTTGAATACCATCATTTATCCCCCATATATCATACGATATATCTTGTTGGTAACATTCCAGACATGTGAATACCTTAATCATGTATTACCATAGAACCTTAGTGAAAACATGAGTGTTGTCAAAAGTTAACTCTTTCCACATACCAAAATCCTAAAATTTCTATATACTCAAACCATTATATCACTTTGTCCTTATATCAGTCATGAGCTCATGAATGCTATCAAACATTTCATTTTCACCTTATCATATCATCTACTTTCCAAAATATTTGAATTACTTTTCAAGGTTACCAATACCATATAATTATTGAAAACCATAATAAACCAATACATAGATATTCCAATATTCCACAGTACTATAAATTAGATTCCACAACATTATTTTGGAATCCCATTACATACACACATAATCATTCCACTACATCGTTTTCATATTCAACATTGCCAATAGTGATCACATGTGACTTCCCTTTGTCCTTTTCCTTAAGAGGTTGTTGATGTCAATCATCATTAACCCTTGGATTAGGGAATTGGTTAGCATAATTCCCCATTACCTTGCACTTGAAGCATTGAAGTGTTGGTGGTGCATTCTCTACAGTATTTTCTTTATTCACGTCATTAGAAACCCTTTTTCCATTACTTTGACACTCAGCTGCTTGATGACCTTATTTTCCACACTAAAACATTTTCTAGTCCCTTTAAGACAATCTCCACCATGCTTCTTTCCACACTTTGAGAATAAAGAAACATTCATCATCTTTTCACCATTATTCTGAGATTTCTCCGTGAACTCCATCTTTCATTTCTTTTCAAAACCATGAGATGGATATATAACACCAACTTCCATTTATACCTTGATAGAACAATGCACAATTTCTTCATAGCTACTGAAGTCTATTATCGCTAATTCCCTTCAAAGACTTGGTTTTAAGCCACTGATGAATCGATCAACTTTACTTTCAAGTTGGATGATAAAGCCAGATGCATACCTTGCAAGCCTTGTAAAATTCGCCTCGTATATACCAATAGATTCATCATCCTTTTTCTTAATATCAAGTAACTCCTTTTCCATATTTGTTCGAAGAATAAGAGGGAAGTACTTATTGAAAAACAAGTTCTTGAACTCGTCCTATTCCATGGATTCAATTTCATCTTGTGGCCTCATATTCTTAATTAGAGTCCACCATTGATCTTCTTCACCTTCTAAATAGTAAAATTGCAAAACAACTTTTTCATGTTCCGAACATCGAAGTATGGAAAATATCTTTTCAATGGTACTGATCCATTGTTTGGAAATAAGTGTATTAGAAGACCCACTTAAATAAGGTGGACGTTGCCTCATGAAGGACTCAAATAGATTATTATTCCCTTCTCTGCTCATTTGGAAGTCCAGAATAATTCATAGCTTGTGTAAGTATAGAAATAAGATTTTTCACTCCATCTCCCATAACATTGGTTTGTTCAGGAGGACAATCATTTCATTGTCTATTACATTGATCAACACGGTTCCTTCGGGTTCCATCCATCGTCTAAAACCCAAAAAGAATAGTGTGAGGAGAAAAAATCATGCTATAGAAAACAACATAATAAAGAGGGAGTACCTTAAATATATAACATATTATGGTTAATTCTATGATTTTTATCGTAATTTTAGGACTATAACCTATACTTATACTTAACCTTAGGGAAATCCCTAGACATACCCTAGAAATATCTCTAGGGATCTCACTAAAGTTCTCGAATCCTAGTTTCCAAAGCTTGACTAAACCGAACCTCTGATACCAACTGTAGAGACTCAAAGCTTGACGTACATAGACATTACATTACTTTTTGGTAATATCTAATACATAAAAAAAATAGACACCAAAGGACCGTAATAGTTTAGTGTCTTTGGAAACTCAGAATATAATATTCTAATCTTGGTGAAAGATCTTCAACATCTCCCATAAATTTCTTCCTTTTTTTTCTTACCTAAAACCTTTCTTTATATCATGGGGAAAAGAAAACATATAAAGGGTGAGCACAAATTCTCAGTAAGGGTAATCATGGAGAAAATAAAACAAACCATATACATTTGAACTTCAAAATATGAACATAATATTTAAACATCAAAATATTGAGCAATGACATAAAACATGGCAGTATGTGAGGCATAGATCATAATGGATCATCAATCATGATAAAATAGCATGGGAATAAATCATGTAATTGTGGCAACCATTAAGCATATGTTATGATTTCCATAGTATCCAAGGCATTTCTGCCAAGACCATCTTAGTGGACAAAGTCCCTTTCTGAATCAAGTTCACTCCTCATTCCTGTCTTGTATCACTAAACCGGATTAACTTACCATTCCAGCCATGTATATCTCATGAGATATAAATCTGTACCCAATGCATTGGAGGGAGATATAGGTCCCACCCATCTAATTATGAAATAATTCTTACTTGTGCCACAATATTAATATAAATCATTCATCATAAACCAAGAATAAAATGAGTTTCATAAACATCATCCCATCATAGCATAATCCATATAAAACAAACGGATATCATTTCATCATAAGAAAATTCAAACCATGTAAATCATAGAGACATTATACTTGAAACATACACATATGAAATAATGTCATCTTAGATAGAAAATGGTTTTGAAATGAATTCTTCAAGAAAATATCCTTTCTTCTTCAAAAATAATATTATTTTCAAAAAATTACATGCAATTTCAAAAGAAAAGTATTTTGTTGAAAATAGTCATAAAATCTTGTAGAGTAATCTTCATGAAAATGAGGCGTTATGAAACCGTAAAAATCCGTTCACACTGTATAAGTTAAAAATAATATTCTTCTCGTACTTTTGTATGAAAAGTCAAAAAGTTCCCTATGTGGTAAACAAAAGTAATATTCCTTTAATAAAATGCGGTAAATTTCAAAAATGGGTAAAAAGGACCTTAAAAATACATGAAAACATTTTTAGAAAACATGGGCATGGATGATAACAATAACCCCAGTAAATACTTACGAATAACAATCTCGTATAAGAACGAGATTGGAATAGTTAACCCTTACCTTATGTCCAATTTCTTTTATATGTGTACGAGACTCCTATATAGTGGTTTTAAAAATATTATTAACTTTTAACAGAACCATATTAATATTTATGATATCATATATGATTCACTTATGACTTTATATTATCCGTTCATTTTCCAATTCCATGTTAAAGCAACGTTTTGGGTAAAATCGTTTCATTTATCATCCTTGTTTGGACTTGTAATTATTAATATGATTAATTAGATCATTATTACTTAATTCCAGAATATAAAACATGATTTATATATAATATATATTCATAATATACATATATATAATAGACCAATAAATGGAAATAAATACACCGCTCATGGAGACGGTAGGCCATACGTACACATGAACACTGTTTTTCGTTTCCTTATTGAATTGAATGGAATTAAGTAGATGAAATACATATATATATATATATATATATATATTTACATAAATATAGTATCATTATTATTTCATATATTTAATTATTACCTATTATATATACTTTGTAATCATTCTTGAATTTTTGACATGGAAAATGAATCTCATCGTGTCGTGGAGATGGTAATCCGTACGTACGCACGAGCGATGATATCGTTCCCAAATTTATTGAATGGAATTTGAGTGGATGATATAATATCCTAGAATCAGTATGATGTTATAATAATCATATATAGTTATTATTTACACCATTATACCTATCCAATTAAGGTGGTGGTGGAAAAACTGATTACACCACGACGTGGAGACGGTATTCTGTACGTACGCACGCGCGGTGATTTCATTTTCCGTAGGATGGATAGAAGGTGAAATATGGTTGTTTCATATTTATAATAACATATAAATATATAATTAATACTTATGTTATTACTTTATAATGAAACAACTAAATAAGATGAAGTTGAAGAAGAAAGAAACTTGAAAGAGTCGGTAGAAGAGATTACCTCTTCCTCGACACACCTCCTTTAAACTTCTTCTTAGGGCACTATAGTTGGTCTTTTGAGAAGAACATAAACTCTATGATATAACTATAGAGGTTCAGAAGAGGAATTTTCAGGGGTTTTCCAAGCTTCAAGGCTCAAAATGGTGTGAAGAGAAGAGGGAATGGGTTCCCTTTTTATAAGGGAGGAGAGGGGCATCTTAGAAAAAACTTAAAATATTATTTTATAATAAAGTCATATTCGGTTTTTAATATCTCCAAATTGATTTATTTATAATATTAGGTGGGTATGGGTATAAATAATCTCAACTAATAGGTTTTAGACAACTTTAGGTCACTATTTTATCCTTATAATTTAGATTTAACTCTATGTTAAATAATTTAACTTTTACTGTGTCTTTTTGTTTTCTTACACTATATGGTTAATAAAATTACTATAACAAGCCTAATGAACCCCAAGTGGTTAATTATTAATATATATATATCCTTATCTAAGTCATTTTTTCTAACCTTAGATTTTTAGGAATAAAATATCAATTAATAATATAATATTAGTTTTTAAAACTATTTTATGTCAATTTTGACACTATTTTGTACTTGATTTTTTTGAAAACCATATCCGCATGATTAGTTCTAAAAAAGTTTATTAAATAAATAATAACATGTTATATTAACCTATAAAATTAGTTGAATTCATAAAAAGTCTAAAATTACATTTATTTGGGTATTTATAACATCAATTATGTTAATATTTCATTAATAAGGTAATTACTACATCATCATTGTGTCATAAATAAATTAAATTATTTAATGTAGAAAAATTATAAATAAAATACCATTATGTAGGGAATATTTTTCATATTTTTAATGAATATTTATAGTCATATTTATCTTATGTATAATACTATATTAAAAATGTTTTAGTTATTAAACATTGATTTTAACTCTTTTAACTCTTCTTTAAATAAAATAACAATAAATGTCCAAATCTAATCCAAGTGGACCTAAATGGTAATAGTTTATCCCTAAGGTTGTTTTTGGTCGAATTAAACTCATCCAATAGAATTAGGACATGTTTTAGGTTAATAATAATATTATTTTACCCTTAATTACCCTATTTACTTTTAACCGTGGTAAATAATAGTAAAAAGTTACTATTCACCAAAAATTATTTTTATCTTATTGAGCCAAATTTTACTCCTTGGTATTAACTTTGTCTCTTTGATTTTCAAAATTCCACTCACAGAAGTGGTAAAATTAAGTTTTATGTAAATTTTCAAATTCTCCTAGGAGGTGGGTAAAAGACGGTGAAAAGTTCATAAATTTTTTTATAAATCTAAAATTATTATAAAATGACTCAAATGAATAACATTGAAGTTATATAGGTATTATGTATCAATTTTGACCTAAAATAAATTTAAATAAAATAAATAATTATTTAAATAAAAAGTCGGGTTTTAAATAGTAACCCAGTGTTTTCACTATTCATCAAAAATTGAAACTTTTCAGAAAAATACAAAAAATTCACCCTAGGATAATTTTGATATTCTGAATCCAAAAATGAAGTCCATTTTGAAAGATAAAATTTATAAAATTTCAAAAAGTAGGTATTAATATTCATAACGGCTAGTTAATAATAATATTATAATAATATCTCATTTATTGAAACATGGTATTGCGTACTACACACGCTATCGAAGAAGGTATTGATTGCATGTAATGCAAGCCAAGACAGGGATACGTGTAGTGAAAGCTCTGTTTTGTGTTTCGTATAAAATAATCAAAACTTATTTCATTTATACATTAAACAAAATCTATACTTAATGTTGCGTAGAATAATTTCCACAAAATGAACTTGAAATTGTGTGTAACACGAGCCAAGAATAGTGTTGCGTATACTGCAAGCTAATACAGTGTTGCGTATAGTACAATCTAATCTTGGTGTAGTGTATAATAGAAGACATCAAAGAAATTAAAAATAATATATCTCATAAAATCTCAGGGTGTTACAATATAAATCATTAAGATAGAGAAGTAATAGTAATGTGAAATAAAATATTTTTATAAGTGAGTAAACATATATATTATAGATAATTATAGAAATATGGGATTGAAAAAATCTCAGGGTGTAGATACAATGGTAGTTTTTATAAAAACAATTTCCATAATGGCTCATGGAAAATAAAGTTATAGTGATAAATATTGGGTAGGAAATGAACTACCAAAGAATTATGATTTTATAATCATTAAGTTATGTGATATATTATTAATTATGAATAGTAAGTCAATATCCTATACTGAAGTAATAATTGAATAATAATAAAATATCAAGTGGATACAAATTCAAAATTTTATTATATTTAAAAAAATTAGGTCCATATTTTTTATTGTATTTATTACTAATGTAAAACCCACAGGGGTTAAAAGGGTACTCAAGAGAGAGTTGAAAATAGGTGGTAAAAGTGTAACTATAGAGAAATAATTAGTTATAAATGTTTTAATATTAGTGAAGGTGCTGAATATATGGAATCTTGTTTACTAATAGTGATGTTAAAATCCATTTGAATTCTTATTTTCGTAGTATGTTACCATGATTACTATATAAAATCTAAAAGTATCCATTTATGGATAAAATAAAATATTAAATCATGGGATAATTATTTTTACATGATCCAATAAGAGGTTAGTGGGAACCCCATTGTTTCCATGAAAAATATATTTATAACATATGGAAATAGATATTAGTTATAATGTTAGTTAAGAAGAAGTAAAAAATATTTCTCTAAGATTGACCTAAAATAGAAACTTATGTCTTAGGGAACAAGATATCCTAAGATTGATATATATGGTTTTTAGACTAACTTAGAGTATATAAATTTAAAAGTTAATATAAAATACAACATTGTACATTAATTTGAGGATTACATTCTATTTTATATGAAAAAATCTCTCTAAGATAGAATATTATAAAAATATGAGGAGATTAGGATGATGAATAAAATTCCATACACCTCAGTAATGAGAGTTATCATATATTCCATGATTTTTACAAGATTTTATATTTTCTTTGAAAAAATAACAATGGAAAAATATCAAATAATTCTTGGAGAGTTGTATAATGAATAGATAAAACTATCCAATATCACTTAAGAAGTACCCAGGTTGTATTCCAAATACATGGTAAATATGTAGAAAAAAATATAAATGGGAAATAAACTATTTTATTTAAATAGATGAAATTATATTTAACCATATTTAGGCTAAGTAAATGTTAAAAATAATCATATTAAATCCAGTGGTATCCCATTCTGTTAGGACCAATAGGGGCCTATATACCCTAAGAGGGGGGGTGAATCAGGGTATGGATATTCTTTTTCAAAGTTCTTCCTACCCCACTATATCTTGACCTCTTTATTACAAGGGTCACTTTGTTTTCTCTTGTGTGTAAACTATGATCACTTCTTTACTTCTTTATCTAATGATGATTCTTTGAATGCAATGAAGGGAAGCAAACAGGCAGACACAGAGATCTTTACTTGGTTCACCCTCACTGGGCTACGTCCAAGGAGCATACGCTAACAAGTTGCCGGTCGTACCAAATTCCACTATTCTTCACTAGATGTGGATACAAAGTTCGGGCTAGATCTGTTCTATGCCCAGGCTCACTAAATTTACAAAGTTTAGGGTCAGCTCACTGCTTTCCCAAGGGTCACTCCCTGTTTATCTCTCTCTGGCTCACTGCCGGTGGAGAGGATCACCTACTTCCTCTTCCTAAGCTCACTGCTCCAGAAGGGAATCCACTCACAGTTTATAGACCTGTAGGTCTCTTCATTTGCATGAATGCACGCATCTTTAACTGTTGATAGATGCTCTATTGATGTCCAAATTTCATCCACTGATGAATACCTCTTTGCCTCTGAACACTGGGCAATTCCTTTTGGAAACACCTTCGCAAAGCACCCTACTTCGCGAAGCTCCCAATTTCGCGAAGCTCAAACAAGCCTTCGCGAAGCTCCTGCCTTTTCGCGAAGCTCTATCATGAAGAACTCTCACGATGCACAGACCTTCGCAATGCTTAGGCCGTTGCGGAGCTCCTACCTCTCTGCGAAGCTCACTGATCCAACGTAGGGAACACACCTTTCGCGGAGCTAAAATAGCCACCGCGGAGCTCCCCTTTCGCGAAGCACACTGCCTTCGTGAACCACCTCTGCGAACCGAGAGCAATGGATTTTCTCTGAAAATTCTCTCTACTTATCTCGAGGGGGTCGACCTATATTTATAGGCGATTCCACCGACCCTCGGCCCTTCCGCGCGAAGTCAACGCCACGTCATCTCAAATCGCGAAGCTCCAAATTTTCAGCTGGAATTCTGTCCAAATCGCGAAGCACCACGATAATTTTCCGTTCGCGGAGCTTGACGTAGTCACGAAGAATCACCGTCAACATACCTTCGCGCCTTCTCTGCGAAGCTCCCTCGAAAATCCCTTCACCACCGCGATGCACTTCAGTCTATGCCGTTCGCGAAGCTTGACGTAATTGCGAAGACTCACCGCCTCCATTCTTCTGGTCTTCGCGATTTCCAAACCATGAATCCTATCTTCACGAAATTCATGCCTTTGACATATTAAATTATTCTCTTCATGGAAATCCTATTTTCGCGATGCTCACCAAAATACAAATTTTGGACCCCAAAAATTTGGCAAAGACTGGGAAATGACACCACCTTGTACTTCTCTTTTGTACCGCCTCCAGATCGTCCTTTCCTTTTTCATAGTTCTTTGTCAACATGGAATGTCAGCAACTTCTCGGGAACTCGACAATTCTCCCGGGAAACCTGCTTTGTCAACAAACACAATCAACCCAAAAAATACTACAATGTTACCTTGAGGGATTTTTTCCCAACACATTCTACAAAATCCAAGTATGTTATGCCTTTTGATGTACCTAATGAAGGATTTTAAATAAAAAATTATTCCAGATATTTTTGTAGTACTAAGAAGGTGTTGTATTTTCATAATAATTAACATTATGATAATATTAAAGTATTGGTAATGGAAGAAAGGATCCTAAAATATGGAAATAGAAAAATTACTTAATAGAAGAAATATTATTTTTGGGTATTTTACTAAAGGAGGTGAAGTCACAATTAGAATAGTATCCATGGATTAAACCATCGTAAGCCTAATGAATAAATCCACGACTCATTAGAAGATTGATTATTGATGTGGGGGAAAACTGGTTAATGGTTAAAAATTTGGCACGAGTGTATATGGGATGGTTGTGAGAGTGTGTTACCTAGTGAGGATCCCTATACCCACACTCTCAAGTATGGTGATAAAAAC
Source organism: Viscum album (assembly GCA_963277665.1). NCBI lineage: Eukaryota > Viridiplantae > Streptophyta > Magnoliopsida > Santalales > Viscaceae > Viscum > Viscum album. Next base: position 77,954,387 of record OY728163.1, on the reverse strand, counting down.
ACATACTTTGCACAGTCTTTGAAACCAAGTGAGATGATTCAAGATAAAATTATATTTATTTTAAAATATTTCTATAATTTAAACATTACATCTAAAAAAATCACACATTCCCAACAATTGAAGGTTTAGTATCTCTGAGGACTAGCTATATTAGAAACTTATTATGAACATTCCTCTATAATTACACAAAAAAAGATCCTATACTATAAATTTATTATGTTACACACATCTTCATAACCCATGGAATGCAAAACATAAGAAATAGGTGACCTCAAGAGACAATAAGGGAAAAATTATAAACATTTCATCAAGGTTTTGATCATAAACATAAGATAAAACATGATCATAAGAGAAATAAATTATTAATTACATGGAATAATAAGATTTTTCCATATGTTATGATATCAGGACATGTAATCTAATATAACCACACATTTTCAATGGCATAAGAGTATGAGATAATAAAAATGAGTCTTTGAGAATAATAATTGTATTATACCATAGAGATGTGAAAATAATAATAATTAACAATAGAATAAACATAAGAAGATAAAACCTTATGAACAAAGATACCTGAATCACATTCATGAAATAAAAAGAAATACACATCACATTCTCAAAAAAACTTATTAAACCATTTACTCACATCATGTTCATATCAAAATCCTCTAACCAAATCCATCCACATCATGTTCCTGAAAAAATGTGAACAATGATGGATATATCACATTCAAACAAAAAACTTGTGAACAAATATACTCATGTCGTGTTCAAACAAAAAAACAATGAACAAGTCTACCTAAATTATGGTCACTATGAACTCATGAGAAAAATATACATGCATCACATTCACTTGAAAAAATTGTGAAAAAGATAAACATATCATGTTTATTCAAGAATTCATCATCTCACATGATATTAAACTTTAACTAATTCATTTTAGGGAAATATAAGATACTAATCATCATTGTAATAATAATCCATACATGCTTAAGCCAAGGTAACATAAAAAAGTTCATATTTAAAGAATAAAATAATTTACATGTGGGAAAGATATGGGTTTTCAATAAATAATCACAATATTATTTATTATTATATGCATGGAAATAATGTGGATGGTTTTCATGACAACCATAGACCCATACTCCCATATCTGGTACCAAAAACACATACTTTACATATTATCTTTAATACCAACTATAGAATCTCAAACATAAATATCCCATAATAAAATGGTTTTAAGAAAAAAATTTATTACATAAATTACCTTTACCTTTTATGTACATAAATTTTTAGAATAATGGTAAATAAAAAAATAATAAATGAGATGCCTTTCTAAACTAATAGACATTTTCCCACTATATAAGTGCAACAACCTAAAATTATAGACATTGTAAAACTAATGTTATGTTTGATAACATACATTACATACTACACCCAATATAATAAAACCAAAATATATTTCAATAAAATTATTAAAAAATATATAATAAACACTAAGATGGTAAATAATTAAAATCAATTATGTTTTAAAGATAAATAATTAATATGAGTTAATATTGAAAAGGTTTATTTTTAATAAAAGTTATTTTAATTATATTTTTTTAATATTTTTTATTTTTTTTTTAAAATTATATAATTTAAATTTAATAAAATTCAATTCAATTTCAAATTATTTACATTAAAATTTAATTTTTATGTTTTTTGTATTTTTTTTCTGAAATAAATTTTAAGTAAAAAATATGGTTCTTATGAAAATTAAAATATTTTGATTTTATAATTATGGAAAAATATCACAAAAGATTAAAAAAACTCTTAAGTAATAAAAATTTATATAATAAACAATATTATGAATTTTAAAACATTATTTTAACTTATAAATTCTATGTACACAATTTTTAGAACTATATTAAAATGTTACTTTATAAAAAATAGTTTTTGATATTTTCATCTAAATAAGTGTTTTGATTGTAAATTTTTTTTAGCTTCTTTGAAAGAAACAAATATTTTTTAAGTTTCAATATAAACTATTTTATTTCATAAACATAATTATCTATGATAATCTTATCCTGTATATACATTTTTAAAATTTTAAACACACTTTTTCTAAAAAAAATTTTTTATGTGTTTTGCGCGCTAATCTTAAAATATACTTTTCAAACACTTAGAAATTTTATTTTATAAAATTATATAAAAATTTAAAATTATAAGTTTCAAATTAGGTAAAAGTGTAGATATTATTTTATTTCCATTAAAACTAATTACTAAGGTTAAAAATTAATTACCACAGTAAAGGTAAATTAGGGTAAAAGTAAAAATATCAAATATAAAATCCCTAAAATACTCAATTTTGTATCTAAAATGATTGGTTAAGGTTGGTTTTAACCCACAATCACTTTTACCTCGTAGTTTTTCAATGTTTTTTCCATTGACCCTTGAATATAAACATTACATTATTGAAAATGTAATGTTTACTTACAAAGATACCATTCTCTTAACTTATAGAAAGGAAACCCTCACACCACATAACAAATAACCTATAATTTGAATTTATACTTGAATATATACCAATTTTCATCACCTAGAACCGTCTCCCATGTAAATAATCTTCTGTTCTATTTTATTTTACTTAAGTACTTCATTTCCAATGAGTTTTACAAGACAAAACTCAAGCTTCAAATGTGAGTATTACTTTCACATACTCTTTTATTTTTCTATGATACTTACAATATTATATCTAAACATATTAATATAATGAAATAATTTTCATTTTTATACTTAAAATTCATTATATTAATTTAAAATAACTATTCATCACTTTTCATCCACTAATAGAGACCAAAACATGCATCATTTGTACATGTAAAATACTGCCTGAACAATACAATGTGATTCATTTTTCAAAACCACACCTATAGGATGGTATAAAATATTTATTTTTTAAATATATATTTTTCATGTCAAAAATATAATTCTTAAATTTTCATTTTTCATATTCTATCATTCAATCCATTCACTGAGAAATGGTATCGTTAATCATGCGTACGTAGGACTACCCCCTCCATGAATGATGAACTTCAATTGAAAAAACCACCCATAATTGATGGTTGAGAGAATGGATTTAATGAGGATATATTATTTTTATAACATTTTATGAATCTGTATATTTCACATTATCATTATCTAAATGCATCCCCTTACTAATTAAATTGTTATAACATGTTCCTATTTTGGTTGATTTAACCACCTACATAAATGTTGTTATAAATATTATTTTATAAAGTATAATTCGATGTAATATAATGGTAATATAAAGTAATAATGAAATATTTAATATGTTTTAATTAATCTGATATGTTGTTCTTAATATTTAAAATATTTATTAATATATAACATTTTTATCATTGAACATATAAAAAACTAGTTCATCCTGATTTCCATTTTCACAAGCTATATTCTGGTCTTTCACCTAATAAAAATTGGAATGATGTAATAACTGAAATAAAATTATTATTCTCTCTTGAATGAACTAGTAATGATGAAATTTAATTTTTTTTAAATTTTATCCCATCTTCATGATGTTTGTACGAAACAAAAAATCGAAATTTCTAAGACCCAAAAATTAAAAAAACATATAATCAGTTACAATATTTATAATATATGGTTATAAAATAATTATAAAAAAGGTATATTTTTTATATTTATGTTCTAGCATAAGTTATTATGATATTTATGTTCATTATAATTAAGTTTAGATGAAATTTAACGAAGTTGGGATGCAAGGTATGGGTTTCATTATCTCATTCTCAAATCCAAAAGAGGTGTTTGATATTTTTATTCATAATTTGTTTTATATGGTTTATTGAATACCCAATTTAATTTTATTATAATTAATATCACTCATTTAATGATACCTAAATTTTAATTTCATATTAATACTCTTATTCATTCATTACCAGTACTGTATATGTTTTTAAAAACCCAATTTTTATTCATTTAGTTATGATTTTCCTTCTTGAACATAATTCATATAAGTTTGGTACAATATCCCCTTTGATTGTATTATTTTTTAATTTATATTTTTTTATCATGATTTATATTTCTACCACATAACCACTTTCTAAATTTACCATGGTTAATCACTTATGGAATCCATAAAGTATTTGGTTATCTCAAATTTTCTTTCTTTAAGTAAAATGTTATTCCTTGAGAGTAATTCATCCATGATTGATAAATCCATATATATATATACTATTATATAATATATTTACTCTTTTATCACTAGTTAAAATGTTTTTTCAACTAAAATTTCCCTTATTAATGGGTTTCATTGTAATGACCCCGACTCTAGTAAACCAAAGTCAATATCTACCTTATTTCATTGGAATAGATACAAGGGTCAAATAGGAATGGAATGAATAGTTTTTTATTCTTGAAGAAACAGATAAATACATGATAACCATTTTATATTGAAAAAATATAACATAACTAAATAAAATCTTTGAAATACTTGAAACTCATTTAAAGAAATATTTTTCATATCACGGGGAAAGGAATTAAAATAATAATGGCTTCAAATTCTCAATAAGGGTTACATAAAGAGGAATATATCAAAAATAAAAAAAATAATGATCAATATATGAATTTTAATAAATGAAAAAACATCCCATTTAATTAATAACTTGACTATCATAACTGGATATGGAACAATCAGTAAAGAAAATTAATTAACTGAAATAACATTCTTTTTAGTCAATAAACTAAGAATAAAATGCGTCTAAAGATAATTTCAATGAAAAAATATCATTTATAATAGTAATTAAAAAAAATTCAATGAAGGAAATGATTTATTTTTTTACATAATGATATCAAGAATCACGATACCTCTACTATCATGACATTTTACAGGGCTGTTTAAAACTATGGGTAAAAACCCACATAATTTGAAAAACTGATTTTCCTCGTGAGACATATTGATACATTGAGGGGATATATAATTCTAGGCCTCAAATACCACTGAATTTCTATATCATTCCTCATATATTTAATTATCTATTTAATTCATGAACAATATTCCTTATCAAAAAATATCCATATTGTGTAAAGAATACATATTCCTCAATATTTCCCCAGCTAATAAAATAACATTAAAAGTAAACATCATATGTAGAAAAAGTACATGTTTGGAGAAACAATAATATACATGATAAAAATAATATGGATAATAAAATTATTAGATATTATGAAGTATAAAACTCAATATTCCTTTAATAAAAGTAGAATAAATCCCAAAATAAAGTGGTATTGTAAAATAGATTATTACCTTTTTAATTAACTTATAAATTATAACACCTTGAAATAATTAACATCAATTGAAACATTAACAATAATTAATAAAAATGTATTCATATTAAATATATCAAAGTGGTAGTATATAAATGGCATAAAAGTGAATAGGTGTATGTTAACAAATATTTCTCAGTGAAATGGAAACCAAGACAAAGTCCCTTACCTCATGTTTTTATTCTGGTGAACGTGATTTAATCTCATTTATAATGGTTTTAAGCTTGTCATAAATTTTTAATAGATCTATATTAATATTTATAATATCACATGAGATCATATTATAACATTTTACCACTAGTTTGTTAATAACGTTTCATTATTTTCATTATTTTGGGTATTAATTCCCTTATTTTATTATGTGTGTTTTGTTATGAAAGTTATATTTATTGTTTATATGATTTATATAAATCATATATATAGTGTTATGAATTTTATAAATGTCATATTTACTCATAAAATGAATTTTTTAATCATTTTATATGGTTGGACATGGAAAATTAATCACATCACTTTGTGAAGATAGTAGGTTGTATGTATGCATCAATAATAATATAATTTCCTTAATAGGTGAAAGGGAAACAATGAGGATGATATTTTAATTTTGTATAATCAATATAATTTCATATATATCACATATATTCATTAAATATATCCTTATTTTCTTCTATGTAAATCATAACTGAAAAATGAATCATATGTCTTTGTGAGGCGATCGTTCACCGTACACACAAGCAACAATATCGTCATTTAAATGGAATGTAAAGTAAGATGGTAGATTTGATATTATAATTAAATATGTATAATAATATCATAAATATTATATATATACACTAAATAAATCATTATGTTCATCTATGAGATATTTTGATGGAAAATAAGTTACATCAGTCTATCAGGTGGTAGTCCGTCATACAAGTGATTGATGATTTTGTTTCCCATTTGATGGAAGAAAGAAGGATTTAGGATATGAAATTAACACAATAAAATGAAATTATATAGGATATATTGGTGTTATTATATTTAATTTTTTAATATATAATTAAATGTTATAAAATAATAAATAAAAATAATGAGTTTTGTTCAGTCGATTACCATCCCTTAGAGAAACCTCCTTTGGATCTCCTCTTAAGATCCCTAGGGTTAGAATTTTGAGAATAAAAACACCTATATAATCTATATAAATATGTTTTTGAGATATTTCATTTTTTTTAGAAAAAGTGATTTAGAGGTGTGATGGGTGAAAGAAGGGAGTTTCATTTTATAATTGAGGAGTGGTAATTATGTGAATAACCAAAACTATTCAATAATGGGAAGTCACTCTGATCCAAAGTTCCTCTAAAATTGATAAAAAATAGAGTACATGGATTATATGTTTTACCAAACCTAAACAACAACAAAAATTAAAAATGGGTTTTCTTTCCATTATGTTTACTTAATTTTACTATTTTAGTTTTTACCACAGTGACTTGTATCTTTTTATTTACACAAGAAATTTAACCTTTTAGAATAAAAATAAAAAGTTAAATATTTTAAAATTTATAAAAATTAATTATAAATAATAAATATAATTTTCAATATAAAAATTAAATATGTGTGGAAAATAAATTTTAATGTAACCCCATGTAATGTGCAAAATATAGTTTTAACCTTAATCTGTGTAATTAAATTTTAAACTCTTTTTTAATTATTTAGGGAAAAAATTATGTTTTCCTTATTACCTAATATTAATAAATCTAATTAAAAATATTGAATTAATTTTATTAAATTAAACTCATAAAATTAGAAAATTTTAATTTAAAATAAATCTGTATTTCTTGTCGTAAAATTGTTTTTTAAGAAATACAATTTTCAAGCATAAGATGATCTTATTTTCATTATACAGAGAGTAATCATAATTATATGTATTTAAATTCATATATTTAGATATTTAGTCTATAAATTTAAATAAATCATTCATCATTAAACATTATTTTTGTTAATTAAAATGGATAGACATCATGCCTTTTAAAACAAAACCAGTTTTCAAAAAAAAAATATCATTTTTCTAAAAAATGCCCCATTTACCACCATTTGTTCCTATATTTATTTATATCAAATTTATAATTAATAAATTGAAACTTAAACATATTTTAATAAAATATTATAAATAAAATGTGTAATTTTTAAATACTATTTTTTTTAATATTTATAAAATCTTATTTCTAAGGGAAATTATCAAAAATTCATTCAAGGATTATTTTAACCAAGTTAAAAATTTATATTCATCCTATAAAATTATAATGATTATGAAATTAAATATTTAAATGATAATTTTATTATAGTTTTATTAATATATAATATTTACTCACTCTAATCGAGGATTGGGGTGGCATTTATCAGAAGCTATCGAAGATATTGAATTTATTTGAAAGGAAATATTTCATAACCTTTTTGGGTGTTTCATTCTTCCCTCCTAAAAAGATTTTTCCTAATTTTATTGATATTAAATTCTAAAAAATAATATTAGTTCTTCTTTATAATATCCTCTAGTTCCTATATTGATTCCTACATTTTATGATTTCTATAATGTACATTTACCAATTGATTTACCCAATTTGTTAATAATTTTCTCTCTATTATTAAGAATCCATATTGGGTCTTCACACTAAGAAATATTAGATTAAAATTATATTTCTTTAGAGGTGAGAAAATGTGTTGGGTCATGAATTTTCTTCCTTAATAATAATATGTGGAACACATCATGTACATTAGAGATGCTTGGTGGTATAGCCAATTGACAAGACATAACTCAAATTCTTTCAATAATTTTAAAGGTTATGATGTACCTAGGTCTCAAATTTCCCTTATTACCAAACCTTAACACCATGTCATGGAGATACTCTCAATAAAACAAGATCCCCCAAAAGAAATTACAAATCCTTCCTCTGATTGTCTGTATAACTATTTTTTCTACATTTAGCTACTTTAATATGAGTCTGAATAGTCTTTAACTTTATTTTTTCTTCTTCAAAAAGTTGTATACCGATAAGATTACTTTCATTAAATTCATCCAAACTAGTTTTAGTTTGAAATATCCTTCCATATAATGCTTCATATGAAACAATTTGAACGCACAAATGGAAAATATTATTATATAAAAACTCTACCAAAGGTAATTACTAATCCCATATACCTTTAAAGTCGAGTGAGAATATCCTACACAAGTATTATAATTTTTAAACAGTCCTTTTAGGTTGTCCATCAGATGATGGATGGTAGGAGGTTCTAAAATAAATCCGAGTATCAAGAGTCTTTTGAAGAAACTTCCATAATTTTTATGTAAAGCGGGGATCATGATCCAAAACAATTGAAAGTGGTGCACCATGAAGGATTACAACATCATTATTATAGATCCTTATGAGGCACACAAAAGGTAAATATTCTCTTATAGTAAGAAAATGTGCAGATTTTGTTTAGTGATCAACACCAACCCATATTGAATCATTCTTTATAGGAGTGTTTGATAGTCCTGTGAAAAATTCTATGGTAATTTCATCCCATTTATACCTAAGAACTAGAAGATGCTACATGACTCTACTAGGATGTTGTGTACTGGATTTCACTTGTTGATAAACAAAACATCTGAACACATAATTAAAAAATTCCCACTTCATATGATCCCAAAAAAATGTTCCCTCATATTTATATACTTATTGGTGATCCCAAGTTGTATAGAGATATCCAAACTATGAGAATAATCCAATAAATACCTTTTTAGATTCAATAAAGATGGAAAAAATAATTTTTTCCACACTTTAGAATCCCATATTCATAAACAATGTTTGCTAAATTTCCATCATTCCTGACATTAATTTTTTTTCTGAAGGTTCTCATCATTAGATTGAGAATTTTTTATCTTTTTTTAAGAACAACGGGTTCACAATAATTTGAAAAAGAAGTGATATATGCCATTCCTTAATAATATTACCCATATCTATCTATAATATATCCATGAACATAGGATCCCTCTCAATCCTCATTTGGGTCAAAACTCCATGATTCCTCCCAAACAAAGTTTCAAATACCTTATTTTACTTCCCTGAGTTATGGTGTATTGATAAATCATAATATTTGAGTATATTAGGCAATTTTATTGACCTCAATTGTTATCTTTTATAAAAGAAGATGTATTTTAGGCTTTTATGATCTGTGTATAAATCAAAACTGTAAGAACACATATCTTCTTTTTAGGTATGTTTTTCTTTTTTCTGGTGTTTTTGAGAAAAGAGGAGTTTCAGGAAATTTTTAAAGTACACGCCATGTACTTTATGAGTACACGCCCTGTACTCAGTTACCATGGGTAGCTGTGTGCTGGTCATGTAGCGGACTTGCACATGGCCATGTGGGGTGACCTGGAGGCCGCTTAAAGAGGAGTATGGAAAAGGCGAGTACAAGCCATGTACTCCCAAAGTACACGCCATGTATATTTTTTTTCATTAAACACACCGGGATCACATCTGATGGAAAGAACCGAATTCTTCTAGGTCTGGTTCATCTAAGAGTGAGGGTATGGCTGCAGATCTTCGACGAGCCCCCGACCCTCTGTCTGTTCTCCGAATCAAACACCATTGGTTGCATTAGAATCACATCGATGAGTTCTCTCTTCTTCTCGAGCCTCCAATGGCCTGAAGGCCTTCATTTTTACTGATTTTGACAATCCACCTTTCAAGGGGTGAGGTGGAACCCTTACAAGGCCTGTAGGAGTATGTATTACATGGTCCGTATTCCTTAGAGGAATTCAAGCCTCATTATTTGATTTCTCCTCCTTCATGAGTTATCGTGGGTTGAACGTTTTATGCTTTTTCATAGATCTATGTAGTTATAAGGAAATTCAAGCCTCGTGGTTCAAGTATTTTGATCTCCCAACACTGAGTTAGGTGGTTTGTGACTTTCTGTAGATAGTCTTTGAGTTTCATGTGCAAAATTCTCAATACCCATGAACAGGGTATTGCACATTTACCATTTTAGCCCTATTGTTTATCTGCTATGCTGCATGACTAAGTAGATGATTATTTTTTGTGAATAGGGTGATTTTTTGTGCTTTGGATTATTTTCCCATTCATGTTTTTCATGTTTAGACCTTTGGGTCATGGTTTCCATTTAGGATTCTAGTTACATTCCCATGCCTAGTATTGTAGGATGGTGTGACTGTGGTTCTATTATGATTTTGTGCTGTAGAATTCTAGTGAATTAGTTCTTGAGCTTTACCTTGGTCATTACGCGCTGCTACACTTGCTTGAATTACATGAGGCCATGAGAACCTGGTGTATATACCTTAGAGAGAATTGACATTGAGGGCTTCTCCATAGTGTCTTTATATTTTACAATGCGAGACCATATGGTTAATTGACATTGAGTGATTCCTAAGAGCGTCTGTAGTTCCCTAACACGGGCCACAGAGGGAATGTGAAATAAGTGCTTCTCTAGAGAACCTTTAGTACCTATATGAGTCTATAGGGGGAATTGATGACGAGTGCTTCCTTAGAGAGTCTATGCTTAAGCTGAACCAGAGGGGTTAGACTGAGTGTACTGCCCAGAGGGTTGCTTGTACTTGTTAGGTAGGACGAGAGGGGTTAGACTGAGAGTACTTCTCAGAGGGTTAACTGTTTTTTACCTATTTGTTGGTTATTTCTTGATACTGAACTGTGGATTGTTTACCATTGAGTACCTTCCTTTTTTAATAGTTTCTTTACTTTTACCTACCATACACTCATTGACTATTAGGCACAGATATCATGGTGGTTACCTACTATGATTAGTCTCACACCCTATTTGGGATATGCTTTTGGGCCTAAACAGATTATATTGTTGCAGGTATAGACAAGGGAAAGCACCCTTATACTTTAGGTACTTGACATGCTGTAGAGCTGGAGAGCAAGGGACCAAGCTCAGGCTTGTGATGATGAGAAGGTGGCTTCTATTTTTTTTTGTTTTTGTACTTGGTTTAGTACTGTATTTCAGCATTATGATTTGTTTGGGTGATTTCCTATATATAAATGTATCATGCATCCTTTTATATATAAATATATATATATATATATATTTGCTCCAGTTGTTTATTTATCAGTCTTCCACTATTACTGTTGTTTGGTATTATTACTCCTTCCACTATTTTATATCTGTTATCTCCACTGTGTACTCTACCAATGGGGGCATAGTTTCCCTAATATCACACCCAAGGCCCTCGCTGCTAGTCGGTAGCCTATGGAGTTCGGGGAAATGTGCTTGAGGCCATGTGACCAATCAGGTATGTGGCACCTTTGGGTGGCTTCTGGAACCGGGATGTTACAATAACTTTCACCATAGAGATAATGTATCTATATCCTCAACCTAAAGATTACAACTTCCAACTACTGGTCATGGATCAGATAGTTTTAGTCATTTGTCTTTAACTTCCTTGATTCATATGAAATATATTTATCATTTTTTATAAGGGAATAACTAATTCTTTCATAGACACATCACTATATATCACAAACTCATCATTTCCTGATGGTAGTGTCAAAATCAAAGAATTGACCAATATCCTCTTCAATTATTCAAAAAATTATTCCCATTACATTGTATAAAGATATTTGGGAGAGTCAATGTTAGGGTTTTTTTGAGATAAATGGATTGATAGGTGTGATCAATTTAAAGGAGTGTGTTCCCTTTTATAATTGAGGAGGGGCAACATTTTTGAAAGCACCTAAAACTATTCAATAATTAGAATTCACTCTCATCCCATGTTTATTAAAAGTAGATATATAATATATTTGGGATATGATATGGTTGATACAAACCTACACTAAAAAAAATTACATGGGTTATACAAGTTATTCATTAGTCTTTAAATTTACTTAATTTTACCATTTTAGTTTTTACAATTGTAACTTGTATATTTTTATTTACCTAGGTAATTTATACATTAAGAATAAAATTAAAATGAGACATATTATATAAATTGAACAAAATTATTATAAATATATAATAAAATTTATAAATTTAAAATTATCTATGTGTAGAAAATTAATTTTAACGCAAGCACATTTAACATGTAAAACCTCATTTTAACCTTAACCAACATATTTATTTTTTATTTTCTTTTCTAATAATTATAACTATATATTAATTTTACCATATTATATAATATTAATTATTTTTATTCCAAATATGGAATCAATTTTATTAAAATCAACTCACCTAATTAGATAAAATTTAATTTAAAATGAACCCCCAATTCGTGTCGAAAAATGATATTTCAAGAAATGCATTTTACAAGCACAAGATGATCTTATTTTAACTATATGGATAGTAATAATCATTATATGGCTATAAATTAAAAAAATTAGATATATAATATATATTTAAAATAATTCATTCATCATTAAATTTTATTTTAATTAATTAATATGGATATACAATATTCATTTTTAATCAAAAATAGTTTTCTAAAAAATAAATAATTTTATAAAAAATGTATCTTTTACCTCCAAATATTATTATCTTTTTTTATATAAAATTTATAGTTAATAAATGGTTTAATACACATATTATAATAAAATATTATAAATAAAAATAGTATTTTCTAAAAACTATATATTTTTATTATTGATAATGCTTATTTATAAGGGAAATTTTCAATTATTCAATGTAGACTTATTATGACCAAGTAAGTTAAAAATTTATATTCACCATATCAAATTATAATTTTTTTGCCATTAAATATTAAAATTTTCATTTTATTACATTTTAATCAATATAGAATGTTCACTTACTATAATTGAGGCTCGAGGTTTATTTTATCAGAAGCTATCAAAGAGATAGAATTTATTTAAAAGAAAATATATTAAAAAGTCTGGGGATGTTACATTATTTCTCCTAAAAGTGAAGCATCATTAAGAAAAAAAATTATCTCCATGAATGAGGGATTTTCCCCATTTACAAGTTCCTTATACCCACTTTTTTTATTTCTTATTTTTAAACCCAAATATGTGTTTAGTTATGTGACCTCTATATTTACATTCTCCTATTTTATAATGGCTGTTTTTCTACATATTTTATGATGTGGGTTTTCAAAAAAATACATTTAAATGGTTTTCAATCCTTTCTAAAATCATGTTTTTACCTTCTAGTCCACATTTTTTTTATATAATTTATGTATTTTTGAGGATAATTTAATTGGAACTCTTTATAATATTGTTTTAAAAATGAATCTATTTCCATTAAAAATGTTTTTAATTTTTATTTTTACTTTAATGTTTTAAATGGTTTTGTGAAAACCTTTTCATTTTCATTTATATTTACCCTATATAGTTTAATTTTTATGAAGTGATGTTTTGATCACTCTATATTTGTTATTATGATATTATTCATTTTGTAAAATGATATTTATTATATATCCTATGATTTCTAAATTTTATGTTATGTGATGTTTTTCAAAGGTTAAAAAAACCCATTATTTTTCCATGGGATCATTGTGATATGATGAATGTCTATTTTCAAGTGGAACACATATATATGTATGACTGATTTATGAAGTTCTATATCAACCTACAATTAATTGGTTAAGGTTTTTTATCACACTAGATTATTAATATTGAAATTAATGAGATTCAGGAAGTTTTCTTCACAATTTTTTGTGTGATTGAGATATAGGATTCTTTGTTCACAATTTTTTATATGAATGAGCTGTGAAAATCATTTATCATAAGTTTTTTTTTGTGAGAATGAGTAATTAAAAGTTTTTTATAGAATTATGTTGTGTTAATTCTATGTGGGAAGTACTGTTCATAGTTTTTTGTATGAATGGGATATGGGAATCATTGTTCACAATTTGTTGTGTCAACTTGGTACAGGAATATTTGTTCTCAATATTTTCTATTCTAATGTTTGTGACATAATTATTTGTTATACTATGATTCAATTTGATTCAATATTTATATATGCCTAGGATTATGCTCCTTGACTCATGTTTAATGTCTCATGACTACACATACTTTTTCCATGGCATATGTTTGTTCATTTGAGATTTCACGTCCTTCAATACTAACTTATAGAAAACTCATATTATTATATATTTTTTAATAAGAAATTTCTCCCATTACCATGTTTTTACATATTCATATGATCTAACCCTTGATGGTATATTGATAAATTTTCCCTTACTAATCATTTTATCTCAACACTTTCTTATGTTTTCATTCACTATGTTAAAAAGATGAGTATAACATAGAAGATTTATATAAGTGGATCTAGTGTGGATTCAAATGTGTTTTAATATTCACATGTATTGTAAAATAATTTTTTTATATACCTAATACTAAAAGAAAATATACCTTACATTCATGAAATTATGTTATTCATTTTGAGTTATAATGATTATCCAATGGTAATGTTGTAAAATAAGGATATTTTCATCTCACTTTGTATCCAAGACAGTATTTAGAGAAAGTGTTTTTAGAACTATAATCGAGTGCATAGGTCTAAATATTTACATTTGATATCAGAGAAGGGTTTAGTGTTTTTAGGATTAGTTTTTCTGAGACAAGTTTAGTTTTATTTATTTTTAGGGTTAGAGAACCCTAGTGAAAATCCTTGAAATGATTTTAAGTATATGATTTTATCCTAAAATATTAGCAATGACTTGAGTAATTGGTTTTCCTTACAATAAATTACTATCTGGATACTGCATTTTGATATAGGCTCTGTCATAGATATAAATATGGGTAATAAAATTGGATGGGAAATTTTGGGTATTAACTCAATCATCACCTAGTTCAAAGAAAAGATTCCTAACTTCAAACCCATTTTGACACTCTTAGGGGATATTCTTCAGTCAATAAAATCACCATTAATGAACAATTATGAAATATTTGACTTTGATGAAAACCAAATAGGTTAGAGAACATCATATAAAATGATCATGTATAATTATGGATTGTACAAATAGGTTCATAGGTTGATAAAAAGGCATCATATGTTAAATATGATTTATTAATTTTGAATACATATTTATATTTATGTTTTTATGATATTAACATAAAAATTTCAGTTATAGTATTTGGTTGAAATAGGGTCATATAAATGATGTTGATAAAGGTTTGAATCTAGAAAAAGAATATGTCATATAACTAAATAATGGGTCATACTTAAGTTTTTTAGAATAATTGTATATAACTATTGTGATGGAAAAGGCTTCTTTCATAGTATTACCTAGGATAGTGAGGTTGATATCCTAATAAAAATTAATGACTGATACCCTTATATATTTTCATTAGTGAGTGATATTTATCGATGATATTATGGAATATTCTAAAATTTATGTTGATTATGTGAAACATCAAATTATTTTTTTGGATTATTTTTTCTTTAAAGGTTTGGAAACATATATTTAATGGTATTAATAACCTTGAAAAGTGATTTTATAAAAATGTTATATTATTTGAGATACCTATTGGATAAAACATGATCTATGAATGGATAAATCTTTCATTTGAATTATACTTGAAGGTGAGAAATTAAAATGTTGATTAATTTTAAAAAAATAAGTTAAACAATATTTTTAGCCTTGGAATTAATAATTGATTCATTATATTTTTGTCGTAGTTCATTTAATTTCTTTATTATGGTATATCTTAAAAGGTGTGTTATATTATATCATTTTATGGTAAATGATAGTGTTAATTTCTTGAGGGATAAATTGTTTTGATTGGGTCTAATGTATTATATATTCTAATGGTTTTGGGAAAAGTGTGTTATAGAGACTATATGATTAGGGAATATTCATACATGGGTATAGGATTGTTTGAATATATATTGTTGTTTGAATGAAGATAAATAACATGTTATAGCCTAATAAAGTAAAGTAGATCTCATATTAGAGGTGATAAACCAAATAAAGAATATTTTAATAATAGCCTCACATTATTTATTAAATGATTAAAAATCAAAATTACAGAGATGAAATTTATTTAAAGGAGGAGAATGTAACGACCCAAAATTATTAACCTTGTAAAACTGATGTTACGTTTGATAACGTGTTATACAAGCTACATTCAACATAAATGAATCAAAATATATTATAAGAAAATTATTACTAACATTATAATAAATAATAATATGTAAAACCATTAAAAATTATTACCTTTAGAATATAAATATTTAAAAGGAGCTAGTATTGAAGAATGTTATTTTCAATTAAAGTAATTTAATTTATATTATATATTTTATTTTAAAACATTTACTTAGAATTTATCATTAAAATTATAAAACATTTACCATCCTAGAACATTCTACCACTTTCATATGCTTATGATCCCTTTAGTTTACTTAAATAATTCATTTCCAATGAATTTTCTAAGAGAAAAATCAAACTTCCAACATGAGTAATACTTTCTATCACTCTTTAATTTTATTATAATATTTACTAAATCATCTATAATTTTTTTTTAAATTAAATAATATTAATTAAAATAACAAAATTTAATTATATTAATTCATAAATAACTATTCACCACTTTCTATCCACTAAGAGAGACCAAAACATCGATTTTGTGTACGTTTAGACTACCGCTTCCATGATGAGATGTGATTCATTTTTCCTCACCAACTCTCAAGGATGGTGTAAATAATGGATTTTATAAATGAATATTTTTTTAAATAAAAACTAAAAATAATAAATAATAATTTTACATATTATATATTTTCTATCTATTCATTGAGGAATGTGATAGTTAATCATGCTTACGGTAGACTATCGCCTCCTTGAACAATAAATTTAATTTTTGATCACAACCCATAATTTATGGATCCTAGAATGGATTTAATTAGGATATATTATGTTTATTAAATGTTTAAGATTATTTATATGTCACATTATAATTATATAAATATTTAATGTTACTTATTAAATCATTATAACATGTTACCATTTGGGTATATTTATCAGCCTATGCAAGAGATGTCTAGAAGTGGATCTAGTGAATATTTGAATGTATATTTTTTTATATGTATCATGAAATAAGTTTCATATATATCTGATCTTTATTGAAACTAAACCTTCCAGTCTTGATGTTTTGACATTATTTATGAGTTGTAATGATTATCCTATTGAAATGTTGTAAAATTAAGATAGTTTCATATCACTTTGTATCAAATATATTGTTTGAAGAAGGTTTTTTTTACAAACAAACATTGGATTGTGGGTCTAGGGTATTACAATAATAATATACTCAATTGATAATAATCCTTAAACATCTTCCATAAATTATTCACACAATATATATTTTTATACATATCATGTGTAATAAATTTAATCATTACCAAGGTAAATAGAAACATAAGAGGGGGAAATCTAAAACACACAATAATGGTAAACATAAGCAATAAAAGTGATAATAATAAGAATATAAATAATTTTTCAAGAACAGATAAGAAAAAAAACATAATAGAATAAAACTAAAAGAATAATATATCCCTAGATAACAATGGAAATGAAAACATCACATGGATAACAATAAATGATTCCTTAGTGATGAAATTCATAATTTTTGGGAATATTATTATATGAGCTAACCCAATAAATAATGATCTCACACATCATGATCTTCCCATCAAGGCCTTGTGTCTAGGAAATATTTTTTCTTGGTAGGCATACATAATAATAGCAAATCTAGATTGTCACATGAGACCCATCGATGCATAGAATGGATATTATGGGACCTAATAATCATTAATTACATTTAATAAATTAATTATTAAACTATACAATACATAACTATATTTCCATTGTAATAAATAGAAATCCATATTAAAATAATGAGAATATGATTTTCAATTATTTCCCTAATAAATAAGTTGAATATATTTCTATATAAGCATCCTAAAAACTAACACAATCTAATGAAATGGGTATATGTTAAATTCAATAATTTACCCAGTAAATAAAATTATGGAATCTAGTTTAACACCCTTCAATCAAAGGAAGGAAATATATAGTGTTCATAGAGGAAATCCATTATATGAAAAATAATTCTTATAAAAGTGGATGATTTGGAAAGACAAGTTTGTGATGAATTTCCATGATTTTAATCCCCAAAAATAAAATTTTATATGATTATTTACAATTTAATATATGAATAATATATACACCATGAAATTGTATAAAATTGGGGAATTTGAACTAATCTCAATGAAAACAATTGAGATGTAAAACCACTTACGGTAATAGTAATATAAGAAATACCATGAAAATAAAATATTATTAAATGAATTATATTTGATATAATTTATTGAAATAAATTAGTTAATAAACTATATAAAATAAATGATGGTGTGAAATATCAAACAAGTCTCTTGGGATTGAAAGTATAGACAAATAACACTTACAAATGCAGATTATTGTGAATCAAAACCCCTTGAAGGATATAATTTCAAATGGAACATTCAATACCAAAAAGAATAATAGTATCATGATAAAAATATTTAATCTGGTAGTATATATAAAATATAAAATAAAATGTGGTTTTTAATAAGAAATATGTCTCAAGGGGTGAATATTGATATAAGAAACCCTGACAACCATAGAAATATTTTGAGTCAAAACACTTTAAAGGATATGATTTTGAATGAAAAATTAAATATCATGAATAATGAGAGTATCGTGATACAAAATATTAAAGTATAATTTTATGAAACATTAAAAATAAAACATATTGTATAATAAGAGATAAGTTTCATGGGGTGAAAATTTGAGACAAGAATCCCTTAACATAGTTTATGACTTCCACTAAAGCACCTAAATATCCTCTATGAAAACAATAACTATATTAAAACTATATTTAAAATAATTTTTAATATATATAACCTTTTTAAAATTTAATTTATAATTATTCTATATATTTATATTAATTACTTATTATGTATTTATGATACTGGGTTTTATTAATCTTGACAGTTTTGAACTAGTTTTGTAATAGAAGTGCTGATATTAATTCTTCTCCCAAAGTTCATTATCACTAGATCATACAGTTTAATATAAATTATGATTTATAATTTTTTTAATTCTATAATTTTATTCTATGATATTTTTGGTTATGTTTCTTGTAGAAAAAATTGTCAAAAATCATGTTTTAGTCATTTTTAAAAACAGATGGTGGTATCATAGTTAAAGAGTTTAATATCAATGTCAGAACTAATTAACTAAAATAAAATATTTATTTTCATATTTATATCATATATTATCATTAATTGAGTTATCCTATTAATCTATGATATTATTTCCGAGCATTGTTTAAGTTGGTGGTTGAACTGACCTAAACATGGACATACCATAATTAATGAATCATTATAATTATGAAAATGGTTTATTTTGGGGATAATATTATTATTAAAGAAGAATAATGATATAATTTAGATTATTTTAAGGTTTTGAATCATATTTTAAGAAATTTATATAAATATTAATGAAACTAGATGAAAAATGAGATGTGTTACTTCATGTACATTGTATTCCGTACAACATATGTTGAACATTTTCATTTCTAGAAGAATGAGAGGGAAATAAGTTAGATATAAATTATTATAATAATAATAATATTATTAATATTATATATTTCACATTTATTATTAAATTTCACCCTTTTAAATAGTGAAGAAATGGGTGGTGGTGAAAAACGGAAGTTATCACTTCATGGAGGCGGTAGTCCACACACTTGTGAATGGTAATTTTGTTTTTTAATATAAAAGGGGAAAGGTGATTATTATTTATACCCTTTAAATAATAAAATTAATTATTAAAATAGTACTTATTTTATTAAATAATAATTATAAAACAATGTTATGTAAAATAATAATGAAAAGAAAACAAGTTAGGAAAAAAGTACACTTATTGAGGACTTGGGATCTCCCTTGGAAGACTCCTTGAAAATAAAGGTTATATACAAATATATTGTAACTATATTCTCAAGTGAAATAAATAATATACCCCAAGAAAGAATAAATTAATATTCTAAATTATAAATTTACTTTTTAAGGTGGTGTTGAATGGGTGGTAAGAGGCCCCTTTTACAAGTGGATAAAATTATATTTTTTGTAAATATTTCAACTTAATATAATGAAAGTGTATGATTCAAAATTTATAAAAACTAAAAAATGGAAAATAATGTAGTCGGTAATGATATAAATTTGATAAACCCTCAAACAGTCATTTTAAAACTTGTTTTAAACTTGTTTCTATGCCTTATATTCTTAGAATTTTCACTTTTACCATTTTTGGTTTTATCCTGGAAACTAGTTTTTAACTAAGTAAATTAATTTTAATGCAGAAAAATATAATGGAACTTATTTGATAATTTGAACACACCAAATAAAACTATGAAATAAATTTAACATGGTAAAACTTTAATGTTTAAGAAAACAAAATTATAAAATTAGCGCATGTAATGTGTAAATCCCGTTTTTAGAAAAAGTTTACTTTTATGATTAATTTTTATGTGTTGGGAATAATTTTAAATATTTTATATTTTCATGATATAAATTAGTTTATTATAAAAAAATAATATCTATGTGTATTATATATATATACAAAATAGAATTTAACTATAATGATAATTTATTAAAAGAAAAAACAAAAAATAATTTCTTTTATTGTAAAATATTACATAAGTTTATTAAATGAGAAATAATAGTCTTATAAATTAAGAATGGTACATAAAATGAATATTTTTACTCATTAAACAATAAATTAATCAATTAAAATGATTTATTAACTTTTAGTTCATTCTTATACAATTACAAAGTCATAAATATTACAATTTTGGTAAAATCTATAATTTTCACTATTAACATAAAAATATAATATTTCGGTTAAATCCAAAAAATTAATGTTAAGATAATATGGGAATGATGAATCTAGAAATTAATTTTATCTTTTAAAATTCAATTACTGGAAGTTAATAATTTATCATTTAAGTAAAAATATTAAAATATAACAAAATCTATTTTCATAGGAAAATAAATTTTTAAAAATATTCACTCTTATTATTCACATTGTCTATTAATTAGTCATAAAAACGATATTAATATATTTTTCATAAAAATAGTATATTTTATCCATAATATATTTTGTCTCTTAAAATAATCACATAAGACACTTTTTAAGAATTTTTACATTTTAAAAGATAAACCAATATTATTAGTTATTTAGAAACACTAATTTAATTTATCAATGCATCAACATTGATAATGAAATTTATTTTTATTTTTACATATTTCTAATAATTCAGTTATATCTATTTTGACCTACCAGTTCTATGAATATATTTTAAATATTATATGTTTTTTTGTTCTTTTTTTGGTTTGATGTTGCATGTATCACACACTTTTGAATATAATATGTCTTAAAGAAATATATAATTTAAAATATCTGGGTGTTACATTCTCCCTCACTAAATAAATTGTGTCCTTGAGATTTTAGTTATCATTCATTGATATGATTTGTTTATTGTATCTTAAATATAGGCATAAATCAAGATAAAATATCAAATAAGGTGTATACCTAAATATCATAGGTACAATTATGAATCACATATTTCTCCCAAATCACGTTAGCTTATTTATTTATTTTTCCTTTTAATGTTTTTTCATTATACTCTCATTTTATACACATAAAGAATCTTCCAATTCCTTTGATACATTATCCTTGGTTTTTCCTAGAAAATTATTGACTCAAAGGAAATTAAACCTTCTTTCCTTCATCATATTCATCACATTGAGTTCCATGATATTTAATCCTTCTTTTCTTTAGTGTGTTTATAAAATTAACTAAGTATACATTGTTAATAATAATTCATGATAGGTTTTTTTGGAATGATATAATATTACTCAGTCTAGGAATTATCCTTTTGGTTATACAAGCATTGTCTATGGAATCGATAATTAACTTAGTTCCTTAGATCTTCAAACAATACTACTACTAAGAGGATTCAATAATGAGTGATGAAAAATTAACACCATAAGAAAACTATTTTATGATAATTACAAAAAAAATATTGTAAAAATGTGTTACTCTTAGAAACAATCACATTAGCTTTCAGTTCAACCTAAATCACTCTTAGTTTAACCTGTATCATTATTGGATCAATATAGGTTTCTCTGAGTTGTGTTCCCTTATAAATATTAACCTAATACATTGATTTAATTAAGAAATAAATCCTTAATAATTTATTATAAAAATAATGTGATTAAATAAAGCATACCCCTAAGAGTTTCAAGTAATATGTATGGTTTTATACCAACTCATCATGTACCAGAGTAATGATTGAGTTAAGAGTCAAGTAGAATTTTTCATGGAGAGTGTATCTATGCCAAAACCAAATATACCTTATGGTATCCAAATAGGAATTCAATTTATAGAACCACAAATTCTCCACTTTACCCAAACATTATGATTTTATCCTATACTTAGAATTATCAATTAGAACTATCTCTATGGTTTTCGATGAATTTATATTATCCTAATCCCTAAACCTCACAAAATACTCAATATCACTTTAATTAACCTAAAGGGTATCAATACCACTAAAATTTTGATAAATATTAACTTATTAACCACTAAATTACCCTCAACCAACAACCTAACCTATTAAGTTATCTAAAACCTTCTTTTATACCAACTATGACAACCCTATACCCACAATATTGGATTCAATGTTGAAAACAACAAATTTACCAACTATATTTGATTCAGATTATAGATTCATAGATGTAAATATCACATAATCACATGGTTTATAGAACAAATTACATTACATATATTCTTATGATTATTTAGTTTTAGGGATTTATATAATTAGAAAATATACCAAATTATTAAATCCCATGTCTTTTTATAATAATTTATTTATTCCCACTATATATAAAACAACTTAATCCATAATAAGTCATCAAAAGATTCTAAAAATTCACCACACAGACTATTTTGTTTGACATATCATGTGTAATATATTTCTCCATGACCTAGAGAAATTAAAAAAATAATAAGGTGTGAGATAAAATTCTAAGAAAAGGTAACCATAAGTGATAAGATGAAAAGATCACAAGTGATCATAAGAGAAGAATAAATAATATAGAAGGAATATATAACAAACCATAATTCCATAATTGAATGAAACTAAAAGCATAATACTTCCAAGTATAATATTTTAAATGAAGGGATCACATAGATAATAATCATTGGTCCCTTATAGATGAAATTCAAAATTATTAACAACTAATTTCATCCACTGATAAATGTCATCATGGTCTTAAACATCACAATCAAACCGTCAAGGCCCACTCTCAATGAAATATTATCTTTTGGGAAGCCATACACAAAAATAAAAAAGATAGATTGTATCAAGAGATCTATAGATGCATAAAGGGGATATTTCAAGACACAACCACTAATAATTATGTCAAATGAATTCATTATATTATGGAATGTATAAATTATAAAATACATAACCAAATTTCATTAGTAAAAAAGTAGCCATTTTGAAATAGCGAGTATACAAATTGTTAATATTTCTTTAATTAATAAATAGAATATAATTTTATGTGATAATCCTTTAAACTAACACCATATTGAGTAATGGTTATGTGATTAACTCAATAATTTACCCAGCTAATTGATTTAAAGAATCTAGGTGAACACCCTTCAATAAAAGGAATGAAATAAAGAGTGTTCACCTGAGGAAAGACATTGGAAGAAAAATTATGCCCATAACAAAGGTAGATTTTGAAAAAAAATGGTATTGAATGATTTATTTGTGATTAATCACCCAAAATAAAACATTATGAGAGTATTTATATGGTAATACATAACCAGTATATACACCAAATGATGGAAAAAAGTGGTGAATATGAACCATATATCAATGAAAGAAAATTAAGATACATAATCCATTATAATAATGGTAACATAATAATAAATAGAACATGAGATGTATAAATTGAAATTAAAATATAATAAAATGAAATAAATTATTTATACTTGATGGAAATAGGTATGTGAATAATCCATATAAAATAAAATATGGTGTATAATGTCAAACATAACTCTTGAGATGATAAAATAAAGACAAATAACACTTGTGACTTTAGAAATTTTTGAATCAAAACCACATGAAGGATAGATTTTAAAATGGAACATTTAATACCATTAATAATGAGGGGATCAATATTCAATATATTAAAATATTAGTTGATAAACCATAAAAAGTGAAACAATGTGTGTAATAAAAAATATGTCTCAAGGGATGAAAATTGAGATAAGAAACCCATGAAACCTTCGAAAATTTCAAGTAAAATCCCATTGAGGGACATATTTTCAAATGAAACATTAAAAACTAGGAATAATTAAAGTATCATGATAAAAAAATATCAAAGGGGAATTAGATACACCATTCTAAATAAAACAAGGTGTATAATAAGAGATATGTCTCAAGGGGGGAAATTTGAGACAAGAAAACCTTACCTTAATTCATGATTTCCACTAATGCACTTGAATCTCTTATATATAAAAAATAAATATATCTATCCTCAATTTAATAACCCTATTAACAATTATAACATTTTATAATCATCATTTTTAATTATTCTAAATAGGTATATTAGTTTGTTATTATTTATTTTCAATATCGAGGGTGAGTAACTTGATTGTTTTGAACTTGTTTCGTAATCATAATGTTTTTATTTATTATTATCCAAATATTTATCATTAATAGATGATACAAGGTAATAATAATTATTATTTATAATGTAATAATTTCATTTTATGCTAGTTTTGGTTATTTTTCTTGTAGAGAAAATTGGTGATAAGCATTTTTCGATGATTTTTAACAAATGAACAGTGGTATCATAGTTAATGAGTTTAATGTTAATATCAAATTTAAAGAAACAAAATAACATATTTATTCCACATATTTTTATTAATTATGTTTCCATATTCATACATGACATTATTTTATAGCATTATTCCAGTCGGTTTTGCGACATACCCAAACATGAACATACCATAATTATTGGGGGATTATGATTATTAATGTTGTTTATTTTAGAAATAATATCATTATTAGAAAATAAATATGATATTATTTATATAATTTTAAGGTAGGTAATCATATTGTAATATATTTCAATAAATAACAATGAAATTAGATGAAAAATGAGATATGTTACTTCATGGAGGTGGTAGTGTACACAATGCACATTTAACATTTTTATTTCTCTATTAATGAGATGGAAAATGAAGGCGGATTGCATTTTTTTCTCTTAATAATAACAATAATTATATTATATATGTGAAATTTATTCATCAATTTAACCTTTATAAATAATTATTATTTTAACGATGGTGAAAAATAGAAGTCTCCACTTCATAGAGGCGACGGTCTGTACAACATGGGAGTGACAACTTCCTTTTTCATAATAGAAAATGGGGAATGTGGTTTATAGTTATTTAAATATTATAATAAAATTAATTATAAAGACAATAATGATTTCATTTTATATTAATTTTTAAATTAGTATTGGGAAGGTAATAATTAAGGGGGAAGAAGTTAGGGAAAAAGTACTCATGTGAGGGAATTTGGATTTCCCATGGAACACTCCTCGTAAATAAGGGTCATAGGAAAATATATTGTGAAAAAAGAACCAATGAAAATAAATATTATCATAGGGGAAAGGAAAAATGAAAATTGTTTATGAGGAAAACTAATTTTTAGGGTGGTCTTGAAGGGGTTGTGAGAGGCCCCATATATAAGTGGTGAGACTAGAATATTTGTAAAAAGTTTCAAATTAATATAATGTGAGCACATGTTTTACATATTATGTAAAATAAAAAATTGAAATAAATGGATTGGTGGATAATATAATTTTAATAATTACTCAACCATTCATTTTTACACTTGTTTTAAACATGTTTCCAAGTCTTTTACTCATATAATTTTCACTTTTACTATTTTTGGTTTTACCATGGAAATTAGTTTTAACTAAGTAATTTAATTTTAACAGCAAAAAAAATATACCTTATTATAAAATTTGGAAGTAAAAAATCCAAATGTTAAATAAATTTTTATATAACTTTTATATATTTAATAAAATAATTTTTTTATATTATTACTTGTAACGCGTAAAAACCGTTTTTTAGAAAAAGTATAATTTCAATAATAAAATTTATGTAAAGGGTGTAATTATCAATATATTATATTTCTATGATATATATTAGTTTATTATAATGCAATTAAAATTTATGTCTCATTAATATCAAGTGAAAACCAAATTTTATTGATATAACATTTAAATAAAAGAAAAACCAAAGTTATTTTTTTATTTGAAAATATTAGTTAAGTTTATAAAATGTTAAACATAGGTATTATAAAATTATAATGGTACTTTAAAATATAAATTTTTAATAATTAAAAATTTATTTTATCAATTAAAAGGTTTTATAAACTTACATTTCATACTTATATATTGATGATGTCATAAAAATTAATGTTTTGGTAAAAAAAATATTATCATTATTTTCCCCAAAATAACATATTTCAGAAAAATACCAAAAAGTTCATCTTAATTTAATATTTAAATGGTTAATCTAAAAAGGAAGATTATTTTTCGAAATTTAAATTCTCAAATTTTATATTTTAAATTTGAAATGAAATAAAAAAAGTATTGAAAATTATTTTCAGAGGAAATAAATTTTTTAAAATAATAACTCTTATTGTTATTTCATATAAATTACCAATTAAATTGTCAATAATATATTATTTATTTAAAAAATATATTTTAACAAGAATATAATTATTTTCTTAAAAAGAAACTTAAAAACTAATTTTTATAAAGGTTACATTTTGAAGCGTAATGTTGTTTTATTAGTTACTTATCTACTATAATTTTATTTATCAATTTTTTAGAGTTAATAATGAAATTCATGTTTATTTCTATATATATTTTACAATTTGGTTACATTTATTTTACCCACCAATTCTATTACTATATTTTAATGATTATATACTATTATGAGGTTCATTGTGGTTCTATCTTTTGTGTATCAGATGCTATCGAACATATTTGGACTTATAGGAATATATAATTTATAATCTCAGGGTGTTATAGTTTTATGAAAACATATCCCCGATATAAAAAAATAATTATCTAAGGGTTTTAAAAAATTACTTCAAAATAAGAACACATCAAATAGTACCACATAAAAATGGATCAAGAATTGGATCATTGGTTACCCCATGTTTAAACCCCAAAAATAAAAATAGTATAAGTTAATTTAAAGGGTAATTCATAAAAATAATTTCCTAAGTAACATACCATTTTGGGATAAATTGGAAAATGAAAACCAAATCATATAATTATTTCTAGGAAACTATTTTAAAAATTTTATAAAATAAGATTTTATTAAAAGCTTTCAAAAGAAATGAAAAGTGATTTTTTAAAACACATACATTTAAAAAGAATATTCAATAATATAAAATTAAAATACATGATGATTTTCTAAATCTAATTTCGATTCGAGATTAAAAAATTTGATTATGAAATGGTAAAAAATGTTTAAAACGAGTTAAATTTCCTTTATTAAAAACCCACATCATAAAAAGCATAATAAAACCTCCTTTGAAAAGTGTAAAAAGGAAATATTAAGGGTACTCATGATATAACACATAATTAAGTTTCAAAAAAAAATATGATAATATCTGTGAGAAAATAAAGTGTTGACGTGGAAGAGAAATCATCATTAAAGAGAATAAAAGTTATTCTTTATGATGTAAATATTTTATGGGGATGAAATTATGGAGGTGGATTTGAATAAAAATTTAATTTTCTCCTGAGAAAAAGATAATTATCAATATAAAATTATAGGGTGGATGAATCTAAGAATACAATAATGAAGTTCATGATGAATCATTATAACTCATAGAAAGGGGGGTCATGTTAACAAAATCCCTTACAAATTCATTATATTTTGAGTCATAAACCCATGAAAGGTATAAAAGTAGATAGATTTGGAAATAAAATTAATTTCATGAATTTTGTTAATAAAAATACCAATAAGCATAGTATATACATCACACAAAATCAAACAGGTGGTAAATATGTCATAAGTCTCAAATAATGAAAATTGAGAAGAGAATACCTTGCATTGTATTACTATTTAGTCAAACACACTCTAAAATCCTATATAAATAACATAAATATCTTATAAATTATTTTAAAACCTTATACATATCTATTAAAATTTTCCAGATTAAATTATACTTATTTACTAAATATTTACTAGTTAAATATAATTTATTTTCATCATCAGATGTTTTTTAATTTTATTTTTTTTGCACATACTTTGTGATGTTTTCGATACCCATTCATTGATCAAAGTTTAATCGTTAAAATATTATTCACCATACTAAAATCTATGATTTATAAATTTCTAATTTAATTCCCTAATAATTTTTGTCATAGTTTTTGATAATGAAATTGGTGATGATCCTATTTTGGGTAATTTACCGAAATTAATGGATTACATTTTAATGATCATTTAATTTTTACTCATTACCATTTTTATAAAACACAATAATTCTTAATATCATATATTTTCATAAAATATATATTTTGAATCATTCATGTATGAAGATGATAGAAAATTAAACATGTGGTCCATGGAGGTTGTAGTCCGCACGTATGTACGAGTTTTGTTTTAATTTTCCATAGAAGGAAAATAAATTAAAATTTTATTTATCTTTTCATAATATTAATGATGTTATAAATAAAATATTTATTAATTAAATAAACGTTTTTTACTATCCATGTATAATGTATATGAAAAAAATAAAACACATCATTCAAGGATGTTGTAGTCCGCACATTCACATAGATGAAATTTTCATTTTTTTCAATGGAGAAGTGAGGGTAACATCCCAAACAGAGACCACTAAAATTTTTTATTGAGCTATTTGTTCACATGGCCTCATGCATGCCTCCCCATATGTCATATGCTGCCAATTACTAGTGAGGGTCTAAATGTGGTTCATAGGGAAGACTATACTCTATAGGTCAAAAATAAATAAAATGGAATAAATAATAAATAAACAGATGTCAAATATAATAAAAACTAATAATAAATAATAAATGAATGATTATCATGCAAGAACATGTCATAATTTAAAATAAACCAAATATATAGCAGTAAACATACAATACAATACATGATTAACAAAAAGAACAAAAGATAAAATCATCAAGGGACAACTCCACGAGAATCCAAAGTACTGGCTCAATACTGTTATACAAAGATCCATGTAAAAGAAAAATATCATATAACATTTCCCATGATCTTGAACCTGCAACCATGTGGTCTATTTTGGTTACAAACAGTGGCCCAGACGGGGAGTGTGATATACTCATTATACCACCTCCAATGATGTCTAATTCGAATTTAGTTCATGAAGATAAAATATAGTAGTGTACAATTATATCAATAAAATAATAAATAAATAGATAACAACAAGTCAAACCTGGGTTCCCAAAGGGACATCCAACTAATAATACTTTCATCGGACTAAGCTGAAATATCTTGTATTACATGCCAATATATATTTAAGTATATAGGTATCTATATATATGGTCTAGATATATAGTGACATATGTAGACATATATATAGATACTATGACTAACCAGTTCTCAAATCCCCACTAAAGAATCCTCACATACTAGTAGGTGTCTTATAGAGTGACAAGGGATTCCCTGACTAAATATCATAAACCACGAGGGACTCCGTGCTCAAATATCATGAGTCAAGAGGGATGTCTTGAAAAATTATCATAATGAGGGACACTATTCCTAATATAATAAGGGAATCCATTCCCATAAATAAAAAGGGATGTCATGTTTAAGTATCAAAATAAGGGATTCCATGCTCATAATAATAAGGGACACCATGGCTATAAATAATGAGCGAGGCCATACCTGTGTATCACTATGAAAAAGGGAAACCATGCCTAAATATCACAATTTATATTATGAAATAATAAAGAGGATCCATCCTTAATAATTCCATATCATAATTAATTTAATTTTTTATTAAAGGAAAAGAGTTCATCCATGCCATAATATCAAATGGGGATAAGGAATAAAATTTGTTTATAAACAAGGATGCCATGGAAAGAACCTATATCATAGCACAATAATTATAACTAATTGAATCATCCCTTGTAATTTTAAGATGTAACACCTCAAAGTTAATTTTATTTTAAAAATTATCATGATCTACTTACAACTTTATTCAATTTATTTTAACCATATATTCCATGAAGGATAGTTTAACTCATCTAAAAAATTGATTTAAAGTGAAAGGTGGAATTTCAATCATAATAATGTAACAAATTCTAATAGAATATAACCGAACACATCACATGTGGTGGCTCAGGTTGGGGTCATCCACCTCAATCTATGATGAGGGGTATAACGAACATTAAGGGTGTGGTCTAGGAATTTAATTTTATGAATTTAAATATTTAAGCTAATGCGAGGAATGCCCAATGTGTGACACAACAAAAATATAATATAAATGGGTGAGACTTTAGAGAAAGAAATTAGACCACCAACCTCATACTTATGATTATATACTTATCCAATATCATACCTTTATTGAATATATAATGAGAGAAATATAAGAAATCAATAAATTACGTGAAAATATAGTAAAAGAGCTTTTATAGAAATATGATTCCATTTAGATTTAGAAAATGAAATAAGAAGAATGTCGAATCAAGAGCTTACCAATATAGATCCAACACAACTGATGACATGAAATTCCTTACTCGAATGGGGGAGATACACATAATCCAAAAGGATATCCCAAGGGATAATTCAATCAACCTAGGTGTGGGATAAATTAAGGGGAAATAGGAGGAATAAAATAGATATGTTTATAGGAAAAAACAATCATTTCAACCCTATTTTATGAGTTGTGTGTTTAGTACACATGATTTTACTAACCGTGTGAAAACCATGAAACTCACACTGTCCAAGAGACATATCCCACATGGTTTATCCACATGGGTTAGTTTAATCGTATGCCAACTATGTGGGGCTACCGGTTAAGTGTCACAAACCATGTGTCTATGTGAATGGTTTGGTAAAGCATACACAACCCATGCACCCACAGCTGAAATTTAATGTAGAAATTATTCATGGATAAGAGCACCACCATTCATGGTTTAGACAACCATAACCCCCTTATGGTGGTATTGTTTTTCCTAGGAGGCCTCATGGTTTAAAAAATCCATGTACCCCTACTAGTATCTCCTTAAAGGTGTGTTTTTGGAGGTTGAAGCCCCCGAAACTCATCCAAAATCTATAGAACACTCATGGACCATAGTAAACATCCAAACAATGGAACTATTTAGTATTCCACCACTCCTATTTATTTTCCAAGTCTTGATTTAAGATTTATCCTTTTCACGAATGTAAAAAGTTTGAATTTATTTGAGAGTTAAATCAGTCCATAAACATTGGACCTTATAATCTCCCTACCTCATAACTTCTCATCTGTTAGAATCCTTATAGAAAAAATAAAAACAACATATGACATAATCAGGTCATGATATTTCTTTCAAATGGTCATGTTATGTTTCCAAATACCCAAGAAACCTTTAGGCATCGCTTAAAGAACATAGTAATTAAGATGCTAAAACTTGACCCGACACTCATAATTAC
This sequence comes from Viscum album, assembly GCA_963277665.1. Classification (NCBI taxonomy): domain Eukaryota; kingdom Viridiplantae; phylum Streptophyta; class Magnoliopsida; order Santalales; family Viscaceae; genus Viscum; species Viscum album. The sequence goes on along the minus strand of OY728163.1, from coordinate 77,922,256 downwards.
AATTGAAACAATATGATGACACTAAATCAAGCCCATCATTCATGATACATGATCACATTTTCCTCTCATTCCATCAACATGCCTATGGAATTTTTCACCATAGGTTTTAGAATTTCTCAAGATCAAATCTGAGTCACGGTGCCCTATCTGTTATAATAGCCTCTTTAAGAACATCAAAAGTGTCCCAGAGACACTCTTGACACATTGATCAATTTAAAATAGTTTTAAAATTCCAATAAACCCATCTTAGCCTGGTCAGACATGATTTCCCTTGAAAATCCATGCCTGACCCTTAAGGTTGAACCCATCTCTTATCAAAGTCATGCCTGATTTGATACCTCATCAATTACATCCATTTGTTAAAGAGAAATCAAGTTTAGCTAGATCTAGTTGACTAAGTCAAAAATTATTAGATCTTATAGATGATGCATCATTAGATATTGATTTGAAAGTCTTATCCCAAGGAGTATTGAGACTATTTCAAGTATGCTCCCCAAAGCCTGCACCAGAGTTTTAGTGATGTTTTATGGCAGAAAATATCCTAAACAAAAACCATCATTGTGATATAGCACCATCACTGACACAATCCTAATATTGAATCCATGGATCATTATAATGTAGTCCAATATTAACTCTCATATCTAGACTTTACACAAATCCATAATCTTATATGTACCTATAATTTACTAAGGATTCCACTCATAAATTTTTTCATTAATGAAATTGAATATGAAAGCCAAAAAATACCATAAAATGACCAACATTGAAATTTCATATCCCTTCTCACAGGAGGGTCATCCATTAGTGGTTGAAAACCCACTCCCCTCTATATGAGAATACTTTTCATCAATTAAATAAAAAATACAAACTAAGATAGAAATCCATGACCCATCCATATACACATATAATAACGACATGGATAAAAAATAGATCACCCCTAAGTTCTAATGTAATGTCACCCATGACATATTCCAACTTTCTGAGAACAATTACTAGGTTGTTTTCAGAAAATCAAACTCATCGAGGGTCAACACCATTAAAAAACCATTTGCGTACCATGCACCAAGTGGCATTCCTTTAAACCACTCCTTGAGTGAAACACTCAAGGATTTGTTTGTTAGTCAAGAGAATATAATTGGGTTGCTCGATGTATAGTCAATTCTCTCTCATCATACTTTGGGTGAAGGCAAGATAAGGGACATGATCACCTCTAACTTGGTGTACTCTATGATTTCATTGATAGTCAGGTAGTTCTCTCTCCAGGCCATGCTCATATAAAAAATGGAAATACCTTCCTTCATTTTTCTCCAGAGACCATGTATTATAACCATGTGTGTCATGTTACATCTATTGGTCAATATTCTAAAAAATCTAATTCTATTCTCAAAATTTCCCTCATCCTGGGGATTCCCTTTAAGTTTATCGAATGGTCTGGGCTTCCAAGACACAAGCTTCTCTTCTTTGAAACCATAAATCCTTCACTCATAACTAGTGATTCAACATTGTTAAATAATATCCACTTACCATTCATAACTAGCATGAAATAACTTATCATTTATAGTTTGTGTAATATCCCATAAAACCCAGTTCGAGACCCAACTCATAATTTAGAGATTTTCCATCAACAAGGTCTAACTGATCGTGATACATGGCCTGTTAGTTTCTGTTAAGTAGAAAATTCATTTGGAACTGATCTTTAAAATTGGTAATCTTTAATGTTCCATGATTTATCTAACAGCTTCCCACCCCACAGATTCATTTATAAGAATAAATCATCAACTGTGCAACTACTAATGGTCAACTAGTCCAAGAACCGAGAGAATCTTTCATATTGAAACCCATTTTGATAAATAATAACATTGGATTATATTCAAAATAAAATGAATCACCATTACTGAATTGAAATAATATACAACCATCCATTAATTTGTCTAGAAATGAGCATTAAACCAATATTTTCACAAAAAATAAAATGTAGTCTGAGACCAACCTCTTCCACAGGTTGTCCTTAATACAATAATTTCATTGAAATACAAGTGTATAAGTCAAAATGAGGGTATCTAGGTTCATCAAACTAGCTCCAAGGTCCCTAAAAAAGAACTACATAAAATTTACTGGAATAACTAACACAACATCTAACACACCTATACACTCTTTTTTAAGAGGTTAAACTAAAATAGGTAAGGAAGCATCGACCTACAAGGGTCAGAATCTATCATCATAGGTGTAATAGTATCCCATTCCAAACATTAGCCTACCAGGCCTGGATTATTACTAATAATATAAATACAGGAAAGCTCACTGAAAGGCTAAAAAGACAATTCCAAGAATAAAAGGATAACACTCAACAGTATCCACATACAATAATACACACCTCAAGGTTAAAATTACTATACAACCACCCATCAACTCCAGATAGTGTTTTATCTAGAAATGGATCTTCCTAGCTCAATCAGGCCAAAGAAAACACTCACCATGCTTAGAAACTCATCTCAAGGATTTATTGATTTCTCAATCCAAGGGATATACTATACAACAAACCCTTCATTTTATCATAGGTCATTGACCTTAAAACAATTCACGCCTAATAGGTTATTAGGCAATACCACCTATCATTCTGGTTTAAGAAATAAATATTATAAGGCAACTGATATATATGAGAAACATTCATGTTCCTACAAAACAAAATTCTAAAGGTAACCCCTAGACGAGGGTTCAAGATATAGAACCTATAAAGGTTCATTTTAAGGTATTTAACTGATAATAATTCAGTAATAAATTTTAACCAGCTCATATTAAAGGTATTTTGAGTACCATTTTTCATAAAAAACAACACTAATTACTTTATTTAACAAATTACATATAGATTTTGGCTCATATCTCATTATTTACTTTTCTTAAACCATCATTTAATTTGCCCATAAGTTTTTGAAATCTAAATCCAGTTGAAGAAAATATCAATTTCTAATCTATAGAGTAAAATACTCTTTATTTTATAATTGGAATTTAAATTAACTGACTCCTCATAATAATGAAGACCAAAAGTAGATAATGGGTATTATATCAATTAAGGAACTAGTAAAGTAATATTATTCTATACATTATTATGTAACACCATATAAGCGATTTCAGAAACATTAACTAACCATACCATTAACATATGTATACCCATATGAGGTTTTTTACCAATTTATATAAAGAATAAAGTAACCTATGAGGATCCTCAAATGTCAATACGTGTTCCATTATATGAGTATCCATTCTAAATTTATGGAGTCAAAACTTTTTAAATTGAAATTTTCATCCCATTTAAATTCATCCCATAACGGTTATTTCATTCAAGATTAATGATACCCTTAATGTGTTTACCACATAAGTAACATGCCCTAACCGACCAACATGGTTCTAGATGTGCATTTAGTGGTTCAGTTATATGGGTTGTCATTCCCAAGTAATAGAAGTGTTTGCCTTCACAAAGGAGACCATTTCATATATAAATTTGAATTTAGTATATCTATATAAGCATCATCGTTCAGTTATATGAATTATTATTCCCACAATATAAAGGTAAATTATAAGTTACAATTGGAAGTCATATAAATACAACCCGGTTATCAGACTTGTTCTTAGACTATAACAATTCCATAAGATATGGTTCAATTTTAGGGGTCACCATTCCCAAATTTATGAAGCACCGATACACTTTATAAATTGAATCATTTGTACCCATTTAATCAAAACCATTAATATTTCATCTCATGCGACTAATGGAAATGCCTTAAACATTTCCATATCATCTCGTTAAGTATAATTCAACCATTAAGCTATGCATATTTTTTTAGTTTGTTGCAATAACTTTATTTAAATATTCATACTTCATAACTATAATGAGTCATGCTATTATAGGGGAATAAATATATGTAATCATCCAAGCGTTTCATTCAAATATTAATTCTTATAAATCACTCATCATAGTATATAAAAAATCATGCTAAATAAATCCTCAAATCAATAAATATATGTAGAAATGATAAATAATTACCTAAGTAGTGTATAAAAATCATCTTGCACAAGGAAATTTATGATTCAAAAAACATGGCATGTATTATGCTTGAAATGTTAGTTCTATGTTCCTATAATGATGCATGTAAGAACACTTACTTTCCACAACAGGCCAAGGTTATATTTAATAAATCATAAGTCAATAACTTGGTGATGTATATCCATATACCATGTTGAAAAAATAACCAACTGTAATATACAAAAAGAGTATCATCTTTAGAAACTTGATATTTCAATCATGTGTGTCTTGGAAGGACCTATAAAAAAGATATTTACCAAGTTTTGAAACATTACTAGTCTCTTTTATACCATCCCAAAACTGTTGGGAAAAAGGAAAAGAATCCTCTTATATTACATTATAATGTCCTGACCTGAGAACTACAGAAATGGTGCATTGAGCCGGATGATCACATCACCTCAACCACACCTATGTGTATGCCAGAGTCTACCAACTAGCTATAGGGTTCTAAAGGTGGTATAGTGGTGATTTTATACACTCTGGTTAAAAATTAATAAATCATAATAAGTAATAAATAAAATAATATGGAATATAATAACAAATGAAAATAAATAATAAATGAATGATATGATTATGTATTTTCCTTCTGTATTGGCAGATCCTTGGCACTAGACTATCTTAGTATCCCACATGTTCCTCAAAAGTGATTTTGAATAAAAAAATTAATTTTATGGTGTAATAAACAAATAATAACAAAGCAGTAACATGCTATAATGTAAACAGAACTGAATACATGGAATCACACATACAATACAATATATAAAAAATGAAAATAAAAAACCAAAATCCTTAAGGTCCAAATCCTTGAGAATATTGACCACTGTCTCAATCCTTTCCTCCTAAGCTCCATGTTCAAGGGTAACAACACATAGTATATTCTATGATCTTGAACCTACAACCATGAGGTCTATTCAGGTACTAAACTGTAACACCCGAGACTTTTATGTTATATAAATCATCAAAGGAATCTTTTTCTACACAACACTTGCTTGGCTTGCTTTACACGCAATCGCGACCTTCCTCGATAGCTTGCGTCGTACGCAATACCGAGTTTCACTAAACAACAATATGCTATTAAAACTAGCCGTTATGAATAGTAATAACCACTTTTTAAAATTTTATAAATTTTATTTTTCAAAATGGACTTCATTTTTGGACTCAGAATATCGAAATTAGCCTAGGGTGAAATTTTGGTATTTTTCTGAAAACTTTCAATTTTTGATGAATAGTGAAACCACTAAGTGGTAGGTTAAAAACTGAATTTTTGCATAAAACTTAATTTTACCGCTTCTGTGAATGGAATTTCGAAAATCCGAGAGACACGGTTAATATCAAGGACTAAAATGTGGTTCAATGAGATGAAAATAATTTTTGGTGAATAGTAACTTTTTACTTTTTTTTACCGCGGTTAATAGTAAATAGGGTAACTAAGGGTAAATATGATATTAATATTACCCTAACACATGTCCTAATTCTATTGGACAAGTTTAATTCTACCAAAAACAAACTTAGTAATAAAATATGACCATTTAGGCCCACTTGGATTAGATTAGGACATTTATTATTAATTTATTTAAAGAAGGGTTAAAATAGTTAAAATCAATGTTTAATAAGTAAATCATTTTTAATATGGGTTTATACATAAGATAAATTCGATTGTAAATATTCATTAGAAAGCTAAAAAGATTTCCTAGATGATGGTATTTTATTTGTAATTTTTAGACATCAAATAATTTAATTTATATATGACACAAAGATGATGCAGTAATTATCTTATTAATGAAATATTGACATAATTGATAATAAAAATACCAAAATAAATGTAATTTAAGACTTTTTATGAATTACACTAATTTTCTAGGTTACTATGATATATTAGTGTTGATTTAATCAACTTGGTTCGAACATATAATTCTGTTATGACTTTCAAAAAAATCATATATCAAATAGTGTCAAAATTGACACAAAATAGTTTTTAAATCAAATATTATATTATTAATTGTTATTGTATTCCTAAAAATCTAAGGTTCGGCCAAATGACTTAGATAAGGATATATATATTAATAATAAACAATTTGGGGTTCGTTTGGCATGTTATAGTAAGTGTATTAACCATATAGTGAAAGAAAACAAAAAGACACGGTAAAAGTTAAATTAATTAACTTAGAGTTAAATCTAATTGATAAGGTTAAAATAATACCCTAAACTTGTCTAAATCCTATTGGTTGATAGGATTTCGACCCATCCCCACTTTAGCTTCGAAATAAGACCCTTTGGAACCATTATAAACCGATTTTGACTTTAATATAAAATAATATTTTGAGATATTCCTAAGGTGCCCCTCTCCTCCCTTATAAAAGGGCACCTCCTCCCCCTCCTCCTCACACCAATTTGAGCACTCAAGCTCGGCCAACCCCTGCCATTTTCCCTTCTCCACTTCCCTAGAATAATCCTAGAGGTCCTGGTCTTCTCCAAAGACCAATCTTAGTTCCTTAAGTGGAGGATTCAAAAAGGCGTTCCAAAGAAGAGGTAATATCCATTACCGATCTTTTCAATTTCTTTCTTCTTCAACTTCTTCTTCTTTAGTTGTTTCATGATAAAGTAATAACATCAGTATTACTTACATACTGATATGTTATTATAAATATGAAACAACCCTAATTCACCTTCTATCCATCCTACGGAAAAATGAAATCACCGCGCGTGCGTACGTACGGAATACCGTCTCCACGCCGTGGTGTAATCTATTTTCCACCATCACCTTACAAGGATGGGTATAATGGTGTAATCAGTAACTATATATGATTATTATTAAGTAATATTGATACTGAAATAATATATATATATACTCCAATACAATTCCACGATCATAGGAACGATATCATCACTCGTGCGTACGTACGGAATACCGTCTCCACGATGTGATGCGACTCGTTCTACATGATCTTCATTTCATAATGATTATATAAATGAATTGAATGAATGAATATGGTATATACTACACTAATACCATTCTGGAAATGAATTATCTATAACCTAAAGATAAGAATAAGAATTTATTCGACAAAACACGCATAAGAACAAAAAGTTATAAAGACCCGAGTAACAAGTAACAATGAAATATTACTAACAAGAAGCTAATAATATGACCATATATGATCTCATATCAATATGTATGATTCTGGAATAAGTCAATAACATTATTTAAACCATTATACAGGAGCTTCGGACACGAACAAAGAAAATCGGACCTAAGGTAAGGGAAATATCACAATCTCATTTTTATCCGAGATTGTTTATTCGTAAGTATTTACTGGGGTGTATTTTATCATCCACATCCATGTTCCCTCAATATGTAATATTGTTTCCATCCACTTGAAATAGTTTAAATCCAATTTTACCCTTAGGTGAGTTTTTAGTAAAGAATAAGAAAGGAATCTTTTGTCGTTTTTCCGTACGAGGTACTTTTTGACTTTTCCGACAAAAGTACGAAGAATGTTTTTTTAACTTATACGGCATGAATGGATTTTTAAAACATTACTTCAAAGAAGCTTCCTTTACAAGTTTTCAAGTTTATCAACTTCTTTTATTTTAAAGTTGTACGACATGTTATGAAAGGAAAAATGTTTTTGAAGAAGAAAGGATATTTTCCTCAAGAATTCAATTCAAGTGTTTTATCAAAATTATTTTCCATCTAAGATAATAAAGGGTTCTGTTTCTATCCATATTTTTACATTGGTTTGACTATGTTGTGATGGAATTATGTTTATGAATTACTTTATCATATATGAATTGATTTATGATGTCATGATGTTTCAAGAATCCCATTTTTGTTATATGTGTTATGCGATGATGTATGTTTTATGATTATGTGGCACACATAAGAAAGGATTCATTATAAGATGGGTGGGACCTATATCTCCCTCCAATGCATTGGGTAATGATTTTATATCTCATGAGATAGACATGGCTGGAACGGAAGGTTATTTCGGTTCAGTAATACAGGACTGAAACGAGGAGTGAACTCGGTTCAGAAAGGGACTTTGTCCACTAAGATAGTCTTGGCAATGAGTCATGACTAACAAGAAATGATTTTCCATGATTATGTGTGCATGCCACAAAGTTTCAAGTCTTATGTTATGATTATGGGGATCTCATTTTCACTTTTATGATTTATTCCATGATAAGATATTATGATCTCTTTTGCAGGTTTTGATTTTCAAAAAGTTATGATATGATTTTTATTTCCTTTATTTGCCCTTGCTGAGAATTTGAGCTCACCCTTTTATGTTTTCTTTTCCCCAGGTCAGGAAGATGGATATTAAGTAGAATATACTAAAAGGGACCCTAGATATGATGAAATAAATGGGAGACACTGTAGAAGATTTATGAACCAGTTGTTTATGTTTCCCAGTTTCTAAAGACACTATACCTATACGGTCCTTTGTGGTTCTGTCATATGTTGTAATAAGTGTGCTTCAATTTTGAAGTATTAACAATGTATGTAAAGTGTGGGTTGTTACAGTTGGTATCAGAGGAAAGGTATAGTCAACCTTTGGAAACTAGGATGTGAAAGCCTTAGTAAGAACCCTAAGGATAAGTCTAAGCATAGAACACAATCTTAGAAATGGCCATGAATAACCTAGGATAAGACCATAAGCATGAAAATTTTATTCTGGAATTATGTGGTTTCCTATTATAATTAGTGTTGCTCACACTATTCTTCTTGGTTTTAGTCAATGGCTGGAACCCGAAGGAACCGTGTTAATGCGGAATGCGATGGGCAATGCAATGATTGTCCCCCTGAGCAACCAAACGATATGGGAGCTGGAATGAAAAATCTTGTAGCCATGCTCACACAACTTTCTCAAGCTATGAATCATGCCGGATTTCCAAACGAACAAAGGAGGGAGCAACATTCTGTTGAATCCTTCATGAGGCAGCGTCCACCATCTTTCAGCGGGTCTACTGATCCATTAGTTGCTGAACAATGGATTAGTACTACTGAAAAGATATTTTCAGTTCTTCAATGTTCTGAGGATGATAAAGTCATCCTAGCAGTGTATCGTTTGGAAGGAGATGCTGATCAATGGTGGAATCTTGTTAAGAATACAAGGCAAAGGGATGAAATTGAGTCTATGGAATGGGACGAGTTCAAGAACTTATTTTTCAATAAGTACTTCCCTCGTATTCTCCGAACAAAGATGGAGAAAGAGTTCCTTGAACTGAAGCAAAGGGATGATGAATCTGTTAGTACCTATGAAGCAAATTTTACAAGACTTGCAAGGTACGCTTCTGGTATTATTATCCAACCTGAGAGTAAGATCGATCGATTCTTTAGTGGCTTAAAACCAAGTCTTCGTAGGGCGTTATCCATAAGGGACTTCAATAGCTACGAGGAAATCGTTCGATGTGCTCTCAAAGTCGAGATGGAGATTGGAGTAACCCATCAGTCACATGGGTTTGATAAGAAGAGGAAGATGGAATTCAAAGAAAAATCTAAAGAGCACACGGAAAAGAAGATGAACTTTCCCTTATGCTCAAAGTGTGGAAAGAAACATGGAGGGAGTTGTCTTAAAGGGACAAGTAAATGTTTTAAATGTGGAAAGGAAGGTCATCGGGCATTTGAATGCCGTGATAATGGGAAGAAGATGTCTAATGATGCAAACAAAGGAAGGGATACACAGAATGAACATGCTACACTTCAATGTTTCAAGTGCAAGGAGATGGGGCATTATGCCAATCAATGCCCAAATCCAAGGGTTGATGATGATGGTCGACGTCAACAAACTCTTAAGGCTAAAGACAAAGGAAAGTCACATGCAATTTCTATCAGCGATGTGGAGTACGATAACGATGTGGTGAAAGGTACACTTACCATCCACTCTAAAGTAGCAAATGTTTTATTTGATTCTGGATCCACCCACTCTTTTATTTCTGAAAAATTTTCTAAGGGTATCACCGTATTACCTCAACAATTAGATGTTGAGTTAGCTGTGACAACACCTAATGGCAAATCAATCGCATCAGAAGTTTATAATTCTTCTCCGATCGAAGTTTGTGGGAAAGTGCTTCCTGCAAATCTTGTGATCCTTCCTTTAGTGGAATTTGATGTGATTCTTGGCATGGATTGGCTTTCTCTACATGGAGCTCATATCAATTGCCAAAGAAGGGAAGTCACATTTCATATTCCAGATCAATCTACGATCGTCTATCAATGCAAGGATGAACATAACCTTCCAGTGGAAATTTCTTCCATCTTATGGGTATTGATTCCACTAAATGAAGGTTATTTATCTCAAATAGTTGGTGAGAAACTCACGATTAAGAATATGCCCATTGTACGAGAGTTTGATGATGTCTTTCCGGAGGAATTGCCGGGTCTTCCACCAAATCGTGAAGTTGAGTTTTCAATAGAACTCGTACCGGGTGCTTTGCCTATTTCAAAGACACCTTATAGAATGGCCCCAATTGAGTTGCAGGAATTGAAGAAGCAACTCCAAGAGAATCTTGATAAGGGATTCATACGCCCTAGTGCGTCACCTTGGGGAGCACCTGTTCTATTTGTTAAGAAGAAAGATGGATCAATGAGACTCTGCATTGATTATCGAGAACTTAACAAGATCACTATCAAGAACAAATATCCTCTCCCACGCATTGATGACTTATTTGACCAACTACGCGGAGCTCAATACTTTTCCAAGATTGATCTTCGTTCAGGGTATCATCAATTAAGGGTCAAAAGGGAGGATATACCAAAGACGGCTTTCCGTACAAGGTATGGACACTATGAATTTATAGTGATGCCATTTGGTCTTACTAATTCCCCTGCTATCTTCATGGATCTAATGAATAGAGTCTTTAGAGACTATCTTGATCAATTTGTGGTAGTCTTTATAGACGATATTCTTGTCTATTCAAAGAGCAAGGAAGAACATGAAGATCACTTGAGAATTATATTGAAGACCCAGAGAAAGGAGAAGCTTTATGCCAAATTTACCAAGTGTGAATTTTGGATTCAAAAAGTTGCATTTTTGGGTCATATAATCTCAAAAGAGGGGATATCTGTGGATCCAGCAAAAACAGAGGTTATCGAAAGATGGTCAAGACCAACAACAGTAACTGAGATCCGAAGTTTTCTTGGTTTGGCTGGATATTATCGACGTTTTGTAAAAGATTTTTCACGATTATCTAATCCACTCACCAAGTTGACTCGGAAAGGAGTTAAGTTTGTCTGGACAGAGGAATGTGAAGAGAATTTCAAGGAGCTGAAAAGAAGGTTATCCAGTGCACCTGTGCTCACACTGCCTTGTAGTGGAGAAAGGTTTGTGATCTACAGTGATGCATCCAAGAAGGGATTGGGGTGTGTTCTTATGCAAAATGATATGGTGATAGATTATGCCTCACGACAGTTGAAAATCCATGAACAAAATAACCCAACACATGATTTGGAGTTGGCTGCGGTAATCTTTGCGTTAAATATTTGGAGGCATTACCTTTATGGTGAAAGGTGTGATATTTATACTGATCATAAAAGTTTAAAGTATATTTTCACACAAAAGGAGCTGAATATGCGCCAAAGAAGATGGTTGGAGCTGATTAAGGATTATGACTGCTCAATCCATTACCACCCTGGGAAAGCAAACAAGGTGGCAGATGCATTAAGTCGACAAGACCATGCTATTTTATCCATGATGAGGATCACAAAAGATCCAATATTTATGGATTTACAAAGGATGGATCTTGGAATTATAATGGAAGGGCAAAAATCTTATCTTTCTCAAATGAATGTTCAACCATCTATACATGTGAAGATTAAAGAGGCACAGAAAGAAGATGTCGAGTTACAAAAGAAGGTGAGAAATGTTCCTGAATTCAACCTTGATTGTGATGGGATAATAAAGTTCAGGAATCGGGTTTGTGTTCCTCCCATCCCCGAATTAAAGAAAGAGCTGCTGGATGAGGCTCATAGTTCTTCATTCTCTATTCATCCTGGAAGCACGAAGATGTATAGGGACCTGAAAGCGTACTTCTGGTGGGATGGCATGAAAAGAGATGTTGCTGAATATGTCTCTCGATTCTTGGTTTGTCAACAAGTTAAAGCTGAGAGACAGAAGTCTAAGGGGATGTTACAACCATTACCCATACCCGAATGGAAATGGGAAAACATCACTATGGACTTTGTCACAGGACTTCCTAAAACATCCAAAGGCAATAATGCTATCTGGGTCATAGTTGATCGTCTTACAAAGTCTGCACACTTCATTGCTATTAGAGAGGATTTCTCTCTAGATCAGCTTGCCAGGATATATGTAAAGGAAGTGGTAAGATTGCATGGAGTACCACTTTCTATTATATCTGATCGAGATCCGAGATTTACCTCGATGTTCTGGTGAAGTCTTCAGCATACTCTGGATACAGAGTTGAGTTTCAGCACTGCTTATCATCCCCAGACAGACGGTCAGTCTGAGAGAACAATTCAAACCCTAGAAGATATGTTGAGAGCTTGCTCTATGGATTTCAAAGGAGGTTGGGATCAACACCTACCTTTGGTGGAATTTTCTTATAATAATAGCTTTCACTCCAGTATTCAGATGGCTCCTTATGAAGCTCTCTATGGAAAGAAATGCAGGACTCCAACTTGCTGGGATGAAGTTGGGGAAAGAAAGCTATTAGGACCTGATCTCGTTGATGAAATGGCAGAAAAGGTCAGATCTATTCAACAACACATAAGAGCAGCTCAGAGTCGACAGAAAAGTTATGCCGACAACCGAAGAAAAGACCTAGAGTTTGAAGTGGGCGATAAAGTGTTCTTACGAATATCTCCCTGGAAGAGGGTTATGAGATTTGGAAAGAAGGGGAAGTTGAGCCCTAGATATATCGGTCCTTTTGAAATACTGGATCGTGTTGGGAAGGTAGCTTACCGATTGGCGCTTCCACCGAATCTCTCTCAAGTTCACGATGTGTTCCACGTATCTCTCCTGAGAAAGTACATACCAGATCCTTCACATGTACTCAGCTCAGAAGTTGTACCGCTGGAGCAAGATCTTTCTTATGAAGAACAGCCGACAGAGATTCTGGATCGTAGCGAAAAAGTCCTACGAAACAAGACCACTCGCTTGGTGAAAGTTTTATGGAGAAACCACCAACTTGAAGAAGCTACATGGGAGCTTGAGGATATGATGACGGAGAAGTATCCTCATTTGTTTGTTGCAAAGTGACGAATTTCGAGGGCGAAATTCTTTTTAAGGGGGGTAGAATGTAACACCCGAGACTTTTATGTTATATAAATCATCAAAGGAATCTTTTTCTACACAACACTTGCTTGGCTTGCTTTACACGCAATCACGACCTTCCTCGATAGCTTGCGTCGTACGCAATACCGAGTTTCACTAAACAACAATATGCTATTAAAACTAGCCGTTATGAATAGTAATAACCACTTTTTAAAATTTTATAAATTTTATTTTTCAAAATGGACTTCATTTTTGGACTCAGAATATCGAAATTAGCCTAGGGTGAAATTTTGGTATTTTTCTGAAAACTTTCAATTTTTGATGAATAGTGAAACCACTAAGTGGTAGGTTAAAAACTGAATTTTTGCATAAAACTTAATTTTACCGCTTCTGTGAATGGAATTTCGAAAATCCGAGAGACACGCTTAATATCAAGGACTAAAATGTGGTTCAATGAGATGAAAATAATTTTTGGTGAATAGTAACTTTTTACTTTTTTTTACCGCAGTTAATAGTAAATAGGGTAACTAAGGGTAAATATGATATTAATATTACCCTAACACATGTCCTAATTCTATTGGACAAGTGTAATTCGACCAAAAACAAACTTAGGAATAAAATATGACCATTTAGGCCCACTTGGATTATATTAGGACATTTATTATTAATTTATTTAAAGAAGGGTTAAAATAGTTAAAATCAAAGTTTAATAAGTAAATCATTTTTAAGATGGGTTTATACATAATATAAATTCGATTGTAAATATTCATTAGAAATCTAAAAAGATTTCCTAGATGATGGTATTTTATTTGTAATTTTTAGACATCAAATAATTTAATTTATATATGACACAAAGATGATGCAGTAATTATCTTATTAATGAAATATTGACATAATTGATAATAACAATACCAAAATAAATGTAATTTAAGACTTTTTATGAATTCAACTAATTTTATAGGTTACTATGATATATTAGTGTTGATTTAATCAACTTGGTTCGAACATATAATTCTGTTATGACTTTCAAAAAAATCATATATCAAATAGTGTCAAAATTGACACAAAATAGTTTTTAAATCAAATATTATATTATTAATTGTTATTGTATTCCTAAAAATATAAGGTTCGGCCAACTGACTTAGATAAGGATATATATATTAATAATAAACAATTTGGGGTTCGTTTGGCATGTTATAGTAAGTGTATTAACCATATAGTGAAAGAAAACAAAAAGACACGGTAAAAGTTAAATTAATTAACTTAGAGTTAAATCTAATTGATAAGGTTAAAATAATACCCTAAACTTGTCTAAATCCTATTGGTTGATAGGATTTCGACCCATCCCCACTTTAGCTTCGAAATAAGACCCTTTGGAACCATTATAAACCGATTTTGACTTTAATATAAAATAATATTTTGAGATATTCCTAAGGTGCCCCTCTCCTCCCTTATAAAAGGGCACCTCCTCCCCCTCCTCCTCACACCAATTTGAGCACTCAAGCTCGGCCAACCCCTGCCATTTTTCCTTCTCCACTTCCCTAGAATAATCCTAGAGGTCCTGGTCTTCTCCAAAGACCAATCTTAGTTCCTTAAGTGGAGGATTCAAAAAGGCGTTCCAAAGAAGAGGTAATATCCATTACCGATCTTTTCAATTTCTTTCTTCTTCAACTTCTTCTTCTTTAGTTGTTTCATGATAAAGTAATAACATCAGTATTACTTACATACTGATATGTTATTATAAATATGAAACAACCCTAATTCACCTTCTATCCATCCTACGGAAAAATGAAATCACCGCGCGTGCGTACGTACGGAATACCGTCTCCACGCCGTGGTGTAATCTATTTTCCACCATCACCTTACAAGGATGGGTATAATGGTGTAATCAGTAACTATATATGATTATTATTAAGTAATATTGATACTGAAATAATATATATATATACTCCAATACAATTCCACGATCATAGGAACGATATCATCACTCGTGCGTACGTACGGAATACCGTCTCCACGATGTGATGCGACTCGTTCTACATGATCTTCATTTCATAATGATTATATAAATGAATTGAATGAATGAATATGGTATATACTACACTAATACCATTCTTTAAATGAATTATCTATAACCTAAAGATAAGAATAAGAATTTATTCGACAAAACACGCATAAGAACAAAAAGTTATAAAGACCCGAGTAACAAGTAACAATGAAATATTACTAACAAGAAGCTAATAATATGACCATATATGATCTCATATCAATATGTATGATTCTGGAATAAGTCAATAACATTATTTAAACCATTATACAGGAGTTTCGGACACGAACAAAGAAAATCGGACCTAAGGTAAGGGAAATATCACAATCTCATTTTTATCCGAGATTGTTTATTCGTAAGTATTTACTGGGGTGTATTTTATCATCCACATCCATGTTCCCTCAATATGTAATATTGTTTCCATCCACTTGAAATAGTTTAAATCCAATTTTACCCTTAGGTGAGTTTTTAGTAAAGAATAAGAAAGGAATCTTTTGTCGTTTTTCCGTACGAGGTACTTTTTGACTTTTCCGACAAAAGTACGAAGAATGTTTTTTTAACTTATACGGCATGAATGGATTTTTAAAACATTACTTCAAAGAAGCTTCCTTTACAAGTTTTCAAGTTTATCAACTTCTTTTATTTTAAAGTTGTACGACATGTTATGAAAGGAAAAATGTTTTTGAAGAAGAAAAGATATTTTCCTCAAGAATTCAATTCAAGTGTTTTATCAAAATTATTTTCCATCTAAGATAATAAAGGGTTCTGTTTCTATCCATATTTTTACATTGGTTTGACTATGTTGTGATGGAATTATGTTTATGAATTCTTTTATCATATATTAATTGATCTATGATGTCATGATGTTTCAAGAATCCCATTTTTGTTATATGTGTTATGCGATGATGTATGTTTTATGATTATGTGGCACACATAAGAAAGGATTCATTATAAGATGGGTGGGACCTATATCTCCCTCCAATGCATTGGGTAATGATTTTATATCTCATGAGATAGACATGGCTGGAACGGAAGGTTATTTCAGTTCAGTGATACAGGACTGAAACGAGGAGTGAACTCGGTTCAGAAAGGGACTTTGTCCACTAAGATAGTCTTGGCAATGAGTCATGACTAACAAGAAATGATTTTCCATGATTATGTGTGCATGCCACAAAGTTTCAAGTCTTATGTTATGATTATGGGGATCTCATTTTCACTTTTATGATTTATTCCATGATAAGATATTATGATCTCTTTTGCAGGTTTTGATTTTCAAAAAGTTATGATATGATTTTTATTTCCTTTATTTGCCCTTGCTGAGCATTTGAGCTCACCCTTTTATGTTTTCTTTTCCCCAGGTTAGGAAGATGGATATTAAGTAGAATATACTAAAAGGGACCCTAGATATGATGAAATAAATGGGAGACACTGTAGAAGATTTATGAACCAGTTGTTTATGTTTCCCAGTTTCTAAAGACACTATACCTATACGGTCCTTTGTGGTTTTGTCATATGTTATAATAAGTGTGCTTCAATTTTGAAGTATTAACAATGTATGTAAAGTGTGGGTCGTTATATAAACTATGGCCTAAATAGTGTGTGAGATATACTCAGTAGACCACCTCCAACAGTGTCTAATACATATTCTGTTCTTGAATATAAAATACAGTAGTGTGTAGGTATAAAAAAATACTATAAATAAATAGATAAAAAAAAGTCAAACTCAGGTTCACTAAGGGACACCCAACCAATAATACCTACTTTTTCTTATTCCATAATATCTCTAATTATGTTCCACTATATATATATATGTATAAATATATGAATATATATATGTGTACTAGACACATAGTGACATATGTGTCCATATATATATATATATACTAAGACTGTCAAGGGCCTAAGGCATAACACAATAATCCAGGCATAGTTTTATGACTATTATAAAGTGATAAGGGATACCATGCCTAAATATCACAAAATACGAGGGGTTCCTTGCCTGAGTATCATGATACAAGAGGCACATCATTCTTACATATCACAATGAGGGACGTCATTCTCGTAATAATATGGGACACTATGACCCTAAAAAATAATGGATTCCATGACTTAGTATCACAATGAGAGATTCCATGCCTATAATAATAATGTATTTCATGCCCATGAATAATAAGGGACTTCATGCCCATATATTATAACAACCCCAACTAACATACATAGAAATTATAATTTTTTACAAAACACTTAAACATTACACAAATAGACTGCCAAAGACTATATTATTTTAGTTCCTTTGAAAACATTGAAACATAAACACTAGTACGTGAGTGAGATACATTATCTCCAACTAGTTTTTTCAAGACTATCACCCCTCTTAGACATATCATATATAAAATATATCTTCATAAACTAGGGAATGAAACATAAAAAATGGTGATCTCAGAAGCTCAGTAAGGGTAAAAAAGGGAGATATGTAAGCATAAACATGGGAATAAGGGTATGAGAACATGATCATAACATTAGAATATCATCCCATGCATATTAAAGATCATAAAAATTAATCATGGAATAAATATTAGTAGTTAAAAAGGCATGAATCATAAGAAAATCAAGAGCATAATTCTAAAATAATAACATAGGATTAAGACATGGAATTTGTGGCATACACCTAAGAATAGAAAATCTTATGTCAAGGCTACCTACCAATTCCTTCATAACATGTTAGAATTGGGATAATAACCCATGTACGTAATTCGATCTTGGGATTATAATGAATGTAAAATCTTATTTTTTAGATTGATACACAACCTATATACCCTCTTACTTTTAGGTTTGGGCTTGAAATTGTATACCTATTTATTTTTAGGCTGGGGATAGAACCCGTGTACCTTATTATTTTCAGGATTTAACTACAACCTGTGTACCCTATTAATTTCAGACTTGGGATACAACCTATGTACCCTCTTATTTCTAGGCTTGGGCTACAACATGTATAAAGGATTATTTTTAGGCTTGGGATATAACCCATTTACCTTATTTTTTGGGGCTTAGGTTACAACACATGAACCCTTTTAGATCATATACCATTAATCATTACCCAATTAATTTGAGGGATATATAGTTCCCACCAGTCACCTAATAAAATCATGTATACATGTACCACAAGATAATAAAACATTCATCATATCATGACCCATAAAAAGATATGGGTTTGATAAACATCACATCATAACCCAATAAATGAAATGGTTATTATAAAACTTTCATCGTATAATTAACTATGTGATAGTTAAAGGTCTCATAATTACTTCATCAAATCATAAACAGTGAAATGAAGTGGGTTTTAAGATAATATAACATCTGGAAGAGAAATAGGTGACATAAAAATCATTCCATCAAAACATAAATCATTCAAGAAAGAATATGTATTGTGTTATGGGATCATATCCTCAGTAAGACATAAACTATAACATAGTATGCCATATTATATAGAGAAGTATTTTGAAAGATCAAATGAAACATTTCTTAATGAAAACAACCTTTCTTGGAAAATCATCCTTATAAAACCATTTTGAAATATATTTCTTATAAACAACTTTAAAATTTCATTTAAAATATTATTGATGCCCGCCAGATGGACATCAGAAAAATCAAAAAGAAATAAATACATGAATATGGGTATTATTTTCCCCACAAAATAAAACGAAGGATAGGATGGCCAAGACCTACGGATCGTATGAGCCTATGAAGGACTCATGATCATGTTACAATTTAAAGGTCATGCACAGGCTCCATGCATGTTACATAACCTATGGGAGTTCCTATGGAGCCCATTTCAAAAAAACTTCCTACTTTCATGAAGGCTCCCCAGACAACCAAATGAGCGCCTCCAAGTAGTGAGGTTTGTCATTGGTAAGTTTTTGACAGACCACGTAAAATCCTTTGAAAATAAAGAGGGATGATATTCAAAGTTAGAGACCCCTAGTGTTCATGAATCTCATGTTCCATATCATAATTGGAATGAATAAAATACCTAGGTGACATCTCAAAAAACTCATGAGACCTCCAAACATTTTTTGGATAAAATGAAGGAGATAATGGGGAGGATGTGAGAGGTGTTTGAGGTTTCTTAAGGACACATGACATGATCCCCAAGCGATCCGTGATATACCACAAGACCTCAACATCTTGTCTACCTCATCTCACAAAATCCCTTTGGATTTTCAGCCCTACCACACGGAAGTCCTCAGGTATGTATAGGAATCCCCTTTAGTTCTCTAAGAATAGATAGATAGACCTGTCCGCTACATGTTTGCGCACACTCCCCATGACCCATATTAGTCAGGTAATACATCACTGAAAAATAGATTAAAAAATCCAAACATTTCTTTTGAAAACTCACATAACCCATAACCATTATAAAATAAAACAAAGGCGATAGAAATGGAGGAGGTGAGAGGTGTTCATGGTCACTAAAGGACATGCGACGCAAACCCGATGATCCTGAAGACACCATGATTCCTTAGTGACACCACTACTAGAAATTTTATTATTTGTGATGAAGTTTTAGGGATGGATGACTATCACAAAAAAGTCATTTGTGATGGGAGTCCGTAGCGAATACTCTGTTGAAACAAATGATGCCTCAATTGGTGTTTTTTGCCTTAGACCATCGTAATAAGTATTTTTTTTCAATGGATTCTATATCCATCGCAAATAAGTGTCATAATAGTTTTAAATAAAAATCGTGATGTTCTGTAGTAATTATGTTTTTGCGACGGATTTTTAATCCGTCTCAAATAATAGTTTCTGAAATAAATATTAATATCAAAAATAAATTTACAATTTTAAAACTAATTAGAATTTTTTTTAAAATACATCTTTAAAAATAATTAAAACACTATTAAAATATTAAATTAATTAAAAAAATATACCTAAAAATAATTTAACTAAACTAAAATATTAGAATTAATTTTAAAAAGTTAATATATTTTAAAATAATTAGAATAATTAAAAAACTAAATTTATTTAAAATAATTATATTATTTAAAATTAATTAAAACAATTTAAAAAAATTTAATATTAAATTCAAAAATATTTTAAAATAATTAATTTTTTAAAAAATAAAACAAAAAATTAAAAAAACTAAAGTAGAACTAAAAGTAATACATCATTTCAAAGATGATTTGTTTGTCATACCAAATTTTCATAATCGTTATAAAACTTCAAAAATTATCTATTGTCGTCTGGTTGTGGAAGATCATTCAAAGGACTAGGGGGAGGATCACTTGAAGAACTAGGTGGGGGAAACTAAATGTCTATGCCACGCGCAAGTCGTCACCTATACTCCAACATCTAATCATCTCTCACACACGGTTGCTCACACACATCTTCCCCATCTTTCTGCATATGCTTTATCATCTCATCCCAATATCTAAACCTCTCCACATAAATTGCAGTGGTTGATGACATCGAAGAAGACTCTGGATGATCTCCCTTCACTCTCACAGATGTCATCATAGATGCACTATAATAACCCGTACGTGTTAGACGAGAACCAACACCAACCACCTAAACTTTATCGACACCCTACAAATTCGCATGTATCCAAGCACCGTCATTCAAACATGATTCCCCAGTGATATATTTTTCTCTCTCACCTTGACTCTTTCATGATTGAGAAGTCACAATATCATATGTTTCCTTTAAATATAATAAAAAATTAGAATAAAAATAAAATTAATATCTATAATTTTTCTTAAAAAATACTAACAATAATATGGCACTGCTGGTCGCATGAAACTTCTACTGTACAGGGATCAATATACATCTTCTTATACACTTCAAACTCCATAATATATGGGTCAGTAGAAGCCTATATAATATAACAAAAATGTTATAGTTAAAGGATATATATATTAATAAATAATACCACTTACCATATATCGTCGATGTATGCCAAATGTTTGACTTCCAATCCTATGTGTGACATCTTTCCTTCCCTAGATCTGACATCTAGATAACGAACTACTCTCAAAAGTATCTCTAATCCATAAGAACCACAATCCATCCCATACATAAGTTGAGATATAGTCAGGTATATGGGAGACACAATACTAGTCGAAAAAAGTAGAAAAATCTTTATCCATAACACTCTTTCTTAGGTTGTGTAGAAACTGATGAAAGCACTCACGTATACAAATATACCATGACTCTCAGATAAGACCACTTTGTCTATCAGGAATCAGATAAGATAAATTCTACAAGACTATTGAAAAAAATATGTTAGTAGGTAAATAAATTTTAAAAAGTGTATATTATTTAATAATGTAAAATCTAGTGTTCGAACATCTAGTGATGTTAAGTAAGGGGAACTAGGTCCCATGACACCCCTGGCTCGAAAAAAATAATATATTAGAATCACACCAGCCTGGCCAAAAGATAAATGCGAAAAATGATAAAAATAAAAAAATCATAAAATTATTACCAATATTAATACACAAAATAAATATAAAATAAATATCATAAATAAATAAACATAACTCTGTAAACAGTGATAAAAATAAACTGATAGTCATATCTCTAAAACAAGATTTATAATCATCAATCGAGCAAGACCATGCCCCCTCCTAATAGGTGCATCAGCCTAAGGCTTGGCTAAGTTAAGATCATCAGAAGTAAGTATAAAATTAATGAAAGAACGGAATATATCATTAGGAACCTCTCCATCCATCTGAAACAAATATCCCTACATGTATGAAATCATTAATATAAATATAAAATATAAGAAAACAATTAAATATGATTATATAATAATATTAACTATAAAAAATTGTTAATAAAAATATGAAATATAAAAAAATAATACATATCCAAATTTAATATTTACTTGAAACTTTTGACCTGAATATAATACATCAATATTCATCTTCTTCATAATTTTCATCGAGATAAATGTCTTAATCCTCGTCTTCAGCATCATCAACTTCCATATGAATTTTAGCTTTATCAACCCTTATTACTTAATCATCATTATATATATTATCAACCCTTAACTAAGGGGTTTCATCATCAATATTTGTATCTTTTTGAGTAAGAGAAATATTTTGGGATGTATCTTAAAAAATTTCAATATATTTCACTCCACATTACCATTATTTTTAGTAAATTTATTTTCATGTGATTTCATTTTTATCACTCCACCAGTCCTTTAAATATCTAGAAACAATAAATTAATTTTCATAATTAACTTGATGTTCTTGATGTTATAACATAAATATTTCATTTCATGTAAGAATACTTTTATATTTAATGTCAACAACTCCATGTTGTGGATGAACAAACAACCCTATATCAATATCAAACCAATGAAATTTAAACACTGTTATATTATTTGGTCCCATATAACACAACTAAATTATTTCTTCTAGCATACCATAATAGTTAAATTCACATTCCTTATTATGGTATCATTTAAAATAAACACCACTATTTAATGATTTCATTGAGTCAAGATTTATACATGTATGAAATAAAAATACATTAACAAAATACCCATTATAAGATTTTACTAATTTTGATGGAGGATTTTTGAGCACACATAATCAACTATAGATTTTATTTTCATGGTGTGTTTCCTATATACAATAAAAATTATTAATAAAAGATATCAATGAAAAATTGATTTCTTATTTTATAAAAAGAAATATAACTTTCAAGTCTTTCAAACCAATATGAAAATTTTTGTTGATGATGTTCTTCAAGAGAAGTATATGTAATTTGTATAAATTGTTTTCTTATATGGTCATTATATATTCTACAAAAAAGTTAATGTAAATAAAATATTATTTTATAAATATTTAACAAAATAATAAAAAAGCATTACCTACTTCACAAATCTTGTCACTTCTTCATAATTTAGTAGAACATTTGTATCAACTCACTGTAGTTCTTCATCTGTAAGCTATCATTCATGATAACCACCAAAACCAAGATTGGGTTGATTTAAAACCAAAAATTGATGGTATGTGACATCATCAACATTTTATTCATTATGACCCATGCAATTATGTTTTAAGGATACTCTGACCGAAAATAATAAGAGTATAAATTTGAAATTTCCTCTTGCAAGCATGCTTCTGCAATTGACACTTCTACCAATTCTTTGTTACATAATTTTTCTTTAAATTTTGCATACATATGTCAAACGGATACATCCACTAGAATTGTATTGGCCCTCAAGATTTATATTCATATGGAAAATGAAATAATAAATGTTACATGGAATTAAAGATAACTGGTGGGAATGTTTTCTCCAATTTATATAAAATTAATACAATATTTTTTTTTTAGAAAACTCAATGCATCATAATATGATGCTGGAACACTAATATCTCAGAAAGAAAATGATATTTTGGTCAACATATCCCAGATTGAAGAATTAAATAGCACTCTATGACTAATAGGGAGAAATATTTCAATTATGACATGATAATAATAGCTTTTTAACATGGTAATATGCCCATTTCTGAGGTAATGAGAAAAATTAGAAGCATAACCATATGGTAACCTCCAATTTACAATCCATTAACAGAATAATAAAAAAAATTATTTAGTAAGTGAGTAATATTATATTGGATTCATTAATTTATGTGATCTTTCATCTTCAAATAATTTATGTTCAAGATGTATGCAAATATGAAAAAGATCTAATAGTTCCTTTATATTATCTTTGGTCTTACTGGGTGTGTACAACATTGTATAATTTTTTTTATCAAAAACATTCTTCCCAATATGTATTACATCTAAAATGTGACGAACCAAAAAAATCAAACCTATATGGATGGTCCCAAAAAGTTCTCCGCTTTATCCAATTATGATCTCTCCCAAAACCATTTATTTATTTTTCATTTATGGTTATCCAAAAGTTACAGGAGGTAATGTAGAGACAATAGATTTTACCTGATTACCTGAGAGCACTACTGGAGGTTCAACTATTTCAATTTGACCTTTTGTAAAATTATTTCTATTCCTTGAAAAAGGGTTATCTATAAGATAAATCTCTGATGAAACTCAAAATAACTAACCTTTCTATCATTACCAAGCATTATTGATTTGTTCTTAGCCATGATGTACAAACATAATTTTAGACCATGTGTTCTCCATCCAAATAACATACAATATGATGGAAAGTCAGTGGTCGTCCATGATAATGAAAAATTAATTACAAAATTCTAACCTAAAACTATACCAAATATAGTGAAACCATTGTTCCATAATGAAATTAACTCATCAATTAGTAGCCTCAAATAAACATCAACATTCTTCTTTGGATTTCAAAGAATTAATTTCTCCATATATATATATATATTATATCTATGAATGTGTGTGGTTCCTTCATCAACATCCACGGAGGTATGTTGTAAGGAGTAATGAAAATAGGCCAAAAAGAATATTGACTACCATAAGCACAAAATAGGCAAAAACCATTAGTGAAAAGGCACATCCGTATGTTATGAGGTTCTGAAGCAAAAGAAATATGTGTCTGATAAAAGTACTTCCATGAATCACCATTACATTGATGATTTAATCTTTTATTGATGGAAATATTTGATTTATTCTATTTCATCAATCTAGATGTGTTTCGAGACATAAATAAATACTATAAATGAGGTGTAAGTGAAATATACCTCAACTGTTTCAAAGGAACTTTGGATTTCCCCTTTTGTTCCTCTTTATACCTCGATTCTCCACATGTTGGAAATTTAATCAAGGATTCATAATCACCATAATATAAAATTAAATCATTTAAATATGAATGATTTTTTTTATAAGTAAGACCCAAATTATGAACCGACCTCTTAATTTCATAGAAACTATTAGGTAATGTAAATCTGTCAGGCAACAATGATTTAAACAACGATAAAATCTGATCGAATAAACTATTTAACATTCAAAAATATGATTTAATAGCCTTAAATTTTGTAATAGATTTATGTTTTATCATATATAATTCCAGATATAAGGTCTCATTATAAGATTTCAACAAATTTTTAAACTAAGAAGGTTCTGTTTCTAGAATTGGAATATAATTCTAAGTTGTTTTTTTAGGAATAGAAGGACGAGATGACTCATGTAATAAATTCTGTAATGATGGATCTGAAACTAATTTTGTTTTATTTTTTATAGAATTTTTTTTCACTATGTTGATACCAAAACATAAAATCTTTTTGAAAACGAAAACTTATAAAATAAAGTCCAACGTTGTCAAAATTTTCAAATATCCTAAGATCATATTTTTGAAATGCACATTTAATTGTTCCTTCATGAACAAAATTGAAATTTGATGATGCAAATGAAATAATGGTTTCAACACCTTCAATGTAGACATGATTTATACCTATTCCATTTAGATTTTTGTGATGATTTATCCAATCACCACTAGGTAATAGAAACTACTGTCTACTTCTTGAGTCCATAGTTATCTAATAAAAAAATAAATAAGAATAATTATTACCAATCACTTTGACTATTTTTAGATAATTATTATATTTTGACACCTGGAAATATTCTATGAAGTATAATCAGAGTGAGGTGCTAAGTTAGAATTGGATTAAATGACCCGTATAGGCTTGTTGAATATAGAATAAAAATATTAAATATATTATATAATACACATTTTTTTGAAAATAATAGAATATCACTTAAATGATGTCTCAAATGAGAAATTAGAGATCACTTGGGTCCAAGATGTGGGGTTTACCTTAGGCATGACATAACATTTGTGAGCGTAGGGAATTTCATTGAAGAATAATTCATTTAATATTATTTTATAATTTCTTATTAAAATTTAAATTATTTCCTAAAATATTTATCATATGAAAAATTGGAGACCATCATTGAGTCTGGGATGTGGGTTTACCCTAGGCGTGGCTTAACATTTGTGAGCATCGAGTGTTTTGTTAGATTGCACATGAGCGTAATTCATTTAATATTATTAGTATAGTTTCTTATTAAAATTTAAGGATTCTGCCAAAAATATTTATCATATGAAAAATAGGAGACCACCATTGGGTATAGGATATGGGGTTTACCCAAGGCACGACATAACTTCTATTATTGTTGAGTGTTTCATCAGATTTCACATGAGGGTAATTAATTTAATATTTTTGTTATAATTTTTATTAAACATTAATGTATCTCCAAAACTATTTATCATATGAAAAATCAGAGACAACCATTGGGTTTGGGATGTGGGTTTTGCCTTAGGCGCGACATAAAATTTGTTAACGTCGAGTGTTTCATTACATTGCACATGAGGGTATCACTTTTAATATTTTATTAGTGTTATTTATATAATTATTATTTTTGAAATAAATATATATAACCATATTTATACAAATTATTAATACAAATTATTTTATATAATTAACCATTTATATGAAATTATTATTAATTAATTAATAATTACTATATACATATACATCACAATTTATTATAAATTATGTATTGAATATTATTAATTATGTACTGATTATTATTATAAATTATGTAATGATTATTATTAATTATTTAAATTATTATAAATTATTATAAATTATTATAAATTATTTAATGATTATATATATATATATAATTATTTCTTAAATTATTATTGCATTTTTAATATTAATATTTTATTATGTAACGATTATTATTTTTATAATTTCCGAAATTATTTAAATTATTATAAATTATGTAATGATCATTATTAACTTATTTAAATTATTATTACAATTTTAATAGTTACTATATATGTATATATATCTCAATTTATTAATTAATATAAATACATCAAATATATTCTAACTTATTTTTAAACAAATATACAAATATCAAATCTAGATATATATATATATATATATATATGTATATATTAAATATTTTTACTTATGGTTATTGTTTATTATAAACAAATCTTATTACCTTGAATTTATAATTTATATAAATAATTTATAAATAAATTTCAGTTCATGTTTTTTAAATAAAAATTAATTTGAATTCATAATTATTTTTATATAATAATTTTTGAATTAATAATTTTTACCCGAGATGCATCATAATAGTTGTGTGATTTGGTTGTTTTGACACCATTTATATGAAATATTAACACTAATTATTTTAATTAATACAAAATTTATACGAATGATGATGAATTTCTAAAAGTTGTTATATTTTATTATAATTTTTATAAATTATTATAATTTTATAATTATCTCTAATATTTATAATTTATTAACAATAAATACTCAATAATTATTATATATTATAAATTATTTATTTATTTTCACTAATTATTAAAATTAATACTAAATTTTTTATAATTACTATTTTTTAGGAATTTTTAACAATTCTTTGTATTTTTTATATTTTTTTAGAAAATATTACAAAAAATTTATCCTAATTATTATTAACTAAGTTTTCAATAAATATTAAATAATTTAAATTATCATTTTTTTATTAAACTAATTTTTTAACGTTTTATATAAAAAAATTATTATAAATAACATTTTATTAAAATGTTTTCTTAAATTAAATTTATCATCAGTATTAAAAACCAATCAATTATATTTATTTCAAAATTTATATATATATATACATTAGATAATTTCTTAATAAAATATATTAACATCAAATTTATTATTACACTTTTATAAAAAAATTAACATACCGAAAATTTGGACATACATACACACGTGCACAAAAAGAAAATGGAGCTGAGATATGAATAAAAAGAACAAGAAAACCAAAAAACTATAAGAAATAATTAGTAGCTAAAATTATAATAAATTTTCAGCAACACTAAAACCCCAAGAAAATATAAAAAAATCTAAGGGTTGACGAACCCAACATATTTTAAACAAATAAAAACTTTCCACATATTTCAACAATAATCATATTTCAAATAATAATATAAAATAATAACGTTTCAGTAACCTTAAACATAAAAAAATATATAAAGTTTAAAGGTCAAAAAATGTGCAAAATACTTTAAATCAAATTAAATCATAATCAAGACACTCAAATTTTCAATAATATATTTACATAAACCCTACATGTCAAATAAATCATCAAAAATAGGGTAAATTTCTAAAAATAGGTTTTTTCAAACTAGTATTTATTATATCTAACCAAAATATGAAAAACACAGACGAAGGATAGAAGCATAGTCTATACCTTGCAGATATGATGTAAAATCACCCAAAAATATAAAGAAACGAACATTTATGGTTCTGTACAGAGTCGGGAAGTTATAGGGTTCTTTCGTAGTTCGAGAGAGGGGGGAGAGAAGAGAGGAAGAAGATAAAAAGAGAGGAGGCCACACATGCTATTAAAACCGGCACTTATTGTGATAGAGTAATTGCGACTAAATTAATTCTATTTTAATTTTTTTTTAATAAAAATTATTTGCAACATGAATTCAATTCCATTACAAATATTCTTGACTCGAATAGAATTTGGGACAGACTAATAAGTCTATCACAAATGCCCATCATGAATGATTTTTACACTAGGCAGTGGGAAACCATGGCAAAACTATTTGCGATGGATTGAGAATTAAACCACAAATAATTACAATTTGGGATGGAATCTTACCATTAATATAAAAATACCCTATACCAATGGTTTGGAACCATTGGTATAGGTCTCTAAACCATTGGTATAGCCTATACCAACTGTTTGGAGGACCGTTGGCTGGTTTGGCATTGGGATAGGTCTGTACAAATAGATATGGGAAAACCGTTGGTATAAACCTATACCAACGATTTGACAAATTGTTGTTATAGGTCATATGAAAAACCTATACCAACAGTTTCATAAAACCATTGGTATAGGTAATTCAAAAAAATCTACACTTGGTTTTGATCCAAGAACCTCCCATTTATAATCCAATGACCTAACCATCAACCTAACATAACTTTTGTGAACATAATTTCATAAATATATATAGTATATTCATAAGTATTTTAACTTTGTATTTATTTAATGTTATTTGAAAAAATATTCCATAAAAAATATGTGTACCTATACAAATAGTTTTGAGAACTATTGGTATATGTTATTTTTTTGAGATATACCAACGATTTTGGTGAAACTGTTGGTATAGGGTGGACCTATACCAATTGTTTGGCCAACATCATTGGTATAGGTCCAAATTAGGGACCTATACCAACAGTTTTGACCAAACCGTTGGTATTGTGGTCTACATACGTGACCTATACCAAAGGTTTTGGCCAAACCATTGGTATAGGTCCAAATTAGTGACCTATACCAACGGTTTGGCCAAAACTATCGGTATAGGTATTATTTATAGTAGTGTACATACATCACAAATAGTTTACGCACATGAAGTATTTGTGACAAGGAATTTTTCTATCATAAATACTTGAAATTATAGTAGTGTACATCTGCCTCAGCTCGTGAGATCCCTTTGTCTTGTCATCCTCACCATGCGACACACCCTAGGAAACTCCATGAAGATCTAAGGAAAAACTAAAAGATTTTTCCATGGGATGCTCGAACACCCCCATATGACCCATATCAGTCATGTAATGCATCAACAAAAGTAGAATAAATTCCTTTGAAAACACAAATGAAATTTCGTATGACTCCCAATATTTGTCACATAAAACAAAGGGGATAAAAAAGGAGGAGGTAATAGGTGTTCATGGTCACTGAAAGGCATGTGATGCGCCCAGTGTACCCACACCGTGGACCCGTGAGACCCCTGGATAATCCATAATTATCTCGCGAGACCCTAAGACAATTCACCCAATCTCTTGCGAGTTTCTTCCAATAGACACTTGGATCTTGCGAAGGTCTAGGTACATGTCAGCATGAAAATATGGAAGTCCCTAAACACATATGTATGATAAAAAAATCCCCCATTAATTGGATATAATACAACAAAGGGAATGTGATGGAAGAGACTCATGATCACTAATGACCAGGAAACAAAATTAGAGCGGTATGTGGTAGGGATTCACAAAGACGGATGGAACCAGACCCCTTCCATGACTCCATCCTATACTCACGCTAGATACACTATAGAAAGAGCTAGACAATAGGGGTGGCGATGCCTATAAATTTCCCACTCCAAAATTAAGAAATGGTCGAACTCTGAGACTTTGGATGCTTGGAATATGGATGATTCAACTCTCGGCCTTTGTGGATATCTTGAAGCTATCGATCACATGACTGAAACCTTTTCGTCAAGTAATACACTGACATATATCTAGAGAAAACATGCACCACACATAAGGTGATTCTCATGATCATTGATAGATCACACAAAGGAATTCTGGCAAGAATTGTGAAGAACATATCACATGTCTTCTAGTTCACGTGAGACTCAATTGAACTGGTACTGAATAAACCTAAGGCCTTCATAAAGAAAGGGTTATAATTGAGATTAAATGTGGAAGGATTGAGTGAAATACTTGGTCAACGGACCACGTACGCTTCGATCGTGGAACCCAAAGTCATGCGATAACACTAGAACTTTTCACGTGAAATCCTCCAGACATGTTAGAGCAGGTCGCACGATCCCCACGCATACACCACATGACCTTGTGAAACCTTATGATTCTATCACCCAGGACTTACGATGTCCTTTAGAAAAATCTCCTAACACATATAAAGAAATTTTCTCATGTCATCCGATTCTCACAAAATTTAATGGACCTAATTACCAAGCTCTCGTGACACCCTCTAGGTAATCCAATTGGGACTCACAATGTCCTCTAGACTTGTCAGCCATGTCTTGCGATGTCTTCAAGAGGTTTCAACCAAGATACCCAACACCCCTCAGACTATGCCACAATGTCTCTCATAAGACCCTCTATATGTGTCATTCCAGGTCATGTGATGGCTCCTAGGACACACCAATTAGGCCATACGACACCCTCCAAACAAGAAGGCCATATCAATATGGTGTCATAAGACTTGATAACATTTTCAATCCTCGGTGTGTAAGCCATAAATATAGAGAAGTATCAATGCATAAGCTATCACACCCAGACCAAGAACACCAGTTATTTTATTCTTTTATTGGAATCGTGTTGTTTGGATGAGGTTTAGTTAGGTCCCTGTTTGAACTTTTCCAAAGTTTTATATTTTTTGGCGGGTCTCGGGCCGGTGGGAAGTCACCGCACCGCTTGCGGTGACCATTCATTTGGTCATAGAGACTGCGCGGTTGACCGATTATTATCAATATCCAAAATGAAATGAAACAAAGATTTCGTTTTAAATACCTTTTGGTTTATATTAGTACTATTTGGTTTTTATTAATATTATTAATATTATCATATTCTTTTTACCATTATTATTATTATTATTGTTGTTGAGAAAAATTTTTATTTTAATTCTAGTGTTGTTATTATTATTATAATTATGTTTAGGTCATTATTATTATTATTATTATTATTATTATTTCTATCATTGTTTCAATATTATTATTATTATTTTTATAATTATTATTTGTTTTATTATTATAACTATTGTGATAAAAAAACCTAAACACTAAACTAACCGGCGCCCCCCCTTTCCCACCCTGCAGGCCGCGGGCCGCACACCCCCTTCCCCCCTCTCTCGTCCGCTGCGTGACATCTCCCTCCCCCAGCTTCTCCCTTCCCTCCCATCGCCGACCCACACTCGCACAACACCCCCGCGCTCCACCTCCTGCTCGCCCTTCTCCTGCGCCGGCCACTCGCAGCGCCGCCCTCCCTGTCCGACAACCAACAGCGGTGAATCCCTCCCCTCCTTTCTTTGTGGTCGAACAAATCCATCACATCAAACCCCTGTTCCAACCTCCAACTTGCACACCTTCCCTGGATGGACTCTCCTATTACTCCGACATCTCCCCGTCGAAACCCCGCTCTGGCCTAACCCCCCCTTATTCAGCGCCTCCCTCTCTTGTAACGATCTCCCCGACCAGAATCCTCTTCGGCGCACAACCCCTCTGACAAATTCCCTCTTCTTCGACTAACCATCTAGCCGCTCTCCTCTCCCTCTGATGATCTTCTAGCCGTGCAACCACCCCCCTCCAGTGGTCGGTTCTTTTCTCTTCTTTGGGGTGTGGTGATGGTGTGAAGTAGGTCTTACTCCGGGTTCTCAGATATTTCTCTAAGTTTGAGGTAGTAACCCCATTGCATTTAATTTTAAATTATGTTTAATTTGTTTTCTTGTTATTCTCACGATTGTTAATCATTAATTAGACAATTAATTTTTGTAAATTTAATTGTATCTTGTGAAATTGGTTGGTTTCGATCCATTGGTTTCGTCTCGGGGTAAGTTTTATGTTTGTTGTTTGGTTTCACACCTGCTGATTTAGGGTCTTTATGTGTTTTAAAGTTTGTAGTAATTATCTTTTAGTGCGTCGGTCTCTTCTTTGTGATTTTGGTCCATCTCAGTTGGTCAGTCACTATTTGAGGTGGATTTAGTTTTAAAGTGGTGGCTTTATGTGAAGCAGTGTTTGTTTTATGTGGAAAAATTTAGTCGAGTCAGTGCTCATGATTTTATAAATCATGCATGTGGTTTATTAAATTATGTGTAGGATTGAAATTGTATTTTGATATGGTTTTGGTATGTAGTTTATTTTTTAGACGGTTTGGGTTCTCTTTGGGTTTAAAAGCTTTTGGGGGTGTTATTGAAGTTGTTTTATAATTTATTTTAATGGTTTTTGTATTTGTGTAAAAGGTGCAAACGATGTTTGGAAAATGTTTCGAGGTGCGTTTGATTTTAAAGATAGGAAATGAAGTATGTTTTTAGGGTAAAGCCTTGTTTTTCATTTTAGAAAAGTTTTATTATTTATTGAAATGATTTATTTATTGGTGAGTTTGGGAAGGTTTCAATGTGCACTTGGTTTCTCATTTTTTTATATGAGTCCCAGATACCTTTTTGGTCATGCTTTGGTCCTTCTGCATTAATTGTTTTTGGGTGTTGTTTAATTGTTGTAGGGTGTTGCTCTGACGTGGCCGCGAATCCCCTTGTTGGGTTCACAAGGGGTGTCTTGGGTCACGTCGGACCACGCTCCGTCCACTGCCGCTGAAGGAGAAGTGATTCAGATTGCTTCGAATTGTTCACCTTTATTTGCGGGGCACACCTTTTTTTACCGCATGTTTTGGGTTCGTTCTGTTTCTTCTACACCGATTTCTAGGTGGGTTTTACACTGTTTATTCTTTTGGATTATTTTAAGATAGGGTTTCTGTATTTTTAGATTCATTGCATTGTTGCAGTGCATTGGCAAGGTTTTTCTGTGTTATTGCGATCATCGGCAAGTGGCACGTACTTGTGCGCAAGTTGTGACATACCGCATCGTCGTCGTAACCGGGCTATGAGTCGAGGTAGGTCCCCCACTGCACTCACCTTTAAATTTAGAATTTATTAATTTCTTGATGTTTTATTAATTTTAATGAATGAGAAATAAAATAAGATAATTAATTTTTAAATGATTATTTGGTGTGAAAAGAGCCGTTTATTTTATACCGAACACTTGAATCATTTTCTTAACGAGCAGACACCCATTATTGAAAGAATGCCCATTTGGACTTTAAACATAATCCATCTAATTTCAAATGTGCTTCTAGTTTTAATGATAAATGATTTCTTCTGAACAAGTGTTTTGGGTTTTCTCGAGAAATGAGGTTTTGCTTTAAAATTGGTAAAGTCCCGTTTGACACTTTAATAAAATAAATTATTTAGGAAAACCCATTCAGGGGTGATATTTGGTGTGCGTTGATTGCGTGAGCTATATGTGATGTTTGTGCATCGTGACTGATTGATTGGAATTGTTGACTCACCCCTCTTTTATTATATGTGTTGACATAGGAACCTGGCATAGTGAGTGAATCTTCTGAGAAAGATTGTTGCACTAGTTTAGAATATGCACTGGCTAGTGGCCCCATAGTTGGGGAATACAGAGTTATTGCTGCTTTGGGGATTGGTCCCTTCGGTTAGGCCATGCCGGGCTATATCGGGTAGTAGTATGGGCGTTATGATGTCATCGTGTTAGGGAATGCCTTCAGGATGAGTCACATTTATAGTATGTTGTGGGCTGTTCACAATATCCTAGGTTCGACCCATGTCTCCTTTAGTTTTTATTTTCATGTGGCAGACGATTGAGAGGTCTAGTTCGGTAGCTGGCCCTTGTGTGCCACTTTTTCCATTTCCCTTAGTGTGTGTTGTGTGTTGTGTGGTTTTCCCTATTTACTAACAAATGGAAATTGAATTTCTAAATTGTTCCAAAAAATGTTTTGAATTGAAAATCACTTAATACCTTCAACCATTAAACTTGTCTTTGAATTAGAAAGGGAAATGGACTGTTATTTACTTTAGAAATGAAAGTGTGTGTGGAGACCCATATTTTATATAATTTAGTTCAAACCTGAAATTTAGTAAATTTATTTATTTAAATGTAGTGCATTGGAAATAGATATCAAGCTAGCCTACTAAGTTTTAATACTCACACCTATAGTTCTTTTCTGTTTTTAGTGTTTGTGAAGGCTATATCTTGGGTGTGTTCGCCTTGGGCGACGTTTGGTTGTGAGTTGGAGAGTGACCCATGAGGTCACACGGAGATAGTTGTTGTCTCTTTCAGTTAGTTTTATTTTATTTTATTCTTGTTTAGTTACTTTTCTCTATTTATTTATTTTGCACTACTCTGTTCTATTTCTGCTGCTTTATTTATTTTTACTGGGCAAAATCGTTCCCACAACCTCTGTTGATGCAGTCGCACTTGTCGCCAGCCCGAGAGGATTAGGAACGCCTCTCGGGCCATGTTGCGGACCGGATTGGGCGACCGGTTTAGGGTCGACCCCGAGTTGGTTTGTGAACAAATGGTATCAGAGTAGGCTGACCCATAGTGGACCTCTCTTTTCAGAGTGCCCTTTGTTATTTGGGATGTTCGATATATAGAGATTAGGACTGTCAGGGCTCAGGAGGTAGGTTACGAGTCGGTGCCTCATCACCTCCGCTCGTGACGAGACCTGAGTTACTAGGGGTAGTCCGAGATTTGAGTCTTTTGTCTTTGGTTATTTTGCATTGAGGGATGATGATGGATATGAATCGGTTTACTTTGCAGCCTCACATGGGGTGGTGACCCATGTGGAGTCCAAGTGCCTGGTTTAAGGTCCTCATAGTGTTATGAATTACTTGGGGCATGACTCACCACCATGTCTCTGGGTTAGGCACATACACTAGTTCCCCATTCCAATGGTTTATAGTTGGTTTTGTTTTATTTTGAACTCGATTGATGTGAGTGTGTGTGGAAAATGAAAGTGATTTCAAAATGAAAAAAAGGGGTTTCTTCCAATTGTTTTTGAAATTACTAAAGTGGGTTTTTAAAGAGAAGGTGTATCGGTTTGAAAAAAAAACTTTATATGTGTTTGGATTTGGTAAGGAAAAGATGTTTTTAAACCATGGCACCCCTTATGGAGGGTCACCCTGCGTGGGAATGTATGGAAGTGTGTGGGGGAACTTGTTTTGCAAATGATATGAGCGAGATTGAATGAATGCACATGTGCGGTTCATAAGGTTCCATAGGTGAGTTTTAAAATTTTAATGAAATAATGGTTTTTGAAAAGTGATTTATGCTGGTATTTGTGTATGTTTGGCTTATGGGCCTTTTTCCCTTGTCTTGTGTTTTTCTTTGATTGAGTTTTGGCATGATTCCAGTTTCGATGGTGTTTTTCGTGTTGTTATGAGTATGCTGCCCAGAAAGCCTCCAATGTTGTCAATGAGTTATTCCTAGTTTCCAGTTCTTTTGGTGTGTTACCTGCTTATCGAGGTAGTCGAAGTCCATTAGAGGTAGTTGTATGGTCCATGGAGATAGTGTGTGTCTTTGGGTTATTGGGAACTCCCAGGGTAGTTAAGGTTCCTACCGTTCAAGAGATTATTCGAGGGTTCCGTTCTGGACGAGTAAAGGTGGGATGTCTCATCGTCGTTGGAGTTTTGGGTGTTATTAACAATGGTTGATTTCCTTAAAGGTTCCCCACCTAGAAAGGGGTGCGGGCTGGTGGAACCTGCCTCCAAGAAACCATCCTCATCGGTACCGGATCCTAGTTCTTCGGACCGCTCTCTTGTGCGCCACCAGTATGGCATGTCCAGACATTCTAAGTCATCATGTTGCATTAATTTGAAAACGTATGACCATCGTGATTGTTTGAATCATCAAACAGAAGGAGTTAGAGACCAGAAGATGAAAAATCCTGATTGTGAGGTAGGAGATGCTTCAGTCATCAGGGCCCCAGCCATAGGTCTCAGGGTGAAACTCATGCACAGTCAGGAGTTTCCGAGGGTGTGTGGAACCTCGGTCTGAGTAATGTTTTTAGCTTTGAGAGGGAAATATCCAAAGGTTCCTAGTTCTTTCCTTTTCACTGTTAAGCTCATCATGGTTGTGGTGATGTGATTAACATGTTCTACCGCACTCTATGCGGTCTTATCTTTTCTCAATGTGTTTTCAAATCATTTCGATTTCCTTGAAGGGTGTTGGGCCCTCGAATAAATGGGTCGTTCTAATTTTGAGTTGGGTCACAATTGTGTTCCTTAGGGGGATGTTTGGTTTCATGAAATTAATGGTTGGTGTTTCGGGGTCCTTTCTGAGTTCGGGCTAGGAATTCCATAGTCTCTAGTTGCGGTGAGGATTTTATTCGGTCGGTGTGAGAGGTGTTGAATTAATTTTGTATCCTCGGGGTGTTGGGCCATTTCTTAGCAGGCTTTCTATTTAAGTCTCTGAGTGTTATTCATTCCATGTGGAGAAATTAAATGGGTTCAGTTTGGGAGTTCCCGCGTTGCCCCCCCTCAAGGGTGGTGTGTTCGGGTTTCAAGGTTTTCGTATTATTAAATTATCGTGGTGGGGAGAACCCTCCCATGTTCTCCCCTCAACCTCGGGCTTCAGTTTTCTCTTGAATTGGTCGGGTGTGACCTGTTGAGGGTAAGGTCATCCCGGGATTCATAGTTTTTCCTCGGTTTTGTCTGGGCATGGACTCAAGTTGTGTCAACTGTTGTCTTGGTGACCTTCTGGGGGCAGAAAGTGTTTGTGGTGGGGAGAATTGTC
Source organism: Viscum album (assembly GCA_963277665.1). Classification (NCBI taxonomy): domain Eukaryota; kingdom Viridiplantae; phylum Streptophyta; class Magnoliopsida; order Santalales; family Viscaceae; genus Viscum; species Viscum album. The sequence goes on along the minus strand of OY728163.1, from coordinate 77,884,799 downwards.
ACACCCCAACCATGAAAACTAGTTATTTTATTCTTTTATTGGTCTCATGTCATTTGGATGAGGTTTAGTTGGGTCCCTGTTTGAACTTTTCTGAAGTTTTATATTTTTTGGCAGTCTCGGGCCGGTGTGAGGTCACCGCACCGCTAGCGGCGACCATGCGTTCGGTCCTAGAGACTACGCGGTTGACCGATTATTATCACTATCCAAAATGAAATGATACAAAGATTTCATTTTAAAAACGTTTATATTAGTACTATTTGGTTTTTATTAATATTATTAATATTATCATATTCTTTTTACCATTATTATTATTATTATTATTGAGAAAGAATTTTATTTTAATTCTAGTGTTGTTATTATTATTATCATTATGTTTAGGTCATTATTATTATTGTTATTATTATTAGTATTTCTATCATTGTTGTATTATAATTATTATTATTTTTATAATTATTATTTGTTTTATTATTATAACTATTGTGATAAAAAAACCTAAACCCTAAACTACCCGGCGCCCCCCCTTTCCCCCTTGCAGGTCGTGGGCCGTACCCCCCTTCCCCCCACTCTCGTCCGGCACACGACAGATCCCTCCAATAGCTTCTCCCTTCCCTCCCATCTCTGATCCACACTCACACAGCGCCCACGTGCTCCACCTCCCGCTCACCCTTCTCCTGCGCCGACGAATCCCTCCCCTCCTTCCTTCGCGGCTGAACAAATCCAGCGCAGGGAACCCCTGTTCCGGACTCCGCCTTGCACACCTTCCCCTACCAGACTCTCCTCTTGCTCTGACATCTCCCCGCCGGCACCCCGCTCTGGCCGAACCCCCCCCCCCCCCCCCGTTCAGCGCCTCCCTCGCCTGCAGCGACCTCCCTGACCAGAATCCTCTTCAGCGTACAACCCCTCCGAAATCTTCTCTCATCTCTGACTAACCGTCTAGACACTCTCCTCTCCCTCCAGCGGTCTTCTAACCGTGCAAACTCCCCCCCTCCAGTGGTCGATTATTTTTTCTTCTTTGGGGTGCAGTGATGGTGTGAAGTAGGTTTTTCTAAGGGTTCTAGGATGTTTCTCCAAGTTTGAGGTAGTAACCCCATTGAATTTACTTTTAAATTAAGTTTACTTTGTTTTCTTGTTCTTCGCACAATTGTTAAATGTTAATTTAACAATTAATGTTCATAAATTTAATTGTATCTTGTGAAATTGATTGGTTTCAATCTGTTGGTTTCATATCGGTGTAAGTTTTATGTATGTTTCTTGGTTTTGCACCTGCTGATTTAGGGTCTTTATGTGTTTTAATGTTTGTAGTAATTATCTTTTAGTGCGTCGGTCTCTTCTTTGTGATTTTGGTCCGTCTCAGTTGGTCAATCACTATTTGAGGTGGATTTGGTTTTAAAGTGGTGAATTTATGTTAAAAATTATTTGTTTTATGTGGAAAAATTTAGTCGAGTCACTGCTCATGATTTTATAAATCATGCATGTGGTTTATTAAATTATGTGTAGGATTGAAATTGTATTTTGATATGGTTTTGGTATGCAGTTGATTTTTTAGAGGGTTTGGGTTCTCTTTGGGTTTAAAAGCTTTTGTGGGTGTTATTGAAGTTGTTTTATAATTTATTTTAATGGTGTTTTTATTCTTGTAAAAGGTGGAAACCATGTTTGGAAAATGTTTGAAGGTGCGTTTGATTTTAAAGAGATGAAATGAAGTATGTTTTTAGGGTAAAGCCTTGTTTTTCATTTCAGAAAATTTTTATTATTTATTGAAATTATGTATTTATTGGTGAGTGTGATGTGAATGACACTTTGGTAAGGTTTTGGTGTGTGCTTGGTTTTTCATTTTTTTATGTGAGTCCCAGTTACCTTTTTGTTCGTGCTTTGATCCTTCAACATTAATTGTTTTTGGGAGTTGTTTAATTGTTGTTGCGTGTTGGTCTGACGTGGCCGTGAATCCCCTCACTGGGTTCACAAGGGGTGTCTCGGGTCACGTCGAACCGCGCTCCATCAGCAACCACTGAAGGTGAAGCGATTCAGATTGCTTCAAATTGATCGCCTTTATTTGCGGGGCACACCATATTTTACCGCATGTTTTAGGTTCGTTCCATTTCGTCTTCACCAATTTCAAGGTGGGTTTTACATTGTTTATTCTTTTGGATTATTTTAAGATAGTGTTTCTATATTTTTAGATTCATTGCATTGTTGCAGTGCATTGGAAAGGTTTTTCCATGTTATTGCGATCATTGTCAAGTGGCGCGTATTTGTGCGCAAGTTGTGACGTATCGCATCATCGTCGTAACCGGGCTACGAGTCGAGGTAGGTCCCCCACTGCACTCAACTTTAAATTTAGAATTTATTAATTTCTTGTTGTTTTATTAATTTTAATGATTGTGAAATAAAATAATATAATTAATTTTTAAATGATTATTTGGTGTGAAAAGGTCCGTTTATTTTATACTGAAAACTTGAAACATTTTCTTGACGATCGGACACCCAGTATTGAAAGAATTTTCATTTAGACTTTAAACATAATCCATGGAATTTAAAATTTGCTTCTAGTTTTAAATATAAATGATTTATTTTGAAGAAGTGTTTTGGGTTTTCTCGAGAAATGAGGTTTTGCTTTATATTTGGGGAAGGCCCATTTGGCACTTTAATAAAATAAATTATTTTGGAAAACCCATTAAGGGGTGATCTTTGGTGTGCGTTGATTGTGTGAGCTATATGTGATGTTTGTGCATCGTGACTGATTAATTGGCATTATTGACTCACCCCTATTTTATTATATGTGTTGACATGGGAACCTGACATAGTGAGTGAATCTTCTGAGAACGATTGCTGCACTAGTTTAGAATACGCACTGGCTAGTGGCCCCATAGTAGGGGAATACTAAGTTATTGCTGCTTTGGGGATTGGGCCCCTCGGTTAGGCCATGCAGGGCTATACCGGGTAGTAGTATGGGTGTTATGACATCATGGAGTTAGGGCATGCCTTCAGGATGAGTCACATGTATAGTATGTTCTGGATTGTTCACGATCTCCTAGGTTTGACCCATGTCTCCTTTAGTGTTTATTTTCATGTGGTAGATGATTGAGAGGTCTAGTTCGGTAGTTGTCCCTTATGTGCCACTTTTTTCCATTTCCCTTAGTGTGTGTTGTGTGTTGTGTGGTTTTCCCTTTTTACTAACAACTGGAAATTGAATTTCTAAATTGTTCTCAGAAATGTTTTGAAATGCAAAGCACTTATTACCTTCAACCAATAAACTTGTTTTTAAATTAAAAAGGGAAATGGACTATTATTTATTTTAGAAATGAAAGTGTGTGTGGAAACCCATATTTTATATAATTTAGTTCAAACCTGGAATTTGGTAAATTTCTTTATTTAAAGGTAGTGCATTGGGAATAGATATCGGGCTAGCCTACTAAGTTTTAATACTCATGCCTGTAGTTATTTTCTGGTTTTAGTGTTTGATCAGGCTACAGTTTGGGTGCGTTCTCCTTGGGCGACGTTTGGTCGTGAGTTAGAGAGTGGCCCGTGAGGTCACATGGAGATAGTGGTTGTCTCTTTTGGTTAGTTTTATTTTCTTTTGATCTTGTTTAGTTACTTTACTCTGTTTATTTATTTTGCGCTACTCTATTATATTTATGCTTCTTTATTTATTTTTACTAGGCGAAATTGTTTCCATAGCCTCTATTGATGCCCTTGCGCTTGTCGCCAGCCCGGGAGAATCGGGAACGCCTCTCGGGCCATGTCGCGAACCGGCTCAGGAGACCGGTTTAGGGTCGACCCGGGTTGGTTCGTGACAAAGGCCCTGACATAAAGGGAACCACAAAAACTCTAATTCCTACCATATCTAGGATATGTTAGATACCTCTCCCTAAGGTTCAAACTCAATATTGATCATCTAGGGAAATCCTAGAGTCTAAGTCCCTTTATTCTAGGAAATGACATTGATTATTTTATATCCCTTGTTTCTCAGAATGACCATAGATCATGTGGGATTAGGGAGTAGAAACGATCATATAATCATCACTATAAACTCCCACAATGGTATAGGGAAACCTCAGTGTGTAATACCAAATGTAAACCAAACTACGATGAATCTAATTCATTTCACAACTAGGATACAAAATATGCCTTTCAAAGGCCCAATCTCAAATAAAACAACCATTTTGGTATAAGTATTTCTAAAAATATGACGTATCAACCAAAGAGACTCTATTAGTGTCACACCCTAACCTCAGATACTCCTTTATTTTATACTTTTCTTGGTCTTGAATTTTTCTTGATGAGGTTCGGTTTGAGACCCGATCAATTTTTTTTTTTGAATTTTTATTGTTTGTGTAGTTTTTTCAGCCTGCACAAGGTTAGTTAAAACAATGTATTTCAAGCTATATAATCATGTGGCTGGTCTAGGAGGTGTTCAAAAGATACCACATAGTTTGTATGTGGTTGAAAATATCATGTGGATTGGTCTTGAGGTCAGTCCCTACTTATGTAGTGGCTACCGCACAGTTTTCTAAACTGTGTGTCCAAACCGTGCGGTCATTATAGGTCAATAAAATATTAAAAATATAATTCCTCCCTCTCTTACCTTTAACCCAAAATCCGACCCCCACCTCCCTCCTATTTTTGGTACACTGAGAGGTCTCAAAACACATATTCCCTTGGACACCCCTCCTCCATGGATGCTCTTCCAAAGATCCGAGGTATGTTTCTTAGGGTTTTGGTATTCCCCCTCATTCATTTCCCCTCTTTTTTTCATGATTTTCCTAGGGTGGGATCTCATTTGGATGACCATAATGGTTAGGTTTTGTGTGTGGGTTGTGTTTTCTTCTAATATAGGGTGCATAGATCATTCATGGGGCACTAATCATCCTTATCCAAGAGTTTTGTCGTGTTCGCATGACCCCGAGGTGGGGGTTCCCATGTTTTTTCTTTCCAATGAAAACCCTTGATGATTAGATGCTTTGAATCAATTTCTAATATGATATGAAACTTCATAATATTCTTATCTAGTTTATTATGGTGTTTTAAAATTAATATAATTTTTTAAAAATGGGTTTTAATGTGATTATTGGTTTATGTTCATGTGTGTCTACTCTATATGTGTTTGATTAAATTCCAATTGAAAATTAAGAGTAAAATTTAGTGGTCAAGTAGTGTTTCCTCATATCAAATGTTGAATTATATTGAGTGGATTGGGTTTGGACTTCTTATGTGGAATATTAGAATTATTTTCATAAAATGGTTTGTTGTTCTAATTGGATAACATGTGTTGTTAATTCAAGAATTGTTAGGGGAAAAGACTTATGGAATTCCATTGGATTTGGGTATATCCATGGGTGCACAGAGTGATCACATAGATAATCTTGAAAATGATGATGGAATTGGAATCAATTATTCCCTTGAACTTTTGTTTCCAAAAAGGTTCTTCATCTTTTCCCCTAAAATATTTTCTCATAATTTTTTTTCATGGTTTCCAAATGAGATAAAGGTGTTTCAAGATTTTATTATAAATTATGTCTATTTATGGGAAGGCAAGTGCGGTGATGGTAGGTAAGGTGTGTCACACATGTGAAGGTCTCCCACTTAAATAGTATATTAACACTATGGGTTCATAAAAATATTTTATAGGATCAAGTGATTGTATATTGCTATCCCCAATTAGACAGGATGGTACCCCCTAAATCATTGAGAGGCCAGGTGGGATAATCCACTAGATTGGTCAGTTGAGGGTGGATAATTAGTAGACTTAGGAGATTCACCATACCTAGGTAGGTGGTTCTGAACTAAGTACATACATGGGTATCTCTAGGGATGGTTAGGATCTCCCATGGCTACTATTTATTTTTTCTTTCTTGTTTGTAATTTTTTTCACTATGTTTTCTGATTAAACTACTAGTTTATTTATTTTCAGCACTGTCCATTTTTTTTCATAGGTAATTTGTTTTGTTTTTTTTTGTGATAAATGATGACCTACTTTGAAAATGTATTGTGGGGAGTGTTGGATTTATAGATGTATAATTTATGTTTGATTAATTAAAATTTTAAAACACTATTTATTTTTATATCTGTATTTAAAACTACTTTCAATGGAATGTTTTTGGGAAAACAAAATATAGGGATATTATGGTGATTTCTTACTGAGATGCTCGACTCACACCCTACTTATACCATTAAATATTGGTAGAACCAAGGTATTTTGCTGGTTCAGGTTCCTGTAATGGGTGGTAATTGCGGAACAAGGTTGGTCTTGTGGTTGGAGGTGACCTTGAGGTCACATGGAAAATTTTTTGGTAGTGGTTTGGTTTTTGTTTTGGTTTTTAGTTTGTTGTGTTCTATCTTTAACTGAATCAGTTTGTTTATTTACATGAGGTTAAGTTACATCCTTTATTGTTTCTTATGATCATTTTTTTGATCATGGTTATGTTTGGGCTGAAATATTTCCCTCTTGTAGTGTATTTGATGTCCAAAACTAGTTGCTAGCCTGTGGGGATTAGTAATGGCCTTGGGGCCATGCTGCAGACTGGGTTGGGTGTTTGGTCGGATGGCATCCCAGCTTGGTCTGTGACAACTAGTCCTAGGATATGATCACCCTATATCATCCATCAACGGATTTAGAAACCCACCAAGCTATGATTAATGTGATTCCTACCATAACTAGGATATGTAATACATCTCTCCAAGACCCGAGTCCCATAATAAATTATATCAATGATGTCCCAATGAAAAATATGTGCATCAAGATAAATGGAATGACCATTTTCCATCCCTTGTTTCTCACACTGATCATGGATCATGTGATCTTAGGGATTCATGATAAACATAACATCAGCACTTTGAGTCTCTATAATGGCATAGTCAATTCCAATACATGATAACTATGAATATTATGATTCTCACTATACTCGGGATATGTAGGACACCCCCTTAGTGTTCGAGATCAAATATTTTATGTCTCAGTACCCAAACATATGTCCTCACCACATGAAACTAAACTGCATGGGATGAACGAACTACATGGGTTTTGATTCTAGTAATAACCTGGATACACAAGAAACCTCATAATGGATTAATCCCCACTTCAAAACACTAAATGTCTCCTTACATGGAAGAATATTATGAAGCACTTATTTATATGAATTAAACATATAATAAACCATTTGTTACTAGAAAATGATGAAGAACCTTAGTTACATACATATGGATTCACTAAAGTGATCCCATACTTTATCATATGAAAGAGAATCAACCTATAGTCATTTCTTTAGGGTAACATTTCCCATAACAGTATTTGGAAGAGATTAACAAACATATCTTAAATCTTTAATAAATCCCCAGATTAAGAAATAATTCTCACCATAAGGGTGTGATGATCCTAACCTCCCATCCTCTCGACTAATGTGAGTCCCCAAGAGTCAATGGTCATAAAAAAATAGATGACCACTGGCCTTTGGAAAGAAGGTCCATACCCAGTTATGAATGAGGGAAAAATTGGGGGTTTCTAGGGAAGATGAAATATATGGTAAACTTGATAACTGTGATTAAGTTAGGCCTTATAATATCCATCAATAAAACCATCAAGGGGAACCCATCCTATTTCAGTGTCAAAACCTAATGAAACAAAAAATGAAAACCCGATGTGACTATTTGTAAATAAAAAATGATCAAGTTACAATCTGTGGAGCAGTGTTCCTTGATCCCAACATGAAAACAACACTAATAGTCTTGATGTGAATATATCATGACACTTTTTTTGAAAACCATATATACAACCAAAGCAGTAAGAGGAAAATAAAATAAGATTCTTTCAAGTCCATCCTCACATTGACAAGTCCACATGAGAAAAATGATCAGAAAGAGAATACAAGACAATTGTGTCTTTCATATCTGATTAATAATTTTCAAGCATATGATATAGCATTGGTCAGTACCCTTTTTCAATATTGTCTGTGTGATTTCAGATACTGCTCTCATCAATAGACTCCCAACTTGAGGAAATTCCTTCATCATCTATAATTCATTCCTATAACTCATCTGCCGCTGTAAACCTACATGTCATAAACTAATATCTCTTTCTCAATAGAAAAAATGATAGGTGGAGATTAAGATGGTCCTAAAACACCAACAATATAGTATGATACTGACCATTGAAGATTACTATGAGATTCTATAAGAACAACAACCGGTGATTCTCCATCACCTTAAAAGGGCTACTGCTAAGCTCATATCCCTCATCGCTACGACCAACTGCTTTGGGAGCTTATACCCAGAGTGCAACAACTACCACATTCCATATTCAATGAAGGTGGACCAAGAGGCTGAATATGGATCCCTTTCGGTTTAGGTTCCACCAAGGAGGGCACCTACCAACCACCGTCACCAACACTATCCCACCAGTACCCATCAGTCGCCTACTGAGGGTACCATACAACACACAACTTTCTGTCAATACCATGCATTGGATACAAGGAATACTTGTCGAAGGAGGAAGGTGTTGGATATCTAGAAGAGGGATCATATCCCCGATCCTAACAACACTGTATGCTGGAATACTTCGACAGAAACTATCAAGTAGGATAATATCCCTACTAGCTCAGAATAAGTCTATGAGAAGATTCCTAAAACAATCACAGGGGAGGCTCATACTCCAAACCCCAAACCCAAAGCCCATCAGTATACTCCGATGGCACTAGGAGGAAAAAAGTGGGCACATATCCCTGCTTCGATAGAAGATATTTGTCATTAGATAATGGATATAGATAATGTGCAGGCTTATATCCCAACACACACCGTTTTAAAATTCAAATATATTTCAGAAACATGTAAAGAGCTCCACCGACATATTCCAACACTATTGTAGATTAAGGGAGAGGCTCGTAGTCCCATCCTTATAGCTAGGACAACTCAACACTCTAATCATCATGACCAAGTGGCTATACCGAAGCAACCACGCACTCTTTATCCCTCCTGGGAGGATTATCAATATATTTCAACTGAGGTAGAGGCATTAGACTGGGCTCATACTCTTGTTAAAATCAGGGATCACCAGGTGAGAGAGGCACACGCCTCAGGATAGGGGCACATGGATGTCAGAATATTCTGGTTTAATATTCTGAAGGCCTAGGATCAGGCTCATACCACCTTTTTGTCCAGGGATCACCACGTGAGAGGTGCACCAGTCTCGATAAAAGCTCATATTCATATAAAAAATGTCCAAGAACAAACTCCAAATGCCCAGGATCAAGCATATATCCCCATTCTGGATGAGTCCATCCAAGTGATAATGGCACATGCCTCTGAGAAGACCCATATTTCTAATAGTAAATATTCACCGCATACTCCAGTATATCACAGAAGTAAGGGGAATATTCCTAATTCCACCGACGAATGACTGCACCAACCCAATTCTAAGGAAATATTGGAGGAGGCTTATATAACTCTACAATTATAGAGGTCCTTCAGCATATTTTGATGGGGAATCCATATTCAGACCAGGCTCACATTCTTGTTTCAACCGGACCTCACAAGGTGAGAGCAGCACACGCCACAGGGTAGGCTCATACTGTAGCTAAGAAAGACAAATGACATATCCCAAAGGCTCATGATAAAGCTCATAATCTCATCTTGAATGAGGCTCACCAAGAGAGATTGGAACATCTCTCAGGACATGATCATATCCCTATGTATAATGAGATAGTTTATTAGAATATTAAAATAGATTCTCAATAGTAGGCTCATACTCTGGAAACACCAGGTGGTTATATACAAGATTCAACAACCATCACAAAATGTGCTTATATACCCTCACAATCACAAAAGAATGGTCGGCATATTATGACCACGACATAAAACATGGACCATATTTATAATCTGCTCAATCCTAATGTCCAGGGGGTTGTTCGAGATACAATATCAAAACCACAAGGTTCTATAAAATCTTCTATTTAATTGGAAGAAAAAGGCATTCATTACCACGATAGTCCTCCTTGTGGTAGTGTGAAGATGGATCACAAAGACTCTACTCCTGAAATTTACCATGGTCAACCTCCCCATGGTGATATTTCCCATGGGAAAGGAAATCCTCCCTTTGTCTAGACACCTCTATATAGAGAGGTAAATCAAACCCCAATACCTTTATATAGAGTGGTGCTCAAAACCCTGGGATCAACCATATATGGTTCCCCATAAGCTTCCAGAAACACTCTACTCCTATCAGTAGGAGACCATCAGAGACATCTTCAATGGTTTGACCAGATGAAGGCATGTAAGTATGATGAAGAGGAGGAAAAAGTAAATATATTGAGAGAGTTATCCAGAAAACACCTCCCCATCATGTTCTTACACCTCTCTACTTATAGATATGAGATCCCAGATGAGTTAGAAAAGGATTACATTCTTTATCTAAGAAAAAATATGTGGGATACTCATCATTGATTAAAGAATCAGTATCTCCCTTATCCTGTATATGAGTTTCATCTTCAGAAGATCAAGACACTCTATTTTTAGCTTGACTTAGATGCCATCTTCATGGCCTGAAATCCAAAACTGGAAACCACAACACAAATTTTTAAAACTCTTTATCAAATTGCATTGTGATTCTTCAGAAGATAATCCTTGAAACCATGACTAAAATCTGTATTTGAGTGTGGGGAAAATGGAGTGTTACGCTTTGCCACTCCTCTATAGTAGTATATAACCTCAGATATGGTATCCTATAGTGTTATAGCCTCTGAAAAAAATAGGGGAGCAATCTCATCCCAATTAAGACTCTCTGACATTTTGGGTATAACTAAGGGGACTTATCCTCTACAAAGCTGACCACTAAGGGATATGATAAGCATGTGCAAAGGCCTCTTGGAAAGATCTAGCTCATGTCTAAATTTGGGTAACTCACATTTGAGGCTGAGTTCATGGTTTTCTAGTAAGACATTGCATTTAATGTCCTTCTCAAAAGGCCCTAGCTCCATAGCCACTTGGTGGTACCCTCGAGATTCCTTCAATGTCTGAAGTACCCCATTAATGGAGAGGTCTACATACTTCATGACAACATATCACCCTTTGAGACTTGAATAGACACATATGATAAAGCATATTTCTATAATATGAGATGTAGGAATCCTATGATGGATCATGATATACACGTTTAACCTCCCAATGGATTAGGGAACACTCTTGAGAATCCTTGAGTATGCTTGATGGTGATTATGTTCTCTCCAAAAACATGGTCGAAGTAATAGATCTAATACCAGAGGTCCAAGACTATCCTTTCATTAGAAATAAAAACTAGCTCCAACATCTCTCTATAATGACTTAGACAGTAAGGGATACTGATATCTCTTCTAATATCCTCCCTCACCTTGATACTAATGTAGAGGCTCCAAAACTATCATTTGAACCTGAATATGTCTCCATAGAATCATAAATGGATGAGGATGATCTTTGGAATGCCCCTCTAGCATTCAAGGAAGATGTCTCTACCACCATACATGAAATTAGGAAGATAAAATTGGGAATATAAGAAGACCCACTTCCTACTCTTATTAGTTTCTCTATACCCCTTGAAGAGAAAGATATGTACATAGAATTTCTGAAGTAGCACCGATATGTGTTCACCTAGAATTATAAATAAATTCCCATTCATAATACAGATGTGGCTACATACCATCTGGGACTGCCTGATGGTCATTGAGGCTTCAAGCATGTATCCAAGAGAATGCACTCCTCTTATACAATCAATCTAGAGTCAGAAGTTGAAAAACTGATCAAATACCACTTTGTTAGAGAAGTGAAATACCCAAGGTGTCTTTCCAACATCATCCTCATCAAGAAGAAGAATGGGTATATTAGGGTCTTTATTGAATTTAGATACCTTAACTAACATTGGAAAAAATAGAAATTCCAATTACTGATCACAGAACTCTTGATCAACAAAACCAATTGATTCCCAGATATTTCCTTTATGCACGGGTACTCGAGGTAAAATAAGATAAATATGGACCCAGTGGATGAAGAGGCTACTTCCTTTAGAACACCTCAAGGAATATTCTAATATCAGTTCATTCCGTTTGGATTAAAGAATTCTAGAACCACATATCAACGCACTATGCATCACATCTTTAATCTATTATTGGGAAGGATAGTTGAGTGTTATGTTGAAGATCTGGTCATCAAATCCTAACATCAATGTGATCAGTTCACAGATCTATGAACAATATTTAACAAGATGTGATAGTACAATCTAAATATGGATCAGTTGAAGTGTACTTTTGGGGTGACATTAGGAATTATCTCCAGCTTTGTGGTACACCACTACAACATTTAGGTGGATCCAGAGAAGACCAATGCTATTTTAGTGATGTCACCCAAGAAATCTAAAATAACTTGGTGGAATCTAATGGCACCTCACCTACATTCAATTATTCATAGCCAAACTAGCCAGAAAATCTCTCCCTTACACCAGGCTAATGACGAAGGGAGTCACCTACCAATGGGAAGATGATTTCCAGAAATTATTTGAAAGTGTCATGAAATTCTTGTTTCACCCACTGGTTCTGATGACTCTGGTGTAAGGGAGGCCACTAATCTTACATGTGTCCACCATATAATGCTAATTGAGTGCCCTCACCACATAAAAAATAGGTACATAAAGCAATAATAGTCTCTACTACCTTATCCAGACCATTCTAGGTACTAAGACATGATATTATGATGTAAAAAATAAAATCCTTTCACTCATCTTTGTAGTGAAAAAGTTGATGCACTAATTATATAACCATGATGTTCACATGGTCTCTCTTATTAACCCTCTAAATTACATCCTTGTCTACACCATGTGGACCTAGTGATTCACTCGATGGGTGGTAATTCTACATCAATGTGACATTCATCTCATATCTCAAAAGTTGGTGAAAGGAAAATCCCTAACTGAATTCCTTGTAGAACATACTACCCCAGAAAATACATTTGAAGACATTGAGATCCAAGATGAATAGGCCTTCTATGCCCACGACACCCCCAGATGTGGGAGATGTACTTTGATGGCGCCTCTCAAAGTCTTATTGGAAAAAGAATAGAAAATATAAATCCCAATCAGGTTGGTCTGGGGATTGTATTTATCTCTACAGAAAAATAAGTTTTTCCTTAATCTTTCCCATTGTCTGAAGGCTTCATAAATAACGAGGTCGAGTGCTAAGCCCTCATTGCTAGATTGGAACTAGCTCTACAGCTACACGTAGACTACATGAATATCAAAGGGGACTCATAACTAACGATAAAGAAGATCAATGGTGAATATTACATTAAAAAGGAAGATCTGGAAGCCCTCACTGGCTACATCAAGGGACTGATGGTAGAATTCCCCTTTGATCCCACCTTGAATTATGTTCCCTGGTTATAGAATGCTCATGCCAACACACTGGCTAACATAGCCTCTATCCTCACTAACCCTGACCATGAGGAAACAACCTTCCATATCACACATCAAAGAATGGTATCATCGATCATCATATGTGATATGGAATAGATCAATCAGTTCAACACCACCCTAGAGTGTGATAAACCAATAACCACCCCTGTATAGATAGTTCCTATAATTGGTTATCTTTAATAAGTGACTCTCCTGATAGATCATGTAATAAAGGAATAGGTTTAGCACCGTGAAATAAACTTCACTCTGCAGGAAAGTTCGAATGAGAAAAAATTACCCTATAAACATGGATTTGAAGGAATTCTGCTCAAGTGCATAGTAGAAGGAGAAGTTCTCACCATCAAGGTAGAATTCCATGAAGGTTCCTACAACGTCCATCGATATGGAACCAGGATCTTCCAATAGAACACAAGGATGAGATACTACTAGAAAACCATGATACATGACTATGTCGAATTCACCAAGAAATGTCACGCATGATAGATTTCTGAAATATTCATCCATCAACCCCCAAAGTTTCTAAATACAACTAAATATTCCTGGACATTTTCTGTTTTGGGTATGGATGTTATGGGGCTATATCCCCTACCACTGCTATTCAGTTCAAGTAAATCCTTACTGATACCGAATTTATTTGATTTGGGATGAGGAAATACCACAAAAATAATTCAAGAAGAATAATATAATCAACTTTGTGAAGTCCCATATCATCACTAGGTTTAGAGTCCCTCACACAATATTGACAGACAATGAAACTAACTTTAGTTCCATGGAGTAGAAGAATATTTACCAGGATTACAACATTGAGTCCACTCACTCAACTTGCTATCATATAGTGGAAAATGAATAGATAGAGGCCTTCCTTAAGACTCTATCAAATATACTCATGAAGATGGTGAAAAAGTATAAGAAGTATTGGACAAAAAAACTCCTCCATGATTTATGGGCCTACCATACCACCACGCGTACCGCTACAAAAGAAACAGAATACTCATTTGTGTATGGGACCGAGGTAGTGTTACCCATAGAGGTCTATCTTCTCTCACTCTGAATAGCCATTTACAGAAAAATATCAGATTATGGACAATATCAAAAGTAGCTGGATGATTATGAATTGAAAGATGAGAATAGGTTTCACACATTACACAATCTTGAAATTCATCATAACTAGATTTCATAGGACTTGAATAAAAAGGTTCACCTCCATTCATTCCATCAATAAGAACTGGTGTTGTCTCTCAAAACCCCAATGATACTGGGAAAGAAGCCACAAAAATTAAAACCCAAATGGAGAGGACCTTACATCATACATAAGTTCTATCATAATGGAACCTTCTCATTGTCCATAATGGATGGGGAACATGTCACACCACCCACCAATGTAAGATTTCTTGAGAAATACTTTACATAGCCACTAGTAGTAAGAGGTCTACCTCAGTGTATGTCCCATCATTCTTCTGAGGTACATGATGTTAAACTATATAATTTTTTCATGGAATAAAGATGTTAAACTATGTAGAATCCTTTATCCTGACCACATGACGTTAAACTGTATGGAGTCTATCCTTGCCGCAAGGCGTTAAAATGCATAGTTTCCTAAGAACTATGTGTGGGCTGGTTCCTATCATCACATGATACATAGTGACGCATGAATATCTATTTTTTGGTATGAACAAAATATTATTTTTCTTACATGATGGGTGATCCAATGTCTTTGCCACATGACATTAAACTACACAAACCCAGAACTTCCCCCTTCATGATGGGTGGCCCGAAGTCCTCACCTCATGACATAAAAATTCATGGATCCATGATATTCAACCCTATCCATGTCGATTCACCTATTTCCTTGACACGTGACATTAAATTACATGGTTCTTCTAGAACTATGTATGTATTTATTCTCATTTTCAAATTGGATAAATATGGATTCCTTGATCTTGTATCTTGGTCCAACCACCACGTGATGCAGAATACCCATGTCATGAATAGGGATATTCTCTTTCCATGTTTCTCATACCGAGCATGTCTCACATGGGGTTAGGAATTACAAAAAAGGTTTCCCCACACAGACAAGGTGAGGTGTATCAACCTTGGTAGGCTCTCATCCTCACAAAATATCATTAAACTAAATTTAATTTCCAGAACTGCCTGTGGTTTGATTCTAATTATCTTGAGATATATATTACACACAGACTTCCCACATGGGCCCAACTGCAATGTTCCCATAAATTCATGATAGTTCACCTTCATCCTTTCCACATGAAGTTAAATAACATGGAACATCAAGAAAAATGTATAAATTGATTCCTATCATCATAGGATACGTAGTGACGCTTGGATATCCAATATCGTGCTTAGCTGTAAAGGTCAACGCAAACAATTCCCACATCTACATATGGGTCATATCTTCATAGAGTATTTACTATTCCTGAACTACATGTGGCTTGATTATCATCCTCATGAGATATGTAGTGATGCCTAGTCTCAATCTCTAGGTCCAACCATGATATTACCACTTTTCACATTGGTCTGCATCAATCATCACCATAAGATGTTAAAATGCACGACTTTACAGAACTATGTGTGGCCTGATTCTCATCTTCATGAGGTACGTAGTGATGCCAAAGCCTCCATATTTTTCCCCAACAACATGTTCAAGTCGGCTCCAATGTCCTTACCACATGATGTTGAACTGTATGGAAGAATGTATCTACTACATTACAATAAAATATGAAAACTTATCGTGTTGTTAAGTGCGTCAAGTAAGTTATTTATTTTTAACTAGAATTTATGCAGTATAGCCGCAACCCTAGGCCGTCTCTCAATGGAGCCTTAAATCATTAAATTTAAAATGGAGGTTATGATTAAGAAACTAAAAGGTAAATGGGGTTTTATAAAACTTGGGTCTTTTTCTTTTAAAAAAATTGATATTTTATTACTATTGATAGAAACAGATTGGATAAATCGTGATCAACCAGGGTAAGTGTCCCATGATGCTCAATCCGTCATTTCTATAAAGGGAAAGGGAAGGATCATTGATTCCTTGATTTATACAAACTGAAACTAGAATGGCATGAGAGTTATTAGTAGGTTACCACCTAAGATTTGATCAATGAACAATATTTATTATCAGCAACCACTCAAAATCAACATACTGGAATCGATGTAAAAGTGGAACTCAATCAAGGAATCACATCAACAACATGATGAGATGACCAGATTTGGGTCAATGATAAAATATTCCACAAGAAAAGAACAGGCATATACATGGGTTCATGCTCCTCGATTTTATCAACTGAAATAATATATTTGCACACTTATGAAAGGGAAGGGGTGAGAAAAGAGGCAACCACACTCAAATAATCACAATATCTAGGTTATGCATGGAAGCATGCGGATTCTTATTCGTTTGATTTGTATTTGATCATACCAGAATAAAAAAACTAATAAGGTTGAAATGAAGAACAATTGACAAAAAAACCTAGAAATCAATTACCTTACCAAGATTATAAGTGTGGAGCTCGGGATTACAACAAGGAACCCCCCCAATTGATCACTAAGAGGATTATAAGTATATGCGGGAGAAGAGAACTAAAATGGATGAATATAGCTCTCTAATTGGACTAACCTTTACCCATGATCATTACACACAGATAATGAGGGGAAGGAGTGATTTTATGGAAAATTACATCAATATTTCCACATAAAGTGGTCAAGTATCTAAAGAGATAGGTGACTATTCAAGGAATATTTTTTACTCCATTTTATATGGCTGGTTAACTACACAAAATGTGTGTAAATGACTTGAAATTCGGTGAAGAGTTGGGGCATTGAGTTCCCTATCCATGAAAGGTGGCATCAACCCAATTGGATCTCTGAGGCCTGAATTATGGCCCAAATATAGAAGGGTGGTCCAATCTAGCTAGCCTAGAATTTCTTTACATTGTGGTCCCATTTGTGGCCTCCAAATGGACGAATTGGAATCCATGATCTTATATATAAATGTATCACACATTGTTTTGCACTCATACAACCATGTTTATCCCAATTTGATGCACTTATTATCCAAAATACAAATAATTTTCCACATGTATGCTTGGGATCTCATGCAGTTTGGCCCATTTTGCTTGAATTCCATCATGGGCTCTCCAAATCACCTCCTCCTACAATGTAAACACTGAAAAAAGTAAAATTTATTTATTAAACAATGATAAAAAATAATTCATTTATTCAAACATAAAGTGAAATTTATTATTATATTTGTAATATTCATTACAAAACTAGTTTAAAATAGTGGTGTAAGGGTAGATTTGAAAAGTGAATCGCTATGCGATCACACCCCCACACTTAAACATTTGCACTCCTAGGAAAAGACACAAATAAAAAAATGATGCATATATACATTTCCAACATCATGAATATTTAACATTTGAAGAAATTTTAATTCATTTAAGTAATGTGATCAATGCACAAACCAAACCAAATAGTTCTTCCAAGTGAACATGGAAAAAGATGTCTTATCAATCATATCATAATGAAACTAAGTTAGAGTCATGACACTAAATTGAGAATGGAATTCAAAAGTCAACCACAAAACTAACTCTCCATGTGTGTGTGTGTGAAAACCATTACTTGTTATTATTTACACTTTCTATCCAATAAATATAGGTTATTTTAACATTTTTCAGCTTAAATGATTTTTCCACCAAACCTACCCTACATCCTTTGCAATCATATTTCAAGACCCAATCACTTATGAATTCATGGAAGTAAAACCATAATCTTCTGACCTATATATCCCCATATGTTTCACATTTCATCACTCCCCTCATTTTTTTTTCAGAAGTTGAATTTGGAACAAATCTCACACTAATATCTCAACCCTTGTTTGTTCTACTCACGACACTAATTTAATAGTTATAACAAGATAAAAGGTTAAGGAGGAGTGATTTTTGACCTGCCTAAGACAGAATCCTTTTTTTTTGATTTTTTTAAGGCACACAATAGTCGGATATCAGGTACACACGCATTGGTCAATTCGGTACAGTAATGAAATAGATCAGATAAGGAATAAACGTATGTAAATTTCATTTTAAGATAAAAAATATTAACCTAACTTATATTTACCTTATATTAAGTAAGAAATATTTAAACTTTGTGGTTTGGTGAAAAAATGATTGGAGATATTAGTTACACTATTTTCCCAAAAACTACTTACACAAGGGGAATCAATCATCTCAAAGGTTTCACAGAGATACAACCATTTATATCATTGACAGAAAACCAATTCACTAAAAATCACTCCCTAATGTTAAATTCATACAAACATTCATTCCATAACATATACAAGTTTTCATCAAATGTTAAATCATCATAGAATCAAAAATTTCAACATTCATGTTTAGTATGTTCCTTGATTTGGTGACCATAAGGGGGGGGGGATGTAAAAAATACCATAAAGAAGGTGAAAAGATATTAAATAAGAAAGACGATGAAAATACTAATGAACTCAAAAAGATGGGGAAAAGTGAAAATACTATAATGAAGGAAAAAAGAGAAGAAAGAAGAAAGAAGATTAAAATTATTATGAACCCATGAATGTATCCACCCCCACACCTAGAATGTGTAGTGTACTCACTATAATAATTGAGAATGTGAGATGAAAGGATAAAACCTGGTGTGTTTCACTAGTATATTTCTTCTAGAAGGTCGATTTCATCCACTAAATTCTCTATAAAATCCTCAAAGAAGTGTTTAAGTTTCTTCCCATTGATGGTAAGACTTCTCCCACTCTGCTCATAAATTTTTTTTATTGCACCAAAAGAGTAAACATTAGTAAAAATATAAGGACCGATCCATCAAGAACGAAGCTTACCTAGGTAAAGCTTTAGGCTAGAATTGTAAATGAGGACCTTATCACTAATATTGAATTTCCGTTTATGAATCATGCTATCATGGATAACCTTTTTCTTCTATTTATTGATTCTGGAGTTCTCATATTCATCACATCGAATTTATTCCAACTCTTGAATCTGTAGCTTACTATGCTTACCTGTATATGAAAGATTCATATTACATTATTTAATAGCCCAATATGAATGGTGTTATACGTCCACTAGAAGGTGAAAATCATTTCTAGACAAAATTCTATATGTTGAAATTCTGATTGGGGTTTTAAAAGCTATATGGTATGCCCAAAGTGCATCATCCAAGCGTTAACTCCAATCTTTCCTACTGGGTTGTACCATTTTTTAAAAGATTCTCTTAACTTACCTATTTGAGATTTTTGCTTTTACATTAGTTTGGGGGTGATAAGAAGTGGAGACTTTGTGATCAACCCCATAATTACGATGAAAATTTTTCATGTTGCAATTGCAAAAATGTGAACCCTGATCACTAATGATGAATCTCGGTAAACCAAACCAACTAAAAATTTGGGACCTCACAAAATAAACAAAAACACGAGAGTCATTAGTTCTAGTGGCCTTTTATTCCACCCATTTAGAGACATAGTACACAAACAATAATATGTATACAAATCCAAATGAATTTGGAAAAGGCCCCATGAAGTAAGTGCCCCATGCATCAAAAATTCCACAGAATAACTTGGGCTGTTGGGGCATTTCATTCCTCTTAGAGATATTCCCTGTGAATGGACAATGACTACATGACTTGAAAAATATATTGGCATCCCTATACAATGTTTTACAATAATTTCATGAGTCAAGGACCTTCTGAGCTATACTTTGAGAGCCCAAGTGGCCCCCACATGCCAAAGTGTGGTAGAAGGTCAAAACAGAGGTGAACTAATGGTTAGGGACACACTGATGAACTACTGGGTCACCATAAATTCTCCAAAAATATAGGTCATCCCAAATGTACCACCAATAGTCATGTTTAAGTATCTAGGGCTGGTAAGTGCTGAAATCAGTGGGGACCCTAGATATTGCTATAAAATTCACAATGCCTGCATATTATGGGGGTAAGGTCCACAACATCACAAAGGTTCTCATGAAGAAAGAATTATCCAATGGGGAGGGGTGAGTCAGCATGGTGGTCCAGTGGTGAATAAATCCTACTAATGTGGTCAGATAAAATTTTTTACACCCCATCTTATCTCTAATATCAAGTTCAAACTCTTGGAGGAGGAGCATCCACCGTATGAGGTGGGTCTTAGTTTCAGGTTTCTTTTGGAGAAATCAAAGGGCAACATGGTTAGAAAACACAATCAATTTTGACCCAAGAAGATATGAATGAAATTTTTCAAAGGAAAAAACAATACAAATGATTTCTTTTTCAGTGGTTGTGTAGTTTACCTAGGTAGGGTCAAGGGTATGCGAGGCATATGCAATGACATGTGGAGCCTTCTCAACCCTTTGTGATAAAAATACCCCAAATGAAAAGTTAGAGGCATCACACATATGTTTGAAGGGGATATCCCAACTTGGTGATTGGATGATGGGAGGTTATGTGAGACTCTTTTTTAGTTAATTGAATGCATCATCAAAATTTTTATCAAACACAAAATAAGAGTCGTTTTGTAATAATCGGGACAATGGAAGTGCGATCTTACTAAAGTATTTAATGAATTGGCAGTAAAAACCATCATGAACCAAGAAAGACCGCACCTCACGAACACATTTTGGATATGGAAGGGATGAAATTTATTCAATTTTATATTTATCAAATTGAATTCCCTTATTTGAAATGTCATGCCCAAGAACTATCCCCCACTTAACCATGCAATGAAATTTCTCATAATTTAAGACAAGATATTTTGTAATACAGTAGTGGAGGAACGAACCTAGGTGATCCAAAAAATCATCAAAAGAACCATATACTGTGAAATCATCCATAAATACTTACATACAACTCTCAAGGTACTCAAAAAAAAAACACTCAACATACGTCGCTAAAAAGTGCCAGGATCATTACATAGACCAAATGACATCCTTTTGTTCGAAAATGTGCCAAATGGACAGGTAAATGTTGTATTTTTTTCATCCTCAGGGGATATATGGATTTTAAAATAACCTAAATATCCATCAAGAAAACAATAATTGGACTTACCAGCCAATTGTTCTAACATTTGGTCAATGAAAGGTAGGGAAAAGTGGTCCTTCCATGTGGCTTGATTCATTCGACAGTAGTCAATATAGAATCGCTAACAATTTTTCACATGTGTTGGAACCAATTCAATCTGTTCATTTGATACAACTGTTATTCCTATTTCTTTAGGCACAATTTTCACTGGACTAACCCATTTAATATCAGATATAGGATAAATGATCCACACAACAAGTAATTTATTGACTTCCAATCTTAACACTTTAAGGAGAGTGGGATTCAATCGGCATTGAGATTGTCTTACAGTCTTATCCTCATCATCCAAAAGTATAAGTTGCATTAAAATAGATGAGCTAATCCTGGGAATATCCACCAGTGTCCATCTTATTGACTTTTTACACACTATCAAAAGGTTGAGTAGTTTCAATTCCTGTTTTGAAGAGAGGTTATTAGAAATAATGATGGGAAATTGGTCAATTCCCTCAAGATATGAATATTTTAAATTAGAAAGAAGTTTTTAAAGTTCCAACACTGGTGGTTTTTGGATTGACGGAGGGTTTTTCGGGGGAGTGAGTTCCCTAAAACTATCTATCTTCTCATGTTTATTATATAAGGATAGAGAATCTATTGAAATGAGATTTTCAGAATCCTCGACGATCATGGGTACCTTAGAATAAACACACTCATCAATTAAAACAAAAAATTTACACTTCTTAGAACCCACACAACACTCAAAACATGAATGAAAACACAAATCATCCAAGGGCGAAGAAGGGGAAAATGAATCATAGTATGGGTTTAAGAGGGAATTGTGTGTGTGTTCATCGTTTGAGAGAACTTCCATAGAATAGATAGGAAGAGTGGAGTGATCTTAAACAAGGTGTTTCATAGCCTCAAGGATGTTAAAACTTCCCTTTTCTCTAATGAACTCCAAGGACAATATACCATTGCGATTATTGATGATCGTATTTTCTATTTGTAGGAATGGACTCCCATGTATAATAGGGGCATGTCCTTGGGTTTGTGTATCTTCCATCTCAAGAATGTAGAAAGTAGTGGGGAAGATGAGATTCTTCATTCTTACAAGGACATCCTCAATCACTCATATTGGATGTGTTGTACTTTGGTTTGCAAGTTTCATGACAATGACTCTTAGTTGAATCTATACAACCTGTAGAGAAGTATACCTGGAGTGAGGCATTTCATTAATGAAAGCCCCTAAATCTAACATTGAATCCGAAAATAATGTTTTACCTATGGTACAAGGTATCCTGAATGTGCCTAGATCCTTGCACTTAGTTGGAATTGCTGTTTGAATAAAGGATGAGACATCCCCCCCAAGTTTACTATCTCATTCCCCTTTAGCCTTCGTCTATGGGCGCAATGTTTTTTAATAAATTTGGCATAATGGGGAATTTTATTGACTACATCCAATAAAGGAATTTTAACTTGAACTTTTTAAAATGTATCCATTATTTCTGTATCAATCTCATTATCAAAATTATTTATAGATTTAGAGAGTCCTTGGGGGAAAAGAAGAGGAATTTATTGTTCATTTGAATCATCAATGATAATTTGATTACTCTTTTTATTTTGTTTTTCTTCATTGGAATCTTTTATGGGTGGAGAAAGAGTGTTTTCAAGAGGAGAACACACTTGGTGTGTAGAATTAGAAGAAGGAGAAACTTCTTTACCACTAATAAGTGCAATTGGAAATACATTACCTTTGTACTTCATATTTTCAATGGGTTGGAATGATAGTTTTCCAGAACCTTGCATCCTAAGCTCCCTAATGGTGTTTTCCAACTACCCCACTTGAGTTCATTGGTCCGGAATTGCCAATTGCGTGGTCTGTTGGAACTTGAGGTCCTGGGTTACCATTTTATTCACCATATTCTTGAGGCTTGGTTCAGATTTGGGAGGAGTAGGATGATTTTTTTGAGAAGTTAAAGGATATCAAGTTTTCTTAACATGGCCTTGTTGATACCAATCTTGCTTGGGGTAGCTTATGTTTTCTCCTTGTCGGTACTGGGGTTTGGATCACCACCCAGGGTTTGGATTTGGCCTGAATTGTTCTTTCTTGAAGGGATGTTTTTATTGGAATGGACACCCTGGGAACACTACTTCACAAGAATCAAGTGAATCTTGATGTTGTGGGAATTGATCCGAAAAATGAGTATTTTCAGAAGAAATACAACAATGTAATGGAACAAGAGATTGTGAGTTACCTTATTCTTGATATAATTTCCATAGAAGGGTATGAATCTCATCAATATTTTTATCTACCTCTATTTTATAGTTGAATGACCTAACTCATGAACTCCTCAGGTTGGTGCAATAGCTCATGCACCAAATTATTGTGCATTTTGAGCCATATTGGATATTAATTCACGATCAGCGAAATGAGTTTTATCAACCAAGGCACCACCAGATGCTGCATCAATAATTCCATGATCTATGGGGAGAAGACCCTCATATAAGTATTGGATTAATAGTTTCTAACAAATATGGTGGTGGGGGTGAGAAGTGTCGTTTGAATCTCTCCTAGTATTCATGAAAGGTCTCTCCTTGTGATTGCCTAATGCCACAAATTTCTTTCCTGATTAATTCAGTTTGGAAGGCATATAATAACTTCTATAAAAAGAGTATTTTTAGGTCATTAAAACCCCTAATTGTGGTAGAAAAATAGTATATCCAATCTTTGGATACACCATCAAGGGAGAAAGGGAAGGACCTAAACTTAATTAAGTCCTCAGAGACATTTTGGGGTTTCATGGTGGAGCACACTATGTGAAACTCCTTACGGTGTTTATGAGGGTCCTCACTAGGAAGAACATGAAATTTGGTAAGTAGGTGGATGAGTCCTGATATCATCTCAAAGTTGGTTGCTTCCTTAGGATATTAGATGTACGTAGGTTGGTACTCCACATCTGGGGTGGTTCGTTCTTTTAAGGTTCGATTATTTGCAGGAATGTTTTATTTGGTTTGATTGGGTTCAATTTTTGATTGGTTTATGAATAATTGAGGATCCACAAGGGGTTCCTTAGTGTTACTTGATTGATCTTCTCTATATTCCTTGATTTTTGTGTTAAGTGTCTTTTTAATTTTAGGGTCAAATTCAAGCAGTTTTTCTTTTTCTGATCAGGTCATGCAAATAAGTTGTGAAGTTTGTCTTTTTATGATTGAATATGGATAAAATAACTTAAGAAGGGTGAAAGGGGAATATAATTTTATAATACAGAATTATATATAGAGAGATAGAGAAGAAGAAGAAACGAGAGAAAGAGAGAGAAAGAACACACAAAACAACCAAAAATAGAAACAAAAAACCTAAACAAAAACAATCAAATAGGGGTGGGGTATTTAAAAGAGAACTAATTAAGAGGTAAAATGAAAAAATAAAATGAAAAAATAAAAAAATAATCTTGCATCCCTAGAAATGATGCCAAAATTTTATCGCGTTGTCAGGTGCATCATGTTAGTTGTTTATTTTTAACTAGAATTTCTGCAGTATAGCAGCAACCATAGGTTGTCTCTCGACGAAGCCTTAGATAATTAAATATTAAAAGGAGGTTCTAATTAAGAAAAAAAAGGATAATGGGTTTTATAAAACTTGGGTTGTTTTTCCTTTAAAAATAGAAATAGAAATTATATTACTATATAGAGAAACTGATTGGAGAAATCGCTATCAACCCGGGTAAGTGTCTCGTGATGCTCAATCCATCATCGCTCCCAAGGGAAAGGAAATGATCATTGAATAATTGATTTATACACACTGAAAATAGTATGGTATGCGTGTTCTTACTAGGTTACCACCTAGGATTTTATCGATCAATGATATTGATTATCGGCGACTGCTCAAAATCAACAAACTTGAATCGATGTAAAAACGGGACTCAATCAAGGAATCACATCAAAAACATGATTAGATGACCAGATTTGGGTCAATGATAATATATTGCACAATACAATAAAATGAATATTCATGTGTTAAATCTCTTGGAGTTTATAAATCAACATAATCCATTTTCAGACTCATGAAATGGAAGGGGTGAGAAAAGAGGCAACTTAACTCAAATCATCACAAGATCCGAGTTATGCATGGAATCATGAGGATTATTGTTTCTTTGATTTGTATTTGATAATACCAGAATAAAAAAATTAATAAGGTAGAAATTAATAAAAATTAATAAAAATTAATAACAAAACCAAGAAATCAATTACCTTACAAAGATTACAAGCATGAAGCTTGGGATTACAACAAGGAACACCCCCAAATTGATCATAGAGAGTCTTAGAAGTTCATGAGGGAGAAGATAATTAAAATTAATGAAGAGAGATATAAAATTCTACTAACCTTCACCCTTGGTCGTTCAACACATATAATTATGGGGAGGAGTAATTTTATGGTAAATTGCATCAATATTTCCACATAATGTGGTCAAGTATTTAAAGGGTTAGGTGACTGTTCAAGGAATATTTTTATCTCCATTTTTATA
Organism: Viscum album; assembly: GCA_963277665.1. Classification (NCBI taxonomy): domain Eukaryota; kingdom Viridiplantae; phylum Streptophyta; class Magnoliopsida; order Santalales; family Viscaceae; genus Viscum; species Viscum album. The sequence continues at coordinate 77,858,810 of OY728163.1, read as the reverse complement.
TGGCCGGTTGACTGACTAAAACATATGAAAATGACTTTAAAATAGAAGGAGAGTCTGGGCTTCGGGTTAGCTATTCATAGGAGGTGGAATTCGGCTAATTGGATCTCTGAGGCCCGAGTTATGGCCCAAATAGAGAAGGGTGGTCCAATCTGAACCGCTCATAATTTCTTCATAATATGGGCCTATTTGGGGCCTCCAAATGGATGAATTGGGCTTCATGAACTTCTAGATAAATTCCGCACACATTGTATTACCCTCATACACCCATTTTTAGCCCAATTTTATGCACATATTATCCACAATATAGATAATTGTCCACATGCATGCTTGGGCTCTCGCACAGTTTGGCCCAATTTGCTTGAATTCCATCACTGGCTCTCTAAATCACCTCCTCCTACAATGTAAACACCGAAACATGTAAAATTTACCTATTAAATAGTGATAAAAATTAATTTATTTATTAAATCATAAAGTTTAATTTATTATTATATTTGGAATATTCATTACAAAACCAGTTTAAAATAGCGGTGTAAGGCTGGCTTTGAATAGTGAATCACTATGCGATCAAAGACCATCTACCATTATCCATTAATTATAAAATGACAACATGAGACATACCTCGATCAACCAGAGTATGAGGTGATTCCACCATCCTTTAATATCACATCAATCAATATACCACACTTCATGTTTTGAGTATCTCAGGTCACCATAAACCTTACAAGACCATTGGGAAGGATATCCGGCTTCAAGAAACCTATTCTTGACTATGCATACATGCCTATAGATGTTTTATATAAACCTATGGACGTCAACCAAATGCATCACTCTAAAAAGGAAAACCCATTCCTCATGATCCCTGACACAGCTGTTGTAGCACCCAACACCCCAGAGTTTCTGAACTACTCCCAGCATGACTATCCCATATCATTACCCATGGCCTGAGAGAACTTTATCCATAATTTACAACATTTTCATCCCATTATTGGGAAGATGTTGGAGTGATCTTTACCCTGGGTATCCTAATTAATCTCTTATTTCACATCTCCCAAGTTAGGTCCATGCGGGTCATGAACCTAAACTGCTTATGCTTTGGTCAAAGCTATAAGACCATAAACTATAACCAATAATAGTCCAAATTAGAAGACCGTAAAATACTAATGAAAGAGACACAAAAATTGTTAGGTAAAAAAACCCAAAGGGATACCTGAGTAAAAGTCAAGTCTCCACCCGCTAAACTCCTCAAATTTAGAGTTTAGGAAAAATTTAGTGTGCCACCATAAAAGTAATAAAGCTCATAGGTTCTACCTTGTAGCCCTAGTAAAATTTAAGCTGTGATCGCTGGACCCACTGGTCCTAGTAAAACTTAGAGCAATGTTTATGACATCTCGTCACCATGAGAATGTGTTCACCGAATGGGGAAAAAGCTTTTAGGGTACTTGAAACCTCCTTGAATATTAGACATTCCACAAATCACACGTCATGAGTTGGGGTGTCTCTATTCACCATAACCTTTCACGGCCCTTGGGAAGTATAGCGACCATGATTTTTCTTACATTACTATTACATCATTTTAATAATAAACAACATAAAGAAATTACAAAAACTAGGATCCAAAGGTTTAGTGTCTTGGGAAAACTTTGACCATACATAATTTTTAAAACATAAAACATAAACATTTATTTAATTCATTCTTCTCTAGCTTTTGATTGTCCCTTGTGTTCTCCTTAGTACATGTAGTCTCTTAAGGATATAAATCAAAAAGGGGTGAGATAAAATCCTAGTAAGAGGATAGATAAGAACATGAAACAATATAACATGGGGTGGGAATAATAAATATCAACATAACACAGGCACATGATCACAATCATGAGAGGAATCATTAAGAAAATACTTGGAATGTAGTAATGCATAAAAATGAAACATCATGTCTTAGTGGTCAACTACCACACATAGTTGTGAACAAATATAGAATCATGTTCACACATATTTTAATTTAATCATTAGGTTATTAAAATTATACAAGTAACTGGAGTTCTATATAATCCTGGATTCCCCCATCACATCGTAACATTTACATAGCGCTATATAATTTCAGGCACACCTGTCAATTCATAACATTTACATTATCATGCATGACACATAGAACATATATCATTTAGGAACATAAATAACACATTTAAAAGGATGTGTTTAATCTCATAATCATATATTTATAAACGTTTGGTTCACAAATGTAAGGGGGGGAATATCATACTTGATGTAAGAATTGTTAACCTTGAGTTAGAAATATAAGGTGTGTTTGAAAGAAGATTTATTTTGGAAAACATTATGTTTGTCATTAACTCTAGTAGAAAACATTTATATAACAGAAAAGATAAGTTAATGATAAATTATTTTTGAGTAATAACCATAATGAAAATGGGTTTAAAGTGAGAAACCCCAAAGAAATAGAGTTGGGTTTGAGAAATCCACTTACCTTTTGTCCAGAAGCTTTCTTCACGTTAATATCCTATATAATCATATTGGATTAAATAATTAACAATTCCCAAACCCTTAATACATGAGTATGATCAATTTTTGTTTTATTATGTTATTTTATAGTCATTTGTACGAGTTATAGAGTTTAAATTCATTTTTTGGGAGTGTTCATTTTCATAGTTTTCATGATCAGTTCACTTGTATACTTGAATGGAAGTTCCAGAAAGATGTGGATAAACATCAAGAATTGTTAATATATGTTTTTAATGATATTAAAAATTATTAAATGATATTATGAAGGATTTTTTATATACAATGATCATGATTAATTAGATAAAAGTTAATGATGATCATTTTAGGTTAATTTTGGCGGTTTTTTGAACACAATGAACTCATTTTGTTTTATAATTTAGTATTGTGAGTATAAGTTATTTAAAAAACATAAAAGGGTTATAAAATAAACTTTAAAATAAATTTTTTACCATTTAATGGTATTATTAATATCTTTGAGGTTGTATATGTAAAGAGAATGTTCATCGCCCACAATGTTAGTAAATTGACAGTTCACGGGCAACAATTTCATTTTTAAGATAAAAGAGAGAGGGGGGGGGGGGGATGATTTTAATGTTGTATCTAACATTAAAATGATATAATTAAAGTATATGTAAGGTATTATAGTTTTCTTTCCATTTGGATTAAGGTATTCGATGGGTGAATAAGAAAAGAAACTGAAATTGAAACAAAATTAAAAGAATAGAGAGAGGATTTACCTTTTGAATTCTTCTATTGAGATCCTCCTCAAGGAAGAAAGGATTAGTGTTTTGATAAGAAAAAAATATCCTGGATATGGGTGAGGGACTAGGGAAGAGTATTGGGTAGAATATAGGAAAGGCTCAAAGATTTAGAGGTGTGAAGAGAAGAGGGTGCAGGGGGTGGTATTTATAGTAGAGGAGAGGGATGTTTTCTTATTTTTTTAATCATTAGTTTATTATTTTGATCAAGAAATGAAATAGTGGGGATTATTGTGACAAAATAAAGTAATTTGTGAATGTGAGTTTGAACCAATGGTCACTTACATCATCCATGACTCCAGCATGACTCAAAAATTCAGGTTTTTAGCATTTATCGTAAAATATTGTATTTTACTATTCATCAAAAAATTCAAGTATTTTGAAATATCCAAAAAATTAAATTTAATAATTTTATATACATAGAATTAAAAAATTAAATCCATTATCTGAAAATAATTTTCTAAATATGCGTAATTTAATTTTTAATTAAAATCATCATTTACATGGAAAATACAAAATTTAAAATTATAAGTGACATTGAAAAATTATTTAAGGTCCCAAAAGATTATCATAATATCATAAGACATAAAAATATTGATTTATGAATAAATTTCATGAAAATAAATTTTATTTTAAATAAACTAATTATAAAAATTTAATTAAATATTTATGACTTAAAAAAATACCAACACTTAATTAATAGTTTTTAAAATATTTACTTATACTATGATATAATTATTTCATATTTTCACTTATAAGATGGATATATTTTATTTATAAAATCATTAGTTTCATTACTATTCACTTGGCTGATTTATTATTCAAAAGGTTCATATAACTATTCTTAAGTGTAACATTACTGTTCATAAGGGTAAGTTACTATTGACCAAAAAATAATTTTGTCATATCAGCCTCCAAATATCATACTGATCACAACCGTATATATCATATTTTTGAAATTCAAAACATAAAAGTGGAAAACAACTATTTAATGACAAGGATATAAATGTGACATAGTATTTAGTAGATCATTTAAGTATGATTTTGCATTGTGTTTCCTAATTTTATTTTAAGAGACATAATTATAAGAAGGGAATTTCCATTGATAAAACTTTGGGTCGTTACATTCTTCCCCCTTTTAAAATTTCACCCTAAAAATTTCATTTTAATAAAATAGGTGACCATACTTCTCCTTCATCGCCTCCTCCAGTTCCAAATATGCTTCTTCATACTTATGGTTCCTCTATAAGACATCGACAAGGTGTGTTGTCTTATTGAGAATAACCTGATCTCTCTAGTACAGAATCATTTCTAGCTTCTCCTCATAAGAGAGATCATCTTCCACCTATACCACCTATGAGTTTATTACATGCAAGGGATCTGGTATGTACTTCCTCAAGAGTGATACGTGGAAGAAATCATGAACTAGAGAAGTATTCAGTGTAAGTGGAAGAAGATAGTACATGAATCCTACTCAATAAATGATCTTAAAGGGGAAATGGAACCTTGGGTTTATCTTCCCTTTCTTTCTAAACTACATGACTCTCTTCCATGGTGATATTCAAAGGAAGATTTTACCACCAATATCAAACTCTAATTCCCTTTGATGGTTTTCAGCATAACTCTTTTGATGACTCTGAGCAGATTTGATATGTGGCGGGATTTATTGAATTTTTTTTATCATCTCTTGTACAAGATCAAGTACAAGCACCTATCTTTCTCTAACTTCATCCCAACAGGTTGGAGTTCTACATCACTTTCCATATAGAGCTTCATATGGAGACATCTAAATACTCAAGTGTATTTTTTATGAGAACTCAACCAACGGTAGATGCTAATCCCATCCACCTTTGAATTCTAATGATCAAGCTCTTAGCATATCTTTGAGTTCTTGAATAGTACTTTAAGATTGTCCACCGGTTTGAGGGTTATAGTTCATGCTGAAATTCAATTCGGTTCTCGAATAATGTTCAAGAATCCTCCCAAATTTTGATGTGAACCATGGATCATGATCAGAGATAATAAATAGTGGAACCCCATGAAGTATCACCATTGCCTTCACATATATGTTTTCATGTTGTTCAAGCGATATATATTCCCAAATAGCAATAAAGTGAGAAGACTTCATGAGTCGGTCCACCGCAACCCATATCACATTATTTCCTTTAGATTTCTTTGGGATACCCATAAAAAAGTACACGATTACATTCTCCCATTTTCATATGGTTATAGGAAATGGTGGAATCATCCATTTAGATTTTTGTCACGCCACTTCAACTTGATATCAAGAACCTTTAGATATATCCCACAATCTCCTTCTTCATATCATACCAGAAGTGTTTTCAGAGATCACGATACATCTTGGCGCTACCAGGATGGATATATAATGTTGAGATATGTGCATTGTCTAGTAGGTCCTTTTTTATCCTGGGTGATGAAGGCACTAATAGCCTTGTTCCAAACTAAATTACGCCATCATCATTGATATGGAACTCTTGAAACTTCTCTTCCTATACTATATTCACCCTCTTTTGAAACTTTTGATCATTCCCTTGGGACATCATAATCTTATCTTGGATATATTGTTGGGAAATAATTTTGTAAAGGTATGATTTATTCCTGGCTATTATTATTTCCAAATCCATAATTTTTATGTCCAAGAAGATAGATTATTTCACAATCCACAACATGGATAGAGTAACAGGTTCTTTTCTGCATAGAGCATTAGCTTCCTTGTTCTCCTTATAGAGATGATAGTGAATAGAAAAATCATAATCTTTGATTAGCTATAACCATCTCTTTTGACTCATGTTTATAACATCCCACATTTTTAACACATTAACTTTCGTTACATTATACAAAAATGAGGATCTTTAAGGTTTAGTGTCTTGGAAACCAGGAACTTAATACATGACAACATAAAACATTCTTCTTAAACAATTGAAAGGATTATTCATTGTTAATCCTATGTTCATTATAGAATCTCATAACATGGGGACATACATCAAAAGAAAGGGTGAGCAGAAGGACCAATAAGGGAAACAAGGGGAAACATTTAACATGTGATCTTGAGATACATCAATAAAGTCATAAAAAAACCTTAAGGCATGAGAAATAAATAATGAGGCCTATAATAATAAAAATAATGTTTTCCATAAGTTAAAGATGTGGCTACAACATTTAATTTAAACAATAATGAACATATCACCAAGGTCCATCCCCAATGAGTCATTTGAAATTACCAAGGTTATTCACCAAGATATCGTTAAAATTGTAATCTCTAGCGGTTACATAATTACCCAATGCATTGGAGCGCTATCAGGGAACACCCTTAAATTTTTCTTTATTATCATGTGATCCACATATATCATCATCAAAATTTCAAAAATGACCCATATAGCATAAAATAAATGGGTTTCATTTCATAATCATAACATTTTAAAAACTAATTTTAAGACATGATCTTTATGTCACATTAAACCCACAGAAAAAGGAAAGAGGGTCTCATGTTTGTAAATCCCAAAATTTAAAATAGAAAATCTTGATATATATGTGAAAACCCCTGTAGAAGAAAGAGCTTTGAGTATTCACTTAATAAAATGAAATCATTTGAGAAAAAGAGAGAGACATTTTGAGATGAAAATTCTGCAGCATAACGACTATGTTACAGGGTTTTAGAAAACATTGAAAAGAGAGGGGACATGGGTCACCCACTCATAAATGATCCATAAAACAGTAGGGGGGGGGGGAGAATATAAAGGATATAATAACATGGTAATGAAATTTGAAATACATACCATATGAAATTAAAAACATGGAAGGAAGACAAAAATAAGATTTCTCTTATGAAAATTCTGTAGCCTAACGGCGTTACTTAAAACTTCAAAATACTGAATTGACAAGATAAAATAGGGTCTCTAATAATATGAACATAAAAGATCATTATAATAGATATAGAGAAAATACCCCAACATAGTAAAAAGGAACATGAAATACTTTACATGAAAATAGATCTTGAAAACGAGAAGGGTGAAAGAATCCCTTAAAAATTCGGCAGCCTAACGACACCACTTAAAACTTCAAAAAACTGAATTGAAGATATAAAATAGGGTATCTCATCATATGAACACAAAATATCAGTATGATAGATATTGAGATCATACCCCAACATAATAAAAAGTAACATGAAAGACTTGACATGAAAATAGAACTTTGAAAAATGAGAAGGGTGAAAGAATCCCTTAAAAATTCGGCAGCCTAACGACACCACTTTGACATTGCTAAAATGAAATGATGAGAGAAAGAGGGGGTCTCTAATCATATAAAAATGAAAAGGAAAGTAGGATGAATATAAAAGAAGATCCTCCAACATAAGAACATGGATCATAAAAGATATGACATAAAAGAGAGTACTTGGAAAGAAAGAGGGAGGTAAGATCCCTTACCTTAAAACGTAACTCTTAAAACTCAAAGGTTGGGACCTTGAGGGATTGAGGGAACCTTGGGAGGAATATTTAGGAGGTAATGAGAGCAGAGCTTCGTTGGGGGAGAGTTGGGAGTGAAGAATAAAGGAGGAAAGGGTGGGTATTTATGGGAAAAGTTAGGGGACAAGGCATTAATGGTCAAGGGACACCTCATTGGTGGTTTTGGAAAAACCATGGGCTTGCCCATGATATTTGCCCATGGTTTTAGCCACATGGGACCCCTCATACAATAATTAATCCCCGTTAGTCGTACATCCATTAAAATATATCATCACATCATCATGATGCAATTATGATGTCATTAAACACCCGTAACTTAAAAACCGTATTTTCACTATTCATAAAAAATTCTACTTTCTCAGAAAAATCCCAAAATTTCACCATAACCAAATATCAATGCTCTGATTTAAAAAATAAACTCCATTTAAAAAAAATAATTTTCTAAATATTTTTAATTTAATTTTTAAATAAAAACACTATTCAATGAAAATTCATTTTTTCAGAAACATCCTAAAAAATTACAATACCATAATATCGATTCTCTGAGTTCAAAAATAAATCCCATTTTATAAGAATAATTTTATAAATATTTTTAATTTAATTTTTAATTAAAAAACAATATTCACCTGAAAAAACTAATACTTGACTAATAATTTCTGAAACAGTTATTTACCTATTTTATTGAATCACGTTACTTAATCAAGGTTTCTAGATTATATTAATACTTTCTTTAAGTGAGATTACTTATCCATTTGGTCACATTACTAATCCTAACCGAAAAATCACTATTCATAATTTACTATTCATCAAAAATTAAGTTGATCTTATTAGACTCCAAATTTCATACTGAACATAATTGTTAAAGACCATTTTTTGAAAATAATTTTACATAATTAATTATTTAAGGTTTACATAAATATTTTCAAATATCCTTTTTCTAGAACTCATCAAAAATATGAATACTATATTTATCCGGACATTTTGAAAATTCATGAACTTCATTATAAGAAGAAATCACAATTTTTATTTAATTCAAATGTTTACACAAGGCAGTTATGGTCTCGTCACATAGCCCTTTATAATGCCAGCATTGGACTAAAGTGTAAGGTGTGCTAAGGTGAGATAATCTGAGGGTGGCTCGTCCAACATTGCCCGAGTAGTGACTTCTATAAGCTTGAACTTCTCGTGAAGGGGATTCCATTACAGCTTCACACATTGAAGTTCAGCTTGGGTTTGGTCCAGAGCAAAGCCCAAAGGTGGTACCTCCTTCCTAAGTTCTGTCAGATGGGCTTCGATCGGCCTGAGACCACTGGATGAGTCCATTGAATTTTCTTTCTATATTAATTAACCATGATCACTTGTATTTAGAGACAGTAATCGCAACATTTATTTTCCAAAGGTCATACTAACTAACAGACATATAATAGTAAAAACCCAACAGTCTCATTTTAATTATACTCATTTTATTAAATGAAAAAGTTTTGTTGAGTATGAAATAAAATAACACACAAAATTAAGAAACAAGATTTATTCAAAATTTCGGGTCGTTACAATCTTCCCCCTTAAGAAATTGTGTCCTCAAAATTTTCAAAAATTGGGCTTGGAAATTTCATTTAAAGTCCCACATAGGAAAAGGAGTCAGTAAAACTATTACTTTAAAAGAAATAAAGGGAAGTACAAAGGTCACCCGAGTTAACCCATAATAGGATTCCATGTAGGAAAACATGGAAATTGAAGAGAAAACAAAGGGTCAAGTTCTAAGGGAGAGTGAGAGAAAACATGATTAGGAGAAAGTTAACCACAAGAAAATCACAAACTTATGATGTGTGTAAACGGTCTTTGATTACCCAACAGGAAACTTAAACCAACATAATTTTTTTACGGTCCTTTTAGGAATTCATTTACTACATAGAATAAGAACACAAGGAAATATACTTACCTTAAAGTAGAGTTTCATCCTTTAATAAGTTTCTACCAAGACTAATCTTTTCTCCAAATGATGAGCATTCAAAACTACTTGGTCTCATCAAAGCACAAGAATCATCTTCTACAGAATCACATAATCCACAAAATATTAACTATCTATTTCTTCTATCTTTAATCATTATCCCAAAAACAGAAAGGTTAAGATAAAAAAACTCTTCAAAAATAAATAACCCCATAGGAAGGGAAACTACTTTTAAATCTTCAAAATTCCATGGTACTACCCAAAGATTATCATAGACCATTCGATAAATAAATGTCCTTAAAATTCCTCAAAATAAACCAAACTAATATTGAAACCCAAATATAAGAAGGATTTGACAACATAGTCTTCAAAGATAAACTTTATCATTCATCTCCAAACAACATCAATCACTCCTTAAAATATTATAACAAAAGTAACTAATCTAAACATATTTTTCCCAAGATAGGTTAATCATTTCTATAAGTAACCTAAATTACTATAAATTCACCTTAAATTCATCAGTTATTCAAAATATAAGTCAACCTTTACTCCTCAAAGAAAATGTCATAGTAATATATTTAACTTGATCATATATGGTTCCAAAAATAGTGAACGTCTTCCAAAATAATCATCTTTTAATCCCCTAATTACCCTTGAAGAATAGATTCACTACATCAACATGTGGTACAAAACAATAGATGTTTTCATTAATGATATTAAACCATCTTAGGTAGTGACTCGATGTTCTTAGAAAACATTAAAGATATACCCATAGGGCACGAACTAGAATACAACATGACATAGACAATTATTGCGAAGAAGTTTCATGTACCTTAGTCATCATGATCCATCTCATCATAGGACTTGAATTGTTCCCTTGTCCTTGAAGATTGTTGATTCTCATCATGCTTCTCATCCCTTCCAAGAGAGCATTTCCTTGAATAATGTCCAACTTCTCCCCATTTACGACATTGAAGAGTATAAGGTACATTAGATCAAACCATATCTCTATTCATCACATTATCCATTTTTTTGAAGTAATTGGATACTTTATGCCCTATCAACCCACACTTAAAACATCTCCCAGTTCCTTTGTGACATTCTCTTGGGTGCCACTTTCCACACTTTTTACATAAAGTAAACTAGGTCTTCTTTCCCTTACCAACTTTATCAGATGAACATCCTTGAGACTTCGTCTTCTTCTTCCTTGATGAATTTGGGAATACAACTAAGTACCAATTATTAATTGTGATGTTTGATAGCTGGATTGGCATAATCACAATATGTTCAACTTTATCTCGTATCAACTCTATTATATTAATTGTAAAATTATTACATTTCCTATCATCTTGGTTGTTGGGACATGTTCTTCTATTTCCTGCCATTAACTAAGAAAAGAAAGTATAATTAGGGGCTTAAGTACTTATCCAGTAATCATGAAAGGGAAAATTTAAGCATAGAAGGATAAACTTGTAGAAGAAAAGTATAACCTAACTTGTGATCCCCTAGGTTCCAAACTAGGTTATCGATGATCATATATTCTTATGTGAATCCTTATTTTATTTTATCTTTGTTCCTTTAATAATGGTTCATACTAAGCTTATGAATTTACCAAAGCATATCCCCCGGGATTGTCGTAACCAAGAGTGTAGCAAGGCCTATTCTAGTGTACCAGTTCCTGTTCGATTCTAGCTCAAAGCGGTGTTTTCGGGTTTTACCCCAATGTACATCTGTGCAGGAGACACCTCTTCCTGTTCGTATCCAGACAGGGATGTATTTGCTTGGAAACCCCTTACTCAATACTCACCAAAATACCAGGAAGATTTATTATATTTAAACTTTTCTATAGGGTTCTTCCTAGAGTTTTCATATCCTAATTTCCAAAAATAACTAAACCATCCTTTGATACCAACTATAACATCCCACCTTTTTAACACATTAACTTTCATTACATTATACAAAACCGATGATCTTTAAGGTTTAGTGTCTTGGAAACCAGGAACTTAATACATGACAACATAAAACATTCTTCTTAAACACTTGTAAGGCTTATTCATTGTTCATACTAAGTTCATTACAAAATCTCATAACATGGGGACATACATCAAAAGAAAGGGTGAGCAGAAGGCCCAGTAAGGGAAACAAGGGGAAACATTTAACATGTGATCTTGAGATACATCAATAAAGTCATAAAAAAAACTTTAAGGCATGAGAAAGAAATCATGAGTCATATCATAATAAAAATAACGTGTTCCATAACTTGAAGATGTGGCTAAAAAATTTAATTTATAAAATCATGAACATATCACCAAGGTCCATCCCCAAGGTGTCATTTGAAATTACCAATGTTATTCACCAAGATATCGTTAAAATTGTAATCTCTAGTGGTCACATCATTACCCAATGCATTGGAGCGCTATCAGAGAGAACCCTTAAATTTGTCTTTATTATCATGTGATCCACATATATCATCATCAAAATTTAAAAAATAACCCATATAGCATAAAAGAAATGGGTATCATTTCATAATCATAAAATTTTAAAAATTGCTTTTAAGACATGATCTTTATGTCACATTAAACCCACAAAAAAAGGAAAGAGGGTATCATGTATGAAAATCCCCGAATTTAAAATAGACATATTGATATACATGTCAATAACCCTATATAAGGAAGATATTGGAGTATTCACTTAATAAAATAAAATCATTGGAGAAAAAGAGAGAGACATTTTGAGACAAAAATTCTGCAGCATAACGGTTATGTTACAGGGTTTTAGAAAACATTGAAAAGAGAGGGGACATGGGTCACCCACTCATAAATGATCCATAAAACAGTAGGGGGAAATAATATAAAGGATATAATAACATTTTAATGAAATTTTAAAGACATACCATATGAAATGAAAAACATGGAAGGAAGACAAAAATAAGATTTTTCTTATGAAAATTCGGCAGCCTAACGACCTTACTTAAAACTTCAAAATACTGAACTGACGAGATCAAATAGGGTTTCTCATATTATTAACATAAAATATAAGTATTATAGATATAAATATCATACCCCAACATAATAAAAAGTAACATTAAAGACTTGACATGAAAATAGATCTTGAAAACGAGAAGGGTGAAAGAATCCCTTAAAAATTCGGCAGCCTAACAACGCCACTTAAAACTTCAAAATACTAAATTGAAGAGATAAAGTAGGGTCTATAATCATATGAACATAAAATATCAGTATTATAGATATAGATATCATACCCCAACATAATAAAAAGGAACATGAAATACTTGACATGAAAATAGAACTTTGAAAAATTTGAAGGGTGAAAGAATCCCTTAAAAATTCGGCAGCCTAACAGCGCCACTTTAACATTATTAAAATGAAATGATGAGAGAAATAGGGGGTCTCTCATCATATGAAATTGAAAAGGAAAGTAGTATGAATATAAAATAACATCCTCCAAAATAAGAACATGGAGCATAAAAGATATGACATAAAAGAGAGTACTTGGAAAGAAAGAGGGAGGTAGGATCCCTTACCTTAAAACGTAACTCTTAAAACTCAAAGGTTGGGACCTTGAGGGCTTGGGGGAACCTTAGGAGGACTCTTTGGGAGTTAATGAGACCAGAGATTCGTTGGGGGAGATTTGGGAGTGAATACTAATGAAGTAAAGGGTGGGTATTTATAGGGAAAGTGAGGGGACAAGGCATTAATGACCAAGGGACACCTCATTGGTGGTTTTGAAAAAACCATGGGCTTTCCCATGGTATTTGCCCATGGTTTTAGCCACATGGGACCCCTCATAAATAATTCATCCCCTTTAGTCGGACATCCCTTAAAATATCTCATCACATCATCATGATTCAGTTATGATGTCATTAAACACTAGTAACATAAAAACCGCATTTTCACTATTCATCAAAAATTCAACTTTCTCAGAAAATCCCAAACTTTCACCTTAACCAAATAAAGATGATATGATTTAAAAAATAAACTCAATTTTATAAAAATAATTTTCTAAATATTTTTAATTTAATTTTTAAATAAACACACTATTCACCGAAAATTCATTTTTTCAGAAAAATCACCAAAAATTGCCTTAACATAATATCGATGCTCTGAGTTAAAAAAAGTCCATTTTATAAAAATAATTTCCTAAATAGTTTTAATTTAATTTTTATTAAAAAACACTATTCACCTGATAAAACTGATACTTGATTAATAATTTCTGAAACAGTTATTTACCTATTTTATTGAATCACATTACTTAATCAAGGTGCCTAGATTATATTAATACTTTCTTTAAGTGAGATTAATTATCCATTTAGTCACATTACTAATCTTAAGTGTAAAATCACTATTCATAATTTACTATTCATCAAAAATTACGTTGATCTTATTAGACTACAAATTTCTTACTGAACATAATTGTTGAAGACCATTTTTTGAAAATCATTACACGTAATTAATTATTTAAGGTTTACATAAATATTTTCAAATATCCTTTTTCTAGAACCCATCAAAAATATGCATACTATATTTATCTGAACATTTTGAAAATTCACAAACTTCATTAGAAGAAGAAATCACAATTTTTATTTAAATCAAATGTTTACACAAGGCAGTTATGGTCTCGTCAAATAGCCCCTATAACGCCAGCATAAGACTTAAGTGTAAGGTGTGCTAAGGTGAGAGAATCTGAGGGTGGCTCATCCAACATTGCCCGGGTAGTGATTTCTATAAGCTTTAACTTCTCGTGAAAGGGATTCCGTTCCAGCTTCACATGATGAAGTTCGGCTTGGGTTTGGTCCAGAGCAAAGCCCAAAGGTGCTACCTCCTTCCCAAGTTCCGTCAGATGGGCTTTGATCGGCCCAAGACTACTGGATTAGGCCATCGAATCTTCTTTCTATATTAATTAACCAATATAAATTGTATATAGAGATAATAATCGAAACATTTAGTTTCCAAAGGTCATACTAACTAATGGTTATATAATAGTAAAAACCCAACAGTCTCATTTTAATTATACTCATTTTATTAAATGAAAAAATTTTGTTGAGTATGAAATACAATAACACACAAAATTAAGAAACATGATTTATTCAAAATTTTGGGTCGTTACAATGTTGATCTCCTTTTGTGTAAATATATAATTTAGTCTCTTGTGATCAGTATATATGTCACACTTCAAACCATAGGGAAAATGATGCCATATTTTCAAGGAAAATATAGAGCTCTAGATCATGCGTAGGGTAGTTATGCGCATAGATCCTAAACTATCGCGAGGAATAGGCTATCACATTATCATTTTTCCAGAGTACACAACCCAATCATTTCTTGGAAGCATAACTGTATATCACAAAACATTCTCCACTTTTCGGTAATGTGAGTACATGTGTAGTGATCAACCTTCCCTTTAGATCCTTGAATCATTCCTCACATTCTTCTATCCAGACATATTTTACCCCTTTCCTTTTTAATTTAGTTAGCGTGCTTGAAAATCATGATAAATTTCTCAAAAAATTTCGATAGTACCCTACTGAACCAAGAAAAATATGGATTCTTATGGTATGAGAGGGTCTGGGACATTCCTCAATTACCTTGTTTTATGAAGGGTCCACATAAATTCCCTCACTTGTGATCACATGTCCCAAGAAAGTGACTTGTAGAATCTAAAAGTCACACTTTATGAGCTTCGCGTACAACTTATCCTTCCATAATGCCACTAAAAAAAGTGTTAGATGTTCTTCATGTTCCTCCTTTATCTTGGATTAGACGAGAATTCCATCAATAAACCCTTCCAAAAATTTGTCGAGGTAATGTTTAAATACTCAATTTGTGAATTCCATGAAGATTGTAGGGGAATTAGTTAGTCTGAAGGGAATCACCAAAAACTCATAGTTCCCACACTTTTTATGGAAGGAAGTCTTCTGAATATCATAATTCTCCACTTTTAACTGATGATATATAGAATGGAGATCCACATTTGAGAAGTAATGTGATCCTCTCAACTGATCAAAAAATTCATCAATCTTCTAAATAAGATACTTGTTCTTTATGGTAATCTTTCTGAGTTCTCAATAATATATACACAACCGCATTGCTTTATCATTTGTCTTGAAAAATAGAACTCGTGCATGCCAAGGTGACTCACTAGGGTGCATGAACCCTTTTTCCAAATTCTATTGAAGATACTTATTTCACTCCTCTGGATCGACAAGAGAAATTCTATATGGACACTTTGAGATAATATTCTCTCCCGGTATGAGTTCTTTTGAGAACTCAACCTCATGATCCAGGGGTAGTTTGGGTAATTCTTTAAGAAATAGATCACTGTATTCCCTCATGATGAACATTTATCCTACGTGGATAACTTCTTTTGACTCAACCATTTGAGTGAAGTATGACTCTTCAGAGGGAATCAACACCACATCGTTGAAGGATTTTAAAAGGATATTCATGAACTTCCTTGTATATATAGAGGATCATGGGATGGTTCAGAATATGAAAAGATATTTCCTTTTCCCAACAGTTTATATATTCTTTATATAAATAGATCCATTGCATCCCTAGTATAACATTGAATTCCACCAAGGGAAGTATAACATGATTTTCTAGAATAATCTTCCCACATACACCAATAGGTGTTGAGTCCATCACTAGGGTTTCTATTATTGAAACTCTATGTGTTTTTATGGATACATCTACATCAAGGTTTTTAGGATTCAATTAAATAATTATAGAAAACATCCACGATATAAAGGAATACATCGAAACAGAATCAAAAAATACTTTTTCCAATCTTTAGTGAATAGGAAGTGTACCTTGTATGACTTTATTTTCTTGCTCCACTACAACAGTAGTGATGGAATAATCCTTCCCATGATCATTTGGATTTAGTGGCTAATGATGCTGATTACCCTCGATAACTTGAGGTTTAGTGCACTGGCTTTCATAGCTCCATTTCTCCCTATAGTTGTAGCATTGGACCATGGGTGGTAATCTCATTTCCTCCACCACATTTCTATCATTTTTCATGTATTTTCGACATTCATGAGCTTGGTGGCCTTCTCTCCCAAATTTTAATAATTTCTCCATACCTTTGAGGTAGTTCCCATGATGATTATTCCCACATTTTTGACTTGTGGGTGGTTGAATTTTCTTTCCACCTTTTCATTATATCCTCTAGTTTGAAACCCCATGTTTCTTTTCATATCACCATAGCCATGGGACCATTCTAAAAAATCTATTTCCACTTTTAGAGGACATAAAAAAACTTCTTTATAACTCTCAATGTCTCAAATCACAAGATCCTTTCAAAGGTGTGGTTTTAAACCACCAAAGAATCTATTAAAATTTATATCATTGTTGATAACGAAACCCAAATATACATTGCAATCCTTGTAAAATTTTCTTCATAGGACATGACAAATTCTCTTTATTTTTCATTAGCTCTATGAATTATCTCTCTATCTTATTTCTAAGTGTTTTAGGGAAATACTTATTTAGAAATATTATCTTAATGTCTTCCCACTATATGTCTTCAATTTCATCCATTGAATTTAAATTCTTAATAAAATCCCACCATTGACCGACCTCTCCATCTAGTTGATAAAAAAAGATTCACCTTCTCCATCTCAAAATAGTGAAAAACAAAAAAGAACTTTTCCATCGAGTTGAACCATTTTTTTGTAACTAGGGGATCAGAAGATCCCCTAAATGTTGGCAGGCATCACCGCATAAAACACTCTATAGCTAGTTTCTCCCTATTTGGTGAAAGAGGATGTTTTACATTATTCAGGTTACTGTTCATAACCCAAGACAGTTGGGTAAGAATCACTAGAAACTTTTTACCTCCACCTCCCAATGAATTGGGGATGTCATTCAGGCACTCACTGCATTGTCCCTCACACAGGTTGTTGGCCTGGTTTCTCTTGGTTCCCACTATTTTCTAAAATAGAGAATCTTAGAACAAAACTCAAGTCAACAAGTCTTGAATAAATAATTTATTCCATTGTGAACTTAAGTCTAAAGGCATATGTTGTGGGATCCAGATGTTTATAAAATCTTCTTGTGTGCTTACCTCTACTTATTGTCATACTAAAGGCTTTCACTAAGGTTCTCCAATCGTAATTCCTAAATTAACTAAACTATCTTCTGATACCAACTATAGAGACCCTACTTTTTCTTACATTACTATTACATCATTTTAATGATAAAAAACATAAAAAAATTTCACAACAAGGATACAAAGGTTTAGTTTCTTGGGAAAAACTGGACCATACATAACTTTTACAACATATAACATAAGCATTTATTTAATTCCTTATTCTATAGATTTTGATTGTCCCTTGTGTTCTCCTTAGTACATGTAGTTTCCTATGGATATACATCAAACATGGGTGATCTAAAATCCCAGTAAGAGGATAGATAAGAACATGAAACAATGTAACATGGGGTGGGTAAAATAATTATCAACATAACATAGATATAGGATCATAATCATGAAAGGAAGCATTAAGAAAAGACTTGGAATATGGAAATGCATAAAAATGAAACATCATGTCTTAGTGGTCAACTAACACACATAGTTGTGGATAAATCTAGAATCATTTTCATGCGTATTTAACTTTACTCATGAGGTTCTTCACATTACCCAATGCATTGTAGTGCTATTTAATTCCGGGTACACCCGTTGGATCATAAAATTTACAATGCTTTATATAATTTCGGGTGCACCCATCACATCATTACATTTACATTATCATGCATTACCCATAGAACATATATCAATAATGAAAATAAATAACCCATGGAAATGAAATGGTTTCATCTCATAAAAATACATTCATAAACATTGGAGTTACCAAATTAAAGGGGTAATAACATACTTGATATGATAATCATCAACCTTGAGTTAGAAGTAAAAGGTGGTTTTTGAAAGAACGGTTCTTTTAGAAAATATTGTATTTGTCATAAACTCCAATAAAAAACATGTATATACCATAAAATATATGATAATTATGAATAAATTATTTTTAAGGAATAAGCATACTAAAAATGGGGTGATAGAGGGAAAACCTAATGAAAGAGAGTTCGGTTTGATAAATACCATTACCTTTTTTCCAAAAGCTTCCTTCACATTAATATCCTATATAATCACATTATATTCGTTAATTGACAATTCTAGAACCTTCTAAACATGATTATGATCCATTATGGTTTTATTATGTTCTCTTAAAGGCCTTTTAATGAGTTACGGAATTTAAATTCATTGTATGGGGTGTTTGTCTTCTTAGTTTTCATGACCAATTCACTTGTATACATGAATGGAAGTTTGTGTAAGAAGTGGATAAACATATGTAATTGTTATTACGTTTTTTTAATGATATTAAATAAGTTTAAAATATCTTATTAATTATTTTTTTATATTCCATTAGGATGATTCATTAGATAAAAGTTAATGATGATCATTTTAGATTAATTTTGATGGGTTATCGAACACAATGAACTCATTTTGTTTTATCATTTAGTATTATAAATATAAGTTATTTACAGAACATAAAAGGGTTATGAAATAAAATTTAAAATCTATTTTGAACCATTTAATTGTCTTATTAACATCCTTTAAGGCATTTATCGAAAGTGAAGGTTCATCGCCCACAATGTCGTTAAATTGACACTTCACGGGTGACGATTTCATTTTCAAGATAAAAGAGAGAGATATGGAGGATTTTAATGTCGGATATTTCATTAACATGATATAAGTAAAGTATATGTAAGGTATTGGAGTTATCATGTCATTTTTATGAATATAAGTGATGACATATTAAGAAAATAAATTGAAATAGAATCAAAAATAAAATAAAAGAAAGAGTATTTACCACTTGAATTCCCCTCTTGAGATACTCATCAAGGAACTTAGGATTCACTACTGGAAATCCCATTTTTACCAACGCTTATATCCCAACGGTTTTGATAAACCGTTGGGAATGGTTATGTATACCAACGGTTTTAAGAAAACCGTTGGCATAAAGGCTTTTATGAAGAGTTTTACCAACGGTTGTATAAACCGTTGGCATAGGGCTCCATTAAGAAATATGTTGGAATCTATACCAACGGTTTGTGTAAACCGTTGGTATAGGACTTAGGTAAACATACATTCCCAACGGTTTTTAAACACCGTTGGGAATGTTTTCCCCTAAATCCAGTAGCCCCTTCGCTCGATTTCAGTCGCCCCTTAGCTCGATTTCAGTCCCCCTCCGCTCGACTACAGCCCTAAATTGAAGGTCTCCCGACGCACTCTCGTTACCCAGTCTCCGAAACTCCATCCATCCTCTTCAATCAAACAATTTTTATGTTCTACACTTCAAATCTGTAAGTTCTAATGTTCTTCATCTATTTTTTTATTTCCTATTTTGATTTGACCTAAACGTCTCGGATCTCTCTATACAAGTACTCAGAAACTCGTTCCACTCATAGATCCATATTAAATCAAACAATTTTGTAGTTCTACACTCTAAATATGTAAGTACTACCTTAGTTTTAATGTTTTCCATCTATTATTTTTGTTTTCTGTTTTAATTTGGTATAAACTAGGTTGTGTTGTTTATGGCATGGGAAGGTTCGTGATATTGAGGATGAATTGGATGTTGTTTGGGTGATGGATTGGAATTGTGATGTTTTTTGGATTAAGTTTACTTAATTTTCAATGAATTATTTAGGGATTTACTCCCTTTAACAGAGCCCCCACTCCTCATGGACCCTAGACACCCCCCCTCTTGGACCCTGGACAGTCCCCCCTCCTGGAACTTGGACAGCCTGGCCCCCCTCTTTCCCGAAACTTGGACATCCCCCCTCCTGGACCCTGGACAACCCCCCTCCACCCTCCTCCCAGGACTTTGTATAATCCCCCCTCCTTCCTGGACCCTAGGAAGCCCCCCACCCTCCACCCCGGACCCTGGATAGCCCCCCTCCTCGATGGACCCTGGACAACCCCCCCTCCTTCCTGGACCATGGACAGCCCCTTCTCCCCTTCTCCTTGACCCTGGACAGCCCCCCGCCCCCCTTCCTGGACCCTGGACAGCCCCCCACCCCTCCTCCTAGACCTTGGACATCCCCCTCACCCCCTCCTCAACCACCAAATACCCCCCCACTTCAAAACATTGACCACCAAAATTGGACATGCTGGATTTTCTCTAAAAAGATAGATTTATCCTCAAACCACCTCAATAATATCCTAAACAATGCTTATAATGTGGTTTTCACCACATAACATCCAATTGTATTCCAAGTCACTAGTCTATCCTCCCTTGGCTAGATTTTACTAAAAGCGGTCAACCTTAAAGATCCAAATAAAAATAAATTGATATAAGACATTTGATAATGGATTAAAATTTCAAATTGGGATCCAATGAGGAATATTTTAGATATTATGCATCATGTCCATGAGTAAATCCATTTTTATATATCCGATAAGTTATTTTTTCACAATTTTCACACATTAATTGTTTGTAAAAATTGGACAAACATTTATAAAGGTTATAATATATAAAAATAAATCTATTTGTGGATGCAGCTTAACCAACAATGTCTAGCTTGTCTGCCTCTTCCATGATCATCGATGTGCACGTCCCGTCTCCATCTGACCTCGCACGACGGGTGACTCAGCGTCTGACTGATGACGAGCGCCAGATTCTCTTACTTCCACACCAGATTCATTCCCGCTACGCTCCTGAAGTGATCAATCCCACTCAGCATCTGGATGATGACGAGTGCCATATTTTCTTACTTCCACACCAGATTCACGCCCGCTGCGCTCCTGAAGTGATCAATCCCACTAAGCGTCCATGTGAGCTTGATGACACGGCCACCAGTTCTTGTAAGAGGCAGAGGAGTTCTGAGTTGATGGACCAAGATGATTGACCAGTGTCCATCCATCTGGCTGAAGATGTAAAACATAGCGCTTCCTGGGAGGCAACCCATATTCTATAGTTTTATCATTTTGATTTTTTTACTCTGTTTTAGGAAATAAACATGGCATCTATGCAACAATTTTTTAGTTGCTTCTGATCTGTATGTGCACTTGTCATTACTCTGCATGACTGCTTCTATTTTGTATGATCCTTGGTGTTATTTTTTATGACATGATGCGCCTATGTGATGTCTATGTGTAGATTTTACAGGTACATAAGTATGTGCACTTTTCATTATTCCATTCTTTTAGTTCTTCGACCGATGGTACGAGGGAGGCTCGTACCAGAGGTAGACGAGCATCTCCGCGTACCCGACTAGACCCTTCCCCTCCGACCAAACGCATTCGGATTCTGTTGAAACATAAGGTAAACAATCCATGGGTCAAATTTGACGTGTATAAGTCAGCCTCGCCTCAATAAAAGGCACGGTGTGGTCAGGATCACTCAAACTGTCTCTCTTTTGTTCAGAATTGACTTATTTTTAAGTGAAATCAACAACTGACATATGAGAAACCGACCAAATGCCTCAATACAAGGTTCGGTGTGGCCGACACCACTCAAAATGCCTCTATTTTGTTAAAAATGGACTTAATTTTAAGTGAAATCAACAACTGACATACGGTAAACCGACCAAACGCATTCGGATTCTATTGATACTATAGGAAAACGAACTATAGGTCATATGTGACATGTAAGAGTCAACCCCACCTCAATCCAAGGTGCGGTGTGGACGGTACCATTCAAAATGTATCTTTTTTGTTCAAAATGACTTTAATTTTAAGTGAAAATAACAACTGACATACGGAAAACCGACCAAATGAATTCCAAATCTATTTAAACTTTAGTAAAATGATACATGGGTCATATGTGACGTGTACGAGTCAACCCCGCCTCAATCCAAGGCACGGTGTGGCCGGAACCACCCAAACTGTCCCTCTTTTGTTTAAAATGGACAATATTTTACGTACATACGGCAAACAGAACAAACGGATTCTGATTGTGTTGATACTTTTTCACAACGATCCATGACTCATATGTGATGTGTATGAGTCAACCCCGCCTCAATTCGAGGCCCGGTGTGGCCGACACCACTCAAAGTGCCTCTGTTTTGTTAAAAATGGACTTAATTTTAAGTGAAATCAACAACTGACATACAACAAACCGACCAAACGTATTTGGATTATATTGAAACTTAAGGAAAAAAAATACATGAGTCAAATGTGATGTGTACGAGTTAACCCCACCTCAATACGAGGCCCGGTGTGGCCGACACCACTCAAAGTGCCTCCTTTTTTTTAAATGTACTTAATTTTAAGTGAAAATAACAACTGTCATACGGAAAACTGACCAATCGCCTACAGATTCTATTGAAACTTTAGGAAAACGATCCATGGGTCATATGTGATGTGTACGAGTCAATCCCACCTCAATCCGAGGCACTGTGGGGCCGGGACCACCCAAATTTCCAGTCTTTTGTTGAAAATGGACTAAATTGTAAGTGAAAACAACAACTGTCATACGGGAAACTGGCCAAATGCGTTCTAAATCTATTGAAACTTTAGCACAAAAATCCATGGGTCATATTTCATGTGTAAGAGTCAATACCTCCTCAATCCGAGGCGCGGTGTGGCCGACACCACCCAAACTGTCTCTCTTATGTTTAAAATGGACAATATTTTACGTACATACGTCAAACCGATCAAACGGATTCTGATTGTGTTGATACTTTTGAACAACAATCCATGACTCATATGTGATGTGTAAGAGTCAACACCTCCTCAATCTGAGGCCCGGTGTGGCCGACACCACTCAAAGTGACTCTGTTTTGTTAAAAATGGACTTAATTTTAAGTGAAAACAACAACTAACATACGACAAACCGACCAAACACATTCGAATTATATTGAAACTTAAGGAAAACGATCCATGAGTCAAATGTGACCTGTACGAGTCAACCCTGCCTCAATCTGAGCCACAGTGTGGCCGGGACCACTCAAACTGTCTCTCTTTTGTTCAAAATGGACTAAATTGTAAGTGAAATCAAAAACTAACATAAGAGAAACTTACCAAACGCCTTCGGATTCTGTTGAAACTTTAGGACAACGATTCATTGGTCATATGTTATGTTTACGAGTCAACCCCGCCTCAATCCGAGGCTCCGTGTGGACGGGACCACCCAAAATTCCTCTCTTTTTTTCAAAATGGACAATATTTTACATACATACGCCAAACCGATCAAACGGATTCTGATTGTGTTGAAACTTTAGGAAAATGATCCATTTTTCATATGTGACGTTTACGAGTCAGCCCCGCCTCAATCCGAGGCCCGGTGTGGCCGACACCACTCAAAGTGGCTCTCTTTTGTTTAAAATGGACTTAATTTTAAGTGAAAACAACAACTGACATACGTCAAACCAACCAAACGCCTTCATATTCTGTTGAAACATTAGGAAAACGATCCATGGGTTAGATGTGACGTGTTAGAGTCAACCTCGCCTCAATCCGAGCCGCGGTGTGGCCGGGACCACTAAAATTGTCTCTCTTTTGTTGAAAATAGACTAAATTGTAAATGAAAACAATTGACATACGCCAAACCAACCAAATGACTGCTGATTCTATTGAAACTTTAGGAAAACGATCCATGGGTCATATGTGATGTGTACGAGTCAACCCCGCCTCAATCCGAGTTCTGGTGTGACCGGGACCACTCAAACTGTCTCTCTTTTGTTCAAAATGGACTAAATTGTAAGTGAAATCAACAACTGACATACGGGAAACCGACCAAACGCTTCGGATTCTGTTGAAACTTTAGAAAAATAATCCATGGGTCATATGTGACGTTTACAAGTCAACCGCGCCTCAATCTGAGGCATCGTGGGGCCGGGACCACCCAAACTTCCTCTCTTTTGTTCCAAATGGACAATATTTTACGTACATAGGCCAAATCGATCAAACGGATTCAGATTGTGTTGAAACTCTAGGACAATGATCCTTGGCTCATATGTGACGTGTACGAGTTAACCCCGCCTCAATACGAGGCCCGGTGTGGCCGACACCACTCAAAGTGCCTCTTTTTTTTAAATGTACTTAATTTTAAGTGAAAACAACAACTGACATACGGAAAACTGACCAAACGCCTACGGATTCTATTGAAACATTATGAAAACGATCCATGGGTCATATGTGATTTTTAAGAGTCAACCCCACCTCAATCGGAGGCCCGGTGTGGCCGACACCACTCAATGTGCCTCTGTTTTGTTTAAAATGGACTTCATTTTAAGTGAAAACAACAACTGACATACGCCAAACTAACCAAAAGCCTTCGGATTCTTTTGAAACATTCGTTAAATGATCCATGGGTCATATTTGATGTGTACAAGTCAACCCCGCCTCAATTTGAGCCACGGTGTGGCCGGGACCACTCAAACTATATCTCTTTTGTTCAAAATGGACTAAATTGTAAGTGATATCAACAAATGACATACGAGAAACCTACCAAACACCTTCAGATTCTGTTGACACTTTAGGAAAACGATTCATGGGTCATATGTGATGTGTACGAGTCAACTTCGCCTCAATCCAAGGTGCCGTGTAGCCGGGACCACCCAAACTACCTCTCTTTTGTTCAAAATGGACAATATTTTACGTACATACGCCAAACCGATCAAACGGATTCTGATTATGTTGAAACTTTAGGAAAATGATCCATGGATTATATGTGACGTGTACAAGTCAACCCCGCCTCAATCCGAAGCACGGTGTGGCCGACACCACTCAAAGTGTCTCTCTTTTGTTTAAAATGACTTAATTTTTAGTGAAAACAACAACTGACATAAGCCAAACCGACCAAAAACCTTCGGATTCTGTTGAAACTTTAGGAAAACGATCCATGGGTCATATGTGACATGTACGAGTCAACTCCGCCTCAATCTGAGCCGCGGTGTGGCTGGGACCACTCAAACAGTCTCTCTTTTGTTGAAAATGGACTAAATTGTAAATGAAATCAACAACTGTCATACGGGAAATCAACCAAATGCCTTCGGATTCTATTGACACTTTAGGAAAACTATTAATGGGTCATATGTGATGTGTACGAGTCAATCCCGCCTCAATCCGAGGCGCGGTGTGGCCGACACCACTCAAATTATCTCTCTTTTGTTAAAAATGGACAATATTTTATGTACATACGCCAAACCGATCAAACAGATTCTGATTGTGTTGAAACTTTAGAAAAACGATCCATGGCTAATATGTGACGTGTATGAGTCAACCCTGCCTCAATACGAGGCTTGGTGTGGCCTTAACCACTCAAAGTGTCTCTCTTTTGTTTAAAATGGACTTAATTTTAAGTGAAAACAACAACCGACATACGCTAAACCATCCAAACGCCTTCGGATTCTATTGAAACCTTAGAAAAACGATCCATGGGTCATATTTGACGTGTAAGAGTCAACTCCGCCTCAATCCGAGCCGCGGTGTGGCCGGGACCACTCAAATTGTCTCTCTTTTGTTAAAATGGACTAAATTGTAAGTGATATCAAGAATTGACATACGGGAAACGGACCAAACGCCTTTGGATTCTGTTGAAACTTTAGGAAAACGATCCATGGGTCATATGTGATGTGTACGAGTCAACCCCGCCTCAATTGGAGTCACCGTGAGGTCGGGACCACCCAAACTGCCTCTCTTTTGTTCAAAATGGACAATATTTTACGTACATACGCCAAACCGATCAAACGGATTCTGATTGTGTTGAAAGTTTAGGAAAATGATTCATGGATCATATGTGACGTGTACCAGTCAACCCCGACTCAATCCGAGGCCTGGTATGGCACTTATGGAGTCACAAGTGATGAGACTCCTAAGAAAATACCTTTTCACCATATATTAGAAAAGTGGTTGTCATATGAAGATTGAAATGGGTGTAAATAATATTTGAGTTATTGAAACTCTTATTCAACTATACCGGATGATTGTTTTCATATGAAGATTAAAATGGGGAATTATTCACCATGTCTCTAATCAAAGAGGTGGTCTTTTTTTTGTTGTTTTAAGTTTTCAGTGTTTTAAGTGCTGTTTTGAATGCAGGTGTATGCACAGGAGGGGCTGCTGTGCAACAATTCTGGAAATACACAATACCAACGGTTTACAACCGTTGGTATACTTTGAGAAGAATTATACCAACGGTTTGTAACCGTTGGTATAGTATTTGTTATTGAACATATGCCAACGGTTTCATTGAAACCGTTGGGAAAAAAACTACACCAACGGTTGTAAACCGTTGGTATAATATCAAAATCATAGAATTCCCAACGGTTTTAAACCGTTGGGTAAACCTATACCAACGGTTCAACAAGAACCGTTGGCAAATCAAGACATAGAGTGGGCTATACCAACAGTTTAGTTCAAACCGTTGGTATAGATCTTTCCCCACGCCTTACTTCCCTACGGTTTGGACAACCGTTGGTATAGAGTATACCAACGGTTTTCCAGCCTATACCAACGGTTTAGAACCGTTGGTATATCCTCCATTTCCAGTAGTGATTGTTATTTTTATGAGAGAAAGGGATCTTGGATGTGGAGGAGGGACTAAAGAATATTATTGGGTAAAATATTGGAAAATATAAAAGCTTGAGAGGTGTGAGGAGAAGAGGGTCTGAGGGGTGGTATTTTTAATAGAGGAGATGTGTGTTTTCTTATTATTTTAATCATAAGTTATTTTATTTTTCTCAAGACAAGAAATTGTGAGGATTAATGTGACTAAATAAATAAATTTTTACATGTTATTTGGAATTAATGGTCACTTACATCATCCATGACTCAAGCATGACTAAAACATTTAGGGTTTTAACATTTATCGTAAATTATCGTATTTTACTATTCACCAAAAATTCCATTATTTCAGAAAAATCACCACAATTCACCTTAACCATTTATAAATATGTATAATTCCAAATTGAAATCCATTTTATGAAAATAATTGTCTAAATAAGAGTAATTTAATTTTTGATTAAATTCATCATTTACTTGGAAAATACAAATTTTAAAATTATAACTCACATTGAAAAATTACTTAAGGTCTCATAAAATTATATTAAAATCATAAGACACCAAAATATTAATTTAGGAATACATTTCAGGAAAATAAATTTTATTTTAAATAAATTAATTATAAAAATGTATTTAAATATTTAAGACTTATAAAAATACCAAAACATAATTAATAATTTTTAAAATATTTACTTACTTATACTATGATATAATTGTATAATATTTTCACTTATAAGATGGATAAATTTTATCCATACTATCATTGGTATTACTACTATTCAACTGTCCATTTTACTATTCATAAGGGTCATATTACTATTCATAAGGGTAACATTACTATTCCTAAGGAAAAGCTAATATTCACCAAAACTTTTGTTTGTCCTATCAAACTCCAAATATCATACTAATCGCAACCTTGTATGTTAGATTTTTGAAATTCAAAAAATATATGTTGAAAAATTATGTTTAACAGTTAGGCTATAAATATAACGACCGATACATTACATACATTGTTAATAATTCAAAATTGAAGCATACTTATTAAAACATATAACAAAACCATGGAAGGACCGTATAGGTATAGAGTCTTTAGAAACTGGGAAACATAAACAACTGGTTCATAAAGCATCTACTTTGCCTCCCATTTATTTCATCATATCTAGATTCCCGTTTTGGCATATCCTACTTAATAACATTCTTCCTGACCTGGGGAAATAAAACATACAAAAGGGTGAGCTCAAATGCTCAGTAAGGGTAAACAAAAGAAATATCAATCACATCATAAGAACATAACTTTTGGAAATCTTAACCTACAAAAGAAATCATAATTTCATAACATGGGATAAATCATAGTAGTGAAATGTAATCCCAATAATCATAACTTAAAACATGAAACTTTGTGGCATACACACATAATCATAGAGAATCATTTCTTATTAGTCAAGACTCATTTCCAAGTATATCTTAGTGGAAAAAGTCCATTTCTGAACCGAGTTCACTCCTCGTTTCAGTCCTGTTTCACTGAACTGGTTTAACCTGCCGTTCCAGCCATGTCTATCTCATGAGATATAAAATCTTTACCCAATGCATTGGAGGGAGATATAGGTCCCACCAATCTCATAATGATACCATTTTTATGTGTGCCACAAAATCATAAATCATACATCATTGCATAACCCATGTAATAAAAATGGGATTCTTAAACAACATGACATAATAAAACAATTAATATAAGATAAAGGAATTCATAAAAATAATTCCATCATAATATAATCAAATCAATGTAATAATAGGGATAGAAATATAACCCTATATTATCTTATATGGGAAATAATTTTGATAAAACACTTGAACTCCATTCTTGAGGAAAATATCCTTTCTACTTCAAAAACATTTTTCTTTATTAACATGTCATACAATTTTAAACTAAAAGAATTTGATTAAAAATAAACTTGAAAACTTGTAAAAGAAGCTTCTTGGAAATAATGTTTTAAAAATCCATTCATGCCGTATAAGTTAAAAAAACATTCTTCTCATACTTTTGTCGGAAAAGTCAAAAAGTACCTCGTACGAAAAACGACAAAAGATTACTTTCATATCCTTTACTAAAAACTTACCGAAGGGTAAAACTGGATTTAAACAATTGTAGGTGGATGGGAACAATATTATATATTGAGGGAACATGGATGCGGATGATAAAATACACCCCAGTAAATATCAAAGTATAAAAAATCTCGGATAAAAATGAGATTGTGATATTTTCCCTTACCTTAGGCCCAGTTTTCTTCGTAAGTGTTCGAACCTCCTGTATAATGATTTAAATAATGTTATTGACTTATTCCAAAATCATACTTATTTTTATGATATCATATATTGTCATATTCTTAGTATCTTATTCATAATATTTCATTACTACTTGTTATTCGGGTGTTTATTACTTTTTGTTCTTATGCGTGTTTTGTCGAATAAATTCTTATTTTTCTTTTTTAGGTTATAGATAACTCATTTACAGAATGGTATTAGTGTAATATATATCATATTCATTCATTCAATTCATTTATATAATCATTATGCAATGAAGATCATGTAGAACGAGTCACATCCCATCGTGGAGACGGTATTCCGTATGTACGCACGAGCGATGATATCGTTACCATGATTGTGGAATTGTATTGGAGTGTATATATAGTATTTCAGAATCAATATCATTTTATATATTCATTATTTACACCATTATACCCATCCAAGTAAGGTGGTGGTGGAAAATAGATTACACCACGGCGTGGAGACGGTATTCTGTACGTACGTACGCGCGATGATTTCGTTTTCCGTAAGATGGATAGATGGTAAAATAGGGTTGTTTCATACTTATAATAACATATCAGTATATGAGTGATACTGATGTTATTAATTAATAATGAAACATCTAAAGAAGAAGAAGTGGAAGAAGAAATAAAGTTGAAAGAATCGGTAACAGACATTACCTCTTCTTTGAAGCACCTCTTGGAGATCTCATCTTAGGGAACTAAAATTGGTCTTTGAAGAAGACCAGGACCTCTAGGATGTTTCTAGGGAATTGGAAAGGAGATATTGGCAGGGTTTGGATGATCCTGAATGCTCAAAGTGGTGTGAGGAAGAGAGGGAGGAGGTGCCCTTTTATAAGGGAGGAGAGGGGCACCTTTGGAATAACTAAAAATATTATTTCATTATAAATCAAATTCGGTTTTTAATAGCTCCAAATTGATATATTTTGAAGATAAGGTTGGTATGGGTAGAAAGCATCTCATCCAATAGAATTTAGACAAGTTTAGGTATCAATTTTAACCTTATCATTTATATTTAACTTTAAGTTAGATAATTTAAATTTTACCGTGTCTTCTTGTTTTCTTACTCTATAAGGTTAATAAACTTACTATATCAATTCAAAAGAACCCCAAGTTGTTTATTATTAATATATATAACCTTATATAAGTCATTTTTATGAACCTTAGATTTTTAGGAATAAAATAACAATTAATAATATAATATTTTTTTTAAAAACTATTTTATGTCAATTTTGACACTATTTAGTAATTGATTTTTGTGAAAATTATAACAGATTGATTAGTTCGAACAAAGTTAATTATATCAATATTAGAATGTAATATTAACATATAAAATTATTGTAATTCATAAAAAGTCTAAAATTACATTTATTTGGGTATTTATAACATCAATTATGTCAATATTTCATTAATAAGATAATTACTGCATCATCATTGTATCATAAATAAATAAAATTAATTTAAGTCTAAAAATTAAAAATAAAATACCATTATGTTGGAAATATTTTTATATTTATAATGAATATTTATAGTCGAATTTATCTTATGTATTACTCCATATTAAAAATGATTTTCTTATTAAACATTGATTTTAACTATTTTAACCCTTCTTTAAATAAATTAATAATAAATGTCCTAATCTAATCCATGTGGGCCTAAATGGTCATATTTTATTCCTAAGGTTGTTTTTGGTCGAATTACACTTATCCAATAGAATTATGACATGTTTTAGGGTAATATTAATAACACTTTTACCCTAAATTTCCCTATTTACTTTTAACCGTGGTAAAAAAAAGTAAAAAGTTACTATTTACCAAAAATTATTTTCATTTCATTGAACCAAATTTTAGTCCTTGATATTAACCGTTTCTCTCAGATTTTAGAAATTACACTCACAGAAGCAGTAAAATTATGTTTTATGAAAAATTCAGTTTTTTTAACTACCACTAAGTGGTTTCACAATTCATCAAAAATTGAATGTTTTCAGAAAAATACCAAAATTTCACCCTAGGCTAATTTCGATATTCCGAATCCAAAAATGAAGTCCATTTTCAAAAATAAAATTTATAAAATTTCAAAAAGTGGTTATTACTATTCCTAACGACTAGTTTTAATAATATTTTAATAGCATATCATTGTTTAGTGAAACTCGGTATTGCGTACGACGTAAGCTATCAAGGAAGGCCGTGATTGCGTGTAAAGCAAGCCAATCTAGTGTTGTGTGTAGTGAAAGATTCCTTTGATGATTTAAAATCAAAATATTTCTCATAAAAGTCTCGGGTGTTACATTTTACCCCCCTTAAAATGAATTTCGCCCTCGAAATTTGTCACTTTGTAACAAACAGATGAGGATACCTTTCCCTCATTATATCCTCAAGATACCATGTAGCTTCTTCTAACTGGTGGTTCCTCCATAAAACTTTCACCAAGAGAGTGGTCTTGTTTCATAGGACTTTTTCACTACGATCCAGAATCTCTATCGGTTGTTCTTCATAAGAAAGATCTTGTTCCAGCGGTACAACTTCTGAACTGAGTACATGTGAAGGATCAGGTATGTACTTTCTCAGGAGAGATACATGGAACACATCGTGAACTTGAGAGAGATTCGGTGGAAAAGACAATCGGTAAGCTACCGTTCCCACACGATCTAGTATTTCGAAAGGACCGATATATCTAGGGCTCAACTTCCCCTTCTTTCCAAATCTCATGACCCTCTTCCAGGGAGATATTCGTAAGAACACTTTATCACCCACTTCAAACTCTAGGTCTTTTATTCGGTTGTCGGCATAACTTTTCTGTCGACTCTGAGCTGCTCTTATGTGTTGTTGAATAGATCAGACCTTTTCTTCCATCTCATCAACAAGATCAGGTCCTAATAGATTTCTTTCCCCAACTTCATCCCAGCAAGTTGGAGTCCTGTATTTCTTTCCATAGAGAGCTTCATAAGGAGCCATCTGAATACTGGAGTGAAAGCTATTATTATAAGAAAATTCCACCAAAGGTAGGTGTTGATCCCAACCACATTCAAAATCCGTAGAGCAAGCTCTCAACATATCTTCTAGAGTTTGAATTGTTCTCTCAGACTGACCGTCTGTCTGAGGATGATAAGCAGTGCTGAAACTCAACTCTGTATCCAGAGTATGCTGAAGATTTCTCCAGAACTTTGAGGTAAAACTCGGATCCCGATCAGATATAATAGAAAGTGGTAATCCATGCAATCTTACCACTTCCTTTACATATATCCTGCCATGCTGATCCAGAGAGAAATCCTCTCTAATAGCGATGAAGTGTGCCGACTTTGTAAGACGATCAACTATGACCTAGATATCATTATTGCCTTTGGATTTTTTAGGAATTCCAGTGTCAAAGTCCATAGTGATGTTTTCCCATTTCCATTCTAGTATGGGTAATGGTTGTAACATCCCCTTATACTTCTGTCTCTCAGCTTTAACTTGCTGACAAACCAAGCATCGAGAGACATATTCAGCAACATCTCTTTTCATGCCATCCCACCAGAAGTACACTTTCTGGTCCCTATACATCTTCGTGCTTCCAGGATGAATAGAGAATGAAGAACTATGAGCCTCATCCAGCAGCTCCTTCTTTAATTCGGGGAGGGGAGGAACACAAACCCGATTCCTGAACTTTATTATCCCATCACAATCAAGGTTGAATTCAGGAACATTTCTCACCTTCTTTTGTAACTCTAAATCTTCTTTCTGCGCCTCTTTAATCTTCACATGTATAGATGGTTGAACATTTATTTGAGAAAGATACGATTTTACCCCTTCCATTATAATTCCATGATCCATCCTTTGTAAATCCATAAATATTGGATCTTTTGTGATCCTCATCATGGATAAACTGGCATGGTCTTGTCGACTTAATGCATCTTCCACCTTTTTTGCTTTCCCAGGGTGGTAATGAATTGAACAGTTGTAATCCTTAACCATCTCTAACTGTCTTCTTTGGTGCATATTCAGCTCCTTTTGTGTAAAAATATACTTTAAAATTTTATGATCATTATAAATATCACACCTTTCACCATAAAGGTAATGCCTCCAAATCTTTAATGCAAAGATTACCAAAACTAACTCTAAATCATGATTTGGGTAATTTTGCTCATGGATTTTCAACTGTCGTGAGGCATAAGCTATCACCACATCATTTTTCATAAGAACACACCCCAATCCCTTCTTGGATGCATCACTATAGATCACAAACCTTTCTCCACTACAAGGTAGTGTGAGCACAGGTGCACTGGATAACCTTCTTTTCAACTCCTTGAAATTCTCTTCACATTCCTCTGTCCAAACAAACTTAACTCCTTTCCGAGTCAACCTGGTGAGTGGATTAGATAATCGTGAAAAATCTTTCACAAAACGTCGATAATATCCATCCAAACCAAGAAAACTTTGGATCTCGGTTACTGTTGTTGGTCTCGACCATCTTTTGATAACATCTGTTTTTGCTGGATCCACAAATATCCCCTATTTTGAGATTATGTGACCCAAAAATGAAACTTTTTGAAGCCAAAATTCACACTTGGTAAATTTGGAATAATGATTCTCCTTTATCAGGGTCTTCAATATAATTCTCAAGTGATCTTCATGTTCTTCCTTACTCTTTGAATAAACAAGAATATCGTCTATAAAGACTACCACAAATTGATCAAGATAGTATCTAATGACTCTATTCATCAGATCCATGAAGATAATAGGGGAATTAGTAAGACCAAATGCCATCACTATAAATTCATAGTGTCCATACCTTGTACGGAAAGTCGTCTTTGGTATATCCTCCCTTTTGACCATTAATTAATGATACCCTGAACGAAGATAAATCTTCGAAAAGTATTGACCTCCGCATAGTTGGTAAAATAAGTCATCAATGCCTGGGAGAGGATATTTTTTCTTGATAGTGATCTTGTTATGTTCTCGATAATCAATGCAGAGTCTCATTGATCCATCTTTCTTCTCAACAAATAGAACAGGTGCTCCCCAAGGTGACGCACTAGGGCGTATGAACCCCTTATCAAGATTCTCTTAGAGTTGCTTCTTCAATTAACGAAGCTCAATTGGGTCTATTCTATAAGGTGTCTTTGAAATAGGTAAAGCACCCGGTACAAGTTCTATTGAAAACTCAACTTCACGATATGGTGGAAGACCCGGAAATTCCTCCTGAAAGACATTGTCAAACTTCCGTACAATGGGAATATTCTTAATCATGAATTTCTCACCAACCATTTGAGATAAATAACCTTCATTTAGTGGAATCAATACCCATAAGATGGAAGAAATTTCCACTGGAAGGTTATGTTCATCCTTGCATCGATAGACGATCATAAATTGATCTGGAATATGAAATGTGACTTCCCTTCTTTGGAAATTGATACGAGATCCATATAAAGAAAGCTAGTCCATGCCAAGAATCACATCAAATTCTACAATAGGAAGGATCACAAGATTTTCAGGAAGCACTTTCCCACAAACTTCAATCGGGGAATAATTATAAACTTTTGATGCGACTATTGTGCCATTAGGTGTTTTCACAGCTAACTTGACATCTAATTGATGAGGTAATACGGTGATACCCTTAAAAAAATCTTCAGAAAAAAAGAGTGGGTGGATCCAGAATCAAATAAAACATTTGCTACTTTAGAGTGGATGGTAAGTGTACCTTTCACCACATCGTTATCGTACTCCACATCACTGATAGAAATTTCATGTGACTTTCCTTTGTCTTTAGCCTTAAGAGTTTGTTGACGTCGACCATCATCATCAACCCTTGTATTTGGGAATTGATTGGCATAATGCCCCATATCCTTACACTTGAAACATTGAAGTGTAGTAGGTTCATTTTGTGTGTCCCTTTCTTTGTTTGCATCATTAGAAATCTTCTTCCCATCATTGCGGCATTCAAATGCTCGATGACCTTTTTTTCCACATTTGAAACATTTACTTGTTCCTTTAAGACAACTCCCTCTATGTTTCTTTCCACACTTTGAGCATAAGGGAAATCTCATCTTCTTTTCAGTGTGCTCTTTATATTTTCCTTTGAATTCCATTTTCGTCTTCTTATCAAACCCATATGACTGGTGGGTTACTCCAATCTCCAACTTTGAGAGCACATAGAACGATTTCATCATAGCTATTGAAGTCCCTTATGGCTAACTCCCTTTGAAGACTTGGTTTTAATCCACTAAAGAATCGATCAATCTTACTCTCAGGTTGGATAATAATACCAGAAGCGTACCTTGCAAGTCTTGTAAAATTTTCTTTATAGGTACCAACAGATTCATCATCCTTTTTCTTCAGTTCAAGAAACTCCTTCTCCATCTTTTTTTCGGAGAATACGAGGGAAGTACTTATTGAAAAATAAGTTCTTGAACTCGTCCCATTCCATGGACTCAATTTCATCTATTTGCCTCGTATTCTTGATAAGATTCCACCATTGATTAGCATCACCTTCCAAATGATACACTGCTAAGATGAATTTATCATGTT
Source organism: Viscum album (assembly GCA_963277665.1). Taxonomy (NCBI): domain Eukaryota; kingdom Viridiplantae; phylum Streptophyta; class Magnoliopsida; order Santalales; family Viscaceae; genus Viscum; species Viscum album. The sequence goes on along the minus strand of OY728163.1, from coordinate 77,822,750 downwards.
TAGAACATTGAAGAACTGAAAATATATTTTCAGTAGTACTAATCCATTGCTCAGAAACTAATGGATCAGTAGACCCGTTGAAAGAAGGTGGACGCTGCCTCATGAAGGATTCAACAGAATGTTGCTCCTTCCTTTGCTCGTTTGGAAGTCCTGCATGATTCATAGCTTGAGAAAGTTGTGTGAGCATGGCTACAAGATTTTTCATTCCAGCTCCCATAACGTTTGGTTGCTCAGGGGGACAATCATTGCATTGCCCATCGCATTCCTCATTAACACGGTTCCTTTGGGTTCCAGCCATTGAGTAAAACCAAGAAGAATAGTGTGAGGAATACTAATTATAATAGGAAAACCACATAATCAAGAATAAAATTTCACACTTAAGGTCTTATCCTAGGTTATTCATGGTCATTTCTAAAACACTAAGATTGTTTTCTATGCTTAGACTTATCCTTAGGGTTCTTACTAAGGCTTTCACATCCTAGTTTCCAAAGGTTGACTATACCTTTCCTCTGATACCAACTATAACGACCCATACTTTACATAAATTGTTAATAATTCATAATTGAAGCATACTTATTACAACATATAACAAAACCATGGAAGGATCGTATAGGTATAGAGTATTTAGAAAATGGGAAACATAAACAACTGGTTCATAAAGCATCTACTTTGCCTCCCATTTATTTCATCATATCTAGAGTCCCTTTTTGGAATATCCTACTTAATAACCTTCTTCCTGACTTGGGGAAATAAAAAATACAAAAGGGTGAGCTCAAATGCTCAGTATGGGTAAAAAAAGAAATATCAATCACATCATAAGAACATAACTTTTGGAAATCTTAACCTGCAAAAGAAATCATAATTTCATAACATGGGATATATTCATAGTAGTGAAATGTAATCCCAATAATCATAACGTAAAACATGAAACTTTGTGTCATACACACATAATCATAGAGAATCATTTCTTATTAGTCAAGACTCATTGCCAAGACTATCTTAGTGGAAAAAGTCCATTTCTGAACCGAGTTCACTCCTCGTTTCAGTCCTGTTTCACTGAACCGGTTTAACTTGTCGTTCCAGCCATGTCTATCTCATGCGATATAAAATCTTTACCCAATTCATTGGAGGGAGATATAGGTCCCACCCATCTCATAATGATACCATTCTTATGTGTTCCACAAAATCATAAATCATACATCATTGCATAACCCATGTAATAAAAATGGGATTCTTAAACAACATGACATCATAAAACAATTCATATAAGATAAACGAATTCATAAAAATAATTCCATCACAACATAATAAAATCAATGTAATAATAGGGATAGAAAAAGAACCCTATATTATCTTAGATGGAAAATAATTTTGATAAAACACTTGAACTCCATTCTTGACGAAAATATCCTTTCTAATTCAAAAACATTTTCCTTTCTTAACATGTCATACAATTTTAAACTAAAAGAATTTGATTAAAAATAAACTTGAAAACTTGAAAAGGAATCTTTGTGGAAATAATGTTTTAAAAATCCATTCATGCCGTATAAGTTAAAAAAACATTCTTCTCGTACTTTTGTCGGAAAAGTCAAAAAGTACCTTGTATGAAAAACGACAAAAGATTCTTTTCATATCCTTTACTAAAAACTTACCAAAGGGTAAAATTGGATTTAAACAATTTTAGGTGTATGGGAAAAATATTACATATTTAGGGAACATGGATGTGGATGATAAAATACACCCTAGTAAATACCAAAGTATAAACAATCTCGGATAAAAATGAGATTGTGATATTTTCCCTTACCTTAGGTCCAATTTGCTTCGTAAGTGTCCGAACCTACTGTATAATGATTTAAATAATGTTATTGACTTATTCCAGAATCATACTTATTTTTATGATATCATATATGGTCATATTCTTAGCTTCTTATTAGTAATATTTCATTACTACTTGTTATTCGGGTGTTTATTACTTTTTGTTCTTATGCGTGTTTTGTTGAATAAATTATTATTTTTCTTTTTAGGTTATAGATACCTCATTTCCAGAATGGTATTAGTGTAATATATATCATATTCATTCATTCAATTCATTTATATAATCATTATGCAATGAAGATCATGTAGAACGAGTCACATCACATCATGGAGACAGTATTCCGTACGTACGCACGAGCGATGATATCGTTACCATGATCGTGGAATTGTATTGGAGTGTATATATACTATTTCATAATCAATATCATTTTATATAGTCATTATTTACACCATTATACCCATCCAAGTAAGGTGGTGGTGGAAAATAGATTACACCACGGCGTGGACACGATATTCCGTACGTACACACGCGCGGTGATTTCATTTTCCGTAGGATGGATAGATGGTGAAATAGGGTTGTTTCATACTTATAATAACATATCAGTATATTAGTGATACTGATTTTATTAATTCATAATGAAACAACTAAAGAAGAAGAAGTGGAAGAAGAAATAAAGTTGAAAGAATCGGTAACGGACATTACCTCTTCTCTGAAGCGCCTCTTTGAGATCTCCTATTAGGGCACTAAAATTGATCTTTGAAGAAGACCAAGACCTCTGGGATGTTTCTAGGGAAGTGGAGAGGAGATATTGTTAGGGGTGTCCGATCTTGAAGGCTCAAAGTGGTGTGAGGAAGAGAGGGAGGAGGTGCCCTTTTATAAGGGAGGAGAGGGGCACCTTTGGAATAACTAAAAATATTATTTTATTATAATGTCAAATTCGGATTTTAATAGCTCCAAATTGATATATTTAGAATATAAGGTGGGTATGGGTCGAAATCCTCTAATAAAATAGAATTTATACATGTTTAGGTATCAATTTTAACCTTATCATTTAGATTTAACTTTAAGGTAGATAATTTAACTTTTACCGTGTCTTCTTGTTTTCTTACTCTATAAGGTTAATAAACTTACTATATCAAGACAAACTAACCCCAAGTTGTTTATGATTAATATATATAACCTTATCTAAGTCATTATGCCGAACCTCAGATTTTTAGGAATAAAATAACAATTAATAATATAATATTTGTTTTAAAAACTATTTTATGTCAAATTTGACAATATTTAGTAATTGATTTTTTTTAAAAATCATAACAGAATGATTAGTTCGAAAAAAGTTAATTAAATCAATATTAGCATGTCATATTAACATATATAATTATTGGAATTCATAAAAAGTCTCAAATTACATTTATTTGGGTATTTATAACATCAATTATGTCAATATTTCATTAATAAGATAATTACTGCATCATCATTGTATCATAAATAAATAAATTTATTTTAAGTCTAACAATTAAAAAACAAATACCATTATGTTGGAAATCTTTTTAACTTTCTAATTAATATTTATATTTGAATTTATCTTATGTATAACCCCATATTAAAAATGATTTACTTATTAAACATTGATTTTAACTATTTTAACCCTTCTTTAAGTAAATTAATAATAAATGTCCTAATCTAATCCAAGTGGGCCTAAATGGTCATATGTTTTTCCTAAGGTTGTTTTTGGTCGAATTACACTTATACAATAGAATTAGAACATGTGTCAGGGTAATATTAATAACACTTTTACCCTTAATTACCCTATTTACTTTTAACAGTGGTAAAAAAAGTAAAAAGTTACTATTCACCAAAAAATTATTTTAATCTCATTGAACCACATTTTATTCCTTGATATTAATCGTGTCTCTCGGATTTTCGAAATTCCACTCACAGAAGTGGTAAAATTATGTTTTATGAAAAATTCTATTTTTTGAACTACCACTTAGTGGTTTCACTATTCATCAAAAATTGAAAGTTTTCAGAAAAATACCAAAATTTTACCCTAGGCTAATTTCGATATTCTGAATCCAAAAATGAAGTCCATTTTGAAAAATAAAATTTATAAAATTTCAAAAAGTGGTTATTACTATTCATAACAGCTAGTTTTAATAATATTTTAATAGCATATCATTGTTTAGTGAAACTCGGTATTGCGTACGACGCAAGCTATCGAGGAAGGCCGCGATTGCGTGTAGACCAAGCCAATCTAGTGTTGTGTGTAGTGAAAGATTCCTTTGATGATTTAAAAACAAAATATTTCTCATAAATGTCTCGGGTGTTACAATAAAGGTCACGTAGTATTTATTAGTTCATTTAAGCATGATGTGGCATTTTGTTTCCTAATGTGATTTTATGTGACATAATTACGAGAAGGGAATTTCCATTGATAAAACTTTGGGTTGTTACAGACATAATATTTGGCTTCAAGGACCCTTTACTTGCCTATGCATAGGTGCCCATGGATCATGAATATGCACCTATGGACATAAACTAAATGAATCAATATGTAAAAGGACATTCCAATTATCATGAGACTTGACATCATCATGACAACACTCAACACCCTAGTGTGTCTGAACCGATCCCTGTATGACTATCCTATATCCTTCTCCTAACTCAAACACTCTGGATCATGATTTAAAATCCCCACACAAAACTATCTAAGTAGATTCTATATCCTCATCATTACGTTACAAATTTTAATTCCCTTTATCAATGGTGGATTGTGAAACTTCATTTCCTAACCTTTGATAGCCCACAATTCGTTATGTGAAACCATAGGTTATAGGGAACAAGTTTCTCATTAAGATATAACCTACCCTTGGATGTTAGAACTTCTCCTAGATAACTTTCTTCGCATACCCGACATCATCATCTAGTCATTTGAGTCTTTGGAAATATTTCATATCCCTCAGAAAAAAGTAGAGATCTTATTTCACTTGGAATTCAACCGTCGCATAAGGGTCATTTTCTACCATCTAAAGGAATATTATCCTTTCTAGAATGGAGCTTCAATCCTTGCGAGCCTTAGAAACATTGTAAAAAAACCCTGATATTCCAGAATGTCATGGGACATACCTGGCATGTCTGATCTATATCAGATTCATGGACTCAAACTTCCAAGTTATGATTTACACCACTGATACTCCAACTATCTAGGCAGGCCTAGTATCCTTAGTATTCCAACACCAACCATATAGCTTCTTTGAATCATCTATAGCCCATGGAAATGATACCCAAATTAGAGGAACCTTTTATTTACTATGAATACATGCCTATGGCATCAGCATATGGGCCTATGGCCATCAATAAAATGCATCACAATGCAAAACTGAATTCCAATCCTCATGAGCCTTCATGAAACCATGATATAACTCAGCACCTCATAGTGCTTTAGGTCATTATTGGCATGTCTTCATCATATCCCATGATCATAGATAATCTCCGAGCTAAAATACCATAAAATAAAGAAATATTCCATCTGAGCTAAAAGACCCTAAACTAAATAAATAGAAGGTCTGAGCTAAAAGGCGCTAATCTAAAGTAATAATAGGTCCGAGCTAAAAGTATTTAAACTGATTCATGATAGTAATTCTGTCCAAATAAGCTTGTACAGTCCTGACATATGTATTAGAATATGACACTATTCTTTCCCATCATATCAGATTAGAAAAAAAGATAAATCATTTACTCTCTAGGACATATCTCCAACCTGTGTGATACCTCTGCAGATCAAGTGATATCACCGAAAGAACTGTTTTTTTTTCACCACTAAAAAAGCTAGAGGGCATTTTTTTTGCATAGAACTGTGTCCTTATACCATAAAAATCTTATCTTGAGGGTGGGGGGGGGGGGTATTTGTTGACTCCCTCCAAATGGACATCAGAAAAATCATAATGGAAGAAATACTTGAATATGGATATTATTTTCCCAAAAGAATAAAAGGATGATCGGATGTCTAAGACTCAAAAATCACATTAAACTATGAAGGAATCATGATCACATGACCATTTCAAGGTCCCATAAAGGCTCCCTACATGGCACACAACCCACCTGATTTACCCCCGAGACCCCTTCGACAAACTATCCTTGTCTCGCGATGGATCCCCAGACAACCGAATGAGATCTCCGGACCATGTGGTATTTCATTAGAAAATGCATGGAAGACCACCTGACATCATTTGAAAATATTTATGGATGATATTTAAATGTATATACCACCAGGGGTCATGATTCTCAGGTACTATATCATTATTGGGAAGAAAAAAATACCTTGGCAACATCTAGTAAAAATCGAAAGACCTCTGAACCGTTGAAGAATAAAATGAAAAAGATAATGGGGAGGAGAAGATAGGTGTTCTCAGTCACTAAAGGACATTATACATTCTACACAGGTAATATAAGATACATAGCAAGACCCCAATGTCATGTCCAACTCATCTCACAAAAACCCTTTGGCTTCTCTACCCTTCCACACAGAAGTTCTCAAGTATGTTCAGGAAACCCTATTGGAACTCTAAGTATAGACAGATAGGCCTGTCCACTATATGTTTGTGCACACTCTATATAAACCATATTGTTTTGGTGAGACAACACTGAAAAATCGAGTAAAAATCAGATACATTGATCATGAAAATTAACATAATACTTAACCATTAAAAAAAAGAAGGATATAGAAAGGGAGGAGGTGATAGGTGTTCATGGTAACTGAAGGACATGAGACACACCCTCGATGATACAAAATACACCACGAGTCCTCAGTGACATGTCTACCTCACTTATCAAGAGCACTTTCACTTGTCATCCTTGCCATGTAAATTTCCCCAGGAAACCCCACGGTGTTTCAAGTACAAACGAATATATTTTTACATAGGATGATCACACACCCCCATATGAATCATATCAGAATGATGACACATAACCAAAAGCAGATGAAATAACGTCGACAACACACATGAAATATTGCATGACTCCCAACCGTTTTCACATAAAATAAAGGTGATCAAAAGGGAGTATACGAGAGGTGTTTTTAGTTGCTAAAAGGCATGATATGTGCCCAGCACACCCACTTCACGATCCCATGAGACTACTATAGAAACCATCCTTATCTTACAAGGCTGCAATAAAAGTCACCCAAGGTCTCATGTGGGTCTCTCTATAGACACTTGGATCTTGCGAAGGTCCTTGGACATGTCATCTTAGAAATATGGAATTCCTTCAACATGTCCGACTGATCATAAAGTACCCATTAATTGGATATAATCCAATAAAGGGAGTGTGATGGAAGAGACTTGCAATCACTAAAAATCAGGTGACACACTTCGAGTGGTCCATGGAAGAGATTCACGAAGAAGCGAGGTGATATGCCCCTTTTCTGACTCCATCATAGACTCATGCTAGATACACTACACAAAGAACCAGAAAAAAAGGGCGGAGATGCATATAATTTTCCCACTCCATAATGAAGAAATGGTTAAAATACAAGACTATGGATGCTTGGAATCTGGACGATTCGACTCTCAGCCTTTACATATTTCTTAGAGAAACTGATCATGTGACTAGTAACATTATATCAAGTAATGCACCAGTGGATATCCAGAGCAAAAAACTTACACACATAAAGTGCTTCATGTGATAATTCATAGATCATGCAAATTAGTTCTGTCAGGACTTGCGAAGAACATATCACACATCTTTCAGATCATGTGAGACTCAAAGAAACTAGTGCTAAATAATCCTGATACCATTGGAATGAAAGGGTTAGAAATAATATTAAAAGTGTGATAATTAAGAGAAATATATGCTCCCTGGCCCTCGTAAGCTACTATTGAGTCACCCGAAGACATGTGACCTCACTAGGACATGTGACGAGAAATCCTTTGGACATGTCAGGGTTGGCCGCATGGTCCCCCTATGGACACCACTGTAATCTTATAAAATCATTTAGGTTTATCATCCATAAATTGTGATTTCATTTTGACACATTAAATAACTCATATAATAAAAATTTATCATGTCATTTGAGTCTTATGAAAGAATCTGGACATCATATTGAAGATCTTTAAAAACTCTCTAGGTAAGTCAGCTAGGACTCACGACGCCCTCTAGACATGTTAGACTAGTCTCATAATATCTCCTAGAGGTGCCGACCATGATATGTGAAACCCCTTAGACTATTCCACAATGAATCTCACGAATCCCTCCATATGTGTCATTCCATGTCAGGCGATGGCTCCCAGGACAAGCCAATTGGGTTATACGATACCCTCCAAACAAGAATTCCATAGAAATTATAACAACCTTGCTCTTTATTACACATATAAACATTATTTATTATATAAATATGCACTGAATAAGACTCATAGGTCTAGTGTATTGTAAAATTAGAAACATTAAATAAAAAATTAGAACATAAAACACAACATCATTATTGAAAAATTATTTTACATGATCACAATATTCCTTCATACTTAGCATTGCATTGGATAACCTGAGGCCATGCAAAAGAAAAGGGTGATCTATGAAGCCTAGTAAGGGAGTAAACAAGTAATACCATGAATAATATAGTACATGCCAAGAAATAATAATATTAAAAGAGAAAAAGAGAAACATGAACCTAAAGGCATGATATACCATGATTATCAAAACATAAAAATGTGGCAACAACATTTAACATGATATTAACATGAACCAAGGACCATTGCTCAAGGAGCATGAGTAAAATCTCATTGCACATGACTTAGCATGATTAAACACTTATTGAACTTAAATTAGCATGATAAAACCCTCATTTAACATAGAATATCATGATACAATTCTTTACCCAAGGCATTGGAGTGCTATCGGGGCGCACCGTTTATAAATATTTCATTTCATGCATAAGTGTGCCACATGGATCATACAATATGGATTCATTAAACACCATAATTTATTCCAAAAATAATAGATGTGGAATACATAAATATAATTTCTCAATCAAAAAGTACATGTGAATAGAGGTGAATACCCTTGATAGAGAAATGAGTATGGTATTCACTTACACTGTGATTTTGGCATGGGAAATTTTGGTGTAACTTCCACAGCATAACGACGTCAAATAGAAATCCTAAAATGGGTTGATGAGAGGAAAATGGGTCTTTAATTATTTATACATGAAATTTATATTAATGGGTTTATAGAACTAAATATTCCAACATACGTAATGGAATTTAGATTTATAATATAAAAGAATTTATTGAATGTAAATGAGAAGAGTGAAATTCCTTATGAAATTTCAGCATGGTAACATGTATACATGGGAGGAATCAATGAGAGAGAAATAGGTATCTCATCATTAAAACATAATCAGAGAAGTATGGAGGAGGTTATAAATCATGCCCCAACATTTTTAATTGAAAATAAAAGGTTATAACAACATAAATAAATTTGGACAAAAATGATAAAGGAAGAAATCCCTTACTTGGAAATGTGATCCCAAAGGCTTGGGAGAGGCTTACTGAGAGCATGAGGCACCTTGGGAGGATTATAGATAGAATAGGTAAGGGGTTGGTAGATATAAAAATGGTTTGAGTTAAGAATAATGGGATATTGAGTGGGTTTATATAGGAATAAAGAGGGAATTATTTATTATTTAGGTTTTAGACACTACACATTAAACTAATCAAAACCACAAACCATCACATGGTTTTTACCCATAGTTTTTGAAAAAGGGGCGTGAAAAACATTATTTTATAAGGAAAATGTCCGAAATTATTAAATTATTTGGGTTCCTTATGTGGAGGTGAGTCACAATCTTAAGGAAATCATTTTAAAAAGTTAAAATATTTTTTAAGGCTTGGAGGGTCCACTAAGGCACCATAAAATTAATCAAAAAAAACTAAAATCACATTATTTTAAAGGTAAATAACATATTTCCTGAATATCCATTTTATAGTATTTTTTTACATCACTATTGAGTTATTATGATTTCATAAAACACATTATATATTTTAACAGAATTTAATTTTTACCCAAAAATTCAACTGTCTTAGAAAATTATAAAAAAATCACCATTATATAATTTTGATATCCTGGATCAAAAAAAGATATTAATTTTATCTAAATAATTTAAAAAATATGTAAATTTAAAATTTTAAAATAAAAAACGGCATTAATTAAAAATTCATTGGTTTTGACAAAAAAATTTTCAAACCATAATAAAGATTACAATTGTATTCCTAAAAATTATACTATCATTTATATATAATAAAAAGTAATTTAGTAATAATATTTTATTAAAATATTATTTAATTTAAAAATAAATTAATTTAGCAAAATATATTTCTTAATTTAATTTAAATATTTACTAAAAATACTATTTGTGATTTAAAAAAACATTTACAAAGTAATAATAATAAAATGAATTTATATTCTTTATAAAAAATAATGCACATAATCATAGTATTAGGGTCTTGTTACATAACCCCTTGTAACATCCATATAAGACCTAAGGGTAATGTGTGCGATGATGACTGACTCTTGGGGTGGCTCGGATAACATCACTCGTATGGTAATATCTATTAACTTCCACTTCTCCTGTATGCACTTCCATTAAAGTTTAACATCTTGAAGATCAGCCTGGGATTGGTCAAGAGATAATTCCAATGATGCTACTTCCTTTCCAAGCTCTGACAAATGGGCTTCATATGGAGAAATTATACTGGATGAGGCCATCACATCCTTTTTCGTGGTAAATTGGATTTGTTAAAGCCCTATATTTATACTAATCATGTGATCACTATTCAACAACTATATTAGAAATAGTAACAATTATTAATAGTATTTTAAAATCCCAAAACATAAAACCAAGGAAGAGCATATGTTTTATAAAACCAATTTACATAATAAGAAATTTAATTAGATCAAGAGGAATTTCCATTTATAAAAGTTTGGGTCATTATAATATTCCCCATTTAAGAAATGATTCCTAGAATTTTTATTTTCCCACACTAAAACAGATGATGGTAACTCTATTTTATCACTTCCTCCAGTTCCCACGTTACTTCTTCAAACTTGTGGTTTTGCCACACCGCCTTGACTAGGGGCATTGTCTTATTTTGTAAAACTTTTACCCTATGATCTAAGATCATCACCGACTTCTCTTCATAGGAGAGGTCATTCTCTAATGGTACCATATATGGATTGAGTACATGCGATGGGTTAGGTATGTACTTCCTCAAGAATGATACAAGGAATACATCATGAACTTGAGATAGGTTTTGTGGGAGTGATAGATGATAGGACACTCCCCCAATGTGATAAAGGACCTCAAAAGGGGCGATGTACCTTGGAATAATCTTTCACTTCTTCCCAAATCTCATAACTATCTTCCATGAAGATATACAAAGGAATACCATATCTCTGACATCAAACTCTTGGTCTCGTCGATGATTATAAATATAGCTCTTTTGTAGACTCTGAGAAGTTTTAATGTGTTGCTGGATGGTCCTAATCTTCTCCACCATTTCTTCAATCATTTCTAGACCAAGATATTTTCGCTTCCCAACTTCAACCCAACATGCTGGTGTTCTGCACCTCATCCCTTAAAGGGCTTCATAAGGAGCCATTTGGAAGCTTTAGTGGAATCTATTATTCTAAGAGAACTCAACCAGGGGAAGATGTTGATCCCATCCTCCTTTGATGTACATTGAGAATGTTCTCAACATTTCCTCAAGTTTTTGGATAGTTAGATCAGATTGGACATCAGTTTGAGGGTGATAAGCCATACTGATGTTCAGTTTAGTATTCAGAGCATGTTAGAGACTCTTCCAGAACATAGGGTTGATTCTTAAATCTCAAACGGATAAAATAGATAGTGGTACTCCATGCAACCTTACCACTTCTTTGATATATATCCATGCCAGTTGATCTAATAAGAAATCCTGTTGAATTGAAATTAAGTGTGTAGACCTTTTAAGACTATCCACAACAACCCAAATAGCATGGTTTCCTTTAGATGTCCTCGGAAGTCCGATGACGAAGTCCATGATGATGTTATCCTATTTCCATGTTGGTATGAGTAATGGTTTCATCATCCCCTTATACTTCTACCTCTCAGCCTTCAGTTGCTGACACACAAGGCACTTTGATGTATACATAGTGATATCCTTCTTCATGTTATCCCACCAGTAATGCACTTGGAGATCTCGACACATCTTTGTGTTTTCTGGGTGAATAGAGAAATTCTAACTTTGTTCATCATACCAAAGTTCATTGTTTAACTTCATATTTATGGAATGCATAGTCTTGATCCAAATATCATAATTCATTCATCATTAACATTGAACTCTGAGGATTTCCCTTTTTTGATAGTTTCCACTTTTTCCTGAATTCCCACATCATCCTTTTGATCATCCTTTAACCATTACAAAAGAGATGGTTGAGAAATAATTTGTGAAAGGATTGATTAGGTTCACTTATTTATGATTCCCATGTTTATATTAATCAAAGCTAAGAAGATTGGATCTTTTTAAATTCTCATAAATGATAGAATTGCTACATCCTTTTTACTTAGAGAATTTGCAACCTTGTTCAATTTCCTATAGTGGTAATTTATTGAGAATTCATAGTCTTTGATCAGATCTAACCTGTGTGAATATATACATGACGATTTTTTGGTTCATATATATTTTACACTTCTCCCCCAAAGAGGTAATGTCGGCAAATTTTTAAAGAGAAGATCACTGTAGCCAACTCCATATCATTTTTTGGATTGTTTTTTTCATGAACTTTCAATTTCCTTGAATCATAAGCATTTACTATATAATTTCACATCAAAAAATATCCCATAAACTTCTTAAAAGCATCCCTGAATACCAAAAAAATTTCTCCACTTATGGGTAGTGTGAGCAGGAGCGCAGTGATAAACCTCCTTTTCATCTCCTTGAATCTATCTTCATATTCATCACTCCAAGAAAACATGACGCCCTTCCGGGTTAGATTGGTAAGATGGTTGGACAATCGTGATAAATTTCTCACAAATCAGTGACAATATCCAGCTAACCCCAGGAATCTATAGATATCCATCACTGATGTTGGCCTCAGTCATCCCTCAATTTTATCTGTTATGGAGTGATCCATTAATATTCCATTGATTGTGATGATATGACCAAAGAATGAGACCTCTTTCAACTAGAAATCAAACTTTATGTACTTTTCATAGAGATTATCCTTTCGCAAGGTCTCTAATATAGTGATTAGATGCTCCTCATCCTCCTCATCATTTTTGGAGTAAATTAGAATATCATATATATATATATATATATATAATACCACAAATTTGTTGAGGTAATCTGTAAAGACTCTATTAATCAATTCCATGAATATTTCTAGAGTATTAGTGAGTTCTAAAGTCATTACTATGTTTTCATAGTTCTCATACCTTGTTCGAAAAGCAGTCTTGGGGATATCCTCCTTCTTTACCCTTACTTGGTAATATCCCAACCACAAATCCACCTTGGATAAGTACTGTTTTCCATGTAGATGATCGAAAAAGTCATCAATTTTGGGAAGAGGATACTTGTTCTTTATCGTGATTTTATTGAGCTCACAATAATCAATGCAAAGGTTCATTGAACCATCCTTATTGTTGATGAAGAGGACTAGTTCACTCCAAGCTGAAGCACTTGGGAATATAAACCCTTTATCCAGATTCTCCTGCAGTTGTTTCTTTACCTCCTCAAGCTCCACAAAATCCATTATATATAGAGTCTTGGATATTGTAAAATACTTGGGTATAAGATCAATTGAGAATTCAACATCTCTTCTAGGAGGAAGACCAGGAAATTCCTTAGGAAACATTTCAGGGAATTCCCTCACAATTATCATGTCTTCAAGGATGGTTTCTTCCTTATAATCAATCATCTTATCAAGATACTCATGATCATAGGGATATAATATCCGCTTCTGATATGATAGTGCTAATTAAGATTCATCCTCCTCCTTGCACTTGTACAGAATTAAGGGTTGATTATCTACATGGAGAGTGATTTCCCTCTCACAAAAATTTATGTTGGCTCTATATAAGGAATTCTAATCCATGAGAATAATTTCATAAAATTCCACCAAAGGGAGTATGAAGTGGTCCTCTAGGAATTTAAATCCATAAATTGAGTCAGGGGAGGAGTTATATTAATGGGTTGCAATGATTTCCCCATTTTCCATTATCATAGACAAATCTACTTCCATGATTTTTTGTGGTGTTAGGATTTTTCTACTAAATTTTTGGGATATTAAATAATGTGTTGAACCAGAATAAAAAAGTATTTTTCTATTATTGAATTAATGGAAAGCGTACCTATCACCACTTCATTGTAGGGGTTCCCTTCAGTGGTAATGATGAAATAAGACCTCCCTTTCAGCCATAGAGGTTGTTGGTTTCCTTCAAAATCCATTGTCTTAGGGAACTAGTTTGAAAATTGGCCTGTTTCTTTGCATTTGAATAAATGAACAATGTATTGAGGGTTATATAGAGCATTCATCTCCTCTATCACAACATCAGGTTTTTCTTATCAGTAGTTAATTCCCAGGTGCCCTTTTCTTCCACACCTAAAGAATTTCCTCATCCCCTTCAGGTAGTTTCTGGGGTGCTTCTTTCCACACCTTTGGAAATTAGGGTGATAAAATTTCTTAGCACTCTTGGATTTATCCATTAGACCCCCAGAATTAAAGTACACTTTCCACTTCTTATACCCATGATATCCCTATGATTTTTTGATCTCTATTTTGACTTTGAGTTCACAACAAACAATTTCATCATTTCTATCGAAGTCACAGATCGCCAGGGCTTTCCATAGGCTATGTATTATCCCACCAAATAAGTGCTCAACCTTTCATTTAGGTGTAACGACAAAGCCAGAGGCCTATCATGAAATCCTTATGATTTTTGTCTCGTACACTTCGATGGATTCATCATCTTTTTTCTTGAGGGAAAGGAAGTCTCTCTTAATCTTAATTTTGAGGGTGCATAGAAAATATTTATCAAAAAACATTTTTTAGAAATCTTTCCATTACAATGCTCAATCTATTATTCATAATTCATATTTTTGAACAATGTCCACCATTGATCAGCTTTACCCTCTATATGATAAGCATCCATAAAAACCTTTTCTTTTTCAGAACATTTAAGGATGAAGAACATATTTTCAATGGAGTTTATCCATTGTTCGGCGATTAAGGGAACCCATGATCCATTAAAAGTAGGAGGAATTTATCTCCTGTAGCTCTGGATTGTGTCTTGTTATTTATTAGGTGGGTTAGAAGTTACTCTTGACCCATGTTTCTATTAAAAACTTGAGTTAACTAAGAGTGTATCATGACAAAGTTTTTGATTCCTGCTCCAATCGTATTGGGCATATCATTTGAATAGTCATCACACTGATCTTCACATCGGTTGTTAGCCCGAGTCCTCCTATTACCAACCATTAGCTGGAATAAAAGGAAAGTTAGGGGTAACACGTATATGGGAATCTAAAGGCAAGAGGGTTAAATTATAAATTACTTTTCTTTATTTAAATTATGAATTTATATACTTTAATCTATGTTATCCATGATCTACTTCTCAACATATATTCTTAGGGGCATTTTTTTATTTCCTTAATAATGGTTTATACTAAGATTATGAATTTACCAAACCATATCCCCTAGTAGTGTTGGAACCAGGATTCCATCAAGGCCCATTTTCAAGCACCAGTTCTCGTTCGAGTCTAGCTCAAAGGGGTGTTTTCAGGTTTTACCCCTAGATACATCATTGCCAGAGCCGTGTATACAGGTTCGTATCCAGATATGGATGTATTTTCTTGATAAATATCTTACACTATACTCACAAAAATTTAGGGAATTTTTTATTATCCTTAATCTTATCCCTAATTCATTCACTAGGGTTTTCTAATCCTAATCCCAAAAATAACTAAACCTATCCTCTGATACCATCTATAACAACCCTACTCTTTATTACACACATAAACATGATTTATTATATAAAATTGCACTTAAACTCTGAGTATTGAGAGGTATAGTGTCTTATGAAATTAGGAAAATTACATATAAACTTAGAACATAAAACACAACATCTTTATTGAAAACTTCTTTTACATGACTACAACATTCCTTCGTACTTAACATTGCATGGGATAACCTAAGGGCATGCATAAGAAAAGGGTGAGCTATAATGCTCAGTAAGGGTGTAAACAAGGTATAAAACGAAGAATATAGTACATGTTAGGAAATAGGAATATCAATGGAGAACATGAGAAACATGAACATAAAGGCACGATATAGCATGATTATCAAAACATGGAAATATGGCAACAACATTTAACATGATATTAGCATGATCCATGGATCATTGCATATGGAGCATGAGTAAACCCTAATTGAACTTGAATTAACATGAGTAAAACATCATTGCACTTAAATTATCACGATTAAACCCTAATTACACATGTATTATCATGATACTGTTCTTTACCCAATGCATTGGAGAGCTATCAGGGAGCACCCTTTATAAATATTTCATTTCATGCCTAAGTGTGCCACACAGATAATATAACATGGATTCATTAAAAATAATAATTTATTCCACAAATATGATATTTTGAATACATAAATTTATGTCCTAAATCAAAAAGTACATGTGCATAATGGTTAATACCCTTGATAGAGAAATGGCCATGGTATCCAGTTACATGATGATTTTGGCATAGGAAATGTTGGTGTAACTTCAGCAGTGCAATGACGTCAAATAGAAATCGTAAAATGAATTGATGAGAGAGAAATAGGTATATCATCATTTATATATGAAATGGATAGTAATGGAGACATGGAACATAATATCACAACATATGTAATGTAATTTAGATGCATAATATAAAATAATTTCTTGAATGTAAATGATAAGAGAGAAATCTTTACGGAATTTGGGTATGGAAAAAGGTGTATATGAGAGGCATTAATAAGAGATAAAGAGGTCTATAATCATTCAAACATAAGGAGGGAAGTATGGGGGAGGTGAGAAATCATACCCCAACATTTTTAATTGAATATCAAAGGGTACAACAACATAAAGATATTTTGAGAAAAATGAGAAAGGAAGGAATCCCTTACTTGGAAGTGTGATCCCAAAGGCTTGGGAGAGGCTTGAGAGAGGTTTCTTGGGATCTTGGGGTGCCTTAGGAGGATTATAGGGAGAAGAGGTCAGTGGTTGGTCAAAATGGTTTGAGTGAATAAGAATGAGAGATTGAGTGGGTTTATATTGGAAAGGAGCAGAAATTCATTATTATTTAGGTTTTGGACACTACATATTAAACTAATCAAAATAAAAAACCATCCCATGGTTTTTGCCATGGTATTTTCCAAAGGTGAGTGGAAAACATTATTTTATATGTAACTCCCTAACCCCAGTTACCTAGAGTTGGTGTTTTATTACATAACATTTCCATGATACAAGGAATCATGTCCCAAAATACCGATCAGTTTAGTATTATTGGAAACAAGATACATACATAATTTCAACATTACAACTTAAAAAGAAATACGACACTAATTTATTATATAATAAATATCTAAGCCTCCTAGATTTTTCTTGAAATTCACTCATAACTAACTTCTTCATATCTTATGAAAATGAAAAATAAGAAAGGGGTGAGATCAAATGATCAGTAAGGGTATGCAATACAGTGGAAGATAACATAAAATTTATACATGGTGAATAATTAAAAACACATGCCTTTACAAATAATAAACATGAACAATTTATGGAAAGAATATGAGATGAGTAAATAATTCCATAATAAAACATATTCATGGGTATTCTACTAGTAGAATAAATACATGAACCGTCATTATTATTTTCATAATGAGGGAATGTATAATGCCAGACATTAAAAAACATCTTGTCAAGGCTTTGGCGAAGAAGTGTAAAAATGATTTAGGCCTCGGACAAAACCATATATAAAATTGGGAAAGGCCTCGACCAATAACATATCTAATTGTATCATGAGACCTATCGATGCACCTAGGAGCTATAACAGGCTCCACCCGTCACATACTAAGTCCAATACATTCCTCATATGAAAATGTTGAAACATAACAAAAACATTCGTATTAAAACTAGCATAAAAAATGTCAATACTTTAACCATAAAACATGAATGGTATAAAAATAA
The DNA here is from genome assembly GCA_963277665.1 of Viscum album. NCBI lineage: Eukaryota > Viridiplantae > Streptophyta > Magnoliopsida > Santalales > Viscaceae > Viscum > Viscum album. Next base: position 77,804,685 of record OY728163.1, on the reverse strand, counting down.
CACATCCATAGTTAAACATTTCACAAAAACTTCAATAAAATATGTAATATTTGTATCATAATAAATCAACTTCAAACAAGTTGAAAATCCATCAAAGGATGTTGACATAGATGAAATGAAAAATATTTGAAAGAAATACCTCTTTATATTTTGAAACCATTTAAGAGTAACATAATTATAAAAGAAAACATTTATTTTGAAAATATTATTATAAGATTGCAAGGGAAGCTTCAATGATGTTATAATGGTGGAAAATAGCCGCACCCACCGTATAAGATAAAAAACATTCTTACCTTAATTTTGTCGAAAAGGTTATACAATACCTTGTTTGGAAAACGAGAGAAAGAGTCCTTTCAAAACATATAAGGTAAAATAATGGTATAAATGACTTTAAAAAATAGACTAGTAAATAGTAAAATTGTCTTGAAATACATTTAAAAAAAACATGGACGTGTATGATAAAGAGGTCCCAGTAGATACTTATGTAAAAACAACCTCGGATAATAAAGAGATTTTAAAATTAACCCTTACCTTGTACTTTTCATTGGTTGAGGGTAAGTTAAACTACTTTATAATAGTTAAATCATTTTTATTAAATTATACAAGAACTATATACAAAAATATGATATCATATATGATCCTGTAATATTTCTTTGTTAATAATATTTCAGTTGTATCATCGTTTCAGGTGTTAACTGATTCGTTTTCCTTTATATGCTTGGTTATGTAAGCCATGTTTGTTATGGATAGGATGTATTTGATTCATTTAAATAATGATATTATGTTCATAAAAATTATTTCTAGTCATCAAATGAAAATTATTCTTTAATGGTTACGATGGGGAAATGAATCTCATCGCATTCGTGGAGACGGTAATCCGTACGTACGCACAAGTGACAATATCATTATATTGATGGAAAATCATATATAATTGGATTTTATATCATATATACAGAATAATTAACATATTATATTTATTATTTACATCAGTTATACTCATTATGATACCCATCCAAATAATTAAGTGTTTGAATAACAAACTACACCACGACGTAGAGACGGTAAGACGTACGTACACACGTATGGTGACTTTGTCATTTATAGGATTGATACAATAAATAATATGGTTGTACCATATTTAAAATAACATCACATTATGTACAATTTACTATATTTATTATTTTGGTATGGAAACAAAAAAGAAAGAGGAAGTGGGAGAAGAAAAAACTTGAAAGAGGATGGTGAAATTATTACCTCTTCTTCGGGGGTTATCTTTTGAGTTGATCAAAATGGATCCTTAGGTTGGCTTTATGATCAACGTAATGCCTCTAGGTTGAAGGGAGGATAGTTGAGAGGATATTTTAATAGGTGTTGGCCGATCCAAATGGCTTTGGAGGTGTGAAATTAAGAGAAGGGAAAGTACCCTTTTATAAGAGAGGTGAGGGTCACTTTAGGAAAAGCTTGAAATATTATTTAATAATAAAATCATCTTCGATTGATAATGGATCCAAAATGATTTATTTCTAGGATATTATAGGGATGGGTCAAAAACCTCTCAACCAATAGATTTTAGATAGGTTTAGGTCCCCATATTAACCTTATCTTTTAGATTTAACTTTTAGTTAAATAGTTTGACATTTACCATGTCTCTTTGTATTTTTATATTATATGGTTAATAAAATTACTATAAACATTAAAGAGAACCCCAAGAGGTTAATTATTAATATATATAAACTTATCTAAGTCTTTTGTCAAAACATTATATTTTTATTAATATTTTATCAATTAATAATATAGTATTTTCTCAATTATGTCAATCTTGACAGTATATAGTATTTAATTTTTCTGAAAGCCATTAAAACCTTTTCACTTAGAATAAAATTTATTTAACAAACCCTAACATGTCATATTAGCATAGAAAATTAATTTAATTCATTATAAGTCTCAATTTAAGTTTATTTGGATATGTATAATATCAATTATTTTAATATTTCACTAATAAGGTAATTACTACACCATCATTCTGTCAAAATAAATTAGATTATATAATGTTTAAAAATTATAAATAAAATACCATTATGTAGGAAATATTTTTATATTCCTAATGAATACTTATAGTCTAATTTATATTGTGTGTAACCCTATATTAAAAATTGTTTAGTTATTAAACTTTGAATTTAACTCTTATAACTCTTCTTTAAATAAAATAATAATAAATGTCCAAATCTAATCTAAGTGGACCAAAGGGGGTCATATTTTATTCCTATGGTTGTATTTGGTCATATTATACTTATACAATGGAATTAGGTTATGTGTTAGGGTAACTATGATATCATATTTACCCTTAATTACCCTATTTACTTTTAACTGTGGTAAATAAAAGTCAGAAGTTACTATTCACCAAAAATTATTTTCATCTTACTGAAACAAATTTTACTTACTGATATTAACCATTTATATCTCATTTTTTAAATTTAACTCATAGAAGTGGTAAAATTAAGTTTTATTCCAATTTGCAAGTGCTCCTAGGAGGTGGGTAAAAGACGGTAAACATTTCAATAAAATTTTTATATATATAAACTTATTATAAAATTACACCAATGAATTACATTGAAATTATATATGTATTATGTATCGATTTGACAAAAAATAAATTTAAATAAAATAAATAATTGTTTAAATAAAAAGTCGGTTTTAACCAATAACGCATTGTTTTTCACTATTCATAAAAAATTGAATGTTTTCAGAAAAATAACAAAAATTCACTCTAAGATAATTTCAATATTCCAAATTCAAAAATGAAGTCCATTTTGAAAAATAAAATTTATAAAATTTCAAAAAGTTGGTATTACTATTCATAATGGCTAGTTCGATTGGTCGCGATGTGTTAGAATCTCGAAGTTGTGTACAATGCAAGCTATTGAATTATTCAAAGGGAAACGTACTATAGAAGCTTGGGGTGTTAAATTATAAGTCCAATGGAATAAATTATTAAAATATTGGGCTTTTCTATTTGGAGGAGAGTCACACTCTCAAGGAAGTCATTTTAAAAAGTTAAAATATTTTATATATCTTGGAGGGTCTACTAAGGCACCATAAATTTAATCAAACAAATCTAAAATCATATTATTTTAAAGGTAAAAAATATATTGGCTGAATAACCCTTTTATATTATTTTATTACATAACTATTTGGTCATTATGATGTCATAAAACACATTATATATTTAAACGGTATTTAATTTTTACCCCAAAATCTGACTGTCTCAGAAAATTATGAAAAATCCACCACAAGATAATTTTAACATCCTGAATCCAAAAATGATATTAATTTTATCTAAATAATTTTCTAAAAATGTGAATTTAAAATTTTAAAATAAAAACCGACATTTATTGAAAAATAATGGGTTTTGATAAAAATAGTTTTCAAACTGTAATAAAAATTACAACTGTATTCCTAAAAATTATATGATCATTTATATTTAATAAAAATTAATTTAGTAATAATATTTTATTAACAAATTATTTAATTAAATAATCCATTAATTCATCAAAATATATTTCTTAATTAATTTTAATATTAACTAGAAATAATACTTGAGATTTAAAAGAAACATTTACAAAGTAATAATAATTAAATGAATGTATATTATTTATACTAAATAATGCACATAATCAGAGTGTTTCGGTCCTGTAACATAACCCCTTATAACACACACATAATACCTAAGGGTTTGGTGTTTAATTATTACAGACTCTTGGGGGAAGCTCAGATAACATCACTCAGGTGGTAATCTATATTAACTTCCATTTCCCACGTAGGCGGTTCCGTTCAAACTTAACGTGTTGAAACTCGACATGGTATTGGTCAAGATTGAAGTCCAGTGACACTAAATCCTTTAAAAGCTATGACAAATGGGCTTCGTATGGAGAAATTCTAGTTGATGAGGCCATCACATCCTTTGTCTGAGTAAATTACATTTGTTAAATCCATATATTTATACTAATCATGTAATCACTATTCAGTGACTATATTAGAAACGGTAACAATTATTAATGGTATTTTAAAATAAAAAAAACATAAAACCAAGGAAGTTTATATGTTTTATTTAACCATTTTACATAATAAGACATTAAATTTGATCAAGAAGAATTTTCATTAACAAAATTTTGGGTCGTTATATAAACAGTACATCCTAGGACTGGATATAATTGTTTGTCTTCAGTGTGTAAGCCCTAAATATATGGAATCCTCAGTGTGTAAGCCCCAACATAATGGAAACTAAGACGAATATGATCCCTTCCATATCATGGATATATAGGATACCTCTCCCTAAATTTTGAGCACTCTATTGATCATCGAGGGAAATCCTAGCATCTATGTACCATATTCAAGTAAATGAAGTTGATTAATTTCTATCCCTTATTTCTAACAATGTGTGTCGTTAACATGGTCTTAGGGAGTAACATTGACAACATAATCTTCACTATAAACCCCCACAATAGTACAAAGAAAACTTAGTGTGTAATCCCTTCCATAAACCAAACTATGATGACTCTGATTCCTCCTATAAACAGAATTCCAAGGAAGACTTCCTAAAGCCAAATCTTAAATAAAACACCCCTTCTAGTATATGTATTTTCATGACTCTGAAATCTCAATCATAAAGACTCAATTTTTCATAAGAGATGATAAAACTGTCTCATCCATCAGTGGACTGAGAAACCCACCAAACTACGATGACTCTGATTCCTTTTAAAACCCATATATTTAAGTCATATCTCTAAGACTTGAGCTCCATAATAAATCATCTAAAGGCTGTCCCATCACACAATCCTTGCATCATGAGTAATGAAATGACCATTTTACATCCCCTGTTTCTCACACCAAGCATATCTCATGTGAGATCCGTGATTCACGATAATAATATTATATACACTATGAGTCTCTATAATGACATGGGAAACCCCAACACATGAGAACTATGAAGACTCTGATTCTTGATATACTCAAGATACATAGGACACCCCTTGGGGTTAAAGATCATATAATTTTTGTCTCAGAACTGAAACATATATTCTCCCCGCATTATATTAAACATAACAAGGTGAAATAAATATGTAGGTTTTGATTCTTTTAATAACCAGGATATGTAGGATGCCTCATAGTGGCTTAATCCAATCCTCACAGTCTAAATGCCTCCTTACATGGAATTTTATTCTAAATCACTTGGTTATATAACTTAAATATATAAAAACCCAACCATTACCAGATAATGATGAAGAACCTCAGATACATACAGATGGATTCACTAAAGAGATCACAATATTTTTCATATGAAAGTTAATTAACCTATAATAATTTATTTAGGGTAACCGGTCCCATATCCGAATTAAGAAGATATTCAAAAACATATCTTAAATCTATAAGAGATTCCTCGAGTAGGAAATAATCCCCCCTAAAGGGTATGATGAGCCTGACCACCCATCCTCTTGACCAATTCAAGTCCCCAAGAGTTGATGGGCCTAAAAACCAAGATGACCTCCCGCCTCTATAAAGAAGGTCTATAATGAGCTATGGATGAGGGAACCATTGGGAGACTCTAAGTTAGATAAATTATACGGTAAACCCAATGTGTGAAATTGAGTGAGGCCTTAAAATATCCCTCAATAAAACCATTAATGGGAACCCATCCCACATCCGTATCGAAACTTGACGAAACATAAATTTCTTAAGGAATATATCTTTTATGATTTTTTAAAAATAAAACATTTTGAAAATCATTTTTCTTGAAAATAACCTTGAAAACATATAACGAATAATGAAGAATTTTCTAAAAACTTTTTCTCTAAATACTTATAAAAGAATCATGGAATATTTTGGAAAAGATTTTTCTTTAAAAAATATTTGAAAACTTATAAATACATCTTGAAATAATTTTAATCATTTTCTTTGAAAATATTCTTTTAAAAACATATAAAGGAATCTTTTAAAATAATTTGAAACACTTTTTTAACATAAAATATTTTTTGAAAACATTTTTCTTTGAAAACCACTTTAAATTCAATAATTGTCTCAAATATTAGAAAACAAATTTATTTAAAGAATAACCATGTAAAATTATAGAGGAAACTACAAGTAAATGAAGGTCATTTAGGTGGGTAAATACATACATATAGAACATTCCCTTTTCACCTTAAAAAATTAGAAAAGTGCCCTAACTAGAAAATGACAAGATGATTCCTGTTTTAAAACCATATTATAAAAAGGTAAAACATGTGTAAAAATTTCTTATAAAAAGTATAGGATAATAGTAAATAAATATTTAATTTTGTTTTAGAAAACACAATTTTGACAGAACATAGATTTCCAACAGAAAAGAGAAATAACACCATATTTTTATAAAAACATTTTCTTAATTACTTAAAGTACCAATGAGTGAAAAAATGGTACCATTACAGGTATATAACATGAATATTAACGGGGTAAACAAATTCACAAGGTTTCATGAGATATTTATAATAATATTTCATCTATGAAAGCATATTCATAAACACAATCAATAAATGATGAGATTGAAGATATAAACTATTACCACATTGGTAACATTAAATCATAATAAAATGGAAATAATAACATTAAATGAATATTAAAATATAATAAAAATATTGATATTCATGATATAGAATATTATATGTTAGTATATACACCTAATAGAAAAATATAGATGCATGAAATGGAATGTGTTTCAAAGAAGGAAAATTGATATAAAATTACGTTACTAATTTGGTTACTTTTGAAACATAACACCCATGAAATGAATATCATCAAATGGATAAGTAAATACCCATAAATTTAAGTATAATAATCATAGAATATATCCATGGAAAGTATACACCCCACAAGAATGAAATGAGTAGTGAATAATGAATGTATCTCTTGCAAATAAAATATGAGATTAAATTCCCTAACCTTAAGTCTTGAACTTCTCCATACACATTCACACCTACTTAAATCCTGACATAAATCATACATGTAAAACCCTATAATTCTTTGGGAAAAACGTTTTATATTCATAAAAGGGATTCCTTAGTTATATTTCTTCCTAAAGGTGGGCTTCAATAAGGAAGGTAGGGATGTTGGGAGCTTATTTTAGAAGATGTTGGGTGATACAAAGTCCTTGAGAGGTGTGAATAAGTTTGTGGGGTGAGAGCCTTTTTATAGTTGAGGAGTGTAATACTTTGGAAAAGGGAAATACAAATCTATTTTTACTATGACAAATGGATCCAATAATGGACCAAATTCGATTCAAGGGAGGATATGGTCTAAATATGGCAGAAAATGACTTAAGAGAATAACAAATTCTAACAGAATTTAATAAAAATCACCATACATAGTGGCTCAGGTTTGGTTAGTCAACCTCTATCCATGATAAATGGTCTATAGAATGTCAAAGGAGTGGTATTGTAATTTTGTTTTAGGAATTTCAATTTTTAGGAGCAACACATGAAAATTTTAGCTTAAGGTATAATAGAAATATAACATAAGTGGGAAATACATTAAGTAAAAGTAAATATACCACCTAAATCATACATATTATCCTCCAGTCATCAAATATCAAGTCTTAATTCTAGATAGAATTAGATAAATCAAAGGAATCATTAAATTCTCTAAAAATTTGGAAAAAGAGGTCAAACAGAATTAGTATTCCATATAGTGATAGAAAATTAAATATGAAGTGAGAAAAATCATGATCGTACCAATATGAATCCAACACAATAGAAGGAAAGTGATTCCTAGATAATATGGTGGATATACATGGAATCCTAGAGGAGATCCCATGGTTTTATTCGAGTAGGCTGGGCATGGGGAAAATGAGGGAGAAAGAGTTGGAAGAAAAGGAATAATGTTTGAGGGTAAAAATGGCCATTTCACCCCTCTTTAAATAGGTGTACATGTATTCCACATGTTTTGGGTAACCGATCACCAATCATGAAATTAATACTATCTAAGAGCTAAACCCCATATGGTTTGGATGCATGGTTTGGGATAACTGTGAACTAACATTGCAGTGGTACTAGTTAAGTACCACTAACCGTGTGTCTTGGTGTATGGTTTGGAAAACTGTGTAAAGCTCATGTTCCCACATATGAAATTTAATACAGAAATTCTACATGTATGAGAGACCCAAAATTCATAGTCTAATTGATAGTGTTAAACCCATTTAAGGGTTATATGGTTTCTTCTAGAGGTTCTCACAATTTAAACAAACTATGGCCCCTTCTAGTTTCTCAATGAAAGGTGAGTTTTCAGAGCCCAATTCCCCCAAAACTCATCCAAAATCCTGAGACCACACCATAGAATTAATCCAAATTAGTAAATGACACTTTTTAATTTTACAACTCTGGGATTTATGTTCTGAGTCTCTTTTTAAGAATGATATCATTCACCAAATGGAGAATATTGAATTCCTTTAATAATTTACCCAGTCCAAAAATATGGGACCTTCATAGGAAGAAAGAACATAATTAATATATCTTAATTATAATATTATATCATTAAAATAATAATAGTTATTTAATTATAATAGCATTGTTGGAAAATATTTGAAGGATATTCAAGGAAAAATTAAATAATATAAATAAAAAAGGAGTGATTATAGATTTTATATTGCTCATTGGAAAACTCCATTACAAATAGGGTCAAGCCTTCGAAGGGAAATTTTTTGAGAAGACCAGAACCTCTATGATATCTCTTGGAGTGTTTATTAGATATTTTGGTAGAGTTTTGTTTTAAAAAAGGTTTAAGGTGTGAAGATAAGTGGTGTAGTGAAGGATCCTTTTATAAGTGAGTGGAGTAACATTTTTGTAATAATATAAAAGTACAAGACACTATTTGAAAGTGAAGTGGATCCAATAACGATGAATACTATGGAAAGGATGAGGTTTGGTTGATCCACATCTCATCCAATCATTTAAGGCATGTTTTTAACATGTTTTAGTAACCGAACCTTAGTTAAACCCTTTTTAACTTAATTTTAATTTACCACGTTAATTAGTTTCTCCCTAAGTAATTATTTTTTATAAAAAAACAAGATGCAACATATTAAATAATTTAAAGCTAATGATTAAAAATATAAAGTATATTTTATTAGATAAAATTAATACAAGTGTTAAAAATAATTCCAAAATAATAAAAGTATAACACATTAATTTGTTTTTAGAAAAATATAACTCATGTCTTAAAATTTAAAATTTAGATTTTAAACTAAAAAAATATTTTTAAATGAATAGTTTTACTTATAAATTACTTCTTGGGAAACGAAAAATGGTTCATAAATTTTATTTTATGATTATATCCAAATTATTCTATAAAAATTGCAGTACTTTTTAAAACATTATTTTTCCTTATTCACCTACAAATCATTATTTTCAAAAAAAAATCCTATGATAATATAGTTATTTGGAATAAAAATCATAATTTATTTTTATAAAATTCAAATTATATAATTAATAAATTTAGTTTTTAAATTATAATTTAAAATATAATGAAGAAATTTTTTTATTGAAAAATGTTGTGTTTATGTGTTCTCAATATTATTTCATATATGTTTCAAATTTAAAGAATAATGATATATTATTTCACATAAAATAATATTTTAAAATTTTTCAATTTAATTTATCTTGATAAAATAATTTTTTTAATAAATTATTATTTAATAAAGGGAAATCCTTTTGAATATTAAATAATATTAATTATTTGTCCCTTAATTGTAAGAAATTTCAGTTAAGTAATATATTTTTATTTTAATAATTTTATTCATATTATTAATTTAATATTTGATGCCTCATTTTAGCTTTTGGTTTCATGTGGAGAAAGTAATTGAGGACTTTTGATTTATTTTAAGGAAATATATATAGTAAAATCATAGCACATTTCACATTGACCCAAATTTATTAGTAATTTTCGATTACCATATCATGTATACATAGAGTTATGCAATATTTATTCTTAATAAAATAGTTTTATTACTTCTATGTATGCTATTTACATGGTAATGTCCACATATAGTTTATCGTATGAAAAGTTTAAAATAGTTTCTAGCTATAATGAGAACCTAATGGTACAATGATCGTAATCTTAAATTTTTTTATTAAATATACACATCATAATGATGGAAAAAAGGCGATTTATATATACCAGGTGATGGGGGATCCTAAGCATTGAGTCTTATTATCAATTTTTTTTACTTAGTTATCTTAAGTAGAATAAATCATGATGGTTGGCCTGCTAATGAGAAAACCAAATATTTTTTGTGTCATTGGATGCTCCTATGTATAATAATGTGTATTGGTCTAGTAACATAGAATCAGTATCAAAATTAATTTCATGATCTTGTTCTCTGATTCATGATTAAAATCATTACACTGTATGTTTTTGGAGTGGTAGTTTGATTGGGGCCATCATTAGTGGTATGACATTGATTGAATGATCAAGACATGATTTTTCATGTTCAAATAATGGATAAAGATATCTTTATCCATTTTAATTATAGGGTGGTACCTTTACTAAATCCATATCTATACAGGATGAAGGTAATTCCATCCTAAATAGTTAATTAAAGATGACTAATGTATTAAAGAATTATGATACAAAATATGCTTCCTAATTTAAAAAATATCAAGAGAAAAAGAGATTATATAACATAGTATGTGTTCATTATAGTTTTTTATATCTATTAATTAACCTTTTCACTTTAGGGGACTTGATATGATACTATATACCGCAACTATCAAGATAAGATCCTAGAAGGTCACACACATCTTGTGTTTTTTAGGTGAACTAGGACCCAAATGATTGGGATAATGAATGTTCAAGTGAAAACAATCATAACTATATTAATTTATAAATTCAATTAAATTTTATATATAATTGTAATAATATGAATTTAATTTATTTCTCAAGGTTTTCATAATTTATGTAAGTATAAAAAGTGAATATGATAAAAATAATTTTTCAAATGAATATTATTTATCTAATGGGTTCGTTAGATATATTTGATAGGAATAAGAAAGTTAATTATTCATATTTAATTATGAGTCATGTTATAGATATATTATTGTGTTATGAAATATTGGTTAAAAATATGATGATTTAAACAAGTCATAAATTTCATGATGGGTAAAAAATATGGTTTATGTTTCTTCATGGACCTAAAAGAAATTTTCCAAAACTTGGACATATCTATTTAAGATCATTTTATAGTAATGATTCAAGAGGAATTCACCATGTAAGAATTTAACCTCTCCCAAATCATCTCTCTAGGCTTATAGAAGTAAATGTGATAAATGAAGAATATCATATCGATCATTCCTTATACAATTGAGTATAAATTCTTAAAATAATAGAAATGGAATTGTAAAATCTCAACTTTTTCACTCTATCACAAAAAGATCAAACAATGAAGAAAGTCAACATTATTAGTTCATGTATGGATGATATATGGGATACCTATCTTAGATCTTTCAAGAACTAGAAATTCATCATTGAGCGGACTATGTTGAGAACACATATATGATTGTGGTAACATTTTGTTGATGTTTTTCATACTTAAATTATTTTCACATGAAAATTATTTTTAATTGATTAATACTATGATGAATAAAGCACCTAATGATAGATCTATTGCATTTTTTTTGAAAAATACTATCCAATCACACTTTCTTCATATACCAGGTTCCTTCAGTAACAACTATATTCCTTGGAGCAATATATACATTTTAATGAAGAAATATACTCAAATCGTACTACATAATATAGTCTTTAGGGAATAATCTCATCAATTTTTTTCCAATCAATAACTATTTCAGTTTCATATAAAAATAATCTATAAAATATTTTTAGTAGTATTTGTTATATCATCATTTTTATTTTGGTTTAAAATTATTCTCTTACTCAATATTAAGACTAATAAAAATAGAAAAGGTGATATATTACATATTATAATCATTTTTACTCTATATTTATATTATTTTAACCCCCATTTATTCATTTTAAATGAAAATAAACCATTTATTATTTTTTGGATATTTTAATATTTATTTTGAAAGTGGATCAATTCATCATTTTTAATTATTTGTATTTATTTATGAAATTATTTCAAAATTATATGAATTTGGATTTTCTATTTAAATAGTTGTAAAGATATTAGATAACCAGTGTGTCATACATTTAATTTTTCCTCATATATAATAATCTTCACCCGATGTGGTAAAATTGGATTTGTCTTTTACTGTATAATGTTTTTGATCTTGATACGTGAAATTTGAGCTTGGGATGATTTAAAATTAATAAAGGGAAGCTTGTGTAATAAATTTTTATTGATACAATATTATATGTATATTAATTTTCAGTAATATAGGGGACGTGTAACATATTTTCCAAAGAGAAATTTAATACATAATATATTTTTCATGAGAAGAATCATGAATAACATATTTTTGAAGAGCAAAGGGAAATGTATAACACACTTTGGATAATAAATTAGAAATTTTTTTGTGTATTGAATATGTAACATATTTGTAATATTATGGATAATATATATAATTTAAAGAGAAAATTAAATATTTATCTAAGTAATTCATTATATGTATCATCCAGAACATCTTAAACATGGAATGAAAATGGAATTTGGGAAATGTCTTGCATCGAATGTACAGAATTCAACTTCATACGTATCCCTTAATACATGAATTGTCATGAATCATAAACATTAATAATAACATCTCATATATCATTATAACCAAAATATTATAAGTGAAACATTATAGGTATTAATTAAAGTGAATAAATATCGTATGTGTGAAGTAAAATTCACATTTATGGTTTGAAAAAAGATTTTTTTCAAAGGATAACATGTTATATATAGCATAATATGATCATCTTCTTATGAATTGTTATTTTCTCTTCAAAATGAGTATAAAAGAAAATATACTATTTGAATTTTCAATTGAGGATACTTATATAAAATTTCATACTTCTCATGAAATCATAAAATAACGAGATTCACGCAAAAATACCAATAGTTGTTCCGAAATGGAATAAATTAAAGAAGAAGAATTAGAGTATTTTTTTAATAAGGATTTGTTGAACTATGAAATAAAATTCAATAGATTCAATATCTTATTAGATTTTATAGGATTCCATGAAATTAATAAAGAGTTACACTTCAAAAGTGGAATATAGTGACAACACTTGTAGCTAATTACGCAAAAAATTTAAAATGGGGTGGTGAAGTGGCTAAAACTCAGGGGAAGATTCTAAAGAAAATAAAAGGTTACTACCCACATTAATAAATCATGATTGGTTTCCATCCCAACATCCATTAACAATCCTCCACTATTTCCACATGTAGAGAAATTATAGAAATATTATTGAATGCATTAAGTTTCTCCATTATTGAATCAAGTCGGTTATAATTTTAAAATATTTTTTCCTACCATTATGGAAGATATATATGCATGTTTGGTGCAGAATAAAGTGGATCAAGTGGAAATAATAATAATAATATTTTCATCACATAAAAGGGAGAGATATACATGCACTAAACATGAGTAGCAACTAGAAGGAGGAGAGGGAGGAATAAAGAGAAAGTGTGTCCATGTATGGATAAACCCTTTAGGTAGCTATGTGTATTGGTGATACTAGGACACTACTCTTCTATTTATTTCACTTCAATGTATTACCCTAATTTTTTATGACATATGAGTTATTGAAAAACCTTTTTACCATTTTTTCTAGAAATCAAATTTTCATATTTGTTTTTTGGACGGTTATTTAATATAGTAATGTAACAGAATTTATTGTTTAAATTTATTAAGTATGGTCTTGCTTAGGGTCATAAGAGATTTGATTAGGTTTAATTTCCAGGTGGTATTTTCATAATTAACTCTCTTTCACAGGATAAATAACACTCATTTTTGGGTCTTATAATGATTCATAAGAAAAATAATATGTACACTTAGAAGTATTAAGGTGTTTATTGAGAAAGTTAATATGGAAATAATTTTGTAAAGGAATAAAGGAGCATAAAAATTATTTATACTTCTTTACTTATAATATTATTAATCGAATTTCAAACTCATTTTCAATAAATTAATATTTTGATTTCCAATATTTATTCTTGATTAAATTTTAATTAAATATTTCTTTATTTCTTTAAATTTTATATAAAGTAATCAAAACTCTAATTTTATACTTATATTTAAGAAACAAAAACAAAAAGCAAAAGTGAAAATTTTGAACTTATTCTACAACCTCCTCTACTAATAACCTTAGGAATTATATACTTAATTTTTTGGGGATAAAACAAATATTGATCAATGGTCAGTGATAAAAATTTTCCTATCAATTTATTGTCATTATTTAGAATTTTTCCTAAGATACTTTATAACTTTTTCTATATCCATGTCTTTAAATTATATTTATTTCTTTTGGGTCATGAAATTTATATGACCTATCACTCTAGATAAAGTTAAATGAGAACATAGGGAAAGATTAACTCAATATTTGACCTTATAAGAGAGGAAACCATCATATATCAAGTTGATAATTTAACTATTACACTAGATAAACAAGAAGAACCCATTATAAAATATAAATAATCATTGTTTTCAACCATAATCATAAATAGTAGGATTCATCCGATGATAAAAATCAATAAAATTATATATATCTCCTTTCTTGGCTTGCTGGTTTTGAAATCATGTTAGGATCAATTAATCACTAAAAAAATTTAATATACCTTTAGGGTAGGATCTACATAACAATATTCAATAATTAAGTTATATTTATGTTTAAATAAAACCACTAAGATTAAACAGATATAGAAAAAACACATTGAATTTTCATTTCTTTAGAATGAATAACCCTGGAGTGGTTATTCAATTCACTTATTGGTTTTAAATCATTGAAAAAACCATAAGAATATCATTCATACCATAATATAAACATGATTGGTTGGTTTTACACTATTCTATTACCTAATTTTGAATGTAATAATACTGTAATTAATTAATATAAGAATGGAATTATTTACACTATAAAAGATGGTTTATATAAGAGTTAAAATGTTGCATGTGAAGGGAATTTGAATATTGAAAATACTATATAATTTTTTATTTTTATAATAATTTCATTGAAATATTTGAAAAATAATAATTTGATAATATTTATTATTGTTTTTTAATAAATATAACAATTATTAACTTTAGAATATGGATATGTGTGTTAAATTTAATAATAATCATATTGGAAATTTAGATCCTGTATATTTGTTTGAATATGTATTTTTTATCTAAAAATACAACTTGTAAAAAGATTTATGAGAATTTGGATTCTTCTATATTGAACATAGAATAATATTTTTCCATGGAATGAATGAATTGTTAAATTTTCTTTTGTCATTTAAAACATACTTTTGAATTAAAAACATCCCACTTGATTACCTAACAACCACAAATCTGTTTTTGAGATGAAAATGGAAAATTTCCTATAATAATTGATAATGTGTTATCAATATTTATAGAAAATAAACTATGATGACTTATTATAGATTTTAATAAATTAATCCGTTGAACTTTAGTTAAATTGAATGGAATTAGTCCTTCAATTTTCATGCATAAATTTTTTAGATGATAATTAAAAAATGGCGAGGCAATGAAAAATTATTTTTAATCCAACAATATTGAAAGATTTTAAGAAGGTAGTGACTACCTTTATAGTAACTAGAATAATTATCCCAATTTTTAATAGCTAATGAGAGATTCCTATAAATTATTTGGAAAAAAGTGGTTTTACCATTTCAAACAATGAGTTTTGAGAGATCATTACTATTTTAATTATCAAAAAAGGGAGATTATGAATTTATTATAGAAAAAGTAAACATAGTGACATGGAAATATCATTTTTCAAACCTATTTCTTGATAGTTTTCTGACACGTATTTTAGTAAAATGTTACTAATATTTTCTTCGATGGATTTTCTGGTTAATTTCATGTTCACATTTCAACTAAAGTTCAAGAAAAAAACAAATCCAATTAACCTATGGGAGGTTTTACATATAAAATAATTCCTTTTGTTATATATAATTTTCTAATAATGTTTCGAAAGTGTTGGATGGGTGTCTTTTAATTTTTTTGAAATATTTAGGGAAGTTTTTTTGATTATTTATCTACCTATAAATTACCTTTTGAGAGATGTTTAAGAGTTTAGTCACTATCATTAAAACATGTATTGATAAAAACCATGTTCTAAAATATGAAAAATAATATTTTATCAAATGAATTTGAATTTTTGTTAGCCATTTAGGGTGAAAATATGGAGTTAAATTGGATTAAACCAAGAATAAAATCTTCTATGCAAAGTCATACCCAAAAATATTATAGGATGTGAGATCGTTTCATAGATATGTAATTTTTTATAGGAGAATCTTAAATGATTTTATCATGATATATTTTCCCTTATCATGATTGATTCAAAAATATTTCATATTTAAATTTTATAAGTGAGAACAATATTTTAGGGATCTAAAAGAGAAGTTAGTATCCCTACCAATCATTTATCCAATAATATTGAAGTTCCCTTTTTAAAATGATGATCGATGCATCAAAATTTTCCCTTAGGCAATTTTTCCAAAAAAGATTTGAGAAGAAGTTATATATTATATTTTATGCATATGATACTCTAGATTATAGCTAAGATGAGTACACTATCACTAGGAATAATTTTCTAACCATTTTTTGTTGGATAAATTATATCTTACTTTTTAGGTTCTAAAGTAATTTTTTTACTGAAGACTTTGAAATTAAATTTTTAATGAAGAAACATGTTGAATAACCATGTTTTATTAGATTGATTATTTTTTTACAATAATTTGATATTTAAATAATAGATAATAACTATATTAAAATATTTTGTAGCTAACCGATTAAATATATTTCCCATTATTTTAAAAGATAATATTTATATGTATCTGCCGATAAAGGAATCCTTCCATGATAAGGAACATCATATTATTAATACTTGTTAAAAATGGTTAATTGATCTATTAAATTATTCTTCTTCTAATGAGGTTCCCCACTAGTTTTATAAGAAACAAATTTTTAATCTATATTGTTATTCAAGGAATTACATTTGTGATTTCCCTTATGTATGGTATATTTAAAATGATTAAATAATTAGGAAATGTATCTCATATTATAAAATTCATTTAGTGTTATATTTTCACCATAATTTGAATTATGGTGATAACTTCAAACTCTATATAACAACCAGTAAAGTACTTGATTTTGTTTAATTTTGGCCCCCCATTTTCAAATATTCTATTAAATTCTATAGAGAATGTAAAACCATCCATTTGAAAGGTAATATTTTCAAGTGAAATGAAATACCTCAACAATACCTATTATTTTGTGAAGCATTTGATATTTAGGGAATGGCCATTATTAGAAAAGTTTTTAATTATTTCGAGTTCCTTTACATTTTCATTATGGTTGATTATGTTTCCAAGTGGGTAGAATCGATTCCCCCTATAGATGATAATGCATAAATTGTTTTCAATTCTATAAGAACCAATCAATTTTGTAGGTTTGGGATGTAATTATTTATAAAAATTAATCATGGAATACAATTTTTTCATATAAAATTGGAATCTATTCTAAGGAATATATGATTTTGAAAATAATGTTTCTACAAACTATAATCCTTAGACAATTGGAATGGTTGATTTATCAAACAGAGAGATCAAACAAGTTTTCGAATATCAATCAATCCAAATATAAATGATTGGAGTTTGAGATTGGATAATGATCTAGGATTATTGTAATTCTTTTTAAAATAGTAATTGCAATGTAACCTTTTAGTTTAGTGTATGGAAACTATTTTAATTAACCTATAGAGTTATAACATAAATCTTTTTGTACTATCAAGTGATGAAAATTAATTTATTTTAGGTTATAATAGAGAGAATATTCAATTTATAAGAGTTATAGGAATCAGAAAAAAAATTATTATGAAAAATCCAGGTTGTATTAATAGAATAATAAATATTTATATGATGAGTCAATCATAAAAAAAGATTTTAAATTAGGATAAAATTTTCTACTATTTAAATCTAGACTCAAGATGTTTCCAAAAAAATTTAATTTTGAATAGAAATGACTAATTATTGTTAATAATATTTTTATATTTGTTATTGTCTTGGATATAGAACCAATGATAAAAGAAATATTAACAATCAATGTGAATAGATTTAAGGTGTTTATATAATATTTTCAATAGCCTCTTAGTGAGTATATTGATCTCAATGTTGATAAATAAAATTGATTCTAGGTTGTGTCCTTCATTTTCACATATTTCAGTTATGTTTATGATTTATGATTTTTCCAAATGAACTAGTTCATAATAAGAAAATTGAAAAAAAATAAATGTGTGTGTGTGGGGGGGGGGTGTATTATTTTAAATCCTTCTATAGAATATGATTCTATTAATTTTTATTTTCTTTTATTATTTTCTATTTTTATTCATTTTTCTATTTTTATTTAATTATTTGTATTTGTATTTTATAGTTTTTGTGTCTTTTTGAACCTTTTTGATCCTAAATTGATTTCCTTTATAATTTTTTGAAATGGGTGTTGTTGTGTGAACTGATTTGATTCGTGGAACTAACTTTAAATTAATGCAAAAATTTAATTTTGTTTCATATTTAAAAAGTTTTGGAAATTCATGAAATGGACATTGATTTTTCGATTTAATTACATAAATTACAATCCAAATTTTTATATTTATCACTACTAGAAAAACATCCTATACCCACAGTTCAAAACTGTGGGTATAGCCCCCAAAACCATGGGTATAGGCTATACCCACGGTTTTGGGAATCGTGGGCTGGAACGACGTTGGTATAGGTCCCAAACCTATACCCACGGTTTTCCAAAACCATGGGTATAGGTGTTCTGCCACTGTGTCAACAAAACATACCCAATTTCCATGGTGTCAAAGGCTTTTCCCCACGGTTTCAAAACCATGGGTATAGGTCCTAAAATAATGCGTCCTGCGGGTTTCGAACCGTAACCTCTCCGCTGCAGACGAAGCACCTAACAACTACCCCAACACCTCATTTATGTATATATATTTTTATTTAGTTAAATATAGTTATATAAACCGTGGGTATAGAGGGAGGAACCGTGGGTATAGGACTCCCGCCAAAAAAAATTTCCTTCCCGCGGAATTTTTTTTTTCCCGCGCACACATGAGAAACCTATACCCACGGTTTTTCATCACCGTGGGTATATGTATTTTAACCCAGACCTATCCCCACGGTTTTCCCCCAAACCATCGGGATAGGTACCCCTATAGCCACGGTTTTTGAAAACCATGGGGATATGTGAATTTTCAGGAACTATCCTCACGGTTTTGGAAAACCATGGGGATAGACCCCCCTATACCCACGGTTTTTCAAAACCATGGGTATAGGTCCGGAAAATTGACCTATGCCCATGGTTTTCAAAAACTGTGGGTATAGGTGTAACTATCCCCACGGTTTTGGGGAAAACCATGGGGATAGGTCCATTTTTTAGTAGTGTATTACCAATATGTATAATAATTCCTTTTTAAACCTTCTTTACAATAAAATTACCTCCTAAAAGAACCATACAATTAATGATTTAATCACAATTTGGATGTGTTTATATCAAAAACTTAAAGGTCTTTATTGTTTTGTATTGAAGATGAATAATTATTTTTAAATATTTTTTTACAATTGACATCTTATTCTATCCCATCCTATATATTTGACCATTGTGAGACCTTAGTAGCCATGAAAAACTTTTTATGCAACCAAATTTCAATATTTAATCACAATCCAACATGTTCTAGAATTAAATTTCATGATCTAGATGAACTCATGTATGGGGGACTATTATTTATTATAGTTTATTATATCATTTAAGGATTCTTTTAAGGTAAAATAGTATTCTAAGAAGAAATTTTAAATTTGCAGGAATTGAAGTTGTATAGAGTATTTTATTGAGAATTAACCGTTGTTAATTGCATAGTATCTAAGAAGTGATATAAAAAATGATCATCATGTTTGGGAAGTTAAAAGAAAATTTATCATTCAATACATGGGCTTGGAAGATTCACATAACTTTTTGAGGTTTAAAGATACCCTATTTTCCTTAAAAAATCAATTCTATTTAGAATTTGAGAACAATAAAAACTAAATATAAAATGTTTTGAGGGTAGATGAGTGATCCAATTTTAGATATTGAAATATTGAAACTATGAGTTTTATGTAAAATTAAAAATATTTTTTTGAGATAGATTACTAAAATAATATTTTTTATTCAATTATTGAGTTTAGAAACATGAATTGTTCATTTTTTCATGAAAAGTGAAAAATAATTTTAATTCTACCCCATTATGTTTTCCATATTTTAAGTTATGAACATTAATACTATTAAAATCCAAAGAAAATCCTCATTATTAACCTGAATCGTTGATGTTATTGGGTATATGTTTTGAAATTAAACAAACCTATGGTGACCCATTCAAGTGTTTTGAAGAGAAAGTATTTTCTAAAATACATATTGGTTTTATGAGGGAAAATATCTATAACAACTTTTCTATTTATTACACATTAATTCATGAGTTATTAAATAATATTACCTTTAATACATCCCTGAATATATAAATTTCAATTTTCTTTTGGAATTAGGTACATTACATAACAATTTAAAATAGGAAAAACATCATCTTTATTGAAAACCACCCAAACTTGATATTACTTAAAATGACATAGTATAAACTTGGGGCATACATAAGAAAGGGTTCAGCTATAAATAATAGTAAGGAAATAATCATGGAATAAGTTAAAACATGTAATAAAATAGGCCAATCAATGGTAAATTAATGGAACATTAATAATATGGCATGATATAGCTTGGTAACAAAAAGACAACATGGGAAATGTGGAAACAACTTAAAACAATGCGTCATAAACATAGGTCAAGTATAATAGTAAATACACAATGATGGAAAAAAATTCCCATTCAGTAATTATGTTTACTCTCTATCCTAACATGATGTCTTTTAAGGCTAAACATTACCCAATGCATTAGAGTGCTATATAATTCCAGGCACACCAGTCACTTTCATTTCATTCTCATGCTTAAGTGTGTCACATAAATCATACAACATGGATTCCTTTATAATAATATTTTATTCCATGATCAAGGAGTGTAGAATGAATACATGTTAGTACCATTTAAAATAATTATAAGTGTATAAATGATAACACCCTTAATAAGAAATGGGAAAGGTATTCACTAAACAATTATTTTAGCCTGGAAAATCGCAGTGAAATTTCAGTACCATAACAACTTCACATAAAAAATCATAAAATGAGTCAATTAGAGAAAAAGGGGTCTATCATAATTTAGGAATAAAATTTAACATAATACGGACAAAGGAATAAATTTCCCAACCTAAGGCATTGAAAATAGAAGTCCTATTATAATAAAGAAAATTTGATAAAGAATTGAAGGAAAAGATCCCTTACATGAGTGTTTGACTCCAAATGGTAGGGAAGAGATTCTTCGATGCATGGGGGATCTTTGGGAGGACTCAATAGTGGGTAGGGGATAGTAAGGTATTTCTCCAAGGATTTATAAGAAACATAAATGTGATCCTGGGTGGGTTCATATAGGAAATTAGTGGGGATTTCTTTATTATTTATCAAACTTAGGTTTTGGACTGAATAAAAAAAATAAAAAACCAGAAACCTTAACATGGGTTTTACCATTGTTTCTAAAAAAATGGGATTGTTTTTAATTATTTTATAATTCAAATTTCTAAACATAATAAAACAATACCATTGATTATGTGGAGGTGATACATACTCATAAAGAAATTCTTTTAAAACCTTAAAGTATTTTAATTGTTTTGGAGGACTCATAATGGATTTTTAAAATTTGTAAAATAAACTTAAAATATAATTATTTTAAATAAAAAACATATATTTCTTCTTGGATACCTATTTTAGTATTCATTAGATCACTTTTGGGTCATTATGATGTCATAATACACAAGATATATTTATACCGTATTAAATTTTTACCTGAAAATTCGACTCTTAGAAAATTATGAAAAAAGTAACTATTGGATAATTTCAAAAATATAATTCCAAAAATAATATTAATTTTATTTAAATAATTTTATTAATATTTTATTTTTCACTTTTAAAACAAAATAATCATTTATTAATAAATTCGGGTTTTTTTAACAATAACAATTTTCAAAAGCATATAAAAGTTAAATTTTTCTACATAAATAATTTGTGGTGAATTATATTTAATAAAAATTATTTAATAGTAATATTTCATTAATATATTAATTTTTCAGAAATCCATTAATTCAACAAAATAAATTCTTTAATTAAATTTTAATATTTCCCAATAATACTATTTGTGTTTTATTATATCAAAATAAAAATCATCTATAAATTAAAAATAATATGATGAAAATATATTCATTATTTTATAAAAAATAATGTACATAATTATATCCCTAGGGTCTTGATACATGTCCCTTTATTACACCAAATAATTCCCTAAGAGTAAGATGTGTTATGGTGATATTTTCATGGGGTGGTTCGATGGACCTGGTTTGGGTCGTGATCTCGATGAGCCTGAAATTCTCTCATAAATGATTCAAATCATGATTAATTTATAGAATATTATATTGGGATTGTTTAAGAGAAAATATGTATAATTCTATCTCCCTCTAAATCCTTAATAAATGGGCTTCATAGGGTACAATCCTACTAGTAGGTTCCATTACATCCTTTATCTGTGTCAATCATATTTGTTGAAACCCAATATTTATATAAACCATTTGATCACTATTAAATGACTATATTATCAATTTTAATGATACTAAATGGTCTTTCTAATACAATAGAATATAAAAAAACCAAATAATTTCATGTGTTTTCTATAACCATATTACATAATAATTCATTTAATTAAATCAAAAGGGGAATTTTATTCATAATAGTTTGGGTCATTACAATAATTTCCCTTTATAAATATCTCCCTGAAAAATTTCCTTTCCTACATTAAAAAAATTAGTGTAACTCTATTTCATCACATCCTTTAGTTCCCATATTGATTTTCAAACTTTTTTTTCTCTAAAACACTTTGACTAGGTGCATTATCTTATTTAGTGGAACTTTTTCTATACGATCTAAGATCTTTACTGGATGATTTTCATAGGAAATGTCATTCTCTAATGGTACCACATTTGGATTGACTATACATGAGGGGTCTGATATTTACTTCATCATTAAGGATACATGAAATACATCATGTTCATGAGATAGGTTAGGTGGGAGTGCTAGTTGATAGGTGACCGCTCTGATGTGATCAAGGATATCAAAGGGGATGATGTATCCTTGGCTAAGCTTTCCCTTTATACCAAAGTACACGAATTTATTCCATAGAGTTATTTTGAGGAGCACCATGTCCCTAAAATCAAGCTCTAGGTCTCCTCAATGATTTTTAACATAGATCTTCTTTCATCTCTAAGAAGCGTTAATGTGTTTTGGAATGGACTTAACCTTTTCCACAATTTCTATGAATATTTCAGGACCTACAAGTTTTTGTTCCCCAAATTCATCCCAATATGCAGGTGTTCCACACCTCTTCCCATAAATGAATTCATATGGATCCATTTGGATTCTTGAGTAGACGTTTTTGTTGTAAGAGAACTCTAAAAGGGAAAGATGTTGGTATCACCCTCCTTCGAAGTCCATAGACCATGATTTTAACATGTGTTCTAGTGTTTGAATAGTATGACCAGATTAGACATCAGTTTGAGGGTGATAAGGAATAGTGAAGTTTATATCATTATTTAGAGCATGCAAGAGACTTTTATAGATCATAAAGGTGGATCTTAGATCTCAATCTAAAACAATATATTATGGTACACCATTCGAACTCAATACTTCTTTGATGTATATCTATAAAAGTTGATCCCATGAGAATTACTCTCAAATCATAATTAAGTGTGCACGATTTTAAAAAAAAATCCACCACAATTCATATAGAATTACTTCCTCTTTATGTATTTAGAAGACCAGTGATAAAGTCTATGGTGATGTTCCCCCATTTCCATGTAGGTATGGGTAATGGTTACATCATCCCCTTGGATTTTTTTCCTTTCCTCATTCACTCACTAACATACAAGATATATCAATGTATATTTCATGATCTCTTTCTTTATATTGTCTAACCAATACTACTCTCATAGACATTGAAAAATCATTGCTCTTCCAAGGTTCATGGAGATTTTTGAGCTATGTGCATCATCCAACAACTCCTTCGTTAACTCATGATTTGATTATACACATAGTCATGAACCAAATCTCACAACTCCTTATTCATTAACATTGAACATTGAGGATTTAACTATAATTATATTGTCAACTATCTTTTTAATTCCTACATATTCTCTTTGAGAATCCTTAAAACTCTTTTAATGGGATAATTAAGAAATCATTTGTGAAAAGATTAATGGGTTTCTTTCCTTTATGATTCCCATGTCCATCCTTTTAAAATATAAGAAGATTGGATCCTTCTCAACATTCATCAATTACAACATTGCTGGATCATTTCTACTTAGAAAATCAACCATCTTATTATCTTTCCCATGATGATAGTGAAATGAGATGTCATAATCCTTGATAATCTCTAATAATCTTTGTTGGCACATATTTAACTCTTTCGATGTAAAAATATTCTTGAGGATTTTATAATCTGTATATATTACACACTTCTCCCCAAAGAGATAATGTTTCCATATTTTAAAAATGAATTCCACTACTACCATCCCTAGATCATTTAATGGGTAGTTATATTCATGAAATTTCAACTACCTTAAAGTATTGTCTATTTCTTTGTCATTCTACATTTACTTATATCCTAATCCCTTATTTGAAGCATTGGTGAATACCACAAAAATTTGGGCACTTGTGGGTAGTGTGAGTATACATTTAATGATAAATCTCCATTTTATCTCTTTGAATCTCTCTAAAAATTTATCACTCCAAGAAAACTTCACTCCCTTCTGAGTTTTCTATCTTATAGGATTTGACAGTCGTGAGAAATTTCCCAAAAATCGATGATAGTTACCCACTAATCCATATAAATGACAGATATCTGTCACAAATGATGGCCTTATCCATCCTTCAATTTATTATATCATTAAAGGACCCATATATATCCCATTGATTCTGATTATATGCCCTAATAATGATACTTCATTCAACCAAAACGCAAATTTTCTATACTTTTTATAAACCTTCTCCTTTCACAGGGTATTTAACATAGTTCTTAGATGTCCCCCCTGATCCTCCTTGGTTTTTGTGTATATTAGAATACAATATCTAAATACTACCACAAATTGATCGAGTTAATCTCTAAAGACTCTATTCATTAGGTCTATGAATATTGTTGGCGTATTAGTGAGTCCAAAATGAATCACTACGAACACATAGTGCCCATACCTTGTATAAAAAGTTGTCATAAGGATATAATACTTCTTCACCCTTACATGGTAATATCCCAACCACAGATCCACCTTGTACAAGTATTGTGCTCCATGTAGCTTATGGAAAATATATCAATACTAGGAAGTGGATACTTGTTCCTTATTGTGATTTTTTAGCTCATGATGATCAATGAAAAGGTTCATTGACCCACCCTTCTTCTTGACGAAGAGGACTGGTGCACCACATGGTAAATCACTTGGGTGTATGATCTCTTTATCCATATTCTCTTACATTTTTTTCTTCATCTCTTAAAGCTCCACAAAAAAATTATGTCTGGAGTCTTGGATAATGGTAAAGCCCCAGGTATAATCTCAAATGAATATTCAATCTCCAAGATAGGTGGAAGGCCAAACAATTCCTCGCAAAACACATCAGCATATTCCCTCATAATAGGAACGACTTCTAGGATGGATTTTTCATTATAATCAATCATTTGACAATGATATTCTTTCTCATAAAATAATATCATCCATACTTGAGATTTTGGTAATAAAGAAGCTTTATCCTCCTCATTTCACTTGTATAGACTCTAGGGTAAATTTTCAATACAGAGATACATGTATTTCTTGTTGAAATTTATATTGGATATATATAAGGAAATCAAATACATACCAAAAAAGGAATCAATTTAAACCAAAGTTATTATGATAAGGTTCATTGGGTAGTTAAAACAACAAAAGTTTGACATGGGATAAGTTATATATTTGGGATGCAATAATTTCCCCATTTTCCATTTTTACGAACACCTATACTTCCATGTTTTTGTGGTAGTGTTTGAATAACTCTAATAAACATTAATGATATGAAGGAATGCATATAAATAAAATAAAAAACTATGTTTTCTATTATTTAATGAATAACTAGCGTACCTATCAGTACTTTATTTTCAGCATCTACCTCAGTGGTTGTGATGGAAAAATCTCACCCTTACAACCCTGGAGGTTGTTTGCTGCCTCAAAAAACCCTTGTCTTAGTGCATTGGTTTACAAAGTAGCCTTGTTCCTTGTAGTTGTTGCAATGAAAAATGCACTAAGGGTTGACTAGATAATTCCTTTCCTCCATCACATTGATCGGTATCACTCATCAGAAATTACTAGTCAGGTTCCCTTACTTCCCACACCTAAAGCATTTCCTGCCACCCCTTAGGAATTTTATAGGGTGCTTCATTATACACCATTGATAAGTGGGATGTTAAAATTTCTTGGAAGCATTAGATTCCTTCATTGGACTACCATAATTAAACTCTAATTTCCACTTCTTATCATCATGACACCCTTGAGATTCTCTAACATTGATTTTTCTTTGACAGAACATCGAATATTTCCTCATAGGTATCAAACTCACGAAAAAACAAGAATTTTAGAAGACAAGGCTTTATCCTACAAAAGAAGCATTCAACCTTGAATTTGGGGGTAATGGCAATTTCGGGGGAATATCGTAAAATTATTGTGATGTTTTCCTCATACACATTGATATATTCACCATATTCTTTCTCGAGTGAAAGGAAATCCCTTTCCATTTTAAGACAGGGATTAAGAGGACTATATTTATCAAAAAACATTTTTCAGAATTCTTTACACCCCATTGCTTAAATCTATTCATCAGGATTTGTATTCTTTATTAGTTTACATCACTGATTAGCTTCTCCTTCAATATGATATACAACAAGTAGAATCTTTCCTTGTTCAAAACATTGAAGGGTGATGAATATTTTCTCAATCAAGTTGATCTGTTGTTCCACGATTAAGGGATCAAATGATGCATTAAAAGTTAGAGGACTTTTTCACATAAAGATCTTAATTATAGATTGTTCTTTTTTGGAAGATTTGGATGCTCCATGCAATCAAGTATTGTATTCAGTACATGATCCAGCTAAGATAGTATCATCAAAAGGTTATTTGATTCATTCTCTTATTAGGTTGGGAATCCCATTGGGGAAGTCATCACATTTCCAATCACATTGATTGTTTACCTGATTACACCTATTTGAATCCATAGGTTAGAATGAATTAAAAATTAGGGATGCATATTTTTATTCTATTAAAAACATAGACATGAATTTAGGGACATAAAATAGAAAACATATAAATTGCATTTATTTCCTTAACTTATGAATTTATACACTTCAATCTGTGTTATCCGTGGTCTATTTCCTAACATATATTATTATAGGAATTTTGCGCGTAATAATGGTTTGTAATGGGAATTTTATTTTACCAAATAATATCTCCCATGTGTTCCAAACCAGGTTCATATTAAGGACTATTTTCATATACCAAACTATGCTGACTCTGGCCAGACACACCTTGTCGGAGTTGTTATTCCTGGCATATCCTTTC
Organism: Viscum album; assembly: GCA_963277665.1. Classification (NCBI taxonomy): domain Eukaryota; kingdom Viridiplantae; phylum Streptophyta; class Magnoliopsida; order Santalales; family Viscaceae; genus Viscum; species Viscum album. Next base: position 77,776,677 of record OY728163.1, on the reverse strand, counting down.
GAGAACCATGTCAAACTTCAGTTTCCAAAAAGAGACATATTTTATTGATAAAACACTTAATCTATAATTATCAAAATTTAGGGATGTTTTCTTATAATTATTCTTATCTCTAAGGATTTCACTCGAGTTTTCTAATCCAAATCCAAAAATAACAAACCTTTTACTTTTATAACAGCTATAACAACCCTTATCTTTATTAGACATTAATTCATAATTTATTACATAACATTACAATTAATAAAACAAAAAATATCAATAATTATATTTTCTTTTGTAATTAGGTACATTACATACCAATTTAAAAATGGGAATACATCATCTTTATTGAAATCTTCCTTAACATGCTCGCTCTTAAAACTGAATGTGATAACCTGGTGACATACATTAAAAAGGGTTAATCTATAAATCCTGTTAAGGGAATAAGCATGGAATAAGGTAACCCATACTATAAAATAGGAATATAAATGGAGAATAAAAGGAACATGAATAATAAGTCATGATGTATAATGACAAGATAAAGGCAACATGGAAATATAGAAAATACATAAAACACTACATAATAAATATAGGTAAAGGAAAAATTCTATGACCTAATTATGATTAAATTCTAATAAATGAATTATTTTCACTCCCTTTCCTAAAATTATGTCTCAATATACTAAACCTTACCCAAGGCATTAGAGCGCTATATAATTTTGGGTGCACCTGTCGCATTCATTTGATTATCATGATTAAGTATGCCACATAAATCATAAAAAATGGATTCATTCATCATAATATTTTTTTCAACAATAAAGGAGTTTGAAATTTGTAATTTTATTCCCAGGTCAGATAAAAGTGTTTAAAGGTGAACACCATTAATAGTAAATGGGTAAAGTATTCACTACACAATTATTTTGGCATGGAAAATCACGGTGAAATTCCTACAGCAAAATGAAATCACATAAAAATTCATAAAACTATTTTATGTGTGAAAAAGATGTATATAAGAATTTGGTAATAAAATTTAATGTAATAGGTAAATTTAAATAAATTTCCCAAAATTATTAATTGGAAATAGAAGGCATAAGATAATAAACAGACATTAAAAAAAGAAGCGAAGGAAATGATCCCTTATTTGAGAATGTGAGTCAAAATGCTTGGGAGGAGATTCTTAAGAGATTGGGGGAACCTTGGGAGGACTCTATAGAGGGTAGGGAAGAGTAAGGACATGATCCATGTAGTTTGAGTAATGTGAAATGGGATATTCGGTGGGTTTATATAGGAAATGAGAGGGGATTTATTTATTATTTCAGAAACTCATGTTTTGGACTCCATAGAATAAAATAAACAAAAACATAAAACTTCACATGGTTTTCCCAAAATTTCATATAATGGTAGTGTTTTTAATTATATTATACGTGTAAGTTTAAAACATAATAAAATAATACCCTTTCTTATGTGGAGGTGATTCACACTCTTAAATAAATTATTTTAATACCCAAAAATATATTAATGGTTTTGGAGGATTTATAATGAATTTATAAAATTAATAAAATAAATATAAAATCTCAATATTTTAAAGGTTAAAAATATATTTTATCATCTATACCTTTTATAGTATTTAACACAGCAGTTTGGGTCATTATGATTTAATAATACACAAGGTATATTTTTACGGTATTTAATTTGTACCTAAAAAATCAACTATCTAAAAAAATAATGAAAAATAAACCATTGTTTAATTTCAAAATTCTGATTAAAAAAAGTAATATTCATTTTATATAAATAATTTTCTAAATATGTGAATTTTTAATTTTAAAATAAAATCAAAATATATTGAAAAATGCTGTGTTTTTTGACAATAACAGTATTTGAAGCCTTATAAAAAGTACATTTAATTCTTGAAACATATATGGTAATTTATATTTAATAAAAAATATTTAATAATTTTAATTTATTAAAAATTTATTTATTTCAAAAATCCATTAACAATTTAAAATAAATTCCTTAATTGAATTTGAATATTACCCAAAAATACAGTTTATATTTTATTGTATCAAAATTAAAATCTTTTATAAAGTTACAACAATAGAATGAAAATATATTGAGTATTTTATAAAACAAAATCTACATTACCATATTACCAGGATATGGATACATATTCCTTTAATACACCAGAAAATCCCTAAGAGTAAGGTATGTGATAGGGATATTTTAATCGGTTGGTTCAACGAACATGGTTTGGGATGTGATCTCGATGAGCCTGGACTTCTCTTATAAAAAACTTTACTCATTATTAAGTTATTGGATTTCAGAATTGGATTGGTCAAGGCAAAATCCTAGTGATGTTATCTCCATCAAAATCTTGGTTAAATGGGATTTATAAGGTGCGATCTGACTGGTCGAGGTTATTAATTCCTTTGTTTGTGTCAAATGGATCTATGAAAAACCTGTATTTTTATTAACCATGTGATCAATGTTCAATGCATATATTATCAATGGAAATGATACTTAATGGTATATTTAATATGATATAATATAATAAAGAAAAATAATTTCATGTGTTTTCTACAACCATATTACATAATACGACTTTTAATTAATTCACAAGGGGAATTTTATTTAAAATAATTCAGGTGATTACAACATTTGTGTGGTTATTTTTTGTATATATAGGGAGAAATAAGTTGAAATGGATTTACTGAACCTATTATATAATTTGGAACAAATAACATTGAATAATAATGATAATTTTTAGTACCTTGATGTTGAATTTGGTAACTCTCATTGGAATATATTTTAATTTTACTTCGTAAGCAATTTAATAATTAATTGTCCATGATTCTAAGTCTTAATTGTGGTGGAATTGATAGTTCTCATATTTTCATTATTATTACACATCATTTGAAATATTTAATATACAAAGGCCTCGAGACCCACACTTCTGGGTTTGGTGAAGAAAGATTCTTTATAATTTATTATAAAAAGTAACTAAAAATATATATTCCCTTACAAATCTGTGGATCTTTTCCAGTCTAGGTTTTAGAGGAAAAGGAAAAGCCAATAAATGTTTCAAAATTTTATATGAATATCCACACAAAATATTTTTTCTTCATTGATGTTATATTATTAACGAATCCAAACTCCCTTGTAATTTCTAACTAGCCTATGAAAAACATTTTAATACATAGGTTTATCATAAAATATTAAATCAAGGGGTTTTAAAAACCAATGAAAATATTTTTTATAAATAATGATTTAAAGACTATTTTGAAAAAAACTTCTTTTAGATCAAATATAAAACATTTTATAAATACTTTTAAATAATATAATTTTAGGTTTTCAAAATATATATCCTTATAAAATACATTTTAAAACCACTTGAGAATTCATATCACTTTGAAAACAATAATTTCAAATTTGTTTCCTTTATATAAAAAATATTTTATTTAATAAATATTTTTCTAGAAATACAGAAGTAATGTTTTCAAAAATATACAACCATATGAAATAATTTTCAAAAAACATTGAAAATATATATATAACTTCGAAAATAAAATTTCATTAAAATTATAATATCCATTAAAATACATACTTAGAAATTGTTTTTCTTAATAAAATAATCCATTTATTTTTTAGAAAAGTACTTTACATGATCTGAAAACTAAACAGTGAGGGCACTTCGAATCCTAGAAGGTTGAATATGGAATACCCTTCTTGGATGGTTTTGTTTACTCCCAAAATTCTGATCATGTTTATAAAGTTCAAGTGCCAAATTTTTTTATAAAACATTCTGATCTTGATCCTGATTTATTTTTCAATGAAGTCTTTAAAATTTTAAAATAACATAATACATACATACATACATACATATATATATAAGTGAATTTATAAAAAATTACCAAAAACCAACCATTGAATAGGGATTAATCAAATCTTATAAAAGTAAATATTTTTTAAAATGTACAGGTAATGTTAGTGACATACATAGTGGATGGACATACCTATAGATATGTGAAGAATACACAAATTTTAAATGGAATTTTATACCTAAATTAATTTATATAAAATAGAATTCAACTTGTAAATAATTTTAAAGAAATAAAAGAACATATAATGGTAAAATTTATCATTTTAAATTCTCTTTTGAATTAGAAAACCAAAACGTATTTTTGAATAAAATTAATTTGAAAATGGGATTTTTAAAGATACTCCCTCACATAAAATAATAATTTTTAAAACATACAAAAAAAATAATTTCTCTATAAAAAAGAGTTTTGTAGAAAATAATTTTTTCATTGATACATTATAAATATCATTACAAAAAATACTATTTTTTTTGTCTAAAAAATGTTTTCATACTGATAGGGTTTTTGAAAATAAGATACATAGTAACGTTTTTTTAAAAGAAGATATATAGTTCTTAAAATAGATTATTACCTTAAAAAATTAAAAGTTTTGATAAAAAAATAATTTTATATTTTGAAAATATAATTTCTCTTTATGTAAACAACAACAGTATTATATTACATTTATTCTCCCAGATGGTAGACTTCTAGGACTAAATCTTCCTCCATAACCCTACACGTAATTCCTATCTAACTAACTGTAATGAGGGAAGAATATATCCATTTCATAAATTAGTTTTCCCGAGGAAATACATGGGGATTATGTTTTTTTAGGTTGGGTCATAGTGTATATTTATTTATCTACATTATTATTTTAATTTATAATATTCTTTCCTTTTATGTTTAGTTTTATGGATGGAAAAAAATATTCACCTTTCATTCATTGATTTCATACTGACTTACTGCCAAGATAGATGTTTTGGTATATATATATATATTAAGTCTAATAAATCACCTTATAATAGCTTAATGAGAGGGTAATATTTTTCAAGTGAAATATGTTACACGGTCACACATATATTCCCCCTGGTTTCTTTAAAAACACATCACCTCTAGAGGAGGCAAGCCACCAAAAATAAATGGAGGGTTGTTGTTGTGGGGAGATTATCACTATGAGGGTCATTGAGACTAGTCTATGTGCTGTATAACTATGACTAGTGGTGGGATTAATCAGCAAATATAAAGGCCTTTTGTATTTGTGATGGTTTAAGGTAGACAATGATGATGGATGGGTGAGGCTCAATATTAGTCGGTCGTGCTACTTCACAAAAAGTAAGGCAATGATGGTGGGTATGATGGATGGTGGTGAAGGTGGTGGTCACTAGAGATGTTTTTCGGTGGTGGGGACTCTTCCATGGCAGGAGATTGAAGACAAAATCATCATTATATTTCATTATATTTTTTAATCCATTTCTTATATTGTTTTTGTTATTTATTTTTATATAATACATATCTATATATGGGAATTTATATTTGACTAATTTAAATATATATATATATATGTGTGTATACATACTTCAAAATTAAATAGTTTGAGTTCAAAATGATTAATCAATAATATATATATATCCACAAACATATATAGAAATATATTAACATTTCATCTACGTTATATATGTATGTATATATATATAAATATGTATGTATACATTATGTATCTATGTACATAATATTATTATTTTTATTAAAGTTATAATTTTTATTAATTTAGTTAAATTATAATAACATTCTATTTCCCATAGGTTTAATAGTCTTCAGTAAAAATTATTTTTCTTTAATTTTGTTCTAATTATTAAGTGTATATTGATATATGTTCACCTTAAATTATATGCATAATATAATTTCATAATTTATATTATATTTTTATTTATAATTTTTTATATTTTTATTAACATGCAAAATAATTTCCATTATAATAATATTTTAAAAAAAATGACATATGTGTTCACAGATAAATTTTGAAATGCGATCAAATAACTATATGCCTAATAATATTTTATCCAAATTAATCCATGGAATATAAAAAACATATGGTAAAAATAGAATAGAAATATTTTAACTTATTCTTTAATTAGTTATGAAATAATTTTTTATATTATATATTACAAGATAAAATGTATATCATACATTATTTGAAAATGGGAATTTTAAAATAACTCCCCTAAATAAAATAATTATCTTTTAAATATAACAAAAAATAATTCCCTTATAAAAATGTGTTTTTTAGAATATAAATATAGCATTGATAAATTATAATTACAATTAAAAAAATGGTATTTTTTGTTTAAAATACTCTTTCCTTACTATTAGGGGTTTTAAAAATAATATACATAGTATGGTTTTTAAAAAATAATATACATAGTTTTTAAAAAAGATTATTCTTTCACAGAATAAAAAATTTTAGAAAACAAAAAAACATAAATTTTGAAAATATAATATCCCCTTACCTAAGATACTAAAGTATTATATTATAGTTATTATACTTTATAGAGGACTTCGAGGAATCAAGATTCCTCCATAACCCCCCCCCACACTTCCCCTCTATCTATCCACAATGTGGGAAGCACATAAATATTTCATGAAGAAAATTTATTGAGGAAATCTAAGGGGATCATGTTCTTTTATAGGTCAGTTCGTGGTGTGTTTTTATTAATAAATATTATTATTTTTTTATTTATTTTTTATTGTAATTTTAGTTGTTAGGTATCTTAATGTATTATCCCTACTCCCATGGACATCATACTGAATTGTAGCCAAATTAGATCTCTAGGTATACCTCAATCATTGAAACATAATAATATACTTTATAATAGTTAACCAAGATGATAATGTTTTTTCCAATGAAATCCATCATAGGGTTCGATGAATATACCTACCTGGTTTCTTTCACAACACACCACCTCTCTAGGAGGTAATCTACCAATAAAAAATGGAGGGTTTTTGTGGGGTGGTTATCATTGTGAAGGTCATTAAGTATGGTCTTGGTGCTGCATAATAGTGTCCAATGGTGGCCTCAGTCTATAATGATGGTGTTGAGATGGTATGTCTAAGTATGATATACTCTATAATACCAAATGTCGGATCTAAATAAAAGAGATATTGTATTGAGTATCTAATGATGCTCAAAATACAAAAGGATGGGGGGGGGGTGAATTGTATAATTTTAAAAATTCCTTTGGAACTTTTAAAGATGGTTATGTTTAACAAGGTTAAACAAGGCAATTCACCAAACCTCTAGATCTACACACTTTCTTAAATCAGGAAATATGATTCTGAGAAAGCAATTCCGGAAAAGTGATTCTGGAAATGAAACTTAACAACAGTTTACAAATATGAAGATTCTTCCTTAAAGCTTATAGAATCTAACTAAATCAGAGTACAAGTATAAAGAAGTATAAGATAGTTATACTTTCCTCTACAATACAGACACAGCAGAAAACTTGTAACAAAGCAAGTAATAAGTAGTAAGTCTTTTAACCCAAAGAGAAGGGTATCCAACAACCTTGGATAGAGGTCCCTTGATTTATACTTTCAAGAAAGTCTGTCTTACCCACACTAAGGTAAGCCCTTGATACGAAGATCAGAGTCTGTCTTGCTAGCCCTGCAAGCCCTAAACTATCAGGTAGTCGACATCTCTATCTTCCTCATCAAGGAATCCCTCAACTTCAAGGTAGTCAGCACCTCTGTCTTCCTATCCCTGTAACCCCTCAAATGTACACAGCAACATTCGTATTCGCATGAAGAAAAACTAAACAAGAATTTTAGTACACACAAAGTAGTGAGAGTCTCTCTCTAGAAATCACTTCAACAGCACGTGGTCTCTAGAGTCATCGAACAGTTATGAGATCTTTCAAATGAGCTCAGATTTATAGCCATGAACTCAAAGGTCGACTCCCTCCTCCAACAATCATATTTTACTTGAATTTCGAAGGGACCTCTACACGTGTCACTCAAACAATGGTTAGTTAGTAACTGAAATTATGACATCCTTTTATAACAAAACAAGTGTAAGAAAATATGGTTACATAACTAAAATACAATATTCAGAATGTAAGGAAATATGAATGTTCAGAGTCTAACAAAAAATTAATTCAGAGTCCATAATACAAAGGTATTCGGATTCTGTTTTCTAGGAATTTGGAACCTCAATTCTATAGAATTACATAATATGAATTTCAAGGAAATTCAGAATCTGGATTCACAAGAATTTGGAACCAGAACTCATAAAGTTTGGAGATAGAGATCATGAGAATTCAGAGTCATAACTTATGAGAGTTCGGAGTCTAAATTTAGAGAACTCGGAGTTAGAACTTAGAAAAGTTCACAACCCGAATTTGTAATCAGAATTTGGAGTTAGAACCCAGAAAGTTCATAACCAGAATTCATATTCAGAATTCGGAGTCAAAACTCAGAAAGCTCATAACAAGAATTCATATTTAGAATTTGGAGTTGAACTTGAAAAACGTTTGTATCCAGAATTCGTATTCAGAATTCGGAGTCATAACTCAGAAAGTTCATAACCAGAATTTGTATTCAGATTTCAGAGTCAAAACTCTGAAAGTTTGTAACCTGAATTCTGATTTAGAATTCAGAGTTAGAACCCAGAAAGTTCATTTCCAGAATTCGTAGTCAGAATTCAGAGTCAGAACTCAGAAGAGTTCATAACCATAATTATGAGAATTCTGATCCTAGAATAGAATGCTTCAAATCTAGGTATTTATATAAATTCGAGGTTTTGGTTTCTACCAAATTTTACACTTAGAAAAATTATGATGTGGATAATGAAACATGGTAAGGATAAATTTCCTTGGGGAGGGAAATTTTCCCTTATAGTAGTAAAACACAGGGTAAAAATAGATTTTCCTTGAGATTAGGTGTTTGTGATTTTCAAAACAAGAGAAATGGTAAAGTCATAAGGAAACCGTAATGACTCAACAAGCTTCCCCTTGAATGAAGGAATGGAAAATTCATAAGGAAAACCTTATTGACTCAACAATCTCCCCCTTTTGGAAATCACAAAAATCCTTACGAAAAATAATAAAAGGACTTAGAAAATATTTTTCCAGACTTTTCAAATAAAACTTATCTCCCTTTTATAATTTTCAATGGTGAACACAACTAACTCCCCCTTAGGCTTTGGAACTCTAAGGATTGTATTCTAGATTTCCGGAATAAGAATTTTCATTATCTTGAGAATGGAAATATTTGTAATGGAAAACACCCCTTAGATAAACTCCCCCTTACTTAGGGATATTTTTTCTTTACATATAATTCTTTTTCCTTATACCCCTTTGTGATTTTCAAAAAGAGTTTGAGGGAATGGAAAAAAACATGGTACCTGAAATTTTAGTATAAGCATCCAAGAAATACATGAATCCACAATTTCATTAATATTGGAAGAATTTGTACAAGGAAAAATAGATACAATAAAAGATTGGATTTGAATCTATTTTGGTTCTTTTTCTGTGGGAATCGGCTTCTTGACGATGGTTTTTATCTTCTTTAAATCTTTGTGATCCTCTTATGCTTGATTTTCTAAAGCATTGATCTTGTCTTCTTAAGCTTTCCTGGCCTCTTCCCGAGTCTTCAAAAATTCATCTTGCTTCACAATCTTCCCTTGAATCTCGATCTGGAGATCCTTTTCCGTTTTCCAACATTGGAAAATATAACACAACTTCCCATTCAGATCATTGACATCCTGAGTCTGAGAATTGTGTTTAAGATTTTATCTTTTCCTAAAATCTTTTTGTAAAATTCTTGATTTTACTATCTAAAGTATCAAAGGATTTTTTAACATCATCTTAAAAGTCATCAAGCTCTATAAGATCTTTGATTATGTTCTTTGACCAGCTCACCATTTTTTTCATGATTTTCTCTGGGCTTCATAGTTGATAAATAAATTATTGTGATCAACCTCAATCTTTACACACCTATCCATTAACATGGATACAGAGTCTGATTTCTAATTCATGCTATACTGGAGCATTTGTAATCTAGAGTAAATTATTGGAAAGATCGGAATGGTATCCACTAACCTTTTTAGCAGCTGAATAACAAAATCATGTCCTAGTGCTGATGACTCTGAATCCGACAATTTTCTTGGTGATTATTCTTCTTCTAGCTCGACCATCTTTCTCTTAGAAGTTCCACTAACTTCCTTCTTCTTTAGAATTGCTTTTGTTGGGGTATCATCAACCACTTATTTCCCCTTGTCAGTTTTCAGAATAGCTTCTTCATCGAGAGATTCCTGCTCACTTTCAGATAACTGAACAATCTTATCTTCATCAACCTTTTCCTTCTCATTTCTTGCCTCAATGTCTTCAGGATGAATGAAGTGATGATTATAAATCTCTTTTTCAGACAACTTGTTTACATCCACTTCACACTTCTCATCTATTCAGGGAGTAGCATTTTTTGAAGATCTGGCTTGAGATGTCTGGATTGATAACTTTTAGGAAGCACATTCCTTTTCATGAAATTCTTCTACTTTCCTTATCAAATCAGCTATATTTTCAGTTATTTCTGCTTCTCGAACTTCTTCCATAGATTCCTTCTCAACTTCCTTCTCTTTGGCTTTTTCTGGAGACATGAACTTCTTTCCCTAAGTCTTAGGAAATTCTTCTACTGAAAAAGTTTTTGGTATGTGAATTTCTTCAGATTCTAATTTAGTATCCTTCAAAAGATATTGTACAATCTCTGCCTCTGACATCTTCTTCTTCAGCATCTTCTCTTTGTCTTGCTTCTCAAGATCATCAGCTTCTTTTTATTTTAGAGCCTTGGCCTCAGCAGGGTCTAGGCCATATTTTGGCTCCCATTTCTTCGTATTCTTTTTATCCTCCCTCCATTTGGCTACTACATCATCCAGATATGCTTTCTGTTTCCTGGGCTTTGGAGGTGTGGATTGAGCTTCTTTGGCCTTAGGGGTTTCAGCTTCAGCTACTACTTCCATCAATTTTTTTTTCTTCCCAGCTTTTTTTGAAGGTTCAACATCTTCAACATTCTTGATAATGGCTTCAGCCTCTTCCACTGGCAGATCATAAAACTCTCCTAACTCCTAAGAAAAACCAACATTCATTCTTTTAAGGGTATCATCACTGACTAACATCACTTTGAAATTCCTTGTCTTGGAACTGCATGGAATATTGAATGATTCAAGGCACCGAACTATCATCTTGGAGAGTAGAGCCGTATACATGATAATACATACTCTTAGATTCCCATTCTTGATATTCTCAATCATAATGAGAATGTGATTCATCATATTGATTTTCCTTATATTTTCCAAAAAATATAAGATATACATATCACTTTTCTTAAGAGTGTCCTTGTCACCCTTTCTCGATACTATAAGACCCTAAACCCATACTTCTAGGATCCGATTTTTGGTAGACAAGTGAAAAATATTTTCTCTCTTGACATCTGTAATTCCAAGACTTTGCATAGATTTCACTTTGATGAAACTTTCTTGCACATCTGGTAATTTTTTAGAACAAAACTCGGATTCCCCTTCATATGATAGTTCTTCCAAGATAGAAGCCTTGGTGTAAGAGAGTGCATATATCTTTCCATAACTTTTGAAGGAGAAATTTTCTCTTGCATCTTCCTTAAAGAAACAAACTGATTCATAAAATTCTATGAGTAGATCCAGATTCACAACATCCTGAGATCCTGTCTTTGATATGTCTACACTCTCCCATCCATTAAGTTTGATATTCTTGGAGATAATAGAGTCATACTTGCTGAAGAATTTTGGGTGCACTAACCTCTCCCTGTATATTTTCCACTCCGAAATCGTCTTGACAGAAGACATTTCTTGAGAGGGAACTTCTACAGACATTCAATATTGAGAAAATTTTGGAAAGTTCGGAACAGACTTTTAAAGAGGAGCAAATCTTCGACACACACAAGTTTTGAAAACTGATGTGGGACAACTATTTGGGGTCCCCTTTTATAGGCGTTGAAGCCACAGTTGAACTTCCTATCAGAATCCAATGGTTGAGAATTTTTCTGATCTGATTTGAAAGTTGAAATGATACCCACAATGAAAATTTGTTAGAATCTGATCTTTTGAGGTTTTTAAAGGAAAATATTCGAATTTAAGGAAACTAGAATCTGAGAAATTTTTAAAACAAAAGAAACTAACAGAATGTAAAAGGTTATTATGAAAACTCATGGAAAAAAATCATACCTTTCAGATTGTCAAGAGAATTATTCATGATGGGGAAAAATTCTTCATGAAGAACTTTAGATTCTGAAAAACATGAGTACGAAAAAGAAATTGAGTACATAGATCTCCATTAAAAAAATTTTCATTGAAAAATTTTCATTACGAAAATCTTCAGTACAAAAAACATCACTATGAGAATTACAAGTCCTAAAATTTCAATTATGAAAATTTCAAGTCTGAAAATTTCCATTATGAAAATTTCAGGCCCGAAAATTTCCATTACGAAAATTTCAGGTACGGGAATTTTCATTACAAAAAATATAAAAAAAACTTCATTAATAAAAATAAAAAAACATTACAAAAAACATGAAAAACTTCATTATAAAAAATTTGAAAAACTTCATTACGAAAAATATAAAAAACATCATTACGAAAAATATGAAAAACTTCATTACAAAAAATTTGAAAATCTTCATTATGAAAAATATGAAAAACTTCATTACGAAATGTACTCCCCCTATGGAAAGGAGTTTATTACTTTAAGGAGATTGGTTCAACAGGAAGTTATTGAGGAGTATTACCTTACGATTATCATCCCCAACTTTTGTTTAATGTATTCAAATCTATCGGAGGGTAATGATTTTGTGAAAATATCATCAAGTTGTTATTACATTCCGATGAATTGAATAATGATATATCCTTTTTGTGTGTGGTGATTAAGACCATTAACAAATAAATCATTTGAAATAAAAGTTTTTCCAAGAAGAAAAATATTACCTATACCAATAATTTCTCCCTGAGCATTATTTCTGAAAGTTTATTTTCCTCCTTTCCTCTTGATAACCTTTTCAAAGTAGTTTTTGTTACCAGTAATATGCCAGGAACACCCAGTGTCCATGTACCATGTATTGTTGTTGGTACCTTCTCTATTTTCTTGAAAATAAGAAAAAGTTAGGTTTTTAGAATCCAAACATTCTAGGATCCATAATTCTTAGAAAGAAAAATTTTCGGCACCCACATCTTATTATAAAAACAGGCTTTATGAAATCCTAAAGACTGAGTTTCATTTAAAGAATAATTCTTTTCCTAGTGTCCACCACACTGACACTTAGTGAAGAATGGAGAACTTTGTGGAACAACATAATTATTACTAAAAACAGGTTTAGAACTAGTATAACCAAAACCATAACTATTCCTTAGAGGTCATATTTGATAATACATTTTATCAAAATTTTCCTTACCTAAGATAAATTTTGACAAACCCTTCCTCAAGGAAAATATTTCAGATTTGTGTTTGATAACCAAGTTCTTGTCTTCAAAAACATTTGATTTTGAACTAGAGCTAGGCTCGAATACATTTTTCTTAGAAATTACGTTTTCTAGATCTTTAGAAAGTTTATTCTTCTCAGAACATACTTCTTTATGATTTTTTGAAATACTTTCAAAATCAGCTTTTTTGTTATCAAGATCTTTAGAAATATCTGATATTTCCTTAGTAAGAATAGTATTCCTAGATTATTCCTTATCATGATTTTTCATGAGTTTTGAGTTCTCAATCTCAAGAAGTTTGGAAAACCTAGAAACTTCTTCATAGGAAGGTAAAGTATTATCTTCATCAGGAAAAGATTCTTCATCAGAAGAGTCATAATGTCTACTATCATTAGCATTTAAAGAAACATTGGTGAATGATTTAGCATTGCGTACCTTAGCCATTAAGCAATGGTTTTTAATAGTTTGTCTGGCTATTAGACCAAGATTCTTTTCTTTAGAAGATTCATAATCCAACGATTCATCTGAAGAGTCACCACCACTGGCACTCCAGGTGTCATTAGATTTCAGAACGTTCTTAGATTTATCCTTGTAATACTTATTTCTATTTCTCTCTGAATGCCTTTCATTCCTTTCTTTTTTCTTGAGCATAGGGCAATCAGGTCTTATATATCTAGATCTATTTCATTCGTAACATGTGACTTCTGAATCATTCTTGTCTTTCCTGTCCTTTTTCTTATATCTAGATTGAAAGTTCCTATATCCAACTAACTTGTTTCATCCTTCGAGCAAGATTTGCTAATTCATTTTATGAGGATTCACTTCCACTAGATTCAGATTGAATAACAACTTTTTTATATTTGGATCTAGTAACTCTCTCAAGAGTCTTGGATTTCATATGATTAGAAGTTGTAGTAAAATGAAAACTACCATTTATATTCTTCTTCTTTATATTATCAGAATCTCTCTTCATTCTGGTCTAATGCTGAAGAAGAGTTCCAAACAGTTCATCAAGAGTAATCTGAGTAACCTTTCTGTTCTCATCAATAGCAGTCCTCTTGGATTCCCACTCATTGGGAATGATGTCTATGATCTTTTAAACAAGATATTCATCATCTAATCCTTTCTCACCCATGAATTATAAACTATTCACAATATTCATGAACCTTTTTTGCACCATACATATGGGTTCTCTATAAGGAAAATAAAAACCATGATATTCAACTCTGAACATGGATTTTCTTATTTCAATAACTTTGGAATTTCCAAAGTGAGTAAATTCATGTTTCTTCCATATATAATTTTCTGCTTCATAAGATGAAATTTAGATATATATGTTTCTAGTCATTGAACAAAGTAAAGTATTGTGTACCTTATAATTCAGTTGATATTCATGATTTTCTTGATTTGTGAAGGTACTAACTTCTTTGTCAGGGATCTTGTATCCTCCAGTAAGCATAACAATGTTATATACACCAGTATTGATAATGAAAGTATTTATACAATCTCTCAAATATTCATAGTCATTTCCATCAAAGATAGTTGGTCTAGTTGGATTGAGATTGTCTATGGAACCAACATTGATTCCTGTCAACTTAAGGAAAATTCATTCCACAAAAAACTTGTTAATAGGAAAAAAATTGTAAACAAGGAAAATATTCTTAAGCAAGGAAAATATAGAACAAGAATATATCTAAGAAAAAATATGAATCCAAACTAAATTAATCTGAAAAACTGATTCCAGAAAAAGTGAATCCGGAAATTCAATTTCGAAAAATATAAGAAGAATATGAATTCTCTTCTGAACCTAATCATGAGATTAATTCAGATTGAACCAATCCCTTGATACCAATTGTTTAATTTGTACAGGGTATGAGGTTTCCAACCTCTGATACCAATTGTTGAGATGGCATGTCTGAGTATGATATACTGTATAATACCAAATGTAGGACGAAATAAAAGAGATACTATATTGAGTATCTATTGATGCTAAAAATACAAGAGGGGGGGGGGGTGAATTGTATACTATTAAAAATTCCTTTGGAACTTTTAAAGATGGTTATGTTTAACAAGGTTAAACAAGGGAATTCACAAAACCTCTAGATCTACACACTTGCTTGAATCATGAAATATTATTCCGAGAAAGCAATTCTAGAAAAGTGATTCTGGAAGTAAAACTTCACAAAAGTTTACAAAGTTGAAGATTCTACCTTAAAGCTTATAGAATATTACTAAATCAGAGTACAAGTATAAGGAAGTATAGGATAGTTATACTTTCTTCAACAATACAAACACAGAGGAAAACTTGTAACAAAGCAAGTAACAAGTAGTAAGTCTTTTAACATAAAGAGAAGGGTATCCGACAACCTTGGATAAAGGTCCCTTGATTTATACTTTCAAGAAAGCCTATCTTACCCACACTAGGGTAATCCCTCGATACGATGATTAGAGTCTGTCTTGATATCCCCGCAAGCCCTCAACAATCAGGTAGTTGGAACCTCTCTCTTCCTCAGCAAGGAAGCCCACAACTTCAAGGTAGTCGACACCCCTATCTTCCTCAGTAAGAAAGTCCTCAACTTTAAGGTAGTCGGAAAATCTGTGTTCATATCCCCATAAGCCCTTGAATGTACTTAGTAACATTCAAATTCACATGAATTAAAACTAAACAAGAAGTTCAGTACACACAAAGCAGTGAGAGTCTCTATCTAGAAATCACTTCAATAGCATGTGGTCTCTAGATTCATCAAACAATTATGAGCTCTTTCAAATGAGATTCTATTTATAGGCACAGATTCATCGGTCGACTCCCTCCTCCAACAGTCATATTTTCATTGAATTTTAGAGGGAACTGTACATGTGTCACTCAAACAAAGGTTAATTAGTAAGTGAAAGAACGACATCATTTTATAACAAAATAGGTTTTAGAAAAGTATGGTTACATAACTAAAATCCAATATTCAGAATGTAAGGAAATATGAAAGGTAGGTGTCTAAACAAAAATGAATTTTAAGTCTATAATAAAAAGGTATTTGGATTTTGTTTTCTGGGAATTCAAAACCCAAATTCTATAGAATTACAGAGTCTGAATTTCAAGGAAATTCAGAATCTAAATTCACAAGAATTCAGAACCAGAACTCACAAAGTTTGGAGTCAAAATTCATGAGAATTTAGAGGTAGAACCCATGAGAGTTCAGAGTCTGAATTTAGAGAACTCGGAGTCAGAGCTTAGGAAAGTTCGTAACTAGAATTCGTAATCAGATTTCAAAGTAAGAACTCAGAAAGTTTGTAACCAGAATTCGTACTCAGAATTCGGAGTCAGAACTAAGAAAGTTCGTAACCAGAATTTGTATTCATAATTTCGAGTTGAACTTCATAAACGTTCATATCCAGAATTCGTATTCAGAATTCAGAGTCAAAACTTAGAAAGTTCGTAACCAGAATTTGTATTCAGAATTTAGAGACAAAACTCAGAAAGTTCGTAACTAGAATTCTGATTCAGAATTTGGAGTCAGAACTCAGAAAGTTCATATCCAGAATTCGTAGTCAGAATTCAGAGTCAGAACTCAGAAGAGTTCGTAACCAGAATTATGAGAATTCTGATCCTAGAACAGAATGCTTCATATCTAGTTATTTATTTAAATCCTATGTTTTGGTTTCAAACTGAATTTTACACTTAGAAAAATTATGATATTTATAATGAAACATGGTAAGGATAAATTTCCTTGGGGAATGAAATTATACCTTATAGAAGTAAAACACAGGGTAAAAATAGATTTTCCTTGAGATAAGGTGTTTGTGATTTTCAAAACAGGAGAGATGGTAAAGTCATAAGGAAACATTAATGAATCAAAAATATTCCCCTTGAATGAAGGAATGGAAAAGTTATAAGGAAAATCTTATTGACTCAACAGATGGAGGATATTAGAATATGTTCAGGTTCCAAGTGGATAAAAATGGTGGTTGGGTGCGTCTTAGTTTCAGTTGACGGTGCTTCTTTGTGAGGAGGAATGCGATGGAGGCTATCATGATGGCTAGTTGTGAGGGTGGTGGTTGCTAGAGAATTCAATCACTAGTGGTGATCCTTAGTGAGAGTTGAATAAAACCTCTCTGTATATTTCAATTTATTTTTTGAATCCATTTATTAGATTGTTTTTATCTAATATATATGTGTATATATATATATATATATATATATATATATATCAATATATGGGCATTTATTTTTTTCTAATTTAAATATTTATATATAATTTGACATTTAATAATTTGATCTCATAATGTTTAATTAATAAAGTATATATATAAATACACACACACACAGATATATATATATATATATATATATATATGTTATCATTTAATCTACATTATATATGTCCTTATGTACATAATTTTATTATTATTATTATTAAATTTATACTTTTAGTTAATTTAATTATATTATATTAACATTTTATCACCCATATGTTTTATAGTATTGATTAAACATCACATTTATTTTAATTTTTTCCTATTTATTAAATACATATTCATATATATTTCTCTTAAATCATATTTTTGTCAAAATTTGTTTGTATAATTTAATTTAATAACCTATATTATATTTTTATTTCTGAAATTTTTTATTTTTATTAATTTGTTAAATAACATCCATTTTACTAATGATTTTAGAAAATAATTACGTGTATGTTTATAGATAAATTTTGAATTCCAGTCCTATAGATCTACTCCTAATAGTCTTTTATCCAAATTATTTCATTGAATATAAATAAATATGGTCAAAATAAACTATGAATATTTTAACTTATTTCTTTTTTAGTAGAAAATTATATTTTTTATAATATATATTACATGCTAAAATATATATCATACACTATCTATACTATTACCATAATATTATTACATTTATCTTATATCTAAAAATATATTTGTTATATAATTTGTATTCTTCAAATATTAATTCATATATTCTATATGTAATAGTATTTCTAATTTTATAATAATAAATTATAATATAAATTATAATATGAATATTGTATTTTTAAATAGATACTATGAATGTTTAAACTTAATTTATTATAAAATATATAAATAAAAAATAAATTTAAATTAAGAAATTTATACTGATGTCCAAGGGTGTTACATAATCCCCACAATTTTTCATTTTCAAGGAAAATAAATCATTTCAAGTTTATTCGGATATTTTGGGATATATTGTGAAAAAGTATTATTTCATGATTTATAATTTTATTTATTTATTTCTCATGTTATTTGAAGAATTCATGCATTTGAATTATGTTTTTTAAGGGCTCTAAATTTTTGGTTCATATGAATGTTTTTTCTTCATGCAAAATAGTCTTGATCTTATGTGGTAAAATTGTCTATGTATTGTAATATGTAATGTGTAATGATTTTGATCTTGATATATTATATTTTATTCTTGGGATGATTGGAAAATGGAAAGGGTAATATTGTCCAACATATTTTTCTAGAACCAAGATTATATGTATGATAATTTTCGTAAGTGTGTGGATATATAACATATTTTGAAGGGAACTAATGATACATAACATATTTTCCCCATGAAGAAACATGCATACAATATTTTTGAAGAGAAAAGGGAAATGTGTAACATATCCTGGCAGGTGAAGTGGAAATCTAGTTATGTCTAAAACATATAAAATATTTTTAAGACTCTTGGTGATATGTATATTATTGAGTAGAAATTCAAAATCTTCTCCGATATTTCATCATACGTGTCACGCATAACTTCATACACAAGGAATAGAAATAGATTTTGGTTATGTTATGCATCATATGTATAAAGTTCAGATTATTACATGTACCTTCAAACTCAAATTCTGGAAAAATAATATGGCAATCGTATTTTTGAAAACACTAGAGGATGATGCTGTATTTATTATTAATATTAGTTCAAGTATTATTATTGATGAACTGTTCATCATGATATAGACATGTAAAAATGAATTGTAAGCATTGTATATGAGTGTTTATTGATTATATACTATTATAGAATAGGGGGAAGTAGACATTTGATTTTAGGGATAACGTGGTAGTTGTTAAAGAAATTAGTGAATTTATCCCAGATTGAGTGCATATTTTGTTTGATTATTTTTGTAAAGTAATATTCTCAAATAATGGTTGAATATTTTGTTTCAGTATGGTGAAATGACTATGCAAATGGATATTTTTTTTCATTCATTAAATTTAGAATAAATTATGCAACACATTGAAAAAAATACAACAGGATTTTTGAATTATTTTAACATTTTTTACAATTATTTAAAGATGTTTTGAGGTGTACAGAAGTGTTTGAGAAGGAATTTAGTTGATTTACTACTTTATAGTTTTTATATGTTTTTTTGTAGAAAAATTACTAATTCATAAACAAAGGGTTTATTTAGAGTAAATTTAGAGTACACAATAACTCTATGTGAAGAATGTATAGTTCCCATGAACTCTATATAGAAGAACATAGTGTTAAAATTAACTCTACAAAGAGTGAATATAGGGTTCCTGAACCAACTAAATGAAAATGTAAAGTGAATGTAGAGTTTATTTAAAATCATGTACATAAAAATTCATCTATATAGAGTTCATAATTAGGTAAATTACATGATTTTTAAACATGGATGATATGAGTTTAGAAAATTAATTTTCACAACAATTAACACTAAAATATCACAATAAAGTATAAAAAATCAGAATTAATTTTCTGGTTAAATGTTTATTTATTCATACGATGATCATCTGTTTATTAAAGATTAAATATGATGATAAATTTTTTCAATCATGGTTTCTGATGAGATTGCATAATAAACCTAAAATTTCTTTATCAAAGGAGGAGTTGTTCATGTAGTAAAAAATAAAACCTCAACATCCACATATATATTTCATGTAGAAATATAGTTACGACAGTTTAATTATATGAAGTTTATGTATAGAGTAAAATATTTGAGAAGTCCACATTTGTTTTGGTTAAAGTAATGAATAAATTATTTATTTTTTTGGAGACTCAAAATAATAATACCCAAAATAAAAATAGAATTATTTTACATCATTTCCATAATTTTAAACATTATATATCACAATAATCTCACAAAGATCATACAACCATTTGGTTTACTGTATTTGAGGACCAGTTACATTGGCATCTTATTTTATAAAATCATTAGATATTTTTATATGATCGATCCCTTCTAGAACCCCTAATAGACTTCTCATATGTTATACTTATCTTTATGACATAGGGAAAGAAACATTAAAAAAGAGTGATCTAAAATTCTAGGTAAGGGAAAACTTATCAACATGATATCAAGGTTTAATTCATAATCATATGAGAAATCAAGATCATGTTGAACTTTATTATTAAAATAACATTTAAAAAAAAGTTTTTTTTTCTAAAAATCAGGGTGAAAGTACGTATAATATTAAAATAATAAACATTTACCTTGACATATGAGTGTTAAATAATTATTTAAACATTGTATATGGAAATAAAATCACAATATCATAGAATTAGAGAATATGTGGGAACAATATAAGAAATTACATCATAAAAATAAGTCAAGTATCACTCTTAAGACCTTTATTATAAAGTGGAATGTTTCCCATGGTGGATTATGTTCACTCCATAATCAATTAAATATAATATCATAAGGTATAAATCATTACCTAATTCATTGGAGGTCTATATAATTCTAGGACCATCAATCACATAACATAGTGTACTTATGATAGTTTCATTTGCACCATCCATAGTGTAAGATGTCTCATATTGGATTAGTTTTACTCCATTATCCCATACATAAAATCCCATGAGCTATAAATATTTACCCAAAGCATTGGAGTGGTATATATTTCTGGTCTTACCCACTAAATCATATTATTTAAATGAATAACCACTCCACATAAAAAATACATTCATAATTTCATAAAAGAAATATTAACTAAATAAATATATGAATTTCATGATCATTGAAACAAATAACAACTATGAAACAACCAAAGATATAAGGTGGATAATTCAAAAATAATATGTTTCCTTTTAACCAAAGAAACTTTAAAGGGTGTTTACATTGATGGAATACACCCTTGAAAATAATAATGATTCAAACGACAACACATAAGAGATTAAGAATTGGGGTCATTTGATACTATGAGTTAAATTTCTATAAAATGACTATAGTATCTTTTAAATTAGTTGGTAAATCATAAAACATAAATCTCATAAGGTTAATTCCATTTGAAAATAAAAAGAGAAAATGTACAAATAAATTTAAAAGCGTTTTCATAAAAAAAACTTTTAATATTATCATAAAAGATGATTTTATGGTTTATTTTATATAGGATCCAATATTTTTAGGCTAGGAAAAAGTTATAAATTTTTTTTAGAATCTGTTTTGTGGACAAGTCAAATATTAAACCGAGCCTTAGAATGTAATTCAAAGAGTGGGAACACTTAAATTTTTTTTGGTTTAAATATTGAGAGGTGTATCAAAAGTTTAGATTGGTTTTAGGAGTTTCAAGATCTAAAAGATTTCTTATTGGGAGAAATATCCAGGGAGAATGGGTTTTTTAAATCATGTGTCTCCTTAGGATAATCCATACGACCCCTCAATGGGTTTCACATGGTTTGTTAAACTATTAAAGGAGGGGCGCATATCTATGTGAAATGTCTAATGTAAATTGTTGAGGTAGATGTATTGTATGTGCATATTTATCCAAACCATGTGCCAATCCTTCATGGTTAGTGATATTTATCCACTAGCACCACACTGTTGGTGCACAATTATCCCAAACCATGTGACCAAATCGTGAAGGGTGTGGCTCTTAGGTAGTGAGAGCCACACAACTGATGAACTATTTGAAAATAAATGTGGTCTAACAGTGAACCTCATTTAATGAAGAAAAATGACTATTTTCACTCTTCCCTTAAATGGGTTTTACCCCATTTTCTTCTCCCATTAACCTAGGAGTCCTCCCACACATGAACATCTCATCTTTCTCTTCCCATGGTGGTTTCTCCCACATTCTGGATCTGGTTTAAGCATCTTTAGGTGCATTATAAGTGTATCATTAATTCTAAGACTCCTCATCCTTCACTTTTTTACTTTTTCATTTCTCACGCTACAGTTATGTGAGACAATTCTCCCTATTTTTAAGGCGTTTGATAATTATTCCAATTTATTTCATTCTAGATTGAATCAAGGACCTATATTGGATGAGTAGAGTGTCTTAAGTATGATGTTGGTAGTCTATATTATTTTCCATAATTGTTTCATTGATTATAAATTATTTACATTGGGATGAAGAATAGTCTTCCCGTGTGTTTATCTTAAAAAAATATCTTTCATTGAACACTAAGACCTGGTTTACACATGTTATAACACCCTCGTAAATATTTGGAGGCCAAAAAACCTTACCCAAAACACCGCTAAAGGTGAGTTCTATTTAAAATAATTATGATGATCATTATTTCATGTGGTGAAAATCAATCTAGCGGTGGGTTTGGATATATTCATCAAAGACTTAATTATCTTAAGACCAAAACACCGCTAAGGTGTGTATGGATTGATTGATATTTGGAATGAACCATTTGAGTTGAATAGCAACTATTGAGGGG
This sequence comes from Viscum album, assembly GCA_963277665.1. NCBI lineage: Eukaryota > Viridiplantae > Streptophyta > Magnoliopsida > Santalales > Viscaceae > Viscum > Viscum album. Next base: position 77,753,705 of record OY728163.1, on the reverse strand, counting down.
ATTGGGTGGTATAAAATAGCTTATAAATTAAGTGCCTAGTGATATTTTAAATTCAAATGATAATGATAGACTTGGTATGGATGAATGGAATGACCAAGGGGTATTAAACTGAATTAAATTCGAAATGGAATGTTAACCCATGTGGGTCTCCTTATTACTTATAAATGAATTTATAAAAGATTTGAAATGTGATAATCAGTCATGGTGTCCATTATAATATTTGATAATCAAGCATGTCATACCTTATGAAATGTGACACTTAGGTATAGAATCCCTTATGAAATGTTATATTTAGGCATGGTGTCCCTTATAAAATTCGATAATTTTTGTTTAACCCCTTATGAAATGTGATACTTGGGCATGGTGTCCCTTATGGAATGTGATACATGAGAATGAAATGCCTTATCAAATGTGATACTCAAGACTATAATCCCTTACGAAATGTGATACATGGGAATGTTTTCCCATACTATAGGTGAAACCTGGTAATATCATACCATATTATTATGTTCATTACATTCCTTGTTATTTACATGAATGGAATCCCTTATAATTTATGCGAATGGTGTCCCTTATTATCACATGATTGGAACACCTCATTGTGATAATCGAGCTTGGGGTCCCTCTTAACTCATGATAATTGGGAATGACATCCCTCATGATTTATGATATGCATGAATGGAGTATCTTTTCACTCTACGAGACTTCTATGACAATACATGGACACATGAGTTATGACTCCAATCATTTCTAGTAATAGTATATATATATATGGATACATATGTCACTATGTATGTAGTCCATATATAAATACATATACATATATATAAATTGTGACCCCTATCATGGATATTCTATCACAGGCTGAATTAGTTATGGATGGACATGTGTCCTATAAGAACATTAGACGACATGTTTATATCTATTGTTTATTATGGTGCCTTACTTTTGTTATACCCATACACTTATTATTTTACATACATGGACTAGATATCTCTAGAAATAAATGGTGTTGGACTACTGATTATATCCTAAACCATGTTCGGGCCCCCATTTGGTACCCGAATATACATCATTTGGTTACAAGTTAGGTTATAGTTATTCTTTTTATTATTTCCTTATGTAATAGGACTAGATATAAGATCTTTGAAGTAGAGGAGAAACATGAATAGTGGATGAAATATATATTTAGAGACTTTTTGTTTTTTATATTTTTTAGTATGGTCCTTTAGTATTATTTTCTTCTATATTCTTTCCATACTATATTTATTACCCAACATGTTCGTGACTGAACATTAATTCATTTATTATTTGTTTTTAGTTATTAATATTTTTCAATTCCATTAGTTATATTAAATAATTTTTATTATATTTTATAACACTATGATACTATAATCCTAAGGGTATAGACTCCCCACTGTACCACCTATAGACCATTTCTATTTGTCAACAACCTCTAGTGATAGGGAGGCGAGCTTTAGGCAATGTGGCCATCCTTCTCAGGGTTATAGGGGCTCTAGGTTTGGGACATTTTAAAGTGGTATCAATGGTTTATTTTCCTTTTGTATTGTGGTTTTTGGGATGGTTGTTGGCACAAAAATATGTGCAGAGGAAAAAACATACAAAGAGAAAACCACTTCCGAAGAGGCTCCCTCACGAAGCCCATTCACGGAGTCCCAAAACATCATGTATGGTGTGAAGACAAAGACACCTTTGTGGTCACCACGAAGTAAAGAGGCTAGAGGATCCACGGTTACTGTGCAATTGACCAAAAGTCTCACACCATGGATTGAGCCGAATCGACCTCTGTGAACCCATCGAACTTGACAGAACCCTCTGCAAGCACCGCGAAGAGAACCTAGGGGAGCTTCGTGCTGAGGAGGGGATGACGGTTGACTCCGCAGTTATGAAGAACTTGACGCAACCCATGACAGACCATGGAATTCAATGTGACTTTGCACCGAGCTATCCCTACATCGTGTTGCCCCTCTCTTATAAATACTGAGGTCCCCTCGATCCCAAAGGAAGGATACCTCAACCCTTCACCTTCTCATCTATCAAATCGCGATGCACCTTCTTCTCTCAGAAATCTTGAGAAAAATGGGATCTTCCAAGTACTTGAGAATTTCAAATTACCATAACCTTAGCTCAAATACCACCCCTATTCAAGAAAGGATGCCCCTCACAGAACCCACCAGACATCCCAAAGGAAGGAGATCATCAAGGGGAATCATGTCTTATCCAAGTCATCTTGCTTCCTGAAGTATCTTTTATACACATATGAACCATATGCTAAGGCAGGGTCACTATGTTTCATGAAGCACATTGCCTCACACTGCTATGATTTGCAAGGGACCCTTGCTTCATGAATTCACACTCCACAAAATCCTTTCCACTTCACAAAGAACCCTTCATATTCACCTATACCATATTCCTTGGCTAGGCCACCCCACACCGCGAAGAATACCCCTTCGCGAATACCCTCCACTACATAGAGCACCAGTTCTTCAAAAATCATTTTCCTTGGAACCCATTTACTTTGAAAACCCTTCTTATATATGAGCCTTCAGGTTTGTATGAAGTTATTTCAAGGCCCCTCAGGTGGTGCTTTATGTTTCATTTCTTAGCCTTATACTTCTTCGCATCAGCACACTAATGGATATTTCTTCTTCTCATAGGCATGATAACGTGGTCCCCTCAGTGGATCACTCCACAACACCGCCTCACCACGATATTTATGATACCTTCTATTCTATAAGGGTGGGTGGGTATTAGTTATGTAAGGCCTAGGGGTGCAGAGTGAACCTACCTCATCCGATATTTAAGATGTTAAACTGCCAGGCACCATCATTTTTAGCACATGATGTTAAACTGTGGCCTCCCCCATGCATTATACATGGAGTGCCCCATCTTGGATATTCTTCATGCCTGCTCGTCTCCAAGGGAGTGAGATCACCGTCACATGGAATGTGATACTCTTTGTTGGAGTGGTGTCTGTCCATGGGGAAGGGAAACCATCTTGGTGTAATCCCCTATACTTTCTTGAGGGAGGTAGAATCCCTTCTCCTCCTCTCTTCTTCGGTGCCAAAGACTAGAGGAGAGATGGGAACGAGACCATTGTTATCCCATCCCACTCCCTCTAGGATTTTTCTCTATCGGTCCTCCATCCTGGAGTATGTCCAAATCTCCATATCCCTTGATTGCTAACCATGCATAAGCCCCTGTTTCCTCTTAATACCCACTCTACTTCCCCCGGATGCACCTTTTGCGACATGATCACCAGGTATTTTCTACCTTTTGTTTCTCACACCGAGCATGACTCATGTGGAATTAGAGTAAGCATTGAATATGGTATCCTTCCATGTATGCCTTATCGTGTAATCCCCAACCTCTTCCGAACTATGTAGACACTGATCCTTGTCTCCTAGGCAAGGTACGTAGGAAGCCTCCCTGAGGTCGAAGCCCAACAACTACTTTTACCGACCTATTCACATTGGTTCACTCATCTTGAGTGATGTTAAACTGTATCCTCCCTTAAGAAATACATATAATTTGTTCTTTGTCTCCTAGTAAAGGTACTTAGGAAGCCTATATGAGGTTTAATCCCAATACCCATTGATCCCAACCAATCTATGTCAGTCTACCCTCGTCCTGCATGACGTTATACTGTATGCCCCCTTTCATCTCGCATGATGTTAAACTGTATGCTACCAAATTACATGGGATTTAATCCATGCCCCAAAGACAAGGTATGTAGAAAGACTCCCTGAGGATCAAACCCAACCAACGGTAAGCTGTTGGAACCCCAACCAACAGTAAGACTTTGGAACCCCAACCAGCAGTAAGCCATTGTATCCCCACTTAACTGTAAGCCGTTGTAACCATAAGAAGGTAATACATTGTAGTCCATAATCGATTGTAAGACATTGTAGTCCCATTTTCTGGGATGCACATATCTGGTCCACCCCCAAGAATCAGACCAACTCAGGCAGCTAACCACGCATAGGCCCCAGTATATCGTCAGGTCATTTTCATATGCATACACCCTGATTCCATACCCCCATCCCGAACTATGTGGAAATTGATTCCATGACTTGGGGATATGTAGGAATCCTCCCTAAGGTTCAATCCCATCACTCATGTCCCTTCCTGTCTTATATCTCTCGAGCCTATGTGTTTTGGGATGGTCATTCCCCGACCTGGAGGTTCTTATTTCTCTTGTACCATCTACCAAGTGTCCATTCTCATGGGTTTCTTAATCAGGTGTCCCATAACCCCCCAAACTACATAGACTTTAATTCACTGCCACATGGATACGTAGGAAGTATCTTTGAGGATCAATCCCAACATCACCATCATCCTCATGTCGGTTCCATATCATTCTCCATCAACTCTCCATTGTCTATATTGATTCTTACCCAGACCGCCAGATCTCAGTGAGATCATTTCACCGACTTTCTTTCCGCTCCTAGTAGTAATCGGGTAACTAACCACATGTTATTCCAAACATCAGTGTTCCCTCCAAGGGTTACATCCTTTTGATTCACTCCCTTCAGTGTTCTAATCAGTCCGGTCTGTCTCCTCTAGATGTTAAACTCATGGAAAACCCTGTGTTAAACATGGGAAGATGAGGAAAACTTTAAAGACATTTCTATGTCATATAATTCCCCACACTCAACATGGGATGCCTCAATCTTCCATAACCTTTAGAATACCTATCATATGGGGAAGAAACCCTAACACATTAATGTTCCGACATCCATACATGCCAGTGATGTCCAACATGACTACTCCCTCGATTGAAGGTTGCTGCACTGACCGGACGCCTTGGAATGTCTTGGAAGAAGCAGTGTAATTAACCAGAGTCAATGAAGACATGGCACTAGGAAAAGTTTCATAAACAACATCTTAAGTCATTAAGGGAGACCCATATTAGGTAATGAGTTTCAAGGAGGAATCCATGGAATGAGGAACCGACATCCCATCATCCCATTTCAATCAAAGAGAAAATGTCCTTGAATAAATGAAAGATTCCGCCTGCCTTTGGAAAGCGGTAACGCTGGGTAAAAGATCATTACATCCCCCAAAAACGAGGGATTCACACCCTAGAAAATAATCAGAAACAGAAATGGTGAACCTGAAGTGAAATTATTCTACTCAATCTGAAGATTAGCACTGCTCGAGACATCAATGGATTAGTGGGTCACAATATCTAGTTACCCGGTACAGGACCCAAGCTGTCATGATTGGAAACCAATTACTGCCCACCCATTGATGTAGGGGCATGGGAAACATCAACACAACAATCTCACGTGGCCTCATCTCTCTCATAGAAGCCTTCACGTCCACAAATTCTTGGCACCCATGCTACATCTCCCTACCTGAATTCATTCATAGATGAGTGATTAATGATCTCGTTTTAAGATATCATGAGGAGGGGGTTATCCCAAACTTTGATAGGGCCCAATAATACCTAGTAGATTCTGCACCTCGTCATCACTACTTCCCCCATTTGTCGTGTAGGGATCCACTTCTCCCCACTCCAACATTTAATATTTTCGAGAGCCTCTCTTCGGAATGCTTCGATGACTCCCTCCCCTACGCCAATGAGGCGAGGGATGTCCGGGAAAACCCAACTAGAATACTATTCTAGGGGCTCCCAAGGAGGGATCCCACCAGGACACGTTAGCACTGCCACCCATCCCTGTATGATGACGGGTAGGTGACTTATGCACCTGCACAACCGACCCCGACCTAATTAACCCAACACCGTCGTTGGGAGCAAGCTGAAGAGGATGGCCACTAGGGGGTGTCATCATCAATGGATCTTGTGCCGTGTTCCACATCCAACACATACAATCAGTCTCTTGTTTATTCCTAGAAGGGTCACTAATACACCCGAACTAGATTGAGGCCCTAACCACTCCATGGGTAGGCTGGGTCGACACCCTTGGTCGCCGACACGGGTGGCGTCCGTTACGGGCCGACCCACATTAATACAATCTAGTACAGAGGTCCTCCCCACACTATCACTAATGATAGGGAAGGTCCTCCCCGCTCCCAAGATCGTTGTGGTGGTCCTCCCTATGCCACCATCAATCCAAGCAAAGGTCCTCCTCACTGTACTTACACCTAGTAAGAAATCCTCTTACGCACCACTAACCTCATGTATGGATATGTTTCTCCCATCACATGTCACCAATGTGAAGATGCTACTCTTCTGGTCAACCGTCATCATGGGGGACTTCCCCATGTCCTTACAGCAACCGATGAAGGTCCTCTTTGTACCAGAAATTAGAGAAGCACAAGTTTTCCTCACTTAATGGGCACCCAAAACGGAGGTCCTACCCGTGTTTAGATCAACTGGTACGAGGACCCTAATCCCACCGACACTTCTAGAGGAAATAATAATGGGGGAATTTCCCATGCTCATACTTGCTCTAGCAGAGGTCCTACCCGCTCCATCACTTCCCGCAAGGATTCCATCCATGCATTAGCTAGTGGAAATAGAGGTCCTCCTCGTGTTATCTTTGACATTTTCTAGATGCTACTTGCACCCCTACTCACTCAGGAGGAAGTCCTCTTTACCATAGGAACAATTTTTACAAAGGTCCACCTCGAGTCAAAAATCTATCCTATCTCCAAGAGCCATCCTGAGATAGGAAGGTGGCTTGGTAATGCCATAAAAAGAACACTAAGAAGATTAAAACTGTGATTAAACCTATATGCTTATCAGACTCTGAGGTGGAATACGATTCGACAATAGAACCCTCACCTCGATCCTTTGTTTTAAGGGCCAGGGCAGGAACAAGGAGTATCTGAATTATCCTTCAGAAATGTGAGGTCAACTAGATTCCCACCACCCTATACAGATGCATCCAGGTGGAGGAATATTTGGCCCCTTCCCAGGGCCTAGCCATGAAATCCCCCCAATCATCAAGAGGGTCATTCTCTACCTCAACTAGAGATCCTGAAAGAGTTATTCTGGGGACCAATAATGGATGAACAACCGCATAGAACACCATCAATGACCGTAACCCATGTGCCAGAAGCTGTAGTTGCAATCCCATATTACCAGGATGTGGTGTCTCAATCGTTACACTCATCGTAGGATATCCTAAGATGTAGTGTCTTGTCATCTCATTCGCTGTATTCTCCATCGGATGATCTACCATCTCAGCGGTCTGCTTCATTGATGTTTCCAGTCTCATAGACACCTCTAGTTGATGAGTGGGGCAACCAAGGGTCATATCCTAAGTCTGATCTGAGAATATTTTGGGAAATTCTCATAGTAGATCATTTCTCCAAGATATTCTAGCCAATTGCGACTGCCAACTTCAGTGTGCCAGAATAACTTACCCAGGAGGAAGTCGTGTGCTTTCACCAAACCCTATGGGCGACAAAATTCTGTCTCTGTTATCAGTGAGTGGATTACCCAAAGAGTTAGGCACACTTTGAAGATATTTACCAACAATGTAGTATGTTTGACTTGGCTGCACTCCTTATGTACCAACACTCTGAGTCGCCCAGTCACCACCTAAACCTCCAACAATGATGAGTTTATAGAATTAAAGTGCTATGAATAATTATAAAGAAGGATTCCCCCCATGTTTAGGTCCATGGTTGGGGTAGTAGTTTTCCCTTTATTTCAACTCTATTTGGCACCAGCCCAAATTTCAAGGCGATATTGAGGATATGCCTCTAGGTAGAGTCATAGTTAACATGGACAATCTATCAGATGAAGAGAGGGAAACATGGATCATTGGAGAGAACTTACCACTCAGGGGAGTGCCACACCTATTGGATCTAATAAGAAGAGTTACTCGCCAACAGATAAGTTTACTGGGTATTTTTGTACCTACCAAGTCATTAGACCTCTACAGGAATCCCAATAAAGGCAAAGAGCATCTTGGGTCCTTCAAACCCTCTACCTATCTGGCTTAGTGAAGAAGACAAAGGATGATCCCAAAAAGGCCACATTGGAACAACAGCTCATTGAGCACAAGAAGATGGTCAATGACCTCCTTGCTGAACGCGCCACGAAGCGACGACCTGATAATGATGATCCTCTACTAAGGAAGCAGGGGTAGATACAACAGTCCTCAGGCGATTTACCCCCCGGGTGACCCTGACCATCCTACCCACATAGAAAGGATAGAGGTCGAAACATATTAAAAGTGGGTGAGATATGTGTCACCAAATCCACCCGAGCGGCGTGATAATCCTCATGACCCATCACAGGTTCCCCCATCTGCTCTCTAGGTAATCCCTCTAGCTGCTCCACGAGCCACTAGGCTTGCTTATCATGTTCAGTAACCTCCCAACACACTGGTGGTTTGGGACCCTCATTAATACAGGAACCCCCACCCAGATGATTCAATGGAAGCTCTCATTGCTCGCCTTGAGGCATTGGAAACTCTATAGGTGGCAATCTCACCTAATGGCAAGCCATATCTGGCATGGGTTGATTATAAGCTATCTCATCAGGTTTTGGAAATCTCACTTTTCCCCCTTTAATGGTATGGGTGACCTATTGAAACCTATGGCCCACTTCATCTCAAGGTGTGGACCAATGCTGGGAACTCTGAAGCAACAAAAGGCTGCCAAAATCTAGTGTTTCATACAGCTATTGGAAGGTCTTGCATTTGTCTAGTACAACCAGCTACCCTTTAGTTCGGTCACCCACTAGGAATATCTCCGTAGATAGTTTCTTTACTAGTTCATCTCTACCACACATAAGACAAGTATTTCAGACCTTTTCAAGTGTAAATAGAGGCTTGATGAGCACATAAAGAACATTATTTCTAGGTGGAAAGGCCTCAACTACTCCCTGGATATGCCAGTGACTGAAGAACATCTACTGAAAATGTGTGCGGCGAATGTCAAAACCGAATTTTTTACCTCTCTCATTACCTAAAAATGCCTCGGTGGATTCTGAGACTTCTCTAATAATTCCTAGAATCTAGAGGAATCCTTACAGAAGGCTTATTAGGCACATCCTTTGTCTCCTGCAATTCCCACGAGATGGGCTGCTAAGGTTGAGCTTGCCATGGTGGCACAAATAGAGGCCCCTAAGTAGTTGGAGTTGTTACCAGTGGGGCCACCTCCACAGCCTCGTAGGGGCCCTCCTTCGGCCCAGTAGTGACCAACCCCAAACCGGCAGGCGCCCCCACATTATGTGCCACCACCACCTAGGTGAGGTATCTAGGTTTAACCTCCTTGACAGGCTCCTCCAGCCCCTCATCAGGTCCATGCTCCTAGATCCCCCTTTCAGGACAAGAGAAAAAGAACCTACTCATTGAACTAGGCGCATGTCCCCAGTTATTTCCAAAGTGCCTAGGAACATGGACTTTTAAGGTTGCCTGAATGCAGGAGGCCCGAAGAGGCAGATCATACTAATCTCCCCAATTATTGCCCATATCACCAGATATTGGGGAACACCCTTAGATAGTTCTATGTGTTTAAGGCCTGGCTTCAAGACCAGGTTGATAAAAACATATTCAGGTTAGGCCCGACTCCAGCATAGGAAGCGTGTGTATTTGGGAAGCTAGACAGTGACAATGACAACAATGGTGAGTGTCATTAGATTCTTAACTGTGGGTCCCAAAAGTATGATGACTAGATGGCTAGTAAGATAGTCACCTGTGCACATGGTATTATCCGTGCACATCTAAATTGACCCAAGACTTCAAGATATTCCACGTAACCTGTAGCCACTCCTTCTGCGTCGACCTATCAACCCCCCTCTTCTCAGAAGAGAAAGAATCGGCAATGCAAAGGAAAAAAATGATCCCCACTAATGTTGTCATCATCCCAAACTCTCTGAAACATTATACCCCTAGATATGGAGATTCACCCTAGAATTCATCTAGTGGTGGTGGATTATTCTAGTGACAATCTAGGGAAAACTTCAGTTAACACCGTGGAACTGGTAAACCCCTACATGATTCCTGACAACGAGGAGAACCAGGTGGATCCTACAAACGTCCCCAACCATCGACACTATTGACAGATCCATAACTATATGGGTCATAGGAGTGCCTGAGTTAGTACTTCCAGCCAGGCTATGCATGCCACTGAAACCAGACAGCAGGCCCAGCTCAGATCTGAACAAGTGCAACCTTCTCATATTGTATCAGCAGGTCCATCATCACCACCATTTGTTTTACTTGATCAGGAAGAGCCACCTCGACCACACCACCATTAGCCACGATCTATTACAGACTGGTATCTATCATCTATCCCACATCCGGTAGTGGATCCGTGAGTTTCGACTAGCGAGTAGCAGGACATTCCCAGCACCAGTCAGCTGCCAATTCAGCCAGAAGGGCTCATCATACCCCCTATCGCAGAACAACCTACTGTAAGCATAAGTACACATTTGGAATAGATGTATGATATCCTTAAGAATATGTCTATAATTCGTGAAAGTCTCTCTATTTGTGAGGCTCTACGCTTATCAATGGATATGCGTGAATCCCTTACTAAAGCTTTAAGAAGCCCCCTCCAGTTTGAGATGGAGGTAGCAGTTTCAGAAGCCTTCCATGTTGTGGCAGTTGAGCATGTTCAATGTAAGGCCATTATCTTTTTCTCTGGAGAATATGAAATATCTCCCATATAGGGGAACATCCTCTCACTTTACATCACTAACCACTTCAATGGAATCAAGGTTCGTCATTGTCTTATCAACATAGGATTTAGGATCAACTAAATCCCTACCCAGACACTTCAAAAAATGGTGTTCTATGAGGATGATTTGAGCCCTTGTGAATTGAAAATCCAAGGTTATGATTGAATTTAATAGACACCGGTTGGAATGATCCACCCGAAGACCTAGTTCGGTGGTCAGATAGCCCGCACCAAGTTCATGGTGTTCTCCCAAGACACTGCCTATAACACATTTATGGGTAGGCCAAGGCTTCACCTTCATGCAACGGTCCCTTCATCATATCAACAGTTACATAAGTACTCCCCTAATGTTCAAGTGGGTGTAATCCAAGGTGAAGAGTCCCTTTTCCACTTATGAAGCCTTCTACTTGGATGTTGACTTCTACAAGAGTAATGAAAAGCAGATTCAGGCTAACGAGGTTGAACACACTACAACTGCGACAGACCCATGGACAGACCTGGATGATGCCTAAATTTTTCTGATCCACTGATTAGAGGCTACAACCCCAGATTTGGGGTAATGATTTTTTGTTTTTGGAATAAGGGGGATCATGTTCCCAAGTCAAGGGGACGCTGTAAGATCACCTCGTATTCCTACACAAATTCAAGATCGAGTAATCCCAGTGTCGCCTACTCCTTCAAGGTATCGAGACGTCCACCCCATGGAAACAACGATATGTCATACTTGATTATTTTCTTGGGCTGGGATAAACTGACTCAATATAACGTTCCACTATTGCTTCGATATCATTACGTGTATCCCCTTGGGCTGAAGACCATATGGGATCAGGTCGACAACTTTCGTCGCTATGGTTTCAGTAGTAAAGGAATTATTCAATGCAGTGTCTACCGCCACTCAGGTTGGCACTATCTTGGCATAGGGATCTGTTAACTCAAAAGAATCTACTCAAGCCAAGGATCCCTCCACTATAGATGAAGAATAGAATTTTGATGATGCATCTCCTGTACTCGAAGAGGGTGTCTCCACCACAGTCGATGAATTGGTATATGTGAACCTTGGTTGTGAGACAAATCTAAAACCCACATTGATCAATGCCTCTATGACTATCGAAGAAAAACAGTAGTACAAGGAATTCCTAATGCAACATCGTGATATATTTTCTTGGAGTTATGATGAAATGTTGGGACTAGATCCTCAGGTCTCCGTCCACCACCTCAGTCTTCCAGCAAATCACCACGAGTTCAAACAGCCTCCCAGAAAGATGAAACCCCCTCACAGTGCCATGGTAGAGGCCAAAGTTGATAAGATCATCAGAGAAAATTTTCTCATGGAGGTCCAGAACACCAAGTGGTTAGCCAAAATTGTGCCTGTCAAAAAGAAGAATGGATAGAACAAAGTCTTCATCGACTTTCATGATATTAAACATCATTGTCTGATGGATGATACTACTAGATTGCCAGATCTATACTTCATGGATGGGTATTTTAGGTATAACCAAATTCAAATGGCCCCTGAATATGAATATTATAAAGCCTTCGGAGCACCATAAGGTACTTTTTTCAACAAGGTAATTCCCTTTAGTCTAAAGAATGCAATTTCCACCTATCAACATTCCATACATCACATATTTGAGCCAATCCTCGGGACTTTGGTGGAATGATATGTGGATGATATAGTGGTAAAATCTCTCCATCATCAAGACCATGTCAAAGACCTTGAGAAAGTGTTTGGCTTCCTCCATTCTCACCATCTGAAGATGAATCCATTGATGTGTTCCTTTAGGGTCACCTCTGAAAAATTTCTTGGCTTCATTTTTAGATATAGAGGCCTCGAGATCGACCCGGATAAGATCAATTCCATCAGCCCGATGTCTCCCGTAGCAACATTTGGGAGATGCAAGGTTTTCTTGACCACTTTTCCTACAAACGTCGATTCATCGTAAATTTGGCCGGCAAGTGTAATCCCTTTTCTCGCGTCATGAAGAAAAGAACTTTCTATCAGTGAGATACAAAATGTCAGACTGCTTTCAAGGAAATAAAACTATACCTGTTACAACCTCTAGTCCTGATGCCACCCATTTCTAGAGAGTTATTGGTCCTTTATGTGACCACCTTGGAATAATCTCTCGGCGCACTTCTCACCCAGAAGAACAACGAGGGAATGAAGAACAATCTATACTATCTCAGCCACAAGCTCCATGATATGGTGACCAGATACTCCCCTATCAAGAAGAGCTGTCTTGCACTAGTATTCGTAGTGTAGATGTTGCAACATTACTTGCAACACCAAGAATATATAGCTAGTGTCCCTAGTTGATCCGCAGAAGTACATCCCGAACCACCCCATGTTGATAAGATGTCCATCTCGGTGGGTAGTAATCTTCTAGAAGTTTGACATCAGGTTTTTCCCCTAGAAGGCCATCAAGGGACATACATTGGTATAATTTCTAGCCACCCATGCAGCTCCCATGGATAGTACCAAGATCATGATTTTCTTGATGAGGCAATCCTATCAGTAGACCAAAAATTCCATGTTGGAAAATTCACTTTGATGGCACTTCCCAAATCCATACCAGTAGAGGACTCAATGACCCCAGAAACAATAGGGTGGTCCTGGGTATCGTTTTCATCACTCAAGCACATGATATTCTACTATATTCATTCCTGTTGTCAGAAGGATGTAACAAAAATTTGGAAGAGTATCAGACACTCATTAATGGACTCAAGATGGTCCTCGAGATTGATATTCCCCACTTGCATGTAAAAGGGGAATCTGAACTAATCATCAAATAGATCAATGGTGACTATGTCATCATAAATCCAGAGCTCTTGCCACTGTTGGAATGCACCCTATAGTTAATGTCCCAGTTCTAGTCTTGGAAAGATGTGACTCATGTCCCTCGGTTCTAGAATAGTCCAGATGACACCTTCTCCAGCCTATCAGCATGTCTTGAATATCCTGATCAGGATGATTTGATTATCCACATAGCACACCAGAGAGTTATCTCCCCTTTCACTCCAAACGATGATGATATCCCGCATGTAATCCACCTTACTTCCAGTGCCTCCACGTTAGGACCCCTAGGTCCCCTTGTTGCAGTGCTGTAAGTGACTCCTGACTGGAGGACCCCATTTATCTAGTTCCTCCAACATGGTAATCTACCGGAAGATCGAGCTGAGTGCGAGTGAATCTGATGTCGTACATTACAATTTATCCTCTAGAATGGTGTTGATTTTGAGAAGATCCACTAAAAGCATGGGTTTTATGGGGTTCTCCTCCTTTGCAATTCAGAAGGTGGGATTTCTCTGGTCATGTAGGAGGTTCATGCTGGTTCTTGCAGGGCTTATCTGACAGGGCCAAAGCTATCTCACCAGATCTGAAGGTTGGGGTATTTTTGGCCCTCTATGATATGTCACTATATTGAGTTTTCCAAGAGGTTTAATGTAACACCCCATGCTTCTATGGTACGCTTCTCTTTGAATAATATGATAGCGTGTGTTGTACGCAACACCGAGTTCTAACACACCATAACTAATCAAACTAGCCGTTATGAATAGTAATACCTACCTTTTGAAATTATATATATTTTATATTTCAAAATGGACTTCATTTTTGGATTCGTAATATCGAATTTAGCCTAAGGTGAAATTTTGGTACTTTTTGGATAACTTTAATATTTTGATGAATAGTGAAAATTACTAAATTTTAATTAAAAACATCTTTTTTAATAAAAATATTTAATAGTGATAAATTATGAATTTGAGTGGTTTTAAAGTATATTCAGAATATATTTTTACCCTTTAATTAAATGTTGGTCATTGGACATAATTTTACAATTAAACCGGACATAAACAAGTGGCAATCTTTTGATAGTTATTATCTCTTAAAAACACGCTTTTTGTTTTAACAACGGGAATTAATTTTAAATTAATTAATGCCACTTCTGTGTGTTGAATTTGGAAAAATGGATTCTATATTTGGAATCAGGATGTTCAAATTGTGTAAATAGGTAAATCTTATTTTTAGACATTTTGAATAATTACTTCGGTAAATATTTTATTTACCATGGTTAAAGGGTAAATCCGGTAAATAAGGGTTAACAAATAATATTATAATAATACTAAATTACCCTAAAACGTGTCCTAGCCTCATTGGTTGATACATGTTCGACCATAGGCATCTTTGGGTCGATTTTGGGATCCCATGGAGCCACTTGTAGGTGATAGAGACACTTAATTTTAATTAAGTTAAAATGAATACAAAAATGACACAAGCATATATCGTTTAGAAAAACAATTTTTACATAGGGTTATATATGTTGGCTTTTCGACTATAAATATTAATTAGAAAGCTAAAACGATATAGTACATAATTATATTTTATTTATAATTTTTAAAGATTACATAATTTAATTTATTTATAACACAATGATGATGCATTAATTACCATAATAGTGAAAATTTAAAATAATTGATATTATAAATACCCAAATAAATATAATTTGAGACTTTTAATGAATTAAAATAATTTTATAGGATAATATGACATATTATAATTTATTTAATTAACTTTGTTTGAAGTAATAATTCTGTTATGAGTTTCACAAAAATCAACTATTGAATAGTGTCAAAATTGACATAAAAGAGTTTTTAAAACAAATATTATATTATTAATTGATATTAAATTACTAAAAAATCTAAGGTTCGACCAAAATACTTATATCATGATAGTTATATCATTAATGGACCACTTTGGGGTTTCTTGGATGTATATAGTAAGTTTATTAACTATATAATATAAAAATACAAAGAGACATTGTAAAAGTGAAACTAATTAACTTAGAGTTAATACTTAAAGATAAGGTTAATATATGTACACAAACCTGTCTAAATTCTATTGGTTGAGTGGTTTTCAACCCATCCCCACCTTAAAATTTAAATAATCCACTTTTGAGCCTTTATAAACCAAATATGAATTTATTATAAATTAATATTTCTAGCTTTTCCAAAGGTGCCCCTCACCCCTCTTATAAAAGGGCACTTCTCCTTCTCATTTATTTACACCATCAAAGCCTTTTGGTTTGGCCAAACTCTGCCCCAATACTCTCCCAACATCCCTCAATACAACCTAAAGGCCTTAGTTTGATCAGAAAGCCAACCTATGGATCCATTTTGATCAAATCAAAAGGAAGAACCCGAAGAAGAGGTAATGATTTCACCACCCTTTTCCAAGTTCCTTTCTTCTTCCACTTCTTCTTCCTTTGTTGTTACCATTATAAAATAATAACTCCAGTATAATATATATACTATGATGTTATTATAAATATGGTACAACCATATTCAGTATTCTATCCACCCTTTGAATAACATGTCACCATAAGTGCGTACGTACGACTTACCGTCTCCACGTTGTGGTGTAATTGTTATTCAATATATTATTATTTGGATGGGTATAATAATGATGTGTAACTCATTTAAATAATAAATATAACATATTAATGATTCTTTATATATGATATACCATCCATTTATATATTATTTTAATATCAAAATAATGATATTGTCGCTCGTGCGTACATACGGACTACCGTCTCCACAAACGCGATGAGATTCATTCTCCATAGTATCCATTCAAGTATAATTATCATTTTATGTATTAAAAATGATGTTTAAAGACTTGATATCATTTTGTATGTGAATAATATACAACCTATCCATGACAAACATGGCTTATGTAACAAAACATATAAAAGAAAACGAGTAAGTTAACACCCGAAACGACGATAATACTAAGATATTATTAACAAAACAATGTTAAAAGATAATATATGATATCATATGAATGTATATGATTCTTGTATAATTTAATAACAATTATTTCACCATTATACAGTAGGTTAACCTACCCCAACCAAGTAAAAGTACAAGGTAAGGGTTATTTCACAATCTCTTCATTATCCGAGGTTGTTTATTCCTAATAATCTACTGGGATCTCTTTATCATCCACATCCATGTTTCATAAAAATGTATTTCAAAACATTTTTAATATTTAAAAGAATATGGGTTAAATTAATTTATACCCTTGTTTGACTTTTTATAAGAGTTTTATAAAGGAATCTTTCCGTCGTTTTCCAAATAAGGTGCTTTTAACCTTTTCGACAGAATTAAGGTAAGAATGTTTTTTTAACTTATACGGCGGGTGCGGTTATTTTCAACCATTATAAAATCGTCGAAGCTTCCCTTACAAGATTATAAGAATATTTTCAAAGAAATTTTTTTATTTTATAAATATATGACTCTTAAATGATTTCAAAAATAGAAAGAGATATTTCTCTAAAAAGAGTTTTGATTTCATCTATGTCAACACCCTTTGATGGATTTTACGCTTATTTGAAGTTGATTTATTATGATACAAACTTCTATATTGTATTAAAGGTTTTGTGATATGTTTGATTGTGGATGTGCTATTTTTATACCATTCATAGTTTATGGTGAAAGTATTGACATTTCGTATGATAGTTTTAATACAAATGTTTATGTTATGTTTAAACCTTTTCATATGGGAATGCATTAGACTTAATATGTGACGGGTAGAGCCCGCTATAGCTCCACGATGCATCGGTAGGTCTTATGAGACAAACTAGTGTCTTGGCGCAAGGCCTTGACAAAATATTATTTGTCGTCTTGGCACGAGGCCTTGGCTATGTGGTTATGATAGTCTGGAATTATGCATTCCATCATTATGAAAGTGGTTATTGATATTGCATGTGATTATTTTATTAGTAGAATATCCATGTGAATAAGTAAATGGAATTATTTTATTTTATTTTTGCCATACTATGTTTAAGTTCAAGTTTAAAAGGCTTTTGTTAGTTATACATTGCCTTAAATGTTTATTCTTATTTATGAAAATTTCCGCTATATTTTTATCCTTACTGGGCATTTGAGCTCACCCCTTTTCTATGTTTTATTTTTCCCAGGGTATGAAGAAGTAAATAATTAATAACCTTTAGGGATAGTATGTGGGGATATGAGTGTGGAATATGAAGAAAAGATGTTGTTGTAGTTTTCATTTTTATGAGGTAATGTAAAACTTTATGAATATATCTTGTGATTCCAAGGCTACTAAACCAATCGGTCTTTCGAGATTTGATCTTTCTTGTGATCATACCAATGTTATGTAATAATGAACCGACTCTAGGTAACTGGGGTCGGGGCGTTACAGTTGGTATCAGAGTAAGTTTAGTACAAACCTTGGAAGCTAGATTTAGATAAGCTCTGATTAGAGCACGTAGACCTAAGATGAACTTTGAGGATTAGTATAGAAGAACTTCCTAGAATTTTGGTATTGTAGAGATTTTGTGATTTTTCCGAGCTATACATCCCTGTCTGGATACGAGTAGGTAGAGCCGGCTCTGGCATAGATGTAACTAGGGGTAAAACCCAAAAACACCACTTTGAGCTAGACTCGAATGGGAACTGGTGCACGACAAGGGGCGTTGCTTCACTCTTAGTTACGACACTCCTGGGGGATATGCTTAGGATAACTCTCATTTCCTTTACAAATCATTATGAAGGGTTTATGAGTATATACTTCCTCAAAGAAATTTTTTTATGATTATGGATTATATCCATAAATAGTTCAATTTATGTTAAGTGTTTTATAAGTATGGGATTATGTATTTTGATTCACAAACTGATCTAGTTTATGCCATTATTTAGAAATGGCACCTAGTGGAAGAAATGGAAACCGTATCAATGCATGAACACCATGTAGGGATTTCCCTCCTGCTCAAGATAATTATAGTGGAGTTGGTGATGCAACTGGTGCCGATCAGCTAATCACCATATTGGGACAACTCACTCAGGTTATGAATAATAACCTTACCCGTATGGATCACCCTGATCCGCAACATGGAGGATCAATGTCAGATCGATTCATGAGGCAACAACCACCAACGTTCAATGGGAGTACAAATCCCTTAGTAGATGAGCAATGGATATTTTCCCTAGATAAAATATTTCAGGATTTGGGGAGTAGTGAAAGGGAAAAAGTTATCATGGCAGTTTACCGACTCACTGGAGATGCTGATCAATGGTGGTTATTGATTCAAAATATGAAGGAAGATGATGAATTATCAAATATGGAATAGAGGGATTTCAAAGATCTATTTTTAGAAAAATACTTTCCTCGCGACCACCGAGCAGATATGGAAAGGCAGTTTCTGAGTCTGAGACAAAAGGAGGATGAGAATGTCACAAAGTGTGAGGCTAACTTTACAAGGCTAGCAAGGTATGCTGGATATTATATACGTAACCTAAGAAGTAAGATTGATCGTTTCTTTGATGGGTTAAAACCATTTCTCCATCGAGCATTAGTCTCACAATCCTTTTCATCGTACGAAGACATTGTCTCATGTGCTATCAAGACCAAAAAGGAATTCTCTAAGTCTTATGACTTTAAAGTAAAGCAAGAGAAGAAGAGACCTTCTGATCAATCTGGGAATGGAAATAAGGGGAAGAAGGGAAAGGTTTAATTTCCATCCTGTGGTAAATGTGGGAAGAAACACCCAGTACTTGCTTGAAGGGAATGAGAGTCTGTTACAAGTGTGGTGAAAAAGGCCACCAAGCTCGTGATTGCAAGGGGAAGAAGGAAGCTACCAATGTTCAGTGATACAATTGCAGGGAGATGGGGAATTATGCAAATGAATGTCCTAAGATTTAGGATAACTTACCTCAGAAAAGGCCAAGGCATCAAGGGCAAGCTTATGCTATCACTACTTCTATGGTAGAAGCTCCGAAAGATGTGGTGGCAAGTAATTTAATGGTTTCCTCAAGTTTAGAAAATGCATTATTTGATTCTGGATCATCGCATTGTTTCTTATCTTTCCAATTTGCTAAGAAAATTAGATATTTCCAATTTGATTTAACAAGGGAGTTGTCAGTTAAAACTCCTAAGGGAAGTATCATTGCAACAAATTTTTGTGAATCAGTCCCCATTAGAGCACATAAATGTTATTTATCTGTTGATCTCGTCACCATACCTATGATTTAGTTTGATATAATCCTCGGTATAGACTGGCTTTCGGACTATTATGAGAAGATTTATTGTAAGAATAAAGAGGTTACAATTCTTGATGATGATGATAAGTAACACCTTATCTTTAGAGCAGAATCGTCACCACCTAATTCTTATTTAGATCCACCCCCAATAGCTCAACTAAATTTAATTATTGGGGAGGAAGAGAATGAAATAACTGTGGGTGAGGAAAGGAATGTTCAAATAGAGGATGTACCTATTGTGAAAGAATTTGTAGATGTATTTCCGGAAGATTTACCTGGACATCCTCCTGAACGAGATGTTGAGTTTTCAATTGATTTAATTCCTGGATCAAGGCCAATATCAAAGACCCATTATAGAATGGCCACTATAGAATTAGTTGAACTAAAGAAACAAGTAGAGGAATTGAGTAATAAGGGATTTATTCGCCCTAGTTTTTCTATATGGGGAGCCCCTGTTCTTTTTGTTAAAAAGAAAGAAGGATCTATGAGGTTATGTATCAACTACAGGGAGATCAATGCTATAACAATAAAGAACAAGTATCCCTTACCACACATTGATGATTTATTTGACCAACTGCATGGATCTTAATACTTTTCAAAGATTGACCTTTGACCTGGATACCATTAGTTGTGTGTGAAGATGGAAGACATTCCAAATATAGCATTTCGAACCAGGTACGGGCATTACGAGTTTACTGTAATGCCTTTTGGATTGACTAATGCACCCTCTGTATTCATGGATCTGATGAATAGAGTTTTCAAGGAGTATCTCGATGAATTTTTGGTGGTATTTATTGATGATATCTTGGTATACTCCAAAAGCTACGAAGATCATGAAAATCACTTGCGCATTATCCTAAAGACTCTGAGAAGACATGAATTATATGGAAAGTTTAGCAAGTGTGAATTCTGGCTTCATGAGATTTCTTTTCTTGTCCATATTGTCTCTAAAGATGGAATCTCTGTTGATCCTTCTAAGACTAAGGCAATCCAATAATGGCCAGCACCTACGAGTATAACTGAGGTATGTAGTTTTATTGGTTTGTCAAGTTATTATCGACGTTTTGTCCAGAATTTTGCCCGATTGGCTAACCCATTAACGAAGCTCACACGTAAAGGGGTTAAATTTGTTTGGAAAAAAGAGTGTGAAGAATGTTTTGAAGAACTGAAGATAAGATTAGTCAATGCTCCTATATTGACTCTACCATCGGGGAATGATGGGTTTTTTATTTATAGTGATGCATCGAAGAAAGGACTTGGTTGTGTCCTTATGCAGAATGATAGAGTTATTGCATGTGCATCACGACAGTTGAAAATTCATGAACAAAACTATCCTACTCATGATATCAAGTTAGCAGCTGTGATCTTTGCTTTGAAGATATGGAGGCACTACCTCTATGGTGAAAAATGTGAGATTTATACTGATCACAAGAGTTTGAAGTATATTTTATCACAAAAAGAACTCAACACGAGGCAAATGAGATGGCTTGAATTGCTCAAGGATTATGATTGTACGATACACTACCATCTAAGGAAGGCAAACAAGGTGGTAGACGCTTTGAGCAGAAAAGATCATGGATTTTTGAACAATATGAGAATTGAAAGGGATCCAATTTTTATGGATCTAGTGAAGATGGACATGCGAATGACCAGGGAAGGAGAAACATCAATGCCTTTTCAAATGGTTGCCAAACCATCTTTACTAGAAAGGATTAAGATTTATTAGACAGATGATGAAGAATTTCAAAAGAAGATTAAAGCTGTGAATGATGGGAGACTGAGAGACTTTGTGTATGAAGATGGAATTTTGAAATTTGGGAAGAGACTTTGTGTTACCGATATACCTGATCTAAAAAGGGAATTGCTGGATGATGCTCATAGTTCCAATTTCTCTATACACCCTAGGAGCACCAAAATGTATAGAGATTTGAAGGAACATTTTTGGTGGGAAAATATGAAGAGGGAGATTGCTGATTTTGTGTCATGATGTATGGTTTGTCAACAAGTGAAAGCTAGAAGGTAACACCCTGGAGGAGTCATGCATCCTCTTCCCATATCGGAGTGGAAATGGGACAATATTATGATGGACTTTTTCCTGGGGATACCAAAGACTCTTAGAAGGAATGATGCAATATGGGTTATTGTTGATCATCTTACCAAGTCAGCACATTTTCTTTCTATAAGAGAAGATCTACCACTGGAACATCTAGAAAGACTATATATTAATGAAGTTTTGAGACATCATGGAGTACCCCTATCGATTGTTTCTGATCGTGATCCCCATTTTACTTCAAGATTATGGAAGAGTCTTCAGAAATCCCTGGATACTGAACTTCATTTGAGCACTACCTACCACCCTCAGACAGACAGACAATCAGAATGGACTATACAAACCTTAGAAGACATGTTGAGATCCTGCTCACTTGACTTTCAGGGTATGTGGGATCAGTATTTACCTCTGGTAGAATTTTCCTATAACAATAGCTTCCATTCGAGTATTTAGATGGCACCTTATGAAGCGTTATATGGAAAGAGATGTCGCACACCAACCTGTTGGGATGATGTTGGTGAAAGAAAACTTGTAGGTCTAGAACTGGTGGAGGAAACGACGGAAAAGGTGAAGGTAATCCAAAATCACATCAAAGAAGCTCCAAGTAGGCAAAAGAGCTATGCCGATAATCGAAGTAAGGATTTGGAATTCCAAGTTGGTGATCATGTTTTCCTGAAGGTATCTCCATGGAAGGGAGTCATACATTTTGGTAAGAAAGGTAAATTGAGTCCAAGGTACATCAGACCTTTCGAAATTATAGAACGAATTGGGGCTGTAGCTTACCGATTGGCAATGCCGCCAAGTCTCTCCAAAGTTCATGATGTGTTCCACATATCTCTGTTGAGGAAATACATGCCTAGCCCAACGCATGTACTCACCTATGAAGAGTTATAACTGGAACCCGATCTGTCTTATTGTGAAGATCCCGTCCAGATTCTTGATACGAGAGAACAAGTACTGAGAAACCGGACGACGCGTCTGGTAAGAGTTTTGTGGAGAAACCATAAGATGGAAGAGGTAACGTGGGAACCCGACGAACTTATGATGAAGAAACACCTGAGTATTTTCATGTGATAAGTATTCTAGAAATTTCTAGGATGAAATTATTTGAAGGAGGGGAGAATGTAACACCCCAAGCATCTATGGTACGCTTCTTTGTGAATAATGTGATAGCGTGTGTTGTACGCAACACCGAGTTCTAACACATCATAACCAATCAAACTAGCCATTATGAATAGTAATACCTACTTTTTGAAATTATATATATTTTATATTTCAAAATGGACTTAATTTTTGGATTCAGAATATCTAATTTAGCCTAAGGTGAAATTTTGGTACTTTTCAGATAACTTTAATATTTTGATGAATAGTGAAAATTACTAAATTTTAATTAAAAAAAACTTTTTTAATCAAAATAATTAATAGTGATAAATTATGAATTTGAGTGGTTTTAAAGTATATTCAGAATATATTTTTACCATTTAATTCAATGTTGGTTAGTGGACATAATTTTACAATTAAACCGGACATAAACAAGTGTCATTCTTTTGATAGTTATTATCTCTTAAAAACACACTTTTTGTTTTAACAACAGGAATTAATTTTAAATTAATTACTTCCACTTATGTGTGTTGAATTTGGAAAAATGGATTCCATATTTGGGATTAGGATGTTCAAATTGTGTAAATAGGTAACTTTTATTTTTATACATTTTGAATAATTACTTCGGTAAATATTTTATTTACCACGGTTAAAGGGTAAATCCTGTAAATAAGGGTTAAAAAATAATTTTATAATAATACTAAATTACCCTAAAACGTGTCCTAGACTCATTGGTTGATACATGTTCGACTATAGGCATCTTTGGGTCGATTTGGGGACCCCATGGAGCCACTTGTAGGTGATAGGGACACTTATTTGTTATTAAGTTAAAATGAATACAAAAATGACACAAGCATATATCTTTTAGAAAAACAATTTTTACATATGGTTATATATGTTGGTTTTTCGACTATAAATATTTATTATAAAGATAAAATGATTTCCTACATAATTATATTTTATTTATAATTTTTAGAGATTACATAATTTAATTTATTTATGATACAATGATGATGCAGTAATTACCATAATAGTGAAAATTTAAAATAATTGATATTATAAATAGCCAAATAAATATAATTTGAGACTTTTAATGAATTAAAATAATTTTATAGGATAATATGACATATTAGGATTGATTTAATTTACTTTTTTCGAAGTATTAATTCTGTTATGAGTTTCACAAAAATCAACTACTGAATAGTGTCAAAATTGACATAAAAGAGTTTTTAAAACAAATATTATATTATTAATTGATATTAAATTCCTAAAAAATATAAGGTTCAGCCAAGATACTTATATCATGATATTTATATCATTAATTGACCACTTGGGGGTCTCTTGGATGTATATAGTAAGTTTATTAACCATATAATATAAAAATACAAATAGATATTGTAAAAGTGAAACTAATTAACTTAGAGTTTATACTTAAAGATAAGGTTAATATAATTAACCAAACCTGTCTAAATTCTATTGGTTGAGTAGTTTTCGACCCATCCCCACCTTAAAATTTAAATAATCTACTTTGTAGCCTTTAGAAACCGAATATGAATTTATTATAAATTAATATTTCTAGCTTTTCCAAAGGTGCCCCTCGCCCCTCATATAAAAGGGCACTCCTCCTTCTCATTTTTTCACAACTTCAAAGCCTTTTGGTCCGGCCAAACTCTACCCAAATACTCTCCCAACAGCCCTCACTACAACATAGAGGCCTTAGTTTGATCAGAAATCCAACCTAAGGAGCCCTTTTGATCAAATCAAAAGGAAGAACCCGAAGAAGAGGTAATGATTTCACCACCCTTTTCCAAGTTCCTTTCTTCTTCCACTTCTTCTTCCTTTGTTGTTACCATTATAAAATAATAACTACAGTATCATATATATACTGTGATGTTATTATAAATATGGTACAACCATATTCAGTATTCTATCCACCCTTTGAATAACATGTCACCATACGTGCGTACGTACGGCTTATCGTCTCCACGTCGTGTTGTAATTGTTATTCAATATATTATTATTTGGATGGGTATAATAATGATGTGTAACTCATGTAAATAATAAATATAACATGTTAATTATTCTGTATATATTATATACCTTCCATTTATATATTATTTTAATATCAAAAGAATGATATTGTCGCTCGTACGTACGGACGGACTTCCATCTCCACGAACGCGATGAGATTCATTCTCCATCGTATCCATTCAAGTATAATTATCATTTGATGTTTTAAAAATGATTTTTAAGGACTTGATATAATTCTGTAAATAAATAATATACAACCTATCCATGACAAACATGGCTTATGTAACAAAACATATAAAATAAAACGAGTAAGTTAACACCCGAAACGACGATAATAATAAGATATTATTAACAAAGAAATGTTAAAAGATCATATATGATATCATATGAATGTATATGATTCTTGTATAATTTAATAACAATTATTTCACCATTATATAGGAGGTTAACCTACCCTAACCAAGGAAAATTACAAGGTAAGGGTTATTTCACAATCTCTTCATTATCCGAGGTTGTTTATACGTAATAATCTACTGGAATCTCTTTATCATCCACATCCATGTTTCTTAAAAATGTATTTCAAAACATTTTTACTATTTAAAATAATATGGGTTAAAGTCATTTATACCCTTTTTTGACTTTATATAAGAGTTTAATAAAGGAATATTTCTGTCGTTTTCCAAACAAGGTGCTTTTAACCTTTTCAACAGAATTAAGGTAAGAATGTTTTTTTAACTTATACGGTGGGTGCAGTTATTTTCCGCCGTTATAAAATCGTCGAAGATTCCCTTGCAATATTATAATAATATTTTCAAAGAAAATGTTTTATTTTATAAATATACGACTCTTAAATGATTTCAAAAATAGAAACAAATATTTCTCTAAAAAGAGTTTTGATTTCATCTATGTCAACATCCTTTGATGGATTTTACGCTTATTTGAAGTTGATTTATTGTAATAAAAAACTTCTATATTGTATTAAAGGTTTTGTGATATTTTTGACTATGGATGTGCTATTTTTATACCATTCATAGTTTATGGTGAAAGTATTGACATTTTGTATGCTAGTTTTAATACGAATGTTTATGTTATGTTTAAACCTTTTCATATGGGAATGAATTGGACTTAATATGTGATGGGTGGAGCCCGCTATAGCTCCTTGATGCATCGGTAGTTCTCATGAGACAAACTAGTGTCTTGGAACAAGGCCTCAAAAAAATCTTATATGTAGTCTTGGCACGAGGCCTTGGCTATGTGGTTATGATAGTCTGGCATTATGCATTCCATCATTATGAAAGTTGTTATTGATATTGCATGTGATTATTCGATTAGTAGAATATCCATGTGAATAAGTAAATGGAATTATTTCATTTTATTTTTTACATACTATGTTTAAGTTCATGTTTAAAAGGATTTTGTTTTAGTTATACATTGCCTTAAATGTTTATTCTTATTTATGAAAATTTCTGCTATATTGTTATCCTTACTGGGCATTTGAGCTCACCCCTTTTCTATGTTTTATTTTTCCCAGGGTATGAAGAAGTAAATTATGAATAACCTGCAGGGATAGTATGTGGGTATATGAGTGTGGAATATGAAGAAAAGATGTTGTTGTAGTTTTCATTTTTATGATGTAATTTAAAACTTTATGAATATATCTAGTGATTCCAAGGCTACTAAACCAATTGGTCTTCTGAGATTTGATCTTTCTTGTGATCATGAAAATGTTATGTAATAATTCACCGACTCTAGGTAACTGGGGTCGGGGCGTTACAGTTGGTATCAGATGAAGTTTAGTACAAAACTTGGAAGCTAGATTTAGATAAACTCTGATTAGAGCATGTAGACCTAAGATGAACTTTGAGGATTAGTATAGAAGAACTTCCTAGAATTTTGGTATTGTAGATATTTTGTGAGTTTTCCGAGCAATACATCCCTGTCTGGATACGAGCAGGTAGAGGCGGCTCTAGCACAGAAGTACCTAGGGCCAAAACCCGAAAACACCGCTTTAAGATAGACTCGAACGGGAACTGGTGCATGACAACGGGCCTTGCTGCACTCTTGGTTACGACACTCCTGGGGGATATGCTTAGGATAAATCTCATTTTCTTTACAAATCATTATGAAGGTTTTATGAGTATATACTTCCTAAAAGAAAACATTTTTATGATTATGGATTATATCCATAAATAGTTCAATTTATGTTAAGTGCGTTATAAGTATGGGATTATGTATTTTGATTCAAAAACTGTTCTAGATTATGCCATTGTTTAGAAATGGTGCCTAGTGAAAGAAATGGAAACCGTATCAATGCAAACACTCCATGTAGGGATTTCACTCCTGCTCAAGATAATTATAGTGGTGTTGGTGATGCAACTGGTGCCGATCAGCTAATCACCATACTGGGACAACTCACTCAGCTTATGAATAATAACCTTACCCGTATGGAGCACCCTAATCCACAGCGTGGAGGATCAACGTTAGATCGATTCATGAGGAAAAAACCACCAATGTTCAATGGGAGTACAAATCCCTTAGTAGCTGAGCAATGGATATTTCCCCTAGAGAAAATATTTCAGGCTTTGGGGAGTAGTGAAAGGGAAAAAGTTATCATGGCAGTTTACCGAATCACTGGAGATACTGATCAATGGTGGTCATTGATTCAAAATATGAAGGAAGATGATGAAGTATAAAATATGGAATGGAGGGAGTTCAAAGATCTGTTTTTATAAAAATACTTTCCTCGCAACCACCGAGCAGATATGGAAAGGCAGTTTCTGAGTCTGAGACAAAAGGAGGATGAGAATGTCGCAAAGTATGAGGCTAACTTTACAAGGTTATCAAGGTATGCTGGAGAATATAAACGTAACCCAAGAAGTAAGATTGGTTGTTTCTATGATGGGTTAAAACCATTTCTCCATCGAGCATTAGTCTCGCAATCCTTTTCATCGTACGAAGACATTGTCTCATGTGTTATCATGACCAAAAAGGAATTCTCTAAGTCTTATGAATTTAAAGCAAAGCAAGAGAAGAAGAGACCTTCTGATCAATCTGGGAATGGAAATAAGGGGGGGGGGGAAGGGAAAGGTTGAATATCCATCCTGTGGTAAATGTGGGAAGAAACACCCCGATAATTGCTTGAAGGGAATGGGAGTCTGTTACAAGTGTGGTGAAAAAGGCCACCAAGCTTGTGATTGCAAGGGGAAGAAGGAAGCCAACAATGTTTAGTGCTACAATTGCAGGGAGATGGGGCATTATTCAAATGAATGTCCTAAGCGTTAGGATAACTTACCTCAGAAAAGCCCAAGGGATCAAGGCCAAGCTTATGCTATCACTACTACTGAGGTAGAAGCTCCGAAAGACGTGGTGGCAGGTAATTTAATGGTTTCCTCAAGTTTAGCAAATGCATTATTTGATTCTGGATCATCGCATTGTTTCATATCTTCCCAGTTTGCTAAGAAAATTAGATATTTCCAATTTTATTTAACAAGGGAGTTTTCAGTTAAAACTCCTAAGGGAAGTATCATTGCAAAAAGTTTTGTGAATCAGTCCCCATTAGAGCACATAAATGTTATTTATCTGCTGATCTCGTCATCATACCTATGATTGAGTTTGATATAATCCTCGGTATGGACTAGCTTTCGGACTATGATGTGAAGATTTATTGTAAGAAGAAAGAGGTTACGATTCTTGATGATGATGATAAGGAACACCTTGTCTTTAGAGCAGAATCGTCACCGCCTAATTCTTATTTAGATCCACCCCCAGTAGCTCAACTAAATTCAATTATTGGGGAGGAAGAGAATGAAATAATTGTGGGTGAGGAAAGGAATGTTCAAATAGAGGATGTACCAGTTGTGAAATAATTTGTAGATGTATTTCCAAAAGATTTACCTAGACATCCTCTAGAACGAGAAGTTGAGTTTTCCATTGATTTAATTCCTGGATCAAGGCCTATATCAAAGACCCCTTATAAAATGGCCACTGTAGAATTAGTTGAACTAAAGAAACAACTAGAGTAATTGAGTAATAAGGGATTTATTCGCCCAAGTGTTTCTCCATGGGGAGCCCCTGTTCTTTTTGTTAAAAAGAAATACAGATATATGAGTATGTATTTGTTGCCTCTTGTTTCTCACAACGGGCATGCCTCCCGCCGGCTTAGAGTAAGCATTGACCATGGTGTACTTCCTGGTCCACCTTAACATGTAAGCCCCAACCCCTTCAAAACTACGTGGAATTTGATACTTGTACCCTAGGAAAGGTACGTAGGAAGCCTCCTTAAAGGTCAAGACAAACATCTACTTGTACTGACCAATTCACGTTGGTTTACTTGTCCCACATGATGTTAAATTGTATCCTCCCTTCCGAACTACATGTACCCTGATCTTTGTCTCCTAGGAAAGGTACGTAGGAAGACTCAATGAGGTTCAATCCAAACAGCCATCTATCCCAACCACTCTATGTTGGTCTGACCTCATCCTATATGACGTTAAACTATATTCCCCCTTTCATCCCGCATGACGTTAAACTCTATGCTGCCGAACTACATGGGATTTGATCCGTGTCCTTGGACGGGGTATGTAGGAAGTATTTCTAAGGTTCAACCCCAACCAGTGGTAATATGTTAGAACCCCAACCAACGGTAAGCCGTTGGAACCCCAACCAACGGTAATCCGTTGTAGCCCCAATCAGTGGTAAGGCATTGTAACCATCCGATGGTAAGCCGTTGTAGTCCCCTTTGCTGGGACCCACTTCTCTGGTCTTCCCCCAGGCCTTAGTCTAACTCAGGCAGCTAACCACGCGTAAGCCTAAGTCCATCTTCAGGTTTTTGTCCTATGTTCACACCTCGATTTTATACCCCCATCCCGAACTACATGGACTTTGATTCCATACCTCTGGGATATGTAAGAATACTCCATGAGGTTCAATCCCATCACTCATGTCCCATCGTGGCCTCTATACCTCAATCCAATGTGTTTTGGGAAGGTCATGCCCCAACCTAGAGGTTCCACATCCTCCAAGTCCCATCCACCAAGTGTCCATTCTCACGGGTTTCGTCCTCAGGCATCCCATCGCCGCACCAAACTATGTGGAATTTGATTCCCCACCACAAGGATATTTAGGAAGTCTCTTTGCTGCTCAATCCCAACATCCCCATTGTCATCACATTAGTTCCATCTCATTCTCCATAAAATCTCCATCATCCATATTGATTATTACCTGGGATGACACATCCTGGTTAGATCATGTCCCCTACTCTCTTACTACTCATAGAAGTAATTGGTTAACTAACCACATGTTATCCCCAACATCAGTGTTCCCTCATGGGGTTACACCTATCTGATCCACTCCTGTTAGTGTTATGATTAGTCCAGACCATCTCTACTAGATGTTAAACTCGCGGAACAACCTATTTTAAACATGGGAAGGTTAGGAAAACCTTAGATACATGCCAATGACATATAATTCCCCACACTCAAAGTGGGATGCGTCGGGATTTTGCACCCGCGAGAAGCATTGTCATAAAGGGAAGAAAGCCATAATCATCTGCATTCCAGTGTCCAAACACACCAGCGATGACCAATGTGACTGCTCCCCTAATCAAAGGTTGTTTCCTTGACTGGACTCCTTGGAATGTCCTGACAGAAGCATCATAATTAACAAACATCAATGAAGACATGACATTGGGAAGAGTTTTACAAACATTATCTTAATTCTATGAGGGATACTTGGTATAAGTAACAAGTTCTGAGGAGGAATCCATGGAAGAAGGAACTGACATCCCTCATCCCATTTATATCAAGGATAAAACTTCCCTGAATAAACGATGGATGCTGCCAGCCTTTGCAAACTGGGAATGCGGGGAAACAGATCAGCACATCCTCCAATATAGACGGATGCATGCCTTGGAGAAAGCATCAGAAACAATGGCATATAGAAGACTCTGAATGTGAAAAAACATTTTAAGAAACACATATCTTATTATGGTCTACCCATGCATGAGGGAAATATCATGTTTCTCAGGATTTGATTATTTTTCATTCTATTATTATTACAGTTCATTATTATTTCACCTTGGGTTATTTTTTTTACTTCCACGGGTGAATTATTTATGGATATTTACCCTTGGCCCAGTATTTGAAGGAAGGATTATTACCTGCATTACTGTAGAAAAATAGATATTCACATTTCATTCATATGTCATACCATGTATATTGCATTTCTTGACTACTTGACTGTGTACAATATTCATTTGTGTACCAGTTTAGGTTATTATTTAGAATGGTTGATTGTATTAAATTCTTGTGTGATTTTTTTCATGCTTATATATATTCATTGAACTTTGATAGCATGACTTGTTATAATGGTGATAAAATAACTAGTTATTAAACTGTCTATATCAAACTAAATAGTGGTTTCCTATATTGGTTGATGGTGGAACCTTAACTAACCAATTATTACATGTTTGAGCCATGAACCATTGGTTTTATTGCAACACCCTAATATTTTTAAATTTTTAAGTTAATTTATTCTTTTTAATATTTTTTATTACACACAACACTGAATATATCTTTTTTTTAAAGAAAAAAACTATATTTGTATTGAATTATATTCAACACCAAGTTAATCTTACACAATAACAGAACCTTATATTTGTTTACACTACATGAAGAACTATATTTTTCTTGTGTTACACACAATAATGAGTTCCTCTTACAACCTGTGTTACATGCAAGACTGAGTTTTACTAAACTATAATATACTGTTAATATTTTTAATAAAATATTATTATAGTTATCACCTAGCCATTGGAATAGAATTAATGAATAAGATTAATTAAATTGTGAATATATGATTCATACATGTATATAAAATGAATCCATTGGTTATTAATTAGTTAGAAATTAATGTAAGAACTATTTGAAAAATAAATAAATTACTTTTCTAAGAAATCTATTTTTTATACACACACACAATATTATCTCAAGAAATTAGAAAAACCAATTTTTTTGAATGGATTTAATAAAATTTATTTATTATTAAATAAATATTTTTCGCACTCATCCAAAACATTTTATTGATATAAGATAAGAATAAATCCAATTTTTATGAATAAAATGATGTATTTTCTAAAAGGTAATTTTACCACCTTCTAATAGAGAATCCATTTTAAATATAAATTTTGAAATTTTTATAATAATTATTTTCTAAAATAAACTTTATTTTCTAAATCATACTATTAAAATTTACTTTGGTTAAATTAATTGTATTTTTAGAGATGTATGATTTTTTAATAAATAGTGAAAAATACTGAATTTTAATTCAAAATTTCTTTTTTCATATAATTTATTTATATATTTAAGTTATATGTTAATTTGGTCTAATTAGATATATTATATATCAATTAATTCATCTATTTTCATAATAACATATTTCATATTTAAATTGTATATAAAAACATTCCAAACATTGGGACTTTTTCACTTTAAAACCCCACTTTCATGACATGACGGTATGATTAATATTAATCTAATTTCCTCCATTTCTATGGTCTTAATTTTTTAAAAATTAATTCCATATTTTCTATTAGAATAATTTATAATAATTGTTAAGGAAAACATTGTTTTTTAATATAAATATTAGTGAAATTAATTAATCATAATTACAATAATTAATGTAAAAACGAGTTTACTTTATGGTTAAACATTAACTTAATGGTCCAAATACCCTAGACACATATATAAAAGAAATTTACATGCCATATTTAGACCATATAATACCTTTTATGTAAAATTGAATATTATTGGAGGTACATGATGTAAGGGAGGCCTTTCAATAGTTTTTACCTTTTTATATTTAGAATAATGTCACTCCTCCTCCATTATAAAAGGATATGCACACCATCCCTTACCCACACCACTTAATACACATTTACTCTCCAAAAAAGAAAATATAAGCTCCCAAGTTCCCTAATATTAACCTAGAAGTCTCACTTTGGTCATAAAGAAATTCAAGTAATTCCTTTTTTGAAAACCAAATGGAATTACCTAAAGAAGAGGTAACATTCATCCAGAAACCCATCTATATTATTTTCATTCCCTGCACCCTAAATTATTCTTATTACATGATTATATAATAACCAATGTATCATAAATATAATTATTTTCATTATTCTAAGGGTTATACCTAAACCTACACACACTTATATCAAACAGGTAGTGAACTTACAATTTGTGTGTATAACAGATTACAGCCTCATGAAATTATATCATTCATTTTTTCCTTTACCACCTCTCATGGTTCATAATTATAATTTAAATAATATTTTTATATGATATATATGATATTTATTATTTAATTATTATTCTTTAATTATTACATAGAACATATCATTTTTCTTTCTATTTTGTGTTGATACGATAACCTCGTTTGTGGACTTGTAGACTACCGCCTCCTCAAAGCAATGTGATTCATTCAGACTTTACATGGAATATAATAAGGACGAGTTTAACAAAATTATATGGTATATATAAAATATTAATTCTAATTTAATGATAATATATATATACATATTTTTAATTTACTTACTTACTTTCAATAAGATAATAAAATGAAAATAGCATCCAAGTGTACATACAACCTACCATCTCCATGAATAGTGTTTTCCATTTCATATTTCAGTATTTTAAAGTTTATTATAAATATTTATATACATAATATTTATGATATTTAAATAATTTTTTACATTCTATAAATAAGTAAATAATTATCCATGTAATAGAATAACGAATAAAAATTCAAAACATATATGAAAAACCAAGGGGATATTATCTAAAATGTAACATTAACAAGAACTTATTAATAAAGGGGTACTATTTTGTAATAAGAAAATAAAATATGGTATTAAATATTATAATATGGTTCATTTTTATATTTATAATAAAATTATACTTATTATACTAGAGTTTTGAGTATGTACGATGAAATTCTAGACTTAAGGTAACATCTTTCTCATCTCAATTTTACTCCTTGAGACTTATGCCTTATTCACCACTCATTTATTTTATGTCATGTATATACTTCACAAGAATTTATTATATTATTATTATACATAATTTTTTTTTATTTAAATATCCCTTATATGATATTTATTTTAGGGTGTTTATGGTTCAAATGTTACCAAATCGGTAAAGTAATTTTGTCTCTATTTTCCTTCTTTGACACAAATGCCATGTTATGAACCTATATTTTTATATGATGTGTATATGAAGAACTTTTAAATTTTATATAATTATTCTAATTATTTAAATTATATTTTAATAATCTTATAATGTTATTCTTTTCATATTATTATGGTTCAAAGTTACCAATGTGGTAACAATTTATTATTATAATCTCATTGTTTATCGAGATTTTTTATGATTATGATTCCATTGATGAAATATAATGATCCATATATCAATAAATACCAGGAATTTTTTTATAATATGGTTATCCATGATATCTCCATTTATTTTTACCATTTTCCCACTCATTATTACTTAAGATAATTAAGAAAGCATTTTTTTAGAAAACAGAACATTATTTTTCATTTCAGTTAGAAATATATGTTCTTCTAAAAACCATTTCTTATATTTTTTTGAATGTGTCCTTATATGTTTTAAAATTTATTTTAAAATATTTTTTTTTCAAGAAACTTTAAATATTACATTATTATTTATCAAATTTACCTTCAAATAAATTGATTTAAAAATCGTTTCAAGCTTCCTTTTTATGTTTTCAAGGTTATTTTCAATGAAAATGGGTTAAAAAGGTTTTATGTTTTAAAAATATTTTTTCAAAGAAAAAAATGATATTTTACTAAATAAATGTTTATAGTTTTTTTAAAGAGCATGACTTATATTTTTTTCAAAATTATTTTCATAGAAATAGATTATGAAAATTTTTCTTGTCTTAAAAAGTGATTTTATAGGAAATATTATTTTCCATTAGAAAAGTTCCAAGTGATCATTTAAACTTCTTAACCATCTATGTTCACATAATTCGATATATATTATTATTTACTAGGGATATTTTTCATAGACACCATTATTATTATTTTTTTGAATGGTTTATTTTAATATTATAAGTTTGTAATGAAATTTTTTTCTCTTCCACAAGTTATTCCATGATAAAATGATTATGAAACCCACTTACATTTATAGGTAATTTTTTGAATAAATAATTAGGAAAAATATATATTTTTTAAAATTTAGGATATCTTGAAATGATTATAATACCCAATTTATTTCATGGGTTATGATATTATGTCTATGAAACCCATCTCCTTTTATGGGTCATGATATGATTAATGTTTTGTTATATTGTGGAACATGCATGTTTGATTTCATAATGTGATGAGTGAGACCTATATCTAATTATAATTTATTGGGTAAGGAAAAAAGCTTTATGAGCTCAAAGGGATCATGTGATGGAATCCTAATCCTATAACAATAGGGTATACGAGAGGGCCTCCTAAGCCCTGAAAAGAGGGTACATAGGAGAGCATCCCAATACCCAAACAAGAGGTTATTTGGGAAGGCATAAAAATCCTGAAACAAGAGGCTACATGGGAGGGAATACCAATCCCAAAAATAAAAGGGTACTTGAGAGGGAATCCCATGTTCTAAATAAGAGGGTATATTGGATGAAATCCAATGTTAGAAATAAGAGGGTACACACGAGGGTATCCCAAGCCCAAAACAATGGTGTACATGGGAGGGAATCCCATGCCCGAAATAAGAGGGTACACAGGAGGTAATCCCAAGCCCAAAACAAGAGGGTACATGATAGGGAATCCCATTCTTAAAACAAGAGGGTACATGGGATGGCATCCCTATACGTAAACAAGAGGTTACACATGAGGTCATCCAAAGCTCGAAGGAGGTACATGGGTGATTAACCCATTCCTAACATGTTATGATGGTCTTGGTAGGTATCCTTGATATAGGATTTTATATGATTATATGTATTCCAAAATTACATGCCTTATTACTCTATTATTCTCTCATGAATTATTCTCTTGATTCCCTTATAATTTATGTCTTAGTAATAGTCACACATTATGTTATGACTCTTTATTATGATATATCATATGTAGTGTATGATCTTATAATGTTGTTATCAGGTTATCATGCCCTTATTCTCATGTTATTATTATATATATCCATTTTTTACTATTATTTAGAATTTGATATCACCCCTTTATTATGTTTCCTTTCTCTCAGTTATGAATAATAGTTTTAAGTAAGAGTATTGAAGGGGGGAGATATTCAAGGGAGATGTGGAATATATTTCACCAAGTTAAAAGATTATGTTTCCATGTTTCAAAATACTCTAAACTATTATAGTCCCTATTAATGTGTTTTAGTAATGTGCAGTATATTCATCTAAAATGATGTAATATCCATATATGTTAAGCCTAGGTCACTATAGTTGGTATCAGAAGAACGGTTTAGCGAACCTTTCAAAACTAGGATGAAAAAACATTAGTGTGATCCCTAGGGATATTTATAAGGATATGTTGGGGACGTATCTAAGAATAATTTTATGGTGTCATAGATTTAAAATTTGGTGTCATGATTTAGGAATCCTATAAGTAATTTTCCCTGATTATGTGGTTTTATGTAATGATAAGTGTTTCTCACCCTACGCTTTCTGGTTTTAGTGAATGGAAGAAACTAGAAGGAACTTAGTTAATATTTAATTATTCTGATCTGGAATGTATGGGCATTATGAAAAGTGATTTTCTAAGTGGAAATATCTTAAATAGAATCAAGATTTTTGTATGAGTATTGGTTATACTGCTAAAGATAAAGGGATCGTAGGAGACATATGAAATGTATGAGATATTATAATAAAATATTTTACATTAAACGTAATAATCATGATTATATTGAGGTTGAGTAACATTAATACATGATTCATATTTCATATTAATGGAATGTGGTATAGATGAATAAGATGTTTAATACTGCATATTGGTTTAAGAATAATGTTAGATTATTGATATGTATATGTTTTGGAATTTAAATATTATGTTATACGAGTCATAAAATATATAAGTATTTATAGTATAAGTTTTTCATTAATTATTGAAAATGATATGTTGAATGGTGCCGAAGAAATATAAATGTAATTTAATGGTAAGGTTGGTTTCATTGGAAACACATTATTTATGGGAAAATACTACTTAATATGTTTGTTATGTTAATATAATTATGTTTAGATAATGATATGTTGGATTTGAATAATTAAATTTTACATTTCTGATTACCTTGGAACTAATTAAGGATTTATTTAAAAGTGGTTAATGAAATCATTAATGAAGTTTACAATATTTTTGGATTTATGGAATATATCTTATAAACTTTGTAATAAGAAAACATATATGTTTTCAATAAGGAGTAATGCTAATTCAAGTTATTACCATGTCTCAAGAGAATACTTGATAAAGGTATTCACATATTTGGTATAATAAAAACAAGATATAATTTATGATAATTGGGGAATCAATGCTATGATATTTTTGATAAATTTAGTGACCTTATTTCTAATTTTTTGGACTTCCATATTTCTAAAGGGTTATAAGGATAAACATTTATATAATGGTTTATCTTAAACTTCAAATGAGGTTCTAGAGACTAAAGTATTATATCTCCATATGGGAATTTATGAATATTTGATAAATGTGATAACCCTTTTTTGTGATAAATAAATAGATATGTAATCACCTATCATTCCATTTATGGATCTTATTATATGACAATGCTTCAAGAATGAAAAATTCACGTTCATTTCTTTTAATAATAGATAAAGTTGAAATTGATTTAGGCATAAAAAAGGGCGAGGATGTCCTAAAATCATGCAAGTATATCTTCCCATTAAAATTCATCACATTTAGGATAAAATGGTTTGTAAATTGTTTCCTATTATCATTTGTGTGGGGATATTAATGACCTCTATTACACTTCATTGTTTTATGGGTTTTTATTGTTAATTTTCTCTAGATCATCCACTTTCTAGTGATCTGTGATCTTTACCAATCTATATGATTATTTATTATTTTCTTAAATGTACATTCTTTAACTTTCCACCTATGTTCACTTATATGGAAACCTAGTTATGAGTTACATTGAGTTACCAATATTTTTATAACACCCCCTTTTTAAACCATGTTTTAGAATTTGTTTTTAAAATGTGTGTTTCTATGAAAGGAACATTAAAGTATTAAAAAATTGATAACCAGAATTAATTTTGAGGGTGAAATTAATTTTTAGGGGGTTATAATGTAACTCCCATATATTTTGGGATTTTTTTTAGAATTAATTTAATCATTTCGATATTTTTCATTTCATATAACATGAATATAATTTTATTATATGAAATCACTATGCTTGGATTGCGTTATACACAACACCAATTTAATCATGAAAAATACACACTACTTAGATTATCATTTGGTACACACAACACATTTTTTGTCTTTTGTTACAAAAAATATAGATCCCCTTAAATAGCTTTCTTTACATGTGAGGAAAAGTTTTATAGAACTGCAATATAATATTAATATCGTTATTAAAATATTATTATAGTTTCCACCTAGCTATTGGAATGGATGTTTCAAATAAAATTCCCTAAATTGTGGAAATATGTTTTACACATGTAAATAAAAATAATCCATTTTTTTCAATTAGTTATAAATAGATGTAAGAACTATTTTAAATATAAAGGAATTAGTTTTCTAAGAAAATTATTTTTCTATGTAAAAACACAATTTTATCTCAATAAATTAAAAAAAACTATTGATGAATGGTTTCAATAAAATTTATATATTATTAAATCAATATTTTTTATACTCATACAACAGATTTTATAGTTATAGGATAAGAATAAATCAATGTTTACGAATAAAAAGATGTATTTTTTAAAAGGTAATTTTACCACCTTTTAATGGAGAACTCGTTTCAAATATAAATTTGGAAACCTTTATAAACTTTATTTGAAAAAATAAATCTAATTTTTAATATAGGAATATCAAAATTTACTTTGGTTAATTTTTGGGTATTTATCTGAGATTTTTTATTTTTTGATGAATAGTGAAAAATACTGAATTTTATTTCAAAACTGTTTATGATTTAATTTATTTATATATATTAATATTATATATTAACTTTTTTTAAGTATAATTAGATCAATTATGAATATATTAATCCATTTTAGGTCATTGGAACCAATTTCACATTGAAATTGGATACACAAACATTTCAAACTTTTTGACTTTTCTTCTTTAAAAACCCGATTTCGAGACACGTCTGTGTGATTAATTTTAAATTAAATTCTTCCACTTATATGGTTATAATTTAGATAAATTTATTCCATATTCATAATAAATATAATTTATAATATCTAATAATTTCAACTTAGTTTTTGACCAAAAATATTAGTGAAAGTAATTAAAAATATTTTCAGCAAATAAGGTTTAAACTAGTTTACTTAGTGGTTAAACTTTAAATTTAGAGGAAAAAACATATAAACTTGTTAAAATACCATTTTAAAGGAATATTTAGGCCATATAAAACCTTATATACAATATTTATAATTATCAAAGTGATGTGTTGCAAGGGTGACCTCTCAATAGTGTTTGCCTTTTTATATTTACAAGAATCTCACTCCTCCACCACTACAAAAGGGAACTCAACCACATAACTTCCTCACACCTATAAACACACTTTTGATTGTTACCCTAAAAAAATAATATAATAATTTACCTATTATAAATTTATAATATTCAATTTGGGAATAAAGAAAACCAAGCTACTCCATTGGTGCAAACCAAAAGGAATTTTCGAATGAAGAGGTGACATCTTTCCACAAGCTCTTTGTTTTATTTTCATTATACACCCCTAAACTATTATTATTAAATAATTATATAATAAAATAATTATCATAAAAATAATTATATTTTTCTATTATAAGTTTTATAACTACACCTACACACACATCCATCAAATGGGTAATGAACTTACCGTTCTTGTGTATGGTGGACTATCACCTTGTGAAATGATGTTGTTCATTTTTTTACAACCAATAATGGTAGGTAATTATGATGTGATTAATTTTTTTATATTATATTTATAATATATTTATAATATATTTATTCTTATTGAATTATTCCATACATCATAGCTTTATTATTTCCATTTTGTGTAAATATGGTAACTTCAATGGTGGACGTATGGACTATCGCATCCTAAAAGCGATGTGATTCCTTCACACTTTAGCCAGATTGTATTAAGAAAGAGTTTATTAAAATTATATGATATATAATAAATAATAATAATAATAATTTAATTATAATATATAAATATATATTTAATTTACTATCTTTCTTTCAATATGACAAAAAAATGGAAACTGTGTTCATGCGTATGCATGGACAAATGTCTCCATAAATGATGTATTCCATTTAAAATTTATATATTTTATATATTATTATAAATAATAATATATGAATATATATATATGATATTTAAATAATTTTTGAAACTCTATAAACAAGTAAATAATAATTTATGTAAGTGGATTGTGAATAAAAAGTCAAAACATTTACGAAAAACAAAGTAGATATTACCCAAAACGTAACATTAACATGAAATTGATAATAAAAGGGTAACATAAAGTCATAATAAAATCATATATGGTATTATATATTATAATATGGTCCTTTTTTATATTTATATTAAACTCATACTTATAATACACTAGGTTTGAATGTGTATGAAGAAAGTTAAGACTGAAGGAAAGGGTTTTATCATCTCACTTTTATTTCAATGAGACTTATTCCTTATTCACCAGTCATTTATTTTATGTGGTGCATATAGTTCACATGAATGTATTATAATATACATGTAAATAAAATTTTGGGTATTTACATATTCCTTTTTTTATCTTTATTTCATGGGTTTTATGGGTCAAAAGATGATAAATCGATAAATCAATTTTGACTCAATTTCCCTTTTTTGAGACACATTCCATGTTATAGACCAACATTTTTATATGATGTGGATATAATTAAATTTGACATGTTATATCTTGAATATATTTATTTCCATAATATTTTTAACTCCATTTAATTTTATTCCTTCCATATTATAATGATTCAATGTTACCAATGTGGTAATGGTTTATTGTTACAATCTCGTCATTTATTGAGATTATTTATGATTATGATTCCATTGATGAACCATTATTATCCATTTATCACGAACTCTAATTAATTTTCATATAATTTAGTTATCCATGATATATCCATGTATTGGTACCATTTTCCACTACTTTGTACTTCAGAAAATTAATAAAACGTTTTTTTAGAAAATATGACTTTATTTATTTTTTCGGTAAGAAATATGTTTTCTCCCTAAACCATGATTTCTAAAAATGTTTTCAAATATTAATTGTAAGTTTTAAATTATATTTCCAAGGAATGTTTTCTCAAAACTTTTTCAATATTAATTTATATGTTTTCACTGTTATTTTTAGAGAAAGGTTTTCAATTTTTTTTGAATATTTCCTTATACGTCCCAAGGGTTATTTTAAAATAAAATAGTTTCAAAAGGTTTTATATTTTAATAATATTTTTTCAAATAATAAAAGATATTTTACTTAATATATATTTTATAGGTTTTTTTGTATTTTCCTTTATATTTTTTTCAAATTGGTTTCATGGAAATGGATTTTGAAATTATTTCATGTTTTAAAAAATGATTTTAAAATAAGGATTATTTTCCTTTATAAATGTTTCAAGTGATATTTAGAAATACTACTCCATTTATATTGAAATACATTTATATAGTTTATTATTTATAGGGGCTATGATCCATGTAAAACATTCTTATTATTTCATTCAATGTTTTATGTTAAGATGAAAAGTTTTTTATGAAACATGTTTCTCTTCCACATGTTATATCATGATAAAAAGATTATGAAAACCACTTACATTAATGGGTTATTATATAATGAAACAATTATGACTTATAACTTTTTCAAAATATAGGATATGAGAAAATTTTTACAATACCCATTTCATTTCATGGGTTATGATATGATGTCTATGAAACCCATCTCTTTTTAAGGGTCATTATAAGATTAATATTTTTTTATCTTGTGGCTCATGCATGTATGAATTCATTATGTGAATGGTAGGTACTATATCTCCCTCTAATTTATTAGGAAATGATAAATGTTTTATTATTTCAATGGGTAAATGGGATGGAATCCCAAGCATAAAATAATATGGTACAAGGGTGGGAATCCGAATCATGAAACATAAGGGTAAATATAAGGGAAACCCAAGATTGAAATAATTTGGTACAGAGGAGGTCATGCCAAGACTAAAACAAGAGTTCACACGAGAGGGAATACCAAGCCCCAAAAAAAGAGAGTATATGGGAGGGAATCTCAAGCTCAAAATAAGATAGTACATAGTAGGGAATCCAAATCTCGAAAAAAGAGGATACATGGGAGGGAATACCATGCTCGGAACAAGAGAGTACATGGGAGGGAATCATAATCCTAAAAAAGGGTACAAGGGAGGGCTAACCAATCCTAAAATAATAGTGAACACAAGAGGTAATCCCAAGCCTAAAGTTGGTATATGGGTGATTATCCCATGCCTAACATGTTATTAATGTCTTGGTAGGTAGAATTTACAAAGAATTTTCTATGCTTATGTGTATGAAAAAATTCAATGTCTTATTTATCTGTTATTCTCCCAGGGATTAATCGTCATATTCCTTTATGATTCATGTCTTATGAACAACTAATTTTTATGACATGACTCTTGATTATAAACTTTGACATACATGTTATAATCTTCTAATGTTATGATCATGTTCTCATACCCTTATGTTCTTGTTATTATTACATATCTCCAATGTTTACCCTTACTAGGCATCTGATCTCACCCCTATCTTTTGTTTTCATTCCCTAGGTTATGAAGAAATATTTTAAGTAGAAGTAATAAAGGGTAATATCATTAAGGGAGATATTTAATATCTTTAACTATATTAGAAGGTTATGTTTCTATGTTTCTAAAGACACTAAACTATTATGGACCATAGTAATTTATTTTTGTAATGTGCTTAATATTCAACTAAAATAATGTAATATTCATGTATGTTAATCTTGGGTTACTATTTTCATGGGATGAAAGATCTATGGTTATGATTAAATGGTTGTAAT
This sequence comes from Viscum album, assembly GCA_963277665.1. Taxonomy (NCBI): domain Eukaryota; kingdom Viridiplantae; phylum Streptophyta; class Magnoliopsida; order Santalales; family Viscaceae; genus Viscum; species Viscum album. The sequence goes on along the minus strand of OY728163.1, from coordinate 77,710,549 downwards.
TAATAATTAATAATGTCTATGGGGTATTAAAAACTGTGAAGGGAAAATCATATAATTAAAACATTGTATATGGGCTTGTTATATTCTGAAATAAAATCTGGAAATACGGTTGCAACTACATGAATTTCATTTATAAATTATAAAGGAATGTACATTTATAACATGGTAATGATAATTCATTTAACTAAACCATGATACTTATATATATATACAATGAATTCTAATTTATATATAAAATGGTTTCTTTTATGAAGGCTAGTGACTATATATAACTTGGGCATGATGAACCAAATGAATAAATCCATAAATTCACAAATGGACACAAGTTTGTTAGTTGGGGAATGTTTTCTTATGATAGAAACCCTTTAAGGGTGTGTTAAATCTTGAATAAAAATAAATATTATGGATTTCATTTAAATGGGATTCTAATTATTATTTATATATAATGGAATCCATAAATTGGGAATGGATACCCATAAACATGAACCCATACTAGCTTAATTGGACCATCATGGGTTTCTTTGATTTCTTATTATGACATAGTAATTAACCATATGGGGGCGTGGTTATGATTTTGGGTAGGTTATTTAAAATGCCTGTAGCCACTTAGGTAGTGTCACATATTTACATATGGTGGAATCTTATTCAACTAGACATATTTTCTTGATGAAAACCTATTTATATTCTTTGGAGATTTATTACTTTAAGGCTTCGATTAATTAAAATTTGAATTACAACCCCAATGGTGTTTGCCTCTATGGATTGGAATTGACGTTTTTTTAACTAAGCCAAATATTGAGAACTTTATGGATAAATAAAATAGTTTAATGTGATTTATAAGATAAATATCTTAATTTTTCATAGGATTTAAGATAAATAAATCATTCTTAAAGTGATGTTTGATATAACATGCCTATGTTTCCTTGTGGAATTATCAAAATTTATTAACAAGTATTTTTTTCCCTTATAATTGGTATATTATGTTCTAAAAATTTATCCTTTGAAATATTTAAGTTCAAATGTGGATTGATGTGATGGATTAAAAGAAACCATAAAAGTGGTTTTCCTTATTCCACCCATGTATATTTGTGGTTTTAATATTTCCCTTAGTTTTACCTTACAACCAAATGTGAGTGTTTTTTATAGGAATCTATGACTTCTTCTTAGGATTCATTGAATATATATGATGGGAGGTAAGTCTTAAAGACCTATTTTAGTGTGACTAAAGTTTAAAATTTATTGATTTATGTTTTTAAGGTTCAATCATGAAAATGGAAGTAAACTTAGATCATAAAGGATTTTATAAATGCTTATGAAGAGCTTTCAGATGGAGGTTTCATTCGGGTGCTGTTTGAGTTGGGTTGGACACTTAGTTATATAATGACACCTAGGTTTGGTGGGTGGTGATGCACTAGTTTATATTTCTTGGAGTCATGATCATTGTATAATTCTCTAGTTCAGTGGGATAGACATGCCTTGAGCATGGTCAGTTGTCTTGTTGGTTGTGTGACCATTCTGGTTTTATAATGGTTCATGACTCAGGTTTTTTCATCCTATTAATAGTCATATTGATAACATAACTTTGAGATGATATATAAGTATGTTATCTTATTATAGAAAGGTGTAGTGTATATTATTCTATTTTGATATCATCAGAGCATAAATATCTCCATGAAGTTTCCATTGAGTTAATATTTCATGTGTTGAACAACATGTAGTTTGAGTGATAAGGTTAGGTAATACTCTAAAGAGTGTTGTTTCACAATTTCTTGAAAGAGTCATGAGTCCTTATAGGCTCCATTCAAAAGTCATCTTCAATGTATAATGACATGTGAAATGAGAAATCATTGTGAGTGTTATAGCATTGAGCGGATACCTGATTTCTCATTTGTCCTTGAAAAATGGAATGACATTGAGAAAAAGGAAAAGGTGTGATGACACTAATGATTAGTTTTAGTTTTTAATTTTTTACCAGATGATGATTAAAAGAGTGAGCATGAATCTAGATGACCTATACACACGTGTCTAAGAAAAAAACTACTCAAGTGTGGTTATAAGTGGATGGTTCTTCCCATATCATGATAACACTAGGTAGAAGCGCATTGTCCATGTCCAAAACTCATGTTTGGTGGTGGATGAGGTGTGTGTAATAGGATATATTCCAATTTCAAGAAAATAATGACCTAGAAAGAGGGGAGTATCACATCAAATGTGTCTAAGACTATCCTTCCAAGTTGAGGGAACAGAACCATGGAGGACCATTTGGAAATGGTCTAATGGATTCTAGAATTTGGGATATTTTAAAATTTAACATCTGAATAATTGATTGTGGTGACAATTTTAAAACTCATATGTGAGTCTAAATCAAATCTAGATGATAGAGTTCTTATATGAATGAATAGGTATCCATACTACTAGAAAAAACCATATTTCAAAGGTTTTTACCAAAACCATGGATATTGGGGAGACCTGTAGCCACAAGTTTATAGAAACCATGGCTATAGAGTGTACCTATAGCAATGGTTCTAGTAAAATTTGGCTATAGAGTGTACATATATCCATATTTTTGATAAGAAATGGCTATAGGTTTTTATCATATGTGTGGGAATTTTATTTCCATGGGAAGATAGATGTAAAACATATTACAATACTTTAGATCCCATTAGTACTATCTATAATTACATCTATAACAATATATAATAATATATATATATATATATTAATGTTTCTATAGTGTAGTGGTTAAGCGCCTTATTTTGGATGGAAGAGGTATAGATATTGAATCTGGTCGGCCTTATTTTTATTTTACCCTTTACCCATGGTTAATTGGGGCTATATTCATGGTTTTCTACCATAGAAATAGAACCTATAGCCAAGGATTAAACCTTGATTATAGAGATACTACCATGGTTGACAACTGGGTGGATTGCTACCATGGTTTCAAAAACAATGTCTAAAGGAACTGCTGCTATGGTGGAAAAGCATGCCACTAGAAAAAAATATTGTGGCTATATCTTTTGGTTATAGCTACACCAATATGATCCATAGTCTAGTAAACTAATGATATAATCTATAGCCATGGTTTTTCAGAAATAGAAAATATTTTTTTACCAAGGATATAGGTATTTTTGTAGTTGTTCCAAGAGTTTGATAGGTATGTAGCACATCTATGCATGCAAGTAATCATGAATGTTTAGAATTATATGAGTACATAGACCAATAATGGTTACCTTTTGATTTAAGGAAATGTTATTGAGTCCTAAAATACTGCATCAACTAATACATTAGACATTTTTTAGGTCAGTCTAATATTCATAAATTGATTCCCTGATAATGGATTCCTGATGGTTGGATGAGACTTCCAAAAATATGTCACATTCATCACTATGATCACATTTTGTGGTAGTGGACCCATAGATAGACCTAGCCACACATCTTTGGGAGAAAATATTCCAAGGGATGGTTAATGGTTTGCATGAATAGTTTTTATGGGGCATGGCTTGGGAGAGTTATAAACACTTACAAATGGATTTCCTCGATAACATATTAGTGTAATACTATTTTAATGATTAGAATTAATTATATTTCCATTATCTTGATTATGATTGGATAGTTTTTTCATACACAGAGCTAATATAAATACTTTCCGGTTTGGTGGATGAACCCTTTTTGGGAAGGTTCATGGGATCTTGAGATCGGTTCTCAGACACACGTTTTGGCTCTTGTATTCCATTTTATAAAGGGAGTAATAGAGAAATGAATGACTAGAATACTTGATAAATTCTAGGTATGATTCAATAATGGATTTGGGTGAAATTAAGATGTTGGTGTTAAGGATAATGTATCTTATTGTGATCAAAATATGTTGGATAATGATAGTGTTAGTGATAGTGTTATATCATGATGATGTTTTTATTTGGTAATGGTTTGACCTAAAGACATCACCAGAAGTTGGGTATTGACTTTAACAAGTGTGATCAAAATAATCATGGTAAAACATGGAATAAGGATATGGAATATTTTTTTGATAATAAATCATGTCCTAAAGTCGATATTCTCAAATATAGTTGGAAGTATGTGGCTCATTTTTTGTGTTATTTTTTGGATGGATGTGGTTATGTGAAGAACCTTGTGAAGAAAATCGTTGGAGGAGATGAGTGCCATGTAAGAGTCGGATGGGGATTCTCAAGGAAAACTTGGCCTAACCAGTTCATGCATAGTTGATTAGAGTTCGACTATTTTTATCAAATAGAGGACTATAATTAGAGTACTCATGTGAAACTAGATTTCCTGGGATTATAATAACGATAAAAGTTTCATTAGGATTCTAGGGATGTTTTTCAATATGTAATTCTGACGGTGGGAGTACCATGTATTGCAATTGGCCATGAAAAGCTAGAGCCCATGGCTAAAAGCACCATAGGTCATATGAATAAATTAGTGATGATATTATCATGTATTAGGTTATACAGGAATGGGTAATAACTTTCTTGATGCATCATCTTGAGTTATAATCATTTTCTCATGTTTAACAGTGTAATTACCATGTGCTTAAAAATAGATCCTGAAGGCACGTTGGGTGTTTAGAAAATTTTCATGGCTGTTTGAATTTAAATTCTTAACATGAGCAGTTTGGGTGATATTTTATTTTTCCCAATTCTTCTCAAGGATGATATATTTTAAGTTGGGGAGACAATAAGGTCCCATATTTTTGGTCCATGAAAAGTTCTAAAGGAACATGAACTTTTGTTTGGAGGATGGGAAAAATATTAAACCATGCCTTGGAATGTAATTTCGATAGTTTGAACATTTAAAAGAGTTTTTTTGGATGAGGATTTTGGAATGAGATGTGTCTTGGATGTTTGGATGAGTTTTGGGAGCATTGTTCTTTGAAAGATCACTTTTTAGGATAAATAGACAAGGCATGTGGTTTGTTCAAACTATGAGGCCTCTTAGGGGAAACCCAGAAGCCTTACGAGGTGTGTCTCACAGTTTATTAAACCATGCCAAGAGGGATGTATATTTATAAAGAATATCTATAGTAAATTACATAGGTAGGAACATGGACTATGCATGGTTTTCAAAAACATATTCCCATATCACATGGTTAGTTCCACTTAACCATTATCACTGTACTTTTTCCACACAATTATCCGAAACCCTACAACCAAATCATGTTGGGAGTATCTCTTGAGAAGTGAGAGCCAATTGGTAGAAAAATGGTCAGTTAAACCATGTGGACTAAGAATTCACCTCATTTTAAGGTGAAAATGACCATTGTACCTCTCCAACCTTCGTTGGGGTTTACCCCATTTTCTTCTCTCATTCACCTAGGAGGCCTCTAACATGTGAACCTCAACTACTTCTCTTCCCATGGTTTTTTTCCATAATTTTTTTTCTGATTCAAGTGTCTTGGGGTGTGTTTAAAGTTTATAAGTACATATAATATTCCACGTCATTCCTTTACTAATTTATTTTAATTTCTTTGATGATATCTTCATGTGATATAAAGTTCACTACTTTTAAGGTTTTTTATGATTCCTATGATTTCTCTCATTCTATATCAAATCAAGTCCTAGTATTGTATGAGTGGAGAATTATAGGTATGAAGATGGTGTTCTATATTCTTTTCTATAAAATTAACATCATTTTTATATTATTTTCATTGTTTTTCATGCTATAATTCTCATTCAATGCTCCTAGAACATGAAATACCATAATTTGAATACATAGAACTTGTTTAAACAAGTTGTGACACACTCATAAATGGTTATAGGCTGATGACACCGACCAAAACCACAAGTAATGATGATTTCATTTTAAAATATTTATAATGATCAATGTTTCCTATTTTTCTAAATTGCCCTAGGTGTGGGTTCAGTTATAACCCTTGAAGTCTTATTTATCTTATGGACAAAATACCACATGGTTTTGTTTGGCTTGATTAATATTTTTAATGATCCAATTGAGTTGACTAACCACTAAAACGAGGATTGGGTGTTGTATAATAGCTTATGTGCTGAGTGAATGGTGATATTTTAAATCGAAATGATAATTTTTGACATGGCATTAAGAGGAAGAATGGCCAAGGGGTTTCAAAATGAATTAAATTAAAAATGGAATGTTCAGCCAGATGGACTTCCTTATTTATTATAAATTAATTATTAAATTAAATGAAGTTTGATTCTCTAGAATGGCGTTTCTTATGAAATTTGATACTTGTGTATCGAATCCCTTATGAAATTCGAAACTCAGGACAAAAGTCCCTTATAAAATGTGATACTCGGGAACAGAGTCCCTTACGAAATTTGATACTCAAGAATGAAGTCCCTTGTGAAGTTTTATACGTAGGCATGGTTCCCTTTATTATGTATGATGCTTAGGAATAGTGTACAATATTATTATGGGCATGTAATTCCCTATTACTTAATGGAATGTCATCCCATATTATTTACGGGCACGACATCACTTATTATCATGGGAATGGAGTCCTTCATTATGATACTCAAACATGGAGTCCCTCTTGAATCATGATAATAAGGAATGGATTCACTCATGATTTGTGATATTTAAGCATGAAATCCCTTATCACTCTATGAGACTTGTATGATTAAACATGGATGCAAGAGTTGTGCCTAGGGCCCTAGCTGGTATCAGTATCTATATATAGTGCTACCTATGTCATTACAAATCTATTCCTTATATATATATATATATACATTTCAATGTACATTTATATATATATGGTGTCACCTCATCAGGTATATTCTATTTTAGGCTGAATCAGATTAGGATGGTCAAGTGTATTTGAGGATCCTGATCTGACCTAGTTACATTTGTTGTTTATTTCACTACCTTAATTTTGATATACCTACACACTAGTTATTTTATATACCCAAAATAGATATATTTAGACACCATTTTGGGTTTCCTATTGTGTATATCTCACACCATTTTCAGGCCACCATTTGGTACCCATACATCCATAATTTGGTTATAGGTTGGGATATTACTGTGCTTTGTATTATTTTGTTATAAACTAGGACTAGACAGGGATCCTGGAAGTAGTAGTTGAGTATATAGTTAGGATATCTCCCAAATATAGATTATTTTATTAATTTATCTTCTTTAGTCTGTACCTATAATAATATTTCTTATTATATGATTTCCTATGAATATTAATTACTTATAATGTTCATGCATGAACATTTATTCATTCATTATTTATTTTCAATTATTATTTTCTTTTATTGGATTTATTTATATTTCATCTGTTGTTTAATATCTTTTATACTGATGTTCCAATCTGATCATGAGGGCATAGTCTCCCCACCATACCACCTATACACCCATTCTTCTAGTCAGCAACCTTTGGGGTATTTTGAGGCATTCATGAGGCTATGTGATTTACTAGCTTGGGGAACCATTACTGTGGATCCATGGTCAGGATGTTACATTTTCAAAATATATTTTTCAGAAAGGTTTAATGAAATATTTTGAAAAAGTTTCTTTTAGAAATACCTATCAATAATTGAGACTTTAATGTGACATAAAGCTTTATTTTGATGAAGTTTACAATGGAAGATAAAAATTTTATTACAAAGTTGATGAAACCCCATTTATAAAAGAAAATTTATTGAAAACCCACATAATGAAATCAATACAGGAAAATATTTTTGAAATTGGGTTTGCATAATTATGAGTGGTATAGGAAATAAATAATTCATGGTATTCAAATATTAAGGGAAAACATTGGTGGGAGGAGGAAAACAATGATATAGATGATAAATCATTATTTAAGAGGATTTCAATTAATAATAACATAGATTTATTTTCATAAAGGAATAAAACTAATCAATAAGGAATATTTTAATCAAAATTGATTCATAAAAGACAGTAAAAGGGTATTCCATGTGAAATAAAAGACTAAACTCAATGAGAATCATTTTAACTCAATAATGTTAATTAGTTTATGAAAGACCTTTATATTTTTGAGAAAACATCAATTATAGTCCACAATGAAGAAGAAAACGAATGGAAGTGAATTTTCAAAAATATATAATAATTTATGATATTATATTTCAAGGGGAATTATTACTAACTATAACTAGTTATTCTCCACATTTAGGATCATTATACATATAAGATGGATTTTACCTATTTTCAACACCAAGTGTAGGTAATATTTATCATTTTGAACTAGTTTTAAAAAATAAGTTTCATTAACTATTTTTTTTCAAAGAATAATATGATAAGATAATAGAATATACTATAATATATGTTCAGTGATACTTTATAAAGGTATAATCTCATTTCATGGCATTTTTAGTTATGATATATGAGGTATAAATAGGGGACACATATATTTTGGTGTTTTTTAATGAACAAAGAGTGATTTCTTTATTAACGAGTTAAATATTCAAATAAACTTACCAAAACTAAAAAATATTATTTAAATATTAATATCATAATATATATTTAACTATATTTCTCATTCATCCATTATATAAATTCATTTGTATAGTCTAAGTTAGTAGTTTAACTGACCCAAACATGAAACTACCATGATTAATGAATGATTATGAGGTTTTTTATTTGTAACATCACTATAACATAAACATAATAATCTTATTTAGTGTTTTTAGAGTGATATATCATAATTTTAAATAATTATAAAAATATGATAATTTATATAAAGTCATTACTTAGAAAGAAGTGATCATTTTTCTCTATGTACACTCATTCTAAATGATTGAATTAATGATGATATTTCTTTTTCTAATATCATTAATAGGTTATCAAATTTTTCATATGAAAAACCTAATGACATAATAAACATCATATTTATCTTTTAATATTATCCTTAGATCCATACATGACACACGATAAGGAAAACCTTTCCAAGTTGATGGTAGTATGCACGTACACACGGATTATAATTTCATTTTCATAGAACAAATCGAAGGTGTGACATGGTTTATTGTTTGGTAATCATAAATGTGATAAAAATATCATAATTAATTATTAAATTCCACTTTTATACCATCATCTTAATGTGTTTAATTAACATTAAACATGTTGTGTCATGGAGGTGGTAATCCATAGAATGTGAGAATAATGGTTTTGTTTTTATTAATAGAAAATGTAAAATGTTACTAATGATTATTAAAATAAAATAATAACACTAATTATATAACCAATACATATTACATTATACAGGTATTTTAAAATTTTAATTATAAAATAAAAATATAAAAGAAATAATTTATGTAAAAAAGGATTACTCATGTTGAGGACTATAAGATTCACTTGGATAATCTTCTTATAGTGACCAGAAGTATAATATAGTGAAATATTATTACATGGGAAGGATAAATGTACGTTTTTTAGGAGAACTATATATACTCAAACTTATAATTTATGGATATTTCATTTTTTAGATGAATATTCATTACATTACACAAACACAATCTTGGGGATTGTAAAGGTATATTTCAATCAGATAATTGAAAAAAAAATATTTTTATTTAATAATACATATTCAATGTATCCAAAAATATCATCCCATTTAGTACTATTCATTGAAATAAAATACTTAAAACCATTATTCATAATCTATGGAAAGGAAATATAGTAAAGGGTGAGCTCAGATACTCTGTAAGGATAAACATGGGTGATATCAATATAACATGAGCATAAGGGTATGATAACATGCGGATAATGTTTAAAAACCATACCTTATATATAACATAGAACATAAATGTGAGTCATGAAATTAATATTGGTAGTTAATAAGACCTGAATCAGAAAGGGATTAAATAAACATATCCATGAGAACATACCATTTTCACAAGAAATGTATTTTTTACGTATTCATAATAATAAAAAATCATTTCCTTAGTAGTTTAAGGATCATTTCAAGGATTATCATAGTAGAATGGGTTCACACCCCAAACCATATTATTAGTCAATATTGAATCCCCATAATATCATACTAGATATATCCCCATATTTAACTGGGTTCATTTCCCATTCTAGACCTATTCATATCATGAGATATATATCTTTACCCAATGAATTAGAGGGAGATATAGGTCCCAACTATATTGGTAATTAAAAAACTATAAAATAATTAAAATCAAACAAATTTATATACCATGAAGATAAAACATTCATCATATAAAATCCCATGAAAATATATGGGTTTCATAAAATTTTTATCATAATATAAACTATGGAAAATAAATAGTTTTCTTAATCATAACATCAATTCATAAAAACATATCTCATGGAAAAATAAGCAAGGAACATAATTATTTTATCATGGTTTAACCCATGGAAGAGAAATGAGTTTTCTAAACAACATATCATTATAAATGAAAATCATAAAGAAAAATAATAAGAATTAATTCCATAGATAATATCAATAGTGAAGTATAATTAACATAAAATTATGTCATCATAGATGGAAAATGATTTTGAAATATCACTTGGAAAATTTCATGCAAAAAAAATTACTTTCAACTTGGAAAAGAAATTATATAAACAAAAAAAATTTAAAAAATCCTTTTATCTAAAAATTACATTGGATAATTATAAATCAATATTTAAAATTCATTTAAAAAATTTTCTAAGGGAAATATCTTTTTTATTTAGAATATAAATTTTTTAAAACAAAAAGCTCACATAACATTTTTGAAATATTATACTTTGAAAAAAAATTGAAACATATAAAAGATTATTTAATGTAAATTGTTGGTAATTATGGAAGAAAGTACCATTCATGTCATATATATTTTAAAAAATACTCCATTCACATTTTTAGTAAATCTAAATGTGAGTTTTTTTCTTTGAAAATGAGAGGAATATTCCATTTTAATGATTTTTGAATGTAAAACATGGGTAAAAATGTATTTAATAAATCCTATTTAGAATGTTTAAACAGTTTCTAAAAAAACTAGAAAACTTAGATATTGAAAAAAATATGTTTTTTGCTGTATAGAGAAATAAAGTCGGTTTACTTTAAAAAAATTCTTTTGGTCTCATGGTTACATAAAGTGAGGAAAATAGAGGTAAAACAAGTATTCTCATGAAATAACCCAGGTATAATAGAATTAATGAGTTTCTTGAGAGATGCATAATAATATTTCATCATCACAATAATAAATATAAAAACTGTCGATAAGTGATGATATTGTACAATAAGACCATTACCACTTTTGGAAACATTGAAACATAAACCTCATGAAATAATAACATTAAATAAAACATTAAATATAATGATAATAAATTATTTGATGATATTTAATTTATAAGGGGATGTATATAACCATTATAAAATAATATAGGTGCATAACCTAAAGTATGTCCCAAAGAATACAAATTGAGACAATAATCCATTACTTCTAAAGTGATATTTTGATTCATAATCCCCAATAAAGAGTAATATAAAAATAAAACATTAAATATCATTAATAAAAGAATATACAAGATATAACATGTAAAATGGGAATAATATACATCATAAAAAAGATACTAGTGGTGAATTGGAATATGTATCCTAAAAATAAAATAGAGACTAGAAATCCCATAAATTATATCTCAACATCCTTCACAGACATTCAATGATCGTGTGTGATAAATATGAGTTTATTATAAATATATTAAATAGAAATACATAAAGAAGAAAATAAACAAATATATATATATAATACCATATATGATAGAAAAAATATTTTCAATTAATTTATATTGTATATCATTGTTTTAAATCCACAAAAGTGTTCCTATAAGATGAATTGTTTCTTTTTTATGATAATGGTGTTATTTTGAACTGAATAGTAAAAATTGGCCATTTTGGATTTTTAACAGTTTTAAATTATTGCTGTAGATTGGCCATAACATTATATACCCTTATCCAAATTGAAAAATTCTTTCGTTTACAAATTCTACACATCCAGGGCTTCATTTACTATTTTTGGAGTAAAAGCCGAATCGGCCATATGGAAGCTCAAACGAAGCTCACAAGTGGGAAAAAGTAAACTGTTTTCAGTTCTGCCTAGTTTTGGTGTGGGATCCATAACTCATCCATGGTGGGCCCAAATCTTGTTCAATTCATTGGTTTCACACGGAAGGAGTTTGGGATCATCTTTTATGAAGGATGGACCGCATGAATTGGCCGTTTATGGGGTCATTAAATCACCCTAATCCGGAGGATTGCGTTTTGGAGAGTCTGATTGGACAGAATAAATGCTCAGAGTAAAACAGCCATAACACTCGGAATACATGTCCAAATCCACTGAGAGTTTGAAGGGACACAGACAAGATAATTATGCGCAACATTCAAGAAGGTATCAATGTGTGAAGATGTCATTTAATTGGGCCACAATGTGTCAACATTCGGGGGACAAATTCTGGGTATAAAAGGAGGAGAGCTCCACCCTCTCAAATCATCCCATTCTCCATCCCATTCCTTCTGGGACACCAAGATGAAGATCTTTTTGGGTTTATTTTTTATTTATTTTCTTTTTCATAGTCTTATAATGGATTATTCTTCCCCATTCATCTCGATTACCCTTACCATTGTGGGGTAAACTTTTGAAGTGATTGGGGAAGGGTTGGTTTTCTACATTGTAATGCCTGAGTTCTTGGACGCAATTGAATAAATTTCTTTCTTATTCAAAGTTGTTTTCAATTTATTATAGAGGATTTTATTATAAAGTACAATCGGTCTTGAATATTAATTACGTTATTGATTTTTTCTTTGGTAAAATAATCATAATCTCCCTCCACTAATTTCTGGTTTATATATGATGGAATAAACACAGAATTAGTGGTGAAGTACTCGACTATTGTCAGTACATGTAAAAGGTGTAGTGAATGCTCATGATTGTTTGGGATAAAAAAAAACTGATCGGCTATTGCCTATTTCAATTAAGGATATTCAATAAAACTATTTTACACATGGAAAGAGAGTTGACCAAACCAAGATCTTGGTAAGGTTTTCTTTCACAATAATAATTTCACCAAGGAAGTGAGAGGAAACGATTATGGAAACTCACTTTAATCAACTAAGAAGAAGATGATTGAATTAAATTGAACAAGGATGGAATTAAAATTAGGAAACTGACCTCGATTAAATCAACCTTTTAAATATCACTATTTTTTAATCATTTTAATTTCCAATTTCATTTAAAAAACACAACATTTTTTACCCTCGTTTTAAAGTGACAACTCGTTTTGTGTGCACTCCACTTCGGGAGACATCCTAGGTCAACCAATTTACTACATATTAACTTAGGAAATTATTGTTTTGCCACGCCCTACAACAGGCATGTGTCAAACTTGGCGCTGTTGCTGGGGAGGCAGTGCCTCAAAAACCTTAAAAAAACATTTTTTTACTTCTTTCTTTTGAATGACCCGTAGTTCAAACAACAATTTAATTGAATTTGATCCCAAAATTGAGCGAACAATAACCCAATTGAGAATGAAAAATTTTCAATTAGATTTTAAAGAAATTCAAATTACAGATTCAAGTGACACATCCAATGATCACTCTGAACCTCCAATGGCTAACAATCCCAACCAAACATTGTGCGATCTTTGTGCCCCATAATTCGCTAACCAAAGAAATCAACTAGCTATTCCTGCATTAGAAAATGATTTTGAAGTGCGCATTAACATGATTCAAATTCTTCTTAAATTCCATGGTCTTGCTGGTGAAGACACCAACAGGCATATCCAAAAATTTACAAATGTGTGCTCTAGCTACAGACCCCGAGGTGTTGCAGAAGAACATGTAAAGTGGAGGGAATTTCCCTTCTCACTTGAGGGAGAAACAAAGGAATGGTTGTATAGTCTACAACTAGGAGAAGTCCAAGACTGGGAAGATCTTAAAATATGCTTCATGCAAAGGTTTTTTCCCGCATCCAGGAGCACAGCTATCCGAAAAGAGATCTATGCCATTCGCCAATCAACCAGTGAAACACTTTACAAATGTTGGGAATGATTCAAGAAGCTCTACACCAGTTGTCCACACCAGAATGTGGAAGAACACCATTTCATTATTTTCTTATATCAAGGATTGATTGAAAATGATCAAAACATTCTAGATGCATCATCTGAAGGAGCCTTTATTGACAAGTCACCAACGGATGCCATAAGATTGATTGAAAATATTGCAGAAAACTCACAGCAGTTTGGCACCAGAGGTATGATCAACAGAGGAATCCATGAGGTAAGAACATCTGATTTAGTAGATTTAATTAGGAATGAAATGGGTGAACTCACCAGGTTGGTGCGGAAAATAGATGTGAACCATGTGAAGGAACAACAAGGGTCAAATCAGGTATGTGGTTTATGCTCTTCTAATTCTCATTTCACTGATCAATATCCAGAATTGCAGGGGACAAAAAGTTGTGATGAAGCCTATCAACAAAGAAAATACCAACCGCAAGCCCAACCAGGGTATGGGTTTCAACAGAACCAAGCCAGAGCACCTTTTCAGTAGCAATATCAGAATCCGATAGCATTCCAACAACCTTATAAGCATCCCTTCCAACAACAACAAACTTTCAAACCACCTTCTTTCTAGCAGAATAATTATGAGCAACCATCCAAAAGTGCACCGACAAATGAAGATCAACAGCTTAAGATAAGAGTTGCGGTATTAGAAGATAAAATTGACAAGCTAGATGATCAATTTACAAGCATTATGGATGCTCTCACTAAGAACCCGGGTAAACATCCCTCACAAAAAAATCCCAATCCAAAGGAGAATGTTAGTTCAATCACAACCCGAAGCCGGAAGGAGCTCACACCACCAGAAAAAAATGAGGAGGATGATTCCAGAGAGTCTCTTGAAGCTCGTCCTGTCCAACAGAAAGATGGAGTCGACAAAAAAGGAGAAAGAACAAGGTTTCAAAAGGAAATAACAGAAACACCTCTTAAAAAACAAAAAAGGGAGAAAAAGGATATCCCAACACCATTCCCATCAGCATTGGTTGATTCAAGAAAGGGTGAATAAGAACGAATTCAATGGGAAATTCAAGAACCATTCCAAAAAGTTGAGATTAACATCCCACTACTGGATGCAATCAAACAAATCCCCAAATATGAAACATTTCTAAAGGAGCTGTGTACTAAACGAAGTAGGCTAGATAGAAATGAAAGAATCAACTTAGGAAGAAGTGTCTCATCATTGATCACACCACTGATACCACAAAAATGTCAAGATCTAGGGAATTTCACTATTCCCTACACTATCGGTTCTTTAAATTTCTCTAATGCTTTGTGTAATCTAGGTGCTTCAATTAATGTATTTCCCCACTCGGTATACACTTCTTTAAATATTGGTGAATGAAATCCTACTAGAGTGGTGGTCTAACTCGCAAACAGATCCACAGTTTTTTCAGCAGGTGTTCTGGAAGAAGTTCTTGTAAAGGTAAAAGATATATTGTTCCCAGCTGACTTTTATGTGATGAAAATGTAAGAATATAGGAGTTCATCACACTCACCCATATTCTTGGGAAGACCTTTCTTAAAGACAACAAAAACCATCATCAATGTGCATGAGGGAACACTCTCAATGGATCTCGGAGATAGTCGAGTGAATTTCAATATACTCGAATCCATGAAGAATTTGTCAGATGTTCATTCGCTGAAATCAATCTACCACAAAGAAGGAAAAGAACCAAATAAAAATTCAGAAGATACAACCTTTGAATTCGTGGATAGTTTTCCAGAAGAGGCTGGAGAATCAAAATCAGGAGAGGATGTTGAGATCACGAAGTATAAACTCAAGGAGGACAAACATGAAAAGATTATCATAGATCTCCGAAAGTAACTTGCTATAAAGGAAGAAGAACTAGCTAAGAAAAATTCCATATGCCTTACAATGGAACATGAGCTTAAGAAGGTCAAGGAAAACCCCATTAAAACTATAGAGCATAAAAGATATTCTCAAACCAATAGGAAGAGGGGATTACAAGAAAAAGAGGAAAAAACCAAAACCAGGTTCGTATGGGTAAAGAAAATTGAGGGTCAGTCTCTTGACTCAAGAGTAGAGAGGAATTTTCAAAGGAAACTAAAATCCCTTAAAAAGAGTTATGTTCACATTGCAACAAGGAAGAAAAAAATATCCAAAAAGATTGAAAACCATTCCAGAAGAACAAGATTTCATGGGTTTTACTGGATTTGTGGTATCTATGGACACAAATCAGACTCTTGTTGGTACAACATGTCTTTACTAGGAAATAGAAAAGAACCAGTGGATGATATCCCGCTCCTCCAACCTATCTATCAATAAGATCCATTGGCTTGTACCTATCCTTCAAACTTTCTTGCTG
Organism: Viscum album; assembly: GCA_963277665.1. Taxonomy (NCBI): domain Eukaryota; kingdom Viridiplantae; phylum Streptophyta; class Magnoliopsida; order Santalales; family Viscaceae; genus Viscum; species Viscum album. The sequence goes on along the minus strand of OY728163.1, from coordinate 77,694,203 downwards.
TTGTGATTCAATCAGAAATCTACTTACATGTTAAATCCACTTGAATGCATCAAGGACACTGCATCACTTAATTGTGGGGGAGGGAACCTTTGTAGTATAGGATTTTCATTTGATGTTTGTTTTCACAAAAAAATAAAAAAAGTGTGTGTTTTCAAATTTTTGTGTGTTTATTTTTCAATTTTTTGTGTGTTTCTGAAACTTTTGAGCTGAAATGATTATCAATACCATTTTTTAAACCCATGTCAATGAGTAAACCAATCTATTTCATGAAACCGAGCTTAAATGAATGCTGAAATGACTTCTTTTCAAGTTCAAATTTTATAGAATTTCATGAAAAGTACATTGATTTTTGAAACCCATGCCATATTTCAATGTCTATATCTTTGAAATAACTTTCCTGTGAGGCTTATAAACTATTTTTATCATATTCTTTTTATTCACCTCATTTCTTCAGAGACCAGACCATGCTTTCTTAAACCAGAATTTGATTTATTTCATTCAAAACTTCAGGGTTTGGGGTATGTGTGTTTTAAATGATTGAGGCATTTATTTGGTTTGAATCCCCCTTTTCAAAATAATCCTTTTCATTATGGCCCACCTTTACATTTATCCTTCATTGTAGCCCCTAGTAGCCATGAATTTCCAGTTAGGTTAGCCACATTACAAGCCAATTTTCCCTATCCTATCTGCTCTTGAAGTGAAATTGCATGATCTAGTTGAACTTAAGTGTGGGGGAAGATGTCATGTGGTGTACTACCTCATTTGGTGATACTTTGGGTGGAAAATAAATTGTGGAAGAGATGCTTGTGATGCTGAAAAATTATTCTGTTGAAAGCTGTGCCTTTTCTGGAGCTTTCATGATAAGAGAAGTTGTGCCTTTCTGGAGCTTCCAATGTAAAAAGAAAGTTTTGCCTATCTGGAGTTTTAAAAAAATCATGTTTGAAAAGATTTAAATTTTTGCTGCTGAGCTGATTAAATGATTATGGTGCCTATTTTCAACAAAGGGGAAGTGATGGAGACCATATTTGAGTGAAAATTAGAATCTTTCAATTTTTCTTCAATAAGAGCCAAGCCTTCCTTTTTCGGCCTCAGAACTTTTAACATCTAAATCCTACCAACCGGAAGCCACAGAACAACCCTGAAAAGTCCTCATGATAAACACATGTCCTTGACTCACATCGGGTGGAGAATTAGGAATTTATCAAGCCTATAGTGACTCTTGTGTGAGTTTTGATGAGAAAAGCCTTGTTCAGCATTTACATTTGTGAGATGAGAGAAAATTCATTTGAGGTAAGTGTTTTGTTTGCATGGGATAACAAATGAAGTGGAAATATATTAAAATCTAAAATTTAGAACTTTAAATAATTGTTTTTGATGAGGCATGATATCTTTTTGTTTCTTGGAATTGATTTGACAGATCTCATTGGTATGTGTTTTGGATTTGATTTTATTTTATTTTTTTTTGTCCACGAGTCCAAGTGAAAAGTGTGGGGGAATTGTAGAGAAAATATTTTCAATTAATTAATATTTAATATCATTGTTTTAAACCCACAAAAGTGTTCCTCTAAGATGAATTGTTTAATTTTTATGATAATGGTGTTATTTTGAGCTGAATAGTAAAAATTGGCCATTTTGGATTTTTAACAGTTTTAAATTATTTTTGTAGATTGACATAACATTATCTACACTGATCCAAATTGAAAAATTATTTCTCTTACAGATTCTACACATCTAGGGACTCATTTACTATTTTTGGACTAAAAGCTGAATCGGCCATATGGAGTCTCAAACAAAGCTCACCAGTGGGCAAAATAAAACTGTTTTCAGTTCTGCCTAGTTTTGGTGTGGGATCCATAACTCATCCATGGTGGGCCCAAATCTTGTGATCTTCTATGGGTACACGCGCAAGGAGTTTGGGATCATCTTTTATGAATTAAGGACTGCGTGAATTGACCATTTATGGGGTCATTAAATCACTCAAATCCAGAGGATTGCATTTTGGAGAGTCTGACTGGACAAAATAAATGCTCAGAGTAAAACGGCCATAACACTCGGAATATATTTCCAAATCCGATGAAATTTTGAGGGGACACGACTAAGATAATTATTCACAACATTTAAAAAGGGCTCAATGTGTGAAGATTTAATTTAATGGGGCTACAACGTGTCAACATTCGGGGGAAAAATTTTGAAAATAAAAGGAGGAGAGCTCCACCCTCTCAGATCATCCCATTCTCCACCCCATTCCTTCCGGGACACCAAGAAGAAGATCTTTTCGGATTTATTTTTTATTTATTTTCTTTTTCATAGTTTTATAATGTCTTCTTCTTCCCCATTCATCTCGAATACCCTTAACATGGTGGGGTAAACTTTTGGAGTGATTGGGGAAGGGTTGGTTTTCTACATTGTAATGCTTGAGTTCTTGGACGCAATTGAATAATTTTCTTTCTTCTTCAATGTTTTTTTCAATTTATTATAGTGGATTTTATTATAAAGTGAAAATTTTCTTGAATATTAATTCCATTATTGATTTTTTGCTTGGTAAAATAATCATAATCTCCCTCTACTAATTTCTGGTTTATATACGATGGAATAAACCCGGAATTAGTGGTGAAGTACTGGACGATCGTCAGTACGTGTAAAAGGTGTAGTGAATGTTCATGATTCTTTCAGATAAAAAAAACCTGATCGGGTATTGCCTATTTCAATTAAGGATATTCAATTCAACTATTTTACATGTGGAATGAGATTTGACCAAACCAAGATCTTGGTAAGGTTTTCTTTCACAATAATAATTTCACCAAGGAATTGAGAGGAAATGATTATGGAAACTCACTTTAATCAACTAAGAAGAAGAGGTTTGAATTAAATTGAATAAGGATAACATTAAAATTAGGAAACCTACCCCGAACTAGTCACCCTTTTAAATATCATTGTTTTTCAATCATTTTAATTTCAAATTGCATTTCAAAAACACAACATTTTTTACCCTCGTTTTAAAGTGACAACTCGTTTTGTGTGCACTCCTCTTCCGGAGACAACCTAGGTCAACCACTTTACTACATATTAACTCAGTAAATAATTGTTTTTCCACTCCCTACAATAGGTGTGTGTCAATATATTATTTACTTATGACATTTAATTACCCTTTTTGAACAATTCCATGTTAAAGTCACAATTTGGGAAATAACTACTATGTTTTGCGTATGTTTTTATATGTTATTTTTAGTACAATTACTTTGATAATGGTTCCATGAAATACAAAATATTAACCATGATATAAATATCATATATATTTTCATTATATATTTACTTAGTTTAATCAATAAGAGATAGATACATAAAATGAAATACACCATTCACAAAGACGGTATGTTGTACGTATGCATGAATGTTGTTTCAATTTTTTCAACAGATTGAAAAAATAAGAATAAATAATATATTAACTTTATAGAATTATTTTTATATCCTGTATATCACATATTATTATTTAAACCTATCCTTATTAACTGGAATTTAATCTTACATGAGGAAAAAATCGGATCTCTTTGCGAGGTGGCAGTCCGCCGTACACACGAGTGATGCTATCATATTCTCAAAAAATGGAAAGTAAGATGTTATTAGATATATAATAATTAAAAAAGTATAATAATATCATAATTATATTATATATACCTTAAATAAATTATTATATCCATCCATGATAGGTTTCCATGGAAAATGAATAACATCGGTTAGCGAGGCAGTATACCACCCTGCATAAGATCGATGGGTTCGTTTACCATTTGATAAAAGTGGAGATTGATTTATTTAATTAACTTAACATAATAACAACTCAGTTTATTATAAATACTTTATTTATCATATTTTAATTAATATAACATCAGTGAAGGTGGTAACAGAGGCATTTAAAATAAATATTTTAGTGAAGACCATTACGTTCACTTCAAAAAACCCTCTTTGGATCTCTTATTAATGACCTAAGGGTTGGCCTTTTGGGATGACCAGATGATCCAAAAAATATATAAATATGTTTTGGAGGTATTTTTTAATGTTTTTTAGATAAAATGGCTTCAGATATGTGTATAAGAGTGGATAGGAGATTCCATATTATAAGTGTTGGAAGAACCCTCTTCGAAAATACGTATAAATTTCCCAAAACAATATAAAATGATAGTCATTCACATTAAAAAATATTGAAATAACCATATATAGGAACATTGGAATAATAATTTTGAAAATATCTATGTAATAGGGTTTATAAATGTTTGGATGGAAATGTTAACCTTGTGTTTTGGTTTAACCCTCGGTAAACATGATTTAACCTTTACATGAGTAAATAATTTTTCTTGGTTTTACTATTATTTCAAAAAAATTATAATATAGAACTTATTATATAATATAAATTATTTTTATTATTCCTATGAAAAAAAATTATATTAAATTCCATTCAAAGAACTGGATAACATTAATTGAAAAATAAATCCGCAAACGTGACGAGAAAGTGATTTTCCAAAGAGAAAATTTTCCAAAGTTCAAAAATGTTTTTTTATAAAAAATAAATATGAAATTGATTTAAATGACATAAATTATGTTAATAGATGTATAATTTAACTAGTTTTACTTTCAATTCAATCTTAAAAAAATGTATGTTTTCAAAATTTTTAAAATAAATGAAAATTGTTAATATTAACCACGATTTTTCTTTATTCGTCAAAAAATTAACTTTTTAAAAAATTATGAAACATTCACCCCAAGATAATATTTAAATTATGATATCAAAAATTAATTTCATTTCTTCAAATAAATTTTTTAAAAGTGGACAAAATTAATTTAAAATAGTTGTGTAAATATTGAAAAAACTACTTTCTTGAAAAATACAGATTTTAGTATAGAATTGGTTTTATTTTTATCACTTGTTTTGGAAAAAAATAATATGAAAATTAATAATTTTGTATATTATATAATATATAAATTTCAATAAAATATTTCCTCAATTTTTTTTTAAATTTATTGATTTAAAACGTGTTCATTCACATAAAAGTATTTCTTCAGAAAAATATATATACTATTTCAAAATGGTTTTATAATTTTAAATTATAATAAATCATTCACCAAATAATTCATTATTTAAACACATGTAAACCATATATTTTAATAATTTAATAGATCATATTTATACCAAAAATTTTTATAGCCAGGTGATAAGTATTATCTTAAATAATATTATTTTAGTAGTATGTCATGTTTCCTTTATATTTGGTGTTGCGTGTAATGCATGATACACTTAGTGTTTTTTGTAAAGAAAGATAAACTCAATGTTTCATGCAATACAATCTAAACTCGGTTTCATGTGTAATAAAAAATATCAAAAATATTAAATTTACTTGAAAAAAATATTTCAAAAAATCTCAGGTTGTTACATTCTACTCCACTTAAATAAATTACATCCTAATAATTTGAACTTGGTATTGGTAAATAAGTGTTAAGAATTTGAAACCCCCCTTTTCTATTTAAAAGAGATAAAGTAACACAAAAAGTTTTTCTAGAATAATACATATTAGTTTTCTAAGTAGAATAACATAGTTGGGAAGTAAAACATGGACAAAAAAAAAAGAAAACTAACACCCAAATACTAATAGAGAGTGATATAGAACATGGTCAGAGGAAAGTTAATGAGAAAAAATCCATAAATTTATGATAGGTGAAAATTCCATTCACTCATCATAAAGGAAGGTTAATGTATAAAAATTTATTTCAAGAACCATTTCTTAAAGATTAATTATTTTCATGGAATGATATACTTAATTGATTTTATTCCATTTCAAAAGAACAATATCATCCTTTAGTTGTGATTTGATCAATTTCCACTTCATCTATTACTTTATGAAATACAGTTGAAATTGTTTTGTTTTCCTAAAGAACTCCTAGATCATAAGATACGTATTTTACTAATATGATATTACTTCTTTATATAGTTATAATCATAAGAAAATGGTTATAACAGTTTATCTAGTACGCATAAATCTTGATATGATTATGTAATTAATTAGTCTCTAACAATTCATCAAAAATTAAACTTAAACATCTCTATAAATTTGTAACCTTGTGATCATTTCAAAATTCAAAATTTATAAATAAAGTCATTAAATTTTTGAATATCAACTTAACATTAACCCCTATTTATCATTAATTATATCTTAATGGTCACATACCAAATATATGATACATTGATCATATATTATCCTAAATCATAATAATAACAAGAATTATAATAAATCCTCAATGGAAAAATACATTCTTCCTCATTCCTTAAATAAAATAACAGATTGTTAAAAACATTCCATAAATCCAAAAAAAAATTTGAACTCCATTTTTAATAACACATACCACTTTTTCAAAAAATCATTAATAAGTTATCAGGTCAAAAAAACTATCCATTTACTCTATCCATATTAATAATCTATTGGACCAAATTAACACAATTTTATCAACATCAAAACATATTAAGGGTTTTCTTCCCTTTTTCATCTATTTTCATAAAATATCACCATTCCATTATATCACTTTTATAGGTCATCAATACCGTTCAAAATATTCTTGAAAATCCATAATGAAAAGGTTATACTAAATAACCCTGATATATTTCGTGATTCATATAACATAATTCTTGAATTACCATACTCAAACACTTAAATCATTAAACTTATTTCATAAACCATTAATTATGATTCATTTTATTATTATGTAATACATATTTCCTTTTATATGTCATTTCTTGTCTCTTCATCATCAACAGTATAACCATTACTCATAACACCTTTCTGATTCTCTTTGAGATCTTTCCCCCCATGGATATTTATTTGTATAATTACCATACTTTCCACATTTAAAAATAATAATCCATTGATAATACCTTATGGATTCCAATATCCCCATACATTATGGTAACTAAAATTTTCATTTTTTACATAGAAATTACTTGTTATGTTCACTTAATCTCCACACATAAAACATCTTCGTGTTCATTTGAGGGATTCATTTGAGTGATTCTTCTCACATTATTGACATATATGAAATGTAATATTCTTTCTTATGTGGTCTCAACCACCCAAGCTCACAGAAAACACTTTATCTACCTTTTCTGGGGAGTCTAAGTGTTGGTTAAGGTGATAGTTATTAATAATATATCACCGTAATTGATTGGGAATAGTCACAATAACCTTAATTCGAGACATCACCCCATGATGTTTATCATCAACACATTTTTTATCACAATCAATGTTAACCAAGTTCTATTGGGTTCCCTACAATGACTAAAATAAAAATTCATAGTGTGAACAAAAATATTCATTGTGGGAAACTAAATAATCATGAGAAACCACTTATAGGGTTTCTAAATCATGTTATCTTATTTTTAATCTATGAAACCTTATGCTTAATATAGTTCATCTATGGAATGTATTTAATTAATTCATGATGGATAATAAATATTTTTTGAATTTATAAAGAATATCCCTTAGGAGTGTCAAACCATATGTACAACAAGGCCTATTATCATGCACCCGGTGATGTTTCAGTCCTTATCAATGCACCCATTTTAGAGTTATTACTCACTTGCACATCTATGCCAGAGCCACATATACATATAGTATCCAAAAATGGATGAATTTATTAAAAACCAATCTCTATTTCCTTTAAAAAAGTATATGACATTTTACTATACTTTTACTCTTATTTAGACTTAACATGAGGCATATTTCTAGACATATACATAGAAATATTCATATGGATCTCACAGATTTTTTATCATCATAATTTTAAAAGGATAACTAAACATTTCTGCTAATAACAACTATAGAGGCCCAGATTCTAAATACATAGATATTATGTCTTTTAGATGAATATTCATAATTACATAAACAAATTACAAGGAATCATAAAGGTATAGTGATTATGGAGAATATACACAACATCCTTTTATTTATTGAATGATATTCAATGTATCCCACAAATATCTAACTATTTAGAACTCTTCATAAACATACTCTACTTGAAACCTTTCTTCATAATTTGGGGAATGTAATCATAATAAAGTTTTTAGATATATTCTCAATAAGGGTAAATAAGAGAGATATCAATATAACATGATCATATGTGTATGACAACATGTGAATAAAATTTTAAAACTATATGCTACATATCATAGATCATAAACAAGTGTCTTGGGATAAATCGTGATAGTTTATGAGACATAAGTCATAAGGGTATCAACAAAAACGTTCCATGAGATATTAACATTGGAATAAATGTTGGAATACAAATAACCATATAAATTAATTTACCTAGTAGTTCATGGTTCATTTACAAGAATATCATAATGGAATGAGTTCACACCCCAAACCATAATAGTTGTCATATTTCACTCCCAAGACTATCATAGTGGATAAATCCACTTACTAAACTATGTTCACTCCCTATTCCAGTCATTTTTATCTCATGAGATATCAATCCATACCCAACAAATTTGAGGGAGATATAGGCCTCACCCATCTTGGTTATAACGTAACCACCTTACTCAGTTATAAAGAGACCACCTTAAAGTAATGAAAATAATACATATGTGATCCACAAGATCATAAAACATTCATCATATCATAGAACATTAAAGAAAATGGGTTTCATAAAAATTTCATTATAACATAACCTATGTAAAAGAAATAAGATTCATAAACACTATTTCATTTCATCAAATCATAAACCATGTAAAAAGAATTGGGTTTCCTAATAATTTTACCATGGTATAAACCTTGAAAAATAAAATAGATTCATAAAAATATAATAATAATATACATAAACCATCTGAATAAATAATAAGAGTGGTATCCTTGGATCATATCTCCAGTAAAGCATAACTAACATCAAAGGATGTTATCTTAGAGGGAAAATGATTTTGAAAGATCATTTGGAATATTTCATGAGGAAAATATCCCTTACAATATGAATTTTTTAAAACATAAAATAGTTTAACATTAATTTTCTTCAAAAATTTCATTGGAATCTTATAATGTAAGCTTTAAAATCATTTGTCTATTTCATGAGGAAACTATCCTTTCAATTTTGAAAAAAACATAATATTCATAAAACATTTTTGAAATACTTTTCATTGAAAATAATTTTTGAAACTTATGAAGGAATATTTAAAATAATGAGTTGTTCATGAATATGTAAATTACTTTTCATGTTGTATACGTTCATTCAAATATTCCATTCACATTTTTGTTAAACACAAAGAAAATATTTTTTTTTGAAAAAAAGGAATGATTACTCATAAAAACTTGTTTAAATTCATAATGGGAAAAAAGTAATTAATAAATCTGTCTAAAATGTTAAAAAAATAATTTTTTTAAAAAACATAGATATAGAAGAAAAAGGGTTTTTTGACTAAATAGGGAAATTCATTCAGTTTACTTAAAAATATTCTTATCGAATATTGATTACATAAAGAGAGGAAAATGAATGGAAAACATGTATTCTTCTGACATAAACAAAGTATTGTTAAATTATTTAGTTTCTTGAGAGGTACATCCTAATATTTTTCATCGAAATAATAAACATAAACAATCCTAATAAATGATGAAATTACACCATAAAAACATTACCACTTAGTAAAATTGAATCATAAGAACCATGAAAAATTAAATTAAATGAAACAAAAAATATAATGATAATAAATGAATTAATTATATTAATTATAAAGGGATATTTATATACACCTCATAAAATATGATAGGTTCATACCATGACATATGTCCCACAGAAGAAAAATTGAGACAAAAATCCTCTACCACTTTAGAAATATTTTCAATAATAATACCCAATAAATAATAACATAAACTAAAACATAAAATATTATGAAAATAATTTGAATCATTATATAAAAGTAAAATTATAATTAGATACACCACACAAAAGAAATTGGTGTTGAATCGGTATATGTCACCTAGAAATTAAAGAGAGACTAAAAATCCATTACCTTAAGTCTCAACTCCTTCGCACACATTCAAACCTCACGTATAATAAAAATCAGTTTATTATAAATTTATAATATAAATATATATATATATATTGTCTTATATTATTTACTTATGACTTTTTATTACCTGTTTACTAACAATTCAATGTTAAAGTCACGTTTCATGCAATAATTGCTCTAATTTTCATGTATGTTTTGATTTGTTATTTTTATTCATTTTACATTGATCATTTTTATATCCTTAAAATAATGTTATAAATGATATAAATTTCATATATATTCATTATATATATATATATATAGTAATCTATGAAAGTTAGATTCATAAAATGAAATACACCATTCATGGAGACGGTAGGCCATACGTATGCATGAATGTTCTATCCATTTTCATGATAAATAATATATTACCTTTCCATAATAATTATTATTTCATATAGGTTATGTATCACATATTTTTATTTAAACTTATACTTATTACCTTATATGTAAATCGTACATGAATAAAGAATCACATCGCTTCATGAGGAGGTAGTATGTCTTATAGTCGAGCGATGTTATTGTATTCCCAAAGAATGGATACTATGAAGGTATTTCAGATATTATAATTAAAAAATATAATAATATCATAAATATAATATATATGCTTTAAATTAATCATTATATTTAACCATGAGAGGTGGTTACGGAAAATGAATAATGTCAGTTCGTGAGGTGGTAGTCTGTAGTACACACGACCAACAGATTCATTTCCCATTTGATGGAAGAGGATATTGATTTAGTTAATTAAACTAACATAATAAAATATAATTATATTATCTACACTATTTATATGATATTTTAATCAACATAACATGAATTCATATGGTAAAGTAAGAATTAAAAAATATGTGTTTAGTGAAGAAAATTACCTTCTCTTCGAACATCCCACTTTGGATCTCTTATTAAGGACCCTAGGGTTACCCTTTTGGTATGATCAATAGATCTATGACATGTATAATTAATTTGGGGAGGTATTGTTTCAGGGTTTTTTCATGGAAAATTACTTAATATATTTGAAGAATAGAATACATGAGAGGCTCGTCTGTAAGTGGGGAAAACCCACTGGGAAATTACATGGAAATTTATAAATGTAATCCAAAATGATAAAGTCTTTGACATGAAAATTGCTAAAAAATAAAAATATATTTGAAATTAAGAATTATAATATTAAATTTTGATATAAAATATAATTTACACATGTTTTATGGTAATATTACCATTATATGTTTCCTTTAACCCACCAGGAAACTTATTTTAACCTTAACCAAGATAAATATTTTTACTATTTTTAATATTTATTTTGACAAAAAATTATTTAAAAATTATTATAAAATATAAATTATGATTATTAAAAATATGTAACCAATTTTTAAAAATTAAAATCATTTAAGTTGAAATATTTAATTTAAAAATAAACCCATATACGCGACGATAAAGCGGTTTTCCAAAGAGAAAATGGTCAAAAGATTAAAAATATTTTAAATAAAAAATAATTATTAATTTTATTTCAAATAAATAAATTGGATTCATAGAAACATATTTTCAAAAAATTAAATTTTAAATTTATCATAAAACAATTTTTATATCTTTTAATTCATTAAAATAAATGATAATATTTAATAAAAACCATTACTTTTCACTATTTAATGAAAATAAATTTCAAAAAAAATCAAAAAATATATCCAAAATAAATTTAAAATGATAGTTAAAATTAAAATTTATTAATTCAAATATATTTTATAAAAGAGAATAAAATAATTTTAAAATGAGTGGGCAAAAGAAAAAATTAGTGTTTAGAAAAAAAAACATTTAAGCGTAAAATTGGTTTTATATTTATCTTTTGTATAGAAAAAAAAATAAAATGAATTTTAATAATAAGATTGAATATAGACTTGTAAATTTCAATAAAATGATTAAATAAAAGTTATTATTTAAATTTACTGAGGTAAAACATGTTCATGATAAAAAAATAGTATTTCAGAAAAAGATTTCATTTTTTAAATGGTTTTTATTTTCATTTATAAATAATTAGTCATAAAAAAATTTATTATATATACATGTGTAAACAATATATTTTCACAATTTTTTTAATCTTAATCATACCCAACATTCAAATTTCCAGTTGATAAATATCAGATTAAATAATAATATTTTAATACTATGTCATGTTTGGTTTAAAGTTGGTGTTATATATAGCACAAGATACACTAAGTATTGCATGTAACTCAATATAAACCCAATGTTTCATGAAAATTAATTTGATCTAAATTTTTTATTTAATTAGAAATATCAAAAATATTAAATTAAATTTAATAAAAATATTTGAAAAACTCTCGGGGTGTTATAAAAATGAATTTTCAGGAGTGTCATGAATAGGTGGTAAGAGGCCCTTTTATATGTGGTGAGAATGATTTTTTCAAATATTTTTACCTAATATAATGGAAGAACATATTATACATGTAAAGTGACTAAAAATTGATAAATAATATATTGGGGAAAATATATGGTTGACCTGTACCTCATAAACTCAATTCTAGTAATGAATTTATTATGTTTCAATCCCCTTACCCCTTGAATTATTACTTTTATCATTTAACCTTTTTCCAAGGATACAAATTTTTAACTAATATTACTTACTATTTTTTTCTTATTAACAATTTCGTCATTATTAGATACTTTGGAACCAATGATTCTAAATTTTAAATTAAAACCGTTTTTTATTATGTAAAGTCACATATAAAATACATATTTCTTCTTAGAAATCTATTTCATGAATATACAATTCCTTCTTATATAATAATAATTTCATACAAGTACTATTATTTATAAAAATATAAATATTTTAAGAAAAATCACAAAAAATTCTTGTCAAGAAAATATTATTATAGTGAATCGAAAAATACTTTTCATTTTTTCAAATTAAAATTCTAAATTTTATAAATTTTAATTTGTAATAAAATGGTGATATATAATTAAAAACCGTTTTTATACAAGAATAGATTTTTAAGAATATTAACCATTCTCATTCATGCTTCATATCATTTAGTAATTTAAAAATTATTAACAAATTATTAATATAAAATATATTTTATCATCATTAATCACATGTGTATTTAAATATAAATACATATATCATTGAAAGGAGATATTTTGAAATATATGTTTTTAACTATAAAATGATTGTATTAATAATTTTAGCTATACCAATTAAATTTAATTTATATTAGAAGTACACTTTATTTTATTTCTATAAATATTTCATAAAGTTGTTATTCTGATTCATTCTCACTAATTCAAGATTTAGGTTTTAATAGTCATACATAATATTAATATTTTTATCTAAATATATAATGGTTTCATTTGTTTTTGGTGTTAAGCATGAATTAATATATCAAAAACATTTGGATCATATAAATGAAGTTATATACTAATATATAAGGTTCTTGTATTCTACTCTTCATAAATAAATTGAATCCTCACAATTACAATTTTTACCTAGAAAAAATATCTATGGGTGTCTTTTTTATATACAAAAATTGTGATAAAATTTCTATGGTGATTTCAAACTTATGAACTTATGAAATGTATCATTTTTTGAGAATCAGATAAACTCTATTATTGATTTTTTTATTAAATTGTTTGGACCAGAGCTTATCATTTTTCAGTCTTAACACCCATATTATATAATTTCCTTATAAAGGGAATTCATAATAATAATTTCAATGATGGAATATCATTGTTTGATATGAAATGTTCTCATGTTATTCCAAAAAAATCATCCGCTAAGAGTAGAGAATCAATCCTTTTCAAAAATAAAATAAAATTTGTCTAAAATAAGAATAATAATTTTTAATGAAGCATATTTACCCAAATGATGACTTTGGATAAAATATTAATACTTATATATTTTTTCATCAATATTAAAATCATTAGGGTGGTGATATAATTTTTGTATAAAACATCCTAGGCTTACTGGGGTTTCTAGAATAGATTCCAGTACTCAAAAATCTAATGAAGAGGGTAAGCCAACATTTATCCATTACTTGTATTACCTAGTTTCTGCAGTATTGCTGTTCCCTTGTACAAGGAGATCATTGATTCCTATTATCTTGTGTATTCTAGGGTTAGGGAATCAATTCACATAATACCCAAACTCATTTAATTTGAACCATTGAAGTGTGGATAGTGTATTAGTTGTATACCTTCCAATTTATCAGTTGACCTCTTTATATCTCTTCAAAAATCATGTGATCGATGGCCAATCTTCTTACACATGAAATAATATATTTTTCATTGTAGATAATCCCTTGGGCTACTATTCCCTCATTTTTACATGAAAGAAATTAATTTCTTTCCTTCATCATCTTAATCACATGAACTTACATGAGGCTCCATATTTCTCTTCTATGTTGTGTTTTGGACTTCAATAATGTTCATAATATTAATAATATTTATTGATGATTGGTTGGGCATAATCACAAGGCTTCATGCACCATATGTCATTCTAAAGGAATTTTCATTGAGAGAATCTCCATTTTGTCATTCACACCATTTGTTCCTTTAAGTTACAACCATTATAAAAACAAAAAGGGTTGACATGAGTCACCAAGCATTAACAACATCATAGAATTATCACAATCAATTATATTAATGGAATATAAACTTAAAACCGTTTACCATTTTACATCACTAGATTATCTCATAATTCTTTTAGGTCTACATTTATCAAACTTTATTTAATATAATTAAATAGTTTTTGGGTTTTATTATACTTCTAAACCTAGTCCCTAATAGAGAATTGAAAATAAGCCTTTCATAGTTGCATATAATGTGATTATGATCAACCAACGCATATCCCTTAGGGGTGTCCAGATAGTTTTGCAGTTTCTGTCCCACACATCGTGCATTAGATAGATGAAGAATTCATTGCTAAACCTTTCCTTTTTGGTTGATTATACCTAGATTCATATGTTTCAAAGACACATCCACTTTCCAATATCCACAAAGGTTTTCAATTTCTAAATAAAAGGCATTCTCAAAACGTTTCACAAAATTTTTGGACGTTATGCAATATATAGCATTATCAATTAGACTTAAACCTATGGTTTTCACTAAAGATATCTAATACTACTCCCAAAAAATAACCAAGTTAATCCTAAAAAACACCTAAATAATCTTATGATACCAAGTACTATGACCAGAGCTAAACATAGGTTTATTTTACAAAATTTCTATAATTTTAACCATTACATCCTACACTAATCCCACATATACTGAAGAACTTCTTGGTTTAGTTTCTTTGAGTAAATATTACTTAGTAAACTTATTTTCCTAAACATATGGACATTTCAACATAATCTATCTCTTATAAGCCCCATTTTTGACTTCTAATAAGTTATACTTATTTTTAAAACCTAGGTAAGAGAAACATTAAAAAGGGGATGAGATCAAATGCACAGTAAGGGAAAACATATCAACATGTCATATAGGTTTAGATTATAGGGATATTAAAAAACTATGATAATGAATAACATTATTATTCAATTAACATGGGAAAATATGATTTTTTTCATAAATCATGAAGTATGTACATATAATCTCTAAAGAAAAAACATGTATCCTATCATATGAATGTGAGATAAGTATGGAAACATGACATAAGAAAATGAAATCATAATATTAGGGAATCATTAAATATGTGTAAACAACATAATACATGACATCATAAATAAAAGTGAAGGTCACTCCAAAGACCCTTATTATAAAGTGGAAAAATTCCCATGGTGGATTGGGTTAACTCCCCATTCCCATAAAAAAGTGAAAAAATTATCATAGTGGATTAAGTTCACTCATTAATCTATTATATAGAATATCAAGTGATATAAAGATTCACTAAATTCGTTGGAGGGCTATATAATACGCAGACCACCCATCAGATAACATATTGTGTTTTGGAAAACCAATCATGCACTATAAATGGTGGAAAACGTCCCATATTGGATTTGGTTCACTCCCTAATACAATACATAACATATCATGAGATATAAATTTTTACCCAATCCATTAGAGGGCTATATAATTATGGTCCCACCAATCAAATCATATTATTTATATGCATAAGTGTGCCACATATGAAAACATAAACAATTTAATCAAATAATTGTTAACTCATGAAATAAATGGGTGTTATGACTATTTACACAAAGCATGACCCCAAAAAATCATAAACAATAAGGTGGATGGTTTCAAAATATCATGTCCCTAATTAAAAAAAGAAACTTTGAAGGATATTTACATGGATGAAAAATACCCTATTAAAAACAATGCTTCAAATGGTACTACATACGTGTTTAAGAATTGAGGTAATTTGATACCATTATTTTAATTACTAAAAAAATAGTATCATGAAAATTAGATGTAAAATCATGAAACATAAATCCCAAGAAGTAAATTACACTTTAAAATAAAAAGGAAAAATTTATGTAAAAGTGTAAAAGAATTATTAGGGAAAAAAATTTACCATTCTTTTAAAATAAAATGTTAATGTTAATTTTCAAAATTCATTTTCAAAATTATGAATTAAAATATTCTTAATAATTTTTTTTAAAATCTAAAAATCAATAATAGATTCTTAAAATTGACATAAATTTTTATCTTAAAGATATGTAGAGGAGAAGAAAAACCATTTATTATTATGTGGAAGAAAACCCCTTTTTTAAATACCATTATTGAAAACCCTCATTGCGGAAACAATAAAAAAGAATGTTTTTGAAATTGGGAAAGGAGAAGTGTGAGTGAAATCTAATATAAAACATTATTTGTATTAAACATATTATTTGAAAATTTTGGTGGGAATATAAAATCCTAAACATTTATGATAAATCATAACTTAAGAGGATGAGGATAATTCTGAACATATTTTCATTATCAATAAGGAATAGAAGTCATTGATAAGGAATATTTGTGTATCATCCCACCCTAGATACCACTTAACAGTGCCTCGAGAGGGTGGTCCACAAGACCTCAAGCACACCATTCTGAATTCTAGAGGATTCCGATTAGCAGTGATGTCCTAGGTTGTGTCTATAGGGAGACTAATCACTCATCGGACAGAATGCAGTGCAACAATAGATAAGTAATAAGAAATAGAATAAGCTCACACAATATGACCACACTACTACAAATATGGCCTTTATAAGTGCTATAAAAGAACATTAACAACACTAAAAAAGTGTTGTTAATCGAGGTGAAGATAAGGGGTCCCATTATCAACACTTAGAAAAGAACTTATAAAGGCCCCTTTTATCAGCGCTAAAATAATTGCTGATAAAATGGGTCTTTTATCAGTACTAAAAAAATCAATGATAAAAAGGTCTTATATCAACGCTTTGTTTTAGCACTGATAAAAGACACCTTTTATCATCATTTTTTATGCGCTGATAAAATTAAAAAAAATTAAAAAGAATATATAATGCTGGAGGGGGATTTTAACAATGCTAAACACCCCCTCCCCCTTATTAGCTCAAGGTGGACCCCCTCCCGATCTCTCGCATGCTGCCCTTGCTTGCGCATCCCCCACATGCCCACGTGCCCCTCCCTGCTTCCACCCAAACTCGAACCCAAGACCTCCTCCCTTGCGCGCCAACACCTTTACCACTAAGCTATTTAGTTTTTATCTCTATTTAATGGTATATATATATAGTTATATTTATTCATATATTAATATAGATTCATATTAATATAAATATATTTAGTTATTTTAATACATATATATTTTTTCATATATTAAAACACACACATATATATATATTCGTATATTAATATATATTAATATTTATTTATATATATATAGTAATATTTATTCATATATTAATATAGATTCATATTAATATAAATATATTAAGTTATATTAATAAACATATATTTATTCATATATTAATATATATATTTATTCTTATATTAATATAGATTCATATTAATATAAATATATTTAGTTATACTAATATATTAATATATATATATAATTATTCATATATTAGTATATATACATTTATTGGTATATTAATATATATATATATATACTTATACTTTTTTATTCGTATATTTATTTTTATATTATTATATATATTTATAATATTAGTTTTAAATACATTTATAAAATATGTTTTTTATGTGTTTTTATAAATAAATAAATAAATACCTACATACAAATATACAACTTAGACACAAAGAGACACACACGCACACACACATATTTATGAATAAATACATATATATATATATGTGTATTTGAAAAGCCATAGAATATTTAAACGACCATAACCTCTAATCAAGAAGTTATTTTCAACTTCACAACTAGTAAAATCGATGAAAATGAAACAATATTCAATATGATATGTGGTACAGGCCTAGAGGGCATCCAGAACAAAAGTTATACCAGTTGGAATGTTAAAAAACCGGGATATCCTGACTAAAAACTGAGTTTTTTAGGCCTTCCGAGCTTTTTTGAGCCTCAAAAAATGTGAAATAAGGTTCCCTTTGATCATTAGCATGTAGATACCACTGCAAGCATCGATTTTATATATTGTAGTGCTCAAACGGACACCTGTATCAAAAGTTATTCCCGTTTGAAGTTTGAGTTACATTTTCATCTTATTTTAGATCTTTTATTAATTTTTTTTATTTTTTGTGTCATAAAATTGTTATTAAATGATTTGTTAATCAATAATAATTATCAAATTATTAATTAATAATATATTATAAAATATTTTAAATCCCTTTTCACTAAATTTCTTATATATTAAATCTAATAGTCTATTT
The DNA here is from genome assembly GCA_963277665.1 of Viscum album. Classification (NCBI taxonomy): domain Eukaryota; kingdom Viridiplantae; phylum Streptophyta; class Magnoliopsida; order Santalales; family Viscaceae; genus Viscum; species Viscum album. The sequence continues at coordinate 77,675,305 of OY728163.1, read as the reverse complement.
ATAATTATCTAAAACAAATTAAAAATTTACATATTATATTTATATCAATATAAATATACTTATTTAACAACATATTTTTTCATTATTTTTTTTGAAATATTAACTTTATTAGTGTTAGGAAAAGGCTCTGATAAATCCCCCCTTATCAGCGCTAAAAAAAACAATGATAAAGGGTCACATTTAACAGCGATTTTTTAGCGTTGTTATAAGTTCCCTTTATCAGTGCTTTTTTAGCACTGATAAAGACCCCCCCTTATCAGGGCATTTTTAGCGCTGATAAATGGTGGCACTGCAGAAACCTAGTTTTGTGGTAGTTCCAGTCTAGTAACATGTCTTAGAAGAAGTAGTATCAACAGATAGACAACAACAAAATAGAAATGATAAAACATGTAAGATAAATAAACAATATGAGGATGTTGAGTAATAAATAGATAAAAAGTGACGATGATGGCATGAAATGTACTATACCAATGTAATTATGAAGGGGATTATGGATACAGGCATATACCACAACCTATACAAAATACCAAAAAGAATAAAATATTCTACGACTATAATCATCAGCATAGGCTCATTCTGCTACCCCCATACTCCATCCAAGAATTTAAAATCTTGAATTGTAAGATGGATGCTTCCATTTATATATTCTTGCAACTATAAAGTCTAATCTGGTACCAAATGCAACTCGAGTTGGGTGTGAGATAAATTCCCAGTAGGTCACCACTAACGATGTTCATCTCAAACCATCTCATGTAATATTTCATTAGAAGTGTTCCATTAATAATAAATATAAGATAAAAAAAATAAACCAAACTAGATTCCAATTGGATACCCATCCAATTTCACCAACTTTGGCTTAAGCCAGTGAGTTAAAACAAAGAGAACCTATGAAATTAATGTGAGGGGTTTAATGTGTAAGAAGATGTATTGTCCCCAAGAGTGCGATTGGGACTGGAGGACATGTCTATAAGTTTCCAAAACCAAAATATCTTTTCTTAATTAAAAAAATGCACATAATTTTTAATTAAATCAATACTTTTTATAAAAATATAGAGTCACCCAGATCCCATCCCTGTAAATTTGAAGTGAATTATATGTATCACACTAGGGGTTCAGTATAAGACCAATGTATAAGGATTCTATCCAAGGTGAACAAATAATGTAGTCCCAAGTGTCACTCCAAGCATGGTGTAATGACAACAAAAACTGACCTTCGAGTCCATCCCCGGTATTGCACGTAGGGGCCTAAGTCTCTTCCATGTATTGATACAACCATCGCGCCATTGATCCTATCCATGGGATCTCCCTATGAATCTAGTTTCACTCTTGTGGAGGTATAAATCAATAATGCATGGAACGAACACCCCAGGTACCACTATTGTCACTTACAACGTGGTTACAAAGCATTAAAAAATTATAATTATGGAATGATGATCCCTTCTAAAAGTTCCTTATGTCAGAACCCCTTATATCTCCTTTGGCAACAAGGTGAAGGTATTTAAAGAAAAAATTATATCATAATAGGATCCATTAATTTCAAAAGGCATAAGGCACAAGGACTAATATCTTGGCCAATTTAATTAGTTCAATGAAATTCATGACCTCAATTCATTAATTATAAGGAAACTCACCGAAAGGGGTGTTTAAAAAATTATAAAGAAGGAAAATTAAGCCTTAATGGTGGATCACACCCATTGGGGTGGCGTAAGTCACAGCGGTCAACCCAATGAGATTATTCACCACTATCTCAGGTCGAAATTAACAAGGTAATGATTCCCATTTAATTTAATTATCATATTTTAGGCATCACCAGAAATTTCCATCTTTCAACATGACATTTTATATTTAAAAATGACAAAAACAAGGGAAAAACATAGACACCCCATCTTATCATCATATAGCTTTCCTCATCTAGTTTCGGCCTTTGTTTTAAGCTAGAATATAATATATTGAAGAAATTATAAAATAACCTAAAATAGGGGAAATGAACGTGCTTAGATATAGTGCAATAGATAGGAAGAGGAACTTTAAATATAAGAGATAGGACTGAATAGCCTACCTCTATCTTCCTAACGGATATGACAGTTAGAGAAAAGGATTTTGGAAGAAGAAGTTTTCTCAAAACCTAAGATATGAGGAGGAAGAGGAGCATTGATTGTGGAGAGGAGGAGAACCTGTTAGAGAAAAAAGGTTGAATAAAAAAGTATTAACTTAGAAATATAAGGTGACATTTTTTAAAATCACTCAAATGGGTAGGGGAGCACAGTTTAGCTTCATAGTTGGCCAAACTTTATGCCGACCGTGTGTTAGGTTCTACTCCAAGGGGAACCCCACATGATTTAGGTGCACATTTAGTGTAACTGTGTGTAGGCTATTCAAAAAAACTTTACAACTTGTCTGATACAAGTTTCATGGGAATTCAGTCGCCCTCTCATGGTTTCAAAGAAATCACACAGAGCCCTACTTCCCACTGTCTCAAGCTTCATGGTTAGAGAAACTATGTGGGCTGGGTGGCATAAATTTTACTAATGGTGTGGTGTAGTCCGCCTCTTACAATTTTAGGGCTCTAGGACACAAATTATCCCTAGAAACCCCCAATAACTTCTTGACTCCCTTAGGAAACATTTTTAGAAGAAAAGGATTTAAAACTAAAAATAAATTTTCTGATCCTTGGAGAAAAGTTGGGATTTCACAACCTCCCCTCTTTTTGACAACTTGTCCCCAAGTTTCCTATATTAGGGTGGTAAAACATCTTCTAAGAAAGGTTTTGGAAACTGCGTAGATACATCAGCCTCCTTCTCCCATGTATCATCATGTATATTCTTATTCACCCATAGTACCTGGACTATAGGAACTAACCTGCCTCAGAGAACCTTCTTGCTCCAATAAAGGACATGTACCATATTCTCCTCGAAGGATGCATCAGATTCTAGTTCAATATCATCAGGGTCAAATCAATGAGATGTGTTGAGCTGATACCTTCGAAGATGAGATACATGGAATACATCATGCATGGCATGATACCATTGAGGTAGCTACAACGGACTGGCTACTAGCCTGACTATCTCCACTATCTTGAATGACCTGACATATCAATGTAATAACTTTTCACTATCTCCGGATTTGTCTAAGACCCTATATAAGCGATAAATGTAGAAATATTCAATGTCCCACCTCAATCATGAGAGATCTATGATGACTATCAATATATTACTTCTTCATAGACTGAGCTATATCCATAAACTTCGGAATCAAAAGGACTTGCTTTGATGTTTCATGCACAATATGTTGACTCAAAATCAATTCCCCACCAACCTCTAACCAATATAGTGATGAACATAATGGTCTACCATAAAGTGCCTCATACAGATCCATTTGAATTATTTATTGATATATGTTGTATTAGGAAAACTAAAAAGGAGGGATATTTTTATCCCATTAACCCCCATGTCAAGGATGCAGGCTCAAATAAAATCCTCTAACACCTATATCATCCGGTAAAACTACCCTTTAGTCTGGGGATGATATGTTTAACTCAAGAAAACCATTGAACCCATTTGCTTTTTCCACAATTTATAGAACTTCATTTTAATTCAACCATATTGATATGAAATGATATAACATGGAGCATCCTGAAGGCACACTATCTCCAAAATATTAAGACAATTGTTTTTGACACATTATTTAGGCACACATCTGTCTGTGGGGATGCGCTGTTGTTGCCCCACATTCCCGCTTTCCAAACACAGCTAGCATCCGTTGCTTTTTAAGGGACGTATGTTCCTTAATCAAAATGTGATGATGGGATTTTGGTCTCACCTTATGTGGATTCCTCCTCGAAAATCATTAACTGGTTTGGGTCTCCCTTAATGATTAAGATGTTGTTCACGAAACTCTTCCATTGATTCATATCTTCAAGGACACTAGTAAATTACACCTGTAACACCCCAAGATTTTACGAAAAATATTCTTTTTAATTTCATTAATGTCTTTTGTTGTACGCTAAACCAAAAGGAGCTTGCACAATATGCATCCCTGACTTGGCTTGCATTACATGCAAGCGCGACCTTCCACGATAGTGTGTGTTGTACGCAATACCGAGTTTCACTAAACAACGATATGCTATTAAAATATTATTAAAACTAGCCATTATGAATAGTAATATCTACTTTTTGAAATTTTAAAAAATTTATTATTGAAAATGGACTTCATTTTTGGATTCGGAATATCGAAATTATCCAAGGGTGAAATTTTGGTATTTTTCTAAAAACATTCAATTTTTTATGAATAGTGAAAACACTGGGTTACTATTTAAAAACCGACTTTTTTATTTAAATAATTATTTATTTTATTTAAATTTATTTTAGGTCAAAATTGATACATAATACCTATATAAGTTCAATTTAATTCTTTGGAATAATTTTATAATAATTTTAGATATATAAAAATTTCATTGAACTTTTCACCGTCTTTTACCCACCTCCTAGGAGAATTTGCAGATTTACATAAAACTTAATTTTACCACTTTTGTGAATGGAATTTCAAAAATCCGAGACACACAGTTTACTTCAGTAAGTAAAATGTGGTTCAATGAGATGAAAAATATTTTTGGTGAATAGTAACTTTTTTACTTTTTTTTACCATAGTTAAAAGTAAATAGGGTAATTAAGGGTAAAAATGATCTTATTATTACCCTAACACATGTCCTAATTCTATTGGATAAGTGTAATTCGACCAAAAAAAACCTTAGGAACAATATATGACCATTTAGGCCCACTTGGATTAGATTAGGACATTTATTATTAATTTATTTAATGAAGGGTTAAAATAGTTAAAATCAAAGTTTAATAAGTAAATAATTTTTAATATAGGGTTATAAAAAAGATAAATTCGACTATAAATATTCATTAGAAATCTAAAAGGATTTCCTACATAATGGTATTTTATTTGTAATTTTTAGACATTAAATATTGTAATTTATTGATGACACAAAGATGATTTGGTAATTATCTTATTAATGGAATACTGACATAATTGATGTTATAAATACCCAAATAAAAGTAATTTGAGACTTTTTATGAATTAAACTACTTTCCTAGGTTATTATGACATGTTAGTATTCCTTTAATTAACGTTTTTCGAACTAATAATTATGTTATGAGTTTCAAAAAAATAAATTACTAAATAGTGTCAAAATTGACATAAAATAGTTTTTAAAACAAATATTATATTATTAATTGTTATTTTATTCCTAAAAATCTACGGTTCGGCCAAATGACTTAGATAAGGTTATATATATTAATAATAAACAACTTGGGGTTCTTTTGGATTCTTATAGTAAGTTTATTAACCTTATAGTGTAAGAACACAAAAAGACACTGTAAAAGTAAAATTATCTAACATAAAGTTAAATCTAAATGATAAGGTTAAAATAGCAAACTAAACTTGTACAAATTCTATTGGATGAGATTATTTCGACATATTACCACCTTATTTTCAAAATAAATTAATTTGGATCTATTTAAAAACCTAATTTGACTTTATAATAAAATAATATTTTTAGTTATTCCAAAGGTGCCCCTCTCCTCCCTTATAAAAGGGAACCTCCTCCCTCTCCTCCTCACACCAATCTGAGCCTTCAAGCTCGGCCAACCCCTGCCGATTTCTTATCTCCACTTCCCTAGAGACATCCTAGAGGTCCGGTCTTCTTCAAAGGCCAATTTTAGTGCCCTAAAAGGAGGTCTCAAAGAAGCGCTTCAAAGAAGAGGTAATGTCCATTACCGATTCTTTCAACTTTATTTCTTCCTCCACTTCTTCTTCTTCAGTTGCTTCATTATGAAGTAATAACATCAGTATCACTCATATAATTATATGTTATTATAAGTATAAAACAACCCTATTTAACCATCTACCCATCCTATGGAAAAAAAATCACCGCGCGTGCGTACGTACGGAATACCGTCTCCACGCCGTGGTGTAATCTATTTTCCACCACCACCTTACTTGGATGGGTATAATGGTTTAAAGAATGAATATATATGATTATTTTAAAGTGATATTGATTCTGAAATAGTATACATACACTTAAATACAATTCCATGATCATGGGAATGATATCATCGCTCGTGCGTACGTACGGAATACCGTCTCCATGATGTGATGCGACTCGTTCTACATGATTTTAATTACATAATTATTACATAAATGAATTGAGTGAATGAATATGATATATATTACACTAATACCATTATAGAAATTAAGTATCTATAACCTAAAATAAGAATAAGAATTTATTCGACAAAACACGCATAAGAACAAAAAGCAATAAACACCCGAATAACAAGTAACAATGAAATATTACTAATAAGAAGCTAAGAATATGACCATATATGATATCATAACAATGAGTATGATTCTATGATAATTCAATGACATTATTTAAATCATTATACAGGATGTTCAGACACTTAAAAAGCAAATCAGACCTAAGGTAAGGGAAATATCACAATCTCATTTTTATCCGAGATTGTTTATACTTTGAAATTTACTGGGGTGTATTTTATCATCCTCATCCATGTTTCCTCAATATGTAATATTATTTCCATACACATAAAATTTTTTAAATCCAATTTTACCCTTTAGTGAGTTTTTAGTAAAATATATGATAGGAATCTTTTGTCGTTTTTCGTATGAGGTACTTTTTGACTTTTCTGACAAAAGTACGAGAAAAATGTTTTTTTAACTTATACGGCATGAATCGATTTTATAAAAAATATTTCCAAGAATCTTCCTTTAAACGTTTTCAGGTTTATTTTCAATCAACTTCTTTTAGTTTAAAATTGTATGACATGTTAAGAAAGGAAAAATGTTTTTGAAGTAAAAAGGATATTTTCCTCAAGAATGGAGTTCAAGAGTTTTATTAAAATTATTTTCCATCTAAGATAATAAAGGGTTCTATCTCTATCCCTATTATTACATTGATTTGATTATGTTGTGATGGAAATATTTTTATGAATTCCTTTATCTTATATGAATTATTTTATAATGTCACGATGTTTAAGATTCCCATTTTTATTACATGGGTTATGCAATGATGTATGATTTATGATTTTGTGGCACACATAAGAATGGTATCATTATGAGATGGGTAGGAACTATATCTCCCTCCAATTAATTGGGTAAATATTTTATATCTTATGAGATAGACATGGCTGGAACGACAGGTTAAACCGGTTCAGTAAAACAGGACTGAAACGAGGAGTGAACTCGGTTCAGAAATGGACTTTGTCCACTAAGATAGTCTTGGAAATGAGTCTTGACTAATAAGAAATTGTTATCTATGATTATGTGTGTATGAAAAAAAGTTTCATGTTTTAAGTTATGATTTTTGGGATTACATTTCACTACTATGATTTATCCCATGTTATGATATTATGATCTCTTTTGCAGGATAATATTTCCAAAATGTTATGTTCTTATGAATATGATGTGATTGATATTTCTTTTGTTTACCCTTACTGAGCATTTGAGCTCACCGTTTTATGTTTTCTTTTCCCCAGGATATAAATAAAGGTTTTAGGTAAGAAAAAAATGGGAAGATCTTTATGGGAGATGTTGAATATCTTTCACCATGACTAGAAGATTATATTCCGTGTTTCCAAAGACACTAAACTTTTACGGTCCTTATGTGTGTGTTTTTGTAATGTACTAAGTATTCCACAAAAGTAATGTAATTTCCATGTACGTCAAGTTTCGGGTCTCTACAGTTGGTATCATAGGAAAGGTTTAGTTCATTTTACACTTTGAACATCATTTCACAATATGATTGAAATTACTTCTTAAAATGCACTATTATGTGGTACATTTTTTAACATCACTTAAAGTACCCAATGATTCATCTAATTTTAAGGAATATAGTTATCCATATTTTAATTTTATATTTTTGGAAATTGATCTTCACTCCAATTTGAACATTTTTTATTTAGGGATCAATGGATAATTCATGGAAGAAGATGGAGATATTTTGTGATGAAAGGAAGCAATTCTAGAGAAGGCAGATTGAACACCATCCCACAGATGAGACTGTGGGGCCCAACATGCAGACCCAATTAATCCCACATTTCGTGGGATTCTAGAAGAATTTTATAGGAACAAATCACTCTTCATTATCTAATTCTAATTAGGGCTCCATGGTGGTCATGTAGGCGGCCCAATTTAGAAAAACAATTCTGGGCCAGATTCTGCGGCCCAGAAAAACATCCCACCAATTAAACCATATCTCGACAACCATAACTCTTTTTTGGCTGAGATTTTACAGGATGTTAGGGAACATCAGGTTCTTAAGTTATGTCTTCTATGGATCACCCAAATTCGGCCATCTAGAAGGTGTTTCAAGCACGTCTGTTCGGTGGATGAAAGCTGGCTGCCACCTCGGGTCAAATGTGGAAAAGTCTAAGTTCCACAAGCCTTCCACCACCCTAGGCCTACCATAATCAAGTGGGATGCTTTTTACTGTTGTAGGCTCAACCCAAGGCTTCCAAAAATCCTTTTTAAGGTAGAGGTTGTGGAGGAGTTGAGAATATATTTGGTGCTTGGTTTCATTGTAGTGTTATGCTACCGCTTTGTGTTTGTAATCACATTTCTTTCTCATGTATGTTGTTTAATTCACCTTAGTTTCTTAATAAAAGTTCTTCATTTACTCTTATTCTATTCTTCTACTTATCACGTTGGTACCATTGGTTCAAGGTGTGAATTTATTCACACCATACTTTGTGATATTTATCACACAACAGAGGAGTGATCTTTTGTTGTTGTTGTTTTTACTTCTTCAATTCCACCTTTGTAAGTCTACTTCCCGCCTCCGTTGAAGACATGTCATCAATGAAGGGATAAATCTATTATGGGTTGATCCAAGGGAGTATCAAGGGTCTGGATTGGATGTCATTTATCACTCCATTAATGGCTAATCACTTATTTTAAATGAGATTTTTATTTGGTGATTTTAAAACATCTTCATCCTTATTGAATTTAAGGTCACACATTTCAAGTGTTAAAACGAACCTATACCTTGGAGTGCTCAAAACTTTGATCCTTCATGTGTATAGGTGATTAGTATTAGGGTGTGTAGGCATTAAACCAGTAATTGATGATATCTTTTGATCTTCTTAAATGAATCCATCTCAATTATAAGAAATTGAAATCATTAAAAAAGTAATTCATCCAATCCACACCGAGCGATAACCTAGAATCAACTCATTATTTTTAATTGAATTCACTTAAATTTGTTAGTTATCCTCTAAACCCATATAAAATATACCCGATTTGGCCACTTAATAGCCAAAAACAGTCCATAGAATGTGCGTGTCTATAGGTTACTTCTTAGGTCTCTGTGGATTCGACAACCCAAGCTAGACTACAAGGACCGTTCTACCTTCATCTCTTGGGTAAATTTGAGCAAGAATCACTAAACTATTACGGTACTTGTGTGTGTGTTTATGTAATGTACTAAGTATTCCGCAAAAGTAATGTAATGTCCATGTACGTCATGCTTCGGGTCTCTACAGTTGGTATTAGAGGAAAGGTTTAGTCAACCTTTGGAAACTAGGATGCGAGAACTTTAGTGATATCTCTAGAGATATTTCTAAGGTTTGTCTAGGTATGTCTCTAAGGTTAAGTATACGTTATAGTCCTATAATTGCGCTAACCATCTTTGAATTAAACCTAAGAAGTTAGATATTGATGGTACTCCCCCTTTATTATGTTGTTTTCCCTAGCGTGATTTTTGTCTCTCACACTATTATTTTTTGGTTTTAGACGATGGCTGGAACCCGAAGGAATCGTATTGATCAATGTAATGGATGATGCAATGATTGTCCTCCTGAACAAACCAATGTTATGGGAGATGGAGTGCAAAATCTTATTTCTATACTTACACAAGCTATGAATCATTCTGGACTTCCAAATGAGCAGAGAAGGGAACAATATTATATTGAGTCCTTCATGAAGAAATTCCCACCTTCTTTTAGCGGGTCTTCTGATCCACTTGTTACTGAACAATGGATCAGTACCACTGAAAAGATATTTTCAGTTCTTCAATGTTCTGAACATGATAAATTCATCTTAACAGTATATCGTTTGGAAGGTGATGCTGATCAATGGTGGAATCTTATCAAGAATACGAGTCCAAGAGATGAAATTGAGTCCATGGAATGGGACGAGTTCAAGAACTTATTTTTCAATAAGTACTTCCCTCATATTCTTCGAACAAAGATGGAGAAGGAGTATCTTGAACTAAAGCAAAAGGATGATGAATCTGTTGGTATATACGAAGCGAATTTTACAAGGCTTGCAAGGTATGTATCTGGATTTATCATCCAACCTAAAAGTAAAGTTGATCGATTCTTCAGTGGCTTAAAACCAAATCTTCTAAGGGAATTAGCTATAAGAGACTTCAGTAGCTATGAATAAATTGTGCGTTGTGCTATTAAGGTAGAAATGGAATTTGGTGTTACATATCCATCTCATGGTTTTGACAAGAAACAAAAGATGGAGTTCAAGGAGAAATCTAAAAATAATGGTGAAAAGAAGATGAATGTTTCCTTATACTCAAAGTGTGGAAAGAAGCATGGTAGAGATTGTATTAAAGGGACTATAAAATGTTTTAAGTGTGGAAAATAAGGACATCGAGCAGCTGAGTGTCGAAGTAATGGAAAAAGGGTTACTAATGGTGTGAATAATGAAAAGACTGCAGAGAACGCACCAACAACACTTCAATGCTTCAAGTGCAATGAAATGGGGAATTATGCTAATCAATGCCCTAATCCAAGGGTTAATGATGATCAACATGAGCAACCACATAAGGAAAAGGACAAAGGGAAGTCACATGCGATCACTATTGGCGATGTTGAATATGCTAATGATGTGGTGGAATGATAAAGTTATTATGTAATGGGATTCAAAAATAATGTTGTATATAGTATCGTGGAATATTGGAATATTTATGTATTGGTCTATTGTGGTTTTCAATAATTTTATGGTACCGGTAACCATGGAAAGTGATTGAGATATTTTTGGTAAGAAGATGATATGTGCATAATGAAGGGATAAGAAGATAATGAGATGTTTGATTGTATTCATGAGCTCATGATTGATATAAGGACTAAGTGATATCATGGTTTGAGTATAAAGAATTTTGAGGATTTTGGTTTGTGGAAAGTGTTAACTTTTAACTGCATTCATGTTTTCACTAAGGTTCAATGGGTATTCATTCTTCGAGAGAATACATGATTAAGGTATTCACATGTTTATAATTTGACCAACAAGATATATCTTATGATATATGGGGGATAAATTATGGCATTCACGTGATTGTTATGTGACATTTCAAGTAATCATTTTCTTTATACTATGAGCTTGGACCGAAGTATTTTAGATAAGACTAAAGATTGGAATGGATTATGTTGGAAATAAGTTAGTATTGTTTAAGGATATAACTTTTTTCGATATTATTGATGGGATGTTATAGTAATATAGCTTTAGAAAAAGGACAACCTGCAAGACAGTCGACAGCCCATCGCGTCGGACAAGGCTGTGGGAATAGAACCCAAAACCGAAGTGCGACTGGTCTTTATCACCTACAACTGGCCTACAGGAAGTCCCTGTTTATTAGAAACTAGTTTTATTTTATTACGCGGTATGATATATGAAGTATAAGTTCATTCTTGGAATCGTATACGATTAACCTCACCATATATGGACTTATGTATATTTGATAACTTTTTCTAACCTTTTGTTTGAAACAGATGGAATGACCCATCATTCTATCATGTGATCTATTAACACTTCATGAATAACAAATTCAACTTCATTTCTTTAAGATATGAAGTGGAACAATAGTGAGATTGTACCAAAATAATGTAAGTATTTATTCTAATTCAAATTCTTCAAACTTTAGGGAAATGATCTTGAAAACCAAAAATGTTATCCTAGTGCCCTTATATCCTATGAATCAGATGGTACCCTAGATCATCACAAATTTATGGCTTTGTGATTGTTGGATTTTTCATAGCCATGTTCTCTACCACTCTCCATCAAAACATGACGGTTAGATTTCTCTTCCATATCGATATTTTCACCTATGTTCTCCTATGTGGAAACCCAGTGATTAGTTAGTTTGGGTAACCGTTACATTTCAAACTTTAGTTTTTAAATCCTAGTTTTGGTATTCCTTTTTACGATGTGGGTTTTTATTAAAGAAACATTCAAGTAGTAAACCATTTATAACCCCGACAAATTTCAAGGGCGAAATTCATTTTAAGGGGGGTAGAATGTAACACCCCAAGATTTTATGAAAAATATTCTTTTTAATTTCATTAATGTCTTGTGTTGTACGCTACACCAAAAGAAGCTTGCACAATACACATCCCTGACTTTTCTTGCATTACACGCAAGAGAGACCTTCCATGATAGCATGTGTTGTACACAATACCGAGTTTCGCTAAACAACGATATGCTATTAAAATATTATTAAAACTAGCCGTTATGAATATTAATACCCACTTTTTGAAATTTTATAAATTTTATTTTTGAAAATGGACTTCATTTTTGGATTCAGAATATCGAAATTATCCTAGGGTGAAATTTTGTTATTTTTCTGAAAACTTTCAATTTTTGATGAATAGTGAAAACACTGGGTTACTATTTAAAAACCGACTTTTTATTTAAATAATTATTTATTTTATTTAAATTTATTTTAGGTAAAAATTGATACATAATACCTATATAAGTTCAATGTAATTCATTGGAGTAATTTTATAATAATTTTAGATATATAAAAAGTTCATTGAACTTTTCACCGTCTTTTACCCACCTACTAGGAGAATTTGCAGATTTACATAAAACTTAATTTTACCGCTTTTGTGAATGGAATTTAAAAAATCCAAGACACACGGTTGACGTCAGTAAGTAAAATGTGGTTCAATGAGATGAAAATAATTTTTGGTGAATAGTAACTTTTTACTTTTTTTTACCACGGTTAAAAGTAAATAGGGTAATTATGGGTAAAAATGATATTATTATTACCCTAAAACATTTCTTAATTATATTGGATAAGTATAATTCGACCAAAAACAACCTTAGGAATAAAATATGACCATTTAGTCCCACTTGGATTAGATTATGACATTTATTATTAATTTATTTAAAGAAGGGTTAAAATAGTTAAAATCAAAGTTTAATAAGTAAATCATTTTTAATATAGGGTTATACATAAGATAAATTCAACTATAAATATTCATTATAAATATAAAAATATTTCATACATAATGGTACTTTATTTTTAATTTTTAGACATTAAATAATTTAATTTATTTATGACACAAAGATGATGCAGTAGTTATCTTATTAATGAAATATTGACATAATTGATGTTATAAATACCAAAATAAATGTAATTTGAGACTTTTTATGAATTACAATAATTTTTTAGGTTAATATGACATGTTAGTATTCATTTAATTAACTTTTTTATAACTAATAATTGTGTTATTATTTTCACAAAAATCAATTACTAAATAGTGTCAAAATTGACATAAAATAGTTTTTTAAAAAAATATTATATTATTAATTGTTATTGTTTTCTTAAAAATCTAAGGTTCGACCAAATGACTTAGATAAGGTTATATATAGTAATAATAAACAACTTGGGGTTCTTTTGGCTTCTTATAGTATGTTTATTAACCTTATAGTGTAAGAACACAAAAAGACACGGTAAATGTAAAATTATCTAACTTAAAGTTAAATCTAAATGATAAGGTTAAAATAGTAAACTAAACTTGTAAAAATTCTATTGGATGAGATGATTTCCAAATATTCCCACCTTATCTTCGAAATAAATCAATTTGGAGCTATTTAAAAATCGAATTTGACTTTATAATAAAATAATATTTTTTGTTATTCCAATGGTGCCCCTCTCCTCCCTTATAAAAGGACACCTCATCCCTCTCCTCGTCACACCAATTTGAGCCTTCAAGCTCGGCCACCCCCTGCCAATTTCTTCTCTACACTTCCCTAAAGACATCCTATATGTACTGGTCTTCTTCAAATACCAATTTCAGTGCCTTAAAAGGAGGTCTGAAAGAAGCGCTTCAAAGAAGAGGTAATGTCCGTTACCGATTCATTCAACTTTATTTCTTCTTCCACTTCTTGTTCTTCAGTTTTTTCATTATGAAGTAATAAAATCAGTATCACTCATATACTGATATGTTATTATATGTATGAAACAACCCTATTTCACCATCTATCCATCTTACGAAAAACGAAATCACCGCGCGTGCGTACGTACGTAATACCGTCTCCACGCCGTGGTGTAATCTATTTTCCACCACCACATTACTTGGATGGGGATAATGGTGTAAATAATGAATATATAATATTATTTTAAATTTATATTGATTCTTAAATAGTATACATACACTCCAATACAATTCCATGATCATGGGAACGATATCATCGCTCGTGCGTACGTACAGAATACCGTCTCCACGATGTGATGGGACTCGTTCTACATGATTTTCATTACATAATTATTACTAAATGAATTGAGTGAATTAATATGATATATATTACACTAATACCATTCTGTAAATGAGGCATCTATAAACTAGAAGAAGAATCAGAATTTATTCGACAAAACACGCATAAGAACAAAAAGCAATAAACACTCGAATAACAAGTAACAATGAAATATTACTAATAAGAAGATAAGAATATGACCATATATGATATCATAACAGTGCGTATGATTCTGGAATAAGTCAATGACATTATTTAAATCATTATACAGGAGGTTCAGACACTTAAGAAGCAAATCGGACCTAAGGTAAGGGAAATATCACAATCTCATTTTTATCTGAGATTGTTTATACTTAGAAATTTTCTGGGGTGTATTTTATCATCCACATCCATGTTTCCTCAATATGTGATATTATTTCCATCCACCCACAACTGTTTAAATTCAATTTTACCCTTCGGTGAGTTTTTAGTAAAAGATATGACATGAATCTTTTTTCGTTTTTCGTACGAGGTACTTTTTGACTTTTCCGACAAAAGTACGAGAAGAATGTTTTTTTAACTTATACGACATGAATGGATTTTTAAAAAAATATTTCCAAGAATCTTCCTTTAAAAGTTTTCAAGTTTATTTTTAATCAACTTCTTTTAGTTTAAAATTGTATGACATGTTAAGAATGGAAAAATGATTTTGAGGTAAAAAGGATATTTTCCTCAAGAATGGAGTTCAAGAGTTTTATTAAAATTATTTTCCATATACGATAATAAAGGGTTCTATATCTATACCTATTATTACATTGATTTTATTATGTTGTGATGGAAATATTTTTATGAATTCCTTTATCTTATATGAATTGTTTTATGATGTCATGATGTTTAAGATTTCCATTTTTATTACATGGGTTATGCAATGATTTATGATTTTTGATTTTGTGGCAGACATAAGAATGGTATAATTATTGATGGGTGGGACCTATATCTCCCTCCAATGCATTGGGTAAAGATTTTATATCTCATGAGATAGACATGACTGGAACGGAAGGTTAAACTGGTTGAGGAAAACATGACTGAAACGAGGAGTGAACTCGGTTCAGAAATGGACTTTGTCCACTAAGATAGTCTTGGGAATGAGTCTTGGCTAATAAGAAATTATTCTCTATGATTATGTGTGTATTCCACAAAGTTTCATGTTTTAAGTTATGATTTTTGGGATTACATTTCACTACTATGATTTATCCCATGTTATGATATTATGATCTCTTTTGCAGGATAAGATTTCCAAAATGTTATGTTCTTATGAATATGATGTGATTGATATTTCTTTTGTTTACCCTTACTGAGCATTTGAGCTCACCGTTTTATGTTTTCTTTTCCCCAGGATATAAAGAAAGGTTTTAGGTAAGAAAAAAAGGTAATATCTTTATGGGAGATGTTGAAGATCTTTCACCACGACTAGAAGATTATATTCCGAGTTTCCAAAGACACTAAACTATTACGGTCCTTGTGTGTGTGTTTTTGTAATGTACTAAGTATTCCTCAAAAGTAATGTAATGTCCATGTATGTCAAGCTTTGGTTCTCTACAACACTACTTCTGTCAAGACATTCTAAGGGGTTAGTTCAGGGAAGAAACCTTCGATCAGGGGAGTATCCACGCTAGACATCACCGGTGTTTCTGGACGCTGAAACATTGATGTGTTAGGGTTTCAACTACTTATGATAGGTCTTATTGAGGGAGTAGAATCCTGAGGCATCCCATCTTGAATGTGGTGAATTATATTCCATAGGCATATCTTTGAGGTTTTCCTCATCTTCCCATGTTAACCAAGGGTATGCCGTGAATTTAATGTCTAGAAGATATAGATCAGACTGATCAGAACCCTGATAGGAGTGGATCGGATGGATACATCTCTAAGAGGGATCACCAAAGAGTTTTACTGTATTAGTGGATCAAAACATCTAATGAAGATGGATTTGGGGATTCTTGGGTCTTTATAATATGGACTCCATGGTTTACCATTGGCTGGGATTGAACCTTAGGGAGGTTTCCTAAATACCATGTCATGAGAGATTGGGATCAAAATCCATGTAGTTCGAAGGACGAGAAATGGTATCGGGGTCTACACAAAGGACAACAACCTAGAGGCATGTTAGGGATTACACATGGATAGTGGCCCATATCAAGAGGGAAAATCTTGGTTGGATGGTTATAGATTGTGTAGTTCTTATGCATACTTAGCTGCCCAAATGGATGGCATGATTTTAGTGAGATTTGGCAACCTGGGTAAGAATCAGGATGAATAGGATGGAGTGTCGAATGGTAGAGTGAGTGGGGATGGATATGAATTTAATATGAAAATATTTTTGGGCTTGAGACTTAGAGAGGATCTCTATGTATCCTCTGAGGAGGAAATCAAAGTCCATTTAATTCGGTGGGGTGATGGGTTACCTGAGGAGGCGACCCATGAGAATGAAGGCATGTATTGGACCCGGATGAAGTAGAACTCCCTGGGTTGGGTCATGACCTTCCCAAAACACAAAGGCTCAAGTGAAAGACCATGATTAAAAATGAGTGATGGGATAAAAAATTAGGGAGGCCTCCTATGTATCCCCATTTCAGGGAATCAAAGCCCATGTATTTCAGGAGGGGACCTGGAATCAGTGTGTACGCAAAGGACATCGACCCGACAACATGTTTGGGATTACATGTGGTTAGCATCCCATGAACTAGTCTGATTCCACCAAGGTATGGACCAAGGATGTGGGTCCCAACAAAGGGGATTCTTAATTTTACCATTTTTTGGGTTTGAACCTTTGGGAGGCTTCCTACATACCTTTCCTAGGAGACAGGGATGAAAACCCATGTAGTTCGAATATGTTTACCATTGTTGTGGGATGAAACATAGGGAGGTTTCCTATGTTCCATATCTAGGAAACAGGGATCAAAACCCACATAGTTCAAATAGGTTTACCAATGTTTGGGGTTGAACCTCAGGGAGGCTTCATACATACCCTTTCTTGGAGACAGGGATCAAAACCCACATATTTCAAATACATACTGTTTAACATCACGTGGGATGAAAAGGGGCATATAGTTTAACTTCATGCGGGATGAGGGTAAACATACATAAATTGGTTTGGACTGATGGATGATGGGTTTGAACCTTAGGTAGGCTTCATACATACCTTGACTAGAAGGGAAAAATATCAAGGTCTATGCAGTTCAGTGGTGATAGATGTGCCTTACACACTAAGGAGGCCCATAGAGGATTCCATGGTCGACGCTTACTCTAAGACCACGTGAGTTATGCTCAGTGTGAGAAACAAGAGGCAACAAAGACCTGATGATCATGTCACGAAAGGTGATTCCGCAAGGAATAGAATAGGGATTACACATGGTTAGAATCCTCGGGAGATGGAGATTGGTACTTACTACCGGATAGAGGCCTGGTGGCAATAAATCCCAATGAGAGAAGGATGGGGTATCAGAGGTTCATATACCCATATCTCCTCTAGCATTTGTGCATGGAATAAGAGAGGAGGATAAAGGATGTTACCTACTACAAGAAAGGGTAGGTTCTTACACGAAGATGGTTTCCCTTCCCCACAGATATATGTCATTCTATGCAAGGAGGATCCCATTATATGTGAGGAAGATATCACTCCCATAGAGACTAGTGGGTATGGAAAATGTATATGGCGAGGCACCCCATGTATATTGCATGGGGTGAGGACACAATTTATCATCATGTGATGGGGATGACGGTTCTTAGAAGATTAATATCCCAGAGCTCATATTATGAGGATTCACTCCCCACCCCTAGTACATATATTATCGGTGTGCGTTAAACCTTGGTGAAGGGAAGGAACCGCCATTGCTGTGTAGTGACAAGGTTGTGGAGTGATCCATTAAGGGAATCACATTAGCATGGATATGTGAAGAATAAATAGTCATTATCATGCCTATGAGAAGAAGAATAAGGAAAAGCAATGAAATATGAATCCTCACCCAAGGGACATTGAAATCATATCATACAAACCTGGAGGGTATTATGGGTGAAGGGTTTGTGCAGAAAAAGGGTTCACATGAGGGGACCATGAAAAGCTTTTGTTCTCTACACAGTGAAGATAATTTTCAAAGGGGTATTAATCACTAAGTGGAGTGGAATATCTTAGACGTGGGGTATACATGCATATAAAGGGTTCTTCGTGACTTGCAAGTGATTTCATGGAGCAGGACTTCACGGATCATGGGTTCCTTGCAAAGCCTAGCACTGCAAAGTGATGTACTTCAGGAAGCATGGTGATCCTGCCTTAGCTTAGGGTCTACATGTTCATAGAAGGTACTTCATGAAGCATGGGTTATTTTCAAAGAACCATGTACCCTTATGGATCTCCTTCCTTTGCAATGGCCTGTGGGATTCGTGAAGGGAATCTATGCTTGAAGAGGGGTTGTATTTTAGTTAAAGGGATTTTATTTTAAAATGCTCAAATACAATGAAGATATCATTTTTCTCAATGATACATAGAGAAATGGGTGCTTCAAGATTTGAGTGCAGAGAAGGATAAAGGTTGGTGTATCCATCATTTACGTCCAGGGGAAGCATGATATTTATAGGCGATAGGAAGTGAAAAGATCTGACAACGCATTTTGCAGCCGCTTGTTATTTTTCCATTAGAGGTGCATTACGTCAAGTTTTTAGTAACTGTGGAGTCAATAATCATTCCCTCCGTGGTGCAGAGGCCTCCTTCATTCCCTCTGCAGTGCTTCTGGAGGCTTCCTTTAATTTACAAGGGATCACAGAGGTGATCGTATTCCCTCCACGACATGAAGTATTCAGTCAATTTATTCATAACAGTAGATTCTTCAGCCAATTTACTCTGTGGTGATTCCATAGGTGGCCATGACTTTTCACCGACTATGATGATGAGGGGGTTTGAGAAGGAGTTTCATGAAGCATCGCATTTTGGAATTGGCATACTCTTTGAATATTTTTCTTATGCACACATTTTGGAACCAACAAATGCCCCACCTCAAACTTGAATGCAAGGAGAAAATGAGGTTCAAATTCTAAGGGTAGATCACCAAAAACTTTAAGCTAATTGTAAAGAAAGATTGTGAAGCATGGTCTTGATGTAGATATGAAATGTGCCAGTTTATAATGCCACAAAGATCACGACGGATAGACATCCCATGAATCTCAAAGTTCGTTGCCTATATATAGGGGAGGAAGGAAGATATTGTTTCCTTACTTATCTCCATAGTTCTATGCTCCGTCTCTCGATTTACAAAGCATTGCATGCTGTAGGAAATCTCTTTGTGAATCGGTCACTCATTGATGTGTGGCACACATCGAGTCTTCAGACTATGAGATTGTGAAATTCATGAGTTGTGACTTCAAGGTCTATGGTAGAGATCTATGATATGTCTCCATGATCAAGATTTGTGACCAAGAATTGTGATAGATATATTAGATCGTGGTCTGTGATCTAGGAAAAAATATTTATAATGTTTTTTGGGATGGAATAGATCACCAAGAATATTTTAGGGGGTCCTTGCAGATGCTTCCCAGAGGAAAGAGATGGAAAATAACCTAGGCATCGAGGAATGTGTGCGAAGGCATTCGAAGCATGAATCCCTGGTGGAGTTATTGTCAGAAGGCCAGAAGAACTACCCTCTGTGAAAAATATTGCCTCTATATGGCTTTGGTATGAGGAATGATGTTCTCATTCCTGAAGCAAGAAGAAAATAGCCAGCCTATTGGTTCAAGAGTACGTCGTGCCAACGCCAGTGGTTCAGGGCTACCAATGGTAATACATGGGAGGATCATACACCCTTCAATTTTGATGGCTTGAATAATCATGTAAACAACATTTATGGGACGACATTGCATCCAGAGTTATCTCCCTTATAGTACCCCACCATTTTGAAGGTTGCTTTGAGGAACCCAGAGAAGGGGTGGAATGAAGAGTGGGATCTATACCAGGATGGAAATTTCATGGATGAATAGGCGTGGTCTTATTGGGTTTGTGACTCTTGCGAAGAGTTTGGTCAAAAGACGAGGCGATTGGGCTTATATGAGGCAATATGGGCCTCTTAATTCCATATTTATCATCTGAATCACATGATTCTATAATTTTTGTGCATTTGGTCATCGAGGACCAAAAATTTTCATTTTCACTATTGAGAGGTTGGTATCAACCACTGGGACCTTGAAAAGATCTTGGGGATTCCGATATTGAGGGAGATGTATGAAGAGTTCCTCCCCGACACGAATAAATGGGAGTACCCGAAGTAGATATCACCACTGGAAAAGGTATTGATGGACCTAGTACTAGGATAGGAAAAGTGGTCGGTGAGGGACATCCACTTCAATTTGTGGTTCATGCAGTTCTTGAATTACCCTTTAGGTGAGAATTTTCCTGTGAGGCCTCCCACTTGCCCAAAGGGGGTCCAGCATAGCAAAGAGCACTCATACTGGCGACTCATGGAGGACAGCCAGTGGAAGACATGGGAGTTTAGTTTCGGCACCAAGTAGCAGGTGGTGGTTAGGTTGGATGCGTTCATCTCAGAGCTCATTTGTGGCTAGATGCTGTCAGTATGGGATACGAACATGGGAATACGGTGGACCATTTTTATCATGGTATCCATGTTGGCAATGGGGGAATGGATCAATATGGAGATCCCAGTGTTGGATAAGTTGTAGAATGTATTGTGACATGTCAGTGAGGGAGAGAATCCACATAGTGTTTGAGGGCCTCTCCATCTTTTTTATGGGTGGATAACGGCACATATAGGCACCCATGAATACTCGAACCCCATTTCCCCCCACAGAATCAGACTTCCGAACGACTATTATGAATGTGGTGGGGAGTTTCTTGACTAAGCTGACCCCGCCGCTAGTACTAAACCGAGTTTTAAAGGCAGATTAATTGAAGTTCCATCGATTCTTATTTCCCATAGGTGTATTTACCGATGATGACTAGGGAACTGAGGATCATCAGTCCAATCTTATAGCCTTTTGGGATGGAGTGCTATTGGAGTGGGTTTACTGCGAGCCTTTCTGTGAGCCATACACCCAGCACCACTTCATGATGTAGTTCCCGAGCATGAATAGGCTGACCCTGTGGGTCTAATTGGGTGTAATCTGTGAGGACCATACATGTGTGATGAGGAACATGTGTCTCATGTTCATATGGGAGGGTGGGAATTTGTGGAATGAGCTACCTCCACCCACAACTATCTATGGGTTAGTGAAATAGTATTCCAAGAGTTGGGAGGAATATTACCCACGGGAGATGTTGAAGCAGTGGACATTCTGTGCTAGTGATGGGGTATCTCCTCAACCATAAGTTTGAGGCTGGAAGGAGGCAAGAACATCCCGTAGTGGTGGGGCTGTAGTAGCGATGAGTCCTACACCGATAAAGAGGCAGACAACGATGGTAGCCCCTGAGTTCCTAGAGGAGAGAAGTCAGCAAGAAGGGAGGACATCAAGGGGGTTCCATAGGATACCCACTTAGGCTTTGGGGAAGCATCCACACCATATAGATATGCATGAGGATGCATTTTTTCCAGAGGCTTGGGACATCTGGGATGTTAACTAACAATCACTCAATCCTTATCAGATGTGGCACCATTTGAACCATCTCAAGATGGATTTGTTGGGGATTGGTCATGCCAGGGCTAACATTTCGGTATCTCAAACGGAAGAGGAGTAGTACATTGCTGATCTGAAAGACTTCATGCACTCTCCGGGTAATCCGCATCCAATGAAGGATCAGGAGAAAGTGATGATCAATCAAACAGTCCCTCTGCAGTTGTCTACCACTGAATTGAGGGACCACATCCTACTTCTATAAGAATCATAAGAGACCTCCAGGGGGGAAGAGGTTGGTAGAGGGAGCCCTTTGGAGGAAGGTGAGGTAAAAAACTCAGAGTTGGAAGAGTTTTTTGAGGCTCTTGAGGTAAACCCTAAACCATTTTCATGTGATCCTTATTTAGGTCTCCTAGGCCTTATTAACAAACATTTGACCTATGTAGGAGGGACTCATATTCCAAACCTTCTCCCATGTAATAGTATATGCTACTTCGGGATCTTCACCTATGACAATGGTGATTACCATGCCTTGTAGGGATGCGACACCCATGGTGGTTCTCCTAGAGACTTCAGATTTCCCAATAATATATGGAGGGCCACACCTTGGGGTCCCTACGGCAACAACTCAGGGGAGAGACTGAAATTTTGATCTCTATAAGTCTTCTTCATTGAATTTGTAACTTTCATCCATTGAATCAAGATAAATGAAATATATGTATTTTCATATGCATAGTTCTTTAAATGGTATGGGTTGCGTTGGCGAGGGTAGATCGGGCTCCTAGGGCTACCTTTCCTAGGTGAAAATCGATGGTTGTCGAAGCGAATGCCCATACTGGCCAAGCTATAAAGATCCCGATTACAAGTGGGACCATCAACAGGACAGAACCAGATATCCTTGAGGTAGAATCTGACAACGGGTATCAATCAGATGACATAAGGCTTGACCTACCCGACCAGAGGAAAGATGAAGATCCCGCTGATAAGTTCCTAGAAGCATTCCACACATAAGAACCTGCCGATCTCAAGGATAGGGACGAGACATCTTCCATTGAAGAGGATAAAAAGGTCATACTTCATCATTTAAGGAAGCTGATCAAGCACTTCATTGGGGAGACCCTACAAGAAAAATGGATTGACTAGAAAGGGAGGCTTCATTCCCAGCTATGAAAACTATGTGCTGGTGGATTGGATTCCCAACATCTACATATGCTCATCTAAGACTTCATGGTATAAAAAATATGGGAACATGACTGCATCCTCAGAATGGGATGGAAATAGAGGAATTATGTGAACATGAAGAGACACTATAAGGCTGATCATGAGATCCAACTGTTGAGGGAGTGGGGGAATAGATATTTTTCTTTCCTTAACGCAGAATAAGGGATTATATTATGACTAAAGGCCCAACTAGAAGAGGGTGAATAACATATGAGGCGAGCCTCTAAAGAGATGGATATTATCTGAGATGATGAGGATCATGCATGGATTGAGGATGATGAACTATTCCTCATTTCCATCGAGGAGGATCATGATCTTAACATGTGACAACAGATCCTAGACACTACAATCCAGAGAGTGGCAGAGCTAGGACGCTCCATTGAAGATGTCAACCTATCTATGTGATATGAAAATCCTTGAGCATTTTAATTTGTGTGAACTCGTAAATGTACTTTAATAATTTTATTTTTTATGTTGGTTGCATGAATTAGTTCTGTTATATATTTTAGTATTCTTTATTTCCAACACATTCATGAAATATCTACTGATAAATCCCTAAGATCATTTGGGTCACTCCCAGTGTGAGAATCAAGGGTTGAATGCATCGTTATTCCATTTGAATATGAGATTTCCAACCAGGATCTGGGCATCTGGGGTTTGAACAACTTATCCAGATTTCTGGGAAGATAGAGGGAGGCCTGGATAGAGAATAAAGTTCTCAGGGAAGTCGAATTTTAGCTTTCTAATTTTCTCTAGTGCACGAGCAGGGTAACGCCAGGGGTGTTAGAATCAATCTAAACAGATGGGATTAGAATATGTGAATCATGACACCCAAAATTCAAAACATTGTATGGATGGAATTAAAATGAATGATAACTTTTTACCATGTTTAAAACACAATATACCTCTTGTGTTAGCCTGAAATGGGGATAAAAAAATGAGGGCCAATGCATACCATGTTCGAAACACAGGGCCTAACTTGAAATGTCATCCAACAATATTATGAAACATTATACAATTATAGTAGGAAAACCATAGGATGAGAATCCTTATTATTATGGGGTTCCTTCATGCAAGAAATAATATGATGATCCAAATAAAGGGCACATAAAGCGGGGATGTTGGAGTGGTGGGTTGTTCAAATTGAGCCCAAAACTCTTGAAATAATGCCACCGTGAGGAAAACACATTAGTTGAACACAATGGTCTGATTAGGGATAGAACTCATTTCAGGAAAGGATATCTCTGGCGATAGCCTAGAGTGGCCCACCATTTTACGTCATGCCAATGAGGATGATAGACATATAGTTTAATGTCATACAGTGAGGATGGCAGAAATGAACAGTCTCAAATGGGGGGATGAGGCCAGGATGGCTGTATTAGAGGGTTTAAAATCATGTGGTTAGATCTGGTAAATGGACATCCATATGTCACTACATATCCTGCTAGGGCAGGAATCAATGCATATGTAGTTCTGCAAGACCTTTGGAGTTTAATTTCATTCCATAAAGACCCAATGGGAAAGGGATCTCTGAAGGGGTACGTGTTGTGGTAACTATAAACCCAAAGTGAATGGGGATAGAAGGAATTCTACACCATATCATGTGCCTCTAATAGAGATATTTGTCCAGGGGGCCGAAAAGAATAATTTTTGTGTTGGAACTGATGGGAAATTCCCAAGTGTTCCTACGTATCCCACGAGGATAGGAATCAAGCCGGACATAGTTTTTAAAGCACCGTGTGGTGAGAGACCAACATTGGTAAGGAAACACCTATATTGTAGATAAGTTAAAGAACCCCATAATTATCATGGGGAATCCTAAACTTATCTAGGGTATAATCATAGTTTAAATTCATGCATTGAGGATGTGGTTACCTAGAAAGGAAATGTGTGGTGTGGTAAATATCCCGACATGAATGAGGACCAAGCACTCCACACCACACCATGGGTTCCCAGTGGGATTCTTGAGGCCATAGACCACTGGTGTTCTAATTGGGGCTGAACCCGATGGAATGTGATTCCACATTCCTATATATCCCATGAGGAAAAGAATCAATCCATACATAGTTTTGGAGAACCCGTGTAGTTTAACATCATACTGTAGGATGAAGAGTGAAAGGGGAGATCCCAAAGGGGGGGGGGACTCGGTGCAGCCGTCATAGACCTAATGTGAATGAGGACCAAATTATATCATACTACACCACATAATCCTGAGGTAAATATTAGGTCGAGAGACCGAAGATGCAAAAATTTGGGCTGGGCCAAAGGCAAAGTGTTTGGGAGTTCCTACGTATCTCATTTAGAAGGGAATCAAGCCATACATAGTTCTTAGATTTATGTTTAACATCACACAAGATGAAATGAATGTGTGTTCGAATACACCGGTAGACATCCTACCAAAACTACTTAGCCCACATGAGTCATGATCGATGTTGGAAACATGGGGTAGTGATGGTATTTTCTTGGTACATGGAGGAACACATTAGAGGAAATGGAACGCTAGGTGAATGACATCCCAATACTACTGACCTACCTAGTCAACACACAAAGATGTGTGGAGGGGTAAAACCGATTTAATTGGAATTCCACTTATAAATAAATGGAATGATGTGAATCATGGTTCCCAAGATCTAGATTACAATGATCGCGGTGTGACGATAGAGTATAACTATTGATCATGTTCAAAACACAACATCCATTTTACATTAGCCTGACATGGGGAAAGACAAATGAGGGTCAACCACTGACCATGTTCTAAACAAGGGACCCATCACAAAATGTAGTCTAAGGTCTTTCAGGGTGTTGGCCCAAAATTGTAGGCGAGCCAATGTGGCATGATACCAAGCCAGAAAGGGGGTCCCTTCATATGTGGAAGAGGATGGGGAACCGAATAAAGTGCTCATGAAATGTGGAAACGAAATGAGGGAATGTCCATCTGGAATCCAACACTTTTGGCTCTACTCCACAACACATTTGAGTAGTCTAATGATATGTTTCATATAGAGGGAGTCGAATCCCATTCCAATGATGAGGTTCATGGGAATTAACACTTCTAGTATAAAGTCATAAAGTGTACCATTGAAAGGGGACTTGGTTTAATGGAATGTGTGATGGGTGGGAATGTTTTAAATCCCGATGTGAATGAGGACCAAAGTGTCCTTCCATCTTATGAAACATTTATGTGGAAAACCACACATAGTTTAAGGTCATGATGCTTGTACTAGGGTATACAGTTTAACGTCATGCATGTGGACGAGTGGAGGATTCAATGTATCTAGGGTTGGCCTTGAAGACTAATCATCTTGGCATTTTTATGTATCCCATGAGGATGGGAATAAATCCATACATAGTTCTCACAAGATCATAGTTTATGGTCATAGAACTCAGACCAAGCTGGGAAGAAAGAAGGGAGACCCATGGTGCGGTTGTTGAAAAACCCGACATGGACAAAGACAAAAGGAGTCCACACCACACCACATACTTCCTAGAGAATCTTTAGGTTGGGGGACCAAAGGTTGAATTTAGGATGGCCCCAATCCGAATTGTCTAGGATCTCTTATGTATCCCATGAGGATGAGAATCAAGCCATACGTAGTTTTGGTAAGATTCATGTAGCTTATCTTCATGCGATAATGAAGTGGGAGGATTAAAGGATGACCCCAAAGAGAAATACATTTCATGGTTGTCATAAACCAAAGGTAAATGAGAACCTACAAGGTACTCACCACACCACATGCTTCTGACAGTGTTCAAGACCAGGAGGCCAGAAAGAAGGTAGGATTTGAGATACCTATGGTTAGACACAAAGATGAAATGTCTGGGCATTCTTGCATATCCCAAAAGGATGGAAATCAAGCCACATGGAGTTCTCAGATATGGAATGGTAGGGTACCAATGCTAGCGGAAATACTATGGTGCAGTTCTGGCCCATGCACCAATAGAAGCGAAATTTTATGGATCTTCTTTTTTCTTTAGGGTGGTTGCATTTTTTATGAAGCAAAAAACCTAGGATGAAGAATCTAGGAATTTATACAGAAATAAATCCATATACAGACCATGAAAAATGGCATGATGGATGACTAATAACAACAATGATGTCCCCTAGAGCAATGATATCATAATGCAGTGCTGTTTTTAATCGTGAATACTATATGATAGAGTCATATTTTAGAGTCATATGATAGGGCAACCCACACATTTTAACATCTTGCAGAAAATATAAAACAGTTTAAAGTCATGTGGGACTAGGGATTATAGTTTGACATCCCATGGTATATATTCCCATAGAATAATGAGGTTCTAATGGGAATACACAAGGGGTGACAAATCATCTTTGATGCAAATGAGGTCATTAGTCCACCTCAAATTGCACACAATCCCATGGGGGGGGAACCTCAGGCCAAGGGGCTAGAAAATATTAGAGGATATAGGGCTGGACCCGAAGATGAAATTACTAGGTGTTCCTATGTATCCCATGAGGATGGGAATCAAGCCATAAATAGTTCTAGAATATGTCAAGCAGTTTAATGTCACGTGACAGGGATGTGGCATGATAGACTTGCTCCTAAAGGGGAGTATGTGGTATGGATATTGAAAACTTGACATGAATGAGTACATAAGATCCCATACACCCACCATGAAATCCTATAAGTGCTAGGGAAAAAAGGATGAACATAATAGATAATTAGGGGAGCCTAAACTGGACCCAAAGGCGAAATATTTGGGTGTTCCTACGTATCTGATAAGGATGGGAATCAATCCGTACATAGTTCTAGAAAGATTTGTGCAGTTTAACATCATGTGATAAGGACAACAGAATATATTAGTTATCATCATAGATCTCAGACCAAAAGAAGTGAGACTCTTTCAAGCGGCTGTAAACCTTGAAAAATCCCTAAGACCACGTGAGCAGCACATGATGTGGAAAACAAGGGTGGATAAGATCTTTGTAACATGTGGAATACAGAGAAAGGGGAAATAGCGTGAAGCCTAAAATGAACCCACACTGTAGATTCATCTTCTTAACACGCAAATGCACACCAAGAGATAGAACAAAGAGTGACGAAATTCGATTTGGACATGATGGAGTGGAAAAGGATGTGAATCATGCAATCAATATTTATGTCTTAATGGGGGTGGTGTAACAATAGAGGATAACTACTGAATTTTTTCCAAACCCAACATCCATATCGTGTGACCTGAAATGGGATCAAAAAAATGAGCATTGGCCGCTGAATTTATTCACAATATGGAAAATGTGTCAAATTTTTGTTCAAAATACCTGAGGATGTTGGCCAAATATGGTAGGTAAGCACTGATGCTAGCATCCATGATAGTTGGGGTCCTTTCAAATGTGAATGATAACGAAAACCCAAATAAAAGGAAACATGAAGCATGGAAATGGATGAAAACATGTCTATATATAGTTCAAAACATTAGGTCCTAAACCAGAGTGCTTTAGGGCATGTGGGTGAATTTCCAAATAGGGTCGAGGGGCCCAATTTGAGATCAAAGGACACAAGAAGATGAGTGGAGGGAAGGGGGGTGGAGAGATCTCAAGAAAGTGGTACGTGGAATAGATGTTTCAAACCCAATGTGAATAAGAACATAACCCACACCACACCACATAACCCTTAGGAGGATGTAGGCCTGGTGACCAGAAGGAATAGATGGTTTCTACGAAACATGGCTGGACCCGAAGAAAAACTTTTCAGGCCTTCCAATGTATCCCATTAGGATGTGAATCAGTCCATATGTAGTTATGAAGTGTCGTTCAGTTTAACATCATGCGATAAGAACAAAGATAGGTGGGTGATCTGGTAAAGGAATGCATTTGGCATGGAAAATAACCTGATGTAAATGAGGATATAAGCCCACATACACCACACCATTCATTTTTCCTAGAAATAATTATGGCCATGTGGCCAAGAGAAAGATTAGATGAAACTAGGATGGACCCGAAAAACAAATGTTCAGGCATTTCGACGTATCCCAAGAGGATGAGAATCAAGCTGCAAGTAGTTCTAGAGATGTCGTGTAGTTTAATATCATGCGACAAAATTGTGGTAGATCTTGGTTTATGGTTATAGAGACTTGACCGTAGATTCCTAGTTTAATGTCATGTGTGTGGGACAGATGGGCAGTACGTGTGAATAACTATTACACTCATTTAGGAGACCAGAAAATATAAATAAAGACTGGGGATAATTGTTGACCATGTTTGCAACACATTATCCCTCTCATGTGGCCTAAAAAAGTAATAAACAATGGACCATCGACCACTGACTATATTTCACACATGGGACTTGTGTAAAAGTTTTGTTCAAAATCCGCAGGGATGTTGGCCTGAGACGGTAGAAGATCCCAGAGGACTAGAATCTATGCCATTCAGGGGTCCTTTTAGATGTGAAAGATAATAGAAACCGAAATTATTGGATGTGTAAAGCGTGATGGTACCCATGAAGTTTAACATCTTGCGGCAAGTACAATGGATGAAGGACATGTGTCTCAAGGGGATGTGTTTGGCCTAGAAAAAATAGCCTGATGTGAACAGGGATGTAGAGTCCATACCACACCTCACAATCCTAAGGGAGAACATGGGATAGAGGTCCAGAAATGTCGATGGACCTGAGGCTGGGAAACAGAAGAAAATTCACCATTAGTTTGCAGTTGGTCATCATTTAGGATGAGTGCTAAGTAGTTTTACATCCTTCATCCCAGACAGATAATGCATTTTAACGTTGTGTGGTGAGGAAAATAGTGATATTAATTTATGGTCATTAGGCTTAGACCATGATTACATGACCCTTTATGTCGGTATTTCCTTACCAAATATATTAAGCCCACATGATCAATGCTCGGTGTGGGAAACAAGAAATGAGACCAGGTTCTCCTCAATATATTAGGGTATGACAATGAAGGAATGAGATCGGGTAGGGTTGATCCCAACCAGACTGACATTCTTATTCGAGGCACACTGATGTTAAAGGGATAACAGAACAAAATGAATCACTTCACCCAATATTTGGGACATACAAGGGCGGTAATAATGATACAGGATGGTTGTTGATTGTGTTCGAAACACATCATCCATATCATGTGACCTGAAATGGGAACAACAAATGAGTGTCGACCACTGAGAATAGTTGAAATGTGACACTTTTATCAAAGTGTCGTTAAAGACCATCTAGGAAGTTCACCTGAAACAGTAGGTGATCCACAAGGCGAAACATCTATACTATTAGAGGGTCCTTTCAGATGAGAATATCGATGGAGACCCAAATAAAGGGGACACATGAAGTGTGAATATGATCGTGTAGTTTAACATCATGTGGTAAGGACAAAAGATGTGGAGATCTTCAAGGAGGGGGATACATGGTGCGGTCATGATAAACCCGATGTGAATGAAGGAAAACAAGGACCACACCACGCCATGTGTTTTGAGAAGCATCAAGGAGTAGGGGACGGACCTACAGAAAGATCTTTAAGTTTGGGGATGTGCCCATGGATGAAATGTTTGGGTGTTTCTATGTATCCTGTGGGGGTAAGAACCAAGCCATATGTAGTTTTTAAGATTCCTTGTAGTTTAACGCTGGGTAGTGAGGGAAAAATAGATCGTAGTTTATGGTCATAGAGTTCAGAACATAATGTTTTATCTTCTGCTCAGAATTTAACGTCATGCTAGATGATAAAGTAGTTTAACGTCATGCGGGATGGTGTCTTACTTAGGAAAAATAATTCATGGGGAATTTGGAATTGGTGGGAGGAGTGATACGCTCACCATCCATGATAACTATAGAGTACGTGCCATTGGGGTAAATGTTGTGACTGATATAAGGTCCTTCCAATTTGGGCTCTAGTTTGTGTGGTTTCCTACCAGGTATCATTGGCATTCTCAGGGCCAACACCATGTCACCTTGTAGAAAATAACGGAGGAAAACTTTCTTATTGAAAGATATGGATATATTATGTTGATGCCTCTCCAGATTGTGCAGGTCACAAATCCTATTCTCGTCGATCAATTTCTATTCATCCAGATGGATTTCAGGTACCTTATCTGGTGTCTACTGATCATAGATAATTGTGCATAATGAAATAAACTGAATCTCGATGGGAAGGACTGCCTCCATTCCATACACCAGGGAATCTGGGGTCACATGATTGGAATTACAAGTTGTCATCTGATAATCAAGAGAGCATTGGAGAGTTTTTATTTCCAAATTTTCTTATTTTAACTAACCATCTTCTGTAAAATGATTAAAAGGGTTCTGTTGAATTCCTAGATCTTCCCATTTTCTTATGTATGATAGCAGGATGTATGATTAGAATGGATTTTTTACATGGCATAAAACTTCTTATGTTCAGCTGCCCAAAATTTGGTGTCGTTATTGGCGAGTAAAATGTGTGGGACACTAAATCAGTAGATGATATTGGATATTAAAAATTACACAATAGAATGGTCCTTGACTTCCTTGCATGGAATAACCTATTCCCACTTGGAGAAGAAATCTATAGCGGTCAGGATGAACCGGAACTTGAAAGCCATCGCCAGTGGATATAGTCCTATAACATTGAGTCCCCAGGCCATGAAGGGACAAGAGTACATGATAGTGTGGATATGTTCTGGAAGATGATGTAAAAAATTATCATATATTTGGAATGCATGGAGAATATTCGAAATTCAATACAGTTATAGATCATAGCGGGCAAAAAATACTTTAATCTCTATATTTTATGAGAGAGTTTTGGCCCTTTCTGATGAGCCCCACAAGAACTGGAATGAACTTCTTACATGACATGAGAAATATCACCTCCCTGAATGGAATAGAGGAGAATCCCATAAAACCTGCACCTATATAGGATCCATCCAATATTGGGACCACTCTGGAGGGTGAACTGCAATGTGCGCCATCTGATTCATTCATGATCGTCTCAATCTGTCAGGATATTACCATTCTAGAGATACTCAATAAAGGGGGTCCTCTAGTTAGGAGTTAATTCCAACATTTTGGTAGGGGGAACTGGGGATCCTGATATGGAGGCACCGGTGGTATGGTATCTTACATACGAGCTATCATTGTCATCTTGTGTAATGAGAGTGATAAATATTCAATGAGCCACATGGAGAATCAAGTGGTACTAATCAGGCTCTGCAAGAGATGCAACCATGATGGCCATACTATTGGCTCGACCATTATCTGAATGAAAGACATGAGAAACTTCTGGCTGAGATTGGAACTGTGATAGCAGATGGTGGGTACGTACAAATAGTGGCATGAACATCAGCTTCCTGACAATGTAGTGACAATTTATCTACTTGAGGACTAGTTCATAGTCCCCTTTCTCATGCAAGTAGGGAACGTTGATCTCAAGGGCCAGCTCAAGACTAGTGATGAGACACTCATACTCTGCCTCATTATTGGTACAACCTTCTAACAATAGGAATGAATAGGGTAAAATAACTTTTTCTGGCATAATGAAGACAATACCCAGCCCCACTCTGTTCAGTCTGGGAAAATTGATTCTTATAATGGTAGGGATTCAAGAAGCACCATCAAAATGAATTTTTCAACATATAATGGTTTTATCTACGAATAGAATTTTCTTATCAGGGAAATCAAGGTCCAGAGACTGGTCCACAGGAGCTGGATGGGAAAAAAGAAGTCTTCCAATGTCTTTTCATTGATGGCCTTTTGAAAAAAAATGATTTCAAACTATCAGAGGATTACTGGCCATTGAGCTAGATGAACTATCAGCATGGGGTGGTTTAGACAGTAATTCAATAGATCCACTTAGGAAACTAGATGTATCATATGGTGCTGTAAGTAATGTTTCAATTTCTGCACTATGAATACTAGTACAAGTCACCTCTTCTTGATAGAGGAATATCTGGTCTCTGTATTGAGGAGCATGAATATGAGATAGTATAAACTGTTATCCATTCCCTCATTGTTTTTCTGGGTGAGAACGACACTAAGAGATCATTCCAGAGTGGTTACAAAAATGAATAATGGATTTCTAGAAACATATGGCAACAAGATCAGAGGTTGTAATAGGTATTTATTGATTTCCTCAAAATAAGTATGACACTCCTCATCCCAATGATAATTGGAACATTTCTTCATGATTTGGGAAAAGGGATTACACTTTCCAAACAGAATTGCGGTGAATCAGCATATATAGGCTTTGTCGACTTGAATGCCTCAAATCTCCCAATTGTTGCTCGGAGGAGACATTTAACTGATGGAATTGATCTTAATTGGCTCAATATCTATGCCTCTATA
This sequence comes from Viscum album, assembly GCA_963277665.1. NCBI lineage: Eukaryota > Viridiplantae > Streptophyta > Magnoliopsida > Santalales > Viscaceae > Viscum > Viscum album. The sequence goes on along the minus strand of OY728163.1, from coordinate 77,641,640 downwards.
TCTGATAACGAAGACAATAAACTTTCCTAAGGTGACCACAAAGGTACACTTCAATGGGTTCATCATCATATGGAGGGATTAGAGGAACTTGAACAGTTTCTCAAGATCTTTGAGATGGTCCTTTATCTGGTGATATTTAACCACCAGATCTTCCACATAGCATTCCACCAATGTCCTAAGGATCATCATTAATATACAATGCATGGCATGCTGATAAGTGGAACATACATTCTTTAGACTAAAAACCATTACCTGGAAGAAAAAGTACCTTGTGGCGCCCTAGAAGATATATAATCTTCATCACCAAGGTCTATTCAAATTTGGTTATACTCGAAATACCCATCCATTATGGAGAGAGCCTTGAACCCAGTGGTGCATCAATCAACAGTTCCATCGTAGGAAGGGGAAATTCATCCTTTGGGATTTGATGGTTGAGATTTCGAAAGTTGATGCAGACTCCGATCTGTCTATTCTTTTTCCTGACGGGCACAATGTTAGATAACCCTATGGTGTACAATACCTCCCTATGAAGTTGTCTTTGATAATCTTATCAGCTTCATCCTTTACCACGACACTGTGAGAATGGTGCATCTTTTTGGGAGGATGTTTGAAACCACAGTGTTTTGATAGAAGACTGAGTTTGTGAACGGTGTCCTAAGGATCTATTACTAGAATCTCATCGTAGCTCCAAGAATATATATCATGATTATGCTTTAGTAAGTCCATGTATTGTTGTTTTTCTTCGATGAGCATAATGGAACCGATCAACATCGGTTTTAGATACGTCTCATCATCTAGGTTCAGCAGTACCAATTCATCGACCATGGGGAAGACACCCTCTTCAGAATTGGGAGGAGAATCATCCAAATAATCTTCTTCATTCATGGAGGAAGGATCCTTGACAGCCGAGTTGATAAATCCTGACAGGACACTGGTTCCAGCCTGAGCAGTGGTGGACACTGTGTAAGGGAACTCATGTACTGTTGAAACCATGGCGATGAAAGCCATCAACCTAATCCTATATGGACTTCAACCGAAGAGGCCACATTTGATGATATCAAACTAACAGTGGGGTGTCGTCTTGATTCGGTTTATCCCATACTGAAGAAACAAGAATGTATGACGTAATATCGTTTCCTTGGGGCAGACATCCCAATACCTTATGGGAATAGGGGGCTTTGGGATCACCCGATCCTGATTTTTGTAGGAATATGAGGTGATATTACGAAATCCCTTAGACTTGGGAATGGGATTCCCCATAATTCCATAGAAAACAAAGAATTTCCCCAAGTTTGGGGTCATGGAATCCAATCAGTTGATCGGGAAAATGTAGGCACTATCTAGGTCTGTCCACAAGTCGGTCGTAATCGTACCATGTTCAACCTCATTATCCTGGATATACTTGTGCTTTCTCTTATAGTAGTCGACATCTAGGTAGCGGGATTCACAAGAGGAAAAGGGAGATTAATCACCTTGTAGCACATCTAATAAACCATTAAGGGAGTACTTAAGACATTTGTGATATGAAGAATGGATCACTGCGTGCAGGTGGATGAATGGCTTACCCATCAATGCGTTGTAAGCGGTGTCTTGTGAGACAACCATGAACAAAGGGCTGGAAAATAGGTCACCAAACTATGTCTTCTAGATGATCTTTACCACTAGTGTATATTTTGTCATCTCATAACTATTAATTTGTAGGTTATAGGGACTCAAATCACCCTCGGATATCCCCATCATTCATAGTGTTTGTGTTAGGATAAGGTTAATCCCAGAGCCTGTGTCGACAAGACAACAACAAACTTGCATTCCATTGAAATGGATAGTGATGTACAGTGGAAGGACATGCCCCTACAATAGAGAACATTCATATTATCCACAAAAAGAGATAATGGAACAAAATTATTTATTCTTGAATGCCTCATCATGTAAGGATTCTAGGGCTGATACCTCTGTCTCAAACTGGAGGGGGATTCTTAAATACTTGGCATGGGAAATGTTCATATCTGTTGAAAGTTGAAGAGCCTTGAGGATAGATAGATTCTTAGTAATACTAGAAATATTCTTGAGAATGGAATACTTCTGTGCTAGGTGCATGCCTCTACTGACATGAGGTCGCTCTGTGAAAGGAGTTATGATAGGCCCTTCTCGCTGAACCAGCAGCCGACTGGTGTTGGGAATATCCTACTGCTCATTAGTAAAATCAATTGGAGAGATTAATAGATGAGGGATAGATGAATTTGGATAATATACAATAGAAATGGGTTTATCATATAATTATCTTCAAAGCTCCTCTTGTTCAAGTATCACAAATGGCAGTGAAGGCAGATCGGGTGAAACAAGATGATAAGGTTGAGCATGATGAGCTCTACACTGGGCCTATTTTATGGTTTTGGTGGCATGAATATCTTAGCTTGAAGAAATTACCAATGCATCATAGTGACTCATATAATTGTGTTTCTATCGATGATGGTGTCGACTGAGGATGTTGTGAGGATCCATCCAGCGCTCTTCTTCTTCGGGAACCATGACGGGGTTTACCAGCTCCACGATATTAACCTAAGTGTACCGTTGGTCATCACTTGAAGAATACTCTATCACTGGATAGACTCCGGGGGTAATCGCCAACCCTAGGAGAATGAAATCACCAAGAGTATGGGATGCTGATGGTATCAGTGGGGGACTTTTTTTCCCTTTAGTTGTCGATGCTTTCCCTTCCTGGGGGAGGAAGAATGAGATGTTGACTTAGAAGTAGCGGCTATAGGTAACACAGAGACCTTCAATGGCTTAGGTTGGTTAACATGTGCATGAATAACATTATGGATGTCAGAAAAACCCATGAAAGCCATTTGGTCATTGTATTTTTTAGACCGAAAGTTTGGAACCCAATGCCACTCACCTTCACCATTGTTATCACTGTCAAGATGTATAAATATACATGCCACCTATTCTAGGGATAGAACTAACCTGAATATGTTTTTATCAACTTGGTCTTGGAGAAAGTCATTAAATACATAGCACTACTTCTGGGTGTTCCCCAGGATCCGGTGATAGGGTTAGTAATTGGGGAGATCATTGATATCCACCTCTTTAGGTCTCCTATAATATGGCAACTGTTGAATTATCTATTCCGAGGCACTTCATAAATAACCAGGAACCTGAGCCTCATTAAATGAGTAGGTCTGGTTCCTTCTATCTAAGAAGGGGGATTTTGGAGCTTGGCCCTGATGAGGGGATGGATGAGCCTACTAATGAAGTGGAATCTGATAATCTCGCCGAGGTGGTGGAGGCGCATTATGCGGGGGGGGGGGGGGGGGTGTTGATTCTGAGGTGGGTTCTTCTGGGCCAGAGGCCACACCCAAGGTGGTGGTCATTAATGAGGCTGTGTGGGTGGCTTCACTGGTAATAACTCCTGCTACCTAGGGTCCTTTATTTGTTCTACCGTGATGGGATCAGCCTTAAGGGTTCTTCTTATGGGAACTACAGGAGGAAATCGATATGCCTACCTAGCCTGCTGAAATGATTCCTCTAAACGATGGTCTTGGTGAGAGAAATCCTAAAATCCCCCTGGGTAGTTCTGCATGATGATAGAAGGGGCTAGTTCGGTTTTGAAATTCCCCACACACATTGTCAGTAGAAGTTCATGGGTCATCGATATATCCAAGGAATACGTGAGGCCTTTCCATCGGGCGACAAAGTCTGCGACGTGCTCATCAATCCTCTACTTTAACTTGAAAAGGTCTATAACACCCATCTTCTGGGTGGTGGAACTGAACTGGTAATGAAATTTCCTACAAAGATCTTCCCAGGTGGCTACTGGCCTAATTGGTAGCTGGCTATACCAGAGAAACGTGAGTCCTTCTAATGCTTGTATGAAGAAATGATGTTTGGAGGCCTCCTGTTGTGCAGGAGTTCCTAGCATGGGTCCACACCTTTAAATGAAGTGATCCAGATGATGCAGGGGATTTCCCATCTCATTAAAGGGGGATATGGTTGGATTTCTAAAACTAGGGGTGCAAGCATATCATCCACCCAAGATAGATATGGATTTCCATCCAACAGAATTGACACCTATTGATTTTCCAAAGCCTTGAGGCAGGCAATGAGCACTTCTATTGGATCATATGGGCTGGGATTCTTATCTTAAAAAGGATCCCTAACCACCAGTTCATTGGCTGGTTCTTCGATATGATAAGTAATCCCAACTTCTTATGGAGCGGCTAGTGGGATGACATGCATGACTACCAGGGGAACGACATGTGGAGCAGCTAGGGGAACCTGAGCTGGGTCCTGAAGGTTATCACTCATCTTGGGTGGTTTTGGTGATTTATATCATGCTCTATTTCCTTAATCATTTGATTCTACCATTTTTTTATGTGATAGATGGTCAATGTAACCCAGAGGCATCTCACTGGGGGAGGGCGTACCTACCCCTACTGCCCCAGTCGAGGATTACCATAGTATGGTAGTCATTCCACAACATGTTCAACAAGAAGGATATCGACCATATTCTTATGTTCTGTGATTTTTTGATGCAACACATCCTTTTTGGGGTTATCATCTAGCTTCTTCACTGAGCCAAATGGGTCATTAGGTTTGACATCCCTAAGATTATCTTTTCCCTTATTATGATTAGACCAAGGGATAATGACTCAGAAGGTGGAGGAAGTCCCTGTAAATTTCTTTGCTGGTGATTAAACCTTAATAATGGATCCGATAAGTGTGGAACCCCCCAGGGGGTATGTTATATTCTATGATATCTAGGTTTTTCTCTCCTTATGATAGGTTATCCATGTTAACTACGACTATACCTAAAGGCATAGCCTCAATATCTCCCAGCAAGTCGGGCTGGTGCCAGATAGAGCTAAAATAAAGGGCCGCATACAACCCCCAACCATGGATTTGAATGTGGGGGGAAGCCTCTTTAATAATTCTACGGATCACTTTAAATCTCTGGATGCATCATTTCTGGAGTGTACGATGGTGACTGGGTGACTTAGGGCACTGAGCTAATGGGAGCGTAGCCAAGTCGACCATGCAGCATTGTTGGCCAACATCTTCAAATTGTTCCTGAATCTTGGGGTTAGCCACTTAATTATAATAGATATGGAAGTGCGTTGCCCAAAGGATTTGGAAAAAGCACACAAAATTCTCTTGGGTAAGAGATTCTGGCATACTGAAGTTCTCATTTTCAACTAGCCAGAACATTTCTAGGAAATGTTCTACTATAAGGATTTCCCACAAGCTCCTCAGCTCAGACTCGGCATCCAAACCTTGGTTTCCCAATTCATCAACTGACGGTGGATGAGGGACTGGTAACAACACTAAAACAAACAGTTGAGATGGTAGACTAGCTAGTGAAGAATTCAGAGAGTGAGCTGACAAGCCGTGGAATCTTGGGATGTCTTCTGAAGAATGCAACGACTGAGCCACCACATCCCGGTAATACGGACTAGCGGCCACAACTTCCTATACAGGGGTTGTTGTTTATGATAGTGGGTCATTCCATTTATTATCTTCTATTGGTCCCCAAAAAAACTCCCCAAGATCTATGTTTGAGGTATATAATGACCCTATTGATGATAGGGAGGATTGTACGACAAGGTCCTAGAATGAGGTAAAATATTCCTCCTCCATGATGTATCTTCAGCGGGTGGCGGGAAGTTGGTGGACCTCGTTTTCTAGAATGATGAGGCTTATATGCCTTCTTCATGGCTTGGCCCCCAACCCAGAGGATCAAGTTGAGGGTTCCATTATCGAATCACACTCCACCTTGGAGTCTTAAAAGCAAACAGGTTTAATCGTGGTCTAAAACTTCTCAGAATTTTTCCTTTGGAAGCAGCGACCCACCCTCCTACCATGGGATGGTTCATCAGGATTGAGTAGGTTTTTAATATGAAGAGTAGCTTTATCCAAGATAATAATAGGGTGGAAAGTACTTCCTCTTTGGTTAGTCAAGGTGCGAAGAGCACCTGAAAAAATGTAAAAAGGAACAAGGGGAGGGCCTCTGTGTCTACTAGTTGGAGCATGGGGGTAATCTTTATCAGAATTATTGGAGTTGGTAGGATCTCTAATAAATTTGGTGAGAGCATGGGTAGTACATCCATGTTTGTTTCCCATAGAAATGATGTTAATAGGGGGGGCCTTTGTACTGGTCAAACTAAACATTGGGATGAACTCTGTGTTGGATTCCAATGAAGCAAGGCAGAACTCCACTTCTCTGATTTCCGTGATGAGGAGGACCTTCGTCGGTTGTGGTATGAACATAGGGAAGACCACCATGATGATAGTTTACTGATTGAGGAGGATATTCACATTAGAGACCTATGATAAGAGGAATGTCTCCATACCTTAGATCCCAGGTGCAAAAGGAACCTTCGGCTAGATGTTAGTGCGGAAAGAAGGACCTTCTATTAGACTAATGGTGGCACGAGGATGACCTCTATTCCAAACATAAGAGTGGGTATGGACTTTTTTCTCATTGATGGTGGCACATGGAGGACCTCTATACTGGATTCCATCACCAAGGGTTGTCCTGTGATGAGTACTACCAGTTTCAGTGACCAAAAGAGTAATCTCAACCTGCCCATGTGGCGGTTGGGGCCTTGATCTGGATCGGGAACATAAGTACCCCTATTCAGTGTAAAAGGGGTATTTATAGTATGCATCGGAGGTGGCACGAGCCACTGTAGCTATTTAAGATGAAACCCCCTAGAGGGTTCCCTACTCAACTTGCACCTGACGTAGGCGTCACGTTAACTAGACTGGGGCTAGTTGTGCAGGTGTGTAACTCACCTACTCCTCAACCTATGGGATCAAGTGGTGGAACTGATGTAGACTGGTGGGAGCCCTCCTTGGAATCCCCAAGGATGAGATCATGCTGGGTTGGAATGGACTCCCCTTACCTCATTGGCGTAAGGGAGAAAGTTTTCAAAGCATTCCAGGGAGAGGCTCCCAAAACACTTGTAGGTTAGAGTGGGGAGCAATGGCTCCATGTGTGGCCCTTGGGGGTGGCATCGACAATGAGGTGAAAAATCATATAGGTCCCGTCGGGCCATATCATGAGCTGGGATAATCCCTTCTACCACATACTGTCGAACGAGGTCATTGATCACCCTTCTCTGAACGAGTTCAGCTGGTGATATGGGGCGTGGGTGAACAATAGTCATGGATTTGGAGGTCGTCGAAGAAGATATGGAGCCACATGGGATTTCCACATTGGTGTTGCCCCGACCCCTACATCAGTGGGTGGGGGGTGATTGGTTTTCTGGCATAGAAACCTGGGTACTACAATGCAAAAGGATCCAAACATTAGCATTGAAAGAAGGAAAGAGATGTATAGTTCCCTAGTGTCGTTCGGTCTCCCGTGATTGGTAAGAAGGATCCATGCTAACAATGTCGCAGACTGGGATGTCCAGTGTTCAAATGCCCCAATCAATGGTGAGTTTCATTCCTGACCCACTATTTTCTTGGTGGGACCTAGTGTCAGATAGCTGGGTCTGGTGACATTCTTATCCACTAATATCTTGAATGATACTAATATCCACATTGAGGATAATAACTTAACATCAAGTTCACCATTTATGTTTTCGACGCTTTCACTGGTGCGCACATCTGTTTGTGAGGACATGCAGCTGTTTCCATGCATTCTAACTTTCTACCTATGGGTGAGTACAAAGGAATATGGTATATTATTCCCCTGACTTTAAGCTTTATAATTATCCGTATTTCCATGGAACTATAGGACTACTAGATTTTGAGGAATAGATAAAAATTATTCATAGAATATTCAACATTGTTGAGACACCATAGAACCAATGGATTTAGATAGTGGTTTTCATGCTATAGGGACCGTCTAGAAGATGGTTAGGTTCCACGGTACAAGATAGAAATTGTAACAGCCTTTATTGGTAGGTATTAAAAAACAATTTTCATGGAATTATTTCCTAAAAAACTATACCCAGATAAGACCCCATAATTCATGGAACTTTAGTAGGGATCCATGTTGGTATCTAATTGCTTTACTCATTTCATAGTGCTTCAAAATTTTCTTAAAATATTGGCTAGAAATGAGGCATAGAAGGACAAGATCATTGAGGTCACTCTTAATACTGAAATTAAATGATATTTTTGGTTTTTTCCATAAAACCATAACCAAATATTTAAAACAATGCCATAACTATTGAGAAGGTCATGGAGGAGGATCAAACATCAAGACTTCTTCCAAACATCAGTACTCATGAGAGTGGACCTCTTACATCCATGGTTAGTGTTTTATATGGTATAAAGAGGATAAATTCTGGGGATGTGTAATATTATGGTGGAAGGTATTTTGAGAAATATTTGGATTCATCATCACGCTTTGGAGGAGTTTCATAGTTTATAAAACATGGGAAGGTTGTACATTACTACATATCATGCCTAATGCCTCAGAGAAAGTGTCCGTAATTTGGAAATATGGGACATCTTTAGTATTTCTTCTCCTGATATTTGAAGTCAGGTTTCCATAGGGGTGTAGGGAAGATGAAATCTATGACCCATATAGATGGGGTCCTCATCCAAAGGATCATACTACTTGGATAATATTGAGTCAATTAAGTAATATACCTCAGGGTTAGGGTTATATAGGTTAGGTTGGGTGTGTGTATATGATGGGCCCATTTCTGGTTTAATATGGAGGGGGATGATCAACCATTCATGGTACAGTCTTGATCACCTCTTCTCTTCCTACAACAATTTTAAACAATGTTGTTTCTAATTATTTTACATCTATATAAGTTTTTTACTCATCTTGACTTACTAATTAAATATTAATATAATTTTCCTTATCTTAAAATAACATTGGGAATAAAATATTATCATCTCCAAATATGTCCAAAGTTTCTTTTAGTTGTTGATGACTATGATTATTTCTAGGATTTTATGACCATTGAGATGACTAGTTATGATGTGATCCTTGGAATGGACTAGAGGACCAAAGTGTGTGCTCACATCATCTGTTATTGGATATGAGTATCCTTTTTTATCCTAAGGGAACAAAGTTTTTGATCTCCATTGAGTGGTATGTCGAAGACAATAGGGAGGGACTATATATGAACCAAAATTAAGATATAAAAACATAGGTAGTAGTCTTAGCTCATGAAATGGAATCGGATGTTGGTTAAACTACTTTCAATCAAATTTTTTATATCTACTATGAGTATTTCTAGAAGGATTATAAGGTATTCCACCTGAATGAGGAGTAGAGTTCTAGATCATACTCATTTTGGGAGAATATACTATTTTGATTCCACCTTTTCATATGACAAAAAGTGTTGATATAACATAATATTTATCTTGAGAATATAAATAAGAAGGGACTCATATGGCCAAGAAATTCTTTATGGGGTGATCCCTTGTTAATTTCCTTGAATACTAGTAGTAGTCCACTGTTGGCACCAAAATGGTGGAAGAAAAGAAAGAAGAGAAAGAGACCCCACGGCCGGCTTCGCGAAGCCAATTCGAGGAGTTCCCACAGGCAACACGGCCGCCGCAAAGCAAAGGAGGCAGTACCCTCTGCGAACGCCCGTGACATTGAAGATCCCACCACAAAGCAAAGGAGGAAGTACCCTCTGCGAACGCCAGCGACGTTTGCGATCCCGCTGTGAAGCAAAGGAGGCAGTACCCTCTGTGAACGCCCGTGACGTTCACGAGCGCACCGGGAAGAAAAGGTGGCGGTACCCTCTGTGAACACCCATGATGTTCACGAGACCACCGTGAAGAAAAGGAGGTAGTACCCTCCATGAATGCCCGTGACGTTCGTGAGCCCATTGTGAAGAAAAGGAGGCGGTACCCTCCGTGAATGATCATGACATTCACAATCCCGCAGTGAAGCAAAGGAGACAGTAACCTCCGTGAACACCCCTAATGTTTGCGACCCGCCATGAAGCATCCCAATTCCTCTTCGCGCCATATAATCTCTGCTTTGCGGCGCCTATTGCCTATAAATATTGAGCCCCCCCCCCTAAGCCCTCAGGATGTAAAATCCTTTATTTCACCTTCCTAGCTCCCAAATCGAGAAGAACCCTTCTCTCTACGAATCATGAGCTACGAGAGGTATTTTTTCGTCACGAGGTGCCTCTGCATTGTCTCGTTTTGATCCCCTCTTCCAAGAGGGATGTCTTTCATAAAGCCTAAGGGCTTTCGTGAAGGAAGGGGATCCCCAAGGGGAACCAGGTCATCATGAAGTGTTTTTACTTCACGAAACACCCATCATGTACATGTGATCCATATGCCAAGGCATGATCACTTTACTTCGCAAAGCACCTTGCTTCACGACACTCTACTTCGCGAAGCACCTATGCTCCACGAGGTAGTGCTCTGCGAATGCCTTTCCACTTCGTAAAGCACCTCCCATTTTCACCTCTTCCCCATGCTATGCCTAAGGCACACCACTTCGCGGAGCACACCCCTTCGCCAGTTCCCTTCACCATGCAGAGCAATCAAGCTCCACAAGGCCCCTGCCTACTGACTCCTATACTTGGAAATTCCTTTTCCCGTGCGACCCTCTCAGTTTGCACGATGTGACTTCAAAGTCCCCTAAACAATACCGCCCATAGTGTTGCTTTTCCTAATTCTTCTTCGCATAGGTTTGCTAACGGTTATTGCTTCTTTGGATAGTGACACTAACGTGGACCCTTAAACAGATCTCTCTACAACACCCCCCAGTCACGGTGTTGCCAATGTCTTCCCTCCCACAAGGAGCTGGAGGTACCAGTTATGTAAGTCCTAGGGGTGCGGAGTAAACCCACCTCATCCGAGCTACATGACGTTAAAATGCCAAGAACCCTTGTCCTCGGCACATGACGTTAAACTTTTACCTAGCCCCATGCCTCACACACAGGGTCCCCCACCTTGGAAATTCTCCATGCCCACTCGTCTGCATGGGGATGGGGTAATCCATCACATGAGATGATATCCTCTTTATTGGGGTGGCGTTTGTCCATGGGTAAAGGCAGACACCTTGGCATAAGCCCCTACTTTTCTAGCAGGAGGTGGTACCCCTACTCCTCCACACTTCCTTGGTGCCAATTCTAACAAAAGACATGATAGGGAACAAGACTCCTCCTTTCATGGGTCCCAAATCCCACTCTCGTTGTGCTTTGTCGCCCCTTCGTGCCTCCATCCTGGAGTAAGTCCCGGCACCATGGGTTGCTCAACGTGTAAGCCCCTCTTCGCTTCTCAAGGATGCACCTTTCGCGATGTGATCGTCAGGTCCCTACAACCTCTTGTTTCTCACACTGAGCATGACCCCCGTGAGCTTAGAGTGAGCACTGACCATGAAACACTTTGGGACACCTCAGAGCATAAGCCCCGAATGCCCCATCCCACTTGATGTTAAATTGTACACCCGAACTACGTGGACTTTGAACCGTGTCAAGGCATGGTATGTTGGAAGCCTCCATGAGGTTCAATCCCAACAACCATTGGCCCCGACCATCTCCTTGTCGGTGCGCCAATCCCCATTAACACCTTGGATAGCCTAGAGTGTAATCCCCACACCCATTTGGAACTACGTGGACATTAATCCATGTCATGACATGGTATGTAGAAAGCCTCCACAAGGTTCAATCCCACCACCCATTGGTTGTTCCAACCTCCTTCACGTCGGTTCACCAACACCCTGGTCCACCTTAGATCATAATCCCCAAATACCCCTATCCTGAATGATGTTAAACTATATTCACCTATATAAACTATGAGGTATTTTATCCATGCCAAGGCACGGTACATAGGAAGCCTACACGAGGTTCAATCCCACCACCCATTGGACCCCCAGTCCATCCTTCACGTCGGTTCACCAAACACCATTCCATCTTTTGAACTATGTGGTCTTTGATCCCCTACCACGGGGATACGAAGGACGACTCCCTGAGGCTCAAGCCCACCACTCATGTCTCATCCTTATCTCTCCCTCAAGCCTATGTGTCTCAGGAAGATCATGCCCCAACCCAGAGGTCCCACTTCCTATGGGTACTAGCCATGCGTCCATTCTCACGGGCCGCCTCCTCAGGTGACCCTTCGTCTCTTCAAACTACGCAAACATTGATTCCCTACCATGTGAATACGTAGGAAGCCTTTTCAAGGCTCAAGCCCAACATCACCGTCGTTCCTGCGTCGATTCCACACCGTCTTCCCCCTTCACCCCGATCCTTACCCGGGCCGCCACATCCCAGTAGGATTGTTCCAATTCACTTCCCCACTACACCAGGAAATGGTCGGGAAAAGGGGCATTTGTTAGACCTAACATCGGTGTTCCTTTAAGAGGTTACACCAACCTGATCCACTCTTATCAGTGTTCTGATCAGTCTGATCTGTCCCCACTGGACGTTAAACTCACGACATACCTTGTGTTAAACACGAGAAGCTAAGGAAAACCTCAGATACATGTCTATGTTATATGATTCCCCGCACTCGATGTGGGATTCCTCGGGCTTCTGCACCCTCGAGAAGCCCTATAATAAGGGACAAAAGACAGACACGCCTATTCCCTAGCGTCCAGACATCCTAGTGATGCCTCAACGTGACTACTCCCCCAAATGAAGGTTACTGCCCTGACCAAACCCCGTGGAATGTCCTGACAGAAGTAGTGTAATTAATCGATGTTCCTGGAAACATGGCACTGGGAAGAGTTTCATGAACTACGTCTTAATATATAAGGGAGACCCGGACTAGGTGATGAGTTCCGAGGAGGAATCCATGGAAGGAAGAACCAAAATCCCATCATCCCGTTTCGATCAAGGGGAAAACGTCCCTAAACAAGGAGCGATTTTTTCCCGCCTTTGGGAAGAGGGAATGCGGGGTAACACAATCTGTACCTATCTCACTCAAACAGACGGACACGCACGCCCCGAAAAAAGCGTCGGAAAAAGAAATGGTGAACCCGACGTGAAATTATTCTCCTCAATGTGGAGATTAGTAGCACTCGAGACATCAATAGAGTAACGTGTCACCAGATCCAGATATCAAGCGCAGGGTCCTGCCATGAAGAAAGTGGGCCTGGGGTAAAACTCACCAGAAGTTGGGGTAGTAAAAATGTTGGGAATCTCAGTCCGCTACATTGTCGGCATGGATGAATCTTACTGGTTGTGGAATAAGGAATGGCACTGGGGTACTGGGTGTCAATTTCTTTTTCTGTCAGTACTAATAATCTGATCTACCCACCTTCAGGAACCCAGTTGCTGCATCCGGAACCCGATCACCTCCTGCCCACCGACGCAAGGGTAGGGGAAATATCAACACGGCTGCCCCACGCGGTTCTTCCTTTTCTACGACGGCCTCGACTGCCGCATATACTGGGTGTCCACACCCCCTCTCCCCATCGTAGATTATCCAACAAAGGGTAATCAATGAACTTGTACATAGGTACGAGGATGAAGGGGTCATCCCTACGAGGGACATGGCCCACCAAGATTTAGAGGCGTCTGCACCTCGCCGTCAACGCAACCCCCGAGGGCCGCACAGGGGGCCGCCGCTCCCCACTCCAACCGTCAATCGTTTCAGGAGCCTATCCTTGGAATGCCTCAATGACTCCATTCCCTATGCCGATGAGGTAGGGGATGTCCGGGCTGACCCGATTGGAGCCCCGCTTCAAGTACTCATGGTGAGGGCCCCCACCAGGTCGCGCCAACACCGCCACTCGGTTCTCCAAGCTGAAGAGCAGTTAGACTACCTACCTGTACCACTGGAACCAGCTTGGATGACCCAACACAAACTTTGGGAACAAGCCGAGGAGGGTGCCCATCATGGCGCGTCAACGTCAGCGGCTACTATGGCCCAATCCACTGCCGACGTGCATTATCAACCCCCTGCATACGCCGAGCAGGGACAGCTATATGCCCGACCCGAATCGAGGCCCCAACCACCCCACGGGTAGGCTGGGTCATCTCTCCTGGTCGCAGGCATAGGAGGTGGCCACCGCGGACTGACCAGCAGCAATGCAACCCAGTACGGGGGCCCTCCCTGTGCAACCACAATAGAGGACGAGAGCCTTTACCGCCCCTAGGACCGGGTCAGAGGTATGACCCATGTCACATTCGACTTGAATGAGGGCCTCCCCTGTGGTAGAAACACCCCATATGAGAGCCTCTCCTGCAGTCATTACACTGGGTACGAAGCCTTCCATTCTGTCGTGGACCGTCGGGGTGGGAACGTTGCATATCCAGTCACCCTCCGATGTGAGGACCTTCCTCACGTCCTTGTAGCTGTCGAAGAAGGTCCTATTCATCCTATCAACCAGAGGGGTGGAGATCAACTTCACATCACCAACACCCAGCATTGTGGTCCTCTCCGTGTCCCCTTTGACATCTGCCCCAGTGCTCCTCGCACCCTGGCCCGCTCAGGAGGAGGTATTACCCTCCCCAACACTAGTAAGACCGAAGGACCTCCTCATGCTGGGAATTTTCCCCTCCCCAAAGAGCTGTTCTGGGGAAGGAAGGCGGGTCGTCACTGCCCCAAGAAGAACACCGAAAAGATTCAGACTAAGATCAAACTGGCCTGTTTCTCGGATTCAGAATCGGAGTTTGAATCAGCGGTGGAACCTTCCCCTCCATCCTCTTTGTTAAAGACTAGGGCAGGAACAAGGCATATCAGCCTCATCCTTCCGGAGTGTGAAGTACAATGGATTACTTCCTCTCTTCAATAGTAAATCCTGGAGGAGGAAATATTGGGAAACCCACAGGTTTTGACCGTGCAGTCATCACCGTCATCACCAGAAGCGCCCTCTACCTCTACCAGAGACCACATAGAGCTATTTTGGGGACATATGGAGGTTGAGAAACAGTGTCACCCATCGTCAACAACTACAGTCCATGCACCAGAAACTGTGGCTGTCAGCTCATCGTATCGTGAAACTGTGGCCGAGTCACCACACGCCTTGGAGGATGGCCCAGAATTCGGCGGCCAGTCATCTTGTTATCCATATTCTCCGCCGCCCAGTCTATTATCTCGGCAGTCCTCTTTAGTACCACTACCGGTTCCTCAGCCACCTCCGGTTGACGAGTGCGGCAATACGGAGCCATACCCTGAATCTGAGCCCAAGAACTTATATACCATTCTGATGGTGGATCACATACTTGAGAAGTTTTGTCTTTCGGCGGCATCAAACTTATGTGTGTCTGAATCCCTCACCCTAGAGGAAGTCGAGTGCTTCCATCAAACCCTATGGGTGACAAACTTGCATCTTCATTATCATCGGGGGGTGTACCCCAGGATCCAAGTGCACTTTGAGGAAATCGGTGAGCAATTCCATCTGGTTGATTTGGCTGCACTCCCCGTGGCCCAGCGCCCTGAATCACCAGGTCGCTAGAGTACCCTACAACAAAGATGCCTTCAATGTTTCAGGGTACTCCGCAAAATCATTAGGGAGGCTACCCCACACATGCAAGTCCGTGGTTGGGGGAAGTATGTTGCCCTTCTTTTCTGCCATATTCAACGACATCCTGACTCGCTATGCGATATTGTGGACATGCCCTGGGAAGGGTCCCAGTCCACATGGTTGACGTCATGGACAAGGAAGACGAGTTGGAATTTTTCGATGGAGACTTACCCCCTAAGGGTGTTCCACCACTATTGGACCCAGCAGGAAGGATTACTCACTAGAAGAGGAACCTCCTAGGTCTCCCTACTCCCACCGAGTCATTGGTACTCATTCGGAATGCCAGAAGGGGAAAAGAGCATGTCGGAGATGTCAAGCCCTCTGACCCATCCGACTCAGTGCAGAAGATGGAGGAAGACCCCGAGAAGGCCGCGTTGCACCAGCAACTTGCTGAGTAGAAGAGGCTTGTTGATGAACTCCTGACCGAGCATGCTATAGAGCGATGACCCGGCTATGGTGATCCTAATTTAGGGCAGCAGGGGCAGGAACAACTTCCCCCAGTGAGATGCCTCCGAGAAACCCTGATCATACTGCTCTCATGGACAGGGTGGAAACCTATAAATCACGGCAAGAGGGTATGATACATCTCCCCAAAACCTCCTGAACGGCGCGGAAATCCAAGGAATCCGGCCCGAGTTCCCCCAGCTTCCCCTCAGGCAGCTCCGCCCATCACTCCATGATCCGTTGATCCAATTTACCATGTCAAAGAGCCTGAAAACGTAATCATGGTTAGGGATATCCGTCAAGAAAAGGACCCCCTCCCGGACGATCCAATGGTCGCACTCATCGCCCGCCTTGAGGCGTTGGAAACGCGGCAGGTGGAAGTCCAACCAGATGATAATCCATACCCAGCATGGGTGGATGATATGCCTGAACCCCCGGGTTTTGGAAATCCCACTTTCTAGCCCTTTAACGGGACATGGGACCTACCGCAACACCTGTCCCACTTTTCCTCAAGGTGTGGCCCCATGTTGGGGACTCCAGCACAGCAGGAAGCCGCCAATCTCCATTGCTTCTTACAGACATTGGAAGGCCCAATGCTTGTCTGGTATAATCAGCTCCCCATTAGATCGGTGACTAGTTGGGAGGATCTTCACCGGAAATTTCTATACCAGTTCATCTCCACCATGTGGAAGACCAGCATCACAGACCTCTTCAGGTGAAATTGAAGGCCCGATGAGTGGGTTGTGGACTTCATCGCCCAGTGGAAGGGGCTCACATACTCCCTCTACATGCCACTGACTTAGGATAAATTAATGATGATGTGCGTGGGGAATGTCAAAACAGAACTGGTTCCTTCCTTGATCACTTAGAACTACCCTGGAGGGTTCCGAGACTTCTCAGATAAGGCCCAATGCCTCGAGGAAGCTCTACAACAGGCCAGTCAGGCACGTCCGTTGCCCCCTGTGTTCCCAGCAAGGAGGGCTGCCAAGGCCAAGCCCACCGCGGTGGCACAAATAGAACCCCCCCCCCCCGGGCAGCTAGAATTTCTACCAGTAGCACCGGCTCTTCAATCTCGTAGAGGCCCGCTGCCACAGGCACAGCCTCATGCCCAACAGAGACCACCTCAAAACCAGCAGGTTCCCCAACACAACGTGCCACCACTGCCTAGGAGGGATAATCAGGCTCCGCCTTTTCAACAAGCTCCTACGTCCCCTTATCAGGGCCATGCTCCCATATCCCCCTTCCCAGACAGACAGAATTGGACCTACTCGTTCAACGAGGCTTAGGTCCCTGGTTATTTTTGTAGCTCCCTGGAGCAACTGATTGTGCGAATGCCTGAGTGGAAAAGGCTAGAAGAGGCGAATCTCACTGATTGCCGCAACTACTGCCCTTATCAATGAATCTTAGGGCACACCCTCAATCAATGTTATGTGTTCAAAGACTGGTTTTAAGACCAGGTCAAAAACAACATAGTCAGGATAGGCCCGGCCTCAGACCAAGTGGCAGGTGTCTTTGTGGCGTCAGAAAGTGTTAGTGACGATGAAGGTGAGTGGCAGCAGGTTCCCAGCTACGGATCACAGAAGTACGATGACTGGATGGTTCGTAAAGCAGTGGCTCATGCCCATGGTATCATCCAGGAATTCCTGAATCAGCCAGAGCCTTCAGAATCTGTAGCTGCTACCTCTGCATCATCATCCCAGCTGGCCTCTTCCTAGAAGATCAAGCATCGACGACGTAAGAAAATGAAACATACCCCGTCAATGCCATCATCGTCCAACACTCTCAGCAACTTCATGCCCCCTGAGATGGGGATCCCTCCCATAATCCACCCAGTGGTGTATGACTCTTCAAGTGATAGTCAGGGGTACGCCTCGGTTAATACTGTGAAATTGGTAAATCACTATATGACTCCCGATGAGGGGGAACTCCAGGCGGACCTTCCTAATGTCCCCAGCCGACGCCAACGTCGGCGGAATCGCGACCATATGGGGCATCAAGGAACACCATATGGAACTTTCAACTAGGTCATGCATGCCATTGAGACTAGGCAGGAGGCCCAACGTAGAGATCAGCATGCACAACCTCCTCATCGGGTGCCCTGAGATCTACCTCCACTGCCATTTGTGTTATTGGATCAGGTAGAGTTACCTCGTCCATACCACGACAAGTCTCTCCCTACAACAGGACAATCTCAGTTGTCTGGTACTCATCCGGAAACTACTCTTCAGTCCTTGACTAGTGAAAAATGGGATATACCTCGCACTAGCCATCCGCCAGTCCAGCCAGTACGGCCCGCCGTGCCTCCAATCGCAGAGCGACCTCCTGTTAGTAGAGGTTTGTGCTTGTCATGGAAGTATGATGTCCTCAAACATCATCTGGAATTCCAGCAAGGATCTCCATCATTGAAGCTCTTCTCCAGTCGTTAGACATGAATTATGTGCTTTCCGAGGCTTTAAAGAGCCCCCTCCAGTTTGAGACAGAAGTAGCAGCTGCAGAAGCCTTCCACGCTGAGGCAATTGAGAATGCCGAATGTCAGGCAGTTATCTCATTCTCTAGGGAAGATGAAGACCCTCCCATACAGGGTCTCATTCGTCCATTGTACATCACTAGCCAGTTCAATGGCGTGGAGGTCCACCGCTGTCTTGTTGACATGGGCTCTGGGATTAACCTAATACCGAATCGGACACTGCAGAAGATGGGGTTGTCTGAGGAGGATCTAACTCCCTCTAACATAAGAATCCAGGGATATGATAGGACCGAGCAGACCCTGGTTGGCAAGATACATTTGCAGACCCAGTTTGGTGGCCTGGATGCTAGTAACGAATTCATGGTTGTCTCCCAGGACACCACGTACAACACATTGATGGGAAGGCCATGGCTCTACCTGCATGCAGATGTACCTTCATCATATCACCAATTCCTCAAGTAATCCCTCAATGGTCGACTAGGCGTGCTCCAAGGAGATACGTCTCTTTTTTCCTCTTGTGAAGCCAGTTATCTGGACGCTGACTATTACAAGAGAAAGGATAAGCAGGTATTGGCAAGTGAGATCGAGCCCACAACGGTCACAAGTGATCCCTGGGCAGGTCTAGATGAAACCTATGTCTTTTCAATCCATCGGTTGGAGGCCATGACCCCCGACATGAGGCAATGATTTGTCATTTCAGGTATGATAGGAAGGTATATTCCCAAGTCTAGGCGACGGCCGAAAATCACCTCATACTCCTACAAAAACCAGGCTCAGGTGATCCCGGAACTTCCTACCCCCGTACGGTATCTGGAAGTCCGGCTCATGGCAATGGAGGTACGTCATATGTGTCTATTACACTGGGCTATAATTAACCGGATCAAGCTGACACAACACTATTACATTGATATCATCAAGTGTGGTCCTCTGGGCTGAAGGCCAAATGTTATTGGATCAACTTCCTTCATCACCATTGTCTCAGCAGCACGTGAATCTCACGATATGCTGACCACTTTCGCTCAGGATGGCACCAGCCTCCCATCAGAGTCTGGTGGCTCAGAAGAAACTCCCCCCGCCGAAGATCCCTCTATAAGTGTAGAAGAGGATCTACAGAGTTCTCCCCTGCCTTTGAAGAAGGCGTCTCTACCATGGTCGATGAACTGGTATAGGTGAACCTTTGTAGAGAGGTAGATCTGAGATCCACATTGATCAGTGCCGCCATGTCCCTAGAAGAGAAGCAGCGGTACATGAACTTCCTTAAGCAGCATTGTGGTGTGTTTTCATGGAGTTACAATGAGATGACAGGACTAGATCCTTATGTGGTCATCCACCGCCTCGGTCTCCCGGTAAATCATTGCGGGTTCAAGAAACCTCCCAGAAAGATGCACCCTTCTCACGACCCCATGGTTGAGGACGAGGTTGAGAAGCTCATCCGGGCCAACTTCGTTAAGGGATTCTAGTACCCCAAATGGATGTCCAACATCGAGCCAGTTAGGAAGAAGAACGTGCATATCAAAGTCTGCATCAACTTCCGCGATCTCAACTGTCACTGTCTGAAGGACGATTTTCCCCTTCCAGTGACAGAATTGTTGATCGATGCTATAGCTGGGTTCCAAGCCCTCTCCTTCATGGATGGTTACTCTGGATACAATCATGTTCAGATGGCCTCCGAAGACGAGGAGTCCACTGCTTTCAGAGCTCCCCAGGGTACTTTCTGTTACAATGTTATGCCCTTCAGCCTGAAGAATGTAGGTGCCACCTATCAATGGTCCATGCATCGCATATTCAAGATGATCCTAGGGACATTGGTGGAATGCTATGTGGACAATCTGGTGGTCAAATCTCGCCAGTGCCAGGACCATCTCCAGGATCTTGAGAAAGTGTTCGGTTTCCTCCACTCCCTCCACCTGAAGATGAACCCACTTAAATGTGCCTTTGTGGTCACCTCTGGAAAGTTTCTCAGCTTCTTCGTCAGATAACGGGGCATCGAGATCGACCCAGAGAAGATCAAGGCCATCAGCCAGATGCCCCCCAAGCAATATTCTGGATCTTTAAGGATTTCAAGGCCACTTATCCTACATATGCCGATTCATTTTGAATATGGATGGAAAGTGTAATCCCTTTTCATGGATCCTGAAGAAGGACACCGCCTATTAATGGGATGAAGAGTGCCAGACCGTGTTTGAGGAAGTCAAGCAGTATCTGCTACAGCCTCCGGTCTTGATGCAACCCATCTCCAGAAATCCACTGATCCTCTATGTCACTGCTCTGGATCGATCTCTCGGCACCCTGCTTTCCGAGAAGAATAGAGAGGGGACAGAGAACAACCTCTACTACCTCAGCTGCATGCTCCTCAATACAGAGACCAGATACCCCCCCATCGAAAATAGCTGCCTGGTGCTCGTGTTTTCCGTACAGAAATTGCAACATTACTTGCAATACCATGAGGTACATTTGGTTTCTCAGGTAGACCCGCTGAAGTAAATTATGAACCACCCCATGTTGACTGGCCGATTAGCATGGTGGGCGGTAATTCTCCAACAGTTTGACATCATGTTCGTGCCTCAAAAGGCTATCAATGGGTAGGCATTGGAAGACTTATTAGCTGCCCATCCAGCCTCTGTGGATCAGTCCCTGGACCTAGATTTTCCTAATGAGGCAATCCTTTCAGTCCATCATATCATCTCATGTTGGAAAATGCACTTCGACAGTGCCTCTCAGAGGCCCACTGGTAGGAGGCTCAATGACCCTAGGCTCAACAGAGTGGGTCTGGGTATCATCTTCATTACCCTGGCACAAGTCGTTCTACCATACTCATTCCTGTTGTCAGAAGGCTGCACCAACAATGAGGCAGAGTATCAGGCTCTCATCACTAGCCTCAAGTTGACCCTAGAGATCTATGTTCCCCATTTTCACGTGAAAGTGGACTCCAAACTAGTCATCAAGCAAGTCAATGGAGACTATTTTGTCAGGAAGCCAGAGCTCGTGCCATTATTGGAGTGTACCCTCCATCTAATGGCCCAGTTTCCTTCTCAACTAGAAGTTACCCATGTCCCTCGGTCACAGAATGGTCGAGCGGATGCTTTGGCCAGCTTAGCTACATCACTTGCAGATCCTGAGTAGGATGATCTGATTATACATGTGGCCCACCAAAAGGTCATTTCCCCCATCACCCAAGAGGATGACGACGACCTGCGAGTAAGCCATCTTGCCGTTGGATCCTCTGCGTTAGGAGCCCCAGGTTCTTCAGATGCAGTGGTTGAAACGGCTCCCGAATGGAGAGCCCCTTTTGTCGAGTATATCCAAAATGGTTGCCTCACGGTTGATCAGGCCAAGCATGAGCGAATCCGATGCCACACGTTGCAGTTTATTCTCCAGGACAGTCGCAGTCCTAAGCGGATCCTATACATGCGTGGTTTCGATGGTGTTATCCTCTATTGCATCCATGGAGTTGAGGTTTCTCAAGTCATGAAAGAGGTTCATTCCTGTTCATGTGGAGCCCACTTGGCTGGGCCGAAGCTGTCCCATCCGATCTGGAGACTGGGGTACTTCTGGCCCTCTATGATCCACGACTGTATCGAGTTCTCCAAGAGATGTCACGCATTATAGGTTCATGCTAATTTCATGCACCGGTCGTCAGAACCTCTCCACTCCACCAAGTATTGTTGGCCTTTTGTGGTGTGGGGACTTGATGTCATAAGACCATATCCACCGGTGACATCTTGCCAATGCAGGTTCATCCTGACCGCTACAGATTTCATCACTAAGTGGGCAGAGGCAGTTCCACTCAAGGAAGTCAAGGCTCGATCCATTTTTGACTAGGTGAGATCCAACATCATATTCTGATTTTGAGTCCCTCATGCCATGATCACTGATAATGGAACGAACATCCGAGCAGATGAGTTGAAGAAATTGTACGCCAAGTACATCATTCGCTCCAACCATACATCCCGCTATCACACATAGGCAAATGGGAAGATTGAGGCGTTCAAAAAAACCCTCTCTAACATTTTGCAGAAAATGGTTGGCCAGAATAATAAGAGTTGGCTGAACAAGCTCCCCAATTCCCTCTGGGCTTATCAGACGACGACTCACAATTCAACCCAGGTGACTCCATATTCCCTGGTGTATGGGGTTGAGGCTGTCCTGCCCATCGAGATCCAGCTGCCATTGTTACTCACTATGGTCTATGACCAGCAGGCACCAGATGAGGTGGCGGAAATCTGTGTAGATGAATTGGAATCACTTGACGAAAATAGGCTCCAGGCCCTGCATAATCTAGAAAGGCATCAGAATATTATAGCTAGAGCCTTCAACAAGAAGGTTTGCCTCCACACTTTTCTGCTAGGCGACCTGGTATTGGCCTTCGGAAAGACAATAATCCCTATTAGGAAGCCAACTAAGTTGGAGCCCAAATGGAAAGGACCTTACATAGTCCACAGGGTTTATCCCAATGGAGCATACTCCTTGGTGACCAAGGATGGTGAGCGTATAACTCCTCCCACCAACGCCAAATTCCTCAAGAAATACTTTGCCTGAGCCTCCTGGTCCTGCATGACCTTAAACTGGATGGTCCCGCATGACCCTAAACTGCAAGATGGTTCCACATGACCTTAAACCATCCAGTCCTACACGACTTTAAACTGTGCATCGTCCCACCCGACATTAAACTGTGCATCGTCCTACATGACATTAAACTGCACCTTCAGAACTATGTGTGGCTTGATTCACATCCGCATGGGATACGTAAGAATTCTCAGACGCCTCGTCTTGAGCCCATCCCCGAGCTTTTCTCTTTGACTATCACCCATGGGTATAGCTTCCTGGGAGGATCCTTGCATGATGTGTAGTAGGCTCGCTTAGCCCCACTCATATGAGGATTATAATGGTCGCACCACATGACCATTCCCATTTTTCTATCCTCCCATGTCCTCAACACACAACGTTAAATTTTATGGACTTCAAGAACTACGTACGGATTTATTCCCATCCACATGGGATACGTAGGAATGCCCGGACATTTCGTCTATTGGCCTATCCCAAATGCCAGAATCTTCCCCTCGGGTCAAGACATGTGGAGGGGTGCATACCTTTTCCCCGATTCATGTCTATGTATCCTTGATTCGGCCATACATCCTGCTCCCTGGAGATGTTCGTCTCTTTCATAGATGGGCATAGATATGCTTCACTTACTCCTTGACTGGGATTGCATCACCTTCCCCATCCGGAAGGGCCCCTGAATGGTGTGGATGCTAGGCCTAAGGGCTATCTTACCACTTCCGGCCAACACCCTCAAGGGTGTCGAGCAAAAAGTTGATACGAGTCCCGCGTTGCGAATATGGTCAGTGGTTGATGCTCGTTTGTTGGTCCCATTTCAGGTTACTATAGGGACGCTGTGTTTCGAACATGGTCAACCATCGTCCTGGATCATTAGGACCATCCCAAGATGTCCCAAACATCGAGTGTAGTGGTTCATTCTACCCCGTTGTATCTCCGAGCGATGAACTCTATTTGGGAGAAGCCATGTTTTAGTCCCCATATAACAGGGAGAGCCAAGACCGGCTCCTTTTTTCCCACACCGAGCATTGATTATGTGAGCATAGGAGTCGTGATGAGGCGGTAACCATGAAAGATGGTTGGGCCTTCTTGACCGAGGCCCATCCTCAGGCCCCCTAGCCTTCTCGGGCTCTAGACAAAGTTTTTAACTAGAGTTTACGGTGTGGTGTGGGATTATGCCCCCATTCACGTCGGTTTACTCATTGTGTCGTACACATCTTAGGATGATACACCTTATCCTCCCTTCGTCCTCACCGCAAGAAGTTAATCTGCCATTTGGTCGGGCCTTTCCTAACCAAGGCCCCAGCCTTAGGCCCCTTGGCCTTTCCGGGCCCCCTGTCCATGTTCTTATTTAGGGTTCTACGGTGTGGTGTGGGATTATTTCCTCATTCACATTGGGTTATTTTTCGTGCCGTACACCCCCCTCGTTAGGGTATCTTACCCCCATGGGCCTTCAAGAACTACGCATGGATTGATTCCAATCTTGGTGGGATATGTAGGACCACCCAAATGTCTAGACTTTGGGTCCATCCCCATTTCCCATAGATCTCCCTTTCACCTTGGACCCTTGGCCCGCCCTTTCCTACTGAGAGGTGTACACGGTATGGTATTGGATTATGTTCTCACTCACGTCGGGTGTTGTAACAACCATGTCATTATCCCCCCCTCTTTCTCCTAGGAGTTCTCTATATCCTTACTCTATACTCACCCCTCCAAATCAGTTACTCTCAAGTTGAGAACCCTCGTCGACCCCCTTCGGTGATCAACCAATGTGTTTGAAGGGTACTCTGGTTTAGTACCTGTAATTTTGGGTTCTACTCGGACATGCTTCCACCCATTTCCTAGGCTTCATGTTCCCATTCATTAGGTATTCTATCATCTTTCACATCCAAAGGGACCCCTAGATGGCATGGATGCTCGGCCTAAGGGCCCTCCTACCATCGCAGGCCAATGTCCTCGAGTGTTTCGAACAACAAACTGATACAAGTAACACATTGCGAATACAGTCAGAGGATGATTCTCATTTATTGTTCCCATTTCATGTAATATGATAAGGATAACACGTTTCTGCCACGGTCAACAGTTATCCTCAATTGTCATGCCAACATATTTAAGCCCAAAATTTCGGTTGCATGATTCGTATCCTTATCCACTGCATCATGAGAAAGTAGACCCCCAACACTCTTGACACTATCACTTAGTGCGCATCTACGCGTTAGGAGAACAAAACCATGGTAAGGGTGTCATTCGGGGCTCCACACTGATTTCTTTCTAATGGGAATTCCAGGTATTGCAATATAGTTCTTCCACCCTTGTTTCCCACACCAAGCTTGACTCACGCGGGATTAGGGATCGGGTAGATGTCTTCGCTTACTTTGAAGGTTTACACCATCCATGGTCTGAGCTCTAAGACCATAATCTAAGATCTCCTCAGAACTATGTTTAGCTTGACTCCCATCTTCATGGGATACGTAGGAACGCCCAGACCTCTTGTCTTTGGGTCCAGGTTGAGTTCTGCTAATTTTTCTATTATGTCCTGCCTGCTGGACTTTGACTATGGTACCATGTGGCATGGTATGGGATTACCTACTAATTCTCATCGGGTTTTCAATAGCCGCTCCATGCGCACCCTGTTCCAATAATTATCCCTCCTGTTTCCTATCCCACATGACATTAAACTGTATGTTGTCCCTCACAACATTAAAAGGCAGCCTTCAAGAACTATGTATGGATTGATTCCCATCCTTATGGGATACATAGGACCACCTTGACGTCTCGTCTTCGGGCCCAGCTCATCTGGGAGCTAGCCTCTCCGACCCCTTTCACTCTCACACCTATTTGGGATCCTTGGCCCAAGATTCACCACTCAGAATTGCATACAGTGTGATGTGGGATCATGTCCCCATTCACGTTGGGTATGTTTTATTGCACCGTACACATTCCCCACCTAGCATTGTCTCTACCACAATTGTGCTGCATGATGTTAAAATGCATGCTTGGTCCTATCACATGGCCCTAAAATGTAATATTATCGTCCTGACCGCCTGACCAAAAACGACACTACATTGCGATGGCCTCATCGCGGAGGACATCACGTTGGGTATCGGTCATTTACGATACCAATTTTCAACACCTTTACATGGCTTGATTCTTGTGGAGACACTAGGGACAACTACCCTAGGCCTGTCTCTTCACAAAAAAATCCCACTCACCTTAAAGGACAAACAAGATTTATCAAATACCGCTTCTCTTGGTGTCAGGGCTAGACCCGCATGCCCCCTTTCATCCTTTGCACTTGTACCTTACCGGGTCGTCCCATCCTCCAAGAACTACATATGGCTTGATTCTTATCCTCATGAGATACGTATGAGCACCTGGGTACTTCCCCGCATGCCCAGCCTAACTTTCGTGTTCGGTCCCTCGACTCGATCACTTCTCCAAAGAACACATGATATGTAGGTATTATGTCCTCATTTACGTCGGGTTTTGTAAACACTTTACTGTGTGTCTCCTGGTATCCTTACCCAACCATGGTCTGAGTCCTAAGACCTTAAACTAAGAACCTTCCACGAACTACGTTCGGCTTGATCCCCATACTCATGGGGTATGCAGGAACGCCTATACACTTTTCCTCAGGCCCAGATCAACTCTCGTTTTCAGTTCTTCGACCTAAAACCTCTCCAAGAAATGTGTGGTGGTTGGAACCCCCGTTCCCATTCACGTCGGGTATTTGTAGTTAACCCACCACGTGTCTCCCGTGTTTCCTACCATCCATGGTCTGAGCTCTACGACCCTAATATAAGATATTTATATTGGAAGGGACTCAGATCCCTATATCTAATACATATCGATGTCATATTTTGATGCATTTGACAAAGATCCCAAAGTGTGTAATTTTCATAGGGGGATTCCCCTCGTTCCATGTCCAAGCTTTGTGAGCTTGCTATTCAGATCCTCTTCATCTTCCACATCCAAAAGGACCCTCAGAAAACATGGATTCTGGGCCTAAGGTCTCTCCATGGATTATGGTCCTAAGGGATCTCCTATCATTTCAGGTTAACATCCGTCAGGATCTTTGACAACATTTGCGACGTGGTCCCGTGTTTCAAACATGGTCAACGGTCAACTCTCATTTGCCTGTCCCCATTCCAGGCTAACGCGATATGGATACTGTGTTTCCGCCATGGTCAAAGGTTATCCTCCATCATCACGCCGACGTTATTGTGATCCAAATTTAGAGTATCATGATTCACACATTTCCAATTTCTCATGATCAAGTGGAATTCCGACATACTCTCGGCTTTATCTCTTCATGCGTCTAGGTGCGCTACGTGGGCGTGTAAGCATCATTGTGCCAGTATTCACCAAGCATCCCATCGTCCGAACCTTCCCCTTCCTGTGTTGGGAAAGTTCCTCATTACTTCTTGTTTCCCACATCGAGCATGACTCATGTGGGCTTAGTAGTTTTGTGGAACATGTAACGGCACAACTAGGCTTCTCATCATCCCGCATGACGTTAAACTATGCTTACAATACTATGTGTGGATTGATTCCCATCCTTATGGGATACGTAGAGACACCCTGGTATTTTGCCTAGGGTCCAGCCCCCAAGGATCGTAAATCATGCTCTTCCTCATTTCCATCCCCTTGGTCGGGCCCCTTGTGTGGAACCATACAACTGAAATTTTTCCCCAAATAAGTTCGGGATGCCCTATTGTGGAATTTGGAAGCGACAACCCCCCCTCTTCAGAGAGGCCCTGTCTGAAAGGAATGATCCATGATCAAACCAATGCATCCGTCCAGTGTACTTCCACCATGGTGGCGTAATTTCAAGAGTGTTGGATTCTATTCGAACAAACCATCACTCCACCCTTCACGCATTGCATGCCCTTTATTCAGACCCTCATCCATTTTGATGTCTAAGGTAACCCCCTAATAATATAGATGCTTGGACCATGGATTTCCTACTATCCTGGGTTGACGTTCTGGAAGAAAAATGGATGGCATTTCGAGTTAGGCCCTGTGTTTCGAACATGGTCAATGGTCAGCCCTCATCTGTTATCCCTATTTCAGGATAACAGAATAAGGATATTGTGTTTCAAAAATGGTCAACAGTTATCCTTCATTTTCATACCACCCCTAGCGTACCGGATTTTTGGGTATCGTGATTCACACCTTCCACATCCCTATGTTCAGACTAATCCAAATTCCCCCGGTTTTTCCCCGCTCGTGCACTAGTGAACACCAAAATAATGGCTCGTCATTTGTTCTGAGGTCATAATCCTCCTATCGGGACTCTCCCATGTCTTCTCGGAAGATTAAGATTGGATTACTAAACCTTGGATACCCGAATATTGGTCGACACATTATGTTCAGATGGAATGGAATGGTGATCACCCCTTGTTTCTCACATTGGGCTCGACCCGCGTGAGCTTAGGGACTGACCACCTGACATTTCACAAATATAACAGATGTGTATGAAGCCAAAATTGATAATGAAACTCATGCATGTTATGACATTAAATAAATAAAAACATGAAAGTACGTTTGAGAGTTTACAACACTCGGGGGTTTATCCCTCCCATGGACGAGTTGACCCCATCAAAAGAGAGTTGCAGTTCCACCATCCTCTGACTTGTGGCATCCAGGAGTTGCTGCTGCCAGCTCAACTCGTGCTTCTCCACAGCAACAATAGAGAAAAATTCATCAGCCTCAGTTTGGGCCCGCTCAACGTCAGCCTGAATAACTGCCATTTCTTTGGAAGCATGCCTCATACGTTCTTCCGCCTCTACTAGCTGGGCATTCAATCACGATATCAGTTCTGAATGTTTGTTAAGAGAGGCTGAGTGCTAGTCCACCCGGATCTGTAGCCGTTGGACCTCATTTTCTTCCTCCCATAGCTTTTTGATGTTCATCGCCTTCCTCCGCTTCCAGCCTACACTGAGGTCGCGATCACACTCCCAGATATTCTCTGCTATAAGATCTCGGATGAGTAGGTGAGGGCGCTAGACATCCACTCCCCCAGTACACAGATCACACAGCCATGAGAGAAGTCTGTCCATCTCGTCCATCCATAATGCCTGGGGGGTCTTTTCAATAAAGCGCACGATCAAATTCCATGATCGACGATATAATATATCGCTGTCCTCTTTATCAGAGGTTGTCTCGTCCCAGTCCGCGTGATTGGAAGGCTCGTATGCGGGGTACGCCCTCATGAAATCTTCATTGGGATCCACATCCGGCGTTGGATCAGGTGCGACATCTGGCGTCAGATCAGGCATGGCGGGACTTGGGTCGACCAGTCGATCCTCATCGTCGGACCCCACCTCAATGACCTCGGTCACGACCCCCTGGTGGTCCCGCCAATGACAGGAAGCGCTGCAGCTTGGGTGGGCTGGGTAACTATCTCCACAATTACTGGAATTTCCCTGGGAGGGGTGATGCCATAAATCCCAACCAACTTCACCACAGCGGCTCATGCCAGTCAAAGAACTGTAATTGACAGAGAAGGACATGGATGTCAGATGGAATTATCAACATGTGGCAGTAATGAATTCAGTGGAGAGGTCTTACAGAGATCGAACTCCTGGTGCTGCTCCTGAGTTTATGTTAACGGGGCCCCAAAGCGTGGCCCTCCATATATTGTCGGAAGGTTTGGAGATTCTGGAAGAGCCACCTCGGGTGTCCTAGCCCTGCCAGACACAGAACTGGACATGACCACAGGTGTGGGTTCGGAGGGTCCTGCATCAGTACCCACCGAGGGGTGAGAACAAGGTATGCGCACAAGGTCCTCTTGTGCTGTTTAGATGTTAGTAAGAAATCCATAATGACTAGAGAGTAGACCTTGAAGAAAGGAACTTTGAATGTTTCCTCGAGAGCCTCTGTGAAATCCTCAAGACTTGAGTCTTGATCACCGACTTCGCCTTCCTCAAACGCACTCCCTCCACCGGCTTCATCCCCCCAAGAGGATTTGTCTGATTATTCCGGTAGGGTGAAGCGCTCTCTCATCTCATCGGCTAACAACTTTTGGGGAACCATCTGATCTAGCAATACCCTCACCCAGTCTATCATTGGACATGAGGCACCCCTAGAATGTACAAAGTCATCCATCTCATTCAGATATTTCTCTGCCTCTGCCGAAGATACTGTAAAACTGGAACGGATAGGGCCTATACCTGGTAAATCCATCCCGAGGTGGTTCACGTGTTTCCACATCTCGGGAGGGCCGGGGAATTTCCGGTTGACATCCCAGATGTCCTAGGTCTCTAGGAAAACAACATTCTCTGGCATTTCAATTTGGCGCAGCCACTTCCCCGAGGCCTGAGTGGATATCCTGCGGAATCCCCTCGGTGGCCGCCCCTCTGGATGGCTCTGCTCTCCTAGGACCACCGGGTCCACTGCCGCTTTTGGATCCGCCACCATTGCCTCACCATCAGCTGATGCAGGTCTCTCCACCGCAGCATCCCCGCCACCACGAGAGGCCCTTGTCACCTTCCGACCACGACCTTGGGATAGGGAAGGCCCACCATCACCAGTCTGAATAGTTGGCTGCTTCATCATTTCCCCTGGATACGCTACCTCCCAGCTTATGGCATACTCCTTCAGCAGTCCAAAGGTGGTAGTAGAAGGAGGAAATGCGTTCTGCATTTTCTCGTCTTCCTTTGTGAACATCAGCCACAATTGCCTCATCACACATGGGTGATCCTCGCGGCACACCTCCATGTAAACCTGTGGGGTCAGCCGCTGCAGGCACCATAATTGCCTTGCAAACTGGTGTGGGGTGTATGGCTTGCAGAGAGGCTCACGTTCCACCCTTTCCACCAAGACCCCGCCTCGAAAGGCCAAGATATAGGCCCACTGCTCCTCCGTCCCCCGACCATCGTCGGTGAGTACCACTGTTGGCAATGGAAACGGGTGGAAATTAAAATCCTCTACCTTCCACACCCGATTTAGTACCAACAGTATGGTTAATTTGGCTGGAAACCTCCTGGTAGAATTCAGAATGGATGGGTAGAAGTTTTACCCTGGAGGTGAGATGGGGTCCATATATTCATAAACCCCTATGATGTGCACCGCGATCCACCCATACAGATGATGGAAGGGACCGCATATCCTCTGCGACCTCTTTCCCTTGCTAATGTGCCATAGCATCTTGTACAATTTGGTGAGCATCGGAATCCCCAGATTGACCTGCCCTCCTGTGGCCAGCATGGATTCCATGATGAATGAGCTGGGCCGCACCCCCATGTTGGTATCCCTCACCGGTAGGATCCAACCATAGATAAGGGCCGTGATAAACGCCGCCAGTATGACTATCGGCTGCTGTTTGGTATTGACACTGAAACCCCATGTCTTCCATTGTCTATCCTCCAAGAGCCGCCAATATGAATGCTCCTTGACTCGTTGAGCCCCCTTCGGGAAAGTTCGAGGCCTCGAAGGAAACTCTCGATCCTTCGGGAAGTTCAAGAACTTCTTGAACCACTTCTTGAAGTGGACATCCCTCACCGCCTCTTTATCTTCTCTGGGGACCAGCCCCATCAGTGCCAGCACCATCTGCGACATCTACTCTGGATCCTCCCACACACTCATGACGGGGAGGAATTCATGACACATAGCCCCCAAGATCGGGACCCCCTAAATCTGATGGACATCCCATAGACTGATGCCAACATCCCCATGGTGCAGGTGAAAAGTGTTGGTCCTAGATGACCATCTGCTCAACAACTCTAGAATTAGCTGTTTCGGTTGATTATTTTGGAATTAGGAAGCCCATGCCGCCTCATACAAGCCCACTCTCCTCAGCTTAGCTCCAAAATCCTCACATGAGGCGCCTACCCAGTAGGCCCATGCCCAATCATTTGTGAAGTTTCCGCCCTGGTGTAGGTCCCACCCATCAGACTTCCCCTTCTTCGAATCCCTCAAGGATGCCTTCAGTATTGTGCCGTACATGGGAGGGGACTTCTCCGGCCTCAATGGATTCCCATCAAAATTTTTCAGATGATTGTACAGGAAGTCAATGATGATAGGTGTGAAGTCGTCCCGTGCATGGACATCAGCCGCCCTAAACCATTGGCACTGGCACAACGTGATCCTGAACCAGTAAGCTGGTTCGTCCTTACTCGCCTCTAGAATGGTGATGTCATCCCTCAGCCCGAAGCCATACAAGGGAAGCCTCTTGCACAACGTATAATTCTTTTGTCTCTCTAATAGCATCTACGTCAATGAATTATGGTCTGAGTGGCAACGGACCAACTCTCCTAGGCCCATAAAATTTTCCATCTCATCCCACCGGGCGGCGTCTGCGAGCACCCCCAGTGCCGCTTCTTGATGGGCCATTTGGTTTCAGAACTCGGACAAGTGTTTAGCTCGGGTCACAAAGACTGTTCACAGAGCTCATTCATTAATTCAAATCATGATGCCTGACCTTGGCCTGCAAACACACATTCACATGGCACTGTCGCGGAGTTAGAGACTCAAGGTTCACCGTGAAGCCCGATTCGCAGAGAGCAGGCGCGGAGTACACGGATTTTCGCGAATCAATAGCAGAAAAAGAAAAAATTATGGAGAAGGGAAAGGGAAAAATAGATGTCCTGGCCCCCTATTTATAGGCGGTGGCCTTCAGAGCATCACGACATGTCCAGTCCATGCAGAGCTTCGTGGCACGCCTGGGCCGCGCGGCCCCTGTCCGCCTCGCGCACCCTCTTCGCGAGTGAGCACCGCGAACGGCCGATGATTTGGGTACTTTCCCTCAGACATTGTACCTTTATCCTTCTACAGATCCAAGTCTGAGGGGGGGTGTTTTTTTGGCGCCAAAATGGTGGAAGAAAATAAAGAAGAGAAAGAGGCCCCATGGCCGGCTTCGCAAAGCCACTTCGTGGAGTTCCCCCAATAAACGTGGCCGCCGCAAAGCAAAGGAGGCGGTACCCTCCGTGAAATCCCGTGACGTTCGTGAGCCTTCCACGAAGCAAATGAGGTGGTACCATCCACAAAAACCCATGACGTTCACGAGACCACCACAAATCAAAGGAGGCGGTACTCTCCGTGAATGATCATGACGTTCGTGAGCCCACCACAAAGCAAAGGAGGCGGTACCCTCCGTGAACACCCGTGACGCTCGCAAGGCCGCCGCGAAGAAAAGGAGGGGTACCCTACATGAATGCTCGTGATGTTTGCCATACCACCACAAAGAAAAGGAGGCGGTACCCTCAGCGAACTCCCATGACATTCGCGGGCCTGCCACGAAGAAAAGGAGGCGGTATCCTCTGCGAATGACCCTGACATTCGTGACCCGCCGCGAAGCATCCTAATCCCTCTTCATGCCACATAAGATCTTCTTCACGACACCTCTTGCCTATAAATTCCAAGCTCCCCCTGAGCCCTCGGGATGGAAAATCCTCCCTTTAACCTTCCTAGCTCCCAAATCGCGAATCACCCTTCACTCAGCGAATCATGAGCTACGTGAGGTATTTTTGTTTCGTGAGGTGCCTCTGCATTGTCTCGTTTTGATCCCCTCTTCCAAGAGGGATGCCTTTCACGAAGCATAAGGTATTTCACGATGGAAGGGGATCCTCAAGGGGACCCGAGTCATCGTGGAGCATTTATGCTTCATGAAACACCACTCATGTACACGTGATCCAAATGGCATGGTAGGATCACTGTACTTCGTGAAGCACCTTGCTTCATGACACTCTGCTTCGCGAAGCACCTGTGCTCCGTGAGGTAGTGCTCTGCGAATGCCTTTCCACTTCTCAAAGCACCTCCCATTTGCACCTCCTCCCCATGCTAAGGATAAGGCACCCCACTTCACGAAGCACACCCCTTCGCCAGTTCCCTTCACCACGTAGAGCAATCAAGCTCCACAAGGACCATGCCTACAGGCACCTCTGCTTGGAAATTCATTTTCCCATGAAACCCTCCCGGTTTACACGATGTGACTTCAAAGTCCCCTGGACGATACCGCCCATAGCATTTCTTCGCATAATGATTCTTCTCATAGGCACGCTAACGACTATTGCTTCTTCACATAGCCATGCTAACATGGACCCTTCAACGGATCTCTCCATAACACCCCCAGTCACAGCATTGCCGATGACTTACCTCCCTCAAGGAGTGGAGGGTACCAGTTATGTATGTCCTAGGGGTGCGGAGTAAACCCAACTCATCCAAGCTGCAGGACGTTAAAATAACAAGTACCCTCATCCTCAGCACATGACGTTAAACTGTGACCTGGCCCAATGCCTCACACGCAGTGTCCCCCACCTTGGACATTCTCCATGCCCACTTGTCTCCACTGGGATGGTGTCATCCCTCACATGGAATGACATCCTCTTTATTGGGGTGGAATTTGTCTGCGGGGAAGGGCAGCCACCTTGGCGTAAGCCCCTAGCTTTTCCGACAGGAGGCGGTACCCCTGCTCCTCCTCACTTCTTCGGTGCCAACGCCAACGAAGGATGTGATAGGGAATGAGACTCCGCCTTTATTGGGTCCCAAATCCCTTTCCGGGTATGCTTTGTCACCCCTCTAGGCCTCCATCCTATAGTAATTCCCGGCACCTTGGGCTACTCAAAGGGTGATCCCCACTTTGCTTCCCACAGACGCACCTTTCGTGACGTGATCATAAAGTCCATGTAACCTCTTGTTTCTCACACTGAGCATGACTCTTGTGAGTATAGAGTGAGCACCGACCATGACACACTTTGGGCTGCCTCAGAGTGTTAGCCCTGAACGCCCCGTCCCGTATTACGTTAATATGTACACCCGAACTACGTGGACTTTGATCCGTGTCAAGACATGGTACATAGGAAGCCTCTGCGAGGTTCAAGACCAACAACCATCGGCCCCGACCATCTCTGTGTTGGTGCGCCAATCCGCATTAACACCTTGGGAAACCTAGAGTGTAATCCCCACACCCATTTGGAACTACATGTAATTTGATCCATGTCATGGCATGGTATATAGGAAGCCTCCACGAGGTCCAAGCCCACCACCCATTGGTTGTTCTGACCGATTTCACGTCGGTTCACCAACACCCTGGGCCGCCTCAGAGCGCAAGACCCAAATACCCCTGACTCGCATGACGTTAAACTGTATTCACATTTTGGAACTACGAGGTCATTGATCCATGCCAAGGCATGGTACGTAGGAATCCTCCATGAGGTTCAAGCCCATTACCCATTGGACCCTCGGTGCATCCTTCACGTCGGTTCACCAAACACCATTCCATCTTCTGAACTATGTGGTCTTTGATTCCCTACCACGGGGATACGTATGAAGCCTCCCAGAGGCACCTGATCCACTTTAATCTATGTTTTGATCAGTCTGATCCGTCCCCACTGGACATTAAACTCGCGACATACCCTGTGTTAAACACGAGAAGCTGAGGAATACCTCAGATACTTTCCTATGGAATATGATTCCCCGCGCTCTATGTGGGATGCCTCGGGCTTCCACACCCTCGAGAAGACCTATAATAAGGTACAAAAGACAGACACGCCAATTCCCTAGCATCCAGACATGCCCGTGATGCCTCAACGTGACTACTCCCCCAATTGAAGGTTGCTGCCCTGACCGGACCCCTTTGAATGTCCTGACAGAAGCATTTTAATTAACTAGCGTTGAAGGAAACATGTCACTAGTAAGAGTTTCATGAACTACATCTTAATCTATAAGGGAGACCCGGACTAGGTGATGAGTTCTGAGGAGGAATCCACAGAAGGAAGAACTGAGATCCCATCATCTCATTTCGATCAAGGAGAAAATGTCCCTAAACAAAGAGAGAATTCCACCCGCCTTTGGAAAGTGGGAATGTGGGGTAACAAAACCCGTACCTGTCGCACTCAAACAGATGGACACACACACCCTGACGAAAGTGTTGGAATCATCCACCACTCTATATAGATGATAAGTAGCTAAAGAAGGTGAAGAAAAAGAACATTTATCATTTACCTAGGATTTTTAATCTATTGGATCTTTTATGTGGGGCCCGAGGATTTTACATGATTGGTATTCCTTTAGGATGTTAACCGTTATTGGTCAGAGAGGAAGATATTACTAAGAATGTATTCAATAGAAGATATGGTTTATTTGAGTTCCAATTCCATCATTTTGGTTTTATGAATTCCCTAATAGTGTTCAGAGATATCATGATCAAAATCTAGACGCTTTTTTAATGGTATCTCTTGAATATATCCCTAAATATTTAGAGACCTATGAATTACATTTTGAAAACATTGAGACCATGTTGAGTAAAATCCAAGAGTAAAAAATTTATGCTAAGATTTAAATATTTAAATTATAGATCTTAGAGATATGATTTTTTTTCATGTGATCTATGTGTTTTGGATTTATATAGACCCGAAGAAGGTGTAAGTGGTGATTTATTGGGATCACTTGATGATTTTTTTTGATATTTGGACTTTCTTTATGTTTGTGGGATGATAAACATAGTTTATTTAGGATTTATCCCACTACGAAGCACTGATTAAAGGCCTTACCATGAAACGTTAATGTTTTAATGGACATATCAGTGTGAGAAGGACTTTATTGAGCTGAATATGAGGTTGAACACAATTCCATTTTTATTCTTCTTGGTAATGGGATCATATACAGAGTGTTATATAATACCTCAGGGTTTTGTTTGGGAGCTTTTCTAATACATATGTATCAATTATTTCATTATGGTTCATCTCAGTTGAAACCCCAGGAGTGGAAATACCAAATTAATAACTTAGATTTGGAAACAATGGTCCATGCCTTGAAATATTAGTGACATTATCTCATTAGTGGGAGGTTTCTTATTTAAAAGGACTACATGAGCCTCTAATAAATATCTTTTATCAATAGGATATAAACATGTGGGAAATGAATTTTGTGGAGCATCAAAAAATATTTGAATTTGAGATGGAATACACTCTAGGGAAAGGTAATGACATTTTAGATTCTCTTAGTAGGAAAATACTGGAGATACAAGATCTTGGTGAGTAAAAATCCCTGGAGGAATAAAACCTTATGAGTTTGATGGATGAATGGATTATAGATAAATATAATGATCATATATTCATTATTTGTTCTCCCTTGGTCGTCAAATATTTGTTATTATACATGGAAGAGATTATATAAGAGTATAGTCATAGGTATTTGGTGATTTGAAAACAACTAACAGATAGTGACTCAATTATAGGATGGTCAATGGATGATGATGACATGATCAATATAAATGATTGTTTTTTCATACCAACCTCCTTGAGAAAGGATATTAAGATATATTATCATTCTTCTAAATGGGAAATGTATCCTAGGATTATTAATACGTACCATGACAGTTGATGTCAGTTTTGTTTCAAGGTATGAAGCAGGACAACATTGGTTTTGTTTTCTAATTCCTTACCTAACAAAGGGTAATGGATGAAAATCAGTGTCTTGATAGTTTTTTTCATATATATCCAATGCTAATGTGGAATTATAATGAAATTATGATGGAATTCATGAAGGGCTTACCTTAAACAATGGGGAGTTATAATGTGGTTTGGATGATAGTTGATCAACAAACTTAAATTCTTCAACTCTTTCTAATCCACAAGACTCACTTTGTAGAGGATTTATTCAAGATATATGTATGAGATATTATATGATTAACATATTACCTTTTATTATTATATTGTATTGGGACACAAATTTTACATTGTAATTTTGGGAAGGACTATAGAAGGCTTTGGGTACTCAGCTGATATTGATTATAGCATATCATCTACATATTGTAGGACTATAATAGAGGATGATCCCGATATTGGAGGATATATTGTGGGAATGAATCCAGGATTTTATTGGATCATGATATTATCACATATCATTGGTTTAATTTTTATACAATAATAACATTCAGGAATCTATTTTGATGTAACCTTTTGAGGTTCTCTATGGTTGGATGTGTCATTCATCATTATGTTTTCATGAGGCACGTGAAGAAGTTTTTGTGGGGTCAAACATAGTATATAAGAATTGTTAGAGTGTGAAGATGATACAGAAGAAATCACAACTTAGAGTAGTCATTGATCATATTCCAATCATCATTGGTTACATTTTGACTTTGTTATTGGTAATATATTTTTCTTACGAGTGACTCCTCAGTTATGGTATCATCATTTTGGTAATAAAGGAAATCTATATCCAATATTCCTGAGAACATTCAATATTTCCAATAGTATTAGGACCATGGATTACCCTCTAGACCCTTTACTTTTAAACAAAGGTATGCATGATGTGTTTCATGTGTATCAATTCCAGAAGTACCTTCTTGATCCTATGCATGTGATGAATAGTTATGATGTTGAGCTGGAGGTTGATGCATCATATGTGGAACACCCAATGTAGCTTTTATACTAGATTGAGAAGTAATTATGGGGAATATAGTTATACTTATCCAAATCCGATGGAAACATGGATGGATCCTTGCATAATATTGGGAGTGGGAGTCTGATATTTTAGCTTAGTGTCTTGAATTTTTTTAGCAAGATGCATAGAGATATTTTTTTATGATAAGAAGTTTTTAGTGGGGGAGATTGTAATGGACACAAATTTTTTAGGTGTGTAATATATTAATTTATTAATATTTTTTTGGATTATGAAGTTTTCAACATATTTACATGGGTTTTTGGTTCATTTTAAAAAAATTTAGAGAACTTTTAGAAGATTAATGGTTGGAGAATGGTTTTCCCAAAACATAGAGACTAGTAATGAAATTTTGTTTCTAGTGGAAGCATCCCTAATATATGAGAAAGGTTAGGGTGCATTGTTTATCAAATTTTATTGCATCAACTTAATACTGTGAATAGTGATCCAGTGACCGAAATCATGGTTGGTTCATGGCATGGAAAACTATGTGTGTATGATTTTATGAATTTAAAATCAACTTTTAACATCTATTTTTACCCATTGTCACCCTTTATTATTTATAAAGGTTTCACCTCCAACCTACTAACTCAATATACATTCCTAAATGATTACATCACTATTAAATATTGATTTCTATAACGCCCCGACCCCAGTTACCCAGAGTCGGTGAATTATTGCGTAACATTGGCATGATCACAAACAATCAAGTATCAAAAGACAAATTAGTTTACTAGCCTTGGAAACACTAGATACATTCATAAATGTTACATTATATCATAAAGTGAAAAACTAAAATAAAATAGTCTCCATTTTCGACACTCATATCCCCTTCAGACTATCCCTGCAGGTCATTCCTAAAATACTTCTTCACATCTTGGAAAAATTAAAACATTAAAAGGGGTGAGCTCAGATTCTCAGTAAGGATAACAATATAGCTGACGCTTTTATAAATAAACATTAACATTTAAGGCAATGTATAACTAAAAAAATCCTTTTAAACTTGAACTTTAGCATAATATGGAAAAAATAAAATGAAATAATTCCATTTACTTATTCACATGGATATTCTACTAGTCGAATAATCACATGCAATATCAATAACCACTTTAATAATGATGGAATGCATAATGTCAGACTATCATAACCACATAGCCAAGGCCTCGTGCCAAGACTACAAATAAGATTTTTTCAAGGCCTCGTGTCAAGACACTAGTTTGTCACAAGAGACCTACCGATGCATCGAGGAGCAATATAGGGCTCCACCCATCACTTATTAAGTCCAATGCATTCCTCATATGAATAGGTTTAAACATATCATAAACCATTGCATAATCGTATCACATAAAACATGCATAAAGGAAACATAACATTTCCACATTTCAATCAAAAGATATCAATAAAACACATTTATGTAATAAAAACACTTTCAAAACCATTTTCAATACTAAAATAAAATAAAATTAATACTTGGTATCTATTTTTCATTTAAAAAAAGTTATGGCTTGTAGAGGAAGCTGAAACTCAAATAATGGTCACAGTGGCGGAGAATTCATTGTCACCGCATACGCAAGACAAAACATTCCTTTTGTCGTTTAGTAAAAACGCTTCGTATGAAAAGATTCCTTTTTGAATAAAAGTAAAAGTAAAAGGGTTTTATACACTGTATAAAGGAAAGTTATGTATAAAACAAAATATGCCTCAATGAAAGGAGATTGAGACGAAGTCCCTTACTAATATAATTTTTTAAATAAAATAGATCTATTATGTGTATTCAATATATGTACACATAATGAAAGTATAAATACAAGATAAGACATAATAATATCATGACATAATTTGAAAGTAGGAGATTAACCCAAAGAATAGAAATTGGGTTAAGAAGTTCCCTTACCTCGTGTCCGACTTGACTC
Source organism: Viscum album (assembly GCA_963277665.1). Taxonomy (NCBI): domain Eukaryota; kingdom Viridiplantae; phylum Streptophyta; class Magnoliopsida; order Santalales; family Viscaceae; genus Viscum; species Viscum album. The sequence goes on along the minus strand of OY728163.1, from coordinate 77,601,457 downwards.
GACCGTTCTTTAACCTCATGAATAATAAACTAGAGTTAATTTATAATTTCTTAAGAACCTTTTTCAAGTTTATTATTCCTTTTATATCACTTATTACCATGTTATGAACATTATGTAATTATTTATGTTAAAAACGGTCGTTTTGTCGATCTTTGGTACTTGAGTCAAAAATAAACTTCTTAAAATTACAAGTTGTTCATGTGGTAAAATATCCATTATATCCATAATTATATTCATGATTTATATATCATATAAATAATATATATCCAGTATATACATTCATTTATAATATTACATAACATTTAGAGGTAAGAAATGAAATGCACCATTCATGGAGACGGTAAGCCGTACGTAAGCATGAACACTACTTTCATTTCTATTTCGTATTTAATGGAATGAAGTTATAATTATATAAAGGTATAATATAATTCCAGTATAATATAATGTATAATACCATTTACTCCATCCTTTATACATCCCACATATGGCATTAACGATTGAAATCACTTTGAGGGGGCGATAGTCCGCACTTCCTAAAATAAAAATATCGCGTTACCCATAATAGAATCCATAAATGTATGCCATAAATGAAAAATATAGAATATTAAAGAAAAAATAAAGATATTATATATCATATATAAATATAGTGACATCTTAATGGCCACCTTTGAAGGTGTTATATGAGTGTTGAACAATCATCGTTTCGTGAGGCAGAAATTCTCCATCCACAGAAACAGTATGTTCTTTAACCGTTAGATGTAGGTGTGTGTAAGTGTAGCTCTAATACTTCTTATAAAAAAATCCTAGTATATTTAAGATACTTGTTTTGTTACAAAATAAATGATTAAAAATAGTTTAAGGGGTTGGAGTAGCAAAATAAAACAAAATAACATAAGAGAAGACATTACCTTAAAATCGGGTAACTCTTTTTTGATTTGAGCCAAAGGCTTCCTTGGGAAGAATTATGCCCAAAGTGAGGCTTCTAGGAGTAATAGAGGGAAGTTGATAGAGTATTTGGGAAGATGTTGGCCAAGCCAAAAGGCTTTGAATGTGTGAGTAAGGTGGTAGTGGTGGGGGCCTTTTATAAGAGGAGAGGAGGGGCACTCTTGGAAAGTCATGAAATGTTACTTTATTATATAATGAGTTTCAGATTTTAAAGGACCCACACTTATAAATTTAGGGGATAAGGTGATATGGGTTTTAACTATACTCATCCAATAGGTTTTTGACAATTTTAAGTCTTAGATTTTACATTATCTTTTTATTTTATTTAAATCGTTAATTAATGAGGTAATCGGTGCACCATCATGGTGTCATAAATAATTTAATTTATTTAATGTCTAAAAATTATAAAACAATTATCATGATTTAGGAAATATTTCTAGCTTTCTAATTAATATTTATAGTCAAACTATGACTTTTATAACCCCATTTAATTTTTTTAGTAAAACAACTCATGTTTGTGGCATTTTTATTTTAACATTAAATAAAAGGTTTTTAATGTCATTTTCCTACCAAAAAGGATCCATGGGGTCCCCATGTTGACCCATGGATTGTCTGAGTTGGCCATTACTCATCCAATAGGGGTAGGACAAGTGTAAACGTATTTTCATATTTTTATAATATCATTTTTACCTTAAATTTCACTAATTACCTTTAATCGCGATTAATTACACTTAAAAGTTAATATTCACAAAAATATTATTTTAATCCCATTGAACCACATTTTACTTCCTAATTACAACCATGTATGTAGGATTTTTTAAAATAAAATCACAGAAGTGGTAATGTTTCATTTAAACAAAAAATCGGTTTTTTAACTACCACTTAGTGGTTTCACTATTCATCAAAAATTGAAGTTTTTCAGAACAATGCCAAAATTTCACCCTAAGCTATAATTAATATTATGAATTCAAAAATGATGTCTATTTTAAAAAATTCCAAACATATGAGTTGCATTAATTAATTTTATAATTAATTCACATTGTCACAACAAATAACATGTTTTTAAGAAACAATATATATCAAAAGATTGACAATTGTTTATGTCCAATTTCAAAGTGAAATTAATTATAATGACCACCATTGGATAAAATGGTAAAAATATATTCTAATTACACTTTAAAACCACTCAATAGTATTCTTTATCACTATAAATTATTTTTATTAAAAAAGTTGTTTTTAAGTATTTTTCACTATTCATAAAAAATTTGAAGTACTCAGAAAAATAACAAAAACTCAACATAGGCTAATTTCAATATTCCGAATCCAAAAATGAAGTCCATTTTGAAATATAAAATATATATAATTTCAAAAAGTGGGTATTACTATTCATAATGGCTATTTTGATTGGTCGCGGTGTGTTAGAATATCAAACTTGCATACAATGCAAGCTATTGCATTATTGAAAGAGAAGCGTATCGTGGTAGCTCGGGGTGTTACATTCTCCCATCCTTTAATAAATTGTGTCCTCACAATTTGAAATTTTTCTTTGAAAATAAAAGGTTGAAAATAGAAAATACCTTTATGGAAAACCCACATCGGAAATAAGGTTAATAAAAATATAACATTAAAAGAAATAAAGATAAGTACAGAGGTCACCCGAGATAGCCCATACTAAGATTATATGATAATATGGATATGGAAGAAAAACAAACCATCCATGTCTGATGGAGAGTTGTAGAAAATAGAATTATGAGAAATTTAACCACAATAAAATCACAAACTTGTTATTGGTTAAACGGTCATTGAATCCCCAGTTGGAAAAGTTAACCGGCAACGTTTTTGTTTTAATTTACCTTTTATAAAGTTGAGGAATTTATTTAGGAGATTTACTAAGAACGTAAGGAAATATACTTACTTCTCATGTAGACTTTCATTCATTAATAAATTTTTACCACAAACCCATCATTCACTCCAAAAGGTAATAGAACTCAAAAATATTCTATTTATCCTAATTTTATAAGGTTCCAAATATTAACACATACCATTTAGATTAGGTAAACTTTTTTGTAATAACCAGGGACTTCCTGTAGGCTAGTGGTAGGTAATAAAGGCCTGTCGCACTATGGTTGTGGGTTCGATCCCTGCAGCTTTGTTCGACGCGACGAGTTATCCCCCGACCTACAGGTTGTCCTTTTCCTAAAAATATGATATTATAATATTCCAAAAGTAATCTTAAGAAATGTTTTAACCTTAAACAATACTATCCAAGGTTCAACTTAATCCATTCAAACCTTTATGGTTATCCAAAATACCTCTGTCCAGACTTTCTCTAAAAGGTCTCTAAATTCCAAAATCAATTGTAACATCATATTCTCCAAAAAAAGTAAATTTTCTCTTATTTTCACATACTAAAAATATTATTACCTTCATCATATTAAAACCTTAATGAAAAAAACAAGTACTGTAGTACAATCCTTATATATATCACATTATTCTTATAACCAGAATATAATCCTTGAGTCCAAAAGCACCAATACATTAATTATACCACTTCAACCGTAGTAACAGCATAAGATTGTCCTTGATCCCTTGGCCTTTTCTGAGGTAAGTTTCTCTGATGCTTAGGACATTCATTTGCATAATTCCCCATTTCCCTACAATTGTAGCATTCAACATTGATAGCCTCTTTTTTTCCCTTGTAATCACGAGCGTGGTGACCTTTTTATCCACATTTATAACAAAATCCCATTCCTTTTATGCATGTACCGGGGTGATTCTTCCCATAATTATCACATAATGGAAAATCATTCTTTCCCGTTTTCCCTTTATCTATCATCTGTTCCATCATTCTCTTCTTCTCTTGCTTTACTTTGTTGTTATAAGACTTAGAGAATTCCTTTTCTATCTTGATAGCACATGAGACAATATCTTCGTACGATAAGAAGATTTGTAAGACTAATGCTCGACGGAGAAATGGTTTTAACCCATCAAAGAAACGAACAATATTACTTCTTGGGCTATGTATATAATCTGCATCATGCCTCGCTAACCTTGTAAAGTTATCCTCATACTTTGTGACATTCTCATCCTCCTTCTGCCTCAGACCTAGAAATTTCCTTTCCATATCAGCTCAATGGTCATGTGGAAAATATTTTTCTAAGAAAATTTCCTTAAACTACCTCCATTCCATACTTGATACTTCTTCATCTTCCTTTGTGTTTTGAATCAGCGACCACCACTGATCGGCATCTCCAGTGAGGCGGTAGACTGCCATGACAACCTTCTCCCTTTCGCTACTCCCCAAGGCGTGGAATATTTTCTCTAAGGAGTTTATCCATTGCTCATCTACTAATGGATTTGTACCCCCATTAAATGTTGTCGGTTGTTTCCTCATGAAGCGGTCTAACATTGATCCTCCATGTAGCAGATCAGGGTGCTCCATATGGTTTCCATTCCTCCCACTAGGTGCCATTTCTAAACAATGGCATAAACTAGATTAGTTTATGAATCAAAATACATAATTCCATACTTGTAAAACACTTAACATAAATTAAACTAATTATGGATATAATCCATAATCATAAAAATGTTTTCTTGGAGGAAGTATATAATCATAAGACCTTCATAATGGTTTGTAAAGAAAATGATAATTATCCTAAGCATATCCCCCAAGAGTGTCGTAACCAAGAGTGCAGAAAGGCCCATTGTCACGCACCAGTTCCCGTTCGAGTCTATCTCAAAGCGGTGTTTTCGGGTTTTACCCCTAGGTACATCTGCGCCAGAGCCGCCTCTACCTGCTCGTATCCAGACAGGGATGTATTGCTCGGAAAACTCACAAAATCTCTATAATACCAAAATTCTAGGAAGTTCCTCTATACTAATCCTCAAATTTTATCTTAGGGATATGTGATCTAATCAGAGTTTATCTAAATCTAGCTTCCAAGGTTAGTACTGAACTGCCTCTAATACCAACTATAATGCCCCGACCCTAGTTACCCAGAGTCGGTGCATTATTGCGTAACATTGGCATGATCAAAAAAGTTCAAGTCTCGAAAGACTGATTAGTTTAGTAGCCTTGGAAATAGTAGATACATTCATAAATGTTACATTATATCATAAAGTGAAAAACTAAAATAACATAGTCTCCATTTTCCGCACTCATATCCCCTTCAGACTATCCCTATAGGTCATTCATAAAATACTTCTTCACATCCTGGAAAAATTAAAACATTGAAAGGGGTGAGCTCAGATGCTCAATAAGGATAAAAATATAGCGGAAGATTTCATAAATAAACATTAACATTTAAGGCAATGTATAACTAGAAAAAGCCTTTTAAACATGATCTTCAGCATAATATGGAAAGAATAAAATGAAATAATGCCATTTACTTATTCACATGGCTATTATAATAGTCAAATAATCACATGCAATATCAATAACCACTTTCATAATGATGGAATGCATAATGCCAGACTATCATAACCACGTAGCCAAGGCCTCGTGCCAAGATTACAAATAAGATTTTGTCAAGGCCTCGTGCCAAGACACTAGTTTGTCTCATGAGACCTACCGATGCATCGAGGATCTATAGTGGGCTCCACCCGTCACTTATTAAGTCCAATTAATTCCTCATATGAATAGGTTTAAACATATCATAAACCATTTCATAATCGTATCACATAAAACATGCATAAAGGAAACATAAAATTTCCACATTTCAATCACAATATATCAATAAAACACATTGATGTAATGAAAACACTTTCAAAACCATTTTCAATACCAAAATAAAAGAAAATGAATACTTGGAATCTATTTTCCATTTAAAAAATTGTAGAGGAAGCCGAAACTCAAATAATGGTCACGGCGGCAGAGAAGTCGTTGTCACCGCATATGCAAGACAAAACATTCCTTTTTTCGTTTAGTAAAAATTCTTCATATAAAAAGATTCCTTTTTGAATAAAATTAAAATTCAAAGGGTTTTATACACCGTATAAAGGAAAGTCATGTATAAAACAAAATATGCCTCAAAGAAAGGAGATTGAGATGAATTCCCTTAAAAATATCATTTTTTAAATAAAAGAGGTATATTATGTGTATTAAATATATGTACACATAAAGAAAGTATAAATACAAGATATGACAAAATAATATCATGACATAATTTGAAAGTAGGAGATTAACCCAAAGAATAGAAATTGGGTTAAGAAGTTCCCTTACCTCGTGTCCGACTTGACTCGACTGTTCTTTAACCTCCTGAATAATAAACTAGAGTTAATTTATAATTGCTTAAGAACCTTTTTCAAGTTTATTATTCATTTTATATCACTTATTACCTTTTTATGAACATTATGTAATTATTTATGTTAATAACGGCCGTTTTGTCAGTCTTTGGTACTTGAGTCAAAAATAAACTTCTTAAAATTACAAGTTGTTCATGTGATAAAATATCCATTATATCCATAATTATATTCATGATGTAGATATCATATACATAATATATATCTAGTATATACATTCATTTATAATATTACATAACATTTAGAGGTAAGAAATGAAATGCACCATTCAAGGAGACGGTTAGTCGTACGTAAGCATGAACGCTAATTTCATTTCTATTTCATATTTAATGGAATGAAGTTATAATTATATAATGGTATAATATAATTACAGTATAATATAATTTATAATACCATTTACTCCATCCTTTATACATCCCACATATGGCATTAATGATTCAAATCACTTTGAGGGGGCGGTAGTCCACACTTCCTAAAATGAAAATATCGCGTTTACCCATAATGGAAACCATAAAGGTATTCCATAAATGAAAAATAAATAAGCTTAAGGAAAACATAAACATATTATATATCATATATAAATATAGTGACATCTTAATGGCCACCTTTGAAGGTGTTATATGAGTGTTGAACAATCATCGTTTCGTGAGACAGAAATTCGCCATCCACAGAAACAGTATGTTCTTTAACCATTAGATGTATGTGTGTGTAAGTGTAGCTAGAATCCTTATTATAAAAAAATCCTAGTATATTTAAGATACTGGTTTTGTTAAAAAATAAAGTAATAAAAAGAGTCTAAGGGGTTGGAGAAGCAAAATAATACAAAATAACATAAGAGAAGACATTACCTTAAAATCGAGAAACTCTTTTTTGATTTGAGCCAATGGCTTCCTTGGGAAGAATTATGCCCAAGGTGAGGCTTCTAGGAGTAATATAGGGACGTTTAAAGAGTATTTGGTCAGAGTTTGGCTGAGCCAAAAGGCTTTCAAGGTGTGAGTAAGGTGGTACTGGTGGGGGCCTTTTATAAGAGGAGAGGAGGGGCACTCTTGGAAAGTCATGAAATGTTACTTTATTATATTATGAGTTTCGGATTTTAAAGTTCCCACACTTATAAATTTCTGGGATAAGGTGATAGGGGTTAAAAATATACTCATAAAATAGGTTTTTTACAAGGTTAAGTCTTAGATTTTACATTATGTTTTTATTTTATTTAAATCGTTAATTAATGAGGTAATCGCTGCATCATCATGGTGTCATAATTAATTTAATTTATATAATTTCTAAAAATTATAAAACAATTATCATGATGTATTAAATCTTTATAGCTTTCTAAGTAATATTTATAGTCAAAAATATGACTTGTATAACCCCATTTAAAAATTGTTTTAGTAAAACAACTCATGTTTGTGGCATTTTTATTTTAACATTAAATAAAAAGTTTTTAATGTCATTTTCATACCAAAGTGGCTCCATGGGGTCCCCAAGGTTACCCATGGATTTTAATGGTCGGCCATGACTCATAAAATAGTTGTAGGACAAGTGTAAATGTATTTTCATATTTTTATAATATCATTTTTACCTTAAATTTCACTAATTACCTTTAATCGTGATTAATTAAACTTAAAAGTTAATATTAACCAAAAAATTATTTTAATCTCATTGAACCACATTTTACTTCCTAATTACAACCATGTATGTCGGATTTTTGAAAATAAAATCACATAATTGTTAATGATTCATTTAAACGAAAAATCAGTTTTTTAACTACCACTTAGTGGTTTCACTATTCATCAAAAATTGAAGTTTTTCAGAAGAATACCAAAATTTCACCCTAGGCTATAATTGATATTACTAATTCAAAAATGATGTCTATTTTAAAAAATTTCAAACATATAAGTTTCATTAATTAATTTTATAATTAATTCCCGCTGTCACAACAAATAGCTTGTTTTTAAGAAACAATATATATCAAAAGATTGACAATTGTTTATGTCCAATTTCAAAGTGAAATTAATTATAATGACCACCATTGGATAAAATAGTAAAAATATATTCTAATTAAACTTTAAAACCACTCAATAGTAGAATTTATAACTATAAATTATTTTTATTAAAAAAGTTGTTTTTAAGTATTTTTCACTATTCATAAAAAATTGGAAGTTATCAGAAAAATACCAAAAATTCAACATAGGATAATTTCAATATTCTGAATCCAAAAATGAAGTCCATTTTGAAATTTAAAATATATATAATTTCAAAAAGTGGTTATTACTATTCATAATGGCTATTTTGATTGGTCGCGGTGTGTTAGAATCTCAAACTTGAGTACAATGAAAGCTATTGCATTATTGAAAGAGAAGCGTATTGTGGAAGCTCGGGGTGTTACAATTTCGGTGGATCCAAGGGTGTTGGTCATCCAGAATTAGGGTGTGTGATCCACAAACCTCTGTTCTTCAGGTTTATTCTTTATCTACACATCATACCTTGAGACAAATCATAGATATAGAATATTTTTTAACTTATCTGTGGATTCTTATTTCATTTGAAAATGAATTATAGTATTGTTTCTAGATTGGTGGAAGATCTAGATTATCATAAAGAATTGCTTTGATAAATCTCAATTTGAGAATCATTAGTAGATTATGAGAGTTTTGATGGTGTATACCCTCCTCTATTTGATTATATCTTCGCAAATATCATTCTAGAAAAATGATGTGTTTGTTTTCAAATTATTTCTAGGGATTTATGGTGTGTGGGATAAATTTAATTAGAGCTTGGTTGTGAGTCAGTTACCATATCAATGGATTTTATATTTTTTTACCAAAAAGATAAAGGTAGGATGTTCCATACAATTTGGGTCCCTTGTATACTCTTATTTCCTTATTGCGGTACCTATGTTGAAATAACATTTTTGACCATGCTTGAATGTTATTTCATGTGTGTGTCTATCCCATGATACCCTAATGTGTTCCTTGATTCCATGAGTGTACCTATATATCTTGTTCCATGTTTGATACTAATCACATGCACTTGTTTATTTCCATTTATTCTCATGATGACATTCTATGTTATAACTTATATTTTATTCCTTGCTCTGTGTAATTACAACAAATTTAAAGATGATGGTTTTTTACTCAGAACATGTGGACCATAAATATTTGGTTATCCCTAAGAGGTGTAGTGCATGCAATAATCTACAATGAAGCCGATGGAACTGAACATTAGGATGAGGCATGACAGAATTGAAGCCTGAACCATGGTTTTAGAAGTAGGGGAATTAAAAACATATCTCCAAACTGAAGGAATATATAAGACATATTTTGTAGGAGGCATGTCCTGTATCTGATTTGGGTTTGATGGTCCATAGACCAGACCAGCGGTGGAGTAATGATGTGATGATTTTGTGGCTTGATCTTACTTAATGCCTTCTGATAGCTGAGAATAAATTTCACCAAAACAATTTCTAGATCCCAATTACTTTTTAACCCCTTCATGACTCTCTATCGGACATAGATATGAATTATATATAATCCAGACTCGTTGTAGCCGGATTGGTACATGAGTTCTCAAAATATTATCTTTAATTCTTTCTGGATAGGTTATCTTTATAAGGGAATACACCTATTAAACATAGGATAAAATTTTAAGGACACATTAGTGGTGTCCTACAAGGTTTTATTAGTTACTCCATACATATTTATCTCAATTAGGTTGATCCAGGTTCCACATTTACATATTTTTTGGTTAGTTTTTAACTATTTTCAACACTGGTTTTAAGTAATATTTATCTTTTTGAACTAGTTTTGTAAAAGTGGTGTTGATATCTATATCACTATAATAAAAAAGGTGTATAAAAGTGGTTTTTATTTTATTTTTAGGATGGTTTAAACCACAACTAAATATTTCCATGATGTTTTTATAAAAATCTCAACTAAAATTTGTATTGGCATCCAACTTGCATTGGTTTCTACCAGATAGTGGTGGTTTTTGCGAAGTGTCACGAAACGTTTCATTAGAAGTGGTTTGAATATAAAAACTCTCCAGGGGGTTTGAAAAAATTTAAACCACCGTAAAAATTAATAATATATCATGACATTTTAAACTTCTTCTAAAAACATTTTTTAACATATATAGCGGCTTTTTAAAATGGAACAAATTTGGTTTGTCCATATATAGAGGCAATATATACCACCTCTATATACTAATATTAAATTAAATAAATTTTATAGAAACTACTAGAAAATAAAACCAAATAGAAGAAAAATATTAAATTATAAACATTAACTAAATGATAAGATCATAGTCAAAATCAAACTAAAAACCAAACCAATATTTTAAAATTGGTAAATCCTTAATCTTATGTGATAATTAAAACCAAAATAAAGACCCAAATTTGAATATTTCAAAAAAAAAATTGCATTTAAATATATGAAATTTAGGGAAATTATATAAATACCCTTTTGGTTAGGTTGATAAGAATCTAAAATTTCAACACCATGTGTTAAAATATATGGAATAATATAATACCTAATTTGGTAACAAAAATAACAAAAATAAATTATCTTAAATCACATGAAAGTTTAATTAATAAAGAGAAAAATTAAAGTGAAATCATGTAATATTCATTAATATCAACCCAAATTTATCTATAAGATTATCACAGGACACTAAAAACCATCAGAAATGGAAAACGTGAAAAATTCACACCCTACAAAATTTATATTATATGCATATAGTATAATTCCCATACAACCTTTCCATGAAAATCCCAAGATCATCTTCTAAATACCTTTAAATAAGTAATTATAACTAATGTGAAGGAAAAATCAAACCTAGACATGGAATTATACATTTCCAAAAATCTTTTAGAGACTGGTGTTTGGATTAAAAGTTCTTGTATAGACACCTTTTCATACCTACCAACTACATCTTAATTATCATATATATTTTCTAAAATGAATCCATTAAAAGAAATTAGTTAAACAATGTTTTGATAAAATTTATTTCATGAAACAACCAAGTCTATCTTTACCAGATAAAAGATCCAACCCATGGGATGGTCTGGAGGTCATCCTTGGTCCTTACATTCTAGGAACAAGTGTTTAGGTATCAAATATAAACTCACAGGAATGGTTCTTCTAAAGTGAATATTAATAAATAAGTAGTGGAAACATTTCAATAATCTGATAGGTTGTGTACATTTCTCATATTTACATGAATGATAAATAATATGTTTTAAATAAAATAAAAGTAATACAAATAATTTATAACAAAAAAATATAACTATCTCATTTTCTATAACATAAAAGTCGTATAAAAATAATCAATAAAGTTACAAAAATACAAGAAAAAATAATTTTTTTAAAGACTCCAAGAACAAAATAATAAAGAGAAACCTGAATAATGGACCACAGATCTCTATCTGACCTGAGTTCACCATACAATATCATCATTAAAAGAACTTTAAGAGAAAAAAAAGAAAATGAATTTAAAAAGGATCACTAAAAAACAAAACTAGAAGATCCTGATAATTATGACTATAAGGTAATATTTGGAATAAAATATAGAATGTCAACCAAGAATATATATTACATGAAATGTTAGGGAAATAAAGATGTCCCCTACCTCAAACCACAATATGGTTTCATATAAATATTTAAACTAATGAAAATATTACCATAGTTGATCTATTTAATAAAACACTCTTTGAACCCTAAGTGTGGTGGATGATTAATTTATCTCAACTTGATACTTTTTTCCTTGAAATATCCTAAAATAAATAGCATTTAATTTAATATTAATTTATTTAATTTCATCTCCTTATCATATGCATGTATATATATAAAATGATATTAATATAATAATATTTTTTTTGAATACCATGTGTTTTTCATTGTGATGGATATCAATAAACACCTTCCACTACTCTCCAGGTACCCCTTTGTGTACCTTATCATAATACTGCTGAGTGTTAGATGAAATTCCGTTAAATCCATTCCATAATTTATATTTAAAACATTCCCTTTTTTGACCAAAATTTTTCAACTTCCACTTTCATGCAATAAGATCAAAAACAATAAAGTGGAATGAAATCTATACAAAGAGATTAATTTTGAAAACAGTATAATTTAATTTCATAATTTAATTAAATTGATCTATAATGTATTAAAATTGACTTTATTTGGGAATCAAAAAATTCATTATTTCATGATTGATACATATGTCTCCAATCAGAATATATAATCATAAGAGTAACTGGATAAGCAGCAAATTAGAATAGAATCTAGAAAAATAATCCTGCAAAATAATCCATGGGGATCCCATAAAAATACAATGTGAAAACTATCTTAAATATGTTCAGATTACAGACATATTAACACTTTATGTTTTTCTTATTTGTACCATTATTTTCATATTTTATGAAAAAATAGTTATTATATTAAAAAAGTTCAATAAATTTATTCACATTAAAATTTATACATATAAACATGCTCCTCCAGTATACTAATAAAGATATATTAGTGACAACATGTTCAATCACTATAGAGTCTATACACGCTAAACCTGCTGAATTTGGAAGTAATGTGACAGATTTTGATGGGAAAGAAAATGTGGGTGTGTCAGACACTATTGAAATGCAGATGTAGGGTGTTCCATATGCAAACAGGGGGGGGGGATGGAAGGTGTAAAATATTGTATGGGGAGGGATCCTGATGGGTCATTAGATGCTTTTTTGGTTGAGGGAGCATCAATTAGGAGTCAAATGGGATTAGTAAAATGATTATTCATTGGAATTTTAGTCATTTAATCATGTAAAAATAACATTATGACACATATTTATAAATGATAATGAGGAAAAAGAAGTTTTGAAATGATAAAAAATACATAATACTGACAAACAAATATACATAGGTATGATAATGAATGACTGGAAATACAAAAAGTATATCATTCACCTTTTCAAAATTAAATAAATCATGCATAAAAATAAATATGAATATGATAACTGGTCCACTATTTTGGAAATGAATAAAATAAAAAATAGGTGGTTGATAAGTTAATGAATGACATCACATACAATCAATTTTTCCTTCAATAATATTTTGATCCTACTCCATCATTACATCGTCTAATTAATTCACCTTTATAAGACTAATATTTTCAATATCATGATGAAAAAATAATTTTCTTTCTTACTATTTATTGGATTCAATATCAGAGGTCAAATATTCCACATCATCACTTATATCATTCAAGTCTCTTTCTTTTACATGAACAACTACACTACACCATTCATCTGTAAAATATTCAACATAATATTAAATTTTCTATTATAATGAGATGATATAATGATAATGTAATTCAGGGTCACCAACATCCATTAAGTGAAATAATTTAATAGAAGTAAATTTCATGCAATCCTTTTTACTACCTGTGGTAATATTTAACCACTTGTATTTGAATAAAATAACTAATAAATGATCATCGTGGTTTAATTTGACAATACTAGTAAAATTTATATAGTTTTCTAATTCCAAAACATAAATATAGCATTAATATATGTTATTATAAAGTCAACCTGATTATATGTATGATATTTAAATCCATTCACATTATAATCATCGAACATTATATCTTTTTTTAGAGGACCTTGAGCTAGAAACATAAAATCCTCTAGAAAATCAGGAAGAGTGTCGATATTTATGATCTATAAAAGGTAATATATAATAATAAATTTATAAAACATTTATTTTAACATAATATACCTATTTATTTCAATATTTATGAACATACACACCATAAAACCCATTATACAAGATCAGTATTATCAAATTTTGTTATATCATTCTCACTTCATGTTTAAATTATCATTCAAATATTTATTTGTGTCATGAGATATTTAATGAATGGATCTTCAATTCCACTATTCAGAAACACATATAAATATTCCTATAATAATTCTATTTTTGTTACCATAATTTTTGAGATCCTCCCAATTGGTTATACAATAGTAGGAAATTTTTTTATTTCTTGTGTTGTTGAGATTGCATCGATGTGTCATCAAAATTATTACATGATTGAAACTATTCTAAATATAAAAAAAGTATCTAAAATAAATTATAAGACACTACACTACTAAATAGACTTCAAAAATCAAACCTTTAGGTTGAGATTTATTTTTCACATATGATTTCAATAACCCGGGTATCTGTGAAATAAAATAAATAAAGAATAATTAAATATATAATGGAGTTCCAAGATTTGTTTACATAAGATTAAAAAAATATAAATGAAGTACCTCTCAACTAGATAATTCCATTTATAATTCACATGACCAAAAAACATAGTTTCCTCAACCAAATGCATAGTTAAATGCATCATGATAGTAAAATATTATAGAGGAATAACCATCTCCATTGAACAAATTGTCAGTAGATATAACATACTGACATTTTATAGAGTTTTCTTGGGATATTTTATATGAACTATTTGTCGTTTTATTTATTAATATTTGTTTAGGTTTTACTTTTGAGTGTGTTTGGGTGAAAATTTGAAAAAAATGGAAGAAAGATAAAATTTCATGGTTGGTTTACTGTTTTCCCTAAAAGTGTACCCTATCCTAGAAAACCATGAAACCATGTCTAGTGGAGATTTTCGTGACTAGTGCACAGTTTTTTAAACCATAATATTGGGAAAAATACCTCAATGTATCATTAAAGCATTTTGAGGCAATTGTGTTTGTTCACAAAGTGGGCATCCATGTTGTGTTTGTTGACAAAGTGATCGTACCACGATTCACTGTTTTATTCAACCCTTACACCGCTGTTTTAAATGAGTTTTGTAATAAATATTCCAAATATAATAATAAATTTCACTTTATGTTTGAATTATTTAATTAATGTTAATAAACATTATAATGGGCAATGTTACTTGTTTTTAATATTTCAATGTAGGTGGAGATGATTTGGAGGGCCCTTGATGAAGTGGATGAAAAATGTGCCAAAATAGCATGGATCCATGGACATCTGTCCACTGTTCTGCATATTACACAAAATCCATAAATACAAATGGTCTGATATGTTGTGAGACTGTCCAAAATTTAATAGGATACATTTCATATTAAAGAACTCAATCCTGATTCGGATTTTATGGGGCCCATACGAACTGATCTGTCCAAGCCCTCGAATTTGGACCAAGTCAAATGCGGTGTTTGTATTTTATCAATATCTTGAGATGTAGTTGTCCAAATGGTGCCAACCGTTCGGTGGAGACAGTCAATACGTTGGGCTACAACTTTTCTATTTTCTCTAAATCGAGATAAGGATATCGGAAAACCGAAACGCGTGGTACAATTGGATTGATGAAATCTATGTGCCTAAAACCACATTCCAATTTTCCTATAAAAGGGATCCAAGGGAACCTCAATTGAAAGTTCGGACAGGAGGAAAGGTGATGCCATTTTTGAGTCCCCATAGAGTCTTCTCAACATCTCTATAAGTTCTGGAGTCCATGGGAAGTGCTACTTCAACATCTTCTTCTTCGTCCTCTCCCATGGGTTTCTAAACCCCTTGTGATCACTCGGGGAGGAATGTGATGTAATCCCGAGCTTCAAAGATGTATTATTTTGAATGATCTTTTTAATTCCAGGTTGTATGTTGTTTTTTCTCATCCTCTATTTTTATTTAATTGATTTATATTCTGGTATGTTATACTCAACTCAAATGATCATGTTTGGCGGTACCCTTTCATGTGATGTTTCAAAAACCGTTCATCCCCTTTTCTTCCCTCATTCAATTGCGGTATTTTTGTGGTTCATATTGGTCAATTGAAATCACATAAGCACTATCAAGATCATGAACATTTATTTCATGGTATCACAATGAAATAACATGCAAACATGGATAGCACATCAAAATATTCATGTGTTACCTTGGTGAGTTTCGGTTATGATGTCGAACACAATTCACCCAATCATCGGCGGTGCCCAGTGAATTGTTATGTGTTTTTGACTGAACCCTAGGAGGTATCCTAGTATAAACTCAGTAACATTCTGGTTCTAGGTGTTACAAACTTGGGATTAAAATATCATAACCCCATCCCTTGAAGCGATGAAGGATGAGCATCACAAGAATTCCCCGGGTTGATCACGTTTAATCAAACTTGTTCATTTCTACTTTGTTATATCGCTTTGATTTCCTATTTTCAGCATTAATCATAAAACCCTAAAGTTTTACAAAACCTAATTCACCTTATACTTCCATAATCAAAATCCTATTTTTAAATTAATGGTCTAAGGATCCGTCGAGAGATGACCTAGGGTTGCTGCTATACTGCAGAAATTCTAGTCAAAATTAAACAACTAATTTGACGCGCTCGACAACGCGATCAAATTTTGGCACCGTTTCCAGGTATCCAAGATCTTTTTTTCTTTTTTTATTTATTTTATTTAATTTACTTCTTAATTAGTACTCATTTAAATACCCCACCCCCAATTTATTGTATTGGTTTTGGATTTTATCTTTATTTTTGGTTTTTTGTGCGTTCTTTATCTCTCTCTCTCTCTTATTCTCCATCTCCCTCTATAATTATGCATTACAACATTATATTCTCTTTTTACCCTTATTATGTTATTTTATACTTATTCAAAAAAAAACATCACAAATTATTTGCATGACCCGATCTGGTAAAGAAACACTACTTGAATTTGACCCTGAAATTGAAAAGTCACTTCACACACAAATCAAGGCATCTAGAGAAGGTCAATCAAGTAACATTGAGGAACCCCTGTTGGAACCTCAAGTGGTCCTAAAAAATCCAAAATTGAACCCAATCAAACCCAAGAAAACATGGCTACAAATAACCGATCTTTAAAAGAACTGACCACCCCTGATGTGGAGTACCAACCTGTGTACATCCAATATCCCATGGAAGCAGCCAACTTTGAGATGAGATTAAGTCTCATCCACCTCCTTCCAAAATTCCATGGTCATTCTAGTGAGGACCCTCACAAACATCTCAAAGAATTTCACATAGTGTGCTCCACCATGAAACCCCAAAATGTGTCTGAGGACTTAATCATGTTTAGGGACTTCCCTTTCTCCCTTGATGGTGTAGCCAAAGATTGGATATACTATTTTACTTCCATAATTGGGGGATGGAATGACCTAAAAAGACTTTTTCTAGAGAAGTTCTTCCCTGCCTCCCGAAATTCTTCAATTCGGAAAGAAAGATATGGAATTAGGCAATCACAAAGAGAGACCCTTCATGAATAATAAGAGATATTCAAAAGACTTTGCTCAAGCTGTCCCCACCACCATATTAGTGAACAACTTTTAATTCAATAATTCTATGAGGGACTTATCCCCATGGATCGTGGAATGATTGATGCTGCAGCTGGTGGTGCCCTAGTTGATAAAACTCCTTCCACCGCTCGTGACTTAATAGCCAACATGTCTCAAAATGCACACAAATTTGGTACAAGAGATATTGCACCAACCCAAGGAGTTCATGAGGTAAGTCATTCATCCCTAGAACAAAAGGTAGATACTAAACTTGATGAGATGCATACCCTTCTAAGGTAATTAGATCAAGCACAAGGTAACTCACACTCGACTTCTATTCCATTACATTGTGGGATTTGTTCTGATAACACTCATTTTTCTGACCAGTTCCCACAACATCAAGATTCATCTGAGTCTTGTGCAGCTCTGTTCCCAGGGCGTCCATTCCAACAAGCACCATACTTCAAGAAAGAACAATTCAGGCCAAATCCAAATCCGGGGTGGCAAGCACAACCCCAATACCGACAAGGAAGAAACTCAAGCTACCCCAAGCAGAATTGGTATCAACAAGGCCGAGGTATGCAACCTTATTATCCTTAAACTTCTCATAAACAATCATCCTCCACCTCCCAAATCTGAACTAAGCCTCAAGGAAATGGTGAAACAAATGGCAACCCAGAACCTCAAGTTCCAACAGACCACACAATCAGCAATTCAAGATTTGCGAACTCAAGTGGGACAATTGGAAAACACCATAGGTGAGCTTAAGATGCAAGGTTCTGGACAATTACAATCCCAACCCATTTCCAATCTGAAGTATAAAGGTAATTTATGTGCAATTAAACTTCGTAGTGGTAAAGAAGCTTCTCCTTCTTCTGATTCTACTCAAAAGGTATGCCCCCTCTTGAAAACACTCTTTTTCCACCCATGAAAGATTCCAATGAAGAAAAACAAAATAAAAATGACAATAAAATTATCATTAAGGATTCCCATGAACAATCAATTCCTCTTCCTTTCCCTCAAAGACTCTCTAAATCTAAGAAAAACATTGATAATGAGATTGAAAATGAAAAATGGATACATTTAAAAAATTTCAAGTTAATATCCCATTATTGGAAGCAGTCAATAAAATTCTCCATTATTCTAAATTTCTTAAAGAACTTTTCACCCATAGACGAAGGTTGAAGGGGAATGAGAGAGTCAACTTGGGTAGGAATGTCTCGGCCTTGATTCAACCAGCAATTCCAACCAAATGCAAGGATCCCAGAACATTCATGATACCGTGTACCATAGGGGAGAACTTCTTTTCTGATGCTATGCTAGATTTTGGTGCTTCCATTAATGTAATGACTCACTCCGTGTATACTTCTCTACAGGTTGGAGAGCATAAACCAACAGGAATTGTGGTGCAACTTTCCAAATGGAGTACAACACATCCAAAAGGAGTGATTGAGGATGTCCTTGTTAGAGTGAAGAATCTCATCCTCCCTTCTGATTTCTACATTCTTGAGATGGAAGTTACCCGAACCCAAGGACACGCTCCTCTCATAGTTGGGATTCCATTCCTCAAAACAGAAAAGACGATCATCAATGTTCACAATGGTACATTGTCCATGGAATTTGGTGGAGAAAATGTAAGTTTTAACATCCTTGAGGCTATGAAACACCCCGTTGAAGAGCACTCCACTCTTCCTGTCTATTCGATGGAAGTGCTCTCAAACGATGCACACACACACAATTCTCTCCTCAACCCAAACTCTGATTCATTTGTGTTTTCTTCACCATTGAATGATTTTAGTTTTGATTCATGTTTTGAGTGTTGTGTGGGTTCTGAAAAGTGTAAATTTTGTGTTTTAATTGATTACTGTGTTCATTTTAAGGTACCCATGACCATCGATGATTCTACAAATCTCATTTCTATAGATTCTATATCTTTAGAGAATAAACATGAGAAGATAGACAGTTTAATGGATCTAACTCCCCCTAAATCCCATCCCTCAATCAAGAAACCACCGGTGTTGGAGCTTAAACAATTTCCTTCTAATTTAAAATATGCATATATTGAGGGTATTGACCAATTGCCCGTCATTATTGCCAATAACCTATCTCCACAATGGGAATCAAAACTACTCGAAATATTGATAGAGTGTAAAAAGGTAATAGGATGGACATTGGATGGTATTCCTAGGATTAGCCCAACTATTTGTATGCACAATATACTTTTGGATGATGAGGCTAAGCCCGTAAGACAATCTCAACGCCGGTTGAATCCCACTCTCCTTGAAGTGGTAAAATTGGAAGTCAGTAAATTACTTGTTGCGGGGATCATTTATCCTATATCTGATAGTAAATGGGTTATCCCATTGAAAATTGTGCCGAAAAAATAGGAATAACAGTTGTGTCAAATGAAAGGAATGAGTTGGTTCCAACACGTGTGGAAAACAGTTGGTGAGTCTGTATTGACCACCGTCGACTGAATCATGCCACGCGGAAGGACCACATTCCATTACCTTTCATTGACCAAATGTTAGAACGATTGGCCGGTAAGTCCCATTATTGTTTCATTGATGGCTATTCAGGTTATTTCCAAATCCATATATCCCTTGAGGATCAAGAAAATACCACATTTACCTGTCCATTTGGCACATTTGCATACAGAAGGATGCCATTCGGTCTTTGTAATGATCTTGGTACTTTTTAGCGATGTATATTGAGTATTTTTTCTGAGTACCTTGAGAGTTGTATGGAAGTATTTTTGGATGATTTCACAGTATGTGGATCTTCTTTTGATGATTTTTTGGAACACCTAGGTTCTGTCCTTCGCCGCTGCATTGAAAAAGATCTTGTTTTAAATTATGAGAAATGCCATTTTATGGTTGAGCGGGAGATAGTTCTTGGTCATGTCATATAAAATAAGGGAATTCAAGTTGATAAATCTAAAATTGAATTAATTTCACCCCTTCCATTTCCAAAATTTGTTTTTGAGGTGTGATCTTTCTTGGGTCATGCTGGTTTTTACCGTCGATTCATTAATGACTTTAGTAAGATCGCACTTCCCTTATCTCGGTTATTACAAAAGGATCCTGAATTTGTTTTTGATAAAAATTGTGAGGATGCTTTCAATTCACTAAATATGAGTCTCACATCACCTCCCATAATCCAACCACCAAGGTGGGATCTGCCCTTCGAACTTATGTGTGATGCCTCTAACTTTGCAGTTGGGGCAGTTTTATCACAAAGGGTTGAGAAGTCCCCTCATGTCATTGCGTATGCCTCACGTACCCTTGACCCTGCCCAGGTAAACTACACAACCACGGAAAAAGAACTCATTTCTATTGTTTTTTCCTTGGAAAAATTTCGTTCATATCTTCTCGGGTCAAAAATCATTGTCTTCTCTGATCATGTTGCCCTTCGTTTCCTCCTAAAGAAACCTGAAGCCAAACCACACCTCATTCGATGGATGCTCCTCCTCTAGGAGTTTGACCTTGATATTAGAGATAAGAGAGGGGTGGAGAATGTGTTAGTTGACCACATTAGTAGGATTTCCCCACCATTGGACCATCATGTTGACTCACCCCTACCCGTTGGAGAATTCTTCCCTCATGAGAACCTTTGTGATGTTGTGGACCTTACCCCGTAGTATGCAGACATTGAGAATTTTCTAGCAACATCTAGGGTCCCCACTGATTTTAGAACTTCACATTCCCAGAGGCTTAAACATGATTCTCGATGGTAGATTTGGGATGACCAATATTTGTGGAGGATCTTTAGTGACCAGGTTGTTTGTAGGTGTGTCCCTGACCATGAGTTCACCTCTGTTTTGACCTTCTGCCACACCTTGGCATGTGGGGGCCACTTTGGCTCTCAACGTACAGCTCGAAAGGTTCTTGACTCAGGACTTTATTGGCCAACATTATATAGGGATTCCCATAGATTTTTCAAGTCATGTAGTCATTGTCAATTCATAGGGAATATATCCAAGAGGAATGAAATTCCCTAATAGCCCATGTTATTTTGTGAGATCTTCGATGCATGGGGCGTTGACTTCATGGGGCCTTTTCCAAATTCACTGGGCTTTGTATACATTTTATTGGCTGTTGACTATGTATCTAAATGGGTGGTATCAAAGGCCACTAGGACCGATGAATCTCGAGTGGTTGTTGATTTTGTGAGGTCCTAAATTTTTAGTAGGTTTGGTTTACCAAGATTCATCATTAGTGATCAGGGTTCACATTTTTTCAATCGCAACATGAAAAATTTTCTTCATAAGTATGGGGTTGATCATAAAGTCTCCACTGCATATCACCCCTAAACTAATGGACAAGCAGAAATATCAAATCGAGAAGTTAAACAAATCTTGGAAAAAATGGCACAACCCAATAGGAAAGATTGGATTTTGCGCTTGGATGATGCACTTTGGGCGTACCGTACAACTTTTAAAACCCCAATCAGTATGTCACTATATAGAATTGTGTTTGGAAAGGCTTGTCACCTCCCAGTGGAGGTAGAAAACCATGCATATTGGGATGTTAAAAAATGTAATACAAACCTTTCAGATACAGGTGAGCAAAGAAAGTTGCAGATTCAAGAGTTGGAAGAAATTTTATGTGATGCATATGAAAACTCCTGAATCTATAAAGAGAAGACAAAGTCTATTCATGATATCATGATTCACCAGCAGAAGTTCCATATTGGTGAGAAGGTCCTCATGTACAATTCCAGGATTAAGATCCACCTAGGTAAGCTTCGTTCCCGATGGCTCGGTCCTTATACTGTTACTAATGTTTACCCTTTTGGTGCAATATAGGTTTTGCATGAGCATAGTGGACGAAGTCTTACTGTCAATGGACAGTGACTTAAACACTTCTATGATGATTTTCCGAAGAATTCGGTGGAGGAAATCCACCTTCTCAACGCATTATACCAATAAAACACAACAGGTTTTATCCTTCCTTCTCACATTCTCAATTATTTCAGTGAGGACACTGCATACTCTAGGTGTGAGGGGGGGGGGGGGGTGGATACATTCCTCGGTTAGTTAGGAATGTTCATTGTTTTCTCTTTTTGGTCTTCTTTATGTTATTTTCAGTTTTCCCCATCAACAATTCTGAAGTTCCATGATTTGGTGACCATAAAGTGGGGAAAGTAAAAATACCATAACGAAGGCTAAAAAGAGTATTTGTATGAATTTAACATCAGGGATTTATTTTTAGTGAATTGGTTTTTTTTCAATGATATAAATGGTCGTATCTATGTGAATCCTTTGAGATGATTGATTCCCATTGTGTGAGTAGTTTCTGGGAAAACTGTGTCACTAATATCTCCAAAAATATTTTCACCAAACCAAAAATTGTGATTATTTCTTACATAATATAAGGTAAATATATTTTTGGTTAATATTTTTCAGCTTTAAATGATATTTCCATACAATCGTTCCTTATATGATCTGTTTCTTTACTGTAACAGATTGACCTATGCGTGTTTACCTAATGTCCGACTATTGTACGCCCTAAAAAAACATTTTGTGTCTTGTGCAGGTCAAAAAACACTCCTCCTCAACCTTTGATCTTGTTATAACTATTGAAATTAGTGTCGTGAGGAGATCAAACAAGGGTTGAGAGATGAGTGTGAGATTTGTTCCAATTGAAAATTCAAAAAATATATATAATAAATGAGGGGAGTGATGAAATGTGAAACATATTGGGATATCTAGGTCAAGAGTTTATGGTTTGACATCTGGGAATGCTTAAATGAGTGGGTCTTGAAATATGATTGCAAAAGATGTAGGACAGGTTCGGTGAAAAAATCATTTAAGCTGAAAAATGTTAAAATAACATAAATTTATTGAATAGAAAGTGGAAAGAAGAGAATGGAATGGTTTTCACACACACATGGAGAGTTAGTGTCATGGTTTACTTCTGAATTCCTTTCTCAATTGGGTATCATGAATCTTTTTTAATTTCACTATGATATGATTTATGAGACATCTTTTTCTATTTTCACTAGGAAGAACTCCTTAGTGTGGTTCGTGCATTGATCACTTTACTTTAAATAAAATTTCCTCAAATGATAAACATTCAGGATGTTGGAAATATATATATATATATACGCATCATACTATTTGGATATGTGACTTTTCCCAGGAGTGCAAATGTTTAGGTGTGGGGGTGTGATCGTAACACGGTTCACTGTTTTATTTCACCCTTACACCGCTGTTTTAAACTATTTTTGTAATGAATATTCCAAATATAATAATAAATATCACTTTATGTTTGAATCATTTAATTAATTTTAATCAACATTATAATGGTCAATGTTACTTGTTTTTATTATTTCAATGTAGGTGGAGGTGATTTGGAGGGCCATTGATGAAGTGGAAGAAAAATGGGCCAAAATTGCATGGATCCATGGACATCTATCCACTGTTTTGCATAGTACATGTAATCCGTGAATCCAAATGGGCTGATATTTTTTGGGCCTCCCAAAAATGTAATCATATATATTTCATATTCAGGATCCCCATCCTGATTCGGCTTCTATAGGGCCCATATTAACTTATCTGCTCAAGCCACCGAATTTGGACCAAATCAAATGTGGTGTCATGTATTTTATCCATATCGCGTGATGTAGTTGTCCAAATGGTGCCAAACTTTCGGTGGAGATAGTCAAGAGGTAGGGAAGAAATATTTCTATTTTATAAAAAGCGAGATAAGTCTTTCTAAAGATCTAAACGCATGGTACAATTGGATTGATGAAATCTGTGTGCCTAAAACCACCTTCAAATTTTCCCATAAAAGGGCACCAAGGGAACCTCATTTGCAAGTTCAGCCAGGAGGCAAGGTTCTTCCATTTTGGAGTCACCAAAGAGTCTTATCAACATCTCTATAAGTTCTGGAGGCTATGGGAAGTGCTACTTCAACATCCTCTTCTTCTTCTTCTCCCATGGGTTTCTAAACCTGTTGTGATCACCCGGGGAGGAATGTGATGAAATCCCGAGCTTCAAAGTTGTATTATTTTGAATGAACTTTTTAATTCCAGGATGTATGTTGTTTTTCCTCATCCTCTATTTTTATTTAATTGAGTTATATACTGTTATGTTATACTCAACTCAAATTATCATGTTTGGGGGTACCCTTTCATTTGATGTTTCACAGACCATTCATCCCCTTTTCTTCCCTCATTCAATTGCGGTATTTGTGTGGTTAATATTGGTCAATTGAACTCACATAAGCACTGTCAATATCATGCACATTTATGTCATGGTATCAAAATGAAATAACATGAAAACCTAGATAGCACATCGAATTCTTCATGTGTTGCCTTTGTGAGTTTCAGTTATGATGTCGAACACAAATCACCCAATCACCAGCGGTGTCCGGTGAATCGTTATGTGTTTTCGACTGAACCCTTGGAGGTATCCTAGTATAAACTCAATAACATTATGGTTCTAGGTGTTACAAACTAGGGATTAAAATATCATAACCCCGTCCCATGAAGCGATGAAGGATGAGCATCATGAGACTTCCCTGAGTTGATCATGTTTAATCAATCCTGTTCATTTCTACATTGTTTTATCGCTTTCATTTCCTATTTTCATCATTAATCATAAAACTAACATGTTTTAAAAAACATAAATAACATTTTACTTACATAATGAAAACCCTATTTTTAAATTAATTGTCCAAGGCTCCGTCGAGAGACGGCCTAGGGTTGCTGCTATACTACAGAAATTCTAGTCAAAATTAAACAAATAATTTGTCGCGCTCGACAATGCGCTCGACAACGCGATCAAAAAGTAGACCCCGATGTTCAAATTTTTTGAAAAAGGGGGTTTACATGGTGAGATGTTGAGTTCAAGTTATGTTTTTGAAAATACTTTATTTTAAAAAGAACTCTGAAAAAGGAATGAATGATATGGAGGTGGTAAAAAAAGAGAAAATACAAGGTGGTGTCGTTTTCCAGTGTTTATGAAATTTTTGGGTCTCAAAATCGATAAATAGAGAAAAGTTTTGGGAAAAGGGACATTCATGTCAGTGTCTTAGAGGCTTGAAATGTTTCTCTCCATATTTTTTTCAGGATCATAACATAAAAATATAGAAAATGAAAGAGTGTCTCCCGTGTTTTTGTTTGGGAGCGCAAGGTGACTAGAGCGACAGAGGCTGAGGCGGCTGGACTTGCACACTAAGAGGAGACTTGCGCATAGTTCTCAAGGTTCCCAAAATGGATATAAATAGAGGGATACCCATCCTAATTTTTTAATAAGATCAAAACTTTGAGAAAATTTGAGCTCCAGTCGCGCAAGTTTTTTGGGCGTGCAAGTGGTAGTTTGGTCGCACAAGTATAAATACATTCAGAAGTTTCACGCAAGTTGATAGTTGTGCACCAATATTGGTTTAAGAGTAAAAGGGTGTGATTATCCCAAGTTCTTCATTGAAGAATGGGGTGTCACACAATTATTTTAGTGACACTTTCACACCATGCATTGAGAATCATGCTAGGATTTGAGAAGAGCACCAATCCTTATAGGGCTTCCCGAATGTTAAAAGATCGACTGGTACATCTGTTACAATGTGACATTCATCTATAAAAGAAATATGAAATTCAATAGAGCATATATATGTAGAGGAAGATGCATTAATTTTTGGAAATGAAGTGGAACTACAAGTCTTTAAACTCTGAGTGGATCTTCTAAAGAAGCAGTGAGTACACTTCTGTTGAGGGAGTAGTGAGATTTTATATTGTGAGTGGTTGTAAACTAGGATGGATAGTGAGTCATCTATGAAACATGTAAATAGAAGTGAACTTTTAGTGAATTTGGTACATTAGCACATTGCTGGTGTATGATCCTTGGACATAGCCCAGTGAAGGTAAACTAAGTAAAAAATGTTGTGTCCTATGCATGATTTAATTTCTGTTTGTACCTTGCTACAGGAGAGAGAGAGAGATGCCACTTTTTCTTAACAACAAAATAAGATCAAAATGGGAATAGGTTGAAATATATCATACCCTAATTCGACACCCCCCCCCTCTTTGTGTATTTTTTCTTTATGGGACTAACACATACGCCCTATTCAGAGAAACTGTGAACATCATTAGAAGAGGTTCATGATTAAGAGCATGATTTGAGGAAACCATGGCCCCGAGCAGAAAACTATGCATATGAGATTTTAATCCCAGGAAAATTAATAAAACATTTCCCAAACTACAATTAAATACCCCAAAATTGTAAAGACCCGTAAAATTCAAGGGAATTTTTTTTTCTTCTTAATTTTCTTTGGGATTTTAAAAGAACGCGGTTTCTGACGGCACTTGATTCCGAGGCCCGGTGTGCCTAGAATTTCTATCCGAATTTTAGCTCAGGTACGTTCAGTGAACGAACGAGCGGGTTTTTCTAAATTTTGAACCAATGCTCGAAATCGAATTCCGAGGGCACCGATGGATTCGCAGCGCTGGTAATTGCTTAGGAACACCTTTTCCGGAGTTGTGTTTTCATGAGAGAAGTCGATAAAAATTATGGAAGTTAAAATAAATTTTTAGCAACATTTTTTATTTATAAGTTGTTTAAGATTTGAGTGGAAGTTAGGGTAACCACCCAACTTCCCATGGGAGGTTATGAGAGTGGTGGGGCCCACACGAACCCCACCCCTTCATTTTCCCTAACTTCTTCAACTCACCATTAATTTGATAACTTAAGTTAATTAATTAGGTGAGTTTAATTTTAATGTAGAAATTCAAAAGCATAAGTTATGTTAATTAAATAAGTGTTGAACTTATTTTATTTTGGCTGTTCTTGTTGTGTGAGTCTTTGGAGAAAATTTGAGGAGTTTGAAGAACTTCTTCTTCTTCTTCGACGAAGAATGCGAAGAACGCGAAGGACGCCGGATCCTCGAAGATCGACGACACGACGCCGATGAATCATTTCCCTACGACGTGACTTTCTCCTTCCACGATGCCTTCTTCTGTGACCGTTATTTACGCAACGAACCCTCGCTCAACGATTCGACGAGGTAGGGGTTTAATTATTATTTCGTTTTTTCCTGTTTACTTCATCGTTGGTTTATCGTCTATTTGGGGCCGCCTATTATCGCAACAACGGGAGGAGGTCGGACCGCATGAACACGGCCGACTCTCCTCCCATTTTTGGTTGTTTGATATTGATGCGGCACGAACAAAGCAACGCGCTGCTGAAGCACCATGCGATAATTATTAAGGAGAGGGGAAGAAGTGCCACACCATCGCGCCACGCCGTTGAAGACGAACCAAAGACGCGGCGCCGACGCGCCATGCCGGAGAAGCACAAAAGCACTGCGGCCGGAGCGGGGCCACGGTGGATGGGCGCGGCACCATCACGCCGCGCTGGACAGACCAAGGCCACGACCAGTTCCGGGCCGCCGGCGTCGGAGCAGGGGGCCGGCCCTTGCCGGTCCCGTGGCGGCAACAGCCGGCCAACCGGACAGGGGAAGAGCCGGGGGTTTCAACCCCCAGTTGGCCAGCAAAGCTCCCCCCACGTGGGGCTGCAGTTACATAAAACGTGGGGCAACGCCCCCCGCATCCCTTCGCTCGGCAGAAACGGCCGAGCCCCTGGCTGGCGCCAGCGTGCTGGGCCGGCTACCCTGGCCGGTCCGCCAGACCGGGCCGCTGGGCTAGGCCGCGCCAACCGGGCCGGGCCGCGCCCAAGCGGGACAGACCCGGACCCGGGTCCGGCTGACCCGGTTCGGGCCGACCCAGGGGGTACCGGGCCGGGTCGGACTGGGCCCGAACCCCCCCCCCCATAATACCAGACTTTTTGGTCTAATGCCCATAACTTGAGATAAAGGCCTCTGATCGACGCACCGTCAGTTGTGTAGCAATCCATGGATCGAGATG
The DNA here is from genome assembly GCA_963277665.1 of Viscum album. Classification (NCBI taxonomy): domain Eukaryota; kingdom Viridiplantae; phylum Streptophyta; class Magnoliopsida; order Santalales; family Viscaceae; genus Viscum; species Viscum album. The sequence goes on along the minus strand of OY728163.1, from coordinate 77,573,063 downwards.
GTCGTTTCGTTATGTTATACTCAAGGTTTAATAGTACTTTGGGCTTGGTCGGGTTGGTTCGTACACGAAACCAACCGGGCCCTTGGAGCGGAAATGCTTATAACTTGAGCTTCGAACGTCTGATTGATGTGCCGTCAACTTTGATGGATTTCTCTAAGTGAGATGGACCTTTTGGATTACTCCGCTCAAGGTTTGGATGCAGATGTAGTATGGTCGGGTTGGTTTTGACTTAAAACCTAACCGGGCCCCTGGGACGAAGAAGCCAATAACTCTCAGACCGGGTGTCCGATTGACGCGCCGTCTGTGACGTTGAGTTCATGTTGACGATACAGGACCTTTGGATACATAAAATCTGGAATTTGTGTCACTTGATGTATCAGCCCCTCAACTCATTGAGCGGACCCTCCCGAACGAGCTTTTTGTGTGCGGGAACCCTAGAGCTGGGTGCGACTGTGACTGTAACACCCGAGACTTTTATGTTATATAAATCATCAAAGGAATCTTTTTCTACACAACACTTGCTTGGCTTACTTTACACGCAATCGCGACCTTCCTCGATAGCTTGCGTCGTACGCAATACCGAGTTTCACTAAACAACAATATGCTATTAAAACTAGCCGTTATGAATAGTAATAACCACTTTTTAAAATATTATAAATTTTATTTTTCAAAATGGACTTCATTTTTGGACTCAGAATATCGAAATTAGCCTAGGGTGAAATTTTGGTATTTTTCTGAAAACTTTCAATTTTTGATGAATAGTGAAACCACTAAGTGGTAGGTTAAAAAACTGAATTTTGCATAAAACTTAAGTTTACCGCTTCTGTGAATGGAATTTCGAAAATCTGAGAGACACGGTTAATATCAAGGACTAAAATGTGGTTCAATGAGATGAAAATAATTTTTTGGTGAATAGTAACTTTTTACTTTTTTTACCGCGGTTAATAGTAAATAGGGTAACTAAGGGTAAATATGATATTAATATTACCCTAACACATGTCCTAATTCTATTGGACAAGTGTAATTCGACCAAAAACAAACTTAGGAATAAAATATGACCATTTAGGCCCACTTGGATTAGATTAGGACATTTATTATTAATTTATTTAAAGAAGGGTTAAAATAGTTAAAATCAAAGTTTAATAAGTAAATCATTTTTAATATAGGGTTATACATAAGATAAATTCGATTGTAAATATTAATTAGAAAGATAAAACGATTTCCTACATGATGGTATTTTATTTGTAATTTTTAGACATCAAATAATTTAATTTATTTATGACACAAAGATGATGCAATAATTATCTTATTAATGAAATATTGACAAAATTGATAATATAAATACCAAAATAAATGTAATTTGAGACTTTTTATGAATTCCACTAATTTTCTAGGTTACTATGATATCTTAGTATTGATTTAATCAACTTGGTTCGAACATATAATTCTGTTATGACTTTCACAAAAATCATATATCAAATAGTGTCAAAATTGACACAAAATAGTTTTTAAATCAAATATTATATTATTAATTGTTATATTATTCCTAAAAATCTAAGGTTCGGCCAAATGACTTAGATAAGGATATATATATTAATAATAAACAATTTGGGGTTCGTTTGGCATGTTATAGTAAGTGTATTAACCATATAGTGAAAGAAAACAAAAAGACACGGTAAAAGTTAAATTAATTAACTTAGAGTTAAATCTAATTGATAAGGTTAAAATAATACCCTAAACTTGTCTAAATCCTATTGGTTGATAGGATTTCGACCCATCCCCACTTTAGCTTCGAAATAATACCCTTTGGAACCATTATAAACCGATTTTGACTTTAATATAAAATAATATTTTGAGATATTACTAAGGTGCCCCTCTCCTCCCTTATAAAAGGGCACCTCCTCCCCCTCCTCCTCACACCAATTTGAGCACTCAAGCTCGGCCAAACCCTGCCATTTTCCCTTCTCCACTTCCCTAGAATAATCCTAGAGGTCCTGGTCTTCTCCAAAGACCAATCTTAGTTCCTTAAGTGGAGGATTCAAAAAGGCGTTCCAAAGAAGAGGTAATATCCATTACCGATCTTTTCAATTTCTTTCTTCTTCAACTTCTTCTTCTTTAGTTGTTTCATGATAAAGTAATAAAATCAGTATTACTTACATACTGATATTTTATTATAAATATGAAACAACCCTAATTCACCTTCTATCCATCCTACGGAAAAATGAAATCACCGCGCGTGCGTACGTACGGAATACCGTCTCCACGCCGTGGTGTAATCTATTTTCCACCATCACCTTACAAGGATGGGTATAATGGTGTAATCAGTAACTATATATGATTATTATTAAGTAATATTGATACTGAAATAATATATATATACTCCAATACAATTCCACGATCATATGAACGATATCATCACTCGTGCGTACGTACGGAATACCGTCTCCACGATGTGATGCGACTCGTTCTACATGATCTTCATTTCATAATGATTATATAAATGAATTGAATGAATGAATATGGTATATACTACACTAATACCATTCTGGAAATGAATTATCTATAACCTAAAGATAAGAATAAGAATTTATTCGACAAAACACGCATAAGAACAAAAAGTTATAAAGACCCGAGTAACAAGTAACAATGAAATATTACTAACAAGAAGCTAATAATATGACCATATATGATCTCATATCAATATGTATGATTCTGGAATAAGTCAATAACATTATTTAAACCATTATACAGGAGCTTCGGACACGAACAAAGAAAATCGGACCTAAGGTAAGGGAAATATCACAATCTCATTTTTATCCGAGATTGTTTATTCGTAAGTATTTACTGGGGTGTATTTTATCATCCACATCCATGTTCCCTCAATATGTAATATTGTTTCCATCCACTTGAAATAGTTTAAATCCAATTTTACCCTTAGGTGAGTTTTTAGTAAAGAATAAGAAAGGAATCTTTTGTCGTTTTTCCGTACGAGGTACTTTTTGACTTTTCCGACAAAAGTACGAAGAATGTTTTTTTAACTTATACGGCATGAATGGATTTTTAAAACATTACTTCAAAGAAGCTTCCTTTACAAGTTTTCAAGTTTATCAACTTCTTTTAATTTAAAGTTGTACGACATGTTATGAAAGGAAAAATGTTTTTGAAGAAGAAAGGATATTTTCCTCAAGAATTCAATTCAAGTGTTTTATCAAAATTATTTTCCATCTAAGATAATAAAGGGTTCTGTTTCTATCCATATTTTTACATTGGTTTGACTATGTTGTGATGGAATTATGTTTATGAATTCCTTTATCATATATGAATTGATTTATGATGTCATGATGTTTCAAGAATCCCATTTTTGTTATATGTGTTATGCGATGATGTATGTTTTATGATTATGTGGCACACATAAGAAAGGATTCATTATAAGATGGGTGGGACCTATATCTCCCTCCAATGCATTGGGTAATGATTTTATATCTCATGAGATAGACATGGCTGGAACGGAAGGTTATTTCGGTTCAGTGATACAGGACTGAAACGAGGAGTGAACTCGGTTCAGAAAGGGACTTTGTCCACTAAGATAGTCTTGGCAATGAGTCATGACTAACAAGAAATGATTTTCCATGATTATGTGTGCATGCCACAAAGTTTCAAGTCTTATGTTATGATTATGGGGATCTCATTTTCACTTTTATGATTTATTCCATGATAAGATATTATGATCTCTTTTGCAGGTTTTGATTTTCAAAAAGTTATGATATGATTTTTATTTCCTTTATTTTCCCTTGCTGAGCATTTGAGCTCACCCTTTTATGTTTTCTTTTCCCCAGGTCAGGAAGATGGATATTAAGTAGAATATACTAAAAGGGACCCTAGATATGATGAAATAAATGGGAGACACTGTAGAAGATTTATGAACCAGTTGTTTATGTTTCCCAGTTTCTAAAGACACTATACCTATACGGTCCTTTGTGGTTTTGTCATATTTTGTAATAAGTGTGCTTCAATTTTGAAGTATTAACAATGTATGTAAAGTGTGGGTCGTTATAGTTGGTATCAGAGGAAAGGTATAGTCAAACTTTGGAAACTAGGATGTGAAAGCCTTAGTAAGAACCCTAAGGATAAGTCTAAGCATAGAACACAATCTTAGAAATGGCCATGAATAACCTAGGATAAGACCATAAGCATGAAAATTTTATTCTTGAATTATGTGGTTTCCTATTATAATTAGTGTTGCTCACACTATTCTTCTTGGTTTTAGTCAATGGCTGGAACCCGAAGGAACCGTGTTAATGCGGAATGCGATGGGCAATGCAATGATTGTCCCCCTGAGCAACCAAACGATATGGGAGCTGGAATGCAAAATCTTGTAGCCATGCTCACACAACTTTCTCAAGCTATGAATCATGCAGGATTTCCAAACGAACAAAGGAGGGAGCAACATTCTGTTGAATCCTTCATGAGGCAGCGTCCACCATCTTTCAGCGGGTCTACTGATCCATTAGTTGCTGAACAATGGATTAGTACTACTGAAAAGATATTTTCAGTTCTTCAATGTTCTGAGCATGATAAAGTCATCCTAGTAGTGTATCGTTTGGAAGGAGATGCTGATCAATGGTGGAATCTTGTTAAGAATACAAGGCAAAGGGATGAAATTGAGTCTATGGAATGGGACGAGTTCAAGAACTTATTTTTCAATAAGTACTTCCCTCGTATTCTCCGAACAAAGATGGAGAAAGAGTTCCTTGAACTGAAGCAAAGGGATGTGAATCTGTTAGTACCTATGAAGCAAATTTTACAAGACTTGCAAGGTACGCTTCTGGTATTATTATCCAACCTGAGAGTAAGATCGATCGATTCTTTAGTGGCTTAAAACCAAGTCTTCGAAGGGCGTTAGCCATAAGGGACTTCAATAGCTACGAGGAAATCGTTCGATGTGCTCTCAAAGTCGAGATGGAGATTGGAGTAACCCATCAGTCACATGGGTTTGATAAGAAGAGGAAGATGGAATTCAAAGAAAAATCTAAAGAGCACACGGAAAAGAAGATGAACTTTCCCTTATGCTCAAAGTGTGGAAAGAAACATGGAGGGAGTTGTCTTAAAGGGACAAGTAAATGTTTTAAATGTGGAAAGGAAGGTCATCAGGCATTTGAATGCCGTGATAATGGGAAGAAGATGTCTAATGATGCAAACAAAGGAAGGGATACACAGAATGAACCTGCTACACTTCAATGTTTCAAGTGCAAGGAGATGGGGCATTATGCCAATCAATGCACAAATCCAAGGGTTGATGATGATGGTCGACGTCAAAAAACTCTTAAGGCTAAAGACAAAGGAATGTCACATGCAATTTCTATCAGCGATGTGGAGTACGATAACGATGTGGTGAAAGGTACACTTACCATCCACTCTAAAGTAGCAAATGTTTTATTTGATTCTGGATCCACCCACTCTTTTATTTCTGAAAAATTTTCTAAGGGTATCACCGTATTACCTCAACAATTAGATGTTGAGTTAGCTGTGACAACACCTAATGGCACATCAATCGCATCAGAAGTTTATAATTCTTCTCCGATCGAAGTTTGTGGGAAAGTGCTTCCTGCAAATCTTGTGATCCTTCCTTTAGTGGAATTTGATGTGATTCTTGGCATGGATTGGCTTTCTCTACATGGAGCTCATATCAATTGCCAAAGAAGGGAAGTCACATTTCATATTCCAGATCAACCTACGATCGTCTATCAATTCAAGGATGAACATAACCTTCCAGTGGAAATTTCTTCCATCTTATGGGTATTGATTCCACTAAATGAAGGTTATTTATCTCAAATAGTTGGTGAGAAACTCACGATTAAGAATATGCCCATTGTACGGGAGTTTGATGATGTCTTTCCGGAGGAATTACCGGGTCTTCCACCAAATCGTGAAGTTGAGTTTTCAATAGAACTCGTACCGGGTGCTTTGCCTATTTCAAAGACACCTTATAGAATGGCCCCAATTGAGTTGCAGGAATTGAAGAAGCAACTCCAAGAGAATCTTGATAAGGGACTCATACGCCCTAGTGCGTCACCTTGGGGAGCACCTGTTCTATTTGTTAAGAAGAAAGATGGATCAATGAGACTCTGCATTGATTATCGAGAACTTAACAAGATCACTATCAAGAACAAATATCCTCTCCCACGCATTGATGACTTCTTTGACCAACTACGCGGAGCTCAATACTTTTCCAAGATTGATCTTCGTTCAGGGTATCATCAATTAAGGGTCAAAAGGGAGGATATACCAAAGACGACTTTCCGTACAAGGTATGGACACTATGAATTTATAGTGATGCCATTTGGTCTTACTAATGCCCCTGCTATCTTCATGGATCTAATGAATAGAGTCTTTAGAGACTATCTTGATCAATTTGTGGTAGTCTTTATAGACGATATTCTTGTCTATTCAAAGAGCAAGGAAGAACATGAAGATCACTTGAGAATTATATTGAAGACCCTGAGAAAGGAGAAGCTTTATGCCAAATTTACCAAGTGTGAATTTTGGCTTCAAAAAGTTGCATTTTTGGGTCATATAATCTCAAAAGAGGGGATATCTGTGGATCCAGCAAAAACAGAGGTTATCGAAAGATGGTCAAGACCAACAACAGTAACTGAGATCCGAAGTTTTCTTGGTTTGGCTGGATATTATCGACGTTTTGTAAAAGATTTTTCACGATTATCTAATCCACTCACCAAGTTGACTCGGAAAGGAGTTAAGTTTGTCTGGACAGAGGAATGTGAAGAGAATTTCAAGGAGCTGAAAAGAAGGTTATCCAGTGCACCTGTGCTCACACTGCCTTGTAGTGGAGAAAGGTTTGTGATCTACAGTGATGCATCCAAGAAGGGATTGGGGTGTGTTCTTATGCAAAATGATATGGTGATAGCTTATGCCTCACGACAGTTGAAAATCCATGAACAAAATTACCCAACACATGATTTGGAGTTGGATGCGGTAATCGTTGCATTAAAGATTTGGAGGCATTACCTTTATGGTGAAAGGTGTGATATTTATACTGATCATAAAAGTTTAAAGTATATTTTCACACAAAAGGAGTTGAATATGCGTCAAAGAAGATGGTTGGAGCTGATTAAGGATTATGACTGCTCAATCCATTACCACCCTGGGAAAGCAAACAAGGTGGCAGATGCATTAAGTCGACAAGACCATGCTAGTTCATCCATGATGAGGATCACAAAAGATCCAATATTTATGGATTTACAAAGGATGGATCTTAGAATTATAATGGAAGGGGAAAAATCTTATCTTTCTCAAATGAATGTTCAACCATCTATACATGTGAAGATTAAAGAGGCACAGAAAGAAGATGTCGAGTTACAAAAGAAGGTGAGAAATGTTCTTGAATTCAACCTTGATTGTGATGGGATAATAAAGTTCAGGAATCGGGTTTGTGTTCCTCCCATCCCCGAATTAAAGAAAGAGCTGCTGGATGAGGCTCATAGTTCTTCATTCTCTATTCATCCTGGAAGCACGAAGATGTATAGGGACCTGAAAGAGTACTTCTGGTGGGATGGCATGAAAAGAGATGTTGCTGAATATGTCTCTCGATGCTTGGTTTGTCAACAAGTTAAAGCTGAGAGACAGAAGTCTAAGGGGATGTTACAACCATTACCCATACCCGAATGGAAATGGGAAAACATCACTATGGACTTTGTCACAGGACTTCCTAAAACATCCAAAGGCAATAATGCTATCTGGGTCATAGTTTATCGTCTTACAAAGTCTGCACACTTCATTGCTATTAGAGAGGATTTCTCTCTAGATCATATTGCCAGGATATATGTAAAGGAAGTGGTAAGATTGCATGGAGTACCACTTTCTATTATATCTGATCGAGATCCGAGATTTACCTCGAAGTTCTGGCGAAGTCTTCAGCATACTCTGGATACAGAGTTGAGTTTCAGCACTGCTTATCATCCACAGACAGACGGTCAGTCTGAGAGAACAATTCAAACCCTAGAAGATATGTTGAGAGCTTGCTCTATGGATTTCAAAGGAGGTTGGGATCAACACCTACCTTTGGTGGAATTTTCTTATAATAATAGCTTTCACTCCAGTATTCAGATGGCTCCTTATGAAGCTCTCTATGGAAAGAAATGCAGGACTCCAACTTGCTGGGATGAAGTTGGGGAAAGAAAGCTATTAGGACCTGATCTCATTGATGAAATGGCAGAAAAGGTCAGATCTATTCAACAACACATAAGAGCAGCTCAGAGTCGACAGAAAAGTTATGCCGACAACCGAAGAAAAGACATAGAGTTTGAAGTGGGCGATAAAGTGTTCTTACGAATATCTCCCTGGAAGAGGGTTATGAGATTTGGAAAGAAGGGGAAGTTGAGCCCTAGATATATCGGTCCTTTTGAAATACTGGATCGTGTTGGGAAGGTAGCTTACCGATTGGCGCTTCCACCGAATCTCTCTCAAGTTCACGATCTGTTCCACGTATCTCTCCTGAGAAAGTACATACCAGATCCTTCACATGTACTCAGCTTAGAAGTTGTACCGCTGGAGCAAGATCTTTCTTATGAAGAACAGCCGATAGAGATTCTGGATCGTAGCGAAAAAGTCCTACGAAACAAGACCACTCGCTTGGTGAAAGTTTTATGGAGAAACCACCAACTTGAAGAAGCTACATGGGAGCTTGAGGATATGATGACGGAGAAGTATCCTCATTTGTTTGTTGCAAAGTGAAGAATTTCGAGGGAGAAATTCTTTTTAAGGGGGGTAGAATGTAACACCCGAGACTTTTATGTTATATAAATCATCAAAGGAATCTTTTTCTACACAACACTTGCTTGGCTTGCTTTACACGCAATCGCGACCTTCCTCGATAGCTTGCGTCGTACGCAATACCGAGTTTCACTAAACAACAATATGCTATTAAAACTAGCCGTTATGAATAGTAATAACCACTTTTTAAAATTTTATAAATTTTATTTTTCAAAATGGACTTCATTTTTGGACTCAGAATATCGAAATTGGCCTAGGGTGAAATTTTGGTATTTTTCTGAAAACTTTCAATTTTTGATGAATAGTGAAACCACTAAGTGGTAGGTTAAAAAACTGAATTTTGCATAAAACTTAATTTTACCGCTTCTGTGAATGGAATTTCGAAAATCCGAGAGACACGGTTAATATCAAGGACTAAAATGTGGTTCAATGAGATGAAAATAATTTTTTGGTGAATAGTAACTTTTTACTTTTTTTACCGCGGTTAATAGTAAATAGGGTAACTAAGGGTAAATATGATATTAATATTACCCTAACACATGTCCTTATTCTATTGGACAAGTGTAATTCGACCAAAAACAAACTTAGGAATAAAATATGACCATTTAGGCCCACTTGGATTAGATTAGGACATTTATTATTAATTTATTTAAAGAAGGGTTAAAATAGTTAAAATCAAAGTTTAATAAGTAAATCATTTTTAATATAGGGTTATACATAAGATAAATTCGATTGTAAATATTCATTAGAAAGCTAAAACGATTTCCTACATGATGGTATTTTATTTGTAATTTTTAGACATCAAATAATTTAATTTATTTATGACACAAAGATGATGCAGTAATTATCTTATTAATGAAATATTGACAAAATTGATAATATAAATACCAAAATAAATGTAATTTGAGACTTTTTATGAATTACACTAATTTTCTAGGTTACTATGATATATTAGTATTGATTTAATCAACTTGGTTCGAACATATAATTCTGTTATGACTTTCACAAAAATCATATATCAAATAGTGTCAAAATTGACACAAAATAGTTTTTAAATCAAATATTATATTATTAATTGTTATTTTATTCCTAAAAATCTAAGGTTCGGCCAAATGACTTAGATAAGGATATATATATTAATAATAAACAATTTGGGGTTCGTTTGGCATGTTATAGTAAGTGTATTAACCATATAGTGAAAGAAAACAAAAAGACATGGTAAAAGTTAAATTATTTAACTTAGAGTTAAATCTAATTGATAAGGTTAAAATAATACCCTAAACTTGTATAAATCCTATTGGTTGATAGGATTTCGACCCATCCCCACTTTATCTTCGAAATAAGACTCTTTGGAACCATTATAAACCGATTTTGACTTTAATATAAAATAATATTTTGAGATATTCCTAAGGTGCCCCTCTCCTCCCTTATAAAAGGGCACCTCCTCCCCCTCCTCCTCACACCAATTTGAGCACTCAAGCTCGGCCAACCCCTGCCATTTTCCCTTCTCCACTTCCCTAGAATAATCCTAGAGGTCTTGGTCTTCTCCAAAGACCAATCTTAGTTCCTTAAGTGGAGGATTCAAAAAGGCGTTCCAAAGAAGAGGTAATATCCATTACCGATCTTTCCAATTTCTTTCTTCTTCAACTTCTTCTTCTTTAGTTGTTTCATGATAAAGTAATAACATCAGTATTACTTACATACTGATATGTTATTATAAATATGAAACAACCCTAATTCACCTTCTATCCATCCTACAGAAAAATGAAATCACCGCGCGTGCGTACGTACGGAATACCGTCTCCACGCCGTGGTGTAATCTATTTTCCACCATCACCTTACAAGGATGGGTATAATGGTGTAATCAGTAACTATATATGATTATTATTAAGTAATATTGATACTGAAATAATATATATATATATACTCCAATACAATTCCACGATCATAGGAACGATATCATCACTCGTGCGTACGTACGGAATACCGTCTCCACGATGTGATGCGACTCGTTCTACATGATCTTCATTTCATAATGATTATATAAATGAATTGAATGAATGAATATGGTATATACTACACTAATACCATTCTGGAAATGAATTATCTATAACCTAAAGATAAGAATAAGAATTTATTCGACAAAACACGCATAAGAACAAAAAGTTATAAAGACCCGAGTAACAAGTAACAATGAAATATTACTAACAAGAAGCTAATAATATGACCATATATGATCTCATATCAATATGTATGATTCTGGAATAAGTCAATAAAATTATTTAAACCATTATACAGGAGCTTCGGACACGAACAAAGCAAATCTGACCTAAGGTAAGGGAAATATCACAATCTCATTTTTATCCGAGATTGTTTATTCGTAAGTATTTACTGGGGTGTATTTTATCATCCACATCCATGTTCCCTCAATATGTAATATTGTTTCCATCCACTTGAAATAGTTTAAATCCAATTTTACCCTTAGGTGAGTTTTTAGTAAAGAATATGAAAGGAATCTTTTGTCGTTTTTCCGTACGAGGTACTTTTTGACTTTTCCGACAAAAGTACGAAGAATGTTTTTTTTTAACTTATACGGCATGAATGGATTTTTAAAACATTACTTCAAAGAAGATTCCTTTACAAGTTTTCAAGTTTATCAACTTCTTTTATTTTAAAGTTGTACGACATGTTATGAAAGGAAAAATGTTTTTGAAGAAGAAAGGATATTTTCCTCAAGAATTCAATTCAAGTGTTTTATCAAAATTATTTTCCATCTAAGATAATAAAGGTTTCTGTTTCTATCCATATTTTTACATTGGTTTGACTATGTTGTGATGGAATTATGTTTATGAATTCCTTTATCATATATGAATTGATTTATGATGTCATGATGTTTCAAGAATCCCATTTTTGTTATATGTGTTATGCGATGATGTATGTTTTATGATTATGTGGCACACATAAGAAAGGATTCATTATAAGATGGGTGGGACCTATATCTCCCTCCAATGCATTGGGTAATGATTTTATATCTCATGAGACAGACATGGCTGGAACGGAAGGTTATTTCGGTTCAGTGATACAGGACTGAAACGAGGAGTGAACTCGGTTCAGAAAGGGACTTTGTCCACTAAGATAGTCTTGGCAATGAGTCATGACTAACAAGAAATGATTTTCCATGATTATGTGTGCATTCCACAAAGATTCAAGTTTTATGTTATGATTATGGGGATCTCATTTTCATTTATATGATTTATTCCATGTTAAGATATTATGATCTCTTTTGCAGGTTTTGATTTTCATAAAGATATGATATGATTTTTATTTCCTTTATTTTCCCTTGCTGAGCATTTGAGCTCACCCTTTTATGTTTTCTTTTCCCCAGGTCAGGAAGATGGATATTAAGTAGAATATGCTAAAAGGGACCCTAGATATGATGAAATAAATGGGAGACACTGTAGAAGATTTATGAACCAGTTGTTTATGTTTCCCAGTTTCTAAAGACACTATACCTATACGGTCCTTTGTGGTTTTGTCATATGTTGTAATAAGTGTGCTTCAATTTTGAAGTATTAACAATGTATGTAAAGTATGGGTCGTTATAGTGAAGATGATGACGACTCTACCAAAATCCTCCGTGGATTCAAGGACAATGACTACATCACTCAGCGATCCTACGTGGATCAGTGCTACCGATCATGTGTGGGTCAGATCCTGTGTGGGTCAGCACTCAGTGGTCCTGTGTGGGCCAGCGCCTACAGATCCTGTGTGGGTCCGATCCTATGTGGGTCATTGTGGGGGTTAGTTACCTATTGATCCTTTGTGGGTCATTGTGGGGGTTAGTTACCTATCGATCTTTTTTGGGTCATTCCGGGGGTTAGTACCTATCGATCCTTCGTGGGTCTGACAGCTTAGATGAATCAGTGGCTATATCTAATCATCTCTATCACCATACGAAGAAGTATACATGTGTGAGCTGAATCTTGACTTTCAATACTTATCTTTGATAAGTTTGACTTGATATCTTGTGTGGATTACATTTTGCTTTCTTGTGTGGATGGGGTTTTGATTTCCTGTGTGGACTGGGTTGTACTTGAGCTTGGATGTTGAAGCCGAATGAGAATTGAAGACTTAGGTATATGTATGGGAATATACCTAAGTAATGTCGGATATTACTTCGTGATTGTATATTCTTTTATGGATTATATCATTTGTGGATTCTGGGAGACCTTTGGGGGTCTCGGGGTCCCTACTGAGTAGCTTATACTCACCCCTGCACGGGCTATGCCCACACTACGTAGTGATTGTTGCAGACGACGGACAGCGCTGATCGCGGTTGAGGCTTGCGGAGCAGGTCTGTACCCGGAGGTGGACCACTGGGCGGGACCTACTTGGAGCAGACGGCTGGACCCGAGGAGCTATAGAGGCTATCTGTATTCACCCTTCAGGTGGGACTTCTAGTGGATGGCTCGAGGCTGCGACTTTACTTTCAGTTGTTGTTTTCCCTTTACAGTTGTACTTTACTTTCAGTTTGGGTTTGTATACTGGCCCACTTACTTTTCCGCACTTACTTTTGTATCAGTTTTTACTTCTACTGCTTGATTGTTCTTTGGTGTTTGTTTACTTAAAAAGGAAATGCCTTCCCTTTTTATCGGGAATTGCGCCTTGGTGCTAGTCTCCAGCCCCTGGCCTATGGAAGGCGGTCTTGGGTTAGTCACGGCACGGGCCCCGAGGACGGGTCGTGACAAATTGGTATCATAGGAGTTCGGTTCTACCACAGAACTCAGGACTCTGATCTTTTTCTATGTGAAGAAATAGTGTTAAGAGTATTGAGTGTGGTTATCAGTCTAGGGAGTCCAGTGTTGGTGCGGCGGCCGACGTATCCTCACACTAGGACCCTGACTTCTAATTTCTGACTTAATGCATGAAAACATTGATTGCATGTGTGTTTCAAGTTTCCTTTGTGATTACTTGGTGTCAGCTCACCAGGTATACTGTTTGACCGTGGCACACCTGTTTCTTTTCAGGATGGCCCCATGATGGCAGCCATCTAGGGTTCCGAGAGTTGTGTGTGACGACATCCCACCGAGCGACGAGGCCTCGGTACAGGGCCCTTTGACAGCAGAGGCACCTGCGGTACCTCTACCCGCCGAGCCACCGATGATACCAGCCCCAGCCTCTGTCGATGCATGTCGCCTTAGTGCACTGCACGAGTTTCAGTGCCAGCGACCACCCAGGTTCCATGGGGAGACGGACCCTCAGGCAGATGAGGATTGGCTGGTGGCAGCTGTACGAGTTTTCAGGTTAGTGAGGACACCGGCAGACCTCATAGTGATCCTCGCAGTGAGCCTACTGCACGCGGCAACAGGCAGATGGTGGAGCTTGATGCTCCAGGTGCACGATGAGGCATCTCTCCTCTGTAAGGACTTTGAGAGCCTCTTCTGCTCGGAGTTTGTCCTAGCCACCCTCCATATGGTGTTCATCCAGGAGCTTCTACAGCTGCGGCAGGGCAGCTTGACGGTCGGCCAGTACTCGGAGAGATTTACCGATCTCTCGCGCTACTCGACAGACATGGTACGAGACCCATTCTTTCAGGCCCGGACCTTTGAGCAGGGATTGAGGCATGAGATCAGGGCATCAATGATCTCCCTCAGCATTCTGACTCAGGCATGGGTAGTAGAGCGAGCCCTTTTGATCGAGAGCTTCCTTGCTGAGCCTACTTCAGTAGCGAGACCTACAGCAGGGCGGCAAGTAGCAGAGTGTTCTGCAGCAGGTAGTCGACAGATGACTCATGGGTTCAGGCAGACCAGAACCTCAGGAAGATGACCTCAGGACATTGTCTTAGCAGTGCGGGGCACATAGAACGGAGCCAGTCTTTCGAGAGGCAGACAGTGCTACGCATGCGGCGGGCAGGGTCACATGGCTCGTGACTGCCCGACCCGCCATGCCGAGGAGCATCATACGGTTGAGGGGCCACCCAGGCAGAGGAAGAGGGTCGATCGTGGTGGTCCGCGGGGAGCAGGCAGACGAGGCAGTGGAGCTGGCCGAGCAGAAGGTGGTGGGCAGTGCTTTGAGGCTCTACCACCACCACCACCAGGAGGTCCATCCCGACCACAGGGAGCTAGCAGGCAGAGATATGCACAACTTCAGGAAACAGAGGCCTACGACCACGGCGCGCCCGAGATGATTCGAGGTACTATCTCTATCTATTCCACCCTTTCTGCAGTTCTTATAGACATAGGAGCGAGTCATTATTTCATAGCCGCTGCCCTTGTTCGGAGATCGAAGATTCCGACAGAGCTGTTGGCTCGATCCTTACGGCTAGAGACTCCTACGGGAGTAGAATCGACGATTACGCACTGGTTTTGGCAGTGTGATCTTACTCTAGGAGGCGAGATCTTCGGCTGGGATCTTCTTATAGTGGCGTCGATGCCTTACGACGTCATCTTGGGCATGGATTGGTTATCTACAGTCCATGCTCAGATTGACTATATTAGGCGCAAGGTGCGGTGTGTATGCACCGACGGGAGTAGGTTCACCTTCACTAGTGAGAAGGGAGCCTTCACAGCACAGGATGGACTCCCGCAGAGGAGAGGACACCCCATCACTCATCAGTTGGCTAGCCTCATCCTAGGAGTAGTTGAAGTGTGGAGTCCTAGTTTTCCTGCAGTGGTGGATCAGTATGTGGACGTTTTCCCCGACGACGTTCCAGGACTACCTCCTCACGGAGAGGTAGACTTTTATATTGATCTATACCCCGAGACAGCCCCGATATCCACCACCGCATATCGGATGGCTCCCACCGAGCTTCGAGAGCTACAGGTACAGTTGGAGGACTTGCAGGGCAAGGGATTCATCCGACCCAGTTTTTCACCCTGGGCTTCCCCGATATTGTTCGCCAAGAAGGCGGATGGGAGATTGCGACTTTGTGTCGACTATCGTCGCCTGAACCAGGTGACAGTGAGGAACAAGTATCTGCTACTAAGGATTGATGACCTCTTCAATCAGCTCAAGGGATCATGGTGGTTCTCGAAGATAGACCTCAGGTTAGGCTATCATCATCTCAAAGTTTGGGATGAGGACGTGCAGAAGACGACATTCAGATGTCGGTATGGCCACTATGAGTTCTTGGTTATGCCATTCAGCATAACCAATGCTCCCACAGTGTTAATGGGCCTCATGAAAAAGATCTTTCATCCATACCTCGATCGATTTGTCATGGTATTCATCGACGGCATTTTGATATACTCGACCACTGAGGAGGAGAACGCCTACCACTTGCGGGTTGTACTGGACACACTCCGAGAGCACCAGCTTTATGGTAAGCTCTCGAAGTGTTAGTTATGGATAGGTGAGGTCAAATTCTTGGGACACATCATCTCTGAGGCAGGAGTTGTAGTGGATCCTACGATTATTGAGGCAGTGCTAGCTTGGGAGCCACCCAGGAGCGTGACGGAGTTGCGAAGTTTCTTGGGACTAGATGGGTACTACCAGAGATTTGTGCCAGACTTCTCCAGAGTTGTAGAACCACTCTCATCTTTGACGAAGAAGGGGAAACCATTTGTGTGGTCAGATAGATGTCAACAGAGCTTCTAGGAGCTGATATAGAGATTGACCAATGCGCCTATCTTGAGGTTGCAGGAGGAGGGAGTAGGGTACGTAGTTTAATGCGATGCATCAGGGACCAGACTCGGATGTGTCCTGATGCAGGAGCAGGCCATGATATCCTATGGATCACGTCAGTTGAGGCAGCATGAGAATAACTACTCTACCCATGACCTAGAGTTAGCAGCAGTGGTCTTCTCTCTGAAGATGTGGCGACACTATCTGATGGGAAAGCGCTTTACAGTCTATTCTGACCATCAGAGTCTCAGGTACATCTTCTCGCAGAAGGACCTAAACCTGAGACAATGGTGATGGCTCGAGTTCCTCCAGGACTATGACTTTGAGATAGTCTATACTCGTGGGAAGGGGAATGTAGTAGCTGATGCTCTCAGCAAGAGTACGGGCATCCAACTACTTGGGGAGGTGATAGAGCAGCTAGCCGCTTTGCCGATATCCTTCGTGGATTGAGATGGAGCAGCCTTTCTTCAGTCACTCACAGTCACTCCTCCACTAATGCAGTGGGTCAGAGAGGCACAGCGTGGGGACGCTGACTGTGAGATGCGGCGTGCACAGATATCCTCAGGACAGTCACCTGATGGATTCTCCGTGGGAGGAGAGCACGATGTCCTTTTCAGATGACCAACCATGGCACCAGTTCTTTATGAGAGGAGGTGCTGAAATATTTTCACACTTCCCCTTTGGCGGTACATCCTGGAGTCGAGAAGATGTACCAGGATCTCAGATTACAGCACTGGTGTCTAGGCATGAAGAAGGCTATGGCAGAGTTCGTTTCTCGATGCCTCACCTGCCAGTAGGTGAAGGCAGAGCACCAGGTACCAACAGGCTTTGTACAACCCTTGGAGGTCCCGGAGTGGAAGTGGGATGGGATATGTATGGACATCATGACTGGAATTCCATGCACTTACAGGGGTCACGACTCCATTTGGGTGATTGTCGACCGACTCACCAAGTCGGCACACTTCTTACCCATCAGAGAGTAGGGATCAGTGGAGAGCTTGGGACGTCTCTACGTTCATAAGATTGTACGGCTTCACGGTGTGCCATCATCTATCGTCTCTGATCGAGATGCTCGCTTTACTTCCCATATTTGGAAGGGGTTGCAGGAGGCATTCAGGACGCAGCTACGTCTGAGCACCGCCTTTCACACTCAGACAAATGTTCAGATGGAGAGGACTATACAGACTCTCGAGTACATGCTCCACGCATGTGTCCTCGACTTTGGTCGTAGCTGGGAGTACCACCTACCCATGGTGGAGTTCGCGTACAACAACAGTTACCACTCCACCATCGGGACGACACCATACAAGTCGTTATATGGCCGAACATGCAGGTCACCTTTGTGCTGGACAGACCCTGGGGAGTCAGCACTTGTGGGACCGAAGATGGTCCAGGCCACGACCGAGAAGGTCCAGGTCATCCAGGAGTGGATGAGGACAGCTCAGAGCCAGCAGAAGTCTTATGCTGACAGGAGTCGGAGGCCACTTGAGTTCGAGTATGGTGACCACGTCTTCTTGCGGGTCTCACCTCGACGTGGATTACAGAGATTTGGTCGAGCCAGAAAGTTATCTCCGCGCTTCATCAGACCTTTCTAGGTCCTCAGTAGGGTTGGCGAGGTGGCTTATCGCCTGGCTCTACCACCTCAGATGCACCAGGTGCACGAAGTCTTCCACGTATCTCAGCTGAGGACATACGTTCATGACCCGACACATATCATTGACCATGGGGAGCTAGACGTTTATGATGGGGAGACTTTTGTGGAGGTCACAGTGTATATCGAGGATCGACAGGAGCGGTTCCTACGTGGACGGTCAATTCCTCTAGTGTGCATTAGATGACAGCACAGGAACCTCCAGGAGAGCACTTGGGAGCGGGAGGCTCAGATGCGTGCCAAGTACACACATTTGTTCCCCGAGTTTTTGATGTATCTTTATGGGGACCTAAAGCCCTGAGGTTGGAGTAATGTAAAGACCTGTAAAATTCAAGGGAAAATGTTTTTTTTCTTAATTGTTTTTGGGATTTTACAAGAACGCGGTTTCTGATGGCACTTGATTCCGAGGCCCGGTGTGCCCGGAATTTCTATTCGAAGTTTAGCTTGGGTACGTTCAGTGAACGAACGAGTGAGTTTTTCTAACTTTTGAACCGGTGCTCAGAATCGAATTCCGAGGGCACCGATGGATTCACAGCACTAGTAATTGCTTAGGAATACCTTTTCCGGAGTTGCGTTTTCACGAGAGAATTTGATAAAAATTGTGGAAGTTAAAATAAAGTTTTAGCTACAATTTTTATTTCTAAGTGGTTTAAACTTTGAGTGGAAGTTGGGGTAACCAACCAACTTCTCATGGGAGGTTATGAGAGTGGTGGGGCCCACACGAACCCCACCCCTTCATTTTCCCAAACTCCTTCAACTCACCATTAATTTGATAACTTATGTTAATTAATTAGGTGAGTTTAATTTGAATGTTTGAAATTCAAAAGCTTAAGTTATGTTAATAAAATAAGTGTTGAAATTATTTTATTCGGTTGTTCTTGTTGTGTGAGTATTTGGAGAAATGTTGAGGAGTTTGAAAAACTTCTTCTTCTTCTTTGATGAAGAACACGAAGGACGCCAGATCCTCGGAGATCGACGACGCGACGCCGACGAATCATTTCCCCACGATGTGACTCTCTCCTTCTACGACACCTTCTTCCGCGACGGTTATTTCCATGACAAACCCTCACTCAACGATTCTACGAGGTAGGGGTTTAATTATTATTTCATTTGTTCCTGTTTACTTCATCGTTGGTTTGTCGTCTATTTGAGGCCACCTGTTATCGCAATAACGGGAGGAGGTCGGACCGCAGGAAGATGACCGACTCTCCTCCCCTCTTTGGTTATTTGATATTCATGCAGAATGAACAAAGCAACGCGGTGCCGAAGCACAACACAAGAATTATGAAGGAGAGGGGAAGAATAGCCATGCCGTCGCGCCGCACCGTTGAAGACGAACCAAAGACGTGACACCGTTGCGCCGTGCCGGAGAACCACAAAATCACCACGGCCAGAGCGGGGCCACGGTGGATGGGCGTGGCGCCATCACGCCGCCCCGGATGGACCATGGTCGTGGCTGGTTCCGGGCTGCGGCAGAGCAGAGGAACCGACGGCCAGTTACGGGCCACCGACGTCGGAGTAGGGGGACCAGACCTTGCCGGTCCCGTGGGGGCAACAGCCGGCCGGCCGGAGCGGGCCGGACGGACAGGGGAAGAACCGGGGGTTTCAACCCCTGGCTGGCCAGAAAAGCGGCTCCCACGTGGAGCCGTGGTTACAAAAAACGGGGGAAGGGGGGGGGGCAGCGCCCCCCCGTGTCCCTTCGCTCGGCCGACACGACCGAGCCCCTGGCTGGCACCAGCGCGCCGGGCCGGCTGCCCTGGCCGGTCCGCCAGACCGGGCCACCAGGCCGCGCCGGGCCGTGCCAACTGGTTCAGGCCGTGCCCAAGTGGGCCGGACCCGGGTCGGGTCGACCCAGTTTGGGCCGACCCAGGGGGTACCGGGCCGGGTCGGACTGGGCCCGAACCCCCCAAATACAGGACTTTTTAGTCTGATGCCCATAACTTGATCTACGAGCCTCTGATCGATGCATCATCAGTTGCATTGAGATCCTTGGATCGAGATGGTCGTTTCAGTATATTACACTCAAGGTTTCGAAGTACATTGGGTTCGGCCGGGTTGGTTCGTACACAAAACCAACCGGGCCCTCGAAGCGGAAACACTTATAACATGAGCTCTGGATATCCGATTGACGTGCCGTCAACTTTGATGGATTACTCTAAGTGAGACAGACCTTTTGGCTTACTTCGCTCTAGGTTTGGATGTATATGCAGTACGGTCGAGTTGGTTTTGACTTAAAATCAACCGGGCCCTTGGGACGAAAAAACCAATAACTCTCAGACCAGGCATCCGATTGACGCGCCGTCTGTGACGTTGAGTTCCTGTTGACGATATGAAACTTTTGGATACATCAACTCCGGACATTGTGTCAGTTGATGTATCATCCCCTCGGCTCATGGAGCGGACCCTCTCGAACGAGCTTGTTGTGTGTGGGAACCCTAGAGCTGGCTGCGACTGCGACGACGATGACGAGTATACAGAAATCCTCCGTGGATTCGACGACGACGACTACAACACTCAGCGATCCAACGTGGATTAGTGCTACCGATCCCGTGTGTGTCATATCCTGTGTGGGTCAGCGCTCAGTGGTCCTGTGTGGGCCAGCGCCTACAGATCCTGTGTGGGTCTGATCCTGTGTGGGTCATTACGGGGGTTAGTTACCTATCGATCCTTTCTGGGTCATTGCGGGGGTTAGTTACCTATCGATCCTTTGTGGGTCATTGAGAGGGTTAGTACTTATCGATCCTTCATGGGTCCGACGGATTAGATGAATCAGTGGCTATATCTAATCATATCTATCGTCATACGAAGAAGTATACCTATGTGAGATGAATCTTGACTTTCAATCCTTATCTTCGATAAGTTTGACTTGATATCCTGTGTAGATTATGTTTTGCTTTCCTGTGTGGATGGGGTTTTGATTTCCTATGTGGATTGGGTTGTACTTGAGCTCGGATGTTGGAGACTAACGAGAATTGAAGTCTTAGATATATTTATGGGCATATACCTAAGTAATGTCGGATGTTACTTCGTGATTGTATCTTCTTTTGTGGGTTATCCTTTGTGAATTCTGGGAGACCTTCAGGGGTCTCAGGGTCCCTACAGAGTAGCTTATACTCACCCCTTCACGGGCTATGCCCGCACTACATTGTGTTGGTTGTAGACGACGGACAGCGCTGATTGCGGTTGAGGCTTGCGGAGCAGGTCGGTACTCGGACGCGGACCACTGGGCGGGACATACTCGGAGCAGATGGATGGACCCGAGAAGCTGTGGAGTCTATCTGTACTCACCCATCAGGTGGGACTTCCAGTGGATGGATTGAGGCTTCGGCTTTACTTTCACCTGCTGTTTTCCCTTTCCAGTTGTACTTTACTTTTAGTTTGGGTTTGTATATTGGCCCACTTACTTTTCCACACTTACTTTTTTATCAGTTTTTACTTAGTGATTACTTCTACACTTGCTTGCTCTATGGTGTTTTTTTACTTTACAAAGGCAATACCTTCCATTTTTATCGGGAATTACGCCTTGTTTCTAGTCGCCAGCCCCTGGCCTATGGAAGGCGGGCTTGGGGTAGTCATGGCACGGGCCCCGAGGATGGGCCGTGACAAAAATTCCCTAGAATGACGCATAAAAAATTCTTTCAATTCTATACCCTTCTAGAGGGATTCCAAGGTCTTCTGACTCTGTTATAGTTGATTTAAAGCCCGTTTGGAAGATCTACATCGCTTTGGGTAGGTAGTTTCTTCCCCAATGATCTTATATTCATATCCCATTATTTTTGTGGGTTTTTATCCTATATTTTTTTTGGATATATATCTAGTTTCTAGGAATCTAGATCTAGGTTTTTGAGTATAGATCTATAATTAAAAGATTTAGATTTGTTTAATCTTGGATTTAGGTTTTAGATCCAGATCTCACGCTACATCATTATTCTATTGAAATTGAGGATTTCTATTAGGTGATCATTCATCAACGAATTGAGTTTGGTGGTCTATAATTAAATTTCCAACATCCAGATTTCAATTATGTGTATGTAGTTATATATTTTTCTAATTGATGTTTAGAAATTGAGTTCTTGATCAAATTAATTAATTGAGGAAAACATGAAATTCAAGAGATTGGGATTACAGATTTGAGATAATAATATTTTGAGTTAATTATGGCACATTTATATTATTCATTTTAGATAATTAATTTTTGAGTTAATTATGGTATATTGATATTTTTGATTTGATATAATTAAATGTTGAGTTAATTATGATATATTTAGATTTTTAATTTATGATAATTAATTGTGGAGATAGTTATGTGATATTGAGTTATTGAATATTGATTAATTAATTAGTGAATTAATTGATTATATTTAAGTTCTTAATTAATTGAAAAATTTCTAAAATGGTTTTATTTGATAAAATAATTGTTGAATTAGTAATGAGAATGATAATATTAATTAATTGTTAGATTAATTAATGAAATAAATTTGAATAATAAATTATAGAAATAAAATTTTCATGTTTATTGATAGTAATAAATGCTAACAATGAAATTTATGTGTTATTTGGGAACAATAAAAGGTAAAAGTGGAATATTTGTGTAAATTGAGAATAATAAATGGTAACAATAAGATTTATGTGTTAATTGAGAACAATAAATGTTAACAATAACATTTATGTATTAATTGAGAACAATAAATGGAAAAAATTGGAATTTATGTGTTAATTGAAAAAAATGAATGGTAATAATGTGATTTATGTGCTAATTATAAAAATAAATGCTAAAAATGGGATTTATGTGCTGATTGTGATAAAGAATGGAAACAAAAGGTGTTCTGAGATACAATATACCACATGTATATTACAAGATATGACATGATCTGAGAAAGTATTGAGGTGTAGGTGTTTATGGGAACCTAGGTGTTTATGTTGTTGAACAAATATTAATTGATAATGTGATAACTATTTACTTATACACTATAATTATTAATTTATAGAGATACAAAAACTATCATTTGACAAGATATTGTTTTATACATTGTTGGTTGTTGCATACTGAGTTATACTCATACCGTACTATGAATGACTGATCAGTTCCCAAATAGATTATATGATTTCATGATAGGTCAAGGGAAAATGACCAGTGTAAGATGGATGATTTGGGATGGATAATTGATAAGGGAACAAGATGTGGTTATAGACCCACTGAGAGTTTTTAGTGTCCTAACTTTTGAGATTTCATTTTTACACTTGACATGTATTTAGCATGTCAAATCAACTGTTCATTTTTGATATTGTATTCCCATTTTTGGTCATATTGAGATAATGACTTTTAATTTTTATTGAATATTTGTTATTTTATTGTGTCTTAATTTGTACTGGTGCATTACTCAATTGATAAGAAGTTATAGTCTCCCCATGACTAATATTAGCCCTTTTATTTTTGTTTTAAGACTCTGAAATACGGGGAGGGATGCCTAAGGCCATGTAACTAACCGACTAGTGGAAATGCTGAGTGGTACCTAGGTCTAGATGTTACAAATTTGTATCTAATGAGTTTTATTTTCTTTTTTCATTATATTACTATTTGGGAAATGTTGAAATGGGGATAGAAAGAGTTAGACCTTGGTTACGAGCTCATTCATGGGAGTTTCAAATGCATATATGAGGGAATACCCCAAGTACATAGGTTATGATTGTTGTTATTATTATTTTCTTTTACATTTGAATATTTTTTTCACCTTGGGTGATCCACTTGTTGGGTGATGTGATTAATATTTTTGAAAATTATTAAAAATTGACTCATGGTGTGGTATTCCATGAGAGGTTAGTTTCATTAATCATTCTAGACAGTCAGGATTATTATTACATGCATCATTTTAGGCACACAAGGGGAAATAGGTTTTGGGTAAGTTGTTGAACTTGAAATATTTTTCTTTACTTGTGAAATTGAAATGAAAATGGTGACTAACATGAAATTGAAAAATATTGTAACATTATGCAAGATAAGAAATAGGGGATGTTTAATTATAATGTTGATATGATAATGTGTTTACACTTGTTAACCCAGACCTAGGTGTAGGATGGTTAAGGGTAGTGATAGTACCATGGTTTTGAATTCATTTTGAGGTTCGAGGAAAAGAATTTTTGTGAATTTTTGTGATTTTATTCTTATGTAAATATTATAAAGTGTTGTTTTATGTCTTAAGTTGTGTGTTTAGAATTTTAGAGAGATTCCACCATAATGATTCTTGTTGAGAGGATGATAGGATGTCATGGATGGAGGTGGCCTATCAATAGTGGAACCAGATGCACTAATAGTGCTGGGTGAGGAAGTAGAAGAATAGTTCTGAGAGAAATTTTCTCACTTTATGAAATTCATCAGAATATTCTTGAATCGGGTTATGAGGAGTATGTCTAACTTTTCATGGATGTTTCTGAAACATAATCCTTTGAATTTTACTAGATAAGGTCGAACTGAGGGAGTTGAGTTCTCAATTGAGTCCATCGTGACTATACTTGACCATTTAGAGACTCATGCTATGAGGAGGGTCAAGTTGGATGCTTAAATGATATGGGGGTCATTGAAGTGATGGGGTAAATTTTTTCTCAGACTATATTGACCAAAAATATGTTATTAAAGGACTTTTCATTGAGGTTCATGGAACACTTATATCCTAAGATGTTGAGGCATGGGAAAACAGCTGAGTTCACAAGACTAACTCAGTGGAGCATTTCTGTGATGGACTATGATGGACGCTTCATAGATTTTCAGAAATTTTCTTTAACATTTTAAGGTCATGAGATAGCTATAGTGAGGAATTTTTAGGAAGATATTAAATATGTGGTTAATTCATAGGTTTACCTCTTTGGATTAAAAACGTTTACTAAGGTGATGGATCAGGCTCTCATATCTGATGAGATCCTGAAGTATGATTCTAGTGCATGATAGATAGTAATTTCTAAATGATCAAGAAGTATAAATTCTGAGAGTGGGATGCCTTGTTAAGAGGGTTTTGTCTAGGGTAGTAGTAGTAAGAGTGGCTAGGGGGAAGGGTTAGTCAAACAGGTCCTTACCCAGGTAGTATGTCACCAGTGTGGTAGGTAGGGCTGCTATAGTAGATACTCTCCCCAACCACCATCAGAGTGCATAACTTGTGGTAGGATGGGACATCCACATAAGTTATGCATGACCCGATGATAGATGGTTACTGAGGGTGAATCTAGGAAGAATAAAAGTATTGGAATGGAATCTATTAAACCATACTAGGATATAATTTAGAGTTTTACTAGATGATGTGGTAGAGGATGAGGACTAGGTTCTTTTGGGAAGGAGTGCCTATTGAACTAGGGTAGTGCAGATCAGGGGCGTATGAATGCATCATAGGGAAGTGTAGAATAAAATTTCATGAGGTAAATATTACACCTATGGATAGAGAGGATGGACCATCAATAGTGATAGGTACTTTTCTTGTAGCTTCTACATTAGATGGTTCAATATTTATATTGTTTCCTCTCATTCCTTTATTTATGTATAACTTGTTAATGGTTTGAGCCTGGAGGTGGAGTTAGTGAGAAGGGTTTTGATGATATAAAAATCAATGGGGAAACGGTATAGAGACATATCTCTATGCAATGGATGTTCTATCATGGTTGGAGAGTATCATTTTCTGTGGTATGTTTATATTCAATACATGTTGGGTTTTAAACTAATCATGGGTTTGGAATGGCTAGTAGAATACTAATAACACATTGATTGTTACCGAAAAAGAGTGACATTTATGTCCCCTAAGGGTTGTAACTATTTAGACCCTAGAGTGTGGGATTTCATGGATGGATGAGTAGGGACAATTAATCAGCCACTAGGAGATCTCACAGCCTTGGTTTCTTGTCTATTACTAGATGATGGAGGTGTAAATTAGGATGTTTTTTTCACCTATAGTGGACTAGGTTTTGGATGGATTTCCTAAATATTTCTCAGGGTTTCTACCTAAGAGAGATGTGAAATTCACTATTGATCTCATGCTGGGGTCTGATCCTGTTTCTATTCCATCATAAATAACTGTAATGATTGAGCTTCAAGAGCTCAAGACTCAACTAGTGGAGTTAGAGGATACGGTATTTATCCATTAATGTACACCACAACGGGGTTTACTAGTGTTGTTTACTAGGAAGATTGATGAGATTTTGTGCATACGTTTCTATTTATATAAGTTGAACTAGATGATAGTGAAGAACCAGTATCCTCTTCAACATATTGATGATATGTTTAACCACCTAAGAGAATCTTTTTTATTTTCCAAGATATAATTGAGATCATGGTATCATCAGTTGAGATTTCAGATTTATGATATTTTGGGGACTGGTTTTTGAAGCTGTTATGGACTCTCTGAGTTCGTCATGATGATTTTTGGGTTGATAAATGCACCAGGAGGGTTTATATCCATGGTGAATATGATCTTTCATATGTATCATGATCCTTTTACAGTAATATTTGTGGATAAAATCATGGTGTACTCCAAGACACATTAATATCATGTTGAACATCTTAACATCATCTTGCGTACACTAATAGAGCATCACGTATACACCAATCTTTCTAAGTGTCGTTTTTGGCTTGATTAGGTACACTTTTCAGGTCACATAATCATAGAGGAAGGTGTGTCAGTGGACCCAAATAAAGTTTAGTCAGTTGTATCTTGGGACCATCCCAACAACATATTCATTATCTGTAGCTTCTTGGGGTTAGATAGACATTATCATATGTTCATTAAGGGATTTTCCCATCTCAAATATCTTATTTCGAGCTTGACCAAGAAAGGGATAATGTTTTAATGGTTGGAATCTTGTGTGGATTCCTTCCAAGAGTTGAATAAGTGCTTGAAACTAGCACCGATCATGATCCTACCAGATCCTGGTGAGGGGTATACCGTTTATTGTGATGATTTTGGGATCTAACTCAAAGTAGTGCTAATATAGGGAGATCAAGTTGTGGAATACGAGTCTCAGTAGTTCGTGCCTCATTAATGGAACTACCCTATGCAAGACCTTTAGTTGGCAGCAGTTGTTTATGTTTTGAATTGTTGGTGACATTATCTATGGGGTGAAAAGTTTACTGTGTATACTGATAAAAAGAGATTAAATAATATCTTCTCATAATTATATTTAAATATTTAATTGTATAGGTGGGTTGTGTATATCAAATAATTTAATTTTAAGATATCATATACATTCATAGAGGGAAATAGTGTAGCCGACCCTTTGTGATCTAAATATCAGACTCATGCAGTTCTGGTGTGTAGTACTGAGTGGAAGATGATGACTTTAGTGGATGAGATGCATGTTGAAGTTCATTAGAGTCCATAGTAGATAAACATCATGTCTGTTTCAATGGATTATTCTATTTTTATATGGACCATAGACATATAGTATGAGGATCTAGAGTGTTCGTCCTTGATGGAAAGAATTTAAGGTGGCGAGTCACCTTTTGATTGGACCATAGATGAGGTTGTGATTATATATGCATGGAATCGTGTTGTGGTTCCTACAATCATGCAAGATGAGTTGATTCATGGATTTCATTGCTCGAACTGGGAGGTATATCCATGTGTGACAACAATTTATTGTGACCTACGTTGACAGTTTTAGTGGATAGACATGAAAAAATAGATAGCATGGTACATGACATGATGCTACAACTTTCATCAGGCGAAGGAAGATCATTAATGATCTTGTGGTTTTCTACAGTTTTTACCCATTCTCGAGTGGAAGTGGGATGATGTGACATTTAACTTTGTGGTCGGTCTCTTGAGGATGCCTAAAAATAATAATGTTATTATAGTTATTATGGATCTACTGATGAAGGTAGCACACTTATTACCAATATGAGAGACTTTCTCAGTGAATCAATTATGAGAATTATACATTTGAGAGATAGTCCCTTTGAATGGGGTGCCACAGATTAATTATTTAGATTGTGAGTCTCATTTTACATCGTGGTTGTGGCAATGTTTACAAAAGGCACTTGGTACATAGGTTTTGTTTACTATGGAATTCATCCCAATGAAATGTAGGAAGTCATAGCATACTATACATGTTATTTAGGATATGTTGTGAGCATTTGTTCTTAACTTTTGTGGGTATTGGGAGAAGCACCTAGCTTTTGTAGATTATCCTATAACAACGGTTATCAGGAAACTATTTATATGGCACCAAATGAGGAAATTTATGGTCTTCTATGTAGATCACATCTATGCTAGATGAAGGCATGTAAGTCTGAGTTGTTGGGATTTAGTCTCACACTAGATACATCAGAGAAGTTATAGATAATTTGGAGATGTATGGATTCAACTTACAGTAGAAATAATTCATATACTGATAGAAGTTGAAGAACCCTAGTGTTTATAGAGGGTGATCATATATTCTTTCAGGTGTCACCAAGATTGGGTCACTATAGGAAATGGAGGCAGGGCATGTTAGCTCCCAGGTTTGTTGGAACATTTGAGGCCATCAAGAGAATTAGGTCGGTGGTGTACCAATTGGATCTTCCTACGAGATATTGTTCTATTCATGATGTTTTCCATGTTTTACAATGGACATGGTATATCCCCAACCCTTATCATGTGATTGATGTGGATGATGTTGATATTCAGATAAATGCATTCTTCTAGGGGCATCTGATATGTGTGTTGGATCGTAGAGAGAAAGTGTTGTTGGGACAGATCAAGAAGATATTTCATGTATTGTATAAAAATGGAAATGTGTAGGAAGAAACAAGGGGAAGAGAAGCATATATGAGGGCTCATTAGCCCAATATTTTGTTTCAGGTAATCTTTGAGATTCGTGGGAGTATATACCAAGGATGATCCATTAGAAGTTGTGGATATTTTAAGATCCCAACATTTTCTAGAGATTCATTGGGATCATTTATAGGAACTCTTTTGACTTGTGTTGAGTACATTACATTTAGATTTTAAATTCGAGGGTGTTTGTGTGAAAATATAAGAAAATGGAAGAAATAGGGAAGTGTACTATTGACTCATAATTTTTTCTAACTGTGCGCATTGTCCTATAAAACTATGCAACCCTAGATAGTGTAAATTTTCATACCTAGCAGGCGATTAGGATAAACTGTGCGCCCCAAGTAGCAAACCATTCATAAAAGATTTTAAAACCCCAAAAATTAATAAAAAATTTCTTGAACCCTCATCTAATACCCCCTTACACCCTATCTCGGCCCATGAATGACTCTCTCAATTCTAGGAACTTCCAGAGGGATTATAAGGTCTTCTGACCTCTGTGCATGATGATTTGAAGCCTAATTGTCACATCTACATCTTTTCAAGCACGTGGTTTTTTCCTCAATGATCTCTTGTTCTTCTCCCAATATTTTGGTGGGGGTATTATCCTCTATTTTTTAGATCTATATATATATTTTATGTACCTAGATATAGGCTTATATATTTCTAAATATAATTAAGGGATCCTGATTTGTTAAATCCCAGATTAGGTTTTAGATCCAGGTCTCACACTATGTTGTTATTTTTTTTGAAATTGAGGATATCTGTTGGGAAACCATTCATTGAAGAATTTATGCAGGTGGTTCATTATTCAAATCCAAAATACATGATTGTAATTTTGTGCATTTAATTGTAGATTTGTTAATTTTTTTTGGAAATTGAGGGCTTGATTGAATTATTTTTTTGTGAATTAATTAATTGTGGTAAAAGTTTCATTTTGGATAATGCGATTATAGATGTGAGATTATTAATCATAGAGTTAATTATCATATATTGAGATTGTTGATTTGATATAATTAATTATTGAGTTAATTATGATCTATTTAGATTGCTGATTTGATCTAATTAAATAATGAGTTGACTATGATATATTGAGGCTTTTGATTTGAGATAATTAATTATTGGGTTAATTATAATATATTGAGATTATTGATTTGAGATAATTATATTTTGAGTTAGTTACGGGATATTGAGTTAGTGAATATTGATTAATTAATTAGTGAATTAATTAATGTTATTGAATTAGTCAACTAATTGGAGAATAAATGAAGGGGATTGGTGTGATAAACTAACTATTGAATTATTAATGACAATGAGACGATTTATTCATTTTTATGTTAATTAATGAATTCATGTTGAACAAAAAATGGTACAAATAGAATTTATGTGTTTATTGTGAATAATAAATGGAAACTATGGAATTTATGTGTTAATTGAAAACAATAAATGGTAACAAGGGAATTTATGTGTTAATTGTGAATAATAAATTGTAATAATAGAATTAATGTGTTAATTGATAACAATAAATGGTAACAATGGTATACATGTCTTAATTCCGAATAATGAATACTAAAAATAGAACTTATGTGTTAATTAGGTCATTGAATTGTAACAATGGAACTCACGTGTAGAATGTGATAAAGAATGCTATCAATGGTTTTCTATGATACGATATCACTCCAGAATGGTTTGGGCTATGGAATGAGCCGAGAAATTATTGAGGTATGGGTGTTTACAAGAACTCAGGGGTTTATGTGGTTAAATAAAGATTAATTGATAATGTCAAAACTATTTACTTATTAATTGTAGTTATTTATTTATACAACCAAATACACATTCATGTGACTATATATTGTTTTTGATGTCATTGGTGGTGGCCTATTGAGTTATACTAAGACCCAAATTTGGCTGCTTGATCGGTACATGAATTGATTATATGATTATAGGTTAGGTCAAGGATAAAATCCTAGTGTTAAATGGCTGATTCGGGATGGAACATGGATGAGGGAACTAGATATGGTGTGAGACCCACTTAAAGTTGTCTATGTCATTACTTTTGAGTTTTAATTTTGACACATGGAATGTAATTTAGCATGGAATATCTATTATTCAGTTTGGATATTGTATTTCCAGTTTTGGTTATCTTAAGGTACTAGTTTTTCAAGGTTATCTATTATATGTTTGTAAATTATTGTCTCTTGTTTATCATTGGTGTGTTAATATGACGATAAGAGGGTATAGACTCTCTATGACTAATATTAGATCCTAAATGCAAGTCATAAACCTCTAGTGTATAAGGAGGAATGCATGAGGGTATGTGACAGACTAGCTCAGGGCACCAGTGAGTGGCACCTGGGTCAGGACGTTACAGTAGAAATATATCATGAGGTTGTCAAGTCCATCTAGTTTTATAGTTTTCTCACATAATTTTTAAATAATGTGAAAATTTTGAGTACTACTACAGTTATATGTTCAGTTAAAAATTTACACAATTCCAATGGTAGTAAATAATATAATAAATTATGTGAATCATGGAATTTTAATCCTTATAACCTATGATGGTTTTTTTACACAACTTGAGATGTTACTTAAAAACCCATCTGATAACTTCACATGTTTCAAAATTCGAATTAATGTATCTTTATCCCTATTTCTCATTTCAAAAAAGTCAGAAACAAATGATCAATTCCCATATGGCCAAAGATCGTTATTTATATTAATAGTTTATAAGACCTTCTTAGAATTGAGGTGATCCTTCTATTTTCCATTCCCATTCTGTAATGTGAAGGACAAATTTTCCCAAAAATTATTCTCAGTGTGTATAAGATCAATAATGACACAATAAATTAAATTCCCAATATATAAGTTTACATAATATACATTTTTCATCCATTTTTATGTTTTGATTTCAATTGAAGATGCACTTTGAACTCATTTATCGCTATCATTCAAATGATGCACCTTCAAAGAAAAAATTAACATTTACAAGTTGTGACAATATTTTAGAACGTATCAACATCTTTAGAGGTGGTATACAATTAGTAAAACCATTCAATTTTGACTTGTCCAATTGAAATCTATGAGAAGCACTGAGAGATATTAGATGACACATGAAGATCAATTTTTTATTATAAGGTAGTTGTTTCGTAGTTCCATGAAATGTATGTTCTATAATTAAGAATCACTGTTTCCAAGTAGTTTCTATTGGATTTATTCATAGAACCAGAAACTTATAGAAGTTCTTTATCCAAAGGAGACCTACTTTCCCAAGGTAGGTGTTCGTTATGTTTTGAACGTTACAATACTTAAGAACATCCATTGGTCGAGAGGATGGGAGGTCAAAGTCATCACACCCTTTTTGGGAAGAATTATTGTCTACTCTGGGACTCTCTTTGTAAATTTAAAATATTTTCATGAATCCTTATTAATTCACCATGTATATCATAAGTATACCTTGGAATTTATAATCACTTATTAACATATAAAATTTTGGAATCATCAGTATGCATTCAAGGTTCTTCATTAATGGAAATATCCGTATGTATTTGAGGTTTTACATCAATGGTATCCTCTAATATACTTCATAGAGATTATTTTAATCATCATTGTGATGATACTGGTTTTTAAGCCACTTAGTGGGGCACTCTGTAATTTTATTATCATCCAGGTAGAAAAAGGTTTAGTTTGATTTTGGGATCATGACCATATGATTGGCTACCTACGTATCTTTATGAAAGGAATAAGAACCCTCGTAGTTCAGTGCCACTGAATGGGACACATCATACCTTTTAATGTCCTGTGATAAGGAACTCTAAGCAGAAGGTTCTCAGTTGAATCTTAGTGTGGGACTTATGGTGAAGCGGCCCAAGGAAATGGAAAGAATATGTGTTTCCAAGTAGGATCAGACCCTATTAGGAATATGGACCAAGGAGAACAAGGTTGATTTGATGTGTCGAGTTTGAAACTCAAGGAGGCTTCCTACATATCCCATACAGATGGGAATCAAAGGCCACGTAGTTCGATAAATCCCATTGGAGAGTATATTCCTTTGAGAGAGATGATTTTGGGCTTACTTATGAAAAAGGATTCCTTAGTGATTTGAGGATTGAATTTGGGTCTTATTACTAAGGAGGATGCCCAAATTAGGGGAATTATGGTTGGATTCTTGAAGAGAAAATCTAATGAGCTCAGGCCCTGAGAAGGTTTCCTATATATCCCAATTATGATGGGATTTAGAGTTCTCATTGTTCTTTCAATTGTGAAATGTTGTGATCATGACAAATCTATAAGCCCACGTGATTCATTATCGGTGTGAGAAACAAGAGAATGTCAAAGATTCAATAAAGGCATTGAAACTTTTAAATTTTTCTTCCACTGTTATTGGAAGAGGGAACGTCGACCATGGAAGAGGGTTATGTGATGATCCTTCCCTCTATTCTATTTACATTGGACAAGGATCCAATGTAAGGAGGAAGGGATGAAGTCGAGGGGCTTATGCCCTGATGGAAGCCCTAAAATTGATCCTTGTTGGAGAGGGAGACTTTTCCTTTATTTAAAAAGAAGAAAAGTAGGGGTGAATCATACCTTCCCTACCATAATTTGAGGTTTCCATCTCTTTAAGAAGGGAGGGGCTGAGTCCCAAACCCTTAATCCCCGAACCGAGAACATCCCAACACTATTTCTGGGAGAAAATTCCATGTGACTCTGGATATACAAAACCACATACCCCCCCTAAATCCTAACCCCTTTATGAAACAATTTTGGGAAACGTCTGACTATGGATATACAAACCCAAATAGGAGACATGCTGATGTGCCCTTACCAAAGGTTTGATAAGTCAGGAGGTTTTTATGGAGGACTCAATAGAATCCCTTTCAGACAAGGGAGCCAATGAAGAATAATCCTTTCCATGAATGGATGAGGAAGGCTTGATGGGTTTTAGTCTGAATAGAGTGAAGAGAATAAGTGAATCAAATAGGGGCACCCCAGTAGAGAAGGGCATGCATGTATGGGTGCGCAAGTACACTCGGGAGACCAGATATTCACTTAAGAGATGATCAACCTATATGGTAATAATTTTGAGAGACCTTTATCAAACCTTCAAGAGTATTCACAGGTGATCCAAGAAGTGGGGTGCTCAAGTTTCTATGAGAGTAATGGGGGGAACACAAGTATTTCTGACTTGGGGAGGTAGGGTGATTTAGGTCCACAAGTGTTATGGTTTTCAAACACTAAAAGGACTTCAATCCAATTATCCTCTCTTAAATCCTCTACTCAAGCTGTTTAAGAACTACCTTGAAAGTTTCGGAAGACTAGGGCTAAGTACTAGGGAGATGAAAGTAGCAATTGGGCTTTGAGGAAGTTGTTACATATAAATGTGGACCCCAAGGGTCTATTTATAGGAAAATAAGTGACCTTTTGTAACACCCCGAGATTTTATAAGAAATATTATTTTTTAATTACTTTGATGTCTTATGTTGTACGCTACACCAAGATTAGCTTGTGCTATACGCAACACCGTATTAGCTTACAGTATATGCAAATACTATTCTAGGCATTTGTTGCATGCCAGAGAAACCTTCCTCGATAGCGTGTTTTGTACAGAAAACCGAGTTTCAATAAATGAGATATTATTATAACATTATTATGAACTCACCGTTATGAATAGTAATAACCACATTTTATTTTTTTTTTAAATTTTATGTTTCAAAATGGACTTCATTTTTGGATTCGGAATATCGAAATTAGCCTAGGGGGAATTTTTTTGTATTTTTCTGAAAACTTTCAATTTTTGATGAATAGTGAAAACACTGGGTTACTATTCAAAAACCGACTTATTATTTAAATAATTATTTATTTTATTTAAACTTATTTTAGGTTAAAATTGATACATAATAACTATATAAGTTCAATGTAATTCATTGGAGTCATTTTATAATAATTTAAGATATATAAAAATTTTATTGAACTTTTCACCGTCTTTTACCCACCTCTTAGGAGCATTTGCAATTGTACATAAAGCTTAATTTTACCTCTTCTGTGAGTTGAATTTAGAAAATCCGAGAGACATAGTTAATATTAAGGAGTAAAATGCGGTTTAATAATATAAAAATAATTTTTGGTGAATAGTAACTATTTACTTTTATCTACCACGGTTAAAAGTAAATAGAGTAATTAAGGGTAAAAATGATATTATTATTACCCTAATCCATGACCTAATTATATGGGATAAGTGTAATTAGACCAAAAAAAACCTTAGGAATAAGATATTACCCTTTATGTCCACTTGAATTAGATTAGTACATTTATTATTATTTTATTTAAAGAAGAGTTAAAATAGTTAAAATCAATGTTTAATAACTAAAACATTTTTAATATAGGGTTATACATAATAAAAATTCGACTATAAATATTCATTATAAATATAAAACGATTTCATGCATATTGTTATTTTATTTATAATTTCTAGACATTAAATAATTTAATTTATTTATGACACAATTATGATGCAGAAATTACCTTATTAATGAAATATTAACATAATTGATGTTATAAATACCAAAATAAATTTAATTTGAGACTTTTTATAAATTACAATAATTTTTTAGGTTAATATGACATGTTAGTATTGATAAAATTAACTTTTTTCGAACTAATCATGTTGTTATGATTTTCACAAAAATCAATTACCAAATAGTGTCAAAACTGACATAAAATAGTTTTTAAAACAAATATTATATTATTAATTGATATTCTATTCCTAAAAATCTAAGGATCGGCCAAATTACATAGATAAGGTTATATATATTAATACTTAACAACTTGGGGTTCGTTTGTCTTGTTATAGTATGTTTATTAACCATATAGTGTAAGAAAACAAGAAGACAGAGTAAAAGTTAAATTATTTAACTTAGAGTTATATCTAAATGATAAGGTTAAAATAGTCGCCTAAACTTGTCTAAAACCTATTAGTTGGGAGTATTTAGACCCATACCCACTTTATATTCTAAATAATCCACTTTGGATCCATTATAAACCGAATACGACTTTATTATAAAATAATAATTTATGTTTTTCCTAAAGGGCCCCTCTCCTTCCTTATAAAAAGGCACCTCCGCCCTCTTCTATTTACACAATTTCGAGCCTTCAAGATCGGCCAAAACCTGCCCAGTTCCCTTCTCAACTTCCCTAGAACCATTATTGTGGTTCTGGTCTCCTCAAAAGACTAACTCTAGTGCCTTAAGAGGAATCTTAAAAGAGATGCATCGAAGAAGAGGTAATCTCTTCTACCGATTTTTTCAAGATTATTTCTTCTTAAACTTCCTCTTATTTAGTTTTTTCATTTTAAAGTAATAAAATAAGTATCACCAATATAATGATATGATATTATAAATTTTAAACAACTCCATTTCACATTCTATCCATCCTACGGAAAATGAAATCACCACGTGTGTGTATGTATAGAATACCGTCTCCACGTCGTGGTGTAATCTGTTTTTCCACAACCACCTTACTTGGATGGGTATAATGGTGTAAAGAATAAATATATATTGTTATTATAAAATCATTCTGATTCTAATATATTATATCATTCACTCCAATTCTATTCAATAATTATGGGAACGATATCATCGCTCGTGCGTACGTACGGACTACCGTCTCCATGAACGCGATGAGATTCATTTTCCATGATTAACCATTAAAGTATGACTATAAAGTATATATATAATAAATAATCATGAAATATATTACATAATAATGACACTATATTTATGTACATATATTTTTCTTTTACTTAATTCCATTCAATTCAATAAGGAAACGAAAACAGCATTCATACATACGTACGACCTACCGTCTCCATGAACGGTGTATTTCATTCAATTTATCGATACATCATATATATTTATATACTGAATATATATTATATATAAATCATGTTTTAAATTATGGATTTAATTAAATCAGGATATGAGTAATAATATCAAGAACAACAAGTCGAAACACGTACGATAAATGAAACGATTTTACACAAAACACTGCTTTAACATGGAATTTACAAAAGAACGGGTAATATAAAGGCATAAGTGAACCATATATGATAAATAACAATGAATATGATTCTATAATAAGTTAATGACCATATTAAAATCATTATACATGAGTTTTGGATTCATACAAAGCATATCAGAC
Source organism: Viscum album (assembly GCA_963277665.1). Classification (NCBI taxonomy): domain Eukaryota; kingdom Viridiplantae; phylum Streptophyta; class Magnoliopsida; order Santalales; family Viscaceae; genus Viscum; species Viscum album. The sequence continues at coordinate 77,536,016 of OY728163.1, read as the reverse complement.
ATAAGGTAAGGGATAACTTTTCCAATCTCATTTTTATCTGAGATTGTTTATTCGTATGTATTTACTGGGGTAATATTTATCATCCATATCCCAGTTTTATAAAAATGGTTTCATGTATATTTAAATTATTGTTTACACATTTTTGACTTTTACGACATGGTATGTAAGGAATTTTTCTTTTTTTTACCATACAAGGTACTTTTTGACTTTTCTAGCAAAAGTACGAGAAGAATATTTTTTTAAATTATACGGAATGAATGGATTTTTACGGTTTCATAATGCCTAATTTTCATTAATCATATTCTACAATTTTTCATGATTATTTTCAAAAAAATCCATTTCTTTTAAAATTTCTTGTAATTTCCAAAAAATAAAATGATTTTGAAGATGAAAGGATATTTTATTCAATAATTCATTTCATGTGTTTTATCAAAACTATTTTCCATCTAAGATGAAATTATTAAGTATGTTTATGTTTCAATTATAATGTATCTATTATTTACATGGTTTGATTTTTCTTATGATGGAATGATATCCATTTCTTTTCTATAGATTATGTTATGATGGGATGATGTTTATGAAACCCATTTTATTCGTTGGGTTATTATAAATGATGTATGTTTATTTTGTGGCACATGAAATAATGATTACATTAGGAGATGGGTGGGACCTATATCTCCCACTAATGTATTGGGTAAAGATTTATATCTCATGGGAAAGACATGGATGGAATGGTAAGTTAATCCGGTTCAGTGATACAGGACTGGAACGAGGAGTGAACTGGATTTAGAAAGGGACATCGTCCACTAAGATGATCATGGCAGCAATTCCTTGGCTACTATGGAAATCATATCATGTGATTAATGGATTCCACAATTACATGTTTTATTACCATGCTATTTTATCATTATTTATGTTCCTATATGATATATGCCTTATGTACTTCCAAGATTTATGTCATTGCTCAAGATTTTGATGTTTTGATTTTATGTTCAAGTTTTTTCATTCAACGGTTTATAGATTGTTTTACATTCTTTATGTTTACCCTTACTGAGAATTTGAGCTCACCCTTTTTATGTTTTCTATTCCCCAGGAGATAATGAAAGGTTTTGGGTAATAAAACAAAAGGGTAAGATCTTTACGGGAGATGATAAAGATCTTTCGCCACGATTAGAAGATTATATTCCAAGTTTCCAAAGACACCAAACTATTACGGTACTTTGGCATTTGTTTTTGTTATGTATTAAGTATTCCAAAAAAGTAATGTAATTTCTATGTACGTCAAGTATGGGTCTCTACAGTTGGTATTACAAGAAAGGTTTAGTTAACCTTTGGAAACTAGGATCCAAAAAACTTTTGTGAGATCCCTAGAGATATTTCTAAGGTATGTCTAGGGATGTCCCTAAGGTTAAGTATAAGTATATGTTATAGTCCTAGAATTATGGTAATTATATTAGAATTAAACATAAGATGTTAGATATTGAAGGTACTCCCCCTTGATTATGATTTTTCCTCTCACACTATTCTTTTTGGTTTTTAGAAAATGGATGGAAACAGGAAGATTCACGATAATGGAGGATATGATGGACAATAGAATGATATTCTTCATGAGCAACCAAATGAAATTGGATCTAGAAGTCCACATATTGTTATTATGCCTAATCATAAATCTCATAATATGATCAATAATCTCAACTTTGGTAAGTTTCCCAAGTTAGCTAATAAGAGAAAGATTGAGTTTCATGTTGATCATAGAGGAAATAAAGTTCAATTTCCCTCATGTAAATCATGTGGGAAGAGGTATCATGGAGAATGTTTCAAAGTAATTGGAAGATGATTTGGGTGTGGAAAAGAAGGACACAAATCTAATAATTGTAAAGGAAAAGGTTCAGTTAACACCATGGACAAAGATAATGGTATTGCTAAGACATCAACAATGGTTAAATGTTTTAAATGTGGAATGTACAGAAATTATGAAAAGCAATGCCGTAGGGGAAAATCTCATGAAGAGAATCGGCATGGTCATATGGGTAGTATTTATGTGGATGATGATGAAGAGAATACAAATGGTATATGAGATGAAATAAATGATGAAGCTCAGTCAATGGTTTAAGAATGTAGTGGAATGATTATATGTTTATCAAGAATAATATATGGTAATATGGAATAAAGAAAAATCTAAGGATTGTTACACTGTTGTCTTTCCTTGAGTTTTTGGAAGTATATTATGAATGGTACCGGTAACTGTGAAAGGTTATTTAAATATTTTTTGAAGGTAGAATATATGTGCATAATGAATGGATAAGGAGATAATGAGATGTTTGATAGTATTAACGAGCTCATGACTAGTATAAAGACAAAGTGATAGCACGGTTTAAGTATACCGAATTTTGGGATTTTGGTATGTGGAAAGAGTTAACTTTTAACAACATTCCTGTTTTCACTACGGTTCATTGGGTATTAATTTTTCAAAAGAATACATGATTAAGGAATTCACATATTTGGAGTGTGACCAACAAGATATATATCTTATGATATACGGGCGATAAAAGATTGTATTCAATGCTTGGTAGATGACCTTTCTAGTAACTGTTTTCTTTATACAATGAGCTTGGACAGAAGTATTTTGGATAAGCCTAAATATTGGAATGGATTATGTTAGACATAAGATAGAATTTTTTAAGGATAAAATCTTTTTTTGATATTATTGATGGGATGTTATAATAAAGTAGTTTTAAAAAAAGGACAACCTGTAGGACGGGCGACAACCCATCGCGTCAGACAAGGCTGTGGGAATCGAACCCACAATTGAAGTGCAACATGCCTTTATCACCTACCATTGGCCTATAGGAAATCCCTGGTTTATATAAACTAGTTTTATTTTATGAAGCGCTATGATAGATAAAGTATAAGTCCATTTTTTTGAGCCATATACGATTAATATCACCATCGATGGACTTACATATATAACTTTTTTCTAACCATATGTTTTAGACAAATGGATTTACCTATCATTCAATCACATGATCTGCTAACACTTGACGAAATATAAATTCAACTTCATTACTCTAAGATATGATGTGTAAATTGTTCAAGGAACAAACAACAGTGAGATTGTACCAAAATCAAGTAAGTATTTATTTTAATTCTTTAACATTATGGAAATGATCTTGAAAACCAAAAATGTTGTCCTAGTGCCCTCATATCTGATGAATCATATGGTACCTTAGATCATCACAAATTTATGGCTTTGTGACTATTGGATTTTTCATAGCCATGTTCTCTACCACTCTCCATCATAACTTGATGGTTAGATTTCTCTTCCATATCCATATATTCACCTATGTTGTCCTATGTGGAAACCCAGTGCTGAGTTACTTTGGGTGACCATTATGATTCTAAAATTCTTTTTAAAAAGAAGTTTTACTATTCCTTTTTATGATGTGGGACTCTACGAATGAAACTTTCATGTAGTAAACGATTTATAACCCCGACGAATTTTGAGGGTGAAATTCATTTTAAGTGGGGTAGAATGTAACACCCTGAGATTTTATGAGAAATATTATTTTTTAATTACTTTGATTTCTTGTGTTATACGCTGATCCAAGATTATATTGCACTATAAGAAACACTGTATTAGCTTACAGTATATTCGAACACAATTCTAGGCTTGTGTTGCACGCCAGAGCGACCTTCCTCGATAGCGTGTGTTGTACTCAATACCGAGTTTCACTAAATGAGATATTATTATAATATTATTATGAACTAGCAGTTATGAATAGTAATACCCAACTTTTGAAATTTTATAAATTTTTTATTTCAAATTGGACTTCATTTTTGGATTCAGAATATCAAAATTATCCTAGGGTGAATTTTTGGTATTTTTCTGAAAACATTCAATTTTTGAGGAATAGTGAAAACACTAGGTTACTATTTAAAACCCCACTTTTAATTTAAATAATTATTTATTTTATTTAAATTTATTTTAGGTCAAAATTGATACATAATACCTATATAAGTTCAATGTAATTCATTGGATTCATTTTATAATAATTTTAGATATATAAAAATTTTATTGAATTTTTCACCGCCTTTTACCCACTTCCTATGAGCATTTGCAATTGTACATAAAACATAATTTTATCGCTTCTGTGAGTTGAATTTTGAAAATCCAAGAGACACGTTTAATATCGAGGAGTAAAATGTGGTTCAATATGATAAAAATAATTTTTTGTGAATAGTAACTTTTTTACTTTTATTTACAACGATTAAAAGTAAATAGGGTAATTAAGGGTAAAAATGATATTATTATGACCCTAACACATGTACCAATTCTATTGGATAAGTGTAATTAGACAAAAAACAACCTTATGAATAAGATATTACACTTCATTTCCACTTAAATTAGATTATGACATTTATTATTATTTTATTTAAAGAAGAGTTAAAATAGTTAAAATCAAAGTTTAATAACTAAAACATTTTTAATATAGGGTTATACATAAGATAAATTTGACTATAAATATCCATTAGAAATCTAAAACGATTTCCTACATAATGATATTTTATTTATAAATTTTAGACATTATATAATTTAATTTATTTATGACACAATTATGATGGAGTAATTACCTTATTAATGAAATATTAACATAATTGATGGTATAAATACCCAAATAAATGTAATTTGAGACTTTTTATAAATTAAACTAATTTTTTAGGATAATATGACATTTTAGTATTGATTCAATTAACGTTTTTCAAACTAACCATGCTGTTGTTATTTTCAAAAAAAAATCAATTGCCAAATAGTGTCAAAATTGACATAAAATAGTTTTTTAAAAAAATATTATATTATTAATTGTTATTCTATTCCTAAAAATATAAGGATCTTCCAAATGACTTATATAAGGTTATATATATTAATAATTAACATCTTGGGGTTCGTTTGGCTTTTTATAGTAAGTTTATTAACCATACAGTGTAAGAAAACAAGAAGAAACAGTAAAAGTTAAATTATTTAACCTAGAGTTAAATCTAAATAATAAGGTTAAAAAAGTGACCTAAACTTTTCTAAAACCTGTTTGTTGAGATTATTTAGACCCATACCCACTTTATATTCTAAATAATTCACTTTTGAGCCATTATAAACCGAATATGACTTTATTATAAAATAATATTTTAATTTTTTCTTAAAGTGCCCCTCTATTTCCTTATAAAAGGGCACCTCCTCCCTCTTCTCTTTACACAATTTTGAGCCTTCAAGATCAGCCAAAATATGCCCCTTTCCCTTATCAACTTCCCTATAAACATTATAGAGGTTATTGTATCCTCAAAATACCAACTCTCGTGACTTAAGAGGATGCTTAAAAGAGGTGCGTTAAAGAAGAGGTAATCTCTTCTACCGATTCTTTCAAGATTCTTTCTTATTCAACATCCTCTTATTTAGTTGTTTAATTTTAAATAAATACATTAAGTATATCCAATATAATGATATTATATTATAAATATGAAACAAACCCATTTCACATTCTATCTATCCTATGGAAAACAAAATCACCACGCGTGCGTACGTACGGAATACCGTCTCCACGCCGTGGTGTAATCAGTTTTTCCACCACCACCATTCTTGGATGGGTATAATGGTGAAAAGAATAACTATATATTTTTATTATAGAATCATACTGATTCTGAGATATTATATCATTCTCTCCAATTCTATTGAATAATTATGGGCACGATATCATCGCTCGTGCGTACGTACGGACTACCGTCTCCACGAACGCGATGAGATTCATTTTCCATGATTAACCATTCAATTATGATTATAAAGTATATATATAATAAATAATCATGAAATATATTACATAATAATGAAACTATATTTATGTATATATATATTTCATTTACTTAATTCTATTCAATTCAATAAGGAAACAAAAACAACATTCATGCGTATGTACGACCAACGGTTTCCATGAAGGGTGTATTTCATTACATTTATCAATCTATCATATATATTTATATACTGAATATATATTATTTATAAATCAAGTTTTACATTATTTATTTAACTAAATCAGGATATGAGTAATAATATCAAGAACAAAAAGTCAAAATACGTATGATAAATAAAACGATTTTACCCAAAATGATGCTTTAACATGGAATTTTCAAAAGAACGTGTAATATAAAGTCATAAGCGAACCATATATGATATCATAACAATTAATATGATTCTTCAATAAGTTAATGACCATATTTAAATCATTATACAAGAGTTTTAGATACATACGAAGTATATCAGACATAAGGTAAGGGATAACTTTTCCAATCTCGTTTTTATCCGAGATTGTGTATTCGTAAATATTTACTAGGGTTATATTTATCATCCATGTCCCTATTTTCTAAAAATGGTTTCATGTATGTTTAAATTATTTTTTACCCATTTTTTACTTTTACTACATTGTATGTAAGGAATCTTTCTTGTATTTACCATACAAGGTACTTTTTGACTTTTTTCAGAAAAAGTATGAGAAGAATATTTTTTTTACTTATACGGCATGAACGGATTTTTACAGTTTCATAATGCCTATTTTTCATTATGATTATTCTACATCTTTTCATGATTATTTTCAAAAAAATCCATTTATTTTAAAATTTCATGTAATTTCAAAAAAATAAAATGATTTTGGTGAAGAAAAGATATTTTCCTCAAGAATTCATTTCATGTGTTTTATCAAAACTATTTTCCATATAAGGTGACATTATTAAGTATGTTTATGTTTCAAGTATAATGTATCTTTTATTTACATGGTTTGATTTTTCTTATGATGAAATGATATCCATTTCTTTTAAATGTATTATGTTATGATGGGATGATGTTTATGAAACCCATTTTATTCGTTGGGTTATTATGAATGATGTATGTTTATTTTGTGGAACACAAAAGAAGGATTACATTATGAGATGGGTAGGACCTATATCTCCCTCCAATGAATTGGGTAAAGATTTATATCTCATGAGAAAAACATGGCTGGAATGGTAAGTTAATCTGGTTCAGTGATACAGGACTGGAACGAGGAATGAACTCGATTCAGAAAGGGACATTGTCCACTAAGATGGTCTTGGTAGCAATGCCTTGGCTACTATGGAAATCATATCATGTGCTTAATGGTTTCCACAATTACATGGTTTATTCCCATGAGATTTTATCATGATTGATGTTCCTTTATGATATATTCCTTACATACTTCCAAGATTTATGTCATTGGTCAAGATTTTGATGTTTAGATTTTATGTTCAAGTTTTTTCATTCAAAGGCTTATGGATTGTTTTACGTTCCCTATGTTTACCCTTACTGAGCATTTGAGCTCACCCTTTTTATTTTTTCTATTCCCAAGGATATAAAGAAAGGTTTTAGGTAAGAAAAAAAGGTGAAGATATTTATGGGAGATGATGAAGATCTTTCACCACGATTAGAAGATTATATTCCGAGTTTCCAAAGTCACTAAACTGTTACGGTCCTTCGGCGTTTGTTGTTGTTATGTATTAAGTATTCCGAAAAAGTAATGTAATTTATATGTACGTCAAGTATGAGTCTCTTCACCTTTGGCAAAATTAGTTGGGTGTGAAAGTGACTTGCACGCCAGTTAAGAGAGTGCAAGTAGGTTGCACGACATACTTGGGCACGCAAGTAGGCTACGAGCCACAAGAGTTTTGGCTTGATTAAGGCGGTTGAAAATTCATGCCTTTGCAAATCTTGATTTTTCTTCATGTATTTCCCCATTTTCATTCTAAGGGGATTCCTTTTGTTATTTTTGGACTCTTTTATGGAATGGAGAATCAACAAAATCCCCCCCCCCTCCGAATTGGATTTGAAATGAAAAGAGGATCCTATACTTAGGTAAAGTAAAGAAGAATAAAGGTAGGGGCAATGGGGCACGCAAGTATTCGGTGCTCAAGTAGACTTGGGCACGCAAGTGTGCTACATATAATATTTTTAGAGCGTAGGGTGATATCCTTAGCTTATATATAATGGATTCACTTCCGCTAAAACTTTCGCAACTTCCGAATTCTTATCTCTCGGTGCGAAAGTCTTCTATTCAGATGCTTCTGTTTCGTCGCACTTTCTCCGTATGTTTTTTAGATGTGCGCCATAAGAGGGGAACCATACTTGCGCAAAGACTTATACATGCCTGTCAACTTTAAAACTTTCTCGCCTTAATTTCATTGACATTCTTTTTTAAAACTCAAAAAAATGAAATTACTTTAAAAAGATGATCTCTATTTTTTTGAAGGTTCAATGGCTCCCAAAAGAATTGGAACTGCTGATGAGATCGCTAACAAGATGATTGATGAGATGATGAATTTCATTGGTCATGATTACATCGATGTTTGCGAAACCACTCTTCTAGACATAGATTTTTTTGAAGAAGTATCGTTTCAACTTTCCTCAAATAATATATTTTCCTTTATATAGTTATGGCCATTTACAAGATGATAACATTCTAGATAAGAAGAACTTTTTACCACATTCTTGGTTTCAATATTATAACAACTTCTCATCGGTAAATGTTTCTATTGGGGGTTCATTTTCTAGTGTTGGGATAGTAGAGAAAGCTCATATTATGCATCATAGCCTGTGTGCTCTAGATTTGAAGGCACACACACCCGAGCTATAGCCACACTCTTATTTATCCATCTTTAGAGATTCTCAAACAAATCAGTCCAAGGGATTGAAGAAAAGATGGGATTTATGACAAGGAGGAGGTGTAAAACCCACATGGATGTGGGAATACTAGGTGTGAAAGAGATGTGCAGAATTTGCAGATGATTTGAGAATCGTCAAGATTTATGAATCTGTCTAGGTTGGGCAAACCAATGTGTATAGAAATAATGATTTCATGCTAGAGTTATTAAGTTAGTGTATCCCAGAGACCAATTAATTCCATTTAACACATGGAGAGGTAGGTATCATCTTGTGGGATGTTTACAAAATTTTTGGAGCTCTGATCCTTGGAGACATGTACACTGATTTTATTCCTCCCAAGGTGATATGGAATGACTCCGAGAAGACACTATAATTATCATGCGAGTTGAAGAAAATATTTAACAAACTCAATAATTCAATCACTGTGAAAAATTACACTAGGAGGGACATTCATCCGAAGGAATGGATAGAAATATTTTTGATAAAGAAGAAGGAAAAGGGGCCAACTTACACCTGTACAACTAGATATCCAAGGTCAGAGAAGAGAGGCACTACTAAGACCTTTTGGAAAACATTGGAGAAGGGAGAATTTAAATGATGAGTATATGATATCAACCCAAAAATTCATGCAAAGACACACCTGGCAGGTTTCTTAGCCATGTGGATCAGCGTATATTTATTACAAGTCCAATACTCAAAAGGAAGTGTGAGGCCGAGAACCTTTTTTATTGTATCTAAGATGACAGAGAAAAGAATGGTAGGGTTGGATAATTCTATTATGGCCAAGATTCAAAGGAGATTTCTGCATATTTACAAAGGAAAATATCCCTTTATAATAGCAGGACCATTCCAATTATTGTGGGGATGGATTACTACTCACTTTAGAACTTATGATGTACAAAGTAGAGTACAAGTTTTTGGAAATTATTTCCAACCATATATTCTGGCCTTTTCTGGTATTTCACCCTTGTCTTTGAATGCTTATGACAACGAGGTTAGATTGATCATGAATAAGGAATTTAATTTCTTTCCTTATGGGAATCCACATATAGGGAGATTTCTTGATGGTGGTACTGCCAGTTTGGAACTGATGGCATATATGCTAGCTTGTAGAGATGGTGAGTTGGCCACCAGAATCAATGGAGAAATCATATGTGAGGACTAAGATGCTTATTTATTTTAACGTCAATTTAAATTTCTACAACAGAATATTGTATCCCCTCCCGTGCATGTCAGATTAGAGCAACAACCAATGGTTGCCCGACAACTATGGTTGTTGAACTCTGCATTGAATACTGAGGAAGTTTTTAATTTACCCATCGCGAATGCAGTAAGAATATTAACCATCTGGTATGATGAAAAATGGGGTTCTTCATACAATGAAGTGTTATTAAATCATGTCGTCCCCCAAGTGGGGATAAAGATAAGTATCAAGAAGGAACCCCATCGCTTGGAAGACAATTCTTCATCATCAGGGGTCGACTTTCAAGAATCAAAGAGTGGAGGTGATGATGCTCCAAATCCAACAAAGAGACATACGCCATATATAATCCTCCTACTAGAATAAAAAGTGCCACTCCATCAATCCTTACTGAAGTTGTATCAAGTCGATCTAGTCTCAATCATTCTGAAGAGCGGTGAGTTCTAATTTCCAATCCTTCATTGGTGACTACAGGTGCTGGGATGAAACTCAAGTCCAAGGTTGTAAGATCCTCATCACAACCCCCAAACATACATTTTGAATAAATAAGACCAGAGGTTGTTCGAACATGGCAGAGTCTATACTGTGATTCTGAGACCATGTGGATGGATCTGTGCGAAAAACTGCATATTCAAGGAGTAGGGTATTTGTGGGATTCTTCTGACATTATTTTTGAGGATAATCCCAATGAGGTAAGGACCTACATTAGAGTGATGGAATGTATTATATATTCCACAGATGAAACAATTCCTACCAAAAAGCAGGTAAAGGAAATTATAGATCATTGTACAACCGAAGGGATTAATCCTTCATGAGACGAAGAATTGTGTGACTTTTTAGATCCTGAGGATATATATTCCCTTTATTTTTTATCTTCCTCCATTTTGAAACATGAATTTTTATAAAAACATTGTTACTTAGGAGTTATTTTGTCTTGAATTATAGTTGGGTAAAGGAATGAAAACTGAAATTCCTTCACTATAATATAGTCCAGGAGGCACAGCTCTTAGAGCTACCAGATCACCCCATGAATCGGGATAAATATCTCTAGGCCGACAGTCCATGGACAAGGAAATAGAGAGGGTACTGGGATCCATGATACCTATCTTTATAGATGATGATGTGAGATCTCCTAAGAAGATGAAGAATAAAAAGCATCGAAGAAAGAAAACCATGGCTAAGAACTTTCTTCGCAGTGGTATATCTCCCTGATAATCATGAATTTTAGTATTATCCATGAAAAATTGTTTAAGATTTTTATGATTACAGGGGATTCTTCTATTTCTTCTTTGAAATAAACCACTCATAAAATTCAAGAAACCGTAGAAGGTGATACTGAGAAAACACAAATTCCTATAAATCCAATGGTTCCTGAAGAGTCATTGATGCCAAAGAAACCAACATCTCCCCCCAACACTGCTCTGATTCCTACTATCAGAGGAGAGGAAGCTTATGGTAAATCAATAATATTTCATAAATCATCCAATACAACACTAGATGACTTCCATTATGTGAAACTTTTAGGTTCATCACATGCACTGGATTATCTGGTAATAACTAATGTTGACCCCACAATTGTTGTTGAATAATATACTCGGGGTCACAGGTTGCCGGAGGAAGGCTGTGAAGTAAACACGCCATGTGTTCCCATGGGTGTGACTAATTTGGGATCTGAGATATCATTTGATCAAATGATAAATTTTGGCATACCTTTTGAAGAACTATTATAACATGTTAAAATATCAAATTCTTTATAATATTTTGGAGTTTCTTATATAGAATTAACTAGACCTGAGTTCTCATTATTCATCCTATTAATATTTTTATGATTAACTTTCTAACCATGGTTGATTGAAATATGCAGTTACATTTAAAGAAACCGATTCCATAACTGTACCTGAAATAATTTTTGATATTAACGTCAACCGTATCATTACAGAGACATTTAATCAAGTGAATTTTGAGGTAGCTACTCTTCCTAAGATTTACATTGAAAATCCAGAGCATATTAAAGATAGGACTCCTCAACCAGAGACATCAAATAAAATTTCTGAAACTGAGAACGTTGGGGAAGATTATTCTCAAGCTACTAGCCTAATACTATGTAATAGATACTGATATTGTGATTACATTCACTTTTATTATCTCTTAAATATAACCATGATTCTTGATTTAACAAATATGGCTATCAACTTCAATTTCTAGGTCTGGAGGTGAGGCCTCTACATCTGCCCAAACAACATTTGGAGGTGGAGAAACTAGTATCCTAGAATGAACAGAGCATGAAACTTCTTTAAGTGAATTAGTCCAAGAATATACCCATCCTTATGACAGTGATTCTGAATCGTACCCAGAACTGTAGAAGGCTCTTCATCTTTCTCGTCGCAAAGCATGGAAAAATATCTGGAAGATAATATCTGAGATGCCCCTTGAGGATCTTCCTTCAATAATTCCATGACTTTCTTCTCAGTTTATCATGCTAGTATTTGGAAGTTTTTAATACCGTGAAATCCATACTACGGTGAAAGAGATTATCCGGAGGAGGGTGCAAGAGCAAAATATTTAAAAAGACTTGATATAATCCAAACTGTCTATAAAAATTGATGATTTCCAAGTAGTCCTGTCCCAAGCTGAGGCTTATTATAATGAAAAGTTGAAGGGACTGACGCAAATAATTAAATAAAATATGGTTCAGAAAGTACGCCTTTAACATGAGTTAGATATCATTACAGGGGAGCCTGACCAACTTCATTTCTCATTAAGAGAAGTCCATAAGGAAGGTTCAAAATCCATCACAGATGCTAAAGAAGTACTCTATCATGCTAAATAGAGCGAGGATGGTCGGAAAAACAAACTCCAAAAAGAATTTGATGGGGCTCAGGAAGCTACTAATCAAATGAAGAATTATGTAGAAATCCTTTTGTAAATTTTATTAAGAGAGAGATTCCAAATTGTGGATGCTTCTCTATAAAAATTTTCATAAATGAAAAGTATTTTTTCTTTAATCATTTATATTTTCACTTTCATTAATTTCTTTTGTTTTAACTAGTCCATTGGGGCCAGTAAGCATAATGGGATAATATTTAGGGTCGAAATATCATTGACCATAAACATTGAATTATATCCGAAACAAAACTACGTGGCTAATAATTTCATTAATATTCAATAAATATTTCCAAGGGGAATCTTGAGTCATGGTTTTTATGGTCAAAAAATCTAAAACCTATATCAACATAAGGGGAGTCTCTTCCATGAACAAAGTTACCATTACTTGAAAAACCCATTATGGGGGTTGTATTATATATAGACAACTAGGTAACATACTAAATATCCAAATAGTTGCATCTTTTGACTTACATACCTATTATGTGGGAAAATTATACAATGCCGCCTAAGGGAACATGCTACATATTCAGGAAAAAAAACTTATTTGAACATTAACATTTTTTGTTGTTAGGTAAGTGAAAAATAAGATTTCGATGAATCAAGACCACATTAGGCGGGTTTTCCAAAGAAAGGAGTTTTAAGAATAAAAAAGGGCTATTTTAGGTCAACATAATTAATGAATATGAAAACCATATTTATAAAAATTTGGTTTATGATTAATGGTTAAAATTTATCAGAAAGGGGAATTTCTCACATCATACTATGTAGTTTTAAGTCATGCAGTAAGGACATTGTACTATGCAGTTTAAAGTCTTTCAGTGAGGACATTGTACTATGCATTTTAATGTCTTCCAGTGAGGATATTGTACTGTGTAATTTAAAGTCTTGCAGTGATGATGTTGTGTGAATTTAATTTAAGGTCATTAGATTTGACCAAAAGTCTGATAAAACTCTTCCTATTTAATGATAATTTGTTTGGAAACATACTATCATATTCAGGTATGGAAGGGAAAATTATAAACTGTGATTTGGGAATTTCTGGAACTAATTATTGATATGGGAAAGAGGGATAAAAGAATTAGAGGAAGTATTTTCCATGAACAATGTCACCATTACATGAAAAACACATTATGGGGGCTGTATTATGAAAAGAAAACTAAGGAATATGCTGCATAGACAAATAGTGGCATCTTTTGACCGACAAGCCTGTTATGTGGGAAACATATGCAAGGCCTCCTAAGCGCACATGCTGCATAGTCAGCCAAAAGATCTCTTAAAAGTTTAACATTCTATTTCCAAAAGTCAAAGAAATTTTACATAGATTCAGATTTTAAGAAGAATATATTTTGGTTTATGGAGAAAGGTACCTGAATATGGAAAGGGAATTTCCAACCAAGATGTCCAAAGAATCAGAGGAATATGAATTTTACAAAGGTTTGACCCACACGTAAAAGATATGGTGTCTGTAGTTTTTGGTCATACAACTAGGACCAGAAATGGAAACCATATATAATATGTGGCTATGTCATTTCAAGGTTATTTCATAGTGAATCAAACAACTGATGAGGAAAATGTGTAAACTATTGTCTTGAAGATTTTCAGATTGTGAGAAAGATAATGGTACAAGTATACTTGAATGTATTTTTTAAAATACAACTTCTTGTATATTGTCATCAAAGATTAAAGGGGAAAAAGATAGTTTAACCAAGAATGGATATTCCATTATTTGACAAACCCGTTATGGGGGTTTTATTATGCAGATTCAACTGGGGCATATGAGGCATAGCCAAATAATGGCGTCTTTTGATTGACAAGCCTATTATGTGGGAAACTTATGCAAGGCCTCTTAAGGGCATGTGCTACATAGTCAGGCAAAATAGCTCCCAGGTATTAGAATCTATATCACCAGAAATCATAAGAAAGAATATGAGGATCTAGAAATATTCAATATTAAGAGTGTGAAATATGGAAGGGGGTTATCCCAATGCATATAAGAAATATTTGAACCAATATTGGACATGATTTTGATGTCCTTTACATAGATCTTACTCATATGTAAAATTGAGACTTTCTTTGTTTATTCGGAATGGATATTACGATGTGCAGTTTAATTTCTTACAATGAGGACATTATACTATGCAATTTTAAGTCATGCAGTGAAGACATTAATAATCATATAATAAATTGAGACACCTTATTTCTATAAAGAGTCCATTTACCCAATTCTTAAGCCCATGTGTTCTATGATAAGTGCGAGAAATAAGGATAATTAAAGGTTTCTTTTACAACGCAAAGGTGACACAATTCAAGAATAGGGGTTCTATGTTTCCATTTAGTTTAATTTCATGTGACTAGGACATGGGGATGAACCAATGTGAAAGGAAAATACATATTGTAACTAGGTTAAGGAATAAAAACCAAGTGTCACTATATGTATTACTGGGGAAGGAATCAAGTCAAACATAATTCTTAAAATATTTTCTATGCATATTTCATTCTTATAAAAAAATAAAGGGGGTTTTTTATTGCGGTTGGGCCCAAGATTGGAGATTCAGGCATCTCTACGTATCTCAAAAGAGATGAGAATGAAACCGTATGTAGTTTTTTAAACAATCATTTCTCATGCTAATTGAGTTTGACATGAAGAATGGGGTACTTTGACACGTTCGGAGATAATGGTAAATCATAAGACATAAAATGGTATAAGGACCAAATAATATATCTTAAGGAAATAATTTTTATAAATCTGATTCATTTACAGGAGGAGAAAATAAAATAAGAAGATTTTGTGATTGTGGCTGGGCCCAAAATTAGATATTTAGGCATCTCTACGTATTTCATTGAAAATGAGAATCAAGGCATACATAGTTCTTGAATCATGGTCTCTATGTAGATATGACTCAGACATACAAAATAAAGGGACTCATGTACTACTAAGGAGTAGTGATGATGCCAATGATGTTTGTTTATGGAAGCTTATAATGTCAAATAGAGAGAATATTAGTTGTAAAAATGGTGGAATTGAGTTTAATGTCCTGTGAGAAGGATGAAGATGCTACACATTTTAACGTCATGTAACAAGAATGCTGGCAGTTGTTAGGAAGTTTAATGTCTTGTAACTAGGACATATGGGCTATGCAGTTTTATATATTGCAATAAGGACATTGCACTATGCATTTTAATATCTAGAAGTGAGGACTATTAGTAAAAAAATACACAAATTATTTCTTCAAAAATCACACATTGGTTGGAGTTGTGATAAGCTCTACATCCATTGAGATTAAGGCATATGCTCTATTTTAATTGACCTTATGTATAGAATAAGGTCCTTCCCACTTTGGCTCAAGTTTTGGAGGTTTCTTTCCTGGTATCATTGGAGTCCTAAAGACCAATACCAATTCTCCTTGAAGTAATGAATGAAGGTGAACATTCTTATTAAAATCTCGCGCTATTCTGTTCTAATAGACATCTAGATGATTCAAAGTATGAAATCTTTTCTCGTCTAATTTTTCCAACACATCAAACAATTTCTGAGACCTTTCATTTATAGACAACTGATCATAGATTTCAAATCTAAGTGAAGGAAATTGTATTTCAATTGGAAAAATTGCTTCGGTTCCATATACCAATGAATGAGGAGTTTCCTGGGTAGTAGTACGAGTAGTTGCCCGATATGCCCATAAATCATTCAAAAGTTTATCAGGCCATGATTTCTTATCTTTATCCACCATCCTATGAAGTATATTTGATAGGGTCTTATTTAAGAACTCTATCTATCCATTTTCCACTACATGATAGCAAGATGAATGGTTGGACCTGATATTATGTTCCTGATACAAATTGTTTTACTTCAGCAGAACAAAAATTGGTTCCATTGTCTGTAAAAATAGTATGAGGGACACCAAATCTAGTGATGATATTAGTTTCGACATAACTAATAATGATTTTTTCTCTAACTTCCTTGAGAGGTATTGCCACAACCCATTTATAGAAGAAGTCAGTAGCAGGGAGAATATACTTCAACAACTTAGTCATGGAAGAAGGATTGGGCCCTACTACATCCATTCCCCATGTGGTCAATGACCAAGATTATTTAGCTACATGTAGAAACTTTGGAGGTTGATTAATGAAGATGGAAGTCACATGGCAGGGATGAATTTTTTTTAGTGAAATCTGTATAATCCTGCATCATTGAAGGCCAAAAGTATATAAGCCTTTGGATCTGATTAGAAAGTTTGTGCCTAGATTGGTGGGGACCACAAGCTCCTGAATGTACTTCTTTTGTGACAGCTGCAGTCTCTTCTCCATCAATACATCTGAAGATAATTCCATCAAAGCATCACTTGTAAAGGATCTTTTGGTGGTCTGGACTATCATGAAGAGTAAAATTGGCCGCTCATCATCAGATCTGTTCTTTCTATTCCCTATCTGGTTGAAGTACCCCATTTTGAATATATTCCATGATGGATGTTCTTTATCCCGTGGTATGACCATATGGTTTAGAAATATGGAAAATTTCATTAATTTCCTTCATTCTGGTTTGAACTAAAGGTGATACCACACAACGATGGGTTATGCATATAACTATCTCATCCCGATTTGGATCTGCCAAGGCTATAGCTACATTAGCCAGTGCATATGCTTGGGAATTTTTTGATCGTGGGACATAAGATAATGTCTTCTCTGACAGAAATTTAGCCATTAACCTTCTAACGTAATCACAAAAAGGAATTAATTCTTCTTTTCTAATAGAATATTCCCCATTGATTTTTTTATTACCAATTCTGAATCTCCTTTTACATTTAAATATTCAATTTTCACATGAAGGGCCAATTGTAAACATGTGCTGAGAGCTTGATATTCTTCTTCATTGTTGGTACAACCTTCTGAAAATAGAAAAGTGTATGGAAATACTACCTTTTCTAGGGAAATAAGGAAACTTCCTATCCATCCTTGTTGATTTTAGGGATTTCAATTCTCTTTCTTGTTGGACTTCTAGAAGCACCATCAAAATACATTTTCCATGTCTGGGAATTATCTTGAATAGATAAAAACTCTTCATCAAGAGTTTCAGTATTAAATGATGTATCATCCATAGATGGATGCTCAACAAGGAATTCGACCATATCTTGGCCTTTTATTGCATTTTGAGGCAAAAACTGTATATCAAACTATTGTAAAATAACCACCCACTATGTTAGATGCCCTGTGAGCATAGGAAAATTGAGAATAAATTTGAGCGGGTTATTGCGAGATACCAATTGGACATCATGATTTTGTAGGTAGTGCCTAAATTTCGTGTACTACAAATATTAATGCTAGGTAGAACTTTTCAATACTTTAATATCGAGTTTCTACATCATGCATAGTTCGACTAAGATAGTAAATGTTGTTTTCATTCCCATCAACATTCTTTTGGGCGAGGAAGACACCTAGTGATTTCTCTAAAGATGTCACGTAGAGAATAATTGGTCTTTCTTCAATAGGTGGCAATAATAATGGTGGACTAAAGAGGTATTTCTTGAAGATATCAAATGCTTCTTGGAAATTTTCATTCCATTGGTAGGTAACTTCATTCTTCATTAATCTGGTGAAGGGAAAAAACATGCCATCCAAATTGGAGATGAAGCACCAAATATAGGCCAAGTGTCCGTGGAGTCCTTTTAATTCATTCAAATTTTGAGGATGTGGCCTACCAAGGATTTATTTGTCTTTCTCAGGATCAACTTTGATACCACGATGGCATACAACGAAGCCAAGTAATTTTCTTGAGGTTACCCTGGAAGCACATTTCAAGGGGTTCATCTTCAAACTGTGTTGCCGAAGCTTATTGAATATGGTTTCTAAATCATCCAAGTGATTGGAATGTTTTTTGTATTTTAACACCAAATAATCCACATAACATTCAACAAATATCCCTAAGAAGGGTTTGATGATATGATTCATGGCACGTTGATATGTTGCACCTGCATTCTTTAAGAAAAAGGACATTACCTGATATCAAAACACACATTGAGGGGCTCTAAAGGCTTTAGATTCTTCATCTTCTAGTGACATTAAGATATTATTATACCAAGAGTATCCATCCATGAAGGAAAGATCTTCATAGCTAGTCATTGCATCAATTAGATGTTCTGTAATCGGGACTGGAAAATCATCATTAGGACAATGCCAATTAAGATCTCTGAAATCAATGCAGACTCTAATTTTCCCATTCTTTTTTTTCACTGAGATAATGTTGGCCATCCATTTGGGATACTGAACATTCCCGACAATGATGTCCTTTATAAGCTTATCAACTCTTTCTTCAATTTTAAAGGCATGAGTTTGATGTGTTCTCCTTGCTACTTGCTTAAATCTATGATGTTCTTCTAGAAAGCCCAAATGATGAATGGATACATCAGGATTAAGACCTGGAATTTCTATATAATTCCAAGAAAATATATCTCAATGTTTCTTTATAAAGGAAGTATAAACCTCATTATCTTTATAGGTCATGACCACACTTATTATAGTGGGGTGTGGATCTTCTTATGTGCCCAGATTTATTTTTCTATGTTCATCCATGGTGGTAGAGACACCATCTTCAAATGATGGATGAGAATCTCCAAGATCTTCCTATTATTTTTCATTATGTATTACCTCTTCTGTTTCCACATTCATTGTAGATGATTAGGAAAAACGGCTATAATTATATGAGAAATCAGTATTTGAACATCCCGAAGAAGAGGCCATCATATCTTACCCTACTGATGATGAAGGGTTTTCCTTTGGTAATAAAGAGGGAGTGTTGGATTGAGAATACACAAATTTTTCTTCCTCTAGAATTGCTACTCTATCTTATACTCTGGTTGATGAATTAGAGTATTTTTATAGTTCAACAGATGAGATGAATACATCTCCATTCAGGATTTCATCATTTCTTGGTGTATCAATAATTTATCCCATGTTATCAAGCTCAACTGTCATAATTGACATTAATGGAAGTTAATGGACGAGTCTTTCGATTTGGTTTTAGCCATTCAATTTGATTGATGGGTAGCAAATAATTTGTACTCAAATTTACAAATGGATTTGTTGGGATCTTTTCCAGTCCATTTGGAGCATAAACTCTTGTTATCTCTTTTTTCATGGGATTCTTTCCTTTTGTGTGATAAAATTCTACCTCAATGTATTAAGATTAACATGTTTTGAATGGATCCTTGCCACCTTAAAACGTCCCGGTTTGATCCCTTGAAATAGTATTTCATACATTGGTGGTATGACGAAGGTATGGCTGCATGTTGATGAAACCAAGGCCTTCCAAGAAGAATATTGAAGTTTGTGTCCTAAAAAACAACCATGAAATCTGAATTAAACACAAGGTCACCAAATTGAGTTCTTAGTGTAATCTCACCTAGAGGTTCTTGCTCATTTTTATCATAAGCTTGCAACATTAAAGTCGAAGAAGATAAATTCAGATTCACTTAGGCCCAGTTGATGACGTGTACGAATGAGAATGAGGATGACTCCAGAGCCATTATCAATGAAGGCTCGTCATATTTCTATGTCATTGACCGTCCGAGATAAATACAATGGTTTGATATGCCCATGCATAACATCATCTTCATCATAACCTTTAAAAGATATGACTGAATGACATTCTGCAAGATCATTCTCTATATGGTAAACCTCAGCAGAGGCATCTTCAGCTTCAAACTCTTGAGGACTTGGCAAAGCCTCAATGAGTTACTCTTGAAGATATTTTTATAGATTCAAAGCATCTATAATTGACAACTTGGTTGGTACTTGGGCCAATTATTTCAAGACATCATACTTTGGGCCCAATGGTTTGTGTTTCCTAGCATGGAAATGTGGTTTTTTAGGTGCTTTGGAAGTTGATGCTTTTGTTGTAGATATACTCTATATTGGAGAAAAAGTTAGAAATTCTGCTGGCTTTGGAAAATTAGACTAACTAGGTCTATTCATTTTCTAAGAAGAAGACAGTGTGGCTTCTAATTTTCTTCCAAAATAATTATGTCAGAACTGAACCTATCTTTCATGGAAGAAACTCATTATTCCTGTTGATCCCGCTGAAGGGGTCTTCCATGAGTTTCTATGACATATATGGTTCGATCAGGGGTAGAGTTAAAATGGTGGTTTCGGGAATTCCCATGTCTTTCCCTGTATCCTTGAACTTGGACCCTTCCTATTATTCCCTAATTAGGTACAAGGAATTCTAGCTCATTATAATCAGAATCGCCTTTGGCATAGGAATCTGTGAAATGGATAACATTAAGAGAACCAAAGATCAATTCTTCATCGGAATAATATTTTTCTTGACAATTTAATTTTGGTTGTACTGTTTGGCGGGGTAGTGCCCATGATTTTGAAACAGATGGAATTAAATCTTCCAGGGTCAAGGAAAAATTTGTCCATGACACGAGCTCATCTTCTTCTCACCGGTCTTTGTCTTTACGATCACTTCTCTTCTTTGAGGAATGGCCTTTTATGAAGATGGTTTTTCCGGGGCAAGAGTGGAAGAAAACACAATCTTTTGATTCAACTGTGTTCATAAAATGGCATGAGTCTAGTTGATTTTTTTCTGATCATCCAATCATCATATTTTTGCTCATTTTTACTTTTGACCTCTTGCCATTTTCCCTCTTCTTCTGAATCGGTAGCAGTAACACATGCTATTTGAGCTGATGAACTTTTTAGTTTTACTTTCCCAGAGTCTACCATTTTTTGCAAAAGGTATTTGAAAACAAAACACTCTTGAATGGGGTGTCCCAAATTTGGTGAAATGGACAATAATTCAGAATATCTTCATCTCCATCTTTATTTGGATTATTAGGTCTTGGAAACTGAACCAAATTGTTTTCTAAGGATGAGATGAAGTAACTAGGAACTAGTTTGTTCATGAAATAATAAACATTATTCTTTAATTCATTCAAAATAATTTTGCCTTTGATCTCTTTTATTATCTTGAAGAGGCAGTAGTTGCAGTTGACACTCAGGAGGTGGATCCCTTCGGTCTGATGAGGTTGTTGAGGTAGAAGCAGGTACAAGTGCTTGTTTCAGGGTTACTATAGCAGCTTCTGCCTTTCCTAGCTTACTCCCCAAAGCTGATGGAATTATGCCAGTTTTAGCCTTAGTTTCTATAATAGATTCTACTATCTATTGGGTGATTGAAGTAGGGTCTTGAAACCCTCATGTGTATTTCACAGGGATCAATGGTGTGCGTAATTCATCACGTATATTTTCCACAAAGATTGGTAGAAATTCTTCTTGAGGGAGTGCTAGACTTAAGGAATATTTTAATCCTTTCCATCATGCAATGAAATATGAAACTCTTTCATTCTATCCTTTTTTTTACAATTAGTAAGATAAAAAACTATCATCTTTTCTAGCGTTGAGATAAAGTGGAGAAGGAATTTCAGACAGAGATATTCCCATCCAGTAATTGATCGAGACTGCAAACTTGTGTACCAAACAAAGGATGGTCCTTGTAATGACTACACAAAAAACCTAAGCTTAACTGTTTGTCGTTGTTGAGAAGTTCCCATCATGGGATCACAATGAGAAACAAAATGTGTTAAGTGTTGTTCTAGATCTACCAAACCACTAAAGAATGGGAATGTGGTATTCAAAAAATTTGGTGAGGGAGAAATTACATCCACCCATTCAGGGTAAGCTCTCTTTTCCGGCTGAACTGGTGTATGTCGTTCCACCATAGCTATCAATCGATCCATTAATGCCTCAATTGTGTTTATAAGCATTTAGGGAACATTCAAATGAGATGGAACCTATGTAATTATAGAAACTGTAGCTTGAGTTGGTGCAACAACCTGTAAAAACCCTAATGGTGGTGCTGATATCTTCCTTGGATAACCCATGGAAACATGCCTATCAGGATGTATATGGTACTGCCTTGACTGTGTACCCAATGGAGGTAATTCATTATCTGCATCTGTATTTACTACAAATCCTCTTTGCTGAGGATCTCCTACAGGATTTGCAATTTGAGGAGTTTCATGGGGAGTACATCTAGTTGAAATGCTATTTTAAAATAACTCTGTGTTCAGTCTTTTCATCTCCTTAATTTCCTCTTCTTTCTATGAAAATCTCTCTTCAAGCAAAAGTGATTGACCTTATCTAATGGAAAAGTGAGATGCAATCTGACTTTTTGCCTTTCCCCTTGATAGATTCCTTTTGGAGAGGAGGGGGTTTGTTATTTGAAGGCATACCTAGATTCTGGGTAAGCCTCTGATTTCTGGTATGCACACCTTCGACATTTTCCTTAGTGTGTACCGTATTATGGAAAAAAATTCATCTTCTGATTACCCTAAACTAAACTTATTTTCTAGAGGATCTTCTGCAATGGTGTTAATAACATTCACTGACACATAATACATTGATGGAATTCTATCAGTGTTTCTACTAGATCTTCTCCATTCATGTCTTCCACGAGACTCTGCTCTACAATATGAATAATTTCCTAGAACTATTTGGTGGATAGTAACTCGAAGGGAATCCCTGGATAGTTCAGTTTTATGCTTTCCTTGTGAATTCTTCCCTAATTAGGAGGAAACCGACTTCTATTGAGGAGGGGATTTCAGATGTGAAAAAGCCCCCAACTCTATAGGCTGGGGCGGTTCCTCTTCTTCTTCTTCAAATCATTGAACACTGTTTAATGAATTTTAAGGTTGGATTAAATGATCCCCCAGCCTTGAAAGATGGGGTGATTCTTGAACTTCTATGGCTGAAATTCGTGAAACTGCTCTTCTGATTTTCCAGATTTTGGTTTAGATATTAGCTGGGTGCAATATCCGACAATCACTTAAATCACCTATTTCAAAATATTGATGTGCTATTTCAGACAATTGCATCTTCTGACGGCTGAAATCCTCTAAACGGGATGCCTGTTCATGATTCTCATATGCTTGATGTAAAAGTAACTCAACAACTTCTTTTTTTTGGGCCTGATTCTGATATGAACTGGTTGAGGCATAATCTTGAGCGTAAATTTGATTACATAAAAAACCTATTGATTGTGGCCGACCGTGGGAAATAACATTTCATGTGACCACTTTTGGTGGACTTTTCTGATTTTGGAGTGCAGTGAAATGCAATGCTCCATATGCACCCCATAATCTGATACAAACACTAGATGGGGAATTATAAATTACTTGGAATATCCTCTTTAGAGAATTGAGACATGCACGCTTAAGGGTTCTCTACTATTTTTTAATCTTTGGATGTTGGAAAGATGATAGAGATGCCAAGTCAATTTGGTGCTAAAACACTTCTATTAACTTTATATGATTTTGATATTCATCACATGGTATGACTTTGGTTTTCAAATGATGAAGAGTTTTCCATAATATGAGACGAATGTCATGAATACAATATGCTATCATCAATTCTATAATGTTATATTGAGAATTTTCCAAATGCCAAAACAATACTAGTTTTTCACCTTTAACTAATTGTTTCCCCAAGTTTAACACATCTTCACCATCATTCACAAGTGGTTTCTCCACTTGATCTGACCAGAGTGGATGCTCTGTATTAGAAGACAAATGACCTAAATGAGGTTTAGAGAATGATCGTTCCCTTAATACATCTTCTGGTTGAGAAAGTATTTCACCCATAAAAGACAAGGCATCAGACATGACTGGCCTTGTGTTTTCAAGTGCTTCAATATAGGGGGGATTTCTAATAACTACATTTTCAATTATGGAATTTTCTTGACAATGTGGAGAGGAATTTCAGAGCGAATGACATCATAGGGAGGATAACCACGATGGATTGCATTATGTGATAAATCTTCTTGCTTCGTGGTCTTCTGGCCACATGGAGGGTTGTCGTGGATCTCATCTGGAGATAGGCACTCTAGAAAGACCGAATTTTCATGAATAAAGCCTTCATGATGAAGTGTATGATGAGGAACCTCATAATTACTACTACCACTACCATAATTTGGTAAAAAGAGATTAGGATCTTGATCATCAACCGATAAATGTCTGAGGGCTTGAAGAACACCAGCATTAAGAGGATCCACATTGCAGATTAACTCATGATTTTCCAACAATGCTTGGTGAGAATTTTTCTTGGATGTTTGATTATATTTAGTTGGGGCCAATTGCTTGGAAAATTGGTTATCATGGGAATATGTATGTGCCTTCCCTGGAGTGGTTACCTGAATGGATGATTACATCTAATTGTAAAGGGTGTATAGTCCCAATCTTGTTGTCCATATGATATGGGGGAGTATGCCCCATGACCCTCTTAGACTGGAATAAAGATTTGTATCTACTCCGGGATGGCATGCTGATGTGTCATCCCATTTGTGGGGACAAATTTACATTTCTATTCCCCTTATACTGCTGAAGTAGTTAAAATATGTTTGCACGTTCCCAGAATATGGGTAGAGATTTGTGTATTCCCTTTCAATATTGATGAATATGTTTGTTGACATCAGCGGACAGAACGATAATATATGTCCATTCTGTATTAGGATTAGGTGTATGTGCCTACTCCTATCCTTATTTTCCAGTCAATGGGTATTGATAGTACTCATGGATGGGGGCAGAGAGTTGGGTCTGCCAAAAATTTGTCATTGGATCTTTCTGACTAACTTCTCTGGGTGCTACCAAACGAGACTGTTGGTAGGCTTGATGAACATTTTAAGGTGTATGTGCCTTCTAGCTGTTTCCCATTAAGAATGGTTAGTGACTGTCCTTCAATACTGGTAGACAAGACTACTGAAAGAATTGGTTATTGTAAATAGGTGTATGTTCCTATTTACCAGTTTCCACCACATTAGATTGGAGAACTTCATTAAATGTAGTCAGACAAGCCTGCTGACTAGCTGATAACTTATAAGCAGGTGTATGTTTCTATTCACGATACTCCACCAGGTTGATCTAGTGGGATTGGTGGGTTGTTGTCAAACAAGTCTGCTGGGAAATAAAGTTATGATGGATGGGTGTATGTGCCCACTCGTTTTTTTCCATCATGTTAAATTGATGGACATCTATGGAGGAGGTAGAGGTGAGAACCTACTCCATGTTAACTGGAAGTTATACCTGGCGGTTCATCTTGCGTGCTTGAGTCTAAGAGACTTGGTCCAAACGTCCAGAGGCAACACCCCCATCATTTTTGAGTTTCATTACCACACGATTCTGGTGGTGACTGCTGGTGGGAGTCCTCAGGAAGGACTCCTGCATTCTTTAATTGAGGCCTTGAGTGAAATCTTTATCCACCTCCCTGTAGTATGGGAGGGATTGACTATTGCGTTCCAAGGATAAAGACCCTAAATGGTTGGAGACAGTGGTTGGAACCATTTTCTTCTTGATCATTGGTCGTCGTTGGCCAGATGATTGAAGATATTTATTGACTTGGAGGGCCTGTCGAGCAGCCACCAAAGTCGGGATTATACTGTGCTAGAAATATTCAGTTTCCAGCACATTAGTGACCCAGCATTGAAGATTCTGGTATGGTGATGATGTTCTTCCTGTGGATGGATATCCAGCTTGAGGAGCAGTAAGGAAGTTCATAGATGTTGTTTTGGAGAAATCCATTCTTTGTACTGAAGGGAGTTCTATGGAAAACATGAATACAAAAACAATATCCATTAAAACAACATCTTTTTATATAGATACATGCTTGATTAATTCCTTTGTCTGGCCTTCCTTTATCAACTGATAGGGTCCTAACAGGTGGGTAACATTATTAACTTGGTTAAGGATTCACGTCGGGTTTACCATTTTTGTTTCATAGTTCCTTGAAACGTGTGTTCTAGATTTAAGAATCATGGTTTCTAGGTGGTTTCCATTGAATTTATTTATGGAACTGGAAAATTCCAATAGTTTTTTATCAAAAGGGGACCTGATTTCCAAAGGAAAGTGTTCATTATGTTTTTAAATTTACGATACTTAAGAGCGTGCATTGGTCGAGAGGATGGGAGGTCGGACTCATCACACACTTTTTTAGGGGAATTATTGTTTACTATGGGACTCTCTATGTAAATTTAAAAAAATTTCCCAAATCCTTATTAATTCACCAAGTATATCATAAGTATCCCTTAGTATTTATAATCACTTACTAACATGTAAACTTTTAGAATAATCAGTATGTATTCAAGGTTCTTCATTAATGTAAATATCCGTATGTATTCGAGGTTTTCCACCAATTATATACTCTAATATACTACTTATAAATTCTTTTAATCATCATTGTGATGATACTAGTTTTTAAGCCACTCAGTAGGGAACTCTGAAATTTTATTATCATCTAGGGAGATGAATGTTTAGTTTGATTTTGGGATCATGCCCACAAGATATGCTACCTACATATCATTATGAAATGAATCAGAACCCTTGTAGTCCGGCACCACTGAATGGGACACATCATACCTTTTATGGTCATGTTATAAGAACCTATAATAGGAAGGTGCTTAGTTAAAACTTATTGTGGGACTTATGTTGAAGCATCCGAAGGAACTTGGAAAGGATTTGGGTTTCCAAGTAGGATCAGACCCTATAGGGAATATGGCCCAAGGAGAATAGGGTTGATTTGAAGTGTAGGGTTTGAACCTCAAGGAGGCTTCTTACGTATCCCATATAGATGTGAATCAAATCCCACGTAGTTCGATAAATCATATAGGAGAGTATAGTATTTTGAGAGAGATGAGTTTGGGATTACTTTCTGAAAAGGATGCCTTGTTGATTTCAGGATTGAATTTGGGGCTTATTTCTAAGGAGGATTCAAAAATTAGGGGAATTATGGTTGGATTCCTAAAGAGAACATATAATGAGCTATGGCCTTGAGAAGGCTTCCTACGTATCCCGAATATGATGGGAATTTGAGTTATCATAGTTCATTCAATTGTGAAAATGTTGTGATCATAAAAAAAACTCTAAGACCACGTGATTCAAGCTCAGTGTGAGAAACACAATAATGTCAAAGATTCAACAAAGGCATTCACGCTTTCAATTTTTTCTTCCGTTGTTAGTAAAAGAGGGTGTGTTGACTGTGGGAGAGGGAAAGGCGATGAGCCTTCCCTCTATTCTATTTACATTGGACAAGGATCCAATATAAAGAAGAAGGGATGAAGGTGAGGGGCTTATTCTTGGATGCATGCCCAAAAATTGAACCAGGTAGGAGAGGGATACTTCTCCTTTATTTAAACGGAAAACATATGCGTGAACCATACCTTACCTACAAGAATTTGAGGTTAACATCTCTTTTAGAAGGGTGAGGTTGAGGCCCAAACCCTTATTCTAAGAACTGGGAACTTCCCAACACTATTTATAAGAGTGAGTTCCATCTTACTAGGGATATATAAACCCAAAAAAACTCCATTAATCCTAACCCCATTATGAAAAAAACTTGGGAAACTTCTGACTGTGGAAATACAAACCCAAAT
This sequence comes from Viscum album, assembly GCA_963277665.1. Classification (NCBI taxonomy): domain Eukaryota; kingdom Viridiplantae; phylum Streptophyta; class Magnoliopsida; order Santalales; family Viscaceae; genus Viscum; species Viscum album. The sequence goes on along the minus strand of OY728163.1, from coordinate 77,507,801 downwards.
AGGAGACACGTTGATGTGACTTTCCAAAAGGTTTGATAATTCATGAGGTTTTTGTGGAGGTCTCAATAGAATATATTTCAGAAAAGGGATCCAATGACGAAGAATAATTTCCATGAATGAATGATGATGTCTTGATGGCTTGTAGACTGAAGAGAGTGAAGAGAATAAGTGAATCAAAGAGGGGTGTAAAAGAAGAGAAGTGTGCACATGTATGGTCATGCAAGTACACTTGGGAGACCTGATGTTCACTTAAGCAACGAACAACCTATATGGTAATACTTTGGAGGGGCCATGCTCAAGCCTTCAATAGTATTCATAGGTGATCCAAGATGTGGGGTGCTCAAGTTCCTGTGAGAGGAATGGGAGGCATGCAAGTATTTTTGAATTGGGGAGGTTGGCAGCTTTAGGCACGCACGTGTTATGGTTTTCAAACACAAAAAGGCCTTAAGTCCAATGATCCTACATTAAATCCTCTGCTCAAGATCTTGAAGAACTACCTTGAATGTTTCAAAAGACTAGGGATAAGTATTAGGGGATGAGAGAGAAAATTGGGCTTCAAGGAAATTTGTTCATACAAACGGGACCCCCAATGGTCTATTTATAGGAAAATAAGTGACATTGGGTTAAATGAGTTAGGAATTCATGTGACTTGCATTCTAGATAAGATCACGCTAGTAGGCTACACGACATACTTGGGCGCACAAGTAGGCTACACATCGCTGGTGTTTTGGCTTGACTAATGCGATTCCAAATTCATGCCTTTGCAAATCATGATTTTTCGTCATGTATTTTACCATTTTCATTCTAAGGGGATTCCCTTTTTCATTTTTTATACTCTTTGATGGAATGGAGTGTCAACAGTACTCATTCAAGATCAATATCAATTTCAAAAATAGGAAAATAAAAACCTATGTAATTATTCCAAATAGATAAGTCCCCAAGTTTAGGTATGTCACTAATGATCCACATTAGAGAAGAATTTATTTGGAACTTTTTTCTAGACGATTCATCTGATGTATCCACATTTTTAATCTATAACTCCTATAGTTCTTCAATTAGAGGATGTAAGTATTCATCATTATCATTTCCAAAAAACATTTCTTGAACAATCATCAAAATTATAAAATATGTTTGTTGCATAAAAATAAAAGGAGGTAGATTTTAAGGGATCAAAACAACCAGTCTAGAACTATAACTGGTAGTTAATGACCATATTAGGTTGAATCCATCAGTAACCAATCACAATTGTACATTCCTAGGATCCGAAGGTATATCTATATGAAATGAACCAAATGACATCATCATTTTTGAATCTCTTATATGTTTCATTAATCCATAATTTTTATTATATATAAAATTACACTTCATGTTCATGGTGGTCATCAATGACATGAATAATATTTTCAATTGAGGTTTTAAAGGGAAGTAAATAAAACCATTTGTAGGTGTGTTATATTTCTTCTTCTTGATATTAGTATGATGATTCATATGTCTAGAATCACTCATTAAATACCATCAAGAAGAACGAAATTCACAATCCTTTTTACTTGATCAACTCCCCAATAAAGGATATAGTCAATGGTGGACGAAACCATTATATTTCTCATTGGTGGATGGAAATCAGTGAATGGAATCAAAAAAGTCTGGAAGACTACTGTGCATGGAGCGGCCAGATTATCATCACTTCTAAGAGAAATATTTTTATCTCCAGAAAGTGTGCTGCCCATCGGGTCTCCGGGTTGTGTACTACTCTGAATATGCAGAATGGATCTTTCCTGCTGGAGTACCTTGGTGCACCTATATCTTTAGGGAGACTTTGCTCCTGTGACTTCAATCAAATAGTGAGCAAAAGTTCATGCAGGGTACTCAACTAGAAGAACTGGTATCTCTCTTTCAGTGGAAGGATTTACATAGTCTATAGTGTTCTTGTGGTCATACCCATACATGCTATGGCCTCCACCAATGTACATAAGCGTGTCATTAACAACGTGTACAAGATTCTTTCTAGTTTTGTATGGGACTCCAGATCCAAAGGTAAAAGGAATTGGGTATCATGGGAGAAGATGGCATGACCAATCCATGATGGGGGGATTAATGTGAGGATCCTCAACAACACCATTCAATGTATGTATGCAAGACTCGCATGGGAAATCATTGAAGGACGTATGCTATGGTGGAAAGAAATGTCCCACATAAGGGTAGACAACCTGGAAGACAATGGAGGACAGATTTCTCCCTTTTCGCCAAGATTCAGTAGCACATCCCTATCCTCCAACCGCATTTGCGCTCGATCGAGGGGGGGGGGGTAAAATCCATTTATAGACTCACAGCTGGGTAGGTTCGACTATAGATTTTCCTAGCTGCCCTGCCCCCTTAATATAGTTTAGGGAATCAGTCCTTTTCCTACAGTTCTGTAAGGATTTTCTAAATGAGGAGCATCAGAATATCTTATACTCAATTGTCATTTTCACAGAGCCTGACAAATGTATATTCACGGCTTCATTATCAAGGTCGTTCACCACCAGGGATTTCCAGAGGCTTCAATCTGAACATGATCAACACAGTAACTGGAATGACATGGCTTGGTGCACCAGGATCCCCTCCAAGTTCAATTTTCTCACATGGAGAATCATGAGACATGTGGTGGAAACATATGATACCATCATGAAGCTTGGTATTAACATTGTATCTTGATGTCATTGTTGTAGATCACTGCTGGAGGAAAGTATGATCCATGTCTTCTTTGAAGGAGAATGGCCTCGTGATGTATGGTCCTTCTATGGGGGCCTCGTTTTGTCCCGTGGGCATGCGCATGATGGTGGTTCTTCTCTAGATGGGTGTTTTAATGGGACTTCAGAGGCAGGTCCTGAATGAATGGCAAGGGCCATCATCCTTAGTAGCGCTTGCTGGTGTTTGTGGAAGGCAAGGAACCCGGCCAGGTATGAGTGGATCAACCCTACTTCAAGGATTATTGTGGTATGTATGAAGAACCTACTGACCTACATGTCCGCCCTCCTCGAATACACCAAGGATTCTCCCTTGTAAAACCTTCCCAGAGCACAAATTCTGCCAAACCGGGTCTTCTTCAACAAACCAGAGGGCTAATGGGTTTGTTGGAACTCACTACAAGAGGGTTATAAGCTTAATATTGATGGGTTGTGTATTCTGGATAGAATTAGAAGTGGGGAGTGGTTGGGGACTCCCAGGGGTACGTCATGCTGGACTTTGTGGAAAATTATGGCACCAATGATCCAATTAAAGCAGAGGCAAGATCCATGCTAACTGGCCTATCTATATGCAGGCAGGAAAACATGGAGTTATACCATGTGTGAACTAACTCTTTGATCTTCCATGAAAATTTGCATGGAAGATGTGTCACCCCATGGTCTATTTATTATACGGCCAGAAAATGCAAAAATCTATTGAACAACATCACTTAGGTGGCTCACACATGGAGAGAAGGGAACAAGGTTGCGGATCACCTTGATTCCATGGCAGACTCGGGGCTAACTATTTTCCCCAATGCTCACATTTTCAAGATGAAGGGGGCTAGAATGGTTAGAGGATATGCTTTGGGTATCCCTTATTTTATACCCCCTTAAACCTTGTGGATGTTTCTATTTCAATAATAAATTTTTTGATGTTGGATGGATGGATAAGCATGTGTTTTTGTATAATTCAAACCAATATTGTAAATAAATTTTACATATCATAAAAAGTATGAAGGATATTAGCTTAACGAAATCAATGATAGAACAATTATAATATCGTGGACATCAACTTATTTATAATTATGTAATGTAATTTAATATGGTACAAATTTAGTAAAAAATTTTGTTTTGAATATTTCATACATCTATTAAATATTTGTTGATTTATGTTGACATCTAAATCATGAAATTAATTTTTCTACCCAATAAAGTTCCCTCTTACATTAGTCTCTGTAACATAAATATGAGGATCCAATAATATATTATGATCTTGATCTAGTTTTCATATAGTCCCAAAAACATCATCTGTCAGGTTAATATTTGTAGCTCCCTCAACTAGTTGTTATGATTTGTTTTAATATTGATATTGTTTCATTATAAAATGTCTATAAGTTTTTCATTTCATTGTCCATTGTTGATGAATATGGGAGCTCATTTTCTTGACTGACATTAGTGCCCAATATTTCATTAATGTTTGACTTTCTATGTCAAATCTAACACAAATATTGATTATGGAATTTCTTCAATATCATGTGCTCATAAATTTCATGTATCTTCAACCATCTTCTACATTTACAACATGGACATATTATTATACAATGTACATATTAATTTGAAATTTCAAAATATAAAAACACCTCCAAACCATTAGAATAATGAGACGTGTTCCTCTGTAATGTGATCTAGACTTTATCAATATATCACAAAGTACATATACTTTGTTAAAAAAAAATGAAAAAACATAAAAAATATTATTTCAGTAAAAAAAATTAATTTATTTGAAATCAACAATATACAAACGTATATATGCTTCTTAATTTTATTGTGTTTTTGAACAACAACATTTTTTATATTTTAATTTGAATGCATACATTCAATAACACAGTGCTAAAATAGATGATATAAATAATATCATTTAGAGTTGTAGAAATTAAACCTTAAAGAATAAAACCAAGATTAAAATAGGGTTGTCCATGGGTTGGGTTGGGTCAGGTCAAGGGATATTTTGGACCGAACTCGAGAAAAAATGTTCCAATCAGGATGGGTCGGGCTACAACCATTTTTAGGCAATGACACAACCCGGTACAACTTACACTGGTTCATGTCTGGTCAGATGAAGTCATTCAATCCAGCTAAAATATACAGGTAATAATAAAAAACTATGAAACTATTTCTTAAATTAAAACTAAAAAATAATACTGATGGATAAATATGAAATAAATAAAATGTTTATAACATAAATATAATGTTATATAACATTATATTTCCATAAATCAAATGTTATATAACATAAAGTTAACATTTTATAAAAGGAATCTATTATAGTATAATGTTATCTAATACAAAAATAAATATATAAAGTATAAATATAATTTTAATATAACATAAATAAAGCATACCTAAAATGAAAATACAATGTTATATTCACGTTATATTTTTATTTTATAACCTTATTATTTATTGTTAATTATTATTATTTATTATAAATTATTGTTAGTTGATATTTATTCTTTATTATAAATTACTATTAATTATTATCAATTATTAGAATTTATTAGTAACAAAGTATTAGTTATTTTTTTATTAATTACTTATCAATGAATATTAACCTTTAGTTATTAATAATAATATATAAATATGGTTGGGTTTTTTGGGATGATTGGGTCAGGTTGGGTTATAATTTCTCCAGCCCATAACCCGAACTAACCCATCATTATCATGAACTAAACAAACCTAACTTGACCATACCCCATGTGTAATACAACCGAACCTAGTTGAGTCGGTTTAGGTCACTAGGTTGGGTTGGGTTTGAAAGACCCTACTTTAAAACCCAAAAACTATTATAGGATCCTTAAATCAATGAGGGAAAAACATTAAATTATCACACAGTCACCAAAAAATAAGTAAAATCTATAAAAAAATATAGAAACAACTTAAAACACTCAAATAATTCCATTTAAAAATTAATTTCAAAGAAAATTACAATATAGCCTAGGAATAACCATTTCAATTTAAAGAAACCCTTTATAAATTATTATTTCTTATTGAAAAAACATCTTAGAAATCAAATCATATATGAATAATACATTATTCAGTGAAAAAGGATTTAAAAAATAAATCATTTCATGAATTTTCTGTAAAATGAAATAAAAAATGGAAAACCTACCTTTTTTAAGAATTATTATAGGTAATACATCAAAAAATGAAGAGAGGATATCTCAAAGATGAATCTTCATAACCGATGAATTATAAAATAAATTATTAGAACCAAATCCCCACCTATGGTTTGAAAAACACCAAATAATAGCTAGAGAAAATGGATAATCAAGAAAAGGAATTGATAGAAGAGAGAAAGGGATGTAAAAAACATAATGAACTCACCATGAACCAAAGGAATAAGACCAAAATCACAAGTTAAAAGGAATATTCCACCATGTTACACCTAGTATGGGTTGTGAGAGAGGTATGGGGGGGGGGTCAAGGAGGGAAATGTGAGGGGGGAACATGACCAAAAAAGGGGAAATGTGATCAATAGAAATGAGCTTAGTGAGGGGTAATGGGGTCTCGGTTGAAAGAAAGGGGAATTATCGAGTGGGGTGGTGGTGGAAAGGGGGTCATGGAGATGCATTGAGGGGGGGTATGGGGATCAGTCAGTGGTAGGGGGATTTGGAGTAGTGAGGCTACTACGTCAAGGGGGATGAGGGTGTAGTGGGGAAGTTAGCGGAAAGGGAGGAGCCTTTGGCTCAGGATAATAGAATAGGGGGTGGGGTGGGGCATGAAAATATTTTTTTAAGAAACTAAAAATATTTTTTAGAGGTTTTTATAAAACTACTACTAAATATTTTCAATATATTTTAGCGGCAGTTTCTTAAACTGATACTACTAAACTGCTATTGAATATTGAATTTGATGGGGTAATGTTCCAAATTAAATAGTTATTATATCATCTAATATATTATAAAATATCATCAAAGATAGGTTGTAAATATGTAATATCATTTCATATAAGTTTTTATTACAATCGATGATGCTGAAATCGGATATGAGTATGTTTTAGTGTTTCTTAGTGAACGATGGGTGATTAATTTGGTAACTTTTTAAATTTTCACATAAACTTACCAAAAATAAAAAACATTATTTAAATATTTATATCATATTAAACCATTATATTAATCCTCATAGTCATCCCTAATATAATTACATAGTATAGTTCAAATATGTGGTTAAACTGACCCAAACACAAACTTACAGTGATTAATTAATGATTATGGGATGGTGTAGTTATAAAATAACTATAAAAAATTAGAAATGATATTATATATATTTTATTAATGTAATATATCACAATTTTAATTATTTATAAATTTAATTTAATTTATATAAATTCAACGTACAAGGAAGAGATCATTTTCATCTTTGTGTGCTCATTTTAAACAATTGAATTAAGAATGATCATTTGATAATGTAATTAATATTCTATATATTTTTTAAAATAAAAAACATAATGATATCATAAAAATATTATTTATCTTTTAATTAGATCCTTATATCCATCCATGATATTTTATAATAAAAAATAGAAAACAACATTTCCTGGTAGCGGTAGTCTGCACAAAAGCATAAATGATTATTTCATTTTTGTAGAAAATATGAAAGGAGTAACATGGATTATTGATTATGAATTATAAATATGATATAAATATAATAATTATTTATTAATTACGTTTTTATACTATCTTTTTATGGTGTTGAAGGAAAATATAACATACCACATCGTCGAGGCGGTAGAATGCACAACAAAAAATTAGAATTTCTTTTTTCTTAATAGTAAAGGGAAAATATGATTAATGATTATTACCATATGATAAAAACATTACATATATAATAAAACTAATTTAATTAAATAGTTAATTGAAAATTATAATTGAAATACATTATTATAAAATAATGTAGTTAAGTAAAAATGGTTACTCACGTTGAGAACTTTTAAATTTCCTTGGAAGATCCCATAAAAACGGATGTCATAAGCTAATCACTTGGGAGTAGAGCATGAAGTGAGTGTAATATTATTATTGATTAATAAAAATGAGATGTTTTCAGGTGGAAATAATTTTTTTTGGTGTTTCTTGGTGTGTTGACATAAACCATTTATTTGTGATGATAATGGTATTTATTTAAACAAATTAACATAATATGAAGGAAAAACTTGTTAAATACGTCAAGTTGCTCCAAAATTGAGATAAAATGTAATGGGGGAAGGGATAAGTTAGATAATAACCTCATAAATTGACTTTTAGATATAATTTTATCTTTTTTGAACCCCTTCACCCCATAAATGACTACTTCTATTCTATTAGTTTTTACTATGATAACTTGTTTTTAGCAAATGTAACATAATATTTTTAAATAAAATGAAGTGGTCCATATTAGATAAATTGGGCCATATTATTCCATATTTTTAATCCAATTAATTCAATTAAAATTTTAAAATTTATGAAGAATAATTTTAAAATAATAATTGATAATATATTAGAAAACAATTTTTGGGAAAATATTACTTGTGTTCTAAAATATTAAATACTGCTTTGTGAACAATTTTTTTAAAATAAATAATTCCTATATAATATATATGTTTTTTGTTAGAAAAATGAATCATAAATTTTTATATTCAATCTTATATACTAATAATTTTATAAAATCCATTTATTTGTAAAAATGGAATTTTATGCTAAAATCATTCTTATTAGAAAAATAGAAAAAATATTAATTTAATATTACTATGATAAATAATAAAATAATGATCATTTTTTAAAATTGAAATTATAAAATTTATAAATTTATCTTTTAATTAATAAGATAATATATATTGGAAATCAGTTTTATAGGACAATAAATTTTTGAGAATATTAACCATTCCCATATATATTAACTTTCATTTTTTAATGAAATGTTTATTAATAATATTATCATATAAAATATATTTTATCATCATTAATCATGATTTTCTTGATATAGTAATGCATATCTCATAGAATTATATTATTTTGAAAAATACATTTCAACATATAAAATGATCGTATTATTCATTTTCGCTAAAAAAAATAAATTTAATTTTTATTAAAAGTAGTCTTGATTATATTTATATAAATATTTGATAATGTGGTTATTAATTTTCATTCAAACTAATTAAATGAAAATGCTTAAAATATCATACTTAATATTAATTTCTTTTCATAATATATCAAAGTTTCATTTATGTTTAGTGTTGTATGTAGAAAAAGATACGAAACACATTGGGATCATTTAAAGGAAGTTATATATTAAAATTTAAATGTTTTATACAAAATATTATCTTTAAATGGTTATCATATTTTATTTTATGGCCCAAAATGAAGATTTTTAAGCTGAGACTACTTTTCTGTGAAGAATAATAGGGAAATTATAATCATTTGGTTTACATGACTTTTTGAGAAGAAAATAGAAAAGGGATATATTGTAAAACAATTTACATATAAGTGGCAAAAAAATATTTTTTGAGGGTTGAGAGAATATAGGGGAGACTTTTGAGATTAATAATAAGATCCATATCATTTGAGAATATATTAGTCTGTTAAATTTATTGATGGTATAAAATCAGTGGTTCTGGGTTCTTTTTTTTATATTATATAGTTATTGAACTTCACTGGATGGTGTCAGTATTTTTTAATAGGATTAAGGTCATACCCTTTCCTATAGTTATATATAAAAATAAATGGATACCCATTTATTTTTTGATAAAAACAACCATACACAGGGGATGAAATCATTTATAAGGAGGAAAACCTTGTTAAATAATGTATTTTTCTGTTAATTTTATTTTTCAATACTTTTTTTTGATGAATTAACAACTGAATGATAAAAATGTTAATGTATGTTTTATAAAAATAGAAAGAAGAATTTATTTACACCCAAGTCTTTTATAAACCTATTCAATCCTTTTAAATTGATATATGATCATGTTATCCCTTGAATTTTTTTGTTCTCTTTACTATGATATATCAAAATTTAATTAATCCGAAATGATTTAAAATTTTTAATGGTAATGTGTTTCACTTCTGGAAGGAAAGAATTATTTGATATTTTTATCCCTCAGATATGAGTTTCATTTTGATTCTCTAAAAGGCTTCACCATATGAAAAGAGACTATTTTATTATCTCCAAATGATATGAATAATGCTGAAAATGATAGTAGAATCAAAAATTATATACCCAAATAATTATATAAAAAACAAGTAACAATGTATATTGGAAGAAATAACAATAATAAAATAAATGTTAAAAATGACGTCCACTAGGAAGAAAACAAATGTTTTACGGAAGAAAAAGTAAAAATTAAAAGATGGGTTTTTGAAGATATAATAATGCAGGAAGATGAAATTATAGATGATACATTCATAGCAGTCAATGTTGTTATATGTTCTATCAGATTATTTGGGGAGAAACTTGAAGATTATACTATGGTCGAGAATATCATGAGAATACTACGAGATGAATTGTTTGATAATATATCTTCATTATAAGAAAAATATTTAGATGAATTATAAATTTATTTGTTGCATAGAACACACATAATTTATTAAATGAGAATAAGATATGTTCTTAAATTACAATGAAACAAAGAGAATTAAATTACAATCAAATCATTCAAAGAGAGGAAAGTTGATGATGAAAAAGCATGTCCATACGGGTAAGAAAATTTGGATGATTATGTTCAAACTCTTTATCTCATGTAAATTAAATTATCTATAGAAATAAGAGGTAAGTATAAAGGGGAAATTCATTTTAAATGATTTAACTATTGAAAGTTTTGTCATTTCTTGACCAATTATCCAAATAAATTCGAAAATTATAAAGAATATTAGGAATTGATTAATATTTATCTAAATAATAAAGAAAAAATATATAATTTACTCTTAGTTGAAATTGTAGATGAAAATAACACTATGGATTTTCTGAAGAAAAATCTTATCTTTTCAAAAATGGGTTTTTGATAGTGGTCACTATAATAATAATGTTGAATCACATATGGAATATTATTTTAATGTCCTTTTGGATCATTAAATTTTATAAAATAATTCATTGAATGATGAATCACATACCGACAAGGAATATTATTTTAAAGAAGGAGATTAAGAGAAAGAATATACCAAGAAAATGGTGATTAAGATATATCATAATTGAATTGGATCATTACGAAATGAGAATTCATATCTCAAGAAACATTATGAAGGACTCAAAATAATTTATACTAAGAAACATAATAATGTTGAATGAGAGAAAAATATGAATATGAGGATGTTGAGAATTGGATAATTACTGATAAAATTACCTCTACTATTAACCATTTAGACAATAAATAAAAAAATATAGTGACAATATTCGAGTTCTAAAATGAGAAAGAGAAAGAAAATTAAAAAATATAAAAAGTATATTAAAGTCAAAGGTTAATGTTCAAACTATAATAAATATATCAATTCAAATATTCATGTTGGTGAATATGAAATTAAAATCACTATTGATATCCCATTGGAGAATAAAGTATATATTTCTCAAGATATAAGGGAAAAAATATTTTTTCTCATCTATAAAACCAAAAACAATTATTATATATAAAATGTGAAAATTTATTAGAAAATTTACTTACAAGTATAAAATATATAATGAAAATGTGTACAAAATTATTTTGTGTAAAAAACTCAGTACATGATTGAAAAGAAGAAAAGAAAGTTTCCTCTATATGTATAATATTTCTATCTTAGAAGAAAGTTTTAGGGATTCCATTTTTGTTATGGTGTTCATAGTAATAAAGAATAAAATTTATTGAATAATATGTCTCGTTTTGTTCTATGAAAGTAGAATAGATCAAGGGGGAGAAAAAATTTAGTAAGTGACAGGAAGTTCCAAGAATCAATATATCTTGAAAGGAACATTGGGATAAAAAGCATATTTTAATTTTTTCAAGAATGTTTTATAAGATTTAGTAAGGATGGACATATATACAATTATTATGTTTCATTTACACCAGAACTATTCAATCATCATCATAAAATTGGGAAGACTCAGGATCAAAATTAAAAATATCTTGTCATAGATTTTTCTTTAAAAGAATAAAAAAATGAGAAGCCACATATTTTGGATAGTGGTTGTTCCTATCATGTTATTATAGAATGAAAAAAATAATAATGTTAAAAAATATGAGGGTGGGGATGTAAATTTTGGTAATGATAACTATATAGAAGTTAAAGTTATTGGAACTGAATGATATGGGAAAAATCAGATCAGTCATAATAATGTTTTATTTATTGATGCGTTAAAGCATAACATGCAGATCGTTTCATAGATTTATGATAGTGGAAATTAATCAAACTTCAGGAAAAATTGTTTTCATATAAAAATGATAATAGATGGATCAGTTACATCATAAACGAGTAAGAACTCAAAGATACATTTATCAAGTTGGAGAAGTGAAATCAAATTGTTATACAGTTTTTTAAGCTAAAAATAATTTATAGAATAGAATATTTGGTCATCATAGGGAAAATAAGATTATAAAGATGATCAATGAAGATGTAATAAGAAGTATTTATATTTTTAATGATGATGATGCTATTTTTTATAAAACAAGAATGAAATGAAAGATAGTGAATCCAACTCCTAATAGAATTGACCTTAAAAAAAATCCATTGGAGTTTTTTAGATCTGATGTTTCTGGGTCTACATTAGAGAAGTTATCCTGTAGAGATATGTATTTTAAAAATTTTATTATTTATTTATCTATAATTAATTATAATATGTTTATATCTCATAAGTCACAATATCTATATGTATTTAAGATATTCAGAAGATTAATTGAGGAACAAAAATGTTTATATTTGAAATGATTGAGGGGAGATAATGGTAAATAATATACTAATATATTTCTATCTAAGTATTTGGAAAGGAATTGTATTAAACTTGTGTTCATGTATCCTCATGATACAATTAGGGATCCAAGTTGCTAATGTATTCCCTTATAGGTAGGGTGCTTATGTTCATTACACCTCAAGATCTTCTCCAAATATTCTCCACCAAAGAAGATAGTAACTACTATTACAAACCAATTCAAGGTACCTTATTTATAGTATTATTTCATGTGTTATTATTGAATATAGATATTTTGTGTTTTGGTTGTCTTCTTATATTAAAGAGAATATTAATTTCATAAGAAACGCATTAGTGGTATGAGAGTGTGTTTTGTTTTGTTTATAATGTGATCAATTCATTTTTTAAAGGTTGATTTCAAAATTTTCATGAAACAAAGAATGTGTTATTTACAATTTCATGAATTCGGTAAAGGTTAAAATGATTTACCCTTTTGTGGTTTTTATTTGTAAAGGTATCTCAATAATTTACCCAAATATAAGTTGTTTCATAATGGTTGTCTGATTTTGTACACTTATGCAAGTAATTGTGTAATGGTAGTTCATCCCTTACCCGTACATAATACCATAATGTATAATGTTTTTCATAAGGTTAATCTCACTAATTACCTTTGAATAAGTGTTTTATGTAATTGTAGTACCCTTACAGAAGATATTTTCATAAGGGTCATCAACACTTTTACCCTTATGTGTAAAGGTAATGGGTCTATAAAAAGGTCTCTGATGTTTACCTATACAATGTCTGTGAAATATAAGTAATACCCTTACAAAAAGTGGTTATGTAAAGGTAATACCATTACATAAGGTAGTGTAAAGTTAATCTGTATATTACCTTTATGTAGTGGTGTTGAGATATGTAATGGAAATAAGTTACATTTATGTGGTCAATTAAAAAATTTTGTACCCTTACACATAGTATCTTTATAAGGTTAATAAGGAAATACCCTAATTTAGAGTAAGGGTGGATCATAAGGGCTAGTAGAAAAGATTTAAATAATTGTTTTTAACATATTTAATTATTTTTAGGGAATAATTTTTTTATAAATATTGTTAAAAGGTTTTTTGGGAATATTTAAATTATAATGGTTTTTATAAATTAATTAATTAATTATAAATTGTATATAATTAATTATAAATGGTTTATAAAAATATCATTCCAAAATATAAAATGTTAATGTTTTATAATACCTTTGAAAAATTCGATGGCATGTTTTATGATATAGAAATAAATTATATATTTAGAAATCATAAGTGATGATATATAATGTATTTATAAATTAACAAAATATATGACATTTATATTATCTTTAATGTTTATATAATATAAATTTAAATATTAAATATTTATAATTAATGAAATATCATATAAATTCATTTTAAATAAAATATAAAGAAAATTATATTGAAATTAATATGAAATGATTATATTCTTTATAATTTATAATATTTTTATAATAAGTGTTTTTTTATGAATGGTTCAGAAATACCTCATGTTTTGGAAAATAAATAAAACATTTATTTATTAGTTAAATTTATTTGATATTCTTGCTTTAGTAAGTTTCTTATAAAATATTATTATTATGTAATCCCATTTTTGTGATAAATTTATTCTTGGATAGATCCTTGGTTATCATTCTAAGTTTAATATCTTAAAATTTACTTTTAATCAATCTTGATCTTGGTTTTTAATTAATTTTATGATCATGGTAACAGTTTTTGGTTATAGTTTGTGAATATTTTATGTTTTTAGTTTTCATGATTTAAATTAACTCTTGAATAAAGTCCCATGGGGTTGATGGACTTGGGGTCATACCACCTACTTTCCTTTAGGATTTCCTTGGATAGGATACTGATTCAGTTTCGCAATCTATCACTCCTTGATTACTCATATGGTGTTTTCAATCTCAAATAACATTATTCCATTACATGGAATGTTCTTATAACTTATTCATATGATGTGTTTGGATAATTATAAATATAACTGACTTATTTTTTTTTGGGTTATTAACACATATTTGTTGATTTTTTTAAAGTGTTACACATTAATGTGGTCTGAACAGCTTAATTTGGAGGATATAATATGTATTTCCAAACAGAAATTAGAAAAATTTATATACCAAAGGAAATAAATAATGAAATGATAAATATTACATTTTATGTATTAGTTATGAATTTAATATGCATATGATGTTAATTAAATTGATGATACTAAAACCCCTCGAAATGTTAAGTATGAGATTCCTTCCAAAGAAATACTTTTCAATTCCTTGATCATCCAACCTGGTAGGTCATGCCAAATTTAGGTATTGTTGGATTATATAGTGTGAGGAAATAAATTATAGGTACCACTGGAATATTCTTGGGTAAGACCTTCCAAAGCTTAGTACCCCTAGATTTTCATTTTTTTCTTGTTATTGAATCTTGTTTTGGGTTACACTAGTTCGGATACCCTAGTAAGTTTACGTTATCAGGGTAATAGATTTGAGTGAATCCATATGATGGATTTGGATAAGTGGTTATCCAATCATCTATCCAAGAGTAACAAATTGTTTTATTGGGATGAATCCCGATCAAAATCTATAAATTGTTATAGAAATATCAAATTGGACTCACTACTTCGTGAAATATGGGTCTTTTATCACTAAAAGGATATGCCATATGGGTTTATCATATTTATGGGGTAAATTTCATATAAATCCCTTAATGAAAATATAGAATACATGATAATCACCTACTAATTTTTATTTGTTGTAGATTATGGAATATGTTTTACTAATCATATTGAGATTATTAATATTTATGACCTATAAAATAGTTAAAAATTGGTAAATATGATGGAGAAGTATTCTCTAGGATAAAAATTTAGAGAATTATTTATGAATATTATAGATATACATTTATCTAACTTTGAATCATGGGTATTAGATACCTTGTTACTCCACACATTTTTCTAAAAACACCAGCATCGATATTAGAGGGAATTGATGAATGGTGAAGTAGATCTTCATATATGTAAAGGAGAAAAATTTGTGGTATTAGAGGTTGACACATATTATTTGAGTTTACCAAGTGTATTAATCCTAGAATTTAAAAACATTTATCGTCATACCAAAATAAAAATGAATTTTATATCTGTATCTTTTTTTTAAAAAAGGTAGGATTTTCATTCATTATTAAGAATATTCTTTTTTCTATATATAAGAATAAAATTTTATATGGAATTAGGAATACAATAAAGAATTTATATATACTTCATATTTATAGTCCTATTAATAACATTATAAATAAAAAGGTCATAATTGATTCTAACATCTCCTATAATTGAGATTGTAACCATAGATATATAAATGAGGAACACTTTCACAGACTCCATATAATTGGATTGTTGGACTCTTTTGATTATAAATAATTTGATACATACCGATTTTGTTTATTTCAAAAGATTAAAACATCACATTTTTTGGGAAACATTGAGTGGGTAAGAGGTCTATTTGATCTCATTCATAGCGATGTATGTAGACCTATAAGGAAACTTGAAAAACGGGGTTTTAGGTAATTCATTACTTTTAAAAATGACTTCAGTTAGTTAGGGTATGTGATTCTGATGAAACAGAATTATTAAAATTTTGAAAAGTTCAAAGATTTCCATATTGGGGTATAAAATCAACTAGGAAAATGTATTAAAGTCCTAGGATTGGACTGGTTTGGTGAATAATTTATCTAGGAATTCGTATCTCATCTAAGCAATTATCAAATATTTTCACAACTCATTCCTCCCAAAATAGTAAAATTGTATGGTGTATCTAATATGATGAAGCATACATTATTATATACGGATCGATTGATGATGATACTATGTGGTTGTCCTATCTTATTTTTCAGTTACACTGTAGAGACTTCCATATTCAAAATTACTAATTTTACATATAAAGTATTCATGAATGGACTATATGTGATATGGGTGGTGGAACATCCTATAATTTCTTCAATCAGGATTTAGGTTTTCGAAGAATTCATACAAAGAATATATTTAAGAAAACATGATCCAAAATATAACAAAGTCTTATTTTTTGGTTATCCCAAGGAAACCAAGAGATATTATTTCCACTACCCTACTAAAAAAATAGTTTTTGGCTCCAAATGGTCCATTCTTTGAGAAGGGACACATTAATTTAAAAGCAGTTTGGAGGAAAGTAGAACTTGTAGATGTTCAATACTGACAAATGGGAGGTGCTATTGTGATAGGGGTTTATCCAATTCTATGAATAGTTGTAGAAGAAGAATTGACTTGTGTAATATAATAACCTGAAAGTGCTGGTGGGATTCACTAAGATACAATGATATATTGATTTTTCATTGATAATGACATTGAAGTAACATTCATATAATGTGACTGTACATACTAACAAGAGACCATTATAATTTATAAATCAATGAAACGGATAAAACCCATGGGATTTAAAATGGAATCCATGTAACCTAACCATGTTTGGAACATAGTGGAAGCACCATAAAGGGTGATTCCCATAGAGTGTAAGTGGGTTTCCATAATAAAATTGAAACATATGGTATAGTTTCTACCAATAAACCTTTTGTGGTGGAAAATGGTTACAAAAAAGCTCATGGTATTGACTATGGAAATTCTTTTTCACCTGTTGCAATGATAATTTCTATTCGGATTTTAATATCCATAACAACTCATTATGGTTATAATATATATCAAATGTATTTCAAAACCACATTCCTTGAAATTAATGTATCTATAAATGATTATATGATATAAAATGACTTTTTGATGTTCCAAAATGAGAATTTCAAGGTTTTGAAGTTTAAACAGTCCATTTATGGAATGAAGAATGCTTCTTATGGTAGGAATATAGTTTTTGATGATGCAATCAAAGATATTGGTTTGATAATGAATTTAGATGATTGCTATTAATAAAATTGACGTAGTAGGAGAATTGTAGTATTAATAATATTATATGTAGATGCGTAATATTTATTTTAAATGACATACAAACACTCTACTCTTTGAAGATGTGGCTGGGTAAATATTTATCAATCAAATAAATGGGTGAAGAATCTTACATACTCAATTTGATGATATATATAGATATATTGAATAAGTTTCTTGGATTGAGTAAAACCACATATATTGGTAAAATGTTAAATCTGTTTAACATTGATAACATGAATAATGGGACTATATCAATGTTCCATGGAATGAATCTTAGCATGATTTTGGATCCCTATAAAGAGTTGGAAAAGATTTATAGGATTACCTATGTTTCCTCTATAGAATCTATCATGTATGAAAAGTTTTTTTACATGAATTGATATCTCATATGATTTGATAATAATAAGTAGATACCAATAAAATATTGTTGATAGTCACTAGAATTTTGGGAACAGTATCCTTATGTACTTGAGACGGACTAAGGATACATTCTTGGTATTTAGAGTAAATAATGTTATCTATATAAAGTGTTACACATATACGAGGCTCCAATTTTATAATGAGGATATTAAATCCCAATCTTGATTACTGATTTCCTTAAATAATGTTGAAATTAGTTAGAAGATTCTGAATAACCCACAATATAAGACTCAATAATATATATAGAATACATTGATATATAATATGTTGTGAAGGAGGATATTTTAATAAAGAAGTTCATTTCTTTAACATGTAGTGGTTCCTAGGATTGAGGGAGAAAATATGAAATATTCTGGCAATAATGGTGTTTTTTCTCAGGATATGGAACCCCGGTCTCATCAAAGGACCAAAAACATCCTTCAAAAATACCATCTCATATGGTATATCACTGAAAAGAGTTATGTAAATATAAGTTTTTTGGATTCATAGGAGAATGTATAATATTAATTGATGAGACCATTACCACAACAACAACATGAGGTAATGTAAAATCTCTAGGTGTTTGACACAGCATAGAGTAGATGGAATGGTTTTAAAAGTATCATGTTATTATAATAAAGTTAATCTAAAATTATCATTCATTCATCCATGATGCAATTTATTTTATATGAATATTCAATTGATAACATACCCTCAAAGTATGATTTTTTTATCTCTAACTGATAATCAGTATTTGGTGTTATGGGTTGTAATGATATGATAAGTTTAGAATGAATTGAATGCTATATTCATTAGAAAGAGTTGTAAACATGGTAAAAATTATTTATTCCTGAGGTTATAAGTAGAGAATTATTACATGGATTTATTCGATAAAGTATATCTAAGGGAATTTCATACAATCATATATATATTTATGAGTCCATGATTATTTTCAATACTTTATACCTATGTTTGGTAGGATACCTAGCATGATAAACTTCATACATTAATACCCCACTTACACAATTAAACATATGAACTTAGATAATCATGGGGTTTTTCAGTATGTTGTTCATCATGTCATCAATCAGAGCATAACCAATATAGTATTGATACACTTTTATGACAAGAAAATACATATGGATCGTGATTGAATTATACAGAGGATATACCTGGACATGCTTATTTGTTTCACATATGATGTGTTCAACTACTTGGGTAAGTGACATGTGATGTTCTTATCAGATAGATGGATTGTTTTCTGATGTATTTATCCACATGGTTAGTCTTTTTTAGTGAATGAAAAAATGATGATAATCCAATACTATATTGACATGTTCCATACCTAGTGGTCACTTGATGTCATATAAAATGAATTATATATGATACATATGATTCATATGAAGCATATTGTGGAAGAAATGTTCACACAAATATATGATTTTGTTTGATAGAGTTCACACTCGACACCTTAGTATCTTGAGTAACAATGTTGTTTTTCATTAGGCCACTCTTTTAATAAATTTATGAAATCGGGATTACAAAGTTTTTGTCAACACTAATATGTCTCATAGTTTCAAATAGTTAGGGACACGAATAAATATTATATTTTGGAAAAAAATTGATAAAAATGAAGTTAGTTTTATGAAAAATATAATTAGAAATATTTGGGATGGATTCAAAAAGATTTATATCGTTTTTCATAAAGTCATTATGGGATTTTTGTGCCAGTGGAAAATTTTGTGATGTTAACTAAAATGTATATGCATAAGATGAATGTAAACATGCATATGATGCATAAGATATATTAATCTATAATATATAAGATTCTATATATGTTTTATATTGAATTTATGTATTTTATTAATGTATTATTTATGCATGTGTTGCTTGAAATAATATATATATATATATATATGTAATATTACTTATTTTATCATGGATTATTTTTATGAGTTATAATTATTTATAGTTTATAAATTTATTTTCACTAAATTAATTAAATTTTTTCAATGAATTATACATAATGTTTTGAAAGGGATATTATGATAGTGTCCTTAGGATTGAACTATAAAATTGGATTACATCCCCTATATTATGAGCGGTGGATATTACAAGCTCTATTCCTCTCATACTGCTGTTTATCTTAAAAAAAAGGATATAGAACCCCTTCAACATTATATTATCCTCATGGTATTATTGGGGATCCATGGTACTCATGTATTCTCTTGAAGGTAGGGTGATTATGTTTACTGCACCCCATGATCATCTTCAAACATTGTTTACAGAAGAAGATGGAAATCATTGCTGTAAAACAAATCCAGCTACTTTGTTTATAGTATTATTTCATGAATTATTTATGAATATATATATATATATATAATGTGTTAGGGTTGTGTTTAAATGTTTATGATCATTCTATTTTCATACTAAACCCATCAAATATATGGTGAAATGTAAATCCTCTTGGTATTAAAAATTTCCCAAGTTGTTGTTCATGTTTTTATTTCATAAAATTGAATGCTAAAGATATATTGAGAATGTTTTGAATGGTGGAAGAAATAGGATTGTATACTATAATTAAAGTAAAGAAAACTTTGATTGGATATTATGATGGAAATCCATGAATATGGGAGATTATAGGTATTTTATTGGATTCCATTTATATTTTACTTCTTATCACCTAGATACAGTCTTTTCAATAAAACATTTGGCCAGATTTCAATCAAACCAAAATGAATCTCACTTAAATATAGTGAATATAATTCTCAAGTATATTTAAAATACATTCATCTATGTTATACTATATAATAATGAAGGATAACTAAATCTTAAAGGGTTTATATAATCTAATTGGGCATGATATTGGGATAAATTATAGTCTACATCAGGTAGAGCATTTTTTATGGTGAAAAATGTGTTATAAGTACTTAAATTAAACAAAAATATATTAAATTTTGTTCAACTAAGGTATATTATATGGATTCAACACAAGAGGCTAATAAAATGAAGTGTATGAAAAATGATCTTGAAGATATGGATGTCAAAATAGGATCCCCAAAAATTATAAATTGTGATAATTAATGTTTAATAATTCTTTCTAATAAAATATATTTCATGGGGGAATAAATTTACTCTCTTTTATTATGGATTGTTTTGATGTGTGTATTTAGTAATGAAGGAAATAAATATATATTATCAGTTTTATTTTACTCACTTCAGTGAATATAAAAATTTTATCGTTTGAAATGAGTTTTTTTAACAAAAACTTTTATGTATGATTTAATTTATCTTTTTTTATAGAAAGATCTATCTCATGTATACTTATATTTGATTATTTCTACACTCCTTACATTGAGATTTATATTTATTTTCACCATTATTTTTTATGTTGGTTTTATGGTCTATAATAGTTAGATGAATGAGTGGTATGGACCATAAATATAAGGTGGGATATTATTGACCCTTCTAGAGTTTGATGCTGTATTTATTAGCAATGGGAGTATAATTATTATATTTGTTGAATTGTTCTTTATGTTAATGATAAGTACCGATGAAGTGGACGTTCTATCTATAATAGTATATAAAATATTAATGTTTCTAGCATTTGTAGAGGTTGAAATATGATGTCATCCTTGATAAGGTATCTCTTAGAGAAAGTGGATAACCCATCATAGATTTATTGATCATGTTTCTTGTTGTTTTTTTGTAAATCAATTCTTTTGGATTAATGATCATGATTTAGTTTTTATGAGGTGAATTTATTGAGGTAGTGGATATATTTTTCAATTATCTAAAATGATAATACATAATTCAAGACATTGGGAACAATCTAATTTTTTTTTGTAATTATTTATATAAATTCTGAAAATTATTAAAAGATATTTCAAGGGGTTTATATGTTCTTGAGAATCCCTTGAGAAGATTTGAATATATTCATAATTCATTTGAATACTTTTGGGTTTTATGCATTCCGGTATAATAATGATATTATTTGGATGTAGGGATGATTTATAACCAAAATAATGTTCCCATAAAATATATACGAAGAACATAGAGATCCCATGAAATTTACATAGAGGAGTGTTGAGTTTAAATGAAATCAATATATAGTGAATATAGGGTTCTGAAATAAAAAATCGGAAATTATTATGAATGTATAGTTCATTAAATATAACATATTTAATTTTATAGTTAAAATAGAGTCCATAATTTTTGAAACTTCAATATTATTGATATTGGGTTTCGTGAGTTTCAAAAATTAATTTTTTGAAAAATTAATTCTGAAATAACAAAATAAATTAGAAAAAATTAGAATGAATTTTCTAATTAAAATATGGTTTATTGAGATAATTTTTTTGTTTATGAATGATTATGTATCATGATTAATTTTTGAAATCATGATTAATGCGGAATTTGTGGGATAATTTGATGATTACTTCACTGAAAGAGGATTTTTCTAAAAACTAAATGAAGGAACATAAACCGTGATAGATACACTGTATGTCACTATATAGTTACATTTTTTTATTGAAAGTTATTTTTTTGGATATTTAAAGGTGTGAGAAGTCCCAAACATTTCAAGTTAATGTGTAGAAAAGTTTATTATATTTTTATCTAAGTAGAGGAGTGTCGAGTTCAAATGAAATCGATATAGAGTGAATGCAAATTTCTCAAACAAAAAATTGGAAATTATTATGAATGTAAAGTTCCTTCACCGCATTATACAGTTAATCTAATTTGAGTCCATACTTAGTGAAATTTCCATATTATTGATTTTGTATTTCCCATGTTTCCAAAAATATTTTTTTGAAAATTTAATACTAAAATTTCAAAATAAATTATAGAAAATAAAAATAAATATTCTGATTAAAATATTATTTATTCAGATAATTCTGGGATGTTTATAAATGATTAAATTTCATTATTAATTGTTGAAATCATGATTGATGTTGAGTTTGGGGAATAATCTTGTGATTGCTTCACTAAAAGAGGATTATCCATGAAATCAATAACGGAACCTAAACCATGATATGTATACTCTAAGTGGATATATAATTACAATTTTTTAATTGAAAGGTGTTTTTAGATATAAATCTGTAAGAAGACCACAACATTTCATCTTAATGTCTAGAATAACTAATCCATTTTTTAGATAATTTAAAATATTATCTAATGACAATTATCAAATATACATAGATCACCAAAAAATAAGTAAATTAATGTTTAGCCTAATATTTTTCCATGGAAAATAGTAGGGAAATTATATTCATTGTATTTCATGAATATTTGAGAAGAAAATATAAAATGTAGACAATATTAAAAAATTATTTTATTAATTTGAAAGAATGTTTTCTGTGTGTGGAGAGAAGCTGACGAAGACTACTGTGATAAGAAGAATAGGATTTGGATAAATTAGGGAATTAATAGATAATGAAATTC
Source organism: Viscum album (assembly GCA_963277665.1). NCBI lineage: Eukaryota > Viridiplantae > Streptophyta > Magnoliopsida > Santalales > Viscaceae > Viscum > Viscum album. The sequence continues at coordinate 77,484,333 of OY728163.1, read as the reverse complement.
AATGAATAATTTTATTATGTGTCATACTATTTTTTCATCCAATAATCTAGATGATGTACTTCACTATTCTTTCATAGTATTTTATAGTTGGTTCACTTTTATAATAATTCCATTATCAATCCTTGATAATAAAATAATTACTTTGTTGGAGTGGGATAAAAACCATTGTACATCAATGATGTAGTCATCCTTGGGAGGAAAACCTAATTAAAAAATTTCTTACACTCTTAATTTTATTCTACATTGTTGTTTATGAATATTTATTTGTTGAATATGTATATGGGTATACAGGTTTTGAAAAAATATATATAATCATTGATTCACCCATACCCCCTTTAAATTCTTTTCACACATATTTAATCCTTTTCACATATGAATATAATTTTTTTTGTGTCATGATAACCCTAAATTTGGAAAATTAATACATGTAACGTATCTGTTTAAGTGAAATAACATCATATTTATGATTTAAATTTTATGAATATCTTCTTAATCCAATATTTTTCTCAAAGGGGAACATCTTACATATCATATAAGACGTTCATATTTTTATTAATGGTGTATGTATGTTAAAATATAGTACAGAAGATGATATAAGTTTTGGATTTTTAACTAGATATTAAAATAAAAAAAATTATATTTTCTTGAAAATTAGTTAATAATAAGCTTCTTACAAAACAACATTACTGGTTTCCTAATGGAACAAATAGAAAAAAAATTAATCCATTTCACCATAATAAAATTATTGTTATATAAAGTAAAAATCGATGAATCAAAGTGAAACTACCAATTTAGTGGATACCATTATTATAAGAAATCGATAAACCATAAAACTGAAATATGGTAATGATAGTTATTGTCTATAACCTAGTGATATAAAAGGAAAAAAATGATTAGTCTTCAAGTTATTGGAATATTATAATGAAAATAAATGTTTTCAACCCATGTAAATAGATACTATAAGGCTATCATCCCAAAATAAATTAATTTTTCTTGGCTACTCTAACATTAATAGTAATCTTATAAATTTTTTACAAGAATTATGGTTCCCAAGGAGTGATTTATATATGTTTTCATTTTCAAATATTTATTTCCACCGATATTAAATAAATTTATGCGTGCTTTGAGGGGAATAAATTGGAAATTTTTTCAGCATATATAAATATTTTTCACCATACATAAGGTATAGGAGGATATAAACTAGACCTAAGTAGAAATAGGAGGAGGTAATAGAGGTTTCTAGAGCTAGTTTATTCACAACTGGTTAAACTCTTGAGGTAGTTATGAGCAATGGAGACCCTCAGAAATGTATCTTGTATTTTATTCACTTCAACTAAACCTATTTATTTGACTTATATTTTATTTTTTGAATAAAACGAATTTCATTTTTTCTATAATTATCATTATCCAAATTATTTTGCTTGTTTGTGAAGTTATATTAGTCTAATTATTTTTTTAAATATCATAAGTACGGTCTTGTTTAGGATAAAAACTATTTGATTATGTTTTATTTATTATAGCTATTGGACTAATTAAATAACATTCACGAAAGAAATAACACTCAAATTGGTGTCCTAATATGATTTCAATGAAAAATTAGATGTACACTTTTTGGTTTTGGGATGTGTATTAATAAATTTGACAAGGAAATATGTTTTCACTGGGAATAATGAAGTTTAAAAAGGGTTGATAATTTTTCACAATAATTTTTATTAATATGATTTTACACTAATTTTCAATAAAAGATTCATTGAATTTATAACATTCACTCCAAATTTATTTTTAATTAAGTCCATTTTAGTTGTTGTTAAATTTTTTTATGAAATAATAAAATCCACAATTTTATTATTATTTATGAAAATAAAAAATGAATTTATTATTTAAATTATCCTACAACCTCTTCCCGATACTACCTTGGTATACCTATATTTCATTTCTTGGAGATAATATTTTTGATTAGTATTTAGTTAAAAATTACTACGTATCAGATGGTTTTATCACTTTTAAGAAATTATAATGTAATTCATTGGTGTTTTCTATATTAGGTATTGTTCCTATGTTAAACACTTCTATTTTGTGATTTTACAGTTTATTTGGTATTTATTTTGGTTTTAAAAATGAGTTCATGTCATAATAGATGTATAATCCTCAAGAAAAATTTATAAAACGGATTAAAATACTATTCGATGAATGTATTTTTATGATTTTATATATTATACCATGAATAGTTTACTCAAAAGATAATCTAGAGGGATTTTTTTACATATATTATTATATGAGGTTTGAAACATAAATAATTCAAAATAAAACCAATCTAATAGAAGAAATTCTATAACCCCTTTAGAAAATAGTGATTCATCGAGGAAAATAGATAACCAAAATCATTACCCCAAGGGATAATTACCCACTATGAAGTCTAGTGTTTTGGTATCTCCCCACTCGTTATACCAACTTAAATTTAGATAGTCCTTAGTTTTAGATAAATTTCAAGAGATCAAAGGATAATGTGATTAAAAATTATTAATTAGGTTTTAATGATTTAGAAGATACCATTTTATTATTTTTAGCCATACTAAACCCAAATCTTCAAATCAAAATGTTGGTAGAAAAAAGACAAAAACTTGGGCGTGGGACTCTCAGGTCCACAACACCATGATGTGTGGTTGGGTATCATGTATTTTAAAAACCATAAAAAAATAATGGAAAATTTAATTGAAGATAATATGTAAAAGTGACGATGGTGTGACTAATTATAAGATCAACATATGTTTCTCTCAAATAAATATAAAATTTAAGAGAAACTCATGATTAATCCACATTTAAACATAATCAAAATAACTTAAATAATGAATAATAATGTCAAAACCTAACCTTGATCACCCTTAAAACTAATGTAAATTTTTATATAAGACCCAAATACCTATCAGGTAGAAGTTGATATTTAAAAAAATAAAAAAAATGAGAAAAAATAAAAATTTATTCCAAAAATGAAATGTTTTACATTATTCATATAATAATCAAAGTTTTATATCATAAAATATAATCATTCTCTCCATAATACATCTAAAATTATCTATTAATTATCAATTCTATGAATTATTTACTTTAAACCTACCAATACTAACCTTTTTATTTAAGATATATACTAATTTTATGATACCAAAAAACAACAACCAATCATATTTTAAGTATTGATCCTAAATATTAAACTTGCACCCCATAATGAATTATATAATACCATTATTCATTTATCTTCCTTTGTACGTTATTTCAAACAAAATATTGTTTGCGTCTATTTATAGAAAAATATTAATAACTTATAAAACAATTATCAAAATTATTAATTTTTTTGTAACTACCCATTCACTCATTTATAGACTTCAATAATAAATTTTTTAAAAATTAAGATTATGTAAAGGAAATAATAATATTTTAATATGAATTTAGTCAAATTTTGGTGTCATGTCTATCAAACTAGAAAACTATTAATTTGAGTGAGACAAATGAATTAAGAATTTTGAAATAATTAATGTGTTATGATTATAAAAAGTGAGTTTCAAAGAGACCATTTTTCATCCACTGTTGATGATGTAAATAAATTAAACCATGCATTATGAACTTGAAAACCTATGGATTGTCAATGCGATGCATAAACTTGTATGTATATATAATCACTCTTGTATGATATTATTTTTATTATATATATATATATATATATCAGTTTTTCAATTAATTAAAATGCAAGTCAATAAATCCATGATAGCTATTCAAAAATCAAATTTTACTTTTTTTCCTTGATCATATTTTTTTCCTTTGGAAACAAAGACCAATGGTCATATTAGTTTTCATTCACTTCTCCTTCAATCATTCAATTTTCACTTTATTCACATATTAAAGTTCTTTTTCATAAAATTCATCATCATCATCAACATAAGAATTATCATCCCTTGATGTTTTCTTTTATTTTTTGGTTTTACATCAACTTGTATCATGTTGATAAATGTTTACATTATTTTGTATTCCATAAATTAATTTGTATTATCTATTTTTTATACATGGTGATATCAAATGTATGATATAGTATTCGACTAAATTCTAGGTAAATCATTGGGGGAGGATATAGATTCTTTGGGGATAAATATTTGTGATCATATTCACCTCATAACTAACAATCATTATCCAACTACTCATTAATTCAAGAATTCATGTTTTCTATGTTGTCATCCATTTATATAAATTAAAACATTCTTTGATATTTGTTAATGAATATTTTTGTATCTTTGTCTAAGTTATATCATCATAAATGGGTTAGGTATATGATATTGTTTTCAATTTATTCCAAAATATTTTCATTACACTTGTTCATATACCCAGAAAAGTTTTATATGGAAATGGAAATATAATCTATAAAACATTGTTAATTTAACTACCATTCATTCAATTTTTCATGATCATGTTTCTTCTTTTGGGAGTCACTAACATCAAATGATCCAATTTTTTCATTTAGAGGATCATATATTTGTTTTATTCCTTACTTATAAATTTATTTTTTATTTATTTTTTCTTTGAAGAAAAAGATTATCTAAAATAAGTATATGATACTACGAGTCATAGAATTTTAGTATTTTTTGTCTACTAGAATTTACCACAGTTGATTTCATTAGTTTTTATGTGTATTTTCTTCCTCATTTATGCTTTTCTATAAAAATATGGAATATTTGAGTTTTGTGTCTTTTTCTAATTCACATGATTCCAAAAAAAAATGTATATAAAAACCAATATTTCCAAGGTTCTTATTCAATAATTGATCATTTTTAAGACCTGGTGATTTTTTTAAAGGTGATAAAATATTTTACATCACACATAAAGTAGTATTAAAATTATGATATGTTAAAATTAAATGATTTTATTTCTATAAAAGAAACCCTGATAAGAAAAAATTGTTTAAGGATATATTTGAAGTACCGTAAATGAAAAAGTTGGATCATAAACAAAACAACCTATGTGTTCTTGTGAGAATTCATGAGTAAAAATCCGTGATTTATATCTCATAAAATCATCATTTTAATATTTAGTTCACAAAAATATCAAATTATATCTGATATGATTAATACCTGTTATTTTTTTTGCAATTATCCCCGAAAAATATTACTTAGTAAGCGAGTCTAATTCAGATTACATTTCCACATTCCTTCTATTATAATATGGCCTATCATGAAATCAATTAACTATTTTAAGATCTTTTTCAACATAAATAATAATGAGTGTCATGTTTTATAAAAATATGTATTCAAAAATTCTCTTCAGTTTGTTTCATCATATTCTGATGTTAGTAAAATTTTAAAAAAGTTCCTCTTGATTATGATCTTATATTTATATCACATTATTTTCTTATAAAGTGTCATGTTCAAGAAGATTTTTATTCTACTCTGGTAAATTTAATTATTCTATAACAATATATTGTTTCCCTTTCCATTGATGATTATTTTTATCTTTTGATAAAATTTTTTCTTCACAATCTAGGCATGGATTTAAAACATTTTTTTTAATATTATATTTTTAATATGGTAAATGTATTCCAAGAATTGAATTTTTAGTGATAAGGTATGATTTTATAACCTTTTTAGGCATTTAATTCATCATGTAGTTGATTTTCTATTTTTTTCATATAAATGAACATTTTAACTCACATTCTATTTATATTATTATGAGGATAAAGTTTCAATAATGACATAATTTCATAAAATATTCCTTTTGATGTTGACTAATTTTCTTACTTTATGGTAGGAATCATTTTTCATCAAAATTATAATCAAAAAAACATAGGGTAATTACTTCCCCCATATTTTTTTTCAAAATAATTTATAATTAAGGGAGATTGAAATAAAATCTAAATACCAAATTTCATAAAACAACCTAGTAACACCTATGATTTTATACTTATTTATTTTAAAAACACAGAATGTATTCAATAGCTTTCCTTACATGTAACCTCAAATCTTAATGAACCATGATATAGTATACCGTTAGAAATTTATCAATAAATTTGGTATTTAACATAATAAAAATAAAATCACAAAAATTATACATAATTATTTTCTAAATAATATTAATGTATTTGTTAATTTATAATAAATACGTACTCAATTTCTAGTAAATCCAATTTATTCTTAAAAATATTGTTTTCATTAAAAGTTGTCTTCATTGAATTTTGGATAAAGATATTTTAATTATTTTTTCCATTTTTAGAAATTTTCTTCGAGTGAATTAATATCATTTTTGAAAAAATCATTTTAATATTATATTAGGGTATTTTTTTTATTTTATAAAAGGTTTATTTTTTAGTGAATATTGTAAATTATTGGTTTTTGTAAAACTGTTATTTATATTCACTAATACAAGTAATTTAAAAATAACATTTTTTTAAAGTAAAATAAGTGCAATTTAATTGTGAATAATATAAATAATTCCATATGAATAATAATTATATTTCATTTTGGTGTAATATCATTTTTGAAATTAAAAACACATTTTTCTAAAAACAATTTTTTACACGAAATGTTTTTTATCTTAATAAATTAAATTAATCAAAATTTATTATTGAATTTACTAAGATATGTATATTTTATATTCAATAAAATATTTTTACACTAATTTTATAATTTTTGAAGGTAAATTAATGAATGAAAATTTAGTTTTGTACTTAAAATACATTTTTACAACAAACAGGTTATCCTTATGTTTTTCATGCATATTTACAATTAAATTTTTATAATTATAGATTTATAATCTATTAAAATAGAATACAGTTTTTTATAATAATAATAATAATTACAATAATATAAGAGGTTTAATGTTGTTTTTGGTCATAATAAATTCTAGATATAGTAAAATTTTGGTACCACGATTGGGCATGTGTTTCAGCATTCTCATGATAGTGACATTATTTTTTTGAAATTGTTTAATAATTTTCATGTGTCCCTCCCCTCCCTTATTCAAATATTTGGATACTTGTGAAATAACTAATATAAAACCTTTATTGGTTACTTCCCCTAACCGTGGACCCCTTGTCTTCATTTATGACCAATATTTCAAGTCTTAGGGAGTAAACCAATGGATGTCTCTCAAATAAATGATATAAATTTTAATCGAGATCCTTAAAATTTATGCCTTCTTTCATATCCAAAAAATATGTTGTATCCATAAAAAATGATGAAATGGATATCATATATATACTGAGATGTTATTATGAAAATTCCGTTGTTAACACCGACCAAATAAGAATCATCAATTTTAGGATCAAAGAAATATCTGATGTATGGGTATTGTTTTCACTGAAAAAGAAAGTAAGAAGAAACATGGATACATGATGATCATGAAATTAAATTAAGAAAATAATATAAACCCAAGGATACACACTTTCACCTAACCCTAATAATGTCACACAATTTAGTTATGCATTTAGTGGTATCAAATAATGATCATGAGAAGCCTCTTATGTTGACCCTTTTGATCATACAAAGCCCAATCAAATATATTTATTCATAAAAAAACCCTTCTAAAAATCTTCCTGATTATAAAAAGGTTGTTAGATGTGTTCCTCTGATCATAAGATATTTTAAGATAACGATTCTTAATAGTCAACCAAAGAACCAAAGAACCATATAAAATATGAATAGAAAAGGAATAAAATTCATTGGTTGGAAGTTATGCTAATTTTCAAACCAAAGAATTATATTGAAGAAGATATAATTTAAATGATCACATAAGATCCTTTTAAGAATTTAATCCATTATATGTGAAATTCTTTGAGTATACCACATTTATAATTCAAGTTACTTCAGTAACATTCATTCAATCATGAGATGCCTTTTTGAATCCACATAAATGTGGAGTGATTTTCCATGACAATGGTCGCATGTCATTGTGAGACCCAACATTGATCACATGACTCACAAATTCAATCATAGAAACCTTACTTGACAATAGATACTTTCTATTTTGAGATCCATTATTGATCACGAAACTCACTGATAAAAATTATATGGGTAAATTTTAAAGGTCATGGAAAATAGAAAATAAAAAGATTAATAAGGTGTAAGACTCATGTGAAAGGAAGTTACACTATTTTTCAGAAGAAGGTTGGGTGGGTTCTACATGATCAATTCATTGATCATATGAAAGAACCACCTACATGCTATCCTCATCATGTGACGGTCATTTTATATGTCACATACACCATCTAAATGATCTCCGACATGTCCATTTGATTACACGTCTCTTGAAAGAAAATTGATGGGAGAGCACCATAGGCTTTGCAAAAAAAGGTAAAAAAAATATGGCACCCTTATGAAAAGGAGAGTTAAATTATTTTTATTGAGGAGGGATTATGATAGGACAACTTGATCTCATTAAGGGCCCAGAACAAGTGTTCCTTGATCTGGTGGAGGCCTCTTTAATAGGACACCTAATTTCACGAAGAACCCCATACATGTAAGATTGATATTGTAAAGGAAATTTGAAATTTAAAATAAAATATATGGAAGCCCTTTGGAAATACATGCATCCAAGGAATATTATGATGATAGAGTGATCTCATTTTCATTGTTTATAATGTGAAAAAATATGAAATCAGGGATAACCCATAGTTGGTTCATGAAAAATGTGTGATACTCCACTGACTCAAGCCTATATCTATAATATAGGTACTCTATTAAATGGAATATATATGGGGTGTAATTCCCTGACCCTATAATCCCAGAGTCAGTGCATTATTACGTATCATTGGAATGATCACAAAGATCAAGTCTCAAAAGAACGATTAGTTTAGTAGCCTTGGATGTACTAGGTACATCCATAAGGTTTACATTATACCATAAAATGGAAAACCACAACAACATTGTTTCTATAGACAACATTGAGATCTCATAGAATATCCCAACAAGTAATTCATAATATACTTCTTCACATCCTAGGAAAAATAAAACATAGAAAGGGGTGAGCTCAGATGTTCAATAAGGATAACAATATAGCAGAAACATTAATAAATAAACATAATCATTTAAGGCAATTTATAAGACTAAAAAAATAAATTTTAAACTTGAACTTCAGCATAAGATGGAAAAGGTAAATTCAAATAATTCCATTGACTTATTCCTATGGATATTCTATTAGTCGAATAATCACATGCAATATCAATAGCCACTTTCATAATGACGGAATGCATAATGCTAGACTTTAATAACCACATATTCAAGGCCTTGTGCCAAGACTAAAAATAATATTTTCTCAAGGCCTTGTTCCAAGACACTAGTTTGTCTCATGGGACCTACCGATTTATCAAGGAGCTATAGAGGGCTCCACCCGTCAATTACTAAGTCCAATTCATTCCTCATATGAAATGTTTGAAACATAATCTGAGCATTCGTAATAAAACTATCATACAAATTGCCTATATTTTAACCACAAACCATGAATGGTACAAAAATAGCACATCCATAGTAAAAAATAACTCATTAAATACAGTATGTAAGATTTTATTATAATAGATCAACCTTAATAGATAATAATGAAGGATATTGACATAGATAAAAATAATCATCAAAATTATTTGAGAGAAATATCCCCCTTTTTCTTGAAAACATTTAAAAGTATCACTATTTATCAAGAAGCTGTTTTAAATAGATTTTTGAATCAAAGTGTCCCATACCACTTTGAAACTTTTAAAGGGAATATTAATTTTAAAACTCTACTGTCCATATAAATAAATCATTAAAACCATTTTTAAAACATGGACATTAATGAGAATGATTTATAATAATAAATCTTTAAAACATTTAAAATGATATTTTAGTTAGAGTTCCTAACCAAAATAGAGACACTTGAATAAAAATAATTGAGGTAATAAAAACTTTATAATATCAAGAGAATAAAGGGATTCAAGATATAGTATGTCAAAGTACAGTATATAGACCAAATAAAAGTGGACTGGCGCAAAACAACAAAGAAGTCTCAATGTAATGTAAGATGGGATGAATTTTTTTATAAAGACCGTATCCTTAGGTTAAGGATAAATCAATGATATAATAATGTGTAAAAAATATAAATACACTAAATATTATTGGATATTCAGTGTAAATCAATCAGAGTACATACACAAATATTCTTGTAAAAACAACACCAATGACTTGGATGTTTAACTCAATGAAAACAAATTGAGTTAAAATTACTCTTATCAAGATTATATCGATGACTTGAGAATTTATCAAAGGGGTGATTATGTGTATCAAAATTATATCCACCAAAATGGGAGTGGAAATTACTACATAAGTAAATAAATAGTGATTTCACACAAAATCTTGGGGTAATGTAATCAATGAAGTTTGCGTAAAACCGAACAGTGAAAATTGAAAATTGAAATTCCCTTATCGATTTGGTAACATATGAAAGATACACCCCATGAAATAATTATCATACAATGAAGATATAAATACCCATAAATTAAAGTATATTACACCAAGAATACAATCACGGTAAGTACATGCACCACACAAAAGGAAATAGTGGCCAATATAGCATGAATCTCAAGGGAATAAAAAGTGAGATGAAAAAACCTTACTTCATTGTAATCAATCGATTCGTATGACCAAAAGTTGATAACACCCAAACTAATCACATAACACCATGAATATATATATAATCATGATAATATATATCATATTTCAGTACACAATACACCACATGCAATAAATATGTGGCAAACAATGGAAATATCACGGAATTAAAAGTGAGATAAGAAACCCCTGACTTTTTACTTATATTTGATCTAGGGTAGGTTAACCTCCTGTATAATGGTGAAATAATTGTTATTAAATTATACAAGAACAACATACATTAATATGATATCATATATGATCTTTTAACAATTCTTTCTTAATAATATCGTAGTATTATCGTCATTTTGGGTGTTAACTTATTCAATTTCTTTTGTATGATTTGTTATGTAAGTAATGTTTTTTATGGATAGGGCGTATCTTATTAATATTAATAATGATATTGAGTCTTTAAAAGTTATCTTTAATCATCTAATGAAAATTAGTCTTGAATGGATACGATGGGGAATGAATCTCATCGCGTTTGTGGAGACGGTAATCCGTACGTACGCATGGGAGACAATATCATTGTTTTGATATTAAAATAATATATAATTGGATGGTATATCATATATAAAGAATCATAATAATGTTAAATTTATTATTTAAATAAATTAGACATCATTATTATAGCAATCCTAATAATAATGTATTGAATAATAATTACACCACGACGTGGAGACGGTAAGCCGTACGTACACACATATGGTGACATGTCATTCAAAGGATGGATAAAATAATGAATATGGTTGTACCATATTTATAATAACATCACATTATAAAGAAGACACTAGAGTTATTATTTTAGAATGTAAATAACAAAGAAATAGGAAGTGGAAGAAGAAAGGAATTTGAAAGAGGTGATGAAATATTTACCTCTTCTTCAGGTTATTCCTTTTGATTTGATCAAAATGGCTCATTAGGTTGGATTTCTGACTAAATTAAGGTCTATATGATGAGGGGAGGAGAGTTTAGAAGGTATTTTGGCAGATTTTTGCCGAAAAAAAAGGTTTTATGGTGTGAAATAGAGAGAAGGGGGAGTTTACTTTTATAAGAGGGGTAAAGGGCACCTTAGGAAAAGCTAAAAATATTATTTTATAATAAACTCATATTTAGTTTATAATGGATATAAAATAAATTATTTGGTGGATAATGTTGGGATGGGTCTAAAACCACACAACCAATAGGTTTTAGATAGGTTTGGGTCAATATATTAGCCTTATTTGCTTTTATTTAATTCTTAGTTAAATAGTTTGACATTTACAATGCCTCTTGGTATTTTTATATTATAAGGTTAATAAACATACTATACACTTCCAAAATAACCCCAAGTGGTTAATTAAAGATACACTTATCATTATATAAGTCTTATTTCTAAACTTTAGATTTTTAGGATTATTATATCAACCAATAATATTGTATTTGTTTTAAAAACCCATTTATGTCTATTTTGTGATTATTTAATAATTGAAATTTTCTAAAGTCCTTACAACATTATTACTTCGAGATAAATACCTTCAATCAACCATAACATGTATTAGTCACCTATAAAATTTATTTATGGAATGAAAAATTTAAATTATATTTATTTTGGTATTTATAATATCATTTATTTGATTGTTTCATTAATAAGGAAAATACTGCATCATTATTGTGTAATATATAAATATATTTATTTTATGTCTAAAAATTATAAATAAAATACCATGAGGTAGGAAGTATTTTAAAAATTATAATTATTATTTATAGTCGAATAGATAAATTATATAACTTCAAATAATTTTTTTATTGAATGATATTTGCTTTTATTATTTTTGTCTTTACATTAGATTATTTAATATAAAATGTCATTATCACTCCCAAGTGGCTTCATGGGGTCCCACAATCCTCCCAAGGATTCCCATGGTTGGAAATGTATCGGAAAATAGTTTTAGGACATGTGTTAAGGTAATTTATTATTATTATAATATTTTTTTAACATTATTTACTGGATTTACCCCTTTAACCATGGTAAATAAAATATTTACTGAAGTAAATATTCCAAATTCTTAAAAATAAAAGTTACCTATTTACACAATTTGGACCTACTTATTCTAAATATGGGATCCATTTTTTCAAATTAAAAACATATAAGTGGCATAAATTATTTAAACATTAATTCCAATTGTCAAAACAAAAAAACATGTTTTTATGAAATAATAAATATCAAAAGATTGACACTTGTTTATGTCAAATTTAAATGTGAAATTACTTATAATGACCTACATTGTATTAAATGATAAAAATATAATCTAATTATACTTCTAAACCATTTAAATTCATAATTTATCACTATTAATTAATTCTATTAAAATAGTTGTTTTTAATTAAAAATTAGAAATTTTCACTATTCATATAAATATGAAAGTTATCAGAAAAGTACTGAAAATTCACCCTAAACTAATTTCGATATTCTGAATCCAAAAATAGAGACCATTTTGAAAGATAAATGTATAAAATTTAAAAAATTGGGTATTACTATTCATAACGGCTAGTTTGATTGGTTGTGGTGTGTTAGAACTTGAAGTTGCGTACAACACATGCTGTTGTATTATTCAAAGAGAAGAATATCGTGGAAGCACGAGGTGTTACATTTTTCCCCGCTTTTGGAAATTTAAACTTCAAAATTTTTAAAATTGAGCTTGGGAACATAATTAAAAGTCCCACATCGGAAAAAGAGTCAATAAAACTATCACTTTAAAAGAATGAAAGAGAAGTACAAAGTTCACCCGAGATAACCCATACTAGGATTCCATGTAGGAATACAAGGATATGGAAGATAATATAATTTTCAAGTTTTTATGGAGAGGTATAGAAAAAAATATCAGGAGAAATTTAACAAAAAGAAAACCACAAACTTGTGATGGGACAAATGGCCATTAGTTTCCCAGTAGGAAAAGTAAATGGGAAATGTTTCTTTAAGTTACATTTTATAATTATGATGAATTGTTTTTTGAGATTGAACAAGAACATAAAGAGATATAAATAATTTTTAATTATTGTTTCATTATTTAATAAATTTCTACTACTAACTCATTTTTTTTCAAACAATGAGTATTTAAGATGAATTAGTCACACCAGAAGAGCTAGAATCAATTTCTAGAGAATCACATGATACATAAAGGATAAACTATATATCTACCTTGTATTTAGAGATTAATCAAAAGAAAAACGGTTAGTAAAAGATCAGATGACCCCCCAAAAGGATATTCCTTTAGTGAAATAGAAAATAATCTTAATTTCTAAAATTAATCCAACAACACCCCAAAGTTAAAGAAATACCAAACTAATATTTCAACCCAAAACTTAGAAGAATTTGGTTATATAGACTTCCACATTAAATTGCATCTCCAAATGACATCAACTACTCTAAAAGTCACATACTTAAAAATTAATTGACCAAATCACATATTCTCTATTATAGGTTAAAATTTTCCATAAATAACCCAAATCACTATAAATCCACAATAAAAACATATTTAAAAATCCACCATTACTCCTCAAATGAAATCCCATAGTCTTTTATTGTCCTTGGACATATAGTGTTCCCAACAGAGCGAACGTGTTCCAAAATAACATTTATCACTTAATCACAAAATCATTTTTCTATACTAAGGGTATTCATTTGATAAGACATAAGATCCCAAATCAACTTATTATTGATCAATAAAAGTATTTAACTAAAAATAATTAGCCACTCTAACCACGAGATTCTTGTAGTCCAGTAGTAGGCGATAAATCCCAATCGCCCTCTGGTTGTGGGTTCAATTCCCGTAGCTTTTTTTGATGCGATAGGTTGTCACACAGTCTACGTGTTGTCCGTTTTCAAAAAATATTTTTTATAACATTACCAAAATGAGATAAATTCCTCAAAAGAACCATAACATAATTTAACCACAAATTTTATCTCATACCTTATATTTTCATCCCAAAATATAATAACATGTAATTTCCTCAAACCTAATGATCATATAAAATAAAATAGTTATTTATAACTATATACACAAGATAAAAAACAATTCTTCCTCAAATATAATTTTTACATGACAGACTTTCGGGTTACAAATACAAGAGAAAATTATTCCAATGTAATCCCATCAATGAGGATCACTAATACTTTTAAACATTTCTCCAAACATTTATTTCCACATAGATTCCTCTTTGACCAATAAAATATCCTATAGAATAGGGTATTCACTTGGTTAATGGCCAATTCCCCTATATTTATGACAAATGACAGTAAATAGATTCTTGTGACCATTTTTATTTTCTTCTATAGTACTCTTTATTCTTCCTCGGCAATTATTTACATTATCTCCTTCTTTCCCACACGTAAAGCATTTATTTGTTCCATTTAGACACTTTCCTAGGTGTCTCCTTCCACATTTCCTTCATGATGGAAATTAAGGATTCTTTTCTCCATGGTCTCCACTACTGGAGCTCTTATCATTCATCACCTTTCTCTTCCTGGTTGAGTTTAGGAGTTGGTTAATATATATGTTGTTGATCATATTTTTCTAAAAACTATTTTGTAATGAACATGATATCTTTTACGCCTATCAACATTCCATTTTTTTTCTCATTTCTGCCCCCGTTCCCACTATGTACATCATGCTCAAAGTTAATATGAATTCCTTGGAATCCAGCCATTGATTAAAACCAGAAAGCATTGGGTGAGTAACATTAGTCTTAAAATCATTTAGAGAATATCATGAAACCATATTTTCAATTTTAAACACCTTATGATTAACCAATGTCATTTATTCTGGTCTTATATTAAAATAAATCAAATCGGTTTGTAAAGAAAATTTAAATTATCCTAAGCATAAACCCCAGGAGTGTCGTAACCTAGAGTGTAGCAAGGCCCGTTGTTGTGCACCAGTTCCCATTCGAGTCTAGCTCAAAGCGGGGTTTTTGGGTTTTACCCCTAGGTACATCTGTTCAAGATCTGCCTCTATCTACTTGTATCCAAACAGGTATGTATTTCTTGGAAAAATCACAAAATCTATAAAAAACCATGATTTTAGGAAGTTCTTCTGTACTAATCCTCAAATTCTATCTTATGGATATGTTCTCTAATCAGAGTTTATCTAAATATAGTTTCCATTGTTTGTAATAAACTTCCTCTGATACCAACTATAACGCCCTGACCTGAGAAGCCCAGATTCGGTGCATTATTACGTATCATTGGCATGATCACAAAGATCATGTCTCGAAAGACTGATTAGTTTTGTATCCTTGGAATTCCTAGATACATTCATAAGGTTTTCATTACATCATAAAATGGAAAACTATAACAATATTGTTTCCATAGACAACATTGAGATCCCATAGACTATCCCTTCAAGTAAGTCATAATATACTTCTTCGCATCTTGGAAAAAATAAAACATAGAAATGGGTGAGCTCAGATGCTCTATAAGGATAACAATACAGTGGAAACTTTTATAAATAAGCATAAACATTTAAATTAATGTATAAGACTAAAACAAAAACCTTTTAAACATGAACTTCAGAATAATATAGAAAAGGTAAAATCAAATAATTCCATTTACTTATTCACATGGATATTCTACTAGTCGAATAATCACATGCCATATCAACATCCACTTTCATAATGATGGAATGCATAATGCTAGACTTTCATAACCACATAGTTAAGGCCTTGTGCCAAGACTACAAATAAGATTTTTTCAAGGCCTTGTTCCAAGACACTAGTTTGTCTCATGAGACCTACCGATGCATCTAGAAGCTATAGTAGGCTCCACATGTCATTTACTAAGTCTAATGCATTCCTCATACGAAAAGTTTGAAACATAATCAGAACATTCGTATTAAAACTAGCATACGAAATGTCTATATTTTAACCACAAACCATGAATGGTATAAAAATAGGACATCCATAGTCAAACATAACTCATTCAATACAATATGGAAGATTTTATTATAATAGATCACCCTCAATAGAGAATTATGAAGGATATTGGCATAGATGAAAATAATCATCAAAACTACTTGAGAGAAATATCACCCTTTTTCGTGAAAACATTTAAAAGTTTCACTATTTATCAAGATGTCGTTTAAAATAGATTTTTGAATCAATGTTTTCCAAACCACTTTGAAACTTTTAAAAGGAATTTTAATTTTAAAACTTCAATGCCCATAAAAATAAATCCTTAAAACCATTTTTAAAACACAGACATTAATGAGAAAGATTTAGAATAATAAATCTTTAAAACATTTAAAATGATATTTTAGTTATAGTTCCTAACCAAAATATAGACACTTGAATACAAATAATTGGGGTAATAAAAACGTTATAATATCATGAGAAAAATGGGATTCATGATATACTATGTCAAAGTACAGTATATAAACCAAATAAAAGTGGAGTGGCGCAAAACAACAAAGAAGTCTCAATGGAATGTAAGATGGGATGAATTACTTTATAAAGACCATATCCTTATGTTATGGATAAGTCAATGAAATAATTATGTGTGAAAAATATAAATACACTCAATATTACTGGATATTCAGTGTAAATAAATCAGATTACCTTCACAAATATTCTTGTAAAAACAACACCAATGACATGGATGTTTAACTCAATGAATAGAAATTGAGTTAAAATTATTCTTATCAAGTTTATATCAGTGACTTTAGAATTTATCAATGGAGTGATTATGTGTATCAAAAGTATATCCACACAAAGGGGAGTGGAAATTACTACATAAGTAAATAAACAGTGATTTCACACATAATCTTGGGGTAAAATAATCAATGAAGTGTGCGTAAAATCGAAGAGTGGAAATTGAAATTTGAAATTCCCTTATCAATTTGGTAACTTACGAAACATACACCACATGAATGAAGTATCATACAATGAGGATGAAAATAACCATAAATTAAAGTATATTACACCAAGAATACAATCATGGGAAGTATATGCACCACACAAAAGGAAATAGTGTCCAATATAGCATGAATCTCACGGGAATAAAAAGTGAGATGAAAAACCCTTACTTCGATGTAATCAATCGAGTCATTTGATCAAAAGTTAATAACCACCAAATGAATCATAGAACACCATGAATATAAATAGAATCATGATAACATATATCAAATTTTAGTACACAATACACCACATGCAATAAATAAGTTGCGAACAATGGAAATCTTACAGAATTAAAAGTGAGATAAGAAACCCCTTACTTTTTACTTTTCCTTGGTCAAGGGTAGGTTAACCTCCTATATAATGGTGAAATAATTTTTATTAAATTATAAAAGAATAATATACATTAATTATTGAAATAGTGGGTGCCCTAGACCCAACTATGTAGTACTTTGGATTATCGTATCATGTGTACAGTTAGATATGCATGATAATTTCTTACCATTATAGTGCAGAGTTTTCTACATCCACTATAATAATGGTAATGTACAAAGGTTAATTGTCATGTCAAGAGGTTATATAAGATCTCAGGATATAATGAGAAACACAAGATACAATGACATTGATCTTAAATATATGTTCTATAGTCTAGATAAATGCTACTGACTGGACACGGTAGATGTCTGACTATCAGGTGTTGGGGGCTCATAATTGTTGAGACTTCTTCTCATGAATTTCGTACTTGGTGATATCTGGTAGTGAGATCATGAGGATATACCCGCTAATTGGAACACCACATGTTTTGGAGGTCATTGGTTGTTCTTATCTACGGACATGTGTATTGGTCTCCTGACTTGAGGCCATTACCAATGTATATCATTTGATTACGTACTTTGATGCAACATGAAAACCATGGAAATGATGCCCTGGTGAGGTAGTTTGTGTTGGGTGCGTCGTTGGTCATATGACGTTGGCTGAATGGTCAAGAAAGTATTTGTCACATCCATGTTTAGGAAGTTTTATATCTCAGGCCTAGTTGATCAGGATGGAGCCACCTTCATAGGCCTTTGTCTAAAGCAGTAGAAAGAAAAATCAATCTGGATAGATCAACAAATAATAAAGAAAGATAAGGATTATGACACAAGAGTGCATCTTGCTTTATGAGATAATTAATGACAAAGAGATTATAGTATACAGTCAGTGTTTGTAGGATGGTAGTCATTGCTATGACTATCCATATCTCTTTAGGGTCCATGATGAGTTTCTAGACTCCGCTCTTGGTCTGTGGATTTTATTCACTATTATCGAGATAAGGGCCTAGAGGGTCACACACAATAGCTTATTCAAGAATCTGCCATATTCTGTTGAATTGGTATATAGACATAGTGGGCCCCTCCAAAAGGTCCAAGCATTGTCTAATTGTCGATCACAAGATTGATAAAATAAATTCATTAATATTCATGTTATTAATATTTGAGATTGAATTTATTTAATGTATTTACAAGTTTAGTAAATATGAGAAAATCGAAAAAATATTATTTTAATATTCAAGGTTCATTTAATATTAAGGAGGAGAGCGAGTCGAGTTAAATGGCTCAGATTTTATCACATAATATATTTCTTATATATTACATGTATGTGATAAAATAATAAAAAATATTGGCACGATTAAGTTCGTAAAAAATTATTTATTTAGTGGATGTTGATATATACGGGGGTCGGGGAACCCAACCGAGTATTTATCAACATCACTATACATAAGAGAGGAGGCCCTCTCTTTTGAGTGTGCAATTCAATATTCATTATTTTGCATGAAATGAAAACTGAGAGCCTCTCTCTCCTCCCACTTCTTAGAGAGAGATGCTCTCGATCCAAGATCATCAGATCATGATCTCTCTTCTACATCGAAGGCTTCTCGATGTGGTGATCATTGGGACGTCGAAAGCATCATCGGATCATCGCGCTAGCACCTGGAGTTTAACGATCGATGTTCCATCAGATTTTTGGAGCATGTGTGGATGATCTTGAGGGATTCTACTTTGGATCCTTCAAGCGACGATCGCCATCGGCTAGCAGTAGTCGACCGCGCCTTCAGATTTGAAACAGGTAAATTTTTATTTTAATTTTGTGCACTTAATAATCTACGCGAGATCCTCTGACCTCTCCAGGGATCAGATCATTGGCGATGACAAGTTTTGTTGTTCCACCGATGAAAAGTTTAAAATCCCCGACCCACCGGCTTCCACTGCGGGCCCCGGGAACTTAACAGGTGTATCAGAGGGAATCACGTAAATTTTCTAAGCCAAATAAAATTATTTTTCATAAAATTTTGTAGAGGGTTCAAAATAGTTCACAACCGTTCAAACCGTGATTCAATCTGATTTTGAACGACTAAGATATGGTCATTAGAAATTTTCGGAATGGATCATGTTTTCATTTTTGAACAAGGGTATTAAAAATTTTAATATAATTATAATTATTATAATTTATATTATTCTTATAATAATATATTTATAATAAAATAATTATAATAATAATACAATTATTATATTAAAATAATATTTTATTATTATTATATCTAAATGCTAAAATATACTTTTGAAAGTTAAAAAATGGGAAGACTTGCGGTCAAATCTTCAATTAAAAAAAATCTGAAAAAATGGGAAGGAAGACCTTTCGGGTCTTAGGTGTGAAAAAAATACCAAAATAAAAAAAAACACCACGTGAAGTCCTTAAAAAACAAACTACATGGGGGCCCGCCTTCTTCCTCCTCCCACTCGGGCAGAACCAGGGGGGCGCAGAAAGCCAACAGCTGCCGACCACCCCGCTCCTCCGCATGCCAGCCCCAGTAATGGTCCGGTTGGGCACCTCCCACCTTCAGCCGAACGCCACCCCGACCATCCCCAAGCAGCGCCGCACCACGCAATGAGCCGCTTCCTCCTCCACTTGTGCCAGCTCTGGCCAGACCCGCGCACAGCAGGCCGGCCTACCGGCCTCCCTCCGGCTGCCGCCCGCCTCTGCCACCTGCTCCAAAGGCCCACAACACACAGCGAGCTGCCGCCGCCCGGGAGGCATCATCCTCCGCCGCTTCGGGCACTGCCCCCGCCACGTGTCGCCCCTTCTCCGGCCAAGTGTGGCCTCCCCTCTCTGCTCTACGGCCCAGACTCGCGCCTCCGAGTAGCCTTCCGCTGCGACCGCGACCACAACCGAAGTGACCCACCTTTTGTGCACGTTTGCTTCAACATCAGGCTGACCTTCGCACAACGCACATGCCGACCGCAGGGCAGCTCCAAAATCCACCTCGGCTAACCGGACAAGACTTGGCTGAACCCTCCTAGAAGAGACCCAAGTGGCCGGAAGCCTCCCGAGTACCTCACGCTCTAAGAACCCCGCAGCGCCGCCATTACAGCTTGGCTCCCACGGGTGTCCCTGCCTCCAGCATCCGCCTGGTTCTCCTAGCGGGCTGGTAACCCCTGACCTGGGTTTAGTTAAATCAATTAATATAATTAATTAATTTAATTAATTAAATTAATTAATATAATAATTGTAGTGAAAATATATTTTAATACCCGAGGATAAAATTAATTTAATTGTAATAATTAAATTAAGTAATTAATTAAATTAATTATAAGTATTAAAAGTAAATTAATTACATGAACGATAATTAATTAATTAATTTTAATTAATTTATTCATTTAATTTAATTAAATTAAATAACCCTTGTACTTATTTATGCATTTTATTTCATCGCACTATAGTTACCTGACTACTGGTCTTGAGCACCGACCCTGTTTGTCTACTTTTAATTATTTATTTAATTAATTATGTAATTTACTATATACGATGTCTGTAAATTAATTATATGACGCTCTGCGCATCATCTTAGTTTTTATGTTAAAATATATAAGTATCTGCCTATACATTTTGTTGATGTACATTTATACCCTACTCCCCCTTTCCTGCGTGCAAGTAAACTTGTACCACAGATGGAGACGATGCAAAGATGTGACGTGGACCCTACCAAGATGAGGCGGTACTCCAAGACGTAACTTGGACTCTACCAAGACGAAGCGATGCTCCAGATGAGAAGCAGACATACAACACGGGTTGGGATACATCTAGTGTCAAGTTTCGACACAGGTATGATGCCCCTTATGTTGTTTAGATGGTCAAGACCAGTCGGGTATTATTTTATCCTTTATGCACTTATTTATTATTTTATGCATTTTAGAACAACGGGAAAATACATAAAATAATAAATAATAAAATTCATAAAAAAATACACTTGATTTCTATTGATGTTTAGTTGTGAGCGCGACAATGTAGATGAACAAGATTAATAAAAATGGATTACATTCGTCGAGAGAAAAACACAATAAAACCCTCAAAGAAAATATTATGTCAAAAATAGCCTTCCATCATTCAAGTTTAAAAAAAACCGGGTGTTCGAGGTGTCGATCATGCCTCAGATGAGGGCGACTCTTACTACCGGGGAGTTCTTATTCGTGTGGTGAGTTGACTGAACTAAAATTGAAACAATAAAATATCCATACCTACCTTGTTTTATTTTTAGATTCAATCATTGGGTAAATCATTAAATGATTTTTTGAAGATAGGACTTCACTCAACAGATCAAGGAACCGTGAGTTAATACGGTTGGCTAGCCAAAAGTCTACCTTGGACCCTCCAAGTAGTGGCATATCCATAGCTTGTAGACTATGAGGGAGGTTTGGGGATCCTTGCCACTATAATACTCAAGAGTATTCTGATTCTAGTACATAGGGTTCCTAGAATTCGAAACATTAGTGGGAGACATTTAACGATTAAATAATTAGTAATTTCACATTAGGTAATCACATAAAAGCAAAATCTGCTAAAGTATATTAGTAGATAATGAAAATAAATACCACAATAAAACTACGATAAATATTAGACAAAGTTAACATCTAAACTAAGCACGAATTTCCAAAGAGTAGTATAGCTGCTCGCACACATTACTTCTATAACAGAAATTCAAGGTGCTTATGTCCCAACCTGTTAAGCCACCTCAAGAAGAAAGGGTGTAAAAATTATTACAGGAGACTCTTGAATCAAGAATATGATGGTTTTTTCATAATGATATCATCAAAGTATGATGTTAGTTGCAACCTCTACATTATAAAATAAATGATGTTACATGCAGTCTCATATCCAAGATTCTTTCAAGGAGAAAGTGAAGAAAGATTTGAATGTGATGATTGCACTTGGATTGTGTAAAGTGAAAGATAGTTCACAATCTTCCATGTCATCTAATTCTTATACATTTTCACCCAATTACTCTAGTTTCATTTATACGTACAAATGAATGGCATAGAGTAAGCGCTTCATTACCTTTAAGATAAATATTCACCAAGTAATAAGAATATTGGATATA
Organism: Viscum album; assembly: GCA_963277665.1. Lineage (NCBI taxonomy): Eukaryota > Viridiplantae > Streptophyta > Magnoliopsida > Santalales > Viscaceae > Viscum > Viscum album. The sequence goes on along the minus strand of OY728163.1, from coordinate 77,461,338 downwards.
ATACCATCTTTTATTCGTATGGTGAATACATTGAATGAAAAGGTGAAAAGGCTTATGGAATGTTATTCCAAATGAAAATTCCTCTTTCCCTTCAACAAAAAGTGGTTGGTTATTTAATAGGAGGTTATTTGCATCATATAACGAAATGAATTCATGGAAGTTTAAAAAATTGAAATACAAGAAGCAAGTACCTACTTTTCGTTCAGTTTATATTCATCAATTATTTTAATTTTTCTAACATACTTCTTGGTTATTGAATATAATATGCCAATAAAATATTTATTTAAATACAGTAACCAAGCAAGTAGAGAAACATTACTAGAAGTAAAGTGTCTTCTCTAAGCAGCTGAGAAAGGGTGATTCCTAAGTCAGCGGTGAGAAACACATAACTTTTAATTGCTAAGTGATTGATTCAAATTGAACAAGTTATGGAGTATAAACAAAAAAATTTATCTCATGTGGCCATTTGGACATGATGATACATTATTCCATGTTTTGGAATAAATGTTTTTTGTGGTAACATACTCAACAAATAGTTAACTGCTACTTTAATCGATGGGAATACATGATGAATATAAAATGTAAGACCTACCCTGTTGTGGAAATGTGATTCTTTGTCAAGTAAAAATAAAAGTAGACATCAACTATATACCCAATATAGTATTTAGGCTTGGCACAACTAAAAACCTTTGGTATTATTGATATCCTTAGTTTAGACAAAGAAACCTTCAGAAATAAAGGTCTACCACAAAGCTTTTTTAGGTTAGTTCAACAAGACAGTGTGATCTATTAAAAAGAAAGCGAGACGTAAATATACTTCATAAGTTTCCTTTATGTCATTAAGGAATAGTGAAATATATGTTTTGTAAGAAGATATGAGTTTCTTCAGATTGGAATGCCGAATAATATCTCAACCAACAATCATCAATCATGATAATGTGGCGTGGAGTAATTCCAAAACTCATGTTACCTTATCTATGTCACCGTATTGATGTTCATAAGGAGGATATATAACGAGTCTTACATATTAAAATTGATAAAAAAATGTAGCGTGGATAAATTCCCAAATGCACATTTTATACATCAAAGTAATGAAGTAAGTTGTATCAGTGTTACAACCTGCAGAAACATCCAATATATTTCATGATGTGCTTTGTAAATGACGGCTTAAACCCATAACCAATATGCCAACTAAAAATAACAAATGGATATCATATGAGTCATAGTATGATGTAAAATACATTATGTCATAGGATGTGTTTAGATTCAAAGAGTTTGTTAGGATTTAAACAAACATGCATCAAGTTAAACACGTTGTGCATTTGAGGTAATTATCCTAACGGTTTCTTAAGATTTTACCTAAATCCCAAAGATAGAAAAGATGTAGTCAAGTATTAGACTACATTTCTATAGAAGGGTACACATCTCAATTAGAGATAGTGGGAGCTGAATTGACATAGACGTAGTCAATGCTCAACATGCACAAATGGTTGGCATAGGGAACAAGTTCCACAAGTACACGTCGAATAGGCATGTTCCAGAGACACATACAGCGTAGGAAAAATGAAACCACGGTGATGGATTTATATTCACCACAGTTGGTGATATATTACTTATTGAGAATAATAAATCCTACAAGTAAGCAGTATAAGGAAAATAGATAGGATTTACAAGATCAACTAAAATTCAATAATGGATTCCATGTATCAAATTGCAAAGGGGACTCTGAATTGAGTACTACGGTGGGTATTCAAATGAAATGATACATGGATGGTACAAGTATGGTACCAATAAGGCTCGATTAGTTATACCAAGTCGGAATGCCTAAATCTATTAGAATCTTACTTGTCATAGATGAACTTCTATGATCATTATATTGGTCATTGGATGTCAATATCAACTTTTGTGGATGGTGTCTATATGAAGGAACTAGAAAGAGATGATGACATCAAATGATGCCAATAAGGGTTAAAAGTTACCGAAATCTAGTATTGGATTAAAGTAAGTGACAAGATATTAAAAAAATCATTATAAATGAATCTTTTCCTTGTCTCTACCAAAGGTTAGTGGGAGCCCCAATGTTTTCCAAGTGAAATATGTTCAGAAACATATGGGAAACAGATTTGGATCTTAGAGTTAGATAAGAACAGGTTAACAACAATTCTCCAATGATTGAATTTAAGTAGAAACCTAAGTTCTAGGGAACAGGATCCACTGAGGTAGATCTAAAGTTTGATTGGTCCTAGTCAATCGTATATAGAGTGACATTGTAGTAAAAAATACAAGTTGAAAAAATTCAAATTCAGGATTGTTACCAATATCACATGGCTTAATCTCTCCAGGTTAACATGTTAGAAGCATGGGTAGAGATTAATGTTGTGAATTGATACCATACGCTTCAACGATGGATCAATCACATATTCCATATAATGTAAAATAATTGATACTTCCAGGATATAATTTATTATAGGAAGATATCAATTATTTTCAGGAGCACTATAAGTGATGCAGTCAAAACTATCATCTTGTACTTCGGTAAGTACAAATGATATGTACCTAAAATATGGAGAGGAAGGAATACTAGTTTTTGTGGGACACAAACTAGTAATACTTAGATCAATTTGATCTAGTATCGTAGTTAGGAAAAGGAGATGAGCGAGTCAAGATCATAAAAGCTAGTCGTAGTCATACCTACAAATACCGAGTACGTTGCAGCTTCTAAGGAAGCTAAGAAGTAGTTATAAATTGCAATGATTTTTTCCAATTTTTGGATTCAAACCTAGTGAGAAAATTATTATCATAATGAGAATTATGATATTCTTTCTAGCCAATTTTTCAAGTTATGACAATGGAAAAAAGTAATATACTCGAAGAAACCTTTTCTTGAGAAGTTTTATTCAAGTCGATGAGGTCGCATATAGAAGATATGCCATGCGGTGAAAAATGTGGCAGGCCCAACAGTTAAAACCATTACTCAGCAGAAGCATGTTATTTAACATGTGAGTAGCTAACAAGTTTAGTTAGTAAGTTGGCTCTAGTGTAGGTGGGTGTGTTGAAATAGTGGGTGCCCTAGACCCAAATATGTAGTAGTTTTGATTATTGTATCATGTGTACATTTAGATATGCCTGATAATTTCTTACCATAAATTTTCATACTTTTCTGCATCCACTATAATAATGGTAATGTCCAAAGGTTAATTGTCGTGTCGAGAGGTTATAGAAGATCCCAGACTATAACGAGAACCATGAGATACAATGGCATTGATCTTAAATATATATTCAATATTCTAGATACATCTTACTGAGTGGACACAGTAGAATTCTGGCTATCAGGTGTGGGGGGCTTATAAGCATTGAGACTTCTTCTCAGGAAGTTCGCACATGGCGATCTCTGGTAGTGAGATCATGAGGAAAAACCTGCCAATAGGTACACCACATGTTTTGGGTGTCATTGGTTGTTCCTATCTACAGACATGTGTATTGGTCTCCTGACATGAGACCATTACCAATGTATATCATTTGATTACGTACTTTGATGCAAGATGAAAACCATGGAAATGATGTCCTGCCAAGGTAGTTTGTGTTGGGTGAGTCGTTGGTGGTATGACGTTGGCTGAATGGTCAAGAATGTATTTGTCGCTTCCATTTTTAGGAAGTCTTATATCTCAGGCCTGGCTGATCAGGATGGTGCCTCCTTCATAAGTCTCTGGCCAAAGTAGTATAAAGGAAAATCCATCCATATAGATCAACAAATAATAAACCAAGATAAGGATGATGACACCTGAGTGCATCTTACTTTATGAGATATTTAATTACCAAGATATTATAGTACAAAATCAGTGTTCGTAGGATTGTAGTCGTTGCTATGGCTATCCTTATCTATTTAGGGGCCATGATGAGTTTCTAGACTCCACTCTTGGTCTGTGGATTTTATTCACTGCTATCAATATGAGGGCCTAGAGGGTCACACACAACAGTGTATTCAAGAATCCCCCCTATTCTGTTGAATAGGTAGATGGACATAGTGTGCCCCGCCACGATGTCCTAGAATTGTCTAAGTTTTCGATCACCAAATGAATTAAATAAATTCATTAATATTCTAGTTATGAATATTTGAGATTTCATTTATTTAATTTATTTAGAAGTTTAGTAAATATGAGAAAATTGAACCAATATTATTTTAATATTCAAGGTTCGTTTAATATTAATCGGGACAGCGAGTCGAGTTAAGTGGCTCGAATTTTATCACGTAATATATTTCTCATATATTAAAAGTATGTGATAAAATAAAAAATAATATTTGTGTAGTTATGTTCATAAAAAATTATTTATTTAGTGGACATTGAAATATACGGGGGCTGGGGAACCCAACTGGGTATTTCTCAACATCTCTATAAATATTAGAGAATTCTCTCTCTCTTGAGTGTGAAATTCACTATTCATTCATTTGCATGGAATGAAAATTGAGAGCCTCTATCTCCTCCCGCTACTTAGAGAGATAAGCTCTTGATCCAAGATCGTCGTATCGTGATCTCTCTTCTTTATCGAATTTTCTTGATGCGGTGATCATCGAGACATTGAAAGCATCATCAGATTGCCGCGCTAGCACCCAGAGTTTGACAATCGACGATCCAGGTTATTTTTAGAGCACTTGTGGATGATCTAGAGGGATCCTACTTTTGATCCTTCATGCGATGATCGCAATTGGATAGTAGTAGTTGACCGTGCCTTCTTATTTGAAATGGGTACGTTTTAATTTTAATTTTCTTCTTTTAATAATCTACGCGAGATCCTCGGACCTCTCCAAGGCTCAGATCATCGGCGATGACAAGTTTCGTCATTCCACCGACAAAAATTTTAAAATCTCCAGCCCACCATCTTCCGCTGCGGGCCCCAAGAACCTAACATTAATATGATATCATATATGATCTTTTAACATTTCTTTGTTAATAATATCTTGGTATTATTGTTGTTCCGGGTGTTAAATGATTAATTTTATTTTATATGATTTTTTACGTAAGTAATGTTTGTTATGGATAAGGCATATCTTATTAATATTCAGAATGATATTAAGTCTTTAAAAATTATCTTTAATCATCTAATAAAAATTAGTCTTGAATGGATACGATGGGGAATGAATCTCATCGCATTCGGGGAGATGGTAATCCATACGTACACATGAGCGAAAATATCATTTTTTTAATACTAAAATAATATATAATTGGATGGTATATCATATATACAGAATCATTATCATGTTATATTTACTATTTACTTCATTTACATATCATTATTATACCCATCCTAATAATAATGTATTGAATAACAATTACACCACGACGTGGAGACGGTAATCCGTACGTACCCATGTATGGTGACATGTCATTCAAAGGATGGATAGAATAATTAATATGGTTTTAACATATTTATAATAACATCAAAGTATATATAAGATACTATAGTTATTATTTTAGAATGTAAATAACTAAGAAAGAAGAAGTGGAAGAAGAAAGGAACTTGAAAGAGCTGATGAAATATTTACCTTTTCTTCGGGCTCTTTTTTTTATTTGATAAAAATGGCTCCTTAGGTTGGGTTTATGACTAAAGGAAGGACTCTAGGATGAAGGGAGGACAGGTTAGAGGTTATTAGGGCAGATTTTGGCCAAAACAAAAGGCTTTTTAGGAGTTAATTAGAGAGAAGGGAGAGTGCCCTATTATTAGAGGGATGTGGGGCACCTTAGGAAAAGCTAGAAATATTATTTCATAATAAAATAATATTCGGTTTCTAGTGGCTCCAAAATTAATTATTTAAAGGATAAGGTGTATATGGGTCTAAAACCACTTGACCAATAGGTTTTACACAGGTTTGGGTCACTATATTAACCTTATCATTTTTATTTATTTCTTAGTTAAATAGTTTGACATTTACCATGCCTCTTTGTATTTCTATATTATATGGTTAATAAACTTAATATAAACTTCCAATAGAACCCCAAGTGGGTCATTAATGATAAACCTATCATTATATATGTCTTTTGGCCTAACTTTAGTTTTTTAGGATTATTATATCAACCAATAATATTGTATTTGTTTTACAACTCATTTATGTCAATTTTGAGATTATTTTATAATTAATTTTTTCTAATGTCCTAAAAAATTATTACTTCGATATAAATACGTTTAATAAACCCTAAAATGTCATAGTAACCTATAAAAGTTTTGGATGGCATCAAAACTTTAAAATCATATTTATTTTAGTATTTATAATATCGTTTATTTGATTGTTTCATTAATAAGGAAAATATTGTATCATTATTGTGTCATATATAAATATATTTATTTTATGTCTAAAAATTATAAATAAATCATCATGAGGTAGAATTTTTTTAGACTTATAATGATTATCTATAGTTTAATATATCAGTTATATAACCTCATATAAAAATTTTTTTATTAAAAGATATTTTTTTTTGTTATTTTTTCTTTACTTTAGATTATTTAATATAAAATATCATTATCACTCCCAAGTGGCTCCATGGGGTCCCAAAATAGACCCAAGGATTCCCATGGTTGGACCTGAATCAGGCAATAGGATTCAGACACGTTTTTGGGTAATTTAATATTATTATAATATTATTTTTTAACCCTATTTATCGGATTTACCCCTTTAACCATAGTAAATAAAATATTTACTGAAGTAAATATTCCAAATGTATAAAAATAAAAGTTACTTATTTACACAATTTGGACCTCATGATTCCAAATATGGGATCTATTTTTTCAAATTCAAAACACAGAAGTGGCAGAAATTAATTTAAAATTAATTCTCATTGTCAAAACAAAAAAGCGTGTTTTTATGAAATAATAACTATCAAAATATTGACAGTTGTTCATTTCAAATTTAAATGTGAAATTACTTATCATGACCTAAATTTTATTAAATGATAAAAATATAATCTAATTATACTTCCAAACCAATCAAATACGTAATTTATCACTATTAATTATTTCTATTAAAATAGTTGTTTTTAATTAAAATTTTGTAATTTTCACTATTTATCAAAATATGAAAGTTATCAGAAAAGTACAAAAAATTCACCCTAAGATATTTTAAATATTCCAATTCCAAAAGTTAAGTCCATTTTAAAAGATAAAATATATAAAATTTTAAAAAGTGGGTATTACTATTCATAACGGCTAGTTTGATTGGTTGTGGTGTGTTAGAACTCAAAGTTACGTACAACACACGCTATAATATTATTCAAAGAGAAGCGTTCCATGGAAGCATGGGGAGTTACATGGGTTAAAAAAACCTATAAATTTCCCCTCCTCATCACAAAAAAACACACACATAGGATCACAGAGGAGAGGGAATACTTCTCAAAGTGGAAAGACACAAAATCACAAGCATCTTTCACCAGGTAAACCTAGGGAACAAGACAAGGGATTACACAGACCATATATAAACTTCCTGTGATCACCCTTGAGAACATGAAATATTGACAATGTTGTGGTTAGATTATGAAAATGAGTTTTTTCATCTCGACATGGTCATAGGATGACTCTACATGATAATTCCTAATGAATAATGAGTCATCTATCTTATGAAGGATGAAAAATAAAGAATCCCAATGTGAAGATTGATACACTAATTTTCATTTGATGAGACCATATAAGTCACCTAGAATATGTATTTTTCATGCGAAATCCCTAGTAAATTTAATTTGGATCATATAGTGGTCCACTTTATGTATCATCCAAGTCATTTGAATCCTTACAGACATGTCATCCAAATTGAACGAAGTCATTTAGACATATCAACCAAGTCATGTGAAGACCTCTGAAACATATCACCCTTGATCACATGGAACCCTTAGAGGTTTCTACATCTATCATGTGATGAATATAGGGATATATCATCTATATCATGAAGTATACCTTCAACATGTCGACCATGATCACATGAGAGGCCCTAATTATGTCTTCTTTAATCTCGCGAAGCACCTTAGACATGTCCACATTGTCACGAAACAACCCATTTACATGCTAACATTGGTTAGGAAAACCACCCTAGTACATGTCATCTGTTCATAGAAGAAAACATAGACACTTCATATTAAACCCAAGAAATTTCATGTAGACATTCAAGACATGTTAGGAGGACACCTTCAGAAATGTCAAAATAGTCTAGTAGGAGTACTTGGGAATGTTCCATAAAATCATGTAAACCCCAAAATGTGATTATTTGGTTGTCCAATCCCATTTCATGTGGGAAAATTATGTAACAGGTTAAGAATGGATAATCATATAATCCTAGGGGTATTATGGTATCACTCTACCATCCAGATATGCTCATATGGACACACTATGTTTAAAATATTTATCCATCAGATGGTAAGGGATAGATTTCTTCTAATGGGAATCCATCCTATCATTCCTACACCTCCGGGATGACAATAATTTCTCTAAGTCTAATGACCCGTTCCATCCCATCAGTGGGTTATGAACAAATCAAACTATTATATCATAGACTCTTATCCAAACAATATGCATTGGTCAACTTCCTATTACTGAACTCTAAATGTCATCCAACTTAGTGTATGTGCATCCATGTCTCAATCACTCAAACACATGGGATCCAAACTCTCATATGGGTTATTAATTCTTACTAATACAAAAATGAATTGAGAATATAATTGAAATATAAGCACTCTAATTACTACAACAAGAAGGATATATAAGATCCTTCTTAAAGAGTGAGCATCATATCAAACACCCCATTAGGGCCACCCCAATGTATAAGTCTTGTATCTATATGTTGTGATTGTGGTCACTTTCAATCCATTATTTATCAAACTGATCATGGATCACATGGGATAATGTATTTTCAATGCTTATGTCACTCACATCATAAATTTCCACCAGACAGAGAATCCCCAGTGTGTATACCTCATTTAGTGACATGATAAGATTAACACCATACAAGGACATACAACTTAGTTTAAGCCCTGAAGGAATTCATAGGTTTTAAAACAGTATGGAAATATCCCTCATAGGAATTAATTATCTATCACCACCCATTAGTGGGTTAAAGATAGATCAAACTATAATAACTCGAATTCATGTTATAAGTAGTATATATAGGATGTGGTCTTAAAGATCGAGCACCATACTTGGTGCCCAAGTTCCCTCATATATGTCCTTTCTGCGTAACATTAAACTACACTAATTTTACGTAAATAAAAAAAACGGGTTTTGATTGCTCTTATAGATAGGATATGTAGGATTCATCATAAAGGTTCAATATGATCCTAGAAACACCAATCACCTATTTGGATGACCAAAATCATTAGATTTCATGGTTATATGACTTCAAAATATTATAAACTACCCATTATTATATAATAATTGGAAATGTATAGAGAACCTAAGATACCTATAGATGGTCCCATTAATAGAGACCCCTCAACATGTACAATTATTAAACAACCAATCATTTAATTAGGGTAAACGATACTGTATCAATATTTTTAAGAGATTCCTAAACAAATAATAAATATATAAGAGTGTCCAAGAATAGGTAATAATACCACCCAAAGGGTGAGATTAGCCCGACCTTCCATCCTCTCAAAAAATGTGAGTTACTAAGATTCATTGGGTTTGAAACCCCAAATGAGAACTATAATGACCTAGATTTCAAATGAATTTCCGTTGTGAAAATCTTGTGGTTGTAGTGTTCATAGGGATCAAAGTGGATTGCTCTGAGAGTTTACCAAAAAACATGGTTCCACCAAATGGTTCCATTGAAACGGTGGCACCGTTATGGTCACATCATTATGGTGGAACCATCACAATGGAATAATTATGGTTGCACTGTTCATAGTAGCACTATCATGGTTGCACCGTCACGGTCACACCATTACGGTGGAAACGATACAATGTCACCAATATGGTTGCACCATTTACAGTGGCCCCATTAATGGTGGCACCGTTACGGTGTCTCACTAAACAGTGTCACACCCCCTTTCCCAGTTTTCTGAGTTTTCCCAGTTTCACCTCTGCTATATGTTTTTCTATGTTTGAAGATAATCTATCAATTGACAACTATCTACTAGTCTATCTCAACTATTTCCTATTGAAATTATTAACTCTCTATTAATTCAATTGTGTGAAACATCCAAGCCATGTGGCCAAACCACAATCTTACTATTATTTACTTCGAAATGGTATCTCTATTTTTAGGATTTAGCCTCCTCTTAAGCTTAGATCCTCTATTCCTTCTTCCTTTTCATTTATCTTGGGGTGCCAAGAGACTTCCTCCAGAGACATGTTGTTCACCCTTGTTGGAGCCTTCCCGCTCAGCCTTTGTGGAGTTCTTCCTACACATCCTGCCATCCCCTATTCTGAGAGCGGGGAGGACCATCAATAATTGATTGTCCATGTAGTGATTTATTATGACTCTCTTAAATTTTGCGTCATGAGAGGTGGGTGTACTAATGATTTCTTATGAAGAAAAGATGAATAATTTTCTTAAAATAAGAAATAAATAAGAAGGCGTTGTGATCAAAAGATAACAGGGTAACACAATAATGGGTTGAGAGTGGATTTATGTTGGATTGTCAATTTATTTTGTTATCCTTGTTGATATTATGATCTATTCTGGCTATAAAGAAATCTGAAAATCATAGATTTTGGTGGCCTAGTCTATGCATGGGTGATTATTTATAACTATTGTTCTCACCTAAAGAATAATTAGTGTAATTCCTAATCTAGATATTCATGTATAACTGATTAAATTAAATGAATGTCATAGGATATAAACCATCATATGATCACCCATGTTTATCAAGAATATTAAAGAATAGTGTTTACCATATATATATATATATATATATATTAGATTTATAGGTGTGGATGAGTGGTTTTTTTTGTTGGGGTTTGTGTGAGTTGTGTGGTGCTTCATTTGGGAGCACGGTTATGGGAACAATGGTGGGATAGGGAGTTGGTTCTATGAGAATGTAGTGGTATGGGTGGGAAGTGGGGCTATGTTTAAAATGGTGGTTACTGTGGTATTTTTGTGTGAGGTGGTACATGTGGTGTGTTGGTGTGTTTGTGTCTTAGACTAAGAGATTTATTGATTACAGAGTGGATAAAATTGTAGCTAGTTGGATTGTCCTTTGTGGTTTGGTGTCTTAGTCTGAGAGATTGATTGATTCTCAAATGGATGAACTTATAGGAAGCCAAACTACCTTTCTGATTTGCTGTGGTCGCGAAACGATGTCATGTAGTGGTACTGCGGTGTGGTTAGGAACTCATTACGTAGTGGGACTATATTGGGGAATTGGTTGGGCAGTGGGGAAATAGGGATAGATTTTGAGAGAAGAATGGGTGGTATTTACATTGAATAATGACATTTTTTAGTAGTTTAATGGGGATGTACAGTGGGACTTCAAGTCTAGTTTTTTGTTGTTGTGTAGTGGGACTACAGTTTTTTTGTTCATTGTTTGGTATGGTTGTGGTTGTTAGTTTCTCGGGAGTATTAGAATATGTTAAAGTGAATCCCCATAAATAAATAAATAGAAGCTGAACAAGAAAGGTGCTGGGGTTATGTTTTGGTCATGGCTATTGTGTGGTTGTACATGTAGAAATAGCACCAAAAGAGATGCTGGTGTGGGCTTATTGTATGTTCATGTGAAAATTATAGGTTGGGGATGAGTGTTTGATTACATATATATATATATATTGTAGTTCCTTGGAATTTCTATAAACACCCCACCATTTTTGTGCACTATGTGCCGAAAATCTCCATTTCATGGGGGGGGGGGTATCTTTCCAAACATCCCGATGAGAGGATGAATGAGTGGTTACTGATTTTCTTCCTCACACCCACTTTAGGATCATGAATCTCAAGTGTATCTGGGAAGGATGTAATGGCTTGATTCTTACCATAGTTCAAGATTCTTTGGGCGAAGTATTGTTTTGGATGAGGGGCTCATGTGTTAAGAGGCCTGGTATGTTTTCCCAAGTATCTTCGAGAGGAGGCCTAGGTTTATTTAAGCATGGTGTGTGGTGGTTAATTCCCCAGTCTCTTCGGGTGTGGTGGTGGTTTTTTTCGTCCAGGTGTATTCTGGTGTGGATGTGTGTGGTTTGAGGCCCAAGACTGTGCGGGAAGGTTGTGGTAGTGGGACTACGTATGGGAATACTGGAAATTTCAAAAATTCATATCGTTATGAATGAGTAGTTAACCAGTGGGAAAGTGGTGCGGGGTACCCAATTATCATTTTTTTATAAAATTACTTTACATGACTTGTGTTTCATGGGTGAGTGTGCTTTGTTGAGGTTGGGATGGTTAGTATGCCTCAGTATTTTCTTGAGGTTCAACTATTTTCTCACAAGGGCATTAAAACGTTCCCTAACTTGTGCATGATTAGCTTTAGTTTTCCTACTTATTATACTTGTGTGCTCACCCAATGTATGTAAGAAAATTTTAGGTTTCTTGGAGGAATTTGAGGACTATGCTGGTCCTTAGTAGCTTGGTCATTGGGATAATTAAAGTTACTACTTAGATTCTTTTCTTTTAGTACATTATTTGGGAGTTTTTTCTTTCTTTGTATCGGTTTTTCTTTTAAAAATAAATGTGGGAATGGATTATTGGGTTTACTTTTACCTTTAGAATTGGTGTTGCTAGGATTTACCATCTTTTTTACTGATCTTTTTCTATACACTGGTGGAAATCCCACCTATACCAACAAAATGTTCCCAACAGATTAAATAAACCATTGGCATAAGGCTACTATATCAACAGTTATCTAGAACCATTGGTATATTTTTATGATTTTTTTTGTTTTCCTAATGGATTAAAAAAATCATTGGTTATAGTGTTATTTTCCCAATGGTTAAAGTAAACCGTTGGGTATAGTATGGTTAAGATTTTTTTCCCAATGGTTTAAAAAAAATTGAGTATAGTTTTGTTAAGATTTTTTCAAGAGTTGTAAACCGTTGGGATAACATTATTTATTAAAAGTTTTTAAAAACTATTGGGAATGAAAATACCCAAATGTCAAAGCCACAAAATATCTCGAACACCATAGATCTTGAACGTTTTTTCCTAAATGAGATATTGATGCACCATCTCAAATATTTTTCCTTAAAGCTCGACCATCTCGATGATTTTCCCCTAAATCTCAATAAGAACCCTACCTTCCAACACGTCAGGTCTAGTTTCCAAATGATTTGTTTTCCCCCTTTAAATCTATACGTGTAAGTTCATTTATTTTAGATTTGTTTTCCATTTCGCTGTAATGAATTGTGTATTATGATCCCCTTTTGAACATAATGCATATATCATTTTAGGTTGTGGTTCGAACCCTACTTCCCAACCCGCTCTCGAGGGTGCTAACTCTAATTTAAAACCAGGAATCAATCTTTGATTCAATTATTTTTTGTTCACCTATTTTAAATTAGCTTGTGTGCCTTCATTTATTTTAGATTTTTTTGTTCCATTTCATTATAATGTAATGTGTATTATGATCCCCTTATGAACACAAGAAATATATCATTTTAGGTTTCAGTTTTGTTGTGTTTTATCAATATATAATAATTTTAATTGATATTGAGGAGGTCAATATAATACAGATTTATTTTATCCTTGGTTTATTTTAAATTTAAGGTCTATTGATATTATTTTGTTGGTTAGAAATTAATACACTTAAAGAATTTTTTATCCTAAGTGGAATGATAAGATACACATGCATTATGTATGTACCCCTAAATGTTGTGTTTGAAATATCACACTCCAACTTTATGATGATGATACCTTCACTATAATTCATTTAATGAATTGGAGCTTCCACATAAACCACTAGAGTCGGTTTGGGGTCATTTTCATGTGTGAATGGTAATTGAACCAAAATTTACTCTATCACACGATCATTTATTCCTACTCCATCAACTGGTTCAGTCATACAGTTTTAATATTTTTTGAAATTCAAAACGAGTGTTATGAATTCATGTCAAAATTTACATAGGTAGTTATAAAGCATTATTAAGGTATTTATATGATTTTATATCCAAGGAAGGAACCCATAATAAAGGAGTATAACCATCATAGAGCTCACTAATGCTGTTCATTTTTACACATTATTTACTCTCTAATATATATCTCACGAAACAAAATAGCATGGTAATGTGGAAAAAATTATTCACTTCTAGTTGATATAATTTGATGTTGGTGGAGGTTCACCTGAGGTGTTTTTGTACACATGATTATATTCTATTGTTTTTCTTTCATTATGGGCATTAGGAATCAATATTAGAGTGTTTTATTTTTCTTAATATTTTTGGATAATTATATGGTGATAAGGTTGTGTTGGAAAAGCGAATCATGAACCCATCTCCAGTGGTAATTATAGGTTAATAGGGTTATAAAATTGAACATATTGATTACCAATGTTCCATTTGAGATATTTACCCAAGTATGATGTGTTGATTTGATATTGTAATTTGTGGTTTTGGAACCTTGAACATGCATGATAGAGGGTTGTGTACATTCATCATATGTGGCTTGTAGGATAGACATGACATTTATATTATTATGTTTTACTGAATTTGCTAATGACATAGGGTTTAGTTGTATAAAGTGTCCATAATGAGTTTTATATGGTTTTCATATATAACTTGTTACTGGAATTATCAATATGATAAATAATGATTGTTCTTTAGTGGATAGTTTTTTAGTATTTTAGTATACATTCGATAAAGCCTCTATTGAAATTATTGTATGGAACAAATGAGGGTACTATGTTACTTCTCTGCATAACACTTTGTTTACTGTGACTTATTACAACAAATGTACATGATCTTAGACATTCATGTATAGTTCATCAGTGATATTTTTTTATAAATACAATATTTTTCTTTCTTTTATATTATGATTCTCATATAGAGTAGTGTGTCAGTTATGGTTTCATATAATGTGAACAATTCCCATTTACTTAATTATATTTTCGATGAAAATTAAATCTAATTAAATTGATTTTGACGAAATGAATTATAAAAATTTGTTTTACATAATGGATAGAAGTTGTATGTATGAAACTGATCAGATCTCAAGTGATTTTCAAAACAATTTCGAGAGATTTATATATTTTTCATTTTACAATGCTTCAGATAGTGTTCACATACACTGCCCAAGTTACAATTGTGCTGGAATACCTTAGTTGAGGTGTGAATAAGTCCACTAACACATAACCAATTATGATTTTCCATAAAACTACTATGTCTAGTATCAAAATGAGGAGAAAATTAAATCTCAAGTTACTGATGATCCAAATGAGAGGGCTGGATTTGAGAATTTGTTATGTGATTGGTTTCCGTTTATTTGTCATTATGAAAAATAAAGGATTCCAACCCAAGAAGACTTTGATATGAGCACACATGATCTGTCTAATAGAAATGATGATGTTGTCAGGGTGAGAAAATTGAATGATGCTACCATGACTCTAGTGTATCAACAATGCGATAAAATGAAAATGCTGGAATTTTTTAATCTAATCGTTTTATAGAAAAACAATGTATGAGATTTCGAATAATTCTATCGATTACATTATTTATTTATTAAAGGACTAAATTCTAAATGATTTAGATATTCCCTCAAACAACAATATGGCATGGATGTTAGTTGAGGAACATGGATTTTCAAGAAACAAAATTCATGATATCCCGAAATATTTTAGATTATTCTAGGAGGAAACTGCTGAATGAAATGATTGTATAAAATGTGGAGCATCTCGCCGGAAGCCAAAAGCTAATGGAACACCATCTCGTTTTCCACATAAAGTAATGTAGAACTATAAATTAATCCTGAGACTCAAGAATATTTTTATATCTGATGAAATATCAATAAAAACGAGATGTCATAATAATGAGAGAAAGAAGACTAATGATGAGTTTGTTCACCCTGCAGATGTATTTTCATGGTAGATATTTGATTCTCGATATCCTAATTATGCAACTGATGTGTGTAATGTGAGGCTAGATCTTTCATGTGACAGTTTTAATCTATTTGGGTAGATTCTTACTTCGTACAACTCATGGAGAGTTTTTATACGCATTTATAAACTTCCCCCATGGTTGTTTATGAAAAAACCTTTTACTTTTATGAGTATACTCATATCTGGCTCTTTTGATCCTAACAATGAAGTAGATGTATACATGAAACTTTTAATAAATGAGTTGAAGCTTCTTTGGGATGTGGGTGTGCGCACATACGATGCATGTTCAAAAGAAATATTTCATATGTGTGTTGTGCTTGTGTGGACAATCAATGATTTTGCATATTATGAAATGATCTTTGGATAGAGCATAAAGTTAAAACTATCATGTCCTATTTGTATGGAGAATAAATGATCCAGAAGACTGAAAAATTGTTGTAGTTTATGTTTTTTGGGACATCAATTATTCTTTCCAATAAACCATCCATATAGAAATAAAAGACGATGATTTGACAATACCATAGAGACCGATGATCCACCTCAGCATATGTTTGGAACTGATGTGCTTAATTAATTGAAAGATTTCAGTTTTTCATTCGGGATGAGTCTAATAAGATCTATAAAGAGAAAGAATGTTTCCACTGAATCCTGTTACAATTGGAATAAGAGAAGTATCTTATTTGATTTTCCTTATTGGTCAAACAATTTTTTACATCATTTCATAGAGGTAATGAACATTGAAAAAAAATATACGTGAAATGTTGATTTTGATTCTTCTAAATGTTAAAGGAAAGACAAAAGATGATTTACAGTCTTTGAGTGACTTGGTGGATTAAGGAATCAGAACAGAATTTCATCTAGTGCATATCAGTGAAAATAAATGGAAAGTTCAATGTGCTTCTTATGTGTTGACACCTACAAAAAAAAATTTCTATAATAACTAGATACTATTAAAGTTCTTTATCTCTATTCAAGAAACATATCTAAACGTGTCAACAAAATAGAGTTGATGCTAAAATATTTGAAGACTCATGATTATCATATTTTTCGGCATGAGTTGATTCCAATAGAAATACATCATATTTTTTCCAATAATGTAGGGGTGTATATTATTATGTTATTCTATTTTCTTAGATATATTTGTACTAAAAATTTTTCCAAGTCTTTCTTGCAAAAAATATTGGTAGATGCTCCATTAATTTTGTGCGAGTTAGAGAGAATATTTCCTCCCTCGGTTTTCACATGCATGATACATATGACTATCTATATTCTAACTGAAATACTTATTGGAGGGCCTATTTCTTTTCATTGTATGTATCCAACTAAAAAAATATGTACACAATAATGTATTATGTCCAAAACAAATATAATATCGAAGGTTCTATCATGAATGGTAACTTGGCTCAAGAATGTGTGGATTTCTGCTCTATGTATTTTTCTGGTCATACTTCAAGAATGAACAGACCAATGAGAAATGAAGAAGAACAGTAAGAAAAATTTGAACCTAGTTTTCCATCACATCCACAAATAAGAGGAATTTCTGGATCATATATGTAGATGACATTAATCCCATAAGAGTGGGAGATGATACATCACACAATATTGTTTAACTATGATTTGTATGATGACTACATCAGGTAAATAAATTTAATATATGTATATCTTACATATATATCTATTAGACTATTCCTATTTTAATATACATGGAACATAAAGAAATGACAAATAGAAGTCATATTTCTTTATCTTTGAGAAGGAGGGATACTTTTCATAGCAAAAAGTTTTATGCTTGGTAAAAATTGAAGGGAAAAATATTACGGTTTAAAATAATTAAATAAATATTTAATTATGTTTAATATTAATTTATATTTTAGATATTTATTTTGCCTACCGACTCTATCATTGAGGAAATAAGAGCTTTGGATTTTGGTCTTACAACCATGTTTCGTGACTGTAAATCAATTGTCATCAATGGGAGAACATTTATTATCACTGAATGAGAAAACAAAATGAGAAAAAAACATGATGGTGTTATGTTTACAAACACAACATACTATTATGCCAGTGCATCATATAGTAGACCAAGATTTGAAAATTTAGCTAATTATATATTTGTTGAAAAACTAATAATATTGTATTATTATTCTCATGGACAAGTCACGATGATGAAATGATAGTGATTTGATTCGATGACAAGTCGGGGCACATTTATTGATGATTGTGTATTTTGAGTAATTGATATGACTCACACTTTTTCTACCAATATACCATATGTATTGGAATCAATTAAGAAACATGTTTTTTATGTAAAGGACCATCTTTGACCTGAATTTTGTTTTATTATTAAAGTAGTTCCATGAAATATTTTTGATTATGGTGATGATGAAATTTACACCATCGCTACTGCCATTGGAAATGATCCATTCATTAACTTTGATGACTCCAATAACTCAATTGTTAGAGTTCAATATGAACCTAAATATGTGGTGGGAAATATAAAAAATCATCAAACTATGTTGTCAATTATTTTGGTTTAGCTCAGCTTGGGTTGTTATGGTTGATACTATTCAAACTGATTTAATATTGAGTACAAATATGTTTTATCCAACATCACTATTATGTAAATTTTCAATGTTTATTATTTGCATTTTTATTTGAATTAAATTTTCTAATTTGGAATTTAACTGTATTAAAACCTACAAAACCAACATTTCTAACTTGGTGAACAGTTCACTACTTTATTAACCATGTATAAAATTATTATAACTCTAAGAACTCCATTTAACATTTCACTAGATTATGAATATGATGGTTTGTCTTCTTTTGTAAAATATGTATAGAAACCTGCATCATCTACCTGGGCTAAATAAATTAAAATTTTCCTTAATTTTGATAAATGTTTTACCCTTTATGAACATGATGGTTTGTATTCTTAGTAAATAACCATCCTACTAAAAATTAAACTTTTTTATTACATATAGTATAATTTATTGAATTCATTATATATTTATTCAACCTCACCTAAAATAATGAATAGTTAAATTATCCATGAATCCCCCTATTCCCTCACATTTATTTTGTTTTTTTGGTTACCAATTAGTTATCATTTTCTAATTACTTCTATATTTTTTTTCAAATGCAGGAAATGCAACCAATTGAAGAGAAGTGAAAGAAAAATATGATGGACAACAATCATCGCATGGATGAGATGGGAATTCCACCTCTAGTGCCTATAGTGAGTATTTTAATTCAAATATATATATTTAAATAATATATAATTTCATGTGATAAATTTTGTAACAAACATTTTTGTATGATCCACCACTTAGGAGATAATTATTTGATGAGCAGCCTAGTAGTGGTGTAACATCCCAGGTAAATAAAGAATTAGAACTTTTCATATTTATTAATATTTTTGAATTAAATATAAATTTTTCTTTAAAGGGGGTTCTATGTTCGATGGAATACCTGATACACAACAATGGGTTTATTTGAAATCTTATGTTGCACACAATGCTGAGTCATACTAAAAAATAATAATATAATATTATTTTAAATGGTAGTTAACGCCTAGCCATTGTATTGGAAGGAATGAATATATCTAACTACAATATGATTATACATGTTTTTTAATTTTTTTTACATTTATCCAATAAATTCTAGAGGCTTAAAATAAAAAAGAATCTAATTTTAAGTATACAAACTCTAATATTCATTAAAAGGTCGATTTACCACCATTTGATAGTGAACACTCTTTAAATCTAGTTTTGTTCTCTTTTATATGTTATATTTGAAAACATAAAAATTCTTCTTTATAATTGGGACATCAAAAAATACTTTGTGTAAATTTTTGGTATTTTTCTTAAAAAATTTATTTTTTAATGAATAGTGAAAAATAATGTATTTTAATTCACATTTTCCTTTTAATATAATTTTTTTATATGGTTATATTATCTTTGTAATTGGTTTTAAATTTAAATTAGATTATATTTATACCATTTAATCCAATTTTTATCATTGGAAGTAATTTCACTTTGAAATTGGACATAAAGAACTGTCAATCTTTTGATAGTTATTATTTCTTAAAAACACACTTGTTGTTTTGACAATGGGAATTTATATTAAATTAATTAATGTAGCTTCTATGTTTTAAATTTGGTAAAATAGATATCATTTTTGAATTCATAATATCAAATATAGCTTAGAGTGACTATTTGGTATTTTTCAGAAAACCTTCAATTGTTGATGAATGTTAAAAACACTAAGTAGTAGTTAAAAAACTGACTTTTTCATTTGAAGGAAATTTTACGGCTTCTGTGAAATAAATTTAAATAATACGACATACATGGTTTTTATTGTTAAATAAAATGTGGTTCAATAATATGAGAATAATTTTTTGTTGAATAGTAACTTTTGACTATTATTTACCACAGTTAAAGGTAAATAGGGAAATAAAGGTAAAAAATATATTATAATAATATAAAATTACATTAACACTTTTCTTAATATTATTGGATGAGTAATGGCCGACCAAGAAAATCCTTGGGTGAGGCTTTTGGAATTTGGAAGCCACTTGGATAAGATAATGACATTGAGAAATTTTTATTTAAAGTAAAAATAAAAATTTCATAAACATGTATTGTTTTTCTAAAACGATTTTAATGAGGGGTTATATAATTTATATATTTTACTATAAATATTAAGTATAAATTTAAATATATTTCCAACATCATGGTATTTTATTTATAATTTTTATACATCAAATAAATAAAAGTATCTTTGAAAAAAATAATGATGTAGTGTTTACCTCATTAATGAATGATTTAAATAAATAATATTATGAAGATTAAATAAATATCCAAAACCTTTCCAATTATTATTGTATGATTTTATTTCAGAAATAGTCATTTTATCTTAGTCTTTAATATGTTTTGTACCTTCATAAACTGAAAATCATTATATAATAAAATAATATTTTCAAACATTTATAAAGAGCCCCTCCTCCCCCTTATAAGAATCCCTCACCACTAACCCATTAATCACACCTCTCAAGCCCCTTGGATCATCCCAAATCTGCCTAAATAATCTTTCATAATCCCTCCCTTCCATATAGAAGCCTTACCATAGGCATAAGACACTTCAAGTAAACTTTTTAGTTCAAACCAATGGGAGATAACCGATTTAAAGGTGACCTATTCTCTTAAGTTCTTTTCTTTTATTTTACTTCTCCAAACAACAAAACTATTTTTATTCACTTCTTTTATAGAAACACAAAAATCTTAAATATACTATGTTGTTTTTATGAGATGTACACACATCCATCTAATGGGTAAAGAACATACTGTTTCTATGGATGGCGAACTACTGCCTCATGAAATGATGATTGTTCAATCTTCTCCAACCACATATTATGGTGGCCATTATATTGGAACTATATTTATATGTGATATATATTAAATTTAAATTGTCTCTATACTTATTTATTTTTCATTTATATCATACCTTTATGGTTTCCATAATGGGTAAACACGATAATTTCATTAGAGGAAGTGTTGACTATCACCCCCTCAAAGTGATATGACTCATTCATGCCATACATAGAATGTATAAAAGATTGATTTTATGAAATTATAGATGATATTATACTAGAATTATAATATAATTATGTATAATTAGGTTTTAATTCCCATAAATAGTAAATATAAATGAAAGTAGTGTTCATGCGTACGTACAACTTACCGTCTCCATGAATGGTGCATTTCATTTCTTATCTCCATATGTTATGTAATATTATAAATACATATATATAGTGGATATATATGATATATATGATATATAAATCATGAATATAATTCTGGAGATAATGGAATTTTGATGACATGAACAACCTGAAATTATAAGAAGTTCACTTTTGACTCAAGTACCAAATATCGACAAAATAACCATTATTAACTTAAATGATTTCATAATGTTTATAACATGGTAATAAGTGATATAAAAAGAATAATAAACTTGAAAAAAGTTCTCAAGAAAGTCTAAATTAACTTTAGTTTATTATTTAGGAGATTAAAGAATGAACGGGTCAAGTCGGACACAAGGTAAGGGACTTCATCTCAATCTCCTTTCATTGAGGCATATTTTGTTTTATACAAAAATTTATTTTATACGGTGTATAAACACCTAAGAATTTTTAATTTCATTAAAAGGGAATTTTTTCTTTCGAGGCGTTTTATAAATCAACAAAAAAATAATGTTTCTTATTAACCTAAGTTATTACAAAAACCTTTTCCACTGCAGCAAATATTATTTAATCATTGGATTCCTTAAAAAGCCATAATGTTTTTAAAATAATAAAAAAATACCATATAATCTTTTAAGTATTTTGTTATTGAAAATGTTTTTTATAATGAATTTTTTATGACAATATATTTAAATTATATATTGTGATCCAAATGTGTAAATTTTATCTTTCCTTTATATTTGTTTCATGTGTTATGAATATGTTATGGTTCATGGTCATTGTATATATATAAAGGTGGTTTTGTGATAAACCGAGGGAGGGTGAGCCTGAGATAGCTATCCAATGCATTGGGTAATGTGATGAGTGTAAGCATGAATGTTTCTCCTAAGATATTTAGAGAATATACTGTGATGGGTATTCCAAATGTAACTCCCTACATAATTGTGAAAGCTATAACATAAGTATCTTATGGATGACACAAGTTACCTTTATGATTTTAGATTACTATGTGTTATTCATAAATATTATGATTTCATGAAGTAAGTAAAATAGATTATGGTTTGTATGTATTTATGGACTAATGATTTTCTTTCATTATTTTATAATCCTTATTGAGATTTTTATTCTAATCCTATGTTTTTGAAATGTTTTTTCACAGGAAATAAATATGAATATGTTCATGGATGGGATCAAGGAAAAGTCATGTTTTCTAAAACATGAAACTAGACCTGACTTTTTTTCAAGAGTTTTTATTTTATGAAAAAAATGTAAACTGAGTAGAAGTGTCTACTTGTAATTTTTGAGATGTAATAGTTATGGCCAAATTATCTAAAACACTAAACCTGAAAATATCCTCAATTTAAATTGTTCATTTAATTCAAGATTATGTAATGTTTTAAGTATGGGTCTTTATAGTTGGTATCAAAGGTCAGTTTAGACAACTTTAGAAGTTAGGATATTGTTAAATTAATGTTTATAAATTAATTTATGGTAAGATCGAAATGAAATAGAATTTATAGATTACCATGTTGCTTCACTTAAGATATTTCTATGTTCAGAAGGGTTTTCCATAGAGGAAATAGGGCATCTATGATGGGATGAAATCAGGAGGAAGACAACCTTCCAAATCAGCAACCTGAGATGGTCGGAATTGTAACTGAACATTTTGTTGCAATGTTGGCACAATTGACTCAGGCTATAAATGGTGGTGGTTTCCATGCACGAGATCATCCAGATCAACCACATGTGAACATGTCAGTAGTGGATAATTTCATGAGACAACATCCCATATCATTTAGTGGATAATTTGACCTTCTGCAAGCTGAAGGGTGAATTAAATCCCTAGAGGAGAGTTTTGTTGTCATGGAGTGTTTAGAACCTCACAAGGTTAGTCTTGTTGATTACTATTTTGATGGTGAAGCCGATCAGTGGTGGAAGATGGTGAAAAATATTAGGGATAGTGAGGATATTGATCCTCTTTATTGGGATGAATTCAAATGTTTGTTTTTTGAGAAATATTTTCCTAAGGTGGTTTTTCTTAGAATTGAAAAACAATTCTTGGAATTAAGGCTGGTGGATCACTCAGTGGCTACTTATGAAAAAAAATTCACATGACTAACAATGTATGCCTCAAATTTCATACGAGATATTGATAGTAAAATCAATTGTTTTTACTATGGATTAAATCCAAATTATCGAAGGGATTTAGCTTCTCATGAGTTCAGAAGTTATGAAAAACTTGTTCCTTGTGCGGAGAAGGTGGAAATGGAGTTTGTATATAATCAGGTGTTCCTTGAAAAACAATATAATAATAGGCCGAGGTGGTAGAATAAAGGTATTTTCTCTTTAAAAAAGTCTTTTGGTGAGAAAATTAAGTTTAAAATTTGTGAAGATTTTGGTAAAAAGCATACTGGGGAATGTCTTTTGAATTCTAGTAAGTGCTACTGATGTGGTAAAATGGGACATAATGTGTGTAATTGCACTGAAAATGTTCAGGGTAATGGTAATAAAAAATCTAATTTATAGTCATTAAAATATTTTAAGTGCAATGAAATGGGTAATTATGAAAATGAGTGTCCAATAAAGAACTCAAATGAGGGAAAGCAGCCGTAATACAAGTAGAAAGGGGTGGTTAAATCCTTTGTGACTACTTCAGCAGAAGTTGGGCCATCAAATGAAGTATTATCAGGTACACTATTTTTTTTATATTATGCCAATGTATTATTTGATTCAAGGTCTACACATTCGTTCATTTCTAAGAAGTTATCTAGTAAATTCTGAATTTTATCTCAAGATATGAACCCTGAAGTTATGGTAAAAACACCGAGAGGAAATATTGAGACAAAAAGAAATTATAAGATCTTTAATATCATTGTGTGTGGAAATAATCTACATGAAAACCTTATTTTTATGCCTCATGTATATTTGGATGTTATGTTGGGTATGGATTGGCTTTCCGTTTATCATGATAAGATTGATTGCAGAGCTAAAAAGGTTTCTTTTCAAAAATATTTTCAGTTTGTGTACAAGAATGAACCCTTACTTTTCATAAATATCAGGAAGCTGAGAAAATAGTAAAATATAGAAATGAATGTTACCTTGCACACATTTTTGAAAATAAGGGAACTATTCATATTAATGATGTGCCAGTGGTAAATGAGTACCTTGATGTTTTCCTGATGATCTTTCTTGTATTATACCTGATAGGGAAGTCGAATTTACTATTGACTTAGTTCCTGATTCTAAGCCAATTTTAAAACCCCCTTATCGAATGGCTCAAATTGAGCTTTTATAGTTAGAGAGGAAATTACAGGAGTTATTAGATAACGGTTTCATTCAACCTAGAATATAACCATGGGGTTCTCATGTCATGTTTGTTAAAATTAAAGGTGGTTCAATGATACTTTACATTGATTATAGAGCATTGAATATCATCACTATTAAGAACAAGTATCCTTTGACTCATATCAATGATTTGTTTGATTAGATCCAGGGAGATCAGTATTTTTCAAAGATTTACGTGAGGTCGGGGTACCATTAGATAAAAGTAAAGGAAGCAGACATTCTGATGACTGAGTTTCATACTAGATATAGATATTATGAATTTGTGGTTATGCCTTTTGGTTTAACCAATGCACCTGCTATATTCATGGATCTTATGAATAGAATTTTCCATGAGTTTTTGGATAATTTTAAGGTTGTGTTTATTGATGATATTTTGTTTTATTTCAATAGTAAAGAGGAAAATAAAAGTCATTTAAGGGTTGTCTTGAAAAACATAAAAGAAAAGAAAATGTTTGGGAAATTCTGCATGTGTGAGTTTTGGTTACAACAAATACCATTCCTTGGCCACATTGATTCAAAAAATGGCATAAATTTTGATCTTGCTAAAAAAAAGTTGTTGAAGAATGACCAAGACCCACAAATATAACTGAGATCCGTATTTTTCCAGGTTTAGCAGGTTATTACCAGAGGTTTGATGAGAATTTTTCCTGGTTATCTAGTCCATTGACTAAGTGAAGTCGAAAATGTTTTATGTTCATTTGAACAAAAGAGTGCTCCAGTTTAGGAACTACCTTCCAGAAATGGTGATTTTGTTATCTACAGTGATGCTTCATTGAAAGGACTTGGTTGTGTCCTTATACAGAATGATCATGTAATTGCTTATTCTTCATGCCAGTTGAAACCTCATGAAGTAAATTACCCTACACATGTTTTGGAATTAGATGCTATTGGTTTTTCTATAAAAACATGGAGGCAGCATTTGTATGGAGTAAAATGTGAAATATATTCTAACCAAAAAAGCTTAAAGTATATATTCACTTGGAAATAATTGAACAAGAGATAGAAGAGATGGTCGGAATTAATTAAGGATTATGATCGAAAGATCCATTACCATCCGAGAAAGGAAAATAAAGTGGATGATGCTTTGAGTCAAAAAAGTAATGCTACATTAAACATGATACATTTGGAATGAGATACTTTGGTTTTTGATTTGATTAAATTTGGTATAGAAGTTTTTGGTGTAAACAATTACTCTATTTTGTTTCTGTTGTTAGTGAAATCAACTCTCTCAAACAGAATTAAGAAAGTTCAGAAGGAAGACATGGAGTTAAATAAAAAGGTTGAGTTGTTTGAGAAGGGAAAGTTTCCTAATTTTAACATTGATAATTATTTTATTTTGAGATTTAGAAAGATATTATGGGTTCTTTGTTATTCATAGTTAAATAATGAGTTATTATGTGAAGCTCATAGTTCTCCGTTTTCAGTTATTCCTGGTAGTACTACGATGTACAGAGATCTTCGAGAGTATTACTGGTGGGATGGAATGAATACAGATATTGCTGACATTAATATGTAGTGTGTGACTTGTCAATAGGTTAAAGTAGAGAGATAGTTACTGAAAGGGATGGTTCAGTCTTTACCGGTGCCAGAGTGAAAATGGGAAAATATATCCATGGACATTATTGTGGAATTACCAAATATATCTCGAGGTAATAATGCAATTTGAGTTATTGTTGATCGATTGACTTAATCTGCTCATTTCCTTCCTATTAATGGTACTTTGTCTCTAAATCAACTTTCTTAGTTGTATGTTAAATGGATATTCCGGTTTCATAGAGTTCAACTCTTCATTTAATCTGATCATGATCACATTTTTACTTCTAAATTTTGGAAAGTCCTTCAGAAGTCATTGGGTACTGAATTAAATATTAGAACTGTTTTTCATCCTCAATCAGATGGGCAGTCAGAACGAACAATTCAGACCTTGGAGAATATTCTACGTTCTTGTTCACTGGATTACCATGGTAGTTGGCACCAATATCTTTCTTTGGTTGAATTTTCTTATAATAACAGTTTTAATTCCTGTATACAGATGGCTCCATTTGAGGAATTATAATGGAAGAAGTGTCGAACTCCAGATTTTTGGGATGAATTAGGTGAAAGAAAGTTGATGAGTCCATAATTGGTAGAAGAGATGACAAAAAGAGTCCAGTTGATTCATAATCACATGAAAACCGCTCAGATCAGGCAAAAAAGTTGTGCAGATAACCGGAGGAAGGATCTCTCTTTTGAGGTAGGTGGTCATGTATTTATCAATGTTTCTCAATGGAAAAGTGTGATGCATTTTGGTAAGAATGGAAAGTTGAGTCCAAGGTTAATTGGACCCTATTAAATCCTGGAGAAGGTTGGACCAGTTTCCTATAGAGTGGCTTTACCTCCATTTTTATCCTAGGTACACAATGTTTTTCATGTTTCAATCTTGAGAAAGTATATGCCAAATCCATCTCATGTTTTGAGTCTAGAGGTAGTTCAATTGGAAGATAATCTCTCTTATGAGGAAAAACTAGTCCATATTCTTGACCTAATAGAGAATTTGTTGTGGAATAAGGTAATTAATCAGGTAACAGTTTTGTGAAAAAATCATATGGTTGAAGAGGCAACAAGGGAATCTAAAAATTCAATGAGGGATTAATACCCACACTTATTTGATAAGTGAATAGAATTTTGGGGATGAAATTCCCAAAAGGGTGGAAGGATGTAACATCTCATGTAAATAAAGAATAAGATATTTTCATATTTATAGTTATTTGTGAATTAAATATTAATTTTACAATAAAGGTGGTGCTATGTTTGATGGCATACCCAATACGCAACAACGAGTTTCTTTTAAATCTTATGTTACACACAATGTTGAGTCATACTGAAAAATAATAATATAATATTATTTTAAATAGTAGTTAATGCATAGTCATTTTATTTGAAGGAATGAATAGAACTAAATACAATATTATTATACATGTTTTCTAAATTTTTCAACATTTATCTGATATCTAGAGGCTTAAAATAAGAAATAATCTAATTTTTAGAAAAAATACTCTAATAATCTTTAAAAGGATGAATTACCACCCTTTGAGGGAGAACCCTCTTCAAACTATTTTGGTCACTTTTATATGTTCTATTGGAAAAAATAAAATTCTTCATTAGAATCGGGATATAAAAATTTACATTGGGTAAATTTTTTATTTTTCTGCTAAAATTTATTTTTTAATAAACAGTGAAAATACTGTATTTTAATTCAAATTTTACTTTTAATATAATTTATTTATATGGAAATATTATCTTTTTAATTGGGTTTAAAGTGTAATTAGATTATATTTTTACCATTTAATTCAATTTTGGTTATTGGAAGTAATTTCACTTCGAAATTGGACATAAACAAGTATCAATCTTTTGATAGTTATAATTTCTTAAAAACACACTTTTGGTTTGACAACAGGAATTAATTTTAAATTAATTAATGAAACTTATATGTATTGAATGGTAAAATAGAAATCTTTTTTGAATTTGGAATATCAAATATATCTTAGGCTGAAGTTTTGGTATTTTTTAAAAAACCTTCAATTTTTAATGAATAGTGAAAACACTTAATAGTAGTTAAAAAATTGAATTTTTCATTTAAATGAAATTATACCACTTCTATGAGTTGAATTTAAAAAATCCAACATACATAGTTGTTATTAGTAAGTAAAATGTGACTCAATATGATGAAAATAATTTTTGGTGAATATTAGCTTTTGATTTTTATTTACCACGTTTAAAGGAACATAGGGTAATTCAAGGTAAAAACAATATTATAATAATATAAAATTAACTTAACAATTTTCCTAACCTTGTTGGATGAGTAATGGACGACCAATAAAATCCTTGGGTGAGACAGTTTGCCTTTGGATGCCACTTGGGTAAGATAATGACATTAATAAATTTTTATTTAAAGTGAAAATAAAAAAATCATGAACATGTATTGTTTTGAAAAAAAATTAATGTGGGGTTTTATAATTGATATATTTTACTATAAATATTCATTATGAAGATAAAAATATTTCCTACATCATGGTATTTTGTTTATATATTTTATACATCAAATAAATAAAATTATTTATGACATAATAATGATGTGGTGTTTACCTATTAATGAATGATTTAAATAAATAAGATTATAAAGATTACAACAATATCCAAAACCTGTCAAATTATTATTGGATGATTTTATTTCGAACTAAAGTCATTATATCTTAGACTTTAATAAGTTTTGGACCTTTAGAAACTGAAAACCATTATATAATAAAACTATATTTTCAAACTTTCCTAAAGAGCCCCTCCTCCCCCTTATAAAAATCCCTCACCTCTAACCAATTACTTACACCTCTAAAGCCCATTGGATCATCTAACCTCTACCAAAATAAGATCTCAATATACCTCTATTACACCTAGAAGCCTTAACTTAGGCAAAAGGAACTTCAAGTAAACCTTTTGGTTCAAACCAAAGGGAGATACCCGATTTAAAGGTAACATCTTCTCTTAAGTTATTTTCTTTTATTTTACTTCTCCAACCCCCTAAATTTTTTATTCATTTCTTTTATATAAAAATCAGAATCCTCAATATACTAGGTTGTTTTTATGAGAAGTATTCTAACTACACTTACAAACACCTCCATCTAATAGGTAAAAAACATACAGTTTCTGTGGACGATGAAGTATTGCCTCACAAAATGATGATTGTTCAATCTTCTATACCACTTCTTATGGTGCATATTATGATGAAAATGTATTTATATGTGATATATATTATATTTATATTTTCTCAATACTTCTTTATTTTTCCTTTATATCATACCTTTATGGTTTCCATAATGGGTAAACGCAATATTTTCATTTGAGGAAGTGCGGACTACCGCCCCCTCAAAGTGACATGACTCAATCATGCCATACGTGGAACGTATAAATGATGGAGTTACTGAAATTATATATGATAATATAATAGAATTATATTATAACTATATATTATTTCATCTTCATTCCATTAAATATGAAAAAGAAATGAAATTAGCGTTCATGCGTACCTACGAATTACTGTCTCCATGAACGGTGCATTTCATTTCTTATCTCCAAATGTTATGTAATACTATAAATAAATATATATAGTGGATATATATGATATATATGATATATAAATCATGAATATAATTCTATAGATAATGTAATTTTGACCACATGAACAACATGTAATTATAAGAAGTTTACTTTTGACTCAAGTACCAACTATGGAAAAAACGACCATTATTAACTTAAATGATTTCATAATGTTTATAACATGGTTATAAGTGATATAAAAAGAACAATAAACCTTGAAAAGGTTATTAAGAAAGTAGAAATTAAATTTAGTTTATTATTCAGGAGATTAAGGAATAAACGGGTCAAGTCGGACACGAGTTAAGGCACTTCATCTCAATCTCCTTTCATTGAGGCATATTTTGTTTTATACACGACTTCCATTTATATGGTGTATAAACACCATTTAATTTTCATTTCATTTAGAGGTATTGTTTTTCTATGCGGAGTTTTACAAAATGAAAAAATAAGAATGTTTATTTTTAACGTAAGCGGTGACAACAACCTTTTCCTCCACCACGAGTATTATTTGATATTTGGCTTCCTTAACAATCTGTGATGTTTTTAAAAGGAAAATAAATACAATATAATCATTACATATTTTGGTATTGAAAATGGTTTTGATAATGTATTTTTTATGTCATCATATTTAAATGATATATTGTGATTTAAATGTGTAAATTTTATCTTTCCTTTATATATGTTTTATGTGTTATGAATATGTTATGGTTTTTGGGTATTGTTTACGTATATGGGTGGTTCCATGATAAACCTTGGGTAGGTGAGCCCGAGATAGCTCTCCAATGCATTGGTTAACGTGATGGAGGGAAACGTGAATGTTTCTCCTAAGAGATTTAGGGAATATACTGTGATGGATATTCCAAATGTTACTCGCTATATAGCTGTGAAAGCTACAACGTATGTATGTTATGGATGCCACACGTTACCTTTATGATTTTTGATTACTATGTGTTATTCATAAATATTATGATTTCATAAGGTAACTAAAAGAGATTAAGTTTTTATGTATTGATGGACTAATTTTTTTTTATTTTATAACCCTTATAATGGTTTTTATGATCATCCCAAGTTTTTGAAATGTTTCTCACAGGAACTAAAAATGGATAGGGTCAAGGATGGGATCAAGGAAAAGTCATGTTGTCTAAAACATGGAACTATACATGAATCTTTTTTTAGTAGTTTTTATTTTATGAAAAAAATGGAAACTGAGTAGAAGTTTCTACTTTTTAACTTTTGAGATGTAATAGTTATGGCCAAATTCTCTAAAACTCTAAACCTGAAAATATACTTAATGTGAATTATTCATTTAATTCAAGATTAAGTAATGTTTTAAGTCTAGGTCCTTATAAGTGGTCCCAGTACATAGGGTATTCATACAAGGCAGGGGGGGTACAAGAGCTTGCCGATCTGGTCGGAATACACGATTAGACCCTACCCCTCTCACTGAAATACCATATATCCCACATTCTGATCCGAGTGTGTCTTTAGAGACACACTAGATATTTAGGCCTCCCATGTTTTCACCACCCTTTAAATCTGTGTATCCTCACCCATATTTACCACATCCGATGATGATTTCCACTCCCCATCAAGTATTCGTCCAGTCATCCATGCCATCTTCTTTTACTTCTACTTCTTTCTATATGATCTTATATATTCCATATTCTTCGACTCCTGATCCCCCAGAGTCTATTTCTACTAAGCATAAATTGGTACCCAATCCACCTTTACAGGGTGTTCCTTTAGTTTTTGTAGATCCAGTGGCACCCATTGATCGGACAACCACATTATATTTATAGAACCATAACGAATATGTATATCATTGTTTATTTTCATTATAATAAGTACTGATAAAATATTTGTTTTATTTCCTAACAGATACATATATTGATAATATGTGGGGGTGGGGGCATACACACATGAGTGTGGTGTGTAACTACCACACATAGTTGATGATAGACCACAATAAAGATTGTCCAATGATTGAAAAAATATGGCAGCACTATCTGTGTTTTTTGGCGACACTTACCAAATACTCTGATATCATTCCTATCAAACCTCTATCATGGAGATAGTTTTCGAATGATGTCAAGGATAATGCCTGGGTAGAGATATGGGTAAAGAAATCTGTTGTATTTAATAAAATTTATTAATATTTTTATTTATATGAATTAATATTTTTATGTCAGCTTTGGTTTAATTTCCCAAATGGTGAGGGTGCATGACCATCACATCTAAAAGATTTAGGTGAGCTTTGGAGGGCCTATAAGAATGATTTGTATATTGTATGGCATGCTAGAGTTGGCACAGAGTTTGATGTGGTCCCTGTTGATGAAGTGTATCCGATAGAACAATATCAGCAGATGATTACTCATTGGATGACTACCCAGTTTAAGATATTAATCACATTTGAGTTATTTAAATGAAAAATTTCATTTTTTTCATTAATTCTTTCTTTTTTACTATTAAATTGTATATAAGAATCATCCAATATAAATTAAAAAAACATTAATTCTAGAAAATACCACCACGCATTGGGACATACTACGATTCTAGATCATGAGAGGAAGTAGGTATGATAGTTGTTTATAAATTTTTTTTTATGACTTTCACATTCTATTGTTTCATCCATAATTTCTTTTATTTCTAAAGTTTTAATATAATTTTAGTTAGGAAATGAATTATTTTTAACCTATTTTTAATTATGTTTTACAATATTCAATGTCATTTTAGAGGAAAAAATTGAATATTGAAGGACATGTGCCTCGAGGAAAACTGTTTTTCTCAAGTCGAAGGAAGAAAGATAGAAGTGCAGTCAATGTACTAACTCAGCAGCAGATTTTATGTATTTCTTTGTTGATTTAAAATTTTAATATCTATTTTTTAACTTAATAATCTATTTATATTTGTAATAGGCTGCTTTAGAGTCCCTTGATTCCCTGGAAGCTGACTATTTTTGGGCCAAAAGATCACTTACATCAGGTGTTAGGAGATGATCACCCTGGAAGAGTATGCTACCAACCAGGGAAGAGTATAGTACCGATGAGCTGTTGTACCTCCTATGGTACAATTTGAAGTGACACCGAGTTCCAGGAGGATAAGTCACATGTAGAATAGGCTGACAAAAGGGTCAAAGAGATGACAGAACCGTCTTCTAGGGAAAACACTGCATTTATGAAACTGATGGAAGTTTTATGTCCAACACATACACCAGAGGCTAGTACAACTTGTGATGAATATATATCATCGATCCATCCTATATATGGTGCACTAGGTGGTAGTTATAGTGGTGGTCGAGACAATGGTGAGGAGTAGTATGAGGCATAGGAGGAGGAGGCAGAGTAGGAGGCAGAGGCGGAGGAGGAGGGTGAGTAGGAGGCCGAGGTAGAGGAGGAGGGAGAGGAGGAGGATGAGGCAGATTATGAGGTCATTGAAGAGTGTGGGAAAGATGATGGGGATGGCGATGAAGAATATGGTGAGTTAAATGATGACAGTGATGATAGTGATGGCGATGAGGGACAAATTGATCTATTATATTTTTTACTGATATTACTAACATTTAATGTTTGAGGATTTGTTTTTATTGAACATATGTGTGATTACGTAGGTCAATTTATCTTTATTTATTAATATATAAATAATAAAATTTGACTTGATGATTTGCTGTAACTGACTCACCCCTCCTCTGGACACCCCGCACCCCCTGGACCCTCCCCCACCCCAAGACACCCCACCCCTTTAGATAGCCCACACCCCCTTGAACAACACCCCCAATACACCCCCACCCCTAGAAACCCCCAAAACCCTAGTACAACCACCATAACCCCCTTGACAGCCCCAACCCCTGGACCCCCCAACCCCCTGGAAAACCCCCATCCCCCTAGACACCCCCACCCCCTGGACACCCCAACCCCCAGGATAGCCCCCCATCCCCCCTGGACACAACCTACCACCATGGACATCCCCCCAACCTTCTGGAAAGCTCCCTATGGACACCACCCCACTAACTAGACCCCACCACCCCTGGACACCCCTTACCCCTTTGGACAACACCCTCAACCCCCTAGACACCCCCACCCCTTGGATAGCCCCCAACCCCTTGGACAACCCCCAGCCCCTAGACACTCCCCCACCCGGAAAACCCCCACCCCCTAGACACCCCTACCCCCCTTGGATAGCCACCCAACCCCCTGAACAAACCCCACCCCATGTACACCCTCACCCCTGGACACCTCAACCCCATTGGACAGCCAACCCAACCCCCTGGACACCCCCAAACCCCCGAACACCCCACCCCTGGACACCCCCTACCCTCATGGACAGCCCCACCCCTGGACACCAACACACCCCCTGGACACCCATACCCCTTGGACAGACCCCAACCCCCTGGACAACCCCCCTGGACACCACCCCACCACATAGACACCCCCACCCCTTGGACACCCTCTATCCCCCTGGACACCCCCACAACCCCCTAAATAGTCTCCCATGGACAACCCCCCCATCAACCTAGATAGAACCCCAAACCCCTGAACACCACCACCCTAGACAAACCCCATTACTAGACCCCCATCCCCTAGACACCCCTATCCCCTGGACATCCCCCCCTTGACAGCCCCCACCCCCTGGACACCCCCCACGGTAGACAACCCCCAACCCTCTAGAGAGGCCCCCACCCCTGGACATCCCCCCCACTGGACTCCCCTACCCCTTGAACAACCCCGCACCCAAACCCTTGGACAGGCCCTCGCCCTGGACACCCCCACCCTTGTGGACACCCCCACCCCACTGGAAACCCCCAACCCCCTTGGATATCTCCCAACCCCCGGGACAGCCCCCACCCCCTAGGCACCACCCCACCCACTAGATACCTCCTACCCATTGGATTACCCCCAATCCCTTGGACAGCCTCCCACCCCCCATGGACACCACCCCACCACCTAGATACCCCCACCCCCTGGACACCCCAGGACATCCCCACCTCCCTAGACACCTCCTACCCCCATGGACAATCACCACAACCCCTAGATTTCCCCCCACCCCTGGACAACCCCCACCCCCTGGATAGCCCCCACCCCCATGGATAGACCACATCCCCCATGGACTACCCCTACCCCTTGGACACCCCCAACCCCCTGAACAGGTCCCATCCCTTGGACACCCCCAGCCCACCAGACACCCCCACCCCCTTAGATAACCCCATCCCCCTGAACATCCCCCACCCTATGGACACCACCCCAACCCCTAGACACCCCTACCCATTGGACATCCCCCAACCCCTTGGATACCCCCACCTCCTAGACACCACCCCACCACTTGAACACCCCCACCCCCCTGGACACCCCTACCCCCTTCGACAGCACCCCAACCCCCTGTACACCCCCACCCCCTAAACACCCCCACACCCTTGGACACCCTGACTCCCATGGACAGCCACCCCAACCCGATGGACTTCCCCCACCCCTTAGACAACCCCCCACCCCCTAGACACCCACATCCCTGAACACCCCAACCCCCTTGGACAGCCTCCCCAACCCCTTGGACTTCCCCCACCACCCTAGGACACCCCACCCCCTTGGACAGCCCCCAACCCCATGGATTAGCCCCCACCCCCTAGACACCCCCAACCCCCAGACACCCGCACCCCACTGGAAACCCCTACCCCATTGGACTGCCCCCACCCCCTGAACACCCCCACCCCTTCGACACCCCTACCCCTATGACAACACCCCAACCCCTAGACACCACCCCACCCCCTGGACACCCCTACCCCTTGGATATCCCCCAACCCTCTAAAAAGCCCCCCTCCCACCCCCCTGGGCACCACCCCACCACCTGGACCATCCCTCTCACCCCTTGGACACCCCATACCCCCTTGGACAACACCCCCAACCCCCTGGACATCCCCCACCCCCCTGAAGACCCCAACCCACTGGACACCCCACCCCCATGGACAACCCCCACCCCTTGAACACCACCCCACACCCTTGGAGATCCCCCACCCCCTGGACAACCCCCCCCCCACCCACGCCCTGGACACCACCCCACCACATGGACACCTCCTATAGACACCCCCATCCCTGGAAACCCCCATCCCTAGATTGCCCACCCACCCCCATGGACAACCCCCCTGGACACTACCCCATACCCTTGGACAAGCCCCAACCCCTAGATATCCCCCATGGACATCCCCTACCCACATGGACAACACCCCAACCCCCTATACAACCCCCTGCCATCAATATATTATTTCACTCCTTGACACTATATCATGACAAAATCATTAATAAAAAATAAAATCTAATCAATAGGAACATCAATGTCCCCCTTTTTATTTGTCTTACAATACCAATAAATAACTCTTATACCAATATGTTTGTATCTTTTTCCACATTATTGATAATAAATTCAAAGGATATCTTGGGATCTTATCAATTCATTTAACTTCTCTAAAAGATACCATCTTATCACTATTTTCCTCATAATTACACCCTGCATCACCTTTTGAGAGAATGAAAGCTTCACTGACAACTTACCTAAGAGACTTTGGTTAATATTATTTATGTCTATATGGGATAACTCAATATAGAAAATAAGATAGAATTAACCAAGACATAAAGGTTGTACATTAATAAACTCAACATGTGATACCATTTTTAAATAACTCAAATTAGGGGTTGTATAACAGATCAATAATAAAGATATAGTCTACATTCAACTTAACACATATATTATAAAATTCAATCATAAGACATAATATGATATTTTAGGGTTTGGAATGGGGTACATCATTATTAACCCGAAGTGAATTTATAGTCCAGTGGTATAGAATGATAGGTAATCTGTGTTATGAATTCTATGATATTCTGTAGGTAAAATTTGAGGAATTTTGTATTCTAAATTCTGTGTTATTCTATAGGAAAATTCAAAGAGGGATGTTGTTTACTTCTGGATGGTTGAATTGTAGGATCTATACCAAGAGTTTCCAAAACCATTGGTAAAGAATTTAAAAACCCAATATTATTTACTAATAGTTTACAATCATTGGTAAATGAATTTTATTTTCAATATGTACTAATAGTTTTAAAAAAACTTTTGGTAAAGGCCCTTTAGTCTCAATAATTACAAAGGGTTTTTAGAAACCGTTGGTAAATGCATGTTATTCTCAATCTTTACCAACAGTTCAAAAATTGTTGGCAATGATCTATTACAATGGTTTCTAAACCAATGGGAGGTATAATATGACTTCTGGTGGATAATCCCAATGATTATTTTATAAACGTTTCTATAATCCTATCCCCATACTTTCTTTCCAATGGTTGGATAAACCATTGGTATAAGTATTACCAACGGTTATATAGAATTTACCAATGGTTTAAAATAGTAGGAATATACTAAATTTCTAATAGTGATAAAAAGGGTAATGCCTTCTATTTGTGGGAGATTCTATACTCTTATTTCTAGTCGCCCCTCTGGGGCTTACTGAAGGCGGGACTCAGGGTTCATTATCTTTCCTTCACCTTGAGTAATTAAGGGCATGACACTTTGTCATCCCTTCCCTCATCTTGGATAAGGCATGTCATGATGGAATGGTATCATAGGCATAGGTTGGTTGAGATTTAGGATGGAATTCGGTGTTGGGAACAGTGAGGATCTCATGGGATGATATGGTAATAATTTTAGGCAATCATTGTGTGTAAAATAGGCAAGGGAATACCGGTTAGGACACTGGATTTTAGGGGCCCCCAAAGACTTTAGACCTAATAAAGGACCTTGTGAGAATAAACTGATTGTAGGGTAGAGACCCTAGTAAAGGTACATGCATCATAATGACTTGTGTTCTTGTGTGTCTTGGTTGTTTTGGGAATTTAAAATAAGTAAAGAGTTCAAACAATATTTAAAAAGGATTTTTCCACACTACCTAGGCCTAAGATTTTGTGATTTTATTTTTCAATTGTGGAACCTAGGCATCATCCGCAAGTGGTATGAGCAACCAAGACCCAGTAGGATGATCTGGTTGATCAATGGAGGGTTGATCAATAGGGAGAGGACGGAAAGTGGAAGAAAATGCATTGTGCCTTCCGGCAATAGAATCAGGGAAAGTACGAGGGCAGCGTCTCAAACATAGAGACCGAGAGCTTGATCGAGCATATGGTGATCTCTTTCAACTTTATTAGGGATTTGATAGACTACCAGGTTATTTTTTTAGTGAGCTAGATGAAAGGATTAGCGCATCAGTTTTGAATGATTTACCTTAGGGAGAAGAAGAGAACACATGTTTCATGGACTGACATTGAGAAGGAGTTCCGGGTGTAATTTCTTTCTTCCAAGATGAAGGTCAAGAAGAGGTAGGAGCTTCTATCCCTTCAGCGAGGGAGTATGTCCTTGATGGAGTTGGTGATCAAGTTCAAGGATCTCCTTTGTTTTACTCTGGACCACTTCCCAGATGGGGAGTTTCTAATAGGATGCTTGGAGGAGGCACTCCAACCTTCTCATTAGTATGTTGTTACTCCCTTTCCTCTGCTGACGTACCTATATGTTCAAAATAAGGCTGAAGATGTTGAGAGAATGAACACGCTGGGAGGTGTGCCATGACTGGGGATCTATCTGAGTTCATCAAAGGGAAAGGCAGTCATCGGCATTTCTCTGCCATCAGGGCCTTTCAGGTTTAGGCCCGCAAGAAGTAGGCCTCAGTAGTTATAGTTCTGATCTCCTGGTCCTTGCCCTTTCCCCATGGGCCTAGGACCGGGATTCTTTATCTATGTCAGCCATGGGAATATTTAAAATTAGTTCCCTTTTGAGTATAATAGAATGGGGGTGGTCAGGTTCATCACCCCCTCAGTAGAAGCAGTTTCCAGCCAGGCCCTTCCAGCAGTAGGGGCAGCAAGCTCCCGATCCACTAAGGGAGGATGTAGCTGGGGGAGGCTAACCTCAGGGTTCTCCTCAGTGTACTTGACTAGGGTAAGGTTGGGGAGGTGGTCGACAGCCGAGGGGTAGATTGGTTGGCCATGGGTAGTTGTACACCGCATAGGTAACAGTTCCAGTGGGGCCAGAAGTTGTTCAAGGTACAATCAGCCTGTTTTGTACTCTTGCATAAGCCTTGTTTGATTCAAGATCTTCACAATACTTTGTTTCACGCCGTCTATCCCATGCCTTGGGTATAGATTTAGAGATACTTTCCATACCCTTGGGGTTGAGTACGCTAGTTGAAGGTCAGACCATTCTATTTGATGTTTTTTAATGATGTAGACAGATGTTGGGGCCACATCAGCCCAGTGGAGATCTTCTTCTACTAAAAATTCAGCCATATGATGTAATCATATGAATTGGATGTTTATTTTCCATTCATTCTTTTATTT
Source organism: Viscum album (assembly GCA_963277665.1). Taxonomy (NCBI): domain Eukaryota; kingdom Viridiplantae; phylum Streptophyta; class Magnoliopsida; order Santalales; family Viscaceae; genus Viscum; species Viscum album. The sequence goes on along the minus strand of OY728163.1, from coordinate 77,421,772 downwards.
ATGTATTTTGGACAAGGTTCATGTTCTCATATGTGGGTATACGACATATAGCTTTTGTTCGTGATCGGAGTTTCCAGGAGGGCAGCCGATGTGTGGAGTTCTTTCTTTCCTAGCTAGATGAGTTGTTAGTGGAATCATCAGACTCATAGATGGTGGGAGTTCTTCAGTTTTTCAATGAGTTACTGTACATCTTCCTCGAAAAGGTTGTGACTCTACCCCCTCGACGTGATGTTGAGTTCAGGATAGACATAAAACCTGGTGTCTGTCTGATTTCGATAGCTCCATATCAGATGAAACCTCGTGAGTTATGGGAGTTTTGGATTCATGTTTATGACCTGATGAAGAAGGGTTTTATCTAACCATGTGTGTCTCTATGGGGTTCTCCAATCGTGTTCGCAAAGACGGCATATAGAGGTCTCAAGATGTTCATAGACTACCGGAGACTGAATCAGGTAACAATTCGTAACCATTACCCCATCCCAAGGATCGATGATCTTTTTGACTAGTTGAAGGGATCAGGTTGGTTCTCTAATATCGACAAGTGGTTTTGATATCACTAGTTGAGGGTGAAGTATGGTGACATATTAAAGACTTCTTTCAGGTGCAGGTATGGGAACATTGAGTTCTTGGTCATGTTTTTCGGTGTTATGAACACACCATCTGTGTTCATGGGAATCATGAGCTCTTTATTCTGTGAGTATTTGGACTGGTTAGTGGTGGTGATCATTATTGACATCCTGGTCTACTCTGGATCAGAAGAGGATCATGCTGAGCATCTAAGGACAATGTTAGAGGTCCTCCAACACCACCAGATCTATAGGAATTTTTCCAAGTGAATGTTTAGGACATAGGAGGTGCACTTACATGAACATGTGGGGTCCTAGTAGGTAATATTAGTAGACCTGTCAAAGTTCAACACAATTTTTTCTTGGGAAGCACCCAAGAATGTGGAAGAGGATCAATGTTTCCCAGGTCTAGGAGGTTACTACTAATGGTTTTCACCTTGCTTCTCTAGATTTGTGGCTCCATTGATGGCTTTAACCAGAAAGTACCAATATTTCATATAGAGTGAGGAGTTCTAGGTAGCTTTCAGTTACCTAAAGGGGAAGATGGTTAGTTCCTTAGTGTATAGGTTTCCAGAAGAAGGGGTAATGTTTGAGGTGTTCTGTAATGATTCCGAGCTAGGCTTGGGATGTGTTATGATGCAGAAGCATTGAGTAATCTCTTATGGGTCTAGGAAGTTACATCCCCACGAACATAAATATGCCACCCATGACTTGGATCATGCAATGGTGATGTTCTCACTAAAGTTGTGGTGGTATTACCTCATTAGGGAATGCTTCGTGGTCTTCACAGATCCCAAGTGCTTGAGGTATATCTTCTCACAATGAGACCTGATCGTGAAACAATAGAGGTGGATGGGTTTTCACTAGGATGATGACATTGATATCTACTGCACATCAAAAAAGGGGAATGTGGTGTCCAATTCGTTTTGAAGGAATTCACATAAGGATGTAGTTCAGGAGTCCACATATGTTTGGAAGGCAATGGAGGAGTTGAATTCCTTATATCTGGGATTGAGAGTGGAGGATGGTCGAGGCTTCTATTTTAGATGATTGTAAAGTCTTCCTTGGTATAGTAGGTGAAGGAGTGTCAGTGGAGAGACTCAGATGTTGAAGTGATGCGTGATTGTGTTAGAAAGGGTGATGCATCAGAGGGATGGTTAGAGGATAGTCAAAATTGGATGTTGTTCTGTGGAAAGCTACTTTTCCTAGTGACGATGTGCAAGGGAGGTCTCAGTGAGTTTTATAACTCACCCTTCGCGGTGAATCTAGGATTTTCCAAGATGTACTGGGTCTTGAGAAGTCAATTTTGGTGGCTTGGGGTGAATCAGACAATGGTAGAGTTTGTGGCAAGGTTCCTTGTGTGTCAGCATTTGAAAGATGAACATCGTGTTCCTGGGGGACTACTATTAACATTAGACATTCCATTGTGGAAGTTTATGTATTATCAAAAAAGGTACTTAGGTGATGTGGTGAGGCTACATGGAGTTCCAAGATTTATCATTTCAGATCGGGATACATTCTTTACTTCACGAGTCTGGAAGGGATTACAATGAGCCTTTGGAACCCAACTATGCCTTAGCACCACCTTTTACCCTCATATGGATGAGAAGAGAGAGAGGATCATCTAGAAATTGGAGGGTATTCTAAGAGAATGTTTTCTGGACTTTAGAGAATCATGGTTACGACACTTGACCCTAGTTGAGTTTTCTTACAACAATAGTTATCACTCGACCATTGGCATAGAACCGTTTGAATTCTGGTATGGAAGACCGGGTCATTCACCCATGTGCTGGTCAGAGGTTGGGGAGGAAAGTGTTCTTGGCCTAGAGGTAGTGAAAATAATGAAAATAAAGGTTCATCTTGTGCATGATATAATAAAGGAATATCAGGACTGGTAGAAGTCGCAGCCAACTATAGGAGGAGATGCTTGGATTTCGAGGTTGGGGACCACATGTTCTTAAAGGTATCCCCTAATCATGGACATCAGAGGATTAAAAAGGGGAGTAATAACTTTCCTATGTTCATGAGAACATTTGGTGTGTTGGGGTGAGTTGGTGAGGTGGAATATTAGCTGGCATTTCCACCGCAGATGGAGAGGATCCACAATTTATTTCTTGTCTCTCAGCTCCGTCGGAATCTACACAATTAATCCCACGTCTTACACTAGGTAGAGTTGTATATCGAGGATGATGTGGCATTTGTGGAGCAACCAGTAAGAAATGAAGACTATGCGAAGAAGGTTCTTTATGGCAGACCATTTCCTTGGTTTGTGTGCTCTAGATTCATGGTGGCCTCGAGGAGAGTACCTAGGAATGAGAGGTGAAAATTTATGCCCCATACCCCAAATCTTTTTTGATTTTTCCCTTATTTTTTCCTTTTGTGCCTTGTTTTTTTGGATTATTAAGCTTGTTAGATATGATATGAGTAGTTTCCCTTGTTCATTGAATGTGTGTGAGAATTATAGACATGTGATAAGGGATAACCTAAACCCAAATCAAGACTCATTAATGCGGATGCAATTAAACCCATGAAGCAAAGCCAGTGCCACCCAAAGTAAATCATTTCTTGGAAAGGGAAAAAAGATACATGATCCATGTTTCTAGATAGTGTTACCATTGGTGTTTTTGTGTTTTCTTAGGGCAGTGTAGACTTAGTGTATTCTTGTTTTTTTAGGAGATAGATGTACAAGAGGTGTTCCTAGATGTTGAGGTTTCCTCTCTATATTTAAATAAAGGGTAGTTTATCCCTAAGAGGTGTCTTAAGAGGTGGTTGTTCAGACTCTCTATCTTATGGTTTGGTTTTGGATTATCAGGGACATGAATGATTTGATAGGTATATGATGTAATGAACCAGATTTCCCCAGGCCTTTCCTTTGTGAAAATACAGGGGTTGTAGTGTTCGTAGGGATCAAATTGGCTAGTTCCGGGAGTTTATCAAAAACACGGTTCCACCTAATGGTTTAACCAAAATGGTGGCACCTTCACGGTCAAACCATTACGTTGGAACTACTATAGTTTCACCATTATGGTTTCACTGTCATGGTCACACCGTCATGGTCACACAATTTAAAGTGGCACTGTTATGGTGTCTCACCAAACATTGTCACACCCTCTTGCCCAGTTTTCTGTGTTTTCCTAGTTTTCCCCTATTATGTGTTTTTCTACATTTAAAGTTAATATATAAACTCATAGCCATCCCCTATTATATCTCCACCCTTTTAGGGTAATTATTAACTCTCAAAAAATTCCATTATGTGAAACCGCCAAGTTGTGCGGTCAAACCATGATCCCACTTTTAAGTGCTTCAAAATGGTCTCCCTGAATTTAGGATCTGGCCTCTTCTTAAGCTAAGATCATATCTTCCTTATTATATATCATTTATCTTGGTGTTCTTAAATACTTATGCTCGAGATGAATTGTGAACACATGTTGGATCCTTCCCGCTTAGCCTTCTCATATTTATTCCTACAGGTGGCGACATCCCCTTTTCTTGGTACGAGAAGGAACTTGGATCATTGATCATCCAAGTAGGGATTTCTTCGGCCTATCTTAAATTTTGTGTCATGTGGGGTGGGTGTAATAAAGATTTATTGTGAGAAAATATGAATATTTTTTTAAAACAAGAAGTAAATATGAAGGTATTTTGATCAAAAGATAACGGGGTAATGAAATAACGGGCTGAGAGTGGATTGATGTTTGATCATCTATTTTATTTTTTTATCCTTATATATATTATGATATTTTTTGGATATAATGAATTATAAAAAACATGGTTGTTGGTGTTTTAGTCTGTTCATGGGTGACTCTTTATAACAATTGTTGTTACCTTAAGAGTAATTTGTGTAATTCCAAATCTGGGTAATCCCATATACCCAGTTAAATGAAATGAATTCCGAGAGATGAAAACCCTTGTATGTTCACCCATATTTATCAAGAAGATTATAGAATAGTTCTTACCAAATATAAATATCTATATATACATATCCAGTTGTTAGGGGTGGCTGAGTGTTGTGTTCTATTGGGTATTGTATGAGTTGTGTGGTGCTGCTGTTGGGAGAACGATTATTGGAACAGAAGTGGGAACGAGAGTTGGTTATGTGACAAGAGAGTGGTATTGGTGTGAATTAGGGCTATGGTTAAAATGGTTGTTAATGTGTGATATTTGTGTGAGTTAGTATAGGAGGTTTGTTGGTGTCTTAGTCTGAGAGATTGGTTGATTACAAATTGGATAAACATGTAGCCAGTGGGACTATCCTTTTTGGGTTGGTGTCTCATTCAAAGAGATTGATTGATTCTGGAATGAATGAACTTGTAGGCAGCCAAAAATCCTTTCTTTTGTGTTTTGGTCACAAAGTGACTTCATGGAGTGGGAATGCATTATGGTTAGGAATTCATTATGCAATGGGACTGCAATGGGGAATTTTTCAAAAAGTGGGGCTGTTGGGTTGGGTTGTGAGATAAAGAATGGGTGGTATTTACTTTGAATAATGATAGATGGAAATAGTTTAATGGGGATGTATAGTGGTATTAAAAGTCTAGTTTTGTGTTGTGGGTCAGTGGGACTGCAGTTTGGTTTTGTTCATTGTTTGGTTTGGTTGCAGCTATTAGTTTCCTGAGAGCATTGGAATAATTTAAAGTGAATCACCTTAAAAAAATAAATGGTAGTTGAACAAGAAGAGGGTTGGATTTATGCTTTGGCAGTGAATATTGTGTGGTTGTGCATGTAAGAGTAGCACGAAAATTGGTGTTGGTGTGGTCTTGTTGTCTATTCATGTGAAACCCGTAGGTTAGAGATAATTGTTTTATTACACATATATATATATATTTTAGTTCCTTGTGATTTCTATATTGACCCCACCCTTCATGATCACTATGTGCCTAATACCTCCATTTCATGGGGGAGGGTATATTTACAATCATCACAGTGGGAGGATGTATGGATGGTTAATGATTTTCATCTTTTCACCCTCTTCTGAATCTTACTGCTCGAGCGTATACAAGTAGGATATAATGGCTTGAGTCTTACCATAGTCCAATATTGATCGGTAGAAGGTTATTTTGGATCAGAGGATCAGGTGTTTGTGAGACAGTTATGTTTTCCCAAGTATGTTTAGGATGAGGCCCAGGTGTCTTTTGGTGTAATGTGTGGTCATTGAGGCCCAGGTGTCCTCGGGCATGGAAATGGTTGTTGTGGACTAGGTTTCTGTGGGCGTGGTTGTGTGTAGTTGGAGGACTAAGTGTCAGAGAGAATGTTTTGGTAGTGGAACTGCATGTGGGAATAGTGATAGTGTCAAGAAGTCATATCATTATGAATAAGTGGTTAACCAACTTGAATTTGGTGCATGGTACCAATTATCATTGTGCTTATATTATTACTTTACTTGACATGTGTTACTTGGGTGTGTGTGCCTTGGTGAGGAAGGGTTGGTTAGTATTACCTAGTAGGTTCACGAGGTTCTACTATTTTCTCACAAGAGAATTAGTATATTCCTCACTTGTGCATGAGTATCTTTTGTTTCCCTACCGAGTATACTTTTGTTCTTAACCTATATATGTAAAACAATTTATTGGTTTCGAAGAGGACATCAATTACCGTGCTGAAACATACTAGATCAGGATTCAGGATAGTTACCATTTTTTTCTTAGTTTCATATCTTTTGTTACATTATTTGGGAGTTTTTTCTTCCTTTTCATCAGTTTTACTTTTGAACATGCAAGTGGGAATGGATTCTTTGCATTACTTTTACCTTTATCCTTGGTTTTGTTGGGATTTTCCATCTTATGTACCAATATTGTTCTATAAAATGGGTAATGTCTTCAGCTTATGTGAGATTACATACCCTTTGTGCATGTCACCACTCTAGGGCCCACTGAAGGTGGGATTTCGGGGGGTGATTATATATCATTCTCCTTGAAGAAGGAAGGACATGGAACTTTTCCATCTGTTCCCTCATCTTAGAGAATGCGGGTCATGAAAGAACCAAACTTTAGAAAGTAGTTCTGTAACGTTTTAAGGAAATGGGAACCATTGGGAGTTTTTGTTAGAGATAAAAATGTTAAACCCAATGCGAATAATTTTGAAACCATACATGAAACCATCAAAATCAATCTTTAGAGATCATATCCCTCTCAAGGAAACATAAATAGTGAACCGAATATGAAATCATGTAATGAAAGAAATAACTGAATCTTTTAATGGATTGGGAATATTGTCTCCTATACTAAGAGAACCATCAACATCTCTGTCCAAAGGGAAAAAATGGTCAACTCGATGTGAATTTCTCAAATGATAAGAAGAGGATTTGTTAACCATGCATCAGGCCATTAAATTTTTCATATCCTATGAAAATGAAAATAATACACCCAATATGAAATACAAAAAAAATAAAACATAACCAGGATTCCCATGAAATAAGTCTATTCTCACCATGAAAATTCCACATGAGAGAAATTGTCAAACTAGGACTAGTAATGGACAATTTGTTTAACCATGAATCATTGATTGAGCATGTTTCACACTTTCGATGATGCACTAATTATTGAACCTTGTCAATGTTCTCTTTGGAACTTGGGAAACTAATCTCAAGGACATCTTGAACCATTATTATGTCTTTACAAAGATAATATTCAGGAACCATAGCTATAATAGTAACCTCCATAGATTACAAAAACAACTCAACCACACAACACCTTCATCTTTGGGTGGATAACAATATGGATTAGTAATACCAATGGAATTGTATGATCCCAACCCTCAAAGATGCATATATAGGTCTCTATATGCTGAAGCTAACAAGTACATCTCTTTCATGGAAAGCTACAATGAAACTAATGGAACCTTTCATCACCACCAATCACTTTGAAAGCTTGTCCATAGAGTAGAACCATTAGTACCTTTCATATCAAAGGAATGTGGATCAAGGAGTCAACTACAACTCCATACATGTTTATGATCTGTCTAAGAGAGTTCTTATTAATCACCATCACTAGCTTCAAACCAAAAGTACCTCTTAGTCACCTGATGAGAGCACCACCCGACAAAGTTTCACCCTAGACACTCATTCACTAGAAACAAGGATGTATCTCTGGGTGAGGAAAAATATAGTTGGTTGAGAGTTTTCTCATATCCCTACTTCCCCTAATAAATCCTTACATATATTCTAGTGGTAGCTTACATGTAGGCTCGTATCCATGCTCACTCAGATCAATTCTTCATGTGTATTCATATAGGAAGAATGGGGGAGGTGTATATGCCACCCCACACACATGAATCATATCAGCCTATTTCCATATATAATAGAGGAATAGAGTGGGAATATATCCCCACTTCAATTGAATACATATTCCACTATATCTTGGAGTCCATGAAATTATAGGCCTAAATTCTTTCTCACACTTTTTTAAAGTTTCACTACATTCTAGAAACATCATGACAACTCTATATAAATATTCCATAACTAGAACAGATTCTAGGATACGAACATATCAAAATCCCAATATTAAGTGAATTATATCACAACAATCAGTATGAATAGATGGCTATTTTGGAATAATCTCACATTCTTGCTCTCATCCTTGGGTATTATTAGTATATTATGGTTAAGGATGAGGCACAAGATTGGTATCAAATCGTTATTCTATCTAGGTCTCATCAGCTTAGTCTGGAATATTCCTAGATATAGGTTCACATTCATTTAAAAAACAAACTAGTGGAATACTTCAAAGGAAAAGGATTGGGGTTACATCACTTTTTCAACCGAGGGTTAGCAGATCAGTTTGGAACATGCCTTAGGATAGGTCCACATGATTATTGAAGAAGCCCAATTGTATAATCCAATGGAATAGGAATTGGATTATATCCCCACTTTAATTGAATTGTTTCAGTACAATATAGAAATAACCTTAGATAATGCTCATATCCTAAACAATAAATATACTCAACATATTGTAGAATCTTATAGAATTAGGCCCATATCCCTACTTACATCGATGAATGACTGCAGTAGGATACATAAACGGCTATACGAAAGGGGGTTTGTATCCCTTATCCCATTTCATAGGTCGATCAACATATTATAATTGGAAATTCATATAATAGTCAATCTCATACTCTTGGTTCATCCATAATTGACCAATATATTCTAGAAACCACCCATAATAAGGTTTATATTCCTATCGATGACAAAGAAGAGAAACAAAATACTCCATCAACTTCTCAAAATTGGGATCATATACCTATATCACCTTAAATTTATGAATACATTCCGGAAACCATCATGTATCAAGATTATATCACTTCTCAACTCAAAAAGGCATGTTGGTATATTCAATACATGATGTAGAATGGTGCTTATATAAATGATATGCTCAGAGAAAATTTTCTTGATGATATTCGACACATATTTGAAATGCCCCAAGGATCCATCAACTCTTCAATAGAAGAACAAGATGATCACTACTTTGATAGTCTTCCTCACAATAATTCAAAGATGGATCACATGGACTCTACTCCTAATATCCATCATGGTTAACCTAACAATAGAGATATCTCCCTCAGAAAATGAAATCCTCACCTTTATCAGAAACCATTATATATATAGGTGTTCAAAATATAGAAACTTTCAAATAGAAATCTTCTCAAAACACTGGGTCTAACTATATATAATTCCCCATAAACTTTTATAATAACTTCAATGCAGTAGTAGGTGACGCATAGAAGAAACCTTTATAGTCTAACCAGGTGGCAGCATATAAATCTGATCATGAAGAGGAAGATATAGATATTTGGAGATATTTATCTGAAAAAAACCTCCCAACCATGTTCTATCCCATCACCACATCTGAATATGAGATCTTAGATGATCTAGAGAATGTGTTCATGCCTTACATATTCCAGAACATGTGGTAAAATAATTTGCAGTTGAAGCCTAAACACTTCCTTTATCAATTAATGAGGGTAATATCTATATCATAAGTACTCTATATTTGTAGATGGACATGGTCACATTTACTTTGTCCTAGAACCTAGGGATGGAAAATCATGAAAAATGCATATGTAGTGTCTATGTCCATATCATAACAACTATTCATCAACTAGTTTTCAGAGCCTCAATAGATGTATTTAACCAAGGATTGGTAAAATTTGGGGAAATACACTTTACTATGTCCCAAGAATAGAAATGTTCCACAAATACATCATGTTGTATTATTATATCCACCACAAAAATTAGGAGGTCGGGTAACACATTGGCCAGTTTGTCAATATTGTAAAATTCCCCCACTTCGAAGGATCAAATACATCATGAACAGAGGGAGAGGGCTACCAATAGTCTCCCAATATGGTAAGCTTAAAAAAATTGAATTAATTTTATACCTAGATGCCAATGTTGTATACTACCATATAGATTCCCAAAGAAAATGACTCCTACAATATTAATCCATTGCGCTCGACTCATACACGAGAAAAATTACACTAAATAAAATGGATCAAAATTATATCCTCGATAGATTTTTTCAAGGGGAGAACCTATCACACAATTCTAGGGTCATTTTTACCACCACCTCTACCCCTTGGGACATAAAAACCTAATAAGATCCCCGAAATATTAGTGAAAGTTCAAACCAACCCCTATCTAAAGGGCCGGTTGCATTTTTATCTCAATCTCTATCACCATGTTCCTCACCTCTCAAAAGGGTCCTAGAGAAATTAGAAGTTGTTCCAAATCAACCCTACCCCACTAAAATGGGAGTATTTACATCTCAATTTACATATTAGGTGCCATTGGATCCTCGAATGGAAGCATCAAATCCTCAAAAATAGGATTATAAAGTGCCAATATCGTCCTTGAATCATCCCTAGCTGGTAAGGCTAGGGGAATGTTTATCATTAACATCAACCCGATTGGAATGAGTCTTCCTCAGGCTGAGAGTTAAATATCGATATCCATAATTCCATCCATTCTTCCCACCATGAGACATACCTTTACTATTTGGGACCCCTTTGGAAAACATGATTGGAAACTCTATTAAGTTCATTATCCACATACCACGATAGGAGTAGTGTAGAGTGATAGAAATTAAATCTCATCGGGGTCATAAGCCAAAATGCTCCAGTATTCTCATAGGTCAGATAATTGACCCTTATATATATCCCATTAAATAGAAGTAAGTGGTATAGAATCACTATATTTCATGGAGATTAATTGGATGACTACCATTTCCTGATACACCTCACTGAATTTCGTCACCATCAACACAACATATGATGCAAACCATGACATAAATGTAGAGGAATGCAATGAAAAAACCATACATCAAGAGATAGAGAATTAAAATACACAAATTGAGGATTCATGTATATTGAATCAGATAAGGATCCATAACCTAAAAATATTAAATTCCCACCCCATAGAGAAAAAATACCAAGGATAAAGGGAAAAGAGTGGCTACATCATACTCACCACCCACATGAGTCAAAATTCCCTCTATAGAAAAATTAATGGAACAATATGATAATGGGATACAAAATATTAGATAGATCAATGAGAAACTATACATGGGAAACATTTCCACTGGGTATCATATTTAGATAGAGATGAATATCCTTCTTTCCATACATCAAGAGAGATCCAATTAACCTACAATAGTATAATTTGAGAACCAATATTTCAATAGATCTAGAAAAATTGTATACACATATGAGGAACTCAAGAATGATTTTATCTTTCCTCTATTATGGAGATAGAATCTTTCCCATTAGATGACCATTCAACCCAAACACATATTGAGAATCCACATGATATGGAAAGGGGGCCACCTTATCAAGCATTTCTTATAACCTATAAATGGGTGGTGGTACAGACAGTGGTACTTATAGAAATCATTAACACCATTGAATCCATGTATATTCGAATGGATGCCATGGAAGGGTGGCATGCACCCATGCTTCTGAATAAGAATATATATCCTAATTGGAGGGATTTCATTTCACCACTAAAAAATTTTAAAAGTCCTATGTTCTCTTCATTTGACAATGTTGGATATCTAGAACAGTATCTCACAAACATTGTGTCCCAATGAGGCCCAATTAAGGGACCTCCATATCAGTATTAGGTTACCAAACTAATATTTTTTTAAAAATCTATGATGGGGAAAACCTTGTTTTAGTACAATAGCCTTCTAGTAAGATTAATTATGCAGTAGAAAGACCTTATTCATCAATTCATTTATCAGTTAATCCCAAATTAAGAAAAATAACAATTTTTTACCTCAAAAAGTGAAAATAATGTAAAAAATGGGAGGGTCAAAAAAATTATTTCCATATAGAATGGTTTATCCTATTCAATCAGTATCACACTATTAGAAGATAATTTTTTAAAAAAATTGTATTAAAAATAGTTGGGTTTAGCTGCATACTACTTTGATCCGGATGAAGTATGCTGGTGGATTCTGCAAGTTCAAAGAAATGGAATATTTCTTAGAAGATTATATTCAGTGGACCCAAGATAAATGTCAATACTTTCACAAAATACTAGGAAAAATCCTTGGTAATGTGCATTCTACTACTATTTCCTAAAAAGTAGTAGAAGTGCATGTTTAGGCACCTAGTCAGGTCCTAAATCATCGGACACCTCCCATTGAGGGATATTAGTAACAAAAGAACCCTCAACCAGAAGAAAAAAAGATATCCTGGGAACTTTTGATTTGAGTAATGGATAAAAAAGTGTATTCCTTCCAAAATGATCAAATCCTTGGTTATTTCCTTACATCCATGGAAAATAAACAACTCATGCTACTAGATCCCATTAATTCCAATGAGGCGAACCTCACTAATCATCGTAACTACATCCCTTTCCATAAGAGGTTGGGTTAAACCATCATGGATGTCTTTTTATTCAAAGAATTTTTCTAGAGAATGGTTTATTTTAGATAGGGGATACTGAATAAATACCCAACATAGATGACATGTGGAAATGTCACCCAACCAGAAGAAGAGGTTGATGAGAATGAAGTTATGGTCAGAAGTGGATAGAAGTTTGATAACTAGATGACTTGAAATATAGTTGATTGAGATCATGCCACCCTAAGATCACATATATTTAAACCAAAAAAATCCCAACAACTAGTGAGGAATCACTAAATACACCTCATATTGTTATATGTAATAACCATAGATTGGAAAATACACAAGATAAAGAGAAAAATACAACTCCCACAAAATCAATGACTATTGAAGACTTTTTCCTTCAACATCCAATGAATGGGAACTGACCCACCTACAGTAACCCTCATTATATGATTATCACATTTTTTATTCTTTTAACATAGTTCACTTAACATATTTCTTATTAAATAATTAATATTCCTCTGACTATGAGTTTTGTATACCTGATCAGGGAGATGGAGGTTGAGGACACAAAATCTGAGGATATAAGCAATGATGTGGGCATAGTTGAACCCAATATTTCATTAAAATCCCCACATAATACAGGTATGAATCTAAGACCTTTGGGAATGCACTCTAGAAATTTCAACAGAATCATGGAGATTCTATGATACCTACAGAAATAACTCAAACCTAGTCATTTTACACGACTGACTGATAGGGCTGTGATTTATGACCATCCTAGAAAAAGCAGAAGTCTGGTGTGACCCACACCCCTATTAGAAGATAAACTCCAACCCCAACTCAGGAACTAGAACCATGCACCTCAAACACAACAAATCTTGATCCATATAATAGTGAGAAACCCCACCTTGGTAAGAATAATACTCTAGCACAAAAGTACAATAGTCTAAAACTGTTGGTGGTTGTTCATGCCATATTATCAATCATTGATGCTCAATATCAATTAAAATAAATCATATAGGCACTCATCGAGTCCGTATAGATTATACATGAGTTCAAGGAAAATAATTTTTTAATAATGTCATGTCACCATCTCTTTCACATAATAGGATCAAGAAGATGTTTTCAAGAGATATATCGGACCCCTATGTGATTGAACAATACATTACATTATTGGTATCTAAAGGGTCCTCATTGATTTTTTTGGAGTATCAGAGTCATCATGATTCATATCCTCTGACGATTGGGATATAAATATGCGACCTATCTCTAATAAATATAAAAATTAATAGGTGCAATAAGAGTGTGAAAAGGCCTCTCAAGAAGACCAAGTTCAAGGATCGGTTTAGGAATCTCACATCTAACACTGATTTCATTGTTATCAAACATTAAATAATATATAATTTCTTTCTTGGAAGACCATGGCCTCATTTCCATATAATATTAACTTCATCATTTCATCGGTGCTTTAAATACACCATTGATGGGAAGGTAGGAATACTACATAGTGAACAGTCCCAATTCATGTCTTGCGAATCCATATATGATGAGTTAGGTTAGTACAAGAAGGAAGGAAATAAACCAATGGTGGATGAATAAATGAGGGGTTCATCCCCAAATTCTTTGGTGACCACCCCTATGAATCCTTGGAGCAAGCATGAAATTGATTATGTGGTAACCCTATACCTGATTGAGGAAAGAGATTTAATCTTAGTAAACCATCGTGAACCAATTATTTTTGGATCATGTCCATGTGATATTAGTCATGTCATCTAATGGGGAGTTTTTAAAAGGGGATCTAACTAATTATGTCTCAAGACTTGATAATTCCCTCATACCATCATCAAAAATTAATGGTTCCCCAAGATATTCTCTACAACACTGGATGCCCAGGCACATCCTTCCCTTAGTGGAGAAAAAGGAACAAACTTCCCTAGAATATCTCTAAAATGAATATGGTATTACAGTTTGACAATGTCTCTACCCATGGCCTCTCTTACCATAACAATGTTAAATATCCCATCATATTACACACCATTTCTGAAAATTCCTCCATTAACTCAGAGATGGAAGAAGAATAGGATGACCTCTAGAATTACCCTATCATATTTGAGGAATGTATCTCCACCCCATAGATGAGATCAAGCATGTGAATCTTGGATTACATGAAGTCCCATGTACTATTTGGATTAGTGTCTCCATGACTGTCAAGGAGCATGAGGTGTGTATTTTAGTCCTAAAGTTGCATCCGTACATGTTCGCATGGGATTTTATAGAAATTCCTAACCCTGGTGAGGATACACATCACCCAAGATTATCTGATGAACATTAATGTTCCTACTAGATATCCCTGAGTATGATCCCTTATCATGATAAGAATGTATAATTGTAAGTTAAAAAAGTGATCAAAGAGAATTTTTTTGGGAAGTATTGTACACAAAATGGCTCTATAACAACATCCCATCAAGAAGAAATAGACAAATCATGATCATCATTGGTTTAAGAGACCATAATGGACACTGAACAGTGGAGGATTTCTCATTTAAAATAATAGAACACATGATCCATGAAAATTCTGGATTCCAAGCCCCTTAAACTATGGATGGGTATTCAGGGTATAATCAGATAATGATGGACCCTAATTATGAGGAAGGATCTTCCTTCATATCAACTCTATGGGTAATTTATGACCAGGTCATTCCCTTTAGACTAAATAATGATGTCTCTTCCTACCAACATGCCATACATCCTATCTTTAATAACGTATTTAGAATAATAGAAAAATTCAATATTGATGACCTGATAGTCACATATCGATAGTGATGTGATCACCTCACAGGTCTTCAAAAAAATTTATCAAGTTGTGACAACATATTTTGAAGATAAATCCTATAAAGTTTTCTTCTAGAGTAATGTAAGAGAAATTCCTTGTCTTTGTGGTATTCCCCCATGGAATTTAGGTTGGTCTGAAAAATTATTTGGAAATTTTAGTAATGTTAACCCCTATAAATCTTAAATAACTACAGGGGATCAAAGGGATCCTTTCATACATTAAAAATATCATAGCTAACCTAGCATGAAAATATCTCACCTTCCCCATGATAAAGAAGAATGGAGTCTCCTACTGATGGGATGAGGGTTTCTAGGAAACCTTTTAGAATATCATTTAGTACATAATACATATATTGGTGTTGATGTTTCTCGTATAAATAAATCTTCTTATCTTATATGTGGCCCCCATGGAAATAACTCTTAGTGATCTCCTTGCATATAATTGATGATGTGGGGAATAAAACAATCCTCTACTATCCTATCCAAATGATGATAGGTACTGAGACCTAGAATTATGATATCTTGAACAATTTCATCACACTCAAATTTTCCATGTAAATGATTAGGAATTACACGCAGCATCAGGAAGTCTACTTGGCCTCTCATATTGACCCACTTAAGTACATCATTGGATGCACAATATTGACTGAGTGTTTATCCTGATGGGTGGTTATTTTGTAACAATACAACATCCTGATAGTGTTATGGAAGGATGTTAAAGGGTAATCCATAAATATTTTTTTTAATCACATCCCACCCTATGAATCACACTATTGGACACCGAACATTCAAAATATGATGTTTTTAGTACCCATAATACTCCCTAAACATGGGAGATGTAATTTGACGGTGCCTCCTAAAGTCCTGTTGGAAGGAGTATGGAAAACCCAAATCATAATCAAGTTGGTCTTGGGATTATATTTTTATCACTATAAAAATCAATATTTCAAAACTCCTTATTACTATCCAAAGGATGCACTAATAATGGGGAAGAATACCAAGCCCTCATTGCCCGCATGGAACTAGACCGACAACTGCAAATAGCCTACCAAAATATCAAAAGGGATTTAGAGCTAGTGGTCAAACAAATCAAAGGTGAGTGTTCTATTAAGAAGGAATTTTTATTCCAAATCTTTATTAATGGTAGTGGATTGATGGAAAAATACCCACTTGAACCAACATTTCATCACCACCTTGGATATAAGAATTCTTATTCTAATGCACTGGTAAATTCAGCCATGGTCTAGGACAACCTCGATCAAAATAAAGTAGTTTCTTCACATCACGCACCAAAGGTTAGTCTAATTAGTCATCATTTTTAACATAGAGGAAATCAGTTAGGTCAAAACTTTCCCATAATGTGATGAATTAATATCCACCCCTAGATAAATATATCCCATAGTCGATTACCTCTAAAAAGGAATCCTCCTATTAGATCAAGCTTAAAGGAAATCGACTCAAAATTTAGTAGAAAAAATTACCCATCGGGATAGGAAAATGTGGGAAAAAATTCCTCCAAAACTGTGGATTTTATGGAATCCTTTTTATAATCATATAAAAATGATAGATCCCCACAATCATGGTTGAAGTCCATGAGAGCTCCTATAGTGCTCATCCATCTAAAACTAGACTCTCCCAAAAAAATTAGTGTCTTGTTTACTACTAGAAAACAATGATACATGACTATTTGGAATTCACCAAGAATTTTCACACATTTTACATTCATGAAAAATTCATCCATCAACCCTAGTGTTTTTAAAAATAGATATATATCCATGGTTGTTTTTCATTTGGGGAATAGATGTTCTAGGGCCATATCCCTAAGAAAAAGATAATAATTTCAATACATACTTACTGCTACCGAAATATTTCAAAAATGTAATGATGAAATAAAACTCAATAAAGTAGAGATGAATAATATTTTTAGATTAATAAAGTCCAATATCATCACTATATTCAGGGTTCCCCACATCATATTGACAAATAATGACCCAAAATTCAATTCTAACAAATTGATGAAATTATACCAGGAGTAAAAAATTGAATCCAACCATTCGTCACTCTATAATGTGTTGTAAAATGAAAAAAATAAAGGCCTTTAATAAGAATATATCAAATATACGTGAAAAAATGGCGGGGAAGGAATAGAAGACCTGACTATTAAAGGTATTTCATGATTTATGGGCCTACCGTACCACAACATGCACCACCATAGATGTGATTCTGCATTTATTGGTGTATGGAATTGAATTATTTTTTCCCATTGCAGTCCATTTTCCCTCACTATATATATATCCAAAGAAAACTATCATATTAAGCGAAATAATAAAAGGGTTTGGATGATTTGGAATAACTCAGTGAGAAAATATTACATACACAATGCAACCTTGATGTTAATGAGAACCATATCATATGAGACTTTAATAAAAAGGTTCAACTCCACTCATTTATACAAGTAGAACATGTGTTGGATCTCATGATCCTGATGATACTAAAAATGAAATGTTGAAATTTGGAACCCAAGTGGGAAGATACATGTGTCATACATAAGGTCTATTCTAATTGAGCTTACACATTAGCCACACTTGATCGGGAATGAGTTACACCCAAACCAATGTAAGGAATCTCAAAAAGTACTTTTCATACCCATCATATAGTATTCTAATTCCAATCACCAAGCCTCTAAATTGTAGAACATATTACATCTTGGTAGTAAGACTCTAACCAGAACAACATCTTTGTGCTGGTAGCAAGACTATAAACATCCCTAAATATAGAGTCTCTATAGAAATAACTAAAAATACACAACATCGAATGTTATGGAAGTAAATATACAAACTAAAAATCATATTAATTACTAGAATAAATAAATTAATATACCTAAAATCTTTCATCCTCACCATATAATGTTAAACTACACATAGGATGTTCTTACCACATGATGTTCAAATACATAGAGAAAATCAATTTATGGATACTTTACAACACATGAGAGAGATATTTTCAAAAGAAAATTAATATATTTTGTCCATTTGTGTGAGTCAGGACCACATATGAAGTCTCCCCATTCAAGAAATACACGTGGCTTGATTCCTAATATCACAAGATATGTAGTGATGCCCATATCTTAAATACTAAGTCCAACTAGGATATTAATAGGAAAACTTCCCCCTTATCATATATGAAAGAAATTTGTAGAGTGTTTTCCAATAAATAACTACAAGTGGCTTGATTCCTACTATAAAAAAATACATATTGACACTCATATCTCTAATCCTGGGTCCAATCATTATTTTGTTGGAAAACATCCCCCCCCTCTACATATGGATTAGACATACAAGGAGGGTTTTCCATTTAAGAACTACATGTTTATTGATTATTCTTATCACATTATGTGTAGTGAAATGAAGATCCCAAATGTTGGGTTCCACCATGATATTAAGAGGAACATTTCCCCCTCTACATTTGATTCAGACCTATGTTTATATTTTTCTATTCAATAACTACTTGTGCATTGATTCATACAATTATAGGATATAGAGTGACAACCAAATCCCAAATGTTGGGTCCAAAAACAATATAAACAATAATTCCCCCCCCCAGTGTATGATTTAAAACTGTGCATAGAGGTTTTTGTTCAAGTACTAGGGATGGATTTATTTCTTTAACCATAAAATACATAGTGACACCCAAATCTAAAATACTAGGTCCAATTTCAATTTGTATAAAATTTCATCCCTCTTTGTGTATGGTTTACACATATGGAGGGAACCATATGAGAAATTTATGTTCCTTGATTATTACTATCATAGGATACATAGTGACTAATTAATCGTCTATTCCAATCCCATGCTTGATTTGTCGTCACTCTGAATCATGTCCATCCAAGAGTTTCTGATCTTTATAGAGGTTAGAGTCCACAATAAATTACAAACACCCTATCATATTCTCCATCACGTAATCTAACATGGAATAATATTTTTTTCTATGAAAATAATAACTAATATCTATCATGGATAAGGAACCATGCACTAGTCACATTATATTAAACTTCATGACCACATCCTAGTTACATGATGTTAAACAGCATGAAAACATCGTAGTCACATGATGTTTAAAAAATGACAATAGGTGTTCATGTTGAATAGATCACCCCTCTTGATGATTGTGTTATCAAGAATCACATGTTTAACCCATCACCCTGAGATTTTCTCAATACATGCTATCATAGACTTTAGGGTACTTAAAACCTTATTGAATATTATGTTCCCTAAGAACAAACATTGTATCTATGATATCTGAGATGATACAAACCAATTCCCAAGTTGATATTGTTCTCTTGTAAACTGGTGGACCTTAGGCTTCCTTACTCATGGTTATCCCTGACCAAAAAATAGTAGTAAATACTAGTTAATACAAAGGGAACATACAAGGATTCACTAGAGGATTGAAACAATTTTCCTGAACTTATTTCTAGTGAATGTTTTATCCCAGAGGAGAGGCCCCCCTTAAACCTAAGATTTAATTTTATGTGGATATGGAATATGGGATTCTTCCATTATCAATGGTCAACCTATACCCAATGGTTTCAACCGCTAGTTAACTCAAATATTCTTGTATTATGATTTACACCTTTCATATCCCATCTATTTAATAGGGTTCATATACTCTCAATGTTATACATCTATGCATCATACCAATTTTTGAACAAGACTAAAAAATCATATTCTTGAGCCCATCCATTTTGGGTATGTATCTTCTATGAAGGCCATGTTTCCCTAAGTTGGATATTACACCCAACAATATTTCCTAGTTTTGTGACATTAAACTTCATGATAATATATTAGTTTAATGATATTAAAATGTATGACATATGGACCATCTTCAAAGACCTAAATTTTATAAGAGCGGGATATTCTATCTAGGAATCTATGTTAGGGGGGAATTTTTCACCTCCATAAAAGAATAATGTATGGAAATTACATATCCTAATGTATGAGACTGATCTATATAGAGAACCCCTTAGCTTACCATATTGTAGAGACTCACTAAGGGAAGAAGATGGAATGCCCTTATCCCCTACATATGAGTCAGATATATGTTGGGATATGTCCTTAAAGTAGATAATTAGTATATGATTCATACTCTTACAATATGCATAAGGGTTCCTAGGGAAGACCAAAAATAAAAATCTCATATAAATCTGTTTAAATAGGGAAATATCATACAAAATCTATCTTCATATGTATGAGTCAGATCTACATGTGACTTTTTTTTACATGTGATATATCTATATAAGAATGGATCTAATATATGGCCACCTATTAATAATCTTATGAATGGATAAAAGGTGTTTCCCATATATAATGTTTCCTAACCATTTTAAAGTGTCCCCAAGGATAACTTTCACAATTTCACATCAGTTCATATGTCCCATGTATATGATGTTATTATATGTAGACAATCATCCATCACCATTCTTTATCAAAGGACCATAAGAGCCTGACTTTGTTCATCCAATGTTTGGGGTGCTTCCATCCTATTTTAGGCACCTCATTCTATAGATCACACATTCTTTCATGAGTGAATTGAATTGATGTGAACCTTCCATGGCCCTTTTAAAAGGAAACTAAGTTTCAGGGGACCCTTTGTTTAATTATACATATCAACCCTTAGTTCCTACATATGAGCTCCCAAACATCAACCAAATGTGTCTTCTCCTTTCCAAAATGTATAATGATCGTTATGATCCCTAACATCATTGTAGTGGTTCTCATCACTATAGTGTGGTTCACAATCATCCTTGACAAGATTTTTCCATACTATTACTCATGATTCGATAACCTTGAGCCGTGATTTACAAAACTCTAATATTATGCTCAAAAGGATGTTGTATTTCTCCTAATCATAGGAATCCTTATTTGGTTGTTTTGAGAAACTCCCTTCGTACAAGGTCCACATGCATCATGTCCTTAAATTGAATTCACCTAGGTCAAAGAAGTATGACATGAAAAATTATCCTCTAATAGTCCAGATTGCAAGACCCTAAACTGCTAGTTAAAGAGATATAAAACATTTCAAGATAAAAACTTTCAAATGTTCCTCTCACTAAACTCATTATCTCTATATTTTAGAAACAAAATAATAGAATAAATAAGAAAATGGTCACATTTATCACATAGTCCATCTAATGGCCCTAGTAAAAGTTTATGTATGATCACTAGACCCCTAGTCCAGGAACAAGATAGAGAGATGATTTATCACATCACCTCACTATTATAATGTGTTAAATAGGTGATAAACCTACATTTAGGGTTCCCTAACCCTTCCTGAAGATTAATTTTTTCATAAACCATATTCATTTATTTGAAGTATGAACTAACACAACCAATTAATGAGTTGATATTCTTATATGGGGATCAAATGGACCTTGGCCTCCCATGCTTCTGGTTCTTCCCTATAGAAATCTATTAATAGGTAGTTGTTAATCTAAAAGTATCCCTCTATCATTATATAGATAATTGAAACTATCCTAAAGAAACTGTACCTTGAAGATGTATGGTCCTAAATGAGAGACCCTCCCTTAAACCCAAGAGTTATTGTCCTAACTTCACAGAATATGGGATTATATTATTATCAATCATTCAATAATACAAACTAGTTTAAATCACTAGTTAAATTATATATTAATTGACCATGATTTATAATACCCATAACCAAACTATTCATGTGAATTCAACATCTTTGTTGTTACATCACTGTGTATTGTACCCTTTTTTAAAGCAGCGATATGATAATCCATTCCCAAATCCATTGATGCCCTATGCCACATTACATCGAACAACATGATGTAGGGATCATGTTTCTATACTAGAATCTAGATTTCCCTTGGGTTCTAGAACCCTTCATGGATAACTCTTTTCTCTATATACCTCTTCATCATTCAGGCAGTTGAATCTTCACAAGCCTTCCACGATCCTTGGAAAGAAGAAGATATATTTCTATGTGGAAATTCATGCAAGACCTATGGTCTCATGAATGTGTTCCTATAACCCATAAAGTAGATGAATCTATTCCTTGTACAATGGACCTTGAATCCTCTTGATCCACGACGACACTATAGTTGAACTAAATACCTTCGGGTGATTTTTTTTCATTCTTGATATGTGTTCCCCATTCCATATTCACTGGTTAAAGCTTATGGATATGTAATTTACACAACCCATATCCCAACTTTCCATGTGTACTCGGCATCCAAAATATTTTACCATCCATAGACACCCTTTAAAGTAAGGATGTAGGGTGTCACAACCCATCATGGGAATTTATCATTTAGGTTTTCCGAATGAATTCATGGTTTTTAAACCCTTCCTGAACATTCATTCTTTATAATATAAATAAAGGATTTAAGGAATCACTTCCCTTCATGGAAACTAATTATTTAAAATCTCATCAAGGATGTAGGGCTCTCAAACACTTAATGAATACCCATCTACCACCAGAATATATGGTCTGATCTAAAAGAAATTAACTACTACAAAAACAATGTCCAAGATAAAAGACCATAAAGTTAGTAACAAAATGGTCAAGCTAAAGGTCCCTAAAGTACAAGAATATAAGTTCCAAGATAAAATACTTTAAACTAAATCAATATAAATCCCAATATAAAATACCATAAACTAGAACAACATATATATGAGCTAAAAGACTCTAAACTATATCAATAGATGGTCCACGATAAAATAAAATAAATTAATGTAATATCTGGTTCGAGCTAAAATAACCTAAAAACACAATATACGGTCTGAGATAAATGTTCTTAAACTAGAACAACATATGGTCTGAGATAAAAGAACCAAATCTACAATAATAGATGTTATGAGCTAAACAAATACGAAACTAAAATAATAGATGACCTGAGCTAAAAGACCCTAAAAAACATTAATGGTCTAGCCTATAAGTCCTTAAATAACTAATTTAAAGATACACAATGCTACCCACATTAAAAACACTAAAAGGGAACCCTGGGAAATTGTTGAGTCTCTACTCACTAGAGATTTAAATTTTGTTATTCATGAAATATTGATCACTTATAAAATGGAAACAGCCTAAAAATATTAGGTTGAATACCTGTAAAAGTGTTACCTAAGAAAACTCCAAGTCCATTTCCACTAATAATTACATATATGAAGTTTAGGAAATATTTATGGAAATATAAAAAACATGTGAAGCCTGAATGGATCATTATTTTT
This sequence comes from Viscum album, assembly GCA_963277665.1. Taxonomy (NCBI): domain Eukaryota; kingdom Viridiplantae; phylum Streptophyta; class Magnoliopsida; order Santalales; family Viscaceae; genus Viscum; species Viscum album. Next base: position 77,398,275 of record OY728163.1, on the reverse strand, counting down.
CTCTAGAAAAAATTAATTCATTCTCGCTATGTTTACTGACACAAGAAATGTTTTTGAGAACCTTCCCTTTGGGATATATTTACCCAGATCATCCTTTTAAAATATTTGATATCATAACTACCATATTAGATACATCAATGAGGAAGCTTATTACATTAATCATTTATAGACCATTCTTTCAGAATCTATTATGAATCAAGAATTAAAATTTGGTTTTTTGGTTATATTTGGTATTATAAAAAAGTTGGGTATCTTTAATTATCCATATGATGTCAAGTAAATGGTATTCCAGGCACATCATAAATGAATGAAATTATAGAAATTACATATAAATTCTAGAATATTTTTTCATTGCTAATGTGAAGAGGAGGGAGGAATCTCCACACTCTAGAGTCACTTAGGATTCCATAAAAAATAATATTTGTGAACATATTATAACAAAATATGATCAAATGGGTTGGCTAAATCAGATATAATCTAGTGAGAGATTTTGATTGGGCATTGAAGTGCCATTGGATTGATCTCTTCAGTCATCTCCTAATGATGAAGAGTCTCAAAAAATATATAAATTTTTCAATTATTTATGATTAGTTGCTAATGATAATGATGAAATTTAAAAATGGGACGTTTCATGAGCTATGATATCTTCTAGTTCTACAATCTATATAGTCATGTATTCTATCTTGAGACATAATTGAGATACCTTCAGGTGCCTCTATTCATGTACTTTTGAAATTTATCTTACTAACCCCACTAGAGGATTCATTTCATCCAAACAGCACAAGTCATGCTTGTTTCTATCCATTTTATTGTCAAGTCAAGAAAATCTATAGCATGATATCATAAAATTTCTAATAGTAAAAGAAAGCGAATCCTATATAATGAAAGAGATGGAGATGATTTTCTTTTAGGTCATAGATTTTATCCAAGGGAGTATCAGTAATTATGTTGGGGATTTGATACCAAATTATCCTTTGAGGTATCAAATCTGTTGATAGAGGGATGAAATCAACTGAGGTGGAAACAAGGGAAGGATCATCATGTATTTCTCCCCCAACTGGTATATCATCTATCATTGGCACCAAATGATCGACTTCCTTAACAAACCTTGTCCTAATAATTGGAGGTTCATCACTATAGATAAAGTGTATCATTGGGGGATCCACCTAATTCTTGAAAAAAAATCTATTACTTCCATAGATAATGGGATTGGGGATGAAAAGGTATTTTCCACCTAATAGATCATTCAATTAAATATACCACTTAGTTAATATTCCACCCATTCATAGGCATAGTCATGAGACAAGTATACAAGTGAATTAACAAGTGAAATAACGGCTTCAAAATTTTTATCTTTGTATTATTTCATAATCTAAATTTGGAGAATGATCCCAGGGTATCATTATCCCAACACGTTTTCTATCAGACGAGGGGAAACTATCTAAATATTGAAAAAATAGAGATAAAATTGGTAAGGGGTATATAGATCATAGATTGAAATTTCATCTATGACATATGCATGAACCCCATCCTAGAGATAGATTTTATATAAAATTTCATCAATAGATCAATTATCATTATCAATATTTAGAACAATTGGTTCATGATATGTCATGATGTAGAAACAGTCATTCCATCTCAACATATAGATGAACTCATTGGTACATAATGACATCTTCTTAATACAAAAAATGCTCATCATCCTGGGATGAAACTTAGCACGAGAAATATTGGTAGATTTCTTATATTTGTAACACTATAAATGATCTTATATCTAACCTAATAAAAATTGGAATGGGCTAAAAATGAAATAAGGGATATTGTCATGATTTATATGACCAAGGAGGTGATAAATAAGGTATATAGGTGGAACAACTAAATTAAGAGGTCTCCCATTTACCAATCAGGATAATATCACAAATGTACCTACTGGAATGCACAATAATGCATCCATGGATGGGAAGATCCATCAATTCAAAATCATAGATAAAAATCCCAATAACTAAAGGCTTGGATATACCTCTTATCTCACCCATTGTCTCCATGAGGAGTGTTTAATATCATCTAGAATGGCCAAATAAGAGCATGTGCTCGGTTGGAACTGTCAGGAAGGACATCAATGGGGGTGTACAATGGTTGGCAGATTCTCACTATGATAAATGAAGATGTTAATATAATCCTTGATAGAAATAAGTGAACCTATGTTTAGCTTCATATTTTTCTTCTCCTTCCTAATAGTGGGCATGTCTCATGCTATGGTTGGAGTTTGTTTATGATCATCCCAAATGCCCATATCCAGAAATAATTCATCATAAATATCTATGATATGATGTATCTATCCCAACAAATAAACATCATAGAGGTTGATCTCTACTTTTACATTGGTAAAATGAAAGCAATTAGTACCAGAACACCAATGTATAATCAACTCGTTGATGAGTTCTGATCTATGAAACCTGAAAAAATAGTAAATCCACATCAAAACATAAATATGTATATCCTTCAGTTGACTGAAGAACTCTAACCAACTCTTTATAACACAGAATGGTGAGGCCCATTCATCAAAAACATTACCACTAGGAAGTAAGTCCCATTTTTTACTCCATCCACTTGATGTATTTTTCAAAGAGGATACAATTACGTTTGAGTAACTTTGAGGAATTTTCTGATGGACAAGATCACATCCATCTTGTAATATAGAGGAGTTATCCAACAAATAGGATATTCCATGGAGTGGTTACATGATAAATTAATTGTATTTAAAAAATTAAAATGAATTCAATCAAAAGAGGTCAACAACCAGTGAGATATAATATTATAGTTAGGTGAGGGAATGGATTTATCTTCCAGAAGACTGAATCCATACTGAGGTAGTCTATGTGGCATAGGGGAGTTTTGAAGTTTTGCAAAAATAATTCCCTTAAATAAATCATTTTTAGAAAATATGTAATGTAGAGGGATAGAATTGTGATTACCAACAATCATAGTTGTTCGATTATCTTCATTAGGATATGTGTGTAAACTAAAATCCATCTAAATATGAGTATGAATCATACATGATGGGGAGTACCAATCTAAAAATGGGAATCAGTAAATATAAATATATAATGTGTGTAGAATTATTAAAATCATATGACCCATATAAGTGTTCATGATGATATGACCCTACACATGTCTCGTGAAGCACATGACCCATGTAACATCTCATGATCACATGATTTTCTTTTATGCCTTATAATTGAGGAACTATATATAGGTAATGCGAGATGCACAAAGATACAAGAAAAAAACATTAACTATGAGAATCCTAAAATATATCCCCACCATCAAATACATGTAGCACATTATTAAAATAAATGACCCCCATCATGCATCCAAATTATGAATTATTCATGATCTAATAATGATCATGTCATGCCCTATCAATGGAACATTATGATTGTATAAGGACCCATTGGAAGTACTACTTCATTATGTGAATCCATTCAGAAAATTCTTCCTAATTATATGAAGGATTACAGATGAGTTCCTCCAATCAGGAGACATGTTAACTGATAAATACCTAAGAATCACACTAATCTCATTAAAAAATAAAACATGGAAACATAGAATCTTGATGTGATGGGAGATAAATTGATTTTCATGTTATAGTCTTATACAAATCGTGAGATTTGTTCAATGATTACAGGATATCGCTAGAATAATTTTTTCTATATCACATTAAATACATTAAATATTTCACCTTCATCATGAAAAGGACCTTGGATGAATCCATTCTATAATGTGATTCCCATTCGTATCAACACATAAGTGTATAGACTATCTATGATAATGCTCGCATGCCATCATGAGCTCATGAATTGATCATGTGACCCACCATAGAAAAGTGGGTTGACCATCCATAACAAACATCACACACCATCATTAGATATATTATTTATAATGTGAAACCCTAATGGAAAACCAGTGGAAAACATTTTATGGCCCTGGAAAATATAAAATAAAATAAAAAGTTGAAGCCCAATAGGAAAGGATGTTATGTTATTTTTCATGTGAATCTTAGATATGGTCCGCATGATTAGTCCATTGAGAACATGAAAGCCCCAAAAACATTATGGGGGCATCATGGGTAGACTGCTAGACATGTCACCTTTGTCATGAAAAGGATCTCATACATGACCATCTAATCACATGATTCCCTGGTAGACAATCGATGGGAGAGCACCATAAACTCTATAAAATAAAATATAAAAAAGTGGGACCGTTATGTGAAAGAGAGTTATGTTGTAATTCATACGAAGTCCCTTCAATGAGACAACTTAATCTCACAAAGAGTCCTAGAAAATACTTACTTGAACATGTGAAATGCACTTCAATTGGAAACTTGATTTCGTGAATCGCCCTAACATGTTAGCCTGATATTGAAAAGGTTGTTTGACATATCAAATTGAATATATGAAATACCTTTGAAAAATCATGGGTCCAATCGATATGGTGATAAAAGAGTGATCTCATGGTCGCTATTTATCACACAGTAACAAGTCAATGCCATGGATGACCCACAACAAGTTCAGGTGAAACACCTGATGCTCCACCGACTCAAGACCATATCAATGATATACATTCCGTATGAAGAACCATATATCCTGGGTATAAAATATAATAAATTCCTCCACCTTGGAACAAGAAACACACACCTAGGGGAACCTTGGTGAGTGTATACTTCTCTGATAATAAAACCACACAATTATAAGGTTCGTCAACTAGTTACACCCAGGTAATGACATAAAGGGATCTCATGTAAGGTATATACACTTCACATGATCACCCAATTGATCATGTAATGGAATTATGATGCCTTTGAAGGATAATGAAATGGAGTTTCCACCTAATGACTTTTTCACAAGATTTTTCAATAGATTAATTCTTGAAGAATGTTCATTAATTTAGGTGATAGAGGATAAAAATGTTAGAATACTTATGTGAAGGAAGATATGTTGATTTTCATGAAATTGTATCATGTGCTTCACATGACCTATTCACTAGTAATGTCACATCACATGGAAAAGTTAGTGGGATTAAGAGATAGTCCTCATGAAGTTCCATCAAATTCACTTGAATCCATACGAACATGTAAGCCAAGTATTGTGAAGTCCTCTAAACATATTAACCAAGTCACATGAAGTCATATGAACATATCATCCTTTTATAGATATCACATGAAATAACGTTGATATGTATTCTTTGATTATACGAAGCACCTTAGACATTTCAATATTATCATGTGATATCCCATTTACATGCCAGCTTCAATCATGAGAAGAAACCTGGGAAGATTAGACATGTTTGGTAGATAACCAGGACATCAAAAATAGACACCCATGATATTTTAGGTAGACACTTTGGGAATGTAAGGTGGATACCCCTAGAAATTTATTCCTTGTCTTGTAGGAGTATATGAGAATGTTATCTTAAATCATGTGAACCCCAAACCTTGAGTATTTGGCTAGAAATTATAATTTCATTTGGAAAATGTCAATAATGGGTTAGAAATGGATACTCATACCATCTTATATGTATTATGGGATCATTATACAATCCATACCGTCTCGTCTATCCACTTATGGTTTATACAACCTATCAATTACATGGTATGGTTTAGATATCTTTCAATGGGAATCCATCATTTTATAAGTTCCAAACATTCCTAAATATAAAAGATAATAATAATTTTTCAATGTCTAATCACCCATTCCAAACCATCAATGTTTTAGGAATTAAACAAATGACAAATTTAATTCCTATCCAAACAAGATACATAAGATTACTTCATAAGGCCTAAACTATAATGGGTATCCACCTTTGTGTAATCCCCTCTATATCTCAGTCACTCTTACCCATGGGACCAAACATCTCAAGCGGGTTTATCATTATTCAACATCCTTTAGTAGATTGGAAATCTAATTGTTCTGTGAAGATTTTTATTCTTTCTATTAGTAGGATACATATGATTCCTTCCTATAGTCTGAGATCTATATCAAACACCCCATCCGAATTTACCTAGTGTATAAGTATAATATACATATACAGTGAGTCTCATCTATTTCTATGGGTTATTTCTCACCCTATGAAATACTGATGTAGTATTTGGTATTTTCAATGATTATATCATCAGCATCATATATTTCCCCAAGCCAGTAAACTCATATTTTGTTGTCCCCATTCAGTGACATGATAAATTTTCCCCCATATATGGGAATCCACCTTGGTGTCTGTTACAAATTTATTTCCATATTGGTAAACCCTAGGATAATAAACATATCATGCATTAAGTATCTTTTATGACCTGTCAATGGTTTAATGATTGATCGATCTACAATGACTCTGATTCTTATAATATGTAGGATACAATTGATTCCTTATTAAGGACTGAGATCTATACATGATTCCTAAGTTCCCTCATATATGTTCTTTCTGTATGAAATTAAACTGTAAACCATATAATAACACAAACTTGTGTGTTTTTATTCCTCTTATAGACAGGATAAGTTTGACACCTCATAAATATTTAATCCCATCCTATAAACAATGATCACCTCCCAATAGGGCAGTGAAATCTAGATTGAATACGTATATGGATTGAAAACCTAAGTAGATACCCATATGTAAGAAATTATGGGAAATAGATAGAGAACCTTGAATATATACATATGATCTCATTAATTGAAAACCCTCTATATTTATAAGGATTCAACACCTGATCAGTTTATTAGGGTGAACATTCTTGTATCTGGATTTATAATAGATTTTAAATCATATAATAAATCAATTATAGAGTCCTTGAATATGTAATGATTCTCCCCAAAAGGGTGAGATGATTCTAACATCCCATTCTCTTGAGCAATGTGAGTTCCTAAGTGTCATTAGGTTTGAAAGCATAAATGACCACCTACCTTTAGAAATCAGGTTTATAATTTTTTATAGATGTAGGAAAAATTAGGAGTTTCTATTAGAAGAAAAAATGGTATACCTGATGTTAATGATTATGAAACCATACCTTAACCCCCCCCGCCCCCACAATAAATTATTTGTGATCATATCTCTCTAAAGAAAACAAAAATAGAGAACCTAATGTGAAATAATGTAATGAATGAATACTTGAATCCTTATAAGAATTGGGAGTCATGTCTCCTAAAATAGGAGAATCTTACAAATCTCTCTCCAAATGGAATATTGATAACCATTTAATACCTATTATCCATCGAAAATTAAATGAAATTTTCTCTTTGGAATATATATGAATTACCACCTCTATATAGTGATATGATTCATTTTCCATGACCATATTCCATGGTTGGTTATATTAAAGGATTTAATAATTATATATGATATAAATGAAATAATTATTATTCTTTAATGGTAATATATAATTTTTCATCATTTTGTTATTTTTTATAGAAAATTAAAATAGTGTTCTTGAGTACATAGCAATTACCATGTCCATGAATGGTGTAACTCATTATTCTATGTCTTCCTTTAATTAAATGTTTTAAATATGTATATAATGAATATATATACATATGATATTTATATCACATTTAATATTCTGGGGATGATGGAGCCATGATTGATATTCAAGGATTATAGCATCTGAATAACAAAATTCATAAAAAATGAAAAAATTATCAACCAAAATAGTGATGTTAAGAAAACATTATTAAAAAATGGGTGTTGAAATATAATAAGTGTACCATATTTTTTATTATATGTATTAATATGGTTCTTTAATATAATTATAAAAAAATTAAATTTGTTATAAGGTAGGTTAGATCACTTACCATATAATAAGTGTATAATATATTTTATTATATGTATTAATATGGTTCTATATTTTACATGTTTTCCATTCATTTTCCACTATTTAAGTAATCAAGAGATTGGGGAAATTTTTTAAAGGAAAAATGAATTTATTTCTCTCTTTAGTCAGAAATATTTTTCTTCCGTATCCATATTTTATTTAAATTTATGTAATTAATGTTTTCATCATCGCCTAATTATTTTATAAATTTACTTCTACCTGTGTTTGAAATTCTATAATTTTTTAAATTATTCTTCCTATCATTTTTTCAAATGAGGTGATTTTGAATTTTTACAAAAAATGTCAATTGTTTTATTAATTTACCTCCCATGAATATATTTTCTGACCATTTTCAATTATTTTCATTGAATATTAATTTAACAGTTTCCATGGTTATTTTTATAGAAATTTGTGTTCTTAATATTTTTAATTTTTTTGATTTTAAATAATTGATTTCAAAATGAAAAGGGTATTTTTCTCAAAACATATTGCAGTGATATTTTAATTGGATTTTTATCCATAACAATATATTTTACGTTTCTTATATTTTAATGGGGATATGATCTGATTTTACTGTATCTATTATTTAGCTGGATGGTTTGTGATTATGATGATGAAATATATATTAATCCTATTTCATTTTCAATAGGATAAGTTAATATAGAGTGATAAATTTTTTTCATGATCTTGTTGAATACATATGAATGTATTATTGTTTGGTGATGGTTGTTCCTGTTATATGACTCAAATGAATTGGGTAAATATTAATGTTTTATGAGATCAAAGGGTAAATTAGAGGTTATCCCAAGACTAAAAAAGGGTACATGAAAGGTTATATCATAACCAAAATAGAATACACTAAAGCTGATCCAAGGGCCAAAGTAGGCACACAGGTGTTTATCCCATGTCAAACAAGTGATGAATGTCTTTATGGGTATCCTTCAACCACCAAATCATTTTTTTCATTTTCAGAATAAACAACCACTTTTATGTCTAAGTGGGAACCTTACAACTTCAAACATGCCAAGAACATAAAAAAACATTACACCATCCAAAAAATGCATTACACCGTACGAAAAGCAGGAGGCGCCAAACCAAAGCGCATATCACGCACGGAAAAATTCAAACAATCAAACTAGTACACACCAGCATCATCACAGTGAGACCCACGAGCAGCGTACCCTACACACCGGTCACCATCATGGTCATCCTGAACCCTATCACTGGTGAAGACCCACGAAACATCGATAACTTCACTGAAAGGATTCAAAAACCTACGATCCCTTCTTAAATTGTGCCTTCAACAACTCAACTCAATAGAAACAATTATCTTGAACCACTGGATCAGAAAAACCCAGTCCATACTCCTATTAAACTCCACCATTTCTCCTATTGTCTTTTAGAAAACACACTTCAGATCCAATCCTCCTTTGTGAAGAATTGGTCTCCCATCCGACAACAAAAAATCAAATAAACACAAATTCATAGGTACAAGACCATTGTCGTGGAACCACGCCCCAACTGAAATCAAATCCTCAACCCAACCAAGGAATCAATAAGATCTAGACCATACCACCACCAAAATCAATATCTCAACATCACAACAAAAAACCTACATCCAAAATCAAAATAATATCAATGATCGAAGATAGAAAACCATCACCAGAATGGCAGAAGGTAGCCTTGTTGTAGATCACGTCGTCGCCAACTAAGACACCTGCCACGACGAAATCCTTAGCCGTGGACCATCATCGTGGTGCCATGGAACCCTATCTGGTGATAAGGGAACAAGAAACAGTGGGAGATATGGCTGAGTGTGAGGAGGGATGTCGCATCAACCCAAGGTGAAGGAAGCGGCGACGACGAGGTGAAAACCTAGTTCGCAGAGCCCCTTATGGGCGCATATATTCATCTTCATTTATGAGTATCCTTGACATAAGATTTATATGAATATGATTCTTTCACACTTTATAACACTCTTTTATGATATAATATTGTTTCAATGATATTATTTTATGTCTCATGTTCTTTGATTCTTTATGGTTAATGTTATAAGAACAACCATGATTTATGCCATGACTCGTGATTATGATCTTTGAATTGTTGGGTATGAATTTATAATTTCTAGATTAGGTTCTCATACCATTATACTCAATATGAACTTATACATGATATTTTACTAATATATCCTTTTTTTACAATAACTTTAAGGCCCCATCCTTAATCCTTACTTAATCTTTAGTTATTAAAAGATTACACATTGAGGATTTTTTCGGGTTTAGAGTTTTAGAGAATTAGATCATAAAACTTGCATTACATTCCACATATAAACCAAGTGGTTACATAAAGATAGTATTCTTCATTCCCATGAATGGAAAATTATTTAAAATAAAACATGGATTCTTTCTTGACACTTCCTTGACACTATCATCATATCATGTACCTTTCCCTTGACCTGTGAAAAAAATTTCAAAAAAACCTGGGATGAGCATAAAAAGCTCAGTAAGGGATATAAAAATATGGAAAGGAAACATGGGTATATATATACATAAGAATGAAATCATACTTTACCCATAAAACAAAATCACTTTAACATACCTCATCAAATCATGAATAAATCATAGAAATCATAAGACATAAAGGTAACATGAGGCATTCATAACATTCTTACGTAGGGAGTAACCCTCTTGGTTATGTTTGGAATACCCATCACAGTATATTCTCTAAATATCTTTGGAGAAACCTTAACGTTTCACTCCTTCACGTTACCCAATGCATTGGAGAGCTATATCGGGCCCACCCACCCTTAGTTTGTCACAGAACCACCCGTCTTCATAATAATGCCCAAGAACCTCAACATAATCGTATCACATAAAACATGCATAAAGGAAACATAACATTTCTACATTTCAATCACAAGATATAAATAAAACACATTGATATAATAAAAACATTATGAAAACCATTTTCAATACTAAAACAAAAGAAAATTAAAGCAGGGTATTTATTTTTCTTTTAAAAAGAAGGTATGGCTTGTAGAGGAAGCCGAAACTAAAATAATGGTCACGGCGGTGGAGAAGTCGTTGTCGCCGCATATGTACGACAAAAACATTCCATTTTTTTCGTTTAGTAAAATGCTTCGTATAAAAAATATTCCTTTTGGATAAACGTAAAAGTCAAAGGGGTTTATACACGGTATAAAAGAAGGTTGTGTATAAAATAAAATATGTCTCAATGGAATGAGATTGAGAATAAGTCCCATACCTCGGGTCCGACTTGACTCGATCGTTCTTTAATGTCCTGAATAATAAACTTGAGTTAATTTCTACTTGATTAAGAACATTTTTAAAGTTCATTATTCCTTTTATATCACTTATTTCCATGTCATGAACACTATTTAATTATTTAAGTTAATAACGGTCGTTTTAACGATCATTGGTACTTGACTCAAAAATAAACCCTTTATAATTACAAGTTGTTCATGTATCAATTATATCCAGAATTATAATCATGTTGTATATATCATATATATCCAGTATATACATGCATTTATAATATTACATAATCATTTAGAGGTAAGAAATGAAATGCACCGTTCATGGGGACGGTAAGCCGTACGTACGCATGAACGCTACTTTCATTTCTATTTCGTATTTTATAGAATGGAATCATAATGATATAAAGGTATATTATAATTCCAGTATAATATCAAATATAATATCATAGTTCCATTCTTTATACGTCCCACATATGGTATTTAACGAATCAAATCACTTTGAGGGGGCGGTAGTCCGCACTTCCTTAAATGAAGATATCACATTTACCCATAATGGAAACCATAAAGGTATGCCCAAAATAAAAAATACAGAATCTTAAAGAAAACATAAACATATCATATATAATATATAAATATAGTGACATCTTAATGGCCACCTTTGAAGGTGTTAAAAGAATGTTGAACAATCATCGTTTCGGGAGGCATAAATTCACCATCCACGGAAACAGTATGTCCTTTAACCATTAGATGTAAGTGTGTGTAAGTGTAGCTCGAATCCTTCTTATAACAACATCCTAGTATATTGAAGATACTTTAGTTGTTACAAAAGAAATGAATAAAAAGAGTTTAGGGGGTTGGAGAAGCAAAATAAAACAAAAGGAATCAAGTGAAGACATTACCTTAAAATCGGGTAACTCCCTTTGGTTTGAGCTCAAAGGCATATTTGGGAAGACTTCTACCCAAAGTGGGGCTTAAAGGAGTAATAGAGGGATGTGGAGAGACAAAATGGGCAGGGGTTGGCCGAGCCAAAGGCTTTGGGAGTGTGGGTAAGGAGGTAGAGGTGGGGGCCTTTTATAAGAGGAGAGGAGGGGTACTGTTGGAAAGTAAAGAAATGTTACTTTATTTGAAAATGATTTTCAGATTCAAAAGGTCCCACATTGATATAATTCGAGGGTACGGTGATAAGGGTTCGAAATAAACCCATCCAATAGGTTTTGGACATGTCTAGGTCATAGATTTCACATTATCATTTCATTTTATTTAAATCCTTTATTAATGAGGTAATCGCTGCATAATCATGATGTCATAAATAATTTAATAAATTTAATGTCTAAAAATTATAAAAAAACTATCATGATTTTGGAAATATTTTTATCTTTCTAATGAATATTTATAGTCCAAAATATCATTTATTTATACAAAATTAAAAATATTTTACTTAGGTGATACATTCTTTGTCACGTTTAACATTCTTTAAAAATAAAAAAATAAAAAGACACTTTCTCACAAAAGTGATTCCATGGGGCCCCCAAGTTTGGCACAAGGCATCCCATGGTCGGGCATGAGACAACCATTAGCCTTAGGACACATTTTTTGGTCTTTTGGTATTATTAGGATATCATTTTATTATCCTTAACTACCTGATTACTCATTAATCAAGATAATTAAAGATAATTATCGTCGTTACTATTCATAATGTTAAAAAACAAGAGTCTTGATTACATAATTTGGACCTTATGATTCCAAATATGTAATCAATTTTACCAAATTCCAAACACATAAATTGCAGTAATTGATTTAAAAATAATTCCCGTTGTCAAAACAAATAGCGGGGTTTTTTTGAAACAATATCTATGAAAAGTTTGGCATTAGTTTATGCCCAATACCAAAGTGAAATTAATTCTAATGACCACCATTGGATTAAATGGTAAAAATATATTCTAATTTAACTTTAAAACCAATTCAAAATATAATCTAATCATATAAATAAAGTATATTAAAAAGCAGTTTTGATGTAAAATACAGTACTTTTCACTATTCATAAAAAAAATGAACATTGTCAGAAAAATACCAAAAATTCACACAAAGTAAATTTTGATGTCCCAATCATAAAGAATAAGTTTATTTTGACAAACATAGCTTATAAAATTGTTCAAAGATAGGTTTAAAAATGGTTTTCCATCAAAAGGCAGTAAAACAATCCTTTAAAAAATATTAGTGTATTTCATGCTTAAGATTGGATTTATTTTCATTTTAAGCCTCTAAAACAATATCTAATTAATTAATAGACATAGATAAAAATATCTATTATTCATTACTTACTTGGGATGTTACATCCTTCCCCCCTTTAGAAAATTCTGTCCCCGCAATTTATTTACTTATCGAATAAATTGGGGTACTTATCCCTCATTGCATTTTCAGATTCCCATGTTGCCTCTTCCATAATGTGGTTTTTCCACAAAACCTTTTCCTGATTTATCACCTTATTTCGTAACACTTTCTCCCTATGGTGAAGAATCTGGACCGGTTGTTCCTCATAAGATAGGTTCTCTTCCAGCCGAACTACCTCTGGACTCAAAACATGAGATGGATCTGGCATATATTTTCTCAACATAAAAACGTGAAAAACATTATGTACCTAAGATAAACTTTGAGGTAAAGCCAACCGGTATGCAACTGATCCAACTCTCTTCAGAATTTCATATGGTCCAATGAACCTTGGACTCAGATTTCCTTTCTTACCAAATCTCATCACACTTTTCCATGGTGAGACTTTGAGAAAAACATGATCACCTACCTCAAAAGTTAGATCCTTCCTCCTATTGTCTGCATAACTCTTCTGCCTACTTTGATATGTTCTCATGTGTTTCTGTATCAGCTAAACTTTTTCTGCCAACTCTTCTACCAATTCTGGTCCCATCAACTTCCTTTCACCCACTTCATCCCAGAAAGCTGGAGTTTGACACCGCTTTCCATATAATACCTGAAATGGTGCCATCTGTATACTAGAATGAAAACTATTATTATATGAAAACTCAACCAATGAAAGATGTTGGTCCCAACTTCCCTGATAATCCATCAAACAAGAACATAGCATATCCTCCAAAGTCTGAATTGGTCATTCTGACTTCCCATCTTATTGAGGTTGAAAAGCTGTACTAAAATTTAATTTAGTACCCAATGACTTTTGAAGGCCTTTCTAAAAGATAGAAGTAAACCTGGGATCACGATCAGATACAATGGATAGAGGAACTCCATGCAACCTGACTATCTCTTTAAGGTACAATCGAGAAAGTTGATCTTGAGAGAAAGTATACTGAATAGGAAGGAAATGAGCAGATTTAGTCAAGTGATCAATAATAACCCATATTGCATTATTACCTTGATATGTCTTCGATAATCCCACAACAAAGTCCATGGATATATTCTCCCATTTCCACTCTGGCACTGGTAGAGGCTGAAGCATCCCTTTCGGTAACTACCGCTCTGCTTTAACTAGCTGATAAGTCAAGCACTTCACAGTAAAATCAACAATATCTCTTTTCATTCCGTCCCACAAGTAATACTCCCGAAGATCTCTATACATCTTAGTACTGCCAGGATAAACTGAAAACGGAGAACTATGAGCTTCACATAATAACTCTCTCTTCAACTGTGAATCACAAGTCACACACAATCTCTTCCCAAATCTCAAAACACAATCATTATCAATGTTGAATTCAGGCAACTTAGCCTTTTGAACTAGCTCTACCTTTTTCTGAAACTCACTATCTTGCTTCTGTTCTTGCTTGATTCTGTCTGATAGAGATGATCTCACTGATACCTGAAACAAAATAGAAGAACTTCCTGCACCAACAACATCTATGCCAAAGTTCATCAAATCCTTAACCAAAGGATCACGTTCCAAACACAACATTGCTAATGAAGAATTACTTTTTCGACTCAAAGCATTAGCCACTTTATTTGCTTTTCCCAGATGGTAATGAATTGTACAATCATAATCCTTGATTAATTCCATCCATCTCCTCTATCTCATGTTTAACTATTTCTGAGTGAATATATACTTTAAACTTTTTTTATCAGTATATATTTCACACTTTACTCCATACAAATGATGCCTCCAAATTTTTAAAGCAAAAACAACAGCAGCTAATTTCCAAATCACGTGTAGGGTAATTTACCTCATGAGTTTTCAACTATCGTGAAGCATAAGCAATTACCTGATCATTCTGCATTATGACGCAACCAAGTGCTTTCAATGAAGCATCACTGTAGATAACAAACTCACCATTACTGGAAGGTAGTGCCAAAACTGGAGCATTCACCAATCTTCTATTCAATTCCTGAAAACAATCATCACATTCTTTTGTCCAGATAGACTTAACACCCTTCCGAGTTAGCATAGTCATTGGACTAGATAACCATGAAAAATTTCTAACAAACCTTCGGTAATAGCCTGACAAACCAAGGAAGCTACGAATCTCAGTTACATTTGTGGGTCTTGGCCAGTCTTCCACAACTTTTGTTTTTGCAGGATCAACAGTTATCCCATCTTTAGAAACAATGTGACCAAGGAAAGAAATTTGTTGCAACCAAAACTCACACTTGCTGAATTTTTCATACAGTTTCTTTTCTTTTATGGTTTTCAAGATAACCCTTAAATGTCTTTTATGCTCCTCTTTACTTTTAGAAAACACCAAAATATCATCAATGAAAACCACTAAAAACTTATCCAAGAACTCATGGAAAATTCTATTCATTAAGTCCATGAATACAGAAGGTGCATTGGTTAGCCCAAAAGGCATTACTACAAATTCATAATGGCCATATCTTGTACGGAACGCGGTCTTCGGAACATCTTTTTACTTTACCTTCAGCTGATGGTACCCCGAGCTCAGGTCAATATTGGAAAAATACTGAGCTCCCTGGTGCTGATCAAACAAATCATCGATATGAGGAAAATGATATTTTTTCTTAACAGTGATGTTATTCAAGGCTCTATAAACAATGAAAAGTCTCATTGAACCATCTTTCTTTTTAACAAATATAACAGGAGCACCCCATGGTGATGTGCTAGGTCGAATGAAACCTTTCTCTAATAAATCTTGTAATTGCCCCTTCAACTCTAAAAGTTCAATTTGAGTCATTCGATAAGGGGGTTTTGAAATTGGATTAGCATCAGGAACTAAGTCAACAGTAAACTCAAATTCCCAATCTGGTATTATTCTAGGAAACTCATTAGGAAAAACATCAGGATACTCATTTACCAATAGCACATCATTAATATGAACAGTTCCCTTGTTTTCAACAATGTGTGCAAGGTAACATTCATTTCCATCTTTTACAAGTTTCTTGGCCTCTTGATAAGTTATCAACAGTAAGGGTTCATTCTTGTACACAAACTGAAATCCTTTCTGAAAAGAAACTTCTTTAGCTCTACAGTAAATCTTAGCATGGTAAATAGAGAGCCAATCTATTACCAGGATAACATCAAACTCTAATAGAGGTAGAACAATAAGGTTTGCAAGTAGGTTCTTTCCACAGATAAGGATAAGAAGATTCTTATAAATTCATTTCGCCTCAACATTTCCCCCATGTGTTTTTACTAAAATTTTAGGAGTCATTTCTTGAGAGAGTATTCCCATTTTATTATAAAAGGTTTTAGAGATGAAAGAATGTGTAGACCCCAAATCAAACAACACACCGGCATAATCTGAAAAAACAAACAAAGTACCTGATACAACTTCATTTGATGGCCCGACATCTGCTGAAGTAGTTGCAAAGGATTTCACCACCCCTTTCTGCTTGTAGTCTAACTGCTTCCCATCACTCAAGCTCTTTTTCGGACACTCGTTTGCAAAGTGAATCAACTCATTGCACTTAAAAAATTTCACTAAATGTAAATCAAATTTTCTCTCACCTTCACCTTGATCTTTTTCAGTGAAATCACGAGCCTTATGTCCCATCTTACCACATGGGTAGCACTTTCCAGAATTCAGAAGACATTCCCCAGCATGTCTTTTGCCACATTTATCACAAACTAGAAACTTAGATTTCTTACCATCAGACTTTTTTGAATAATTCTTCCCTTTCTCATGCCACCTTGGTCTCTTCTTCTTCTGGTTGTTATAGAACACTTGATCATCGGAAAACTCCATTTCCTCCTTCTCATCACATCGAATAAGCTTTTCATAACTTTTAAACTCACGAGAATCTAATGCCCTTCAATATTTTGGCTTTAATCCTGAGTAAAAACGATTGATTTTACTATCAAGGTCTCAGATAAAATTTGGAGCATACCTTGCCAATCGAGTGAACCTTTCTTCATAGGTAGCCACTGAGTCTTCCTCTTGCCTCAATTCCAAGAATTGTTTTTCCATCCTAATTCGAACAGCCTTAGGAAAATACTTTTCAAGAAACATAACTTTGAATTCATCCCAGTCGAGAGCATCAATCTCATCAGCGTCCCTGATATTGTTAACCATCGACCACCACCGATTTGCTTCACCCTCCAAACGGTAAATAGAAAGACTAACCTTTTGATTGTCTGAACACCCCATGACATCGAAAATTTTCTCCAGTGCTTTAATCCACCCTTCAGCTAGCACAGGGTCAGATGATCCTCTGAATGATGGGGGATGTTGCCTCATGAAATGTTCCACCACTAACATGTTCCTCTGCGGTTGATCTGGCTGATCTCGTGCATGGATACAACCACCATTTATCGCTTGAGTCAACTATGCCATTACTGCAACAAACTGTTCAGTTCCAATTCTGACCATCTCAGGATGCTGATTCGAAAGGTTATTTCCTTCTGCATGCCTTCCTAGCACTGCTTCCCTGTTTCCTCTGCGGAAAACCATTCTGAACAAACATGTCTTAGATGAAGCAACATTGTAATCTTCAAATACTATATCACTTCAATTTGACCATAAAAAAATATTTTTTGACAATAATTTAATAGAATTATAACTGCTAAAGTTATCTAAACTGACCTCTGATACCAACTATATGGCCCTAGCCTTAAACCTTACTTAATCTTGAGTTATTACAAGATTACACATTGAGGATCTTTTCGGGTTTAGAGTTGTAGAGAATTAGATCATAAAACTTGCATTACATTACACATATAAACAAAGTGGTTACATAAAGATAGTATTCTTCTTTCCCATCAATGGAAACATATTTAAAATAAAATATGGATTCTTTCTTGACACTTCCTTGACACTATCATCATATCATGTACCTTTCCCTTGACCTGTGAAAAAAATTTCAAAAAAACTTTGGATGAGCATAAAAAGCTCAGTAAGGGATATAAAAATACGGAAAGGAAACATGGGTACATATATACATAATAATGAAATCATACTTTACCCATAAAACATAAGCACTTTAACATACCTCATCAAATCATGAATAAATCATAGAAATCATAAGACATAAAGGGAACTTGAGGCATTCATAACATTCTTACGTAGGGAGTAACCCTATTAGTTACGTTTGGAATACCCATCACAGTATATTCCCTAAATCTCTTTGGAGAAACATTAAAGTTTCACTCCTTCACATTACCCAATGCATTGGAGAGCTATATCGGGATCACCCGCCCTTAGTTTATCACAGAACCACCCGTCTTCATAATAATGCCCAAGAACCTCAATATAATCGTATCACATAAAATATGCATAAAGGAAACATAAAATTTCCACATTTAAATCACATGATATCAATATAACACATTGATATAATAAAAACATTATGAAAACCATTTTCAATACCAAAATAAAAGAAAAGTAAATCATGGTATTTATTTTTATTTTAAAAAGAAGGCATGGCTTGTAGAGGAAGTAGAAACTCAAATAATGGTCACGGCGACGGAGAAGTCGTTGTCGCCGCAGACGTACGACAAAAACATTCCCTTTTGTAATTTAGTAAAACGCTTCGTATAAAAAAGATTCATTTTGGATAAACTTAAAATTCAAAGGGGTTTATACACCGTATAAAATAAGGTTGTGTATAAAATAAAATATGCCTCAATGAAAGGAGATTGAGACGAAGTCCCATACCTCGGGTCCGACTTGACTCGATCGTTCTTTAATGTCCTGAATAATAAACTTGAGTTAATTTCTACTTGCTTAAGAACCTTTTTCAAGTTCATTATTCCTTTTATATCACTTATTTCCATGTCATGAACACTATGTAATTATTTAAGTTAATAACGGTTGTTTTAACGATCATTGGTACTTGAGTCAAAAATAAACCCTTTATAATTACAAGTTGTTCATGTATCCATTATATCCAGAATTATAATCATGATTTATATATCATATATATCCAGTATATACATGCATTTATAATATTACATAATCATTTATAGGTAAGAAATGAAATGCACCATTCATGGAGACGGTAAGCCATACGTAAGCATTAACGCTACTTTCATTTCTATTTCATATTTTCTAGAATGGAATCATAATGATATAAAGGTATAATATTATTCTAGTATAATATCATATATAATATCATAGTTCCATCCTTTATACGTCCCACATATGGTATTTAACGAATCAAATCACTTTGAGGGGGCGGTAGTCTGCACTTCCATAAATGAAGATATTGCGTTTACCCATAATGGAAACCATAAAGGTATGCCCAAAATGAAAAATAAAGAAGCTTAAGGAAAACATAAACATATCATATATCATATATAAATATAGTGACATCTTAATGGTAACCTTTCAAAGTGTTAAAAGAATGTTGAACAATCATCATTTCGGGAGGCATAAATTCACCATCCACGGAAACAGTATGTCCATTAACCATTCGATGTAGGTGTGTGTAAGTGTAGCTCGAATCCTTCTTATAAAAAATCCTATTATATTGAAGATACTTTATTTGTTACAAAAGAAATGAATAAATAGAGTTTAGGGGGTTGGAGAAGCAAAATAAAACAAAAGGACTCAAGTGAAGACATTACCTTAAAATCGGGTAACTCCCTTTGGTTTGAGGTCAAAGGCTTCCTTGGGAAGACTTCTTCCCAAAGCTAGGATTCAAGGAGTAAGAGAGGGATTTGGAGAGACAAAATGGGCAGGGTTTGTCCAAGACAAATGATTTGGGAGTGTGGGTAAGGAGGTAGAGGTGGGGGACTTTTATAAGAGGAGAGGAGGGGCACTCTTGGAAAGTAAAGAAATGTTACTTTATTTGAAAATGATTTTCGGATTCAAAAGGTCCCACAATGATATAATTCTAGGGTAAGGTTATAAGGGTTCTAAATCCACCTATCGAATAGGTTTTGAACATGTGTAGGTTATAGATTTCACATTATCATTTCATTTTATTTAAATCCTTTATTAATGAGGTAATCGCTGCATCATCATGTTATCATAAATAATTAAATAATTTTAATGTCTAAAAATTATTAAAAAAATCATGATGTAGGAAATCGTTTTAGATTTCTAATTAATATTTATAGTCCAAAAGATCATTTATGTATACAAAATTAAATATATTTTACTTAGGTGATACATTCTTTGTCACAATTAACATTCTTTAAAAATAAAAAGATAAAAAGTCACTTTCTCACAAAAGTGATTCTATGGGGCCCCCAAGTTTGTCACAAGGCATCCCATGGTCGTCCATGAGAAAACCAGTAGCCTTAGGACCCATGTTGTGGTCTTTTTGTATTATTATGATATCATTTTATTATCCTTAACTACCAGATTACTCATTAATCAAGATAATAAAAGATAATTACCGTCGTTACTATTCATAATGTCCAAAAACAAAAGAGTCTTGATTACATAATTTGGAACTTCGGATTCCAAATATGTAATCCATTTTACCAAATTATAAACACAAAAATTGCAATAATTTATTTAAAAATAATTCCCGTTGTCAAAACAAATAGTGGGTTTTTTTTGAAACAATATCAATGAAAAGTTTGGCATTAGTTTATGCCCAAATCCAATGTGAAATTAATCCTAATGGCCACCATTAGATTAAATGGTAAAAATATATTCTAATTTAACTTTAAAACCAATTCAAAAGATAATCTAATCATATTAATAATGTAGATTAAAAAGCAGTTTTGATGTAAAATACTGTATTTTTCACTATTCATAAAAAATGAACATTGTCAGAAAAATAACAAAAATTAACAAAAAGTAAATTTTGATATCCCAATCATAAATAATAAATTTATTTTGACAAACATAGCTTATAAAATTGTCAAAAGATAGGTTTAAAAATGCTTTTCCATCAAAAGGCAGTAAAACAATCCTTTAAAAAATATTAGTGTATTTCTTGCTTAAGATTGGATTTATTTTCATTTTAAGCCTCTAAAACACTATCTAATTCATTAATAGACATATATAAAAATATTTATTATTCATTACATACATGGGATGTTACAATAACTGACTATCTAATCTTATCCTTTATTATATTCCCCTTTCCTTGGGATATGATGAATATTTTTAAGTATAATATTCCTAGGAAGGATACTAGTGGTGAAGAACTTAGTTATTGATAATGTATATCTTTTATATACCAATTGTTTATGTATCTATGTTTTTAAATACAAAAAACATTTATAATTCTATAATGGATCATAATTATATGTAATGGATATCCATAAAATAATATCTAGTATTTATATAATTAAAATTTTTGTTTCCTCAGTTCCTATTAAAGAAAGTATTTGTTATTTTTTGAAACTAGGATGAGAAAAATGAGTATAAACCCTTTGAAATAAATAAGGATCGAAAAAAATCACAATTCATTGTAAACAAATTAGTGTGGTTTTCTTATAAAATACATCTCTATAAAGATACAAGAATGTGGATATAGTTTTGGCATAAATCTACATTGGGATAACTACTATGAATAGGGATTATGGTTAATTAAATCAATTACTACTAGTGCATGATTAGTTGTCCTAAAACTCCATCTTGATAGATACTCTTAGAAGATATTATTCAGTTAATTTACATTTTATTTTGTAGCAGTTATGATGATTTTTAATAGATAATGACTTTGGATGACATAGTTCAATTATAAGATATCATAGTTTGAAAATAATGTATTAATATTTAATCATATAAAATATTATCATGATGTTATGATTTCACACTATGATTATTGTTTCTCATACTTTTATTTTTGGTTATAGTCAATGGATTGAACTAGAAGGCACCATGATAACACTAAATATTACGGACAATTGAATGATTGTCTTCTTGAGAAACCAAATTTTATGGGATATATAATGTAAAATATAATTGTTATTCTTATGCGACATTATAAATCCATGAATCGTGTTTAGGTACCAAATGAGAAAAGGATTGGAAAATTTAAAATTTATTCCTTCATGAGAAAACATACACCTTATTTTAGTTGGTCCATTAATCCATTAATTTCTTGGAAATAATTCAGTAACAATGAAAATAGATTTTTTGTTCTCTAGTTCTCAGATCATGAAAAGGTTATCTTGATCGTTTATCATTTGGATGTTTATGTATAATACTAGTAGAATCTTATCAAGAATATGATCTGATATAAAGAAATTGATTGTATTGCATGGGATTATTTTATGAGGTTATTTTTCAACAAGTACATTCCCTGTATTCTTCATACAAAAATGGATAAAGAAAATTCATGTGCTAAATTAGAAGGATTGTAAATCCATTAGTACCTATGGGGAAATTTTTCATTACTTGTGAGGTATGATTTGATATTATCAATGAATCAGAATGTAATATTAAACAATTCTTCAATGTCTTAAACTCAATTATCTAATGGGAATTATATACAAGTGACTTTAGTAATAATAAATAAATAATTTGATCTCCTATCAAGGTATATATTAAGATTATACTTACCCATCAAAATCATGTTTTTGATAAGAAATGAAATATTAAATTCAATGAAGATTCTAATAACAAAAACCATAAAGGTAAGAATATGAGCCATCCCTTATTCCATATATATGGAAAGAAACATTGAGGACATTTTCATAAGAGGACAAGTAAATTATCTATATATGGAAAAAATTTCATCGATAATTCAAATGTTGAAGTAATGAGTAGAACTTAGCTTTTGATGAAAATAGAGAGAAATTTCCAAAGAATACACCACCAAAACTCTAGTGATTCAAATTCTAGGATTATGGGAATTATGTTAAAAAATGTTTAAATATAAGGGTTAATGATGATGATAAATATATGTTACCTCATAATCCTAGAGGAATTGGGAAATATCATGATATCGCTATTTCTAGTGTGGGGTTTGATAACAATGTAGTGAATAGTACACATACCATCAACTCTATAACTGCTAATGTCTTATTCGATTCTAGATCTACCTAAAATTTTATATATATTGAATTTTATAAGGGTATATCATTACCTCCCTAATGATTTCATGTTGAATTAGTTGTACATAAATCTAATGGTATGATGATCACATCTAAAATCTCTGATACTTCTCCTATTGATGTTTTTGGGAATGTATTTCCGATAAATCTCAATATTATCCATCTAGTGTAATTTTATGCTAATTTTGGAATGTAATGTCTTTATTTGTATATATCCCATTTTAATTTTGTAGGATCGTAAGTTTTATTTGATATTCAAAACCAACCAAGGATTTTTTATATATAGGAGGACAAATAAAAACATCCAATGGAAATTTTATCCACTTCATGGATCTTCAATGTTATTCAAAGGGGGTATATTTCTCATATGTATGGGGAGAAACTCAACATCAATTATATGCCTATTGTATTGGTGTTTTTTGATGTATTTAATTAATTGTTCCCAATATTTCCCTAATTCATGAAGGTTATTTTTTAATGGAAATTATACCATGTGAAACACCTACTAAAAAAATTCCATAAAAAATGGAATGGACTGAGTTGTATAAATTAAAGAAGAAACTCAAGGGGTGTAATGAAAGGGATTCATTTAGACATGTGTGTCACCTTAGGCTACACTTTTTATTTGTGATAAGAATAAATATGGATCAATGAGACTTTGTATTTATTATTGGGAACTTAATAATATCATTATCAAGAATAAGTATAATCTAAAATGTATTGTTGATTTTATTATGAATAAATTGATGTTAATATTTTTTCAATATTGATCTTTGATATGGATGCTTTCATTGACAATAAAAATTTATGAAATACCCAACATATAATTTTGTTTATGGTATGTACAATATTAATGTAAAATTATTCTATTTATCCATAATAATTTCAAAGTTATCATCCTTAGTTTTCATGGATTGGTGGGATATTATTGATAATTTGAGAATAATTTATTACATCTATCTAATCCAGTCACTTTGATAAGGAGAAATGGATTCAAGTGTGTTTTGGATGATGAGTGTGAAGAAAATTTTAATGGATTGAAGAGATGGTTCATCAGTGAACTTATTCTCACAAAAACTTATAGTGTATATGGGATTGTGACTTATAATGATGAATAGAGGAAGGTTATGGTTTGTGTTATTATGTATAATGAAATAATGATAACATTTTCAACATTCTAGTTAAAGGTTCAACAGAAAACATAACCAACTCATGTTTCAAAGTTAGTGATGGTAATATTTTCATTAAATATATTGATGAATTATCTCAATAGAGTAATGTGTGACATATATATTAATCATAAAATATTAATGTATATAATCTCTTATAATAAATTGGAATATGCATTGGACAATATGGTTGGAATTGATTATGGATTATAAATGTTCAATACATTACAACACTCGGAAATCCAACTAGGTGGATAATGCTTTGAGTCAAAAGGATCATGATATTTTCTCAATGATAAAGATAAAAAAGATCAAATATTATTTTATTTGAAAAGTATGTATCATAAAAATTTTATGGATTGGGGTTAATATTATCCATTTGAAATGAGTTTTCTACCATCTACCCTTGTGAATAATAAAGAGGCACAACATGAGGATGTAGAGTTGAAAACAAAAGTGAAAAATGCTCCAGAGTTAAACCTTGATTTTGAGGGAATGATAAGGTTATATAACTCTATATCTTTCACATCAAAAACATACTTGAAGAAATATCTGTTGTAATAATCACATAGCTCATCATTCCCTATTCATCATTGAAGTATGAAGATGTATATAGATTGAAAGAGTAGTTATTTTGGGATAACATAATGGGTGATACTGCAGAGTATATATATCAGTTCTTAGTATGTTAGTATATTATGTCTGGGGGACAAAATTATAATGGATTCTATATTCATTACACTTTTCAGAACTAAAATGGGAAAACACCACCATGGATTTCATCAGTTAACTACCAAAAATGACTAAAGAAAATAAATGTATTTGGGTTATTGTTGATCGCCTTATGAAGTTGGAACAAATCAATACTACAATATAATATTTCTCAATTTTATATATTTCCATTATATATATTAAGTAAGTGGTATGATTTTATGGTTTATCATATAATATTTTATCTAACTAAGATCATAGGTTTACCATGATGTTCTGGTGATGTCTTCAATAAGCTTATGATACAGAGTTGTGTTTTAGTACATCCTATCATACATAGGCATATGGTAAGTTTTAGATAACCATTTATACCCTAGCGGATATTATAATATCATATTATCTAGATTTCAAGGTTTTTTGTGATCAACACCTACTTCTAATTGAATTCTCATATAATAATATCATTCACTCAAGCATTCAGAAGGATTGTTTTGAATATTTAAATGGAAAGAAGTTTAGAACTCCAAATATTTTGGATGAATGTGTGAAAAATATATATTGGGACCTATGGTAGATTAGGAAATGGTATAGAAGGTTAAATCAATTTAATAGAACATCAAGGCTGCTCAATGTTAATTGTGGAATTATGCTTATAATCATCGATGTGATCTGGAATTTGTAGTTGGTGAGAAGTTATAACAATGAATATATACATAGAATAAGGTTATGAGATTAAAAAATAATGGAAACATAAGCCCTAATTATATTGACCCCTTGGAGATTTTTGACCAAGTAGAGACTATATCTTATCTCTTGGCACTTCTATTGGAGATCTATGAAGTTCATGATGTGTTCCCTGTATATATATTGAAGAAGTACATACCTAAGCCTTCATATATACTAAAATCATAGATTTTACTTATAGAGGATAATATTTCTTATGAATAGAAACTATTATAAATACTGGATCATAGAGATAAAATTCTATAGAACAAGTCAACTAACCTTATTAAAGTTCTTTAGAAGAATAAAAAATACTAAAAAGCTACATGGGAACTCAATGATGTGATGAAGAAGTGATGTCCTCATTTTTTTTGTATCAACGTGTTTTAGGGGACAAATTCATTTTATATGGGATAAAATCTAAAAACACAATATTTATATGTATTTTTATTAAAATAGACTCGAGGTATTCGATAGCTTTCCTTACACTCAACCTTAAGTCAAAATGAATCATGATATTTTATACTATTATAACCTATACATTAAATTGGATGGTATGAATATCAATAAGATCATTATAAAAATTATCTATAAAGGTTTTAATAATAAAATTTTATTTATCAGTGTATAATAAATAAGAACTATGTTTTTAATAAATTTATTATTTGCTTAAAAAATAAGTTTTCTTTGAAAATTGTTTTTATTGGATTTTGTGGGCAAACATTATATTTAATTTATTACAATTTTGGAAATTTTATTTGAGGTATTTTTTTTGAAATAATAATTTTAGTATTATCTAATGGTGAACTATTATTATTTTTCTAACAGGATTATTTTTAGTGAATAACGAAAAATAACAGTTGTGGTAAAACAAGCATTTATTTTCATTTAATCAAGTAATTTAAAGGTATCATTATTTTTTAAAATTATCATAATTACCCATTAATTACAAATAAAAAATTAATTATATAGAAATTATCATTATACTTTATTTTGGTATAAGAATTGTTTTTGGCCTAAAAAACATTTTTTATACATTTATTTATACACACCCTAGGTTTTAAAACTAATAAATTAAATTAATATATATTGAATAATATATTTTAATTAATTTTATAGATTATATATTGAACAAAAATATTTTAATTGTCATTTTATGGCTTTTATATGGAAAATAATGGAAGTAAACTATGTTTCATGCTTAAAATTTATTTTTCTAAAAACAATGTTTCATTGCATTTTGTTAGCTTATTTAAAATTAAATTATAACTTTTTTAATAATTTTATTGGGTAAAACATATTATATATTATGAATCAGCATAATTAATAAAATTTAATAGGGTTAACCTAATTTTTTTATAATATATAGTAAAATCAATAATTTTTTCTACCACAGTTATGGTTAAAACGAGTTAACCAAAGTGGTTAAACTGAGGTATATGGGAAGGAATTAAACATAAAGTTATATAATTATTATTTGAGATATTTCAACATTATATTACATTATCTTCAAATAATGTTCCAATTTTCTAGGTTATCATGAATAAAACATTATAATATAGAAATACTTTAAGTAATTCCATGTGTGCCCCTCCCCTAACCTAAAAAAGGAACATATTATTATACCTTAATAACACAATTTCATCTATATTGATCAAGAAATGCCTTATAAAAATCCTTAATATTTTCCTTTCCCTCATCCCTAATAAATACTTATTCTCCATAGACTAATATTTGAAGGTTAATTGTTTATCTCAAAAGGGGCCACTCAAATAATACATATAAAGCTTAAATGAGCTCTTTAAATATTATTTCTTCTATAATAAATTATAAAACTATCTTATCTATAAAAAATAGCCAATATAGTATCATAAATACACATATATGTTATTATGGTTATGGAACAACCGTTTTAAGAGTTTTATTCATCAAATTGGAAATGATGGTATCCCTCATGTATTCATGTGGACAATAGCATGTACATAAAAATATGATTCATTTTACATCATCATGATTCATGTTAGGATATAATGAAGGAAATATTAAATATATGTGATATTTATTAAATAATTACAGTTCTTTAAAAATAAAATATTATATATATTTATTTCATTATTTTTGTTATAAAATGAAAACATTGTTCATGTTTCACCCCTGGTTTCTAGAAATTAACCCTTTATTTATTATTTTAAGTATATAAATTATAATAGTGAAGTTTTGATAACTTTAAATTTTTTTTGGGAACAATGGTACGACGCACGGGCTACACACGATTTCTCCAAAACGAACAAAAACCTAGGAGAAACCACACACTTGGAAAATGGATTAGGGATTTTAAGGAAGTGGCTTCAGCACATTTAGCACATTATTAGGTAGAAAATGTGAGATTCATATTTTTTCTAGGGGATAACACATTATTTGAACATTATTTTCCTAACAGTGTGACTAAATTGTGTGCAAGGTCAAAGTTAGATCCTAAAAAATTGATCTAACACATTTCTGCCATTATGTTTCTTATTTTCCCTCCAATGCATCCCCAAATCAGAATTTTGGTCTCAAAATGGTTTTAAAACCTCTCCTAGGTGAATTGTAAGCGATCAAAATCCATCCCTTAGTGCATTGAAGTCTTATTCTTGCGGTAAGTGTTTGTTCTTCTTCACTCTTGACGTTTTTGATAGATATAAATCCCTCTTATAGGTTTCTGAGGTCTAAGCCTGATGCAGGTATATATAAGGTTTTATATGCTGAATAAGTTTATTTTTAGTCATGGTTATGATAGGGGAAGAGATATAAGGTGGGTTCGTGAAGATTTAACCAAGTTTCATTGGTGTTCCTTGTTCGTTTATCATTTTCACAAAAAAAAAACATCGAGGCATGTGGATTCACTGTTATATCATCTTTATAAATTGATTATATTGATTTAAAATGGATTATTTTGTGTAAACTTGATTGTGAATTATATGTTTAATTATTTTTGGAAACCTACTTGGGTAACATTTTGAGGAAAAATGGGAATTGGGTGTTCTTACAAAAGTACATTGGTTTTTTCTTAAATCATGATTTAAATTGTAGTTTTTCTTCTATAATTGTGGTAAAGGTATTAATCAAAATGTTTTCAATAAAATGGATTATTTTATCGAAATTAATTTTGTAAGGTTTATTTAAATTAATTTGTTTAAAGTTTTTAATAAAATAATGGATTTAATGAAAAGGACGAAGTGGTTGTCTTTGGCATTGGTTTTTAGCATAATGGTTGTATGTGTTCATGTGAATTTGTTATAGATACGGGTAAGGATCCTACACTATAATTAGTGGGATGAATAAGGGTTAGGGCTCTCCGTCATCAAAATGGTTCACTAGGGGATGACTTAGTAAAATTATGAATCACTAATCATGAGTATAGGGAGGTATCAGTTACATGCATGGATGGATGTGTGGATAGGTGGAATGAAATTCTTATGCAAAATTGGATATTTAGAAATGTATTCAAATCCTTGGTTGGATATTTTAATTAAAAATAATTTTTTTCTAAAAAATTGGGTGGCATGTAACTTGTTTATATTTGGTTATAAACGTTTTTTATAATTTTTTTATATTTTCTAGTAAGGCCTTTTAGAAATTATTTCATATAAATTATTTTATATAAATGTTGGTAACATTTATATCCTAGTGGTGTGTGTGGGAAGTCATTGGAGAAAACCTAATGAGTTTTATTATTCACCCTTGCTTTGGCACATTCATTCGTTTACAAATGTCATATATCAGGACATGGTAAAAGGTAAAGTATCACATATCTTTAGCACTACTTTGTGATAGTTGGTCTATTTAGTAATGTTGTAGAATATATCTTGTATTGTATTGAGTGTAATGGTTTTATTGGAGTTTTATTAGTTATATTTCGATGTAGTACACTTTGGTGGGTTTTGATATAAAATAATTGGTTGTGTTTTCATTCTTTTTATCATGCATCAAATAATGGTTTTTTTGGTTTGGTTTTATTACATCAGTTGTTGCATTCTTAAAGCATAAATCACCCCTCAAATGTATTGAAACCCTTCATTATTTATTTATAGTATGTGGAATCTTTGGGATTTCATCTAAGGCTGAGTATAATATTATCACCATCTCAAGAAAATGAAGGGGAGGGATGTTACAGTTCTTGTGTTCATAGAGATTACAGTCTCATTGAACGGTGTAATTCATTTTTTGGTCTAAACAATTTATGGATGGTTAAATGTTTTTATATAATGTATATATATATATTTATATATATATTATTTTAAGTAATTATTAACATCAATTATATTATTTATTTAGAAACATGAATTAAGGACCATAATAGATTAATTAAAATATTAATGAAAAATGAATGATTTTTCATGGAAAATAAATTTTTAATAATAAAAAATTAACTAATGGGTCTTCAAATTTCAAAAGTGGACCATATACGGTATTATAGTTATGAATATGGTTCAATTAAGGAATAATAATAAATTAGAATTTATTGTCCATGAGGTTAGTTCACTTAATGAGCTATAAACACATAAGGATAAGGTTTTACATTATAATCTTAATTTTTATAGGGATTATTTATTCTTACATTTTTATTATAACATAATATGAATTTTCTCTCAAAAATATAATTTATTTTCTACTCCTCATGTTATTTACATATTGAAAATATTTTCCTTTAATTTTACACTCTTTATGTTCAAAATATAATGATATAATTGTTTTATGGAAAATCATATTTATTTCTCTCTTTGGTCAGGATTATTTTTCTTCAATGTTGAAATTTTTTAAAGAATTTTTTTACCATTTTATACTGATTCAATAAATTAATTTTTATCCATGTTTAAATTCATGTAAAAAATTAAATTTAATATGTTTGTTATTTTCTGAAAGTGTTACTTTTTCTTTATACAAAAATGTGAATTAATTTTTTGTTTTTACGTACCATGCTTGTTTGAATTTTCCCATCATCATGACTTATCTTCAATTTTAAAATTAAAATAAAATTTTCAATGGTTATTTTCAAAGGAAATATTTTCATTAATTTTTTTTAAATTATTATATTTTAAATAAATGATTTCAAAATGAATGGGGTATTTTTCTTAGTAATTGTTCAAGTGATATTTTCAAGGTATTTCCATGTATAACTACATTCATTGATCATTATTATAAATTTATTTTGATATTATACTAGTGTAATATGTTTATTAATTTATAGGATTATATATTGTTTTTATGATGAAAAATTTATTAAACCCATTTTCTGTGGGTTATGTAATGATAAAATGTTAAATGATTTTAGGATATTGTGGGATACACATGAATATATTACAATTATGTGACTAGTTGGTCCATTATATACAACAAATGAATTGGGTAAATAATATTGTTTTATGAGATCAAAGTGTTCATATGATGTTATCCCAAGCCAAAAATTGGGTACATGAGATATTATATGAATCCAAAAATATGGTACATGGTAGGTTATCCTAAGCCCAACATAGGTACATGGGTTGTTAGACCAAAAATAAAATGTGATAAATGTCTTGGTGGGTAGCCCTAAAATAAGATTTTTGTGGTTATGATTATGACACACATTAGTCCAGTATTTAATGTACTGATCTTTTGCTAATGTTATGTTCCACGGTTCATGTTTGTTGATTCCTTTATGATTTATGTCTTATGAAGTGCCTATTTTTATTCCATCAATAATGACTATGATCTATGAATTATTGGTTATGAATTTAAAATGTTAAGCAGATGTTATCATACACTTATAATTTTTATATGATTATATATGATCATTTGTTGATATATCCCTTGTTTAACCTTACTAATAATATAATCTCATCCTTTATTTTGTTTTATTTTACCCATTATATGAAGAATGTTTTATGTCTAATTTGTCTAATAAGGGTGACATCGGTCAAGAACGTAGTAGAAGATGATGTAGATATTTCATTTTCTAGTGGTTTATGTATAAAAGTTTAAAATGAAACTAAACCATTATGGTTTCAATATGGATTTTATAGATATTTAATGAGTATTTGTAAAATAAGATGTAATATTGATGTATGTACTCTTTGGGTCAAATCAAACTGAGATATCTATACACTATAACTGATCTAGACCACAGTAAGGCTCGAGTCGCATTCCTGACCACCCTGGGATGACAAAAATATTTAATGATGTTAATGTGAATAATGATAATGATTTACCATTAATTACCTAATAAATAAAAATTTTAAAATTAATAAAAAAACAACTAAGAAAATAAAAAAAAATTATTTCATTTTCTTATATAATTATAATCGAACAAAGTATACATAACTAGAAAATGATACTCAAAATAAATACAAATCTAAATTAATATTCCTCATATCCAACTTAGATTCCCCTATACAACTCAAAATATAATCCATTTTTCTCATCAAGATATCAGATATATTGGTATTATCTACAAAATATACAAATAGAAGACTTAGCTAAATACATAGCAAGGTGTGTTTTTAGGGTGTGAGCTATTCTAGTAAGATCCTACCAAGTGTTATATAAATTCCAATTATTTAAAAAATTACATTAATTACATTTTGAAATTAAGATTATAAATGTATCATTGTATTTAACTTTTATGAAATCAAGCGAGTATGGGTTAAAATTTAAAATTATTTCAAAATAGAACTTTGAAAACTTATTAATTAAGAAATATATACAAGAATTATAAATAAAAATATTATAATTCATAATTTATGATAAAATTTATAAATGTGAGACATCAGGAGTTCATATGTGAAACTAAGGCAGGGTCACTAAGGATTCCCATTCATAACATAACCATCAACAAAATTACAATTATATCTAAAACCACATCCAATAATGTATAGACCACTAGCAAGAGTGTTATATTAAAGTTGTGGTGAATCCCATGATAGACTAATAAAATACATATAATGACTAGCCACCATATCCATAGTCTCATCATGGATAGGATAGTAATTTATATGGGTATTTTTCTCAAATCCTATCACAGTTATTGTCTTAAGAACCCGCCTATGTACCTATGGTTTTCCCTATGATGTTTTATCTAAATGAAGAAGATCAATAATTTAAAAATTACTTTTTCTCTATAATTCCTTAATACAAAAATTCACACCATTTCATATATATTACAAAAACCTAAAAAACAGTACCAATTTAATTTTAAAACATATTAAATTAGTTTATATATTTGGGAAAACACATCCCAATGTATTCTTCAACTTTTAATACCTTTAACTAAACCCATAGAAATCATTAACTATGATAGAAATGATAAATGTTTGATATAAAAAAAGTTAATAATTTAAATAAATCCATATTATTATTTATATGTATTCATTTTTATGGACTCATATTCATCATAGTTTTATAAATGATTTTATATAATTTTTCAAATGAAACAGGTATAGTTTTATTTAAAATTATTGATTTTCCATGTATCACATGGTTTTAATGAAGAATGAAATTTCTAAATTATAGAATTTTAATTTAAAAATATAACTTAATAAATCATATTATAATATTGAATTTATATTAGGGTCACCTTTTGGTATTTTTATGAAAATATTACTTTGTGGGTCAATATTGCAAAATATCGATTTTCATTAGAACAATCATTTCATTTCATGTATATGAAAAGACCCATTTTATTTTGGATTTTTAAAAGTTTAATTAGTACCATTTTACTAAAAATTATCCAATTGTTTACATATTAATCATAATTACAATTTATTTTGGAATAAAATAAAATTTACTCTGAAAGGGGGACTTTTGTTGAAACTATTTTCGTTGTAGTTTTCATATTTATATTAATAATTATTTTAATTAATTATGTAAATTAAATACGAAAAATAGATATAATATATGAAATATATAGGTTCATATTTGGTTATAATATTAGTTTATTTTTTGTTCATTATGAATACTAATATTGGTAAAACATATCCACCACTATAATGGTCAAAACAGTTTATGAGCAGGTTAAAACTAAGAGAAGGTTTAAAATATCATAAAAATGTTAAATAATGACATTTTGAGTACATTTATTCTCTTAATAATCATATATTTTAAATATTTAAATTCTTGATGACTTTCATTTAATAAATAAATATAATATATTTAAATTATTTTTTGTATTTACAAGTGTGGCACTCACCTCACATATTCAAGTGAAACTCCTCTCCAAACATATTCACACAATTTGAGACATTTAGATCAACTAATGCTACAAAAATACATTCCAAAAATAAAATCCTATGTCTTATACGTTATTTTACAAAAAATATCAACCAAAAAAGAACTAATGTGTAATATAAGAGAGTTTTTCTAGGGAAAAGGTATAATTCTTAACCAAGTGTTTCATGTTTATTTCTTCTTCTACCTCTTATAAATAATCATTCTCCATTCTAATGTAATAAAATCGATATATTAAATTTATTTAAATGTTGTTATTTTTATGTCATAAACCTTTTTCATATCATCTTACATCCTAGGGGAAACTTCACTCGTGCTCATATATAGACTACCACCTCTATGAAGAGATGTGTTTCATTTTTCATCACCAAGCCTTAAACATTTTCAAAATGATGGATCAGATAAATATATATGACTATTATAAAATTTTAAAGATAATTTTTTACTTACCTCCTTATCCCTCCATCCATTTTAGAAGGATAATATTGCTCTAGTTTACATATATACTACCACCTCTAAGAGGCGTTTTGATTCATTTTTCATTTACACCATACAAGGATGGTCATAAGTATAGAAATAATTATTAAATGTGACTCTTATAACATATTTATGATTTTATAAAAAAAATTATCTAATTATTTCATTTACATCCATCATAAAAATTAAAATGTCATTCATGAGCATGTACAGACAACCATTTCCATGAAATTATTTGATTCATTTTTCTTGACCACCTTACATGGTTGCTTTGAAACAAATAGTTAAAATATAAATATTATAATAATATAATTTTTTATATTATTTATTTTAAGTAACCGTTACCTCTCTGACCAGGTTCAATGCACCGATGTTGTTTTGAGGTTATAAACTGCACTACCTCGAAATGTTTAACATAAACTTAACCATCTTAGTAACTAAATTAAACAAGGTATTAAATGAAATAAATAGAATAATTATAATGAAAATAAAAAGAAAATATTAATAATCAATTAAATAAATAAATAATATTATTATTTAGGTTTTATAGATTATGAAAAGTTAGACAGGACGTAAGGTAAGAGTATTTTTTTAACATATTATTTTACTGATTTCCTTCAGACTACTTTTCTTTCAAGTCGATGTAATTATAAAAATATCCACAATATTAAAATTTATGATTTAAATGCTTTAAAAGTTCCTTATAAAATATATTTTACTTTATTTACATGGTTAAACATGAATCCTTTCAGCATTTTCCAAATGGGTTATTTTCTAACTCTTAAAAAGTTGAAGAAAGGAATGTTTTCTATCATCTAAAGCTCGACCAATTTTTTCTAACTTTATAAAAAAATTAAATTATTAAAATTACACAATTACATAAATTTATTTTTAAATTATATCTTATTACTTCTCTTTTGGTGATTAATTTTCCTTTCTATGATTTTTTAAGTTAAGATGATATTTATCATTGTGATAATGTGAAATTTGAATGTATTTAGTTCATGGGTTTAAAATGGGTTTTTAATGATTTAATCATAAAAATTGGAAAGATTGAAAAAACAAATTTCATGATATGGTACTTGATAAATATATTTATTGATTGGAGATCCTGATATAGGCCATGATGATGGGTGATCTTGACATATCCCTCCTACGCATTATAGAATGATTTATTCTTCGAAGACGAAAATGAGTGAGAATAACATGTCGATAAATAATATATAATTAATATGGGATTCATTTATTTTTGAATATTTTGTTAAATTTTGATAATGAGTTATGAATAACATGATCCAAGTTACATTTATTATGATATGAAAAAATTATTATGTAAAAATAATTTTATTTTGGTGTGGAAAAGAGATTTTATGAACTTTTAATTGTGCATGAATTGATTTTCAGTGTAACTTTTTCACAAGTTCCTAACAACCTCATTATTCCTTAATTGTATTCCTATGATTAGTAAAAGTTCATAATATTTTGATAAATGGATTTTTTTTATATGTGGAGTTTATTTCCTTATGGGATCCATGTTTTATTAGATAAACTGTTAGGATTTTCAATGGTGGTCATGTTTTTTACTGAACTAATAAGGTTCTATTATTTTTCATGTTCCTTAATAATATATTTATAATCATCCCATATTTTCAAAAAAATATCATAGGGTCTATGGATTATTAGAATCTATAACAAGATCACATATTCCTCTTTAGGCTCATCATAAAAGAAATAAAATTGTCCAAAATGAAATAGGAGAATAAAATTAAAGGCCTATATTATGGAAAAAATATATACTATATGTATGTGTCCAAATTTTTATATAAAATTATTCCAAATTCTCAAAAAATATAAACTTTATAAAATGTGAATGTAAAAAATATGAAATCCATTCTTTCAAACTGATATTTATCAGTTGGTAAAGTAAAAAACATTATAATTTGTATTAAAGAATAGTTTTGATATCCTTAGTGGTTTAAATAATGTTAAAATAAACTCTTATGATATTAATATTTCTATTAATATTATCGTGAGAGTGAATTTGAGTATTTTCATGTTTCTTCATTTAATCTATGTAGGACCAGAATGGTTTTATGCAATGGAGAAAAGGAATATAAAGTAGATAGGAATCAAGAGGATAATATCCTTCCAAATATAAAACCTAAAATGATTATAATAGAATAATTTGTGTTATTCTTAATTCAGTTGAAACATGTTATTAATGGTGGCACCCATGAAAGACAACAACTTGATTCACCATATCGGAACATGACTATAGTGAATAATTACATGAATATCACCCTCTAAAATTTGGTGGATAGTTTGTCTCAGAAAAAATGATGGATGGAAAAATAAAATGGATATGACATTAAATTATTTGAGATTTACATGACATCCAATTTAAATTAATTATATTTATCATTTTAAAGGATAAAATGATCTATGGTGGTTTATTATTAAGTATAGAAATGAAAATAAATAGATTTATATCATAGCGTGCAAAGCTTTTATATTTTTTTCATTGAGAATTATTTTCATAATGTTTTCCATATGAAGTTACTAATTAAGTTTATAGAGTTTAAAAAAGTAAGAAGAATTAGTGTTATTTTACGAAGAAAATTTCATAAAACATTTCTAAGCATGAAATGAATTTTATTTTCTGTTATGGTTGTAAAATTGATAGATTTTACATTGGTTTGAAATAAATATCATGATAAGTGTTGGTATCTCAAGAAAATAAATTTTAAAAAGAGGTATTTCATATTGAAAATAATTTTGAGATGCATTTTTCCAACAAATATTTACACAATGAAAATAAGTCCAAGTTGAAATAAATGGAGAAGTAATAAACCCATAAATCTAGAGGTTATCCCCCCAAAGGTTCCAAATGTGGTAAAGGGAATTGTAAATAATGTTTTATTAGATTAGGAAAGTGTAAATGATGAGAAAATCTTGGGCATTTTTCTTGTGAGTATAAGGAAAATATTTTTGATTAAAAAATATGTTGGAAGATAGATAGTAATTCAAAAGTAAAATATTTTATTTATAATAAGTTGTAAAATTATGCTAAATCATGTTTGATGTTTGTAAATCAGAATTGGAATAATCAAGATCATGAATAGAGAGATGTAGAAAAATTCTTTATGCACTACCACTATAATATTGGTACATATAAATGATGTGGTGACTGGTAAATTGTTTTTTTATTGAGATTATTTCGATTCCTTATTTGAATCAGGATCTATTAATTTTTTATATTAGGAAATTTTTTAAATAAAATAGAAATAACATCTCATTAAATGATGTCAAAACTATTGGAAAACCTTTCATAATAGAATAAATGGAAGAAGAAAATATTTTATTATTCTTATTATCATCTATCAAATGGTTTTCTGAAAACCTTATTGACTTTCCCATTGTAGAGTTTGACATTATTCTGGGTATGGATTGGATTTTTGTTTATCATACTATTATAGATTTTAGAGATAAATATGTTATTTTTTTATTGAGTTTCAGTTTGAATATAATAATCAATCTATACCTTTTATAACACATCAAAAATCTAATCAATACACGAAACATGAAGTGATATTAATGTTTCACATATTCTTTAAAATAAGGGAACTATTAAAATTAGTGTTTTTTTGTAGTCAATAAATATCTCGATGTATTTATTTAAGATTTCCTTGGTTTTAATCCTTATAATGAGTCTTAATTTACTATTGACATAGTACCTGATGCTAAGATAATTTCCAAACCCCTTTATAAAATGGTTCTAGTAAAACTTTTGGATTTAAAAATGAAGTTACCAGAGTTTCTTGATAATGGTTTATTCTACCACAAAACTTCCCCTTGGGGTGATCTAATTTTGTTTTTTAGAATAATGATAGTTCCAAGAGACATTAAATTGAATACATATCACTCAATAACATCATTATTAAAAAAAATATCTAATTACACATATCCATGACTTGTTTGATCTACACAAGAGGACGTAGTATTTTTTAAAGATTAATCTCAAGTATAAGTATTAAAAGTTGATGGTGAAGGAGGAATAAATTCTATATATGGTGTATCATACTAGGTATATGAGTTACGATTTTTTGGTTATGAATTTATTTTTTCATTTAAAATTATTGTAATTATAAATATTATAGACAATTCTTTCCCTGATTATTTGGAAAACTTTTCAGTGGTTTTTATTATTTTTATTCTATTTTATTATAAAACATATGAGTAACATGGGAAATATTAATGGAAAATTTTGTAGACATTAAAAGAATATATATTCAATATAAAATTCATTAAATGGTAATTTTAATTTCAGTATATTTAATTCATTGCATATTTTTTTAATGCTTGAAAAACAGTTGATCGTATTTAAACTAAAGTGGTGGAAGAGTGGTTAAGGCCTATATAAGTCAATTATATTTTTAGTTTTCATAGATTTTTGGGTTAATGCCATTAATTTTCAAAAAAAATTGCATAGTTATCAATGACACTAAATCTGTTAAATCTAAAAAGAGTTAAATTAATCCAGATAAAGGAATATGATAAATGTATCCTAGGATTGAAAATTATATTGGTTAATGTTACAATGTTAAAATTTACAACATGAAGTGATTAATTTTTTTAAAGTGATTTATTTCTTAAGGGACTTGGTTGTGTCTTGATACAAGATGACTGGGTAATTGTATATGTTTCAAAACAATTACAAATCCTAGAGAATAATTAAATTAGTCATGATCTCGAGTTTTTAGTGGTGGGTATTTCCTTACAAAATATAGGCATGTATTATAGAGGGTAATCTAGGAAGTATATACTAGGAATAAATGTTTAAAGAATGTATTCACTCAAAGGAGTTTAACATGAGGCAGATAAGATGCTTAAAATTGATGTAGTATTATGCTTGTATGATTCATTATCATTCAAGTAAATAAAAAATGTTATTCATTCTTTTATTCAAAATGATAATGTATCATTGTCAATGTTACATTTAGAAAATTAATCTTTGGAAAATGATTTAATGAATGTTTTCCTAGAAATTGTGCATACATGAACCCCATATCATTTTGTTCAGGTTTCAATGCAGTTTTCTTTATCATAAAAAATTAGGAATCCTAAAAAATAGGATCATGAATTATAAGAAATTTTAGAATTGTTCATGAAGGGTATGTTTTCTAAATTTAATATTGATAATGAAGGTATTATGTTATTTGGAATTAGTTGGCATGAAAAATGATTCTAAATTAAATAAGGTATATTTATGTTAAGTTCAAATTTCTCAAATTTATTTTCACCTTATAAGAACTATGATATACAAAAACCATTAAGAGTATTATTGGTCAATGTAATGAAGAAATATATTACTGAATTTACCATGAAATGTTTTGCTTGTTAAGATGTTAAATATGTGTCAAAAATATAGAAGGGGATACTTCATCCTTTTCCAATACCTAAATAAAAGTGGATGAATATATCCAAGTGAAAAGATATCTCATTTGATGTAGGAGATTATTTTTTTTGTTAAATTATATCTTTAGAAGTGTTTTATGAATTTTTTTTAAAATGGAAATTAAATTTCAGGATTTATTAGACCTTAATAAATTAAGGAAAAAATGGGATCTATTTTATAATGAGTAGTATTCCCTCATTATTTATTCGAAGCACATGATGTGTGTGACACACCAGAATGATAAAGAGTTAAATGACTGAATGATATGACTCATTTCAACAGGGTGCTCCTGGATTTTTCAGGAGCCTACCTGATTAAAACTCAAAATATAATCATTCTTTTCTTAGAGTAGTGATCAGGATTGGTGATATTTTGGGAAGTTTTCAAGGGTATGTTTGAGAGAGGAAAAAGCACACCATAAATGACATGTGGTGGTCTTGGGAGACTATAATTTGTCAGATGACCCAGTCGAGTACATGGGTGGGCCCTAAGGTGGGGACCACATGTCTGTGGGGCTACTGGTTGTACCTAGCAGGCCAGGACCTGACAGCCATGTTGAATGTGGGGTGTTTGTGCATTCACCGAGACGCAGTTTTCATATTTCATATCAGAGCTGGTATCTATCCTTAAGTGCATTGCACTTTATGGGTTGATGTGTAGTGCCTACAATGAGGATGTTGTGCTCTATGGGGGGGGGGGGGGGGGGTGAGTGAAACACCCCAAAATTATAAAAGTTTAAATGACTAAATGATACAACTCATGTCTACAAGGTACACCATTATTTTCAGGAGCCTACCTAATTAGAACTCCACAGTTAAGAATACCTGTTATAGAGTAATGATCAGGATGGGTAAATTTCTAAGAAGTTCTCCAATGTGTGTGTTTGTGAGGAAAACGTACACTAGAAAGGACATGTGGTGGCCTATGGGAATTTTCATTAGCTTGATGACCATTTCAGGAACGTGGGTGGCCCCAATGTGGGGACCACAAGTCAACAAGTTACACTTTCTAGTATGCTTAGGAAAAAGGACACTAGAGATGAAATGTTGTGGCCTGTGGGGTCTGTCATTTGTCAGAAGACCCGTTCGGGCATGTGGGTGGGACCTAGGGTGGGGACCACATGTCTGTGGGGCTACTAGTTGTACATAGAGTGCCAAGATGCGATTACCATGTTGAAGGTGGGGTGTCTGTGCTTTCTCCAAGACCCAGTTGTCACATTTTTTATCACAGTTAGTACCCACCCTTAAGTGCAGCTCACTATATGGGTTGAGATGTAGGGCCCACAGTGAGGAAGGTGTTCTTTAAGGGGGGGGGTGAATGTTACACCCTGGAGTGAAAATGGGTTAAATGAGTAAATGATACCACCCATTTGAACAAGGTACACCTTTTTATTTAGGTGCCTACCTGATTAGAAATCCACAATTAAGCGTGCACGGATTGGAGTAATGATTATGATGGGTGACTTTTTGGGAAGTTTTCCAGTGTGTGTGTGAGTGAGGAAAAAGAAAACTAGAAAGGGAATTTATTGGCCTGTGTGGATTGTCATTAGTCAGATGATCTGTTTAGGCTTGTGGGTGGACCCAAAGGTGGGGACCACATGTCAACACGGTACACCTTCATTTTCAAGATCCTACCTGATTAGAACTCTATAGTTGAGCATGCTTGGATTGGAGTAGTGGTCAGGATGGGTGATTTTCTATGAAGTTTTCTAGGGTTTGTATGATTGAGGACAAATCACAATAAAAAGGACATGTGTTGGCCTGTGGGGATTGTCATTAATCAGATGACCAGTTCGAGCATGTGGGTGGGCCCTATGGTAGATAGAACATCTCTGCAGGGCAACTGGTTGTACCTGGAAGGCTAGGATCAGATGACCATGTAAAAGGCAGTATGTTTGTTCATTCACTGAGACCAAGTTGTCACAACGTGTTTTCTGCTTCATTGTTAAGGTAATATGTACTTGATATATCTCATATTTTAATCTCTAAAATTTTTTAGTTGGAAGAGAATATTTCATTTAAGAAAAAATATTTCTTATTTCAGATATTATATAGAAGAAACCATGAAATAAATTGATTCACTAGGTTACATTTTTATGAAATAATTACATGATTGAGGAAGCAACATAGAAATTAGAAAATACTATATGGGGAAAATACTCTAACTTGTTTAAGTAATGAATAGAATTTTATGGAAAATAATTATTAAATGGGGAAAGAATGTGAAAACCAATGTAATCCTATAAATATAAAAATATTCTGA
The DNA here is from genome assembly GCA_963277665.1 of Viscum album. Lineage (NCBI taxonomy): Eukaryota > Viridiplantae > Streptophyta > Magnoliopsida > Santalales > Viscaceae > Viscum > Viscum album. The sequence continues at coordinate 77,355,726 of OY728163.1, read as the reverse complement.
ATTATAGTTATTAATATTTAAGTTTTCATATTCATCTTAGTTTATATATTACTTTATATTATTTTTCAATCCAAAAAGGAATAATTTATTTAAGAAAATTTTACCATGCATTACATGGGTTTTTAAAAGATAAATTTTATAATTTTATAATTTAAATTTCATAAAAAACAATTCATTTTTGTATTCATAATATTGAATTTATCTTATATATATTTTTTGAAATTTTTTTGAGAACATTTATTTTTATGTGAATTATTAAAAATACTGATTTTTATTAAAACTGTAATCTCCTTTTCAAGATTTAAAAAATTAAAATATATTTTTAATTGTTTAAAAGTTAAATTATTCAAGTTTAAAAGAAATTATTATAAATAATTATTTTTTAAACATCATTATACTTTATTTTGGGTAGAATCATTTTCATACATCAAAGTGACATTTTTCAGAAAACTGTTTTCATTGCAGTTATCATATTTATGTTAAAAATAATTTTTAACAATTCTATAAATTTATTAAGGTAAAATGAATTTCATATTTATAATTATTAGTTTAAATTTTTTTAATATTTTCATTTTGATTTTCTCCATTATAGATAGTAACATCTGTACCACGTTTTCACCATAGTAATTGTTAAAAGAGTTCATGGGGGAATTAAAACTAAGAGGTGGTGTTAGAAATATCATAAAATATTGATATAATTTTTTAATGATATTATTTATTATCTTAACATCATAAAATTTAAATATTTTTATTTTTTGCACATTAAGTTGGGAATTGAAGATAATATATTTAATATTTTTTTGTATTTACAAGTGTGACACTCCCCTCACCAATAAAAGGGAAGACCATCTCCTCAATTATTCACATACATTGATCCATTTATATAACCAAATAAATTAATTAATACCTTTCCAAAAACCCTCCTTAAATCCTGTATTTTTTTCTCATCAAAATACCAACTTATGATGTCTTAAGGTGTAATATAAGGGATGTTTCCAAAATAAATTGTATAATTATTAACTGATAGTTTCATATTTATTTCATCTTATACATCTTTAAGATATTCTTTAAACTTTATCATATAAATACCTAATTATATTAAATATACTTATATTTTATTATTTTGACCTTATAACCCTTTTATATCTTTTATTACATCCAACGGAAAATGAAAATATTTCTCATTCATACATGTGAACTACCACTTCCAGGGAGAGATGTGTTTCATTTTTCATTACCAGATCATATGGATTGTTAAAATGATTGTTAAAATAATTATACATTATATTTATGAAAAAATTATTAATATTTAAATAAGGTATATTTAATACCTTATTACCCTTCCATTCATTGAAAAATGATAAATTCACTCATGCATAGATGTAGACTACCACCTCCATGTAGTGATGTGATTAATTTTTTATTTCAACATTACAAGGATGTTTATAATGATATAACTAATAAATAAATATTACTTTTATAAAATATTTATTATTATAAAAAACTACAATATTATAGACTTTTTTTTTATTTTCCACATATTAGAAAAATTAAAACATTGTTCACGCGTATGTACAACTTATCGACTCTATGGAACGATGTGACTCATTTTTCCTAATTTACATACATGGATGGATTTAAAAGTTTATTAATTTTATAAATATGATAAATATGAAAATTTTATCCTTATGGAATAAGTATAAAGATAGAAAATATAACCAAATTCAACTCACCAATGTTGTTTTGAGGTTACTAACTAATCAACCCCAAAGTATTCAACATGAGCTTAATCATCTTAATAGCTAAATAAACAATGATAATAAATGAAAAAAAGGGAATAATGATAATTTAATTAACATGAAATTTGTTATTATGTAATTAAATTACTAATAAAATTTTATCATTTAGTTTTTCGATAACATACAAATCTAGAGAGTACTAAAGGAAAGGGCCAATTTTTTAAAATATTGTCTTAAAGTTTTCCTTCCAAATAGTTTTCCTCAATGTTGAGGTTATTTGGAAAGTTCCAAGAATAATATAATTTATTATTTAATATATTGAGAAATTCATTTTGACTATATTTTTCTTTCTTTAAATGGTTAAAAAAATATAACCTTTCAATGTATTTTGTATGGGTTATTTTCATATTTTTATAATGGTGTAAAAAGAATGTTTTTAACATATACATCTTGACTAAATTTTCCTTCATCAAATATATTATTTATTATCATGAATCCTTTAAAAATAAATATAGTTTATAATTTTATATTATATTCACACTATTACATTTTTTCACTTCATGATTTTTCAATGAAAAATGATATTTCTTTTCTTGATTATGATAAAAATAGAATTTGTTTTTGAAGTGCCCAGATTAGTGTGAATCACTGAGAGGGGGAGGGGGTGAATCAGTGATCCCTTAAAACATTTTACTAATTGATTCTTTATCAATTAAACCTCTATGGATGGTTAAAGCCTCGATCCACTATTCTTGTATCTCTCAGCCTTTCCTCGAATGATGTAGTAAATGTAAAGGCACTGGACACAAGGATTTACAAGGTTCGGCACCAAAGGCCTACGTCCTTGCCATGTTGGTTATATGCCCCAACACGGTTTCTTCCATTATAATATGTTAGTATTACAATGGTCGATACAGAGTCCCACTGTATCTCTCCTGAGTCCCACAGGAGGGTCTTTATAATGTGTCCCACAGTGTTACCAGAGTCCCACTGGCCTGCTCCAGAATCCCACTGAAGACTTCTTCCGCCCTGAGTCTCACAGGGGGATTCTTCTGGCTTCTCGAGTCACACGAGCAGCACTTCTTCACTTCAAGTTCTTCATGTATCATCAGCAGCTTGGGATAAAGGCTGCTGGCCTTGCTCTGTACCTCTTCTGACTTGTGATGAACAGGTCTCCTCGTCTTGATCAGGATTTATCTCCTTTCTCTTAGGATGACCTGGCCTCTCTCTTCAAGAATCTTCAACAGCCTCTAAAAAGGTCTGTTGGTCTTGCTCTTCACTTCTGATCACTTCAGTTGATCAGGCTCTTCTCAATATATTGAAAACTCAGAAAAATGATTTCTTTATCATTAGTCTGGCTTCAGTTTGACTTCAAAACAACTTCAAGCACTGAGTGCATGACATCTCTTCATCCTCATGCACTGACAGCATGGATTCTCAATAATCTTCAAGAACTTCTGGTCTTGGTCAACTCAGATGCACACAACCATATTTGAGATTGTTCACATGTGCACGTGCATGCATACAAGCATGCACTCCCCTTCTTCTTCTTGGTGTGATAAACCCTCAAACGGTGTATTCTCCTTTTGGCACACACACACCTTCTCAAATTCTTTCACACTCTTTGTTCTTTTTGTTTACACACTTAATGTGTGTTCTTATTTAGTGTGAATATCCTTCTTATTCTTCTTCTTAGTGAGTACACTTCACATTGAACACACACTAAGGTTAGGCCTTCACTTTTTTATCACACACAACTTGTTCTTAGTTTTGCACACACTTGGGCTTGGCCTACTTCACTTACTAAGCACACACACTTCCTTGTTCTTTTAATTTTCTTCAAAGTCTGCACATCACTTATGCACACACTTGGTTCTCCATTTTTCACAAACAAGGGCTACGAACTCATTTTTAATTTTCACACAAAAGTTGTGGTGGCCTTCTTGTTTTGCACACACCCAAGGCTACGGCCTTCACTTGTTTTCACTTAGTACACACACTGCCAAGTGTGTTCTTCCATTTGCATGCACACCAAAACTAATGTCTCAGACTTCTCTTGCTCACACCCGAACACCAACCCAAAGAGGTGCACAAGTGGTGAGGCCTTCTCATCACTTTAAACACCACGTTGGGTGTGGGTTTCACTGGCCGCGCAAGTGCACAAGGCCACAAGGACGCGCAAGTGTGCACTGGCCGCGGGGCACGCAAGTGCAACACCCGCATGCACTTCCTCCTGCCACGCAGGTACACGGGCAGTGAGGGTGCCAACCTCGAGCGCGGAAGGAGATGCGGCTGGGGTTCTTCTTATCGCGCAAGGGAGGCGCGCAGGGGACTCCTTCCTTCTTTCACGCAAGTCTGCGCGAAAGGAACCAAACGGAGCTAGGAAAGCTCCGGGCTGCTGCCGCGTAAGTGATGCGCGCAGGCTGTTCTTCGCGAGACATTGAGAGATCTCACGGGACTTCGATGTTTCAGCAAACTGCACCGAGGTATCGACCTCTCTTTATATAGGCAGAGGCGGTGCGGTTCATCCACGTGGGATAAATCTCAAATCCCCGCAACTTTCGGGTTTTCAAGATTATGTGAATCTTGATATTTCTCCTCGGTTCACCGTGGGTTCTCCTTCTTTATTTTCCTCTTCATGCATGTGCATGGAAACGTACGCATGCCTCCGTTTATCCCGATTCATGCAAAGCATAAACTCCACGTGGCCTCGGCCAGTTTGGGTTGCTTCGTCCGAACTTGAATTCTCCCATTTGTTTCATGAAAACCAATATTTATGCATGGATAGGTTATTTGTGTCTAGACGAACTAGAAGGTGTCTTCGGCTTGTACAACAGTGGTCGGATGCTCAAAAACCATCCTTGTAAGGTGCCTGGTTCGAAGGAGGAGTCGCGGGTGGCCTCGGGAGAGCTCAAGGTAGAGGACGACTCCTCAACCGTCGGATCCGGAGTTGAGAAGACATCGGACGGCCGCGATCAGAAGATCTCACGGGGGATCAATCGGGCGGTCGAGATCTGGCGCGCGATCGATCGAGCGGCCAGGATTCGCTCCGCGGCAAAATCCTGTGTCCCACATCGATTCGGCGGCCATTTTCCATGCGGTTTATCAAACACCGCCTCCCTGCCAACGCTCAGTTGCACTTCTCCCCTCTCGGTGCCGCCCCACACCGAGTTCTCTTAGCGGGCGCGCTCTTACGCCCACCCCTGCCACTCGGGCGCGCCCCTGGCACCCACGCTGCGTCCTGTGGGTGCGCCCCTGCCTCAGGGCTACTGCCTTGGCCTGAGGACTCTTGAGCACGGTTGACCCTCGGGTCCCGCATGCGCTCGAGGTGCTGTCCTCGGCTGGCCTTCCTTGGTGGCCCACTTTTTTGCTAAGTGTAGAACAAGTCCTTTGTGTAAAAACAAAGTGACCAAGTTCAAATGCCAAATGCCAAATGCCAAATGCCAAATGCCAAGCACCTCCTCCTCTATTCTTATTCTCTTCTCTTCTTCATTATAATTCCTCCAATTCTCTTCAACATTTATTCATCACATAGATGGAATTCCCGAAGGGTCTTCATCTTCAAATGATGCTCCGGAAGCACATAACTCTTCATTGATCTTCAATGATCCAATCAGAGATCAAATTGGAACTTCTTCAAATTCACATGCACTAAGTGATAGTGCATGGAATTCATTCAATCCACATCATCCACTTACAACTTTTAGATGGGTCATCTTCATCCCCTCATGCATTGTGAAGACAATGCATGGTCTTCTGTCATTGTTGTGACATTGTATCTAGTTGATACAAGTTCTTAGAACTCTAAGAACTGCTCATCAATCGTCTGATGTAATGATGACGCTCCATCATCATCCATTCTTCAAGTGGTGTAACTTAGTATCATCTTGATACAAGTATTGAAACTTTAATAACAGTTCTACAATCGTCTGATATGCATGAAGAATGTTTCAACCACAAAATCCTATGTCACTTAGTGAATCTCCTAAGTGACATGCATCGTAGTACCATGTCCATTCGCCTTTCCTCACCAACACCATCACATCCTTTGTCATTCTCATCTTGAAATTCCTTGACATCCATTCATCTTATGAAAACATCATGCCTCATTGACAACAAATGCAACACAGTGCACTTCAATCTCCCCCTTTGTATTTGTTGGCAATACACTAGAGCACATATGAACGGGTCAATATGGGTGCCAATATTTCTCCCCGTTATTGGCAATCAAATGCAAAGGTGTGGTGTGGTTCTCTTCAAAATATTTCTCCCTCCCTTTGAATGGAATCTTCTTGAAAATCACTAAGAGAGGGATGATGCCACATGTACACTTTAGCAAAGAACCTTTAGTAAATCATCTCTAAGTCTACTTGGGCTAACCCGGTGTAGAAAACAAGAGTGATATAACCAAGATTTTCAATGTTTTCCATATTTCACTATACATGTGAGATCATGCTTCAAGGGATTTGAAATTTTTCCGATATATAAACGAATTGCTAAATCCTGCACATACTTCACAAAACTCATTAGAAAGTTCAGTGCAAAGATAAATCTCCCCCTTTCATCTATTTTCCTTCAATCAATACTCCCCCTTAATTGACATGATGAATACAATTAAGAAACAAGGGATGAAAGTATGATTGGAATACCTTTACTTTTCTCAAGATGATATTAAATCTTAGAATATCATCTTCTCTAGATTGGCTCCCCCTCATGGGGTGCACTCCATTCTTTCCAAAACCATCCTCCAGTTGAGAATGATCATCATCTTTAATTCCCTGCAATGTTAGCACATGTAAATACCAGAAGTATAAGGGAATAAGATGGAACCTCCTTGGTTCATCAATGTGAACAACAAGGTTGAGAAGATTCTCTCAACCGAGATGTCCCATTTTCACCATTCTTCACACTTTCACATTTGATCTTCAATGATGTTTGTGCTGGTGTGGATCTCAACACCTCTTTAACTTCTTTGTGTGTGACTCCTTTATTTCTAGGTGCCTTCTGAGCACTAGAGTCTCCTGGTGCAATCTTCATTCTTTTGAAGAATCCCTTCTGATCTGGAATAAATATCATGCATTTATCACTAGTATGTCCAGCTTGATTGCACCTCACACACAGAACTTGATCTTTATGTGAAATATTTTTCTTTCATTTTGCCTTAGCTATTGCCAGTGCTTTATCTTCAGCTCTATGAAGCTCTCTGGAAAGTTGCAACTGATTAGGCCATATGACTAGTAAGTCACTTGGAAGTGTGGCCTTAGTTCTGGAAGTTTCACATGGTTCTTTTGATGCTGTTAAGCTACCATTCTTAGGAAACAAATTTTCAATCAATCCCTTCTGCTTCACTTGGATTGATTGTCTGTTTGAGTTCAGTATTCTTCTATTGAATTCCATGGATTGTTTACAAAGATCTATGGTGTGGCCTTTCTTTCCACAGTAGAAGCATGTATTATTGGTGGTCCTTCTGGATGCATCACCCTTCTTGGATTTAGACTCCAAGGTCTTCTCTTCCTTTTTCATAATCTTCTTGGGATCATCATCCACTTTATTATGCTTGCTTCCCAAGGATTCTTTCTGATCCAGGTTCTGTGATCTTTTCTTCTTTTGAGCTCTGGATACAGTTGGAGATTGACATGTATCTTTTTGACCACTTTTGCACACATCCCAAATGTTATCAAGCAATCCAAATCTATTAGAAGTAAACAGATGTCTCTGGACATGTGGATGTTGCTTCTTTTCCTCTGGCTTGCTCCCCCTTGGCATGGGCTTCCTTTGTGCTTTGACATTCAGTGGATTGTACCAAAAATCCTTTGCACAGTGCCCATACTTATTACAACACCAAAATTAAACCACGAATCTTGACCTTTTGAGTCCTTCTAGATGTTGGGCACTTTTCTTGAATTGCTGTGTTGTTTCAGGAGAGCTCTTTTTCTTCATCCATGCTTGTTTGGAGTTCTTCTTCCATCTTGCACTTTTGTGGAAACATAATTAGAAGCTTTAGTACAAGATGGGATGGATGGTACCTTCCTTTTAGAAGATGTTTCCCTTTTATTAGAGGATGTCTTTCTCTTAGAATCATCCTTCTCAAAGCTCACTTGAGTGTCAACATTTCTTCCTTCAGCTGACTGGGAGGTTTCAGCTTTTGGTGATTGCTGATTTTTCAATATCACCTCTAATTCTAAGCATTTCATGTTGAGGAAGTTCTTCTCATTCTCAACAAATCTTAGCTTTCCTTCCCAATTTTCTTTCAGCTGTTCCAACTGGTCTTCATGCACCTTCTTCAATTCTAGCAATGAATTGTCAAGCTCCTTCACCAATTTGACTTTTTCTTCTAGTTGAGCATCTCTGACAACCATTGACACTTTTTGCCTCTTTTCCAGCGCATGGAAAACAGCTTTAACCATTATCATAAAGAATTATTTCTCAGAAAGGATTCTTTGAAATTCTTCAGTAGTGTCTTCATATCTTTCATTGAAAATAGATACTGTTTCATCTTTATCCTTCACCAGCTTTCTGAGAGTGTTGGTTATGCCAACCCTTTTAGCCAACTGATCTTCCATTGTATTGGCTTCTTCTTCTAGCTGTAATTTTTCTTCTTGAAGATCATGGATTCCTGTAGCTATACACTTTTCCACTTCCATGGGGACTGTCTTCTGAAGATATTTGAGTGCATTTTGAAGATCATTCATTGTTCCAACTTCATCACAGCTAGGACAGGCTTTCTTCATCTTCTTGGCCTGTTTCTTCTTTCTATTTTTCTGAGTCTTGGCAGATATCTCCATTTGAGGTTGGTCGCTCATTTCCTCAAATCTGCACTTCATAAAGACTCCCTTGTATCTTTTAGAGGTAACCTTCTCTCTGATACCAATTGAAGTTCCCAGATCAGTGTGAATCACTGAGAGGGGGAGGGGGTGAATCAGTGGTCCCTTAAAACTTTTTACTAATTGATTCTTTATCAATTAAACCTCTATGGCTGGTTAAAGCCTCGATCCACTCTTCTTGTATCTCTCAGCCTTTCCTTGAATGATGCAATAAATGAAAAGGCACTGGACACAAGGATTTACAAGGTTCGGAACCAAAGGCCTACATCCTTGCCATGTTGGTTATATGCCCCAACATGGTTTCTTCCATTATAATCTATTAGTATTACAATGGTCGATACAAAGTCCCACTGTATCTCTCCTGAGTCCCACAAGATGGTCTTTATACTGCGTCCCACAGTGTTACCAGAGTCCCACTGGCCTGCTCCAGAATCCCACTGAAGACTTCTTCTGCCCTGAGTCTCACAGGGGGCTTCTCCTGGCTTCTCGAGTCACACGATCAACACTTCTTCACTTTAAGTTCTTCAAGTATCTTCAGCAGCCTGGGATAAAGGCTGCTGGCCTTGCTCTATACCTCTTCTCACTTATGATGAATAGGTATCCTTGTCTTGCTCAGGATTTATCTCCTTTCTCTTAGGATGACCTGGCCTCTCTCTTCAAGAATCTTCAACAGCCTCTGAAAAGGTCTGTTGGTCTTGCTCTTCACTTCTGTTCACTTCAGTTGATCAGGCTCTTCTCAATCTATTGAAAACTCAGACAAATGATTTCCTTATCTTCAATATGTCTTCAGTTTGACTTCAACACATCTTTATGCACTGAGTGCATGACATCTCTTCATCCTCATGCACTGACAGCATGGCTTCTCAATAATCTTCAAGAACTTCCGGTCTTGGTCAACTCAGATGCACACAACCAGATTTGAGCTTGTTCACGTGTGCACATGAATGCATGCAAGCATGCACTCCCCTTCTTCTTCTTGGTGTGATAAACCCTCAAACGATGTATTCTCCTTTTGTCACACACACACCTTCTCAAATTCTTTCACACTCTTTGTTCTCTTTGTTTACACACTTAATGTGTGTTCTTATTTAGTGCGAGTATCCTTCTTATTCTTCTTCTTAGTGTGTACACTTCACTTTGCACACACACTAAGGTTCGACCATCACTTGTTTAGCACACACAAATTGTTCTTCGTTTTGCACACACTTGGGCTTGACCTACTTCACTTACTAAGCACACACACTTCCTTGTTCTTTTAATTTTCTTCAAAGTGTGCACTTCACTTATGCACACACTTGGTTCTCCATTTTTCACACACAAGGGCTACGACCTCCTTTTTAATTTGCACACAAAAGTTGTGGTGGCCTTCTTTGTTTTTCACACACCCAAGGCTATGGCCTTCACTTGTTTTCACTTAGTACACACACTGCCATGTGTGTTCTTCTATATGCATGCACACCAAAACTAAGGTCTCGACCTTCTCTTGTTCACACCCGAAAACCAACCCAAAGAGGCGTGCAAGTGGTGTGGCCTTCTCCTCACTTTAAACACCACGTTGGGTGTGGGTGTCACTGGCCGCGCAAGTGCACAAGGCCACAAGGATGCACAAGTGTGCACTGGTCGCGGGGCACGCAAGTGCAACACCCGCATGCACTTCCTCCTGCCACGCAGGTACACGGGCAGTGAGGGTGCCAACCTCGAGCGCGGAAGGAGATGCGGCTGGGGTTCTTCTTATCGCGCAAGGGAGGCGCGCAGGGGACTCATTCCTTCATTCGCGCAAGTGTGCGCGAAAGGAACCAAACGGAGCTAGGAAAGCTCCGGGCTGCTACCACGCAAGTGATGCGCGCAGGCTGTTCTTCGCGAGACTTTGAGAGCTCTCACGGGACTTCGAAGTTTCAGCAAACTGCACCGAGGTCTCGACCTCTCTTTATATAGGCAGAGGCGGTGCGGTTCATCCGCGTGGGATAAATATCAAATCCCCACAACATTCGGGTTTTCAAGATTCTGTGAATCTTGATATTTCTCCTCGGTTCACTGCGGGTTCTCCTTCTTTATTTTCCTCTTCATGCACGTGCATGGAAACGTACGCGTGACTATGTTTATCCCGATTCATGCAAAGCATAAACTTCACGTGGCCTCGGCCAATTCGGGTTTCTTCGGCCGAACTTGAATTCTCCCATTTGTTGCATGCAAACCAATATTTATGCATGGATAGGTTCTTTGTGGCCAGACGAACTCGAAGGTGTCTTTGGCTTGTACAACCGTGGTCGGATGCTCAAAAACCATCCTTGGAAGGCGCCTGGTTTGAAGGAGGAGTCACGGGTGGCCTCGGGTGAGCTCAAGGTAGAGGACGACTCCTCAACCGTCGGATCCGGAGTTGAGAAGACATCAGACAGCCGCGATCAGAAGATCTCGCGCGGGATCAATCGGGTGGTAGAGATCTGGCGCGCGATCGATCGAGCGGCCATGATTCGCTCCACGGCAATATCCCGCGTCCCACATCGAATAGGCGGTCGGTTTCCACGCGGTTTATCAAACACCGCCTCCCTGCCAATGCTCAGTTGCACTTCTCCCCTCTCGGTGCCGCCCCGCACCGAGTTCTATTAGCGGGCGCGCTCTTATGCCCACCCCTGCCACTCGGGCGCTCCCCTGGCGCCCATGCTGCGTCCTGCGGGTGTGCCCCTGCCTCAGGGCTGCTGCCTTGGCCTGAGGACTCTTGAGAACGGTTGAACCTCCGGTCCCACATGTGCTCGAGGTGCTATCCTCGGCTGGCCTTCCTTGGTGGCCCACTTTTTTTCTAAGTGTAGAACAAGTCCTTTGTGTAAAAACAAAGTGACCAAGTTCAAATGCCAAATGCCAAATGCCAAATGCCAAATGCCAAGAACCTCCTCCTATATTCTTCTTCTCTTCTATTCTTCATTAGAATTCCTCCAATTCTCTTCAACATTTATTCATCACATAGTTGGAATTCCCGAAGGGTCTTCATCTTCAAATGATGCTCCGGAATCACATAACTCTTCATTGATCTTCAATGATCCAATCAGAGATCAAATTGGAACTTCTTCAAATTCACATGCACTAAGTGATAGTGCATGGACTTCATTCAATCCACATCATCCACTTACAACTTGTAGATGGGCCATCTTCATCTCCTCATGCATTGTGAAGACAATGCATGGTCTTCTATCATTGTTGTGACATTGTATCCAGTTGATACATGTTCTTAGAACTATAAGAACAGCTCATCAATTGTCTGATGTAATGATGATGCTCCATAATCATCCATTCTTCAAGTGGTGTAACTTAGTATCATCTTGATACAAGTATTGAAACTTTAAGAACAGTTCTACAATCATCTGATATGCATAGAGAATGTTTCAACCACAACATCCTATGTCACATAGTGAATATCCTAAGTGACATGCATCTTAGTACCATGGCCATTCTCCTTTCCTCACCAACACCATCACATCCTTTTTCATTATCATCTTGAAATTCCGTGACATCAATTCATATTATGACAATATCATGCCTCATTGACAACAAATGAAACACAGTGCACTTCAGTTTTTCTTATGGGATGAAATTAGTTTATCAAGGTTTTTTTATGAAAAAAGTGAAATCATAAAGTAATTTTTTTCATGATATGGTAATTTATAATTATATATAATTATGATTTATCATGGTATATCTCAATATTATAGGTAAGCCTGATATATCTCTCCAAGCATTGGGAATTGATATAGTCATAGAAGGTGAAAATGAGGGAGAGTACAGTGTTAGTTACCCCTTTGGAATTAACTAGGATTATTTTATTCTGAAAGATCTTTAAGTGAGTGATCCCCAGTAATTAATGTGATTTTATAAGATACATATAATATGAAATTAGAAAAAGGGTTCTTATGAATATAATTTTATTTCATGTGGTATGGAATGTTCATGAACATTTAAAGGTGAATGTTTTTTAATGAATGTTTTCTAGAGTTCCCACATGCTTTTGGATGTCTTCATGGATTTATAATTCTTAACCATGGGTCTCAAATAGATTTTTTTAGAAAATGATTATTTTCAAAAATAGAAATCTATTATTTTTTTGCGCAATGTTTTATTTGGAAAAAGTTAATCCTTTTTCAGTTTATTGATGGTTTCAATGGGCTAACAAGATTAATTTATTTTTATATTACTTAATAAAAAAAAATTTATCATCCCATATTTGAAATATTTTTCACAAGATGAAGGTATGAGTAGGAAATAAAAAAAGGTGAAACATTTATTTTTGGGATCATATTAAATGAAAAAGAACTGTCCCGAATAAAACATGGGTGTAAACATAAATCCTTGTTTTGTGAAAAAACTTTACACTTTGTAGAAGTTCCTACTTTTTTATGTAGGTTTTTCATGATTATCTAAAACTTTAAACCCAAAATATCATGGGAATATAAATAAATGATAAATCATTTCTTTTAAACTCATATTTATTGGATATTAATTTAATAAGAAAATATAACATCCTTACAAGGAAAAGTCCACTTTAAGGTATTGAAAGACCCACTTAAACATTGAAAACATTTAAGAAACATTTCAACAATATATTTTAATTGAAAAGAAATCCTGTAATAATTCTTATTTCAATATATTCATGAAAAAAATGTTTTCATTCTATCAAAGACGTTATATGCAATGAAATACATGTCTAAAAAGTTTATAGATTTTAACTATAACAAACCCTTTGAAAGTTATAAAAATTGATTAATTAATCATTGTTATATTATTTTAATCCAACATAATATGTTTGAGGGGGAATTTTATAAGAATAAAATAAATTGAAAATGAAAATGTACAAAAATGATTTCAAATTAAAGGGGGAAGTATTGAATCACTTACATGGATATAAAAAAATACATAACCTTTGACAGTTATGGGTAGATTCGGGGTAGACCAAAATAGGGAATCCCTCTAAAAACTAAATCCCTTTGGAAATTGGGGGTGTTTCCCTTACATGGTAAAAAACTCACTAACCCAAGAACCCAATATTAGATAAATTCTTAAAATAAAAAAAATAAAGAAAGTATATTAGAGGGATGAGGAGAGAAAAATCATTACCTAGATATTTCCCATACGGTGAAACCCCTATGAGAGGAGTGGAATAAGGGAGGGTTTTATCTTCACCATGGTGGTTTCAAGAATATGAGGGGGTGGCTTCTTTACTTTTATTCCCCCATTAAATATAATAATAATAGAATCCAAGGAAAAATTACAACATTTCCCTCACCTATAAATATCTATATACTAAAAAATTTAATGCACTACGACTTCTTATCTAATAATAATAACCAATTATAATAATAATAATCCAAAAATATATATGACACATAAAAATCTAATAAAAATTTTATTTTTCTATAGAAACAGAAACTTGATTTTAATTATATAAATATCATTTTTATAATTAGACACTGAAAATCAGTCTACATTCAATAATTCAATTAAAAGGGGTTTTAAAAAGTAGGGAAAACATTTATTAAATATTCAATTTAACAAATAGTGATGGATGATCAGCTTGCATGGTCAATACGATTTTTCACTTATCATGTAAGAGTTGCTTCCTCCCCATTTTCACAACAAATTTTCCTTTCATGGTAACTAGAACCATGAACCAACTATGAAAAAAACAAAAAATGTGAAAAAATTAAAATTATAAAGAATTTCGTTCCAAAATTATTACTATAATAAAATGTATCAAAAAAATATAAATTGAGGTGTTACATCCATTATTCTTTGGGGCCCCATTTGGTATCATTGGTGGTGTTTTCATAGAAAATTTAGTATAGAATCAAATATTCTTAAATGTGGAATTTATTTATGATAGAAAGATAATTTCAAAGGGGGATATTCATGAAAACTTTATGATATTATTTTAATTCATGCTACTACATGAAAAATTACATATCCCCATACTAAACTATGAAATTATGTTCTCTTAAGTGTTTTAGTACAAAAATGTTATCACTTTATAATTGATTCAAGTATGTAATTTTGAGTTCGAATATGAGATACAATATTTTCAACATTTATTGTAATCAATAATATATATTTCTAAAACACCTATGATGAATATTTGCTTACATTATCAAGAATATTATTCATTTAATAATCTTGGAATCTGTTGTGAGAATTATTTCCATAAAACAAACAACTTTATGCATTCATTTACCTTCTATTAGAATACTTTAATATTGATAAATATCATATCACATAATTAGTATTATTTTATTAAAATTAATTTGATAAAGTCTTTAGAGTATTTTAGCATTGAAAATTCATATCAGTTTCCGGCTGTGATGAGAATCTTGAAGTGCTATGGTGATATTATTAAATATATTTTATATATCTATATGATATCTATATAATGGTACAAATATAATGTAGTCTATCGGGTGTAGAAGTATCAGAAGTAATTGATACTTCTTTTTATAAATTTTATACATAATAACATCCAAAAAAGTAGGTTTTGAGAACAAACCCACCCCTTGGAATTCCACAAGTCATATGTGTCAGTAGATATTCCTATTTTGGGACATGTATATTGTTCCTTGGACATTATATTACTATTAATTAATATCATGAATCATGTAGTTAGACGTATAGATGGAAATAATAAAGATATAAAATCATGGTGTGGTATGATACATTGGGTGTGTGATATGGGATATTCCATTGATAAATAAGTCAATAAAATATATTTCACATCTATCTAAATTCAAGTAGATATATTTGTCCCATTGATTATTATAGAATTATTTTATTCAGTAAATGGCCATAGATGTTTATTGATGATTTTATCTTAGGATATTTGATGAAATAAATATGAATTATTTTGGATGATTATATAAGTATGAAACCATCTTCATGCGATATTTAGATAATTATATTTCACAGTGAATGTATTTAAGATTTGTTGTTGTCTTAATGTTAAAATATTTATCTTTAGGTTCCTTGATGTGTTTATAGTCACCGATCATGGATATTAGGCTAGTTCACCAGATGCCACTAAAAAAGAGGCCTAGAGTGTCACACACTAAGTGTATTCAGAACCAGAGTTAGATTATATTTTAATTTAATTTTACAATAAATATTATTCTCAATTTTAGAGGAATAATAAAATTTTGGGTTATTTTTATCACATAAATTCAATAACCAAATTTTCAAAAGAATATATTTTGATATAAATATTAAATAAATATTTATTATAATTTTTACTTAAAATAACAACTATTTATTGACTAATTGAATAATACAATGATATTTATTTATTTAATCAAACAATTATTATTCAATGTTTGATAAATATTTTGGATTGATGGGGATTTTTATGGATTCAAAATAAATGATATATTTAATTTCATTTAAATTATAATTAATTTTTTTATTTAAAAAATGATATTTAAATATCCTTGTGTTTATAGCATGTCAAGGAAATTATTGAAACATGATGATGATGATTATTATTATTAAATACAAGGTTTTTATAGAATTAAGATACTGGTTAAGGGCCTTTGTGAAATAACTAATTGTTTGAGCTAATTATATAACTTGATTTATGTCCTCTCTAGGGATAATTATTTGTTATCCACATTTTTTTCTCAATATATAATTATCTAAATTCTAGAGATATTTTTTTCTATAACAATTTCAAAAATTGAGAGAAATGATCCTACTCCACCCTCTCATGAATGGGAGAACTAGATAAAATTATTCAATACTAGAAAGGCTTCTTGTTGCAATCAATGATTAATGACACAAGTGGTTTGGAGCATCTGTAAGTGTAATTGAAGATTCTAAGATGAAATATTGTGGTTTGTAGACTACAAGTGGATAATTATAGAGGATTTATACTCTTTAATAATTCATCATAATAGTGATACATGCAATGTGTCCAACCTATTTGACAATGAAGAAATGATTTCTTTTGAAGAAAATTTGTATTTATAAAAATTAATTATAATCCATTTCTAAGAATATACTCAATTTAAATATATATACATTTATATTATTCATTTTTGATTATTTATCTAAAGAATCTGATAAAACACCATTATTTGGAATGGTTAAAACCACTTCCACTATTCCCTAGAACATTCATGTTCTATCAGAGTAGTCACATAATATTTTATAATTATTTTATAATTCATTTTTTCATTTACAAATTATTTTTTATTTTTTATTTCTAGTCCATTCATTACGTATTATAAAAGTATCCATAATTTGTTCATTCATATTCACATCACCATGAAAAAGACAAGAATAGATGAAGAACATATGAAGATCCCATCTAGATTTGGTTAAGTTTCTGTCCAAATGACATGGATACATGGTGATTAACTTAAAAAGTACACATTGATTAATCATGTTAACCACACAAAGATATGTGTCATTAATCATGAAACATAATGTGATTATCATTATATGAAATGTATCAATAATATATTTTTTATTTATTATGTTTATATAACATGAATTGTTTGGGTTACACAACATTTTATTGGTGTTCACATCATGTAACCCCGCATGGTCAAGCCCCACAAGAATAACGATAATTGTGTGGTGACAGTACATGACATGTATTTATTACTCTCTACATTAACAACCAATAAACACGACCTAGTTATTATTACATGTCAATTATTATGTGTAAATATCATATTACATATAAATATCTATGTAGAATGAATGCAAAGTCCCTAGGAATATAGTACAGATAACCAAATATTGATGTGCATGGCGTGTATTGGGTTGTACATGTCATATATCTCATACCAATTCATGAATAGTATATGATTATAGATGATGTAAATTGATGTAATTGAGTACATTAAATTCATATTAACTATATCGTTAAATTTTAACAGTACGAGGTGTAATTAATTACATGATGTGTGATATGGTTTTCTCATCAAATACCTAATGAGTATTTCTCCGTGTGTCCTATAGAAATAAATTCTAAAATTAATTATTTTCACATTATTATAGAACTACATGACTTGTCTGAAGTCCACACACATCATGTAGATATTAAGGGTACATGTCATGTTACCTCCAGTAAAAGTTCTATTAAAATTAAAAAAAAACTAACCAATGCGGTATACGTCGTGTTCCTTATAAGTACACACCATGTAATTTAAAATTTTAAATGAAATCATAATTATGTGAATTATTTAAAAATTAAATATAGTGTGATATCAATGATTATATAGCTTAGAAACTAAGATAAATTATTTAATTAGTTAATTATTAATTTAGGTAGTTTTATCATAATAAATAATGGATCATAATTAATGTTATCAATCATTAAAATAATATTTAATGCATATGTGAATCATCATGGTGTTGGGTATCATTTAATTTAATTGTTATTTTATTGGTTTTTTGGAAATTATTAATAAATTGAAATTATAATTTTTGAGTCACCCCTATTCATATTATACATGGGAGATCATGTCCACAATTTTTTATGTAATTTGAAACCCCTAGTTCCCCTCACTTATTTGTGAGTAAGAATATAAAAAACAAAGTGATCCTAGTTGAGTGGTGATAGTTCAAGAAATATTTATGGTGAAACAAACCAAAGACATACATAGGTGGACATGTGGAATGCTATAACTCAAACCAATCTCAGTTCAAAGAGTTATTCCACCAGCGTGAAGGGTTGTTTTATAGTTCAATCAATAAACTTACATGTATTAAATATCATGATCATGCAAAATATTCATTTTATTATGTCGTGTTCGTAGTTATTTATTTATGTTAAATTGTTTTTTGAATAATATCTTTTAAAATAAAAGAAATAAGAGGAATTTAAGATATAATAAAATAAATGGATTATCTGTAAATTTTAGTATGAGAAAATGGTTAATTAATTATGTAAAATCCAAATAATATTAATAATAAAGTAAAAGGATAATATAATGAAAATATATTCATAATATAGAAACCCATAATAAAAAATATTAAGTTAGATTCATCTTTAATTACTTGATTTAGGATGAAACCATATCTTGATGTGTTAGTCTGGACCTTTCGTGGAAACTTCCATTTATTACGGAGTTATGAAGAACAATTGTATTTAAATAACCAAGTAATAATGAAAAGTATTTTCACTTTAAATACATGGTGTAACTTGGATTCAAGTGTTGAGAAAATATGAGTCTATGAATTTAAGATTATGAAGTCCACTCAACAAATCATGGTGCTCTATGTTAATGTGGTTGGAAATACTGCCTAGCCAAATACCTTTATGTAATTTAACATGGAAAATTTCTGTCTTATGATAAAGGAAAATATATATCCTTTCCATTAGAAAATATATATGATAGAATATTATAAATATAATAGTGGGGATATTGGGATTTGATACAATAGTGGGTGACTAATAAATAAAATTTATTACGATAGATTCTTTAAATCTACATAAAATACTAAAACCTAATTTTATTTTATTATTAAAAATGTAAATTAGTATAACCTCAATATTATCTCATGGATTGATACTAAATAACTATAATCTCCTAACATTTATTAATTTTCTTTAGTTTTATAGGAATTTTTCATCGTACGACATTGGGTTTTGAAATTCTACATTTTAGATTTTCCAATTCTAGATAAAGAGCATTATAAAAAGGATAGTGGGTGGGGGGGGATAATCTATAATTTATGTATATGTGGATTATTCATCAGATTTTTTGTGCCTCTTGTTTTTAAACCTTTCTATTGAGCTCCAAAAGCTTCATGGAAACATGGATGCATTCATTATTGTTTCCCAACTATGTGATCACTATTATTATAAATATAGGTATGATAGACATGAGATCTTTGTGGTACATTTCATGTGAATTGATGGAAAATGTGAACCATCCAGACATAGTTATGTCATGATAATTGGAAATATTTATCCTTTAGGAATATTTTGATATATGATACCAAATGATATGTATACCGACCTCCAACATCTGGTACTACCTAAGATATTATATAGTTTTATTTTTACAATGTAAAAAAAACTAAGAAGTCTCTCCAAGATCTTAATACCTTGATTCACCAAGAGGACAAATTTATGAGGAATGAAAAACCTATAGTTTTTATGATAAACTTTAGGATGGTAAAGGAAAAGGGCCCTAATTATAATTCCATGTATATTTCATCTTTCAGATACTCAACCAAGAGAAAGACGATTCAGAAGAAATATGTGAAAACGATATAGATTTTTTTCCAAGTGGTAGTATATACTACAATAAAATAAACTACACACCTCTAGAGAAGCATGGATATGTTTCATTTTTGTTTTTGTTGAATATAACCTCTCTATTTCTACTAGTTGAGTATTAGATATTTCTTGGATTACTCACATTTTTATCTTAATATTGTAACCAAGCAGATTTAGGAAGGTTAAAAGAGGTGAGGGGTATCTTCTAGCTAGTAATGGAGAAATATTGGTTTGAAATTATATTATTAACTACCACCTTACATTGTCAATATGAATGATTTTTATTTTGAGGGACTATTAATATCATCCATGTGTTACAAAGAACATTATATCTTGATATATTATAGATATGGATAGATTTTTTTAATGTTTGGTAGTAAACAATTATACATTTGTCAAGATAACAATTTATTTGGTATGTAACCGCTTAATAACAGTCATTATAAACTTGAGTATGAAAATTAATTATCAAAAATTTAAAATAAATAAGGTTAACATGTATCATATCAAACTTTGTTATCGCATCAATAGCATAGTTATCTAAACAAGAATCATTTGTCAAATATCAATCAAGAAGTGTATTTATAAGCATTTGATCTAAAACCTCTTGATAGGTGTCACACTTGTTTACAATGAAAGATGATCAAACATCCATTTTGTGTAAATAGTTATAAGGCCACAGATCTTCTTAAATTGGTTCAAAAATATATGTTTGGACCATTAATAGTTGAATATAAAGGTATATACTCTACAAAACGTATATCGTTGACTTCAGTAGATATGGTTATGACTACTTAATGATGTATAAGACTAAATCCTTAGAGACATTTAATGAGTTCCAGAATGATTTGGATAATCAAATTGGTAATAATATAAATAAACATTGATTGAATCAAGGTGGATAATATCATAACCATGATTTAATAGATAAACTATATATATTTGGGATTATATCTCTAATACTTCCTCCTTATACAGTATACTGGAAAAGTGTTAGTGAATATAAGAATGCCAATTTATTGGACATGTGATTGCACTATCATGATGTGTTCAATTATTTTTTTAGAGGCAGTTTATAGTATAAGGAATCCTCTAGTCCATCTCTCAAGGTGAGATGATTGTTAGAATTGTTAATTTTATAAAATTTAATAAAAATGGGGTGTTTTGAAAATATTTTTAATTTAAAATAACAATACAAATGAACTTGATTTTAGTTAAGATTTAACAAAATAATTATATTTTAAAAGGAGGATAATAATATGAACATTATATGTTTACTACACATAATTTCCTCTTCATATTTCATAAAATTATTATTTTTGAAATTAAATACTATTTTCATGGTAACTAAGATATTTCTTCACCTCTTTTACCTATAATATAGTTCACCAAGACAAATCCATGACACGATAATTGATTTTTCATGGATTAGATTTTAGGAATCAAGTGGGTTCTACCAATTAATACTAATATCTTATTTTTTTAGATAAAAAATGACCCTTTATGATTTTAATTTGAAAAACATAATATTCCCAGTGAAAATATCAAGACAATCAGTTTTGAAGTTAAATTTTTTTTCATTCAATCATTCTAAAATAATGCATTCAAAGTTGAATAATTTTCATATATAACTAAATTAATTTTTCAAAAAATAAATGATACACCAAAGTAGTAGTAATTTTTTTAAAAAATCCTTCCCTAACTATAAGGCCCCATCCTTAAACCTTACTTAATCTTGAGTTATTACAAGATTACACATTGAGGATCTTTTTAGGTTTAGAGTTTTAGAGAATTAGATCATAAAACTTTCATTACATTCCACATTTAAACAAGGTGGTTACATAAAAGATAGTATTCATTTTTCCCATCAACGGAAAAATATTTAAAATAAAACATGGATTCTTTCTTGACAATTCCTTGACACTATCATCATATCATGTACCCTTCCCTTGACATGTGAAAAAAATTTCAAAAACTTGGGATGAGCCTAAAAGGCTCAGAAAGGGATACACAAAGAATGAAAACTATTAGTTTTTTTCAAAGCAACAAGTAAACCATGTATACTTTATCAAAGTAATACCTTTCACCTTTAGGAAGTAATAAAAACTCTTCACTGAATAAAATATCATTACTTACCCTTTTGTAACCAAAAGATTACCATAAAACCCATATAAATAACACATAACATATAACGGTAACTTGGGACATAAAAATACTTAAATGGAATAACCATACGGTCGACTTCCACACATACTTAATGGAATAGTCATACGGCCGACTTCCATACCCAATGCATTGGAGGTTATAACGTAACCACCCGTCCTGGTATTCACGGCACCACCCGTCATATGGTTTATCACGTAACCACCCATAAAATGTTCAAGTACCATCATTACACATAAAATATAGAAAATATAAACATTTAAATAACAACATTTCATTTTCAATTACAATAAGTAATTCCAAGATATTGAATTAAGCAATCCATTTTCAAAGACCATTTAAAAGAGATTTTTGAATCAAAGTGTCCCATACCAATTTGCAGCTTTTAATGGAATTATAATTTTAAAACATTAATGTCTATTTAAATAAATACTGAAAACCAATTTGAAAACATGTACATTAAAGATAAAGATTTATAATAATGAATCTTTAAAACATTTAAAATGATATTTTTGTTAAAGAGTTTTTAACAAAATGGGAGACTCTTGAATACAAATAATTGCGGAATAACATGTAATCTGAGCTTCATAATATCATTCGAATAAAGGGATTCATGATATAATATGTCAAAGGACATTATACACACCATATAAGAGTGAATTAGTGCATAACAACAATGAAGTCTCAATGGAAATGTAAATTGAGATGAAATCCATTATAAAGATGGTATCCTTAAATTAAATATAAATCTATCACATAATTATGTGTGAGAAATATAAATAAACCCAAGATAAGTGGATATTAAGTGTGAAACAATCAGAGGTCATTCACACATAATCTTGGAAAAACAAAACCAATGACATAGATATTTAACTCAATGAAATGAGATTGAGTTATGATTTCCCATACAAGTTCGTAAGAATTTATCAAGGAGATGATTATGTGTAGAAATAACATATCCAAAAAAAGCACTGTGGAAATTAAAAACTAGATATTCCACACATAATATTGGAATAATAAAATCAAGAAGTAGAGGTTTAACCCAAAGAATTGAAAGTGGGTTAATAAGTTCCCTTACAGAAATCTGACAGCCTAACGGCGTCACTTTAAAATTCAGAAATTGAGTTGATGAGAGAGAAAATGGTATCTCATCACTTGGACATAAAATTTACATAAATAAGGATATATAAGAACATATCCCAACATAATAGTATGCGAATTAAAAGACATAACAAAAGAAGTCTTTTAAAAAGAGGAGGGTGAAAGGTCCCCTTACCGTGTTGGGTAGCTTTCGAAAAGTACACTCCATGGAAGAAGGGTCATACAATAAAGATGTAAATACTAATAAATGAAATTATACTACACAAAGTGTATAATAATGGGCAGTACATAGACCACTCAATGTAAATAGTGGCAAATGTAGCATAAATGTCACGGGAATAAAAGTGAGATGAAAAATCCCTTACGAAAACTCAGCAGCCTAACGGCCCCACTTAAAACTTCCAAAAATCTATTTATGAGATCAAATAGGGTCTCCCACAATATTAAAATAAAAATTAAAGTATGTGGAATATAAAAGAACATCCCCACACATAATAAATATGGGCTTAAAAGAAATGACATAAATGAGAGTACTTAAAAAGAAATAGAGAGGTTGGATCCCTTACCTCGGGTCTGACTTGACTCAATCGTTCTTTAACATCCTGAATAATAAACTTGAGTTAATTTCTACTTTCTTAAGAACCTTTTTCAAGTTAATTATTCCTTTTATATCACTTATTTCCATGTTATAAACATTATGTAATCATTTAAGTTAATAATTCTTGTTTTGTCGATATTTGGTTCTTAAGTCGAAAGTGGACTTCTTACAATTACATGTTGTTCGTGTGGTCAGAGGTTTATTATATCCAGAATTATATTCATGATTTGGATATCATATATATCATATATATCCAGAATATACATGTATTTATAATATTACATAATCATTTAGAGGTATGAAGTGAAATGCACCATTCATGGAGACGGTAAGTCGTACGTACGCATGAACACTACTTTCATTTCTATGTCATATTAATGGAATTAAAACTAAATGAGAGGTATGTATATTTTAATTACATAATTATATTCATAATTTATATGTAACATAAATCTTATATAATAACTTTAAATCTATCCTTTATACATCCCACATATGGCATTAACGAATCAAATCACTTTGAGGGGGCGGTAGTCCGCACTTCCTAAAATGAAATTATTGTGTTTACCCACAATGGAAACCATAAAGGTATTCCAAAAAGAAAAATACAGAAGCTTAAGTAAAACATGAACATATTATATATCATATATAAGTATAGTGACATCTTAATGGAAACCTTTTAAGGTGTTATATGAGTGTTGAACAATCATCGTTTCTTGAGGAAGAAATTCGCCATCCATAGAAATAGTATGTTCTTTAACCATTTGATGTATGTGTGTGTAAGTTTATCTAAAATGCTTCTTATAAAAACATCCTAGTATATTGAATATACTGGATTTGTTACAAAAAAAATGAATAAAAATAGTTTAAGGGGTTGGATAAGCAAAATAAAACAAAAGGACTCAAGTGAAGACATTACATTAAAATCGGGTAACTCCCTTTGGTTTGAGCTCAAAGGCTTCCTTGGGAAGACTTCTGACCAAAGTGAGGCTTCTAAGAGTTATAGAGGGATGTGGAAAGACAAACTGGGCAGGGGCTGGCCGATCCAAAGGATTTGTAAGTGTGGGTAAGGAGGTAGAGGTGGGGGCCTTTTATAAGAGGAGAGGAGGGGAACTCTTGGAAAGTAAAGAAATGTTACTTTATTTTAGAATGCGTTTCAAATTTTAATGGTCCCACATTGTTTTGTTTCAAGGATAAGGTGATAAGGGTTAGAAATCCACCCATACAATTGGTTTTGGACATTTTTGGGTCTTAGATTTTACATTATCTTTCCATTTTATTTAAATCGTTAAATAATGAGGTCATCGATGCATCGTCATGAGGTCATAAATAATTTAATTTATTTAATGTCTAAAAATTATAAAAAAAATATCATGATGTTGGAAATATTTTTAGTTTCTAATTAATATTTATAGTCAAAAATATTACTTTTATAACCCCATTTAAAAATTGTTTTAGTGAAACATCTCATGTTTGTGACATTTTAATTTTAACTTTAAATAAAAAGTTATTTATGACATTTTCCAACCAAAGTGGCTTCATGGGGTCCCCAAATTGACCCATGGATTGTCTTGGTCGGCCATGACACATCCAAGGAGGGTAGAACATGTTTCTAGGTCATTTCATAGTATTAAAACATTATTTTTACCTTAAACTACACTAATTACCTCTAATCGTGATTAAAAACTTAAAAGTTACTATTCAACAAAAAATTATTTTAATTCCATTGAACCACATTTTACTTATTAATGAAAACCATGTATGTCGGATTTTTTAAATTCAAAACACAGAGGTGGTAAAATTTCATTTAAACAGAAAATTAGTTTTGATAAGTACCACTTAGTGCATTCACTATTCATCAAAAATTGAAGTTTTTCAGAAAAATACCAAAACATCACCCTAAGCTATATTTGATATTCCAAATTCAAAAATGAAGTATATTTTACAAAATTCAAAACATTTAAGTTTCATTAATTAATTTAATGATTAATTCCCACTGTTAGAGCAAATAGCGTGTTTTTATGAAACAATAAGTATCAAAAGATTGACACTAGTTTAAGTCCGATTTCAAAGTGAAATTAATTTCAATGACCACTATTGGATTAAATGGTAAACATATATTCTAATTTTACTTTAAAAACAATTAAAAAGATAATCTAATCATATAAATAAATTATATTAAAAAGAGGTTTTGAATTAAAATACAACATTTTTCACTATTCATTAAAAAATGATCTTTATCGGAATGATCCCAAAAATTTACACAAAGTAAATTTTGATGTCTCAATTCTAAAGAAGAATTGTATTTTGTCAAATATAACACATAAAATTGTCAAAAAGCGGATTTAAAAGAGGTTCACCATCAAAAGGCGGTTAATCGACCTTTTAATGAATATTAGAATGTTTACGCTTAAAATTGGATTCATTCGCATTTTTAATCCTCTAACATTTATTGTAAAGAGTAAAAATATTTTACAAACATATATAATCATTTTTTAGTTAGTTATGTTCATTACCGCCATTACAATGGTTAGGCGTTAACTACGATTTAAAATAATATTATTTTATTATTAGAGTGCAATGTAAGATTCCCAACAAACTCGTTGTTGCGTGTTGGGTACGCCATTGAGCATAGAATCCCATTTAAAGTTATATTAATATTTTATTCACAAATATGGACAAATGTGAAAATGTCATATTCATTATTTACCTGGGGTGTTACACTAACTTTGTATCTCCATTACACATATCTCCCACTATTTAGATCACAATTAAGAAGGGGATGAGGATAACGTTGATCTTCTTAGTCATTTTATCTCTACCTATGAAGATAGGGAGATCAAAAATTTATAGTATGATGATAATAAACGACAATAAAATCCAAAATAAAATAATTCTCCCTCCTTTTTGAGTGTACAGATGGGGTCCCCTAAGATTCAATTTATATCCAAAGTGGAATGTATTTTTGGGAACACATTATTTCTAAAAAACATAGATCGAGGATTTAGGTGATAAAAATTATTATATCCCTTTTAAAAATAGGAATAATTTAATATATCCAAATAAACATTTAGTTAAATTGTAGTTCTATAATGAAATATATCAACCAATTTATGAGTTGTGCTGTTGTATTTGATCATTTTCGGTTTTCTGGACATATTACTTACTTTAGGAAAAAAATTAATTAAGTGGGAGTAGGTGTATTTTAAATAGTTGTATCCCATATAGTTATGGTTATACCCACCATATTTTATTATAATTTGGTTGAAATATTTTTCAAAATTTTAATATCAGTGAACATCTGTTATTCAAATTTCATACAATTTTTCCTATTTTGCCTCAACATCATATCAGGCTCTAAAAATCACCTCCAACTATATTGTAAATATATAAAAAGTTTAAAATTACATTTTAAATAGTATTTAGCATTAATTAATTAGTTAAAAAATTTATTTCAATTGAATATTTAGTAAGAATATTACAATACAAAAATATCACAAAATTTTATCTTGAGGATGAAATAAAATAGTAAATCACTATTTGATCTAACACCCACACATGAAAATTTTAACACCTCGGAAAAATATCATTTCAAAAAATATCCATGAAGATACTAACTATTTTATTAATATCTAAAATTTATTGGAAATCCAATTCATTAAATAGATATGGGAAAATAAATAACCAACTCGGATTCAATCTCAGTAATAATAGAAATAAGTATCTAATAAATTATATTTGAATAATATTTTAATGTGATATATGATGTTGAGTTGAAACTTTATACTTTCTACTTTTCCTTTATGTAGTTTTGAAAATATAAAATACTTTCTTAAAACCGTATTTTACAAAATTTATATATCCCAAGTGTGTTAGAATGTTTTTTTATAGAAAACAACCTTTTCTACCAAATATAGAAAATTTTATCATATTAATGAATATAAACTTTATATTAATTATTCTGATATATTAGAATAATTTATATTCTGGTCCATTAGACTAACTAGTATCTTGTCTATCAGATTGAAATATTATTTGTCCATCAGACTAACTTAAATCATATTGATTAGACTGAACAGAGTTCATGTCAATAAAACTGATCATAGTTCAGTTCATCAAATTGGAAAATAGTATATTCCATCAAATTTTCAAAAGTTTTTAGTTATAGTGTTGGAATTATTTCTATGAGAATGAATTTATTACATCTTTATAAGTGTTCTATCAAAACGACATTGAAATGAGACATTTTGATGAGATTCAATAACATCAAATTTCATTGTAATGAACTTCGTTAATCTTGTAAAATATGACCATTGGAGGGATGCCTATATGTAGGAGTGTGTTCAAGGAGCTGTGAGATAATGCATTCATGACTTGACATGTCTATATATTACTATGCATGAACATATCATTCTTATATTTTTAATCATTCAAAGAGTTGTGTTCAAAGGATTCTAGGTGTGGAATATTAATTTACATAGAACTAACATTGATATTAGTATTAAGGTATTCTTAGTTTTTTGGAATATAGATCTATCTATATCATCATATTGTGTGTATTTCTTGTGTGTAAATATAGACAATATAGTTCGGTAGAAAACTGTGGATATCTTATTTAAGGATTTTGTACATCCTTAACTATAAAGGTTAAATAGTATAATTTCTTTTATAAATATTATATGTCATTATTAATTTGTTATAACCTTTAATATTACTTTGTTTTTGACATGTTTTATATTCCACTGTGCATTTACATTTGATTTTTTTTTCTAATGTTTCTAAGATCGGTTTTATCAAACTATCTTTGAACCAGATTAATAACTCTGAATTTTCATAAATTTTTGGGATCTGATACATATTATCTGATTATTGGACGTCTCTTATGTGAATTATTTTTAAAAAAATGGGTTTTATATTTTTTGTTAGTTTAATATTTTATACTACAATCCCCCCCAACTTTATTTCCATAGTAAACTATTACAATCCCTGAATTTGTATCATAATAGGATCTACTAATATAATTTTTGTGTTTTTCATTTTTTTATCCACTACAAGTTATTAAGTTTTTAAAAAATACTTGTTTATAAAATGTTTTTACACTTACATGTATTGTAGAAATTTTTTATATTTGGAAAATATTAATGAATAAAATGTTGGTACTCTTGATATTTTAAATCATAAAAGAACCCTAATTTTTAATGGTACTCAATATGAATACTCGGGAGATATCATGTGTTTTTTTATTAATACTTTTGAAGATACATTTTTTATGTAAATTGATAACTATATGATTCTAGATAAGGTTGTTACTACTTTTACTAATCATGAAAACTTGGAGAATCAATTCATTTATGGATTAAGGAAAACTCTATTATGTTATATGATGAGAAAAATCTATAGTTAGATATCATCTTATAAAGGTTTAAATAAAATATAGAAAAAGTTTTAGGTAACCCATTTTGGGTGTTATAACATCATTGAAATAATATAAACTATGATTAGATTGGATTATCATGATTTTTATTTCCTACATGGAGACACTATTAAAATTATGCACTTACGGTTTATAACTATTTTCAATAGTCTACAATATCATGGTGAAAAAAATATTATAGTTGAAATTATATTTTATAATATTATAGAGATAATGCTTTGTGAGTTGGAATATAAAATACTACTTTCGATGATACACGAATATTAATCATCTCACACTTGACTGTTTGATTGGAAGCCATATGTTGTCTGAGGGAAGACTAAAAAGAGATGTTGAGAAAAATAAAAAAAAGGAGTTGGTTTTTAAACTACATCAATTGCTCAAAGTAATTTTCAATTTGATCATAATTATGAAAATAATTATAAAAATAATAAAGCTGTTATTGATTCAGATATAATTTTATCAGAATATAATGAAAAAGAACTAGATAATTTGGGAAGAATTATGAATAAAATAATTACTGAAAAGTATTTTTAGTATAGATATAAGAATAATAAAAAATAGATAAGTGATAAAAAGGATTCTTCAGATGTAATATGTTGTGTGTTTAAGATAGTAAGAAACAGGAGACTGGATTTTCCTAATACAAAATATAAGGATAAGAAGGAACGAAATTATGAAAAAATACTAATAAGTGTTATTATCATAAGAATATGATATGTATGAAAGCTTTAGATACATGGAGTGTAAGTGGAGGAGATATTTTTTCTAACAATTAATCATATAATGAATTTTTGGGGAAGAAAAATATCAAATTCTTTACATAAATTATAATGGTTAACAAAATCCTCATTGATAAGGTAACTGACAAAATCTCTTAAATGTATTACATTAATTGTGAATTACTCTGATAATAATGATGAAGATAGTTCAAAGTATTTTAATGATGAATATTCTTCGTCTCAGGAAGACAATTATTTACCAAGTCTTGAGTAAGTATGATGATTTTTTAAATTATTTAGTAATGAAAATTGAAATATTTTTAAAAATTGTGATGTTTCTTAATAAATACATGTGAAAGAACATTTGAGGATTGAAACATTAACTTCTAAAATATCATATCTTTCTAAATATTTAGTTAAATATAATTTTGATATATATGATCTCTTAAAATAACTTGAAAATTTTAATTTTGATAAAAATAGTTTACAAAATGATATTGTAAAACAATGTTAGAATGAAAATTCTACCTAGGATAAAATTTCAGTGGTAAAACAATATTATGATATTTCTAGATTGAAATAATTTTTTCAATGTTTTGTATTGTAATATAAATTTTTGATAAAATTTATAATCTAATAATACCTCATATAGATGTTTTTGGAAAGGTTTATAAAATAGATGACCTATTTTTAATAACAATTTTTTTATTCTGAATAGTTCTCCATTTGGAACTAAGTTTCATTGTGGTGGGTTCTGGATGAAAAACTATCTTTAAAAAATTTGATCTTTATGATTTCATAAAGCATATTTTTAAAAATATTTTACATTTACTATACATAATAATGTTTGAAAATTTTAGATTCCTAAAATTGTAATTTCTGATAATACCTGACCCAAGAATGTTTTGTTTCGGAAATAATTATGTTTTTGTAAGAAAATAAAAAATTTAACAACAACAAAAAATATTTAGTTCATGGATAATGGTTTATCCATAAATATTAATGGAAAAAATAATTCTTAAATTTATCATAATTATTAAAGGTTGTCTATTTACTTTTGCGGATAATTCTGGTGGAGAAATTATTAGAAAATGTAATGTTCAACATCTTGGAAAATCATTAATTTCAAAATTTTTTTGTTATAGGAATTAATCAAAAACTTGTTAGAATATCCCAATTATGTGATGAGGGATATCTTATGAACTTTAGGAATGATAAATTTATTATTCATATTTCTAAAGATGAATTTATTCATTCTTCTAATCAGAATGAAAGTGTTTACAAACTAAAACTAGATGAATTTAGGGGCCAATATCTACCTTTCAATACTAAAATGCTATACCAATATAGTTTATGGAATAGGATATTAGGAAATTGTAATGTTATACCATTATCTAATTTTTCTAAAAAATGACTAGTAAGGGATCTAATAGAACTTAATTTTGATACTTAAAAAATAAGAGATCCTACTCAATTTGAAAAGAAACATAATTAGTTTTTTAAATCTATCAGTGAAGTATCAAAATATAGTGCTTTATAGTTAGTGAACAAGGACTCGTTTGGTCCTATGATAACTGTAAGTATCTGTGGAAAATACTATGTATATTTTTTAGTTAATGATTACACTAGATACACATGGGTCATATTCTAGCTATAAATTTGTAATCCCTTCTTTTCACAATTTGTTTTACCTATAGTTAAAAATTATAAAAACTTCATCTTGATAGTTGTTCATAATGATCAGGGTAGAAAAAAATTTAATTCTCACTTTCATAATTTTTTTGTAAAAATTCAATTATACCTAAATTTCCATCACCTACAACTCCATAGAAAAATGGTAGTTGATATAATAAATAGAATTATTTAGGATATTACTAGAACCAGGATGAGTGAATACTTTATTACCAAACATTTATGAGCTGAAGTAGTTAGTACTAATGGTTATACTATAAATATATTTTTAATCATACCTTTTGTAAATAAAAATCTTTATTAATGTAGAATATAAGGAAAAAAAATCTATCTTACATCAATATTTTTTAATGCAAATTATTCATTTTGAATAATAAATATAACTTACATAAATTTTCTCTAAAATCCAATGAAGGAATATTTTTTGTAATCAAAAAACAAGTAAGATAGAGTTTTTAATAAAAAGTGAAGTACTATTTAGGAAATAAGAAATATTAAATTTGATGAAACCGATCCTTTTTTTAAACAACATCCACCCACATCTTCATATGTTTAAAAAAACTGATTTTAACATATATTGAAATAATCTTCTTAGGATATAACAACTAAAAATTGTATTTCTAATGTTATACCATAATAATATTTTCTACATGTCATTAAAGAATAGATATTCATAAACACAAGAAACCTGTTGTTTATAGGATTCATTATAGTGATAATATAATTATTGATTTAGATCGACCAGTTTAAACTAGACGTTCTTTCACAAATATAACTAAATATTTCACTTTTTTATCTGAATTTGAACCTACTAGACCTAATGAGTCTTTTGGTGATGAATATTGGATAAAATAAATGCAAGATGAACTCAATGAATTCAATATGAATAGGTTTGTACTTTGGTTGAATGACCTAAAGATACACATGTAATTGGAGTATGATGGGTTTTTGGGGAAAAAAGTAGTTAAAATGGAATAATTGTTCGAAATAAAGCTATACATGTTTCAAAGTGAAATAATCTACAATAAAAACAAGATTATGATGAAAATTGTCCTCCAGCAGCAAGACTGGATTTTATTCATATACTTATATCATATGGATCATTCAAAAATATCTAACTATTTCAAATAGATGTGAATTGTACAGTAATTAATGGATGTGATCAAGAGGTAGTCTATATTAAAAACCCCTATTTTTGAAATTAAAAATTTCTGATAATATTTTTGTGAAAATACTATGGAACTTCACATACTTAAATAATCCCTTAAAGCCTAGTAAGATAGGTTAAATAGATTTTTGTTTAAAAAAATAATTTTTTAAATATAGTTGTGGATACAACTTTTTTTATAAAATAAATTTCGAAAGACCTCATAGTTGTTCAAATTTAGGTTGATGAAATCATATTTGGTTCAAATTAATTTTATTTAATAGATTCATTTGAATATCTTATGATGTATTAGTTTTAAATGATCTTGATGGGAGAACTTCATTATTTTATTGGTTTTTGAATTTCACAAAAACCAGAACGAGATTTTATATCCAAATATAAGTATATAAAATATTTTCTTAAGAAATTTATATATTACAATACTAAAAATATTAATAATCCTATCTGAACATCTAATACATTATATATTTATGAATATGGGAAATTAGATGATCAAAAGATGTTTAAAGGGGTGTTTAGAAGTTTATTAAACATAATATCTAGTCATATGGATTTAATTTTTTCTGTATTTTTATATGTTAGATGTAAAAAAATTCAAATTATTCCCACCTTAAGGATATAAAATTATCTTTTAGTTATCTTATGGGAACAATAAATTTAGGTATATTTTACTCTTTTAGAAATTATTTTAAATAAAAATGTTTTTTGGATGCTGATTTGGGTTGATATAGAATGGATTGGAAAATTACATATAGAACTGTTCATTTATTTGGGGAATATTTAGTGTATTGGTCACATAAGAACCAGAACCCAGTATCAATTTAAACTAATGAATCCAAATATGTGGTATCTAGATGTATATGTTCTCACATGTTGTGGATGAAACACAAACTCATGGTCTATTGCCTAATGTTTAGAAACACTAAAATATTTTTTGATAATAGAAGTGTCATTTCATTAATTAAACACCCATCACATCACTCATGAGAAAAGAACATAGATAAAATAAGCCATTTCCTTTACGGTCACACAGAAAAACAAGATATCAGTTTATAATACATCATAACTCATGAATAACTTGCAGATATTTTTACTAAACCCCATAGTGCCAATATATTTGAATATATACTATAGAAGATATAAATGATTAATATCAAATTACCATTCATATCTACTTTATTTTTACCAATATCCTTACATTAATGAACTCTTTCCCAAAGGGGTACATATTTTTTGATTTTCTAAAAAAATCAATGTTTTTTATTTTTTCTATTTTTTTCATGAATTCAATGTTTTATCGCATAATAACTATTTCTAAAATTTTTTTGGAGTGAACATTTTTTACTAAAAAATTTCAGTCTCAAAATTTTTATTAATTTTTTTTGGAATCAGTCAAATTTAAAAAAAAATTGGATTAAATTTTTTTTCTAAAGTTTTCATAATAATTTTTTTATAAATATTATTAAGTTAAATTTCATTAAAAAACAAGAAGAATAAATTAATGGATAAAACTATCATACATAAATTCAATTTCTAATCTGAGTGGTATTCTTCTAATCTTTTAGATTTTCTAATTATCTATTACTTTTATTTTACTATGTTGTTTAACCTAACACTTACATGTTAAAAATATTAAATGTTTTATAAGTATAACATTTTCTAAAATCAGACAACACTTTAGTCTAAGAAATAGTTTCTCTTAAAATAATATTTAAGAATTAATATTATTTATTAAATAATTAAATTATTAATCTAAACCGTCATTTCAGAATATGTTTTTCAATCTACATCGTTAGATCATGGGAAGATGAATGGTCACTCCCAAAGCCTATATATAATGAGTGGTCCACCGTTATCCCACATAAATTTACTGGATTTTCTATAGACTCTTAGGTCAAAATTTTTTGCTCATTCTGGAATTTTGGCATTAGTTTGATATGGTCATCTCAAAATCTGTTTTAGTTTGATGGATTTTTCTATAGATTTCACAAAGAGATAAGTTTTACTTGAAAGGAAAATTTGGAAAAAATGGTATGAAAATTGAGAATCTATTTTGTTAAGATTTAATAAATTTCATGGATGGGAAAAGATCTATGTATAAAAAGTGTATTTTGATTTTCATCATCAAGAAATTCATAGTGAATTATATTCTACCATATCATTTGAAGTGTAATATTATTTGGATGTGATTATTTCAAATATCTTTTGTGATTATTTTAAACTAACTATTAACCATGTATTTAATTTAGTTTAAGTCCCTTTTGGAGAAAAATCCTAGATTCCATCTCATAAGATTTCAGAGAATCATGGATTTTTTAAAAATTCAAAATCTGAATCATCTTTATTATCATCATATGAGGAGGTTAGAAAGTTTTTTCACCTTACTTGAAATCTATAGAGTATTTACTCTAGAGATGATGGGGTACATTATCATAAGAAAAGGATATACGGATACATTGAAAGTTCTTGATATTTTCATTTTGTACTTTCTTATCATTATGAGAATGATTAATATAGAAATATTTTTTTCAATCTTCCAAGGCTATTAATAAAACTTCCATGAAGCCACAGATTCATTTGATACACTTCTTAACAAATAATATTATGGAAAATTGTATTGATTTTTTTAGATTAAAAATCTATCTTATTCAATTAGAGAAAAGGTTTCACTAATTTGAGAAGAAACAATAGAAATAATGAAAAACGTTTTCCTTCCAATGTTGGAAAAAAATTTAGATAAATAAAAAAATTTGTGACTGATGTAGAATCTATAAAATGGAAAAAACCAATTCTAGATAAAAGAAAAGTACAATCCTTTTTATTGATTCAAAATTATTACTTATTACTTTCAATTCCTTTATTTTTGGAAATCACAAACTCTTTATGAAAACATGTTTACTAACTTTTTATGTCCCAAGTGTTTTAGAATTTTTTTTATAAAAAAAATACCTTTTACCATTCCTAGAAAATTTTATATTTCATTACAAATATAGAAATGATATTATTCGTTAAGATCATCATATTGAGTATAAGTCTGATTAATCATAATTTTCCTTTGTTAGACTAGGATTTATACTTTTGTTTTATCTTTTCTACTAAAAACATTCATGACCATGAAACTCATACTAGTACCTAAACAATCTGACAAACTCTTATAATTCTTTTCATATTGGAAAAGGTTAATGAATTCAATTAGATAAATACATGTTTATAATTGGAATATATAATACATGTTATTATCATAAAGAATACCATTAGCATTACAATGGTGCTAAATCAATATGACGTAGGACATTCAGTTATATATGTGATGTCACGATATTTTTATCTGAGGTCATTGAAACAAACACTAAAATATAATGGTTAGATATTATCTTATAAATAAGGAATCATTTTAATAGTTTGGACCATATTTCATTCAAAACAAAAATCATATGATGACTTCTAAGAATTAAATTCTAATTCTTAGTCTTTATAATTATTTTGAGAGTTGGTAGTTCTAAGGAATCATTGTTAGGATTGTTTCCTTATGAAAGTATTCTTTTATAATCACATCTTGTAATTTTTTTGATCAATGGATTATGAGGATCTGAAGGTGGTGAATTTAATCCATTAGATTGAAGCCTTCTAGGGATAGGAAGATAGAGCTGATCATCATATCGAGGGATTCATGGTATAGAAAGATAGTGCAATTCCAATCATTTTTAGGGGTATTTACTCTTAAGGAAAGACATACAATACCATAAGTATTATTTAGTGGCTACTTTTTTTAAAGTTTATTGACTACCTTACTCTTAAGTTTAAAGGAGTTAAATCTTTTAATATATTATAATTCATTCTTAAATATTCAGATATTTCATTTCTTGTTTTTATATGTTTATATTTTTATTTTCATTACATTGAAATTAGGTCATCAAAATCATCTTTTAGTTCAATTGTTTTATTATTTTAACTGTAATTTAGATAAAAATAATTTGATATAAATTGGATTCGTTGTGATTATAATACTGACTCTGATAATCGAACTGTGTTTGAAAAATTTACATTAATAGGGACTGTGTATTTTCTAGTTTAAATATTTAATCTATGTTTTTTAAACTACAATTCACCATCATAATGTAATTATAGTCATCATAAGATACTTTTACGATAGTAAAATTGTAATCAGAGGAGGTTTATACTACTTATATACATGATGGTTTTTTAATTCTTCTATCAATAGTAAGTTGTTTATGTTTTCACATAAAATTTCTGTTTATGAATATTTTTATAGTAACATGTACTTGTGGAAAATAATTTTTATTATTTTAAGAAGGAAGGTATGATTTTTCGTTCTCTTGAAAATATAAATCATATTTTACCACCTATCTTTGATGGGAATAACTATTAATATTAGTGAGATAGAATAAAGTCTTTTGTGATAAAAAATGGGGCCAATAATTTTTTGATGCCTACTAGAAAAAATAATATTCCTAAAAATGATGTTTCTAATTTTACAAATGCTGAGTTATAAGAATATCAATTAAATTATAAGGTTATAAATACATTAAATTGTGCTTTGATAAGAATTATCTACAGTTGGATTTAATCATGTGAAGTATGACAAAGTATATGAATTAGATTGGAAGTTATAGTTTTTGGTATATCCAATGTTATGGAAAGTAAATAACTATTTTAAGAGATAATTATGAAGAATTATATTTTCTTCTTGGATATTATTTTTCTAAGATGCATCAATTATTCATAAAATTTATAAATAGTTTAAAAATTATAAGATAAAATGTAATTGATGATGATATTCTTGTTTAAAATATTATTTTTATGATGCCCAATGAGTGTAAATCAAAGAGAAAAGATGTTGATGATACTATGAAGTTAACTAATCATATTGTTGATGATTTTATTAATGCCCTTATACATTATGAGGGGATCCATAAAAGAGATTCTTATAAAGGGAAAAAGAAAAATGGTGGTGTTTCTTTCACTAAAATATCAATTCTTCCATCTAATGATTAGTTATGTGGTAAAGTTGTAAAATCCTCAAGGAAGAAGAAAATTGTTTTTCAAATAGATTCTTATGTATTAGAATATTCAGAGTATGAATTATCTAATATAGATACAAGGATGAATAAAAATGGGAAATAAAAACTTTTAATACTGATATAAAAATTTCCATAAGGATAAAAGTGATAGGAATGATTATGAGGTCAATTATTGTTAATGTAGGAAAGCTGGACATATCCAACCAGATTTTTCAAAGCTAAAAATAAAAGAAGAAAAAAGAAATAAATTCAGAAATAAATGACACTTAGTATTATATTTGTAATGGAATGAAATTTTTGAAAGATCATGAAACATGGAGTTTTAGTGGTGGTTATTTATCTGATCTTTCTTATGAGAATGAATCTTCTTGACATTAGAACATTGGTATTTTTTCTAAATTACCCATATTAAATCAATTTTTAATGGAAAAGATATGAAAAATTGAATCACTTAAAAATTTATCATCAAATCCCATTCACCCTAAAACTAATAAAAAGAAAATTTATATATCTTATGATAGACAATATTCCCTAGAGAGTGAAAGTAATACATTAACTTTTTATGATAATGTTTCAATATTTGGAAAACTCTTAAAAATAAAGATTGTAAGATTAAAATAACATGATAATTTCAAAGATAAAATTTATATGAGTGTATCAAGAATATAACTTTTAAATAATTAAATATTTTATATTTCTAAAGATCATGATAAAAGTATTTTTGAAAAAGACACATTTTCAAAATATTTTAAAACTTTTATTTATGAGAAAAATATTTTAGAAAGAAAACGTAGTCCAAAATAAAATACCAATGAGGGTAAAAATTAAGTTGTAAAA
The DNA here is from genome assembly GCA_963277665.1 of Viscum album. Lineage (NCBI taxonomy): Eukaryota > Viridiplantae > Streptophyta > Magnoliopsida > Santalales > Viscaceae > Viscum > Viscum album. Next base: position 77,317,146 of record OY728163.1, on the reverse strand, counting down.
TTAAATTTAGAAATATTTAGTTTTAAGAAGATTTTATCAAAGTTAAATACTATAAATTAATACTTTGATTGAATAAATAAGAAAACTAGGCATTTTGTAATAGTTTTGGAAGGGGTATTAAAAATAAAAAATCAATATTTAGAAATAATTACATTATTTTAAAAAGTAAATATTCTTTCATTAATTTACAAGGTGGTGTAAATAGATGAAAATTTGTTCCTTAAACATATCATAATCCCTATGTTTTCATAAATCTCATTTTTCAAAGGAAATAATATTTTTCCCAAAAAATAAGAAAAATGTGGTTGCCTAATTTTTTTCCAACAATACTGGACCCAAGAAGGTTTGGGTTCCAAAAGTCTAATATTTTTGTTTTTAAGAAGATAAATATAATACCAATAATAAAAAAATATGGTAAATATATAGTGAATGTTCAATGAACATGATTAAAAATAAATATTTCTTGAAGAAGATAATCAATATAAAACACGAAAAAGTAACTTTTCGAGAAAATGCTCAAGGGGTGATTATCAGAATATCTAACATTGTTCTTCTTGGAAATAATCTTATTTAAAATGTTTTATTTTCTATAGGTATTATGAAAAACCATATAAAAATAGGTTAACTATATGATAAAGGTCCCCTTGTATGCTTTTGGAATAAAAAATTCTTAGTACATAGTTCCAAGGATGAATTTATTATTTCTTCTAATCGATACAAGAATAATTAAACACTCAACATAGAATACCTTAGGAGCTAAGACTGACCCTGACTTAGTGCAATGGAAGATCAAGCTTGGTAATGGAATAAAATGTCAGGACACTGTAATCTTAGAAACATATATTGGATGACTATGAAAGGTCTTGTTTAGTATCTAATAGAAAATAGTTTTGATACTTCAAAATTCTTTGACCATTGTCAATATGGTAAGCATTATAAGTCACGTTTTAAAATCTATTAGTAATGTATCAACTTTTGAATCTTTAAAATTAGTGCACAAGGTTTTTTTCTATATAAATTAGAAATATTTTTGGAAAATACTATGTATATTATTTAGTTAATGAATAATGTTGATGCACTTGGGTCTCATTTCTATTAAGAAATTCCAAAGCGTTTAGCTATTTTAAAATATTTAAAGCTAATGTTAAAAATGAGAAAAATATTTCCATGATAACTATTCATTATGATCACGGTGGAAATCTTTTAAATTATTATTTCTAATAATTTTATAGTAGGAAAAAAATATAACATATCTTTTGAGCACCTAGAACCCCCTAGAAAAATGGTGTAATTGAAAGAAGAAATAGAATTATTAAAGCAATATTTAGAACCATGTTGAGTGAAAACTCAGTTGTTAAAATGTTTTGGGATGAAGAAAATAATGTTGTCTATTATACTATAATAATTTTTTAATTATAACTTTTCTTAATAATATCATTATGAGTTGTGTATAAGAAGAATAAAAAAGGTTTTATTAATTCAATTTTTTATATTCCATGTATAAATTTGGAATATAAAAGATAATTTACAGTAATTTGAACCCGAATATGAGGAGGGAGTATATTTTGGGTTTTCCCCTACTTTTAAGGATTATAGTGTTTTTAATAAAACTTATTGTACAATTGAGGAATAAACACATGTGATTTTCTATAAAACAGATCCCTTTATATTCAAATAAACTCAACCTATATCCTTAGAAGTAATTTCTAAATAATATTTTCAACCTTTTTAGATAAAGTTATTCTCATAAGAAAACTACTCAAGCATTATTTTTTGAATTTATTAATCTGGACTTTTTTTTAACAATTATTGAATAAAAGACTTTTAAAAATCCAAGAAGTCAGATGTATCTTAATAATTATCCTGGTGAACATATCTTTCATGATGTAGATCAACTAGTTATCACTTGAACTTTGTTAAGGGGAGAAATTTAACATTTAGATTTATTATCCCAATTTGAACATAAGAATACAGATAAGTATTTAGTTGATAAGGATTTGATTAAATAAATTCAATATGAACTCAAGGAATTTGAAAGGAAAAAATAATTTACTTTAGTTCAACAACCTAATTAAACTTCAATAATTGGAGTGAAATGGGGTTTCAGAAAAATGTGATGAGAATGGAATAACTATTAGAAATAAAGATATACCTATTGATAAGAGATATAATATATATAAAGGAATATATTATGAAGAAACATATGCTCAGGTAGACATACTTGATGATATTTTAATACTTCTAGCCTTTACCAAATTCATTAATTTTAATCTATTTCAAATCTATGTGACCTATGATTTTTAATAGATTTGTTCAGGAGGAAGATTATGTTGAACAATCACATGGTTTTGAGAATAAAAAACATCCATAACATGTTTATAAACTTATCAATGATTTATATAGACTTAAATAATCCATTAAACATTGGTATGATATGTAAACAAGATTTTTGTTACAAAACAATTTTGTTAAGTAAGCTCCAAATCCAACTCTTTTTATAAAAGAATTTTATAAAAATATTATGTTTATAAAAATTTATATTGATGACATTATATTTTTCTCAACTTATAATTCCTTAGTGGATTCCCTTGTGAATCTAATGATATATTAGTTTGAAATGATTATGATGGGTGAGTTAATATATTTTCCTAGTTTTCATCTTTTACAAAAACTAGAAGGAACTTTTATATCTCAAAATAAGTATACAAAAGAGCCTCTTAATAAATTTGGATATGAACATACTAAATTATTAATACTATTATTTTTACCACCAATACATTAGATCTTGATGAGGTTAAGAAAAGTGTTGATCAAAATATTTTTAGAGTTTTGATAACAAGTTTACTTCACTTTCTTTCTAGTCATCCAAATTTAATGTTTGCAGTATTCTTATGTGAAAGATATAAAGTCAATATAAAATAATCTCATCTATATGGTGAAAAAATAATTTTTCATTATATCAAGGGAACTATGGATTTAATCCTTTTCAATTATTTTATAATTGTTTTTTAATTATCATGTTTTTCATATGCTGACATTGGTGGATGTATAATGGATAGGAAAAGTAGATCTGGAACATGTAATTTATTAATATATTCTTTAGTTTCAAGTTCATGTAATAGAAAATAGTCATTATAAATTTCCACTATTGATGTTAAATATTTGGAAGCTAGAAGTTGTTATACCAAAGCGTTGTGGATGAAATACACACTCACTAACTATGGCATGATTTTTACTAAAACCAAAATACTTTGGGATAATAAAATTTTCATTGATTTAGGTAAAATCCGAACACATCACTCTTGTGATAAGATCATAGATATAAGAAACCCTTTCCTTTTAGATCACACACTTAAAGAATATATAATTTTTAAATTCATTATAACACAAGATCAACTTACTGGTATTTTTACTAAACACCTTAGTTTTAGAATATTTAAATATTTTAAATAGAAACATGGAATGATTAATTTTTAGTGATCATATATATATAATTTTTATTGACCTATTTCCTTATATTAATATACTCCTTTTCACTGGGAGATTACTTGTGTTTTATAAATTTAATAAAATGTATATTTTTTTAAAACATTTATGTTTTTTAAATATGTTAGTGTTTCTAAAAATATTTTTAATGAGTTTTCCTAATATAAACCTTTTCATAAAACATTTCCAATGTCCAAATTATCAAAATGCTTTCCAAACTCATAAATTATTATAAAATTTCCAGACTCATTTCATGATATAAATTTGTTCATATTAATGAAATATCATTTTTGATTTTCTATAGAAACTATCATAATTATTTTTCATAATGAAAATATAATAATAAAATTTTATTTCAAAACAATCATAATATGGTTACAAAAAACAAGAATATTATGATCATTATATTGAGATACATTCCACTATTAAAGGTATTCTACTTTCAATTTATATTTTTTAGTTTTTAATTAATTAATTTATGAAATATTTTTCTACATTTTTTATATATAAAATTTGATTTAATTTCAAAATCTTAAAACTTTTACTAATAGGAATGATCCTAACTCTGATAAAATTATTGAAAACATCAAGAGTTCAAAATTAATTAAAAATATTATTTAGATAAATCTTGATAGTTAGATCCGAAATGTTTTTCATCTCAAATGTTTTTTTATCTTATGGAAGTCAAACCATTGCCACTAATACCTATATAAGAAAGGGATACTAGTGTACCACAATGGTTATTTAGTTTTTTTTCTACCGAGTTTCTTCCCCATTTAGAGGCCTCGATCCAAATGTTTTTCTTTTCATCTGATATTCAGTTTTAGAATATAGGTCACATGGAAATTATGAAATATTATGTTATGTGTTTATGGTTGAGGTAAATATTTGTTAAAAGGTCATTGTTTGAAATGTATGATTCTACACTCAAGAAGATCGTTTCATTTCACATTTTTCGAATTGGTATGTGCCTAAAAGCCTAATAAGGATTTTGAAATATATTATCTAGTTGTAGTCTATGAATTATAAGTTTTAGTATAGTTTTTTATGGAGGATAGTGTATTTAGAGTGTCTTTCATAATGTATGAAAAGAGGTATAATTTTTCCTTAAAAATATTTATTTATTTAGTTAGATCCCATCAGAAGGATATGATTATTATCCCTCTCATAAAATTCCAAACAATCATGGAACATTTATTAAGAATGAGGCTTAGGATTCATTATTTTTATATTATGAGAAATTAAGGAAAGTATCTCACTTTACTATTTTAAAAATAGAGTGGTTGCTTTGTTGATGTAAGATTTTCTGATTTTGGGGAAATGTAAAAGAGATAAATTGAAAGTATCAAATGATTTTTATCTAGATTACATAGTGAAAATGAAAAAGACGTATCTTGTTATTTTTATCTTTATTAAGTAAAAGAACATCAATAAAACATATATGAAGTAAAAAATTATAATGTTTCCAACTTTTATATGTATGTTGGTTGTGAAAGGAATAATGATTTCTAAATATGATAAGAAATCATATTCATTCTGGGATAAGATTTAATTTATTAGTGAGAATACGATATCAAAGATGAAATTAGTGTTTGATGTTATGTTGTAAATGTTTTTAGAAAAGGATGATAGTGCTGCATCAAAGGCAAAATTATCAAGGAAATATGAGGAAGACAAGAAAAATAAAATAATGGTTTAGGCTTATCCTCCTGAAAAGAAAATGAAATAAAAGAAGATGTCTGATGATGGTTTTGAAGATATGATAAAATATAAGGCTCAGAAAAATCCGAGTGGATATAATGATCGAAATTGACCCTTTTGAAGATAAATCATTGAAAATTTGGGCTTCCAAATAGTTGTAAGAGAAGAAAAAATAAACAGTCAATGGAAGAGGTTACAAGAAACTAGCATTTTTGAAAATTTGATGAATGTAATAGAAATATATTATGAGAATTTTTCACTTCCCACATCACACACCAACCAGATAAATCCATAATCCAGTTTAGTATTCTTTGAAAATTTTATTTTTCCATCCAAATCCCTACTATAAAGGATAAGGGTATGAAAAATTTTGATGATGAATCAGTTATAATTATACCTATAAAAGAATCTATATGATAAATAATTGAAAATTGGGTTCTTAGAAATGCAAAGAAGCTAAAATATGAGATTGCTAAGAAATTTAATGAATAATTTTAAGGAAAAAAAAGAAAAAAAACAAGTAGAATAAGAAGGGGAGGAGGAATATGTTGAAGTATAAAAAGAAGTTGATGGATAAGAGGAAGATGAAGATAAGAAAAAATCTAATAGTGAAGAAACCATGATAGATAAGGATTCAACATAATCATAATTATCTTCATCAAGTTTACCATCCAAGATTGATAGGGTTGTCAAATTAGGATTTACATGGGACGGAAAATATTTTTATAAATGAAAGTAGAATCCACATAAAAGAAGGAATAAGAAAACGATTTTTCAAAGAAAAAGATGATGAAAATGTAAAGATAGATAAATATTTGGAAATGGTGGAAATCCTAGATAATAATAAAGTCCCTAAAGAATATGAAATTAATGGAAAATAATTTTGTGTTGGAACCAGTAGATAAAAACCCCTAGATGTTGAGTACGATCAATCATACTCATAAAAATGATATCTCAAAATGTCTTTGATTTTATTTTAAAAATCATAGGTAGATTATAGAAAACAATTAATTTCTTTCATTATATTGAATCAATGTGTTGGTTCATTCTGAACTACATTACTATGAAATCTAAATATATAAATTTTTAGATATAATCAATTATTCTGATTGAAGATGAATTGAGTTTTTTTCAATAAAATTCATATAATAAAAAAAGATCACTCAAACAGATGGAAACGTAGTCTAATCAGTTGGATTCTAATATTCATATGCATGATGAACAATTTGATGAATGAAACTCATGTTATAATCATCAAAATTATTTAATATATTATCATCTAATATAGAAGATAGTGTAATTTTTGTTGAGTAATTTAGATATGCCGTAGATGAACGGACTATGCAGGAAAATGTTCTAAAACAAAAGATTCAAGATATGGAGTTAAAATTTTTGTAGACTTGAATCATGTGAATGTGAGATGATGGTAATGAAGTATCAGAATAAATAATTTTATGAGGATTTCATTATGCTAATGACCCAAGAATAAAGGATTGATAAGTTGAAGAAATAATGTTGTTAGTTCAAGAAAATGAAGGCCTTTGTAAAGACCTAGATGAATAAATATTTTTATTTATTTATTTAAAACTCTTGATGTAATTTGTAAAACTTTTTTATTATTAATTAATTTTCATTTATTACAAATATGATTTTATTAAAGGTTTTAAAATTTCTATTCATTACACAATATTTTATATTTTCATCGATGATTTGTTAGTTTAGTATTATTTCCTATATTATCCTTCAACCATTTCTTAAAAATTTATATTCTTTACCATTATATTTTTCAAAATAACTAACTAGAAAATATTTTACAAAGGGGTGTGGGATATTTTTAATTAGATAATGATATATTAATGGGGGGGTATATTTATTTCAAAAGGGGTATTGTTTTATTTAAATGGGAGAATATTATACTTAGGGGAAGTAATTTTTTAAAGGGGAAATATTTTCATTAATAAAGAATTTTTTAAAGTCTCCATTACATTTATCATTATATTTTGAAGAGTTACAATATTATGAGGGTTAAGGTTTAATGAAATACTCTAAATATATATATATTAATAAGAAAATTACTCTATGTTTTCCATGTAATTATACCATTTATGTTTTGGGGTTTGTACTTTCTAAAAAGGAGAGATTTTTAGGGAAAAATTATTACTTCTTAATTTTTCATTCCTTTAGTTTTGAAAATCACAAACACTTTATTAAAAAGCATTACTAACTTTTTGTGTCCCATGTGACTTATTATCTTTTTTTAGAAACCATTAACTTTTATCATACATCAAAAAAAATTCTATTGTATTGATAAAATAAACATAATATTCTGTATTATGATCATCCAATTGAGTATGAGTTTGATTAATCAGACTTAATGTTTATTCAACCAGGAGTTAGACTTTTTACTTGTCTTTCACAATAAAAATATTCATGACCATTAGTCTGATACTGGTACCGAAACAATCAGAATGACTCTTATAAGGACTATCATACTGTTAAAGGATAATTAATTCCATCAGACTAACTAATGATTATAATCAGAATATGTAGGTATTTTTTATCATAAGGAATAAATTTATTATTATAATGGTTCTATATAAATATGATGTGGCAAATTCAGTTACAGATGAGATATCAAGTGATAGATATATAAGAACATTTCAAAAAACTGAAAAATATAATCATAGTAACATCACCTATAAATAGTGAGTCATTTGAAGAGTTTGGAGAAAATTTCATTCAAATCTCATGTCATCTAAATATTTCTAGGAATTAACTTCCCATTATTAATATTTTTAATTCTTTATAGAGTTTTTAGTTTTATGAAATCCCTATCAGAGTTGTTTACTTATAAACATTTACTTTGGAAATCACATCCAAACATTATTAGGATCGATGGATTATTGGTATAGGAAGATGGTGAATTTGATCTATCAGATTGAGGGATTTTTGGGATAGTATGATAGAGAAGATCATCAAATTGAGGGAATCCAGTGATTGGAAGACCAGTATATTTTTATCATCATATCAAGGGACTTACTAATAAGGAAAGATATAATTTACTGTTAGTATAAAATAGTTGATACCTTTAGTCAACTTTATTAACTAATATTCACTTAAAGTTTAAAGAGATAAATATTTTAATATCTTATAAGTTATTCTTACTATTATTACATATTTTATTTCTTGTTTTTACAAGTTTCTATTCTAGTGTGCATATAATTGAAACTAGTTCATCATACTCAACATTATTTTCTATCTATTTTTATCATTTTAACATTGATTGCAAGAAACATACATTTCTATAAATTAGATCTATTGTGATTCTGATCTTGAATCTAATAATCGGTTGAGTCTTAGTCTGATAAATTTATTTTAAGAGGCTTTTTGTTTTTCATATTTTAAATATTTTTAAATTAATTTTTTTATACTACAACTCACCCCTTCTTGTAAATATAGTAATCAAAATCTATTATTACTATCCTATACTCTCCTCCTAAGATTCAGATATAAATCCACATCTATTGAGAACTTTAATAAGATGATGACTCATATAGCTCATAAAAATATAGGGGGTCCATTTTTCAAAATTGATAAATTTGAATGATTATATTTTAAGATCAAAATAGCTGAAGAAATGATAGATGAAAAGAAAAAGAAAAAGTATAAAAAAATACTAGCTAGAGCAATGATTATGTAAAATAATATTAAAGTGTTAGATCAAGAATCGACTAATCAAACATTATTAGTAGCTCAACCACTTCCATGATCCATAATTTTTTCTAATACTTATCATACTTTTCCAGATCCTCTAAAACAAAAACAATTATAATTTTTTGAGGCATATGTAATTCTTCTATTTGTATAATAGGAAAAGGTAAAATATGTTATATTTGAATATCAATTATAAATATCATCATATGAATCAGTCCCAATTTCTTTTCAGAAGTCAGCTAAGAAGAAAGTTGAAAATATTATTCAAAAGGTTGGATATAGAGATTTACGAACTATGAGGTAGTTAGATAATGAACTTCAAGAAATTGAAGAGAATGAAGAGTTATAAGGTTAATAAGAAGATAACTCACTGGATCCATCACTATCTTATAAATCATCATCAAATCAATATAATAAAGATCCAATATTAGATATTTCTATAAATGATAAATCATTATCACGCAAAGAAGTTGATGGCCAACATTTTTATAAAAAATTTATCAAAAAATATATAAACCAATAAGGTGGTTTATGTGATTAATATTTTAGAAGATAAAGATTTTGAAAGAAAAGTTACTTTTGATGTCAAATCATCTCATCAATATATTTCAAACAATGCGTCAAATTCATATGATACATCGTCCATTGTAGTATATAAGATAATAGAATATATTTTTCAAACTCTGAAAAAGGAAATGTATTCAATGCCATACCTTCCAAACATTGAAGCTCAATCCATGATGATCCATAATAGTTTTAATTAGAAATATGAGTAATTAAATTTGTCGAAATAATTAGTTTTCCATAATGAGGATGAGATTAAGTATTTCAAAGTCCAATCAAAGGCACAAAAAATATCATATCTTATGGTTAAATGGTCATGAAAAGTATATTATGATTTGAAAGATCATGTTGATCAACTTTTGAAGGTCATGAACATATCTTTTTACATATATGATTCCTTTGTAAAGTTATCTTCATATTTATCATATAGGGTATTGTTTGCGGAATAGTTTAAAGATATATAAAAATCTCAAAATCAATAAATATATATTTATAAATAAGATATTAAAATTTTAAAAAATGATAACACAAGGATATGATATTATAAAAATACTTCCTTAACCTCAAGGAAGAAGAAAAAGATCAGATTGTTTGTAAGGATATTATAAGATTGAAGGAAGAGAATTAGATGTTCAGAATCATGGAAGAGAAGATAGCCAAGCTTGAGTCTTTATCAATTGAATACGAGAAGAACCAAGAGGATTTGAAGTAGATAAAATAAAATTTCAATATGTTTTACAAGAAAGAAATAATATTCTATTTATAAATTGTTAAATTATTTTGTAAATTAAAATTTGTGAATGAAATTTTTAATGAATGAATTATTATCCAAATATAATTTTATTTGAATGATTTAAACTTTTACATGGATTAATGTTCATTAATTTTTTTATTGGATGAATATTTATTAAAAAAAAATTGTTTTGTACTATATTTTCAAGCATTTTAATAACATATTATAATTTCCCTTTTCATTTTTTTCAAATCACAAAAGGGTAGAATTAATAAAAAGTGGGAGATATTATCTAAGGGAGGGGGGAATTATCAATGAGGGAGAAACTTTCTAAAGGAGAAAAACTTATTGAGGGGGTGAATCCATAGTAATAATATTTACTATTGGATGAAGAAAGATGAACAAAAAGAACTAATATACATTGGGGGATCTAATATAATTAATGAGGAGATATTTTATATGAATAATTCCTTTGAAGTTTCTAAACATATAAAGGGTTGTATGTTTTTCAATGTTAATAGTTTTTTATTTTAAGTGTTTTGTTTTGTACCTTCCAAAAAGGGGGAGATTGTTGCGACAAAATATTATACTTTCTAATTTTCTTTTCCTTTGTTTAGAAAATCAAAAACACTTTCATGAAAGCTTATTTTACAAAATTTATATATCCCATGTTTTTTAGAATGTTTTTTAGAAAAAAAAATCTAGTAAATGTAGAAATATTTATTATATGAATGAAAATAAAATTTATATTCATTAATTCAATAAATCATAATAACTTATTTTCTAGTCTATTGGACTAACTGGTGTCTTTTCAATCAAATTGATTGATGTTCTTCCAATCAAACTGAATGAATTCATATACATCTGAATAACTGAAGGTCAGATCCATCTGATTGACCATAGTTTAGTTCTTGAGACTGAAAATAGGGTAGATCATCAAAATGTGAAATGTTTATAATCATTGTGTTGGAATTACTTATATCAGAAAGAATTTATTACAAAACATTATAATGGTTATATCAAAACGACTTCCATGGAGGTGATTTTCAAATATTTCAAAGGAATAACAAATGAGTCCATTGCATGCAACTTTAATAATAAAAACTATATCTATTGGAGGGACCCCTATAAATAAGAGTGAATTAATGGAGCTAATATATGATTTATTTTTAACTCAACACATCTAATGATCACCATATCTAAAAATTTCATTCTTATGCTTTATAATCTTTCATAGGGCTATGTAATAATGATTCCAATTGAAGAATGTTGAAATCATCAGAACTTTTTTTATTTTCTATTCTCTTATTCTAATCATGGTTTAAATCGAGGGCTTCTATGGATAAGAATATAGGTGATACTGATTATGTTAATTGATGGATTCTAGGGTATGTGAAGAATAATTTTTTGATAATGTTGGTATGTTATTATTTATTTTTTATAATCTTTCATATTACTTTTTTTGAAATATTCTATATTCGAATATGAATTTACTTTAGATATTTTTTTACTAATCATTCTTATATCTATTTTATCAAACTTTCTTTGAGCCCGATTATATACTTGACTTGTCAAACAAGTTTTGGATCTGATACATATACTATGATCATCATATTTTGAATGAGTCTTTACTTTTTAACAATAAATATTTTGGTATTTATATAAATATTATTTTTTAAAATATAACTCAACCCCTCTTATATCCATCATTAACTATTATGATCTAACATGTGATACTAATCAAAGAAACTAATCCATAAGTCAACCCTACCAATAAATTCCCACATGTTTGTTTGAAACAAATTCACGCATACTATACAATTTATTAGTCTATAATATAGGAAATTTAAATTTTGTCATCTTAGATGATTCTTTCAACTGAACCTTCCCGATACCATTTATAGTAATATTTCAAAACTCACTCACTTAATCATTCCTAAAACTAAAACCCTAATATCAAAATATATATATTCCTATATGTTATTGATTTCATCACACCATAAATTCTTTAGGGGATGAAACAATCAGATAATAGGTATACACACATAAATCATTTTGGTAATGTAATGAAATTTATCAGATAAGTAGTAAGAAAATGGGAAACAGATTTTGGAAAGACGAATATCATTAGTTTAACTTATATATACCTTCTCTTTTTTATAAAAAACTCACATTTCATGGTTTTCTGCAATATGGTGTAAAGGCATAAAATAGCATAATTTAACTATAAAAATTCAGACATTTGGTAACAAAATCTCAATAGTTTTATAAATATACAATCATTTTTACCATTTAAAAAACCAATTTTACTAAAATCACTCATTGAAGTTAAATTATTTTTCAAACTCACATTCCCTAATTGAAATAAATATTATTTATTTGTTAAAAAACAAAAAATATAAAGACTCAATATGATGTTTTAGAAAATTATATGATTTGATTGTAATTTAAAATGAGAATTATGATATAGACATAAACAATTTATAAAGAAAAAAGAAATAAAAATATATTGCAATAAGAAAAAGAGATAAAAAGTAAAAGAAATATGAAATATATCCTAACTAACATAGGCATGTATCCACCACTCACAACTATAATTGTAATGTTCTCACTATAATTAATGATAAGATAGCGAGGAATGATATAACCTGGGTTGTGTCATGAATATAGGGATTATAGAAGGTGGAGTTCCTCTGTTATTGCCTTTGGATGGGTTTTGTAGAAATTAATAAGACGGGGACCATTTAAGGTGATTATCTATTGCGTGTATTAACTTTTAACCTGAAAAACACAAAAAAGTATAGACATTAGTTACAATGTATTGAAAAAACAACTGGGAAAAAATATTAACTAAGATAAACTTCATCATTTAATTATAAAGGATGCACTTCTTCCCAATGTGGAACTGCCAATAAATTTTGAGGAGATCATGGGTTCCATAATTTCTCCCCTTATATATTCATAATTTACCATAAGAAGATATTCATAATTCATCCAACAAATGAATTTTCAGTTTCCTGTGATAATCTACACTATAATGATTATAATTTTATTGTTTAATGGCCTAAAAGGCCATGTGCTCTATCTCAACGTGGAGATGAAATATCATTCTAAAAAAACATGACAATTTTTAATTCCAATGATAGTTTTGAAAGAGTCATATTAATCATATAGTTCATCATTGAGTATAAGAATATAATATTTTATGATGCATTAGATTATTATTTCCCTAATTTTTTTTCATCTTTCTATTAAACACCTCTTCTTTCTTGTTGGTATATGGATGATGAGAAGTATAAAATCAACGGTTAACCTCTTAACAATGAATAATTGATAAAATTAAATGGTTTTAGTTTTTTATATCCCTTGTAACTAATAATGAAACTAGGAAATACAAGACTATATAAGATTTGCGTTCTAAAAAAACACAACTACCTTTCAGACATATGTACTTTTATCTCATACATTACACATTTAAAATCATAATGCACTACTAGAATAATGTACATGTTTTCAGATGAATTGAAAAATGAACCCAAAAATTCAAGGCCTCAGACATCATACATTTCATGGAAATGAAATTGGATGTTGTGAAATATCATTTCTTTTATAGGAATTCACTTTCCTTTGAAAATGAGAAAAATATTTAAAATTTTATTGGCATTGCAAAATAATGTTGTATAAAATAACCCACAATCAAGTAAAATTTGAAGAATATATTAGAGATTGAAGTGTCCCAAATAATAAAAAGTGTGAAATAACTTGATGATGTAATAAAACAAGTTATCAAGAACAAAAATAATTGATAATTACATGAGTTCCAATGGTAGGGGTCTTTTGAATTGCACAAGCAAGACTCATTTTAAAAAAGGATAGCTTTTTTCATTGGAATTATCGCAAAGTCAGAGTGATACAAAATCATTTTCAACATTAGTGTATTATAGGGTACCATTTTTCACATGATATGGTTTCTCAGCATGAAAAAAAGTTATTTAATGGAATGTAAGGGGTGATTCAATGATTTACGATGGAAGGATCATATTGATATGATCAACCAACACATTTTTACTCTTTTTATCATTAATATTTAAAATTAATTAATATTCATTGAATTATATATTGTTTAACCTCGAGTTCCATAAGGATAAATTGAATGATAATATTATTAGACGTAAAAAATGATTTTTTACCCATGATTTTGGAATGGAATTTTTCCAGGAAAAATATAATTGAATGAATTTAATTTTTTATGCGCATTTAGTTTGTTACGGTATGGTCCATAGTATGTGACTCATATTCAATGTAATGAGTATACCTTTGAACTTTATGGGATAAAACTAAACAAATTGAAAATTTAGTGGTATCATATATGAGCTCGAAGGGGATATCCCACCTTGGTAGTTGGATGTTGGGAGGTGATGTGAGACTCTATTTTAATGAATTAATTGAACCCTCTAATTTTATATTTTAAAAATCCTAATCCTTTTATAAAAATCATGTCAAGTAATTTTCAAACACGATTAATTCTTTAAAAAAAATCATTTTTAATGACCGACACAACACAAGATAGACTATACCTCACTGAAACATTTTAGATATGATAAAGATGAATTTTTATCATTTTTTGATATATCAACCTGAATTTCTTCATTAAATATGTCATGCCTAATAACCATCCCCACTCTACCATAAAATGAAAATTATTAGAATTTAATATATGTTTTTTCAACAAAATTTTAGAGGAAAGAATCTATATTTGTTAAAAAATCATCAAAGGATATTCTTCCAATAGTAAATCAATCCCTAAAAAATACATTAAATTATCTATATACTCAAATTAAATATTGTACATACAACATTTAAAGGAATTATTAACATTACATAGACCAAATAGTAACATTATAAATCACAATGTTCTAAATGGATAAGTAAATGTGGTCTTTTCTTAATCCATAAGAACAATATATATTGGAAAATAAACTACTTTTTCATTGAGGAAAAAACAATTGAACCTAGAGGCATATATTTCTAACATATTTTCAATTAATGGTACCTGAATTTATACCATTTGTATGTTTTTTTATAGAAGTTTATAAACACTCACAAACTATTTTTTCACAAACATTGGAACAATTTTCATCATTTAAATTCACACTATTTTTGTTCTAGTTTTCTTAGGAGTAATTTCCACTTGTATGGCCCTTTAATATTAGATATGAGGTAGATACTCCTATAAATGTGTAATTTTCTCACATAAATATTCCCAACATAAAAGATGGTGGGATTTAACGGGTATTTATATTTCATTATAAGATTATCTTTATCCTCTAAAAGATTTAGATAATTAAAAATAAATGGGCTAATACTGTTAAAATCGTCAAATTTCTATCATATTTCTCTTTCACACTTTTTAAAATCATTCATTAGTTTTGAATCATTCTCTTGAGAGAATTTGTTGGAAATAATAACATTTTATTGGTTAATACCCACTGGATAGTTATATTTTAAATTATATGGGGTGGTTATAATTACTATTTCAATGGTTTTTAGATTGAGAGAAGGGATTTTGGGTTTTTAGGTCAAAGATAATATCTATTTAATCATGTTTATTATCTAAGAATAGTGAATCAATGGAAGTGATATTTTCATAAGAATTGAAGATTATGGGTACCTTATAATGAACATGCTCATCAATTAGAGTATAAATATAACCATTTTATATGTGCATAAGACACATGATATTTGAATCAAAACCCATTGTGTCAAAGAATTAATGAGGGGAATAATATTATGAAGTTGGTTCAAGAGAAGAATGTAGTGATTTTTTGTGATTGAGGAGCACTTCCATCGAATAGATGTGAAGTGTGGATTGCTCCTAAACTTGTTTTTTTGTTGCATTAGGTATATTTAAACTTATTGTATACACCTTAATGTACATGGTAAATGTTCCATTGTGATAATTGATGATTTTTTTATCATTTTAAAAACTAAATTTCTGAGTATAAGATTTTCATTTCCAAGGGTTTGGGTAACTCTGATCTAATGAAAATCGAAGTGTTAAGGGAAGATGAGATTATTTACTACCATGAGGACGTACTTGATAACACTATTTGAGTTTGTTGTGCGCCATTTTAATATTTCACCATTATTACCATTAGATTTTGTTCATCAAATTTTAAATAAGTACACAAAAAACGAAGCATCAAATTAATTTAAGAACATAAATCAATCGTTACATATTAAAAAACGTATCACATAATATTCAAGGAACCGTAAATTTTTTGGGATTTTTTCATTTTTTTTGGAATCAATGGTTGTATCAATGTTGAAAAATTCCTACCTATAATCACCTTATCATTTCCTAGAGGATTCCATTGGTGTATACTCATATCATTTATGTACTTAGAATATCAAATAATTTTCTTCAAAACATCAATAAAGTAAATTTCAACCACTTTTTTAATGTTTTTAATATTTCTTTATAAATAATTGTTTCTTTTAATTTGTATGGTTTAGTGGACCTTTGGGTGAAGGGAAAATGGATTTATGGGCTATTGGGTTTATAAATTGACACTCTCTTTCCTGTGGTGTGATTTTCTCATAACATATATTTTCCCAATTTGGATATAAATGGATTGTTGGTATGATGGCTTCCTTAGGATCAAATGAGTATAATGGAGAGGTAATTTTGTTTTTATGATTCACACAACTAGAAAGGGGAATGGAGCTAAATTTTAATTTTCCCTTGGGTTCACAATAGGTTGAGAAGTCATTTTACCAAACTAAAGACTTTGGATTTCCTTCATTATGTTGGAAATTTAGTATAATTAATTTTTGGTCTTTTATTAGAGATTGGATTGTTTAATGGAATCAATGGTAATTTTGAGCCATTCATTTCATTAGTTATTCTAAGCTAGTATTAAATATTATAGGGGGTTTTTCAAGAAGGATTAATGGTGGTTGTTGATTTTTTTTATGGTGGTGTAGAATGACTACACAACCCCCAGTGGATCGATGATATTGAGGTTATGTAGAATACCCCATTTTATATAGAATTACTTTTCATTCCGTCTAGATTTTTATTATTAGAAAAATATTTTTCTAATGTACATGTTCTCTAGAAGACCTAAGAAAATTTCCTTATAACTCTCAAAACGTTCTCTAAATTGACAGTATTGGTCAAAATAATAGTTGTTTTATGCACAATTACTACAAAGAACTAAAGGATGATGTAGGAATTTCTGTAGAAAAGATATAGTTATCAAAGTATGGTACATAACTCTTGAAACATTGTATCTTCCTTATTCACGATATCTAAATATTTCACCACAAAGACTCCTCTAAATGGTACAATAGACTCTAAACTAAATCGTTGAGTACTTTATGTCTTGTTTTTGATGAGTTTTCTTACAATGATAATAGTATTATACACTATAGAACCACATTGAACACCATTTATAATATTATGATCAATAATAAATAAAACATTGTATTAATATTTAATTAAAAGTTAATTTCTTACTTAGTGGTGTTGAAACCTTTCACAAATCTATCTAAAATGGTCCATGTATTCATGAAGTGTTTCCCCATTAAATTGTATTATTCCATAAATTTATTTCCTTATTATTGTTTTTTATTATGAAATGAAATATTTTTAAATAAAAATTCATTTAATGTTTACCCATCCTATAATTAGGGTGTTCAAATAGTACAACCAATCTTTTGTAGTGTCTTTTAATTAGAATTTAAAATCCCATGTTTAGTAAGTTTATCTACTAGATTTGTAGGTTATAATGTTGATTACATGATTTGGAATTCCTTTATGTTTTTGTGCGGTTCTTATCCATAAATTCCATGTGATTTTTTCAATAAATGAATTAGACTATATTATAGTTCAAATTTGGGTTCTTTTCATTGTATTTGAATATATAAAGGTTAAATGTTAATATCATGAAAAGTTATTTCATTTAATTTCGGGTTATTGTTTCTAATTTAAATATGTTGGTTTAATTTTAAACATTATTTCCAAAATAGTATGGATAATAAGGGTTTCAAAGTGTCTCATTGAATTGTGTTTCCTTCTTCAAAGTATTTGTTTGTCTATCTCAATCTTTTTTATGCATAATCTTCCCTGGTTTATTTTTAAAAGGCCTTAGTTTACCAAAAAAATAACAAGTCATGAATGAAACCCATAAGAATTATTTATAACACAACTTATTATACAAAAACATAATAAAAAATATTTATACAATACAAAAAAATTATAAAAAATACACACTAAAAATTGAAGTGATCCTAAGTGATGATTCCAAATTTTATATAAGATTTCATGAAATAATAATTTAATATGGTTATAGAGATGATTTATTTCACAGGAATACCATGTATGATTAAAAAAATTATTAATTTTATATAAGTTTAAAAACAAAAATGAAGGGGTGTTCCAAAATTAGTTTTAATGTAGAATAAAAAACCAAATGAACTTTAGTTGAGTTATAAAATTTATGAAATGAATTGGATTTTAAAATGGGAATTATAGGATGATGATTGAATTTTTGCAACACATAATTTAATATTAATTGGTTTTAAAATAATATTTATTTTAATGAAATTATTTGGTTTAGGTAATTCAAGATCTTGATTATGACCTTTTCCCTTTAGAATGGGGAACCTAGAACTAACCCTATATACGAAAAATTCTTTATCAGGGTATACATTTTATTAAATGAATGAGGGATTCCAAATAAAAATAATATATCAAGTATATATGGGAGAAAAATGAAGTTAATGGTTTCAAAACAGAATACCCCAAGATTTTGAAAAAGAATCTTAACATAATTAGTTTTTAAATTAAAAGTGTTCCATCCAATCTAACCATATCAAAAAATTCAAAGTGGAAACATGATAACATATAATAAGATTAGATGTTTTTAAATATAAATTACACGAAATTAATAAAAAAAATTATTAACTCCATTTTGAAGTGTGTATCTCCCATGCAATGAGTATCCATCGTTTAGCATCCCATCAAGAGTAATAGGATACTTGATTTATTCTATTTATTTATTTTATCTCTTCATATGTGGATAAGAATCTATAGAATATATTCAATGATTAAGGTAACCCCATGGACTCTCTAAAATGATATATTTTCCCCCTTTTAAAATATACAAATGGTGTTCCCAAGGATCCAATTTATATGCTTTGTGGAATCTAGTTTTGGGAACTTGAGAATTATAATACCAATTGGAATGAAGATTTGGGTGATCATATAGTCTTATCTATTTTTTTTTAAAAAAATACCTCTTGAGTATATCCATATAAAATATTGGGTTTATTTATTTTTATGATTAGAGATACCATCCAATTATCGTGTTATACGATAGAATTTGAGAAGTTCTGAGTATCTAGAGAGATCACTTTATTTGGGACCCCAGATGGGAAAAATAGTTTTAGGTGTATTAGGTTGTTGCCAAAAAAGTTAGGGACCCCCAAATTTTTTGATAATTAGAAATAATTTTCTTTCAGAATTTTAAAATTAGGGAATATGTGTGCTTTTCCTTCCATGAAGTTTGACCCATTTTACCTCAACATCATTTTAGGATCTCCACATCACCTCCAATTATATTATAAATATAAAAAAATGAAATTGTTATTCAAAAAAGGGAAAAATATTAATTTATTGAATTAAATAAAAATTGAAATTTATTATTATGTTAGATAATTTTAATACTAAATTATTTTAAAACAATTGTGTTAGGGTGGAATAAAATAGTAAATCGTAATGTGGTCAATATTATGAGATCAATGATGAGTCATGCATACCATTTATTATCCTTTTAGTGGTATTTCTTATAGATTTTAGTGAACACACTAAAACAAAATCCAACTAAAGTATCTAATAGTATCTCTTATGAGTTGTGGTGTGGGAGGAAATATTTTCGTACTAATTTTGATGTGTGGGGACGAGAAGAATTTGTTAAGGAAACTTATGGTAAAAAAAAATCACCATGATACACAAAAAGTTTATTTATAGGATATATCAGGTAAAATGTGGAATATTAACTATAATACACATCATATAAAAAAGGAATATTTATTATAAATTTCATATTTCTTGAGAGGGAGAACATATTCAAATTAGTTAGTGGGAGAAGGATCAACTTTTTTGAAGTTGGTGATCATGATACACATGACTTAAAAAAGGAAGAAATTACATAACATCGCACGGAAGAGGTTATTCTATAGAAACCAGCACTATATAGAAGATCATGTGAGTTTATATAGCTCAAAATATATGGTTTTATGGTCATCGCATGTGGTGAATCATTATTAGTTGGTAATAATTAAACATCATCCTATAAAGAGGGAGTAAGAAGCTCAAAAGATACAATATGGAACAAATAAAAAAATATTTTATATATTCCATGTTCTAAAACAAGTTTTGGGATTTCGAAGTTAATCCAATGGATATAAATCATGTTGGTTAAAAAAGGGAATTTATGAAGAAACTAGACAAGGAAGGTAAAGTTATTAACAATAAAGCATGACTAGAAGCTAAATGGTTTATGAAATGTCAAGTCATGTACAATGATGAAGCCTTTTACCCATTTTCTATGATTAAATCCATCTAAATTATACATTCCATGGCGTCTTACCATGATTATGATATTTTTAAGATTTATATAAAAATGTATTTCTAAAATGGGGACCTTTAGGAAGATGTGTATATGACAGAACATGAAGTTTTTAACACTCCATGTTCATCAAAATAGTTATGAAAGTTGAATAGATTCATTTATGGGATAATAAAAGCATAAAAGTAATTATAAATTTTATTTTATGAATCAATAATTGAATTCTATTTCATAAATACTTAATTTTAGATTTCAATAAAGAAAAGGTTTTGTGGGAGTGCAGTCGTTTTATAGATAGTATATGTTGATGACAAACTATTCATTGGAAATGAGATACCAGTATTATAGTTAGTTAATATGTGGTCGAAAAAAGTGGTTTTAGATAAAATATTTAAGTGAACTAGACAAAATTATAGGGATCAAGATAATCTATAATGGATCTAAGAGAATTATTAAATAATTTAGGGTATATACTTTTTCTTGATACTGAAGTGATTCAATATGAAATAATCTAAGAGTGGATTGTTTCTAGTGTCACATAGTATACATATGTCTAAAAAATGTTTCCTCTAACTCAATAAGAGAGATGGAGATATATAGAATGATAGGAATTAAATACAACTTGGTGATAGGTTCTATCAAATATAATAAGCTCTCTATCTAGATTAATGTTTTCTATGTCATGACCTAATCCAATGGAACCTTCTGGGTCAGAAGAAATCCAGATATAACACCACCTTCCCACCTATAATAGTCTAAGGCCTAGTGACCAACACTGAGTAGGCATATTACTCTAATAAGATTCCTTAGCCTAAGGTGGATATACACTTACACACATCACCAATATTTATACAATGTCAAAATATAAAATACAGTTGATATGAAAATTAATGCATACATTTATATCCCACATTATAGTATGAAACAAGTATAGTAAAGCATAAATGGATAAATAAAATACCAAAAAAAATATAAAAATATTCTAATGAAACGCCCTGAACACCATCATAATGCATGTAGTATATATAATACACGATATTTGTGGGTAGAGACCATGCAGGGGTGACTATATACATACTCATTAGTACGCCCAAAAATCACCAAACATAATGAATAAGGAGAGTAGTAAGATCATAATAACAAAATAATTTCATAAAAAATATATGAAATAACAATAATAAACTAGATATTATTAATATAGACACAAGTCTCCATTGTAAAGTCACAACCACACTGTAATCCAAGGATCCAACTCGAGTCTTCAGTGTAACACTCAAGGGAAAACACTCTACAAGTCTATTTACATTGATGGTGCTCATCAAAGAGGTCATGATCATTGGTCCTTTCAAAGAATAAGTTTTATGTTGTAAATAAAACTATCTCGATACACATAAGGGGTATCTCATCTAAGGGTTTTGGGGATTTATGACCCTAACAAGATAAACCTCTAGGAAGGGGATCATACGCCCCAGTAGGTTGATCGGATGATTCCAGAACCTTCCTAATGAGGATTAAATGATAGAGGATCACACCCAACAGAACAAAGAGGGATTCATAAACTCTATATTAAGTAAAACAATGGAGGGGATCACATGCTATTCTTAGGATGTGATTCCTCACTCTACCATCTTAAGGATGGACCAGGGGAACACACCCTGTAGATACTAGTCTACCCTTAAGAGAAATAGGTACTAAATATACCCTAGAAAAAGTACACGGTGTGTATAGGGTATAGAAAACTTTTCCTTGACTCTTTAGGTATTACCATGTACTCTGGGTCAATACTATGTACTACATACCATGCTTGTGTACTCTCATCATGCCCATATACTTGGTCATGTCCCAGTACTCTAGTGTTCATGTTCCAATGTACCCATAGGGTACACACCGATCCACTATCATTGACTATCATGGGTTGTGGTAAGAACAAATGGAATGTGATATTTAATTTATGCAATTACCTTCCCTCCATAGTCAGGGAACTACATGAAATGATTTCATCCATACCACATCCCATGCAACTCAATATTTTCATGAACCCAATGGTCACTACACGGTTCGGCTCATGATACCTTCTCCTTTATTCCAAAAACAAATCTCACCCATGAAATGTGGATCTATTTTGATTGAACTCTAATCATCATCGATGGACAAAAATTTTCCACCAATATGCTCTCAAATCATCCATGTTGCATCACATCATCCAAATGACCAATCTAATGAAAAAGATGGCTCGTGATCTAATCCCAAATCCTCTATCACAATCATGTACCACAATCATCCCATTGATCCTAGACTCATACTTTTGGTAATGATATATCGTATCAAAGAATTATTTTCAAAATGATCATTTACTAGGTATTTATCAAACCATCATCCAAGAAAAACACTGAGGATAAAAATGTGATGAATGATTTGAGAAATTCAAAAAACACAACAATGAGGAAAAACCCATTGAAATTGGTCAGGTTGGCCTAAATTGTTTGTAGTGAATGTGAAAAATGAGAAGGATAAACATGTATTAACCAAAGATAAGTTAAAGAGGAAAATTCATCAAATATAATCTATCAGTGGATGCATGAATTTATATTTTAGGTAATTAATTAATGTTTTTTATGTTAAAAAAAATATTATATTAAACCAAGATAATAAAACAACATACCTCATGTTTGAATTGATCACTGATAAAGAATAGTTTCAGGCTATTGTCGGTGACAACATTCATGAACTCCCTGAAAAAAATGATTGATGCATCATGATCTATTTCATTCATCGAAGGTTCCTTCATAGTCTTTCCAAATCCATAGGGGTTTTCAGATAACCATACAATTTTTCATAACAGGGTTCAAATAGAATGGTGTTTTGTTCAAGGAAAATAAATGACAAAAAATTAATAAATTAGTCTATTTAATTATCATCAACCCAGAATCACCCTTTAACAAAAGTCCTGATACTGGTACAGATTATATCTCATCTAGGGTAAACCCCACATTTAGATTTTAATGTTGGTCTCATATTTCCCTTATGAAATATCATTCAGGAGTTATTACATTACATTATAAATACTGGTCTTGTGTGATATGATATATTTAATAATTTTATTATATCATTATTGAGCATCCATATGTACCAGAATCTCATGTTGAATCAGCGCATAGGATAAAAAAAATTATTTATGATATTATAATGTTTTAAAAGGAAAACCAGATTTATTACATTATCCCCAGCGCAATAATTTTCATCTTGATAAGTAAAAACCTACTCAAATAGGTTAGGGTTCAAAGAATACGCCAAGTTATCTTTATCCTAGGTACACTTACGAAGAATATTATGCTTCCACCAAGCACGCATTAAGGTAATATCTCACCCATAAAGGATATTAAACTTATATTCCTCCATATATAATAGGTAATATGAAAAGGTATCACCATCCATAATGTCAATCTCCACCCAGTCGATAAAATGTGATCAATAAAATAAAATATTCCTTCAGGAACGCTAGAATATTATTTTATCAGGGATAAAATGCACTAACAATCTTAGCATGGTAAAAAGATCGAAACATTTATCTGTGATAAAAAGTGTTGTTAAAAGGCCCTTTAATAATGGTTTTTAGAGATGTTGTAGGGGTCCCTTAACATAACTTTTTAGCACTGATAAAGGCATTGCTGTTAATGGGGGTACAATTATATTATTTTCTGACTCCTTTTATCCTGACCCGTTTACCACAACTTCCACAACACCTTTCACAATGCTCCACCCCCTATAAGTGATTTTCATCCAACCACCTTTTATTAGTGCTTTGTGAATTTACATCCTTATGTTCACCCGCCTGTATTCAAACCCTGCACATCTCCTTCAGAGATATACTACCTTTACAACTACACCAAGTTGTTTTGTTGTCTATCTAATGATATTTACACATATATATATATATTAACTTGTATTTTCATAATTATTTTAAAATATATTTATACAATATATGTGTGTGTGTGTGATATATACTTATATTAATTTAAATATATTATATATTATATTCAATTATATATACTAGAATATGTTATAAATACATATCTCTCTATTAATACACACATATGTATATTTATATACATGAGAATATACATTTTTTCATAAATTTGTTGATATATTTATTTATATGATGATTTATTATATGTAATTATAATAAAACATGCATATATTTAATTATAAATAAAATTAAATTGTAGAAAATTATAAAATTTCAAAACCACAGTATTAATATCAATGTAAGACGAGGTAAAAAAATTATTCTCCACTAATAAATGACATTAAGACCTCCTTGAACAAGAATAAAAATCCATTGAATGTTCAAACATCATGTTACCCCGGATATAAACTCAGTTTCGGAGGATTTCTTGGCATTTTTTGGACTTGAAAAATGTGGTGGAAGTTTACTTGTTTCAATAAGGGAATATATTATATTGAATTATTCAATATGATATGTGATAGAGCTCAAACAGACACCAGGATCAATAGCTATGGCGCTTTGAAGTTTGAGTTGCATTATCAACTTATTTTTGATATTTTACTGATTTTTTGATTATTTAATCTTCAAAATTATATTAAATGGCTATTACACAATAATAAAATTAAAATTATTAATTAAAAATATTTTTTAAATTATTTTATAAGCCATTTTCACAAAATATCTTATATATTAAGTGTAAATACCGATTTAATGTATCTAAAACATATATTTTTTTTAAAATATTATATTTATACCAATAAAAATACATTTATATATTAATGTATTATTCTTAAAGAAATATATTTTTTGATTTATACCTTTATCAGTGAAACTAGTAAAGTGATGAAAAATGGGGTCTTTATCAGCGCTTTTAAAAAGGTTCAAATAAAAACCCCCTTTAACAATGCTTTTTAACAAGTGTTGTTAAAAGGCCTCATTTATCAGTGCTTTTTAAAAAGTGATGATAAAGAATGGGACTATATCAGAACTTGTTAAAAAGCATTGATAATTATTTCCCTTTAATAGTTCCATTTTTATCACTGTTAAAGTCCCTCTTTAACTGCAATGAAAAAAGTGTTGTTAAAGACCCCCTTTAACAACATTTTTAGCTAGAGTTGTTAAAGCCCTAGTGATGGATGAACCTACTTTTGTAGTATTTGATGGTTCATGTGCATGAATCATCATTTTCATCACTAGAAATACATCAAGTACCAATTCTTACTATGGTGGTACAGATAAGTGATATTCTTCATCGCCAACCCTATGCAGTATCTAGAAAGGATAAATGAATATCATAGATAACATATCACCCCATCCAAATATATGAAATCCCCACTTAGGTGATAAAATTAGGAACACGTACCCTCAATAGTCAAAATCAAAAGGCCTCCATCAACTGTCCACGTAAGAATTTTGAAATCTCTAGATAGTCCCCATCCACTCCAAGATGATCTTCACCTTCTCTATAATCGCTCTCACCAATTCAGGTCCCATGAGTGTTGTCTCTCCAAGATCATTCCAAAATAGTGATTACATGTAGTATATTCCATAAAAGTCATTAGATATTGCCATAATGATAGTAGTGTGGTAACCATTGTTATATGAGAAACCAATCAAGGCTAGATTTTCCTCCATATTATGGAATAATTACAACATGAAATCTCAAAGCATGTGTTATAGAATATGAATTGTACACTCTAACTGTCAATATATTTGGGGTTTAAAAGACACGATAAAATGAAATAGAGTCCCAAATTCCTCATACAATCCTCTCAGTAATGTCGACATAAATCGAAAAGCATGATATAAAACAATCATCAATGTAACTACATGGAGTTGTACTATATAGTTCATGAATAGGAATCACAAAATCTCAAATAAACTTTTATATTAGATGGATATTAAGTGGGGTGACATGGTTAGTCAGTCTATGATATCCCAAATAGCATTGTTTCGTATATTCAATCATGGAAGACCCATAATTTATACCAAATAGTAACCATTACACTGTAACTATGAAAGATCAAGGTGTTAATAAAAACCCAATGAAACATAGTGATCATCCTTCACAAACCGATAAGTGAGGAATCAATATACAAACCCTTCTATAAAATTCTTCATCCATGGATACCAGAACATATACTGAATGTCCTAGTGTAGCTTAAGCACTTTCTGATCTACTTATAAGGGGGATGTATGAAAATACAATAAAAATTCCTCTTCTATCATCACTGGAACCATTTTCAATCAATATAAATGAATGAAATCCCCCCCCCCACATTCATAAAATCCATCATGATCACATCTAGTCAATATATTAACCCACAAGGTCTCATAGTTGGTATCTCCAAGATGATCCACCCAAATATCTTGTAGTAGTGGATGGGTAACAACCATCAACTTGTGGTTATTGGAACCATACTCTTCTACTAAACATAGTTATAATAAGTCTAAATTCTCTAACGGCTTTCTCAACAACTGTAAACAAGATCTCCAACTAAGAGTATTTTCCACCACATTCCAATTACAGAGAGTAGATACCATATCAAAGTTATAATCCTAGAAGAATTCTGGACACCACCATTATCTCATGTAAAGACCTATATGTGAAAAAATATACTAGATACTCTTCAGGTTAGAGTCAATGATTATTCCCTCACCCAAAAGGTAATTCCCCCACATAATCAATGTGAAAACCAACAAATCTAGCTCAAGATCATGGGTTGTGTAGTTCTTCTCATGGGGTCTCATGTACCAATACCCATAGGTAATCAATACCTTACTATGAATTAGAAGACATAGAAACCTAGTTTATAAGGCATAGAAAATACTACATACTCAACACCATCCTTTGAAAATATCATGATGGGGGAGCTCAACTTCCTCTATTGTATCTCCTAAAAATCCTGATGGAACCTCTCTATAAAAAAGGCTACTCATTTCTTTTCAAATATGTAGAGGGTTATTATAAACTAGATAAATCCATCATAAATCTCTAATAGTATCTAATGAACTGAAGGAGTCCCTACACCTTAGTCACACTCTTAGCTGGATCCCAAGTTAGCACATCCTCACCCTTCACTAGGTACAAAGATACAACCTCTTTTGAGATGTCATTTCCATGGTTGTGGGCCCCACAAATCCAAAAATTAAACTTCAAGAGAATATCATAAATTAATTGTTCTTATAGTATGTCTAAGACCATATTTAATTGTACTACATGCACCTCCTTTTATGCTGATTATACTACAATGAATTTGATGAAGACTTCCATAAACTGATCTAATAAGCGATGAAAGATATAGATCATAATACCCATGAAGACTTCATGGGTGTTATTTACACAGAAAGGAAACACTAATTACTTGCAGTGATCATATATAAATTGGGATGTTATATTCATTATATCCTTATCTCAAACTTGTATTTACTGATCGCCTAAACTAAGGTCAATATTCTAGAACCACCACACCCCCTTCAATTGGACGAATATATTATTGATTGTTGGAAGTAGATACTTATTCTTCAGAGTCACTAGGTTTAGGTGATCATAATTCACTCAAATTCTCATACTCTTATCCATATTCTTAGATAATGAAACTGGGGACACCTAGAGGGAAGCACTATTTATAGAAAATCCCTTCAGATGCAATTCCTCCAAAAGAATATTCATCTCACAAAGATCTACAAGATAAATCTAATATGCTTGAATAGATATCAAGGAAGTACATGGGTGCATGTATTCGAATAATTTGATCTCTTAGTGTTTTGTTAAACCTAGTAGGTCCTCAAGATATATTTACTAATACTATGTCAGTAATGCAGGAAGCTATAATCTCACAAAATCATCTTCTCTAAGGGAAGTACATGCCAAATGATGATTAGTTTGTTGTATCATCCTACATATGAGTCTATACTAATCTTCATTGGTTTCCATCTCAACAACAAAAGAAATCATCATTCCATCAATATGGACACACTACATCCTCCACATGGAATAGTCAATATGATTAAGAAAATCAGAGATGGGGTCCATAAATAGAATGAAATCCGAAGGCCTCATCATGGCCATGAAGAAACCCCAATATAAACCCTATTATCCAAGACATTAGAAACACTGTATGTAGAATTTTTTGATTGTATAGTATTTTATAATCTGATTATCCAACTGTAAGGGTCAAGACGAAGGCTCATCTGGAATCTCTAGATCATAAAAAATATGTGGAAAAAATAGTGGTATGTTTCAATGTCTATATATATTATAGAAAAAGTATAGTAGACAAAGATCATACATATAATCATCCCTAGATACTTGGTTTTAAAGGCTTCAACTATCTAAAAATATCAGTATCCCAGATGTCCAACCCCCTTACCGTAGCACAGAATACTTGGGTGTGGGGGTGTAAATAGATAAAATCACCTGTAATATCAAATTATATACTAGTTTATATACCACATCCACCACAATTTGGACATCCCAAGACTAGTCATTTCTTATATATAGGTGTTCTATCGACTTTATCCCTCTCATTTGAATGGCGGGTCAGAAAATCATGTAGGAAAAGTCCCTGAAATTTGTAAGTGTAGCACTAACTCTCCCTCGGTTTAATAGAATATTTTTGAGATCCTTGAACTGTAGTCCTTCAATCCTACTACTATCTCAAGAAATTATAATCTATCATGGATACCAAAGTCTAATTTTTGATACTAGCTACCAAGTTATGAGCTCTAAGGTTCCCACTACCAACAACAAATATTTATGGTTATTCCCCCAGTATGCTCTCCACCACCAAATCTCGCATGAAAAATATAGTATAAGTATGAATACAAATATTTATCACACATGAACTGAGATATATGTTGAGTTTGTTCATAAAGTTCCATTCAATAAATAACATATACTAATCCATATCCATGTAGTCTTGTGAGAGGTTAGTGAACCTTGATGAATACTCTATTATCATTATTTTATCCTGTTGATGCTCCAGAAACCCCTGAATGTATTCTTCTTACAATGTAGATGAATAGAATAACTATTTGAAAATAATCTAAAAATATATCCAATAAAGAGTTTCCATATCATACTTATGTGTCGAAAACCTCCACCATCTCCTTATAGTTTTGCGATGATGAATAGCTTCTTAGAGCACCATTTGATCTTGGGGTCCTGTCTAGGTGAATTACTCATCCAAATTCCCCAAGTCAGTCCTCAACTACATGGGGGGTCTAGATCACCCCAAAGCATGAGGGTTCACTACATATTAAACTCATTGAGTTCTCTCATAAAGTGATCATATTATTCAGATAAATGAAGTTAAACAGACGTCTCATTAGGTAGTAGAAATACTTGAAACTCACCCAGAGGTACCACCTCATACACTAGATCATTTAAAATATAAAAATAACTTGGAATTTCATCCTCATTATTCTATAATAGATTCATAGATGGAATTTATTGTGGAGGCATATTGAAAAGTCAATACATACCGTGGAATTTCCAATAAAGGGTCAATTGGGCCTAATGATTGGTTTGAAGGGGTTGAATGGTGTGAAATCACTGACATCAGGTACAATGTCTCAGAACAGACTCCAATGAGTATTTATGTAGAGTTGTAAATGACCAACAGTTATTATATCCATGAATATTCATGGACCAACAATCCAAAGGGAGTAATTTGTGGGGTAACATGGCCAAAGAAACTTAAGAATACACATTAGATGGGATTATGGGATGTCGGGCTCATTACAACCTTGGGGGGAACTATTTCTTATTCTGGGACTCTCTTATGGATTTATGATATTTTTATGAATACTTTGGTCATTCCGAAATATGAATAC
Source organism: Viscum album (assembly GCA_963277665.1). Classification (NCBI taxonomy): domain Eukaryota; kingdom Viridiplantae; phylum Streptophyta; class Magnoliopsida; order Santalales; family Viscaceae; genus Viscum; species Viscum album. Next base: position 77,286,467 of record OY728163.1, on the reverse strand, counting down.
TTGGGTCACCATGAATTAACGATCCATTAGGACTAATCTTGGGTCCAGAATAATCTGTATATATTTGAGGATCTCCCTCGATGATGATATCTGTACGTATCTGAGGTTCCCCATCAATGTAATCCTTATTACGAAAGAATTAGAGATTATTTGGTAATTTATTAGGAAAAAATTGTATTTAATCCACGTGTTAATCCATTCTAGAATTTACCATCATCCACAGAGGTGGAATATGTTTTTATGTTGTGATCAAACCCATAAGATGGGATTCTTATGTATCCTTGCGAGATAAATCTGAACCCATATAGTTGGTGCCACATAAAAGGGAACATCACATTTTATGGTTATTATATGAGCACACAACCAAGATGTTTAACATTGTGAAGTAAATAAGTCTAGTTAGTGTGCCTAGTAAGTGTTTGGGTTGGTACATACATCGAGGTGTCCTGAGGGACCTGAAAGAGAAGTGGTCTCTAGGGTGGATATGACCCTACCAGGGATATGGCTAGGTGGAAAATATGGTGAATTTTGGTGCTAGGTTTGGACCACAAGGAGGATTGATACATGTCATGGTTCGTTGGGAATCAAATCCCCTGTAGTTTGGAATGTTGGAGCTTACACATATGAAGGAGGCCAGTGTGGTTATGCCCATTTGGATGGATATTATTGGATTGGGGTTTACACTCAGAAGGATTCATGTAGGGTTCTGCTACATTTGGAATAAGGCCCTTTTATGTTTTAGAATTGGTTTTGGTGATTATAGTATATATGATGCCTAATTGGGTGGATTTGGTTGGAGCTTACACTCAAGGTATTCCTATATGGTTGGGGATTACACATGTAAGTGGCCTATTTTTAACAAAGGTTGAGGCTTTCATTTTGGATAAAGCCCATTGAGAATGTGATTGGGGAATACACATGGAAGCGTCCCATTTGAATATTTGGTATCATGTGGATTTTATGATCACCACTATCCTATAAGACCATGTGACGCATGCTCAATGTGTGAAAAATTGGGAAGAATTAGATCATAAGATCAAATGACCCACTCTATCTGCTGGTGGATGAGGCATTGGAGTTGAAAGTGAGAGAGAGAGAGGGGGTGTTGAGTGTACTCGTTTAATCTTTTATTTTTATATCCTGCATAGTCACATCTAGTTATATATCCTGATATATCCTGGGATGAGGTGAATAGGAGAAATAGTGTCACCTCTTATAAGAAGGGATAGGGAATTACACCAAGATTGATGCACTAAAATTGGTTCTAGGGGGGATCACATTCCCTATCAAAGGGAAAAGAAAGTCTGATCCCTTATATCCCATCCTAGAATGGTGAGTTTTACATGAGTACCCAATGTTCGAAACCCTAATTTCCACAAAAATATAATATTAAGGATGTTTTGAGGTTCTGCCTTATTTTGGAGGTTACACATGTGACTTCATTTACCATGAGTATGTAAACTTGAGGGGACATTCTGATGTTCCTGATGACCATATCCAACATGTTATGTGGGTTTGGAAGGGCCTTTACCTGATTTTGTTAGACTAGTTCACATAGGGGCTTTGATAGGGGTCAATGATGTGATGTAAGACAGTGATCTGGGTTGGGGAGTAGATTGAATGAGGATTCCCCATCCCATATAGAAGGCTCTTAGGTGGGACAGGGTACCCTATAGGTAGCATGTTTCTGTATGGTTAAGTGTTTCATCCATGAAACGTTATTCTTTGATTACATGGGTTCTTCCTGCCTATGATGTTGGTATGTAGAGAGAAGTTTCATTTACATAGTGTGTTGTTATGGAGGACCAATTTCCTCCTGGATAATATTGTTCTATGTAGGGAAATTTTCCACCTGCATAGAACATTTCTATGAAGGATTCTTGTTTGCAAAGTGGAATTACATTTATGACTCACAAAAGGGTGTTCATAAATGGGTCTTGAGTTTATGGGCAACAAGATGATTTATTATTTCATCATTACTAATATGCAATGGATTTTTACCTACTAGTAATTGAAGGAGAACTCTAGTTTTTTACATTTCCTTATCTATAATATCCTTTGGCTCTCATCAGTTATGTTTCCTTTTTTTATTCAGTCACCCTTGGGTCCTTTTTTTAAAGCATCGGAGGGACCTGGTACTAGCATGGATGGTCATCCGTATTAGGCTACATGGATTATTTTTTGGCAGTAAAAGGAGAATGTTGTAGCCCATAAACAACATAGTTGGTGGGGAGCAGTTGTTTGAAGAGGGGGTCCATCATTTGTAGGGGAATCAATCACCTTATGGCACTACAATCATCTTTGCTTCATTCGTACGAACTATAAGTACCACCCCATATCGTGAACAATTTCTCTAATAGAGATTGTGTTGTTCGTGGGGGAGAGAACCACCAACCATCCTAAAAAATGATTCAATTTTCATTTTTGGGAGCTGTCATTAATGAATTACCCCTATAAGCTATTTTTGTTTTTTTTCAATTCATGAGAATTAAAGAACTCCATGCGGAGCAACAGTTCGTGAAGTGATTTTTTCTTCATAGGATACCCCCTTCTAAATTCTTTCTTTGACTTATTTGGGTATATAATTTTCATTTTCCATGTTAACAAAGGTTTTTTGTATAATTTTTTGGACCCAAAATATTCCACCAATCAGAATTGTTTCCAATGGGGATAAAGAGGAGGGTATTATTTTGTTGATAGTTGTTCTATTTTGAACCGATTTGTGGTACACCAAGTTGTAATGCCCTAAACACAGAAGCCTAGAGATCATGAATTATCTTATTATATTGGCATGATTACAAGAAATAAAATCCCAATAACCAATTATTTTATCATTTTTGAAAGACCATATTACATACATAATACCCAAAGTACATTTGGAAAGATGGAAAGCACAACATGATACATAATAAACTGAAATAAATTTCCTAATTGAAAGCTTATTTATGGTAATATTCTTCATAACAAGATAGAAAGAAACATAAAAAAGGTGGGATCAAATTAATAGTATGGGTTACATATACTAGAATCATTAATCAATTATAAGTGAAAAATAATTATTTAGACATAACTAATATGGTTTGATGAATAAATGAAAACACTTTCCATAAAAAGCTAAGAATAAAAATTCATCAATATATTTTTTAATAGTGAAAACCTCATGGATAGTAATAAATTAATAATTAATAAATATAATGGTTATTATTTTGGCTTCATGTATATAGCACATGAAGTATTCTACCTTCCATAATGTTTAAGTTTGTGGGTAGAAACCATTTTGATTTTTAGAACTAAAATAGAAGGGTTTTCCACCAATAGATTTGTTTCATGAGACTTGTCAATGAATTGAGGGGCTATAGAAGGCCCCTACCATTACTTACAGTCCAAATAATTATTTATACATATACTTGATATAGGAACAATATGCATTTTACATATCTGTATGGAATAGAGGACACAGATTCAGCAATATTTCCCTTATTAAAATAGCATTCCAAGTATGCACCGTATGTGAAATCATATACTGATTAAGAAAAATATCATATCTCTGATATAAGAAATTGGATATTTAATAGAATTATAATTTCAAATGACAAAATGATCTCAAAAGTGAAGTACATACACTACATAAGAAATATAGGTTCAAAATACCAAGGAAGTTTGAATGAACACGAAATTGAGACAAATCCTGTTACCACATTGTAATCAATCGAATGATATGACCAAAAATTATAATCAACAAATGAGTCACAAAATACCATGAATATAAAAAGAATAATGATATTATATTTCAAAAATGTAGTAAACAAACACAATATATAGGAAATAAGTGGTAACCAATATAAATCTCACAGAATTAAAAGTGAGTTGAAAAACCCCTTACCTTATGCTCGAATGTATTATTAATTGATCTTAATTACCTGAATAATTAAATTTATATTATTAATTAATAATTACACAACCTATTATACATTTAATTGATTTATTATAAACCTATTTGTTTATTTCATGGAATTTATATAGGTTTAAGAGGTTTTATTTTATTGTTTTGGGAGCATTTTCTTCCTTGGTTTTCATGATCAGTTTACTTGTATTCATGAATGGAAGTTCATTTGAAATGTGGTTAAACATCCATAATTGTTAACATATAATTTTAGTGACATTACATAGATATAAATTATCTTATTATGATTTTTTATACACCATTAGGATAACAAATTAGAAAAATTTATTAATAAACACTTGGATTAACTTGGCAGTTTTGGGCACAATGAAGTTGTTTTGTTTTATAACATTATATGATGAATTTGTAAAAATTTAAATAACATGACATAAGATAAAATAAATATATTATGGTCTGTATTAACCATTAAAAAGGTTTCATCACCATTCATGAAGATTGTAATGCAAATTTACAACTCATCTTCCTTGAATAAGATAAATTAACAAATCTCAGACAGTGTTTTAATTTGTAGTATAAAATGAGGGAAAAGAAGTTTAAATGAGGGAATATTACATTATCATAACACAATTACAGTACATATAAGTAAATACATTTTTCATACCAATTGGATATAACTATGTGAGAATATAAAATATAACAAAGGAACATGAAAAGAAAAAATAATAATTGAAAATAGGAATTTACCTCTTGAATCTATCTTCCTTTGATAGCCTATTTAGGGGAGGGTATTTGGTATTTTTGAAGATCTCAAGGGATATTGAATGTAATTTATGAGTTTAGGGATACAATAGAGGAAATGTTAGGCATGTATTAATTCTTGAGAGGTGTGTATAAATAAGGTTGTGAGGGGTGGTATTTACAGAGGAGGGGTGGAGGGTTTTCTTAATATTATACCCATTAATTTAATATTTCTCCACAAGACAAGAAATAGTGAGGATTACATGAACTAGTATAGTAATAATTTTATGTGAGTTTTATATCTGGGAGCTTATATCACTCATGATGTTATAAATAGTTGATTTAAATTATAATGTATTTATATGGTAAATTAATGTAATTTACTATTCACCAAAAATTCATGCATTTTCAAAAAAATCTAAAAAATTCACCACAACCATTTTTTGACATTTACAATCCAAAAAGGAAGTAATATATTCAAAAATAAATTTTTAAATATGATAAATTTAATTTTTTATTAAAATCATATTTTAATCCAAAAATACCAAAACATAAAATATTCTTCTTCATTTTATAGGTCCCTAAATTTTATTCACTATTTCATGGGTAAAGTTACCATTAATAAGAGTCATATTAATATTTATAAGGGTGGGTTAATATTCATAAGGGTATGTTACTATTAATAAGGTTAAATAATTATTCAATGAAAATTAACCTGATTCTGTCAGACTCCAAATATCACCTTGATCGCAACTGTGTGTTCCCGTTTTTCAAAATTCAAAACACATAAGTGGAAATTTTATTTTTAACAACAAGGTTATGACTATATCCTAAAATTAACAAAGTTTTGTTTCACAGAGACTTAGAACTTCATGAAATATAGGATATATAATGAATTGAACGTATTGAAGAGAAACATTCCTTATAATGTTCGGGGTATTATATTCATCCCACCTTTGGAAATTTTGTCCTCAAAATTGTTCATGTATAAAGACCATTATAAATATGTGGTTGGTTCTTCTTCATAACATCCCATGGTTCTACGTTGATTCCTCCATTTTATATTCTCTTCAATGAACCATTACTAGTTGAGTTTTCTAATTTCTTAATACCTACTCCCTTGTGTCAATTTTCTCGATAGGCTCTTCACAGTATAACAAATTAGGTTCCAGCCCTATTTCTTCGTAGGCGAGTACATTCATTGGGTATGAAATGTATTTCTTCAATAATAACACATGGAACACATTATGGACTTTAGAGAGACTTGGTGGCATTTCTAAATGGTAAACTACAAATCTGAATCTTTCTTTAATTTCTAGCAGTTCGATATACCTAGGGCTTAGTTTCCCTTTATTACCAAATCTTAATACACCCTTCCATGAAGATACTTTTATAAAGACATGACCTCTTACTTGAAATTTGATATAATTTCCATGGTTATCAGTATAACTCTTTTTCCTACTTTGGGTTACTTTAATATGGTCCGAAATATTCTTCATTTTTGTAGTTGTCTCTTTGATAAGTTCTAGTCCTAGATGTTTCCTCCGCCAACTTTATTCAAACAAGTTGGAGTTCAACACCTCCTACCGTATAATGATTCATATGGTGCCATTTGAATTCTATAATGGTAACTATTATTGTTGGAAAATTCTACCAAAGGAAAGTATTGATCCCACATACATTCAAATTCAAGAGAGCATGATATCAAAGTGTCTTCAGATGTATGAATAGTACTTTCATACTTTCTGTTGGTCTGGGGGTGATAAGCAGTACTCACATTAAGATCAGTATCTAAAGGCTTATGGAGATGTTTCCAAAATTTTGATATAAATTAGGAATCTAAATCAGAAAAAATTGAAAGAGGTTCACCATTAAGTATTACAAATTAATTAATATAATGTATTTACCTATTCTCAAGTGGTAAATCCTCTCTAATATAAAAGAAATTTTATGTTTTAGTAAGACAATCAACAATTACCCATATTACATCATTTCTTCTAGGTGTCCTTGGTAGTCCTATGTAAAATTCCATCATACTGTTATCCCACTTCTATATAAGAATAGATATAGGTTGCATGAACCCTCTAGTATTTTTTCTCTTGGTCATCACTAGTTGGAAAACTAGACACATTCACACATAGTCAGCAATTTATAGCTTCATGTTATCCAACCAAAAGTGTTCCTTATGATTTCTATACATCTTGGTGCTACCACGTTTTATGGAGAAATTTTATCTATGAGAATCATATAATAGTTACCTTTTAGATTAGGTAATGATGGAACACATAACCTCATTACAAAATTCATAACTCTATCCTCATACATGGATTCTTACAATCTTCCATCCTTAACAGCTTTAATTTTCATTTGTAGATTCTCATTATAAGATTGAGATCATTTTATATTATCAAGCAAATATGGTTTAAAAATAATTTGAAAAATGTAAGATGTTTCCCCTTCACTAACAATTATCATAAAAATATTTATAAGATCCATGAATATATGATCACTCTCAATCATCATTTGGATTAGAAGTCCATGATCTTTACTACTTAATGTATCTTCCACCTTATTTTCCTTTTCTGGGTGGTAGTGTATTGAATAATAATAATCTCTGAGTAACATGATCCATCTCCTTCTCCCAATGTTATGTTTTTTCTGTTTAAAATGTATTTTAAACTCTTATGTTCTTTGCATAACTCATATCTTTCACTATAGTGATAATGTCTCTATATTTTCCGATAAAACATTACGACTGCTAGCTCAAGATCATGAGTTGGTTAATTTATGTCATGTGTATTCTACTATCTTGATTTTTTAAGAAATAAATTTATTATTATTTATAAGGACACAACCCAATCCATTATTTTCTGTATCACTATACACCCCAAATCCATCATTTTCAGAGTAAAGAGTCAATATTAAAGTATTGAACAATCTTCTTTTCAATTCTTTAAAGCATTATGTACATTCTGTCATCCATACAAAATTAACCTCTTTACATGTGAGATTGGTTTTATTAGAGTTTTATTAGTTATATTTTGATGTATGAAACATTGGTAGGTTCTGATATAAAATAATTGGTTTGGTTTTCGTTCTTTTTATCATGCATCATATAGTGGTTTTTTTTGGTTTGGTTTTTTTGGATCAGTTGTTTTATTTTTAAAGCTTAAATCATACCTAAAATGTATTGACACCCATCGAAATTTAATTCTAGTTTGTGCAGTCTAGGGGATGTCACATAAGGCCATGCAGTATCTTCTCACCATCTCAAGACAATAGGGAGGAGGGATGTTACAGTTCATGTGTGCATACAGATTACCATCTCATTAAACGGTGTAATTCATTTTTCTATCTCAACCATTTATGGACAGTTAAATTTTTTTGTATAATGTATATATATATATATATATATATTATTTTTAAATAATTATTAACATTCATTAAAATATGGTATTATAAACATTAATCAATGGCCATAATGGTTTAATCAAAATATTAATGAAAAATGAAACAGTTACCACCGAAAATATATTTTTTATAATAAAATATTAAAAAATTTGTGTTGAAACTTAAAAAATGCACCTTATATGGTATTATAGTTATGAATATGGTTTTATTAAGCAATAATAATATATTTAAATTTATTATACATGAGGTTAGATCACGTAAGGATCAATAAACACTCGAGGTTACGGTTTTACACTATAATCTTGATTTTTATAGGGATTATTTATGCTTAAATTGTTTATGATGAAATAATATGAATTGTATCTCAATAAGATAATTTTTTTAACTCTTCAAGTTATTTACATATATTAAATTTTTTCATTTAATTTTACTCTCTTTATGTACAAAATATATAGAAATAATGTTTTTAAGGAAAATTGTCTTTATTTCACTCTTTGGTCGGGAATATTTTTCCTCAATGTCCACACTTATTAAAGAAAGTATATAACATTCTATACTAATTTAATAAATTAAATTTTATTCATGTTAAAATTTATTTGAAAAAAATAAATTTAATATGTTTGTTATCTTCTGAAAGTGGTACTTTTTCTTTAAACAAAAAAGTGAATTAATTTTTTTAATGTACCATGTATGAATGAATTTTCCATCCATCGTGACATGTCCTCAATTTTAAAATCAAAATAATATTTTCCAAGGTTATTTTCAATGTAAATGTTTTAATTAATATTTTGTAAATTAATATATTTTTAAAAACTTATTTTAAAATTAATGGGGTATTTTCCTCAAGAATTGTTCAAGTGATCTTTAAAAGGTATTTCCATGTATAACTACATACATTGATGTTTCTTATAAATTTGTGGGGATATTATAAAATGGTAATATGTTTATTAATTTATAGGATTATTTATTATTTTTATGATGAAAATTTTATTAAAACCATTTTTGTGGGTTATGTAATGATGAAATGTTTTATGATTTGAGGATATTTTGGTGTACACATGAATGTATTACGATTATGTGACTAGTTAGTCCATTATAGCCATAAAATTAATTGGGTAAATAGTAATGTTTTATGAGATCAAAGGGTTCATATGAGGTTATCCCAAGCCCAAATTTGGGTACCCTATATGTTATCCAAATCCAAAAATCGGGTACATGGGAGGTTATCATAAGCCCAACATATGTACATGGGTGGTTAGACCAAACATAAAATGTGATAAATGTCTTTGTGGGTATCATTGAAATAATATTTTTTTGATTATGATTATGAAACATATTAGTCCACTATTTATTGTAATGATCTTTTGATAATTTTATGTTGCATGTATCATGTCTTTTGAATCCTTTATGATTTAGGTCTTATGAACTACCCAGTTTTATGCCATCAATCATGAATATGTTCTATGAATTATTGGTTATGAATTTAAAATGTTAATATGATGTTATCATACCCTTGAACTCATGATATGATTATATATGATCATTGATTGATATTTCCATTGTTTAACTTTACTGATAATCTAAGCTCATCCTTTATTCTGTTTTCATCTCCCCATGATAATAAGAAGGTTTTATGTATGATTTGTCTAAGAAGGGTGATAGTGGTCAAGAAAATAGTAGGAGATGATGTAGATATTTCATTTTCTAGTTTTTATGTATAAAATTTTACAAATAAAATAAACCTTTAAGGTTTTGGTACGGATTATATTGATATTTAATGAATATTCATAAAATAATATGTAATATTCATGTATGTAGTGTTTGGGTCACATCAAACCTAGATATCTGGACACCATAACTCATCTGGATCACAATAAAACTCGACGCGTATTCCTGACCACCCTAGGATGAAAAAAATTTCGAAGGATATCAATGTGACAAATGGTAAGGATTTACCATTTATTATATACTAAATAAAAATTGTAAAATTAATAAAAAAACATACAAAATAAAAAATCTTGTTATTTTAATATATAATTACAATCGATCAAAGTATACAAAACTAGAAAATGATACTCCAAATAAATACACATATAAATCAATTTTCCTCATATCAAACCTATATACCCGTGTAAGACTCCAAATCTAAGACATTTTTTCCCATTAGGATATCAGATATATTTGTCATTTCTATAAAATAAGGAAATAGAAGGGTTAGCTAAATACACAACAAGGTGTGTATGTAGGGTGTGAGATAAAGTTCAGTATGATCCTACCAAGTGTTAAAGAAATTCCATTTCCTTAAAAAATACATATATAACCTTTTGAAATTAAAATTATAAATGTATCATTGTTTTTAACATTTATGAAATCAAGTGATATTGGGTTACAATTTTAAATTATTTCAAAAGAGAACATTTAAAATATATTAATTAATGAATATGTACAAGACATTTAATGAAAAATATTCTAATGCTTAATTTATAATAAAAGGTATGAATTTGAGACATTGGGAGTTCACATGTGGAACTAAGGTAGGGTCATTGAGGGTCTCCATTCACAATATAACCATTACAAAAATTAAAACCATATCCAAAACTACATCCAATATTGTACAAACCACTAGCAAGAGTGTTATACTAAAGTAGCGGTGAATCCCATAATAGACCAATAAAAGGAACATAATGACTAGCCCCTATCCAAAGTCTCATCAAGGATAAGGGAGTACATTACAGTGGTATTTTTCTCAAATCCTATCTTGGTGCTTGTCCGAAGAACCAACCTATGTACCTAAGGTTTTCCCTATGATGTTTTATCTAAATAAATAGGTTCAATAATTTAAAAAGTATTTTCTTCTCTATAATTCCATAATACAAAAATTCCCTCCATTCTATATATATTATAAAAACACCTCAAAAATCAGTTCCAATTTAATTATAAAAAATATTAAATTATTCTAAATATTTGAGAAAACACGTCAAAATGTATAGTTCAACTTTCATTACCTTTAACTAAACCCATATAAATCAGTAAATATGTTAGAAATGATAAATTTTTGATATAAAAAAGAAATCATATAAATAAATCCATCTTATTATTTATATGTATTCATTTTTATGGAATCATATTCATCATAGATTTATAAACGAGTTTATATAATTTTTTAAATTAAAAGGGATAGTTTTATTTAACAATATTGATTTTACATGTATTAAATGGTTTTAATTAAGAAAGATATTTATTAATTACATAATTTTAATTTCAAAAAAGTACTTCATTATTGTGTTTGTCATATTGAATTTATCTTAGGGTGATTTTTTGGAATTTTTATAAAAAAATTACTTTGTGGGTCAACAGTGCAAAATATTGACTTTTATTGATACTATAATTTCATTTCATATATTTAAAAAGACCCAATTATATTTTTTATTTGTTTTAATGTTTCATTAGTCCCATTTTACTAAATATAATACAATTATTTCCCAATTAATCATAATTATAATTTTTTGGAAGAAGATCATTTTTATGCTAAAAGGGGGGGGGATATTTTTAGAAATTGTTTCCGTTGCGGTTTTCATATATATATATTAAAATTTGTTTTGATTAATTATAAAACTATAATATGAAAAAATTGATATAATATATGAAATTTATAGGTTCAAATTTGGTTATATGATTAGTTTATTTTTTGATCATTATGAATAGAAACATTTGTAAAACATATCCACCACTATAATGGTTAAAAGAGTTCATGAGGGGGTTAAAACTTAGAGATAAGTTTTAAAATGTCATAAAAAATGTTAAAAAAACGAAATTATGAGTACATATAAACTCTTAATAATAATATATTTTAAATATTCCAAATCTTTATGACTTTAATTTGAGAAATAAATATAATATATTTCAATAATTTAAATTATTTAAAAGTGCGACACTCACCTCACTTATTAAAGTGTAGCTCCTCTCTAAACATACTCACCCAATTTGAGAAATTTAGATTAACTAACTCTGAAAAAATACATTCCAAAAATAAATTAATATGTCTTATAGGTTATCTTATAGAAAAATTACCATCCTAATGAGGAATAATGTGTAATGTAATGGAGGTTTTCCAAGGAAAAGGTATAATTCTTAACCAAGTGTTTCATGTTTATTTCTTCTTCTACCTCTTATAAATAATCCTTAACCATTATGATGTAATAACATAGTTATCTTAAATGTACATAAATTTTGTTATTTTTTTCATAAATCATTTTCATCTCCTCTTACATCCTATAAGAAATTAAAACTTCACTCGTGCTCACATGTAGACTACCACCTCTATGAAAAGATGTGTTTCATTTTTCATCACGAGATCATACACATTTTTAAAATGATAGATCAGATAAATATATACGATAATTATTAAATAATTATGAATTTTTAAAGATAATATTATACTTACCTACTTACCCTTCCATCCATTTTATAAGGATAACAGTGCTCCGGTGTACATGTAGACTAACACCTCCAGGGGCGATTAGATTTATTTTTCATTTCCACCTTACATGGATGGTCATAGGGATTGAAATAATGATTATATATAACTCTTATAACATATTTATTATTTTCAAAACATCTAATTTTATTTAATTTATTTAATTTCCAACCATCCTAAAAATGGAAATGTCATTCATGAGCATGTACAGACTACCATTTTCATGAAATGATGTGAATCATTTTTCATGACCACCTTTCTTGGTTGGTTTAAAAGAAATATTTAAAATAGAACAATTATAATTATATCATGTTTAATATTATATATTTTATGTAACCATGACCTATTTTACCATTTTCGATGTACTGATATTGTTTTGAGGTTATAAACTGAACTACCCCGAAATGTTTAATATAAATGTTACCATCTTAGTAACTAAATAAATCATGGTATTAAATGAAATAAATGGAATAATTATAAATAAAAAAATTAAAAATATTAATAATCAACTAAATAACTAATATAATATTATTATTCATGCGTTAGATGTTATGAAAATCTATACATGACTTAAGGTAAGAGACTTTCTTTTCAAAATATTATTTTACTGATTTCCTTCAAACTCATTTTCTTCTAAGTCAATGTTATTATAAAAGTATCCATATTGTTAAAATTTAAGATTTAAATTCTTAAAAATTTCAATCTAAAATATATTTTACTTTATTTACATGGTTAAAATTGAATTCATTCAGTATTTTCCTAATGGAATATTTTCTAACTCTTACAATGTTGAAAAAAATAATGTATTTATCATCTAAAGCTTGACCGATTTATTCCACCTTTGTTAAAAAAATCATTATAAAAATTAATCATTTCAATATCATGTTTTTTAAAATTACATCTTATTACTAATCTTTTGGAGATTTATTTTCCATTTTATTAGTTTTCAAATAAAAATTATATTTCTCATTATGATAATGTGAAAATTGAATGTGTTTAGTTCATGGGTTAAAAAGAGTTTTTCAAGTATTTAATGATATAAATGGGAAATATTTAAATTATTTTATTCATGACAGGGTACTTGATAATTATATTTAATGATTAGTGAGTCTGATATAGGCCAAGATGATGGGTGATCCGGATATATCCCTCCAATGCATTATGAAATGATTTAGTCTTCGTATAAAAAAACGAGGGAAAATAACATATCGGTAACTCCTATAGAATTAATTAGGATTAATTAATTATTACATAGTTTAACAAATATAGATAATGATTTGTGAATAAGATTTTATAATATAAATTAAATATTATATAAAAACTTATTTTATAGAAATAATATGATTTTCACGTGGTAAAGAGATTTTATGAACTTTTAATTGTGCATGAATTGATTTTCAATGAATTGTTTTCATGAGTTCTTATATGCCTCATAATTCCTCCATTTTATTCCAATTATTAATAATATTTCAAACTTTTTTGAGAAAATTTTTATTTCTATATTTATAAATCATCTCATTATGGGATCAATGTTTTATTAGAAAAACAGTAAGGATTTTTAGTGGTTATCCTGTTTTAACTAGTGTAATAAAGTTCTATTATTTTTATATTCTTTAATAATAATTTTATTATCATACCATATTTTAAAAAACAAATAATAGGGTCTTTGGATCATTAAGATCTATAAAAACATCCCACATTATTCTTTGGGATAATCTAAAAAGAATTAAAATTATCTTGAATGAAATAGGGGAGTAAAATTAAATCCCTATTTTTTTTAATAAAGTATACATTAGGTGGAAGTGCCCACACATTTATATAATTTTATTCCAAATTCTCAAAAAATATGAACTAAAAAAATTTAATGTAAAAAATATTAAATCATTTCTTTCAAACTCATATTTATCCATTGGTAATTCAATAAATCATTATATTGGTACTAAAGAAGTGTTTAGATACCTTTAGTGTTTTAAAGAATGTAAAAATAAACTCTAATGGTATTTATATTTCCATTCTAATTATAATGAGAAATATTTTGAGTATTTTCAAGTTGCTTCATCTAATCTATATTTGACCAAAATGGTTTTATATAATGCTAAAAAGAAATCTAAAGTAAAAAATGGAATTCAGAGGATAATAACCTTCCAAATGTAACACCCTGACCCCTCTAGATTGGAGCTGGTGTGTAACATATAATATTGGAATGGTTATAAGGAATAAAAATCTCAAAGGAATAGTCAGTTTAATTGTCTTGATGAAACTAGATATATCGATGTAACTCAAATTACATTGGAAAAGGTTACAAAATACAATACATAAGAAAAACTAAAAACCGCAAACATAGGAACTCAATAAACGATCACATCTTCATCACCTATTGATGAAAAAAAATTAAATGGGTGAGTTAAAATTCTTGTTAAGGATTAAAACTATCAGAATCATTAATATAATAAAAATTGAATCATAGTCAATCTGACATAATCAATATGGCATGGTGAAAAAATGAAAAACCGATGCCATTAATAAACTGAGAATGAAATTGCAACCATAGGTTTTGTCATAGTGAAAACCTTATGGATAATAATAATAATAACTGATAATGAATAAACAGAATTATTATTATTTTGAAATCATGTATCTGTCACATGAAACCATAATACAATAAAAACGGTTTAGTTCTATGGGTAGAAACTCGTCTGATTTTTGGAAACAAACTCAAAGGGTTTGTCGCCAACTGATTTGTCTCACGAAACCTACAGATGCATCAAGGGGCTATAGTAGGACCCACCCACAAATAAAAGTCCAAAACATTATTTATACATTTATTCAATACAAGAGAAATATTCCTTTTCAATATCCGTATAGAGTAAAGTATACGTATTCATCAATATTTCCATAATTAAAATAACTTTCCAAATAAACACCATATGTAAAATGGTATACTGTTTAGACAAAAAATATTTCCATGATATGAGATTATGAATATTTAATATAAATATAATTTCAAATTAACATTTATCTCAAATGGGTGGTAGGTACACCTCATAAGGATTATTATGTGCACTATACAATTTTAGTCACAACAAAATAGTAGTTGAGACACAGTCTCTTACCACAATGTAATCAGTCGAAACAAATTACCAGAACTTAATAACCCTAAAATGAATCATTTAATTACATGAATATAAATATAATAATGTTATTATATATCAAATTTCAGTACACATATAAAACATACAATAAATAAGTGGCGAACAATGAAAATCTCACAGAGATGAAAGTGAGACGAGAGATCCCTTACAAATATTTCGGCATGGTAATGAGTGTTATTGTGAGGGATTAATAAGAGGTAAAGGGGTATTAAATTATTTTTATGTAACAAGGTATGTATGGGAGAGGTTTGAAAACACACCACATCATTATGAATTAAAAAAATAAAAGGGCACAACATAGGGGAGATTCTTGAACAAATGTGAGAAAGAGGATCTCGTACCTTATGCACGAAGGTGTTCTTGTTTGTTTTTAATGACCTTAATAATCAAATTTAGATTCATTAATTAATAATTACAGAACCTAACTGAAATATAATTAATATGGTATAACCTTATTAAGTTAATTAATGTCCTTTTTTATGGGTTTGAAGAGATTCAATTTTAATGTTTTGGAAGCATTTTCTTACTTGGTTTCATGATTTTTTTACTTGTATTCATTAATGGAAGTTCATTTGATATGTGGTTAAACATAAAAAATTGTTAATATACATTATTAGTGACATTAAATTGATATAAATGATCTTATAAGGCTTCTGGTTATATACCATGAGGATGAATCATTCGATGAGTTAAAATAAACGCTTGGATTTTCCTTGGCAGTTTTGTGCACAATAAACTTGTTTTGTATTATTATTCCATATTATGAACATGTAAAGATTCAATAACATTAATCAAGATAAAATAAATATATTATGACTGGTTTCAACCATTGAAATGGTTTCCTGACCAGTATTGAAGATATGGATGCAAATTGAAAACTCGTCTTCCTTGAGTTTGATAAATTTACACATCTCGCATAGTGTTTGAATTTATTGTATAAAAGGAGGGGAAAAAGAGATATTATGATGAAATATTCCATTAGAAAAATTAAAATCCTATAAATGTAAGGTAATGAAATTATCATGGAATTTGGATGAGGGGAGGTGAGAATAAACAACAAAAGAGCAGAACTTTGTAAAAGAAATTGAATGGAAAGAGATGGAAGGTTCACCTATTCTATACTCCTCCTTGAGAATCTCCTTATGGCCTTTATTTTTGGCTTTTTGGTAAGACCATAAGTTCGTAGACGTGGGGAGAGGTCTTGGGAAGAGTATTTGGCAGAATTTAGGAATGTCTTGAAGCTTGAGTGGTGTGGGAGGAAGAGGGGGTGAGGGGTGGTTTATATAGTGGAGGGGAGAGGAGTTTACTTAATTTTTTAATCATTAATTTATTATTTCCTCCCAAGACAAAAAATAGTGTGAATTACCTAACAAATAACAATCATATATGCATGTGACTTCCAACCAATTGGTCTTACATTAGCAGATCATCATCAATGACTCAATTAATCTATTATTTAGCATTTATTGTGAATTATCAGATTTTACTATTCATCAAAAACTCAAGTATTTCAGAAAAATCCCAAAAATTAACCCAAACCAATTTTCATTGTGTAGACTCCAAAAATGAATTCCATTTTTTAAAAATAATTTTCTAAATAGTATTAATTAAATATTTAATTTAAATCATTATTTAATTGAAAAAATATAAACACTTAAAAATTTCATCTTCATTTTAAAGGTGCCTAAATTCATTTATACACTCAATGGTATAGATACCATTTATAATAGTCATATTACTAATCATAATGGTATGTTATTATTCATAAGGGTATGTTACTATTCATAAGGGTAGGTTACTATTCACCAAAAATGATTCTTCCTTATCGAACACCAAATAACTTACAGATCGCAACCATGTATGTCAAATTTTTGAAATTCACATCATAGAAGTGACAAAATTTGGTTTACCTAGTTAGTTTATGGATATATCCTATAAGTAACCAACATTTGTTCCATATAGGCTCAATTATTCCTAAAATATAGGCTATAACTAGAATGTAATTAAGAGAAACATACCATCAAGTTTTCGGGGTGCTACATTATTCCCTCCTTTGGAAATTTTGTCCTAGAAATTTTATGTATGGAACTAAACAAAATAATGTGGGTGATTCTTTTTCATAGTATCCTCTGGTTCCCATGTTGCTTCCTCCATATTCTAGTTTCTCCAAAGAACCTTTACCAGACGAGTTGTCCGATTTCTCAATACCAGCTCCCTTCTGTCAAGAATCCCAATAGGCTTTTCACAGTATGAAAATTCAAGTTCCAGTTCAATTTCTTCATAGGTGAGTACATGCATTGGGTTTGGCATGTATTTCTTCAATAATGCACATGGGACAGATCATGGAATTTGGAGAGATTTGAAGGAATCTCTAGACGATAAGCTACAACTCCTATTCTATACAAAATTTCAAATGGTCCGATATACCTGGGGTTAAGTTTCCCTTTCTTACCAAACCTTAAGACACCCTTCCATGGAGATACTTTCAGAAATACATGATCTCCCACCTGGAATTCCAAATTCTTTCTCTGATTGTCACCATAACGCTTCTACCTAAAATGGGCTACATTAATATGGGCTTCCATTGTCTTCACCTTTGTCTTGGTCTCTTCAATAAGTTCCGGGCCTATAAGTTTCCTCTCACCAACTTCATCCCAACAATTTGGAGTTCAACATCTCTTTCTATATAATGCTTTATATGGAGCCATTTGAATACTAGAATGGAATCAATTGTTGTAGGAAAATTACACCAAAAGAAAGTATTGATCCCACATAACTTGGAACTCAAGAAAGAATGACCTCATGATGTCTTCTAGAGTTTGAATAGTCCTTTCAGACAGTCATCAGTTTGGGGGTGATAAGCAGTACTCATACGAAGCTCAGAATTCAAAGCCATTTGGAGACTTTTATAGAATTTTGATGTAAATCATGGATCATTATCAGACACAATAGACATAGGTGCACCATGAAGTCTTACAAATTCATTAATATTAAGTCTAGCCATGAATTCAAGTGGAAAATCATCTCTTATAGGAAGGAAATGTGCTAATTGTTTGAGCTGATCAATAATTACCCATATTGGATCATTCCATCTAGCTGTCCTTGGTAGTCCAGTGACCAAATAAATCATAATGTTATCCCAATTCCACATATTAATATGTATAGGTTGCATCACTCTTTTGTGATGTTGTCTCTATACCTTCACTTGTTGAAAAACTAGACATCTTGACATGTAGTGAGCAATTTCCAGCTTCATACTATCCCACCAAAAATATTCCTTCAGATCTCTATACATATTGGTGCTACCTGGGTGTATAAGTAAATTTGAACTATGAGCATTGTCTAATAGTTCCCTTTTTAGCTCAGGTACTCATGGAATGCATAACCTCTTCCCAAATTTCAGAACTCCTTCTTCATACACGAAGTTTTCCAGTCTCCCATCCTTAACTGCAATTATTTTCTTGTGCATATTCTCATTATCAGATTGAGAGCTCTTTATCCTCTCTAGTAAATATGGTTTATAAATAATATGAAATAAGAGTTACATTTCCCCTTCCTTAACAATTCTCAGATCCATCTTCAGTAGATCCATGAATATATGATCTCTTTCAATTTTAATTTGAGTCATAAGGCCAAGATCTTTCCTGATTAATGCATATACCACCTTATTCGTCTTTCATGGGTGGTAGTGTATTGAATAATCATAATATTTGAGTAACTTGAGCCATATTCTTTGCCTCATGTTGAGTTATTTTTCAGTGAAAATTTATTTCAAACTCTTGTGGTCCGTATAAATCTCACATCTCTCTCCGTAGAGATAATGCCTCCATATTTTCAGAGAAAAGATTACGGCTGCTAACTCAAGATCATGAGTTGGATAATTTTTCTCATGTGTCTTCAACTATCTTGTTGCATAATCAATAACTTTATCATTTTTCATAAGGATGCAACCTAGTCCATTCTATGATGCATCGTTGTATATTACAAATCCATCACTTCCAGATGGAAGAATCAAAATTGGAGCATTGGCCAATATTCTTTTCAATTATTTGAAGCATTCTATACATTCTTTTATCCATACAAACTTAACTCCTTTACCTGTCAGCTTGGTTAGTAGATTAGCCAGTCAGGAAAAATTATGAACAAAAGGCCAATAGTAACCTGTTAAGCCTATAAAACTACGTATCTCAGTTATGTTTATTGGCGCGGGCCATTCATGTATTTCCTTTTTCATTGTAGTATCAACTAGGATTTCATCCATAAAGACAATATGGACCAGAAAAGAAACTGATTGAAGCTTGAATTTTAACTTACTAAACTTCCCATATAATTTATTTATTCTATGAGTTCTTAGAATAACCCACAATTGATTCTCATGGTCGTCATAGATTTTTGATTATATGAGGATATCATCGATGAATACCAGAACAAAGTTATCAAGATATTCCTTGAAAACTCTATTCATTAAATCCATTAAGACAGAGGGTGAATTTTTCAGTCCAAAAGGCATCACTATAAAATCGTAATACCCATACCTAGTCCGAAATGTTGTCTTAGGAATATCTTCTTTCATCACACGCAACTGATGATACCCGGATCAGAGTTCAATCTTCGAAAAGTATTGATCTCCAAGAAGTTGATCAAATAAATCATCAATATGGGGTAGAGTATACTTATTATTTATTTAAATAACACTTATTTCCCTATAATCATTACAAAGACTCATGGATCCACCTTTCTTCTTGACAAAGAGGACAGGGGCTCCCCATGGAGAAACACTAGGTCAAATAAATCCTTTTGCACTCAAATCCTCTAGTTTGTTCTTTAGCTCTACTAACTCCATAGTGGACATTCGATAGGGAGTCTTTGATATTGGTCTTGCATCATGAATTAAATCAATAGAGAACTCAACTTCATGCTTTGGATGATGTCCAAGTAAATCCTCTAGAAATACATCAATGTACTCTTTCACTATGTGCACATATTCACTATAAATATTTATTTCCTCCATATAGATGTTGGTTTATCTCCCTCTCCAAGTATTTCATTCAGTAGAGCTACTGGGTGTGGTTCTAGATAAGAATATGGTGGCGAAGTTTCTTCCCTGAAGACAAGGGATTCTACACCATTTTCAAAAATTGTAACTTCCTTCTTCTTACAATAAATCTTCACATCATAATTTGATATCCAATACATACTGAGAATTATATCAAATTCACTCATTGGTATATTGATAAGGTTAGAAACTAAAGCACATTTTGGTGTATGGAGAGGGAGCAGTTAACATGCCTTTGTTCCAATGATACATCCCCTGGTATTTTTGACTAACAACTCCTTTATTAAATCATATTGGAAATATCTAATTTTCATAGAAAACTGAGAAGATATAAATGAATGCGATGATATAGAATCAAATAAAGTGTTGGATAACTTTGAGGAAACAACTAAATTAACTTCCACCACGTCATTAAGAACTCCATCCTCCATGATTGTAATCTCGTAGGCTCTCCCTTGTTCTGTTGGATTTTTCTGAGGCATGTTTCCTTGGCGCTTAAGACACTCACTTGCACAGTGTCCCATCTCTCTGCAATTGTAGCATTTAATATAATTAAATTTTTTCTTCCACTTGCATTCTTCATATCGATGACCCTTTTCTCCATAGTTATTGATGTGAACCAGAGGTCGTCACGGCCCTCAAAATTACATTTATTAACCTACACTAGCATAGTGGTGCAGGGTCGAACCACATAGAAGGCGGACGAGTGATTTCTAAGGTTTATTTTTATTAAACTCCACTATTTTCAGTAGTGGAAGAAGTGAACATTTTTTAGTTGTTTTTGACTTTACAATTTTTTTTAATTTTCTTTAAGAAAGAGACAAAATCGATTACAAATATACTGATGAACTAAGAACTATAGTAAAACTAACATAAAAGAATAAAATACTAAAATAAAGCAGCAAGGTTGAAAGAGCAGATCAAAAGTAATACTTGAGAATCCAAACCTACTAGTTTAATGGATACCTTCCCCACTACACTTTATTGAGTCACACCTCAATAAATAATAGTGAAAAGTCTCCCTCGCCAGGAAACTCAACACACAGAAGACTGAATTTAGGACTTCACCACTCCAAAATCAGTCAAACTGTTTGATAGTTGGAAAAGGATAACAGTGGCAAATAAACTCACCGTAAATTCCCACTGTTTAAGACAATAAGGTTTCGATAAAAGTATTCAAGAATTACCTCGCTAGTAGTTATTGAATTTATGAATTTTAAAACATTTATGGTGTGAAACAACTTAACAGAGAGTCATTAATCAACCTCGCCAATTGATCGTGATTCTGAAAAATATAAGTAAATGAAGAAGTATAAAAGATTAACAAAAAAGAATTGAATTCTCGAGATAAGACAACTCAACCTTTGATCATGTTGAATTAAGCAATGAAAAACAATCGAAAACAGTGTAGACAATTATAGACAGAGGGAAGGTAAACTCCCCTTACAAAGCTCTACCGTCGGGCTCCTTAGCCTGCTACTCATCTCCAGCGCTGCTCTCGGATAGATGTGGTTGTGGAATCTCGAATGAGAGAGAGAGAATGAGTGTCCCCCCCCCCCAATCCAAATAATTCTACTTTCTCTGCTTAAGTAACTTCTGTCATCCATTGCATGTCGCCGCCACAACTTCCACCGACTTCAAGAGTTCTTCACCCACACACTGCACACGTGCGTTTAACCCGTGACAGGCACGTCGCGTGAATTTTTCCCTCGTAACTAACTCCGGATGAGTTAGTTGAATGCACCTGGACACGTTTAGGTACGTTGAATGAACCTGCATAGTTAGAAAAGAGAAGTGAATAAAAACGAACATAAATAATGAAAAAATGGTTATTTTTTAAAGTTAAGTGTTATTTTTACTCGTTAATAGTTAACTTATGTTAATTGAAAATTATTAACCTTTAAATTATTAAATACGATAAAACATAATTTATTAACAAGTTATTAATTAAATTAAGTTAATAGATATAATTACTAAGTTATTAATTTTATTATTTTTAACTAAGTTATTATAAATTAAGAACATAAATAAATAAATAAATAAGTTAATAATGTTGAGTGAATCAATAATTTAATTATTACTATCAAGGAAATTAAATCATTAGATTAATTAATTAGTTAAACTAATTAAAATTATTACTTAAGTTTCAAGTACTTTTAATTTATTAAGTATAATTTATAGTATATTTATAATTATTATTGATTCTAAATTAATTCTATTAAAACTAAATTAATTTACTATTTACATTTATTATTAATTAAGTTCTAAAATTTAATTTATAATCTATTAATGTCTTAAATTATTAACTTTTATAGATTACTTTTAAATTTATTTGACTCAGTTAAAGTAACTTTAACTTTAACTTTTGTTTTTTACTTTTTTTTCTTACATTACTTTTACAATAATTTTATTATTTTTTCTTCTTTTTGTTTTACTTTGTTTTTATTATTGTATTTTAATTATTAATTATTATTATTTTTTATCTTCACTTCCTCCCCCCATTTCTCCACGGCTCAGTAGAGAGGGGGAAGGGTTTCTGGAGTTCTTCTTCGACAGGCGCTGCACTAGTCTCCCCAAATCAGCGGCGGCACAAGCGGCATCTCAAAACGGCGGAAATCAACTTCTCTTCCATGGTTCCAGCTCTGCACACTCCTCCATTCAGCGGCATCCGGCAACCGCACACAGCGGGTCGAGCGGCGTGATGTGGTCTTTGACCTTCACGGTTATAGCGTGACTCTAACAGGGTGACCTCGCTGCTCCTCCTTACGACGACGGTGCATAGCAAGCAGGTGCGTGAGTCCTCCAGCGGCATCCCGGCTTCAGCGCCGCGACTTCATCCTCCTCGGCACTTAGACTACAACAGAACTCCAAAACAACACAGGTGGTTTAGCGGATGATGAAAGAAGACCTTCTTTGGTCCAACAATGCATAACAGGATAGGCCAGTGGGTGTTTGAGGTTCTGTAGCGGCACTGCAACTTCAATCTGATGCCGGTATTCTCAGCGGACAGTAGAAAAATGGCTCGGTTCGAGCTGGGTGTTGTTTTAGTGCAGCGAAAGTCCACGCATCGGCTTCAAATTGTTGATGTCTGATTCTTCAATTACATCGATTATAAATCTGAGATAGAGGAAAGGAAAGAAATAGTAAAGATGGAGGACGGTGGACCTGGTTGAAAGGGTTCGACCTAAACAAGGAAAATCAACTTGCATAAAATGGCGTTTATTTAAGATCTATGGTTGTAATGATTCTGCTCAATGTCTAGTTGAGTCTTTTTTTTAATTAAATTTTTGCTGGTTTCATGTTTCAATCAGAAAAATGGGAAGAAGAATCGTTGCAGGTGAAGAAATAGAAGAGAATCAGTGCGTGCGTGAAAAGATGACTATCGGTAGTAGGAGAAAAGATTAAGTATCGGTAGCAGGGGAAAAGAGAATGACCGATTGGAGAGATGGGTGCCAAGGATAAAACTGTGAGACCGATAGTTACATCGGTAACAGCCAGGAAGGAAATCACCCGCCGATAGAAGAAAATAAGAGAACAATGAGTGCGGATGAAGGGTCTAGTGCGCCCGAGAGACCGAAAGGGTAATGAAAAAAATGTGAAACCGATAGAGGAAATTTCAATCGGTGAGTCCCAACTCACCGAAAATAAGACACCGATAATTATAAAATTGAAGAGCAAATGGCGCGACGTGAAACCGATGATGATGTAATGGATCAGTGATTCGATGACTCACCAATAGTTCAAAATAAATGAGACCGAAACCGATGGAAGGATCGGCGCGTTGCAACAACGGTGCCAAAAAACATCGGTGTGTGACAACAACGGTGCATCACGAGAGACCGATGGTGTTTTGAACTAATCGGTGAGTGGCGACTTACCGATATTATTAAATTAAAAATGTTAACAGTAAATATTAATTTAAAACAACTATTAGAATGAAAAATAAAATCAAATTAATTAAATTGTTAAAGACTAATTAATTGACTATAACTACAAACTAACCAAAATATTTAACAAACTAAAAATAAAAGCGACTAACTATTAACTAAGAAAATAAAAGTTAAAATTAATTTAATTTATGTCTAAACAAATGCAGAGAACCTATAATTAATTAACTGCAAACATATAATTAAAATAATTATAATTAACTAGAGTTATTAAACGACAAAATTAATTAAATAGATGACAAAATGAAACTCTAACATTAAAAACAAATTATTCAATTAAAATTTAACTTAAACCTATACACAACATAAATTTTTAATTAGATAACACTTAAATTAAAAACTAATTAAATAATAAGCTTCAATTATGAAAGACTTAAATTATAATTACTTAAAGAACAGTTACAAGGCAACTGCACCAAGTGAAAATAGGAGCAACAATAACTCTTTATTTCACCTAAACCTATTATCTACCTCACCTGTAGACTAAAACAGTTATAAAATGAATTAAAAATCAATCTACATATGTAAAATAATAAACATAATGTTTAAAACCCATTAATTAATTAATTATTTTACTATTTGAACTAATAAAATTAAAAGCAAACAATTTAACTTAATTTAAAGCACATATTACTTACTTAAATGATTGGTAGGACACATTAATTAACATGTTAACCTTTTCTAATGTAACTAAATTAAAAGATAAAATATTAAAATAAGGTCTAAGTTAATTAAATTGAATTACATAGATTAAATAATTGTTTATAATAATTATTAACTATTATAAAGTTAAGCAGATTTAAATTAACCAAACTAAATAAGACATAATTAAAGATGAATAGTTTAGTAAGATTAAAATTTATTAATTTAAAGACTAAAATAACATAATTAATTATAAAAAATTATTAATTAACATATTTAGTGATAAAATTACAAAAGTTCCAATATTAATTAAAAAGTGTCAAAATAATTAATTAAATTGATAAAAATTAAATAAAAGATGTGGAAAATCTATGTTAAAATAGAGTCACATCAAATTCTCCCACACTTAAGCATTGTTTTTCCTCAAACAATCCCATGTTTTATTTTCTTTGAAAAACAGTAAATTGAGTTTATGATTTTTCTCAAAATATAACATGTCCAGTACTCAAAACAGAGGACACCACATAATAGAAGTCTTTAAGAAAATGAGTAACTCAAATAGATATTTCCTTAAAACAAATACTCAAGGGTAATTAAGAACTCAAAGACCATCCATCAAAGAAGATGACATGCCTCATATGTTATAAAACTTAGTGACTCACTTCAATCCAGACTCAGGTTCTAATTCTAAAAATGACAAGAGATAAAATATCAATGGAATTAAGACCTCAACAAGGAACTTTGTACTTTGAATTTTTCACCTAGGTTTCAAAAAATAATTAATTAATTATTTTTGAATCACCTCAATGATACAACCTAAATGATTTTTATATAAAACCATTGATCCCTTCTTCATTTGGCATTAATAATTCCCCTCACCTTAATGAGCTCATTTTTGACCCTAGACACTTTATTTATTTTTACCAAGCCTTGTATCATTGTGCTGAGCACTGTGAAATGCACTTATTCAAAGTGTATAGAGGGTTTATAGTTAACAGAAACGCACCCAGCATCTACGGTCTCAGAGACACACCGTGGGATCCTAGATGCCCAAACTACTCTAGTTTCAAAATATTTATATAAAATTCATTTACATGGGCTCATTAAAGAAATTACTTTTAATAAATTAAAGATGAATGAGGCCCCTAGAATCAGAGTCAAACTTCCAGTTCCAAACTTTATGACTATAAATCCATAAACATGTAACCCAAATCACTTCCAGAAGTAGACTCTAAACAAGATTTCCACCAATTCATTAAGCAAGATCACTCAGCAATCATCCAAACTCATTAATTTCATATTCAATGAAAATCTTAACTTCCAAAAAGATACTTTTCCTAAGCCAAGACCCAATTGAGAAAAAATTGTAAAGCCTAAAATTATGCAATCTTTTTTAAAAAAAATTAACCACTTTTAACAAAAATTTTGAATTTGTAGTGGGAATTGATGGGATTTCAATTAAGCATAGTTTAGCACAGTCAAGAATTGACCCCTCCCCCACACTTAAAACCCATCTTTGTCCCCAAAGTTGAATTCTAAATACGGAGAAGAACAATTAATCAATTAAGGTTCAAAATAGATTTCCAATTGAGTAGATTGATGACATGTATAAAGGGTATCAATGAAGTTCAAAGATAGTGTTGTTTGCCACAAAGGTTAAATTAATAGCAGGTTCATTGACAAGTACACCCATAAACATTTATGTCCAGTAATAAAAATTGTCAATGTAGTACAAACAATTTCATGTAACTCTTGTGGGTGAACAATGACAAGGGTGTAGCAAGTTAACAGATTGGGTTTAAATGGGTTTTAAATAAAGCATAATGATGAATGCTACACACCCATCAGCCAAAACAATTTCAATGAAACTAAAATTACACTCTACCTGTACCCCCCCCCCCACTTAAATTCTAACAGTGGAATGATTTTATCAATGAGATACAAATTCTAAAAATGAGGTACAAGCAGATTTTTTCCTCCCTCTAATACAGTGAAATGAAGCAGAATTTTTTTAAAACAAATAGAATTTATTAAATCACACAGAAGCAGAAAATAAAATGCATAAAGTGAAAACATCCCTAAAATGAAGTGTCTTCATAAAACCTCTAGCATGGGAATTCTACTCTTTAGATGACAGCAGCAGTATCTTAAAAAACATCGAGTATAAAAAAACAGGAACAAGTTTCCATAAAAAACAGATCATATGGAAGACAATCAAAGCAGCACTTTATTCAACACTAAGAGTATAAAAATGAAAACAAAGAAGAAGCATGGGTTGACTCCCATGAAGCACTGATTTTTAAGTCTTCAGTTAGACTTTATTTAATTAAAAAATTTTATTTATTAACAAAACAAAGACCATGTGTTGCCTCCCATGAAGCGCTAGGTTTATAATCCCCAGCCGGACTCACCTAGCAACTAATCGTAGTCACTAGGTGCATGTGGTTTCATTAATAGGAACCACCATATGTGTTTAGCCCAATTATTTTTAACAGAACAGTGAAAATTGTGGGCTTTAAGACTTATAACAACAAAAACTAAATTATCATCAGCTGTAAAAACACCCAAGAAACACCCTTTAACATTTGTGAGTATAGTGATGTCCACTTCCAAATTTGTTTCAGATTTGACAATATTAACATTTTTAGGAAGTGGTAGAAATAAATTAGGTGTTTCAAAGGGTATGACACTGTCCTCAGAGCTATCTTCTCCAACATCAACACTAAAAGATTCACATTCAAGGGTGCATATGGGTGAATACTGAATAGTAGGTTCAAGAAGAGATTCAATAGAGTGCTGAACAGAATCATGTACAATGGAACTCAATTCTAATTCTCCCTCTAGACTACTATCAGTAACATGAGAAGACTTAGAACCCTTGACAGGTGAGGATGGAAGTGATAGGCAGGGAAGAGAATCTATTTTATCAGAATTTGATTTAGGAATAACAATGCTGTAAATATCTTCCAACAGATCCTCATCTATTAACTCACATTGAACATCTACTTCTTCTATCAAATCAATTCTGCATAGATCAAGTGTGTGTTCAACCATGTTTTCATATTCAAATTCAAAATGATCACTCTCTAAAACCATGTCATTTGAGTGTTCCAAAAACATTAAATCAGGAGGGGAAATGTTCAATTCTGCTTCAATAAAATCATGTTCAATATTGTTCAAATTAAAACATTTACCCCAATGTAAATCAACACTGTTTTCTTATTCAGTACACAAAGTTTCAGAAAAGTGATTACAATGAGAATAGGGAAGTGCAAACTCATCAGTTAGTTTTTCTTCAAATATCATTCCCTCATCCTCATTATCCAACAACATTTCAAAAATTATTGGATTTGGAGTTTCAAAACATGAAAGAGAAGTTTTAAATTTAGGTTTAAAGATTTGAAATTCTATGATTTCCATCTTAAGGTTCTCTTCCAAAGTGTACCTAATATCATGTTCAGGCTTAATGTTCAGAATTTCAGAAATTTTGGGTGAAAAATTTTTTACATTTAAATTTTCAGTTTCAATAATCTCTTCAACCCGAGTGACCTCATTCTCAAAACTCCTAAAACAGTGATTTTTCTCAAATACAGGAATTATGAAAAGAACTGGGAATTCATTTTCAATCTGTTTCAATTTATCTTCAAAATTTTCCAACTCAACAGCATTTAAGTTCATTATTGGATTTTCAATGTTGTATTCTTGAATTTTTGAGTCAGTTATTTCCAAATTTAGTCGAAGAGAATCAGATTATTCAATGTGAATGTTTTTTTGTCCAGTTTCACAGTTACTCTGTTCTTCAATTTTATTTTCAAATCTTTTATACACATCTTTATTTTCTTCAAATTCTTCTTGTTCTTTAACCCTCTTTTGTAATTCCAAGAGCATGGTTTCCAATCTTTTCATTCTCTGATCTCGCTCTTGAGAATCTTTAAGTTCAATTTCATGGGTTTGAGTTAACCAATTATTAATTTGTTCTACCCTAACATCTAGTTTAGAATCAATTAATTCAATTTTATCTAGGGTGACAGGACTAAAATCACATTGTTCATTTTCATCAGTGTAAACATCTTGTTGTGGCTGGTTATAGACACACTGCCAAGCAATATGTCCATAATCACCACAAAAAACACAGTTAGGTCCCGGTTGATTCCAATTCTGATTAACAACCATTTTTAATTCAAAATTAAATGAGCTTAAACACACAACAGTTCTTTGTGAAGCAGATTTTTCTTTTCAAAACAAAAAAGGCAGTAGATACAGTTCAAAGTAGTTTTTTAAATCTTTTTTTTAAAAGAATTTTTTATGTTTTTTGTTGTGTTTTTTTATTTTTTTAACCCTAGACTCTCGGTTCATTCCTTCCCCGGCAACGGCGCCAAATTTTGATGGGAACCAGAGGTCGTCACGACCCTCAAAATTACATTTATTAACCTACACTAGCATAGTGGTGCATGGTCGAACCACAGAGAAGGCAGATGAGTGATTTCTAAGGTTTATTTTTATTAAACTCCACTTTTGTCAACAATGGAAGAAGTGAACATTTTTTAGTTGTTTTTTGACTTTAATTTTTTTTTTGTATTTTCCTTTAATCAACAGAAAAAATCGATTTCAAATATACTGATGAACTAAGAACTACAGTAAAACTAACATAAAAGAATAAAGTACTAAAATAAAGCATCAAGGTTGAAGGAGCAGATAAAAAGTAATACTTGAGAATCCAAACCTACTAGTTTAATGGATACCTTACCCACTACAGTTTATTGAGTCACACTTCATGAAATAAAAGTGAAAAGTCTCCCTCGCCAGGAAACTCAACACACAGAAGACTGACTTTAGGAGTTCGCCACTCCAAAATCAGTCAAACTGTTTGATAGATAGAAAAGGATAACAGTGGAAAATAGACTCACCGTAAATTCCCACTGTTTAAGACATTAACGTTTCGATAAAAGTATTCAAGAATTACCTCGCTAGTAGTTCTTGAATTTATGAATTTTAAAACATTTAAGGTGTGAAACAACTGAACAGAGAGTCATTAATCAACCTTGCCAATTGATCGTGATTCTGAAAAATATTATTAAATGAAGAAGTCTAAAGGATTAACCAAAAATAATTGAATTCTAGAGATAAGACAACTCAACCTTTGATCGTGTTGAATTAAGAAATGAAAAACAATCAAAAACAGAGTACACAATTATAGACATAGGAAAGGTAAACTCCCCTTGCAAAGCTCTGCCTTCAGGCTCCTTAGCCTGTTACTCATCTCCAGCGCTGCTCTCAGATAGATGTGGTCGTGGAATCTCGAATAAGAGAGAGAGAATGAGTGTCCCCCCCCCAAACCAAAGAATGCTTCTTCCTCTGCTTAAGTAACTTATGTCATCCATTGCATGTCACCGCCACATCTTCCACCGACTTCAAGTGTTCTTCACCCACACACGGCACACGTGCGTTTAACCCGCGACAGGCACGTCACACAAATTTTTCCCTCGTAACTAACTCTGGATGTGTTAGTTGAATGCACCTAGATGCGTTTATGTATGTTGAATGAACCTGCATATTTAGAAAAGAGAAGTGAATAAAAACGAACATAAAGAATGAAAAAATGGTTATTTTTAAAGTTAAGTGTTATTTTTACTCGTTAATAGTTAACTTGTGTTAATTGATAATTATTAACCTTTAAATTATTAACTACGATAAAAGATAAGTCATTAACAAGTTATTAATTAAATTAAGTTAATAGATATAATTACTAACTTATTAATTTTATTATTTTTAACTAAGTTATTAAAAATTAAGAACATAAATAAATAAATAAATAAGTTAATAATGTTGAGTGAATCAATAATTTAATTATTACTATCAAAGAAATTAAATCATTAGAATAATTAATTAGTTAAAGTAATTAAAATTATTACTTAAGTTTCAAGTATTTTTAATTTATTAAGTATAATTTATAGTATATTTATAATTATTATTGATTTTAAATTAATTCTATTAAAACTAAATTAATTTATTATTTACATTTATTATTAATTAAGTTCTACAATTTAATTTATAATTTATTAATGTCTTAAATTATTAACTTTTCTAGATTACTTTTAAATTTATTTTACTTAGTTAAAGTAGCTTTAACTTTAACTTTTGTTTTTTAATTTTGTTTTTATTACTTTACTTTTACAATAATTTTATTATTTTTTTCTTTTTGTTTTACTTTGTTTTTATTATTGTCTTTTAATTATTAATAATTATTATTTTTTATCTTCACTTCCTCCCCCCATTTCTCCACGGTGCAGTAGATAGGGGGAAGGCTTTCTGGAGTTCTTCTTCGATAGGCGCTGCACTAGTCTCCCCAAATCGGCGGCGACACAAGCGGTATCTCAAAACGGCGGAAATCAACTTCTCTTCCATGGTTCTAGCTCTGCACACTCCTCCATTCAGCGGCATCCGACAACTGCACATAGCGGTTCGAGCGGCGTGATGCGGTCTTCGGCCTTCACGGTTCTAGCGCGACTCTAACAGGGTGACCTTGCTGCTCCTCCTCGCAACGACGGTGCACAGAAAGCAGGTGTGGTGGTCCTCCAGCGGCATACCGGATTCAGCTCCACGACTTCATCCTCCTCGGCACTTAGACTACAACAAAACTCCAAAACAACACAGGTGGTTCAGTGGAAGATGAAAGAAGTCCTTGTTTGGTCCAGCAACGCATAACAGGATAGGCCAGTGGGTGTTTGAGGTTCTGCAGAGGCACTGCAACTTCAATCTGACGCTGTTATTCTCTGTGGATAGTAGAAAAATTGCTCGGTTTGAGCTGGGTGTTGTTTTGGTGCAGCGAAATTCCAGGAATCGGATTCAAATTGTTGATGTCTGATTCTTCAATTTCTTCGATTATAAATCTGAGACAGAGGAAAGGAAAGAAATAGTAAAGATGGAGGACGGTGAACCTGGTTGCAAGGGTTCGACCTAAACAAGGAAAATCAACTTGCATAAAATGGCGTTGATTTAAGATCTATGGTTGTAAAGATTCTGCTCAATGTCTAGTTGAGTCTTTTTTTAATTAAATTTTTGCTGGTTTCAAGTTTCAATCAGAAAAATGGGTAGAGGAATTGTTGCAGGTGAAGAAATAGAAGAGAATCAGTGAGTGCGTGAAAAGATGACTGTCGGTAGCAGGATAAAAGATTAAGTATCGGTAGCAGGGGAAAAGAGAAAGACCGATTGGAGAGATGGGTGCCAGGGATAAAACTGTGAGACCGATAGTTACATCGGTAGCAGCCAGGAAGGAAAGAACTCACCAATAGAAGAAAATAAGAGAACAGTGAGTGCAGATGAAGGGTCTAGTGCACCCGAGAGACTGACATGGTAATGAAAAACATGTGAAACCGATAGAGGAAATTTCAATCGGTGAGTCCCGACTCACCGAAAATAAGACACCGATAATTATAAAATTGAAGAGAAAACGGCGCGACGTGAAACATATGATGATGTAATGGATCATTGAGTCGATGACTCACTGATAGTTCAAAATAACTGAGACTGAAACAGATGGAAGGATCGGCGCGTTGCAACAACGGTGCCAAATAACATCGGTGTGTGACAACAACGGTGCATCGTGAGAGACTGATGGTGTTTTGAAGTAATCGGTGAGTGGCGACTCACCGATAGTATTAAATTAAAATTTTCAACAATAAATACTAATTTACAACAAATATTAGAATGAAAAATAAAATCAAATTAATTAAATTGTTAAAGACTGATTAATTGACTATAACTACAAACTAACCAAAATATTTAACAAACTAAAAATAAAGGAAACTAATTATTAACTAAGAAAATAAAAGTTAAAATTAATTTAATTTATGTATAAACAAATGCAGAGCAACTATAATTAATTAACTGAAAACATATAATTAAAATAATTAGAATTAACTAGAGTTTTTAAATGAAAAAATTAATTAAATAGATGAAAAAGTGAAACTCTAACACTAAAAATAAATTATTCAATTAAACATTAACTTAAACCTTTACAAAACTTAAAATTTTAATTAGATAACACTTAAATTAAAAACGAATTAAAAAATAAGCTACAATTATGAATGACTTAAATTATAATTACTTAAAGAACAGTTACAAGGCAACTGCACCAAGTGATAAGCGGAGCAACATTAACTCTTTATTTCACCTAAAACTATTATCTACCTCACTGTTAGACTAAAACGGTTATAAAATGAATGAAAAATCAATCTGAATACGTAAAATAATAAACATAATTTTTAAAACCATTAATTAATTAATTAATTTACTATTTGAACTAATAAAATTAAAAGCAAACAATTTAACTTAATTTAAAGCACATATTACTTACTTAAATGATTGGTAGGACACATTAATTAACATGTTAACCTATTCTAATGTAACTAAATTAAAAGATAAAATATTAAAATAAGGTCTAAGTTAATTAAATTTAATTACATAGATTAAATAATTGTTTATAATAATTATTAACTATTATAAAGTTAAGCAGATTTAAATTAACCAAACTAAATAATACATAATTAAAGTTGAATAGTTTAGTATGATTAAAATTATTAATTTAAAGACTAAAAACACATAATTAATTATAAAAAATGATTAATTAACATATTTAGTGATAAAATTACAAAAGTGCCAATATTAATTGAAAAGTGTCAAAATAATTAATTAAATTGATAAAAATTAAATAAAATATGTGGCAAAACTATGTTAAAATAGAGCCACATCAGTTATAGAAGACTCCCATGCCTTTCAAGCATTTCCCAAGATGATTCTTTCCACTGTTATCACATAATGGGAATAGCTTTGTTCCCTTGCTCTTCTTTGGTGCTTCTTCTTTTCCTTTGTTATCAGAGTACCACTTCATATATTGGTCTTCTTTGAAAATATTTGATCTTAAAAAGTCTTTATGTGTTTTAGTGGAACTTTATACAATTTCATCATCTGATAAAAATGATTTTGAATCCAGTTCTCTTCAAAGAAATGGATTAATACCTTCAAAGAAATGATCAATATTTTTTGTCGAGTCACGTACGTAATCTATGGCATACCTAGCCAGCCTTGTGAAAGTATCGTTATACTCTGCAACAATTTCTTCTTCCCATTGTTTTAAGCTTGGGAATTTCCTCTTGATTTCAGTTTGTTTCTCACGAGGGAAATATATTTCGAAGAATATTTCCATAAAATTCTTCCATTTCATATCTTCTATTTCTTCTTCCTCTGTGGTATTTTGAAAAAAGGACCACCATTGATCATCGTCTCCCTTGAGATAGTATACTGCAAGAATACATTTTCATTATCATTACATATTAATTCCATGAATATCATTTCAAGGGACTTGATCCATTTCTCAAAAACCAATGGGTTAGTAGTCCAACCAAAATATGGGGGCTTCTGCCGCATGAAACGATCCAACACAGGTGTTTAATGGTTATTCGATACAACCTGAGTAAGTTGTCCTAATATGTTCATGATTTGATTTGCTCCAACATTCACTATGTTGACTTGCTCAGTAGGTAGATCCCTACCTTTCCCATGAGTATTAATTCCCCATATTCCGTTAGATTCCATTTATAAATATTGGAATACACTAGATTAGTTTATGAATCTCAAATAGAAAATCACTCAACAAAGATTTAAATTCTATGCATAGATAATCTTATAAATATGGTTTATCTGTGGAAAAATTTACATTAAACTCTTTTATAATGGCTTGTAAAGAAAATATGAATTATACTAAGCATAACACCAGGGAGTGTTATAAATAAGAGTGTATCAAGGCCTTCTTTCATGCACCAGTTCCCATTTGAGTCTAAATCAAAGCGGTGTTTTCAGGTTTTACCCCTAGATACATCTGTGCCAGAGCCGCCTCTACCTGCTCATATCTAGATAGTGATGTATTGCTTAAAAGATCCACATAATCTATTCCTTAACAAAATACCAGGATGTTCTTGTACTTTTATCCTCAAATACTACCTTACAGCTTTGTTCCCTACTATACATTTCCGAATCTAGTTTCCAATTTTTCTTCTAAACTTCCTCTGATACCAACTCTAAAACCCCGACCCCTCTAGACTGTAGCCAGTGCGTTACTTGTGATATTGAAATAGTTAGAAGGAATGAAAATCTAGAAAGAATTATCAGTTTATTAGTCTTGAAGAAACTTTATACATATATGTAACTCAAATTACATTGTAAAAGGTTACAAAATACAATACATAATAAAAACTAAAAACTGTAACCATAAGAACTCAATAAATAATCACCTCTTCATCACCTATTGATGAAAAAAATGAAAGGGGTGAGATAAAATGCTTAGTAAGGTTTAAAAATTGCGGAAGCATGAATAATATGATAATTGAATCATAGTCAATTTGACATTATCATTATGGAATAGTGAATAAATGAAAAAGTAATTCCATTAATAAACTGAGAATGAAACTACATCCATAGGTTTTGTCATAGTGAAAACCTCATGGGTAATAACAATAACTGATAATGAATAAAGAGAATTCTTATTATTTTGACATCATGTATCTAGAACATGAAACCATAATACTGTAAAAATGGTTTAGTTCTATGGGTAGAAACCCGTCTGATTTTTGGAAACAAACTCGAAGGGTTTGTCGCCAACTGATTTGTCTCATGAAACCTACCAATGCATCGAGGGACTATATCAAGTCCCACCCACCACTTCATTTCCAAATAATTTCTTATACATTGATTCAATACAAGATCAATATGCCTTTTCAATATCTGTATAGAGTAGAATATATAGATTCATCAGTATTTCCCTAATTAAAATAACTTTCCAAATAAACACCGTATGTAAAATGGTATACGGTTTAGAAAACAAACATATCCATGATATGAGATTGTGGATATTTAATATAAATATAATTTCAAATGAAAATTTATCTCAGATGGGTAGTAGGTACAACTCATAAGGATTATTAGGTGCACTATACAAAGTTAGTCACAACAAACTAGTAGTTGAGACAAAGTCTCTTACCACAATGTAATCGGTCGGATCATATGAACAGAACACAATAACCCTAAAATGAATCATTGAATAACATGAATATAAATAGAATCATGTTATTTTATATGAAATGGTAGTACACATATACCACATACAAGAAATAAGTGGCGATCAATGAAAATCTCACAGAGATGAAAGTGAGATGAGAAACCCCTTACAAACATTTCGGCATGGTAATGAGTGTTACTATGAGGGATTAATGAGAGGTAAATGGGTATTACATTATTTATATGTCACAAGGTAAGTATTTGGAAGTTGAAAAAACATACACCATCATTAGGAATTAAAAAATAAAAGGGCGCAACATAGGGGATATTCTTGAACAAAAGTGAGAGGGATGGTCCCTTACCTTACGCTCGAAGGTGTTCTTGTTTGTTCTTAACCACCTGAATAATAAAATTTAGCTTCATTAATTAACAATTCCATAACCTCAAAAACATATAATATATATGGTATAATTTTATTAAGTTAATTAATGGCCTAATGATTGGTTTATAAGATTCAATTTTATTGTTTTGGAAGCATTTTCTTACTTGGTTTCATGATTTGTTTACTTGTATTCATTAATGGAAGTTAATTAGAAATGTAGTTAAAAATAAAGAATTGTTAATATACATTATTAGTGACATTAAAAAGATATAAATGATATTATAATTATTCTGATTATATACCATGAGGATGAATCATTCAATGAGTTGAAATAAACGTTGGGATTTGGCTTGGCGGTTTTGTGCACAATAAACTGGTTTTGTATTATTATTACATATTATGAATGTGTAAAGATTATAGAAAGTTAATCAAGATAAAATAGATATATTATGACCTGGTTCAACCATTTAAAAGGTTTCATGACCATTATTTAAGTTATTTATGCAAATTGAAAACTTTTCTTCCTTGGGTGTGATAAATTTGCACATCTCGGACGATGTTTGCATTTATTGTATAAAAGGAAGGGAAAATAGTGATTATGATGAAATATTCCATTAGCATAATGAAAATAAAGTAAATGTAAGTTACTAGAATTATCATGGCATTTTGATGAGTGGAGGTGAGAATATAGAACAAAATAATGGAACTTTGTAAAAGAAATTGAAAGAAAATAGAAGGAAGGTTCACCTCTTGAGTACTCCTCCTTGAGAATCTCCTTAAGGCCTTTGTTTTTGGCCTTTTGGTGAGACCATCAGGTATTGGACGTGGGGATAGGGCTTGGGAAGAGTATTTGGCAAAACATAGGCAAGTATTGAAGCTTTAGTGGTGTGGGGGGGGGGGAGCAGGGGTGAGGGGTGGTTTATATAGTGGAATGGAGAGGGGTTATCTTAATTTTATAATCATTAATTTATTATTTCCTCTCAAGACAACCAATATTGAGTATTCCATGACAATGAACAGTAATATATGCATGATACATCAAACCAATTAGGCTTACATCAGCATAACATCATCAATGACTCAATTAATCCCTTATTTAGCATTTATTGTGAATTATCAAATTTTACTATTCATCAAAAATTCATGTATTTCAGAAAAATCCCAAAAATTCACCCTAACCATTTTTTGATGTGTATAATCTAAAAATGAAGTTCATTTTTTGAAAAATAATTTTCTAAATATGATTAATTAAATATTTAATTAAAATCATTATTTAATCGAAAAAATTAACACTTAAAATTTTCATCGTCATTTTTAAGGTGCCTAAATTCATTTATACACTCAATGGTATGGATACCATTCATAATATTCATATTACTATTCATAAGGGTATGTTACTATTCATAATGGTAGGTTACTATTCACTAAAAATTGATTTTTTTCCTTATTGGACTCCAAATAACTTATGGATCGCAACCATGTCTGTCATATTTTCGAAATTCGCATCATAAAAGTGACAAAATTAGGTTTACATGGTTAGGATATA
Organism: Viscum album; assembly: GCA_963277665.1. Lineage (NCBI taxonomy): Eukaryota > Viridiplantae > Streptophyta > Magnoliopsida > Santalales > Viscaceae > Viscum > Viscum album. The sequence continues at coordinate 77,248,160 of OY728163.1, read as the reverse complement.
GATATCTCTTATAATTAACCATTTTTTCCATATAGACACAATGAATAATGAAATATAGGCTATTACTAGAATGTTTTTAAGAGAAACATACCAGGAAGTGTTCAGGGTGCTACACCAAATCTAAGACCTAAATGGATTAGAACATAATAATTTGTGGTATTATTACCTCATTTGACACAAGATATTAATGGTGGAACCGATGAAAGAAAAAACGCTATTCACCATATAAGAAGATGACTATAGTGGATAATTACAAGAATATCACCCTCTAGAATTTGGTGGATCATTTGTCTTTGTGAAAATTGATGAATGGAAAAATAAATTTGATATGATATTTAATGTTTTGGGATGTAAAATAAACCAAGATAAAATTCATTATATTTATCATTTTGAAGGAGAAAATTATCTATGGTGTTCTCTTGTTAAGAGTGGGAAGGAATATTATTAGGTTGATTTCAAAGAGTGTGTGACCTTTATTTTCGTTTCATTGAGAATTATTTTCATAATGTTTTCCATATGAAGTTACTAATGAAATTTATAGATATGAAAAAAATTAAGAAGACTTATTGGTATTTTATAAAGAAAATTTCACCAAATATTCCAAGCATGCAATGAATATTATTTTGAATCATGTTTGTAAAATTGATAAATTTAATACTAGTTTGAAATAAATATTATGAATAGTGCTGGTGTCTCATTAAATTAAATGTCATAAATAGTTTTTTCATTTCGTAAGAGTTTTGAGATGCATTTTTTCAACAAATATTTAAATCATTAAAATAAGTCCAAGCTGAAATAATGGAGAAGTAATAAACCAAGGAATCATGAGGTAATCCCCCCAAATGTTACAACTTTGGAAAAAGGAATTTTAAATATTGTTTGATTAGATTAGGAAATGGTAAATGATGTAAAAATCATAGACATTTGGATTATACCTATAATGAAAAGTGTTTTTATTAAAAAATAAGTTGTAAAATATATAGTAATAAAAAAAATAATTTTTTTTATTATAATGAGTTTCGAAATTATGCTAACTCTTTTTTGATGTTAGTAACTCAAAATTTGAATAATCTATATCATAAATATAGAGATGTGGAAAAATTCTTTATCCACTACCATTGAAATTTCTGGAACCTTAAATGAATTGGTGACTAGTAAATTATTTTTTTATTTAGATTATTTCAATGTCTTATTTGATTCAGGATGTATGAATTTTTTATATCAGTAAAACTTTCAAATAAAATGGAAATAACATCTCATGAAATGAAGTCAAAACTATTGGAAGACGTTTTATAATAGTATAAATGGAAGTAGAAAATGTTTTAATATTCCTATTATCATTTATCAAATTATTTTTCTTGAAAAACTTTTTGTCCTTTCAATTATAGAGTTTTATATTATTCTAGGTATGGATTGGATTTTAGTTTGTCAAACTATGATAGTTTTCAGAGCTGAATAAGTTATTTTTTATGTTGAGTTTCAATTTGAATATAATGATGAATATATAACTTTGAAAATAAGCCAAAAATTTAATAAATATATGAAACATGGAAGTGAAATTAATGTTTCACATATTGTTGAAAAGAAGGGAACTGTTCAAATTAGTGAAGTTTTTATAGTCAATGAATATCTAGATGTATTAATTGAATAATTTTTGGGTTTTATTTTATATGATGATTCTAAATTTATAATTGACTTAGTTCTAGATGCTAAAATAAATTAAAAAACCATTTATAAAATGGTTCTAGTAAAACATTTGGAATTGAAAATGGAGTTAGCAGAGCTTCTTGATAATGGTTTATTCTACCATAACACTTCCCCATGGGGTGATATTGTTTTGTTTTTTTTCAAATAATGATAGTTCCAAGAGACGTTAAATTGAATATAGATAACTTAATAACATCACTATTAAAGGCAAGTATCTATTTCCACATATCAATGACTTGTTTGATCAACTCTTGAGAACTCAATATTTTTCAAAGAATAATATCAGGTATACTTATCACCAGCTGATGGAAAAGGTGGAATAAATTACGTGTATGTCGTATCATACTAGTTATGGGAATAATGAGTTTTGGGTTATGATTTTCAGTTTTCATTTAAAATTATTGTAATTATAGATATCATAGAAAGAGTTTTCCATGAGTATTTGGATGAATATTCAGTGGTTTTCATTATTTTCATTCTGTTTTATTATATAACTTATATGGAACATGGGAAATTACAAAGGACTATTTTTTATACGTTAAAAGAATATATATTCTATATAAAATTCAATATATAGTATTTGTTATTGCAAAAGATTTAATTAATTCTATTTATTTTTGTAATTTTGGAACAACTATAGATCGTATTTAAACTAAAGTAGTAGAAGTGTGGTTAAGCCCTATAAAATTCAATGAGATTTGAAGTTTTATTTTATTAAAGGGTTACTACCATTGGTTTTTAGAATCATTTTCTCAACTATAAATGAGAATAACTCCATTAAATTTAAAGAGTTAAATTAATCTAGGTAAAATAATATGATAAATGTTCCCTAGGATTGAAAAGAATATTGGTTAATGTTATAATGTTTGATTTTATAACATGCAATGATGAATTGTTTTAATGTAATTTATTTATTTAGGGACTTGGTATTGACTTGATACAAGATAATTGGGTAATTGTATATGTTTCAAAACAATTACAATTTCTATAGAATAATAATATTAGTCATGATCTCGAGCTTTTAGTGGTGGTTTTTCATTATAAAAAGAGGTATGTATTATAGAGGGAAATTTTGGGAATATATACTAGGAATAAAATTTTAAATAATGTATTCACTCAAAGGATTTTAACATAAAGAAGATAAGATAATTATAACTGATGTAGGATTATGATTGTATGATTCACTATCATTCAAGTAAATAAAAAAAGTTATTCATGCCTTTATTGTAAATTTTAATGTATCATTGACTATATTAGATTTATAAAATTAAATCTTGGAAAATGATTTAAGGAATGTTGTCAAATTAATTGTGCATAATTGAACTCCATATCATTTAGTTTAAGTTTAAGTGCATTCTTCTTTATCAGACATAATTAATAATCCAAAAAATAAGATCATGAATTATAAGAAATGGTAGAATTTTTCATGATGATTATATTTCGTGAATTTAATATTTAAAAAGAATATATTATGATATTTTGAACTTGGTTTGAATGAAAAAATAATTATCAATTAAATAATGTATTTTTAATTGAAGTTCATATCTCTCAAAATTATTTTCACCTTGGAATTACTAAAATATAAAAAACCCATTCAGTGTTTTATTGGTCAATGAAATGAAGAAATATATTGTTCAAATTACAATGAAATGTTTGACTTGTTAATAGGATAATGATGTGTGAAAATATATAAGGAGATACTTCAACCTTTTCCCATACCTGAATGGAAGTGGAAGAATATATCCAGTTGGAAAGATCCCTTATTTGAGGTAGGAGATTATGTTTTTTGTTAAATTATATCCTTAAAAATTTTATGATTTTTTGTAAAAAGGGAAATTAAATTTCCTGATTTAATGGACACTAATAAATTTTATGAAAAAGTTGGATCTATTTTATATTGAGTAGTATTACCTCCATGTTTATACTAGGTGCATGATGTGCCTGACACTCCAGAATGATAAATGGTTAAATAAATAAACGATATGACTCATTTCAACAAGTTGCACCTTCCTTTTTTGAAGCCTACCTGATTAAAACACCATAGTTAGGCATTATTGTTCTGGAGTAGTGTTCATGATGGGTGACCTTTTGGAAATTTTTCCATGGCCTGTATGAGTGATGGAAAAGCACACTCGAAATTTCATTTGGTAGCCTGGGAGACTATAATTAGTTATATGACCCGTTCGGGCACGTGGGTGGGTCATAAGGTGGGGACCACATGTCTGTGGGGCTACTGGTTGTACCTGTTGGGCCAGGACGTGACAACCATATTGAAGGTGGGGTGTTTGTGCTTTCACCAAGACCTATTTTTCACATTTGGTATTAGAGATGGTACCTAGCCTTAAGTTTAGTGCACTGTATGGGTTGAGATGTAGGGCCTAAAATGATGTTGTTGTGCTCTAAGAGGGGGGGTGAATGTAACACCCCAGAATGATAAAGGGTTAAATGACTGAATGATATGACTCATTTCAATAAGGTACCCCATTATTTTTAGGATCCTACCTAATTAGAACTCCACCGTTAAGTGTGCTTGGCTTGGAGTAATGATCAAGATGAATGGCATTCTAAGAAGTTTTCCAGAGTGTGTGTGAGTGAGGGAAAAACACATTGGAAAGGACATGTGTTGGACTATGGGGATTTTCAATAGTCAGATGACCTATTTAGGGATGTGGGTTTCCCCACGGTGGGGACCATGTTTCAAGAAGGTACACCTTCTAGTGTGCTTAGGAAAAACGACACTAGAAATGAAATGTTTTGGGCTGTGGCAACTTTCATTAGTTAGATGACCTATTTGGGCATGTGGGTGGGACTTAGGGTGGGGACCACATGTTTTTGGGGCTTCTGGTTATACCTAGAGGGTCGGGACGTGACAGACAAGTTGAAGGTGGGGTTTCTATGATTTCACTAGGACCAAGTTGCCACATTTGGTATCAGAGATGGTACCCATCCTTAAGTGCAGTGTACTGTATGGGTTGAGATGGAGGGCCCACAATGAGGACATTGTGATTTAAAGGGGGGGTGAGTGTAACACCCTGGAATGATAAAGGGTTAAATGATTAAATGATACAACTCATTTCAATAAGGTACACCTTCATTTTTAGGACCCTGCCCGGTTAGAGCTCTATAGTTAAGAGATATTTTCTTAAAGTAATGACTAGGATGGGTGAGTTTCTATAAAGTTTTCCAATGTGTTTGCAAATGAGGAAAAATCACACTAGAAAAGACATGTGTTGGTATATTGGGATTTTCATTAGTCGGATGACCTATTCGGGCACATGGGTGGGCCTCAAGGTGGGGACCACCTGTCAATAAGGTACACCTTATTTTTTAGGATTCTACCAAATTAGAACTCTATAGTTAAGCATGATAGGATTGGAGTACTGATTAGGATGCATTAATTTCTGAGAATATTTTTTGGGTGTGTGTGATTAAGGGAAAAGTGCACAAGAAATGACATGTGTTGGCCTGTAGGGATTTTCCTTAATCAAAAGACCTATTCGGGTACGTGGGTGGGCCCCAAGGTGGGTACCACCTGTCTGTGGGGAAACTGGTTGTACCTGGTGAGCTAGGACCGACAAACATGTTAAAAGTGGTGTTTCTATGCATTCACGAGGACATATTTGTCACAATGTGTATCATGTTTCATTATTAAGGAAATATGTACTTGATACGTCTAATGTTTTGATTCATAAAGTAATTTAATTGGAAGAAAATATTTATTTTAATGAAAAACTAGTTCAGATGTTAGATCATAGATAGAAGGTCCTATAAAATAAGTTTATTCACTAGGTTACATTTTTTGGGAATAATCACATGATCGAGGAAGAAACATATAAATCAGAAAATACTATGTGGGAAAAATACTCTAATTAGTTCAAGTAATGACTAAAATATATAGGAAAAAACTAATTAAATGGGAAAATAATGTGAAAAAAATGTAATCCTATAAATATAACAATATTATGAATTATATTTATTAATATTTATGTTTTCATATTCATCTTAGTTTTATATATTACTTTAGATTATCGTTCGATCCAAAAAAGAATAATTTATTTAACGAAAATGTTTTTTCCATGCATTACAAGTTTTTTATTAAAAGATAAATTTCTAAATTTTATAATTTAAATATGATAAAAAGGTATTCTTTTTCTGATTCATAATATTGAATTCATTTTATGGTGAATTTTTGAAAATGTTTTGAGAAAATTTATTTTTAGGTGAATTGTGAAAAATACTGATTTTTATTAAAACTACAATTTCCATTCCATTATTTAAAAAATTAAAAAATATATTTTATTTGTTTAAAAGTTTAATTATAAAAATTTAACTAAATAAATATAACTAATTATTTTTTAATCATCATTATACTTTATTTTGGTGTAAAATATTTTTTATGCGCAAAAGTGACATTTTTCAGAAAAATGTTTTCATTGATGTTTTCATATTTATGTTAAAAATAATTTTTACCACTTATGTAAATTTAATAAAGTAAAATTTATTTCGTATTTCTAATTATTAGTTTATTTTTTTGATAAATTCATTCTCATTTCTTCAATTATAAATAGTAACATTCGTACAACTTTTTCCGCACAATAATTGTTTAGGGAGTTCTTGCAGGGATGAAAACTAAGAGACGAGATTTAAAATATCATAAAATATAGATATAATTTTTTTTATGGGATTATTTATAATAATTAACATCATATAATTTAAATATGTTGATTTTTCCACTTTAATTTGGGAAGGGAGTATAATATATTAAATGCTGTTTTTTGAATTTACAATTGTGACACTCCCCTCACTTATAAAATGGAAGATCACATCATCAACTATTCAAACACTTTGATACATTTATATAACCTAATAAATGGATTAATACCTTTCCAACACCCCTCCCTAAATCCTATATTTTATTTTCTCACGAAAATACCAACCTATAATGTCATAAGGTGTAATATAAGGGATGTTTTCAAAAGAATATGTATAATTATAAACTAAAAGTTTCATATTTATTTCATCTTATACATCATTAAAATATTATTTAAACATGATCCTATAATTACATAAGTATCTTAAATTTAATTTAATTTTCTTATTTTTACCTTACAAACCTTTTACATCTTCTATTACGTCTAATGGAAAATGAAAATATTTCACGTTATTATGTGTGAACTACCACTTCCATGGAGAGATGTGTTTCATTTTTCATCAGCAGATCATATGGATTGTTAAAATTATTATTAAAATAACTATACATTATATTTATGATAAAATTATAAATATTTAAATATGGAATATTTCATTCCTTATTACCCTTCCAATCATTGAAAAATGATTACTTCACTTACGCGTACATGTAGACTTCCACCTCCGCATAGTGATGTGATTCATTTTTCATTTCAAAATTACAAGGTAGGTTATTATGATATAAATAATAATTAAATATTAATTTTATAAAATTTTTATTATTATAGAAATCTAAAATATTATATAGTTTATTTATTTTCTGTAACACCCCGAGATTTTATGAAAAATATTCTTTTAATTACATTAATGTCTTGTGTTGTACGCTACACCAAAAGGAGCTTTCACAACATGCATCCCTGACTTGCCTTGCATTATACGCAATCGCAACCTTCCTCGATAGTGTGTGTAGTACGCAATACCGACTTTCACTAAACGGGATATTATTATAATATTATTATGAACTAGCCGTTATGAATATTAATACCCACTTTTTTAAATTTTATCTTTTAAACTGGACTTCATTTTTGGATTCAGAATATTGAAATTATCTTAGGGTGAAATTTTGGTACTTTTCGGATAACTTTCATTTTCTGATGAATAGTGAATATTACTAAATTTTAATTAAAAACAACCTTTTTAATCAAAATAATTAATACTGATAAATTATTAATTTGAGTGGTTTTAAATTATATTTAAAATATATTTTTAAAATTTAATATAATGTTGGTCATTGGATGTAATTTCACATTTAAACTAGACATAAACAGGTGTCAATCTTTTGATAGTTATTATCTCTTAAGAACACGCTATTTGTTTTGACGATGGGAATTTATTTTTAAATTAATTAATGCAACTGATATGTTTTGAATTTCGTAAAATAGACATCATTTTTGAGTTCATAATATCAAAAGGCCTAATTTTTGGTATTTTTCTGGAGACATTCATTTTTTGATGAATAGTGAAACCACTAAGTGGTAGTAAAAAAATTGAATTTTTCATAAAACATAATTTTACCATTCCTGTGAGTGGAATTTCGAAAATCCGAGAGACATGGTTAATATCAGGGGCTAAAATGTGGTTCAATGAGATGAAAATAATTTTTGGTGAATAGTAACTTTTTACTTTTATTTACCACGGTTAAAAGTAAATATAATAATTAAGGGTAAAAATTATATGATTAGTACCCTAACACATGTCCTAATTCTATTGGATAAGTGTAATTCGACCAAAAACAACCTTAGGAATAAAATATGACCATTTAAGCCCACATGGATTAAATTATGACATTTATTATTAATTTATTTAAAGAAGGGTTAAAGTAGTTAAAATTAAAGTTTAATAAGTAGATAATTTTTAATATAGGGTTATACATAAGATAAATTCGAAAATAAATATTCATTAGAAAGATAAAAATATTTCCTACATAATGGCATTTTATTTGTAATTTTTAGACATTAAATAATTTATTTTATTTATGACACAACAATGATGGAGTAATTATCTTATTAATGAAATATTGACATAATAGATGTTATAAATACCAAAATAAATGTAATTTGAGACTTTTTATGAATTCAACTAATTTTATAGGTTAATATGACATTTTAATATTTGTTTAAGTAACTTTTTTAGAACTAATCATTCTGTTATGAGTTTCACAAAAGTCAATTACTAAATAGTGTCAAAATTGACATAAAATAGTTTTTAAAACACATTTTATATTATTAAATGTTATTTTATTCCTAAAAATATAATGTTAGGACAAATGACTTAGATAAGGTTATATATATTAATAATAAACAACTTGGGTTCGTTTGTCTTGTTATAGAAAGTTTATTAATCTTATAGTGTAAGAACACAAAAAGACACGGTAAAAGTAAAATTATCTAACTTAAAGTTAAAACTAAATGATAAGGTTAAAATAGTAAACCAAACTTGTCCAAATTATATTTTATTAGATTATTTAGACCCATCCCCACCTTATCTTTTAAATAAATCAAATTTTAGCTATTTAAAACCGAATATGGCTTTATAATAAAATAATATTTTTTTGTTATTCCAAAGGTGCCCCTCTCCTCCCTTATAAAAGGGCAGCTCCTACCTCTCTTCCTCACACCACTTTGAGCCTTCATCCTCGGCCAAAACCTATCAAATTCTCTTCTCCACTTCCCTAGAAACATTATAGAGGTCTTTTTCATCTTCAAAGACCAATTTTAGTACCATAAAAGGAGGATTCAAAGAGGCGTGTCAAAGAAGAGGTAATATCTGTTACTGATTCTTTCAATTTTCTTTCTTCTTCATCTTATTCTTCTTTAGTTGTTTCATTATGAAGTAATAACATCAGTATCACTAATATACTGATATGCGATTATAAGTATTAAACAACCATATTTCACCATCTATCCATCCTATGGAAAATGAAATCACCGCGCGTGCGTACGTACGAAATACCGTCTCCACGCTGTGGTGTAATATATTTTCCACCACCACCTTACTTGGATGGGTATAATGGTGAAAGTAATGAATATATATGACTTTTGTAAAGTGATATTGACTCTATAATATTATACATACACTTTAATAAAATTCCAATATCTTGGGAATGATATCATCGCTCGTGCGTACGTACGGACTACCGTCTCCACGACGCGATGAGATTCACTCTCCATGTTAACCATTCATGAATGATTATAAAGTATATATAATGAATAATAATTAAATATATGACATAATAATACTGGATTTATATATATATATATGTCATTTACTTAATTCCATTCAATTCAAAAGGGAAACGAAAACAGCGTTCATGCGTACGTACGACCTACCGTCTCCATGAACGGTGTATTTATTTCCATTTACTGATATGTTATATATATGTATATTCGGAATATATATTATATATAAATCATGTTTTATATTCTGGAATTAAGTAATCGTTATCTAAGTAATCATATGAATAATTACAAGTCAAAACACGGACGACAAATGAAACAATTTTACCAAAAACACTCTTTAACATGGCATTTACAAAATAACGGGTAATATAAAGTCATAAGTGAACCATATATGATATCATAACAATGTGTATGATTCTGTAATAATTCAATGACATTATTTAAATCATTATATAGGAGGTTCAGATACTTAAAAAGAAAATCGGACCTAAGGTAAAAGAAATATCACTATCTCATTTTTATCCGAGATTGTTTATACTTTGGTATTTACTGGGGTGTATTTTATCATCCAAATCCATGTTTCCTCAATATGTAATATTATTTCCATGCACCTACAATTGTTTAAATCCATTTTTACCCTTTGGTGAGTTTATAGTAAAAGATATGAAAGGAATCTTTTGTTGTTTTTCGTACGAGGTACTTTTTGACTTTTCCGACAAAAGTACGAGAAGAATATTTTTTTAACTTATACGGCATGAATGGATTTTTAAAACATTATTTCCAAGAATATTCCTTTAAATGTTTTCAATTTTATTTTTAATCAACTTCTTTTAGGTTAAAATTGTATGACATGTTAAGAAAGGAAAATGTTTTTGAAGTAGAAAGGATATTTTCCCCAAGAATGGAGTTCAAGTGTTTTATCAAAATTATTTTCCATCTAAGATAATATAGGGTTCTGTTTCTATCCCTATTATTAAATTGATTTTATTATGTTGTGATTGAATTATTTTTATGAATTCCTTTATCTTATATGAATTGTTTTATGATGTCATGTTGTTTAAGAATCCCATTTCTATTACATGGGTTATGCAATGATGTATGTTTTATGATTTTGTGGCACACATATGAATGGTATCATTATGAGATTGGTGGAACCTATATCTCCCTCCAATGCATTGGGTAAAGATTTTATTTCTCATGAGATAGACATGGCTGAAATGGAAGGTTAAACCGGTTCAGTGAAACAGGACTGAAACGAGGAGTGAACTCGGTTCAGAAATGGACTTTGTCCACTAAGATAGTCTTGGAAATGATTCTTGACTAATAAGAAATGATTATCTATGATTATGTGTGTATGCCACAAAGTTTCATGTTTTAAGTTATGATTATTGGGATTAAATTTCACTACTATGATTTATCCCATGTTATGATATTATGATCTCTTTTGCAGGTAAATATTTCCAAAATGTTATGTTCTTATGAATATGATTTCATTGATATTTCTTTTGTTTACCCTTACTGAGCATTTGAGCTCACCCTTTTATGTTTTATTTTCCCCAGGATATAAAGAAAGGTTTTAGGTAAAAAAAGAGAGATCTTTATGGGATATGTTGAAGATCCTTCGCCACGATTAGAAGATTATATTCTGAGTTTCCAAAGACACTATACTATTACGGTCCTTGTGTGTGTGTTTTTTGTTATGTACTAAGTATGACACAAAAGTAATGTAATTTCCATGTACGTTAAGCTTCGGGTCTCTACAGTTGGTATCAAAGTAAAGGTTTAGTCCGCCTTTGGAAACTAGGATGCGAGAACTTTAGTGATATCCCTAGAGATTTTTATAAGGTATGTCTAGGGATGTCCCTAAGGTTAAGTATACGTATAGGATATAGTCCTAGAACTACGGTAATGATCTTAGAATTTAACCTAAGATGTTAGATATTGAGGGTGCTCCCCCTTTACTATGTTGTTTTCCCTAGCATGATTTTTTCCTCTCACACTATTCTTTTTGGGTTTTAGAAAATGGATGGAAACAAGATGATTCACGATAATGGAGGATATGATGGACAATGGAATGATATTCTTCATGAGAAACCAAATGAAACGGGATTTGGAAGTCCAAACATTGTTATTATGCCTAATCAGAAATATCATAATATGATCAATAATCTTAACTTTGGTAAGTTTCCCGACTCAGATAATAAGAGAAAGATGGAGTTTCATGATGATTATAGAGGAAATAAAGTTCAATTTCCCTCATGTAAATAATGTGGGAAGAGGCATCAGGGAGATTGTTTCAAGGGAACTGGAAGATGCTTTGGGTGTGGAAAAGAAGGACACAAAGCTAGTAAGTGCAAAGGAAAAGGTTCAGTTAACACCATGGATGAGGATAATGGTATTGCTACGACATCAACAATGGTTAAATGTTTTAAATGTGGAATGTACGGGCATTATACAAACCAATGCCCTAAGGAAAAGTCTCATGAAGAGAATCAATACGGTCTTATGGGTAGTATTTAAGTTGATGATGATGAAGAGACTACAAATGATATGTGAGATGAAAGAATTGTTGAATCTTGTTCAATGGTTTAAGAAGGTAGTGGAATGATTACATGTTTATCAAGTGTAATGTTGTATAAGTAATCTCATGGTACTGTGGAATAAAAAGACATCTAAGGATTGTTACACTGTTGTCTTTCCTTAAGTTTTGAAAGTGTATGATTAATGGTACCAGTAACCATGAAAGGTTATTCAGATATTTTTGGAAGGTAGATGATATGCGCATAATGATGGGATAAGGAGAAAAATAAATGTTTTATAGTATTCATGATCTCATGACTGATATAAGGAGAAAGTTATATCATGGTTTGAGTATATAGAATTTTTGGATTTTGGTATATGGAAAGAGTTAACTTTTGACAGCATTCATGTTTTCCCTAAGGTTTAATGGGTATTCATTTTTCAAGAGAATACATGATTAAGGTATTCACATGATTGGAATGTGACCAACAAGATATATGGGGGATAAATGATGGTATTCACATGCTTGGTTGATGACATTTCAAGTAATCGTTTTCTTTATACTATGGTCTTGGACCGAAGTATTTTAGATAAGACTAAAGATTGGAGTGGATTATGTTGGACATAAGTTAGTATTGTTTAAGGATAGGACTTTTCTCGATATTATTGATGGGATGTTATAGTAATGTAGTTTTAGAAAAAGGACAACCTGCAGGACGGGTGACAACCCATCGCGTTGGACAAGGCTGTGGGAATCAAACCCACAACCGAAGTGTGACTGGCCTTTATCGCCTACCACTGGCCTACAGGAAGTCCATAATTAGTACAAACTAGTTTTATTATATTATTCAGTATGATATATAATGTATAAGTCCATTTTAGAAACCATATATGATTAATCTCACTATAGATGGACTTATGTATTTTTTGATAACTTTTCTATCCTTTTGTTTGAGACAGATAGAATGACCCATTATTCTATCACATGATCTGCTAACACATCACGAATGACAAATTCAACTTAATTTATTTAAGAGATTAAGTAGAATTTGTCCAAAGAATGACCAACGGTGAGACTATACCAAAATCACAAAAGTATTTCTTCTAATTCCAATTTCATCAACTTTAGGGAAATAATCATGAAAACCAAAAATGTTGTCCTAGTGCTCTTATATCTGATGAATCAGATGGTACCTTAGATCTTCACAAATTTATGGCTTTGTGATTAATTGATTTTCCATAGCCATGTTCTCTACCACTCTCCATCAGAACATGATGGTTAGATTTCTCTTCTATATCCATATTTTCACCTATGTGGAAACCCAGTGATTAGTTTATTTGGGTAACTGTTACGTTTCATACTTTTGTTTTTAAATATTGGTTTTGGTATTCCTTTTTACGATGTGTGTTTCTATTAAACAAACTTTCGAGTAGTAAACCATTTATAACCCTGACGAATTTCGAGGGTGAAATTCATTTTAAGGGGGGTAGAATGTAACACCCCGAGATTTTATGAAAAATATTCTTTTAATTTCATTAAATTCTTTTGTTGTATGCTACACCAAAAGGATGTTACACAACACGCATCCCTGAATTGCCTTGCATTACACCCAATCGTGACCTTCCTCGATAGCATGTGTAGTACGCAATACCGACTTTCACTAAACGGGATATTATTATAGTATTATTATGAACTAGCCGTTATGAATAGTAATACCCACTTTTAGAAATTTTATCTTTTAAAATGGACTTAATTTTTGGATTTGGAATATCGAAATTAGATTAGGGTGAAATTTTGGTACTTTTCGGATAACTTTCATTTTCTGATGAATAGTGAAAATTACTAAATTTTAATTAAAAACAACCTTTTTAATCGAAATAATTAATTGTGATAAATTATTAATTTGAGTGGTTTTAAATTATATTTATAATATATTTTTACAATTTAATACATTTTTGGTCATTGGATGTAATTTCACATTTAAACCAGACATAAACAAGTGTTAATCTTTTGATAGTTATTATCTCTTAAGAACACGCTATTTGTTTTGACGGCGGGAATTAATTTTTAAATTAATTAATACAACTGATATGTTTTGAATTTTGTAAAATAGACATAATTTTTGAGTTCATAATGTCAAATATAGCTTAGGCCTAATTTTTGGTATTTTTCTGGAAACTTTCATTTTTTGATGAATAGTGAAACCACTAAGTGGTAGTTAAAAAATTGAATTTTTCATAAAAATTAATTTTACCGTTTCTGTGAGTGGAATTTCGAAAATCTGAGAGACACAGTTAATATCAAGGACTAAAATGTGGTTCAATGAGATGAAAATAATTTTTGTTGAATAGTAACTTTTTACTTTTATTTACCACGATTAAAAGTAAATAGGATAATTAAGGGTAAAAATGATATTATTAGTACCCTAAAACATGTCCTAATTATATTGGATAAGTGTAATTCTACCGAAAACAACCTTAGGAATAAAATATGTCCATTTAGGCCCACTTGGATTAGATTAGGACATTTATTATTAATTTATTTAAAGAAGGGTTAAAATAGTTAAAATCAAAGTTTAATAAGTAGATAATTTTTAATATAGGGTTATACATAAGATAAATTCTACTATAAATATTCATTAATAATCTAACAATATTTCCTAAATAATGGTATTTTATTTGTAATTTTTAGACATTAAAAAATTTAATTTAAGTATGACACAACAATGATGCAGTAATTATCTTATTAATGAAATATTGACATAATTGATGTTATAAATACCCAAATAAATGTAATTTGAGACTTTTTATGAATTATAGTAATTTAATAGGTTAATATGACATGTTAATATTTATTTAAGTAACTTTTTCAGAACTAATCATTCTGTTATGAGTTTCACAAAAATCAATTACTAAATAGTGTCAAAATTGACATAAAATAGTTTTTAAAAAAAATATTATATTATTAATTGTTATTTTATTCCTAAAAATATAAGGTTCAGTCAAATGACTTAGATAAAGTTATATATATTAATAATAAACAACTTGGGTTCTTTTGACTTGTTATAGTAAGTTTATTAACCTTATAGTGTAAGAACACAAAAAGAGACGGTAAAAGTAAAATTATCTAACTTAAAGTTAAAACTAAATGATAAGGTTAAAATAGTAAACAAAACCTGTCAAAATTATATTGGATGAGAGGATTTCGTCCCCTCCCCACCTTAGCTATGAAATAATTCAATTTAGATCTATTTAAAACCGAATATGGATTTATAAGAAAATAATATTTTTAGTTATTCCAAAGGTGCCCCTCTCCCCCCTTATAAAAGGGAACCTCCTCCCTCTCTTCCTCACACCACTTTGATCCTTCAATCTTGGCAAAACCCTGCCAAATTCTCTTCTCCACTTCCCTAGAAACATCCTAGAGGTCTTGGGCGTCTTCAAAGACCAATTCTAGTACCATAAGAGGAGGATTCAAAGAGGCGTGTCAAAGAAGAGGTAATATCTGTTACCGATTCTTTCAATTTTCTTTCTTCTTCATCTTCTTCTTTATTAGTTGTTTCATTATGAAGTAATAACATCAGTATCAATTATATACTGATATGTTATTATAAGTATGAAACAACCATATTTCAACATCTATCCATCCTATGGAAAATGAAATCACCGCGCGTGTGTACGTACTGAATACCGTCCCCACGCTATGGTGTAATCTATTTTCCACCACCACCTTACCTAGATGGGTATAATGGTGAAAGTAATGAATATATATGATTATTGTAAAGTGATATGGATTCTGTAATATTATACATACACTATAATAAAATTCCACGATCTTGGGAATGATATCATCGCTCGTGCGTACGTACGGACTACCGTCTCCACGACGCGATGTGATTCACTCTCCATGTTAACCATTCCTGAATGATTATAAAGTATATATAATGAATAATAATGAAATATATGACATAATAATATTGTATTTATATATATATATATATGTCATTTACTTAATTCCATTCAATTCAAAAGGGAAACGAAAACAGCGTTCATGCGTAGGTACGGCCTACCGTCTCCATGAACGGTGTATTTCTTTCCATTTACTGATCTATTATATATATGTATATTCTGAATATATATTATATATAAATCAACTTTTATATTCTGTAATTAAGTAATCGTGATCTAAGTAATCAAATGAATAATTACAAGTCAAAACACGGAAAACAAATGAAACGATTTTACCCAAAACACTCTTTAACATGGCATTTAAAAAAGAACGAGTAATATAAAGTCATAATTGAACCATATATGATATAATAACAATGATTATGATTCCGGAATAAGTAAATGACTTTATTTAAATCATTAGACAGGAGGTTTGGACACTTACGAAGAAAATCTGGCCTAAGGTAAGGGAAATATCACAATCTCATTTTTATCCGAGATTGTTTATACTTTGGTTTTTACTGGGGTGTATTTTATCATCCACATCCATGTTTACTCAATATGTAATATTATTTTCATCCACCTAAAATTGTTTAAATCCATTTTTACCCTTTGGTGACTTTATAGTAAAAGATATGAAAGGAATCTTTGGTCGTTTTTCGTACGAGGTACTTTTTGACTTTTCCGACAAAAGTACAAGAAGAATGTTTTTTTAACTTATACGGAATGAATAGATGTTTAAAAAATTATTTCCAAGAAGATTACTTTACATGTTTTCAAGTTTATTTTTAATCAACTTCTTTTAGGTTAAAATTGTATGACATGTTAAGAAAAGAAAAATGTTTTTGAAGTAGAAAGGATATTTTCCTCAAGAATGGAGTTCAAGTGTTTTATCAAAATTATTTTCCATATAAGATAATATAGGGTTCTGTTTATATCCCTATTATTACATTGATTTTATTATGTTGTGATGGAATTATTTTTATGAATTCCTTTATCTTATATAAATTGTTTTATGATGTCATGTTGTTGTAGAATCCCATTTTTATTACATGGGTTATGCAATGATGTATGATTTATGATTTTGTGGAACACACATGAATGGTATCATTATGAGATGGGTGGGACCTATATATCCCTCCAATGCATTGGGTAAAGATTTTATATCTCATGAGAAAGACATGGCTGGAATGGCAGGTTAAACCTGTTCAGTGAAACAGGACTAAAACGAGGAGTGAACTCGGTTCAGAAATGGACTTTGTCCACTAAGATAGTCTTGGAAATGAGTCTTGAATAATAAGAAATGATTATCTATGATTATGTGTGTATTCCACAAAGTTTCATGTTTTATGTTATGATTATTGGGATTACATTTCACTACTATGATTTATCCCATGTTATGATATTATGATCTCTTTTGCATGTTAAGATTTCCAAAATGTTATGTTCTTATGAATATGATGTGATTGATATTTCTTTTGTTTACCCTTACTGAGCATTTGAGATCACCCTTCTATGTTTTCTTTTCCCTAGGATATAAATAATGGTCTTAGGTAAAAAAAAAGGAAGATCATTATGGGAGATGTTGAAGATCTTTCACCATGACTAGAAGATTATATTCTGAGTTTCCAAAGACACTAAACTATTACGGTCCTTGTGTGTGTGTTTTTGTTATGTACTAAGTATTCTGAAAAAGTAATGTAATTTCCATGTACGTTAAGCTTCGGGTCTCTACATTTTCCACCCAT
The DNA here is from genome assembly GCA_963277665.1 of Viscum album. NCBI lineage: Eukaryota > Viridiplantae > Streptophyta > Magnoliopsida > Santalales > Viscaceae > Viscum > Viscum album. The sequence continues at coordinate 77,230,309 of OY728163.1, read as the reverse complement.
TTGAATAATTAAAACATTGTTCATGTATATGTATGGATTACCGACTCTATAGAACGATGTGATTCGTTTCTCTTAATTTCCTTACATGGATGGATTGAAAAGTTTATTAATTATCTAAATATAGTAATTATATCATTTTTATCATTATGGAAGAAATATAACCATAAAAACATTGACCAAATTCAACGATCCAATGTAGTTTTCAGGTTATAAACTGATCTACCCCAAAACATCCAACCTGAACTTAACCATAATAATAACTAAATAAATAAGGATAATAAATGATTGAAAGGGAATAATGATAATTTAATTAACATGAAAAGTGTTATTATGTAATTAAATTACTAATAAATTGTTATCATTAAGTATTTATAAAATGTAAAAATCTAGAGAGTACTTAAATAAATGGATTGTCTTTTTAAAATCTTGTTTTAGTGTTTTCCTTCAAACTATTTTTCTTCAATGTTGAGGTTCTTTGAAAAGTTTTAAGGTTATTCTTATTTTTGATTTAATGGATTTAAAAAATCATTTAGAATATATTTTACTTTCTTTACAAGGTTAAAAAAGTAATCTTTTCAATGTCTTCCATATATTTTATTTTCATCTTTTAATAATGGTGTAAAAAGAATTTTTTTATCATATACAACATGACTAAATTTTCCTTCATCACATAATTTATTCATTATTATTAATCCTATACAAATAAATATGGATTATATTAGTATATTATATTCACACTATTACATCATTATTTTATTTTTTGAGTTTTCAAGGAAAATTGATATTTCTTGTATTGATTATGAAAAAATTGATTTTTTTTCTTATGGGGTCAAATTAGTTTTTCAAGGGGTTTTTTATAAAAAAATAGAAATCTTAAAGACAATTTTTTTCAAGATATGGTAATTTATAATTTTAGGCAATGATTAGTGATCTTTTTATATCTCAATATTATGGGTAACCCTGGTATATCTTTCCAATCATTAGGGAATGATTTAGTCTTCGAAGGTGAAAATGAGGGAGAGTACAGGGTTAGTTTCTCCTTTGGAATTAAAAAGGATTATTTTATTCTAAAAGATCTTAAAATGAGTGATCCCAAGTTATTAGTTTGATTTTATAAGATACTTATAATATGAAATCCGGAAAAGGGTTCTAATTAATATAATTTCATTTCATGAGGTATGGAAAGTTCATGAACATTTAAAGGTGAATGTTATTTAAGGAACGTATTCAAGAGTTCACACACGTTTCTAGATGTCTTCAAGGATTTATAATTCTTAACCATAGGTATCAAATTATTTATTTTAGATAAGGTTTATTTTCAAAAATATAAATCTTTTATTTATATTCACAAAGTATTATTTAGAAAAAGGTAATCATTGGCAGGGATTTTGATGGTTTCACTAGACTAACAAGGTTAATTTATTTTTATATTCTTTACTAAGATTTTTGTTATCATCCCATATTTTGAATTATTTTTCACAAGATTTAGGTATGAGTAAGAAATATATCAAGGTCACACATTTCCCTTTGGGGTCATATTAAAATAAGAAAAAGTGTCCTGGATAAAACTTGGGGGTAAACTTAAATCCTTGTTTTGTGGAAACAATTTATACTATATAAAAGTGTCCACTTTTTTAGGTTAGTTTTTTCCTAATTATATAAATATGTAAACCCAAAATAGCATGGGAATATAAAAAATTTTAAATCCTTAAAATTTATAGGTTTTAACTATAAGGAAGCCTTTGAATGTTTTAAAAATCATTTAATTAATCATGTTATATTATTTTAATCCACCAAAATATGTTTGAAGATGAATTTTATAGGGATAAAATAAATTTAAAATAAAAATGTACAAAAATGTTTACCAAATAAAGGAGAATGTATTGAATCTCTTACACAGATATGGATAAAATACATCACCCTTGATAATCAGGGGTAGATTTGGGGTAGATAGAAGGAGGTAATCCCTTTGAAAACTACATCCCCATTGAAATTGGTGGTGTTTTCCATTATATTAAAATACATCACTAACCCAAGAACCAAGTATTATATAAATTCATCAAATATATATATATATGAGATTATGGGGATGAGGAGAGAAAAAACCTTACCTAGATATTTCCCATATGGGGAAATCTCTATGGGAGGTGTGGAATAAGGGGTGTTTTTATCCTTACCTTGAGGTATCATGCATATGAGGGGGGGATTTTTACTTTTCTCTCACATTATATATAATAATAATAATAGAATCGAAGGAAAAATTACAACATTTCCCTCACCTAAAAACATCTAGATACCAAACAATTCAATGCACAATAACTTCGTATCTATTAGTAATAACCAATTATAATAATAATATGCCAAAAACATATATGGCACATAAAAAACTAATAAAAACATTATTTTTCTAGAGAAACAGAAACTTGATTTTCATTACATAAATTTCATTTTCAGAATTAAACACTGAAAATTGGTCTGTATCCAATAATTCAATTAAAAATTGTTTTAAAAAGTTAGGAAACAAAAATTAAATATTAAATTTAACAAATAGTGATGGATGGTAAGCTTTCATGGTCAATAAGTTTTTTCACTTTTCATGTAGAAGTTACTTCCTATCCATTGTCACAACACATTCACCTTGCATGGTAACTAGGACCATTTACCAACTGTTAAAACAATAAAAATGTGTAAAAATTAAAATTCTAATGAATTTTATTTGAAAATTATTGATATAGTAAAATATAACAAAAAAAATGAAATTGAGGTGTCACATACATTCTTCTATGGGGCCCTATTTTGTATATTTGGGGTGTGTTCATAGAAAATATACTATAGAATCAAATATTCATAAATGTGAATTTTTTTTATGATATATTTATAATTTCAACGAGGAATATTCAAGAAAACATGATGATATTATTTTAATTGATGCTACTACATGAAAAATTGCATATCCACATACTGAACTATGAAATTATGTTCTCTTAAGTTTTTTACTGAAAATATTTTATCACTTTATAATTGGTTCAAGTATATCATTTTGATTTTTAACATGAGATAAAATATTTTAATCATTTATTATTATCAATAAGAAATAATTTTAAAAAACATATGATGAATATTTTCTAACATCATCAAGAATTTTATTCATTTAATAATTTCGGAGTCAGTTATGGGAGTTAGTTCCTTAAATAAAAATACACTTTAATTTCATTTATGTTCTATTAAAAAACATTAATATTGTTAAATATCTTATCACAAAATTAGTATTCTTATATTTACATTAATTTGATAAAGTCCTTAGAGTATTTCTCCCATTGAAAGTCATATCAGTTTCTTAATGTGATAAGAACCTTGAAGTTCTATGGTTATATTCTTTAATATATTTTACATAGCTATATTATATCTACTTAATTGTAAAATATAATGTATTCTATCAGATTTAAGAGTATCAGAAGTCATTGATACTTCTTATTTTTAATTTTGTACATGATAATATCCAAAAGAGTATGTTAAGAGAACAAACCCACCACTTGGAATTCCAGAAGTCAAATGTGTCAATATATATTTCTATTTTTGGACATTATTATTTTTCTTTGGACATGATATTTCTATTAATTAATATCATCCATCATGTACCTTTATGTATTGATGAAAATATTTATGATATAAACTCATGGCGTGGTATGATACATTTGGTGTGTGATATGGGATATTCCATTGATGAATATATCTAATAAATATTTCCCACATCTATCCTAATGAAAGTATATATATTTGTTCCAGTTATTATAATAGAATTATTTTCTAAATTCAATGTCCATAGAAGTTTATTGATGAGTCTATTTTAGGAAATTTTTTGAAATATATATGAATTCTTTCAGATGATTATATAAGTATGAAACCATATTGATGAGATATTGAGATAAAATTATTATATTTCATAGTGCATGTATTTAGGTGGTTCTTGTGGTCAGGACATTAACACATTTCTCTATATATTCCTTGATGTGTTGATAGTCATCGATCATGGACATTAGGATAGTTCACCCGATGCCACTGAAAAAGAGGCCTAGAGTTTCACACTCTAAGTGTATTCCAAACCACTATTAAATTCTATTTTAATTTAATTTTAGAATAAATTTTATTCTCAATTTTAGAATAATATTAAATTTTTGGGTAATGTTTATCACATAAATTAAATCAAAAAAAATTCAAAAGAATATATTGTGATATAAATATTAAATAAATTTTTATTAGAATATTTATTGAATATAACATTTATTTTCTGACTAATTGAATAATACAATGATATTTACTTCTCTAATCATATAGTTATTATTCAAGGTTTGATAAATATTTTGGATTTAAGGGTAATGTTAAGGATTCAAAAGAAATGATCTATTTAATTTCATCTAAATTAGAATTAATTAATTTATTTAATAAGTGATATTAAAATATTACCCAGTCTATTTCATGTCAAGGAAATAATTAAAATATGATTATTATTATTATTATTAAATATGGGGTTTTAATAGAATTAAGATATTGGTTAAGGGACGTTTTGAAGTAAATAATTTTTTGACCAAATTATATAACTTGATTTATGTCATTTTTAGTGATAATTATTTGTTATCCATACTCGTTTCTCAATAGATAATTATCTCAATCCTAGAGAGAATGTTTTTAGAACAATTTCTAGAATGGAGAGAAATGATCCTACTATACCCTCTCATGAATGGTATAAATATATTGAATTATTTAATACTATAAGGGATTCCTATTGCAATCAATGATGAATGATGCAAGTGGTTAGGATCATCTGCAAGTGTACTTGAAGATTATAATATGACATTTTGAGGTTTTTAGAATACATGTGGATAATTATTTAGGGTTTATACTCTTTAATCCTTCATCATAATAGTGATACAAGAAATTTGGTCAATTTATTAGACAATAAAAAAATTATTTATTTTGAAGAAAATTATTATTTATAAAAATTAATTATAATCCATTTCTAAAAATATATTATATTTGAATTTTTCAACATTTTTATTATTCATTTTTTGGAATTTATCTAAAGAATCTGATAAAAACCCATTATTGGGAATGGTTCAAACCACTTACACTATTCCATGGAACATTCAGGTTTTATTATAGTAGTCACATAATATTTTATAATTATTTTATAATTCATTGTTTTTTTAAATATTCTTTGTAATTTTTCATTTACAGTTTATTCATTACATAATCTAAAAGTCTATATAATATGATCATTAATATTCATATCACCATTTAAAATATAAGAATAGATGAAGAAAATTTGAAGATCCCCTCTAGAGGTGTTTAAGATTCTACCCAAATGGCATGGATACATGGTGTATAACTGAAAAAGTTCATATTGATTAATCATGTTAACCACACAATGATGTGTTTCATAAATTGTGGAACATTATTTGAGTATCATTATATGGAATGTATCAATAATATTGTTTTATTTATTAGGTATATATAACCCATAATTGGTAGGGTTATATAACATTTTATTGGTGTTCATATCGTGTAACCCCACACGGTAAAGCCCCGCATGAATAACGATAATTGTGTGGTAAAAGTACAAGAAATGTATTTATTACATGCCACAATAATAGCAAATAAACAATGTCTAGTTTTTATTACATGTCATGTATTATGTGTACAAATCATATTACAAATAAATATCTATGTAAAATGAATGAAAAATCCCTAGAAATGCAGTACATATCACAAAATAATGATGTACATGGTGTGTAGTGGGTTGTACACATCATGTATCTCATACCAATTCATGTACAGAATATGATGAGACATGATGTAAATAATGGGAATTAAGTACATGAAAATAATATTAACTGTATCATTAAATTTTAACAGTATGATGTGCTATTAATTACATGATGTGTGATAGGGTTTTCCCATGAAATACCTGATGAGTATTTCTGAGAGTGTCCTATAAAATTAAATTCTAAAATTAATTATTTTCACATTTTTATATAACTACACAACATGTATGAAATCCACACACATTATGTAGAGAATAAGGGTACTTGTCGTGTTTCCTCTAGTACATGTCTTGTTAAAATTCAAAAAAAAAATCTAACCAATGGGGTATACGCCATGTTCTTTACTTGAACACACCATATAATTTAAAATTTTAAATAAAATTAAAATTATGTAAATCATTTAAAAATTAAATGTAGGGGGATATCAATGAGTATATAGATATGAAATAAAGATAAATTAGTTAATTATTTAATTATTAATTTTGTTTGTTTTATCTTAATAAATAATGAATCTTAATTAATGTTATAAAGCATTAAATGTGTATTTATTGCATAGGTGGATGATCGTGAGCTTGAATAACCTGTGTAGGTGTTGGGTTTAATTTAATTTAATTATTATTTTATTGGTTTTTTTAATTATTTTTAAATTAAAATAATAATTTGTTAGTCATCCCCTCTCTATATTATATATGGGAGAGAAAGTCGACAATTTCTTTTATGGAACATAAAACCCCTAGTTCTCCTCACCTTTTTGTGAGTAAGAATATAAAAAACAAGGTGATCCTAGATGAGTGGATATGGTTCAAGAAAGATTTATGGTGAAACCAACCAAGGACATACACATTGGTGGATATGTGTAATGCTATAACTCAAACAGATCTCGGTTCAAAGAGTTATTCCCCTAGCGTGAAGGGTTGGTTTACCATTCAATCGATAAACTAACCTGTAGAAAATCCCATGATCATGCCAAATATTAATTTTATTATTTTAGTTTCATAGTTAATTATTTATGTTAAATTATTTTTTGAATTATGTCACTTAAAATGAATGAAAAAACAGGAATGTAAGATATAATAAGATAAATTGATTAAGCAATAACTTTAAATACAAAAAATGGTTAATTAATCATGTAAAATCCATATAATATTAATATGTAAATGGATAATATAATGAAAATTTATGAATAATATATAAACCACTCATTGAAAATATTAACTCATATTCATCTTTCACTACTTGATTTAGGATGAAACCATAACTTGAAGTGTTAGTCTGGACCTTTTCAAGACACTTCCATTTATTACGGAGTTCTAAAGAATGTTTTTATTTGAGTTAACCGAGTAATAATGAAGAGTATTTTCATTTTAATAGATGGTGTAACCTGGATTCATGTTTTGAAGAAATATGTGTCTAGGAATTTAAGATTATGGAGTCCACTCCACAAATTATTGAGGTATGAGTTAATGTGGTTGGAAATACTTCCTAACTAAATACTTTTATATAGTTTTACATGGAAAATGTCTCACTAATGAGAAAGTTAATATAGATCATTCCCACTAGAAAAAATAAATGATATAATATTATAAATTCAATGGTGTGTATATTGGGATTTGATAAAATATTGGGAGACTAATAAATAAGATATATTACATCAAATTCCTTAAATAAATATAAAATACTAAAACATAATTTTTTATTATTATAGAAAATAGAAATTAATATGACCTCAATATTATCTCCACGATTGATACTAGAGAACTATAATCTCTTAACCATCATGAATTTCCAAGAGTTTTGTAGGCACATCTGCATCGTACTACATTTGGTGTGAAAATTATATATTCTCGATTTCCCAATTCCAGATAAAGAGAATCGTAAGAAGGTTAGTGGGGGGGATAATATATCTTTTAGGAATATGTGGACCATTCATCAGATTTCATGTTCCTCATATTAGTATATTTTTCTTGTGAGCTCGAAAAGCTTTATGGAAACAAGGATGTATTCTTCATTTTGTCCCAAATATGTGATCAATATTATTAGAAATATAGGTATGATAAACATGAGATATTTGAGTTACATTTCATTTGAATTCTTGGAAAATGTACACCATCCAGACTTAGTTATTTCATGATAATTGTATATATTTATCATTTAGGTGTATTTGGATATAAGATACAAGATGATATGCATACCGACCTCAAACAGTTTTTACTACCCCATAGCTTCTATAGTTTTATTATTACATTGTAATCAAAATTAAGAAGTCTCTCTACTATCTTATTACCTTGATTCACTAAGAGGATAACGTCATGAGGCATGAAAAACATATAGTTATTATGATGAACTTGAGGATGGTAAAGGAAAAGTGCCCAATGTATAATTCCTTCTGTATTTCAAATTTCAAATACTCAACAAAGAGAAGGAAGATTCATAGGCAAGCCGTGGAAAAAGATATAAAATATTTTCCAAGGGGCAATATACACCACTAGAAAAATAACTACACCTCTCTAGAGAAGCATGGAGATGTATAGTTTGTGTTTTTTTGTCAAATATAACCTCTATATTTCTACTAGTTGAGTATTAGATATATATTTCATTACTTACATTTGTATCTAAATGCATTAACCAAGAATATTTAGGAAGGTTGAAAGAGGTGAGGGGTGTCTTCTTTATAATAATGAAGCAAGTCTGGTTTTACATTCTATTAGTGACTACCACCTTACACTATGAATATAAATGATTATGGTTTTTAAGAACTATTAATATATTCCATGTGATACCAAGAACATTTTATCTATGCATAATATAGATATGGATGGATTTTAATTTATGTTTGGTAATAAAAAATCTACTTTTATCAAGATAACAAATTTTTGGTATGTAACAGATTAATAATGGTCATTATAAACTTGTGTATGAAAATTAATTATAAATAATTGATAACGAATCTGGTTAACATGTATCATATCATACCTAGTTATTTCATCATGAACATGGTCATCTAAACAAGAATCATTTGTCAAATATAAATCATGAAGTGTATTTATATTCATTTGATCTAAAACCTCTTAATAGGTGTTACACTTGTTTACAATGAAAGATGATCAAACATATATTTAGTTTAAATAGTGAAAGGGTCACATATCTTCTTAAATTGGTTCAAAAATATGTGTGTGAACCATAAATAGTTGAATATAATGGTTATCTAAAAAAATATTACTTTTGACTTGAGTAGATATGTTTATGTCTACTTAATGAGGTATAAGACTAAATCCTTTGAGACATTTAATGTTTTCATGAGTGAATTGGAGAATCAAATTAGTAAGAATATAAATAAACATTGATTTAATCAAGGTGTAAAATATGATAACCATGATTTAATAGATAAACTATATATGTTTGGGATTATATCTCTAATCCTTCCTCCTTATACACCATAATGGAAATGTGTTAGTGAATAGGGGAACAACAACTTATTGAACATGTGATCATACTATCATAATGTATTAAATTAATTTTGTTCTAGAAAAAATTTATAGAATAAAGTATGTAACGCCCCAATCATCTACGATGTTCTTCTCTTTGAATAATTCCATAGCGTGTGTTGTACGCAACATCGAGTTCTAACACACCACAACCAATCAAACTAGCCATTACGAATAGTAATACCCTCTTTTTGAAATATATAAATTTTATTTTTCAAAATGGACTTAATTTTTGGATTCAGAATATCAAAATTAGCCTAGGGTGAATTTTTGGTATTTTTCTGAAAAACTTCATTTTTTTGATGAATATTGAAACCACTAAGTGGTAGTTAAAAAACTGAATTTTTCATAAAACCTAATTTTACCACTTCTATGAGTGGAATTTTGAAAATCCGAGAGACACGGTTAATATCAAGGAGTAAAATGTGGTTCAATGAGATGAAAATAATTTTTGGTGAATAGTAACTTTTTATTTTTATTTACCACGGTTAAAAGTAAATAGGGTAATTAAGGGTAAAAATGATATATATATTACCCTAACACATGTCCTAATTCTATAGGAAAAGTGTATCTCGACAAAAAACAACCTTAGGAATAAAATATTATCATTTAGGTCCACTTGGATTAGATTAGGACATTTATTATTATTTAATTCAAAGAAGAGTTAAAAGAGTTAAAATCAAAGTTTATTTACTAAAACATTTTTATTATAGGGTTATACATCAGGTAAATTCGATTGTAAATATTCATTAGAAATCTGAAAATATTTCCTACATAATTATAGTTTATTTATAATTTTTAGACAATAAATAATTTAATTTATTTATGACACAATGATGATTTAGTAATTACCGTAATAGTGAAAAATTTAAATAATTCATATTGTAAATACCCAAATAATTATAATTTGAGACTTTTTATGAATTAAACTAATTTTATAGGTTAATATGACATGTTAGGATTTATTTAATTAACTTTTTTTGAAGTAATCATTCTGTTATGAGTTTCACAAAAATAAATTTTCCAAATAGTGTCAAAATTGACATAAAAGATTTTTTTTAAAACAATATTATATTATTAATTGATATTCAATTCCTAAAAATTTAAGGTTTGGCCAAGAAACTTATATCATGATAGATGTATTATTAATGGATCACTTTGGGGTTGCTTTGAGGTATATAGTATGTTTATTAACTATATAATATAAAAATACAAAGTGAAATGGTAAGTCTCAAACTAATTAACTAAGAGTTAAAACTAAACGATAAGGTTAATATAATGACCCAAACTTGTCTATATTCTATTGGTTGAGTTTTTTTTCAAACCATACCCACCATAAACATTAAATAATCTACTTTGGATCTATTAGAAACCGAATATGAATTTATTATAAAATAATATTTCTAGCTTTTCCGAAGGTGCTCTCACCCCTCTTATAAAAGGGAACTCCCCCTTCTCATTAATTCACACATTCAAAGTCTTTTGGTTCCCCAACCCCTGACCAAATACTCTCTCAACTTACCTCACTACAACCTAGAGGCCTTAGATTGATCAGAAAGCCAACCTAAGGATCCATTTTGATCAAATCAAAAGGAAGAACCCGAAGAAGAGGTAATGTTTTCACCACCCACTAGTAGAAAAATGATTTTTAACGTCACCAGTTTGACGTCGGTTTCTTATAAACTGACGTAAATAATTTTTACGGTGATTTTTTGGCATCGGTTTTTAAAAAAACCGAAGCCAAAAAGGGAAAAAAATTGTTTTGGCGTCGGTTCCTAAAAAAACCGACGCAAAAAACTAAAAAATATATATTTTGGCGTCGGTTTTTATGAAAACCGATGCCATAAATGTTTTAAAGAAAATTCTTTGTCGTCGGTTTTTTAACAAACCGACGCTAAAAAATAAAAAAAAACTACTTTTCGCGTCGGTTTTTTTAAAAACCGGCGCGAAAAGTTAAAATATATTTTTGGCGTCGGTTTTTATGAAAACCGACGCCAAAAAAATTAAAAAGAAAACAATATTGTGTTAGATAATTCTCTAATCTTTGATTTTACTGGTCGTGGAGCAAAAACGGAGTTACGGATTAAAAGTTATGGCCTTTGAAAGTTGAACTTTTTTAAGACTTCTTTTAGAGAAGGTCAACTTCCGACATCCATAACTTTTAATCCGTAACTCCATTTTTGCTCCACGACTAGTCAAATAAAAGATTAGAGAATTATCTAAAACACTGTAATTTTTGTTTTTAATTTTTGGCGTCAGTTTTCATAAAAACCGATGCCAAAAATATAATTTAACCTTTTGCATCGGTTTTTTTAAAAACCGACGCAAAAAAAAAAAAAATTTGTTTTTGGCGTCGGTTTTTAAAAAAACCGACACGAAATGTAGTTTTTTTTAAATTTTTAGCATTGGTTTGTTAAAAAACTGACGCCAACGATTTTTTTTAAAACTTTTATGGTGTCCGTTTTCATAAAAACCGACGCCAAAATTTTGTTTTTCATTTTTTGCGTCGGTTTTTTATGAACCGACGCCAAAAAGGATATTGATTGACATTTTTTGCATTGGTTTTCTAAAAAACCGACGCCAAAAGACCAATTTAAATACTATTTTGCGTCGGTTTCAAACAAAACCGATGCCAAAGAGTAACGCGGGATCAGAATTTCAATTTTTTTCACAATGCGCGTTTAACTTTTTAAAATCCCGCCTACATTTTCATACAACGCAATTGAAAATATTTTCGTTTACTATATATATATCCAGTTTCTCCTTCTTTCATCATTTTCAACATCTTCGATTCAATTGCGATTTCAATGCGACTTCAATCATTAATTTGAACATGGTACATATTCTATTCATTTGTTTTCTTTGTTATTATTATCCTTCATTTCTAAACAACTCGATTGGCTTTCTTATAATGATGATTCATTCTCATTTCTAAATACAAGTTATATGATAATAAAAAACATATCATTTCGATGGAAGCCCCTAAAACCATTGAAATATGTTTGATGTATTATGATTATTTTATTACATTTTGTGTATATGATTTTAATTTATGTTTATCATGTTTTCTTTGAAACGAGTTGTATCAATCAAAACTTTGATAGGTTCAACTTCTAACGGCGATAACTTTTGAACCGTAACTCCGTTTTAGGTCCACATCCTGTCAAATCGAAGCTTAGGAAATGATCTAAAACCTAGAAAAAAAATTTGATTTTTGGCGTCGGTTTTCATAAAAACCGACGCGAAAAATATTTCTTTTTCATTTATGGCATCGGTTTTTTTAAATAACCGACGCCAAAACTACTTTTTTTAAATTTTTCGCGTCAGTTATTATGAATACCGACGCGAAAAATTATATGAATTATTTTTTTTGGCATCGGTTTTTTACAAAACCGATGCCAAAAAACGAATTTTATTCATTTTTCGCGTTGGTTTACAAAAACCGACGTCAAAATTCATATTTTTTACGTCGGTGACTTCGACGTCGGTTAAAAACCGACGTCCAAAATAAAAAAAACCCGACGTTAAAAACCGTTTTTCTACTAGTGACCCTTTTTCAAATTCATTTTTTCTTCAACTTCTTCTTTCTTTGTTATTACCATTCTAAAATAATGAATCCAGTATATCCTATATACTTTAATATTATTATAAATATGTTACAACCATATTCAGTATTCTATCCATCCGTTGAATGACATGTCACCATACGTGCGTACGTACGGCTTACCGTCTCCACGTCGTGGTGTAATTGTTATTCAATATATTATTATTTGGATCGGTATAATAATGATATGTAATTAATGTAAATAATAAATATAACATGATAATTATTATGTATATATGATATACCATCCAATTATATATTATTTTAATATCAAAAGAATGATATTGTCGCTCGTGCATATGTACGGACTACCGTCTCCACGAACGCGATGAGATTCATTCTCCGTCGTATCCATTCAAGTATAATTATCATTTCATGATTTAAAAATAATTTTTAAGGACTTGATATCATTCTGGATATGGATAATATACAACCTTTCCATGAAAAACATGGCTTACGTAACAAAACATAAAAAAGAAAACAAGTAAGTTAACACCCGAAACGACGATAATACTAAGATATTATTAATAAAGCAATGTTAAAAGATCATATATGATAACATAATAAAGTGTATGATTATTTTATAATTTAATAAAAATTATTTCACCATTATACATGAGGTTAACCTACCCCCATCCAAGGAAAAGTACAAGGTAAGGTTTATTTCACAATCTCTTCATTATTCGAGGTTGTTTATACGTAATTATCTACTGGGACCTATTTATCATCCACATCCATGTTTCTTAAAAATGTATTTTAAATAATTATTACTATTTTTAAGACTATGGGATAAATTCATTTATACCCTTGTTGACTTTTTATAAGAAGTTTATAAAGTAATCTTTCTGTAATTTTCCAAACAAGTTCCTTTTTAACCTTTTCGATAGAATTAAGGTAAGAATGTCTTTTTTTAACTTATACGGCGGGTGCATCTATTTTACGCCATTATAAAATCTTTGAAGCTTCCCTTACAAGATTATAAGAAAATTCTCAAAGTAAATGTTTTATTTAATAATTATGTGACTTTTAAATGATTTCAAAAAAAGGGATATTTCTCTCAAATAGTTTTGATTTCATCTATGTCAACATCCTTTGATGGATTTTAAGCTTATTTGAAGTTGATTTATTATGATACAAAACTTCCAGATTATATTTAAGGTTTTTTGATTTTTTTGACTGTTGATGTGTTATTTTTATACCATTCATGATTTATAAAGAAAGTATTGACATTTCGTATGCTAGTTTTAATATGAATGTTTCTGTTATGTTTAAACCTGTTCATACGAGGAATGCATTGGACTTAATTTGTGACGAGTGGAGCCCGCTATAGCTCCTCGATGCATCGGTAGGTCTCATGAGACAAACTAGTGTCTTGGCATAGCTCCTCGATGCATCGGTAGGTCTCATGAGACAAACTAGTGTCTCGGCACAAGGCCTTGACAAAATCTTATTTTCAGTCTTGGCACGAGGCCTTGGCTATGTGGGTATGATAGTCTGGTATTATGCATTCCATCATTATGAAAGTTGTTATTGATATTTCATGTGATTATTAGATTAGTATAATATCCATGTGAATAAGTTAATGGCATTATTTCATTTTATGTTTTCCATACTACGTTTAAGTTCATGTTTAAAAGTCTTTTTTTTATTTATACATTTCCTTAAATGTTTATTCATATTTATGAAAGTTTCCACTATATTGTTATCCTTACTGGGAATTTGATCTCACCCCTTTTCTATGTTTTATTTTTCCCAGGATGTGAAGAAGTAATTTTTGAATGACCTTCATGGATAATATGATGGGATAAGATTGTGGACTATGGAGACTATGTTGTTGTAGTTTTCATTTTTATGATGTAATGTAAAACTTTATTAATATATCTAGTGTTTACAAGGCTACTAAAATAATCGGTCTTTCGAGATTTGATCTTTCTTGTGATCATGCCAATGTTATGTAATAATGCACCGACTCTGGGTAACTGGGGTCAGGGCATTACAAAGTAACTGCTATGTTATCTCTCACGGTGATATGATTATTAGAATTTTGAATTTTATAAAATTTAATAAAAATGGGGTGTTTTGAAAATATTTTTAATGTAAAATAAAACAACAAATAAACTTGAGTAAAGTAAAGATTTAACTAATTAATTGGATTTTAAAGAGTATAATAAGATAAACATTATATGTTTACTGCAAATAATTTCATGTTAATATTTCATAAAATTATTATTTTTTAAATTAAATTATTTTATTGAGGGTAACTAATATCTTGATTCACCTCTTTTACCTATAATATAGTTCACTAAGAAAAAACCCATCACACAATAATCAATTTTTCGTGGATTGGATTTTATGAATCAAGTGAGTTCAACCAAAAAATTCTAATATATAATATTTTCTGGTATAAAAATGATCCTTTGATATTTTAATAAGAAAAACATAATATTCCCACAGAAAGTCTCAAGACAATCAGTTTAGAAATTAAAATTGTTTTATTCCATCATTCTAAAATAATGCATTCATTGTTAAATAATTTTCATATATAACAAAATTAAGTGTTCCAAAAACTAAAAATACACCAAAATAGTAGGAAAAAAATAACAACACCATCTCTAACATTGTATGTCCCTTACACATATCACCCACTATTTGGATCACAATTAAGAGAATGGTGGGGATAATGTTGATCTTATTATTCCTTTTAGTACCCCTTGGGAGGATAAGGAGTCCAAAAATATATAGTATGATGATAATAAACCAAGGATACTCCAAAATCAAAGAATTTTCAATCTTTTTTGAATCTCCAAGTGGGGTCCCCAAATCATCAATTTATAGGCCAAGTGGAAGGTGTTTTTGGGCACACATGATTTCTAAAACAACATAGTATGATAATTTAGGTGAAGAAAAATTATTATATCCATTGTGAAAAAATAGGAATAATTTATTATATCCATATAAACATTTATTTAAATTTTAGTTCTATAATGTGAGATATCAACAAAATTCTGAGTTGTGCTGTTGGATTTGAGCATTTTCGGTTTTTTGGACATATTACTTAATTTAAGAAATTAAGTTAATGAAATGAGACTAGGTGTATTTTAAAGAGTTGTATCTCATATAATTAGGGTTATACCCACCATATTTTTGTATTATTGGGTTTAAATATTTTTTAAGATTAAAATATTTGTGAACATATGTTCTTCCAATTTCATATAGTTTGGCCTATTTTTCCTCAACACCATCTCGAGCTCTCCAAATCACCTCCATCTATATTATAAATAGAAAACAAGTTTCAAATTACCTTTTAAATTTTATTTAACAATAATTTATTGATTAGAAAATTAATTTCGATTCAATTATTAGTTGGAATATTTCAATCCAAAAATAGAACAAAACTATAATTTGAGGGTGGAATAAAATAGTAAATCACTATGTGATCAAACACCCACACCTGAAAATTTTAACACCTAAAAAGAATATCATTTCAAAAAATATCCATAAAGATACTACCTAGTTTATTAATATTTCAAATTTATAGGAAATTCAATTCAGGGAATAAATATGGGAAAATAAATAACCACACCTTGGATCCAATCTTAGTAATAATAGAAATTAGTGTCTATTAAATTATATTAGAAAACACTTCATGAGATATACGATGTTGAGTTGAAATTTTATACTTTTTACTTTTCCATTGTGTAGTTTTTAAAATAAAAAAAGTTTCTTAAAACTGTAGTTTACTAACTTTATGCATCCCAAGTGTGTTAGAATGTTTTTTATAGAAAACATCATTTTCTTCAAAATAAAAACATTGTTCTCATATATATAAATATTAACGTTATATTCTTAAATATAATTCATTAAAATAATTTAAATTCTAGTCCATTGGACTAACTAGAATCTTGTCTATTAGATTGAAATTTTCTTTGTCCATCAGACTAACTGAATTCATATCGATTAGAATGACCAGAGTTCATATCCATCAAACTGATCATAGTTCAGTTCATCGAATTAAAAATAGTATATTCCATCGGACATGAAAATATTTTCAATTATATTGTTTGAATTATTTCTATCAGAATGAATTTATTACAACATTATAAGTGCACTATCAAAACGACATCGAAATGATACATTTTGATGATATGTAATAAAATCATATGTCATTGTAATGAACATAGAGAATTATGTAAAATATGACCATTGGTGGGATGCTTATAATTATTAGTGTATTAAATGAGATGTGAAATAATGGATTTGTGACTCGACATGTCTACAGATGACTATGAATGAACATATCATTCTGATATTTTTTATTCATTCAAGGAGTTGTGTTCTAAGGATTCTAGTCGAAGAACATTAAATTCCATGGAATTGACATTTATTATTATATTAAGGGAGTCATAGGTTTTGGAATATAGATATATTTTTGTAATCATATTTAGGGCATTCCTTGTAAAGAAAATATAGACCATATAGTTAGGTAGAAAACTATGGATATCTTATTTAAGGATTTCTGACATCCTTAAATCTAAAGGTTAAAGAGTAGAATTTCATTTATAAATATTGTAAATCATTATTAATTTGTCATAACCATTAATATTACTTGGTTTGACATGTTTTATATTCCCCTATGCATTTAAATTTGAATATTTTTATAATTTGTTTTATATTAGTTTTATCAAACTATCTTTGAACCCGATTAGTAACTCAGGATTTTTGTAAAACTTTGTGATCTAATACATATAATCTGATTACTCGACGTTTGTTATGCAAATTATTTTTAACATAATATGTTATGGTTTTTTTGTTAGTTTAATATTTTATACTAAAATTCACCCCACCCCTATAGAAATAGTAAACTCTTACAATCTAAGAATTGGTATCATAAGAGGTTCTAATAATTTAATTCCTGTGTTTTTAATTTTTTTATCAACTGAAAGTTATTAGGTTTTTAAAAACTCCTTGTTTATTAAATTTTATGACAATTACATGTATTATAGAAATTGTATATATTTTGATAAGATGGGTGGCTTAAACTTTGGTACTCTTGAGATTTTAAATCATAGAAGAACACTAATTTTTAATGGTACTCATTATGAATACTAGAGAGATAACATGAATTTTATTTATTAATATTATAGTGGATAATGTTTTGATGTCAACTGCTAAATAAATTATTCTAAAGAAGGATATTTATACTTTTACTAATCATGAAAACATGGAGATTTAATTGATTCATAGAGTACAAAAAACTATATTATGTTCCATGATGAGAAAACTCAATAGTCAGATATCATCTAATGAAGGTGTAAATAGAATATGGAATAAGTTGGAGGAAACCCATTTTGGATGCTCTAACATCATTGAGACATGATTATTTATTTCTATAGTGGATTGTCATGATTTTTATTTCCTATATGGAGACATTATTAAAAATATGCACTTAAGGTTTATAACTGTTTTAAATAGTCTCTAATCTCTTACTGAAAAAGATATTATAGTTGAAATCATAGATTAAAATATTATAGAGATAATTCTTGGTGAATGCGACTATAAAATACTAATTTTGATGATACAAGAAGGATTAATCATATCACACTTGATTATTTTATTGGAAGCCTTATACTATCTGAGGGAATACTAAAAAGAGATGTTGAGAAAAACAAAAATAAAAATAAAAAAAGGAGGAGTTGGTTTTTAAACTACATAAATTGCTCAATGTAAAGTTCAATATGATGAAAATGTTATAAATAATTCTAAAAATAATAAATATATTATTGATATAGATAGAAGTTTATCCAAATATAATGTAAAATAACTATCTAATATTGAAAAGATGATGAATAAAATAATTAGGAAAATGAATTTTTAGTATAGATATTAGAAGAATAAAAAATAGATAAGTGATAAAAATGAATCTCCAGATATAATATGACATGAGGTCAATATAGCAAGACACATGTGACTGGATTTTCTTAATATGAAATATAAGGATAAGAAGGAAAGAAATTATGATTGAAATACTAAGAAGTTTTATTATCATAAGAATATGAAATGTATGAATGCTTCAGATACATGGAGTGTAAGTGGAGGAGATAGTGTTTCTGATAATTAATCATATAATGAATGTTCAGGGAAGAAGAATATCAAATTCTATATATAAATTAAAATGGTTAAGAAATTCCTCATGGATAAGGTAACTTCAAAATCTCTTAAATATCTTACATTTATTGTTAATTACTCAAATAATAATGATGTAAATAGTTCTAAATATTTTAATGAAGAATATTATTCAAATGATGAAGATAATTATTTACCTAGTTTTGATGAAGTATCATGGTTTTTTAAATTACTTGATAATGAAAATTGACAGATTTCTAAAAAATGTGAAGTTTCTTAATAAAAACATGTGAAAGAAATTTAGAGGATTTATACATTAACTTATCAAATATCATATCTTTCTAAATATTTAGTTAAATCTAATTATGAGATATATGATATTTTAAAAAACATGAAAATTTTCATTTGGAATAAAATAGTTGACGAAATGATATTGCAAAACATAATTAGAATAAAAATTCTACCTTGGATAAACTTTTAGTGGTAAAACTATATTATTATAATTCTAGATTGAAAACATTTTTCAATGTTTACCAATGTAATATAAAATTTTTATAGAATTTATAGTCAAATAATACCTCATAGAGAGGTTTCTATAATGGGTTATACAATAGAAATCCTATTTTTAATAACAATTTCATTTGTCTTAATAATATTCCATTTAGCACTAAATGTCATTGTGGTTGGTTTTGGATGAAAAAATTATCTTTAAAATATTTGATCTTTAAAATTTCATAAATCTTAGTTGTAAAAATATTTTATGTTTACTAAACATAAATATTTTTAAAAAATGTGGATTACTAAAATCTTAATTTCTGATAATACCAGACCTAAGACGGTTTTGTTTTTGAAATAATTATGTTTTTGTTTTAATGAAAATAAAAAATTTAGCAAAATTTTTTTTTGGTACATTGATAGTGGTTTATCCAGATATATTAATATAAATAAAATACTTCTCAAAAATATTATAACGATAAAATGTGGTAAATGTAATTTTTTGTATAATTATCATGGATAAATTATCAGAAAACGTAACATTTTGCATCATGGAAAAGCTTTTATTTCAAATGTTTTATTTATTATAGGGCTTAATCACAACCTAGTTAGCATTACCGAATTATGTGATGAGGGATATCTTATGAACTTTAGGAATGATAAATTTATTGTTTTTAGTTCTAAAGATGGATTTATTCATTCTTCTAATCAGAATGATAATGTATACACACTAAACCTAGAAGACATTAGGAGCCAAGATATACCTTTCCATAATGAAATGGAAGACCAATATTGATTATGGAATAGGATATTAAGAAAGTTTAATGTAATACCATTATCTAATTTTTCTAAAAAATACTATTTAATGATCTAATATAACTTAGGTTTGATACTTCAAAAATAAGAGGTCATTCTCAATTCAGAAATAAACATAATTAGTTTTCAAATCTATCAGTGAGTGTCAACTTCTAGTGATTTATATTTAGTGTAAATAGACTTGTTTTTTCCAAGGATAACTGGAAGTATCTATGGAAAATACTGGGTTTATTTTATAGTTGATGATTACACTAGATACACTTGGGTCAATTTCTAACTAATAATTACAAGTCCTTTTGTTGTTTTAAAAATTTCGTACCTAGAGTTAAAAATGACAAAAACCACTTCTTGATTGCTATTCGTAGTGATCATGGCAGAGAATTTTTAAATTCTCATTTTCCAAAATATTTGGTAAAAATGAAATTATATATAATTTTTCATCACCTACAACTCCATATAAAAATGGTAGTTGATATAAGAAATAGAATTCATTAGGAGATTACTAGAACCATGATGAGTGAATACAATATTGCTAAAAATTTATGATCTAAAGTGGTTATTATTGATGTTTATACTATAAATAAAGTTTTAATCATACCTTTTATTAATTAAAATCTTTATTATTTGTAGACTGGAAAGAAGCCAAATCTTTCTTACTTCAATGTTTTTTGAAACAAAATATTAATTTGGAATAATTAATATAACTTACATAAATTTTATCAAAAATACAATGAAGTAATATTTTTCATTATTCAAAAACTAGTTAATAAGGAATATTTTTCAATAAAAAATGATTTTCTATTTAGGAAATATTACAAATAAAATTTGATGAAACTGATCCTTTTGTTTTTAAACAAAATCAAACCACATCTTTAGATGTTTTTTAAATAACAAATTTTAACCTATGTTGAAATGCTCTTCTCAAGATATTACAACTGAAAAATGTGTTTCTAATGTTATACCATAATAAAATTTTCATCATGTTGTTAAAGAATAGAGTTTTGTAAACCCAAGAAATCAGTTGTTGATTAGGTTTCATTATAGTGATATAATAATAGTTGGTTTAGATAAAGAAGTTAGAACTAATTGTTATTTCACAAATGTAACTAAATATTTCACATGTTTATCTCAATTTGATCACAATACACCAAATGAGGCTTTAGGTGATGAATATTGGATAAAATCAATGCAATTTGAACTTGATGAATTCAATATGAACAAGTTTGAACTTTGGTTGAACGACCTAAAGATACATATGTAATTAGAGTAATATGCATTTTGGGAAAAACAAAAGTGGTGAAAAAGAATAATAGTTAGAAATAAAGATATACATGTTTCTAAGATAAATAATAAACAAGAAGGACTAGATTTTGAAGAAAACTATTCTCAAGTAGCTAAACCTGATGTTATTCATACACTTATATCATATGGATCATTCATAAATTTTTAAATATTTCAAATAGATGTGAAGTGTGTATTTATTAACGGATTAGATCAAGATGTAGTCTATATTTAATAAAACATATTTTTGAAAATAAAAAAAATCAATAATATGTTTTTAAAAATACTAAAGAACTTAACAAACATAAATAATCCCCTAAAGCCAAGTATGATAGGTTAACTAGATTTTTGTTAAAAGAAAATTTTTAAAGATAGTTGTGGATAAATATTTTTTATAAAAAAATCCCAAAAACATAATCATTGTTCAAATTTGTGATTATGAAAAAATATTTCTTTCAACTAATATTTTTAATATATTCATTTAAGGATCTTATGATTTTTGAGTTTTAAATTATCATGATAGGACAACTTACTTATTTTCTTGGATTTCAAAATTCACTAAAACCAGAAAGAGATTTTATATCCAAATATTAGTTTATTAAATATTTTATTAAGAAATTTATATATTTCAACACTCAAAGTATTAGTAACCTTATCTAAACATCCAACACATTATATATTGATGAATATGGTAAATTAGTTGATCAAAATATATTTAGAGGGATGATTATAAGTTTATTAAACATAATATATAGTCATCTAGATCTAATTTTTTTTATTATGTGTAAGCTATAACAAAATAAAAATGATTACCACCTTAAGGGTATAAAATTATATTATAGTTATCTTATTGGAAAAATAAATTTGGTTATATTTTACTCTTGTATAAATTATTTTAAATAAAAATGTTTTTTGGATGCTGATTTTGGTTGATATAAAATGGATTGAAAAATTACATATGAAACTGTTCATTTATTGGGGGAAGATTTAGTGTATTGGTCACGTATGAAAAAAACTCAGTATCACTTTCAAATAATGAAGCCAAATATGTTTTACCTAGATGTTTTTGTGATCACATGTTGTGGATGAAACACAAACTCATGGTCTATGGCTAGATGTTTAGTAAAACAGAAATATTTTTTGATAATAGAAGATTAATTTATTTATATAAACAACCATCACATAACTCATGAGAAAATAACATAGATAAAAGATTTCATTTTCTTTTGGATCATAAACAAACATGAGATATGATTTTATAATACATCAAAACATATTAACAACTTGAAGATATTGTAACTAAACCCCATAGTGCTAATATATTTTAATATATTAAATAGAAGATAGAAATGATTAAAATCAAATTATCATTCATATCTACTTTATGTTTACCAAAATCCTTAAATTAATGAACTCTTTCCAAAAGCCTATATATATGGAGTGGGCCACCCTTATCCCACATTAGTATACTGGATTTTTTATTGACTCATAGCTCAACACATATTTCTCATTCTGGAATTGTGGCATTAGTTTGAAATGTTTTTTCTCAATATTAGTTTCTATTTGATGGATTTAGCTATATATTTAACAAAGAGATAAGTTTTTATGGAAAGTAAAATTGGGAAGACATGGTATAAAAATTGTGAATCTATTTTGTTAAGAATTAAAATATTTCATGGATGGGAAAAGATCAACGTATAAAAAGTTGATTTTGATTTGCATTATTTAGAAATTGTTAGTGAATTATATTCTACCATATAATTAGAAGTAGAAGATGATTTAGATGTGATTATTTTGAATCTATTTATTGTATGTTTCAAACTAACTATTAAACATGGCTTTAATTTAATTAAATTCCCTTTAAGAAAAAAAAGAATAACTTTTATCTCACTAGATTTCACTGAATCAAGGATTTTTTTAAAATTCAAAATCTGAATCATCTTTATTATCATTATATGATATGTTTATAAAGTTATTACACCTTACATCAGATTCTAGAGTAGTAAATCTTTATATTTTATGGAACTTGGTCCTAAGAAAAAAATATACATATATATTGAAAGTTATTGATATTTTCATTTTGTACATTCTTATCTTTATGAGGAGGACTAATCTCGTAATGTTTTTTTCAATAGTCCAAGGATATTAAGAAAAATTCCACGAAGTTGTAGATTCATTTGTTTGAATTATTCAAAAATAATATTATAGTAAATTATATGAATTTTTTTAGATTAATATTCTATCTTATGCCATTCGAGAAAAGGTTTCACTAATTTGAGAAGAAATTTTGGCAAGAATGAAACATGTTTTCATTCCAAAGATGGAAACAAATTATAGATAAATCAAAAAATATGTGGCTAATTTAGATGTGAAAAAATGTAAAGAATCAGTTCAATAAAAAAGAAATGTATAATTCTATCTATTGAGTCAGAAGTATTACTTATTACTTTTCAATTCCTTTAGTTTTAGAAATCACAAACTCGTTCAAAAAACATGTTTACTAACTTTTTATGTCCCAAGTGTTTTATTATTTTTTTATAGAAAACATTACCGTTTACCATAAATAGAAAATTTTCTATGGTATTACGAATATAAACATAATATTATTCATTAAGATCATCATATTGAGTACGAGTCTGATTAATTGGAGTTTCCCCTTGTAAGACTAGGAGTTATAATTTTGTCTTATCTTTTGCACTAAAAAATGTCATGACTATCAAACTAATACTGGTACCTATAAAATCTTCCAGACTCTCATAATTATTATCATATTGACAAAGGTTGAGGAATTCCATTGGACCAACCCATGTTTATAATTGGAACATATAAAACTTGTTTTTTATCATAAGGAATACCATTAGCATTATAATGGTACTAAATCTATATGACGCTGGACATTTAGTTATAAATGTGATTTCAAGCGACTGATGTCTAAGGTTATTGAAACAAACACCGAAATATTATATTTAGATATTCTCTTATAAATAGGGAATAATTTTAAGAGTTTATACCATATTTAATTCAAAACATAAATCATCTGAAGACTTCTAAGAATTAAATTCTCATTCTTAGTCTTTATAATTATTTTGAGAGTTGTTAGTTCTATGGAATCATGGTTAAGGTTATCTCTTTATTAACATTTTCTTTTATAATCACATATAATAATTGTTATAATCAAGGGATTCTGAGGATCAGAAGATGATGAATATAATACATCAGATTGAAGCTTTCCCGGGATAGGAAGATAGAGCTGGTCAACATATAGAGGGATTCTGTGTATAGGAATATAAATAAATTCCAATCATGCTTCAGCAGAATTTACTGGTAAGGAAAGACATAAATTACTGTAAGTATAATATAGTGGATACCTTTAGTAATTTTTATTTACTACCATACTCTTATGGTTAGTGAAGTTAAATATCTTAATATATTCTAATTCATTATTAATATTTTTAGCTATTGAATTGATTGTTTTTACATGTTTATTTTATAATATGCATATTATTGAAAGTATGTAATCAAAATCATGTTTTTGTTCTATTTGTTTTACCATTTTAAATATAATTTAGATACCCATAATTTGAAATATATAGGATTTGCTGTGATTCTAATATTTACTATGATAATCGAACTGAGTCTAATAAATTTACATTAATAGGAACTGTGTATTTCCTATTTTATATATTTAAACTATGTTTTTAAACTACAATTCACCCATGTGTTTTAAATATTTTCATCATAATCCACTCTTACGATACTACAATTGGTATCATAGGAGGTTTCTAGTACTTATATAAATGATGGTTCTTTACTTATTATATCAAAAGTAAGTTTTTTTTGTTTTCATATAAAATATTTGTTTACAAATATTTTTATTATTACATGTACTTGTGGAAAAGAATTTTTATTATTTTAAGATGGAAGGTATGATTTTTGGTTCTCTTAACATTGAAAATCATATTTTACCACCGTTATTTTTTGGGAATAACTATGAATATTAGAGGTATATAATGATGTATTTTTTGATAAAAAAGGTGTAAATAATATTTTGATGCTTAATAGAAAATATAAGATTCCAAGAAATAATTTTTCTACTTTTACCAATGTTGAGTAATAAGAATATCAATTTAATTATAAGGTCATAAATAAATTACAATGATCTATGATAATAATTATCTACAGTTGGATTTAATCATGTGTACCAGAAAAAAGTATATGGATTAAATTGGATGTTATAGATTTTGGTCCATCCAAAGTTATGGATAGTAGATAACTATTTGAAGAGCTAATTATCAAGATTTATATTTTCTTTATAGAGATTATTTTTTTAAGATGCATAAATGATTCATAAAATTTATAAATAATTTTAAATTTCTTAGGGAAAAAATACTTGATGATGATATTATTGTTTAAATGATTTTTTTTATAATACACAGTGAGAGGGAATCAAAGAGAAAATATGTTCATGATACAGTGAAGTTAACTAATATTACACTTGATGATTTTATTGGTACCCTTATATAGTATGATGGAATCCATAAAAGAGATATTGATATAGGGAAAAATATGTTGGTGTTTTTTCACTACAATATCAACTATAACTTCTAAAGATTAATTAGCTGAGAAAGTTGAAAAATCATCAAGGAGGAAGAAAATTGTTTTTCAACTAGATTCTAGTACAACAGATTATTCAGAGAATGACTTAATTAATCTGTCTTGAATAAATAATAAAATATTTGGAAATAAAGACTTTCTTACCGATAAGAAAGGCCATAAGTATAAAAGCGACAAGAATGCTTCTGAAGTAACACGTTATGAATGTAATAAAGAAGTACATATCAAAACTGATTTTGAAAAACTAAAAATGAAATACAAAAAGGAAAATAATTCAAAAATAAATGAAAATAGGTATTATAATTCTAATGGAATGAAATTTTTGAAAGATCATGAAACATGGAGTGGTAGTGGTGGTGATTATTCCAATCTTTCTTATGAGAATGAATCTTTCAGAAATTGGAACAATTTACCTTTTTCTAAAGTATCTATAGTAAATCAATTTTTAATAGAAAAGATATAAATAATGGAATCTATTAAAATATTATCTTTAAATTCCAATTACCCTGAAACTGATAATGAGAAAATTTATATGTCTTTTGATATAGAATCTTCCCTATATAGTGAAAATAATAAATTACCTTATTATGATAATGATTTTAGATTTTCAAAACGATTAAAAAAATAAAAATTGTAAGATTAAAAAAAACATGGTAATTTCAAATATAAACATTATATGGATGAATCAAGGATATATCATTCAACTAATTAAATATTATATATTTTTGAAGATCTTTATAAAACAATTTCTAAAAAAATAAACAATTTCAAAATATTTTGAAAATTTTATTTTTGAGAAAAATATTTTAGAGAGAAAACTAAGTCCCAAAACAGATACCTCTAAGGGTAAAAGTTTAGTTGTAAAAGTAAGTTTAGAAATATTGAGTTTTAAGAAACATATATTGAAGTTTAATACTATAAAGGAATAATTTTATTGAATGTATAAAAAAATACGCATTATGGTAATATTTCTAGAATGGGTATTAAAAAACCTGATTAAATTAATAATTACATTATTTTAGAAAGTAAATCTTTTTTAAATAACTTCTAAAGTGGTGGATACTTGATGAAAATTTTGCCATAAATATATTACCATCCCTAGGTTTTCAAAAAGATCGTTTTTAAAATGAAATAATAGTTTTCCCAAAAAATAAAACAAATTTGGTTGGCTAAAATTTTATTTTCCAACAATACTAGACCCAAGTTAGTTTGGGTTCCAAAACTCTAATATTTATATTTTTAAGAAGATAAATATAGTACCAAAAAGAAAAACATATGGTATATATATAGTGAATATTTGATGAATGTGATTAAAAATAAATATTTACTCAAGAAGATAATCAATATGAAACATGGAAAAGTAACTTTTCGAGATAATTCTCAAGGAGTGATTATCGGAAAAGGTAACATAATTCTTCTTGGAAAAAATCTTATTTCAAATGTTTTATTTTCTATAGGTCTTCTGAGAAAACTTATAAGAATAGGTCAGTTATATGATAAAGGTCCCCTTGCATGCTTTCAGAATGAAAAATTCATAGTACATCGTTCCAAGGATGAATTTATTATTTCTGCCAACCAATAAATGAATGATTATACACTGAACTTAGTAGAACATATGAGCTAATACTTACCTTGACATAGTATAATGGAATATCAATATTATCATTAGAATAAAAGATTAGGACATTGTAATCATCGAAAATTATTTGGGATTACTATGAAAGGACATGTTAAAAATCTACTAGAACATTAGTTTGATACATTAATATTCTATAACCATTGTAAATATCATAAGTGGCATAAGTCACATTTTAAATCTATTAGTAATGTCTCAACTTTTTATTCTTTAGAATTAGTACACATTGATTTTTTTTTCTATTTAAACTAGATAAATTTTTGTAAAATACAATGTATATGATTTATTTAATGAATAATGTATATGTACTTGGGTCTCATTGTATAAAAAATTCTAAAGCATTTAGTTAATTTCAAACTTTTAATTCCAATTTTAAAAATAAAAAATAATTTAACGATAACTATTCATAGTGATCATGGTGGATAATTTTTAAATTGTAATTTTGAATCACTTTATAGTACGAAAGGTATAAAATATAACTTTTGAGAACCTAGAATCACCTAGAAAAAATATTTAATTGAAAGAAGTAATAGAATTATTAAATTAATAATTATAACCATGTAGAGTGAATACACAGTTGTAAAATTTTTTTTGGATGAAGCGAATTGAACTACCTATTATACTAAAAATCAAGTTTTAATTAGAAATTTTATTAATAAAAATCATTATGAGTTATGGATTGGATGAAGAAAAAAAAATTCTTTCTTCAATTTTTTGATTTCAATGTATAAATTTGGAATACTAATGATAATTTATATAAATTTGCACCCAAATATAATGAGGGAATATTTTTGGGTTTATCCATTACTTCTCAAGCTTATATAGTTTTTAATAAAAATTCTTATACTATTGAGGAAGCAAAACATGTAAATTTTGATGAAACTAATCCCTTTATATTCAAACAAACTCAACCTATATCCTTAGAAATTATTTCTAAAAAATATATTCAAGATTTTTTTAAAATTTGTACCCATAAGAAAGCTACTCAAGAATTAGTTTTTGAATTTATTCATCCTGAATATTTTTACCAATTTTTGAAGAGAATACTTTTAAAAAAATTGGAAGTCAGTTTTATCTTAGGAATCATCCTGGGGAAGGTATCGTTCATGATGTAGATCAACCAGTTAAGACTATAAGTTCCTTAAGGAAAGAAATTTAACATTTAGATTCCTTATCCCAATTTGAACATAAAAATACTAATAAGTATTTAGGTAATGAGGATTTTATTAGGGAAATGAAATATGAACTCAAATAATTTTAAAGGAAAATATTATTGAATTTAGTTCAACAACCTAAATAAACGAGAATAATTAGAGTCAAATGGGTTTTTTTTAAAAATGTGATGAGAATGGAATAAATGTATGAAATAAAGATATACAAATTGATAATGGATAAAATAAAAATGAAGGAATATATTATGAATAAAATTATGCTCAAGTAGAAATACTTGAAGACATTTGAATATTTCAAGCCTTTATAACATTATTTAATTTGAAACTATTTCAATTCTATGTGAAGTGTGGTTTTTTAATAGATATGATCAGAAGGACGTTTATGTTTAACGACAACATGATTTTGAAAATAAAAAACATCTATAACATGTTTATAAACATGTAAATGATTTATATGGACTTAAAAAGTCCCCTAAAGCTTCGTATGATATGTTAACTGGATTTTTGTTACAAAATAATTTTGTTAAGTGAGCTCCAAATTCAACTCTTTTTATAAAATATGTTAATAAAAATATTATTATTATAAAAATTTATATTTATGACATTATATTTTGTTCAACTCTTAAATATTTAGTGGATTCACTTGTGAATCTAAAGATGTATGAGTTTGAAATGGTTATTATGGGTGAGTTATCATATTTTCTATGTTTTCATATTTTACAAAAACTAGAAGTATCTTTTATATCTCAACAAAGGTATACAGAAGATCTTCTTAATTAATTTGGATATGAACATACTAAATTATTAATACTATCATTGGTACCTCCGATGCTTTATATCTTGATGGGGTTGGGAAAATAGTTGATCAAAAGATTTTTAGAGGTATGATAGTAAGTTTACTTTACATTCTTTCTAGTTGTCTAGATTTAATGTTTTCAGTATTCTTATGTCCAAGATAACAAGTCAATCCAAAACAATAGCATCTAAATGGTATAAAAAATTTCATTATCTTAAGAGAACTATGAATTTAGGCCTTTTCAATACTTCTCTAATTGTTTTTTAATTATCATGTTTTTCATATGCTGACATTGGTGGATGTAGAATTGATAAGAAAAGTAGATATGGAACAAGTTATTTTATAATATATATTTTAGTTTCCTGTTCATGTAATATAAAATAGTCATTATAACTTTCTAATGTTGATATTGATTATGTGGCAGTTAGAAGTTGTTATACCAAAGCGTTGTGGATGAAACACACACTCACTGACTATATGATGATTTTTACTAAAACTAAAATACTTTATGATAATAAAATTGTCATTGATTTAGGTAAAAACCCATCACATCACTCTCGCACTAATATAATGGATATAAGAAACCATTTCCTTTGAAATCACACACTTAAAGGATGTATAATTGTACAATTCATCAGAACATAGGATCAACATATTGGTATTTTTATTAAACACCATAGTTTTAATAGATTTAAATATTTTTAATATAATCATAGAAAGATTAATTCTAAGTGATCATTCATATATACTTCTTGTTGACCTATATATCCTTACATTAATATACTCTTTTTTAATGGTTGAGTACATGTGTTTTATTTTTTTTAATGTTTAATATTTGTTAAATATTTTATGTTTTCTAAATTTTTTAGTGTTCCTAAAAATATTTTTTTAATGAGTTTTCCTAACTGAAACCTTTTTATAAAACATTTTCGATGTCCAAATTCTCAAAAACATTTCCAGTCTTATAAAATATCTAGAATCACATTGTGATATAATTTTTTTACATTAATGAAATATCATTTTTGGTTTTCTATAGAAACTATCTTAATTAGTTTTCATAATGAAAATATAATAATCAAATTTTAGTTCAAGACAACCATAATATGTTTACAAAATCCAAAAAGAGCAGGTTCATCATACTGATGATACATTCTACTTTGAAAGGAATTCTTCTTTTATTTTGGACTTTTTCATTTCTAATTAATTGATTTTATGAATTTTTTAGTTAAATTTTTTATATAAAAAATTGATTTAATTTCAAAATTTTAAAACTTTTACCAATAGGAATGTTTCTCACTCTGATAAAAGTATTGAAAAAATTAAGAGTTAAAAATTATTTAAAAAAGTTTTTTATATAAATCTTGATAGTTAGATCCGAAATTATTTTCATCTCAAATGTTTTTTTATCTTATGGAAGTCAAATCATCGCTACCAATACTGATATAAGGGTGGGTTAACCAGTGTACCGCTATGGTTATTCAGTAATTTTTTTATCAAGTTTCTACACCCTTTAATGGAATCGATCCACAAGTTTTTCTTTTCATATTATATTCAGTTTTAGATTATGAATTTGATGGAAATTAATGAATATTATCCTATTTCATTTGGGTTGATGGAAATATTGGTTGAATGTTCATAGTTTGTTACGTATAATTATATACTCAAGAAGATCATTTCATTTCACATTTTTGGAATCGGTATATGTCAAAAAGCATAATAAAATTTTGACATATACTATCTCGATGTCGTTTATGAATTACATTTTTTAGTATAGTTTTTTATAGAGTATAGTGAATTTAAAGTATATTTCATAATGTATGGGAAGATGCATAATTTTTCATAAAAAAATATTTATTGATTTAGTTAGAGTCCCCTCAGAAGGATATGCTTACTGTCCCTCGTATAATCTTCCAACAATATTGGAACATTTATTAAGAACGAGGATTAAGATTCATTATTTTTAGATTATGTGACATTAAGGAAAGTATCTCACTCAACTCTAAAAAATAGAGTGGTTGCTTTATTGATGTAAGATTTTCTGATTCTAAGGAAAGGTAAGAGAGATAAATTCAATATACCAAATGATTTTTTCTAGATTACTTGGTGAAAATGAAAAAGATATATATTGTTATGTTTATCTTTATTAAGTTACAAAACATTAATAAAACTTTTATAAAGTAAGAAATTATAATGTGTTTAGATTTTATAAGTATGTTGGTTGTGAAGGGCATAGAGATTTTTAAATATGATAACAAATCATATTCAATTAGAGAGAAGATTTATTTTATTTGTGAGGATACGATATCCATGATGGAATTAGTTTTGATGTTATATTATAAAGGTTTTTTAAAAGTTTGATAGTGCAGAATTATAGGTACAAGTATCATTGAAATTTTAGGAGGATAAGAAAAATAAAATAAAGGTTGAGGCTTATCCTACAGAAAAGTGAAAGAAATAAAAGAATATGTCTGATGAAGGTTTTAAATATATGATGAATCATAAGGCTCAGAAAAAGCTAGGGGGATCTAAAGATTGATATTTACCCTTTTGAAGATAAATGAATGAAAATATGGGCTTCCCAATAGTTGTAAGAAGAATAAAACAAGAAATAGTCAAAGGAGGAGGTTGCAAGAATCTAGAATTTTCGAATATTTGATGAAAGTAATAGAAATGTATTATGAGAATATTTCACTTACCACTTCACATAATGATCAAGTAAATCCATAATATGGTTTAGTATTCAACAAAAAATTGACTTTTCCATCCAAAATTATTTCTATATAGGATAAGGGAAAGAAAAATGTTGATGATGATGAATCAGTTCTAATTGTACCTCAAAAAGAATCTGTACAATAAATAACTGGAAAGGGAGCTCTTAGAACGAAAAAGTATATAAAAGATGAGATTTCTAAGAAATTAAATGAAACATTTTAGGAAAATAAAAGGAAGAAAAATAATGAGTATAATAAGAGGAGGAGGAATATGTTGAAGTAGAAAAATAAGTTGATGAAGAAGAGGAAGATGAAGATAATAAATAATCTAATAGTGAAGAAACAAATATGGATAAATATTTTTCATAATCATCCTTATCTTCATTTTTTTTATCCTCTAAGAATTATAGGGATGTAAAATTATGATTTACTTATGAATACAAATATTTTTTAGAAATGATAGTAGAATAGACGTCAAAGAAAGAATAAAAAGACCAACAGTCAAAGAAAAAGATGATGAAAATGTCCGGATTGATAAATATGTGGAAATAAAATATGATAATAAATTCCCTAAATAAAATGAAATGAATGGAGAAAAATTTGAGTCAGAACTAGTAGATAAAAACTCCTTGATGTTGAGTACGATCAATCGTACTCATAAGAAATGATATCTCAAAATGGTTCTGATTTTATTTGAAACTTCTTAGAAAGATTATAAGAAACAATTAATTATTTTCCTCATATTGAATCAAGGTGTCAGTTCATTCCAAACTACATTAGTATAAAATCTAAATATATAAATTTTTAGATAGAATCATTTATTCTGATCAAATATGAATTGAAAAGTTTTCAATAAAACTCTTATAATCACAAAAGATCACTCAAACAGATGGAAAAGGTGTCTAATCAGTTGGATTCTAATATTCATATGCATGATGAACAAATTGATGAAAGAAACTCATGATATAATCATCTAAATTATTTAATATATTATCATTAGATATGGAAGATAGTTTAATTTTTGTTAAGTAATTCAGATATTCCACAGATGAACAGACTAAGAAGTCAAATGTTTTAAAACAAAAGATTCAAGATATGAAGTTAAATATTTGTAGACTTGAATCATGTGAAAGTGAGATGATCGTAACGAGGTATCAGAATAAATAATTTTTTGAGGATGTCATTAGGTTAAGGACTCAGGAATAATGAATTGATATATTGGAGAAAGAACGTAGTGAGTTCAAGAAAATAGTGGCCTTTATAAAGACCTAGATTAAGAAATATTTTTTTCAACTCTTGATGTAGTTTTTAAAACTTTTTATTTTTAATTAATTTTATTTTAATAAAAATAAGATTTTATTGAATGTTTTATAATTTATAATTGTTTTATTTTTCTTTATATTTACGTTGATTATTTGTTAGTTCAGTATTATTTCATATGTTATCCTTCTAAATTTTCATGAAAATTCAAATTTTTTCCCATTATTTTTTAAAATAACTAAGGGGATAATATTTTATAAAGGACTGGGGGATATTTTAAATTTGAGGATGATATATTAAGGTGGTATATTTATTTCAAAGTGTATATTGTTTTATTTAAATGGGAGAATATTATACTTGGGGAAGTAATGTTTATAAAGGGGGATACGTTTTCTTTAATAAAGAATCTCATAAAGACTCCATCACATTCATCATCATATTTAGAAGAGTCCCAAACTTATGATAGTTAAGGTTTAAATAATAACTCTAAATATGGAGTTCTTAATAAAAATTACTATATTTTTTCATGTTATTATACCATTTATGTTTTGTAGTTTGTGCTTTCTAAAAATAGAGAGATTGTTGAGTCAAAATTATTACTTCTTAATTTTCTATTCCTTTAGTTTTCAAAATCACAAACACTTTCATAAAAACAATTATAACATTTTTAGTCCCATGTGACTTAATATATTTTTGTTGAAACCATTACCTTGAATCATACATAAAATAAATTTCTATTATATTAAGAATATAAATTAACATTCTGCATTATGATAATCGGATTGAGTATGAGTTTGATTCATCATACATAATGTTTATTAAACTAGGAGTTAAACTTTTTCCTTGTCTTTCAAACTAAAAAAAATTCATTACCATTAGTCTGATACTGGAACCGAACCATTAAAATGACTCTTATGAGGATTGTCATACTGTCAAAGGATAATAAAATCCATCAGACTAACCAAAGTTTATAATCAGAATATGTTGGAATTTTTTATCGTAAGGAATAAATATATTATTATAATTTTTCTATATCAATACGTTGTCAGAAATTCAGTTACATATGATATTTCAAGTGGCAGATATATGAGGACATTCTAATAAAATCAAAAATATGATCATGGGATCTTCACCTATAAATAGTGAGTCACTTAAAGAGTTTGGAGAAAATTTCATTAAAATATCAAGTCATCTAATGATTTCTAAGAATTAACTTTTCATTATTAGTCTATTTAACTCTTTAGAGTGTTTGAAGTTCTAAGAAATCACTATCATAGTTGTTTCCTTATGAAAATTTTCTTTGGAAATCACATCCAATCATTGTTATGATCGAAGGATTTTTGGGATAGGAAGATGGTGAATATGATCAATCAGATTGATTGATTCTCGGGATAATAAGATAGATTTGATCATCATATTCCGGGACTCTAGTGAGAAGAAGACCGGTCTATTTGGATCATCATATCAAGTTATTTCCTTGTAAGGAAAGATAGAAATAACTATTAGTATAAAATAGTTGATAACTTTAGCCAATTTTATTGACTACCATACTCTTAAAGTTTAAAGAGATCAATATTTTAATACCTTGTAAGTTATTGTTACTATTATAATATATTTTATTTCTTGTTTTTAAAAGTTTCTATTCTCATGTGAACATAATTGAAACTAGGTTGTCAAACTCATCATTCCTTTCTGTTTATTTTATCATTTTAGCTCTGATTACAAGGAACATACATTGATATAAATTAAATCTATTGTGATTTTGATCATGACTCTAATAATTGGTTGAGTCTTAGTCTGATAAATTTATTTTAAGAGGCTTTGTGTTTTTCATAGTTTAAATATTTTTAAACTAAATTTTTTAAACTACAACTCACCCCAATTGTAAATATAGTAATCATAATATAATATTACGATCCTATACTATCATCCTAATATTTAGATAAAAATTTATGTCTGTTAAGGAATTTAAGATTATTATTCCTCATATAGATTATAAAAGTATAGGGGGTCCATTTTTCAGAATTGAAAATTTTGAATTATTATATTTTAAGATCAAAATAGAAAATCCAATGATATATGAAGAGAAAAATAATAAGTATAAAAAAATACAAGATGGAGGGATGATTATGTAAAATCATATTAAAGGATTAGAACGAGCATTGACTAATCTACCTTTATTCGTAGCTCAACCAATTCATAGATCCTGAATGCTTTCTGATACTGGTCATACTATTCCAACTCATCTAGAACCAAAAAATTTAGATTTTCTTGAGACATATGGTATTCTTGTAGTTGTAGAAAAGTAAAAAGTAAAAGAAGTTATAATTTCATATGAAGTAGAAATATTTACACAGAAGTTAGTATATTTTTTTTAAAAGTCATCTAAGAAGAAAGTTGAAAAATTAATTCAATATATTGTAAATGTATTTTTAGGAACATTGAGGTAGTTAGATAATAAACTACAAGAATAAGAAGAAAATTAAAAGGTATAAGTGTAATAATAAGATATCTCATTAGAGTCATCATTATCTTATACATCCTTATCAACCCAATCAAATAAAGACCCAATATTAGATTTTTCTATAAATGATAAGTCATTATCCCATGAAGAAGTGGATGCCCGAAATTTTATTGAAAAATTATATGAAAATATATTGACCAATTGGGAGGTTTATGTGATTAATATTTCAGAAGTTAAAAATTTTGATGGAAAAGACAAATCTGGTGTCAAATTATCTCAGTAATATATATCAAAAGCTTCATCGAATTCATATGATACATCATCCATTATAATATATAAAATAATATAGTATATTTTTCAAAATCTGAAATAGAAAATGAATTCAATGAAATTTTTTACAAACATTAAATCTCAATGAATGATGATCCATAATAGTTTAAATGAGGAATATGAGTCATTAAATTTGTTGACAGAATTAGATTTCCATAATGGGGATGATATTAAGTGTTTCCAAGTCAAATCAAAGGCATAATAAAATATTAAATCAGACGATTAAATGTCCAGGAAAAGTAGATTGTGATTGAAAGTAATTATTGATATGTTTTTCAAGGTCAATAACTTATCTTTTTACATTGATGATTCTTTTGTTAAGTTATCTTCATATTTATCTTCTAGGGTAATGTTAGAGAAAGAGTTAAAAGATATATCAGAATCTCAAAATCAAGAAATATCTATTTATAAATAAGATATTCAAAAGTAAAAATGATATTGCAAGGATATGATCTGTTGAAGAAAACCTCATTATCCTGAAGGTAGAAAAAAAATAGAGATTTTTATGAGAATATTATTAGTTTTAAGGAAGAGAATCAGATTTTCAGAATCATGTTGGAGAAGATAGCCATGTTTTAGTATTTTGAAATAGAATCTGAGAAGAACGAAGAAGATTTTAAGTAGGTAAAAGAAAATTTCAAAATGTTTTACAAGAAAGAATAAATATTCTTTTTCTAAATTTTTAATGTATTTTTAAATTAAAATTTTTGAATGGAAAGTTTTATGAATTAATTATCATCCAAATATATTTTTGTTTGAATGTCTTAAAATTTTACATGGATGAATGTTCTTTCATTTTTTTATTGGATGAATAATTATTCTAAAACAATTTTGTTGTACTATATTTTTTAGAATTTCAAGAAAATATGATAATTTCCCTATTCATTTTTTCAAATATCAAAGGGGGAGGAATAATACAAAGTGGAGGAAATATTCTAGAGGGGGATTATCGAAGGGAGAGAAACTTTCTAAAAGAAAACAATTTATTGAAGGGGAGAATCCATGGTAATAATATTTACTATTGGATGTAGAAATTTTAACTAAAGTAACTAATAAACATTGGGGGAGTAAATATAATTAATGGGGAGATATTTTATATGAATATTTCCTTTGAAGATCATAAACGTACAAAGTGTTGTATGTTTTTTCATGTTAATAGTTTATCATTTTATGTGTTTTGTTTTGTGATTTCCAAAAAGGGGGAGATTGTTGAGTCAAAAGATTATACTTTCTAATTTTCATTTCATTAGTATGGAAAATCACAAACACTTTCATGAAACCTTATTTTACAAACTTTATATATCCCATGTTTCTTAGAATGTTTTTTAGATAAAACTGTTTTCTACAAAATATAGAAATATTTATTATATAAATGAAAATAAAATTTATATTATTTAATTCAATACATTGGTTTAACTTATAGTCTAGTCCATTAGAATAACTGGTTTATTTTCAATCAAATTGATTTATGTTCTTCCCATCAGAATGAAGGAAGTCTTATACATCAGATTAAATGGGTTCAGATCCATCAGACTGACCATAGTTTAGTTCATGAGACTAAAAACAGGATAGTCCATAAAACATGTCACGACCCATCCATAGGGCCCGCGCCGTGAATACCCCAAGCCCACCTTCCATAGGCCAGGGGCTGGCGACTAGAACCAATTGTGTAAATCCCGATAAAAAGGGGAAGGCATTGCCTTTTTATAAAGTAAACAAAACACAATAGAGTACGCAAGTGAAGTAAGCACTAAGTAAAACTGGGTACAATGTAAGTGCTAAAAAAGTAAATGGTCTAGTATACAAACCCAAATGAAAGTACAGTACAACTTAAAGGAAAGTACAACAACAGTAAGTAAAACAGCAACACCGAGTCATCCTCCGGAAATCCCACCTGAAGGGTGGGTACAGATAGTCTCCTCAGCTCCTCGGGTTCGGTCGTCCGCTCCGTGTACGCCCCTCCAAGCGGTCTACCTCCGGGTACAGTACAGCTCCACAAGCCTCTACCTCGATCAGTGTTGTCTGTCGTCTACATCCAACACAACGTAGTGCGAGCATAGCCCATGCAGGGGTGAGTATATGATACTCAGTAGGGACCCCGAGACCCCTGAAGGTCTCTCCAAATCCATGAAGGATAAACCACAAAGGAAAGATACAATCATGAAGTATCAACAACACTACTTAGGTATATGACCATACATATACCTAAGTCATCAGTTACAGTTCGGCTCCAGCTCCCGAGCCGAAGCACAACCCAGTCCATAGAGGAAAGCACAACCCAGTCCACATAGGAAAGCACGACCCAACCCACACAGGAAAGCACAACCCAATCCACACAGGAAAGCAAGTCAACCACATCAATGATAATGATTGAAAATCAATACTAATCTCACACAGGTATACACTTCGTAAGGAAATAGAGATGATCAGATGTAGCCACTGATTCCTCAAAGCTGTTGGACCCACATAGGATACAAGACCAGCTAAGCTGTCGGACCCACAAAGGATACAAGACCAGCTACTCTGCCAAACCCACACATGATACAAGTAAAGAGGTCAATACTGTTGGACCCACAAAGGATACAAGAACAGTAGTCATCAATGTCGATACCACGAAGGATTCCAGTATGGTCATCGTCACTGCCGAACCCACAGATCTTCCATGTATAGTCTTCCTCGTTGCCGAACCCACGGAGGATCCAAGTGCAGTCGCCATCGTCGTAGTCGCAGCCAGTTCTAGGGTTCCTGCACACAGCAAGCTCGATTCTGGGAGGGTCCGCTCCTCGAGCAAGAGAGAGAGAGAGAGTCGATACATCAACTATCACGAATTCTAGAGTTGAAGTATCCCAATGTTCTGTTTCGTCAAAAGAAACCCAACGCGACAGACGGTGCGTCAATCGGACGCCCGGTCTGAGAGTTATTGGCTTTTTCGTCCCTAGGGCCTGGTTGGTTTTTAAGCGAAAACCAACCTGACCGTACTCCATATGCATCCCAACCTCAATAGGAGTAAGCCAAAAGGACCTTCTCAACAAAAGGATCCCAACAAAATTGGCGGCACATCAATCGGACGTCCGGTCCTTACGTTATAAGCATTTCCGCTCTAAGGGCCCGGTTGGTTTTGAGTTTGAACCA
The DNA here is from genome assembly GCA_963277665.1 of Viscum album. Taxonomy (NCBI): domain Eukaryota; kingdom Viridiplantae; phylum Streptophyta; class Magnoliopsida; order Santalales; family Viscaceae; genus Viscum; species Viscum album. The sequence continues at coordinate 77,190,568 of OY728163.1, read as the reverse complement.
ACCAGGATGTGCCCAAAACTTTGTCAAAACCTCAAGTGTAATATACCGAAACGACAGTCTGGATCCAAGGATTCCTACGCAACATACGATGCATCGATCGGAGGTCTGTATCTCATGTTATGGGCAAAAGACCGAAAATAGTCCGAAGTGGGGGGTATGGGCCCGGCCCCACCACCCCCCCCCCCCCCCCGGTCAGCCCGGTAGGGCGCGGCCGGACCCGTCTGGGCATGGCCTGGCCGGAGGGGGCGCTGGCTCGGCCAGCGGGCCGAGCAGGGGGGACGTGGTCCCCACTCTGCGCTCCGCGGACGCGGTGACCGACGCTTCGTCTCCCAGGATCTCGTGCGGTTGCGGGATCCAGCTCCTCCCCGCCATGGCTTTAGCTGCAGAGGTTCCTCCTGGCGGCGCGCCGGGGCACCATCACACCGGTGACCCACGCTGCCAGAGTTTTCTACGAGCCACCGGAGTCATTCCAGTGGTCTGTTCTTGCTCCCGTCTATGCCTGCGGTCGTCCCGGGACCCGTAGATTACTGTGAAGGCCTCCAATCACCATTTCGGTCCCATTTCGTCATCGCCAAGAATTATGTGCATCAAGAACAAACTAGCTCTGGGTTCGGACTTGTTCATTAGTCCACACCCACCGTGTTAGTGGTTAAAACATTACCAACTAATGCACACCACTTCGGGGATATAAAAATCACCTAAGGAAAATTATTCAAATTCCCATACCTCAAAAACGAAGACGATCATCAGTGTCATGGGGGGGAAGGATCGTAGGAATCGTTGGGGAGCGCAGAGGAGGAAGTGGTGTCTCCTCTCTTGAAACGGAGAAAGGTAAGGGTTGCGCGTCGTCGATCTCCGAGGAACTGGCATTCTTCGTCGTTCTTCGTCGGAGGTTGGCATTCTTCCTTGAACAACGAAGCTCTCCTTAATAAAATAATAGATTCCCCTATTATTTTATTATACACGCAAAGGAAATCTCCCCTAAATAATTTACCACACTAATTAAAATGTGTTGACATTTAATTAAATAAGGGAGAGAGAAGGTTCCCCATTATTAAATGCATTGGCTGTTAAATTTAAAAGGGGGAAACAGGAAGGTTCCTCATTAAATTATGGGTTGACATAATTTAATGGATTGAGGCGACATTTAATGGTGGTTTGTCAAATTAATGGGGTTTATTAAAGATATTTAGAGGGAATTAAATGGTGGGGCTCATGGGGGCCCCACCTCTCTAACATCTCCACTTGGGTAGTTAAGTGGCTATGGGCCCCACTTTTAACTACCCATGGGAGGGGGAAAACCACATTAAGAAAATAGAAATTTTTCCAACAAATTTTATTTAATTCTTAAACAAACCCCCAAAAATTATCTTCTCCTCTTTTGCGAACGAAACTACGGTATGTTTCCCATTAAGCAATTATCGGCATTGTGAGTTCATTGGTGCCCTTGGATTTTAATTCCGAGCACCGGTTCAAAAGTTATAAAAACACGCTCGTTCGTTCACTGAACGTACCTGAGCAGAACTTCAAAAAATCGATTCCGGACACACCGGGCTTCAGAATAAAACATCGTCAGAAGCCACAGACTCGTAAAATTCCAAAGTATTTAAAAAAATTCCTTGAAATTTCTAGTTCTTTACATTACTCCCACCATAGGGCTTTACGTCCCCGTAAAGATACAACATAAACTAGGGAAAAAATTAGTGTACTGAGCACGTATCTGAGCCTCCCACTCCCATGTTCTCTCCTGTAGGTTCCCATGCTGCCAACGAATACGCACCAGAGGAATCAACCATCCATGTAGGACCTGCTCCTGTCGATCCTCGATCTCCACTGGGACCTCTGCAAAAGTCACCTAGTCATTGATGTCCATTTAACACCCTGAGATTTTATGAAAAATATTCTTTTTAATTTCATTAATGTCTTGTGTTGTACGCTACACCAAAAGGAGCTTTCACAACACACATCCTTGACTTGCCTTGCATTACACGCAATCGTGACCTTCCTCGATAGCGTGTGTAGTACGCAATTCCGAGTTTAACTAAACAACGATATGCTATTAAAATATTATTAAAACTAGCCATTATGAATAGTAATAACCACTTTTTGAAATTTTGTAAATTTTATTTTTCAAAATGGACTTCATTTTTGGATTCGGAATATCGAAATTATATTAGGGTGAAATTTTGGTACTTTTCGAATGACTTTCATTTTCTAATGAATAGTAAAAATTACTAAATTTTAATTAAAAACAACCTTTTTCAATCGAAATAATTAATAGTGATAAATTATTAATTTGAGTGGTTTTAAAGTATATTTAGAATATATTTTCACAATTTAATACAATGTTGTTAGTTGGATGTAATTTCACATTTAAACCAGACATAAACAAGTGTCAATCTTTTGATAGCTATTATCTTTTAAAAACACGCTATTTGTTTTCACGATGGAAATTAATTTCTAAATTAGTTAATGTAACTGATATGTTTTGAATTTGGTAAAATAAAAATCATTTTTGAATTCATAATATCAAATATAGCTTAGGCCTAATTTTTGGTATTTTTCTGGAAACTTTCATTTTTTGATTAATAGTGAAACCACTAAGTGGTAGTTAAAAAAACTGAATTTTTCATAAAACATAATTTTACCGCTTCTGTGAGTAGAATTTCGAAAATCCGAGAGACACAATTAATATCAAGGACTAAAATGTGGTTCAATGAGATGAAAATAATTTTTGGTGAATAGTAACTTTTTACTTTTTTTTACCACGGTTAAAAGTAAATAGGGTAGTTAAGGGTAAAAATGATATTATTATTACCCTAACACATGTCCTAATTCTATTGGATAAGTTTAATTCTAGCAAAAACAACCTTAGGAATAAAATATGACCATTTAGGCCCACTTGGATTAGATTAGGACATTTATTATCAATTTATTTAAAGAAGGGTTAAAATAGTTAAAATCAATGTTTAATAACTAACGAATTTTTAATATAGGTTTATACATAAGATAAATTAGACTATAAATATTCATTAGAAATCTAAAAAGATTTCCTACATAATTATATTTTATTTTTAATTTTTAGACTTTAAATAAGTTAATTTATTTAAGACATAAAGATGATGGAGTAATTATCTTATTAATGAAATATTGACATAATTGATGTTATAAATACCCAAATAAATGTAATTTGTGATTTGTTATGAATTCCAATAATTTTATAGGTTAATATGACATTTTCTTATTGATATAAGTAACTTTTTTCGAACTAATAATTCTGTTATGATTTTCACAAAAATCAATTACTAAATAGAGTCAAAATTGGCATAAAATAGTTTTTAAAACAAATATTATATTATTAATTGTTATTTTATTCCTAAAAATCTAAGGATCGTCCAAATGACTTAGATAAGGTTATATATATTAATAATAAACAACTTGGCGTTCGTTTGGCTTGTTATAGTATGTTTATTAACCTTATAATGTAAGAACACAAAAAGACACGGTAAAAGTAAAATTATCTAACTTAAAGTTAAAACTAAATGATAATGTTAAAATAGTAAACTAAACTTGTCCAAATTATATTGTATGAGATGCGTTCGACCCATCCCCACATTAGCTTCGAAATAAATCAATTTGTAGCTATTTAAAATCGAATATGGCTTTATAATAAAATAATATTTTTAGTTTTTACAAAGGTGCCCCTCTCCTCCCTTATAAAAGGGAACCTCCTCCCTCTCTTATTCACACTACTTTGAGCCTTAAATCTCGGCCAAACCCTGCCAAATTCTCTTCTCCACTTCCCTATAAACATCCTAGTGGTCCTGGTCTTCTTCAAAGACAAATTTTAGTGCCCTAATAGGAGTACTCAAAGAGGCGCTTCAAAGAAGAGGTAATGTTCGTTACCGATTCTTTCAACTTTATTTCTTCTTCCACTTCTTCTTATTAGGTTTTTTCAGTATGAATTAATAACATCAGTATCAATCATATACTAATATTTTATTATAAGTATTAAACAACCCTATTTCACTATCTATCCATCCTACGGAAAACGAAATCACCGTGCGTGCGTACGTACGGAATACCGTCTCCACGTCGTGGTGTAATCTATTTTCCACCACCACCTTACTTGGATGGGTATAGTGGTGTACATAATATCTATATATGATTATTGTAAAGTGATATTGATTCTGAAATAGTATACATACACTCCAATACAATTCCACGATCATGAGAACGATATCATCGCTCGTGCGTACGTACGGACTACCGTCTCCACGACGCGATGAGATTCATTCTCCACGTTAACCATTCATGAATGATTATAAAGTATATATAATAAGTAATCATGAAATATATGACATAATACTGATACTATATTTATGTGTATATATATGCATTTCATCTACTTAATTCCATTCAACTCAATAAGAAAATGAAAACAACGTTCATGCGTACATACGGACTACCGTCTCCATGAACGGTGTATTTCTTTCCATCTACTGATCTATTATATATATGTATATTCTGAATATATATTATATATAAATCATATTTTATATTCTGGAATTACTTAATCATGATCTATGTAATCATATGAATAATTACAAGTCAAAACACGGACGACAAATGAAACGATTTTACCCAAAACGCTCTTTAACATGGAATTTACAAAAGAACGGGTAATATAAAGTCATAAGTGAACCATATATGATATCATAACAATGAGTTTGATTCTTGAATAAGTCAATGTAATTATTTAAATCATTATACAGGAGGTTCAGACACTTACGAAGCAAATCGGACCTAATGTAAGGGAAATATCACAATCTCATTTTTATCCGAGATTGTTTATACTTTGGAATTTACTGGGGTGTATTTTATCATCCACATCCATGTTTCATAAATATTTAATATTATTTACATCCACCTACAATTTTTAAATCCAATTTTACCCTTTGGTGAGTTTATAGTAAAAGATATGAAAAGAATCTTTTTTCGTTTTTCGTACGAGGTACTTTTTGACTTTTCCGACAAAAGTAAGAGAAGAATTTTTTTTAACTTATACGGAATGAATGGATTTTTAAAACATTATTTCGAAGAAGCTTCCTTTATAAGTTTTCATTTTTATTTTTAATCAACTTCTTTTAGTTTAAAATTGTATGACATGTTAAGAAAGGAAAATGTTTTTGAAGTAAAAAGATATTTTCCTCAAGAATGGAGTCCAAGTGTTTTATCAAAATTATTTTCCATCTAAGATAATATAGGGTTCTGTTTCTATCTCCATTATTACATTGATTTGATTATGTTGTGATGGGATTGTTTTTAGGAATTCCTTTATCTTATATGAATTGTTTTATGATGTCATGTTGTTTAAGAATCCTATTTTTATTACATGGGTTATGCAATGATGTATGGTTTATAATTTTGTGTCACACATATGAATGGTATCATTATGAGATGGGTGGGACCTATATCTCCCTCCAATGAATTGGGTAATTATTTTATATCTCATGTGATAGACATGGATGGAACGGCAGGTTAAACCGGTTCAGTGAAACAGGACTGAAACGAGGAATGAACTCGGTTCAGAAATGGACTTTGTCCACTAAGATAGTCTTGGAAATTATTCTTGACTAATAAGAAATGATTATATATGATTATGTGTGTATGAAACAAAGTTTCATGTTTTAAGTTATGATTATTGGGATTACATTTCACTACTATGATTTATCCCATGTTATGAAATTATGATCTCTTTTGCAGGTTAATATTTCCAAAAGATATGTTCTTATGAATATGTTATGATTGATATTTCTTTTGATTACCCTTACTAAGCATTTGAGCTCACCCTTTTAATGTTTTCTTTTCCCCGGGATATAAAGAAAGGTTTTAGGTATGAAAAAAAGTGGAAGATCTTTGTTGGGAGATTTTGAAGATCGTTCACCATGATTAGAAGATTTTATTCTGAGTTTCCAAAGACACTAAACTATTACGATCCTCGTGTGTCTGTTTTTGTTATGTATTACGTATTCTGAAAAAGTAATGTATTGTCCATGTACGTCAAGCTTTGTGTCTCTACATTCCAGCTCCCCGTGGTCGATGATATGTGTCGGGTCGTGCACGTATCTCCTCCATTGAGATACGTGGAAGACGTCGTGCACCCGGTTCAACTGAGGTGGAAGGGCCAGGCGGTAAGCCACCTCTCCAACCCTACTAAGGACCTGAAAAGGCCCGATGAAGCACGGAGATAACTTGCTGCCCCAGCCAAATCTCAGTAACCCACGTCGAGATGAGACCCATATGAAAATATGGTCTCCATCCTCGAAATCCAGTGGCCTCCACCTCCTATCAGCATAGGACTTATGTCTGCTCTGTGCAGTTCTCATCTTCTCCTAGATGACCTGCACCTTCTCCGTCATAGTCTAAACCATATTTGGTCCTATGAGTGCTAACTCACCAGGGTTAGTCTAGCACAGAGGTGATCTTCTAGGTTGGTCGTATAGTGCCTCGTAAGGTGTCATCCCGATGGTGGAGTGGTAGCTGTTGTTGTACGAAAACTCCACCAAGGGTAGGTGATCCTCCCAGCTGCGACCAAAGTCAAGGACACATGCACGGAGCATGTCCTCGAGTGTCTGAATGGTCCTCTCCATCTGGCCATCCATCTGAGGGTGAAAGGCAGTGCTTAGGTGTAGCTGCGTCCCAAAGGCCTCCTGCAACCCCTACCAAATCCGGTAAGTAAAGAGAGCGTCTCGATCATAGATGATATATGATGGCACCTCATTAAGTCGTACGATCTCTTGAATGTAGAGGCATCCCAATATATCTACTGAGCCCTGCTCTCTGATCGGTAGGAAGTGGGCCGACTTGGTGAGTTGGTCTACGATCACCCAGATGGTGTCGTGTCCTCTGGAAGTACGTGGAAGCCCTGTCACGAAATCCATGGATATCTCATCCCATTTCCACTCCGGGGCCTTTAAGGGCTGTACCAAGCCTTCAGGTACCTGGTGCTCCACCTTCACTTGCTGGAAAGTGAGGCATCGAGAAACGAACTCTGCCAAAGCCTTCTGCATACCTGACCAACAGTACTGTCGTCTGAGGTCCTGATACATCTTCACTACTCCAGGATGTACCGCTAGAGGGGAAGTGTGGAACTCCATTAGCACCTAATCTTGCAGTGTAACTGGTACCCTGGTACATCCCCGGAAGGGGAGGATGTGCTCCCCACCTTCAGAAAATCCATCGGGTGCCAGTCTTGAGGATATCTGAGCAAGTCGCGCCTCACAGTCAATGTCCCCATGCTTTGCCTCTCTGACCCGATAAAGAAGTGGAGGAGTGACTGTGAGGGACTGTAGATAGGCTGCCCCATCTCTATCCATGATGGATATCTGCAAAGTAGCTAACTGGTTCGTCGCCTCTCCGAGTAGCTGAATACCCGATCTCCTGCTGAGAGCATCATCCACAACGTTCCCCTTTTCGAGAGTATAGACGATCTCAACTTCATAATCCTAGAGGAACTCGAGCCATCGCCGCTGTCTCAGGTTCAGGTCCTTCTGCGAGAAAATGTACCTGAGACTCTAGTGGTTAGAGTAGACTGTAAAGAGCTCTCCCATGAGATAGTTTCGCCACATCTTCAGGGCGAAGACCATTGCTGCTAACTTTAGGTCATGGGTAGCATAGTTCCGTTCGTGCTGCCTAAACTTCCTTGAACTGTAAGCGATCACTGCTCACTCCTGCATCAGGACACACCCGAGCCCATTCCATGATACGTTTCAGTAAACTACATACCCTATGCCCTCCTCCGGTAGCCTCAAGATAGGCGCATTGGTCAATCTCCACCTCAGCTCCTGGAAGCTCTGCTGACATCTTTCTAACCACACGAAGGGTTTCCCCTTATTCTTCAAATCTGTAAGTGGTGCCACAACTCTGGAGAATTTTGGCACAAATCTCCGATAGTACCCAGCCAGACCTAGGAAACTCCACACCTCCATCACGCTCCGGGGTGGCTCCCAAGCAAGTACCGCCTCGACCTTCACGGGATCCACTGAAACTCCCACCTCAAAGATGACGTGCCCCATGAAGTGAACCTCTCGAAGCCAGAACTGGCACTTCGAGAGCTTACCATAAAGCCGGTGCTCTCAGAGTGTATCCATTACAACCCGTTGGTGGTAGGCATGCTCCTCCTTGGTCTTCGAGTAAATCAGTATGTCGTCAATGAAGACTATGACAATCCGATTGAGGTAGGGTTGGAAGATCATATTCATGAGACTCATGAACACTGTTGGAGCGTTGGTCACACCAAAGGGCATAACAAAGAACTCATAGTGGCTATACCGACACCTGAAGTCCGTCTTCTGTACATCCTCGTCCCAAACTTGGAACTGATGACAGCCTGACCTAATGTCTATCTTTGAGAACCAACATGCTCCCTTGAGCTGATCGAAGAGGTCCTCAATCCTTGGAAGTGGATACTTATTCCTCACGTTCACCTAGTTCAGGCGACATTAATCGACACACAGTCACAGGCCCCCATCCGCCTTCTTAGCGAATAGGACCGGAGAAGCCTAGGGTGAAACACTGGGTCTGATGAAACTTTTCCCCTATAAGTCCTCCACCTATACCCGAAGCTCACGAACCTCGGTGGGAACCATCCGATATGCTGGAGTGGATATCGGTGATGTCCCGGGGTACATGTCTATATATAAATCTACCTCCCTACGAGGAGGTAGTCCTGGAACATCGTTAAGAAAAATGTCCGCATACTGATCCACCACTATATGAAAACTCGGACTCCGCACGTCAACTGCTCTGAGGATGAGACTAGCCAACTGATGTGTGATCGGATACCCTCTCCTCTGCGTGATTCAATCCTATGCTGTGAAGGTTTCCTTCTCTCCATTTAAGGTGAACCTGGTCCCATCCGTTTGGACACACTGCACATTGCGCCTAATACAGTCGATCTGAGCATGGACTATAGATAAATAGTCCATACCCAAGATGATGTCGTAAGGCCTCGACGCCGCTACAAGAAGATCCCAGCCAAAGCTCTCGCCTCCTAAATTAAAATCACACTGCTGGAACTAGTGCATAATCATCGAGTCTGCTCCCGTAGGAGTATCTTGTCGCAAGGATTGAGCCAACGGCTCCGTCAGAATCTTCATGCTCCGAAAAAGGGCATCAGCAATAAAAGAATGACTCGCACCTACGTCTATAAGAACTGCAGCAAGTGTGGAGTAGACACAGATAGTACCTCGAATCATCTCGGGTGCACCGTGGTCGTAATCCTCTTCTGCCTGGAGTTGAGCCTGCCTCTACCCGCCAGCTCCCTGTAGTCGGGGTGGACCTCATGGGGGTGGTGGTGGTAGAGCCTCGAAACATCTTCCACCACCCAGTGCTCGGCCAGATCCTCTTCCTCGTCTGCCTGCTCCGTGCGGACCGCCATGGTCAAACCTCTGCCTCTGCTTGGGAGGTCCCTCCAGTGTCTGCTGCTCGTCTGCATGGCGGGTCGGGCAGTCACGAGCCATGTGGCCCTGCCCACCGCATGCATAACATTGTATGCTCCTAAAAAGGCTAGCTCGACACCGTGTGCCCTGAACAGCCAAACCTGTGTCCTGAGGTCGACCACCAGACGGCCTGGTCCGCTTGGACCCCTATCTCATCTGTCGACTACCAGCTTCAGAAGACACCGCTCCGTGTTGTCCTGCGGTGGGTCTCGCTACTGATGCTGATTGGCGATAAATATCTCCACTAGGAGGGCTCGATCCAGCACCCCCACCTGGGTCGGGATGCTGAGTGGAATCGTCGAAACTCTGATCTCATGTCTCAACCCCTGCTCAAAGTTCCAGGCCCGGAAAAATGGGTCCCGTACGATGTTCCTGGACTAGCGTGAGAGGTCGGTAAATCTCACCGAGTGCTGGGCTACTGACATACTACCCTGCCGCAGCTGTAGTAACTCCTGGATGCGCACCACACAGAGGGTGGCTGGAAGGAACTCTGAGCAGAAGATGCTCTCGAAGTCCATCCAAAGTAGAGATGCCTCATCGTGCACTTGGAGCATCAGGCTCCACCATCTACCTACTGATACGTGCAGGAGACTCGAGGCAAGGATCACCATGAGGTCTGCTGGTGTCCCTACCAATATGAAGACTCTGACGATAGCCTCCAGCCAATCCGCAGTTGCCAAAGGATTTATCTCTCTGCGGAACCTGGGCGTCCTCTACCTCTGAAACTCCTGAAATGCGCTCAGGTGGCATGCACTCTTCACCGCTGGGGCAGGTAGCATCGGTGGCTCAGTGGGTAGAGGTACCTCCAGTACCTCCACTGTAATGGGGCCCTTCACTAAGGCCTCATTGCTCGGTGGGATGCCGTCTCTTACAAAGCTCAGAACCCTAGCTAGCTATCGTCAGGGGGCCATCCTGAAAAGAAACAGGTGTTCCACAATTAATACAGTATACCTGGTGACCTGACATAAAGTATTCACAAAGAAAACTTTTGAAACACATATGAAATCAATGTTTTCATAAACTGAGTTGGAAATCAGAAGTCAGGGTCCCAGTGTATGGATACGTCGGTCGCTGCACCAACACTGGACTCCCTGGACCGATAACCACACTCATTACTCTAAACATTATTGCTTCACAGAGAAGAAATTATCAGAGTCCTAAGTTCTGCGGTAGAACCGACACCTCTGATACCAATTTGTCACGACCCGTCCTCGGGGCTCCTACCGTAACTACCCCAATCCCGCCTTCTATAGGACAGGGGATGACGACTAGCACCAAAGGCATAAATCGTGATAAAAAGGGGAAGGCATTGACTTTTTATAAACTAAACAAAACACAATAGAGTACGCAAGTGAAGTAAGCACTAAGTAAAACTGGGTACAAGGTAAGTGCGGAAAAAGTAAATTGGCCAGTATACAAACCCAACTAAAAGTATAGTACAACTGAAAGAAAAGTACAATAGTAGTAAGTAAAACAGCAACACAGAGTCGTCCTCTAGAAATTCCACCTGAAGGGTGGGTACAGATAGTCTCCTCGGCTCCTCGGGTCTGGTCGTCCGCTCCGTGTATGCCCCACCAAGTGGTCCACCTCCTGGTACCGTCCAGCTCCACAAGCCTCCACCTAGATCATTTTTGTCCGTCGTCTACATCCAAAACAACGTAGTGTAGTCATATCCCGTGCAGGGGTGAGTATACGATACTCAGTAGGGACCCCGAGACCCCCGAAGGTCTCTCAGAATCCACGAAGGATAAACCACAAAGGAAAGATACAATCACGAAGTGTCAACAACACTACTTAGGTATATTCCCATACATATACCAAAGTCATTAGTTACAGTTCAACTCCAGCTCCCAAGCCCTAGCACAATCCAGTCCACATAGGAAAGCACAACCCAGTCCACACAGGAAAGCACAACCCAACCCACACTGGAAAACACAACCCAATCCACACAGGAAATCAAGTCAACCACATCAATGATAATGATTGAAAATCAAGACTCAGCTCACACAGTTATACACTTCGTAAGGAAATGGAGATGATCAGATTTAGCCACTGATTCATCAAATCTGTCAGACCCACATAGGATACAAGACCAGATAAGCTGTCATACCCACAAAAGATACAAGACCAGCTACTCTGTCGGACCCAAACAAGATACAAGTACAGAGGTCAATACTACCGGACCCACATAGGATACAAGAACAGTAGTCATCACCGTCGAACCCACGGAGGATTTCAGTACGGTCGTCATTGTTGTCGAACCCACGGAGGATCCATGTACCGTTGTCCTCGTTGCCGAACCCATGGAGGATCCATGTTCAGTCGTCATCATCACAGTCGCAGCCAGCTCTAGGGTTCCCGCACACAGCATGCTCGATTCTGGGAGGGTCTGCTCCTCGAGAAAGAGTGAGAGAGTCGATACATCAACTATCACAAAGTCAAGATTTTATGTATCCAGAAGTACCTTCTCATCAAAAGAAACCCAACACGACAGACGGTGTGTCAATCAGACGCCCGGTCTGAGAGTTATTGGCTTTTCCGTCCCAGGGGCCCGGTTGGTTTTTAAGCTAAAAGAAACCCGACCATACTCCAGCTACGTCCAAACCTCAAGAGGAGTAATCCAAAATGACCATCTCAACAAAATTATCCCAACGCAATTGATGGAACATCAATCGGAAGTCCGGTCCTTAAGTTATAAGGGTTTCCGCTCCAAGGGCCCGGTTGGTTTTGAGTTTGAACCAACCCGGCCGTACCCAAACTTTTCTGAAACATCATGTGTAATATACTGAAATGGCCTTCTCAATCCAAGTATTCCTATGAAATTTATTTTGCGTCGATCGGAGGTTCGTAGCTCCAGTTATGGGCAAAAGACCGAAAACGACCCGATGTGGGGGGGGGGGGCTGGGCCCGGCCCAACTCCCCCCCCCCCCGGGTCTGGGTCCGGTCCGGTATGGTGCGGCCTATCCCGGCTGGGCGCGGCCTAGCCTGGTCCACGCGACCCGCCCCGGCCCGACCGGGGGGTGCGCTGGCTCGGCCAGCGGGCCGAGGAGGGGGGACAGGGTCCCCCATTTGCGCTCCGCAGACTCGGCGACTGACGCCGCGTCTACTAGGATCCCATGCGGTTGTGGGATCCAGCTCTTCGCCGCCACGGCGTGCCGGGGCGCCGCTGCCTCCGGGCAGCCGGTCGCTGCCTCTGGCCGCTAGAGTTTTCCACGGGCCACCGGAGTCATTCCGGTGGTCCGTTCCTGCTCATGTCTTCACCTGCAGTCATCCCAGGACCTGTAGATTACTGTAAAGGCCTCCAATCACCATTTCGGTCCCGTTTTCTCTTCGCCAAGAATTTCATGCATCAAGAACAAACTAGCGGTGGGTTCAGACTTGTTCTTTAGTCCTCACCCACCGCGTTAGTGGTTCAAATATTACCAACAAATTCACGCCATTTCGGGGATATAAAAATCACATAAGTAAAATTATTCAAATTCTCCTACCTCAACACGGAAGACGATCATCGGGGTCTTGGGGGGAAAGGATCGTAAGCATCATCGGGGCGTGCCGAGGAGGAAGCGGCATCTCCTCTCTTGCCGCGGAGAAAGTTAAGGGTGTCACATCGTCGATCTCCGAGGAACCGGAGTTCTTCGTAGTTCTTCGTCGGAGGCCGGCGTTCTTCGTTGTTCTTTGTCGGAGGCTGGCATTCTTCCTCACACAATGAAGCTCTCCTCCTTAATAAAATAATAGGTTCCCCAATTATTTTATTATACACGCAAAGGAAATCTCCCGTAAATAATTCACCACACTAATTAAAATGTGTTGACATTTAATTAACGAAGCGAGAGAGAAGGTTCCCCATTATTAAAGGCATTGGCTATTAAATTTAATAGGGGGAAAGAGGAAGGTTCCTCATTAAATTATGGGTTGTCATAATTTAATGAATTGAGGCGACATTTAATGGTGGTTTGTCAAATTAATACGGTTTCTTAAGGAGATTTAGAGTGAATTAAATGGTGGGGCTCGTGCGGGCCCCCACCTCTCTAACATCCCCACTTTAGTAGTTAAGTGGTTGTGGGACCCACTCTTAACTACCCATGGGAGGGGAGAAAATACCACCTTATGGAAATAGAAATTGTTCTGACAATTTTTGTTTAATTCTTAAACAAACCCCCAAAAATTATCTTCTCCTCTTTTGCGAACTCAACTATGGTAAGTGTCCCCTTAAGCAGTTACCGGCGCTGAAATTTCATCGGTGCCCTAGGATTTTAATTCTGTGCATCAGTTCAAAAGTTAGAAAAAACCCGCTCGTTCGTTCACTGAACGTACCCGAGCTAAACATAGAAAATTTTATTCCGCGCACACCGGGCCTCAGAATCAAAGGCCGTTAAAATCCACAGACTCGTAAAATTCCAAAGTATTTATAAAAAATTCCTTGAAATTTCTAGGTCTTTAAAAAAATCAAATTATTATATTCATAGTGTAGGAATTATTTCTTTCAGAATGAATTTATTTCAACATTGTAATGGTTATATCAAAATGACTTTGGATGGATAAGTTTTCGAAGATTTCAAATGAATAACATCTGAGGCCATTGTAACCAACTTCAATAATGGAAATTATATATGTTGGAGGGACGCCTATATATATTAGTGAATTCATGAAGCTAATAGATGATCTATTTTCAACTCAACAAAAATGATCAGACAGTCTAAACATCTCATTATTATGCTTTATAATATTCCATAGGGTTGTGTTCTAAAGATTACAATTGAAGAATGTTGAAATCATCAAATGTTTTTCTTATTTTGTATTCTCTTATTCGAATCAAGGTTTAAATCAAGGGATTCCAGGGATATGAAGATAGGTGATGCTGATCAAGCTGATCGATGGATTCCAGGGTATTTAATGATAGTGCTAACACTAATTATCATATCAAGGGATTCTATGGTTTTGGAAGATAGGTCAATTTTTATAATCGTATCAAGGACTTTCCTATTAGTGAAAGATTTACATTATAGTTAGATTGAAATATATTGATATCTAAGGTCAGAGTTTATTACATCCTTATCTCTTATGTTTAATGAGTATAATTTTTTTTAATGATTGTAAGTTATTATTTATTTTTTATAAGCTTTCATATTAATTTTTCTGACATGTTTCATATTCCACTATGAATTTACTTTAGAAATTTTATTTTACTAATCATTCAAATATATATTTTATTAGACTTTCTATGATCCCAATTAATAAATTTGACTTATAAATTTATTTTGGATCTGATACATATACTATGATCATTAGATGTTTAAAGAGTCTTGTCTTTTTAACAATAGCAGTAATAGTTTTTATGTAAGTATAATTTTTTAAACTATAATTCGCCCCCTCTTATAGACATAATTAACTCTTACAATACAACATATGATACTAATCAAAGAAAGAAATTCATAAGTCAACCCTACCAATAAATTCCCATATGTTTTTCTGAAATAAATTCATGCATACCATACCATTTATTATTCTGTATTGTAAGACATTTTAAATGTTGTCTTCTAACATGAGTCATTCAACCAAACCTTCCTTATACCATTTATAGTAATACATCAAATCCCACTCACATAAGATTTCCTAAAATTAAAAAACCTAATCACACAATCTACATATCCTCATATGTTGTTTATTTCATCACACTACAATTTATTTATTTATTTTTATTTTTTTCTTAGGGGATGAAAAAATCAGATAAAAGGTATACACACATATGTTATTTTGCAAATGTAATGAAATTTTTCAGATAAGTAATCAACAAATGGAAAAATTATTTTGGAAATATAATAAACATTAGTCTAACATATATATACGTTCTATTTTTTAGAACATACTCACATTTCATGGTTGTCTGAAATTTGGTGTAAAGGTATAAAATAAGACAATTTTATTATAAAAATTCAAACATAGGGTAAGAAAATTTCAATGGTTTTGTAAAGATACAATAATATTTGTCATTTAAAAATCCAATTTTACTAAAATAACTCATTAATGTTAATTTATTTTTTAAACTCACATTCCATAATTTAAAAAAAATATATTTATTTTTTAAAACAACAACAAATATAAAGATTCAATATGATTTTTTAGTAAATTCAATGATGTGATGGTAATTTGAAATGATAATTATGATATAGACTTAAAAAAATTAAGAAGATAAAAGACACAAAAATAACATTCAATAAGAAAAATAAATAAAATGTAAAATAAATGTGAAATATATGCAAACTAAAATAATAAATTATCCACCACCCACAACTATAATAGTAATGACCTCACTATAACTAAATAAAAGATAGAGAGGGGGGATATATCCTGGTGTGTTTCATGAATATAGGGATTATTGAAGGTGGAGTTCTTATGTTAGTGTATTTGGATGGGTTGTGTGGAAATTCATAAGATGAGGACCATTGAAGGTGATTATCTACTGTGTGTCTTAATATTTAACCAAAAAACACAAAAACGATAGACATTATTTACAATGTATTGGAAAAAGTAGTGAGAATAAATATTAACTAAGAAAACCTTCATCAGTTCATTATAAAGGATGAACTTATTCCCAATGTGGAACTGACAATGAATTATGATGAGATCATGGGTGGAGTCATTTCTCACATAATATATTCATAATTTCCCATGATAATCTCTTCATAATTCCTCCAACACATGAATCTTCAGTTTTCTTTCATAATCTAAACTAGAAAAATTATAATTTTATTTTTTAATGACTGAATAGGGACAGTGCTCTATCTCAATGTGGAGATGAGATCTCATTCCAAAAACAATATGATATGGTTTCGGGCCAAATTGAGTGTTTTTAAAGAATCATGTTAATCCTAGAATTAATCATTGAGTATAATAATCCAATATTTTATGTTGTGTTGGACAAATTTTTCCCTAATTTAATTTTATCTTTCTATTAAACACCTCTTATTTCCCTTTTATTTAAGGTTTATAAAAAGTATAAAATCAATGTTCAACATATTACCAATTAAAAAGTGACTACATTTTATGGTTTTAGTTTTTGAGAAACCTAGTCACCAATAATGAAACTATGAAATCCATGACAACAGAAGATTTTTTTTCTAAAAAAATGCAACTACCATTGAAACATCAGTACATGTATCTCATACATATACCCATTTAAATGCATAATGCAATGATAGAATTATGTACATGTTTTAAAATTAATTGAAAAATGACCCCAAAAAATAAAGTCCTCAAACAGAATACATTCCATGGAAAAGAAATTAGATGTTATGAAATATCATTTCTTTTATAGGAATTTCCTTTCCTTTGATAATGAGAAAAAGATCTAAAAATTTTATTAACATCCAAAATTTATTTTTGGATAAAATAACCCATAATCAAATACCTTTTGAGAAATATATTAGAGTCTGAATAGTCCCCAATAAGTATGAGTGTGAAAGAACTTGATGATGGAATTAAACATGTTATTAAGAACAAAAATCTATAAAAATTGGTCACAACATGTGTTCCAAAGGTTGGGGCATCAAAATTGTCCCATAAAGACTCGTGTTTAAGAATATCAAATTGTTTTTACTGGAATTATAAAAAATTGATGGTGATACAAAATTATTTACAAAATTTGTGTACAATAGAGTACCATTTTTAACTTGATATGGTTTCTCATCATGAAAAAAAAATTTAATGGAATGTATGGGGGATATTCAATTATCAAAGATGGAAGGATCATATTGATATGATCAACCAAAACATTTTTTACTCTTTTTTATCATTAATATTTAAAATTAATTCTTAAAGGAGGAATATTCAATGAATTAGATGTTGTTTAACCTCGATCTTATTAAGGATAAATTGAATAATAATATTATTAGATAGAAAATTTTAATTTTTACCCATGGTTTTGGAATGTAATTTTTCCAAGAAAAAAATAATTGAAAGAATTTATTTCTCTATGTTCATTTAGTTTTTTGGGGAAGATTCTATGGTATGTGATGCATATTCAATGTAATGAGTATCCATTATAACCCTTTGGTATAAAACTACCCAAATTGAAAAATTAGAGGTATCATATACGAGCTCAAAGGGGATATCCCACCATGGTGGTTGGATGTTGGGAGGTGATTTCAGACTCTATTTTAATGAATTAATTGAACCCTCAAATTTTCTATTTAAAATCAAAATCCTTTCTCAAAAATTATTTCAAGGTATTTTCAATCCTAATAGAGTCTTTAATAAATCCGTTTTAATGACCAGAACAATGCAAGATAGGCCAAACCTCACTGAATCATTTTGGATATGATAAATAGGATTTTTTTTACTTTTTGATATATAAACATGAATTTCTTCTGTCAATATGAGATGACTAACAACTATCCCCAGTATACCATAACATAGAAATTATAATAATTTAATAAAAAAATTTCCATAAAATGTTTGATGAAAGAACCAATATTTGTTAAAAAATCATCAAAGGAGAAACTTTAAATAGTAAATCAATCCATTAATATACATTAAATTCTATATATACTCAAATAAAATATTTTCTATATAACATTTAAAGAAATTCATAACATTACATAGACCAAATAGTAACATTCTAAAACATAATTTGTTGAATGGATAAGTTAATGTGGTATTTTATTAATCCAAAAGGGAAATATATATTTGAAAATAAACTAAAATTTCATTGAGGAAATAACAATGGGACCTAGGGTCCAATATTTCAATCATATTTGCAATTAATAATACATGAATTTAGACCTTCTGTATGTTTTTTCTATAGTATTTTATACAGACTCACTAACTATTTTTCCTAAACATTGGAACCAATTTTATCCATAAAATTCACACTACAGTTTTTCTATTTTTCTATGTAGAAATTTCCACTTGTACAACCCATTTAATATTAGATATGAGGTAGATAATCCTATAAATAGGTAATTTTCTCACATAAATTTTCCCCACATCAAAGATGGTGGGATTTAATATGTATTGATATTTCATTATAGTATTATTTACATCCTCTAAAAGTATGAGAGACCTACAAAAATAGGCTAATAACAATAATATCATTCAATTTCCATCATATTTCCTTTTTACACATTCTAAAATCATCCATTAGTTTTGAATCCTTCTTTTGAGAGTATTTGTTGGAAATCATAACAAGCCATTGGTTAATGCCCTCTGCATGGGTATATTTTAAATTATATTGGGTGGTTTTAATTACTGTTCAAAAGGTTTTTAGATTGAGGGAAGGGATTTTGGGCTCTAAGGACAATGACAATATCCCTTTAATCATGTTAATTATCTATGGATAGTGAATCAATGGAAGTGATATTTTCATAATCATTGATGATTATGGGTACCTCAGAATGAACATGCTCATCAATTAGAGGATAAAATTAACTATTTTCTATGTGCGTAAAACACATGATATTTGAATCAAAACCCATTGTTTCAAATCTTGAATGAGGGGAGGATGATTATGAGTGTGGTTCAAGAGAATAATGTAGAAAGTTTTTGTCATTGGGGACCAGTTCCACAAATAGATGTGAAGTGTGGAAGGCTCCAAAAATTGGTGTTCCATTGCATTAAGGATATTGAAACTTATGGTATACCCCCTAATGTACATGGAAAATGTTCCACTGTGAACATTGAAGATTTTTTTATCATTTTTAAAACTAAACTTATGAGTATGAGATTTTCATTTCCATGGGTTTGGTTATATTATTTAATGAAAATAGAAGTCTGAAGGAAAGATGATATTCTTAACTACCATGAGGTCATACTTGATCACACTAGTTGGGTGTATTGGGAGCCATTTTATAGTTTCACCACTATTCCCATTGTATTTAGTTCTATAAATAATAAATAAGTATACAAAAAATGAGCCATCAAATTAATTGAATAATTGATATTAACCTTTACATATTAAAATAAATTTCACATGTGATTCAAGGAACCATAAATGTTTTGGGATATTTTCATTTTACTAGAATAAATGGTTGTATCAAGGATGATACATTCCTACCCATAATAACCTTTTCATATCTTTAAGGATTACTTTGGTGTGTACTCATGTCCTTTATGTACTTGGCATATCAAACAATTTTCTTCACAACATCAATAAATGGAATTTTAACCAAATTTGTTTTTAATTTTTCAAATATTTTTTTATAAAGAATTGTTTATTTTCATTTACATGGTTCAGTGGACCTTTGGGTGAATGGAAAATGGATATCTAGGCTATTGGGTTTTTAAATTGACACTTTATTCCCTGTGGTACAACTTTTCTCAGAACATATATTTTCCCAATTTGGATATTAAGGGATGTTTGTAATGATGGTTTCCTTAGGATGAAATGAGTATATTGTAAGGATAACTTGGGTTTTAAGTTTCAAACAACTCGAAAGGGGAATGGAACTAAATATTCTTTTTCCCTTGGGTTCATAATAGGTTGAGAAGTCAGTTTACCTGACTAATGACTTCAGATTTCCTCCACTATGTTGGAAATTTAGTATAATTGATATCTTAGTCTTTTATGGTATCTTGGATTGTTTGATGTAATCAATGGTAATTCGGATCCATTCAATTCATTAGATATTCTAAGTGAGGATCATATTTTATTGGGGTTTTTTGGAAATAGACAAATGGTGGTTATTGATTTTTGGATGGTGGTATAAAATGACTACCCAACCCCCAGTAGATCGATGACTATTGAAGTTGGTTGTAATACCCCCTTTTCTATAATATTACTTGTAATTACATCTAGATTTTTCTTAATAGTAAAATTGTTTTTTCTAATGGACATGTTCTACTGAAGGCATAATAAAATTTACTCAGAACTATCAAAAGGTTCTCTAAATTGAGGGTATTTGTCAGAATAATAGGTGTTAGTGGAATAATTAAAACAATGAACTAGAGGAGGATGTAGGAATTTCCCTAGGAAACGAGGTAGTTATCAGATTATGGTACATACATATTCAAACATTGTGTCCACCTTCTTCACTAAATCTATATTTTTCACCACAAGGACTCCTCTAAATGGTACAATAGACCATAAAATAAACTGTTGAGTACAATATGTAATGTTTTTTATGAGGTTTCTTATAGTGATAATAGTCTTATACACTATGGCACCACATAGAACACCATTAATCATATTATGATCAATAATAAACAAAACATTGTATTAATATTCTATTCAAAGTTAATTTCTTATTTAGTGGTGTTGAAAACGTTCAAAAAGCCATATAAAATGGTCCGAGTATTTATGAAGTGTTTCCCCATTACATTTTATTATTCCATAAATTTATGTCATTATTATTGTATTTTATCAGGACATGAAATATTTTTCAATAAATATTCATTTAATGTTTACCCATCCTTTAATTAGGGTTTTCAAATAAGACAACCAATCTTTTTTAGTGTCTTTTAAATATAATGGAAAATACCATGTTTAATAGGTTTCATTAACTATATTTGTAGGTTATAATTTTTATAACATAATTTGGAATTATTTTATGTTTTTGTGTGGTTCTTATTCATAAATTCCATGTGATTTTTTCAATAAATTAATTAGGCTATATTATAGTTCAAATTTGGGTTATTTTCATTATATTTGAATATATACAGGTCAAATGCTAATATCAAGAAAATTGAGTTCATTTATTATTGGGTTATTGTTTCCATGGTAAATAAGTTGGTTTAATTTTAAACTTTATTTCCAAAATAATATGGACAATAAGGGTTTAAATGTGTCTTAATGAATTATGCTTCCTCTTTTAAAGTAATTTTTTGTGTTTCTCATTGTCGATGATGAAAAATCATACCTATTTTATTTTTAAAAGGTCTTCATTTATCCAAAAAATAACACGCCATTAATGAAACCCATAAAAAAAATCTTTATTTCACAACATGATATACAAAAATAGAATAAATAAAAAATATATACTTATAAAATACAAGTTTTTTTTATAAAAACACACACTAAAAATTGAATTTCTACCAAGTGATGATTCCAATATTTAAATATTGTGTCATGAAAAAATAAATTAATATGCTTTTAGAGATGATTTATTTTGTAGTAAGACCTTGTCTGATTTATTAAATTATGAATTTTAGAAAAGATAAAAAACAAAAATGAAGGGGTGTTTTGAAATTAGTTTTAATGTAGACCACAAATCCAAATGAACTTTAGTTGAGTTATGAAATTTATGAAATGAATTGGATTTTAAAAGGGGAATAATAAGATGATTGTTTAATGTTTACTATAAATAATTAAAAATTTATTATTATCAAAATAATATTTATTTTAATGAAATTATTTGGTTGAGGCAATCCAAGATCTTGGTTCTGCACTTTTCTATTTAGAATGGGGAACCTAGAACCAATCCTTCATATGAAAATTTCTTTATCAGGGTATTCATTTTATGAATTGAATGAGGGATTCCAAATAAAAATTATATATTCAGTATATCTGGGAGAAAAAGTATTTTTATGGTTTTCTATTAGAACAACCAATGATTTCGAATAAGAATCTCATGATAATCAGTTTCAAAATTAAATTTTTTCATCCAATCTGACCATATCAAACAATTCAAAGTGGAAACATGTTAACATATAATAATATAAGAAGTTTGTAAATATAAATTACAAAAAATCACTATAAATATTTTTAACTCCCTTTTCAAGTGTGTATCTCTCTCGTAATGTGTATCCATCGTTTAGCTCACCATTGAGAGGAGGAGGATGTTTAAGTTATTATATTTCATTATTTTAGCTCTCCATATTGGGAAAGGAATCTATAAAATATATTTCATGATTAAGGTAACCCCATGGATTCTCTAAAAATATAGCTTTTTCCCCTTGTCAAAATATACTGATGGTGTTCTCAAAGTTCTAATTTATATGTAGTGTGGAATATGGTTTTTGGCACTTGATAATTATAAAACCAATTGGCCTGAGGATTTGGGTTACCGTATATTCTTATCTCATTTTAAAAAAAATGTTTTTTACCTCTTGAATATATATATATATATAATGGCTTTATTTATTTTTTATAATTATACCTATCATCCAATTATCAAGTTATAGTATAGACTTTGAGAAGTTTCGGTTTTATAGAGAGATCACTATATTTGGGACACCATTTATGAAAAATAGTCTTAGGTGTATTAGGTTGTAACCTAAAAATATAAGGACCCCCCAATTTTGTGATAATTAGAAATAATATTTTTTCATAATTTAAAAATTAGTGAATATACGTGCTTGGCCTTCCATGCAGTTTGACCCATTTTGCATCAACATCATTTCAGGATATCCACATCACCTCCATGTACAATATAAATATCAAAAAAACTGTAATTGGCCTTTTAAAAAGATAAAAATATTAATTTATGGAATCAAATTATAATTAAATTTTTTTAATATGTTGGATAATATAAATAATAAAATATTTTAAAATAATGGTGTGAGGGTGGAATAAAATAGAAAATCGTAATGTGGTCAATACTGTGAGATCAATGAAGATTCATGCATGCCTTTTATTATCCTTTTAGTGGTATTACTTATAGATTTTAGTGAACACACTAAAAAAATCCAACTAAAGTATCCAATAGCATCCCATATGATTTTTGGTGGGGCATGAAATATTTTATAACTAATTTAGATGTGTGGGGATGAAAAGAATTTGGTAAGGCCATTTATGTTAACAAAAATTCACAATCATACACAAAAAATATATTTATAAGATTTGACAAGTAAAAAGTGGAATACTATCTATAATACACATCATATAAAAAAAATATTTATTAGACATTCCATATTCCATGAGAGGGAGAACATATTCATATGAGATAGTGTGAGCAAGATCGACTTCATTGAAGTTGGTTCTCAAGATACACATGATTTAAAAAAAGAATAAATTTGATAACATCCCATGAAAGAGGTAATTCAATAGAATCCATCACTATATAGGAGATCAATTGAGGTTAAATAACTCAAAATATATGATTTTATAGTCATTTCATGTGGTGACTCATTATTAGTTGGTAATAATTACACTTCATCCTATAAGGGGGTAGTGAGAAGGTGAAAAGATACAAGATGGAATGAAAATAAGAACATTTTATGTATTCCATGTACAAAAATCAATTTTGGGATATTTAAGTTCATCCAAAAGATATAAGTCTTCTTGGATCAGAATTGGTATTTAAGAAAAAACTAGACAAGGAAAATAAAGTTAGCAACAATAAACAATGACTATATACAAAATGGGTTATGAAATGTCAAGTCATATACAATGATGAAGCCTTTTACCCCATTTCTATGATGAAATACACCTATATTCTACATTACATGGTATCTTACCATGTTTATGATATTTTGAAGTTTTATATCAAAATATATTTCCATAATGGGGACCTTATGGAAGATGTCTATATAACAAAACATAAAGTGTTTAAGACTCCATGTTCATAAAAATAGGTATAAAAGATGAATAGATTCATTTATGGGCTAATAAAATAATAAAAGTAATTATAAATTTTATTTTATGAATCCATAATTGAATATTATTTCATAGATAATGAATGTGAGATTTAAATCATGAAAAGGTTTTGTGGGAGTGCATTCGTTTTCCAGATAGTATCAGTTGATGACATACTACTGATTGGAAATGAGATACCCATATTATATTCAGATAATATGTGGTCAAAAAAGTGGTTCTAGATAAAATAATTAAGTGAACTATCCTACATTATAGGGATAAAGATCCATTGGAATGGATCTAAGGGGATTCCTAACTAAGTTAGGCTATATATATTTTCTAGATACTGAAGTGATTCAATATGAAAAAAATATAAGAGAGGATTGTTTCTAGTATCACATAGTATACATATCTCTAAAAATGTTTCCTCTGACACAATATGAGATATAGAGATACATATAATGAGTGGAATCCCATACACCATGGTGATAGGTTTTATCAAATATAATAACATCTGTACCAAGATTAATGTTTCCTATGTCATGACCAGATCCACTGGAACCTTCCTGGTTGGAAGAAATCCAAATATAACGTCGCATGCCCACCTATAATTGTCCAAGGCCTAGTCACTAACACTGAGTAGTGCTATCAATCTAATGATATTCCATAGCTAAGGTTCCAGTACACATAAACACATTACTAACATTTACATAATGTTAAAATGTAAAGTACAATTGATACCAAAATGCATGCATACTTCTATATCCCACATTAGAGTATAAAACAAGTATAGGAAAGCATAAATGTCTAAATAATGTCCCAAAAATATATAAAAAGTGTCCCAGGATATACTATTAACTCCATCATAATGAATGTAATATAAATAATACACGACATGTGTGGGTAGATTCCATGTAGGGGTGACTCTATACACACTCAGTAGAACACCCTAAAATCACCAAACATAAAGCATCAGGAGAGTAGTAAGCTCATAATAACAAATTAATTTCAATAAAAATATAATACATAATAATATTAAACTATATATAATAAATATAGACACAATTCTCCTTGGTAAGGTCACAACGACACTACTAGCCTAGGATCCAGCTCGAGTCTTTAGTGTAACACTCTAGAGAACACAGTCCATGAGTCTATTAACATTGATGGTTCTCATCAAAGTGGTCATGATCATTGGTCCTTTCTTAGAATAAGTTTCATTTTGTAAATAAAATGATATTGATACACATATGGGGTATTTACCCCAAGGAATTTGGGGGATTCCTAACATTGGCTAGATAAAAATCTAAGAAGTGGATCAGATGCCATGGTAGGTAGGTTAGGTGATTACATAACCAACCTATAGAGGATTAAATGATAGATGGTCACACCCTATGGAATAAAGATGGATTCATAAACTCTATCAAAACTAAAACCATGGAGAGTATCACACACTATGCTTAGGATGTGATTCCTCACTCTACCATCTTATGTATGGACCAAGGGAACACTCTCTATAGATACTACTCTAGCCTTAAGTGAAAGAGGGACTAAATATAACATAAGAAAAAGTACATAGTGTGTATAGAGCATAAAAGCCATGTCATTGACTCTTTAGGAATTCCTGTGTACTCTAGGTCATCACTATGTACTATGGGCCATGCCTGTGTACTCTCGTCATGCCCATGTACCTGGTCATGTCCTAGTACTCTAGTTGTTCATGTTACAATGCACCCTTAGGGTACACACCGATCCACTATCATAGACTACCATGGTATGTGTTAAGAAAAAATGGTATGTGATATTTAATTTATGCAATTCCCTTCCCTCCATAGTCATGGAACTACATGGAATGTGTTCATCCAAACTACATCCCATTCAACTCAATATTTTCATGAACCCAATAGTTACAACATGGTTCATCTCATGCTACCTTCTCCATTATTCCAAAAACAAATCCCACCCATGAAATTTGGATCAATGTTAACTGAACTCTAATAATAATAAATTGCCATATTTCAGCTACTAAACTTCTCACAAATAATATATGTTTCATCACATCATCCAAATGACCAATCCAATGAAAAATATAACGCATGTTCTGATCCAAAATCCTTTATCACTTTCATGAACCACAATCATCCCATTGATCCTAAACTCAGACTTGTGGTAACGATATATTTTGTCAAAGAATTATTGTAAAATGATCATTTACCAGGTATTTATAAAACTGTCATCCAAGTGGATGACTGAGGATAAACATGTGATGAATGATTGTAGAAATTAAAAAAAACAACCATTAAGAACAAACCTTGGAAATTATTTAGGTTAGCCTCAATTTTTTTTAGTGAATGTGAAAAATGAAAAGGATAATCTTGATTTAACCAAATATAAGTCAAAGAAGAAAATTCATCAAATATGATCTAATAATAGCTGAAAGAATTTATATTTTAAGGAATTAATTCATGTTTTTATGGTAAATACAAATATGGGATTGAACCTAGATAATAAAATAAATTACCTCAAGTTTGGAATGATCTATATTAAAGAACAGTTTCAAGCTATTGTCAATGACAACATTCATGAACTCCTTGAAAAATGATTGATTCACCATGATCCATTTCATTCATTGAAAGTTCCTTCATGGTCTCTCTAAATCCATAGGGTTTGTCAGAGAATGATTTTATTTTTCATAACTTGGTTTAAAGAGAATTGTTTTTTTTTCATGGAAAATAATTGACTTAAACTTCATAAATTAGGTTATTTAATTATGATCCACCCACAATGACCCTTTAACAAAAGTACTGACCCTGATACAAATTATATCTCATCTAGGGTAAACCCCACATTCATATTTTAATGTTGGTCTCATATTTCCCTTATGAAATATCAGTCAAGAGTTATTCTACTACTTTTGAAATAGTGTGCACGTGTGATATGATATATTTAATAATTTTATTTTATCAATATCAAGCATCCACAAGTGCCAGAATCTCATGATGAATCAGTGCGTAGGATCAACAAAAAATATTTATGATATTTTAATGTTTTAAAAAGAAAACCATATTTATTAAATTATCCCCAGCTCGGTAATTTTCATCCTGATACGTAAAAACCTACTCAAAGAGGTGAGGGTTCTGAGAATACATCTAGTTCACTCTCACATAGGTACCCTTATAAAGAATATTGTGCTTCCATTAGGTATGCAATAAAGGAATATCTCACCCATAAAAGATATTATACATATAACCCACCATATATAATAGGGAATTTGAAATGTTATCACAATCCCAAATGTCAGTCTATCCTCAGTTTGATAAAATGTGATCACTACAACAAAATAGGCCTTTAAGAGTTCAATAATAGTCCATTATCAGGGCTAAAAATGCACTGAAAATCTTATCATAGTTAAAAGATCGGAAATTTTATCAGCACTAAAAAGTGTTGTAAAATAGACCTTTTAATAGTTCTTTTTAGTGATGTTGAAGGGATCCCTTAATAGAACATTTTATCACTGATAAAGGCATTAATGTTAAAGGGGGTAAAATTATATTTTTTTTAAGACACCTATTAGCCTGATCCCCTTTACCATCACTTCCATGACTCCTTTCACAATGCTCCACCCCACTTTATCAGTTCTTTTAAACCCACCACCTTTTATCAATGCTTTGTGAATTTACAGCCTTATATTCACCAGTTTGGACTCGAACTCTGCACCTCTCCTTAGAATATGGAATTCCTTTATCACTAAACACTGTTGTTTTGCTATCTATTTAACTATATTTATGTTTATATATATATATATATATATATATTTACTTGTATTTACAAAATTATTTTAAAATAAATTTATACAATATATATGTCTGTGTGTGATATATATATTTATACTTGTAATTATTTAAATATATTATATATTATATTCATTTCTATATACTATAAAATATTATATATATATATCTTTTTTTAATACACACATATTTATATGTATATATAATGAAAAAACGGTCAGAATTTTTTCAAAGCAATATTTAAATTTTTTATTATTTATATATATGGTAATATACATTTTTACATAAATATGTTGATATATTTATTTATATCATTGATTTATTATAAGTACGTATCAGAAAACATTCATATATATAATTATAAATAAAATTAAATTTTCAAAAATGGTACCATTTCAAATCCAGAGTATCAATATCAATGTAAGACCATGTAAAAAAACTTGTATCCACTAAAAAAGTACAATAATACATCCTTAAACAAGTTTAAAAATCCGTCGAATGTTAAAAAATCATGGTACCCCAAATAAAAAATTGAGTTTGAGAGGTTTTAATGGAATTTTTTCCTTGAAATATGTGATGAATATTTACTTGTGTGACCAAGGGAATATATAATATTTAACGATTTGATATGATATGTGGTAGAGCTCAAACAGACACCAAGATCAAAATCTACAGGCATTTAAAGTTTGAGATGTGTAATCAACTTAATTTAGATATTTTACATACTTTTTGATTTTTTTTATCTTCAAATTTATATTAAATGACTATTACTCGGTAATAAAAATAAAATTATTAATTTTTTTAAAAATATTATTTTAAAAGTCGTTTTCACAAAATATCTTTTATATTAAGTGTAAATGCCTATTTACATTATCTAAAACATATTTTTAAAAATACATATTATATTTATACCAATAAAAATAAATTTATATATTAATGTAATAGTCTAAAAGAAATATTTTTTTGAAGCATACCTTCATCAGCACAACTAATAAAGTGATTATATAGGGGGTCATTATGAGCGATTCTAAAAAAGCGCAGATAAAGACCCCCATTAACAATGTTTTTTACAAGTGCTATTAAAAGGCCCCATTTATCAGTGCTTTTTTAAAAGTTATGATAAATGGGTGGACTATATCAACACTTTTAAAAAAGCATTGATAATGGTCCCCCTTTAAAAGTGCTATTTTTAGCACTGTTAAAGACCCTCTTTAACATCACTAAAAAAGTGTTGTTAAAGACCCCCTTTAACATCATTTTTAGCTATAGTTGTTATATCACTAGGGCTCGATGAACCTAGTTTTTTTGTAGTGTATGTTTTATGTGCATGAATCATCATCATCAACACAAGGAAGACATCAAGTACCCATTATAACTATGGTGGTAGGGATAACTGATATTTCTCATCGCCAACCCTATATAGTATCTTGGAAAGGTCAAAGTAATCTTATAGATAACTTATCACCCCATCCAAATATATGAAATCCCTAGTAAAGTGATAACATTCAGAACATGTAGTCTCCCTCATCATACCCAAAAGGCCTCCATCATCAGTCTGCATAAGAATTATGACAGCTCTAGATAGTCTTAATCCACTCCAACATGATATCCACCTTCTCTATTATTGCTCTTAGAAATTCAGGTTCTATGAGTGCTGGCTCTCCTAGATCATTCCAAAATATTTGTGTCATGTAGTTTTTTTAATAAAAGTCATCCAATAGTTCCATAATGACATTTGAGTGGTAACCACTGTTATATGAGAAACCAATCAAGGGTATATTATACTTCAAATTATGGAATAATTACAACATGAAATCTCAAATCATGTCCTATAGAATATGAATTGTACACTCAGAATGTTCATCTGTTTGAGGTTAAGACGATGTGATCAAATGAAACAGAATAAAAAATTCCTCGCAAAATCCTCTCTATAATGGTGACATAAATCGAGAATTGTGATATAAAACAATAATCAATGGAACTAAATGGAGTTGGACTATATCATTTATGTATATGAATCCCAAAATCTCAAATAAATTCTTATATCGGATGGATATGAAGTGGGATAACATAGTGATTCAGTCTATGATCTCCAAAATATCATTATTTCCCTTATTAGATCATGGAAGATCCGTAATGTATTCCATGTAGATACCATTCCACTTTCACTTAGAAAGAACAAGGGGTTAATAAAAACCCAATGGAACATGGTAATCATCCTTCACCTACTTATATGTGAGGAATAAATAGACAAACCATTCTATACAATTTTTCATCCATGGATACCAAAACTTAAACTGAATGTCCTAGTGTGGCATCAGTACACCATGATCTACTTCTAAGGGGGGTGTATGAAACTACCACAAAAAAACCTCAAGAATCATCATTGGTGACATTATAAATCTATATAAATGAATGAAATCCCCACCCACCTTCATAATATCCATCAAGATCACATCCATTCAAAATCATAACACAAAAGGTCTCGTAGTTGGTATCTCCAAGAAGATCCACCCAAACATCATGTAGTAGTGGATGGGTAACAACCATAAACTTGTGGTTATCTGCACCATACTCTTCTACTAAAAACAAATATAATGAGTTTAAATTATCTAACATCTTTCTAAACAAATATGAACAAAATCTCCTATTGAGAGTATCTCCCACCACATTCCAACTCAAGAGAGTTGATACTATATCAAAGTTATAATCCTAGAGGAACTCTAGAAACCACCATTATCTCAAGTAAAGATCTTTATGTGAAAATAAATACTTGATACTCTTAAAGTCAGAGTCAATGATTATTCCCTTACCCATAAGGTAATTCCCCCACATAATCAATGTGAAAACTAACACTTCTAGATAAAGATCAGAGGTTGTATAGTTCTTCTCATGGAGTCTCATGTACCAACACCCATAGGTAATCAATGCCTTACTATGAATTAGAACACATAAAAACCCAGTTTATGATCCATCAAAAAATAAAACATACTCAACACCCTCCTTTCAGAATCTCGAGATGGGGGGAGCTCGATGTCCTCTGTTGTAACTTCTAAAAATCATGATGGCACCTCTCTGTAAAAAAGGCTACACCATTCTAGTCAAAGTAGTCGAGGGTTCATATATACTAGATAAATCCATCATAAATATCTAATAGTATCATATTAAATGAAGTAATCTCCACACCTTAGTCGCACTCATATATTAATCCCACGTTATCACTACCTCATCCTGCACTAGGTCCACCACTACTGCCTCTTTTGAGATGTCATTTTTCAGGTTGTTGGCCTCACAAATCCGAATATTAAACATCAAGATAATATTATAATGTAAGTTATATTGGAGTATGTCTATGACCATATTTAAGTGTCCTACATGCTCCTACATTGATGTCGATTATATTAGGATTGATTCGATAAAAACTACTTTGAACTGATCTAAGAAGCGTTGAAAACTCTATTTCATAATACCCATAAAGACTGCATGGGTGTTATTTACATCGAAGGGAAACACAACTTACTTGTAGTGATCATAGAGAAATATGGATGTCATCTCCATTATATCCTTTTCTCAAACATGGAGTTAGTGATACCCTGAGCTAAGGTGAATCTTCTAGAACCACCACACCACTTTCAGTTGGTCGAATAAATTATTGATTGTTGGTAGTAGGTACTTATTCTTCAGAGTCACTTGGTTTAGGTGATCATAATTCCCACACAATCGCATACTCACATCCACCTTCTTCGAGAATGAAACTGGGGACACCTAGAGGGAAACACTGATTCTGGAAAATCCCTTCATATGCAATTCCTCCAAAAGCACCTTCAGCTCACAAATATCTACAGGAGATATCTGATATGTTGGAATAGATATCAATGAATTCAATTGGTTCATGTATTCTAATAATTTGATCTCCAAGTTTGTAGGTAAGCCCAGTAGGTCCTCAATATATATTTACTCATACTATATTACTAATTCAAAAATCTATAATCTCATAAAATCATCTTCTCTAAGGGTAGTACATGCCAACTAAAGAGTAATTTGTTGTATCCTTATACATTTGAGACTATCCTAATATTCCTTGGTTTCCATATCAACAATGAAATAAATCTTAATTCCATCAACATTTTTACACTACAACCTCCACTTGGAATAGTCAATATTCTTATGAAAATTAGGGATGGGGTCCATAAATAGAATGAAATCAGAAGGCCTCATCATGTCCATGAAGAGACCCCTAAAGACATCCTATCATCCATGACATTTGATAAAACTTTCAATATAATTTTTTGATCACATAATATTTTATACTATGAGTATCCAACTGGATGGGTCAATACAAAGGGTCAACTGGAATCGCTAGATCTTAAAAAATATATGTGGAAAGAAAATAGTGGTCTGTTCCTACGTCTATATATACTATAGAAAAAGTATAAAATACACAGATCATACCTCTAATCATACCTATATCCTTGTTGTTATAGGATACTACTATCTACAACTATCCTTATCCCTGACATTCAACTCCCTTACCCTAGCATAGAACACTTGGGTATGGGGGTGAAAATAGATAAATTCATCTGCAATATCCAATACTCTACTAGTTTCTCTACCACATCTACCACACTTTGGACATCCAATGACTATTCATTCCCTATATATATGAGTTCCATCGACTGCCTCCCCGTCATATGCATGGCGGGTCAAACAATCATGAGTGACAAGTCCCTGAGATTCATAAGAGTAGCACTACCTCTCCCTCGATTAAATAGAATCTTCTTGATATCCTTGAACTGTCATCCTTCAATCCAATGAAAATATCTATAAATTCATATCTACCATGAATTTCAAAGTCTTATGGTGGCTACCAACTACCAAGGTCTATGCTCCACAGTTCCCACTACCAGTACCAATTATCGATGAATACTCATCCAGAAATATCTCCACCACCAAATCTCACACAAACAATTTAGTATAAGTAAGAATACAAATATTAATCACACATGATCTGAGATATATGTGGAGGTTGTTCATGAAGTTCCATTCTAGAAACAACATATCTGAATCTGTATCCATGGAGTATTGGGAGATATTATTGAACCTCGATGAATACTCTATTATCATAATGTTATCCTATTAAATCTATAGAAACCCCTGAATGTATTCTTTTTTAAATGTATCTGAATAGAACACATATATGAAAATAATCTAAAAACTTTATTCAATGAAGAGTTTCCTTTTAAATCATACGAGTCAAAAAACTCCACCATCTCCCTATATGATAGTGATAATGAATAGATTATTGGAACACTATTTGATCTTGGGGTTCCTTTCTAGGTGAATTACTCATCCAAATTCCTCATGTTAGTCCTCAACTACCTAGGGGTCTAGATAACCCCAAAACATGAGGGTTCACTTGATATTAAACTCATAGAGTTCCCTCATACAATGAATATATTATTCTAATACATCAATTGAAACATACTTCTAAATAAGTAGTAGTAATAATGGAATCCCACCTGGAGGAACCACTTCATACACAAGACCTTTTAAAATAGCCAAATCACTAGGAATTTCATCCTAATTATTCTACTATAGAGTCATAGTTGGAAGTTATTGTGGATTCATATTGAAAAGTCAAGACACACCATGGTGTTCCTGAAGAAGGGTAAATTGGGTGTAAGGATTTGTTCGAAAGGGTTTAATGGTGTAAAATCACTAACATTTGGTATAGTGTCTCAGAACAGTCTATAGTGAGTTTTGTTCGTGGAGCTATAAATTCCCAACGGTTCTCATATCCTTGAATATTTGTGGACCATATTTCCAATGGTAGTAATTCACTGGGTAACTTGTCCAATGACACTTAAGAATACACATTAGTTGAGAGTATGGGATATCAGGCTCATCACAACCTTTAGGGGGAACTATTTATTATTCTGGGACTCTCTTATGGATTTAATATATGTTTAAAAATCATTTGTTCATTCTAAAATATGAATACATGGGTCACCATTAATTAACAATCCATTAAAACTAATCTTGGGTATAGAATCATCTGTATGTGTCTGAGGATATCCATTGATGATGATATCTTTATTTATATGAGGTTCTCCATCAATGGAACCCTTTTTTGGAATTAATTAGTGATTATTTGGTCAATTATTAGGACAAAATTGGTTTTAAGTCACGTGGTGATCCATTCTGGAATTTACCATCATCCAGGGAGGTGGAAGTTGTTTTGATGTTGGGATCAAACCCATAATATGGTCTTCCTATGTATCCTTGTGAGATAAATATGAACCCATGTAGTTTGTGCCACTTAAAAGGGAACATCAACTTTTATGGTTATGCAATTCTCACACAACCATGATGTTTAATGTTGTGTAGTAAATAAGTCTAGTTTAAATGTTCCTAGTCAGTGTTTGGAGTGGTACATACATGGAGGTGTCCTGATGAACCAAAATAGATGTCGTCTCTGGGGGGGATAAGACCCACCCAGGGATGTGGCCTAGAAAATAGTTGGATGAATTTTGGTGCTAGGTTTAGACCTCAAAGAGGCTTCCAACATGTCATGGTTAGTTGTGAATCAAAACCCCTATAGTTTGGTATGTTGGGGCTTACACCTATGGAGAAGGCCAGTGTGGTTGGGCCCATTTTGATGGATATTACTGGATGGGATCTTATACTCGAAAGGATTCATGTATGTTGTCTCTTCATTAGGAATAAGGACCTTTTAAATTTTTGGAATGGTTTTGGGGAATATACATTATATGATTACCAATTTGGTGGATGTGGTTGGGTCTTACACTCAAGGTATTACTATATGGTCGGGGCTTACACATGGAAGTGTCCCATTTTTAACAAAAGTAAGGGCATACATCTTGGAGAAGTCCCGTTGAGCATGTGATTGGGGCTTAAACATGGAAGTGGTCCATTTAAATATTTGGGATCATGTGGATTCTATTATCACCACTATCCTATAAGCCTATGTGATACATGCTCGATGTGTGAAAAAAGAGGAGGAATTTTATCAGAAGATCACATGATCCACTCTATTCGCTGGTGGATGAGGTATTGGAGAGGGAAGTGGGAGAGAGAGGGTGTTGATTGTACTCATTTAATATTTTATTTTAATATCTAGTATAGTCACATCATGTTATATATCTTGATATATCCTAGGATGAGGTGAATAAGAGTAATAGTGTAACCTCCTACATAAAGGGACATAGAATTACACCAAGAGGAATGCACAAAAATAGGTTCTAGGGGGGATATCTTTCCCTATCGAAGGGAAAGGAATGTTTGATTCCCTCTATCACTTCCTGGAATGGTGAGGTTCACATGAGTACCCCATGTTTGAAACCCTAATTACCACAAAAATGTAATACTAAGGATGTTTTGAGGGTCTTATTTATTATGGATGTTACACATGTCACTCCATTTACCATGAGTATGTATACTCGAGGGGACATGATGATGTGCCTGATGACCATATTCTACAGGTCAGGTGAGTTTTGAAGGGGCCTCGACCTGATGTTTTTAGACTGGTTCACGTAGGGGCTAAGATAGGGGTCAATGATATGATATAAGGCAATGATGGGAGTTAGGGAGTAAAATGCTTGAGGATTCCCCATTCCACATATCAGGTTCTTAGGTGGGATAGGGTAACCTCCACATAGCATGTTTCTATATGGGTATGGGTGTCATCCACATAGAACTATGATATGAGGAATTGGGTTCTTCCTATGTATCATGTTGATATGAAGAGACAAGTTTCATTTACTTAGTGTGTTGCTATACATGACCAATTTCCCCCCGCACAAATTTTTTCTATGAAGAGAAATATTCCACCTGCATAGAATTTTTCTATGCATGATGCTTGTTTGCAAAGGGGAATTACATTTATGACTCATGGAATAGTGTTCATAAATGGATTTTGAGTTTATGTACTACTAGATGATTTATTATTTCATCATTAATTTCCCTTTCTCTCGTGGCCTTTTCTGAGGCAAGTTTATTTGGCATTTAAGAAACTCATTTGCATAGTGTCCCATCCCTCCACAATTATAGCATTGAAAATCTTTGACTTTTCTCTTACCCTTCCATTCACTAGATCTATTACCCTTTTTTCCACATGTATAGAAAACTCCCATGCCTTTCAAGAATTTCCTAAGATTATTATTTTGGCATTTCTCTTATAATGGAAATTGATTCATTATCTTTTTCTTTATAAGTGCTTCAGCTTTTCCCTAGTTATTAAAATTCCTCTTCTTATTTTGATTTCCCTTGAACAAAATTGATATATAAATTTCCTTATATATTTTGATGGAATTTAATAAAATTTCATC
The DNA here is from genome assembly GCA_963277665.1 of Viscum album. NCBI lineage: Eukaryota > Viridiplantae > Streptophyta > Magnoliopsida > Santalales > Viscaceae > Viscum > Viscum album. The sequence continues at coordinate 77,154,417 of OY728163.1, read as the reverse complement.
ATATGATGAAATTGTTTTAGAATCTAGTTCCCTTCAAAGACTTGGCTTAAGATCTTCAAAGAAATGATCAATCTTGTCTTCCAAATCACATATGTAATCTATAGCATACCTGGATAATCTATTAAAGTTATCCTCCTACTCCAAAAAAATATCTTATTCCATTTTATTCAGGAAACAAATATTCCTCATCATTTTAGTTAATTTTGGATGTGGGAAATATTTGTCAAAAAATATTTCCTTCAATGTTCACTATTCCATATCTTCTATTTCTTCTTCCTTCATGGTATTCTAGATCAAGGAGAAACTTTTACCAGTATCACCCTTCAGGAAATATACTTCTAGTACTACCTCTTCATTTTCATTGCATCTTAATTCTAGAAATATATTTTCAAGGGAATTGATACACTTGACATCTACCACTGTATCAGTAGTCCCACTAAAAGATGTGGGCTTCTGCCACATCAAATGATCAAATACAAGTGAAGCATGGTATCTTGACACAACCTGACTGCGTTGTACCAATATTTTCATGATCTGATCCACTCCAACACTAACTGTGTTGAATTTATCAGTGGGTAAATCCCTACATTTTCCACGAGTATTGATTCCTCTTATTCCATTAAGCACCATCACTAAATAATGGCATACACTAAATTAGGTCATAGTTCATAGTTTATCACTAGAAAACACTTAACATAATCTAAAAATTTATGCATAGTTATTCTCTTAATCATAAAAATTGTTTATATTTAATTTTAAATCTTTTATAATGGTTTTTTAAGAAATTGTGAATTATCCTAAGAATATCCCTTGGGAGTGTCAAACCAGGTGCACAGTAAGGCTCATTGTTGTGTATCACGATACCTCGGGTCAGGCCCGAAACTCCTTGTCAGAGTTTTCACTCCTCGGTACATCTGTGCTATAACCACGTCCACTTGTGATATCCAGACAGGGATGTATTTTTTTAGTAAAACCCACATAATATCTACTTTACCTAAGTTCTAGGATGTTATTTTATTATTATCAAGAAATTCAAATATAGGGTTATGTCATCTAAACTATGTTTCCTAAATCTAGTTTCCAAGGTTGGTACTAAAAATCCTCTAATACCAACTTTAACACCCCGACCCTAGAAGCCCAGAGCCACTGCATTATCATATTATATTGGCATGATTACAAGAAATAAAATCCAAAAATATATATTAGTTTAGCGTTTTTTGAAAACCATATTACATACATGATACCCAAAGTACATTTGGAATGATATAAAATGCAACATGATCCGTAATAACCTAAAATAAACTGTCTCCTTGAAATCTTATTCAAGGCACTCTTCTTCATAACCCAGGTAAAGGAAACATAACATAGGTGAGCTCAAATGATAAGTAAGGGTTACATATATTGGAATCATGAATCAATAATAAGTGAATCATAATCATTCAGACATAACTAATATGGAATGATGAATAAATAATAACCCTTTCAATCAATAAGCTCAGAATAAAAATGTTTCCCTAGATTTTTTCATAGTGAAAACCTCATGGATAAGAATAACCAAATAATGAATAAATATAAAGATCATTATTTGGAAATCATGTTTTTGGAAAATGAACCATTATACTATTGAGACGGTTTAAATCAGTGGGTAGAAACACATCTGATTTTTGGAAACAAACTCGAAGGGTTTGCCACCAAATGATATGTCTTGTGAGACCTGTCGATGAATCAATGGGCTATAGAGGTCCCCAACCATCACTTAAGATCCAAATAATACTTTATATATATATTTAATACAAGAAAAACATTCCTTTTTGATATCTTTATTGAATAGAGGATACAGATTCAATAATATTTCCCCAGTTAAAATAGCCTTCAAAATTAGAACTGTATTTGAAATCGTACACAGAATAAGAAAAATATCAAATATATGATACAAGAAAATATATATTTAATAGAATTATAATTTTAAATAAAAAATGATCTCAAAATGGAATTAGATACACTACATAAGAATGATTAGGTTCACAATACCAAGTAAGTGTCAATAAAATGGAAATTAACACAAAGTATCTTACCACATTGTAATCAATCAAATCGTACGACCAAAAATTAAATATCACAAAATGAATAACATAATACCTTGAATATAAATAAAATAATTATATTATATATCAAAAATTCAGTACACATACACCACATAAAATTAATAGGTGGTGAATAATGAAAATCTCACAGAATTAAATGTGATATGTGAAACCCCTTACCTTATACCTGAATGTGTTCTTGATTTCTCTTAATGACATGAATAATCAAATTTAGCTTCATTAATTAATAATTAAAGAACCTCATATACAAGTAATTGATTTATTATAACCTTATTATTTTCGTTCATGGCCTTTTTATGGATTTAAGAGGTTTAATTGGATTGTTTTGGAGGCATTCTCAACCTTGGTTTTCAGGATTGGTTGAATAGTATTCATGAATGGAAGTTCATTTGAAATGTGGTTAAACATATTGAATTTTTAACATATATTATTAGTTAAATTTCCGAAATATAAATTATCTTATAATTATTTTGGTTATATACAATGAGAATGAGTCATTAGATAAAAGTTAATGATAAACGCTTGGATTAACTTGGTGGTTTTGTACACAATGAACTTGTTTTGTATTATTATTTTATATTATAATTGTGTAAGGATTTACATAACATTAAATAAGATAAAATATATAAATCATGATCTGGTTCAACCATTACAAAAGGTTTCATGAATACTCTTGAAGATAGTAATGAAAATTGAAAACCCTTCTTCCTTGAACATGATAAATTAACACATCTCACACAGTGCCTTTATTTATAGTATAAAAGGAGGTAAAAGAAGGGGTGATGATGGAATATTACATTATCATAAAAAACTTTACATTAAATATAATGTATGGGATTTTTCATAACATTTGGATGAGAATAGGTGAGAATAGAAAATATAACAAAGGAACTTGAAAAAAAACAAAATATTTGAAAAGAGGAATAAACCTCTTGAATCTATCTTCCTTTGAGAGCCTATTTAGGGGAGAGGATTGGGTTTTTTGAGGAGAAAAAGGGATGTTGTACATGGAGGAGGAGATTAGGGATATATTTGAGCATAATTTAGGAAAGTATTGAAGTTTGAGATGTGTGAAGAAATGAATGTGTGGGGTGTGGTATGTATTGTGAAGGGGAAGAGGGTTTTCTTAATATTTTACCCATTAATATAATATTTCTCCACAAAACATGAAATAGTGATGATTCCATGAAGTAGAATAGTAATAAATTAATGTGAGTTCTATATCTGGGTGAAGACATCACTCATGATGTTAGGAATAGTGGATTAAAATTATAATGTATTTATATGATAAATTAATGTATTTTTCTATTCATAAAAATCAATGTATTTCAGAAAAATCCCAAAAATTTACACTAACCATATTTCAATGTGTATAATCCAAAAATGAAATCCATTTTTCATAAATAATTTTCAATTATGGGAAAATTAATTTTTTAAATAAAATCATCATATAATCTAAAAATAAAAACGCTTAAAATATTCATCTTTATTCTTAAGGGGCCTAAATTTTATTTACAGATTCAAGGGTAATGTTACCATTCAAAAGGGTTGTATTAATATTCATAAGGGTAGGTTAATATTCATAAGGGTATGTAACTATTCATATGAGTATTTTACTATTAACCAAAAAATTTATTTCATTCTGTTAGACTCCCAATATCACCTTGATAGTAATTGTGTGTGTCTATTTTTCAAAATTCAAAACACAGTAGTGGAAAATATAAGGGTAATGACTTTTTTATGACTATATACTATAAATAACCAAGTTCTGTTTAACAAATAATTAGTGATTCTTGAAATATAGTCTATCTAATGAATTGAAAATATTTAAGAGAACATTCCATAAAATGTTTAGGGTGTTATACAGGTGGACCCCCAAGAGGGACTATTCCAATTAATAGGGGGCCCAACTCATTTTTCATATATTAAATTTTTCAATGAACTGAATACACTAAAATCTCTCTCTATTTCCATATCCTTCAATGTTGCACCACCTTTTCAAAAAAAATTTCTGTGAACTTAAGTTCATCACCTAAAAACTGAAAGTCTGAACCGCTAATGGTTATTATTGATCATACACATAGGGGCCAAATGTTTTGTAAATTGATCATTCTATAGACTGTCACGTTTTAGTACAATTTCTTGTGGGCCCCATTCCTTCAAAAACTGTTTGTTTAGAGGCTTTCAGTTTTCATAAAAAATCATCCACGTAGTGATAGTTCACGGACTTTCTATGAATTATTTTACACCCTTCCTGAAATAATCTATGGTGTTATTGATGAAATATAATAGGAAAAAAATTAATTGGCTTCCACCTTGATGTATTTTTCTAGGATAAGAAGCACCATGGATGGGAATACTAAAAATTATCTTCAATATTACATAACCCCTCAAGAGGGAATTCAGAATAACCTTGTTTTATAAGAGATTCTAACCTAACAATTGTCTATCTAAATCCCAATTTATAACTTCTGAATTCAAGATGATACTCAAATTTCTCTAGTTGATCAGAATCTCCCATCTTATTATTCTGAGACATCCTAGAAGCATGGTGAAGTGAACATATCTTCCACAGGAAAAATCTTTTTTGGTCATTGTCAAGAGAAAAACATTATTTTGAATTGTTATATATGGACATGAAGAATCCAAAAAAACATGATAGTCCATGAAATTAGCCATTAAATACTATTAATATATGTCAAACATCTCATAAGGAAATACCAATGGATGATAGAGATCCAAACAATACTTTTGGTCTAGAGGGAGCTTCTCAAAAAAATGGGTTGGTCATTCTAGGTGCACTAGATTTATCGAGATTTCACTGAATAGTTGGATACCTTTAGTTTATACTAAGTAGTTTGTGTTGGATCTGAATCTACGGATTACACACAAGAGGGGGGTGAATTGTGTCTTTTCAAAATTATTACAATCTCTTCAATTTAGACAAATTCTGTCCACTATGCTTTTGCACGATTAAATATGCAGCGGAAAAAGTAAAAGCATGAACACACGGATGTATAGTAGTTCGGGGAACAGAAGGCCCCTAGTCCACTCCACCAACGCTCAAATCCATGAGCTTGGCGATTTTCACTATCTGGTCCTCGTTTCCACAGACCTGTTCACAACTGAGTATAGGCAGTTGACACCTTTACAAGATTCAGGCAAACACAGCCTTCCTGGTTCAAACACGAACCCACACAGCTTAGAACGAGAAGATGATCACTCAAAAATAAAAAAGGGTTTTGATAAAGAAAAAACTTCTCCAGTTGTTCTTCACAATTGCAACAGAATGCAGTTGACAGTAGATAGATCGTTGTCTTCAGAAAATAAAGATCTGTAATCAAAACAGTTCTGAGTCGATCCAGTTGCAATAGATATTACCAGAAACTTCACAACTTCAGAAGCAATAGATTCACAACAGATAGTCGATGTAGAACACGTGAATCTGCTATCAAGATCTTCCTTCGGCAATAAAGGTTTTACACTTCTTCACGATCACCGGAAAAGAACGCCTTTACACAGTCTCTATTTCTTGCTCGTTAAAAGATCAATCTATATATTTCACACACTTCTCTGTGTATATATATATATCCGAATTTTCCAACATAGAACATATATATTCAAATCTGAGAAAATCTTCCGCATAAATAGATCCATGAAAATCTCCTTTAGATTCGCGATATTAAATGAAATAACAGAGTCGTTGTAACTCCCCTGAAGAATCGGCATAAAAAGCTCCGTTTAAATCAATAAGTAATCCGTTGAAAATCGTCTTTGATTCAGTCAAAGTCGTACTTAAGAATCGGCTCGAAATCCGCTTAATAATCCGCTTGTTTGACCAATGCAAAAGGAAATATCGTCTGTCAAAAATATCCCGACGCCAAACGTAGGGTTGATGACGTGGCTCCAAACGTAGGATTCACAAACGTAAGGTTCACAAACGTAAGGTTCAGAACGTACATACTTTCTCTTCAGCATTCAAACATAGGGTTGATCATCCATACTTTGTCTCGCTTCAACTCTCCAAAGAACGTACTGTTGATTATAAAAGTAAGGTTGATGATCCATACTTTTGAGAAACAAACTCAACACTGAAAACTAACGTACGGTTAATCTTCCATACTTGTCCAACAACGAAAACGTAAGGTTCCTTCCAAACATAATGTTCTTCTTCCATACTTTTCAACAACGTAAGATTCATTAACCATACGTTTCAAAATAACGTAAGGTTCCTTAACCATACGTTTCTTTTAACATAAAAAGTAAACTTTTCATCCATACGTTACGTTCATCAACGTAGGGTATGAACAGTGATTCCAGTACGCGCTAAAATTGATCTCGCGCTACAGTGATTCCAGCACACGCTAAAATTGATCTTGCGCTACAGTGATTCCAGAACACGCTAAAAATTGATCTTGGAATAAATGAAGTATGAAATCTCGTTGTATGAAATAAATAAATAAAATAAATTCCTGCAAAATACTCAACGAAATAATTAGTAAATAATTAAGGGTATTTGTGAGCATCAAAATCATCATAAAGAGACAGAGTATTATTTGAAATCATCTCCCCCTTTAAAAAACATTATTTTGAATTGTTTGAAAACAATACATTGCTCAACAATCTCCCCCTTTTTGATGATCACAAAACCCATAAAATAATAGAACTAATTTAATTGCAATCTTTATTGAAAAATAAAATTTTATAAAATTTTAGAATTCTGAAAGGATTAAAACAATATTTAACTATAATAAAATTTCTCCCCCATAAAAATAAATTTTCAGCTAAAAAATAGATAAAAGATAAATGTCTTCTCCCATATATCCAAATTTCTTCATAGGAAACAAATGAATTTAAATGTTGTGTTTATCCAAATTCTCCCCCTTTTTGTGATATCAAAAAGAATGAAAAATTACGGATTTGAACACATTCAATATTGCACTGAACTATAAGTAAATGCTATAATTAACTGTGTATGAATAAGTGAATTTGTTATACTGGCTAACTTAATCATAAATCAATAAACAACAAAACAATAAAAAAGAAAAGAATTTTCATTCACAAGCTGTTATATATAAACGATTGTGATATACAGAGGAATCAAGGTTCATAGATAAGATAGGAAAAAAAAGGTGTCTATCTCCTTTGAATCGCGGTCTTGATCTCTGTAAACTATTCTCTGAGCCTCTTCATCATCCCATCTCCCAACTTGATGATAAGATCTCTGTTCTCTTGAGTCATATGAATATCTTCAATCAAATTGATCTCTGATAACTGATTCAACAGAATCCTAATCGGTCGCTCTCCAGATGTCAACTGATCCACTAAAAATTTCTGATTATCTAGCAAAACTGACAAAGGGGCACTATTACACTGAAGATCGTGTAATCTGTCACTCATATTGCTCATTGCTGCAGTAATTGCTTGAAATCTCCGAATCAAATCAGGTGAAGAGCCTGATCCACTTACAACATTGTTTGCAAGAGACTCAAATTTATTCTCCATGTAAATCTTCATCTCAGACAAATCATCTTTCTTTACCATCTCTGATTTTAACTGATCAACAGCATGCAACATATCAGTCTTAAACAAATCTACTTCCTGTCTTGAAACAGTAGATTCTTTCAGCTTATGAAACTTCAACTGCTCTATGTTCAGAGAATTTCTGAGACTAACATTCTCAGATTCTAATTGAGAGATACGCTTGTACAACTCAACAACTTTTTCTTTTCTCGAATCAGGGGCACCCTGTGCTCTATTCTCATGTCCAGAAATAGGTTGATGAGGCAGGGCAAGTGGAAAAGAATCTGCATCTGACTGTTCTTTGTCCTTGTCCTGACAAGGTTGATCCACTGAACTAGCTTTTGAAGCCTGAAACTCTTCCACTGAAAAATCTTCCTGAAGTACCTCTGTATGAGCTTCAGAAGTATGTTCATCACGAACAGTAGTCTCTCTAACTTCTACTGAATGGTCAAGAACAATATTTTCATGTAAATCTTGAGGTCGGGCCACTTCTTCACCAGGCACTGCCTCCATAAGTTGTTCTTGTGGAATTACATTTTCAACAGCCACAGCAGCAGATTGAGGTTCTTTTTGGATTTCCGGTTGAGCTACTGGTTCCTCTATCGGTGCAGTCTGCTCCACAACAGCTTCTCTCACAAATGAATAAAAAATTACCGGTTCAGAGGATTTCAAGGCAGGAGAGATAATTTCTTCATCAATTGACCTCTTCCTTCTAGATTGAAGTCCTTCTTGACTTCTCTCTTCCTCAACTTCCTCCATCTCAAAGCGAATTCTCCTTGCCACTGTACTAACTCTTGATTCTGCTTGTCCCTCCTTGGACTTAGCCGGTTGAGCCTGAGCACTCTTCGAGTCTTCCTCAGCTCCAACAGGTAAGAGTTTTCCTTTAATTGTTCTCCAGAAGTATCCTACTTTCCTCAAAGTTCCATCATTAAAAACATTACTGTGGTGACATTTCACCCCAGCATCTACCAATCTGATCATTCCTCTTTTATGCAAAAACAAAGAAATGAACCTTCCATAAGGAAAAAAGGTCATTCTTGCTTCACTCTGACAGCAGTATCTCAGATATCTTATCATAAACCGAGGAAAATTAAACTTAATATCACACATCAGAAGATACATTATGTACATTTCAGGGTATAGGATTTTCTCCATCTCAGCCATCCTTGGTTCTAAACCAGTCTGAACAAATTTTACCAAGATTTTCTGATCGGGCTCCAAATCTTTAATAAACATTTTCTTTATCACTCTGGTTCCAAACAGAAAAGACATAATGTCTTCATACTTATGTACAGAATCTCCAATATTCCGTAAATCGAAATGAAAAACTCCTTCATGAGGGAAGTTAAGAATTTGACTTATCTCTACAGATGATATGGAAAAGTCCTTATCCTCTATTTGAGCCAATAAACTATCCTCCATATCTCCAAGGCTAAACTGAACAGTTCTAAAGAAATGTCTCATTTCTGCCTCATATAAAAACTCAGAATTTGCACTATTAAAAGCATGCTCAAGGCTTTGAAATGACAACGCTTGCTTCAACAGCAAATTAGTTTAAAACAGCCATTCTAAATCTATGACTTTACCTTGCAGTATTTTCCGACCAACTACTTTAGGTTTCTTTGCAGCACTGCTCTTAGCTTCATCTGGACGCTTAGTCTTTGCCATTTCAACAACGATTTCTGAAGGTTCGAAGTTTAGGGTTTGAAGATTCAGAAAAGGGTTTTGGAGAAGATGTGCGGTTTTAGGTTTTCGAAAGGGTTTCCGAAAAAGGTGAAACAGTTTAGAAGGTGAAACGGTTCTTACAGCCTTGATTCCCGTGTAATCACTAATCATTACTTTTATTTAAAACAAAATAAAATTACTTATAGCGGGAAACAGAAATTAAGCAGAATTCGAAAACAGAATAAGATTTAAAAAAAACTATTTAAAATTAAATAAACCTAACTCCCCCTTAATAAATTCAAACCTTGCCGTGAGAAGTGGTTTAGTAAAAATATCTGCTAATTGATTTTCTGTATTTACAAATTCTAAAAATATATCCTTTTTAAACACATGATCTCTTAAAAAGTGATGTCTTATATCAATGTGCTTAGTTCTAGAATGACTAATAGGATTTTTTGAAATATTAATTGCACTAGTATTATCACATAAAATAGGTGTATTATTGAAATTTAATCCAAAGTCCATAAGAGTGTTTTTCATCCACAACACCTGTGCACAGCAACTACCTGCAGACACATATTCTGCCTCGGCTGTTGACAGGGCAACTGAGTGTTGTTTCTTACTAGACCATGATACTAAAGACTTTCCTAAAAAGTGACATGTTCCTGAAGTACTCTTCCTATCTAATCTACAGCTTCAAAAGTCAGCATCTGAATATGAAATTAAATTAAAATCAGAGGTTTTTGGATAAAGCAGAGATTGATAAATAGTACCTTTTAAATATCTAAAAATTCTTTTAACAGCAGTTAAGTGGAATTGTTTGGGATTTGATTGAAATCGAGCACAAAGACATACTGAATACATTATATCTGGTCTACTAGCAGTAAGATATAACAAACTACCAATCATACCTCTATATAACTTGTTGTCCACTGATTTTCCAGTTTCATCCAAATCAAGTTTTATATTAGTACACATAGGAGTTGTAAATGTCTTGCTGTTTTCAAGTCCAAATTTCTTAAGTAAATCAGTAATGTATTTGCATTGATTTAAAACATTTCCAAAATCTTTTTGAAATATTTGAAGACCCAAAAAGAAATTTAATTCTTCCATCATACTCATTTCAAATTCTTTTTGCATTAATTCTGAAAATTCATGACAAAGAATTTTATTGGTTGATCCAAAAATTACATCATCAACATAAATTTGAACCAACAAAACATTATTTTTCACAATTTTCTTAAAGAGTGTTGGATCTGCTAGTCCAACAGTAAAATCATTTTTCAAAAGAAAAGAACTTAGTCTTTCATACCAAGCTCTAGGTGCTTGTTTAAGGCCATAAAGAGCTTTAGTAAGTTTGAAAACAGAATCTGGTTTTTGAGAATTTTCAAAACCAGGAGGTTGCTCAACATAAACTTCCTCCATTAAATTACCATTTAAAAAGGCAGATTTAACATCCATCTGAAATAATTTAAAATTCATATAAGATGCATAGGCTAAAAGGATTCTAATGGCTTCTAACCTGGCTACAGGTGCAAAGGTCTCATCATAATCTATTCCTTCTTCTTGATTATATCCTTTAGCTACTAATCTTGCTTTATTTCTAGTTATTATCCCTTGATCGTCCTGTTTATTCCTAAAGACCCATTTAGTTCCTATTACTGGATAATCATGTGGTCTTTCAACTAATTCCCAAACCTTATTTCTCTTGAACTGGTTCAATTCATCCTGCATTGCTATTACCCAGCTCTCATCGTCTAAGGCTTCTTCTATGGTCTTAGGTTCTTGTTGGGATAGGAAAGCAGAGAATTCAACTATGTTTCCAATGTTTCTTCTAGTTTGAATACCAGTCTCTAAGTCACCTATCACAGATTCTAAAGGGTGATTCTTTAAGGTTCTAGACTGTCTAGGCATTACATTCAAAGGTTCTTCAGTGTCATGTACTTCTGAACTGGACTGAATTTCTTTTATATCATTTTCAAAATCATTCTTTAAATTCTCAAGTCTCATGTTTTCATTAGAATCAGGTTCATCTATTTGTTCTATCCTTTTCTAAAAAGGATCAGATTCATCAAATTTCACATGAACTGATTCTTCAAAAATCCTTGACTTTTTATTATAGACTCTATAAGCTTTGGAGGTTGCAGAATATCCTAAGAAAATACCTTTATCAGATTTTGGATCAAATTTACCAAGATTATCTTTGGTATTCAAGATGTAAACCTTGCATCCAAAAACTTTAAAGTAATTTACTTTAGGTTTTCTGTTATTCCATAGTTCATAGGGTGTCTTTTTCAAAATAGGTCTTATTAAAATTCTATTCATTATATAACAAGCTGTATTAACAGCTTCTGCCCAGAAATATATAGGTAGGCTATATTCATTTAACATAGTTCTAGCCATTTCTGGAATAGTTCTATTTCTTCTTTCTGCAATCCCATTCTGTTGAGGTGTTCTTGAAGCAGAGAATGTGTGTTTAATACCCATGTTTGAGCAAAAGGAATTAAATTCCTGGTTCTCAAATTCTCCACCATGATCACTTCTCAATGAGATTATATTAAAACCTTTTTCATTTTGAATAGATTTACAAAAACCTTCAAATAAACTAAAAGCTTCACTTTTAAATTTCAAAAAGAAAATCCAAGTAAATCTAGAATAATCATCAACTAATACATAAACATATAATTTACCAGCTAAACTTTCTACTCTTGAAGGTCCAAACAAATCCATATGGATAAGTTCTAGAGGTTTAGTTGTAGCAACTTTATTAACAGATTTGAATGATGATTTGTGTTGCTTGCCAAGCTGACATGCATCACAGAATCTGTCATTTTCAAATTTGAGACTAGGCAAATCAGAAACTAGATGTTTCTTAGATAATTTATGTAAAGCATATATATTGCAATGACCAAGTCTTCTATGCCAGATCCAGAATTCACTTATATTAGCAGTTAAGCAGTTTACTTGTTGATTACACAAGGAATACAAATCCAAAGTATAAACATTATCAGTTCTGGGTGCTCTAAACTTAAACAGTTTATCTTTAGAAACAGTACAACTATTGTTAGTAAAATCAACAGTGTATCCATCATCACAGAGTTGAGAGATACTTATCAGATTGTGTTTTAACCCTTGTACATAAAGTACTTTGTTGATTGAGACTGTCTCTGGATCTCCAACTATTCCAATACCAATAATCTTTCCTTTGGCATTGTCACCAAAGGTGACAAGTCCTCCTTCCTTTCGAGTAAGAGAAGAGAAATTAGCTGAAGTTCCACTCATGTGTCTTGAGCAGCCACTGTCCATATACCATATTTCTTTCTTTCTTTGGTGACCTGCTACCTGCAAAGACATTCAAACAAATTGCTTTGGTACCCATATTTTGTTGGGTCCAGGAGTGTTAGCAAGCAGTGATCTGGGTATCCAGATTTGCTTTGATTCCATAAAATTGATTGAATCATATAGATCGTTGGAAATATAAGCTTTCTTAATTCCACATATTTGAGGTTGTCTTAGAAAACAGTTTTTAGCTATATGACCTTTTGTTCCACAGAAGTTACAAATAACCTGTTTAGTGCTAGGAACAAAATAATTTTTGTATAACTTAGGTTTTTCTCCTTTACTTCCAATTCCAAACCTTTCCTTTTTAATTACAGTTTTTCCAAGTATCTCATTTAAGGTGTTTTCTACTTTTGTAAAAACTAATGCAGCCTTTTTATAAGATTCTACTTCATCCTGTAGAGTTTTTATTTTTGATTCAAAATTAATTTTATTTGAGTCAGCAGAGTTGTATTTGTCAATTAATTCCTTATGTTGTTTTAGCAAAGTATTTCTCTCATCTGAAATAGCTTTGTGAAAGTTCTTTATAGATTTATATTTTTTAAATAATGAGTCATACCTTTCTTCAAGCATATTACAGTAAGCTGCAAGTTTTTTATTTGAGAAGCTTGTTTCAGAGTTTGATTCATTATTTGAGTCAGAGGAGTAATATGAGTGTACCTCATCAGTTTCAGCCATGAAACACATATTTGCTTTTAAATTGGCTTCCTCCTTATCTGAGCTTGATTTAGAAGAATTACTTGAGTCTTCAGAAACACTCCAAGTAGCTTTCATAGCTTTCTTGTCTTTCTGCTCATAATCATCTCTTTTGAAGAATTTCTTCTTCTTTGCATATTTCAATTTTGGGAAATCCGGTCTGATAAGTCCCATCTTTTTGCATTCATAACATCTCACTTCCTTGCTATCCTTTTTGAAGGATTTCTTGAAGTCTTTCTTCTTACTGTAGAACTTTCTGAATTTTCTGGCTAGCTGAGCCAGTTCTTCATCCGAATTTGAAGAATCAGAGCTTTCTGATTTAGCACTTACTTCTCTGTTCTTCATCTTTCTATCCTTTTGTTGAGAAGTCACATTCAAAGCAGTATTTTCCCTTTTTATGTAGACTTTATGCTCATTTACCTCATCTTGCATTTCAGCTTCGTACATCATCAATGTAACAATCAGTTCTCTCATAGTTAGATCTTTAACAGAAGTTGATTGTCTGATTGCTGCAGAGATTCCATTCCATCGAGTAGGAAGTACTCTCAGTACCTTCAACGCTTGATCAGCCTGCTTGATTGGTTCTCCCAGAGCTGTTATATTATTGACAATTTCTGTCAATCTTCCATTCATCTGAGTGATGCTCTCTCCTTCAATCATTCTGAAAGTATCGAATTTTAACTTAGCAGTTGCATATCTCATCTGTCTTACATTATCTGTTCCTTCATAAGCAACATCTATTGTTTGCCACATTTCATATGCAGTCGGGCATTGAGATACTCTGTTAAATTCATCTGGTCCTAGACCACAGATGATTGCATTCATAGCTTTTGAATTTATGTCATACTCAGCCTCTGTAGCAGCACTCCATGTATCGGGATTTTCAGGAATTTCATAGGGAGTCAGAATCTTTGAATAGACTTTGTAACCAAGATTTTTCAGATAAATAATCATACGTGATTTCCAGGAGCCATAATTATCTCCATTAAAGTAAGGTGCTCTGACCATTGACATTCCCTCTCTCATATCAGCCATGATACACTATGTATAATCTTTAAATACTTCTAGCTTGATAAGACTTTAAAAATAAGAAGCTCCTCCTCTGATACCAATTGTTGGATCTGAATCTACGGATTACACACAAGAGGGGGGTGAATTGTGTCTTTTCAAAATTATTACAATCTCTTCAATTTAGACAAATTCTGTCCACTATGCTTTTGCACGATTAAATATGCAGCGGAAAAAGTAAAAGCATGAACACACGGATGTATAGTGGTTCGGGGAACAGAAGGCCCCTAGTCCACTCCACCAACGCTCAAATCCACGAGCTTGGCGATTTTCACTATCTGGTCCTCGTTTCCACAGACCTGTTCACAACTGAGTACAGGCAGTTGACACCTTTACAAGATTCAGGCAAACACAGCCTTCCTGGTTCAAACACGAACCCACACAGCTTAGAACGAGAAGCTGATCACTCAAAAATAAAAAAGGGTTTCGATAAAGAAAACACTTCTCCAGTTGTTCTTCACAATTTCAACAGAATGCAATTGATAGTAGATAGATCGTTGTCTTCAGAAAATAAAGATCTGTAATCAAAACAGTTCTGAGTCGATCCAGTTGCAATAGATATTACCAGAAACTTCACAACTTCAGCAGCAATAGATTCACAACAGATAGTCGATGTAGAACACGTGAATCTGTTATCAAGATCTTCCTTCGGCAATAAAGGTTTTACACTTCTTCTCGATCACCAGAAAAGAACGCCTTTACACAGTCTCTGTTTCTTGCTCGTTAAAAGATCAATCTACATATTTAACACACTTCTCTGTGTATATATATATATCCGAAGTTTCCAAGATAGAACATATATATTCAAATATGAGAAAATCTTCCGCATAAATAGATCCATGAAAATCTCTTTTAGATTCGCGATATTAAATGAAATAACAGAGTCGTTGTAACTCCCCTGAAGAATCGGCATAAAAAGCTCCGTTTAAATCAATCAGTAATCCGTTGAAAATCGTCTTTGATTCTGTCAAAGTCGTACTTAAGAATCGGCTCGAAATCCGCTTAATAATCCGCTTGTTTGACCCATGCAAAAGGAAATATTGTCTGTCAAAAATATCCCGACGCCAAACGTAGGGTGGATGACATGGCTCCAAACGTAGGATTCACAAACGTAAGGTTCACAAACATAAGGTTCAAAACGTACATACTTTCTCTTCAGCATTCAAACGTAGGGTTGATCATCCATACTTTGTCTCGCTTCAACTCTCCAAAGAACGTACGGTTGATTATAAAAGTAAGGTTGATGATCCATACTTTTGAGAAACAAACTCAACACTGAAAACTAACGTACGGTTGATCTTCCATACTTGTCCAACAACGAAAACGTAAGGTTCCTTCCAAATGTAATGTTCTTCTTCCATACTTTTCAACAACGTAAGATTCATTAACCATACGTTTCAAAATAACGCAAGGTTCCTTAACCATACGTTTCTTTTAACATAAAAAGTAAACTTTTCATCCATACGTTACGTTCATCAACGTAGGGTATGAACAGTGATTCCAGTACGCGCTAAAATTGATCTCGCGCTACAGTGATTCCAGAACACGCTAAAATTGATCTTGCGCTACAGTGATTCCAGAACACGCTAAAATTGATCTTGCACTACAGTGATTCCAGAACACGCTAAAAATTGATCTTGGAATAAATGAAGTATGAAATCTCGTTGTATGAAATAAATAAATAAAATAAATTCCTGCAAAATACTCAACGAAATAATTAGTAAATAATTAAGGGTATTTGTGAGCATCAAAATCATCATAAAGAGACAGAGTATTATTTGAAATAATCTCCCCCTTTAAAAAACATTATTTTGAATTGTTTGAAAACAATACATTGCTCAACAGTTTGGGTCTCCCAATTTGTTGTTTACCCACCCATTGAGATATTTTCAGAACTATTTAGTTACTGGTGTTCGAGTACCAATACCTTCCAATAATCACATTGTGAAGTAGGTATAACCTTATGGGGTGTCTATTATATAAGGAGAATCCCCATTCTTAGTAACATGTATGCTGAATTCTTACTCACATCCATTACCATGGAAAACATTGACCAAGTATCACTATTATAACAGGACCTTCTGACTATAGTAGTGGAATTTCATGGTCATCCCCTCCATGCACAATCACTCATTCTATTCAACAATTGGATAATGTTGTTCTTGTAAGTTGGTGTTCCAAATACAAATTGTTTCCATAGAAGGAATTATCCAACTAAACAATTATGAGGCATTCATGGTTTTTACTGAGATATCCTTAAGGTGGGCTAGTACACCACGTGGGGTTACAGAATCCATCTAGACGTATCTTCTATCTTCCAGCAGGAAAGTTTCCTCCCCATCTTATTGCGTGGATGGCTCTTTCAGTCCCATGATTCCTATACCAGTGTCTGAATCTATAATATAATTATTGATTTCACATTGGTTGCGAGAAAACCTCTCAACTTGGATGTTCCAACCATCACTCTTATTTATGAAATAATGGGTCAAATCCCCAAAGTAAGATCTCTGCATTACCTCAGTGAGACATTTCAAATCTTTTATGGATAGGTGGTGGAGCATTATCGATGATATTAGTACTGGTATACTAAAATAATCCCTCAACCAAACTTCCTCACGACCCTTCTTAACATCAATGTTTTTTCTCCTAAAATCTCTTGGCACAAATGTTGTGGTTGATCTATTACATTATTTTCCCAATTTTCTTGTGTGCCTTACCTACACAATATGGCATGGTGGTGGTTAGTAGAAGGGGTTCCTTAGAATAATGTTCTTACATAATTTTGTTATGAGATGAGTCTTAACCACTCTGTTAGATATAGAAACCATTTTCTAACCCTATACCCCTTAGAGGTTCACAAGGAAATTTGGACGCCTATAGAATGTTTTATTGTTTCCCATTACCCGATCAGAATGGAATCATACCCTCTCATTATTTTTCAATTTTGGATGATTATGATGCATGAGGATTCCATAATGAAAATACTTTTTACTCTCATAGGAGCTTACACTGTCTTATCATGGGAGTATGCTCGTATGATATGTGGATTAATACCCTGATGGAGTGCAGGGGAGGCCAGTCTGATGGGTGTATAAACAATTTGTTTCTCCCAGTCTTTTTCCCATTATGCCTTCTTTAACAACATATTTAGGAGAAATATGTTCTTAGAACCATCATATTAATTTTTAGGTAGATTCATCTACATGTAATCTTTATGTGGGGAATGATGTATACCACATACTTATGACTGATGATGTCGGAATTCCCACCGAGGCTGCCCCAAGAAGGGAAACATTGGGTATTTCAGAGATTGATGTTGACCCTATACATTTATCTTTGGAGATTGAAAAACAATAGAGATGGTGGATTTTATCAACTGGGTTTCATAATTTAGGGCGATCCTATTTTCTATGACCGTAATCCCAGATTATATACCCTTAAAAAAATGAAAAACATCGTGGTCCTGATGATGCCATCAAACATCTGGCTAAACAGAAATGGGATTGTGATCAAATATACATAAATATCATAAATACCACCTTATTGGAGTTTGGTGATAATGTGTATACCCTCCATCAAGTTATTATCAACTTGGACTCAAGTGGATTTGATTACTAGAACTAGCATACTCTTATACACCAAATTGTGATTTCTTGAGAAGACATAGATGCTTGAGAACATAAACTCACTCAGTTTAACGATTATCATCATAAAACATTAACCTTATGGTATATTACCATTGTGCTAAACAACTTTTTTTCTAAATAAGAAAGATCATATTATCATGTGATTGCATATATAGAAGAGGTATGGGAATGAAAGGATCGTGTAACAAGGTTAAAGGAGAATCTATCATCAAGAAATGAAAATTTTTAAGCCATCAAGTAGAAGAGTAAATATCCCAAGGTATTTTTAAGGAAGATACTCCCAATAAATGAAACTAAACCTAGAAAAAGGGTAAATTTAAAAGGGACACTTGATGTATTTTATCATTCGATAGAAAATTTTCCTGACTAAATAAATCTATGATTTATTATAACCATTTCAGCTATTTTTAACTATTGTTTTAGTAGTAGAGTCATAGTGATAATGCATGATGTGGATTTCTTTTCATTATAATTTAATTAAATTAAGAATCACTTTCTCTTAGATTTTTATCATTTATCTTTTCTATAATTGGCCAACAATCATAACTCGTCACATTTTGAAAAATAATTGTTACAATATGTCAATTTAAATCATGACCTGGATTATGAAAATTAAAATGATCATGTAATGATCAAATTTATTTATGATCTAATGGGATCAATGATCATTGTTTTGAATCTTTCTAGGGATACATAAAAACCATATAAACTTTATGTCTTTTATATTAATCCCCTATTTTTTTCCTAAGTCTATTGTGACGTGGGATTAGTGGGAATAACATGTTTTTTTCTTTGGACAACCATTAGGGGATTTTGGACTAACAATCTATGTGTATATTTAATTTTTTTTTGATCATTTCCTAAACCATGTGAAATATATGTTTAGTGAACTAGAAATCAACATTTTTCTAGTGATCCATTTGTGGGGTTTTCTATTATCATGTTTCTTGTATCTCTTCATGGGAAGTTTAGAGTCTTGAAAACATTAATAATATGATGATTGTTTTTGTTTTAATAGATTTGATCATTAATTCTGAGGCGAGGTCCCCAATAGGGATTACTACTTGAGAATATCCCATTATCTTTCAAACATTATTGGAGGATTTTTCATTACCATGGTTTTTTAATTTATGAATCCTATACATGATATCTAGAAAGTATGCAAGGAGTAACCAAAATAATGGTTTACATCAAAGTTAATCTAAGGCATATAAAGGTAGGAAAAGCCTCTCTGGGTTATGATTTTTCCTTTAGTTAACAGACCTTTCATGTGGGAAACTTATGCAGTGTCAACTGGGGTATGTTGTCCATAGTCAAACAAAGGATTTGTTAGGATATTGACCCTACTTTTCTGATTCCCATGTGATTTAGGAAATTTTGGATTTATCAATATCACGAAGGGGGTATTTTCAAGGGAATGATGTCTTTAAATGACGAGGGTATATGTATTCATGTTAGCCATCAATGAGAAACCAAATCTACCCTAATTTTTTCTATCTATAAGAGGGGTCGATCTTGGTGCATTTTACTATCATGTAGCAAGGACAATGATCCTGTAGTCTAATATCATACAGTGATGAAATTTGATTGATAATGTTTTTGTTCATTTAGAATTGACTAATGGTTAAACGATTTTCCTTTTTCACAGTATCCTATCAAATAAGGTCCTATAATCTTCAGTCATGAAGAGGGGTTTAAGCTATAATCAATGGGTTTTCAAATTCAAGGAGTTTTGTGAGACATAAACTCCATTAGGGTGTACAAAGATTTGAAAATCCACTCTAGGGATGAATTTTTCTTTGTTTTATAGGAATTTTTTAGTGGGAAATTTATACAGAGAAAATTGTAGCATATTAATCATAGTAAAACAAAAGCATCATAAGGACACTTCCCCTATATCATTGATGTAAAAATAATTTTATGGGGATTTATACCTTTTCGTACACAATGTTTGGCTTGTGAGATAAGATTTATTGAATATGAATGTAGCATTTTATATTAATATTTCCCAAGAATGGGTTGAAATGTTTCCCTTACACATGTATGAGAATGTTCCACATGAAGGTCTAACCTATACATTGGGGAGGGACAGTTTCTTTGTGTGGTATCACCCATGGTTAGAGACTTCAGAATCACTACATATCTTGTGATGGTAGGAATCAATCTATATATAGTTTTAGGAAGGTTCTCCCTCATACTGATAAACTCTTGTGTGGGAATTGGGATTTTTTCCTTTGGATAAAAGATAAAGGATGGTTTGATACTCATATTAGACTCTCCTATATAGATATATCTCATGTATAGATGATAATGTTGTTTTATTTATGTGGATGGACCGGGATAAAGGATCTTCTTATCACTACACATAACATCAAGCAGGAATCTATCTGTACGTATTCCTTATAAGGAACCCATGCAGGGATGAAAAATATAAAAGGAAAGTGACACATTTTATCTCATGGATGGACCCAGTATTGAGGATCCAGTAATTACTATGTATCTTGTAGAAACAATAATCAATATAGATAGAGTTATGGGGAATATTTTAGTTTCGTGTCATGTGACTAGGACATCTACTATGAAGTTTAACACCATGCGATGCAGATGGTATGTAGTCTTATAGTTTTAGGTCACATGGATAAGAACATATGTCATGTAAACTATGAGTAATAGGAGGAACATTGGTCTGGTATGTTCTAACATGCCTTAAATGTGAGGTAGAAGAAAGTCTAAACCTTGATTATAGAGATTCTCATATCAAGAGAAATGATATGGGGAAAATGTCATTGGGGATTATGGATATAGAAGAATCCTATCATGGGGATGAATATGAATTTGGTTGTTTTTCCATTTTTTGGACAACTTATTCAGATCCAAATAAGGTATATTATATAAATTCAAACAAAGGTTTTCTCAAGACACTAACCCCTCCCATCTCCGATGGCCAGATGAAGATGGTGAAGATCTAAAATCTCATGGGGCACCGAGTATGATGAATGGAAGGGGTGTTCTAGGGTTTTTATAAAAACTTTAAAACTATTATTATCCATGTAATGTGATATTTCCTACATGGATATTTGTTTATACGTAGGAGATGGGGACATTTTCACTTTTCATTATCTCGTGGTTGGAACTAGAAAATAGGGCCTATAATCCACTACGTATCTCATTGAAATAAGAATAAAAAGACATATAGTTCTTCAAGTTCCATGAAGTTTAATGTATTTTAGTGAATATTATTTTCAATCACTATGAATATGAATATGTATTTCATAGATACATGTATTTTTTCATCATGTGCTATGAGAAATTAGTGTGACTTTTCAGTTCTTGTTACTGAGACCATAGAAATCCTACTGTTTATTGATACTCCTTCAGCATGTGGGGAATCACCAACCAAAACTCCTATGTTTGTGTGAGCTATGTTCGATGTGGGAAATGAGGGGTAACAAATGATTATTACACCACACAAAGGTTATTTAATGAAGGATGGGGGTATTTAACCTTTGTGGTGGCTGGGATAGGATATAGAATCGGGGCATCACTATTTATCTCATCAAAATAAGAATAAATCTAGACATAGTTATCATATAATATCTCTATATAGGGCTGACCAATATGCTGGGAAGAGGTAATTTTTATCCTTTATCATGGATAGACCTTAGATTAGAGACCTATGAATCACTACATATCATATAATAATAAGAATCAAGTCATATGTAGTTTTGGGACCCTGTTTATTTTGACATCATGTGGTGAGGATTAGGGGGACCCAATGTGAAAGAGGGGGAATTTTATGTATTTCATGGATAGTCCTAGGACATGAGGTATGTTTTCCACTATGTATCCCATAGAAATATAATCAGGACACACCTAGTTATTGATAAAAATATCCCTACGTAGTTCTAACCCATATGTATAAAGAGGGTAATTTTTAACATTTTAGGTGTATGGACCAGGATGTAGAATACATGCATTGCTATGTATCTTATGTAGGAATGAATCAAGACATGTTTAGTTATCAATGGGAATTATCCATGTAGGACAGACTCATACACCCAGGGGGGAATTTTAAACTTTTTTCTTTTTGAATGGACTCGAGATTAGAAATTTAGGTTTCACTATGTATACTGTAAAGATAAGAATCAATACATACATACATTCAGAGAAATATAATCCTTACGTGGATCTGAATCTCATGCTAGAATGTAGGAATTTCATCTTTCTCCTGTATAGATCTTTCTCATGTGTGGAAAATAATTTATTAAAATGATGACTCTCTTTAAATTTAACATCATGTAGGGTGGAAATTAATGTCATAATGTTTATTATCTTGCAACATGGACAATGATATCATTCCTTTTAAGGTCATGTGATGAGGACCTACTGTCTAGTTTAATTTTTTGTAGCTGGAATAGTTAATCATGCGGTTTAACATTATGCGATTAGGAATACCACTATAAAGTTTAGAATAATGTGTTCATGATGTCTTGCCAAGAAGTTTAACATCATTCTACTAGGATGAATTATTTTTCATTTTACAGTCCTATGATTTGGATGATAGGTCATGTGATTACAAAAAATATTTTTTAAGGAACCTTGTGTTGGTGAGGGTTATGGTAAGTTCTCCATCCACTTAAATCTAGGAATAATATCCATTGGATTAATCCTTATGTATTTTGTAATGTACCTCTAATTTAGGTTTCAATATTGGAATTTTCGTTCAGAGTATCATTATAGTTCTGAGGACCAACACCATATCTACTTCATCAAACAACTGGAGATGATCATTTTTGTTAAAGGCTCTTGTGATCTGGTTTTGGTAGAAATCCAAATGATGAATTGTATGAAATATTTTCTCATATATTCACTCCAATTAATCAATCCATTTTTTGTATTTATCATCCATGGATAATTGACCACATATGGAAATGAAGAATGAGGTAAATTGAAACTCGATGGGTAGGAACACCTCTTTCCCATATACTAATGTGAATGGGGTTTCCTATGTGGTAGTCCAGGCCATGGTCCCGTAAACCCACAAGGAATGTATGATCATTTCTGGACAAGACTTTTTATCCTTATCTAACATCTTCTTGAGTATATTTGATAGGGTATTATTAAATGCATTTATCTTTTAATTAGTTATTTCATGGTAGTGGGACATATGGTTGGACATGATGTCATGTTTCTAATATAGCTTTTATAATTCATAAGAATATAAATTTGTGCTAGTTTTTGTTAGTATTTAATGAGGGACATGAAATCCGGCAATGAATTTATCTTTAACAAAGTATACAATGATCCTTTCCCTGACTTCTTTGAGGGGTGTAACTTTGGACAAATTCGATAAGAAGTAATACATAGTACAAATATACTTAAACTACTTGGATTTGGTGAGAGGATATGGCCCCATGATGTTCATTCCCCATATAGAAAATAGCTAGGAGTAATTGGTTGTGTGAATAAACTCTGGGGGTTGTTGAATGAAGTTGGCATGAACCTGGTAGGAGTGGCACATTTTGGTGGATTTAATGCAATCCTGTGTTAGTGTTGGCCAGTAGTACCCAAGCCTTAGAATTTGTTGGGAAAGCTTGAGTCTGGAATTGTGATATCCATAGGCTCTAGCGTGTACATCTTTCATGACAACAATTTTTTATTCTCTATAAATAATCGTAAGAAGGACCGCATCAAGGACCCATTTGTATAGGACTATTTTGTGATTCATTCTATCACACAGAATAATGTTAATTGCTCATATTCAGATATTATCTCTCCTAGATATGTCTGATGGGATGTCTCCCTTTTGATTTTAGTACAAAATTGGTGTCATACAACTGGTGGTAGGACCGAATGGCTTGGTTATGTGGATAATCTCATTGATCACTTCTGTATTTGTGTGAATTAAATGTGATACCTTCTGGAGATCCACAATACTGATGATTGTTTCATCCTAGTCTGGATATGTTAGAGTTTTTTATTCATTATTCAAGTTATATTATTTGAGATTTTCTAATCATGTTACAAGATTCAATGTTGCATCTAGATGGAATTCATCCATTAATCTTTATACATGTCCTAGTATGGGGATTAGCTCTTATTTTTTGATAGTGTAATCACTACTAACCTTCATGATGACTAGTTCAAAATCAACCTTTATTTTCAAGTGATTAAAATTTAATAGAAAATCTAGATCTATCCCTAAAATAAGATATCGATATTCTTCTTCATTGTTCATGAACCCCTCTGATAGTATTAAGTATTAATGAAAACTAACTTTTCAAGAGATACGAGCATGATTCCTAGCCCCACATTGTTGATCATGGGGTCTTCCATCATATTTACTTTCTGGATTGTAAATTCACCATCAAAATATATCTCCCAATTTGGGGGGACCTCTTGAATAGAAAAAACATATTCATCAGGTTGTTCAGTGTCCAATGAAGTCATTTTTAGGGGTGCTCAGATAGAAAATATACTAACACCTAGCTTTTTATCACTTTATGTGGTACGAAATAGATGTCAAACTCTTGAAATATGACCACCCACTGTGAAACACTTCTCACTAGTATCGGATGGGTGAGAATTTATTTTATTGGGTTTCTATGAGATAACAAATAGACCTTTTGATTCTATAGATAGTGCCTCAAATTTTAGACGAAAAATAGTAGTTCTAAATAGATCCTCTAAATATTTGAAAATTGATTCTCAAAATCTATCATTATTTATCATTGTTAATATAGGTTTTTTCTATACTAGTGTCATTCTTTTGTGTGAGGAAGGCACCCAGTGGTCACTCTAAGGATGTCATATACAACATAAGTTGTATTCCATCAACCGTAAGCATCAACATTAGAAGTCTTAAGAGATATTTCATGAGATTGATGAATGCATCCTGAAATTAATCAGTCCATTGATATATGATTAAAAATTTCATTAACTTAGTTAGAGGAAAACATTGTCCTGTATGGTTTGATATGAAGTGGTGGATAAAGGATATGTTTCCTTAATGTCCTCTAAACTCTTTGAGGTTGTGAGGTGGTGATAAGCCAAGGATAGTATTTTTCTTCTTAGGGTTGACTTTGATTCCATGATAGAGTATTAAAAAGCCCATAAATTTCCCTAATGTAATTCCAAAATCACATTTCAAGGGATTCCTTTTCAGGCTGTGGTGTCTCAATTTGTTTAAGACGATTCCAAGGTCTGTCAGGTTGTATAATCATTGTTGATATTTAACCACTAGTTCATTAAAATATCATTTGATAAACATTCCTAATAAATGTTTGAATATATGATGCATAGTGTGTTGGTTTATAGTACCGACATTATTTAATCCAAAGGGCATAACCCGATGGAAAAATACTCCCTAGGGGTGCCTGAAGGAGGTGTCTTATTCAACTTATAGGGAAATTATTATTTTATTATATCTAGAATATCCATCTATGAAGGAGAGGGCATGATATTCATATGTTGCGTCGTTAAGTAATTCTATGATTTCAACTAGGAAATCAACCTTCTTGAAATGCCTGTTGAGATCCCATAAATCGATGCGGACACCTATTTTCCCATTATTCTTCTATATGGGAATGATATTGGCCAGCAATTTGGTATAATGGATGTCCCGAATGATGTTGGATATGATTATATTGTCATCTTTAGCCTCAATCTTGGTAGCATTTTTTAGGCTCTTTCTTTTTTATATTTGTTTATGGCCATGGGGGTCCTCTAGCAGGCCTAGGTGGTGAGTAGACACATAGGGATGGATTCCCTACATTTCAATGTAGTTCTAGGTAAACACGTATTATTTCTACTTTAAGAAGGTGGAATTACATATTTTTCTTCATAAGTTATGGTTTCACTAATCAATGTGGGTCATGGATATTCTTCTATTCCAAGATTTATCTCTCTAAGCTCATAAATGGTAGTAGAGACTCTATCCTCAAATACTAGAGGGGTATTCCTAAGGCTCCCTTCATCTTCCTCTTCCTCTTAATTCTCTTCATATTCTTTATGTTGTTTCATTGGGGAAGAAAGTATTGGTATAAGTTCTCAATAGTTAAGAGATGATTTCATATCTTGACAATTGATAGATGAAGCGACTTCATTTGACCTAGCTGATTGCGTGGTATTTACTTGAAACACTATAGAGGTTGGAATATGTGATGGAGGAGTGGAATATTTATCCAATTTGAGTGATGAGATAACCCCTTCCACCTAAATAGTGATATAGGGATTTCTTAGAGATATTGGGATGAACTGAATGTACTTTCAACTTAGATTTCAGAACTATTTGGGGAGCCGATGAACTTATCAACATTGTTGGACCCAGTTGTAATGAATAAAATCATGGAAATTATTGAATAAATTCAATATTATGGTCTCATATACCTGATCTAATTGATGGGTAACACGCATTCTTCACCAATGTCTTTAAAAAGGTTGTCCTATATCATTTCCAGATTGTTTAGGGTGGTGAACAAAATCAACACCATCAACAAGAGGTTGTTTCGCTCTTCCCTGATTGAGTCCTACTTCGATATAATGATACTCGTAGGATTGAAACGAGGAATTAGCATCATGAAATGTATTAATTTATCCATTAGTGTATAATTTTACGAATTAATGGTATGATGACAGTTTTAGTGCTTGTTGATGCAACCAGGGCCTTCCTAGGAGTACATTGAAGGATGTTTTCTACAAGACCACCTGAATTTCTGAGTCGGTCATGAGGTCCCTAGATTGAGCCTTCATATTAATTTGACCTAATGGATTACTCTCTAATTTTTCATAATCTTGTAATTTTATGGTGGAAGGATCAAGGTTATCTTCATTATAGACCAGTCAGATAATAATTTATACTAGTATGAGATTAACTCTAGAGCTATCATCAATGAAAACTTTTCATACATTGTCACCATTTATCAAGTTAGACACATAGAATGATTTGATGTGTCCCTATATAATAGGATCCTCATCTTGATTTGTGAAGGATATTTCCACCTTGAATTTCATAAAATCTGTATCTATCTAATAGACATATGAAGCGACCACTTAGGCTTCAAACTCCTGGGGGCTTATTAAAGACACTATGAGTGATTTCCTATTGACATTTGGAAAACTGATGGCATCCAGGATTGAATTTTTGGTCGGTACCAAGGATAAAAAATTTAGGATACAATATTTATTTTCTAAAGGTTATCGCTTCCCTGTCTGGGAATTATATTTTTCTATTCCTTTAGGGGTTGATAATTATATATAGATAGATCAGATCTTGATATAAGAGTTGCAGGTGATCCTATATTTGGGGGGTTAGGCCATGTAGGTCTTCATACAAATCATGGGTGATATGACACCTATTCCACCTATGAATGACATTCTATAATGATGAGGTCAGGTTGGTTTTAGCTGATGTATGAGGTTTTTATTATTCTAGTTTAATGTGCTGAAGGGATCTACCACATGTTTCATCAAAATCGATAGTTTAAGTAGGGGTGTGGATATAATTGTGTTTCCTTCCAAAACCACATATCCCTTGGTATCCTCATCTCCTGATACATTTTCCTCTAGTTCCCAAAAAAAGTTTTGGGAACATAGGTTTATAACCATAGTAATTTTTGTATAAGGGATCCATTAAGTGAATTAAAATAATTTAACTAAAGAACAACTTATTTTCCAATGAGGAATTTACCTAGATGACCATTTTTAGTGGTTTCATTTTGTTGTGTAGTTCTCATTTATTGAGATCTGAGGTCATAAAATCTGATAGTGAAAAATCCAACATTGTCCTTGGTGTAGCTTCATCCTCACATGCTTGTTCCATATCTTTCTAGACATGTTTCTTTTTAAAAGGATTATTTTTGGAGGTTTGTGGGGACGATGATGTATGCAGGGTTGTAGTAGATGCATATAAAGAATAGTTGGTTGTTTTAGATCTTCTTAGAGAATTATATAGACCCAGGCTTAACTTACATGGAAATTACATCATTCATATGAATATTAAGAACATTAAAAAATTACATTCCTGATGACCTTAATAGTTTAGTGTCTTTGGAGACTTGGAACCAAATATTCTAACATGATGAAAGATCATTAGTGTTTCCCACAAAGATATTACCCTTTATTACTTATACTTAATCCCATTATTCAACAATTTTTGAATGGAAACATAAGAAAGAGGTGATCTCAGATGCTCAGTATGGTTAAACAAAGGAGATACATAAACATAAAATGTGGATAAAGGTATGAGAACATGAGAATAATATTTGAAGATCATACTCTGCATATCAACGATCATATAAATGAGTCATGGAATAAAAATTGGTATTTCATAATACATTAATCATAAGGGAATCTGGAACATAAGTCAAGAAATCATAACATAGGAAGAAGACATTAAATTTGTGGTAGATACATAAGCATATATAATGATTTCCATAGTAGTCAAGGAATCACTACCAATTCCATCTTAGTAGTTTGGGGTCACTCTCCATACCATCTTGATAGTCATGAATCACTCCCATGACCATATAAGTTGTCAAGGTTCACTCCCAATACCATCTTTGAGGACAAATCCCTTTACTCAATGGATTTCACTCCATATTCCAGCCATGTATATCTAATTAGATATAAATACATACCCAATTAATTGTAGGGAGATATGGGTCCCATCCATATTGTAATGAAATAATATATATATGTTCCACTACATAATAAAAATTCATCATATCATAAGAGATGAAATGAAATTCATTTTATAAACATGTAGTCAAATCATAACCATTGAAAAAGATATCGGTTTCATAATCATTTCATCAAATCATTACCCCTGAAAATATGTTGTTTTCTAAAAAATATAACAAATGAAAAATAAATGTTTTTCTTAAACATATAACTTGTGAAAAATAAATGGGTTTCATAAATATACAACTCATGAAACAGAGATGGGTTTCATAAAAATGTGACATGTGAAATATAGATGTGTTTCATAAACATTATGCTATAAAACAATAAAACATTCATAATAATAATATTAATGAATCCTTTAAATCATTTCCCTAGAGGGGCATGAGTAACACCAATGGATGTCATCATTTATGTGAAATATTTTTGAAATATTTTTTAAAAACTATTCTTGGGAAAAATATCCTTTCTTCTTCCAAAAAAATTATTTTTAAAACAAAAATTCTCAGGAAAACCATTTTATATGAAAATAATATTAAAAATGTATAAATAGGTCTATAAATACATTTTCCTTGAAAAAAGTTAAAATAATCCTGATAACCCTTTCAAAACCATTTTCCCATAAAATCATAAGCTTGAAAATTTTTTAAAAACCATTACATTGAAAACTTGTAAAGAAATCCTAAAAAAAATTAAAACAATTTTCCTTGAATAAATATAAATTATCCTTTAAAAAACATTAAAAATCATTTTTTATTGCAAACTTAATAATGAAAAAAATTTCAATTACATTTCTTCAAAAGCTTATAAAAGAAGAATGAAAACATTTTGAAAACAATTTTCCTTGAAAACATATAAAAGAATTATGAAAAAAATTTAAATCCATTCTCCTTAAAAATTATAAAAGAAGCTTGAAATTTTTTTGAATCTATTTCCATTGAAAACATTTCAAATAATAATGAAAACATTTTGAAAAAAATCATTTCTTTGAAAACTTATTAAATAATCTTTAAAAGACATTAAAACACTTTTTAAACATAAATTTTTTTTGAAAACATTTTTATTTAAAAATAACATTAGAAAAAAAGAATTTATAGAATAATAGGAAAAAAATTTCCCCAAATGGAATCTTATAAACATTCAAAGGAAGATTCTAAAGAATTATTTTCATGATGGTGGATAAATTCATGCATGTTGAACATTCTTTTTACTCCATAAAATGTTTAGAAAAGTGTCTCAATCAAAAAATGATAAGAAGATTCCTTTATTAAAACCACATGGTTTAAAATGTAAAAAATTGGTAAAAGGTTTATTAAATATAATTGTGTTATATTAGAAAATTTTTTAAAACATATTTAGAGAACATAGTTTTGACAGAATACAGATTTCTGACTGAACAGGAAGATAAAGTCAGATTTTCTTAAAATCACATTCTTAATAATATTAAGTACCATAGAGTGTAAAATGATAAAAATACATGAGGATAACATGAATAACCATAGGATAATAAAAATCACGAGTTCCTCTGAAATATGGATCATAATGTTTCATCAATGAAAGCATAATCAAAAACAATCCTGATAAACGATGAGATTATTGCAATAAACTTATACAACTTTGTAACTTTTAATCAAACTACCAATGTAAGAAAATTAAATTACATGAAACATAAAATATCAAGGAAAGATTAATATTAATGATATATCATTTAATAGGGCATTTTATAAACCTCATTGAATAATATAGGGGCATAACATGGCTTGTGTCTCAAAGAATGCAAATTGAGACAAAATTATATTTCCGATTTGGTAACATTATAATCAAAAAACCCAATGAAAGAAAGATCATAAAATGGATTTGTAAATACCCATAAATTCAAGTATAAAAATCATATAATACATCAATGGTAATTATACACACCACATATAATAAATATTAGGTGAACATGGCTTCTGTCTCATGGAAAATAAATGTGAAACGAGAAAACCCTTACCTTAAGTTTTTAATTTTTTTGTAAACATTAAAACATCATATAAAATAAATATAAGTTTATTATAAATATAACATAAAACCATATTATTTGATCTGAAACCATATAAAATTTTATTATGTATTTATATCACATATTTATTAAAAATTCCATGTCAACATTACATTTTAGGTAATATCTATTTTTTTGTTTATGTTTTCAATTATTATTCTTGATACCCTTACTTAGATAATGATTAATTTATTTATTTAGTTTGAAAAATTATATAAGTATCATATATATTATATACAAAAATATTTATAATAAACTATAATATATATAATTATGACATAAAATGCACCCTTCATTGAGACGATGGAGCATATGTACGCATGAACGTTGTTTCCTTTTTCATATAGTATTAAAATAAAGACTGTAGAGGACATATATATATATATATAATCATTAAAGTATCATTATTATGTCATATATATCATATATTTTTACAATACTCGTTCTTAATACATTCCATGTAAATAGTGAATGAATCACATCGCATTGAGGAGGCAGTAGTACAATGTCCACAAACGAAGTAATCGTATTTACAAAAAATGGAATGTATGAAGGTATATTTTATATAATAATTTCCAAAGAATATAGATATCATATATATCAGATATATAATATAAAAATATATTTTCAATAATAATTCCCAACTTTTAGAGGTGGTAAAGTAAAAACGAACAACATCGTTTTGTGAGGCGGTTGTCCATCAAACAGAATAATAGTAAGTCTGTTACCCATTAGATGGATGTTTGTGTGAGTGTAGGTAGAAACATTAGAATAAAAACATATACATATATTTATGATAAATATTTTATTATATAATTATTTAATAATATGATTTCATGGGGTGGATAATTAAAATAAAATAATGGGGAATTTGGAAGGAATATACCCCTTTATTGGGTAACTGTTTTTGGTTTCCACCAAAGGGGTTCCCTGGATTGATTTCTGTCCAAATGGAACATTTTAGGATAATTTTAGGGTTATTTTTGAGGCTATTGATGAATATTAATTCCAATAAAAAGGGATTGATATGTGTTAATAAGTTTTAGGGGTGATTACCTTTTAATAGTGGAGGAGGAGTTGCATTCTTGTAAATTGTTGAAATGGGAATCCTACCCAGGTTTTACCATGAAACATGGATAAAATAATGTTCTAAAATAGATACAATGGATTATAGGGTCTAAATATGGATTTAAAAATGATTTTGGACTAGTATTGAAATAATTGTGGGCCTTATATTCATTGTTTAGTCCTTTAGTAAGTTAGTTTTTCTCTTAATCGATGTAATTAATTCTATTTAATTTTACTAAATTTTATTCTGTTAAAAACTAAGTTTACCATATTATAAATGATAAATTATTATTATTACAAATATTTAATCCATTTTTAAAAATTATAATAAATTATTTGGATGAAATTAATTTATAATTAATGTCGCAGAGATATCATGACATCAGGGTTTTTAAAGAAAATTGATACAAAGTTTGGGATTTTTTATATCCAATTTCAATATGAAATTGGATATAATTACCAAAATTTATATTATATGGTGTATATTTTATAGAATTAAACATTTTAAATAAATTAAAATATAATTTATATATATAAATAAATTTGATGAAAAAATAGTTTTGAATTAAAATCCTTTATTTTTTACTATTCATCTAAAAATGATTTTTTTTTCAGAAAAATCCCAAAAAATAACCCTATACTAATTTTTACCTAGTGAATTTAAAAATAAAGGTTGTTTTTTAATTAAATATTAAAAAACTCTCCAAAATAATATTTAAAACTGGTTCTCCATTAAAAGGCGGTAAAATTGCCTTTTAGAAAAATACATCTTTTTATTCATAAAATTGGATATATTGTTATCTTATAACTATTAAAAAAATTATGAGTAAAAAATATATTTATTAAATATATAATATATAATATTTTGAAACATTAATAAAAAGTTCTTTGTTTAATTATTTGAGTTAAAATTATGTTTATAAATAAAAAATATTTTTCTTAGATAATTAATTTCTTCATTTTCAAACAGTTCCAACATTCAAATATATTAATTTATAGCCAAATGGATAGGTTATATCCATTATAACATCATTTTAAATGGCTAGGTTATATCCATTAAAATATTATAATAATAATGATAATATTATATTTTATTTCAGTAAAAATTCAGCTATAAATGTTATGTAAGATATCCAAGGAACTTGGTATTGTCTATAACACAATACAAACACGGTGTTGTGTATACCAAAATATAATATAAGTGTTCCATGTATTAAAATATTAAATTGGTGTTTCATCTAATTCAATATAATCTTAGTTCTTTAAAACTATATTTATGTTTTTGAGAAGTGAAAAATATCAAAAAGATTAAAATAATTTGAAAAAATATATAATTCTAAAAATACCAGGGTGTTACATTTTACCACCCATAAAATTAATTTCACTCTAGAATATGTTTTTGGTTTATAAAAGGTTTTATAAATGAAATATCTATTCATAGAAACCCACATCATAAAAATGAATACCAAAACATACTTTAAAAAAGGAGATTTGATAACATAAGAGTTACCCAAAAGAACACATAACTTGGCTTCCACAAGGTAGAAAATTTGTGGGAAGTGAAAACATGGAGATAAAAGCGATATATGACAATCAAGTTATAATGGAGAGTGATAAAGGATAAATATAAGAGAATGTTAAAAATCACAAATCCAAAAATCCATTATGATCTAAGGAGACATTTGATTAATTGGAAACAAATATAATAGGATAACATTTTTGGTTTCATGATCCTTTTTCCTAAAGTTTAATAATATTCATGAAAATATATACTTACATGATTTCAAAACAACCTTACCATTTTTTTTGATAAACTTTCACTTCATCTCTCATTCCAAGAAATAAAGGTAAAGTTTTTATTCTTTAATCACTAATAGATCCCGAGGTCCATGAATAAAATGACAAGTCATTCAATCTCTTATTATCACAAAAAAAGATTATCACAAGTTATCCAATATGCATAAGTCCTCATATGATGAAAAATAATTTGATCTCTAAATATTTATCTGATGGTAAACATAAACCATTCCATTAATGTTTAACCTTATAACCCTTCTAGAAAATAAATATCCAAAAATCTAGAAATAAGGTCACAAAATTTCTGAAAAACCACATAGCATTGATCCCCCATACATCATAAAGTACCTATTGTTTGTCACTTACCAAATATATGAATAAATTTATCCAATATTCTCTTAACACCTTGTGATAAGCTAAATTATCACAAATCCTAATTTGAAACATGCATGTTTACTTATTTCAATGTATATTGGAGATAATAATTAAAATACAAAAAAACTGTAAAAATAATAAATTAAAAAATAAAATAATTATCAACAAGTCCTTAATTAGTTTCAATTTAATCATTACCATGCAATTTACTTATTCATATATAAAATATATTTATCTAACTATCATTATCTCAACATCAAGAATATATAAAAGGTTATATTTTCTCAGTAAAAATGTCACCTTTCCATTGAATCACTTTTATAGTAAATTATAAGCATTCAATATAGTATTGTTAATACTTACCCAAAAACATAAAATGAAAAATCCTTATACATTTCACAATTCAAAATTCTTGAATCCTAATACATTTACAATTCAATTATTCGACATTATCCTTAATTCGTTAACAAGACTACCTTATCCTATTACTTAATAACTATTTCCTTTAACATTTCATATGTAGTTTCATCATCATCAAAAATATTACCATTTATCATACCACCATAATGATTCTCTTCAAGAGATTTCCACATAGGTCATTTATTTTCATAAATACCATTTATTCCCCAATTAAAGCATTTAACCATTGATGTTGTATCAAGGAAGCGAATATTTCAATCCATTATGTAAACGGAACTCTTCATTTTTACATTGTAGTTACATTATTTGTATCCTTAATTTCCTTAGTGAAAAAATATTATTTTTCCTCTATGATATTCTCCTTGTTGATTCTTTCCTCATTCTTGACTCAAAGGAAACTGAATCTTGTTTCCTCCTTGGTCTCTATTTCTCAAACACTTAGTTAAATATTTCCTTCTCTTATTTGGTTAGTTTGATAGTTGGTTAAGGTTCACAATATTAATTATGTTTCTAGAAAACTAATTAGGCGTGATCATAACATAATTCACTCCAGTGATCATACTATTTGACTATTGATCAAAACATTGTCCATCACATTCAATATTAACTCAGTTCCTTCTGGATCCTACCATTGACTAAAACTATAAATCATAGAGTGAAAATATCTTATCAAAATAAAAAACCACATAATCATGAAAAATTACTAATAGGATTCCTAAACCATGTATCCTACTTCTTTAATATATGAAACCATTGGTTTATCCTAAGTCATTCATTTTCATCATCTACTTAAATCCTTCATGATGGTTCATAAAAAGTTTTTAAATTCCCAATGCATATCCTCAGAGAGTTTCAAACCATGTGTGAAGCAATTCCCACTATCATGTACTAGGTTATTCTCAAGTTAGAATAAATTCACCTTTTTAGAGTTGTTACCCCAAGTTAAATCTATGCCATAGACACATATAATTGTAGTATCTAGACATTGATGTATTTCTAGGAAAAACTCACTCTATCCATTTACAAAATTCCAAGACATTTTCTTATACTTTTCCTTATCCTTATACTTACCTTTAGAGACATCCCAAGATGTATTATTAGAGATTTTCCTTTAGAACTCACAAAACATTTCACTTATATATTTTTAAAAATTTACTAAACATTTCTTTTGTTACCAAATACAGTAACCCAGGCTTACAATACATAGATATGACATCAATTTTTTTGAATATTCTTTACATTACAAAATTAAATTTTGGAGGACTATAATATATTAGTGTCTTTTGAAACTTAGAATAAAATCATCTAATTTTCCAAAATATCATCATTGTTTCCCAAAAATTTCACCCCTTGAGTATTTCTACATAAAACCTTCCATCATATCCCAGGGAAAGGAAACATAAGAAATGTGTAAGGTTAGATTCCCAGTAAGGGTAAAAAAATGAGATATATAAGCATAATATGAGAATAAGGGTATAAGAATATGAAAATCACATTTGATGATAATACCCTACATATCAAAGATCATATAAATGAGTCATTTCATAAATATTTTATGTTCATAAGACATGATTCATAAGAGAATCAGGACGATAATTCATGAAATCATAACAAATGAATAAGACATATAAATTTTGGTAGACAGATATGCATATAAAATGATTTCCATAGTAGTCAACACATCACTTACAAGGCCATCATAGTAGAAGGGGTTCTATCTTGATACCATATTTGTAGCCATGGTTCAGTCCCATGACCATATTTATAGTAAATTTTCACTCCCAATAATATCTTAGTAGAAAAAGTCCTTTACTAAATTGAGTTCACTCCACATTCCAGCCATGTTTATACCATGAGATAAAAATATTTACCTAATGTAATGGAGAGAGATATAGATACCACTGATATCATAATGATATCATATATACATGTTCCACTAGATTATAAAAATTCATCAAATCATGACCCATGAAATGAAATGGGTGTCATAAACATGTAATCAAATAATAACCAATGGGAAAAAGATAGATTTCAAAATCATTTCATCAAAATATAACCCTTGAAAATAAGCGGGTTTCTTAAAAATATATCCATTAAAAAATAACCAGGTTTTATAAATATATAACCCATGAAATATAAATGAGTTTCATAAACATAAAACCTGTGAAATATAAATAGATATCTGAAACATTTAGCACATGAAATAAAAACTAGTTTCATAACCAAAATTACATAAAAACATAAAACATTTACAGAACGAAATAGAATGGGAAATTTGGATCATTTCCCTAGAAAGTATTGAGTAAAACCAATAGATGTCAACTTATATGGAAGATAATTTTGAAAATTCATTTCAAAGAATTTATTTTGGAAATTATTCTTTCTTCATTAAAAAACAAATTAATTTAAAAAAAAGTATCTTCAAAAAAATTACATTGAAAAGAAACTTGAAATTCTAAATTGGAATATTGAAAACCATTTCCTTTGAGAACAAATAAAATAAGATTAAAACCAATTTGAAAAACATTTTTCCTTGAAAAAATTAGATTGAATGAATTTTGAAAACCATTTCATTGAAAACATATAAAGAAATCATGAAACCATTTTGAAAACCGTTTTACAGGAAAACTTATAAATCAAACTTGTAAACAATTTGAAATTCCTTTTCCCGAGAAAAAATATGGTTGAAAGCATTTTGAAAACCCTTTATTAAAAAACATATAAAGGAATCTTGAAAGCATTTTGAAAATGATTATACGGACTCGAAAATTCCTCAAAGGAATAAAATACTCCAACAATCACTTTGTAGATAGAAGAAATTACTTCTACAAGTCCAGAAAGCTGAATAGAATCAAATTGAGTTACAAATTATAGAAGAAACTTGAAGGAAATCATGTTTTAGAAGGATTTTAAGTGGCCTACATACCATCACCAGAAATGGTTTGTGGACTGCCTGGATTGAAAACCGCTGGTACGCAGAACGATCCGTGAGGTGCTGGCCTGTAGAGCGATGGCCAATGAACACGGTGGACCATGAATAGCTTCACCGAAGGACTCATACCCGTGAAGGAGATCTGTGTACCACCTTGTGAACTCAGTAGTTTTTGGACGAAGAAAAATGATAGGGTTTCAAAAACCGTGATCATGAACTACATAACCTCCTCAAACCTCGGTTGACTGAGATTTCTGTAGGTTAGGATATCTATTCATGGGCCTCCACAAATGGATCCTCATGCTCTATGGATCCAATTTCCCTGATTTTCTATAAAAGTATCATAGAATGAATTGAGGAGGGAGGAAGAAAAAAACATGAAGGGAACCCAAATGTTGGAAGAAAGAACTCTAGAAATATTTTGGCTTCAGACATAAATCATCGACAAGGCCCGAATCACGAACCACATTCTCTGCAGGTACAGATAACTGCAAACCATAAAATCGGGGAACTAAAAAATAATAAAAGAACCATAGACCTAATTTTTGAAACTGTGAACCACATAATTATCTCAGATAAACACCCCGTGAATGACAGTCCCTAGAATGTTCCTTCAAAATGGTGTTCTGTGTAGTGTATCGTTGCACAGATTTATCTTGGCGCCACGTAGTACACCAGTATGTGGGTGTAACCTAAAGTGGCGTGAAGGACCTCATAAAACTATGGTGCGTGGTGGTCCATATCCATGATCACATACCAATTCAGTACTCGGATGACCCATCTTACCACATACCACTACGGTATGTGGAGTTTCCTCTATCCCTCATAAGAAAATAGTATGCAAAATGGAGTGATTGGGGTTTTATTTCCTCCTGTTCCAATCTTGTCCCTACATTACTCTCAAGTCTTCCATAATATCTCTGCGAACCAGTCCCCGGAAATCAAGAAAAAGCCTCCTTCAAAGCAACTAGACCCATATGATCATACAATTGGGTGCATTAGCACACCCCTTTCTATCTACATACACATGGTAATCGGAGTGACAAAGGTTTGGGATTTGAGAATATCTGCGGGTCTACCTTCCCATGGTATCCCAGAGTCCAACCTTGGGATTCCGACATAATCCTCCCCATTCTAGTGATTAAGGGTGATCACATTATTTTTTGTTCAATGAGGAATGGTGATCAGTCAAAAGGGTTATGTTTTCTCCCCACTTTGATGAGGAAGAAACTCCTCCTCTTCCCAGAATGTGTTCCAGGGCATTCACACTGAGATAAGCCCCCAATATTCTGAGTACAAGTTTTGAAACCATTAATGTCATGTCACATTAAAGGGTTTGTTGCTCCGCGCCCTCTCCCACCATCACCCTAGCCTCTCATCTGTCCTAGGCTCGCCCTATCCCACCAGAAGGAGAGGAAGCATGTGCTTTCTTAAATCTTTCACATCCTATTATTCCCCACACCAAGCATGACTCATGTGGGATTATAGGTTTTTTACTACTATAACATCCACAAAATTATAAACTATGAGAAATCTGATTCAAGATCAAACCAGGATATGTAGGATGCCTACTCGAAGGCCCGAGCTCAAAAGGGTGCCCATCCAAAAGGGTTACCATCCAAAATGGTTCACCCCAATCATGTACCCCTCAAATGGGAAGCTTCCATGCATAATCCCCACACACTCTGAACTATGAGAACTCTAATTCTTGATCAAGCCAGGATATGTAGGATTAATTCTTGATGGCCCGAGCTCAAAATGGTTCCCATTCAAAAGGGTCCACCCAACCATGCCCTCTCAAATGGGAAGCTTCTATGCATAAGCCCCAACAATTCCGAACTACGTGGGTTATGATTACTCTCTCGAGGAGATGTAGGAAAACCATATAATAGGACCTATCCCAACATCAAATCACCTTCCTTCCCCTAGGATGACAATGAACTACAAAGCGCGTTATTGTATGGTTCAAGTCAGCATTACCTTTATAGCATCAAATATATGTATTCTAACATTAATCGTACAAACAAGGGGTAGCTCATGGAGAAAATATTCAAGAAGGAACCATGGATTCACGGACATACGAACATAACTTATATCTATAAAATACTCTCGATATAGGCAATAATCCTCCATGAAAAGGGTGCGGTGAGCCTGACTTCCCATCCTCTCGACCGATGGAGTCCTTAAGGGTTGTTGGGTGATTAATTTTCCAATGAGAATCAGTATATGGAAATAACATACATGAATCATGGATACCATGGCCTTTGGGTGTATTTGGATCAATGAATAATCCTGTTAGAGACTATTCGAGGAAGTTATATCCAAGAAGGACCGATTGCACTGTTACATGACCCCATGCAATCACCCGCTGGGACTATTTGACTGTGGTGTCTCCCTCACAATATAGAGGGGACCAATTTCCTAGTCCCATGGGGTTAATCCAATATTCTGGTAAATTATAATGATGTTGAATGGGTAAAAACAAAATAAATGGTTAATTTGAAAAGAAAATATCTCTAGAAAAAGAGATGTGTGATGATTCTCATTGGACCATTTCCTCATCACCCGGGAATGCACCACCTCAGAGGCGGAAAAAAATGGTGAACCTAACATGAATCCTTAACCAAGGTGGCAGTCTTACCCCACTCAATCCCCTTCTCCCCACAACAAAAAAGAGGGAAAGGGGGCTAAGATGAATATCTAAATATGCATATTTTTAAAAGAATTCTACAATGATGTGGTTTTGTGGTCTTTATGTTATATTTTAATGTTTTCAGTTCTCGCGGAGAAATGTTCAATCCAAATGAAATCCCAATGACTGATGCAGAAAAACAAATCTATGATCCCGCAAGTGGGTGGGGCCCTGATGAAGAGCAGGACCCCATCACCTACCCAGCATCTTCAACATTGGGTATCCGACATACCGATCAAAAAGTACCACCAAAATGGTACTCTCCCCATTGTGGATGCTGTAAGATAGGCCCTCCAGTGTATGAAGACTCGTAATACTCCTCTTTATTCATGGAATGTACTCTAGCAGAAGGCATCATCAGTGGTCATCTCAACCCGTTTCGGGAACCTATCCCTATAATGTGACAATGAGTACCTCCATTATCTTAGAGAGGTAGATGAAGTCGATGTTGATAGATTTATCTCAA
Source organism: Viscum album (assembly GCA_963277665.1). Lineage (NCBI taxonomy): Eukaryota > Viridiplantae > Streptophyta > Magnoliopsida > Santalales > Viscaceae > Viscum > Viscum album. The sequence goes on along the minus strand of OY728163.1, from coordinate 77,113,903 downwards.
CTGCACAGGGTTCCTTCTCATGGTCCCTCACGGGATAGCATCTCCACTGACACCGTATGACTAGACCCCCACCCACCTAAGAGGTCCTTATTTAGAGGGATCCTACTGAAGTATATGATACCCGAGCCCATTGGGATGCCTTCCAAAAGAAGAAAATATATAATCAAGAACAAACAATCACCCTATTTACTAAGGAGAAACTCTTACAAACTAACGTGGTGGCATTTTATGGGTATAGAAATGACTCTATCCCCTCCAATAAAGCCCACCATAGAAATAGGGTGGCACAATACGATCACGTGCATGTTACCACTAATGTTCGCCTATCCTGCCATGCAGACAGAGCAGAAAACTATAGGAAGATGAAGATATCTGCCGATACACAACAATCCCACCAACTAAATAGGGAGGATACTAGCTATACACATGAACAAATACCTACTGATGCATATAAAGCCCGCCATAAAAATAAAAAGGCAAGTAAATCTAAGAAGATTCAAATTATTACGGATGCACACAAATTCAATGGAAAACTCGTTCATCTATCCCGGCATAAGAGAACTACTAGTACCAACTAGAAACTCGTGGAAGAACAGAGCTGGAACAAACTCCTACTCCGATATCAGAATGGTCCTTCATACATGTTCCATCCAATGATGTATCTCATCACATCCTAGAAATGATGGAATATTAGACATCAATCCCATACCATATCATCCTAATAGGCAAATACATTATTTCATCAGTGGAAAAGGTGAGAAATCGGTCCCACGGCCCAATATCCTTGAACGGAAGGACTCACTCGAAAAATGAGTTAGTCATACTGGAGTTGTCATTCATTCATGCTCCATTCTAGGAGGGTCAAGGGAAATATCCTGGAATACACAGACAAACTGACCGGGAACAAATACTTGTTCCAACTGGGGGACTCCGGTCCAACGTGGTGGCCACACTAGGGTAGGAATATATCCCTTCCAAAAATCAATATGTTCGTAGATGTATCACAGTGACATCATGGGACAAAAAAAGATAGGGAATCCTATATGAATTTTATTACTAATAGTAGACAACCCTAGTTACCTGCAAGATAGCACACACAAATAAAACATGTTGAAGGAAATAGAAAAAATGAAGAGCACATACATGATCCTTCTCTACTGGAAGCTAGGGTTCTTGATGCCCTCAAACATATATTAATAAAGGCTCAAGAGCCTATTAGTCATTTAACAAATTATGGATGTGGTATCAGAAGTTGTGAAGGTCCTCCCTGCAATATCGCTATCAGCATCTCTAAAGGTCCTTCCCAGAGAATCCACGGTGGATCACTCCGTGGGCTAGGAATGATCGATCACGAGAGACTATATCCTGATGCCTGTTGGGGTAGCCCTCCCATCTACCAGAATATCAAACATTGAGAAGGTCCTCTCCTTTCTGTCATCCACCCTAATGGTCCTCCTCAGGGTATACGCTGCTGATATGCTTCTCCCTATAGTCAGACAGGAATTCGTGATTGTTTTCCTCGCTATGATAACAGTCATCGTAATGTCTCTCCCTGTAGTGGCGGTTTCTATGATGGACCTCCCCATAGTAATGAAAAGAAATTATAAGGTCCTCCTATCATTACAGTACATCCTAAAGTCCCTCCCTAGGATGTGCACTACAGAAATTCTCTCTGTATCTAGGTATCAAGTCATGATAGTAGTCCCCATCATGATGATAGTCATTGCAAAAGCCCTCCCCACAATAGAAGTTTCTATGAAGGCCCTCTCTATAGTAATGAAAAGCAATGGGAAGTTCCTCATCTAATTTAATTACATCATGAAGGACCTTTCTAGGATGTTAACTATAAAATTCTCCCTGTAACCATGTATCAAGTCATATGGTAGTCTTTTCCGTGATTACAGTCATCGTGAAGGCCCTCCCCCACAATGGAAGTTGCTATGAAGGCAATCCCCATAGTAACATCGATCAATGAGAAGGTACTCCCCTCATTGTAGATTTATATGAAGCTCCTCTCTAGGGTATACTCTATAACAACATTTCCCGTTGGCACGAATCATGTTAAAATAGTATCACTCGCCATTGCAACACCAATTGTGAAGGTCCTCCTCGTAACCAAAATTCATATTGGCAAGAAGGTCCTCCCCTTTTCGGTACAAATGCGAGAAAGCCCTTCTATGATAAGGCACTTAAAAAATGGAGTTAGTCAGATCAAGAAATCTATCTATGACGATTAATATTCTTTCTCAACATGAAGATGGCCTTGGGCCATGGTCATATTTTGAGACACCCCCATGTCGTCCGCAAATCAATAAGGCTAACACTGTCCCTCTTTCATGGAACGATATTATTATGAAGTAGTCGAGTTGTGCATATGATGTAGAGGAGCCTCCATCGGAACAAAAATAGGATATATTTCTTGTGAGAAGATAACTAGCTATGGATAATATACCAGTTATGTATTGGACTACAACCACTTCTCACATCGACATACCAGGAGAGGTTTTTATGGAATGTATACGTGACATTCTCTTTAATATATGGACGAATTTTCAACATCTAAAAGAATAATTCCTACCCAACAGAGGGTATTCAGACCATGTCAATAGGTTAGAAGAACTTATCTCTCTAATCAACCTATAATCCCTCCCATCTGCATGGATACCATGATCAAAAAGGAGAATGAAAAACCTTGAACTAGATTGCTTCTATGCAATGCAGAAATTGTGTCGCCTCATTAGCGATGCCCTGACTGGAGTTCACATTCGAGGATGGGGAGAACATGGAGCTATACACTTCACCCCACATCTCGTCCATCAAACCTCATTGGAAATTACAACTGCAATTTCATCACCCAATGGAAGCAATCAAGTGAAACACTTTCTCATAAAAGATGGGATACTCAACAAAAACCATCCTCGAGTAAGTCTCAAAAGTGTCAGGACTGAAGAGATCAACCCATTGAAAATCTTCTGATTCAGACAACCAAGATAACCCAGCTGGATTCCCGCCTAAGGGAATCCAAAATACAAGTAGTACTAATGTATACAAAAGACTATAGACTTCTTGCAGTCCCAATTCCATAATCAGCTGACACCCACATAGAAGTACGTGAAATTGAAAAGGCAGTAATAATGGCGGCTACCACCGCAATGTGGGAACAACCCCATCCCATAGGAATGGAGGTATTTTTTAATCAAAGTTCCCATAATACCAACAAATCCAGGTTGTAGCTCATCAATGAAATAACATAAATAACTCCAGTCCGCAGGAATGGGGGAATTTTTACCTAAAGTACCCACACAGTGGGCGTATGTCTTCTCTCGTATAGGAAGAATGTTCGATAGAGGAGTCACATATTCCACCCAATCATGTTCATCACACTCTCTGAGACAATGGTGCATTAAAGGGTTAGACCAAGGCCCCCTTCGGGTCAATCTTCACCAAGAAACCCACAGAGTACCGTTGAATGGAAGGAAAAGTCCAATAAAGGATGCCGAAATCCATCCTACAATTATGAACTAGTTACACCTCCGCTAAAGAAGTATGCATCAATGAATATGGTAAACATCAAACCCAAAGATCTCATAGAAAATGGAATAGAGGGAGAGAAATAAAGGAAAGATGGTTCCCTCCGAGATGCATCCCACACCGAGCCTGATAGTTTGAATACCCAGAACTAGAGAGTGGTCCTATGTTTGGGCTCCCCTCAATTATTCTTTCATTACCTCCCGAGCAAAACCCCAACAAGAAGATGAATAAATACAAGGTCTTTGATGACCTGCCTCTTCCTACCACTGAGAGTGTATCCCTCAAACTCAAGAGAATTTTTGACAAGAAATAGTGATAAATTAAAGACATCTGGCGAATTAATGATGAGTTCCATTGAGGGAGCTTCCTCACCGGATGTGTTCCCCCTGCAGAATGTCATCAGGTGTTCCTAGAAGAGGTGCCGATTCCACAGGCACTCATCCCTATGAATGAATCCAAGATCGATGACCCTTTAAATCCGGTATCAGGACCATCAACCTACTTAAACCCGGCCCCAAAAGTACATCAAGACATCCCCCTACTGGGAAGGTAGCCAAAATATATTCATGTAAACCCACATGATACCTCCGGCTGGGTATCAACCCCAAATTTTAGCTGCACTGGCACGCCCATCTTTAGCCACTATCGCACTAGCCCAAGCTCAAGACCAGTAAGATATTCATCAAGTGATATTGAACACTATCGATAAATTAACAGGTCAACTAGAATCAATGGGGGAGAGGCGCACTCCGATACAACCATAATGCAAACCCTACCCGGATTGGGTGAGCAACGTTCCACAACCGCCAAATTTCGTAAACCCAGTATTTCCAGTATTCAATGGCTCAGGGGACCCTAAAAAGAATTTAATACACTATGACTCTTATTGTGACCCCATGATGGGAACTCTGGATTAGCAAGTTGTAATACTCAGGTTCTTCGTATGAACCCTACAGTTCTTGTCTTTCGTATGTTATACTTTCTTTCCATCCAATTCAATCACAAGATGAGAGGACCTTCGGTGATAGTTTCTCTTCCAGTTCGGTTCAACGTTGCCTAAGACAATGATCAATGATTTTAGGATCTTCAAGCAACGATGGAATAAAAGATTCTCAGACTTCATTGCTAGATGGAATGGTCAGACTTATTCCCAAAACAAGCCACTTCCCCAAGATAAAATCCTCACAATGTGTATCGAAAATCTTATGGGTGAATTGAGAACACCACTCGTCTCAGTGAAGTACACAAGTGGGTTCCAAGACTTCTCAAACATTTTCCAAAGGATAGAAAACTCCTTGAAATGGTCCAAACTCATGTACTAAGTGGCCTCATCAGCCCTAAGGAAAAAAAAGGAAAATATGAAGTAGCTTCTTCCATGCTTAAGCAACCCCCAACACCAGCTCCAGTTGCAAGGCCCCAAAAGAACTATGCAGGATACCCTGGATACAAACAGCCACACAACCATGGCAAGAAGGGTGACAGGGTGCTAAAATAAATTATTTTGAGAATGAAAAAATAAATTCTACTCATTCTGATATGACCAGTTCTATGACTACTTCATAGCCGCTATGAATTTCAACTTGTACCAGATACTAGAGCCAAAGTGAGCCGATAAAGTGTGTCTCAATGACCGTCCAAATTATTGTACTTATCACTGAATACTAGGACACACAATCCAAGAATTATTCATTTTCATGAATCTCCTACAAAAGATAGTGGATTCTAGGAATTTAAAGTTTGGCCCGCCACTAGCACAATTGGTGTATGTTTCCATATCAAACCCAAGAGATAAATAGAAATAGAAATAATTCACCATTAATAAGTCTAAAAAGTTTGAAAATTGGATTATTTTCAACTAAGTTCATAGAATCCTCTAGGCAGAGTTAAAAAAACAAATTGTCCCCCCAAAATTTTTTGATACAACACAACCATCCTCCTCATCCTTGTGGTCCTCTAATGTCCTGAAGGGAAGAAAGTAGGAGAAATAAGATGGGTTAACATAAAATATGAAGTCAATGTTGACACTTTCATAATTAATACAAAAAAACATGGTATAATGGGCACTGCCCCTCCAAATTGTAAAACAGGGACTGCCCTGCCAAACAGTACAACGAGCACCACCCCGCCAAATGACACTGTCAGAAGGAGATAGTCAGATAGAAACATTATCATATCAAGAACTAATATTCAGTTCCATTAATGTCATTAACTTAATGGACCCATTTTTCTGATGGTGATAATGTCCATGAACCCAAAATTCCTGCTCCCAACCAGAGAGCCAAAGGAAGAGGCCACAGAGGCCAGAGGTTTCCTGGAAGGCATGATCAATGTAGTATGGAAATTATCATCCATTCCATAACTCAAACTTTTAACATTGTTGAAACTCGTGAAAGGACCATCCAACAGACACAACAAGAATCGAAATTATCCTCTACCCCCTTCAGAAGAAATCTAAGCCTAGTTATAATGGATTATCTATCGGATAAAGAACAAATATCAAATCTTCTAAGGCATATGGAAGAACCAGTTCAGCCAAACACAAAAAGGACCGCAGCGCCACCAACTGCTATCGGAGGGTCCGGACCACCCACGTCCAAATCCCCAACCCATAAAGTGTCTATGAAAGTGCAACCCTGATTGAAGAAGCTCCAAAATTTAGATTAGATGTATGATATTCTAAAGCAGCTAGCTTCATTACCAGAAAAGCTATTGATCCTGGATGGATTAAGCATGTCCACAGATCTTATGGAGGTGCTCATCAAAGCCTTACTATGTTGCAAGGAATTCAAATCTAATGTAGTAGCATCCGAAGTCTATCAAATGGAGACCAGTCCTAAATAATTTCATGTCGTCATCTCCTTCACATACAAGGATGAATACCCCATCATGAAAGGGCACATCAAACCCTTTATGTTTTCGAAAAGATAAACAAAATTGATGTCCGAAGGATTTTCATTGACAACAGCTCTTTTGTCAACCTCCTCCTACTGTGAAGGCTTCATCGACTAGGATATGATGAAGAACGCTTAACACCCTACACCAAAACTCTGTTGGGGTATGAAAAAAACAAGTATATATTGTTGGTACAAATCAATATTAAAACTCATCTTGCTGACCTCATGTCAGATTCTAAGTTCCTAGTAGTTCAATAAAGTATTACCTAAAATGTCTTATTGTAGAGGCTTTGGATACATTATCACACTGCAATTTTTTCATCATACCATTAATGCATCAAATATCAAAATAATTGGAAAACGGGTCATTGAATGGTGATAAATCCTTATTTGAGTCCACATAGTCGAATTATATCGATGCAGGGTTCAATTAATTGAAAGAAAAACATTTTTCGATTGAAGATTGTTATTGGATTGTGGCCCCAAATTTATTGGAAACGACTCCCACCGACCCCCTATATAAACTTGGGGAAGAGTTTGTATTACCCTTAAACCAAGTTGAATACATATGTGCATGTCCGAATGCAGACTCAATTTTCTTCATGGTCTCTATTAAGACTACCAAGTCCAAAGACACAAAATAGTATACTGACTCCCATGATGTTAGGAAAATCCCTAATAGATATTCTATTGACCCATCCATGGGACCCCAAACTTCTCTAACCTTACTCACTAAAGAAAAAGATGATTTCTCTCAGATCGTTTGATAGTTCATCTAAATTATCCTCTCTCCATGTGAAGAGGAAGAAGATGAAGAAGAAGAAGAATAATAATAATACCTCAGGGATTCCACTCCTTCATTTGAAGAAGGTGTCTCCACCACAATTAATGAACTTAAAGAGACAAACATAGGAACCCAAGATGACACACTACCCACTCTGATCAGTGTGTCTATGCCTTTCAAGTACAAGAAGGTATATACCTCTTTTCTAAAGAAAAATAAAGATGTGTTTTATATAATTACTCAGAAATTCTAGGCCTTGATCCTAAGGTTTCCACTCATCATCTTGGCTTACTAGAAGACCACCAAGGCTATAATCAGGCCGCCAGAAGGACCCAACCGATGCATGCTGCCAAAATAAATGCTGAAGATGATAATATGATCAGACCCAACTTCATATGGGGGTCCAATATCTGATCTGTCTTGTGAACATAGTCTCTGTAAAAAAGAAGGACGAATATATTAGAATCTGCATTGACTTTAGGGACCTCAATCGATATTTTCCAAAAAATTATTTCTCGATCTCAATCACATAATTGTTGATCATTTAAACCACCAAATACGAGGCCTTATATTTCATGGATGGCTATTCTGGATACAATAATATCTTGATGGCCTGAGTAGATGAGGAATCTACTACTTTCAGGGCCCCATAGGGAGTGCTCTGTTATAAAGTAATGCCCTTTGGTCTAAAAAATATTGGCACCACATATCAGTGTGCCATGCATCTTATCTTAAATCACTTCTGAGGAATATTATTCGGGTGTTATGTCAATGATATGTTAATTAAATCACGACATCACACTACCTAAAAGATCTTGAAACTGTCTTCAACAAATTGTAGTACCACAATTTAAAGATAAATCCCCTCATGTGAGCCTTTGGTGTTACCTCTGGAAAATTTATTGGCTTCTTCATACGCCATCGTGGCATTGAGTTCGACCCTGAGAAGACAAAATCCATCCTTGGAATGTCCCCACCTCACGAGGAATTTTAGATCTTGGTCACATATTTGTGCGGAATTCTATGTGTCAAATCCCCCTGTTGAGGAAGTTTGGATCAAGGTTGTTGAAAAACTTCACTACCTCCAAGCAGTATCTTTTGAGAAGTGGTTTGATTTTTGTGTTTTGTGAAATCATTTCAGAAATCTTCAACAGGATTGTTCCTAAACACTTAAAAATACTTCATATAAATTGGTATGTATCATTGTACCTGATGAGGAGAAATATTCCAGTAGCCAAGATTTTTTTAATATCAATGTTTCTCTTCAGTAGAAGGGTGATTCATCTCTTTCTAAGTCAAAGGAGTCTGGGAATCATTCTAGTTTGAGGCTTCTGTTGGCTGAGACTCTTCATTTTTCCTTAGTGGAAGGCCATCCTCAGTTTACATCCCATAAAAAATGCTCCATCATACCTCATGTAGTGTCTGTTTAGTGGGTGAAGATTTTTGTAGAATTCTCTTCTGAGCTCACCTCCCACTGCAATAGTGGGGAAATCTGTGTTATAGGTTATTGATAGAGAGGAACCAGTGTGGGATTCTTCTGACCGATGTGACTCCCCATGAATAGGAAATCTTCATAATCAATTTCATTTTAGTGTGGATCAAGTGTGGGAGCCTTCTAATTAATGTGGACCCATTGTCTTATGCCAACATCATAATCACTTATAAGACTTGGATGAATAGGTTATTAATGTTTCTCATGATGAGATATAGAATAAGTTTATTCTTATGTGGGAAAAAAATAAAAGTGGTCCCATGTATCGAGTTAGCTCAGAGGCAAGTTTCCAAATAATGTGATCCTTACTATATTATGATGACGAGTAGGACCATCACATGACTGACAAGGATGCATCCAAAAAATTCTCTAGTGAAAGTATTGAACTTGCACATGGAAGATGCCTTTATAGAACTGAAAGGAAGAATTGGAAGAAAGGAACCTGGGACTCAGGGAGCCATGCAGTGCTTATGAAAAAAAACAAAAGGGTTTAATGATTATTCATACATTCCTAAGCTAATGGAGACAATATCATCAAAAAAGGAGGGTTCAACAGGAAAATCCAATCAAAAGTGAACAAGTATGGGAAGACCCATGAGAAAAAAAACTTTCGAGAGGTTTACCATTTGGTATAGGGTGAGATTCCAAAGGACCTAAAGTAGACATATGTTTCCAAAAACTCAATTTCACATGAATGACATCCTATAAAAGATCGAAGAAGAAGTCAAAGGTAGTGGAAGACGAAAAAGAACAATTCTTGGAACTCACTCTCCACCCAAAAAAAGAAATATAAGAATAATATTTTCTTATGAATACTAAAAATGATGAAGCTAATTGTATCCAGGAAAGGATGATACAAGTTGAAATCAATGAGCATCAAATTCTAAATATCAACATAAAAAATTACCTTTTATCATGAGGAATCAATGTTAATTAGATTAATATGGAGGAATACATTCATTCTTGGGATAGTTTGGAACAAAATTTTGACGAAATCATCAAGGAAGACCCAGATACTATGGTAATTGATATATAATGGGTATTATATAGAGTGATTGGTTCTAATAATCAAAGCCTTGTATTTATTGATTTTTTCATTTCATTCTCCTTAAAATGACAAGTTATTATTCTCTTGTGAGGTTTCCCACTTTATCCAACAATCTTCTTTAAAAAAATTTATTTTTAGTCAAGAAAGAGTGTTGGGAAAGAAATTTGTTACAATGATTTTGTATATTTTATAACATAAAAAAATTAATAAATTGATTATAGATGGCATTGACTATTTTTTAGAACATGTTTTCAAAAAGATGGAAATTTGTCATATTAGTGATATCATAGTTTTAAATGAATATGAGTATTTTTTTTATAGTGAATTTTATAGTAATTTAATAATCATGTGGTTTAGTTTATTATTGAATTAGTACCTAAAATTAATCCAATTTGAAAATAACTATATCAATAGAAAAAATTAGATCTTCTGAAATTGAAATGGTAGTTATAAGTGTTATTAAAATATGTTTCATTTATACTAATACTTCACCATGGGGTGATCCTATTTTATATGTTAGAAAGAAAGATGGTCTAATGAGACTTTTTATTGATTATTTATTATTGAATAGAATAACTATAAGGAACGAGAATCTTTTTCCTCATATCATTGATTTGTTTGATCAGCTCTAGGGAGCGTAGTAATTTTTTAAGAGTGATATCCGGTCGGGGTATAATTAGTAGAAGGTGAAAGTGGAATATATTTTTATGATAAAATTTCATACTAGATATGGGAATTATGAGTCTATAGTTATTTCATTTGGGTGGTCTAATGTGCATATTGTATTCATGGAACCTATGAATAGAGTTTTTTCTATGTTCTTGGATATGAATTTTGTTATTTTTATTAATGATATTTCATTATATTCTAAATTTAATTAGTTATATGAAAAACACATAAGGATTTTATTTAGAACATTAAAAATAAAGAAACTACATTGAATTTTTAGTAAATGTGAATTTTGGTTATAAAAAATTTCATTCCATAGAAATAATTTTTCTAAAGATGGAATAACTAATAACCCTTTTTTAAAAAAGTTTATGAATTAAGGAAAATACCTATATATATCATAGATATTTGTAGATTTCTTAGTATATATGGTTACTACCAACTATTTTTATGAAATCCTTTATTGGTTGTCTAGCCCATTGAATAAGATACCTATAAAATGATTTAAATCATCTATATAAAGAAATGTGGGGATTGTTTTTTGGAACTAAAAAAATATTTTAAAATGCTCTAGTTTTGGACTTACCCTCAAAACATGGTGAATTTTTCATCTACTATAATTCTTCAGTGAAGGGACATGGATGTGTCCTGATGAAAACTGATCAGGAAATTTCTTAATTTTCACTAAAAATAAAACCTCATGAGTTTAATTATCCTACACATGATCTAGAATTAGCTTTTATTGTTTTTTGTTTTAAAATTTTGAGGTATGTTTTATATGGAGTAAAATGTGAAATATATTTTAATCAGAAAATTTAAAATTATATATTCACATAAATTGAATTGAAAATTATATAGATAAGGTGGTTATAACTGATAAAGTATGATGATTACTGGATTCATTATCAACCTAGAGAGGAAAAAAAGTAGTTAATGTCTTGAGTTGAAAAAATAAAAGTATATTAACCATGTTATGTTTGGAATATGAAACTATGGTTAATTATTTGATGTATTTTGGAATAGATTTTGTGGATGCAGGAACCTCCTCTTTTTTAGGTGACTAACCATAATCTATAAGATAAATAATTATGAAATATCATATGAGAGACCACGAGTTATAGGAAAATTAAAATTGGTTAATAATTTTAAATTAAATAAATTTAATTTTGATAAATAAAGAGTAATTAGATGTGTAAAGTGACTATGTGTTCCTTTTGTTTCTATATTAATTATATAATTGTTGAGAGAAGATCACAATTCCCCATTTTTTGTTCATATTTGCAACACTAACATTTAGAGAGATAATCAAGATTATTATTGGTGGGATGGAATGAAAATAGATATTTGTAACATTATTATGAAAGTTATGACTTGTCAATAGGTTACAATAGATGATAATTTCGAAATGGGGTTATTTAAGCTTTTCTGATTCCAGAGTGAAAAATAGAAAATATATCAATGGATTTCATGATGGTGTTACCAAATACTTTTTTAGGTAATAATGTGATTTGGTTTATTATTGATTGATCATATAAATATATTCATTTACTTCCCATTTGAGATAAAATTTAATAGGATATAATTTAAATATTTTATATCAAGGAGGTAGTCAGGTTATATTGAATTTCTCTCTCTATTGTATTCATTCGTGATCCTTGTCTCAAATCAATGTTTTGGAAAGGGCATTAAAATCCATTGGGAACTGGATTAAATTTCAAGGCAACATTTACTCTTCAGTCTGATGGATAGTCCAAGTGATCAATTCAAACCTTAGAAGACACGATCCCCACTTTTTCAAGGGATTATCATGGATGTTGTGATCAACATATTTATTTGGTTATATTTTCTTATAATAACAGTTTTAATTCGAAAATAGAGATGGAAACTTATATGGAAATAGAAGGAAATTTATGTTAAAATAAAATATTTTGGGATGAATTGGGTGAAAGGAAGTTGATGGGACCCGAAATTATAGTGGAAATGGATGAGATGGGGAATTTAATTCAGCAACATATGAGGATAGCTCAAATGAGGTAGAAAAGTTGTGAGGCTAATTATAGGAATGATCTTTCTTTCAATGTAGTGATCCTATTTTTTAAATTATCTCCATGGAAAAGTGTTATGTGTTATAGTAGTAAGGGGAAGTTAATTCCATGGTTCATTGAACCATATTAAATCTAGTATAACATTTGATCAGTTACCTAATAAGTTTATTTTCCTCTGATTTTATCCCAAAACAAAACATATTTCATGTTTTAATGTTAAAAAAATATATGTCAAATTCTTCCCATGTTTTTATCCCTAACATAGTTTCATTATAAGAGAATATTTCTTATGAGTAATATCTAGGTAGAATTATTGAACATAGAGAGAAATTATTGTAGAATTAATTGATTCTTCATGTTAAGGATTTATATAAAACCCATCTTTTTAAATAAGAAACATCAAAATATGAAAATTCTATGAGGCAAAGATATCCACACTTATTTAATTAGTGAATAAAATTGAGAGGCCACCTAATCCAAAAGGGTTGATAATGAAAAAACCTAGCTAATTATAGGATAAATAATTTTCATAATTATTAATATTATGGATTGGATAGTTATATTCACTATTAAAATATATAGTATTTTTTTTAAAAGGATATAGTATTAATTAAACTCTTTTCATAAAAGGTTATTATTTAAATATTTAATTTAAAAAAAATTAATTTTCATTTTAAAAAGTGAATTGAAATTTTTATATCCACATATAAAAAATAACATTGGGTGAAATTTTTGGATTTCTCAAGAAATATTAATTTTCTAGTGAGTAGTGAAAAATAAAATTTTCCCTAAAATAGTCATTTATTTTAAATAAGGTATATAATTTAAAAGTATGATTATTATTTTAATATGATGTAAAGTAACACTACTATTATTTATTTATATTTAATATAATTAGTAATATTTGAATTATGTTTATTTTGGATTTTAGTATAAGTATATTCTTTTTTAATGCATATTTCTAAAAAAATAAAATGAATAATTTTTCTCCTATCCAATTAATTAAAAAACCATAATTTCTAATGAATTAATATAAATTTATTTATTATATATATAAATATGAATTTATTTTCATATAATGATTGTTACTAGTTATATAGTTAATATATACACATCTTATGCTTCAAATACACCTTTCTTGGAAAACAAATTTTCATTACTTCTGTGGGTTTTGTTTTAAATTAAATTCATCCACATATATTTATTTAATTTTTTAAAATTTTATTTTATTTTTAATTGAAATAATTTATATTATATAACAGGTTCTTGGTTATTTTTTGTCATAATGAATAGTGAAAACACTAATACTCGTTAAACACACTTAAGGTGAAAACAGTTTTAGCGAGTGTAAAAAAATGATAAGAGTTAAAATAACATAAACAATTTTCTAAATTCTATTCCATGGTCATATTTCAACCTTATCTCATCTATTTCCTAAAGGGTTACCATTTTGGAGCAACATTCCATGATTATGACCTACATAATAAATTATGTAACGAAAAAGAAGAAAAAGCAATTGTCATTCCTTTTAATATGTTTAATACATAATTATAGGAAAAAATAACCTATGTGAGGTGATAAATAGTAATTTTAGATATAAATATTTTCATATCATGGTAATTTATTTATAATTTTTTGTGATGAAATAATTACCTTAAAAGATTATGCAATAATGACAGAGTAATTATTTAATTAACAAAAAAAATAAATAATATTAAAAATATTAAATATTATCTAAATTGATTTAATTATTATGTTAATTTTATTTTTTAGATATGTATAAATTTTTAGACAGTATTGAATGTAATATATTCTTAATACATCTCTATATCAATGTTTTTTAAGTCAAATTAAACAACTAGTGTCAAAATTTTCATTAATGATATTTTATAATAAATAATATTTTATTAAATGATTTGAAATTTTTAAAAGACCTATATTTTCTCAGTGATTATAATATGGATAAAAATATCAACTATTCTTCAACTGTGTGACAATGTTCTTTTCATAGTAACTATCTTGACCCCTAAAGAGTAAAAAAACTAATTATAGTAGGTGAAAACTAAAAAGGTAAAAGTTAGTAATCTTAGTGGTTAAGGAATAACATGTTGAAAAAATGTTTATTTTTTGGTTTGTAAGTGTTTTTAGAAATTATATTCCCTTCAATACATTATTTTTTAATTTTTAGGTACTTTGTTTGATATAGACACCCCATTATTGAATATTTTTTGGAATTTATAATAATGTCACTCTTCTCGATTATAAAAGGCAACCCAATATCTTGTCATCTTAAAACCATAAAGCCTTTTTTTCATCAAATAAAATTCCATATAACTTCCTTAATTCCCTCACCCAATACTAGATTCTTTTTTATCGTATAGACAATATAGTGAGGGTTTAGTTATAATCCTAAATATGTGGTTTAAAAAAACGTGAATCATTCTTAACTGAGTATTTTTATCATGTTTCCTCTTCCACATCCTTAAAATATTATTCAACCATGATTATATAAAAAATCAATTCTATACCATATAATGATATTTTATTATGTTAATTTCATAACCAAAATCCATATCATATTCCATCAAATTGGAAGTGAAACCGTCATTCATATGTTTGCTAGAGTTCTGCCTTGCAAACTGATGTAATTTGGTTTCTATATTCACCTCTATATTTTGTTCATGATGATAGAATATATGTTTATATATTATATTCAATAAATATTTATCATTATGATAAGTTCATATCTCATTTTCTTATATACCTTTCCATTCTCTGAAAAATGATTACGTCATTCGTGCGTATGTGTGTACTATTAGATCAGTTAAGTGATGTGATTGTTTTTTTAAAACCACATCACATGGATGATATATATAGTTACATTTAAATACATAATATGGTATTTTTGACATTATTATTAATTTTATTGATAAATTGTTAGTTACCTTCTTTCTATAATGATCGTTGAAAAATAGAAACGTTACTCATGTGTACATACAGTCTACTGTCTCTATGATTATAACCTGGTTCATTTTTCATATAAACACTTTATGATTGGGTTTATAGTATAATGGATGTATAAAAATTATAATTATATCATTTTTATAAATAATTAAATTATTTAATAATTATTTCATTGACCATAGTCAAACTACTAAAGTCATTATGGATATGATTTGAATGTCCTCAAAACACTAGACGTGAACTTAAATGATTAAATGTTTATATATAATATTGTTTTGAGTGAAATAAAAGAAATAATAAACTTCAAAATTTTTCTCATTTAATAAAATAATTAATTTTAGTTTATTATTATTGATGATAAAGAATGCACATAACAACTCGGGCATAAGTTAGGGGACGTTCTTTTAAAAATCGTCTTTTAAGGTTTACCTTAAAACCATTATTAATTCCATGTCATTATTTTTTGAAAAAATATATTTATTTATTTATATGGACATAAAATAATTATAAAGGATAGTTTATGTCTATTTTTAATTTCATTAAAAGTTTATAAAAATAATCTTTTTACAGAATGTTTTGACATTCTTTACAAAAGACAAAAGGAATGTTTTATTTTAACGTGGAAAATGAATTTTACCACAACCATAACTATTATTTGATTTTGGATTCCTTTATAAGATTCCCTTTTTTATTAAAAAAACCCTCATTCCCATTACATTAGGAATTTTTTTTAAATGGATACATAAATGAATGGGATATTTCAATATTTACAAATGTTTTCATATTGGTGAAATGAATATATTTATAAGTGTAACAATGAAAATAAATCTTATATGTTTTTTTATTATGTTATGATTCTTGGGGATTGTTAATGATAACATGTGGTTATTTTATAACAAAATAGATGGGTGGTTCTTTTATAAACGAAGGATATGTGGTTGTGTTATTAACCAAGGATGGTTGGTTTTATTATAATCCAACGATGGGTGGTTACATTATTAACCAATGACGGGTGGTTATATGATATACCAATGATGAGAGGACGCATGATGGAACACTAGTTAATTGGGAATGAAATTTGACTATATAGTTATTACATTTGTATGATTGATAAGGAAAATGATGTCACAAATTACCTACATAATTTATCTATGGTTGTACTGGAATTTTACATAAATATTATAATTTTCAAGGTACAATCGTTATATCATACTGGAAGGAAAATATATGATTCATTTTATGTGTAAAAAGTATTACTTTGTGGAAACAAATTATGAGTTTTTCCAGACTTTAAAGAAAACATTTTGAGTTTTATTTTTCATTAATGTTTCTTGTGAAAATTTAAATGAAAATATTTGGTCAGAGAAGGTGATTTCATGGGTAAGAAAATATTAATTTTGATCCCTTAGTTTAATTTGAAAAAAAGAACATTATTATAAGTTTCCATAGAGTAGCAATTTTATTTATTTCTTATTTTATTTCCCTTACTAATCATTTTGTGCTCATCTCACATATTAAAATTTTCTTCATGGGGTTTGAGGATGGGTACAAACAAAGAATAAATCAAGTTGAATGTTTTGGATAATTTTCATGAAAAGAAAATGTGTTTATTTTTAAAAGTATTATATAGTGAGAAAAATTGGATACTTATTAGAAGTAACTAAATTGTATTATATGGAATTTTTATGTATGATTTATGGCCTTATAATCTAAAACTCTAAACCAAAAAAGATCATCAAAATGAAAAAACTGAATTCTAGACATATACTCTAGATTATGTTTTGTTTACAGTTTGGACTTTATAAGACATGCAAATAAAGTTTTATTAAATTATCTTTCGTTTTCCTTTGATTTAATATTGATTAATATAGAAAATATATATTAGTTTATGATAGGTATATTAACAGTGCATCATTATTCTACATTGAATGTTTTCACTTTCATTATTATTTATTTTATTTTGATATTGGGGTTTATTATTTAATCAAATTTTGTGATACCCTTTATTATTCTCATTGGGTTTTTTGCCACATCAATAAAATTTGTTTCAATTAACTCGACCACATTAATTAGTTTCATGACCATGGTTATTGTTGGTCAAATTATATTTGATTAATAGATCTAAACAATTTGGTCGGGATTCATGATACTTTATGAAGAGTTTTTTGTATTTTTTCAACAAGAATGAAATATAGTAATTTAAAATATTTTTTAAAGAATTTTTTTCAATATTATTATTGAAAAATAAAATTCAAGACATGATATTGTCAAATTTCAGTTATATAATATCAATGTTGGTAATATTTTCTCCAAATAGTTTTAATTATTGGTGTAATTTTAAACATCAGAAATTTATATTCACATACTAATTTATAATCATGGAATATTAGGTGAATCTTTTTATAATGTGATATTAGTAATGATATCAGTTATATGTGATCGTACCAAACATTAGGGTTTTTTTATAACCCCAAAGGATCATTCACCTTTATTATTATTTATATCCACATTGAGGTAATGGAGAATGAATATCAGGGATCATATATAGCCCTGAACAGATGATAGATTTCAAAATGTGATGATCCTTACAAGAATGTTTTTTTATCTATATGCATCCTCACATTCAAAATCCATGAGAAATAATTCTTTTGAAAAAATTAAAAGAAAAAAAATTGCAATGTTTCTATTTAAAATATGACATATCACTTTATTACAAACCTCTCTAAAGAGATAAATCTCATATTGATAAAATGATTAAAAATAAATTGAACATCGATTAAGGTGATGATGAATTTGGAATCATGAAATACATGATTGATAGAAGGAAAAGTGTATCATTTATGAAACATGGATTAATATATTTATTAAGATATATTTGAATAAATATAAATAAATTAAAAGAATCAGATAAGAGTGGGAGAGAAATTATAGGGGGCCAACTTTTCTCATTCCTTTAACACATTGACATAAATACAATATACAATAAAATTTAATCTAATTATAAATGGATAAACATCACTCATATCAAATCAAATTGTAAGAGTGGAATGTGTTAAAGAAAATAGAGTGCGTACCAAATGAAAGGTTTATAATATGATGTTTTTTCTTAGAATGAGGAGACAACACACCATTAGAAATATAATTTACACAAAATATGTCATAATTCATAACACATGTTAAATTATATATTTAATCACATAGTTATAGCATAAAAATTGAAATAATGTAATAATTTTCTGGTTCTGAGTGGTTTGAGTGAGGGGGTAATAATTACCCCCCCCCCCCAAAGTGATTTTGAATTCCACACTAGATCCAAAAACCCATATGGATAGTTTTTTCATAAATAAATTCAAAATAGAAATCGATATAATGGGGGAAATACTTCACAAATATATGATAAGTTTTACATAATTCACTCAAGAATCAATATTATATCATATAATATAATCAACCTCTCTATATTCCATCATTAAATATAAATCTATAATGAATTTTCCAAATCTTCCATGTTTTTTGAATTCCTTTCCCTTGAGCCATAATCCTGAGTATTAACTTCCTTGGTAGTTTGCATTCAATAGACATGATAAATTCAGTACAAGTTTGGTTTCTTAAAAGATAAATACAAAATTAAAAGATAATATTTATTATACAAGTTCATAAAAATAAACCAATAAAAATAAACCACATATTCATAAATAAGATTCTAGAACTAAGAATAACTAAATGTTTACAATAGTCCTTAATAAATCATAATTTCATTAGAAATTAAATGAAATAAATCATTAAATAATTCTCGTAAATAGAATATATATATATATATATATCTATTAATATTTATTAAATTTATAGAATCATTAAAACATGAAGTTTAAAAAAATAGGTTTAAGAAAGTACCTTATAGGACTAATAAATAGGGTTTATTCACAAAAATAATCCATACAGAAATCTAAAATCAACAATAGTTTCTTGTAGTGAGTTAATATAGTTTTAACCAAGACTAATATATTGGTAACAAAAATCCAAATTTTTAAATCTTGAAATAATAAAAATATAATTTCTAGATTGAAACATTCTTATTAGAAGAAAAATAATTTTTATAGAAACAAAATATCATTAATTCGAAGTAACTTGAATAAAATAATGGAATTTTTTTTATCCAACTCAAGAAGAAAGAATAGAAATAACATTCCATATTTACAGTGAGAAATAAGTAAAAAATGGAAAATATTAACAACACAGAAATTAACATGCTTCATTAATTGGCCAACCTATATAAGGAATGATCATCATAGGTATTCACTATTTAATATTAAATAATATAGTAACTAAAAATGAAATTAAAAACACAATACATGTTTTTTCTCATATATTTATAGTTTATAGATTGTTTGTTTTAGAAAATTTTGGTTTTTTATCAGATCAACTGCAGGTTTAAAGTGAAGATGAGGATGATTTTAGAATGTATTGGGTGAATATATAAACAATATATAAAATAGATTGAATAAAATTCCTCAATCAATCACAAGGTATAAAAAAGTTTGACTATCAACCGTGTCAGAAAAGCGACTATCACAAATAAAATGTAAAAACATTTCTATGTGTTAAATTGACCACATGTTGAGTTTCAACTGACCATATCAATTAATTAACCATGCATAAAATTTAATTAAAGTTATGAATCAACCACAAAAATAGTTTCAATTGACCACACATTTAGTTTCAACAGACTCTATCGATCAATTGATCATGGCTAATTTTTTTTAAAGTCTTGGTTATGCCTCATGTTCATTATGATCAACATCACTTTCACTAAAAAAACTGTAAAATGGTTGCATTTTATATTCTCATTTTAGTAAAAACGTATATGTTTTTTAAATTAACTTTATTTTTAGGAAAATGTGGATAATGTTTCTATATTTATATTATAATGTTTTAAAGTGTCGATAAATTTAATTTAAGTACATTTAAAAAAATCAAATTGAAATAATAAATTTAAATCTATTTATTACACACACAAATATTAATTTATATATTATTCTATATATTAATATATAAATTTATATATAAATATTTATAAATATTTATGTACACACATACATACATATACTTTTATTTAGAATGTCTTACATTATACACATTCTTTCATTAGTTTTAAAATAATCAACACGCTTTATTAAAAAAATTAGTAAATTTATATTTTCCAAGTCATTAAAATTAATTTTATAAAACTATGTATTCTACCATACATATAAATCATTATAAACTTATAATTATAAACATTCCATAAATGGTTTTTTCCATCAGACTAACAATTTCTATTCCATCAGACTGATAATCTCTAGTGCATAGGACTGAAAATTTCTATTCCATCAAATTGAAAAATTCTAGTCCATCAAACTGACTAAGTGTTTTCTATAAACCTGACTATGTTTACTACATTATACTAACTTTTTAATATCTATCAGTAAAACCTATCTTTATTTGTTAGACTAACCACAATTTTTTCCATTAGAATAATGTTTATGATTATATGGTTAGAAAAATGTCGATTGGATGCAATAATTTTTAAAGAATTGAAATGGTGTTATCGAAATGAAATTGGATTGATATGTAATTTCTAGTAATTCAAGCTATAGATCATATTATTTCATTGTAATAAAATCAATGAATCTTGAAAATATAATCATTGAAGGTGTGCCTATAAAACGAGGGTCATTCAAGAAGTTGTGGTGAGTTATTTTTTAAAATCAACCCATATTGAATTTTCCCTAATATAACCTCTCATTACTCTCTATTTAAATATTTTATAGGTAGTTTTAATTCTAAGGAATCCAAGTGAGGATTGTAAATTCTATTGAAATTTTTTTCAATTGTATTCTATGTTTGATATATGTTAAATTGAGAATATTTAGGTATAGGAGAACAGATGATTCTGATTAGGCTAATCGAGGTCATTCAGGGATAGGAAGGCAATATTTCTTTTTTATTTGTGACCAATATGTTTATTATTGAAGAAAGAAATACATTACAGTTTGGTTAAAACTATGGATACCTTAATTAAAGGTTATTGAATTCTTTTATGCTGAAGGTTAAAGCATACTCATTCCTTTTATAATGATTCTATGATTTTTTACTATATAACTATGTAATGATTCATTATAATTGTTTATACAAGTTATAATTTTCCTCTATGAAATTCTAAGGAATGGTTATTTTACTGTACTATTATATACTCAAACTTACCGAAATACTCTGAGTCTTTCATAAGTACTATGATCATCGAGGATAACTGACTCTGATAAAACATAAAAAAGAGGTTTAATATTTAATTAGTAAAATTTTTTAACAATAATTCACCCCCCCTCTTTTAGAAATTATAATATCTTACAATCCAACATTTTTTATCAGATCTACGTTAACCTACTAGAGTTATTCGTTTTTTACTTATCTTATTTTATGTAATTTTCTAGTGTTTTAGTATTTTTATTATAAATTATTTTTTACAAGCTGTTATTACAATAACATGTATATTTTAGAATGTGTCTATGTTTTTTTATATGACATGTTTAAATTTATATACACTTAAAATTTTAAATCTAAGAAGACAACCAATCATTGATGGTGCTGAATATGAATAATAGAGAGACAAAATGAATAATTTTGTTATTAATACTAGTTTTGATTACTTTGTAATGCTGACTAGGATATAAAAAATCTATGAGAAAAAAGTTTCAACATTCAACATTCAATAGAATATTTAATATCAAATTAACTATAAAGTAGGAAAAAAATTCTATGTTTTGTGGAAATGAATATATATATAGTCAAATAATGTCTTATGAAGTAACTAATAAATTTCTTAATAAGTTGGAAGTTATATATTTTGAAACTTCTAAAGTAACAGAGATTGTAAGAGAAAGTTTAAGAGTAGAATATAAAGTATTTTAGTTCGTACCTATTGAATCTAGTGAATAATGCATAATATATTAATGAAAATCATGATTAATCCTTAATATTTTGGTGATATGGATATTACAAATGAAATTTTGATATAAAACGTTATTGAAATTATGAATAGAAAATAAGAAACAAAATGAATAGATTTAGATGACACGATAAGGATAAATATTTTTACCTTGGTTGATTTTATTGGTACTCTCACACAATATTTGGGAAGAATAAAAATAGATGCTGATGTGCTAATGAAAAATAACGGAGGTGTTGATTTTCCTATGACTTCAAATGTTTCTAATAAAGTACTTTCAGCTTAGAAAGCATCAAATTCATCATAAAAAAAACATTATAGTTGAATTAGGGAGTAGTTCTTCATAATACACTAAGAATTAATTATCTAGTCCTGATAAAGGGATGACCAAATTTTTTGTCAAGAATGATTTAAAATATAGGTATAAAAATTATCATATGGAAAATAGTGATAAAAAGGATTATTCTAAAATAACATGTTATGATTTCAAGAAGGTTTGTCATATAAGACCTGATTGTCTCAAGTATAAAAGAAAAGAAAATAAGGATATAAATTTATAAATTAATTAGAAGTAATTAAATATACATATGATCAAGAAAATTTTGAAATCATCAAACATGTGGAGCGCAGGTGGGGGGATACTTGATCAGATAATTTATCAGATGATGAAAATGAATTTTATAAAAATATTGGTTTATATGTTGAGATTACAAAGAAAAATATTTTCTATAGAAAAGGTAACATATGAATTCTAACATTCTTATTTTTAAAAAAAATACTATGTTCGATAGGGTACATGATACGCCACATCGAGCTTAAGTGAACAACTGAATATTGTTATTTAAACAATATCATTATAACTTAGTCATTATAATGGATAGAGTTAATAGTATTAGATAAATTATAAAAATATGGTTTGCAGTTATTTATATAATAAATTCTTTGGGGACCAATTATTTATAAATTAATGTAAAAACCTTTTTAAAATAAAAGAAAATGTTTTTCTGAAAATTTATTTAAATATGAACAAGTTTGTTTTATACAAATGAAGAAAAAAACACTCTTGTTCTATTATATTACTAATATATATATATATATATATATAATATTAAATATAATATTTAAAATTTATATTTGTGTTTTCTAGACATGATACAAGAACAAATCCAATTTTAGTTATAAAAGAAGTATTATTCAGAAAAGGTATTTTTGTCACCTTTTGATGGATAACTTGTTTTAAATCTTGTTATTGACACTTTAATAAATTATATTTGAAAAAATAAACATCTTATTTTAAATAAGAATATAAAAATCTACTTTGGTTTATTTTTTGATATTTTTTGATAGGATTCATTTTTGGGGAATAGAGGAAAACTACTGTATATTAATTGAAAACTTATTTTTCATAATTTTTTTATAATGTTAAATTATATATTTGAGTTTTTTTAATGTATATTTAGATACTTTTTATAATATAATCTAATTTAGGTCATTAAAATCAATTTCTCATTGAATCTGTATATAAAAACATGTTTATCTATTGAACATTTTTACTTTAAAAACTTGTTTTCTCATTCACTCAACAGGATTAATTTTTAATTAATTTATTCAAATTATCTATTTTTTGAATTTGGAAAAATATATTACAAATTTTAAATCATAAATTAAAAAATATTTAAATGTTTTTTTTATTTTTGTAAAATATGATTATTAAATGTAGTATTTTTTATTAACACAGTTAAAGGTAAATCAGGTAATTAAGGGTAAAAATAATATTTTAAATATCATTAAATTACACCAAAATTGGGAATAATTTAAATGGATGATTTTTTTCAAACAAAATAATCCTTGGGCAAAAATTATGACCTTTTTATGCCACTTGGGTGATAGTATGAAATTTATAATATAATATTCAAAGAAAAGTTAATTTTATCACACTTTTGATTTTAACATGTGAAATATTCTTAACGTGGTGTAGTATAAGGGATATGTGTGACTATAAATATTATTTTTAAATTTAAAAAATTTATATTTATCATGATAATTTTGTTTTATTTCTCAGAGAATAAAAATTTAATTCAAGGCTTCCATAATGATAATGCGGTAATTGTTTAATTAAAGGAAATGTCTAATAAATGACATTAAAAATATGAAAATAAATATAATTTGAGATGATTAATATAATCAAAAAACTATTTTGATGGATTTTACCTATTATTTATATTGGAGAAGTATTGTTTTGATTTTATCTTTATTTTATGATATTTTCAAAAAGTCAAGTAATGAATAGTGTCAAAATTGACATTATTGACATTTAAAAATAAACAATATTTTATTAAATGATATCTAATTTCTAAAAATATTGATTTCTTCCCAATAATTGTTATACATAATAAAATATCATAAATTACTCATTTATTGGTCGTTTTTAATTTTATAGTAATTATTTTAACCATTAATGTGTAAATTACATGATATCATGGTAAGAGTTAAAAGTGTTAAAATTAAAAGATAAAGATTAAAATAAATAATCAAAACTTTATAAATATTAAAGGGATGGATCTATTTCAATCCAACCTCATCCTAAATTATTAATAAATCATTTTTTACCAATTTTCAATTGATAATTAATTTATATTAATTTATTATTATGAATAATTCTAAGAGTGTCCCTCCCTTCTCCTATAAAAGGTAACCCATTATTCCAATTTCAATACAATTAAAACCAATTTATTTTTGCTAATATTATACCAAATACCTTTCTATTATCCATACCTACATCCTAGAGCTCTTATTGTTGATAGAACACCCTCCTTAGAGGTGTTAAGGTCTTCATAAAAGAAGATCATCCAGAGAAGAGGTATGGTTTTTAATTAAGTCTTTATATTTTATTTCGTATTCCATTTCTTTCAATTATTCTTCACACACGAAGAAATAATAACCAAATTATCATAAATATAATGATATTTCTTTTATATCATCATACAAATCCATCTCCACTTCCATTAAATTGGAAAATAATTAATCGTACAAACGTACAAAAAACTACAACCTCACAAACTGATATAATTCATTTTCCATCACCGTCTCTCAAGACCGGTTATAATGATATAATTAATGTTTATCTATTATATTAATTACATATTTATCATTATTATGTAATAATATGTTATTTACATTCTTATCTTTTCATGCACATAAAAATTAAAATGTCATTTATGCGTATGTGTGATCTATCACCTCCATGATATGATGTGATTATATTTTCATCACCAAATCACATGGATAATATGTGTAATTATAAATAAATATTTAATATTATATTATGATAATTCTTGAATTAATTTTTTATACATACCTTCCAACTATAATGAACATTGAAAAATGGAAGTGTTACTCATGCGTGCGTACGGTCTACCATCTCCAAAATTATAACGTTGTTCATTTTTCATAACCATATATAAATGGATTGATTTAAAAGCATAATTAATGTATTAAATTTATTATTATTTCATGAATATTATGTTGGATACGATGTAATAATTACCACTTTGACTATTAATATCATATTAATATCATTTTGGGCCCATGTACCGAAATCTCCAAAACATCCAATTTATGATAAAATAATTTATTAATTATTATGACAAGGTAATAAGCATTATGAAAGGATTAATAAATATGAGAAAAGTTATAAATCAAGTTAATAATTAACATCATTTTATTATTTAGTAACGTAAAGGAAATATGTGATGAATCAAAATCAAATAATGGGATTTCATCTCAATCTCAATTCACTAAGGAATATTTGATGTTATACCCCCACATTATTTTATGATGTATATATTTAGACTCTTTAGATCATAATTGAATTAATTTATTTATTATCATGTTATTTAATGTTTTGTTACATGTTATTCTTTCATGGGGCTTATAATCTAAATGCTAAAATTTTTATGGGACTCTTTGAATGTTTAAATATTTAAATATCAAATATTTTTCTCCCTATAAACATTTATGATATTATTTTACACATATATATAAGGATTAAATAGGATATTTTATGTCTATTTTTAATTTCATTCAAATATTTTCAAAACAAATATTTTTACGTGTTTTATATGGAAAATTTTGACAAATGACAAAAGGAATGTTCTATTCATAACATACATGGAGAAAATCAATTTTCTACCACCATGAAAATTATTTTACTTTTAGATTCCTTTAAAATATTTAATGTTATATTAAATGAATCCCCCTATTTATCTTTTGAATGTTTTGGTTTTGAATTTTTTTTAAAAGAAATGTGTATTTTGGGTTGAAAATGGGCTTTTAAATGATAATGAAATTTTAATATATAAAAGTTATTTTCATACAAGTTTAAAATAATTTTTAAAATGATAGAATATTTTATTACATGTTGTGTTTCATGGACAATTAAAATGATGGTTGTTCCCTAAAAGTGTTAGTTTAGCTTGTTATAGCATAAAATATGAATGCACCGAGATTACACTCCAATGCATTGGGTACTCCGAGGATAGAAGTCGACCATATGGTTATTCCAGTTATAGGGGGTTTTTAAGGGTTATATATGATGATGTCCAAAGATACCTACATGAATTTTATATAATTTATGTTCAGTTTTTCGGGGAATAACTTGTTTTCAATGTAAATATAAATGACCTTTATATATTAAAGTTATTTACCTTTATTAGTAAAATGTTATGTTACCAAGTAATATGTTTTTCAAGGTTTTTCATATTTTTATTAAACTAATGGTTTCCTTTATTTTCAAGACCCTTACTATTATTTTGTTCTTTCCCTGGTTTTGAAATTTATTTTATTGGGTTTAAGGAATATTTGGGGAAAGTATAAGGTTGTGAAAAAATTCTAAAGATATTTCATAAAAACAAAACATTTTCTATGTTAAAAGGGTTTTCATTGTTGGAAAAAATGGATATTGAGAATATGTTTCCATTTTTAAAGTATGATTTTATTATGTAAGATTATTTCATAATTCTCTAGAACTATAGAACTAAAAGATATTTTGGAAAATAAAGTAATGTCTAGTTTAAAATAATAACAATTGTAATGCATAATGTTGGGCCCTTATAGTTGGTATGAGAGAAGGGTTTAGACAACCTTATAGACTAGAAAGTCTTTTTAAGGGTTTTGGATGACATCATGAGTTTACAATATTATGATTGATCATAATATAAATGACATAGAAACCACTATTTTGAGGCTTTAATTTATGAAATTGTAAGGTGATTAGCAAAAAAATTTGAGACATTTATTTTTTGAGGAAGCTATGGGTTATACCTATTTAGGATGAAAAATTAAATGTATGCGACAACCTTTGCGGTTAAACCATGTTATGGTTAATTTTCTAAAATTTATAATTTTTGGGGATTCTTATAATAATTATATAGTTTTATAAAAAGTAAACCCCATAAGATGGTTGAAACTATTGAAAAACTTACACATCTCAACGGTTTGGGAAACCGTTCTTATATGGGCCGTCATGGTAGCCCAATAACAACAGTTTCTAGTGAATAATTGGTATAGGGTGGTTTGTCTTTAAATATATCAACAATAAATTTTGAACTGTTGATAAACGAATACACCAATAGTTTAGAACTGTTTGTATAGTAATATACCATCATTTTATAACTATTAGTATATAGTTATACCAATGGTTCATTTTGAACCATTGGTTAATAGGTATACCAACGTTTTAAAAACCATTGGTATAAACCCTACCAAATTTAGTAGCCAACATCACCACATATCCCAATAAATACTATACTTGGAAGAACATATATTCAACACAACATATAAAATAATATACTCATAACATACTGACTACACTGCCCACACCTCAACTGGCCACTCACTATGGTGCCCACTCACCTGCACTGCCCACTAACCGGCATTACCAATGCACTGCCACTCAATCTATGACCCATATACTTCCTACTCACAACACCTGAACTTTCCACTCACCTACACATCCCACACCTATAATTTCCATTCAATGAACCTACACTTACCACACCTCTATTTTACACTCATTGCACCTACACTGCCCACTCAACTGAACTACCCACACCTATAATGAAAACAACCCCAGTACCCACTCATTGAACCTAAAATCAAAAAATATGAAAATAATCGACACACAGAACACCGACAATGAAATAATAACACCACTAGGACTATATAATTTAACCAATGATGAAAAAATACAATATATCACAGATATTCATTCACACCAAACCATCAAACAAAAATGTC
Source organism: Viscum album (assembly GCA_963277665.1). Lineage (NCBI taxonomy): Eukaryota > Viridiplantae > Streptophyta > Magnoliopsida > Santalales > Viscaceae > Viscum > Viscum album. The sequence continues at coordinate 77,085,194 of OY728163.1, read as the reverse complement.
ATAAATATTAGTCAAAAATATAATAGATTAATATGTTTCTCATCACCATCACTATCAGATCCATTTTCCTTATCCTCTTCCTAGTCCTCATTCTAATACTCATCCTCATCCTCATCCCTAGCCCCACCCTCTTCCTATCCATCGTCCTCATCCTCTTCCTTTCCATCTTCCCCACCCTCTTCCTTGCAGTCATCCTTGCCATCACCATCACCAAAAACGCCATCATATCGGACAACACTTGGACTAATTATTGGTGAACTATTAAATTTATTAATCCTCTACATATATTAATAACATGCTTTGGTAGTCTCTGGTAGAAGTTATGGTCATGATACTTCCATCAGTTTCAAAAATTCGGGATTTTCTATTTTAGCTTGTTCTTCCACCTATATGGCCCTTTTTAGGCCTTTTCTACCTTACCCTCATCCTCTGCTGCCATATCTAAATTAGTTTTTTCTAGAACTTTAACTTGAATTAGTCTAATAGCTCATCGAGATAATACTCTTCCTTGGTCAGCAATATACTCTACAATAGTGATCATCTCCAAAAACATGATGTAAGTAATCATTTGGGCCAAATATTTTGGGTTCCTAAGCATCAAGGGCCTCCAAAGTAGACTATTACAAATATAAATAGAATATTAAATTACAAAGTAGATATTAAAATTTCATGACAATAAATAAAAACTTCTAATTCACTGATGCATCTTGTCATTTACTACACTTCCATCATTTTTCTTTCTATTTAAGAAAAATAGATTTGCTCAAGGAACAAATCCATTAATATTTAAGACCTCCCTCTGTAATGAAATTATTATGATAAAGTAAATATTATAAAAAAATTAAAATAAATTATATTCATTATGAAATTATAATAACAATAAAAAAATGATTTAATAGTAAAGAAAGAATCACTATATCATGGTGGTATCAACATGGGATAATCATCAAGTGTTAAAATGTGATTTTATTAACATGATTAAACTAAAACTAAATTAGATTATTAGAAAAAATATCATTTCATCATTTTGAATATTTAATCATTTCATCATCATTCATAAAGACTCAATAGATACAAAACCGAACCATAAGAAAACAATTTATCACCAATAAAAATAATATAATGAAAATTATGAAAATATTCATGTTTATAGAATTCCTAAATTTTATTAACATAAGAAACATAATTCATTTTTGATTCATTAAAATAAAATATAATACAAATAGTCTAGGTCCAACAACTATAATTAAACCAGATATGATTTTTATTATAGATATCATCAAAATAATAAAGAAAGTTGTTAAAAAATTATATTAAATGTGCTTCGGTCCATTTTGACGTACATTCAAAGGGAAGATACATCATCGTGTTTTCACTATCAAAAAACAAGAGTAGAAGGGTTTTCTATGTATGATATATAAGGGTTCTTATTGGAAAGTGAAATCTGATTAAGAAATAGTCACCATGTGATACATATGTGATTACCATATAATGCTTAATTGTTGATATGTAAGGGTTTATAAATAACGGTTGTGAGTTAAAAATTTATATATAAGGATAAACTGTATAATATGTGAGGGTTTACCTACAGTAAAGGGAATGCATAAAGAATTTCTATGAATGATATATAATGACTACTAGACCTTTCCCGATGACATGTAATGGTTTCTTTGATACATAATGGTTTGAAAAAATTTAATTCTAATAATATAAGGGTTAACATATAAGGGTATCCATAATCACCATGTGATACATTAAGTTAAATCATATTATATATAAGGATTACTCTGGGCCACCATATGGTATAAAAATATTGATCTGTATGATACTTTAGAGCCACTTTATACAAAATTTTTAATACATAAGGGTTAATATATAGTGATAATTAAGTGTTACAAACATTGAATAAAAGTATAAAATGGTGGAAATTTATATAGGTTAACTGGGAGGCCTCTACATATACTTAACTAAATTGCATCAACTCTAGAAACACAAAATGAGTATGAAGAACCATCAATGGAGAACCTCATATTCTATGACAACACCATCTCCTTCTTCCCAAGAATATAAGAACATAAATTTAAGTGTAACTCTCTCACACTCCCCCCTTTGTGGATTAAATCAATAAATTAGGAAACCCCATAGAGTGAATCACCCAAAAATGATCTTTTCACATGAACTAAAGTGGTAACATTAGAAAATGATGGAGAAGTGGGAAATTACACCCACCAATCGGGGTGGATAACATTATATAATTTCAACCACACACCTTACATATAAAGATCTAGAAGATATGGATAGAGTTTATCATAAAGAACACAAAGAACATTCCACTTGGAGTGCTTCAAGAATAAGAACTAAATGAGTGTCGTACTTACTTCGTCTCATTTTTGGGCATCATAGTTCGCCCCAAATCATGGAGGTATGCCATTGCATCCTTGTTTTATTCTTTTTTCCCAGAAATTACTAAAAAATAAATAATATAAAATTAAGTATTAGTGGAAATAATGTTAATTTTCATTTAAAAACCTATAATTTGATTATTAACTTGAACTCATTACCCATCCAATGAGTAATCGTTACCCGGTAATATTCTACTGATTAGTCATCCATGATAGGTGTGGCATCTAAATCTATACAACTCTTGAATTTTAATCACTATACAATGCATGCTTATAGCCTCTCCAGAGCTAACCTAATTCGATAATCAATGTTAACCTCACAGTCCCACAATCAAAAAATTTAAAACAAATCTAGAACCAAAACATTAATTAAAATAAATACAATAATAATATGAATTAAATCAAATGAATTTTTTTAACACATATTTTTTCACAAGTATTATCCTTCATTTCATTTGGCAGGTTTCACTAGGAGGGTGTAAAGATAGGGATGATGTCAGAGTATTTATCAAGCATCACAAAAATAACTCCTACATTCCTATCATATTTTTACAACCATTTATTTATATTAATTGTACTTGAACATCAGCTCCATATGGTGGATCAACATTGCATGAATGTGTGCACTAACATACTGATTATCATAAAATCCAGCAATTAAATAAGAAAAAATATATTATATCAATACACATTATAATAAAAATAAATTATGATAAAAAATTTCTAGGGTCATATAAATATACTTGAGACAACCTGGTCATTTGGTATCGTTGTATCTCCAGGAATTGTAGTAATATCAACCAGTTCATATTTATTGAGTCCAAGTGTATGTTGTGCAAGGTCAAAAGGTATTGATATAGCAGTGGAAGAAACTTGAATGTAGTACCCCAGGGAGAATGATGTTTAAGGAATATAAGATATCCAAGATTATTGTGGAAATACATAATAAGGTTAAGGAGTTGAAATCATTGATGAATACAGGAAAGAGAGGTGGGGAGGCTCAGATGAATATGGAGGTGCAAACATGGGTGGCACAAATATCTCAGGTCTCTGTAACGACAATTCAAGATAAAATGGTTTGGTAGATGGTACAATATGGAGAAGGATGGGGTGTGATTGGGCTCACTGACTAGAGCACTTATCCCTAGTACCACCCCACTCAAATATCCAACCTGAGCACTTGAAGCACAAGGTCGGACTGTGAACAACTAGCACCTTGGAGGTGGATCATAATTAAAAGATAAAAACAAAATTATCAACTTGAAAATTTAATTTATTTATATATATATATATATCTATTTATATGAAATAAAATACTCACAATGGGCACTGTAGGATGGAAATCTATCTCACTCATTTGGAAATTTTGGTCTCCCTTCTTTTTTCATAATTACTTCTGAGTTTTTTCAGTTCCTACAATTGAAAAAAATATAAAATTAATTAAAATATATATTTAATGTGTAACTGAAACAATAAATAAGATGTGGTGTTACTTAATTAAATAATAACACTTTTCAAACCAAATACATGATATACAATAATATGAAAAAAAATCTTGTGGGATTAATATCAAAATAAAAATAATGTCATATAAAAAACTATATGTTGAAATTAACAAGTTTATCAGGTGTATGATATAGTCTTCTTATATTTTCAATTCGATTGAATTCAATTTTGGTTAGGACATTTGGTTCATCCTGGTGAATTGATTAGATTATTTTCCCATTTTATAAGTATTAGTCCATTTGGTTCTTTTTTCAGTTTATAAATCCATTTCTCCATTTCTATTTGTATTAGGTCAGTTGGTTCATATTTTGAGTTAGATCATTTTTTCATTTTTTTGTTATGTAAATTTTTTCATTGGTTTTTATTTTAATACCAATTATTTTGATATGTCCTATTTTATTCATCTTTTTTTTCACAATTCAAAGGTTTCAGTTTTGTTTAGTTTGATAGGTTAGAATATAGTTTAATTCATTATTATAACATAGAACTCAAAGAAAACTGAAACTACTTAATATTTAAAATGAACATGAAGGTCTAGTTTGATAAATACTATTTGTAATAAATAGTAAATTTATTTTTATATAAATAACCTCAAAAACCAAAGTCAAGCAAAACCAATATACCTAAAAACACAGTTGAATGATTCTATATATTTTCCACCACAACATCAGGTTCATAATCAACTCTGAAAATTGAAGTATTTGAGTCATCATAATTAATAAACGGATCTTGTCCAATGTGAGTAGGGATGGTGTCAATTTCTTAATCACCATCTTCAAAAATATGTCATTGGATTACATCATTAATGACACAAATTCATGTCAAGGATGATCATTGACATACAAAACATTTGTCTCCCTTGATGCCCAGACATATGGTTCATTTGATGAAATAGTGTATGTTGTGTTAATAACACTTAATCCACAATCATAAATAAATGTTCCATGCCTCGTCATCAAATCAAACCACTGGAATTTCATCAATGTGGCTTGAAAATGATAGTAATTATCCAATATTATTATTTTTTAAGGACTCGATAATATGATACTTTTTGAAAATGAGTTCTACTTTCCGATGAATTTGAATAACAATATGTTGTGGTAGTTAACATAACACCATCATGTTGTGTTCTCGTGATATTTTCACGTTGAGTGACAATAAATCATTACCCATTAATGACAATTTATTTTCATTCACGAATTGCATAATTAGAACCAAAAGCCAAATATCTCATTTATTTAGAGACATATCCAGTAGGAAAACTCAATACCTGAAATATAGATGAATATTAAACTTAATTAAATTTTTATTTTATTAATTCATTAATGTAATATTTCTACCGTCAATTTCAACTAAGTAGAAAAATCATTTCTATGAAAATTATTTCTCTTTCATAGTAGTAAAGAATGATTCTTTCTATTTATCATTTGTATATGATACTTACTGAAAAAATAAAAAAACATTTAACATATATGTAAAATTACATGATATTAAATAATATATACATGCTCATTTTACTTACATGATGTATTCATCAAACAAATCACATCAAACCAAAACTATGTGATGTTTCATCTCCCTCTATTCAAGGATTAATGTCAATAATGTATATCATTCAATGATTTCCATTATTTGGGGATGAGATGGAAAATTGAGTTCAGTTTTCACATATTGTTCTTTATTTATCATTAGTCTTTTATGTCTCATAATCATATTAGAAAAATTCATTGGACATAAATCGAAACATTCTTGAGCTATATAACCTTTCACGATAGATCATTTGGTATGATTTCTATTCTGAACATAATAATTAAATGTGAACACGTTTCTTTTAGTTGGATATATCCAAACAAATTAATAGGTACTCTGAGAAGTATTTTTTTTGGAATATGGATAGTTAGAAGCATCATGAATGTGAAAAATGATGGAGGAAATATTATATCTATCTCACAAAAAATTAATTGTGTCTCTAACAACATTTTTTGAAATGAATAATTCAAATAATTCTTAGTAGAAATAGCTCCAAATAAATTGAACAACTAAATAACTAATTCCCTTGCATTATTGGATAGAAGATTATAGATTCCTATTGGAATCAACTCATGCACAAGGATGTGATAATCATGTATCTTCAAAGATTTCAACTTCAACGTTTTTATGTGGATCCATTCAATATGTTTCATGGATATTAATTACAAAATTTAATAGTCTCTAGTACTCCTTGATCTCGAGTTTTTTATACAGGTGTCATCACATATAAAGCACATAGAACTTTCCATTTATTTACACCGATATACAGAGGATGCAATTCTGGACTGATACCCTAATCCAAAACATCATGCCGAGATTGCAAATCATCTTTTTTTCATTCCCTTGAAATTTAGAATAATTGAAAGTAACATTTCACATATATTATTTCCAATGTGAATTATGTCTAAGAAATGACGTAACAAATTGGTTGACCAATAAGGAAACTCAAAGAAGATACTCATCTTCTTCCAATTGTAAAATTTTTCAGTGGACACATTCTTCCTCTTTCAATATTTATGGTGACCCTTATCGAATTTAAAATAGAGATCTTATAATTAATTAAGCACATTAGTTCCATACATATGCTGAGTGGATTGTTGGTCTCCATTGGTATTGTCAGATCTTCAAATATTAGTCCTATATGGATGGTCTATTAGATAAAATCATCGATGTCCCATAAAGCTAGAACTATGGAGATATTTTAGCCCTCTAGATTGTGTATTATTTATACTAAGAGGTCATGATTGGTTTACCTTCTTACTCCATCCGTACATCATTGCATAAGCAGGAACATCATTGATCATCTACATAAGTGCAGTACGCATCTTAAATATGTATTTCGAATAAGAATCATATGTGCACAAACCCAAATTCCAAAGATTTTTAAAATATTTTTATTAATGGTTGTATGTGTAAATCTATATCATTTTAAGGATCATAAGGTATTTATATGAGTATATTCATGAAAGTGAATGGTTTTTTCATACACATCCATGGAGTAATATTATAGATGTCTATGAAAACTGGCCATGAGATGTGCGAAGTAAGAATCTACCCAAATAGATTAAAATTTTCACATTAAATACCCAGCCTCACATTATGTATTATAGCTACAAAATCAGGATATCAATCGTCAAATCCATTCAATGAAAATCCATCTTCAGGGTGAACTAACTCATCATTATTCTTCATTCTTTTGATATCATTCCATCAAATTTTTATTAAAATTTCATCAGAAATGAAACTATTATAGAGTCTAGGGATCAATGGAAAGTGTCACATTACTTTCTATGGAACACAGGATGGTGTTCCATCAACATTTTCTTCTATCAGAATGTATCCCATTTTATATAATCATTCAATTCAGAATTTTTATAAAATAAGAAGCTACAATCTTTCAGGAAGTCATGAAGTTTTTTTTAAATTCCATGCTCCTCAACAAAATTTCATGACATATAGTATTTTAATGGAATATCTACATTATTTGTAAGCAAGTACTTCAAAAGGGTAAGAGTTTAATTGATGAAAGTATTATAAATCCCATACATTTTTCTCTATGAAAAAATCAGATTACAAATTTTAGCTTCTTCATTCTACAACATTTCCAATATACTAGAGTTGTAGAAGCATCATTCAATTTTTTCATCCTATCAATATCATCATTTTCATTATAGGTATCATGTTTTATCATCTCAAAGTATTCTTGGGTTCACATCTATTCCTTCTCTTAATGATGAATAAATAGAAAACAAGCATCCAATAAATTCTCTAATCCACTCCTCTCTTTTACATCATGATCATTTTTAGATTTCATGTTATCCCCATTGTAATACCATACATAGTAGTTTTTTTTGAAAACTATATCTGGTTATGTGGGAGATAACTTCATTGAGACTCAACTAATATCTTCCAACAAAATTTTAACATGTAAAATGTATTTGGACACTATCTAGAGCATTTTTAAATGAAAAATCTAAAATCTCTCCAACATGTTTTGAAAATTGGTTGAGATCCTATTGGTTTCATATATCCGAATTCTATACATTCTCTAAAAAAATGTTATATCTCATTCATAATATATATTTAATAATATTAAAGTTTAATCGAAGGAATATTTAATGAAATGAGAACTATTAAACTTATATGAAACAATAACTAAAAAGATGGTCTATATGAGAACAATAATATTAAAGTCAACTAAATACTATATATATAAAAAATACTATAAATATAAACCCATGATATTAAGTTCCACAATATCAATGTATAATAATGTGTCAAATATATCGAGGGTCAAGGATTTAATTATGAAATTTTTTCTTATGGAATACAAATACCAATGGCTATTATTTAAATGATATATTCTATATATAAGAATATATATCAATATATATACAAATAACCCCCACAACAAGGACTAGATAATCCATAAAAATATTTTAATTTATCCACTAAAACTCCACACTCCATGTTCCTCACCCTATATAGAACATTTCCATTACATAGTACACATATAAAAGGTTGTTTACACATCTTAGATATTTTTATGAATAATTTGAGTATAAGATGTTTACACCTCTTAGAAATTCTTATTAAATAATTTTTATTTATAATTACATGTTTTCTATAGACATATTACAGGTTGTGTACATAAAAATAATTCCATCAGATACATTATTCAAATATTTATGGAATTTTATGTAGACATAAATGTTTTTAATACTATGAAAATATATTCAGAAAACAACACATCCTTTATACCGTGATGTTCCATGTAGTTATATATTCTATTTAATTACATACTACACCTTCATAATCATTCAAAATATTTCTTAGAATCAATGTGTTATGGTGGAAGACATTTTATGAATGTATGCTCATATGGATGACTAACTTATATATGTGTTGGTCTTTAATATAATGTAATATATTATTATATTTTTTTAGATAGATCATGTTTAATGGAATGAATTATGATGAACTTCATATCTTCACATATTAATTGTTATTTATTGGATTGTGTTTCCCCAGTTCTTTTGTGTATCCACAAAAACATGTTACCATTACCTACAAGTGACTAAAACTTAATAAAGAAAGGTGATCCTAGGAATGGGAGACATCTATGTACCATATAAATATGAACTATCCAATGATAATACACTAGTTAATGGTTTAATGATACAAATCTACCCTATAATTGGCCAATAGAGTTATTTACAACGGTTCATTATCATCTTCTCAATAAAATGACTTAGAGTGACATCTCATGGTGATGAAAAATAATTATTTTATATTATCTTATGCATAATTATTTATTTATATGATATATTTTAATTTAATAATGACTAAATACTGATATCAAATATACTAAAATTGAAACTAATATTAAATAAATTGATTATGAATAAATTTCATTATCAAGACATGGTTAATTAATGGTAGTATAGACCTATAACTGTATGAATATAAAATTGAAATATAGATATTTCAAAAACAAAAACGAAAATGAAACAGAAAAAAATAATGAACCAATCCAAAATTTTATAGAACTAACCCAAACCGAACCAAACTGGAATGAACTAAACTAAAACAATGAATGAATGAAATATAAAAACACCTAAATCAAACCACATGTTCATCATAAATTAAATTCTAACAAAATTAAGATTTTACCATAGTGTTTTAGAGCATAAATAGAAAAATCATGGTTCATATAATTCTTCAAAAATTTGGAGACCACTGATTTAATATAGAAGAATACCCAAATGAAATCACATACAAGATCACTTTTTCGGTTGGGAAGATAGAAATTTCCCTACAACTGGAGTTCATGATTATATCAAGATGGGGGGAGGGGAGACCCACAAACCACTGATTCTTCTAGATTTTTTTTGGATGGTAGTGATGATATGGATAGGGGAGGGAGACGTTCATTCCACTTTTAGTTCCAGAGGGAGATGGGGAGATGCACAAAAACTAATGCTCATTTCATAGGGAGGAGGGGAGACCCACACATGAGGTTGTTGGATTCAGAGGTAGAAGGGAAGACATGCATACCTCTAGGGTTATAGAAACATGAATGGAGGAGGTTAGGGATCACAATGGGAGTAGGGGAGTTTGGTTTAGATTGTGATCTGGAGAAGAAAAGGAATAATTGGGCATTGATTTTGAGGGAGGAGTTCCGAAAAGTTTTTAAAAACCATTGGTATAGAATAGTTTTCCCAATGGTTATTTGAAAAATATTGGAAAATACTCAGCAAAAATAGCCTACCCCAATGGTTTGGGAAATTAGTTGGGATGGGTGTGCTGTTATAGTCATCTATTCGTGTAGTGATACAACCTATCACATCTGGAAAGGCAGTGGGAATCGATCACATTACTTAAGGGTAAAAAGGGTGAATTTCCAACCACTGGCCTATATAATGTTTTTTTAGTACAAATTTTTCATTTTAGTTAAAATATTTTATGGATTAAGAATAAGTTTATTTTTGGAACATATTTTTTATCAAATATGTAACATTAGTATTGTAAAACGATTTGGCGATTAAGTGATTAATGTAATTTCAGAACACAATTGATATTTTGGGAACCTTATATTATTAAGATAAATATTTTATTAGAGGATTTTATTGGAACAATAAAGTTTAAATTTTTTTTGATGGAAATATGATTTTTTATATAGTTTATTTATGGAAATGATTAACCTATCTTGAAGAATATGTGATTAGGGAAATTAATTTTTGGTATGATACTTTATGTGTAATTTATTTTATTTGGAGATAATTCTTAAAACATAACATGGATGATTATGTGATTAGATCCTTTTGATCATTAAATTTTAAACATATTATATAATATATTTTTTGAGTAATTTTGAGGAAAAGTATTTTTTAAATAGTCTATGTTAAACTTTTTGTATTACGATAGAATTTTGGAAATTGATGTAGTTTGTTTATCATATAAGGATTATTATTTTTGGGGAATTATCTTTTATTTTACTAAACATTTTGTTTTCATTAGTGTCTAAATATCGTATAAATATGTAGTAAATATTTTGTGGATTATTTTATTCATTAGAAGTTAATTTTAGTGCTTCAGGTGTGAAAGACTCATTGTAAATACTCATCATTCAAAGAAAAAGATGAGTTTGTGGTGGAAATTTATTAAAGGATGAAACTCAACTTTTCATATAAGTATATTTATTTATGTTATTAGTATAGAAAGTATTTTAATTTATCAACTCTATGAAATGGATCATAAAAAAATATTTTCATTTTCACTTCATACAAAGAAGTCGATATCCTTTTATCCTAGTCTAGATTTATAGTTTTTTTATTTCTAACTTTAATGTGACCATGCTATCTATCACTCAACGTAAAAACATGATAGTTTTTTTTCTTTCAGGTCTATGTTTTCTTAAATTTACCTATATCATGTTTTATATCATGTGACCTTCATTCTTCCCTTTATTTTAAAGTGGAAGTCTCGTTAATCCTTTTTTTCATTGTGAGATTTCAATAAAGGTATTTTGAAAAGTCTAAACACAATTACTGAGCACAAATTCAAAATTGTGAGGATGTAATTTTCAAAAGTGTTGATAATGTAAGATCTTTATTTTTTAAATAAAATATTTTGTTTGATAGTGTACACGATACTCCACATTGAGCTGAAGAGAACTATTGAATACAATTTTTTAAATTTTACCATTATAATTTAGCTGTTAGAATAGAGGGAATGAATAGTATTGGCTGAATTATTGAAATTTTGTTTATATATATATATATATATTGTGACCAATTAATTATAAACGAATGTAAATATAATTTTAAAATAAGTTGAAATATTTTTTTGAAAAACTAATAAAATGTGCACAAGTGTGTTTTATACGAATAAATTAAAAAATAATTCTTGTTAGATTATAATAATGAAATATATATATATAATATTCAATCTAATTTTTAAAATTTATCTTATGTGTTTTATATACATTATATAAAACCAAATCTAATTTTAGGAATAAAAGAAATATTTTTTTAAAGTTAGTTTTCTATCCTTTTGATGGACCAATTTTTTAAAAAATAGTTTTGGAACCTTTTATAAATTTTATTAAAACAATAAAAATCTTCTTTGAAATAGTAATATAACAATTTAATTTGGTTAATGTTTTAATATTTTTATGTTAAGTTTCATTTATTGATGAATAGTGAAAAAATTCATCATTTTAATTGAAAACATATTTTTCATAAATGTATTTATAGTGTTAAATTATATATTTGAGTGGTTTTAAAGTATAATTAGATCAATTTTTTAGCATTTAATACAAATTATTTTATTTTAATAAATTTCATATTGAATTTTAATATAAAAACATTCCAATATTTTGAATATTTTTACTTTAAAAACTCATTTTCTTATTCCGTCTGCGGGATTTATTATTAATTAATTTCTAAAAATTATGTATTTTTAATTTTAAAAAATGGATTACATATTTTTATTATTAAATTTTAAATTATTTAAATAGTTATAATTTATTTTTTAACCATATGAGTAACAACTTTAGTAATTTTTCTATTTACACAATTAATGGTGAATATAGTTATTAAGGAAAAAATAATATTATAAGTGTTATAAAATTACCCTAACACTTTTCCTAATTTAATTGGATGCTTTTTTTCTGAAAAAATAATCCTTGGGATAAAATTATTACATTTTTAAGCCACTAGTATGAGATTATGACATTTATAGTATTACATTCAAAGAAAAGTCAATTTTGTCACAGTTTTGTTTTTAACAAGAGGAATGTTTTTATTACGGGGTAATATAAGGGATATGGTCTAATATAAATATTATATTTATATGTAAAATTATTATATTTATAATTATAATTTATTTTTAATTTTTAGATATTAAATAATTTAATTAAAGGATTGCATATTGATAATGTTGTAATTGTTTAATCAAAGTAAATATCTAATAAATGATATTACAAATACTAAAATAAATATAATTTGAGATGATTAATGTCCTACATAATTTTTCATCAATAAATTTGATATTTTTTTGATGTTGGATATGTATTTGTTCGAATTTATCTTTATTTTATGATATTTTTAAAAATTCAAGTAATGAATCGTCTCAAAAGTGACATTATTGATATTTTAAAATAAATAAAATTTTATTAAATGATATAAAATATATAAAGATACAAATTTCAGCCATGTAATTTTCATAATTCATAAAATATCATCAATTACTCATTTATATACCTTTTGAAATTTCATAGTAATTAGATTAACACTCAAAGTGTAAAAATAATGATCTCGTGGTAAGAGTTAAAAGGGTAAAAATAAAACGATAAGGATTAAAAAATCATAAAAAATTTTGAATTTTCATTTATTGAATGGATGTATTCACATTATAATCCTACAAAAAATAAATCAGTTTTTACCCACTTTTTTAATATAAATTTAATTTAAATTAAATTAATAATATGAGGAATTCCAAGAATGACCCTCCCCTCTTCTATAAAAGGGCACCCATTATTCACATTTCAATACACTTAAAAACCTATTATAATTAGATAAGATCAAGCCAAATACCTTCTTAGAATAAATCCCCACATCTTAGAGCTATTATTTTTAGCATAACACCCTCCATATAGATGTTAAGATGTCAATCAAAGAAGATCGTCCAATGAAGAGGTATCATTTTTAATTGAGTGTTTATATTTTATTTATTATTCCACTTCCTTAAAATAATATTCAACAATGATAAAATAATAAATAAAGTATAATAAATATACTAATATTTTATTCTTTTATATCATCACCTAAATCCTTCTCCACTTCTATCTAAAAGAAAAAAAGAATTAATTGTTCGTGTGTACGGTGAACTACCACCTTGAAAACCGATATAATGCATTTGACATCACCATATTAATGACTGATAATAATGATGGAACTAATTTTTATATACAATATTAATGAAAAAAAATTCATTATTAAAGAATAGTATATCATTTATCTTCTTACCTTTCCACACACATAAAAATGACAACGTCGTTCATGTGTAAGTGTGAACTATCGCCTCCATGAAGCAATGTGATTCATTTTCACCACAACATCACATGTGTAATATATATAATTATATTTAAATGATTAATATTATATATTTATCATTATATAAAGGTATATCATTACTTACTTTATTTCTATAGTGATCATTGTAAAATTAAAATGTTACACATGCATACATACAACCTATACTCTCTACGATTATATCGTTGTTCATTTTTCATAACTATACATAAATATTTTGATTTAAAATTATAATTAATGTATAAAAGTTATTATTATTTAATAGAAATATTTTTTTAGATGATGGAATAATGACCACTTTGACTATTAACGTCATACCAAAGTCATTTTGGACCCATTTACCAAATATCGTCAAAACGTCCAAAGTGAGATCAAATAATTTATTAATTCTTATACCATTGTAATAAGAAATATTAAATAAATTGTAAAATTTATAAATTTTATTAATAAATTAACTAATTAAGATAATTTTATTATTCCCTAAATTAATGTACATATTTGATGAATCATACTCAAGGAAAGATATTTTGTCTTAATCTCTATTCATTAAGGCATATTTGATGTTATATACCCACTATATTTTATGAGGTGTATATAAAACATCTTTGACTTATCATTTAATTAAATTATTTATAATAATTTTATTTAATGTTTTGTTAAATATTTTCTATCATGCATATTATGATTTAAATTTTCAAAGTGGTATGGGACACTTCGAATGTTCAAAGACTTAGTTATAAAATATTTTTCTCCATGAAAATATTAATAATATTATTTTACATATATATAAGGATTATTAATAAAAATTTATGTTTGTTTTCAATTTCATTCAAACATCTTCAAAATGAATCTTTTTACATGATTTATGTGTAATTTTTTGATAAACGACAAAAGGAATGTTCTATTCTTAACATACACAGTGACAATGAATTTTCCACCGCCATGGATGTTATTTTATTTTTGGATTAATTTTCATGATTTAATGTTAATTTAAATGAAAAACCCTATTTATCTAATTGGAATTTTGGTATTGAATATTTGTTTTCAAAATAAAGTTATATTTTTTGTTAAAAATTGGATTTTTAAAGATAATGCAATTTTAATATCTGAAAGTGATTTTCAAACAATATTGAAAGATTTTTTCTAATGATGAAATGTTTTATTACATGTTGTAGTTCTTGGAAATTAAAAATTATGGGTGCACCCAAATCATGCTAATTGATCCCGTTATAACATAAATGATTGTTGTTTCTAGAAAGTGCTCCAATATATTGGGTACTCTAGAGATGGAAGTCGGCTATATGGTTATTCCATTTGTAAGGGTTCTATAAAGGTTTTATGTGATTATTTCACAAGGTACCTACATGAATTTTATATGCTTTATAATTAGTTTTTATGGGAATAATTTATTTACAAAGGGAAAATAAATGATATTTCTAAAGTAAGAATATTTACGTTTATTAGTAAAATGTTATGTTTCCAAGAAAAGTATTTTTAAGGGTTTTAATATTTTTATTGAACCAATTGGTTTCTTAATTTTTGTGTCACTTACTAATATATTTGGCTCATCCCATGTTTTGAAAAACAAATACCATGGTTTAAGGAAGAGAAGGGACATGTATGAGGTAATGAAGAAAATTGTGGGGATATTTCATGAAAATAAAATGAGTTTTAATTTTAAAAGGTTTACGTAGGTGAAAAAAATGGATACTAAGTATAAATTTCTACTTTAAAATTATGGGTTTATTATGTATGAGTTTTTTCTAATTCTCTAAAACTCTACACCTTTGTTTTATTTGGGAAAATATAGTGATTTCTAGTTTAAAATCACTATAATTTGTAATGTTTAAGGTCTTATCCTTACATGAATCCTTAACCAATCATACATTAAATGAAACTTATCCTAAAATTGATAATGATAACAATTATAAATCTTACGATGAGGAATATTATTAAGAATGAGAAATTAATACAATGCCTAGTTATGAAGAAGTATGTAAATTTTAAAAATATTAAGAAACCAGAAATTGAAAATTTACTAAGAAACCTGATATCGATTAATAAAAACATGAAAAATATAACACAAAAATATCTACAATCCCAATTTATATTTTAAATCATCCACAATAATTTGTATTTTTTTTTTAAAACTAATATTTCTAAATAGTATGAAAAATCCAATCCTGAAAAAAATAGTTTATCAAAATAACTAGAAAAACATAATTTGAGTATTATTAATGATATAAATTTAGTTGTAAAACTAAATTCAAAATTATCTAGAATGAAAAAGATTCTATTAGAGTTTACTTCGATAAAATAATACTTTTTAAATATATACAGAAAAATTAAACCTCATATGGATGTATCATTAATGGGTTACACATATAAGAAACCAATTTTTCAAGAAAATTATTTTATTCGAAAAAGTGCCTCATTTTTTGTGAAATGTAAAACTTTTGTAAATTCGACAGTTATGTTTTCTTTAAATAAATTTCAATCTTTAGGATTTCATTATGATTTTTTTTAAAAGAATTATCATCTTGTTAACCATTAAGAGTGTTAGCCATATTGTGATTCACCAAATATTAATTTCTAGTAATATTGGACGCAAGAAGGTTTGGGTTCTAAAATAAAAATAATTTTTTTTAGGAAAATAAAAAGTGGGCATGTAAAAATATATGGATTATGGATAGTGGTTGTTCTAAAAATATGTCAGGAAACAAAGATTTCTTTGAAAAAATTATCAAAATGAAAGGTGGAAAAGTTACATTTGGTGATAATGCTCAAGGATAAATTAATTGTATTGGTAAAATTTTTATTCTTGGTAAAGCCTTAATTTAAAATTTTTTATATGATCAAGTTTTGTGGTTGAAACATACACTCATTTACTTCAGCTTGAGTTTTAAAAAAAATCCAATTTTGTTGGACAAAAAAAATATCCATCTCATTAAGTAAAAACCTATCACATCAATTACGAGAGAAACACAAAGATATAAGACACCATTTCATTTGATAACATAGAAAAAATAGATATATTATTTGAGAATTCATTGGAACATAAGAAAATTTGACTATATTTTTATTAAACTAATTATTTCTAATATATTTGAATATACTAAACCGAATAAACAAATGGTCAGTACTAAATTATTATTCATATAAACTATTTTATTAAAAATCTCCTAAAATTAATTAACTCCTTTTCAGGGGGCATACATATTTCATGGTTTTACAAAAAACATATAAAATCCCCAATTTATAAAAAGAAATAGTTTTCCAAAAATATTTTGTATTTCAAAAATTTTAGTTTTTCTAAAAAAATAGTTTTACTTAAGTATTTAGTATTCTTAAAAAATAATTTTACTAGAACATTTTTTTAAAAAAGAAATTTTAGTAAAAAAAAAAATTTACAAAAACATTTATTTGAATAATTTTTTGATTTTTGAAAAATGGTAGTATTTCGAAAAATTATCATTTTTCAAAAAATATAAATTTTCTTAAAAATAAGAAGAACAATTAGCATAGAGAATGTCTCATAGAAAGTTAATTTTTTATCCAAAAATATAATTTATAATGTTCAATTTTTTACTATTTTTTCCATATCATTTTTTGTTATTTTTTAATTTATATTTTTATAATAGTTTTTATAATTTTTGCTGACAAAAATTTCCTCCGATAGAAAATTCTTATCAAAAATAATTAAGAGTTCATATTATAATTTAAATATTTTAAGGATAATCTCTGATCACCAGATCATATATGGGATTGAATATAATATATTATATCTCTATATGATCAATTATCACCCTGATCTTATAAATTTATGAGTCTCCCAACTCATTCCACATCGATTTCTCAGACTCATGACAAATCTTGGTCCAAAAATTCATTTCCAATCCAATCTTTTTCCATTTGTCTAATCCAAATTTACTTCATTTGATTCGATCTTCCCAGTAAAATTGTATTTTTTACAAAATATATCATATCGAATAAATTACTAATAGAGAAGTTTTTAGGGAAATGATGATCTAGAAAAATTGGTGTGATAATACACTCTTTTTTGAAATAAATTAGTCGATTCCAAATTTGGAAAAGGATTTCATAGAAAAAGAAGATTTTAATCTTCATTATCATTCTATTATAATGGAATTTTATTCAAATTTTGTTCTTAGAGTTAAAGATGATCTGGATGTAAAAAATTTTAATCTTTTATATGAGAGTTTTAAGATGAATATTCAACAAGTTTTAGATCATGTAGAAGTTCCATTCGATGGAGAGGCATATCTTGTAACCCATAAAATTCAATAAAGTCTATGTTCATTTGAAAAAACTAAATCTAAATCTTCAGCATTTCCTATATATGACTGTAAAGAATATTTATCATCTTAAACCATATTCTAGATTTTTTTATATGGATGTAAGGCCCCCTCATTCCATGGAAAGGATAGAAAGACACATTGAAAGTATTAGACATATTTTTTTGGTATTCTTAATAAATATTAAGAAATTAAGCTTAGAAAAGTATGATTTCATTTCATTTGAATATGTAAAGAAGTTTTCTTTAAAGATAATAATTATATTTTTTCCTTGCTTTATCAATTATATGTTGATAAAATTTATGATGGTATTAAAAATAAATAATCATGAAGTGGCGGTGATAGGAAAAATATTTTTGATAAATAGAGAAACGATTTCCTTAATTAATCTTGTTTGTGTTCCAAAGATGAAGACGTTTTTTGATAAATTATACAAAGGAGTGTATGATGCTAAAGTTCTCCAATTAAAGGAAAATTTACAAGAGAAGTAGAATTTTGGTTTATCACCCACTTGCCAAAAAAGGAAGTTAAATTTATGTCTGATGAGGATTATGAAGAGTTGATTAAATGAATGCCAGAAAAGAAAGTTGGTGATCCAAAGATCAGACAAGATAAGTTTTAATTCATATCTTTAAAATGTAAAATTGAAGATGTTTTGAAAGAAGAGTAAAAAATAGGAAACAAAATAAAACATTTGATGAGTTAAAAGTTGTTGAATTTTTGATGAATCAAGTTGAATGAGAATATAGTGATTTCAGTAAGTCTAGAGAGGATGTACAAAGGGTACTTTTGATTTATCCAATGTTATTTGTTCATCCAATTCCTCTTTCGATCTATTTTTCTCAGTTAGTTCTATCAGAAACTAAAAAATTTGGAACCTATAAAGATCTTATTACAGATGAATGATGAAAAGGGAAAGCTATAGATATTGAAAAATATGTTCTAAACATGTTCAATTTGAAGTTCAGAAAAGTGTAAAGAATCCTATAAATGAATATTTTAGAAGTAAATAAAATTTTACCAGAAAATTAGAAATTTTTTTGAAGAATGTTTCCAAGAATCTTTAGATGAAGCTAAATAAGAATATGACGAATAAAGTTTTTTAGAGTCCATATCTTTTAGTACTCAATAAAAAATACTCCGATTTGGTAGATTTAGAAGAGAAGTAAAATTAAGAAAATGATGTAGGGAATAAGTAATGAACAAAAGTATCATATAAAGTTGAGTCTGATAAAAACACTGATGTAATAGATGTTTCGAATGCTAATAAAGAGGAAGAGTAAGATAAATATAAAGGAGTCGTTGGTCCTTAAAGAAAGAATGTTTCTGATTATTAATTTGATTCAACTGATTCTCAAGATACTTAGTTAGATCAAAGAGATAAATCTAAATTTACCTACATTAATGATTACTTGAATAATCTGTGGATGAAATTCCTCTTTTACCAAGTATATAATTGCAGGGAATGAAAATTCAGAGGAATTTAAATGTGTCATTACAATTGGATGATTTAAATAAATTATAATAAATTGTTTTTCAGAATGAGGTTGATTTTAAATTTTTTAAAGTTGAATCTATTTCATAAATAAAAAGAGTTAAAAAATAATCAGATGGTTAAAAGATGCCCAAAGTTATGTGAAATTACATGATGAATATATTGGAGTTGTTAAAAATATAACATTAGAGATTACAAAATCTCTCCAAAATTTATCTTCAAATATAGGTGAGAAGTTCAAACTATTTGAATAGTTTAAGTGTTTATTATATGTAAATATTAAGAAACATTGTGAATAAAGTAGAAAAACATGTTTCTCAAACTAAATATCTAAAAGTAGAAGGAATCTGAGAATCAAAATTCAGTCTCCTGAGAAATAAAAACAAGTGAGTGGTATGAGGGTTCCATCCAACCATCCAATGGCCTAAAGGCCTTCATTATTTATTGATTTTTGATAATACACCTTTCAAGGGGTGATGTAGAACACTTACAATTCTCGTAGGAATAAGTATTACATGGCCCTGTAGGCCTTAGAGGAATTCATTGCCCGTAAGCTTCAAACATTACATACTACCCAGACTAACTACTTGGAACTGCTCCTCCCAACATCTTCATCATGAAATCATCTCTCCACCTTCGCATGGTTGTTCGGCTTGGATATCCCATGTGTGCACAAGCTTCCCCCAATGGCAGGTGTCATACCCTCTCATTCTTACAACCCATGTAGCTTCTACTGTATGAAAGCTCCTTGCTCATCCTTCTATAGAGATTGTTCCTTGTAGAATTTCTGGTTTTCGTCTTCTCTAAAGGCGTCCCGAAGGCCTTGAGGTAGCTCAAATGCCTTACTGGCCCAAAGGATTGGGTGGCCCAAATGACTTAAAGGACTCGGCAACCAAATCGGTGACCCGAAGGCCCAAAACGAGGAAAATTCATCACTCCTACAGCGCCAAATAGTGCTAGCTACAGTTCCAGCTACAATACCTACTATAGTACTACATAGTTCCACTAAAGTACCTACTACAACACTGTTACATTATTGCTACAGTAACCTAGAAATTTTTCCTCCACCTGGATTTGATCTCGGGTCTCCTGGATGCACTTAAGAGTCCTCACCAACCAGGATGAGGCTCATGTGCGGTTTGAGGGTTCCAAGACATTGAAGAAAGACTTTTAAATATGGATTCAATAGAATTATTGATAAATAAGAATCAATAAGACTTCTGGAAGATTAAATTCAATGTCAATAAGTTTCAAAATAATGTTTAATTTTATTTTCTAAGAACTATTTACATAAAAACTGAACAATTGAATGGGTATATATTTGAATGAATTATTCACTATGGGTTCTATTTGAATTTTTTTTCAAATTATTTGTTTTAATGTTCTTTAATACATTAGTGGATGAATATTTGATTTAAATAAATTATTTATTAAAATTATTTCAATAACATTTCATGTACCTTCTGGCTTCAATATGTCTTTTTGAAAATACCATAGGGGGGAAATATTGTAGAGAAGTTATTTTGAGGGATATGTTTTTTAGGGAGAAGTTATTGAAGGAGATTTGTGGATTTTTTTCTTGATAAATTTTCTATCTTATATTATGAATTTGGACAATGTTTATTTAATAAAGAGGAATTTATATAGATTGGGGTGTATAAGAAAGTTAATGGGAGAAGCCTTTTGAAATGAAAAAATTGATTTTTTTTGTTTTTCAATGTTTTTTTAGTGTTTTGTTTTATGATTTTTAAATAGGGGAGATTATTGTGTATAATATTTTAAATTCTATAGTTTCCTTCCTAAGTTTTGAAAACCACAAAATATTTTCTAAAAATTTATTTTTTACTAACTTTATTTTTGTCAATTCTTTAAAATGTTTTTGTTGAAAACCATTTATCCTATCAGTTATAAAAATATTCCTAAACTGGAAATTATAAACATTTCATACAAACTATAGTCCATTAGAGAGACAATTTCTTGTTCAACGGATGAAAAATGTCTATTCTATTTTGTTCAAAAAGACTATTCCATAAAACTAACTAGGTCTAATCCATCAGACTAGCTGTGTTTATTCCATCAGATTGTCCATGTGAGATCTATCAGACTAATATATTTTGATTCATCAGACTAAAAAAACTAATCTATTAAAACAATGTGTATAATTAGATAAGTAGAATATTTATATCATAAATAATACTTTTTACAGCATCATAATGGTTCTATAGAAAATACATCGGATGGAGATGTACTTGTTGAGCTATCAAGAAGGAGATCCTCCAAGGCCATTGTAACCAACTTCAAGAATCATTGAAATGTGACCATTAGTGGTGTGACTATAAATAGTGGTGAATTATAAGTGATGGGAATGGATGAATTTTTGAACTCAACCTAACTATAAGTTTCATTATTGTAACCTATCATTACATTCACATTGCAAATTTTGTAGAGAGTTTTCATTCAAGGGAATCTTACTGAGGATTGTAAATTCCTTAGATCATTTTTTTAATTGTTTTTTGTATCTAATGTAGCTTAATATCGAGTTATTCAGGGGATAAGAAGACTAATGATTTCAATCAGGTTGATCAAGGGATTTTGAGGATAGAAAGACAGAGTTGATTATGTTATTTGTAATTAAAGGTTTTCTTCATGAAGAATGATAGACCGTACAGTTGGTTAAAATTGTTGATATCTTAATTCAATGTTATTGACTTATATTAATCTGAATGTTAAAGTGTGATATTCCTTTTATAATTATTTTTTATTTTTACTATATAACTTTGTAATGATTTTTTACTTGTTTTTATAAGTTATAATTTTAAATTTGTGCATTTACAAAGAAAGTTTATTTTACCAAACATTTTTATACACAGTTTTACCAATGTACTCTGAATACAATATAAGTAATCTGATCATAAGATGGTAACGGTGTCCGTTAAAACTAAATAAAGAGGTTTGGGATTTAAATTAGTTTTATTTCTAACTAAAATTCACCCCCTCATGTATCCTTTATAAACTCTAATGATCCGACATATTCATATATACATACATACATAGATATATATACATATTAATAATGTCCCACAAATAAATGTATTATATAATAATAAAATTAAATAATATAAACAAACATATACGCATACAAACAAAAAATTTAAAACATAATTATAATCAATAATTAATAACTAAATTAGTTATTATTATTAATATATATGTGTGTATTTCTTTATATATAACAAATATCATAGTTAATATTTTAATGAATGACATATTTTTTAATTCATATATTAATATATGACATATATATTAATATATAATAACATAAGAATATGTGTGTGTGTGTGTGATATATAACATCATAAATATTAATTTATATGTAAATGTATAATAACATATCTATTTAAGTATATATAAAATTATATATATATAGATATATATATATATATATATATATATATATATATTTGTAAGTGTACACACACACAAATATATTAACATATATATATTTGTATGTATATATTAATTTATATATAAAAATATTGACATTTATAAGTATAATTATATTAATATATATATATTAAGCTATATATATATAACATAATTTATTATAATTTTTAATATATATATATATATATATATACACACACATATACAAATTAATATGTGTGTGTGTGTGTTAATTATATATATATAACATATATATATATATATTAATTATATATTTATACTCACAAATAACAATATATATGTATATTTGTTAATATATATATACACACTCTCACACATACACACATGTAATATATCATATATAGATGCACACAGATAACATATTATATATATATATATTAATGTGTGTGTGTACATACCCATATCATATATGAAATATAAATATTAATGTGTACATATTTACACACATAACATGTATTTAAATATATTAATGTCTATAAATACCATACATGAATTAATTTAAATATTAAATCACACACACTCATATTTATATAAATGTAATGTAACATATATATATATATATATTAATATTACCTTATATATAAATGCAGAATATTATTATTTTTTAATAGAAGTCTTAATGTAATAGTGGTACGGAGAACTAGGAGATATGTTTGGCAAGAAAATTAGATGGTGTTTTTGTTGGGACCTACGTGGTGTATGATATGCGTGATTAGGTTGGTTGGATGATGTGGTATATATTGATAAAACAGAGGGAACCAAATTTTTCAAATGAAAATATTATTGCATGAATTTTAAAAAAATAGTGGAAATAAAAAAATAAACATTGAAAGAGAGAGGATGCATTACCATCATTTGGGAAAACGCGACTAAAATTGGAGTGGGTGGGGTGGTTGGGACTTATATGGTACGTGCTACACATGATTATGCAAGTTGGATTGTGTGGGTTAAGAGGATAAAATAGAACTATTTTTTTGAAAAAAAATATTATGGGAATTTAAAAAACAACGAAAAAAATTATAAATTTAGAAAACCAAAAGATGCATTTCAAAATTTTGGGAAAAGTGATACTAAAATGGCATGATTGACACGTTTTGGTAAACCATATTCATTTACCATGGATAAATGGATTAATCAATTTTCCTTGTACTAATTTATTTTAAACTTACTCAAGGAGAGACCTACCGCATGAATGATATTTCTGGATAACTTCCTCATATATATATTCCCTTTTTATTATTTTATATTTTCATTTGAATCATGTTTAATTAATTATTTTTATTATTTTAATAATTATACAACTACTCATTAATCATGTTGATGTCATGTGAAATTTTGTTGAGTCATTATATCTAGATTTAAATGTTCTACATAGATTCCTATGTGGGTTCAATAATCATGTAGAATATTTACTGCCTGAGAATAACATTGTAATATTTTGGAATTTGTAGATTTTTTTGGTAGAGATATTAGGGTATATTTGAAGTATTATGAAATCAATGTTTATGGAATATTTACTAGTGTAATAATTTTTTTAAATGGTTTTGTGCGTTGTTTTATTTATTTTTAATGTCTATCAAAGTTAACACACTTGGGTGTGTTTTATATGAAAATTGAATTTAGAATTTAGTTGAATAATTTTTTAGGAAACCAACACCAAAAAACCTTCATTTAGTTCATTGAATTTACATGAACGTGTGTTTTTTTAAAATAATAAATGCAATGAATTTAAATTTTGGAATCTATTGTGCATAAAGAATCTCATTATATAGAGTTTGAAAATTTATGTTCATATTTTCATGGAGGTTGATTATATTTTCATATTGTATGATGCTACAAACTATTATGTTCATCACTAAAACAATCTGAACTAAACTGCATCATTATGATCTATGCAGCTGGAGAGAATATTATTTTCTTGACTCTTGAAGATTTAATTTTTTAAATAGGTTTTTTTGAAGTTAATTATATATATATATATATCATTATTGTATTTTGTCATGATACCCTTTAAAATTAGTTACTTTGTTTCTAGTTATAAAACCTAAAAAGTGTAACGACCCAAAATTTTAATAATGGAAATTCTTCTTGATCTAATTAAATGTATTATTATGTGAAATGGTTATATAACATATGCACTTATTTGGTTTTATGATTTTGAAATTTTAAAATACTTTTAATAATTGTGACCATTTATAATATATTTGTTGAACAGTGATCACATGATTAGTATAAATATAGGTCTTTAATAAATCCAATTTACATAGACAAAGGAAGTGATGACCTCCTCCAGTAGACTTGCCACTTACGAAGCCCATTTTTCAGAGCTCAGAAAGGATGTGGCATCATTGGGCTTCACTCTTGGCCAATCCCAAGCCGAGCTTCTTCTCAATAAGCTCACGAGGAACCACCTATGTGAGAAGTAGAAGTTGATATAGATTACCACCCGAGTGATGTTATCCAAACCACCCCAAGAATCTATCACCATCGCACACCTTACCCTTCAGTCTTATACGAGTGTTATAAGGGGTTATGTAACAAGATATTAACACTATGATTATGTACATTATTTTTTAAATAATATACATTCATTTTATTATTGTTACATTGTAAACAGTTTTTAAAGCGCAAATAGTATTTTTAGTTAATATTCAATTAAAATATATATTTTCATGAATAAATAGATTTTTTAATTAATTTTTTTTTTAATTAAATATTATTACTTAATTACTTTTAATATAATATAAATTATCCTATAATTATTGTGAATATGATTGTAATTTTCATTACGGTTTGAAAGCTGTTTTTGTCAAAACCCAAGATTTTTCGATAAATGTAAGTTTTTATTATAAAAGTGAAAAATCACATATTTAGAAAATTATTTGGATAAAATTAATATTATTTTTGGAATAAAGACTTTGAAATTATCCAACGATGATTTTTTAATAATTTTCTAATACAGTCAAATATTTGTGAAAAAAATAAATACCTTTTAAATATATAATGTATTTTATGACATCATAATGACCCAATAGTGATGTAATAAAAATAAAATAAAAATTATGTTCGGAAAATATATGTTTTACAATTAAAATAATGTGATTTTAGGGGTCTTTGATTTATTTTACAATGCTTTAGGGGACCCTCCAAGACTAATAAAACATTTTAGCTTTATAATTTGATTTTCTTGAGAGTGTGACTCACCTCTACATAAGCAACCTTATTATTTTAAGATGTTCGGCCAGTGGCCATAGAAAATATTTTTTTCCAATCTCCTTTGGAAAAAACCATTGGTGAAAACCATGGGCTGGTTTATGGTTTGGAATACTTTAATGTGTGGTGACCCAAACCTAAATAAGAAAGAAGTTTCTATTCTTTTCTATATAAACCCAATCAAGCTCCCACTTCCTCTTCACTCAAATCCTTTGGAGTTCGTCCAAACTCTTCCCCCCACTCTCCAGAATCCTCCCAAGGTGACCCAAGTTCCCAATAAGCCTCTCTCAAGCCTCTCTCAAGCCTTTGGGATCACACTTCCAAATAAGGGATTCCTTCCTTTCTCATTTTATCCAAGTTTCTTAATATTGTTCTGCCCTTTTATTTTCAATTTTAAATGTTGGGGTATGGTTTTGAACCTCCCCCATACTGCCCTATTTATGTTTTAATGATGATATACCCCTTTATCTCCCATTAAATTCCTCCAATTTGCGCTTGTTACCATGCAAAAATTTCATGTGGAATTTCTCCCTCCTCATTTACATTCAAGAAATCATTTTGTGTTATGAATCTAAAATACATTACATATGTGAGTTACATGTTTATATATGACCCCCCTACTGTTCATTTCATGTACATATAACGAGACACTCATTTCCTTCTCATCAACCATTTTTATGTATCCTTATTTCGGACAGTTATGATGTCGAAATTACACTGTGATTTTCTAAGCAAGTCATTGTGTTGTCAATACCATTCCCATTTCCCTATCCAGGGTATTCACCTTTATGCACATTTACTTATTGATTATAGAGTTTCATGTATTAATATCACATTACTTTATCGTGTAATAAATTATGATCTTTAATGATTCTATGTTGTATGATCCATGTGACACACTTTTTCATGAAATAGAATTTTTAAGAAGGGTGCACCCTGATAGTCCTCTAATGCATTGGGTAAAGATTAGTATAATGATATGTCAAGTGAAATGAGGATTTACTCATTCTAATTAAAGTTTAATGAGTATTTACTCATACTAATTCAATTGAAATTAGGAATTAATCATGTTAATTCAAGTGCAATGAGGGTTTACTCATGCTCCATGTGCAACTATCCTTGGCTCATGCTAATTCCATGTTAAGTGTTGCTGCCACATTTCCATGTTAGGATAATAATGATATATCATTCCTTTATGTTCATGTTTCTTTTAAACTCCCTTGAAAATCCAATTGCATAACATGTATTCTATTCTTCATGTTATGCCTTGTTTACTCCCTTACTGGGATTTATATCTCACCCTTTTCACATGTATATCCCCAGATTATCACATGCAATGCTAAGTATGATGGAATATAGTGGTTATGTAAAGGATGTTTTAAATAAATATGTTGTGTTTTTTATGTTCTAAAATGTTATGTAATGTTCCTAAGCCCCAAAGACACTATATATCTCGGTCTCTTATGTTGTATCAAGTGAATTTTATATAATAAACCATTTTAAGTTTGTAATAAAGATCAGGGTTGTTATAGTTGGTATCAAAAGATAAGTTTACTTATTTTTGGTATTTGGATTAGAAAACCCTTGTGGAGACTTAGAAAAAAAGATTAAGTATAATAAAAACATCCCTAAATTGTGGTGAGTATTGAGTAAGTGGTTTATCATGAAAATACATCCTTGTCTAGATATGATTCAGTAGAGGTAGCTCTAGCACAGATATACCTAGGAGTGAAACTCTGACAAGGAGTTTCGGTTTTGACCTGGGATATCTTGGTATACGACAACGGGCATTGATGCACTCTTGGTTATGACACTCTTGGAAGATATGATTTGGTAAATTTCCCAAGCTCAGTAAGAACCTTTATTAAAGGAATAAAAAATCCCATAAGAATATATGTTGGGAATTTGATCATGGATAACATAGATTGAATCCTATAAATACATAAGTTAAAGAATTAAAATTTATTTATAGGTCACCCATTTTTTACTTGGATTACCCTTTATGTGTAAACCTTAAATTTCCTTTTATTCTATCCAATAGTATGTAAAAGGAGAACTCGGGCTAATAACTGATGCAAAGACTAATGTGGTGACTATTCTAATGAGATACCCAATCTGATGGGAGCATGAATCGTGAAATTTGTCACAAAAATCCCTCAGTTAACTCAAGAATTGAATATAAACATGGTTCAAGAGTAACATTCATCCCCCCTAAGAAATAATAAGTCGCAACCGAGAGCTTCACGAGACAAAGGCCTCCTACTTTTAATGGATCATTTGATCCCTCAATCACCGAACAATGGATCAACTCCATTGAAAATATATTCTCCATCCTTCAATGATCCGAACAAGAGAATATTCTTATGGCTGCTTATTGTATGGAGGGTGAAGCCGGTCAATGGTGGACATCGATCAAAAATACAAAGCTAGAGGAGGAGATCGAGGCGTTGGAATGGAAGGATTTCTGAAAAATGTTTTTCAATAAATATTTTCCTCACACCCTCTGGCTTAATATGTAAAGTGACTTCTTTTTCCTCAAGAAAATAGACGATGAATCCATCTTAGCATATGAGGAAAACTTCACAAGGATTTTACAATACGCCTCCAACTTATTCATTACCCTTGAATGCAAGGTTGATCGCTTCTGTGGTGGGATGGAACCTAGCCTGTGGAAATCACTGATGATCTGTGAATTTGACAGCTATGAGTAAATTGTCTGACATTCCCTCAAGGTTGAAATGGATATCGGAGAATCTCATGGTTATCATAAGGATAAAAAGTGTAAGGTTTAATTAAATTCAGGTAGTCCAATGGATAAATACAATGGTGCTAAGAAAATCCATCATCCCACTTGCTAAAGGTGTGGAATGATGAATCTCTAAAATTCCCTGAAGGGGACAGGAAAATGATTTAGGTGTGGAAGAGAAGGGAACCAATCCATTAACTGATGATAAGAAAAACCCATAGATGTGACATAGAAGAGGAACACATCATTCAACTCTCAACTTGTTGTTCATTGCTTCAACTGCAATGAACTAGTGCACCTTGAAAATGAGTGCCCTAAGCCAAGGGTTTTTTGAGGCAACCAACAACCTCCAAGCCAGTAAGGGTGGGATTTTTCCATCACTACCATTGAAGTGAACCCTGAAAACAAATTGGTGAAAGGTACTCTAGTTATTATTTCAATAATAGAGAACATACTTTTTTATTATGGTTATACACATTATTTTATATCCCGAAACATTAGTTGAACAATCCCAACACCACCATAAATTATGTAAGTGAAAATGTCTGTGAGTACAGAAAATGGGTCAATAATTGCATCCCATGAATATAACTCATCCCCTATCATAATTTGTGGATTAAACTTCCAAATTAACCATTTCATACTCCCTTTTGTGGAATTTTATGCAATTCATGGAATAGATTAGATTTCCCTATATAAGGTCAACCCAAATTTCCATGAGAGGGAAATCACTCCCCATTTTGAGAATCGACCCCTGATTCTATACAAGTGCAAGGGGGAAGATGAATCTTCTTTAGCACCATCATCTCAAGTGTGGATATTACTACCATATGAGAAAGTGTATCTAGCTTAGATGATTGAGTCTAAGGAGGAAACCATCCTTGAAGACATGCCTTTTGTGAGGGAATTTTCTAAAGTTTTTTCTGAGGAATTTATCGGTCTTCCTCATAGAAGAGATGTTGAATTCTTAATTGACCTTATACCTGAGGAATTTCCAATATATAAGAATCCATATAGAATGCCTATTTTAGAGCTTGAGGAGCTAAAGAAACAACTACTGGAGAATCCAGATAAAGGGTTTATATTCCCAAGTGCATCATCATATGGTACACCAGTCCTCTTCATCAAGAAGAAGGATGGGACGATTCACCTTTGCATTGATTATCATGAGATTAAAAAAATCCCAATAAATAACAAGTATCCTACACCACAAATTGATTAATTGTTCGATCAGCTATGTAGAGCACAATACTTTTCCTGGGTGTATTTTCAGTTAGGATATTATCAAGTAAGGGTGAAGAAGGAAGATATCCCCAAAACTGCATTTTGTACAAGATACGGGCACTATGAAGTCATAGTAATTCCTTTCGGAATCACTAATTCTCCATTAATTTTCATGGACTTAATAAATAGAGTCTTTAGATATTACCTTTACAAATTTTTGGTAGTCTTTATAGATGATATTCTAATATACTCTGAAACCAAGGAGGCTCATGAGGAGTATCTAAGAACTGTAATAGAGACCTTGCGGAAGGAGAAGCACTGTGAAATGTACAATAAGTGTGAGTTCTTATTGAAGGAGGTATCATTATTGGGTCATATCACCACAAGAAATGGGATATCTTTGGATCCCTACAAGACAACTGAAATTGAGGGATGGTTGAGGCCAAAATCAGTAATGGATATTCATAGCTTCTTGGGGTTAGCTGGATATTATTGCTGATTTGTGAGAAATTTATCACGATTGTAAAACCCTGTTACCAAGTCAACTCAAAAGGGAGTAAAGTTTTCTTATAGTGGTGAATGTGAAGAGATATTTAAGAAGTTGAAAAGGAGAATTATCACTACTCTCATACTCACATTACCCATGATTGGAGAAATTTTTGTGGTATTTAGTGATGCTTTGAAGAAGGGATTGAGTTTTGTGTTGATGAAGAATGATAAAGTGATAGCCTAAACCTCAAGGAAGCTGAATATTTATGATCCAAACTACCCCACACATGATTTGGAGTTGGCGGCTGTGACCTTTGCATTGAAAATATGGCAGAATTATTTCTAGGGGATAAGTGTGAGACATATACAGATCACAAGAGCCTCAAATATATATTCAGACAAAAAGAGCTTAATATGCGCCAATGAAGACGGATAGAGCTCATCAAATATTATGACTGCTCAATCAAATACTATCCCGATAAGGACACAAGGTGGAAGATGGTCTAAGTAGAAAAGATCTTGCAACTTTATCAATGATGAGAATTGAAAATGATCCAATATTCTTTGATTTGCAGTGGACAGACATGGGGATAATTAAGGGTGGAACATCATCAATACTTCCTCAAATGATTGCTCAACCATACCTCATGGAGAAATAAAGGATTCTCAAAGAAAGAATGTTGAAATTTTGAAAAGGGTTGAAGAAATTCGAAATGGGAAATCCTCAAAGTTTGTGGTTTATAGGGATAGAATTGTGAGATTAGGTTGTGATTATGTGTACCATCCAATCCAGAGATAAATAAGGAGCTTCTAAATGACGCACATATCTCCCCCATCTTTATTCACCTAGGTAGCACAAAGATGTATCGAGATCTCCAAGAAAACTTTTGGTGTCATAATATAAAAAGAGAGATTGTTGAATATACATCAAAATTCCTGGTATGACAGCATGTGAAGGCTGAGAAGAAAAATTCAAGGGGATGATTCAACCACTACCCATACCAACATGAAAGTGGTACAACATTACTATGGACTTTTTCACTGGTCTTCCGAGGAAATCTAGACGAAACAATCCTATATGGGTCTTGTAGATCATCTTATAAAGATAAATCACTTTATTGATATTAGAGAGGAATTATTATTGGATCAACTTGCATGGATTTACATCAATAAAGTGGTAAGGATGCATGGAGTACCACTATCTATTGTATCCAATCTTGATCGTAGATTCACCACGAAGTTCTGGAAAAGTCTCCAATATGCTCTAATCACTGAACTGAACTACAGTATGGCCTATCATCCTCATGCTTATGGACAATCTGAGTGAACTATTAATACACTAGAAGATATGTTATGATCATATTCTATGGACGTCAAAGGAGGATGGGACAAACATCTTCCACTGGTTGAAATATCCTACAATAACAGTTTCCACTCTAGAATCATAATATAACCATTGGAGCCCTTTATGGGAAAAGGTGCAGATCATCGGCATGTTGGGATGAAGTCGGCGAGCGTAAGATACTAGGACCTGAAATGGTTGAAGAAATGGTGGAGAGGTGAAAACAATTCAGAAACATATCAAGGCATCCCAAAGTCAACAGAAGCGTTATGCAGATAACCATCAATGATACTTTGAGTTCAAAGTTGGAGACATGGTATTTCTAAAAATATCCTTGTAGAATAAGTTCATGAGTTTTGAAAAGAAAGGGAAGCTAAGTCCTAAGTACATAGGACCCTTTGAGATTCCTGATCGTGTTGGGGATGCGGCCTATCGAC
Organism: Viscum album; assembly: GCA_963277665.1. Classification (NCBI taxonomy): domain Eukaryota; kingdom Viridiplantae; phylum Streptophyta; class Magnoliopsida; order Santalales; family Viscaceae; genus Viscum; species Viscum album. Next base: position 77,052,432 of record OY728163.1, on the reverse strand, counting down.
TAGCACTTCCACCCACCATGGCCAAAGCACATAGTGTCTTTCAGGTATACCTCTTATGTAAGTACATACCAGACCCTTCACATGTACTCTTTTCAGAGGTTGTACAGTTATATTATGATCTTTCTTATGTGGAGAAACCAGTGAAGGTCTTATATCATAGAGAAAATGTTCAAAAAAATAATATAATGCCCCTCGTCAAGGTGTTGTGGCGAAACCACAAGTTTGAAGAAGTGACATGGGAATCGGAGGAAGTGGTGAAGTAGAGTTACCCACATATGTTTTAGTGTGGGAAAAGAAAATTTATACGGTGAAAATTTTTAAAGGGGGACGATTATAACGACCCAAACATTTAATAATGGAAATTCCTATTGATCTAATTAAATGTATTATTATGTGAAATGTTTATATAACATATACACTTCTTTGGTTTTATAATTTTGGATTTTTAAAATATTGTTATGAATTTCGACCATTTATAGTATAGTAATTGAATAGTGGTCACATGATTAGTATAAACATAGGTCTTTGACAAATCCAATTTACTCAGACAAAATTATTGTTGGCCTCATCCAATATACTTTCCTCTTATGAAGCCCATTTTTCGGAGCTCGGAAAGGAGGTGGCGTCATTGGGATTCACTCTTGACCAATCCTAATCCAAGCTTCAACACGTTGAGCTCTAGTGGAACCGCCTACGGGAGAAGTGGAATTTGATTGAGATTACCACCCGGGTGATGTTATCTGAACCACCTCAAGAGTCTGTCACCATCACACACCTTACCCTTTGGTCTTATGTGGCTGTTATAAGGGGTTATGTTACAATACCTTAGAACTATGATTATGTACATTATTTTTAAAATGATATACATTCATTTCATTATTGTTACGTTGTAAATAGTTTTTAAAAGCACAAATAGTATTTTTAGTTAATATTCAATTAAGAAATCTATTTTAATGAATTATTGTATTTTTGAATTAAATAATATTTTAATTAAATATTATTAATAAATTAATTTTTATTTATTATAAAATATCATATAATTATTACGAACATGATTGTAATTCTTATTAAGGTTTGAAAGCTGTTTTTTTCAAAACCCATGTTATTTTTATAAATGTCGGTTTTTATTTAAAAAGTGAAAATTCAAAAATTTAGAAAATTATTTTGATAAAATTGATATTATTTTTGGAATCAAGACATCAAAATTATCCAACGGTGAATTTTTCATAATTTTCTGAGACATTCAAATTTTTGGGTAAAATTTAAATACTGTTTAAATATATAATGTTTTGTATGTCATCATAATGACCCAATAGTGTTGTAATAAAAATACTATATACATTATTTTCGGCCAATATATTTTTTACTATTAAAATAATGTGATTTTAGATTTTTTTGACTTATTTTACAATGCTTTAGGGGACCCTCCAAGACTTATAAAACATTTTTTTAAAATTTATTTCCATGAGAGTGTGACTCCCCTTCACATATGAAAACCTATTATTTTAATAATTTATGTCATTATCCTTATAAAATATTTTTTCCACTCCCCATTTGAAAAAACATGGGAAAAAACCATGGGCATGTTTGTGGTTTGGATTTTTTTAATGTGTGGTGATCCAAACCTAAATAATAAAAAATTCCCTCTCATTTCCTATATAAACCCACCCAATCTCCCATTTCCTCTTCACTAAAATCCTTTTTTGTTCGTCCAACCTCTTCCATACTTTCTCTATAATCCTCCAAAGGGGGCCCAATCTCCCAAGAATCTACTCTCAAGCCTCTCCCAAGCCTTTGGGACCAAACTTCCAAGTAAGGGATTCCTTTCTTTCTCATTTTATCCAAGTTTCTTAATATTGTTATGCCCTTTTATTTTCAGTTGTAAATTTTGGGGTATGGTTTATAACCTCCCCCATACTTACCTTTTTTTGAATGATTAGATACCCATTTATATCTCATTAAATTCCTCCAATGTACACCTGTTTCCATGATGAAATTTCGTAAGGAATTTTTCTCTCCTCATTTACATTCAAGAAATTATTTTGTATTATGAATCTAAATTCCATTGCATATGTTGGAACATGTATCAATATGACCCCATTACTATAAATTTCATGTAAATATGATTATACACCCCTTTCACTCTCATCAACCATTTTTATGAATCCTTATGTCACGTTGTTATGCTGCCGAAATTACACCGCGATTTTCCAAGCCAATGTCATTGTGTCGTGAATACCATGCTCATTTATCTATAATGGGTATTCACATTTATGCACGTTTACTTATTGATTATATAGTTTCATGTACGAATTCTAAATTCCTTTATCGTGGAATAAATGATGATCTTTAATTATTTCATGTTGTATGATTCATGTGGCACACTTATACATGAAATGAAATTTTTATCAAGGGTGTGCCCTGATAGCACTCCAATATATTGGGTTAAGATTAGTATCATTATACGTCATGTTCAATGAAGATTTACTCATGCTAATTCAAGTGCAATGAGGATTTACTCATTCTAATTCAATTGAAATTAGGATTTACTCATGCTAATTCAAGTGCAATAAGGGTTTACTCATGATCCATGTGAAATGAGCCTTGGCTCATACTAATTTCATCTTAGGTGTTGTTGTCACATTTCCATGTTATGATAATCATGTTATATCATGACTTTATGTCAATGTTTCTTTTATGATCCATTGATATTCTTATTCCCTAACATGTATTTTATTTTTCATGTTATGCCTTGTTTACTCCCTTACTGAGAATTATAGCTCACCATTTTTACATGTATGGCCTCATGTTATCCCATGAAATGCTAAGTACTATGGAATATCATGGTTATGTAAAGGAAGTTTTCAATAAAGATGTTGTTTGTTTTATGTTCTATGTTGTTATGTAATGTTCCTAATCCCCAAATACACTAGACCTCTCAATCTTCTATGTTGTATCAAGTGAATTTTATGTAATAAACGAGTTTAAGTGTGTAATAAAGAGAGGGGTTGTTATAAAAATAATCACACACAGTTTCTTCCACAACTGATAAAATTCAAGGGGATTCGGTTGTGCCTTGGTTAGGATAATGAAATATTCTATTTCATCCAACACCTAAAAAGGATGATTGTTGGGTTATAACTCTATGTTTTCAAAATTCAATCTTGGGTTAATCATATGGAAATTAAAAAATAAGTTTTAAAGAGTTTAACTCTAGATAAAAATTCAAATATTTCATTACAGTGGGTGTCGTTTCTCTCTATAATTGAGAGGATTAAAGAGTAAATATAGGATTATTTTGAACTCAATTACTATAAAAAACATTGTTTTTAATTTTTTTATTTCTGGTGAAAATATTATCTAAACATTGAAAAATATTTCACACTAATAAAAAATGTAAAATCACCCTCAAGACCTTTCAACCATATCGTATTGGGAATAAAATATTTGTATGAAATCTTGATCTATAGAATTTCAATTCTTCGATGGAACATACAATAGATATAGGAAGTCATACGAAGAAGTTTATCTTAAGTATATAACTATTCATAGATGAACAATTACAGTCAAGAGTTCAAAATTACATGATGTTGATCACGATACATATACAAATAATGATTGAATTACATATGTTATAAATTATAATATAATGAGACATTCATTTTGTGAAATTTATAGAAATTTTTATATTCATATATAATTATTTAAAAAATCACATGATATTTTTAAAATATTGAAATTCACTCATATTAGATTAGATAAACATGTAATAATTAATTTCAACATGTTAAAAGATGAGTTTCATGAATTTAAAACTGGAAAAAAACATTTAATCAAATGTTTCTAAGATTTATGAGTATTATATATCATATGATTGGTTTAAGAGAAGCATTAGATAATCCGATTATGGTAGAAAATGATTTAAGGGATCTACCTAAAATGGAATGATAAGAAATTAGCAATTGGAAAAATAAAAATATTCAAAAAATATACTTTAGATAAGGTTATTGGATCATTATTACAAAATGAGTTATAATTGAAAAATATTTCTCAAGATGATATTCCAAAACAGAATGTACATTCTTTAAAAGAACATATTTTAAAAATTACTCCTATGATTATGAAATTCCAAGCAATGAAAGAGACCTTATTGTTCACATTTCTCAAGGAAGAAGAAAGAAAGGGTACTCAATGTGATATAAAATTTATTACTGTACAAATGATGATAAATAAAGTATAAAAGGTAATTTTATTTCTAATGAGCCTTTTAGAATTCTTAATTACGAATACATAACTAGTGGATACACCAAATCAGAATGCACCAATCTTAAAAATGATATGAATAAAATAAAATATTTCAAGATATAGATAAGGCCATAGAAGTCAAATGGCGTTTTATGGAAGATCCCAATTAAAGTGGAGATTTTTTTTTCCAAAAAAAGAGTGCAAACATAAATTTAACGGATTTGTAAAACCATGTAAGTGAGTTTGAATATTTTTATTCTTCTAAATTAGATTTTTGAAATCTTACTGTAGATAAACTATTTCATGAAATTAAGAGGATAATTCTAGATATTAAAAGGATTTATTGTATACCTAAGAATATTAACGGTAAGAAAATGGAACTTTTCTAGAAAAATACGAGTATTATTATTAATAATTAAAAACAAAAAAACTTTATTTAAATTATAATTAAGAAACCAGTATATAACATAAATATTATTTACAATATGTTTATCTATATTTTAATTCCAATCACATAAAATTAAATTATACACATGGTTAAATTTAGAAACTAGAGGATGAAGATGAACATAACATGGATTTTATGTCTAAGTGTGCTGAATCAAAAGAATGTATGTTTAATAATATTATGATGGAGAATGGAAAACTGAGAAATAAAGTTGAATGTATGAAACTAGATCTGTCTATTTGGTTCAAGGGTGGAAAATTTATGAGAAAATAATTGTTTTTAATAAAATTAATAAAAATATAACTAGTTTTGTCAATGATAATCTCTCACCCCAAATATATAGGCCTTTCATTATTAAAGCTTCATGTTTTATTTTTTCTATTGTTACATGTTTTAGATGCCAAATGAGTGGTAATTATTCAAAAACTATTTCCATGAGAATTACACAACCTCATGGGTAGTGTAATTATTTTATCTATAAACCAACATATTCTTGATAACTTATAAAAATTCTTGAAATTAGTTTGGTTTTCTAAGAACACTTTTTCTAACCCAATTGGAACCAAATTTTTTTGGGTACTAAAGTGTTCATATTTTTTTGTAGGAAGTATATCATGGTTGTATAAAAACACATGATATATGGATGATGGATTATCATTATATGTTACTGGTGATATATCTAATTTTTTCTCTTCTAATATTGTGATAGTGGTAGTGTTACATTTGGTTATAACTCTAAAGGAAAAGTAATTTTTTTTGGATAAATTAGAATTTCAAGATTTGTAATAATTTCAAAAAGTATAAACTTATGTGTATTTAAATCAGATTTGGATATTAATTTCCAAACTATGGTATTGTGGAATGTTTTTTATAATTCAAAATGATAAGTGTTTTATATTAATGGGAGAAACTATTCTATTTTATACAAATGTAAAATATAACATTTATTCAATAAATTTTACAAAATTAACTAACCAAAATGTTAAATAATAAAATGCTATGTAATTTGAGGATTTATTTTTGAATATAAGATTAAACCATGATAATTTCAGGCTGATTCACAAGCTATACAAGAAAAAAAATACAATTTTATTGTAACTTAAAATTAAATAATACATCACTTATATTTTTTATTCGGGTATATAATGTAAACATCCTAAATATTCTTTCCAACCCTACTAAATATGAATGAATTGTAAGGCATCATTAACTCTTGAATTTATATTTATTTTCCCAATTAAACCTTCAGGTCATGATAGAGACAAATATTTACTTTTCATTTTATTAATAATATACATGATTTGCATGGGTTTATTATCTTGCACAAAAATCTGAAACTTTAGGTAAATTTATTGAATATTTTAAATTGTTTCAAAATAAGAAAGATATCTAACTATATCAATTAGATGTGATAGATATTGATAATTATTAAATATAGATTTATAATAGTTTGGTGTTGAAAATGGGTATTTTCATATTTTCTCAACTCTTAGGAACCTAGAATAAAATAGAGTTATGGAGAAGAAAAATAAAACAAATGAAGAAATTGCAATAACCTTTTTAAAATAATATAATTTACCAAAATTATTCTAGGTAAATTCTTTTAATTTTTTTTTATATATATCAAATACAATTCTTTTAAGACCTATATTGAAAAATACACCTTACGAACATTGGAAGGAATGAAAACCTAAAATTGGATATTTTAGAGTATTTGGTTACAAATTATTTATTTTGAATAATAAAGAATCCATGGATAAATTAAATATTGTTGCCTCTAGAAATGGGAATTAACACATTGATTTAAGGTTCAAACAATCCAGGCGGTTTCTAATGGGTTTGTTCGTAGAACCGGAAACATCCAATGATTCTATATCCATTTGGACCTAGCTTCCAAAGGTAGGTGCTCATTAGTTGTGAATCGATGAGGCTTAAAAATTTGCATTGGTCGAGAGGATGGGAGGTCAGACTCATCACACATTTTATGAGGGGAATTATTGTCTACTCTAGGACTCTCTTTATAGATTTATGTTATGTTCATGAATACTTATTAAATTACCAAGTATGAAAATGATCTTTCCTTTAGATCTGACAATCATTGATTAATATGTATGAGATTTAGAGAATATTTTATATGTATTTGAGTTTCTTCATTGATAGAGAATCATCTGTATTTTGTTATATATTCTTAGTCAATGGTATCCTTTGATACATTATATAGAAATATCTTGGTCATTACGATAACCAGTCTGGTTTTAAATCCACTCAGCGGGGCACTTGATGTTTATTGACATTCAGAAGGACATGGATTATTTCAAAGTTGGGATCGTACACGAAGATGGGCTACCTACGTATCCTTCATTTTAAAAATGGAATTAGAACCCACGTAGTTCGAGTAAATAAGTAGGAGGTTCATGCATGATTGATGGCTCAAAGAATGATGTCATAATTACTTTTACACTCTATGCTCATGTGAGTCATTCTCAGTGTGAGAAACAAGAGTTATTGGAGAAACCAGACAATTGTGCCATGAAAGATGAAATTATAAGAAATGATGTGGGGCTTATGTATGTATGACTGCCCAGATAGATAAATATTAGGATTTACTTCAGGTAACAAAACCCAGGAAGAAGGTCCATAAAGGTATATGTGATTTATGGAGATTTGGATACTTAACTTAGGACTTATTCCTGATAAGGATTCCCAAATTAAAGAGGAATTATGATTGGGTTTTACTTCTGAGAAGGAAGACCAAATCAAAAGTAAATTAAGACTGGTTAATAGAAATAATGGCTAAGGCTTACTCTTAAAGAAGAGGCCCAGGTTAAAGGGAATTATGACTGCGTCTTACTCTTGAAAAGGAAGCCCAGGTTAAGGGAATTTGGATTTTGGGAACATGGGGATTACTCCTAAGGAGGATTCCCATATTAAGGTTGGGGCTTAATCCAGAGGAGGATGCCCAAAATTAAGGGAACTTGTAGACTGGGGATTACTCCTGAAAAGGAGGCCCAGGTTAGGGGACTTGGGCCTTAATCCTGAGGAGGATGCCCAAATTTGGGATTTTGAGATTGGGGATTACTCCTAAAAATGAGGCCCATTTGTTAATTATACTTGAGACTTAGGACTTATTCCTAAGAAGCAGGCCTATGTTAATGGAATTTTTGAGTGGGGATTACTCCTGAGGAGGATACCCAAATTAAAGAAATTATGACTGGGTATTAGTCCTGAAAAGGAGGCCCAAAATTAAGGGGACTTGGGGCTTACTCTTGAAGAGGATGCCCAAGAATTGTATTTTCATTTTAAAGGATGAGGTTGAATTAATGGAATCTCTAACCGTGGTGACATAAAGATATGTAAATCACTAGGTTTTGAGAGATGTTCCATAGAATTCCTTTCAGACAAGGAATCCAACCAAGGAATCATGCCAAAAATGTATTTGAATTGGATTCTGAAGGCTAAACCTTGATGATGAGAGGTGAATTTGAATAAAACAAGTGAATCAGCAAGTGGGACACCCAAAAAGAGAGAGGTGTGCAAGTCCTGTGTGGGCGCGCAAGTATTGGTCGCGCAAGTATACTTGCACGACACATGGGTACTTGCACGACGGTTAAACCTTAGGGTAATACTTGGGAGAGATTTGGCTCAAGCCCTTAATATTATCCCTAAAGCCTTCCAAAAGAGCAGCACGCAAGTTCTATTGAAGGAATAAGGTGGTGCGCAAGTGTGGCCATTTCCCTTAAGGTTGGCCACTTAGGCGCACATGTGTTGATGAATTTCAACACTTAGTCCTTGTTCCCTCTCTTTAGACCTTCCATTCTAGGTACGAAATTACCTTAGAAGTGTTCGGAAGGCTTTGAGAAGAGACTAGGGCACCGGGAGCTTGAATCTGAGTTTTGGAATTTTTTTTGTCCTGAAATGGGGGGCCCACAGGGGGTATTTAGAGGCTAGTGAAGACCCTGGGAGAATTTCAGATAGGGCGCACAAGTCACTTGCATGACCACTAGGCGGTGCTCAAGTATTCTTGCACGACTATGATAAAACATGCGCGACCTAAGTGGGAAGGAATCCTTCTTCATGCCTTTTTCAATTTTTGATGTTTCTTCAAAGGATGAATCACTTGGGACTAAGGTATTTTCCCTTTTTCAATCATTGTACTTTGTCATGGAAAGGAGAGTCAACAAAAGTACCCCCTCAGATTTGGATCCTAAAGAAATGAGGATGTGACTTTGAGGTAAAGATGAGGACCAATGAAGGGAGGAGCACAAGTTCTGAGCGCGCAAGCTTCGGCATGCAGGGGTGCGGCTTTGACTCAATTCTTTGATCATTTATCTGAAAGTTGATTACCACACTCAAGTATGGGGGAAAACATGTAAACTGTGATTTAAAAAATTTTGAATATGAGGAATGATATGAAAAAGGGCTAAAAGGCACTAGAAGAAGTATTTCCCAAGAATGAAGTTACCATTATTTAATAAACCCGTTACAAGGTTGAATTATACAGGTCCACTTAAGGGCATTGGATGCATAGTCAAATAATAGAATCTTTTAGTTGAAAAGTCTGTTATGTAGAATGTTTATGCAAGGCTGCCTAAGGGCACGTGCTGCATATTCAGGAAAAAGAACTCTCAGAAATTTACTTTTCTACTGCTAAAAAACCAGAGGATGTTTATGGGGATTCAAATTTTCCAAATCATAGAGTTTTCTGTATGGAGAGAGGTACTTGAATATGGAGAAGATATTTCCAAACAAGATTGTCTAAGAACTGGATAAATGTCACTCCTACGATGGTCTGAAAAAAACATAGGGAAGAGAAATATAAACCATAGACTTGAATACTTTTAGATCATGAAAAAGAGTATGGGACAAATATGTTAAGGATGGTTATTTTCTTTGGATCCCTACATATTGTCGTTAAGACCAATAAGGAAAAAAGAGGTTTTCCTCCCAATAATGAAGTTTCCACTATTTAACAAACCCGTTAGGGGGTTGAATTATGTAGGGACACCTAAGACCATTGGCTGCATAGTCAAATAATAGCATTTTTTGGCTAACAAGTCGGTTATGTAGATTGTTTATGCAAGGCCGCCTAAGGGCACCTGCTGCATAGTCAGGCAAAAGAACTCTCAAGTATCAAACATTTTGTGACCAGAAGTCAAGAAAAGGGTTATGGAGATCTGGAAGTATTTAAGGTTAGGAGTATGACACTTAAAAATGGGAATCTGTTCTATGCATTTAGGGATACACAGACCAATGCTAACCACAATCATGTTGTGGCTGGTTCCTGAATTAAAATGTTGGACTTCACTACATATACCATATGGATAGGAATCAATCCATACATAGTTCTTGAAATACAGTTTAACATCATGTGGGACGAGAGTATAGGAAATCATAGTTTAGGGTCATAGATCTCGGACCATAATAATGAATACACTGTGTGTGTTTTCACAAGGACATTTCAGGCAGGGGACTGAAAGTGGAATTTGGGGTTAGGCCCAAAGACTTGGGGCTGGATTCGAGGGATGCTCGAATGTTCCTACATATCCCATAAGGATGGGAATCAAGCCACATTTAGTTCTTGAAATACTCTATGTACAGATTTGGTTCATACATATGAAGGGTGAAAAGGGGACTATAGTGCAATGATGGTTTCACCCAAGTTAAAAGGTTCAAGTATTTCCATGTATGCACGTAGTGTTTGGAATATAACATGATTGGAGATCAATGTAAATAATGATTCCCTCTCAGGTGAAGGTGTCAAATAATGTTGTAGTTTATTGACATACAGGACAAAAGTTCGAAGAGTTTAATGTCATATGCATGGACCGTGGTGAACCAATGTAAAAAATATTGGTTTTAGGGGTGCTTCACATATCAACATTATATGAGATGTAGGTGAATCGATGTGAAGAGATTGGTTTTGGGCTTGAACCTCATGAGGTTTCCTACATAACCAGCCTAGAAGGTAAGGATATAAGTCCGCATAGTTCAATTAAAGAATGAATTGGTGATCAAGTTTTTCTTAAAGACAACGACCTAAAAAGAAAGTGTTGGGACTTAAACACGGTTAGTGTCCCAGAGAAGGTTTTATGGTTTAATTTTTAATCTAAGCTCAAGTGATTCATACTCGATGTGAGAAACAATAGGTAACAATAACCTTAACGATGCACATTTTAATGTCATGTAAGACATATGAAAGGGCTATACAGTTTAAATTCTTACAGTGAGGACTATTGGTGTTGTACAGTTTAGTGTCATGTAGCAGGGAAAAAATACAGTTTAACATTATGTAAGACATATTAAGGGACTTTGTTTATTTTAACATCATGTAGGACAGATGTAGGGACACATTTTAACGTCATGTTGGACGTGAACACAGTTTTGCGTCATGTTGGAAAATAAGGGTGTTGTACAGTTTAACTTCCTATATCTAAGGCGATGGGGACAATACAGTTTAACATCATGTTGGATGAAAAGGGGGACTGTGCAATTTAATGTCATGCAGTAAGGACAAAAGAGAACACAATTTAATGTCATGTTGGATGTATTAGGAGTTTTTTTCAAATTTTAACGTCATGTTGGACGTAAGGGACTTCTGTACAGTTAAGCGTCATGTAGCTAGGATGTCACAGTTTAAAGTCATGTTGGTCGTAAGGGGTTTTTTTCAAATTTTAACGTCATGTTGGACGTTGGCATAGTTTAACATCATGTTGGATGTAAGGGACTTCTGTACAGTTTAGCGTCACGTAGCTAGGACGTCACAGTTTAAAGTCATGTTGGACGTAAGGGAAAATAGTTTATGGTCATATGCATTGACCGAAGATTATGTAGTTTAACGTCTTGCTGGATGTAAGGGACTTTTTCCACAGTTTAACGTCATGTTGGACGTCACAGTTTAACGTCATGTTGGATGAAAGGGAAAATAATTTAGGGTCATATGAATGGACCGTATGTATTTGTATTATACAAAATACTTCTTCAAGAATCTGGAATTGGTTAGAGTATTTATGAGTTCTCCATCCATTGAGATTAAAGAATAAGCTCCATTAGAGAAGACCTTATGTATTGAATAAAGTCCTTCCCATTTTGGCTCCAGCTTGGGAGGTTTCTTTATTGGTATCATTGGAGTTCTGAGAACCAATACCAATTATCCCTGAACGAATGAATGAAGACGAACTTTTTTGTTGAAATCTCGTGCTATCTGATTCTGATAGACTTCTAAGTGGTGCAAGGTGCACAATATTTTCTCATCTAACCATTCCAATTTATCCAATCACTTTTGAGATTGTTCATCTGTAGAGGACTGATCACAAATGGCTACTCTGAGTGAGGGTAATTTAACCTCAATGAGCAAGACTGCTTCTGTTCCATATACCAATGAATATGGAGTTGACCGCATGGTATTGTAGGTGGTGGTCCGATAATCCCATAAAGCATGAAAACGTTTATCGGGTCATGATTTCTTATCTTTATCCACCATATTTTATAGTATGTATGAAAGAGTCTTGTTGAAATCTTCTATCTGGCCATTGGTTGCTGCATGATACTGAGATGAATGATTGCATTTGATGTTGTATTCTTGATACAACTTCCTCACCTCGAATGAACAGAAGTTGGTGCCATTTTCTGTTAATATGGTACGAGGGACACCAAATCTAGTAATGATGTTAGACTTGATGAAGCTAAAAATGCATTTAGAACTGACTTCTTTGAGGGATATTTCCTTTTCCCATTTGGAAAAGAAGTCAGTAGTAGTAAAAATGTACTTAAACTGCTTGGATGTAGCTGAAGGATAAGGTCCTACTACATCCATTCCCCATGTGGAAAACGTCCACGAGTATTTAGTTGTATGAAGCAACTATGGGGGTTGATGAATGAAGTTGGAATGTACTTGGAAAGAATGAAAATTCTTTGTGAAATCAACACAATCTTGTATCATTGAAGGCCAAAAGTATCCAAGCATTTGAATTTGATCAGATAGTCTGTGTCCATACTGATGGGCACCACAGACTCCTGCATGCACTACATTCATGACAGCCATCGTATCTTCACCATCAATGCATCTGAAGATAACTCCATAAAAACCTATTTTGTAGAGAATTTTCTCTAGGTGATTCGGGCTACCATAAATAGTAAAATTGACCACACTTCGCTGGATTTGTTCTTTCCCGGCTCTATCAGGTGGAAGTGTTCCACTTTGAAGGAATTCCTTGATAGGCGTCATTCATCCTATAGTATAACCATATGGTTCAGGAATATGACTAATTTCATTGATTTCCTCTATTCTGATTTAAACATAAGGTGAAATTGTACGACTATGGGAAATACTGGTTATTGTCTTTTCCCAATTTGGATCTTCTAGAGCTGTGGCGATATTAGCCAGTGCATCAGCTTGGGCATTTTGTAATCTCGTGACATAAGAAAATGTCGGTTTCGAAGGAAATTCTGCCATTAACTCTCTGACGTAATCATACAAAGGGATTAGTTCTTCTTTTCTGATTGCATAATCCCCATTGACTTGTTTGATTACCAGGTTTGAATCACCTTTCACCTTTAAGTGATTCACTTGTGCTTGAAGCACCAACTCCAATACTGCGATAAGAGCTTAGTATTCTGCATCATAATTTGTACCGCCTCTCAACAATGAGAGGGAATAAGGTAGCATTACCTTTTCTTGGGAAACGAGTACAATTCCTAACCCAACTTTTTTGAATTTAAGATCTTCCATTTTTTTCCCTGTTGGACTTCTGGAAGCACCATCAAAGTACATTTCCCATGTTTGAAGATTATCTTGAATAGAAAAGACTTATTCATTAGGAAGTTCAGTATATAAAGATTTATCATCTTCTGAAGGGTGTTCAGCGATGAAATCAGCCAGAGCTTGCCCCTTTATTTCCTTTTGAGACACATATTGGATATCGAATTACTGAAAAATTACTTCCCACCTTTCCAGATGTCCTGTAAGCATTGGATGACTAAGGATGAATTTGAGCAGGTTATTATGAGATACCAATTAGACCTCGTGATGTTGTAGGTATTGTCTCAACTTCTGAACTGCAAAGATTAATGCTAGGTAGCACTTCTCAATATTTTAATATCAAGTTTCTACTTCAAGCATAGTCCGACTGAGGTAGTAGAGGCTATTTTCATTCCCATCATCATTATTATGAGCAAGAAAGGAACCCAATGATCACTCTAAAGATATCACATAGAGGATAAGTGGTCTTCCTTCAACATGTGGCATTAATACAGGTGGTCTCAAGAGACATTTCTTGAGAATATTGAATTCTTCTTGACATTCTTCAGTCCACAGGTAAGTGACTCCCTTCTTCATCAATTTGGTGAAAGGTAAACTGTTTCCTGCCAAATTGGCGATGAAACGCAGAATATAGGCTAAGTGTCATTGAATTCCTCTCAATTATTTCTAATTTCGAGGAGGTGACATTCCAAGGATTGACGTTGTCTTCTCAGGATCGACTTTGATACCACAATGGCGTACAAAAAAGCTGAGAAATTTTCCTGAGGTTACCCCAAAAGCACATTTTAAGGGGTTCATCTACAAATTATGCTACGGATGTTTGTGGAATATGAATTCCAAATCATCCAAGTGATAAGTACACTGCCTAGATTTAACCACCAAATCATCCACATAACATTCAACAAACTTTCCTAAAAAGGGTTTGAAGATACGATGCATTGCACGCTGATATGTTGCACCTGCATTCTTTAGTCCAAAGGGCATTACACGATAGCAAAACACACCCTGAGGGGCTCGGAAGGTTGTATATTCTTCATCTTCTAGAGCCATTCAGATTTGATTATATCCTGAATATACATCCATGTAGGAAAGTGCTTTATAGCTAGCTGTTGCATCAATTAAGAGTCCTGTAATTGGAACTGGAAAATCATCCTTAGGAAAATGCCGATTAAGATCTCTGAAATCAATGTAAACTCTAATTGGTCCGTTCTTCTTTTTCACAGGGAAAATATTTGCCAACCACTTGGGATATTGAACTTCTATGATGAAGTTAGCTTTGATAAGCATATCCATTACAGCTTCAATTTTGGATGCATAGGTTGGGTGTGTTCTTCTTGCGGCTTGCTTAAATCCACAATGTTCTTTTGACAAACCCAAATGATGAGTAGCAACATCATGATCAAGCCCTGGAATTTCTGTATAGTTCCAAGAAAATATATCTCGATTTTTCTTTAAAAATGAAATATACATCTCTTTCTCTTCAAGATTCATGGATGCACTAATTAAAGTCAGGCATGTACCTTCTTTTGTACCCAAATTTATTTCTCTGAGTTCATCCACTGTGGTAAGGATACCCTATTCAAATGCTGGAGGAGAATCCCTGAGATCTTTCTCTTCTTCTTAAACATGTGTTATTTCTTCTATTTCTACTTGCATAGTAGATGGTGAAGTAGAATTTCCATGATCAGAAGAGATGTTAAAATTTGAACATCTTGAAGAAGAAGCTTCCATTTCCGACCTGATTGATGATGAAGGGTCTTCCTTGGGTAATAAAGAGGAGATGATGGGTTGAGAATTGAAATCATCGTTCACCTCTAAAATTGCTATAACTTCTTCTGGCCTGGTTGGAGAAATATAGACTTGCTGGATTTTAGCATATGAAATGAAGACATCCCCATTTGAGCTTTCATCATTGCTTGGTGAATCAGCAATTTCTCCCATGATGTCTGGATTGATTGTCATAATTGACATTATGGAAGTTTCTATAAGAGTATTTTTGTTTGGTTCTATCCTTTCAATTTGACTGATAGGCAATACATAATCTTTACTCACATGTGTTAATGGATTTACTGTAATCTTTTCCAAACCATATATAGAATTAACTTTGGTAATCTCCCATGTTGTGGAATTCTCCTTTCCCATCATGTGATAGAATTACACCTCATTGTATTGATATTCACATGTCTTGAATAGGGACTTATCACCATACAATGTCCCAATTTGACCATCGAAACAATATTTGAGACATTGATGGTATGATGAAGGGATAGTCACATGTTAATGTGGCCAGGGTCTTCCAAGAAAGATGTTGAAGGCTGAGTCTTGATCAAAAAACATGAAATCTGAATTGGATACAAGATCTCCAGAATGAGTTCTGAGTGTAATCTCGCCCAGTGGTTCTTGTTCATTTTTATCATATCCTTGTAACATCAAAGTAGGAGGAGATAAATCAAATTCTGTGAGGCCCAATCGACGAAGTGTACGAATGGGGATGAGTTTGACTCTGGAACCATTATCAATAAAAAAATCTTTGAACGTCTACACCATTGACCTTTCCAGATAAGTACAAAGGTCTAATATGTCCATGCACGACATCATCTTTATCTTCATTTGTGAAAGATATCACTGCATGGAATTCTGCAGGATTATTTTCTACATGGTAGACTTCAGCAGCAGCAATTTCAGTTTCAAATTCCTAAGGAATTGAAAAAGACTCAATGAGTGCCTCCCGAAGATCATTGGATAAATTTAAGGCATCCAAAATTTATAACTTGGATGGTACTTGGGCCATGTGTTTCAGTACATCATACTTTTGATCCAAAGGTCTGTGTTTCCCAACAGGAACATGTGGTTTCGCAGGTACCTTAGAAGTTGATGTGTTGGAAGTAGACGCATCATGTATCGGGGTAGGAGTTGGAAATACTCCTGGATTTGGAATATTAGACCGAATAGGTCTATTTACTTGCTAAGAGGAAGAAGGTGGAACCTCTAACTGATCTTCCATAATAACTGTACCATGACTAAATCTTCCTTGTGTGGAATAATTTTCTTGTTCTTGCTGAGCCCGCTGAAGGGATCTGCCACGAGTTTCTACTGAATACACAGTTCTAGAAGGGGTAGAATTGAAATAGTGGTTTCTGGGATATCCACGTCTTCCTCTATATCCCAGACCTCTGGAACTCCCTCTAATTCCTCTATTTAATATATGGAATTCAGGCTCAACAAATTCAAAACTATGACTGGAATAAAGATCTGTTAAATGAATCATATTAACAGAACCAATGATCAACACTTCTTCTAATGAAGATTCTACCTTATTAGCCAATTTAGGTTGTGCCATTTGGTGGGGCGGTGCCCGTAACGGCGAAATAGATGACATAAAATCTGTCAGAGTCAAAGACAATTTGGGATTTGACATGATCTCATCTTCTTCTGATTGTTCCTCTTTCTTTGAATTATGTCGTTTCTTTAAGTATTTTCCCTCTGATGAAGAAGGTTTTCCTGTGACATTCATAGAAGAAGATATTATTGGATTCTTCAATTGCGTTCTCAAAATGGAATGAGTTCAGTTGATCGTTTTTTTACCATCCAATCATCATATTTTTGCGCATTTTTGTTCTTGACTTCTGGCCACTCACCTTCTTTCTCTAGATTTGTAGCGGTAACACATCCTACCTGAGCTGAAGAACCTTTAAATTTAACTTGTCCCGAGTCCACCATATTTTGCATGAGGTCTTTGAAGAAAAAAAGCTCCTGAATGGGATGCCCCAACATCTGATGAAATGGGAAATAATTGGGACGGTCTTTATCTCCTTCCTTGTTCAGCCTTTTGTGTCTTGGTAATTGAACCAAATTATTTTCCAAAGTCGAAATGAAGTAACCTGGAACATGTTCATTTCAGAAAGAGTAAATATTTCTCTTTAAATCATCAAATTCATTCCGTCTTTGATATCTTTGATCATCTTGATGAAACGGCCTCTTTTTTTGACGCTCAAGAGGTGGATCCCTTCGAAAAGATGAAGGCATTGAAGTAGGAGAAGGTACAGGTGCTTGTTTAAGCGTAACTGTAGCAGTATCTGCTTTACCCATTCTTCTTCCTGGAGCTGATGGAATTACATGAACTTTATCCTTAGTCTTTATAATATAGTCTTCAATCTGTTGAGTGATCTAAGTAAGGACTCAAAACCCTCCTTTGTACTTCACAGGGATCAACGGCGTGTGCAACTCATCATGAAAATTTTCCACAGAGATTGGAAACAATTCTTCTTGAGGGAGTGCTAAGCTTAGGGAATATGTTAATCCCTTCCAGTGAGCAATGAAATCTAAAACCCTTTAATTCTCCCTTTGCTTAAAATTTGTGAGATCAAAAACTGTTGTCTTTGGAAAAGTTGAGCTGAATTGAAGAAGGAATTGTTGACGAAGATCCTCCCACCCGATAATTGACCGGGATTGCAAGCTTGTATACCAGACAAAAGAAGGATCTTGTAATGACTGTACAAAACACCTGAGTTTAACTGATCCTTGTTGCTGAGGGGTTCCAATCATAGGATCACAGTGAGAAACAAAATGTGTTAAGTGTTGCTCTGGGTCTCCCGAACCATTAAATATTGAGAATGTGGTACTTGAAAAATTTGATGGGGGAGGAATTGCGTCTACCCATTCAGGGAAAGATCTCTTCTCTGGTTGAACCGGTGTATTCTTTCCTTCCATAGCTTCCAAACGAGTTGTTAATGACTCAATAGTATTCATTAACTTTTGAGAAACATATGGTTGAGCTTGGACCTGTGCAGGTGAAATAATTGGAGCTTGGATAGGTGTGGAAACCGGGACAGCCACTGATAGTAGTATTGCCAGTTGTTATTGTGTATAACCCATAGGATTAGACTTCTGAGTGTGTACTGGTAAAGGATGATACTATTGATCCATCTCAGTAGCCACAACAAATTCTCTTGGCTGACTGACTCTAGTATGCTTAGCAAGAAGACTACTTTGGAGTAGTTCTCCATTCAACCTCCTTAATTCCTTCATTTCCTCTTCCTGTTGTGAAAATATTTTCTCCAATGAGAGAAATTGTCCTTATCCATAGGAATGTTGCAACATAGCTTAGTTATTTCCTTTACCCTTGTTGGATCCCTTTCGAAGAGGGGGGAGTGGTTTATTTGAAGGAATACCTAGATTTTGGGTAAGCCTTTGGTTTCTTGTACACACACCTTCTTCATTTGTGTTTGTGTGTACAACTTCTTGTGAAGGAACCTCTTCATTTGATCTCGATGAGTGAGCCTCATCTAGGGGATTAGAAACAACGACATTGATGAAATTAATTGATGCATAACATATTTCATCTCTTCTATCGGCATTTTAGCGATATTGTCTTCTTCCATGTCCTTGTTGAGACACTGCCTTTTGCTGATTTGATCCTTCATGAACTTCTTGACGAACCATAATTTGGGGGGAATCTCTTGATAATTAGGCTCTTCATTACTCTTGGGGATTCTTCCCTAATCTAGAGAAGACTAACTTTCTCGGAGGAAGAGATTGAGGATTTGAAAAAGTCCCTAGTCTGGTGGACTGGGACTATTCCTGCTGCTTCTGCTCAACTCCTCGAATTCTATTTGCTAATTCCGAGGGTTGAGCCAAAAGAGTCCCCAATCTGGCAAGCTGGGGTGGTTCTTGAGTTGCTATATCTGAGACCTTTTTAAAATATCTCCTGATCTTATGGACTTTAGTCCAGAAATTGGATGGATGCATCAACCTACATCCACTCTTATCACTCGGCTCAAAAGACCGTTGGATGATTCCTGACACTTCTGTCACTTGGTGATGTACATGCTCTAAATGAGAATCCTATTCTATATTATGGTTTTCATGATGTAAATTTAATTCAACAACTTGTTCTCTGTATTCCTGATTCTGAGAAGAACTAGTTTAGGCCTATTCTTGATCAACCCTTTTATTCAAACAAAGCCAATTGGTTGTGGCCGTCTGTGGGAAATAACATTGCATGAGACCATTTTCGGCAGGCTTTGTTGACTGGATAGTAAAGTGAAATGTATTTCTCCATGGACAAACCATCTCCTGATATGAATACCAGATGGGGAATTGGTAATTAACTGGCGTAATCTTCTTAGTGCGCCAAGGAATGAATGCTGAAGGGATCTCTACTACTTTTCAGCCTTTGGATATCGAGAAACTGAGAGAGATGCCAAGTCAATTTGGCATTGTAAACCTTCTATTATCTTGACATGATTTTCATATTCATCGTAAGAAAATATTTTCTTTTTCAACTAACAAATATTTTTCCATATGTTAAGATGAATATCAAGAATTCCATCTTCCGTCAACATCTCTGGAATGTCATACTGAGAATCAGCCGAAGGCCAAAACATAACTGGCACTTTACCATTCGCCAGTTGTTTTCTCATATTCATTACTTAATCCTTCTCATTTGATGAAGATTCTTCTACCTGTTTAGACCAAAGATGGTTCTTCTTTGTTGCTTCATCATATTCAATAGGACAGGTAGGGAATTCTCTTATCAAACTAGAAGATGCATGACTCAGGGGTGGTTCGGAGAATGACCTACACCTCGGGCTATCTTCTTATTGAGAAATTATTTCACATGCTATTGTTAAAGCATCATACATCACTAGATTCATATTTTCAAGTGCCTCAAGATAAGAGGGCCTTCTTGTCACTACATTTTCCATTGGAGAATTTTCCAGGCAATGTGAATTACTACTGCAGAGAGGACTTTCGTAGCTAAATTTATCATCATGTGGAGGACCACCATGGTGGGTTACAACAAAAGATGAAACATTTTTCTATTTGATCTTCTGGCCACATAGAGGGTTCTTGTGGCTCTCATCTGAAGATGAAACTTCAAGATCGACCGAATTGTCATGAAGCAAGCCTTCATGAGGAAGTGTCTGATGCAGAACTTCAGAATTAATGTTGCCACTATTGGGAACTGAGAGAGTAGAATCTTGAGTTGCAACAGATAATTGTCTGAGTGCATCAAGAACTCCAACATCGAGAAAGGCCTTATTATAGATTGGCCCTTGATTTCTTGACTGTGTTGGACGAGTCTTTTTCTTAGATGCGTATTACTCACATTGGGAACCACTTGTTGAAAAAGTGGTTATTATGCGCATGTGTATGTGCCTACTCAGGAGAAAGGATAATGTTAGGCTGATTATCTCCACTCAAATCAGGTGTATGTGCCTGACTTGGTTGTCTGTATGACATGGGGGGGTATGCCCCACAACCCTCTTGGACTGGAACAAAGGTGTGTGTCTGTTCCGGAGTGAAATGTTGATGTGTCACTCCACTGGTTGGGATATATTTTCCTTTCTTTCCCTGTGATGCTGCTGAAGCTGTTATAATATCCCAGCAGGCTTCCAAAATATGAGCATGGATTTTCTACTGCTCTTTCACCATTGACAAAATATGCTTGGTGACTTCAGCATCTAGAATGGGAATATACGTCCATTCAATTCTTTGAGTAGGTGAGTGTTCCTACTCCTGTCCTCTTTTTCTAGTCAGTGAGTTCTAACAGTACTTATGTGTGGGGGAAGAGAGTTGAATCTTCTCCAATTTGGTCGTCGGGGCTTTCCGACTGACTTCTTTGGGTGCTACCAAACGAGACTGCTGGTAGGCTTGATCAATATTGGCTGGTGTATGTGCCTGCTGATTGTACTCCACCATACGTGGTTGACGATCTTCCTTCAATACTGACAGATGAGGCTGCTAGTAGGATTGATGAGTGTAAATAGGTGTATGTGCATGTTTGCCAGTTGTCAACACATTGGGTTGGCGGGCTTCATCGTATGTTGTCAGACGAGCCTGCTGACTAGATGATGACTTATAAATAGGTGTATCTTCCTATCTATAGTACTCCACTGGAATTTCCTGGCGAGAATGGCGTGTTGCTACCAGACGAGTCTGCTGGACAGTGGAATTAAAATGGATGGGTGTTTGTGCCCGCTCGTTGCTTTCCACCAAGTTAGGTTGGTGGACTTCTCCGGAAATGGTATAGATAAGAACCTGCTCACTATTAACCGGTCGTCGCCTCTAGTGGTTTGTATTGCCTACTCAGGTTTGAGGAACCTGAGCCGAACGACTGGAGACAACACCCTCTTCATGTTGAGGGCGCATTATCGCATGATTCTAGCGGTGATTATTGGTGGGATCCCTAGAGAAGGTTTCATGTTTCCTTGAATTAAGGCCTTGAGTGACCTTCTCATTTACCTACTCAGAATATGGGAGGGAATGGTGATTGCGTTTCGGGGATAACAACCCGAAACGGTTAGAGACGATGGTTAGCACCGCCTGCTTCTTGATCGCTGGTCGTCATTGTCCGGACGACCAGGGTGAATTATTGACTTAGAGGGCTTGTCTAAAAGCCTCCAGAGTCAGAATAGTACCATTTTGACGGTATTCCTTAACTAGTGGATTTGATACCCAGCGTTGAAGACACTGAGTAGGTGATGTTATCCTCAGAGCAGATGATGATCCAGCAGGAGTAACAGTAGATGCATTTAGAGTAGAGGTTTTCACAGAAGAGGCATTCACAGACGTGAACTTAAGAGAATCCATTCTTATAATGCAATAGGATCTTGGAAAAGAGTGTCTGTTTGATATAACAAACATAATCAATATAAGTTCGGCTGCTACATCTTTTGGCTGAGCACATATGCTATTGATTGTTCTGTTGGCCCTCTCGTTGAGTTTAAATAGGGGCCTAACAAAATAAGTAAAACATCATTTTAACTTGGTTAAGGATTCACATCGGGTTCACCATTTTTGGTTACTCTAGAAATGGGAATGACCTCATTTATTTAAGGTTCAAACATTCCAAGCGGTTTCTAACGGTTTTGTTCGTAGAACCGGAAACATCCAATGATTCTATATCCATTTGGACCTACTTTCCAATGGTAGGTGCTCATTAGTTGTAAACCGATGAGGCTCAAGAATTTTCATTGGTCGAGAGGATGTGAGGTCAGACTCATCACACCTTTTTTGAGGGGAATTATTGTCTACTCTGGGACTCTCTTTATAGATTTAAGTTATGTTTGTGAATCCTTATTAAATTACAAAGTATGAAAATGAGATTTCCTTTAGATCTGACAATCAATGATTAATATGTATGAGATTTAGAGAATATTTTATATGTATTTGGGGTTATTCATTGATAGATAATCATCTGTGTTTTGTTATAGATTCTTAGTCAATGGTATCCTTCGATAAATTATATAGAAATCTCTTGGTCATTATGATAACCATACTGGTTTTAAAGCCACTCAGCGGGGCATTTGTCGTTCATTGTCATTCAGAAGGACATGGATTATTTCGAAGTTGGGAGCATACCCAAAGATGGGATACCTACATATCCTTCATTTTAAAAAGGGAATCAGAAACCACGTAGTTCGATTAAAGAAGTATGAGTTTCATGCATGATTGATGTCTCAATGAAATATGTCATAATTACTTTTACACTCTAAGATCACGTGAGTCATGCTCGGTGTGAGAAACAATAGGTATTGGTAAAACCAGACAATTGTGCCATAAAAGATGCAATTATAAGAAATGATGTGGGGCTTATATATGTATGACTGCCCAGATATATAAATATTAGGATTTAATTCAGGTAAGAAACCCAGAAACAAGGTCCATAAAGGTATATGTGCTTTATAGAGATTTGGATAATTAACTTAAGACTTAATTCTGAGAAGGATTCCCAAATTAGAGAAGACTTATGATTGGGTTTTACTCCTTATAAGGAATCTCAAATCAAAAGTAAATTAAGACTGGTTAAGAGAAATTTTGACCGGGGACTACTCTTAATGAGGTGGCCCAGGTTAAAGGGAATTATGACTAGGGCTTACTCTTGAAAAGGAAGCCCAGGTTAAGGGAATTTGTATTTTGGGAACTTGGGGATTACTCCTAAGGAGGATTCCCATATTAAGTTTGAGGCTTACTCCTGAGGAGAATGCCCAAAATTAAGGGAACATGAAGACTGGGGATTACTCCTGAAACGGGGGCCCAGGTTAGGGGACTTGGGGCTTACTCCTGAGGAGGATTCCAAACTTTTGGATTTTGAGATTGGGGCTTACTCCTGAAAAGGAGGCCAATTTGTTAAGGAGACTTGAGACTTAGGACTTATTCTTAAGAAGGAGGCCTAAGTTAATGGAATTTATGAGTGGGGCTTACTCCTAAGGAGGATGCCCAAATTAGAGAAATTATGACTGGGGCTTAGTCCTGAAAAGGAGGCCCAGAATTAAAGGGACATGGGGCTTACTCCTAAAGAGGATGCCCAATAATAGTCTTATCATTTTAAATGATGAGGTTGAATGAATGGAATCTCTAACCGTAGGGACATAAAGATATGTAAATCACTAGGTTTTGGGAGATGTTCCATAGAATTACTTTCAGACAAGGAAGCCAACCAAGGAATCATGGCAAAAATGGATTTGAATTGGATTTTTAAGTCTAAAACATGAATAGGAGAGGTGAATTTTAATAAAACAAGTGAATAAGTAGGAGGATAACCCAAAAAGAGAGAGGTGTGCAAGTCCTGCATGGGCGCGCAAGTCCTGGTCGTGTAAGTATACTTGCACGACACATGGGTACTTGCACGATGGTCAACCCTTTGGGTAATACTTGGGTGAGACTTGGATCAAGCCCTTAATATTATCCCTAAAGCCTTCCAAAAGAGTGGCACGTAAGTTCTATTGAAGGAATAAGACGGCGCGCAAGTGTGGCCATTTCCCTTAAGGGCTGGCCACTTAGGCGCACAGGTGTTGATGAATTTCAACATTTAGGCCTTGTTCCCTTTCTTTAGACCTTCCATTCTAGGTACGAAATTACCTTAGAAGTGTTTGGAAGGCTTTGAGAAGATACTAGGGTGCCGAGATCTTGAATCTATGTTTTGGAATTTTTCCGTCATGAAATGGGGGCCCACATGGGGTATTTACAGGCTAATGAAGACCCTGGGCGAATTTCAGATAGGGCGCGCAAGTCACTTGCACGACCACTAGGAGGAGCGTAAGTGTACTTGCGTGAATATGATAAAACATGCGAGACCTAAGTGGGAAGAAATCCTTCTTTATGCCTTTGTCGATTTTTGATGTTTCCTCAAAGGATGAATCACTTTGGACTAAGGTATTTTCCCTTTTTCAGTCGTTAGACTTTGTGACTTAAAGGAGCATCAACAAATACCAAATTTGATTATGTTATATTATTTGGTTACTAAAATTTTATAAAGTTATATAAAGTATATAATAATATAACTATTATTTTTTGAGATACTATTCATGTTAAATTCAATGAATGTTGTTCAAATAATAAAAAATTGATAAGAATGGGTCCAAAAAATATTTTAGTGTTTTTAACTTTGAAGAAAATGAAAAATCATATTTTAATGAACCTGTTGAGGGGGATAAAAACCCTATTAAAAAATACTTGAATAATCCTGAAGACCGTCCAATAAATAATATCATTGAAAATATTTAATCAAATATTCAAACTAGGATATCTGCTAAGAATTTTTGTTCTTATATTTATTTTATTTATAATTTTTTTCCTAACAATATTGATGATAATTTGAATGATTCTAATTGCATATTTTCTATGAATTATGAGTTAAATAGTTCTACTATAAATAATGTGTGACTTTAGTGGATCAATATAATTATTCTAAAATTATAGGAATTAAATGGGTCCTTATAAACTAACATGATAAATATGAACAAATCTTAAAAAATAATGTTTGATTAGTTTCTCAATGATATTCACAAGAAGACGGTTAAGAATTGGAAGCATATTTTTCACCCTTAGCTGTGTTGGAATCTATAAAAATACTATTAGTATAGGAAATTTTAAATCATTAATTTTTTTTAAAATATATATTAAAATAAATTTATTAAATTGTTATATTTCTAAAGAAGTATATGCTAGATAAATAATTGGACTTCGAAATGAAATTTTTCCAATTTTTCAAATATGATAAAATGGTTTAAATGGATTGAAACTAGATTCTTGATATTAGTTTGAGTGTCTATAAAATTATATTTTGAAAAATAGGTTTGAAAAGGGTAAAAATGACCTTGTCTTAATAATTAATAGAAAGTTCAAACACATGAGGCTCAACCCAGTTGGTGATGACTCGATAGTTGCATCCAAGAGACTGGAGATCAAATCTGGGTGGAGGTGTATTTCTAGGGGTACTGTAGCAGTACTGTAGCAGGTACTATACAGCTATTTTTTGGTACTGTAGCTGTCAGAACTATTCATCCATTTGGGCCTTTGGACCGCCGGTTTGGTCCTCGGGTCCTGCAAGGCTTTCAGGCCACCCAAGGCCTTCATACAAGTTGATTCTCAAGGCCTTTAGGCTACCTTAAGTCCTTTGGGCCACCCCAAGGCCTTCGGGCCACATGAAATTCAGATTTACCAGTCAGACTACAAGGGAAATGGATTTAGAGGAGGATTATGGGCAGATGCATTCACTGGAGTAGAGCTAACCATAATTGGAAGAATGAGATGGTATGGTTTTTCCATCGATACCGGGCCTATGAAGCTTTGCATAGGAAAGATAGCAGAGTAACTCTGTGATGGTGGAGTACTGATATCATGACATTTTCTAGGGAGGATCAGTTCCAATTCGTCATATCTGGGTGATTCCCTCTAAGACCTACAGGTCATGTAATTGTCTTTAATCCTTCGGGTCTTGTAAGGGTTCCACCTCACCCATTGAAAGGTGGATTATCAAAATAATAATAAAAATGAAGGCCTTTAATATAAAGTTCAATAATATTTTAATCATCCAAATTTATTTATATAAATCCATTTATAGTTCCTCAAATTATGATTTACGCCTTGAAATTTTAGACTTGATGAAAAATTAATTTGAAATGAGTATAATGAGAGAACATAGATTATTTGTTTGTATTCTAATTTTTCTAAGTAATAATTGTATTTTTTTAATAAATCAAAGTATGTTAATGAATTAATTAAAATTCTTAGATTAGATCCAAGTAACACCTCAAATACTCCTATGATTAAAATATGTAAACTTGACAAATATGAATATTGAAAATATGTTAATATTAGAAATGTTAGAATCATAATTCAAAGATTATTCTACTTAACTATATCTAGGATTTATTTAATGCTTAATATTTTCATATTTATTAGATTTCAATGTAATCCCAAAGTCATTTTAATGTTGTTGAAAGGATTATAAAATATGTTAAAGGATATTTAAATCTTGGTCTATTTTACCCTACTGGAACTTCTTTTGATTTAATCAGTTATAATGATTCTGATTTTAGTGGATGTAATATAGATAGAAAAAGGAAATCGAGTATGTATTATATTTTTGGTAAATGATTAGTCTCCTGGATTGCTAAAAAAAGAAATCAATATATTTGTCAACTGCTGAAGGTAATTATTTTGATGTTTCTTCTTATTTTTTGCAATCATTATTGATTTAGAAAACATTTTCTAATTTTTGTTTTAATTTTGAAAATATTTGTATTTATTCGATAATAACTCTGCAATTTGAATATCCTAAAACACCTTTAAATATTATACAACTAACCACATTGATGTTATATTTCAATTTATAAAATATCATGTTTAGAAATAGAATATAAATCTATAATATATTTCTATATAGAATCAACATACTGATATATTTACATTTTTTATTGATTTAGAAAAATTTTAGAAAACAAAATTTGAGCTTGGCATTATGGAAATCTAATTATTTTATTCTTTCCTTTTTTTAGGGGGAGTTTTTAATTTTAATATGGAATTAATAAGTCTGGAATTTTAAAAACTGTTGTATAAATTTTTATTTATACTATCCTATTCAAATTTTATATTTCTTAGTGGTGGATCCATGACATATGTTTTGAAATCTACTGGCCCCAAAATATTTTCCACAATTGATGTATAATTTGTTATTTAATTTTAGTTTTTTTATTCCATTATAATATTATAAATATGATCATCACATACAATATCTTTCCTTTTTTTAATCATTTTTAGTATATTAAAATCATTATTTTTTGGGGAGATTCAATTATATATTTCATACCTTAGAAGTGTTAGTTTCTTCCCCATAAATCATTATTTAATATAGGGGAGCATAAATCGGTGTTCAATGTATCTATTAGAAGAGCCATTTTATTTTAGAGTTGATATCAAATAATTTCATAATCTTTTCATTTTGATTTACCATGCTTTTTTCTGACTTTACTGCCAGGATTTACCTACCAGAATATTGACCTACTACATGAATGATCATTCATAAGAACACAATGCTATAGATATACTATGTTTTTCATATTATTTTAAATTTTCACATAAAACTTGTTTTATTCATTATTTATCATTTTAATTATAATATAATTACTCATTAATCTTGTTTATACCCAGAAATATTTTAATAAATTATTTAAGGTGTATTTAAATTAAGGAAAAAGTGGTATATATATGTTTACTATTCACATAGAAAATTTATTGAATTATATTATCATTTGAATCCTTTTAGACTTTGAAAATTTTTATTTTTTGAGATATTTTGGAGTATTCTAAGTATTATAAAATAGTTTTTATGGAATATTTATTAATGCATTAATTTTTCTGATATGTTTTTCCTCAATTATATTTATTTTTACATTCCATCAAAGTGAACCAACATGGATATGTTTTTAGTACACATTGAATAGATAATTCATGGGATTCATTTTATTGGAAGCCAACATTGAACAACCTTAATATATTTTTCTAATGTTATGTGCACATTATTGTTTGGAAAATAAGACATGAAATAGATTAAAAAGTTTGAACCGACTATGCATGAAGAATCTATTTATAGAGTTTGATAGTTCCTATTTAGATTATTCTATAGGTTGAAGATTTTATATATTGTGCTATACTGCACACCTTTTTGATCATCATTGAAATAATCTCGATTGGACTACATCATTATTATCTATTCTTCTAAAGATAACATGTCGCCTTAACTCTCACAAATTTATTTTTTCAACAAGTATTGTGGATCATAATTATTTTTATATGTTCCTATTTTTTTGTTATAGTAGGTTAAACAAACCATCAAAAAGTTTATCCTTTGTGTCTATTTATACCACATTAACTAAAATCACGTGAGGGTTCTTCCACAACTGGTAAAAGGTAGGGGATTTTTTTGTGACTTTGTCTAGATAAATGCAGGTTTGTTATATTTTTAATTTTTATCTCTATATTCAGGTGTTTTATATGTTTTTTAGTTAAATAGTGATTGAATATGAGGTTCATGGATGACACTAACTTTTTATTAATTATTATGGAATGAATGGAATTTTGAACAATATCAAGGAAATTATGGTGTTTTGGGAAGATAGATGTAGAGACCCGAAGCTTGACGTACATGGACATTACATTACATTTGCGGAATACTTAGTACATAACAAAAACACACACTAAAGGATCGTAATAGTTTAGTGTCTTTGGAAACTCGGAACGTAATCTTCTAATCGTGGTGAAAGTTCTTCAATATCTCCCATAAAGGTCATCCCTTTTTTCTACCTAAAACCTTTCTTTATATCCTGGGGAAAAGAAAACATAAAAGGGTGAGCTCAAATGCTCAGTAAGGGTAAACAAAAGAAAAAAAATCAATCACATCATATACATAGCTTTTGGAAATCTTAACCTGCAAAAGAGCTCATAATATCATAACATGGGGTAAATCATGGCAGTGAAATGTAATCACAATAATCATAACTTAAAACATGGAACTTTGTGGCATACACACATAATCATAGATAATCATTTCTTGTTAGTCATGACTCATTGCCAAGACTATCTTAGTGGACAAAGTCCCTTTCTGAATCGAGCAACCCTCGTTTCAGTCCTGTTTCACTGAACCGGTATAACCTACCATTCCAGCCATGTCTATCTCATGAGATATAAAATCTTTACCCAATGCATTGGAGGGAGATATAGGTCCCACCCATCTCATAATGATACCATTCTTATGTGTGCCACAAAATCATAAATCATACATCATTTCATAACTCATGTAATAAAAATGGGATTCTTAAAACATGACATCATAAAACCATTCATATAAGATAAAGGAATTCATAAACATAATTCCATCACAACATATTCAAATCAATGTAAAAATATGGATAGAAACAGAACCCTTTATTATCTTAGATGGAAAATAATTTTGATGAAACACTTGAAATGAATTCTTGAGGAAAATATCCTTTCTTCTTCAAAATCAATTTCTTTTCACAAAACATCATGAAATTTTAAAAGAAAGAGATTTTATTAAAAATAGTCATGAAATCTTTTGGAGGAAGCTTCATGAAAATAAGGCTTTATAAAACCGTAAAAATCCATTCATGCCGTTTAAGTTAAAAAAAACATTCTTCGTACTTTTGTCGGAAAAGTCAAAAAGTACCTCGTATGAAAAAGCGACAAAAGATTCCTTTCATATTCTTTACTAAAAACTCACCGAAGAGTAAAATTGGATTTAAACTATTGTAAGTGGATGGAAACAATATTACATATTGAAGGAACATGGATGTGGATGATAAAATACACCCCAGTAAATACTTACGAATAAACAATCTCGGATAAAAATGAGATTGTGATATTTCCCTTACCTTAGGTCCGATTTGCTTTGTTCGTGTCCGAAGCTCCTGTATAATGGTTTAAATAATGTTATTGACTTATTACAGAATCATATTCATTGTTATGATATCATATATGGTTCACTTATGACATTATATTACCCGTTCTTTTGTAAATTCCATGTTAAAGAAGCGTTTTGGGTAAAATCGTTTCATTTATCGTAGGTGTTTTGACTTGTTGTTCTTGACATAATTATTACTTATATCATGATTTACTTACTTCCAGAATATAAAATATGATTTATATATCATATATATTCAGTATATATATATATATAATAGGTAGATAAATAAAATGAAAAACACCGTTCATGGAGACGGTAGTCCGTACGTACGCATGAACGCTGTTTTCCTTTCCTTATTGTCTTGAAATGGAAGTAAGTAGATGACATACATATGTATATATATACATAAATCCAGTAGCTTTATAATGTAATATATTTCATTATTATTTCTTATATATACATTATAATCATTCTTAAATGGTTAACATGGAGAATGAATCTCATCGCGTCGTGGAGACGGTATTCCGTACGTACGCACGAGCGATGATATCATTTCTATAAATATTGAATTGAATTGGAGTGGATTATACAATATATCAGAATCAATATGATGTTGTAATAAATATGTATAGTTATTCTTTACACCATTATACCCATCCATGTAAGGTGGTGGTGGAAAATAGATTACACCACGGCGTGGAGACGGTATTCCGTACGTACGCACGCGCGGTGATTTCTTTTTCCGTAGGATGGATAGATGGTGAAATAGGGTTGTTTCATATTTATAATAACATATCAGTATATGAGTGATACTGATGTTATTACTTCATAATGAAACAACCTAAGAAGAAGAAGTGGAAGAAGAAATAAAGATGAAAGAATTGGTAACGGTAATTACCTCTTCTTTGAAGCGCCTTTTGGAGACCTCCTCTTAGGGAACTAAAATTGGTCTTTGAGTAAGACCAGAACCTCTAGGATGTTTCTAGGGAAGTGGAGAAGAGATTTTGGCAGGGGTTGGCCGAGCTTGAGTGCTCAAATTTGTGTGAGGAGGAGGGGGAGGAGGTGTCCTTTTATAGGGGAGGAGAGGGGCACCTTAGGAATATCTCAAAATATTATTTTATATTAAAGTCAAAATCGGTTTATAATGGTTCCAAAGGGTCTTATTTCGAAGATAAAGTGGGGATGGGTCGAAATACTATCAACCAATAGGATTTAGACAAGTTTAGGGTATTATTTTAACCTTATCAATTAGATTTAACTCTAAGTTAAATAATTTAACTTTTACCGTGTCTTTTTGTTTTCTTTCACTATATGGTTAATAAACTTACTATAACATGCCAAACGAACCCCAAATTGTATATTATTAATACATATATCCTTATCTAAGTCATGTGGCCGAACCTTAGATTTTTATGAATAAAATAACAATTAATAATATAATATTTGATTTAAAAACTATTTTGTGTCAATTTTGACACTATTTGATATATGATTTTTGTGAAAGTCATAACAGAATTATATGTTCGAACCAAGTTGATTAAATCAACATTAATATATCATAGTAACCTATAAAATTAGTGTAATTCATAAAAAGTCTCAAATTACATTTATTTTGGTGTTTATAACATCAATTATGTCAATATTTCATTAACAAGATAATTACTGCATCATCTTTGTGTCATAAATAAATTAAATTATTTGATGTCTAAAAATTACAAATAAAATACCATGATGTAGTAAATCTTTTTATCTTTCTAATGAATATTTACAATCGAATTTATCTTATGTATAACCCCATATTAGAAATGATTTACTTATTAAACTTTGATTTTAACTATTTTAACCCTTCTTTAAATAAATTAATAATAAATGTCCTAATCTAATCCAAGTGGGCCTAAATGGTCATATTTTATTCCTAAGTTTATTTTTGGTCGAATTACACTTGTCCAATAGAATTAGGACATGTGTTAGGGTAATATTAATATCATATTTACCCTTAGTTACCCTATTTACTATTAACCGTGGTAAAAAAAGTAAAAAGTTACTATTCACCAAAAATTTATTTTCATCTCATTGAACCACATTTTAGTCCTTGATATTAACCGTGTCTCTCGGATTTTCTATATTCCATTCACAGAAGCGGTAAAATTAGGTTTTATGCAAAATTCAGTTTTTAACCTACCACTTAGTGGTTTCACTATTCATCAAAAATTGAAGTTTTTCAGAAAAATGCCAAAATTTCACCCTAAGCTATAATTGATATTCCGAATTCAAAAATGATTTCTATTTTACAAAATTACCAACATATAAGTTGCATTAATTAATTTTATAATTAAATCCCGCTGTTAAAACAAATAGCATGTTTTTAAGAAACAATATCTATCAAAAGATTGACATTTGATTATGTCTGGTTTAAATGTGAAATTACAACCAATGACCAACATTGTATTAAATTGTAAAAATATATTCTAAATATACTTTAAAACCACTCAAATTAATGATTTATCACTATTAATTATTTCGATTAAAAAGTTGTTTTTAATTATAATTTAGTAATTTTCACTATTCATCAGAATATGAAAGTTATCCAAAAAGTACCAAAATTTCACCTTAGGCTAAATTCGATACTCCGAATCCAAAAATGAAGTCCATTTTGAGAGTTAAAATTTCTAAAATTTAAAAAGTGGTTATTACTATTCATAACGGCTAGTTTTAATAATATTTTAATAGCATATCATTGTTTCGTGAAACTCAGGATTACGTACCACACACGCTATCGAGGAAGGTTGCGATTGCGTGTAATGCAAGGCAAGTCAAGGATGTGTGTTGTGCAAGCTCCTTTTGGTGTAGCGTATAACACAAGACATTAGTGAAATTAAAAAGAATATTTTTCATAAAATCTTGGGCTGTTACATTCTACCCCCCTTAAAATGAATTTCGCCCTCGAAATTCGTCGGGGTTATAAATGGTTTACTATTCGAAAGTTTCTTTAATAGAAACCCACATCGTAAAAGGGAATACCAAAACTTGGCTTTAAAAACTAAAGTATGAAATGTAACGATTACCCAAATAAACTAATCACTGGGTTTCCACATAGGTGAAAATATGGATATGGAAGAGAAATCTAACCATCATGTTCTGATGGAGAGTGGTAGAGAACATGGCTATGGAAAAGCCAGTAATCACAAATCCATAAATTTGTGACGATCTAAGGTACCATCTGATTCATCAGGTATAAGAGAACTAGGACAACATTTTTGGTTTTCAAGATCATTTCCCTAAAGTTGAAAATTTGCTTAGAATAAATACTTA
Organism: Viscum album; assembly: GCA_963277665.1. Taxonomy (NCBI): domain Eukaryota; kingdom Viridiplantae; phylum Streptophyta; class Magnoliopsida; order Santalales; family Viscaceae; genus Viscum; species Viscum album. The sequence goes on along the minus strand of OY728163.1, from coordinate 77,018,958 downwards.
CTTTATTTTGGTACAATCTCACTTTTGTTCGTGCCTTGAACAATTTCTACTTCATCTCTTAAATAAATGAAGTTGAATTTGTTATTCGTGAAGTGTTAGCAGATCATGTGATAGAATGACGGGTCATTCCATCTGTTTCAAACAAAAGGTTATCAAAAGTTATTAAATATACATAAGTCATTCTATAGTAAGATTAATCATATATGGTTCCTAAAATGGACTTATACTTCATATATCATACTGCTTAATATAATAAAACTAATTTCTACTAAACAGGGACTTCCTGTAGGCCAGTGGTAGGCGATAAAGGCCAGTCGCACTTCGGTTGTGGGTTCGATTCCTACAGCCTTGTCCGAAGCGATGGGTTGTCGCCCGTCCTGCAGGTTGTCCCTTTTTCTAAAACTACGTTACTATAACATCCCATCAATAATATCGAAAATCTTCTATCCTTAAACAATACTAACTTATGTCCAACATAATCCAGTCTAATCTTTAGGCTTATACATAATACTGCAGTCCACTCTCATAATATAGTGACATCGATTACCAGAGATTTAATACTGTCGTTGATCCCCACATATCATAAGATATGTCTTGTTGGTCACATTCCAAACATTCAAAGTCCTTAATCGTGTATTCTCTTGAATACCTTAGTGAAAACATGAGTGCAGTTAAAAGTTAACACTTTCCACGTACCAAAATCCTCAAAATTATATATACTCAAACCATGATATATACTTAGTCCTTATATCAATCATGAGCTCATGAATACTACCAAACATTTAATTTTCTCCTTATCCCTTCATTATGCGCATATCATCTACATTCCAAAAATATCTGAATAACCTTCATGGATACTGGTAACATTAATCATATACTTTCAAAACACAAGGAAAGACAACAGTGTAACAATACATAGATGTCTCTTTATTCCAAAATTACACATGATAAACATGTAATCATGCCACTACATTCTCAAGCCATTGACCGAGCTTCAAAAATTCTTTCATCTCACATATCATTTGTAGTCTCTTCATCATCATCCACATAAATACTACCCATATGACCATACTGATTCTCTTCATGAGTCTTTCCCTTAGGGAATTTGTTTGCATAATGCCCATACATTCCACATTTAAAACACTTAACCATTTTTGATGTCGTAGCAATACCATTATCCTCATCCATGGTGTTAACCGACCCTTTTCCTTTGCACTTACTTGCTTTGTGTCCTTCTTTTCCACACCCAAAGCATCTTCCAGTTCCCTTGAAACATTCTCCTTGATGCCTCTTCCCACATGATTTACATAGGGGAAATTGAACTTTCTTTCCTCTATGATCATCATGGAATGCCATCTTTCTCTTATTAGTCGAGTCAGGAAACTTACCAAATTTTACTTTATTGATCATGTTGTGAGATTGCTGATTCGGCATAATAATGATGTTTGGACTTCCAAATCCCATTTCATTATGAAGAATATCATTCCATTGTCCATCATATCCTCCATTTTCGTGAATCATCTTGTTTCCAGCCATTTTCTAAAACCCAAAAGAATAGTGTGAGAGGCAAAAATCATAATAAAGGGGGAGTAACTTCAATATCTAACATCTTAGGTTTAATTCTATGATCGTTAGAGTAATTCTAGTACTATAACCTATACGCATACTTAACCTTAGAGACATCCCTAGACATACCTTAGAAATATCTCTAGGGATCTCACTAAAGTTCTCGCATCCTAGTTTCCAAAGGTTGACTAAACCTTTCCTCTGATACCAACTATAGAGACCCGAAGCTTGACGTACATGGACATTACATTACATTTGCGGAATACTTAGTACATAACAAAAACACACACTAAAGGATCGTAATAGTTTAGTGTCTTTGGAAACTCGGAACGTAATCTTCTAATCGTGGTGAAAGTTCTTCAATATCTCCCATAAAGGTCATCCCTTTTTTCTACCTAAAACCTTTCTTTATATCCTGGGGAAAAGAAAACATAAAAGGGTGAGCTCAAATGCTCAGTAAGGGTAAACAAAAGAAAAAAAATCAATCACATCATATACATAGCTTTTGGAAATCTTAACCTGCAAAAGAGCTCATAATATCATAACATGGGGTAAATCATGGCAGTGAAATGTAATCACAATAATCATAACTTAAAACATGGAACTTTGTGGCATACACACATAATCATAGATAATCATTTCTTGTTAGTCATGACTCATTGCCAAGACTATCTTAGTGGACAAAGTCACTTTCTGAATTGAGCAACCCTCGTTTCAGTCCTGTTTCACTGAACCGGTATAACCTACCATTCCAGCCATGTCTATCTCATGAGATATAAAATCTTTACCCAATGCATTGGAGGGAGATATAGGTCCCACCCATCTCATAATGATACCATTCTTATGTGTGCCACAAAATCATAAATCATACATCATTTCATAACTCATGTAATAAAAATGGGATTCTTAAAACATGACATCATAAAACCATTCATATAAGATAAAGGAATTCATAAACATAATTCCATCACAACATAGTCAAATCAATGTAAAAATATGGATAGAAACAGAACCCTTTATTATCTTAGATGTAAAATAATTTTGATGAAACACTTGAAATGAATTCTTGAGGAAAATATCCTTTCTTCTTCAAAATCAATTTCTTTTCACAAAACATCATGAAATTTTAAAAGAAAGAGATTTTATTAAAAATAGTCATGAAATCTTTTGGAGGAAGCTTCATGAAAATAAGGCTTTATAAAACCGTAAAAATCCGTTCATGCCGTTTAAGTTAAAAAAAACATTCTTCGTACTTTTGTCGGAAAAGTCAAAAAGTACCTCGTATGAAAAAGCGACAAAAGATTCCTTTCATATTCTTTACTAAAAACTCACCGAAGAGTAAAATTGGATTTAAAATATTGTAAGTGGATGGAAACAATATTACATATTGAAGGAACATGGATCTGGATGATAAAATACACCCCAGTAAATACTTACGAATAAACAATCTCGGATAAAAATGAGATTGTGATATTTCCCTTACCTTAGGTCCGATTTGCTTTGTTCGTGTCCGAAGCTCCTGTATAATGGTTTAAATAATGTTATTGACTTATTACAGAATCATATTCATTGTTATTATATCATATATGGTTCACTTATGACATTATATTACCCGTTCTTTTGTAAATTCCATGTTAAAGAAGCGTTTTGGGTAAAATCGTTTCATTTATCATAGGTGTTTTGACTTGTTGTTCTTGACATCATTATTACTTATATCATGATTTACTTACTTCCAGAATATCAAATATGATTTATATATCATATATATTCAGTATATATATATATATAATAGGTAGATAAATAAAATGAAAAACACCATTCATGGAGACGGTAGTCCGTACGTACGCATGAACGCTGTTTTCCTTTCCTTATTTTCTTGAAATGGAAGTAAGTAGATGACATACATATGTATATATATACATAAATCCAGTAGCTTTATAATGTAATATATTTCATTATTATTTCTTATATATACATTATAATCATTCTTAAATGGTTAACATGGAGAATGAATCTCATCGCGTCGTGGAGACGGTATTCCGTACGTACGCACGAGCGATGATATCATTTCTATAAATATTGAATTGAATTGGAGTGGATTATAAAATATATCAGAATCAATATGATGTTGTAATAAATATGTATAGTTATTCTTTACACCATTATACCCATCCATGTAAGGTGGTGGTGGAAAATAGATTACACCACGGCGTGGAGACGGTATTCCGTACGTACGCACGCGCGGTGATTTCTTTTTCCGTAGGATGGATAGATGGTGAAATAGGTTTGTTTCATACTTATAATAACATATCAGTATATGAGTGATACTGATGTTATTACTTCATAATGAAACAACCTAAGAAGAAGAAGTGGAAGAAGAAATAAAGATGAAAGAATTGGTAACGGTAATTACCTCTTCTTTGAAGCGCCTTTTGGAGACCTCCTCTTAGGGAACTAAAATTGGTATTTGAGTAAGACCAGAACCTCTAGGATGTTGCTAGGGAAGTGGAGAAGAGATTTTGGCAGGGGTTGGCCGAGCTTGAGTGCTCAAATTTGTGTGAGGAGGAGGGGGAGGAGGTGTCCTTTTATAGGGGAGGAGAGGGGCACCTTAGGAATATCTCAAAATATTATTTTATATTAAAGTCAAAATCGGTTTATAATGGTTCCAAAGGGTCTTATTTCGAAGCTAAAGTGGGGATGGGTCGAAATCCTATCATCCAATAGGATTTAGACAAGTTTAGGGTATTATTTTAACCTTATCAATTAGATTTAACTCTAAGTTAAATAATTTAACTTTTACCGTGTCTTTTTGTTTTCTTTCACTATATGGTTAATAAACTTACTATAACATGCCAAACGAACCCCAAATTGTATATTATTAATACATATATCCTTATCTAAGTCATTTGGCCGAACCTTAGATTTTTAGGAATAAAATAACAATTAATAATATAATATTTGATTTAAAAACTATTTTGTGTCAATTTTGACACTATTTGATATATGATTTTTGTGAAAGTCATAACAGAATTATATGTTCGAACCAAGTTGATTAAATCAACATTAATATATCATAGTAACCTATAAAATTAGTGTAATTCATAAAAAGTCTCAAATTACATTTATTTTGGTGTTTATAACATCAATTATGTCAATATTTAATTAACAAGATAATTACTGCATCATCTTTGTGTCATAAATAAATTAAATTATTTGATGTCTAAAAATTACAAATAAAATACCATCATGTAGTAAATCTTTTTATCTTTCTAATTAATATTTACAATCGAATTTATCTTATGTATAACCCCATATTAGAAATGATTTACTTATTAAACTTTGATTTTAACTATTTTAACCCTTCTTTAAATAAATTAATAATAAATGTCCTAATCTAATCCAAGTGGGCCTAAATGGTCATATTTTATTCCTAAGTTTATTTTTGGTCGAATTACACTTGTCCAATAGAATTAGGACATGTGTTAGGGTAATATTAATATCATATTTACCCTTAGTTACCCTATTTACTATTAACCGTGGTAAAAAAAGTAAAAAGTTACTATTCACCAAAAATTTATTTTCATCTCATTGAACCACATTTTAGTCCTTGATATTAACCGTGTCTCTCGGATTTTCTAAATTCCATTCACAGAAGTGGTAAAATTAAGTTTTATGCAAAATTCAGTTTTTAACCTACCACTTAGTGGTTTCACTATTCATCAAAAATTGAAGTTTTTCAGAAAAATGCCAAAATTTCACCCTAAGCTATAATTGATATTCCGAATTCAAAAATGATTTCTATTTTACAAAATTCCCAACATATAAGTTGCATTAATTAATTTTATAATTAAATCCCGCTGTTAAAACAAATAGCATGTTTTTAAGAAACAATATCTATCAAAAGATTGACATTTGATTATGTCTGGTTTAAATGTGAAATTAAAACCAATGACCAACATTGTATTAAATTGTAAAAATATATTCTAAATATACTTTAAAACCACTCAAATTAATGATTTATCACTATTAATTATTTCGATTAAAAAAGTTGTTTTTAATTATAATTTAGTAATTTTCACTATTCATCAGAATATGAAAGTTATCCGAAAAGTACCAAAATTTCACCTTAGGCTAAATTCGATACTCCGAATCCAAAAATGAAGTCCATTTTGAGAGTTAAAATTTCTAAAATTTAAAAAGTGGTTATTACTATTCATAACGGCTAGTTTTAATAATATTTTAATAGCGTATCATTGTTTCGTGAAACTCAGGATTACGTACCACACACGCTATCGAGGAAGGTTGCGATTGCGTGTAATGCAAGGCAAGTCAAGGATGCGTGTTGTGCAAGCTCCTTTTGGTGTAGCGTATAACACAAGACATTAGTGAAATTAAAAATAATATTTTTCATAAAATCTTGGGCTGTTACAATAGTGGCACAATGATCTGTGATGCACAGCGGCGCAAGGAAAAAATGGAAATTTATTGAAAATTAAATTGAATATTGAATAAAACCTGACCATGATATCCATTGAAATAATGTTTCACATAATATTTGATGATCAAGATATGTTTTAGATGTTATAAATTTATTAATTAGAGAAAAATTAGGATTATGACTCTTGAAATTGGTAATTCAAATCATGTTTTATGTTTATAATGTGTAAAATTTACAAGGAGTGAAAGTAGTACACAATTTGAATGAAGAGAAATAATGAATCAGAGGGACCTTAAATTTCATGGTGTGAAATCATCATTCACACTATGAATGTTCCTAGGAAGACCCATATATAGGTAATTTTATGTATCTTTCAACAGAATCCCATGGTCTTGACCCAGAGTGATCATTTTACAATAGGTTTGATCGGGGAAACGTAAAGAAAACATTCAAGATTAAAAATAGGGGTTATGAAAGAAGGAATCCATTATTCATTCCAAGAGTAGAGGTTCAACCACTATAAGGTTAATCTAGGGTTATAACATGGAGTTCTTCATAGATAGGTTTTTCAATTGGTATCATATGTTCTAAAATTAATCATAAAACCGAATGATCCTTATTTTTATTCCAATCATTCACTTTCTCAAACTTTCCATTATAATCTATTTTCTATAGGAATTGGTTTATTCATCATTGGTAACAACCCAATTATGATTGTATAAACCCCATAGGGGAGTGGAGAATTGGTAAAAAGGGGTTTTAGACCAACAAATTATGATTTTCCTTCACTCATAAGACAATTTTATTCAATAGAATTTTGTTTTTAATGCACATATATTTTATTCAACCTTGATACATTGAATATATTCCTTCATTAATGAATTAATGCCAACATTATTGAGATAATTAATTCATGGCCATTGAATTATACTATTCTTTTGCTTTTGTAAATAGGATCTTAATTTTATTTTTCTATTTTGGTTCATCAAACCATGATAAATTAGGATAGATCAAAGGATTTTTTGTGATTGATAATTTCTCATATCAATAAAATTGAATGGATTCACAACTATTTAATATGGATTTTTAATAGAACTTTAATTAATTTATTTATAAAAATCACTCCTAGAAACTAGTTTCGCCCCCACCCCCATTTTTTCTCTTCACTTTTGTTTTATTTTCTTTTATTTAATTATTTTAAATAAAAATAATTAAAATTGGGAAGAACCACCCCTTGGTAATGAGTTTACATCATTGAAATCCCTGCTCTCTATGAGATCAACCCTAATTTCTCTTATGCTACACCTTTATAGATAATACGTTTTGAGACATTATAAATTTTTAATTTGATCCTGACTGTAACAAACGAGACTTTTATGAGAAATATTTTCTTTTTATAAATCATAAAAGGAATCTTTCACTACACACAACACTATCTTGGCTTGATTTACACGTAATCGCGACCTTCCTCGATAGCTTGTGTCGTACGCAATACCGAGTTTCACTAAACAACGATATGCTATTAAAATATTATTAAAACTAGCTGTTATGAATAGTAATAACCACTTTTTGAAATTTTGTAAATTTTATTTTTCAAAATTGACTTCATTTTTGGATTCGGAATATCGAAATTAGCCTAGGGTGAAATTTTGGTATTTTTCTGAAAACTTTCAATTTTTGATGAATAGTGAAACCACTAAGTGGTAGTTCAAAAAACTGAATTTTTCATAAAACATAATTTTATCGCTTCTGTGAGTGGAATTTTGAAAATTCTAGAGACACGGTTGATTTCAGTAAGTAAAATTTAGTTCAATGAGATGAAAGTAATTTTTGGTGAATAGTACCTTTTTACTTTTATTTACCGTGGTTAAAAGTAAATAGGGTAATTAAGAGTAAAAATGATATTATTATTACCCTAAAACATGTACTAATTCTATTGTATAAGTGTAATTCGACCAAAAAAAACCTTAGGAATAAAATATGACCATTTAGGCCCACTTGGATTAGATTAGGAAATTTATTATTAATTTATTTAAAGAAGGGTTAAAATAGTTAAAATCAAAGTTTAATAAGAAAATTATTCTTAATATAGGGTTATACATAAGATAAATTCAACTATAAATATTCATTAGAAATATAAAAAGAATTACTACATAATTATATTTTATTTTTAATTTTTAGACTTTAAATAAGTTAATTTATTGATGACACAAAGATGATGCAGTAATTATCTTATTAATGAAATATTGACATAATTGATGTTATAAATACCCAAATAAATGTAATTTGAGACTTTTTCTGAATTATACTAATTTTATATGTTAATATGACATGTTAGTATTGATTTAGTTAATTTTTTCTAACTAATAATTCTTTTATGATTTTCACAAAAATCAATTACCAAATAGTGTCAAAATTGACATAAAAGAGTTTACAACAAATATTATATTATTAATTGTTATTATATTCCTAAAAATCTAAGGCTTGGTAAAGATACTTATATCATGATAGGTGTATCATTAATGGACCACTTGGAGGTCTCTTGTATGTATATGGTAAGTTTATTAACTATATAATATACAAATACAAAGTGACATGGTAAATGTCAATCTAATTAACTAAGAGTTAAAACTAAAAGATAAGGTTAATATAATGACCTAAACGTGTCTAAATTAGATTGGATGAGATTATTTCGACCCATCCCCACCTTATCTTTTAAATAAATCAATTTGGAGCTATTTAAAACCGAATATGACTTTATAATAAAATAATTTTTTTAGTTTTTCCAAAGGTGCCCCTCTCCTCCCTTATAAAAGGGCACCTCCTCCCCCTCTTCCTCACACCACTTTGAGCCTTCAAGATCTGCCAACCCCTGCCAAATTCTCTTCTCCACTTCCATAGAAACATCATAGAGGTCCTGGTCTTCTTAAAAGACCAATTTTAGTTCCATAAGAGGATGTCTCAAAGAGGCACTTCAAAGAAGAGGTAATGTCCGTTATCGATTCTTTCAACTTTATTTCTTCTTCCACTTCTTATTCTTTAGTTGTTTCATTATGAAGTAATAACATAAGTATCACTCATATACTTATATGTTATTTTAATTATGAAACAACCCTATTTCACCATCTATCCATCCTATGGAAAATGAAATCACCGCGCGTGCATACGTACGGAATACCGTCTCCACGCCGTGGTGTAATCTATTTTCCACCACCACCTTACTTGGATGGGTATAATGGTGTAAAAAATGAATATATATGATTATTGTGAAGTGATATTGATTCTTAAATAGTATACATACACTCCAATACAATTCCACGATCATAGGAATGATATCATCACTCGTGCGTACGTACGGAATACCGTCTCCACGATGTGATGCAACTCGTTCTACATGATCTTCATTGCATAATGATTATATAAATGAATTGAATTAATGAATATGATATATATTACACTAATACCATTCTGGAAATGAGGTATCTAAAACCTAAAAAGAAAAATGTGAATTTATTCGACAAAACACGCAAAAGAACAAAAAGTAATAAACACCCGGATAACAAGTAGTAAGGAAATATTACTAATAAGAAGCTAATAATATGACCATATATGATATCATAAAAATATGTATGATTCTGGAATAAGTCAATAACATTATTTAAATCATTATACAGTAGGTTAGGACACTTATGAAGAAAATTGTACCAAAGGTAAGGGACAATCTCGCAATCTCAATTTTTATCCGAGATTGTTTATACTTCAGAATTTACTGGGGAATATTTATCATCCACATCCATGTTTCCTAAATATGTAATATTATTTATATCCTCTTGAAATTTTTTAAATCCAATTTTACCCTTCGGTTAGTTTTTAGTAAAAGATATGAAAGGAATCATTTGTCGTTTTTCGTATGAGGCACTTTTTGACTTTTCTGACAAAAGTACGAGAAGAATGTTTTTTTAACTTATACGGCATGAATGAATTTTTAAAACATTATTTCCAAGAATATTCCTTTTCAAGTTTTCAAGTTTATTTTTAATCAACTTCTTTTAGTTTAAAATCGTATGACATTTTAAGAAAGGAAAAATGTTTTTGAAGTAGAAAGGATATTTTCCTCAAGAATGGAGTTCAAGTGTTTTATCAAAATTATATTCCATCTAAGAAAATATAGGGTTCTGTTTCTATCCCTATTATTATATTGATTTGATTATGTTGTGATGGAAATATTTTTATGAATTCCTTTATCTTATATGAATTGTTTTATGACGTCACGATGTTTAAGATTCCCATTTTTATTACATGGGTTATGATATGATGTATGGTTTATGATTTTGTGGAACACATAAGAATGGTATCATTATGAGATGGGTGGGACCTATATATCCCTCCAATGCATTGGGAAAAGATTTTATATCTCATGAGATAGACATGGATGGAACGACAGGTTAAACTGGTTCAGTGAAACAGGACTAAAATGAGGAGTGAACTCGGTTCAGAAATGGACTTTGTCCACTAAGATAGTCTTGGCAATGAGTCTTGAATATAAGAAATGATTATCTATGATTATGTGTGTATGCCACAAAGTTTCATGTTTTAAGTTATGATTATTGGGATTACATTTCACTACAATGATTTATCCCATGTTATGAAATTATGATCTCTTTTGCAGAGTAATATTTCCAAAGTGTTATGTTCTTATGAATTTGATGTGATTGATATTTCTTTTGTTTACCCTTACTGAGAATTTGAGCTCACCCTTTTGTATGTTTTTCCCCAGGTCAGGAAGAAGGGTATTAAGTAAGATATGCCAAAAAGGGACTATATATATGATGAAATAAATGGGAGACAGTGTGGATGCTTTATGAACCAGTTGTTTATGTTTCCCAGTTTCTAAAGACATTATACATATACGGTCCTTTCATGGTTTTTTTATATGTTGTAATAAGTATGCTTCGATTTTGAAGTATTAACCATGTATGTAAAGTATTGTTTGCTATAGTTGGTATCAGAGTAAAGGTATAGTCAACCTTTGGAAACTAGGATGTGAAAGCCTTAGTAAGAAACCTAAGGATATGTCTAAGCATAGAACACAATCTTAGTGTTTTATAAATTTCCATGAACAACCTATGATAAGACCTTAAGTGTGAAATTTTATTCTTGATTATGTGGTTTTCCTATTATAATTAGTGTTGCTCACACTATTCTTCTTGGTTTTAGTCAATGGCTGGAACCTGAAGAAACCATGTTAATGCGGAATGTGACAAGAAATGCTATGATTGTCCCCCTGAGCAACCAAACGTTATGGGAGCTGGAATTCAAAATCTTGTATCCATGCTCACACAACATTCTCATGCTATGAATAATGTAGTACTTCCAAATGATCAAAGGAAGGAGCAAAATTCTGTCGAATCCTTCATGAGGCAGCGTCCACCTTCATTCAGCCGGTCTTCTGATCCATTAGTGGCTGAACAATGGATCAGTACCACTGAAAAGATATTTTCAGTTCTTCAATGTTCTGAACATGATAAAGTCATATTAGCAGTGTATCGTTTGGAAGGTGATGCTGATCAATGATGGAATATTATTAATAATACGAGGCAAAGGGATGAAATTGAATCCATGGAATGGGACGAGTTCAAGAACTTATTTTTCAGTATGTACTTCCCTCATATTCTTAGAACAAAGATAGAGAAGGAGTTTCTTGAACTAAAGTAAAAGGATGATGAATCTGTTGGTACCTACGAAGCAAATTTTACAAGACTTTCAAGGTATCCTTCTATTATTATTATCCAACCTAAGAGTAAGATCGATCAATTCTTTAGTGCCTTAAAACCAAGTCTTCTAAGGGCGTTAGCCATAAGGGACTTCAATAGCTATGAGGAAATCATTCAATGTGCTCTCAAAGTCGAGATGGAGATTGGAGTAACCCATCAGTCATATGGGTTTGATAAGAAGAGGAAAATGGAATTTAAAGGAAAATCTAAAGAGCGCACTGAAAATAAGATGAGTTTTCCCTTATGCTCAAATTGTGGAAAGAAACATAGAGGGATTTGTCTTAAAGTTACAAGTAAATGTTTCAAATGTGGAAAGGAAGGTCATCAGGCATTTTAATGCTGCAATAATGGGAAGAAGATGTCTAATGATGCAAAAAATGAAGGGATACACAGAATGAACCTACTACACTTCAATGTTTCAAGTGCAAGGAGATGGGTCATTATGCCAATCAATTCCCAAATCCAAGGGTTGATGATGATGGTCGACGTCAACAAACTCTTAAGGCTAATGACAAAGGAAAGTCACATGCAATTTCTATCAGCGATGTGAAGTACAATAACAAAGTGGTGAAAGGTACACTTACCATCCACTCTAAAGTAGCAAATGTTTTATTTGATTTTGGATCCACCCACTCTTTTATTTCTGAAGAATTTTCTAAGGTTATCACCGTATTACCTCAATAATTAGATGTTTAGTTAGCTGTGACAACCCCTAATGGGACAACAATCGCATCAAAAGTTTATAATTCTTCTCTGATTGAAGTTTGTGGGAAAGTGCTTCCTGCAAATATTGTGATCCTTCCTATAGTGGAATTTGATGTTATTCTTGGCATGTATTGGCATTCTTTATATGGAGATCATATCAATTTCCAAAGAAGGGAAGTCACATTTCATATTCCAGATCAATCTATGATTGTCTATCGATGCAAGGATGAACATAACCTTCCAGTGGAAATTTCGTCCATATTATGGGTCTTGATTCCACTAAATGAAGGTTATTTATCTCAAATGGTTGGTGAGAAACTCACGATTAAGAATATACCCATTGTACGGGAGTTTGACGATGTCTTTCCGGAGGAATTACCGGGTCTTCCACTAAATCGTGAAGTTGAGTTTTCAATAGAACTCGTACCGGGTTCTTTACCTATTTCAAAGACACCTTATAGAATGGCCCCAATTGAGTTGCAAGAATTGAAGAAGAAAATCCAAGAGAATCTTGATAAGGGATTCATACGCCCTAGTGCGTCACCTTGGGGAGCACCTGTTCTGTTTGTTAAGAAGAAAGATGGATCAATGAGACTCTGCATTGATTATCGAGAACTTAACAAGATCACTATCAAGAACAAATATCCTCTCCCGCGCATTGATGACTTATTTGAACAACTACGCGGAGCTCAATACTTTTCCAAGATTGATCTTCATTCAGGGTATCATCAATTAAGGGTCAAAATGGAGGATATATCAAAGACGACTTTCCGTACAAGGTATGGACACTATGAATTTATAGTGATTCCATTTGGTCTTACTAATTCCCCTTCTATCTTCATGGATCTGATGAATAGTGTCTTTAGAGACTATCTTGATCAGTTTGTGGTAGTCTTTATAGACGATATTCTGGTATATTCAAAGAGCAAGGAAGAACATGAAGATCACTTGATAATTATATTAAAGACCCTAAGAAAGGAGAAGATTTATGCCAAGTTTACCAAGTGTGAATTTTGGCTTCAAAAGGTTGCATTTTTGTGTCACATAATCTCAAAAGAGGGGATATCTGTGGATCCAGCAAAAACAGAGGTTATCGAAAGATGGTCGATACCAACAACAGTGACTGAGATCCGAAGTTTTCTTGGTTTGGCTGGATATTACCAACGTTTTGTGAAATATTTTTCACGATTATCTAATCCACTCACCAAGTTGACTCGGAAAGGAGTTAAGTTTGTTTGTACGAAGGAATGTGAAGAGAATTTCAAGGAGTTGAAAAGAAGGTTATCCAGTGCACATGTACTCACACTTCCTTATAGTGGAGAAAGGTTTGTGATCTACCGTGATGCATCCAAGAAGGGATTGGGGTGTGTTCTTATGAAAAATGATATGGTGATAGCTTATGCCTCATGACAGTTGAAAATACATGAGAAAAATTACCCAACTCATGATTTGGAGTTAGTTGCGGTAATATTTGCATTTAAGATTTGGAGGCATTACCTTTATGGAGAAAGGTGTGACATTTATACTGATCATAAAAGTTTAAAGTATATTTTCACACAAAATGAGCTGAATATGCGCCAAAGAGGATGGTTGGAGATGATTGAGGATTACGACTGCTCAATCCATTACCACCCTGGGAAAGCAAACAAGGTGGAAGATGCATTAAGTCGACAAGACCATGCCAGTTTATCCATGATGAGGATCACAAAAGATCCAATATTTATGGATTTAAAAAGGATGGATCTAGGAATTATAATGGAAAGGGAAAAATCTTATCTTTCTCAAATGAATGTTCAACCATATATACATGTGAAGATTAAAGAGGCACAGAAAGAAGATGTAGAGTTACAAAAGAAGGTGAGAAATGTTCCTGAATTCAACCTTGATTGTGATGGGATAATAAAGTTCCAGAATCGGGTTTCTGTTCCTCCCATCCCCAAATTAAAGAAGGAGCTGCTGGATGAGGATTATAGTTCTTCATTCTCTATTCATCCTGGAAGCACGAAGATGTATAGGGACCTGAAAGAGTACTTCTGGTGGGATGGCATGAAAAGAGTTGTTGCTGAAAATGTCTCTCGATGCTTAGTTTTTCAGCAAGTTAAAGCTGGGAGATAGAAGTCTAAGGGGATGTTACAACCATTACCCATACCTGAATAGAAATGGGAAAACATCACTATGGACTTTTTCATAGGACTTCCTAAAACATCCAAAGGAAATAATGCTATATGGGTCATAGTTGATCGTCTTACAAAGTCTGTAAACTTCATTGCTATTAGAGAGGATTTCTCTCTGGATCAGCTTGCCAGGATATATGTAAAGGAAGTGGTAAGATTGCATGGAGTACCACTTTCTATTATATCTGATCGGGATCAGAGGTTTACCTCAAAGTTCTGGTGAATTCTTCAACATACTCTGGATACAGAGTTGAGTTTCAGTACTTCTTATCATCCTCAGACAGAAGGTCAGTCTGAGAAAACAATTCAAACTCTAGAAGATATGTTAAGAGCTTGCTCTATGGATTTAAAAGGTGGTTGGGATCAACACCTACCTTTGGTGGAATTTTATTATAATAATATCTTTCACTCTAGTATTCGGATGGCTCCTTATGAAGCTCTCTATGGAAAGAAATGTAGGAATCCAACTTGCTGGGATGAAGTTGGGGAAAGAAAGCTATTAGGACCTGATCTTGTTGATGAGATGGCAGAAAAGGTCAGATCTATTCAACAACACATAAGAGCAGCTCAGAGTCAAAAGAAAAGTTATGATGCCAACCGAAGAAAAGACCTAGAGTTTGAAGTGGGTGATAAAGTGTTCTTATGAATATCTCCCGGGAAGAGGGTCATGAGATTTGGAAAGAAGGGGAAGTTGATCCCTAGATATATCGGTCCTTTCGAAATACTGGATCGTGTTGGAATGGTAGCTTACCGATTGGAGCTTCCACCGAATCTCTCTCAAGTTCACTATGTGTTCCATGTATCTCTCCTAAGAAAGTACATACCTGATCCTTCACATGTACTCAACTCAAAAGTTGTACCGCTGGAACAAGATCTTTCTTATGAAGAACAGTCGATAGAGATTCTCGAACATAGTGAAAAAGTCCTACGGAATAAGACCACTCGCTTGGTGAAAGTTTTATGGAGGAATCACCAATTAGAATAAGCTACATGGGAGCTTGAGGATATGATGAGGGAGAGGTATCCTCATCTATTTGTTACAAAGTGACGAATTTTGACGGTGAAATTCATTTTAAGGGGGGTAGAATGTAACACCCGAGACTTTTATGAGAAATATTTTGTTTTTATAAATCATAAAAGGAATCTTTCACTACACAAAACACTAGCTTGGCTTGCTTTACATGCAATCGCAACCTTCCCCGATAGCTTGCGTCGTACGCAATACCGAGTTTCACTAAACAACGATATGCTATTAAAATATTATTAAAACTAGCCGTTATGAATAGTAATAACTACTTTTTGAAATTTTGCAAATTTTATTTTTCAAAATTGACTTCATTTTTTGATTCGAAATATCGAAATTATCCTAGGGTAAAATTTTGGTATTTTTCTGAAAACTTTCAATTTTTTGATGAATAGTGAAACCACTAAGTGGTAGTTAAAAAAACTGAATTTTTCATAAAACTTAATTTTACCGCTTCTGTGAGTGGAATTTCGAAAATACGAGATACACGGTTGATTTCAGTAAGTAAAATTTAGTTCAATGAGGTGAAAATAATTTTTGGTGAATAGTAACTTTTTGCTTTTATTTACCACGGTTAAAAGTAAATAGGGTAATTAAGAGTAAAAATGATATTATTATTACCCTAACACGTGTCCTAATTCTATTGGATAAGTGTAATTCGACCAAAAACAACCTTAGGAATAAAATATGTCCATTTAGGCCCACTTGGATTAGATTAGGACATTTATTATTAATCTATTTAAAGAAGGGTTAAAATAGTTAAAATCAACGTTTAATAAGAAAATCATTTTTAATATAGGGTTATACATAAGATAAACTCGACTATAAATTTTCATTAGAAAGCTAAAAATATTTCCTACATAATTATATTTTATTTTTAATTTTTATACTTTAAATAAGTTAATTTATTTTTGACACAAATATGATGCATTAATTATCTTATTAATGAAATATTGACATAATTGATGTTATAAATACCCAAATAAATGTAATTTCATACTTTTTATGAATTCCACTAATTTTATATGTTAATATGACATGTTATTATATGTTTAATTAATTTTTTTAGAACTAATCATTCTTTTATGATTTTCACAAAAATCAATTACCAAATAGTGTCAAAATGGACATAAAATAGTATTTAAAGCAAATATTATATTATTAATTGTTATTATATTCCTAAAAATATAAGGTTCGGCCAAGATACTTATATAATGATGTTTTTATCATTAATGGACCACTTCGGGGTCTCTTGGATGTATATGGTAAGTTTATTAACTATATAATATAAAAATACAAAGTGACATGGTAAATGTCAATCTAATTATCTAAGAGTTAAAACTAAAAGATAAGGTTAATATAATGACATAAAGTTGTTTAATTCTATTTGATGAGATTATTTCGACCCATACCCACCTTATCGTCGAAATAAATAAATTTCTAGCTATTTGAAACCGAATATGACTTTATAATAAAATAATATTTTTAGTTTTTCCAAAGGTGCCCCTCTCCTCCCTTATAAAAGGGCACCTCCTCCCCCTCTTCCTCACAACACATTAAGCCTTCAAGCTCGGCCAAACCCTGCCAAATTATCTTCTAAAATTCTATAGAAACATCCTAGAGGTCCTGTTCTTCTTCAAAGACCAATTTTAGTTCCCTAAGAGGAGGTCTCAAAGAGGCGCTTCAGAGAAGAGGTAATGTCCGTTACCGATTATTTCAACTTTATTTCTTATTCCACTTATTCTTCTTTAATTATTTAATTATTAAGTAATAACATCAGTATCAATCATATAATGATATGTTATTATAAGTATGAAACAACCCTATTTCACCATCTATCCATCCTACGGAAAATGAAATCACCGCGCGTGCGTACGTACGAAATACCGTCTCCACGCTGTGGTGTAATCTATTTTCCACCACCACCTTTCTTGGATGGGTATAATGGTGTAAAGAATGAATATATATGATTATTGTGAAGTGATATTGATTCTTAAATAGTATACATACACTCCAATACAATTCTACGATCATAGGAACGATATCATCGCTCGTGCGTACGTACGGAATACCGTCTCCACGATGTGATGCGACTCATTCTACATGATCTTCATTGAATAATGATTATATAAATGAATTGAATGAATGAATATGATATATATATTATTAATACCATTCTTTAAATGAGGTATCTATAACCTAAAAATAAAAATAAGAATTTATTCGACAAAACACGCATAAGAACAAAAAGTAATAAACACCCGGATAACAAGTAGTAATTAAATATTACTAATAAGAAGCTAAGAATATGACCATATATGATATCATAAAAATAACTATGATTCTATAATAAGTCAATAACATTATTTAAATAATTATAATGGAGGTTCGGACACTTACTAATCTAATCGGACCTAAGGTAAGGGACAATCTCGCAATCTTAATTTTTATCCGAGATTGTTTATACTTCAGAATTTAATGGGGAATATTTATCATCCATATCCATGTTTCCTCGATATATAATATTATTTATATCCTCCTGTAATTTTTAAAATCCAATTTTAACCTTCGGTGAGTTTTTAGTAAAATATATGAAAGGAATCTTTTGTCGTTTTTCGTACGAGGTACTTTTTGACTTTTCCGAAAAAAGTACGAGAAGAATGTTTTTTTAACTTATACGGAATGAATGGATTTTTAAAACATTATTTCCAAGAATCTTCCTTTAAAATTTTTCAAGTTTATTTTTAATCAAATTCTTTTAGTTTAAAATCGTATGACATGTTAAGAAAGGAAAAATGTTTTTGAAGTAGAAAGGATATTTTCCTCAAGAATGGAGTTCAATTGTTTTATCAAAATTATTTTCCATCTAAGATAATATAGGGTTCTGTTTCTATCCCCATTATTATATTGATTTGATTATGTTGTGATGGAAATATTTTTATGAATTCCTTTATCTTATATGAATTGTTTTATGATGTCACGATGTTTAATATTCCCATTTTTATTACATGGGTTATGTTATGATGTATGGTTTATGATTTTGTGGCACACATAAGAATGGTATCATTATGAGATGGGTGAGACCTATATCTCCCTCCAATTAATTAGGTAAATATTTTATATCTCATTAGATAGACATGGCTGGAATGGAAGGTTAAACTGGTTTAGTGAAACAGGACTGAAACGAGGAGTGAACTCGGTTGAGAAATGGACTTTGTCCACTAAGATAGTCTTGGAAATGAGTCTTGACTAATAAAAATTGATTATCTATGATTATGTATGTATGCCACAAAGTTTCATGTTTTAAGTTATGATTATTGGGATTACATTTCCCTACAATGATTTATCCCATGTTATGAAATTATGATCTCTTTTTCAGGGTAAGATTTCCCAAATGTTATGTTCTTATGAATTTGATGTGATTGATATTTCTTTTGTTTACCCTTACTGAGCATTTGATCTCACCATTTTGTATGTTTTCTTTCCCTAGGTCAGGAAGAAAGGTATTAAGTAAGATATGCCAAAAAGTTACTATAGATATGATGAAATAAATGAGAGACCGTGTAGATGCTTTATGAACTAGTTGTTTATGTTTCCCAGTTTCTAAAGACACTATACCTATACGGTCCTTTCATGGTTTTTTTATATGTTATAATTAGTATTCTTCAATTTTGAAGTATTAACCATGTATTTAAAGTATGGTTCACTATACTGACCAGAGGATTTAATGACATGATTTGGATTAATAAAATTTTGGATCCATTATCAAGGAGTAGTGGAGAAAAAAACCTACTCAAGACTAATGTATTGAAATGCATACCTAGAGTATTTGAACACATGGGAAACACTAAATTATGAAGGGTGGTCACTTAAATAAATATATGGAATGAATATTACTCTAATGAATATGATGAATCCCAACATCAACAGTGGAGAGACACCTATTTTCAGCCTTTTGGAAGATATACAGACTCTTAATTTTAGAAAAGGGATTACTAGTATGATTAGTGCACTTATGATGACACATAATATTAAAACATTCAATAGGAGAATCCTGAAGATAGAAGATATGGTTCGCTCACACAATAAATTAAAGGCATGGATAAAAGGATGGATGATCATGAGTCATAACTCAGGGAACATGGAAAATTTACCACTCACATTTCTCAGGTTATATAAAATTAAATTCCTTAGTATGAAACTTATAGAGACCCTAGACTTTTTCACATATCATTAAATGATTTAAAACTTAAATACACATCAAATTACAAGTCAATGATCATACGGTCTAGTTTCATGGAAGACTTGGTACAAAAAAATAGAACTAAATAAAACATTTATTTATTTAATCTTTATAAAGAGCTCCAAACTTCCTTTGATCCATTACATCAGAGTAGGATAACATGGGGATAACATGAGAAAATGGTATGATATAAAATTCTAGTAAAGGAATAATCATAAGAATAAATCATAGCACATGGGTTAGAGGGAACGACATAATGATATAAAAGGCCAAGAACATGATTAAAAAAAGGAATCATAATATTTAGAACATGAGATCATATATTCATGGAATCATAGAAATGTGGTTGTGCAATAAAATTTAGTTTAGCACGATTCAAGGCTCATTGCACATAGAGGATCATTATTCAAGGCTACCCACTAAGACTATTTCACATGGAGCACAAGTCAAGGCTAACCGTTGGGACCATTGCATGTGACGTCTCATGATACTAAACTCTACCCAATTCATTAGATCAATATTTGTGTGAACCCATCATAACATGTTTGTGAATATTTTTTCCACATAAATAATTATACATAATCAATCATACATTAACATACGGGTACCCATTTAAATAAATGGGTATCATAATCATGTCACAAAGCATAGTAAATGGGTGTATCATACAAGGGTACGCAAAGGAAAGGGGTTAAAACATAAATGGATATTTATAAGGGAAAATAGACATATATCATGGTAATTTATTTCAAATATATGTGATAACATGTAAAAAGAGTATTTAAGACACTTTAGCATAAAAAATTATATTGCGGTTTTAAGGAAAATACTAAAGGGCATTTAAAACATAAAAGGGCATAATCTTTTATATAAAACCAGAAGTGAAATAATAAATTTATCATAATAAAAAAGGTTTATTTTATAAAAATAATGGTGTATTAAAACATATGATAGAGTATACTTGAAATTGGGTAAGAATTCCGGAAGATCCCTTAAATTGGGCTTGCTTATCAGGAAGAATTGAATAGGGAACCTTTTAAAAACATGTATATACATGAAAGAGAATGATAATTGGATCTTGATACATATGTTCAAAAAATATAAACAAAATTTATAATATTTACTCTATGATAATATATAATTTCATTTGGGTAAAAAGATATAAATAATAACCTGAAGGAATAATGGAGGTTTAGGTATAATCCTTTACCTTAAGTCATAAGGTGTTCATCACTTGATCTTAATTTACTAGATAATAAAATTAGATTTATTAATTTATAATTATATAAAATCATTTAATTGTTTTATTAAAACCTTTATAATTTCATTCATGGCTTTTTTAGGGGTTAAGAGGTTTAATTTCACTATTTGGGAGCATTTGTTTCCTTGGATTTCATGATCGATTTACTTTTATATGTGTATGGATAATCATGTAAGATGAGGACGGTTTTACAGAATTGAATTTATATTTTATTAGATAGCAGACATTATTTTTAAATTTCTTTAATATTAATTTGGTTATTTTGAGTGAGGAAGAATCATTATATAAAATATTAATGATAACCATTTTGGTTAATTGGGAGTTTCTTCATCACAATGAAATTAATTAATACCATTTGAAGAAAATGATTCCAGAACCTTAAATAGGATACATTACATACATAATAATCTAGTTCAACCATAAAAATGTTTTCATGAACATAATTTATAATGGCAATATAAATTGAAAACCTGGCGTCCTTGAATGTGATAAATTAACACATCTCGGATGGTGTTTCCATTTCTAGTATAAAAGGAGGGGAAATAAGAGATGATGATGAATTATTCCATTAGAATAAAAAGAATTCTGGTACATGTAAGGTACTAGAGTTATCCTACCATTTGAATGAGTAGAGGAGAGGATATAAAAGAATACAAAGAAACTTGAAAAGAAATTAAAAGAAAGCGGAAGTGGGTTTTACATCTTTATTCTTTCGTCTTGATTACATCATTATGGGAGAGGTTTTGTTCTTTTGATGAGAAAAAGTGCTGTCAAATGTGGGATAGGATCGTAGGGAGATATTTCATCTGAACTTGGGTAAGGAACAAGGATTTTGAGGTGTGAGGTGAAGCATTGGTGAGGGGTTGTATTTATAGTGGGGTAGGGGAGTGTTTTCTCAATATTTAATTCATTAGTTTATTATTTTGATCAAGACAAGAAATAGTGCTAATTATTGAGACTAAAAATAGTAATTAGATCATGTTAGTTTGAACCACGAGTGATTAAATCAACTATTACTATTTCCTCTGGAAATGGGAATGACCTCATTGATTTAAGGTTCAAAAATTCCAAGTGGTTTTTAACGGGTTTGTTCGTAGAACCGGAAACATCCAATGATTCCATATCCATTTGGACCTACTTTCCAAAGGTAGGTGCACATTAGTTATGAACCGATGAGACTTAAGAATTTTCATTGGTCGAGAGGATGGGAGGTCGGACTCATCACACCATTTTAAGGAGAATTATGGTCTACCCCGGGACACTCTTTATAGATTTAAGTTATGTTCGTGAATCCTTATAAAATTACCAAGTGTGAAAATGAGCTTTACTTTAGATATGACAATCAATGATTGATATGTATGAGATTTAGAGAATATTTTATATGTCTTCGAGGTTCTTCATCGATAGAGAATCATATGTATTTGTTAGAGATTCTTCATCAATGGTATCTTTAGACAGATTATATAGAAATCTCTTGGTCATTATGATAACCATACTGGTTTTAAATCCACTCAGTGGGGAACTTGAAGTTTATTTTCATTCAGAAGGACATGGATTATTTCAGAGTTGGGATCGTACCCGCAGATAGGCTACCTACATATCCTTTGTTTTAGAAAAGGAATCAGAACCCATGTAGTTCGAGTAAATAAATATGAGTTTTATGCATGATTGATGGCTCAAAGAAAGATGTCATAATTACTTTTACACTCTAAGCTCATGTAAATCATTCTCGGTGTGAGAAACAAGAGGTATTGGTAAAACCATACAATTCTGCCATGAAAGATGCAATTATAAGAAATGATGTGGGGATTATGTATGTATGACTGCCCAGATAGATGATGATTAGGATTTACTTTAGGGAAGAACCTTGGGAATAAGGTCCATAAAGGTATATGTGATTTATGGAGATTTGGATACTTAACTTAAGAATTAATCCTGATAAGGAGGCCCAAATTAGAGAGGACTTATGATTTGGTTTTACTCTTGAGAAGGAAGCCCAAATCAAAAGTAAATTAAGACTGGTAAAGAGAAATTATGGTTGTGTATTACTCTTAAAGAAGAGGCCCAGGTTAAAGGGAATTATGACTGGGGCTTACTCCTAAAAAGGAAGACCAGGTTAAGGTAATTTGGATTTTGGGAACTTGGGGATTACTCCTGAGGAGGATTCCCATATTATGGTTGGGGCTTACTCCTGAGGAGGATGCCAAAAATTAAGGGAACTTGAAGACTGGGGCTTACTTCTGAAAAGGAGGCCCAGGTTAGGGGACTTGGGGATTACTCCTACGGAGGATTCCCAAATTTGGGATTTTGAAATTTGGGGCTTACTCTTGAAAAGGAGGCCCATTTGTTAAAGAGACTTGAGACTTATGGCTTATTCCTGAGAAGGATGCCTAAGCTAATGGAATTTATGAGTGGGGATTACTCCTAAGAAGGAAGCCCAAATTAGAGAAATTATGACTCGGTCTTAGTCCTGAAAAGGAGGCCCAGAATTAAGGGGACTTGGGGCATACATCTGTAGAGGATTCCCATGAATAGACTTCTCATTTTAAATAATGAGGTTGAATTAATGGAATCTCTAACCATAATTACATAATGATATGTAAATCACTATGTTTTCAGAGATGTTCCATAGAATTCCTTTCAGACAAGGAAGCCAACCAAGGAATCATGCCATAAATGGCTTTGAAGAGGATTATGAAGGATAAACCTTAAATAGGAGAGGTGAACTTGAAGAAAGAAAGTGAATAGGCAGGAGGGGCACCCAAAAAGAGAGAGGTGCGCAAGTCCTGCATGGGCGTGCAAGTCCTGGTCGCGCAAGTGTACTTGTGTGACACATGGGTACTTGCGTGATGGTCAACCCTTAGGGTAATACTTGGGAGAGACTTGGCTCAAGACCTTATTATTATCCCTAAAGGCTTCCAAAAGATTGGCGTGCAAGTTATGTTGATTGAATAAGGCGGCACACAAGTGTGGCCATTTCCCTTAAGGGCTGACCACTTAGGCGCGCAAGTGTTGATGAGTTTCAACACTTATGTCGTGTTTCCCCTGTTTAGAGCTTCCATTATAGGTAAGAAATTACCTTATAAGTGTTTTAAAGACTTCAAGAAGAGACTAGGGTGTCAGGAGATCGAATCTAAGTTTTGGAATTTTTCAATTTTGAAATGGGGGGCCCACAAGGCGTATTTATAGGCTGCTGAAGTCCCTAGGAGAAATTCAATGAGAGCACGCAAGTCACCTACGCGACCAATATACGGCGTGAAAGTATACATGTGCGACCATGATGAAACTTTCACAACCCAAGTGGGAAGAAATCCTTCTTCAATCCTTTGTCAATTTTTTATGTTTCTTCAAAGGATGAATAACTTTGGACAAATGTATTTCACTTTTTTAGTCATTTAGACTTTGTGATGGAAAGGAGCGTCAACAAAAGTCCCCCCTCAGAGTTGGATCCAAAAGAAATGAGGATGTGACTCTGAGGTAAAGAAGATGACCAAGGAAGGGCGGTGTGCAAGTTTTGAGCATGCAGATATCGGCGTGCAGGTGAGAGGCACGCATCTCGCGTCGCGCAGGTTTTGGCGTGCAAGGGTGCAGTCTGGCCTATAAATATGCAGCCATTCCTTGCGCAAAGCAACCAGTTTCAGATATTCCCGCTCTCGCTGCGCAAGTGTCCTATTTTCTGTTGGTTCTTTGCGTCATGCTTCTGTAGAGGTATTTTGACCTGCACGGTGATACCTGCGCGCCAAAACCTATGTGACCGGATGAGACTTGCGCGCCAAAATTGGACTTGTGCACCTTAATTCCTTATCCATTTTTTCACTTTTATTCACAAATTTTATGAAAAATAAAGTCACTTAAGAGTTAATTATTCAACCTTTGTGCAGATTCAATGGCTCCTAGAAGGATTGGAATGGCTAATGAGAAGGATAAAAAGTGGATTGATGACATAATGAACCTCGTTGTCCATGATTATTATGATATCTATGACAGAACTCTCCCATATTTGGCCATGTACTTGAAGAAATATCATATCTCATTGCTGGTTGGTGAAGAGAAGACTATCATGAAATTAGAATAATATAAAACTATCATGACATTAGAACAATATATGAAAAGGGTACTCTCTCCAAATGGCTCTTTACTTCTAATAATCCATTCTCAAATCCATGTATCCATCTTCCAAGTCTCTTGGGCAGAAATAGAGTCACTGTTTGATCAGCAGAAAATTTTCTCAAACCGCACCCAAGAACATTCTTTTACAATTTTTCCAAGAAGATCCGGTATCACTACGTCTCTTATTGTATCCAGTTGAATGAATGAATTATAGGTGGCTACTGATGAAGCTCGGAATGTTGTAAATAAAATGAAGAGTTATGTTGAAAGCCTTTTGTAATTCTTGGAAAAGAGAAGAGAATCCAATCTGTGGATGTCCTTATAACTCTTGTGCATCAATGAAAAACACTTTCATCTTCAATCATTTGTGCATGCCTTCTTTTTCTACCTGCTTTAAATTTCACCTAAGCCAATGGGCCTAGTACGAATTGATTTATTTTTACTAGGATTATTATAAATAACCCTACAAACTTTGAATGTTTTCAATTGCTCAATATTACCTAAAATCATACAAAATGTATGTTTAGTGAGCTGGGACTTGACTTTTATTCAGATTTCCCTTGTCTTTTGTGGGTAGTTTAAATTCATGCATGTCGGACATAAAAAGGCTAATGTTTATGGTCAAAATAGCTTTGACCGAATGGATTAACATTGACTCAATTCCTTGATAATTTATCTGAAAACATATTACCATGTTCAAATATGAGGGAAAATATATATATGATGAATTAAGAAATTTTGAATCTGAGGAATGATATGAAAAATGGCTAAAAGGCATTAGAAGAAGTAGTTCCCAAGAAGGAAGTTACCGCTATTTAAAAAACCCGTTAGGGGGTAGAATTATGTAGGGCCACCTAAGGGCACTGGCTACATAGTCAAATAATAGCATCTTTTGGCTGACAGGTCCATTATGTAGACTACTTATGCAAGACTACCTAAGGGCATGTGCTGCATAGTCAGGCAAAAGAACTCTCAGAAATTTACTTTTCTGCTGCTAAAAATCCAATGAAAGTTTGTGGGGATTTAAATTTTCCAAAGCATAGAGTTTGCTGTATGGAGAGGGGTACTTGAATATGGAGAAGATATTTCCAAACAAGATTGTCTAAGAACTGGATGAACGTCACTCCTACGAAGGTCTGACCCAAACATAGGGAATGGAAATATAAACCAAAGACTTGAATACTTTCAGATCATGAAAAACAGTATGGGACAACTATGTTAAGGGTGGCTATTTTCTGTGGATCCTTACATATTGTCGATAAGACCAATAAGGAAAACATAGGTTTCCTTCCAAATAATGAAGTTACCATTATTTGAAAAACATGTTAGGGGGTTGAATTATGGAGGTCCACCTAAGGGCATTGGCTGCATAGTCAAATAATAGCATCTTTTGGCTGAAAAGTCTGTTATGTAGACTGTTTATGCAAGGCCGCCTAAGGGAACGTGCTGCATAGTCAGGAAAAAGAACTCTAAAAAATTGGACATTTTGTGACCAAAATTCTAGTAAAGGGTTATGGAGATCTGGAAGTATTTAAGGTTAGGATTATGACACATAAAAAATGGGCATTTGTTCAATGCTTGTAGAGATACACAGACCGATGCTAACCATAATCATGTTGTGGCTGGGTCCTGAATTGACATGTTGGACTTCACTGTGCATCCCATAAGGATAGGAATCATGCCATACGTAGTTCTTGAAATATAGTTTAACGTCATGTGAGATCAGAGTATAGGAAATCTTAGTTTAGGGTCATAGAGATCGGACCATAATAATGAATACACTGTGTGTGTTTTCATAGGGACTTTTCAGCCAGGGGACTGAAAGTTGAATTTGGGGTTACGCCCAAAGACATGGAGATGGATTTGAGGGATGCTCGAACATTTCTACATATCCTATGAGGATGGGAATCAAGCCACACATCATTCTTAAAATACCCTTTGTTAAGATTTGGTTCATACAATTGAAGGGTGAAAGGGGACTTTAGTGCATTGGTGGTTTGACCCAAGATAAAAGGTTCGGGCATTGCCATGTATGCACGTAGTCTTTAGAGGATAACATGATCAGAGATTAATGTAAATAATGATTCCCTCTCAGGTGAGAGTGCAAATTAATGTTGTATTTTATTGTCATACAGAACAAAAAGTGTGAATAGTTTAACGTCATATAGCAAGGACGATGGTGAACCAATGTAAAAAGTATTGGTTCTAGGGCTGCTTCACATATCAACATCATATGAGATAGAGGTGAACCAATGTGAAGAGATTGATTTTGGACTTGAACCTCAGGAGGTTGCCTACGTACCCAGCCTAGATGGCAAGGATCAAAGTCGGCGTAGTTCAATTAAAGAATAAATTTGTGATCAAGTTGTTCCTGAGGACAACAACCTAAAAATGATGTCAGGACTTACACATGGTTAGAGACCCAGAGATGGTGTTATGGTTGAAGTTTACTCTAAGCTCACATGAGTCATACTAAGTTTGAGAAACAAGGGGTAGAAACAACCTTAACGATGCATAGTTTAATGTCATGTAAGACATATGAAGGGACTATGAAGTTTAGATTCTTGCACTGAGGACTATTTGTGCTGCAAAGTTTAGTGTCATGTAGCAGAGAAAAAATACAGTTTAATGTCATGTAGGACGTATTTAAGGGACTTTGTCAGTTTTACGTCATGTAGGAAGAATGAGCAGTACAGTTTAACGTCATGTAGGACAAATATAGGGACACAGTTTAGCGTCATGTTGGATAATAAGGGTGTTGTACAGTTTATCGTCCTGTATCTAATATGATGGGGACAATACAGTTTAACATCATGTTGGACGAAAAGGGGACTGTGCAGTTTAATGTCATGCAGTGAGGAAAAAAGAGGAAATATTTTAATATCATATTGGATGTATTAGGGACTTTTTCACAGTTTAACGTCATGTTGGACGATGGTGTGAATAATTTAAGGTCATATGCATGGACCAGAGATTATGCAGTTTAACGTCTTGTTGGACGTAACAGACTTCTATACAGTTTAGCATCATGTATCTAAGAAGTCACAGTTTAACATCGTGTTGGACGTAAGTGAAAATATTTTAAGTTCATATGCATGGACCAAGGATGGTGCAGTTTAATGTCTTGTTGGACGTAAGGGACTATGCAGTTTAAAGTCTCGCAACAAGGAAAACATAGTTTAACATCATGTTGGACGATATGGATGCATATAGTTTAAGGTTCTATGCATGGACCGTGGATGTATTTTGTGTTTATACAAAATAATTCTTCAGAAATATGGCATTGGTTGGAGTCGTAATGAGTTCTCTATCCATTCAGATTAAAGAATAAGATCCATTGGAGTAGACCTTATGTATTGAATAAGGTCCTTCCCATTTTGGCTCCAGCTTTGGATGTTTCTTTCCTGGTATCATTGTAGTTCTGATAACCAATACCAATTCTCCCTGAATTATTGAAAGAAGATGAACTTTTTGTTGAAATCTCGTGTTATTCGATTCTGATAGACTTCTACGTGGTGTAGGGTGCACAATCTTTTCTCATCTAATTGATAAAATTCATCCAATTGCTTTTGAGATTGTTCATCTATAGATGACTGATCACAAATAGCTAACCTAAGTGAGGGTAATTGAACCTCAATGGGCAAGACTACTTCTGTTCAACATACCAATGAATATGGAGTTGACCGCATTGCAATGCGGGTGGTGGTCCGATAAGCCCATAAAGCATGAAAGAGTTTATTAGGCCATGATTTCTTATCTTTATCCACCATCTTTTGCAGTATGTCTGAAAGAGTATTTTTGAAAACTTCTATCTAGCCATTGGAAACTGCATGATACTAAGATGAATGATTGGATTTGATGTTGTATTCTTGATACAACTTCCTCACCTCGGATGAACAGAAGTTGGTGCCATTGTCCGTCAATATGGTATGAGGGACACCAAATTTGGTAATGATGTTAGACTTGATGAAGCTAACAATGATTTTAGAACTGACTTCTTTGAGGGGTATTGCCTCTGTCCATTTGGAAAAGATGTCAGTAGTAGTAAGAATATACTTAAACTGCTTGGCTGTAGCTGAAGGATAAGGTCCTACTACATCCATTCCCCATGTGGCAAATGGCCACGAGTATTTAGCTATATGAAGAAACGCTGGGGGTTAATGAATGAAGTTGGAATGTACTTGGAAAGAATGAAACTTCTTTGTGAAATCAACACAATCTTGTATCAGTGAAGGCCAAAAGTATCCAAGCCTTCGAATTTGATCAAATTGTCTTTGTTCAAACTGGTGGGCACCACAGACTTTTGTATGCACTTATTTCATGATAGCCATTGTCTCTTCACCGTCAATTCATCTGAAGAGAACTCCATCAAAACCTTTTTTGTAGAGAATTTTCTCTAGGTGATCTGGGATATCATAAAGAGTAAAATTGACCACACGTCGCCAGATTTGTTCTTTCCTGGCTCTATCAGTTGGAAGTGTTCCATTTTGAAGGTTTTCCCTGATGGGTGTCATCCATCCTGTAGTATGACCATATGGTTTAGGAATGGGACTAATTTCATTGATTTCCTCTATTATAGTTTGAACATAAGGTGAAATTGTACGACGGTGGGCAATACTGATAGATGTCTCATCCTGATTTGGATCTGTCAGAGCTATGGCTATATTAGCCAGTGCATCATCTTGAGCATTGTGTGATCTCGGGACATAAGAAAATGTTAGTTCCAATGGAAATTCTGCCATTAACTCTCTAACATAATCATACAATGGGATTAACTCTTATTTTCTAATGGAATAATCCCCATTGACTTGTTTGATTACCAGATCTGAATCACCTTTCACCTTTAAGTGATTCACTTGTGCTTGAAGCATCAATTCCAATCCTACAATGAGAGCTTGGTATTCTGGTTCATTATTTATCCTTCCTCCCAACAATGAGATGGAATAAGGTAGTACTACCTTTTCTGGGGAAATGAGTACAATTCCTAACCCAACTTTTTTAAATTTAGGATCTTCCATTTTTTTCCCTGTTGGACTTCTGGAAGCACCATCAAAGTACATTTCCCATATCTGAATATTATCTTGAATAAAAAATACTTCTTTATCAAGAAGTTCAATATCTAAAGATGTATCTTCTACTGAAGGGTGTTCAGCAAGGAAATTAGCCAGAGCTTGGCCCTTTATTGCCTTTTGAGACACATACTGGATATCAAATTGCTGCAAAATAACTGCCCACCTTTCTAGACGTCCTGTAAGAATTGGACGACTAAGGATGAATTTGAGTGGGTTATTGCAAGATACCAATTGGAACTCGTGATGTTGCA
Source organism: Viscum album (assembly GCA_963277665.1). Classification (NCBI taxonomy): domain Eukaryota; kingdom Viridiplantae; phylum Streptophyta; class Magnoliopsida; order Santalales; family Viscaceae; genus Viscum; species Viscum album. The sequence goes on along the minus strand of OY728163.1, from coordinate 76,988,340 downwards.
GATAGTGTCTAAACTTCTGAATTGAAAAGATTAATGCTAGGTAGCACTTCTCAATATTTGAATATCAGGTTTCTACTTCAAGCATAGTCTGATTGAGATAGTAGAGGTTGTTTTCATACCCAGCATCATTCTTCTGAGCAAGAAAGGCACCCAATGATCACTCTAAAGCTATCTCATAGAGGATAAGTGGTCTTCCTTCAACAGGTTTCATTAACACAGGTTGACTTAGGAGATATTTCTTGAGAATTTTGAATGCATCTTGACATTCTTTAGTTCACTAGTAAGTGACTCCCTTCTTCATCAATTTGGTCAATGGGTAAACTTTTTCCTGCCAAATTGGAAATGAAACACAGAATATAGGCAAAGTGTTCTTGAAGTCCTATCAATTATTTCAAATTTCGAGGAGGTGAAATTCCAAGGATTGAAATATCTTCTTAGGATCGACTTCAGTACCACGATGGCGTACAACAAAGCTGAGAAATTTTCCTGAGGTTACCCAAAAAGCACATTATAAGGGGTTCATCTTCAAATTATGTTGTCGAAGATTGTGGAATATGAATTCCAATTCAGCCAAGTGATTAGAATGTTTCCTGGATTTAACCACCAAATCTTCCACATAACATTCAATAAATTTCCCTAAAAAGGGTTTGAAGATACGACGCATGGCACGCTGATATGTTGCGCCAGCATTCATTAGGCCAAAGGGCATTACCTGATAGAAAAACACACCCTGAGGGGATCTGAAAGCTGTAGATTATTCATCTTCTAGAGCCATTAGGATTTGATTTTATCCAGAATATCCATCCATGAAGGAAATTTCTTCATAGCCAGCTGTTACATCAATCAGGAGTTCTGTGATCAGAACTGGAAAATCATCCTTAGGACAATGCCGATTAAGATCTCTAAAATCAATGAAAGCTCTAATTTGTCTATTATTATTTTTCATAGGGAAAATATTATCCAATCACTTGTGATATTGAACTTCTCTGACAAAGTTAGCTTTGATAATCTTATCCAATTCAGCTTCAATTTTGGAAGCATAAGTTGGGTGTGTTCTTCTTGCGGATTTCTTTAATCCTCGATATTCTTCTGGAAAACCCAAATGATGAGTAGAAATATCAGGATCAAGCCCTGGCATCACTGTATAGTTCCAAGAAAATACATGTCAATTTTGCTTTAAAAATTAAATATACATCTCTTGCTCTTCAAGAGTCATGGTCGCACTAATTAAAGTGGGGCTTGGATCTCATTTTGTACCCTTATTTATTTCTCTGATTTCATCCACTATGGTAGAGATAACCTCTTCAAATTCTAGAGGAGCATCCCTGGGATCTTCCTCTTCTTCTTTGACGTGTGTTATTTCTTCCGCTTCTCCTTTCATGGTATATGATGAAGTAGAATTTCCATGATCAGGAGAGATGTTAAAATTTGAATATCTTAAATAAGAGGCTTCCATTTTTAACCCTATTGATGATGAAGGGTATTCCTTGGGTAATAAAGAGGAGATGATGGATTGAGAATCGACATCATTTTTCACCTCTGACAATGCTATAAACTTTCCTAGCCTAGTTGGATAAGTATAGACTTGTTGTATTTCAGCAGATGAAATGAAGACATCTCCATTTGAGCTTTCATCATTTCTTGGTGAATCACCACTTTCACCCATGTTGTATGGCTTGATTGCCGTACTTAACATTATGGAAGTTTCCATAAGAGTATTCAGATTTGGGTCTATCCTATCAATTTGATTGATAGGCAACACATAATATGTACTCACATGTGTGAATGGGTTTACTAGAATCTTTTCCAAACCATATGGAGCATTAACCATGGTAACCTCCCTTAGGGAGGATTTCTCCTTACCCTTCATGTGATAGAATTATGCCTCAATGTATTGATACTCACATGTTTTGAAGGGGGATTTATCACCATAAAATTTCCCAATTTGACCATCGAAACAATACTTGAGACATTGATTGTATGATAAAGGGATAGCCGCATGTTGATGTAGCCATGGTATTTTAAGAAAAACATTGAATGTTGTATCGTGGTCAACAATCATGAAATCTGAATTGGATACATGGTCTCAAAACTAAGTTCTGAGTATAATATCGCCCAGTGGTTCTTGTTCATTTTTATCATATCCTTGCAACATCAGAGTAGAAGGAGATAAATCAGATTCTGTGAGGCCCGATCGACGAAGTGTACGAATAAGGATGAGGTTGACTCCTGAACCATTATCAAGGAAAGTTATTCGGATGTCCACACCATTGACCTTTTTAGATAAATACAAAGGTCTAATGTTTCCATGGATAACATCATCTTCATATTCATCTGTGAAAGATATCACTGTATGGAATTCTGCAAGATTATTCTCTACATGGTAGACTTTAGTCGTAGAAATTTCAGTTTATAACTCCTGAGGACTTGACAAAGCCTCAATAAGTGCCTCTTGAAGATCCTTGGATAGATTCAAGGCATCCAGAACTGATAACTTGTCCAGTACTTGCACCAAGTGTTTCAATACATCATACATTTGATCCAAAGGTCTTGTTTCCCAATAGGAACATGTGGTTTCACAGGTACCTTAGAATTTTATGCTTTGCAAGTAGATGAATCTTGTATCGGGGTAGGAGTTGGAAATACTCATGGATTTGGAAGACTATACCGAATAGGTCTATTTACTTGCTGAGAGGAAGAATGTGAAACCTCTAACCGATCCTCCAGAATAATTGTGTCAGGACTGAATCTGCTATTGGTGGAAGAACTTAATTGTTCTTGTCGAGCCCGCTGAAGGGCTCTACCACGAGTTTCTGCTACATACATAGTTCTAGAAGGGGTAGAATTAGAATAGTGGATTCTAGGATATCCCCATCTTCCTCTGTATCCCAGACCTTTGGAACTCCCTCTAATTCCTTTGTTTGGTACATGGAACCTAGGCTCATCAAAATCGCAGCTATGAAAGGCATAAGGATCTTTTAAATGAATCATATTAACAGAACCAAAGATCAACTCTTCATCTGACAAAGACTCTACCTGATTAGCTCATTTAGGTTGTGTCCTTTGGCAGGGCGGTGCCCGTAGCTTTGAAGTAGATGGCATAAAATCTGCCAGAGTCAAAGACAACTTAGGATTTGACACGATCTCATCTTTTTTCTGATTGTTCCTCTTTCTTTGAATTGTGTTGTTTTATTGAGGATTTTCCCTCTGATGAAGAGGGTTTTGTTGTGGCATTAATGATAGAAGAAACAATTGGTTTCTTCAATTGTGTTCGCAAAAATGGCATGAGTATGGTCTATTGTTATTATGACCATCCAATCATCATATTTTTGCGCATTTTTTTCTTGACTTCTTTCCATTCTCCTTCTTCCTCTGGATTTGTAGCAGTTACATATGCTACCTAAGATGAATAACCTTTCAAATTGACTTGTACCAAGTCCACCATTTTTTGCAGGAGGTCTTTGAAGACAAAACACTCTTTATGGGATGCCCCAACATCTGATGAAATGGGAAAAAGTTGGGACAGTCTTCATCTCCTTCCTTGTTCTACCTCTTGGGCCTTGGAAATTGAACCAAATTATTTTCCAGATCTGAAATGAAGTAACCAGTAACTTTTTCATTTCGGAAAGAGTAAAATTTTCTCTTTAAATCCTAAAATCGTTTCCGTCTTTGATCTCTTTGATCATCTTGACAAAACAGCCTCTGTTGGTGACACTCAGTAGGTGGATCCCTTTGAGAATATGAAGGCCTTGAAGTAGAAGCATGTACAGGTGCTTGTTTAAGCATAATTATAGAATTCTCTTCTTTACCCATTCTCCTTCCTGGAGCTGATGGAATTACACGAGCATTATCCTTAGTCATTATAATAGAGTCTTCAATCTGTTGAGCGATTGAAGTAAGGTCTAGAAACCCTCCTATGTATTTAACATGGATCAATGGCATCCGTAATTCATCACTCAAATTTTTCACACAAATTGGCAACAATTATTCTTGAGGGAGTGCTAAGATTAGGGAATATGTTAATCCCTTACAGCGAGAAATGAAATCTAAAACCCCTTCATTCTCCCTTTTCTTACAATTTGTAAGATCAAAAACTGTTGTCTTCGGAAAAGTTGAGTTGAATTGAAGAAGGAATTGTTGACGAAGATCCTCCCACCCAGTAATTGACCAGGATTGCAAGCTTGTATACCAGACAAAAGCAGGCCCTTGTAAGGACTGTACAAAACACCTGAGCTTAACTGCTTCTTGTTGCTGAGAAGTTCCCATTATAGGATCGCAATGAGAAAAAAAATGTGTTAAGTGTTCCTCTGGGTCTCCCGAGCCATTAAAGATTGGGAATGTGGTACTTGAAAAATTTGACGGGGGAGGAATGTTTTCTACCCATTCAGGTTATGCTCTCTTATCCAGTTGAACCGGTGCACGCTTTCCTTCCACAACTTCCAACCGAGTTGTTAATGACTCAATGGTAGTCATTAACTTTTTAGAAAAATCCGGTTGATCTTGGACATATGTAGGTGCAATAACTGGAGCTTGGATAGGTGTGGCGATCGGGACTACCACTGATGGTAGTATTGCTGGTTGTTGTTGCGTATAACCCATAGGATTAGACCTCTGAGGGTGCACTAGTAAAGGAGGATACTCTTGATCCATCTCAATAGCTGCAACAAATTCCTTTGGCTGACTGACTCTGGAACGCTTAGTAGGAATACTACTTTAAGTAATTCTGCATTCAACCTCCTTAATTCCTTCATCTCTTCCTCTTTTTGTGTGAATCTTTTCTCTACTGAGAGTGATTGGCCTTCTCTAGAGGAAGGGTATGTAACCCGATTCTTCCCTTTTCCTTTTCTGGACGCCTTTAGGAGAGGGGGAATTTGGTTACTTGAAGGAATACCTAGATTTTGGGTAAGCCTTTGGTTTCTTGTATGCACACCTTCTTCATTTGTGTATGTGTGTACAACTTCTTGAGTAGGAACCTCTTCATCTGATCCCTTTGAGTGAGCCTCATCTGGGGGATTAGAAACAATGGAATTGATGACATTTATTGATGCATAACTCATTGCATCTCTTTTATCAGAATTTCTGTGATATTTTCTTCTTCCATGTCCTTGTTGAGACACTGCCTTTTGCTGATTTGATCCCTCGTGAACTTCTTGATGAACCATAATTTGGAGGGAATCTCCTGATAATTTGGCTCTTCATTGCTCTTGGGGTTTCTTCCCTAATCGAGAGAAGACTGAATTTCTCTAAGGAAGAGATTGAGTATTTTAAAAAGTCCCCAGCCCAGTGGACTGGGGTTTTTCTTGTTGTTCCTGCTCAACTCCTAGAATCCTATTTGTTGATTTTGAGGGTTGGGTTAAAAGAGTCCCCAGTCTGGTAAGATGGGGTGGTTCTTGTGCTACTACATCTGAGACTTTCTTGAAATCTATCTTGATCTTGTGGACTTTAGTCTGGAAATTGGCTAGATTCATCAACCTACATCCACTCTTATCACCCGGCTCAAAAGACCATTGGATGATTTCTAACACTTCTGTCACTTGATGATGTGCATGCTCCAAAAGAGGAGCATATTCGATGTTCTCATTTGCCTGATGAAAACGTAATTCAACAACTTGTTCTCTGTATTCTTGATTTTGAGAAGAACTAGTTGAGGCATGTTCATTATCAAGCCTTTGATTACAAACATAACCAATTGGTTGTGGTCGGCCGTGAGCAATAACATTGCATGAAACCACTTTCGACGGGCTTTTTTGGCTGGAGAGTATAGTGAAATTTAGTTCTCCATGAACACCCCATCCCCTGATATGAATACCATATGGGGCATTGGCAATTAACTCGCGCAATCTTCTTAGTGCACCAAGGCTTGAACGTTGGAGGGATCTCTGCTGATTTTTAGCCTTTGGATATCGAGAAACAGAGAGAGATGCCAAATCATTTTGGCATTGTAACCCTTCTATTATCTTTACATGATTTTCATATTCATCATAAGATAATATTTTCTTTTTCAATTGACAAAGAGTTTTCCATATGTTGAGACGAATATCTTGAATACAATATTCCGTCAACATCTCAGGAATGTCATACTGAGAGTCAGCCAAAGGCCAAAATATGACTGGCACTTCATCATTTTCCAGTTGTTTTCTCATATTCAGTACTTCATCCTTATCATTTGGTGAAGATTCTTCTACCTGTTTAGACCAAAGTTGGTGCTTCTTTGTTTCTTCCTCAGATTCAACAAGATCGGTAAAGAATTCACTTATCAAACTAGAAGATGCATGACTTAGGGGTGGTTCGGAGAATGTCCTACACACCAGGCTATCTTCTAATTGAGATAGTATTTCACCTGCTATTGGTAAAGCATCAGACATGAATGGCTTCACATTTTCATGTGCCTCAAGATAATAGGGATTTCTCGTCACTACATTGTCCATTGGAGAAATTTCCAGGCAATGAAAATTACTACTGTGGAGAGGAATTTCGTAGCTAAATTCATCATCATGGGGAGGACCACCATGGTGGGTTACAACAAAAGATGAAACCGTTTTCTCCTTAGTCTTCTGGCCACGCATAGGGTTATCGTGACTCTCATCAGAAGATGTTACTTCAAGATCGACCGAACTTTCATGAAGCAAGCCTTCATGAGGAAGTATTTGATTCAGACCTTCGGAATTAATGTTCCCACTATTGGGAACTGAGAGAGTAGAATCTTTAGTTACAATAGATAATTTTCTGAGTGCATCAAGAACTCCAGCATCGAGTAAGGCCTTATTACAGATTGGCCCTTGATTTCTTGACTATGCTGGATGTGTCTTTTTCTTAGACGCCTTCTTACTCACTTTGGTAAACACTTGTTGAATAGAGTGGTTATTATGGGTAAGTGTATGTTCCTACTCAGGAGAAAGGATCTGGTTAGGCTGATTATCTCCACTCAAATTAGGTGTATGTGCCTGACTTGGTTGTCCGTATGATATGGGGGAGTATTCCCCACAACCCTCTTGGACTGAAACAGATGTGTGTATCTTTTATGGAGTGAAATGTTGATTTTTCACTCCACTGGTAGGGATACATTTTCATTTCTTTCCCTATGATGCTGCTGAAGCAATTATAATATCCTGGAAGGCATCTATAATATGAGCAGGGATTTGCTTCTGCTCTTTCACCATTGTCAGAATATGCTTGGTGACTTCATCTGCTAGAACAGGAATATACATCCATTCTATGCTTGGATTAGGTGTGTGTTCCTTCTCCTGTCCTCTTTTCCTGTTAGTGAGTTCTGACAGTACTTATGTGTGGGGGTAGAGAGTTGAGTTTGCTCCAATTTTGTCATCAGGACTTTCCAACTGACTTCTCCGACTGCTACCAAACGAGACTATTGGTAGGCTTGATCAATAATATTAGGTTTATGTGCATGTTGATTGCACTCTGCTGAACGTGGTTGATGAACTTCCTTCAATACTGGAAGACGAGACTGCTGGCAGGATTGATGAGTGTAAGCAGGTGTATGTGCCTGTTTACCAGTTGTCAACACATTGGGTTGGAGGGCTTCATCATATGTAGTAAGACAGACTTGTTGACTAGCTAATGATTTATAAATAGCTGTATGTTCCTGTCTATAGTAATCTGTCGGAATTGCTTGGTGGGAATGGTGTGTTGCTGCCAGACGAGTCTTCTCGACAACAGAATTAAAATGGATGGGTGTGTGTGCCCACTTGTTGCTCACCACCAAGTTAGGTTGGTGTACATCTCTAGAAATGGCAGAGATAAGAACCTTCTCACTGTTAACCGGTTGTCACCTCTGGTGGTTCATCTTGCCTGCTCGGGTTCGAGGAACCTGAGCCGAACGCCTTGAGACGACACCATCATCATGTTGAGGGTGCACTGTCGCACGAGTCTTGTGGTGATTGTTGGTGGGAACCCTCAGGAAGGACTCATGTCTCCTTGAATTAAGGCCTTGAGTGACCTTCTCTTTCACCTCCTCAGAATATGGGAGGGAATGGTGATTTTGTTCTAGGGAAATGACTGAAAATGGTTGGAGATGGTAGTTAGAACCGCCTGATTCTTGATCGCTGGTCGTCGCTACCCAGACGACCAGGGTGAATTATTGACTTGCAGGGCTTATCGATCAGCCTCCAGAGTCGGAATGGTACCATGTCGACGGTATTCCTTAACCAGTGAATTTGATACCCAGCGTTGAAGATGCTGAGTAGGTGATGTCTTCCTCAGAACAGACGACGATCCAACATGAGTAGCAGTAGAGGCATTCACATCAGAGGTATTCACAGGTGTGAACTTAAGAAAATCCATTTCTGTAACACATAAGATCTTTGAAAAAGAGTGCCTATTTGATATAACAGACAGAATAAAGATAATCTCAGGCACCACATCTTTTGGATGAGCACATATGTTATTGATTGCTTTGTTGGCCCTCTCATTGAGTTTAAATAGGGGCCTAACAAATAAGTAAAACAACATTTTAACTTGGTTAAGTATTCACGTCGGGTTCACCATTTTTTGTTTTCTCTAGAAATGGGAATGTCCTCATTGATTTAAGGTTCCAAAATTCCATGCGGTTTCTAACGCGTTTTTTCGTAGAACCAGAAACATCCAATAATTCCATATCCATTTGGACTTACTTTCTAAAGGTAGGTGCTCAATAGTTGTGAACCGATGAGACTTAAGAATTTTCATTGGTCAGGAGGATGGGAGGTCGGACTCATCAAACCTTTTTGAGGGGAATTATTATCTAACCCGAGACTCTCTTTAGAGATTTACGTTATGTTCGTGAATCCTTATTAAATTACCAAGTGTGAAAATGAGATTTCCTTTAGATATGACAATCAATGATTGATATGTATGAGATTTAGAGAATCTTTTATATGTATTAGAGGTTCTCCATCGATAGAGAATCATATGTATTTTTTAGAGATTCTTCATCAATGGTATCCTTAGACACATTATATAGAAATCTCTGGGTCATTATGATAACCATACAGGTTTTAAATCCACTCAGTCGGGCACTTGAAGTTTATTGTCATTCAGAAGGACATGGATTATTTCAGAGTTGGGAACGTACCCACAGATAGGCTACCTACATATCATTTTTTTAAGAAAAGGAATCAGAACCCATGTAGTTCGAGTAAAGAAATATGAGGTTTATGCATTATTGATGGCTCAAAGAAAGATGTCATAATTACTCTTACACTCTAAACTCACGTGAGTCATGCTCGGTGTGAGAAACAAGAGTTATTGGTAAAACCAGACAATTGTGCCACAAAAGATGCAATTATAAGAAATGATGTGGGGCTTATGTATGTATGACTTCCCAGATAGATGATGATTAGGATTTACTTTAGGGAAGAAACCCGGGAATAAGGTCCATAAAGGTATATGTGATTTATGGAGATTTGGATACTTAACTTAGGACTTAATCCTGAGAAAGAGGCCCAAATTAGAGAGGACTTATGATTTGGGTTTTCTCTTGATAATGAATCCCAAATCAAAAGTATATTAAGACTGGTTAAGAGAAATTATGACTGGGGCTTACTCTTAAAGAAGAGGCCCAGGTTAAAGTGAATTATGATTGGGGATTACTCCTGAAAAGGAAGACCAGGTTAAGGGAATTTGGATTTTGTGAACTTGGGGATTACTCCTGAGGAGGATTCCCATATTATAGTTGGGTCTTACTCCTAAGGAGGATGCCCAAAATTAAATGAACATGAAGAATGGGGCTTACTCATGAAAAGAAGGCCCTGGTTACGGGACTTGGGGATTACTCCTAAGGAGGATGCCCAAATTTTGGATTTTGAGATTTGGGGATTACTCCTAAAAAGGAGGGCCATTTTTAAAGGAGACTTGAGACTTAGGTCTTATTCCTGAGAAGGAGGCCTAAGATAATGGAATTTATGAGTGGGTCTTACTCCTGAGAAGAAATCCCAAATTAGAGAAATTATTACTGGGGCTTAGTCCTGAAAAGGAGGCCCAGAATTAAGGGGACTTGGGGCGTACTTCTAAAGAGGATGCCCATGAATAGTGTTATTATTTTAAAGGATGAGGTTGAATGAATGGAATCTCTAACCATAGTGACATAAAGATATGTAAATCACTATGTTTTGAGAGAAATTCCAAAGAATTCCTTTCAGACATGGAATCCAACAAAGGAATCATTCCATAAATGGCTTTGAAAAGGATTCTGAAGGCTAAACCGTGAAGAGGAGAGGTGAACTTGAAGAAATAAAGTGAATATGCAGGAGGGGCATCCAAAAAGAGAGAGGTACGCAAGTCCTGGGTGGGTGCGGAAGTCCTGTTCGCACAAGTATGCATGCATGACACATGGGTACTTGTGCGCCGGTCAACCCTTAGGGTAATACTTGGGCGAGACTTGGATGAAGCTCTTAGAAGCGCAAGTGTTGATGAGTTTCAACACATAGGCCTTGTTTCCCCTGTTTAGAGATTCTATTATAGGAAATAAATTACCTTAGAAGTGTTCGGAAGACTTTCAGAAGAGACTAGGGTGCCGAGAACTCGAATATGAGTTTTGAAATTTTTCCGTCATAAAATGGGGGGCCCACAAGGGGTATTTATAGGCTGCTGAAGACCCTGGGGGAAATTAAAAGAGGGCGCGCAAGTCACCTGTGCAACCAATATGTGGCACAAAAGTATACTTGCACGACCATGATGAAACTTGCGTGACCCAAGTGGGAAGAAATCCTTCTTCATGCCTTTGTCGATTTTTGATGTTTCTTCAAAGGATGAATCACTTTGGACTATGGTATTTCCCTTTTTCAGTCGTTTAGACTTTGTGATGGAAAGTAGCGTCTACAATTACTTAATAAATCATGTATTTATCATATAATGTATATATATACCATAAATTACCATATTTTACTATTCACAACAATTGAAGTATTTTAGAAAAATCCAAAAAATTCACCCTGACCATTTTTCGATGTGTAGAATACAAAAATGAACTCCATTTTATGAAAATAATTTCCTAAATTTAGAATTTTTATTTTTAACTAAAAACATAATTTTCATGAAAAATAAAATTTTAAAATTAAAACTATTTTTCTAACACATTGATAATTTAATTATGGCCTCATTAATTATATTGTAATCATAAGACATCAAAATATTATTTTATGAATATATTTTATGAAAATAAATTTTCTTTTAATTTAGTAAATTAATCATATAATTGTAATTAAATATACCTACACCTAATTAATATTTATTAAAAATGTTTATTTAATAATACTGAGATATAATTATTTCATATTGACACTTATAAAATGGGTAAATTCTATTTATACGTTCATTGATGAGGTTACTATTACATTGGATAGTTTATTATTCATAAGGTTTACATTACTATTCCAAAGTTCATGTTACAATTTCATCGTTATATGTTCTTTAACTTCTAGAGATACATTTTATTTCACTCATTATTGATTTATAAGGTTTTTATTATGTTATATGAATAATATTATGTTATTATTCATAATTATAAGAAGTAAAATTCATTGATACAACATTGGGTCATTACATTCTTACCCCCTTAAGAAATTTCACCCTCAAAATTTTGTTTTACATTCTATGATGAAAATAGGTGTGGGTACTTAATCTTAATTACTTCATCCAGGTCCCATGTTTTCTCTACATACATATGGTTCCACCATAATACATTGACCAGGTGAGTAGTCTTGTTGCATATAACTTTATCTCTATAATACAAGATCTTCATTGGACGCTCCTCATAATAATGATCATTATTTGATTGTACCACATCTGAAGAGAGTACATCTGAATTATCTAGTATATACATCCTTGAAAAAGATATGTGGAATACATCATGTACTTTAGAAAATGTTGGTGGAAGTACTAGTCTATAGGTAACAGCTATGAAACGATCAAGAATCTTGAAGGGGCTAATTTACCTAGGCCTTAGCTTTCATTTCTTCCCAAATCTCATGACCTTATTCCATAGTGATATTTATAGGAATACCATTTCCCTAACTTTAAATTGAAGGTCATGTTGAAAATTCCCTCTATAGATCTTTTGTCAACATTAGGATAACTTGATGTGCTGCTCAATGGTATTAACCTTATCTACCATTTAAATGACTATTTTATGTCCTAGAATATTACTCTCACTGAATTCATCCCAGCATGATGGTGTTCTACACCTTTTCTTATAAAGGTCTTTATATGGTGACATTTGGATTCTCAAGTGGAAGATATTATAGTAAGAGAAATCACTAAAAAGTATATTTTGGTACCTTTCTCCTTTGAAGTCCATAGAACATGATCTCAACATGTATTCTAGTGTCTGAATTGTTCAATTAGATTGGACATTAGTTTGTGGTTGATATATCATTCTGAAGTTCAGCTTAATTCCTATTGAATGTTGGAGATTTTTCCAGAATGTGTAGGTGAATCTCAGACCTCGATTGGAAAAAATTGATATTGGTACTCTCTGAATTCTTACCACCTCTTTGACATATATCTGTGAAATTTGACTCATTGATAAGTCCTTTATAATTGTGTTAAAGTGAGTTGTCTTTGTAATATGATCCCTGATAACCCATATATCATTGTTTCCTCAGGATTTCCGTGGAATTCCAATGAAAAATTCCATGGTAATGTTCTCCCACTTCAATGTTGGTATCGGTAGTCGATACAACATCCCTTTAGAATTTTTCCTTTCATCCTTAATTTGTTGACATACCAGGCACTTTGATGTATATTCAACAATCTCCTTTTTCATATTGTCCCACCAAAAGTTATCTCAGATATCTGGATAAATCATTATTCTCCCTGGGTGAATATAAAATTTTGAGATATGAGTATAATTAAGAAGATAATTATTTATCTATGGATCATATGGTAAACCTAATCTTGACCCAAATATTATGACTTCATCCTCATCGATCTTAGACTCAGAGGATTTTCCATTTCTGATATCTTTAACCCTTTTCTGAATTTCAACATAATTTATTTGAGCATCCTTTATTTATCCATGAGGGAGGGTTGAGTAATCATCTGAGAAAATATTTATTATGTTACTCCCTTAATTATTCCCATGATTAACATCTAAAATTATATGATGATGGGATCCTTCACAATTCTCATCATTTATAAAGATGCGGGATCATTTCTATATTGGGATTCCACTATTTTATTTATTTTACCAGGATGGTAATGCATTGTGAAGTCAAAATATTTGTTGATATCCAACCATCTTCACTAGTGCATATTAATCTCCATCTATGTGAATATATATTTGAGACTGTCATGATCAATATATATCTCACACTTCTCCACATAGAGATAATGCTACCATAGTTTCAATGCAAATATCAAAGCTACCAACTCTTGATCATGGGTGTGATAGTTTTTCTCATGGATTTTAAACTACCTTGAAGAAAAGACTATAAATTTATCATTATTCATCAATAAACATATTATTACCCTCTTTGAGGCATCGTTGTACACCAAAAATAGTTCTCTAGTTGTCGGTACTGTTATTATTGGCACAGTGATAAGCCTCTTTTTGATCTCCATTAATCTTTCCATACATTCTAGAGTCCATAAAAACTTCACTCCCTTCTAGGCCATCATAGTTATTGGGTTTGAAAATTGTGATATGTTCTTCACAAATCATTGATAATACCCAACCTGACCATGAAATTTGTGGATCTCTCTTATAGATGTTGGTTTGATCCACTCTTCTGTAACACCCCAAGATTTCATAGTACGTTATTTCATCAAAGTAATTCAATAACATCCACCACACACAACACTAAGTTCAAGCGCACCACGACTTACCAAACTAGCTATTCAAAAGCGGTTAAGAATAGTATTAACATAATTTTGAACTTTATACAATCCTTATAATTTAAGAATCCAAATATTTGTTTTTTAGACAGAATGTAAGAACAAATTCATTTTTTCAAATAAAAGAAGTATTTTTCAAAAAATGAAATTTTACCGCCTTTTAATGAAGAACCTTTTTTTAAATCCAAGAATTGAAACTTTTATATACTCAATTTGACAAGATAAACTTATTCTTTAGAATCAAAACATAAAAATTTAGTTTCAATAAATTTTTGTGGTTTTTCTGATAACTTTCATATTTGGGTGAATAGTGAAAAATACTATATTTTAAATGAAAACAAATTTTTTAATAAAAACAATTATAGAGTATAATTATACATTTTAATGGTTTATAAGTATAATTAGATTATATTTTTAACATTTAATCCAATGATGGTCATTTTAAGTAATTTAAATTTGAATTTATACATAAACAAGTGTCAATCTTTTGATAGATATTATTTCTTAAAAATACACTTTTTGGTTTTGACAACGGGAATTAATTTTAAATTTATTAATTAAACTTATATGTTTTTAAATTTTTAAAATATAATTCATTTTTGAATTATGAATTTCAAAATTGGCTTAGGGTGAATTTTTGGTATTTTCCTGCAAACTTTCAATTTTTGATGAATAGGGAAAAACACTGAGTTATTGTTTAAAACCGACTTTTTATTTAAATAATTATTTATTCTATTTAAATTTATTTTCGGTCAAAATAGATACACAATACCTATATAAGTTCTATGGAATTCATTCGAGTTAGTTTATATTAATTTTATATATATATAAATTTTATTGAACATTTTACTATCTTTTACCCACCTCCTAGGAGTATTTGCAAATTTTCATAAAACATAATTTTACAGCTTCTGTGAGTTGAATTTCAAAAATCCTAGAGACACAGTTGATATCAATAAGTAAAATTTGGTTTAATAAGAAGAAAATATTTTTTGGTGAATAATAACGTTTTACTTATATTTACCACAGTTAAAAGTAAATAGGCTAATTAATGGTAAAAATGATATTATTATTACCCTAACACATGTCCTAATTCTATTGGATGAGTATATTTCTAACAATAAACAACCTTAGGAATAAAATATTATCCTTTAGGTCCACTTGGATTAGATTAAGACATTTATTATTATTTTATTTAAAAAAGAGTTAAAAGAGTTAAAATCAATGTTTAATAACTACAACATTTTTAATATAGGCTCATACATAAGATAAATTAGACTGTAAATATTCATTACAAAGATAAAAAAATTCCAACATAATGGTATTTTATTTATAATTTTTATACATCAAATAAATATATTTATTTATGACACAATGATGATGCATTAATTACCTTATTAATTAAAGAATAAAATAATTGATATTATAAATATCCAAATAAATCTAATTTGAGACTTTTAATTAATTCCTATAAATTTTATATGTTAATATGACATGTTAGGGTTTATTAAATAAATTTTTATCCAAGTAATAATGTTGTTTTAAATTTAACAAAAACAAAATACAAAATTGTGTCAAAATTGACATAAAAGAGTTTTTATAACAAATATTATATTATTAATTTATATTCTATTCCTAAAAATATAAGGTTCGGAAAAAAGGCTTAAATAATATTATATATGTCATTAATGAACCACTTGAGGTTCTCTTGGAAGTTTATAGTAAGTTCACTAACCATATAGTGTAAGAATACAAGAAGACACGGTAAAAGTTAAATTATTTAACTTACAGTTAAATCTAAAAGATAAGGTTACAACGGTAACCTAAACTTGACTAAAACCTATTGGTTGAGATTATTTATACCCATAACCACTTTATATTCTAAATAATTCATTTTGGAGTCATTATAAACTGAATATGATTTTATTATAAAATAATATTTCAATCTTTTCCTAAGGTGCCGCTCACCCCTCTTATAAAAGGGCACTCCCACATCTCTCAAATTCATACCTTAAAAGCCATTTTGATCGACCACACCTATCCAAATATCCAATCAAATTTCCTCGCTTCATCTTAGAGGCCTTACTTTAGTCATAAATCCAACCTAAGGAGCCCTTTTGATCAAATCAAAAGGAATAACCCAAAGAAGAGGTAAATATTTCATCACCTCCTTCAAGTTCCTTTTTTTCCACTTCCTATTTATTTTTTGTTTCCATTATAAAATAATAACTCTAGTATATTCTATATACTGTGATTTTATTATAAAATGGTATAACCATATTTGTTATTTTTATCCATCCTATGAATAAAAAGTCACCACACGTGCGTACGTACGGCTTACCGTCTCCACATCATGGTGTAGTTTATTATTCAAACATTTAATCATTTGGATGGGTATAATAATGTGTATAAATTTGTAAATAATAAATATAACATTATAATGATTCTTTATATATGATATACCATCCAATTATATATGATTTTAATATGAAAAGAATGATATTGTCGCTCGTATGTACGTACGGATTACCGTCTCCACGACGCAATGGGATTCATTTCCACATTCACCATTAAATGATGATTATAAAAATACATATTACTACTAAGTATGTAATATATGACATAATAATGATATTGTAGATATATATATATATGTACTTACATATATCTTATTCTCTTCCATTCAATACGATATGAAAACAGAAACAGTGTTTATGCGTACGTACAGCCTACCATCTCTATAAACGGTGTTTTCCATTTCATATATATATCTATTATAAATATATATATTATAAATATATATGATATATAAATCAAGGTTTATATTTTGGAATTATTTAAATCATGATTTAAATGATATGATCAATAATAACAAGTTAAAACACGTATGATAAAGAAATCGATTATTACCTGAAACGTTAATTTAGCATGACAATCATTATTAAATGGGTAGTATAAAGTCATAAATGAATCATGTATGATATAATAAATATTAATATGGTTCTGGTATAATTTAATAACATACAATGGTCTTTATATAGGAGGTTAAATGTACCCTCGACCAAAGGAATGTGCAAGGTAAGGGTTATTTCCTCAATCTCATTATTTATCTGAGATTGTTCATGTGTAAGTACTTTCTGGGACATATTTATCATCGACACCCATATTTCATAAAAATATTTTCAAAAGGGATTTTTATGGTTTCTTGGGAGTGACTATTTAACTATATCATCATTTTAAATGTTTTAAAGATTTATCTTTCTAAACCCTTTTAATCAATGTCCATGTTTTCAAAATGATTTTAATGAATAATTTATATGGACATGAATGTTTCGAAATGATAATTATTTTCAAATGTTTCAAAGTGGTATGGGACACTTTGATTCAAAAATCTATTTTAAATAACTTACTTTATAAATTGTGAGACTTTTATACGATTTCATGAAAAATGAGTATTTCTCTCAAATCATTTTACTCAGCATTTTTATCTATGTCAACATCCTTTGATGGATTTTAAACTTGTTTTAAGTTGATTTATTATGATAAAATCTTCCCTATTATATTGAATGAGTTATGCTATGTTTGACTGTGAATGTGCTATTTTTATACCATTCATGGTTTATGGATAACGTATTGACATTTCTTATGCTATTTTTTATATGAATGTTTATGTTGTGTTTCAACCTTTTCATATGAGGAACACATTGGACTTAGTAAGTGATGGGTGGAGCCCGCTATAGCTCCTCGATGCATCGGTATGTCTTATGAGACAAAATAGTGTCTTAGCACAAGTCCTTGGAAAAAAGTTATTTTTAGTCTTAGTACAAGGCCTTGACTATGTGTTTATGAAAGTATGGAATTTTGCATTCCATCATTATGAATGTGGATATTGATATTTCATGTGATTATTCGACTCGTAGAATATCCATTTGAATATGTAAATGGAATTATTTTATTGTATCTTTTCAATTTTAGGCTTAAGTTTAAGTTTAAAAGGCTTTTGTTTTAGTCTTATAGATTGCCTTAAATGTTTATGCTTATTTATGAAAGTTTCTGCTATATTGTAATCCTTACTGAGCATCTAAGCTCACCCCTTTCTATGTTTTATTTTTCCAAGGATTCCATGAAGTGTATTATGATTGATAAGTAGGGTTAAGCTATGGGATTAATGGCGTTCTAAAAGGATCATTTATGTTGTGTTTTATTTTCTAATGTGTAATGTAACATTCATGTATGTAATCTATTTTTCAAGACTGCTAAACTGATCAGTATTTTGGGACTTGATTCCTTGTAATCATGCCAATGTATTAAAATAATGCACCGACTCTGGGTAACTGGGGTCGGGGTGTTACATCTTCAATTTCCTTTATCTTAGAAGGTTCTATAGATATCCCTTTATTGGTGATAACATGCCCCAAGAATGATACTTCCTCCATCCAGAACATTCATTTACTATACTATTCATAAAGCTTCACCCTTCACAATGTATTTAGAAAAGTATTCAAAGTCTCTTTATGTTCCTCCTTGCTCTTTGAGTATATCAGAATATCATTGATAAAAAATACCACAAATTTGTCAAGGTAATATATAATGACTCTATTCATTAAATAAATTAAAATTTATGAAGCAATAGTCATTATCAAGTGAATAATTATTAAATCATAGTGTCCATATATCATTTGAAAGGTAGTCTTGGGAATATCTTTCTTCCTCGCCTTTAATTGGTGATATCCCGACCGAAGATCTACCATAGAGAAAAAACTGGCCCAACATAGTTGATCAAACAAGTCATCTATATGAGTAAAGGGATACGTGTTCTTTATCATGATTTTATTAAGCTTGTGATAATCAATGTTGAGATGCATTGATCCATCCTTCTTCTTAACAAAGAGGACTGGTGAACCCCTTGGTGAAGCACTTAGGCATATAAAAACCTTCTCTAGATTCACATGTAATGACTTATTCAAATATTCTAACTCAATGGTGGCCATTACATAAGGTGTCTTTGATATAGTTTGAGATCCAAGAATTCATTCAATAAGGAAATCAACCAATCAATTAAGTTGAAGACCATATAATTCTTCAGGGAATACATCATTTTAATCCCTCAAGATGGGTGTAACATCGAGTACGATTCTCTCCTTTGTCTCAATAATTTGAGCTAGATATGGTTAATCATATGAAAATAATATCCACACTTGAGACAATGATTCAAACAGATATTCATCTTCCTCCTAACACTTGTATAGAATTTGAGGATTCTTTGGGATGTGAAGAGTGATATCCCTTTCCTGAAAGTTGATGTTGGATTTCTATAATGATAACTAATACATGCCCAATATAGCACCAAAATCCACCAAAGGAACCATGATGAGATTTTCTGGGAGGTTTAGTCCATAAAAATTTAGCATAGAGGAGTTATAATCTATGGATACAATAATTTCCCCATTTTTTACTATCACAAATTACTCAACATCCAAATTTTGAGGTGGTTTTTGAATAGTTCTACTTAATTTTCATGATATGAATGAATTCATAGAACAAGAATCAAATAGTATGTATGAAATTCATGAATGAATAACTAGTGTACATGTCATCACATAATTTTCTGGCTTCACCTCAGTAGTAGTGATAGTGTAAGCCCTTCCTTGTTTCTTTGGAGGTTATTGTTGATTACCTTTGACAACCCTTGGCTTAGGGAAATTGTTCACATGATGCCCATATTTATTTTACTTGAAATGCTGCACTACATGCTATGTTTTAATATGAACCTTCCTTTATTATTCCAAATTAGTGGAATTATTCATATCCCTTCGATAGTTTAGAGTTATATTTCTCATTATTCAACATTTGAAGAAATTATTGGTTACCTTTAGACAGTTCCCAGGATGTTTATTCCAATAATTTTTCATGTGGGATGTTCATTCTTCTTTCTATCATGGGATTTATTTAATGATCCACTAATATTATACTCCATTATAAACTTTTTTCATCGGGCCCATGATACCATTGAGAGTCTCAAGTCACCATTTCAACCATGAGGGCAGCACATACAATATTCTCATAATTATCGAAGTCACGAATCACCAATGAATTTCATATACTCACCTTTAGTCTTTTAAAGAAGTGATCCACATTGCTTTAAGTGTTCATGATAAAGACGGAAGCGTATCTTGAAAGGCTTTTAATGTTTTCTTTATACACCCAAATTGAATCATATTTATTTTTCTTAAGTATTCGAAACTCCCTTTCCATCTAAATATGGAGGTTCCCGGAAAAATAGTTATGAAGAAAAGATTTCGTGAATTTATCCCAATCCATGGAATCGATTTCTTCCTTGGAAATTGTATTTTTTATCAGTTTCCACCTATGATCAGCTTCCCCACCAAAAGGATAGATAGCTAGCACAACATTCTCTTCTTCTGAGCACTAGAGGATAGATAATATATTTTCAATGGATTGAATCCACTATTCCATGAGGAGGGGATTAGAAGATCCACTACACATGAGAGTCCTTTTCCACCTAAAGGATTCTATGACAACTTTCTATTTACATGGAGGATTTGGGTGTTCCACCTGATTCATGTTAATATCTATAACCTGAGCTATCTAAGAAAGTGCTATCATGAAGTTTTGAGCACCCATTCTCATCATATTTGCCATATTATTAGATAAATCATAAAATTCCCTATCACAATGATTTTTGGAATGTGTTCTTATATTCCCCACCATTAACTTAGAATAGAAATTGAAATTAGTGGGATTTAATAATTTTATAATAAGTAGAAAATTAAACTTTGAACATCAAAGGATAAACTTATAAAGGAGAAGTATATCATAACTTGGTATTGCCTAGGATTAAATCTTGGTTATCCTTGATCGGTTTCTTAATATATATTATTATGTGATTTTTGTGATCCCTTAATAATGGTTTATAATGAGCTTATGAATTTACCAAAGCATGTGCCTCAGGAGTGTCAAGCATGTTGTGCATTAAGGCATGTTGTCATGTACCAGGTTACCCCAAGTTATTTGCAATACTCCTTTTCAGAGTTTTCACTCCAAGTTACATCTATTCCAGAACCACATCCACTTGTAGTATCTAGATAGGGAAGTATTTTTTCAATAAACCACTTATTATATACTTACCAAAATTTAGGGATGTTTTCTTATACTCAATATTATCAATAAGGTCATTTCTAAAGTTATCTACTCTTAATATCCACAAAAATTAGACCATCCTCTAATACAAACTATAGTGACCCTAGCCTTTTTCACATATCATTAAAGGATTTTAAATATAAATATACATCAAATTACAAGAAATGGATCGTAAGTTCTATTTTCTTGGAAGACTAAGTAAAAAAACATGAAACGAAATAAAACATTTATTTAATTAGTATTTATAAATATCTCCTAACTTCCTTTTAGCCCTTTCATCGGTATAAGATAACCCGAGGATAACATGAACAAAGGGTTGAGCTAAAAGCCTTGTAAGGGAATAAATAAAAGAATAGATCTTAGCATATGGGTGAGAAGGCATGAATTAATGATATAAAAGCATAGAACATGAGTAAACATAGGGATTCCTAACATATAAAACATGTGATCACATATTTATAGTTTCATAGTAATGTGGAAGATACATAAAACATGACTTTAGTATTAGTAAAGTCACATTGCATAAAGAGTATCACAAGTAAAGTCTAACCACCATTACCATTTCACATGGAGCACGAGTCATGGCCAGTCTCCAAGACCGTTCCACATGACATCTCCTAAGACCAATCATTACCTAATGCATTGAAGATATATTTGTTCACATCCATTATAACATGTTCATGAATATTTTTCCCATATAGTTAATCATACATCATCAATCATATATAAACATAAGGGTACCCATGGAATGAAATGGGTATCATAATCATTTCATAAAGCATAACAAATGGGTGTATAATAAAAGTGTAAATGAAATAAAGGGGTTAAAACATACATGGAATTTCATAAGGTAAAATAGGCTTAAATCATGGTAAGTTATGTCAAACAAATGTGATAACATGTAAAAAGAGTATTTAATAAACTTTAGCATTAAAACATTTTAGTGTGCTTTAATGGAAAACACGAAAGAGAATTTAAAATATAAAAGGGTATAATATTTTATATAAACCCAGAAATGAAACAAGAAGTTTTTCATAAAAAATAATTATTTTATTAAAAAAAATCTTAAAATAGATGATAGATTGCACTTGAAATTGGGTTCGAATTCAGGAAGTTCCCTTAAATCGTGCATGCTTATCAGGAAGAATTGCGATGGTAAGCTTTTAAAAACATGTATATCCCTAAAAGAGAAAGACAAGTGAGTCCTAATACATGAATTCAGAACATATTAAAAATATTAATAAGATTTACAAACTGGTAATAGATAATTTATTTTGGGTAAAAAATATAAATAATAATCCCAAGGAATAATGGAGATTTAGGTAGAATCCCTTACCTTTAGACCAAAGTTGTTCATCACATGATCTTAATGTCCTGGATATTCAAATTATATTAATTAATTGATATTTCCAGAACCTCATGTAATTGATTTATTATAACCTTATTGAGTTCATTCATAGCCTTTTTATAGATTTATAGGTTCAATTTCATTGTTTGGGAGCGTTTGTTTCCTTGATTTCGTGATCAGTTAACTTATATACATGTACGAATAATCATGTAAGAAGAAGATAGATATCCAAAATTTAAGTAATATGTTATTAGAGAACATAAAAAAATTAAATGGTTATAAAATTCATTTTTTTTATTTGGAGTGAGGATGAATCCTTATATAAAACATTAATGATAACTATTTGGGTTAATTGGTGGTTTTTTGATCACGACAAACTCATTTTGTTTTATAAATTAATACCATTTTCAAAAAATGATTCTATATAATTACATAGGATATATTATATACATACTAATATGTGTGAACCATAAAATTTATTTCTTGAGAAGAATTGAATGTGGTAGTAGAAATTGAGAACTCGTCGTCCTTGAATGTGAAAAACTATCACATCTCGGATGGTGTTTCCATTTCTAGTATAAAAGGAGGTTAAAAGAGAGATGTTGATTAATTATTCCATTAGAATTACAAAATTACATTACATGTAAGGTACTGGAGTTATTATACAATTTTGATGAGGAGGTGTGAAGATATAAAAGAATACAAATAATCATGGAAATAAATTGAAAGAAAATGGAAGATGGTTTTACCTCTAGATTCGTTCCTCTTGAGAACCTCCTTCAGGGAGAGGTTTTTGCCTTTTCATGATACCAAGATCTGCTGGATGTGGTATAGTGGATTAGGGAGAATTTTTAGTAGTTATTTGTCATGAAACAAGGCTTGTGAGGTGTGAGGATATGAGGTGGTTATGGGAGTTATTTATAGTGGATGAGTCTGTGTTTTATCAATATTTAATTCATTAGTTTTTTATTTTTCTCAAGACAAGAAATAATACTGATTATTGATACTAAAAACAATAATTAGATCATGTGAGTTCTAACCAAGTGTTATTACATCGTCCATGACTCAATAAATAGTGTATTTATCTTATAATGTGTATATATACTGTAAATTCCCATATTTTACTATTCACAGAAAAATTCAAGTATTTCAAAAAAATACAAAAAATTTACCCTTACCATTTTTTTACATTTAGAATCATGAAAATGAACTCAATTTTATGAAAATAATTTTCAAAATATGAAATATATTATTTTTAATTAAAATTATAATTTACGTAAAAAATACAAATTTTAAAATTAAAACTATTTTTCTAACATTTTGAAAAAATAATTAAGGTCTCCTAATATTTTCATAAAATTATAAGATATTTAATTTCTTTTATGAATATGTTTTATGAAAAGAAATTTTATTTTAAATTACTAAATAAATCATAAAATTGTAATTAAATATACAAACACTTAATTAATATTTTTTAAAAATATTTATTTACTTATACTATGATATAATTTTATCATATTGAAAATTATACGGTGGAAAAGTTATATTTATGCCTTCATTGGTGAGGTTACTATTACATTGTCTGGTTTACTATTCATAAGGGTCAAATTAATGTTCCAAAGGTCAAGTTACTATTTCATCGGAATATATTCCTCAGCTTCTAGAGATGCCTTTTATTTCAGTTATTCCTCATTTATATGGTTTTTATTGTGTTATCTATTTAATCATATGATATTATAAATAATTATAATAAGAGAAATTCATTGATAAAACATTGGGTCTTTAAACAACATACCTTTAAAATCTAATATAAGAAGAAAATGGTTTGAAGATGATGATGAGGAAGTGGTGGTTGATGAAGTTCGTTATTTTAATAAAATAATATGAAAATGAGGAGGAAACAAAATAATATTTTTGGAACATACTAAAATTTCTCAATGTCATTAACCTCTAGATTATGATTATTAAGAGTCAAAACCCAAGGCATCCCTTCCATTCATACAAAAATACCAACAAGAATAATGAGAATACCATTTACAACTACAAGAAGAACAAGAAAGAATCATGATGGGAATTATTGATTGTATGGGTGAGGAGAAAGAAGATAAGTAGGCTTAATAGGAACAATATTACACCTTGAGATTTTGTGAATTGTTTTTTTCAAATGAATTTAATCTTTTTGATATTTTCATTTCATACAACACTTAAAATAGTTAATTTTATATCAATGAACTATGTTTGGCTTTAGTTATACACAACACATTATTACTAATGTACTACTAGCAGCATAAATTTTAGCTTCATGTACATGGAACTCCAAGGTTTTTCTTCAATACATTCAACAATGACATTCCTCGATGGATTGTGTAACAAGCATGCCTGTTTTTTACCGAACAAAAATACATCGTTAAAATGTAATTATTTAAAATAATAAGATAAAATTACTATTAAATTATCAGTTATGAATATTCATAATTAATTTATAAAAATATGTGGTTTACATAGATATAATATTAATTCATAGGTTACTAATTAATTAGAAATGAATATGAAAACTGAATGAATATAAACAAAAAACATTATTATTTTTATAGTCATAAAACTTTTAACATACTAAATTAAATTAATTACAATTAGTGAGTGATATTCCTCTAATAAATATGTTATATAATCAATAAAATATTTTTTATATTAATCTAATATATTTGATAGACATTTGAAACATTTATAGATTTAATATTTGAAAATAAATATCATATTTTGAAGAAAAATAAAAAAAAAATTTATGATAAATTTTTTATATTTTTTTATAAGGTTTCATTTTTTAATGAATAGTTAAAAATACTAGATTTTAATTCAAAACTTTTATTTTGTTTAATTTATCAATAAAGATAAATTATATTATAAATTTGTTTCAAATATTAATTAGATCATGTTTTTATCAATTATCTCAATTTAGGTCATTATAATCAATTTCACTTTGAAATTGGTTATACAAAACATTGAAAACGTTTGGACATTTTTACTTAAAAAACCTACAATGTCATCCTATTAGTGGGATTAATTTTAAACTAATTTATACATTTAATATGATTATAATTTTGAAAATTGTATTGCATATCTTTAATCCTAATAAGTTATAATTTCTAATAAGTTCAACTTTTTTTTGACAAAAATATTTTTGAATGTTATTAAAATTAATTAAAACGGTCAAGAGAACAATTTGGTTAATAAAGTAGTAAACCTTAAATTTAAGACCCAAAACGACTTATAAACTTTTAAAACACAACTATTATGGCCATTATTCCAAAATTAACCATCATTTATTTATTTTTCTTGTGTTTTTATGACTTTTTTATGTAAAAACATGGGTACACCTAACTTGCTTCAAAAAATGCCAAGTGTGTCCTTTCCCTTTCTTATGAAAGGTCGCCACCTCTCCCTCTTCTTCACACCTCAAAACCACATAGTTTTGGCCAATATATTCCCAATAAACTTCTCAAAATCCCTATATTCCTTCTATAATCCTCCCATTAGGAAGGACTCTATCCAAGGAAGCCTTTTGGCTCAAACCAAAAGGAGTTACCTGATTAAGAGGTAACGACTTCTCTCAAACTCCTTCCATTTGTTTTCATTATCCACCTCATATACACTATTTAATACATGATTTTGTAATAAAACTGGTATATTAAATATAATATTATATTTTTATGGTATTTATTTTTACCTACACTTACACACACCTCCATTTAATGGGTAACAAACATCTTATTTACGTGTACGATGAACTACCGCCTCCATAAACCACGATTGTTAATTTTTCATGTACTGGTTACTATGATGAAAATTATGATAGAAAATATGTTTAAATATTTCATATATTATATTAATTATTTTTTAATATTTTTTTTCTTTTAAAACAAAAACATTTTTACTTTCCATTTGTATAAATATGATAATTTTGTTTGAGGAAATGTGGGCTACCACCCCCTCAAAGCGATGTGATTCGTTCACACACTATATGGAATATATTAAGGATGAGTTTAGGGAATATATATTATATATATAACAGGATAATTATAATTTTATTATATTATATACATAAATACATATATTTTATATTCTTTGTTTCTTTCAACAGGACAATAAAAACAGAAATATCATTCATGCGTACGTACGACATACCAACACCATGAACATGATATTCCATTTCATACTTATATATATTACATACATTATTATAATACACATATAAAGAATATAAATGATATTTATATCATGTTTTAAATTCTGTAAATAATTATATAAGTGTAAATAAAAAATATATAACAAATTAAGACACATTTGAAAAACAAAGTTGATATTACCTGAAGTGAAATCTAAAAATAGAATTTTTAATAAGAGTCTAATATATGTTCATAATAAAACTATGTATGATATTAGAT
Organism: Viscum album; assembly: GCA_963277665.1. NCBI lineage: Eukaryota > Viridiplantae > Streptophyta > Magnoliopsida > Santalales > Viscaceae > Viscum > Viscum album. The sequence goes on along the minus strand of OY728163.1, from coordinate 76,961,556 downwards.
ATGATAATATTATTCTTCAAAATATGTATAATAAACTTATATTTATTATACAAGAATCTTATATGATTTTGAAGAGATTCAAGAAAAAAAGTAAAGGGATTTCATCTCACATTTTATTTCTGTCAGATACATGGTTTATTAACCACTCATTATTTTTTGTATGTTATGTATACTGACCATGGATTTATTATAATATTATTATACATATATTTATGGGTATTTACATATCCATTTTATGATATTTATCTTATGGGTTTTATGTTTCAAAAGTAACCAAATCAGTAATATAATTTTTTCACAATTTTCCTTCCTTGAGTCACATGAATTATTGTGCACCTATATTTTTCCAAGAGGTGTATATAATTCAATTTAAGTGTTATATCTAGAAAATTATTCTTTTCATGACATTTTAGGCTTTATTGAATTTAATTTTAGAAAATATGTAGTATGGTCCAACATTACCATGTGGTAAGAGTTTATTAAAACAATCAGATTACTTTTAAAGATTGGTTATAATTATGATTACTTTGATGAAATATTATAATCCATGTCATAAGACCACTCCAGAATATTCTTATCCAATTATTATTCATGATATATTCACTTACAGGTACCATTTCCCACTCTTTGGGACATAATATTGATAAGAACATGTTTTTATGAAATTCAAACTTTACCCTCTCTTAGGTCAGAAATCTATCTTCCCTAAAAACAATGTTTTCTAGAAAGGGTTTCGAAGAATATTGTACTATTATCCTAAAATATTTAAAATATAGTTTTACCATTTTATCTTTTACTAGTTTTTTAATATAAATATTATTGTTTCTTTCTGAATGTGGATTTTTCTAAAGATGTTACCGTGCAAAAAGAATGTTATTTTTACCTCATATGACATGTATGGATTTACCAGCCATCAATTATTTGATTATTTATTTTCTTGTATAAAAGTTTAATTTTTAAGATTTGATTTTTAAAATATATTTTCAAGGGAAATGTTTTTTCAAAAATATTTATGTTTTAAAGATCATTTTTTAAAGAAGATATTATATTTAAATCAAGAAATGTTTTCAAAATATCCTTCCATGTTATTTTCCATCTAAGATAACATTATATGATGTTATTCATTCACTTCATGGAAATGATCTAAAGGTTACATTAATATTATTTCTTTAATGGTTTATGTTTTGATGGAATTATTACTAAGAAAGCCTTTTTTCTTCCACAGGTTATATACTTCTGAAACTCGCTTCTTTTCAAGGTTTTTTCTTTCATAAAGTGATTATTAATCCTATATATTTTCATATGTAATGATGTGATAAAATGTTAATAATACCCATTTCATTTCATGGGTTATGATTTGATTTTTATAAAACCTATCTCTTTTTATGGGTCATGATATGATGATTGTTTAATTATCTTATAGTTCATGTATGAATGATTTTATTGTGAGATGGGTGAGACCTATATGTCACTCCAATGAATTGGGTAATGATATGTTATATATGGGATCAAAGGGAGCTCAAACCCAAAAAATAATAATGTACATGGGTTTTAGAGAAATGATAAATGTAAGAGGGTACATGGGTTGTAGCCCAAGCCCGAAAACAAGAAGTTACATGAGTTAGTCCAATCCCAAAAACAAGAAGCTACATGGGGTGTAGCCTAAGCCTAAAATAAATAGGGTACAGGGGTTGTAGACTAAGCCCAAAAACTTAAAGTTAAATGGGTTGTATCTTGATCCTAAAATTAAGTGGGTACACAGGTTGTTAGCCCAAGCCTGAATAAGGTACATGGGTCATAGCCCAAGCCTAACATTTTATAAAAATCATGGAAGGTATCATTGAAATAAGATTTTATATTTTTATGTTCAAGCCACAAATTCCATGTATTATTCTTATTTTTTGATTTCATGATGTATGATATTAATTCTATTGTGATTATTGTACTATAAAATTCCAATAATTATTATGATCTCTAATATGAAGTGAATGATCTTAAAATTTTATTCTCATGTTCCATACCCTTTTGTTCATGTTATGCTTATGAATTTCCTTTATTTACCCTCACTGAGTATCTAAGATCATCCCATTCTTATGTTTACATTACCCAATTTATGAATATAGGATTTTTGTAGATGTACTAAAGGAAGATATCTTTATGTAAGATTTTTAAGATCATTCATCATGATATAAGATTTTGTTTTCAGGTTTACAAAGACACTAAACTATTATGGTCCTCATGAAGGTATTTTGTAATGTAATGTATATTCATCTAAAGTGATGCAATATCAATGTATGTTAAGCCTTTGTAATTATAGTTGGTATCATAGGAAATGATGAGTCATACTTTGGAAACTAGGATGATAGAAATTTAGTTATTTCACTTGGTATATTTCGAAGGATATGTCTAGGGATGTATCTAAGGATATGTATAAGGATGAGTTACTATTTAGGAAAATTTCCAAGAATTTTGGAAAAGGATAGAGTGAGTGGTTTTATGGAAACACATCAATTTTTTGATACTACAAGTGGGTTTGTATCTAGAATAGATGTACCTAGGGGTAAAAACTTTGACAAGATGTCCCAGGCTTGACTAGTGGTAATCAGGTACATGACAACAGGCCTTTCTACACACCTAGTTTGACACTCCCAGGAGATATGCTTTAGAAATTCAGAAACATATCATGAACTATTGGCAAGGATTTGAATAGGATATGACTGTGAATAACCTAGGATAAAACTATAGTGTTAGTGATTAAAAAAGTATGTGTCTTTATTTTTATATCCTATAAATAATTTTTCATGATTATGTGGCTTTCTAATATGATATGTGTTTTTCACCCCATGCTTTTTGGTTTTAGTCGATGGATATAAGTATAAGAAACATGGTTAACATTGAATGTTTCAGATATGGAAAGTATGGGAATTATTAAAATTTATTTCCCAAGTGGAAATCTCATTTATAGAATCAGGAAGATGGTATGAGTATTAGTTATACTTATGAATATAATGAGACCACAAATGAAATGTGAAAGGTATGTGATGTTCTTCTAGTATTGTTTACATTGATCATAAGAATCATGATTCTATTGATGTTTAAAACCAATAATACATTATTCATATTTCATATTATAACAAAGGGGTATTATGGAATAATCTGATGAAGTTTGAGTAATGGTTTAAGAATAAAGTTGGATTAATGATGTATTTATGTTTTGAAATTCAAAGATTATGTTATATGAACCATAAAATGTATAAGTATTTCCAATATAATTTTTAATTAAGGATTGAAAATGACATGTTGAATGGTTATGAATACATATAAATGTAATTTCAAAGAAAGGTGAAATTTTTATTAAGGGAATATAACCCTTAATTAATGCATGAAATTGAGATAATGATCTTCAGATAATGATAATTTGGATATGAATATGTAAATTGGATGGTATAAATTAATATTGAACTGATTATTGGAAAAATAATCTATGTCATCAAGGATGAAGTTTACAAATTTTTGGATTTAATGAATATATCCAGTAATCTATGGAATAAGTAAGAATTCATTTTTTACAAAATGATTTATGGTAATTAAGGTTATTAACATTTTTCAAGGGAATATACAATGAGGTTATTCACATGTTTGGAATGTGACAACCATGTGGTAATTTGTGATATATGGTGGATCAATGTTAATATGATTTCATGAATTTAATTCTAAATAATTTAATTTTCATCTTTTGGAAGGGTTATGAGGTTAACATATTCTGGATAGATTATGTTAAACTTACGGTGAAGTTTTTGAGAATAATGTATTATCATTACACATGAGGATTTATGAATATTGGATAAAATGTTATAAAAACATGATGTTGATGATAATTGATGACATATGGTATGACATATCATGGATCTCATGACCTGTTACAACTTCGAGAATGAAAAAATCACCTTTCTTTTTAAAGAACGAAGTGAAGTTGATAGAGGAAAAAAAGGGTGAGGTTGTACTGAAATAATTCAAGTATATATTTTCATGAAAATTATTTAACTATTATAAAAATGATCCTGAAAGAAAAAAAAGTATCCTAGTACCTGTGTTTCCAATGAATCATATGGTCCCTTTGTTCATCACAGATTTATTTCTTTCTAATTATTAAATTTCCCTTGGCATTGTTATCTATAACTCTCCATCAGAACTTGATAGTTATATTTTTCTTCCATTTACATGTTTTCACTTCCCCCCTATATTATACTAAGTGGAAACCTAGTTATATGTTACCTCGGTTAATAATTATGGTTTTTACATTCCCTTCTTAAGGGAAGTTTTAATATTCATTTTTACAATGTGGGTTTCAATGAATAAAAATTTCAAGAATTAAAACTTTGATATCCCATAAAAATTTCAAGGGAGAAATTAGTTTTAAGGTGGTAGAATTTAATACCCCTGGAATTTTTCAATTATTATTTTTTTAGAATTAATTTATTATATTTTATATTTTTCATTTCACACAACACTGAAAATAGTTTTTTTGTATAAAAGAACTATTTTTGGATTTCGTTATACACAACACAAAGTTAATCGTGCACTACATGAAACATAAATTTTATCTTCCTCTACACATAACACCGATTTTAACTAGTGTTACACGCAACATTTACTTTCCGCGATGGCTTGAGTAATAAGGATGACCAATTTTTACCGAACACTAGTGTATCATTAAAATGTAAATATGTAAAATAATTAGATTTAACCTATCCATTAGTTTAGTGTTTATGAATAGTATTAAAAATTTAAGAAAATTTATAGTCTCCAGAGATTTAATATGAAAACATAGTTCACCAATTAACTAGAAATGAATATGAATATTGATTGAATATAAAGTAAAATATTATTATTTTTATAGTCACAAATATATTTTAAACTATTGAATTATATTAATTATAATTAGTGACTGAAATTAATTTTATATATATGTAATATATTCAATAAAATATTTTTTATATTCATCCAATATATTCAATAGACCCAAGATAAGAACAACCCCAATTCAATTCTATATACATCTATTTTTTATAAAGGTATTTTTACCACCTTTTAAGGGTGAGCACTTTTGAAATACAATTTTTGGATCTTTTATAGATTTTATATGTCAAAATAAACTTTATATTTTCAATAGAAACATAAAAATTAGGTTAGGATAATTTTATTTGTATTTTTATGTATGGTTTTATTTTTTTAAATAATTAACAATACCTGATTTTAATTTAAAACTGCCTTTTCGTATAGTTTATTTAAAAAGATAAATTGTATTTTAATTCCGTTTCAAAGTTTAATTATATAATATTTTTATTAATTGACCCTATTTATGTCATTATAATTAATTTCACATTGAAATTGGGTGTAAAAAAACTTAGCAATAGTTTGGATGTTTTTACTTTAAAAACATGCAGTGTCGTTCCGTCTGCAGGATTAATTTTAAATTAATTTCTTCCCCTTATTTTATTATAATTTGTAAAAATGGATTAAATATTTTAATTAATAAAAATATATAATTTATAATATGGTAAAAATATTTACAAAAAATATTAGTGAAAGTGATTAAAATTAATTACAATGGTTAAGAGAAAAATTGGGTTAATAAAGTATTAATCCTTACATTTAAGAGATAAAACAACATAGAAACATTTAAAAACCCCCTTTTATAGACATTATTATGACATTAACTTTTTATTATTGAGTTATTTTTATTTTTTATGACTTTTTTTAGGTAAAAATGTGGGTACACCAAACTTTTTTACAAAAATGTCGTGTGTGTCCTTTCCCTTCTGTATAAAAGGCCACCACCTCTCCCTCTTCTTCACACCTCTCAACCAAATTATGATCGGAAAATCTCTACCTCACAAACATAAAAAAAATTCTACCTTCCTCCTATAATCCTCCCCTTGGGTTGAAATAAATCCAAGGAAGCCTTCTGGAATAAACCCAAAGGAGTTACCCGATTTAGAGGAAACGTCTTCTCTTAAGCTCCATTCATTTATTTTCTTCCTCCACCCCCTACCTCCTATTTATTCCATGATTGTATAATAAAAAAATATTAAATATTCTTTTATTTTTTATTCTATGTATTCTACCTACACTTATATACACATCCATCTAATGAGTAACGAACATATTGTTTATGTGTATGGTGAGCTACCGCCTCACTAAACGATTATTGTTCATTTTTTCCTCTAACGCCCCACATTGTGGAAATTATGATCCAAAATATTTTTATATATTTCATATATTATATGTTTTTATTTTCTATTCTTCTTTATTCCTTTTACAACACATATATTTTTACTTCCATTTGGTGTAAATACAATAATTTCATTTGAGGAAGTATGGACTATCGCCCCCCTCAAAGCGATTTGATTCATTCACACAAAACATGGAATATATTAAATATGAGTTTAATGAAATTATATGTTATATATAAAATTATAATTATACTTTAATGATATTATATACATATATAAGTATATTTTATTTTATTTCTTTCTTTCAATACCAAAATAAAAACTGAAACACCATTCATGCGTATGTACGACTTACCATCTCCATGAATAGTGTATTCCATTTTGTAATTATATATATTCTATATATTATTTCAATACTTTTATAAAAAATATAAATTATATATATCATGGTTTTAAGTATTTAAATAATTATATAAGTATAATAAAAAATGATATAACAAATTATGACACATTCGAAAAACAAGGAAGATATTACCCGAATTAAAACATTAACATAGTATTTCTAACAAGAGGGTAAAATAAGGTCATAGTAAAGACACATATGGTATTATATATTATAATATTATTTTGTAAAATATTTATAAAAACCTCACATTTATTCTTCAATAGCTTATACGAGTATGAAGAGAGTTTCAAGACACAAGGTAAAGGGATTTCATCTCACTTTTTATTTCCAAAAGATACATGATTTATTGAAGACCCATTATTTTTGTATGATATTAATAATGAAAATTTATGTATTATATGATTCTTAAAATTAAATTTATGGTTATTTAAATATACATTTCATGATCTCTATCTTATGTGGTTTATGTTTCAAAAGTTACCAAACTGGTAAAGTAATTTTTTCACAATTTTCCTTCCTTGAGTCACATACCATGTAATCCACCTATATTTTTTCATGAGGTGTATATAATTCCATTGAAATTTTATATCATGAATATTCTTCTTTTAATTTCTTTTATTATTCATGTAATTTCATTTTCTAAAATAGGGAGTATGGTCAAAAGTTACCAAGTGGTATCAGTTTATTAAAAAAATATCATCACTTTTTGAGATTGTTTATGTTTGTGCTTAATTTGATGAAATATTATGTTCCATATATTAATAACACTCATGAATTTTATTCTACATAGGTTATTCATGATATATATATATATGTATTTGTACTATTGTTTTACTCTTCAAAACATAATATAGTTAAGAATGTTTTTTCAAGAAGGCCCGACTTTACCCTCTCTTCGGTCAGAAATAATTGTTCATTAAAAACAATATTTTCTAAAAAGTGTTTCAAAATAATTATAATATTATCCTAAAATAATTAAAATATATTTTTATCATTTTTATCTTTTAAAAAAAATTCAAAGGAGTATTCTTGTTGATTTCTAAATGATGAATTTTTCTTCCGTTTTTACCGTGAAAAAGAAATGTTCTTCTTACCCTATACGAAATGTATAGATTTACCCACCATAAATTATTTGAATATTTATTTTCATATTTATAAGGATATTTTTTTAAAAAAAATTTCTAAAAGTTATTTTGAAGAAAAATGTTTTCCAAATGGTTTTATGCTTTAATGATCGTTTTTCAAAAAAGAAAGCATATTTACCTTAAGAAATATTTTCAAAATTTCCTTCCAATTTATTTTCTATCTAAGATAACATCTGTTAATGATACTCATAACCTTATAAAAATTTAAAAATCTTCCATTCATATTCATCATTTAATGATTTATTTTTTTATGGAATGATTCTTAAGACACCCATTTCAGTTCCATGAGCTTTATGCTTCTGAAACCTTCTTCTTTTCATGAGTTTTTCTTTTCATGAAGTGATTATGAAACCTATATATTTTTATAGTTTATGATGTGATGAAATTTTAATGATACCCATTTCATTTAATGGTTTATGATTTGATGTTTATAAAACCTATCACATTTTATGGGTCATGATATGATGAAATTTTTATTATCTTTTGAAACATGTATTAAGGATTTTATTATGAGATGGGTGAGACCTATAAATATTTCCAATTAATTGGGTAATGTTATTTTATATATGAGGTCAATGGGTACACTAATTATGTCCTATTCTTGAATACATGAAGTTACATGGGTTATATCTCAAGCCTAAAAGTTACAGGGTACATGGGTTATAGCCCATGCTCGAAAACAATAAGTTAAATGGGTTTTAACCCAATCCCAAAAACAAGAAGGTACATGGGTTATAGACTAAGACTAAAAGTAATAGGGTGTATGTTTTGTATCCCAATCCAAAAAAATAAGTTGCATGAGTTTTATCTTGAGCATAAAATTAAGAGGGTGAAAAAGTTATTATCCCAATCCATAAGTTGGTACATGGGTCAAAGCCCAGCCAAACATGCTCTAAGGGTTTTGGTAGGTATCCTTAATATAATATTTTCTATTATTATGTGAATGCCACAAACTCCATGTATTATTCCTATGTTATAATTTCTTGAATAATTATTTGAATTCACTTATAATATATGTATTTTGAAATTATAATATTTATTATAATCTCTAATATTCAGGGTATTATCTTCTATTGTTATTTTAAATCTCTATAGACTTTTGTTCATATTATACTTCACATTTTATTTTATTTACCCTTACTGATCATCTGATATCATCCCTTTATTATGTTACCTTTCCCCATGTTATGAAGAAATTTTTTTGGTATAATTATATAAGGTGGAGATCTTTATGGGAGATATTTAAGATCTTTCACCAGGATAGAAGGTTTTGTTTTCATGTTTCCAAAGGGATTAAACTATTATCATCCTCGAGAATTTATTTTTATAATGTACCAAATACTCATCTGATGTGATTTAATAACCATATATTTTATTCTTGGGTTATTATAAACAATCTATAGAGTTGAAAGAATAAGAATATGTAAAGGAAAAGGATATCGATAAAACATGCATTGAACTCATAGGTATGCTAGAGATCGAAGAAAAATGTGGCTCCCTCTTATATGTTCAAGAATAATCAGAGAAAAAAGGTGGCTCTAACTCAATAATTAATTCCAAAATGTGATATTTTTTTAAAAAGGAATATTTTTTGTGTGGAGGAAGTGAATTGGGAAATATTGTAAAATTTTGATTTTCTTATATTTTCATTGAATTTATCCTCAATATGCAACCCACCATAAGTTCCAATCAAGAAGAACTATTAGTGGAGGAAGAGAAGAACTATCCTAGATACATAACATAGTTATAATTGTGTAAAACCATTAATTTTAGCTCTATATATTATTCTCAATATCTAATGAAGGTAAAAAGGTCTACCTATATACCATAAAGCAGTTCTACCAGGACGCAACCCAACATTTTAAAATTTCCTTCTAGGAAATAGATTTATTTTATTATATTTGTTTAATAAGTCTCCCAATAGTAAATCTCATTATCTATTTGATCCAAATAATTCAAATCCTAAAAGGGATATACCTTCACTATTTACATTTAGCACATAGAAGAATATAGTTGTTAGAATAAAGATGATAGAGGACCATTTCCCATCATAAAACTAATTCATATAATGAAAAAAATGAAATATACATCATCAAAGTCATCCATGTTGTGAAAATAGGTTAGAAAAAACCTAATAAACTCATTTAGAAAATTATTGTAAGGGGAGTAATGTTTTTCTTGGTCATACATTTACATCACTAGTTTTTTATACCACATGATTTTGAAAAAAGAAAAAATGAAATGAATTGTTTCATTAACCTAAATTATTAGATTCCACCACAAAATATTGAATTATTTTCCTTTTACTTTCTAATATATGAGTCATAATCAACTAGGAGAAATATTTTTACATTTTGGAAAATTTAATTTATAATTCCCAAAAATGATAAATATTTAAATAGAAATATTAAAATTTTCATACATACATAAATTAGAAGTTTCATAAAAATGATTTCTTGTATGATTTTTTTCTTTATATTAATTCCTATAAGCATTATTTGATTATATTTTTTATTTATTTTCATTCTAAGACTTGATTCCCCGTTTTTATGTTCCCATTATTGAGAAGATTATAGACCAAATATTTTTAATCTTCTATACATTTTTCTTGATTGATTCTTGGGGAATTTCAACCTACTGTAACTTGCACTAATATATTATTAAATATATGATTTAAAAAATAAATTTTAATATGATTGAGGTATTATATTGATAATCTCATTTATCATGAGACCCAACTGCACATTGATTCTTTTAATCTTGTAGAAGCCATGGATTACCTTATTTTGATTAATCCATGTTACAAGCCATTATTTTAATTTCCTACACAACTCTTTTAATTTTTTATGATATTAAATTGAATGAGTGTGTGGGAGGGATTGATCCCAGTGAAGATGGTTTATTATATCTTGGGAGGAGACTAAAATTTGTTTCCATGGGGTTTCTCAGGAAGCTTCATATTTACATTTATTATATTTCATTCTATAACCCTCTTATTGTTACAAAATGTTAAATAGGATTGTTTCTAATGTAGATTGAAAATAATTATTTTTGGATCAATAATCTCAAAATCATATGTGGTTAGTTTATGGATATGTGTGTTAACCTAGGTGAAGCTTCCAAAGAAAAAAAAGAATGAAAAAATGGGTCATGAATTGGGAATATCCAAAATCGCCATTACTAGACTGATGATTATTATCACATGTGGCTAGGTATTGAATGTAAGGATAATTATGATCATTAATTTAAATGAAAATACAATAAAAAATAATAGAAAAAATATGAATAAGAGAGGGTCAATTTTCATTATTCTTATATCATTCATGATCTTATACTTATGCTTTGGGGGTTGTGTGAGATGACATTGTTTTTTGGATATGATAATTTTTTTAGGATTGAATTTAGAATATAATGTATTATGATTTGGATTTTAAACTCATACTTCATCCACAGTTGTTTTTAACATCAATACCTACCCACCCCAACCTCAAAGACATTTAATTATCATTGAAAATCCATCGAGTTTAATTTTAATACTTTTATTTTTGGGATGGAGAAAGCAAATTCAATTAAAGAATATGGTTTTGATTGTGTACTTGAGGTAAGATAATATATCCACTAAAATTTCTACCTTCAGTGATGAGAGAAAAAATTCACAGTAAGGTATATCATAAGGGGAATCGGTGTAAATGTAAGGTTTAAATCTATAAGTTAAAAGGAGAAATGTCTTGAATTGAAAATTATAAATGATGTATGGTTTATGAATTCTTTATTGAGTATTTTTTTTCTTTTAAACTCATCAATTATATATTTTTTAACGAGCATCATAATTTTAAAATTTCATTATTGATGTATAGACCATAGGTGTTTCAATATTCATGTTTTTCTTGAGGATGAGAAAGTGTGAGGTAGTTTGATATATCTATTTTGTATCTATATATTCATGTATTTTTATATTTGTTTTAGTTTAATAGTTATTGAATATGAGATTCATTCATGATGTTAATTTTTTTTGTATTCTTATGGGAGGATTGAATATTTGAATAATATAAAGGAAATTGTGATATTTTGGGAAGATAAAGGAACTTCACACTATGATGTAAAGTGGCGCAAAATGACATTAAAAATATAATGAATCTTATATTTAGGATTTTTAAAAAAACAGATCAATATATCCATTGAAATAAGGTATCCCAAGATGTTGGATGATCAGAAGATGTTCTAGAGGCTCGAAACTGAAGAACAAGAGAAAAACGATGCTTCTGACACTGAAACCTCTAAATTCACATCATGTATAATGTTCATGTTATGTAAAATATTCAAGGTGTTAATGTAGTACCCAACGCGAATGATGAAAATGGAGATTCTGATGGCCCATAATATTCTTGGTGTGAAACCATCTTTCACGCGATGAAAGATCCCAACTATGCCAGATAAGAATAATTTAACATATCATTCAATGGGGTACCATTGGTTTGATGAAAAAATATATTTAACATCATGTTTGATCCATGGAAACCCATAGAAGACACTCATGCTTATAAATAGGGGTTCCAACTGAATGAATCCATTATTAATTATATGCTTATATGTTTAGACACCAGGAGGCTTCCATTAGGGGTTTTAACACGGAGTTCTTAATAGATAGTTTTTTTATTTTCCTTTCAAATTTTCTATAATTCACTAGAAAACTAAATTATCATTATTTTTATTCCAATAAATCTATTTTACTTAAAAGTTTAGGGTAGATTCCTTTTTATTAACATAAAAAATTAAAGTACAGGTGAAAAATATGCTTTGGGGCATACAATCATACATTCCCTCATGCCATGAAAAAAAAAATTCAAAGATCATAATCAAACTAATGAGGAATATCTTAATCACCATACCAATCAGAGTCATACCTTAGTAGAACATGGGATCCGGTAACCACAGTTGGATTCAAATATGATTAATATTTATTATGCCTTGCTTTCCTATGAGGAATAGGTTGAAAGCCTTCATCATCAACAATAACACTTTTCCCTTTGGATAAATCCTAGGCATAGGATGTTTATTTTGGGTAATCTCCCTCAATATCCTCCCACCATACATTTATTCCTTGAGTTTACTTTAATTTATGAATTTTCTATAGAAACCCTAAAATTTTATCAATATCATTCAGATTTGTTTCCCCTCGATTATGAGAGAATAAACCTGTAAACATTGATCCATTTCCAAAATCACTCTTGGTTTAGTACTGCCCTCAACCTCTTGACCGTGCTTTCCATGTTCAAGCACAAATGATAGGGACATATGTAGATCTAATTCAATTGATTCATGCCTCCATTCCTCTATTTCATGATTGGATATTCCCAGGTCATTAATCATAAACAGTTGATTCTCTTACACCATCTCATAAGGGACATCATCCACCGATTGTGGAACACCGACATTAAATTTTTTCTTTCCCCTGTCAATAGGGGATAGCTCTTCACCATAAAAATATTCCTTAGTCTAAATTGTTCGCCTCCTAAACTTATCCCTACAGGAAGCCTCATGATTCCCTTTTGATGAGGAAATAGATCAAATAACATTCTTAAAAATATAGCTTTGACATGGCCAATAGATTGATAGACTAGACAGAAGTTAGGTAATTTCTCATATTTCACATTCATAGAGATTTTATCCTCCAGCATAGAAAAAATTATCTTATAAATCAATAAGGAGATAAGGTCATCCTCCACTAGGACCCTAGCATAATTACTGAACTTTGCAGCCTCAGATGTTTAATCAATTTTAATCGGAATTCCCATAGCGGAGGCTATGTCAAAAAGGATCTTGGGATTCTATAGAATCTAGTTAAGACCAACAATTTTAATCCATACTTGAGACTTGGTATTTTTTATAGAAAAATGATTGAAATGAAATTCACATTCTTGAAAACAAATCGTACCTGGAATTAATGAAATTTTACCAATCCCCTATGCTCTATGCATCATCTCCTCTCATGGGAAAACAATGTGAAAAAATCCTGAACCCATGGGTATACATCTCCATTCAAAACACCCATATAGAAATTAGATTTATATCCAAATCACATATTTTCTTATATTTTCCTCTATTGGGAAGAACAAGTCTTGAAAAAATGGAATGCTCAAAAATATTAAATTTGTCCATAATAGTCTCCCTATTAGTAATCACTAAGGCAATGTTGCTCTTTTTCACTATTCATTGTAGCACCTATCACACAGACTTGAGGTCCCTTAAGTTGGAATTAGTTTGAACTGAAGATTTCAGCTTACTATAACTATTCATTGCAGTAGAAAAATCGACATGATGAGCTGTCTCCATTGCAGGATAAGCCGTGAGATCAGACCAATGCATACCAGTCGATGCATTCCGCATATATTTTCCAACACCCCTCAATCCAGCCCCCACTTTCACACACCAACATGAAAAATTCATCTCATATAATATTTTCTGCAGCTATAAGCTACCTTCTACCATTTAATACCACTAGAAAAACAAGCACCCACATCCTCTTTTACCTCCATGGATAAGACATTCACAGATCTATTCCCCATGGAATCCACTGCCACTAGAGAGAACAGTCCATCAACTGCCCTGAAATCATCTCTCTACCTCTGACCAGAAGTTTTGGAGATTCTATGTGCATGGATAGAACTTTCTCTACCCATGTATGTACTCGCTTGAGGATATGTCCAAGGATCCTTCGCAACAGCCATCATCTATTCGGCCAACCCAGATCTACTGGATCTGTGAATCCCAGCATCACCAACCACCAATACACCAACACATGATCCCACTATATGAGATTAGCGAGTAACACCATCACAAGATTCTCCTCAAGAAATAAGGGTGAAACTTAGAAAGTGATGAAAATCCATGACTGATTAACCCTTACCTAGGAGGATTCCGAGCTCACCATGAGTGGGAGACTCCCAAACCCTCGCCATCCATTCTACCAATAAATATTTTTTCTCTATTATATTTCTCATACATTCCATTCAGATATACCCACTCTGGGTTTTGGTTTATTCATTTCTAGTGACTACCTTAGGATGATTGGATAAACACTATAGTTGAGAGAGAAATTGGTTAATGGGGGTGTGTAGAAAAAAAGCCTAATTTTACTTCACTTTTAAGATAATTTTATTCAATAGTAGTATGGATTTCCTATAAATCGATTTTATTTATCCCTGATCTGTTGAACATATGGCTTTAATAATGAATGAATGTCAACAATATTGATATAATGTATTCATGTCCATTAAATTAAATTATTCTTTTGCTTTTGGAAATCTAATCTTATTGCACTTTAAATATTTTTGGTTCATCATACCACGATGAATTAAGATGATAGGGTAGATTTATTGGGATTGATCATTTATTATATCAATAAAATGTAATCAATATGCATCCATTTAATATAATTGTTTTTCAAGATAAGTTGAATTAATTTATTTTGTAAAACTATTGTTTTTTATACTTTCTCCGGGGCACGCCACTGAATGTGTGAACTTGCACTAGCATTTCATTCTATTGACCCACATTCACTCTTTCGAAAGGAGGATGAATTTCATCACTATCATCGATGATGTATTCTCCTTGATCAAAATGGGATGGCAGGATGTCAGTTTCTAAATCACTGGATTCTTTTGTGGAGCTCGTTGTGTAGTATGTGATTCCCTCATAGAGTTAGGTAAGTTCATGGAACTCATTATAGGTGTCATCTCTTTGTTAATTCTAGTCATGGAAACTGCTTCTGTCTAGACATTTCAAAGGGTCTTGATAGGGAAACAACCTTCGGTCAGGATAGTAGTCACATTTGGCATCGTTGGAATGTATGGACATAGGAAAAATTGGTAAACAGTATTCTTCATCATAGGAGAGAATATCATGGATGAATCTTGGGTGTGGAACCTAAGTCATCCCATAATGATCATGATATATATGATTCACCCCTATAAAGGGGACACTAAGGTTTATCATGGGATGGGATTGAGACTCAATGAGGCATCTTATGTAACCTTCTTAAAAGGCATGGATCAAAACCAACATAGTTTGTTGTTGCAGTTTATGGTCTTGTGACATGAAAAATCCATGAATTTAGCATCATGTGGTAAGGACGTTCAGGCCACAAAAGGTGTGTTAGTGAAGGATGGTGTGGGGATTAAACATGGAATCTTCCATTCTCAAGAGGATTGATCTTGGTTGGATAGTGTGGGGATTATGTATTTGATATTGTCAGGTGCTACTAAAAGCAATGATGATGTGGATAGGGCTTATGCATAGGAGCAGCCCAAGTGGGCGACACGATCCTTCCGAGATGTGGTGGACTGAAGAAGAACAAGAAGGATGTGGATGGAGTGGACGATATGGATGGAATGGACAAATTTAATGGTGTTCATGGTTTGGAATATTCATCTTGAACCTTAAGAAGGATCCGTACATATCCCAGCTATTTGGGAATGAAATTCCACATAGTTTGATGGAGCATCGGGGCTCACACCTAAGGAGGAGGCCCATGATACCTGGAGGAGACATGTTCTCTAAGGTGAGGGGCATGATCATACCAGGGATGTGAGCTGGAAGAGTTCAGGATGAATGTGGATGTTCAGTTTGGGCCTTGAAGAGGATTCCTACATATCCCAATTAGTTAGGAATCAAAGCCCACATAGTTCATTATGGTTCGGGCTTGCACCTATGGAGGAGGTCCATGTGGGTTATGGTTGGGGCTTACGCGTGAAAGAAGCCCATTTGGGAGGACATTATTTGGTTGGGGCTTATGCAGGAAAGCTTCCCATTGAAGTGGATGTTGTAGGTCATGGTCGCTGCTAACCAATAAGCCCACATGAGTCATGCTCAGTGTGAGAAATAAGAGGAAGGAATGAAATTGACAGTAGTGTCACAAAAGATATACCAATGAAAGATGGTATGGGGCTTACGCATGGAAGCTACCTGAGAAGGATCTCATTCCGTGTGAGGAGGGTCTCATTTCCTATCACTAATACAAGGAACGTCATTCACCTTTTTCATAGGGAAAGGTCACAGTTTAACATCGTGTGTTGAGGAGGACAGTGGTAGAAGTTTTTGCATCATGCAGCAACGATGTTGGGGGCTCACTCCTTACCCCTTGGTCATACATAACCGTCACACACACAACCCTGGGTGGAGAATGGATTTTAAAATTCCAAGGTGTAACAATGAGGAAAAGTGATCGATATAGAGGTCCATGTTAGAATCCCTGTGCTGAGAATCAAATTGGATTAGCGTACCTATGTTGAGAAGCAAATGGTGGGGAAACACATGAACAATGGCTATATGGGAAGACTTGTGAGGGACCATGAAGTTGTTGCACGCAAGAATGGAGAGCCACGCGTTAGAGGTGGGTGCAATACATGACGGTTGTGAAAAAGAGGGGCTTGGACAGGCAAATTTAGCAGAAGGGGTTTTTTTTTTAATTTAAAGGGGCAGGGTTTACATTATTGGGGATATGGGTTGGTCCAGCGCCAAACGAAGTGGTGCTGGACAAAAAGGGGGCAAAGCGCCACTTCAAGTGGCGCTTTGACCGGCCCCACACCACCCACCATATATATATATAATAAATTTATTTTAATAAATATAATTAATAAAATAAAATAAATACAATTACAAAAATATAAATATAATAAATTGATATATATGTTAATTACAAATTATATATATATCTAATATAATTATAAATTTGTAATTAGTAATAAATATGTATATTTAATAAATAAATATAATAAATAAATATAATTATATATATAATTGAGTAATTATATAATAAATTCATGGATATATATAATTATAAATATATATATAATTATATAATTATAATTATAATATATTAAATATTTTAAATTTATTTATTATAATATATATAATTAATATAATTAATAAAATATAATATTATAAATACATAATAAATTATAAATATAATATAATTATAAATTAAATTATAAATATAATATTTTTTATATAATTACAAATATAATAAATATGATATAATAATTATATAACAAATATAATTATATATATAAAATTATAATAATTATATGAATATAAATATTATTATAATTTTATAAATATAAATATAATAAGAATTATATAATTATTATAATTTTAAATATTATAATAATTATAAATATAGTAAAAATTATATAATAAATTACAAATATAATAATAATTATATAATAAATTTTAAATATAATAATTATTATATAATTATAAATATAATAAATATAATTATATTAATAATTTTATAATAAATATAATCATATATTACAATGATAATTATATATTTAAAATCATAATAATTATATAATTATAAATATAATTATTAGATAATTATAAATATAAATATAATAATATAATAATTATAAATATAACAAATATAAATATAATTATGTATTTATTATATATAATTATTAGATAATTATAAATATTATAAAGATAAATATAATAATTATATAATTATAAATATAACAAATATAAATATAATTACGTATTTATTGTATATTATTATTAGATAATTATAAATATAAAAAATATAAATATATTAATTATATAATTATAAATATAACAAATAAAAATATAATTATGTATTTATTGTATTTTTTTTATATTTATAAATATACATTTATAATATCTATTATAATAAATATTATTATAATAAATATTATAATAAATGAACAATAAATGTATAGTAAATGTATAATAAATATTATAATACATTTATATTTTAATTATAATATAAGAAATGTAATGTGTAATTATTTTTCTCTATTATATAATTATCTTATCTATATTTATTATATTTATAATTATATAATTATATTATAAATAAACGTAATATGTAATATAATATAATAAATGTAATATGATACATTTATTTTTTAATTATAATAAATGTATATTTTTAATTATATAAATGTATAATAAATATAATAAATATATATGTATAATTACATATTACATTTATTATAATAAATAAATAATTACATATTACATTTATTATAATAAATAAATGTATTTTTATAATTACATTTATAAATGTATATTTATTATAATAAATATATAATTATTGTAGTTATATAATTATTATAATTATATAATTTTTGTAAATATATAATCATCATAAATATATACTTATTATATATATATATAATTAATAAGGTTTATTTATATAAAGATATGATTATAGTAATTATATCACTATAATAATTATATAAGTATAAATATAATAAATATATAAATAAAAATATAATAAATATATAGTTATAAATATAATAAATATATGATTATAGTAATTACATAATTATAATAAATATGTAATTATAATAATTATATAATATTTAATAAAGTTTATTTATATAAAGAAAATTATTTTAATAATCTTTATTTAAATATAAATTTATAAATTTTAAATATAAGGTTTCTTTATATATAATTATTTATAAATTGATAATTATTTATTAGTTTATAAATTTATATATAATTATTTACAAACATAATTAAACCATATCAAATTTATTTATAAATTTATATATACATATGAATAAACATTATTAAAATTATTTGTATTTATTATATTTATTATAATATATTAAAATTATGCTTTTATTAAATTTATAATTATGTATTTATTATAATATTATATAATGTAATAAATTTATAATTATGTATTTATATTTAACTAGGTTTATTTATAATAAATATATAATTATAAATATATAATATTATAATTATTATAATAAACCTTATTAAAAATAAATAATTTTATATAAATTATTATAATAATTATAATAATTATATATATAATTATTTACATTTAAATACATAATTATAAATTTAATATTATAATAAATACATAAAAGGGATGAGGTGAAAAAAAAACAAAACAAAAACAACAAAAGGGAGGGGGTGTGCAAGCGCATGTGGCGCTCAACAAACCCATTCACCTAAATTTTTTCACCATAAACCCATCAAATTAAAAAAAAAAACCCTACTGCTAAATTTGCCGCTTGACATGTTGCTTTTACATAAACTGAAATCATGGAACATTAAATAGGGGGTGTGCACATGATGCGATTCTTATGAGTAAGGCTAGGATTATGCATAACATTAAGGCGTTTCATGCAAGGTCGAGGTTGTGCATAGGAAGATCCCTTGTGCAACCCTAACACTGGATGAAAGAGTTTGAGCTAGGATTACACAACTCTCGGCCCACTCAAAGGAGGACCCACACGGAACCTATCATGAAAAATCTCTACCCATGATTCCATTCCTTTCTAGATGTTACGAAAGATGAGTCTTACATGAAGCAGAGCATCAGTTTGACTTTCAGAGGATCAATATGAAGAAGGGGGGTACAACTCAATATATAGATGAATCCTTCAGTGGCGGCGCACAAATCATTGGTCTACTAAGAGGGCTTCCATTCTCCCACATCCATAGAGGCGCACCGGGGTTGGTTTGTGTTGGGAAAAAATCCCTCAAGGTAACATTGCAGTATTTTTGGGTTGATTGTGTTTGTTGACAAAGCAGGTTTCCATGGAGAATTGTTGAGTTCCCGAGAAGTTGTTGACATTACATGTTGACAAAGAACTATGACAAAGGAAAGGACGATCTGGAGGCGGTACAAAAGAGTAGTACAAGGTGGCGCCGTTTCCCAGTGTTTGCCAAATTTTTGGGGTCCAAAATTTGGAGTTTGGTGAGCATCGCGAAAAGTGGATTTCCATGAAGAGCATAATTTCATATGGAAAAGGCATGAATTTCGCGAATATATGATGCATGTTTTGCAAATCGCGAAGACCAGAAGAATGGAGGTGTTGATGCTTCGCGATTACGTCAAGCTTCGCGAATGGCAGAGGCTGAAGCGCATCGCGGCGGACACGGGCTTTGCGAGAGAGCTTCACGGCGAAGGAGCGAAGGAATGTTGGGCTTCGCGAGAGAGCTTCATGGTGAAGGCGCTAGCCGCGAAGGTATGTTTACGGTGATTCATCGCGACTACGTCAAGCTCCGCGAACGGAAGATTGCCGTGGAGCTTCGCGATTTGGACAGAATTCCGACAGAAACTTTGGAGCTTCGCGATTTGAGATGACGTGGCGTTCACTTCGCGCGGAAGGGATGAGGGTCGGTGGAATCGCCTATAAATAGAGGCCGACCCCTTCGAACGATGTAGAGGGAATTTTCAGAGAAAATACTTTGCTCTCGATTTGCGAAGGTGGTTCGCGGAGCCAGTGTGCTTCGCGGCGGCTATTGTAGCTCCGCGAAACCTGCGAGCTCCGCGTTGGCTTACAGAGCTTCGCGAGGGTCGTTGCTTTGCGATGGCTTGAGCATCGCGAGAGTGCTTCGCGAAGGAGCTTCGCGAGTGAGCTTCGCGAAAAGGCAGGAGCTTCACGAAGGCTTGTTTGAGCTTCGCGAAATTGGGAGCTTCGCGAAGTAGGGTGCTTTGCGAAGGTACTTTCCAAAAGTAGTTGCCCAATGGTCAGAGGCAAAGTGATATTCATCAGTGGATGAAAGTTGGACTTTAACAGAGCATCTATCTACAGTTAAGGATGAATTACATCATGAAAATGAAGAGACCTACAGGTCTATAAACTGTGAGTTGATTCCCTTCACAGAGTAGTGAGCTTAGGAAGAGGAAGAAGGTGATCCTCTCCACCGGCAGTGATCCAGAGAGAGAGAATCGGGGAGTGACCCTTGGGAAAGTAGTGAGCAGACGCTAAACATTGTATAGGCAGTGAGCCTGGGCATAGAAGTGATCTAGCCCGAACATTGTAATCTACAGCTAGTGAAGTCTAGTGGAATTTGGTACGAACCGTCAACATGTCGGCGTATGCTCCTTGGACGTAGCCCTTAGCGGTGAACCAAGTAAAAATCTCTGTGTCTGCCTGTTTACTTTACTGCATTGCATTCAAAGTATCATCATCAGGTAAAGGAGACAAGTGATCATAGTAACCACACAAGTGCAAACAAAGTGACCCTTGTAACAAAGAGGTCAAGATCCAGTGGGGCAGGAAGAACTTTGAAAAAGAATATCCATACCCTGATTCACCCCCCCCCCCTCTCAGGATATATAGGCCCCCATTGGCCCTAAAAATTGGTATCAGAGGGATAGGTTGCCTTTATTAGATTTGTTTTCTCTGACTTGGTGTAGTCGATCTGTGTGTTTAAAGAATTAGTCTGCTCTTATATCGTGAGCCATGGCAAAGGGAAAAACATAAAAGAAGAATCAGAAGTCAGGTGGTATTCCTCAGTGTGGAAGTGTGTATGGAAAATGTGTGATTCAGTTAAATGAATCAAACCGCTTTCTGAAGGAAGGCTTGGATGAATCTGATAGGGAAAAGATTGATTTACTCAATCAAGATGTTGGAATAAGTGAAGTACATGATCATCAAAGTAATGCCGGAACAACTGATGATGATGAAGTTTCAAGAAGGAGGCCACTAGTAGATGTTGTCAACATGACAAAGGAAGTGGACCCAAAGTTGGATGAAGATGTCAAATCCAAAGATATCCGGATAAAAGTATTGGAGATTGAGGTCAACAAGCTAAGAGGCTTAAATCAAAGGCTTATTGACATAGTTACTGACCTAACAGAGAAGAATGATTCTCATGCCAATGAACTACAAAAGATGGCTAAAATGAAATGAAAACAAAAGGCTGATGATTATGAAGAGAATCAAAAGTTAGATGAAGTACAGAATCTGAAAGCCAGAAATGATGATCTAGAAGCACAGTTGTCTGAAGAAGTTCAGAAGAATCGAAGCCTACAATAAGAGAATGAATCTTTGTCGAAATCTGTTTCTGAGGAAAAATTAAAAGTAGTGAAGCAAAGTGCAATGGTGGAAAATCTCACACAGGAACTAGAAGATGAGGTGAGTAATGGAAATCTTCTCAAGAAAGAACTGGATGTCCAACTCAAATCAAGGGAGACGAAGATTAAAAAGTTGGAAGAGGATCTAGAATTAGTAAAGAAGGATGTGGAGAAATCCAATGCTAAAGGAATGCCGAAAATGAAGGATGCCTTACACTTGCTATTTGATCAACCTTCGACAAGTGATGATAAAATGAAGAATAAGTATGTTATTTCTGAAGAGAAACAACATAATATTTTCTCAGCTCAAAGACCAACAAGTTTCGGAAAAGATGGTATTGGATTTGTTGAAACCCCTCCTGTGCATGATAGAAAGAGAGCCGTGAACAGTTCTAGAAATGGAAAAGATCCTGCAGGTGCTGGAGATAGGCCTAAAAGGAAAATTACAAAAAGAAGTGATGACATGTGTTATTTCTGTGGGATTCACGGCCAGATATCAAGCTTCTGTTCAGAGGCTCTGGAATACATTTTCGGATGTGAAAACAGAGATATTGCTAAATCTGAGAATAAGAAGAAGCATCATGATAAATCAGAGAGAAGAGTTTCTTAGAGGAGAACATTCATCAGATGCTATTACTGTGGAAGGATGGGACACATCATGAGTATGTGTCAGGAAGCTCAGGAGATCGATGCCATAAGAATAAAACAAGTTGCATCAACATCTCAGCAGAGAAGTGACGAAATGAGGTATGACTTTAATAGAAAATGTTTCATATGTTCTGATCATGGGCATCTGGCCAGAGAGTGTAGCAAGAAGAAAGCAGGAAAGGAAAAGGAGCCCAAAAAGAGATTACCAACTCTAGTGGTACATAATGATAAATTAAGCACTGGGATAAAAAGTGGCAAGGTGAAAAATAGGCTTAGAGCCTTAGGGGAATCACATGGAGCTGAACGAAAGGTATATCAATCACCTTCTCTGTCGTACTCACAACCGCTCTCAAGGAGAGAATGTGAACAAACCTGGAAGATTAAGGGGAGATCTACTCCAGCTGTGATGAAGAATATTGAATTTTCAATAGAGGACTCACCACTAGCGAAAAAGAGTGTGGTGGCTCAGACTGCTGATAAAATAAAGATGAACGAAGAATGCATCGAGAAATACACATTTCGTGTTTCTCAGTGAGAAGTGAAGGAAAGAGGAAGACCCCTAAGATGGGAGAAGAATAAAGGGAAGATTCCAAATAGAGAGGTTCCTGCTCAGATAAATAATCAAGGAAAATTGAATTTTGGTAGAACCTCAAAGAAGGAAATGTGTACTAGCGGGTTTATACTCCAAGCGGTGAGAAAGGCCGAGCCTACCAAATCTACATATCAGAAAATGGCTCAGAATGTAGGCAATGAATGCCTAGTCATATGGCCAGAACAGTTGAAGTTGGTTAGGCAGTTGGAGGAAGCAAGAAAGGAGTGTGATGCCCTCCAATAAAGAATCAAAGTGTTGACCCATCAGGATCAACCGAAATCCTCATCTTGAGGAGTCTAGAAGAAACCCCCTCTCCCTATGTATATAAATGCTATTAACTGATGATTGGTGTGTTTCAGGTTTTAGGGAGATACAATCCAAGGGGAAGTGGCATCTAAAGATGCAAAATGGAAACGTGATATGATTCAGTGTTTTGATTGACTCAAATTAGTTATCAAAGTTGATGATAAAAGGGAGAAACAGAGCACAACAGGAAGTGAGAGCACAACAGGAAGTGATTGTGTTATTGAATTTGTCTCTTGTTTCCTACATCGAGTTCCAACTCAGTAGGCTTAGAGATTTGGTTAATGGATCAATGATGAGTGCTAGATTGGCATAAATCATACAGGTGGAAGATAAGAATAAATAATGCAGGAGAAGAATGACATTTATGGGTATAAACAGTGGGTCTAACCCCAGTAAGTGTTGCATAACATAGGGGGGGCATTCAACAACAAAATCAGATGCCAGATCCATCAGGGAAATAATTGGATGACCTAGATCAAGTGTTTTTTATTGAGAGAAGACATACTATGGGAGATGCAGCAGTGATCAAGCATTTCATGATTATTTATTTTGATCTAACATTGTGGTATCATCTGACTGTTTTCAGGATACCAAGAAAATACAGAAAAGTAGCTGAAAGAAATGAAGCCACTGAAAAATGCATCATTGAACAATTTCGTGATGAAAGTGTTGAGGAAGAAAGCAACACAGGGGGAGAAGAAGTGGTTGAGGCTGACTCAGATGAAGATTCTGATGATGAACAAGAAAGTGTCAAGTCTGTATCTGCAAAGAAGCCAAAGAATCGAGCTGAAATTGATAGGCAAAATATCATTGGTGATCAGACATCTCCAGTTCAGACTCGAAGAATGAAATCATTACAGAAAACATCGTTTTTATCTCAGGTGGAGCCAAAAAAAATTTCCGATGCAGCTGAAGATGAAAACTGAGTTCAAGCTATGAATGAAGAGCTTGATCAAATTCAGAAGAATCAGACCTGAGATATTGTTTCGAGGCCAGCAGACAAGAATGTCATCGGGACTAAATGGGTCTATCGCAACAAGATGAATGAAGATGGCACAGTGATTCGGAACAAAGCACGACTAGTGTGCAAGGGATACTCTCAGATAGAGGGAATAGATGTTGATGAGACATTTGCACCGGTTGCAAGGCTGGAGACAATCAGATTATTTTTGGAGATAACAGTGAAAAGAAAGTTCAAAGTGTTCCAGATGAATGTCAATGATTAGAGAGCTAACGTTTTTCCTTGGTCTACAGGTGACACAAGGAAAGAATGGAACTTTCATTTCTCAATCCAGATATGCCAAGGAGGTTCTAAGAAGGTATGGAATGGATAATTCCAAGGAAATGAAGACTCTGGTTGCTACCCGGATGAAATTATCAAAAGATGAGAATGGCAAGGCAGTTAATATCACAGAATACAGGAAAATCATTGGAAGTCTGTTGTACTTAACCGCGACAAGGCCTGATATTGTTTTTTCCACATGCCAAGCAGCGAGATATCAGAGTAATCCCAAGGAAAGTCACATGCTTTCAGTGAAAAGAATACTTTGGTATATCAAGGAAACGGTGGACTTCGGCTTGACATACAACGACAAATCTCAGACAGAGTTATTGGGATATACTGATGCAGACTGGGCCGGTTCAGCAGATGATAGAAAATCAACGTCAGGTGGTGCATTTTATCTTGACGGACTATGTATTGCTTGGTTAAGCAAGAAGCAGGATTGCATTTCATTAAGCACCGTAGAAGCTGAGTATATTGCGGGCACTCAAGCATGCACACAGTTATTGTGGATGAAGCAGAAGCTTGAAGATATGGGAGTTGAAGTGAAGTCTCTGATCGGAATCCAGTGTGATAACTCAAGTGCTATAAATCTCATTAAAAATATCGTCCATCACTCTAGGACAAAGCACATTGAGATAAATTATCATTTTATCGAGGAGAAAGTTGAGAAGGGGATTGTGAAGTTGGAGTATGTGCCTACAGAGCTACAGGTTGCAGAAATTATGAAAAAGGCCTTACCCAAGGAAGCTTTTGAGAGGCATCGTATGGCTCTGGGAGTTCAGTCGATTCCCCACACTTGAAATAGTGTGGATCTGGGACCTCCCCCCCTCTTCCCGAGGTGTGATGTGTTTTCCCTACTGTGCTAATGTTTTCTCTACTATGTTACAGACTACAAAGGCGTGACCTTTGGGTTCGTTGACAAAGGGGGATAAAAGTGTTTGTTAAAGGAGGAGAAAATAGTGATTGTTCAAGGGGGAGACAATGTGGAGAGTTGATAAATCATAATTGATACGGGGAGAAGCTGACAGGTGGAGCAGCCAGAAAGGGGGAGTAATGAGAAAGGGGGAGATTACTAAATTTGATGATGCTAGAAGTGTTCGACCAAAGCATAGATATCACGACAGCTGAGGATCGTGATAAAAGCAGAACAGTGATGTTGGAATGGTGTGAGACGGTGTCCAGCTATCATCAATTGGTATCAACTTAGGAATTCACCAATTGGTATCAGTGTGGTTCAACAACTGGTTTTATTTTAAGAATTGGTATCAGGGTGAAATCGACAATTGGGGTCTGACATGAAGTGATTCATTGATGAACTTTTCATACTACTCTTGTTTCTCACGCCGAGCATTGCTCATGTGGGCTTAGAGTACGTGTTAAGTGAATCCTTGAATGCTATCATAATCGCAAGAGGCGAATGGTGGTAGCGACTGGAAGAAGACTCAGTGAGGTATCAAGGTCCGGAAAATCTTTCTGAGCAGAGTTGTGAAGAGTTGTCAACAAACTCAAAGGGGGAGATTGTTGGGCAAAAATCCCTCAAGGTAACATTGCAGTATTTTTGGGTTGATTGTGTTTGTTGACAAAGCAGGTTTCCATGGAGAATTGTCGAGTTCCCGAGAATTTGTTGACATTACATGTTGACAAAGAACTATGACAAAGGAAAGGACGATTTGGAGGCGGTACAAAAGAGTAGTACAAGGTGGCGCCGTTTCCCAGTGTTTGCCAAATTTTTGGGGTCCAAAATTTGGAGTTTGGTGAGCATCGCGAAAAGTGGATTTCCATGAAGAGCATAATTTCATATGGAAAAGGCATGAATTTCGCGAATATATGATGCATGTTTTGGAAATCGCGAAGACCAGAAGAATGGAGGCGGTGATGCTTCGCGATTACGTCAAGCTTCGCGAATGGCAGAGGCTGAAGCGCATCGCGGCGGAGACGGGCTTTGCGAGAGAGCTTCACGGCGAAGGCGCGAAGGAATGTTGGGATTCGCGAGGGAGCTTCGCGGCGAAGGCGCTAGCCGCGAAGGTATGTTTACGGTGATTCAACGCGACTACGTCAAGCTCCGCGAACGGAAGATTGCCGTGGAGCTTCGCGATTCGGACAGAATTCCGACAGAAACTTTGGAGCTTCGCGATTTGAGATGATGTGGCGTTGACTTCGCGCGGAAGGGATGAGGGTCGGTGGAATCGCCTATAAATAGAGGCCGACCCCTTCGAACGATGTAGAGGGAATTTTCAGAGAAAATACTTTTCTCTCGATTTGCGAAGGTGGTTCGCGGAGCCAGTGTGCTTCCCGAAGGAGGTGCTTCGCGGCGGCTATTGTAGCTCCGCGAAACCTGCGAGCTCCGCGTTGGCTTACAGAGCTTCGCGAGGGTCGTTGCTTTGCGACGGCTTGAGCATCGCGAGAGTGCTTCGCGAAGGAGGTTCGCGAGTGAGCTTCGCGAAAAGGCAGGAGCTTCACGAAGGCTTGTTTGAGCTTCGCGAAATTGGGAGCTTCGCGAAGTAGGGTGCTTTGCGAAGGTACTTTCCAAAAGTAGTTGCCCAATGGTCAGAGGCAAATTGATATTCATCAGTGGATGAAAGTTGGACTTTAACAGAGCATCTATCTACAGTTAAGGATGAATTACATCATGAAAATGAAGAGACCTACAGGTCTATAAACTGTGAGTTGATTCCCTTCACAGAGTAGTGAGCTTAGGAAGAGGAAGAAGGTGATCCTCTCCACCGGCAGTGATCCAGAGAGAGAGAATCGGGGAGTGACCCTTGGGAATGTAGTGAGCTGACGCTAAACATTGTATAGGCAGTGAGCCTGGGCATAGAAGTGATCTAGCCCGAACATTGTAATCTACAGCTAGTGAAGTCTAGTGGAATTTGGTACGAACCGGAAACTTGTCGGCGTATGCTCCTTGGACGTAGCCCTTAGCGGAGAACCAAGTAAAAATCTCTGTGTCTGCCTGTTTACTTTACTGCATTGCATTCAAAGCATCATCATCAGGTAAAGGAGACAAGTGATCATAGTAACCACACAAGTGAAAACCAAGTGACCCTTGTAACAAAGAGGTCAAGATCCAGTGGGACAGGAAGAACTTTGAAAAAGAATATCCATACCCTGATTCACCCCCCCCCCCTCTCAGGATATATAGGCCTCTATTGGCCCTAAAAATTGGTATCAGAGGGATAGGTTGCCTTTAGTAGATTTGTTTTCTCTGACTTGGTGTAGTCGATCTGTGTGTTTAAAGAATTAGTCTTCTCTTATATCGTGAGCCATGGCAAAGGGAAAAACATCAACGAAGAATCAGAGTCAGGTGGTATTCCTCAGTGTGGAAGAGTGTATGGAAAATGTGTGATTCAGTTAAATGAATCAAACCTCTTGCTGAAGGAAGGCTTGGATGAATCTGATAGGTAAAAGATTGATTTACTCAATCAAGATGTTGGAATAAGTGAAGTACATGATCATCAAAGTAATGCCGGAACAACTGATGATGATGAAGTTTCAAGAAGGAGGCCACTAGTAGATGTTGTCAACATGACAAAGGAAGTGGACCCAAAGTTGGATGAAGATGTCAAATCCAAAGATATCCGGATAAAAGTATTGGAGATTGAGGTCAACAAGCTAAGAGGCTTAAATCAAAGGCTTATTGACATTGTTACTGACCTAACAGAGAAGAATGATTCTCATGCCAATGAACTACAAAAGATGGATAAAATGAAATGAAAAAAAAAGGCTGATGATTATGAAGAGAATCAAAAGTTAGATGAAGTACAGAATCTGAAAGCTAGAAATGATGATCTAGAAGCACAGTTGTCTGAAGAAGTTCAGAAGAATCGAAGCCTACAATAAGAGAATGAATCTTTGTCGAAATCTGTTTCTGAGGAAAAATTAAAAGTAGTGAAGCAAAGTGAAATGGTGGAAAATCTCACACAGGAACTAGAAGATGAGGTGAGTAATGGAAATATTCTCAAGAAAGAACTGGATGTCCAACTCAAATCAAGGGAGACGAAGATTAAAAAGTTGGAAGAGGATCTAGAATTAGTAAAGAAGGATGTGGAGAAATCCAATGCTAAAGGAATGCCGAAAATGAAGGATGCCTTACACTTGCTATTTGATCATCCTTCGACAAGTGATGATAAAATGAAGAATAAGTATGTTATTTATGAAGAGAAACAACATAATATTTTCTCAGCTCAAAGACCAGCAAGTTTTGGAAAAGTTGGTATTCGATTTGTTGAAACCCCTCCTGTGCATGATAGAAAGAGAGCCGTGAACAGTTCTAGAAATGGAAAAGATCCTGCAGGTGCTGGAGATAGGCCTAAAAGGAAAATTACAAAAAGAAGTGATGACATGTGTTATTTCTGTGGGATTCATGGCCACATATCAAGCTTCTGTTCAGAGGCTCTGGAATACATTTTCGGATGTGAAAACAGAGACATTGCTAAATCTGAGAATAAGAAGAAGCATCATGATAAATCAGAGAGAAGAGTTTCTTAGAGGAGAACATTCATCAGATGCTATTACTGTTGAAGGATGGGACACATCATGAGTATGTGTCAGGAAGATCAGGAGATCGATGCCATAAGAATAGTTGCATCAACATCTCAGCAGAGAAGTGATGAAATGAGGTGTGACTTTAATAGAAAATGTTTCATATGTTCTGATCATGGGCATCTGGCCAGAGAGTGTAGCAAGAAGAAAGCAGGAAAGGAAAAGGAGCCCAAAAAGAGATTACCAACTCTAGTGGTACATAATGATAAATTAAGCACTGGGATAAAAAGTGGCAAGGTGAAAAATAGGCTTAGAGCCTTAGGGGAATCACATGGAGCTGAACGAAAGGTATATCAATCACCTTCTCTGTCGTACTCACAACCACTCTCAAGGAGAGAATGTGAATAAACCTGGAAGATTAAGGGGAGATCTACTCCAGCTGTGATGAAGAATATTGAATTTTCAATAGAGGACTCACCACTAGCGAAAAAGAGTGCGGTGACTTAGACTGCTGATAAAATAAAGATGAACGAAGAATGCATCGAGAAATCCACATTTCGTGTTTCTCAGTGAGAAGTGAAGGAAAGAGGAAGACCCCTAAGATGGGAGAAGAATAAAGGGAAGATTCCAAATAGAGAGGTTCATGCTCAGATAAATAATCAAGGAAAATGGAATTTTGGTAGAACCTTAAAGAAGGAAATGTGTACTAGCGGGTTTATACTCCAAGCGGTGAGAAAGGCCGAGCCTACCAAATCTACATATCAGAAAATGGCTCAGAATGTAGGCAATGAATGCCTAGTCATATGGCCAGAACAGTTGAAGTTGGTTAGGCAGTTGGAGGAAGCAAGAAAGGAGTGTGATGCCCTCCAATAAAGAATCAAAGTGTTGACCCATCAGGATCAACCGAAATCCTCATCTTGAGGAGTCTAGAAGAAACCCCCTCTCCCTATGTATATAAATGCTATTAACTGATGATTGGTGTGTTTCAGGTTTTAGGGAGATACAATCCAAGGGGAAGTGGCATCTAAAGATGAAAAATGGAAACGTGATATGATTCAGTGTTTTGATTGACTCAAATTAGTTATCAAAGTTGATGATAAAAGGGAGAAACAGAGCACAACAGGAAGTGAGAGCACAACAGGAAGTGATTGTGTTATTGAATTTGTCTCTTGTTTCCTACATCGAGTTCCAACTCAGTAGTCTTAGAGATTTGGTTAATGGATCAATGATGAGTGCTAGATTGGCATAAATCATACAGGTGGAAGATAAGAATAAATAATGCAGGAGAAGAATGACATTTATGGGTATAAACAGTGGGTCTAACCCCAGTAAGTGTTGCATAACATAGGGGGGGCATTCCACAACAAAATCAGATGCCAGATCCATCAAGGAAATAATTGGATGACCTAGATCAAGTGTTTTTATTGAGAGAAGACATACTATGGGAGATGCAGCAGTGATCAAGCATTTCATGATTATTTATTTTGATCTAACATTGTGGTATCATCTGACTGTTTTCAGGATACCAAGAAAATACAGAAAAGTAGCTGAAAGAAATGAAGCCACTGAAAAATGCATCATTGAACAATTTCGTGATGAAAGTGTTGAGGAAGAAAGCAACACAGGGGGAGAAGAAGTGGTTGAGGCTGACTCAGATGAAGATTCTGATGATGAACAAGAAAGTGTCAAGTCTGTATCTGCAAAGAAGCCAAAGAATCGAGATGAAATTGATAGGCAAAATATCATTGGTGATCAGACATCTCCAGTTCAGACTCGAAGAATGAAATCATTACAGAAAACATCGTTTTTATCTCAGGTGGAGCCAAAAAAAATTTCTGATGCAGCTGAAGATGAAAACTGGGTTCAAGCTATGAATGAAGAGCTTGATCAAATTCAGAAGAATCAGACCTGAGATATTGTTTCGAGGCCAGCAGACAAGAATGTCATTGGGACTAAATGGGTCTATCGCAACAAGATGAATGAAGATGGCACAGTGATTCGGAACAAAGCACGACTAGTGTGCAAGGGATACTCTCAGATAGAGGGAATCGATGTTGATGAGACATTTGCACCGGTTGCAAGGCTGGAGACAATCAGATTATTTTTGGAGATAACAGTGAAAAGAAAGTACAAAGTGTTCCAGATGAATGTCAATGATTGGAGAGCTAACGTTTTTCCTTGGTCTACAGGTGACACAAGGAAAGAATGGAACTTTCATTTCTCAATCCACATATGCCAAGGAGGTTCTAAGAAGGTATGGAATGGATAATTCCAAGGAAATGAAGACTCCGGTTGCTACCCGGATGAAATTATCAAAAGATGAGAATGGCAAGGCAGTTAATATCACAGAATACAGGCAAATCATTGGAAGTCTGTTGTACTTAACCGCAACAAGGCCTGATATTGTTTTTGCCACATGCCAAGCAGCGAGATATCAGAGTAATCCCAAGGAAAGTCACATGCTTGCAGTGAAAAGAATACTTTGGTATATCAAGGGAACGGTGGACTTCGGCTTGACATACAACGACAAATCTAAGACAGAGTTATTGGGATATACTGATGCAAACTGGGCCGGTTCAGCAGATGATAGAAAATCAACGTCAGGTGGTGCATTTTATCTTGACGGACTATGTATTGCTTGGTTAAGCAAGAAGCAGGATTGCATTTCATTAAGCACCGTAGAAGCTGAGTATATTGCGGGCACTCAAGCATGCACACAGTTATTGTGGATGAAGCAGAAGCTTGAAGATATGGGAGTTGAAGTGAAGTCTCCGATCGGAATCCAGTGCGATAACTCAAGTGCTATAAATCTCAGTAAAAATCTCGTCCATCACTCTAGGACAAAGCACATTGAGATAAATTATCATTTTATCGAGGAGAAAGTTGAGAAGGGGATCGTGAAGTTGGAGTATGTGCCTACAGAGCTACAGGTTGCAGAAATTCTGAAAAAGGCCTTACCCAAGGAAGCTTTTGAGAGGCATCGTATGGCTCTGGGAGTTCAGTTGATTCCCCACACTTGAAATAGTGTGGATCTGGGACCTCCCCCCCTCTTCCCGAGGTGTGATGTGTTTTCCCTACTGTGCTAATGTTTTCTCTACTATGTTACAGACTACAAAGGCGTGACCTTTGGGTTCGTTGACAAAGGGGGATAAAAGTGTTTGTTAAAGGAGGAGAAAATAGTGATTGTTCAAGGGGGAGACAATGTGGAGAGTTGATAAATCATAATTGATACGGGGAGAAGCTGACAGGTGGAGCAGCCAGAAAGGGGGAGTAATGAGAAAGGGGGAGATTACTAAATTTGACGATGCTAGAAGTGTTCGACCAAAGCATAGATATCACGACAGCTGAGGATCGTGATAAAAGCAGAACAGTGATGTTGGAATGGTGTGAGACGGTGTCCAGCTATCATCAATTGGTATCAACTTAGGAATTCACCAATTGGTATCAGTGTGGTTCAACAACTGGTTTTATTTTAAGAATTGGTATCAGGGTGAAATCGACAATTGGGGTCTGACATGAAGTGATTCATTGATGAACTTTTCATACTACTCTTGTTTCTCACGCCGAGCATTGCTCATGTGGGCTTAGAGTACGTGTTAAGTGAATCCTTGAACGCTATCATAATCGCAAGAGGCGAATGGTGGTAGCGACTGGAAGAAGACTCAATGAGGTATCAAGGTGCGGAAAATCTTTTTGAGCAGAGTTGTGAAGAGTTGTCAACAAACTCAAAGGGGGAGATTGTTGGGCAAAAATCCCTCAAGGTAACATTGCAGTATTTTTGGGTTGATTGTGTTTGTTGACAAAGCAGGTTTCCATGGAGAATTGTCGAGTTCCCGAGAATTTGTTGACATTACATGTTGACAAAGAACTATGACAAAGGAAAGGACGATTTGGAGGCGGTACAAAAGAGTAGTACAAGGTGGCGCCGTTTCCCAGTGTTTGCCAAATTTTTGGGGTCCAAAATTTGGAGTTTGGTGAGCATCGCGAAAAGTGGATTTCCATGAAGAGCATAATTTCATATGGAAAAGGCATGAATTTCGCGAATATATGATGCATGTTTTGGAAATCGCGAAGACCAGAAGAATGGAGGCGGTGATGCTTCGCGATTACGTCAAGCTTCGCGAATGGCAGAGGCTAAAGCGCATCGCGGCGGAGACGGGCTTTGCGAGAGAGCTTCACGGCGAAGGCGCGAAGGAATGTTGGGATTCGCGAGGGAGCTTCGCGGCGAAGGCGCTAGCCGCGAAGGTATGTTTACGGTGATTCATCGCGACTACGTCAAGCTCCGAGAACGGAAGATTGCCGTGGAGCTTCGCGATTTGGACAGAATTCCGACAGAAACTTTGGAGCTTCGCGATTTGAGATGACGTGGCGTTGACTTCGCGCGGAAGGGATGAGGGTCGGTGGAATCGCCTATAAATAGAGGCCGACCCCTTCGAACGATGTAGAGGGAATTTTCAGAGAAAATACTTTGCTCTCGATTTGCGAAGGTGGTTCGCGGAGCCAGTGTGCTTCCCGAAGGAGGTGCTTCGCGGCGGCTATTGTAGCTCCGCGAAACCTGCGAGCTCCGTGTTGGCTTACAGAGCTTCGCGAGGGTCGTTGCTTTGCGACGGCTTGAGCATCGCGAGAGTGCTTCGCGAAGGAGCTTCGCGAGTGAGCTTCGTGAAAAGGCAGGAGCTTCATGAAGGCTTGTTTGAGCTTCGCGAAATTGGGAGCTTCGCGAAGTAGGGTGCTTTGCGAAGGTACTTTCCAAAAGTAGTTGCCCAATGGTCAGAGGCAAATTGATATTCATCAGTGGATGAAAGTTGGACTTTAACAGAGCATCTATCTACAGTTAAGGATGAATTACATCATGAAAATGAAGAGACCTACAGGTCTATAAACTGGGAGTTGATTCCCTTCACAGAGTAGTGAGCTTAGGAAGAGGAAGAAGGTGATCCTCTCCACCGGCAGTGATCCAGAGAGAGAGAATCGGGGAGTGACCCTTGGGAAAGTAGTGAGCTGACGCTAAACATTGTATAGGCAGTGAGCCTGGGCATAGAAGTGATCTAGACCGAACATTGTAATCTACAGCTAGTGAAGTCTAGTGGAATTTGGTACGAACCGGAAACTTGTCGGCGTATGCTCCTTGGACGTAGCCCTTAGCGGTGAACCAAGTAAAAATCTATGTGTCTGCCTGTTTACTTTACTGCATTGCATTCAAAGCATCATCATCAGGTAAAGGAGACAAGTGATCATAGTAACCACACAAGTGCAAACAAAGTGACCCTTGTAACAAAGAGGTCAAGATCCAGTGGGGCATGAAGAACTTTGAAAAAGAATATCCATACCCTGATTCACCCCCCCCCCCCTCTCAGTATATATAGGCCCCTATTGGCCCTAAAAATTGGTATCAGAGGGATAGGTTGCATTTAGTAGATTTGTTTTCTCTGACTTGGTGTAGTCGATATGTGTGTTTAAAGAATTAGTCTGCTCTTATATCGTGAGCCATGGAAAAGGGAAAAACATCAAAGAAGAATCAGAAGTCAGGTGGTATTCCTCAGTGTGGAAGTGTGTATGGAAAATGTGTGATTCAGTTAAATGAATCAAAACGCTTGCTGAAGGAAGGCTTGGATGAATCTGATAGGGAAAAGATTGATTTACTCAATCAAGATGTTGGAATAAGTGAAGTACATGATCATCAAAGTAATGCCGGAACAACTGATGATGATGAAGTTTCAAGAAGGAGGCCACTAGTAGATGTTGTCAACATGACAAAGGAAGTGGACCCAAAGTTGGATGAAGATGTAAAATCCAAAGATATCCGGATAAAAGTATTGGAGATTGAGGTCAACAAGATAAGAGGCTTAAATCAAAGGCTTATTGAAATTGTTACTGACCTAACAGAGAAGAATGATTCTCATGCCAATGAACTACAAAAGATGGCTAAAATGAAATGAAAACAAAAGGCTGATGATTATGAAGAGAATCAAACGTTAGATGAAGTACAGAATCTGAAAGCTAGAAATGATGATCTAGAAGCACAGTTGTCTGATGATTATGCATGTTTTGGAAATCGAGAAGACCAGAATAATGGAGGCGGTGATACTTCGCGATTACGTCAAGCTTCGCGAACGACAGAGGCTGAAGCGCATCGCGGCGGAGACGGGCTTTGCGAGAGAGCTTCACGGCGAAGCCGCGAAGGAATGTTGGGCTTCGCGAGGGAGCTTCGCGGCGAAGGCGCGACTCGCGAAGGTAAGTTGACGGTGATTCATCGCGACTACGTCAAGCTCCGCGAACGGAAGATTGCCGTGGAGCTTCGCGATTTGGACAGAATTCCGACAGAAACTTTGGAGCTTCGCGATTTGAGATGACGTGGCGTTGACTTCGCGCGGAAGGGATGAGGGTCGGTGGAATCGCCTATAAATAGAGGCCGACCCCTTCGAACGATGTAGAGGGAATTTTCAGAGAAAATACTTTTCTCTCAATTTGCGAAGGTGGTTCGCGGAGCCAGTGTGCTTCACGAAGGAGGTGCTTCGCGGCGGCTATTGTAGCTCCGCGAAACCTGCGAGCTCCGCGTTGGCTTACAGAGCTTTGTGAGGGTCGTTGCTTTGCGACGGCTTGAGCATCGCGAGAGTGCTTCGCGAAGGAGCATCGCGAGTGAGCTTCGCGAAAAGGCAGGAGCTTCGCGAAGGCTTGTTTGAGCTTCGCGAAATTGGGAGCTTCGCGAAGTATGGTGCTTTGCGAAGGTACATTCCAAAAGTAGTTGCCCAATGGTCAGAGGCAAAGTGATATTCATCAGTGGATGAAAGTTGGACTTTAACAGAGCATCTATCTACAGTTAAGGATGCATTACTTCATGCAAATGAAGAGACCTACAGGTCTACAAACTGTGAGTTGATTCCCTTCACAGAGCAGTGAGCTTAGGAAGAGGAAGAAGGTGATCCTCTCCACCGGCAGTGAGACAGAGAGAGAGAATCAGGGAGTGACCCTTGGGAAAACAGTGAGCTGACCCTAAACATTGTATAGGCAGTGAGCTTGGGCATAGAAGTGATCTAGCCCAAACATTGTAATCTACAGCTAGTGAAGTCTAGTGGAATTTGGTACGAACCGGCAACTTGTCGGCGTATGCTCCTTGGATGTAGCCCTTAGCGGTGAACCAAGTAAAAATCTCTGTGTCTGCCTGTTTACTTTACTGCATTGCATTCAAAGCATCATCCTCAGGTAAAGGAGACAAGTGATCATAGTAACCACACAAGTGAAAACAAAGTGACCCTTGTAACAAAGAGGTCAAGATCTAGTGGGGCAGGAAGAACTTTGAAAAAGAATATTCATACCCTGATTCACCCCCCCCCCCTCTCAGGGTATATAGGCCCCTATTGGCCATAACAGTTTGACGTCGCATTGGCTGTACCGGAGTTCTCCGCGTGCCTTTGGGACTTCTGTGCAACTTCACCTTCTTAGGCGCACCATCCTTATCTATTTCAGAGTCCTTCACTGAAGGGGGTAGAGAAGCATCTCATTGGGCATGGAAGGTTCTTGCGTGAAGATTTTAACATTTCACACGCACCTCAAAAATTTTGCGCACCTTCCCTGATTTTCTAGGAATATTCCATTGAGTCGGATGTTGTATTCGGTTTACCCTAAGATGGATGTTTGCAGGTTCATGTTTAATTCATCACCAACAAATTAACCCTTGTAATTTGAGGTGAAAGCGGATGATATGGTCAGGTTTTGAGGGAAACACCAAAGATCTGGGTCGATTGCAATGGGTGCACGCAAAAAATGTCCAGAGGCACATAAGATTCCTTAAGCAAACACGGAAGCCCAGGTACACACCAACAAATAAGCAGAGGGGGACTTTGTACGACACCCTGACTTCTCGCATGCAAATCCTTTTGTGATCTCCTGCTTGTATGGGCAATTCTTCTAAGTGAAAACCCGAGTTTCAGCTGCTTCTTTCACACAGCGCGCATTTCCTCCGCGCATTGTCCTTTTCCAAAACACCGGCATTTTCACGATCATGGCCTAATATTCCATGAAATCCCACATCTTGCGTGTTGATTTCCTATCCTTATGTGCTCGGTCCTTAGAGTTTTCAATCCCATTTGAAATGGACAACCCACCAGACACTACTCAAACTAACGCTGTTGCTGTTGCTCAATGGTTTGAGATGATCGGAATCCCTTAGATACATCCAGTATGGAGAGTTTGTATCAGAAAACCAGATGTTCCTGGTAATGCTGACGGAATCACCAACGAAATATACTCTGAGTGACTATTTCCCCTTGTGGAACTTCGGGCTGCTGAAAGAATTTATCATTCTAGCTCTCAGGATGGATTCACTATGGTCATGGTTCACACGTGAAGATGATATCCCATGCTTGAACATCAATGTCCCTGACCACATTGCTAGGGATCACCAGGACCTATCCATCTATGTACTAAATGGGAGGACTAAGATGGTCACAGGGGATGATCTAGGTGCTAAAGGGTTCTCTTCCCATTATGCTACTACTTTATAAAGTAGTATGGAAGATAACCGCAAGGGCTAGCAGAATGACTGGGACCTAAGGTCCGGAGGAAACTTCACCCGTGAGTGGGCGTGGGTGTACTGGGTGTGTTTCATGTGCCACGAGTATGGGTTGGAAATTCACAACATCGGGCTATAAAAAATGGTGTGAGCGTCTGTAGGGTCCTGAAAATCCAGCAAAGGGAAAGAAAATACTCCTCTATGTTGGACGAAGCAAAGAAATACAAATTGGATTGAAAATTTGAGAAAAATTTGAAGAAATCAAATTTTGCAAAGGAATACGGCTTTTCCACATACCGATTACCTGGAATGGTTCGTGGAAGACATAAACCACAAACCATGCGGTACACGGAATTCCTAGGACGTGCTGGCTTGCGAGGCGTTGGCTAGCGAACGAAGCAATTCGCGGTTAATTTCCACCCGAAAACTGATGTCACCGCGAACCGTTTTCACAGGGGATAATCCGAAGGAAGTGCGCCCCACGTACCATCCTTGCGAACGATGTGGTTCTCTAATGAGGAGATGCCGACGATGTACCGCACATCCACAAACCCTGGATTGACCAAGTCTTTTGTGGGTCAGATTTCCTCCATGGGCATCCGAAAATGGTGTTGTGCGTACCACAGATACAGATTTCCCAGAACACTTTAAAAGTACCACCATGGGAATCGAAAGAGAGGAACGAAGACGGGGAGAGAGAGCTCAGGGACAAGCAAAATGGGGACGAAGAACATATATGGTGCATGAGAAATTTCTCCTGCACCCAAAGCAGTTTGCGGGACTCCATCCCGCATCCACATCAGTTCATAGATATCATCCTACGAACAATAAGCAGTTCACGGAACTCATCCCATGAACCATATGCAGAAAGCAGTCCGCTAAGGTCCTCCTCGCGAACCATATTCAGAAGACCCTCCACAACCAACCAGCGATCCAATAAAAAATATATAATAAAACGGTTCGCGGATGCCCATATGCGGAAAACGGTTCGCAGATTCCCATACACGGAAAGTGGTTCGCGGACACCCATATGTGGAAGACAGTACGCGGGCCCCCTATGTGGAAGACAGTTTGCGGCATGCTTCTTCGTGTACCATCATACACGACCAACTCCTCCGCGTACCATCCTAAGAGGCCAGCTCCTACGCGGCCAAGTCCTTGCGGATAATAGTTCACGCCCACTGATCCAAACCGCGGGGGTTGCGCCCCCGCACCCCCGCTCGGGATCAGTGCCGGGCTGCGGTCCCGGCTCTCCGGGCTGGTCCCTTCACTTCCGTCATTGACCCCCATGAAAAAGGGAGAGTCACACCATGAACTTTTTGGCCCGGGTCAACGAAATTTTCCATTGCACTCTTTTGCCGCATAGACTTCCATCCCTTGAATACCATGAGAAGTGACATTCCTAATGCACCTCCCAGTAAGCCATATCACCTGCCTCCTATGTCAGGTTCACCTAGAACTCCATGGAAAATCACACCTTGAGTGTTTCTTAGATGCCCGAACACATCCATTCCATCCATCAAACTATGTGTCTCTGGTGATGATGGATCCTCAGAAACCTCAATGACCATCAGAAGCGGAAGGCCAATGTCCTGCAAATCCCTTTGTTTGACTATGCACATCATGCCCTGGTGGCTTTGCATATGAAGCCTACAAGATGACCGTCAATTGAAGGCAAATTGTTCCTTAGGAGAGTCTTTTCCTACCTATATACAACTCAATGGAATTAATGCCCCGAATCCTTTCTTCGGATCTGAGAATCCCTAAAGTCATAGTTTACACATTCCTTCCCTCTAATGTCTAAGGCATGTCAGAACATACCAGCCTGATTATCCTTCAGTTAATAATTGATCCTTCCCTCCATGGTTCAAACTCTCTGACCATAAACTATGAGTTATCGTCCTAACCACATGACATTAAACTGTACGGTATTCGTCCAAGCTATATGACATTAAATTGTAGTATAATGAGTGATTTTAGATCTTCATAATCATCCCCGACCATCAGAAGTGGAAGGTTGGTGTCCTGCAGACACCTTTGCTTGACTATGCACATCATGCCCCGGTGGCTCTGCATATGTTGCCTACAAGATGACCGTCAACCAAAAAAAATCATCCTTAAGAGAGTCATTTCCTACCTCTATACGCCTCAATGGCTTGCATGCCTTATATCACATCTCCTGATATGAGATCCTCTAGAATCATAAACCTCTATGGCCATCAAAAGTGGAAGGCCATTGTCCTGAAGACACCTCTTCTTGACTATGCACATCATGCCCCGGTGGCTCTGCATATGTTTCCCACAAAAATGGCGTGTGAACAAGAGGAAAATTTGTCCTCAGGGGAGTCCTTTCCTACCTATGTACACCTCAATGGCTTCCATGACTCATATCACTTGTTCTAGTCCGAGATCCTCCAGAATCATGGTTTTCATGTTCCTTCCCTCTCATGATTGAGGCATGTCAGGACATCCCAACATGATTATTATCCAGTTAATCATCATCCAAGCTATATTACTTTAAACTATAGTATACCTCACATGATATTATGGGCCCTCCCACTAAGGAAAGTCACCTATCTTCCGAGTCAGGGCTGGATGACCTTTAGTGCCAATTCACATGGAAAGGTTCATCGCTCCGCGCCCTCACCCATGGTCGCCCCGGCCTCTTTCTCCGCGGGCTCTCCCTCCCCCACCAACAGGGCAGGAGGCATGTGCATTATTGAGTCTTTCAAATCCTCTGGTTTCTCACACCTAGCATGACTCATGTAACACCACACAGGTTTGAAAATAAATGCATTTTATAATCTATCCATTAAACAAAACTTTTCCACTACTGTGTTTTGAATTTCAAAAAACGGTCATCTAGAGTTATGATCAGTCAGTCATTTGGAGTCTGATAGAACAAACTTGATTTTTGGTGAATAGTAACATGCCCTTATAAATAGTAATATGAATAGTAACATGCCCTTATGAGTATTAATATGAATAGTAACATGACCCTTATTAATGGTAAATAATTGTATTATGTTATTTTCTTAAGGTAATAAGATAATAAGATCTTAATTGATTTTCCAATGTGATATAAAACTAATTATACCTTTAAAATTGTTATTTTTTGAATTAATTCTAATTTTATTTAAAAAGTAAATTAATTATATTTATAAAATTATTTTTGAAAAATGGAGTTCATTTTTTAATTATAAACATTGAAAAATGAAAGGGGTGAAATTTTTGTGATTTTTCTACAATTCTTAATTTTTTTATGAAAAGTGAAATACATTAAAATACTGTATATTCAAATTATCAGTTAAATACACTATAAATGACATTATATGTGACATAAGGACACTTGGTTCGAACTCACATGCACTTATTACTATTAGGGGTCACTTGAAACAACATTATTGGTTTTCTTGATGGATATAAAAAAATAATGAGATATTCAGAATTTACCCCTCTCATCTACTATAAAAAAAAAACCCCCTCACCCCTCTTCTCTTCACTCCTCTAAGCTTTGAAGATCCTCAAAGATCTGCCCAATTAGCCTTCTCTAGTAACTCCCCACGTCCAAAAAGCATCTGGTCTTTCCAAAATACCAAAACCTCATTTCTTAAGGAGGTTTCCAAGGAGGTTATTACAGGAGGTAAAGCACCCTTCTTTTTCATTTAGTTTCATTTCGATTTATCTTCTTTTGTTATCCTCTCCTCACCTCCTATGTCCAAATGACCATGATAACTCCAGTTCATCTATATACTTTATGTATATCATGTGAATGGAATAACCATCATCATTATTCTTACTCCATCCCTTTTATTTTTATAAACGAAATCAACATCCATGATGTTTCAGTTTATAACCTTCATGGAAGACAAAGTTTCGTTCTTCAATTTCTCCGTCATTACTAGTCATGAAACAATTTTCATGGTTTAAATGGAATATAATATATTTATTATAACCTAATTAATATTAAGGAACCAGTATATGTACATATTAACAATTTATATGAAAAACTAGTTCATAATAATCCAAATACCGCCCAATAATCGAAGTGGTTGTCATCTAATGAATCATCCTCATTATGTGTAACCAAATGATAGAAATAACCATTAACAATTTTGGATGTTCATAAATAATATTTAATTTAAATCCTGAATATTTACAATCATTCCACATGAACTCCACTGCTTAAAAACAATAGAACCGATTATGAAAATCAAGAAAACAAACACTCCGGAACGACGAAATTCGATATTATAACTTATCAATAAGGACATAAATGAACTAAACAGAATTATGATAAATTAAATACATGTCTAATAAGTTTTTAATTAAGTCATTAATGAGTCTAATTTCATATTCCATGACCTTACGTTCAAGAGGGGAACACATTTAGAATTAAGGTAAGGGTATTCTCACCCGAACCTCCATTATCATTCAGGTTACTTTTATTGTCTAATTACCTCAAAGAAATTATTGTATATTATTATGTAATCCTCATAAAATTTGTGTGAATCTTATACTTATGTTTCCAACCATAAACCTTTCTTATTTTATGGATAGTTACACGTTTTAAAAGTAACGTTCAATGTTGTTTCCAAAATACAAGCCCGATTCAAGGGAATTTCTCAAATTCTTAACTATTTTCTTTGGAACTCTATAATCTATTTTGGAAAAAAATTACCTTTATAAAATCACCCATTTTATTATGAATATACTATATTACTTCACTTCTGGTTTTATACAAATATTTTTCAAAAGAACTATTCTTTTCAAAATAAAAGAGTATTTATCTCAAGAATTGCATAATGATTTTATAAGAGTATTTTTGTGTGATTCAAAACTCTTGTTGATTATTATG
The DNA here is from genome assembly GCA_963277665.1 of Viscum album. Classification (NCBI taxonomy): domain Eukaryota; kingdom Viridiplantae; phylum Streptophyta; class Magnoliopsida; order Santalales; family Viscaceae; genus Viscum; species Viscum album. Next base: position 76,918,238 of record OY728163.1, on the reverse strand, counting down.
TATCATTGGGTTTAATCATTTATGACGTCATCTACCATATTTTGTTGAATAGTTTATGAATAATTTTATTGTTGGTGATCTATCTTAAAACCATTCACAATATTACTCGGAATGGTTAGTGTTTTTTGTTTAATAACTGGAAAAGTTAGTTACATTTCATAAGATAGTTTCAATATGAATGTATATATGGTTTATGTTTATCCCCAATCATATGAGGAATGCATTGGAATTATTATGTGATGGGTGGGGCCCGCTATATCCCCTCGATGCATCGGTAGTTCTCATGAGACAAATAGATGTGGAATTTGTTGAGGTCATTCCAAATGTGATATATGGTTTTGGTCGAGGCCTTAATCATTTTTAGATATCTTGGCCAAGGCTTTGACGAAATGTTTCAAAATTTCCAGCATATTCACTTCCCTTATTAGGAATCTAGTAATTTAAAGTTCATGTTGTTATTCGACTAATTGAATACCCAAGATTATGTTTTATTATGGAATTATTTACTCAGCTCATATTCCTGCCATAATGTGTCCAAGTTTATTATTTTTAAAGGCATGTGTTTTCAATTATTCACTATGTCTTATGTTTATTCTATCTTCCACTATATTTCATACCCTTACTGAGCATTTGAGTTCACCCATTTCTTATGTTTCATTTTCCTAGGTTGTGAAGAAATAAATTATGAATGACTTTCAAGCATAATCTAGGATGGATGGATGATTCTAATGGAATAAATTAGTGTTGTATTTCCTTTTTTGTTGTAAAGTTGAACTTAATTATGTATGTTTTTTCCAATACTACTAAAATTCTTGGTAATTTAGGATGCATATTCCTTGTTTATATGCCAATGTAATCAAATATGGCACCGGGTCCGGGCAACTGTGGTCGGGTCCTCACAGTTGGTATTAGAAGAAGTTTAGTAGAAAACTTGGAAACTAGATTTAGAAAATGTAGATTAGGGAAGAGTCCCTAAGATAGACGTTGAGGATAAACCTACAATAATGTCCTGGTATTTTGTTAAGGAATATATTATGGGGTTATTTCAAGAAAATACATCCTTGTCTGGATACAAATAGGCAGAGGTGTGTCTAGCACAGATGTACCTAGGAGTGAAAGATCTGGCAAGGAGTTTTGGGTTTGACCTAGGGTATCCTGGTACATGACAATGAGTCTTGTTGCACTCCTGGTATTGACACTCCCGGGGGATATGCTAAAGATAATTCACATTTTCATTACAAGCCATTATGAAGGATTTAAATGTAAATTTTTCCTCAAAGAAACCATTTTTGTGATCACAGGATTATCCCTACATAGGATCTCAATTTATGAAAATTATTTGGTTAATTTAATATTATACATTATGATTCATATCCTAATCTATTGTATGACATTATTTAGAAATGAAGCTTAGTGGAAGGAATAGAAACTGCACGAACGTGCGTGTCCCTTGTAGGGATTTCCCTCTTATGCAAGATAATGATGTTGGCTTTGGTTCTATGACTGTTACTAAGCAACTTATAACTATACTGTGACAACTTAATCAGGTTATAAATAACAACCATACATGTATGGAGCATTTAGATCCACCACATGGAGGAGCTATGTTATATCGCTTTATACGACAACAACCACCATCATTCAATGGAACTATAAACCCATTTGTAGCTGAGCAGTGGATAAGTTCCCTAGAGAAGATATTTTTCTCTTTGGGATGTAATGAAAGAGAGAAGGTATTCATGGAATTTTATCATCTATCTAGAGATGCAGACCAGTCGTGTTTGTTAATCCAAAACACAAAGGTGGAGGAAGAGATAGAAGAGATGAAATGGAGGGACTTTAAGGAAATATTCGTAGAGAAATATTTTCCTTGTGGACATCGTGAAGATATGGAAAGGCAGCTTCTGAATTTGAAGCAAAAAGAATATGATAATGTTTATAAGCTTGAAGATAATTTCACAAGGATAGAAAGGCATGCTATGGACTGCATACAAAATATGATGAGTAGATTAATAAATAATTTGATGGCCTAAATCTATTCCTCTAGTGGGCACTGGTCTCCCAAAAATTTTCATCATATTGGGATATAGTTTCACGTGCTATCAAGATAGAAAATGAAATCTCTAAATATTATGACTTTAAGGGAAAGAAAGAGAATAAGGGGTCTGCTGAAAATTATGGGAAACGGAAAAAGGAAATAGGGAAGAAGGAAAGAGTTTAATTTCCACCCTATGATAATTGTGAAAGGAAACACCCTGGTGTGTGCTTAAAGGGAAAAGGAGGATGCTACAAATGTGGAAAAAAGGCCAACTTGATGGTGATTGAAAGGGGAAGAAAGATGGTATTAATTTTCAATGCTATAATTGTTGGGAGATGGGAAACTATGATAATGATTGTCCAAAGAGTCAAGGAAACTTGCCATAGAAAAGGCCAAGGGAGAATGGATAGACTTTTGCGATCACAAATGCTAATATTTAAGTTCCTAATAATGTGATGGTAGGTACTTTAATCATTTCATCAATCTTAGCCAATGATTTATTTGATTCTGCATCGTTACATTCATTTATATCTTCCTAGTTTTCCATGAAAAATAGATATGTCCAATTTGATTTAATAAAGGAGTTATCAGTCAAAACTATTATTGGACATATCATTGCAACAAAGGCATGTCAATTAGTCCCACTCATGACACAGAAACAGGCTTTAGTTGCTAACCTTATCATCATACCAATGGCTGACTTTTATATAATTCTCGGTATGAATTGGCTATAAAATTATGATGTGAATATCTATTGCAAGAAGAAGGAAGATACAATTTTTGATAATGGTGTGGAATCACTTATCTTTAGAGAAGAAACCTTTCCTTCTAATTCTCATCTAGATCCACCCCTAGTAGCTCTACTGAATATAATCATTGGAGAGTAAGGGAAAGAAATAACTATGGGTGAGGGAAATAATTTTCCAATAGAATATTTTCCTATTGTGTAAGAATATATTGATTTCTACACATAGGATTTACCTTGACATCCTCTAGAGAGGGAAATTGAGTTTTACATTGACTTAATTTCTGGTTCAAGGCCCATATCAAAGAACCCTTATAGGATGGCCACTGTAGAGTTAGTGTAACTAAAGAAACAACTAGAGGAATTGAGTGATAAAAGATTTTTTCTCCCTAGTGTTTCCCCATGGGGAGCCCTTATTCTTTTCGTTAAGAAGAAAGATGGGTCTATGAGGTTGTGCATTGACTATAGAGAGATCAATACTATAACAATAAAGAACAAGTATCTCCTACCTCTCATTGATGAATTATTTGATCAACTTTAAGGATCCCAATATTTTTTGAAGATTGAACTTCGATTTGGATATCATCAGTTTATTGTGAGAAAGGAAGGAAATCCAAAAATAGCATTTTGAACCAGGTACGGGCATTAGGAGTTTATAGTAATGCCTTTTGGACTAACTAATGCACTATATTTTTTCATGGATCTAATGAATAAAATATTCAAGGAATATATTTATGAATTTGTGGTGGTGTTTATTGATTATATCCTGGTATACTCTAAAATAATGAAGATAATGAAAATGACTTGCACACTATTCTGAAGACTCTGAGAAGAAATGACTTATATGGGATGTTTAGAAAGTGTGATTTTTGGGTCCAATCAGTTTTCTTTTCTGGGACACATTTTCTCTAAGGATGGAATATCTGTATATCCTGATAAGTCAAAGGCTATGCAAGAATGGCCTACTCCAATGAACATAACTGAGGTACGTAGTTTTATTGGTTTAGCATGTTATTATCGGCATTTTGTTCAAAAAAATTTCCATTTAGCCAACCCAATGACCACGCTCACACAAAAAGGGGTTAAGTTTGTATGGAAAAAGGAATGTGAAGAATTATTTGAAGAATTTAAGAGGAGGTTAGTGAATTCTACGATCCTAACCCTACCATCGGAGAATAATGGGATTGTTATCTATAGCAATGCATCAAATAAAGGACTTGGTTATGTCCTTATGAAGAATTATTTAGTGATTTCCAATGCATATAGGTAGCTAACAATTCATGAAAAAAACTATCCAACTCATGATCTTGAGTTATAAATGGTAATTTTTCTCTGAAGATTTGGAGACATTACCTCTATGGTGAAAAATGTGAGATATATACAGATCATAAGAGTTTGAAATATATATTTTCAGAAAAAAAACTCAACAAGAGACAAAGGAGATGGATCGAGCTACTAAAATACAATGATTTCACAATACACTAACACCCAGGGAAAGAAAATAAGGTAGCATATTTGTTTCTCACGGACTTCGGGGATGACCTCCTGGACGGGAGATTCAAACGTTCCGATCGGTTTCTAGCGGGTTTGTTCGTAGAACCGGAACCATCCAATGATTCCACATCCGTTTGGACCTACTTTCCAAAGGTAGGCACTCATTAGTTTGTGGACTAATGAGGCTTAGGAATTTCCATTGGTCGAGAGGATGGGAGGTCGGACTCATCACACCTTTTTGAGGGGAATTATTGTCTACTCCGGGACTCTCTTTATAGATTTAAGTTATGTTCGTGAATCCTTATTACATTACCAAGTATAAAATGAGCTTTCCTTTAGTTTTAACAATCAATGATTAAATATGCATGAAATTTAGAAAATCTTTTATATGTATTCGAGGTTATTCATCAATAGAGAATCATCTATATCTGTTTAGAGATTCTTGGTCAATGGTATCCTTCAGAACATTTATATAAAAGTCTCTTGGTCATTATGATGACCAGACTAATTTAAAAGACACTCAGTGGGGCACTTGAAGTTTATCATCATTCAGAAGGACAGGGATTATTTCAAAGTTGGGATCGAACCCATAAATGGGCTACCTACGTATCCTTTGTTTTGGAAAAGGAATCAGAACCCACGTAGTTCGAGTAATGGAGTATGATGTTTTTTATTGATGGCTCAAAGAAGAATGTCATAATTAATTTTACACTCTAAGCTCACGTGAGTCATGCTCGGTGTGAGAAACAAGAGGTATTGGATAAAATTAGACAATTGTTCCATGAAAGATTCAATCATAAGAAATTGTTTGGGGCTTATGTATGTATGACTGCCCAAATAGATGAAGGTTTGGGATTTACTTTTAGGGAGAAAAATCTAGGAACAGGGTCCATAAAGGTATATGTGCTTTATGGAGATTTGAATACTCTAACTTGGGACTTATTCCTGAAAAGGAAACCCAAATTAGGAGAGGATTGAAAATTGGGTTTGACTCCTAAGAAGGAACCCCATATCAAACGTAATTTAGGACTGGTTAAGAGAAATTAAGGGGCTTGGGGTTTACTCCTGAAAAGGAAGCCCAAGTTAGGGGACATGAGGCTTACTCCTGAAAAGGAAGCCCAAGATTATGACTGGGACTTACTCCTAAAAAGGAGGACCAGGTTAGGAATTATGGTTTGGGGCTTACTCCTGAGGAGGATGCCCATGTTTTGGGAACTTTAAGAATTTGGGGCTAACTCCTGAGGAAGATGCCCAGATTAAAGGATTTATAACTGTGGATTATTCTTGAAAAGGAGACCCAAATTAAAGATTCTCTCATCTTAAAGGATGAGGTTGAATGAACGAACTCTCAATCTTTGGTGACATAAAGATGTATAAATCACTAGGTTTTGAGAGATATTCCACCGAATTCCTTTCAGATAAGGAAGTCAAATCAAGAAATCATGCCATAAATGACTTTGAAGAGTATCTTGAAGACTGAATCTTGAATAGGAAAGGTGAAATGGCTTAAGAGGGGTAAAATGTGCAAGATGGGGACCCAGAAAGGTAGGGGCGTGCAAGTCTTGAAAGGCGCGCAAGTCTTGCGTGGGCGCGCAAGTATTGGTCGCGCAGGTATACCTTGCGCGACACATGGTGTACTTGCGTGATTTTCAATCGGAATTGAAATACTTGAGAGACTCCTTTTTAAACCCTTTAGAATCCCCTTGAGGTTCTTCCAAAAAAGGGACGCGCAAATTCTATTGAAGGAATAATGCGGCGCACAAGTATGGCCAGTTCCCTTAAGGGCTGGCCATTCAGGCGCGCAAGTGTTGATGAGTTTCAACACTTAGGCCTTCCTCCCTCTCTTTAGATCTTCCTTTCTAGGTATGAAATTACCTTAGAAGTGTTCCGGAAGCTTTGAGAAGAGACTTGGGCGTCGGGAGTTCCAATCCGAGTTTCTGGAAAAATATCCTCTCGAATGGGGGGCCCACAGGGTCTATTTATAGGCAGGAGAAGTCCTTGGGCGGTTACTGGGGGTTATCACTTATGTCGCGCAAGTCACTTGCACGACCATAAGGCGGCGCGCAAGTAGATTTGCACGACCACTAGGCAGCGCGCAAGTACTAGCACGACCACTAGGTGGCGCGCAAGTGTACTTGCGCGACCATGAGGGAACTTGTGCGACCTATGGGCAATGTTCTCATTGTTCATCCCTTTGTCTATTTTTGATGTTTCTTCAAAGGATGAATCACTTTGGACTAAGGTATTTCCTTTTTTTCAGTCGTTAGACTCTGTGACGGAAAGGAGCGTCAACAAAAGTCCCCCCTCGGAGTTGGATCCGGAGAGAAAAGAGGATTTGACTCTGAGGTGAAAAGAAAAACAAGAAATCTTGCATTTCAATGTCATGCATGTCAGACATAAAGGGGATAATGTTTAAGGTCGAAATAGCTTTCACCATAATGGATTAGAATTGACACAATTCCTTGAATGTTCATCTGAAAACATACTACCATACTCAAGTATGAGGGAAAATATGTAAACTATGGCTTAAGAATATTTGAATCTGAGGAATGATATGAAAAAGCGCTAAAAGGCATTAGAAGAATTAGTTTCCAAGAATGATGTTACTATTATTTAACAAAACCTGTTAGGGGGTTGAAATATGCAGGGCCACCTAAGGGCATTGGCTGCATGGTTAAATAAATAGCATCATTCGGCTGACAAGTCTGTTATGTGGACTTTTTATGCAAGGCCACCTATGGGCACGTGCTGCATAGTCAGGCAAAAGAACTCCCATAAATTTACTTTTCTAGTGCTAAAAGCCAGTGAAAGTTTATGGAGATTCAAATTTTCTAAAGTATAGAGTTTGTTGTATGGAAAGAGTTACTTGAATATGGAGAAGATATTTCCAGACAAGATTATTGAAGAACTGGATGAATATCACTCTTACGAAGGTCTGACCCAAACGTAGGGAAGAAAAATAAACCATAGACTTGAATACTTTCAGATCATGAAAAAGGATATGGGACAAATATGTTAAGGATGGCTATTTTTTTGTGGATCCCTACATACTGTCGTTTAAGACAAATAAGGACAAAAGAGGCATTCTTCCCAAGAATGAAGTTACCATTATTTAACAAACCCGTTAGGGGGTTGAAATATGCAGGGCCACCTAAGGGCATTGGCTGTATGGTCAAATAAATAGCATCTTTCAGCTGACAAGTCTTTTATGTGGACTGTTTATGCAAGGCCACCTATGGGCACATGCTGCATAGTCAGGCAAAAGAATTCTCAGAAGTTTGACATTTTTGTGACTAGAAGTCATGAAAAGGGTTATGAAGATCTGAAAATATTTAAGTTTAGGATTATAACACATAAATATGGGTATTGTCCAATGTATATAGAGATACATAGGTCAATGATAACCATAATCATGTTGTGGCTGGGTCCTAAATTGAAATTTGGACTTCACTACGTATCTCATAAGAATGAGAATCAAGCCATACGTAGTTCTTGAAATTCAGTTTAATGTCGTGAAGGACGAAAGTACGAGAAATCTTATTTTAGGGTCATAGAATTCGGACCATAATAATGAATACACAGTGTGTGTTTTCATGAGGACTTTTCAGCTAATGAACTGAAAGTGAAATTTGGGGTTAGGCCCAAAAGACTTGGGACTGGATTCGAGGGATACTCGAATGTTCCTACGTATCCCATAGGGATGGGAATCAAGTCCACGTAGTTCTAGAACTACCCTTTGTACAAATTTGGTTCGTACATATGAAGGGTGAAAGGGGACTTTAGTGAAATGATGGTTTAACCTAAGATAAAATGTTTAGGCATTACCATGTATGCATGTAGTCTTTTGAAAATGAAAACCATGACTGAAAAAATCAATTTCAATAATAGTTCTCTCTCAAATGAGGAAATCAAAGAATATTGTACTTTATTGTCGTACCGAACAAAAGTGTTGCATAGTTTAACGTCATATAACAAGGAAGAAAGTGAATCAATGTAAAAAATATTGATTCTAGGGGCGGTTTCACAAATCAACATCATATGAGATGGTGGTGAACCGATGTGAAGAGATTGTTTTTGGGCTTGAACCCTAGGAGGCTGCCTACATACCCAGCCTGGAGGGCAAGGATCAAAGTCCGTGTAGTTCAATTAAAGAATTAATTAATGATCAAGTTTTTCTTGGAGACAATGATCTAATTAAAATGTTGTTGGGACTTACACATGGTTAGTGGCCCAAAGGGAGTGTTATGGTTGATGTTCGCTCTAATCTCACGTGAGTCATACTCGGTGTGAGAAACAAGAGGTAACAATAACCTTAACGATGCACAGTTTAATGTCATATAGGACATATAAAGGGACTATGCAGTTTAAAGTCTTGCAGTTAGGACTATTGGTGCTGCACAGTTTAGTGTCATGTGGCAGGGACAAAATATAGTTTAATGTCATGTAGGACATATCAAGGATTTTCTATACAGTTTAGCGTCATGTACTTAGGACGATGGGGATAAAATAGTTTAACGTCATATTGGACGAAAGGGGGACTGTGCAGTTTAATGTCATGTAGTAAGGACAAAATAAAACACCATTTATGTCATGTTGGACGAAAGTACGAATAGTTTAAGGTCATATGCATGGACCGTGGATGGTGTAGTTTAATGTCATGCTGGACCTTTGATGATTATATAGTTTAACGTCTTTCCGGACATGAGGGACTTTTATACAGTTTAGCGTCATGTAGTTAGGACGTCACAGTTTAACGTCTTGCTGGACATAAGGGATTTGCAAATAGTTTATGGTCATATACATGGACCAGGGATGATGTAGTTTAAGGTCATGCTGGACGGTTTAGGGAACTTTTTCACAGTTTAATGTCATGTGGGACGAAGTTGCAGTTTAAAGTCATACTGGACCATTGCTGTATAGTTTAACGTCATATAGCAAGGACGAACTGGTGCTGTACAGTTTAAAGTCATGTAGCTAGGACTAAGGTGAACCAATATGAGGATATCAGTTATGGGGACTTTTTACAGTTTATCGTCATGCTGGATGTTGGAAGTGCCACACAGTTTAATGTCATGTTTCTAGGACATAATATATTTTAACACAATACAGTTTAGTGTCATGTAGGACATAATAGTAACCAATGTGACAGTTTAATGTCATGTTGGACGATAAGGGAACTGACATAGTTTAACGTCATGATGGACGATGAAAGTTCCACGTAGTTTAATGTCATGTTGCTAGGACATAATATAGTTTAATGTCATCTCGGACAAAATATAGTTTAATGCCATCTCGGACAAAATATAGTTTAATGTCATCTTGGACAAATAAGGTACTTCTGTATAGTTTAATGTCATGTAGATAGGACATAATACAGTTTAGTGTCATGTAGGACATTATATAGTTTAATGTCATCTCGGAAAAATAAGGAACTTCTGTACAGTTTAATGTCATGTAGATAGGACATAATACAGTTTAGTGTCATGTAAGACATAATACAGTTTAGTTTCATGTAGGACATTATATAGTTTAATGTCATCTCGGACAATATATAGTTTAATGTCATCTCGGACAAATAAGAAACTTCTGTACAGTTTAATGTCATGTAGATAGGACACAATATAGTTTAATGTCATCTCGAACATAATAGTGTTTAATGTCATCTCGGACAAATAAGAAACTTCTGTACAGTTTAATGTCATGTAGATAGGACACAATATAGTTTAATGTCATCTCGGACATAATATAGTTTAATGTCATCTCGGAAAAAATATAGTTTAATGTCATCTCGGACAAATAAGAAACTTCTGTATAGTTTAATGTCATGTAGATAGGACACAATATAGTTTAATGGCATCTCAGACATAATATAGTTTAATGTCATCTCGGACAAAATATGAACCAATGTGACTGTTTTGGCTCTAGGAACAATATTTTGTGTTTATACAAAATACTTCTTCAGAAATCTGGCATTAGTTGGAGTCATGATGTGTTCTCCATCCATTGAGATTAGAGAATACGCTCCATTGGAGTAGACCTTATGTATTGAATAAGGTCCTTCCCATTTTGGATCAAGCTTGGGAGGCTTCTTTCCTGGTATCATTAGTGCTCTGAGAACCAATACCAATTCTCCCAGAATGAATGAATGAAGACGAACTTTTTTGTTAAAAGCTCGTGCTATTCGATTCTGATAGATTTCCAAGTGGTGCAAAGTGCACAATCGTTTCTCGTCCAATCGTTCCAACTCATCCAACCGCTTCTGAGATTGTTCATCTGTAGATGACTGATCACAAATAGCAACTCTGAGCGATGGTAATTGAACCTCAATGGGTAAAACTGCTTCTGTTCCATATATTAGTGAATATGGAGTTGACCGCGTTGTTGTGCGGGTGGTGGTCCGATAAGCCCATAAAGCATGAAAGAGTTTGTCAGGCCATGATTTCTTATCTTTATCCACCATCTTTTGCAGTATATTTGAAAGAGTCTTGTTGAAGGATTCTATCTAGCCATTAGCGGTTGGACTTAATGTTGTATTCTTGATACAATTTCTTTACCTCAGAAGAACAGAAGTTGGTGTCGTTGTCCGTCAATATGGTATGAGGGACACCAAATCTAGTAATGATGTTAGACTTGATGAAGCTAACAATGCATTTAGAACTGACTTCTTTGAGAGGTATTGCCTCTGCCCATTTGGAAAAGAAATCAGTAGCAGTAAGAATTTACTTAAACTGCTTGGCCGTAGCTGAAGGGTAAGGTCCCACCACATCCATTCCCCATGTGGAAAATGGCCATGAGTATTTAGCTGTATGAAGCAACTCTGGAGGTTGATGAATGAAGTTGGCATATACATGGCATGAATGACACTTCTTTGTGAAATTAACACAATCGTGTATCATCGAAGGCCAAAAGTATCCAAGCCTTCGAATTTGATCAGACAGTCTATGTCCAGACTGGTGGGCACCACAGACTCCTGCATGCACTTCTTTTATGATAGCCATTGTCTCTTCACCATCAATGCATCTGAAGAGAACTCCATCAAAACCACATTTGTAGAGAATTTTCTCTAGGTGGTTTGGGCTATCATAAAGAGTAAAATTTACCACATGTCGCCGGATTTGTTCTTTCTCGGCTCTATCAGGTGGAAGTGTTCCATTTTGAAGGTATTCCCTGATAGGTGACATCCATCCTGTAGTATGACCATACAGTTCAGGAATGGGACTAATTTCATTAATTTCCTCTGTTCTGACTTGAACCTAAGGTGAAATTGCACGACGGTGGGCAATACTGATGGTTGTCTCGTCCCAGTTTGGATCTGCTAAAGTCGTGGCTATATTATCCAGTGCATCCGCTTGAGCATTTTGTGATCTTGGGACATAAGAAAATGTCGGTTCTGAAAGGAATTCCGACATTAACTCTCTAACGTAATCATACAAAGGGATTAATTCTTCTTTTCTGATGGCATAATCCCCATTGAATTGTTTGATTACCAGGTCTGAATCACCTTTCACCTTTAAGTGATTCACTTATGCTTGAAGCGCTAACTCCAAGCCTGTAATGAGAGCTTGGTATTCAGCTTCATTATTGGTAACACCTTCCCACAATAAAAAGGAATAAGGTAACAATGCCTTATCTGGAGAAATGAGCACAATTCCTAAACCAACTTTGTTGAATTTAGGATTTTCCATTTTCTTCCCTATTGGACTTCTGGAAGCACCATCAAAATACATTTCCCATGTTTTAGGACTCTCTTGAATAGAGAAAACTTCCTCATTAGGGAGTTCAATATCTGAAGACGTGTCTTCCACTGAAGGATGTTCAGCCAGGAAATCTGCCAAAGCATGGCCCTTAATTGCCTTTTGAGACACATACTGAATGTCGAACTGCTGTAGAATAACCGCCCACCTTTCCAGACGTCCTGTAAGCATTGGACGACTAAGGATGAATTTTAGCGGATTATTACGAGATACCAATTGGACCTCGTGATGTTGCAGGTAGTGTCTCAGTTTCTGAACTTCAAAGATTAATGCTAGGCAGCACTTTTCAATACATGAATACCGGGTTTCTGCTTCAAGCATAGTTCTACTGAGATAGTAGAGACTATTTTCATTCCCATCATCATTCTTTTGAGCGAGAAAGGCACCCAATGATCACTCTAAAGCTGTCACATAGAGGATAAGTGGTCTACCCTCAACAGGTGGCATGAGTACTGGTGGACTCAAGAGGTATTTCATGAGAACATCAAATGCTTCTTGACATTCTTCAGTCCACTGGTAAGTGACTCCTTTCTTCAATAATTTGGTAAAGGGTAAACTTTTTCCTGCCAAATTGGCGATGAAACGCCGAATATAGGCTAAGTGTCCTTGAAGTCCTCTTAATTCTTTCAAATTCTGAGGAGGTGACATACCAAGGATTGATTTGGTCCTCTCAGGATCGACTTCAATACCACGATGGCGTACAACAAAGCCGAGGAAGTTTCCTGAGGTTACCCCAAAAGCACATTTTAAGGGGTTCATCTTCAAATTATGTTGTCGAAGCTTGTGGAATATGACTTCCAAATCAGCCAAGTGATTATAACGTTGTTTGGATTTAACCACCAAATCATCTACATAGAATTCAACAAACTTTCCTAAAAGAGGTTTGAAGATATGATGCATAGCGCGTTGATATGTTGCACCTGCGTTCATTAAACCAAAGGGCATCACCCGGTAACAAAACACACCTTGAGGATCTCTGAAGGCTGTATATTCCTCATCTTCTGGGGCCATTCGGATCTGATTATATCCGGAATATCCATCCATGAAAGAAAGTACTTCATAGCCAGCTTTCGCATCAATTAAGAGTTCTATAATCGGAACTGGTAAATCATCTTTAGGACAATACCGATTAAGATCTCTGAAATCGATGCAAACCCTAATTTGTCCATTCTTCTTCTTTACAGGGACAATATTAGCCAACCACTTGGGATATTGAACTTCTCTGAAGAATTTGGCTTTGATCAGCTTATCCACATCAGCTTCAATTTTGGAAGCATAGGTTGGGTGTGTTCTTCTCACGACTTGCTTAAAACCTCGATGTTCTTTTGGTAAACCCAAATGATGAGTAGCAACATCAGGATCAAGCCCAAGCATTTCTGTATAATTCCAAGCAAAAATATCTTTATTTTTCTTTAGAAAAGAAATATACATCTCTTGCTCTTCGAGGGTCATGGACGCACTAATTAAAGTGGGGCGTGGATCTTTCTCTGTACCCATATTTACTTCTCTGAGTTCATCCACAGTGGTAGAGATACCCTCTTCAAATGCTGGAGGAGCATCTCTAAGATCATCCTCTTCCTCTTCATCATGTGTTATTTCTTCCGTTTCTACTTGCAAAGTAGATGAAAAAACGAAATTCTCATGATCATAAGAGATGTCAAAATTTTCACATTTGAAAAAGAAGCTTCCATTTCTAACCCTATTGATGATAAAGGGTCTTCTTTGGGAAATAAAGAGGAGATGATGGATTGAGAATCGACATCATTATTCACCTTTGGTGTTGCTATAACTTCTTCTGGCCTGATTAGCGAAGTATAGACTTGTTGGACTTCAGTAGATGAAATGAAAACGTCACCACTTATACTTTAATCACTGCTTGGTAGGTTACCAATTTCTCCCATGTTGTCTGGCTCGATCGCCGTAATTGACATTATGGATCTTTCCATAAGAGTATTTTGATTTGGGCCTATTTTGTCAATTTGACTGATAGGTAACACATAATCTGTACTAACATGTGAAAATGGATTTATTGGAATTTTCTCCAAACCATATGGGGCATTAACTTTGGTAATTTCCTTCATTGTAGATTTTTCTCTTCCCTTCATGTGATAAAATTCCGCCTCAATGTATTGAGACTCACATGTCTTGAACGGGGCCTTATCACCATAAAATGTTCCAAATTGACCATCGAAACAGTATTTGAGACATTGATGGTATGATGAAGGAATAGCTGCATGCTGATGTAGCCAGGGTCTTCCAAGCAAGATATTGAAAGCTGAGTCTTGATCAACAATCATGAAATCCGAATTGGATACAAGATCTCCAAACTGAGTTCTGAGTGTAACTTCTCCCAGTGGTTCTTGTTCATTTTTATCATATCTTTGTAACATCATGGTAGAAGGAGATAAATCAGATTCCGTGAGGCCCAATCGACGAAGTGTACGAATGGGCATGAGGTTGACTCCTGAACCATTGTCAATGAAAGCTCTTCGAACATCTACACCATTGACTTTTCCAGATAAGTACGAAGGTTTTATGAGCCCATTTCCAACATCATCTTCATCTTTATCAGTAAATGATATCACTGCATGGCATTCTGCAGGATTATTTTCTATGTGATAGATTTCAGCTGCAGCAATTTCAGCTTCAAACTCCTGAGGACTTGACAAAGCTTCGATGAGTGCTTCCCGAAGATCTTTTGACAGATTCAAAGCATCCAAAATTGATAAATTGGATGGTACTTGGGCCAAGTGTTTCAATATATCATACTTTTGATCTAGAGGTCTGCGTTTCCCAATAGGAATATGCGGTTTAGCAGGTACCTTGGAAGCTGATGCTTTGGAAGCTGATGCATCTTGTATTGAAGTTGGCAACATCCTTGGTTTTGGAAGATTAGACTGATTAGATCCATTTACTTGCTGAGATAAAGAAGATGGAACCTTTAATCAGTCTTCCAAAATAATTGTTCCAAAACTGAGTTGGCCATTGGCAGAAGAACTTGCTTGTTCTTTTTGAGCTTGTTTAAGGGCTCTACCACGAGTTTCTACTGCATATACAGTGCTAGCAGGGGTGGAATTAGAGTAGTGGCTTCGGAAAGATCCATGTCTTCCCCTATATCCTGAACCTCTAGAACTTCCTCGGATTCCCTTATTTGATACAGGGAATTCAGGCTCATCAAGACTGGAATATGGATCTGTTAATTGAATCATATTAACAGAACCAAAGATTAACTCTTCGTCTGATAAAGACTCTGCCTGGTTAGCCTGTTTAGGCTGTGCCGTTTGATGGGGCGGTGCCCATGGCTTTGAAGTAGATGGCATGAAATCTGCCAGAGTCAAAGACAATTTAGGCTTTGATACATACTCATCTTCTCATGATTCCTCTTTCTTCTTTGAATTGCGTTGCCCTATTTAGGATTTGTCTTTTGATGGAGGCTTTACTGCAGCTTTTGTAGGAGACATAATTGGCTTCTTCAATTGTGTTTGGAAAATGGAATGGGTCCGATTGATTGTCTTTCTGACCATCCAATAATCATATTTTTTCGCAGTTTTGCTTTTGACTTCCTGCCACTCGCCTCCTTCCTCTGGATCTGTAGCAGTAATACACGCTACATGAGATGAAGAACCCTTTAATTTGACTTGTCCCAAGTCGGCCATCTTTTGCAGGAGGTCTTCAAAAACAAAACACTCCTGGATAGGATGCCCCAACATTTGATGAAAGGGACAATAATTGGGACGGTCTTCATCTCCTTCCTTGTTTGGCCTCTTGGGCACTGATAATTGAACCAAATTATTTTCCAGAGCTGAAATGAAGTAACCAGGAACTTGCTCACTTCGGAAAGAGTATGTTTTACTCCTCAAATCCTCAAATTGTTTTCATCGTTGATCTCTTTGATCATTTGGACGAAACAGCCTTTGTTGTTGGCGTTCAGGAGGTGGAGCCCTTCGAGAAGAGGAAGGTTTTGAAGTAGAAATAGGTACAGGTGCTTGTTTAAGAAAAACTGTAGCAGTTTCTGCTTTACCCATTCTCCTTCCTGGAGCTGATGGAATTATACGAGATTTAACCTTAGCCTGTATAAGGGAATCTTCAATCTGTTGAGCGATTTAAGTAAGGTCTCGAAACCCTCCTGTGTATTTCACAGGGATCAATGGCGTGCGTAATTCGTCACGCAAATTTGCCACACAGATTGGAAACAATTCCTCCTGAGGGAGAGCTAAACTCAGGGAATACGTTAATCCCTTCCAACGAGCAATGAAATCAGATACTCTTTCATTCTCCCTTTGCTTGCAGTTTGTAAGATCGAAAACTATCATTTTTGGTAAAGTTGAGATAAACTAAAGAAGGAATTTTTGACGAAGATCCTCCCATCCGATGATTGACCGGGATTGCAAGCTTGTATACCAGACAAAAGATGTTCCTTGCAAGGTTCGCACGAAGCATCTGAGTTTCACTGCTTCTTGCTGCTCTGGAGTTCCCATCATAGGATCACAACAAGACACGTAATGCGTCAAATGTTGTTCAGGGTCGCCTGATCCATTGAAAGTAGGGAAAACAGGGTTTCCAAAACTGGATGGAGGAGAAATTGAATCTACCCATTCAAGGTAAACATTCTTTTCAGGTTGAACTTGCGCCTGTTTCCCTTCCATAGTTTCTAACCGAGCTGTTAATGACTCAATAGTAGTTATTAACTTTTGAGAAACATCAGGTTGAACTTGGTTTTGGGTAGGTGCAATGAATGGAGCTTGGACAGACGTGGTGGTTGGTGCTGCAACTGATGGTAGTGCTGCCAACCGTTGTTGCGTTTGACCCATAGGATTAGACCTCTGAGGGTGTACTGATAAAGGAGGATGTTCCTGATCTATCTCAGTAGTTACAAAAAATTTCTTCGGCTGTCGGACTTCAGCATTCTTAAGAAGAAGACTACTCTGAAGTAGTTCTGCATTCAACATTCTTAATTCATTCATTTCTTCCTCCAGTTGTGCAAACCTTTGCTCTAATGAGAGCGATTGAGATCCTTCAGAGGAAGGGTGAGAAGTAACCTGATTCTTTCCTTTCCCCTTATTGGATCCTTTTCGGAGAGGGGGAAGTGGGTTACTTGAAGGAATACCCAGATTTTGGGTAAGGCTTTGATTACGTGTGCGCACACCTTCTTCATTTAGGTCTGTGTGCACAACTTCTTGAGCAGGAACCTCTTCGTCTGATCCCTCTGATTGAGCCTCATCTGGTGAATCAGCAGCAACGGCATTGATGACATTAATGGATGCATATTGCATGGAATCCTTTCTATCATCATTTCTGTGATATTGTCTTCTTCCATGTCCATGATGAGACATGGTATTCCGTTGACTTGATCCCTCAGGAATTTCTTGGAGAACCGTTACTTGGAGAGAATCTCCTGATAGCTTGGCTCTTCATTCCTCTTGAGGCTTATTCCCTAATCGAGAGAATACTGACTTTCTCTGAGGGAGGGATTGAGGATTTGAAAAAGTCCCCAGTCCGGTGGACTGGGGATGTTCCTTCTGCTTCCGCTCAACTCCTCGAATCCCATTTGTTGACTCTGAGGGTTGGTTTAGAGAAGTCCCCAGTCTAACAAGCTGGGGTGTCTCTTGACATGCTATGTATGAGATCTTCTTAAAATCTCTCTTGATATTGCGAATCTTAGTTCGGAAATTAGCTGGATGCATTAACCTGTATCGACTTTTATCACCTGGTTCAACAGACCGTTGGATGATTTCCGAAACTTCTGTCATTTGATGACGTGTTTTCTCCAGACGAGAGGCTTGTGCAATATTCTCGCCTGCTTGATGTAAGAGAAATTCACCAACTTGTTCTCTATATACTTGATTTTGAGAGGAACAAGTTGAAGCCTGTTCTTGAGAAAGCTTTTGATTATGAACAAAGCCCATTGACTGTGGCCGGCCATGGGCAATAACATTTCATGAAACCATTTTCGGCGGGCTTTGCTGACTGGAAAGCACTATGAAATGTAGTGCTCCGTGAACACCCCATCCTCTGATATGAACACCAGATGGAGCATTGGCAATTAACTGACGCAATTTTCTTAGTGCGCCAAGGCATCAACGTTGAAGGGTTCTCTGTTTCTTTTCAGCCTTCGGATACCGAGAGACTGATAGAGATTCCAAATCAATCTGACGTTGTAGCCCTTCTATTATCTTAAGATGATTTTCATATTCATCATAAGATAATACCTTCTTCTTTAATTGACAAAGATTTTTCCATATGTTGAGACGAATATCATGGATTCCATCATCCGTCAACATCTTTGGAATGTCGTACTGGGAGTCAGCCAAAGGCCAAAACATGACTGGTACATCACCTTTTGCCAGTTTTTTCCTCATGTTCAACATTTCCTCTTTATCATTAAATGAAGATTCTTCGACCTGTTTTGACCAGAGTTGGTGTTTCCTTGTTGCTTCATTGGATTCAAAAAGATTGGTAGATAGATCATTAATCAAACTAGAAGATGCATGACTTAGGGGTGGTTCGGAGAATGACCTACACCCTGGTCTATCTTCTGATTGAGAAAGTATTTCACTTGTTAGCGATAAAGCATCAGACATGACTGGTTTCACATTTGCAAGTGCCTCAAGATAAGAGGGCTTTCTCGGCACTACATTATCCACTGGAGTATTTTCCAGGCAATGTGAATCACTACTGCGGAGAGGAATTTCACAGCGAAGTTCATCATCATGGGGAGGACCACCATAATGGGTTACAACAAAAGATGAGATCTCTTGCTCCCTGGTCTTCTGACCACACAGAGGGTTCCTGTGGTTCTCATCTGAAGAAAAAACTTCAAGATTGACCGAATTTTTATGAAGCAAGCCTTCATGAGGAAGTGTCTGTTGAAGACCTTCAGAATTAATGTTCCCGTTTTTGGGAAATGATGGAGTAGAATCTTGAATTCCGACAGATAAATGTTTGAGGGCTTCAAGAACTCCAGCATCGAGCAAGGCCTTGTTGCAGATTGACCTTTGATCTCTTGACTGTGCTGGGCGGATCTTTTTCTTAGATGCCTTCTTACTCACTTTAGAAACCACTTGTTGACGAAAGTGGTTACTATGAGCAGGTGTATGTTCCTGATCAGGAAAGATGGTCAGGTTAGGCTGACGATCTCCATTCAAATCAGGTGTATGTGCCTGACTTGGTTGTCCCTATGACATGGGGGAGTATGCCCCATAACCCTCTTGGACTGGAACAGATGTGTGTGTCTGTTCCGGAGTGAATTGTTGATGTGTCACTCCACTGCTAGGGATAGATTTATGTGTCTATCCCTGAGATGATGCTGAAGCTGTTATGATATCCTGGCAAGTATCCAGAATATGAGCAGGAATTTGCTTCTGCTCTTTCACCATTGACAAAATATTTTTGGTGACTGCAACCACCGGAACGGGGATATACGTCCATTCCGGGCTTGGAGTAGGTGTATGTGCCTGCTCCTGTCCTCCTTTTCCTGTCAGTGAATCCTGACAGTACTCAAGTGTGGAGGCAGAGAGTTGAGTCTGCATCCTATTTGTCATCGGGGCTTTCCGACTGACTTCTCTGTGCGCTACCAAGCGAGACTGTTGGTAGGCTTGATTAGTATTAGCAGGTGTATGTGCCTTCTGATTACACTTCGCCAAACGCAGTTGATGAGATCCATCATATGTAGTCAGACGAGTCTCCTGACTAACTGGTGACGTATAGGCAGGTGCATGTTCCTGCCTATGGTACTCCGCCGGAATTGCCTGGTGGGATTGGCTTGATGATGCCAGACGAGTCTGCTGGACAGCGGAATTAAAATGGGCAGATGATTGTGCCTGCTCATTATTTTCCACCAAGTTAGGTTGGTGGACTTCTCCGGAGATGGCAGGGATGACAACCTGCCCATTGTTAACCAGATTCCGTCTCTGGCAGTTCATCTTGCCTTCCCGGGTTCGAGGAACCTGAGATGAATTCCTGGAGTCGGTACCCTCATCATGTTGAGGGCGCACTACCGCATGATTTTGGCGGTGAATGTTGATGGGAGCCCTCGAGAAGGACTCCTATCTTTTTGAATTAAGGTCCTGCGGGACCTGCTCATTCACTTCCTCAAAGTAAGGGAGTGAATGGAAATTGCGTTCCAGGGATAACGACCCGAAATGGTTGGAGACGGTAGTCAGCACCTCCTGCTTCTTGATCGTTGGCCTCCGTTGTCCAGATGACCTGGTAGAGTTGTTAACTTGGAGGTCTTGACGAGCGGCCTCCATAGTTGGGATAGTTCCGTTGCGACGGTACTCCTTAACCAGTGCATTAGAAACCCAGCATTGAAGATGCTGAGTTGGGGATGTCATCCTGAGAGCGGACGATGTTCCAGCAGGAGTAGCAGCATTGGTTTTCATAGCAGCAGACCTCACAGTAGAGGTGTTCACAGCAGCAGTATTCACAGGGGTGAATTCAAGAAAAGCCATTTTGCAGAAGATCTTGAGAAAAAAGTGCATGTTCCATATAACAGACATAATCAAGATGAATCTGGCCACTGGATCTTTTGGATGAGAACATGCCAATGATTGATTTGATGGCCCAAGGGGCCTATCAAATAAGAATAACATCACTTTAATTTGGTTAAGGATTCACGTCGGGTTCACCATTTTTTGTTTCGCACGGACTTCAGGGATGACCTCCTGGACGGGAGATTCAAACGTTCCGATTGGTTTCTAGAGGGTTTGTTCGTAGAACCGGAAACATCCAATGATTCCACATCCGTTTGGACCTACTTTCCAAAGGTAGGCGCTCATTATTTTGTGGACTAATGAGGCTTAGGAATTTGCATTGGTCGAGAGGATGGGAGGTCGGACTCATCACACCTTTTTGAGGGGAATTATTGTCTACTCCGGGACTCTCTTTATAGATTTAAGTTATGTTCGTGAATCCTTATTACATTACCAATTATAAAATGAGCTTTCCTTTAGTTTTAACAATCAATGATTAAATATGCAATAAATTTAGAGAATCTTTTATATGTATTCGAGGTTCTTCATCAATAGAGAATCATCTATATCTGTTTAGAGATTCTTGGTCAATGTTATCCTTCAAAAAATTTATATAAAAGTCTCTTGGTCATTATGATGACCAGGCTAGTTTTAAAGCCACTCAGTGGGGCATGTGAATTTTATCGTCATTCAGAAGGACAGGGATTATTTCAAAGTTGGGATCGAACCCATAAATGGGATACCTACGTATCCTTTGTTTTGGAAAAGGAATCAGAACCCACGTAGTTCGAGTAATGGAGTATGATTTTTATGACTGATGGCTCAAAGAAGAATGTCATAATTACTTTTACACTCTAAGCTCACATGAGTCATGCTCGGTGTGAGAAACAAGAGGTATTGGTAAAAATTAGACAATTGTGCCATGAAAGATGCAATCATAATAAATTGTTTGGGGATTATGTATGTATGACTGCCCAAATAGATGAAGGTTTGGGATTTACTTTTAGGGAGAAAAATCCAGGAACATGGTCCATAAAGGTATATGTGCTTTGTGGAGATTTTAATACTCTAACTTGGGACTTATTCCTGAAAAGGAAACCCAAATTAGGAGAGGATTGATAATTGGGTTTTACTCCTGAGAAGGAACCCCATATCAAACGTAATTTAGGACTGGTTAAGAGAAATTAAGGGGCTTGGGGTTTACTCCTAAAAACGAAGCCCAAGTTAGGGGACATGAGGCTTACTCTTGAAAAGGAAGCCCAAGATTATGACTGGGATATACTCCTAAAAAGGAGGCCCAGGTTAGGAATTATGGTTTGGGGATTACTCCTGAAGAGGATGCCCATGTTTTGGGAACTTCAAGAATTTGGGGCTAACTCCTGAGGAAGATGACCAGATTAAAGGATTTATAAATGGGGGTTATTCTTGAAAAGGAGACCCAAATTAAAGATTCTCTCATCTTAAAGGATGAGGTTGAATGAACGAACTCTCAATCTTTGGTGACATAAAGATGTATAAATCACTAGGTTTTGAGAGATATTCCACCGAATTCCTTTCAGATAAGGAAGTCAAATCAAGAAATCATGCCATAAATGACTTTGAAGAGTATCTTGAAGACTGAATCTTGAATAGGAAAGGTGAAATGTCTTAAGAGGTGTAAAATGGGCAAGATGGGCACCTAGAAAGGTAGGGGCGCACAAGTCTTGAAAGGCGCGCAAGTCTTGTGTGGGCGTGCAAGTATTGGTCGCGCAGGTATACCGTGCGCGACACATGGTGTACTTGCGCGATTTTCAATCGGAATTGAAATACTTGAGAGACTCCTTTTTAAACCCTTTAGAATCCCCTTGAGGTTCATCCAAAAAAGGGACGCGCAAATTCTATTGAAGGAATAAGGCGGCGCGCAAGTATGACCAGTTCCCTTAAGGGCTGGCCATTTAGGCATGCAAGTGTTGATGAGTTTCAACACTTATTCCTTCCTCCCTCTCTTTAGATCTTCCGTTCTAGGTAAGAAATTACCTTAGAAGTGTTCCGAAAGCTTTGAGAAGAGACTTGGGAGTCAGGAGTTCCAATCCGAGTTTCTGGAAAAAGATCCACTCGAATGGGGGGCCCACAGGGTCTATTTATAGGCAGGAGAAGGCCTTGGGTGGTTACCGGGCGGTTATCACTTATGTCGCGCAAGTCACTTGCACGACCATAAGGCGTCGCGCAAGTAGACTTGCACGACCACTAGGCAGCGCAAATGTACTAGCACGACCACTAGGTGGCGCGCAAGTGTACTTGCGCGACCATGAGAGAACTTGCGCGACCTATGGGAAATGTTCTCCTTGTTCATCACTTTGTCGATTTTTGATGTTTCTTCAAAGGATGAATCACTTTGGACTAAGGTATTTCATTTTTTTCAGTCGTTAGACTCTGTGACGGAAAGGAGCGTCAACAATATTCTTTAAGTAGAAAGGACCACAGAATTATGAACATGATGAGAGTTGAAATGGATCATATGTTCATGGATCTAGTAAAGATGGATATAGGAATTATCAAGGAAGGTAACACATCACTAATTTTTCAAATGGTTATCAAACCTACTTTACTAGAAAGGATAAAATGTTCTCAGGATTATGATGATGAGTTTCCAAAGAAAATTAAATCTATAAATGAGGGGAAGTTGACTGATTGAGTATATGAAGGTGAAATTTTGAAATTTAGAAATAGGCTTTGTGTTCATGCAATTCTTGAGCTAAAGAGGAAAGTAATGAATGATTCTCATAGGTATAATTTATCTATACACCCTGGTAGCATAATGTTCTATAGAGATCTAGAGGAACATTTATGGTGGGAAAACATGAAGAGGAAGATTGCTGATTATGGGTCGAGATGTTTGGTTTGTCAACAGTTGAAGGCTAGATGAAAACATCCTAGAGGAGCCATGGAACCCCTTTCTATTCCTATGTGGAAATTGGATGATATTACAATGGACTTTTCCATGGGTCTACCAAAGAATCTAAGAAATAATTATGCGATATGGGTCATTATTGACCATCTTACAAAATCAGCACATTTTCTTGCTATAAGAGAAGACTTATCACTTCAATATTTAACAAAAATATATATTAATGATGTTTTAAGACTTCATGGTATACCTTTATCAATTTTATCTAATCGTGATCCCCATTTTACGTCACAATTCTAGAAAAATATTCAAAAGGCCCAAGATACTAATCTTCATTTTAACACTGCCTACCACCCACAAACTGATGGACAATCAAAACGGAATATTCAAACTTTGGAAGACATGTTGAGGTCTTTTTCACTCGACTTTCTAGGTATGTGGGGTCAATATTTACCTCTCGTATAATTTTCCTATAAGAATAACTTCCATTCAAGTATTCAGATGGCACTATATGAAGAATTATATGGAAAGAGATGTCGTACACTAACTTGCTGGGATGATGTTGGTGAGAGAAAACTCGTAGCCACAAAACTTTTTGAGGAAACATCGAAAAAGGTAAATATTATCCAAACCCATATCAAAATAGCTCAAAGTAGGCCAAAGAGCTATGCTGATAACCAAAGGAAGGATTTGTAATTTCAAGTAGGATATCATGTTAAATTAAAGGTATCTCCATGGAAGGTTATTATACGATTCGGTAAGAAGGGAAAATTAAGTTCCAGGTACATTGGATCTTTTGAAATTTTGGACCGAATTGGAGCCGTAACTTACCGTTTGGAAATGCCGCTAAGTCTCTCCAAATTATAGAATTTTTTCCATGTGTCAATGCTAAGGAAATACATTCTAGACCCAACACATGTAATCACCTATGAAGAAATAGAACATGAGCCCGATCTATCTTATTGTGAAGAGCCTATCAAGATTTTTGATATCAGAGAACAAGTATTGAGAAAACTGACGACTCGTTTGATAAATTTTCTTTGGTGGAATCATAATATGGAGGAACCAACATGGGATCCTGAGGAGCTTATGTTGAAGACATACCCAAATCTTTTTAGGTAACATTTTGTGAATTTCAAGGATAAAATTTTTGTAAGGAGGGGAGAATGAAACACCCCAAGGTTTTGAAAATAAATGAATTTTATAATCTATCAATTAAACACAACTTTGTCTCTACTATGTTTTGAATTTGGAAAAAATTGTTAGCTAGAGTTATGATCAGTAAGTCATATGGAGTTTGATAGAAAAAACATGATTTTTGGTGATTAGTAACATAATCTTATGAATGGTAATATGAATAGTAAACTGGACCTTACTTTTATTAAATAATGGTATTATTTTATTTTCTTATGTTAATAAGATAATAAGATCTTAATTGATTTTTCAGTGTGATATAAAACTAATTATACCTTTAAAATTGTTATTTTTTGAATTAACTCTGATTTTATTTAAAAATTAAATTAATAATATTTATAAAATTATTTTTGAAAAATGGAGTTCCTTTTTTAATTCTACATGTCTAAAAATGGTAAGGGTGAATTTTTGGGATTTTTCTGAAATTGTTGAATTTTTTATGAATAGCGAAATACGGTAAAATACCGTATATTCAAATTATCAGTTAAATACACTATTTATGACATCATAAGTGATATAAAGCCACTTGTTTCGAACTCAAATGAACTTATTACTATTAGGGGTCACATGAAACAACACTATTCGTTGTATTTATGGAAATAATAAAACAATGAATAAAATATTCAAAATTTATCCCTCTCCTCCACTATAACCCCCCCCCCCCTCACTCCCTCTTCTTTTCACTCCTCTAAGCCATGGAAATCCACAAATATCTAACCCATAAACCATAAATAATCTCTATCAATGTACATGATGTTCTTGGTATTCCCAAAAGACCAAAACTCAATCCCTTAAGGAGGTTCTCAAGGAGGTTATTTCAAGAGGTAAAGCACCCTCTTTTTCATTTAGTTTCATTTCTATTTATCTTATTTTGTTATCCTCTCCTCAAATTCTCTATATAAATGACCATGATAACTCCATTATCATCTATATACTGGATTTACATCATGTTAATGGAATAACCATCATCAATATTCTTAATCCCACCCTTTTATTTTTATAAATGAAATCAACGTCCATGAGGTTCCAATTTATAACCTTCATGGATGACGAAGTTTCGTTCTTCAATTTCTCTTTAATTAATGGTCGTGAAACCATTTTCATGGTTTAAAAAGAATATAATATATGTATTATAACCTAATTAATATTAATTAACCAGTATATGTGTATATTATCAATTTATATGACAAACTAGTTCATAACAATCCAAATACCGCCAAATAATCGAAGCGGTTGTCATATAATGACTCATCATCATTCCATGTAACCAAATGATAGAAATAACCATTAACAATTATGGATGTTCATAAATAATATTTAATTTTAATTCTTTATATTTACAACCATTCCACATGAACTCCATTACTTAAAAAAATAGAACCGATTATGAAAATCAAGAAAACGAACACTCCGGAACGACATAATTCGATAATATAACATATAAATAAAGACAAAAATGAACTAAACAGAATTATGATAAACTAAATACATGTATATTAGGTTCTTTAATTAAGTCATTAATGAGTCTAATTTTATATTCCAGGACCTTAAGTTCAAGAGGGGAACACATTCAGACTCAAGGTAAGGGTTTTCTCACCCGAACCTCCATTATCATTCGGGTTACTTTTATTGTCTGATTACTTCAATGAAATTCTTTTATATTGTTATATAATCATAATAAAATATATGTGAGTTTTCTAAATATTATTACAAACCATAAATCTTCCTTATTTTATGGATACCTAAACGTTTTAAAAGGAACTTTCAATGTTGTTTCCAAAATACATGCCTGATTCAAGGGGATTTCTCAAATTCTTATCTATTTTAAAAGGCACTCTATAATTTGTTTTGGAAAAACTATCTTTATAAAATCACTCATTTTATTATAAATATAATATCTTACTTCACTTATGTTTTTACACAAATATTTTTCCCAAATAACTCAGACTTTCCAAATAAAAGTGTATTTATCTCAAGAATTGCTTAATGATTTTATAAGAGTATTTTCATCTAATTAAAAACTCTTGTTGATTATTATGTATTATTGGGTTTCATCATTTATGATGTTATCTACCATATTTGATTAAATTTTTTATGACTAATTTAATTTTTTGTGATCTATCTTAAAACCATTCAACATATTACTCGGAATGGTTAGTATTTTTTGTTTAATGACCGGGGAAAGTTAGTTACATTTCATATGACAGTTTCAATATGAATATATATGTTGTTTATGTTTATCCTCACTCATATGAGCAGTGTATTGGACTTATTATATGATTGGTGGGGGCCGCTATATCCCCTCAACGCATCGGTAGGTCTCATGAGAAAAATAGACGTGGAATTGATCGAGGCCTTTCCCAATGTGATATATGGTTTTGGATGAGGCCTTAATCATTTTTAGATGTCTTGGACAAGGCATTAACAAAATGTTTCAAAATGTACAGCTTATGCACTCCCCTCATTATGAAGCTAGTAATTGAAAGTTCATGTGCTTATTTGACTAGTATAATACCCATGATTATGTTTTATAATGGCAATATTTACTCAGCTCATATTCCTTCCATAATGTGTTCGTGTTTATTATTTTTAAAGACATGTGTTTTCCATTATTCACCATGTCTTATGTTTTTGTTATCTTCCGATGTATTTCTTACCCTTACTGAAAATTTGAGCTCACCCCTTTCTTATGTTTCATTTTCCTAGGTCGTGAAGAAGTAAATTATAAATGACTTTCAAGTATAATCTAGGAGGCATGGATGTCTCTAATAGAATAAATTTGGGTTTTATTTTCTTTCTTGTTGTAAAGTTGAACTTATTTATGTATCTTGTTTCCAATACTACTAAACTACTTGGTCTTTCAGGATAAATATTCCTTGTTTATATGCCAATGTAATCAAATAAGGCACCGGCTCTGGGCAACAGTGGTTGGGTCCTTACAACTCACGTGGGCTTAGAGGTTTGTGAGAATTACAACATCCGCACACCTTTTGAACTATGAGAACTCTAATTCTTAACCAAATCAGCATACGTAGGATGCCTTCCAGAAGGCCCGAGCTCAAAAGCCTTCCCATATGAAAGGGTCAACCTAATTATGTCCCTCAAATGGGCAGCTTCCATGCATAAGCCCCACACATTCTGATCTACGAGAACTCTGATTCCTAAACAGAATAGGATATGTAGGATGCCTACCAGAAGGCCCAAGCTCAAAATGGGTTCCCATCCATAAAGGGTCTACCCAACCATGCCCCCTCAAATGGGAAACTACCACGCATATTCCCCACACATATGAACTATGAGAAATCTGATTCCTGAACAGAACAGGATATGTAGGACGCCTGCCAAAAGGCCCGAGCTCAAAAAGGGTGCCCATCCATAAAGGGTCCCCCCAATCATGTCCCCTAAAATAGGCTTCTTCTACACATAAGCCCCACACATTTTGTAATACATGGGTTCTGATTCCTCTCCTGAGGATACGTTGGAATCCCTCCTTGTGGGCCTGATCCCAACATCAAGTCACCCTTCATCCCCCTTGGATGACAATAATCTCCAGAGCGCCTTGTGATATGGCTAAGTCAGTATCACCTCTATAGCATCAAATATATGCATGCTTACGAATATTATGCATACCAAAGGTAGCCCATGGACACACTCTTCAAAAATGAACCAAGGATTCACGAACATATGAACATGGCTTAAATCTATAACAGAGACTTGGAACAGGAAAAAAATCTTCCCCCAGAAGTGTGTGGTGATCTTGACCTCCAATCCTCTCGGCCAATGTAGTCCTCAAGTGTCGTTGGCCAAATCGTCAGCCAATGTGCGTCTGCCTTTGGAAAGTAGGCCCATGAATCATGGATACTAGGGTTGTTGGGAGTTCTTGGTTCCATGAATAAACCTATTGGAGACCATCCAATGGAGTTATATACGAGAAGAACCGATTACTTGAGTGCTTGACCCCCACACAATCCCCCACTGAGACCAAAAACTCCCCACAGGGTTAATTCAACAAACTTTAAAGGATAATGATGCTGAACGGGTTAAAACAGAGGAATGGTAAGTTCAACGAGAGACCGTCTCTATAGAAAATGGGATGGGTGATGATCCTCGTCGTTCCATCTCTGCACTGCCCGTACACTTGCCACCTTGGAGGCAGAACAACGTCACATTTCCAATTCTATCATCAACATGAGTTAGTGCCATATATCTTTAGACACTGGTCCTCAGACACTAACACGTTTTAACTCGACCATGGGGAAGTTTGTATTAGTTCGTGGGACATTCATTGGATAAACGACATCATATTGGATGAATTTCACAAGATTAATTCATGTCACCATATAATACATGGGGATAAAGTGAGAAGAATCCTATCCTAAAATATCATATTCTAGAGGCAGTGAAAGATTGGCTGAAAATCACTCCCAATTCACAAAAGTATATCCTGTTCAAGGTGTGGTTTGACCTGTTTCTCAAGAAGGACCCAATGGTAAAAATGACTGGTTGAGGAAAATAGTGTCTGATTACATAGTAGAGGGGGAAGGTAGGATCCTAATGGTTTGTCTTAGATAATGGATAGTAGCATAAGTAGAGGCACAACATGGTGGGAGGCTGGTAACCTTTTGTTCACTACATTGCTTTCCTATACATCTTTCTAAGTGGGAAGCTGCTACCCATGAGGGATATACGGATGAGAGTCCGTCCAGCGATATTGGTGATGGCGATGATCCTAACAGCTAGTAAAAGGGTCAATTTGGGAGTACCCATGCTAGCCATAATATAATACATACTAGGATGCATTTCAAGTGGGAACACACCTAGTAGGATCCACTGACTATTTCAATTCTTGTATGATTGGATTGTAGTGAACCTTGGGAGCTATGACTTCTTGAATTCCATCCATCCTCTGAATTCCGATATACATCCATAACTACGGAACATTACAGGGTTATGTATGATTACATAGGATGAGGCTATGTTTGTACTTCAGATCAGTAACCATTCAAACCTTAACTACCATCCCTTCAAGACTTTGGTTTGTCCGATGGTGAAAACCCTACATGGATCATGGGAGAAAAAGGAGTACCTACAAAGTTTTAGGAGTGGAGTTTTGGTTGCTGGGATCAATGATAATATCTTCTGTGAGACATATATGTTGACCTAATTCACCAAGAAGTTTGGATGCTTCAAAAGGGTAGAGAAAAACATCTACATGGGGGTCTTTGAAAAGAGGAACCCATTTATCCTTTACAAGCTGTGGTGAATGTTGATGAGCATAGGTTTTGGTGAAACTATCATTACTCTACCAACCAATATGGATGTTGGTCTATCAACAGACTATGATAACATATGGGTGGATTCATATTTAGATTAAATCATGTTGAAGTGAATTTGGGAGATAAAACTGGTGAGTATGGAGGTAGAGCAGCGAAGAGGTAGATGGGTTGCACCCCAGGAAGCAAGCCAGGTATCGGGAGAAACTCTAGTGGGACTATAGCTGTGGGGGAATCAAAGGGTGCACTCAATCCCCATATTCTGGAGGGGATTGGTCTCAAAATTGTCCTTAGGGGATAAAAAATATTTTCCTAGGAAGAAGTTGAGATAACTTCTACAACCATCTACAGAAACGATCTTCCCTTCCCTTTGGTCTACCTAGAGAACACTACAATAATAGATGTCACTAGAATGATTATGGTGGAAAATAAAGTAGGATGGTATTGATATTATAGAATAAAGGTTAATTTAGGTCACAAATATGTTGAACTTCCATTGGTGACTTGAATACCTAACAGCTCTGGATATTTACAAATGTCAACGGTGACAGTATCAAGTACCTCCTACCCTAGTAATCGTGATTCTCATTCAAGATTAGGATCAAAAAGAGACACATCCCAATGAAACTAATGGATAAGTAGAATAAGAATAAGTATCTGGTGATGGGGAATCCAATGGTACAAATTCTCATCAACAGAGTCCCCAAAAAAGTGGTGATATTGCTGGTTTCAAAGAACACATGGAATTGTACCTCGAGGTAAACCCAAACTCACTCACATCTGTCTTAAAATTTAATTATTTCACTATCTTGATAAACTAATAAAATATTTTCTTGAATATGAGAATCATGATATAGAGGAAGGGGATCCCACTGTATGGGGTGAAGGTGTACCAATAGGTATGGAGGAGCATATCCTGGGGCCTGTGTTCGGGGCCCAAGCGACAATTGGAGGGTCATCCAAGGAGGTCTTGGTGGAAAACTCAGAACCCCTAGTACTTCATTTCATCTATGGGGGTCCACACCATGGTTTATCTAGGGAGGAACCCATTTTTAATGAGCCATTTCACCCGAGAAGGATCATCATCCAAATTCCTCTTCTCGACAAGATTAATGTTTTACAATCCATTTGTAATTTGGTTTTCACAGAGCTTTTTCCTCAACATGAATCTGTCCCATGAACATATCACCTAAATGATGTAAGTAGAACTACTTCCAACAAATTAAATAACTAGTTCTGTAGGGTCTCCTATTGTGGAAGTCCCTACTGTGACTCAAGATCATGACCTGATAGTGCTTGGCTCCTAAAATTCCTTTCTTTCACAAAGTCTCACCTATAATTTGTTGATCATATTAACTAAGGTTATTTTTATCCATAGCTTTATTGAAATAATACATTCCCAGCAATCATATTAGGATGAGGCATATGTGGGATATCATCTGATGACTAGGCCCATTCATGAGGAACTGATCATCCAAGCTGGTCCGGCCTTGGCCCCAGATGAACAGGCAGCTATGACTATGAGTGATACCACATGTGGGGAAGAACTACAGTTCGAAGTGAGTGAGGATACCAATGAATAATCAAGTGATAATTTTAATCCCCACAAAATGGATCCTATCATATTGTAGTGGATTCTAGAGGAAGACCCAACTACTAAACTCCTTTATACTATTCTGGAGTATGATCCTATAGATTCTAAAGAGTTGGATGATTTTGATCCTGAAGAAGCTAAAGAGATTAACATTATCCAAAATAGAGCATGTAATTTCATCCAATTCTTCATTGACCAGACTCCCAAGAAAAAAATAGTGGGCTGGATGGGGTCCCTACGTTGTTGATTGTGTTGTCTGTGCATTGGATGGGAGAATGCTCGAGGTCTTAATGTGCTGATTTTGGACTCCCTCGCAGAAACAATGCATGAGGGAAGTCAACATATGGATGTCATAAGGTTATATAAGAAGTCTAAAATCATACACAAGATTTGATAATCCAATAATGAGATTCATCATCTAGAGGAGCAGGCGAGGGAGCTTGATTCCTCTTAAAAAACATAATCGGACATCATCATCAGACTGAGGGTTCAAATGGAGGACCCCAATAACAAAATGAGGCATTAAACTGCTCAAATTTATGATCTCCATGTTGGGTGGGGATGGACATAGAAAAGATATAATGAGCTTTTTCTAGTGACTAGCAATGAGTAAGCGAATCTTGGGAAGAGGCAATGAATCCTGGAGGACACTTTCCAATGGTTGGTAGAGTTGAAGTGCTCTATCACCAAAGCAGACACATAGAGGATATATTTTAAAGACTCATAAGTGGAAAAAACATGTGCATAACCCTTTCCATACTTTGAATTTCTTACCTTTATTGAAACTTTATGCAAACATGGGATTTTTGTTTTCTTACTTTAATTATCGCAAATCAATCATATTTGTGAGAAAACTAATGACCAATCCCTAAGCTCATATGGGTCATGCCTAATGTGAGAAACAAGGGATGACCATATATTTTTTCATGTTGTATGAATGTTCTAGATAACCATCAAGAACTCAGGGTCTATTTCAACTGACTGACTTCCTTGAGTTTTCGGGCTGAGAGAGGATGAAGGTAGAGGATAAGGCTCATATAATATCCAAATTTCTTTTTACAAAATGCTCATGTGCACAAATGGAATGACACCCAAGGCATCCAATTCCATTAAAACAAATGGGGAAGATAAGTGTGAATCATAATGCCCCAAATTCGCAACAAAAAGAGAGTGGGATGGAGATATATGATAGTTTCTCACCATTTTTTAGAAATAACATCCACATTGTTTGTCTGGAATGGGGGAAAGAGTGAGGGTCGACCGCTAACCATGTTAGAGACACATGATATGTCTCAAGATGTCATCTGATGTCTTCTGGGATGTTGAACCAATATGGTAGGTGAGCTAATATGGAATGACACCTGAACATTAGGGGTCCCTTTGAACTTGGAAGAGGATGAGGATCCAAATAAGGGGCACACAAAGTGTTGGAATGAAGTGATGGAATGTTCAAATGCATTCTAACACTCCTGGAATTATGTACCATGGATTGGAACACATTGGTGTAAGAGAATTGATTTGAAGAAAGATCTAACATGTATTTTAGGGGGAGCATCATCTTAGTTGTATAGCAACAACTATGAATATGAATGATGCTGAAGATAGCTGAAACATAAGGAGATGGCCTCTCAGGCAAGGGCCTTGGATGCATTGAATTTTACATCATGCAATGAGGATGGTAAGAATGCAGTTTATCATTATATGGTAAGGAAGACAAATGGTTAAATTTAATGTAATATGATTAGGATGTTCCCCATAGTTTAATGGCCTACGACCAGGGCATTGCACAAATTTTAAGGTCATGTTGCCTGGACCCTGGCCAACAGTTTAAAGTTATGTTGCATGAACTAAAGAGATGTCTATTCCTTGTATATTATGGTGGAATGAAGGAAATAAACCCAACAAGAATAAGCCACAAATGGCTCGTGTACCACACAAGTATTTGGAAACTGATGGATGTAGATGTGAATGAGGATATGGGGCCCTATGTCACACCACACATCACTGAGGGACTCGTATGTAGTTTAAATTCATGCAAGGATGTATAATTCTAGTTTAAGGTCATAGTGTTTTTGACCAAGGGTTTAACATCCCAAGTAGACATGTATATTGTGATGAAGTGAACAAACTGACATGAATGGGGGCCTAGGAGACCCAAATTTCACACTATATATTCTTGGGGAGACCACACAAAAATATTTTAAAGTCGTGATACTTGGAATTGAACCCCCAATTTAATGGAATAGAGTTTTGACCATAGGGATCCTTTGTATGGCCTAACGATATAAGTAAAAACCCTACCATAACTCATAATCCCACATGAGTCATACTTAGTGTAATAAATAATGAATGGTACAGGGGGTCTACCAGGTATGTAGGAGTACATATCGTGGGTGATGCCAAGGGTACGAGAATTATACTAAGGTATGATGAAGTGGAAAATAAGTAAGCTGAGGCTTCCTAGAACTGGATCAGGGGTGATTGACTAGTTGGGATCAATTGTTGACCATGTTTGAAATGCAGTGACCATGACTATGTCAGTCATGAATGGGGAAAGAAAACACAATATCAACTGTTTACCATGTTCAAAACATAGGATCTGTAGTTTGTTACAAATAATCCATTAGGGCGTTGTCCCAAAACAGGAGGTGACCAAAGTGTAAAAATACCGTGACTGTTAGTGGGTCTGTTTGAATTTGAAATTTTATGTGAATCCTAAATAAGAATAACTCGATGTGTGGAATAGGAGTGTATCAAAAAGTTGGATCCAAGCCTTGGTAGTGAAAATATTTTAATTGAATATAGAATGGAACCTGGAAAATAATTTAAAGTCATGTCACTTGGACCATTGAGGGAAATTTTCATTACAAGGGTATATATATAGAAAATTTAGAGGTAAAAATTATTGTGCATTAATCCAAGGAGGCTTGAGTTCCACATACACACCTTAGGAATAATTTCATATAGTTTAAGGTCATACTACATGGACCAATATCATGGAAAAGGTGCCTAAGGATTAATTTATTTGAAGATATAATCGATGAATAAATGTCCATGCATCACTACATATCCCATAAGATTTGGAATGAAGCCACACATAGTTATGAAACATAGTTTTGTGAGAGACTTACTTTGGTAAGGAGGATCCTCTCTAATGACGGAAATCGAGGCATCCCAGGATTATCATGGGGAATCATGGACTTGTTTTGGGTTTGGATGAATTATAACTTCATGAGTTGTGGATGTTGGGATCTGTAGTTTAATTTCATACAACTCAAAATATATTGTCTGTAAATAGTTTAGGTCATAATATTTGGACCTTGTGAAAAACATTTTAAGGTCATGTTTCCTGAACCATGGAGAGAGGGGATTGTCTCAATCAAATATGTGTAGTACGATGTTATGATAAACTCAATGTGAATAAGCCAAGGAGGATGGTCACAACACTACATTTTATGGAGAGGACTTACATATAGTTGAGGGTCATAATGGATGAACAAAAAATAAGGCCTAGGGTTGATGTTTTAAGAATTTTTGGCTAGGGACAAAGAAAAAACATCTAGGAATCACTACATACCCCATAAGGATGAGAATAAATCCAAAAAATGTTCTAGAAATGGATGCATATAGTTTAAGGTAATATGTCTTAGACAACAAACAAAAGGGTTTTTCGAAGATGTTTATGCAGTGCGAGGGTTAAAACCTGACATGAATGAGAAAAGAAGTCCCTATAAAAAATTAAATGACCATGAAACCAGTTTCACAGAGTTTAAGTCATGTGGTTTAGACCATAGGGGAAATAATATTAAATTCATGATGTATGGATAGGGAAATAGTAAGTTTCTAGGTTATTTTTGTGGCATATGAGAGGCATAGCCCCATGTGAATGTAGCCAAGAGGCTATCATACCACTTACATAACTTGAAATAGATCGTGTACAATTTAAGGTAATGTATTGAAACCATAATAAAGGCCAAGGGTCTAAATTTTTAGTTAATCTACAGATGTTCCCAAAGAAAAAATGTATAGGAATCACTACGTATCCCATAAGGATTGGAATCAAGATATACATGCTTCTAAAACACATTTTAATGGCAGACCAACACTGATGGGGAAATATCCTCTAGATAGGGAAATTAAGAATCCCACAACTATCATGGGGGATTTGTAACATGTTCAAGGTATGGTTGAAGTTTAACATCATGCATTAAGGATGTTTCT
This sequence comes from Viscum album, assembly GCA_963277665.1. Classification (NCBI taxonomy): domain Eukaryota; kingdom Viridiplantae; phylum Streptophyta; class Magnoliopsida; order Santalales; family Viscaceae; genus Viscum; species Viscum album. The sequence goes on along the minus strand of OY728163.1, from coordinate 76,882,567 downwards.
TCATATATTAAGGTCATAGAGTTTGGACCATGAGGGATAGTGTCTCAAATAGGCATATATAGTTTGGAATTATAAAAATCCATTGTAAATGAGGTCACAAGAGTCCCAAAACCACACAACACATCCATGAGAAGACCTTCATATAGTTTAATGTGATGATTCTGGGACTACATGAACTTAATTTGAGGTCATGGAGTTTTGAACATGTTCTCCTTGAAAGAATATATGTTACATTGTGGATAGAAAAACATGACATGAATGATCTAAGGAGGCCCTACACCACACTTACATATTTCAAAGGAGACATTAGAGGCAGACCCAATGGACACCCTGTGAATTAATCCATGGTGGTTTGCATACCATAAATGGTTCCTAAGAATGAAAAATCAAAGATATTATGATTTTTTGGATGGGCACAAAGGAAAAATGTTTGGGTGTCGCTACATATTATGCAAGATCATGAATCAATTCATATGTAGTTCTTAAAGGAAATGTCCCTGTGTAGGTTTGAACCATTTGGAAGGATGGGTTTTTTTGTGTTTTTTTTGAGTGGCTAGACCAAGACAAAAATTCTGGGCATCGATACATATCATTTTTAAGATGGAATCAAGAAATACATAGTTCTTGAATACAACATGGTATTTAGTCAATACCAAGGGCGAAATCCTCTTAGTCATGAACATCATGATGTTGTTCCATTTTTCATCATGCGTCCAAGATGATAATTATTATGTAGTTTAACATCATGAAACTAGGACATTGGTTGTTACATAGTTTAATGTCATAAAACTAAGATATCAATTCTATGTCTCTTATCATCATGTGGCTAGGATGATAATTAAATAGTTTATGGTCATGTGACAGGACCGGTCTATGAAATTTAACATCATATAGTAAGGACGATGGTTGCTATACAGTTTATCATCGGGCATATAGGATTATTATTGTAATATAGTTTATCATCATACAACCAAAACTCTAGGGGGAGGTGTTTTGATAGGAATTTGTATGATGAGATAACTAAAACCTGAGGTGAATTTGGAACAAGGAGGCTTATTTAGCATCATATGGTCCCAAGAAACACGGGTAACTAGTTTAAATTCACGTACTATATACTTGAACTTCTAGTTTAAGGTCATAGAGCTTGGACTAGTCACCCAAGGGATGTGAAATTTTCTATGGATAAACCATATCAGTACACATACTAAAAAAGCTACTAATCCCCCATGATTCATGCTCAGTGTGGGAAAGGAGTAGTGATGGGATTTTCTTGACAGATGGAATAAAATAAAAGGGGAATGCAGATGTCAAGTTGAGACTATCCCAGCAACTCTGGCCCACTTACTCAACCCACAAGGATTCAGGGAGTAGTAACACCAATAGTGTTGAAGTTACACCTAAACATAAGGAGGTGTAATGTGTAAATCACGACACCTGAGATATGGATCACAGTGAGGGTGGCATGATGATAAGGGATAACTTTTGAAATTCTTCAAAACATGACATATATATCATGTTACATGGGTTGGGGACCGAAATATTATGGTGGACTGCGGACCCTGTTCGAAAAAATACCTATCTCAAAATGGCATCCAATGTATTTCGGGGCATTGGCCCAAGACGGTAGGTGAGACATAGTGGCATGACACCATTCTGTTAGGGTGTCCATTCAAACGTGGAGGAAGATGGGGATCCATATAAAGGGATGCATGATTCATGGAGATGGATTGGGATAATTTCCATATATATTTCAACACTGCAGTTTCTATTCCATAATGAATTTGGACACATCAATTGGGCATATTAGAAATATGGAGATGAACCCATTCTAAAAGATGTGGGTCATGTGTTTTCTTTTGATTGTGGCATGGTAGTAGACCAATGCTGAATGCAGACCACTCTATCATATGGGAGGTAATGGAATTATGTTGTTTTACATGATTCTATGGGGATGTGGAGTCATGTCATACATACCGTACAAGGCATCTATTGTTCAACACACTAGGAGAGGCTATAGATTAATTTCATGTTCTATGGATGTGAAATTATATTTTATGGTCGTAGTGAAGGTACCATCATCTCTTAGTTTAAGGTCATAGAGTTTGGACCATGAATATAAGGTATTTTCTTTAATGAAATGGATATGGGGTGGTGGACTAAAGGAACATGATTTAATATGAGGCCTAACACCTTAGAACACATTTAAAAGAAAAACCGCATACAACTTATTATCATGATGCTAGGACTAAGCCTCTACAATTTAAAGTCATAAAACTCAGACTATATCAGCACAATTTAACATCATGCTGTCGGGAAGAACATGGATCCTTAGGTGAAGTACTTCTTGATGAACTTGGAAATGGTTGGAGGATTGATGTGCTCCCCATCCATGGTAAGAAAAGAGTATTCACCATTGGGATAAGGCTTGTGAATGATGTATGCTCCTTCCCACTTGTGCTCCAACATTGGTGGATTTCTTCCATGTATCATTGGTGTTCGGAGAGACAATACTATATCACCTTATAGGAATGATTGTAGTTGAACCTTCATGTTGAACTCCCTTTGAATCTTGTTTATGTGCCCCTCAAGATTGTGCAAGGCCCGATGCCTATTCTCGTTGATGGCATCCAACTTATGTAGATAGAATTATGCTAATTTTTGTGATTTTTACTTATCAGAGATAGCTATTCATAGTGATGGTAACTAAATATTGATGGATAAAACTACCTATATCCCATATACCAAGGAATATGAAGTCACCTGGGTGGAATTTCAGGTCATCGTATGATAAGCCCATAGGGAATTAGAGGGATTTTCTAGCCATCTCTTCTTGTTCTGGGCCACCATATTCTGAAAAATGATTGAGAGGGTCATATTGAATGCCTCAATATTTCCATTTTCTTGTGCATGGTAGTTAGAAGTATGGTTGGACCAGATGTTTTACTTTGTGTAAAAATTCTTTAGCTCAGCATCCTGAAAGTTAGTTCCATTATCATTGATAATTGTATGATGAATTTCGAATTGATGGATGATTTGGAGATCAAAAATTATACCACATAATGGGCCTTGAATTATTTGATATGAATCATTTTTTACCAATTGGAGAAAAAATCCATTGTGGTCATAATGAACCTACACTGGCAAGATTTTGCTCATGGATACAGCCACATGGTGTTTACTTCCCATAATAGAAAGGTATTAGAATACATGGTGGTATGGAGGGGCTATGATGGTCGATGCACAATGTTGTAACGGATCTAACACGCATTGAACCTCTTAAAGAACTCGATATAGTCATGGACCATGGTGGGATGTATGTAGCCCAACCTGAGAATCTGGCGAGAGAGTTTCAACCCTTCTTAATGTGCCCTAGAATAACCAGCATGAACTTATTGCATAACATGGGGAATCTCACCCCCTATGAGGAAATAAAGGATAATTCCATTGAATCCACATCTGTAGATAGTATACACATGGTTGGGCACACTTTGGAGGGTGAGTAGTATTGTGTGCCGATGAATTCACTCATGTTCAGCTAGATCTTATGAGAGAATTTTGTGCTGAAGATACTCGAAAAAAGGAGTTGTCCAATCATAGATTTGGTCTACTATAGGTAAATATGGTGGCCCTGAGGTGGATGCACCAGAGGTCATCCAGTTTACCTACTGGCTATCCTCATCCTCAAACGTAATGTGAGTGATGACTTTCCAATGTGCCATAATAATGAATAGGTTATCCTGATCATTCTCTATTATAGAGGAAAAAAGGTCATGCAAGGCATTGGATTGACCATTCTACGACTGAGGAACATGAGTTGCCTCTAGATGAGAATGGAATTGATCCATTAGCAAAGGAGTGTGATTCAATAGGGGCACAAGTTATGGCTTCCATACGATGTAATCACCATTTATTTTCTTGATGACTAGCTTGGAGTCTCCCTTCACATGTAAGAAGGTAACATCAATCTTGATAGATAACACAATAACTATAATGAGAGCCTAATACTCTACCTAGTTGTTGGTTCACCCTTCCAAAATTATGAGAACATAGGTCACGACAACTTGTGCCAAGGTGATGAAGATGATTCCCAGACGTAATCTATTGGACCCGGGATCGTTGATTTTTCTCCCATATGGGCTCCAGGAGGAACCATCAAAATGAATATGTTAAGATGGAATATCTTGGTCCATAGAGTGGATGGCATCAACTAATAAGTAATTATCCAAGGACTATTCTATAGGGGCCAGATGGGCGGCTATGAAGTTTTCAAATGCATATCCCTTGACAGATTTTTACAGGATGAACCTGATGTCGAACTACTGACGAATCATCACACAACACACAAGTCATATCATAAATACGAGGAATTTTAGGACATACTTAAGTGGTTCCATGAGGGATACCGGCTATATATCATGATGTTGTAGGTAGTGTCTCAATTTTTACACCGTCAAAACCAGTGTGAGGAAGATCTTCTCAATGGGAGAGTATCTGGTCTCTATGTCATGATCCATGTAACATAGATAGTATAAACTAATCTTTTTCCCTTGAATTTTCCTCTAGGTGAGTATAGAATCGAGGGATCAATCTAAAACTATCACATAGAGGACCAAAGGACTCCATGGGGTGGGTGGCATCATAACTAGACATTGTAGTAGATACTTCTTTATTTTTGTGAATGCATTATGGAACTATTTGTCCCAATAATAGATAATTACTTTCTTCATGATCCAATAAAGTGACTTAAAACTACTAGATAGGTTTTTTATGAATCAGTGTATATAGTCTATTGGGCCTTGGTGACCTCGAAGCACTCAGACGTTGCTTGAATGAGGCATCTGGTTGATGACCTTGATCTTATATCAGTCGATCTCAATACCTCTGTATCAAATGATGCATCCCAGAAACATTCTAGAGGTAACCTCTAATTCACACATCAAGGGTTTCATCTTCAGATTCCCAGAATAGAAAAATATGAACACTTTCTCATGGTCCCTAATATGGTCCTAACACTGGTATTATTTGACCACCAAATAATCCACATAACATTCCAATAGTGTCCAGAGGATCTATTAAAAGATGTGGTGTATGGCTCACTAAAATTTGGACCTTATATTTTTCAAACTAGAGGGAATTAGCTGATAGAAAAAAAATCACTTACAGTGATCTTAGGGTAATTAAATCCTCATCCCTAGGGGCCATTTGACTCGTATTGTGCCCAGAGTACCCATCCATAAAAGAGATAGTCTGGAACCCAACTCTGGCATTTATCAATAGCTATATCACCGAAAGAGGAAAATCATATTTCATTTAGTGGCGATTGATATATTAGATGTCAATGTAGATTTGATATGTACATTCTTCTTCAAATGAAAAAAGATTATTTCCAAACATTTGGGGTACATAACATCCTTGATAATGTTTCCTTTGATGAGCTTACCAACTTTGGACTCTACCATGGCACCGTGAGAGGGGTGCATATTCTTAGGAGACTTCTTAAATACATAATGATTATATGGGAGACCAAGATGGTGGATGGTAACCTGAGGGCCTATTTCTATCATCCTTTTGTAACTCTAGAAAAATACATCATCGTTTTTATTTAGGAAATCCATGTGCTGTTGTTGTTCCTATAGAGGCATGGCCGCACTGATCATCATTGGGCATAGATCTTCCTCAGTTCCAAGGTTCACATGTATAAGATCATCCTTGGTGGTTGATAATACATATTCAAATGTAGGAGGAGCATATTCAAAATACTCTTCATCACTGGAGGCTGTGGAATCAGTGGAAGGAGAAGATTCATCTAGACCGACTGATTCTGGGGGAACATGGGTTCCTATTTAGGTTGATGTGAAACCATCACTGAGGGATTCTTGATGTGATGAAACCATAAAAACATGATATTTCAATCTGATTCCATTAGGCCTTTGACCACGACATATATGATTCCTGTAAAAGAAATAGCGATGGTTTGGTTTCTAGAGACTCAAACCTGTTCCGCCGAATAGATGAAGGTGTTGGAGAATTGTACCTATTGGGTAAACATATCAATAATTTTTAGGGTTAGGGGGTTTTGGTATTACCAAATACAATATTTTGTAGTATTTTTAAGTAATATTACAATGTTCTTTATACCTAGGTATATATTTCCCCTTCCTCTCAAAAATGATAAAGTAGTTTCCCAAGTATTATGGAGTAGCCTCCAAATGGTGAATTGGGAGGATGAAAGCATCATTACGTTCTACAAAAGGATCATTCATAATGGTTGTGTGATTAACCTCATTGTATTGATCCTTTTTATCCTTGATCCTGTAACATCTGACATCCAGATAATGTGATTCATATGAGTCGAAGGGAGATGCATCACCTTAAAGCATGCCTTCCCAAGCATTGAGGGGGAACATGTGGCATTGGTGATATGAGGACGAAATTGTTTTGTGCAGATGGAGCCAGGGAATACCCATCAATGCATTATAGGCGGTATCCAATGATATATCCATGATCTCAAAGCCTTATACCAAGATACCGAATTGGGTTATCAACCGGATTCTGCCACACAGTCTATACTCGGTCCTATCATAACCCTGAATCTTCAGGTCAGAGGAATACAGATCTTCTTTAGTCAGTCAAAACATACAGAGTGTCCAGGGTGGGATGAGGTTGACCCCAGAACATGTGTCAATGAGACATCGATGTACCTTATTGTCGTTGAGCTGCCTAGTGATGTACAGTGTGTAAAGGTAACCCTATATTAGGGAGATCTCATCATCTCTTGAGAATGAGTTGATAGGTTGGAATACTTCTTGATCAAACTCCTCATCATGGAAATTCATCATGGACACTAGCTCTATTTCAAAATAGAGGGGGATTCTTAATGATTATGCGAGAGCCTCTCAACTCTATTCTGATAGACGGAGGGCCTCAAGGATTGATAGTTTTTCAGAAATGCTAATTAGGTACCTTAACACAACATACTTCCATTCTAGGCGAACATTTCTAACCACTGGGGGGGGTTGTTCTTTTGAATAAGGAATGGAGGGAACTACAAGATGAACCAATATATTATGTATGGTACTGAAAATGTACTACTGATTCTTAGATAAATGAAACAAAACCAATACCGGATGACTATCAGATGACTGAGACCTAGCTTTAGCTGGGAAAAACTAACCATGATGTGGCTGCAGCTGTTCTGCTTGGTCAATGGGCACAATCATCTGTGGAAGAATTAATGACAGAGCAAGCTAGGAGGATTGTTCATAAAGATATATTTTTAATGCCTACTATATCATCCCAAAAACATGCATATACTGATATGAAGCATTGGCCTGGCCTTTTTAGTAATTTTTGCATCCTTAATTTCCACTTAGATGATGCTTACTATAGGTTCTTGGAGGATATGTAGAGTACTCCTTATCATCAGGGAACACAAATGGGTTTACCATCTTGATAGTATTCATAGATGCATACTCATACTACCCATCAGAGGTTCCTTCCTATGCTGGGCTACCCTTCGTGTGATTCCTAACTCTGGAATCATGAAATTACTGAGTGTGCAGGGTAATTTTGGCAGTAGTGGGGGACTCTATTTTCCCTTGATCTATCGACACCTACTATTCTGAGAGGTATAGAGTTGTGATTTGGGTGCACAAACCATGATAGGATAAGTCTTGGTGACTTTAGGAGATTTAAGCTAGTCTAAGTAGGTGATAGTGATTCCATTGGAATGATCCTGTATTCTACGAGCCAATAGAGCATCATACTTATGAGTCCCATGGTTGGGAACATGTTTCTACTCACTAGAACTTTTATTTCATCATTGGACCTTGCAGAGACATGGGTCAAATGCAATGAGTTATCAAACAACTTGATCATACCATTATCCACCTATCCCTATATCCAATCCTTGAACACATAACATTACTTTATGGTGTGTCCATGGATCATATGGTAAGGTTAATAGTTAGGATAATCAACGATCTAGTCCTCCTATGGTTTCTTTCATTCTAGTAGATTTATAATCCCTTGTTCCAAGGTACTATAGAAATTACTACAGAACTGGGCCACATTAAATGAATATTTATGATTTCTCTTTCCCAAGATGGGAAATATAGGATCTTTCCCTCTATGAGGGGATAGATCTTGATTCTCTCACCTCGTCATATTTGGTTGGTAAGGTGGTGTCTATGGATTCTATGATGGGTGAGGTTGTTCTTGTTAAAGATCATGTATTTAGCAAGGATACACTTGATAAGGCTCTACCAACAACAACTCTAGATGTTTGGGGGCCTTTACCTATAGAGTGATGAAAGTATCGACCCTGGATGATCTTCTTGAAAGAGATGGAAGAGGAAATGGGCGTGCCTAGTTAGCCTACTGAAAGGATTCCTCTAGGTGTTGGGCCCTATCAAAAGAGTTCGGGAATCCACAAGGTATTTTATGAGTGACTAGGGTAGATACAGTCTTAGTTTTTATGTTACCCACACACATCTTCTATATATGATATTGAGTTAGCATCATATAGAGTGAATATGTGCGGCCTTTTCATTGGGCGGCGAACTCCATGGCACATTTATCAAGTAGTTGATTTCACTTGAAGAGGTAAAAAATAATTTTCTTGGGGGTGGTATAATTGATCTGGTAGAGAAACTACTTACGAAGGTCTTCCAAACTAGTGATGGACCCAATAGGTAACTAGATGTACCAGAAAAATATACACGCTTCAAATGTCTGAACAAAACATCAGAGCATGGAAACCACCTACTACTCTATGGGTCCGAAGATGGGTCTGTACCTTGAGATGATGTGGTGTAGATGCTCTAGAGGGTCACTTATCCCATTGAATGGGGATAAGTTAGGATTATTAAAGTCCAATTGTGCTTTTATATCATCCACCCATGCCGGGTACGACTTTCCATCCGGTGGGATTGTCACCAGTCGTGTCTCAAGGGATTTGTGGTGAGTTGTGAGAGCAGAAATTTGATCTTCTTGTTGCAGCTTCCTATCTTGATGATTATTATTGACCATCAGTGCATTGACAGAATCCTCAGGTTAGTAATAAGGATAAATAGATAATGGAGAGGCTTGAGGACAGGCTTGATCTGGGTCCTGATGATGACTACCATGCTTTTGGGGTGGATTCAGTGATGTGTACCGTGGTTGTTTTTTGTAAATTCATACCACTTTGTTTTTTGGTTGTGAGGGATCACAAGACTTAGTTAGGAGCATGTGGAAAAGAATTATTTATTGTATCCTTTAATAACCTAGTGGGGGAGGGACATGATCCTACCTAGGAATATCATAATACGGGCACCACTATGAAAAGAGATCCTCTATGATCCTATTCTGATAAAAAATCTTCTAATGTAAGGCTGTGATTGTGGGATTATCCTCTATTTTCTATTCAATTTCAGATGGATTAGAGAGCTTGATGGTCCCAACATTCTCGTTACCCTTTTTGTTATTCTGACTAGTAGGTAATGATGTAAACGGTTTCTAATGGTCGAGCACCTACCTTTGCAGGCGAGTGCAGACACCTGTAGGGACCACCTGATATTGCGCTTCCCTAGTGGGTTGGTATTCTCTATTGAGTTCCACACTATAATCCCCATACTTGTTGGATATATTAGGGGTTTCTATATTCACCATGATAACACACAAAGGCATGTTTTCAATATTAATGGGTAAGTCTGGATGAATCAGGATATGAATGATGTGTACAGAAACACACTATACCCAACCTTGAATCGAAACATGTGGGTATTCCTCTTCAAAGATTCTATGAAACAATATGAAGCTCTAAACACATCTCTATTGTAGGTTCTGGTGGTAGCAAGGCGATGTAGGATGTTGGGCCATTGGGAGTGCTTCCAGCTCGACCATGAGACAATGTTCATCAATGTCGTCAAAATGCTCATAGCTTCTTGGATATACCAAATGATGGGAAAAAAAGTTATAGTGCTTCACCTAGATAGTCTGGTGAAATCACGTGATATGGTCCTCATTAAGGGACTATGGGATGTAAAATTTGGGAACCAAATTTAGGCAAAACACTACTAACAATTGATCATCATCAAGAGTTTCCCGCATGAATTCTTGTTCAGAAGAGGAGCCTAGCTCTTGGTTGGACCATGTTTCCATCGGTGATAGCTGAGAAATTGGTGGTGGAACTGATTTGGATTAGTGTGGTGGTGGGATGACCGATGGAGGATCCACTGCATGAGCGGATTGTTCACTGCATGTTGGGTCTTCTCTAAAAGGTGGAATCAACAACAACTTAGAATTCTTATATGACTTGGGGTTTACCACCACTTCATATGCAAGGTTGAAAAAACTCTTTGTGGGTCTACAAAATTCTCTTTGTCTATCAAATCCCATAATAGCTCTCCCTGATCTATGGTAGAGGTAGATAATAGAGTTGGTGATGATAGTGGTGACTGAATCCTGAGTTCCTTAAAGGGATCCAAATGTTCCTTGACCTAAATGTACCTTCTAAGGGATTCATGAATCTTTTGGATCTCACCTTTTGGGATGAAAAATGTCACATGCTAGGCTCCTAGAACATACTCTCATGTAGATGACTGGGGTGAAGGCTTCATCAATGAGTCACATTGTTCTTCAGAACCTGAGAAGAAAATGGGATAAAAAATGATTTCATGTTTCTCGGAACATTGACTTGGTGGTGGCAGTTCACCCCTCTTCCTTGAGGTTGTTCTTCAGGGAAAGGAATTTCTTTTTCACTAGGAGGAACTCCTGTGACATTTGAAACCTAGATTCCACATAAGAGGTGCCAAAGCCTGGTGTTCAACATGGCCTTAAGCACATCTCATCAATTACCAATGGCTTCCAACTAGTGGTGAGATACTAGGGTGTGTCTATGGGGATAATATTTCCTCATTACCAGAGTATAGTACATTGGAGAGAGACAAAGATATCTATAACTAAAATAATTGGAATAACATACAACAGATGATGATGATAAATGTCATTTCACTATAAATCTGGAAAACATGGATGCAAATAAGCATACATACGTGAAAAAACCCAAATTATTAAATGAAATACATAAACTATCCTAAGAATATTGAGCTATAGATTGTTCATCTTCGATAGGATTGATCCTATAACATTAAGAAATTAAGTTTCTAAATAATTATTATTCCCTTTATCAACACCTTTATACATGTAATATACCTCGGGAACCAAAAAATGCCTGTAGAGGGTGTGAGATAAATCTCAGGGGGCCACCACAAACAATCTCTATAACATCTACCCCATGTAAAATAAATGTAACATTTTAAAAGAATTCATATATAATGTAATTTAGTACAATGTTACTACATAACCATGTACTTGCTTCTTCCATCGGTTGGTGTCTTAACATTTAACTAGATCAATAATTAATTGATTACTAGTTTATGTAAACAAGTCATTTGAGGAAAATACAACACAAAAATTACCTCATGATAGTATAAATAGTGAGAGTTCAAAGATGTAACAAAGAAACCATAGTAGATAATTATTATGCAGTGGTTCCATGGTATTAAACAAGGAAACATAAACCATAGGGGTCTGTTTCGGTGCGGATGTGCGTCGGGTTACGCTGTTCCGCCAGGACGCGTTCGCGCGTGCACCCGTCAACCCGAGGGGATGGGCGCGCGGCTTGTGGTCCCGCAGTCCCGCTTTCCAAGGGCGGGCGGCATCCGTCCCTTATTCAGGGGCGTCTGCTCCTTGATCGAAACCGGGATGATGGGATGTCGGCTCCTCCTTCCTTGGACGTCTCCTCGGAACTTGTCGCCTAATCCGGGTCTCCCTCATAGACTTAAGAATGTTCGTGAATCTCGTTCCCGGCGCCATATCTTCATGGACACCGGTTAATTACGCTGCTTCCACCCGGACGTTCCAAGGAGTCTGGGCGGGGCAGCAACCTGCGGTGAGAAGGCCGGGTGGCTCTGGGTGCTGGGGGCGTGTCGTAACACTGCGGCTCTGCACATCTGTCTTCCGTTCCTAATAGGGCTTCTCGAAGGCATGATGGCCTGAGGCATCCCGTACTAGGTGCGGGGAACTGTGTCACCTGAGGTTTTCCTCAGCTTCCCGTGTTTAACACGGGGTATGCCGCGAGTTTAACGTCCAGCGGGGACGGCATCGGACCGATCAACACGAAAAGTGGATCAGATGACAGAACCCCTTGCGGGGAACCTCCGACGCTGGGGCCAGCACATGGGCGGCTTCCCAAGTAACGTGGAGTGGAGTGAAGTGGCATGACCCCACCGGGATGTGGCGGCCCGGGTAAGGATCAGGATGGATGATGGAGTGAAGAGCTTGGACCCCGTAGGGGCTTCCTACGTACCCTGTGTAGAAGACAGGGATCAAAGTCAACGTAGTTCGGGTATACAGTTTAACGTCATGCTGGACGTCGGCAAGCCGACTCACGAAGAGGTCGAGGCCGCCGGGCGGAGGATTGAACCGAACCACCTCGCACAGAGGGGGATGGAACGGACGGGTGGATCACAGTTTCACGTCATGCTGGACGATAAAAGGGGAAATGGAAAAGGGGGGCTGTGGGGAGGCGCCGTGGAGATACACACGGGCAGTCTCCCACAGAGGCGGATTCATAGGTGAATCAACGCAAGCGTGAACACTGGAGGGGTCCACTGATGGACGAACCGACGTAAATACGACCGGGACGACCAGGTGGTGGGCTTGGACCTCAGGGAGGCTTCCTACGTACCCTGTATAGAAGACAGGGATCAAAGTCCACGTAGTTCATTCTGTCAGGACTTACGCACTTGAGGCAGCCCGGTTGCGGCAAAACTCAGTTGGAAGGGACTTGGACCGAAAGCAGAAGACACCTCGATCCCAGTCATACCCTCTACTGGCTTCGGCCGTGGGGAGGCGCAATGGAGATACACATGTGCAGCCTCCCACGAGAAACTAGGGGTTTGTCATACCCTGCCCCCGTAGGGAAAAGCCACTCCCATTAAATCGTCCCTAAAGAGGGGCAATCCCGACATCCCTGCAGGGACGAGCGGGTGGGGGCCACATCCAAACCGGGGGGACCCTGCATGCGGAGCACGGGATCAGGTTGCGGACGGTTTAGCGTCTTGCCAGACGAAGTACAGTTTAACGTCATGTGTTGAGGACGAGGCGGACGGTTTAACGTCTTGCCGGACGAAGTACAGTTTAACGTCGTGTGTTGAGGACGAAACACTTGGCAGTTTAACGTCTTGCAGCGCGGACGATGGGAGCTAGGCAGTTTAACGTCGTGCAGCTTGGACGGATGTGCAGTTTAACGTCATGCGGGACGAATATGCAGTTTAACGTCATGCTGGACGTATGCGCAGTTTAACGTCATGCGGGACGAATGTGCAGTTTAACGTCATGCGGGACGAATGTGCAGTTTAACGTCATGCGGGACGAATGTGCAGTTTAACGTCATGCTGGGCATAGGTTGCCGGACGAATGCGCAGTTTAACGTCATGCGGGACGAATGCGCAGTTTAACGTCATTCTGGGCATAGGTTGCCGAACGAATGCGCAGTTTAACGTCATGCGGGACGAATGCGCAGTTTAACGTCATGCGGGACGAATGCGCAGTTTAACGTCATGCTGGGCATAGGTTGCCGGACGAATGCGCAGTTTAACGTCATGCGGGACGAATGCGCAGTTTAACGTCATGCGGGACGAATGCGCAGTTTAACGTCATGCTGGGCATAGGTTGCCGGACGATGGGTGCATGTCACTTCGCACGAACCTGGAGGGCCGCACGGGAAGACAACGCACGGTGCGGGCACCCAGGATGAGGAGCATCGGGCGCCACGCAGGCAGGTGCCCTCAGGGGGTCGAGGGGACGACCCTGGCAGATTGCGCGCAAAAAGGATGCTTTGCGCGCAATACTGCGGGCCGGCGCGCAATCGGGGCGGCTGGCGCGCAATTGGGCCAGTGCCTTGCGCGCGGATGCTTGAGATTGCGCACTCCGGGCTTCGGATAGCGCGCGGGGGCAACGGCCCATTCTCTGATGAATGGCCACTTGAAAGATGGGGGTGCGCGCAATCGGGCCGGATTGCGCGCACCCCGGGGGCAATTGCGCGCAAGCGGGTTCTTTTGCGCGCAAAGGCCTTAGGGTGAGTTTTTATTCAAATGAAAGGAGCCAGCGGGGATTGCGCGCGAAGGCGGACCCCGAGGCTTTCTTGCGCGAAAGAAAGGAGGTTACCTGAAGTTCGTCATTGCGCGCGGAAGGGGTTGAATTGCGCGCACGAGAGACGTTTCGACTTCCAGCAACCTTTGAAACGTTGGGGGTCGCCTTGTATTTATAGGCAACCCCGGGCGCGGAATCCAAGGCGCGAGCGCGAAATTCTTCTCGCGGGCGCGGAATCGGACACGGCGCGCAAAGGGAGCCGCGCGGCCCTGCGGCGCGCAAAATATGCGCGCCGGCCCGGCGCATTGCGCGCATCCCGGGGGTTTTACGCGCGCTCCATCGCTTTTGCGCGCAGGCCTCGGAAATTCCGCGCAAGGCCTCCGGGCCCTCCGAAACGTTCTTCTGACTCCAAATATCACTTCGCTTTCCGCATCCGGAACTTCGTTTGGGAACAACGGACTTTTCCGGCGTCTACAAAAGCCCCCCCTCGGAATTTGATCGGCGAGAGGTCGCAACGATCGGGTTCCGAGGGAGACGCCGGAATGCCGAAGTCCTGGGCGACGCGGGACTGTGGCGCGCAAAAATGGGTGTCGGGCGCGAAATCGGCCGATGCGGTCGCGCAAAGCCTTTTCCGCGCAGCGCGGACCCCGGCCTCGCCTATAAATAGGGGCACTGGGTCCCTCCGTGCCGTACACTGGCCTTCCGCGCGATAAGCCTCTTTGCTCTCGTGCGCGAAATTGCCTTTTCCGGCGCGGAATTCGCTCGCTCGTCGCGCAAAACCGTCCGGACTTCGCTCTGTTTTTGCGCGAATACCCGGGTTTTTCGCGAAGGACTTCCCGATTGCGCGCCGTCCACTAGGATTGCGCGCCGCCTCTCAAACTTTTCCACCAGCCTCGTCCGATTCCGCACGCTTCATCCCTTAACCCGCACGACTCCCGAATCTTCCGAGATGGCCGCGCACAGAGGAAATGAGGGGGATGCCGCCACTCGCAGGGCTGAGATGGCGACGAACGAGGAGGTTTACGGAGCCAAGGAGATTGTTTCCAACAATCAATCCTTGTTCGACTTGCTAACGCCGGCCCAGAAGACATATCCACTGTCGGACAACCTGCCGCTCTGGAACTTCGGCATCCTAGATGAGGTTCCGGTGCCAGGGTTCGAGATTGATGCGCCGCGGACCTGGGTGACCCGGGAGGACGAGCTTCTCCGCTATAACATCACCAACAATGGGCATCCTGCCAGGGAGACCAGACACTTGGATGTCTATGTCCTGAACCCGAGGACGCGAACCATTGATGGGGGTGAGCCTACCGCGGAGAATTCTCCAGCCCTCTACTCGAGCACATACCGTCAGAGCGTCACTGACGACACCAAGGGCTGGCTGAAGGACTGGGACTTGCGGTCCGGGGGCAACTTTACCAGTGAATGGGCCTGGGCGTTCTGGGTACGCCACACTTGCGATCACTTTGCAGAGGAGCTGCGGTACATCGGCCTGTTCGAGGCGGTGTGGACGTCGCAGTTCCACTTCTACCAGCAGTCTGAGCTCGGGCCGGAGCTGTTCACTCGCTGGTCCCCGGATACCAACACCTTCCATCTTCACCATGGGGAGGTCGGCATCGGTCTCTGGGACATCCACTGCATCGGAGGTATCCCGCTGGAGGGCTACCAGTACGATGAGTTCCTGCCACCGAAGAACATCTGGGAGGACAGGTCACGGACTCCCATTCTGACCTGGCATCTGCTTGACCTGGCTACGCAGCGGCTCGGGATCCAGGACTTCCAGAAGGACATAGCCTACAAGGATTGGTTCGGCCAGTTCCTGGAGCATGACCCGGCGGTCAAGATGCCAGGCAGGGGGAAGCGGTGCCCGACCGCAGCTCAGAGGAGCCGGAACGGGTCGTACTGGCGGGTTCTGGAGACGGGCGACTACCGCTCATGGGGGTACCGCGTCATCGAGGCCCGGGACCCGAATGTCCGGTACGCGGCGTTCCTGGCCGCCTTTCTGAGCGGGTGGCTCCTGCCAGTGCGGGATGCGAGGATGGGCGTCCGCCCGGCGACGCTGGCGATGGCGGGCGCCATGGCTGCCAATAAGAGGTACAACCTCGGGGTCCCAGTACTGGCGAGGCTGTATGCCATTCTGGGACGCATCTCATGAGGGGGGTCGCCACGAAGGATCTGTGGGCCCTTTCAGTTCTTCCACGGCTGGGTGGCTGCTCACCTTGGTGGGTATACGTTCCCAAATGCCATCAGTCCTCCGGGCAACGGCCTGCGACCCTCCCTGCTGAACATTGCGGGGGTCGCTCCGATGACCCTCAGTGAGGAGGGCGTGTGGGTTCGGATTGGCAATCATGCCAATTTCAACTTCTGCCCATTCCCCACTCCCGTCGGCCAGATGATCAACAACGGACAGGGCCCGCTGGAGCAGCATGAATACTTCCTGAACATGCGGGGCGGGGTGCTCGTGACTCGGATCGACGGGAAGGTGATCTGCGAGCCTTACGTGCCGACCCAGTTCGCCAGGCAGTTCGGGTGCCTTCAGCGGATGCCGAAGAGGGTATTCACCGCTGTCCGGGAGGAGACGAACCCTTGCGTCCTTCGCCAGATGTGGCTGATGTTCGTCGCCTTCGGCTCTGGCGACGTCATCATTCTCCCTCCTACCGGGATCGACGCAGGCTTGGCAACCGAGTGTGCCGAACATTGGGCCATCGCGTACCCCGAGGGGCTCTTGCGGAAGCTAGTTCGGCGGCTCGAGGCTACCCGTGCGGAGACCGGGCGTCAAGGGAGGAGGCGAGGCGCCGCCACACGGGGGAGAACGGAGGCGCGCCAAGCAGCGGAGCTGGCGCGGGCAGGGACTTCGGCGGCGGGCGCATCGCAGGCTGCCGCCACGACCTCGGCGCCCAGAGAGGGGGCGCATGCGGCGGTCGAGGAGCGGCCCGGGAAGCAGGTGAGGCGTCTGCTCGAACCCTCCCACGATGCAGTCTTCCCGGCGCTGTGGTCGGCCTGGATGACCCTGCGGCAGTCACTGGGGACCGACGTCATCTGGCGAATGATACTCAGAGAAGGAATCTATCTGCCAGAGGTCGGGCGCCTCCAGATCACCGACAGGGTGGACTTCAACCGGCAATATGCATATCTGACGGCCATGGACGAGTACGCGCGCCAACGTGGTCAGCGTGCGGAGCCATCCCTTCTGGTGAAGGTGATGCTCGGTCTCGAGCCCGCTCCAGAACAGATGCCGCCGGGAGAAGATGACAGTAGCAGCGACTCCAAAGAGGAGGAGGAGACGGGGGAGGATGAAGGCTCCGAGGGAAGGTCCCATCGGGGGAGCCCACGGGAGAGTGGCGAGGTGGCCGGCTCTGACAACGTTGATGTCACTGAGCTCCTCGAGGTCCGCTTCTATCCCTACTCAACTTGCTTCATCCATTCTCTTATGCAGCTTCTAACCCGTTTCTCCATCCTTCTCAGGAGCACACGGATGTCGGTCAGGCGTCCTCAGCAGGAGTAGGAGAGGCGCCAGCAGGACAAGGCGGGGGCCAGGCACCCATTATCGAACTGTCAAGCGCTAAGGGGTCCCCTGCTGCAACTGTTCCTGCGGCGACCGGGGTAGCGGAAGATGACGCTCCGAACTCCCGTAAGTCTCCCTACTTTACTGCTGGTGCTTGCCATTGACGATCCGTGACTAACCATGGCATGCCCCGCGCAGTGATCTCAACATTGGAGGCTCGTCGGGTTGCCGAACCCGGGCCATCTACGAGTGGACCAGTGGTGGACATGCCGCCTGCTCCGGAACAGACCTCCCAAACCGAGCCGGCCCCACCAACTGCTGATCAAGGGGCTCCGGACATCGGCGGTGCTGACATCGGAGAGAGGTTGGGGGCTGACGAGGGTGTCAGCGCCGCTGGGGAGAGAGAAGAAGGTTGCCCGGATGTTGGGGAACCTATCCCTCGTGAGGACCTCCCAGGGGCGGACCCTGCAGCAGACCTGCTGGCTGCCTTCCCTGCTTACCGGCCTGCCGACCCCGAGGAGATGGATGACTCGGACGCGGAGGCGGTCGAGGATAGCCGGGTAACGCGACGCAGGGGGTGGAAGTGCATCCAGCGCTTCCTCAAGCGAGACCCATCGGAATGGCTGGGGCGCATGGGATCACTTCAAACCTGGCTGCGCTTCCTGTGTGCCGGGGGAGCTGATGCTCAACGCCTCCATCTGACGGTCCGTGATTTCATGGCCGAAAAGATGCGCGAGAGCCGCCGGCGTGTCGACGTCGCACAAAGTCGGGACATGTCGGAGAGCACGCAGGCGCTCATCGCGGCAGAGCAGGAAGTCTGGCGCCTCGAAGGGCAGGCGGAAGAGAAGGAGGCCTTCGTCGCAGCATGTACCGAGCTTGTGGAGCAACTATCGGCACAACTGATCGACGCTCAGGTACAGCTGATGGAGGCGGGCCAACAGATGGTCACACTCCAAGTCGAGCGGGAGCGTGCATAGGCCAGGATTGACGAACTGCGTGCTGCGACCACCGACGAGGAGAGGGCACGCAGAGAACGAGAAGCAGCCCTGGAGGCCGCCAACCAAAGGGTAGCGGCATTAGAAAGACTTATCCAGCACGCTAATCCCTAAGGGCTTTGTTTTGCCATTCCCAAAACATTTGCTTCCGCTAATTTGATCCATCTGTATGAATCAATATATTTATCTGCGTCTTTCGGTTTAATATGCTCAACCACAATTCGTTGTCTTGCGGGAGTGTTAACCAAGCATCAGGCATCCATAATTGGGCCTGGGTTTCTGGAGAAAAGAGGGAGGTCATTCCTAGGAAAGGAGACCTCAGACCTAACCAATGTATCATCCCCCAACTTGTTCCAACACACGAGCGGGACAACGCTAGGGGCGTTGAGATTTTATCCGAACATAGGGAAATGAGAAAGGGTGAATCGCGTGTCCCGAATCCAGACATCCACGACGGTCGGCCTTCCAGGAAATGCCCAAGACGGTAGGCGGACAGTGGATCGACCATAACAACTGCAATAGACGGACCGAAAAAGGCCATCATTCATATTGCAGGAGGCGGACCACATGTCATCATGAATACCGCTTTGGGGTTCCTTCAGACACAAGGGTGGAAAATCCAGATCAACAGGGCATGCGAAGCGTGGGGCGAAGTGACGATTTGTTCGGACAGAATCCAACGCTCTCAAAATTGCTCCACCGTGGGGGAAGCGTATTAGGCGGATGCACTAATCTGGCCGTGAGTCACCTCAATTCTCAGACAGCACCTCTCTGACGAGGAAACCGTCGCTTCCCATCCTTGCGATGGGGCATCCCGAGCTGAATCGGGGAGAATATTACGACTGCACCACTCTACCCGAAGTCAGGCCAGACGGCCGGCGACGAGGAGGGGCGGGACTTATCGATCCCTGAGGCTGGACCCGAGTCGGAATGCCCGGGCGTTCCTACGTACTCCATCAGGCTGGAGATCAAGCCACACGTAGTTCTGTGAGTGCAGTTTAATGTCATGCAGGACGTAGGACCCCATTTGGGGTAGATCTTAGTTTAAGGTCTTAGAGCTCGGACCATAAGGGCTGGATCTTAGTTTAAGGTCTTAGAGCTCGGACCATAAAGGTGGAGGATCTTAGTTTAAGGTCTTAGAGCTCGGACCATAGGGCTAGAGGATCTTAGTTTAAGGTCTTAGAGCTCGGACCATAAGGAGAGATCTTAGTTTAAGGTCTTAGAGCTCGGACCATAAAGAGAGATCTTAGTTTAAGGTCTTAGAGCTCGGACCATAAGGAGAGATCTTAGTTTAAGGTCTTAGAGCTCGGACCATAAGGGGAGATCTTAGTTTAAGGTCTTAGAGCTCGGACCATAAGGGGAGATCTTAGTTTAAGGTCTTAGAGCTCGGACCATAAGGGGAGATCTTAGTTTAAGGTCTTAGAGCTCGGACCATAAGGGGAGATCTTAGTTTAAGGTCTTAGAGCTCGGACCATACAGACCTCAAAGTACGCCGCATCTGGTCATATCCCCTGGATATGCGAAGATGCACTGAGGGATAGTGTCAAGAGTGTCGAGGTTTCGCCTGGTCAGAATGGGAGGTGGAAAATGTGAATCATGCGGCCATTCACTCAAGGACTGGGGGCACCGGTGTAACGATATGGGAGTACTGCCGACCGTGGCGGAAAAGCAGCATCAATATCGCACTAACCGTTGGTGGAATGAGGCAGCAAACGAGCATCGACCACTCAATCGCAGGATTCATATCGATTTGCTGCCCGAGGCCATTGGGGGTACCGGCCCGAGTCGGTGGGAGAGCACTGAGGCATTGTGTCCGAACCGTTCACGGGGGCTCCACCCAGGGCGTAGACGATGGGTCCGAATGAAAGGGAGCACGAAGCCTGAAAAGTGGAGGAAACCTGACCAAGCGGAGCCTGACCCTCCTGGCAATAAACCAGAGTACTCTTGACACCGGTGGACCACGGCAAGGGGTCGGGGAACACGCCTTGAGGGTGACCTGAAGGCGGCGGATTCCCCAGAGAAGGGGGAATCTCTAAGAGGTGGGGGGCTGGACCCGAAGTTTCAAACATCCGGGCGTTCCTACGTATCCCATAAGGATGGGAATCAAGCCGCACGTAGTTCTTGAAGCGCGGCGCAACACAATCGGGCACCAGCGCGGGGAAGAGTGCGGGTCTGACCCTCGCACACAAAAGGAGCGGCATTTGATATTTCTTGTTTGTCCTTAAAGATGAATGGTTTTTCTTTGTGCGGCGACATGCCCGTGATTGAGAAATCTCTGGCGTCGCCGCAATAATCAAGCCATGGAAGGCATTGATGAATGGCGTGGTCATTAACCAGCGCCCAACATGAGTGTCCTCTGAGGAGGACATCATGATGCAGTGCCGTTTTCTCGTCGGGCGGCCAAGACGATCACAGTTTACGGTCGTGTGGTAGGACCAGACAACACAGTTTAAGGTCGTGTGGTTCGGACCATGGAGGAATCCGCTTACCGCGGTACGGCGGACACGGAGGAGGTGGGAGCATACCCAGCCCTGCGGTCACGCACGATTCCAGGAGAAGAGTCTTGGGATGGGGGTCTGCATATGTCCATCACCCGAGGGGCAGAGATGCTAGCCTCCAGATATACTGGGCCCAGAACGCAATTGTTCGGGCGACTCCCTCCTCCTTATGGGGACGAGGGTCCAGCTACGCATGGCCCTTAGGGAGGATATCTGCATATATCCTTGGTGCTCAGATCATGGGAGCCTCGAACGACATCATTACCCTGGTTGGTCTGCCTAACGTGTAGAGGCGTACCAGAGGTCAGTATGAAGAGAGTGTCAAGATTCCACTACAACGCACAAAGGCGGAGTGTGATGAGGACTGCGCAACCAATGTTCAGAGCCTGAGAGAGCTGACATGGCAATCAAGGACGTTGCTGACGCATTCGCAACACAACATCCGATCGCGTCAGCCTAAGACGGGGCAAGCAAACGAGCATCAACCGCTCAATCGCAGGATTCATATCGATTTGCGGCCCAAGACCCGCCGGTAAATCGACCCGGAGCGGTGGGAGAGCACTGAGGCATCGTACCCAAACCGCTAACGAGGATCCCTTTGAGTGAAGGCTCGAATAAGAGGAAGCGCGAGGCCTGACAAGCAACACAGGACTTGTCGGGATTGAATCTGACACTACGAGTCATAGACCGAAGCACCCAAAACATGTTAACAGATCTCCGGAAAGGGTCGGAGGACTCACCCTGAGAGCAACCGAAGGGGGGCAGATCCCCGTGATCAACCAAGAGACGGGGCTAGACCTGAGACACAAGCTTCCAGGCGGTCCTACGTATCCCATAAGGATGGGAATCAAGCCATACGTAGTTCTGGAAAGGCAGTTTAACGTCATGCAGGACGATGAGGGGTGTGAGGTGGTCCCACACACGGGGGAGGCGTACGGCGCGGCCAGTAGACCGACGTGAATGAGGACATAATCCCTCGCTCATGCGATACGCCTCGCACAAAAAAGGAGGGGAACTGGGGCCAGAGGCCCAACGCGGGATAGAGATTCCCGGGAAATGGGGCTGGGCCTGAAACATGAATGTCCAGGCGGTCCTACGTATCCCATAAGGATGGGAATCAAGCCATACGTAGTTCTTGAAGTGCAGTTTAACGTCATGCAGGACGATGAGGAAAAAAGAAGGGGGGAGCAGAAGGCATCCCCAAACATGGGGGGGGCGTACATCGTGACGAGCAAACCGACGTGAATGAGGGCATAGCCCCCGCACTCACACCATACGCTGCACACCCGGGGGCAACTGGGCCAAGGGCCCGAGATGGGATGGAAATTCCCGAAGGATGGGGCTGGGCCTGAAACATGAATGTTCAGGCGGTCCTACGTATCCCATAAGGATGGGAATCAAGCCGCACGTAGTTCTTGAGGGGCAGTTTTACGTCATGCAGGACGAATGCTGAACAGTTTAACGTCTTGTAGCTCGGACGTAGTGCAGTTTAGCGTCATGCAGGACGAATGCTGAACAGTTTAACGTCTTGTAGCTTGGACAAATGCAGTTTAACGTCGTGCAGGACGTGGTGCAGTTTAGCGTCATGCAGGACGAATGTGCAGTTTAACGTCTTGCGGGACGAATGAACACTCAGGCAAAGTATTGCTTGAGGAACCTAGCGTTGGTGGGAGGAGTGACACGCTCACCATCCATAGTCGCTAGGGAGTACGCGCCATTGGGATAGACCTTGTGGACAACAAAAGGTCCCTCCCACTTGGGCTCCAACTTGGGCGGCTTCCTGCCGGGGATCATCGGTGCTCTTAGGGCTAGCACTAGATCACCCTGCAGGAAGGAGCGGAGGCGAACCTTCTTATTGAAAGCTCAAGCCATTCTGCTTTGATGCCTCTCCAAGTTGTGCAAAGCGCGAAGTCTATTCTCATCCAGTGCTTCCAACTCGACTAGACGGGCTTCAGCAACTCTGTCCGGCGCTTGCTGGTCGTAGACCGCAGTGCGCAAGGACGGTAACTGGATCTCGATGGGCAGGACGGCCTCAGCTCCATACACCAGGGAATAAGGGGTCATCAGGGTGGAATTGCGAGTCGTCGTCCGATAAGCCCAGAGGGCGTTGGGGAGCTTGTCCGACCAACTCTTCTTGTTCTGACCAACCATCTTTTGCAGAATGTTAGAGAGGGTTTTGTTAAACGCCTCGATCTGTCCATTCGCCTGCGCATGATAGCGAGATGTATGGTTCGAGCGGATGTTATACTTGGCGTACAACTTCTTCAACTCGGCTGCTCGGAAATTGGTTCTGTTATCCGTGAGGATAGCGTGAGGCACTCCAAATCGATAGATGATGTTGGAGGTCACGAAGTCAGCGATCGAACAGGATTTGACCTCTCTGAGCGGAATCGCTTCTGCCCATTTGGAGAAGAAGTCCATAGCGGTCAGAATGAACCGGCACTGGCGAGCTGTCGCCGGCGGGTAAGGTCCCACGACGTCCAGTCCCCAGACTGCAAAGGGCCAGGAATACCTTGTGGTATGGAGAGGCTCCGGCGGCCGATGCACAAAGTTCGCATGAACCTGGCACGCATGGCACCTCCTGGCATACTCGATGCAGTCATGGATCATGGAGGGCCAGAAGTATCCCAATCTCCGAATCTGGTGGGACAGCTTCGGCCCAGTCTGGTGGGCGCCACATGAACCAGCATGAACCTCTTGCATGACTCGTGGGATCTCAACTCCCTGAAGGCAACGGAGGAGAACACCATCAAATCCGCGTTTGTAGAGGATCTGCTCCAGGCCGGGACTGCTCTGGAGGACGAACTGCGATGCGCGGCGTCGAACTCGCTCGCGCTCGGCCCGATCTGACGGAAGAATGCCATGTTGGAGGTACTCAACCAAAGGCGCCCTCCAATCACGGGCTGATTCGACTGCTATATCTGGGGTACTCGGGGCTCCGGGCATAGGGGCAACCGTGGTGAGGTTACTTACTAACGGGCCGCGATCTTCTTCTGGGATAACGGGAGCGATGAGCCTGCGGCGCGTCACGCGGACGATCAGGTTGTCCTGTTCAGGTTCCGCAAGTGACGCAGCCAGGCTGGCCAAAGCATCTGCTCGACCATTCTGCGACCGGGGAACATGGACAATTTCCGGCCGAGAAGGGAACCGGGCCATCAGAAGAAGGGTGCACTCCAACAATGGCACAAGTTCCGGCTTCCTGACAACGTAGTCGCCATTGATCTGCTTAACGACCAGCTCGGAGTCCCCTTTCACGCACAGACGGGGCACGTCGATCTCGAGAGCCAACTCGAGGCCGGTGATGAGGGCATGGTATTCCGCCTCATTGTTGGTACAACCCTCTGACAACAGGAAAGAGTATGGCAGCACGGCTCGCTCCGGGGTAATGAAGACGATGCCCAAGCCCACTCTATTGAGCTTAGGATTATCGAGTCTTCTACCGGTGGGGCTCCGGGAGGCACCGTCAAAGTGCATCTGCCAGCATGGATCGGCTCGATCAACCGAGAGAATGGTCTCATCAGGAAAGCCTAGATCCAGCGGCTGATCTGCGGAGGTCGGGTGAGCGGCCAGAAAGTCTGCCAATGCCTGCCCTTTGATGGCCTTCTGAGACACGTACCTGATGTCGAACTGCTGGAGAATCACAGCCCACCGCGCTAGACGGCCAGTCAACATAGGCCGGCTCAGGATATATTTCAACGGGTCTACCCGAGAAACCAACTCTACCTCATGGTGCTGCAAGTAGTGTCGTAATTTCTGTACGGCAAATACGAGCGCCAGGCAGCTCTTCTCGATGGGGGAATACCTAACTTCCACGTCGAGGAGCATGCGACTGAGGTAATAGAGGCTATTCTCTGTTCCCTCGTTGTTCTTCTGGGAGAGAAGGGCACCCAGGGACCGTTCCAGGGCGGTCACATAAAGGACCAGCGGCTTTCCGGATACGGGCGGCATCAGGACCGGAGGTTGAAGCAGGTACTGCTTGATTTCCTCGAAAGCGGTCTGACACTCTTTATCCCATACATAGGTGGCACCTTTCTTCATAAGCCGAGAAAAGGGCTTACACTTGCCGGCCAGATTCGCGATGAATCGGCGTATATAGGCTAAGTGGCCTTGGAACCCTTGCAGTTCCCGGATGTTACCCGGGGGAGGCATTTGGCTAATCGCCCTGATCTTCTCTGGGTCGATCTCAATACCCCGGTATCTTACCACAAATCCAAGGAACTTTCCGGAGGTGACCCCGAAGGCACACTTCAACGGGTTCATCTTCAGGCAGCGAGACCGGAGGAAGCCGAACACTTTCTCAAGGTCTTTGAGATGGTCCTGACGCTGGCGCGATTTGACCACCAAGTCGTCGACGTAGCATTCCACCAGTGTGCCGAGGATTGGCTTGAATATGCGGTGCATCGCCCGTTGGTAGGTGGCTCCTGCATTCTTCAGGCCAAAGGGCATGACCCGGTAGCAAAAGGTACCTTGGGGGGCCCTGAAGGCAGTGAACTCCTCATCCTCAGGGGCCATCCGAATTTGGTTGTATCCGGAGTATCCATCCATAAAGTAGAGGGCTTGGAACCCTGCCGTGGCATCAATCAACAGCTCTGTCACTGGAAGGGGAAAATCATCCTTTGGACAGTGGCGGTTGAGATCGCGGAAGTCGATACAGACTCTGATCTGCCCGTTCTTCTTCCTGACCGGCACAATGTTGGCCAGCCATTTGGGGTACTGGACTTCCCTCACGAAGTTGGCTTTGATAAGCTTGTCAACTTCGGCCTCGACCATGGCACCGTGGGACGGGTGCATCTTCCTGGGAGGCTGCTTGAACCCGCGATGGTTCGCCGGGAGACCAAGGCGGTGGACGGCTACCTGAGGATCTAGCCCCGGCATCTCGTCATAGCTCCAAGCGAACACATCACGGTGCTTCCTGAGAAAGTCCACGTACTGCTGCCGCTCCTCAAAGGGCATGGCGGCACTGACCAATGTGGGTCTTGGATCTGCCTCGGTTCCAAGGTTCACCTGTGCTAACTCATCGACCGTGGCGGGGACGCCCTCCTCAAAGGCTGGGGGTGCATCTTCCACGTCCTCTCCACTTGGGGAGGGATCATCCACGGGAGAGACTGCGTTGGAAACTGCATTGGGGCCACCAGATCTTGCTGGGCCGCTGGTGCTGGCACGGGCGGTCGCGGTCATCTCACCAGGAGACTCACAGGCCGTCGAAACCATGGCTACGTCCAACCGTTGAATCGGGAGGACGTAGGCGTCATCCAAGCTGGCCCATGGATCGCTTGCAACAGCGACAGGCTCAACCTCACCTGCCAGGATCTGCTTGTCCTTGCTCTTGTAATAGTCCGCGTCCAGATAACGGGATTCACATGAGGCAAAAGGAGAGGCATCTCCTTGAAGCACGCCCACTCGACCATTAAGGGAGTATTTGAGGCATTGGTGGTATGATGAGGGAACCGCCGCATGAAGGTGGAGCCATGGCCTGCCCATCAATGCGTTATACGCAGTGTCCTGAGAGACTACCATGAATTCGGTGTTGGCAACCAAGTCACCGAACTGGGTCTTCAAACGTATCTTGCCGACCGGGGTTTGCTCGGTGCGGTCGTACCCCTGGATCCTGAGGTCGGAGGGGATCAAGTCATCCTCAGACAACCCCAATCTCCGGAGCGTCCGAGTCGGAATCAGGTTGATCCCGGATCCCGTGTCGACAAGACAGCGCCGGACTTCAAGGCCATTGAACTGGCCAGTGACATACAGCGGACGAATGTGTCCCTGTATAGGAGGGTCTTCATCCTTACCAGAGAACGAGATAACTGCCTGACATTCGGCGTCCTCGATCGTTTCGGCGTGAAAGGCCTCTGCAGCCGCAACCTCTGTCTCAAACTGGAGGGGGCTCTTCAGGGCTTCAGCGAGTGCCTCGCGCATCTCAGATGACATGCGCAGAGCCTCAAGGATGGAGAGCCTTGCTGGGATGTCGGCCAAGTGCTTCAGGACATCATACTTTTTGGCCAAGCGCGAGCTCCTGGTTGTAGGAGGTTGCTCTGCGGTTGGTGGCATGACGGGCCTTACCGGTTGGATCGGCGGCCGACTGGTACTTGGCGCATCTCGCTGTTCACTGGTCGCAGTCCGGGAAATGGTCACCGTACTGGAGTCAGGAGGCCGGGATGGACTTGTGGCAGGGAGGAGCTGGTCGCGACGCGGCTGAGGCGGTTCTGCCTGGTCCCACACCACAAACAGTGGCGGAGGCGAATCCGTCATCCCCGGATGGGGAGCCTGCGCACGTTGAGCTCGATCTTGAGACTGCCACCTAGTCTCAGTGGCGTGCACGGCCTGGCTGGAGGTACCAGCTGCTGTGCCCCGGCGACTCCTGCTACTGCGGTTCTTCCGACGGTGGCGACGACCGGGGACACTAGGGAGGTCCACCTGGTGTTCTTCAATGTCGGGAACTGAAAAGGGATTTACCAGCTCGACGGTGTTAACCGAAGCGTACCCAATACCGTCATCGGACGAATCATCCATCACCAGGCGGATCCGAGGAGGGACCCCCATCTCCGGGGGCATGAAATCGCCGAGAGTACGGGATAGTGGCGGAACTGGCGGGGCGCGCTCTTCCTTCTTGCGCTGCCGCCGTTTGCTCCTCTTGGAAGAGGCAGGCTGGGACGACGATGCCGAAGCAGCACCCGCGGATTCTGGGGGCTTAGGCTGATTCAAGCGCGCACGGATGATTCCATGGGCGCGAATGGTCGTCTTGCGGGCCATCCAGTTATTGTACTTCTGGGATCCGCGGTCGGAGACCAGCTGCCATTCTTCCTCATCGCCACCATCGTCATCTGATCCCACGAACACGCCCGCCACTTGTGCTGGAGCTGGGCCCAACCTGATTACATTGTTGTTAATCTGGTCTTGGAGCCAGTCCTTGAACACATAGCACCGCTGGATGGTGTGTCCCAGGGCTCGATGGTAAGGGGAGTAGCGGGGGTTATCCGTGAGATGTGCCTCCTCTGGCTTCCAACACTCAGGCAGTCGCACAATCCTCTGCTCCAGGGCGCTCCGGAAATAACCGGGGACCTGATCCTCATGGAATGAGTACGTCAGGTGTCGCGGGCCCCTGGGAGCGTGGTCTTGACGAGGGGCCGGAGGGGCCTGCCGAGGAGGTGGACCCTGATTATCTCGCCTGGGTTGTGGCGGTACATTACGCGGAGGGGCCGGCCGGTTCTGAGGCTGCCGCTGCTGGGCCGGGAACTGAGCCCGTGGAGGCGGATTCCTGTGAGGCTGTGGAGCTGGCCTCACCGGCAGCAGCTCCAACGGCCTGGGAGCCTCTATCTGGGCCACAGCAGCGGGCTCAGCCCTGCTGGCTCTCCTTGCAGGAATCATAGGAGGCAGCGGGTGTGCCTGGCTGGCCTGTTGCAGGGCCTCCTCAAGACGCTGAGCTTTGTCTGAGAAGTCCCTGAACCCTCCGGGGTAATTCTGAGTGATCAGGGAAGGGACCAGCTCGGTCTTGACGTTCCCGACGCACATTGTCAGCAACTGCTCCTGAGTCAATGGCATGTCAAGGGAATACGTGAGACCCTTCCATCGGGCGACGAAGTCCGCGACTCGCTCATCAGGCCTCTGCTTGCACTTGAAGAGGTCTGCGATACTCGTCTTCCGGGTCGTGGAACTGAACTGGTAGAGGAACTGTCTACGGAGGTCCTCCCAGCTAGTTATCGACCCGACGGGAAGCTGGCTGTACCAGACAAATGCTGGCCCTTCCAGTGTCTGGACAAAGCAGCGAAGCTTAGCGGCCTCTTGCTGCGCCGGAGTCCCCAACATAGGCCCGCACCTCGAGTTGAAATGGGCCAAATGCTGTGGCGGATCTCCGGTTCCGTTGAAGGGGGCGAAAGTGGGATTCCCGAATCCCGGAGGCGCCGGCATGTCATCCACCCATGCTGGGTAGGGCTTGCCGTCCGGTGGGATCGCCACCTGCCGAGTCTCCAAGGCCTCCAAACGGGCGATGAGCGCCGCCATCGGATCGTCCGGACATGGGTTCCAGTCCTGGCGAGGATCTCTAACCACGAGCGCATTGCACGGCCCTTCAATCGGGTCGTCGACCGGGTCGTCGAACTCGGCAGCTCGTGGGATGGCTGGCGGAGCGGCCCTTGGGGCAGCGGGAGGAATCCGAGCGGGGTCCCTCAAGTAGTCCCGCCGCTCGGGAGGGTGTGGCGAAACATACCGCGCCCTCTTGCCATAGGCAATGGCCTCTCTCCTGTCGGCGAACACGGCATGATCACGGTTGCCCGGGAGAGTCTCATCAAGGAGCGGTTGTTCCGGTCCCTGCTGTCCTGGCCTAGGATCACCATAGTCAGGCCGCCGTTCTGCAGCGCGCTCGGCGAGGAGCTGGTCAACCAGCTTCTTCTGTTCGGCGAGCTGCTGACGTAGCGTAGCCTTCTCGGGATCCTCCTCTGCCCTCTGCATGGAGGCAGATGGGTCGGCGGGCCTTATAGCCTCGCTGTGCTCTTTTCCTTTGCTGACGTTTCGGCTCAACGTCAGTGCTTCAGTGGGTGCGGGGAGCCCCAGGAGGTTTCTCTGATGACGAGTAACTCTCACTGATGGATCTGACGACGGCTTGTCTTCGGGGGGGAAGCCCCCGTCGAGAAGTTCCAAGTCGTTCCCCTCTCCCGACAGGTCAGCCATGTTGACCGTTCCTGTCCCTGGGGATATACCCTCAGGGCCACCCAGCGAATCGGGCTGTCGGCGGATCACACTAAAGCGTAGGGCAGCGTACTGCCCCCATCCACGGATATACACGTGGGGAGTGGCTTCCTCGATAACTTTGCGGAGTACTTGAAAACACTCAACGCATCGTTGTTGGAGGGCCTCGTGGTGCCCAAATGACCCGGGGTGCCGAGCCGCGGGGAGCATGGCCAGGTCAATTTGACGGCACTGCTCACCAATATCCTCCAGGTGCGCTTGACTCCCGAGGTATGGCATTTGTAGGCAGTGAAGACGGGAGTGAGTCTCCCGGAGAGTTCGGCGGAAGCATTCGAACTCATCCGGGGTGAGCGATTCGGGTGCATCAAAGCCCGGTCCTGCGACTGGCCAAAACTTCTCAGGGAAGTGGCCCTCTGCAAGGACGGTCCAGAAGCTCCACGACTCAAACTCGGGACCCAGATCTCCTTGGTCCTCTTCCATGGCTGGGAACGGACGGGGAACTGGTAGTGGTGCCGAGGCGGGCCGTCGGGCCGACGGGCTGGCCGGCGGCGAATACGGCGAGCAGGCCGATTGGCCTCCATATCCCGGGCCTCCCCCTGAGGGTGGCGGTGCCCTGGCTACCACATCACGATAGGACGGGCCGGCGAGCGAACATCCTGCCGTAGCATCGGTGCTCGCCGAGGGCGCACCAGATCGTGGTTCGACCGTCGGTCCCCAGAAAAAGTCTCCGGCTTCTCTGATCGAGACGGAAGGCACTTCCGGAGGGGCCGGTACCAACAGCAAGTTTGATCCTTGGGGGTCTACCAGGCCCTCGTTACTCCGGATATACCTTCGGAGAGACGCGGGGATCACATCGATCTCGCTCTCGGGGAGCACGAGGCTGACGTGCCGCATTCCTACCCCTGCCCTTGACTGGCGGGATTGGGGAAGGGGCTCTGTCGCCGAATCGTACTCCGCCTCTGAGTCAGAGAAGCAAACCGGTCGGATCTCTGTCCGGAATTCCGTAACATTCTTCCCTCGGCGTCGACGCCTTGCCTTCCTGCCCCTGGGTGGTTCTTCGGGGCAGGGCTGATCTCTGTCCTGGCGTCCTCCGGCCGCACTGGTGTTGGGGCCAAGAGGACTGGGAACCAAGGTGCGAGGGGCACCGGGACAGATATCAAAGGGGACGCGGGGAGAGATGATTCCGGGCAGGACTCCGGGCCGGGATCGGAAGGTGGGATGACCCATGCCTCCTGGATCGGCCACACAGAGTAGATCCTGCCGGTGAATAGCGCTACCGCGAGGTGGTCCGCGGTGGCTACTGCCAGTGCCAGCAACCGGGAGAGTCGACCCAACCTGCCTTTGGGGCGGTCGGGGCCTCGATCCGGGTCGGGCATAGGAGTTCCCCCGCTCAGGATGCGCAGAGGCCTGGCGACTGGAGCCAGCAGTGGCTTGGGCCAATGCGGCCGCTGTTGCTAGAGCCCCAAGGTGGGCATCCTCTTCCGCTCGTGCCCGACGTTGGCGTCGAGACAGACGAGTCGGGATGAGCGGCGCGGGCAGGTGGAGAGCCCGCTCTTCGACTGGAGAGGCCTGGCGGCGGTGTCGCCGTGGCCTGGCGGGAGTCCTTACCGAAGATCCCTGGAGCGAATCCCGGATAGGGTGATCCCGGGCCTCTTCCACCTCATCCGCGTAGGGAAGGGAACTGTCAGAGCGCTCCGGGGATAAGCTCCCGAAGCGGTTGGACGTTGAGGTAGGCAGCGGTGCCTCCCTGCGCGGCCCTCGGGGGCGGCGGTGGTGGCGAGGCGCAGCCTCCTCAAGGTCTAGGCGAGCCATTTCCCTAGTGGGGATGACTCCCTCTTCCTCGTATCTCCGCACCAGGGTGTTGATCACCCTTCTCTGGATGACCTCCGAGGGGGAGAGAGGGCGTGGTCGTCCCGCAATTGCGGCTGCTGGGACGACTGTGGAACGGGCGGGACCGCGCGGAGTAGCCGCGTCGGTGTTTCCCCTATCCCTGCGCCAGTGGGCGGGTGGCGATCGGGCACTGGATCGGGCGACCTGATTTCTGAAAGCAGGGAGAAAGACCCATTAACACTGACAGGAAAAAGGAATCGACAACCAACCATTAGCGCCACGACGCCTTCCGTGGGGGGAACCCAGGCCCTCGACGTTGTGAGACGGAGTGCCCGATTTCACTTCCCCAGCCCCTGGCGGGTAAGACTGAATGCTTGGCCGGGCAACATGCCGGTCTTCCAACACCTCTGAAAGCCATCGGTCTTCGTATCGAGGAGAAGAGATTCACGTCGGGTTCACCATTTTTCTGTTTCGGTGCGGATGTGCGTCGGGTTACGCTGTTCCGCCAGGACGCGTTCGCGCGTGCACCTGTCAACCCGAGGGGATGGGCGCGCGGCTTGTGGTCCCGCAGTCCCGCTTTCCAAGGGCGGGCGGCATCCGTCCCTTATTCAGGGGCGTCTGCTCCTTGATCGAAACCGGGATGATGGGATGTCGGCTCCTCCTTCCTTGGACGTCTCCTCGGAACTTGTCGCCTAATCCGGGTCTCCCTCATAGACTTAAGAATGTTCGTGAATCTCGTTCCCGGCGCCATATCTTCATGGACACCGGTTAATTACGCTGCTTCCGCCCGGACGTTCCAAGGAGTCTGGGCGGGGCAGCAACCTGCGGTGAGAAGGCCGGGTGGCTCTGGGTGCTGGGGGCGTGTCGTAACACTGCGGCTCTGCACATCTGTCTTCCGTCCCTAATAGGGCTTCTCGAAGGCATGATGGCCTGAGGCATCCCGTACTAGGTGCGGGGAACTGTGTCACCTGAGGTTTTCCTCAGCTTCCCGTGTTTAACATGGGGTATGCCGCGAGTTTAACGTCCAGCGGGGACGGCATCGGACCGATCAACACGAAAAGTGGATCAGATGACAGAACCCCTTGCGGGGAACCTCCGACGCTGGGGCCAGCACATGGGCGGCTTCCCAAGTAATGTGGAGTGGAGTGAAGTGGCATGACCCCACCGGGATGTGGCGGCCCGGGTAAGGATCAGGATGGATGATGGAGTGAAGAGCTTGGACCCCGTAGGGGCTTCCTACGTACCCTGTGTAGAAGACAGGGATCAAAGTCAACGTAGTTCGGGTATACAGTTTAACGTCATGCTGGACGTCGGCAAGCCGACTCACGAAGAGGTCGAGGCCGCCGGGCGGAGGATTGAACCGAACCACCTCGCACAGAGGGGGATGGAACGGCCGGGTGGATCACAGTTTCACGTCATGCTGGACGATAAAAGGGGAAATGGAAAAGGGGGGTTGTGGGGAGGCGCCGTGGAGATACACACGGGCAGTCTCCCACAGAGGCGGATTCATAGGTGAATCAACGCAAGCGTGAACCCTGGAGGGGTCCACTGATGGACGAACCGACGTAAATACGACCGGGACGACCAGGTGGTGGGCTTGGACCTCAGGGAGGCTTCCTACGTACCCTGTATAGAAGACAGGGATCAAAGTCCACGTAGTTCATTCTGTCAGGACTTACGCACTTGAGGCAGCCCGGTTGCGGCAAAACTCAGTTGGAAGGGACTTGGACCGAAAGCAGAAGACACCTCGATCCCAGTCATACCCTCTACTGGCTTCGGCCGTGGGGAGGCGCAATGGAGATACACATGTGCAGCCTCCCACGAGAAACTAGGGGTTTGTCATACCCTGCCCCCGTAGGGAAAAGCCACTCCCATTAAATCGTCCCTAAAGAGGGGCAATCCCGACATCCCTGCAGGGACGAGCGGGTGGGGGCCACATCCAAACCGGGGGGACCCTGCATGCGGAGCACGGGATCAGGTTGCGGACGGTTTAGCGTCTTGCCAGACGAAGTACAGTTTAACGTCATGTGTTGAGGACGAGGCGGACGGTTTAACGTCTTGCCGGACGAAGTACAGTTTAACGTCGTGTGTTGAGGACGAAACACTTGGCAGTTTAACGTCTTGTAGCGCGGACGATGGGAGCTAGGCAGTTTAACGTCGTGCAGCTTGGACGGATGTGCAGTTTAACGTCATGCGGGACGAATATGCAGTTTAACGTCATGCTGGACGTATGCGCAGTTTAACGTCATGCGGGACGAATTTGCAGTTTAACGTCATGCGGGACGAATGTCCAGTTTAACGTCATGCGGGACGAATGTGCAGTTTAACGTCATGCTGGGCATAGGTTGCCGGACGAATGCGCAGTTTAACGTCATGCGGGACGAATGCGCAGTTTAACGTCATGCTGGGCATAGGTTGCCGGACGAATGCGCAGTTTAACGTCATGCGGGACGAATGCGCAGTTTAACGTCATGCGGGACGAATGCACAGTTTAACGTCATGCTGGGC
This sequence comes from Viscum album, assembly GCA_963277665.1. Lineage (NCBI taxonomy): Eukaryota > Viridiplantae > Streptophyta > Magnoliopsida > Santalales > Viscaceae > Viscum > Viscum album. The sequence continues at coordinate 76,848,410 of OY728163.1, read as the reverse complement.
ATAGGTTGCCGGACGAATGCGCAGTTTAACGTCATGCGGGACGAATGCGCAGTTTAACGTCATGCGGGACGAATGCGCAGTTTAACGTCATGCTGGGCATAGGTTGCCGGACGATGGGTGCATGTCACTTCGCACGAACCTGGAGGGCCGCACGGGAAGACAACGCACGGTGCGGGCACCCAGGATGAGGAGCATCGGGCGCCACGCAGGCAGGTGCCCTCAGGGGGTCGAGGGGACGACCCTGGCAGATTGCGCGCAAAAAGGATGCTTTGCGCGCAATACTGCGGGCCGGCGCGCAATCGGGGCGGCTGGCGCGCAATTGGGCCAGTGCCTTGCGCGCGGATGCTTGAGATTGCGCACTCCGGGCTTCGGATAGCGCGCGGGGGCAACGGCCCATTCTCTGATGAATGGCCACTTGAAAGATGGGGGTGCGCGCAATCGGGCCGGATTGCGCGCACCCCGGGGGCAATTGCGCGCAAGCGGGTTCTTTTGCGCGCAAAGGCCTTAGGGTGAGTTTTTATTCAAATGAAAGGAGCCAGCGGGGATTGCGCGCGAAGGCGGACCCCGAGGCTTTCTTGCGCGAAAGAAAGGAGGTTACCTGAAGTTCTTCATTGCGCGCGGAAGGGGTTGAATTGCGCGCACGAGAGACGTTTCGACTTCCAGCAACCTTTGAAACGTTGGGGGTCGCCTTGTATTTATAGGCAACCCCGGGCGCGGAATCCAAGGCGCGAGCGCGAAATTCTTCTCGCGGGCGCGGAATCGGACACGGCGCGCAAAGGGAGCCGCGCGGGCCTGCGGCGCGCAAAATATGCGCGCCGGCCCGGCGCATTGCGTGCATCCCGGGGGTTTTACGCGCGCTCCATCGCTTTTGCGCGCAGGCCTCGGAAATTCCGCGCAAGGCCTCCGGGCCCTCCGAAACGTTCTTCTGACTCCAAATATCACTTCGCTTTCCGCATCCGGAACTTCGTTTGGGAACAACGGACTTTTCCGGCGTCTACAGGGTCACTAACTCAGTAGTAACTGTTTCTAGATAAGGGGTAAGAGTGTAATCCAAGGAGCGTCATCCACAAAATTCCCACAATAATGTTTCTAACTGATTCCAATGAATTCATCCAAGGTAAAATGGGAGATAATTAGTGGTCAGGCCTAAGGATGTAACCAAGGAACCTTATGTCATGTTGGATCAAAGGAGTGTATCCAAGGAATCCTTTAATAATAATAAAGGGATCCTACGATGTCATATCGAGCATCCCAAGGTAGACAAGGACCGATATCCTAGGTTGGTCTCACCCAAGGCGACCAATATCCTTGAATTGGAATGAAATCCTTGAGTACCCAAGGAATTTCATCAGGAATTGAAGAGCTAACATTATTCAATCCTTCTTATAGAGATATCAATTTCAATGTACATAAAAAGGCACCTTAAATTTAATTCATTACAATTTATTTGGTTGTATGATAACTATTCCATTAACAAACTCACTTGGTTTAGTCATTTTATTTCATTATTTTGAAATGGAAATGTAGCATGAAACCTTTTAATTCAAACCATGTAATTTAAGTTCAATTAATAAGTTTCACTATTCATCCATATATGAACATGGAAAGGTGTGCCACATACATGAAACCAAGCTTTCATTTACATTTAATAAGGCCAATTCATATACTTATGTATGCTTTCCATAATATCAAATTAATCAATTGCCTATATTTAAGCACTTACCTTAGGTGGGTAAAGTGGAAGTGACATAGTAAAATTCCTTCAAAATTCCATGATTCAATAGGAATTTAATATAAGGAGGCATACTATTAGTGTGGTCAAGTTTGAGCACACCAGAATGATGGATCAAAAGTGTTAAACACTAAAAAAACAATTTTGGCATATCACCCTAAATGGGATATTGGGAGTTATGGAAAAAGCTACAAACAACCAATCACATTTATGGAAAGAGCATAAACATATGGTTCTAATAAATTACACCTAATGAAATCAGCGTGCCCCACACATCATTTCAAAAATCAATGAACTTGGGGGATGAGTTATAGAACACCCACCTTAGTCTTGTATGAATTTCCTCATCCATTATTATTAGACACTAATTTGGCTTGGAATGGAGTAGATGAGTGAAAATAGTAAAAATTATTACACCTCAATATCTAGATTGATAGAATGAGAGATGAATAATAACTCAAAAATACTTGAGTAATTATTGTTGTACATACAATGTGACGAATAGAAGATAAAATATATCTAGAAAGAATTATATCTCTTGATTCCAAGATTTTACCTTCAGAAGACCCAAAATGGGAGAAAATGGACGTTCATCTTGCTGGAAATTGGATTGGGGAAACAATTTTAAGTTAATTTTATCATTGAGTGTAAAATGGTAAACATACCCAAAATTTAGCATGTGCGTGGTTTGTCTACATGGTTTTCCAAACCATGTGAAAATCATGCAAAGGTACCTAGAGAAAAAGGGGAACTCACATGGTTAGGCCACCTGATTTGATAAATCATTTTCCAAATGTGTGATATGGCTCTACCTAAAAGTGCACACCATCTGCATGGTTTAGAATAATCATGCATCCTACCAAAACACTTTACTCTAACCATGTTAAAGGACCATTTGTTCCAAAAAAGTTTGGTTTTGGGATCCTAATGAGACCCGTACACCCATGAGAACTTCGATAACCTATTAAAAATCCATATTAAGTCCAAAATAAAGAATTAGATTGAAATTAAAAGGATCCATGCCTGAGTCAAAAAATGGGTTCTTACAGTCTTCCCCCCTTAATAGAACTCATCCCTGAGTTCACATTACAAGGGCGGTGAAACACTTTCTGAGAATAACTCTACCTACTTAGCAAGTATGTTGGCCTCCTACTCCCAAGTATCATCATAAAAACAATGTTTCTACCATAGAAACCATACCAGAGGGATAGACCAGCCTCAAAGAGACTACACGATCCAGTCAATGATGGGTACTAGATACTCCTTAGAGGAGGCATCGACACAGAGCTTTACTTCCTCAGAATCAATAGTATGATATGGGTCATCAAGATAATGGTGAAGTTCTGAAACATGGAAGATATTGTGCATATAATAGTACCTATGAGGTAGTAACAATCGATAGGCTATCGGCCTAACTCTTTTTAAGATCTCTAACTTCTTACATAATGTGGAAATAGATTCCCTTGCTTCTGTAACTATATATTCCCTATCCTGGGTGATCACCATAAGAAAACATGATCCCGGATCATGAACTCTAGAGGATGTTAATGGTGATCGAAAAAAGATTTATATCTACACTAAGCATCAGTCATACACTTTCTAATCAGCTGGACCTACTCCAAAGTCTCCTATACGAGACAAGTACCTAGTAGTTCTACCTCACCCACCTCTAGCAAGCACATGGGTAGATGAAACAACATACCATATAAGGAATAAAAATCATCCATCTGAATTGTATTATGAAATATGTTATTATAATAGAACATTATAAGAGGGATATTACCCCCCCTAAAAACTTTAAAATCAAGGACACAAGATCAGAGCATTTTCTCTAGACCTTGTATTGTCTATTTCGATAGTCTATTTATCAAAGTGTGAAAAAATTCTCTTAGAAGCACCTGAGTACCTATAGCTTTCTGCAAACCCTTCCAAAACTGTGTTGTAAAATGATTTCCCCTATCTGAAATGATAGTATGAGGGATCCTATGTAGTCCTATGATTTCATGAACATACATTCTCTATATCTTTTCAACTGAAAAATTTTTCTGAATAGGAATTAAGTGGGATTCTTTTGTTACTCATTCAATAATTACCCATACAGTGCCCTAACCCCTCGACAAGCTAGGTAAGAAAACTAAAAAATATATAGAAATGTCACTAAATTTCCTCTACATGGTCTAGATTTTATAGATACTATTGGTGGTGTCTCATTGAGATTTATCCCACACACTCTACAGTCAATTATTTGTACCCAGGGCAGATTACATGTATGCAGGTGTCGATAAAGGGAAGCGTAATTATTTGTACACTTGACTACTTTTTCTGCTATAATTTAGCTTGTAGCAGATGATTGATATGTATCTTAGAAATATTAGGATAGTTTATGTATTTTATTTGCTACATTGGGTTTTCATGTATTGATACTACTTTGTATCCATGTTTTCCATCATTCTAGTGACATGAAATGTATCATCAACGGCTATTGCATGTTAGTCTAGTTATTTCAGTTATTGTTATCTTTGTATCTTTTTGTTAGGCTATACTATGGTAATGAGGGCATAGTATCCTCACAATAAAACCCTAGTCCCTTGCTATATGTTGAAATCCTTTGGAATTATTGGAGATTAGCTTCAGGACATATGGCCAAACTTGCTTAAGGAACCTCTGAAGTGGAATCCTGGTCTAGGAAGTCACAAAGTGGTATCATATGGTTTTCTTATTTTTTTCTGATTATGTAAATACAACATCAAAGGAGGGAGATCATGACACACCCATTAATAAGTTAGTGTGGATACCTCTCCCATAATGATTCCTTTCCCTAGGTGATTTTTGAGGTCTAGATCCCAAGGAAATAAAAACCATATAGGCAAGGCCCAAAGTGGAGAATATCATGATTGGGGGATAAACTAGGATGTTACAAATGGTATTAGATCCAGTGTCTATTTGATTTTATCTCATGGATGTTGGGCCTTTATAGGGGGAGTATTATAAAAATCCCGCATCTAGGAGAAGGATCATGAAGAACCACTTTATAAGGTGGTGTGGATGCCTCTTCCATCATGTGGCCATTTCTTGGGGGATGTTAGAAGTCCAAAACCCAGGGAAAGAAAAACCATGCACTCTAGGTCCAAAAGTAGACAATATCATGACCGTGGGTAGGATTGGGCTATTACACCTCTGTACTGACTAGTAGTGACGTGGGGATGACCCCTACTTTGGTTGGTAGGAATATGGGTAGAACATCCATGATGAACTGTAGTAGTGGCATGGGGAGGACTTCCGCACTAGTTGGATGAGGTATGAGGAGGACCTTTTCATTGATCAAAATCAGAATAGGTTGGACCTCCTTGTTTAGGAACTAAAATAATGGGAGGACCTCTCTACATGTCATTGGGATTGTAGGGGGGACCTCCGTAGTAGCTAGACGAAACATGGGGAGGGACTCCATGATAGATAGTGGTGACAACACAGGGATGACATTTGTACAGATAATTTATAGAGCAGGAGGACCTTTGTGTTGATTGGGGCTAGAGATGGGAGTTCCTCCTCTTAAACTAGAAACAAAATAATAAGGAACCTCATGATGATTTCATTTTGAATAGGGAGTACCTCTATATAGGGAACCATATGTACGGGGAGTACCTCTGCACAGGACGCCAATGAAGTGGAGAGGACATCTGCTTTGATTGATGTAGGTAACATGAGGATGACAACCATTTTGGTTGTGAGAGTTTGTAAAACCTCCACTTAGGTTAGAAATAGTATGGGTAGGGCATCCATACTGAATATCATCAACATGGGGTGACCTGTAACAGATTTTGATGATTTTGGTTGTCAATAGAGCCAACTCAAACTTCCTATAAGAAGGTTGAGGTCTCGACACCGATTGGGTGTTGAAGGTTCCCTATTCTGCAGTGGTAGGGATCTGACAGAATTAGTCGGGGATGGAAAGAGATAGTGGTGCTATGGGAAATGATTCCAATATTTTGGAATCCTTATGAGCTTGTTCCCAATGTTTGCATCATGTGGGTCAGACTGGGCCCGATAGAGCAGGGGTATGGTTCAGCCATTCTTGGGCCTGGAGAACCGGTCACTGTCAGCACTGATGGGACATATTGTTGGCCATCCTTGGTGGCTCATAGGAAGTATCCATATACAATGTGACTTAAAAATATCCTACCTAATCTGCATTGGGGAGTAAGTCATATGATCTTTCTGGGGATAGGTTCCCAAACAGAATTGTTGTTATAGAGGGGAGAAACGACCACTTGTGCATCCATTGGGGAAGATAGTTTTGATGAGGTACATAGGACTCTCAATCTTTGTGGGCCATATTCCACATGGGAATTACCCTTCCAACATGTATTGATGTATGAGTGAGTATATCACCCTCGTCTCAACACTCTCAAAGGATGAGATAGGGTGTGGGTGGCCAGAAGTTGATGGCATAGTGGAGGTTCCATCACGTATGATTACGACATTGATATTTTATCTTCCCTTACGTCTTTGTGTATTTGGTGATTGTTTTATTAATGGTGGGGGTCCTATAATGAAGGAGGATTCAACTTTTAGTATGGATATAAGGGAAAAAATTACAAAATCCCTAGTGTCATCCAATATCCATGTTTTAGGAGAGTGATCCACACCAATAATGTCAAAGACTGGTATGCCCAAAATTTTGTTGCCCTAATTTCTGGTGGGTTCCATGTCGATACCCCTATTTGATTTATGGGACATGGAACTAGATATAAGGATATGGTGACAGTTAAATCTATTGATGTCTCAGACGCTACTAGTCCCCATGTTGAGGATAAGAGTTTCACATTGGGTTCACCATTTCTGTTAGTGGACCAACATTTGAATTTTTTGAGTATAATCCTTGATTTGATGACCAACATGGACTTTCCACCTAGTTGAAGGAGAAATTATTCAAATCAGGTTCACTATTTTTGTCTCCAATGCATTCACTAGGGTGTTCTATCGTGCGTGTGAATGTGCTTTGGTGTCATATTCTATTTCCCCACAATTCCACTTTCAAAAGGCAAGCAGCTTTCATCACTTTCAGCAGCGATGTCTTCTCCTTGATCAAAACAGAATGATGGTAATCCGGTTTATAATTCCTTGGATTCCAACTTGGATCTCTTCGCCTAGCGTGGGTCTCCCTCAAAGATTTATGTATGTTCATGGAACTCATTATCGGTGCCATCTTTTTGTGGGGACTAGTTAATTACACTGATTTTTTATAGACATTCCAAAGGGTCTTGATAGGGCAGTAACTTTCATACAAGAGATTAGTCATGTTGGACATTGCTAGCATGCCTAGACACTGGTTTCATTGACCAGTTGTATTCTTCCTTATAGGAGGGAATCTCATAGAGGCATATCTTGCACAGAACCTAAGGAATACTATGTTGATCATGAGGTATCTGATGCACCCCACCCATGGAAAGGGGACACTAAGGTTTACCATTGGTTGTCACTGAACCTCAAAGAAGTGCCCTACATACCCTTCTTAGAAGGCAAGGATCAATACACACATAGTTTGATGTCATAGTTTAAAGTCATGTGATATGACTGGTCCACGTGGATTAACACCATACAGTAAGGATGCTTTCACCATGAAAGGATCATCATTGATGGATTGTGTGGGGATTACACATGGAAGATTCCCTTCATAAGAGGATTTATGTTGGTTGGATAGTGTGTGTATTAGGCATGGGAGCTTCCTAGGTGCTACAAAAATCATCAATGACATGGATGAGTCGAACATGTACGAGTGGCCCAAGTAGGTTACATGATCCTATGAGATATAGTGTCCTGAAGAACACTAGGAAAGATGTGGATGAAGATGAAGAAATGGATGGAATGTATGATGTTAATGGAGTGATTGGTTTGGAATGTTGGTTTTTCACCTCAAGGAAGCTTCCTACGTGTCCCAGTTAGTTGGAAATCAATGTCCACATAGTTCTAGGGGGAATCAGGGCATAACCCTGAGAAGGAGGCCCATGGTACCTGGAGGAGACATATTCTCTTTGGTGAGAGGCAAGATCTTACTATGGATGTGACCCAGAGGCGATCATGATGGATGTGGATATTGTGTTTGGATCTTGAGGAGGATTCCTATGTATCCTAGTTAGTTAGGAATCAATTTCGATGTAGTTTGGCAGGGTTGGGGATTAAACCTATGGGTGAGGACCATGTTGTGTATGGTTAGGGTTTAGGCATGAAATAAACCCATTTGGGAAGACATGATGTGTTTGAGGATTATGTGTGGAAGATTTCTGTTGATGTTGAGGTTGGATGTCATGGTCACCACTAACCACTAATCCTCGTTATGTCATTCTCGGTGTGGAAAACAGGAATAAGTAGTAGACTTCATATTCATGTCAAAACATTTCTACCAATGAAATATTGGATGGGGTATATTAATGGAATATTCTCAAGGAGTATCTCATTCTATGTCAGGAAGATCTGATTGATTGTCACTCATACATGGAAAATAATGTGCCTTTTTTATAGGGTATGTTGAGAGGTAAAATGTCACGACCCCCTCCCACCAAAGATGCCCCTCCTGAGATGGAAATGGTGAAAGGGAGATAATGACCCACGAGTCCCGCCTCCAGTAGGCCCCGGGGTGGCGACTAGCACCAAGGGTATGAGTTTTCACAAATATGGGAGGCATTACCCATTTTTTTATTATATAGGATCGGGAAATTTGACAAGTCAACCACTCAAAAGGAAAAGAAACAAGTGTATATAAATAAACCCAAACCAAGCCCACATGCATGTTTAAATAGTTTATAACAAGGTATAAGTACAAGAAATCTCAAAGTACAATACCAAAAGAAAAAAATGTACAACAACAGCAAAAAATCCAACTGTCCGACTAGTAGGGTCCCGCAGGGCCCTGGTAGTCCTCCTGGAAACCTAAAAGTAAACATAGGGTGAGCATACAAGTATACTCAATAGGGAAACCTAAAGCTCTCACACACAAGTGGGGAGACATCATAATGTCCCGTGAGAACAATAAAAGAAACCTAGCAAGGAATTATATCCACCCAACCTCACCAGCCACACTCACCAAAACACAAGCACAACAGGTAGTAGTATATAAGAAACCAGAGTATTGGGTACCCCGAACCAGTTCCCTTTTGTTAGCTGCTCTTCCTAACGACGAACGTCCTGACGCTGCCACACTCTCCCCGCCCGCACACACCTGTGCCTCACCACCATGTATCCCGCCCGCACACACCTGGGCCTCACCACCACGTATCCCGCCCGCACACACCTGGGCCTCACAACCACGTATCCTGCCCGCACACACCTGGGCCTCACAACCACGTATCCCGCCTGCACACACCTGGGCCTCATCCCAATGATTCTTGGGAAACAGTAGATCCTGCCCGAAGAGTCTTGGGCTAAATCCACCCCAATCGAAACCTACCCATAGAGTCTTAGGTGTAAGGTCGCCTCAAGCCATCACATCCTAGGGGAGAAGGAGCAGGAAGGAGCTAGTAACTAAGGGAAAAACACCCTCTCCCTTGAAATGGGAGTGTTCGACACTAAGTGATCAAAATGGGTGGGGTGAGATAAACACAAAAGATATATATATATATATATATATATATATATATATATATATATATCAACCACACAGCCCAACCTATGGCTTCTAAACAGAGAAACTGAGCACATTCCTCGGCACTGCTACTACGAAGCATGCATACAACAAACAACCCCAACCCCATTTAGGTTTTTACGTTTCAGTAGAATTAGATTTATTTAGTTCCTTAACTACTGGGAAACTATCCACAACCAACCACATCGATCGTTCGTAAAACATATCCCTGCCATCCACAAATCAAGTTAGGAAAACACAAGCAACAAAACCATGCCCTTCTTATCAACCAACTAGCCCCATTGATTATTAACTCTCTTCCATTACCACGCCCCACCATTTATTAACTCTTCAACTTTAATTTAGAATTCACAACCCATAACCCGTTTACATTAAAACCCAACCCCGCAGCCCCGCTGTCAACCGCCATAACCACAACCGCACCGAAACCCATACATCAATATCCATTTAAATACCATTTATTGCAGCCCCTCTTCCCACAACATTCACACCAACCCACAACCAAGTCAACCGCAGCCCTGCTGCTCACCCAAACCATAACAACCCACAAAACACCCCCATCGCATGCCACGTGACCAAGCCAACACCCCCATGTTCATTACTTAATTTTGTTTAACCGGGGTGATCACACATGGGTTCCAGATTTTATCAGCCAACTTTACGTGATTAACTAATTTTCACATTCCACGAAGTTTCCATCCACAAAACTGTCTAGAATGATAGGGCAACATTTAATTGCGCAAGCAAAGGCCCCCGAAGACCGTGATTTTCAGTAGGCATAAGCCTATTCAATTCATAACATATCAAAAGGATAAACAAAGATAAACATAACAACTTCCCCATCCCTTTTCTTTAACCAGTTATTATCTTTATTTAAAACAGATTCAAAAGTGTTTCACGGAAACAAGAAGACACCCACCCCACATGATGCACAAATTAGAGAGATGAAGGTAATATCCCTACCTCAACAGGTTCTGATCACAGTGCTCCCCCAGATCAACTTTAGAAGAAGTCCGTCGACATCCGTCACTTCTGTCGGGTCCCAGAAAAACCTCCTCGGGTGGAAGTTGGAAAGGAAAGGCCGAAGGAAAGACAACTGATCCAATCTCCGAAGTTCCGCCCCGTTGTCACGATCCCGTGGCCACTAACGGATCGTAAATCGGAGCTCGGATGAAGAAGTTATGGAAGGAAGAGCCTTCAAGTCTCTTAAGAGAGCTCTGCTCAGAGGAGAGGGTAGGAGAGGTGTGTGTTGAAAAGGAGGAGGGGACCCCTCCTTTTATAGGCGTGAAAAGAAAAAGTACACGGCGTGTAATTTGTGGTACACGGCGTGTACTCGGTTCTTTCACACGGTCTCCACGTGGCTTCCAACACGGCTCTGCGGCTGTTGACTGGTCAACACACGGTTTGAGGGTAACGCATACACGGGGAAGGACTACACGACGTGTAGTTTAGACACACGACATGTACTCATTTATTGCACACGGCAAGGACAAGGCTCCAACAAGGTACACGACCATTGAATTGTAACGTGTATGCGGGGAAGGACTACACGGCGTGTAGAACTGGACACACGGCGTGAACCCATTATTCCACACAGCAAGGACGCGGTTTGTAACACGGGGTATATCCAGGAAGGGGGTACACGGTGTGTACTCAAACTACATGGCGTGTAGTTTCAAAATTCTGGAAAGTGTGGGAAAAGTCCATTTTACCCTCCAGAACACTTCTTGACCTTCTTTTTGACAAAGGAATGGGTCGGAGAGGTCCGGGCCATTACATCAGAAACCTCTTAAAACATTCTTGTCCCCGAGAATTAAAAAACCAACCCAGAGGAAACCCAACAAGATACCTCTTAGGGTTCTCGTTATAACAGGAACCCAACCACCAACCCTAATTATAGGTGTTAGGAATTCCTTCTCCCATGTCGAGATATTATTCGCTTTAGGCGGCACTGACTCTCCCTCACGGGTTTAATCACATCCTCATTAATGTGTCTCGATTAAGAATCGGGTCTTCCCACTTCCATACATTTGGATTTTTCAACTCACACTACCCCCAACACCACACAACCTACACACTGCCCGAACACGTAGGTTTGGGAAATTCCTTCTCCTATGTTGAGATATTATCCGCTTTAGGTGACACTGACTCACCTACACGGGTTCAATCGCATCCGCATTAATGTGTCTCGATTAAGGATAAGGTTTTTCCCTTTCCCAACACATTCAGACATGTCACACATTACCAGGGAAAGGAAAAAATAGGTCTCACAACTGACAATCCAAGAATTCAATATATCAAAGGTACAAAGTACAACATCAACACAAACCTCAGAAGAACAAGGGAAAAACACAAGTCAAAACTACTCCGGGTATTGAGTGTGCATCTGGGACTCCCACTACCAAGTGCTCTCCTCGAGGCCGCCATGCCTCCACACCACACGAACCAATGGAATGGTTCGTCCATGGAAAAACTTCTCTTTACGATCTTCGATCCTGACTGGTCATTCCTCGAAGGTCGCGTCATCTCCCATATCTAACTCTCCCCAGTCGATAACATGAGAGTCATCGTGTAAGTATCGACGAAGCTGGAAGATGTGGAAGACACCATGAACCTTCTCCAACTGAGGTGGAAGGGCCAGCTGATATGCCACCTCGCCAACTCACCTCAACAGCTCAAAAGGTCCGATGAACCTGGGTGAGAGATTTCTCCCCTTCCCAAACCTCTGCTGCCCCTGTCGAGGGGAAACCTTCAAGAACACATGATCCCCCACCTCGAACTCCAAGGGCCTCCTCCGACGATCAGCATAAGACTTATATCGGTCATGAGCCACTTTCATCCTCTCATGTACAAGATGAACTTTCTTTGTGGTGCTCTATACTACCTCTGGCCCAAGAGCACCTGTCTCACCAACCTCTTCCCAGCAAATGGTTGAACGACATGGAATTCCATACAAAGCCTCAAACGGTGCCATGCCAATAGTAGAGTGGAAGATGTTGTTGTAGGCAAACTCTACTAAAGGAATGTGTCATACCCATGATCCTCCAAAATCCAGAACGCATGCTCGCAGCATGTCCTCCAACGTCTGGATAGTCCACTCCGTCTGCCCATCGGTCTGGGGGTGGAAAGCAGTGCTAAGGCATAGCTGGGTGACAAAAGCATGTTGTAACCCCCTCCAGACTCGTGAGGTAAACTTATTATCACGATCTGAGATGATAGTCTTTGGGAATCCATGCAACCGCACAACCTCGTCTACGTACCTCTGTGCTACGGTACTCACCGGGCCCGACTCCTTAATTGCTAAGAAGTGAGCTGATTTCGTCAGCCGATCCACCACTACCTAGATAGCATCATAACCACCCTAAGCTCTGGGTAGTCCTATGACGAAGTCCATTGAGATGTCATCTCACTTCCTCTCTGGGACATCTAAAGGATGCAACAAACCACTGGGAACATGATGTTCAGCCTTCACTTACTGACACACTAGGAATTTAGCCACAAACTCCGCCACGTCCCGTTTCACCCCGGGCCACCAAAACTGTTCCCTTAGGCCTTGGTACATTTTTAAAACCCCTGGATGTACTGCCAAGGACGGGTTATGGAACTCACGGAGAACTCCCTCATGCATTGTCTCTGGGACAAACAACCTTCCATGGAAAAGCATCTGATGTCGGCTGTCCCCTAACCATCCCTCTGGAGCGTTCCCCTGATCGACACGATCCCGCAACACTTCTGCCTCGGAGTCCCCCCACTGGGACTCTTCCACCTGCTGCAACAAGGAGGACTGCACCGTCATCTGAAACAAACAACCTATAACACCTTCTACCTTGGCATCCAAGTGGATGGTGACCAACTCTCCCATTGCCTTCCAAGCATCAGTGGATTCCCGAACTACTTCCTGATGTGACTTCCTACTCAGGGCATCATCCACAACGTTTCCCTTACCTTCAGTGTAAGTGATCTCAAAGTCATAGTCTTGGAGAAACTCGACCCATCTACATTGCCGTAAGTTCAGGTCATGCTGGGAGAAGATATAACGCAGGCTCTTGTGATCTGAGAAGACCAAAAATCGCTCCCCAAAGAGGTAATGTCACCACAACTTCAGTGCGAACACTACTGCTGCAAGCTTCAGGTCATGGGTGGCATAGTTACGCTCGTGAGGGCGTAACTTCCTAGACCCATAACAGATCACTCCCTTCCTCGGCATCAGTACACACCCCAGACCAAGGCCAGAAGCATCACAAACCACTTCATACAACAACCCTTCCTCTGGAAACCTAAGTACAGGAGCACTGACCAACTTCTCCTTCAGGTAGTCAAAAGCTTTCTGGCACTGCTCGCTCCATAGGAAGACCTGGTTCTTCGTCGTCAAAGCTTTCAATGGAGCAGAAACTCGAGAGAAGTTCGAAATGAACCTCCGATAGTAACTTTCTAACCCAAGGAAACTACGAACTTCTTCCATGCTCTTGGGTGCTGCCCAAGAAACAACTTCCTCTACCTTCGACGGGTCCACTAACACTACATGCTGAGACACCGCGTGCCCAAGGATGTGTACTTATTATGTCAAGAACATACACTTCGACAATTTCCCGTAAAGCTGGTGGTGTCGAAGGACTTCCAAGACTGCCCTGATATGCTCAACGTGCTCCTCCTCTAATCATGAGTAGATCAGGATGTCGTCGATAAACACAACGACGAACCGGTCTAGAAACTCTGGGATGACAAAGTTCATAAGTCCCATGAACACAGCCGGTGCATTCATAACTCCAAACGGCATCACTACAAACTCGAAGTGCCCATACCTGCACCTGAAAGCCGTCTTCGAGATGTCACAATCCTTTACCCTCAGCTGATGATATCCCGATCGCAGATCAATCTTAGAGAACCAACCTGCTCCCCTAAGCTGGTCGAAGAGACCATCTATCCTTGGAAGGGGGTAGCAGTTCTTGACTGTTACCTAGTTCAACCTTCAGTAGTCTATGCATAGCCTGAGACCACCATCTGTCTTCTTCACGAAAAAAACTGGAGCACCCCATGGTGACACGCTGGGTCGAACAAAACCCTTCTCCATCATATCTTCAATCTGAATCCGCAACTCCCGCAACTCCGAAGGTGCCATCCGATAAGGGGCCATCAAAATCAGACGGGCACCAGGCTGTAAGTCTATCCCAAACTCAACGTCACGTCGGGGGGTAGAGTCACAACCTCCTCAGGAAAAACATCGAGGAACTCCCCAACAACCTCTGGGACATCCATCATCTCTGTATCAGTTGGAACCACTGATAACCTGCCTAACAAGGAAAGTAGAGGCTCCACACGCCGGATTCCCACCTGATAACTCCTCTCGCCAACAAAAGATACGCGTTGCCCATCCACGTCGGAGAACAAAACTCTTCTCCAGAAGCAGTCGATAACGACACTAACTTAAAACAACCAGTCGATGCCTAGGATGACATCGTATGGCTGCATCTGTAAAAGAAGAAGGTCTCCACTGTTGGATTGGTGTTGCCTAATCCGGTTGGGTCGATTGCTTGTGGGACGCAACTATCGCGGTGCGAACTTCGGGGTCAACAGTACTATAGCGGAGCTGACCAACATGCACTGTAGCGATGCAGACTTTGGGGTCAACAGTACTGTAGCGCTTTTGACTTCCAACCGGTAGACATTGTAGCACTTTTGACAAAGGGAGTCGTCGATCACTGTTGCAACACGGACTACTATTCAGAACAGCGGACCGTCTTCTTCATATGTAGCCCATTTTCGGGCTAGGGTTTATAATTGAAATCCTCTGTAATTTGCTGCTCTCGATTAGTGAAAATTATGCCTCTCCCATGGACGTAAGGACTATTCCCGAACCACATAAATCGTCGTGTTCATTGCTGTTTTTCCTTTATTTTGTTTTCTCATTTTCTGTCGTTGTGTCTCCCGACGATTCCACAACAACTAGTATCAAAGGAGGTTTGGAATTCTCCAATGATGGCTCTGGATGAAGGCAAAGTGAAGATCGATCACTTCGATGGAACTGATTTCAGTTTCTGGAGGATGCAAATCAAGGATTATCTTTATCAGAAAAAGATGCACTTGCCGCTTCTTTGTGTGAAGCCAGCGGACATGGAGAAGTCGGAGTGGGAGCTACTGGATCGACAGTTTCTGGTTGTTGTGCGCCTGACGTTGGCCAAAAACGTGGAGTTCAACATCAGAGAGGAGAAGACGACGGTGGACCTGATGAAAGCCCTCACAAATATGTACAAGAATCCTTCTGTTGCAAACAAGGTGCATTTGATACGATGATTGTTCAACCCGGAAATGGTTGAAGGGAGACCTGTTACATATCATATCAACGAATTCAATACCATCATAAGTCAATTGTCATCGGTGGACATTGACCTTGGTGATGAGGTATGTGCTCTGGTTTTATTATCTTCGTTACATGAAAGTTGGGAAGCAACTGTAACAGCTGTGAGCAGCACTTCGGGGAATACGAAGATGGCTATGAAAGATATAAGGGACTTGATCCTTAGTGAGGATGTTCGAAGAAGAGAATCAGGCAGATTCTCTGCTTCTACTTTGAACGTTGAAGGAAGAGTAAGGTACCCACAGCGGGACAATCGTAGAGGACGGTCGAATTCAATAGGAAAGAGCAGAGACAAGGCAAAGGTGTATGGTCCTACCAGCTGGACATGCGGGAAGAAAGGACATGTCAAGAAGGAGCGCAGAGATAACCGGAAGGGACCTGAAACCAGTAGAGAAAACGCGGTAGCTGAAGGAACTGATGATGTGCTACTGCTGAGCGTAGACCGCCCGTTGGAGTCTTGGATTTTAGACTCTCGGGCGTCTTTCCATTCTACATCCGAGAAGGGTTTCCGGAACAATTTTGTTTCTGGAAATTTTGGCAAGGTACATCTTGCTGATGACGAGCCCTTGCAGATTGTGGGGAAAGGAGATGCACGGATCAAGACCAACAGTGAGGGATTGCTGGTTCTGGAAAACATGAGGTGCATCCCTGGTTTAAGAAGAAATCTCATTTCTGTGGGACAGCTTGATGATGCAGGGTTGAGTACCACATTCACTGGTGGTGCATGGAAGATCACCAAAGGAGCTATGGTCATAGCTCGGGGAGCAAAGAATGGCACCCTGTACAACATGACAGAAAGTTGCATGGACATGGCTGCATCACTGGAAGCTATCAGAGGTTCTCAACTGTGGAACTATAGACTCGGCCACATGAGTGAAAAGGGGATGAAGGTTCTGGCAACTAAAGGGTTGCTACTAGATCTGAAGTCGGTGGAAGTAGGCTTATGTGAATATTGCATCTTTGGAAAGCAGAGGAAGGTGTCCTTTGCAAAAGGAGGCAGAACACCGAAGGCTGGAAAGCTGGACCTGGTGAATACAGATGTTTGGGGGCCTACACCAGTACCATCCCTCGGAGGGTCACAATATTATGTGACATTCATCGATTACTCAACAAAGATGTTTTGGGTTTAATTTTTGAAGAATAAATCTGATGTGTTCAAGATGTTTCATAAGTGGAAAGTCATGGTGGAGAACGAGTCAAGAGAAAAGTTGAAATGTTTGAGGTCTGACAATGGTGGAGAGTATGGCAGTCAGGAGTCCAGGGAATTTTGTTCTGAAAATGGAATTGTTAGGAGAAGACAATCCCAGGAACACCACAACAGAATGGTGTGGCAGAAAGGATGAATAGGACATTAAATGAACGTGCCAGGATCCTGATGCTGCATTCGGTGTTACCCAAGACCTTTTGGGCTGATGTAGTGAATATGGTAGCATATCTCAAAAACAGGAGTCCCTTTGTGCCAATGGGGGAATGTCTACCCGAGGAACTCTGGTCTGGTAAGGTGGTAAGACTCTCACATTTACGAGTCTTTGGCAGTTTAGCATATGTTCATGTTGATGCTAATGCAAGGGACAGGCTTGATTCCAAGTCCAAAAATTGTTTCTTTATTGGCTATGGTGGTGAGGAGTTTTGGTATCACTTTTGGGATGGTCTCAATAGGATGGTCATCAAGAGCCAAAACGTGGTATTCAATGAATGTGTCATGTACAAAGATCGACATGCAGTTGAAGATGAAAATGGGAACATTGAATCAGAATGAAAAAAAGCAAGTGTAGCTTGAAGGTGTGTATGAGCTTGAGAGATCCGAACTGGTGGAACCTACTACTCCAGTGGAGTTGAGAAGATCATCAAGGGTGAGAAGGCCCGTGCAGAGGTATTCACCATCATTGCATTACCTGTTATTGACTGACGGTGGAGATCTAGAATTCTTTGAAGAAGCAATGAAGCTGAAGGAGTTGAGCAAGTGGGAGATGGCTATGAAGGATGAGATTTCCTCATTGCATGAGAAAAACACTTGGGAACTGACACCTCTGCCAAGAGGAAAGAAATCATTGCAGAATAAGTGGGTCGACCGGGTCAAGGAAGAACATGATGGAAAGAGGAGGTTCAAGGCAAGGCTGGTGGTGAAAAGGCTTTCAACAGAAGGAGGGAGTAGATTTCATTGAAATCTTCTCACCAGTAGTAAAACTTACCACCATCCGGGTGGTTCTTAGCATTGTGGTGAAAGAGGATTTTCACCTTGAACAGCTTGATGTCATGACTACTTTCCTTCATGGAGATTTGGAGGAAGATATCTACATGCAGCAGCCAGAGGGATATGTAGAGTCTGGAAATGAAGACCTGGTGTGAAAACTCCAGAAGAGCTTACATGGACTGAAGCAGGCACCGAGGCAGTGGAACAAGAAGTTTGATTCATTTATGTCTAAAAATGAATATAGACAATGTGACATGGATCAGTGTTGCTACATCAAATATTTCGGTGATGAATACATTATATTACTTCTGTATGTGGATGACATGCTCATTGCAGGATCATGTATGCAGAGGATTAATGAGCTGAAAGGGAAGTTGGCTGAGGAGTTTGAAATGAAGGATCTTGGAGAAGCTGGAAAGATTCTGGGAATGAAGATCAAGAGAGACCGCACATCTGGAACATTAATGTTGTCACAGGCTGATTACATTGGGAAGGTGATGAGAAGATTCAGCATGCTGGAAGAAAAGGCAGTCTCTATTCCATTGGCGAGTCATTTCAAACTATCAAAGGAGAAATCAACGAAGACGACCGAAGAGGTGGAGTACATGGAAAAAGTTCCATACGCATCAGCTGTTGGAAGCTTGATGTATGCCATGGTCTGTACTCGACCTGACATTGCTCATGCAGTGGGACTTGTGAGAAGGTATATGGCTAACACTGGAAAGCAACATTGTAAAGTTGTGAAGTGGATACTAAGTTATTTTAAGGGTATCAAGGAGGTATCTCTGTGCTTTGGGAAAGGAACTTCATTGCAGGGGTATGTGGATACTGACCTTGGAGGTGATGTCGACAGCAGGAGGAGTACCACGGGTCATGTTTTTACCTGTGGAGGAACTGTGGTAAGTTGGATATCACAATTGCAGAAGGTGGTGGCTTTATCCACCATAGAGGCAGAATACATTGCTCTAACAGAAGCTGGGAAAGAGATAGTTTGGCTGATGAACTTCTTGGATGAATTGGGAAAAAAGTGAGAGGAGAATGTATTACACTGTGACAGTCAGAGTGCTATACATCATGCCAAGAACCCAGTGTTTCATGCCCGGACGAAGCACATTCAGTTGAAGTACCATTTCATCATAGGTTTGATACAGGATGGTTTTCTGACCTTGCAGAAGATCTGTGGAACCAACAATCCGAAAGACATGTTGACAAAGCCTATGGTGATACATAAGTTGAGGCACTGTTGTGCCTCTGTTGGTCTCCACTGATGAACGGAGGATGAGAGGCAAAATGATGGAGGACTTTATGGGAGCAGAAGAGGAAAACAGTTTGTATTTCATGAATCTATGAAAGCACGCCACTGGTGAGTGAAGAAGAGGAAGAACTTAGATTAATTAAGTTGTCTTCATCAGTTTCATCAGAGCATAGCAGTGCAGCGGATCAGGCTACAAGTGGGAGATTTTTGGAATGGTGTTGCCCGATCCAGTTGGGCCGGATCAGGCTACAAGCAGAGCTGACCACTGTAGTGGAGCTGACCGATCGACACCGACAGGCACTGTAGCAGTGCGGACTTCATGGTCAACAATGCTGTAACTCTTTTGACTTCCAGCCGGCAGACACTGTAGCAATTTTGACAAATTGAGCCACTGATCACTGTTGCAACACAGACTACTATTCAGAACAGTGGACCGTCTTCTTCATATGTATCCCATTTTCAGGATAGGGTTTAAAATTGAAATCCTCTGTAATTTGCTGCTCCCGATTAGTGAAAATTCTGCCTCTCCCATGGACGTAGGGACTATTACTGAACCGCGTAAATTGCCGTGTTCATTACTGTTTTACCTTTCTTTAGTTTTCTCATTTTCTGTCGTTGTGTCTCCCAACAATTCTACAACATCCACTAGATCGATGTGGTCCCAACGTCAGCCCACATCCCCGGAAAACACAAGATACGCTGGTCTGGCCTCTAACTGGTGTACTCAGTACCAGTGGTATGGAAAGTCTCTCTATATCTAGTCCCAAAGTATGGGCTAGACTAGGTGCAAAAAAGGAGTGTGAGGCTCCCGAATCGAATAAAGCAGAAACAAGAGTGATGAACAAACAAATCGTACCTCGCACCACCTATGGTCCTGCCGGAGCTGCCAACACTGCTGCGTGCAACTGTCCACGCCCAGCTCCTCTACCTCTCTGATGTCGTCCACCTACCTGACCACGCCCTGGTTGAGGTCCCTAAGGAGCACCCTGAGGTTAGCCTCCTCTCGAAAAGTCTGCCCTCAAGGGAGCATGGTCCTGCTGCTGCTGGAAGGGCCTCGCCGACAACTGGTGCTGCTGAGGTGGGCGCTGAACCTGCCCACCTCCACTGTACTGAGCTCGGGTCTGGCACCGACTCGGAACGTGCCCGAAACCTCCACAAGAAAAACACCTCGATCCTGGGCTTGTGAAAAAGGGATGAGGACCCGAAGATCTGAACTGGAACTGCTGGGGCCTACTCCCCACTATCATGAACCTGGAAGGTCCCGTCACAGGAGACCTGCTGCTGACTGCCTTCCCCTTCGACGAGCCTGGCCGGATCCCCTCTCGGGTTGCACCTCCCTGTGAGTGCATACTCTCTACAACCTCTGACTTCTTTTGTAACGCCAAGTACGTCAGAAGGGTGAAAGGGGTGACAACATACTGGAGCGAAGGACAGAGCGCCTCCACCAAACGTCTCGCCCGAGACTCCTCATCTGGAAAGATATCCGGAGCAAAGCGCAAGAGATGCTTGAACTTGATCCCCAGCTCTCCTATTGACATACTCCTCTACTGAAGGGAGAGTAACTCCTGCCGCTTCTCTGCCTTGATCATGGAAGAAAGGAATTCCTCTCAGAATCCCTTCTCAAAGTCAGCCCATGGAACCTCTGCCTCTATCCTCTCTCTAAGGTAGAGCGTCCACCACTGTCGCGTAGAACCTCTCAGCTGACTGACTGTTAGGGGAACCCAGTACTCCCTCGGAGCACGGATCAAGGTAAAAGAAATCCCTAGATCTTAAATCCACCCCTCTGTCTCCGTATCCGAAGTACTACCCTCGTACTTCTTGAGGGTCTGCCGATGAAAAGAACGGAGAGTCTTCTGCCACTAGCTATCTTCCTCCTCTTGGTCAATCCTCAACTGATCGACTGCCTGAATCTGCTGGGCCTCGGCCATCTGAGCCACCCGGGGACGACGTCCAGGTGCCATAGCTATATGGTAAACAAGGATCGCCTAAGCCCAAGTAGTAAAGAAAACTCAAGGTTTTATTTTATCATTTTATTTCAATTTCTTTCCCAGAACACCCAAATCAAGTAAAACACAATCATGATGATGCATGTACCTTCCCTAGGGTCTCTACCCTGCAATCAATGTAGTCTCACTTGGTCGTTCGGTAGGCTCAGAGTCCTTGAATCGGATCACGGGGGCCCCTAAAATCATGTGTCCTAGCCGGTATTCCCTGGCCTATGTCACACACCAAGATTGACTAACATTGTCACCCTACCATCCCATGCAATCCTCACTGTGCCTAACTCCAGACTCCTTCCTATCTCTCAACCTGGCTCTGATACCATTCTGTCATGACCCCCTCCCACCAAAGATGCCGCTCCTGAGCTGGAAATGGTGAAATGGAGATAATGACCCCCCGAGTCCCGCCTCCAGTAGGCCCCGGGGTGGCGACTAGCACCAAGGGTATGAGTTTTCACAAATATGGGAGGCATTACCCTTTTTTTTATTATTTAGGATCGAAAAATAGGACAAGTCAACCACCCAAAAGGAAAAGAAACAAGTGTATATAAATAAACCCAAACCAAGCCCACATGCATGTTTAAATAGTTTATAACAAGGTATAAGTACATGAAAGCTCAAAGTACTATACCAAAAGAAAACAAAGGCACAACAATAGAAACAAATCCAAATTTCCGACTAGTACGGTCACGCACGACCCTAGTAGTCCTCCTGGAAACCTGAAAGTAAACGTAGGGTGAGCATACAAGTATACTCAATAGGGAAACTTAAAGCTCTCATGCACAAGTGGGGAGACATCCTAAGGTCCCGTGAGAACAACAGAAGAAACCTAGAAAGGAATTATATCCACCCAACCTCACCAGCCACACTCACCAAAACACAAGCACAATAGGTAGTAGTATATAAGAAACAAGAGTATTGGGTACCCCACACCAGTTCCCTTTAGTTAGCTGCTCTTCCTAACGACGAACGTCTTGACGCTGCCACACTCTCCCCGCCCGCACACACCTGGGCCTCACCACCACGTATCCCTCCCGCACACACCTGGACCTCACAACCACATATCCCACCCGCACACACCTGGGCCTCACAACCACGTATCATGCCCGCACACACCTAGGCCTCACAACCACGTATCCCGCCCGCACACACATGGGCCTCATCTCGAAGATTCTTGGGAAACAGTAGAACATGCCCGAAGAGTCTTGGGCTAAATCCACCCCAATCGAAACCTACCTGAAGAGTCTTAGGTGTAAGGTCGCCTCAGGCCATCACAACCTAGGGGAGAAGGAGCAGGAAGGAGCTAGTAACTAAGGGAAAAACACCCTCTCCCATGAAATGGGAGTGTTCGACACTAAGTGCTCAACATGGGTGGGGTGAGATAAACACAAAAGATACAGATATATATATATATATATATATATATATATATATATATATATCAACCACATAGCCCAACCTATGGCTTCTGAACAGAGAAACTGAGCACGTTCCTCGGCACTGATACTATGAAGCATGCATACAACAAACAACCCCAACACCATTTAGGCTTTTACATTTCATTAGAATTAGATTTATTTAGTTCCTTAACTACTGGGAAACTATCCACAACCGACCACATCGATCGTTCATAAAACATATCCCTGCTATCCACAAATCAAGTTAGGAAAACACAAGCAACACAACCAAGCCCTTCTTATCAACCAACCAGCCCCATTGATTATTAACACTGTTCCATTACCACACCCCACCATTTATTAACTCTTCCACATTAATTTATAATTCATAACCCATAACCCGTTCACATTAAAACCCAACCCCGCAGCCTCGCTGTCAACCGCCATAACCACAACCGCACCAAAACTCATACATCAATATCCCTTTAAATACCATTTATTGCAGCCCCTCTGCCCACAACATTCACACCAACCCACAACCAAGCCAACTGCAGCCCCGCTGCTCACCCAAACCACAACAACCCACAAAACACCCCCATCGCATGCCACGTGACCAAGCCAACACCCCCATGTTCATTACTCCATTTTGTTTAACCGGGGCGATCACATAAGGGTTCTAGAGTTTATTAGCCAACTTTACGTGATTAACCAATTTCCACATTCCACGATGTTTCCATCCACAAAACGGTCTAGAAAGATAGGGCAACATTTAATTGCGCATGCAAAGGCCCCCAACGACTGTGATTTTCAGTAGGCATAAGCCTATTCAATTCATAACATATCAAAAGGATAAACAATGATAAACATGACAACTTCCCCACCCCCATTCTTTAACCAGTTATTATCTTTATTTAAAACAGATTCAAAAGTGTTTCACGTAAACAAGAAGACACCCACCCCGCATGATGCACATATTAGAGAGACGAAGGTAAGATCCCTACCTCAACAGGTTCTGATCACAGCGCTCCCCCGTATCAACTTTAGAAGAAGTACGTCGGCATCCTTCACTTCTATCGGGTCCTGGCAAAACCTCCTCAGGTGGAAGTCGGAAAGGAAAGGCCGATGGAAAGACAACGGATCCAAGCTCGGAAGTTCCTCCTCGTTGTCACGATCCCGTGGCTGCTGATGGATCGTAAATCAGAGATCGGACGAAGAAGTTATGGAAGGAAGAGCCTTTGATTCTCTTAAGAGAGATCTACTCAGAGGAGAGGTGAGGAGAGGTGTGGGTTGAAAAGGAGGAGGGGACCCTCCTTTTATAGGAGTAAAAAGAAAAAGTACACAGCGTGTACTTTTTGGTACACGACGTGTACTCGGTTATTTCACACGGTCTCCACGCAGCTTCCAACACGGCTCCACGGCCGTTGACTGGTCAACACACGGTTTGAGGGTAACGCATACGCGGGGAAGGACTACACAGCGTGTAGTTTGGACACACGGCGTGTACTCATTTATTGCAGACGGCAAGGAAACAGTTCCAACATGGTACACAACCGTTGACTGGTAACGCGTGCGTGGGGAAGGACTACACGGCGTGTAGAACTAGACACACGACGTGCACCCATTATTCCACACAGCAAGGACACGGTCTGAAACACGGGGTATATCCGGGAAGGGGGTACATGGCGTGTAGTTTCAAAATTCTGGAAAGTGTGGGAAAAGTCCATTTTACCCTCCAGAACACTTCTTGACCTTCTTTTTGACAAAGGAATGGGCCAAAGAGGTCCGTGCCATTATATAAAATCATGTGTTGTAGGAATAATTTCTAGGGAGGTTTATGTCATGAAACTTAGACATGGGGGGATCACTCCTTACCCCATGTACTTACATAACCGTTGCATTGGTGACCCTGGGTGGGGCATGGATTCAGAAAATCCAAGGTGTAATGGTGTGGTGGAGTGTTCGATATCCAGGTTCATGTTAGAATCCCTATACTGAGAAGAAAATGGGATTAGCATACCTATGTGAAGAAACAAAAGGTTGAGAAACACAAACAGAATGGGTATAGGGGAAAACTTGTGAGGGACCATGAAGTTGATATGCCCAAGCCTAGATGGTTGTGCATAAGAGATGCATACAATACAAGAGGGTTACACCTAATAGGAGATCATAAATGATTCTTTAATGAAAAGGAAAATCATGGAGCATTATAGAGGTGGTCCACACAAGACAAGATTCTTGAGTGCAAGTCCACACTTGAGCACAACAATGGAGTGTTGTGCACAAGGTCAAGGTTGTAGATAGGGGGATCCCTTTCTCACACCTAACATAGGATAAAAGAGTTCGGGTATGTATTACACAACTATGGGCACACAAAAGGGAGGAACTATATGAAACCTATCATGAAATATCTCTACCTTAAGGATTCCATTCGTTTCGCGATGTCATGGAAGATGAGTCTTACTCACAGTAGAGCGTCAATTTGACTTCCATTATATCACCCTAAAGAAAGGGGGTGGTGTGCACTTGAATACATAGATGAATCCTTTAGTGACGGTGTGAAATGATTAGATCAAAGAATATGTATTCCATGAAAACATCTCTTGAGAGTGTGTGAAGGGTTCAGTTTGACATCACATTGGGCAGACAATAGTTTTTTTCACATGCCTTCAGGGCTTCTGCGCAACATCGCCTTCTAAGATGCACCTTCCTTATCCATTTGAGAGGCCATCATGGAAGGGGACAATGATACGTCACATTGGGCACATAAGTTTCTTTCACATATATTTAAATCATGAATGAAATCAAATAAACTTTCACATGCCTTCCTTCATTTTCTTGGAATGTTCTGTTTAGTCAGATGATGTCTTCAGTTTACACAATGATGGTCGTTTGTGACATAATACAGAATTCAATGCCAAAAACAACCCATAGAAACTGATGAAATTATCTTATGATATTCTATCTATTTTTTTATTTCATTTATTTAATTAGTTTTAATAAAATAAATTAAAATATAGAAGTCCAAACCTTTAGTCGAGAGATGACACCACTTCATTCCCCATACATTGTGGGATTGAACCCTTTATTTCCCCTATGCTATTCATTTTTATGCAGCGTAGTTTGAAACATTATAAATTTTTAATTTCATCATGCTTTGAGGATTTAATAACATCTTTTGGATGCACCATTTTGGTTTCTTCTACCACCTCAAAATAAAGTTAGTTGGGTTATGACCCCATGTACGTAAAATTCAGTCTTATGATAATCCTCTAATGATCCAAAGAGAAATTGTAAAGGGTTTTGAATAACCATAAAATGTTAAATATTTAATTATAGTTGGTTTTATTTTACTCTCAATTTTAGGGGATTTTAGAGTGGATATATAATCAATTTGAATCAAACTCCTATAAAAATCCTTAAGTCCAATTGATTTTTATTTCACTTTAAAACTAACTTACCATTGATAATTATTTTAAAGTAATTAAAAAGGTTAATTCACCCCCATTAAAAATTTTAACATCTCCTATGGAGAAAAAATAGTACCCCTTCAATCTATATGGAAAGACATGATGAGAATTAAATGAAATCTATGAACCAAAATGTACATGAATCGAAATAAATTAATTAGAACAAAAAACACCATACTGAAACCCCTTACTAGGGATTAGTATCACCTATCAGTGATACTATATGATAAAAACCATTAATAGTCATTTCCATCATCAATTGTACCTTATCTGCTAACTTCAACATCCAGATATGTTTTTATCTAGATTGACACACCTAAGATCAAGAACTAGAACCAACAGATTACTCACAAACATCCTTCATTTGAGGAAATAATGGACACCAGGAACATGAAATGAGTAGGATGTCAGTAGGCCCTCCATCATCATAAATATTATAATTGGTTAAGAATTATCAGATAACTAGAATCCATGCCATCCCTTATATCAGTGAAGGAAGTGATTAAGTAATAGTTTCCCTCCAAATCATTATATCTCTAGTGGGTAGATGAGAAACTAAAAGTTTTCCCCTCATGATTGAATAGGTTTGATGTTAATGATTTTGGTGTTAGGTATATGCATCATTAGTGACATGCATATGGATGAGGTTCAACCCAGTAGAGTTATCATAAAACCAACCTTGTACATGTGGGAAGAAACAATTTTCTAGAAGAAATGTCAAAAATCATTCCCTAACAAAAAAATCAAATAAAGAAAACATACACATGATAAATAAAATCAACATCTCAAAAAATAGAGGGTGAAATGGATTAAAAATTTAAACTTTCCAATAGGTAATCTTTTCCATGGGATAGGGAAACAATGGGAGATCAATGAAATAAATCCCATAAAAAGTCAACATAATCCTAGTGTATTGATATCATAAAAAATTCTATTAATTTAACAGTAAAAATGAATTAATAACTCAAGATTATATAAATTAGAAATTAAAATGTATGATCAAAATTCCATATTAACCAATTACACATAATCTATGACCTGAAAATTAAACCATTCCCTTATGATGATTTTTCACCACATTATTCCATCAATTTGGGCATCACATCATAGACAAGTACCAACATGTTATGACCACATTGTTGTCCCCTAATGGGAATCACAACAAAATGTATATCCCTAAATTGGATTACATTATAAACTACTACTAACATGATGAGAATTTAAATAAATTTAAATAAATTACATAAATAAACCCATAGATTCACTTAAAAGATTCTAATTATGAGATACTGTCATTAAGGAATTATTGGACACACACACAAGTAACAATACAATAATGATGAGTACAATAGTACACATCCTCTAAAACCAAGGTAGAATAAATTTAGAAATATTCATAACAAATAACTCGTGAAGGATAGTACTAAATGTAAACCACAAAAAAGAAAAACACATGAGGGAGAAAACCAATAATATAAAAAAAATTAAAGAGTCTCCAATATAACCTAGAAGAAACAATGATCAAAACAACTAGCACCACTGAAAAAAACGAATATAGACCACTTGAAAACCACATATAGAAAAAAATATAAATTCAAGGGACAAAAAAATTCCTTAAATAGGATTCAGGAATTATATCAAAGGAGTTGACACTACTTAAATATATTATATAAGGGAGAATTCATCAACAACAAGTTACCACTACAAATCACATGTGGCCCTAAGGGTCCTAAGGACAATATCTAAATAGAAATAAACACCTAAAATAGAAGAAAAACTAACTACAAACCAAGAGGAGTCCCATCCTAATCTATCTTACCAATGTTATATATGTATAATCTATCATTTATAGAGAGATACCAACAAAATAATCATGAATCTTGATCACCACTAAAACTATTTTCAAGACACTAACACTATAAAAAACCAAGTTAGATAATAAACATGAAATTGGTCAAAACCCAAAGAAACCATTTTTTTATAGGAAACAAAATAGAAGAAAAAAACTAGAAATAATAACTAGTTCATCTCCTAAGGGGAAAAAAGAATAAAGGGGATAAAAAAACTAGAAATACCTTGCCCCCAGACCACACATATTAAAAAACATACGACATATAAAAACCTCATACTAACCTCTTATCAAACTAAAATTGGAGACCCAACCAAGTATCATCTATTTGAGGTAACTATGGGCTCGAATAGGTAAACATCCAAAAAAAAGTTAGGGAGAAAAAATAAATAATCAAATGTGAAATTATAGAAAAAGTAATTAAAATACCCATCTATGTAAATAATGAAAGCATGATGAAATAAATAGATAAAAAATAATCATTTAAAAAAACATGAATAAATCAATTTTGAATTTTGGAAACACAAAATTATGCACAAGTTGTCTATGATACCAACTATTGTGGGATGTATTGTAGGATAGTCTCTATATAATGACAATGATCTCATGGGTATATGCTTTTTTCATAGAAACTCAAAATATGAAATAACAAGATGATTCTGATTATACCATATTATAAAAAATAAAAAAATAAACCTAAAATATATACACATTAAATGAATTACAAAACTAAGGATACTAAATGATTATAATAGTTGTGAAAAAATCATAATGGAAGGAGAATTATATGAAATAATTCTCTCAAAAATTCCCATAAAAAGAGTATGTAAATCTACACGTAATGATTCTATTCACTAAAATGTTGAAACATGATTATTAAAAAACTAGATTACCATATTCATATAACATAGTCAATAAATAGGTCCTAAACATGCAAATAATCTATATAGAATTCTAGAGAAAAAAAAAACTAGTACTTAGTTAATATAATCTTAACTGAGTTTATTATATCACTTTACAAAAATCAATATTTTAAATACTGGAAAAGATAGGAATATAATTTCAAAATTCAAAATAAGAATCAAAATATGTTTAACACACAAAAATGATATTGAATTAAAATCAACTCAGTCTGATGAATGAAAAAATAGATTCGAATCAACAAAACAATCAATAACGAAAACAATATTCATCATTAACAAGCATAATACATAAATATAGAATTAAAATAAAGTAAAAATAGATTAAGGTTGTTTTTCAAATTACCCCACATGCATGATGTGGGGTCAACAAAACTATTTTATATAGAAGGGAAAAGAATAAAATAAGTGAGATAGGAGAAAGAAACACACAAAGACCATGAAAACTATCCAACACTAAGTTCCTTTTCGGATTTGGGACTTGTGGTAAATCAAAGACCATAGAGGTGAAAAATCTTACAATCATAATGAAAAAAATGAACATGACATAAAATTTGTGAACCACAGAAACTATAATAAAAAAAATAACACTAATTAGAAAACTAGACAAATGATCCTTTACAAGGGATCAGTCTCACTTTTTGAAGATCCTCTATCCTGGATATTTCCTGAAGTCATTGTCATCATAGATTTTTCTTCATTTACCTAGTTATCCATTCATATCTAACATTTTCTAGAATCACACAACGAGGTTCAAGAACTAGAAGCTTACTCATGGGAATATTCACACGTTATACTAAGAGGAAGCATGAATTCCAATTGTGTCAAACCCGGGCAGGTCCTCCATCATCCACCATATATCACTAAAAATGAATGATAATACTGAATATATGGCCTTTAAACGCACACAAAATGGTATTTATAGTCATAAAAATAACTGATAATCAAGGAACTATTAAAAGGGGGTCCCTTTTATCAATGTTAAAAAAGCACTAATAAAGGCCCCTTTTGTCAGTGCTAAAAAAAGAATTGCTAAAAGGGACCCATCCCGTCACTTTTTTTAATGCTGATAAAAGTTAAAAAAATAATTTTATAATAATTTTTTTTCTAAAAATAGTGGGGCGGACCACCCCTTTTATCAATTCTTGACCCCCTAATAAATATGTTCATCCATCCTCACATCCTCCTTAACAGTGCAAGGTAGATCCCCCCCCCCTTTAACAATGCTATGATCTTACTTCACCCCCTATGCGTGCACCTTCCATTGTTGGGTTTCAAACCTAAGACCTACTCCTCATACTCCAGTACATTTTCCACTCCATCATATTTATTTTTTCCTTATTTTTTGATATATCTATATAATTATATATATTTTGGTATATTGTTTATCCACATAAAAAAATATATTTTTTATTAATACATATATAAAATATGTTTTCTGTGTGTGTGTATGTTTATACATACATACATACATACATATATTTATATATATGTGTGTATTTACAAATATAATTATATATATTTATATTTATTTAAATATATTGTATATCAATATTTGTATACATATATTAGAATATATATATAAACATATATATGTTCGTCAATACACACACAGAAATATATTTATATATATATAAACATTATATATACATTAATTGTATATGTATATAAATATTGAAAAAATTTTATTTTAAATAAAATTGATATTATTTTTTATTTAGTTTATGTTTATATATTGAGAAATATATTTTATATGTAATTTTTTTATTTTTTTATTTATAAATTAAATTTTTATGTGTGAATATATAAAAAACATGTATATAATTTATATATTCGATTATAAATAACAGAATATTGTGAAAAATTATAAACTTTAAAATCCATAATATCAATATGAATGTAATCCCTAAGAATAAATTTAATCCCCACTGAAAAATGGAAAATTACCCCCTTAAATAAGCCTAAAAATCCATCGAATGTTAAATTATTAGGGTACCCCGACTAAAAACTCAGTTTTAGATTCCTTATAATAATTCTTTTTCCTTAATAAAAGTTAAAGATGGATCATCTCTATCACTAAGGAATATATATTTTCGTTGGATTCAATTTGATATGTGGCAGGGCCTAAACGAACACACCAATCAAAAGCCATGGCAGTTTGGAGTTTGAGTTATGTTTTCAAATTAATTTTTATCTATTCTTAATTTTTGGATTTTTTATATTAAAATTGTTATTAAATTACTATGAGTCGATAATAAATAGAAAATTATTTATTAAAAAAGTGTATTTAACTATTTTATAATTCATTTTCAGTAATTATATTATATATTAAGTGAAAATTCCTATTTAGGCTTATCTAAAATGTATTTAAAAAATATATATTATATTTATATCAATATCAATATAATATTTTTAATATTTTTTCTGAAATATATCTTTCATTAGTGTTAGTAAAAAAGTTCTAACAAAATAGGGTCTTTATGAGTGCTTATAAAAAGCAATGATAAAGGGGGTCCCTTTAACATCGCTAAAAAAGTGCTGATAAAGTGGGTACCTTTATTAGTTCTAAAAAAAGCATTGGTAAAGAGGAACTTTTAACCGCACTAAAAAAGTGCTATTAAAGGTACACTTTGTCATCAATTTTTTAAGATCTATTAATGTGTGGTGTTACATAAAACCATTTTTTGTGGTAGTGTGAGCAGATCATCAGAATCCACATTTTCAACTCTCTTATTAAAGGGATAACAGAACTGAGGGGGTTCTCTACCAATCATAATAGCCCTTGTGGGTGGATGGAAAACTGATAGGCCTAGAACCATGATCGAAGAGGTTGATCATTAATAGAGTTAGAGTTAGGTTCATACATTGTTGGGGATACACTATGGGATGTGAGGCATCACATTAAAACCATCATATTCATCATAGTTGGGACATGCAACCAAAAACAATTGCATAGAACCAGAGGGTGCATATCATTCTGAAAAAAATCGATTGGATAAAACTTCCACCCAATAAAGGGAATGAAAATCATATAAAAACTGGGGTAAAATATGTAATAAAAAAGCTAATAGTGAAGTAAAGAATGTGGGCCAAGAGACCAAGCCTGAACAAGATCCTATCTCATGAACACCCAACACAAATAAATATAATCCCACTATATTAAAATCATAAAAAATGTAATCTAATTAACAAAAATAAGAAAATTATCAATTCAGACTCAAAATTTATTTTATAATAAAAAAATTACTCTCAATCATATGATGAATATTAATCCATTGTAGACACCAGTCATCCAATCACTATGTATCTGGTAACCTTTATCATTTATGATCCTTGGTTATTTATTATAAAATAAAATATTTGTGAAACTCTTAATAAAGTGGTAGTATAATAATGAATTATGAACAATTTGTGTTTTAGGATGGTATATTTATATATATATAAATTTAAAAGGAATAATAGTGGACCAATATATGTGATAATTAATTATTGTTTACAATATTGATCATCTATTTTCTAAAATCAGATTCAATTCATTCCTTCATATCCCCAAAAATTTCATGGGATCTATTCCAAGGTCATATTTTACTAGATTGTTTCGTTTATATCAACATGTACCCATAAACCATAATTAACTATTAATAGTTTTTCCCACTTAATCTTCTTGTTTAATAGATTATATCATGTTTTATTTTATTATTTTTTTCATTTGTGTGTATTACCGTTTTCATTCATAATTATTCTAATCATTGATGTTTAAGCTATGTGATTTTTCCTTATAAAGGTTTTTCCCATCAATGTGTATAAAATACTTTGTTTCCTAGATTTATATTCAGTAAACATGAATTTTTTAAACCTGGTGAATTTTTTATGATGATAAAATATTTAATAGAATGCATAAATTATTTTTTCATTTTTTACTGGGAATTATGAAATGTGTTTGTTTTTAATGATTGGGAATTGATAAAAAAACCAATATTTTAGGTACCACTATCATCATTGTCAGATAATCAAAAAAGAAACTAGCATACTATTAAGGGATGACTGATGTCAAGTTTAAATAAATGAAGGTGTTATTCACCATGGGAAATCCATGACATTTGAAGGAATTTTCTTAATCAAAGGAACTAGATTCTAAGGACCGTAACTTGATGAATCATATTACTTATTCTCTTAGAAAAAAAATCATTGTTTATTAATGTATATGATATAATTATAAGATTAACATCACATGTACCAATTAAATAGATACAATGTTCACAAATGGCTGGGGAGGGGTAATTATAAAGAATAAATAAAATCTATCATGCATAAACCATTATTGGGTAAAATCAAACCTAAGACCTCCCCAATCCCCCATAGAGATGAAACCACTAGTTTGTGCCCCTCAAGGAACCAATTAATAAATTCTTGACAAAAAAATTAACATTTAAATACATCAAAGAAGATGACAGTGCGTGGGAACATCACTAAACACTATCATAAAATAAAATAGAATAGTTTTCCAAAATATATTTATAGGAATAACATTAATTATTTTATAAATTTTACAAGATATGAAGTGAAATCAAGTAATATTGATGATTTGAGATGAAATTTTGGAAAAATCCAATGAAATAATACAAATTAATTTCTATCTAGATCTTACTAAATATTTATTTTTTATAAAAGGATATATATAGTCTATAATTATATAGATGGTGAATTGGATTCTTTGATAGTTAAAAATTAAGGTTTACAACATTAGATTGTTTTCAAATAAAGACTCTGAATTATCAAAACTTTGATACATTAATGTTGTATTTCTTTCCAAAACATTTTTCTTTCAAAATATTAAAATTTTATATTGATCCCCTTTTATCTATTTAAATGGGTCTCCTATTAAATATTAAAGTAATATGTTAGTATCTTATTGATCTAAGATAACACAAAATGTTTGATATGCAGGGTTTTTTAGAAACACCAAAATGAAATCAAACAATCATTATAAAACAAGGTTAAAATCTAGTTTCAATGAGATCCATATGACTCCTAACACTGTAGGAAACATAAATCCTTGGAAAAACTATTAGGAAAGAAATAGATACATTACAAGATAAAATATATTATGATCATTTTTTTGACAATCTCCAATTAAAAATAAAAATAAAAATTATAGAATAAATAAATCTGAATGTCAGATTTTAACTTGTAAAAACACTAAAATATAAAGGATTAAAAAACCATGGGGAAACTATAGAAAAGTACACTATAATCAAAGTTTAAAAAATTAATATAAAATCATTAAAAATGATTTACGTTGAAATTTTAGAATTTTTTTGAAATCCCGCAATGTGATACACGTCCATATCTAAAAATCAATTTTTGAAAAAACATCACCCCTCAAAGATGAAAATAAACACACAATATTCACATGGTTCCACTTTAATGGATTATTATCTTTGAAATAATAGATCAACTAAACTCTATTACCCTATTGTGTTTTTACCCCCTTCTACTGCTCATAAATCAATTTTCTCTCTACTTGATTCATTGCACACCCCATTTATGAAACCACACCATTTCCAATTTATATGTGATGAAATCCAAAAACAAAAGGTACTATAATAATCAATTGAACTCTTATCACTTAAAGATATGTATTTATAATATATCTCTTTGAAATCAAATATGCACATCCATGTGAGTGTATAAGAGAAATAAAAACTCAGATATCTCATTTTGATCCCAACATGATTTGGTTTAAATCATTATTAATCCAATTTCAACCTGATAAAGAAGGTGTTAAATTACTAAAAACTGAGATGAAAATAAAAAATAGCTACTATAATACCAAAGAAAACACTCTATAGAAAATATAATGACACACTTTTTAACTACAAGAGAAACCTGATAGCCACCTATGGAAAATAAATTGGAACATCAAAGTCTTCATCATACATAAATATGAACTGTACCACAAAAAAGATGAGAAATAATAATAAATAGACACCCCATAATTGTTATCTTTTCATAATTAAGTGTTCTTTCTCCCCCAAGTCAACATTCCAAATATAGTATGAAATTATTAGCATATATCCTCAATCTGTAATTTAAATTCTTTCCTCGCTAATGATACCCTCTAAAGAAAAATATTTATCACTATGAACTAAAATGTATGACCTAGTCTGCTTTGGCTTCTAAATTTTTTTCAAACATTTCAATAGTATTTAAATCATATAAAAAAATATCTTATGTCACAAATATGATGACGATCCCCTTATAATTAGATTCATCACTTCACTACACACCTTAAAATCAGTCTTATAAAGCATCTTAATCATTTTTTCTCTCGCATACACCATTGATCATTTGGAAAATGTCAATCTTCCACTACCAAAATAACACTTCAATTACTCATTTTCAAGCAAACGATGAGATAAAAAATTATGGAATATTCCTAGAACATGTTGCACTTACCTAAACATTAGCATACATCCTTCATTATTAGTGATACGAATATCACTGACACCAATGACACTAGTATAATATCTATTTCATATATTTAATCTATTGAATAAACCTTATTAATATGAAAAAACAATTTTCATCTTCAGATAATATGGTGTGATGTTGTTAAATTAATAACCCATTGATTTTATAGATTTGACATACGAAAATCAGCGACAACTAAAAGGAAACCACCATCAATATTTATAAGAATTACATTAGAATATTCAGAATAAATGTCATACTTATTCTTTTTCTCCTTAATAATTATTTTGATATCTTTATAGAACCTTTAAAGATAAAGTTACTTGTTATAATATAAGAACATTACATTCATTTTTCTTCTGATTGACCTTTTAGATTACCATGTCCATTTTTCATGGCCAAAATACCGCTATTACATAACGATTTACTATAATTGGTCTTTCACTTAGTCTCATTCATAAAAAATACTGAAATCACATAAACCATCATCATATTTCATTTTACTAATACAAATATATTGATGGGATTATCAAATGAATATTGAAATGAACCCAATAGAAGAAAAAAAATTTCTTCTTATTCTTCTTATATTTCAATTGGAATTATATTTCTTTATTTATAAATATTGACCACCCCTAAAGATACCTCCTTTATAATATTATTTAACTCATCTAAATGGTTACCAAAATTTCCCTTCTCTAAAATTTATAGATGATAAGACCATTTTTTATATATAAACGATTTATGTGGTATCTTTATTAATACTTGATATTAAGATTTCAAAAAATATACTTTGGATATGTTAGATTAATCTCCTCCCATTATGTTTTATCATATAAATAAATATAGATTGTTATTATCTCTAAATTTATTATTTTAGTCCAATCATAATTATCAGTATTATTTATCTTCTCTATTTTTTTCTTCATTTTCTTAATTGTATCCTCACATGTCAAAATAGTTTTTTATCATTGTTTCTATATATTAAAATAATTTTTCCTTTTATAATATTTTATGTGGATAGATATCTATTAGCATTAATCACCCATATCTAGTCAGTAAGAACAAGTAATTACATCACATTGATAGTAGTTATTGGGGAATAAATGGATTGGTTCCGGGAGAAAATATATTATTAATTTTTTTAATAATATCTAATGAAAAAATATAGAATAAAAACAATATTAATTAGTACATAGGATTTTATCGAAATAAACCTCTAATGTGGAGGATTAAAAAACTGATGGGAAAATTTTAATGATTCAAATATAATTAAGGAGTTTATAAAATTCATGTAAAAGCCTAAAACATTAATAATAGTGACAAAATTGAAAACATGTGTGAACATACACAACCTTATCTGCCTATGTTTTTTCATTGAAAATATTCTCATGAAGAAACATAACCCCTTAGAGTAGAAACTGAACAAACATTGTTGAAACAGTGTTGCTTCAAAAACATATTCTCCTTGCTACAATAGATAAACTACACCCTTTTAACTTATTATGTCACTTACCTTTTTTATTTTTCACATATCAAAATTCTCTATTCTTGGTTTTACTCAGACCCCCTCTACGACATCACACCTTAACCTCTTTTATACGTGAAGGAATCCAAAAATCATTTGTGTTGAAAAATTAAATTAAGTCCTTATCACATGAAAATGGATATATAAGATATTTATCTTACAAATACCATTTGAAAAATATGAAAGAGTTTACTAAAAATTCATAATATCTCATATTTCATTTTTATCTTTACATGATTCTGACATATAAAAAATAGGATGTATTAATGACACATTTCCTTCACTATAATTTTTATATAAAAAGGTTCTAGTTGTTGGGGAAGCTCATTACTCTATTAAAATGGGTCCTCAATTAACAGGGAAATAATAAATCTAATATCAAATTAGTGGAATACAATACAATGGTTTCATTATGTTCAGTTCTACAACAACAATAATATGAAATAGAACAATCATAATAAAATGAGGTAAAAATCTAGTGTCCATGAGATTCATGTGACTATTAAAACTATAGGACACCCAAATTCTAAGACCAAATAAAAACCTCACATTATAGTGTATTTCATTTGTTGTTTTTGGATTAAAAGTGGTTAAAGAATGTAAATATGAGGCAAAACATTGTAAAATAAAGAAAATCAAGATCCAGATGTAAGAAAGTAGAGTTATTTACTATAATCCAAATAGAAAATAGAAATAATTTCCCCATTCTGAATCCTATGAGATGATTTATACAACAATATAATGTGATACCAGATGATTTTCCATTATAGATTTTGTGATTCTTTTATAACAGATCCTTTAAATATATAAGGTTTTCTTTCAACATTCCTTTCTTTATCATCTTTTGATTGGTCTTATGGTCTATTTGAATGACACACTACAAGTCTTAATACCCTAGATACTCAAGTGATACATGGATTTTACTATCACTTTTAGATTATGAGGGTGTCATTTTAGAATTCCAAGGTTAGATAACTAAACTAATCTCATCAATAATTATAGTTTTCCATGTTGGGTTCAGTATTTGTTTTATGGTACTAGATATGTGTTCTTGGATTGTTGAATGAAAAGGTAGTCTATTATATAATTTAATTGGATGTATTTTTAGAAATTGAATATGAACTATAATCCACCATTAAGGGAAACACCAATATATGAGATGATGGTGGGTTACATAGAAGGAATTCCTGAGAGATGTGAATGGGAAATAAAATTAATGCTACCAGTATAGAAATAATGGATTTTTCGATGGGTGACATTATAGAGGAGTTTATTGTGTATCGATTTTGATTATATTATTTCTTATAGAATGACACATATATTAATAAAAGTAAAAATATATATATTATAAATAGAGCCTCTATATAAAGACCCAATATAGTCTGTATACTGTTAAAGAGAAATATTAATGGGTTTCCATTTAAAAAAACTGGTGAACTCATTCTTAATTTTTAACATTTAGAAATTATAATTCTTATAATGTATATATTTCTCAAAACTAAAAAGTTATATATCTCCACTCCTTATTGGAAAACTATTTTAATTTTTTTGGAATTATTATAAAAACATATATTTTTTAAGAAAAATTTTAACGATAGAGAATTTGATTTAAGTAAGGAAACTAGTCTCACCTCAAAATATAATTTTTTGTGGTTTTAAATTACTCACACGATCATGAATATTTTATTGAATATATTATTTTTATGATAAAATATTAATGATGTGCTGACACAATAAAATACTTTATATTTTATCGGATAGCTTATTAAATCTGAATTATAGTTCATCTACATAGTTCATGGTGTTTTGTACAAATATCAGTGTTCAAATCATGCAAAATTGATTCTTGATTGAATGGAATTTGTTTTAAAATAGACAACATTTAAGCCATTCATTTATAACCACTTGAATATGATATTTCAAATATGCATTTCAAGAATCTAGATTAATGATTTAATTTGCAATCATACAAATTGAATAGCTCTAATTCATGATTCAAATAAAATGGTGATGATTAAATATTATAAATTTATAGGATCATCTCTTTGAACAAATTGAACTAAATTAGGAAATATGTGGCTTTTTATTACAATTATACTCCATAAAAATATAAAAAAATATCATATATTATTCTATAGAAGGATAATTTTAACACATACTAATCACTTACTAAAAAATATCAATATCTCATATTTAGAGCACAATGTTTAAAAAAATTACCACTCAATTCATTTAAATATTCTTACAGAGTTATCTGTAAAATATAATTTTTTATTTGAATAATTTTGTATTCTCAAGAAAACTACAATAAAACCCTAAGTTCCATAAAATTTGTGGAGGTAAATAAACCCTTATACGAATTACATTGTAATTTGATTTGGTAAAACTACTATTCTAGTAAACAATTATACCTCTCAACTCCTAATTTTTTGTTATAATAATAATGCTTAAATAAATTTATAAAATAAAACCGATATTTATTAAAAATATTTGTGATGTTGTAGTAGTTAAATGATAATAATTTAAAGTGATGAAAAAATAGGATTCACGTACTATTGAAAAAATAAAGGTGGTGTATTTTATATCAACTCTTAAAACTAAACAACATAAGAATCCTAATGATGAACCCCTATAAAAATCCCACTATATAAAAAATGGAACAATAATTGGATTATATATCAAGAACACATACACAACTCAAAATTTAATGATTTAGTTGACAAATACAAACACATGAATATAATTGAGGAGATATGAGATGCATTTGGATAAAATCACATCACCAAAGATGATTCTAATATGAATTTTCGATATTAGTAAATTCAATTAATCTATAATGGCAATGAATACATCTATAATAGAATAATTTCTTAAAATATTTTAGATTATTTTATATTTTGTGGAAGAATTGTATGAATATGAATGATATGGTTTTAGTGACATCTATCGTAAATATCATATCACCTCATTAAAAACATTTATAACCTTTCTTAAACATAAAAGTGTATTTTTCTCATAAGGTTACACAAATATATCAAAATTTTAGGAAAATATAGAATATACAAAAATGAAAATTAAACCATATATGATAAATCTAAGATACTCATGGAGGAATGAGTTTTCTAATCCAAGTATGAAAATAAAATTCACGAACATCTCATTTTCCCCACTAAGGGACAACATAAATTCAATAATAATAAAGGGTGTAAAAATTTGTATCCCATAAAGTGGGAAAAAAGAATAATAAAATGGTATCTATGAACCAAAATAGAAAATTGTTGTAATATATATTGATATGATGATTCTTAAATATAAATTTTATTTATGAATCAGTTTTTATGAAATGATATGCATGTGAATAAAAAAATCTCTATTTAATATAATGAAATCCATCAATGATGAGGCCTCACTAAAAATGTAAAATTATATAAGCATCAACATACAAGGGAAATTGTTAATTGGCTTAGAATTAACATTTTAAAGACACATACATTTAAATTTATAGGTTTTAATGAAATCTAATATGTCTAAATGTTGGTGGAAACTAAAACCACATAAAAAAATAAAATGGGATTGATTTATATGAAATATAAAAAATAAATAACATGACTCTTCTATATTGGTTGAACCTTATTCTTCAATGTATATAATAATAATCCCATAGCAGAAACCTACTAAATTTTTCCATCAAAGTTGATCCACTATATATAATAATCTTATATCAAATTAATATGGCCTCACCATGGAATGAAAATATCATTGCATTAATGCAGAGTAATAGAACATGATTCATTCAACTAAGGAGTATTTCAGTCAAGTAACAACTTCTTAAGGTTTGAAACATTTATATAGGTTTTTCTAATCTAATAAAATATGCTCCAAGGGTTGGGAATTGGTAATTCATTTCATTAACTCCCCCACATCTTAATTATTCAATACATATAACTTCTTAACACAATTTTTTGATATGATCAATCCTTTTATTATATTTAAACTTTTATTAAATTAATATAGTATTTTATTTCTCCTTTAAAATATCATCTAGTGAAGTAATAGTGATACTTAATGATATATTATAGAGAGGAAGAAAATAAAAGCAGGTCATAGTATGTGATATATTATATCACTTGATTAAATATCTTATATCACATGTTTTAACAATTATTATTTCATGAAATGATATGAACCATATAACTTATTGTGACATGGGATTTAGTGAACTTAAATATTTGAGAAATATTCTTGTATGTGTTTATAGACCAATGGAAATTTTATTATGAGAGCATGTGGAATAAAATTACAGGATATATTAGTTTTGTTAAAAGGTAATTTTTATGATAATTTTCGAAAATTAAAAATCAAGAAAATTTAAATTTCTCATTACATATTGTAATATTTTAATTTATGAAATAATAGATAAGAAAATATAAATTATTGAAAATACATGATGTGATTTTGTTTAGTTTTTTATTTAATATCAATAACATCAATAATAGATGTTATAAATTAATGCATAGTAAAATAGATAGATAAAAATTTATTAATGTGGAAGTAAAATATAACTTATTAGAATTATATTGATGTGATATATGAGAATTTAATATTATTCCATTTATTTTCCCTATAAATGGACAATAACTTGAGATACAGGGTGTATATTTATTCAAAATAAACCCTTTTAATGATCTTGTTCTATGATTTTCTAGGACACATTTCTCTTCACCAAAAAATCTGAATGCCTTTACTCACATGAGACATGTAATGTTATCTAATTCACCTTCACTAGGCTACATCAAAGGGTATACAAATACAATGTGATGATGTACCAAAATACTTTAAGTGACATTCTTGTACAATTTTTAGAGAGAATTTATTATCAGTATTGGTTCACAACCACTGACATGATAGAAATATTATTACTCAATCACTCAAAAAGATTAAATACCCCTCAAGAGTATAATTTTGATCATATAAATTAATTTTTTTTTCCATTATTAGTATAATAATATTCTCTAACTTCATAACAATTGATGATATCTTCTTCCCCTTATTTATCTTTATCTTGTTATACTAATGGTATCCAAACTCCTTCAGTTATTCTATTTGGATATCCTTCAATTTTTCTCTATTCATTAACTTTAACAATCAATTTTATTTCTCAAATTCATAAAAAATATAAAACCATTACCATGAATCAAAATTTTCACTCCATCCATTAATAATGTAAATATACTTTACTTACCTCTTTAAAATTTGATTCAATATCTTCCTATAACTTCAATTAACTTACACATTAAGAATATATCATCAAATTTAAAAAATATATGGAATATTTCTAAAAAAATGTATAGTTTATCAGAAGTGTGTTTTTTTATGAACAATATATTGATTCCAAAAATCATGGTGGGAAAATATCTTATATAATAAAATCCAATTCTTTCTTTCCTTAGAAAAACTATTTCAACAAAACAACATGGAATAGAATCTAGAAAACCATGACATGATTATAATATATTTATATATGTCAAACTAAACATCTTTATCATAAAGAAATCAATTAGGTACCCATTATCCCAGTAAAATTATGTGTGAAACGAGAAACCATATTTTTTATAAAATTTTGAAATTGTTCTCATGTATATATTTCACCATAGATTCCACAACTATTACACTATTTTATTCAACATCTATAGTTCATAAATATCACAATGAAGTAATAAAATTAATCCTCCATATATGTTGTATCCATGGGATTAAAGGAATATCACATAATATGGGATAAAATCTTATCTCATCCATGATATTCAAGTATCTCATGGAGTTAAGGATGTGAGAACAAGAAGATAGAATCAAGATAATTATACAATTGGATGAAGAATATCATGCGAATCACACAAAATATCTAATGGTATTATCTCTATATTTAATCCCTAAACATAATCCATGAATTAAATCATATATTACATAACAAAAGAGTTAATGCTATATCTTGTTCATCCATTCATCCCATGAATTCAATGCTTCCCCCATGAGTTTCATATAATGGAACAATTAATAAATGATATCCAATAAGGAGGATATTTTAACATTACTTTAGTATTGTTTGATTTCCATGAAATGGCAGTGGCTATAATATCATTATATTATAGCCAACAATATTCCAAAATCAAGACATTTAAAATGTATTTAGTTTATACATGTTTTACAATAGGACATAAATATATCATAACATAAATTATAGTAAAAAAATACAACATAATTTAATGGAATTTGGGGATATATCCTTCAATTTCCCGCTTTCTTTAAATCCTCATATACATAGATTCATTTCACCTTATATTGTATCATAAACAATATCTCATGAAAATATTTCCAAATAGACATTTTGATATTTCCAAAACACTTTTATAAATATATTAGTAACATCACATTGTATCACATTATATTTAATACCATGTGAATATCCATCAAAAAATCCTTTTGGATAAACTATAGAAAAAATTAGATTAGATCTACAAGTAAAAAGTAACCACATTTAGTCAACAACAAAGTATGACCCCATGAGCTCGTGTAACATTAAAAAGAAATATGAATTCTCAGATTCATAAATACAAGAAAATAGAAACATCCTGTAAAGCATCAGTGTTACTAAAGTTACAAATTATTTAGCAAGATCTCTATAAAACAAATCTATATCCATACCTTTGTGCACTGCCTGTATCATATTCATGCATAAATTATCATATGATACCTTTTTGAAATATATTTAGAGACAAAATGATAGAATGCATGTGAATACAATGTATCCACCTCACTTATTATTGATTATCTTAGTATAGACTGAGCAGATTGATGAATACATCACGTGTCATTCACATTCATGGATTAACACATCACATTCCCCTCACATGATAAATAAGAAAATAAAATGTACAATATAGATATTACTATGAAATTGCTCAGTCTATCTCAATTTAGGGCTCATATGTCACCCACATTACATTATAAGTGAAATATCATAATAGTTATGATACAACCAACAACAAGATCGACAACATTCATAACTAACCCATGAGTAGCTAAACCTCAAATCAGGCATAAGAAATGTGTCAAATTATAAAGGTTCTTATATTAGGTAGCTGACTAACATTAAGAATGTGGAATCGACATATAAAGTATACACCACTATTGTACATAAGAAATAATGAATGATACTCCATGTGGTAAACTTCACCGATCATCCAATACAAAAAAGTGTTTTGTGCCTCATGAGCTGTTGGGAAAAAATC
This sequence comes from Viscum album, assembly GCA_963277665.1. Classification (NCBI taxonomy): domain Eukaryota; kingdom Viridiplantae; phylum Streptophyta; class Magnoliopsida; order Santalales; family Viscaceae; genus Viscum; species Viscum album. The sequence continues at coordinate 76,804,311 of OY728163.1, read as the reverse complement.
CATCAAGGTAACATTGCAGTATTTTTGGGTTGATTGTGTTTGTTGACAAAGTAGGTTTCCATGGAGAATTGTCGAGTTTACGAGAAGTTGTTGACAATCCATGTTGACAAAGAACTATTAAAAAGGAATGGATGATCTTGAGGCGATACAAAATAGCAGTACAAGTTGGCATCATTTCCCAGTGTTTGACAAATTTTTGGGGTCCAAAATTTTGAGTTTGGTGAGCATCGAGAAAATAGTATTTTCATGAAGATCAGATTTTAATATGGAAATGGCATGAATTTCATGAAGAGAGGCTTCATGGTTTGGATTTCTCGAAGACTAGAAGAATGATGGTGGTGATTTTTCACGATCACGTCAAATATTCGCAAATTGCAGAGTTGAAGCGCATCGCAGTGGTGAAGGGATTTGCGAGGGAGCTTCACAGCGAAGGTGCGAAAGAATGTTGACGATGATGCCCCGTGATTATGACGATCTCCACGATCGGAAAATTTCCATGCTGCTCCGCGATTTGGACAGAATTCCGACAGAAACTTTGGAGCTTCGCGATAGGCAATGACGTGGCACTTAATTCGCGCAGAAGGGTCAAGGGTCGATGGAATTGCCTATAAATAGAGGTTTACCCCCTCGAGAGAAGTAGAGAGAATTTTCGGAGAATATACTTTGCTCTCGGTTCGCGAAGGAATTTCGCGAAGGTAGTGTGCTTCGCAAAAGAAGAGATTTTTGGCGGCTATTCTAGCCCCGCGAATGTCGTGTGCTCCACGTTGGATCAGTGAGCTTCGCGAGGGAAGTCGCTTTGCGACAAATTGAGCTCCACGAAGGCCTAAGCATTGTGAAGGCTTGAGCTTTGCGACGGTCTGAGCTCCGCGAAATTGTGAGCTTCGCGAAAAGGACGGTGCTTCACGAAGGCTTGTTTGAGCTTCGTGAAATTGGGAGGCTCACGAAGTAGGGTGCTTTGCGAAGGTGTTTCCAAATTTTATTTCCCAGTGGTTAAGAGGTAAAAGGGGTATTCATCAGTGGATGAACTTTGTACATCAACAGAGCATCTATCAATAGTTGAGGATGCAATTATTTATGCAAATGAAAAGACCTACAGGTCTATAAACTGTGAGTGGATCCCTTCCAGAGCAGTGAGAAAAGGAAGAGGAAAGAAGGTGATCCTCTCCACCAGCAGTGAGCTAGAGAGAGAGAGAAATAGGGAGTGACCCTTGGGAAAGCAGTGAGTTGACCCTAAACATTGTAAAGGCAGTGAGCCTAGGCATAGAAGTGATCTAGCCCAAACATTATTGGCAGTGAGCCATAGTGGATTTGGTACAGCAGCACATCACCGTTGTATGCTCCTTGGATGTAGCCCAGTGAGGGTGAACCAAGTAAAAATCTCTATGTCTGCCTGGTTGCTTCCCTGCATTGCATCAAAAGCATAACCATCAGATAAAGATAAAGAGAAGTGATCAACATAAACACATAAGAGAAAATAAAGTGGCCCTTGTAATAAAGAGGTTAAGATCCAGTGGGGCAAGAAGAATTTTAGAAAAGAATATCCATACCCTGATTCACCCCCCTCTCAGGGTATATAGGTCCCTATTGGTCCTAACATGAGCATATTAAATATCCCAATACAAGAATTCTACTCACATCAGCATTAACATGTCATCACAACCAAAATACTCCATAATGAGCATTGGTTATGGATAACTAAAAGTTATAATTTCATAGGTCAATCATTATTTCAATTCATGATATATATATATATATAACCAATGTGAAAGAATGATAAATTCTAGATTCCTTTTATATAATATTATATATTTTATATTATTAATCTCTTTTTAAGTTTTTTCTAAACCATACATAAATTCATGTATTATCATATCACATAGATTAGTCTTATGTTTTCTACACTTTTAGGGTTTTTTTAAACTTATTAAAACTCTAAGTAATTATTGTAATATATCTATGTGACTAAAAGTTAAAACAAACCCACTAAATCCTTTAGTGAGTAACATATATGAAGAAATAAAGTTTGAATAATGTTAAGATAGAGGAAACATATTTCCAATGTACAACTCCTTAAACAATATATTCAATATTGTTAAATATTGAGTATATATATGGATTTAACAATTTCGTTAAATTCGTTTTTCTTTTTTATGTTCACAAATACCCAAATTTATTTTAACAATAAATTTGGTTTTAATTGAATTTTAGGATGATAATTTTCATCAAAATATATATTTTATTCTATAATCAGTTAGAAGTCGTTAAATTCATGGGATGATATTTGATTAATTATTATTTTCATGATTGAATGTAATCTGGAAACACTATTCATACCCTATGTATGTAAGAGGAATAAATGGTTTAAGAACCCAACATTTGGAATTAAACGTATGGATCACAAAACCTAAATAGTTCAAAAATTATGGATCAGACAACCAATGTTTTGAAGATAATATACATTTATGGAACAAACGTATAGTTCATCGACCATCCTTTTTTAATCAATCATACATTGTCAACCATACTTTTGGAGTTTATCAATATGGAAATAAAACCTACATTTTACTTTGTCAATGACAGAGTTTAAAATTCTAGATATTTTCCACATTTTCTGAAATAGTCTATCCCAAAGTAAAAAATCTCATTAAATATGTTTTCCAATAGATTCTAATGATCTTACTCAATAGATTAAATCATTCCTATTTATAAGGTAAGTTACAACTATATTTGAATAATTTAAATTCAACTATACATGATTTATTATGAATTATTTATGGAGGTGTTTAACCTAAAATTATTCATCTATAAGGATAAATATTGAAATATTCATCTTCTTACGATATTGATATCCTTATCAGGAATGTTTTTTTCCCTTGTATATAATAGTGTGTCATTTCCTTCAGAGTTACACTTTGGAGACATACATGTTTTTTTCTAATTGATTGAATCAATGTTTTTTATTTATTGATGATATTGTATATTATTTATAAATATTATTATGTAGTTCAATAAACTGTTTTTCATATTTAAACATTAGATTCATATATGTTTATTCACTTGACTTGTGTTTTCTCTTTCACTATTTAAAGAAATCTTGTGAGATGTTGAAGATTAGTTTTTTTCTGCTATGCATTATTGAAGTCAAACACATCTGTCAATTTATAAAATAACTATAAGATAAAAATGTTTCTTAATAAAATCAATCTCTATTTTCTTATTGGAGTATTGGATTCTCGAACTCAGTCATTGGTGGTGTGATAGCTTATTTTACTAAGATGAATATTTACGGTTCATTGTGAAAGAACTAGAAGGCATTATAAAATACTAATTATAAATTTATGAAATGCCTATTATCAGTTGTATATGTTCCCAATAAAATTAATAACAAGTTAAAAAAACCAATCTCATGGAGAGATAGTTGGTGGAAGGGATTAGGGGATCATTGTTCCCTAAAACACAATACATAATTATGTTTATTACTTTTTTTATTTATGCTTCTCAACAAACTTTAAGAGAGAGGGAAATAATCACTACAAATCCAGAGATATTTTTTTAAAATTTTTTAATGTTTCTAAAGGATCACAATTCACCCACACTCTTGTGTATGCTTCATAGTCATTCCAACCTAACAAGTGGTATATAAGGTTGGGATTTTATTAAATATTTTTTTAAATCCTTGTTTATTCTATTCGATACTACCAAGTGAATCAAAATTTTGGTCTCTATTGCAATATCAAAAGTTTATTTTTCATCTAACAAGCCTAAGGTAAATATCAAGATGAATTAAACAATCAAAATGAATGATCTTAGAGAATATATGATAATGATCTATGGTCTATACTTTAATATTGATAATAATGGATTTTGGAAAGATCAATTGATTAAATATTTGAAAAATCAGAGAATATTGTTTTATTTAAATGTCGTAAAGCCTTATAAAAGTCATTAAGAAGATCTAAAAATATGGAATGATGATAAAGAGAAATAATTTGATCATAATTCAAAAAAAATTAATTTTATTGTCTTTATATTAGGGACTAATGAATTCAATAATGTTTCTGAATGTGCTAATATGCATGAGATATAGAAAACTATTTTTGTTTCCCATGAAGTAAACAATAATATCAAACCACTAAGATAAAATAATAAAAAATTGACATTTTATATTTTTATAATGCATGAATATGAGAACATCAGTCAGATGAATGTGATATTTAGATTATATTTCAATGTTATTTCTACCATGGGAACTCTAATTCTAGAACCATATTAAGCGTTAAATGTAATTAGAGTCTTACCTTCTTAGTGGAATGGAATATTAGATGATATATGTCAATCCACACTAGTTAAAGAATTATAAATGAAACAAAAAATTATAACTTTGATGATGTATGCTGCTGAGATATAGGATGAAGATAAAAAATATATCATATATTAAAAACATGCTCTGAAAACTATTATGGATGATTCATATTATTCAAGAAATCCAAATTCGAAAAAATATTTTTTAGATATTTCTAAAAGGTATGGAAAACAATACAACAACATAAATAATGTGATTAAAAAAAGATGTTATGAATGCACAGAGAAAATAACACAAAATATAACTATTCTTTACTCAATGTTCAAAGGAAATCCAATTATAAAAGAAAAGGAAAGAAAATTATGAAGGCTACTTGGAGAGATTATTCTGGTTCGAATGTGGAATCTATTATGATCTATGGGGATGAGCATAAAAATAAAATGGTATTCCTTATGTATCATGTTGATAAGGTAAAATTATCTTACACTAAAAAATCTAATTCAAAAAAAAAACATTCTGAGTACGTACTGAATAATTATATTCTATAATTAAAGATATATTTTACTCCTTGAATGATTATCATAAAAATCCTATATAATCCTACAACTATATTTTATTTGATAAAGAAAGTTTACCAAAACAAATTAGTGATTTCAAATCCAATTTTTATATAATCTCTAATAATCTACCTGAAACTATAATTACAGAATTATTGGATGAAGTTGATACTCAAAAAAAATCCTCTAGTATGATAATCAACATATAAAATTATCTAAATCAAATCCTTGTTAGAAATAAAATTCAAAAATGAAAAATCAGAATTGGTAGTAGTGTTGAAAACACAAAATTATTTAGGATTTTTTTTGTTCATGGTTCAAATAGTAAAAGCGTGTACACTATTAAATTTTTTATTATAGTATTAATGGAAATTATTAAAATGATGGTTTTTTAGAAAAAATGAATTTTTTGGTTTTAAACATATTTATTATTTAAAATAATTATGTAACATTAATTGTAGAGTCTCTAATGAAAATAAACATATTTGGTTACCTAAAACATTATTTTCTAGAATTTCCAGACTCAAGTAAATATGGGTACCAAAACGAACTTGTATTTTATTTTTTAGGTATAAATCACAAAATCACATTGTTAAATCATTATGTGGTTGTCTCAGAAGGATATAGAAAATTTAATTTTAAAAATGGAGTGATCAAATATAATATAGATCATTATTAATAAATCTATAGTACTAGATCTAATAATTGATGAAGTATTTCATTACCATATTTATATGTTTGTTGCATTACCTATTTTAAAGTGGGGGAGAAAAATATTTTATGATTAATTATAAAAATATTCTCTCTCTATTTGAATCATGTTGTTAAAACATATTTTATATAATTCCATATTGAATTATATAACAAAATTGATTAAATATTTAAAAAAATTATACATTTTTTATTCTATATATATCTTAAAAAAATCTATAGAATATATTGTACTTTTTTATATTATAAAAATAGGTATAAGAATAACTATATTCTTAGTTTAATATTTTAACTCATTGTTGTATTTAATCTACTTGTTCATTGAAATTGTATTCTTATATTTAAATTATTCTACTATAATAGTTTTCTTACATAAATATGTCTTGTAAAAATTAATATTTAAATTAGTATTCTATGTTTTGGGATCATAAATATAAATAATCTTCTGCAAATTGTTACAATTAAATGTATCATTTTAAACTTAAGAATCCTTGAATTTTTTTTTCAAAAAAACATAAATTTTTTATCCTTATTCATAAAAATATAAATTTTAAAGACATAAGATGAAACAAGTCTAAATAAAATGAATTGATCACGAACATAAAGTTCTATGAAAATTCTTTGTTTAAAGAGAATAATATGTATTCCTTCATTTGATGATACTGGAGAACTACTGGTCTCCCTTGTCAAGGATTATTTTGAATAATATTATTTAAAAGGTATATAAGTTCATGGTTTTGAAGAACCAAAAGATTCATCACCTCAAATGGTTAAAGGTGGAATGTATTCTAAAGATATTTATTTCAAGGATAAAACCTTAGATTCATAAATATTAAAGCTGCATGTTGATCTAAATGCATCTAACAAGTCATATGAATATTTTAAAAAACTATCTATTTAGAAAGTAGATTTTGATACACATCAAAAGTAGTATCAAAATAAGAAGGTAATTTTTATTTATAAAGTTTAAATTGAAATAATTAAAGTATAAATGACAATTCTGATGGATTCACTCAGAATAAGAACTATTACTAAGTCCAATCTAGATGATTTAAAATAGTTTTTGGTCAAAAAATTTTCATCCTCTTCATTTTTTCAAAGATTTATTGATATTCAATTAATAATAGAATATAATTTTAGAGTTTTAGTTAATATAATTTAAAAAGTTAAAATTTTTAAAGAGTTTGGATGACCCATATAACCCTTTCCAAAACCCCAACTTCAGGTCTTCTCTCTAGCTAATTTAAAATAAATAATATATATCTTTTTTTAATATTATTTTCTCTGTGTTTAATTAAAAATACCTATAATTGTTTCTTAATTTGTTTTTCATGTCACAAAAAGGAGTAAAATTTACTGGATACTTATAAAATATTTGTGGGAAATTTATTATAATTTTAAGAGAAATACATGACATATTGATGTATTTTTTGGGGGAGATATTTGTGAAGAGGAAGAAATCCATGTCAAATTTATATTTTTAAAGGGGAAAAATGTTCTTGAAATTTATTTATTTATATTTTTAAAAATATAATCTTTTATTAATTTTAAATTTTAATTTTCTTTATTGTTTTTGTGATCATCAAAAAGGGGATATTATTTAAAATATGATGAATCAACAATTATGTTTATTTATTTTTTATTTTGATGATCACAAACACCCATATTAATGTTAATAATAATGTTTCATTTATGTCAATTTAACGATGATAATATTCATTAGAATATTTATTTTATTCTAGAAGCATTCAAAATCCATTAAATCCATGTGAGTATATTTGATTTTATATTCTGGATGTGTTTGAAAGTAATTTGGAAACACTATTCATACACTACATTTGTTTGTGGAACGTATGGTTTGGGAACCCCAAATTTGGAATAAAACATGTAGGTTATGAAACCAAGGCTATTGGAAATGAATATATCAATAACGCTAAATTTTAGAGAAACCCTACATTTGAGGAACACAGATAAGGTTTATTAACTCATCTTTTGTAATCAATCATACTATGTAAACTATACATTTGTAGTTTATTGTTGTGTAAAAAAATACTATGTTTGACTTGGTCAATGTGAGTGTTTAAATTCAAAATATTTTCTATATTTTCTAAATTGGACTCATAAAAAGGAAACATATCATTAAAGTTGTTTTGAGACTGATTCAAAGGAATATAATCAAAATATTAAATCATTCATATTTCTAAGGGAATTACGACTTTCTTTGAATGATTTTCGTTCAACTATTCACGATTTGTTTTGATTTTTTCTAGAGGTGTTTTACCTAATTCTATTCGACTGATAGGATAAATACTAAGATATTAGTCTTTAAGGATACTGATATTATTATCACGAAAGAGTTATAGACCTCTAAATGATAGCATTTCATTGCATTCAGAGCTACACATTGGAGACATACAATTATTTTTTTGATTGATCAAATTGTTGTAGTTTCTATTACTATTTTTCCAATTTTATCATATTGTTAGATATTTCGATTTAGATTGACATAGTGTTTGACAGGGTTACACTTTTGAGGCATATCTGTTTATTCATCTATTGGTGTTTTCTCTACCTCGTTTTAACATAAGCTTGTGTGATGTTTAATAATAGTTTATTGATTTTTTTGCATTATTGATGATCAAACACATTGGTCATTTGTTTCTGCAACTAAAATCTAAATCTATGCCCCAATCAAATAAAACTCTATTAAATTATTGCAGTATTAGCTGCGCAAAATATGTCATTAGTGGAGTGTCAGCTTCTTGGACTAAGCTGTGTATTTATAGTTCCTTGTGAAAGAACTAAAAGACCATTTAAAATATTTATTATAAAGGTGTAAAATGACTCTTCTCTGTCATAAATGTCCTTGGTAAAAGGGCGTACTAGTTAAAATAACCGAGATCATGGAAAACGCGCTGGTGGGGTCGACTTGCAGATCTTTGTTCCCTAAACCACTATACATCATTGTGTTCTTTTTCTTTATCTATTTACAATTCTTACTCAACTTTGAGAGAAATGGAAAAAATAACTTCAAATCAAGTGGGATTTTTTTATTTTTTAGAGGTTTTAAAGGATCACATTTCACCCCTATTTTTTCATTATTGTCATTCCAACCTAACATTATCTCCACCACATAAAATGTTTTGTTATTAATAACTTATTTTTTTGACTTAAAAATCCTTCCAAGTTTACCATAATCATCATAATTAGGAAAGTTTCCATCAAATAGTTTCCCTTTAAATCTATTTTTAATAATATGAATCTATTTACATCACTAATTTATTAACACATCCTAAACACCTTTAAGATATATAGTGAAATTAAATTAAATTTTTGATTTGTGCAATATTCTTTTTAATTTTTTTTTGAAGCATAATCATCCTCTAACTAGTCTCAATGACACTATACTCTCTTACGAATAAATTTATAAGATACATGATCTCTTTTATAGTAGTATATAACTCATATTCCTATTTTGAGAATATTTAATAAACTATTTTTTCCATATCATTTAGTTTATTCAATGTTATTGGATTATTTTCTTGAAAATATGATTATTCGTTTGATTATTTCAATGATTATGGTGGGATAAAATCCCCCATGTTATATCAAACATATCAGTAAATACTTTTATCCTAGATAAAACATTTTTATCCTTTATTTTCTTTTCATGTTTTTCATAGAGTCTAGTGAATCATAATCCATGTGTATTAATATCATATTTTTAATAAAAACTCTTTTTGAGTAAATAATTCCTCTTATCTCATAAGATATATGAGATAATTGTACACATACTTTACTAAGATTCATCTGAGCTATATAAATTACATTACATTCAGCTCTATTATTTAAAAACCCTTTAATTAATCATTTTAATGAAAAAAAATTAGAAACTATTTTCTTCATTTTTAAGTCCTAAGTATTAAAAACATTTATAATGTATGACTTCAGTAATATAAACCCTTAATGAAAAATAATTTATTATATAACATTAATATATGAAATGTAATTACTATAAAGTTTCCAAAATACCTTCATGTATTCTAGAAAACCCCATCATATGGATTTATTACTCCTTGGAAAAAGCTTTATGTTTCAATAACCATGGTTGGATATTTGAAGAAATTTTGTTGAACTCTCCTACTAACTATTATTTTTGATGTTTGAACATGTTACCCAATTTTATAATCAACATGGAACGGTTAATTATAAATAAAATACCTAGTTCACCTATCCTCAAAACATTTAGGATATTATAGAGAGTTTCATTAATAGCATTCACATGGGAAAAATATTTCTATTTAAAAATACAAAATGAAATTCCAATCTAGAACAAGCCATAAAAAACTTAAGTGAATCATTTTATACTTCTCCTGAGAATCTATGCGATCCACCTATTTAATTACTTCAAAATTAAGTTACTCAGGAAGGTATTTTCCTAAAAAAATAGAAATATTCTCTTTTAAGAACAATTCTTATGTTTATATACCATCCTTAAAAGTTGATTAAATTAGGCTCCTCTTTTTTATGGATTCATATAAATGTTATGTTAAATGATAATGATTCTATGTATCTATAATAGAATCTTTTATCACATGAGAATCCTTTTTTTAAAATATTAATAAGGATGTTTATTAAATGTTCTCCCAATAAAATTATTACCCCTTTTTAATGTCATAATATCTATTAGTGATCTATGATCCTTATTTCACCAATATTTGGGTCTCTTTGTCATTTATATCATTATAAATATACTTAGGTAAGAAATTACCCCAATAATATCTAATATAAATTATATAAATATGAGTGCATTATACTTTATCTAATTCACCATAGGGATAAACTCAAATCTATTCATTTAGTAACCAAATCCTCTTAGGGTCAGCCAACTACGTATAACCCAAACTAAATTCCAATAATGATAACCTAATCTTATCTAGGTTACTCATTAATTTTTTGACTCAAACAAGATAATATTAGATCACCTAGTAGTGTCCTGACCTAACTACGTAGTTGGATGATTGAGGTCTTTAAAAGTGTTCACGTTTGAAGGAATCTGACTTTTAATTTTTTTAGGGGGATTTTATCTCACCATATCATCTCATGGAATCCCTTTAAATATATGAATGTTTCTCATGATTCATTTTGGAATCATTTTCCTTCTATCAATTTTATATGTTCAACCCATACTAGTGTTTAACTCTACGTAACACATAGAAAAATAGATTTAATGTAATAGAAAACTAAATCTATAATTATACCTAGCATATAACATCTTATATACATACATGACAATTTAATTTTCAATTTAACATCATAAAACTAATTATATTAAAAAAACTTTATTCATGAATAATAAATGAGGGAAAAATAAAATAAAGGAACAATTTATATATTGAAACAAGAGATAAAAAGTTTTTGAAAAATTTATTAATAAAGAAATTATTAACAGTTTATAATTTAACAATGCATTATAAAAATTCCATAATTAAATAAACATAAGTTTTCATTTTTTTTCCCAATATGAACACCATCATAATATTTATTGTTTGAAATTTATTAAATAAATGATATTAAATGAAATATAATCATTTTATATTTGAAATCTATTATTTAAATTTTTTACATAACCTAAATATCGTATATTTAATTTTATTTAATCTTTGATCAAATAAATTATAGAAAATTTTCTTGAAATGGTTTAAATAATTTCCAAATAAGGCCTTTAATTTGAATAAATCAAATTAATAATTATGAACAATTCATAATTTAAATATACACCCCTTTATTTATATGACTTATTTGGTTATATATAATCATTTTATAAATTACACATTAATTTCTATATAAAAATTTTATATCTAAATTATAAATCATATCATATAACCTTCAAATAGGTTTTTTTAAAATAAACAATTAATAATTACGATAATTTATTTAATAAATTTTTATAAACAGGTTTTAATTTTTTATATACAATTTTTAATTAATTAATTTTTAAAAACTTTTATATGCATTAAATAAGTCTATTAAAATATAATTTTCTATAATTTCTAAAAAAATTATATTTTTTTAATTCATAATTTAAATTCAAGAAAAATAATGTTTTATTCATAATTGTCTTTAATGATATTAACCGTATAGTTTTTGACTAATAATGAGCCATAATATATGAATATACCCCAAGAAATTATATTATACGTTTGATAACCAAGATAAATAATAGATAGTAATATTGGAAGGACTTGATTTAAATTGAACTTGTGCACAGAGCAATCACATCTTATAACATGGCCTCTGTGTAGCATTAATATAGTGTGGTGACAACCTGCATAATATGAAATCATTAGGTAGAGGTCTATGTGAGATTAAAATAGAACTAAAATCCCACATAATATTTACAAAATGATTCATCAGTCATAAGCTATGGTAGGTAGAAATGTATGATAAATGTTTCATAGCACTATTTTATGCACTTTATCTCACGGTGCGTGACATATGTTACAGTTTAATGTATTATCATGGTAGTCATATATAATTAACATGGAATTATATATTGTGAAATCTTGGACCTGGTCCACTCTTATTTAATGGAACCCGACCATCCCCATGGACTCAAGTATGCCTCCCCATACGCCAGAGCCTTCCGACTAGCAGTGTGGGTCTATGTTGGTACAACAGGGAGACTGCACCCTCATGATCAGAGCGGAACAAAATAGTATAAAATGATAAATAAAGCATTGAATTAAAATAATAATGTTTAACATTAAAAAAAGTCCATAGAATAATAATTAACCCAATCCATCAATAGTTTCATAAACAATAATGAGATCCACAACCACTATCACATATAAAATTATTTCATGTGTGTAAAAAATAAAAAAAGGGAATAAACGAGATACAGAGGAACAATAATACACATATGATATTAAAAATGAAAAAGATCAAAAGCTATATCCAATAGTATAATGGGAATAATCTTAGTGTTATTCCCCCATAAAAAATCCTAATATGAAGAAATCATACATCCACAGTAGGCCGCTTCCCATTGTCCCTACCTACATCCATGATGTCTGTTCATGTACCAATCAACATACTGAACACGGTGTGAGATATAATCATTAGGCCACCACCAATTGTGTTTAATTTAATATATTCCCTGAATATATAAAGACATAGTCTGTAGGTAATAATATAAACAATGTGTTAAATTTATAAATCACATGTCATCCCGGCTTCCGAACAGGACACTCATCCAACATCACCAACTTCAGACTAAGTAAGAATTTCTTTGAATTATTACCTATTATTTTTTAATTTATAAAAGGGCTTGGGATCCATATCATAACTATGGTATCCCCAGTGTATCATATGTGTGTAAGGGATGAACAAATCCCATAGCATTTATAGATTGATAAAAAAATGAAAGATGATCACCATGTAGGTAAAGCTCTGATCTAATCCAATAATGATCTTTTACTTGGTAGCTACGACCCTTAAATTAATTAATAAATTATTTATAGGAATCTTGAGCTAGTCCAAGTTGTTTTATATAAGAAACCCATGTATCTCTCTAGGTTTACTTTGAACCCGTCACCCTACATGACCATCCACAATAGTCCTCATAGGAATATAGGTATCACTCTAGGAATGGTATAAATTCATTTCCCTCTATGTCTATCCATTTTGTTTCATATAGGAAATACAAGAGTCACTTGTGGTATAATTTAAAGCACTACCCCTTGAGTGTGTCCATGTAATTCCATATAAGGATCCTAAGTGTAACTCCTAGAATAAATTAAATCCCTCCACTCAAGTTTTTATATACATGGAATTTATATGAAAACCATATTACCCACTACATCATAGAAATCCCTTTAATGATTCATTTTAATTTAATAAGACTGATGATTCCATACATATAATTCCGAGTCGAAACCCATGTATCACCATCAATATAGAATAATGAATTCTCAAAGACTATTTGTCTAACCATACCATTTAACATCACTTTTATTCAAATTGATCCATATAATTTATAATGAATAACTATAACTCACTTAAGAGGGTAGTTCAATTTCATATCATAGGCTTAGAAGGCCTAGCATGGTGTAAATCATTCCATCAATTTAATTTATTCCATTTTTATTTAATTTGTTATAACCTCCCATTTATATGGGGTAAGAAAAAACCACAAAAGGTTAATGAAATCTATAAACAACTCAAGGATGTTTATGTTTTTTTAGAAACAAACCCAAAGGGGTGGGTATACATGGGGTCCTCAACCCTCGTCGATGATAATGGGTCACATGGGTCATATTAACCTAGGTATACAAATTTAATTCAAGAAACAATTTACTTAAGAGGTGAAACTCAAGAATGGTGGTCAATGGTATAATATGGAAATATATATACAACTATACATTAAGGAAAAACCCCACGACCACCTACCATAGACAGGTAGTACTATCCTAATCTATTATTAGCCTTTAATTTAGGATAGAATCGGATAAATTGAGGAAACATATGAATTCATTGAAAATAGTGAATATTAGATAACATGTATTTATCATTCAATATGTGAGATAAAAAAATGAAGTAATAGGATTAATGATCATAAGATTGGCTATCTAATGAATTTTACGATGATCAATTCTGAGTTTGAATGGATAAGCTATCTCAAAGCATAGCTTTGATAGTGGAAGGAGATCCCAATTAAGAAGGATGTTGTTGTGCTTGAAAATGGAGGACAAAGGAGGGTTAAAACATAAAGGAAGGAATGGGAAATGGGTATTTCAACCACTTTAAAAGAATTCATGGGTTTTCCACATAATTTTTCCAATTTGTGTGCCAACTATGCACACCCATTGTATAAATGGTAGTTAGCATGTAGGATAGGTGCATGGTTTGGCCAAACCATATGTAGCTCGTGTTCCCATCTATATACCTATATGAAAACCCAAAAATATTACCCAAACCATGAATCCCCAAGTGCATGGTTTAAACAAACTATGTGTATGGTCTGTTTCCCCCAAAAGCCAAGAGCTTCGAGCTCCGAATGAGCCCAAGATCATCTAAAAACCCCCTTAATCTCTTAGGAACATCTGAAAGGATAAAGATAAATTTTTAAACTAAAATATAAGGATCTATAATGGATAATAAAATCTAGGATCATACAATCACACCACCTTAAAAAAACTCTCCCCTGAGTTTCCCTTATAAGGGTGGTAAAGCATCATCCTATAATATCTCTGACCAATGATCACATACATCAGCCTCTCACACATAGGCCTCATCTCATACACGTCTATGCTACAATACCACCAACAATAGAGGAACTATCCTGCATCATGGAGACATTGATCCCTAATCAATGATACGCATATGATTATCCAAAAAGTACACATTCATCTATAACCAAACCTCATCAGGATAAAGAATGTGAAATGGGTTATAATGATAATTATGTAAATGAGACATAAGAATGATTTCATGCATAGATCAATGCTGATAAAGAACTGAAACTAATAGACCATGATCCTGACTCTCTCCAAAATCTTGAAGGTCCTAACACAACGAAGTGATAACATCCCTTGTTTTCAAAGCGTTATATGCCTTAGTTTGGTTGAAATATGCAATAAAACCTAAACCCAAACCTTGATCACTAGTGGTCGGTGATGATTGGAATAATACATCTTCCATGAATGATCTTTATCAATATTCTTCTAGGTAAGCTATAACTACTCTGAAGTTTATTGAATGAGACGATGTCCTAGTAGTGTCATATCACCTACGTCTAGCTTGCACAATTGTGAATGAAACATCCTATAATATAAATCCTCATATGGATCTAGATGTAGAGTCTATTAGAAGAAATTACTGTTAGAAAATGTTGGAAGAGTTAATTTTTTATCTCAAGAACCTATGAAATCCAGGACTCGTGCTGGGAGCATGTCCTCTAACACCTATATCATACACTCGGATTGACCATCATTTTATGGGTGATAGGTTGTGAAAAATAGTATCTACGAACCCAATTCCCTATATAACCCTTTTATAGACTTGAGTTAAAATGAGTGTATCTTTATAATACAATAGTACATGTAACTCCGTGAAGGCATGCAATCTCTCTAATATATAAACTTCCTAGATTATCCAATAAAACTGTCTCTCTAATGGGTAAGAAGTGAGTGAACTTTGGAAATATATCTATGATCACTTATCCTATGTCACATCCTCAAGGTGAACTAGGCAATCCTATCACAAAAAATCCATAGTGATAGAAAATTATTTCCACTTAGGAATAGGAAAGGAGTTTAAAATCCATGTTAGTTGCTAGTGTTCCTCCTTTAGCTACTAATAGGTGGATTACTGAGTTATGAAACCATCAATCTTCATTTTTAGACTAATCCACTAATACTGGCAGTGTTAAACATAGTTCATCTTAGTTAGACTAGGATGTACTTCATAAGTGAAATCTATATAATCTCACATAAATTCCTCTTATATGTCTGATCAAACCCAAAAATTCCCATGAATGGGCAAGATATTAACACTGATAACATTCCAACTTGGTTGTGGGTCTTTGCCTATAATGATTTCATATTGGAAAAATCCTTTAGGATATGAAAATTTATTTATCTTTATTCTATCTAGAATAGAAAATTTTAATGGTAAAGAAGCATGAATAGACTATTTCTGATACTCCTAGACCACTAAGTGCATCTTATAAAATAGTTCCATCAACTGCCAATCACTAATGGCCTCCTGATCTGCATTTTTTTGAGTCTAATGGCTTAGAGAACTAGAAGAAACATTCCATTTTTTATGGTTTTATAAGTTAGATAAAAATAAAATGACTATGGGTACTCAACCCACTTTCTCAGTATAATATTTAAGTCATGTAGTATAAATATATAATTGAGTATTTTGCGGTCCGAGTACACCACCAAATTTTATCCCAATAGGTATTGCCTCCAACAACACAAGTCATGGACCACAAAAAATACCTCTAGAGAGTGTGTTGGGTAATTATGCTATTGAGGCCTCAACTTATGAGACTTTTACACTATAAATCAATATCACTCCATCATAAATTCTCCCAGCCCGATGCATGATGCATCACAACAAACCATGTATCCTCTAATAGGATTAGGTAAAATCAGGACTGGCGCTGAATTCAATATCACTTTTAGCTCTCAAAAGGCCTTATTACACAATTCAAACCTTGTTATCATGAAATGCTAGTGAAAAAATATATCTATACATCAATTTTTTATATTTTAACATTTTTTAATTGATATTCATGCTGGATACAATATAAATAATAGTATTGACATCAGTTTTAATAAAACCAATTTCTTAACCTTAACTAAAGGTGAAATGAAGGGGAATTTCTACATTGTGTTATTAAAACATGATTTTGAAAATATATATCAATGTTAGTTTTTCTAAATAACCGACATAGGAAATATCACATTAAAATTTCAACAGTGGGTTTTTTTTAAAATCGACATTAAAAGTCAAATTATTTTTAACATGGAAAAACTATTTTAATGATTTTAGCGTCAATTTTTACAAAAAAACAACATTGAAATTCCAATTTAAGGTGTTAAACATCAGTTTTTGGTAAACAAAACCAATGTTTAAATTCTATTCTAATACATTCAACATCAATTTTTCATAAAAAACCATTGAAATTATAATAATATTGATTCCATGTCTATTTTTATAAAAACTAAAATGGAATATTCATTTTTAAAGAAATTATATGTTAAATTATAAGCACTAAAATAATATAAAAATCATTAATACAAAACAAAATATTTATAAGAAAACATAAAAATCATAAAAAAATATAAGAAAATAAAATTTAACAACTTAAACAAGAAAAAACATTTTATAAATATTTATTTATTATGATGATGGTTTCCAATGCATATGGGAGAATAGTATATAAGCTAAAACAATTTAAACTAAATTCACCAAAAAGATATATATAGAACACATTAAATTGAAACTTATCAAAGAGGTAAAATATTAAGTGTATATGAAATTAATAATTCTAAAATAGAGTAAAATATTTAGATCACATAAAACATTTCATTAAACAATTAATTCAATGATATCAAACACCTGTTAAAATAAAAGATTCTTTTTTTGAACAATTTTAATTTGGAAAATGAAATATTAAACATAAACATTAAAAAAAACTTAACACCGAAAAATAAACTTATTAAAATTTACGATTAAATTAAAATGTAAGATATTTTTATAAATAATTCTATTCAAATGGGTTTTAGAACGAATAAATGAAAAAACCCAATTATATAAAACAAAACCAATTTAACTAAAACTAAACATAACTATATATTATGAAAACCATTTAAAAAATTCTTACAAAATCATGTATAACTGGATAGTATGATTTTAATATTTATTAAATTTATTTATAAAATACAATAAATTATAAAATTTAAATATTTTTATCTATAAACTCATAAATTTTAAAAAGATAAACATGAATATAAATTTGAAATTTTCATCTAATAAATACTAAATTAAACAACCATAAAACCTCTAATCAACCCATGGTTTCTAAATCCTCTTTTTTTATAATCATGAAACGTTAGTACCATTTCAATTAATTTTCAATAATTTTTTAAATATTATTAAACAATAAAAAGCGAATATAAAATAAAGATTCAATGTTTGGTTTTTAGTTTGATGACTCATAACAGAAAATACATTGAGGGTTAATACCGAAAAAATATTCTATAGAAGGGTATAATATTCTTTATTCTTAGATACCAATAGAACAAATGAAAAGGGAAAAATTAAGGATTAAATAAAAAAATTGAATATGAGAGAAAAATAAAATAAAATAAATATTATATCCCCATAAGATTCTAAACTACTTGAAAACAAAAAAATTCCCCATTTTAAATAGAAAGAAATAATGTAAACATATCAATCTCAAGAAAAAAGTATAAGAATCGTTGAATTTTGATAGGTGGAGAAGAAAAATTGAGGTTAAAATTCAAACCAAGATGATGCAAAAGATATCATCTAATCACCGAGATGATGAATTTAAATATCTTAATAGTAAATTTCAAGGTTTAAGTAATAATAAGAACCTAGAATTCCCTAAACATTACAATGAAAACAATCAATAGAAATATTAAATGTTGGTAGTATATGATTAAAATTTATGATGGTGGTTCTCATTAGAAAAGATGTCATGAAGTTGGGTATGTTCATCATTTCTATACCACTTGAACCCCATCAAAATACACAACAAAATTGAATGATATTAAATTAAAAGATAGAATATTTTTATATAAAACGAAAAATAATTAATACAACTAACCTTATAAAATTTAGTCATTGTCCTTATTGTGATTATCTCATCCACCAATCGTAAAAAAATTATTTTATTTCACCCTTCCTTATTGACGATGAAACTGAAGTTATGAAACATTGAATTGAAAATAAAAACCAACACGTATATATACAATACAAAACATATGTTATCTGATATAAAATATATTTACCAAAAATTTCACATAGTTTATTTTATTTGACCTATTTTTAGATTATCTTTCATTGTTAAAACTTTTACATGACATGTATTTTCATATATTAATTTCTAAAACAAGTAAAAATAATAATAATTAAGAATAAAAAACCTATAAAAAAGAATAAAACATAACAATTAGAAAATTTTCCAAAATATTTAGGTTCTCTTCCTAATATAGTAACTTAAAGAAAAGAAAAAAACTATAAAATAAGTCAAAATATAATAATTTAACGAAGAAAAAATAGCACAAATACTAATTTATTTAAATTTAATTAAGATACACACACCTGAAATACTTAAAACCAGTTAAAAAACAAAATAAACATGATTTAAGCATAAATCTATTGTATAATTACTCATTTTTTAAACATAAATTAAAATTGGAATACATTATAATTTAAATGTTGATCACGCATAAAAATAGTTCGCAAAATATGAAGATGGGTACATTATTCATTTTTATATGGCTCTACATAATAGAAAATATTCAGTAACAATGAATGTTATATGATTAAATTAATATTTTAATATAATACCTAACATAATTAATATAACTAACCTTTTCAAATTCACCCCTCATCTCAGTTTTGATTACCTCAATCATGAATCATAAAACAAAATAACTGCGTTTCACCCTTTCTTTTTTATAATGACTTTGCGGTAATGAAACATTAACCTTAAAATAAAGACCACACAAACACACACACACACACACACATATATATATAAGAAAAAACATATATTATATAATATAAAATATATTTACCAATAATTTCATGGAGTTGATTTCTTTGGATTTTGTATCAAAAATTGATAATTGGTTATCCTCTTTCATGACCATTATTTTCATATATCAATTATCAAAATCTATATAAATAATAATAATTAAGAATAATTAAATTATAAAAAATAGTAATACTTGCTTGTTTAACAATTTTCTAAAAGATTTATGTACTCTACTTAATAAACTAACTTATGTACAAGAACAACTCTATAAAGTCAAAAATAATATACATACTAAAATTATAAAACAATTTGTATAAATAACAATTTCATTAACTTTAATTAAAATATTAATACCTGATAGTTTAAATCAAAATAATAATTAGAAAATACTTGCAATGAAACTGCTAATACAGGTTAGTTCTTCATTTATATAGAACTCGACATCATTAAAAATATAAAATAACAATGAATTTTATAAGATTAAAAAACTAAATATTTTGATATAAAACATAAAATTATTAAAATATCTAACCTTATAAAATTAATTCATTAGTCCAATTTTGATTATATCACACATGAATCCTACAAAAATTAACCACATTACACCCTTCCTTTTTGACAATGAAAATCTGTATATATAAAATTAACTTGAAAAAAAACCAACATACATATATATAACACAAACCAAATATTATGTAATAAAAATAATAATTAACATTACATCCATGTATTGGATTTTGTTTGGATTCTTTATTGATAAGTGATCTTTGTTATTATTTTTACATGACCGACATTTTCATATATATCAACTAAAAAATCTTGTATACATAGTAAGAATTAAAAATAACAAATTTATAAAAAATAATAAAACTTCCTTCCTAACAAGTTTCTATTTTTTTTCTGAAAACTACATAACAAAGAATAAAACCAACTTATTATTCACTCATTTGGATATAATACAACTAACATCCAATAAGCACTACAAAATAAAATATTCACAATTAATGACATTATAATGAATATTACTTCATAATTATCTTATTGTTATTACCCATTAAGTAATGGAAAAACCCATCACCGAATACTAATATTTGATAATCTCTCACATACATATGTAATTATTGAATAATTATCCAAATATTTCACAACCATTTAAATGAATTCTTGATCTATAAAACCATAAACACTAGTGGTATAAATTTTAACGAGAATCATGTGTAGATACCTAATTAAATATGTAATATAGTAAGTCTCTTTAAATCATCATTATTTAAAGAAAAAAAAACTAAAACCTAAATTTACTTATATAGAAAATAACTACAACAAAGACATGATATGATCATAAACATTAATCAAATCCATGATATCTTATTTGAATATTCTCATTGGATAGTCTCTTCCAAATATATCATACATCATCTAAAACTCGTAATTATTATCCAATAAAGAAGAAACTTGGGACAATATTTTTAGCCCATCGAAATTCTTTGGTGTATTTAAAGTTGTTGGTTCTTGAAAATTATTTTTCTTTTTTACCAATTATGTTGAATTTAGATACACTTATATAAATAAATTTTTATAAAACCTTATATGTAATTTTCAATCAAATGTAAATAATATTTAAAAAACAAAAAATTCCACATATTTCATATGATGAATAAGGATAGTCAGCCAACGAAAAAAAGACCCATAAAATATAAAACTCTAGTAACATCTTTGGTAGGAAATAAAAGTAGACTCTTTTGATCAATGATATCATATACTAATATTTTTACCTAACCTAACTACACATGATAGAGATATATAGAATCCCCAAAAATATGTATGACTCTATATAGTAAAATACGTACATAGTGATCTCTAGTATATAAATCATAATATAAGGTTGAGTCTGAATGAGGAGGTGGAAAATATAAGTAGGAAATCTTGGAAAGCTAGGATAGCTAGGTAGTTTGGGCACTCTTGGAAGGCTGGGGAGGATGGGGCCATTGTCCAGGCTATATAGGTTGTGATTAACTCATCAATAATTTAATCATAGCCTACACAACTACTTTAATTTGATCAAAAATAGACTATTTCAGGTGTTTCAGATCACATTTTAAGGAATATATTTCTAGGTCTCCATATTTTTTACATTGATTATAAAACACATTCCAAATACTAACACACACCTCATATCTTCTTATGAATACGGGGCTTTCTGGCTTTCTAAAAGAAGTATCTAGGATGTCCACCCTACCCTCATAGAAAAAAGTCCATTATAATGCATTCTCCTAAACATAATCCTAAAATAAAAATTTAATAAGGTATATTAGTGTTATTAATTTGAAAAATACAAAAATTCATTGAAAATAAAAATCAATTTTATATAATTTTTTCAACTACTTCTTTATATTACTCAACATGATACTTTTTATTTTCAATTTATTTATCTATTCCATTTTTTCTGGTGAGTGGGGGAGATGGATGGAAAACATGACCTCTTCTGAATCACTACTACATTGATCTCATAATGCACCAAACATTTCTATAATCATTTTCTCCTCTAATAAATGATTCCCTCCACATGAGAAAATATAAAGGTATACATTCGACAACTAGATCCCATGATGAGATATCTTGTAGGCCTGTAACCTAAAAATAATCTAAAAATTAATTAGGAAATATAAATGAATTTTTAAATTATAAAATAATTATCATTCCATAAATGCTTCATCATGTTTTCTGGAGAAAATATTTTTCCATGTACTTAGATCTTAAAACCCATACTTTTGGTAAGGGTTTTGATTTTGAAACATCCCAAAAACATAATTTTTTTCAATTTTTGTTAACATATCCCCGTAGAACTATTATAATAGAGAAAAATCTTTTCTTAATTTCTTTTATTTCTTCAAAATTTAATGTCATATTTTATTGATTAAATTAATTATTAGTTATAAAAAATATCCAGTTTTCATAAAATAAGATAAAATAAATCAATTGAGATATTTTACCATTATATAATCCAATAGCTTCACTTTCATCATCTTGTTGAAAAAATTAAAATTTGGATATAAAATGCTAATCCTTTAATGGCTCTTCCTAGAGATATAACTACTAAAATGTGTTGCATTTGGGCCAGTTGAGATATAATTGTAATTAAAATTAATATGTAATCTCGAGCCTCCATGATCAAGTGACAGTATTGGTAAAAGTGTAATATCAAGTTTAGCAAATCTAGATATCATTTTATCTAAAGAAGAAGAGGAGGACTCCTCCATAGGAGGCACATCAGAAGTCCTATAATTATTTTTTAAAATTAAACATTTTCTTTCATTAATTAATTATATTACTGAATATTTCATAATATAAAAAAAAGACATATACCCTGGTAAATCTTTTTCTGCCACTATTTCTACCTCTAGAAAAATGTAAGGAAATTATGTTAGTATGAATATTATTAGAAATTTTAATATATAAAAAAGTTTACAAAAATATCTAAGTAAAAAAAGCGTTACACATGTGTAAGTTTAAAAAAAATTATATTATGATTCTTAACCAAAAAATTTGCAAGTTAAACTATTAAATATAAATATTAATTCTAAAATGTTAAAAACATTTATAAATTTAAATATCATCGTTATAAAAAAGTTTTTCATATGAGAAAATTTAACAAAAACATAGTGATATATAATAGTATTTTCAATCAAAAATGTGTAACCATAACTATTTAATATACAATTTTGAACAAAAATCATATAAATAATCAAAAAATATATAATTAAACATCTATTAATTAACAAAAAATTGTGTTTTTACACATAAATTTCAAAAACTAAATAACATATAAGTATTTAGATGGATAATTAGGAGATCAATTTGGTGTTTTCCTATATCCCTTTAGCATGATCATTTCTTAAAACATGTACTAGGTTTGTATTGTATTGATTGTTATCATCTGGAAATCATGTAATAGATGTATAAACCACATATAAATCTATAACATCATCATTATACTCACCACCAAAAAGAATTGTTTCCCTTAAAAAATGATGGACCATTGATCCTTTATTAGATCAATGACATAAAATAATTAATATTCATGTGTATCAATGATAAATGGATCCTATTTGGAACTACATATTCTTAAATAAACCAATGTAAACCCATAATCATCATGTTTCACACCAATGTTTCTATCAAACTAGTTACACTTATACAATATGACTCAACATTTAGTAAAATTAATTTCCTATATGTACTAAATAACTATAATATATAGGATAGATCTATAAATTGGGTTTTAATATATTTTCATTAAAAATTAATTTCTTCATTAGTGAACATTTCCCAACTCTTTTTAATTGTATTCTTGTCATCTTCATTTTATTTTGTAGCATTTTAACCATTAATTTTAAAATCAAACCATGTGAACACACTATGTGATGGCCCCCCTAACAACCATTTCAATGTTTCTAATACATATATATCTATGATGAAATTCTATTTAAATCATGGGAAAAATATCATTTTATTCTCAATCATAAATAAATTTTCATTTATTTTTGGATATCATACCATTAATGCATCAATATGTGATGATATATATGGTTTAACATCATCTGTGTTGTTCAAAATGTAAAAATGGACCTACATCACATCATCATGTAGTGTTAAATTTTTATTTATTCCTCAAATCCTATTAATTTTTCTATCAACTATCATATTTCAAGATATAGGGATAATAATATGGTCCAATTCATTAAAAATATTAGTATAAAATACAATCACCTTTTTCGATGAAATTTTTTGAACAATAGAGGCCTATGGTCGATGATGATTTTTGACATAACCCTTTAAAATTTTCATATATATTTTAAAAGGAAACATCCAATGTAAATAAAAAGGACAACTTATTCCTATCTCATGCACTAGATAAATCACCTGATGAACCATTATATCAATATTTTTTAGAGGGAAATACTCTAACGACCAGAAATTTTAATAATATTTATTTCCTAATTTTGTGTGTTATTTTATTTTATACTCAACAAAACTATATACTTTAATTAATGAAGTGAGTATAATTAAATGAGACCATTGGGTTTTGACTGTTATATGATCATTGTTCAATATGAAATTTGGAAACTAAACTCGTAACGTTATAATTATTGTTCAAAATTTTAAATGATCTTGGTTAATTAATACAAAAAGAAGAGTCGATGGCATCATCTAGTAGACTTGGTCCATATAATGCCCATATATCAGAGATTTGTAAAGAGGTAGCATCACTGGGCTTTGCTCTGGAAAAATCCCAAGACGAACTTCAACATTTGAAGCTTGAATGGAATCACCTATGAGAGAAGTTCAAGCTGATAGAAATCACCACTTGTGCAATGTTGTCCAAGACACCCCAAGATTCTATCACCATAGTACACCTTAAACTTTGGTCCTATGATGGTGTAAAAAGGGGCTATGTAACGAAGCCTCAGTTACTTTCTATAATCCTTTTGTATAAATAAAATTTTTACTTCTTATTATGATAAAATTTGTGAATTTAAAATGTTCTGATAAATATAAGATGAATTTATAGAAGTTCCATATTATTAATGAATTTTGAAAAAAGGGGTATTTTAAAATATATTATATTCTTTAAATAATTAATAATGTGAATTGATTTTCAAAAAATGTTATTCTACCGTTGTTTTCCTTAAAAAATTTAGAGTCTAATAAGATCAACTTAATTTTTAGTGAACATTAAAGTATGAATAGTAACATACCCGTATGAATAGTAATGAATAATAAATCGACCACAAAAATAGAAACTTCACCCATGAATGTATAAATACATTTTAGATGTCTTAAAAGTAAAAAAACAATCATAGTATAAGTTTTTGGAATTTTTATATGTCATAAATATTTTATTTACAATATTATAAATAATTTAATAATTTAAAATGGAAAATTATTTTCATAAAATGTAAACATATATTGTTACTTTATTGTCTTATTGTTATACGATAATTTTATGAGACCTTGATTATATTTTTAAGGTGTTACAAAATGAGTTAATGTTTTAGAATTGTATTTTTGGAATAAATAATGATTTTATTTAAAAATTAAATTAAAAATATATAGAAAATCATTTTCATAGAATGAAGTTCATTTTTGAATTCAGATCATTGATATTAGGTTAGAGTGATTTTTTAAGATTTTTCAGAAACAATTGATTTTTCGGTGATTAGTAAAAATACTGTTTTGAGTTTCGGGTGTTTAATGACATCATTGATGATGTAATCATGATGTAATAAATCTGGTCGACTTGTGAATAGTAATATATTTTATGAGATGTCCCAAGTAGAAAATACCAAGGTAAAATACTATGGGAAAGCCCATGGTTTTGCAAATACCACCGATGAGGTGTCCCTTAGAAATTAATTAAATACTCCCTATTTCTTGCTATAAATACCAAGTCATTCCTTCAGTCATTTCATTTCAAAATAATCCTCAACTAAGTTGTAGTCTTTTTAAGTCCCAAACAGTCCTCCCAAGGTTCCCTCAAGCCTCCCAAGGTCCCAACATTCAAGCTTTCGATGTTACTCTTCAATGTAAGGGAACCTTTCACCCTCCTCTTTTAAGTCATGACTTCCTTTATTTTATTTCTTATAGTTCCATTTTATTATGTGGGTGCTTGTTATTAAATATCTTTTCTACTTTCCATTTCATGTCCAAATTATGAGAGACACTTTCCGCTCTCATCAATTGATTTTCTGAAATTTTAAGTGACGTCGTTAGGCTGCCGAATTTTTTGTAAAAGAAATCGCATTTTCTCCTTCCTTTCATGTTTCCTTTTCATTTGGTATGACATTCAAATATCCATACCATGATCTTATATCTATTTTATTCTTTATTTATACTATATTATGATTTTTTTATGAGTGGGTTTCCCTTGTACCCTTTGTTTTTAATGTTTTCTAAAAGGATTTTATGTAGCCATTATGCTATAGAAATTTCATCTCAAAATTCCTCTCTTTCTCTCAAGAAATTTTCTTGTTTTATATATGTGAATAACCAGACCTATATCTTTTCTATGGGTGTTCATAAATACAAAAAAATGATATATTTTCTCTTGGAATTGACATACATATAACCCTCACTCCCTTTCCATGGGTTATGAATGACATAATGATCTTATTTTTAAGAACTTTTAAAACGCCACAATATTGAAATGAAACCTATTTATTTTTTTATCTATGAGTTATTTATGAAATGTTTGATTATGATATATGTGGCTCACATGAATATAAATACATATTAAGGGTGCAGCCATATAGTTATCCAATGTATTAGGTAAGGAATTTAATCTCTTGAGATGACAAGTTTCACGATACCTTGGCGAATAACCTTGGTAAATTTTTTATGACACCTTGGGAATGAACCTTGGTGATATGTTCATGGCTTTATAAATTAAATTTTAAATCCACATATTCAAGTCATGTTTCATGTTATTTTCATTATGATATTCCTATACTTCCATTGCTCAAGTATTTATGTTTTTTAATCAAGTTCTTATTAATATAACAAGTAAACTGATTCCCTTCTTTATCCTTACTGGGTCTTATGCTTACTCTTTCCTTTGGTATATGTCTCCAGGTTATGAGATGCAGTAATTATACATAGGATAAACTTTTCATGAAGTTTTTCATGTGTATTTAAAAGGGTTTTTTATGTTTTCATGTTTTATTGTTCCTGATTTCTAAGATATAAGACTTTAAAGACCCTCTGTTTACAAATTATAATGAAAGGTTATGTAATAAAAATAAGGGATGCCATAGATGGTATCAAAGGATAGTTTAGTTATTTATGGAAATTAGGCTATGAAAAAATCAGAATAACCCTATAGAAAGGTTTAAATAAAGGAATACTTCCTGTAATTTTGGTGAGTATTGACTAAGTGGTTTATCAATAAAATACATCCCATTCTGGATACGGGCTGGTAGAGGCGGCTCTGGCACAGATGTACCAAGGAGTGAGAAATATAACAAGGAGTTTCAGGCTTGACCTGGGGTATGCTGGTACACGACAAGGGGTCTTTCTTCACTATTGGTTATGATACTCCCGGGGGATATGTTTGGTTAATCATAAGATTTTTATGAATCATTATGAAGGATTTATAGAAAAATGTAATTGTATAAAGCATAAAGTTTTAAAATATAAAAACCTTTATAGTTAAAAGATTCATAAATGAAATAATCTTATCAATAACGTTTTATTATTTTAAAAAATGGTGTGCAATATGAGGAACCGTGAAAATGGTGATCGTAATAGACCATGCGCTGACGACCCTCTGATGGAATCTGGAATAAAAATTTCATGAAAATGACGAACCAACTGAGTTAAGTTATGGAAAATAACTTGAATAAAGCTGATAGATAGATCTCACCATGAAGGGAACAACATTATGTTGATTCCTTTATGCTTCAACTACCACCAAGCATTATTGGATCAACTGACCCACTGATTGCTGGGCAGTGGATCAGCTCTATTGAGAAGATATTTTTCATGCTTCGTTGTTCAGAGAAATAGAAGGTCACCCTGGATGTATATCGCTTAGAAGGAGAAGATGATAAGTGGTGGGAACTGATTAAAAACCCAAGGTAAAGAGTGGAGGTTTAAGATATGGAGTGGGAAGATTTCAGAGGGATCTTCTTCAGTAACTATTTCCCTCGTTCCATGAGAACAAGAATGGAGAAGGAATTTCATGAGCAGAAGAAGAAGGAGATGAATCTGTTAGAAGGTATGAGATGAACTTCACAAGGTATTCACGTTACATCGCAAGATTTGTCATGGATCAAAATGGTAAGGTTGATAGATTCTTCAGTGGACTGAGACCTCATCTACGGAATAATACGGTAAACCGAGACTATGATAGCTATGAGGAGATTGTGCGAAGTGCGATAAAAGTTGAGAGAGAGTTTGGTGAGATACAGTGGTCTCATAAATCTAACAACAAGAAGAGATCGATGGAGCCCAGCATAGGGAGGACCTTTGATCAAGACAGAGGAGGAAAGGAAGTGCAACGTCCCATGTGTAATATATGTGGGAAGAAGCATTCATGGAACTACCTTCTCATGAGAGGGAAATGATAAAAGTGTGGAAGAGATGGCCATATTGCGAGGAATTTTTATAGTGTGGTTAAACCTAAACATCAAAACAGTAATGACAAGGGGAAGACGGTGTAGGCCCTACCTGATGTCTAGTTCTTTAAGTGTGGACAACTCGGGCACTTTTCCAATCATTTTCCAAATCTGAGGGCTATAGAGGGGAACCACCATATTCCCCAGCAAAGGCCAAGGGATAAAGGTCATACTTTTTCTATCATGACAGCCGAAGTTGAAGCTCCGAATAATGTGGTAGCAGGTCCACTTTCTGTTCTCACAAATCTAACAAGTACGTTGTTTGATTCTGGTTCTATGCATTCCTTTACATTCTCCAAGTTTGCAATGAATTTTGAATCAACCCCTGATTTTCTAAACATAGAGTTATTAGTCAATACTCTTAGTGGGATTATCCAAGCATCATCTGTGTCTAGAAACTCTAGTATTAACTTTATTGAGCACAATCTTTTTACAAATATAGTAGTCATTCCCATGCTATAATTTGACATTATACTAGGGATGTATTGGCTCTCAAAGTATAATGCTAAAATCAAATGCAGAAGAAATGAAATTTCAGTAGTCTTGAATGGAAAACCTACAGTTATCTTCTAAGTAGAGATATCTCAACCTGGCCTTTTTTTAGATGAACCTCCTATATCCTTCTTTATGGAGTTGAGCAGTGAAGAGAAAGAAGGAAATGAGAGTTTGAGGATAAAAAATGTCCCCATCGTCTAGGAATATTTTGACATATTTCTTGAGGAGTTTCCAGAACCTTCCCCAGAAAGAGAGGTAGAGTTATCCATTGAACTCGTACCTGGATCTCATATGACATCAAAGACCCCGTATAGGATGAAAAATGAAAATATGGAGGAGTTAAAGAAATAACTCCTGGATATTTTGGAGAAGGGTTTTATCTGACCAAGTGTGTATCCTTGGGGAGAACATATTCTCTTTGTGAAGAAGAAGGATGGATCGATGCGGTTATGCATTGATTATATAGAACTGAACGAGATCATAGTAAAGAACAAATACCCTCTTCTATGAATTGATGACTTATTTGACCAACTTCGTGGGGCTCAATTCTCCTCTAAGATTGATCTTCATTCTGGTTATCATCAATTGAGGGTGATGAAAAAATATATTCCAAAAACTTCCTTCTAATCAAGATATGGGCATTATGAGTTTGTTGTTATGCCCTTCATACAGAATAATGCACATACTATTTTTATAGATTCGATGAATAGAGTATTTAAGTACTACCTTGATAACTTTGTGGTAGTTTTTATTGATGATATTCTTATATATTACAAAAGACATGAGGAACCTGAGGATCATCTAAGGGTTATTTTGCAAACTCTATGAAAGGAGAGGCTTTTTGGGAATTTTAGCAAATGTGAATTCATGTTACAACAAGTTGCTTTATTGGGGCACATTGTTACCGATGAAGGAATCACAATCAACCCTAAAAAGACAATATTTATAGAGGAGTGGCCTTAGCCTACAACAATAACTGAGATTTTTAGTTTCCATGTACTAGCGAGATTTTATAGGAGGTTTGTGAAAAACATTTCATGACTTTCTAATCCATTGACCAAGTTAAGTCGAAAAGGGGTCAAGTTCATCTGGAAAATGGAGTGTGAGGATAGTTTCCAAGACATGAAGAAGAGATTGATTACTACACCCATGTTAAATCTACCCTCAATTGGAGAAGGATTTATTCTTTTTAGTGATGCATCTCTAAAAGGGCTTGGGTGCATCCTCATTAAAGATGAAATGGCCATTGATTATGCATCTCGACAATTGAAGAATCATAAGAAAAACTATCCTACGCATGATCTAAAGCTGTCTGTGGTTGCTTTTTCTCTAATGATATGGAGTCACTATCTTTATGGGGAGAAATGTGATATATACACAGATCATCAAAGTTTGAGTATATTTTCACACGAAAGGAATTGAACATGAGACAAAGGAGGTGGTTGGAACTTCTCAAAGACTATGATTGTTCAATTCATTATCAACCTAGAAGATCAAACAAAATCATTGATGCATTAAGCTGGAAAGAACCTGTTGTTCTTTTCATGATGAGGATTCAAAGAGATCCTTTGATCAATGACCTAGTAAAACTGGACAAGGTAATTATAAGGGTAGAGACATCATCAACCCTAAACCAAATTATTTCTCAGCCCTTATTACTACATAAGATCAAGATATCTCAAAAAGAATATCCTTTGTTATAGAAGAAGTTTGAGGTTGTGAAGGATGGTAAGTATCCTGAGTTCAATATTGATCCAGGAGGTGTATGAAAATTTCATACAAGATTTGTGTTTCTTCTCCTCCTGAAATAAAGGAGCTGATGGATGAAGCTCATAGCTCTACTTTCTCTATACATCCTGGAATCAAAAAAATGTATAGGGAACATTGTGATCATTATTGGTGGGATAATATGAAACGGTAGATTGCTGACTACACTTCAAGGTTCCTGGTATATCAGCAAGTGAAGGCAAAGTGACAAATTCCAAAAGGGGTATTGCAACCACTACAAATACCAGCATGAAAGTTGGACAATATCACTATGGAATTTGTCACTGGTCTCCCAAGAACATCCAAAGGAAACAATATGATATGGGTTATTGTGGACCGTCTCACCAAGACTACCAATTTTATCTCCATTCGGGAAGGATTATCTCTTGATCAACTTGACAGGATTTACATGAAGGAAGTGATAAGGATGCATGGAGTTCCACTTTCTATCATATCTGATAGTGATCCAAGGTTTACATCAAAATTCAGGAGAAGTCTTCAACATGATATAAGCACTGAATTGAATTTTAGTATAACCTATCACCCCCAAAGTGATGGCCAATATGAAAGGACTATTCATACTCTCGAGAACATGTGGAGAACATGTTTAATGTAATTTAAAGGTGTATGGGATCAACATCTCCCTTTAGTTGAGTTCTCTTACGACAACAGCTTCCACTCGAGCATTCAAATGGCACCATATGAAGCTCTATATAGTAAGCGATGTAGACTCCTACTTGTTGGCATGATGTTGGTGGGAGAAAGATTATTTGGGACTGATCTTATGCAAGAGATGGCAGAAAAGGTCCATTCCATACAGAAACACATTAAAGCTGCTCAGATTCAGCAAAAGAGTTATGCCGACAACCAGATAAATAAAATTTTTACTTCTTATTATGGTAAAATTTGTGATTTTTAAATGTCCATAAAAATATTGGATGAATTTATAGAAGTCCCATATTATTGGTGAATTTTGGAAAAGGGGTATTTTAATATATTTTTTATTCTTTAAATAATTAATAATTTGAATTGATTTTCAGAAAACGGTCTTCTACAGTTGTGTTAAGTAATAAATTTAGATTCTAATAAGATCAACATAATTTATAGCGAATAATAACATACTCGTATAGATAGAAATGAATAGTAATGAATAGTAAATCGACCAAAAAAGTAGAAACTTCACTCATGAATGTATAAATACATTTTAGACATCTTAAAAGTGAAAAAACGATCATATTATAAGTTTTGGTATTTTTGTATGTCATCAATATTTTATTTACAATTTTATAATTAATTTAAAATTTTAAAATGGAAATTAATTTTCATAAAATGTAATCATATATTGTTACTTTATTGTCTTATGTTTATACGATAATTTTATGGGACCTTGATTACTTTTTTAAGGTGTTCAAAAATGAATTATAGTTTTAAAGTTGTATTTTTGGAATAAATAATGATTTTATTTAAAAATTAAATGAAAAATATTTAGAAAATTATTTTCATAAAATGGAGTTCATTTTTGAATTCAGATTATCGTTATTAGGTTAGAGTGATTTTTTGGGATTTTTCTGAAATAATTGATTTTTTCAGTGAATAGTAAAAATAAAGTTTTGAGTTTCAGGTGTTTAATGACATCATTGATGATGTAGTCACGATGTAATCAATTTGGTAGACTTTTTAATAGTAATATATGTTTTGAGGTGTCCCATGTGGCCAATACCATTGGAAAATACCATGGGCAAGCCCTTGGTTTTGCAAATACCACTGATGAGGTGTCCCTTGAAAATTAATTAAACATACCCTCTTTTTTTGTTATAAATACCAAGTCATTCCCTCATTAATTACATTAAAAAATCCTTCTAAACGAAGTTATAGTCATTTTACCTCCCAAGGAGTCCTCCAAAGGTGCATTAATGCCTCTCAATGTCTCTAACATCATGATTTAGAAGTTACTCTTCAAGGTAAGAGAACCTTTCACCCTCCTCTTTTAAGTCATGACTTCCTTTATGTTATGTCTTATAGTTCTATTTTATTTTTTGGGGTCTTGTTATTATATATATTTATTTCTTTAAAGTTTATGTCCAAATGATAATAGACCCTTCCTTCCCTCATCAATTGATTTTCTGAATTTTTAAGTGATGCCGTTAGGCTGCTGAATTTTTTGTAAAAGAAATCACATCTTCTCTTTCCTTTCAAGTTTCCTTTTCAGGTGGTGTGACCTTCAAATATCCATACCATGTTCTTATCCCCATGTTATTCATTCTTTATAATGTATTATGAGTAATTTATGAGTGGTTCACCCTTTTACCCTCTCTTTTTAGTGTTTTCTAAAAGGATGTTATGTAGTCGTTATGTTGCAGAATTTTCAACTCAAAATTCCTCCCTCTTTTTCTCAAGAATTTTTTTATTTATGTGAATTCCCAGACCTATTTATTTTCTATGAGTGTTAATAAATACTAAAAAATGATATATTATCTTCTGGAATTAACTTACATAAAACCCTCACTCCCTTTCCACGGTTTATAAATGACATAATGATCTTATTTTTAAGAACTTTTAAAACATCATGATTTTGAAATAAAACCCATTTCTTTTGTTCTCTATGGGATATTTATGAAATGTTTGTTTATGATCTATGTGGATCACATGAATATAAATAAATATTAAGGGTTTTCACTAATTGTTTTCTAATGCATTGGGTAAAGAATTTAATCTCTCGAGATGACAAGTTTCACGATACCTTGGTGAATAACCTTGATAAACTTTTATGACACCTTGGGGATGAACCTTGGTAATATTTTCATGAATGTATAAATGAAATTTGTACCCACATATCCAATTTATGTTTCAAGTTATGTTCATTATGATATTCTTATACTCCTATTGCTCATGTCTTTATGTTTTTTATCATGTTTTTATTGATATCACAAGTAAATTGTTTCCCTTGTTTACCCTTACTGGGACTTCTGATCACCCTTTCTATTGATGTATTTCTCCAGGTTATGCGATTAAGTAATTATACATAGGATATAATTTTCAATAATATTTTCATGGGGATTTAAAAGTGTGTTTTATCTTTTCTTTTTTTATTTTTCCTGATTTCCAAGACACTAGATTTTAAAGATCCTCTGTTTAAAAAATGCAATGAAAAGTTATGTAATAAAAGGTGGATGTCATAAAGACATTTCAAGTTGAAAAAGTATAAGAGAAGATTCATTATAAAATAAATCTATAATATTTGGATAAATGAATTTACTAAAAATTAATTTTATAAAATTTCATAACCTGATGTTAGTCTCTCTAACAGGTGTTAGAAATTTAGAACATAGTACGACCAGTTGTTGTTGCATAAATACATGACAGTCATTAAATTTCATACCTATTAATTTATAGTCCCTCAATGAAACCAAATTATTCACATTGGAAGAATATCCACTTGGCGTAGGTATTGAATAAATTTCATCCTCTCACAGTTTCTTAATGCGAGACAAGCATGAGGTAAATATATTATATTTCCTTTCATAGTTGGAGCTAACTCAAAACATATTCCCCTGGATGTCAATTCCAATGAATTCTAAAATACATTTTTTTTCATAATATGTCTAATAAGGTTCCAATAAAACTTTAAAATATTTTTTTTCTCAACATGAATAACCTAAATGTTATGTTTTATCACAAATAATCTCTAATAAAATCATTCGAAAAAGATAGATTATTTATTATATAATTTTTTTGATGATAATAAATTCATTTATTTTGAAATGTGAAATAAATATTTTTAACCTTGTCATAATATTCTTAAAATGAAAATGGTTTTGGGAGAATATTATATACATGTGGACCATTAACGTTTTTTCTCAATCTATGATAAGGATGATCAATTTGAAAAAATCTTCGATGTCCCATGTAAATTATCTATATTTAATTCTATAATGTCATATGAGGCCTCTTATTTTAAAATTGGACATTATTTAAGTCCCTTAACACTATATCTAGATAAATTTCCATATGAAAGAAATTAATTTATTGGAAAAATTATCATATCATGAAAAAGAAAACAATATTTTATATATGTATCAAAAACTGTAACATAATTCTCCATAGATGCTTCAAATCATCAATTAATGGTTAAAGATACACACCAATATCATTTCATAGCTGTTTTGGTCCCAAAATTACCAATTTCACCATAAAATATTTTTTATTCATCTAACTATGGTTGTAGGGGAATATTATATTCATGTGAACTGTTAAATGCTTTTTTTTAATCAATAACAAGGATTATTCTCTATGCCCCAATGTTCATTTTATTTCATTCATTATACAATTTTTCTTATGAAGTATCTTCTTCTCAAATTGGACATAATTTAAGAACCTTAACACTATATCTAGATAACTTTCCATATACTGGGAAGTCATTTATTCTAAACATTATCACAACACAGAAAAGAAAATAATCTTTCTTGTATGCATAAAAAACTGTAACACATGTCTCCAATTGAGGTTTCAAATCATTAATAAATGGTGAATGAAACAAATAATTAATTTTCCAAGCTGTTTTGGTCTTGAAATCATCAAATTAATCATAAAATATTTTTTCTTAATATATATCCATGGGGAAATTTTTAAAACATCCAAAATAATAAGCCACGAACTATGTTGGATACTTTGGCTCTAATGTGGATCCATTCCATATGTGAAAACTCCCATTATGATTTTTCTAAATTCACTACCAAAATAAAGAAATTGTTTATCAGATCTCTTCACTGTTGAAAATTAGTAGGGTAACGTAATATATCACAGGAGATGTGATCATCTGTATGTTGTCATAAACATTTTTAATAAATTGAATTTTGAGATAGATGCTTCAAAGAAGGAACTATTAAAAGGTACTGAATTTATTTAGTATAAGGCTTGATTACAATACTTGAGATTGAATAAATGTTGAATTATTAGAATTATTTAAAGTAGTTATTGGAATAAATTACTAAAATGAACTGAATTTATTAAGCAAGTGGTCTGATTATAGTAACTTAGAATGAATCAGAGATGACTTTTCAACAACCATATAGCATGATGTCCCACATTTATGAAATTTTGATAAAAATTTATATTATTTCCTATACAACATATAATAATTGTGGGAAAGAATGTATCTTTTTTTATACCCCAATCCAATTTGGTATAACATTTTATTTTCCTCATAATTGGAATGTAAGTGCTCATTGACTTCTAAATTTAGCTCATTGAAAAGATCAAGAAACTCTGAGAAAATATTATCACTCCACCAATTTCTTTATTTAATGTTAAATAATCTCATAACTATTGATAACACTATATATTTAGTGAAACCAGTGAATAATGTTTTCTCAAAATCTCAATACAATCATTCAACATTTATTTATTTTTCAATGCTTTCAATGTCTAAATCCTAATTTAAATATTCAATTGGATCCAATGTCTCATTCTTAATATTTTAATCAATATTATAT
The DNA here is from genome assembly GCA_963277665.1 of Viscum album. Taxonomy (NCBI): domain Eukaryota; kingdom Viridiplantae; phylum Streptophyta; class Magnoliopsida; order Santalales; family Viscaceae; genus Viscum; species Viscum album. Next base: position 76,767,505 of record OY728163.1, on the reverse strand, counting down.
ATTGAACTTTCCATTATTTTAGCACAACAAATTCAACATGTATAATTATGTATAAAACAATAAAAATTAAGATGATCCTTACATAAAATAAAATCTTTGTTTTGAAGATTCTGTTCAACAAATTCCAAAAAATTATCAACACAGTCTTCATATTCATCAGTGGTTCTTCGTAAATTTATCCAATTTTGATCAATTAATTACACAAGATCATTATAAAAAAGGTGAATATATTAAAACATTTAAAATTTGAAAAATATATAAAAACTGTAAAATATTACACATAAATACGTATAATAAAAATAATCAATTATTGATATCCATTTGATCATGACAAACAATAATACATAATGATCAAAAAACTATTATACATAATTTATCTTTAATAAGAACAGACCATTATACCTAGTTAATCATAAGAAAATTATATATAATTTATCTTCAAAATTTAAAAATTACAAACAAACAGAGATAAATAATTTATAGAACATAAAAAAAATATAATAACTAGAAAATAATTTTCAAAACAAACAAATGTAAAAATAAAAATAAACATAATTTATCTTACAAACAATTATCATAAAAAACAATTAAAAATAAAAAAAATAACGTACAAATAATTATTAAAAATTGATACTGAATTATGAATAATTTTAGAAACAATTTTGAAAAATATTATAAAAAGAATAATAAAAAATAACTTATAAACAATTATTATAATAATTATATGAAAAATTATATGAAAAATTATAAAAAAAATTATTCATAAATTACTTAAAAAATTTATACAAATAGTTAAGAAAAATATTTTACAAACATATATCAAAACAAGAATATTATCATAAAAAATTGTAAAACATAAAAACATATATTAACTTGGATATTTTATAATAACAAATAATTATACATAATTTATTTTCAAAAATAAAAAAAAAATCATACAAAATTTAAAGCTTCATAATGAATGATTCCTCCTGAATTCCAATAAACTAAATCGATATTCTTGTCAATAGAAAAACTTCCACAAGATTACTAGAATATGAGTGAACATAACCAGTAAAAATCCAAAAAAACCTTAAATAATGGTTGTGGGTTTACCGTATTTTCTCGAGGACCATAGAATAAAAATTAATGTTCAATTATCCAAGAAAAATAATGTAACAATATGATGCAAATTTACATCAAGAGAGAATATAAGGTCATCAAGGTTAGAAACTCCCTCAGTGTCATCATTCATTGAGTTTCAATTGAGAGATGGTTTTGAGTAAAATAAGAATGTGAAAAGTGGATACAAATCAACCTCATGAGATAATTGAAGGTCATCAAGGGTCGTCCAATCAATTAGTTCCATCTTTGATCAAGATTCAGTTAAGATAGAGGGTTTCAAGTGAAAGAAAAATAATGTTTTGGATTATTTTTATACTTTTTAAAATGCATTTTCTTCAATTTTACAAAAAAATAATGTTAAATTGTATTTAAAATTGATATTTAACGTTGATTTTTTAAATAAACCAACATTAAAAAGTTATGTATATTATTTTTTTCATATTGTTTCATTAAAAATGACATTAAATTTTTATACATATGTTTTAATGTCAATTTTAATGAAAAATGAAATTAAAAGATAAAGCATAGGAATTTTAATGTTGGTTTTAATGAAAACAATGTTAAAAATTCCAACCCTATTACCATTAATATTGGTTTATAAAAAACCGACCTCAAAATAGAGATGATAAAGAATATATTTCTACCACTGATATATTTTTTGGTCAAGCATATGAGTGTTTTTTCAAGATTAGAAAAATATTGTATAAAGTGATAGTAATATTTAGCCATCTCTAGGAAACATTGTGAGTCAAATAAATTATTGGGATACTCCCATGAGACTATGTCTCTCCCCATATATGGGTCAAATGATACTCTTGTCTCTGAGATAATTTTACCCAGGAAGTGGACATTATTTGTAAAAAGTGATATTTTTTTAGATTGTCATATAGTTGGTTCCCTTTTAGTGTGCCAAAAAGGATATTGAGATATTGGGCATGTTCATGTTGAGTATGTGAGTGCATCAATATTTATTCCATGAAGACTACCAAAATTGAATCCATGTATATATGGAAAACCTAATTCATTAAATCCATGAACACTGCTGGCCTATTTTTAAGACCAAACAACATGACCAAATACTTGTACAAGACATATCTACTTTGAAATATTGTATGTGGTATATTGAATGGTTTATCAGAAGCCTAATTTAGATTGAACTCAAATTGATATCTGAGAAAACCCATATTCCTACAATCTGATTGAAGTGATCATATATATGAGGAAGTGGATACCTGTTCTTAACAATAATCTAGTTCAATTAACAGTAATCCAAAAAAATCCTATGGATACAATCTTCCTTCTTGGTGAAAAGTACTAGTGAACCCCATGAAAAAGTATTGATCCATATATACCCATTAGCTTCTATGTCATCTAGCTACCTCTTGAGCTCCCATAACTTAGGAATAGCCTTCCTTTTTTGAGAAATGGATATTAGTTCGACTCTTATTACCATCTCAATAGTAAATGTTACCTCTCTCACTAAAGGTAGCCTAGAAAAGTTGTAAGGGAAGACATATTAGAAAAGACCTAATAGGAGAGGGGTATTATACTAATTCATTTCCTCATCAACCAAATAAAAAATAAACATCTAGGTCCTCACTTTCCCACCCCACAATGCTCAGGTCCACCTCAACCTTCCCCAACATCCCATTCAACCTTGTGAATATAACTAGTTCTCTCTAGTGATGTAAAAGATACCCTTCGACAATTTCAATTCATATAAGTAATATAGGGAACCTAACAGTCCATCTCGAGAATGATTTCAAAACCTATCATCTTCATAATAAATAGATCTCATACGAAATGATATACACCTACCTTAAATAAAACTTAATTTCACTTGTGTACACTGTATGATTGAAATCCCAAGGTATTATCAACTATAATCGGGCCACAGAAATATGGAATTTCTAGCTCAAGTATATCTGGAATAGAAATAGATATAGAGGAGTGGGAATCACCTATCTTTAAAAAAGAAGAAACTAGAGTGGAGAAAACTAAGGTAATACCATTAATGGTAGATGAATAGACACTTAGTTCATTATGGATCTACTTCATTTCATATATATAGCCTTATCCATGGATATGAGATATATATTGACTTTCCTGGGTAGGAATGCACTACTATGACTTTAAATTTGGGGTCTAGATCCATCGTCAACGAGCACGTCCCAAGCATGTGTAGATGGTAATTCTTAATCTCCATATCTGACGAGAGGATGCACACCCCACTCCTAAACATAGATTTGGTGTATATTCTCACTCACTATCCACTGGATCAATCATTATACAAAATCATAGAATATGACCCATCTTTCTACAATACCGACACAAAACAGGATCCATGATATAATGGGCCTTCATATGTATTGGCCGAAAATATTGATAGTTTACTACCTAGATACCTAAGTGCACACACCGTCTACATCCCCATGAGTAGACTCAGTACAATGTTTCATGCCACTATTCAAAGTAGTTCCATGCCAATGAGCTAAACCACCGAAGATCACACATTCAACCTCTCTTAGGTTATGCTCGATAATGAGTGCCTAATTAACTTTCCTAGATATGGTATTCAACCAGAATATGTTCTCCTATGATCATATTTCATACTAGAGACCATCCTCAAATTTCATTGACATGGATAACACATCACCTAGAAGAAATGAGATAATTTTTAGAGCTCCATGAAATGTGAAGTGTAGTCCATAATTGATAAAGCACCCTAATATAGGTGCATAAACTCTCTTGCTCCATCAACCCTCAATGTAATGGGATAGAAATAATCATAGAAGGCCATCGATAAATCCCTCCAAACCATAAACAGATGAAAATTTTCCTAGTTAATAAGCCCCCACCATCACATATAAGAATCTCAAATATTATACATAGAGATCTTATCTCTCCTCTCAAGTGGTGTCTCAATATCCTTAAAAATAGATAGCATGGCTTCCATCCATGACTCCACATCCTATGGACCACCATCCCCTAAAAAAATGGGTGAATACTAATATTGAAATTACCACATCAACTCTTACATAGTAGGGGATGATTGAACATCTCCCTACACAGTCTTCACGAGTCATAAGAATCCCTCTAAAAACAAGGTATCAACACCCATATCAGGTATAGTAGGAGGTTCATCATGTGGTACCATAAGAGGTAATTATAGTGACTTAGGGCCCACCTCTACTAGAGCATGGCCATTACCACCATCATGGAACAAAAATCATGCACATCACAATTTCATAGCTCAAAGAATGCAATGCACACACCTTAAAAAATATTTTATTACAGATAAGATCATAGATAAAAGAATGGGACATGGACACACATTCCTATATAAAAGGTTCACCCCTCTACCTGCTCCAAACCCTTGTTCTAGGAGACATATAAAACCATAAATAATCACTAGATATACTACCCAATTCCCACTACTAAGGTTGGTTTAGTGAAATGTTCTAGGTTCCATATTTGGGGCTCTGGAATATAGTGTGTCAGTTTTATGTTATAGAGGAAAACACACTTTAAGATGCAATTGTAATCACCATTTAATTGAATCCATTTCGTTTGATCCTTAAGGATATAAAAGTTTCATATTTTTATTTTATACATTTAAATCAGGGTCCATATAGATGAGTTACCATTATCAAGTTATAAGGTCCTACACTATATAAGATAAAATGGCACATTATGTAACTATTAACAAATATTTCATGATGGTTCAATTAGATGGATCACCATTCCGAAATTCTAGAGGCAAACAAATATTTATATTGAAATTGGAATCCATTTAACTAAAACCACTAAATTTTCATCCCATGTGACTTGTATGTCCATGGATTAAGGAATAAAAAATTAGAAATTTAGGTTCCAACATCAATCTATATGGGATAACCCCATTTAGGTTTATGTGGGCAACTTAATTGACAAATTATTTATCACATTTATCATGAACAAACATTATTCAGATACCTTATATCATAGTCATGGATCAACAAAATGATATTTAAAATGTGCGTAGTTAAATGGATATTTCATGGTTATACCTAACATTTGAATACTTGTCACGAACCAACCTGGGTCAACCCTAAACGCATCACCCAAGTCGATATGATGCATGGCCCTAGAGGCATTCCCGATATTCCCGTGCAGGCGACAAGCGCCAGGGCATCCACAGAGAATGAATGGGAACAGTTTCTCCCAAAAAAATAAATAAATCTGTAGAAATAATAGAGCAGCGCAGAATAATTAAACCAAATAAAACGACTAACCAAGAACAAAATAAAATAAAACTAACTGAACTCGAAGTACGAACTAACTCCATGAGACCCCACGGTTCACTCCCTGACTCAACAATCAACCATCGCCCAAGAAGAGTGCACCGAAGCTGAAGCCTGTACAAACACTAAAAACAGAAATGAACTATAGGAGTGTGTATTAAAACTCAGTAGGTAAGACCAATATCTATTCCCAATGAACCTACTTTAAAATAAAAGAAACATACGTTTTCAAGTGTGAACTACAATGTATAAAAGTAAGGATTTCTACATGTTTCTAAAAAAAGTATGATTCATTTCCCTCATTCATTTCTCAAGTACTCAAGTTATTATTTTTGTGGGAAATTAGAATTTTCAAAAGGGGAGGTGATGTTTAAATTTTCAATTTTCATAAAAAGAATAAAACACCCTTCTTTGAAAACAGTTTCCATAATCCACACAAAAACCACACATCACTTTCCAAAAAAAATAGTACACATGAAACTGCTAAATTATTTAAACATCGTGGGAAACAAAAATAAAATATACGTATAGGTAACACATTTAACACTACAAGCACTAAGAACGGGTAGACATAGGTGAACCCAAAAGATCATGAACAATCTATAAGACACCAATACATGAGACCTCATCCCCATTGAAATGTCACACATGATGAAATAAAAACTCTCAAATGATCAGCCATCATTTCTCAGGTAGGATGAGTAAAAATCCCATAGCAACGAACCCAGACAAATTCGCCTACTATGGGTCACTGGTCAGTACCATAACCTACCAGGGGGGAAATCATTCTCAGAATATTATCTCGATATTCTAGGTTTTTATGTCGCATGAATTTAAAAGGGGGTGGGCCAACCGATGCCAATAGTGTATCCAATCACAATATATATATAATAAAGCATAATAAGAATCACCCTGAGCCACTCCATAGGGAAACGTCTTGCCTTTAAACCATTCAAGAACCTGGAAGCCTTAAGCGGGGACCTCCCAAAAACCAGTCGCAACCATGGAAAGAGAGTTATCCTGTGAGGGTTTACATCAAATTTTTTTTATCATTTTCCATAAAGTTCCAAACAGCCATTACACATGTTTCACAAATCACCACTTTAAAAAGAACCAAATTATTGCTCCAAAAAGGGGGAATAACCACCACTTTCTCTTCCAAAACAATACAAAAAACTAATTTTATTATATGACCAAATCCAATTTGAAACCATTTAGGGAACCCAAAAATACCACTTCACAAGATGTCAATATTTTTATAAAACCAAACCAAACAATTTTATTTTTCCAAAAAAACCGTGAGAGCCAACCGGGCAATTTATCAGCAACACATACAACATTTACTAAAATAGTTTCCATTTATGACTCAACCAGGTGCAAACCAAAATTTCATTCCACGAACTTATTTAAATTGATAATTCGAGTGTGAAATTAATAAAACATTTAATCAAACAAATGGAAAGAACAAACATAACCAAATGACAACATTTTACACACAACAATAATTAAACTATCAATTCGTACACCAAATAAATTAGCAAAAAATTTCACATCAATTATTAGCACAATTATAGGATGCAAACATCAAGAAACATATTAAATTAAATCATAAAGGTAAGATCAATTAGAATCCAACCTCGAGAACAAAGCGTGAGAGCAACGCAACCTCGGAGCCAAGCCGCAATGACAATGCCCACTAGGAAATGCCTCGCGCGGTTCCTAAAATATCAAACCTACCCAAAACAACAATTAATTAAAAAACCCTAATTAAAACATGGTAATATATATATATATATACACACACAATAGAAATATAAAATTGAGTATGAGACAAATGGGTATACCAGATGGAGGGGTATACACGCTGGAAGGGGCGGCGTATAGATTGGGGATCACATCGGTAATGGCAACACACCAGAGATGAGTCAGGTAGGAAGGGTGGTTCCCTGAATTTTGTGCATCAGGAGAGTTTTTTTTTACATTTTTTCAAAAAAATATTTTTTAAAATACCACTAGGGTAAAAAAATTATTTTTTTAGCTTCCAAAGGTGGAACCTGGTGTGCCACCATTGGGGGTTTTTTCGCCCAGGGCAAGGCGGCACATGGTGTGCCGCCTTTGCCCAAAAACTAACCACAAAGGCGGAACACCAGGTTCCGCCTTTGCATAAATATGTTTTTTAAAATTTATTATTATTTTTTGTTTTGTTTTGTTTTATATATATATATATATAAACTTTTCAGTAGAGTTTTTCTACTATTTAATATCCAGCGGTTCTGCCATTACAGCAGTCTGGATTCTGACTGATACCCTCACCCAGGACTCCCTTTTATAATGGGGTTTTCCCTGAAAATCAAACTGCATTTCCGATGTGGGATTCTGGTTCTTCTTTTCCTGCGCAGTACATTCTGCGTTTCTGATGTGTGATTCTGTTTCAAGTACGCGACTTTGAAAGACTATAAAACATAAATTAGAGGACCAATATAAATGAAACTTTAAAAACTGATTAAAATTATAAGAAATAGTTGAAAACAAAAATAATTTCATAAACAATGATGATACAAATTAATTTATATGCTTTCAAAACCACCTACTTGAAACTTAAACATATTTCAAGTACGTGACTTTGAAAGCTTATAAAAGATAAACTATAACACGAATATAAATTAATCATTAAACATTGATTAAACATATAATAAATAGTTGAAAACAAAAATAATTTCATTAAAAATGTTGACCAAAAATAAATTATGAGCTTTCAAAACCATCAACTTGAAACATAAATTTTTTTCAAGTTCCCGAATTTGAAAGACTATAAAACATAAACTATAAGACCAATACAAATGAAACGTTAAACATTGTTTAAACATATAAGAAATATAGAATTTAGGGATCAAATTTTTATTCAAATGTTGTAAATAAGTATATTTAGAAATATTTCCAGAGGAGTGGTGGATCTTCGAGCAGCCAATGGCGCGGGGCTGGCTGCATTGGCCATTGGCGATTACCATCTCTCATTGCCAACTAGAATGCTTCTGGTTTTACATAACTCTTATTATGTACCTACTGTTACCAAGAACATAATTTATGTATCATGTTTCGATATGGATGGATTTATTTTCAAGTTTGGAAATAAGGGTTGTTTCTTTTATAAGAACAATGTATGTTATGATATGACACATTTAAATAATAGTTTGTATGTATTAAATTATGAAAACCAAGTGTTGAAAATCGATCAAGAAACAAACTCAACTAACTCATACAACACCTAGTTGTGGAATCACCATCTCAGTCATGTAAATGGGAAGCATTTGACAAAGCTATCACTACTACAAAAAACAGGCAAGGGAAGCACCACTTTATATCACCGCTATGAAAAAACTGATGATAAAGAAGCCATGTATCAGTCTAAAATTTTAGCACTGATGTAGGGTAATCTTTATCATCACTGAAAAAGCGCTCATAAAAATCCCCATTATCAATGCAAAAAAAGTGTTGATAAAGAAGGCATGTATCAATGCTAAAATGTTAGCGCTGATACAGGAAGGATTTATGAGTGATTTTTTAGCGCTGATAAAACTGTAGATCCATATTTTTAATAAATGGTTAATGATAGAATATATCTTATTAATGATTAATGAATGGATTATAGTGGGTAGTGATTTAATTATTGTTTTTACATTAAAATGGTTAACAATTGAAATGCATATGGTAATAAAAATCCAAGAAATTATAATGTTAAATGCAATAAGAAGTTGGTAATGTTGGTATGGATGCTTATGTGATTTCTTGAGGATTATTTGTGTCATTATAATGGAATTGGTTATAAGAGGGTGGTAGTAACAAGGCAATGGTTGACGAGGGTGTTTGGAGTGTTAGTTTGGTGTAAACACTTAGGAAGGATTTATGTGTGACTATATACTTATTATATTTTCTTATTATTTCTTACACACCACCACTTGAGTCGAGAAACCTGATTGAAATCCATATGGGTACTTTGGTTCTGAGTGTTTTTCTCAATATCTATGTTATAGAGGGAACACATATAGAACCACTCCCTATTCCCTTTCCCCCTTCACACTTAATATGTGTTGTAATGGATCACAGTGGGTGTATATATACGACCTATAATGATTTTAGGTTTTGGTGTATATATATTGTTTTTTACATGATTATGTGTATTTGGTGTGGATACAAAGTGGGGGTTGTGCATTGTAGGAGGAGAGTATGATTTTTATGTCCTTCATGTTCACGATATCATATTGTGATTTGGATGTGATGTCTGGTTGTTATGTGGAAATGGTTTTTTATGTGTTTGTGACATGTATATGTGTGTATATATGGTAATGGTATTATATAGAAGGGGTTTAAGTATAATAAATATTCCATTAGATTGTGAGAATGACCATATTAGTGGGGAAGTGGATGTAGGGTAATTTATTAATATATACTCATTTGATATTACACTTAAGATGGAGTTTGGAATTAGACACTAATGGGGATAGAATGGGATCATAGGTAAATAATATTTGTTAAACTTTTCATATGGAATAACATGGGAGACCATCTAGGACACAAGTGATTATCCCCCTATGATTTAAATTAAGTAACTTGAGCTTACCAAAAATATTAGGCATGATTATATTGAATGTAGGGCAGAGACCTAGGAGTGGTAGATTTATCATTCTTGATTATTATTGTGTTTGGACTAGGGTGATTTGAGGAAACTATAATGAATCTAACGTAATTATATTTTCTGAATTCCATATTATAGAGATTATGATAATCCTTTCTTTACAAATAGAGTTGGATACTTGTTTTCATCCATATGTATTTTAGGTTTTGGAGGTATAAAAGGATGGACTAGTTGACCATAGAAGGGTTGACCCAATAGAGGAGGATGAGTCATAGAGGATGATGACGTTTGAGTTTTACCATCCATGTTTACATTGTTGTTATTCTAGACTACTTACTCCATAGGAGTTGGAAGAACATTTTATATGCCACGGAATTGATCAGAGTTATAAATGTTGGAATAAACATGGAAAAAAAGAGAATATAGTTACTAGCTGGGATAAAACTACGTTTTATGTATCATCAGATATGAATACAAATATGGATAATGAAGAAGACCGTATGGAGGATTTGATTATAGATGTCAATGATGATGACGATCGTATTGAGTAAATGACAAAGAAAATTGAAGATAAACTCTGTGATTTCCAAAATTTGTTTGATAAGTTAAAGTGTTGTGAAAAGACGCCATTGTATGCTGGTTGCACTAAATATTCAGCATTGTCAACTATACTGATATTGTATAAATTTAAAGTATGCAACGGATGGAGTGATATCAATTTTACGGAACTACTTGCTCTCTTGAATGACATGCTCCCGGAAGAAAATGAACTCCCAAGCTGGGCATATGAAGCTAAAAGAAATAAAGATGGGAAATTATATCATCTGGATGACTCTCCAGCACTCATAGTAGATGGTCTGTTATGTTGGTAAATTATAACTTTCCACCCTGGTTATGCATGAAGCAGAAAATCATCATGTTATCTATGGTTATATCAGGACCAAGATAACCATGTAATGATATTGATGTTTATCTGGCTCCTTTGATTGTGTATTTGATGTTATTTTGGGATTCATGTGTTATGATGTATGATGCTTATAAAAGTGAATACTTTATGTTAAGAGTTATGTTGTATGAGATAATAAGTGATTTCCCTTATTATGGAAATTTGTCGGGATATAACATTAAAATAACTCAAGGGTGTCCCATGTGCGATGAAAATAAATAATCAATTAGGTCGAAACATTCATCTAAATCTGTGTTTCTAGGACATCGTAGATTTCTACCTCATCGGCATAAGTACCGATCTTGGAAAAAATCATTCAATGGATGTTCAGAACAACATGAAACACCGTCTCCACTAACAAGTGATCAGCTGTTTGAGAAAGTAAAAGATTTGAACACACTTTTTGGTAAACCATTTTCGAAAAACCTTACAAAAATCGGTTGAAAAAAGAGACCAGTTTTTTTGGAATTACCACACTGGAATTGTTTTGTATGTCAGAAATTTTCATGATATGATGCATGTGTAAAAAAATGTATGTGACAGTGTTATAGGAACATTGATAAATTCCCCTGAAAAAACAAAGTATGGAATTGAGGCATGGTTAGACATGGTTGACAAGGGAATATGAGAAGAGTTGGCTCCTGTGAAGTGTGAAAATCCAATGTTTCTTCCTCATGCTGCTTATACTCTTTCTAGGGAGGAGAGATATATTTGTTTTTCAACTTGTTCAATGATGTAAAGGTTCTAGAGGGGTATACATCAAATATCAATAACATTGTGTCAATGAATTATATGAAGTTAAAAGGATTTAATTCACATGAATACCATGTTTTGATAAAAAATCTAATTCCTACAGATTTACATTGCATCTTTTCCAAGAATTTTCATCATAAGTTAACCAAACATTGTTTCTTTTTCAAAGATATATGTAGCAATGTTTCTTTTTCAAAGCTATATGTATCAATTTTTTAATCAATGTTTAATGTTTCATTTATGTTGTTCTTATATTTTATGTTTTATAGTCATTCAAATTCGCGTACTTGAAACATTTTTAAGTTTCAAGTAGACGGTTTTGAATGATTATAAATTAATTTTTATAGACATTTTTTAGGAAGTTTTTTTTTGTTTTAAACTATTTCTTATATGTTTAATCAATGTTTAACATTTCATTTTTATTGGTCTTATAGTTTATGTTTTATAGTCTTTCAAAATTCGGGAACTTGAAACATTTTTAAGTTTCAAGTTGATGGTTTTTAAACCTTATAAATTTTTTTTGGTCAACATTTTTAATGAAATTATTTTTGTTTTCAACTATTTCTTATAAATTTAATCAGTGTTTAAAGTTTGATTTGTATTTGTGTAATAGTTTATCTTTTATAAGCTTTCAAAGTCACGTAATTGAAATATGTTTAAGTTTCATGTAGGTGGTTTTGAAAGCTTATAAATTAATCTGTATCAACATTTTTTATGAAATTATTTTTGTTTTCAACTATTTCTTATATGTTTAATCAGTTTTTAAAGTTACATTTATATTGGTCTTATAGTTTATGTTTTATAGTCTTTCAATGTCGCGTACTTGAAACAGAATCACACATCGGAAACACAGAATGTACTGTGTAGGAAAAGGAGAACCAGAATCCCACATCGGAAATGCAGTATTGTTTTTAGGGAAATCACTCTTATAAATGAGAGTCCTGGGTGAGGGTATCAGTCAGAATCCAGACTGTTGTAATGGCAGAATATCTGGATATTAAATAGCTGAAAAATTCTGCTGAAAAGTATTGTTATATATATATATATATAACAAAAAAAACAAAAACAAAATAAAAATAAAAAATTTTAAATTTTTTTTTATGAAAAGGCGGCACCCGGTGTACCGCCATTGCGGTTAATTTTTGGGCAAAGGCGGCACACCATGTGCCGCCTTGCCCTGGGTGGAAAAACCTCCAAAGGTGGCACACCACGTGCCACCTTTGGGGGGTAAAAAAATAATTTTTTTTAACCTAGATGTATTTTCAAAATTATTTTTTTTGAAAAAATGTATAATAAAAAAAACTCACGTCGGGAAGGGGAGTAGCGCACAGGGGGTGCTGTCCAGAAAAAATGAGCAAGGAAAAGAGTCGGGGTCTTATGGACGCTGCATATGGGAAAAACTAGGATACACCAGGGGGAGCCGGCTAGGAGACCTATAGTAGGATGCGGGACAGGGAGGCATCCGGAAGGAAGGCAACAAAGTGTGCGACGAGGAGGGTGACGGGGAGGCCAAAGCATCCAGGTGTGCTGGCCGCACTGCAAGAGAGTTCATGGGCCGAGTAGGTGTCATAGATGGTGCTTAGGGATGGAGGTGGTGTCCGAGGCCGCACCACACATAGGGAGCGCAATGGGGAGGCAAGATGGGGTTCTGCTGCCGGCGTCGCTGCAATTGAAGAATCAGAAGAGGGAGCGGCCGGGGAGGAGCAAGATCGCGCCTGCTACTGTGCGTTGAGAAGGTGGATAGGGGTCAGGACCGGCTGGGTAGGGAGTTACAGGGAGGGAGGGGGCAGAGGGGTCGCGCCGCACGTAGGGAAAAGGGGGGGGCTTAATTGGGAGTTTTTTTTACATTTTTTCAAAAAAAATTTAAAAATACGACCGTGTTTAAAATATATTTTTTTACATTCCAAAGGAGGCACACCATGTGCCGCCTTTCGGGCATTTCAGCGCTGAAGAAAGGCGGCACCTGGTGTGCCACCTTTGGACAAAAAAAAATTAATAATTTTTTTTAATTTTAACTTAGTCCTTCTAACTTTGTCGTAGCATTCAGATGCATTCCAACAATGAAAACCTCAACCAGGTTATGTTCTTTACACACAATAGAAACATCTTTGCAATTTTGTCATGCCCTTGAGTATAAATCAACCTCAAAATCTCTAGATAATTTTTCTTGGTAAGGTGAGATGAGAAGGGAGGTATTATACCATCAGGAAGAGAGATTCTAGAAATGTGCAATGCTATGAAAAACCTTTAGATGAAATGTGTCAGTTCCCCACTAGATGTGCATGTTCCTTCAAAATTTTCAGGCTAGAGATAATCCACCTTAAGTTCCACATAGCCTTATGCCTTCCATGGATTAATGTCAAACACTTCATCCCATGTGTTTACTTTATGGGGAAGTAAAACCTCATTCCTTTGAATATGCACATTACCATGAACATATAAAATCATCATTTTGCAAGAAAAACTACTAATATCATGTTCACTGAAATACCCCTTAACGTAAGAATGATACAAATAGTGTAAGTACCCAATAGCAAGCTTCCAAACCATTTTGACTGGGCTATGTGGAATCATTAGTGTTTTTATTTGAATAATAATTTAAATGGTTTCAAAACAACCTTTCTGAAACTCAAAAATGTTTCAAGTAAGTGACTTTGAATGCCTATAAAATATAAACCATAAGATCAAGTGAAATGAAACTTAAAAGATGGATTAAACATATAATAAGTAATTGAAAATAAAAACCATTTCTTAAAAATTGTTGATGAAATACAATTATAAGCTTTCAATAACACTTCTTGCAACTCAAAAATATTTCAGATATGAGACTTTGAAATCCTGTAAAATATAAACTTAAAGACTCATATAAATGAAACATAGAAGATAGATTAAACATATAATAAGTAGTAGAAAAGTAATTAGTTAATTCTGGTGAGGGGGAAAACTGTTAGACCCTGGAATTGAAGGATAATGAGGATGATAAGGAAACATCAACCCCCACGCCCACCCCTTCCATCCATTCAACCAACTTTGGTAACTCCTATAGAAGTAGCTTTTCAAAAAAATGAAATGTCACACCACCACAGCTTCCAACATCCATATTAACCCCCCAATTTAGTTTCATTAAATGTGGACAACCCCCATTTTTAATGAAAATGAATTGGGGTGTTAATATGGATGTAGGAAGCTGTGGTGGTGTGAAATTTCATTTTTTTTAAAAGCTACTTTTATAGGAGTTACCGAAGTTGGTTGGATGGGTGGAAGGGGTGGGCGTGGGGGTTGATGTTTCCTTGTCATCCTCATTATCCTTCAATTCCAGGGTCTAACAGTTTCCCCCTCACCAGAATTAACAAATTACTTTTCTACTACTTATTATATGTTTAATCTATGTTCTACGTTTCATTTATATGAGTCTTTAAGATTATATTTTATATGCTTTCAAAGTCTCATATCTGAAATATTTTTGATTTTCAAGAAGTGTTATTGAAAGCTTATAATTGTATTTCATCAACAATTTTTAACAAAAGGTTTTTATTTTCAATTACTTATTATATGTTTAATCCATCTTTTAAGTTTCATTTAAATAGATTTTATGGTTTATATTTTATAGGCATTCAAAGTCACTTACTTGAAACATTTTTGAGTTTCAGAAAGGTGGGTTTGAAACCTTTTAAATTATTATCCAAATCAAAACACTAATGATTCCACATAGCCCAGTCAAAATGGATTGGAATATTGCTATTGGGTACTTACACTCTTTGTTTCATTCTTACATTAAGGGGTATTTCAGTGAACATGAGATTAGTAGTTTTTCTTGAAAAATGCTGATTTATATGTTCATGGTAATGTGCATATTCAAAGGAATGAGGTTTTACTTCCCCATAAAGTAAACAAATGGGATGAAGTGTTTGACATTAATCCATGGAAGGCATAAGGCTATGTGGAACTTAAGGTGGATTATCTCCAGCCTGAAAATGTTGGAGGAACATGCACATCTAGTGGGGAACTGACACATTTCATCTAAATGTTTGTCATAGATTTGCACATTCAAAATCACTTACTTGAAACATTTTTGAGTTTCAGGAAGGTTGTTTTGAAACCTTTTAAATAATTTATCATCAACATTTCTTAAAAATTCATTTTGTTTTCAACTATCTCCTATATTGTTAATTCATATTTTAATTTTCATTCATATCGGTCTTATAGTTTATATTTTATAAGCTTTCAAATTCACGTACTTGAACCATTATGAAGTTTCACATAGGTGTTTTTGGAAGCTTGTAAATTATGTGTCATCGATAATTTTTAAGAAATTATTTTAGAGTAAAAGTAATGTACTGTATTTAATAAATAGAAAACATTTACATGAAGAAGTAATGTCAGTGTCTATGGTTAGGCTCTGTCCCACAAGGTGGTGTGCGAATGGTACGTCCATATCGAGAGCGATGTGTTCCATGCTGGGATGGAGTATGATGACCTGGAGAGGGATGATCTTCGGGCACCGGAACATCAATCACGGGATCCTCTGTCATAGTCTGCATGGAAGGAGGTGTCGGAGGGATGTCATCATGTGCACGATATCCTTCTCCCACTACGTAAGTAGAAGGGGTTATCATCATACCCTCAGGAAACCATATAGGCTGTGAAGGATCCGATATGAAAGATGACGGCATAGGAGATGACCCCTGATAAATCCCTGGAAAATAAATATCTGGCGAATACTATGGATATCCGATCAAAAAAGATAGACCCCATGCTGCATCCTGCTGCACAAACCCAGATGGGTCAGGCTGGACTGATAGAGCACCGACTTGTGCCTCTAGAACAGGTGAGGGCTCACGTGCAGGAGGACGCGGTCTCCGTCGCCATTGTCATCACTGGGGAACAACACCAGCTACTGCTGCAGGTTCCTGAGTAGGACCCTCAAATTCTGGGATAGGAGCATCATGTTCTTGAGCAGGAACATCATGTCTCTGGGGTCTAGGATGGATGATACTATCATGAATAGATCAAAAAATCGACATCGTCTCCTCCAAAGCAGCATGGATCACAGATAAACTAGCAACCTCCTCCTCATCTGGACCAGTCATGCGACATAGTCGTCGTAGTCTGGTATGTTGTACAGAGATTCAAAATGAATTATAAAATATCATAATAAATATATTATGTGAAACTTATTGACTTACCAGATCCTGAATCCCACTCCCGTGCTGAGTCAGATACAATATAGACTTCATTCTATACCATGGCTCATACTCTACTTGATCTGATAGGTAGAATCGCATCGTACATACACCTGTGATACGATGCTCTGCTCGATTGTCCCAGATGGCGACATATTGGGCATGTCGTCGTCGCCAATCGACATGCTGTCTCCCTGTGAGCTTCAAGCCATGAAGCGCTGTTAACTGTCGTGGTGTAGGTGGAATCAGCTGAACAAAGCAAAACTGACGCATAACTCTCTCGGGCTGGTGCCACTCAATAATATGAAAGTGAATGAGTGGCACTACAGCCATAACCTCATGAAGTCCAGCAGTACAGTATGTAGGTAAGTCCTAAACCAGACTCCAGTATGGCATCCAATGAATCTGTAATGACATGTGACATTTCATCAGAGAAATATGTTAACAAAAAACAAAAATGATGATATACACTTCTGCTGTCAGGTAGTAAATTGTCCAACATCAGACGATATGCAGCCAAATTATGGGTCGGAGCATCGATGAAACTATGTGCATGACTCCACCTATCAAATACAACATTGAATGTGATAAATAATCAGAAATTAAATATAATAAGTCATAATACAATCCGAAACAAATAAATATGACGGATCATACCATCGTCCACGTGGAGCGTCCTGTAGCACATCTATAGGAAGCCTCTGACCAACAGTAACAGGGGCGAGGACAGGGATGCGCTCCCATGCCCACAACTGTATAAGGACGACACATCCTCCGAGATCTGTGTGATCTGAGCGACATGTCGTACATAATGCTCTATAAGTGTAGGCCAAACATGTAGATCCCCAACTGTATCTCCCGATCCGATCAATGTCCTCCAATAATCTAAGATACATCATGTGCACATGCACACTCGAGTGATCTGAACACAATGTACCTCCAATAAGTTGTATGATATATGCCCGAGCATAACACATGATGGTCTGCTCATCAACATCAGCAGGTAAATGTGCAAACTGCAAAGCAAGCCAAGGCATAGATATGGACTCACCATCTTTAACAGTATGATCAGCCAAAATATCGAAAGCTATTAATCTCTGTGCCAGCTCAGCCCAATCCCCATTGGTGGGTCCAATAACTACATCTCCCTAAATAGGAAGACCGAGTAGCACTGCCACATCCTCTAAGGTGATAGTCATCTCTCCCTCTGGCAAGTGGAATGTGTGAGTCACTGGTCTCCATCTCTCGACCAAGGAAGCAAGAAGGGGATAATCAGTGCAAGTGAAATCAGAAACGGCAATGCCGTAGAATCCATCACGACGTAAGTATGGTATAATAGAAGTTGGAGGCGCCATGTGTCAAAAATGGTGTGCTCGCTGCACCCTAATCCGTCGAACATCCCGACCCTCTATCACATCACGAGAAACATGCCTATGCTACTCAGTGAGGAGTGGAATATCATCCATCTGGAAGCCAGAAAAGGAAATTAGTCTTCACTATAAAATATAAATATAATGTTAAATTTAATATAATGTTATGATTGGTATAATGAACGATATGTGATGTTTTTTTAGAAAACGTTAAGGGAATGTCGTCATATTTTGGAGAACATTTATCTATCGTGTCTTTATATATGTTTTTACCATGAAAATTATGTTTATTAAGATATGGTGTCATACATTTATATATAAAAACATTTTATACCGGTTATGTATGATTTATGAAGATCCTTTATGATAAATTTTTTAATAATTTTTTGTCTTCGATGACAAATAACCTTTTTTTAATTATGTTTTTGTTCTCTAAGATTACGTTCAGATTAATGGATTTAAATTTTTTGAATACAGAGGTTCGTTATTCGAAGGAGAGAAGTTTCTTATTGGAAATGTGAGACAATTCTTAAAAAGTTCATCTCTGATATTAACAACATATAACTGACTACATGAAAAGATCATGTTGGATACAACACATCATTGTGGCTGAGTGTGTGAACTCGATCCAGCAATGTTAGGACATCGTTTCTGGTTATGCCCTTCTTGAGGACATAGACGAAATCTCAACCTTTTCCCTTGTTCTTGAGGCCAATCCATCTCATTTCGTATCCGGTTGTTCTTTGGTCTTCCCCGTGGTCGTAATCTACTGATGTCAGGAATCAGTATGGACTGGTTTTCAGGCATTGGGAAATATTGAAACTCCCCAACAGGCGTCCATGGCGCAGCATAACAGTTAGAAATGGCCTCCAATCGGTATACTGGATCAACATAAGCTTCCCATGATACATTCACAGATGCACATGCTGCGATGGCATGTGCACATGGAAACCTTAATGCCTGAAACTTTCCACACTGACATTGTTTTGCTTCTAGAAGTACCACTAATTTTTCACCACTGTTACCTGTAATGGGGTTACAATACTCTTGAACTTCAAATGCCGAGTCTTCCCGACGGAATAGACACACTCGATAAATGGAGTCTTCTTCAATGTTCCTGTAAATATCTCATTGAAAGTTTTTTCCAAATCATAGCCCCTATTGAATCCCATTTGAGGCCAGTTTTTATCCATTAACGAAGTACTTGACACAACGATAAAATGTCTCCTGAACTAGGGAAGTAAATGGTAGCTTGTGAAGCCCCTTGAGGACACCATTTATACACTCCACAATGTTTGTGGTCATGTGTCCGTACCTCTTCCCCCCGTCATAGGCCAGTGTCCATTTCTCTTTTGGAATCTTCATCATATAATCATGCACTTCTTGGTTAGCCTTGCGGATTTCTTCATAACGCGCCTCAAACCTTCGTTGATCTGGCTCATATGCTACATAAATATGTTCACAGGTCATAGAAATTATATTTTTATTTACATTAAAATAGTAAACATCAATGACAACATTGCTTACCAAGCCTCGTGATTGCATTGTTCATAGCCTCATTATGGAAGGTTTTGCACACATTACTAGAAATGTGTCTGATGCAGTATCGATGATGTGCATTTTGGGCCCTCCATAAATCAGGATCCGCATTGATTGCCTCATTGATTGCCCTATGTCGATCAGATATCAAACAGACACCTCAAATGCGTGTGAAATGGTTGATGATGCATGCCAAAAATCATATCCAAGATTCATATTTTTCCTTCTCCACTAGTGAAAATGCAACCGGAAGTGGTGAACGGTTCCCATCTTGGGTTGCCACAATCAACAATACGCCCTTATACTTTCCAGATAGAGATGTTCCATCAATTTGTATGAACTGTTTACTGAAACGAAATGCGGAAATACATGGGAGGAATGCCCAGAATAACCGATGAAATTGAACACGAGATTGATCAAATCGATTATCTTCAAACACATGTTCCTTCATATTTATATGGTAGACAACTTGGTTGTTGTGGCTCAGCATGGCTAATAATTGTGGCAACACTGGATACGAGTCATCCCAATCACCGTAGACCTTCACAATTTCCTTCTGTTTCGCTATCCATGCCATGTTATAAGAAATATTATAACAGAAAGTTTGAAGTATCCTCTCTTGCACAAGGGCTATAGGAACATCTTGACAGGTCCTAATGATCTCGATGATAATAGTTGACATAAATTCGGCATCCAAAGTAGTGTGATCTTGTGTCAAGTTTGGCTGAACACAAGAATGAGCTGCCTTAATCTTTGAAATTCTCCATCCACCAAATGCAATGTCTGGAATCGCCCTCAACTGGAATCTACAGTCTTCATCAAATTTATCACACCGTATGACGTATTTTTTTCGACATGATGCCTCAACTACATATCTACAATGCCTCTCAATATGAAATATTTCTATGAATCTCTTCAACACATCCTTACTTGGAAAATCCCTTCCATTATATAATGTTTTTTCCAACTCACTAAAGCTATCCACTATAACGCCAGGAAACTCTATTGTAGGTGTCAGAACATTGTTGTCGAATTCAGGTACATGTTCCATTGCTTTGGACCAAGATTCAAAGGGAGGTGGATGATTTAATGTTGGTTGAGAATGTTCTTGAACTACTCTATTTCGAGAAACTACTACCTTATCTTCTCCAGCTCCCTCCCCATCTCTAGCTCCCTCCCCATCATCATTTTCTTCTCCGTATATTCCATCATTATTAAATTCCTCATTTGAATAATGATTTATATGTAAATCTGGAAGATCATCTAAGTTGTCCTCCTCCACAACAGGGCGAACATCCTCAATTTCATGGGATGAAGCTTCTTCAACAACTATTTGTGCATGTCCATGACTTCGAACATTTTGATGTTGTTGTACATTAGAAACATAAACATATAACTCCATCATTGCACCATCAGACCGTTGGAAAAATAAAGTTCCCGCTTGGACCCAGTGCTCATCAGCAGCCAATGGACAAGCAAGATGCCATAACGTGGCAGGGAATTGCAAATGTCTATAACTGATAGACTTTATCTCTTGATGAGGACTGAGATTTAATCAACCATGAATTCTATCTTGAAGATCAGTTATGGTAACACAATCAGATGTGTTAACCATAGATGTTGGCTGTATACTATAAGAAGCTCCTTGCTCAGTTTGAATAACCTTTCCATAGCAGTAAACACAAGAAAACATGTCTCTCTACATGAAAAATGTTTACTGATCACTGAATATGTCAATAATGTTTTTCTACATGTTAAATAACATTTTTTATCTTCTTAAAGGTATTTTAGTACATCATGAAGTAAATATCAATCATCTAAAGCATATCCCCCGGGAGTGTCAAACCAGGAGTGCAGCATGGCCCGTTGTCCTGTACCAGGATACCCCAGGTCAGGCCCGAAACTCCTTGTCGGGGATTTCACCCCTAGGTACAGCTGTTCCAGAGCCACATCCACTTGTAGTATCTAGACAGGGATTTAATTTCTTAGATAACGACATAAACATTCATGACACCAATTTTTTTAAACCATCCTAAATTAAGCCACTAATGTTTTGTAGAACAATTTTTAACATTCCTAAAGATATGTTCAATGATCTCTACAAAATAAGATTCATTACAGTGCTGGTTAATCACTACTTAAGTTTTGGTCACTACTTAAGTGCTGGTTAATCACTACTTAAGTGCTAGTTAATAACTACTTAAGTGCTGGTTAATCAGTTAGGAGTTGCTCATTCACCACATAATCATCCCCTAATCTTTACATAATTACCCCTTAATCATCCCTTAATCGTTAGTTAATGACCCCTTAATCATTAGTTAATGAACCCTTAATCATCCCCTAATCATCCCTTGTTAATCACCCCTTAATCACCCATTAATCGTTAGTTAATCACCCCTTAATCACCCATTAATCGTTAGTTAATCACCCCTTAAACATTCATTAATTACCCCATAATCATCCCCTAATCATTCCTTAATCGTTAGTTAATCACCCCTTAAACATTCCTTAATTACCCCTTAATCATCACATAAACATTCCTTAATTACCCCTTAACCATCCCGTAATCATTCCTTAATCATTAGTAAATGACCCCTTAATGACCCCTTAATTTTTAGTTAATCACCCCTTAATCGTTCGTTAATCACCCCTTAAATATTCCTTAATTACCCCTTAATCAACACTTAATCATTCCTTAATTACCCCTTAATCATCCCCTTAACCCCTTAATCACTCCTTAATTACCCCTTCATTCTTTAATTACCCCTTAATTAGTTAATGACCCCTTAATCACCCCCTTAATCGTTAGTTAATCACCCCTTAAACATTCCTTAATTACCCATTAATCACCCCTTAAACATTCTTTAATTACCCCTTAATCACCCCCTTAATCGTTAGTTAATCACCCCTGAAACATTCCTTAATTACCCCTTAATCATCACTTGATCATTCCTTAATTACCCCTTAATCATCCCCTTAACCCCTTAATCACTCCTTAATTACCCCTTCATTCCTTAATTACCCCTTAATGAGTTAATGACCCCTTAATCACCCCCTTAATCATTAGTTAATCACCCCTTAAACATTCCTTAATTACCCCTTAATCACCCCTTAAACATTCCTTAATTACCCCTTATTCACCCCCTTAATTGTTAGTTAATCACACCTTAAACATTCCTTAATTACCCCTCAATCACCCCTTAAACATTCCTTAATTACCCCTTAACCATCCCCTAATCATTCCTTAATCATTAGTTAATGACAACTTAATAACCCCATAATTGTTAGTTAATCACCCCTTAATCATTACTTAATCTCCCCTAAAACATTCTTTAATTACCCCTTAATCACCCCTTAATAACTCCTTAATTACCCCTTAATCATCACTTAATCATTCCTTAATTACCCCTTAATCATTAGTTAATCACCCCTTAATCATTCATTAATAATATTAAATTACATATACCTTAATCTAACATTAAATATTAACTAATTAAAACATTAATAATATAACTATTTATTTCTTTTCTTTAAATAAATATTACTACATACTTAAATATTTAAAATTAACTAATTACAATTAAATAAATAAATAACTTTAAAATAATAAAAATACCTCAAAATGAAGCTTGACCCAAAAATCTTGTACTCCTTGCGTCTCCGGCAGCACCACGAAGGAAAACTCAACTTAGAGAGAGGAGCTCCCAAAATTTTAGAGAGAAGAGGGATTTGTGAGTGAGGAAGGATGGGTGGGGCGACTCCCTTTTATAGGGATATTTTTGGCGAAGGCGGCATCTGGGAAGCCGCCTTCGGCTATTTAAAACACGAAAGGAGGCTCTTCCAAAGCCGCCTTTCGCAGAAAAAAAAAATCGAAAGGCGGGCACTGGTGTGCCGCCTTTCGTTTCCCCAATGGCGCAAGGCGGTGTCTGGAGAACCGCCTTTGGCCCGGCGGAAACTGAACCGAAGGTGGCACATGGTGTTCCGCCTTTGGGATGTAAAAAAAAATAATTTAAACCTGGTCTTATTTTTAAATTTTTTACTGAAAAAATTTAATAAAAAAACTCCTTAATTGGAGAGATAAGGTACCCAAAAAAAACCCAGCGAAACCCTAAAATAAAGAGGAAACAAGAAAAAAATAAAAATAACCAAAAATAATAACTAAAGATTCTCATATAATAATAATAATTATTATAATAATATAATCGTGTTGATAAAAATAGAAATAATAAAAGTATTTATTTCAGTTTAATAGTAATAATATCTTTAACAACAATTAAAATATTAAATGACAACAATTGATGTCCATTTTAAATTGAAAAATTTATTCATTTTAATTAATTAATTTATTTTTTGAAGATAGCAGGTCACACTGTGTCTGGGCGAAGCTGCGCATGGTTTTCAAAATGCAATCTGCCCAAGCGCACAATGACGTCAACCCAATGCTCACCCTTTTTAACATAAAATCAAAAATATCATCGGAGACTGAACAATAACCCTATAAAAAATAATTTAAAGCAAAATAGATCATAAAATAAAATAAATGCATGGGTTAGGGTGCGACAATTCTCTCCACCATAACTCTTTCCGCCGTCGGAAAGCCACAACACGATCCAGTCGATCGATCAACACCTAAAGATTCCACATAATCATAATCCAACCTCTTAAGTCAAGGACAATCCAGTAACCACCGACAAGACTCAACCTCATTGTCTGAAACATATCACCATCAGAGGGGAGGCCTAACCGTACTCCCCACCATAAGAATTCAAATAGTCTCTAGTAATGACTTAAGAGAAAAACCAAAGAGACAGTGGGTCTCGCCACCATAGATAACCAACATATACACGACCAATGGAAATCCAATTTAGAATTGCACCAGGCCTTACTCAAGCTAAAATAAACACATCAAGAACATTCAAAACACTCATTTATATTAGAAAGGGATAAGATCTTAAACGAAAACTCCGCATGAACTAAAAACCCTAACCCCATGAGCGGGGAGAGGGGACCTTAGGATTGGATCAATGAAACTACGACAGACAACTACTCGTGACTCACCACTTCGGGATGGACACAACCAAAGCCGCAAAAGATTCACATGGGTGGTCCACGCAATGTCACACCTGTTTTTATTTGTTTACTTTATTTATTTTATTTATCTTAGCATCGGGTGATTTTGCATGTGTGCGGGCGAGTCCCGATCTAAAATCTTAATGCTTGGATGAGTTTATGGTTTGGGACAGTGTGAGAACACCATAAGGTTGTGACGCATAGCCCGTTTGCAGTCCACTTGGGTACCGTACGGTGCGCGCGAACCCCGTGGTCACTCAGTTTTAACGTTATTTAATTCGTTCGTTGAAAGGATTAATATATATATATATATATATGATTATATATGTGTATAAATATGTATATGGGTTTATATATGTGTATGTATATGGGTATATATGTTTATACATTATTATTATTATTATTATTATTATTAACGTAATGTGCATATGTGTATGTTTATATGTGTGTATATACATGTATGCTGATAAATATATATTTTCTTAAAATTATATGTTTATGCATAAATGTGTTTATACATATGATTATATATGTCTATACGTTTATAATATGTATGTATGTTCATATATGTATGTTTATAAATTTGTTTATGTAGGTTTATCTATATATGTTTTTATATATATATATATATGTTTGTAATTATAATAATAATTATTATTAATATTAATATTACTATTATTATTATTATTAAACTCTTTTTATTTACTATCTTATTCTATTTTATTTTATTTTATTTATTTGATTTATTTTTTTATTTTTTTTATTTATTTCTTTTTATTTCATTTTTTTCTCCCTCTTTCCTCCCTAACCCTAACTTTTTTCCATGCGCCGCCACCCTACCTTTCTCTCCCCCTCCTCTCTCTTTCTCTCTTCCCTCTTTCTCCCATCTGCCTCCACGCGACCCTCTCCCTCTCGGCCCTCCTGCGCATTCCGGCCGCGCGAACACCCTCCTCCCAGCCGGCGTCCTGACCTCCCCCGCGCGGCTGCCTCCCGGACGAGCCCCAGCCGACTCCTTCCTCCCTCGTCGGACCGACCCTGCTTCCCGCCAGCGCTGCCCTGAAAACCCCACCCAGCCAGCCTCCGGCGCCCGCCCTCGGCCAGCCTCCGGTGCCTGCCCTCGGCCAGCCTCCGGCGCCCGCTCCGGCCAGCCTGCTACTGGCCCGCACAGCCTCCAGCAGGCCCACCCCGATCGCGCAACCTCCGGCCAGCAACTCCACTACCTGCCTTTTTTTTCTTTCCCATCTGAAGAACCCCTGCCCTCCTTTTGTATCTGACACAACCCAAAACCCCCGACATCCTCCTGCTTGAACCCGCATCACCCTTCTGTCTCGGCCTCACCATCCTGTTGTCCACACGTATATCGGCCGCACACACCTCCGTCCAGACTCTTTTTTTGGCCGCTGAATGCATCTCCAGCCCGGCGCGCCTCCTGCTCGGCAATGCGTTGCCCCTCAGACCTGATTTCTAGCCGCGCAGTCCCTATGCGACCCCTTCGTCATTCCTCGGTCGTTGCGCGGTGACCCGCGACCCCGCTGTTCAAGCGCATCTCCGCGTCTAGGTGAGCTTCGCGCTGTCGTTGCTTGAGTATCGTATTTTTTTACTTTAATATGTGTTGTGTTTAATTAAATTGGTGCACAATTAATTTTTATTTAAAATAATTGAGTTTGTTTAATTAGATTTGTGTGACGTGGGTCTTTTTTAAAAAAATAATTGAGTTGTGTTTTATACTTTGTGTCATGTTTATGTGAAATAAAGTGTGTTTTGCTGGCAACAAGTTTTGTGATGTTTAGTGTCTTTTTATGAAATTTTGTATTTAGTTTTTTCGACTATGCATGTAATGCGGTTTCTATTTTGGTATGTTTGGGATGTGTGGTTGATCATAAGAGAGGTTTTTGAATGGTGTTTTTGGTTGGGAAAAGCTATGAGTTACTTTTTGAAATTTATTTCATAAATTTTAAAGTGGTTTTGTAAATAGTGTAGATGGTGTGCACTGTGTTTTGAAAACATAACGAGGTGGTTCTCTTGTGATGGTTGTCCATTTGGGTTGTTTTAGGTCTGTGTTCATGTATTTTTATTTATCATTGTGGATGCAGCGCATTGAAAAGGTTTTTCCACGGTCCTGCGGTCGTCATCTTGTGTGTTCTTGCACGCCCATGTGAGGCATGTCGCGTCGTCGTGACTGGTCTGCGAGTTGAGGTAGGTTCCCCACTGCACTTACTTTTAAATTTAGATTTTATTAATTTCTTGATGTTTTATTAATGTTAATTAATGAGAAATAATATTAGATAATAAAATTTTAAATGATTGTCTAGTGTAAAAAGAGCCGTTTATTTTATAATGAACACTTGGAACATTTTCTTGACGGTCGGACACCCAGATTTGAAAGAATGCCCATTTGACCTTTAAACATAATTCAAGGAATTTCAAACGTACTTCTAGTTTTAAAGATAAATGATTTCTTCTGAACAAGTGTTTTGGGTTTTCTCAAAAAATGAGGTTTTGCTTTAAAATTAGTGAAGGCATGTTTGGCACTTTAATAAAATAATTTTTTTTGGAAAACACACTCGGGGGTGATCTTTGGTCTGCGTTGATTGTATGAGCTGTATGTGATGTTTGTGCATTGTGACTGGTTAATTTATATTATGGACGCACCCCATTTTTATTACATGTGTTGACATGGGAACCTGGCATATTGAGTGAATTTTCTAAGAACGATTGTTGCACTAGTTTAGACCACGCACTGGCTAGTGGCCCCATAGTAGGGGAATACTGAGTTATTGCTGCTATGGGGATTGAGCCCCTCGTTTAGGCCATGCAGGTCTATGCCGGGTAGTAGTATGGACGTTATGACATCATCGAGTTATGGCATGACTTTAGGATGAGTCACATGTATAGTATGTTCTGGATTGTTCATGATCTCCTAGGTTCGACCCATGTTTCTTTTAGTGTTTATTTTTATGTGGCGTACGATTGAGAGGTCGAGTTCTGTTGCTAACCCCCGTGTGCCATTTTTTTCCATTTCCCTTAGTGTGTGTTGTGTGTTGTGTGTGATTTTCCTTTTGAATAACAACTAAAGTTTGTATTTTCTAAATTGTTCGCCAAATGTTTTAAAATTCAATGCACCTGTTTCTTTCAACATTAAACTTGTTCTAAATTAAAAAGGGAAATGGACTGTTACTTGTTTTAAAAATGAAAGTGTGTGTGGAGACCAATATTTTATATAATTTAGTTCAAACCTGGAATTGATAAATTCTTTATTTAATGGTATGTGCATTGGGAATAGAATTTTCCGGCCCTACCTACTGAGTTTTAATACTCACGCCTATAGTGTTTTCCTCTTTTTAGTTTCTGTTGCAGGTTGACTTGAGCTCTCTTGTTGTGGGTGTGATTTTGTTATAGACTGGTGAGCGACTCTCGAAGTCGCGAGGATTTTTGGTCGTGGTCAGGTTAGTTGTTGTTGTTGGTCATTCATTCTTTTCGTGTTGTTTATTTACTTTGTGTTGGTATATTTTCTTTCCACTGATTTATTTATTTTCTTTGGGCGAAATCGTTCCCTCTTTCTCCCTTTGATGCCCTGGCACATGTCGCCAGCCCGGGGGGATCGAGAACGCCTCTCGGGCCATGTCGCGGGCTGGCTCGGGTGACCGGTTCAGGGTCGACCCGAGTTGGTTCGTGACAAAATGGTATCAGAGGGAGGTTGGCTCCTGTGCAGACCTTGTTTTTCAGAGCGCCCATTGCTATTTGGAGTTGTCATGGTAAAGGGAGTAAAGTTTCTCGGACTCGAGGCGTAGGAACGAGAAGGACGTCATGAACCCTTGCTCGTTCTGAACCTCAAGTTACCATGATATGTCCGGGTTGTTAGTGTCTTTTGGGTATTTTGGATTGTTTTATGTTGTGAAATGAAAAGGGAGTTGGGAAAGTAGCTTCGTGATCTCGCAGGGCCTGGAAATCCTTGTGGATCCGGAGACTTCACCCTACAATGCTCTCAGTGATGATGGTATGGCTAACGTATGGCCTCCAACCATATGGTTGAGTCACCCATCATTACTAGTTTCCTATTTAGTGAATGGGTTCTTCCTTCATTTGTAAGGTCATTGAGCAATGGTGAATTTAAAATGGTATTGATTATGTTTTGATCAAGTTCCTCGTTTCTTTGTTCCGTAGTGTTCTCCCCCATGAAGGCTCGATGGATGCTCAAGGTGCAGCTTTAAGTGGTGCATCCTCAGCTAATCCTCCAGTTGATCAACCCATCGATTATGTTCTGGAGTTCCGAAAGATGAACCCTCCTCTCTTTTATGGACAAGCAGGGCCTCTTGAGGCAGAGGAGTGATTTCAGAAGATTGAGAGGAAGTTCAGTTTCATTGGGCTACCTGAGTCATTAAAGGTGAAGTTGGATACCTTCATGCTTGAAGGCCCAACCTGGAAATAGTGGAAGTCCATGTCTCAGAACTAGCCTGGGGAAGATCTGACATGGGAGTTTTTCAAGTCATCGTTCATCCAACAACACTTCTCTGAGTTGACGAAGCTGAGGAAGAGGATGGAGTTGTGTTGTCTTCACCAGGGCGTTGAATCGGTACTAGAGTTCTATAGAATTTTCATAGACCATGTTCCGTAAGATCAATTGTTTGTTACAAATGATCCCGGGAAGGATCGACAATTCTAGTCGGGGCTTCGACCTAAACTGCGATCGAAAGTGGAAGAGCTCAACCTGACCACTTTCTCGGATGTTGTGGAGCAAGCCTTTCTGGCTGAATCTGAGTTACCAGGAGGACATGAGGTTTCAAATCCTTCCCCAACCTTGGGTGACAGTGCAGAGGATGACGATAGGCAGAATTGGAAGCGACCTGACTCTGGTGTCTCTAATAGAGGAATCAAGATGCCTTTAGACCTTCAGTCATCTTCTTCACAACACAATGTCGTGATATGTCACCAATGTGGTAAATAGGGTCACAAGAGGTCGACGTGTCCGAATGCCCCGAGACCCTGCCACACCTGTGGATGTTGGGGTCACTTGCATCGATTTTGTCACAGTGTTTCCAAGAAGCGCTTTGAGGCCAGACATGGCTTGTCGAAGGTTACCTTAGCTCGTCCGCAGGAGTAGGGAGATGTTGTTGGATGAGCTTGATGTTTTCTTATTGTGATGCTTCTTGGATGTAGTAGTCGTTACCTGTACTATTTTGTGGTGTTCTTTTCTTTTAGTTGAAAGAATGGTTGTGGCTGAACTCTTTTAAACCTTTGACCTTATGGAGGTGTGATTATTAAAATTCTGGTTCTTGTGTCATGCTTCTGGGGTTTCATAAACCTGACTGTGAAGCCGGAAGATGCTTCATTCATCAGAGCTCCACCCACAGGCCTCGGAGTGAAGCTAGCGCATAGTCGGGGGAACTCCAATGAAAGGTAATGTCTTGCGACAGGGTGTTGTTCTCAGTAAGAGAATGTTGTCGGAATCATTTTCCGCCTTATGGCTAGTATTTGTGTAAGAACTTTCTGGTCATGTCGTTGCTCTCGTTTATTAAGAGATGCTCGCTTTATACTATCTGGAAGGGTGTGGTGTGTTGGACAGGGGCCCCCCTCCCACCCGTGGGCAGTGATGGCTGGTGATGATGCTGGGAGGTCCTCCTATTCTTCTCTCCTGGGCAGCTTTATGGTGGGGAGTCCATTCGGTCTCCCCATGTTGAAAATTCTTGTGATCATGAATTTTTTTTCCTCAAGTGATGGCTTTCTGGTCCTATTCCAGGAACTGAATTGACTCTTATGTTGGGGGTACCCATTACGGTTCTCATTGAATGTAGTTTGTCTTGTCTCTTATGGTGGGGAGTCTGTTCGAACTTCCCGTGTCAATATCCCAGTTTTGTTCTAGGTTTTGGGTGGGTTGTGGTTGGTCTTATATGGAACCACAAAACTCTATATTCTTCTTTTGGTAAAGAGTTGTGGCGTGAGAGTTCCAGTGTTAGATTGGAGTATGGTTTTAAGAGATATGCATTGGATGTGGTTTTGACCAATTTGTTAGTTTCAAAAGAGTCGTCGTGTTTTTATTGGCGTCGTTCTGGATGTTGTGTTGTAAGGTTTAATCGAGGATGAAAAAATTGGTTGAGTTCTGTTGAATGGTGTTAAGGTGTGTGTATGTTGGGCATGAATTTACTATTGTTAAAGTTCCTTGTCCTTTGAAGCGATCAACTAGAGGTGGTCACACTTTTGGGGGCGGGTGACACTTAGCGGGTAATTTGTTCCTATTACATGAGTTCTTTTGGTTTATCTCTCCCCTTTTTGGGAGTGTTTCAGGGTCTCTTTGTTGTCGTTCTTTAGAAATTTCTTTAAATTGTAAAGTAATGTCGGTTTTCGTTTGGGGTTTTGATCTTGTTATGGATTTCTGAGGGGCGGAAAGCTTTATGGTGGAAAGAATTGTCACACCTGTTTTTATTTGTTTACTTTATTTATTTTATTTATCTTAGCGTTGGGTGATTTTGCATGTGTGCGGGCGAGTCCCGGTCTAAAATCTTAATGCTTGGATGAGTTTATGGTTTGGGATAGTGTGCGACCACCATACGGTTGTGACGCGCAGCCCGTTTGCAGTCCACTTGGGTACCGTACGGTGCGCGCGTACCTCGCGGTCACTCAGTTTTAACGTTATT
Source organism: Viscum album (assembly GCA_963277665.1). Taxonomy (NCBI): domain Eukaryota; kingdom Viridiplantae; phylum Streptophyta; class Magnoliopsida; order Santalales; family Viscaceae; genus Viscum; species Viscum album. The sequence goes on along the minus strand of OY728163.1, from coordinate 76,735,992 downwards.
AAATTCGTTCGTTGAGTGGATTAATATATATATATATATGATTATATATGTGTATAAATATGTATATGGGTTTATATATGTGTATGTATAAGGGTATATATGTTTATACATTATTATTATTATTACTATTTTTAACGTAATGTGCATATGTGTATGTTTATATGTGTGTATATACACGTATGCTGATAAATATATATTTTCTTAACATTATATGTTTATGCGTAAATGTGTTTATACATATGATTATATATGTCTATAAGTTTATAATATATATGTATGTTCATATATGTATGTTTATAAATTTGTTTATGTAGGTTTATCTATATATGTTTATATATATATATATGTTTGTAATTATAATAATAATAATTATTAATATTAATAATAATAATATTATTATTATTATTAAACTTTTTTTATTTACTATCTTATTCTATTTTATTTTATTTTATTTATTTTTTTTTATTTTTATTTTTTTATTTTATTTATTTCGTTTTATTTCATTTTTTTTCTCCCTCTTTCCTCCCTAACCCTAATTTTTTTCCATGCGCCGCCACCCCACCTTTCTCTCCCACTCTTCTCTCCCACTCTTCTCTCTTTCTCTCTTCCCTCTTTCTCCCTTCTCCCTCCGCGCGACCCTCTCACTCTCGGCCCTCCTGCGCGTTCCGGCCGTGCGAACACCATCCTCCCAGCCGGTGTCCCGGCCTCCCCCACGCGGCTGCGTCCCGGACGAGCCCCAGCTGACTTCTTCCTCCCTCGTTGGACCGACCCCGCCTCCTGCCGGCGCTGCCCTGCAAACTGCCCCCGGCCAGCCTTCGGTGCTCGTCCGGCCGGCCTGCTACTGGCCCACGCAGCCTCCGGCAGGCCCACCCCGATCGCGCAACCTCCGGCCAGCAACTCCCCTACCGGCCTTTTTTTTCTTTCCCGTCCGAAAAACACCTGCCCTCCTTTTATATCCGACACAACCCAAAACCCCCGACCTCCTCCTTCTTGAACCTGCAACACCCTTTGTCTCAGCCTCGCCATCCCGCTTTCCGCACGTAATATCGGTTGCGCACACCTCCGTCCGGACTCTTTTTTTTTTGCCGCTGAATGCATCTCTAGCCCGGCGCGCCTCCTGCTCGGCAATGCGTTGCCCCACGGACCAGATTTCCAGCGGCGCAGTCCCTACGCGACCCCTTCATCATTCCTCGGTCATTGCGCGGTGACCCGCGACCCCGCTGTTCAAGCGCATCTCCGCGTCGACGTGAGGTCCGCGCTGTCATTGCTTGAGTATTGTATTTTTTTTACTTTAATATGTGTTGTGTTTAATTAAATTGGTACACATTTAATTTTTATTTAAAATAATTGAGTTTGTTTAATTATATTGGTGCAACTTGGGTCTTTTTTAAAAAAAATAATTGAGTTGTTTTTGATACTTTGTGTCATGTTTATGTGAAATAAAGTGTGTTTTGCTGTCAACAAGTTTTGTGATGTTTAGTATCTTTTTATGAAATATTTAGTTTTTCCAACTATGCACACTACTGGAAATCTAACCTTTACCAACGGTTTGGAACCGTTGGTATAGGCCTCCAAACCGTTGGTATAGCCTATACCAACGGTTTGGAGAACCGTAGCCAAGTAAGCCGTTGGGATAGGTCTATACCAACGGTTTTCCGAAAACCATTGGTATAGGTAATATGAAATCTATACCAACGGTAATGGAACCGTTGGTATATAAATTCCAAAAATAAAACACCCGCTGGGATTTGATCCCAGGACCCCTCATTTATAATCGAACGACTTAACCACTAAACTAAAATCACTTTGTAAACATAATTTCATAAATATATATATGTATTATCATAATTATTTAAAATTTTGATTTATATAATGTTCTCAGTTAGTAGATCTGGAAAACAATTAAAGAACCTATCCCAACGGTTTTCAAAACTGTTGGGAAAGGGCTATCCCAATGGTTTGAAAAACTGTTGGGATAGGTTTGGATGGGTTTAATCTATGTAGGCCGAAGGTTGAAATTTCCCCTCATCTTTCCCAACGGTTTTGGTGAACCGTTGGGAAAGAGGAGGGAAAGAGGACCCTTTCCCAACAGTTTTGGTGAACCGTTGGGAAAGAGGAGGGAAAGGGAGGACTCTTTCCCAACGGTTTTGATGAACCGTTGGGAAAGAGGCTCAAAACACTCCCTTTCCCAACGGTGTTGTAGAGACCCGTATCTTGACGTACATTGACATTAAATTACTTTTGCGGAATACTTAGTACATTACAAAAACACACACACACAAGGACCATAATAGTTTAGTGTCTTTGGAAACTCAGACTATAATCTTCTAATCGTGGTGAAAGATCTTCAAAATCTCCCATAAAGATCTTCCTTTTTTTTACCTAAAACCTTTCTTTATATCCTGGGGAAAAGAAAACATAAAAGGGTGAGCTCAAATGCTCAGTAAGGGTAAACAAAATAAATATCAATCACATTATATTCATAAGAACATAACATTTTGGAAATCATAACCTGCAAAAGAGAGCATAATTTCATAATCATGGGATAAATCATGGTAGTGAAAAAGTAATCCCAATAATCATAACTTAAAACATGAAACTTTGTGGCATACACACATAATCATAGAGAATCATTTCTTGTTAGTCAAGACTAATTGCCAAGACTATCTTAGTGGACAAAGTCCTTTTCTGAATCGAGTAACCCTCGTTTCAGTCCTGTTTCACTGAACCGGTATAACCTACCGTTCCAGCCCTGTCTATCTCATGAGATATAAAATCATTACCCAATGCATTGGAGGGAGATATAGGTCCCACCCATCTTATAATGAATCCTTTCTTATGTGTGCCACATAATCATAAACCATACATCATAGCATAACCCATGTAATAAAAATGGGATTCTTAAACAACATGACATCATAAAACAATTCATATAAGATAAAGGAATTCATAAAAATATTTCCATCACAACATAATCAAACCAATGTAATAATAGGGATAAAAACAGAACCCTTTTATTATCTTAGATGGAAAATAATTTTGATAAAATACTTGAACTCCATTCTTGAGGAAAATATCCTTTCTTCTTCAAAAACATTTTTCCTTTCATAACATGTCATACAACTTTAAAATAAAAGAAGTTGATTAAAAATAAACTTGAAAACTTGTAAAGGAAGCTTCTTGGAAATAATGTTTTAAAAATCCATTCATTCCGTATAAGTTAAAAAAAACATTCATCGTACTTTTGTTGGAATAGTCAAAAAGTACCTCGTACGAAAAATGACAAAAGATTCCTTTCATACATATTACTAAAAACTCACCGAAGGGTAAAAATGGATTTAAAAAATTGTAGGTGGATGGAAATAATATTACATATTTATGAAACATGGATGTGGATGATAAAATACACCCCAGTAAATACTTACGAATAAACAATCTCGGATAAAAATGAGATTGTGATATTTCCCTTACCTTAGGTCCGATTTGCTTTGTACGTGTCCGAAGCTCCTCTTCTTTGAAGCGCCTTTTGGAGACCTCCTCTTAGGGAACTAAAATTGGTCTTTGAGGAAGACCAGAACCTCTAGGATGTTTCTAGGGAAGTGGAGAAGAGATTTTGGCAGGGGTTGGCCGAGCTTGAGTGCTCAAATTGGTGTGAGGAGGAGGGGGAGGAGGTGCCCTTTTATAAGGGAGGAGAGGGGCACCTTAGGAATATCTCAAAATATTATTTTATATTAAAGTAAAAATCGGGTTATAATGGTTCCAAAGGGTCTTATTTAGAAGCTAATGTGGGGATGGGTCGAAATCCTATCAACCAATAGGATTTAGTCAAGTTTAGGTTCTTATTTTAACCTTATCAATTAGATTTAACTCTAAGTTAAATAATTTAACTTTTACCGTGTCTTTTTGTTTTCTTTCATTATATGGTTAATACACTTACTATAACATGCCAAACGAACCCCAAATTGTTTATTATTAATATATATATCCTTATCTAAGTCATTTGGCCGAACCTTAGATTTTTAGGAATACAATAACAATTAATAATATAATATTTGATTTAAAAACTATTTTGTGTCAATTTTGACACTATTTGATATATGATTTTTGTGAAAGTCATAACAGAATTATATGTTCGAACCAAGTTGATTAAATCAACACTAATATATAATAGTAACCTAGAAAATTAGTGGAATTCATAAAAAGTCTCAAATTACATTCATTTGAGTATTTATAACATCACTTATGTTAATATTTCCTTAAAAGGGTAATTACTGCATCATCGTTGTGTCATAAATAAATTAATTTATTTAAAGTCTAAAAATTATAAATAAAATATCATTATATAGTAAATCTTTTTAGATTTCTAATGAATATTTATAGTCGAATTTATCTTATGTATAACCCCATATTAAAAATGTTTTAGTGAATAAACATTGATTTTAACTCTTTTAACTCTTCTTTGAATTAAATAATAATAAATGTCCTAATCTAATCCAAGTGGGCCTAAATGATAATATTTTACACTTAAGGTTGTTTTTGATCGAGATACACTTGTCCAATAGAATTAGGACATGTTTTAGGGTAATATTAATATCATTCTTACCCTTAATTACCCTATTTACTTTTAACCGTGGTAAATAAAAGTAAAAAGTTACTATTCACCAAAAATTATTTTCATCTCATTGAACCACATTTTACTTACTGACATCAACCGTGTCTCTCGGATTTTTGAAATTCCATTCACAGAAGCGGTAAAATTATGTTTTATGAAAAATTCAGTTTTTTTAACTACCACATAGTAGTTTCACTATTCATCAAAAAATGAAGGTTTTCAGAAAAATGCCAAAATTTCATCCTAAGCTATATTTCATATTCCGAATTCAAAAATGAAGTCTATTTTACCAAATTCATAACATAGAAGTTGCATTAATTAATTTTATAATTAAATCCCACTGTTAAAACAAATAGCGTGTTTTTAAGAAACAATATCTATCAAAAGATTGACACTTGTTTATGTCTGGTTTAAATGTGAAATTACATCCAATGACCAACATTGTATTAAATTGTAAAAATATATTCTAAATATAATTTAAAACTACTCTAATTAATAATTTATCGCTATTAATTATTTCGATTAAAAAAGTTGTTTTTAATTATAATTTAGTAATTTTCACTATTCATCAGAATATGAAAGTTATCCGAAATGTACCAAAATTTCACCTTAGGCTAAATTCGATACTCCGAATCCAAAAATGAAGTTCATTTTGAAAAATAAGATTTACAGAATTTTAAAAAGTGGTTATTACTATTCATACTGGCTAGTTTTAATAATATTTTAATAGCATATCGTTGTTTAGTGAAACTCGGTATTGCGTATTACACACGCTATCGAGGAAGGTCGCGATTGCGGGTAATGCAAGGCAAGTCAAGGATGCGTGTTGTGAAAGCTCCTTTTGGTGTAGCGTACAACACAAGACATTAAATTAAAAAGAATATTTTTTATAAAATCTTGGGCTGTTACATTCTACCCCCCTTAAAATGAATTTCGCCCTCGAAATTCGTCGGGGTTATAAATGGTTTACCATTTGAAAGTTTCTTTAATAGAAACCCACATCGTAAAAAGGAATATCAAAACAAATCTTTAAAAACAAAAGTATGAAACGTAACGGTTACCCAAATAAACTAATCATTGGGTTTCCACATAGGTGAAAATATGGATATGGAAGAGAAATCTAACCATCATGTTCTAATGGAGAGTGGTAGAGAACATGGCTATGGAAAAGCCAATAATCACAAATCCATAAATTTGTGACGATCTAAGGTACCATCCGATTCATCAGGTATAAGATCACTAGGACAACATTTTTGGTTTTCAAGATCATTTCCCTAAAGTTGAAAATTTGAATTGGAATAAATACTTTCTTTATTTTGGTACAATCTCAGTATTGTTCGTGCCTAGAACAATTTCCACTTCATCTTTTAAATAAATGAAGTTGAATTTGTTATTCGTGAAGTGTTAGCAGATCATGTGATAGAATGACGGGTCATTCCATCTGTCTCAAACAAAAGGTTAGCAAAAATTATATACATAAGTCGATCTATAGTGAGATTAATCATATATAGTTCCTAAAATGGACTTATACTTCATATATCATACTGCTTAATATAATAAAACTAGTTTCTACTAAACAGGGACTTCCTGTAGGCCAGTGGTAGGCGATAAAGGCCAGTCGCACTTCGGTTGTGGGTTTGATTCCCACAGCCTTGTCCGAAGCGATGGGCTGTCGCCCGTCCTGCAGGTTGTCCTTTTTCTAAAACATTATTACTATAACATCCCATAAATAATATCAAAAAAACTTCTATCCTTAAACAATACTAACTTATGTCCAACATAATCCATTCCAATCTTTAGTCCTATCCATAATACTGCAGTCCATTCTCATAACATAGTGAAAACGATTACCAGAGATTTAATACCATCGTTGATCCCCATATATCATAAGATATATCTTGTTGGACACATTCCAAACATTCAACGGCCTTAATATTGTACTCTCTTGAATACCCATTGAACCTTAGTGAAAACATGAATGCAGTTAAAAGTTAACACTTTCCACATACCAAAATCCTCAAAATTCTATATACTCAAACCATGATATCACTTAGTCCTTATATCAATCATGAGCTCATGAATACTGTTTAACATTTCATTTTCTCGTTTTCCCTTCATTATTCGCATAATATCTCAATCACTTTGAATACCACATTAGACCAATACATAAATATTCCAATATTCCATGATACAACATTATTTTGGAATCCCATTACATAAAAACTTAATCATTCCACCACATCGTTGTCATATTCAACATTGCCAATAGTGATCGCATGTGACTTCCCTTTGTCCTTTTCCTTAAGCGGTTGCTCATGTCGATCATCACTAACCCTTGGATTAGGGCATTTATTGGCATAATGTCCCATCTCCTTGCACTTGAAGCATTGAAGTGTTGGTTGTGCGTTCTCTGCAGTGTTTGCTTTATTCACTTCATTAGAATCCCTTTTTCCATTACTTCGACACTCAGCTGCTCGATGACCTTCTTTTCCACACTTATAACATTTTCTAGTCCCTTTAAGACAATCTCCACCATGCTTCTTTCCACACTTTGTGCATAAGGAAACATTCATCTTCTCTTCACCATTATTCTGAGATTTCTCCTTGAACTCCATCTTTCGTTTCTTGTCAAAACCATGAGATGGATATGTAACACCAACTTACATTTCTACCTTGATAGCACAACGCACAATTTCTTCATAGCTACTGAAGTCTCTTATAGTTAATGCCCTTCGAAGACTTGGTTTTAAGACACTGAAAAATCGATCAACTTTACTTTCAGGTTGGATGATAATGCCAGATGCATACCTTGCAAGTCTTGTAAAATTCGCTTCGTATATACCAACAGATTCATCATCCTTTTCCTTTAGTTCAAGAAACTCCTTCTCCATCTTCGTTCTAAGAATACGAGGGAATTACTTACTGAAAAACAAGTTCTTGAACTCGTCCCATTCCATGGAATCAATTTCATCTCTTTGCCTCGTATTCTTGACAAGATTCCACCATTGATCAGCTTCACCTTCCAAACGATATACTGCTAAGATGACTTTATCATGTTCAGAACATTGAAGAACTGAAAATATCTTTTCAGTAGTACTAATCCATTGTTCAGCAACTAATGGATCAGTAGACCCACTGAAAGAAGGCGGACGCTGCCTCATGAAGGATTCAACATAATGTTGCTCCTTCCTTTGCTCGTTTGGAAGTCCTGCATGATTCATAGATTGAGAAAGTTGTGTGAGCATGGCTACAAGATTTTGCATTACAGCTCCCATATAGTTTGGTTGCTCAGGGGGACAATCATTACATTGTCCATTGCATTGATCAACACGGTTCCTTCGGGTTCCAGCCATCGTCTAAAACCCCAAAAGAATAGTGTGAGAGGAAAAAATCATGCTAGGGAAAACAACATAATAAAGGGGTAGTACCCTCAATATCTAACATCTTAGGTTAAATTCTAAGATCGTTAGAGCAATTCTAGGACTATAACCTATACGTATACTTAACCTTAGAGACATCCCTAGACATACCTTAGAAATATCTCTAGGGATCTCACTAACGTTTTCGCATCCTAGTTTCCAAAGGTTGACTAAACCTTTCCTCTGATACCAACTGTAGAGACCCGTATCTCGACGTACATTGACATTACATTACTTTTGCGGAATACTTAGTACATTACAAAAACACACACACACAAGGACCGTAATAGTTTAGTGTCTTTGGAAACTCGGACTATAATCTTCTAATCGTGGTGAAAGATCTTCAAAATCTCCCATAAAGATCTTCCTTTTTTTTACCTAAAACCTTTCTTTATATCATGGGGAAAAGAAAACATAAAAGGGTGAGCTCAAATGCTCAGTAAGGGTAAACAAAATAAATATCAATCACATTATATTCATAAGAACATAACATTTTGGAAATCATAACCTGCAAAGGAGAGCATAATTTCATAATCATTTGATAAATCATGGTAGTGAAAAAGTAATCCCAATAATCATAACTTAAAACATGAAACTTTGTGGCATACACACATAATCATAGAGAATCATTTCTTGTTAGTCAAGACTAATTGCCAAGACTATCTTAGTGGACAAAGTCCCTTTCTGAATCGAGTAACCCTCGTTTCAGTCCTGTTTCACTGAACCGGTATAACCTACCGTTCCAGCCCTGTCTATCTCATGAGATATAAAATCTTTACCCAATGAATTGGAGGGAGATATAGGTCCCACCCATCTTATAATGAATCCTTTCTTATGTGTGCCACATAATCATAAACCATACATCATAGCATAACCCATGTAATAAAAATGGGATTCTTAAACAACATGACATCATAAAACAATTCATATAAGATAAAGGAATTCATAAAAATATTTCCATCACAACATAATCAAACCAATGTAATAATAGGGATAAAAACAGAACCCTTTTATTATCTTAGATGGAAAATAATTTTGATAAAATACTTGAACTCCATTCTTGAGGAAAATATCCTTTCTTCTTCAAAAACATTTTTCCTTTCATAACATGTCATACAACTTTAAAATAATAGAAGTTGATTAAAAATGAACTTGAAAACTTGTAAAGGAAGCTTCTTGGAAATTATGTTTTAAAAATCCATTCATGCCGTATAAGTTAAAAAAAACATTCTTCGTACTTTTTTTGGAATAGTCAAAAAGTACCTCGTACGAAAAATGACAAAAGATTCCTTTCATACATATTACTAAAAACTCACCGAAGGGTAAAAATGGATTTAAAAAATTGTAGGTGGATGGAAATAATATTACATATTTATGAAACATGGATGTGGATGATAAAATACACCCCAGTAAATACTTACGAATAAACAATCTCGGATAAAAATGAGATTGTGATATTTCCCTTACCTTAGGTCCGATTTGCTTTGTACGTGTCCGAAGCTCCTCTTCTTTGAAGCGCCTTTTGGAGACCTCCTATTAGGGAACTAAAATTGGTCTTTGAGGAAGACCAGAACCTCTAGGATGTTTCTAGGGAAGTGGAGAAGAGATTTTGGCAGGGGTTGGCCGATGTTGAGTGCTCAAATTGGTGTGAGGAGGAGGGGGAGGAGGTGCCCTTTTATAAGGGAGGAGAGGGGCACCTTAGGAATATCTCAAAATATTATTTTATATTAAAGTAAAAATCGGTTTATAATGGTTCCAAAGGGTCTTATTTAGAAGCTAAAGTGGGGATGGTTCGAAATCCTATCAACCAATAGGATTTAGTCAAGTTTAGATTCTTATTTTAACCTTATCAATTAGATTTAACTCTAAGTTAAATAATTTAACTTTTACCGTGTCTTTTTGTTTTCTTTCATTATATGGTTAATACACTTACTATAACATGCCAAACGAACCCCAAATTGTTTATTATTAATATATATATCCTTATCTAAGTCATTTGGCCGAACCTTAGATTTTTATTAATACAATAACAATTAATAATTTAATATTTGATTTAAAAACTATTTTGTGTCAATTTTGACACTATTTGATATATGATTTTTGTGAAAGTCATAACAGAAATATATGTTCGAACCAAGTTGATTAAATCAACACTAATATATCATAGTAACCTATAAAATTAGTGTAATTCATAAAAAGTCTCAAATTACATTCATTTGAGTATTTATAACATCACTTATGTTAATATTTCCTTAAAAGGGTAATTACTGCATCATCGTTGTGTCATAAATAAATTAATTTATTTAAAGTCTAAAAATTATAAATAAAATATCATTATATATTAAATCTTTTTAGCTTTCTAATGAATATTTGTAGTCTAATTTATCTTATGTATAACCCCATATTAAAAATGTTTTAGTGAATAAACTTTGATTTTAACTCTTTTAACTCTTCTTTGAATTAAATAATAATAAATGTCCTAATCTAATCCAAGTGGGCCTAAATGATAATATTTTACACTTAAGGTTGTTTTTGATCGAGATACACTTGTCCAATAGAATTAGGACATGTTTTAGGGTAATATTAATATCATTCTTACCCTTAATTACCCTATTTACTTTTAACCGTGGTAAATAAAAGTAAAAAGTTACTATTCACCAAAAATTATTTTCATCTCATTGAACCACATTTTACTTACTGACATCAACCGTGTCTCTCGGATTTTTGAAATTCCATTCACAGAAGCGGTAAAATTATGTTTTATGAAAAATTCAGTTTTTTTAACTACCACATAGTAGTTTCACTATTCATCAAAAAATGAAGGTTTTCATAAAAATGCCAAAATTTCATCCTAAGCTATATTTCATATTCCGAATTCAAAAATGAAGTCTATTTTACCAAATTAATAACATAGAAGTTGCATTAATTAATTTTATAATTAAATCCCACTGTTAAAACAAATAGCGTGTTTTTAAGAAACAATATCTATCAAAAGATTGACACTTGTTTATGTCTGGTTTAAATGTGCAATTACATCCAATGACCAACATTGTATTAAATTGTAAAAATATATTCTAAATATAATTTAAAACTACTCTAATTAATAATTTATCGCTATTAATTATTTCGATTAAAAAAGTTGTTTTTAATTATAATTTAGTAATTTTCACTATTCATCAGAATATGAAAGTTATCCGAAATGTACCAAAATTTCACCTTAGGCTAAATTCGATACTCCGAATCCAAAAATGAAGTTCATTTTGAAAAATAAGATTTACAGAATTTTAAAAAGTGGTTATTACTATTCATACCGGCTAGTTTTAATAATATTTTAATAGCATATCGTTGTTTAGTGAAACTCGGTATTGCGTATTACACACGCTATCGAGGAAGGTCGCGATTGCGGGTAATGCAAGGCAAGTCAAGGATGCGTGTTGTGAAAGCTCCTTTTGGTGTAGCGTACAACACAAGACATTAAATTAAAAAGAATATTTTTTATAAAATCTTGGGCTGTTACATTCTACCCCCCTTAAAATGAATTTCGCCCTAGAAATTCGTCGGGGTTATAAATGGTTTACCATTTGAAAGATTCTTTAATAGAAACCCACATCGTAAAAAGGAATATCAAAACCAATCTTTAAAAACAAAAGTATGAAACGTAACGGTTACCCAAATAAACTAATCATTGGGTTTCCACATAGGTGAAAATATGGATATGGAAGAGAAATCTAACCATCATGTTCTAATGGAGAGTGGTAGAGAACATGGCTATGGAAAAGCCAATAATCACAAATCCATAAATTTGTGACGATCTAAGGTACCATCTGATTCATCAGGTATAAGATCACTAGGACAACATTTTTGGTTTTCAAGATCATTTCCCTAAAGTTGAAAATTTGAATTGGAATAAATACTTTCTTTATTTTGGTACAATCTCAGTATTGTTCGTGCCTAGAACAATTTCCACTTCATCTTTTAAATAAATGAAGTTGAATTTGTTATTCGTGAAGTGTTAGCAGATCATGTGATAGAATGACGGGTCATTCCATCTGTCTCAAACAAAAGGTTAGCAAAAATTATATACATAAGTCGATCTATAGTGAGATTAATCATATATAGTTCCTAAAATGGACTTATACTTCATATATCATACTGCTTAATATAATAAAACTAGTTTCTACTAAACAGGGACTTCCTGTAGGCCAGTGGTAGGCGATAAAGGCCAGTCGCACTTCGGTTGTGGGTTTGATTCCCACAGCCTTGTCCGAAGCGATGGGCTGTCGCCCGTCCTGCAGGTTGTCCTTTTTCTAAAACATTATTACTATAACATCCCATAAATAATATCAAAAAAACTTCTATCCTTAAACAATACTAACTTATGTCCAACATAATCCATTCCAATCTTTAGTCCTATCCATAATACTGCAGTCCATTCTCATAACATAGTGAAAACGATTACCAGAGATTTAATACCATCGTTGATCCCCATATATCATAAGATATATCTTGTTGGACACATTCCAAACATTCAACGGCCTTAATATTGTACTCTCTTGAATACCCATTGAACCTTAGTGAAAACATGAATGCAGTTAAAAGTTAACACTTTCCACATACCAAAATCCTCAAAATTCTATATACTCAAACCATGATATCACTTAGTCCTTATATCAATCATGAGCTCATGAATACTGTTTAACATTTCATTTTCTCGTTTTCCCTTCATTATTCGCATAATATCTCAATCACTTTGAATACCACATTAGACCAATACATAAATATTCCAATATTCCATGATACAACATTATTTTGGAATCCCATTACATAAAAACTTAATCATTCCACCACATCGTTGTCATATTCAACATTGCCAATAGTGATCGCATGTGACTTCCCTTTGTCCTTTGCCTTAAGCGGTTGCTCATGTCGATCATCACTAACCCTTGGATTAGGGCATTTATTGGCATAATGTCCCATCTCCTTGCACTTGAAGCATTGAAGTGTTGGTTGTGCGTTCTCTGCAGTGTTTGCTTTATTCACTTCATTAGAATCCCTTTTTCCATTACTTCGACACTCAGCTGCTCGATGACCTTCTTTTCCACACTTATAACATTTTCTAGTCCCATTAAGACAATCTCCACCATGCTTCTTTCCACACTTTGTGCATAAGGAAACATTCATCTTCTCTTCACCATTATTCTGAGATTTCTCCTTGAACTCCATCTTTCGTTTCTTGTCAAAACCATGAGATGGATATGTAACACCAACTTACATTTCTACCTTGATAGCACAACGCACAATTTCTTCATAGCTACTGAAGTCTCTTATAGTTAATGCCCTTCGAAGACTTGGTTTTAAGACACTGAAAAATCGATCAACTTTACTTTCAGGTTGGATGATAATGCCAGATGCATACCTTGCAAGTCTTGTAAAATTCGCTTCGTATATACCAACAGATTCATCATCCTTTTCCTTTAGTTCAAGAAACTCCTTCTCCATCTTCGTTCTAAGAATACGAGGGAATTACTTACTGAAAAACAAGTTCTTGAACTCGTCCCATTCCATGGAATCAATTTCATCTCTTTGCCTCGTATTCTTGACAAGATTCCACCATTGATCAGCTTCACCTTCCAAACGATATACTGCTAAGATGACTTTATCATGTTCAGAACATTGAAGAACTGAAAATATCTTTTCAGTAGTACTAATCCATTGTTCAGCAACTAATGGATCAGTAGACCCACTGAAAGAAGGCGGACGCTGCCTCATGAAGGATTCAACATAATGTTGCTCCTTCCTTTGCTCGTTTGGAAGTCCTGCATGATTCATAGCTTGAGAAAGTTGTGTGAGCATGGCTACAAGATTTTGCATTACAGCTCCCATATAGTTTGGTTGCTCAGGGGGACAATCATTACATTGTCCATTGCATTGATCAACACGGTTCCTTCGGGTTCCAGCCATCGTCTAAAACCCCAAAAGAATAGTGTGAGAGGAAAAAATCATGCTAGGGAAAACAACATAATAAAGGGGTAGTACCCTCAATATCTAACATCTTAGGTTAAATTCTAAGATCGTTAGAGCAATTCTAGGACTATAACCTATACGTATACTTAACCTTAGAGACATCCCTAGACATACCTTAGAAATATCTCTAGGGATCTCACTAACGTTTTCGCATCCTAGTTTCCAAAGGTTGACTAAACCTTTCCTCTGATACCAACTGTAGAGACCCGTATCTTGACGTACATTGACATTACATTACTTTTGCGGAATACTTAGTACATTACAAAAACACACACACACAAGGACCGTAATAGTTTAGTGTCTTTGGAAACTCGGACTATAATCTTCTAATCGTGGTGAAAGATCTTCAAAATTTCCCATAAAGATCTTCCTTTTTTTTACCTAAAACCTTTCTTTATATCCTGGGGAAAAGAAAACATAAAAGGGTGAGCTCAAATGCTCAGTAAGGGTAAACAAAATAAATATCAATCACATTATATTCATAAGAACATAACATTTTGGAAATCATAACCTGCAAAAGAGAGCATAATTTCATAATCATTTGATAAATCATGGTAGTGAAAAAGTAATCCCAATAATCATAACTTAAAACATGAAACTTTGTGGCATACACACATAATCATAGAGAATCATTTCTTGTTAGTCAAGACTAATTGCCAAGACTATCTTAGTGGACAAAGTCCCTTTCTGAATCGAGTAACCCTCGTTTCAGTCCTGTTTCACTGAACCGGTATAACCTACCGTTCCAGCCCTGTCTATCTCATGAGATATAAAATCTTTACCCAATGAATTGGAGGGAGATATAGGTCCCACCCATCTTATAATGAATCCTTTCTTATGTGTGACACATAATCATAAACCATACATCATAGCATAACCCATGTAATAAAAATGGGATTCTTAAACAACATGACATCATAAAACAATTCATATAAGATAAAGGAATTCATAAAAATATTTCCATCACAACATAATCAAACCAATGTAATAATAGGGATAAAAACAGAACCCTTTTATTATCTTAGATGGAAAATAATTTTGATAAAATACTTGAACTCCATTCTTGAGGAAAATATCCTTTCTTCTTCAAAAACATTTTTCCTTTCATAACATGTCATACAACTTTAAAATAATAGAAGTTGATTAAAAATGAACTTGAAAACTTGTAAAGGAAGCTTCTTGGAAATAATGTTTTAAAAATCCATTCATACCGTATAAGTTAAAAAAAACATTCTTCGTACTTTTTTTGGAATAGTCAAAAAGTACCTCGTACGAAAAATGACAAAAGATTCCTTTCATACATATTACTAAAAACTCACCGAAGGGTAAAAATGGATTTAAAAAATTGTAGGTGGATGGAAATAATATTACATATTTATGAAACATGGATGTGGATGATAAAATACACCCCAGTAAATACTTACGAATAAACAATCTCGGATAAAAATGAGATTGTGATATTTCCCTTACCTTAGGTCCGATTTGCTTTGTACGTGTCCGAAGCTCCTCTTCTTTGAAGCGCCTTTTGGAGACCTCCTATTAGGGAACTAAAATTGGTCTTTGAGGAAGACCAGAACCTCTAGGATGTTTCTAGGGAAGTGGAGAAGAGATTTTGGCAGGGGTTGGCCGATGTTGAGTGCTCAAATTGGTGTGAGGAGGAGGGGGAGGAGGTGCCCTTTTATAAGGGAGGAGAGGGGCACCTTAGGAATATCTCAAAATATTATTTTATATTAAAGTAAAAATCGGTTTATAATGGTTCCAAAGGGTCTTATTTAGAAGCTAAAGTGGGGATGGTTCGAAATCCTATCAACCAATAGGATTTAGTCAAGTTTAGATTCTTATTTTAACCTTATCAATTAGATTTAACTCTAAGTTAAATAATTTAACTTTTACCGTGTCTTTTTGTTTTCTTTCATTATATGGTTAATACACTTACTATAACATGCCAAACGAACCCCAAATTGTTTATTATTAATATATATATCCTTATCTAAGTCATTTGGCCGAACCTTAGATTTTTATTAATACAATAACAATTAATAATTTAATATTTGATTTAAAAACTATTTTGTGTCAATTTTGACACTATTTGATATATGATTTTTGTGAAAGTCATAACAGAATTATATGTTCGAACCAAGTTGATTAAATCAACACTAATATATCATAGTAACCTATAAAATTAGTGTAATTCATAAAAAGTCTCAAATTACATTCATTTGAGTATTTATAACATCACTTATGTTAATATTTCCTTAAAAGGGTAATTACTGCATCATCGTTGTGTCATAAATAAATTAATTTATTTAAAGTCTAAAAATTATAAATAAAATATCATTATATATTAAATCTTTTTAGCTTTCTAATGAATATTTGTAGTCTAATTTATCTTATGTATAACCCCATATTAAAAATGTTTTAGTGAATAAACTTTGATTTTAACTCTTTTAACTCTTCTTTGAATTAAATAATAATAAATGTCCTAATCTAATCCAAGTGGGCCTAAATGATAATATTTTACACTTAAGGTTGTTTTTGATCGAGATACACTTGTCCAATAGAATTAGGACATGTGTTAGGGTAATATTAATATCATTCTTACCCTTAATTACCCTATTTACTTTTAACCGTGGTAAATAAAAGTAAAAAGTTACTATTCACCAAAAATTATTTTCATCTCATTGAACCACATTTTACTTACTGACATCAACCGTGTCTCTCGGAATTTTGAAATTCCATTCACAGAAGCGGTAAAATTAAGTTTTATGAAAAATTCAGTTTTTTTAACTACCACTTAGTAGTTTCACTATTCATCAAAAAATGAAGGTTTTCAGAAAAATGCCAAAATTTCATCCTAAGCTATATTTCATATTCCGAATTCAAAAATGAAGTCTATTTTACCAAATTCATAACATAGAAGTTGCATTAATTAATTTTATAATTAAATCCCACTGTTAAAACAAATAGCGTGTTTTTAAGAAACAATATCTATCAAAAGATTGACACTTGTTTATGTCTGGTTTAAATGTGCAATTACATCCAATGACCAACATTGTATTAAATTGTAAAAATATATTCTAAATATACTTTAAAACTACTCTAATTAATAATTTATCACTATTAATTATTTCGATTAAAAAAGTTGTTTTTTAATTATAATTTAGTAATTTTCACTATTCATCAGAATATGAAAGTTATCCGAAATGTACCAAAATTTCACCTTAGGCTAAATTCGATACTCCGAATCCAAAAATGAAGTTAATTTTGAAAAATAAGATTTACAGAATTTTAAAAAGTGGTTATTACTATTCATACCGGCTAGTTTTAATAATATTTTAATAGCATATCGTTGTTTAGTGAAACTCGGTATTGCGTATTACACACGCTATCGAGGAAGGTCGCGATTGTGTGTAATGCAAGGCAAGTCAAGGATGCGTGTTGTGCAAGCTCCTTTTGGTGTAGCGTACAACACAAGACATTAAATTAAAAAGAATATTTTTTATAAAATCTTGGGCTGTTACAGGTGTAGCATAAACCGTTTCGAAAGAGTGACCCTTTCCCAACGGTTTTCCAAACCGTTGGGAAAGATGGGGAAATCTATGGCTTTCCCAACAGTTTTGGTGAACCGTTGGGAAATGGTAGCTATACCAATGGTTTTTACAAACCGTTCGTATAGAAGTGTTGGGAAAGATCATATTTCCAGTAGTGGCATGTCATGAGTTTTCTATTTTGGTATGTTGGGGGTGTGCGGTTGATCATTAGATAGGTTTTTGAATGGGGTTTTTTGGTTGTGAAAAGCTGTGAGTTACTTTTTGAAAATTATTTCATAAATTTTAAAGTGGTTTTGTAAATAGTGTAGATGGTGTGCACTGTGTTTTGAAAACATGACGAGGTGGTTCTTTTGTGATGGTTGTTCATTTGGGTTGTTTTAGGTCCGTGTTCATGTATTTTTATTTATCATTGTGGTTGCAGCATGTTGACAAGGTTTTTCCATGGTCATGCGATCATCAGCTTGTGTGTTCTTGTGCGCCCGTGCGAGGCGTGTCGCATCGTCGTGACTGGTCTGCGAGTCGAGGTAGGTTCCCCACTGCACTTACTTTTAAATTTAGAATTTATTAATTGCTTGATGTTTTATTAATGTTAATGAATGAGAAATTATATTAGATAATAAAATTTTAAATGATTGTCTAGTGTGAAAAGATCCGTTTATTTTATAACGAACACTTGGAACATTTTTTTGACGGGTGGACACCCAACTTTGAAAGAATGCCCGTTTGTCCTTTAAACATAATTCACGGAATTTCAAACGTACTTCTAGTTTTAAAGATAAATGATTTCTTCTGAACAAGTGTTTTGGGTTTTCTCAAGAAATGAGGTTTTTCTTTAAAATTGTTGAAGGCCTGTTTGACACTTTAATAAAATAAATTATTTTGGAAAACCCACTCGGGGGTGATCTTTTGTGTGCGTTGATTGCGTGAGCTTTATGTGATTTTTGTGCATCGTGACTGGTTAATTTACATTATGGACGCACCCCCTTTTTATTATATGTGTTGACATGGGAACTTGGCATATTGAGTGAATTTTCGGAGAACGATTGTTGCAATAGTTTAGACCACACACTGGTTAGTGGCCCCATAGCAGGGGAATACTGAGTTATTACTGCTATGGGGATTAGGCCCCTCGGTTAGGCCATGCAGGGCTATGCCGGGTAGTAGTATGGGCATTATGACGTCATCGAGTTAGGGCATGCCTTTAGGATGAGTCACATGTATAGTATGTTCTGGATTGTTCATGATCTCCTAGGTTCGACCCATGTTTCTTTTAGTGTTTATTTTTATGTGGCGTATGATTGAGAGGTCGGGTTTGGTTGCTGACCCCTGTGTGCCATTTTTTTCCATTTCCCTTAGTGTGTGTTGTGTGTTGTGTGTGATTTTCCATTTGAATAACAACTAAAGTTTGGATTTTCTAAATTGTTCTCCAAATGTTTTAAAATTCAATGCACCTGTTTCTTTCAACATTAAACCTGTTCTAAATTAAAAATGGAAATGGACTGTACTTGTTTTAAAAATGAAAGTGTGTGTGGAGACCAATATTTTATATAATTTAGTTTTAACCTGGAATTGATAAATTCTTTATTTAATGGTATGTGCATTGGGAATAGAATTTTCCGGGCTACCTACTGATTTTTAATACTCATGCCTATATTGTTTTCCTCTTTTTAGTTTCTGTTGCAGGTTTACTTGAGCTCTCTTGTTGTGGGTGATATTTGGTTGTGGACTAGTGAGCGACTCTCTAAGTCGTGAGGAATTTTGGTCGTGGTCAAGTTAGTTGTTTTTGTTGGTCATTCTTTCTTTTCGTGTTGTTTATTTACTTTGTGTTGTTCTATTTTCATTCCGCTGATTTATTTATTTTCTTTGGGAAAAAGCATTCCCTCTTGCTCTCTTTGATGACCTGGTGCTTGTCGCCAGCCTGGGAGGATCAGGAACACCTCTCGAGCCATGTCATGGGCCGACTCAGGTGACCAGTTCAGGGTCGACCCGGGTTGGTTCGTGACAAAATGGTATTAGAGGGAGGTTGGCTCCTGAGCAGACCTTGGTTTTCAGAGCGCCCATTGCTATTTGGAGCTCTCATGCTAAAGGGAGTAATTTTTCTCAGACTCGAGGCGTAGGAACGAGTAGGACGTCATGAACCCTTGCTCATTATGAACCTCAAGTTACCATGAGATGTCCGGGTTGTTAGTGTCTTTTGGGTCTTTTGGATTGTTTTATGTTGATAAATGAAAAGGGTGTTGGGAAAGTAGCTCTATGAGCTCGCAGGGCCCTGAAAGCCTTGTGGAGCCGAAGACTTCACCCTACAATTCTCTCAGTGATGATGTTATGGCTGACGTATAGCCGCCAACCATATGGTCGAGTCACACATCATTACAAGTTTCCTCTTTAGTGAATGGGTTCTTCCTTCATTTTTAAGGTCATTGAGCAATGGTGAATTTAAAATGGTATTGATTATGTTTTGATCAAGTTCCTCGTTTCTTTGTTCCGTAGTGTTCTCCCCCATGAAGGCTCAATGGATGCTGAAGATGCAGCTTTAAGTGGTGCATCCTCAACTAATCCTCCAGTTTATCAGCCCATCAATTATGTTCTAGAGTTCTGAAAGTTGAACCCTCCTCTCTTTTATGGACAAGCAGGGCCTCTTGAGGCAGAGGAGTGGTTGCAGAAGATTGAGAGGAAGTTCAGTTTCATTGGGCCACCTAAGTCATTAAAGGTGAAGTTGGCTACCTTCATGCTTGAAGTCCCAACCTTGAAATGGTGGAAGTCCATGTCTCGGAACAAGCCTGGGGAAGATCTGACATGGGAGTTTTTCAAGTCATCGTTCATCCAACAATAATTCTCTGAGTTGACGAAGCTGAGGAAGAGGATGGAGTTGTGTTGACTTCAGCAGGGTGTTTAATAGGTACTAGAGTTCTATCAACATTTCGTAGACCTAGTTCCATACGATCAATGGTTTGTTGCAAATTATCCCGGGAAGGCTCGACAATTCTAATCGGGGCTTCGACCTGAACTGCGATCGAAAGTGGAAGAGCTCAACCTGGCCACTTTCTCGGATGTTGTGGAGCAAGCATTTCTGGCTGAATCTGAGTTACCAGGAGGACATGAGGTTGCAAATCATTCCTCGACCTTGGGTGACAATGCAGGGGATGACGATAGGATGAATGGGAAGCGACCTGACTCTGGTGTCTCTAATAGTGGAATCCAGAGGCCTTTAGACCTTCAGTCATCTTCTTCACAGCGCAATGTCATGATATGTCACCAGTGTGGTGAGCAGGGTCACAAGAGAACGACGTGTCCGAATGCTCCGAGACCCTGCCACACCTGTGGACGTTGGGGTCACTTGCAGCGATTCTTCCGTGGTGTTTCCAAGAAGCGCGCTGAAGCTAGACATGGCTCATCGAAGGTCACCTCAGCTCGTCAGCAGGAGTAGGGAGATGTTGGTGGATGAGATTGATGTTTTCTTCTTGTGATGATTCTTGGATGTAGTAGTCGTTACCTGTACTGTTTTCTGGTTTTATTTTCTTTCAGTTGAAACAATGGTGTGGATGAACTCTTTTAAACCTTTGAACTTATGGAGGTGTGATTGTTAAAATTCTGGTTCTTGTGTCATGCTTCTGGGATTTCATAAACCTGACTGCGATGCCCGAAGATGCTTCATTCATCATAGCTCCAACCACAGGCCTCGGAGTGAAGCTAGCGCGTAGTCGGGGGAACTCCAACGAAAGGTGAAGTCTTGCGACAGGGTGTTGTTCTCAGTAAGAGCACGTATTCGGAATCATTTTCCGCCTTATTCCTAGTATGTGTGTATGAACTTCCTTGTCATGTCGTTTCTCTCGTTTATTAAGAGCAGCTCGCTTTATACTTTCTGGGTGGGGGTGGTGTGTTGGACAGGGCCCCCCCTCCCACCTGTGGGCAGTGATGGCTGGTGATGATGCTGGGAGGTCCTCCTATTCTTCTCTCCTGGGCAGATTTATGGTGGGGTGTCCATTCGGTCTACCCATGTTGAAAATTCTTATGATCATGATTTTTTTTCTCAAGTGATGGATTTCTGGTCCTATTCCAGGAACTGACTTGACTCTTATGTTGGAGGTACCCATTACGGTTCTCAGTGAATGCAGTTTGGCTTATCTCTTATGGTGGGGAGTCCGTTCGGACTTCCCGTGTCAATATCCCAGTTTTGTTCTATGTTTTGGGTGGGTTGTGGTTGGTCTTATATGGAACCACAAAACTCTATATTCTTCTTTTGGTAAAGAGTTGTGGCGTGAGAGTTCCATTGTCAGATTGAAGTAAGGTTTTAAGAGATACGCGTTGGATGTGGTTTTGACCTGTTTGTTAGTTTCAAAAGAGTCGTTGTGTTTTTATTGGCGTCGTTCCAGATGTTGTGTTGTAAGGTTGAATTGAGGATGAATAAATTGGTTGAGTTCTGTTGAATGGTGTTACGGTGTGTGTATGTTGGGCCGGAATTTACTATTGTTAAAGTTCCTTGCCCATTGAAGAGATCAACTGGAGGTGGTCACACTTTTGGGGGCGGGTGACACTTAGCGGGTAATTCGTTCCTATTAATTGAGTTCTTTTGGTTTATCTCTCCCCTTTTTGGGAGTGTTTCGGGATCTCTTTGTTGTCGTTCTTTAGATATTTCTTTAAATTGTAAACTAATGTCATTTTTCGTTTGGGGTTTTGATCTTGTTATGGCTTTTCGAGGGCGGAAAGCTTTATGGTGGGGAGAATTGTCACACATATTTTTATTTGTTTACTTTATTTATTTTATTTATCTTAGCGTCGGGTGATTTTTCATGTGTGCGGGCGAGTCCCTGTCTAAAATCTTAATGCTTGGATGAGTTTATGGTTTGAGATAGTGTGCGAACACCATACGGTTGTGACGCGCAGCCCGTTTGCAGTCCACTTGGGTACCGTACGGTGCGTGCGTACCCCTCGGTCACTCAGTTTTAACGTTATTAAATTCGTTCGTTGAGAGGATTAATATATATATATATATATATGATTATATATGTGTATAAATATGTATATGGGTTTATATATGTGTATGTATATGAGTATATATGTTTATAAATTATTATTATTTTTATTATTTTTAACGTAATGTGCATATGTTTATGTTTATATGTGTGTATATACACGTATGCTGATAAATATATATTTTCTTAGCATTATATGTTTATGCGTAAATGTGTTTATACATATGATTATATATGTCTATATGTTTATAATATGTATGTATGTTCATATATGTATGTTTATAAATTTTTTTATGTAGGTTTATCTATATATGTTTATATATATATATATATATATGTTTGTAATTATAATAATAATAATTATTAATATTAATATTATTATTATTATTATTATTAAACTCTTTTTATTTACTATCTTATTCTATTTTATTTTATTTGATTTATTTATTTATTTTTTATTTCTTTTTATTTCTTTTTATTTCATTTTTTTCTCCCTCTTTCCTCCCTAACCCTAATTTTTTTTCCATGTGCTGCCACCCCACCTTTCTCTCCCCCTCCTCTCTCTTTCTCTCTTCCCTCTTTCTCCCTTCTCCCTCTGCGTGAACCTCTCCCTCTCGGCCCTCCTGTGCGTTCCGGCCGCGCGAACACCCTCCTCTCAGCCGGCGTCTCGGCCTCCCCCGCGCGGCTGCCTCCCAGACGAGCCCCAGCCGGCTCTTTCCTCCCTCGTCGGACCGACCCCGCCTCCCGCCGGCGCTGCCCTGCAAACCGACCCCAGCCAGCCTCCGGCGCCCGTCCAGCCTTCGGCACCCGCCCTCAGCCAGCCTCGGGCGACCGCCCTCGGCCGCCCTCCAGTGCTCGCTTCGCCCAGCCTCCTACTGGCCCACACAGCCTCTGGTAGGCCCACCCCGATCACACAACCTCCGGCCAGCAACTCCCCTACCGGCCTTTTTTTTCTTTCCCGTCCGAAGAACCCCTTCCCTCCTTTTGTATCTGAAACAACCCAAAACCCCCGACCTCCTCCTACTTGAACCCGCAGCACCCTCCTATCTCGGCCTCGCCATCCCGCTGTCTGCACGTCATATCTATCGCGCGCACCTCCGTTCGAACTCTTTTTTTTGGCTGCCGAATGCATCTCCAGCCCGGCGCGCCTCCTGCTCGTCAATGCGTTTCCCCGCGGACCTGATTTCCAGCCGCGCAGTCCCTACGCGACCCCTTCGTCATTCCTCGGTCGTTGCGCAGTGACCTGCGACCCCACTGTTCAAGCGCATCTCCGCGTCGAGGTGAGGTTGGCGCTGCCGTTGCTTGAGTATCATATTTTTTTTTACTTTAATATGTGTTGTGTTTAATTAAATTGGTGCACATTTATTTTTTATTTAAAATATTTGAGTTTTTTTAATTAGATTGGTGAGACGTGGGTCTTTTTTTTAAATAATTGAGTTGTGTTTGATACTTTATGTCATGTTTATGTGAAATAAAGTGTGTTTTGCTGGCAACAAGTTTTGTGATGTTTAGTATCTTTTTATGAAATTGTGTATTTAGTTTTTCCGACTATGCATGTCATGCGTTTTCTATTTTGGTATGTTGGGGATGTGCGGTTGATCATAAGAGAGGTTTTTGAATGGGGTTTTTGGTTGTGAAAAGTTGTGGGTTACTTTTTGAAAATTATTTCATAAATTTTAAAGTGGTTTTGTAAATAGTGTAGATGGTGTGCACTGTGTTTTGAAAACATGACGAGGTGGTTCTTTTGTGATGGTTGTTAATTTGGGTTTTTTAGGTCCGTGTTCATGTATTTTTATTTATCATTGTGGTTGCAGCACGTTGAAAAGATTTTTCCACGGTCCTGCGATCGTCAGCTTGTGTGTTCTTGTGCGCCCGTGCGAGGCATGTCGCGTCGTCGTGGCTAGTCTGTGAGTCGAGGTAGGTTCCCCACTGCACTTACTTTTAAATTTAGAATTTATTAATTGCTTGATGTTTTATTAATGTTAATGAATGAGAAATAATATTAGATAATAAAATTATAAATGATTGTCTAGTGTGAAAAGAGCCGTTTAGTTTATAACGAACACTTGGAACATTTTCTTGACGGGTGGACACTCAGCTTTGAAAGAATGCCCATTTGTCCTTTAAACATAATTCACAGAATTTCAAACTTACTTCTAGTTTTAAAGATAAATGATTTCTTCTGAACAAGTGTTTTGGTTTATCCCAAGAAATGAGGTTTTTCTTTAAAATTGGTGAAGGCTTGTTTAACACTTTAATAAAATAAATTATTTTGGAAAACCCACTTGGGGGTGATCTTTGGTGTGCGTTGATTGCGTGAGCTGTATGTGATGTTTGTTCATCGTGACTGGTTAATTTACATTATGGACGCACCCCCTTTTTTTATATGTGTTGACATGGGAACCTGGCATATTGAGTGAATTTTCTGAGAACGATTGCTGCACTAGTTTAGACCACGCACTGGCTAGTGGCCCCATAGGAGGGGAATACTGAGTTATTGCTACTATGGGGATTGGGCCCTCGGTTAGGCCATGCAGGGCTATGCCAGGTAGTAGTATGGGCGTTATGACGTCATCGAGTTAGGGCATGCCTTCAGGATGGGTCACATGTATAGTATGTTCTGAATTGTTCATGATCTCCTAGGTTCGACCCATGTTTCTTTTAGTGTTTATTTTTATGTGTCATACGATTGAGAGGACGAGTTCGGTTGCTGACCCCTATGTGCCATTTTTTTTTCATTTCCCTTAGTGTGGGTTGTGTGTTGTGTGTGATTTTCCTTTTGAATAACAACTAATGTTTGGATTTTCTAAATTGTTCACCAAATGTTTTAAAATTCAATGCACCTGTTTCTTTCAACATTAAACTTGTTCTAAATTAAAAAGTCCAATGGACTGTTACTTGTTTTAAAAATGAAAGTGTGAGTGGAGACCAATATTTTATATAATTTAGTTCAAACCTGGAATTGATAAATTCAATATTTAATGGTATGTGCATTGGGAATAGAATTTTCCAGGCCAAACTACTGAGTTTTAATACTCACGCCTATAGTGTTTTCCAGTTTTTAGTTTCTATTGCAGGTTGACTTGAGCTCTCTTGTTGTGGGTGAGATTTGGCTATGGACTGGTGAGCGACTCTCGAAGTCGCGAGGAATTTTGTTCATGGTCAGGTTAGTTGTTGTTGTTGGTCATTCTTTCTTTTCGTGTTGTTTATTTACGTTGTGTTGTTCTATATTCTTTCTGCTGCTTTATTTATTTTCTTTGGGAGAAACCGTTCCCTCTTGCTCTCTTTGATGCCCTGGTGCTTGTCGCCAGCCTGGGAGGATCGGGAACGCCTCTCGGGCCATGTCGCGGGCCGGCTCGGGTGACCGGTTCAGGGTCGACCCGGGTTGGTTTGTGACACGCAAGGCCACCGATCGACAACTCACATCCAAAAGGAACATTTACTGACATTGCATGAAGGATAAGTCCAACGCGATCTTTGTGACAATATAAGAGTTACAATGACAGAGAAACTAAAATAGAAACACTAAAACTGTCTCACTGCAACGACAGAGGTGCAACCTTAACCATACTCTTTAAAATTCCCTAGGGTTCTTGACTACATGCCGAATTCACTCTGAGGCCTTTTGGCTGGAGGTCTGATGGATTAAGCATCTCCTGACTCATAGTCAGGTTATGATAATCCCAATAAGAAACATACATCTGTTTATTTGAAAAAACAAAGGAAAATATTTCTAAATGAAGGCCACAGTGGTATTGAAAACCAGAGTTCATCAAAAGACCCACAACATTCCCATACATTTAAAAACCCAAAACACCATCAGTATAACTACCATGACAAAAGATCCATTCCAATGAAAGGAAACTTACACAAGAATCTTTAAACAAAAACCCTATAGAATATCACTTCTGAGAACTTCCTCCATGACACTTTCTAGCAATGCCCCAACAAAATCGTTGTATGTGACCCAAACATCCACAAGAAGGATAGGTCTAAGGATTATTTTGGTAGGATTGCCTCTTGTGACCCACATTGCTACACTGATAACACATGAATATCTCTCTCTCTGAAGAGGTTGATGAAAGATCCTGGGGCCTTTTGATTCCATGACTTGCTCCATCCACTTACAATCACTTCCTCATCTTCTTTCCAGCATCTTCACCACTGCTCCTGGGGATTGAAGGAGGGAGGAATACTTTGAGAACTCCCACCATTACAACTTACACATTAAAATCTTGCCTCGCCACATCGAAAAAATAAGTCAGGTTGGACTCTTACACTTTCAGCTGTATATCGGGGAAGAGGCCCACCTCGAAGCATCGAGCCTTCATGGGGTCATCTATGGAATACCTTGAATCATAAGGGACTAGCTCCACAAAGTGTTGGAAATATTCCAACACAGATCTATCACCCTACTGCAGATAACACATCTCCATTCCCTTTCCCACCATTTCTTCCTCATAGAAATACTGATGAATGGATAATGCCTTAAAAAACTCACACGTAATCTCTTGATGGGGCTTGTTTCAAGACACTGACTTCCACCACATCCTGGTTAAACCTTCAAGCATGAAGGTTGAAAAATTGACCTTCAACGAATCAGGCAACTCAACGAGGTTAAAGTCCCATTCGATCGTTCGCATCCACTCCTCCACAACGGAAGGGTCTGCTTGACCCTAAAAGAGAGGTGGATCTAGATTCCTAAACTCAAGAATAAAATCATGCACATGAGCCTCAACCCAGTTGGTGAGGTATCCTTAAGTGTATCCATGAGACCCAGTTTCAAAACCTGGTAGAGGCATATTTTTGGGGTACCATAGTAGATACTATAGATGTATTGTACACTGTGCAAGTACTGTAGTAGGTACTGTAGTAGTTATTGTAGCAGGTACTGTTCGATACTATAGCAGCAAGAACTATTCACCTTGGGCCACCGGTTTGGGATTAGATTCATTAAAGATTTTGGGCCACCCAGGCCTTCTGGAAAGTAGGGATTTCGGGCCACCTTTAAGTCCTTCGGGCCACCTCAAGGCCTTTGGTCCACATGAAGTTACCCTAGACATACTCTATAAAAAAGGAGCAGCCCCAGAAGAGGATTCGGAGTAGGTGCACTCACCAGAGTAGAGCCAAATGGATTTGTCAAAATGAGAGGGTATGGCTATGCCATCGGGACTAGCCTATTCTTGAATGAGAATCCTAGCTAGACGACCATATGTTGGTGGAGAGATACTATCATGATACAGGTACTGGGGAGGGGCAGCTTCTTCTAGATAGTCTAGTTGAATTCCCTAAGAACATTAGGTCATGTAATCTCCTAAGCCTATGGACATGTAATATATGAGCCTACGGGCCATGTAAGGGTTCCCACTCATTACTTGAAAGAGGGGTTATCAAATATTAATAAAAATGAAGGCCTTCAGGCCATTCAGATTAATCATAAAATTCATAGGTAGATCAACCGCACTACGATCACCCGTCGAAGCTTCAAGTGGATAACCGCTGGAAAATAAAAGTCAAGAACTCAATCAAGGACAACTCAATAAATAAAAATACTCAAAATCAAACATTTCATATATGAAAATCTCTAAACACAAGAAAAGAAGGCATCATAACATCAAAACATTCCTTTTGAAAAAATCTTTAATGTAAAACAACATTGATGGGTTAAACCCTCGCCATTGGTACTCTTTAGAGTCTCACTCACAAGCATGTATCTGTGCCACCCAAGGAATCCATCTACCATACCATACATCTGTTCATATTCAGACATACCACTATGCATATGAGAACCATTTAGAACATCCGGTCTAAAAAAAATAACATAATTTTCAAAAAACAAATCGTTTATCCCGTTTCTTTTAAATCAATCAACATATTAAACAAGTCAGTTCAAACAACAATTTTTTTTTTCAAAACCTACGTTTCTAATACAAAAAACTTCTAGAAGTCAAAATAAACTCAAAACAACTCAAATAGGGAACTAGTGTTGGTGGGTGACTTGGCCATATAGTTGGAGGTCATATGCCAAACACGTCATTGATTCAGAGAGCCTTCTTGGACCATGCTCCTAGCTCCACATGGCTTGCTAGGCCATGAGTCTTAGGAGGACTATTAGCCTAAATAACTTTGTCATATACCAAAAAAACATTCTATAAAAATACAAAGAAACTAATTAAACCGGAATTCCCATGGAAACCTGAGGATCATCACGAGAAAGAGTTCACGACACTCTTCCCACACCTACCCCTCGAGTCCCAACAATCATAATCCAACTTTCTTGACATCCAAAATAACAAAGGGATCTTTGAAAAGTGAGGTCCACTAAGAGATGACCTCCTCTGAGACAATTGTTTCATGAACCAACCCGAGTCGACGATAAAATTGTCACCCGAGTCAATATGCAGTAATGACTGAGAGGCGTTCCTGATCCTCCCAAGCTCACGACAAGCGCCAAGGCATCAACAAAGAACGAATGGGAACGATTTCACCTAAAACAAATAAATTAAGAAGTAGAAATAATAAAGAGTAGTGCAGAATAATTAAACCAACTAAAATGACTAATCTAGAACAAAATAAAATAAAAATAACTGAACTCGATGTCCGAACTAACTCCGTGAGACCCCACGGTTCACTCCTTGACTCAACGATCAAGCGTCTTCCAATGTGAGCGCACCCAAGATGGAGCCTATACAAACACTAAAAATAGAAATGAACTATAGGCATGAGTATTAAAACTCAGCAGGATAGCCAAATATCTATTCTCAATTAACATCCTTTAAAATAAAATAAACATCAGTTTTCATGTTTCAACTATAGTGTATAAAAGTAAGGTTTTCAACATGTTTCTCAAAAACAAAGTACGATTCATTGACCTCATTCATTTCTCAAGAAACTAAGTTATTCTTTTAGTGTTACATTATCACTTTCAAAAAGGGAAAGTGATGTTTACATTTTCAATTTGCAGAAAAAGAATAAAAAACCTTTCTTTGAAAATAGTTTCCATAATTCACACAAAAGCCACACATCACTTTCCTGTAAAACACTACACATGAAAGCGCTAAATTATTACACAACAAGGGAAATGAAAAGAAAATATATGTATAGGAAACAAATTTAACACTCCAAGAACTAAGAACTAATAGATATAGGTGAGCCCAGGAAATAAAGAATAATCTAGAAGACACCAATACATGAGACCTCATCCCCATTGACATGTCAAACACGATGAAATAAAAATGCTCAAACGCTCATCTATCCTTTATTAGGTAGGCCGAGGGAAAATCCCATAGCAATAAACCCAAACATATCTACCTACTATGGGCCACTGGTCAGTTCCATAACCTACAGTGTGGAAATCATTATCAGAATATTCTCTCAATATGCCAGGTTCCTATGTCTCATGCATTTAAAAAGGGGTGGGATGACCGATGCTAGTCAAGCATCCAATCATAGTATATATATAATAAATCACAATAGGCATCACCCTAAGCCACTCCATATGAAATCCTCTTTCCTTTAAACCATTTGAGAACCCAGAATCCTCTAAGTGCAGGCCTCCCAAACAATCAGTCACAACCATGGCAATAGAGTTATCCTAGATGGGTTTTCATCAAAAAAAATTCATCATTTTACATAAAGTGCCAAATGGGCATTACAAACGTTTCAAAAATCACCACTTTAGAAAAAAACCAAATTATTACTCTAAAAAGGGGGCAAAACCACCACTTTCTCTTCTACAACCATAAAAAAGTCCAATTTCATTATAAGACAAAAAAAGTTTGAAACCATTTAAGGATCCCCAAAATAACAATTCGCAAGTTGTCAATATTTTTATAAAACCAAAACAAACCATTTTATATTTCCAAATAAACCGTAAGATCCACCCCGGAAATTTATCCGCGACACATAATACATTTACCAAAAATACACCCATTTAAGACTCAACCAGGTGCAAACAAAAATTTCATGCCACGAACTTATTTAAATTAATAACCCATGTGTAAAATTAATAAAACATTTAATCAAAAAAATGGAATGTGAAAACATAAAAAATGACATCATTTTTCAAATAACAATAATTAAACTATCAATTTGCACACAAAATAAATTAGCAACAAATTTCACATCAATAATTATCACAATTATAGGATGCAAACAACAAGAAACATATGAACTTAAATCATAAGGGAATGATCATTGAGAAACCTACCTCAAGACTTAAGCGTGATGGAAATGCAACGTCCGAACCAAGCTGAGATGACAATACCCACTCGGAAACACCCCGCACGGGTCCTAAAATATCAAACCTACCTAAAACAACACTTAATTAACAAAACACCTAACTAAAAAATTGTAATATATATATATATAATAGATTTATCAAATGGAAAATGAAACAAATGGGTATAACAGAGGGAGGGGTATACACGCTGGAAGGAGTGACGTACAGGTAGGGGATCACACCAGCAATGGCGACGCACCCGAGATGAGTCGGGTAGGAAGGGTGGTCGCAAGAATTGTGTGTGTCAGGTAGGGGAGTAGCACACAAGGGATGCTATCCAGAAAACCTATGAAAGGGAAAAAGATGAGGTCTATTATCCCCTAAGTAGAGGAAAAACTAGGATACACCAGGGGAGATAACAGGTAGACCTGTAGTAGGATGCGGGACTGGGTGGCAGCTGGAAGGCAGACAACAGGGTGCGCGACGAAGAGGGAGACTGGGAGACCAAAGCATCTGGGTGTGCTGGCCGTGCTGCAAGTGAGTTCAAGCCCCAAGGAGGTGTGGAAGATGATGCTTAGGGAAGGATGTGACATTCGAGGTCACACCACACACATGGAGCGTGATGGGGAGGCGGGCTAGGGTTCTGCTGCCGGCATCACTACAAGTGAAAATTTAGGAGAGGTAGCGGCTGGGAGGAGTAATACCACGCTATCTACTGTGCGTTGAGAAGGAGGAGACAGGGTTAGGACCAAATGGGGAGGGGGATCTAGTGAGTAAAGAGGCATAGGGGTCGCTCCACACATAGGAAAAAAGGGGGGCTTAATTAGAGAGAGAAGGTACCCAAAATAACTGGCTAAACCCGAAAAAAAGAGGAAACAAGAAAAAAATATAAAAAATAAATAAAAAAAATAAAAATTCGAATATAATAATAATAATAATTATTATAATTATAAAATCATGATAATAAAAATAGAAATAATAAGAGTATTTATTTCAGTTTAATAATAATAATATCTTTAACAAAAATAAAAATATTAAAGGACAACAATTGATGTTTGTTTTAAATTACAAAATTTATTCATATTTATTTATTTATTTATTTTTCGAGGATGGAAGGTCACGTTGTGTTTGGTCAAAGCCGCGTAGGGTTTTCAAAAAGCAATCTGCCCAAGCGTCAATGACGTTAACCCGAAACACACCCTTTTTAACATAAACTCAAAAATTTCATCCGATACTGAACATGAACCCAAAAAAAAATAATTTAAAGACAAATATATCATAAAATAAAATAAATGCAGAGGTCTAGGTGTGACAATACTCAAGTTTCATTAATGATTCATTATATGATATGTCATTGTACCTGGATTTTAAATAAAGGAAAACCATCATAATAATAACAATAATAAGGCCACAACTCAAGTGTGTAACCCAATGGTGAAATCAATACATCTTTAAAAAGTGTTATCCAGAATTATAATTCCCATCCCAAGTAATTTGGATTTTTGATATATATGGGATAGATACTCCTCATCATAGGATCAATACCAAAGCCAAGCACATTCCAATTATCCAAAATAATAACCATAATAGTTTGAAAAAGTAAAATATGCTTTGATACAATTGTGTGACATCCTAGACCTAGTTTACTCTGACATAAAGAAACCTGGTTAACCACATGACCTAAACTACGCCTCCCCATATGGAAAAGGATACCGAGTATAAGGGAGGGTCTTTGATGGTATTATTGGGAGACTATACCCTCATGATTGAGGGGAACACAGTGGTATAATATGATATATAATGTGACAGATCAATATAATAATGTGTAAAAATGGAAATAAACATCTAGAGAATAATAAATAACCAAATCCATTAGTAGCATAATGAACAATAAATAGATTCAGATCCACTATCATATACAAAAACATGTCATGTCTATATATTATAAAAAATGGAATACACGTGATATAGGGAAATAAAAATATACAACATGCTACAAAAAAATGAAAAAAAATCAATCTCTAATAACATAAAAATAATAATAATTTCAGTCCTCTTTCATCATAATCCATTATAATAAAGATAAATCTTGTTTATATTGTAGGACACTTCCCCTTGTCCCTTCCTACATCCAAGAAGACTGTACATGTACTAATTGGTCCCCCGAACAGGGGATGAGGTATACTCATTAGGCCACCACCAATGGTTTTTAATTCTATCAAGTCCTTGAATATATATAGAAGTAGTGTGTAGGTAATAATATAAAATTTTAATAAAATATAGAAATAACATGTTATACGTGGTTCCAAATAGGACAGCTGTATGATACAACCAACATCGGCTGAATCAGGAATGTCTCTGAATGATTAAAAATTATGATTTGATTTATAATAAGGGATTGGGACCCAAATAATAGTAAAGGAATCCTCTAGAAATCAAAAATATTTAAGGGATGAACATGGGCCATATCATTTTCATCATGAAAAATGAATGAAAGAAGGATTCCATTTAGGTAATGCTTTGAAAAAATCCCTACAAGTTCTTTAAAATGGTAGATGTGTAACTTAGATTAATAAATAAATTATGTTTTTGGAAACCTAATCTCATACAGGGTGTTCTGTATGAGAGATCAAGGAAATTCTCCTGGTTTTCTATAAACCCATAACCCTAAAATCATGTCTAAGGTAGTCTTCATAAAAACCTAGGTATCTCTCTAAGAGTGGTATAAATCCACTTCCCACTGAGTCCTTCTTTTCCATTCCACAAAGGAAACCCAAGTGTCACTCATCAAATAATTTAAAGTACTTCCCTCAGAGACTTTCCTTGGCCTTACTTATAAGGAAAAAAGGTTTCAGTATGGGAATAAAGTAAATCCATCTTCCCAACTATTCCCATCGATAAAATTCATATTATAATCCATATATCATCCATGGAATGATGTAAAACCATTTCATAATTCCTTTTAATTCATCAATCCATATGATTATATCTATTTCATTCAAATATTGAACCCATGTATCACCCTCGACATGACATAATGGATGGTCATGGAACCTCAGTCTATCCATACCATTTAACATCTATTTTTATCAAATTGAGAAATCTCATTTATTGAGGATAAGTATAAATCACCTCATAATTTAGTTCAATATCATATACTAATCTTAAAAGGCCTTTCATAAATAAATCATTCCATTTAATTTAATTAAGACCCTTTTTATTTAATTTTTTTATAACCACCCTATAACAAAGAGTAAATAACACACCTCAGAAGATGAACCAAATTTATAATAAAATCATGATTGTTTAATTCAGTTTAGAAACACGCCCAAAGTGGTGGTTCTACTTAGTTTCTTCAACCATCATCAGTGATTTTAGGTCTCATGGGACACATAAACATAGGAAACCACTTTTAATTATAGAAAAAATTTATTTAATAGGAAATTATAAAAAATTATTGTGCATAACATAGTGGCTCAATATATATGCAACCAGAATATAAGGGAAAAGCATGAGGAAAACTACCTTATATGAGTAATACACTCATCATCCATTATCAACCTATAATATGGGATAGAATGGGAGAAATTGACAAAATAGACAAAAACAATAAAAATATAGAATATGAGATAAAAACGTTTAGCATTCTATATATAGAGATAAATGAAGAATGAATTTAATATGGATAAAGATATCACTGTTAGATATCCAACGCAATCGATTGTGAGAGATTTTGATTCTAGATGAATAATCTAGCTCAAAGACTAACATTAATGATGGAAAGAGATACCAATGATGTAGGAGGATTTTGTTCATAAAAATAAAGAATAATAGAGGGTTAAAACATAATTGAAGGTTGGAAAAATTTTAATTTCACAAATTTTAAAAGTGTATATGGTATTTCCATGTGATTTGGCCAAACTGTGTGCAAAAAATGCACAGACACTTCTTAAATAGAACTAAGAGTCTGGGTTAGGTGAATTTTTTTTCAAGACTCATGTTTCACATCCACCACTCTATAGACCTCTGTATCACCCCACATGGGTTTCCATAGGTGCATGGTTTAAAGAAACTAGGTTCATAGTCTATTTCCCCCAACATTATGAGATTTGGGCTCTGAAAGATCCCCGTAAACTCTTAAAAACTCCCTCAATATCTGAGTCACACTCTTAGTAACACACATAATGATAAAAATAAAGGTTGAAACTAAAATTTAGAGGAACATTACCTCATAAGAAAATTCAAGATATCACACCACAAAATCATGATCTATGATATGACCCATACATAATATAAATTATGTAGTCAGTTAATGACTAAGGGAACACATGAATGTGACTAATGGAACACATAGGATTATAGGATGTTGTGGAAAAAAATTTTGTGAATATATTTTTCTCATTTAAAATTTGCTTTCTTTTATTAAGTATTTTTAGAGTTTTAAATAACAAAAATTGAGCACAAAAATTTCTACCTCTCAAAGTTGAATATGTTTGGGATCAAAAGTATTGAATTTGATGGAATATAATACCCAATAATAATATATTATCAAGGTATTGGAAATTTCCAACTTGACGTTGTTTTTTACACTAAATAATTGGTGAGTATTATCTCTGCCTCTATTGCTAGTATGTACATTACAAAAGGGTGAGAAACGATGTGGGATGTTGGGTGACTGGATTCTTCCTATATAAATATGCAGGGAACACTATTATATATTTAGGTGTAAGATACCAAAATTTTCTAGGGAATTATAATTCTCAATTGAGGTACTTTTTTCCTTTTTTTATATCTTGGTTAAGATTTTACTTTGGGTTGTTTTGGATAAAATTGATGAAATCTTGAAGATAAATGGTAGTGTATGTTATGTGCATGGTTTTACCAAACCATGCACCTACCCTAGTAAATGATGAATTCCTAGACATATGGGAATTTCATGGTTGATGCATGGTTTGGAAAATAACTTGCCTTATTAGTAGAAACTATGAACCCTTAATAATAGGCGCACGGTTAAGGCACATAGTTTGGAAAACTATGCACCCCCTAGGAAACCATGCATTGGAGATTTAATTCCCGAAAAAATTTATGAAAAAACCTTGTAACTCCCCAAAATTAATCCCTACCCCCCTAAATAGGGCATAAAACTATTACTTTCAATTTTGAATCTCTTGGGATGTTTCCAAGGCTCCATGAACCCCTATCTTGATGAATCAAATATCTGATTGAAGTATTGGCGTCTCTTTGTTAAGTAATTTCATCCCCATTTTAATTACTATCTATCTCATCTGATTTTTCAAATGAAGAGTAATGATTTATCCCTTGTTGGAAGTGGCTTAGATCCAGGTTTTGATGGATCTTTTTCCACTGATATTGATCATAGGTTTTGGTCCTAGATCTTTTTCACCATTATGTTCTTGGTCGTTCCTCACCATGTTTGGGATTTATGCTTTAGAGAATAGTCATCAATGTATTTGTGGTAGGTGGTCTAATTTAAAATCCCAATATTATTGATTTTGATTCGATGTGTGTGTTTTGAAATTTCAATTTCGATATTTGGAAATCATATCTTGAATTGATTTAATTAATTATTTAATTAATTAGTGTGATTATGGAATTGATGGAATAATGGGATTATGGAATTTGTTGATTAGTGGAATGATTAAACTAGTTAGTTAATGTGATTTTGAATTGTTTGATAGATGGAATTTATTTATTTTTGCATTGACCTTAAAGGGTTAAGGGTTTTCATGATTAAATGTTGATAAATGGTTTAATGATGAATTGTTCATATTATTCTATGTGATTTAAAGTGATGAACCTTGATCTTTCGATAAATTGAATTGGTGCATCATGTTATGAATTATTGATAAAAGTTTTAGTGATGATAAATCTTGAAATATGTTATATATGCGATGCTTGTGCTATATGTGATATTCATGTTATATGTGATAATGTTTGAGGGACAAAGAATGATGCTTCAAATAACCATATGTGATAATGAGTGTGGGATTGTGATTGATCCTCCACATACCCATTTAAGATAAGAATGAGGTGTGAGACAAGGACTGATGCTCCCAATACTCATAGGTTGATAAAAATGAATTTCTAGGCCCAAGACATTAGAATTGGACTATAGTTCCAAGTAGTCATGTTATGAAAGTGGATTTTAATGAAAAATGAAATCCCGTGTTATAATGAATTGTGTTTTCCTAATGTGATATGGTTAGGAATTTAAAATAGACTGATGTAGGTATTGAAAATGCAGGTCTTGTTGTGAAACCAAGAAATTTATGTCGTCAATTAGAGATTAATAAAATGTGATATCTATTTACATTTTTGTAAATTATTCTCTATACAACTACAAACACTGTTATAGACTGTATATTGTTTTAGAGGCTGTTGGTGGTGTCCAACTGAGTTGTACTCACACCCTACATGGGATGTGTGATCAGTACCAGAATAGAGTTCATGTTTTAATGGAAGGATAAGGAAAAGAGCCCCTGTTAGAAGACTGAGTTAGGATATATCATGGATGAGGGAATCAAACTTGATTTCAAAACCCTCATAGAAGTTTTCGATGTCTTTATTTTGGGATTAAATTTAGAACTTGAAACTTATTATGTCATTTAATATTTACTACTTGGGTTTGGATATTGTTTTACTATTTTGTTATATCATGTGATACTGGCCTGTATTGGTTATGTTATTATTATGGTTATTTTTTATCATCAGTTTGTTATTGGTTTTTTTACAATTTTTTCTACACTGATAAAGAGGGTATAGTCACCTCATAATATCTATATTAGAACCTCACTAAAACATGAAATCATCTAGCATATGGGGAGGTGTGATTGATGTGACATAGTGGACTGGCTCAGGGAACCAACATGCGGCACTTGGGTCAGTACGTTAAAAATTCGTATCAACCCTATCTGATTTCTTTTATTTTATTAATTTTTTTTGAAAGGTAGACGTGATAGTATGATAATTCAGGCCTCGTTCATGAGATCATGTATTTTAGTATCTAACCTATGTATTGGGGAAGATCCATGTAATGACCCAAACATTTGTGAATAAAATTCCCTTTCTTTTATTTAATCAAATGTCTTATAGATATAGAAAACACATGATTTTTTTTATTTTATCTAATTAGATTTAAATGACTATTAAGTATCATTAATTTTGATAATATATATATTAAACAGTGATCATATGGCTAGTACAAATATAATGTTTTAACAAATCCTTTCGACATAGATAAAATAGGTGATAACCTCATCCAGTAGACTCAGGCCATACGAAACTCATTGTCAGAGCTCGGGAAAAAGGTAGCATCACTGGTCATTTATCTTGACCAAGACCAAGATATGATTCAACATGTTATGATTTAATGGAACCTCCTATGGGATAAGTGCATGTTAATAGAGATTACCACCCGATCAATGTTATCTGATCCACCCCAAGAGTCTATCACCATCACACACCATACCGTTAGGTCTTTTGTGGGTGTTATAAGGGGTTATGTAACAAGGTATTAGTTAATTATTATATAATCCATTTTATAAATAAAATTCTTATTCAATAAATTTCTTTATGAGAACATTTTTTTAATAAATATAATGAATTAGATAAATTGAATTTTCAGGTAAAATCGTACTTTTTAGAAATAAAAAAATTATTATATTAAACTGAGGGTTTTAATAATAATGTTCTTATAATAATGTTATAAGAACATTTCTTTTAATTATAAGTTATATTTATATTTATTACCTTTTGTTTTTCTCTATAAATGAGTATACAATTGCTTGAGAATTATACTTTTATATGAAAATAATGAAATTTTATTTTTAAATAAATAATTTATCTTGATGAATTAATTAATTTTTGGAATAAAAAATATTTTAATAAAATATTGTTCTTATACAATTTTTATTAAATATAAATTATCATATATGTTTTATAAATTCAAATGTAACTTTTATTAACGTTTGGAAACTGTTTTTGTCCAAATCCGTTAACTTTAAATAAATGACAGTTTTTATTTTAAAAGTGAAAATTCACATATTTAGAAAATTATTTTTATAAAATGAATATTTTTTTAGAATTATGATGTATAAATTATTCAATGGTAATTTTTTCATAATTTTCTGAGACAATCGAATTTTTGGGTCAAAATTAAATACCGTATAAATATATAATGTGTTTTATTACATCATAATGACTAAATAAGAATGAAATAAAATACTATAAAAGTAATATTAGGCAAATATATGTTTTAAATTTATGATAATGTTTTTTATATTTATTTTATTAATTTTATAATGCCTTAATGGACTGTCTAATACTTATAAAATATTTTGACATTTTAAAATGATTGCCTTGAGTGTGTGACTCACGTCCACATAAGAAAGCCTAATATTTTAATATGTTCAGCCCTTTTCCTTATAAAATATTATATAACAATCCTCATTGGCAGAAACCATGTGGAAAAACCATGGGATGGTTTTTGGTTTTGATTTTTTTAATGTTTAGTGTTCAAAACCTAAACAATAAAGAATTCCCTCTCCTTTCCTATATAATCCCACATAGTCTCCCATTCCTATTCACTCAAACTGGTTTTAGCTCGACCAACATTTTCCCCATACTCTTTAGAGTCCTACAAAGGCTCCCCCAAGCTCCCAATAATCCTATCTCAAGCCTTTGGGATCACACATCCAAGTAAGAGATTTCACTCTTCTCATTTCCATTCAAGCTACTCTTTTACATTATGATTATTAATTTCCATATTTATATGTTCTTTTATGATCTTACATGACACCCATACTTTACATTTGATGTATATATGATTAGATCTTACTTTCACTCTCATCAATTACCCTTTATCCTCTTTTAATCACACCCATTACTGTGCCAAAATTCCGTAAGGGATCTTCCACCCTCCTCTTTTATCAAGAATTCTTTTTGTATTATGTATTTAATACATTTTATTCCTGTGTTGAGATATGTTATTAAATATAAAACATAATTTCCATTTGATTTATAAATTATGAGTTCCCCTTTAACTCTCATTTATTCCTCTTATTAACCCTTATGTGCACCTGTTACCATGTCGAATTTTTATAAGTAATTCCTTCCTTTCACATTTTTATCTATGTTTCTTTATGTTGTAATACCTTTTTACATTAAATTAAAAATGTTGTGGTATGATTTTTCATCTCCCCCATATTATCATATTTATTTTTTAATTATGATATACCACTTTCTCTCTCATTAATTCCTTCCACATACACTTGTCACCATGCTGAAATTCTGTAAGGGATTTCTCTCTTCTTATTTCCATTCAAGTATTTCTCACATATTATGGATCTAAATTCCATTTCATATGTTGTAATATTATGTTACATGATAAAATTACTATATATTTCATGTATAAATTATGAGAGAACCCTTTTTATCTTCTGAACCCATCTTTTGAAATTCTATATGATGACGTTATGCTGCTGAAATTGCACTCCAATTTTGCAAACCAAAATCATCATGTATTGGATACCATACTCATTTCTCTATCAAGGGTATTAAAATTTATTCTCATATTCATATTTTATTATAATTACATGTATTTATTCAAAATTCCCTAATCTTTTAATAACTTATGATGTTGAATGATTCCATGTTATGAGATCCATGTGTCAACTTATTCACGAAATGAAATGATTCTAAAGGGTATGACCAGATAGGGATCTAATGCATTGGGTAATTTTTAGTATCATGATACTAAATATATAATGAGGGTTTACTCATGATAATTCATGTTCAATGAGGATTTAATAATGCTAATTCATGTGTAGTGAGGGTTCACTCGTGCTGATTAATGTGTAATGAGGCTTTACCCATGATCTTTCATGTAAAATGAGGGTTTAATCATGATAATGGATGTTCAATGAGACTTGGATCATGATAATATTATGTTGTTTATTTTTACCCATTTATATGATAGGATAATCATTCTATATCATTCCTTTATGTTAATGTTTCTCTTATGATTCATTAATATTTCTATTTCCTTTTATGTATTGTATTATTCATGTTATTCCTTCTTTACTCCCTTAATGGGCTTTATAGATCACCCTTTTATTATGTATTTCCTCCAAGTATCCCATGCAAGGCTATGTAAGAAGGAATGTTGTGGTCATGTAAAATAAGTTTTCAATAAAGACATGTATTCAATGTTTTATGTTGTTATGTAATGTTCTTATGTCCCAAAGATACTAGACCTCTCGATCTTCTGAGTTGCACAAGTGGAAGTTTATGTAATGAATCATGTTAAAATATGTAATAGATATTAGGGTTTTTATAGTTGTTATCATATGATAGTTTTAGTTATTTTTGGTATTGGGATTAGAAAGACCTAGTGAAATACATTCGGATAAGACTGAGTATAATAAAATAATGACTAAATTTTTGTGAGTATAGTGGTTTATCAAGAAAATACATTCTTGTCTAGATACAAACAAGTATAGGTGGCTCTAGAACAAAATTACCTAGGGGTAAAACTCAAAAACACCACTTTGTGCTAGAATCGAATGAGAATTAGTGCATGAAAACTGGCCTTCCTACACTCTTGGCTCAACACTCCCATGGGATATGATTTGGTAAATTCATAAAATTATTGTAAACCGTTATTATGGGAATAAACAAATGACCCTAAGAATATATGTTGGGAAGTAGATCAGGGATAACATATATTGTAGAATAGAAATTTATATGTTAAGGAGAAAATTTTAATTTTTATGTTATCCATTTAATGTCATTAGATTCCCCTTTACATGTTAAAATGTTTAAGATAATCATCCATAATTTTCCTCTTTTTCTAGCCTATGGCTGGTAATATGAGGAATATGTCTTACAACTGATGCAAAGGGAAACATGATGAATTTCCCAATGAGATTTCCAATCAAATGGGAAATCAAGTAGGACATATCGTGACTATGATAAACTATATGTCAAAAATCATGATTATTAATTGTAACTTTGTTGAATGCCTAAGGAAATCAAGGAAGAGGAAGATAAAATCTTAGGAAAGTCCATCTAATAAAGTTGATAAGGGGAAGAAGTCCCTATTTACTTCATGCAACAAGTGGGGAAAGAGGAACCAATGGAAATGTCACAAAGGGGCTAGGAGATGTTTTATGTTCTGAAAGGAAGGGCACAAAGTATCAAATTTCCATGAAATAATGGATAATGTGATGGATTGAAATAAAGTTCCATATAAGGAATATTACACAGTTCTATGCTATAAATTTGGAGAATTCGGGTAATACCTATGACAATGCTCTATTTCAATGGTTAAAAAGCATGATGGGCATCATAAATCTCCATGGTCAAGGGAGCACAAAATTTCTTATGCTAAGATGGATAATGATGAATAAATTCCATGTAACCACCAATTCAATGTAGTGTATGTCATAATTTATGTCAATTAATGTCCTATTATTATATATTTTATATTTTATAAGAACATTGAGTCCCTAGTAGAAATGATATTAAATCATTTGGGAAAAGTTTCTATAAGAATCGTGTCACTTAATAAAGTTTCTGGGAATATTCTTCTTAAAATTTTTATAAGTATCAATTTAATGTAATTTGAGTAAAATAAGACAAAGTCATATCCTATTCCTCAAGAGAGTTGAAAATTCATGAGAAAAACTCTCCCACACATGATCTGGAGTTGGTGGCAGTGATCTTTGTGTAAAAAATTAGGTGTCATTATCTCTTTGTGGAGATGTGTGAAATATATACAGATCTCAATAGCCTCAAGTGTATATATTAACACAAAAAGTGTTAATTATTCATCAACTATGATGGTTAGATCTCTTCAAGGATTACGAATTCCTAAACCATTACCACCCTAAGAAATCGAACAAGGTGGCAGATATTCTAAGGTACAAAGGACCCAACAATTCTATCATTAATGTGAATTGAAAAGGATCCAATACTCTTATTTATGATGAATATGGACATGGGAATCATAAAAAAGGAAACATAATCAGTCCTTTCACAATTTATTACTCAACCATATCTTTTGGAAAGGTTAATGGATGCTCAAATGGATGATGTAGGAATTTAGAAGAAAGCGGAAATTGTCAAATAAGGGAAATTCTTGGAGTTCTAGGTTAATGAAGAACAAGATCGCTGAGTATATATAAAAGTGAATGGTATGTCTAAAAGTGATGGATGAGAGCCAGAAGTCTAAGGGGATGATGCACCCATTACCTATTGCATCATGGAAATGGGAAAACAACACCATGAACATTGTCACCAGACTTCTGAAAACATCCAAAGGAAACAATGCTATTTTTTTGTTGTGGATCATCTTACAAAGACAGCACAATTCATTGTAATTCAAGAGAATTTATCATTGGATCAACTAGTATGGATATATATCAGAGAATTTGT
This sequence comes from Viscum album, assembly GCA_963277665.1. Classification (NCBI taxonomy): domain Eukaryota; kingdom Viridiplantae; phylum Streptophyta; class Magnoliopsida; order Santalales; family Viscaceae; genus Viscum; species Viscum album. The sequence continues at coordinate 76,692,736 of OY728163.1, read as the reverse complement.
AAGGCTTGTTGTAGTGCCACTATTAATTGTATCCTATCATGATCCAAGATTCACCTCTCTGTTCTGGAAGAGTCTCTTACATGATCTGAATAATAAGTTGAACATCGATACAAATTATCATCCTGAAATTGATGTCCAATCTGAGTGGACTATCAAAACACATGAGGACATTTTGAGAGCATGTTCAATGGACGTCAATGAAGTATAGGATCAATATCTTCCTCTGGTTGAGTTCTCTTACAACAACAACTTCCAATCAAGCATCCAAATGTCTCCTTATGAATCCCTTTATGGGAAGAGGTGCTGGACACCAACATGTTGGGATGAAGTTGGGGAGATACAACTTCTAGGTCCATAAATGGTTGAATAAATGGTGGAGAAGGTTAAGACCATCCAATAACACATTAAAGCTACTCAAAGTGGACAAAAGATCTATACTGAAAATCATCGATGAGATCTAGAATATGATGTCGGAGATATTTTATTCCTCCACATATCATCATGGAAGATAGATACAAGATTTGGAATGAAGGGAAAGCTAATTCCAAGGTACATCGGCCCTTTTGAGATCCTTGATCATATTGGAGTAGTAGCCTATCAACGAGACTCCAACTGAACCTATCTCAAGTACATGATTTATTCCATGTTTCAATCTTGAGGAAGTACATACCTGACCCATCGCGTGTACTCCATCTAGAGGTGGTACCATTAGAGGAAGACATCTCTTATGAAGAGAAGTTGATGGAGATATTATATCATAAGAAAAAGTCCTAAGAAATCAGATGATGCCCCTCGTCAAAGTGTTATGGAGGGAACCAGAGGAAGTGATGAGGTAGAGTTACCCTCATCTATTTTAGAGTGGGAAAAGGAAATTTTGAAGGTGAAATTTCTTAATGGGGGAATGTTGTATCGAACCGAACATTCATTAATAAAATTACCTTTATTTTATTTTATTAAATGTCAATATATAAAACAAAAGAACGTTTTTTATTTTATCTAATTATATTTAAATGACTATTAAGTATCATTACCATTGATAATATAGTTGTGGAATAGTGGTCACATGACTAGTACAAATATAAGGTTTTTAAAAATCCTTTCGGCACAGACAAAGGAGGTAATGGACTCATCCAATAGGCTCGGGTTGTACGGAGCTCATTTTTTAGAGTTCAGGAAGGAGGTAGAATCATTGGGATTTTATATTGACCAAGACCAAGACATGCATGAACAAATTAAGCTTGATCAGAATTGCTTACGGGAGAAGTGCATGTTAATAAATATTACCACCCGAATGATGTTATTCGAGCCTCCCCAAGAGTCTGTCATCATCGTACACCATACCCTTAAGTCTTATGCAGGTGTTATAAGGGTTTATGTAACAAGGTATTAGTTACTTTTTGTCTAATCCATTTTATAAATAAAATTTTTATTCCATAAATTCCTTTATTAGAATAGTGTTTTCTTAAAAATATATTGAATTAGATAAATTTATTTTTTGGGTAAAATGTTACTTTTTAGAAATATATAAATTATTTTATTAAAATAATGGTTTTATTAATAATTTTTTTATAATATTGTAATAATATCACTAATTCTAATTATAACTGAATATTATATTTATTCTCTATTGTTTTTACACTATAAATGATTAAATATTAAGTTTGATAAGAGTTATATTTTTATACTTCAAAATTGAAATTGTATATTTAATTAAAGAATTTATTTCGATTAATTAATGAATTTTTGGAATAAATAATTATATTAATAAAATATTTTTATAATATAATTTTTGTTTAATTTAAATGATCATATAATTCTTATGAAGTCAAATGTAACTTTAATTAAGTTTTGAAAATAATTTTTCTCAAAACTCGTCAATTTTCAATAAATGATGGATTTTATTTTAAAATTGAAAATTAACATATTTAGAAAATTATTTAGATAAAATTAATATATTTTATTTGGAATTAGGACATTGAAATTATCCATCAGGGATATTTTCAAAATTTTCTAAGATAATCGAATTTTTGGGTTAAAATTAAATATCGTATAAATATATAATCTATTTTATGACATCATAATGACCCAATAGTGATGTAATAAAATAATATAAAAGGTATATTCTGTCAATATATGTTTTACCTTTAAAATATTGTGATTTTAGATTTTTTTATTTATTTTATAATGCTTTAGTGGATTATCCAAAATGTATAAATATTTTAACATTTTAAAATGATTTCCTTGAGAGTGTGACTCACATCCAAACAATCAAGACTAATATTTTAATATGATCGTCCCTTGGCCTTATAAAAAATTTTATTATACTCTCATTTGGCCGAAACCATGGGACTAATCCAAGGGATGGCTTGTGGTTTTGAATTTATTTAATGTGTAGTGTCCAAAACCTAAATGATAAATCATTCTGTCTCCTTTCCTATATAAAACCACCCAATAAATAATTCATCTTCATTAAAAGAATTTATATATAGACCAACCTCTTCCCCATACTCCCTATTATCCTCCCAAGGAACCTCAACTATGAATAATCATATCCCAATCCTTTAGGATCACACATCCAAGTAAGGGATTTCACTCTTCTCATTTCCATTCAAGCTACTCTTTTACATTATGCTTCATAAGTTCCATATTTATATGTTGGATTATGATGTTCCATAAAATAAATAATTTAGATTTGATTTATATGTTATTATAGCTTACTTTCACACTAATCAACCCCCCTATGATTTTTTAAGCACACCTCTTACTATGCCAAATTTTCGTAAGGGATCTTCCACCCTCCTCTTTTATCAAGCATTCTTTTCATGTTATGCCTTTTAATATCTTGTACTACTATGTTGGGATATGTTTTTAAATATACTAAAAACATTAAATTTTATGTATAAACGATGATATCCCCTATCACCCTCATTTATTCCTATTATGAACCCTTATGTGCACCTGTTACCATGCCAGATTTTTTTAAGGGATTCCTTCCTTTCTCATTTTTATCCAAGTTTCTTTATATTTTAATACCATTTTAATTTCAATTAAAATTGTTGTGGAATGATTTATCATCTCCCCCATACTTCCATCATCATTTTTTAATGACTAGATACCAATTTTTCTATCATTAATCCCTTCCATGTACACCCATCACCATGTCAAAATTCAGTAAGGGATTTATCTCTTCTTATTTTCTCTCTTATTATTTCCATTCAAGTATTTCTATCATATTACAGATCTAAATTCCATTTATTATTCTGGGATATTATGTTCCATGATCCCCATACTAACTATTTCATTTATATATGTTGATATACTTCTTTCTCTCTCATCAACCCAACTTATAAAATGTCATATGACGATGTTATACTGTCGAAATTTCCCCACAAATTTTCAAGCCAAAATCTTCATGTAAAAAATACCATACCCATTTATTTATAAAGGGTATTCAAATTTATTCACATATACATATTTAATGGAACATACATGTATTTATTCCACATTCCCTAATCGTGTATAATCTTATGATGTTTAATGATGTAACGTCCCTGTTCCAGAAGCCACCCAGAGGCGGCCCGTACCCGGTTGTTCACATGGCCTCAAGTGCATTTCCCCAAATGCCAGAGGCTGCTGACTAGCAGTGAGGGCCTTTGGTGTGATAGCGGGGAAACTATGCCCTCATTGGCAGAGTACACAGTAGAAGAAAAATAAACATGCAATAGCGGAAGCAGTGATAACCAACAATATAAACAACGGAAGACTAAATCAAAAAACTGGAGCACATATATATATATATATATATATATATATATGAAATGATGCATAATACATAACTAGGAAAGAAGTCAAACAAGTCACAATGATGGAAAACACTACAGTACGAAGACAAGTATAAAACAAAAGTAAACAGATCCTCAGTATCGCAAGCCAAAGCTTGGTCCCATGCTCCCCTGCTCCAAGCAATCAAGTTCTAGAATTCGAAGGATGCTTTCCCTTGTATATACCTGTAGAAACATAGTCTGCTTGGGCCCAAAAACATGTCCCAAATAGGGTGTGAGAAAAAATCCCAGTAGGCAATCACCCGAAGATTTGTGCCTAACGGTCAGTGAGTATATGACAGGAAAAAGTACAATAAGAAGTAAACAACAACAACAAGAAATAGGAAATAACAGTAAGCAGTAAGGCAGAGTGATACAATAGCAATCAAACCACAACCAACAACAGCAGTGAAGCACAAAACTAACAAACAGGAAACCCTATGGGAAGTACTTGCAGCCATCCCCTCTGGCCCTATCCAAGAATTACCACAACCCTCTGGGCAGTGCACTCAACCTAACCCCTCTGGCTTGGTTATACGCATTTATGAGACTCTTTGGGGAAGCTCACTCGGTCATTTCCCGTTATAGTCTAAGTTAGTCAGGGACTCTCTTGAGGAAGATCATGTTGTCAAACCCTCTTAGCCCCAAGGTCTAGAGACTCTCTGAGGAAGCTATCTCAATCAATTCCTCCTATAGCCTCAGGTATACCACAGACTCTCTGAGGAAGCTCACTCAGTCAATTCCCCCTCTAGCCTGGGATGGTTCTTAAAGAGATTCAAACAAGATAAGACTCTCTAAGGAAGAGCACTCGGTCTATACTCCTGTAGTCTATAAAAACCAAGACTCTCTGGGATCTCACTCGGTCGATCCCCTCTATAGTCTGTAATGTCTAAGACTCTATGGGAATCTCACTCAGTCTATACCTTGTAGTCTATAGCACCAGGTTCTCTCAGCCTCGTACTGGTCAGTGCATAATGATGCTATAAGGCCAAAGTATGCCTATAGAGATACTTTTCTAACCGAAGTACACCTATAGAGCTACTTGGCTAGACCGTCTACATGGCAACAAGCATAGCATGAATTCCACTTCAACCTATAACCGCAAGGCATGGAAACAGGTAAGACATCCAAAGGAAAACGAGACCCAAAGGTCATAAACTAAACAATGCAATGGAAAACACATCTAAGAACAACAAAATATCCCCTAACATGGTCAAATTACTTCTACACAATAATACATGCAAGGCAAGAAAACAACAAGGGAAAAAAGGTAAACACGCGATACCCCATTCACGGGTATCAGTGGAAATTCGCACATAAACACAAAGCCTTAGAACGATAAGGCACAAACCACCTACCTCGATCCTAAGAGATCTATATACTTGAACCACGATGGATGATTCTCCCTAGAACGTCGTAAATATGAGAAAACGCACAAAACGTTCAACCTTAGATATCTTGAGAAGGAGGAATAATTGGAAAACGGGGTTCAAGAAGAAGGTAGAACTCACCGCTACACTTCCAACGCAATCGACCATGCTCGAATCAGAGATTGGACAGAGAGGCGGGAGCTCGGAGATGATTCAGACGTACAGGTCGCTCTCGAACGAACCTGACCTAGAAGAAGGAAAATAACGTGATGAGGCGCGACCCCGGTCCGTTTAGTGAAAAAAAGGAAAAGTACACAGCGTGTATTTTTAAAGTACACGGCATGTAGTGGGTTTTATTGTACTCTGCCAAAATCGGCCTCCACGTCACCCCTACACACCGTGTGTGTGTTCTGGGCACAGCCAGCACACAGCATCGAGCTGGAGAAGAATACACGGCATGTACTCAGAAAGTACACGGGGTGTATTTTAAAATTTTCCAGAAACTCCAAAAATTCTCAAAACTCCAGAAAAGGAAAGACATACCTGAAACAAAGATCTGGGTTCTTATAAACTTCCCCCCTTAAAGAAATTCATCCCGGAATTTCCCTAGATGGGCGTTGAAGAATGATCGTCGAACAGTTCGGACCACTGTGATCGAACCTTGGTCTCCCTCTCCCAAGTCTCATCCTGTACTCTCCCGTGCCACCATAGCACCCATACCAGAAGAACAGACCGGCCTCGGAGAACCTTCGTGTTGCGATCGACAATCCGGATAGGATGTTTCTCAAACAACGCATCGACTTCCAGCTCAACCTAATTGGGTTGGAAGACATGAGATGGGTCTGAGAAGTAACCTCAGAGTTGAGAGACGTGGAAGACGTCGTGCATAGACTGGTACCTCTGAGGTAGTTGCAACCGATAGGCAACCAACCCAACTCTCTCTAATACCTCAAAAGACCTGACGTACCGCGGTGAAAGCTTACCCTGTCTCTGAATCCTCTTGTGTCCCAACATCGGTGTGACACGCAGGAAAACCTGACCTCTGACCTCGAACTCTAGAGGTCATCTCCGCTGATCAGCATAAGACTTCTATAGAGACTGTGCGGTAGCCATCCTCTTCCGAATTAACTCTATCTACTCCGAAGTCTCCTGAACAAGACGAGGTCCCAGCAAAACAGCCTCTCCTGCCTCCAGCCAGCATAAGGGTGATCGACATGGCCTACCGTACAAAGCCTCATATGGTGCCATCTGAATGGTTGCCGGAAAACAGTTGTTGTAGGCGAACTCCACATGAGGTATATTCTTCTCCGAAGAACCTCTGAAGTCTAGAATGCATGATCGGAGCATATCCTCAAGCACCTAGATCGTGCGCTCGGATTGAACATTAGTCTGGGGATGGTATGCGGTACTCAAAAGTACATGTGTACCCAAAGCCTTCTGAAGTCCTTTCCAGAACCGAGAGGTAAAGCGTGGATCCCTGTCTGAAACAATGGAAGGTGGAACTCCATGTAGGCGTACAATCTCTTGGATGTACAATCGTCCCATATCATCAACACTGAAGGTTTCCTTGATCAGAAGGAAGTGTGACACCTTCATAAGTCTGTCAACGACAACCCAAACAACATCACTTCCCCGTGGTGACCTCGGTAACCTAGTCACGAAGTCCATCGCGACATCGTTCCACTTCCACTCCGGAATGGGTAACTGCTGTAAAAGCCCTTCTAGTCGCTGATGCTCTGCTTTCACCTGATGACAAGTAGAAAATCTCATGACAAAACCGGCAACATATCTCTTCATACCTGGCCACCCGTACTGGCGATGAAGATCTCAATACATCTTGGTGACGCCAGGATGAACTTCCCAAACAGAGGAATGAAAACCCTGCATCAGCTCCTCACGTATGTCTGTGGGTACCCATACGCGTCCCTGGAACCACAATATCTCATCCCCGCCCACTGTCCATCCAGGAAGAGGGTCCCCTCATGACACACTCTCCCACAGGACCAAGGCCTCTGAGTCTGATAGCTGCCTCATTCGTACCCAATCAAGAAGTGTAGAGGTAACAACCACATATTAAAGGAAAGTTTGTCCCTTCCTGTCACGCAACTCTAGATGCATCTCAGAAAACAGAGCCATAAGCTGCCACTCACTGCTGGACTCCGGAACTGCCTGAATCTGAGTTCGTCTGCCCAACGCATCTGCCACTGCATTGCCCTTTCCCAGCTTATAGGAAAGATTGAAGTCAAAGGAATGAAGATACTTGACCCACCTGTGCTGTCTCAGATTCAGATCACGTTGAGTGAAGATATACTTGAGACTCTTGTGGTCAGTGAAAACCACAAAGTGCTCTCCCTGAAGATAGTGTCTCCAACAACGTAAGGCATGAACAACTGCTGCCAACTCCAAATCATGCGTCAGATAGTTCCTCTCGTGTGGCCTCAACTGCCAAGACCCGTAAGCAACTACTCCATCCCCCTGCATAAGCACGACTACTATCCCGATACCCGAAGCATCATAGTAAACAGTGTATGTCTTTTACGGATCTGGAAAGACTAGTATCGGTGCTGACGTAAACCTCCCATTCAGCCCCTGAAAGGCTGACTCACAAGAATCTGACCATAAAAACCTTGCCCCCTTCTTGGTCAGACCTGTCAACGGTGCCTCTAGGCATGAAAAGTCCTTAATGAAGCATCTATAGTACCCGTCCAGCCCAAGAAAACTCCGTACTTAAAATACTTTCTTCGGATACTCCTAGGAAACTACGGCTCTCACTTTCTCTGGGTCCACAGATACTCTAGCCTCTGAGATGACGTGACCCAATAAGTGGATCTGATACATCCAAAAGTGTAACTTCAAGAGTTTAGCATACAGCTGATTCTCTCTCAGTGTACTCAGAATGATCTCAAGATGCGTGTCATGGTCGTGTCGAGTGTGAGAGTGCACCAAGATATCGTCCACGAAGACCATGAAAAAAGAGTCCAAGTACGGATGGAACACTCAGTTCATCAGTGCCATGACAATTGCAGGCGCGTTCGTAAGACCGAACGACATGACTATATATTCGTAAAGACCATACCTGCTCCTGAAAGCTGTCAGAGGTATATCTGATGGTCTAATGCGCAACTGATGATAACCGGACCTCAAGTAGATCTTTGAGAACACCAGGGCACCTTGAAGCTGATCGAAGAGGTCATCAATCCTCGGTAAGGGATATCAGTTCTTGACCGTCAACTGGTTCAGCTTACAATAATCCACACAAAGCCGAAGGGTACCGTCTGCCTTCTTTGCAAACAGGATAGGCGAACCCCAAGGAGAAGTACTGGGTTGGATAAAACCCTTCGCTTGCAACTCCTCCAACTACTTCTTGTGCTCCTTCAACTCAGGTGTAGCCATCCTATAAGGAGGAATGGACATCGGTGCCACTCCTAGCACAAGCTCAATCGAGAAGTCTACATCACGCTCCGGAGGTAAACCTGAAAATTCTTCTGGAAAGACATCCCTGAAACGTTCCACCATTGGAGGAAAGTCTAACTGTGAAGTCCCCTAGTCATCCAGATAAAGACTGGAAATCTGGGCTGTAACTTTCCCTAGCCCATGATGCTCTAGTCCAGCTCTACCCGCCTGGACATCCCACTCGCCTCTATGAAGGAATGTACCGCCCTCTGGTGATGTGAAACTCACCCTACGACGATAGAAATCAACGACTGCCTGGAAGGGAACCAACCAGTCCATCCCGAGAATGAGGTCATAGACCATCATCTCCAGGACATAGAGGTCCCATAATAAATGAAACCCCGCAACCTCAAGAGGGCACTCTTTACACTGTCGTACTCTATATGTCTTCATTCCCAACAGTGTGTCATGAGTCAGAAAAATCAGTAGAAGTAAAGATAGAGAGCTCAAGGCTCTCCACAACTACAATAGAGATAAAACTATGGGAATCACTAGTATCGAAAAGAGCTAAAGATAAATCTGAGTCTACTAAGATCGTACCTCGAACCGTAGAAGGGTCGGGATCCTGCTCCTGATAGGTCTAATCCACGGCGAAAGACTGGCCTACACCGTGGCCCTGCGCCCTTGACTGACCGCTTTGAGCTGATCCACTCTACTGTCGCTGATGACCTGGTGATTGACCACCACAGCCGCAACCTCCATCTCGGCTTGAACGGCTGGAAGAACTCCAGTTCCCTGACCGGTGGGAAAATAGTGAAGCATCTCCAGAACGTGGGGTCATAGAGGAACCCCTACCACCAGCTGAAGGTGAGAAGATGTGACAGAAACACTGAATGTGGCCCATCTTTCCGCAAGATCGACACTCCATCAGATCCCTCTGGCACTGAGGCCTAGTATGCCCACTCCTACCACACTGGTAGCATACAACCTGGCTACTAGAAGATGCATCCTGCGAACCTTGATCTCCTCGAGAAGACTCTCTGTGACGCTTCCTACTATCCGTAGGAGGAACACCAGCTCTGGATATCAAACCTCCCTGGCTCACTGCTCCAGAATCCCTCAGATTGCACTCAGTGATCAGCACCTGGTTGGCGATGGATGATATCTAAGTCAACTGGAAGATATTCACCTGGGAACATATCTCCTTCCTGATACCGTCCTCTATATTATTAGTAAGGAACAACTCATCACCTTCTGGGATCGGTATGAAATGCTACAGCTCAGTGAAATGAGATGAGTACTCCATAAAAGAGAGAATACCCTACTGCAGACTCATAAACTCCTGGTCTCGATCGGCCCTCAGGGTCTCCGGATAGAATTAATCATAGAAGGTGAGACGGAACTCATCCCAAGACATATCCTGCTAACGTCCTGACTGTGTGATCAACTCCCACCACCTCTTGGCGGTGTCCCGAAGCATATAAGTATCCAGCTTTACCCATTTCTCTGGAGGGATCTCTAGGTGCTCAAAGATGGCCAGTGTGGCCTCTATCCATGACTCTGCAGCCTGAGGTCCTCCATCCCCTGAAAAAGTAGGAGGATGGTGCTTCTAGAAAACACGCGTCAACTCTGCCATTGATGAGGTAGGAGGCGGCGCTCCCTGGAAGGTCTGCATCATCCTCAAGAAGTCCTCCCTGAACTGCGTATCTGCTCCTGTGACGGGTATGACAGCTGGTGCCAAGGCTGGCTCGACTGGAGGATCGACAGGAAGTCCCTGATCAGCCATATCTGGCGTCTGATCACTGCCTGACGACAGACGTACAACCGAGGGACGTCTCAGAGGCATAGCTCTGAAAGATCAAAAGTATACCTTAGATCAGAAAAACAAGGACATAAAACACAAGAGTACAAAATGAGAAAAGGGAAAAGAAACTATCAGGTTATACAAAACCCGACTACACGGTGTGTATAAAAACTACACGACATGTATACTTAAGCCACTAACATGGGCGTGTACCCCTGCCCGACAAATCGTGTAACACCCCAAGCTACACGGCGTGTTGACCCAACACACGGCATGTACTTGAAGACTATTACGCTGCCCGAGTATCTTACACGGATAACTCACACGGTCAAACAAACCTCATACTACACTGCGTGTTCCCTAGGGATACGGCGTGTACTAGACACTAACTCGGCGGCCCGTGTTGTTAGTTACACGATCGTCTACACAGTTTTCTTTTACACAGCATGTTCCGAACAAACAAGGCGTGTATAGGTGAAGGTGACACCATCCCGTGTTGTTTGTGACACAGCCGGGTACCTGGGCAAGACTACATGGCATGTTCCGAAGGCAACACGGCGTGTCTACTCAAGCTTCCCCGACCCATGTTGTTGGTGACACAGCCGGGTACATGGATCTAACTACACAGCGTGTTCCTTCTGTAAACGGCGTATTCCTGAATTTATTTCTACAACACCGTGTTCCTGCACACACAGTCAGTAACATGGCTTGAAAACTACACGGTATGTAACCAGAAAGTACATGCTGTGTATTTTGGGTTTTTCTAGGCAGTAACTCAGAAACCGCACAGAATACCCACAAACACAGAAAACCAAGCAAAGAGGTGCCAAATTCCGATCCGTGAGGGCCCATACTCCCCGTGAATCAAAGATTGGCATCTCCAACAGTCTTGTATAAGAGAAAACAAGATCATGATCCACCAACTTCCAATCCAAGAGGGTCCATAACACCTCAAGAATCAAAATTTGGAATTCATTTGAGAAAATTTCAATACAAACAATTCTCTAACAAAGCAGTAGAGATTCTATCAAGCATCTATCACAACAACATTCATAATCTACACAAAGTCTATCACAACAGCATGCAATCGCTAATGCACCCTAGATGGCATGGAAAAAATGCATGGAATGTGATTTCTACAAGTGCCTAGATGATGAATGAGATGGCATACCCTCATCTCATCGGGTTGTGACAGAAATAGAACTGTAATATCCAAACAATAACAGTACAAAGCATGTGAAGCAGTCTAGGTGAAATCGTATAAACCGTAAAATCTCAAAACCAGAAACTGCAATAAACGTGGTAGTATGGTTTTTCCCTGTACACGGGTTAGATACTCCCAGGCACAACTTATTACCAAGTACCAAATTCGTCCTATCCCTGGAAAATTTCTCCAAGCAATAATGCAAGAGAAAATAATTCCTCTGATACCACTTTGTAATGTCCCGGTTCCGGAAGCCACCCAGAGGCGCCCCGTACCCGGTTGGTCACATGGCCGCAAGCGCATTTCCTCAAACGCTAGAGGCTGTCGACTAGCAGCGAGGACCTTGGGTGTGATTGCGGGGAAACTATTACCTCATTGGTAGAGTACACAATAGAAGAAAAATAAACATGCAATAGTGGAAGCAGTGATAACCAACAATATAGACAGCGGAAGACCAAATCATCAAATTGGAGCACATATGTATATATATGAAATGATGCATAATACATAACTAAGAAAGCATCCAAACAAGTCACAATGCTGGAAAACACTATAGTACCAAGAAAAGTATAAATGAAAAGTAAACCACTCCTCAGCATTGCAAGCCAAAACTTGGTCCCATGCTCCCTTGCTCCAAGCAATAAAGTTCCAAAAGTCGAAGGGCGCTTGCCTTTGTCTATACCTGCAGCAACATAGTCTACTTGGGCCCAAAAGCATGGCCCAAACATGGCGTGAGCTAGAATCCCAATTGGCATTCACCCGAATATCCATGCCTAACAGTCAATGAGTATATGGCAGGTAAAAGTAAAATAAGCAGTAAATAGCAACAGCAAGCAATAGGCAGTAACAGTAAGCAGTAAGGCAGAGTGATACAATAGAAATCCAACCACAACCTACAATAGTAGTGAAGCACAAAGCTAACAATTAGGAAACCCTATGGGAAGTACTCGCAGCCATCCCATCTAGCCCTATCCAAGAAGTACCACAACCCTCTGGGCAGTGCACTCAGCCTAATCCCTCTGGCTTGGTCATACGCATTTATGAGACTCTCTGGGGAAGCTCACTCGGTCAATTCCCCTTATAGTCTAAGGTAGTCAGGGACTCTCTTGAGAAAGATCACGCAGTATAACCCTCTTAGCCCCAAGGTCTAGAGACTCTTTGATGAAGCTATCTCGGTCAATTCCTCCTATAGTCTCAGGTATACCACAGACTCTCTAAGGAAGCTCACTCAGTCAATTCCCCCTCTATCCTGGGAAGTTTCTTAAAGAGATTCAAACAAGGTAAGACTCTCTGAGGAAGCGCACTCGGTCTATCCTCCTGTAGTCTATAAAAAGCAAGACTCTCTGGGATCTCACTCGGTCCATCCCCTCTGTAGTCTGTAATGTCTAAGACTCTCTGGGAAGCTCACTCGGTCTATCCCTTATAGTCTATAGCATCGGGTTCTCTCAGCCCCGTGCTGGTCATCACATAATAATGCTATAAGGCCAAAGTAAGCCTATAGAGATACTTGGCTAACTGAAGTACACCTATAGAGCTACTTGTCTAGACAGTCTACAAGGAAACAATAATAACAAGAATTCCACTTCAACCTATAACCACAAGGCACAGAAACAAGTAAGATAGCCAAAGGAAAACGAGACCCAAAGGTCGTAAACTGAACAAAGCAAGGGAAAAAACATCCAAGCACAGAAAAATATCCTTTAACATGGTCAAATTACCTCTACACAAGCATACATGAAAGGCAGGAAAACAACAAGGGCAGAAAGATAAACACGTGATACCCCGTTCACAGGTATCCGTGGAAATTTGAACATAAACTCAAATACTTCGAACGGTAAGGCACAAACCACCTACCTCAATCCTAAGAGATCGATATAATTGAACCATGATGGATGATTCTCCCTAGAACGTCGTAAATATGAGAAAACACACAAAATTTTCAACCTTAGATATCTTGAGAAGGAAGAATAATTGGAAAACAAGGTTCAAGAGGAAGGAAGAACTCACCGCTGCGCTTCCAACGCAATCGACCGTGCTCGGATCGGAGATCGGACGGAGAGGTGGGAGCTCGAGGAAGATTCAGCTATACAGGTTGCTGTCGGATGAACCAGACCTAGATGAAGGCAAATAACGTGATGAGGCACGACCCCAATCCGTTTAGTGAAAAAAAAAAGAAAAGTACACAGTGTTCATTTTTAAAGTACACGGTGTGTAGTGGGTTTTTCCGTACTCCACCAAAATCGGCCTCCACGTCACCCCTACACACTGTGTGTGTGGCCGGAGCATGGCTAGCACACGAGTTCAAGCCGGAGAAGAGTACACGGCGTGTACTCAAAAAGTACACGACGTGTATTTTTAAATTTTCTAAAAACTCCAAAAGTTCTCAAAACTCCAGAAAAGGAAATACATATCTAGAATGAAGATTCGGGTTCTTACAAATGATTCCATGTTATATGATCCATGTGACACACTTATGCATAAAATGAATTGTTTATAAATGGCGTGCCCTGATATAACTCCAATTAATTGGGTAATCATTAGTATCATGATAATCAATGTGTAATGAGATTTTATTCATGCTAATTTATGTGAAATGAGGGTTTACTCATGCTAATTCATGTGCAGTGAGGGTTTACTCATGATGATTCATGTGCAATTAGGGTTTACTCATGCTTATTCATGTGCAATGAGGGTTTACCTATAATAATACATGTGTAATGAGCCAGGGCTCTTTCTAATATCATGTTGTATGTTGTTTACACATTTACATGTCATGATAATCATTCTATATCATGCCTTTATGTTCATGTTTCTCTTATTCTCCATTGATATTCCCATTGCCTAACATGTATTATATTTTTCATGTTATTCCTTATTTACACCCTTACTGGGATTTATTTCTCACTGTTCTCTTGTGTATGTCCTTATGTTATCTTATACAATTCTAAGTAAAAAGGAATTTTGTGGCAATGTAAAATAAGTTTTCAATAAAGACATGTATTTCAAGTTTTATATTGTTATGTAATGTTCATAAGCCCCAAATACGCTATAACTCTCGATATTCTAAGTTATATCAAGTGAAAGTTTATGTAATGAGTCATGTTAAAATATGTAATGAATATAATGGTTTTTATACACCAATTTCCCATGGTGTTATTAATTTTCGTTATGTTTGAAGTCACAATTTAATGTTATTTCACTTCGAGTGATGCACTTGTGGTGTGATGTTATTATTCTTGATATTTTTACATTGTGGCCAAGAATGGAATGAGAGTTTTTAAATAATTCATCAAAATAGGAACTCAGGTCTTATTGTGACATGAATCCTTTTAGGAAGACATGGAAAATCATGTTTTGGATGAGTTCTTTAAGTGAACATTGTTTTATTTACTTGTGTAATTTAAATTAAAAGGTTCCTAATATAGAATTGATAATTTTCAGTAATGCTAAATGTAGAAAATGTAAATGGGTAAATGAGTGTATAACGGGAAATTTTTAATCTAAAAATCCCTATGCTAACCATAACCTATTTGAGGTAAGGTTGAGGGTTGTGATAGTGCCTCATTTTTTAACCGTGTGTCTAGATATGGGAAATTAATTTTTATGGAATTATGTGACTCCCTATTATGTTAATGTGTTAAACTGTGTTAATTTCTTCTAATAGGTGTGTTTTGAATTGTAGAGTTATGCCTCCATGATGATGTTTAATGATAGGAAGGTTGTAGGGAATGGTTGGGAATGTTCCACCTATAGTGGAACCTATGTATTATATATTACCAAGTGAAAGGGCAGGAGAAAAATTCCATGGGAAAATTGGTCATTTATGTGGTTTAGGGAAAGACTCAATGAACGAGATGTGAAGAGTATGTCTGAATTGATATGCAAGTTCTTGTTTTAGCACTCTTAGACTATCACTAGAGAGGGTGGACCTGAGGTAACTGAGTTCTATATTGAATCTATCCAGATGATCCATGACCACATAAAGACTCTTGTTGATAAGAGAGTCAAACTAGCTATTTATATATTATGTGTTCAAGTGAAGAGTTATTGGGAAATATAGAAACAATATGGAAAACTTGATAATATGGAGTGAAATGAATTTTAGGAGAAGTTATTGGAGAAATTTTACCCTGAGACATTCATGTTGGAGAGTGCATCTGAGTTTATGAGGTTGAACCATGGGAGTATGACTGTGTTGGACTATGCAGGTTGCTTAACTTATTTTCAGTTCTTTGTTCCAGTGTTCACAATAGATGCAGAAACTGAGGTGACATTTTTCAAGATAGTATTAAATGTGATATTATGTCTCATGATAATATCATTTTAGTGAATTATTTTTTAGAATGGGTGAATCAGGATCAAATATTTGAGGGATACCTGAAGGAGGCTTCTAGTGAGAGATAGATGGTTTCTACTGGAAGACAAGGAGGTACATCCATCGAGGGTAGTAAAAATTGTTACGAGATATTTTAACCAGAAAATTTTGAAGCAGGGTGGCCATGGGGGAGGATCAGTTACTTCATACATTACTTGAGTGCTCTACTTCTAGTACGGTAGGCTGGGTCACCTTTATAGAATGTTCCCCTAAACATGGGTAGATTTCCATGATTGTAGAAGGATGTGGAATCTATAATGGTTCTATATGAACCCTCTATAGGTTGTTAATGAATGATAAGCTAAGTATAATCAACGTATTAGAAGGGGGTCTTCTATCCCATATCATTCTGAAAGTTTGAGTAATACTAGCCATGGTGGTCATGGTAGTGGGTGTGGCCCTACGGGTCATGGGAACTAGTATTAGCAATGTGGTACAGCTCAAGGGACTTATACTATGACATATGGAGGATGGAAAGGACCATTTCATGTCGTTTATCCTACACTTGAGGATAGTGAGGCATGAACATCAATAGATATAGGTACTATTCTTGTATATTCTACGATTTCTAGTTCCTTATTTGATATAAGAACCTCCAATTCTTTTATATATGCACAACTTAAGAATGGGTTGAGTATGATTATGGAGTTAATGATTGGGGTTATAATGATCGACACACTATTAGAAGTATGGACAAAGAAAAATATATTAATTTAATGGTTGTTCTCTTTATATTGGGGAATATCATTTTAGTAGGGATATTTCCATCCATGACATGTTAAGATTTGACTTGATTATGGTTATGGAATAGTTGGTATCATACAAGTTCTATATTTATTGATACCCTAACAGAATGACTTTTACATCACTTAAGGGCAATGTATATGTTTATCTTGGAGAGTAGGATATCTAGTCTAGCCGTGCGTGGCAGTACATTATAAATTGGTGGACAATACCTCCAACATTTCTACTCATTTTTAGGATAATGAAGATTAAAAGCATGGTGCCTTTATTATCATGGTGTACTAGTTCCAGGATGTGTTTCAGATATACATATCAGGTCTTCCACCAGAGAGGGATATGTATTTTACCATTGAGGTCATTCCTAGAGTTGAGATGAATTCTATTCTACACTATAGAATGGAAACGATAGAGCTTCAAGATCATAATAATCAACTAGAAGAATTGACAGCTAAGGGATTTATCCATACCAGTATGTCTCCTTGGGGTTCTCCAAATTTTTTTCAAAGAAGGATGATGGGATTCTGCTCTTATGTGTTGATAACCTAAAGTCGAACAAGTTGAGAGTGAAGAAAAAAATTCCCTTCCACATATAGATGATATATTTGAATGGTTTAGTGGAGTTTGTTTGTTATACAAGATTGATATGATATCTTGGAATAATTAGTTAAGAGTTATTACTTTTTACATACCATAGATAGATTTTAGAATAAGGTATAGATTTTAAGTGTTATTCATGATGTCGTTCAGGCTGATGAATTCTCTGGCTGTTTCTATGGACTTGATGAACTTAATATTCCACCCATATCTAGATCAGGATGAGTTTTTTTGTTGAAATATTACTATACTCCAAGACTCATAATGAGAATTACCAATATATTAACATCATCGTGAGTATACTAAGAGAACATCGGCTAAATTCCAAGTTATCTAGGTGCCAATTATTTATCGAATAGGTACATTTTCTAGGTCTTATCATCTTGGAGGAAGGTGTTTCCATGGACATAGAAGAGGTGAATCCAATGATTTCTTGGGATCAACCTCAAAATGTTTTTTATATCTGTAGTTTTTTGGGGTTGGCGGGGTAATATTGGAGGTTCATCAAGGAATTTTACTACTTGGAGGAACCTATTTTGTGATTGAACAAGAATGGAGTTCAGTTTGAATGGCCTGGAGAATGTATGAATGCTTTCTAGGATTTGAAAAACCATTGACAATAACACCAATTTTTATCATACTAGAGCCAGGTGAGGAGTATATCATGTTTTGTGAGGAATTTGGGATAAGAATAGGATAAGTGTTGATGTATGGGGTGATTGAGTTGTGTTGTATGGGTTATGATAGTGGAGGCCACATGAATGTAACAACCCAATGCACAACCATGAGTTGGATATAATGGTTTATTCTTTGAAATGTTGGAGGAATTATTTATCAGGTGGAATATTTACTTTGTGTACCGACCAAAAAATCATAAACTATATCTTTTCACCAAGAGATTTGAATCTCCAGTAGTTGAGATGGGTTGAGTATATGAAGAATTTTGATTTTGATCTGTCATATGCACCAGGAAAAGGAAATTATGTTGCTGAATCTTTGAGAAGAAAAAATAAGACTCTTATAGTTCTAGAGTCTATTTATGAGTACAATATGATGATTTTTTTTGGATGATATGCATATTTTCATTTATGAGGGTTAAGATAATATGAACATCATATCAATGTTAGTAGAGTGTATACTTTTATGATGGATCAGTCTTAGAAATTATAAGGATTAAGAGTACCTAACCTCGAGGGAAGGATTTGAAGGTGGGGAGTCACCTTCATATTGGAATATATATAAGGATAATACCATCTATGTTTAGGGTAATGTAGTTGTTCCTACATTTATACAAGAGGAGATGATGCATGAATTTCATGTCTCAAAGTTAGTGGAGAATCTGGGTTTGACCAAAATGTACTATAACCTACGATGAAAATATTAGTGGTCCAAATTGAAAAACGAGATTTTAGGGTTCATGGAATGTTGGTATAATTATCAACAGGTGAAGGTTAAGTATATTTAACTTGGTGGATCAATATATCCATTTATCATTTCCAAATGGAATTGGGATGAAGTTACCATGAACTTTGTGGTAGGAATCCCAAGTACGACTTGGAAGAATGATGTTATTTGGGTGATTTTGGACAGATTGATGAATGTGGTGAATTTATTACCTATCTGGAAGACAATCAAAGTTGATAAGTTGGTGGAATTGTATGTTCGGAATAGAGTCTGACTGCAAGGGGTTCCAAAAAGTATTGGTTTAAACCATGACTTGTGTGTTGGACTTTGCACTTCTGGAATGGTTTGCAGAAGGCACTGGGAATGCTGGTATATCTGGGTACATCTTTCCACCCATAGATAGATAAAAGTTTGAACATATGATATTGGTTTTGGATGATATTATATGGCAGTTTCTTCTTTATTTTATAGGTTCTTGGGAGAAGAATATGGTTCTTGTTGATTTCTCTTATAAAAACAGTTATTAAAATACTATTTTGAGACCACTCTATGAGTCTCTTTATGGTAGTCACCTCTATGTTAGAAGGATATGCCTGAATTAGAGTTTTTAGGAAAGATTCTCATCTAGGAGATAACAAATCATGTCTAATTGATTCATAAAAAATGGTCATGAAAAAGAGTAAGAAGAAATCATATGCCGATCAACATTGATGACAACATGAGATTAATGTAGGGGATTTTGTATTCCTTTAGCTTTCATATAGGTTGTTTCACTATAGGATTCAGAGGTAGGAAAGGTTTTCGATAATTCTTATCAAACATTTTGTGATTTTGGATAGAATAAGGTTGGTGGAATATTGATCAGTTCTTCCATAGAGGCTGAGTTCTATTCATGATTTTTTTCATTTATCCCATATATTGAGGTATCACCCAAAATATTCTCATGTAATCTATTTTGATGATGTTGAGATTAATATAGATGTGTTCCATGAGGAGGATATGATTCAATTTAGGGTTGAATTGAATTTTTTTTCGGGAAAGACCATGAATATAGTTCCAGTATTATGCAAAAAATGGGCATGTTTAGGTGGTAATATAGGAGAGGAAAATAGACATGTAGACTCAATGGCCTGATCTTTTTTACTTCAGAATCATAGAGATACTTGGTAATACGTCTTGAGTATTAGTTGTTATAATAATGGGGGATTGTAAGATCCCAAAGTTATTTTGGATATTTTTCATGATTTTTTTAGGTACTCTTTTTCCTTTTTTCGGATATATATTCATTTGGATTTTTCTTTGGGTTGTTTCAGGTGAAATTTGATAGTTTTGGATGAAAAAGGGCAGTGCACGGTATGTTCATGGTTTGACCAAACCATGTGCCTACCCAAGAAAACTATAAATTTTGAGACTGAGGGGAATTGCATGCTTGGTGAACGATTTGTCAAAATATTTCCCCTCTTAGTGGAAAATATGAACCCATAAGAATAGGTATATGGTTAAGTTACACAATTTTGGAAACAATGTGTGCAAGATTTAAATCCCCTAAAAATTTAAAAAAATTTCCCAATCCCCCGATATTAACCCCTATTACCGTTTTCTCAGGCCTAAAACTATTCTTTTAAATTTTGGAACTCTTGGGAGATTTCAAAGGATACTTTTACTCCATTCATGATGAATTGATGATCTGATTGAAGGGTCATCTTCTCATTGTTAAGTAATTTTTTTTCTCATTTGGATTCCAACCACTCCCATCCTTCTTTTTAGATGAAGAGTAATGATTTATCATCCATTGGTTGTGGTGGTTTAGGTCTAGGTTTATATGGATTATAATTTGTTGATCTTCATCTTAGGTTTTTGTCTTAGATCTTCAGTGTCGTTGTGTTCTTGATCATTCCACACCAATTTGAGGATTTCAGCTTTGGTGAACATTTTTCAATGAACATGAGGTAGATTAATATTTTTTAATTACCATAGTCTTGATTTGTATTTCATGTGGGCATTGTGAAATTGCAATTTACAAGTTTGGAAATCCCAAATTAGATTGAATTAATTAATAGGTTTTTAAATTATTTTGATTATTGAATTGATGGAATAGTGGGATTATGGAATTAGATGATTATTATATTGATGAAATTGGTTAATTAATGTGATTATGAATTGGATGATAGTATGAATTAAGGGATTTTTTCATGACCTTGAAGGTTTATGGAATAACGTGATTAAACATTGAAAAATGGTTTAATGGTGACTTTTTCATATTATTCTAGGTGAATTAAACTGACAAACCTTAATTTTTTTATAAATTGAAAATGTGCATTGTGTTATGAATTATTGATATGAGGGTTAATGATGATTAATCTCAATAAATGTAATATAGGTGAAATTTTTTATATATTTGATATTTTTCATATATGTGATAATAAGTGTGGGAAAAGGACTAAGGCTCGAAATACCCATATGTGATAATGTGTGTGGGACAATGAATGATGCTCCAAAACCCAAAATGTGATAAAAATGATGCACGAGACATGGAATGATACTCTAAATACTCATGGGGTGGTAGACCAGACGTTTTATACTCAGGATATTGGAATTGAACTAGAGTTCCAAGTAGACGTGTTATGAAATTAGATTTTAATGTTTAATGAAATCATATGTTAAAATGAATTTTGATTTCAATATATGATATTTTCTACACTCTATCATGACACAAATAATGTATTTATGGTTTGGGTGTCATCATGAACTAGAGAAATGTTTTTGGTTAACTAAAAAATAGTGAAATGTTAAAACTATTTACTTTTTTGTACTTTATTCTTTATATCACTCCATACACTATTATAGATTGGATATTGCTTTAGACACCATTAGAGGTGTCTGATTGAGTTACAACCACACCCTAATCGGGCTTTTTGATCGGTACCCAAATACACTTCATGTGTGCAATGAAGGATAAGATAAATATCCCTATGTGAGATGGAAATGTTTCGATGAGTCATATATGAGGGAACCAGACATAATTTCAAAACCTACATGGGAGTTGTTGGTGTCTTTATTTTGGGATTTAATTTGGGGCTTAAAACTTATTATGGCATGAAATAACTACTACATGGGTTTGGATATTGTTTTCCTTTTTTAGGTAATCATTTGATACATGTCTGTATTGGTTATTGTATTATTATGGTTGTTTTTTATCATCAAATGTTATTGTTTATTTATTTATATCATTGTGTTACTTGGATAAAGAGGGTATACTCTCTCCATGATATCTATATCAGGCCCCCTCTGCTAGTTGATATCCTCTGAGGTATGAGGAGGCACAGTTGGGGTCACATAACAGACTAGCTTGGGGCACGGACATGTGGCACCCGAGTTGGGAAATTACATTAGGTTTATTCGACGACAAATTTTATCAATGTAACTAAAAGAACTGATAAATTATACATTTATCAGTGATAAAATGCATTGATAAATGGGAATATTTTTCAGTTCTAAAATAATTTTGATAAAATATCACATTTTAATGCTTTTTGTAGCATTGATAAAGGCGGTCTTTATCAATGGTAGTTAGAGAACTGATAAAACTAAATTAATCCATACCTATGAGTCTAACATTGAATTTTTAGACATTCAACCACTTCTTAATTTATGATCCTATGGTATGACCACCTTAGAAGCCTGTTGCGGGGATGGGCTCCCACAAACACTATAAAAATCGTAATGGGCTTGTGATGACGTGCACCGACCCACACTGTCCTTGTCCCACCCCATGATCATTTCGCATTACACGAACCAGTTTTCTTCTACTTCTTACTAGGACTTCCATGTTGGTATGACCCTTTAGGTTGAGGCTAGCTAAGTTGGAAACACTTTTTCCTTGAACAGTGTAATGTAATTTAGGCACAATTCCAACTGAATTTCATAATTAAAATATTATTTTATATATTAATATTTATATGGATATATATAAACACACACACACACACTTCTTATTTCATTTTAATTGATATATGTATATATATATATATATTAAATTTATTCATTTTTAATTTTTATTTGTTTAGTATTTTTAAAATTTATTGGTTTTTAATATTTATTCATAATGGAATTATTATTTAAAATATGGATATATATATATATATATATATATTAATATATATATATATATAAATACACATGATTTATTGGTTTAAAAATAAACAAAACAACAAAAAAAATAAATAAATAAATAAATATATTATTTGTTTTATATTTTTTAAAAAATTTATTCCTTTTTAATATTTATTCACAATTAATTTCTTATTTCCTACATAAAAATATATATTAACACAAAAAACCCACTATATATTTTTTTAAATGATTATGTTTATATTAATTTTTTATAATTTTTATTTGTTTAACATTTCATTAAATTTTATTCATTTTTATTATTTAATCATTTATATTTATTAAAATTTAATATCTTTTTAAATGGTGAATTTTATTTTATTTTTATATTTTTATTCAATATACAATATTTATTACTCTTTACTATTTTCTTGAATTTATTCATTTTTAATATTATTTATTCTTTACTATCTCTTATATTTTTCAATATTTTTTTATAATTTTTTCACTTTTGATTTTGATTATGCTATTTTTTTATTTTAACCATTTTTAATATTTTTTATAGATGTTTATTCATTAAGATTTAATGTTTTTAATATATTATATATATATATATATATTTGTTTTCATTTAAACATATATTCATTTTTACTTTTTTAATAATCGATATAATTAATAACACATTCTCATTTTTTAATATGTTCCCAATATACTAATTTTTTAGTTATTAAATTTCACTCTATTTTAACATTAATTCATGTATTATTATTTATAATTATTTATTAACCAATAATTCTTCTTATAATTACTTTTGTTTTTAATTTAATCAGTTTTATTATTTATTTTTTAATTGTTTTTGTAATTTTTTTTTAATATTTATTTGTACGTATTTATTCAGTTTTAATATGTTTATAATGTACATATATACTATATATAAATTTCATTTTTTCATATATATATTCATTTTAATTTTTTTAATAATTTATATAATTAATAAAACTCTTTCATTTTTGTAAAAAATTGCGATCTAATCATTTTTAGTTATCAAATTTCATTCCTTCATTAACATTCAAGCATTTAGTATTGTTTACTCAATAATAATGTTAAATAATTTTTTCCTTTTTAAGTATATACTCATTTTTACTATATATTCATTTATTACTTTTAAATTTATTTTATACAGTTTTAATAAGTTTATTCCAAAGAGAGTTGATATAAATAAGTTTTGTTAGCACAAATATATATCCATATTTAAGTTTTTTAATAATTTTAATAATTAATAAAACATGTCTATATTTTTAATATTTTTAATGTTTATTCATTTTTAATTATTCAATTTTAGAACTTTTTTAAATTTTATTCATATAATTATAAATAAATAATTATATATTTAAGTTATTGTAAAATTATAATAAACATATTTAAACAATAAATATATTTACTATATTTATATATTATTAAATATAAATATATAAAACTATATAATTATATATAATTAAATAAATAAATATATATATTTAATTATATAAATATATTGAAATATATGAATATATTTATATTTATATATATATATTTATATTTTTTTACAGATATTTATAAATATATTCATGAATATATTTCTATATATATCTATAATTATATTAATAAATACATATTTAAAATTCATTTAACATATTTAGAATTACGTAAATGATTATTTATTTATAATTATATTTATTTAAATTTATTTATTAATACATATATATAAATCTTGAGATATATTTATAATTATATAAATATTTATTTATAGTAACATATATTTATATATATCTAAATTTATGCAAATTTAAATATGTTAATAATATTAATTATATCATTAAAAATAAATTATATAGATCTTTTTTAGATCTGAAATTTTAATGCTGGTAAAAATAGGTTTTTTAGTGCTTTTTTATTTTAGAATTGAAAAAACCCCTATTTATCATCACATTTTCAAAAACATTGTTGAAACCTATACAATATATTAAATAGAACCCAAATAGAGTTCCTCATCTGCTACGCCATTCAAGCTCCTGTGGAATTGTGGTTTTCCTTCCACTTCCCATCTAACCTCTAAAAATAATCATCACATCCAAAAACCCATATTATGTGACTTGTGATCTATCATTCAAGCCTATTCATTATTTCGACATTCTTAGTTCTTATTTTTCTCCTTTTAATTTTTCTAAAGGATTTGAATAGCATACATGAATAATCTTACATATCCTAGATCTACCTCCATGATTTTCCACCCAATATCTTTCACCTCAAGTCATTGTTACTTTACCCACTCCCTCATCATCACATTTATTTTTTATCTATCTACCTTTAGATTCCATGGTCTAATTTTAACATTATTCCATGTTTGTATTCTAGTTGATAAGCTATCACACACCATCTAACTATCGTGCTTTCTAACGGTCTTATCCCATTCCTGGCCATCTTCATTTTTTCTAATGTCGATCCATGTTAATGATTTTATACTATATTGCTTCCTCATGCATTGTACATTGTTTTGTTGTTTCATTTTCTAAATTTTAGACACTTTCCCCCCATTTAGAATATATTTTTTCATTTTATATTTTCTAATTTTTTTATAAAAAATTAAGAAAATCCTATTCTATGTATTTCCTTCCATTTAAAGAGAAAAACAGTCCCCCTCTCATGAGTTCTTATATGATTCCTCCTTTCTGTATAATTTCCCAAACCCTGCATCACCTATCCACTTCTCTGTATGACTCAAATTGATCCTCAAAATTATAAAGTTATTTCAAAATACGGAAAAGCTTGATTTAATAAATATGAATCTAAAGAGTTTATTCATTCTTGTTTTAAAATATGTTACTATGTAAATTAACTATTGATTAATTATGAAAAATGTTTTACAAAATATTATAAGAACATATAAAATATTAATCATGTTTTAAAATATTTGTAACAATTATATTTATCATATTAATTTAATTTATACAAGTTAAAATATTTATTGATTACCCCATCAAAAATTATTAAAAAAATATTTTTAAATTTGTATTTTTCCAGTTTATATGGGATTAACATTTAAATATGATGAAGATTATTTTTATAATCATGTTGATTAATTTTATTTGAATGTTTCAGATCAATAATGGGTATCTTAATTCAATGTCTTTTTAATTAATAGTTCTATAGTTCTGTAAATTTTCACTAGTAGAAATTGCTTCCCCCTACTGACGTAATTAAGGATTCCTTCCACATTTATTTCAACTTTGGTTCTAATTAATAAGTAGGTGATTATTTTCAGTGTGTTAACTCTTTTTTCTGCAAATTCATTCTTTCCAACCACCATTATTACTTTCTCTATTAGATTTCATGGAGATCCTGGATGAATGTGGCGACAGATGAGATATGGATGCCTTTATTCATGATAGGACGATCAATGCATTGAATAAAATTTTCCCACATATCACATGTAAGACCGGGATTTCAAATGATAAGTAGACAGAGTTTTAACAGTTTGTAGATAGTAAATTTCTCAAATTTCAAATTATTATTCGCACTCCCATGGATTAAAAACAAATAATTCTTCCCATTTTATTCCATTTACAAGTAGAATTATCCCATTAATTTTAATATTTTAATTGACGTGATATTTATGATAGGTATTCTATAACAAAAAATGACTTCATTTTCTACTAAATATTACTTCTTATAAGAGTGTTACAAAAGCTGAACATACACTATAAAATGCATATATCATTATTAAGTATACTTTAGGTTTTATTCGAAGTATAATTGGAGGGAATTTAAAAGAATATAATTCAAGGGAAGAAGTAAAATTTTGATGTTAAATATTTGAAAGCATAAATGCAATAACAACTGGTGAAGACGATGGATTAAAATAAGGGGTTCAAATACTAAAAACATGAAAATCTAGAAAACCAAATCAAAATTTCAAATTAATTATAAAAATAATGGGTATGATAAAATCATTGATTTATTTAAATTAGTAGTTAAAAAAGATTAAGAGGAAAAAATTTGCAGGGTATTAAGTGACTATGATAAGAAGATAATTTTTTTGTCAAATAAGACAATCTACTCTTATGAATTATATAAAATTTATAATGTTATACAATGAAGTGGTGAAACTAAAAAATCAATGTATCCTCAAGGATAATTTATAACCAACTCCTCCCCCTTATTATACTCCCTCCTAAAAAATTTATAGAAACCAATTTAGAGTTATTGAATCAATAATGGTAAGTTTTTTGAGATACCTTTTATATGATTAAAGTGTTGGAATACATACATCCATAGAAAAAAATTGGAATCATGACTCGAATCAGTTTAAGAGGAGGACTTCAAAAACTCAATTTAATTCTCTATATATATTTTCCTTCAATATTTAAATTTTCTTCATGACCATTATGTAAAAAAATCCATATCTGGTACTGTCTTGTTGAAACCCTGTTTCTTGTTTCCACTCTAAGATTTTTCCAAATTTGATTCCATCTATTTCTTCTACTGTGGATTTTTTTAATGGATACCAGGTAGTTGGGATTATAATCTATTAATTAGTTTGAGTTGATGATTTCTATTTATTCCACTAGTACACTTCTTCAACTTGTGTTAATGATGATTTTTTCACTAATTGATAAAATATCTTAAAAATTTATTTTTACGAACCTTGTCAATGAAACACTAGATGGACCACAACATACCACATAAAAAAATTAATAAACATAAACTCCCCCTCTTATTGGACTCCCACCTAGTAAGGTTATCAAAACCATACTAAAATTACCACATTTTTTCCAACATAGGATAAAAGCGGAAAGCCGGACTAATAGACACATGTTTACCCCATGTTTTTTCTTTTCATGTCACCCTTGGGTAAAATGATAACTTATCAATAGTATTCACTAAAAAAATTCAAATGTTGGGTTCCCCTAATTATAATTATCTATAACATTCCCCACTGATTACAAATACATTATCTATATTTTTTATACAAAATAAATATTTTATGAACCTAATAGGATGGATATGAATTGAAAATGGATTCATGTTAATCATATAAAAACAGAGTATAAATATAGAGTTAAAGAGTTCATTATATTTTCAGTATATCATTTATATCATCATTCTTAAATCCTTTTTCCAAGATTTTTGTAGTTATTTAAGACAAATTAGCCCATAAGAGCTGGATGAAAATTTTACTCATCACAGAATAGATCTGAGTTATAAATGTTTGAATAAACATGGGGAAAAACTGAATTTTCACACCCACTATGATGATACTATAGTTAATAGATCATTTTATGTAAATACTAATGTTAATGATGCTATAGATCATATGAAATAAATGACAATGAAAATTGAAGATGATCTTTGGGTTTGTATATTCTTGTATGATAATTTTAATAATTATTCTACTATACCACTATATACCTGTTGTACTATATTCTTAATATTTTTGGTTTTATTTATGTCATTAATTCGAATGCTGGAAATGGATGGAGTGACAGTATCCTTACAGAACTACCTGGTCTGAGGAATGATATGCTTATATAATAAATTGATCTTCCGTATTGAACATATTACGCTAAATGAATAATGTATTAAAAGGTTAGGATCTCTAAAAAATACATTCTTGTCCTAATGATTTTATATTATTTCTAGAGGACTATGAATCACTCATAAAATGAAATAAGTGGGGTGAAAAGCAATACAATAAAGATTAATCAAATCCTTTGAAACTTTTATAGTGCTTTCCTATCATTCAACAGTTTGTAATACTATATATATTTCAAGAAATCATGATTCATTTGACATGGAATGTAGATATTATAATTGAAGATGGGAAACGATGTTATGCAATATACTCTCCTTACTGGAATAAAATTGATTATGAGTATCCTGAATTTTTTTATGAGGTGGGAAAATTCATTCTTACGTTATCTATAGATGAAATAAATCATTTTGGTGTATAGAGCAGTACTAATAGTACATGGCTAGTTTTGTTTCTAAATATTAAATTTCCACCATGTTTATGCCTGAAGCATAAATAAATTATATAGTTTATGATTGTGTCTAGGGGAACAACCCATTAATGATATTGATGTCTATTTTTATCCATTGATTAAATATTTTAAATTGATGTGGGATAATGGATTTACAAAGTATAATGCTAAAAGATGTAAATAATTCAAATTGAGGTCCATGTTGTTTTGTATGATAACTGACTATCCAACTTATGGGAATTTTTCAAACTATAACAATAATGAAATTTTCGGGTGTCCGAGTTGTGAAAAAAGAACACACCCAGTTAGGATAAAACATTCTATAAATACAATGTTTTTTTTGAAATCATAAATTTTTACCTCAATAACATAAATACCGATTCTACATGGTAGCATTAAATGGGAATAAATAACATGGTACAACATCATCTCCACTAACCGGTTATCCAATATTTGATAATGAAAATGATATTGACATTGTTTTTATTAAATCATTTAGAAAAAACCATATGAACCCAGCTTGGAAAAAGAGATAAATTTTCATTTAAGAAACATACTGGTTTTTTATGTCAAACATTTTATTGATGTTGTGCATGTAGAAAATAATTTATTTGATAGTGTTATTGGAATGTTACTACATATAATTGAAAAAATAAAATATGACAACATTTTTAGGTTCGACATGATTAATACGGGGATAAGGGAAGAGATGGCACCAGTGAATGGTAAAGGGTAAACTTTTTTACTCCCATAGCTTACACTCTATCCATAAAATAAAAATTACAATTTTTTAATTTCATTAATGATGAAAACGTTTCAAAGGGGTATTCATAAAATATCAATAATTTCATGTCAATGACTAATTTGATGTTATAGATTCTAAAATCATATTAATTTCATGTTTTGATAAAAGATTTGATGCCCGTCACATTACTTTTCATTCTTCCTAAAAATTTATATTTTTAATCTATACCCAATAATTTTATATACCCAAAAAGGTTTCCAATAATTAATAATGAAATTTCAATCATTTTATGTGAATTATTGATTCTCTTACCACCCTCATTATTTGATATAATGGTCCACCTGGTTGTTCTCTTGGTTAAAGTGGTTCACCTATGTGGTCCTAAGCATTATTGTAGAGACCCGAAGCTTGATGTACATGGAAATTACATTACTTTTGCGGAATACTTAGTACATTACAAAAACACACACACAAGGACCGTAATAGTTTAGTGTCTTTGGAAACTCGGAATATAATCTTCTAATCGTTGTGAAAGATCTTCAACATATCCCATAAAGATCTTCATTTTTTTACCTAAAACCTTTATTTATATCCTGTGGAAAAGTAAACATAAAAGGGTGAGCTCAAATGCTCAGTAAGGGTAAACAAAAGAAATATCAATCACATCATATTCATAAGAACATAACTTTTGGAAATCTTAACCTGCAAAAGAGATCATAATTTCATAACATGGGATAAATCATAGTAGTGAAATGAAATCCCAATAATCATAACTTAAAACATGAAACTTTGTGGAATACACACATAATCATAGAGAATCATTTCTTATTAGTCAAGACTCATTGCCAAGACTATCTTATTGGACAAAGTCCCTTTCTGAACTGAGTTCACTCCTCGTTTTAGTCCTGTTTCACTGAACCAGTATAACCTACCGTTCCAGCCATGTCTATCTCATGAGATATAAAAAATTTACCCAATGCATTGGAGGGAGATATAGGTACCACCCATCTCATAATTCTACCATTATTATGTGTGCCACAAAATCATAAATCATACATCATAGCATAACCCATGAAATAAAATGGGATTCTTAAACATCATGCCATCATAACATAATCCATAAACAATTGATATCATTTCATCATAAGAAAATTTAAACCATTTAAATCATAGATACATTTTACTTGAAACATACACATATGAAATAATGTCATCTTATATGTAAAATAGTTTTGACAAATCACTTGAAATGAATTCTTGAGGAAAATATCCTTTCTTCTTTAAAATCATGTTCTTTTCACAAAATTCCATGCAATTTTAAAAGATAAGGGTTTTATTGAAAATAATCATGCAATCTTGTAGAGGAAGCTTCTTGAAAATGAGGTTTTATGAAACCGTAAAAATCCGTTCACGCCGTATAAGTTAAAAATAACATTCTCCTCGTACTTTTGTCGGAAAAGTAAAAAAGTACCTTATATGGTAACCAAAGGAAAGATTCCATTCATACAATGTGGTAAAAAGTAAATAAAGGGTAAAAATTCCTTTAAACATCCATGGAATAATGGTAAACATTTTATGAAAGCATTTTTAGAAAACATGGTCATGGATGATAATCGTAACCCTAGTAAATACTTACGTATAAGCAATCTCGGATAAAAATGAGATTGAAAATTTATCCCTTACCTTAGGTCCGATTTGCTTCGTAAGTGTCCGAACCTCCTGTATAATGGTTTAAATAATGTCATTGACTTATTCCAAAATCATACTCATTGTTATGATATCATATATGGTTCACTTATGACTTTATATTTCCCATTCTTTTGTAAATTCCATGTTAAAGAAGCGTTTTGGGTAAAATCGTTTCATTTATCGTAGGTGTTTGGACTTGTTGTTCTTGACATTATTATTACTTATATCATGATTTAATTACTTCCATAATATAAAACATGATTTATATATCATATATATTCAGTATATATATATATATATATATAATAGATAGATAAATGAAATGAAACACACCGTTCATGGAGACGGTAGTCCGTACGTACGCATGAACACTGTTTTCCTTTCCTTATTGTCTTGAATGGAAGTAAGTAGATGGCATAAATATATATATACACAAATCCAGTAGATTTACCATGTCATATATTTCATTATTATTCATTATATATACTTTATAATCATTCTGGATTGGTTAACATGGATAATGAATCTTATCGCGTCGTGGAGACGGTAGTCCGTACGTATGCACGAGCTATGATATCGTTCCCATGGTCGTGGAATTATGTTGAAGTGTATGTATACTATTTCAGTATCAATATAACTTTATAATAATCATATATAGTTACTCATTACACCATTATACCCATCCAATTATGGTGGTGGCGGAAAATAGATTACACCACGGCGTGGAGACGGTATTCCGTACGTACGCACGCGCGGTGATTTCCTTTTTCCATAGGATGGATAGAAGGTTAATTAGAGTTGTTTCATATTTATAATAACATATCAGTATATAAGAAATATGTATATTATTACTTTATCATGAAACAACTAAAGAATAAGAAGTTGAAGAAGAAATAAATTGAAAAAGATCGGCAATGGATATTACCTCTTTTTGACGCGCCTTCACTTAACCTCCACTTAAAGAACTAAAGATGGTCTTTGAAGAAGACCAGGAACTCTAGGATGATTCTAGGTAAGTGGAGAAGAGATTATGGCAGGGTTTGTCCGAGCTTTATTGCTCAAATTGGTGTGAGGAGGTGAGGGAGGAGGTGCCCTTGTATAAGGGAGGAGAGGGGCACCTTAGGAAAATCTCAAAATATTATTTTATATTAAGGTCAAATTCGGTTTATAATGGTTCAAAAGGGTCATATTTTGAAGATAAAGCGGGGATGGGTCTACATCCTCTCATCCAATAGGATTTAGACAAGTTTAGGTTATTATTTTAATCTTATCAATTAGATTTAACTCTAAGTTAAATAATTTATCTTTTACCTTGTCTTTTTGTTTTCTTACACTATATGGTTAATAAACTTACCATAATAAGCCAAAAGAACCCCAAGTTGTTTATTATTAATATATCTATCCTTATCTAAGTAATTTGGCCGAACATTATATTTTTATGAAATAAATAACAATTAATAATATAATATTTGTTTTAAAAACTAATTTATGTCAATTTTGACACTATTTGGAACATGATTTTTATGAAATTCATAACAGAATGATAAGTTCAAAACAAGTTACTTAAATCAACAATAACATTTCATATTAACCTATAAAATTAGTTTAAGTCATAAAAATTCTCAAATTACATTTTTTTGGGTATTTATAACATCAATTATGTCAATATTTCATTAATAAGACAATTACTACATCATCTTTGTGTCATAATAAATGATAATTATTTAATCCCTAAAAATTATAAATAAATTCCTACGATGTAGATAATTGTATTATATTTCTGGATACTATTCATCTTCTAAGTGTCATGAAGTTTATCACTAAATTAAAAT
Source organism: Viscum album (assembly GCA_963277665.1). Taxonomy (NCBI): domain Eukaryota; kingdom Viridiplantae; phylum Streptophyta; class Magnoliopsida; order Santalales; family Viscaceae; genus Viscum; species Viscum album. The sequence goes on along the minus strand of OY728163.1, from coordinate 76,659,631 downwards.
TATTAGAATTATAATATTTAAGAAAGTGATATGTTGTCACATTCTTTGGTTTTAATAATAATTAAATTATATTCATTGACAAAAGTCCATAAAATGAATATAATCCGACTCTTCGGTTATATGGGTCTACTTTTAGCCATACAATAGGATTTTTCCAAGTGTTAGGGTAATTTTAGAATCTTATATTTACCCTTAATTACCCGATTTACCTTTAACTATATTAAATACAATATACCGTAGTTACTATTCACAATGCCCAAAAATAAAAAGTAGCTTATTAACATAATTTGGACCCACTGATTCCAAATATGGAATACATTTTTCCAAATTCAATACACAAAATATGCTGAAATTAAATTAAAATTAATCCCGTTGTCGAAAGAAAATGAGTTTTTCTTTAAAACATTGCAAAAGATTGAATTGATTTAACCTACGAATTCAAGGTAAAATCAATGCTAATGACATACATTATATTAAATGGTAAAAATATATTCTATTTATACTTTAAAACCATTCAATATAATAATTTAACCACATAAGATATTACGATGAAAAAAGTTGTTTTTAATTAAAATATAACGTGTTTTTACTATTCATTAAAATATGAAAGTCATCAAAATAAAATGAAAATTTTATCCAAAGTAATTTTTTATTTCTTTATTCCAAAGAAGAATTTTATTTTGTCAAATTGAACTTATAAACATGTCAAAAACTAGATTTAATGTGGGTGCGCCATCAAAAGGTGGCAAAACTGTATTTTTTGAAAAATACTTATCTTACCCGAAAAATTTATTTTGTTCTTATACCATGTTATAGAAAATGTGTAAGATGAATAATAATGTTATAAAATTCAAAATTTAGTTAATACTATTCATAACGGCTCGTTCATAATAATATTATAATAATATATCGTTGTTTAGTAAAACCCGGTATTGTGTACAACACATGCTATCGAGGAAGGTTGCGATTGCGTGTAATGCAAGCCAAGTCAGGGTTGCGTGTTGTGAAGGAATCCTTCGTTGTTTCGTATAACAGAATCCAACCATATTTCATTTATACATTGAATATATATATATATATATATATATACACTCAATGTTGCGTAGAATTACTATTATCAAAATTGTGTGTAACACGATCCAAGAATAGTGTTGCGTATACTACAAGATAATACGGTGTTGCGTATAGCGCAAGGTAATCTTGGTGTAGCATACAACACAAGACATTAATGAAATTAAAAGAATATTTTTCATAAAATCTCGGGGTGTTACATTCTACCCCCCTTAAAATGAATTTCGCCCTCGAAATTCGTCGGGGTTATAAATGGTTTACTACTCGAAAGTTTGTTTAATAGAAACCCACATCATAAAAAGGAATACCAAAACATGGATTTAAAAACTAAAGTATAAAATGTAACGGTTACCCAAATTAACTCATCACTGGGTTTCCATCTAGGAGGACATAGGTGAAAATATGGATATGGAAGAAAAATCTAACTATCAAGTTCTGATGGAGAGTGGTAGAGAACATGGCTATGAAAAAGACAATAATCACAAAGCTATTGATTTTTGATGATTTAAGGTACCATCTGATTCATCGGATATAAGGGAACTAGGAGAACATTTTTGGTTTTCAAGATCATTTCCCTAAAGTTGACGAATTAAAAGAAATACTTGAATGATTTTGGAACAATCTCACTGTTGTTCATGAATTGAACAATTTCCACTTCATCCCTTAAATAAATGAAGTTGAATTTGTTATTCGTGATGTGTTAGCAGATCATGTGATAGAATGATGGTTCATTCCATCTCATTCAAACAAAAGGTTAACAAAAGTTATAAGTCCAAATTATGGTTAGATTAATCGTATATGGTTCCAAAAATGAACTTATACTTCATATATCATACCCCTTAATAAAATAAAACTAGTTTCTACTAACCAGGAACTTCCTGTAGGCCAGTGGTAGGCGATAAAGGCCAGTCGCACTTCGGTTGTGGGTTCGATTCCCACATCCTTGTCCGATGCGATGGGTTGTCGCCCGTCCTGCAGGTTGTCCTTTTTCTAAAACTACATTACTATAACATCACATAAATAATATCAAAAAAAAGCTCTATCCTTAAACAATACTAACTTATGGTTAACATAATCCATTCCAATCTTTAGGCTTATCTAAAATACATCGGTCCAAGCTCATAGTTTAAAGAAAATGATTACTTGAAATGTCGTCAACCAAGCATGTGAATACCATCATTTATCCCCATATATCTTGTTGGTCACATTCCAGTCATGTGAATACCTTAATGATGTATTCTCTTGAAAAATGAATACCCATTGCACCGTAGTGAAAACATAAATGCTGTCAAAAGTTAACTCTTTCCACATACCAAAATCCAAAAATTCTATATACTCAAACCATGATATAACCTTCTCCTTATATTAGTCATGAGCTCATGAATACTATCAAACATTTAATTTTCTCTTTATCCCTTCATTATTCACATATCATCTATATTCCAAAAATATCTGAATAACCTTTCATGGATACTGGTAACATTAATCATACACTTTCAAAACTCAAGGAAAGACAACAGTGTAACAATCCTTAGATGTCTCTTTATTCCATAGTACCATGAGATTACTTATACAACATTACACATGATAAACATGTAATCATTCCACTACATTCTTAAACCATTGACCGAGCTTCAACAATTCTTTCATCTCACAAATCAATTGTAGTATCTTCATCATCATCCACATAAATACTACCCATATGACCATACTGATTCTCTTCATGAGACTTTCCCTTAGGGCATTGGTTTTCATAATGCCCGTACATTCCACATTTAAAACATTTAACCATTTTTGATGTCATAGCAATACCATTATCCTCATCCCTGGTGTTAACTGAACCTTTTCCTTTGCACTTACTGGCTTTGTGTCCTTCTTTTCCACACCCAAAGCATCTTCCAGTTCCTTTGAAACATTCTCCTTGATGCCTCTTCCCACATGATTTACATAGGGGAAATTGAACTTTCTTTCATCTATGATCATCATGAAACTCCATCTTTCTTTTATTAGCCGAGTCAGGAAACTTACCAAATTTTACTTTATTGATCATATTATGAGATTTCTGATTCGGCATAATAATGATGTTCGGACTTCCAAATCCAATTTCATTTGGTTTCTCATGAAGAATATCATTCCATTGTCCATCATATCCTCCATTATCGTGAATCATCTTGTTTCCAGCCATTTTCTAAAACCCAAAAAGAATAGTGTGAGAGGTAAAACTCACGCTAGGGAAAACAATATAATAAAGGGGGAGTACCTTCAATATCTAACATCTTAGGTTAAATTATAAGATCGTTACCGTAGTTCTAAGACTATATCCTATACGTATTCTTATCCTTAGGTACATCCCTAGACATACCTTAGAAATATCTCCAGGGATCTCACTAATATTTTCGCATCCTAGTTTCCAAAGGTTGACTAAACCTTCCCTCTGATACCAACTGTAGAGACCTGAAGCTTGACGTACATGGACATTACATTACTTTTGCGGAATACTTATTACATTACAAAAACACACACACAAGGACCATAATAGTTTAGTGACTTTGGAAACTCGGAATATAATCTTCTAATTGTGGTGAAAGATCTTCAACATCTCCCCTAAAGATCTTCATTTTTTTTACCTAAAACCTTTATTTATATCCTAGGGAAAAGAAAAAATAAAAGGGTGAGCTAAAATGCTTAGTAAGGGTAAACAAAAGAAATATCAATCACATCATATTCATAAGAACATAACTTTTGGAAATCTTAACCCGCAAAAGAGAGCATAATTTCATAACATGGGATAAATCATAGTAGTGAAATGAAATCCCAATAATCATAACTTAAAACATGAAACTTTGTGAAATACACACATAATCATAGAGAATCATTTCTTATTAGTCATGACTCATTTCCAAGACTATCTTATTGGACAAAGTCCCTTTCTGAACCGAGTTCACTCCTCGTTTCAGTCCTATTTCACTGAACCGGTATAACCTACCATTCCAGCCCTGTCTATCTGATAAGATATAAAATATTTACCCAATGAATTGGAGGGAGATATAGGTCCCACCCATCTCATAATTACACCATTCTTATGTGTGCCACAAAATCATAAATCATACATCATAGCATAACCCATGAAATAAAATGGGATTCTTAAACATCATGCCATCATAACATAATCCATAAAAAATTGATATCATTTCATCATAAGAAAATTTAAACCATTTAAATCATAGAGACATTTTACTTGAAACATACACATATGAAATAATTTCATCATAGATGTAAAATAGTTTTGAAAAAACACTTGAAATGAATTCTTGAGGAAAATATCCTTTATACTTTAAAATCATGTTCTTTTCACAAAATTCCATGAAATTTTAAAAGATAAGGGTTTTATTGAAAATAATAATGAATTATTGTAGAGTAATCTTCTTGAAAATAAGGTGTTATGAAACCGTAAAAATACGTTCACGCCGTATAAGATAAAAATAACATTCTCCTCGTACTTTTGTCAGAAAAGTCAAAAAGTACCTTATATGGTATCCAAAGGAAAGATTCCATTCATACAATGTGGTAAAAAGTAAATAAAGGGTAAAAATGCCTTTAAACATACATGGAAGAATGGTAAACATTTTATGAAATCATTTTTAGAAAACATGGTCATGGATGATAAACGTAACCCCAGTAAATACTTACGTATAAGCAATCTCGGATAAAAATGAGATTGAAAATTTATCCCTTACCTTAGGTACGATTTGCTTCGTAAGTGTCCGAAACTCCTGTATAATGGTTTAAATAATGTCATTGAATTATTCCAAAATCATACTCATTGTTATGATATCATATATGGTTCACTTATGACTTTATATTACCCGTTCTATTGTAAATTCCATGTTAAAGATGCGTTTTGGGTAAAATCATTTCATTTATCATAGGTGTTTGGACTTGTTGTTATTGACATTATTATTAATTATATCATGATTTACTTACTTCCATAATATAAAACATGATTTATATATCATATATATTCTGTATATATATATATATATAATAGATAGATAAATGAAATGAAACACACCGTTCATAGAGACGGTAGTCCGTACGTACGCATGAACGCTGTTTTCCTTTCCTTATTGTCTTGAATGGAAGTAAGTAGATGACATACATATATATATACATAAATCCAGTAGATTTACCATATAATATATTTCATTATGATTCATTATATATACTTTATAATCATTCTGGAATGGTTAACATGGATAATGAATCTCGTCGCGTCGTGGAGAGGGTAGTCCGTACGTACGCACAAGTGATGACATCATTCCCATGGTCGTGGAATTGTGTTGAATTGTATGTATACTATTTCAGTATCAATATAAATTTATGATAATTATATATAGTTACTCATTACACCATTATACCCATCCAATTAAGGGGGTGGAGGAAAATAGATTACACCACGGCGTAGAGACGGTATTCCGTACATACACACGCGTGGTGATTTCCTTTTTCAGTATGATGGATATAAGGTTAATTAGAGTTGTTTCATATTTATAATAAAATATCAGTATATAAGAAATAATTTTGTTATTACTTTATCATGAAACAACTAAAGAAGAAGAAGTTGAAAAGAAAGAAATTGAAAAAGATCGGTAATGGATATTACCTCTTTTTGACGCGCCTTCTCTTAACCTCCACTTAAAGAACTAAGGATGGTATTTGAATAAGACCAGGGCCTCTATGATGATACTAGGTAAGTGGAGAAAAGATTCTGGTAGGGGTTGGCCGAGCTTGAATTCTCAAATTTGTGTGAGGAGGAGAGGGAGGAGGTGCCCTTTTATAAGGGAGGAGAGGGGCACCTTAGGAAAATCTCAAAATATTATTTTATATTAAGTTCAAATTCGGTTTATAATGGTTACAAAGGGTCATATTTTGAAGCTAATGTGGGGATGGGTCCAAATCCTCTCATAAAATAGGATTTAGAAAAGTTTAGGTTATTATTTTAACCTTATCAATTAGATTTAACTCTAGGTTAAATAATTTAACTTTTACCGTGTGTTTTTTTTTCTTACACAATATGGTTAATAAACTTACCATAATAAGCCAAACAAACCCCAAGTTGTTTAGTATTAATATATCTATCCTTATCTAAGTCATTTGGATGAACCTTATATTTTTAGGAATTAAATAACAATAACAAATATAATATTTTTTTAAAAACTAATTTATGTCAATTTTGACACTATTTGGTACATGATTTTTATGAAATTCATAACGGAATGATAAGTTCTAAAAAAGTTACATAAATCAACAATAACATGTCATATTAACCTATAAAATTAGTTTAAGCCATAAAAAGTCTCAAATTACATTTATTTGGGTATTTATAACATCAATTATGTCAATATTTCATTAATAAGACAATTACTGCATCATCTTTGTGTCATAATAAATGATAATTATTTAATCCCTAAAAATTCTAAATAAATTCCTAAGATGTAGATAATTGTATTAGATTTCTGGATACTATTCATGTTCGAAGTTTCATGAAGTTTATCACTAAATTAAAATTATTATAATTAGAAGATTTAAGAAAGTGACATGTTGTCACATTCTTTGGTTTTAATAATAATTAAATTATCTTCGTGGAAAAAAGTCCATAAAATGAATCTAATCCGACTCTTAGGTTATATGGGTCTACCTTTAGCCGTCCGATAGGATTTTTCCAAGTGTTAGGGTAATTTTATAATCTTATTTTTACCCTTAATTACCTGATTTACCTTTAACTATAGTAAATAAAATTTACCGTAGTTACTATTCACAATGCCCAAAAATAAAAAGTAGCTTATTAACATAATTTGTACCCACTTATTCCAAATATAGAATCCATTTTTCCAAATTCAATACACAAAAGATGTAGAAATTAAATTAAAATTAATCCCATTATCGAAAGAAAACGGATTTTTCTTTAAAACATTGCAAAAGATTGAATTGATTTAACCTATGAATTAAAGGTAAAATCAATGCTAATGACATAAATTATATTAAATGGTAAAAATATATTCTATTTATACTTTAAAACCATTCAATATTATAATTTAACCACATAAGATATTACGATGAAAAAAGATGTTTTTAATTAAAATATAGCATGTTTTTACTATTCATTAAAATATGAAAGTCATCAGAATAAAATGAAAAATTTATCCAAAGTAATTTTTTATTTCTTTATTCCAAATAAGAATTTTATTTTGTTAAATTGAACTTATAAACATGTCAAAAACTAGATTTAAAGTGGGTGCGCCATCAAATGGCAGCCAAACTGCATTTTTTGAAAAATACTTATTTTACCCGAAAAATTTATTTTGTTCTTATACCATGTTACAGAAAATGTGTAAGATGAATAATAATGTTATAAAATTCAAAATTTAGGTAATACTATTCATAACGTCTAATTCATAATAATATTATAATAATATATCATTGTTTAGTAAAACCCGGTATTGCGTACAACACACGCTATCGAGGAAGGTCGCAATTGCGTGTAATGCAAGCCAAGTCAGGGTTGCGTGTTATGAAAGAATCCTTCGTTGTTTCGTATAACAGAATCCAACCATATTTCATTTATACATTGAATATATGTATATATATACTCAATGTTGCATAGAATAACTATTATCAAAATTGTGTGTAACACAATCCAAGAATAGTGTTGCGTATACTGCAAGCTAATACAGTGTTGCGTATAGAGCAAGGTAATCTTGGTGTAGCATAAAACACAAGACATTAATAAAATTAAAAGAATATTTTTCATAAAATCTCGGGGTGTTACATTCTACCCCCCTTAAAATGAATTTCTCCCTCAAAATTCGTCGGGGTTATAAATGGTTTACTACTCGAAAGTTTGTTTAATAGAAACCCACATCATAAAAAGGAATACCAAAACATGGCTTTAAAAACTAAAGTATGAAATGTAATGGTTACACAAATTAACTCATCACTTGGTTTCCATGTAGGAGGACATAGGTGAAAATATGGATATGGAAGAAAAATCTAACCATCAAGTTCAGATGGAGAGTGGTAGATAACATGGCTATGAAAAAGCCAACAATAAAAAAGCTATTGATTTGTGATGATCTAAGGTACCATCTGATTCATCGGAAATAAGGGAACTAGGACAACATTTTTGGTTTTCAAGATCATTTCCCTAAAGTTGATGAATTAAAAGAAATACTTGCATGATTTTGGTACAATCTCACTATTTTTCGTGAATTGAACAATTTCCACTTCATCCCTTAAATAAATGAAGTTGAATTTGTTATTTGTGATGTGTTAGCAGATCATGTGATAGAATGATGGTTCATTCCATCTCTTTCAAACAAAAGGTTAACAAAAGTTATAAGTCCATCTTATTGTTAGATTAATCGTATATGGTTCCAAAATGAACTTATACTTCATATATCATACCGCTTAATAAAATAAAACTAGTTTCTACTAACCAGGGACTTCTTGTAGGCCAGTGGTAGGCGATAAAGGCCAGTCGCACTTCGGTTGTGGGTTCGATTCCCACAACCTTGTCCGACGCGATGGGATGTCGTTCGTCCTGCAGGTTGTCCTTTTTCTAAAACTACATTACTATAACATCACATAAATAATATCAAAAAAAGTTCTATCCTTAAACAATACTAACTTACGGTTAACATAATCAATTCCAATCTTTAGGCTTATCTAAAATACTTTGGTCCAAGCTCATAGTATAAAGAAAACGATTACATGAAATGTCGTCAACCATGTATGTGAATACCATCATTTATCCCCATATATCTTGTTGGTCACATTCCAATCATGTGAATACCTTAATGATGTATTCTCTTGAAAAATGAATACCCATTACACCATAGTGAAAACATAAATGCTGTCAAAAGTTAACTCTTTCCACATACCAAAATCCAAAAATTCTATACTCAAACCATGATATAACCTTCTCCTTATATCAGTCATGAGCACATGAATACTATCAAACATTTAATTTTCTCCTTATCCTATCATTATGTGCATATCATCTACATTCCAAAAATATCTGAATAACCTTTCATGGATACTGGTAACATTAATCATACACTTTCAAAACTCAAGGAAAGACAACAGTGTAACAATCCTTATATGTCTCTTTATTCCATAGTACCATGAGATTACTTATACAACATTACACATGATAAACATGTAATCATTCCACTACATTCTTAAACCATTGACCGAGCTTTAACAATTATTTCATCTCACATATCATTTGTAGTCTCTTCATCATCATCCACATAAATACTACCCATACGACCATACTGATTCTCTTCATGAGACTTTCCCTTAGGGCATTGGTTTGCATAATGCCCGTACATTCCACATTTAAAACATTTAACCATTTTTGATGTCGTAGCAATACCATTATCCTCATCCCTAGTGTTAACTGAACCTTTTCCTTTGCACTTACTGGCTTTGTGTCCTTCTTTTCCACACCCAAAGCATCTTCTAGTTCCTCTGAAACATTCTCCTTGATGCCTCTTCCCACATTATTTATATAGGGGAAATTGAACTTTATTTCCTCTATGATCATCATGAAACTCCATCTTTCTCTTATTAGCCGAGTCAGGAAACTTACCAAATTTTACTTTATTGATCATATTATGAGATTTCTCATTCGGCATAATAATGATGTTTGGACTTCCAAATCCCATTTCATTTGGTTGCTCCTGAAGAATATCATTCCATTGTCCATAATATCCTCCATTATCGTGAATCATATTGTTTCCAGCCATTTTCTAAAACCCAAAAAGAATAGTGTGAGAGGTAAAAATCACGCTAGGGAAAACAATATAATAAAGGGGGAGTTCCTTTAATATCTAACATCATAGGTTAAATTCTAAGATCGTTACCGTAGTTCTAGGACTATATCCTATACATATTCTTATCCTTAGGTACATCCCTAGACATACCTTAGAAATATCTATAGAGATCTCACTAACGTTTTCGCATCCTAGTTTCCAAAGGTTGACTAAACCTTTCCTCTGATACCAACTATAGAGACCCGAAGCTTGACGTACATAGACATTACATTACTTTTGCGGAATACTTAGTACATTACAAAAACACACACATAAGGACCGTAATAGTTTAGTGTCTTTGGAAACTCGGAATATAATCTTCTAATCGTGGTGAACGATCTTCAACATCTCCCATAAAGATATTCATTTTTTATACCTAAAACCTTTCTTTATGTCTTGGGGAAAAGAAAACATAAAAGGGTGAGCTCAAATGCTCAGTAAGGGTAAACAAAAGAAATATCAATCACATCATATTCATAAGAACATAACTTTTGGAAATCTCAACCCGCAAAAGAGAGCATAATTTCATAACATGGGATAAATCATAGTAGTGAAATGAAATCCCAATAATCATAACTTAAAACATGAAACATTGTGGGATACACACATAATCATAGAGAATCATTTCTTGTTATTCAAGACTCATTTCCAAGACTATCTTATTGGAAAAAGTCACTTTCTGAACCGAGTTCACTCCTCATTTCAGTCCTGTTTCACTGAACCGGTATAACGTACCGTTCCAGCCATGTATATCTCATGAGATATAAAATCTTTACCCAATGCATAGGAGGGAGATATAGGTCCCACCCATCTCATAATTATACCATTCTTATGTGTGCCACAAAATCATAAATCATACATCATAGCATAACCCATGAAATAAAATGGGATTTTTAAACATCATGCCATCATAACATAATATATAAACAATTGATATCATTTCATCATAAGAAAATTTACACCATTTAAATCATAGAGACATTTTACTTGAAACATACACATATGAAATAATGTCATCTTAGATGTAAAATAGTTTTGACAAAACACTTGAAATGAATTCTTGAGGAAAATATCCTTTCTTCTTTAAAATCATGTTCTTTTCACAAAATTCCATTAAATTTTAAAAGATAAGGGTTTTATTGAAAATAATCATGCAATCTTATAGAGGAAGCATCTTGAAAATGAGGTGTTATGAAATCGTAAAAATCAGTTCACGCTGTATAAGTTAAAAATAACATTCTCCTCATACTTTTGTTGGAAAAGTCAAACAGTACCTAATATGGTAACCAAAGGAAAGATTCCATTAATACAATGTGGTAAAAAGTAAATAAAGGGTAAAAATTCCTTTAAACATCCATGGAATAATGTTAAACATTTTATGAATGCATTTTTAGAAAACATGGTCATGGATGATAAACGTAACCCCAGTAAATACTTACGTAAAAGCAATCTCGGATAAAAATGAGATTGAAAATTTATCCCTTACCTTAGGTCCGATTTGCTTCGTAAGTGTCCGAACCTCCTGTATAATGGTTTAAATAATGTCATTGACTTATTAAAAAATCATACTCATTGTTATGATATCATATATGGTTCACTTATGACTTTATATTACCTGTTCTTTTGTAAATTCCATGTTAAAGAAGCGTTTTGGGTAAAATTGTTTCATTTATCGTAGGTGTTTGGACTTGTTGTTCTTGACATTATTATTACTTATATCATGATTTACTTACTTCCATATTATAAAAAATGATTTATATATCATATATATTCAGTATATATATATATATAATAGATAGATAAATGAAATGAAACACACCGTTCATGGAGACGGTAGTCCGTACGTACGCATGAACGCTGTTTTCCTTTCCTAATTGTATTGAATGGAAGTAAGTAGATGACATACATATATATATACATAAATACAGTATATTTACCATGTCATATATTTCATTATTATTCATTATATATACTTTATAATCATTCTGGAATGGTTAACATGGATAATGAATCTCATCGCGTCGTGGAGACGGTAGTCCGTACGTACGCACGAGCGATGATATCGTTCCCATGGTCATGGAATTGTGTTGAAGTGTATGTATACAATTTCAGTATCAATATCAATTTATAATAATCATATATAGTTACTCATTACACCATTATACCCATCCAATTAAGGTGGTGGAGGAAAATAGATTACACCACGGCGTGGTGACGGTATTCCGTACGTATGCACGCGCGGTGATTTCCTTTTTCCGTAGGATGGATATAAGGTTAATTAGAGTTGTTTAATATTTATAATAACATATCAGTATATAATAAATACTTTTGTTATTACTTTATCATGAAACAACTAAAGAAGAATGAGTTGAAGAAGAAATAAATTGAAAAAGATCGGTAATAGATATTACCTCTTTTTGACGCGCCTTCTCTTAACCTCCACTTAATGAACTAAGGATGGTCTTTTAAGAAGACCAGGACCTCTAGGATGATACCAGGGAAGTGGAGAAGTGATTTTTTCAGGGGTTGTCCGAGATTGAATGCTCAAATTGGTGTGAGGAGGAGACGGAGGAGGTGCCCTTTTATAAGGGAGGAGAGGGGCACCTTAGGAAAATCTCAAAATATTATTTTATATTAAGGTCAAATTCGGTTTATAATGGTTACAAAGGGTCATATTTTGAAGATAAAGTGGGGAGGGGTCTAGATACTCTTATCCAATAGGATTTAGACAAGTTTAGGTTATTATTTTAACCTTATCAATTGGATTTAACTTTAAGTTAAATAATTTAACTTTTACCGTGTCGTTTTATTTTCTTACAATATATGGTTAATAAACATACCATAATAAGCCAAAAGAACCCCATGTTATATATTATTAATATATATATCCTTATCTAAGTCATTTGGCCGAACCATAGATTTTTAGGAATTAAATAACAATTAATAATATAATATTTTGTTTAAAAACTAATTTATGTCAATTTTGACACTATTTGGTACATGATTTTTATGAAATTCATAACAGAATGATAAGTTAGAAACAAGTTACTTAAATCAACAATAACATGTCATATTAACCTATAAAATTAGTTTAAGTCATGAAAAGTCTCAAATTTCATTTATTTGGGTATTTATAACATCAATTATGTCAATATATCTTTAATAAGACAATTACTGCATCATCATTGTGTCATAATAAATGATAATTATTTAATCCCTAAAAATTCTAAATAAATTCCTATGATGTAGATAATTGTATTATATTTCTGGATACTATTCAGTTTCGAAGTTTCATGAAGTTTATCACTAAATTAAAATTATTATAATTATAAGATTTAAGAAAGTGACATGTTGTCACATTCTTTGGTTTTAATAATAATTAAATTATATTAATGGAACAAAGTCCATAAAATGAATCTAATCCGACTCTTAGGTTATATGGGTCTACTTTAAGCCATCCAATAGGATTTTTCCAAGTGTTAGGGTATTTTTTTAATCTTATATTTACCCTTAATTACCCGATTTACCTTTAACTATAGTAAATAAAATTTACCGCAGTTACTATTCACAATGCCCAAAAATAAAAGGTAGATTATTAACATAATTTGGAACCACTGATTCCAAATATGGAGTCCATTTTTCCAAATTCAATACACAAAAGATTCAGAAATTAAATTAAAATTAATCCCGTTGTCGAAAGAAAACGGGTTTTTCTTCAAAACATTGCAAAAGATTGAATTGATTTAACCTACGAATTCAAGGTAAAATCAATGCTAATGACATAAATTATATTAAATGGTAAAAATATATTCTATTTATACTTTAAAACCATTAAATATTATAATTTAACCACATAAGATATTATGATGAAAAAAGTTGTTTTTAATTAAAATATAGCGTGTTTTTACTGTTAATTAAAATATGAAAGTCATCATAATAAAATGAAAAATTTATCCAAAGTAAATTTTTATTTCTTTATTCCAAAGAAGAATTTTATTTTGTCAAATTGAACTTATAAACATTTCAAAAACTAGATTTAAAGTGATGTGCCATCAAAAGGTGGCAAAACTGCATTTTTTGAAAAATACTTATTTTACCTAAAAATTTATTTTGTTCTTATACCATGTCCTAGAAAATGTGTAAGATTAATAATAATGTTATAAAATTCAAAATTTAGTTAATAATATTTATAACGGCTAGTTCATAATAATATTATAATAATATATCGTTGTTTAGTAAAACCCGATATTGCGTACAACACACGCTATCGAGGAAGGTCGCGATTGCGTGTAATGCAAGCCAATTCAGGGTTGCGTTTTGTGAAAGAATCCGTTGTTGTTTCATATAACAGAATCCAACCATATTTCATTTATACATTGAATATAAATATATATATATACTCAATGTTGTGTAGAATAACTATTATCAAAATTGTGTGTAAAACGATCCAAGAATAGTGTTGCGTATACTACAAGCTAATACGTTGTTGCGTATAGCGCAAGGTAATCTTGGTGTAGCATACAACACAAGACATTAATGAAATTAAAAGAATATTTTTCATAAAATCTCGGGGTGTTACAATTATAGAATAATATAACCAATTTAATGATATATTAATACTTTGAAATGGTATAATAAGAATCAAAGATTACCATGTGGTTGTATTTCTGAATGATATATTATTGAATAAGCCATTGAAATCTATTATGATTAACAATCAGATGATGATAACATCAGTCTCCCAAAGTCTCATCACAACTAACACCTTATAGGTGAAGGGATATCTTAAAGATAGGTTTTTTCAAATAACTTGATATAGGACATGTAAGATCACATTTAAATTTTACGTAATAGTGATTAGGTTGATATATACATTGGATCCCAAAAATAAATTCGTAGACATTTGAATTCATCATGGGATGAAGGGTGGATATCAAATACACATAATAAATACTTTATAGGATGGTTTTGAGACCATATTTATAAGGAGTTACCTGTAAATCATAATTCAAATTTTTATTGACTTAAATAGATAGCACGGGGAGAAAATAAAAATGATATATATTCTAGCGATTTTAAAATTAATGGTTATACATTATATACAAAGGAACACGATGAATGCAACATGATAAAAAATAGTGGAGTTGGTTTTAGCTAAGGAAAATTACATATCTAATTACATGGATAGAAATCATATTTATTAGAATATGTAATATTTAAAAATCATCAAACAACTATATGATTTAGATTTTAAAAAATTTCAAGTTACTATTTTCCATTTCAAAAAGTTAACAATAAGAGTGTTGTGAAAGTCAATGAAATGTGCTTCGTGAAGGTGAATTTTAGTTTTGTAGGGTATAAGAATGGGTTGTTCATAATGAAATCACACGAAGTGCATGTGTTTTATTTATAATATTCAGAAGAAAAGAATTTTTAAATTGTCATGATGGGGACTAAAACTACTGTAGAGTTAGATGAAAGTTCAATTGATGATGAAGCTTTTGTTGAGAGATCATAATCATTTGTTGGTGGTACTATGGTAAAAATGACTTGAATGTTAGATGGGACCACTAATAGGTTATTTGGATATGTGATAGGGGATCAAAATCCCATAAACAATTAATAAAAATAATGAGATTTCAAATAATAAGTTAAAGATTTTTTAATATTCTATTTTTTTACAAATAATATTACATGTTATTTAATTCATTAAAATAATGTAAATTAAATATTTGACTACTCATGTATAAAATGAATTCTTCACATGATTATGTAACCAATCTTGTGAAAAAATTAGATGGTTTATGATGAAACTATAAAATTATTAGTGTATCAAGAACATGTTTATGAAAAAAACAAGAACGATGTTTCATCACATTGATGAAAAAAATTATCCAAGAGAGAAGTAAGGGTATAAATTTTTATATTGTATGGAATCAATACAGCCAAACTATTGAGACCAAAAATTCAATGTTCATTAGTAATGTTTGGTTCCCAATGATAATGAATGTGCCAATTAATTTTGATATGTTGTACCATGTCAAATATATAATGAAGGAAACCCATTGCAATGATATTACAGTAATGTTAGGATATACTTTATCTATTATAATAAAAAAATATAATTAATCATTGATTTAATTTTAATTTTCCTTCGTATAGTTTGATTATTTTTAAATATTTCCATAAGAAATATGTTGTAATGGTTCTTGGAATATCCCGTAGAGGCTTCCAAAACACTTCTTTCCAAGATTCATTTCATGATGGTCCTAATATATAAAATTCCTTGTACATTAGAAGGGACTATAAAGAGGGTATTTGGATTCTCAATATAGGCTTCAAATCCCTTCAATCATTAAAGAAAAGAAAGTGATTTAAATGAATAGTTTAAATTATTTTTTAATGTAGTATGATTTTAGTCATAATATTATGTTTTCTATAATGCATTGACATAGTCTAAATTATATGTTTGACAACTCATATAGACAATAACTTCTTTACATGATGATGTAACCAATATCAGGTAAGAAGAGATGATAGATTTTGAAACTATTGAATTATAAGGGGATGAACACCATGTTGATGAGAAAAGCATGAATGTCATAAAATCACTTTGTTGGATAAAATTATCAATGGATGAAGTAAGTGTATAAGATTTAAGGTTGGATGGAATCAATAATAACAACTTGTTCACCCCAAAAAGTCAATGTTCATTAGTTATGTAGTGACCAAAATATGAATTAATGTGCCCATAGATATAGATGCATGCCTCTATGTCTATCCTATAACAAATGAGACCCTATGGAATGATATTAAAACAATGTTAAAATATTATTTCCCTATTTTACCTATAAATTATATCATGAAACGTTGATTTACATTTCATTAACCCCTATAGAGATTATTTATTTTCAACGATTTCTATACAAAATGTGTAATAATGGCCATTGGAAAACCCAATAAAAGCTTCTAAAAAATTATTACCAAGCATCATCTTAGGGATGCTGATGGAAATGTAAAGAACCACCCACCAGTTAGGTGTGCACACATTATAATGAAGGAAACACAGAATACACTCTCCAGTCATCTTGATGAGGAATAAATTAAGTTTCTTTTTAGATGATAATATATTATTTTAAATTTTTTATTTTATCCAATTTTTTTCAAAAATTTTATATTTATAATTAAAAATGGAGTGTTAGAAATAAAAATTTCCATCAAAACCAATGTACCCCTATCACAAAGCATGGATGTGGTACACTTCACTAAAGAAGAAAATGATATATATTTTAAATCTACAATAAAATTTTTACGTGACATGAAAAAATATATGTTTATTTATTAATATGAAGATTTATTAATCAATATCTAATTCCACTACCATTCCACATCTTGTTAAATAGAAGGAGTCTCATGTAAATAAAAATAATAAACTAGTTAATGAAAAAACAAAAGTAGTATTAAAAGCATGTGTAAGTAATAAATAATACTAATTATATATTAATTATAATAGTATTACATAAAAATATTTTTTTTTATGTTCTTAGGTTTTTTATACGGTTTAGACATAAAAATAATTAATGACCGTGATAGAAGAAAAAATAATTTTAGTAGATTTGAATCCATCAAAACAATATGGTCGCTTCAAAGGTGTAGGTTTTAGATTTTCCTCGAAAACATATTTTGATAATAAAAAGCCCCAAGAATATACATATTAGATGAAGAAATGAATTCAGATGTAAATAGATTCTGTATAAGATATTATTTTCCAGTCTAGATTGGAATACCTATATATGCAAATTTTTTAAAGAGAACTTACTAAGGAAATATATCAGCACACGAGGATCTAAATGATCCCACTAGATTTGAGGCTAGGAATTACCCTTACCCTTATACCATACCCAAGGTAATACATTTTTTCATTACGCTTTCTCCAAGATTTGAATCAATCAAATTCAAATAAATTTATGTTACAAACAATATATAGGGTGAAATTGTATGTGATTTATATATATAAACACCCACAAACCACCTTATTTCAATGAGTATGGTGTAAAATATCACATTATAAATGATAAACATCAATGAACTCCCAAAATATTACATGAGTGTGGGTATTTTGGTATATCAAGATCAAATTTCCATGTTTCATGTTCAACTTGATGATCTTGATATTAGAACAATCAATGATTCTTTTATAACATTCATAGCATGATCGTCTAATCATATATAGATTCATAAGGTATTTTATTAACATTTTATTTAAAATTAAAAAACATTAGTAGTTGATTAAAAGGTATGAAATATGGGATGGTATTATAGATGGGTAAAATGATGGGGAAACAGATGGTCAGATAAAGAAAATCCAGGGAATCAACAAAAAAGGGACATTCTAGGAGTACCGTCATCCCACTCATTCCACTATATCATATATTAACATTAAAATTTCACATAGAAAATAAATCAAAAATGGTGATATATAATATATTAAATAATAAAAAGATCTATTTCTAAATTTCATTACATGAATGGTTAGTCTGGAGTGTATAAAGGTGACAGTTAAGTTTTAATGGCTGAGAGTCTTTCTTGTTTACATACATCATGAAGAGGTGACTTCTTATTAGGTATTAAGTTTATATTATCATCATATTACCAATTTTTTTTAATTAAACTCTATATCAATTTTATATGATACTTATTTTGTTAATTTTCATAGAGATCATAAATAAATGACTTCATCTATAACAATTTTTTCTTCAACAAGGATGATGCAATCATGTACTGTGATCATGAAATAAATAAGGATGATGCACACATGATGATTCAAAATTCTTTTTATTCTGAAATCCATTCAATATTATGGGTTTTCAAACATCAATATTATTAGATAAACCCAAATGTTGAATTTATTTAGAGTTAAAGGACATGATGTTACATATAAAAATGATCTACACCAAAATATAATACATGGTATACCTTGTGTGACCCAAAGTGTAGCACCGCTGGTTTTTTGTATGTGACATTTTTTGATATATTTTTATGCATATTTTGTAAAGACCCGTAAAATTCAAGGGAAATTTTTCCTTAATTTTATTTGGAATTTTACAAGAGCGCGGTTTCTAACGGCACCTGATTCCGAGGCCCGGAGTGCCCGGAATCATTTTCCGAAGTTTGGCTCGGGTACGTTCAGTGAACAAACGAGTGGGTTTTTTCTAACTTTTGAACCGGTGCCCGGAATCATATTCCGAGGGCACCGAAGAACTCGCAGCGCCGATATTCGCTTAAGGAGACCTTTTCCGAGGATGCATTTATTGCGGGATGAGAGTTAGTTTTTGGGTTTTTAAAATAAAGTTAAATAAAATGTGGAAACATATTTTATTTCTTTTTTGTTAGTTATAACCTCCCAAAGGGAGTTAGGGGTGGGACCCACATCCAATTAACCTCCCTTGGGAGGATTAAGTGTGGTGGGGCCCACACGAACCCTAACTCTTCTTCTTCTCTTTTAAAACTCCTTTAACCTTCTCCTTTAATTAACTTGACAAGTTGGGTTATTAATTGGGTTGTGTTGTCTTAATTCAAACCTTTGAATTTCAAATGGTTTGGTTGACTAAATAAAATAATCCCTTAGCTTATTTTATTTGGTTAGAATTCTCTAGCCTTCTTGAGAGGATTTGAGAACTCCTTCTTCTTCTTCAAACTTTGACGAAGAACACTCAAGCTCCGACGAAGAACGCCGCTCCTCTCTTCTTCGTAGCCGGTTGTTTCTGAAGATCGACGACGCCTTCCGTGTCAACGAATGGGAACGCCGCTTCCTCCTCGGACTTCCTTCATCGGCTTACGAAGATTCACCAACGACGTACCTCTTCGGACGTACCTCTTCGTCAACGAAATTGACGAACGTTTACCGCGACACCCGACCTCCACAACGCGTCTTCCGCGGGTCGTTGACGAGCATCGATCTTGAAACCGAGGTAGCGGTGTATTTATTGCTTTTTTTCATGATTTATACCCGAGAATATTTCTTCGTGAAATTTATCCAATTGTTAGCAATTAACGCGAGGGGGCCGGACCATACGAAGACGACCGACCCTCCTCCTTTTCATATTGATTTTGTTGTGGATTGAGACGGGTGAGGCGCGGTGCCGTCGCACAGCGCAGGATCATACGACAAGAAATGTGCGGCGCCGTCGCGCCGCATTGTAAAATAATGCAAGGACGCGACGCCGTCGTGCCGCGTCGAAGAGAGTTGAAGGCGCCGCGGCCGGAGTGGGGCCGCAGTGGAGGGGCGCGATGCCATCGCACCGTGCCGGACGACGAAGACCGCGGCCGGTTCCGGGCCGCGGCGGAAACGGGAAGACCGGCGGCCAGCCGGGCCGCCGGTGTCGGAAGCCGGAAAGGGGATCGGCCTTGCCGGTCCCGTTGAGGAAGGACCGTCCGGCCATGTCGGGCCGGCCCGAAGGGAGACAAACCGGGGGAAATAATTCCCCCGGCTGGCCAAATCCGGCCCCCCATAAAGGGGGGGCCGCGGTTACACCAAAGGGGGGTAGGTGGCCCCCTGTTTTTCTCAATGGCAGGCCCCCACGAGGGCGGCCGGTCTCTCCAATGGTGCGGCTTTTAGCCACGCCGCCAGCTAAGAGGGGCGGGGGCCTTGCCCCCTGCACCTGGCACCCGAGCGGCGCCTAGCCCACGCCGCCGCCGGCCGGGCCGGGTCGGCCCGGACCCGGACCCCCCGTTTTTGAATCAACTTCGGTCTTTTTCCCATAACTTGTGCTACGGACCTCCGATTGACAAACCTTCAGCGGCGATGCGATCCTTGGATCGAGACGGTCGGTTCGGTATATCGCACTCAATGTTTTGGAATACTTTGAGTTCGGCCGGGTTGGTTCGTTCACGAAACCAACCGGGCCTTCGGAGCGGAAACGCTCATATCTCGAGCTACGAACGTCCGATTGACGTGCCGTCAGCTTTGTTGTGTTCCTATTAGTGAGACGGATCTTTTGGCTTACTCCGTCCGAGGCTTGGACGCAGGTGGAGTACGGTCTGGTTGGTTTTACCTTAAAAACCAACCGGGCTCCTGGGACGAAAAGCCAATAACTCTCAGACCGGGCGTCCGATCGACGCGCCGTCTATTGCGTTGAGTTCCTGTTATCGATACGAAACTTTTGGATACATCAACTCTGGACTTAGTGACAGCTGATGTATCATCCTCTCGGCTCGTGGAGCAGACCCTCCCGAACGAGCTTGTTGTGTGCGGGAACCCTAGTGCTGGTTGCGACTGCTACTGCTACTGCTACTGCTACTGTGACTGCGATGACGAGAGTACAGAGATCCTGTGTGGATTCGACGACGACTACAACACTCAGCGATCCTACGTGGATCAGTGCTACAGGTCCTGTGTGGGCCCGATCCTGTGTGGGTCCGATCTTGTGTGGGTCTTTGTGCTCAGCGGTCCTGTGTGAACCAGCGCCTACAGGTCCTATGTGGGCCCGATCCTGTGTGGGTCTTTACGGGGGTTAGTTACCTATCGATCCTTCGTGGGTCCAATGACTTAGATGGATCAGAGATCATCTTTATCGTCTTTCAAAGAAGTATACCTGTGTGAGCTGAATCCTGTTTATTTCCTGTGTGGATTGTGTTATGCTATCCTGTGTGGATTTCGTTTTGCTTTCCTGTGTGGAATACGTTTACTTTCCTGTGTGGAATGAGTTGTACTTGGGCTCGGAGGTTGGAGCGTATTGGGATTGATGACTTAGGTATATGTATGGGCATATACCTAAGCAGTATCGGTTGTTACTTCGTGTTTGTATCTCATCTTTTTGGATTATCCTTTGTGGATTTTGGGAGACCTTCAGGGGTCTCGGGGTCCCTACTGAGTAGCTTATACTCACCCCTGCACGGGCTGTGCCCGGACTACGTTGTGTTGGTTGTAGACGACAGACAGTGTTGAACTTGGCTGAGGCTTGCAGAGCAGGACGGTACCTGGAGGTGGATCACTGGGCGGGACGTACTCGGAGCGGACGGTGGGACCCGTGGAGCAGTGGAGCTATCTGTACCCACCCTTCAGGTGGGATTTCTAGTGGAAAGCTCGGTGTTGCGGCTTTTACTTTACAGTTGATGTTTTCCCTTTCGAGTTGTACTTTACTTTAAGTTTGGGTTTGTATACTCGCCCATTTACTTTTCCGCACTCTCAGTTGTACTCTGTTTTTACTTATTGTTTACTTTCCGCTTGCTTACTCTGTGGTGCTTGTTTACTTTTCAAAGGCAATGTCTTTCCTTTTTACTGGGAATTACGCCTTGGTGCTAGTCGCCAGCCCCTGGCCTATGGAAGGCGGGCATGGGGTAGTCACGGCACGGGACCCGAGGGCAGGTCGTGACAAATTGGTATCAAAGGAGTTCGGTTCTACCTCGAACTCTGATCTTTTCTATGTGAAGAAATAATGTTTATCGTATTGAGTGTGGTTATTATTCAGGGAGTCCAGTGTTGGTGCGGTGGCCGACGTATCCGTACACCAGGACCCTGACTTCTGATTTCTGATATAATGCATGAAAACATTGATTGTGTGTGTGTTTCAAAGTTTTCTTTGTGAATACTTTATATCAGCTCACCAGGTATACTGTTCTGACCATGGTGCACCTGTTTCCTTTTCAGGATGGCCCCACGATGGCAGCCAGATAGGGTTCCGATAGTCGAGTGTGACGACAGCCCACTGAGCGACGAGGCCTCGGTGCAGGGCCCTCTGTCAGCAGTGGCACCGGCGGTAGCTCTACCCGCCGAGCCACCGATGCTTCCAGCACCAGCCGCTGACGACGCACGTCGCCTTGGAGCTCTGCATGAGTTCCAGCGCCAGCGACCACCCAGGTTTCGTGGGGAGAAGGACCCCCAGGCAGCAGAGGACTGGCTGGAAGTAGTGGTACGTGTTTTTAGGCTAGTGAGGACACCTGCAGACCTCATGGCGATCCTCGCTGTGAGTCTACTGCATGCAGCAGTGGGCCAATGGTGGAGCTTGATGCTCCAGGTGCACGATGAGGCATCTCTAATTTGGACAGACTTTGAGAGCCTCTTCCGCTCGGAGTTCGTCCCAGCCACCCTTCGTGCGGTGTGTATCCAGGAGCTTCTTCAGCTGCAGCAGGGCAGCATGACGGTCGCTCAGTACTCGACGAGATTTACTGATCTCTCGCGCTACTCGATCGACAAGGTACGGGACCCATTCTTCCGAGACCGGACCTTCGAGCAGGGTTTGAGACATGAGATCAGGGCATCAATGATCTCCCTCAGCATACCGACTCAGACAGGAGTACTGGAGTGTGCCCTTTTGATCGAGAGCTTCCTTGCTGAGTCTACACCAGCGCCGAGACCCACCGCAGGGCGGCCCGTGGCAGAGTCATCTACAGCAGGCAGTCGACGGATGACTCAAGGATTCAGGCAGACCAGACCTTCAGGCAGACGACCTCAGGACACTGGCTCAGTAGTGCGGGGCACACAGCGAGGATCCAGTCTTTCGAGAGGCAGGCAGTGCTACTCGTGCGGCGGGTAGGGCCACATGGCTCGTGACTGCCCGACCCGCCGTGCTGAGGAGCAGTAGACGGTTGAGGGACCACCGAGGCAGAGGCAGAGGGTCGACTGTGGAGGTCCACAGGGAGGAGGCGGACGAGGCAGAGGAGATGGCCGAGCAGCAGGTGGTGGGTGACACTTTGATGCTCTGCCACCACCACCGCCAGGAGGTCCACCCCGACCACAGGGAGCAGGCGGGCAGAGACAGGCACAACTCCACGCAGTAGAGGCCTACGACCACGGATCACCCGAGATGATTCGAGGTACTATATGTGTCTATTCCACCCTTGATGCAGTACTTATAGACACATGAGCGAGTCACTCTTTCATAGCCGCTGCCCTTGTTTGGAGCTCGGAGATTCCGACAGAGCCGTTGGCTCGATCCTTACGGCTAGAGACTCCTACGGGAGAAGACTCGACGATTACACACTGGTGCCGGCAGTGTGAGATTACTCTAGGAGGCGAGAGTTTCGGCTGGGATCTTCTTGTAGCAGCGTCGAGGCCTTTTGACGTCATCTTGGGCATGGATTGGCTATCTACGGTCCATACGCACCGACGGGAGCAGGTTCACCTTCACCGACGAGAAGGGATCCTTTGCAGCACAGGATGGACTTCTACGGAGGAGAGGACAACCCATCACTCATCAGTTGGCTAGCCTCATCCTTGGAGAAGTTGATGTGCGGAGTCCTGGTTTTCGTGCAGTGGTGGATCAGTTTGCGGACGTTTTTCCTGACCACGTTCCAGGGATACCTCCTCGCAGAGAGGTAGACTTTTATATTGACTTGTACCCCGAGACAGCCCCGATATCCAGTCCAGCATATCGGATGACCCCGCCGAGCATCGAGAGCTACGGGTACAGTTGGAGGACTTGCAGGGCAAGGGGTTCATCCGACCCAGTGTTTCACCCTCGGCTTCCTCGATATTGTTCGCCAAGAAGGCGGACAAGAGCTTACGACTTTATGTTGACTATCGTCGCCTGAACCAGGTGATGGAGAGGAACAAGTATCCGCTACCGAGAATTGATGACCTCTTTGATCAGCTCAAGGGATCACGGTGGTTCTCGAAGATAGACCTCAGGTCAGGATATCATCAGCTCAGAGTCAGAGACGAGGATGTGCAGAAGACGGCCTTCAGATGTCGGTATGGCCACTATGAGTTCTTGGTTATGCCTTTAGGCGTAACCAATGCTCCAGCAGTGTTCATGGCCCTCATGAACAGGATCATTCAGCCATACCTTGATCGGTTTGTTGTGGTCTTCATTGACGACATTCTGATTTACTCTACGACTGAGGAGGAGCACGCCTATCACTTGCGGGTTGTACTAGACACACTCCGAGAGCACCAACTTTATGGTAAGCTCTCGAAGTGCCAGTTCTGGATACGTGAGGTCCACTTATTGGGACACGTTATCTCTGAGGCGGGAGTTGTAGTGGATCCTGCGAAGATCGAGGCTATGTTAGCATGGGAGCCACCCAGGAGCGTGACTGAGGTTCAGAGTTTCTTGGGACTAGCTGGATACTATCGGAGATTCGTGCCAGACTTCTCTAGAGTTGAGGCACCTCTCAGAGCTTTGACGAAGAAGGGGAAACCCTTCGTGTGGTCAGAAAGATGTCAGCAAAGCTTCCAGAAGATGAGACAGAGATTGACTAGCACACCTATCTTGAGGTTGCCTGAGGAGGGAGTAGGGTACGTAGTTTACTGCGATGCATCAGGGACCAGACTCGGTTGCATCCTGATGCAGGAGCGGGTAGTGATCGCCTATGGATCACGACAGTTGAGGCCACATGAGCAGAACTACGCTACCCATGACCTGGAGTTAGCAGCAGTGGTTTTCGCTCTGAAGACATGGCGACATTACCTGATGGGCGAGCGTTTTACAGTCTTTTCTGATCATCCGAGTCTCAGGTA
This sequence comes from Viscum album, assembly GCA_963277665.1. Lineage (NCBI taxonomy): Eukaryota > Viridiplantae > Streptophyta > Magnoliopsida > Santalales > Viscaceae > Viscum > Viscum album. The sequence continues at coordinate 76,634,224 of OY728163.1, read as the reverse complement.
TATCTTCTCACAGAAGGACCTAAACCTGAGACAACGGCGATGGCTTGAGTTCCTCCAGGACAATGACTTTGAGATAGTCTATAATCCTGGAAAGGGGAACGTGGTAGCCGATTCCCTCAGCAGGAGAACGAGCATTCAGATACTTGAGGAGGCGACAGAGCAGCTATACTCTTTGTAGATATCCTTCATGGATAAAGATGGAGCAGCCTTCCTCCAGTCTCTCACAGTCACCCCTCCACTACTGCAGCGGGTCAGAGAGGCACAACGTGAGAACGATGACTGTGAGACACGGCGTGCACAGATATCCTCGGGACAGGAACCTGATGGTTTCTCCCTTGGAGCAGAGCACGACATCCTTTTCAGAGGATGTACCATGGTACTAGTAGCTTTGCGAGAGGAGGTGCTGAGATATTTTCACACTTCTCCTTTGGCGGTACATCTAGGAGTGGCAATGATGTACCAGGATCTCAGACGACAGCACTGGTGGCCGGGCATGAAGAAGGATGTAGCAGAGTTCGTTTCTCGATGCCTCACCTGCCAGCAGGTGAAGGCTGAGCATCAGGTACTAGCAGGCTTGGCACAACCCTTGGAGGTCCCGGAGTGGAAGTGGGACAGGATATCTATGGACTTCGTGATTGGACTTCCACGCACTTCTAGAGGTCACGACTCCATTTGGGTGATTGTTGACCGACTCACCAAGTCAGCACACTTCTTACCCATCAGAGAGCAAGGCTCAGTGGAGAGCTTGGGGCGTCTCTACATTCAAGAGATTGTGCATCTCCACGATGTGCCATCATCTATCGTCTCCGGTCGAGATGCTCGCTTTACTTCCCGGCTATGGAAGGGGTTACAGGAGGCGTTCGGGACGCAGCTACGTCTGAGCACAACTTTTCACCCTCAGACGGATGGTAAGACGGAGATGACCATTCAGACTCTCGAGGACATGCTCCGCGCATGTGTCCTCGACTTTGGTCGTAGCTGGGAGGACCACCTACCCTTGGTGGAGTTTGTGTACAACAACAGCTACCACTCCACCATCAGGATGGCACCGTACAAGGCGTTGTACGACCGACCTTGTAGATCTCCTTTGTGCTGGACAGACCTAGAGGAGTCAGCACTTGGGGGACCGGAGATGGTCCAGGCCACGACAGAGAAGGTCCAGGTCATCCAGGAGAGGATGAGGACAGCTCAGAGCCGGCAGAAGTCATACGCTGACAGGAGGCGGAGGCCACTTGAGTTCGAGGATGGTGACCACGTCTTCTTGCGGGTCTCACCTCGACGTGGTATACAGAGATTTGGCCGAGGCGGCATGTTATCTCCGCGCTTCATCGGAACCTTCCAGGTCCTCAGCAGGATTGGCGAGGTGGCTTATCGCCTGGCTCTACCACCTCAGTTGCATCGGGTGCACGACATCTTCCACGTATCTCAGCTGAGGAGATACGTGCACGACCCGATGCACATCATTGACCATGGGGAGCTTGACGTTGACGATGGGGCGACTTTTACGGAGGTCCCGATGGAGATAGAGGATCGACAGGAGCGGGTCCTACGTGGGCGATCAATTCCTCTTGTGCGCATCAGATGGCAGCATGGGAATCTCCAGGAGAGCTCTTGGGAGCGGGAGGCTCAGATGCGTGCTCAATACCCTCATTTGTTTCCCTAGTTTTTGATACATCTTTACAGGGACGTAAAGCCCTGAGGTGGGAGTAATGTAAAGACCCGTAAAATTCAAGGGAAATTTTTCCTTAATTTTCTTTGGAATTTTACAAGAGCGCGGTTTCTGATGGCACCTAATTCCAAGGCCCGGAGTGCCCGGAATAATATTCTGAAGTTTGGCTCGGGTACGTTCAGTGAACGAATGAGCAGGTTTTTTCTAACTTTTGAACCGGTGCCCGGAATCAAATTCTGAGGGCACCGCTGAACTCTCAACGCCGATATTCGCTTAAGGAGACCTTTTCCGAGGTTGCGTTCATTGCGGGTTGAGAGTTAGTTTTTGGGTTTTTAAAATAAAGTTAAATAAAATGTGGAAACATATTTTATTTCTTTTTTGTTAGTTATAACCTCCCAAAGGGAGTTAGGGGTGGGACCCACATCCACTTAACCACCCTTGGGAGGATTAAGTGTGGTGGGGCCCACACGAACCCTAACTCTTCTTATTCTCTTTTATAACACCCTTAACCTTCTCCTTTAATTAACTTGACAAGTTGGGTTATTAATTGGGTTGTGTTGTCTTAATTCAAACCTTTGAATTTCAAATGGTTTGGTTGAGTAAATAAAATAAGCCCTTAGCTTATTTTATTTGGTTAGAATTATCTAGCCTTCTTGAGAGGATTTGTGAACTCCTTCTTCTTCTTCAAACTTTGACGAAGAACACTCAACCTCTGACGAAGAACGCCGCTCCTCTCTTCTTCGTAGCCGGTTGTTTCCGAAGATCGACGACGCCTTCCGTGTCAACGAAAGGGAACACCGCTTCCTCCTCAGACTTCCTTCGTCGGCTTACGAAGATTCACCAACGACGTACCTCTTTGGACGTACCTCTTCGTCAACAGAATTGATGAACATTTACCACGACGCCCGACCTCCGCGACGCGTCTTCCGCGGGTCGTTGACGAGCATCGATCTTGAAACTGAGGTAGGGGTTTATTTATTGCTTTTGTTCATGATTTATACCCGAGAATATTTCTTTGTGAAATTTATCCAATTGATATCAATTAATGCGAGGGGGACGGACCGTATGAACACGGCCGACCCTCCTCCTTTTCATATTGATTTTGTTGTGGATTGAGACGGGTGAGGCGCGGTGCCGTTGCACTGCGCAGGATCATACGACAAGAAATGTGCGGTGGCATCGCGCCGCGTTGTAAAATAATTCAAGGACGTGACGCTGTCGCGCCACGTCGAAGAGAGTTGAAGGCGCCGCGGCCGGAGAGGGGTCGTGGCAGAGGGGCGCGATGCCGTCGCACCGCACCGGACGACGAAGACCGCGGCCGGTTCCGGGCCGCGGTGGAAACGAGAAGACCGGCGGCGAGCCGGGCCGCCGGTGTCGGAAGCCGGATAGGGGACCGGCCATGCCTGTCCCGTTGAGGAAGGACCGGCCGGCCATGTCGGGGCGGCCGGAAGGGAGACAAACCGGGGGAAATAATTCCCCCGGCAGGCCAAAACCGGCCCCCCATAAAGGGGGGGGGGTTACACCAAAGGGGGGCAGGTGGCCCCCAGTTTTTCTCGAAGGCAGGCCCCCACGAGGGGGGCCGGTTTCTCCAAAGGCGCGGCTTTCAGCCGCGCCGCCAGCTAAGAGGGGCGGGGGCCTTGCCCCCCGCACATGACACCCGAGCAGTGCCCAGGCCGCGCCACCGCCGGCCGGGCTGCGCCGCCGGCCGGGCCGGGTCGGACCCGGGTCGGCCCGGACCCGGACCCCCCATTTTCGAATCAACTTCGGTCTTTTGCCCATAACATGAGCTACGGACCTCCGATTAACGAACCGTCAGGGGAGATGCAATACTTGGATCGAGATGGTCGATTCAGTATATCTCACTCAAAGTTTCGGAATACTTTGAGTTCGGCCGGGTTGGTTCGTTCACGAAACCAACCGGGCCTTCGGAGCGGAAACACTCATATCTCGAGCTACGAACGTCCGATTAACGTGTCGTCAGCTTTGTTGTGTTCCTCTTAGTGAGACGGAGCTTCTGGATTACTCCGCCCGAGGTTTGGATGCAGGTGGAGTACGGTCGGGTTGGCTTTGCCTTAAAAACCAACCAGGCCCCTGAGACGAAAAAGCCAATAACTCTCAGACCGGGCGTCTGATCGACGCGCCGTCTGTTGCGTTGATTTCCTGTTAGAGATACGGAACTTTTGGATACATCAACTCTGGAAATAGTGATAGTTGATGTATCAGCCTCTTGGCTTGTGGAGCGGACCCTCCCGAACGAGCTTGCTGTGTGCGGGAACCCTAGTGCTGGCTGCGACTGCTACTGCTACTACTACTACTACTGTGACTACGACGACGACAGTACATAGATCCTGTGTGGTTTCGACGACGACTACAACACTCAGCGATCCTACATGGATCAGTGCTACAGGTCCTGTCTGGGCCCGATCCTGTGTGGGTCCGATCCTGTGTGGGTCTTTGCGCTCAGCGGTCCTGTGTGAACCAGCCCTTACAGGTCCTATGTGGGGCCGATCCTGTGTGGGTCTTTGCAGGGGTTAGTTACGTATCGATCCTTCGTGGGTCCGACGACTTAGATGGATCATAGATCATCTTTATTGTCTTTCGAAGAAGTATACCTGTGTGTGCTGAATCCTGTTGTTCTCCTGTGTGGATTGTGTTATGCTATCCTGTGTGGATTTCGTTTTGATTTCCTGTGTAGAATACGTTTACTTTCCTGTGTGGACTGAGTTGTACTTGGGCTCGGAGGTTGGAGCGTATTGGGATTGATGACTTAGGTATATGTATGGGCATATACCTAAGCAGTATCGGTTGTTACTTCGTGTTTGTATCTCACCTTTGTGGTTTATCCTTTGTGGATTTTGGGAGACCTTCAGGGGTCTCGGGGTCCATACTGAGTATCTTATACTCACCGCTGCACGGGCTATGCCCGCACTACGTTGTGTTGGATGCAGACGACGGACAGCGTTGATCTTGGCTGAGGCTTGAAAAGCAGGATGGTACCTGGAGGTGGACCACTGGGCGGGACGTACTCGGAGCGGAGGGTGGGACCCGTGGAGCAGTGGAGCTATCTGTACCCACCCTTCAGGTGGGATTTCCAGTGGACAGCTCGGTGTTACGGCTTTTACTTTACAGTTGTTGTTTTCCCTTTTGAGTTGTACTTTACTTTCAGTTAGGGTTTGTATACTGGCCCATTTACTTTTCCGCACTCTCAGTTGTACTCTATTTTTACTTAGTGTTTACTTTCTGCTTGCTTACTCTGTGGTGCTTGTTTACTTTTCAAAGGTAATGCCTTCCCTTTTTACCGGGAATTACGCCTTGGTGCTAGTCACCAGCCCTTGGGCTATGGAAGGCGGGCTTGGGGTAGTCACGACACGGGACCCGAGGGCGGGTCGTGACATATTAAGTGGTTGAGAAAGAATTGGGTGAGTTTTGTAGAGTTTGGAAAGGATTTGGAAATGTTTGGAGGCCTTTTTAAGGCTGCATGGTTTGAGCACAGTTAGGGGAAATAGTGCACTAATCCTAGGTAACTAGGTGGTATTCCACTGTTCAGATAGTGATAATCCACATGGTTAGTGCACAATTTGTCAAACCATGTGAGTTAACAGTGTGCCCCTTTAAAAATTAGTTTTTGTAAACAGGTTCTGTCAGGATTTTTTCTAACTCTCTCCTTTATCTTCCCATATAAAACCTACTCAATATTCCTTGATCTCATGGGCTATAGGGTCCCTCCCTAACTTTTGAAGAAAATAATAGGGGTTTCCTGATGGTTTGAAGGCAGTTCATCTTGGCTAAGTCTCCCCTTCTGGTCTCTTGTGATCTTATCTAGATCTACTCTTCCCTTTCTCTAGATTTTCTAGATCTACATCTATTGCATATAGATATAGGGGTTTTCCCCATAAGTAATGATATTAAGACTTTTTTAAGATAGGGAATGAGATCTATAGTGGTTTTGGTGAATCATTTTCCCAGATTTGGGGTGTCGTTTCTTGTGGGTCGATTTCGCCAGAACCCTAAAGTAGGTGGTATCTCTCTCAAGTCTACTTTTCTAGAAATTGAGGCCTTATTTGTAATTAAATTGTTTTTTCTTGATTTTAATTTTGAATATTTTGTATGAATCTTGGTGGAAACCCTTTTGGTGATGATTTGGGGATTTTGGGTAAAATGGGAAATTTTTTCAAAAAGGGGTTTTCTTGTCTGGTTTTAAAATGTTGATTTTAAAATAGATAATGATCAGAATTATGAAAAATGTATTATAGAATATGAATTTCAATAAATATTTTCCTTCGTTGAAATGCGGTTTGGAATGGAAAATGGTTGTAGAGTGTTTTCAATAAATGGGGGGGATTTATTGATGTGTTTTGGCATGTTTTGGAAATAGTTGCGTGCATAATGTGTGGCCATGGTGCGGTTATACTTGTTGGTTGGTATGGTATTATGGCTTATGTTGATTTTTTGTGAAGTGGGTGGGATGTATCACTATAAAAGGTGATGTATAGTGTATTAAAGGGCCACCATTATAGAAAATTGGTTGGGAAGTACCACTAGTTTAGAGAAGTTGTAAAAAAGTTTGGATGAGAAGGTCCACTTTAGTTGTTTGCCTTATTGTGTGATGTTATGCAAGATGAAAATTTTTGTTCTAATGTGATATGTTGAAATGGATTATTGAATGGTTTTATGGATTTCCCATTGGTCGAATGGTTTTTTAGGTGGATTGGTAAGGGTGTGTTTGGCTTATCAATAATTGTTGAAATATTTTATGATTTATATAAACTATTTTATATAAGTGTGATAAAAGTTCTATCCTTGTGGAATGTGTAGGTAAGTCATTTGGGGAATTCCTATGAAGTATTAGTACTTACCCATGATTTGGTACTTTGGTGTTTTGTAGATGTTCTATTCTGGGACAAAGTTAAGAGTAATGCATCTCATCTTGCCAGCAGTTCTTTGTGATGCAAGGGTGGTTTGGTGGTTTTTGGATCATGGAGATTGTTATGGAGTAGTGGAGTGTGTCTTGGTTTACTTTGGGTCTCTTTTTTAGCCTTCTTCTTGGTACTATAGCTTTGTTTTATTATGGTTTAGTTGTATTGGTTTTTGGGAATGGTTATGGAATAGTTTGGTTGTATTTTTGTAATATATAGTTCGAGCTTCCCTATCAACATGAATTATATAGTTTTTTTAGTAATGACTTGTTTGGTTGGTTGGTTTATTTCAAGGAAAAATAATTCCTCACTTTATTCTTGAATCCCTAGACATTTATTTCTAGCCTTTGGAAACATGGGAACATATTTTAATGCCCAATAGAACCTCATCGCCTTCTCAAACCAATGAGGAAGGGGTGGGGTGTTACATGTGGTAACAGTTTGTTCGGTCCTTCGGTGTTAATTGTTAGTCTTGGTGTTGGCATTTGTTCTTGGCCCATTCATTGAGTAGGGATGGTATAAAGGCATAGGATTATCAGAATATGGAATGTCTAACAAAAAAGGATGAAGCCGACCCTTTTATGTAGAACATCATGTTACGAGGGAGTTGGGTACATAAGTGTTTTTGAGACACTTATAGGTATTGAATATCTAATTATTGTGTGTGTAGATAAGGAGATGAGAATGACATGCATGGTAGAAACGAATTTCCCCTAGGATACATATTTCATTTAGTATATGAATTATGTTATGGTATGAGTATATGGATGTGTGGAGAATCGGGAAATTAATTCAGATGTGTTTATTAGAAATGTGAAAGGTTGTGGTATTTTTAAAATGGGTCGATTTTCAAAACACAGTGGATTTTTCAGAATAATGCAACTTGGAAAATGTGAACTTGTTTAATGCTTGGTTGTGATATTTTTTATGTAGTTGAATTAGAATTGTAGGCCTTTTCTTGCTACATGAGTAGGATTTATGGTTGTTTTGTGTTCATAGAAATGGAACTGGGTAGGTGTCGTAGAGACCAAATAGAGGAGGCTCCTGAAAAAATGTTTGTAACTGAGCCTCAGGTGAATTTAAAGCTAGTGTAGAGTATTGTACAATATTTATAAGCTGTGGAATGTGAGAATAAAGTGAAAAAACTAATGAATGTGGATGATGCGGTTCAATTTCAAAAGCATAATCGACCCATTTTTAAGGGTGATTCAGATCTGGAAAAGGATGAAGTGTGGATAAACAGAATGAACAGGATTTTGGACATCTTTGGAACACCAAAAATGATAAATTTGAAGATAGAAACATACGTGTTGGAAGATCTTGACCTTGAGTGGTGGGAGCTGGCGGTCCAAGATGGGATAGACTAAGGTGTGACATTGAAGGGTTTTAAGGAACTGTTTAACAAAAAATTATACCCTCATACATTCAGAATTTAGAACACAATGGATTTCTTCAGTTTGAAGTAGGAGAACCTTTCGGTAATAGAATATGAAACTTTGTTTATGAACTAGTAGGGTTTTCAACGGAGGTAGGAGGTACCACATTTTTGAGCGCACAAATTTTTGAAGCTGGGTTGAAGTAGGAAATTAATTCCATGGTAGTGGTGTTGTGTTTAAATGATTAAAAAGAAATGGTGAATAGGAAAATTGTAGCTAAATAGGATCCTTCATGGGCTACAGGCAAAAGAAGTTCTTTGGTACCCATAGGGAATAGTGGGAACCTGAATGGTGGGTACAAGCGTAAGAGGGACACTTATTTCTAGGAAGGGAGTACGACTCATAATCCATTGGTAGGATCCAAGAATCTTCCTATTAAGCCTCACAGTAAGTCGAGATGTTTTTAGTGTAGCTCTACCGGACACATCAAGAAGGATTGTATAGAACAACCTCAATCATTTTATAACTATAAGCATATGGGGAATCATCATAGGTACTGCCGTAATGCTTCAAGGTCGGGTGTTTGTGACATGCCTTAGGGATCATAGAAATCTTATGGCTCGACGGGAAGGGGGATGTAGCATAGTCCACGTCATAAAAGCCGAGTTAGTCATAATGATTCTAAAAATACCATAACACCTCAGTTGGGTAATAAAGTGTAGAGTGTGGCAAACAATGTAGTGGTTTGGATCTAAACAGGTTCTGATGGATGATCATTCAGGACTATCCATGACATGAGGTAAATTTATTTTGAATTCCATGATGATTCAAGCTTTGTTTGATATAGGTGATTCCCACTATTTCATTACTTCTTGTGTTATTAGTTTGTTGGTCCTAACTGGGGAAATTATGAATTCATTTTTAAAACATCAAACTCCTTTAGGTAAAATAGATTGGCGTGACTTCATATTTAAAACATGTTTCTTTATTATGGAAGACATTGAATTGGTGTAGGATTTCTCAGTGCTTGAGATGGATACTAATGATATAATCCTGGGAATATATTGGTTGGAGATGTTTAAGGCTGACATCAATTCCTATGTGTGAACTATTAGTTTTATGTTGGAGGATGGTGTTGAACATCTATTCAGAGAGGATAAGAATGAAAATCTGGTGCAATAGATTTGTTAGCACTGACTATATCCTGGATATCATATCGGTTTTTGGAATTGCCATTGGCATCAGTGGAAGTAGTTGATCAGAGAGTTTTTCAAGTGGTTTTTGATTAGTTTATGGATGTCTTTCCCGAAGAATTATATGGGTTTACACCTGCGAGAGAAGTGGAGTTTATGATTGATCTTCTTAGAGGGAACAATCCTATATCACCTCCATTTTAGCTAATGGAACTTGCAGAATTACGGGAATTAATGGTTCAATTGGAGGATCTAGATAACAAAGTGCTCATACAGCCGAGCACATCTCCGTGGGTAGTGCTAGTTTTGTTTATTAAAAAGGTTAATAGACCATTGTGGTTCTATGTTGATTATTGTAGGCCTAATAAATTTATGATAAACAACTGATATCCACTCAACGCATTGATGGTTTTTTTTTGACAAGTTGAGGGGAGCTCAGTGGTTCTCCAAGATTGAATTGAGGTTAGGATATCATATATTTTCGGTAATAAAGGATGATATTACTAAAACAACTTTCTGAAGTAGATATGGACATTATGAATATGTGGTTATGCCCTTTTCTCTAACAAATTCATAGGAAGTGTTCATGGAATTGATGAATCATATATTTCAGAGATATTTGGATTCTTTTATGGTGGTATTTATTGATGATATACTGGTTTATTCGAGAAGAAGGGTGAAGCATGAGAAACACTTGGCGATGGTACTGGGGATCTTGGGGGATCATCGTTTGTATTCCAAACTATAATATTGTGACTTTTGGATACATGAGGTTCATTTCCTTGTCCATTTTATTTCTGATATGGGTGTTTTAGTAGACCCAGAAAAGATAGGGGCTATTATCTCATGGAAAATTCCAATGAATGTTGTCAAGATACGGGGCTTCCTTGGACTAGGTGGCTATTACTGACATTTGTTTTATGATTTCTCATGATTGGCCTCACATATGAGAGCTTTGACATGGAAAAATGTTACATTTCACTAGGATTAGTAGTGTTATAAATGTTTTAAATAGCTAAAGGTTCACCTTACATAAACAATAATATTGGTTTTTCTCAAACCAAGGAAAGGGTATGTGGTGTGGTGTGACACATTAGGATTAGGGTTGGGGTGTGTTTTCATGCAGGGGGGATCATGTGGTTGAATATGCCTCACAACAGTTGAGGGTGCATGAGAAGAAATACCCAACACATTATTTGGTGTTGGCGGCTGTGGTTCATGCATTAAACGTGTTGTATCATTATCTCTTTAGGGATAAATTCACGATTTTTACCAATCACAAGAGTTTAAAGAATATTTTATCACAAATATATTTGAACTAGAGGAAAATAAGATACATGAAATATCTTAAGATGTTTGATTTTGACTTAGTTTACACATTGGGTATGGGAAATTCGGTGTCAAATGCATTAAGATGAAAATCACATGCTCAGGTGGTGAAACATGCATCAGATAAGTGGCAGTGGATTTTAGTCATAGATGACATGTGGTTGGAATGTGTAGATCGAGGTCATATAGCAGTCTTTCCCGTTTCATTAGTTCCTGACCAGGTTGGTCTTGTTAAAGTGGAATAGGCATCTTATTCTAAGAGTGTTTCTATGAGGTCAAAACTCAATAGTGGAGAGACTGCCGAGGGATGGGAAATAAATGTAAAATCAGTTTTTTGTTTTCAGAATCGGATGGTGGTACCAGTAGCTTGTCAAGAATAACTTATTAGGGCTTAACATAATTCTAGGTGGGCTGTCCATCCTAGAATTCTCAATATGTATAAGGTGTTGAAATTGATGTTTTGGTGGGTTGGAATGAAAAGGGATGTGGCCAAGTTTTTTTCAAGATGCTTGACTTTTTAAGAAATTCAAAGTAGAGAATCAGTAGCCATCCCTAATTTTGTAAATGTTTTCTATTCCAGTGTCGAAGAGGGAACAAATAGTGATGTATTTTGTGATTGGTCTCCTTAGAATAATTAGGAAACATGATTCCTACGAGTGATTGTGGATTGGGTTACAACTTCATCCCATTTCATCCCGATTTTTTATTATCATACGATGGAAGATATATCCAAATTTTGTATTCAAGATATGGTATAGATGAATAGTGTTCTAGTTTTGTGGGTTTCAGATAGAGATTTGAGGTTCAAATCTCATTTTTGGAAATCCTGGTAGCAGGCCCTTGGGAAATAGTTGACGATGGGAATGACATATCATCCTTAGAAAGATGGCCAATCCAATTGGACAATACAATCTTTGGAGGATATTCTAAGGGATTGCATGATGGATTCTGATGGTTCATGGGAGGAGCACTTATTTTTGGTGGATTTATCCTATAATAATAGTTACTAGGCTTTAATACATATGGATCTATTTGAGGCATTGTTTGGGCATCCATGTCATTCTACACTATGTTGGGGGGAAACAGGTGAGACTTCGATGACTGGACCGAGCCTTGTACAAGATACTATGAAGAAGACCATGTTGATAAAAAGATGATGGAGATGGATCAAAGACATCAGAAATAATATGTGGACCATCATTGATGACCATTTTCATTCATGGTGGGTGAACATGTGTTTTTGAGAAGCTATGCTAGGTTGGGAAATCATTGATTTGGAAAGAAGGGTATGTTATCTCCGAGGTATATTGAGCCTTTTGAGATACATGAGAAGATTGCATAGGTGGATTATCAGTTTTCTTTTCCAACATGGTTTAGTGTGGTGAACAATGTGTTTCATCTCTCGTAGTTGAAAAAATATCAGCCAGATCAGGACTATGTGATTTGATGGGATCATGTTGAGTTGGATCCAGATTCATCTTTGGTGCACATTCCAGTGTGGATTATTGAAAGGAATGAGAATGTATTTCATGGTAAAAGAATCAGTTTAGTCCGGGTTTTGTGGAATCATTGTAAGATTCAAGAAGAGACTTGGGAGTAGGAGAAATATATAGTCGACCAATAGCCCGAGCTCTTTCGAAATATTGGTTGTTCTCTTCATTTTGAGGATGTAAAGCCCAATGGTGAGGAGAATATAGAACCCCCTGGGTTGAGGTATGTGACCTTTTTTGATACATTTTTATGTATATTAAGTGGTTTGTAATGGTTTGGGATAGTTTTTGAGTGTATGGAAAGGTTTGAAAAGTTTGGAGGCCTTTTTAAGGTTGCACAGTTTGATCACTATTAGGGTAAACTATGCGATAATCCCATGTAACCGTGTGATATTACACTATTTGGAAAGTAGCATCCACACAATTATCACATAGTTTTTCAAACTGTGTGAGATAACTAAGCATCCCTTTAAAAATAGTTTTTTTAAAACAAGGTTAGTCAAGATTTTCCATAACTCAATATTTTCTCCTCCCATACAAACCCTACATAGGATTACTTGAACTCAAGGTATAGAGGGGATCTACCATCCATTTTGGAAGAAAATCAAAGGGATTTCTTGACTTTTTGAAGGTGTTTCATCTTGGGTAAGTTTCCCCTTTAGGTTACTTGTGGTTTTTTCTAGATCTACTCATCCCTCTCTCAAAATTTTCTAGACCTACATCCATGTCAAGTAGATCTATGAATGTTTTTGACTTAAGTGATTATATTAAAACATTTTTATGTCAGTGAAGGATATCTATAGTTTATTCTTGGTGGAGCGATAGCCTAGATTTGTGGTGCGGCTGCTTGTGGGTCAATTTTGCAGAAACCCTATGGTAGGTGGCTTCTCTCTCGAATCCACTCTTCTAGAACATGAGTCCATAACTGAAATTAATTTTCTTTTATAGAAATCAATTATGAATATGATGTGTGAATCTTAGTGGAAACCTATTTGGTGATGATTTGTGGATTTTTGGTAAAATGGGGCCTTGTTGCAAAAAGGGGTTTTGTTGTGTGATTTTAAAATATTTATTTTAAAATGGATAATGGTTTGAATTATTGAAAATATTTTATGAAAGATGAATTTCAATAAATATAATACTTAATTGAAATTTTTTTTAGAATGGAAAATGGTTAAATAGTATTTTCAATAAATGGGGGGATTTATTGAAGTATTTTTTCATGTGTTGGAAATGGTTGTGTGAATAATGTGTGGACTTGGTGTGCTTATGCTTTTTGGTTGGTGAAGTATTATTGCTTGTGATGATTATATGAGAAGTGGGTGGTATGAATCTCTATCAAAGGTGATGAATAGTTTATGGTAGGACAACCATTATTGATAAGTGGTTGGGAAGTACCACTAGTTTGGAGAAATAGTAAATTAATTTAGATGGGAAGTTCCACCGTTTTTTTCCTTGTTGTGTGTTTTTATGAAAGATGAAAATTGTTGTTCTAATGAGAAATGGTAAAATGGATTATGGCATGGTTTATTTCCTTTCCCTTAGGTTTCATGGTTTGGGAATGGTGGCTTGGTAAGGGTGTGTTTGGTTTATTGGTAATTGTTGAACTATTTCATGAATTATATATACTATTTTATATAAATATGCTAACAATTTTATTTTAGTGAATTGTGTAGGGAATTTATTTGGGGGAATATTTTAGAGTATTAGTACTCATCCCTACTTTGGCACTTTGGAGGTTTTGAAGATGTTGTAGTTCGAGACATAGGTAAGAGTAAAGAATCTCATTTTTCTCATGGTTCATTCTGATGCATGAGTGCTTTTGTGGGGCTTAGAGCATGGAGCTTGTTGTGGAGCAGTGGAGTGTGTCTTGATTTACTATGGGTATCTTGTTTTGACTTCTTCTTGGTACTCTGGATTTGTTTTAGTATGGATTGGTTGTATTGTTTTTTGAGAGTGTTTATGGAATAGATTTGTTGTCTTTTGCTAATATATAGTTTATTTTTCTCTATTAAAGTGCATCATGTAGTTTTGTTAGTAAGGAATTGTTTAGGTGGTTGGTTTATATCAAGGGAAAATTTTTCCCAAATTTATTGTTGAAGCCCTCTGTATTTATGGATATAATTTGGCATCTTGGGAACGTTTCATAAGAATTAGTATCACCTCACCGCCTTCTCAAGACAATGAAGAAGGGGCAAGGCATTACCCCATGCTTATGTTTTTATTTTAAAAATGAGATTTTTGTTCAAAACATACCTTATATACTCAAAATCGAGAAAACACCTCAAAATATTTTTTACACATTAGAAAAATGATTTATATGTGATTTGTTATGTGTAGGAATAAGTCAGACCTTTATCTAATATATGCTGTGCTCAGTATGACTCAGAGTGTATGATTTTAGATTAAATATACATATTAGTTAAAAAACACTTCACATGATCAAATCCAAGAAACAAAATCACATTTTTTTGATAATTTTGGACAATGATCAATAATTTGTTATTGAGGTGAAAGAATCATCTGCACCTCAATGTAATAAACGGTGTGACCGGTAATACTCAAAGTGCATGTTCTTTGTTTAATAACTAAATTTTAATTAAAAAAACAAGTCAATCACTAAAAACCTATTTAACACATTTATATTGGCTCAATATAATAGAAAACCATCCCTTTAAGTCATTTGTGACAAGTGGGAATCAACCACTCATCAATCTGATTCAGGGTGTGATTTGTATGACTCAAAGTGTGTGTTTCTAATATATAAGTATCATCTTAGTATAAATCATGTATCACAAAGACAATACCCAAAAAATAATCACAGATTGTTTTGAAACATTAAAAATTTGATCCATAATTAATATTTTATGTTTATTAATCGACCACATTTCAATCGGATATCCAATGTGGTTGTAATAATTACAAATATGTGTTTTCAATATAAAATTTTGATTTTAGAATTAAACGCACATCACATTCCTATAACTAGGTAAATGAGCTCAGATTTTTTTCAAACATTATGGAAACAATAAATATTTCATATTTCATGTGTATGAATTGAATTCAGTCTAATTTGGCACAAAATCTGGTTGGGATTATAATAAGTATGTGTTCTCAATATAAAAGTGTAATTTCAGTTTAAAATTCATCATATAGAAAAAATTAGAAAATAAGATTAGATATTTTTAAAACTTTATGAAAATGATATAAAATTAATTTATTGATGTTTATGAATCAATAACACATGAATATGAAACTTGATATGGTCGGTATGACTCAAAATGTGTGTTTTCAATATAAAAGTGTCGCTTTTTCCTAAAACACATGTCACATTGCCAAAACCATAAAATGGGATTGAATTGTTTTCAAACATTAGGAAAAAGATCTGTAATTTATTTCTAATGAATATAAATTTACCACACATAAATCTGACACAAAATGTTGTCTGTATGAATTGAAGTATGTGGTCTCAATAACAAAGTGACATTTTATTTTAAAACACACATCAAAAAGCCAAAACTGAGAAAATGAGCTTAAGTTGTTTTCAATCATTAGTAAAATGATCTATAATTTTGTTGTTCCATTTAAGAATCGACCACACATAAATATTTTAAATGATATGAGTGATGTGAATTTATGTGAATCTTTTCAATATAATGGGGTCATTTTAGCTTAGAACTAGTGTCACTAGCCAAAATAGAGAAAATGAGTTCATATTGTTTTCACACATTAGTTAAAAAAATCCATAATTATTTTTTGAAATATAGGAATTGAACACATGTTAATCTGACACCTGATGTGGTCGGTATGGATAAAAGTGATTATTTTAAATATAAAAAATGTAATTTCAGTTTAAAACTAGTTTACTTCACAAAAAATTTTAAAACAAGTTTAGATTTCATTTAAATATTAATAAAATGATCTATTTTTGTTTTTGATCTGTATGAATTGAACACACATCAATATGAAACATGATGTAGTTGGTATGACTTGAAGTTCAAGTTTTTAATATAAAAGTGTCTTTTTAGTCTTATACACACATCAAATCACCAAAATTGAGAAAACGATATCAAATTTTTTATCAAAATTTTTGTTAGTTCTATATAATTCATTTGTGTCATGTAAGAATTGATCACACATAAATGCATCACACTATTTGACCGATATGAATCAAAGTGTGTATTTTGGAATATAATTTTTTCATTTTATTTTACACCCCATGTCTCTAGACAAAAAAAGAAAATGAGATCAGATAATTTTTAAACATTTGAAAAATGATTCATAATTCATTTTTGAGTTGTTATAATTTAACACAAATTAACTTGACACATGATGTGGATGGTATGACTGAAAGTTTATATTTTGAATATATACGTGTCATATTAGTATAAAATCCACATCACATAGACAAAAATGAGAAGATAAACTTGGATTTTTTTCTCATAATTTTATCTAATATTACAAAAATAATTTAATTATCATTTTTATTAGATACTTATTTTGTTAATATTTCCAAGGATAATTCTTGAATAGGAACAAAAAATGGTTTGAATATTGAGGAATTTTTCATAAAAGAATATGATATTGAATTGGATCACATCCACATTGATAGTTTTTATAATTAAATATGTGATTCGGTTAATGAAAAACATATTTTGATAACTACAAGAAATGGTGTAATTTAGTAGAACCAGTCATAACCCAATCTGATACGTGATGTGCATAGTAAGACTCAAAGTATGCTTTTAGTTTATAATTGACACTTTTTGTTTAATTTTTTTTATATTATATAGAATTTATGAACTATTTTCATATATAGGTGTGCTATTTTTCATGAGATGGGGTGGTTTGTTCATCAACTAATAGCATGGAAAGGGGTTGGGGTGAAAGAAAACGTTATCTGGATGTTTTTGTACATAATAATTTAATTTTAAAAAAATGTTTAAAATGATTATAAGATAGTTTTTTTGTTATATTTTTGTTTCAAATTTAATTTCAATTAAATTATGTATTTCTTTCCTATATTTTCTATTACAGTTTGCTATAATTTAAACAGAATACTGTAGCAGTATACCACTTTATCGGTGTTAGTAATAGCATGATAAAATAACCCTTCATCGGTGTTGGGAAAAGAACCAATGAAGTATCCCTTTATAAACACTAAACAATAGAGATGATAAAGGGGTCACTTTATCAATGCTTTTATAACACTAATAAATGCCTAGCGATTTTAATGGTGCTCTAATTTTCAAAATTTTTTGTGCTAACAAATCTATATTCTAGTATTGTTAAAAGACTTATGAATAGTATGGGACCACTTTATCAAGATGCATGATAATATGGGATGAAACTATTAATCAATCACTCTCTCTTCTTCTTAGTCAACCTATGTGTGTAGTTTTATTATGTAGTCTATGTGTCACTTGTTCCATAAAATTATTTGTGTGTTCATATGGGTACACTCAAACTAGGAAAGATATATAAATTGATTCAAGAGGGTTCTACTAGGTGAACATGTGTAGGTTATATCTATATTCCATGTGTAAAATTTTCCTACCGGTTTAATTAGTCTTTGAGTTTATTTAATTTTTATTCACTTAATTTATAAAAGTTATGTTCATTGATTAAATGAATGGATTATGTGTGAGGTTTGGATAAAAAATAGAATAAAATAAATAATTTATGTAATTTGGGTTGGAATGGAATTTTTTAATGGATTTTAGAATTATAATTTGTAAACAAAGTAGGAAAACTACTGGTATGATCATTTCATACAAAAAATCATAAAACAAATCAAGTGGCATGGTTGAAAATATGTGCACAGAAGATCAGGGTTGTGTTAGACAGAGGAGAAAGAATTAGAAGAAGTTTGTAGGTCAACACTATTTCCCACTAGGAAGGGAGGCCCTAAGGGAGTTGACTATTTGTAGCATCCACATCCTAGTATATGAATGAGCACCCAAATACATTGAAAATAGATGTGTGAGTTGAGATTAAAAGATCATTGTTAATATTTGAATAAACCAAATTATTTCAATTGTTTCCCATGTATTATTATTCAAATAGAACTTCACTCCAACCTTATCTATAACCCAAATCACTATTTCAGCATTGTGGGAGTTCAAACTAGAGTCTTGGAAAACTCAGTGTACTACTATGAAGACCATAGACTCAATGAAAGGTTTTAATCCAGCATTGAGAAAACCGAGAGTGTTAGATGTGACATGTTCTAAGGAAGGAGTTCAAGCTGTCATAACTATGTTGGGAGCTCTGGTATACAATATTGGAGAGTACAAGTCATGAACCTAGATCATGGAATACATTACTTATACTTCATATCAATACATATTCTAATTCTTATAATTAGCATATGTCTGTTATTTTATCTCGCTATCTCTCTCATGACTAGCCTGAGAGGATGGATTTTTCCCAAGGAAATTATAATGAATTGTAGTTAATGTTTGGTAGGTATTTATATTTTTAATAGAAATTCATGTTGGCCTTATGAGTTTCATCTATTCCATATCTCTTCATCAATTTCTATGAATGACTATTGCATGTGAGTCAAGGAGTTCTTTTCTAATGAAAATAATTTGATTATAGTTTCTACCATGAGCACTGGGGGTTTCTAGGATCTATGATTAAGTATAGTTTCCAGTTAACTAATTTTATTACTGATTAAATGTATCTAACCATGATAAAATGTAATATTAGGGAGTGAAGAGGGTTTACCAAAACCAAGGGACTCACTAGGGACAAATTTTGATAATTTCATGATTTTTAAATCATTTTTTATGATTCCTTAATTCTTGAACCCCGATTTATAACAGACTAAAACCATTATAGTTTTATGGATCATCACAACTATCAAACATTATTTCTTCCTTCTCAATTATTAGTAGTTTCATTAATTTATAGTTTAGTTTAATAGTCTATTAAATTATATTTTTTATACCTTTTTTATATTGGTTCAATCTCGTAACATCATTAACAATTCTACATCATGGTATTTGAAGATTTTTTTAGTTCATGTTTTATAAATTTTTAAACATAATTATACCATTTGAAGCAATAATTCATGAATCATGATAAATATTTTTGGAATTGTTTCTAGAGACTTGGTAAATATTATATAGTTTGATAGTTAGAAAAGATTATTTTCTCTCCTACTTTTATTATTTCTGATTATAGAGTATGTTTCATCTATGATTCTTTTTTTCCTCACACACACTTGATATTTTTGGATTTGATGGAATGATAAAATTGCGTATTTACTTATCATGGAAAGTTTTATATTAAAATTCTGTATATTTCACACTAAATAGGTGAATTGAAGGTGTTGGCCCCAAAGAGAAACTCAAGAAGGAGGTTAATTGAGTTTCCAATTAACAATTTTAGTTTAAATCAATTTAAAAATAAATCCTCCTATTTATAAATATAAATTAGTTAACTAGAATAGTATAAATATATAATTTAATGTTTTTTAAATATTTCAAAAAGACTCAATCAAAACTAAGATAAAAACAATTTCCAAATAAATTTATCTTTTTAAATAAATATAATTACATAGAATTTAATATTTAAAACTATAATTGATTATAACTATCAGAGTATTGTATTGTTAATTATTTTTTTAAAACTAAAATAAGTTTATTTTTAAAATAAATAAATGAAAATAAGGAAACACACAAGAGATTAAAACAAATTGGATAATTCTCAAGCCTATTCTTAGTTATATCCACATAAGAATCAACCAATACCTTGAAATTTATTAAATAAAACCAATCCACAATGTGGATCAGGATTTTTCAAGAAACTGTACACATGAAGTCCTGGATGCACACAACCACATCCATAGTTATATGTAAGAAATATTTTGTAGGAGAATAAAAGAGAGGGAATATATTACTCTCAAATATAGTTATGGAAAATGTGATAATGAATAAAAATAGTAATAAAAACACAACAAAAATTTTAAGGTAAAAAAATACGGATAAATAGATAAGAAAAGAGAATGTGTGAGGTAGCTCTATCTAATCAGCTTAATTTGAACAATTGACGTTATCAATCATTAGAGAAGCTTCAACTAAATTTTTTACTAAGTGATGATAAAACAAGTTTCATGGAAGTGTAATGTGAATTATTATGTCACAGTAATTCCTCAATGTATTAGTACTACCATATCACCAACTATTGTTCCATGAGTGGCTCTTATTTTTAAAGAGATCACATTATCTAATTATTAATTGGACGATATTAACAAATTAATTCTCATACTAAATTTATGATATAGAAACAATAAATTATCTAAATCTTTATAAAATTATTCAAAATATAGTCATTGGATATTTAAATATTATTTTTTTTACTTAAGTTGGACACTGTCCCGTAGAGTTTACATAAGCTTGGTAATTATGGAATGTTGTCACTTTGATTCTATGAAAACTTTACTGTAGTTACATTATTGTGTTCAATTATATCATGGTCGCCTTTTTGGGGTCAATAAACATGATCACTTGATTAATACATATGATGAATTAATTTCTTCATACAGTCACTTCATTTCATCCTATGATCATTTTTTATCTTCATATGGTCACTTAATTCCTTTATGTGATCACTTCATTTCATCTTGTGGTAGGTCAACTCTATTGTGCAGTGAGTGAAACACTCTAAGAGGTTGGTTCTATGTAAATTCATTCATTTCTAGACTTAGAGAGAAATTTTTCTCATCTCCGGAATGATTGATATCTTGAAAATTTTCTCACTTGGATTTGAATGTGTGGTGGTACAATTGAACTAGTAGTAGTAGAAACATGGACCTGTATAATGGTATTCAATGATTTGTGTGAAGGTAATTTTTTTTTCACACCTTATGTAATGGTAATAAGATACTTAGATAAAGTTAAAATGAACTACGTAATGTTAGTGAACAAATTATAAATCTTTTTGGAGGGTCGAAATTTTTTTCATAAGGGTAAATTGAACTTGCGTAAGGCTATAGAAAAGATTAATTATAGAAAATAATAGTACTGCGTTGTCATGAAATGTCAATTTTATTATATTTTTAATTTTTATTTCTTTTATTGGGTGGACCATAGTCCATCTATCAAGGAATATTGGAGGTTTACAATGTGTATCTTTAAAAAGGTAGAATAAAATAGAGGGTAGTTTTGAAAACTATTTTAATGATAAATTGACTTATTAAAGAGTTTAATAGTTTAAAAACAAATGCGATGTTTTTAGAATTTATGAGGGAAGGAGTCCATTTAAAGTTCTCTACACATTGTGGTTAGTTCATTTCCTTTGGAATCTCACATGGTTAAATGGAATCTCTTTGTTGAGGATAATGAGAATATCAACTCCCCTCATTCATTTTAAAATAATTTACAATGAACAAAAATTTGATACAACAATTGTGTTGTCAAGTTTTGGACATAAATCATTGAATGAAGGTTTCCAAAGAATACTGAAATCTCAAGTATGTGTTAATGAAAAATGATTATTTCTTTTTTCCAATTAGAAGAAACCAATATTACTACTATAAATCTCCACCCATTCACTATTGAAATAAAAACTGTTTTAGTTAATGGTACCAAAACAAGTCATCCGAAGGAGAAGCATATTGAGTTGAAAAATAAATGAAATTATTCACACAAAAATTATAGTAAACCAGTAGAATAATAAGTGGTGTAACTCCCTCTACATTTGTGTATATCTTCATTAAAATTTCAAGCCACCATTCATGTCACCATAGAGAGGAGGAGGAGGCTCAAGTGGAACTTCCCTTTCATCATTGAACTCTGTTTGATGATAGGGGACTCCAAAACATGTATTATGAAGAGACGAATCCTTTGGGTCTTAAAATGGAATACTATCCCCCAAAATCAATCTTACAAATGGGGTTCCCAAGGTTCCTAATTATAAGCAATGTGGGAGGTGATTTTTGGCACCCATATTACGATATACCACTTGGCCCATGGTTTTGGGATAACAAACCAGATTATTTTTAATAAGGAAAAAAGAACCATTGGACGAACTCTTAAATATATACCAACCAATGATGGATTCCATTTAACATATATAATGGGATATATTTCAAAAAACACACAACCTAACTTTTGATTTCCAGAAGATTCTGTTTCTCAGCCAGATAAGTTCGTTTGGGCCCCTTGTTGGATAAATTTTTATTGGGTGTCTTCTGAAGCGTTTTATCCCATTAAATATTGGATCCTTTAAAAAAATTTCATCCCAATTGTAATGATTTATTATCTTTAGTTTGCATTTTATTACACATTTTTTCTTGATATCTTGTGCAGTTTCACCCATTTTTCATCAACTTCATCCTAGTTCTTATACAATGTAACAAAAAAATTAAAATTTTCTTTTTTAATAGTAATAAAAAACAAATAATTTAATCAAATTTGAAGTGAAATTTTTTATTATAGTTTTTATTTACAATAAAAATAAGTTTAAAAAAGTGGTATAATGTGGTAATTAATAGTGAATTACTACGCATTCACACCCCAAGCCTAAACATTTTCCCTCTAGGGGAAAGTCACCTTTCCCAAAATTATGCTTTTAGATATTCCCAAATTCACCATGATTTATCATTCAATGGAAATATAATTATTTATTTCAATGTGATCAATGAAAACATAACACCATGGAGTTATTCAAAGTGAATATAGAAAATGATGTCTCATAAGTGGAATAAAAATAGTATTCAAGGAGATGTATGATAAAACTATGAAAAATGAATTAAAAATTCAACCATGTCACTAACTCTCCATGTGTGTGTGTGATTACAATTTCATTCTCTTATTTACAATTCATATAAAGTAAAATTAGGTTATTTTAAAAAAATTATACCTTCTATATAATTTCCAATGAACCTACCCTACATCCGTTGAAATCAAATTTCTAGACCCAGTCACTAAAGAATTACCAGAAGTCAAACAATAAGCTCCTAACTTAGATATCCACATATCATGTACATTTCATCACTCCCTCATTATTTTTTAATTATTTATTGTTTTTTTATTCTTTTTTGAGGGAATAAGACCTTTGGATAATAGGTACGTACACAGTTGTCAACCTCCTACAATGATAAAATAGATCGGATAACGAATGAACATATTGAAAAATCATTTTTGAATTCACCTAGCATGTATTTCCCTTATATTAAGTATGAAATATTTACATTCCATATTTTAGTTCAATATCGGGTGAATATATTACGTGACATTATTAAAGAATAAACTATTGACAAGGTGGGTATCAATCGTCTCAAGGGTTTCATAGAGATATAATCATTCATATTGTTGATAAACAACCAATTTAAAAAATAACAAAAACACCTCAATATTAACTTAATGATAAAACACACAAGTCATTAGTGAATGATGTTATCTTTAAATGTTATAAAAACATTAAATAGGAAAATTCATCATGATTTTTCAATAATTTCCATGATTATGTGGCAATCAAAAATGTGTATTTTGGAACCAAAGTGAACATAAAGTGGGGGGGGGGAGTGAAAATACAACGCAATAAGATAAAAATAGAAAAAGGTAAAATATTATGAAAATAATAAAGAACTCAGTAAAGTGGAGAGAATTAAAAATACTATATATTAAAATAAAAAGAGAATAAGGAATTAATTTGATACCAAATCCTTTAAAACTAGGAATGTATCGACCCCGTACTCCTAGAGTATGTAGTTTTCTCACTATAATAAAAGAAAATATGTGAACGATGGATAAAACCATGTATTTTTCACTATAAGGTAGATTATTGAAGGTGGATTTCCCCTATAAGGGAATCAAAAATGTTTTCATGAATGTTATTTATTCACTGCCCATTAATGGTGAATGTTTTTTTCATTTTGAAACTACAAAAAGAAAATTGATAGAAGCTAGTTATTATGTATAGGCTAAACCATCAAAAAATCATACTTGGGTGAAACTTCATAATTGCACTGAAAATGTGGAACTTTTACCCAATGTATAATTTATGATAAAGGATGAGGTGTTCATGTGAATCCATGGTTCTCCCTTTATAGATATGAGATTTCTTATATGATTCTCTTCACATTTTATCCAAATACTAAATCTGCATCATCTTATAGTCACATGCATAT
The DNA here is from genome assembly GCA_963277665.1 of Viscum album. Lineage (NCBI taxonomy): Eukaryota > Viridiplantae > Streptophyta > Magnoliopsida > Santalales > Viscaceae > Viscum > Viscum album. Next base: position 76,610,109 of record OY728163.1, on the reverse strand, counting down.
GAGAGGTTTATATTACAGTGTTTAATATCAAAACATTCACGGTGAGCTACCTCAATATGGAGGTTATATGACTTCCCAAATACAATTCAATATGGTGAAATTTTGGTTGGGGTTTTAAAAGCTATACGGTATGACCAAAGTTCATCATCCTAGCATAAACTCTATTATTTATTATTGTGCTGTATCAGTTTTTCCAATATTTTCCTAAATAAAGGGTTTGAAATTTAATTTTTTCCTTTTTTTGGGGTGACATAAATTAGAAACGTTATGTTTAACCAATTAATTATGGAGAACAGTTTTAAATATTCAATTATAAAATGTGAACCCTAATCACTAATGATGATTCTTGGAAGACCAAACCTACAAAAAATATGATATCTAACAAAATAAACAACCACTCAAAATTCATTGATCCTTGTAGGATTTTCTCCCACCCATTTAGATACATTGTTAAGAAATAACAAGATAAATACAAATCTGATGAAATTTGAAAAGGGCCCTATGAAGTTAATTACCCAAGCATCGAAGATCTCACAAAATAACATGGGTTGTAGGGTAATTTCATTCTTCTTGAGATATTTACTTTTAATTGACATCATGTGAATGAATTATAAAACCAATGATAATATATATAATATTGGACAATAAATTCTATAGTCAATGACCTTTTATATTGTACGTAGATATTCAATGTGTCCCCTCTATCCCAAAGTCTGTGATAATCTCAAAACAGTAGTGGATACATAGTTCAGGGAACATTGATGAACAACGTAGTCACTAAAAATTTCCAAAATGTATGGGTCATACCAAATGTTACATAATGACTCATGTATAAGTATTTGGGATTGTGAAGTGATATATTTTGTGGGGTCCCTAAATGCTACAAAAAATCACAATGTATTCATTCTAATGGGTAATTTATAATACATCAAAAAGGTGCTCATCATGGAATAATTCTCCAATGGGGTTGGATGGGTCGACATGGTGGGTAAATCACACTTATGTGGTTAAATTCATCATTTAACACTCCTATCCTATCTCAAATCTCATGTTCAATCTTCTGTAGGAGTAGAATACACTATATGAGGTAGGGCTTAGCTTCAGGTTTCTCAAGGAGAAACCAAAGGAAAGCTTGATCAGAAAACATAATGACTTTGGATCCAAGATTATATAAATGGAAATTTTATAAGGAAAAAAATACATATAATTTATTTTCCAATGGTTATATATTTTTCTTGGCCAAGGAAAAAATTAAGAGAGTCATAAACAATGACATGAGGATCCCTCTAAACCCTTTTTGAAAAAACTACCCCAACTATAATTTTAGATGAATAACACATAAGTTCTACAGGGAGACCCCACCATGGTCATTGGATGATGGGATGGGATGTGAGAGTTATTTTTAGTGAATTGAATGCATCCTCACAATTTTTATTAAAATATGAGAATATTTTTGTTATAATTGAGATTAGGGAAATGAAATATTACTAAAGTCTTTAATAAATCAGTGGTAAAAACCGACATGGCCTAAGAATGATTACACCACATGAACATGTTATAGATATGTTAGAAAGGATATTATTTTAATTTTTTTATTTACCATATTGAATTCCCTTACTCAAAATAACATTCCCAAGAATAACCCCCCACTTTACCATTAAATTAAATTTCTCATAATTTAATACGAGATCGTTTTCAATGAAACAATGGATGATAGAAACTATGTGTCCCAAAAAATCATAAAATTAAGATCCATAAACTGTGAAATAATCCATAAAACCACCATTCAATTCTCAAGGTACTCAGAACATATGCTCATATTACAACACTAAAAATTATTAGAATCATTATAAAGAACAAATGTAATCATCCTCCATGAAAATATTCCAAATATATAGGTAAATTTTGTCTTTTATTGATCTTTATGGGAAATATATATTTTAATAAAACCCAAATAAAAATAAAGAAAAAATTAATTAAACTTACTACCCAATATTTATAACATTTTTTTCAATAAAATGTACAAAAAAGTAATACTATCACATGGCTTGATTTAGTCGATGGTAGTAAATATAGATATTCCAATTGTTTTTCACTTTTCATTGAACCAATTAACTATGTTAATAAAATACTACCATTACTCTAGTATTCTCAAGAATAATTTATTCTAGGCTAACCCATTTACTTTCAGATATGGGATAGATGATTATAGTAGAAAGAAATTTAACAACATAAAATTTTACCACAACAAGGAGGGTGAGATTTTACAAGTGTTGAGATTTACTTATTAGATTAGACACATAATCTACATGTATATAGTGCATGAAAAAATATAGTTTACTATGTGGAACATTATACAACTTCTATACTATCACTTTTTTACACTTAAAAGATAATGTAGTTTTGATTCATGCTTAAAAGATAGGTTATTGGAAATAATGATACGAAATTAGTTAATACCCCTAATGTAGATATATTCTAAATTAGATAGAAGTGGGTTTGATTATAATACCAGTAATTTAAGTATTTATGGAGGGGATTTAGGGGGATTTAGGTCTATGAAACTATCTATCTAAACATGTTTATTATGTACAGAATGAGATTCAATGGAAAAAAGATTTTAAAAATCATTGACGAACATGGGCACCTTAGAATGAACACATTCATCAATTAAAATAAAACGTTACACAATTCCCAACCTACAGAATACTCAAAAGCTGAATCAACCTCAAATAATCAAAGAGTGAAGTATAGAAAAATGAATCTGAGTATGGGTTGAAGAGAGAATTTTTGTGTGTGTATATATTTAGGGAAAACATACATCAAATAGAAAGGAAGAGTATAGTTCTTTTCAACATGGTATTTCCTAGGATAAATGATATATAAAAATAAATTTCTCCTCAAAACTCCATTTACATTATACCTTTATGTATGTTGATGATTTTCGTTACTATTTTAAAGAAAGGACTTACATATATGAGAGGAGAATGTCCTTGGGTCCAGTTTTATACAATCTTGAGAACTTATAATTCTATAGGGAATATGAGATTATTTACATGAATGATGATGTCCTTGGTCACTCTTATTGGGTGCTTTGTAATCTAGTTGTAAATTTGCATGATTAATTACATTGGTTAAAGTTATCCAACTAGTAGAGAAGTATTCATAGGGTGAGGCATAACATTAATTGAATTACTAAAATAAATAATTTCATTTAAATAAAAAGTCATACCTATGGTGAATGGTATTATAAATGTTCTATGATCGTTGAATTTGGTTGGAATTTCATGTCATATAAATAGTGATATATTAATTAGAATATAGACTCTCTCTTTCCCCTTTAGTCACCATCTTTGAGTGTAATGTTAATTGAAAAATTTGGCAGAGTGATGAATTTGTTTAACTATGAAAAATAGAGGAATATTAACTTTTACCTTCTTAAATGTATCTTTTACCTCTTTATAAATCTCATTATTTTTTTGGATTAATAGAGTCTTGCAGGAAAGGGAAGAGGAATGGATTGTTTAGGGGAATATTCATTGATAACTTTTTTTACCCTTTTTTATTCTTCAGTTGAATATTTTGAGGGTTGAAAAAATATTTTTTTGAAGGATTACATAACTGATGTGTTGAATCACTAGAAGGATAAATTTATTTACCACTATGAAGTGTGATATCCCATACATTACCATTTTCCTCGGGATTGGAAATAATTTTGGATGGTATCCTTCTATACCATTGACATTTTATTTCGGCCACAACATTGGAGAGTTTATATAATTGTGTTTTTAGGTCTTTTATGGATTATTGGATGGTTTTTTTGGAATTAGAGGTTATTTTTTTCAATTTTTTCATAATGTACAGATGGATAGACTTGGGGTTTTATATGGGTGTTGGAAAAGACTTTGTGGTGTTTGAGAATTTATGTGTGGTGTTTTGGGTTGACTTCCCTACCTTAGTGGTTCTGGGACTATTGAGGTTGGTAATAATACCATGTTTTATATTGGTTTGGTTGTCCTTACATCTATATTTGGATAGATAGATTGTTTATTTACTAACATGATGGTTATAGGGGAGACCAGGTAAGATTACCTCATGACTCTAAGAGGTTTCTCTCAATTTAATGAATTATCCAGAATAGTCTATATCAATGGAAAAAATACCAAATTGAATTTTAGAAGGAGGTTAGTATTTCAATTGGGAAAGATAAAGCTGTAGGAGAAGAGTATATACCTCTTCAAACTTCGTGTCCACCTTCTTCTCGAATTCAAAACTTTTCACCTTATGAAACTTCTATTGGGTACACTAGACCTTGTACCAAACTATTGAGTATTTTCTGACTTGGTTTTTATGAGAGTACTTATAGTTATTGGTGGATTACATTCATGGGTACCACAAAAATTAGTATCAATCACATTATGATTTATTGTAATTAAACCTTTATAAAATAACTATATTAAAATTTTCTAACTTATTTGATAGTGTGGAAAACCTGATCAAATCCTTTTAAAATGTTAGTAATATTCATGATGTGTTTCCCCATTATATTTTCTTATTAAATAATGTTATATAATTATTATTGAATTTTGTGAGGCTGGGAAGTATTTATCTACAAAATGGTATATCATGTCATCCCTATCTCTAATTAGGGATTTAACATAGTTTGACTTGTATTTTGTAGTTTCTTTTAAAGAGAATGGTAATTAATTAATATTAACCTATTACTCATACACATTAACAAGTTTTAGTGTTGAAAATATACTATGGAATTATTTTATGTTCTTATGTTGTTCTTCTCTAGCTAGTCCATGAAATTTTGTAAATAAGTGAATGAGTCTATATTTTAGTTCACAAATAGGTGCTTCAACTTGTATTTGAATGTATGTAGGTTTCATCTATACATAATATGAGGCTAGTTATTATAATTTCTATTAGTTTTCTTCCATTATAATAAATTTTATTTCATTATTGAAGTGATATTAAGAACAAAAAGAAGGATTGAGAAGAGTGTTGATATTTTGTGTGTCCTTGTTCAAGGGTTCATTTGGTACTTCTTAGTGTTAATGACACAAGATCCTCTCTTGTAACTACTCAAAAATAAATTATTTCCTTTTATAATGTTAATTTCATTAAAAAGGAATAATAAGGATTATTTTATAAAATTACATAAAAATTCAATCATAAAAATAAGCACACAAATTTTTACAAAATAATACATATTCTTATAAGAACCACACTAAAAACCAAAGTGCTCCCACGAAAAGATGACACAATTGACCCTTTTTACCTGAAATGAAAAATTAATCATGTTTTTATGTTTATATATAAAATAATGGGGAACATTGATGTTTAATGTTTATATCTTTAATAAAAACTATTGAAAGAGGAAGTGTCATTGAAAACATTTTAATGAAATAAAATTAATTAATTAAAGATTTTAATAGTTGAAAAACAATGGTTGGGTTTTTAAAATTTAAGAGATAAGGATCCCATTTCATGTTCAGTATACATATTTGTTATTTTATTGTTTTTGAAATTACACATTGTAAAATTGAATCACTTGTTTTGGGGTAATCAAGATATCCATTCCCCTCATTCCTTTTAAAATTATGCACAATGAACCAACCCTTGATAGAAATATCATCTTGATAAGGTTTGAACCTCAAGCAGAGAATGAAGTCTTCCAATGCATACTAAAATATTATGTATGTGTTAGAGAAAACTGATGACTCTATTTTCAAATTTAAACAAACCAAGACTCATAGTTTATATCACTACCCAATCAATTCTTAATTGAAAAATGTTTCACTTGATTTTACCAAAATGATTCATTAAAAGGAAACTAATCTTGATATGAAAAAAATAAAACGTTTTACACACAAATTACACTGTGCTAGTAGAAGAACAAGTTATGGAACTCCCTCTCCAAGTGTGTATAGGTTCTTTGAAATGACCTCCCAATTTTTTGTTTTCTATCAAGATAAGGAGGTTTTTGGGGTGGAACTTTCCCTTCATCCATGATATCCATATGAAGATTGGGGGCTCATAAACTTCTAGTATGAAGAGATATATCCTTTAGGTATTCAATATGGTGGATATTTTTTTCTCGGTCAAGTATACAAATGGGGTTCATAATGTTCCAATTTTTAGCCAACGTGGGAGGTGGTTTTGGCCACAAAAATTTAGAGATACTATAGGGACCATGGTTTTGGGCTAGTAAATTATCTTATCTCTACTTGGAAGAATGAAAATAATTTTTGGAAGAACTCATTACTTTGAAACTATCAATTTTGGAGGCTATTTACTATATAAAATGGAAGCTATTTATGAAATATAGAACCAAAATTTTAACTTTGAGAAGATTCGATTTCATAGACAAATTAGTTTAGTTGGGAATATTTTTGATTTAATTGGGTTTGGGTGTCTTTATAATATTATTGTAATAATTAATTTTGTATCATCTAGAAAATTTTTATCCTAATTAAATTCACATATTAGCTGCAGTATGAATTTGAGTCCATATGTGCGCTTGGGATCTTGTGCAGGTTGGACCAATTTTCTTCAACTTCATCGTGGTTCCTCCAAATCACACACTAAAACAATGTTATCATTATAAAAGTAAAATTTCCCCTTTTAACACTAATAAAATCTAAATAATTGAATTACTTTTGTATTATTTTTTTAATAATATCTATAATTTAAAATAAAAAACCAGCTTAACGTTTTTGTGTACGGGTGGAAATGAATATTCTATCGCTATGTGACGAGATGGTACATTTCATACTTATGTAAGGGTTACCAAAAATATATAATATTAATATAAAGGTAAAATTAAATTGATATGAATGAATCCTAAACATGATTTGTGAGCATTAAAATAAATATTTTTTAGACTGATCTAAAATATCATCCTTTTGATGATCACATATCATCATAGATATAGGAAATGAATTTAAATATCCTGAAAATATAATAATTTTGATATTTTTAAAACATATTTAAAAGAAATAATGTATTTAATTTTTAATTGAAAAGGGATAACAAAAGAAGAAACAATCGGGTACTCAAATTAGAATTGAAATCGAAAATAATATATCTGATGTCAGAACAGAAAATAGGATAATTTATTTTGGTTTTGGAAACCGAGGAATGAAGTGCATGTCATGAAGAAGATGTGAAATAATGTTATTAAATAATACACACTAATAAACATGGTGAATATTCTGAAAAAATAGTTATGAGGAAAGAAAAAAGGGTTATCATAGAAAGTGGTAGAAGGAGGGGTTTAAGAAATAAGTAAGGAGGGGGGGTTCTAGAATTGAAGTATTATAAATAAAATGGTATGGCTCGAGTATCCTAGAGAATTTATTCACATCTCTTGAATCATTCCTTATGGGATAAAAATAATATTCTTTTTACTCCAAAAATGGTTATTTAATAAGAGTAAGAACATTTAAATTCTCTAATTAATATATGAAGGCATGAGTTTGGGGAGGCATTCAGAGATCACTAGACAAGGATCTAAACATGGTATTAGGAGTAGATTTAGTAAATATATTACTGAGTAAAAATTTAATTGACATTATAATTATATCTCTAACTCTAACTTCATTCTTCACATCTATTCTCATCAGTTTGAAGGTATTTGTTATATGCATTTTAAATCCTTCAAACACCATTTACCTTATTCTTTGAAACTAATCAAATATTACTTTAAACTCATCATTCAAAATATGTTATATTTTACTCAACTAATTTTGCTTACATAGGAGTTGGAGGTGGAACTAAAGAAGATACATGAGAAGCTATTGATGTAAAAGACTAAAAAAATTCTATAATTGTATCTCTAACTCTAACTTCATTCTTCACATTTATTATCATCAGTTTGAAGGTCTTTGTTATATGCATTTTAAATCCTTCAAACACCATTTACCGTATTATTTGAAACTAATAAAATATTACATTAAACTCATCATTCATAATAGGTTTTATTTTTACTCAACTAATTTCACTTTCATAGGAGTTGGAGGTGGAACTAAAGAAGATACATGAGAAGCTATTGATGTATGAGACTAAATAAATTCAATAAAAAATCTCTATTCTAACTTAAACATCATTTCTTGAATATGTATCCATAGATCACCAAACGTATCTTTAAAATACATAATCTCATTTCTCATAAGATCAATTTTTAGAGGAATTTTAGGTTGAAAATGAAGGATATCAAGAGTGACTACTAAGGATACGTCTTATTCTCTAATCAGTTCCACTGATCTCCCAAAACCAATAGATAACTCTTTAAAAACTCCTATAATATCTTATTTTAACACATTAAAATATTTATTAGTCAAAATGTATGTAGATGTTGTAGAAGAAGCTATAACAATTTAGGGATCAGAAGTAAACTATTAACCATTCAACTCACCTTCAATCTATATAGGCTCAAGTATCAAAAAATAAACTTTTTATTTAGCATCAACTTCCTCAAAAACTTTAAAATGATCCATATTGATATATAAAAGAGTATTTATCACATTTTTATTCATTGGTTCCTCAACATATTTAGTAAGATATGGGCCAACCATCTCTTCAAGGATTTGGTCAACTGATTTCCTAGGAAGATATAATTTAACTTGTTCATGAAAATAAATCTCTCAAATTAGATATTCTTTAGGTAATTTTCAAATATAAGAGATATAAGGTCCACCAAGATCTATTAAACATCCCCCATGATCATCTTCATCTTCTTCCTTCCCCTGAGGAGGTTCTAATATTTCACATTCACTAAGAGTACCTCCAATGTTAAGGATAAAATTAAAAGAACTTTCATTATTTTCTATACTTCCTCTAGAACCACAAGAGTCACTATCCCTCCATTATTATTATTATACAAAACCACTCACTAATACATCATTATCATAATGTTCTTCATATTTTTGTTATTATTTTCAAGATAGTATAGGTAAGGGGAAATCATGATATCCAGTAGTCGTCATAGGATAAGGATCACCGACATCCTCAAGGTTTGTCTAAACTTCCTCACTCATGTCATCCACCTCTATTTCCTCTTTTTTAACATATAATGAAACTTTATTCTAATTAGAAGAATAAAAAACTATATTACTAGTTTATATACAATGATATATTTTTTCTATTTGTATGAAAATATTTTTAATGGGGATAATATTTTCACAATAATTTTCATTATCTACTATCCACTACATTCTCCAACGGTTCCAGTTTACTTTTAAATTACTACAGTTTTTTAAATTAGGGAAAAACCAAAAGAGGAAATAAATTCATCCCCCCCCTTAAGAACTAACCATTTGATGTTTATAAGAGCTAATAAATATTTATGGTAAGGCAAACATATAAACCTTAAAGAGGGATAGAATAACACCTTCAAATGCGTCACAATATATCTATATAATCTTATTTGAACTAAATTATTCATTAACTATAGAAATTAAAAATATTTCACCCTCAAAATACTGATGCCCAATTTCCTAGGACTAATTATATGTTAGATGAACTTCACAAACAATCTACATCCTCCATTTAATTCCATAATAGTTGGTTTTATGGGACACTTGTTCTTAGCTAACTCCTCAAGGGAAATTAAAAGGTCAAAATGATATTTATTCATGGGATAAAAACTTCAATAATCCTTTAACATTCATCTACATGGAACATTCATTATTTTAGTGAATAGTTTATAAGATAATACCATACTTTCTTTATTTAAATTAATTCTAATAGTATCCCTTGGATCACCCAAAACTAATTCCATACTGACATAAAAATCCATAACCATTAATGGATAAAATGGATAACCATTATCCTTAAACAATTAAATTCACCCATTCATTTGAATCAAGTTACAGACTAGGGATTTTCTAGAATGAATCCTTTCATTATCTCTTTCTTTTTCTGCATAGATAGGCTGATCTAGAAGATAGGGATTGAGAGGCTTGACTATAACAGTCGATCTACCCTGGTCCCATTTGTATTTTATTGATGGAGGAAAACTAATTCGAGACAAGAAATCATGATATCATTTCATTCTGACTATCCTTATTTTGTGATTCAAAATAGTGCAGGTTTTGGATTGATTTCGAGAGATAATGATGCTCGAAAAAGATAGAGATTCCAGAGAGAGAACTATTGGGGATTCAAAAAAGATAAAGGGATTTAAAAAAAGCTATATGATATGATGAAAATTCAAATATAAATTTTCTTCAATAATTTAGCACACAATATAATAATAATCTAAAATAAATCCTACCAAAACAATCATTTAATGTTTTAATATCAAATAGTCATAATAGGAAAATTGACTGTATATTTTTAGTGACTCAAATAAGTCATCGTGTGCATAAAAACCAAATCAAATTCTTTATGACAACTTTGAAGGGTCACAATATATTGACTAGCCACATGAAAAATTCTTCATGGTCACATAACTAACCATATTAAAAATTAAAATGTCACTTAACTGACCATATGTAATAAGCATCATGATTACATAATAACAAGAGAAGGGAATACTATGGACATAACATAAATTTGGAAAAGGATTTGTAAACATAGATATATAATAACTATAACAATAATTAAACCAATAAAATAGTTACATAATAAATGGAATATTTTTGGAATAATTAATCCTTTATAACTCATGTCTAATACAATTTAGTCACTCTATATTCATAGGATTTTTTAAAAAAAAATTGGAAAGTTGATGTTCATTAACAATGAACTCAATAGTAATATATACTTTTTGAAAATGGACTCTCAAAATGTGTTATCTTATATCAGCTTGTGTTTTCCTAGAGTGAGAAACATCTTTTTTTGAAATATTAACTAGATTTCTATTGTCACAATTTATAGGGACATGCCAAAATTGATAACCATATTCTATTAAAGTGTGTTTCATCTATATAATTTCTTCATAATAACTACCTACAACTATATAATCAACATATGAAGTTGATAATGTAGTATAGTTCCATTTATAACTAAAACATGAAACTTGTGAAATTCCCAAAAGATGATATGTTCAAGAGGTTATTTTACTTTATAACATACAACCTCCATAATTAGCATCAGAAAACATAACTAATTCAAATGCACATCCTTCATTGTGGAATAGTCCAAATTTATTTCTAGTTTTTATGGGATACACATCTGGGTTCCAAACCTTATAACTACTTCTTTTACAATGTTGAACACTTTGAAATTCACTGCTTTCATATTTTTTAAATCACCATCTTTCTAATCCACCACGATCCTCCCAATAATGGATGGTTGAGAAGTTATTTGGGAATGTTAGGATTAATATCCTTTCATTATTCCCATTTATATACTTTTTATGTACATGAAGATTGGATACCTTGAAATCATCATCATTGATAGAGTTTCATGATCTTTTCTACTCAGAGAATCTTCCACATTGTTATCATTATTAGGATGGTAATGGATTGAACAATCATAATCTTTGATTAGCTCAAAAAACCTACATTTTTGTATATTATGCTCCATTGGTTTGAATATTTACTTAAGGCTTTTATAGTATGTATATATATATCTCACACTTCTTCCATTAGAGATAATGTCTCTAAATATTTATCATGAAGTTTGTTGCAGCCAATTGTAGTTTATGTGCTGGGTAGTTCTGTTATTTGGATATTTAGATGGTGGGATGAATAGGCTATCAATTTTTTATTTTTCATGAGTACACAAACCTAGACGGTTTTTGATGCATTGCTATAATAAAAAAATAATTCCCCACTAGTGGGTAGTATGAGTACATGTTCATTGAATATGCTATTATTAATCACTTTAAGACATTCATCACATTCCCTATTCAAGAAAAAAATAACTAATTCATGAGTTTTCTTTGTTAGGTGCTTTAAAATTGTGATAATTTTATTACAAATCAACAATAATACCCAGTTAATCCAAGGAAACTATAGATTTATATCATAGATGTTGGTCTATGTCACCCATTAACCCTATTCATTTTTATGAATCTATATATATCCCTTTGATTATGACTAAACTTCCTAGAAATGTTAACTGGTTTCTATATTAGTTTTATTGAGAACATAACCTTGTGGTTAAAAGGGAGATCATGAAATTCCTCAAGAAACACAACAATGAATTTCCTTATAATTGGAATGTCATTAATGATTATCTCTTCTATAATCTCAAAAATTTGGGTTATATACACTTCTCACAAGGAAATACTATCTACTCTTGAGATATTAATACTAAATAAGATTCATCTTTCTCATTGCACTTGTATATAATTTGGGGGAGATTTTTGATTAAATGGGTAATTTCCATTTCCTAGGAAATTTATATTTTATTTATAAAAGTAAAGCCATTTAATAACTAGTATAACATTAATTTCAACTAAAGGGTGGTTGATTTGATTTTCAAGAAGAAAATTCTTGAAAATTTTAACATGTGGTACAATAATCATATAATTGTTTCTCAATGATGTCAAACCATTTTGCATGGTGACTCTATATTCTTAGAAAACATCCAATATATTTTAATTTGAAATGAATTGAAGTACAAAAATACATACACAAGTCTGTATTATAGATTTTGTGTACATCATTCCCCATGATCCATCTCTGCATAACACTTTCCTTTTTTACCTTGATCGTGGAGGCTTTTAGTTCTGATCATTCTTGTTAGCCTTTGGAATAGAGCACTGGAAAAGAAAATCCCCAACATGTCATCATTTACAAAATAAAACTTTATATGGTACCTTATATTTAATTATATTTAAATCCATCATGTTATTGATTTTTCCATGGAAATTAGATACTTTTTACTCTATCTTTTCACACATAAAACATCTCCCACTTCCTTTGTGACATTTAACTTGGAACCTATTTCAACATTTTTGCTCATAAGATATTGCGTCTTTATTCCATTATCACATTTATCAAATGATTTTCCTTAAGACAAAATACTCCTCTTCTTTGATGTGTTTGGAAATTTAACTATGTTACAGTTGGTAGTCATGATTTTTGATAGCTGGTTTTGAATTATCACAAGATGTTTCACTTGATATCCCATCATGTTAGGAATCTCATTTGGAAAATATTCACATTTCCTGTCACATAGGCTGATGACTCTGTTTCACCAATTTCTATACATTAACTAGAATAGATGAAAAATTATGTATAATAATTTTAAAATTATTAAATACATAAAAGGGAAACTATGAACATTAAAGGGATAAATCAAATATGACATATATTCAATAACCTATTAATTTATTGGATTTAAGCTAAGTTATCCATGATCAATTTAATAATATAATATATTATGGAATTTTTTTCTCCTTTAACAATCTTTTATAATGATCTTATGAATTTTAAAAATTATATCCCCTTGTATTATCAAACCAAGTTCATAGAGAGTCCTATTATCATGCACTTGGTATTGATTAATTAAATCTTAATCCGCCCTTTTTGATGTTATTACCCATAGTTACTTCTACACCAGATCTATATTCACTTGTAATATCCATGGAGGGACGATTATTCTTGGAAACCACTTAATGTTTACTTTATTAATATTTAGGGATGTCTTCCTATGTTTAGTGATATCCTGAAGGATTTTTCTAGAGTTTTCTAATATTCAATATTTTACAGCCCATATCATAAATACACTTTTTTTCCTAGTATATTATATATGAAAAAACTCAGTAGAAACCAAAATTTTGTAAAGCCTCAAGTCTATGTGAAATTAGGTAAATAGTATATAAAAATTATACATGGATACATCAACAATATTGAAAACTACCATAACAATCTTTTAATATTAAATTTTTCTTAAAACTTCAGGGGGTAACCTAGGGACGTACATATGAAAAGGGTGAGTTATAAATTATAGTAAAGGAATAAGAAAATAAGAGCATTAGGTAATGTAGTAAATGTTATCATGTGGGAATACCAAGGCAACATAAAATGGGTAAGCATCATAATTATGAAAAATGAGGCATGATAGAATAAAATAATATAAAGGAAACAAGGGAATGTGTAAACAACATTAAAAATGAAATAATAAACATTGGTCAAGGATAATTTCCAAGACATCATAACATGTGGGAATAAGTCCCATAATGGATTAGGTTAAATCCCTTATCCCATACATAATGTCTCATGAGACTAAAACATTTCTTAATTGATTGGAGCACTGTATAATTTTGGGTGCACATGTCTCTTTTATATCATGTACATGGATAAGTGTTTAACATGGATCATTCAATATAGGATCATATTTCATCACATTTATTCACATTATTAAGTATTTTTAAATATATACATGGAATTACCCAATTAATTAAGAATATGTATGTCTAGGTGAGTACCCTTGTTTGGAAATAACAATGGTATTAACAACACATTGTTTTGGCTGGAAAAACCATAGAATAATTTTGGCAGTATAATAGGGATGCATAATGAATCCTATAAGGTCTTAACGAGTGAGAAATGTGCCTATGAAAACATGAGAATCATTGGGGAATCAATAGATATATATAAGAAAATAATACAACATGAACAATTGGGAATTAAAATAAATAAGACAAAAATGGTTGATGAATATAATTTTGGGATGGAATCATTATAGGTTAATTTTGGAAACATAACATTGGTACATAATGAATCATGGGAGGGATTATTGATATTAAAATCGGTATATAATTAATTGAAAATAATAAGGTCAAAATAAGAGATGTGTAAAATAATATCCCCTCAATAATTATGTAAATACAAAAGGAATTACATAAAGAAGGTGCTTGAATAAAGAGGAGTAAAAGAGGATCTCTTACCTTGAGAGGGTGTTTCAAAATGATTAGAAGGAGATTCTTGAGATCTTGGGGAAACCATGAAATGGATATAAAAAGGAAATTACTGAGACTAACTATGATAAAATGGGTTTCTGTGAATATGAATGGGATATTGTGTACTTTTATATAGGAAAAGAGAGGGGAGTTCCTTTTTATTTTCCAAACATTGTTTTTGGACTATATACAATAATGTAATAAAAACCAGAAACCATCCCATGGGTTTTTACCATGTTTTCTTCTAAACATGATTGTTCATTATTATTTCTTAATTCGAGGAACCTATCACTCTAAAATAACCCCCTTAGTGATGTGGAAATGGGTCATGTTTACGAAGAATTTATTCTAAAACAAAAAAATATAATATTGGTTTTCGATAGTTCAAAAGAAATTTATTAAATCAATGATAAAACCTAAAAAACACATTATTTTAATGTGGAAAATATATTTTTGGGGTGTATACCTTTTATGGAACATATTACATCACTTTTGGGTCATTATTATGTCATATTATAGAACACATAATGAAATAATATTTAATATTTACTAAAAAATTAGACTCCCTCTTATTTTTATGAAAAAATAACTATTAGATAATTTCCAAATGGTTATTAATAAAATAATATTTATTTTATAAAAATAATTATCTAATTATAATAAATTAAACTTTTAATTTAACATCCCTATTTATATAAAAATAATAATTTTTATGATAATAGTTTTGAGACCCTTATAAAAATTACATTTTCACATCATAAAATTATATTATAATTTATGTACTATTAGATAATAATATTCTAATAAAATATTATTTATTCCAAAAATTTAAGAATTCGTCAAAAATAGATTCCTAATTGAAATTGAATATTACCCAAAAAAATAATTCATGTTTTTTCTATTAAAATTTAATTTTTATCATGCTCATCACTTAATAATTTACATTGTAAAAATAATTGGGAATAAATGTTGAGTAGAAAGTCTAAGTTCTACCCTTTTTTCATTGGATTTTAAAATCACAACACATTCTAAAAAATATGCTATATTAAATTATTGTTTCCCAAGATTTATATTCTTTTTTGTGGAAAAAATATTATTTTTCTGAACATATAAATGGTTCTCAACTAAATGAATATAAAAATTCCATACTAGTATGATCCACCAGATTAACAGTATTCTAATCCATCAGATTCAAAAAAATTCATTCGATTAGACTGATGATATATAATCTATCAGTATAACTTTATCTTATATCGGTGTGACTATATATAATCTATTAGTATGACTATATCTTATATCCTTGTGATGATAACTAATCAATTGGTATGACCATAGTTAGTATATTGGTGTGATGATATCTAATCAAACAATATCAAAATATTTATTTTATCTGTGGGATTATTTTTAGTCGATCAATGTAACGATTTATAGTTTATTGGTATAAATGATTTATTCCATTAGACTAATAAGTTTTCTTCCATCAGATTAAGATGTTTATAATTGGATATAGAGTTATTACTATTTGTTAGAATATATTGTAATATAATATTAATGGTGCTACTGATTGACATCAGATGAATATATGATTTGATGAGCTATCATGTAATGAACATTAGAGTCCGTTGAAACCAAAACTGAGATTCATGGAAATATGACCATTTGAGTGATGCCTATAAATAGGAATGCATTATAGGAACTAGAAGCTGAGGCATTTGAAACTCAACACATCTCAAGACTACTCTTCATGATCATCCTATTTTACACTTCTTTATTTTTAGAGAGTTTTCATTTTTAGGATTCCAAGTGAGGAATTGTTCAATCCTTTGAAAAAAATTTCTTTTCTATTCTCCTGTTACAATTTTGGTTTGTATCAAGGTATTTTTAGGATAAAAAGACAGGTGATACCAATCAATCTGATCAAGGGCTTCCAGGGGATTGAAAGACATATTTTTTACTAATATTAATATATATGGATTTATTTTTTAATAATGATTTAGATATTTAAATATTAATATCAAGGGCCATCTTGGTGTGGAAAGATAGACCTTACATTAAGTTGAAATTTATGTACTTCTTAGGTTGGATTTCAAACATCCTTAACTCTTAAGGTTAAAGAGTAGAATATCTTTTATAATGCTTGAAACTAGTTCTTACATTATTACAAGCTTTCAAAATTATTTTCTAATAGTTTTTATGTCCTCCTTGAAATTTATATTTGAAATTTTGTTTTATTATATCGTTATAATTTATTTTTAACTATACGCATTGTATGTCCATTTATTAACTATAATTTATCATATCGATTTTCAGTTTGATGCATATAATTTGATCATTAAATGATTTCTATGTCTAATCACTATAAGAAAATAGGTTTGGGATATATGTTCCACTAATTTTTATAGTAAAATTCACCACTATTGTAGCCATCATATACTCTTAAAATAAAAGAATTGTATTAGATAAGGTTCTGCTGATTTACATGATGTATTTTTTATTTTATTATTACTCTAAGTTATATAGTATTTCTAAAAAAATTGTTTATTATCTTTTATTACACTAATATGTAAATTATAGAATGAGTTTTCTTTTTTCAATATATTGAATATTTTAATCTTGGTATTCTAGAGAATTTCAATCCTAGTAGACCACCAATCTTTGATGGTGATGATTATGAGTAATGGAGAGATATGATGAGAATTTGTTTTATTAGTACTGGTGTTGATAATTTTTTTTATGTTTACTGGTAATTACAGAATTATAGATAAATATGTTACTACTTTTACAAATCAATATAATTTGGAATATTAGTTGAATTATAGAGTATGTAATTATATATTATAATCTATGAATGGAAACAAATATAGTAAAATATCTTCTTGTGATGCTTCAAATAGTATTTCAAAGAATTTAGAGGTAATTGATTTTGGAAAATTTACAGTTACTGAAACATGATGATCAATGATTTGAGGTAATTATCATAATATTTATTTTATACCTTGATAAATGGTTTCAATGATGTACTAATGTTTTATTACTATTGTAAATAATTTAAAATCCCTTGGAGAGAAGTATCTAATAGATGAATTCATAGTGGAAAATATTATTGAGATCATTCAAGGAGAATGGGAATCTAATAGAAAAAATTTGGAAGATACTATATGAATTAATCATCTTACTATAAGGCCCCATCCTTAAACATTACTTAATCTGGAGTTATTACAAGATTACACATTGAGGATCTTTTCAGGTTTAGAGTTTTAGAGAATTAGAAGATAAAACATGCATTACATTCCATAGTTAAATAAAGTGGATACATAAAAGATAGTATTCATTTTTCACATCAACGAAAACATATTTAAAATAAAACATGGATTCTTTCTTGAAACTTCCTTGACACTATCATCATATCATGTACCTTTCCCTTGACCTGTGAAAAACATTTCAAAAACTCAGGATGAGCATAAAAAGATCAGTAAGGGATATAAAAATATGGAAAGGAAACATGAGTACATATATACATAAAAATGAAATCATACTTTACCCATAAAACATAAGCACTTTAACATACCTCATCAAATCATGAATAAATCATATAAATCACAAGACATAAACGTAACTTGAGGCATTCATAACATTCTTATGTAGGGAGTAACCCTCTTGGTTACGTTTGGAATACCCATCACAGTATATTCCCTAAATTGCTTTGGATAAAACTCAACGTTTAACCCCTTCGCGTTACCAAATGAATTGGAGAGCTATATCGGGCTCACTCGCCCTTAGTTTATCACGAAACCACCCGTCTTCATAACAATGCCCACAAACAATAAAATAATCGTATCACATAAAACATGCATAAAGGAAACATAACATTTCCACATTTCAATCACAAGATATCAATACAACACATTGATATAATAAAAATATTATGAAAACCATTTTAAATACCAAAATAAAAGAAAATAAAAACATGGTGTTTATTTTTTTTAAAAAGGTATGGCTTGTAGATGAAGCTGAAACTCAAATAATGGTCATGGCGGCGGAGAAGTCGTTGTCTCCGTATATGTACGACAAAAGCATTCCCTTTTTTCATTTTGTAAAACGCTTCGTATAAAAATATTCCTTTTGGATAAACGTAAAAGTCAAAGGGGTTTATATACAGTATAAAAGAAAGTTGTGTATAAAACATAATATGCCTCAATGAAAGGAGATTGAGACGAAGTCTCATGCATCGGGTCCGAATTGACTCGATCGTTCTTTAAAGTCCTGAATAATAAACTTGAGTTAATTTCTACTTGCTTAAGAACCTTTTTCAAGTTCATTATTCCTTTTATATCACTTATTACCATGTCATGAACACTATGTAATTATTTAAGTCAATAACGGTCGTTTTAACGATCATTGGTACTTGAGTCAAAAATATGATCTTTATAATTACAAGTTGTTTACATATCCATTATATCCAGAGTTATACTCATGATGTATATATCATATATATCATATATATCCAGTATATATATTCATTTACAATATTAAATAACATTTATAGGTAAGAAATGAAATGCATCGTTCATGGAGACGGTAAGTCGTACGTACGCATGAACGCTACTTTCATTTCAATGTCATATTAATGGAATTAAAACTAAATGAGAGTTATTTATATTTTAATTCCAGAATTATATTCCTCATTCAGATGTAACATAAATCATATATATCCATTATATATATGTACTTATAATAGTACATTATATTTGGGGATAACAAATGAAATGCACCGTTCATGGAGACGGTAAGCCGTACGTACGCATGAACGCTACTTTCATTTCTACCTCGTAATTTAATGGAATTAAAACATAATGATACATAATAGTATTATAATTCCAGTATGGTATCATACATAATATCATTAAATCTATCCTTCATACGTACCACATATGGTATTAACGAATCAAATCACTTTGAGGGGGCAGTAGTCCGCACTTCCTAAAATGAAGATATCTCGTTTACCCATAATGGAAACCATATAGGTATGACATAAATGAAAAATACATAAGATTAAGTAAAATATAAACATATTATATATCATATATAAATATAGTGACATCTTAATGGCCTCCTTTGAAGGTGTTATATGAGTGTAGAACAATCATCGTTTCGTGAGGCAGAAATTCGCCATCCACAGAAACAGTATGTTCTTTAACCATTAGATGTGGGTGTGTGTAAGTGTAGCTTGAATCCTTATTATAACAACATCATAGTATATTGAAGATAATTGTTTTGTTACAAAATAAAATAATAAAAATCGTTTAGGGGGTTGGAGAAGAAAAATAAAACATAAGAACACAAGAGAAGACACTACCTTTAAATCGGGTAACTATTTTTTGATTTGAGCTCAAAGGATTCCTTGGGAAGACTTATGCCCAAAGCGAGGCTTCAAGGAGTAATAGAGGGATGTGGAGAGAAAAAATGGGCAGGGGTTGGCCGAGCCAAAGGATTTGTAAGTGTGGGTAAGGTGGTAGAGGTGGGGGCCTTTTATAAGAGGAGAGGAGGGGCACTCTTGGAAAGTTACAAAAGGATACTTTATTATAAAATGATTTTCAGATTTAAAAGGTCCCAAAATTTTATATTTCTAGGATAATGTGATAATAGTTCTAAATACACCCATCAAATAGGTTTTTGACATGTCTATGTCTTAGATTTTACATTGTCTTTTCATTTTATTTAAATCGTTAAACAATGAGGTCATCGCTGCATCATCATGGTGTCATAAATAATTTAATTTATTTAATGTATAAAAAATTATAAAAAACTACTATGATGTATGAAATATTTTTATATTTATAATGAATATTTATACTCACAAATATGGCTCGTATAACCCCATTTAAAAATTGGTTTAGTAAAACAACTCATGTTTGTGTCATTTTTACTTTTACATTAAATAAAAAGCATTAATGTCTTTATCTTACCCAAGTGGCCCCATGGGGTCCCAAAAATTGAACCATGGGTTTTATTGGTCGACCATGACACATCCAATAAGGGTAGGACATGTGTCAAGGTATTTTCATTTTATTATAATATCAATTTTTCCTTAAATTGCACTAATTACCTCTAATCGCGATTAAAAACTTAAAAGTTACTATTCACCAAAAAATTATTTTAATCTCATTGAACCACATTTTAATTCTTAATGACAACCATGTATGTAATATTTTTGAAATTCAAAACACAAAGGTGCTAAAATTTCATTTAAACGAAAAATCAGTTTTTTAAGTACCACTTAGTGGTTTTACTATTCATAAAAAATTGAAGTTTTTCAGAAAACTACCAAAACTTCACCCTAAGCTATATTTGATATTCTGAATTCAAGAATGATGTCTATTTTACAAAATTCGAAAAATATAAGTTACATTAATTAATTTAATAATTAATTTCCGCTGTCAGAGCAAATAGCGTGTTTTTATGAAACAATAAGTATGAAAAGATTGACACTAGTTTAAGTCCAATTTCAAAGTGAAATTAATTCCAACGAACACTATTGGATTAAATGGTAAAAATATATTCTAATTGAACTTTAAAACAAATTCAAAAGATAATCTAACCATATAATTAAATTCGATGAAAAAGAAGTTTTGATGTAAAATGAAGTATTTTTCACTATTCATTAAAAAAATGAACATTTTCAGAAAAATACCAAAAAATTATCCAATGTAAATTTCAATGTCCCAATAATAAATAATAAGTTTATTTTGACATATATAGCTTATAAAATTGTCAACAGATAGATTTATAAATGGTTTTCCATCAAAAGGCAGTAAAACAATCTTTTAAAAATATTAGTGTATTCCATGCATAAGATTGGATTTATTCTCATTTTAAGCCTCTAAAACACTATCTAATTCATTAATAGACATAGATAAAAAATATCTATTATTCATTACTTACTTGGGATGTTACATCCTTCCCCCCTTTAGAAATTCCATCCCCGTAATTTATTTACTTT
This sequence comes from Viscum album, assembly GCA_963277665.1. NCBI lineage: Eukaryota > Viridiplantae > Streptophyta > Magnoliopsida > Santalales > Viscaceae > Viscum > Viscum album. Next base: position 76,588,240 of record OY728163.1, on the reverse strand, counting down.
TCGAAATAAGTGGGGGTATTTATCCCTCATAGCATTTTCAGATTCACATGTTGCCTCTTCAATCATGTGATTTTTTCAAAAAACCTTTACCCGATGAATCACCTTATTCTGTAACACTTGCTCCCTGTGGTCAAGAATCTATACCGGTTTTTCCTCATAAGATAGGTTCTCTTCCAGCTGAACTACCTCTGGACTCAAAACATGAGATGGATCTGGCATATACATTTTCAACATCGAAACATGAAAAAACATTGTTTACCTGAGATAAACTCAGAGGTAAAGCCACTCGGTAAGCAACTGATCCAACTCCCTCCATAATTTCACATGGTCCAATGAACCTTGGACTCAGCTTTCCTTTTTACCAAATCACATCACACTTTTCCATGGTGAGACTTTGAGAAAAACATGATCACCTACCTCAAAAGATAGATCCTTCCTCCAGTTATCCGGATAACTCTTCTGCCTGCTCTGAGCTGTTCTCATGTGTTTCTGTATCAGCTGAACTTTTTCTGCCATCTCTTCTACCAATTCTGGTCCCATTAGCTTCCTTTCTCCCTCTTCATCCCAGAAAGCTGGAGTTCGACACCGCTTCCCATATAACGACTCAAATGATGTCATATGTATACTGGAATGAAAACTGTTATTATATGAAAACTCAACCAAAGAAAGATGTTGGTCCCAACTTCCCTGATAATCCATCGAACAAGCACGTAGCACATCTTCCAAGGTCTGAATTTTTCGTTCTGATTTTCCATCTAATTGAGGATGAAAAGTTGTACTAAAATTTAATTCAGTACCCATCGAATTCTGAAGGCCTTTACAAAAGATAGAAATGAACCTGGGATCACGGTCATATACAATGGAGAGAGGAACTCCATGTAACCTGACTATATCTTTAAGATACAAATGGGAAAGTTGATCTAGGGAAAAAGTATCTCGTATGGCAAGGAAATGAGCAGATTTAGTCAAGCGATCAACAATAACCCAGATTGCATTTTTACCCCGAGGTGTCTTCAGCAATCCCACAATGAAGTCCATGGATATATTTTCCCATTTCCATTCTGGTACTGGTAAAGTCTAAACCATCCCTTTCGGTAACTGCAGCTTGGCTTTTACCTATTGACATGTCAAACACTTCACAGTAAAATCAGCAATATCTCTTTTCATTCCATCCCACCGGTAATACTCCCGTAGATCTCTGTACATCTTAGTACTTCCAGGATGAACTGAAAACGGAGAACTACGAGCTTCACATAACAACTCTCTCTTTAACTGTGAATCAAAAGGCACACACAATCTCTTCCCAAATTTCAAAACACAATCATTATCAATGTTTAATTTAGGCAACTTACCTTTCTGAACCAGCTCTACCTTTTTCTGCAACTCACTGGCTTGCTTCTATACTTGCTTGATTCTGTTTGATAGAGAAGATTTCACTGATACCTGAAACAAAATAGAAGGACATCCTGCACCAACAACTTCTATGCCAATGTTCAAAAAATCCTTAAACAAAGTATCAAGTTCCAAATGCAAAATTGTTAATGAAGCAATAATTTTTCGACTCAAAGCATCAACCACTTTATTTGATTTTCCCGGATGGTAATGAATTGTACAATCATAATCCTTGATTAATTCTAGCCATCTCCTCTATCTCATGTTCAATTATTTCTGAGTGAATATATACTTTAAACTTTTGTGATCAGTATATATTTCACACTTTACTCCATACAAAAGATGCCTCCAAATTTTTAAAGATAAAACAATAGCAGCTAATTCCAAATCATGTGTAGGGTAATTTACCTCATGAGTTTTCAACTATCGTGAAGCATAAGCAATTGCCTGATTATTCTTCATTAAGACACAACCAAGTCCTTTCAATGAATCATCACTGTAGATAACAAACTCCCCATTCCTGGAAGGTAGTGCCAAAACAGGAGCATTCTCTAATCTTCTTTTCAGTTCCTGAAAACAATCATCACATTATTTTGTCCAGATAAACTTAACACCCTTCCGAGTTAGATTAGTCATTGGACTAGATAACCGTGAAAAATTTATAACAAAACTTCAGTAATAGCCTTCCAAACCAATGAAACGACGAATCTCAGTTACATCTATGTGTCCTGGCCATTCTTCCACAACCTTTGTTTTTGTAGGATCAACATTTATCCCATCTTTAGAAACAATATGACCAAGGAAAGATTTTTTTTGCAACCAAAACTCACACTTGCTGAATTTCCCATAAAATTTCTTTTCTTTTAAGGTTTTCAAAATAACCCTTAAATTTCATTCATGCTCTTCCTTACTTTTAGAAAATACCAAAATATCATCAATGAAAACAACCACAAACTTATCCAAGAACTCATGGAAAATTCTATTCATTAAGCCTATGAATACAGCATGTGCATTGGTTAGCCCAAAAGGCATTAATACAAATTCATAATGGCCATATCTTGTATGGAACGCAATCTTTGGAATATCTTCTTCCTTTACCTTCAAATGATGGTACCCCGATCTCAGTTCAATCTTTGAAAAATACTGAGCTCCCTGGAGCTGATCAAACAAATCATCGATATGAGGAAAATGATATTTTTTCTTAACAGTGATGTTATTCAAGGATCTATAATCAATGCAAAGTCTCATAGAACCATATTTTTTTTAACAAATAAAATAGGAGCACCACATGGTGATGTGCTAGGTCGAATGAAACCTTTATCTAATAAATCATGAAATTTCTCCTTCAACTCTAAAAGTTCAATTTGAGCCATTCGATAAGGGGGTTTTGAAATTGGCTTAGCCCCAAGAACTAAGTCTACAGTAAACTCAACTTTCAGATCTGGTATTATTCCAGGCAACTCATCAGGAAAAACATCAGGATACTCATTTACCACTGAAACATCATTAATCTGAACAGTTCCTTTATTTTCAACAATGTGTGCAATGTAACATTCATTTCCATCTTTTACAAGTTTCTCAGCCTCTTGATATGTTATCAACAGTAAGGGTTCATTCTTGTACACAAACTAAAAGTCTTTCTGAAAAGAAACTTTTTTAGCTCTACATTCAATTTTAGCATGGTAAATAGAGATCCAATCCATACCTAGGAAAACATCAAACTCTACTAGAGGTAAAACAATAAGGTTTGAAAGTAGGTTCTTTCCAAGGATAAGGATAGGAAGATTCTTATAAATTCTTTTTGCCTCAACATTTTCCCCAGGTGTTTTTACCACAATTTCAGGAGTCATTTCTTGATATGGTATTCCCATTTTACTAGAAAAGGTTTTAGAGATGAAAGAATGTGTAGACCCCGGATCAAAAAACACACTGGCATAATCTGAAAAAACAAACAATGTACCTGATACAACTTAATTTTATGGCTCGACATCTGCTGAAGTAGTTGCAAAGTATTTCACCACCCCTTTCTTCTTGTAGTCTAACTGCTTCCCATCACCCAAGCTCTTTTTCGGACACTCGTTTTCATAGTGACCCATCTCATTGCACTTAAAACATTTCACTAACTGCAAATCAAATTTGGACTTACCATCACCTTGATATTTTTCAGTGCAATCACGAGACTTATGTCCCATCTTACCACATCAGTAGCACTTTCTAGAATTCAGAAGACATTCCCCAGGATGCCTTTTCCCACATTTATCACAAACTGGAAACTTAGTTTTCTTACCGTCAAATCTTTTTGAAGAATGCTTTCCTTTCTCCTACCACCTCGGTCACTTCTTCTGTTGGTTTTTATAGAACACTTGATCATAGGAAAACTCCATTTCCACCTTCTCAGCACATCGAACAAGCTTTTCATAACTTTTGAACTCACAAGAAGCTAATGACCTTCTATATTTTGGCTTTAATCCTGAGTAAAAATGATTGATTTACTATCAAGGTCTTAGATAAAATTTGGAGCATACCTTGCCAATCGAGTGATCCTCTCTTCAGAGGCAGCCACTGAGTCTTCCTCTTGCCTCAATTCCAAGAATTGTTTTTCCATCCTAATTCGAAAAGCCTTAGGAAAATACTTCTCAAGAAACATACCATTTAATTAATCCCAGTCGGGAGAATCAATCTCATCATCGTCCCTGATATTTTTAACCATTGACCACCACGGATCTGCTTCACCCTCCAAACGGTAAATATCAAGACTAATCTTTTCATTTTCTGAACTCCCCATGACATAGAAAATCTTCTCCAGTTCTTTAATCCGCCCTTCAGCTATCATAGGGTCAAATGATCCTCTGAATGATGGGGGATGTTGCCTCATGAAATGTTCCACCACTGACATGTTCCTCTGCGGTTGATTTGGCTGATCTCGTGCATGGATACCACCAGCATTTATCGCTTGAGTCAACTACGCCATTACTGCAACAAATTGTTCAGTTCCAATTCTGACCATCTCAGGATGATGATTGGGAAGGTTATTTCCTTCTATATGCCTTCCTAGCACTGCTTCCCTGTTTCCTCTGCGAAAAACCATTCTGAACAAACATGTCTTAGATGAAGCAACATGGTAATCTTTAAATGCTATATCATTTCAATTTGACAATAAAAAAAATATTTTTGGATAATCATTTAATAGAATTATAACTCCTAATGTTATGTAAACCGACCTCTGATACCAACTATAAGGCCCCAGCCTTAAACATTACTTAATCTAGAGTTATTACAAGATTATACATTGAGGATATTTTCAGGTTTAGAGTTTTAGAGAATTAGAAGATAAAACTTGCATTACATTCCACATTTAAACAAAGTGGATACATAAAAGATAGTATTCATTTTTCACATCAACAGAAACATATTTAAAATAAAACATGGATTCTTTCTTGACACTTCCTTGACAGTATCATCATATCATGTAACTTTCCCTTGACTTGTGAAAAAACATTTCAAAAAATTAGGATGAGCATAAAAAGCTCAGTAAGGGATATAAAAATATAGAAAGGAAACATGGGTACATATATACATAAGAATGAAATCATACTTTACTCATAAAACATAAGCACTTTAACATACCTCATCAAATCATGAATAAATCATAGAAATCACAAGACATAAGGGTAACTTGAGGCATTCAAAACATTCTTACATAGGGAGTAACCCTCTTGGTTACGTTTGGAATACCCATCACAGTATATTCCCCAAATCTCTTCGGAGAAACCTCAACGTTTAACCCCTTCGCGTTACCAAATTCATTAGAGAGCTATATCGGGCTCACCTAACCTTAGTTTATCACGGAACCACCTGTCTTCATAACAATTCCCAAGAACCATAACATAATCGTATCACATAAAACATACATAAAGGAAACATAACATTTCCACATTTCAATCACAAGATATCAATACAACACATTGATATAATAAAAACATTATGAAAACCATTTTAAATACCAAAATAAAAGAAAAGTAAAACACGATATTTATTTTTTTAAAAAATGTTTGGCTTGTAGAGGAAGCCGAAACTCAAATAATGGTCATGTCGGCGGAGAAGTCGTTGTCGCCGTATATGTACAACAAGAACATTCCCTTTTTTCATTTGGTAAAATGCTTCGTATAAAAATATTCCTTTTGGATAAATGTAAAAGTAAAAGGGGTTTATACACCGTATAAAAGAAAGTTGTGTATAAAACATAATATGCCTCAATGAAAGGAGATTGAGGTGAAGTCCCATAACTCGGGTCCGACTTGACTCGATCATTCTTTAAAGTCCTGAAGAATAAACTTGAGTTAATTTACACTTGCTTAAGATACTTTTTCAAGTTCATTATTCCTTTTATATCACTTATTACCATGTCATGAACACTATGTAATTATTTAACTTAATAACGGTCGTTTTAACGATCATTGGTACTTGAGTCAAAAATATGCTCTTTATAATTACAAGTTGTTTATGTATCCATTATATCCAGAGTTATACTCATGATTTATATATCATATATATCATATATATCCAGTATATATATATGCATTTACAATATTACATAACATTTAGAGCTAAGAAATGAAATGCACCGTTCGTGGAGACGGTAAGCCGTACGTACGCATGAACGCTACTTTCATTTCTATGTTCTATTAATGGAATTAAATATAAATGACAGATATGTATATTTTAATTCCAGAATTATATTCATCATTCAGATGTAACATAAATCATATATATCCATTATATATATGTACTTATAATAGTACATTACATTTGGGTATAAGAAATGAAATGCACCGTTCATGGAGACGGTAAGCCGTACGTACGCATGAACGCTACTTTCAATTATACCTCATAATTTAATGGAATTAAAACACAATGATAAATAATAGTATTATAATTATAGTATGGTATCATATATAATATCATTAAATCTCTCCTTCATACGTACCACATATGAATTAACGAATCAAATCACTTTGAGGGGGCGATAGTCCGCACTTCCTAAAATGAAGATATCACATTTACCCATAATGGAAACCATAAAGGTATAGTATAAATGAAAAATAAATATGCTTAATTAGAACATAAACATATTATATATCATATATAAATATAGTGACATCTTAATGACCACCTTTGAAGGTGTTATATGAGTGTAGAACAATCATCGTTTCGTGAGGCAGAAATTCGCCATCCACAGAAACAGTATGTTCTTTAACCCTTAGATGTTGGTGTGTGTAAGTGTAGCTCGAATACTTATTATAACAACATCCTAGTATATTTAAGATAATGGTGTTGTTACAAAATAAAATAATAAAAATAGTTTAGGGGGTTGGAGAAGCAAAATAAAACATAAGAACACAAGAGAAGACATTACCTTTAAATCGGGTAACTCTTTTTGATTTGAGCTCAAAGGCTTCCTTGGGAAGACTTATGCCCAAAGTGAGGCATCAAGGAGTAAGAGAAGGATGTGGAGAGACAACATGGGCTGGGTTTGGCCGATCCAAAGGCTTTGGAAGTGTGGGTAAGGTGGTAGAGGTGGGGGCCTTTTATAAGAGGAGAGGAGGGGCACTCTTGTAAAGTTACAAAAGGATACTTTATTATAAAATTATTTTCAGATTTAAAAGGTCCCAAAATTATATATTTCGAGTATAAGGTGAAAATAGTTTGAAATACTCCCATCCAATTGGGTTTTGACATCTGTAGGTCTTATATTTTACATTATCTTTTCATTTTATTTAATTCGTTAAACAATGAGGTCATCGCTGCATCATCACGGTGTCATAAATAAATTAATTTATTTAATGTATAAAAAATTATAAAAAAATACTATGATGTAGGAAATAGTTTTATATTTCTAATGAATATTTATAGTCACAAATATGTCTTGTATAAAAACATTTAAAAATTGCTTTTGTAAAACAACTCATGTTTGTGTCATTTTTACTTTTACTTTAAAAAAAAGCATTAATGTCATTATCTTACCCAATTGGCCCCATGGGGTACCAAAAATCGACCCATGGGTTTTCTTGTTCGGCCATGACACATCCAATAAGGGTAGGACATGTGTCTCGATATTTTCATTTTATTATAATATCATTTTTTCCTTAAATTGCACTAATTACCTCTAATCGTGATTAAAAACCTAAAAGTTACTATTCACCAAAAAAATATTTTAATACAATTGAACCACATTTTACTTCTTAATGAAAACCATGTATGTCGGATTTTTGAAATTCAAAACATAGAGGTGGTAAAATTTCATTTAAATGAAAAATCAGTTTTTTTAAGTACCACTTATGGTTTCACTATTCATCAAAAATTGAAGTTTTTCAGAAAAATACCAAAACATCACCCTAAGCTATATTTGATATTCTGAATTAAAAAATGATGTCTATTTTAAAAAATTCGAAACATATAAGTTACATTAATTAATTTAATAGTTAATTCCCGCTGTCAGAGCAAATAGCGTGTTTTTATGAAATAATAAGTATGAAAAGATTGACACTAGTTTAAGTCCAATTTCAAAGTGAAATTAATTCCAAAGACCATTATTGTATTAAATGGTAAAAATATATTCTAATTGAACTTTAAAACCAATTCAAAAGATAATCTATCCATATAATTAAATTATATGAAAAAACAGTTTTGATGTAAAATGCAGTATTTTTCACTATTCATTAAAAAATGAACATTCTCAGAAAAATAACAAAAAAGTATCCAATGTAAATTTCAATGTCCCAATCATAAATAATAAGTTTATTTTGACAAATATATCTTATAAAATTGTCAAAATATAGATTTATAAATGGTTTGCCATCAAAAGGCAGTAAAACAATCTTTTAAAAATATTAGTGTATTCCATGCTTATGATTGGATTTTTTCTCATTTTAAGCCTATAAAACACTATCTAATTCATTAATAGACATAGATAAAAAAATATCTATTATTTATTACTTACATGGGATGTTACATCCTTCCCCCTTTAGAAAATTGCTTCCCCGCAATTTATTTACTTATCGATATAAGTGGGTGTATTTATCCCTCATAGCATTTTCAGATTCCCATGTTGCCTCTTCAATCATGTGGTTTTCCACAAAACATTTACCTGATGAATCACCTTATTCTGTAACACTTGCTCCCTGTGGTCAAGAATCTGTACCGGTTGTTCCTCATAAGATAGGTTCTCTTCCAGCTGAACTACCTCTGGACTCAAAACATGAGATGGATCTGGAATATACTTTTTCAACATCGAAACATGAAAAACATTGGGTACCTGAGATAAAATCATAGGTAAAGCCACTTGGTAAGAAACTGATCCAACTCTCTCCAGAATTTCATATCGTCCAATGAACCTTGGACTCAGATTTCCTTTCTTACCAAATCGCATCACACTTTTCCATGGTGAGACTTTGAGAAAAACATGATCACCTACCTCAAAAGATAGATCCTTCCTCCGGTTATCCGCATAACTCTTCTGCCTGCTCTGAGCTGTTCTCATGTGTTTCTGTATCAACTGAACTTTTTCTGCCATCTCTTCTACCAATTCTGGTCCCATCAGCTTCCTTTCTCCCACTTCATCCCAGAAAGCTGGAGTTCGACACCGCTTCCCATATAACACCTCAAATGGTGCCATCTGTATACTGGAATGAAAACTGTTATTATATGAAAACTCAACCAATGAAATATGTTGGTCCAAACTTCCCTGATAATCCATCGAAAAAGCACGTAGAAAATATTCCAAAGTATGAATTGTTCGTTCTGATTGCCCATCTGATTGAGGATGAAAAGCTGTAATAGAATTTAATTCAGTACCCAACGACTTCTGAAGGCCTTTCCAAAAGTTAGAAGTGAACCTGGGATCACGGTCAGATACAATGGAGATAGGAACTCCATGTAACCTGACTATCTCTTTAAGATACAAACGGGAAAGTTTATCTATGGAAAAAGTATCTCATATGGCAAGGAAATGAGCAGATTTAGTCAAGCGATCAACAAAAACCTAGATTGCATTATTACCCCGAGTTGTCTTCGAAAATCCCACAATGAAGTCCATGGATATATTTTCCAATTTCCATTTTGGTACTGGTAAAGGCCGAAGCATCCCTTTCGGTAAATGCCGCTCTGATTTTACCTGTTGACATGTCAAACACTTCACAGTAAAATCAGCAATATCCCTTTTCATTCCATCCCACCAGTAATACTCCCGCAGATCTCTATACATCTTAGTACTGCCAGGATGAACTGAAAACAGAGAACTATGAGCTTCACATAACAACTCTCTCTTCAACTGTGAATCACAAGGCACACACAATCTCTTCCCAAATCTAAAAACACAATCATTATCAATGTTAAATTCAGGAAACTTACCTTTCTGAACCAGGTCTACCTTTTTCTGCAACTCACTGTCTTGCTTCTATGCTTTCTTGATTTTGTCTGATAGAGAAGATTTCCCTAATACCTGAAACAAAACAGAAGGAAATCCTGCACCAACAACTTCTATGCCAATGTTTATCAAATCCTTAACCAGAGGATCACGTTCCAAACACAACATTGTTAATGAAGAATTACTTTTTCGACTCAAAGCATCATCCACTTTAGTTGTTTTTCCCGGATGGTAATGAATTGTACATTCATAATCCTTGATTAATTCTATCCATATCCTCTGTCTCATGTTCAATTCTTTCTGACTGAATATATACTTTAAACTTTTGTGATCGGTATATATTTCACACTTTACTCTATACAAATGATGCCTCCAAATTTTTAAAGCGAAAACAACATCAGCTAATTCCAAATCATATGTAGGGTAATTTACCTAATGAGTTTTAAACTATCTTGAAGCATAAGCAATTACCTGATCATTCTGCATTAAGACGCAACCAATTTCTTTCAATGAATCATCACTGTAGATAACAAACTCCCCATTCTTGGAAGGTAGTGCCAAAACTGTAGAATTCACCAATCTTCTTTTCCGTTCCTGAAAACAAACGTCACATTCTTTTTTCCAGATAAACTTAACACCCTTCCGAGTTAGCTTAGTCATTGGACTAGATAACCTTGAAAAATTTCTAACAAACCTTTGGTAATAGCCTGCCAAACCAAGGAAACCACGAATCTCAGTTACATTTGTGGGTCTTGGCCATTCTTCCACAACCGTTGTTTTTGAAGGATAAACAGTTATCCCATCTTTAGAAACAATATGACCAAGGAAAGAAATTTTTTGCAACCAAACTCACACATGATAAATTTCCCATACAATTTATTTTCTTTTAAGGTTTTCAAAATAACCCTTAAATGTCTTTCATGCTCTTCTTTACATTTAGAAAACACCAAAATATCATCAATGAAAACAACCACAATCTTATCAAAGAACTCATGGAAAATTATATTCATTAAGTCTATGAATACAACTGGTGCATTGGTGAGCCCAAAAGGCATCACTACAAATTCATAATGGCCATATCTTTTACGGAACACGGTCTTCAGAATATCTACTTCCTTTACCTTCAACTGATGGTACCCCGATCTGAGGTCAATCATTGAAAAATAATGAGCTCCCTGGAGCTGATCAAACAAATCATCGATATGAGGCAAAGGATATTTGTTCTTAACAGTGATGTTATTCAAGGCTCTATAATCAATGTAAAGTCTCATAGAACCATCTTTCTTTTTAACAAATAAAACAGGATCACCCTATGGTGATGTGCTAGGTCGAATGAAACCTTTCTCTAATAAATCTTGAAATTTCTCCTTCAACTCTAAAAGTTCAATTTGAGCAATTCGATAAGGTGGTTTTGAAATTGGCTTAGCATCAGGAACTAAGTCTACAGTAAACTCAACTTCCCGATCTGGTATTATTCCAGGAAACTTATCAGGAAAAACACCAGGATACTCATTTAACACTGGCACATCATTAATCTGAATAGTTCCTTTATTTTCAACGATGTGTGCAAGGTAACATTCATTTCTATCTTTTACATGTTTCTCAGCCTCTGGATATGTTATCAACAGGAAGGTTTCATTCTTGTACACAAACTGAAATTCTTCCTAAAAATAAACTTATTTAGCTCTACAGTCAATCTTAGCATGGTAAATAGAGAGCCAATCCATACCTAGGGTAACATCAAACTCTACTAGAGGTAAAACAATAAGGTTTACAAGTAGGTTCTTTCCACGGATAAGGATAGGAATATTCTTATAAATTCTATTTGCCTCAACATTTCCCCCAGGTGTTTTTACCACAAGTTCAGGAGTCATTTCTTGAGATGGTATTCCAATTTTACTAGAAGGTTTCAGAGATGAAAGAATGTGTAGACCCCGAATCAAACAACAAACTAGAATAATATGAAAAAACAAACAATGTACCTGATACAACTTCATTTTATGGCTCGACATCTGCTGAAGTAGTTGCAAAGGATTTCACCACCCCTTTCTGCATGTAGTCTAACTTCTTCCCATCACTCAAGATCTTTGTCGGAAACTCGTTTGCATAGTGACCCATCTCATTGCACTTAAAACATTTCACTAACTGCAAATAAAATTTGGACTTACCATCACCTTGATCTTTTTCAGTGCAATCACGAGACTTATGTCCCATCTTACCACATCAGTAGCACTTTACAGAATTCAGAAGACATTCCCCAGGATGCCTTTTCCCACATTTATCACTAACTAGAAACTTAGTTTTCTTACCATTAGACCTTTTTGAAGAATTCTTTCATTTCTCATGCCACCTCGGTCTCTTCTTCTATTGGATGTTATAGAACACTTGATTATATGAAAACTCCATTTCCACCTTCTCAGCACATCGAACAAGCTTTTTATAACTTTTGAACTCATGAGAAGCTAATGCCCTTCGATATTTTGGCTTTAATCCGGAGTAAAAATGATTGATTTTACTATCAAGGTCTCGGATAAAATTTGGAGCATACCTTGCCAATCGAGTGATCCTCTCTTCATAGGAAACCACTGAGTCTTCCACTTGCCTCAATTCCAAGAATTGTTTTTCCATCCAAAGTCGAACAACCTTAGGAAAATATTTCTCCAGAAACATACCTTTGAATTAATCCTAGTCGAGAGCATTAATCTCATCAGCGTCCCTGATATTTTTAACCATCGACCACCACTGATCTGCTTCACCCTCCAAACGGTAAATAGAAAGACTAAACTTTTGATTGTCTGAACTCCCCATGACATCAAAAAACTTCTCCAGTGCTTTAATCCACCTTTTAGCTAGAACAGGGTCATATGATCCTCTGAATGATGGGGGATTTTGCCTCATGAAATGTTCCACCACTGACATGTTCCTCTGTGGTTGATCTGGCTGATGTCGTGCATGGATACCACCACTATTTATCGCTTGAGTCAACTGCACCATTACTACAAAAAACTGTTCAGTTCCAATTCTGACTATCTCAGAATACTGATTTGGATGGTTATTTCCTTCTATATGACTTCCTAGCACTGCTTCCCTCTTTCCTCTGTAGAAAACCATTCTGAACAAACACGTCTTAGATGAAGCAACATGGTAATCTTAGAATGCTATATCATTTCAATTTTACCATAAAAAAATATGTTTGGATAATCATTTAATATAATTCTAACTACTAATGTTATCTAAACCGACCTCTGATAACAACTATAAGGCCCCAACCTTAAACATTACTTAATCTCGAGTTATTAAAAGATTACACATTGAGGTTCTTTTCAGGTTTAGAGTTTTAGAGAATTAGATGATAAAACATGCATTATATTCCACATTTAAACAAAGTGGATACATAAAAGATAGTATTCATTTTTTCCATCAACGGAAACATATTTAAAATGAAACATGGATTCTTTCTTGAAACTTCCTTGACACTATCATCATATCATGTACCTTTCCCTTGACCTGTGAAAAAAATTTCAAAAACTTGGGATGAGAATAAAAATCTCAGTAAGGGATATAAAAATATGGAAAGGAAACATGTGTACAAATATACATAAGAATGAAATCATACTTTACCCATAAAACATAAGAACTTTAACATACCTCATCAAATCAGGAATAAATCATAGAAATCACAAGACATAAAGGTAACTTGAGGCATTCATAACATTCTTAAGTAGGTAGTAACCCTCTTGGTTACATTTGGAATACCCATCACATCATATTCCCTAAATATCTTTGGAGAAATCTCAATGTTTAACCCCTTCGTGTTTCCCAATGCATTGGAGAGCTATATCGGGCTCACCCGCCATTAGTTTATCATGGAACCACCCGTCTCCATAACAATGCCCAAGAACCATAACATAACCGTATCACATAAAACATGCATAAAGGAAACATAACATTTCCACATTTCAATCACAAGATATCAACACAACACATTGATATAATAAAAACATTATGAAAACCATTTTCAATACCAAAATAAAAGAAAAGTAAAACATGGTATTTATTTAAAAAAAAGGTATGGCTTGTAGAGGAAGCTGAAACTCAAATAATGGTCATGGTGGCGGAGAAGTCGTTGTCACCGTAGACGTATGACAAAAACCTTCCCTTTTGTCGTTTAGTAAAACGCTTCGTATAAAAAGATTCCTTTTGGATAAATGTAAAAGTAAATGGGTTTTATACACCGTATAAAATAAAGTTGTGTATAAAACATAATATGCCTCAATGAAAGGATATTGAGACGAAGTCCCATACCTGAGGTCCGACTTGACTCGATCGTTCTTTAAAGTCCTGAATAATAAACTTGAGTTAATTTCTACTTGCTTAAGAACCTTTTTCAAGTTCATTATTACTTTTATATCACTTATTACCATGTCATGAACACTATTTAATTATTTAAGTTAATAACGGTCGTTTTAATGATCATTGGTACTTGAGTCAAAAATATGCTCTTTATAATTACAAGTTGTTTATGTATCCATTATATCCAGAGTTATAATCATGATGTATATATCATATATACCATATATATCCAGTATATATATGAATTTACAATATTACATAACATTTAGAGGTCAGAAATGAAATTCACCGTTCATGGAGATGGTAAGCTATACGTACTCATGAACGCTACTTTCATTTCTATGTCATATTAATGGAATTAATACTAAATGAGAGATATGTATATTTTAATTCTAGAATTATATTCATCATTAAGATGTAACATAAATCATATATATTCATTATATATATGTACATATAATAGTACATTACATTTGGGGATAAGAAATGAAATTCACCGTTCATGGAGACGGTAAGCCGTACGTACGCATGAACGCTACTTTCATTTCTACCTCATACTTTAATGGAATTAAAACATAATGACACATAATAGTATTATAATTCCAGTATGGTATCATATATAATATCATTAAATCTATCCTTCATACGTACCACATATGGTATTAACGAATCAAATCACTTTGAGGGGGCGGTAGTCCGCACTTCCTAAAATGAAGATATCGCGTTTACCCATAATGGAAACCATAAAGGTATGATATAAATGAAAAATAAAGAAGCTTAAGTAATACAATAACATATTATATATCATATCTAAATATAGTGAAATCTTAATGGCCACCTTTGAAGGTGTTATATAAGTGTAGAACAATCATTATTTCGTGAGGCAAAAATTCACCATCCACAGAAACAATATGTTCTTTAACGATTAGATGTGGGTGTGTGTAAGTTTAGATCGAATCCTTCTTATAACAACATCCTACTATATTGAAGATACTGGTGTTGTTACAAAAGAAAATAATAAAAATAGTTTAGGGGGTTGGAGAAGCAAAATAAAACATAAGAACACAAGAGAAGACACTACCTTTAAATCAGGTAACTCTTTTTGATTTGATCTCAAAGGCTTCCTTGGGAAGACATATGTCCAAAGTGAGGCTTCATGGAGTAAGATAGGGATTTGGAGAGACAAAATGGGCAGGTTTTGTCCAAGCCAAAGGCTTTGTAAGTGTGGGTAATGTGGTAGAGGTGGGGGCCTTTTATAAGAGGAGAGGATGGGCACTCTTGGAATGTTACAAAAGGATACTTTATTATAAAATGATTTTCGTATTTAAAAGGTCAAAAAATTATATATTTCGAGGATACGGTGATAATAGTTCGAAATAAACTCATACAATAGGTTTTTGACATGTGTAGGTCTTAGATTTTACATTATCTTTTCATTTTATTTAAATCGTTAAATAATGAGGTCATCGCTGCATCATCATGGTGTCATAAATAATGTAATTTATTTAATACCTAAAAAATTATAAAAAAATACTATGATGTATGAAATATTTTTATATTTCTAATGAATATTTATAGTCACAAATATGACTTGTATAACCCCATTTAAAAATTGTTTTAGTAAAACATTTCATGTTTGTGTCATTTTTACTTTTACATGAAATAAAAAGCATTAATGTCTTTATCTTACCCAAGTGGCCCCATGGGGTCCCAAATATTGACCCATGGGTTGTCTTGGTTGGCCATGACACATAAAATAAGGGTAGGACATGTTTATAGGTATTTTCATTTTATTATAATATCATTTTTTCCTTAAATTGCACTAATTACCTCTAATCGCGATTAAAAACTTAAAAGTTACTATTCACCAAAAAAATTATTTTAATCCCATTTAACCACATTTTACTTATTAATGACAATCATGTATGTCGGATTTTTGAAATTCAAAACACAGAGGTGGTAAAATTTTATTTAAACGAAAAATCAGTTTTTTAAGTACCACTTAGCTATATTTGATATTCCTAATTCAAAAATAATGTATATTTTACAAAATTTGAAACATATATGTTACATTAATTAATTTAATAATTAATTCCCACTGTCAGAGAAAATAACATGTTTTTATGAAACAATAAGTATGAAAAGATTGACACTGTTTAAGTCCAATTTCAAAGTGAAATTAATTCCAACATCCACTATTGGATTAAATGGTAAAAATATATTCTAATTGATCTTTAAAACCAATTCAAAAGATAATCTAACCATATAATTAAATTATATGAAAAAGCAGTTTTGATGTAAAATGCAGTATTTTTCACTATTTAGTAAAAAATGAACATTGTCAGAAAAATACCAAAAAATTATCCAATGTAAATTTCAATGTCCCAATCATAAATAATAAGTTTATTTTGAAAAATTAGATTATAAAATTGGCAAATGATATATTTATAAATGGTTTTCCATCAAAAGGCAGTAAAACAATCTTTTAAAAATATTAGTGTATTCCATGCTTAAGATTGGATTTATTCTCATTTTAATCCTCAAAACACTATCTAATTCATTAATAGACATAGATAAAAAAATATCTATTATTCATTACTTACTTGTGATGTTACACATACTCTTGATGATTTGATTATAGCTCTTATAAAATATAATGTATGATTGAAAAGTGATGTTGAGAAAATAAATAATAATAATGGAGGAGTTTATTTTTCTAAAACATCTAATGTTCTTAATAAAGATCGATATGATGATATGGTTTTGAAGTATTCTAAAAAGAATAAATCAATAGTTTATTCAGATAATAGTTCATCAAAACAATCTAGAAATTAATTAGATAATAAGGCAATGATAATGAAAAAAATAGTTACAAACAATGATTTCTAGTACAAATATAAGAATAATCACAAATATATAAGTGATAAAAAGAATTATTAAGATGTTATATATTATAAATGTAATAAGGATGGGCATATAAGACTAGATTATCCTAAAATAAAGATAATGAATAATAAGTAAATAAGTTTCTATTGTAATTCTAAGAAGTGATATAAGAAAAAAAATAATAAGAGTCTGAAAACTTCAGATACATGGAGTATTAGTGGTAGAGACAATTCATCTTAGAATTTATTTAATATTTAATGTTAATTTTAGATGAGTGTTAGATTCTATATGGAAATTCAAAAGGTTAAAAAATGTTGCATGGATAAGGTAACATCTGAATCTTTATTTATTATTTAAATGAAAATTATATTGATAGTAATGATGTTAATAGATCCACATATTTCAATGAAAAAAAATCTTCTTGCGAAGAAAAATATTATTTACAATGTTTTGATGATGTTTCAAGATTTGATAATTTATTAGAAAATGAGAATTATTAAATTTATAAAAATGGAATATTAATTAAAAAAAATGTGAAGGAAAATTCAAGAATTTATACGTTAGCTATTAATTTATCAGATCATTCGAAATATTTAGATAATTGTAATTTCAAAATATATTATCTTTTAAAAGAACTTGAATAGACTAATTTGTAACAAACCAGTTTATAAAATGATAAGGTAAAAAATAGTTTGAATACAAATTATGTTGAGGATAAGAATTTAGTTGTAAAACACAATTCTAAAATATCTAGTCTGAAAAATCATTTTTTCATAGTTTACCTCTGGTAAGTAAATACTTGATTAGATGTTCATTAATATTATAAATCATAAATATGTTTCTTGAATGGGTTTTAATAATAAAAAAACTTGTTTTTAATAATAACTACTTTGTTCCAAAAAACTGATACATTATTCACTATGTCTCAAAGTGGTGGTCACCAGAAGAATATAACATCATTGAATAATAATTGTCCCTTACAATTTCATAAAGATTAATATTAAAAATATTTAGCATTTTCTTGTAATGAAAATGTAGGAAAAATGAGGTTTCCATAAATTTTTATTTCTTATTATACCAGATCCAAGAAAATGTGGGGTCTTAAATGCTAATCATTTTGTTTTTAGGAATATAAGTAATATAATGATAATAAAACTATTTGGTACATGTATAATGGTTTCTATAGATATGTTAATAAAAACAATGAATTATTTAATAAGATTATAAATGCTAAAGGTGGTAAATTAACTTTCAGTGATAATTCTCAAAGAGACATTATGGGAATTGGTAGTATTATTCTACATACCGAAGCCTTAATTTCAAATTTTTTCTTTATTGTTGAACTTAAGAAAAAACTTATAAGCATAATCCAGTTATTTTATAAGGGATATCTATTAATCTTAAATAATGATTTCAAAAGACGAATTTCTTATTTCTACCAGTCAGCATGAAAAATGTTTACACACTAAACATAAAAGACCTTAGGATCCGAGATCTATAATTTCATACTACATTAAAAGATCAATCATGGTTATAAAATAGAATATTAGGACACTATAATGATATAACTTTAGCAATTTCATCTGTTAAAAATATTTTTAAGGATATAAGAGGGCTTAGGATTAATACATAATTTTTTTGATCCTTTTAAATTTTCGAAGCAACACAGTTCATGTTTTAAATCTATTACTAATGTCTCAACTTTTGATGCTCTACAATTAGTGCACATAGACTTGTTTAGTCCTACACAAACTATAATATTAGGGAGAAAATACATTGAATACATTTTAGTTGATGACTACTCTAGATATTAATGGTCTATTTTTTTTAAAAATAAATCCAAATCCACTTATTGTATTAAACTTATGTGTCTAGACTCAAAAATGAGAAAAAAATAAACATGATAACTATTCATAGTGATCATGGTGCAGAATTTGTAAGTTTAGATTTGGAAACTTTTTTTAGTAAAAAATGTATTATACATATCTTTTCAACACTAATAAATACACAAAAAAAATCAGTAGTCAAAACAAGAAATAAAATTATTCATCATATTACTAGAAAAATTATTTCTAAATACTCAGTTACTAATAATTGTTGTGCCAAAGTAGTTAATACTTCTTTTTATAATATAAATCTAGTTTCAATACGACCTTTTATTAATAAAACTTCTTATGTTTTGTGGACCAGAAACAGACCCAAAATTTAATACATTAATGTTTTTGGGTGAAAATTATTCATTTTGAGTACTAATGATAAGTTATATAAATTTTCTCCAAAATCTGATGAAGGATTGTTTTTAGGTTATTCTACAACAAGTAAGAAATATAGAAAGTTTAATAAAAATACAAGTAATTTTGAAAAAATAGTAAAAGTTAAATTTGTTGAAAGTTATCCATTTGTTTTCAATAAACATCATCTTAAACCTTCATATGTAATTTCAAAAACTAGGTTTCAACCTATGTTAGAATTTTCATCAATTGAGAGAAAAACCAATGAATATATTTCTAAATTTTTACCTAAAGAATAATTTCAACATGTTGTCAGGGAATAGATTCATGTAATCTGGTGAAATCATTTGTTTCTTAGGAATAATCCTAGTGATAAAATCTTTGGTGATATTTATAAACTAGTTATAAATAGTTATTCTAGGAGAAATTAAAATTTTGAACTTTAATTTTTCTCTCAATAAGAAACTAATACTCATGATGAGGGTTTAGGTGATAAATATTAGCTAAAAGAAATAAAAGATAAAATAAATGAGTTTGAGAGGAATAATATTAGGACTTTGGTTTAAAGACCTAAAAATAAATATATAATTAGACTAAAATGGGGTTTTTGGAACAAATGTGATCAAAATGGAATAAATGATATAAATAAACCAGACTTTTTTTAAAGGATATAATCAAAATGAGGGAATAGATCATTAATTTTTTATGCTCTAGTAAATAAAATTGAATCTATTCATATAATTCTAGAATATTATTTATTTTATATTTTCAAACTATTTCCAATGGATTTTAAGTTTGAATTATTTAATAGATATGTTTTATAGGAGGTTTATATTGAAAAACAACCTAGTTTAGAAAATAAAAAATATAAAAAACATGTTTTTTCATTTAATAAGGAACATTACAAACATAAACAAGCCTCTAGATCTCGGTAAGATAGGTTAACTGGATTTTTATAAGGGAAAAACTTTATTAAAGGAGATAATGATCCAACTCTTTTTATAAAAGAATTTTCTAAAAAACATCAACATTTTCCAATTTTTTTTCAATGACATTATATATGGTTCAATTCCAAAATAATTTACAGATTACATTGTGTGTCTTCTGATGTTTGAGTTTTAAATGATCATTACGGGGGGACTTAATTATTTTATTTGTTTCAAATTTATCAAAAAATAAAATTTGATTTTATATATAAACATAAGTATATAAAATATCTTCTTAAGAAGTTTGTATATTAGAATACTAAAAGTATTCGAACTCATATTGTTACCTCAAATACATTAGATGTTGATGAATTTGGGAAACTAAATGATCATATTATAATTATGGGAATGATTGGAAGTTTTCTATACTTAATATCTACTCATATGGATTTAATGATTTTTATATGATTATGTTCAAGATATAAAAAATCCCAAAAGAGTTACACACTGCATCATCAAAACAAATTTTTTTTTATCTTCAGGGAATTGTGGATTTATTCTTGTTTTACACTTATAGAAATGATTTCAATTAAAATGTTTTTCAGATTCCAAATTTGGTGGACATAGAATGGATAAAAAAATTAGTTTCTGAACTCTTCATTTAAAAGGAAAAGATTTTCTGTCTTCATATTTCGATAACAAAAAGTCAATAACACTTTACATTGTGGTATCCAAGTTTGTTTCAGTTTGATCTTATTGTTTTCAAGTGTTATGGATGAAACAAATACTGACAGACTATGGTATGTGTTTCTGTAAAACTAAAATATTATGTGATAACCCACATTCCATTTCCGTAAATAAAATCCCAATATAAAAATCATGATATATAAACATAGTTATAAGACACCATTTACTTCCTAATCACACACAAAAAGAAGATATCATTTTACACTTCATGAGAACACAATAATAACTTTATAATACTTTACCAAACCCCTTACTTATAATATATATAAATGTATAAAATAGAAACTAAGAATGATCAATATAAATTGATCATTCATATCTACTTATGGTTTACCTAACTTTTTACATTAAAGAACTTTTTTTCATTGGGGGAGTACATAGGCTTCAGTTTTATAAACAAAATTTCTCTCAATACATATTTTTTTTCTAAAAATTTCTATATTAAATAATTTTTAAAATTTTCAACATAAAATTTTAGATTCACTAATTTTTATAGTTTTTTGGATTTTTTAAATATATATAAATTAGTATTTCGTATAACTTTTTTTATAAAAAATTACATTTTAATTTTTTTAAATTAGTCTTTCTAAAAAATCCAAGAAGAACAGTTTATTGGATTTAATTTTTATTAAAATTCATATCTTCACTGCAAAAGGAAATTACTAATCTTAAATATTCACTATTTATATCTTAAATATGTATTTTTTGTAATATTTTTATTCTGTTTCTTATATTTTACAATCTCTCAAAATATTAAAACAAAACTAAATTTTCTAAACTTCTCGATAGTTTCATTGTCCATTAGTAGTTTTCAAAAACATTAAGAGTTCAAATTTATATTTTAATTATTTTTTCATAATTTCTTAACCATCAGATAATATTTGATTTTAAATCTGAGCTATCAAATTTTAATAATTTTAACCATTACCCTGCCTATAAATATATGAGTGGGTCACCATATACCACATCTAATTTTTGAGTGGTTGAAGACCCTCAAATCTAAAATAATTAGTCATTATGATACATTTCAATTTATATATCGAAATATTGTTTTGTATGATCATGTTTGTTCCATTAGATTAGCTTTAAAGAAAATCAATTTAATATACATTGCAATCATATAAGTTGTAATGGAAATATTAATTAAAAAAAGCCGTATGATAAGAATTTTTTTTTAAAATATATTGTTCAATTTCATTGATGAGAAAAGATATATGTGTAAAAATTATATTTCAATCTTCTTTACTAAAGAATTGATACATAATTCTATTCAAATTTATAATTTTTTAAAGTGTTTGATTTGGATCTTAATAAATTTAACCTATTTTAGAAAAAATATAAATTTAACAATTGAACAGTATCAAATTGTTTTTAAATCCCTTTGGAAGGTGAATCTTTTCAGATTATAAAAATGTTTCTAGAGATGTTTGGAACTTATGAGAAATAAAATAATGAATATTTTTTGTTTCCATATTTTGATAAAGTGAATATGATATTTTCTCCAAAACCAAATGAAAGAGTATTATTGTTATTAATAAAAGAGTATCTTGTAATAATTAAGGGTGACCGAGACACCCTAAAAGCACTATAAATTTTTTTAATGATTAATTGATGAATACAATGAAAACTAATATAGAAAAATATTTTTTGTTGTCAACAAAGGTGATAAATAAGAGTTATATTAAATTAATAATTCTCTAGTTTCTTTATATTATAAATGGGAAGTTAGTGAGATTAATGGATGTGATGAAAATAAAAAATCAAGAAGATTCTAGGAGGAAAAATTTCTCATTAATTAGTTTTGAAAAAATTTATAGGGTGAATTTATTTTTACTTGAATCTCACAAATATTTTTGAAAAATTAGATAGATGTCTACTATATGTTGATGTCCAATAACTCAATGAATGATTTCAAGATAAACGAAAACCATTTTTATCTCCACCTAATATGAAAAAAAATCAAAACATTGATCGATGAGGCATATAAATTAAAAATGAAGATAAAATATGAGAAAAAAGAAGTGAACCTAGAGTTTGTATTATTCAAGTAGTGGTCTTATCATTAAAATAGGGAACTAAATATGAATTAAAAGCTAACAAAAAAGGACAAAATAATAATTCATGAATCTAGAGTAGTCTAAAGTCTTATAAAAGGTGTCAATAGGGAGAATAGAGATATTCCTACTACCGATCATGAAGGATAAAAGGTTTTTTCAATATCTCCTTTATTTGTAGTTCATCCAATTTATCCACAATTTGAAATTTCTCAGTCAGTTCTAATTTATATTCCCCAATCCATATCAGTATAATTTCTAGTTGGAACTTCTAATGTTCTTGTTGTAATTGAGAAATAAAAATTAAAGGTTATTGAAGTTGAAGGAAAGGTTCAGGAAAAGTTGTTGAAATTATAAAATTCGAAAATAATTATAGAAAACTCAAATTTGGATGTAATGATTTATTTTTTATATAGTTATAATATGAAATAGATTAAAATTACTCTAAATACACTTTTTTAGAAGTGGAATCTAAAGATGAATAAGAAGAAGAAGAATATTTGAAAAAGTGTTATAAAGAAATATCTTCCTTTACAAATAAACCCAAAAGGATGTTAATATTATCTTTGAGAAATAATATAGTTTAGAAAAAGAAATTAAAATCCAATAGTCTCAGACTAGTGTACCAGATTGATCAGATTCTGATAAAAATATAGTAGTAATGGAAAATTGTGTGGTTGAAAATGTTAAAGAAAAATAATAAGAGATGGTTGAATTTTATCTTGGAAATTCATGGTGGCATGTGTCAGATATTTCATTTTACATAATAGATTAATAGGAAACACAATGGGATAAATTAATGGAATTTCAATTTACACATGTCAGTGAGTTTGAATAGTAATTGTTCAATTCAGTTCTATTAATTCCAAATATTGAATCTCAATGAAAAACAAGAATAGGTAACATGCCTTATAGAAATTATAAAAATTAAATTATTTGGTTGAGATAGTTGTAAATAATGAAGGTAAATTTAATGATTTTAAAATAAAACCAAAAGACAAATATAGAAGAGTCAATTTTATTTAGATGGACAATAGATACAGAGAGAGATATGGCTATTCATGATTAACAATTTTATATTCTTCAGAAGTCATCTTGGGAAATTTTAGATTCATTTGAAAATCTATCTACATATGTTGATGAAAAGATCATATTTCTTGATCATTTAATGAAATTATATTAACATCAATAAATAATGGATTTGAATAAGTAGAATTATCTATTGAATAAGATGGTAAATAGTTTAAAAGTGAATGTTCCAGGAACATATTTTTGAATGAAGAAGTTAATAGGATTACATTACAAGTAAGAAAATTTAATGTAATATAAGAAATGCAATGGAAACTAGGGAAAAAAGAATATATAGAAAAGAAGAGTTAGGAGGAGTTTAAGAAAATGAATGTTATCATGATAAAACTATAGAATAATGAATATTTTTATTATAAAATCATAAATATTATTGTAATATTCAAACTCATTTTAAAAGAATAAAACTATGAATGTTATTTTGTTCATATTGTTGGTAAAATGTTTTCCAAAATTTTATTTATGAATTTTCTATTTACATTATTTTTATGATGAATGTATATCTTTTAAAAAAAATTCTTGGAATTTTTTGTATTAACAGTTAAAGTAATTTCTACTTCTAT
This sequence comes from Viscum album, assembly GCA_963277665.1. Taxonomy (NCBI): domain Eukaryota; kingdom Viridiplantae; phylum Streptophyta; class Magnoliopsida; order Santalales; family Viscaceae; genus Viscum; species Viscum album. The sequence continues at coordinate 76,563,577 of OY728163.1, read as the reverse complement.
GTTTCTTTTTGAAAATCACAAAGGGGGATAATTTTTCAAGGAATTAATTGTGAGAGAACTATTTAGAGAAGTTAATAAGGAAAAAATATTTAAATAATTTTATTTGGAGGATTATTTTAGTCAGGGGGAGTTTTCCATTAAACACGATATCTTATTTATTTATTATGAATGTCAATTTTCATATTATAATGAATACATAATGAAATGGGGAGATAAAAGATAAAGAGTTATATTTTTACAAGTTACTAAAGTGAATCTTAATTTTTCAAAACTATTAGTTTATTTATTAATGTTTTGAGTTTTATTGTTTTAGGAAAGGAAAATATTGTTGAGTTGAAATTTTACTTTCTACCATTTCCATCCTTGGTTTTGAAAATCATAAAACATTCTAAAAAATATCTTATGAAACAAAATTATTTCACAAGTTTTATAATTATTTTTTAGAAAAAATATTATTATAGTGAATTTAATTAACACATATAAACTAAATGAATTTAAACATTATATATTGGTCTGATCCATCGAACTAACACTAGTCGAATCCATCAATCTAACAGATTTTCAATCCATCAGATTGATGATATCAAATCTATTAGTTTAACAATATCTTATCTTGGTGTGATTATATCTATTATATATATATGAATATATATTATATTAGTGTGATTAAATGTAATAAATTGGTATGATCATATTTATTCTATCGGTGTGATGATATAAAATTTATCTGTATAAAAATATTCATTCCATCAGTGTGATGATTTTTATTTTATCGGTGTAATGATTTATAGTCTATCGGTAAGAATGGTTTATTATGTTGGAATAACATGTTCTATTCCATTAGAATAAGATGTTTTAACCAGATTTTGATATATTATTACTTGTCATAATATTTTTTAACATTATTTTAACAGCTCTACCGATCTTCATCGGATGAATATATGATTTATTAGGCCATTATGTGAAGAACATCCTAGGTCAATGAATCCAACTTCGAGATTCATTGAAATATGACCATTGAGGGGAAGCCTATAAATAGGAGTACATTTGAGGATATTTGAGCTGATGCATTTACAACTCAACATGTCTAAATATTTCTCTTTCTGAATATCTCATTTTTGGATTTGTAATTTTCATTGAGTTTTTTTCTAAAGATTCTAAGTGAGGAAGTGTAATATCTTCAGAATTTTTTTTCTTTGTTATCCAATCTGGTTTATATTGAGGGATTCTGAGTCTAATAAGATATGTGATAATGATTAGGTTAATCTACAAATTCAAGGGGATTAAAAGACACAATTGTTACCGATCATAAGATCAAGATCATTATTTTTTATGAATGAAATTTCTATATAAATATTCATATTGATGGATTTCCTAGAGTGAAAAGACAGACCTTATAGTTATGTCAAAATCTGTGGACATCTTATTTCGTGATTTTTGACTTAGTTAACTCTTAATAATAAATGGTAGAATATATTTTATAGATCATTTATTTCATCCTTTATTTATTGTAATATTTTATATTACCTGTTTTAACATGTTTTATATTCCACCATTCAATTTTTGTAAGAATTTTTTTGACTATATCATTATAATATCAATTTAACTAGACTATTTGTATGTCCCTTTAATAACTCTGATTTATTGGATGAATTCTAACTCTAATACATATACTGTAATTATCAGAAAATTTGTGTGGCTAATAAATATAAAAATTGAGTTTTGGGTTTTATGTATCTAAAAATTTTAAACTAATAATCACCACACTCTTATAGACATCCTATAAACTTATGATCCAACAATAAATATAATAATTAATTTATTAGAAGGAAAATATACATATTCATACTATTAAGGTCAAAATACAGTAACTCTTATTACACCAGTGAACACCCAATGGGTAAGGTGTGGTAATATTATATTATCATGGGGTGGTTTGAAAAACATATTTTTGGGATGTCTTCTCGTTGATATTGAACTTATCCCATAAATTTTTCCCCTGACGATTTATTTTTTAGATTTAAACATAGGATAGATCAAGGAAAAATGATAGAGATTTTATATCCCATTGAAGGTCTGGTAAATGGTATTCATTGGGTACGATCCTACTAGTTGTGTTCATCACTTATTTTTAATATTATTATTAGCATAACTACCAAATTCACGATCTTGAATTAGTTACCGTGAATTTGGTGTCAAACATTTAAAGAAAATATCTCTACATGGAGAAGTGTAATATATAGGTGAAAAAAATCATCAAGTATGTATTCCCAAAAAAGGTGCATAATATTATTAAACAAATGTGGTTAAATCTAATCTAGGATTAAATTTTTTCAATCCATTACCATCCTAGCAAGTTAAAAAAAAGTGTCCGATTCTCTGAGTAGAATGGATCCTGCAACTCTATACATGATGAGTATTGCAAGAGATCTAATATTCTTGTGCATAAAAAGGATCTATATGGTAATAATAAAAGTATATACATCCTAACTTAATAAAATAACTACTCACCCATACATTATTGAGATGATCAAAGAGGCCCAAAAAGATGATGAGCTAATATAGATGAATCTAGTAAATATTCTAGAGTTTATATTTGTTGAAGATAAAGTTATAGGGCTTTGAACAAAGATATGTGTCCTATTAAAACCATTGCTGAAGAGGGAAACTATGGATGATTCACATGTCATATATTTCTTTATTCATTTAGGAATAACTATAATGTATAGATATTTGAAAAGATTTTTTTTATATAATGAAGAGAGATATTGCAGAGTTTTTATCTCGATGCTTTCATGACAGCAAGTTAAGGATGAATGACAAATGTCTAATGTTATTACACAACCATTTACTATACAAGTATATAAATGAGAAAACGTAACTAGGGATCTCATCATAGGACTCCCCGTGAAACATAATAGTAATAATACTATCTTTGTGGTAGTCAGCCACCTTACAAAGTTAGCTCATTTCATTACTATTAAGGGATATTTCTCTTTTGACCGACTCATTATGATATACATAAGGGAATCAATTAGACTGCAAGGAGTAACAATCTATATAGTATCTGATTGAGATCCAAGGTTCAAAATGAAGTGTTAGATAATCATTTATCAATCATTGAATATACAAGTGGGAATTAATAATGATTATCACCCTCATCTGGTGGTTAGTCTGAAAGGACCATTTAAAACATTGAGGATATTCTAATATTGTGTTAAATTGATTTCCATGAATGTTGGAATTAGCACCTTTCTCTAGTAGAGTTATTATATAAAAACATTTTCCATTCAATTGGTCAAATATCTTCTTAAGAGGATCTCTATGGGAAGAGATGCTAGTCTCCAAAATGCTAAGATAATGTTCGAGAGAGAATGTTTATGGGTCCTAATCATTTCCAATATATAATAGAAAGGGTTCAAACCATTCAATTTCATTTGGAATCCATAAAAATTTTATATAAAATCAATGATGAAAATCTTTGATGAGATTTGCAGTTTTATTTCAGTGATAAATTTTTTCTTCAAATATAAAAATGGTAGAAATTCATGATATTTGGGATGAAGGGAAACCTTAGTCTAAATTACATGAACCCCTTTGAGATCCTTGTTCGCAATGGAGTTATGAACCATAAACTAGAAATCCCAAATAACTTATCTCCGGTATTAAATGTGTTCCAAGAAGAAGTAAATACATGAACCCTCACTGGTACTAAATCCGGAGGTGGTACCAATGGAGAATGATCATTCATTAGAGGATAATCTTATGAGGATATTAGATCTTAGAGAAAAAGTTCTATGAAACATGGAAACAAACCTTGTAAAATTGTTGTGGTAGGACCAAAATAATGAAAAAATGACATGGGAATCAGAAGCAATGATTATAATAAAAATGTTGAATAGTGATAATATGATTACTATTTATTAATTGTCATGATAAATGCCTAATGACAAAAAGAAAAGTGACGACCTTGACCTGTAGTATCATACACTATGAGGCACATTTATTGGAGTTTCCATGGGAGTTATAATCTTCAGTATTTTCCCTTGATCAAGCCCAATAAATTATCTAATAATTATAGCATGTGTGAAACTGTTTATGGTAGAAGTTCATTCTCATTGCTATCATGAACCAAACCAAATTTATCGAATAACCCCATTAGAATCCCACCATTATACACCTTACCCTAATGGCGCTCACGCATGTAGTGATGGGTTTTGTATCTTGACCCTAATATTATGAATTTTTTTATATTTACTTTCCAATAAAAAATAAATATATTTATTCCTTGTTTTTTACTTAATAAAAAAATAAGTAATGAATTTGTTAAAAATTAGATTTTATTTGGAAAAAACTTGAATTGGTATTTTTGGGTAATAAGAAATTTCAATTAATAAATTCATTTTTATGAGTTCATGAATTATTTAAAAAACTATATTTTAATAAATTATTATTATTAAATATTATATAAATTCTATTATAATATAATGAAGTGAGAATTTAGATTTTATAAGGTTTAGGAAACTATTATTATCAAGAAACCAATATTTCTCAATAAAATATGATTTTAATTTAAAATTATTATTTATAATATGTTTATAATTATTTAGTTAAAATATATTTTTTTAATTAGCACATCAAAATTTTCTGAAGGTTAATTTTTCCTAATTTTATAATAAAATTGAATTCTCTACTAAAATTTAAAAATATTATAAATATATAGTTTGTATTATGAAATAATAATTACCCAAAAATGATGTAATATGATTCAGAAAAGGTATCCTTGGAAAATTTTATATTTACACTTCAAAATTATGTGTTTCTATGTTATTTTATTAATTTTATAAACCCTTTATGAATCCTCCCAGACCAATATTAAATTATTAGGTTTTAAAATCGATTCATTATAAACACGACTCACTAACACATCACAAAGGAATTTATTTTAAAGTTAATAGTTCAATGAAATATAAAATAATGAAAAACACTAAATTTTTATATAAATAATAGGAAAAAACCTGGGATTATTTTTGGTTTTTATTACTTTATTTTATAATTTCCTAAACCTATGTTTGGGAAATAATAAAGAACTCCACTCTCTTTTCCTATATGAACCCACCCAAGATCCCATTCTCTTCACTAAAATCCAATATAGCACATCTATTATCTTCCCTTTACTCTATATTTCACTTTAAAGGTTCCCCAATGCTATCAATAAGCTCCACCAAGAAATTTTTAAACACCCCTTCAAGGTAAGATATCCTCCACTTATCCTCTTTATTCACGCATCTTCTTTATGTAATCCATTTTTCTTCAAATTACTATTGATGGGATATACGTTTCTTCATCCCTATTACTGAAATTTTGATTTTAAATTACTTTAAACCCTTTTCACTCTCATTAATACATCCCATGATTCATTATGTATCCCCTTTATACTGTAGAAATTATCCTATGTTTTTCCATGTCAAAATTTTATTCCTACACCATTTTTGTATTATTACTATTAATTAAAAAATTATCATATTGGATTATATTAAAAAATATTCCTCTTATATCCCTTGTAATTTATATGTGATAATATGCCACTTTCCCTCCCGTTATTCTATCCTAGGATTCATTATGTACTATTATTATTCGACTAAAATTATCCTCCAATTTTCTATGTGAAACCTTTTTATTGTGAATACCATCACCATTTGCAGTCAATCATACTCACATATATATATATATGTATACTAATTTTATTGGTAAATTACATTTATTTATTTTACAATCATTAAATTTGGGATTAAAGTTTATGAAATATGATTATATGTTGAATAATCTATGTGGCACACTTATGCATGTGCATGATATGAAAGTGACTAGTGCACCCAAAATTATATAGATCTCTAAATGAGATGAATAACATGATGGAAGATCATATAAGGTATATTTTTATTATTCCAAACTATCTATCAAAAATCACAGTTAACAATTGTCACATAGTTTAATTTCTAAACACGTCAATAAAGTCAAGGATGACATCTCATGTAAGTTCATCTAATAATGGTGACAAAGGAATGAAAGCCAAATGTCCTCTGTAAAGAAAATGTGGAAAGATAAACTAAGGTAAATGTCACAAGTGAACAAAGATATTTTTTTAATTGTGAATCAATAGGGAATAATGTATCCAATTTCCATTAAAAATTGAATAATGTGATGGAGGTAAATAATAATCAATCTAAGGTACCATGTATAGTTATATGTAATAAATGTGGAGAAGATTGGAATTATCCAAGACAATTACCTATTCTAATGGATGATAAGAATGATGAGAACCAATAATATTTATGATTAAGGGAACAAGGAAATTATTATATAAATATGAATCATGATGACTAGAGTACACAAAACCTTTACTCTAAAATTGTGTATGTCTTGTTGTATTTAAATTAATTCCATATTGGCATATCACGCATGTTTTATGAGACCATTGAGTAACCACATGGAATTATTTGATATAATCAAGAATCAATTATAGGATTATTGTATCACATGTTGATGTTTGTGGAATGTTTCCTTAGTAAAATCATTCCTATCACCATTTAGTGTAATTTGATGTTATCTAAGATATGACAAGATTTTCCTTTTATAAAGCCAATATAAATTTATGAGGGAAGTAAAATACCCTCATAAATTTTAATTTACCTCTGATTCACTAAAATATCAAAGATGATGATGATTCATTGTAGTAAAAAATATCAATCATGAATATTATTTCAGTATGAAAAATCTTATCTAGACTAAATAATTGAGATTAAAGAAAAGGCCATCCTAGTATACATTCCCACCAGGAATTCAATAATGTGATTCCATGACAATTACATGATATTTCTCCTAAAAATTGCTTATGTTTCAATAAAACTTATACCAAAACCTAGAAACATTATTAAGCCATGTCATCACCAACAATGGGATATCTATGGATCCTTCAAAAATAGAGATAATTTTTGTGTGTCCTATAGAAATCTCTATGATGGGAATCTATAGTTTCCATGGAAAATATAGATATTATCATTTCTTTTTAAGAAATTTATCATTATTTTCAATCCCCAAAACCAAGATAACTTGGAATGGTTTGTTGTTTTTCATAGACTACTCTATGTTAGGAATGTTTTAAAGAAATGAAGAAGATGTTAAAAAATGAACAAGTACTCAGATTACTCACCAATAGAAAAGGATTTGGTATTTATAACAGTGAATCCGAAAAGGTCTTAGGTTTTTTAATCATGAAAAATGATGAGGTGATAGGTTATTCAACCCTCTAACTAAATATCAATGAGAAGAACTTCCCAACTCATGATCTATAATAAGTTTCAGTGACCTTCTCATTAATGATTTTGAGACATTTTCTCTATGGTGAGAAGTGTGGTATATTTATATACAAACTCTAACTTCATCTAGTATATATTCACACAAAAAAAGATTAATATGTGAAAACATAGGTAGTTAGAGATGACCATGGATTATGATTGTTAAATCCATTACCATCCTAGTATGTAAAATAATATTGCATATGCTCTGAGTAGAAAGTATTCAACAAATCTCTCCATTATGAGTAATGTAAGGGACCGATATTTATGTACATGAAAATGATAGATATGGGAAAAATAAAAGGATATCCATCCTAACCCGCCAAAATAACTACAGAACCATAAAATCTTGAGAGGATCATGGAGGCTTAGAAATATTTTGAGTTTCTATAGAAGAAGGTAGTGAATATTCCTGAGTTTGAATTTGCTGAAGATAGAGTTGTATGGTTTGGAACCGGGATATTTATACCATAAAAAGCATAATTAAAGTGGTATCTTTTAGATTATGAACATAGATCATCTTTCTCTATTCATTTAGGAATCACTAAGATGTATAAAGATATAAAAAAATGTTTATTGTGGGAAGAAATCATGATAGGGATTGTGGAGTTTGTATCTTGAGGAATTTTATGACCTAAAGTCAAGGTTGAAGGATTAAAGTATAAGGGTATGATGCAAGTATTTAGAATATCAGTATAAAAATGGTAAAAATAACAATATATTTCATCATAGGAATCCCTAGGACACCTAAAGTTAATAAATCCATCTGGGTGGTAGTCTATCTCCATACCAAGTTAGTGAATTTATTTTCTATCATGTAATGTTTCTTACACGAATAACTTTATTTCATATACATATGGGATGTTGTAATACTACATGGAGTGTCACTCTCTATTGTAGCTAACTGTGATCAAAGGTTTACCTTGAGGTTTTGGAGAAGCCTCCAGCTTGTTTTAAATAATGAACTGAGCATCAACATTTCTTATCCCACTTAGATTGATGTTAAGTATGAAATTACCATTTAATCTCTAGAGGATATACTAAGGTCTTGTTCAATGGAGTTACACGGATTTTGGGACCAACACTTTCTTCTAGTGTAGTTCTCATATATATATTTTCAAAATTATTGAATTAAAATTGAGCATTATGAATCTCTATATAAGAATAGGTTTCAGAATCCAACATGTTTGGAAGAATTTGGAGAAACTAAGTTGATATGAATAGATATTAGCTTTGAGATGATAGAAAATGTTCAAACAATTTAGCGTCACATGAAATCCTCAAAAAGCTGACAAAAACTTTATGTAGGTAATCATCAATATGACTGAAAGTTTGTGGTGGATGATAAATATTTCCTTCATATATTTTCATGGGAGATATTATTGAGGTTTGGGAAGAAGGGAATGCGTAGTCTAAGATACAATTACCCCTTTGAGATCCATATTCACATCAGATTGTGGATATATTGACTAACACACTTATATACATATCTCTAGTACATGATGTGTTCCATATATCACTCTTGAGGAAATAAATATGAAACCCCATACAAACACTAAATACAAAGGTGATACCATTGAAGAATGATATTTCATATGAGTATTAGTCGATGAAGATCTTATGACATATAGAAAAAGTTCTATGAAATAATACATCTCTCCTAGTTAATGTTTTGTGGCTGGACCACAAGTTTGAGTAAGCAACATATGATCCAGAAGTGGTGATGAAACCAAAGAAACCTTTTCTATTTTAGTGTTTGAAATGAAATCATTGAGGGTGATATTTTTAAAGGGGGGATAATGTAAGGACTTATACATATATATATGAAATTCCATTTTTAAAAGAAAATGTTTCATATTTAAACACATACACTACATTATTTATATTGAACCATCATATGTTATATCCTATAGAATTTAAAAGACCGTTAAGCATCATATACTAGATAATATATTAGTTGAACAGTTATCATATGATTATTATATGTTATGATTTATGATAAGGTCTTATTAACATAGAAAATAGAAGCAATGGCCATGACTGGTAGGATCGTACAATATGAAGCTCATATATTGGATCTTCAAAGGGATATAACTTCTATGATATTTTCCCAAGATTAAGTCCCAGCTTTATATAATTACTAATGATTGAGAGAAACTGATTATGGGAGAAGTTCAATCTCATTGAGATCAATGCCCAAAACATGTTCACTAAACCACTCCATGAGAATCTAACATTGTGCACCTTACTTTTATGGTTTTCACTAGTGTTATAATGGGTTATGTATTTACTCCCTAATAAATGAATATTTATATTTTCTTTCCAACAAATTAATTAATATATTTATTATTTATTTTTTTACATTATAAATTATTAATTAATGATTTTATAAAAAATATATTTTTATATAATTAATCTTGAATTTTATTTTTTGGTAATATCAAATTTCAATTACTACATTCATTTTGTTTAATTTATGAATTAAATTAAAATTTAAAAAAAATTATTATTATTTGGTAGTATATATAAAATATAAATGAAGATATTTTTTTATAAAGTGAAAATATAATTTTTATAAGGCTCATAAAGTTTCTATTATCAAAAAAGTATTTTTTAGTAAAAAATGACTATAATTTAAAAGAGAAATTTTTTATAAAAAAAGAATTATTATGATCAAATAAATATATTTTTTGTAATCATGACATAAAAATTATACAATAGTTAATTTGTCATAATTTTTTTAGGTTGTCAAAATTCTGTGTAAAAACTAAATAATAAATAAATATATTGTATGCAATATGATGTCATAATGAACCAAAATTGATATAATTTGTACTGTAATAGATATTCACAACCAAAACTATATTTTTCCTTTAAAATATTGCGTTTTAAAGTTATCTTATTAATTTTATAAACCCTTTAATAATTCTCTAAAACCTGTATTATATTAAAGATTTTAAAATCATTTCTTTCTAAGTATGACTCCATTTCACAACACCAAGGGTATTATTTTAATGTTCTTAATTCATGGAAATATAAAATAATGAAAAAAACTCATCTCTCGTAGAAACCATGGGAAAAAACTATAACGTCGTGACCCTAGAAGCCAGGAGTCAGTGCATTATTGTAATACATTAGCATGATTATAAGGAATCAAATCCCTTTGTATCAACCAATTTAACAGTCTTGGAAAATATATTGCATTCTTGAAAATTACATTACAATTTAAAACATAAAATACAACATGGATAATCCATTAAGAATTCCATTATTTTACTCAATTAACACTGTATATAAATCATAAAACACTTCTTAGAATCTTGGGAATATAAAACATAAGAATAGGCAGAGCTCAAATTCTCATTAAGGGTAAACAATATAGCATAAGCTATCATAAATAAGCTTAAAATTTTAAAGCAAGGTATACAACTGAAACATAATAATTTTTAACATAGTAATCAGCATAATATGGAAAGAATAAATGAAATAATTCCATCTAGACCTTCACATGGATATTCTACTACTTTAATAATAATATATAATATCAATAAATAATCTTATAATGAGGGAATTCATTTTTTTGAACATCATAACTATGTTGTCAAGGCCTCGTGCCAAGACCATATGTAACTATTCCTTTACAGACTCATTCTAATACAACACTTTATGTCACTAGACCTACTAATGTATCATGGAGATATAGTGCCCCCCATCCATCACTTACTATGCCCAATGCATTACTCTTATAAAAAGGGTGAATCATAACATTGGAATTTGTATTAAAATTATCAAATTAAATGTTGATAATTAAACCATAAACAATGAATGCTATAAATAATAGCATAGCCACAATCAGACATATCATAAAAAATTCAATCCAATATAGAATATTGTATCATAATAAATCATCCTTAATTAAAAAAAATCTAACAAAGTATGCTGACATAGATGAAAATAATCTAATAAAATCATTAAAACTCTGTTAGGGAGATATCCATTTTTTCATTTAAATCAATTAAAATCCATGAAATTATAAAAGAAAACCTTCATTTTGAAAATAACACAATTAAGTTATAATAGAATCTTTAAAACATTAAGGTATCATGACACTGTAAATAGATGCTTGCGCTGTAGAGGATAAAAACATTTTTTCCTTAATTTGTCGAAATGGTCATAAAGTACCTCATTTGAAAAATGAAAAAAATATTCCTTTTAAATTTTTTTTATAAAAATTCAAACATGGGTAAAAATGAAATTATACAACTATCTACAATATTTTGAAATACATTTTCAAGAATCATGGACATGGATGATAATTGTGTCTTAGTAGATACTTACGTATAAACAACATCAGATAATAATAAGATTTCAAAATTAACCCTTACCATGTACATTATTTTAGTTAGGGGTGTGTTAACCTCCTTTATAATGGTTAAATATTTGATTTAATTATACAAGGACTATATAATTTTTTATGATATCATACATGGTTCTCTTATACTATTTGTTTCATAATATTTCACTATTACCATTGTTTCGGGTTTTAATTACTTTTTTCCTATACTTGTGTTGTGGTGTAATTCATGATTATTATGAATATGATATATTTTATTCACATAAATAATGATTTTTTTTCATTAAAATTATGTTTACTCACATTAGTCTTGAATAGATTGTGTGGAGAATGAATCTCATCGCATCGTGGAAACGGTAGGTTGTACGTTTTCACAGGCAATAATCTCATTCCCTTAGTGGTTAAATAGTAGGGAATATGATGGTATAATAATTATATAGCATTATTATAATGTAATATTAATTTTTTATATCCATTATACACATCATTATACCCATCCAAATAAATTAGTGTTGAATAACGAATTACACAATGACGTGGAGACGGTAAGCTGTACGTATGCATGCATGGTGATATTGTTATTCGTAGAATAGATAAAAAAGGGAATATGGTTTTAAAATTTTCATATAAAATCTCAGAATTTATATGATACTAGATTTTTTACTTTATTATGGAAACAAACTTGGAAGAGGAAGTAGATGAATAAAATAAATTAAATTGAATTGGTAAAACAATTACCGCTTCTTCGAGTGTCCTCTTTTGATTTTCACAAAAATAATCTTTAGGTCGGATTTATGCTGTAATAATCACATCTAGGATGAATTGAGGGGATTTTTTATGAGAAAAGGGTAGTTTTTGGAAGAACTAAATGGCTCAAGGTTTTCTAAGGAAGTGAGGGAGTATGTGCCTTTTTATAAGGGAGGAGAGGTGAACTCTTGGAAACTATCAAAATATTAAAATATAATAAGACTATTCAAGATAAAATTACTTAAAAATGAACCATAAATAAAAATTAGAATACATTATAAACCATCTACTATCATATTGTGATTATTTAACATTTTTTTATTTTTAAATAATTTAATAATAAATGATTCAATAAGATATCGTTATTTCCCTATTTAATACTATTCCTTTAATTTGACATAAAATATAATAAAAAAGTAGGAATTCTAATATAATTCATTAAAATATATATATAATATATCATCTTGATCTAGGAAAGTTTTTAGACACATTTAATAATAAAAATATATCAATATAATATTACTAAAACCATTTATTCTATTTTTATGTTGATTAAGTAATATTTATTTTCAAATTGAAGAGACTTTTTATGTATTTATATAACTTATAAAAATTTAAAATATATTTATTTAATGAATATTATTTATTTTATATCAAAATATGCATTTATATTCCCCATATTTTCATTTTTTTCTATGTGGACACATAAAATACATTAAAACACAAGATAGTGATATTTTGTAAATATCATTAATTTAAACAATATATAATTTATATTCATGAAAAAGTATCCATTAAACAACTAAAAATATATCTTAATGTGAAACTAATTGAATATCCTTCATAAAATAATTTTTTGACAAGTTTTGGTTTTATATTAATCCTTATAATTTTTATTTACTATTAATTAATCAATTTAATTTTAATTGTTGTAATAACATTTAAAATATTTAAAGGTATTAATGTTTTAATTATATGGTGTAAATTTTCTATAAATCGCATTTAATGAACTTTTAGACCATATAATAACCATTTTTACTTTTTTAGTGTCTTTAAATATTTGTAAATAATTTAATAAATTATTAGTTTTATAAAATATCAATACTACAAATTTAGACACTATTCATAACGTTGCCTTTAATTAAAATAAAAAAATAAAGATAAATTTGAAAAAAACGTTTAATATACTAAAAGAATGCAATGGTACACTATACAATTCTTGTAACACCTTAATTAATTCAAAATATATTTATTTCAATATTTTTGAAACCATTTATTTGATATTTCTATTAATAAAATAATTTCTGCATCACTATTGTGTCATCATTAAGGGTAGTTATTTAATATATAAAAATTATAAATAAATTATTATGATGTAGGGAATTATTTTATCTCTCTATATACTATTTATAATTGATTTAAAATCCTCATTATTCTTGTATTAAAATTAATATACTTATATAAAAGGTGAGTGTTAAATTTTATCACATTCATTGATTTTAATAATATTCGTGTCGTATTATTTGAAAAGTTTCCATTAAATGATTCCATGTCAAAACAAAGTTATAAGGGTCACATTTAGTCATCAAATATTATTTTTATAGTATTTAGGGTAATTTTATATTATAATTTTTACCTTTAATTACTCGATTTACCCTTAACCACATTAATAAAAGAATTACTAAAGTTAGTATTCATAATATCCAAAACAAATTAAAGAAACCTATTAAAATAATTTGTATCCACTGATTCCCAATATGGAATCAATTTATAAATATTTAAATTATAGATGTTATAGTAAATAATTTAAAATTAATCCACATTGATAAAGTGAGAAAATGAGTTTTTTTAAAAGTAAAAACCATCAAAAGATTGACATGTGTTTATTTAAGATTTCAGAATGAAATTATCTGCAATGAAAAAATTTTGATTAAATATAAAAAATATAATCTAATCATACATGAAAACCATTAAAATTTATAATTTATCACTATATATGTTTCGATAAAAAAAAGTAATTTTCAATTAAAATTTAGTATTTTTCACCATTCATCAAAACATGAAACTTATAAAAAAATACAAAAAATTGAACCAAAGTAAATTGTGATATTACTCTTGAAAATAAAAATTTTATTTATTAAAATTGAATATATAAAAATGTCAAATATTTAATTTAAAATGGATTCATCATTAAATGGCAATAAAACTACATTTTTTGAGAAATACTTATTTTATCTGAAAAAATTAAATCTTTTATGCTATCATTATTTAAAATACATAAGATGAATTTTAAAATTATAAGTCATATATAATTCTAAATGTGTATAATATTATTCATACCTTATAATTTAATGGCTAGGTTATATAATATATTAAATAATTTAATTTTATTAATATATTTTTGTTCGGTTAACCTTTGCCTTATACTTAATGAAAGCCAAATAATATTGTGTGTAGTGAAAGCATAACATAGGTTTTCATAAAAACAAAGAAAGAAAAAAAATTAATTTTATTCACAAAAAAAATACTTTAATGTATCAAGTTGTTACAAAAACCATATGAGGGTTTGTGGTTTTGATTATTTTATTGTATAGAATCCAAAACCTTTTTTTGGAAAATAATAAAGAACTGCCCACCATTTTCCTATTTAAACACACAAAATATCTCATAACTCTTCATTAAAAACCATTGTATAATGACTATAACCTGACCTTAACTATCTATATACCTTACAAGGATAACCCAAGTTCTCACAAAGAACCTTCCAAAATTTTATAAACACCCACTCAAGGCAAGGACACTCTCCATCTCCTCTTTATTCAAGCAACTAATTTATGTAATGCCTTTTATCATCCAATTACTATAGATTTGATATGTTTTTATAAATACCTCTTAGAACCATTATGATATAAGTGTGATTATATTCCCCTTTCATTCTCATTAATATCTCTCATGATTCATTACATACCCCTGTTTTAATATTGAAATTATCTTGCGATTTTTCGATGTCAAACTATTATTTGTGGCCCATTTTTCCTTATTTCTTTTAATTAAAAATTTCCATGTTTTATTATGTTAATAAATATACCTATTTATAAACTCATGATTTCCAAGTGATTATATATGCATTTCCCTCTCATTAAGTTATCCAATTATTCCTTATATACCCCCATTATGATGTCGAAATTATTCTATGATTTTCACATGCCAATCCTTTATACTATGAATACCATCACCATTTCCACTCAAGGGTAAACACATAGAAATACCTATCAATATTTTATTAGGGAATTAAATTTATTTATTACACCATCCTTAATATTGATAATAAATTTGGTAAAATACGATTCTATGTTGAATGATTTATGTGGAACAATTATGCATGTACATGATATGAAAGAGATCGGTGGCATAGAATTATATAGCACTCGAGTTCATTGGGTAATGATTTATTTTAATGAGACATAATTTGTGGGATTAAGGAATAAACCTAATAAATTATGTTACTTTTCCACCATGTTGTGATATCTTTGTGGTTATCATTGGCCTATGATTATGCTTTCGAGTTTAATGTTGTTTCCACATTCCCATGTTGCCTTTATGTTATCACTGTATATTAGGATTTGATGTTCATTTTTTGATTCTCACCACTTTTTATGTCCCATTTAAATTCATATTTACTAACTTATAATAACTTCATCATGTTTTTTTGTTATTACCTTAAAGGGATTTATAGCTTACCCCTTTCTTATGTACATATCGTGATTTTCCGGTGCAGCTTTTAGATAAATGGAATTTTAGAGCACGCTAAAGAATATTTCATTACCATTTTTGTATCCATGTATAAAATAAATTTACTAGATAATAATTTACAAAATATAATAGGATTACCAATCTTATAGATTACAATAAGTGTGTTTTTATCTCGTATATCATTATATAATGTGTATTAAAAATATGGGTTGTAATAGTTGGAACCCAGGGAATAATAGAAGTGTGAAACACAAAAAATATATAATATTGGGTTCAAATTATTATTAAACAATCTGAATCTAGAAAAATAAATTCCAATGTTTCTTTAAGTATCATGTGGAAAAAAATTTAATCATGAAAAATAAAATTGATCAAAAGCATAAGTAGTGCATTATTCGTTAGAAGTTGACGATTTGATTCACTCCCCATCATAATTTCATGAATCAAAGTCACCTAAATTGAAGTCCTCTAGATATTCAACATGTTCTAAAAAACTCCTAATTTTTTTATCTCTGATTCCCTATTCTTTTTATGTCAAACAGAAGTGATTTATGATGTCCCTATGATTGTCTGATGAACACATACTCGATTGAGAACACATGATCGACCTGACCTCATTATCAGTTTGGAATCTATATCTAATGGAATGAGAGGAGTGGAGAAGAGGGAATATATATATATATATATATATATATTCAAATCATGGAGATCACTAATCTAGTGGCTAAAATGTTTTTTTATACTTAGGTTTTACTTTCCAAAATTTCACATTGGTACATAGAATGTAATAACCTTCATTTAACAACTTTTCACACATTTATGACTTAATAAATTTATCATAAATATAAAAAATATGCTATCACTCACTTTTAAAACTTTAAAACGTTATTTGATAAATTAAAAACCATTATGTCGGTCCACAATCTCGTCATATATTTTAAAGAACCACGAATTAGTTAAGTTTGTTTGAAATATTTTATTTTCTCATATTCACTTTTATGATAAAAAACATGTGAATAAAATGAGAAATAAATTCATTCATAGTTATTCTATAAAAGAATAATATTTTTGAATTAGTTTTTACTTTATATCAATCAAAAATTGACGTTCACTATCCCCCACTAGTGGACCCACTTCTTTCAAAAACCATATTTTTTTCGAATAGGTGTAACTTATTGATACACTTAGTGTTTGTCCCTCTAGGTACTTATCTGGAAATAAAGGAATCTAACCCATAGAAAAATATATGATTATAGAAACCCATCATGACCTATAATGAGATAAATAATGTCACTACCTCCTACGAACATAGTTAGCGTAATATAATATCATGGATTTTCGATATCTCATAAACCAAGATGCACACTTATGTCATCATTATTTAATTGATTTATATATTTGTTTACCTTGATGGAGAGACATAATTTCTTGTACCATGTTCATGGATGTAGGGAAGGTACAACCATCGTGGTAAACCTGGTCCCCTAAGATATCCCTTCCTCAACATGAAGGTGGAAAATTTTATCTTGATCATTCAACTAAAGCCATACCACCAATGATGCACCAAACACAACCTACCTTGCCATTAAATCTATTTAATTGGTTTTTTCATTGCATCAAAGTACCCAGGAAAATGGTACACATAAATAATTATCCCAAGTATAAGAAAAAATACACATTTTTTTAGATATGAACAACCAATGATACCCAAAAAATATAGTGTTCTTATTGGTGATCGAGTAATCGTGACCTCATCTACTCTTTAACAATATGTGTGAACATCATGAGAAGAAGACTCAATAATTATGATCCCCCAATAGATGATAGTCATACATCATCTATATCCCATAAATATGATGTATCTATACTAGAGGACTTATATTTACGATTATTGTCATAATTTCCTGATATTCTCATTATATCTTAGAAATTATATAACTTTTGAAATGATATGTAATCTATATAAATTATTATGTTAGAAATGAATGTGAAAATATCAACACTATTATAGTAATAATAAACACACAAACACAAATAATTATAAAAAAACTATATAAATTTAATATAAATCAAATTATATAAATGAGTTGGGTCTAGGTTACATACTAAATTACTCCCACTTTCACTAGAGCCAACTTGCCTATAATTCTAAACCTACTAGCCCTCACATGAGTATCATTATTCTATTGAGATATGGATTTAGTCATGCGGTCTTCCACATTATTCTTTATGGATACTATACTAATTGTAAATTCACATCTCTGAGAAAATTCCTTCAGGAGAGGAGCCTTTTAAAGTATATGATTTTTCTGCTGGGGTGACCTATGATACATGTCAGGAACTACTATCAGAATATTTTCATAGTATACTATAGAAATGAATGTATTAATAGGTACAATTAAAATCATGGAAAACAAAAATTTTTTAATGAAAAACTATTATTTTTTTCAGTGGGAGATTCTGTATACTCAGATTTTTCTGTAGAATCAAAAACAATGGGCTGATTTGTTCTCATGTAGCTCACTGAACAACCATTCAGGTAAGAGAGATTACCGAAATATTATTTTAGATCATCATGATCAATCTGAAATCTATCATCAGTGTATCCCCTCACAACATTTTCATTATCTTCTCCATACACCTGGAACATATCCTTTATATGTCTCATGTACTTTAAGATAGTTTTTATGGAAACCTAATGTAGATCTCAAAGACCGGATTGATATATTCCCACCGTGCTTAAAGAAAAAGGAAACATCAAAACCATTACATAGAAATACATACATGATATATCCAACTGCTGAATCATAATAAATTCTAATCATTCTTTAAATCTATATATTTGTCTTTATATACATCTTATTTGAGATATTTAAGAGATATATGATTAGAAAACTTCATCTCTTAGATTATTCTATTTTATATATTTTGAGTACCTTGTAAATATTTCTACTTTAAAATATCCCAAGTAGCCTCTATGATATATATATAGATCTTCATTCTAAGAATATGGGATAATTCACTAAATTATTTTATTGAGATGTATGAATTTAACCAATTTTTTATTGCCTAGAAGACATGCACTTCATTTCCCAATAATTATATGTCATTAACATATAATACTTGGAAAATGATTGAACTTCGTCTGACATCATTTTAGGAAAATCAATCTCTATCATTCTTAATGAAACAATTTTTTCTCACATCATCCTAAAAATGAACATTCTCTGATCTTGATAACTGTTTCAATCCATAAATGGATCTATGAAACATGCATACTTTATTAGAACTCTTGGAAATAATAAACCCATCAGCGTGTGTCATGTAGATATCTTCAAATAACTTCTCATTCAGAAAATAAGTTTTGACATCCATTTTTTTAATTTCATAATTATGGAAGGATAATATTATAAGTATAATTTTTATGGCTTTAAGAATAGGGATGGGTAAAAGGTTCTGTCATATTAAATTCCATGATGTTTCCTAAAATCTGTCAAAATGATCCATTTTTTATAGGTTCGTAATTAAGCATCCATGATAGATTTTTCTTGAATTCCCATTTACACCGAGTATATTTTACATTAGCTAGTGAGTTTACCAAAGTACAAAATTGATTTTAGTACATGGGCTCCATTTCAGAATGCATGGATTATTACCATTTAGGAGTATCCTTTCCATATACTGCTTCATTATAGGTTAGATAATCATCATTATCTAGGAGTAATGCTTCACCTAACTCAGGGATAATAAATCAATATCTATCTTATTATTTAACATCTCTAATATACCTACACAGTATTTATATATGAGTAATATCTTATTCTCCCACTATCCCTTTGGAAAATTTCTTCCATACCAACTCCTTTTCATATGGAGCATCAACTTCATCAAATTCAATACTTATCCTACTATTTCCACAATAAAGATATTCTCTTTCTTGAATTGTGTCATGAAATACATTAATAACCTATCCATTTGAAGGTTTATATAGGTAATATAATTTAATCTTTTTAGGATATCCTATATAGATTCACTTCATGATCTAGAATACTAATTTTCCACAAGGTATAGTTTATAAGTAATCATTACATCCCCATAAATGTAAGTGTGAGAGACAAGATTTGGCTCCATACAATAACTCATATGATATACCATATACTTATTAAGTTGGTAATCATTTTAGTTTATATGTTGGATCCTATATTGCATATCCCCAAAAGGGTAATGGTATATTTTTACAACTCGTTATCTATCTAACTGTGTCATGAAGGGTTTGATTCCACATTTTACTAACACCAATCCACTGAGGTTTATAAGGAGGAGTTAGTTGGGAAACTGTCCCACAATCATTTATATGATCAATGTAAACTTGGATAATATATTTTCCACAATGATCTAAGATTAGTTTCCTAATCTTATTACCTACTTGATTATATGATTCATTATGATATTCATTTAACATGTCAAAGGAAGATGACTTATATATCATTAAGTAGATGAACTCATATCTAAAATAGTCATCAGTAAAAGTAATGATGTATGGAATAACACCCCATTACTCTACTGGAAATGGATCACAAACATCAGTATAAACTGATTCCAATGGTTCTTTAGCTCTTTCTCCTTTCCAACTGAAAGGTTATTTGGTTATTCTTACATATAAACTAGTGAGGCATAAATCCAAGGGTTTTAACTCAATGAATTATAAATACATGTATTGAGGTAATATTATTCTGTTGTTTTTGTTTACATGATCATTCATAATGTTCCATAGGTGTGTAGAATATGAATCCTTCTCTCTAGATTTTTCATTAATTTAAAAAAAATTATTTTGTTATTCAATTAT
The DNA here is from genome assembly GCA_963277665.1 of Viscum album. Lineage (NCBI taxonomy): Eukaryota > Viridiplantae > Streptophyta > Magnoliopsida > Santalales > Viscaceae > Viscum > Viscum album. The sequence continues at coordinate 76,542,519 of OY728163.1, read as the reverse complement.
ATATAACCCATTGTTAATATGTTCCATACCGTAATATATGTTATCATAATAAATAACTAAAAATTTATTTCATAACATGAAATAAAATACTATAGTGTCTGAAATTGACACTAAGATTATGTTTTTGGTATCATATGTTATATAATAACAATTATTTAGTAAAAGAAACAATCCAATATACAATGTATGGTGAGAATCTCTCACTTCCAATGCTTCTAGTCTTAGAGCATTTGCTACTCAGGGATCTACATTAGCTTTTGAAATCATCTTGAATCTACATGGTTAATATATTTGAAGTAAAATGTGTGATCCACATGTGTTATCCAATAATGAAAATCATAAAATAGATATATTTATTATAATGAAAAATGTACCTGAAGTAGAAGTATCAATTTTATTCTTCTTTATAGATTTTCAATTCTTCTTCTAGTGGAATTTCTTTCTACATGAAAAGAAAACTTCCACCATCTCATTACTCCTCCTCTATATTTTTTACTTCTTATAAGGGGGTGTATCGTTTTATTTCACTTCAACTTACCACTTTCCACTTTATCTTTAACATTCCTCCTCTTTTTCACCAAAGAACTGATGCGTTTTAATTTTTCATATCCTTATCATTTTAGTAAACTATGGACATAAAATCTGGGAGTGACTTATTGATTTTATTCAAATCATAATTAATAATGAAGGTTTAGAAACTATGTGGTAAAGGGGAATGAATGAGATTAGTTTTTAGTTTATGGTTCTATTTTAACACAAGGTCCTATAGTCTCTTAGTGTACCTGATCATCTTCAGTACATGAGGTCATGATTGATTCACATCTATAAGCCCGTGTCTATAAAAATAACTTTATATATGATATCATTATTTTCATGCTATAACCTAGTATAACTCTTAGTTATTGGAGAACATTTGGAAAGAATCATTTTCCTTATAAATTTTCTATTTTTTACCATATATGGATGACAAAATGAATCACTGAACATCTGGCACATCATCCATATTCATATTGTATTTATTTTTATTTTCCTAAATTTCTCAATGAGGGGGTCAGAAGTAAGTGGGGATTACAAAATAATAATATTCTTCTCTAAAAAAAATACTATATAGAAGAACTTATACCATTCTTGGAAGTTATGATATTTTCATTATCCAATATTGTTAACAGTGAAATTGAATTGGTGTTGGTTTCCCAATACCCCACTTTATTAGTACTTTTTGATTATAATATCAAAGTATATAGTTAGATATCAATGATGTATTCTTATAATAATAGTGATGATATTTTTTCATCTACTACTTATATGGTAATGTCTATAGATACTTTTTCATATCAAAAGGATGTAGAAATTTCTTGACTATAATGAGAACTTCATGATACTATGACATTAATCTTAAAAAAATGTCTTCTAGTCTAGATAAATTATTCTAATGGGACATAGATATGTCTGAGAATCCGGTGCTAGAAGATCATAAGCATTGATACGTATTCTCATGACGTTTGAACTTAGTGATCTCATATTGAAGAGATCGTGAGGATTGAACCAATAATAAAAACAACACACATTTCCGAGTTCATTGGTAGTTCGTATATACAGATGCATGTCATGGTATCTAAATTTGAGATTACTATCAATATATACTATATGATCATTTATTGTAATACAAAGATAAAACTATGACAGGTAAGCCTTAAGAAAGTAGATTGTGTTGGGTGCATCATTGGTAGTATGACATTGACTGAATAATCAATAAATAATTTTTTTTCTTCTGATAGGAAGAGATATCTTCTGCCAGGTTGAATAGGATGGAAGTACCTTCACTAAACCCATGGCCATGGTAGAAGAAGGTGATCCTTTAAAGTAAGGTCAATAAATAAAAAAGAAATAAGGATGATGACAAAATTGTGCATCTTGTTATTGGAGAAATCACGGCACAATGAGATTATATTATACAACCTATGTTTTTAATAAGGTCTGTATTACTATGACTACACATTATCTATATAGGGTCTTTGATGTCTTGTTAGAATCCACTTTTAGTCTTTTAATAGTATTCGCTGATATTGAGATAAGGACAAAGAGAGTCACACATAATAGCGTATTCGAATTTCTTCCCTATTCTGGTGAATAACAATTTATGACATGGTGTTTCCCAACACTACAATCCGGGATATATCAAAGGATATCTGATCACCAAGTAATTAATTAATTCATTTTATTTGAGTTTAGAATTATTAATATTTAATTTATTTATTAAATTTATTTACATGTATTAAATAAAATAAATTGTAAAATATTATATGAAGAATTATTATTTTATTATTCAAGGTTTATCTAATATTCATGGGAATAATGAGTCGAGTTAACATCTTGATTTTATCATGTAATATATTTACTATATTAAAAGTAATAGATTAAAATATAAATGAGATTTATGACTCAATAAAGTAAAAAATAAGGCATCATTTATAGTCAGGAATAAATATTCATAGTCAGGGACACATTCCATGTTTTTTGGAAACACGCTATAGATACGAGAAAGAGGATCTCATGGTAATGTATATTCATAATTCATGAATTGAGATCATCACCTCTTCTCCCCCTTAATAGAGAGGGAACTAAAAAATATGATCACCCAAGTGATGTTCTTCATCAAGGATCAGTGGATCGTTGATGTAGCGATAAATGGGATATCAAATGTATCATCAGATCTCAACACCAGATCTTGGAATTCGACAATCGACATTCTCACAGACCTATAAAGCATTTTTGGACTATCTGAAGGGGTTTCAATTCAGATCCTTTAAGAAATGATCCCTGATGAAGAGATTTTCTTGAGCAGAGATTTGGATTGAACAAGGTATTCTTTATTTAAATTTTTCATGTTTAAAATTCATCACATGAGATCCTCAAGATTTTACTGAGGCTAAACTCTTCTAAAAATGACATAGTAACATCAATTTCCAGTGAATGATTTTTAAATCCACATCCCACCAGCTTCTATTGTGCTCTATGGTACCTGCAGGGATGTTTTTTTAGTATAATAACCTTCATAATTTTCATCCATAATAAACATTTAATGAGTATATATAAACTAAATAATATATTTCACACAACATGATCGAGGATAAAGGTAATAAAAGAGAAGTAAAACTTTTTGTGGATACAAAATGATGGACCAAGTGGATAACTCATGAGGGTGGTTAATTGAGTTCCCAATTAAAAACAAATTCTTTTTAAAAAAATTATAATTAAATCCCCCATTTGTAAAAATATTCTATTCAACTAAAATAGTATAAATATATAATTTAACATATTTGAAATAATTCTCAAAGCCTCAATCACATAATAGTTACAAATAATTTAAAAATTACTTTAACATTTTAAATAAGTCTAATAACATTAAACAAAATATGTAAAATACTAATTAATAATAATTATCAAAGTTTTATATTTATAAAGTGGTTTGAAAATTGAAAAAAAGTTTTTTTAAAATAATTAATTGGAAATAGGAAAACATAAATCATATTAAAAAATATGAGTGGTTTAATATCAAGATGATACTTTTCCATATCCACATGGGAATCACCAATTAAAAAATAGTTTATTTAATTAACTTAATCCAAAAACCGAATCGATTTTTCATAAGCAACTACACACAAGCATTCCATGATACACACAATCTCTCCCATATTTATATATTGGATAACATGTGTTATATAAATAAATATATAGTGTCTAGTACTCTATAATACTATGTAGGATCGTGTTAAAATGGATATATAGAGTAATGAAAAAAGATGTCAAAATGTAATGTAAAAGTAGAGAGGGAAATATATATGACAATAAAAAGCCTAAAAAAGATCAATCTGATCATATTTTAATGATCAATTATCTTTAAATATATCCGTAAATAACCTTCAACTGAATGAGTCATTGATAGGTCAGAAACACAGGGTCATGGAAGCATACAATGAAGTGGCATGTCAGAGTAATCCCTCAATGTATCAATATCACTATGCAACTCATTAATTTTTAAGAGTGGTCATCTTCTTAAAGAGGTAAATCTCTCTAATTATCCATTTTAGAATATTCATAAGTTAATAATTGTACTCCTTATCCTAATATAGAAACCTTTCTCCATATCTTCAGTAAACAATTTAAAATATATCTATCAGATATTAAATATTATTTGCTTCTTATGTTATACAGGGCATCATGGAATTTAATTTAGCATAGTCACTCTCGAATACATTCACATTGATCTTGTAGTCACTTTCTTGTGGCTACTTTCTTGTAGTCCCTTTCTCTTGTGGAAACGTTCTTGAAGTTACTTGAAATGTTTTCATGATTTCAAATTGTGATTACATCATCTATTCATATAGTAACTCTATTTCATTATGCGGGTGATAGAACCATTTTATGAATTTATATTTGGATATAATGAAATTATAAAATAAATTTGAGTTTTTATGAAATCAATGTCTTATGATGTCCTATATGAAAATATACAAGTCCAATTACTCAAATTGAACAATTTGTAAAAAATAGAGAAAAAAATTAAATTACACAACGTTATATCATATATAGTGAATTTATGATGTAATATTTTAAGAAATAAATGAATTAGACAAACCATGTAGAGAAACATACACCTGGGAGTAGAAGACCATGTGTCTCAATATGACATATATATTGTATGATGTGATGATACCATCATTCTTTCCAAACATAAAATTTATCCATAAACCTATTCCTATGTGTTTCTTATATACTTCTATGTTGTAATACCAACTATTACGATGTAAAAGTGTTGTTCAAGACTGAAAAATGTATTTTTTTATGAAATTAATACTTGACACCCTTTTATGACCCCCTCTACAAGTACATTATCAACTGATGAGAAATAACTAAGATCCAAATTTAAAAGACTAGGCGATATGATGGATAAGCGTACAAACCATGTCAAAAACATATGAATTATATAACAAATAATCTAGTAAAATTATGATGGAAAAAAATCGTGAATCCGAAATAGTGAGTGATAATAATTAAAACATGATATGGAAAGGATATTTATCCACCCAAACAAAAGAAAATTCTAACAGAGTACTTTATTGATGGAAGCATAGATTAGAATTATAAATCTCAAACTAGCCATCCAAAAGAAGGAACATGAAAAAGGTTCATAAAGAAAGGAATGAAATTCCGATGAAAATAGAAGGATATTATCACAATATTCCCTTAATGGTTAACTCATTAAAATAACATTAAAGAATAAAAAATTTAAAATGAAACATTATTGACATTTCAAAGGATTTAAATAAACATCATACTAGTAGAATGTATTTGATAAATCCTTAAATGGAAAAACATTATCAAGGAGAAATGCGTTAAAGGAATAATAATTGGTGGTGATGAAAAAATATATTTTAGGGTGAAGTGTCTCAACACCAATCACACTATCGATGCCATAAAAATTTCAATATCCAAAGACATTCTCTATTACATTCACCACTGCTTGCTAAAAATGTTTAGATTCCTTTTGGGATACTAGCTTATTGATAAATTTTATGACCCCCTTTGCGGTTTTCTCTTTAAAAATTGGTTAATTGAAACTATCAATACTGGTGGTCCAATTAGGAAATAGATCCACCATATTCCCAAATGGAGTTATAAATAATATACTAGTAGCTGTAAGAGGGATTATTTCCCTACTGATTTTTATATTATAAACATAGAAGAATATGTGATTTCATCCCAATCCCCCATTAATTTTGGGAGACTAGTTCTGAAAGTTAAAAAAACTATTAATTTCTATGAAGGTACCCTTACAATGGAGCTCAGAGATAGAAATGATAAATTTAGTATACTTGACATAATGATGCACTTTTAAAAATATAATTCACATAATGTGATCTATTGTTAAGAAGGTATAGAACTAATCAAAGATTCATGTTTGATTCGAGAATTCTTTTCATCCATAGATTTTTTTTTTTGTTTGAAAATACCAATACCAAAAAATCATATATCCCAATTTCATGTTAGAAGAAGAGCTTATTTAGAAGAGGATTTCTTTTGAACTATGTGATTCCCTAGGTATATTTTATTTGTGAATGCTGAGTATTTTATCATATTATATGGAAGACATTCTTGAGTTAATTATTGATGGATTCATTATTTTTAGTAATTCTTTCAATCCTTACTTTAGGAATTTGTAAAAATATTTCAAAATGATAATTGCGAAAAATATTTTTTTAATAATTAAGAAGAGCTATTTCATGGTTGAAAAAGGAATAGTTTTGGGGAATGTAATTCCAATGAAAGTAATTGAGGTCGATAATTCAATGGTTGAAGGAATAAATTAATTTTTATGTCAAACTTATTTGGAAAATGTAAGATTATTTTTAGACATGCATGATTTCACAGAACATTTATCAAATATTTTAGTTTGATTTCACTCTCTCTCTCAAGATTATAGTTAAAAGAAACAAAGATTATTATTTATGATTTATGACGGAATATATTTGATGAATTTAGGAAATCGTTGGTAACATCACTAATAATGAAACCTCCAAATTTAGATTACCATTTTGAGATAATATTTGATGTTTCAAACCAAGTTGTCGGACCATCCCTCTCACAAAGAATTCAAATAAAATTTAATGTCATTGCCTATGATTTTAGGAAATTAGATTCCATGAAGATCAACTATAAAACTATAGGAAAGGAAAAGAAATTTACTCACTTTTTCACAAGATAAATATAAATTATATCTTTTTGGAACTAAAGTTTTTGTTTTTCTTGATCAATAAGATCTTAGGTATAAAATGAAGAAGTTTGATTTTAAGCTACAGCTAGAGATATAGATGTTTCTTTTATAAGAGTTACACCTAGAAGTTTAATAAAATAAGGGAACCAATAATAAAATGGATAATTATCTTAGACTAATTCTTTACACTACTCAAATAGAAATTCTATATCAGAACAAACTCAATGAACTGCTTCTTGGAGAAAAACTCTATATCATTGAAGAAAAAGTAACCTAAAAATAGTGAAATTTCTAGTTAATTAGTCACATATTAGGTGAGTTACCATCTTATTTATTATAAATACCATAAAATCAAATTTGAATCCATATTTTATATTTGGGAAAATACATTCCTATGGAAAATTTTCAAGGACCAAATCAAAATAAGATCCTTATCGGTAAGAAAAATTGAATTTATTTTTGAATTGTTTTACATAATATCTTATGGAGACCCCATTGGACATCCTAGAACAACCATAAAAGTTTTTAAATATGAGATTTATTAGCCCAATTTATTCAAATATGCTTATGAACTTTTTAAATAAATGTATAAAATGCCAAATTTCAAGTAAATTCTCATAAAGGGAGGAAATGCCTCAAAACCCAATTACAATTTCTTACACTTTTATGTTTGGAACATTGAATTAAAGGGACCATTATTGATTTAATTTGGTAATTCATATATTCTTATATCTTTAGATTATTGTTTTAAGAAGGTTGAAGAAAAATCCTTCATTACTAATGATGCTATGGTTTTCTATGATTTAGTGAGTGAAAACATATTATGTTAGTTTGGAGTACCACGATCCATCATCAGCAATCAAGGAATAGAATGTTGCAATAGGAGGATAGAGGAACTAATAAAAAATTATGGGGTACATCCTAAAAACTAAATGGAATACCATACACAAATTAATATCTATGCAGAGGTTTCCAATAGGGAATTATAGGTATTATAGAAAAGACAGTCAGACCCAATAGAAGGGACTAAAGAAAAATTTTATAGGATACCACGAGGGCTTATCAGACTACCTAAAAGAGACCCATAGGGATGATCCCTTATAGAATATTATATGGGAAGAGATATCACCTCCACATCGAATTGGAACAAAATATATACTGTTTGGTAAGAAAGACGAATGTGGATTTGGAATGTGCTAAAAAAGAAAGATAATTTCAAATATATGAGCCAGTGGAAATAAGAACATATGTTTTTGAAGATTCAAATATAAATTGAGTGAGAACAATGATAGCCCATTTCTAGATAATTCATTCAAGAACCATCAAACATGGAGATGATGTTTTATTATATATCTCTATACTTAAACTAATTCTAGGTATACATCCTTCAAAATGGGAAGGACCTTTTATTTCTATTAATTAATTTTCTTTTGGTGTTGTGAAGATTGTAAAGGAGGATAAAACCTAGGGATAATAAGTTTTAATAGGATAATGTAGTTCTATGGGAACATACCTCAAGAAACATTGTAGTATATTAAACTTCATCACCCTGATTACTAATGAAGACCAACCTGGTTGTACCTTTCCAATTCAATTGATTGATAATGGTAATTAAATTTTAAATATACTTATCTAAAAAACAATGTAAATGTGTTTCATAGACTAAATCAATTAACTGTGGGGGATGAAATACTGTAGTATAGGATTTAGTTAATTTTTTTAATCAATTTTTTAGTTGACCCAATGATGTAATAGAAAAACTCTTCTAGGAGGTGACTAGCATTTTTTCCTTAGTCTACTCTTCATCTAAGCCCTATTTGATAATGATTGAATGAGAATGAACTTTCACTCATTTTGATTAATATTTTTATTTTTATAGACTTTTCTAATGAAAATACCAATACTATGTGTAGATTTTATTTTTTTAAAAGGTTGTTTTCACTATTTGAATGGAATTTATATTGTAAAAGAAATAATTCACATCATAAAAACCATTGAAAAAAACTTTGAAAAAATATAGGATACACAATTTGACAGAAGAATCATTTCAATGGGGATTATATGTTATAATTGTAAGAACCCGGGTTTTTATAACGGGTCAAAATCCCGACCCTGTTTGAATATTTTTGAATTATTTCCAAAGAAACTGGATAAAATGGGAAGTTTCTGAAAATTTCCAGATTACACGCCGTGTACTTTAATTACACGCCGTGTATGTCTCGGCGAGTGGCTGACCGTGTGCTTGCTGAGTACAAGCCGTGTGGTGACCGTGTAGTAGTTTCTTACTACACGGCGTGTAGTTTTGAACACGCCGTGTAGACCCCCGACCGTGTGAGGCCATACTTGGCGTGTAGGCCATTGGCCGGGTAAGAACTAGGGACACGCTGTGTTCCCTTTGGACATGCCGTGTAGTCGAGCCGTGTATGAGGGATATACATGGCGTGTTGGTATGTCGGCGAGGAAGAGAAGAGGAACCCAGTACACAACGTGTACCCAGAGGTACAAGCCGTGTACTCTTTTCGGTAGGTTCGGAAAGTAAGTCTGTAGAATTTGACATCTTTTGAATAGTTAAATGAAATATAGATGGCGTGTAGTCCTAAAGTACACGCCGTGTACTTTCTTTTTTTTTTCTTAAATCGGGTAGTATCCTCATTTTGAGGCAGAACACACCCTCCTCTGCCCAGATGCACAATCTAGGCTGGACGAACCCCATTTATCCTTCTGATCGTCCGTTAGAGACCTGTTTCGATCGCTGATTAGTGCGTTGGAACCCCCTTGGTAAGGCCTCGATTCCACATTGGCTGTTTGGTCTGATTTTTTGTTCTAGAACGAGTTATATCCCTTTGAGCGGTTTTGAATCTTTTGTAGATTTACCGCATTTTAGACCGAATTGGCGGGTGTTTCCGGAGGAGTAGCGTTGTGCGAGTCTCTGGTAGGGGGTGCATACCTCATTTTGTGTTTTCGTGGTTGTTTGGGTGAAGCGGCTACGATGCGTATTCGGGTATTTTTGAGCGGGACCTATTTTATCTGTCTTTTCATACTGTGTTGTTTAGGGGACCTCTGGGATGCCTTTGGGTATGCCCGGTTACCAGTTTGCGTGAGTGGGGCCGGGTGAGGGGTCGTGGTTCATCGGGGCATTTTGGCCGGGGAACGCCAAAATGGTTTTAATTGCAATATTATTGTGGTTAAATGTTAGTTTATATTATTTAATCCTGTTATAATTATTGGAGGCATTTAAGACCTCAGTGCTGGTATGGGACAACACCTGGTATTGTGCAATTCTACTCTTTCGTTTGTTTTGCTGGTTTATGTTTTTTTTTGTTTAAACATGTTATATATGAAATTTCTGGATTGCATCTGTTGGACCCCTTTGGGTTGTGTTGGGCCTGGCCCGGTTACGATTGAGTGATGCTGATCACATGTTGGGGATTTCCCTGGGTTACTTTGGGTGGTTTTGACCACGGTATTGGGCGGCATGGATTTTGGTTTGAGGCAATATGACTATCAGGTTGGGCATGGCCCTGGATACTACGGTGGTGATCCCATCAGACTTGAGAGACATGGTCGCAGGGACATGAGGTGTCAGATGTTTTGGTGGATTAGGACTATTTTGGTGATTACCGCTCACTGGGACTTTGAGTAGTGTGCACACAGAGATACTCTGTGAGGAGGTGGTTTTGACCACTCGTGTGGGTAGAGGCCCCCGTAGTTGCGGTTAGGTATTTTTGGTTGGGGGTTCTTGCCGTAGAAAGCCACGTGGGAGGTGAGGAGCCTTCACGAAATGAGTGTGCCTTCAGGACATCAGTACTTGAGACACGAGGTGTCAGGAGACACATGGTGTCGGGTTACTATTTGTGGGCATGCCTTCGGAATGTCGGTACTTGAGACACGAGGTGTCAGGAGGCACATGGTACAGGGTTACTATTTTTGGGCGTGCCTTCAGGATGTCGGTACTTGAGACACGAGGTGTCAGGAGGCACTTGGTGCCGGGTTACTATTTGGGGCGTGCCTTCGGGACGTCGGTACTTGAGACACGAGGTGTCAGGTGGCACACGGTGCCGGGTTACACGATAAAGATTCTGGCGTTGGCCGAAGCAGGTGACACTCCATGGTGGCTGTTGGGAACCAGTAGTGTTTGTATTTATTTTTTCATTGTACTGAATACTGCTTTCCTGGTAAATGCATGACTGCTTAAACACATATATTTGGTACGCACTGTTGGGTGGTATCCTACTGAGATTTCTCTCACACCCTGCACGAGACCTTCAGGACGCGTGCAGACTTCATGGATTTACGTGCAGGAAAGGGGCCAGTTTTAGGAGCTGGGTTACGTTAGTTGTTGCATGGAGATGGTACAAACCTTGAGGTCATGCCTAGGTGGGGTTTATTTGTGGTGTTTACTTTTATATATCAGCATGCTTACTTTTTGTAGCTACTATTGGTTATCCATTAGTGCCCTTTTTTATGTTGACCTGCTTTGGATGCTTGTTTTACTGTTCAGTAGTAGTTTCATGTTATCATCATGATGTTGTGTTTATTTCTGCTGGTGTTTTTATAATTATTTCTTCCGTTGTTTATTGATATTGGATATGCTTCCGCTCTGCTGGTCTGGTTCGAGTCTTCCGAGTCTTTCTTTCTGCTACATCTTTACTATTATACTCGGACCAGTACCCTTACTATGATCCTCCGAGAGGGTATAGCCTCCCACTATTCCTATTCAGACCCTCACTGCTAGTCGGCAGCCTTTGTCATTTAGGGGAGGTGCGCCTAAGGTAGTGACACCCAACCCCCTCGGTACTGTTCGGGTGGCTAGCCGGGCCTGGGACGATACAAAGTGGTATCAAAGGAGTTATTGACAAGAATTTAGTAGCTGTGTTTTTCTGGATACTAATGAGATTGAGACTTCTCTTTTTATTTCTACTGGTTTTACTATTTAGGATATTGTAGACTGGAGATAAGTTGTGGTTAATGGGACTGGTTTTCTAGCTTGATCTTGGGTGCCTGCAGCCCCAGGTACGAGGGATGGACCATGTTTCGATGGGTGGGAATTATTGTTTTCTTTTGCTCAGATTACGGTTTATACGATTTCCACCTCAGTGGCTCACTTGGTGTGTGATGTTCTGCATTGTGATATGTGACCCTTGACCTGGTGTGGTAAGGGAGAATTGGACCTTGGCCCGGTATGGCAAGGCTTGCTGCATGGCTTTTGATAGGAAAATTTTTAGGGTATTTCAATTTCATAATTGCATGTATGCTTTGTGAAGTGATAATGCCATGTGAATAAAATATCAATTTCCATGCTTTATATGCTTTGACATGTCATTTGGTGAAATTCCTGATAGAATTTCTAGTTGTTTCAATGTGTATTCCATGCTTTATTTTTTTAGAATTGCATGTTGCAGGATTTTGAGTCTGGCTCTTATGAGAGTCGACAGGTACTATGGTTGAGGCAGTGTAACTGTCAGGATTGGGCGACTCGGTCGTCGGTTTGAGGCAACGTGAGTTGTCAGGATCGGCATGGCCCGAGGTACATTTGATACTTGGCTCTGTTAAGGGAAAGTAAGGAGGCCGTGAGGCCGGGATGCCGTGGGGCATGGGTTGCAGTGAGGGGGGGGGGTAAGGGTAGTTGTTATGCACTTCCTTTTAATTATTTCCTTATCCACATAGAATATATGGTTATATATATATGGGTTGTCTGTCCATTTATGGTATTCAGCGGGTTACTCCTTCACGACTCGATGGAGCGTCAGGCCGGAGAGGACATAGTGATGCATGATCAGGGTCAAATTTTGGTATAGCCAGAGCACGAGCCACAGGTACAGGCTCAGGGATAGGATCAGGTTCAGGATCCAGTACAGGCAGGACATCAGCTGGGTTTGGCATCGTTCGGGCCGTGGCGTGACGAGCAGTTCCGAGCGAGCCTGGTACGCGTCTTGCAGGGGATTGACAGTGGCGTTCAGGGCGCAGAGCCTTCTATGGCGTACCTGACGCGGGAGTTCCAGTCGCAACACCCGCTGATTTTTCAGGGTGAGGGTGGTCCGCAGGTGGCTGAGAACTGTATAGAGAGTATGCAGATGATTTTCGAGCAGCTTGAGATGCCTTCAGGGCGGAGGGTCAAGCTGCCGACGTACATGCTGAGAGGACCGGCGAAGCGTTGGTGGGATGTACAGGTACAGGCTCGTAGGAACGAGGGACTGGAATGGCAGGACATTTAGGGCAGGTTCTTTGAGCAATTCTACCCGAAGAAACTGAGGGCAGATAGAGCTTGGGAGTTCTTGAGTCTTCAGCTGGGGGACATGTCCATCAAGGACTACGCAGCTACTTTCATAGAGTTATCTTGCTTTGTACCTGGTATGGTGAGAGATGATGCAGCTAGGGTGAGGCGCTTCGAGGATGGATTGAGACACGCCATTCGAGTCCAGGTGAACATTTTCAGGCCGGGTTCTTTCTATGAGGTGGTGAATCAGGCGCTTATAGCTGAGGGAAATGAGAGGGATAAATCTCACTTGGGAAGGATGACAGATTCAACTGACGGTTCGGACAACAGGAAGCGAGGACGAGATGAGTTCCAACAGGGCAGTCAGTCCAGGGATTCAGCTAGACCACCTCGTGGGATTTCTTCGGTGATTTGCTTCCATTGTAAACAACCGGGACATGTTCGGGCGTAGTGCGACAGGCCTCGGAAGGAGTGTCGGTCATGTGGACAGGACGAGGATCTGAAGAGGTTTTTCAGGCATCCTTCTCAGATAGCCAGCAGGCAGGGACCAGGACAGACTGCAACGTCTGGAGTTGGTTCATGTTCGGTACCCGGAGAGGGTAGTTGAGGTTCAGCTATGCGCAGAGGCCGTGACAGAGACAGTGGGACCCATCTCAGGGGTCAGTGGTCAGTGACTTGAGCAGCACCGCAGGGAGGTCAGGTGTCAGGCAACCATGTTTCAAGCCAGGTGCACATCGTGGAGTTTCCAGAGGCTGGGCAGGCCAGTGAGCCGATGACAGTTAGAGGTACACCGCAGTGTGACCGTGATCTCCATGTTTCCTTTTTGGAATGACCTATAGAGGTATGTCTGATTTGAGTGCACGAGGTGCACAAGATCTTTGTGGACTGAGTAGATGCTAGTCAGTGGGTTGGCACCATCTCAGGTGCGACATATATATATGAGGTGTCGTTGGCATCGGGGCATCGTTGATGTGGGTTACATGAGGTGTCGTGGGCATCAGGACATCATGGATGTAGGTTACTTGAGGTGCTAGGGACCAGGACCTCGTAGAGGCAGACACCGATGCGGTGCGGGAAACATTGGGTGTCGGAAGCGACACACGAGCACCAATGTGGTGCAGGGGTGACGATGCGTCATGGGAGGATTTTGCTTCTAGAAAACAGGTTAGTAAACCTTGTTTGTTTTATGTTTTGTTGGGTTGAGACAGGGTAAGGCAATTCCTAAGGTGGGGATCCCCCTTGAGGAATTTAGTCAGAACCTTTGAGACTGGGGTATTCAGGGTTGTTTAACTGGGATGGGTGTGTTTGGTGCCATCTCCTAGTTTCGTTTGGTAGCTCGGGGACCAGCTATGTTAAGGTGGGGAGTTTTTAAGAACCCGAGTTTTTATAACGGGTCAAAATCCCAACCATGTTTGAATTTTTTTGACTTGTTTCCACGGAAACTGGATAAAATGGGAAGTTTCTGGAAATTTCCAGACTACACGCTGTGTACTTTAAGTACACGCCGTGTATGTCCCGGCGAGTGGCCGACCGTGTGCTCGCTGAGTACATGTCGTGTGGTGACAGTGTAATAGTTTCTTACTACACGGCGTGTAGTTTTGAACACACCGTGTAGACCCCTGACTGTGTGAGGCCATACATGGTGTGTAGGTTGTTGGTCGGGTAAGACCAGGGACACGCCGTGTTCCCTTTGGACACACCGTGTAGTCTAGCCGTGTATGAGGGATATACATGACGTGTGGGTATGTCGGCGAGGAAGAGAAGAGGATCCTAGTACACGCCGTCTACCCAGAGGTACACGCCATGTAATCATGTCGGCAGGTTCGGAAAGTAAGTCAGCGGAATCAACCGTCTTTTGAATAGTTAAATGAAATATACACGGTGTGTAGTCCTAAAGTACACACTGTGTACTTTATTTTTTTTCTGCTTAAATCGGGATGTAGCCTCGTTTTGAGGTAGAACACACCCTCCTCCGCCCGGATGTGCAAACCAGCCTGGCCGAACCCCATTTCTCCCCCCGATCGTCCGTCCGAGACCCGTTTCGATCGCTGATTAGTGCATTGGAACCCCCTCGGTAAGGCCTCGATTCCACTTTGTCCGTTTAGTTTGATTTTCATTCTAGAATGAGTTATATCTCGTTGAGATGTTTTGAATATTTTGTAGATTTACCACGTTTTAGACAAAATTGGTGTTTGTTACCGGAGGAGTAGCATCGTGCGAGTCTCAGGTAGGTGGTGCATACCTCATTTGTGTTTTCGTGGTTGTTTGGGTGACGCGGCTATGGCGCATTTTCAGATATTTTTTAGCAGGACTTGTTTTATCTGATTTTTCATTCTGTGTTGTTTATGGGACCTCTGGGATTCCATTGGGTATGCCCCGTTACCAGTTAGCGTGAGCGGGGCCGGGTGAGGGGTCGTGGCTCATCGGAGCATTTTGGCCGGGGAATGCCAAAATGGTTTTAATTGCAATATTATTGTGTTAAACTGTTAGTTTAAATTATTTAAGTCTGTTATAATTATTGGAGGAATTTAAGACCTCAGTGCTGGTACGGGACAACACTTGGTATAGTGCAATTCAACTGTTTAGTTTGTTTTGATGGTTTATGTTTTTTTCTGTTTAAACATGTAATATATGAAATTGATGGATTGCATCTGCTGGACCCCTTTGGGTTGTGTTGGTCTTGGCCCAGTTATGTTTGAGTGATGCTGATCATAGGTCGGGGCTTTGCCCGGGTTACTTTGGGTGGTTTTGACAACGGGATTGGGCGTCATGGACGTCGGTTTGATGCAGTACGGCTGTCAGGTTGGGCATGGCCCGAGATACTAGGGTGGCGATGCCATCGAACTAGAGCGACATAGTCACAGGGACACGAGGTGTCAGATGTTTTGGTGGCTTATAACTATTTTGGTGATTACCGCTCACTGGTACTTTGAGTAGTGTGCACACAGAGATACTCTGTGATGAGGTGGTTTTGACCACTCGTGTGGGTAGAGGCCCCCGTAGTTCTGGTTAGGTATTTTTGGTTGGGGGTGCTTGCCGTAGAAAGAAATGTGGGAGGTGAGGAGCCTTCAAGAAATGGGTGTTCCTTCAGGACGTCGGTACTTGAGACACGAGGTGTCAGGAGGCACATGGTGCCAGGTTACTATTTGTGGGCATGCCTTCGGGACATCGGTACTTGAGACGCGAGGTGTCAGGAGGGACATGGTGCCAGGTTACTATTTGTGGGCGTGCCTTCGAGACGTCGATACTTGAGACAAGAGGTGTCAAGAGGCACTTGGTGCCGAGTTACTATTTGGGGCATGCCTTCGGGACGTCGGTACTTGAGACCCGAGGTGTCAGGTGGCACATGGTGCCGGGTTACACGACAGAGATTCCGGTGTTGGCTGAAGTTTGTGACACTCCATGGTGGCTGTTGGGAACCAGTGGAGTTTGTATTTATTGTTGCATTGTACTGATTACTGCTTTCCTGGTAAATGCATAACTGCTTAGACATGTATATTTGGTACACACCGTTGGGTGGAATCCTACTGAGATTTGTCTCACACCCTTCACAGGCCCTTCTGGACGCGTGTAGAATTCATGGATTTACGTGTAGGAAAGGGGCTAGCCTCAGGATCTGGGTTACGTTAGTTGTTGCATGGATATGGTACAAACCTTGAGGTCATTCCTAGTTGGGGTTTACTTGTGGTGTTTACTTTTCTGTATCAGCATGCTTACTTGTTGTAGCTACTTTTTGTTATCCATTGGCGCCTTTTTGTATGTTGACCTACTTTGGATGCATGTTTTACTATTCAGTAGTAGTTATATGTTATCAACATGCTGTTGTGTTTATTTCTGCTGCTGTTGTTATAATTATTGCTTCCGCTGTTTGTTGATATTGGATATGCTTCTGCTCTGCGGGTCTGGTTCGAGTCTGCTGAGTCATTCTTTCCGCTGCATCTTTACTGTTATACTCAGACCCGTACCCTTAATATGATCCTCCGAGAGGGTATAGACTCCCCACTATACCTATTTAGACCCTCGCTACTAGTCGGCAGCCTTTAGCGTTCATGGGAGGTGCGCCTAAGGTAGTGACACCCGACCCGCTCGGCACTATTCGGGTGGATGGTCGGGTCTGGGATGTTACATTAATTATTTAATTTATTATACTCTCATAGTTTAAAATTTTATTTTTCATCATTAAAAATAAAATTTCATGTCCAAAAATATCCTTCATTCTTTACTTGATTAATATATGAGACATTAATTACATAAGAATCCCATGATGACATGTTTCATATTTTAAAGTCATTGATATTGAGTCATTAAAATGGGGAACTATCTAATTATAGGGAATATAAGGATGTTAATTTTTAGGAATCACAATGTAATGGAATAAGTTTATTCACTTAAATAAAATTTCCATTCCGTTTTCATACGTTGATTTTCTAAAATTTATGTTGATTTATTTGTTATAATTATTTCATTCCATGAGTGATTTTAAAAAATTCATATGTTTTTTTATCGATAGGCTTTCTAGAAACAATAATTAAATATTACCCTCAAAATATTTCTTGAGTGATATTGGGGAATTCCACCTGCTAGAACTTTCATTGGAATATATAAATGTAATGATTGTACAAAACCACATTTATCTTGATTGGGGAATTTTAATTTTTAATCCCTTATAATTGAGACCAACATTTACATTGATAATTTTATAGACCATATAATCTATGAATGACCTTACTAAAAATGATCCACATTACAATCCATTTATATCCATTACTACCCTACTCTATTTGTACTTCATGGTATTCTAATGTTGATGTGTGGGGGTGGGAGTAGTCTTGGAAGAAGGGATATATTATGTTTTAAGGAAATAATATGGCAATTATATTTTTGGTATTATGAAAGGATCTTTTTATATTCATTGTGCTTCAATTACTTGCCTTTCTTGAAAAAAAATATTATTTATATACAAAAAAAGAAACAAATAAGAAAAAAGGAATTGGTTTTGTTTTGTAAAATAAAAAATCACAAATTATAATACTGATGGTTTAATCATATGGGGTTAGGTAATGGATTTGAGATTTTTTAAATTCATATGTTTCAATTTTGTAAAAAAAATAGGAAAATTCAATAAGGTTTCTTTATTTGATTATACTTACAATGATCATAAAATTAATATGATTTCTAGAAGGTGGGAGTTTTTATTTAACATAGTATATTTTCAGAGCACTTTTCTTTCGATATCATACTATAATATTAAAGATAAACCTTATTTTTGGGCATTACTATTTTGAACATAAATCCCCACCAACCTTAAGCCTCAAATTTATCAGAACCACATTTGTAAATCCCCTATGATTTTATGTGATTTTTTTCTTTATAAATAGTAAAATATATATCCTTTTCAAGCATATGGAAATGGGGAATTTACTCACGGTATAAAAATACTTATTGAATTTATATCATGAGTAATGAGATAAAAGAATCCATTCTATGGTAAATTGTGACTTATCACAATTTATAATAATGAATTATGATATATGAATAAATGAAAGGATAATATACACCATTATCATTGGAAAAAAATACATGGGATGATTAGACTCTTTGAATATTCTAAAGATGAATTGATGTTTTGTATGGAAATTAAAAGTTTAATCCCCCTTTTATAATCATTTTATTTAATTATATTGGAATTTTAGTATTGTCAACATGGTGTTCCTCTATAATTTAAATTGTTATTACATGAAATAGTAAGTTCTAAGTGTGGAGGAATTGAT
This sequence comes from Viscum album, assembly GCA_963277665.1. NCBI lineage: Eukaryota > Viridiplantae > Streptophyta > Magnoliopsida > Santalales > Viscaceae > Viscum > Viscum album. The sequence continues at coordinate 76,523,756 of OY728163.1, read as the reverse complement.
AGAAACAATTTATGAATCTATATTTTATTGTAAAATGGTTCAATTATATAGTTCAATTTATTAAAATTTATATCAATCGATTGTATTTGTACTTATGGTATGATATAGAGATTGTTTCAAAAAAAGATTAAAGATAATGGATTCATAATAAAATCAATGTATTGAGATGTTCCACAGAGAAAAATGTAATTCTAGATACTTAAATTGAAGAATCAGACCACAAAAAAGAAAAACAATAGATAAAAAATTATATAATAAATACTGAATTTACTGTGTTTGTTTTGAAGAATTCAATATGTAAGTCAAAGTATGAAGAGAAAAATAAAAATAGGAAAAGAATCATATATTTCACGAAATGACACATATTTCTAGCTACGTTGTTCCCTTGAATCATTAAGTATGTGAAATCAATTAGTAAAACCTATTATTGGGTTCTCCATCGATAATCATACAATGTAAAACCTCTTTTAATGATGTAAAAGTGCTGCCTAGAACACATAAACGTCATGTTTTTAGAGATTTAATACCCAACCCCCTTTTATGTCCACTTGATGACCCATGTTCATTTTGACCAATTTATTTGGATATTATGACACCCTAGGGGTGAATCCTATTCCTAAAAACACAATACATTTTATATTATAAAATTGATTGACTAGTAAGGGGAATCTTTGGATGATGTAATACTACATTTTTATTTACCTGTTTTCTTGTTTTCCTTACTTTTATTATTTTGATATACCCCCTTTCTCAAATCTACTCGATTACCCAATCTATGGAGGCATATTTCTATTTAATGATATGAAAATGGGTGTTTAGACCTATTTTTCTAAGCTTAAGTTTATACATTTAAGTTTAATAAAAATCCTTTGTTTCTTCTTCTTGTTTATTTAAATTTTCTATTTAATTTTTTTAATTAAAAATGAAATTGTGTTAGAATTAGATTATATTAATTTTAATTTCTTCATTAAATTATACAAAAAACTATATCCACGTAATTTTGGTTTGTATATTATGGGATGGGATAGGGTTGGGTGGTGAGTGTTCGTTGATTTCTAGCACGTCTATGCAATTTTGCATAGAACTATTAATAATTTTGGAATAACATTGCTCTATTGGGGATTTACATAATTAATTAACAATTCCTATTACAACACTACACAAATAAAAATAAATAAATAACAACTTGAGGTTTTAATTTTGTATTAAATCACTATTTAAATCTATCCATATGAGATAGAAGAATCAATAGAGGAACCTCTCTCTTACAGAACATAATAAGAAGAAATCATAAAATTGGAACCCATGAAAGCATCTCACTAGGTCTATCAAAGCTTGCATTGATAAACTTATGAATCAAAATTTTAAAATTAATTAAATCATTATGTTTTCTCAATTCTCAAATACAAAACCAAAATAAAAAATTATTGTTTTTCTAAAATGAACATCATTAAAAGTGAAAATCTGTTTTTGTATTCACTCCTCTTAGGCGACTACTTAGTGTTAACCACTCGACTATAAATCGGAAAATTAACTATTCTTCCACACTCCATAAAAATAAAATCATAAAATATGGCTTAGTTGTTGGGGAGATTGGAAGTTTTTTATTTTCTCGTTATTTTCCCACTATAAATATTTTTTTCATTGTTTTCTAAAAAATGCATAAACCAAAAAGTATTTTACCGTTATGTTTTCTGATGAACACAGTTATGCATGGAATAACTACTGATTGGTGTCAGACCAAGACCAAGTGTTTCAAACTTATGAGGAGGATTTCTAAAAAATATCTAATGATATTAGGGTATTTTTCATGCAGATTTCAAATGACCAATAGTCATGAATATTACTTCAAGAATTGATATAAATGGTTAATAATGTCCAAAATAATTATGAATGACTGAAGGCCACGAATGATGTACAATTAGATCTTCCCAATTTTAATGAATATATCCAAGATTTATCGAAGTTTTTTGAGGAACAACCGCAAAACTAAAATATCATTAATCGGATATTTACATACCATGATGGGATATATAGTGACGTTGAAGACTCCCATGCTGATGTACATATCAGAGATCAACAAGATCTTGATCAATTTTATAATGATTAAGAAAATAATTAGTTCAAAATTATCTCCCCAATTTTAAAGAAAAATCACTACCCCATTCTATTTTTATCTACCATTGGAATAAGAAGAACGCACCTATACAGTGGTCATAAAAGATATGATGGAGGAATTTTAATACATTCCTCTATCTAGTGAAATACAACATTACAAGATTCACTCATTCACAATTAATTAATGAAATGTCATTAGTTGATTTAAAATTCACTATTTAAGTAAGTATATTTCAAATGTAATTACTACATTCAATCAAATTCCAAGTAAAGGTACAACCCTATGGTTCTTCATTATTAATCATGCTGAGGGAGTGTAATATCATCAATTGGATATTAATGTATTTTCCCATAGTGTTTCTTTCGAGTATTTCCATTTACAGCAAATGGGTTTTCGACTCATTCCTTTGTAATCTACAAAGAACCAAATGTGTATAAATGAATAAAAGTGATAGGTAATTTTATATGGAATGAATTTAACTTGGTATCAGTTTATGTATGAATATGTATAACTACAATTTATCATCAATGAACTTGTTTTATATCATGAAAAATGTTTATAGATAAACATTATTTTTAATCCCTAATATTTTTAACATTAATCCCTACCAAAATGAAGCCTTTGATTTATCGAAACCTCATTTTTACATCCTTCATGATTTTATGTGTATATTTCAATTACAAATTAGAGAATATATAACCTTTTCCAACTTATGGAAAATGAGCATGTACTAAAGGTATGAGTATAACTCTACTTGAATTTGTATCATGAGTAATGATGGAAAACAATCCATTATCTTGTAAACCATGGCATATGAATCTTGATAATAATTAATTCTGATATATGAATTAATGAAAGGAAATTATCCACCGCTATAAATAAAAAAAGGATAATACTTGAGTTTATTAGTCTCTTTTAATATCATGAAGTTGAATTGGTGTTTTATGTGGAAGATTAACGGTCAATACCAACTTGATAATCATTTTTTTAATCCTTGGAATTCAAATATTGATAATATTTTGTTCCTCTTTTTTTGATATTATGTGATTGAAGATAATCATGTTATATGCGGGGGTGGAATTAGAAAAACCATTTCATTCATGTATATTTAGATAAAAAATTCATTTTTTATAGAAATTAATTGATTAAACCTGTAGTCTTTTTATTATTTTCATATTACATGGAAGTATAAATTGATTTTTTTAAAAATAACTAAAATACGATATATTCATGGAGAAATCAATATCTCATGATGTTCCATAAAAATGTACCAAATCCAAGGTCTAAAATTGATGAATCAAACAAAAATTTAGTGAAACTATAGAAAAGACATTTTTAAAATAATATATAGTTAATTGAAGATATATGATTTGATGAATTCAATACATAAGAAAAAACATGAAGAGATAAATACATTGATGAGAACAATAACATGTCTCACATCATGACACATATATTTTAGGTTTTGATGCTCCATCAAAAATTTTAGGATGCAAATCATCCCATAAAACCTTTTACCAGGCACTTATTCGATAATTTAATTCCATAAAGCCACCTTTTATGATGTAAAAGTATTGGTTGTGACCCAAAACATCTGGTTTTTACAAATTTAGTACCCAAAACCCCTTTTATGAAACCTTGATGGACTATGTTGATTTTAATCCATTTATTATGCAATCATGATTCTCTGGGGTATAACCTATGCCTATAAAGAGATGACCTGGGGGATTTGAAAACAGATCGATTGGTGAGGGGAATATTTATATGAAAGATTACTATAGTTTTGTTTTCCTATTTTCAATTCTTTTCTTTTATTCATGTGATTTATTCCGCCTCTGGAATTAACTATATTTCCCCTTATTTGGAGGGGAATCTATGTTGATTGATCAGGAAAGGGGGATGATGGACTTATTTTGTAGTTATTGAGTGTGTATTGTTAAATTGAATAAAAATCATTTCTTTCACCTTATTCATGGTTTTGATTTTAAATTTTATTTTTTAATACCGAATGTGATGGTCTTATGGTTTGATTCTGTTAATTTCAATTTCCTCAGTAAATGATCCATAATCTCACTCCACTTAATTCTGGTTTTATATATGTTGGAACATTCTAGAGTTGGGCGGTGTATAATGACCCAAGGTTTTATCAATGGAATTACCATCTTATAATATGACTTATAGTATTAGTAAGCACAATTAAATATAATGATACAAAATACTATGTCACCATTAAACATAATTTTGTCACTTCTATGTTTTGAATTTCAAAAATCTAACATACACGGTTGCGATTAGTATGTTTTTTGGAGTTCTATAGGACAAACATAATATTTTGTGAATAGTAACATACCTGTATGAATATTAACCTACTGTTATTAATATTAATATGAACCTTATTAATATAAAATCATACAAAATAATAGTAACCTTACCCATTAATGATTAAATAAAATTTAGGAATCTTATAAGTGGAAATTTGATCGTAGTAAGAGTATTGGTATTTTTTTTAAATCATAAATAATTATTACAATTAATTATTTTATAAGATAATGTATTCTCATAAAATTTAACCATAAATTAACAATTCTATGTTTTTTGGTAGAATATTAATTTATAAGACCTTATGTAATTTTTTAATGCATTATAAAGTCAGTTTTAATTTTAAAAATTGTATTTTTCAAGTAAATTATAATTTTAATTAAAAATTAAATTAATCATATTTATATTTTTTAAAAAAATGTACTAATTTTTTGGATTCTACATGTTGAAAAATGTTTAGGGTGAAGTTTTGGGATTTTTCTTAAATAGTTTAATTTTTGGGTGAATAATAAAAATATAGTTTTTCACATAATTGGTATATCCTAAATTGCATCATTTAGGATGTAATGATGACATAAAAATTATAGAACATTATATTCGGCCATGTTATATTTAATTTCATAAATGGCTCCTTAAAATACAATAATCTCAATTTATAAATATAAAAAAACATTCCAATACCTAAAGTCAAAAAGTTGATTCCTTAAAAATCATTTCCTCTTCTTTTTTAACATTCCTTTTAATAAATTAATTAATTTGAATTATAAAGATAATTTAAAGTCTAAAAAGAATTATATTTTATTAATATATGATTTATGTTGTACAAAAACTACTTTTACAAGTCCAACATTTGATATTTTATTTTATTTAAAATTTCATTTTAAAAACACCCCATCCTCGAGTATAAATAACTCCTCTCCCTCCCCTTTGGAAACCACTCCTATCATCCATCACTAAGCCTTATATATTCCAAAATTATCCCTCTGAAGAATCATAGAATACTTATGGACGTTCTTGATCCTTCCGACTCTAATCACCAAGGGAGTTATAGTTTTGTGCAAGAGGAGCTACACTGAGGAGAGAGTAAGACTCTATTAAATCTTCTCTCTTTTATTAATTTTTTTATATTTTAGCCTATTACATTCAAAATATTATTCTAAAAAATTTATTATGAATTAATTTTACATTATATTAATTATTTTAACCTATTGAAATTATTATATTAATGAAAAATATAAATTTTATATTTCCCTTTCCCTCACTATCGACAACGTCCCGTTAAAGGCCAATTAACCATCCACAGAGACTTTGCCAAATTAATTATTATAAACACCTTCATTTATGGAAAATATAAATTTTATACAATATATTAATATAAAATTACATGTATTATATGGTCCTGGAACTAATTATACTAATTTATAAATTACTTTTAATAAAAAGTGAAATCGTCGCAAGATGATAAAATTTTAAGTAAAATATGATATCAAAACGCTTTATTTTCAACGACGAAAATTATGAAATAAAATACAATGAATAAAATTGATAAATATTTTTATAAAATGACTATAATTCACTTTTATATCATGGTTTTAATAAAAATAAATTTATTATTCAGGAGGCACAGAAGAGACGAAATTAAGCGGAAATTAAGGTAAGGGATCCTCCTCATTTCACTCTCAATCAAGACTGTCCTATATGATATGACTTTTTTATGTGTAATAAAAAATTACGGGGTATAATTTTGAACCTCCCTCATACATACCTATTGATTTATAAGTGATGATAAACCCATTTTCTCTCTCATCAAGCCCTTTTAGGTATACCCGATACCATGCCTATTATCCGTAATGAATTCTACACAAACCTCCCATATTCCTTCGGGTTGTTCTATATATTTTTTTACCCAAATAAAGTTTTCTTTTAATTTTATGTAAAACTTATAAATGCTACTTATATTCTCCAAAATCATGTTCCAATATCAATCTCACATTCGGGTATATATATGCTTTTAAGTGAATCCCTCCTCGATACTTCCCAACAAGCAAACTCTTTTTAAGGGAACTTCCCAAATTTTTACCCAAATCCAAGTGCACTATATCCTCTATTTTAAGACACCATTGTCTTTTTAAAATATATATTTTTATCATGGAAACATTATTTTTTCACTTCTGGGTTTATATAAAATATTGTTCTCTTTTCTATATTAAAATCTCTATGGAATTTTCCTTAAAACTGCACAAAAATGTTTGAAATGCTAAAATTTCTCAAATACATTTCTTACATGTTTTCACTTCTATTTGACATCAGTTACCATGATATATTCCGATTTTACCTTATGAACATCCATGTCTGTTCTAAATCCTTTTTTTCATGGACATGTTCAAGATACACCCATTGGTTATGCATTATGTTATGATTGTGGTACCCAATTCATCACATGGGTAACCTTTATGTTTATGTAATATTGATTTTTCTCGATTATTTATGTGAAAAAAATATTAATGAATTGTAATATGGGTGCACCCAAATAGAATTACAATTCATTGTGTAAATTTAAGTCTCATGAGATGTTATTTGTAACGGTTTTAGTGGTTATCCTTGGCTTGTGCTACTATGGGAGACATGATTGATAGTTAGCCTTAACCCTTAATACAATGGGAAAAAAGATTGGTGGTTAGCCTTGACTCATACTAAAGACATGTTTTATATTTCTGCCACATTTATATGATTACGTGTTTATATGATCCTATGTTTATATGTTATTGTTTCATATGTTCCATGCTTTTGGTATCTTTATGTCATGCCTCTTAACTAATGTGCTTAAGCTTTTCCCTTATGTTCATTCCCTTACTGGGATTTTTAGCTCATCCCTTTTTCATGTTATCCCTAGGTTATCCTATGCATATATAAGGTCTCAATGAAATTTAGGATCTTTTTTTGAATATTAAATAATGATTTTTTATCCCATGTTTATGTTTTATGTACCTAGTATTACAAGAAACTAGACTTAACGATCCTTGTCTTGTACTCTAATGTATAATTATGCTTAAAATCATGTATTGTTATATGTAAAAGGATAGGGTTGATATAGTTGGTATCAGAGGATGGTCTAGTTATTTTTGGATATTATGAATAGAGAACATTAATGAGAACCTTAAAGATGATACTAAGTATAAGAAAAAATCCCTAAATTTTGGTGAGTATTGAGTAAGTTGGTCATCAAGAAAATACTTTCGTGTCTGGATACGAGTAGGTAGAGGTGGCTCTGGAACAGATGTATCTAGGGGTAAAAACAAAAAACACCACTTTGAGCTAGACTCAATTGAGAACAGGTGCACGACAACGGGACTTGATTCACAATTGTTTACGACACTCCCAGGGGATATTCTTTGATGAATTTATGATCTTAGTACAAACCATTATTAAGGGAAAAAATAACATAAGAATAAAAGTTATGAAATAGATCAAGGGTACCATATGTTTAAACATATGGAGTTACAAGTTAAGATATACTTCTCCTTTACAAGTTTATCCTCTTACGTTCAAAGTTTTCTTTTTATTCTTAATAGAAAAGTATTTAATCCCTCTAATTGTACATTGTTTTTATTAGTTAATGGATGGAAATAGAAGAAACGCTCCAACAAAAAATGTGACTGGAAATGTGAAGATTTCTCTAATGATATGCATGGTATGATGGGAATGGGTGCTCAAAACATCATGAAAGTACTTTCTCAGCTGGCTCAAGTTATGAATAATAACATCAATCCTATGGAACGCACTCCTCCTCCAAGGAAAGAGCAAGTTGTCGTAGAATCTTTCATGTGGAAAAGACCTCCTATGTTTAGTGGATATTCTAATCCCCTCCTCGTTGAATAGTGGATTATCTTTATTGAAAAGATATTATCCATCCTCCAGAGCTCAGAAGAAGAGAATTGTTTACGGACGATTTATCCTTTTGATGGGGAAGTTGATCAGTGGTGGACACTAATCAAGAATACAAGGAACCAAAAGGAAATTGATTCCATGGATTGGGAGCAATTCAAGATGATTTCATTCAATAAATATTTTCCTCGAACCCTCCATATAAAAATGTAAAGGGAATTCCTCAGACTCAAGTAGAAGGAAGATGAGTCCATCCAGGCATATGAAGCAAACATTACAAGGATTGAAAAGGTATTCCTTTGGCCTTATCACAAACACTGAGAGTAAGGTGGATTGCTTCTTTAGCAAACTAAAGCTAAGTCTACGAAATGCCTTGGCGATTTGAGACTTCGACAGTTATGTGGATATTATTCATTGTACCCTCAAGGTTAAAATGGATATAGGAGACTCCCAGTGGTCTTGTGGTCCTGGTGACAAGAAGCAGAAAATGGAGAACAACATGGGTGGTTCAGCAAGAAAATCCCATGATAGAAAGAAACCCGAATATCCAACTTGTAAAATTTGTTATAAGAAGTGTCCTGGGAACTATTTAATGGGAACCAATAATTACTTCAAATGTGGAATGTTTGGTCATATGGCTATGAATTACCGATGGGATATGAAAATTCCCACTAATACTGAAGAAAAAACAAAGGTTCATATAGATGCACCCGATTTTTGTATACATTTCCACTTAATTTATTGAAAATTAGAACATGTATTCAAGAAATACCTATTACTTACTTGAAAAATACTTGGATTTTAGTGATCTTGTTCATTTTCAGGTTATTTCTAGCCAAACACACAAACATGGGGAAAAATAAGAAAAATTTACAACTATAAGGCATGTACATATATACACTTCAAGTACATTCAGACTCAGACACAGATTGGCTAGGACAAGTACATACCCAACTTCTCAGAAGCATGTACACACCATGTACAGAATCTATATACCGTGTGTAGTCATCTAGAAGCGATTGGTGGTTGAGAAGAATTTTACACGCCCATGTGGTCGGCTGATGTTTACACCTTGTGTACATCATCTATACACCGTGTCTCTCCTTCTAGAAGAATTTGGAGGCAGATAAAAGAGAGTACACTCTATGTTTGAGGGCACTACACGCCGTGTATATCCACCAACCAGGTGGAATTGTGTTCCAAGTCAAATAAGACATGTTAGACCATGCATCGGCGGAGAAAAAGATGAAAAAAGCACATTGACATGACTACATGGTGTGTACTTTTTCCACACATCGTGTACTTTTATTTTCAATAAATAGATGTGTTGGACTCTAAAACCTAAAGAGGAAGAGGGGGTGGTGGTCCAAAGGAAAAAATATCTTTTGTCATGCTTCAATCATTCAACTACATCACAGTTCTATCATTCTTCCAAAGAGACAATCTCTCCTTGATGTTTTTGCGATGATCACCCCAGGTATTGAGGGTTCTTTTATTATCTTTTCTTCTATGTGTAACTAAATACACAATGTTTTTGGGTTGTGGGAGATGAAAGAGCTATAATTTATATTAGTTTTATTGAATGTTTTTGTTCTATTAAACTCTTATTATTATTCTTTAATCACTTCAACTTATCATCGAAAATTCTGAGCCAGACCAAGGACAGAAATTTCAGGGATTCAAAATAAGAATAACGATGAATACATTCATGACCATTGGAAGTATTAATAGACTCAAAAATGGAATAAACCAAATAATTAATTGTGAAACATTGACTACCGGACCAAGGAGTAAGTTTTCACAGCTCTATACATACGTTTACCGGACCAAGGAAATGTTATTACAAATTGAAACCCAGAGCTTAAGAATATATATCCCCAATGCATTTCCCTCTATATTGGAATCAAAACCAATATCCCTTATTTCCCTTTATCTGTTAAGTAATTTGCTAATAAAATTTACATCCAATTACCTTTTTATCCAAACATTAAAAATAGACTCTAAACTCAATACACTTCACTAAGAAAAAAATACATACTAGATAAGCAGGACAAAAATAACTTCTTTTTCCCTGTAGATAGACCCCTTACTAGTACTATACTCATAAGGGTAAAACAATTTGGGACACCAATAACATACCTTTGGTAAAAACAACATACCAAATTTTGGCGTCATTGTCGATGAAAATAAAATGTTAAATTTTTCTTTGTTTTAAATTAATTTTATATCAAATTTTAGTGCAAATGAAAATTATAAATTCTCAAAAATCTATTTTCTAATCTTCTTTATATTGTTCTTTCTTCTTCCTTGTTTACGCTTGGTATGTTTGATATTGTGTCGGTCTATAGGTGTATGAGCGGCTACCTCACTCTGAGTCATCAGTGTTTTTTTTTCAGTTGACCCAGAAATCGAACAGACACTCTTGAGGAACCAACAATAAATCATAGTTAAGAACAACCAAGACAATCTCATGGAACGTAATGAAGAAGGAAATCCAGTTGTTTCCCAAGGAGCTGGATAACCGTTTGGTCCGAATGACAACTAGAACCAGTAAGCTCCACTTTCTCTGGGGTATGACCCGCAACAACTCTAACAGTTCCAAATGAAGTGGATTCCATTTTTATAGTGATGTTAGGGGCCATACTTCGCCCCTCAGGAACAACAATACATGCCACCTCCACTCCATCAACAACCACCTCAACACCATACTCTCATCGAGTACGACCTGTCGTTTATTCACGGAGCTAATACAAGCATCGTACGTCTACCGGTGTAGGCCCAACACTTCGAGATCAAGCCTACCATTATGAAGATAATCCAAAATACTGTTCAGTTCAGCGTCCTACCCAGCGAGGACCCCAATTACCATCTATTTAATTTTCTAGAGGTTTGCGATATGTTCTGCAACCACGGACTGTCCATGGATGCCATTTGTCTGTGGATCTTCCCCTTATCTCTAAGGGATAAGGTGAAAGACTGGATTAAAGGTCTTCCACAATGATCTATCCTCACCTAGGAGAAGCTAGCCTAGTTGTTCCTATTAAAATAATTCCCACCTTCAAAGATGGTGACTTTACGGAACGAAATACACAACTTCTAGCAGCATGACTCAGAGTCATTATTTGAGTCATGGGATTATTTCAAGGAGATGTTGCAAAAATTCACACACCACTGAATCCCACTTTGGATGTAGGTCCAAACCTTCTAAGAATGACTAAAAATGAATATTAAGTCCATGGTGGATGCTGATGATGGGGGCACAGTTATGTGGAAGTCCCTCGAAGAGATTTTCGAACTACTAGAAGACATGTATGCCAACAGATTCCATTTAAATTATAAGCAGGGTACACAAAACATGGTATGCATTATATTGATTCCATTACTATTCTACCTTTTTAGTTGAATGATGTGTCCAAAAATATTGACACACTAAATCTGAAGGGAGCGTCCCAAGTACATATCGAAAACCATCCGAAGTTCAAGGAATATAGTGATAACCACGTCATGTGAGAATGCCCAGGACCTATAGGAATCCCTTCGAATAGAAAGGTGAGATATGTTTCCCAAAACTGAGGGCCAAACCAGTACTGACAGTATCAGAACCTAGCATGGTGTAATCAACAAAACACAGGCTGGGGCCAACAACAGCAGAATCCTCCACCCTAGCGACGACTTGGTTATGGACAACCTCCTTATTAGAACCAGTACCTAAGGTGACAACAGCCCCAGAAGTGCTCTTATCAGTAACAAGGGTATCATAAACCTCGCCCGTGGTAGTCACGAAAGCCACTACATCCACTAGGTACACAACCACCACAGTAGGAGAATATCTCAAGGCTAGAGGATCACATAAACAAGTTTATATCTACTACTAAGACCAGATTCTAGAATTTATAGGCTTCAATTCAAGGCCTGGAGAACCAAATTGGCCATCTGGAAAACCAACTCTCAGGGAGGCAACTTGGTACACTATCGGGTAACAATAAGAAGAACACGAGGGAGGAGGCCCATGCCATCACACTACAGATTGGAAGCGTGATAAAACCGAAGGAACAAGCACATCCAGGTGAACCTATACCCCTGCTGATGATGAAGGTATAGTTACAGAACCCTTCTCATCCAAGGGAGCACTGAAAGAGGCTTCAAAGTGTAATGTAAAGGAGCTTGTATAACCCTTTGAGCCTATTTTACTATTCCCAGAGAGGATTAAGCAGAGAAAGATGGACCACTGCTCCAAAAATTCATGGATGTGTTCAAGAATATTCATATCAATATTCCATTTACAGAGGCACTGAAACCGATGCCCACGTATGAAAAATTCCTAAAAGATATCTTCTTCAAAAAAAATTAGGATCTAGGCACCATTGCATTGACTAAAGAGTGTTGACTAATCGTCCACCATTAGATTCCTCCCAAACATCAGGATCCAGGTTGCTTCACAATCCCATGCACTATTGGAAAATGTGAGTTTGGGAAGGCCCTCTATGACTTAGGGGCTAGTGTGAACCTCATGCACCATCGATTTTTTAAGAAGATAGGTATCAACAACCTGAAGCCTACTCGAGTAGCCCTTTATCTTGTTGACCGATCCATCAAATATCCGAAGGGGCTACTGGAGGGAATAATGGAAAAGGCGAGTATGCTAATTATCCAAACAAATTTCATCATCCTCGACATGGAAGAAGACTAGGAGGCACCTCTCATTTTGGAAAGATCTTTCCTGGCCACTGGGAAGGTACTGATTGACATGCACCATGGGGGCCTAATTTTCTAGGTAGGAGACGAGAGAGTCTCCTACAATGTCCTCAAATCCATGAAGAAAGACTCATTATCATAGTATGAGGGCTGCTATGTAGATCCCACCGTTGATGATCACTTGAGAAATGAAATGGATGATCTGGTATGTTTTTTTTACCTTAGATGACTTGGTTTTTTCCAAAATTTTAGTATATGAGGCACCATAAGAATTGTAATTCTTAAAAGGAAAAAGTATCCACTACTAGAAATGTGTAGTTATACCAGATATTCTGGAGCGGGAAATGGTGCAACCATTTGTACCTTTGATTCTAAAGGCATCTGAACTAGAACTAAAGCCTCTTCTTTATTCTTTGAAGTAAGGGTATTTGGGAGACCATAAAACATTGCATGTCATAATTAGTGAAACACTATCCCAGTAGTAGGAGGATGCACTTATAAAGGTTTTGAAATAGTGGAGTCACGCTATTGGGTGGACAATTGCAGATTTGAAATGCATCATCACTACCATTTGCACCCACAAGGTGCTTCTTGAAAAAGGTGAGAAGAAATCTTGGAAATAACTCCAATGCTTAAATCCCACCATGAAGGAAGCTGTGAAGAAAGAGTTAATTAATTTGTCGGATGCAGGCCCCATTTATCCCATCTCGGATAGTCTATGGTTGAGTCCCCTACAAGTGGTAACCAAAAAGGGGAGTATCACTGTGATTTCAATTGATAAGAATGAGCTCATCCCCACATGCACTGTCATGGGATAGAGAGTCTGTGTGGACTACATGAAGATGAATGACACCATGAGGAATGATCATTTCCCCCTACCCATCATGGATCAGATGCTAGAGAGATTAGCATGGACTAACTTTTACTGCTTCCTCGATGGCTATTCCGGCTACAATCAGATTTCCATTTCTCTAGAGGATCAAAAGAAGAGCACATTTACTTTCCCCTATAGTATGTTTGCTTACCGAAGGATTTCCTTTGTCATGTGCAACATCCCCACCACATTCAAGCATTGTTTTCAGGATATCTTCCATGACATGGATAAACAGATCCTAGAGGTATTCACGGATGATTTTTCCGTTTATGGAAAATAATTCACCACTTGATTGTGGCACCTGGAGATAGTTCTGGAATGATGTAAGAACACTAACCTGGTTTTGAATTGGGAAAAGTTTCATTTCACGGTGAAATGTGGAATCGTCCTTGGCAAAAAAATCTTAGTGAAGGAGATTGATGTGGACCCAACAAGGATAGAAGTCATTTCACAACAACCTATTCCAACTTCCGTCAGAGCCATCCGTAGCTTCTTGGGGCATGTAGGTTTCTACAGGTGATTTGTCTGCAACTTCTCAAAGATATCCTAGCCCCTGACCAACCTTCAGACTAAGGATGTTGTATTTGATTTCCATGAGCCATGCACCAGAACATTTGAGCACCTGAAGTAGTGCTTGGTTGAAGCTCCAGTAATGGTTGCTCACAACTTGGAGGAACAATTTGAAGTAATGTGCCATGCCAGCGACTACGCTATGGGAGTAGTCTTGGGCTAGTGGATTGACCTAATTTTCTGACCTATCTATTATGCCAGCAAGGCGGTCAATGAGGCATTGATGAACTGAACCACAACAGAAAAGGAGGTGCTGGCAGTGGTGTTCGCTTTTGGTAGGTCCCACTATTACTTATTTATATCTAAATTTATTGTTTATACTACCCATGAAGCTCTGTAGTACCTACTGAAAAAGAAGGATATTAATCCACATGTGATCTAATGGGTACTCCTCCTAGAAGAATTTGATCTGGAGATCTAATACAAGAAAGAGAGAGAGAACATTTTTGCTGATCATCTCACCTTCTTGGAGTAGCCTCATTTGGAGAAGGTGGAAGATTGAGAGATTATGGAGGATTTTCTTGATGAGCACTTATTTTTTGTAAAATAAACACCTATAATTTAGTATGATGATATTGCTAATTTTCTGGTTACATGTATCGTTCACCCCAACCTCTCCTTCCAGGAAAGGAAGAGATTTCTCACTGATTTCAAGAGGTACTTATAAGAAGATCGTATTCTATTTTGATCTTGTGAAAATGGGGTGATCCACTGTTGCATCCCGGAAACTGATGTTCATGGAGTCCAAGAATTTTGTCACGCCTCGCTAGTTGGGGGACATCATGGGCCTGACCGTACTATAGAAAAGATCATGCAGTCTGGGATTTTCTAGCCTATAATGCATAAATATTCCCTAGATTTTGTTTGCCGTTGCGATCGATGCCATAGAATATGTAATGTGGGATGTCATGCTGAGATGCCCTAGCACCCCGTCCTGGATGTCTAAATATTCGACGTCTAGGGCATAGATTTCATGGGACCATTCCCCCATCTTTCGGGAACACTTACATCCTGGTCTGCGTCAACTGCGTCTCCAAATGGGTAGAAGCCTCTACTACAACACACGTCACAACCAAGGTAGTCTTGCGATTTTTCAGGAAACATATTTTCAGTAGGTTTGGTGCTCCCTTTGTACTAATCAGCAATAGAAGGACCCAGTTCTACAACACATTGAGGAAAGGAGTACTATCGACATACAGAGTGAAGAATCATATGGGGACGCCATATCATCCCCAGACCAGTGGACAAGTGGAGCTCTCTAATCCTAAGCTCAAGTATATTCTGGAGAAAACAGTGAACACTTCGAAGAAAGACTGGTCCAAAAAGCTAGATGATGCTTTGTGGGTATATCCGATTGATTTCAAAACATCAATAGAGATTTCTCCATTCCGCCACATCAATGGAAAGCCATTCCATCTTCCAGTAGAGTTGGAGAGAAAAGCCTAATGGTCCATGAATTCCCTAAATTTTTACTTGAAGGTAGATGAAGCGCAACGTAAGTTCCAACTATCAGAACTTGATGAAATCCGATTAGAGGCATATGATAATGCCAATCTGTATAAGTAGAAGACAAAATAATTCCATGCTAGGATGATTTCATGAAAAACTTTCCAACCCAGTGATCAGGTACTCCTTTTTAACTATCATCTTCGATTATTCCTAGGGAAGTTAATGTCTATATGGTCGAGATCGTTCCAGGTCATATGAGTATTCCATCATAGAGCGATGTAAATTTATGGAGAGGATGGTCAACCGTTCAAGGTGAATGGACAACGACTGAATATTTACCATCACATGGAGGACATAGTGTGAACTTGGTACACCATACATCTTAGGTAAGCATAGGTAAGTTGGTCGAGCCAACAACCTAAAATAAAGGCTCTTTATGGGAGGAAACCCAGTGGATACACGTCGTGTACCACTTATCTACATGGCATGTACATATTCCTTTTCATTTATATTATTACTTTTATAAATTTATATATTAACTATGTAATAAACAGGGATGATACCGATGGGAATGGAAAGGTCACTGGAGTTTATCTGAGCCGTCATCGGTTCGAATCCCTCCTGACCTACCTTCAGTTTGGGGTTCCTCCTTTTAATCTTCATGTTTTCTTACATGGAGTGTGTGGTATTTTTCATATTTTATATTTATTTGCATATAAAAAAACCCATGATGGGGATGGATCGGTTGTCCAGGGTCATAAACTAGTTCCAAAAGACCCATGTTTGAATCCTGACAACCGACACATTTCTATCATTTGTCCTTTAAAAAAATATCACAGTGTGTATTTCGATATACATAGTGTACGCCATGTTTTAATTACTAAACTAAAAGGTTTTTTAACATAAATAAATAAATGCGGGTGAAGTTGGTAGATTAGCAGAGTCTCAGCCCTAGATCCAAAAGACCCAGGTTTGAACTCAGCTAATCTCCCCACTTCATCCATTTTTTGTATAATTAAAAAACATATTTTGTGAATTCCCATCCTCCCGTGTAGTATAATCCTTGTATAATAAATATATATATGTAAAATATAGGAGAAAAAGTAAAACTATTGATCCAATGGTTGATGGATTCCATTCAAAATGACATATCGTTGATTTGAATCTCACCCCGATCACCGAACCAAAGGTTGTACTTCTCTTTTTCCAATTTCAGAACACACTGTGTGTATTTCCTGATACATTACATGTATAGTTTTATTTTTGATAAATTATGTGTATATATATATTTCTTTTATTATTATTATTATTATTAATTATTATATAGTTTAATTTAATAATTATATATATATATATATAACCAAAAAAATTGTGGTACATGGCATGTAGGACACTGATACACATCGTGTACCGTGGATATACAGTCTGATCCCCACTCAGCTTGATCTCGTGTCGCGCATAACTCCCCTCTCCCTGTTTCTTCTCTAGAATGCTATTCAGCCTCCCTATTTAAAAATATATGGATTTCGTGTATTTTAGCTTCTAATTTCTACTGCATTGTGATCCTCAATCTAGGTACTCCCTTCAACACCCTTTATTTCAAAATTTCATAGGTGATTAGGGTGATTTGTGGATCGACCAACTGTTTGGCTTCCACAATACATGTGCATGATATGAAGAACGCATTCCGTGTACTTTGGTACATGAACACACACTGAATATGTTGCAATTTGAAAACACACGTTGTGTATGTTTGGTCCACACATTGTACATTCCCACATCGTACTTGGGTACTTTATTCACACAACCACACACACAATGTTCTTTTACACAACGTGTCTGTTCGGTACACATCATGTATACCATTTCTCTAGGCCATCCCGTGGCTAGCACTTCACATGGTCATATGATCTCTGTTTTTACACACGCTGTGTTGTACCTTCACACGACATGTACTATATTTTTAGCTCTACTCAGATGGTGGTCGTGTATTTGGAACCACATGACCAGGAGAAATTTGCATGTACATGACGTGTTTCTCCAATATACACCGTGTATCCTACCCTATTTTATGCTCACTTGGAATTTCTATCTAGAGAATATGGGATTCTAACCCTCTTCTAATACACGCTGTGTAATTTATATATACACACCGTGAACCTTTTTATTTTTCAGTTTTCTAACATTTTCTACATTTTATTTTTATTTTATTTTTATTTCTTTTTCAGGATATGGAAAACAGATACCCTTCACGTGGGAAGCCTCCCGCCTCTGACACTAAGCGCGAGAGTCCCACTTTTCATTGGATCTGACACCGGCTCGTGAAGACACCATATCTTGACTATCTGGCATACCAGCCTCCTCATTTGGCCATCCTTCCACCACTCACCACCTTGGCCGATGCTGGTCCTAGTACAGCCACACCACCACTATCCCACACAGACCCTCCGAGCACCACCATTTCTTCCCCACTAGCTACCACACCCCCTGAGACCTCCTCAGTCATAGCTGATCCATCATCGGTCACCCCATCCATCGGGCCTCTGTCTACTGCAGCCTCTCCACCCTTAGAGCCAGCCCCTGTTGCTTTACCACGTAGGTCGGGCCCTGCAAGTGACCCCTACCCTTGCATGGTGTTCTTGGTCATAGATAGGGAGCAGGACAGAGTCTGATGCTTCTCTCGCTGCCCGATCCCATTGAGCAGCAGGTATCTCGACAACAACATCCCTCAGCAACTGGGTATCTGGGGAGAGTTGAAGGATCTCATCAGGCACACACTGCTACTCACGATCTTCCAGGTCAGCTCTCCTATTTTCGGAGATTTATTTTTGGATTTTTCTATTTTCTTCAAGTTTGACGGGCTTGAGTAATGGGAGACGCCTGGTGATGTGGTCATAGTGGTCCGGTTTCGGCTAGGCGGTTAACCTTTCTCCCTTATTATGATCAAGTTTGTCTGAGGGTGCAGTTTCAATCTTCATCCTGTCACCCCACCCCTTGTCTCCACCTTGACCTTCCCCAAGTGCTCTGAGATCATTTCCACGTGGCGGGATATCACTAGGTCTGACCACCGATAAACCCCCACTTCCTTAAAGAGTACCCTCATTGCTGACCCTATCCTTTGCTTCACCCACCTGTGCTTTAGCTCCATCATTTTTTCTTGCCATAAGGATATGTGGGTTGTGACTGGCAGTGACATGGAGCTCCTCACCTATGTCATCCGGTGGGACTACCTGAACCTCCCTTACTTTTTCGCCTCCTATTTCCACACCATGTTTACCGGCTGTCAAGGAAACCTGAACTGTGGGTTTTACACCACCCGCCTTTCCCACCACCTCAGTGTTTTTGAGCCTTCCCTTCCCCATGACCGGTTAGTTTCCCCCCAGGGGATGGACTTTCTCATGATTATACCCATGGGATTGGTCCTAAAGCTGGGGGAATTTACATCCTTACCCAGGCACCACCCCGAGCACCTTCCACCCCTCTTTCCCCTGCCGACGATCTTGAACCCCTTCACCACCCCTTCACTCATCCCCACCACACCCCCTTATTCAAGCCTTCCTTCCTCTATTCCCTCTACTACCCCTACCTCCGCACCCTCGGTCAATCTCTTCTTTTCCCATTGCCTAGGCGTGGTGGAGCAGCACTTGGTTTGTCTCGATCAACATCAGAACTGGCTCAATTAGCTGTTGGGGAATCTTTTTTAGAATCATGGTATTCCACTACCCCCACCACCTGCTCCTCCCTTGTCTCATGGACCTTATTCTATAGCTCCACCACCGCTTACCACACTGGCCATAGATTCAGTTCTCATATCCACTATACGCCCAACTACTGCCACTACTGCTCCCCATCTAGGGATCGCTGCCGAGCCTTCTATTCCAAGTCCAACTCTTACGGATCCAACTCCTACTGCTTATATTTTGAGTGAAAATTCCAAGCCTCCAGTTTCCATGGCTTCTGTTCCTTCTCTCTCGGCTGTTTCTATATCAGATGATTCCTCTTTTATGGTGACCCCTTGACTAGTTTTTGAACACATATTTTCCATTATATATATATATATATATGGATATCTTGTTCCTATGTATGTTGTGTATTCTTATAGTGCTATCTCTCCAAGACCATCACAGGTACTTTGGCATGCTTTGGGATGTATTTATCCACCACTTCATATCTTTCTTCGCCTCGACATGAGGGGAGTATTGTTTCTCAGATATTCCGTTGTTTTCTTTTTCATTCCTGATTTACTTCTTTCTTTACTTCCCCTTGTTATGGTCCACTATTCTATCCCCACACTCCCTTATCCACCTTTATGTGGCACTTGGTGAACCATGATCTATATTAAGTATGGGTGACCATCTCTCGATCACCTTAGTCTTTTAATTTACCATCATCTAGGAGACATCATTATTGGAGGATATATTTGAAAATGTGAAAATTTTTGTTTAATCATATTTGTAAATAATACGTCTAAAAGTAGAAAATTTTTAAAAGTTAAATGCTTATTTTGGTTCTTAAGTGTTTTATAATGATTAATGATATACATTAAATTGAAACATGAAATCCTTGGATAATTATATTGATTAGGTTAATCATTTATATGCAATTCATGGCCTGACTATCTATTTATTTGTTTTTCCCACTATTGAGATGTATTATAATCCCTTCATCATATTCTTTTGAATACCCTCTTTCTTGAGTGATTATTAGGATATACATAACTACCAGAATTTTCAAGTTTTCTTTTTGTAAAATAATGAATTTTTGAATTACATTAAAATGATTAAGGCATTAGATTATTTCATCCCCTTTATCTGGAGACCTACCCTACATCTAATCTTCGTGAAGCCCCTAGAAACCATGAACAACATTTATAGGAAGCCATATTACAACTTAATTCCCTTTCTACCATAATTATTTTATAATTTTTCAGGATTATTCACTTAATCTTAAAAGAAAGAATTGGTAGTACGTGGAACATTTTTGTGAATTGTAATGAAATTAAGTATGGGGAAAGACTCTTGTTCATTTGGGGAAATGGGGTTCCAAACCCCTATTTTTTAAAATTCTAAAAGGTTACCTTTGTTCTATTAAAAAAATTATAGAAAAAGAACCTTTTACTCACTTATATATTTGTGAACCCTACCTATCTAAAGGAGATAGTGGCGATGAGACCATTTTATAGATCTTGTTGAGGATAATTCTACATTGAGTATAACATTGAATATCAGGCACTGTTATTTAAATAATTTAGCTTCCTTTTCCCAGAATCAGAGTTATTTTTCACATCTTTACCTACCAGCCCTTATCCATAGATACATATGATCCTTATTGAAAATCCCCCATGATTTTTGTAAATAAATTTTCTGAAGTAGAGAAATATATTTCTTGTAAAACCATGGATAGAGTTTATATATTTTTTATTGAGAAAAACATTGATTTAAAATATCTTAAGTGTTGAGTATATTATTGGTGAGGTAGATCATCAAGTGTCTTGCTTATTTTTGAATGTTTGAAATGTGTGTTTAAAGGAGGATGAAAGTAGTTAATTGAATTTTATACAAGGAATGATTAAAATATCTTATTAATTAAAGCTATTTTCTACCATTTTAGAATTTTCTTATGTGACTGTATCATTTAAATTTTTGATTAACTGAATTCCTTCCTTTTAAAATGTATACTCTTTAATTAGATGTTGATATTTGATTGAGGGAAAGAAAATGATTAAGTATGGGGGAGTTTACACACCCTGTACATTCAGACTCAGACATAGATTGGATATGAAAAGTACATGCCCAAGTTACCAGAAGCATGTACAGGTTGGTTGCAAAAGCTACACGCCATGTATAGTCTTATAGAAGCGGTTGGTGGTTGAGAAGAAGTCTACACACCTATGTGCCCAGCTGACGTTTACACACCGTGTACATCATCTATACGCCGTGTATCTCCTTTTTGAAGTAGTTGGTGGATGATAATAGAGAGTAAACACCGTGTATGGAAGTGATACACACTGTGTATATCCACCTACCAGGCAGTGTCGTGTTCCAAGTCAAATATGACATCTTAGGCCACCCACCGGTGGAGAAAAAGATGAAAAAAGCGCGTTGACAAGACTACACAACGTACACTTTTTCCACAAACAGTGTACTTTTATTTTATATAAATAGAGGACTCGGGCTCCATAACCAATGTAGGAAGAGGGGGTGAAGGTCCAAATGATAGATGCTCTGCTACCATGCTATCATCATTCAACTACACCGCCTTTCTATCATTCTACCAAAGATCCAATCTCTCCTCGATGTTATTGCAATGATCACATCAGGTATCGAGGGTTCTGTTTTTATCTTTAATTCTATGTGTAACTAAATACCCATTTTGTTGTGGTTGTAGGAGATGAAAGAGTATTAATTTAGATTAGTTATTATGAATGTGTTTTTTCTATTAACCACTTATTATTATTCTTTAATCACATTATCTTATCAGTGAAAATTATGAGCCAGACCAAGGGAAGAATTTTCAGGGACTCAAAAGAAGAATAATGATGATTAATTTCAGGATAATTGGAAGTATTCATCAACTCAAAAATTGACTAATCCAAATAAAGAACTGTGAAACACTAACTTCCAGACCAAGGAGCCAGCTTTCTCAGCTCTAGACATAATTTTACCAGACCAAGGAAACCTTGTTAAAAATTGAAACCCAGAGTGGTGGGTTATTATGAACAACACAACCTCATAATTAATATTATTTAATAAAAAACATCTTAAGAATCCACATCCCCAATGAATTTTCCTCTATATTTGCATAGAAACCAATTTCTCATATTTTCCTTTATCTGTTAAGTAATTTTCTAAAGAAATTTAAATCCAATTACCTTTTTATACAAACATTAAAAATTGACTCTAAATTTAGTACACTTTACTAAGGAAAAATATAGACCTGATAAGAAAGACAAAAATAACTTCTTTTTCTCTGTGGATCAACCCCTTATTGGTACTAAACTCATTAGGCTAAAACAACTTGGGACATCGATAACATACCTTCGGTAAAAACGACTTACCACATATCAACTCTCATCCAATGGTGTAGTGTTACAACTACAAGGGGCATGTGAATTATGCCAAAAATTTCTCTAATACAGGAGTTGTCAAAGGAAATCAACAATAACCTCCAAGGAAATAGGGAAGGGATTTTTCTATCACTACTGCTGAGGTGGAGCTGGATAATGATGTGGTAATAGGTACACTAGTTATTCATTTCAGAGTAGCGAACTTATTATTTAATTATAGTTCTATGCATTCATTCACATCTTGCAAGTTTAGTAAATCTATTCAAAAACCACCTCAAAATTTGGAGGGAAAGTTATCTATGAGAATAGAAAATGGTGGAATTATTGCATCCATGGTTTATAACTCCTCCCCGGTTAATGTTTGTGGGTTGAATCTCCCAGAAAATCTTTTCATACTTCGTTTAGTGGAGTTCGACGCTATATTTGGAATGGATTGGTTATCTTTATACAATGAAAAAATCAACTGTAGGGAAAAGGAAATATCTTTTCACATTTAACCATCTCATGCTCCCCTACAAATTAAAAGAAGATCACAAATCTACTTTGACAAATAGTTAAATGTTGTGGGTCTTGATTCCCTATGAAGAGTAATACATTTCTCAAATGGTTGAGTCAAAGGAAAGTGTCAACCTAGTGGAAACTCCTATCATAATGGAATACAGTGATGTATTTACGAAAGAGTTACCTAGACTCCCCTAGAATCGTGAATTATAATTCACAATATATCTTATACCCAGAGCTACTCCTATCTCAAATTTTCTCTATAGGATGGTTCTTATCAAACTGGAGGAGTTAAAGAAGCAACTACAAGAGCATTTGGACAAAGGGCTCATACACCCTAGTGCATCACCTTGGGGTGAACTAGTGCTCATTGTGAAGTATAAGGATGGAACAATGCTGCTATGTATTTATTATTAGGAACTTTACAAGATCACTATAAATAACAAGTATCATATTCCTAGGATTGAAAACTTGTTCGATCAGTTAAGGGGATATCAATACTTCTCAAAGGAGGATGTTATTCCAGGATATCATCAACTAAAGGTGAATAAGGAAGATTTTTAGAAGACTTACTTCCATACAAGGTATGGGCACTATGAGTTTCTGGTGATTCCCTTCGGAATTACTAACAACCCTGAAATCTTCATGGATTTGATGAAAATAGTCTTTAAACATTACCTCAAAAAAAATTGGTAGTGTTTATTGATGATATTCTTATATAATCTAAGATAAATGAGGAACATGAATAACATCTAATACTTGTGATGGAGACCTTGAGAAAGGAGAAGTTGTACACCAAGTTCAGTAAGTGTGACTTTTGGATGAAGCAAGTCACGTTCTTAGGACATGTGATCACAAGTGAGAGAATTTCTGTGGACCCTTAAAAAAAGTGATTGAGGATTGGATCAGGACCTCTAGTGCCACATAAATCAATAGTTTTATTGGATTATCTTGGTACTACCGATGTTTTGTGAGAAATTTCTCATGATTTTGAAGTCCTCTTATTATGTTAATAAGGAAAGGGGTAAATTTTGTTTGGATATAATAATATGAGGGAATATTCAATGAGCTAAAGAGAAGGCTGATCACTACATCTGTACTCACACTACTGAAAAGTGGATAATTTTTTGTGATATACGCCGATGCTTGAAAGGATTGGGTTGGGTACTCATGAAAAAAGATAACGGGATAGACTAAAACTCAGGACAGTTGAATATCCATGAGCATAACTACCCGACGCATGATGTAGAGCTAGCAGCCGTGATTTTTGCCTTGAAAATAGGGAGGCACAACTTTTATGGTGAGAAGAGTGAAATATACACCGACCACAAGACCTTAATGTACATATTCACACAAAAGGATCTCAATATGCATTAAATGAGATGATTAGATCTAATAAAGGATTACAATTTCTCTATTCACTATCATCCTAGAAATGTAAAAAAGGTAGCTGATGATCTATAGAGAAAAGAACCAGCTAATCTATCCATTTTATAGATTGAGAAAGACCCAATCTTCTTGGATATGAAAAGGATTGATTTGTAAATCATAACGTCATGGGATACATCTTACTTTTACCAAATTATTGCACAACCATCTATCCAAGAGAAGATTAAGGAAGTACAAAGGGATAAGCTGGAGTTACAAAACAAGGTGAATGCATTAAAAGAAGTGAATCTGTATGAGTTCCATATTGACGATGATGGTGTGATTAGAATTAGAACATGACATTAGTGGCCTAAATAACCCAGGATAAAGAAGGATCTATTTGATAATGAACATACCTCAACATTCTATATTCATCCTGGTGGTATGAAATTGTACCATGATCTCTGAGAAAACTTTTGGTGGGACAACCTGAAGAAGGAGATTACAGAATATATCTCATGGTGCTTGGTATGTCAGCAATTCAAATCAGAGAGACAAGAGTCCAAAGGGTTGATTCAGGCATTGCCAATACCCATGTAGAAATGGGAGAATGTCACTATGGACTTTGTCACGGGTCTCCCAATGACTTCCAAGGGAAATAATGCGATATGGGTTGTGGTTTAATGATTCACCAAGACTTCCCATTTTATATATATTCGGGATGATCTGTTTCTTGAACAAATTTCAACGATATATGTGATGGTAGTGTTGAGACTGCATGGTGTTACACTCTTGATTGTCTCTGATCATGATCCATGGTTCACATCTAAATTCTAGAGGATTATTCAACATTCATTGAGTACTGAATAAAATTCTAGCATGACCTGTCACCCCTAAAATTATGGCCAATCTAAAAATACTATTTAGACACTTTAAGACATGATAAGAGCCTACTATTTATAATTCAACGGTGGATGAGATCAACATATCTCATTGTTTGAGTACTCATACAACAATAGCTTCCACTTGAGTATTCAGATGTCTCCATATGAAGCTCTGTATGGAAAGTGATGTAGAACTCCATCCTGTTGGGATGAAGTTGGAGAAAGAATGCCACTTGGACCTAATCTTGTGCAAGAGATGATAGAAAAGGTTCAAGTCACCCAGAAACATATCAAAACTTCTCAGAGTTGGCAAAAGATCTATGCTGACAACCATCGAAGGGACTTGGAGTCCGATGTTGGGGATAAAGTCTTCCTTAGAATATCACCATGGAAGAGATTCATGTGGTTTGGAAAGAAAGGGAAGCTAACCCTAAGGAATATTAGACCCTTTGAGATCCTTCACCGCATATGATCCATGGCCTATCAGATTTCACTTCCACCAAATATGGCTCATGTTCATGATATATTTCACATATCACTGTGGAGGAAGTACATACCAGATCCCTCACATGTACTAAACTCAGAGGTGTTACAACTGTAAGATGATCTATCCTATGAGGAGAAGCCAATAATTTTATAGACCGGAGAGATAAGGTTCTACGCAACAAGAAAACCCACCTTGTCAAAGTGTTGTGGAGGAACCATAAATTTTAAGAAGGAACTTGGGAACCATAGGAGGCGATGAAGGAGAATTACCCTCACCTGTTTTCGTAAAATGAAATTTCGATGACAAAATTTCATAAGGGGGGAAGAATGTAACGACACAATGTTTTATCAATTGAATTACCTTCTTATAATTATGCCTTATAGAATTAGGAAGCATAATGAAATATAATGATACTAAATACTATGTGTCTATTAAGGATAATTTTTCCACTTATATATTTTGAATTTCTAAAATATGACCTACACGATTGCGACCAATAAGATATTTGGAGTCTGATATGACAAACATAATTTTTAGTGAATATTAACCTACCCTTATGAATATTAACCTACCATTATGAATAGTAATATTACTCTTATTAATATTAAATCATACAAAATTATAGTAACCTTATCCATTAATGATTAATTAAAACTTATGAACCTTATAAGTGGCAATTTGACCCTAGTAAAAGTATTGATATTTTTGTAAGTCATAAATAAATAATTATAATTAATTATTTTAAAAAAATTGTATTTTTCTAAAATGTGTTCCTTAATTAACAATTCTATGTCTTTTGGTTTTAAGATACTTTTATAAGACCTTATGTAATTTTTAAAGCATTATAAATCCAGTTTTAATTTTAAAAACATTATTTTTCATGTAAATTATGAATTTAATTAAAAATTAAATTAAAAATATTAGAATAATTATTTTTGAAAAATGGAATTCATTTTTAGATTATACACGTTGAAATATTTTTAGGGTGGATTTTTGGGATTTTTTTTGAAATACTTTAATTTATGGGTGAATGGTACAAATACAGTTTTTCACATATCTGGTATATCCTAAATTGCAACATTCATGATGTAATGATGACATAAACATTCTAGAACATTATATTCGGCCATGTTATATTTATGTTCATTAATGGTTCCTTAAAATACAACAAACTTAATTTATAAACCTAAAAATAACATTCCAAAACCTAAAGTCAAAAAGTGATTCCTTAAAAATCATTATCACTTTCTTTTAACTTTCCTTTTAAAAAATTAATAAATTATAATTTTAAATATTATTTAAAGTCTAAAAAGATTTTTATTATATTAATATATGATTTATGTTTTATAAAAACAACTATTACAAGTCTAACATATGATATATTATTTTATTTATTATTTTATTCTTAAAACACCCCTCCTCAAGTATAAATAACCTTCCCCCTCCCCATTGGAAACCACTCCTCTCATCCTTTACTGAGATGAATATATACCCAAATGATACCTATAAAGCCACTTAAAATACTTAGAAATGTTCTGGAGTCATCCAACTCCAATCATCAAGGGAGTTATAGTTTCATGCAAGAGGAGCTACATCGAGGAGAGAGTAAAAGTCTATTAAATCTTCTCTCTTTTATTCCTTTTTTTCTTTTACCCTTTCTCTTTCAAAAACATATGCTAAAATATTGATTATTAAGTAAGTTAAAATTATATTAATGATTTTAACCTACTTTAATTATCATATTAATGAAAAATATAAATGTCATACTTCCCTTTCCCGCACTATCGATAACGTCCCGTTAAAGGTCAATTAACAATCTACGGAGACATTACAAAGATAATTATTATAAATAACATCATGTGTGGAGAATATAAATTATATAAAATATATTAATATAAAATTACATTTATTCTATTCTTTTGTAACTAATTATACTAATTTATAAGTTACTTTTAATAAAATATGAAATCATCACATGACGGGAAATTTTTACGTAAAATGTGATATCAAAACGCTTCATTTTCATCGACGAAAATTCTAAAATAAAATAAAATGAATATAATTGATAAATATTTTTATAAAATTAATTTAATTCACTTTTAGATAATTTTATAATGCACACAAATTTATTATTTACGAGGCATAGAAGATAATAAATTAAGCCGAAATTAAGGTAAGGGATCCTTCACATTTCACTCTTAATCAAGATTGTCCTCTATGATATGCCTTTTTATATGTAATCCTAAATGATGGGGTATAATTTTGATCCTCAACCAAAATTACCTATTGATTTATATATTGTGAGAAACCTCTTTTCTCTCTCATCAAGACCTTTTATGTACACCCGAAACCATGCCAATAACCCGTAATGAATTCTACCCAAACCTCCCTTATTCCTTCAGGTTTCCCTATCTTTATTTTTACCCAAATGAAGTTTTCATTTATTTTTATTTAAAACGTCTAAATTATATTTATATGATCCAAAATCATGTTCCAAGATTTATCTCTCATTCAGGGATATTCATGCTTTTAAGTGAATCCCTCGATATTTCCCAATAAGCAAACTTGTTTTAAGGGAACATCCCAAATTTTTACCCAACTTCAAGTGCACTCTATCCTTAATTTTAAGAAACCATTTCCTATATAAAATTAGTATTTTAATCATGAAAATATTCTTATTTCGCCTCTGGGTTTATATAAAATATTGTTCTGTTTTCTATTTTAATGCTCTATGATATTTTTCTTAAAACATCACAAACATGTTTTAAATGCTAATATTTCTCAAATAAATTTCATACATGTTGTCACCTATGTTTGAAATCACTTACCATGATATATGCCTATTTTACCTTATGAACGTCCATGTATGTTCTAATTCGTTTCTTTCATGGACACTTTCATGATAATTCCATGGGTTATGCTTTATGTTATGATTATGGTACCCAATTAATTCCATGGGAAACCCTTATGTTTATATAAGAATGGTTATTCACGATGATTTATGATAAAAAAAATTCATTAAATTTAATATGGGTGCACCCAGATAGCAATCCAATTCATTTGGTAATGTTAAGTATCATGAGATGCTATGTGCAATGGTCATAGCAGTTAGCCTTGGCTTGTGCTACTATGGGAAATAGGATTGGCCATTAGACTTGACTCATACTACTTTTGGAAACGAGAATGGCTATTAGTCTTGACTCATGCTAAAGACATGTTTATGTTTCTACCACATTTATATGATTCCAAGTTTATATGTTCCATGCATTTGGTATCTTTATTTCATGCTTCCTAACTCATGTGCTTAATCTCCTTTCTTATGCTCGTTCCCTTACTAGGATTTTTAGCTCATCCCTTTCTTCATGTTATCCCCTAGTTATCCTATGCAGATGTAAGGGATCAAAGGAAGTTAAGAGATCTTTATAAAGATTAAATGAATTTATTTTTTATCTTATGTTTATGTATTATTTTCCTAGTCTTCCAATACACAAGACATAACAATCCTTGGTTTGTAAGCTATTGTATAATTATTCTTAAAATAATGTAATTTTGTAAAAGGATAGGGTCTCTATAAGGTGTGTATTAAAAAACCTCTATCACGTGTATATAATTGTGGTTAGAACTATTGTTAATTATTTAATAAAAATACCCTATTTGGGATTACCTTAATTAATCAAGTGGTCCCATTGAAACACTACACATATAGGAAGGATGATAGAAAACCTTTACATTTCAATTTTGGACAACCTTACTATTACCATATTTCCATGGGAGAAAAATGATTTGAAAATGGGATCTCTCTATTTCTATATAGTAGGTGAAGAACTGTTAAAATTAGAAACCTTGAAATCATTTCACCCAGTCTATCCAAGCTTATTATAGTGACTGACTAAAACAACTATTTTTAACTAGTTAAATAAATTTGGTTTCTAAATTCTCAAATTTATATCCCAATTTATAAATAATTTTTCCACAAATCAACTTAAATTTTTACAAAAAATTTTTGTGTTCCCTCCTCTCAGGAGGCTTCCTAGGCTTAACTACTAAACTATACCTAAGAATATAATTTTTTTACACTCCCCATGAATAGTAATGAATCAAATGTGGTTTCATTTCTTGGTAGGTGGTGCCTAAAAATACGAAAAATAAATCTTAAACATAATTGAACCATATAATAAATAAACCATTAATTTAATTTTATCATGAAATTGAATGAACTATAACCAAATTAATAAAATTGAACTTACAAATATTCATTGAATAAATAATTCTTTTAGATTCAAGTGATACTATCATTATTCAATTAGAACATTATATAATAGCTAGAAATCCTAACCACAATATATGCAATCTATGCACACCACACTTTTCTATCCAATAAAATGAACTACTTGTTTGTGCATTAGAAAATGATTCTGAATTATGTACTAACAAGATTCAAATAATTTTTAAATTTCATGGTCTCGTAGGATAAGACCCAAATCGATAAATGTATGGATTCACATATGTTTTCTCTATATTTAACCCTCGAGTATTTATGGAAGATCATTTTATGTTGAGGGTATTTCACTTTTTACAGGATATAGTCACAAATTAATAGTTGTACAACCTACAAACAATATATGTCAACGACTGTAAAAATATATATAGATGCTTTATGAAGATATTTTTTCCCACTTCTTGGAAGACCAAAATTAGGAATGAAATGTATGTTATTGAGTAGTCAATTAGAGATACACTATATGCGTACTGGGAGGTGTTCATGAAACCCTACGCAAACTTCCCCCAATAAATAGTAATGGAACATCACTTCCTCATTTTCATCAATGAATGATTTCATAAAAATGATTGAAATATTCTCCACACCTCAACAAGAGGAGCCCTAATTGAAAAATCAACAAGATAAGAAAGATTTTTGAATTACAATATTACTCACAACTCACTGTAATTCAGAACTAGTGGTACATTCAAAGGAGGTACAAACTTCTAATTTTTAACATTTACTTATAAAAAACTGATGAACTAACCCATTTTTTATGAGAACCTTCAATAAAACATGTCAGTGAAAAAATACCCCATCTCATTTATATGGTTTATACTCTAATACAAATCATTTTACTAACTAATTTCTTGAAATATAGAGGATATAATGTTGTTATTGTACCACCCCAATATTTTTTGAAATATTTTTTTTCCGAATTAATTTAATCTTTTAAATATATCTCATCTCATGTAACACTGAATATATCTTGTGTTATGTGAAATAAATAGGTTTTAATTATCTTACATGCAATTTTGAGTTCCATCAATTTATTTTAATACATGCAAGACCATGTTTTACCAAACTATAATTTATTATTTATATTATTATTAAAATGTTATTATTGTTTTCACCAGGACAGTAGAATTTTGGTTATGAATAATATTAATTATATTGTGAAAATATGTTTTAAGAATTTATATAATAATAATTTTTTAGTAACTAATTAACTAGAAATAAAAATAAACCACTTTTTAAAATAGATGAAATATATTTTGGGAAAACTATATTAAGGAAATCAAACACAAATTACCTAAATAAAAAATTTTAAAAAATATTAATAAATAATTTCCGCAATATATATATATATATATATATTATTCACTTATCTATTTAACATTATTCTTATGTGTTTTCATTATAAGAGTTAATAATTAATATTATTATATGCATAAAGATATAAATTACTTTTAAAAGGTAATTTTAACGCCTTTTTTTAGCACACCTATTTTAAATATAATTTTTAAAAATATTATAAATTTTATTTAGAAAAAAAATCAATAAAATTTTAATAGTAATATTATTATGTATATTGGTTGAATTTTTGGTATTTTTTAATGTTTCAATTTTTGATTAATAGTTAAAAACACAGTATTTTAATTAAAAACTACATTTTGTACAATTTATTTATTTATTTAAAATGTACTTAATTATTTTTTTAAATTATATACAGTAAAAGTAAAAAAAATTTAATACAATTAAAATCATTAAAATCAATTTTACAGTGAAATTTAAAATAAAAATATTTCAAACTTTGTAACATTTTCACTTTAAAAACTCGTTGCCTCATACTGTCTATGAGATTAATTTCAAAATTTTTTATTCCACTTATGTGTTTATAATTTGGAAAATGGATTCCATATTTGGAATAAAAATAATTTAAAATTTATATTATTTTAAATATGTTTTTTTCCAAAAGTATTAGTTAATGTTATTAAAATTAATTATAGTGATATAGGTAAAACGAGTTTACTTATTGGTTAAACATTAACTTAAAGGTATAAATAAACTAAAAACATTTCCAAAAGATATTTTATAGCCATATTTAAAACATACACTTCCATTTAGATACATTTTTCCGTTACTGGAGGAACATTATGTATGGGGGACCTCTCAATAGTGTTTACCTTTTCGTATTTATAAGAATGACACTCCTCCGATATAAAGGGAACTCATCACCTCAATTCGTTACACCACTAAATACCATTTTCTCGTAGAAAATTGATAAAATAAGCTATAAAATTAAATTCTATCAACCTATAAGCCTCAATTTTGGTAGAAATCCAACAATGGAATTGCTTTGGTGTACACCAAAATGTGTTGGCCAAAGAAGAGGCAATGTTACTCAACAAGCACTTTCGATTTATTTATTTCTACACCCCTTCAATTATTATTATATAAAGCCTTTAAAATGAACTAATTTTGTTAAATATGATTATATGTTGTTATTTTATGTTTACAACTTACACTCTCACACCCTTACTTCCAATGGGATATGCAATCACCATCCGTGTGTATGGTTGACTATAGCCTCGTGAACCAATGCCATTCATTATTCCATTTCCACCTCCCATGGTTGGGAATAATGATGGATGTACTGTTTTTATATGTTATGTATGATTTATTTATGAATATTTAATTATTAGATAACACATACCTTCATGATTTCCATTTTGTGAGAATACGATAACTTCGTTTGTGGACATGTAGACTACTGCCTTCCCAAAGGGATGTGATTTGTTCACACATTATATGGAATTTATTAAGGATAAATTTAATAACAAGATGTAATATTTTTAAAATTATAATGATAACTAAACAAAACTACATATATATACATACACATATTTCATTTACATATTTTTTTTTCAATGCGACAAGAGAACGGAAACAACGATCATGCGTATGTACGGCTTACCATTTCTTGGAACAGTGTATCTATTTTTCTATTTATATATTTTATAGATTATAATAAATTATCATATAATGAATATATATGATATTTATATTATTTTTTACATCATTTAAATAATTAAATCCTGATCTATGTAATAGGATCAATAATAAAAAGTCAAAACATATATGAAAAACTAAGTAGTTATTACCCAAAACATAACATTAACATTCTGTTGTTAAGAAATAGGAAATATGAAGTAATAATAAAATAATATATTTTATTATTTATAATAATATCATTCTTTTGTAGATTTTTAATAATCTTATATTTATTATACCATGGTTTTTAATGTTTACGCTGAAATCCAAGTATTAAAGTAACCGCTTTCTCATATCACTTTTCATTCTATGAGATATATAAAATATTAACCCGTTATTCTTGTTTTGTGGTATATATAATGTAATATTATGTTTTATATCATTAATATAATTTATTTAATGATATTAAAAGTTCTAATTGATGTGATTAATTCACTAATCTCACGATTCAAAATTTACTCAAGTAGGTAGGGCATTTCAAGAAAAAATTTTATTTTTGTGAGACTTATACCTTATTCACCACTCATTTCCTTTGTGTGGTGTATATACATCCCATGAATGTATTATGTGATAAATTTACTTAAATTAATGGGTAATTACATGTCCATTTTGTGATGTCTCATTCATGTTGTTTATGTTTTAATAGTTACCAAATCAGTAAGGTAATTTTGTCTCAATTTTCCTTTTTTGAGACACATGATATGTTATGCACCTACATTATTTTATGAGGGGAATATAATTCACCAAGAAATGATAAATATAATTATTTTCAGGATATTTTATGCTAAATTTAATGTTATTATTTCAATAGTATTTTTATTTAATGTTATAAATGTAGTAAGATTTTATTTTAACAATCTCACAGTTTATCAAGATTATTTATTATTATGATTCCATAGGTAAATTATTATGATCCATATCTTAATAATTCTCATGAATCATATTAAAATATGTACTTTCATGATATATACATTTAATTTTACCATATATACACTCTTTGGTACATAAGATAATTTAGAAAACGTTTTTCATGAAATATAACTTTATTTCTCTCTTATGTTGGAAAGAAGTTTTATTCAAAAACCATGTTTTATAAAAAAATTAAAAAATATTTTTATATGATATTTTAAGGTTATTTTCAAGGAAATTAATTTGAAAAATGTTCCATGTTTTTATAATATTCATTTATATGTTTTCAAATTTAATATCAAAGGAAAACTCTTTTCAAAATATTTTATGTTTTAAAAAGTGTCTTTCAAAGAAGAAATGATATTTTCTAAAAGAAATGTCTCAAATTATATTTCAAAATTATTTTACGTATAATAATAAATACATATATATAAACTATTACTTATTGGATTTATTATAATAGGTTTCCATTCTTATTCTTTTTCTGAATGGTTTATGCTTTTGATGACATGTTGTTTACGAGACCTTTTTATCTTTCGCGGGAAATACCATAATAAATGCTAATAAAGCACACTAAATTTAATGAGTTATTATATGATGAAATGATATTGATTCTTTTAACTTTTTCATAGTCTATGATGTGAAGAAAATTTTATTATAACCATTTAATTTCAATGGTTATGATACGATGCTTATGAAACCCAACTTTTTTAAGGGCCATGATGTGATGAATGTTTTATTATATTGTGGAACATGCATGAATGATTTAATTATGTGATGATTGGGAAATAAATGTACATACCATGTAAATGAATAATAATATATTTTAATACTTATTAATATTTTTGAATTAAATATTAATTTTACTTTAAAAGGGTTTCAATGTTCGATAGCGTACCCGATACCCAACAACGGGTTTCTTTGGAATCTTACGTTGTATACTAATAATATATTATTATTATTTTAAATGGTAGTTAACTCCTAGACATTGTATAGGAGATAATGAACAAAAAAAACTATAATATGATTATACATGATTGTTAAATGTATTTACATTATCCAATAAAAAGATAGAGGCTTAAAATGTGAATGAATATAATTTTAAGCATAATTTGCATTAAAAGGCGGATTTATTGCCGTTTAATGGAGAACCCTCCTTAAATATAGTTTTGGTAACTTTGATAAATTATAATTGACCAAATAAAATCCTTCTTTAGAATGGGGACATCAAATTTTACTTTGGGTAATATTTTGGTATTTTTCTGATAAAGTTCATTTTTTAATGAATAGCGAAAAATATTGCATTTTAATTCAAAAGTGCCTTTGAATATAATTTATTTTTATGGTTATATTATATTTTTAGTTGGTTTTAAAGTGAAATTAAAATATATTTTTACCATTTAATCCACTGTTGGTCATTGGAATTAATTTCACTTTGAAATTGCACATAAACAAGTACCAATCTTTTGATAGTTATTGTTTCTTAAAAACACGCTATTTGTTTTTACAATGGGAATTAATTTTTAAATTAAGTAATGCCACTTCTATGCTTCTAATTTGGAAAAATAGACATCAATTTTGAATTCGGAATATTAAATAATTTTTAGGCTGAATTTTGGGTATTTTTTTGAAAAACTTCAATTTTAAATGAATAGTAAAACAACTTAGTAGTAGTTAAAAAAATGACTTTTTCATTTAAATGAAATTTTACCACTTCTGTGAATTGAATTTCGAAAATAAAACATACATGGTTTTTATCAAGAAGTAAAATATGGTTCAGTAAGATGAAAATAATTTTTGGTGAATAGTAACTTTTGACTATTATTTGCCGCGGTTAAAGGTAAATAGGGTAATTCAAGGATAAAGAATATTATAATAATTCCAAATTACCATAACACTTGTCCAAAAAATATTGGTTGAGTCATTTATGACCATGGACATATTTGGGTCGATTTTGAGACCCCATTGAGCCACATGGGAGTGATAAGGACAATTTAGATTAATTAACTTAAAGTAAAGGAAAATATGACAAAAGCAAATATCTTTTAGTAAATTAATTTTTATAAGGGGTTATATCAATTATAATTTTTCCTATAAATATTCTTTGGAAAGATAAAAAGTTTTTCTACATGATAGTATTTTTTTATAATTTTTAGACATTGAATAAATTAAATTGTTTAGGACACAATAATGATGTAATATTTACCTCATTAATAAATGATTTAAATAAATAAGATTATAATGATTAAAATATTATCCAAAACATGTCCAATTATGATTGGATAAAATTATTTCGAACATGAGTAATCTTATCTTCTAATATAATGATTTTTGGACCTTTTGAAACCGAAGATAATTTTATAATAATATAATATTTTCACACTTTCCAAAAGAGCCCCTCCTCCCCCTTATAAAAGGAGAAACCTTCTAACCAATTACTCACACCTCTCAAGCCATTTGGATCGTCCAACCTCTGCCCAATTAATCTCCCTAAATCCATCTAATCCCCCTAGAAGCCTTAACTTAGAAAGAAAGATCTTCAAGAAGTATTTTGGTTCAAACCAAATAGAGTTACCCAAATTAAAGGTAACAATTTTCTTAAATTGTTTTCTTTTATTTTACTTCTCCAACCCCTAAACTCTTTTTATTCCTTTCTTTTTTAACAACACAAGTATCCTCAATATACTAGGATATTTTTATGAGAATTATTCTAACTACACTTACACACACCTCCATCTAATGGATGAGGAACATAATGATTTTGTGGATGGAAAGCTAAGGCCTCATGAAAAGATGATTGTTCAATTACATCATACCGCCTATCTTGGTGGCCATTATGATGAAACTGTATTTATATATGATATATATTATGTTTTTTATTTCCTTATGCTTCTGTAATTCTCATTTATATCACACCTTTATGGTTTCCATAGTGGGTAAATACGATAATCTCATTTGAGGAAGTGCGGACTACCGCCCCTCAAAGTTATTTGATTCATTAATGTCGTATGTGGGACGTATAAAGGATGGAGTTAACAATATTATATATTATATTATACTGGAATTATAATATAACTATGTGTCATTATGTTTTATTTCCATTAAAATAAGAAATATAAATGAAAGTAGTGTTCATGCATACGTACTGCTAACTGTCTCCATGAACGGTGCATTTCATTTCTTACGTCTAAATGTTATGTACTATTATAAAAAGATGTATATACTGTATATATATGGTATATATGATATCCAAATCAGGAATATCATTCTGGATATAATGAACCTTTGACCACATGGAAAACTTGTTTATATAAGGTGTTCATTTTTACTCAAGTACCAAATATCAACAAAATGAACGTTTTTAACATAAATGATTGCATAATGTTTATAACACAGTAATAAGTGATATAAAAGGAATAATAAATTTGAGAAATGTTCTTAAACAATTAGAAATTAACTTCAGTTTATTATTCAGGATATTAAAGAAAGATCAATTCAAGTCGAACACGAGGTAAGGGACTTCATCTCAATCTCCTTTCATTGAGGCATTTTTAGTTTTATACACGACTTTATTTTATACGGTGTATAAACCCCTATTACATTTCATTTTATTCAAAGGGAATGTTTTTATACAAAGAGTTTTACTAAAAGACAAAAAGGAATGTTTTTTTAACGTAAGCAGTGACAACGACCTTTCCACCACCGTGAGTATTATTTGATATTTGGCTTCCTTAGCAAGCCTAAATGTTTTTAAAACGAAAAATAAATACCATATAATCCTTTTATGTATTTTTGTTTTGAATATGATTTTGACAATGGATTTATTATTTCAATATCTTGAAATGATATTACAATGTGGAAATTCTATCTTTCCTTTATTCTTATGTTATGTGTTATGATCATGTTATGGTTCTTGGGCATTATTTATATATATGGGTGGCTCTGGGATAAACCTAAGATGGGTGAGCCCGAGATAGCTCTCCAATGCATTGGGTGATGTGAAAGAGGTAAACATGATTGTTTCTCCTAAGATATTTAGGGAATATACTGTGATGGGTATTCTAAATTAACTCCCTATGTAGCTATGATAGTTACAATGTAAGTATGATATGGATGCCACAAGTTACCTTTATGATTAATAATTTCTATATGCCTTTCTTAAATATTATGATTTCATGAGGTAAGTAAATGATTTCATGTTTTGTACGTATTTATGAACAAATGTTTTCATTTTTTGTTTTATAACCCTTACTAACATTTTTATGCCCATCCCAAGTTATGAAATGTTTTCACAGGACTTATAGAAGAATAGGGTCAATGATGGGATCAAGGAAAAGTCATTCTCTCTAAAACATGGAACAAGACATTACTCTTTTTTTCAAGAGTATTTATTTTATGAAAAAATGGAAACTGTGTAGATATGTCTACCTTGTAATATTTTGAGATGTAATAGTTATGTCCTAATTCTCTAAAACTCTAAACCAGAAAAGATCCCCAATGTGAATTATTTATTTAATTCATTATTAAGTAATGTTTAAGGGCGGGTCCTTATAGTTATTATCAAAGGTATGTTTAGATAACTTTAGGTGTTAGGGTATTGTTAAAGTAATATCCATAAAGTAATTTATGTTAATATAGACTTCATTTGCATTTCCAGATTTCCATATTGCTTCGCCTAAAATATTTTTGTGTTAAGAATAGTTTTTCGCCGAGGAAACAGGGCAGCTGTGTTGGGACTACATCAGGAGGGAGACAAAATTCCAAATCAGAAAGCTGAGATGGTCGGAATTGGAACTGAACAGTTTATTGCAGTGATGGCACAATTGACTCAGGCTATAAATGGTGGTGGTATCCATGTACGAGATTAGCCTGATTAACCACAAAGGAATATGTCAGTAGTGGATCATTTCATGAGAAAACATCCCCCATAATTCAAAGGATCATCAGATCCGATGCTAGTGGAAGGGTGGATTAAAGAACTGGAAAAGATTTTTGATGGCATCGGTTGTTTAGAACATCAAAAGGTTAGTCTAGCTGTTTACCGTTTTGAAGGTGAAGATAATCAGCGGTGGTCAATGGTGAAAAATATCAGGGATAGTTAGGAGATTGAGTCTATCGATTGGGATGAATTCAAAGGTATGTTTCTTGAGAAATATTTTCCTAAGGTGGATTGTCTTAGGATATAAAACAAATTCCTAGAATTGAGGTAGGTGGATGACTCAGTGGCTTCTTATGAAGAAAAATTCACTCTATTGGCAAGGTATGCTTCAAATTTCATACGAGATCTTGATAGTAAAATAAACTATTTTTACTCAGGATTAAATCCAAAGTATTGAAGGGATTTAGCTTCTTGTGAGTTAAAAAGTTATGAAAAACTTGTTCGTTGTGCGGAGAAGGTGGAAATGGAGTTGGTGATGATCATGTATTCTTTGACAAAAAACAGAATAAGAGGTCGAGGTGGAAGGCGGAAGGGAAGAACTATTCAAAAAAGTATGATGGTAAGAAAATTAAGTTTATGGTTTGTGAAAATTGTGGTAAAAAGCTTATTGGGTAATGTCTTTTGAATTCTAGTAAGTGCTACCGATGTGGTAAAATGGGACATAAGGCTCGTAATTTCACTGAAAAGGATCAGGGTAATGTTAAGACAAAATCTGATTTATAGTCAGTAAAATGTTTTAAGTGCAATGAAATGGGTCATTATGCAAATTAGTGTCCAAAAAAGAACTCAACTGAAGAAAAGCTGCCAGACTACAAGCAGAATGGGGTGGTGAAATCCTTTTCAACTAATTCAGCAGATGTTGGTCCATAAAATGAAGTTGTGTCTGGTACACTGTTTGTTTTCTCAGATTATGCCAATGTGTTGTTTGATTCAGGGTTTACACACTCTTTCATTTCTGAGAAGTTTTCTAGTAAATTGGGAATTCCATCTCATGATATGAATACTGAACTTACGGTAAAAACACCTGGAAGAATTTTTGAGACAAAAAGAAAACTTAAGAACATTCAAGGCCTTGTGTACAGAAAGAATCTACCTGCAAACCTTATTGATTTGCCTCTAGCAGAGTTTGATGTTATATTGGGCATGGATTGGCTTTCTGTTTATCATGCTAAGATTGATTGTAGATCTAAATAGGTTTCTTTTCAAAATGATTTTCAGTTTGTATACACAAATGAAACCTTACTGTTGATAACATATAAGAAAGCTGAGAAACTAATAAAATATGGAAATGAATGTTACCTTGCACATATTGTTGAAAACAGAGGAACTGTTCAGATTAATGATGTGCTAGTGGTAAATGAGTACCCTGATGTTTTTATTAATGAGATACCTGGTATTATACCTGACCGAGAAGTTGAATTTACTGTTGACTTAGTTCCTGATACTAAGCCAATTTCAAAACCCCCTTATCGAATGGCACAAATTGAACTCTTAGAGATAATGAATCAATTGCAGGAGTTATTAGTTAAAGGTTTCATTCGACGTAGCACATCACCATGGTGTGCTCTTGTCTTGTTTGTTAAAAAGAAAGATGGTTCAATGAGACTTTGCATTGATTATAGATCATTTAATAACACCACTGCTTAGAATAAGTATCCTTTGCCTCATATCGATAATTTGTTTGATCTGCTCCAGGGAGCTCAGTATTTTTCGAAGATTGACTTGAGGTCAGGGTACCATCAGTTGAAAGTAAAATAATCAGGCATTCCAAAGACCATGTTTCGTACTAGATATGGCCATTATAAATTTGTAGTTATGCCTTTAAGGTTAACCAATGCACCTGTTGTATTCATGGATCTTATGAAGAGAATTTTCCGTGAGTTCTTCGATAAGTTTGTGGTTGTGTTCATTGATTATATTTTGGTTTGTTCCAAAAGTAAGGAGTAACATGAAAGTCATTTAGGGGTTGTATTGAAAACCTTAAAAGAAAATAAACTATTTGAGAAATTCAGCAACTGTGATTTTTGGTTACAACAAATTTCTTTCCTTGGTCACATTTTTTCAAAAAATGGCATAACTGTTGATCCTGCTAAAACGAAAGTTGTTGATGAATGGCCAAGACCCACAAATATAACCAAGATTCGTTGTTTTCTTGGATTGGCAGGTTATTACCGGAGTTTTGTTGAAAATTTTGCATGGTTATCTAGTCCAATGACTAAGTTAACTCGTAAAGGTGTTAACTTCATCTGGACAAAATAATGTGATGGTTGTTTTCAGGAATTGAAAAAATGATTAGTGAATGCTCCAGTTTTGGCACTACCTTTCATAAATGGAGAGTTTGTTATCTATAGTGATTCTTTGTTGAAAGGACTTAGATGTGTCCTTATGCAGAATGATCAGGTAGTTTCTTATGATTCGAGTCAGCTGAAAACTCATTAGTTAAATTACCCTACACATGATTTGGAATTAGCTGTTGTTGTTTTTGATTTAAAAATTTGGAGGCATCATTTGTATGCAGTGAAGTGTGAAATATATACTGATCACAAAATTTTGAAGTATATAGTCACTCAGAAATAATTGAACAAGAGATAGAGGAGATGGTTGGAATTAATCAAGGATTATGATTGCATGACCCTTTATCATCCGGGGAAAGCAAATAAAGTGGCTAATGCTTTGATTCGAAAAATTAATACATCATTAACCATGTTACGTTTGGAATGAGATCCTTTGGTTTTTGATTTGATGAACTTTGGCATAAAAGTTGTTATTGTAGAAAATTATTCTATTTTGTTTCTGGTTTAAATGAAATCATCTCTATCAGACAGAATTAAGAAAGCGCATAAGGAAGACAATGAGTTATAGAAAAAGGTTCTGTTGGATCAGAAGGGTAAGTTGCCTGATTTTAATGTTGATAATGATTGTATTTTGAGATTTGGAAAGAGATTATGTCTGCCTTGTGATTCACGGTTGATGAATGAGTTGTTATGTGAATCTCATAGTTCTCCGTTTTAAGTTCATCCTGGTAGTACTAAGATGTGTAGAGATCTTCGAGAATATTACTGGTGGGATGGAATGAAAAGAGATATTGATGATTTTACAATGAAGTGTTTGAGTTTTCAGCAGGTTAAAGCAGATCACTAGTTACCTAAAGGAATGCTTCAGCCTTTACCGGTGCCAGAGTGGAAATGTGAAAATATATCCATGGACTTTTTTGTGGGATTACCAAAGACATATTGAGGTAATAATGCAATCTGGGTTATAGTTAACCGATTGACTAAATCTTCTCATTTCCTTCCTATTAGAGATACTTTGTCTCTAGATCAACTTTCTTGGTTGTATGTTAAAGAGAATGTCAGGTTACATGGCTTTCCCCTCTCCATTATGTCTGATCGTGATCCCAAGTTCACTTCTAAATTTTGGAAAGGCCTTTAGAAGTCATTAGGTACTGAATTAAATTTTAGTACAGATTTTCATCCTCAATCAGATGGGCAGTCAGAACGAACAATTAAGACCTCGGAGGATATGTTATGTGCTTGCTTGATAGATTACTAGGGATGTTGGGACCAACATATTTCTTTGGTTGAATTTTCCTATAATAAA
This sequence comes from Viscum album, assembly GCA_963277665.1. Taxonomy (NCBI): domain Eukaryota; kingdom Viridiplantae; phylum Streptophyta; class Magnoliopsida; order Santalales; family Viscaceae; genus Viscum; species Viscum album. Next base: position 76,480,776 of record OY728163.1, on the reverse strand, counting down.
AACCTTCATTACAGTATACAGATGGCTCCATTTGAGGCATTATATGGAAAGCATTGTCGAACTCCATCTTTTTGGGATGAATTAGGGGAAAGGAAGATGATGGGACCAGAATTGCTAGAAGAGATGGCAGAGAAATTTCAGTTGATTCAGAAACACATGGGAATAGCTCAGAGCAGATAGAAAAGTTATACAGATAACCAGAGGAAGGATCTTTCCTTTGAGGTAGGTGATCATGTCTTTATCAAAGTTTCTCCATGGCAAAGTGTGATGCGTTTTGGTAAGAAGGGAAAGTTGAGTCTGAGGTTCATTAGACCATATGAAATTCTGGAGAAAGTTGTATCAGTTGCAAACAGAGTGGCATTACCTCCAAGTTTATCCTAGGTACACAATGTTTTTCATGATTTGATGTTAAGAAAGTATATTCCAGATCGATCTCATGTTTTGAGCCCAGAGGTAGTTCGGTTGGAAGAGAATATCTCTTATGAAGAACAACCAGTCCAGATTCTTGAACGTAGAGAGCAGGGGTTGCAGAATAAGGTAATTCACCAGGTAGAGGTTTTGTGGAAAAACCATATAGCTGAAGAGGCAACGTGGGAATCTGAAAATGCTATGAGGGATAAATACCCCCACTTGTTTTGATAAGTGAATAAAAATTGCAAGGACACAATTTCCAAAAGGGGGAAGGATGTAAAATCCCAAGTAAATGAAAAATAAGATATTTTAATTCTTATTAATATTTTTTAATTAAATATTAATTTTACATTAAAAGGGTTTCAATGTTCGATAGTGTACCTGATACACAACAATGGTTTTTTTTGGAATCTTACGTTGCACACTAATAATATAATATTATTATTTAAAATGAGAGTTAACTCCTAGCCATTTTATTAACGACTATGAACAAAACTAACTACAATATGATTATAAATGATTGTTAAATGTATTTTTATTATCCAATAAAAAGTTAGAGGCTTAAAATGTGAATGAATCTAATTTTAAGCATAATTTACATTAAAAGGCCGATTTATCGCCTTTTAATGGAGAACCCTCTTTAAATATAGTTTTGGTCACTTTAATACATTCTAATTGACCAAATAAAATCCTTTTTTAGAATTAGGACATAAAATTTAACTTTGGGAAATTTTTTGGCATTTTTCTGATAAAGTTCATTTTTTAATGAATAGTGAAAAATATTGCATTTTAATTCAATAGTGCCTTTTAATATAATTTATTTATATGGTTAGATTATATTTTTATTTGGTATTAAAGTGAAATTAAAATATATTTTTACCGTTTAATCCAATGTTGGTCATTGGAATTAATTTCACTTTGAAATTGGACATAAACAAGTATCAATCTTTTGATAGTTATTGTTTCTTAAAAACACGCTATTTGTTTTAACAATAGGAATTAATTTTTAAATTAATCAATGCCACTTCTATGTTTTTAATTTGTAAAAATAGACATCAATTTTTAATTTTGAATATCAAATAATGCTTAAGCTGAATTTTTGGTATTTTTTCTGAAAAACTTCAATTTTAGATGAATAGTGAAACCACTTAGTAGTAGTTAAAACCCGACTTTTTCATTTAAATAAAATTTTAACACTTCTGTGAATTGAATTTTAAAAATCCAACATACATGGTTGTTGTCAAGATGTAAAATGTGGTTCAATAAGATGAAAATAATTTTTGGTGAATAGTAACTTTTGACTTTTATTTACCGCGGTTAAGGGTAAATAGGGTAATTCAAGGTTAATATAATATTATAATAATTCAAAATTACCTTAACACTTTTCCAAACCTTATTGTTTGAGTCATTTATGACCTTGTGAATCTTTGGGTCGATTTTGGGACCCCATTGAGTCACTTGGGAGTGATAATGATGATTTAGATTAAATAACTTAAAGTGAAGGAAAATTTGACAAAAGAAAATATTGTTTAGTAAATTAATTTTTAAAAGGGGTTATATAAATTATCATTTTTCCTATAAATATTCCTTGTAATGATAAAAATATTTACTACAATTTAGTATTTAAGTTATAAGTTTTATACATCGAATAAATTAAATTGTTCATGACATGATAATGATGCAGTATTTACCCCATTAATAAATGATTTAAATAAATAAGATTATAATGATTAAAATATTATCCAAAACATGACCAATTCTGATTTGATGATTTTATTTCGACCATGAGTCAGCTTATCTTCGACTATACTGATTTTTTGACCTTTTGAAACCAAATATAAGTTTTTAATAAAATAATATTTTCACACTTTCCAAAAGAGCCCCTCCTCCCCCTTATAAAAAGAGGAAACTTCTAACCAATTCCTCACACCTCTCAAGCAATTTGGCTCGTCCAAACTCTGCCCAATTAATCTCCCTCAATTTCTATCCTCCCTCTAGAAGCCTTACCTTAGGCAGAAAGATCTTCAAGAAGTCTTTTGGTTCAAACAAAATGGAGTTACCCAAATAAAGGTAAAGGTTTCTCTTAAATTGTTTTCTTTTATTTTACTTCTCCAACCCCTAAAATCTTTTTATTCCTTTCCTATGTAACAAAAAAAGTGTCCCCAATATACTAGGATATTGTTATCAGAAGTATTCGAACTACACTTACACACACCTCCATCTAATTGATGAGGAACATAATGTTTCTGTGGATGGGCAACTAAGGCCTCACGAAACGATGATTGTTCAATTACATCTTACCACCTATCTTGGTGGCCATTATGATGACACTATATTTATATATGATATATATTATGTTTATTATTTCCTTATGATTATGTAATTTCCATTTATAGCACGCCTTTATGGTTTCCATGGTGGGTAAATACGATAATCTCATTTGAGGAAGTATGGACTATCGCCCTCTCAAAGTGATTTGATTCGTTAATGCTTTATGTGGATTTTATAAAGAATGGATTTAACAATATTATATATGATATTATAATGGAATTATAATATACCTATTTATCATTATGTTTTATTTCCATTAAAATAAGAAATAGAAATGAAAGTAGCGTTTATGCGTACGTTCGGCTTACCGTCTCCATGAACAGTGCATTTCATTTCTTACGTCTAAATGTTATGTACTATTAGAAAAACATGTATATAATGGATATATATGATATATATGATATCCAAATCATGAATATAATTCTATATATAATGAACCATTTACCACATGGAAAACTTGTAAATATAAGGTGTTCATTTTTACTCAAGTACCAAATATCGACAAAATGAACGTTTTTAACTTAAATGATTTCATAATGTTTATAACATGGTAATAAGTGATATAAAAGGAATAATAAACTTTAAAAAGTTTCTTAAGCAAGTATAAATTAACTTTAGTTTATTATTTAAGAGATTAAAGAACGATTTAGTCAAGTCGGACATGAGGTAAGGGACTTCGTCTCAATCTCCTTTCATTGAGGAATTTTTAGTTTTATAGATGAATTTATTTTATAGAGTGTATAAACCCCTTTGAATTTTCATTTTATTCAAAGGGGATCTTTTTATATGAAGAATTTTACTAAATGACAAGATGGAATGTTTTTTTAACATAAGCGGTGACAACGACATTTCTGCCGCCACGAGTATTATTTGATCTTTGGCTTCCTTAACAAGACGAAATGTTTTTAATAGGAAAAATAAATACCATATACTCTTTTAATGTATTTTGGTATTGAAAATGATTTTGACAATGGATTTATTTTTTAAATATCTTTAAATTATATTGCAATGTGGAAATGTTGTCTTTCATTTTTTCTTATGTTATGTGTTATGATCATGTAATGGTTCTTGTGCATTATTTACATATACGGGTGGTTCGATGATAAACCTAGGGCGGGTGAGCCTGAGATAGCTCTCCAATGAATTGGGAAACATGAATGAGGTAAATGTGAATGTTTATCTTAAGAGATTTATGGAATATACTATGATGGGTATTCCAAAGTAACTCTCTATGTAGTTGTGGTAGCTACAATGTAAGTATGATATGGATGCCACAAGTTACCTTTATGATTAATGATTTCTATCTGTCTTTCTTAAATATTATGATTTCACGAGGTAAGTAAATGATTTCATGATTTGTATGTATTTATGAACAAATGTATTCATTCTTTGTTTTATAACCCTTACTGGCATTTTTATTCCCATCCCAAGTTTTGAAATGTTTTCACAGGACTTAATGATGAATATGGTCAAGGATGAGATCAAGGAAAAGTCATGCTGTCCAAAATAGGGAACTAGACATGACTCTTTTTATGAAGAGTTTTTATTTTATAAAAAAAATGGAAACTGTGTAGATATGTCTACCTTGTAATCTTTTGAGATGTAATAGTTATGTCCTAATTCTATAAAACTCTAAACCTGAAAAGATCCTCAATGTGAATAATTCATTTAATTAAATATTAAGTAATGATTAATGCTGAGTCCTTATAATACATCTACTACAAATTCATTGGGTAATGATAAATTCTAAATAATCTCAAAGGTTACATGGGTGGGAATTCCAAGCCAGTAACAAGTGGGTATACGGGATGGAATCACTAGCCCCTAATGAGAGGTTTCATGGGAGGACATCTCAAGCCTGTAACAAGAGCATATATGGGATGTAATTTCAATTATATAACAAGAGGGTATATGGGAGGGTATCCTAATCTAGTAATAATATGTCAAATGTGATGGAATCCAAATCCCGTGACAAGATGGTATGCGAGAGGGAATTTTATACCTATAACAAGTTGGTATATGAGAGGGCATCCCAAGAACATAACAAGAGGGTATACGGATGGGGCTTACCAAGCCCATAATAAGAGGGTATAAAAGAGTTAGTTAAATACCATAATTATATGGTATACATAAAGGAATCCCAAGCCCATTACAAGAAGGTATACAAAAGGTCATCCCAACTCTGTAACAAGAGGGTATATGAGAGGGAATCCCAAGCCCAAAAAAGAGGGTACATAGGAGGAAATCCCAAGGTCGATGCTGGTAAATGAGTGATTATCCCATGAATAACATGTTATAAAGGTATCATTAAGTATCCTTGACATAATATTTTATATGTTTATGTGTCTTTCAATATTCCATCTATTATTACTATGTGATGCTTTCAGGGATTATGCTCTTGATTCCATTATGATTCATATATTATGATATTCTTATCTTTATGTCATGACTCATGTTTGTGTTATTTGATATCTAGGGTATGATATTAAATTATTATGTTCATGAAATCTTATCAATATGTTCATGTCATGCATTCATATATCCTTTTGTTACCCGTACTCAGTGTATGAGCTCACCCTTTCTTGTGTTTCTATTCACCTGGTTATGAAGAAAAGACATAAGAAATATTACTAAAGGGGAAGATATTTTTTGGATATGTTGAAGATATTTCATTAAATTATATGAATGTGTTCCATGATTTCAAATTTTCTAAACTGTTATGGTCCTCAGGGTTGTGTTTGTATAATGTAATTAATATTCATCTAAAATATGTAATATAGATGTATAAAAAGACCTGGGTCGCTATAGTTGTTATCAAAGTAAACGTCTAATCATAAATTAAGAAACTATTATGAAAAAACAGTAGTGGTATACCTAAGGATAGTTCTATGTATATTTTAGGGATGTCTCTATGTATAAGTCTAAGGATGATTCAATGTTTAGGAAAACTTTTTAAGTTATGGTAATGGATTGAGAGAGTATTTTTTGAAATACATCCATGTCTAGATACTACATGTTGATGTGGATCTGAAATATATTTATATAGAGGAAAAACCCCTACAAAACATATTGATCTATACATTATTGAGAACTGGCGCACAAAAAATAGACCTTACTGCCCACCTGGTTTAACACTCATGTGGGATATGATTTCCGAATTCACAGACTCATTAAGAACCATCATAAACTATTTTAACAGAATATGACTATGAATATCCTAGGATAAATCTAAGGTTTCATATATTAAATAATTAGGTTTCATGATTTAGACATCCGATAAGTGTTTTTTCATGATTATGAGGTTTTCTTCTATGATAAGTATTTCTAACAGTATGATTTCTAGTTTTAACTCAATGGAGGAAACTAATTTTTTAAGAGTAATGATATTTTTACTAGTGATAAAGATACTGAAAACAACATATATAATGTATGTGATGTTATATTATTATTGTTTATTAGCATGATTAAATTTATTTTAATAAACATTATGGAAATTTTCATATTTAAAATTTTAACGAAGTTGCATAAAGTAATAAGATGATGAATCATAGTTAATGGATTGAGAAAGAAGTGGGATGATTGAAGAGTATAGGTAATGGGATTCAATAATTATGTTATATGAATGATAAAGTATATATTTCACATTATGGATTTTCAAAAAAAATATATTAAATGGTGATGATGGACTACAAAAGTTATTTAATGAAAATGTGATATTTTGATTTAGGGAAGGAAACCATTAATGTGTTCCTGATGTTGATAAAATCATGTTTAGCTTTGATAAAGAGATTATTGATATATATAATGTCAATTTGAAAGTATTAATGACTTGAGAACTAATAAAGTATGTATTGACAATATTTTTTATAATATCATGGAATGATTTTATGATATTATTGTAGTTAAGAAATATATCTAATAATATGTTAAATAAAGAAGCATTATTTTTTTAATAAGTATTTATAGTGATTCAAGTTATTTTCATGTTTCAAGAGAATAAATGATAAAGTTATTCACAAGTTTACTATAAAAAATTCAATAGCTACATTTTGATATATGGGGGATTAATGTTAAGATGAGTTTGACAAATTTAGTGACCTTATTTCTAATGTTTTTTTTTCATATTTTTGATGGGTAAAAAGGTTGACCATTTAGGGAATGGTTTAAGTTATATATCATCTGAGGTTTTATAGAGTAATTTATTATATATCCATATGAGTATTTATTCATATTGGATAATCTGTGCTGGTATTTGTTTTTGCGATGAAAAAAAAGATAGACACAATAACTTATCATTTTACTTATAGATCTTATGATCTGTTAGTGCTTCAAGAATAAAAAATTGACCTTAATTTTTGGAGTAAGATATGAAGTGTAAAATGGTCAAGACACAAACAAAGGATGTGATTGTGCATATGAAATGCAATGAAATAAATTAAGTATACTTCTTTATGAAAGCTCTTAAAATTTAAGGAAATTGTCTTCAAATTTTTTTTTCCCATAATCATCATTTTTGATGATATTAATGAACTTTTTTAGGTCTATATGGTTTTCTATTTTTTCATTCTTAACATTATCCTATCCATGATCTATATCAGACTCCATTAGAACATGATATATATATTTCTCTTCCATGTCCATGTTTTTATTTTCCATCTGTGTTTTCTTATTTGAAAACCTAGTTATGATTTAATTTGAGTAACTCTTATATTTCCAACATTCCCTTTTTAAAGGAATTTTTTGTTTTAATTTTTATGATGTGGATTCCTAAGAAAGTAACTTCCATGTCTGAAACCTTTGACGACCTATATGAATTTCTAGGGATAAATTATTATTAAGGGGGTAGAATGTAACATTCCAATATCTTATGAAATATATACTTCCCATCAATTTAATATTTTTAAAATTTTCCAATAAATGAAAAATAGTATATATCATGTGTTATATTAAATCCCTATGTTTAAATTTTGTTACACACAATGTCAAGTTCCTTCCAGAGCTTGCATTACACACAAAACCTTGTTTTTGAAAACTACAATGTATTATTAAAATTATTATTAAAATATTATTATAGTAGTTACCATTCCATTAGAATTAAGATTAGGAATATGATTAATTAAATTATGGAAATATTATATATAAATTTAAAGAATAATAATTATTTGGTGAAAATTTATCAAGAAATGAAAATAAAATCATTTTGAAAATATAGGAAATATTTTGTAGGAAACTATATTTATGTAACCAAACACATTTTACAAAAATATATTAATTAAACCAATTTTAATAAAAAAAATTATATATATATATATATACATATATTTATTATTAAGTCCACTATTTAATGTTCATATTGTTTTTTCCGACAAGAGATAAGAATAAATCTGATTTTTCATATAAAGATATATATATATATTTCTATAAAGGTAATTTTAACACATTAAAATCTAAAACCCATTTTAAAAAGAATTTTTGAAAATTTTATTAATTTTATTTTAGATAATAAAATTTATTTTTTGAATTTGGAATATAAAAATTTTATTTGGGTGATTTTTTTCCTATTGTTATGAGAAGTTTCATTTTTTATGAATTGTGTAAATAACTAAATTGTAATTGAAAAATGCATATTCATCTCATTTATTTATGTTGTTAAATTATTTTTTTAAATTTACTTAAATGTATGTATAGATAAATTATAAATTAATTAATTGAATTTAGTTTATTCCAAATAATTTTAAATTGGAGTTTTATTAAAATATTTCAAACAATTGAATATTTTCACTTTCAAAACCCGTTGTCTTGTCCTGTCTGAGGATTAATTTAAAATTTATTTCAAACACTTCTACATATTGAATTTGGAAAAATGTAATCCATATTTATAATGATCATAATTTATAATTAATATTAATTTTAACATTGTCTTTTACTAAAAACATTAGTGAATGTAATTATAATTAATTGTACAGATTAAGGTAAATACAAGTTTACTTAGTGGTTAAACATTAACATAAGGGGGAAAATAACCTAGTAACATATAAAAAATAAATTTTATGTACATATATAGAACATTTTTTACCTTTTATATAAAATGGACCATTATTTGAGTCACATGATGTAAGAGAGACCTCTCAATAGTGTTTACCATTTTGTATTTACATGAATGCCATTCCTTCCCCACTATAAAAGGGAACTCACCCCCTCACTTATTCACACATATCAAGACTTTTTTATAGTAATTTTTTTCCAAATAATCTCCCAAATTCCCTCCTCAAAACCTAGAGACCTTAATTTTGGATTAAATCCAACCATGTAATCCCTTTGGGGAAAACTAAAAGGAGTTAGCCGAAGAAGAGGTAACATTCCTTAAAGACCAATTTTGTGTTATTTCTTTATCAATCATTAAATTATTATTATATCAGGATTATATAATTACATCAGAATCCTAAATATTCTAATATGTTTTTATATTTATGGTATGACCCACACACAAACTTTGGGATACAGAATCATCATTCGTATGTACATCGAACTACCACCACGCCAACCGATGTCGTTTGTTCTTCCATTACCACCACTCAAGGTTAGGAATAATGATGTTCTAAATATTTTATATAACATGTGTGATATTTATGATTTATTTATTATTATTTAATTATTATATAACACACACCTTTGTACTTCCCATTTTGTGAGAATAAAATAATGTCATTTGTGGACGTGTGGGCTATCATCTCTTCAAAGCGATGTGATTCATTCACACATTACATGGAATTGATTAAGGATGGTTTTAATCAAAATATTTTATATTTATGATGTTTAAGGTATATTTAATGATAATATATATATTTATATATGTTTCATTTAATTTATTTCTTTTAATACGATAAGAAAACAGAAACAACGTTCATGTGTATGTGTGACCATCCGTCTCCATGAATGATGTATATCATTTTCTATTTATATATTTTATATATTATTATAAATAAATATATAATGAATATATATGATATTTATATCATGTTTTAAATTATTCTAATAATTAAATCATGGTATATATAGAAGGATCAAGAATAAGAAGTTAAAACATATACGAAAAACAAAGCTGTTATTACCAGAAATTTAACAGTAACATGAAATTTTTAATAAATAGGTAATATATAATCATAATTAAAAAAAATATGGTATGATATATAAGAATAATTTTCCATTTTATATTTATATTAAACATATATTTATTATACAATATAATTCAATGTGTATGATGAATGTCAGGACATAAGGTAAGGGTTTTCTCGACTCACTTTTATTTCTGTGGGATATTTTCTATATTCACCACATATTCTTATTGTGTGGGGTATATAATTCCCTATGAAATTTTATATCATGTATTTAATTTATTTATTAATATTAATTTTTTTAACTTATTTTATTAGTTAACTAATCTCATGATTCAAATGTTACTCAAGTAGAAAGCAGATTTCAGGCCTCACATTTATTTCTGCGATACATATGCCTTATTCACCACTCCTTTATTTTGTGTGATTTATATAAATCACATGACTGTATTATATGATTATAATACTGAAATTTATTTGTATTTAAATATAAATTTTATGATATCTCTTTCATGTGGTTTAGAGTTGAATAGTTACCAAATCGGTGGTGTAATTTTGTCTCAATTTGCCTTTTTTGAGACACATATTTTATTATGAACCTACATTATGTTTTGAGGTGTATATATTGACCATTGAAATGATATATCATGGATATAGTTATATTTATATATTTTAATCTTCTTTTAATGTTATTATTTTATGGGTATTTTTATTCAATGTTACCAAAGTAGTATGACTTTATTGCTATAATCTCATCATTTATCTAGATTGTTTTTGAATATGATTCCATGGGTAAAATATCAGGGTTTATCTCTCAGGAATTCTCATGAATATTATTTCCAAATATTTATTCATGATATATTCATATAATTTTACCATAAATCCACTCTTTGGTACTTAAGATAATTAATATTTGTTTTTCAAAAAATCCAACTTTATTTCTCTTTTCGATCAAAAATCTTTTTTATTCAAAAACATTATTTTCTAAAAAAATTAAATTTTTATAAATGATATTTTAAGATAATTCTCAATGAAATATATTTTTTATTTTTTTTATTTTTTAAATACTCCTTAATAATTTTTCATTGTTATTTTCAATGGAAAAAAGGTTTCCAAATGTTTTATGTTTTTAAATGCATCTTTCAAAGTGGAATGGATATTTTACACAAGAAATAATTTAAATGATATTTCAAAATGATTTTACATCTTAGATGAAATGAATTGTTGTTACGTATTCCATATTGGGGTTATGATATATGGGTACAATTATCATTTTTTACTAAATGGTTTATACTTTTGGTGACATGTTATATATGAGACCTATTTTTCTACCACATGTTATACCATGATAAATTCTTATAAAATACACTTCATTTAATGGGTTATTCTATAATGAATTTTTTATGAAATTTTTTCCCTTTCCATAGGTTGTGATATGATATAATTTTAATGAAACCCATTTCATTTCATGGATATGATATGATGTTTATGAAGCCCATTTTTTATGGGTCATGATATGATGAATGATTTATTATCTTATGGATCATGCATGTCTGATTTCAGTATGTTATAGGTGGTACATATATATCCCTATAATTTATTGGATAATTATAAATTTTCAACGATCTAAATGGTACACAAGTGGGGGTGGGCTCCCAATATCGTAACAAGAGGGTAAACAGGAGGGTATCCCAAGCCCATAACAAGAGGGTAAATAGGAGGGAATCCCATGCTAGTAAAAAGGGGGTATACGTGAGGGAATCCAAAGCCAGTAACTAGATGGTATATGGGAGGGCACCCTAATACCACAACAAGAGTGTCAATGTGAGGGAATCCCAAGCCTATAACAAGATGGTACATTGGAGGGAAACCCAAGTCCGTAACATGTTGGTATACAAGAGGGAATCTCAAAACCATAACAAGAGGGTATATAGGAGGGGATTCTATGTTCGAAATATGAGTGTATAAATGTGGGAATCCCAATCCCATAATAAGATGGTATAAGTGAGGGAATCCCAATCCTGTAGGAAGTGGGTAAATAGGAAGTCATCCCAACCCCCTAACAAGGGGTATAAAATAGGGCATCCCAATCCCATAACAAGAGGGTACACTAGAGAGGATCCCATGCCTAAAATAAGAGGGTACATAGGAGGACATACTGAGACCAATGTAGGTATAAGTGTGACTATCTCAAGACAAACATGTTATGAAGGTCTTAGTCGGTATCCTTGACCTAAAACATTCTATGTTTATATGTCTTCCATATTTCCATTTATTATTCCTAAATTATGATTCCATGGATTATGATCAAGGTTTTCTTATGATTAACATCTTATGATCTACACATATTTATGCCATGAATAATGTATTTTATTTGATATGTAGTGTGTGATCTTCAATTGTTATGTTCATGTTCTCATACCCATATGTTCTTGTTATTCATACATATATCCATTGTTTACCCTTAATAAGAATCTCATCTCATAATTTCTTATGTTTATTTTACCTAGGTTATGAAGAATGGTATTAAGTAGGATTACTAAAGGGTAATATCTTTGTAGGAGATGTTGAACATCTTTCACCAAATAAAAAGAATGTGTTCCATGTTTAAAAATGTATTAAACTGTTACAGTCTTCTACAATGTGCTTGTATAATGTAATTAATATTAATATAATTGATTTAATATACATGTATAAAAGTCCTTGGTTACTATAGTGTTGTAGCCTTTCAACAGATGAAATTATAGAAAAACCATACAATAATGATAAACCACATACCTAACTATGAATTGGAAACCAACAAAACTAGGTGATATTATTTAATCTAAACCAATACCCCATTCAACCAATATACTACAACCACAATACTAGAATCCACCATAGTATCCCCAACCATATAATATTCCCTAATAGAAACAATACCCTGAACTAACACCATTTCAATAGAAATAATATAATTTGCCTTCAAAAAGTTTTTAGCAGAACCACCAAGGAGTATAAATTGAAGATTTTAAGCACTCGATAAAATATATTACCCAGAAGTTTGGTAGTATTATAGAAATTATGAAACAATATAGTGAAAATAAATACCAATTTATATATTCCTAAATTCCAAGGAAATCACAAGTGAAATTACTAAATTAAGTGGAAAATAGCTCCAACCACTTGAATAATTAAAGGATGAAAATTCATAAAATGATTTTGAAAATAAAATTTAAGAGAACAAGAATATTGAATATCTTAGAATAAGTTTTAAAAAATAATGTTAAAGAACACTGGCTTCAAAATTAAATTGAAGAGACATTTAAAATAGTCAATATAATCATCTTACTACTTGAATCCCTTAGAAAAAGACCTAAAAATGAAAAATTTATAAAGTAGATGAACATGGACACAATAATACATGATGAAGAATAAAACAATTAGATTAGGGGAAGTTTCTCAGCACAGATCACACAACTGATATTATAAAAAATTCAAGATCTTGGGATATTCCTTATTCAAATGACTATCTGTTCCTCAAAATTTTATGATTCATTTTGTAATCTTGTAAAATAGATAAATATTATATATTACTCAGTAGTTTCCTCTATATAGATTAGAAAATTAAATAAATCATTTGTGGCGGTCCAATTAGAAAATAGATCCACCTTATTCCTAGCTAGAGTTGTAGAAGATGTACTCTTAAGAGTAATAAGATTGATTATCCTAGATAACTACAAAATTATTAACATGGAATAATATTGAAGTTCATCAACCTCACTTAAAATTTTTGGGAGAGAATTTCTAAAAAAAAATGAAATCATCAATGTCCATGAAGGTACCCTTACAATGAATATTTAATAGAGAAAGGTTCACATTAACATACATTATGCAATGAAGCATCATTCATGAAATTATTCACTTTATGTGATATTATATAAAGAAATATATAATAAATATAAGATCTCAGTATGATTTATGAATTCTATGATTTAAGAGAGAATTTTTAATTTGAAAATAAAAATAATCAAGCCATTAAAATCATAATTTAATGTTAGAAAAAGTGGTTACATCAAATTTTTTTGACGATTTACTAAAAGAATCTGACAATATACAAAATATACAAGACATAGAAGTGGGAAAACACAAATCCCTATAATCCCTTGAAAACCCCAAAGTATTGACTTAAATCCACTAACATGTAATTGAAAATATTTCTACTTTATTGAAGGAGAGATATTACCATTCATCATTTTTAATAATCTATCTGTGACCTAAGAACTACATATAAATGACCTTATAAAAAATGTTTTATCCATTGTATGGAGTTTAGGTGATATACTTGTAATGAAACCCATAGTATACACTCATAGGATTTTTTTATTTGGTGATTCTTGAATATTTAGGTAACCACAAAAAATACTTAATCGCACTATCAGGGAGGTTGTTAGGAAATAAATAGAAAAACTATAGAAGATGACATAATTTACCAAATAATTGATTCATAGAGGGTCATCCCAATCCATGTTTCCCCGAAGAAAACATTCGGGACAATTATCAAGAATGAAAAAAATGAACCGGTCCCCTAGATAGTGAAAAATTGTAGGAGGGTGTGTATAGATTAAAAAATAAAAAATCAAGTAATCTAAAACACCAATTTTACATCCCATTCATCGGTCAAATTCTATAAATGTTAACAAGGAAATCCAATTATTATTTTTAGGTGGATTTTAAGGATATTTCTAAGTACTAATTTCAAAAACATCCCCAAGATAAGACAGCCTTCACACATCCCTTTGGAATCTTTTTATATAAGACGATGCATATTGTGCTATAAAATGCCCCAGGTACATTCCAACAGTGTATGGTGAGTAATTTCCCATATTATATTATGCAATGCCGGGATCTCTTTACTGAAAAATTCACTATTTTTTATAATCATTTCAAACATTTCTTTGGTAATTTGGACATTTTTAAATGTGCATTGATAAAAAGATTATTTTAATCTTTGAGAAGTTCCATTACATGGTCAATAATGGAATAGTGTTTGGAAATTTAGTTTTTCACTATGTATTCAATATAGATAAGTCAATGTTTGATTTAATAAATTCATTACCATATTCAAATTGTTTGAAACATGTTATATAATTTTTAACACTTTCATGATTTTAGGAAAAATATAACAAATATTTCAGTAATATTTTTCCGCTCTATCAAGAGTTTTGTTAAAAGTAGCTGCGATTAATATAGATGGAGAGATTAAGAAAGAGTTTGATGAATTGAATCCATGTTTGATCACAAAAATAATAATGAAACCACTAAGATATGAGTATTATTTGAGATACTCTATGTTTCCTCTTAAAAACATGTAGGGGAATCCCTCTAAGAAAGAATTAAAAAAACCCAGAAGTCATTGCCTAGGATTCTTGGAAATTATATTCCACGTAGATGATCTACATGATTGCATAAGAATAGTTCATTGAAGTTATTTTTTCTCTAGATAAATTCAGATATTATCTACTTGGAAATAAATTTGTGGATTTTCAATCATGAAACTCTTTGGTATCAAATAAAGGAGGTTAATAATAAGATACATCTAGTGAGATGGATTATACTATTGTAGGAGTTCTACATAGAAATTAAATACAATAAGGTAACTAATAATAAAGCATCCAATAATCCTAGTAAACTACCCCACATATCTAAAATAGTAATTCCATATCCTAACCCACACAATTATCTACTTCCTGGAGAACAAATCTATATCACGGAAGGAAAAGTAACTTTATATGGTGAAATTTTCAATTAATTGGTCAAATATGAGGTACCATCCCATCAAAATTATCATTAAAAAAAACTCAATTATTACTTTGGATTTTATAATTTTTAATACCTATTACATTAGAAAATTTGTAATGAAAAAATCATAAGAAGATGCTTACCAGAAAAAAAAAATGAATTAGTTTTTGAATTTTGTCACAAAGTAGCCTATATAAACAAATTGGGACCTTAATGAAAGACCAAAAAATAGATAGTATTTGTAATTTATTTTCCTAGTTTATTTTAATATGCTTCTAAATTGTGTAAAAAATGTGAAAATTTCTGTTTTCTAGTAATATCTAAAAAGGAATAGAGATGTCCAAAAAAATTAATTACATTTTGTGTAATTTTAGAAGGGTGAGACATAAACACCATGATAGTGTTTCCAATTTCATTTACTAATTATTATAATCTTTGTATTGTAGATTTTGTTTTTGAAATGGGTAGAATAAAATTCTACTATTACTAGTAATGCCATAGTTGTGTATGTTTTTTTAGGGATAACATATTCTATAGGTTTAGCATACCAAAAAACATCATCTGTGACCAATGAATTATTTTTTACAACAAGTAGATGGAGGAACATCTAAAAAATTATGGGGTATAACATAAAACCTCAAAATATTACTATCCATAAATTAAGGGTCATAAAAAGGTTCTAATAGATATATTAAATATATTATATAATAGATTTTCAAACCCAATAAGAAGGACTAGAGAAAGATATTATAATATATATTGTGGGATTATATGAATTCATATTAGACACCCAAACAGATATTCCCTCAAAAATTTATTTATGTGATGAACTATAATCTCCAAGTAGAATTTGAACACAATTCATATTGGGTAGTATGAAACTAATGATGGATTTGGAAAATTCTAGAAAAGGGAGAAAAATTCAATTGTAGAAGATAGAGAAAATCATAAGATAATATTTTTGAGAAATCAATGAAATATAAAGTCAGAAAAAATATGGAATATGAAAAGATAACACAACTAATGGGGTCTATCCCTAGATTTTATATGGTGTTATACAACTCCATACTTAAACTAATTCCATATAAAAATTGTTCTGGATGGGAAGGACTTTTTAGTATTTTTCAAGTATACCCTTTTCATGATTTGAAGATTATAATGGAAGGGGGATAAAATCCATTCAATATAAAAGGGAACATGCTTAAGTATATCTATTGGAACATACCTGAAGAACTAGTGGATGAGATTACAGTCCTTTACCATAATTACCAATGAATACCAACCAGTTTGTACCTTTCTTTTACCATTGATTCAATGCATTAATTAAATTTCTAATCTACGTACATGAATAACCATTTTTATATTCATTTTAGACACAACATCACTTAAGTATGAGGTATTTAAACTTTTAGTATTGTATTTTATTAAATTGTCTCACAATTTTATTCAAGAAAATGATGTTTATCAATAGTTATTCTAGAAGTTAACCAACATTCTATCCATAGTCAAATATTTTCGTGAGTCTCATTTGATTATAATTGAATATACATTCACACTGACTTGTTTTTATTCTTATTTTTGGGTCCATCAAAATATCACAAAGAATCATGAAGAAGCCATATAAAATTCTTAAAAAAATTGATTTTACACTGTCTGAATAGAATGTACATCGTAAAAGAAGAATTCAAATCATAAAAACAAGGGAATATAACCATTAAAAAATAAAGGCTATGTAACCTATGTAAATATTTATTTCAAAATGGTGTATTATTTTAAATTAATTATTTATTAAACCTCCAGTGTTAAAAAATATATTTTTTAACTCTGAAATAAAATTTTCATGCCCATAGTTAGACTTATTTCTTTAACTGTCTTGACAAGGAGACATGATTTATATGAGAATACCATTATTCTATGTTTAATATCTTAAATTTAATTACATTGAATTAGTAAAATGGGGTATTAAATAGTTAGAGGGAAGCTTAGGATATTAAGTTTTTTGAATCATAATTTAATGAAATTAATTGATTTTGGTAAATGGAATTTCCCTTAGATTTTCATACTTTTAATTCCTAAATTTTTTTATTGATTTATTATTATTATTCCATGTCATGAGTGATTGAAAAAAATTTATTTTTTATATTAGTAAGATGACTTATAAAACAATTACATTATATATTATTATGAATATATTTCATAAGTGATCTTTAGGAATTAAACCTTCTATAATATTCATTAGAACATCTCAAATCTATATATTTTCAAAACTACAACTACATTTAACATGATTAATTTAATTTTTATTGTTAATACATTTTCCTTGATAACACCTTTTACATAAATCCTTCTACAGCCTATATAATCCAAGAATTACCTCTCTTATAATGAACCATGTTACAAGACATTTATTTCTATTCATAACTTTCACAATTTATATGGAATTATATTCTATAGTTAAAGCATTGGGTGAGAGATATTTTGGATAGAGGGATGTATTACATTGTATGAAAAATGTGTGAGGTTGATATATTTTGAATTGGTAAATTTGGATGTTATATTAATTTTCTATTCCTTTCCCTTATTGAAGAATAACAATTATGTATGAAAAAAAGAAAAAAAAGAAAAAATGTGTTGTGTTTTGGGAAATAAAATATCACCATTAATAGACCAATGATTTTATCATATAAGTTCAGGCGGTGGATTTGAGATTTGGTAAATGTATAAATTTTGAAAAAGTAAATATAAAATTATTCGGGAAAAACTAAAGAAGGTGAAAGTAAATCATTATACTTACATTGACCATGAACATACTCTAATTTTATGGATGCGGGCATTGTTATTTTACATAGGATATTTTTAGTGAACTTTTCCTTTGATATAATTTTGGTTAGAGATAAACATTATTTCTAAGCCTCAATATTTTGAACATAAATCCTTACCAATATTAGTCTTTAAATTCATAATATCTTTGTTTTCAAAGCCCTCATAATTTTATGTGATTTTTATCTTTACAAATTAGAGAATTTGGATCCTTTTTAATAATATGGAAAATAAGAAAGCACTCATGGTATGTGAATAAAACTGCATGAGCTTGAATCATGAGTGATAAGAGAAAAGAATGCATGATGAGGTAAATCATGACTTTTAATCCTTGTTAATAATCAATTATGATATATGAATGAATAAAAGTTAATGATTTACCATTATCAATTGAATAAATTAAATAAATTGGTAAATTAGTCTCAGTGAACAGTGTGTCGTTGACTTGATGTTTTATGTAGAACAGGAATCGTTAATTCACTATTTATATTCATTTTATTTAATTTCATAGGAATTTTAATATTGATTTCATGGAATTACTATTTAAATTATGTTATTATTACATGATTGAGGATGAGAATTTTTTAATTGTGGGGGTATTGATAAGACCATTTTATGCATGTTTATTTGGATAAGAAATTCATCATCTGTATAAATTAATTGATTAAACTTACCAAAAATTTATTATTTTATTATTATATTATAGGATATATATATTATTCTAAAACAATATAAAAGAAAATCTATTCTTGATGAAATCAATGTCTCATGATGTCACATAAGAGAAAGGCCGAGTCCATGGGCTAAAATTGATGAATCAACCCAATACATAAAATAACTAAAGAAAAACAAATATTTTCATAATTTTTTTTATTTTAATGTTGTATTTGAGAAATTAAATACATAATACAAATAATAAAGGGAAAAATCCACTAGAGTGGAGAAGACCATTGGTTAAAGTGTGAAAGACATATATCACAATGTGACACTACCTCAAATATTCCTTAACGTAAAATTGAACGATAAAACTTGTTCATGGGTGTTTCCTCATAATTGTACATTGAAAACCACCTTTTACAATGAAACAAATTAGGATGGGACCTATAAATATTTTTTTTAAGAATCTAATAACCATATTTTCTTTTATGGTCCCTTTAGTTCTCAAGATAATGTTTACACATTTATTGGAAAAATATGATTCCCTAGGGGTGGAACCAATGAAAATAAATAGAAATACAAGGGGATTTGATAATAGATTGATAAAAAATGGTAATCTCTAGATGATGGCCTAATTTTATTTATTTATATATTTTCCTTTATTTATTTTCTTTTTTCTATAAGAGACCTTACATCTATCAAATTATCACGACTAACCAATCCTTAAAGGGGTAGTTATTTTGAGTGATCAAGTATGGAGGAATATGTGAATATTTTTCTATGCTTGTGTTTTTGCAGTTGAATATTATAATACCACATTATTCCTTTATTCTTTCATGGTTTCAATTTTCTATTTGAGTTTTTAATACCGAATTCTATTTTCTTTAGGTATAGATTCTATTAATTTTAATTTCGAGGCTCAATGATCCAAAATCTCCTTCCAACAAATTCTAGTCTATATATGATGGAACATTATTGGATTGGGTGGTGAGTTTTCATTGATCATCAACACTTGTTTATAATTATGGATATAACTATTGTTAATTAGTGAATAACAATTCATGATTAGTGATTTCCCTAACTAATTAAGATGAATCACTGAAATAACTGGAACATAGAGAAGAGGGTAGGAAAACTATATATTTCAATTAGGGATAATCTCACCATTTCAATCCAGCCAAGGGAGAGAGATAAATCAATAGAGGAATGTCTCTCTTGTCAGATAGCCCAAGAAGAACTTGTATAATTGGAATACATGATAGAATTTCACTATGACTATATAAGACCTCTATAGTCACCATCTTAATAATATATTTTTAATATATTAAATTAATATTCTTTATAAATTATTGAATTCACAAACTAAATTAAAAAACCATTTTCTTCCTAAAAAACTATAAAAAATGTAATTTTTTATGTGAACTCCTCTTAGGAAATTACCTAGGTTCATCCACTAGAATTTACGTAGGAAAATTATTTATTTTTCCATTCCCCTTGACAAGGTGTTCATCAGTGGTCGCTTCATTTATTCATATGGTCACTTCATTTCATCATGTAGTCACTTCATTTCATTATTAGGTAACTTCATTTCTTCATTCGGTATCATGAATTCTTTATATGATCACTCAAACACTCTATATAGTTGGTTTTATATATATGTTGTCAGTTTAAGAGTTAGAGAGAATATTCTCATCGGACACATGGTTACTTGTTGGTTCATGCAGTCACATGGATTTCAATGTGTGGTGTCGTAATTAAACTATTAATTTCAGTATCTTGGACTTGTGTAAAGGTATTTTAAGAGATGTCAATAGTTAGATTTTTTTGATACCTTTATTAATGGTATGAAGATACTTATATGAGGGTATAATAGAACTGTATAAAGTTAAAGGACAAATCATAATACTTTCATGAGGATAGATTAAAAATTTATTAAGGGTAAATAAAACATGTGTAAGGGTAAAAAAAGTTACATAAGAGTAATCAAAAAATTATAATAATCAGAAATGGGTAAATAAAAAATCTCATAATTGTAGAAAAATGAGTTCAATGATTACATGTGTATAATTTTAATAATTATGTAAGGGTAAAAAAATTTATAATTTATATATAAAGGTAAAATTAAATTGAAATAATGGAAACATGAACATTATTTTGATCATTAAAATAAATAATTTTCTAGACTAAGACAACATAAGGGAAACATCCAAAGAATTCAAGAAACTTGTGTCCCAATATAACACCCTATATATAATGATCCGAGAATCTAAAACATAGAATTTCCTTTCAAGGAGAAATTTATGGACCCATAGATCATGAAAAAGGAAGCTATGGATTCACAAGAAGCATATATGGGGAATAAACAGTTATGGAAGTGCGTGAATAGATGTTTGAGAGTGTATCTATGTAAAAAAAATATGAGGTTACTTCAGATAAAAAGATGAATATGAGTACATCCTAGATACCCTTACTAATGTAGGTATAGAGGATATAAACTAATAACAATAGTCCAAGGTATACTTTTCAATGCTTGGAAATCCAAATAACGTCAACAACAATCTCTATATATGACTGTATTCTAGTTTCTACAACAACAACAAGATGAAACAAAAATAATAGCTTGTAAATAGAAACATATTCCATAGATTAATAAGAAAAATGGAAATAAAAAAGAAGAGTGTATGGATAATGTTATAAAATAATTCTTGGAAAAATTTAAGGAGAATTAAGAAAATGGATAAAAAGAGAGGAAAGATACTAAATTTAAAATTAATAATTAATATCTGGATGATAATCAGAAATAATAGAGGTGAGGATGGATACTAGAGTTGAGAAAATTATTAATCAATTTGAATACATTCCACTATAAATAAAAATAAATGGGTTTTAACATGTTTTGATAGAACTTGAACTACATATTAAAATTCTATATATGCCTAATTTTGGTTCTCCCCTCTACATTATGTTAATAAGTTTACAAATAGGGGTGGAACAAGATCTAACCTGGATAAGATTAAATTTAATACATGGATAAATACTTTTTGGGTAACATTTCATCACACTCCCATCACATGAGAAAAGAGTTAAGGGATAACATAAACACCGTAATGAAATAACATCCAAGAGGCAACATGAATTTATTGAATTATTTTTAGGAAAAAAATTTATTTTTCTAATGAATTAGTTTTAGGAATTATATTATTGATTTAATTTAGGATGTAATTTTAATTCACCTATATTTTTTAACTTAATTTATCATGGTCCTTTTACATTAATATTTTATTTTTGAATTTCGATTTTAATGATATAGAAATTGTAAAATCCCATTACCTCTTTTTGGTACTAATTAACACTTAATATTTGTCCATTTTTTGGAATGATTTCATATTTTTCTAGAGTTTTGGGGCAAAATAAAATGTGCACTATTATTTTTATAGGGATAAGGCATGGAATATGAGAGGATAAATCATAGACCATCATACTATGGTGTATGTGCGTTTGATTTTATAAAGTTATGCAATGTAGTTGGTTGGATATATCATGGAGTCCTGGATACCTATTTTTTACATATTATATGAATTTTTTTAAATCTATGTTGTGGATTATGGGATACGTCATAGCCCTTTTATAGAAGGTGATCTCTCTAATATAGGGTGAGTAGGATGTGGTGTGGAGGTCATCAGAGAAACCACTCTTTTAGGGTGGCTATAACATGGGTTTTCAGTTGCATTATGGCCTTTCCCTGAGCTAATATGATCTATATGTGGTTTTTAGTGTGCCTTCAGAAATATGGTTGACCAAGAGGGGCTACGTAATAATTTTGGGAGGTTTTGATATTGATTGATTATTTCTAGTATTTCCTCACCATGATCACAGGGGTTGTGGAACAGACTTTGTTTTTTTTTTATTTTAAAAGTCTCAAATCCCATTTTAATCCCAAGATCTATATCTTATACCACATTAAACATTTTACATTTACAAGAGGGACAAGAGGCCTTTTGTATCCTGCAACATTATTTCATATTGTATTGAAGCACTGTGGGGATGTTTTCAATCCCTCTCTAGTAATATATCTTTCTCTATATAAATAATCCCTTTTTCTTTTCTTATTTCATTTGAGATTAAGGAATACTCATGTTTATAATACATTGTAACCTTATTTAAATGGGGTGTGTTTCTAGGTATTCATAACTTATCTTCATCATATTTTAATCTCTAATGGAATTCATGTTTTGGGTGTCTGATAATGTGACCTTATGATTAAACGTAAGAGTTTATATAAGGATTTTTCAATAATATAATACCATGATTTTAATTCTAGATTGAAATATGTTATTAATTGATTTTATATCCTTGATTTGATTATTTTAGATAGGATTGGTTTTTGAATGAAAAAACCCATTTTAAAAGGCTTTAAAGAAATTGATGCATTATTAGGAAAAATGGATTGGTAAATTATTTTTTTAACTTATTTAATGATTGATGTTGGAAAAATGTAATAAAATTAAATATTATTTTGAATGTAATGAAAATTATGAAAATTTTGATTTTGTTAAGAAATTTAATATGACATTTTGGAACCTAATAACTGGGTAATTTAATTTTAAATGATGTATTTTTTTGGTGTGAATGACTTTCCAATGTTTTTTTGATTGATTAATGCACATGTGAGAATGGGTAGTTAATGGGTGAAAAGAAAAAGGAAACTAGGACTCCATAGAGACATATTATTATCATACATGGATATTACATTTCCTCATACGACTAATTACATTGAAAAAACACATGCCCGAGGACTATAATAGTTTTGTGACACTGTAAATTGGTAAAAAAATCTTCTAAATTGGTAAAATATATTCAATATTTTCTACAATGATCTTACCATTTAGTACTATTCATAGACATATCCTACATGAAACCTTTCTTGATAACCAGAGGAAAGTAAACATAATAATGGGTGAGATCATATTCTTGGTATGGTTAAAAATGTGAGATACGTAAGCATAACATGAAAGTCAGGGTATGAGAACATGATCACAACTACTCAAAACCATATCAAGTGTATAAAATTTCATATAATTGTTTCATGGAATAACAAATGGAAATTCATAAGACATGAATCATAAGATAACCAAATAAGATGATCCATGAGAGTATAACATTGGAACAAGACAATGATTTGTGTCATACACATAAGTATAGAAAATTATTTCCATATTAGTCAAGGATCATTTTCATGGGTATCATATTAGAATGGGTTGACTACCCAATCCAGCATAGTAGTCAAGGTTCACTGTTAAGAAAATCAAAGTGGAATGATTCCATTATTTTTCAAAGTTCACTCCTCATTACAACACTTTTATACGGAACTAGGTTCACTCCCTATTCCAGCCATGTCTTAAAG
The DNA here is from genome assembly GCA_963277665.1 of Viscum album. Lineage (NCBI taxonomy): Eukaryota > Viridiplantae > Streptophyta > Magnoliopsida > Santalales > Viscaceae > Viscum > Viscum album. The sequence goes on along the minus strand of OY728163.1, from coordinate 76,456,257 downwards.
AATCTGGTTCACTAACCTTTTCATCCTATGTATCTCATGATATATAAATGTTTACCCAATTAAATTGAAGGATATATAGGTTCCACCCATCACATAATGAAAAAAATATTTATGTGATCCACAATATCATAAACATTCATCATATCATAAACAATGAAACGAAATGTGTAACATAAACATTTCATCATATCATAACATATGGAAAAGAGGCATGTTTTATTATTGTTTCATCATAGCATAACCCATGAATAGAAGTTATTTTTATAATAATTTTATCATGGTATAACCCATGGAAGAGAAATAGGATTTGTAGACAAATTTATTCATAATCATAAAACATTAAAATAAAGAATAATAATTAAATCATTGGATTATATCCTCAATAAGGCATAGGTAACACCAACAGATTTTGTCTTCGATAGAAAATAATTTTGAACGATATTTTAAAACATTTCATGAGAAAAAAATCATTTTCACTTAAAAAAATTATTTTTAAAACATAAATAATTTTGAAAACCTCTTTAATTTAAATTAAACTTGAAAATTTATAAATGAATCTTTAAAAATATTTTAAAACACTTTTTTGTGGAAAATACCATTTCCAATTTGTATATAATTTTTAAGAAAAAAAAACATTAAAAAAACATTTCCTTTTGAAATGATTTATTTAAAACCACAAAAATTTCCAAATATTACAGAAAACGTATTATTTTAAAATAACCTTGAAAACCTGTAATGAAATCATCAAATCATTAAGCTGTCATGATAGTGGGAAATAATATTCTTGTTGTGTAGGTTAAAAAAATTATTTCTTTCACATTTTTGTTAAATGCTAAATAGAAATTGATTTTGAAAAAAACATGTATATTCTGTTCATTTTTTTAAAATAAAATTAAGGGCAGATATTCGTTTTTAAAATCATAAAGGTAAAATAAAAAAAATAAAAACATTTTTAAAAAACATGGTTTTTTATGAAAACAGATATTTGACTGACGAGATAAATAAATTTGGGTTTTCTTAAAAACAATTTTTCATTTATAATATTTAAAAAAGTGAGGAAAAATGGAAATATTACATTAAAATATCATAAATAACAAAAGATACATAAAATTTATGGGTTTCAATAGATATGGATCATAATATTTTATCATTGAAAGTATAATCACAAACAATCTCGATAAACGATGAGATTATGACATAAAATATAATCACTTTGGTATGCTTGATTCATAAGAATCATGAAGTAATAACATAAAATGAAACATAAAATATTTAAAGGATAATTAAATTAATTATATTACATTACAAATGGGATTTTTTATACCTCAAGTAAGAATATGCGTACATGACATAACATATGTCATAATAAAAGAAAATTAAGACAAAAATCCTTTACTACATGAGTATCATTTGAATTATAATCCCCATAGAAGAATAACATAAATGGAAATTTTAGTTATAATAAAATGATATATCTTAATGATATATCATGTCATTATTTACTATATACACCATAAAAATGAAACAAGTGGTGAATATGGCATAAGTCTGTTGAAAATAAAACTGGGAATAGAATTCCCTTTCCCTTAAGTCTTGAAATTCGTTGTACTCATTAAAATCTAATTTATAATATTTTTAAGTTTATTATAAATATATTATATAATAATAATTATATATATCATACCATATATGATTTTTATTCCCATTTATTACATATTTATTAATAATTTTATGTTAAAGTTTTATTTCGGGTTATAATCGCTTTGGTTTTCATATATGATTTGACTTATTATTTTGGGTCCTCTTAATTTGATTATTGTTTCACCATCTCTAGAATTTAAAACATGATATAAATATAATATATATTCTTTATATATGAATTTATTATAATCCATAATATTCAGTGATAGGAAATGAAAAACATCGTTCATGGAGATGGTAGGTCATATGTACACATAAACACTATTTTATTCATTTTGTTTTTAGACTAAAAGAGTAAACAGTAAATGATATATATTATCATTATATATTCATGTTTATTTTATTAATATCATAATTTTTTTAAAATAGATCATTAATACCTTCCATGTAATGTGTGAATGATTCACATTGCTTCACGAGGATGTAGTCCACAGTACACCTGAACAACATTATCGTATTCCCCAAAAGTAAAAATCACGAAGGTGTGTACAATATAAAAATTAAAAAAATATAAATATATCATAAATATCATAAATATAATTAATTTAATTTATAAAATTTAATTTCATCGTTATTATCAACCTTGAAAGGTGGTAATGGAAAAAAGAACAACCTCGGTTTGTGGGGTGGTAGTCCACCGTACACACGAATAATGATTTTATAACCCATTTGATAGAAGTGAGTGATGTTTTAGGTTTTTAAATTAACATAATAACATATTAGTATATTTAATACCGTTATGTTATTATAAAATCCTTTTATAAAATTAATTGAAGTAGGAGGAGAAGGAAATAAAAAAGACGCTCGTTGAAGGACATTAACTCTTCTTCAAGTATCCTTCATAAGTTTCCACTAAATCCTTTCTATGATCAATTTGATCCATAAAAATGCCTATAGGATTTGGGGAGGGATGTTTGGAAGTGATTTTTGTAGGTATCTTCTGAACCAGAAGGTCTTTAAAGTTTGAGGATGATAGGAGAGTGAGTACCCTTTTGTAGTTGAGGAGTGATATTCTTATAAATACTCAAAATTATTCACTTGTGAGAGGATAATATCACCTAGTTTTTCTCAAAAATTGATAATTTATGTTTTTATGGACTATATGATCTATATACACCTCCACCATACAATGACAAACATTTTTTTAAATATTTCCAGCCTAAACTTCAAACTTTTCATATTTTTCCATTTTGGTTCTTCACAACAGCAACCAGTTTTCTAGAGCTTATAATATTGTATAATATAAAATAATAGATTCTAAATGTTTTATATAATTTATAGAAAATATATAATTTGTCTGTTTGAAGTTAAATTTAACATAATCTCATACAACAACAAAAACATCGCTTTATCCCTAGTCGTGCTAACTATGTTTTTACTATTTAACGGTTACTATAGTCACTATAATAGAAAACTTTTTTTAGAAATGGAAAATATTTAGTATTTATTATCATTGAAAAAAAAATTCAAAAAATATATTATATTTAGATATTTTAAATCTTTTAAAAAAAATATCATTTATCATAAAATAACATTAATGTCAGTTTTGGCATTAATCATTTAATTGTAATTTAAAAAATATCAATAAATTGATGGAATTAAAAAAACATATGTTCAAAATTATGTAGAATTATATATTCATATTAAAAATTAATATAGAATAATAATTCACTCAATTTGATTCACTTTTAAATTTTTTAGTGTCATTTATTTATTTAATTATGAACTAAATAATTACTGTGTTGGTGTTTATTCTGAATTTAATGTAATTATTTCATATCAAATAAATTAAAAAAATTACAATTAAAGTATCAACTAATTTATATTTTAAATATATATATATAACTTTACATATGTTGTTTTTATCCCTATTCCAAGGCACTGTGGATATTAAAAGTAAGAAAAGTATCATTTTTATCTTTTTCTCTACATAACTTATTATATGGACATATTCAATGTAAAGTGGAATAAAATATTCATATTTAAGATATTTATTTTCCCATGATTTAAATAAACACATTAAATAAAATTAATATAATATTTTATCACATTTTTACTATTATCATTCAAGTTTAACCCCCCATAAACCCATTTTTACTTTAATCGGGATAACTATTTTTTATTGCATCCACTATTCATTTTGGTCAAAAAATAATTTAAACATATTATTAATTAATAATTAATATTATTCAAAATATAAGAATTTATTTCCAAATTCGATTCATAAAAATAGAAAAAACTAATTTAAAATTAATTATACATATGTGATAAGAAAGCGGGGTTTTAAATAGAAAAATATCAGAAGATTGAAATGTTTTTATATCAAAATTAAATTTCAAAATTATTACAATGAAAGAAATTAGATAAATTGATATAAAATTAAACTAATTTTTCTTTAAAACCACTCCAAAATATAACTTAACCTTGTAAATTATTTAAACAAAAGGGCAGTTTTCAATTAAAATACAGTATTTTTCACTATTCATCTAAAAATTATAATTTTTAGAAAAATTAAAACAATTCGTCCTATAATAATTTGGAAATTAAATTTTCCAAAATTTTGATTATTTTATAAAATTATTTTTCTAAAAATTTTAAAAAAAATTGTTATTTTTCACAAAAATACATTAAAAACTTCATTCAAGAATAATATTTTTGAAACATATAAAGACATTAAAAAAATTATGTATTTTATTATCTATATATTTCCTTTATATAAACCAATATACTTTAAATTTTAATGTAGTTTTTACTATTCATATAATTATGTTTAAGGTCTAGGTAATAATAGTAATGTTACTAATATATCATTATTTTGTTAAAACACAATGTATTGTGCAACAAAAGAGATATTAGTGTTGTGTATAGAGTAAGATTAAATTGGTGTTGATTATAATGTATTCCATCAAATAAATTCTATTTATTTGAATAAAATCATAATAACTCTAGGTGTTACATTCCCCTCCCGGCCATTAAAATGAATTTCTCTTTAAAAATTCATCTCGATCAACAAAGGATTAATACTTAAATGTTCCCATTATAGAAACCCCCATTTTATAAATTGTTAAGAAATAATCTTCTTCAAAATGAGAAATAGATGTGTGAAGGTTATCTAAAATAACACATACTAGTATTCCAAATATGATAACCTAGGTGGTAAGTTAATACTTGGCCATATAAGAGAAAAATAATACCTAAATACTAATAGAGAGTGATAGAGTGCATAGTAAGGATAATGTTTATGATCAAAAAGCCATAAACGAAAGAGGATTGAAAAAGGTCATTGAAATCATAAAAAATGATGATAAATAGAAGCAAATTTATTTCAATACCTTTTTCCTAATGTTGAATAATTTTCCTCAAAAGATACACATACTTGATATTATTCCATTTCATAAGAACAATCTGACTCTTGTAGTTTTTCCTTGATAAATTTCCACTTCGTATCTTACTCCAAGAAATGATGGTTAATTTTTTATTTGTGAAAAAAATGGTTAATAAGATCCATATATAGAAAGATAATTTGTCCTCTCTATCTTTAGTTATAAACAAAACAAAAAATTACAACACATGTTATCCAATATGAACAAATATCTATACGGTGAAGTAATACATTAATCTATAAAACATCATCCATAGTTCTGCATAAACCATTTTATAAAAGGTTATCCATTTAACCCGTAAAAAATAAAAAATTTATAAATAAGTTGAATAATTTTTTTCTAAATCATCATTTCATTTCTCCATTACACATTATAACATAGTTCTTGATTTCCAAATACCTAACATGTCAATACCTTAATCATTTATATTCATGAACCATGTAAATAACCTAAATTAATATAAATTATTATTTAAATCATACATGCTTCCTCCCTCTTTACATAAAACATTGATTTTTGGATGTATTCGTTAAGTCTATAAATTTTGTAAAGTTTATCAATGATAGCATAAATTGCATTTTTAAATAATTCATTATCTGTTCTAAAGTCATATATACTATACAGTTTACTTTTTCCATATCAAGAATCTATTTATCAAAACTAAATGTCTATTTCTAATTTTTTGTAACATGTTAAGGGTTATATTCCATTAATTATAAAATATAACCCTATGATTAGATAACTTATCTTGGTCATTAGTAAAAATAATCATATTCTTTAAAATGATTAGTGAATGACTTATACTGAAAAATAATTGAATATTTAATAATTAAGATAACAAAATCATTGAATTTGAATATATAAATACTTAATTCATTCAACACCATTCTCAAATCATTTTCTATGATTAATCATATTATCCCTTAATACCTATTTCCTATCACATTTCATCAGTAAAATTTTAATCATCGACAACATAAAAATTACTCACACGACCTTTCATATTCTCATTATGATATTTCACCATTTGAAATCAATTTTCAAAAGTATTATTTTTTCCTCAATAGTCACTTGATTTGTTCCATTCTTTTCCAATGTAAAAACAACTTTCTTTTCCTCTGAGACAATCTCTTCCGTTATTATTTACACATTCTCTTCATATAGGAAATCTAATATTCATTCCTCCATGGTTTCCATCACCAAATACCTCATTGAAATATTTCTCTCTCTTCATTAGAGACTATAAGAGTTGGTTTTGGGATACATTGTCAATTATGTTCTGTGAAAACCGATTAGGAATAATCATAATGTACCTCACTCCATTTATCATCCCATTTGGTTTCACATCAATAAATTTTCCATCACATTCAATGTTAATGTATTCCATCTCGTTCTTTCCATTGAATAAAATCAAAAAGTATAGTGTGAGAAACACCAATCATAGTGGAAACTAACATAATTAATAGAAATCAATTATAGGATGTCTAATTCATGATACATTATTTTAAATCAATAAAAACATTATGCTTATCCTAGCTTATCCATGTTCTACATATATTCCAATCCTTCACGATCTTCCGTAAGGAGTTTTTGAAATTCCAATGAATACCTAATGGGTGTGTCAAACCAAATGTTTATCAAGGCCTATCATCATGGATATGTTTCTGATCGAGTCTAAATTAATAAAATGATTTATATGTTATTACCCATAGGTAAATATATTTCATTTTCACCTATAAATATAGTATCCATAGTGGGATAAAATTTCTTGGAATCCACACACTCTATCCTTTAATAAAATTAAAAGACATTTTACTATACTTTAACTCATCCTTATACTTATCCTTAGATACATCCTTAGACATATCCTTTGAAATATACCCTAGGAAACTAAATAAAGTATTATCATCATATTTTACAATGGTTAAATAAAACATTACTCTGATACCCACTATTGTGACCCCATATTCTCTTACATGGACATTATATATTCTTATATGAATATTAATTACATTTCATGAACACATTCTTGAGGACTATAGTAGTTTAGTTCCATTAGAAACATAAAATATAATATTCTAATATAGTGAAATATATTCAATTTTTTCCAAAAATAAATTCCCACTTTATACTCTTCATATACATATCCTACGTAAATTTTCTCATTATAACCAAGGGAAAGGAAACATAAAAAAGGGTGATCTCATATGCTTAGTAAGGGTAAAAAAGAGAGACACTTAATAAAAACATGAAATATTATATGATAACATGATCATATAATTTTAAAACCATAAAATTTAAATCAAAGATTAGAATATTGAGTCATGTAATAAATATTAGAATTTATTAAATTATGAATCATAAGATAATCAAAGAACATGAGCCATGAGAGAATAACATTGGAATAAGACATAGATTTTTGGCATAAACATAATAATTGAAAATCATTTCCATATTAGTCAAGGCTAATTTCAATGGATTTAATATTAGAATGGTTTCTCCCCAAAACCATCATAGTAGTCATAGTTTAATCCTAAGGCCATCATAGTGAAAAAATTACCTTACAGAAACAATTTAACTTTACATTTCATCCCTGTCATTATGAACTAGGTTTACTCTCAATTATATACATTTCTTACTGAATTAGTTTCACTCCCCATTCTATATATGTCTTTATAATGATATCCATATCTTTACCTAATGCATTAGAGGTAAGAATATGTTCCACTATTCACATATTGAAAACCATATTTATGTGCGCCAAAATATCATAACAATTTATCAAATGACAACCCATTAAATAAAATGTGTAACATAAACATGTAATAATATCAAAACTTATGGAAATGATACTGGTTCCATAATCAATTCATCAAATCATAACCCATGAAAAGAAGTGGGTTTTATAAGCATATTATCATGATATAACCCATGGAAGATAAATGGGGTTATTGAAAAACATTTCATCACAAACATAAACCATTCATAGAATTAATATTAATATTAAAATTGTATTATATCCCAAGTAAGTACTATATAACACCAATTAATTCCATCTTTAATAAAAAATAACTTTAAATGATCATTTAAAAAAATTGTAAAATATTTTTCCTCTTTAGAGAAAAAATTTTAAACAGAATTTAATTATCCTTTTTTATTTTAAATTAAACATGAAAAATTATAAGGTAATATTTAAAAATAATTTTAACCATTTCACAAGTAAAATAAACTCTCTACTTTGAAAATCACTTTTTTTTTAAAAAAAATTCAAAATTATTTCGTTGTGAAATTCATTATTTAAATATAAAGATTCCCAACATATTAAGAAAAATCTTTTATTTGAAAATAAATTTTAAAAGATGTAAGGTATGATTTTATTTAATTGAAAAGTCATGATAGTGTGAAATACTATTCATGGCATGCATATTAAAAACAATGAAGTTTTTCACTTTATTTGGTAAAATCCAAATGGGTATTGTTTTGGAAAACAACATGAAGATTACTTTAAAAAAATTCAACGTCAAAAATACATAAAACATTAATTTTGAATTATTGGGGTTACCATGAAACTGTTTTGAATATTTTTTGAAAAAATAGTTTTGTAAGAAAATGGATTTACGACCGAATAGAAAAATAAAGTGCAGTTTTCTAAAAAACAATTTATCAATTATCAAAATAACCAGAGTCAGAAAATTGTACTGTAACTTGAAAATATAATATATCACCAAAGTGGAATAAAATTAAATGATTTTTTTAGAGATTTATCATGATATTTTATCATTGAAAACATAATCATAAACAATCCAGATAAATGATGAGTTTTAGACATAACATTTTATCACTTTTATAACATTGATTCTTAATCTCCATGATGAAAGAAAATAAAATAGAACTTAAAATATCCAAGGAATTAGTAAATTCATGATATTATATAAAAATGGGTTATATATATGGCTCATTATATAATATAGGTACACAATCTAATGTATGCATTAAACAAGGATAATTATGACAACAATCTCATACTCCTTGAGTAACTATTGAATCATAATACCCATGAAAGAATAAAATCATTGGATACCTTAATTATTCGGAAATGAGGTTAATTCAAGATATATCATGTCATAGGGAAGTATAGACACCATACAAAAGCGATGAGTGGTAAATATGTCATAAGTCTCTCATAAGTAATAGTGAAACTAGAAATCCTCTTATACCAATCCTTAACATCCATCATACTCATTAAACCCTCATTTATAATAAATATAATTTTCTTATACATATATTATATTATCATACATTTATATATATATATATCATACCGTATATAATTTTCTTATTCCGTTTTATTGCTTTTTTATTAACAATTTCATGTTAAAGTTATGTTTTAGGTAATAACCACTTTGTTTTTCATATATGTTTTGACTTTTTATTCTTGTTCCTCTAACACAGATCATAGCTTCATCATCCTCATATTATAAACCATGATTTAAATAAAATATATATTCAATATATAAGTATTCATATTAATCCATAATATTTAGTGATATGAAATTAAATACACCATTCCTAGAGACGGTAGGCTATACATAAGCCTAAATGCTATTTTATCATTTTCTTGATTGGTTAAAAGAAAGAAAACTAAATTATATATATTATCATTCAAGAAACAATTTTATGTCTTATATATCTCAAATTGTTTTTAAATACACCTGTAATACATTCATTATAAAGTATGAATGAATCACATTGCTTTGCAAGGGGATAATATTCCGTACACATGAACGATGTCATCACATTCCCAAAAAAAATAGAAATCATGATTTTATGTGTGAAAAAAATTTTAAGAAGTATAATAATATAAAAATATCAACATCATATATTAATATTAATTCCATAATTATTCCCAACTATGACCGATGGTAATTTAAAAATGAATGACATCGGTTCATGAGACTGTAATCATCCTTACACATGAATGATGATTTCATAACCCATTTGATAGAAGTGTGCGTGGTTTTAGGTCATAACCGTAATATAAAAAAGTCTTAGTACAAATATATACTTATTTTATTATATAATCATGTTATAATAATAATTTATTGAGGTGGACAAAGAAATTAAATAATAAACCTTGTTGAATGGCATTACCTCTTCTTTGGACATTCTCCATAGTTTTCACAAAATCCATTTTAGGTTCTATTTTATTCCTAAATAAGGCCTCTATGGTGGGGGGATGGAATTTGGGATGTTTTTTGGGTTGTTTTTTCTTTTATAAAGATATTTATGTTTTCTATTAAGAGAGGGGTGTGAGTTTCATTTCGTAGTTGTAGAGTGGTGTTATTGTAAATACTCAAAACTAATCACTATTGATAGGCCAATCTTACCTCAAGTTGATAAAAAACAGATAATAAAATTTATGGAGGGATTATATAGTCTATTCACACCTCCACTACCCAATGAAACACATTTTTTAAATAATTCCTTCCTTATATTATATATTTCCCTTTTTTACCATTTTGGTTCTTCACTACGGTAACTAGTTTTTTATCAGTGAAATTTTCTAATTTATGAAAAAATTAGATTGATAAATTTTAATTAATTTAGACCCAATTATTCTAAATATGATATTTAATTTATAAAATATAAATCTTATGTGTGTTGGATGTTAATTGTAACACATGCGCAACTAATGTTTCCAAACACCACATTAATAGTAATTATGCTAACTGAGTTTTTCTTATTTAAGGGTCAATATTGTAATTATAATAGAAAAATTTATACAAACTTTGACTGTACATTATATTTATTGAATTTTAAAAAATAAATTGGACTAAGAGAGTAATTTTAGTAATTTTATATAATTTAATAAAATATAATTTATTATAAAATAACATTAATTTCAATTTTGACATTATTCAATTAATTTCAATTCCTAACATATCATGATAGTGATGGAATTCAAATATTATTATGTTCAAACCTGTGTATGATGATATATTTGTCTAAAAAAATTATTTAACACAAATATTTATTTAATATAGTTCACTTTTAATATTTTTTATATCAATTATTTTATTTTATTATTAACTAAATAATTACTATGTTGGAGTTTCTTAATTATATAAAGTAATTATTTATTCTAAAAAAAATTAATAAATTATCATGAGAAATTAAAATCATTTATTTAAAATGGATATATATATATTAACATTTATTTTTCCCTTATACCAAGGCTTTATAGATATTAAAAGTAAGAAAAGTTTCTTTTTACCTTTTTGTATTATTAGCATAATATATGAGTCATATTCAATGGAAAGTGGAAAGAAATTTATATATTTCATTAAATTTTATTTCTATGATAGAAATAAGTTCTTTAAATAAAATTAACCTAACATTTTAGCCCACTTTTTACTCTTATCTTTCTACTTTTACCCCTAATAATATCCTTTTTTCTTTAATCGTTGAAATTAATATTTATTGCATTCAATATTAATTTTGGTCCAAAATTAAGTTGAACATAATAAAAAATATTAATTAATAATATTCCAAATATGAAAAATATTTTCCAATTTCAATTCACATATGTAGATAAAATTAATTTAAAATTAATACCGTATACATGATAAAAAAGTTGTTTTTTAAAGAGAAAAAGCTCAAAAGTTTGAAGTTATTTTATATAAACATTCAACATGAATGTTTTTAAAATGACCTAAATCAGATTAATTAATATAAATATTATATAATTTTACTTTAAATCCATTTCTAAATATAATTTATCATTATAAATTATTTAAATGAAAAGGAATTTTTCAATTAAAATACATTATTTTTCATTATTAAAAAAATGAATCTTTTCAGAAAAATCCAAAAAAATTACCCCAATATAATTTTACCTGGTGATTTAATAAAATAATTTTATTTTATCAAATTAATTTTCTGAATGTGTCATAAAATTAATTTAATTATAGTTCACAAAAATACATACTTTTTTTTGGAAAATTATTATTTTTGAAACATATAAAGAATTTACATATAAATATGTATTTTTTTATCAATATGTTTTCTTTATATAAAACCATTATAATTAGTTATTTAAAAGTAATTATTAATATTTATATTGGTAATTTCAAGGGTTATGTAATAATGTTTGTGTTAATTATATACCATGGTTTTGTTAAAACATTCTTCTTCATGTGCCATAAGCTAATCCAGTGTTTCATGTAGCAGAAGATTACATTGGTGATGTGTCTAATACAATCCGAAAAAGAAATTTATTTATTCAAAAAAATAATTCATGAAAACTAGGGGTGTTACTAACTCTAACTCCCAACAATGGAATAATGATAACAAAACTAACGAAAACTTGTTTGGAATGATTTTCCCCTGATGGGTTGTTTATCTTATTAGCATGAGCTAAGGTATATGTGCACACTTGATCTATGACCACTAATTGATAATTGAGAGGGTCCTTGAACCATATAATAACTGACCATTGGGTTTATGACATGGTGTTATTAAGTATTTTAATTTTATGTTTACATTCAACTTATTATGGAAATGCATTATTCACATCATTTGTATTTTTATGAAAAAATTTCATTTAAGATTATTTTGATATAAATTTCATATATTTGAACTGAATGTTGATTTGACCAAAAAAATTGAAAATAATATTTCATAATGTTTCTATCTAAAATTAAATATTATATTTTTTATTTTTATTATATTTACTTATATAACTTTTGGTGAGATCCTACCGGGTTTTTAGATCAGAACCCACCTTGGGCATCAGGTGTTTATAGATTTTCTTATTTTATATCCATGTAAAGGGAATGTAATACTTGGAAGTGGTGGGTATTCTTTATTTACGGGTCTTTATTGTGATGGTGGTGACTGGTGGAGCATGGTCCACCAATTTCACAAAAATTGAGAGACCGTACCATACAGATGTTGTGTTTCCATTTAATTTTTTTACCTTTGGTTGATTATCTATCTGTTAGTGGTAATTGTTCAACTACTAGTGTTTTTCATATGGATCAGTTATTATTGTTTTTTGATGTTTTGATTCAATAATTTATATTTAATGAAATAATTATTCCCTATAATGTTATATGTGATTCTAGGTGATAGTTTCCAACTTGTGAGGATTGGGAACCCCCTTTGGGACATGTCAAGACCGAATTGCATATCGATATACTAGGGTGGTTGGATCATGACAATGTTGTATCAATGGTAGGTTTATTATATTTCAATGATGCTAGTATGCAACCTGGGTTATACTAGTAGACACGAGGTTAGAAATTTGTGACATAGGAGGTGACTATAAGAGAGTTCGAGGACACATCTCATCATAGTGAACCTTAAGTCACCGTGGGTGTTTATGAAACGTTTCTTTAATTAATAATTTGATCAAATTAATGTATTATCCTAGTTTGATTTGAGTGCATTGAAATATTTGTAACTCTTGATTTAGTGGATGATCTGAGTGTTCTATTATTGTTTTCATTTTGTCTATTGATGTTGTCCAGAATCATTCCTCTTAGAAGGTATTTCAATAGAAAATTGGGGGAATATGCTATTAAACTATAACAGGTGAATCCTTCTATTAACTAGAATATTTTTGTGATAGAATTATGCATTTCCTAGACTCTAGGATAAGTAGATACACCCATTATCATTTGATATCCAGTTTTTAATCCTCAAATGGAGGAATACAGAGATCATTCTAAAGAGTTTCTTTGATAGAAACCCCCAAAATTCCAAGTCTCAAATGATCCTCGAGAGTATGAGTATTGGTTGAAAAATATTGGGCTTCTTTTTGAGTTATTGTAAATTCCCGAGGATATAATAGTAAGGTGTGCTACCATTCAGCTTGAAGGACTTAGAAGGATATGGTTTGACTAAAGGGTTATAAAAAATAAACATGAGGTATTGGAGTGGATGTAATTTAGAATTATTTTCACTAAGTAATTATATATAGAATTAATGATCTTGGTGAAGTCTAGGGGATTTATCATCCTCCAACCTAGTGATATGAATCTAACTTAATATGCGAACCATTTTGATGATCTTATTCATTTTTACCTAATTTGGTAAATAATAAAAAACCGGAGTCTTGGGGATTCCATATGGGTCTTTTATATGACTATGATAATATATTTTCATGCAGAAGAATACTTCTTATAATGTCATGTTGGATAGAGCATTAATGGATGAGATTGACTAGGCTAGAAAATCATTGTTTATGGGAGTTCGTCCAACTCCTAGTGCCAATTCTATTGGACCTTTTATGGGATAGAGGAAGAGTGATTATTCTTCAAGTGGAGTTTAGTATCCTGATTCATCCAGACATCCTGCAGTTTCTCATAGAGTCCCTTTAACATGCTTCTATTGAGGAATGTTTGGGAATTCCAGGTGAGATTGTAATGAAGTAACAAATATTTTTAGGGTTTTTGGTCATTCAGGACACCCGAGAAAAGAATTCAATTTATTTTTTTCCCTACATGGTGGAACATTGTCATTTGTTCTGAAAAGCACTACCATGCAATCGGATGCCACCAGAACTAAGGGATTCCAAAGGACTATACAATGAATCTTTATTAGGCTATAGAGGAGTCTCCGAAGGAAGCTCATATATATCCAATGATTTTGAGGGATACCATCATTATATATTCATCTTTAGTGACTATTTTATTTTATATAGCTACATATCACCCGTTCATATTAACTAGTGTTTTTAATTTATTAAATATTCCTATCGGGATTTTGGTTTATGTGATGGATATTACTATGCCCCTTAAAATTAAGAGAGATAAAAATATCCAATACCCTTCTTATGTATTATATATATCATAGATTGAGATTACATAAAATTTTATTGTTCTAGAAATAAAGCCTTTATATGCTATTTTTTGGATGGATTGGATGATTTACTATAATGCCTGAATTGTGTATTATTTTAAATGGATAACCTTTAATACACCTGTTGGTGTGTGATTTGTTTTTTAGAGAAATGGGTACTGAGGTCAAGTAGTGAAATACCTCCATTTTTTTAGAATTGGGAAGAGAAATATATATTTTTCTTTTGATTTGGATAGAGAACCTTGGTGTGGATATCCTCTTCCAGTGGTTGTCAAGATTTCTGATTTGTATCCTCCGATATTTCTAGTTTTCCATTGGTAATGGATGTATTTTTGTCCATTAAATTGGTACCAAGTACTCAAACTATCTCAATTACATCGTAACATATGGATCCATTTGAATTGAAGGAGTGGAAAACTTAACCTGATGATTTTATTGAAAAATGTTTTACATGCCTGAGTGTATCACTTTGGGCAGTGCCTGATCTTTTTGTAAATAAGTATGAAGAAAAACGTCACCTTTTTTTATTACTAGAAACTCAATTATTTTATTTTAAATAAATTTTTTACTTTATCATACATTGATTATCTATTTGACATGTTGAAATGGGTGAATTGGTTCTCAAATATTGATAAACAATATTGTTTTCATAAGTATAGAATTAAATAATATGATATCTCGAAATCCACCTATAGGAGTAGGCATGGCCATTATGAGTACATTATCTTTCATTTTAATCTAACTAATGATCTTGAATTTTTTATGAAGCTGATGAATGTGTCATTTAATGATCATCCTAACCAATTTATGGTTGTTTTTGTACATGAAATACTAGTTTACTCAAAAACCAAAGAGTATTATGTTCATATTTTATGGATAGTTCTAAAAATTATAATAAATAATTGAAATAATACCATGATATCAAAATATTTTTTCTGGATTTGGGATTTCACATTTTTGGGAAATTTAGTCTCAGAAATTTGTATTTCAGTCCTCCCTAAGAAGGTGGATGCAGTTATGACATTAGAGAAACAACATAATTTTTTTTAGATTTAGAGATTAATGGGTTTAGTGGGGTATTACACTAGGTTTGTTAAGGATTTCTTGATGTTTTATTCTCTAATGAATGTCCTAACATGGAATTTAGTGATGTTTATGTGGGATGAAAACTGTTAGAGTTATTTTGATGGGTTAAAACATATTTTGACTTCTACACCATTGATGACTCTTCTAGAGGTTGGGTAGGACAATTCTACATTTTTTGATGCATTATGTGTGTATACGGTTTTTTTCTCATTTAGGGGGATCACATGTGGGCGAATGGTTCAAGACATCTTTCCCACACAATAATAATTATCTGAACCATGATCTTGAACATGCATATGTGATTCATGATCAAAATAATTGGCAATATAACCTTTTTGAAAAAATAATTATAGTTTATTCCGACCACAAATGTATAATTTATTTCTCCTCTAAAAATTATTTTAATCTTGCATAGAGGTGTTGGGTGGAGTACCTACAATCTTTTGATTTCGACATTTCTTATACCCCTGGTAAGGCTAATGTAATCATTGATTCTTTAAGAATGAATCATCCAACCCACACCATGAAAAAATTGTTATTAGAGTAAAATTTTATGGTTCTATTTTCTCAGATTTATTTGGGACACCAATAGGATATGAACAATAATGTTATGGATAGTGTTCATCTTACCTCCTCTCTTCTTGAGATTATTCTTCATGAGAATCATATTGATGATGAATTCTATGGGATTAGGGACTGTCATCGTGGTGCAAATACCATTACTGAGTGGAAATTATCCTATGAGGGTGTTCTATATTTTCAATCCTACTAATTTATACCTTTTCTAGGGATAAAATATTTTATGGGGGGATTTCCATAATTCCTAGTGTGAAGTACACTCATAAAACTATAAATATTTTCTATGATATAAGACAATGATTCTTATGGCCGGGTATGAGATGTGATATTTGTGACTTTGTCTCTCATTGTTATAATTTCCAATATGTGAAGTCTGGTCATTAGAAATCTTAAGGTTTTCTTGAGACTCCTCTTGGGATGACTTGGAAATAGGATGAGATTTATATAGTTTTCATGGTTTGGTTTTCATTTAACCTTAGAATGAAGAATGTGATGTTTTTAGTGATTGATCAGCTAACCAAATCATCTCACTTTATGACCATATATGATACAACTAAATTTTAAGAATTTGAAGAACTATACAAGAGAGAGGCTGATAGATTTTAATGTTTTCCATCTATTATAATTTATGAGAGGGATTACCAATTCAGTTGTAGTTTGTGTAAAGTCCTATATGAGTCCATGGGAGCCTAGGTGTATTTGAGCACATCATATTATCCACAGAAGGATGGATATATAAAACAAGCTATATCAAACATGATAGATATGATTCATTATTGAGTTTTTGATTTTGGTAGGTCATGGGATTGCATGATTTTTTCTATAATAACTGTTAATAGTTTTCCATTCATATGTCACTCTTTCTAGCATTGTCTGTCTACCCATGTAAATATCTATTGTTTTGGATGAAGATTGGTGATGCTTCTTTGGTGGACCCAGTATAGTTCAAGAGTAAATAGGAAAAAGATCTACTTGATTAATTAGATGATGGTAATTGAAAAAATCTAGCATAAATATTATGTTAATCAATATATATTGGGCCTGGTTTTTTTATTAGTGACCTGGTATTTTTGAAAGTTTCACCTCGTTTGGATCACTAAAATCTTTAATAAATGAGAGATATTTAACTAAAATGTGTGGGACCGTTTCATGTTCTTGAGGATATTGGTTAGGTTTCTTACTACTTATATTTTTTACATTAGTTGATAATGATTCATAAAATATTTTAGGTATCACACCTTCTAAATTATATCTTTGACCTCTTTAATGTTTTTTGCTAGGAAGACCATGATGTTGAACCTAATTTATCCATGATAAAGAATACAGTCAAGATTATATATTATGAGAAAACAATAATTCAGGATAAGTCTATACATTTGTCTATAGTGCTATGGAAACATGGTTCTGATTTACATGAGACATGGGAACACGATGATCTAATTAGGGAGTAGTGGAATCATCTCTTTGACATGGAGTCTTAATGATAGTATATCTGGTGGAAAAGAGATATTTTTTGTGGGAGGATATAACATAACATCAACAATTTAAGGCACTACATTCCCATTAGTTTTTATCCCTGATTTTTTATAGTTTCATGTTTTTCTAGAGTTTTGTGAAACAATGAAGTTGGATGTTCTATTGTTGTCGGGATACAGCATGGTGTATGAGGGGTTGTGTTGTAGTTCATCCAGACATTACATAAGGGAATTGAAGATCAAATAGGGTTGTGAGATAAGTGTTTTCCTATTCCATGGATCCCTAGAGATATATTTTAAGAGATAATTCTAATTTTGATTATGTTATGACATGGATACTGGGTAACGGTATATACCTTTTCTAGCAGGTGATCTCTATATATTTGGGTGAGTGAGTTGTGGGATGGATTTATTGAGATACATATACATTTTTAGGGTTTATGTGGTTTATTACATTGGATTTTTTGTGGACTTAATCTGAGTTAATAGAATATGGTCAATGATTACAGCTTGTTTTCAAGAGGTTGGTTGACCAGGAGGGGTTGTGGTGTAGTCTAGTATAGTTCTTCCTTGTTCTTGTTGTTTTCGATTTTTTTCTCCTTCCATGGGGGTTGTCGTGTGGTCAATGTTTTTTCTATTTTAAAATTCCCTCATCACATTTAAATCATAACTTCTTCTTCTCAAACCACATTTTAATTTTTGGTTTTTTAAGGATCCCAAAAAGGATTTTTGACTCTTCCGATATCATTTCTTCTTAAACCAGATCACTATTGGATGTGTTTCATCCCTCTCTAATAACATATTTTTTTATCTATAATCCCCTTTTATTATATTAAATAATTTGATGGTGATGAATCCTCATTTTAATTATGAATTGGATCTATGATTTAATGGGTTATGTTTCTCAAGATTCCTTCTTGATCTTCTCTGCCTTCTACTCTCTGTTGGTATTCATGGTTCATGGGTTTTATTGTTAGATATTTTTATTGAAGTTAGGTGGTTCCATATATTTTGTAAATTCATACCAAAATTTAATTTTATTTATTTACTGAATTTTCAGTTAAATTATTAACCATGAATTGATTATTTTAGAAGTAATGATTTTTTGAATAAACCCCCCCCCCTTTTAATATATTTAAAGAACATAATAGACATCGATGAAAGATTGATTGAATTGAGAAATTAACTGATGAAGTTATTTAATTATTAATCTTTATAAAATGGATTAAAATTAAATACGATTTTGAAAGGTCTTAAATTTATGGAAACCCTGATTTTTTATTGAAATTTAAATTGGCATGATGAAACCTAAAAACTAGAAAATTGAATTGTGAATTATGTATAATTTTAAAATGAATTATTTTCACATTTTTTTTTCTATTTAATAACATGTAATCATAGGTAGTTAGTTGGGGAATAGAAAATGCACACTAGTACTCTAACTCCATATAAATGGATTAATGATTATAACTCTATGGAAAACATAGTCGACACGATTTCCCCCCAATGGGGTTTTTTTCATTATGGAATGAGACAAGGGATATGTTCACACTTGAGTTGTGATCACTAATTGAGAAGTGTTGAAATTCTTGAACCATAAAAAACTTATCATATGATTTATGAATATTTTCTATGAAATATTTTTATTTCATGTTTAGATTATATTAATTATAAATATATTTCATTCATGCACTTTTATTTTTATGAAAAAGTTTAATATAAGAATTTTTTGATATAAATTCTATCCATTTGTCTTGAAATTTTATTTGAATGAATATCTGAAAAATTATTCCTTATATACTGTCTATTTAAAGTTAAATCATACATGGTTTATTTCCATTAGAAATTATTATAGAACACTTGGTGAGATCCTATGGGTTTGTTTAGCTCACACCCTTCCTTAGACTATGAACATTTATTTATTTTGGTTTTCCAGGTCTAATTAAATGGAATGTGCCAAATAGGGGTGTTTGGTGTGTTTCATATTCAGGAAATTGGAGTGATGGTGGTGATCACGAGAGTTATTTTCTAGAAATTGTACGTGAATTGTGAAATTTTTTCTTGTCGATGTTTTGGTGACATTTGGTTTTTGTTTAATATTTTTTGTTTATCTATATTATAATGGTACTTTTATACTTAGGGAGTGTTAATAATACCAACTAGTTATTTTTCTTTTCTAATGTTATTTATCAATTCTTCGTTTTTATAGAAAAATGTTTCCTTAAATGTTTGATATGATTATAGGTGCTAGTCTCCATCCCATGCAGATCAGGAACACCCTTCATGTTGTGTGATGATTGGTTCATGTATCATTGTACAAAGGTATCCCAGTTGGTTCCAGACAAAAATACTCAACGAGGATAGAAATGTAAAAAGAAGAGTGATTCATGTAAAAATGAGAGTAATATTTCATTTTTTATCATCAAATCCCCCAATTTGATTCATGATTTTTTTTTTAAAATTAAAACTATATACCACACATATAATAATTACTAATTTTTTAATCTATAATAAAAATTTACTTTCAAATATCTTAATATCATGTTTTAGATTTTATTGATTGATAATATATAATGAGTAAAACCTTTGATGAATGATCCAAGACAAAAATGGAACTCTTAATTCAATGAATCATGATTTTGGGGGACTAGTCAATTTATGTAGATGAAATTTTCACTCCATATTTTTCTTATCTAGATTTTTATTACTGATTTTAATTAGTTTTTTATTAATTTTTCTTCAATGTGTGATCATCTGTAATATTTCATTACCATTCCTAAGATGTTTATAGGAATATTTTTCCTTTTATTTATTCTATCCATTTTTTTAGAGATACCCATGAGTTATTTCTTTGATAAAATTGAATGCATCATACCAATGATATGATTATATAAAGTCACATTAATAAAATTAATGCATTTTTTTAATAATGATCCAATTATCCTTGATACCCACCCTTACATTTGGATTTTTATTTTTAACCCAAAAAATTTATCAATGAACCTTATAAAAAAATCCACTTTATAAGATAATTATTTCCTTATTACCCTTATCTTAGTATGATACATGTTATTAAGTGGAATATGTGTCGGGGGAGGCTGTATATGGTGAAAAGGGATGAATTTTAATGAGAAAAATATGCGAGGTGTTTCCTTTAGATGGTAGGGAAGTTTCTTGATTATTTTTCATTGTTGATTATTTTTTACCATTTATAAAATGATAAAAAACGATTTGTACCCTAGAAAAATAAAAAAACACTCTTTATGTAACCTAGGACATTGGGGTTACTATTACAATTAGTTTTATGATGAGTTCAACTATGGGATATGTGATTTCAGTAAGACAATTCCCAAGATCCCCATTAAATTTTTAAATAAACTCGAGGATTTATTGATTATATTCATTGTTATGTTCATGATACTTTACATTGTGTTGGGAGAATTGTGGGTGAATTCCATATCATTATCAGTGGAATTTTTCATTTAGATTTAATTTTGTGTATCATACATTATGATTAATATTTAACCCCCCTTTATGATTTATTTTTCACACCATTAACTATCTAATACTAACCTAAAATTCATTTAATACTTAGTAAGATGTTCTCCGTTAGAAGGTTCATATTGTTCTTTATGGGGTGGATATTTGAGAATCACTTCAATCTAGTGGTTAGGATCATGTACTAGAGGTTTGAGTAAAATTGCATTTAAATTTTTACATTTTGAGATGATAAAAATAAAAATTAAAGTTTTGTAGACCGCTATTTGAATGTATGGAATTGATAAATTAAGACATGTGAATAAATGTTATGAAGAGGTCCATCTATTTCAAAGGGGAGAAGTAAAATAAATATTAGAATTTTTTCCATGAAATGTCTTTTATTTATGAAATTTGACTCCAATGAAGCTTGATAGTTTATTCCTTATTAAAATTTATTTAATGTTTTTGACTTTATAATTTTAATATTGGTATAATGACTATCCCTTTTTGATTATGTTGAGATTAAATATTTTAGGACATGCAATGTAACAAACCAACCCCAAATTATATCTAAAAGTATATATGAACCAATTATTCTCTTGCCTAAATAGATTTAATGATCTCCACGTCCCGATGAAAAAAACTCTAGAATCTATAATTATCCTTTGGTAATGACTCGGCCACAAGAGAAAACAATAATAAAGGTACACTATGGGAAAAACCTCATATAAATAAATCAATGTGAACAAATCAGGGTATGAGGGGATGATATAAAAAGTGGAAGAAAAATAAAACTACCAAAACCCATTTCATGTGCTGAACCATGACTGCCCCTTGTCACAAGTCACCTTACAATGGTTAAACATGCACAAAACCACAAAATAATACTATGAGATCATGGGAACCTTTTATAAGAACATAAAGGATGCAAAAAATAAATGTACAAGTAGGGTGTGAGCAACAGATCCAGTAGTATTTCACCAAAGTTCCTACAAAGTTACATAATAAGCTAATTTAAATGTTATAATAGTGAAGTAAAATAGGGGAGGATAGGGACTCAAATTTTCAAAAAAAATATTAACGCTGGAAATCATTTTATAATATAGTTAGGTGTAAAATTGATATTTAAACATTTTAAAATGATTTTTTCAAACCAAATTTCACAAAAAAATCATAACATTAAAACTAAACCTTTTCTTAAAAATATTGGAATAAATTTCAGAAGATAAAGTCATACAATCAATAAAATTTTATTACATAAACCTATATCAAAATATATACAAGAGTCAGTACATTATAGTCAGGTTGCATCATATCCATAGATTGATCAATCAAGAGAAAAAATCAATAAATCTTGGAAGCTTTTACTCCAAGTAGTAAAAATTTATGCTATCATGTTTTGAATATAAAGTATATATATTTCATGGGTAAAACCTAGATATGATAGTGAGTCTTACCTAATTAAGATAATTGAAATACCCCATGATTGATCATTAGGGATACATCTATTATCATGAGTCTTAAGAAAAAATGTTCCACACACTCATGGTTTCCTAGATGCACATCTATTGCTCGAACATTTCATGTTTTCTACTGATCCACTAGATAGTTTGTAATTCAACAAGGAAATAATATATCTAGTTCATCTTATATATCTACCAAAGTTCCTATGACTTTTAAAAAGTGATGGGTGACATAATCAAGATATGAAGATCATAATAAAGATTTATATTAATATTATTCAGGAGTTCATGTCTTATACATTTCAATCATAGTAAAATTACCTCAAATAATATCTCATTCTAATCCCTCTAACTCACTCTACTTAGATAATCCATATTTCAAAAACCACTAAAGGGATGCAAAAGAATCGAGAAGTTTAAATTAATGAATTATTACTAGATAAAATCAATGTATAGCAACAATCAGGCCATCAAACACCATCAATTAAATTTAAAACCCCTTCTTAAATTAAACCATAAAATGTGTAAACATACCCACTTCCCATCAAATCCATCATCATAATGCTAAAAGGTCCTTTAAAACAAGAATTTTATTCAAAATATCCCAATGTAATTCAACTGCGTTTCACAATTTAATAAGGATTATGTTTATTTCCAAACATGGATTTACACTCTATTACCTTGTGAGTTAATCACACATTTAAATTACATAAGAACACCCATGTCAAAATATGGGTTACATCATTCATTGAGGGGTTTTATTCATTTTATAAATTCAAGCATTTGAAACTACATAGATGAAATCACATATTTTAACCCATTTTATAAAATTCAAATAATTTCACTTTATAAATCAAAACCAGACCAAATCCATAACTTTCGACCAGGTAATCATGAATATATAATTCAATAAGAATTAAAATAAACATAGAAATGATAAATTTATAAAATATTTAAATAAAACCCTTGCCGTGTTCAATTTATTTTAAAACAAGTCAAAGAGGATTTCACATGGAAATTCAAGATAAGAAATTATAGGAAATTTGTTCCAAAGAGGAAAAAATATATAAATTATAAATAAAAAATGAATTAAAAAACAAAGTAAAATCATATAAACCATACAAGGAAAATATGAGATTCAACTATAATGAATATGAGATGTTCTGCCTCTAATGGAGATCACGAAATCTTTGGAGAGGGATCTCAATAGAAGTGAGAATAAATCCTAGATAAAAAATCCCACATCAACCAATCATGTTCCAATAGAGAAAAAGGCCCATCATAACCTCTGGGAATTATGTTCGAATGGGAGAATATTAGTGTTAAATGGGGGTATTTTGGAATTTAATTAAGATTTATGGACTATTAGAATAAAGTCATAAATTTTCTTGGGGATGGATGCATGGTTACTACTAAACTTTCACCAACCATGAACCTCTTTATGGGTTGATTGAAAACATGCATCGTTAGGCTGCATAGTTTTTTCAACCATGAAACAATGTTCTCACCTTTTGGTAGGGTTTTGAGGTTTGGATGCAAGGTTTTCCTAACCTTGAACCAATAATTCTTCCCGATATAGGCACTTAAAATGGTTTCATGATTTGGATGTATAGTTTTTTAAAATGTGAACCAACTATGAAAAGGCCAGTAAACCTTAAAAAACCTTGAAAAAACCCATGGATAGGTCGAATCCAAGGATTCTTAAATCAAAGGGTAAAAGACTTAAATGAATGTAATGGGGTGTTATAACCCCACTTCTATAAGAATTTTTATCCCCAAAAAGATTCCAGTCTAGATGATAAAACAAGATGACACAAGAATAATCCTCTCCCTCATCTTGTGAGGTATAAGGTTTGATGTCTAGAAGAGAGACTCAACCAAAGGCCGACATCGTGCATAAATCAAATATTAACACACAAAGACCATCATAATATTTAAAACTAAAGATTGTATACAGACCTATAATTGGTCTCTCCACTATTTAAATATTCACCATAATGGTGTAATTTGAGAAAATCAATATTTTTCAATCCAAATAATACACTTCAACCACTGTATAAGAATAAAATCTTTGTGCTGACATCAAAAAACATAAGGAAATGGAACATCAAAAAATCATGATTTATATAAGTAAAATACAATCAGGTTCTATAAATGATTGAACATGCAAAAGAAAGTAACAAAACAGAAAAGGATTTCCACCAGTGGTACGTAATCCATGGTAACATAGGATTTTCAATATGAAGACACGCCCTTCTCTGAGATCATCCAATAACACTCCATAACCATTACGTTTGTCATCCATTAAGCAATCACATTGTCCTAGTTACCAGAATACAACCCTAACATCTATCCAAGTCCACTAGAAAGGATCTAAAACCTTAATGTTAGTGCACAGTGGGGAACTACACTCTCACAAGGGAGATCACCCATCAAATAAAAATTGATCTCTGACCACAAAAAAAGGATACCAAAGAACATCAACCAACAATAATGGAATCCCACACCGACTATAGGAACACATCTATTATAGGAAACATAAGGGACTTTAAACAAAAAAACCCCCAAACATCTCAAGGTTTATCAACACAAGATTCCATGCCATCACCACGAGCAAAAAAACACAATAGAACAAAATTCATTCCAAAAGGAAAGGTTAATAATTTAAGAGTTCCCATCCACATGGATCAACCATATAGGTCATAATAAAACAAAAAAATATACACAATAACAACTATGATCAAAAGTGATCATCCAAAAATATCAAAAAATAAGACACCATGATCTAAAATACAATTGGTTTCCAAAATAGATAATCTAAAATATGGAAAAACTCAATCAGTTTCCAATTTAACATCTGAAACAACATGATGGATCATTATAAATCACCCCAAGATTCTCCCCCCACTATTTGAAAATATAAACTCTAAGGACTTTGTCTGGAGCCTAATTATAATGAATTAACAAGTTCCCTATATTTAGGAGTTGATGATCCCTATCCAAAGAAACCCTTTTTAGTCTCCCATCACACAAAACCACTTAATGTGACCCAAAAAACCACACCATTTACAAACTCTCAGATCTTTAAAACACAAATTCTTATGATCCACATGCTATCTACAATGTAAGAACGTTCAATTTATCTTATTTCCTTAAGAATAAAATCTTTCTTCAACCACAAATGATTAATTATTCCATTAATGTCATTTTTTGGCCCTGCTTCGGCTTAAATGGCCCTTTCAGGAATCTCCAGATACGATGTCAAAAGAACCATAGGTATTACAGTTACATGGTATCAATTAAAACCATTTATAAAAAGATATCCTTAAGAAATTAATTACCAAAAATATTACGTAAAAAATTTACAAAATTGAGAATTTCCTGGAATGCACCACAACAGATTTCCCATATTAACTAAAAACCAATAACTAAAAAAATCCATCTTCATTTAATAAGGATACTATAATATAATGGTAAATGACTTGATGAATTCCCAAGAAATCCTTTCATAAATATAAGACTGAATGATGACTACCCACCAATCCTAGATAAGTACATCATATACTGATTTTATAGAATTCACCTTTATTGCATCATGAATCAAGAAAGAGTCAAAAACACCATAATATTATCAAATCCACTTTACTTCCTTTATAAAACCATTTTCACCTTTATGAAAAGGTTTATGCCAATTCAGAAAGACCTGCATGGGGTCTAAAAGCAATAAATCCCCCATATACACAAATGGAATGGTAGTTTGGTTAGATCCATCAAAAATAGACACCAAATCTATAAAACATGAATAAATACCTAAAGGACATGATTTTTGGGCCAAGATTATATCTTTATTGAAGTAATTTTTGGGATACATTTTTAAACGTGAAAAATAAACAAGAATATCAACTCAAGCATCGAAGAACACTTAAACCAGGAATAAAATATTTTAGACAATGTCACAACCAACTTTTATATAATCATTATTGATTTCAAAGAACAAATAATTTTAACATTATTAAAACATTACAATTTTCTTAAAAAAATTAAATCTTTATATAAATATATCATAGTTTTTAAAATAATTCTCCATATCATGAAATTATTTCATGGTTTCAAAAAAATTAGTCCCATTTTCTAATTTAGAAAACCATTCTCATTTTAAACAAATTAAAAACTAAAATTTCTTCTTAAAAATATTTTTAGTACATCACACAACTGTCTGTGAAAATTGGTTTTTCTGAGAGAAACATTTCATAAGAAAAATACATTTGGTAATTGAAAAAACATTTCAATGAAATAAAAATAACTATTCTTAAAACAAAAAAATAGATTTCCAAAATAATTTAATGTCAATAAAAAAGTTATTAAATATTAAACAACCACATAAGAGTATGAAATAAGAAACACCCAATACATCCATTCAAAATAATAACCCCCAAACTAATTGAAAATGAGAGGTATTATTTTAGAAACAAATTGATAGGGAACCATGGTTAGATTTAAAGTAGATATATGAATGTATAAGTTTCATGGGATAGAAAACTACACAAAAATATCAAAATATATCATAAATTTACTTCTAGAATAGTCACATTGATTCCACATAGTTTACCAGACTATGCATGCATAGTGAAGCTCTAGTCATCATTCTGTTACAATCCAAAAATCATAAGGTATTACCCAAAATAAATGATAATATCATCAAAAATATAAATATCAATAATCACTTGAACAAAATAACTCAAGAAAATACTCATGTCCCCACTATGCATGGTAAATAAAGTCTCTTCATAAAGTGTTCATGATCGATTACCCATTCACAAACTACCTCTTGAGTCCCTATAGGTCCTTAATCTTCTTCCTATTATGACTCAACAAAAATAACATAAGGGGTTTTAAGGAGCTGTAATTATTTTTAGGTAAGGACCTAATCTAGTAACATTTGTGATCAATAGACGTGGAATGACATATAAACTGAAACCATAGTCAATTCACCACTAACTTGAAGATCATTTCTAATCTCCATGGGCTGAAAATAGCACTAAGAAATCAAAAATTAACCTTTTGGAACAATTTCACACACAAGGGAAAAAAGAACCAATGTAAACAGTGGAAACAATGTCATATTAACAAATAAAAAATAACATATTATGGTACAAGGTGATAATATAAAAACGGAAACAAAAATAATACTACAAAAACCTATATCCTAGTAGTCTACAACCACCCAACATGTCCCAAGTAACCTAAACCTGGCCAACCATTCACGAAACCACAATGAATATTATGAGATAATGGTAACCTACTATAAGAACATAAAGAATGTAAACAAAAATTATATATGTTGGGTGTGAGATACAGATCCAAGCAGCATTTCACCAAATATTCTATGCAGTTACTTTATAAGGTAATTGAAATATTAAAAAATATAAGAAACATAATAGTGGGTATGGATTCAAATTTCATAAAAATAAAATAAATCCATTAATATAATTTTATAGAACATATTGTTTTATGAAATAATGTTTAAATATTTCAAAATCATTTTTTAAACTAGACTAGGAAAGCAAGGCATTTATTCATTTGAAAACTAAGTGTTTTTCATGAAAATATTTGAATTTTTTTAATAAGATAAATTTAGAACATCATAAAAAGATGAGAACATGAACCTAATATCGAAATATTTACAAGATTCAATAAAACAATATCATGGTTTATCATATTAAAAGACATATAAATCAATAAAATTAATCAATCAATCAAGGATATATTGATGCCAAGTAGTGAAATCAGACACTTTATTGTATTAAATATTGTTTATACAGATATCATGGGTATAACAAATATAAGATAGTGAATCCACCAAAGTTTATCAAAACATTCATGAATAATCTCTGAGTTTACATCTAGTCTCACAGGTCTCATGAAAAACAGTTTCACAAACACCTGTTTTCATGGATATATCATAATACCCTAAACCTTTCAAGTTCTCTACTAATCCACTACATGGGGTGTGATTCCATTCGAAAATAAAAACTCTATGACATCTCATGAAACTACCAGAGAGATATTATTTGAGGAAATGTTCCCACAATTGAAATTTTTAGGGCATGATCCCATCAATGATATTGATAACGATCCCTATTGTGATCCTAATAACTTGATTATCTCACTCACCAATTGTGACTACTCATTGGAACATTGGTAGTTATATGATATGAAGTAGTTATATTCATAACAAGTAGACTCACTCCCCATCTAGTTGATCCATAAAAAACATGAAAGGTTCAAGGTACAGACAATCAACCAGGAAAATGATTGTGTGATAAACTAGTTTTCATGAGAATCGTGAGAATAAATGTAATCCTAATGATCAATCATGATGTATTTTGATTATATTTTCTATGCTGGACTCACTATCATATTTAGGTTGTATCAATGACATATAGTTACATGATATTTGATACATAACAATGTCCATTGTCACTATATGGAACTATAAATTACTTTCTGGATTGATCAATCTATTGATATAATGCACCTTGACTGTATTATATTTTCTCTTATATGGATTTTGATATTTGGTTCCTGTTATCATATGTTCCTATTTTTTACTTTATTTTGATAAATATTTTTCAAATAATTTCATGAACATGTTTATGTTTTCAAGTAATGAAATGACTTTCATCCTGACCCTAGTTTCCAAAATTATTTTAAAATGTAGAATTTTTTATTAATCTAACTTCCATTGTAAAATTATTTCTATGGTTTTTTTAAAATTTAAATACTTACACTATTTTTTCATATCTTTTAGAATGTTTTAATTACCTTATAAATTAAATAGATATAATATTTTGATAAATAATAATGGGATATGTAGCTCACACGCTTCTTGTACAATTGTTGTTTACAACCTTTATGTTATTGAGTAGGTTCCTATGTTCTCGTCATATTCCTTTGTGGTTTGGGACATGTTTGGACTAGGGGGTGACATGAGACATGTTGGGTAGTTTCATACCATGAAGAGATGTTTTTTGGTAGTTTTATTTTTCTTTCAATTCTGTATCACCTCCTCATACCTCAATATGATAGTATTAATTTTTTTATCTGAAGTTTTGTTGTAGTGTAATTTGATTATTATTTTCTCTTGTGGGTGAAATCATTCCCAAAGGATGATTTTGGATTCCAATGTGGTTTTCCCTATATCTTGGAGATCAAGAATGCTATTCGGGTTAGTAGATAATTGACTTAGATGTTAGTTTAGATGGAACTTAAGGTTGGGTTTTTATAGGTATGGTTTTATATGGGTGAGTATTTAATATATTTATTTCATACATAAAAGTTTAGTACATATTTCATTAATTTTAGATTTTAATTAATTTTTTATGATAATTTATAAGGGTTTTGATCACTTATGGAATGAATATATTATGTGTTATTTCTAATGAAAAATATAATAGAATAAATAATTTCTATAATATGGATATATCATCCAGTCAATAATAAACTATGGTTGTTGTAATGGGAGAGTATAGGTGCATAGAAGAATAAGGGAACACTGAATATGGGAGTGCATAATAGAATAACCATGTGGGTTGACATGGTTTTCTACCAGACAAGGAAACCTTTAGGGGCTTGATGATCGATAATAGCTACATATCATTATATGAATGAGGTCTAAAATGGATAGAATAATTATATAAAACATTAAATTAGTTTCACACTAATAAACATTACATAAACGAAATAATTTTAAGAACTTCTTATGTCTTAATTATTATAAAAAATCTATCCTATTAGTGTCATGACCTGTCTATCCTACATCGTGTATAAATTTCCATTGCACCATCTAGAATTATTCTGATATGGAACGAGGAATCTCATTGTTCTGTAATGAAGACCCTGGAATCCATAAAAATCTTGAATCTAATACTGATAAAACAGGTATTGTTTCATGTTCCATGTTCGAAGGTGTTAGAGCTTCCATTACTGTTTTGGGAGCTCTCGTTCTTCCGACATTAAGAATCCTAATCCAGGGAATCATTATAAGTATGAAAATGGATTTAATTAAGGTTTAAGGGAGGGGATTGTAAGGGTTATTACTTTTAAAAAATTATAATATCATCTCATTTCATGGAATATTTCTTCACACCACATTTTTACAAGACATTTGACTAATCCAAAATAGAGGTGGGGAATGTTTTGAGTTTACATCATGCCATATTTTGTATTTATTATGAACGAATGAGGAAGAAGAGAAGTGTCATATTCAATAGATACATAAGAACAAACATTCCATGGGTGGACCCCACATGTCACAGGTCATTCATGAAATGTTGATGGGGGTATATACAAGGTGATTGTAAACACTATGAAGTTACACTTTACTCTATGTGTTCCTATATAATAGTTTTTAAAAGACACAAATATATAACGATTATTTTAGATTTAGTGTTAGATTCAAACAAATTGAAATAAAACTTTTTTGTGATATTTAAAGGATTTATTATTACAGACATAAATTGACCCATTAAAATATATTCATGCTATAAATATGAGGGGTTTTGAGGGAGTGAAGAAAATACGAACCTAGACTCGCGAATATTACACTATCATTACTTCTCATCAAATATAAAACTACTTGTTGTAAGAGTATGAAATTTATTTTCTCTTCATATCTTGTCTATGATGATGGGGTATGAATTATTCCATTGAATGTTTGAGGAATGAGAATTCAGTTTGTACATTATTTTTATTTTCAATATAATTTCATGTTTGGTTTATGCATATCTTCTATTATATATAACATTTTTAATTGATTTTGAGTGACAATTTTATGTGAATTATGGAGTAAATTTCTAATGAAAATAGATGGATTCTAGTTTTCACTATGAACATTGGCATTGATAAGTACTATGTTAAATAATTATTTTTGATTACCTACTTTATCTAGTCATTATATGTACCATACCCTATCAAAATTCAATCTTTGGGTGTGGAGAGTTTTTGCCCATCCCATGGGACTCACTATGACCTAATTTTGATAACTTTGTGATTACATATTCATTAATTTATGCCTCATTAATTAATGAACCTGGATTAATATCTTTATATATCTTTATAACCTTTCATGATATTCAAAACTATCAAACATGTTTTATTTTATTTCAAGTAGAATTGGAATCATTCATTCTAATTTTAATGTCATAATAAATGTAATTATAGTGTTTTACACCTCATCTTTTGGGTTAGAACTCATAAATTCATTTACTATTCTAAATCATAGTAATTGTATAGTGTTTGAGTGTATAATTTATAAATTATAAACTAGTTTAGACAGTATGAGGTAACTATAGTAGCATCCCCAACACTGGCCAAAGAGAGTTTAGTAGATAATGGTAGTAACAAACTCTACTCATTTAAAATTTCACATACTATCCTAGATTATCATCTATTTACCTTGAACAAAAATATTCCATTATCTCTATGTTTTATAATAAAATGACCAATAGTTTACTAAAATTTATAATGGGGATAAATAAATAATCGAACATCATTTTTGATGTGGTTGTAACATCATGAATCCAATACATGATTGATGATATTGATCTCGGTTCACAACATATTATCTCACTATTCGAAAAATTAATCTCAAGAAACCTTTTAACAATCATAAATTACAATACATTATGAAATATGTATTTATTAAATTTATTTGGCCTCCTTATAGATGTAAAAGTTTTAGAATCATATTTTAACTTCCCTTCTACATGGTTTACACCATCACATTTTTTTGGATGAACATATCATTTAATGAGAAAATAATATAAAAAATTGGTAATTTCAAATCATATGGCTAAAAAAACTCCCCTATAAAAATGAATAACTTAACAAAAATACATGATCTGATCATCTTAAAATATTTTACTGTTAATTTATGTTCCATACATAGTTGTAAGAAGGGTTGGAGTCTCTAATTGAATCTATGTCATGGATGAATTCTATATAATATGTGATCATGGAAATTTTGAATAAATTATATTTTTTCCATGTTTAAAAAATTTAAATTCTATTAGACTATATGACATTGTATAGACCACATAATTTTCAGTCTACCAAGATACCAATCCCATACTAGATTTGATTTTGCAATGGTTGTTAGAAACCAAACCTTTCTCTCTATTATATAGTGATGTCAATATTATCCTTTTTGATATCTACAATAGTAAAGGAATTTTATTTATAGGTGAAATATATGATGAATTTATTCCCACTTGTAGTTCATAGGATAATAATGGGAAAAACTTCAGTTTTAGTAAAGGAGTTGTTAGAATTGATCGAGAGGAAATAAGATATAAAAGTTAACCCGATTCTCATAATCCATTATAACACCTAGACAAATATATTTTTACTAGTTCATTAATTTTGGATGAAATAAAATAAGCTAAGTTCTTACCCAATTCAACATTCCTAAACTTCCCAAAGATATTATTGGTCAATTCTTGATGAAGGTAAGTGCATGACATGAGGTTACCATGTCAAGCCTAAATTATTCCCAAATATTTTAGTGGAATAACATTTAGAGATTTTTTATAGTGTATGATACTTTACAGCCTATGTTTCTTATCAAAGAGTTTATAAAACTGATTTTATTTTGTATACGTATTTAAAATTTATAAAATATCCAAATCTTGTAGTTCTGGACTCTAGATGGATTCAACGTGTTATTTTTTAAGTTCATTGTGGTGACATTATTCATAGATTTTCCTCATATACAAATAAAAGATGATTTAAAAGAGGAAAACCTTAGTGGTTATGTTCCTAGGAATAACACATTACCATTCCATTTTGAATTGAAATATATATTATTTGATATTCTGGGTGTATAACCAGTGGAAGTAGATTCCCAAGATCTAGAAAATGCAAATAGGTACCACTGACAATTCATATTATTTCTATATTATTTTTATAATTGGTTGAGTTTATATAATGATACTCATATGGTATATGACCATTCCAATATAACATATTCTAGTATTGGGTACTCACAAATTAGGTTGAATGGGTTTCAATCTATGATACATGTTCACAATATAAATTTTTATGGAATTTTCATGTGTAAAGAGAGTTAACACAACTCTTTATTTTGGGATAAATGATGATAAATACTCCATGATTATATGGTAATTCTAGTTAATGTTATTATATGTGTACACCGATGTTCACATCAATATTCCACCAATTAATGATATAATATGTTTTTTTATAAGTTATGATCTGTTTTGGACAAATTTCCATTAAATTTTAATTCCAAGGGGATTCATTCCATGAACCAAAGGGAAAACTTTCATATATAAATAGATATTTTATGGTGTTATGAGTATTGAATCAAATAGGGAAATTGATTTTATTGAGTTAGATTTTCCAAATGATGATGAAGATGCCTCATCCACAAGTACTAATAGACAACCTAAGAGCATTAAATTTGGTATTGGATTAAAAAAATTTATTTTTATATCAAATTATAAAGAAAAAGTTCACTAATTAACAATATTGAAATAGGTTATGAATTTTTAAAAGAATAAATTCATCTAACACTTCCACATAGCCTAAATTAATAAGGCATTTTGAGAACCCTTATTGAGTAAATAACTTTTTCAGATGTTTCTCAAGATACAGGGGGAATGGATTTTATACCAATTAACTTCTCATTTATGGCCCTAAATATAATTTCAATGAGAAACCTTATTCTGGAATTCATTCCTATATTATAATATTAAGTAGAATCTAAGGATAAGACTGTGATTGTGAAAAAAGTAATACATAAGAGGGAATGAAAAAACTTAATTCATTAGTTAACCAAACTCCACATTGTAAAAAGAGTGGTGTGGTTGATAATAAATTTCTTGGTTTAGTATTTAGATAATTTTATTACAAATGATCATATATCATCCACAAATAATATTTAATTTTCTGAAAACAATTAGAATATTGGGAAAAATATTTTAAAGAATATAAAATCAACAATAGTCATGATATATTAGTATAAAAAATTACACAATAGATTAATTAGTGCGAAGATAAAGAATAAAAACAATGAGGTGGGATGATTTATCAAAAAATATAAATATAGTATTATGTATCTCCTATAGTAGCAATGAATGGGAAAATAGAAGAAATATTAGTCATAATTGAAAACATTATAAAAAAATTTAATAATCCTTTATAAGGGTTTATGACCTATGTCTATTGACTAATGTAGAAGCTTCCAAAAATGATGATATTTAATGATTGATGCTTCCTATCATGTGTTATTCTATCCAAATAATTCTTCTAACCACATTTTTCATATAATTTATCATAATTTAATATAAACATAAATTATGAAGGCACTATCCAGTGTCCTCCTTTATTTTTTGATTAATAAGTTTTATCCTAACAAGGAAGATTTTGATTGTCTTTATAACGGTCAAAAATTTATATATGTTAAAAAATATTCATAATTACTGATAAAATTACACAAAGGGTAACATTGAAGTTTTTGAAACCATATAATCATTAGATGTATATTTCTTCCAAGAATCTAAATATTTGAAATTATTGTTTTGAAAATGAAAATATTTAATGAATCTCTTATCTTCAAAGTTATTTTCTCTTGGATTGATATTATTTGGTCAGGTTTGAAATGGTTTGTACTTTATAGACCAATAATATTTGGTAAAATTTGGTGATGGAGATGTGTGAGGATGTCCTGAGGAGTTTAGAAGTGATAAGGGATGTAGGATGTAAAAAATCCATTTGGTAGTAGTTATGTGGCATAGATCCTAGGGTTATGCCATCAGAAAAGACCCTATAATGTGGAGGATATATTTGAAGCATAAGAACACTAAGGAGGTGTTTTTAGAGGTACTTCTTATATTGGGGTAGTCCTACCGTAGTGTTTTGACTATGGTGTAACCTATTTCAAATGGTGAAGGATGTGGAATGGCGAAGAAGTTGTGGAGTGGCGGGGAACTCAGGAAGAGTTTGGGGATACTAAATTTTCAAGATTAGTCATTTTGTGAATCTTAGGCTATGGTATATCCTTTTAGTGGTATTATTTGGTATGCATCACAATGACTTTGGCTTCGTCATGGCCTCTTCCACTATTTATAGTATATGTAGCATGTAAATAGTCAAATATCATGGATGGTGGTTCAAAGAGCAGGGCTGAGGCATGTGGAGGGTCCTATAAAATAGTCTCATTTGTTTTTTGGAAGTTTTCACATAATCTGGGTGGTTGTGTCATGGTACTATGTTTTTCATCATGGGTATAAATTCCCAGCACCCCTTGGTCTCATACACTTTTCCTTTTTTTTCTCTTATTTATTGAGAAATCAATGTGCATACCAAGAAGAACTTTCTACCCCATTCATGTTTCCATTGATTCCGGCTATGGAGATTCATTCCTTAGTGGTTAAGGTGAGTTTCCCTCATGTTTTACCAGCTTTATCCAATTTTATCATACGAGGTGGTTGCGACTAGGCGGTAAAACCAGATATTTTAGTTTTGTTTGGTAAGAGGTGTTTTAGGTTTTGTACTCTAGGGTGATAGAGGTGATCTTATTCATTTCGGTGTTTAGTGGTTTATATTATATTGTTTCAACATTTCACAAGGAAAAAAGAAATATATGTTTGATTCAGGGGTTTCCATTGTTTCTTACATAGTGTGTCACACAGGATGGGCTATGCTTTAATTACTTTTGGGAAGCTGGATTTAATCTAGATTAATGAAGATAATTAACAAGTTTAATATAAATTGAAGGGGAAGGGGTATTTTTCTCATGAATTTAAATCCTTTTTATATTTTTACATTGATATTATCTATTCCGATTATATTACATAAAATCATGGCTATTGGGAGTCATTTTTCTTTAACTGGATTATTATGTGTAGTGAAGACCTTGATGTGTGGTTGTTGGTTAACAACCTTAGATAATTGTTTAATTACCATTACATGGATAACAAATTGGATTCATGTACATATATTTCTTGGTGATAATTACCCAAAAATAAGTAAGTTGATGAAATTAACACCCCCTAGAAAAATATGGTAAATATTATATGGGGATGTGAAAAGTGTTGTGTAATTTTAATGGGTGAAGTGTATTGTGGTTTTATTGGGTGGTGATGTGTATTTTTGATGTGGGGAGGATATATGAGGGGTTATGTGTCTGTGATATGGGTCAGTTGTGGTGGAAAGGAATTTTTGATGTTGCAGTTCTAGTGGAAAGTGGTGTTGATGTGTGATTGTGGTAATGTGTGGGATTGCATGATTTTGAAGGTATGCTATCTGGTTTGTTGTGTGGTAATGTGATGTGATAGTTTACCATATAGTAATTGAATTGGTCAATAATTCTTCAAAATATGATTGGTGGGTTTTTTTAATGGGTTGAATGGAAAATGAAATAATTATGTGTGATGTGTTGTTTAATTATAAAATGTTAAATGTGAAGTAATGGGATGAAGTAATGAAATGAATAGGATGGAAATATGGTTGAAATTGTATACTTTAATTGAAATTATTCAATAATATGAAAATTTTAAACTATTAAAATGGATAAAAATTGAAAAGTGTCATATTTATTATTATTTTTTGTGTGTTTTTTGTGGATTTTACAGTGAAAGAAAAAGTAGTGATGTGGTGGGGATTGGTGGAAATGTTCGGTGTTAGTTAGTGCATTTTTTTAATCTTATAAGTTTGGATGGTGTTCCAAGGTATTATATACATTTTATTTCCATGTGAATTTATGTACATGAACCATCCATTTTGAGAACATAGTACTGATAACTACCAGTTTTCGGGGTTTTTTCCAACATCTCAGTGGTCAGGACGGATGGTTGACCACCCTCTCTTCCCACACTCCTCCAGGTGACATTGACATGCACAGTTTATATTGGAAAGATGTTAAAAGTGAAATCTCATTATGTCATGTGGTTTGAGGTCCCATGTGTTATCATATGAGATGTGTTGAGGTAAGATGTGATGATATGACATATGGTAGGGGATCATTCATGGTAAGAGGAGGGAATGAGGTTGGTGTACTTCATTTTTACGATACCCTACTGCCCTAGTTATTAGATGTGTTGGCCAAAGTTTTTTTAGTTGGGGCTCCATGTGATGGGTTGTCCAAGTTATTAGTGAGAATGATTTGGTTTAATACGATGTTATACAGAAGTGGTGGGATCTCTAGAATGTATCTTCTTGGGCTTTGAGAGTGGATAATTAGTGGAAAAGTGGTTTTGGTTACATTTCATCAATATGATCCTTATTAGGTTATTACACTTACATTATTTATTAGACGAGTGTTCCTTGGTGAGATTGGGGTTGGTTAGTTTCCCTCTTTAGGTGTGGTTTTGTTCTACAATCTTCTCAAGGGTGAATTAGTAAACACTTTTCACATGTACATGAGAAATTTTGGTTTTCTTATAGATAATACTTGAATTCTCACCCTATATCTATACACTTATTTATATATTTATAGGAGTCCTATGTGGTCCTTCATGGACATTACTAGCTTAGACCTTTGAACTATTAATGTTTAATTTCCTTAGATTATTTTTTGTGAATTAAATTGGACACTTTTATATATATTGATTTATGTTATATACATGTATTGTGGGATGATATTGGTTTCCTTTATATATTTTGTCAGGGTGTTGATCGATTACTAATATCCAATATTTTTATGCTACATATATTATATACAGTACTACTTCCCATATTGAGATTTGTATACCCTTATTAATAGTCCCCAACCTGGGGTTTAAGCATGTCTAATTTTCACTTATTGATTGTTCAGTGGTTTGGTTTTCTGCTAATGTATATAGAGGCACTAGGGTTGAATCCCTGGTGATGATACTTTTTTAACAGTTTATTGTTTTTGTTTTTTATTTGGAAAAGAGGGGGTTTCTTTGTAGAGAATTAATAAATTTATTGGTTTATTATGTTTTATTTAAATATTTGATAAATATTTTTGTCAGTTGAACATTTTTTATGTAATCCTATGATATCCTTGAGCTTTGCTTTGTATTGAATTAAATTAACACCAACATCACAATATGATTTTGATTAGACTCCCAAATTATTGAGGCTTTAATCTAGGCCTTAAATTAACGTAGGTTCCTAATCTCAATCAAAAATTTATTATGGTAGTGTATTTATGGTTTAAATAATCCATGGAAACCACTCATTAAACGAAACATGTTATTAATCATAGACATTTTAAGGTCAACATACACAATACTGATTTAATGAATATTAATCAAACCAAATCACAAAATGGTTTATAATCATCAAATAATGACTCACCCCAATGGTATAATTAATAATTCATTATGATGGTTATTACACTATCTTAATATATTTATGATAATGAATTATAAACGTAACTAAAAAATGGGATAATAAATGAGTTGTGCACTAAACAAACACACGAATAACAAAGAAATCTAAATACAAACATTGGATTTTATTAAAAAACAAAATAAGAAATGGTTTTTTATTGAATTAAACTATTTTAAAAGGATTAATATTATGCAATATAAGTTGGATGAAAATAAGAGACTAATAAGAAGAAACACTCATTAAAATTTTAATGAAATGAAAACACACATACATGATTATAAATAAAAACAACTGAAAACAAACAAGAAAGGAAAGCAGAGGAGAGGTCTCTCCAATTGAAACAAGAACAATGAAAGTCATATTATTCCCTTTGAAAATAAATATTCATTCCACATCCCCTCTTTTAGTGCTGAAATTTCAACACCTTTCAAGGAGAGGAGGGGTATGTATTTATAGCCTAAGGTGGTGGACTTTTTGATTTCCAAATATTCCCCTCCACTTGGCTCACCAATTTGATAATTCAGAAACATGAATCTAGAGATATATTCTTCTTCAAATCTGTATAAATAAATATTAAATGTCTACCATAAACATTTTGATACCATTATAAGTAAGGATCCAAAGTTATGTCGGTTCTAATAAAACAATTTAATTTTTCCATTTTAATGTATACTTTTTCGAAGGAAAAAATGTGAATGGGTTTTTGAATTGTAATATTCCCTCAAATACAAAGGATATATTCTACAGAGTGAGTTTCCTATATCTTTTAATTCACACTGAAAAATATATGCTTGAATTAATTTCTATCTAATGAGAACAATCCATAATTTTGGTTTTGGTTTTAAATTCAAGACAGAATAGTTTGACAGAATTAAATGTGTATTTTGTTCCAGTATTTCTAGGATTTGGGACTTCAATTTTTTATCCAAGATTATTTTGGGTAATCATGAACATATTCTAGAGTTTCATTAAATCTGGGCCTCTCGGTTGAGTTGAAGAATTCATTCATCATTAATGGTCCAATTTCTTTATAGATTCATTATGATTTTTTGTGTGGACCATATGACCCTTAATGTAATACCCTATGCTTCCATGGTACGCTTCTCTTTGAATAATATAGCAGTGTGTGTTGTACGCAACCTCGAGTTCTAACACACCGCGACCAATCAAAGTAGTTGTTATGAATAGTAATACCCACTTTTTTAAATTATATAAATTTTATATTTAAAAATGAACTTAATTTTTGTATTTGTAATATAGAAATTATCCTAAGTTGAATTTTTTGTAATTTTCTGAGAACATCCAATTTTCTATGAATAAGAAGAATACTTAAAAACAACTTTTTTAATCAAAATAATTTAGAGTGATAAAGTATACTATTGATTGGTTTTAAAGTATAATTAGAATTTATTTTTACCATTTTATCCAGTGGTATTCATTATAATTAATTTCACTTTGAAATTGGACATAAACAATTGTCAATCTTTTGATATATATTGTTTTTTAAAAACATGTTATTTGCTATGACAGCAGGA
This sequence comes from Viscum album, assembly GCA_963277665.1. NCBI lineage: Eukaryota > Viridiplantae > Streptophyta > Magnoliopsida > Santalales > Viscaceae > Viscum > Viscum album. Next base: position 76,415,308 of record OY728163.1, on the reverse strand, counting down.
ATTACTTATTAAATTCATTAATTCAACTTATATGTTTTGAATTTTGTAAAATAGACATAATTTTTTAATTTGGAATCTCAAATATAACTTCGAGTAAATTTTTGGTATTTTTCTGAAAAACATCAATTTTTGATGAATAGTGAAACCACTAAGTGGTAGTTAAAAAAACTGATTTTTCGTTTAAATGAAATTTTACCACCTCTGTGATTTGAATTTCAAAAATCTGACAGACATCATTGTCATTAGGAAGAAAAATGTGGTCCAATGGGATTAAAATAATTTTTGGTGAATAGTAATTTTTAAGTTCTATTAATCGTGATTAAAGGTAATTAGTGTAATTTAAGGTAAATATAATGATATAATAATATGAAATTACTTTTATACTTGTCCTAAACTTATTATATGAGTCATGCCCGACCAAGACAATCCATGGGTCAACTTGGGGGCCCCATGGAGCCACTTGGGTAAGAAAATGACATTAATAACTTTTTATTTAAAGTAAAAATAAAAGTGTCACAAACATGTATTGTTTTACTAAAAAATATTTTACATGGGGTTATACAAGTAATACTTATGACTATAAATACTCATTGGAAATATAAAAATATTTCCTACATAATAGTATTTTTTTTATTATTTTTAGACATTAAATAAATTAATTTATTTATGACACCATTATGATGCAGCGATTACCTCATTAATGAATGATTTAAATAAAATGAAAAGATAATGTATAATCTATGACATAAACTTGTACAAAACCTATTCGAATGGTGGATTTCGAACTCTTATCACCTTATCCTCGAAATATATAATTTTGGGACCTTTAAAATCCGAAAAGCATTTCATAATAAAGTAACATTTAATAACATTCCAAGAGTGCCCCTCCTCTCCTCTTATAAAAGGCCCCACCTCTACCACCTTATTCCCACCATAAAATCCATTTTGCTCATCCAAACTCTACCCAACTACTCTCTCTACTTCCCACTCTTACTCCTAGAAGCCTCACTTTGGGAAGATGTCTTCCCAAGGAAGCCTTTGGTTCAAATCAAATAGTGTTACCCAATTTTAAGGTAATTTCTTCTCTTATGTTCTTTTTTTTATTTTGCTTCTCGAACCCCTTAAACTCTTTTTATTCCTTTCTTTTGTAACAACACCAGTATCTTCAATATACTAGTATGTTGTTATTAGAATAATTTTATTTACACATACACAGACCTTCATCTAATGGTTAAAGAACATATTGTTTCTGTGGGTGGAAAATTACTGCCTCATGAAACGATGATTGTTCAATCTTTTTTTAACACCTCTCATGGTGGCTATTAAGATGTCACTATATTTATATATGATATATATAATTTTTATGTTTTCCTTATGATTCTGTATTTTTCATTTATGGAATACCTTTATGATTTCCATTATGAGTAAACGCGATAATTTCATTTTAGGAAGTGTGAACTACCTCCCCCTCAAAGTGATTTGAATCGTTAATGCCATATGTGGGACGCATAAAGGATGGATTAAATGATATTATATATGACATTATACTGGAATTATAATATTACTTTATATCATTAAGATTTTATTCCACTAAATATTAAATAGAAATGAATATAGCATTCATGCGTATGTACGGCTTACCATCTCCATAAACGGTGCAATTAATTTCTTACCTATAAATGTTATATAATATTATAAATGCATGTATCTACTAGATATATATAATATTAATGATATCCATATCATGAATGTCATTTTTTAGATAATGTATATCCTACCACATAAACAACTTTAATTATAAGAAGTTTATTGTTGACTCAAGTACCAAAGATCGACAAAATGACCGTTATTAACATAAATGACTACATAATTTTCATAACATGATAATAAGTGATATAAAAGGGTTAATGAACTTGAAAAATCTTCCTAAGTAAGTAGAGATTAACTTTAGTTTATTATTCAGGATATTAAAGAACGATCGAGTCAAGTCGGACACGAGGTAAGGGACTTCCTCTCAATCTCCTTTCATTGAGGCATATTTTGTTTTATACACAAATTTCTTTTATAAGGTGTATAAACCCCTTTGACTTTTATGTTTATTAAAAATGAAACCTTTTATACGAAGCGTTTTTATTAAATGAAAAAAGGAATTTTTTGTCTTACATATGAGGCGACAATGATTTCTCCGCTGCAGTGACCATTATTTGAGTTTCGGCTTCCTCTACAAGCCATAACATTTTTAAATGAAAAATAAATACCATGTTTAATTTTATTTTATTTTGGTATTGAAAATAGTTTTGATAATGTTTTTATTATATCAATGTGTTGTATTGATATCTTGTGATTGAAATGTGGAAATGTTATGTTTCCTTTATGCATGTTTTATGTGATAGGATTATGTTATGGTTTATGATATGTTTAAACCTTTTCATATAAGGAATGCATTGGACATAGTAAGTGTCGGGTGGAGCCAACTATACCTCCTCGATGCATCGGTAGGTCTCATGAGACAAACTAGTGTCTTTGCATGAGGCCTTGACAAAATCTTATTTGTAGTCTTGGCACGAGGCTTTGGATACGTGGTTCTAATAGTCTGACATTATGCATTCCATCATTATAAAAGTTGTTATTGATATTGCATGTGATTATTCGACTAGTAGAATATCCTAGTGAATAAGTAAATAGAATTATTTCATTTTATTTTTTCCATATTATGCTGAAGTTCAAGTTTAAAAGGCTTTTGTTTTAGTAATACATTGCCTTAAATGTTAATGTTTATTTATGGAAGTTTCCGCTGTATTTTTATCCTTACTGAGCATCTAAGCTCACCCCTTTATATGGTTTATTTTCCAAGGATGTGAAGAAATATTTTATGACTAACCTATAGGGATAGTCTGAAGGGGATAAGAGGGTGGACTATGGAGACCATGTTATTGTATTTTTTCACTTTATGATGTAATGTAACATTTAAAATGTGTCTAGTGTTTCCAAGGCTACTAAACTAATTAGTTTTTCGAGACTTGATCATTTATGATCATGCTAATGTTACGTAATAATGCACTGACACTGGGCAACTGGGGTCAGGGCGTTATATTTGGTATCAGAGGAAGTTTAGTACTAACCTAGGAAGCTAGATTTAGATAAACTCTGATTAGGTCACATAGCCCTAAGATAGACTTTGAGGATTAGTATCGAAGAACATCCTAGAATTATGGTATTGTAATGATTTTGTGAGTTTTCTGAGCAATACATCCCTATCTGGATACAAGTAGGTAGAGGCGGCTCTGGAACAGATGTACCTAGGGGTAAAACCTGAAAACACTACTTTGAGCTAGACTCGAACAGGAACTGGTGCACGACAACAGGCCTTGCTGCACTCTTGGTCACGACACTCCCGAGGGATATGCTTAGGATAAGTCTCATTTTCTTTATAAACCACTATGAAGGGTTTATGAGTATATACTTACTCAAAGAAAACATATTTATGGTTATGGATTATATCCATAAACCATTCAATTTATGTTATGTATTTTACAAGTTTGGAATTATTCATTGTAATTCATAAACTGACCCAATTTATGCCATTGTATAGAAATGGCGCCCAATAGAAGGAATGTGAACTCCATCAATACGTATGATCCAAAGAGTAAGAAGGATCATATATTTCATGGTATTAAGCCGACATTTAGAAGGGAAATAGTCTCCCATGTGTTCTCAACATATGAATAAATAGTATCATGTGTTAATAAGATAAGTAAATAATTCTCTAAGTCCTATGGATTTGAAGGTATGCAAGTGAAGAAAAGGATGGAAGAGAGAAAGAAGGATAAAGGGAAGAGGGAAAAGATGAATTTTCCAATATGCGATAACTGTGGGAAGAAACACCTTGTAACTTTCCTGAAGGAAATGGGAGTATTTTATAAGTGTGGAGAAAAAGGACACCAAGTGTGTGACTGAAAGGGTAAGAAAAAGGTTTCAAATGTACAATGCTTTTTCTGCAAGGAGTGGGGACACTACGCAAACCAATGTCAAAATCATCGGAGTATTCCCCAAATGATGCTATTTGATAATAATCAAGTTTTGATACTACCAAAGATGAGGGGGAATGATTAGAGTTCTTATGTTTTTATTAAATAATTATGTCATTTGAGTGTTGTATCAATGGTGTACTAGTTATAAGAATAATTTGATATATAAGGATTGTACTACATTACTTGTTTTTTCATTAAGGTTTTAATATGATGAAGGTAATCATATTTTCAGTATGTGACAATAATAGAAATTTTACTTTGTTTGGAGAATCTGATGTTACAATTGATTTTGGAATTTAGAGAAATTTTAGAAAAAAATCTAGACAAAGGTATTTTGGATAACTATAAAGTTTGGAATAGATTATATTTTACATTGGATACTGTGTTTAAGGTTATTTTTGGATACTTATAAAAAGGAAAACACACAGACATGTGACAACCCGTCGCGTCGGACAAAGCTGTGGGAATCAAACCCACAACCACCGTGCGATTGGGATTTATCGCCTACCACTAGACTACGTGAAGTACCTGGAGTGTATAATATAGTTTTTTAGTTCTGATAGAGGAATTATAAATTTATTTTTGGAACCCTATACAGTTAGGATAAATAGAATATTTTTGAGTTCTATTACCTTTTGGAGTGAAAGATGGTTTTGTGGTAAAAATTTAGTAAGGAATGAATGTCTACATGACAAGTAAGTATATTTCCTTATGTTCTTAGTAAATCTCATAAATAAATTCTTCAACTTTATGAAAGGTAACTTAAAACAAAAAAAATATTGTCGGTTAGCTTTTCCAACTAGGGAATCAAAGACCATTTAACCAATCACAAGTTTGTGATTTTCTTGTAGTTAACTTTCTCCTAATCCTACTTTCTACAACTCTCCATCAGAACATGATGGTTTTTTTCTCCTCCATATCCATATTTTCATAGAATCCTAGTATGGTCTATCTCGGGTGACCTTGTTACTTCTATTTCTTTCTTTTAAAGTTATAATTTTATTAACACTATTTCCGATATGGGTTTTCCACAAAGGTATTTTCTATTTTCAACATTTTATTTTTAAAGAAAAATTTCAAATTGCGAGGACACAATTTATTGATGGAGGGAAGAATGTAACACCCCAAGCTTCCATGGTACACTTCTCTTTGAATAATAGAGCATCGTGTGTTGTACGCAACTTAGAGTTCTAACACACTACGACTAATCAAAGTAGCCGTTATGAATAATAATACCCACTTTTTGAAATTATATAAATTTTATAATTTAAATTGTACTCAATTTTTGTATTCAGAATATCAAAATTATCCTAAGTTGAATTTTTTGTAATTTTCTAAGGACATCCAATTTTCTATGAATAGAAGAATACTTAAAAACAAATTTTTAATAAAAAATTTTTATAATGATAAATTATACTATTGAGTGGTTTTAAAGTATAATTAGAATATATTTTTACCATTTTATCCAATGGTGGTCATTAGAATTAATTTCACTTCGAAATTGGAGATAAACAATTGTCAATCCTTTGATATATATTATTTCTTAAAAACACGGTATTTGTTGTGACAACGGGAATTAATTATTAAATTAAGTAATTCAACTTATATGTTTTGAATTTTGTAAAATAGACTTAATTTTTGAATTTGTAATATCAAATATAGATTAGAGTGAATTTTTTGTATTTATCTAAAAAATATCGATTTTTGATGAATAGTGAAACTACTAAGTGGTAGTTAAAAAAACTGGTTTTTTGTTTAAATGAAATTTTACCACCTCTGTGATTTGAATTTCAAAAATCTGACATACATCATTGTCATTAGGAAGTAAAATTTGGTTCAATGGGATTAAAATAATTTTCTGTGAATAGTAACTTTTAATTTCTATTAATCGCGATTAAAGGTAATTAGTGTAATTTAAGGTAAATATAATTATATAATAATATGAAATTACCTTTATAATTGTGGTACACTTATTTTATGAGTCATGTCAGACCAGGAAAATCCATGGGTCAACTTGTGGGCTCCATGGAGCCACTTGGGTAAGAAAATGACATTAATAACTTTTTATTTAACGTAAAAATAAAACTGTCACAAACATGAATTGTTTTAATAAAATAATTTTTACATGGGGTTATAAAAGTCATATTTTTGACTATAAATAGTCATTGGAAAGATAAAACTATTTCCTACATCAAAGTATTTTTTTTATAATTTTTAAAAATTAAATAAACTAATTTATTTACGACACCATGATGATGCAACAATTACCTCATTAATGAACGATTTAAATAAAATGAAAAGATAATGTAAAATATAAGAGTTACACTTGTCCAAAACCTATTTGATGGGTGGATTTAGAACCATTATCACCTTATCCTCGAAATATATAATTGGGGGACCTTTAAAATACGAAAATCATTTCATAATAAAGAAACATTTCATGACTTTTCAAGAGTGCCCCTCCTCCCCTCTTATAAAAGGCCCCCACCTATACCACATTATTCACACATTAAAATCCATTTGGCTCAGCCAAACTCTACCCAAATAATCTCTAAACTTCCATCTATTACTGCTAGAAGCCTCACTTTGGGCAGAAGTCTTCCCAATGAAGCCTTTGGCTCAAATCAAAAAGAGTTACCTGATTTTAAGGTAACGTCTTCTCTAATGTTCTTTTGTTTTATTTTGCTTCTCCAACCCCTTAAAATATTTTTATTCCTTTCGTTTGTAACAAAAACAGTATCTGAAATATACTAGGATGTTGTTATGAGAAGTATTTGATTTACAATTACACAAACCTTTATCTAATGGTTAAAGAACATAGTGTTTCTGTGGGTGGCGAATTACTGCCTCATGAAAGGATGATTTTTCAATCATCTTTTAACACCTATCATGGTGGCCATTAATATGTCACTATATTTATATATGATATATATTATGTTTATGTTTTCATTATGCTTCTATATTTTTCATTTATGTAATACCTTTATGATTTTCATTATGGGTAAACACGATAATTTCATTTTAGGAAATGTGGACTACCGCCCCATCAAAGTTATTTGAATCGATAATGCGATATGTGGGACATATAAAAGATGGATTAAATGATATTATATTTGAACTTATACTGGAATTATAATATACCTTTATATCATTATGATTTTATTTCATTAAATACTAAATATAAATGAAAGTAGCGTTCATGCGTACGTACGGCTTACCGTCTCCATGAACGGTGCATTTCATTTCCTACCTCTAAATGTTATGTAATATAATAAATTCATGTATCTATTGGATATATATAATATATATGATATCTAAATCATGAATATAATTCTGGAGATAATGTATACTCTACCACATAAAAAACTTGTAATTATAAAAATTTTATTGTTGACTCAATTACCAAAGATCAACAAAATGACCATTATTAACTTGGATGACTACATAATTTTCATAACATGGTAATAAGTGATATAAAAGGGATAATTAACTTGAAAAAGCTTCTTAATTAATTAGAGATTAACTCTAGTTTATTATTCAGGAGATTAAAGAACGATCGAGTCAAGTCGGACACGAGGTAAGGGACTTCGTCTCAATCTCCTTTCATTGAGGCATATTTTGTTTTATACACAACTTTATTTTATACAGTGTATAAACCCCTTTGAATTTTATGTTTATTAAAAAGGAATATTTTTATACGAAGTGTTTTTACTAAAAGACAAAAGAAATGTTTTGTCTTACGTATGTGGCGACAACGACTTCTCCACCGCCATGACCATTATTTGAGTTTCGACTTCATCTACAAGTCGTAACTTTATTAAAATGAAAAATAAATACCAAGTTTTAATTTTCTTTTATTTTGGTATTGAAAATAGTTTTGATAATGTTTTATTATATCAATTTGTTGTATTGATATCTTGTGATTGAAATGTGGAAATGTTATCTTTACTTTATGAATGTTTTATGTGATAGGATTATGTTATGGTTTATGATATGTTTAATCCTTTTTATATAAGGAATGAATTGTACTTAGTAAGTGATGGGTAGAGCCCGATATAGCTCCTCGATGCATCGGTAGGTCTCATGAGACAAACTAGTGTCTTGGTACGAGGCCTTGACAAAATATTATTTGTAGTCTTGGCACGAGGCCTTGGCTACGTGGTTTTGACAGTCTGGAATTATGCATTCCATCATTATGAAAGTGGTTATTGATATTTCATGTGATTATTCGACTAGTAGAATATCAATGTGAATAAGTAAATTGAATTATTTCATTTTTTCCCCATATTATGCTGAAGTTCAAGTATAAAATGATTTTGTTTTAGTTATACATTCCCTTAAATGTTTATTTTTATTTATGGAAGTTTCTGCTATATTGTTATCCTTACTGAGCATCTGAGCTCACCCCTTTCTATGTTTTATTTTCCCCAGATGTGAAGAAATATTTTATGACTAACCTACAGGGATTGTCTGAATGGGATAGGAGTGTGAACTATGGAGACCATGTTATTGTAGTTTTTCACTTTATGATGTAATATAACATTTATGAACGTGTCTATTGTTTCCAAGGATACTAAACTAATCCGTTTTTTCGAGACTTGATCATTTGTGATCATGCCAATGTTACGTAATAATGCACCGACTCTGGGTAATTGGGGTCGGGGAATTACAGTTGGTATCAGAGGAAGTTTATTACTAACCATAGAAGCTATATTTAGATAAACTATGATTAGAGAACATAGCCCTAAGATAGACATTGAGGATTAGTATAGAAGAAATTCCTAGAATTTTGGTATTGTAAAGATTTTGTGTGTTTTCTGAGAAATACATCCTTGTCTGGATATGAGCTGGTAGAGGCGGCTTTGGCACAGATTTACCTAGGGGTAAAACCCAAAAACACCTCATTTATCTAGACTCGAATGGGAACTGGTTCACGACAATGGGCCTTGCTGCACTCTTGGTCATGACACTCTCGGGGGATATGCTTAGGATAATTCTCATTTTCTTTACAAACCACTATGAAGGGTTTATGAGTATATACTTCCTCAAAGAAAACGTCTTTATGATTATGGATTATATCCATAAACCGTTCAATTTACGTTAAGTATTTTACAAGTTTGGAATTATTCATTGCAATTCATAAACTGACTTAGTTTAAGCCATTGTATAGTAATGGCGCCTAGTAGAAGGAATGTGAACTCCAGCAATACATACGATCCAAAGAGTAAGAAGGATCATATCTTTCATGTTATTAATCTGACATTTATAAGGGGAATAGTCTCCCATGTGTTTTCAACATATGAAGAAATAGTATCATGTGTTAATAAGATAAGTAAAGAATTCTCTGAGTCCTATGGATTTGAAGGTAAGAAAGAGTAGAAAAGGATGGAAGAGAGAAATATGGATAAAGGGAAGAGGGAAAAGAAGAATCTTCCAAAATGTGATAACTGTGCGAAGAAAAACCATTGAACTTACCTGAAGGGAAAGAGAGTTTTTTATAAGTGTGGAGAAAAAGGACACCAAGTGCATGACTGTAAGGGTAAGAAAAAGGTTTCAAATGTACAATGCTTTATCTGCAAGGAGTGGGGCACTACCCAAACCAATGTCCAAATCATTTGAGTATGCCCCAAATGATGCTATTGGATAATAATCAAGTTATGATACTACAACAAATGAGGGGGAATGATTAGAGTTCTCATGTTGTTATTAAAGAATTATTTCATTTGAGTGTTGTATCAATGATGTACTGGTTATAAGAATAATGTGATATATAAGGATTGTAATGCAGTACTTGTTGTGTTCATTGAGGATTTAATATGATGAAGGTAATCATATTTTTTGTATATGACAATAAGAAAAAATTTACTTTGTTTGGAGAATCTGATGTTACAGTTGATTTTGGAATTTAGAGACCTTTTAGAAAAAATTCTGGACAGAGGTATTTTGGATAACTATAAAGGTTGGAATGGATTATATTTTACATTGGATACTATGGTTAAGGTTATTTTTGGATATTTATAAAAAGGAAAACAGGCAGACCTGTGACAACCCGTCTCGACGGAAAAAGCTGTGGGAATCGAACCCACAACCATAGTGCGATTGGGATTTATCACCTACCACTGGACTTCTAGAAGTCCCTGGAGTGTATAATATAGTTTTTTTTAGTTTTTATAGAGGAATTATAAATTTATTTTTGGAACCCTATACGGTTAGGATAAATAGAATATTTTTAATTTCTATTACCTTTTGGAGTGAAAGATGTGTTTGTGGTAAACATTTAGTAATGAATGAATGTCTATATGACAAGTAAGTGTATTTCCTTACATTCAAAGTAAATCTCATAAATTAATTCATCATCTTTATGAAAGGTAGCTTGAAAAAACATTGTTGGTTAACTTTTCCTACTGGGGAATCAAAGAACGTTTAACCAATCAAAAGTTTGTGATTTTCTTGTAGTTAAATTTCTCCTAATCCTACTTTCTACAACTCTCTATCAGACCTTGATGGTTTTTTTATCCTCCATATCCATGTTTTCATAGAATCCTAGTATGCTCTATCTCAGGTGACCTTTGTACTTCTCTTTCTTTCTTTTAAAGTTATAATTTTATTAAACCTATTTCGGATGTGGGTTTTCCACAAAGGTATTTTCTATTTTCACCCTTTTATTTTCAAAGAAAATTTTCAAATTGCGAGGACACAATTTATTGAAGGAGGGGATAATGTAACCCCCCAAGTTTCCATGGTGCGCTTCTCTTTAAATAATAGAGTATCGTGTGTTGTACGCAACCTAGAGTTCTAACACACCACGACCAATCAGAGTAGCCATTATGAATAGTAATACCCACCTTTTGAAATTATATAAATTTTATATTTCAAAATGGACTTCATTTTTGTATTCAGAATATCTAAATTATCCTAAGATTAATTTTTTGTAATTTTCTGAGACTTCCAATTTTCTATGAATATAAGAATACTTAAAAACAACTTTTTTAATAAAAATAATTTATAATGATAAATTATACTATTGAGTGGTTTTAAAGTATAATTTGAATATATTTTTACCATTTTATCCAATGGTGGTCATTAGAATTAATTTCACTTTGAAATTGGACATAAACAATTGTTAATCTTTTGATATATATTTTTTCTTAAAAACACGCTATTTTTGTGACAGCGGGAATTAATTATTAAATTAATTAATTCAACTTATATGATTTGAATTTTTTAAAATAGACAAAAATTTTGAATTTGTAATATCAAATATATCTTAGAGTAAATTTCTTGTATTTTTCTAAAAAACATCGATTTTTGATGAAGAGTGAAACCACTAAGTGGTAGTTTAAAAAAATGATTTTTCTTTTAAATGAAATTTTACCACCTCTGTGATTTTAATTTCAAAAATCCTACATGCATCATTTTCATTAGGAAGTTAAATTTTGTTCAATGGGATTAAAGTATTTTTTTGGTGAATAGTAACTTTTAAGTTCTATTAATCGCGATTAAAGGTAATTAGTGTAATTTAAGGTAAATATAATTATATAATAATATTAAATTACCTTTACAATTGTCATAAACTTATTGGATTAGTCATTTCTGACCAAGAAAATCCATGGGTCAACTTGGGGGCCCCATGGAGCCACTTGGGTAAGAAAATGACATTAATAACTTTTTATTTAAAGTAAAAATAAAAGTGTCACAAACATGTATTATTTTACTAAAACAATTTTTACATGGGGTTATAGAAGTCATATTTTTGACTATAAATACTCATTGGAAATATAAAACTATTCCTACATCAACGTATTTTTTTTATAATTTTTAGACATTAAATAAATTAATTTATTTATGACACCATGATGATGCAACGATTACCTCATTAACAAACGATTTAAATAAAATGAAAATATAATGTAAAATATAAGACTTACACTTGTCCAAAATCTGTTGAATGGTTGTATTTCGAACCCTTATCACCTTATCCTCTAAATATATATTTTTGGGACCTTTAAAATCTGAAAATCATTTCAGAATAAAGTAACATTTCATGACTTTCCAAGAGTTCCCCTCCTCTCCTATTATAAATAGACCCCACCTCTACAACATTATTCACACCTTCAAAGCCATTTGGCTCCACCCAACTCTGCCCAAATACTCTCTCAACTTCCCTCTATTACTCCTAGAAGCCTCACTTTAGGAATATGTCTTCCCAAGGAAGCCTTTGGCTCAAATCAAAAAGTGTTAACGGATTTTAAGGTACTGTCTTCTCTTATGTTCTTTTGTTTTATTTTGCTTCTCCAACCCCTTAAACTCTTTTTATTCATTTCTTTTGTAACAAAACCAGTATCTTTAATATAATAGGATTATTTTATGCAAATTAGTTGATTTACACTTACACACACCTTCTTCTAATTGTTGAAGAACATACTGTTTCTGTGGGTGGCAAATTACTGACTCATGAAACGATGATTGTTCAATCTTCTTTTAACACCTTTTATGGTGGCCATTAAGATGTAACTATATTTATATATGATATATATTATATTTATGTTTTCCTTGTGATTTTGTATTTTTCATTTATGGCATACCTTTATGATTTCCAGTATGGGTAAATGTGATAATTTCATTTTAGGAAGTGCGGACTACCGCCCCCTCAAAGTGATTTGAATCATTAATGTCATATGTGGGACATATAAAGGATGGAGTGAATTATATTATTTATTATAGTACACTTGAATTATAATATACCTTTATATCATTATTATCTCATACCATAAAATACAAAATAGAAATGAAAGTAGCGTTCATGCGTACGTACGACTTACCATCTCCATGAACGGTGCATTTCATTTCTTACCGCTAAAAGTTATGTAATATTATAAATGCATGTATATAATGGATATATTTGATATCTATGATATATACATCATGAATATAATTCCTAGAGATAATGGATATTATACCACATAATCAAATTGTAATTATAAGAAGTTTATTATTGACTCAAGTACCAAAGATCGACAAAACAACCGTTACTAACTTAAATGACTACATAATTTTCATAACATGGTAATGAGTGATATAAAAGGGATAATGAACGTGAAAAAGTTTCTTAAGAAAGTATAGTTTAACTCTAGTTTATTATTCAGGATATTAAAGAATGATCGAGTCAAGTCGGACATGAGGTAAGGGACTTCGTCTCAATCTACTTTCATTGAGGCATATTTTTTTATACACAACTTTATTTTATACGGTGTATAAACACCTTTGACTTTTACATTTATTCAAAAGGAATATTTTTATATGAAGCATTTTTTCTAAACTACAAAAGTAAATTTTTGTCTTATGTATGCGACGAAAACGACTTATCCGCCTCCGTGACCATTATTTGAGTTTTAGATTCCTCTACAATCCATAACCCTTTTTCAATGAAAAATAAATACCAAGTTTTAATTTTCTTTTGTTTTGGCATTGAAAATGGTTTTGATAATGTTTTTATCATATCAATGTGTTGTATTGATATCTTTTGATTGAAATGTGGAAATGTTATGTTTCCTTTATGCATGTTTTATGTGATACGATTATGTTATGGTTTATGATATGTTTAAACCTTTTCATATAAGGAATGCATTGGACTTAGTAAGTGACGGGTGGAGCCCGCTATAGCTCCTCGATGCATGAGTAGGTCTCATGAGAAAAACTAGTGTCTTGGCACAAAGCCTTGACAAAATCGTATTTGTAGTCTTGGCATGAGGCCTTGGCTACGTGGTTATGATAGTCTGGCATTATGCATTACATCATTATGCAAGTGGTTATTGATATTGCATGTCATTATTCGACTAGTAGAATATCCATGTGAATAAGTAAATGGAATTATTTAATTTTAATTTTTCCATATTATTCTAAAGTTCAAGTTTATAAGGATTTTGTTTTAGTTATACATTGCCTTAAATGTTTATGTTTATTTATAGAAGTTTCCACTGTATTGTTATCCTTATTGAGAATCTGAGCTCACCCCTTTCTATGTTTTATTTTCCCAAGATGTGAAGAAATATTTTATGACTGACCTACTGGGATAGTCTGAAGGGGATATGAGTGTGGTCTATGGAGACCATGTTATTGTAGTTTTTCACTTTATGATGTAATGTGACATTTATGAATGTGTCTAGTGTTTCCAAGGCTACTAAACTAATTGGTCTTTCGAGACTTGATCTTTTGTGATCAGGCCAATGTTACGTAATAATGCAACGACTCTGGGTAACTGGTTTTGGGGAATTACACTTAAAATGGAAAAATTGACTAAATTCTAGTCAAATGATATGTAGGAAATGTAATAAGGAACCATAAAAAGGAAGAATCATACATTTTGTATTTATAGGGTGAGAGTTATAAATAAAATAGTAACTTGGATCGATTAGATTAATTCCAATAATGGTAAATATATATAGATATATTTATTTATTTAGTTATAAAAAATGAGTTTTTCTCCCCAATTATGCACTTCTACATGAAAATTACTAAAGGCAGTAGAAAAAATGTTTTGGATAAATGAATAAAATAAAATTCCCACTCTTAGTCTTGTATATGTACACATGTGCAACTAATATAATATCTTAAAAAAATCATTCTTACTCAGGAAAAAATATTAATTTTTTCTCCTCAAATCTTGGGATATTTAGACCATTTCACACATCCATATTGAATTCAACCAACAAAATTTATTGAAAAAATATTTCACAAACAATTCATTTTTCATGATCACATTTATAAATAGAAAATATGGGCATTCAGAACTCACTCCTCTCAATATGATAAAAAATTTATTCATGGAGGTTCACTCATTCACCATCCAAAAGTGAAAATATTAGAGATTTAAAGTCCTCTTAGCTTCAATTAACTATATGAATGTGTACAAGAATCAATATTTCTTTTTTAGAATTTTTTATATGGCTTTGGGATGGTATAAATTTAATGTCCAAAAGAGTATAAAAGTGGGGTAAAACAACAAAATGGATAAAAAATGCACAATTTCCATTGAAATGGAACATGTAAGGAAATGGAAACACATATTTACAAGGGAACGATTGATTATAGCAATCCACAATATTTTAAGAATGTTTCAAGAGGATGAGAAGATGAAATATTTATAAAATTAAAATCTTCTTCAAGTGACATGAGTGTTATTTTTTCTTTTCATTTTTTTTCAATTTTTTGATCGAAGATGACACATATATCACAATCATCTCCCAATCCATGTTTTATCTTATCATGAAAATAATTTTAAAATTCATAATAATATGAAAGGTTGAGAAAGAGTGATTTATTACCCTCATAAGATACATCCATTTTTTCCCATTTTTTAACACTTTTCAATAACATGTACAAAATTATATAAATGAAAATCAATTACCCTAACTCACCGAATGGAATGAAAATCTAGTAAAGTATTCACAAAATTAAATACATTCCCCCAACACATAAATGTCAATAAATTATGGAATGTAATTCCATGAATATGTTCGGTGGTACATGGTATTTGGATTGTAATGTGGATATACAAGAAAAGGATTCCATATTCTCAAAGGATATTTCAAAAGGATTATTAATGTATGGTTAATGGAAGAAAATTTGGGTATTGTGATTCTCATGTGGTTCTGAAAATGCCTCTATTATACAAATAAAAAATAAAGAAGGAAATTTATCTTTAAGGTCCACAAACTAAAGAATCATAACTGGAGGTCAAAAAAACATTTTTAGAATATGAACATAGGTATCCTTGGCCTGAAATTTATGTTTTTTACTCATGTTTGGGAAATAATATTTTTCTAAATCAAAAATAGATCACTCAATTATTTTTCATTTTGAAACAAGATTATTTTTCATATTTATGATGAAAACATGTCTGTTGAGTACCCAAAATGGCAGGAAGACATTTTAAAAGTGGATAGTGACTAATTATGACTATTTTTTCATATTTTTAGTACATTTTAGTATTTTATTGGTTTTTTATAGAGACACTTCCTAAAAAAGAATAAGAGTAAATAAAAAATTTATGAGGAAAGTCGTAAAAAAATGAGAATAAGGGTGTAAGAAGAAGAAGAAAGAGAGTGAGAAAAGGGTAGTTAAAAAGAAAGAGTTTCCACTTGTTTAGATTTGGTGGGTCACCATCTCAATCTAGTGGTTGGTAAACTGCTGAATTTGGGGGTTCAATGGAAGTTGATGTGGTTCTTGGGATTTATGTGCTCTCATGGCGATGCTTTAACTAATCCTTGATAACCATGAATGTACTTATAGAAGAGGTGTCTTAGACATACATTATACCAAATGGGTAAACATCAGTAATAATAAAAGAACCTTCCCAATAAGAATTAATCTTACCTGGGTTAATTTGAAACTAATAATTGAGGATCATTAACTTTTCACCTTCATGAAATACATTTTACATGATGTATTTTTCATGGAGTGCCTTATCCTTTTCTTTATAGATATTGGAATTCTCATAAGAATCTAGTTGAAGCTCCTATAGTTCATATAACTGTAATAATCTCTCTTTACTAGATTTTTCAAAATCAAAATTACATTATTTGACAACCCAAAATGAATTATATTGGATTTCATCTAGTAAATGACATTCTTTTTCAAAATATATCCTAATTTTATACATCCCAATGGGTGATTTTTAGGAAAGTTGATAATCCTGAAGGGCTTCACGATGTCTTTCAGGACAATCTTTTTATGTGGGATTTACAATACTATCAATCACTCTTTTCACTTCTCTATTAAAAAAGGTCATCCAAACCTTTTGTTTCTGGGTGATATGCAGTGGATGTTTTATGTATAGGCTCATTTGTTTTTATAATATATTCCACTGTCTAATTACAAGAATGAGTTAAAAAGTCTGTTATTAATGCACACAGTGTTCCAAATCGATGGAAAATATGGGTTTTCTTGAACTACCTAACATAATGTGCATCGTTATACCAAGTCGGTTTGGCCTCATCCCACCTATAAAGATATACAATAGCCCTATGAATATATGAGAATCTATTGTTTGGTGGAAACAGTCCCATAAAATTGATGCTCCAAATATTAAAGATCTCAAAAAAATTTAAGGGATTTGGGGTATTTTATTTCATATAGAAATTGTGCCAAATTTTTGGAAACATTGACATGATTTACAAAACCCATGTGTGTAAATAAATAGTGAATTACAGAATAATATTGAGTCAAAGTCCTTTTGGGAGGTCCTTTGTGGTCTAAAGTGGCCACCACCAACAATTGAGAGACATATTTCTAAGATAGAGAAATGTTCATATTCAAAAATAAATATCCTAATTACCATGTCATACCTAGTTTTCCAATTTTTATTATCTTCCCAAAAATAGAATTTTTAATCACTTTTCAACTTCAATTTTTGTTATTTTGGAAAACAAATTTGAAAAAACTCCAGTAACAAAGTAATTCACAATTGAAGAATTTCATGGAAACATTGGAGAGATAGATGTGAGATTCTATGTTGTAAATTCATGGTAAATTATTTCAGAATGAGAAGAATTAGAAATTCTACTTATGTGATCAGATACATGATTTTATTTTCTAGTTTTATCTTTAATCATAATGTCAAAATCTTGGTGCTTTTAGATCCATCTTATTTTCCTTGGTTTGGACTAAATTTTCATAAGTAGGAACTTCAATGTAGAATGGTATGTAAAATTGAGGAATTTTGAAACTAAGAGATACGGTCGAAATTTTTCCAAGGAAAATTCCACCTTTAAGAGTTCCTTTTACATCACAGTGTAATGATATTGAGTTTCATCCATTGTTTTTTAGAAATAGTAGATGACATGAGTAATCATTTCTATTCATTGATGATGAATGACACAAATGGCCCTCTCAAAGGCATTACACATCAATTCAAATGTAAATTACCAATATGGGGGTTGGATTATTAGGGAAGATGTAAGAAACAATTTGAGTTCAACGAAGGATCTATTCCAAGCTTAATAGAAATGGAATGTACCATCATTTTGGAGTACCTGTGTTAGTAGGAGGTAAATCCTACTGGTGATATGGATGAATCATTGATAGAAACTATCATGACTAAGGAATGTATAGATGTGTTAAACTAATGTGGGTTTAGGAAGTACTTGTATCACCTTAATTTTGAAAGGATCGACTTAAACACCATTTCAAACAATTATGTACCATAGAACAATCCCATTAATTACCATGAAGTGACATTTTTTTATAATTTAGAACAAGGTTACATTTCCCACACTTTTGAAGGACTATAGAGAGTGAATACAAGTTGGATTCTAATGATTCAACATAAATAGTAAATTCATCCGTGAATACCTCTATGAAAGGCATAATGAATTCAGAAAAGATACTCATCATACAACTCTGGAATTTTTCAGGATCATTATAATGTCCAAAATCCATTATGTTATATGCATATGTTTCAACAGGGAATGTAAAAGTAGTCTTTTCTGGTTCCTGAGGCTCAATTGGAATTTGGAAGTAGCTGGTGTATCTATAAAGAATGAAATAGTGTGAATTTTCTGATAATTTTCAATAATTTGATAATGGAAAGGAAGAGGGTAGTGATCCTTTTGTGTTTCAGCATTCAATATCTGATAATCGATGCACACACGGAATTTTTCACTCATTTGTTCACTATCTCTCCACGTTCAATTGTGACAATAGTTATCCCACCCTTCTATGGTTCCACATGAATCAAATTAAACCATTAACTATAATAAATTCGGTAGATACTACCATCTTGGAGAATCTTGGTAATATCTTCCCTAAATACCTCAAGAAATATTGGATTGAGTCTTCTTGGTTGTTGTCTGATTGGTTTGAATAATTCCTTAAGATGGATATTATGTATGGATAGGACAGTTTTGATTCCTGCCATGTCATCTAGGTTCCTTGATAAGTCCTTTTTGTTTTCATTTAACACCTAAACAAGTTTAGACTCCTTGGTTTAACTATGTGTGGAATATTAAATGATATAATAAGAGTGATCATGGAAAAGGAATGCATATTTCAATTGTGTAGAAAGAGGTTTCATATTAGTATCATCTTTCATTTTTTGGGATAGAAAACTTAAGAATGGAAGAAGATCTTTCTGGTGTTTCTAATTCATTTTCCTTAATAATATTCAAGGGGTAATATTATATATATGAGTTCAGATGGTATTCAAGAGAGTTTTCAAGATCCTCTAGATTGATGGAGTCTATGAATGAAAGGTCACTGCCAACTTCACTTTTAATTAATTGGTTATTCATGGTGAAATTTTCAAAAGCTCAACTAGAATTATAACATTATTGACGTGATGGAATGGTGTTCAATCGAATCCCAAAAGTTTCTTTAGAATCATGGATTGAGAATGCAAAGTGGCCCTCATATGGGTATCACATGGTTTAAAAAATGATGAACTTGACCCATTGGTCACCAAATTATATGGATTTGATGCCTATATAGACATCCACATTATCTATTGTTGTTAGAATGAATGATCTTATAGAATTAAGGGAGATAAATATGAGGTTGTCTCACATTTCATGTCAAGGGCATAGAAATCAGATGGGAAGATAAGATCATCCTCCCGGATAAGGACACATTCAATTATTCCCTTAGGACTGGAAGTGCATCAATTGGACAACTGGATGAAACAACGCATTGGGTGTAAGTTACATAGACCAAAGATGGAGAATATATATTTTGGAATGAAATTTATCAAGTCTCCTAACATTATGAGTGCATCATCGATGTTTAAACTTCTTATTTAGCATAGAACCGTAAAGGTACCTGGATCTTTTCACGTCATGGGTATGGACTTCTGGGTTGAAACATTCTCAAAGGTCCTAAGATACCTCTTATAGGATCATAACTCTATAAGAATATTGTCAATATTATTAATTTTATGATGGAATCTAAGAGGGGAATGTTCACTTTGACACATCTAAACATGTCGATCATTTTTGAATCAGGGTCAAAGGAATTTTTTGGCATAATGAAATCTTGAGGAAGAGGAATTAGGTTCCATAGATGAATGGAAGGAGATACGGAAGTATCTCCAGGTTCATTTTCTAGATTTTTGTTATTTTTATTTTTGAGATCAATATTTAATGGCCAGTTGGGGGACTTATCATGAGGCATAGAAATTTTCTTTCCTGATCAAAGTGAAATTACACTTACATTACCATGGGGGTTTGGTAATGGTTGAGATGGAATTTGGGAAGAATTCGGTTGTTACTGATGTATTAGGTGTGATTAATGTTTAAATTTTTGGGTTATAATGTTTTTAAAGCTAAAACATGTGAAGGTGGGGAGATCTTATGATGTTATTGCACATGGTTTATTTTTAGAAGAGGAATGTACCAAATTGTAACAATATTTATTTTGTATCTTGGGAAAGTGATTATATTGGGTTGGGAATTGGGAAGGCTCATTAGGATGTTCGAATATAGGAGTAATAAGTAGAGTACTGATCCTTTGAGGTTGAGGAACAAATGGGTATAGTTGTTAGAAGATACCAACACCTTGAACATGATGGAATAGGTATTGGGTTTTGAGGAGGAAATTGAGGGGGATAAAAGACGGTATTATTATACCTAAAGCATGGGTTATTGGTAAATGAGAAGGGCTCAGAGTGGGGTTGGTTGGATATTATAATTAAATGACCTGATTGTTCGAGGTCAGTGTTCCTATGAGAATATGGTGTATTGAGATCCATTGGACTAGACGCATCAGATAGATCCTCTTGAAGTTGTGGGCATGTGTCTATTGTATGAGCTGGTTAGATGTATATTCCACATTTTTTGATAGGTCTAGGGAACATAGATTGAGGAGAATATGAGGTTGGGGATTTGGTAGCCACCAATAGTTGTTGCACAAGACCTATAAGTTCACTCATCCACTTAGTCATCTTGTTGAGATATATGGATTGATTGTCTTGGACTTATTTGACACGATCATATGCTTTATTATGGAATTTTTTCATGTTTTTAGCCATGTTTCTTATGAGATATTGTGCTACTGTAGGGGTTTTATCAATAAGATAACCTCCAAATTTTTGAAATAAAAAGAGTTATCTCTATAGATTATAACCCATCATAGAGGTATTGGATCATGATTTCGTCAATTATTTGATGGTCTGGGAATGTTTTGACATGATTTTTAACCATTCTCAATACTCATTTATTGATTCATTAGGAAATCAAAAGAAACCACTATGTTTCTTTCGAATAGATGAAATATGTGAAGCAAGAAAGAACGCCCCGGTAAAGATTCTATCCAATTAATTACATGTGTTTATGGAACTAGGAGTGAGGTACTAGATACATGACTTGAAATATTTATCTAAGGATAAAGGGAATGCTTGGATTTTTATTTGTTCTTCAGAAACCCCTTTGAGTATTCATGGTAGAGAAAACCACTTGGATCTCTTTTAAATGATAACACGGATCCTCACCAGTTTGCCCATGGAAATGAGGTATAATATGAATAAAATAAAATTTGAGTTTAAAATTATCCTCGATGTTTGGATATTTTATACAAAGGGGTTGGTAATTCATAACAGGTGAAACAATTTCATTAGGGGTTTGTTCCCTAGGATTGGTCACATCTAGTTCAATTGGTTGGAAAATCACTAGATCTTTAGTGATATGATTATCCCTTATGATCCTCGAAAGTAGGAGAATAATTATATCTATTTCAAGGTCAAACATATTCAAAGGATTTTTTGGGAGGATATGGGGAATTTATAGAAAATTTGGAAGTATTGGGAAGGTAGTTTTTTCTTTGTGAGTTTTTTTTCAGAATTTTTTTGGTCTATTTTTTTAATTTTTTTCTTTTTTTTTCAAAATCCATAAACTGCCAACCACTTAGTGCACCATACCCATAAATTGTTCCATTTTGAGTAATATTGATTGTCTCTTATCAACTATTCAATGGTTTGGTGCTTGGATAATGTATATAGCGACACTCGGGTCGAATACACAGTGATGATAAATTTTTAATAGTCATTTTGTTTTTTTTTTGTTTTTTGAAAATTTGTCCGAGGGTATTTCTTAGTAGATATTAAATAAATTTTCTGGTGGATGATGATTGATTAAAATATTTGATAAATATAGGGGTTAGTTCAACATTGGGGACGTAAGCTTATGATATCCTCAATCTTTTCTTTATATTTCATTAAAATAACACCCACATCACAAGGTGATTTTGATTGGAATTCCAAAGTGTTGAGGCTTTAATCCAAGCCTTAAACTAACATTGGGTTATAATCTCAATCAATTGTTTTTATAGTAGTGTATTTATGGTTCTAGTAATCCATGGGAACCACTCATTAAACAAAACATGTCATTAATCCATGACATTTCATGGTCAACATACTCAATATTAATTTAAAGAATATTAATCGAACAAAATCTATCAATCGCTTATCATCACCAAATTATAACTCACACAAATGGTACATTTACTCAGCCATTGAGATGTTTATTACCATGTTTTAATATTTTTATGGCGATGAATTAAAAATAGTATTAAAATAATGGGATAAGAAATGCGTTTTGCGCCGAACAAACCATCATGATCAGTGAAGAAAGTTTAATACTAACTATGGATTGAATTAGAAAACAAAGAAGAAAGGGTTTATTTTGATTGAATTAATCTATTTTAAGACCATTAATATTATGAGACATACAATGGATAAAAATATCAGATGATGAAGAATGAAAATTAATTAAAATTCTATTGAAATGAAAACACACCTAATTGATTACAAATAAAAACAACCTAAAACAAACAAGAAAAGAAAACTAAAGGATATGTCTCTCTTGTTGAAACCGGATCATGTAAATTCTTCCTAGTCCCTTGTAATGTATATAATCATGAAAAACTCATCGTTATGTTCTGAAATGAAAACCCCTTACAAGGATAGCAGGGTGATGTATTTATAGCCCAAGGTGATGGACAGTTTTGTTTCCAAATCATCCCCACCACATCAATATCGAATTTTACAATTCATAATTGAAAAATTTGGATAAATATAATTCTTATAATTTGTTTATATGATTATTGAAATTCTACCCTCTAAATATGGAAGCCATTTGAATTAACGTGCCAAGTTTATGTCGTTTAAAATAAACAATTTGAATCTATCCATTTCTATGAAGACTTTTTTAATGGCCAAAATAGGAATGGGTGTTTGAATCGTAATATGCACTCAAATCAGAACAATGTTTCTATAATGTATTTTGAATATATCATTTCTTTCCCACTTCAAAATCTCAACTCTAATTGATGTCTATATCAGTAGAAATCACTCTAGATTTGTGTTTGTTTAAAATTCGGGAGAGAATGGTGGGATGAAATTAAAAGAATATATAGGGACAAATTTTTTGGGATTTGGGAATTACATTTTTTGTTTGTGATTATTTTGTGTAGTAACAAAAATATTCTAGAGTCTCATCAAATTTGGGCTTCTGTATAGATCCCATAAAATGAATCATCATTGATGGTCCATTTTCTTCACATGTTATTTGTTTATTCTTGTGTATAACATATGAACCTTAAAATGGTAGAATATGACCAAACTAAAGTCCAAATATTTATAGGAAATTAAATAAGGAACCCTATAGAAAAAGAATCATAAAATTTTGATAAGTAGGTTGAGATTTATATTTACAATAGTAAACTGACTCGAGTAGATTAATTCAAATAATGCTCAAATATTATATTTAGTATTAAAGTATGGGTATTTCACACCAATTATGAACTTTTAAATGATATTTACTAAAGTAAGTAGGAATAAATTTATGAATAAATGAATAACATAAGGGGCATACTATAGGAGGTACATTGTGGATATTATCTTTATTCCTTTATTGTTGTTTTTTGGAGGGAGGGGTCATGAAAAAGTGATATCAAAGGTGATGAATGAGAGATAAGGTGAATTATGGATTTTGGAAGAGTGATTATTTCGTGTTCTTGTGTTAAAATAGTTACATTTGTCTATGGTTCATGAGATAGGCTATGAATATTAGCAAGGTAATAGTATTTGACAAACCATTTTGCTCCATTGTAGGGGTTATGACCTTATTAAACAACTATGTGTGGTGGAGAATTTTATAGGGTAGATACCTAAGAGAGGAACTGTTATCATAATTGAACTTAGTTATTATTTGAATCCTATTATTTCTAGGATGTTAAAGGGATATTAAAAAAATTATCAAAATGAATATTAATAACAATTTTTTTGTTATGAAGCATAAGAAATTTTTGTTTTCCCTTCAGCTATGGATCATAGTGGTAACCCATTTATAGATCATTCTTCATATGTTCAACTAGATTATTCGGTTGATTTTTAGAGGGTTGATCCATTTTAATATGTTGATTAGTGGTAGAGGATGTTTTGTACTCGTTAGTAGTCAGCCTTAGGTATATATGAGGGATGTTTGTTAGATGTGGAGATACAGATATGTTTATAAATGATTGATTTGACATTCAGTTTGATTCAGGCCCTAGTGAAGTACTAGGTACCTCTATTAGATAGATAATTGAACAGAGTTATTCATATATGATGGAAATGTATCTTTTTTAGTGGAAAGAGGAGGTTGTGTCATGGTCTGAATTTCATAAAGTCTTTCGAGAATATTTTACTTCATTGACAATGAATGAGGTGAAGAGTAATGAGTTTCTCTCACTTTAGTAAGGGGGTATGAATATCCAATAATTAATAATAAAGTTCAAGGATCTCTTGAAATTTCCATGGAATTTTTTAGATGAGGAGTACCTTGAAATATTCCTTAGGGAGGAACAACATCCTTTTATCAAGACTGAATTTACTCCCTTTATGTTGTCGATGTATCTGGAGGTTCGAGAGAATGTGGATTGATCAATCAGATACATTCAAAAGGATTTTTTACACAAGAGGTTAACTATCAAGGTTCCTTGAGGATAAGGGTTTTCAATAGTAGATTTAAAGCACCAAGTCCTTATACATTTATACCAATAAGGAGTCATCCTTAGCTGATTCTATTCTAACCTTCTGGGTCTAGTGGTTTTTATGTTTTCTTGGAGGATGGGGGATATGTTTTTTATCTATGTGGTTCAAGAACATAATCATGATCATTTCCCCATAGCTCAACGAGCTCAGATTGGTAGAAGTTATTATATTTATCACTAAATTCTACAATATTTTCTAGAAATAAGTTGGAGAAGAAATATTTTTCTCAATCAATATTATATAGATTTGGTTGAGTGTGAGATCAGGAAGTTCCTCATGATAATTTACCTTGACCTCTATGTGGTCATAAAGGTTTCCATAAACATAGAGTCAGGGGAACTATGAATGGCCATCTATAGGTATTGGATACAATAACACTGTAGGGGTAATATATTATTCGAGGTATTCTTATCTTTTCTTTCCACACTTTTCTATGATTATTTTTAATTCCAACCCATTACACTCCTCTATTTAGCCCTATTCATTCCAATGCTTTATAACTAGACATAGAGAGTCAAATTGTGCCCCTAGTGTTGGATAAACTAGTGATAGGCCAACCCAGATTATTTAATTTGTGTCATGTTGTAGAATAATAGTGGCCCACATCACCAATGTTCATATCTTTTACTATGTCATATGTAGTCATATAATGTCATCCCTACCATCAACTAGTTTCTTTATTTTCATACTATTATCGAATATTTATAAAGATGTTTCGCATTCTATGATGTGGATAGAGAACTTGTAGTTTTCATTCATGAGAATGGTTATCAAGTTGGTAGTGGTTGTGTAGAGCCCCAAATTTCTTTAAGGAATGATTTATCTAAGGAATTAGTGGGCATTGTGATGAAAGAGGATCTTAGGGTTTTTAAGGATTTTTTGGATTTTTTTGGAAAAGGTTTCAACACTACCCCCCTCAACCTGATGTTGAGTTTTTGATATAATCTTAGTGTAGTGCATATCTGATATCAGTGGATATTTATTTTAAGATACCATCTATGTTGTAGTATTTGGGAATTTAGATTAAATATATAAGGGTGAAGCATTTTATCTTGCCCAGTTCACCATCATGGGGTTTTCCAATGTTGTTCTACAAGAAAGAGTTTGATAGTATGAGGCTGTGTATAGACTAAAATTGATTTAACAAGGCGATGATCAATAATATTCACCCTCTTAAGAGGATAATTTTTTAACCATATGAGAGAGGTGAGATGGTATTATAAGATTGAAATATGGTTTGGATATAACCAGTTGATGATTATGGAGGATGATGTTCCAAATACTTCCTTTAGATGTAGGTATAGTTACATTGAGTTTATGTTTATTTTAATGGGTTTCATGAACACTCTAGTTGTGTTTATGAGGATCATGAACTTTTTTTCAATTAATTCCTAGACATGTTTATATATATTTTTTCATCAGAAACATATCTAACTTGTAAAAGTCCTAGGAGGAGTATGTCGATCATCTCATAAATTTCTTACAGATTCTTTGATGCAACTATCTATATATTATGTTGTCCAAGTTTAATTTTTTGAAATGAAATGTTTATTTCATTGGGAAGTTTTTTTCCAAGTAGGGTGTGTTTGTAGACCCTTCGAAGGTTGATATAGTTATTTCAAGGGTGGACCCAACAAAGTGGTTGAGGTTTATAACAGCCTTAGTATTACAAGCTACTGCCATAGGCTCATATCTAATTTCTCAAAGATCATGGCCCCATTGAAATCATTGACCAGTAAATACTATGATTTTATCTTGACAAATCAATGTTAGGTAAATTTGAATTACCTACAGTGGGATTTTGTTAGCATTGTAGTTTCTAGAGGAAGTGGTGACGTTTCATGTGCTTTTTGACTCTTATTTTCTACACTTGGCATCTTTCTTAATGAAGTATTGAATATTAATCACCTATGGGTTTCATTAATTAAATCATCATTAGGTTATCTACACCACCCAAGATATGGAACTATAAGTTTTTGTTTTTGTGATGAAGTTGTGGTGATGTTACCTCATTAGGGAGTTATTTTTGGTCTTCATTGATCATTAATAATTGAGTTATATCTTTTTAAAGAATGATCTAAATCTATATAAATGAATGTTGAAGTATTTTATTCAGCACTATAACTTTTTGATCACCTAAACCTTAGGAAAATAAAATTTTGAGGAAAAATATTGGAGACTTATGTAATTAAAGGATTTGGTTTGGGAGGCTAAAGATACATGGAGTGTGATAGAGTAGTTTTCATCCATACATTTGGATGCAAGGTTGGTTTATCGTAGGGGTCTCCTATTTTAGATGATGGTGTATTCTTCTTTATTTAAAATATTTTAGGATTCCCAATGGGGAGTCTTTGAGAAATAGGCAATTCATGATCATGTTGTACATGTTGAATCTCTATAAACATGGTAGAAGGATGGTCATAAATAGATGTTGTTCTAAGAGAGTATGCTAATTTCTATAGAAATGCATGAGGGTTTCCTTCTTGAGTTTCATTTCTAACCTTTGGTGGTACACCTAGAGGTATCCAAGAAGTGTTGTGTCTTTATGATGAAGTTTTGGTGTCCTGGGGTGAAATGGGTGTTGGAAGAGTTTTTGGCATGGTGTTTTGGTTTTCCAATAGGTTACGACAGAGCTTCATGTTACTGGAGTATTTTTTCAACTATTGATGGTCTCGAGTGGAAATGGGATGAAATCTCAGTGGATTTCATCACTGTATTAGCCATTTCTCGGGGTGGTTGTCATGATATCAGGTTAATTATGGATTGATGGATGAAATTTTATGATTTCTTATCCATCAAGGAGTTGGAAACCGTTGATGTTTGGTCCAGAAGGTATGTGGGTAATGTGGAGTAAATATATGGTTTTTTTCAAGTCCATTGTCTCATATTGGGTTAATCATTTTACTTTATGAGTCTGGAGGGTATAGAAGCATGCTTTTGGAACTCAGTTATGCCTCATTGCTTCTTTCCACCCTCTGATGGATAAATAGATGAAGTGGAATACTCAGACATTGAAGAATATGTTGTGATCATGCATCTTAAACATCATTATTTCATTGGAACAACATTTTCTCTTGGTTGATATTGCATATAATAGTACTTATCACTCATCCATTGGTATGGAATATCTTTAAGTGTTATATGAGAAGCATGTCATTCTTCATTGTTCTATATCAAAGTTATAGATTCTTTGGTTCTCAGTCCTTATGTGGTGTAAATCAAAAATGAGAAGGATCATCTTGTTCATGAGAGGATGAAAGGAACAAAAAAACATATACATTATTATTATAATCATAAGAGGATACCAAGATATTTTATTTTTAGGACCATGTGCTCTTGATGTCCTCCCCTTTATGTGGTAATCCAAGGTTTGGTGGGGGGAGTAAGTTCACACCCCAGCTGTTTTTATCTTTTAAGGTGTTAACACATGTTGGTGAAGTGGGTTATCAGTCAAAACTTCCACCATAGCCAGACTGGAAGCATGATATAATCCATGTCATTAAAATATCTTAGTGTTTTTACAATGACACCCTTATTATTGAATAGGGATAGTTAGATATTGTGGATGACATGATATTTGTGGAGAGAATAGTGTCGATCCATGATCATCATGAGACGGTGACTAGTGGATGAACCAATTACTTGGTTTCTGTGCTTTGTAGGCATGGTGTCCTGGATGAGAGTATGTGGGTGTGAGATATGTAGATCCATTCTTAGAACCCTGTGTGGTTTAGATCTTCTCTTATTATTCCATGATTTGATTTTACATGAAAAATTGAAGCCTTAAATTGTTTTGGTTTATGAGATGAGGATTTTGTTGATGTGATGTCTGTTTTAAAGTATTAATAATATAAATAGGGTATGACCTTATTACCAATCAAGATGCATTATAATATAAAATTTTCCAAACCATCAGGTAAGTCATTTCCACACAAAGAAAACATAATCATGATTTTAAAGAGGTAATTCCTTCAGTTCATCACTTGGATCCATGTTGTATATTGGCTGTGGGACTTGTTGGTTCAGAATTTTTTGGGGTGGTATGGTGGTAAGTTTGATGTGTAAATGAGATTATTTTTACCTAGTTCAGATATGGTAAGGTGTAGTGGTAATGTGGTTATGTGGGTTATTTGTGGACATTTCTATCTAGGTTTGAGGTGTTTGATTGGTGGTGTAGTTTTGTTCAGGCAATAATGAGATCCATAGTAGGTATCTCAATGGAAATTTTTATTTTCCTATTACCTATTTTCATACAGATTGGTTATGATTCTCTTGGATGAGAATATTTTTGGAGGTATATGAAGTAATGGCTTGGACCTTCAGCCTTTTAAATTTGTGGGAAAATCTTGTGATCGATGTATCTATGGATGTTCTATGGAGTTTTGAAGGAAAAAATGGAATATGGAGCAAGAGAACCCTGTTGGTAGTAGGATTGTTTCATAGATCCTATGGTTGGGATGTTTGAAAGAATGATCTGTCATGGGGGATACTACATCATTTAGAAACCCCAGGGAGGCATTTTGGAGCTAATGATAATTTGGAGGTAGTTACACCCTAGAGCTTTGGCTACAACGTAGCCTCACTTGGGAGGTGATGGATTTAGTGTGGAGAACAAGTTTTGATGTATGGGGGAACTCGGGCAGTTTTTTTCACTATCACCTTTTTAGGTATATCACCACCATGTATTTGAGGCTACATGGATGCCTCTTCCTAGTTTTAAAGGGGTCTCCTCCCTTTTTTATAGGATTTGTACCATGTAATTGACTATGTATCTCTGGGGAATGGTTTACCTAGAAGATAATCTACATGATGAGGGTTCTTAAGATACATTCCATTCAATTTTTAGGAAGAATGATCCTAGGTTTAGGTGGCTACAACATAGTCCTATTTTTCAACATGGTTAAAAATTCATATATCCCATTACAACAAATGAATTTTTTTATCTCATTTCATGAGTGACCCAAGTGCATCCTAAAGAAAAAATTTCAACTCCTTCCTTTGTAATTTAATTCTTGTCTTGGAGATTCAGTCCTTGGGGTTTAAGGTGATCTCCCCTCCATGTGTTTTCCTAGTTTTCTCAATTTTCATTTTTTAGGGAGGTTTCCACTAAGGGGGAAACCAATGGTATGCAAATTTTTATAAGAGTTTTTATGGTTGTTTTTCTCTACACTGGTATAGGTTATATTCTTCATTGTGGTATTTTGGTGTATTTCCTCTTTTCTGGACTTTTCACAATGAGTAAGAGGTAGGGGTTTCCTTCTTTCCTCGCCAAGTGTATCATGGAGGATGAGTTATTCTTTAGTAACTATTGGTAAGATGTTTTTCATCAGGCTTGGTGAATATAAAAAATTATTTTAAAAAAAATTAAAGGTTGTAGAGTAGTTTAATTTCATGATTTTATATCATTTTTATATTGTGATATTGAGATTATCCATGATTGTTTTACCACATAAAAAACATGGTCATTAGGAGACTTTATATATTCTGAATTGATATGTGTTGTGAATCCCTTGATGTGTGATTATTGTGAAACCACCTTGATTAAATGGTTAATTACTAATTCTTTAATGATAAATTGGTTTCTCATGGACTAATGGATTACGTGATATTGGCTCTAAAATAAATAATTGGATGAAATGGATAGCCCCTTGATAAATCTAGAAACATTTTTGTTAGGATGTGAAAAGTGTTGTGGCATGTGAATGTATTATGCTTGTTGTGATATTGTGGGGTAGTGATGTGAAGTTGTGATGTGGATTGCATATATGATGGGTTGTGTGGTCATTATATGGGGTAGTTTCCATGGAAAGGTGCTTGTGATGTGGTGGGTTTGGTTGAAAGTAGTGGTGATCTGGGGGATTGTTTTCATGGGAAGTTGTGTTGTATGGTTTTTGGTATGGTAATGTAATGTTCTATATACCTATTTAGTAATACAATTGATTAAAAATGATTAAAAATTTCATGTTCTAGTTCAATTAATGGGTTTAATGGTTATGAATGAATTATGTGAGATGTGTTTTTTAAAAGGATAATTTAAAATGTGAAGTAACATGATAAATTAATGAAATTAATAGTATGAAATATGGTGGGATTTAGATTATTTAATAATAAATAGTTAGTAATGTGGAATATGGAAATTGGATAATATTGAGAAAGAAGGTGAATTTTTTCTTTTAGATTATGTTTTTTGGGGTGTTTTTCATTTAGTGGTGGTAGAAAATGTAATGGTGTGGTGAGGATTGGTGGAAATGATGTGATTTGGTTAGTCCCTTTTTATGAACCCATAGCTTGGGATGGTGTTCTATGATATTATATTCATTTTATTTCTTTCATATTTTTTATACACATCCCACCCATGATGAGAAACTAGTGTAAAAAGCCAACATTTTTGGGGGTTTTCCAAATATCATGGTGGCAAGGATGGATGGATTTCCCCCAACTCTTCCCCTCCCCCTATTTAAACTGATGTTGACATACACAAGTTTTGATGGCCAGAAGTCAAAAGTGAACTATTTTTATGTGATGTTCTATGATGATCTTGGTATCTTCACGTTATATGTGTTGATATGAGATGTGATGATATGAATTATAGTGTGGGTAGTTCATGGTGGGGGGAGAGAACAAGGTTGATGTATTTCATATTAATGATACCTTACTACCCTAGTTATGATATGTGATGTGATGGACTAGGTGTTTTTAGGTTATGTGTGATGTGATTTGATGGATGATGTGTCTTATAGTAGGATTTTTTGTCATGTGATGTTATTCAAAAGAGATGGGAGCGCCAACATGTATGTCATTTGGGTGTGAGAGTTCCTAATCAGTGGTAATGTAGTGTATGGTACCATTCATTAAGATTCATATTATAATGTATACTTGTATTTTTTGTTTTTAGAGACTTACTTAGTGAGAATGGGTTTTATTAGCTGTCCTATTTAAGTGATGATTGGTTCTGTGGTTTTTTCATCGGTGAATTAGTATGATTTTCCATATATGCACAAGATAATTTGGTTTTCATAATGAGTATACTTGAATGATCACCCAATATATATAATCTAATTGTAATTATTCCTAGAGGTATATATGGAATGTTATGAACATTACTATATTAAAATTTTAGATAGTTATTATGTTGATGCTTTAGAATTTTTTTTGGTATTCTTACTGAAACTTTTATCTGTATTAATTTACGTTATATATTGTGGGATGGTTTTGATTTCCTTTTTATATAATGTTATATATTTTACTTATCATTGATATCATATCTCTCGATACAATATATATTATAGAGGTCAATTCCTCCAATATTGAAATTTTTATACCCTTGGTGCTAGTCACCAACCTGGTGACTAATAGTGGTGGGATGTGGAGAGTCATTATCTCTCTTCCTTCATTATGGTATCTTTTGAGGGAGGGGGTCATGAAAATATGCACATTCACTATAACTTTATGATATGGTTAATTTATTTGGATATGTGAGAGTGAATAAATCAATATAATTAAAATAATAAAGGGGTTTCTTATCAAGTAGTAGTCTTCAAGAAGGTTTTGAGTACTCTTATATTATTAAATTACATGCATTATTAAAATAATATATAATAGTATATGTGATAATAAAATACAGACTATAACTTTTCCAAGATCCATAGATCTTGTTAGGATATAATATAATTCCACTATGGCCAAACACCATCCAAGAAAAGATTTATTACATTTTATTCTGCGATCAAATTTGTTTCTATGAAACTAAAGAGATAGCTTAGCGATTGATGGCTTTACTTTTACCAAATTCACCATTTATAGGGTTTTAACTTGTAATTTTTAATATCTCGTTATAATCTTTTATACTCTAAATTTTTCCTAGTCCATAAAACTTAGGTCTTAGTCTATAGAGACTTGACTCCGGATCAAATTTCCATTTATTGGTTTTAAACCTAATGAGTAACATGTATCTTTCTTTTAGATTTTTTAGGTGAAATTTTTTTGAATATTGAAATATTAGAATATAGCATCTTGGACCAAAGAATGGTTGGATTTTAAGGTTATACAACTTTTACCAAAGAATGTATGTGTTTTATTTTCATGTGGATTTAGACAATGAATAGATGAGGCTTAAGGTAAGAAAAACATTAACCTAATTAATGTAGTATAAAAAACAATTGGGGAAAATTTACCTTATGTTAATATTGAGCCCTGTGTTGATATAGACAATGTCAAGGTGCATAACCTTATAAAAAAATATTGGTATGAGGACCAAAAAACATTTAAATATATTTAGAATGTGAATGATGGGTGATGTAAATTACCAGTTAAGGTATTAAAATTTGTCAAAATAGGATGATAAAAGATAATATATAATGACCATTGACTATGTTATAAATATGGGTCTACTATTTTAAAATTGTATAGAAACATATAGGATCACCATTTAACATATTTGAATAATTATTTTTCATTATATTACTAATATATTATGTATAGGGTTAGAGATTATTCTCTATAGGATTGGTATATTCCCTTGGTTTTTTATAGTTGATAAATATATGTGGTAACTGTATCATCAACATAAAAAATGGTTTCCATTAGTATTATATTAGCTTTTTACCTATAGCCGTGGAATTTAAACGGTAATTCAAATACTCAATATACAATTTATAGTATATTGAAAATAATTTTTCAATGTTAGCTAGAATATTATGATTTAATGTTTTAAAATTAGATTGATGTAAAGTGATAAAGAGGACATATAAATGGATGAGGATATATGGTTGATTACAAGAAATGTGACTCAATATTCAATTTGTATCCTAGGAAAATATAAATCAAGAAACATATTATTCTTAAGGAAAATTACTTTATCCTAATGTAGGTTCATATATGGAAACCCAACCTGAAAATGGATACCATGCACTAGGAGGGAAATGGAATAATAATGAACTTAATAGTTGGTTTTGGTATAAGTGACTTAGATTTAACTACATATACTATGAAAATAAGAATAAAGACAAAATTAGTTCACTGAAATTTAGGGTTAATGGAAGAAAACCTAACATGAAGTGAAAAGTATGTACACTATGGATGTATGAAGAATAAAAGTAAAATGTATGATTTCACGTAAGATATGAGATTCTATTGTCATTATATGGTGTCCTTGTTCCGGGATGATTCAGAAAATGTAACATGAATAAGGATTTAATACGTTAGGATGTATTGCATGACGATGACATTTTTAGATGGATCAAAGATAGGAAATTTAAATTTTTTATATATCCTATGAGAACATGAATTAATCCATAGATAATTCCTATTAAATTAGTGTTTTATCCTAGGGTAGCATCATTAAAGGAAACAAAATATGAATGAGGACATCATAATCATAGAACTAATTTATAGGTTGGTCTTATACGTAAAGGGATTGGGTTGTATGGAATATATCGATCCAAGGAGTTTAGAATCATATGAGATGAAAAATATAATGTTTAGTTTAAGGTCATGTGATAAGGACCATTCACCTTGAATTTTAGGTCTTGTGTCAAAGAACTAATTTTATGTATTTTAGGGTTATTAAACAATTATCTCATTCTTTATAGTTTATGGTCATCTAGTAATGATCTTATATAATGAAATTTATGTTTGTTTGAGAAAGACCCTATACCTTAC
This sequence comes from Viscum album, assembly GCA_963277665.1. NCBI lineage: Eukaryota > Viridiplantae > Streptophyta > Magnoliopsida > Santalales > Viscaceae > Viscum > Viscum album. Next base: position 76,380,598 of record OY728163.1, on the reverse strand, counting down.
TATTTAATATTATATACTAAGGAACACATGTCATGAAGTTCAGAGTTATGTGATAAAGATTTTATACCTTACATTTTACGGTATTGTCTGAAGGAACATATGTCATGATGTTTATGATAATATAATGATGATATCAGAAGTATAGCATGAATATATGAAAGTAAATTTGTAATAAACAATACATTGGTAGTATGAAAAACACATTATCAATCCAGGGTAATCTAGGAGTATGCTTTATTGGAGTAGAGAATTTTTATAATGTATGATCCTTCCCATTTTTCTCTAAAATTGTCGTTTATTTATATATATCATAGTGTACCTTAATGTAAAAACTAATTATACTTAAATGGAAGAGAAGAGGTTATCTTTTTTGTTAAATGTTTTTTATACCAGATTCTAATGGATTTCAAGGTTATATAAGGCTTTTAACTTTTCCTCATCAAGTTTATTTAATATATACAACATAATATATGATCATTCATCTTCAATTAATTAGTTACAATTTTATATTCTGAGTGAAGCAAACAAAACATTAGTGGGATAGACTACCTCTATCACATAAACGAGTAAGTATGAGGTCACTTGTATGAAATTACAAGTAGGGGGTTGATAATCTCATAAATTATTAAGGATCTTATCAAAGAGAAAAAATTTATAATTATCTACCATATTATAAAGTATATTTGATAAATTTTTATTGATTTCATTTATCTTTCCCTTGACATTTTTATAAGAGTATAAAATTAATTAAAATGAATATTATACTCTAATTATTATTTTTTAAATTCATATACACAATGGTTAATCTCTTTTTATATAACAATAATGTGGGAAGATTCAAATATAATGATGATATTTTAACTAATGGAATTGATTAAATCCTTTATCCATATTCATTTCATGGGTATAGCTTCATCCCATTTAGAGAATAATTAGATGACGATAATAAAACATTTGAATTACTTTAAAATGGTTGGAGTGTATTGACCCAGGACATATATCCCCCATATTGAGAATATCCATGATTATTTACTGGTGTGAAACAACTAATGGTTATAATGAATGTAGTTGGTGTGAACCAGAAATCTGTGATACATATGTTTATGCTATTTATAATTGTGTATTATGGAATAAAAAAAGTACCCAAGCCCCTTGATTTATTGAGAGATATTTGTTACCATATGATGTGAAACAAATTTACTAGCATGAACAATATTTATGATGGAGAGGTTCTTTTCTCCTTAAATAAACATGAGAACGATCCTATAAAATTCTCATTAATAGAGGAATTTCTAGGATTTGGTCCATCATAGAGAATGAAGTTCACTTTACATAAAAAAATCTGTATCTTTTTGGATTGAACTTATATAAGAGTCTTTCTATGATGTTACTCTACCATGGGAGATATCTATCAAGTTACCACATCATTTAAAAATCATGAGTGTCCAATTTTTTCTAATGTGATGTAAAAATCTCTAATTTATTCTATTTCATTGTGTAGAATAGAACAAAAATCCCACTAAGTGTGATGTGGATGATTATCTCATCTTCATCTTCATTAGTGTGATCCGTGGATACATTTTAAAATGCATTAAATTAAGCATTATAAGAATGTGAAATGGGATATAGGGATCACTCTTATAGAAATTGAAACATAAGTTCCTGATTATTTTAAATAAATGTTACCAACTCCTCTTTCTTGTTGTAGTATTCTTTGGTTATATATGTGATAACTATATCTAAGTTACAATTTATGATTAAACGATTTATTAGTATCTTTAAGGCCAACTCTAAGACTATTACAAGGGATTGATATTTTGAATAATTATTAATGTATCCTTAATAAAGGAAGAAATAGTATATTAAAAGTGATTTTTTGGATAAATAAGTCAATCCCTAAACCCAAACGATTGATTGGTTGGTTTTATATACTCTTTTTAACCAAAATTTTATAAACACCCTAATCATACCATTACCATGTATGAAAAGTATTATGGATAGAGAAAACCTTACCAAAGGGGAGTTATATTTACCAAATAAATGCACTTGAGGAAGGGTGTTTCACTTGTAATTCAACAAATGATTTCCTTGTAGTCTCTTTTTGGTATAATAAATGGATGTATAATTATTGAATAATAAAACACCATCTCACTAATAACCTAGCCAAAATATCTTCATGAATGATGCATTTGAGTGGTGTTGACACTCCTTTCCTTCACAAAGTCTGATGACTAAAAAAGGTAAATCCCTTAGTCCAAAGTGATTCATCCTTTGAAGAAACATCAAAAGTCGACAAAGGCATGAAGAAGCATTTCTTCCCACTTGGGTCGCGCAAGTTTTATCATGGACACGCAAGTAATATAGCGCGCCACATAGTAGTTGTGCAGGTGACTTGCACACCCTCTTTGATTCTCGCCCAAGGTCTTCAGCAGCCTATAAATACCCCGGGTGGGCCCCCCCATTTTAGGACGGAAAAATTCCAAAACACAGATTCTAGCCCCCGGCTCCCTAGTCTCTTATCAAAGCCTTTCGAACACTTATAAGGTAATTTATTAACTAGAATAGAAGGTCTAAAGAGAGGGAATAAGGCCTAAGTGTTGAAATTTAACAACACCTACGCGCCTAAGTGTCTAACCCTTCAGGGAATTGAAGACTGTTGCACGCCGCCTTATCCCTTCAATTAAACTTGCACGCCACTATTTTGGATGCCTTTAGGGATAATATTACGGTCTTGAGCCAAGTCTCGCCCAAGTATTACTCTAAGGGTTGACCATCGCGCAAGTACCCATTTGTCGCGCAAGTATACTTGCGCGACCAGGACATGCGTGCCCACACAGGACTTGAGTGCCTCTCTCTTTTTGGGTGCCCCTCCTGCCTATTCAATTGTTTTCTTCAAATTCACCTCTCATATTCAAGGTTTAGCATTCATAATCCAATTCAAAGCCATTTTTGGAATGATTCCTTGGTTGGATTCATTGTCTGAAATTAATTCTAGGGAACATCTCTCAGGACCTAGTGATTTACATATCTTTATGTCACTATGGTTAGAGATTCCATTCATTCAACCTCATCCTTTAAAATGAGAAGACTATTCTTGGGAATACTTTTCAAGAGTATGCCCCAAGTCCCCTTAATTATGGGCCTCCTTTTCAGGACTAAGCCCCAGTTATAATTCCTCTAATTTGGGCATCCTCCTCAGGAGTAAGTCCCACTCATAAATTTCATTATCTTAGGCCTCCTTCTCACAAAAAGTCCTAAATCTCAAGTCTCCTTAACAAATGGGCCTCCTTTTCAGGAGTAAGCCCCAAATATAAAAATCCCAAATTTGGGCATCCTCCATAGGAGTAAGCCCCAAGTCCCCTAACCTGGGTCTCCTTTTCAAGAGTAAGACCCAGTCTTAATGTTCCCTTAATTTTGGGAATCCTCCTCAAAAGTAAGCCCTGACCATAATTCTTATAATATGTACATCCTCCTTATTAGTATGCCCCAAGTTCCCAAAATCCAAATTCCCTTATCATGGGCTTCCTTTTCAGGAGTAATCCCCAGTAACAATTCCCTTTAACCTGGGCCACTTCTTTAAGAGTATGCCCCAATCATAATTTCTCTTAACCATTCTTAATTTACTTTTGATTTGGGATTCCATCTCATAAGTAAAACCCAATCATAATTCCTCTCTAATTTGGGAATCCTTCTCAGGATTAAGTCTTAATTTAAGTATCCAAATCTCCATAAACTACATATACATTTATGGACCTTTTTCCTGGGTTTCTTACCTAAAGTAAATCCTAATCTTCATCTATTTGGGCAATCATACAAACATAAGCCCCACATCATTTCTTATAATTGCATATTTCATGGCACAATTGTCTAGTTTTACCAATACCTCTTGTTTCTCACACCGAGCATGACTCACGTGAGATTAGAGTGTAAAAGTAATTATGAAATATTTCTTTGAGCCATCAATCATGCATAAACCTCATACTTATTTACTCGAACTACGTGGGTTTTGATTCCTTTTCTAAAAAAAAGGATACGTAGGTAGCCCATCTGTGGGTACGATCCCAATTATGAAATAATCTATGTCCTTCTGAATGACAATAAACTTCAAGTGCCCCGCTGAGTGGCTTTAAAACCAGTATGGTTATCATAAATGACCAAGAGATTTCTATATAATGTATCAAAGGATACCATTGACTAAGAATCTCTAAACAAATACAGATTATTATCTATCAGTGAATACCCACGAATACATATAAAAGATTCTCTAAATATCATACATATCAATCATTGATTGTTCGATCTAAATGAAAGCTCATTTTCATACTTGGTAATTTAAAAAGGATTCACGAACATAACTAAAATCTATAAAGAGAGTCCCGGAGTAGACAATAATTACCCTAAAAAAGGTGTGATGAGTCTGACCTCCCTTCCTCTAGACCAATGCAAATTCTTAAGCCTCATTGGTTCACAACTAATGAGCACCTACCTTTGGAAAGTACGTCCAAATGGATATGGAATCATTGAATGTTTCTGGTTCTACAAACAATCCTGTTAGAAACCACTTAGAATGTTTGAACCTTAATCAAAAAAGGTCATCCCCATTTCTAGACGAAACAAAAAATGGTGAACCCGGCATGAATCCTTAACCAAGTTAAAATTATGTTTTAATTATTTCGTTAGGTCCCTATTTAAACTCAATGAGAGGGCCAAAAAAGCAATCAATAACATATGTGCTCATCCAAAAGATGTAGGGTCTGAACTTATCTTGATTATGTGTGTTATATCAAACATGAACTCTTTCCAAGATCTTCTGCATTACAGAAATGGCCTCTCTTAAGTTCACGCCTATGAATACTTCTACTGTGAATGCCTCTAATGCTACTCTTGTTGGATCGTCATCCGCTCTGAGGACGACATCACCTACTCAGAATCTTCAACGTTGGGTATCATATGTGCTGGATAAGGAATACCGTCAAAACGGTACAATTCCGACTCAAGTGGCTACTCGACAATCCCTCCAAGTTTATAATTCACCCTGGTCGTCCGGACAATGATGACCAGCGATCAAGAAGCAGGTGATGCTAACCACGGTAACCAACTGTTTCGGGTTGTTATACCTAGAATGCAATCACCATTCCCTCCCATATTCTGATGAGGTAAATGAGAAGGTCACTCAAGGCCTTAATTCAAGGAAACAAGAGTCCTTCCCGAGGGCTCCTGCCAATAATCACCGCCAGACTCATGTGGCAGTGCACCCTCAACAAGATGATGGTGTGGTCTCTAGGCATTCGGCTCAGGTTCCACGAACCTAAGCAGGCAAGACGAACCACCAGAGGCGACAATCGGTTAACAGTGAGCAGGTTCTTATCTCTGTCATTTCTGGAGAAGTCCACCATCCTAACTTGGTGGCAAGCAACGAGTGGGCACATACACCCGTCCGTTTTAATTCCGTTGTCCATTAGAATCGTTTGGAAGCAACACGACATTCCCACCATGAAATTACAGTGGGGTACTATAGATAGGAACATACACATGTTTATAAGTCATCATCTAGTCAGCAGGCTTGTCTTACTACATACGATGAAGCCCGCCAACCCAATGTGTTGACAACTGGTAAACATGCACATACACCTGCTTACACTCATCAATCCTACCAAAAGACTCGTCTGTTAGTATTGAAAGAAGATCGTTAACCACGTTTGGCGGAGTGCAATCAGCATGCACATACACCTACCAGTATTGATCAAGCCTACCAACAGTCTCGTTTGGTATCACCTGGAGAATTCAGTCGGAAAGCCCCGACGACAAAATTGGAGAAGATTTAACTCTCTGCTCCCACACATAAGTACTATCAGAACCCACTGACAAGAAAAGGGGGACATGAGCTAGAACCCAATCCTACTCCAAGCACGGAATGGACGTATATTCACATTCTGGCAACTGAAGTCACCAAGCATATTCTGTGAATGGTGAAAGAGCAGAAGCAAATCCCAGTTCATATTCTGGATGCCTGCCAGGATATTATAATAGCTTCAGCAGCATCACAGGGAAAGAAATGCAAATCTATCCCTACCAGTGGAGTGACACATCAACAGTTCACTCCGGAATATACACACACCTCTATTCCAGTCCAAGAGGGTTGTGGGGCATACTCCCCCATGTCATACGGGAAACCAAGTCAGGCACATACACCTGATTTGAGTAGAGATAATCAGCCTAACCTGATCCTTTCTCCTAAGCATGCACATAAAACTGCCCATAATAACCACTTTCTTCAAAAAGTGGTTCCCAATGTGAGTAATAAGGCGTCTAAGAAAAAGACCCGTCCAGCATAGTCAAGAAATCAAGGGCCAATCTGTAATAAGGCCTTGCTCGATGCTGGAGTTCTTGATGCAATCAGACAATTATCTGTTGCAATTAAAGATTCTACTCTCTCAGTTCCCAATATTGGGAACATTAATTCTGAAGTTCTGCATCAGATACATCCTCATGAAGCCTTGCTTCATGACAATTTGGTCGATCTCGAAGTTTCATCTTCAGATTAGAGCCACAAGAACCCTCTGTGTGGCCAGAAGATCAAGGAGAAAAATGTTTCATATTTTTCTATAACCCACCATGGTGGTCCTCCCCATGATGACGAATTTAGCTGCAAAATTCCTCTCCACAATAGTAATTCACATTTCCTAGAAAATTCCCCAATGGAAAATGTATTGATGAGAAAGCCCTCTTATCTTGAGGCACTTGAAAATATGAATCTAGTCATGTCTGATGCTTTACCAATAGCAGGTGAAATACTTTATCAATCAGAATATATCCCTGGGTTTAGGTCATTCTCCGAACCACCCCTGAGTCATGCATCTTCTAATTTGTTAAATGAAGCCTCTACCAATTTTGTTGAATCTGAAAAAGCAACAAATAAGCACCATATTTGGTCTAAACAGGTAGAAGAATCTTCATCGAATGGTAAGAAGGAAATGATGAATATGAGAAAACAACTGGCGAAGGTTGAAGTGCCAGTCATGTTTTGGCCTATGGCTGACTCTCAGTATGACATTCCAGAGATATTGATAGAAGAATGTATTCAAGATATTCATCTCAACATGTGTAAAACTATTTGTCAATTGAAAAAGAAAATATTATCTTATGATGAATACGAAAATCATGTCAAGATAATAGAAGGGTTACAATTCCAAGTTGATTTGGCTTCTCTCTCAGTTTCTCGATATTCGAAGGCTGAAAAGTAATAGAGATCCCTTTAGTGTTCATGCCTTGGAGCACTAAGAATGCTGTGCCAGTTAATTTCCATTTGCCCATCTGGTATTCATATCAGGGTATGGGGTGTTCATGGAGAACGGCATTTTACTGTACTCTCTAGTCAACAAAGCCCACCGAAAGTGGTCTCACGCAGTGTTATTTCCCACAGCCGACCACAACTAATTGGATTTGTTTGTAATCAAAGGCTCACTCAAGAACATGACTCAATTAGTTCCTCTCAAAATCAAGCATACAAATAACAAGTTGTCAAATTACTCCTACATCATGCAAACGAGAACATTGAATAGACTTCTCGTTTAGAGAGTGCACGTTATCAAGTGATAGAAGTGTCATAAATAATCCATTGGTCTTTTGAGCCGGGTGATAAGAGTGGATGCAGGTTAATGCATCCAGACAATTTTCGGACTAAAGTCCGTAAGATCATGAGAGATTTTAAGAAAGTTTCATATGTAGTAGCTCAAGAACCACCCCAGCTTTCCAGACTGAGAATCTTTTAACCCAACCCTTAGAATCAAAAAATAGGATTCGAGGAGTCAGGCAAGAACAACAGGAAGAGCCCCAGTCCACCAGACTGGGGACTTTTTCAAATCCTCAATATCTTCCTCAGAGAAAGTCAGTCTTCTATCGATTAGGGAATAATATCCTTAAGGAATGAAGAGAAAAGTTATTAGGAGATTCCCTACAAATTACGGTTCATCAAGATGTTTCGGAGGGATCAAATCAGTAAAAGGCAGTGTATCAACAATGACATGGTAGAAGACAATATCGCAAAAATTCTGATAAAAGTGATGCAATGTGTTATGCATCAATTAATGTCATAAATTTCGTTGTTGCTAATCCCCCAGATGAGGCTCACTTAGAGGGATCATATGAAGAGATTCCTGCTCATGAGGTTTTACACACATACACAAATGAAGAAGGTGTGCGTACAAGATATCAAAGGCTTACCCAAAATCTGGGTATTCCTTCAAATAACCAACTTCCCCCTCTTCAAAAGGCATCCAACAATGGAAAAGGGAAGAATCAGGTTACATACCCTTCCTCTAGATAAGGCCAATCACTCTCACTAGTGAAAATATTTGCACAACAAGAGGAAGAGATGAAGAAATTAAGGAGGTTGAATCCAGAACAACTTCAAAGAAGTCTTCCTTCTAAGCATGCTGGCATCAGTCATCCAAAGGAATTTGTTGAGGCTACTAAGATGGATCAAGAGTATAATCCTTTACTAGTACACCCTCACAGGTCTAATCCTATGGGTCAAGTGCAACAACAACTGGAAATACTACCATCAGTGGCAGTCCCGGTAGACACACCTATCCAAGCTCCAGTTATTGCACCTGAAAAGGTCCATGCTCAACCGGATGTTTCTCAAAAGTTTATGACTACCATTGAGTCACTAACATCTCGGTTGGAAGCTATGGAAGGAAAGTGTGCACCTATTCAACTGTAGAAGAGAGCTTACCATGATTGGGTAGACGTAATTCCTCCCCCATCAAATTTTTCAAGTACCACATTCCCAATATTTAATGGTTTGGGAGACACAAAGAAACACTTAATACATTTTGTTTATCGTTGTGATCCTATGATGGGAACCCCTCAGCAAAAATAAGTAGTTAAGCTCAGGTTTTCTATACAGTCATTACAAGGGACTGATTTTGTCTGGTATAAAAGCTTGTAATCCTGGTCAATTACTGGGTGGGAGGATCTTCATCAAAAATTCCTTATTCAATTCATCTCAACATTGCCAAAGACAATAGTTTCTGATCTTAAAAATTGTAAGCAAAGGGAGAATGAAATGGTTTCAAATTTCATTGCTCACTGGAAGGGATTAACATATTCCCTGAGTTTATCACTCCCTCAAGAAGAGTTGTTTCCAATTTGTGTGGCAAATCTGCGTGATGAATTACGCACATCATTGATCCCTTTGAAATAAACAGGAGGGTTTCGAGACCTTACTTTAATCGCTCAACAGATTGAATACTCTCTTATAAAGACTATGGATAAAGCTCATGTAATTTCATCAGCACCAGGAATGAGAATGGGTAAAGAAAAGTCTGCTACAGTTATGCTTAAACAAGAACATGTACTTGCTTCTACTTCAAGGCCTTCATTTTCTTGAAGGGATCCACCTCTTGAGTGTCAACAACAGAGGCTGTTTCATCAAGATGATCAAGGAGATCAAAGAAGAAAATAGTTTGAGGATCTAAAGAGAGAATTTTACTTTTTCTGAAATGAACAAGTTACTAGTTACTTCATTTCGGCTCTGGAAAATAATTTGGTTCAATTGCCAAGGGCCAAAAGTCCTAACATGGAAGGAGATGAAGACCATACCAATTATTTCCCATTTAATCAGATGTTGGTGCATCCCATTCAAGAGTGTTTTGTCTTAAAAGACCTCCTGCAAAAAATGGTGGACTCGGGACAAGTCAAGTTGAATGTTTTTTCAGCTCAGGTAGCATGTGTAACTGCTAAAATTCCAAAGGAAGAAGGCGTGTGGCAAGAAGTCAAAAACAAAAATGCATATAAATATGATGATTGGATGGTCAGAAAAACCATCAACCGAAATCATGCCATTTTGCGAACACAATTGAAGAAACCAATTGTGTCTTCTTCTATGAATTCCACAGTAAAACCCTCTTCATCAGAGGTAAAATCCTCAAAGAAACAAAATAATTCAAAGAAAGAGGAACAATCAGAAGAAGACGAGATCGTGTCAAAGACCAAATTGTCTTCGACTTTGGAAGATTTTATGCCATCTACTTTGACGCCATGGGAACCACCCCACTGCACGACACAACCTAAATTGGTTAATCAGGCATAGTCTTCATCGGATGAAGAGTTAATATTTGGTTCTGTTAATATGATTCATTTAACAGATCCTTATGCCATTTGCAGTTTTGATTTTGATGAGCCTGAATTCCCTGTATCAAATAGAGGAATTAGAGGGAGTTCCAGAGGTCTGGGATACATAGGAAGATGTGGATATCCCAGAAACCACTATTCCAATTCTACCCCTTCTAGAACTATGTATGCAGTAGAAACTCGTGGTAGAGCCATTCAGTAGGCCCAACAAGAACATGAATGTTCTTCCTCCAATAACAGATTTAATCCTAGAAGAATTATTCTGGAGGATCGGTTAGAGGTTCCAACTTATTCATCTCAAAAAGTAAATAGGACTATTTGGTCTAATCTTCCAAAGCCAGGAGAATTTCCAAGTCTTACCCCGATACAAGATGCATCTACTTCCAAAGCATCAATGTATAAGGAACCTGTGAAACTACATGTTCTTGTTGGGAGATGCAGAACTTTGGATCAAAATTATGATGTATTGAAACACTTGGCCCAAGTACCGGAGAAGTTATCAATTTTGGATGCCTTGAATCTATCCAAGGATCTTTGGGAGGCACTCATTGAGGCTTTGTCAAGTCGTCAGGAGTTCAAAACTGAAATTGATGTGGTTGAAGTCAACCATGTAGAGAATAATCCTGCAGAATGCCATGCAGTGATATCTTTCACAGATAAAGATGAAGATGATGTTTTCCATATACACATTAAACCTTTGTAATTGTCTAGAAAGTTCAATGGTGTGGACATCCGAAGATATTTCATTGATAATGGTTTAGGATTCAACCTCATCCCCAATCGTACACTTCATCGATTGGGCCTCATAGAATCTGATTTATCTCCTTCTACTCTGATTTTGCAAGGATATGATAAAAATGAACAAGAACCATTGGGCGAGATTACACTTAGAACTCAGTTTGGATATCTTGTATCCAATTCAGATTTCATGGTTGTTGATCATGACACAGCCTTCAACATCTTTCTTGGAAGACCTTGGCTACATCAACATGCGGCTATGCCTTAATCATACCATCAATGCCTCAAATATTGTTTTGATGGTCAAATTGGGACATTGTATGGTGATAAATCCCCCTTCAAAACATGTGAGTCTCAATACTTTTAGGAGTAATTTTATCACATGAAAGGAAAGGAGAAATCCACAGTAAGGGAGGTTACCATGGTTAATGCTCCATATGGTTTGGAAAAGATTCCAGTAAACCCATTCACACATGTGAGTACAGATTATGTGTTTCCTATTAGTCAAATTGACAGGATAGACCGAAATCCAAATACTCTTATAGAAACCTCCCTGATGTCAATTATGACAATTAAGATAGACTACATGGGAGAAATTGGTGATTCACCTAGCAATGATGAAAGCTCAAATGGGGATGTCTTCATTTCATCCACTGAAATCCCGAAATTCTATACTTCACCAACCAGTCCAGAAGAAGTTATAGAAATGTTAGAGGTGAATGATGATGTCGATTCTCAATCCATCATCCCCTCTTTATTACCCAAGGAAGACCCATCATCATCAATCGGGTCAGAAATGGAAGCTTCTTCTTCAAGATGTTCAAATTTTAACATCTCTTCTGATCCTGGAAATTTTACTTCACCATCTACTATGCAAGTATAAATAGAAGAAATAAAAGATGTTAAAGAAGAAGAGGAAGATCTCAGGGATGCTCCTCCAGAATTTGAAGAGGGTATCTCTACCACCGTGGATGAACTCATAGAAATAAATCTGAGTACAAAAGAAGATCCACTCCCCACTTTAATTTGTGTGGCCATGACTCTTGAAGAGCAAGAAATGTTTATTTCATTTTTAAATTAAAATCAAGATATATTTGCTTGGAACTTTACAGAGATTCCAGGGCTTGATCCTGATGTTGGTACACATCGTTTGGGTTTTCCAGATGAACATCGATGATTTAAGCAAGCTGTAAGAAGAACACACCCAACTTATGCTTCTAAAATTCAAGTTGAAGTGGATAATCTTATCAAAGCTAAATTTGTCAGAGAAGTTCAATATCCCAAATGGTTGGCTAATATTGTCCCTGTTAAAAAGAAAAATGAAAAAATTAGAGTTAGCATTGATTTTAGAGATCTCAATCGGCATTGTCCTAAGGATTATTTTCCAGTTCCGATTACAGAACTCCTGATTAATGCAAAATCTGGATATGAAGCACTGTCCTTCCTGGATGGATATTTTGTATATAATCAAATCCGAATGGCTCCAGAAGATGAAGAATCTACATCTTTCCGAGCCCCTCAGGGTGTGTTTTTCTATCAGGTAATGCCCTTTGGCCTGATTAATGCAGGCGCAACATATCAGCGTGCCATGCATTGTATCATCAAACTCTTTTTAGGGAAGTTTGTTGAATGTTATGTGTACGATTTGGTGGTTAAATCCAGGAAATGTTCTAATCACTTGGATGATTTGGAAGTAATATTCGACAAACTTCGGCAACATAATTTGAAGATGAACCCCTTAAAATGTGCTTTTGGGGTAACCTCGGGAAAATTTCTCGGCCTTTTTGTACTCCATCGTGTTATTGAGGTCGATCCTGAGAAGACAAAGTCAATTCTTGGTATGTCACCTCCTCAGAATTTGATATAATTGAGAGGACTTCAAGTACACTTAGCCTATATTCGGCGTTTCATCGCCAATTTGGCAGGAAAAAGTTTACCCTTAACCAAATTGATGAAGAAGGGAGTTACTTACCAGTGGACTGAAGAATTTCAATAAGCATTCAATATTCTCAAGAAATATCTCTTGAGTCCACCGGTATTAATTCCACCTATTGAAGGAAGACCACTTATCCTCTATGTGACAGATTTAGAGTGATCATTGGGTGCCTTTATTGCTCAGAATAATGATGCTGGGAATGAAAACAACCTCTACTATCTCAGTTGGACTATGCTTGAAGTAGAAACCTGATATTCAAATATTGAGAAGTGCTGACTAGAATTAATCTTTGCAGTTCAGATGTTGAGACACTACCTTCAACATCACGAGGTCCAATTGGTATCTCGCAATAACCCGCTCAAATTCATCCTTAGTCATCCAATGCTTACAGGATGTCTGACAAGGTGGGAAGTGATTTTGCAGCAATTTTATATCCAATATGTGTCTCAAAAGGAAATAAAGGGGAAATATCTGGATGATTTCCTTGCTGAACACCCGTCAGTGGAAGATACATCTATAGATACTGAACTACATGATGAAGAAGTCTTTTCTATTTAAGATAATCTTCAAACATGGGAAATGTATTTTGATGGTTCTTCCAGAATTCTAACAGGGAAGAAAATAGAAAATCCTAAATTCAACAAAGTTGGGTTAGGAATTGTACTCATTTCCCTAGAAAAGGCAGTTCTACCTTATTCCTTCTCATTGTTGGGAGGCGGTACAAATAATGAAGCAGAATACCAAGCTCTTATCGCAGGATTGGAGTTGGCACTTCAAGAACATGTTAATCACTTAAAGGTGAAAGGTGATTCAGACCTGGTAATCAAACAAGTCAATGGGGATTATGCAATTAGAAAAGAAGTACTAATCACTTTATATGATTACTTCAGAGAGTTATTGGCGGAATTTCCTTCAGAAACGACATTTTCTTATATCCCGAGATCTCAAAATGCCCAAGCTGATGCACTGGCTAATATATCCACAACTCTAGCAGATCTAATTTGGGACGAGACAAGCATCATTATTGCCCATCGTCATATAGTTTCACCTTATGTTCATATCAGAATAGAGGAAATCAATGAACTTAGACCCATTCCCGAACCATATGGTCATACTACATGATGGATGACACCTATCAATGAATACCTCCAAAATGGAACACTTCCACTTGATAGAGCTGGGAAAGAACAAATCTGGAGATGTGTGGTCAATTTTACTCTTTATGATAGCCAAGATCACCAAGAAAAAATTCTTTACAAAAGAGGTTTTGAAGGAGTTCTCTTCATATGCATTGATGGTGAAGAGACAATGGCTGTAATGAATGAAGTACATGCATGAGTCTGTGGTGCCCACCAGTCTGGACATAGACTATCTGGTCAAATTAGAAGGCTTGGATATTCTTGGCCTTCAATGATACAAGATTGTGTTGATTTCACAAAGATGTGTCATTCTTTCCATGTACATGCCAACTTAATTCATCAACCCCAAGCATTGCTTCATACAGCTAAATACTCATGGCCATTTGCCACATGGGGAATGGATGTAGTAGGACCTTATCCTTCAGCTACATCGAAGCTATTTAAGTACATTATTACTTGTACTGACTTCTTTTCCAAATGGGTAGAGGAAATACCTCTCAAAGAAGTCAGTTCTAAATGAATTGTTAGCTTCATCAAGTCTAACATCATTACCATATTTGGTGTCCCTCATACCATATTAATGGACTATGGAACCAACTTCTGTTCATCCGAGGTGAGGAAGTTGTATCATGAATACAAATTGAAATCCCATCATTCATCTCTGTATCATGCAGCGGCCAATGGCCAGATAGAAGCTTTCAACAAGACTCTTTCAAACTTAATGCAAAAGATGATGGATAAAGATAAGAAATCATGGCCTGAAAAACTCTTTCATGCTTTATGGGATTATCGGACCACCACCCACACTGCAACACGGTCAACTCCATATTCATTGGTATATGGAACAGATGTAGTCTTTCCCATTGAGGTTCAATTACCCTCTCTCAGAGTAGCCATTTGTGTCCAGTCATCTACAGATGAACAATTTCAAAAGTTATTGGATGAATTGTAACGGTTAGATGAGAAGAGATTGTGCACCTTGCACCACTTGGAAGTCTATCAGAATCGAATAACACGAGCTTTCAACAAAAAATATCGTCTTTGTTCATTAGTTCAGGGATAATTGGTATTGGTTTTCCGAACACCAATGATACCAGGAAAGAAACCTCCCATGCTAGAGCCAAATTGGGAAGGACCTTATTCAATACATAAGGTCTACTTCAATGGAGCTTCTCTTTAATCTCGATGGATGGAGAAATCATCACTACTCCAACCAATGATATATTATTGAAGAATTATTTTGTATAATACTAATACATATGGTCCATGCATATGCCCTTAAACTATTTTCATCCATATCGTCCAACATGATGTTAAACTCTGTTGTCCTTGCTGCACGATTTTAAACTGAATAGTCCCTTACGTCCTGCAAAGCAAGACGTTAAACTGCACCATCCTTAGTCCATGTATATGACCTTAGAATGTTCGTACCATCGTCCAATGTGACATTAAACTGTGAAAAAGTCTCTAATACGTCCAACATGACATTAAACAATGTCCTCTTTTGTCCTCACTGCATGACATTAAACTGCACAGTCCCCTTTTCATCCAACATGACGCTAAACTGTATTGTCACCATCGTCTTAGCTACATGACGCTAAACTGTACAACACCCTTATTGTCCAACATGACGTTAACATGTGTCCATATATTTTTCCTACATGATTTTAAACTGTATTTTGTCCCTGCTACATGACACTAAACTGTGCAGCACAAATAGTCCTCACTATAAGACTTTAAACTGCATAGTCCCTTCATATGTCCTACATGACATTAAACTGTGCATCGTTAAGGTTGTTGTTACCTCTTGTTTCCCACACCGAGTATGAATCACATGATCTTAGAGTAAAACTTCAACCATAACAACTTCTCTGGGCCGCTAACCATGCATAAGTCCCAACACATTCTTTTTAGATCGTTGTCCTAAAAAATAACTTGATCAGCAATTCATTCTTCAATTGAACTATGAGGACTTTGATCCTAGCCTTCTTAGCTGGGTACATTGGTAACCTACTGAGGTTCAATCCCAAAACCAATCTCTTCTCATCAGTTCACCTCCATATCATATGATGTTGATATGTGAGGCATCCCCAGAACCAATACATTTTCCATTGGTTCACCATCATCCTAGCTATATGACATTAAACTATTCACACTTTTGTTCTGTAAGATAGTAAACTAAAGCATTCTTTGACACCCTCACATGAGGGGGAATTATTATTTACATTGATCTCCGATCATGTTATATTCTAAAGACTACGTGCAAACATCGCAATACCTGAACCTTTTATCTTGGGTAAAACCATCATTGCACTAATGTCCCCTTTTCACCCTTCATATGTAAGGACCAAATCTGTATAAAGGGTATTTCAAGAAATATGTGCGGCTTGATTCCCATCCTTATGGGATATGTAGGAACGTTCGATAATCCCTTGAATGTAGCCGAAGGTCTTTGGGCCTGACCCCAATTTTCACTTTCATTCCCTTGGCTGAAAAGTCCCCGTGAAAACACACACAGTGTATTCATTATTATGGTCTGAGCTCTATGAACCTAAACTAAGATTTCTTATACTCTCATCCCACAGGATGTTAAAATGTATTTCAAGAACTATGTATGGATTTATTCATATCCTTATGGGATACGCAGTGAAGTCCAACATTTCAATTCAGGACCTAGCCACAACATGATTATGGTTAGAATTAGTCTGTGTATCTCTACATGCATTGAACAAATGCCTATTTTTATGTGTCATACTCCTAACCTTGAATACTTCCAGATCTCCATAACCCTTTTCTTGACTTATGGTCACAAAATGTTTGGTACTTGAGAGTTCTTTTTCCTGACTATACAACACGTGCCTATAGGCAGCCTTGCATAAACAATCTACATAACAAACTTTTCAGCCCAAAGATGCTATTATTTGATGATGCAACCAATTAACTTAGGCGGCCCTGCATAATTCAACCCCCTAACGGGTTTGTTAAATAATGGTAACTTCATTCTTGGGAGGAAAACCTCTTTTTTCCTTATTTGTCTTGATGACAATATGTTGGGATCCTCAAAAATAGCCATCCTTAACATATTTGTCTCGTACTATTTTTCATGATCTAAAAGTATTCAAGTCTATGGTTTATATTTCCCTTCCCTACGATTGGGTCTGACCTTCGTAGGAGTGACATTCATCCTGTTCTTAGAAAATCTTGTTTGGAAATATCTTCTCCATATTCAAGTACCTCTCTCCATACAACAAACTCTATGATTTGGAAAATTTGAATCCCCATAAACTTCCATTGGATTTTTAGCAGTAGAAAAGTAAATTTTTGAGAGTTCTTTTGCCTGACTATGTAGCACGTACCCTTAGGCGGCCTTGCATAAACAGTCTACATAATAGTCTTGTCAGCCAAAAGATGCTATTATTTGATTATGCAGCCAATGCCCTTAGGTGGCCCTTCATAATTCAACCCCCTAACGGGTTTGTTAAATAGTGGTAACTTCATTCTTGGGAACTACTTCTTCTAATTCCTTTTATCCATTTTTCATATAATTCCTCAGATTGAAAATATCTTAAGTCATCGTTTACATATTTTCCCTCATACTTGAACATGGTAATATGTTTGCTGATAAATTATCAAGGAATTGAGTCAATGTTAATCCATTCGGTCAAAGATATATTGACCTTAAACATTATCCTTTTTTATGTATGACGTGCATGACTTTAAGATTCCCACAAAAGACAGGGGAACTCTAAAAAAAGTCAAGTCCCAGCTCACTAAGCATACATTTTGTATGATTTTAGGTAATATTGAGCAATTAAAAAGATTCAGAGTTTGTAGGGTTATTTTTTATAATCCTAGAAAAAAAATCAAACTATGCTTACTAGGCCTATTGTCTTAGGTAAAAATTTAAAGCAGGTTTCAAAATAAGTTACGAATAAATGATTGAAGATGATAGTGTCTTTCATTGATACAAAAGAGTTAGAAGGACATCCATAGATTATAGTCTCTTCTCTTTTCAGGAATTACAAAAGGCTGTCAACATAAATCTTCATTTTATTTACAACATCCCGAGCTTCATCAACAGCCACTTGAAGCTCATGGACTCAACCAACTTCACTCTTTTCTTCTTGAGGAAGTGCTTTATTGGCTTCAACAAATCATTTGTTTAAACTCCTTCCAGTGAATTTTTCAATTGGTCAAGTTCCCCAGTAACAGCATCAAACTGTTACTGAAGGTGCATCTATTGGACAACCTTCTCCTTGATCTTATGCTTCAGCTCCATTAACTTGGCAGCATGATCATCCTTAGCATAGGATACCGTAGCCTCAAATTCACCAATATTGGTTGACAACCTTACTCTCGTCAAATCTTGATGATACTTCTGCTCCGGCTCCTTTCATAAGATGAATTGTTTTACTGCAACATGGATCTTTTGATATCCAAAACCACCAATTCCCAACATGACGAACAGGGACGACAGTAAAGGAATCTTCGATGACAGCTCTTCTAAAGGCACTTCGGATATGATCTTCCATATGTTCTGCCATGCCTTGTGTCATGAAAATTGGAGTACCTTTTATATGTCCGAGTCTGACTCAGCATCACTATCACAGGGGGTAATATAATCCAGGATTAATTCAATTAGGGAAGTTCCTTGTTCTCTCCTCCCACCATGACCCATGTTTCTTCACTTTCAATTTCTGTTGGGGAGGAAACTGAGGCTTTACCTACAGATCTAGCCACTTAAATTGATGGCCCTACATAATCAATTGTTATTTTGGTTAGTTTCAAAGGATAACAGAAGTTTATTGTCTATCTTGTAAATTAATTACAGTCGCAAAAAAATTGTTATCCCTTACCCAATGGTAGATTGGTAACTTGAGAAGGCTCCACCCCATCTTTCCTAGCTTCAACAGGATTTTCAGGATGAGTTTCAGGAAGATCTGCCATGTTAGGCTCCACTTGATCTAATGTCTCTGCAATATTAGGGTTTTTATACCCCCTTCAGGCATTGGCAGTTCAGTAGTTTCCTCAGATAGAACTGCACATTTCAATTGATCATGATTAGAGATGTAATAAGAAGTTATTTTTAATAGGACGAAGTATAAAACTCATGTCTATAATCTTCTAAATTACATGGTAATTTAACATGATCTAAAAAATCTTCAAAATATGTGCCAAGTTCCATCATTTCATCCAATGTAACCTCAGAATCCTGGTTAATCTCTCCAGTGGGAGCATTTGATATGTCTTCTTGGCGACCTTCATTCTCTGACCTTTGACCCTGGGCACCTTCTTCAGATAAAATAGTGGCACTAGTTACAATGGCCACCAAAAGATCTAGTGCAGGGGTTGAACCTAAAGTATCACAGAATGGAAGTCAGTTGATGTTTCATTCAACATTTTATGAAGAATTGTTAACTTACCAGAAGCAGGTTCTTCTCTTCTTGTAGTAGAAATAGGAGTGATTCTGGGAAAAGGTGATGGTACCTCTTCAGGAGCAGCCAAGACATCATGAGCTTGTGATTTTTCACCAACACCCCCCGTTGTTCTTAGAATATGGTTATTCCTCTCACTCAAAGGGGAAATTGAAGAATCCCTTGTAATCCCAAAAAGTATGAGCAACCCTTTAATGGGTTACGACTCATGATTATCTGAAGGACTTACCACTACTGATGAAGTGTTTAGTTGTGGACTTCTTCCTTTGATACCTTTGTCTCTTTGGTTTTTTGGGAGTGTCGAAAACCTCTTTTATAGGTACATGAATTAGAGAATGGAAATCCATGTCCAACTCCTCATCCATGGCTTGCTCTCTTGGAGATATCTCACCCGACTCATGAGGAGATTCATTATCCCTAATGGCAGTACCACCAGGGCTATACTGTGGTGAAGGAACATCATCAGTTCCATTCTATTCAAGCTGCAGGATAAGGAAAATAATTTCCTTGATTAACAAAGCTTTGTCAGAAATCAAGTTACAAAGAAAATAAAGAAATAAACTTACATCTTCAGGAGCCACGTAATCGGGACACTCCTCATCTTTGGAACCACCCTCAATGGCACCACAATATTTCATTTCCTTCACCCGCTTGGTGACAAGAATGGAATCATCAGGGGAATATATGATCATTTCCATCTCTCTGATGTAATCCCGCACTTCATTGGAGTTATCCTTGTAATGGATATCTGTAGAATCCAAACGATTCCCTATTCTAGGTAGGTGTAGCCCCTCGCACAAATCCATCCAGGCAGTTTCATCACTGCGGTATAAACTCTGCAATGTCTGGACAACCTCTGGTCGTAGATATTCATTATGTGCCCCAGAATGCTGCGAGGAAGATCCTACAATCTTGGACTTCAGCTACTTCCCATATCCGACAACTACAGAAAGAGAATAAGAAAATAAGACTTGTTTCTCTATAAATTAATGATGATTAAATTTCTCCAAATAAGTAACTCACTAGAAGTCAATGGAGTTGGTCTTTTAATTTTGACAGAGGGATTATATCTGGCATGAGGCAGCTGTGCCGCATGTTGTGCCTCATCATCCCAATCTTGAGAATCTGGGGAATTAGCTTCGGGTGTTGTAGAAGAATCACCTTCCAGATGAAGGGTTTCTTTCTCTACGGTTCTTTTCCTTTTCCCCACCCGATAAACTGGATGATTCAACAGCCCTCCAGGGTATGATGCCATCCAGTTCTCGGCATACCATGTAGTTGAGTTACTAGCCACTTTATCAACCGATAGATCAAACACTGCCCCAGTCTTCTCCCTAGATGTTAGAAACCAAAGCTATCTGGAAAAAATCGGATGTTGCTCTGACCTGACATGCACAGGGGGGGATACAACATTCTTCTGCGAACACATGAATTAACGTGAAAATATGTATGGAGAATAGGCCTCACATATAATCTCTTCATCAATCCCGGTGTCATGTACACCATCTCTACAGGCCAACATGTATGCCATCAATTCCAAGCTGGCATTTCCATCATCTAAAAACCACCCGGTTGGCGGGTTTCCATAAAGAATGAAATTGAATTCCTTATAAATGCTCATCCTCGCCTTCATTTCATATAAATTTAGATCTACCTAAGCAATTCCAGAGAATTCCTACACTGATGGACTGAAATAACTTCCGGGGATCTGTACTCCGTTATGTACATTATATGTTCTGAAGTGAGTGGTGATCCATCCCCACAAAACCCGGAATGGTCCCAATATTCTCAAAGGAGACTTACCCATGAAGACATGGAGTAAGATCCTTTGAATCTTTGTTGAAATGGGGGTATCCAACCCAATAATTTTCCACTCAGCCAACTTGGCTGCAACAATGAAGGTCCCTGCCCTGACACCTCTCTTCGAATCCCTAACTGGAAAAAGATAAACACTAAGATAAAAAGGCCAAGAAGCCCACCAGACGAGTTTTTTTGGGATTCTATGATTCACTTCATATCCCCACTTCTCAAATTATCCTGCTTTTAGAGTCGGCCAAAATGTTCCAGGAGCACCCCTATTCTCTGTTTTACGGCAGGTGGTAGGACGAGTGGGCCCCTTCTATTTGGGCCCCTTCCCCTTCAATCCCTTCTCCTTCAACTCCTTATCCTGCTTCTTGGTAAGAAACATATTCATCCACTCCTCTGGATGAATATACTTTCTAGAATGAGTTAAGGAGGTCTCTGAACTCTTGATATTGTGAAAGATTTTCAATAATTCCTAAGCCAAAGTTGGGGTCTTCTCTGAATCATTCCAAGTCTCCTTAGGGGGGATGAATTCATCATAAATGTCGCCTATAATTGGAGCCCCCGAGATCTTGTGGACATCCCACAGACTGATGCCTACATCTCCATTATTCAGATGGAAAGAATTGGTTTCTGGGCTCCAATGGCTTATTATCTCCGGCACAAAGTCATCATTCCTGTAAACTTATTTTTTCCCAGCCCAGATGACTTCATATATTGCATCTCCTTTTAAATCCTTGACAAACTCTGCGCAGTTTTGTCACACCCAGTATGCACACATCCAAGTTAGCTTCACACCTCCTCCAGGATGAAAGTCCAAACTCTTCTTCCAGCCTTTGGATTGATCCATCTGAGAATTTCATAAGATTAAGGGATAACAATGTGGTTGCAGCTCAGGCTTGTGAGGTTTTGGATCTGAGGTACATTGGCTATGATGCATTATGTAGGCCTTCTCCAATGCTCCAGTATTTACAAATTCTCTTCCACCTGAGATATTTGCTGAAGAAAAATTGGTTTAATTCTGAAACCCAGAATTTGGGAGATAGTTCTTTGCCTCTGGAATGGTGACTTCTTGCAGATGACCATAGCCATACAAAGGTAGATAAATACTCTGGGGGAAGTCAAGATGATAAATCTTCAAATACTTGGCCAAATCTAGGAGAGTGTTGTTGCACATATCATAGTAATATTGGCTAATAATGCTCATAATATCATCAACTCGCTTGCTGGCCAGTTCATCAGTTGTTCCAATTCTTCTTGGAGCCATTGAATCTGCACAAAGGAAGAATAATTAACTATTAATTGAGTTGATTTTTCATAAAATTTGTGTAGAAAAGTGAAAAAATGGCTAAGGAATTAAGGCGCGCAAGTCCCAAAGTTAGCGCGCAAGTATAAGTGTGTCGCACAAGTTTTGGAGCGTAGGTATCACCATGAAAGTCCAAATAACTCTACAGCAGCGCGACACAAATGGAAGTAGTGGAAAACAGAGTAACTTGCGCGTCGAGGGAAGCTTGCACGACAAGAGATCAGAAACATTCAGATTCAGTGCTTTGGTTGAGAAATAACCGTGTATATATAGGCAAGGCTGCACCCCTTGCACCGAAGCCTGCGCGACACCGTCTACCCACTCAACACCTGTGCGACGTAATTTGTGCGCTCAACACTTGTGTGCCGCATGTTCTTTACCTTAGAGTCACATCCTCATTTATTTTGGATCCAACTTTGAGGGGGTTCTTTTGTTGAAACTCCATTCCGTCACAAAGTCTAACCACTGAAAAAGGGAAATACCTTATTCAAAAGTGATTCATCCTTTGAAGAAACATAAAAAATCGACAAAGGCATGAAGAAGGATTTGTTCCCACTTGGGTCGCGCAAGGTTTATCATGGTCACGCAAGTACACTTGAGCGCCACATAGTGGTCGCGCAGGTGACTTGTGCGCCCTCTTTGATTCTCACCCAAGGTCTTGAGCATCCTATAAATACCCCAGATGGGCCCCCTATTTTAGGATGGAAAAATTCCAAAACTCAGATTCGAGCTCTCGGTGCCCCAGTGTCTTGTCAAAGCCTTCCAAACACTTCTAATGTAATTTCGTACCTATAATGGAAGGTCTATAGAGAGGGAACAAGGACTAAGTGTTAAAATTCATCAACACCTACGTACCTAAGTGTCTGACCCTTCAGTGAATTGAAGACACTTGGGTGCCGCCTTATCCCTTCAATTAAACATGCGCACCACTCTTTTGGAAGCCTTTAGGGATAATATTAAGGGCTTGAGAAAAGTCTTGCCCAAGTATTACCCTAAGGGTTGACTGTCGCGCATGTACCCATGTGTCGCGCAAGTATACTTGCGTGACCAGGACTTGCGCGCCCACGAAGGACTTGCGCGCCCACGTAGGACTTTTGCGCCTCTCTTTTTTTGGGTGCCCCTTTTGCCTATTCACTTGTTTTCTTAAAATTCACCTCTCCTCTTCAAGTTTTAGCCTTCAGAATCCAATTCAAGGTCATTTTTGGCATGATTCCTTGGGTGGCTTCCTTGTCTGAAAGTAATTATGTGGAACATCTCTCAAAACCTAGTGATTTACATATATTTATGTCACTATAGTTAGAGATTCAATTCATTCAACCTCATACTTTAAAATGAGAATAATATTTTTGGGCATCCTTTTTAGGAGTAATCCCCAAGTGCCCTTAATTCTGGGCCTCCTTTTCAGGACTAAGCCCCAGTCATAATTCCTCTAATTTGGGAATCCTCCTAAGCAGTAAGTCCCACTCATAAATTTCATTAGCTTAGGCCTCCTTCTCAGGAATAAGTCCTAAATATCAAGTCTCCTTAACAAATGGGCCTCCTTTTCCGGAGTAACCCCAAATCTCAAAATCCCAAATTTGGGCATCCTCCTTAGGAGTAAACCCCAAGTCCCCTAACCTGGGACTCCTTTTCAAGAGTAATCCCCAGTCTTCATGTTCCCTTAATTTTGGGCATCCTCCTCAGTATTAAGCCTCGACTATAATTATTATAATATGGACATCCACCTTAGGAGTAAGAGCCAAGTTCCCAAAATCCAAATTCCCTTAACTTGGGCTTCCGTTTTAGGAGTAATCCCCTGTTATATTTCCCTTTAACCTGGGCCTCTTCATTAAGAGTAAGCCCGAGTCATAATTTCTCTTAACCAGTCTTAATTTACTTTTTATTTGGGCTTCCTTCTCAAGAGTAAAACCCAATCATAACTACTCTCTAGTTTTGGCATCCTTCTCAGGATTAAGTCCTAAGTAAAGTATACAAATCTCCATAAAGCACATATACGTTTATAGACCTTGTTTCTGGGTTTCATAACAGAAGTAAATCCTAATCTTCATCTATCTGGGTAGTCATACATATATAAGCCCCACATCATTTCTTATAATTGCATATTTCATGGAATAATTGTCTGGTTTTAACAATACCTCTTGTTTCTCACACCGATCATGACTCACATGATCTTAGAGTGTAAAAGTAATTATGAAATATTTCTTTGATCCATAAATCATGCATAAAACTCATACTTCTTTACTGGAACTATGTGGGTTCTGATTCTTTTTCTAGAAAAAAGGATATGTAGGTAGCCTATCTGCAGGTACGATCCCAATTCAGAAATAATCTATGTCCTTCTAAATGACAATAAACATAAAGTGCCCTGCTGAGGGGTTTTAAAACTAGTATGGTTATCATAAATGACCAAGATATATCTATATAATGTATTAAAGGATACCATTGACTAAGAATCTATAAACAATTACAGATGATTCGCTATCAATGAAGAACCTTGAATACATATAAAAGATTCTCTAAATATCATACATATCAATCACTGATTTTCAGATCTAAAGGAATGCTCATTTTCATACTTGGAAATTTAATAACTATTCACGAACATAACTTAAATCTATAAAGAGAGTCCCAGAGTAGACAATAATTCCCCTCAAAAAGGTGTGATGAGTCTGACCTCCCATCCTCTTGACCAATGTAAATTATTAAGCCTCATCGGTTCACAACTAATAAGAACCTACCTTTGGAAAGTAGGTACAAATGGATATGGAATCCTTGGATGTTTTCGGTTCTATGAACAAACTCGTTAGAAACAGCTTGGAATGTTTGAACCTTAAACAAACAAGGTCATCCCCATTTTTAGAGGAAACAAGTGGATCCATATATGAGGTAAAGTGGATCTAATTATTCTATATTGTTGTATATTTACTACATTTAAAATATTAACATAAGTAAATTCGTTTAAATTATGTTTTATCAACACATAGCCTCCAAAAATGTTTGGTTGTTCTAATAATGGTGATTTTACTTATATGTATCATTTTTTATGAAATAACGATACCAAGAGACCGTTCTATAATTTTAAAATAATTGATAGGTGTTTTTACCTCTATTAATGGAATAGAGAATAGAAGGTGTAATAAATATTTCACGAGGCCATAAAAATACTTTTGGCAATCTTCATCCCACATGTTTTTTCTCCTATTTTTATCAGTTTACTAAAGGGAATAAATTCACAACATAGTTTTTAATGATTTTCTCGATGTAGGTGAGATTCAAATTATTTACCCTCAACAATATAAGGTTATAGGGAGGAGTAATTTCTGGTATAACCATTTTTTTCGTAGGATCACATTTGATGTTTCCATGATAAACTGTGAAATTGTGAAAATTACCTAACATTACTCTAATGTAAAATTAAATGGGTTCTTCTTGAGGTTTTGTGATTGAGGATACAATATGAAACCATTATTTTAGAAAAAAAAATTAGATACGTTTTTTTTAATTTAATGACTATATAATACATATAGTGTGACACCAAAGCTTCAATTATAGATGTCTTTTCTTTCTAAACAAACAAAATTATTTTGATAATAAATTTATTCCAGAATGTGATCAAAACTAAAGTGTAAAATTTTTTAAATTGTATTTGATGAAATTTATTTCATTTTTGAATTTACTATGTCAAAATTATCTTGGGATTATTTTTTTTAGATTTTTCAGAAATAGTTGATATATAGCTGAATAGTGCAAAATACTGATTTTAAAAATTGTTACTTTTAAGGAATTATGATGTTATAATAATAACATATGAGACCCTAAAACATTATTTTAAATAAAATATATATTTATAAATTATTGTAATTCATATAATTATATAATATTTATGTTATATATATTTTGAATGTTTTATAAATCTAAGTAATGTTTTTTCAAAATAAACTATTTCTTCATTATTTTCATATAATCAAGTATTTACATGGTTACTACAAGTTTAATTTTGGTTTTTAATAAAAATGATAATAATTTTATTTATAATAATCTAATTAATTCATTTAGGATCAATTTTACACTGTATTTTTCCTTATAATCATTTTATGTATAAAACTATTTTCTAAATTTTATTTTCGTTTTGTTTTTCATACATATATTTAAATTAATTTGAAAAAATATAAAAATTGTATCATTTATAATGTATTCCATATTTTTAATCTGAATAATTAATATTATATAATAAATTCAACTTAATTTTTGTTCAAGATTAATTATAAAAGTATTATAATTTTTTCACCATGGTTACGGCTAAAACTTTTTTCTAGGGGTACACTAAGAAATAAGGGTATAAATGAAACATAAAATTCCTAAAACTCATTGAATGGTTTTATTTTAATATTATACTTATAATATTTAAATATGTTACCATTTGGATCAACTTTAACCTATAAATACTATTTATATTACTAAGATCTTCTAAGTGATAACAAGTGTGTCTTTTCCCTCACTTATAAAAGGGAACCAATTACTATATCTTCTTGAAACCTATTGAGATACTAATATATATGAATAATTACCCAAATACAATAAAAAATTATCCTAATGATATATTGGATCCTATCTCATCAAAGCACCATCCTAAAAGTCTTATGGTTTTATCCCATGGTGGTTTTCTGAAGGAGATACGTAACTTTTAACTGAGTGGTTTCATTTTAACTCCTATTATACCTCATTAAAATATTCTATAACCATGGTCATATAATAAAATAAGTAATATTAAATATAATTAAATTTTTAAATTATGGTGTAAAAACCTATATTTCTCTCCTTTCCATAATACATAATGTAAATACATCATTAGTGTGTACGTATGGCTTACCATCTCCAAGTAGTGGTGTAATTCATTTTTCATCCCCAAATTATATGGATGGTTATAAATATGTATATAAATAATATATATGATATATATGACATTATTAATATTATTTAAATATAATATATTATTTACCTTCTTACCTATCCACACGTAAAAAATGATAGAATCACTCATGTGTACATGTGGACTACAACCTCCATGAAGTGATTTGATTCATTTTTAATTTATTCCGTTCAAGGATAATTATAAATATGTTTAGAGTTAATATATATTTCATTTATATAGTTATTAATATTATATATATTATGAACCATGAGTAATGACATGATATGGACCCGGTGCGGGGTGTCTCTCCAAGTGGCTCGGTGAACCCTCAATCCCCAATCCCTAATTTGTTGAAATCAGAGATGTTAGGATCTCCCATTGCTAAACTAATTTACTCATTTCCTCCTTCGATCTGGAATGGGAGCCCTTCTTTGTATCCACATCTTATATAGTGAAAGAGAAAATAATATTTGAAGATAATGGTTCGGGACAAGCGACGAATACAAAATATCAAGGGATTTCATTCCTCAAGTATATAAACATATCTGATCTACCAAAATCCGCACTGAAGAAATCTACCATGTTAAAAAAATGGATAATTGAGGATTCTCTATGGAGACCAATCCTAATGCAATTCAACAACAGGCTTAAATGTGTATGTTCTCTATCATGGGTCAAATTTCTTACTTAAAGGGGACAAACCCTGGTCGTATCTTGATCTTAAGCCTTTCATTGCTCACTATTGGGGATTTGCTGTTTGGAATATCATCCCACTAGGTATGGGTTATTTTTATATTCTTCTCTCCTTTCATGAATACATTGATCGGGTATAGAGGATAGGTAATTTACAACTCAAACTTGGCCTACATCATATCACTGAATGGGAAATTTCTTTTAATCCAAACACTCATAAGAAAAATATGGCACAGATATGGGTTAGATTGCCTAACGTCAACTGGTTGTTTTTGGCATCGAAAGATCTTAAATGACATACATTCTTGTATTGGTACCCCCTAAAGATTGATCAAAGAACTATAAATGCTGAGGTAAGATTATTTTATAGAGTCATGGTATAAGTGAACATAAAAACTAAATAGTCGCACTCTATTCCCATTAATTATATGGATTATAATGATGAAGTGACGATTGAATATAATAGAAATCACCCTTTTTGTGAGTACTATAAAATCATAGGTCACTCAATACTAAATATTAGGTTAGTGCATAAACAGGCCTCCCAACCTTTTGGTATTCAATGGATCGAGACCAAAAACCAATGAAAGAAAAAGGTTTCGCCTTTAAAAACCTCAAACTTCTAAGAAGAACATTGAAAAGTGGGTTATCAAATCTAAGACCATGAATCCCTTAGGGGTTGAAATGGATAAATCCTTGGATGATTTGGTGGAGGAACAGGAAAAAGAAACCAATGACTAATGTATAACTAATGAAATTGAAACAACTGTTATGGAAATTCTTAAACATTCCCAAAAAGCTTCAGAAGCTACAACATTGGAATCCAATATTAGCTACCCTATAAAGCTGGTGAAAGATTTTCATTCTGAATGGACCCCCCTAAAATTCAGGAATGTAAATCACATTTTTCAGTGTTACCCACCGGGACCATGAATGAATTGAATTTTTACCCCCTAAAATTCTCACAGGGTGAGGAAAAAGTTACACTTGTGTACAATACTGTCTAATCAGAATGCAACGGACCACCCCCTGATACACTTAATATTGAAAATTCCAATACCAACTTGATTATTCAAAAATATGGTATTGATAGCAAATCTAATGAAAAAACAAGATTTATGTCACAAGACTTATGCTGAATAGGGAAAAAACCTCAATACTGACAGTACTACCAATACTAAATGTCCCCAAACATCTCATAGTTTTGAAAATACCAACTTTTCCATATTGTTATAAGAACCAATATGTTGAAAACAGTATAATTAGGACAATAAATATAATAATTTTTCTATTTCAGGTAACCATATTAATATAAAATCTAACTCTGACAATGGAAAGAAAAAGGTCACTACTGGAATAATGAATACACAATTCACTTCTCCTTCAAATGTTTTCTCAATAAAAACTGAACTTTTTAGCCAGAAGGAGATGTCATTGACTTCTCCAAACTGTCAATTAGTTTCATCTTCAAACAAAAAAATGGGTGATACTACACCTATGGATAAAAAAGGCTCAGGTACACTTTCTTCTACTTTTATAAATCATTCTACAGGTGGTTCTCATACTGTCAATCATAGTTTTGTTTTGGTGAATTATGTAAATTTGATTACTACTCAAGGTGTAGATCATAATGATATTTATATTATAAATTATTTATATTCACATGTGAATACCTCCTGGCATGACTCGCCCATGAATAATACTATGTAAATATCAACAAAAACTCCTCGTCTTCTTCTAAAAATAAGCTGAAACATAATAGAAACCCAAGAAATGCATAAAAACAGAAATGCTTTTCTAGGAAAAAGGGCTTCGAGAACAAAAAATGAGTTATAGCTCCAAAAAAAGGTTTAAACAAATATTATCTTCTATAATTGTCAAGGTATTTCCAACTCTGACACTTTTATCATTTTAAAAAGAACGATCAACACTCATTGACCAATGATGTTTTCTCTTGTTGAACCGAAAAATAATTTTTCATCTATTTAATCCTATTTATGTCACCAAGATTATTCTTTTGCAGGTAAGAAAAATCATCCAATGTTGAAACACTTTGGGGTTTTTTCACACAATTATCTTCAGATTGTTAATTTTTTTTAATGTGAATGAGAAAGTCTTTACTTGGGACTTTATAATTGATGGCACTCATTCCATATTCTCCTTTATTATTTCTAAAAATATATACCAAGATATGATGCCCCATTGAAATGACCTTACCCATTTAGGTACCAATATCAATACTCCATTGTTTTTTATTGGGGACTTTAATACCATTCTAAATGCAAGTGAAAAAATGGGTTTGTCCCATGCTGATATTTCCATCAAAGAATTTGAAACTTTTATTGAAGACAACAACCATGTAGAAATTAATCTTAGTGGTTCCAAGTTAACTTTTTATAGAAGGCACTATAATAGGGTGGTTTCCTCTATGTTGGATAGATCCTTCATGAACATACTTTCTTTAGATAAATTGGACACTATCTATAGAATCACCCCCCATAAGTTGCAATTTAACCACCATCATACTCTAGTCAATTTCTCCACCAAAAATATGAAACCCTCACTACCATTCAGATTTAACAATTTGTGGTTTTCTTATATTTAATTCACTGATGTCAACATAATGTTTTGATCATTTATGTCACACTTCAGTGATACATTTACTAGTTCTATTATATTAAAAAACCTCAAACAGATTCTCAAAAGTTGGTGTAATTCTACATCCAAACAGTTTAACAATGAAAACCTTCTTCACAAGGATGACATTAGTCAACATCAAAACAATAACACTAGATCTGAATTCAAAACTGATTTGACTCAATAAATCAATCTTTTGGTAAAATGAAACTCTTTTCTCACCTTTAAAGAGAACATGATAAAATAGACTTTTATTGTTAAATGGTTATCTAATAGTGATAGAAACATTATGTTCTATAATTCTCTTTATAGAGTCAGGAAATCTTTCAAACTATTATCTTTGTTAAAGGTGGGGAAAACCTCTTAGACAATGAGGATGATATTTCTAGTCATATTGTCTCTTATATTTAATCAAATTGAAATGGTCCTAAGAAGAAAAAATACCTCTTTCTTAAGGTCTTTTTGAAGGTGGTCAATGATGAGGATATCATTTTCCTTCAAATAAAGCCTATTGATCATGAAATTAACGACACTATCTTTTGTTTGAATCTTGATAGTTCTCTATATCTTGATGGTTTTAATAATCGATTCTTTAAACATTATAGGATGTTATCCATTTGGATGTTTGTAAACTTGTCAGATACTTCTTCCCCAATGGTGTCGTCCCTCATGGTTTGAAGGATCAATTTATTTCATTGATTCCAAATGTGGATAATGCTTCTGATATCCACCTATTTAAACCCATTTCTCCCATTAACACCCTTTATAAAATCATCACCAAAATCATTGCTAATATAAATTCAATTATCATTGAAAAATTGTCTCCTAAAACAAATTTGTTTTTATCAAGGGTAGATCCATACATGATTGAATTTATCTTATCTCTGAGTGCTTCGACACTCCTAACTAGGTTAACAAAGTGGGTAAAATTTCTATTAAACATGTCATTAATTTTTTTTGATACCATGGATTGGAGCTTCATCTTCAAGGTTCTTCAAGGATTTGATTTTAATGACTTAGTTATTACTATAATCAGAACCCTTTTCAACTCAACCTCTATTTCCATCATAATCAGTGGTTCTTCCAAGGGATAATTCAAATGCACCAAAGGTGTATGGAAAGGTGACCCACTATCTACCATTATTTTCTCCATTGCAGATGATTATTTCAGTCGCCTACTCACTCATCTTGTGGATCATACGAAACTCAAACCCATTTATGTTTCTAGTAATGTGAATGCTCCCACACAGCTTCTATATCATGATGATAACATCCTTTTTTCAATGTGATAAAAGAAATATTAAAAACCTCAAAAATGATCTATCTCATTATGAAGTGGTTTCTGGACAAACCATTAGTTGGGAAAAATATTTTATCTTATTTGTAAAAAACATTCCTCTTAGTAGGAAAAGTAACATTATTAGTGACTTAGGCATTATTTAGGGTTCCTTTCCTTTTACTTAACTTGGTGTTCCCATTTTTTGAGGAAGACCCAAGTATTCTCACTTTTCTACAATTGTTGACCAAGTTTTTAACCAACTATCTTCTTGGAAAGGTAAATCCCTCTCTTTTGAAGGAAGAATATACCTTGTCAAATCCAATATTATTTCTAAAATGGTTTACTCCATCATGGTTTATAAATTCCCAATTTGTATTATAAAAAATTTGAATATCTCAATCAAAACTTCATTTGGACTGGTAGCACACTGGAAATAAATCTTGTGAAAGTTCCCTGGTTGGCTTCTTTCAAACACATTGATAAGGGTGGGATTGTCATAAAAAATCATAGGTACTTTAATGAGGCCCTTTAGGCGAGACACACTTAGAAAATTCTTTATAATAATCTGTATTTTGTCTCCTTTCTTAGAAAGAGATTTCTTAGAAAACATAAGGAAGGAAAATTGAACTTACTCATCTCTTATATCTGGACATATATTAAGAAATCCTTTTTAACCATTAGGAATGATTCCAGGTGGATGGTTACCAAGGATTCCTCCATAAATTTCTGGTTGGATAACCAGATTGGCACCCCCTAAATATCTATGATTCATCCTAACTAAACCACTGAAATCACCACCTACTCGATTAAGGGAATGCTAAATTCTCATAATGATCATCTTCTTGAAGCCACCATGAATATTATTAACAAATATTCTTTCTCAAACTCTGATGACTATTAAATTTTCAAACCTACACACAATGGTATTCTTAATAGAAAAACTTTTATAATCATTTTTTCTGTAATTCTAGAACTGATTTTTGTTGGATAAAACTCTTTCAAAAACCTTGGATAAAACCTTTAGGATTCAATATTATTTGGATCCTTTCTCACAATATATTTCCCACAGGTAAATTCCTTTACTTTTTTGGTATTCAACATTTCTCCAAATGTAGGCACTAAAATCAACATAGTAAAGACACTAATAACCTCTTCCATTCTTGTGCTACTGCCTCTAATATTTGGAACTATGTTTTTGAAATTTTTATCTACATATGCTTGGTTCTTGACTCTATAAACAGTCAAATAATTAGATTTACAGAACTGCAAAATTCTCATCAAATTAAAAAACTCTTCTTTTTTGTTGTTGCTGAGCTCCATCATGTGATCTGGTATGACAGAAATACTATTAATAATATAAAATCCCCAGTCAGTCATAATGCAGGTTGGATATGGACTCTTATTTCTATACATGAAGATGCATTGATGAAAAAGGGTCACTACAACAACGCTGTTGATGAATTTACTATTCTAAGAAGTCTATATATTGAAGGAATTTTTTTTGACCACATCGGAGCTTTGAAGTGTTTTTGCATTCTCCCATTCTTGGTTGGATTAAATTCAATGTGGATGGTGCCTCAAAAGGAAATCGAGTTCTTGTGGGTTGTGGCACCATCTTTAATAATCACCTGGGTTAGATCCTCAGATTATTTCTTGGGAACTATGGCATTGCCTTTTCTTTGGAGGCTGAAATGATGGGTATGATATATGCTATTACTTTTGCAAGGAGTCATGGTTGGAACAATCTCTGGTTTGAAAGAGATTCGACAACCATGGTTCAAGAAATTTAGAATAGTGTGAAACACCTTGCATGGTTGATCACTACCCGATTAATGGATTGCACCCACTTGCTTCTCGATACAAACTATGCCATCAATCATATTTATCATAAAGCTAATATGGTTGCAGATGGCCTTGCTACCAAATAAGTAAATCAAGTCATTACATTGCTCGATGATATTCCTATTGAGCTTCTTCATCTTCATGATAAAGATTTTAATATTATTACATCCGTTAGACTCATGTAATATTTTTTCTTTTATATAAATTTTTCTCTGGATTTTAAAAAATACCATTAGTAATATTCACATACAAAAAACTATCGGACGAAAACATACATGAATAATGAAATAGTAATAAATCAGAAACAATGATTTTTATAATGAATTATTAATAAATGTTTCTTGAAATGTAATTAGAGGATAATATATTCTATATATGTTTATGGTTCTAGAATAGAAGTAAATTAAAAATTAATTTATTATATATGATTATAAAATAACTTATAAAGAAATCCAAACATGATGTAAGGGTATATTTCACAATTTTATCCTTATTTATAATTGTTTATGTTTAAGTTAACATTGGTAAAATTATATGATATTTCTATATTAAAACCCATGAATTTTATTCATAGAGGTTCATTTATAGGATTTTCAAATATGTTTCCTATTTTTTCTAACTTAAATAAAAAAAATTAAATATAAATTGGATTTGTTTTTCAACTTGGTTGGGAATACTTTTTTTTAATTTCCATATTTTACATAAAATATTTTCAATGTGTATTTTATCCTTAAATGAAATATTAAATTCATTTTTCCCATGCTGTAATTTCTATAAAATATTTTTAATGGAATCTACTTCACATTTTCTGAAAGAAGAACTTTTTATCGAAGGTGTGAACAAAAATATTTGTTTAGTTGCATACCGCATGATCAAATTATCCTGATACCATGGCTAAAGTTTTCTCAAAATATTCCTTTACAGGTTTCCAAGTTCATTTCAATGAATCATTTCCCTCATATTATTTAAATATATATATTATGAATAATATATGTCAAAATGAAAATATAATTTTCCACAAGAAACGTTTCAATGGTTAGTTAATATTATTTTAATCAATGTCGATATAATTTGATGAATATTATACTATACTAAGGATATAATCAAATTTTATCATCCAACTTTTTTTATTTGTGAATATTATTGTCATTTTGACTAGGTAAATTATTGAAATTCCATATTCTAGTTCATAAAATTTGAATAATTGCTGATTATTAAAGAATTCTTATTAAGTTGTATTGTTTATTCATATGATGAATGCATTTGATTTATTGGTTTATTAATGTAGATTGAGATTTCATATCTCTTATATGCATTAGTAAGTCTCATGAGATAAAATTGGTTGGGTATTAGCCATAATAATTAAACATGTATGTAATATGCCTTAGTGTGTCGCCATTTACCCATGTTTAAGATGTCTAAAAGATTAATTACATAATTATGAAATTAGTTAATGACTTAAATTTTATTATTTGAAAAATTATGTTATACATGGATATGTTTCAAGATAATGTTATTATTTATATATTTTTATTTGATCGTCATTAATTTCTGTCATATTATGGATGCCTTATTTATTATATTATAGCTTTCACGCTATCAAATCTCATAATAATCACCTAATCTCACCAGTTAATGTTTTATTTCCTAGGAATGGTTGAAAGTTTACAATTATTTACATGTAATGGTATTATATAGGGAATAATAATTTTTTGTTAAAAATAATATTTTATATTTTCGGTTTTCAAATGTAATGTGAGATTAAATTTTTTCCAAGAAAAAAACTATTTGATCCCTCAATATGTAATAACATGTATAAGGAGCCAATGAAATAATACAACCACTAAATTTAGGATCTTAATTTAGGTGATATTATAGTTGGTATCATTGAAATTTTTGTAAGACCCTTGGGAACTAGAATTAAGAAAACATGTATTAAATAACATAACATTATGAAAGATTTTACGGATTATTTTAAGTATAGGGTAATAACCTAAAGCTTTGGTAAAGTAGAGATTGTCTGATTTTCCTAGAAAATTCATCCCTCTAGAGATACTAGTAAGTTGATGCGGATATGGTACTGATACACATTGGGTTAACTACTCTAAAAGTGTTCAATTGGGTATTAAAATGATCATCACTAGTTCATGATGAGTGGGATAAAGAGTACACACTTGGTTATACACTCCCAAAGATATACCTTGGTTAATTTCCCTAGTTAAAGTATTTTAAATTATGAATTTTAATGTTATGATCCCATCTACTATATTCCATTATTTTTTAATTCTTCTTAGTGGATGGAATGGAAACTCTTTCAATTAATTTAATATATATATGGATTTCCCTCTTGGAAAAGACTAAGGCTGGTTCTAGAACTGGAAAATTTATAAATATATTGGGGATTTATGTAATATTATAACCAATAATTATGCTCATATGGAGAATCATTCTAATATGTAAAGTGGTGTAAAAAATATAGCATGTTTTATATGACAACAACATCCATCATTAAATTGAACCAAAAACCAATATTATATGATCCATGAAGATGTTCCATAGAAAATATATTTACCAGTTTTAGAAGTAATTAAATGTATAAGTTTGTTAAATAGATTTATCATCTCATTACGTATTTAGATCAATGGTTGTAATTAATTCAAAAAACACTAAGTATGATGATGAAATATCATGCTTTGAGTTAATAGATTTTAAGGAACTTTTTCTTTGAAAAAATTTTCATTGTGAACAATGATTATAGATAGATAGACAATTACTATGTCTAAGAATGAATGAGGATAACAATCTTGTTATGTATTAACCCACATTTACATGTTTATCAAGTCATGTTATGGAAAACCTATATTATTCAAATAGTAATATTTATAATTTGTTTGAAGTGATAAAAACAATCCACTAACGGGAACTAGTATCCTAAATATTCTCATCACGTGAGGGTATTGTAGGATGTGCAATCAAGATAGGGAAAAATTATCCAATATTATGACTTAGAAATATAGGAAGAGAATAAAAGGATGACTAAGCACCTTATAATGAAAAATTAGATAATAGGAAGAGTATATGTGGTAATTACCAACATGTGATACTTTTTGGAGGAAACACCTTGGTACATGCTTGAAAGTAATAGGAGTTTACTTCAAATGTGGCGACAATGTACATCAAAATCCTGAATGAATGGGAAAGGGATAATAATTCAAAGTATAGTTATTTAAATGTAATGATATGAGAACTATACCATCCAATTTACCCAATTCAAGGGAACATAAAATAATTGGTTTTAATGGGATAAGACCAATATTATGGAATTAATACAACCAAAGCTAAAATTTATGGAAATGTGGTGAAAAGTACTTTACTCATAACATAATAGTTATATAATGATTTATTCGATGTTGGATATATACACACTTTTATAACATCCATTTTTTCCAATAAAATTAAATACTTTTACAGCACATTATGTAGGAAGTTATAAATAGAGACACCTAAAGGAAATATTATTACAAAAATATATATAATTCAATCCCCATTATGATGAATAGACACAACCTATTTGAAAATTTATTTTTATAAATATAGTATAATTTGATAATCATTAGTATGGATTATATTCTAAGAATAATTAAAAGGTTTATTTTCCAAGATAAGTAGATCATGATTTTTAAAGAAGGTATGGAATTCCTTGTCTTTAAAACAATGACTTCATCATTTGAATCAGGCTTGGATACACCCTTATTATCCCTCCATAATGTAATTATTGGAGAAGAATAGTATTTTGTTGAAGATAACCCAAATATGAAACCTATATCCAATAATGCCTATATAATATCCATATTGAACCTAGTAGAGTAAAATAAAAAACTACAATAGTTGTGTTATAAGGGATTCACATGCCCAAGTGTTTATCCTTTAAAGGATGTTGTTCTGTTTTTTATAAAATAAGGATAAGACTCTATTGGTGTGTACTGATTATAATAAAATTGAAGCCATTAAATTGAAGAATATGTATACTCTACCTCATATTTATGACTTGTTAGATCATATTCAAAGACATAAATATTTTTCAAACATTGATCTACCTTGTGGGTGTCATTAATTATGATTAAGGGAGGAAGATATTTTAAAGACATAATTTTTATAAGTTATGAAATTTATGACATTATATTAATTTCTATTGTATTGACTCATTCACTCTATGTTTTCATGGATATGAATAAATTATTTTCCAATGAATATCTTGATAATTTCATTGAGGTAGTTATTAATGGTATCTCTATATACTCTAAAAGATATGAAGAGTATAAGAGTAATTTGTGAATCATTATTGAGACTCTCATAGAGTTTGAGTTATATGGTACATTTATCAAGTGTGAATTATAGCTTCAATAATTTCCTTTTATTGAAAATATTTTTTATAAGGATGGAATATTAGTTGATCCTTTAAATAAAAGGTAGTCAAGGAATATCAAATAACAAAACATATAACTAAGGTACATAGTTTCCTTGTATTATTAGGTTATTGTCAATGGATTGGAAAAAAATTTATTGATTAGGAAACTCATTAACAATGTTGATATGAAAAGGGGTTCTGTTCTTATAGATAGAGTAATGTAAATAACTTTTTAAAAAATTAATGTGGAGGTTTATAAATTCAATAGTGATGAAATTATCATTGGGAGTGTGTGAATTTGTGATATATAATGACTCATAAAATATATGAATGGTTGTTTCCAAATATAGAATGATAAATTTATTTCCTATTGTGAAAGTAGTTAAAAATCCATGAACAGAACTATCAAAAAATTATATTGATTTTGTATCCAAAATGTTTCCATGAATATATTAATGAATTAAAACTATGGATAAAAATTTAAGATATAAATTGATCACAAGAGCATGGAATATAAATTTTCATAGAAATATTTTAACATGAGGGAAAATATATGGCTATAAATACACAAGTATTTTTATTTCCCAATACACTACCA
Organism: Viscum album; assembly: GCA_963277665.1. NCBI lineage: Eukaryota > Viridiplantae > Streptophyta > Magnoliopsida > Santalales > Viscaceae > Viscum > Viscum album. Next base: position 76,341,735 of record OY728163.1, on the reverse strand, counting down.
CCTTGGTAAGTCTAATAAGTTAGTTGGTGTGTTCTGTAGGAAAGATAATGAAGTTTTAACTATGATAAAGAATGAAAATTATTCTTTATTAAGGTATATAGAAAATATTTTTAATGGAATTATTAAGGAAGGGGAAACATAATAACTTTTCGAAATAATTCCTCAAAAATCATAATTGGAAAATATAAAATCATGACATATATATGATAATAGTTTATGAAAGAAATTTATAGCTATTAATGATGGGAAACTTCTGTATTTTTTTTATTAAAGTTGGTGTGTTGAAATTTTGAAAAAGGTTATTTGTTTTCCCAAAGTTTAGATGAAGGGAGAGTTTTTAAATGAAGACCATAGTGAAATTGTTTTTGTACAACTTCAAAGCACAAAAATGTATCAGGATTTGAATATTTCTTGTAGGATAGTATGAAATGGATAGTTAAAGACTATGTAACAAGTTATTTTTTCCAACAAGTAAATCATGAGAGATAACACCCTAAAGTATTCATGTAACCTATAACAATACCTTTTTTGAAAGTGGGATGATATTATAGTGGACTTTTTTCCTATATTACCAAATATTCATAGAAATAATGGTTCCATATGGGTTATTTTTTATCTCCTTACCATGAATTCACATTTCCACTCTATAAGGTAAGATCTATGTCTTGATCACCATGAAATAATATATACAAATTATGTTGTGAGACTTAGTGGTACACACATTTCAATTATACCCAACCATGATCTATAGTTTATATAGAAATTTCGAAAGGGACTCCACAAGGCTCTTAATACCAATCTATGCTTGTGAAATATCTATCATCCTCAAAATGATGTGTAGTGTAAATATATTATTCATACATTAGAATAAATTTTGATGGTTTTATATGTTCACCTTAAAGGTACGTGGGAATATTATTTACATTCAGTGTAATTTACATATAATAATAGATTCCATTAAAACATTCAAATGGAACCATATGAATAATTCTATAGAAATAAATCCCATACCTCAATTTTTTGGATAATGTTTCTAAAAGGAAACTTCAAGGCCCAAATCTTATAGGGGATACAACAATGAAAGTGAATACTTTTCAGAATAATATTAAGGAAACTCAAACTAGGAAAATGAGACATGTGGATAACCAAAGGAAGGATCTATAATATCAAGTGGAAAATAAATTACATTTGAAGGTATCTTTATGGAAAGGTGTTATGAGGTTTTTCAAGAAAGGGAAACTAGGTCTTAGGTACATCAAACCTTTTGAAATTATAGAAATAATTGGAACTATTTATTACCATTTTGAAATGCTGCTAAGTTCTCTGAAGTCAATAATGTATTCTATATATCATTATTTATGAAGTAAGTACTAGAACTGAACAATTGTTCACCTATAATAAAATATATTTGTAATTATATTTATCTTAATGTGGTTATACTACCCAAATTCTTGACACTAAAGGACATTTATTTCATAATCAAACGACTCAGATGATAAGGGTGAATTATAAACATCATAAAATAGAAGATATGACATGGAAAACTCAAAAAATTCTGATGAATAACTACCAATATTTATTCAAGTTGTGGTATTTTATAAATTTCATGGAAATGTTTTTTGAAGGGGGAAATAAAGTAACACCATTTCTTTAACTATAGTAATATTTTCTATCTAAATAAACAATAGTGTAATGCACATATCCTTATTCATGAATGTCATTAAATACTAAATTTAAAAATTTTATATATTTAATATAAATAAATTAATTTAATTATATAATTATTCATGTCAAAATTAGGTAACCATGAATTGTTTAGACTATTTAGAAATGGAATATTTTTATACGATTAGAAAAAAATACCAACATTACAAATATATCACTTCATTGAAATTTTAAAGATATATGAATAAATTAAAAGATAATAAAACCTTTTTTCCTAAAATAATTTACATTATATAATTCATATCAGACATATAAAAATAAAATGTTCATCTATTATTTATATGCATAACAATATAAAAATATAAGTAATATTTTGTCTAAAAAATTGTTTCTCATCCTTTTCTCATAACAATATATTTACATGGTTAATTTAGGATTAAGTCTCGTTTTAAAGATAAAAAAAATCCATTTATTTAAAATAATCCAACTATCTAAATTGGTTTTAACAATATAAATTATTTTTCTTTACAATCATTTTTATACTTAAAACAAATGTTTTTCTAAAAATGGTTTTTGTTGTTTTTTTGCATACTTATTTTAAAATTAATTTCATGTTCATATAAAAATTAAATATTTTAAAATATATTCTATATTTTAAATATTAATAAATAATATTTTTTATTATGTTAAACTTATTATTTGTTCATAATGAATAGTGGGAATAGTAAATATTTGTTGATATGGTTTGGGAAAATACAAGTCTACATTGGGTTTAAAAAAGAAATACGGGTTTAAATGATACATAAACTTGATTATAAATAATTTTTTGGTTGTATATATACCATAGACTTATCATCTTTTAATATATCAAAATTTGGATCCACTTTCACAAGAGTAAGACCTTATATTTTTAAAATAATTTAAATAATTACAAGTCTGCATTTTCCCTCACATATAAAAGAGAACCAATTATCATGTCCAATTCACACCACTTCAACCACATAAATCAACCAAAATTAGAAAATATTATATCCAAAACATCTTACCCATGACCTATAGTCTCTTTACAAATCACAATTCCAATCTAGAAAGCATAAGGTGTAAGCCAAATGTAGTTTTCTAAAGAAGTGGTGTAACATTTAACCATGTGTTTCCATTTTATTTCCTCATATTCCAAAATTGATCTTATATAACCATGATTATTTTATTTTCTATTTTATTTTAAAACCCCTATTCATCTTCTTTTCATTTTAATGAAAGATTAGACATTTCTCATGCATACATATGACTTACTATATCCACATAGCAGTGTAATTTTTTTTTCATCACCAGATTAGCTGGATAGTTATAAATATATAACTAATGAATATATATGATATTTATTAAATAATTAATATTCTATAAATTTTATATAAAATTATTCCTTTTACCCATTTTCTCGTTAAAAAGTCATGATGTCGATCATTCTTGCATGTGGACTACCACATTGGTAAAGTGATGTGATTAGTTTTTCTAGTCTAAATTTCAAGGATAATTTTTAATATATAGAAAATAAATAATATATGATATTTATATAATTACTAAAATTATAGATATTATGAAGCCATGAAAAATATGAAAGGATTCAAACCACCAAATCAAATCTTACCAGAAAAATGAAAAAATAAATACAACGAAATGATTATTTTAATAATGAATTTTTAATATAATAGTGTTGAAATATTATAAGTGGATCATATATTTTAAGTATTTATATGGTTATGGTATATAATCATAATAAATTTAAATTTAAAATTTATGAGTCTAAAATTAGTCACGAATAATGTCGAACATGATGTGGGGGTTTATTTTACAATCTCATTCTTATATTGGATTTTTTATCTTAAAGTTTTCTTTAGGGAAATTATATGATATTTACATATTAAAACCAAACAATTTTCTTCTAATCAGGTTATTTATATTTTTATAAATTATTAGTTCAATTTTTATCTTCTTCTGAATCAAAAATAACAAGGGAATGTTTTAAATCAAAACCAAATTTATTTTTCAATTCAGCTATAAATATTTTTATTCTATATCCAAATTTTCATTAAAATATTTTCAAGAATGTTTTTTTATATCCTATAATTACATATTTAATTCCTTTTTACCATTATTTTTATTTTTATTAAATGTTTTAAAATGAATCTTCTTGTCTTTTTTTAGAAGGAGGCACTTTTTACTGAAGGTGAAAATAAAATCATTATTTTAATGCTTACCGTATGAATAACATTTAAAAATATCATGACTAATAATTTATTTGAAGCATAATTTAAATGTATCCATGGATACTACCAAAGAAAGTTTTCCCCTAATATTTTTTAAATTTTCATATTTTAAATAAGGGGCATCCAAATGGAAATGTTATTTTTTAAAAGAAATTATTTTTTTATCATTAAAAAATATTTCCGCCCATGTCAACATCTATTGATAAATTTTATAATTTATTGGGGATATAATCTAATAATAACATCCACCATATTTTTTTCCAATAAATTATGATCATTTTTATTGCAAAAGTATTTACATTTCTTATGGTATTTCTTATAATGAAGATGGTTTTAAATTATTATGAAATGTTGATTAAGATGTATTGTATATTCATATAATAAATTCAATAAAATTGTTAATTCTTTGGTGTGGTATATAATTATGTATCCCTCGATCAATAAGTAGGTGTGATGAGACAAAACATTTTTTCATTTGGAATAGGCTTTACCCATTTATGTAATATTTCATGGAATGAGGACTTATCTATAAGATTAATATTTCTATAATTATCCAGTCCATCATTGTAAAATTATTTATTTATTTATATATGATTATTATAATTGTTATTTTACACATGTATATTTTTCATTGTCATATTATTATTTATATGTAATTATTGGATCAAAATTAATTCCTTCCATATTAGTAATGCCTTATTTACTCTGTTAGATTCCACTATATAAATTCCCTAACTGAGATTATTATCTCTCCATTTGAATTAGTTTATTATCACCATTAGTTTAGAAAGTTTAGTATGATTTTATTCAAGGGTATTCTAGATGTAACAATATTGTTCTCAAATAAAATACTATGTTGTATTCTATTTTTTCAAATGTAAAGTAAGATTAAAGTCTATATATAATTTTCAATGACTATTAAACAATTTTATTCCTCAAGATATGATCACTAGTATATAGTTATAATGTAAAAATGTAACTAATAACTATATAGTACTATGTTTAGGTTTAAATATTTAGTATTAAAGTACCTATTTATTCAGAGGTTTGAAGATGTGGTGCATTACCATTTGATAAGTGTATTTATAATTCTTGAAACTGAATGGCGTCACATTATAAAAATTACTCATCAAAGAGTCTTAAAGAAAAATGATCCCTCATCATTCTGAGCCGTTAAAATTATATTATAGCTTAAATAAAAATCCATGAATGAGAGGGATTGAAAAAATATGGTATTATAAATCAATAATCCCATGATCTGGACATGTATTTCTTGTTTCAATAATGACCGTTCAATTCATGGAAGATAATACAAACTCTAATTTTTAAAATAATTTTTACAATGGGGACAACATTAAAATGATATTTGGGGTATTGTACATCCTAAATTAAATTTCACTTGATCAAATTATTAAAATTTACATAGAAATTTTCCCCAATGAGATGGATTGATCCTTATATTATCAATTTTTTACCCCAAGGGTCAACCGATCAATGTATCTAGTGAACATCTACTTGAGGATATAGTCTTGATATCTATATGTAATTTTATAAAATTATATTTGAGTATTTAATAGAAAATGAAATGTATTTATAATTATCCTTGAGGTTCAGAGACTCGTTAATCATTTTGGTTCATGAATATTCTTCCGTACACAGATTCACTTTCTTGGGTTCATAAATAGTTGTTAAACAACTGTCCATAAATGTGTGTGGCAGTATCTATAATATCTCCCGTTTTAGAATCATTAAGTGTGGAAGTTGGAATAAATTTTTGAGATTAAATAAAATATAAAGGGGTTTTATTATATCCATTATGAATATATTCTTCAAAATATGGAGGGAGTTTTTCATTCAGGATAGTTACCATACCAATAGAGGCCTAGTTTTCCAAAAGTTATGTTTAATTTTAATGGGATATTTTTACCTAATTGAACATTATTGGTTGTTTTGACTGGATATATATTAATAATTTATTCAAATAAAAATATTGGGTTTCATAATTGATATCTATGGTTTATATAAAAATGTTTCCTTCTACTAATAGAGGTGGAAAAAGTTTTTTGTCCATGAAGAGAGAATAAGGTGTTTTGGGAATTGTTTCCATTTGTTGGTAGTATATTATGATTTCCAAAATATAATATTATTTACTCAATGACATAGATACAGAGTAAAAACATCGTTTCAACATATTGAAAGGGTTGATGTAGGTGGATTCTAAGCCATTTGGGGATATAATTAATGTTCCACCTTCAAACTATAATTATTTTCCTTCTCAATATAGTATATTGTATCAATATATTAGAATTTTTATTAATAAAAGGGGGAATTTGTGAAAAATTACCCCTATTTTACATATATGAAATATTATTTTTCATATTAATGAAATTATTATGGTACTACATCATTCAGATGAAGATACAGTCTTTTTAACAAGGCGGTGAATGTGGTATATTAAAAAAACACCATGAATATAGAATCTGACACAAGTTCCCCAATTTGGGCATTTATTGAAAGATGCATAATGGGTTTCTACTCAATCTTATTATGGACATGCATTTTTAGGATGGATGGAGTTGGGTTTTCTTCCTTATATCTTAAATTGTGTAGATTCTGAACTAGAATGAGGTTGATTCTCGATCCATCGTTCACTTGGGATCAATGAATATGGACATCATCATTTTTTTAATCAAATATTAAGATATAATATAACAGATTATAATTGTTTCTTTATCCTTATTAATGATGTAAATGAACATGTTAAAATCTATTGTCCGGTTTTCAACACAATATGTTTCAGTGGTGTCCACTTTAATTTCAAAAAATCAAGGATTTTATAGAGCCTAAATGGGGTCCACCCTAGTTCTATGGAGAGATGGATAGAATACAAAATTTGAAGTAAATAATAATGTAATGGATAAATGTTCCAAAATATAATTTTTTATCCAATGTAATATACTTTATTCCATGTGGTTGTTATTGATATTATGGCCAAAAATAATGAGTTAGTTTTAACAGTGATGATATTATTCCTATGTCATAATTAAGGGATTTTTTATGGGATAGGTTGACTTGATTTTTTAACATATTGAGATTTACTAAGTGACTATTTTTATTAAAATTAACTTTGTGACTCTCTATTTACTAATATATAAACCAATATAATAGGATTTGAATGAGTCCTAGATGATCTATTATTCTAATGTTGTTCTTATTGGCCCTTTTGAAAAAAATTCTCTTAGTTTTATTTGTGTGTATGAAGTAAATGGGAATAAAACATATCATCCTTGTTCTACCTTGGTTATATCTTCCCATTTCATTGTATCCTCTTCCATGAATATTTCCAAAAAATTGAAATTTCTAGGAATCATCTTTGTTAATGAACATATTATTCAGATGAGAAGTATTTATAAAGGAATAATAATATTCATTTTTCGAGGAAACTTATATTTAGTGGGTTATTCTTTCCCTCCTAATTATGGGATAATGGAGACTATAAGTGGTTGGACTTGTTTGGGTACCATTGAGGGTTCCATTTACTATTATATTCTCTTTGAATAATGATTATTAGAGTTTAGGATCATTGAAAAATAAAATAAGTGGCTATAAGGGTTTTAGGGGTGTGGGGTTGGGATCATAACATGATTGTTCAATATTGGCATGATGATTACATGTGCATTTATCGATTCATTATGATTTTTCTAAATTTTTTAAATATTTCATAATGCTCCTATTCTTCATTGGGTGGAGAGATGAAAAATATGTCACATGAATTATTTTATTGTATGATGTTATCAAATTTTCCTTTAACAAAATGTAAAGTACGTCTATTAAGAAAAATAAATTATAAGTAGTATTCCTTGGTATCTAGTGGTAGGTGTTGTTGTTATAAAAATGTTAGGTCCACAAGGATGAATACCATGAGAGGGGGGGTGAATCCGGGTATGACTAATTTAAAATTAATCCCCGTTCTGATCTTGTTTCGCTGTTAAGAAAAACACTCTTCTCTCTCTTTCCTATTTCACAATATAAACAGAAAGTAAAGAATGCATAGGACACAACAATTTTACTTGGTTCACCGCTAAGGGCTACGTACAAGGAGCATATTCCGACAGGTTTCCGGTCGTACCAAATTCCACTATACTTCAATAGCTGTGGATTACAATGTTCGGGTACAGTCACTCTGTCCCAGGCTCACTGCCTTTGCAAGGTTTAGGGCCAGCTCACTACTTTACCAAGGTTCACTCTCTATTTCTCTCTCTCTGGCTCATTTCTGATGGAGAGGATCACCTTCTTCCTCTTCCTAAGATCACTCCTCTAGAAGGGAATCCCTCACAGTTTATAGACCTGTAGGTCTCTTCGTTTGCATGAATACATGCATACTTGACTGTTGATGGATGCTCTGTTATAGTCCAACTTTCATACACTGATGAATACCACTTTTCCTCTTAACCAATGGGCAATTCACTTTGGAAACACCTTCGCAAAGCACCCTACTTCGCTAGGATACCAATTTCGTGAAGCTCAAACAAGCCTTCACGATGCTCCGACCTTTTCACGAAGCACTACCGTGAAGCTCAAGTCGTTGCAGAGCAACTTCCTGCGCGAAGCTCACTAAGCCAACACGGAGCGCGCAACTTTCGTAGAGCTACAATAGCCGTAGAAAATCTCTTCTTTCGTGAAGCACACATGCTACGTGAACTACCTTCGCAAACTGAGAGAAAATGATTTTCTTTGAAAATTCTCTATTTTTCTCTTGAGGGGGGCCAGCCTCTATTTATAGGCGATTCCACCGACCCTCGAACTTTCCACGCGAAGTCAACGCCACGTCATCTAAAATCGCGAAGCTCCAACGTTTTCGCTGGAATTATGTCCAAATCGCGAAGCAGCACGATAATTTTCCGATTGCGGATCTCATCATAATCGCGTAGCATCATCGTCAACATTCCTTTGCGCCTTCTCCGTGAAGCTCCATCGCAAATCCCTTCACCGCCGCGATGCGCTTCAACTCTGTCGTTCGCGAAGCGTTGATGTAATCTTGAATCATCGCCACATCCATTTTTCTGGTCTTTGCGAAATCCAATCCATGCATCCCATCTTCACGAAACCCATGCCTTTGCCATATAAAAATATGATCATCATGGAAATCCTATTTTCGCGATGCTCACCAAACTCCAAATTTTGGACCCCCAAAATTTGGCAAACACTGGGAAATGGAACCACCTTGTACTGCTCTTTTGTACCGCCTCCAGATCATCCATTCCTTTGTCATCATTATTTGTCAACATGGATTGTCAACAACTTCTAGGGAACTCGACAATTCTCCATGGAAACCTTATTTGTCAACAAACACAATCAACCGAAAAATACTGCAATGTTACCTTGAGAGATTTTTTCCCAACAATCTCCCCCTTTGGGTTTGTTGACAACCCTTTATAACTCTTATCAGAATGATTTTGTGCACGTTGATACCTCACTAAGTCTTCTTCCAGCCGCTACCACCATTCGCCTCTTGTGATTCTGATAGCGTTCAATGATTCACTTAACACGTACTGTAAGCCCACATGAGCAATGCTCGGCGTGAGAAACAAGAGTAGTATGAAAAGTTCATCAATGAATCACTTCATGTCAAACAACAATTGTCGATTCCAACCTGATACCAATTCTTAAATTGATACCAATTGTTGAACCACACTGATCCCAATTGGTGATGGCGGGAAACCTTATCTCACCATTCCAACACCATTGTTCTGCTTTTATCACGATCCTCAGTTGTCGTGATTTCTATGCTTTGATTGATCACTTATAGCATCGTCCGATTTAAGAATCTCCCCCTTGCTCATTTCTCCCTCTATCTGGCTGCTCCACTAGTCAGCTTCTCCCCGTATCTGTCATGATTTCTCAAAGAGCCACACTGTCTTCCCCTTGATCAATCGCTATTTTATCCCCCTTTGTCAATGAACCCAAAGGTCACTCCTTTGTAGTCTGTAACATAGTAGAGAACACATATCAGCACATTAGGGAAGAACACATCAAACCTTGGGGAGAGGGGGGTCCACATCCACACTAATTCAAGTGTGGGGAGTCGACTGAACTCCCAGAGCCAATCGATGCCTCTCAAAAGCTTCTTTGGGTAAGGCCTTTGTCAGAATGTCTGCAACCTGTAGCTCGGTAGGCACATACTCCAACTTCACGATTCCCTGCTCAACCTTCTCCTTGATAGAATGATACTTTATCTCAATGTGCTTTTTCCTTGAGTGATGTAAATGATTTTTGCTGATATTTATAGCACTTGAGTTATCACACTAGATTCTGATTGGAGACTTCACTTCAACTCCCATATCTTCAAGCTGCTGCTTCATCCATAATAATTGTGTGCATGCTTTAGTGGCTGCAATATACTCAGCTTATACGATGCTTAATGAAATGAATTTATGCTTCTTGATTAACCAAGAAATACATAGTCTGCCAAGATAGAATGCACCTCCTGATGTGGATTTCCTGTCATCCGTGGAACCAGACCAGTCTGCATCAGTATATCCCAATAACTCTGTCTGAGATTTGTCGTTATATGTCAAGCCAAAGTCCACTGTGCCCTTGATATACCGAAGTATTATTTTCACAGAAATCATGTGACTTTACTTGGTATTACTCTGATATCTCGCGACTTGGAATGTGGCGAGAATAATATCTGGCCTTTTCATGGTCAAGTACAACAAACTTCCAATAATTTTCCTATATTCTGTGATATTAACTTCCTTGCCATACTCATATTTTGATAATTTCATCCGGGTAGCAACCAGAGTTTTCATGTCCTTGGAATTTTCCATACCAAACCTTCTTAAAACCTACTCGGAAAATTTGTATTGAGAAATGAATGTTCCACTACTTCTTTGTGTCACCTGTAAATGAAGGAAAAATGTTAGCTCTCCAATCATTGACATTTCAAACTCATTTTTCATGAATTTAGAAAACTGTCTGCACTGAGCTTCATCTGATCTGCCAAATATTATGTCGTCATCATAAACCAGCACCATCATCCTTTGATTACTGTCATTGCTGAAATAAATATTGTAATCAACTCCTCCATGTTGGAAACCAAGCTTCTTCAAGTATTTATCAATTATTGAGTACCATGATCTTGGGGCTTGTTTCAGCCCATACAATGCCTTCTTTAGCCTGAAAACTTTGTTCTCAACCTCATGAATGAGAAAACCATATGGCTATTCAATATACACCTCCTCTTCCAGAACACCATTCAAGAATGCAGATTTGACATCCATCTGAAACACTTTGAACTTTATTTTCACTATTATGCCCAAAAATAATCTGATTGTCTCCAGCTTTGCAACCAGTGAAAATGTCTCATCAACATTTATACCCTCAATCTGAGAGTGTCCCTTGCACACTAGCCATGATTTGTTCCAAATAATTGTGTAATCTTCACTCATCTTATTGCGATAGACCCATTTAGTCCCGATGACATTCTTGTCTACTGGCATCGAAACAATCTCCCATGTCTGGTTCTTCTCAATCTGATCAAGCTCTTCATACATAGCTTGAACCCTGTTTTCATCTTCAGCTGCATCGGAAAAACATTTCGGATCCACCTGAGATAAAAATGATGTTTGCTGTAATGAATTCATTCTTCGAGTCTGAACTGGAGGTGTTTGATCACCAATGGTATTCTGCCTTTCAATTTCAGCTCGACTCTTTGGCTTCCTTGCAGACACAGACTTGACACTTTCTCATTCCTCATCAGTATCTTCTTCTGAGTCATCCTCTGCCAATTTTTCTCCCCTTGTGTTGCTTACCTCATCATCACTTTCATCCAGGAACGTTTCACTTGGTCGTTGAGTATTCTGTTCATTTTCAACTATAGTGACATCATTTCTCTCAACAATTTTTCTCAGCCTTTTGTTGAAACATTTATACGCTTTTCTTTTTCCTGAGTAGCCAAGGAATATCCCCTCATCTCCTCGTGCCTCAAACTTCCTGTGATTTTCTTTGTTGAGAATAAAACACTTACTTCCAAAGATTTGAAAGTATTTCAATGCTGGCTTCTTTCCGTACACCAGTTCATACAGAGTTTTCCCTTTCTTTGGATGTAACAACCCGAGATTTTATAAGATACATTATTTTTAATTTCATTCATATCTTCTATTGTATGACACACCAAGATTATCTTGCGCTATACGCAACACTGTATTAGCTTGTAGTATATGAAACACTTTTCTTGGCTATTGTTACACACAATTTCAAGTTCAGTTGAAGAAGTTATTCTACGCAACATTGAGTTTATATATATATATATATTCAATGTATAAATAAAATATGGTTGGATTCTGTTGTACGCAACAAAAAAGGAGTTGTGCACTACACGCAACCCTGACTTGGCTTGCATTACACGCAATCGCGACCTTCCTCGATAGCGTGTTTTGTACGCAATACCGGGTTTTACTAAAAAATGATATATTATTATAATATTGTTATGAACTAGCTGTTATGAATAGTGTTAACTAAATTTTGAATTTTATAACATTATTATTCATCTTACACATTTCTAGAACTTGTTATAAGAACAAACTAACTTTTTCGGGTAAAATAAGTATTTTTAAAAAAATGCAGTTTTGCCGTCTTTTGATGGCGCACCCACTTTAAATCTAGTTTTTGATATGTTTATAAGTTCAATTTGACAAAATAAAATTCTTCTTTTGAATCAGGATAAAAAAATTTACATTAGATAAAGTTTTTATATTTTTTCGATAACTTTCATATTTTAATGAATAGGTAAAACACGCTATATTTTAATTAAAAACAACTTTTTTCATCGTAATATCTTATGTTGTCAAATTATAATATAGAATGGTTTTAAAGTATAAATAGAATATATTTTTACCATTTAATATAATTTATGTCATTAGCATTGATTTTACCTTGAATTCGTAGGTTAAATCAATTCAATCTTTTGCAATGTTTTAAAGAAAAACCCATTTTCTTTCGACAACGGGATTAATTTTAATTTAATTTCTGAAACTTTTGTGTATTGAATTTGGAAAAATTGATTCCATATTTGGAATCAGTGGATCCAAATTATGTTAATAAGCTACTTTTTATTTTTGGGAATTATGAATAGTAACTACGGTAAATTTTATTTACCATAGTTAAAGGTAAATCGGGTAATTAAGGGTAAATATAATATTTTAAAATTACCATAAAAAATGTCAAAATACTATTGGATGACTAAAAGTTTACCAATATCACCTAAGGGTCAGATTAGATTTATTTAATTAAATTTTTTCAATGAAAATAATTTAATTATTATTAAAACCAAAGAATGTGACAACATGTCACTTTCTTAAATCTTATAAGTATAATAATTTTAATCTAGTGATAAACATCATGAAACTTCGAACATGAATAGTCTTCAGAAATCTAATACAATTATCTACATCACATGAATTTATTTAGAATTTTTAGGGATTAAATAATTATCATTTATTATGACACAAAGATGATGCAGTAGTTGTCTTATTAATGAAATATTGACATAATTGATGTTATAAATGCCCAAATAAATGTAATTTGAGTCTTTTTATGAATTAAACTAATTTTCTAGGTTAATATGACATGTTAGAATATATTTAATTAACTTTATTAGAACTTATCATTCTGTTAAGAGTTTCACAAAAATAAATTACTAAATAGTGTCAAAATTGACATAAAATAGTTTTTAAAACAAATATTATATTATTAATTGTTATTTTATTCCTAAAAATCTAAGGTTCGGAAAAAGGACTTATATAAGGTTATATATATTAATATTAAACAATTTGGGGTATGTTTGGCTTCTTATAGTAAGTTTATTAACCTTATAGTGTAAGAACACAAGAAGACATGGTAAAAGTAAAATTATTTAACTTAATGTTAAATCTAAATGATAATGTTAAAATAGGAACCTAAACTTGTCTAAATTCTATTGTATGAGAGGATTTAGACCCATCCCCACCTTAGCCTCGAAATAAATCAATTTGGAGCTATTTAAAACCGAACATGACTTTATAATAAAATAATATTTTTAGTTTTTCCAAAGGAGCCCCTCTCCTCCCTTATAAAAGGGCACCTCCTCCCTCTATTCCTCACACAACTTTGAGCCTTCAAGCTCAGCCAACCCCTGAAAAATTCTTTTCTCAACTTCCCTAGAAACATCCTAGAGGTTCTGGTCTTCCTCAGAGACCAATTTTAGTTCCCTAATAGGAGGTCTCAAAGAGGCGCTTCAAAGAAGAGTTAATTTCCGTTACCGATTCTTTCACCTTTATTTCTTCTTCCACTTCTTCTTCATAGGTTGTTTCATTATGAAGTAATAACATCAGTATCACTAATATACTGATATGTTATTATAAGTATGAAACAATCCTATTTCACCATCTATCCATCCTAAAGAAAATGAAATCACCGCGCGTGCGTACATACGGGATACCGTCTCCACGCCGTGGTGTAATATATTTTCCGCCACCACCTTAATTGGATGGGTATAATGGTGTAATGAGTAACTATATATGATTATTATAAAGTGATATTGATACTGGAATAGTATACATACACTTCAACACAAGTTCACGATCATGAGAACGATATCATCACTCGTGCGTACGTACGGAATACCAGCTCCACGATGTGATGCGACTTGTTCTACATGATCTTCATTTCATAATGATTATATAAATGAATTTAATGAATGAATATGATATATATTACACTAATACCAGTCTGGAAATGAGGTATCTATAACCTAAAGAAAAGAATAAGAATTTATTCGACAAAACACGCATAAGAACAAAAAGTTATAAACACCCGAATAACAAGTAGCAATGAAATATTACTACTAAGAAGCTAAGAATATGACCATATATGATATCATAAAAAATATTATGATTATGGAATAAGTCAATAACATTATTTATATCAGTATACAGGAGGTTCAGACACTTACAAAGCAAGTCGGACCTAAGGTAATGGAAATGTCACAATCTCATTTTTATCCGAGATTGTTTATACTTTGGTATTTACTGGGGTGTATTTTATCATCCACATCCATGTTTCCCCAATATGTAATATTTATATCCTTCTACAATAGTTTATATCAAATTTTACCCTTCTCTGAGTTTTTAGTAAATGATATGAAAGGAATATTTTGTCGTTTTTCGTACGAGGTATTTTTTTGACTTTTCCGACAAAAGTACGAGAAGAATGTTTTTTTAACTTATACGACATGAATGGATTTTTAAAACATTATTTCCAAGAATCATCCATTACAAGTATTCAAGTTTATTTTTAATCAACTTCTTTTAGTTTAAAGTTGTATGACATGTTAAGAAAGGAAAAATGTTTTTGAAGAAGAAAGGATATTTTCCTCAAGAATGGAGTTCAAGTGTTTTATCAAAATTATTTTCCATATAAGATAATAAAGGGTTCTGTTTCTATCCCTATTATTACATGGATTTGATTATGTTGTGATGGAAATATTTTTATGAATTCCTTTATCTTATATGAATTGTTTTATGATGTCATGTTTTTTTAAGAATCCCATTTTTATTACTTGGGTTATGCTATGATGTATAGTTTATGATTTTGTGTCACACATAAGTATGGTATCATTATGAGATGGGTGGGACCTATAACTCCCTCCAATGCATTGAGTAAAGATTTTATATCTCATGAGATAGACATGGCTGGAACGGTAGGTTATACCGGTTCAGTGAAACAGGACTGAAAAAAGGGTGACTCGGTTCAGAAATGGACTTTGTCCACTAAGATAGTCTTGGAAATGAGTCCTGACTAACAAGAAATGATTCTCTATGATTATGTGTGTATGCCACAAAGTTTCATGTTTTAATTTATGATTATTGTGATTACATTTAACTGCCATGATTTATCCCATGTTATGAAATTATGATCTCTTTTGCAGGTTAAGATTTCCAAAATGTTATGTTCTTATGAATATGATGTGATTGATATTTTTTTGGTTTAACCTTACTAAGAATTTGAGATCACCCTTTTATGTTTTCTTTTCCCCAAGATATAGAGAAAGGTTTTAGGTAAAAAAAAGAAGATCTTTATGGGAGATGTTGATGATCTTTCTCCACGATTAGAAGATTATATTCCAAGTTTCCAAAGACACTAAACTATTATGATCCTTTTGTGTGTGTTTTTGTTATGTACTAAGTATTCCACAAAAGTAATGTAATGCCCATGTACGTCAAGCTTCGGGTCTCTACATTGGACACAACAAAGACCTGTTCAAAACATAAACCGATGTCAAAATTGATTCCTTCCAAAATTTCTCTTGTAAGTCTTTATCAATAATCATCGTTCTAGCCATATTGTTGATGATCCAATATCTCCTTTCAACCACTCCATTCTATTGGGGAGTTCTTACTGATGAAACTTGATGACTTATCCCATGTTTCTCAAGATAGTTTTCAACTTGACTATTTATGAATTCTTTACCGTTATAAGTACGAAACTTCAGAATTTTCTACCCAAGCATCTTTCTGATTCCCTTCAATACTGCTTTATGCAACTGAACACCTCTATCTTATGGGTAATCATGAATACCCAGGCCATTCTTCTATAGTCATCAATGAAAAGAACATAGTACCTTTTCCCATTTATAGCTCCTAGTGAAATAGGTCCACATACATCAGCATGTACCAATCCGAGCACTCTGGATGATTTCTGTTCCTTTGGCCTGTATGTTTTTCTGATGATCATCCCTTATTGACAAGAATCGCATGTATTAGCATGATCACGTGAGAGTTTGGGAAGGTCTCTAGCCACATAACACTTTACCAGATCTTCCATAGATGGTTGGCATAGATGACCAAGTCTCTTATGTCAGAGCTGGTTTTCTTCCTCTCTAGATAAAATACATATATCTTCTTCCCCACATACAAGGTAAAGATTTCCCTTTATCCTTATTCCTTGTAGAACAACTGCCCCATCTTCTCCCGTGACAGTACAGGTCTTCTTGGTAAACCGTATAGAATGTCTTGTGTCACATAATTGACTGACACTAAGAAAATTGTGACTGAGACCTTCTACAACCAAGATGTCAGCATGTCTGATTTCTCTTCCCCCAAACCTAGACTTTCCTAATCCAATTATCTTCAGGCCTTCATCATTTCAAAACTTGAAAACTCCTTCTTTGTCATATTTTATGCCTATAACCAGATCCTTGTTTCCTATCATGTGATATGTATAACCACTATCATGAATCCAGACACCAGAATGATCTGATGCTTTAAGGGAAATCTCTGCCACCACGGCCTTCAAATTTTTCTTCTTTTTGGTCCATACTTTTTCTTTCACACTCGGCATGGATTGATAATTCTATTCTTTCTCAGAGTATGATGGACCAGCCTCATCTTTCAAAGCTGCAAATCTATTCTTCATTTTTAACTCAACTGTCGGTTTATTGATTTGCTGCTTGCAAACATTTTGATTCTTCTTTGGAACATTTCTCTGAATAGTCGAAGTATAGTACCTAGACATGTACCCAAATCCTCCACAACAAAAATAGTGTCCTTCAAAATATGTTCTGGAAAACCATCCTATGTTTGGATACCACCACTGTTCTGGTTCCCTTTGATATCTCTTGGCTATGGAACACACATACTGTGAATGTCCCGTCTTCCCACAACAATAACACCTTATATATGGTGCATTACATCGTAACACTTCAGAACTCCGAGTTTCCCCTTGGGATCTCTGAAAATTCTAAATTTGCTTTGTGCCCAAATCAATCTTCAATATCGGTACAGGTGCTTGCAGTCTGACTTCAATTTCCACATATTTTTCTTTATGATCAAGCTCTGAATCAGCCTTAACAATTGAGCTCAACTGCTACTTCTTTCCTGCTGAACTACTGGGCTCCTATTTCATCTTTTCAGTATTCGGAATGATCTTCTTTCCCAAAAATGTATTGGGAATCGAAGTCTTTTCCTGGTCTTTAACTTTTCTTTGTAGACCGACAACTTCTTCTTCAAGCTCTTCGATATGCTTGATGTGATCTTTCAGTTTTCTGTTCAAGACATCGATCTCCATTTTCTGTTCTTCAATCTTGATATTATCCTCACTAACTGATTTTGAGTTCTCTGGTGTTGATAACTTGAGTTTTTCAATTTCTTCCACAACTCGGAATTCTCATCTTCCTGCTGCTGCATATAGAGTTTGGAATCAGAGAAAACTTTATTGGCTTTCTTTGTTTTTTCTCTCCAAACATCTATCTCCTCAAGAGCTGCTTCCAATTTGGCTTCCATATCAACTCTTCCTTCAATTTCTTCATCCTCTTCTCCAACGTCAGTTTCTTCATATTCCTGAGAACTACCGATGACCGCTACCATATCATTTTGTCTATGATCTTTACCATTTTCAAACTCTTCAACCTCTTCATCCTCAGACTCATCTAAACTGTCTATTTCTTGTGAAAGAAGATTCTTCTTCTTCAAGAAATTTCTCTTGAACTGCTTATTCCCTTTCACATAGGCTGATGATTTCTTCTTGGGATTTTCAACTTCATCTTCATCATTTTATTCTTGAAACTTTTTGGGGAATCTTGTAGAAAGATGACCAACCTTTCCACATTGAAAGCATGCTAGTGGAAGTTTACCTTTAAACTTTCCTTTTCCTCTTTGCAGATTGGATGAAAGGAATGACATCACCTCATCTGTCTCTTCTTCCTCCTAAGAATCTTCAATAGTGAGCTTCTCCATGGCCATAAATGCCACCTCTTTGGATTTCCACTTTTCCACAGTGTTGTTGTCATCATTTCTCATTTCATACGCAACAAGAGTGTTGTGCAAGTTATCCAATGTCATCTCTTTCGGATCTTTATCTTCCAAAACAGAAACTTTCGGATTGAACCGAGGTGGATGTTATCTCAAGATGCAATTTACAATTTTAATGTCTTCGATAATCTCACCAAGACCTCGCATGTCTTCTACCACAGCATTTACCCTGTCAAAGAATGCATCAACAGTCTCATTCGGGTTCATTCTCAGATCTTCATACTTGTTCCACAACACTTGCAGCTTTGCCTCTCTGACATTTGTATCCCCTTCATAAATATTCAAATGATTTTACCACATGGCATATGACGTTTTGCATGACATCACCTTTGTATAGATTGGATTGGAGAGGGCTCCCCCTAAGGCATTGATTTCTTTGGAATCAGCATCCAACTATATATTCTCAGCTTCTGATAATTCACCACTAGTAATATCAGCTTTGATACCATGCATAGCTACTGAAAACACATCCATTCCCAATGATCAGAAATAGTGTTGCATTCGATTCTTCCATATTTCAAATTTACATCTATCGAAGATCAAAATCCCTCTATGATTAGTGACCTTCATTGAGATAGGAACAAATATCAACCTCTCACTCTGATACCAATTGTTAGGTTCATAAGGCTGAATACCCTGAGAGGGGGGGTGAATCAGGGTATGACTAATTTAAAATTAATGCCCATTATGATCTTGTTTCGCTGTTATGAAAATCACTCTTCTCTCTCTTTCTTGTAGCACAATATAAATAGAAAGTAAATCAAGAACATGACACATCAATTTTACTTGGTTCACCGCTAAGGTCTACGTCCAAGGAGTATACACCGACATGTTACCGGTCGTACCAAATTCCACTATACTTAACTAGCTATGGATTACAATGTTCGGGTACTTTCACTCTATCCTAGGATCATTGCCTTTCCAAGATTTAGGGTCAGATCACTGCTTTCCCAACGGTCACTCCCTATTTCTCTCTCTCTGGCTCACTGCCGGTGGAGAGGATCATCTTCTTCCTCTTCCTAAGCTCACTGCTCTGGAAGGGAATCCACTCAAATTTTATAGACCTGTAGGTCTCTTCATTTGCATGAATACTTGCATCCTTTACTATTGATGGATGCTCTGTTATAGTCCAACTTTCATCCACTGATGAATACCACTTTTCCTCTTAACCACTTGGCAATTCACTTTGGAAACACCTTCGCAAAGCACCCTACTTCGCTAGGCTTCCAATTTCGTGAAGCTCAAACAATCCTTCGCGAAGCACCGGCCTTTTTGCGAAGCACTACCGTGAAGCTCAATTAGTTGTAGAGAAACTTCCCTCGTGAAGATCACTGATCCAACATGGAGAGTGCAAACTTCGCGGACCTACAATAGCCGCCGCGAAGCTCTTCTTTCGCGAAGCACACAGGCTACACGAACTACCTTCGCGAACCGAGACCAAATTATTTTCTTTGAAAATTCTCTCTTTTTTTCTCGAGGGGGTCGGCCTCTATTTATAGGCGATTCCACTGACCCTCGAAATTTCCATGCGAAGTCAATGCCATGTCATCTCAAATCGCGAAGCTCCAAAGTTTCTGCTGGAATTCTGTCTAAATCGTGAAGCACAATGACAATTTTCCGATCGCGGAGCTCGTCATAATCATGGCGCATCACCGTCAACACTCCTTCACGCCTTCGTCACGAAGCTCCCTCGCAAAGACCTTCACCACTGCGATGCGCTTCAACGCTGCCATTTGTGAAGCGTTGAAGTAATCGTGAAGCATCACTGCCTCCATTTTTTTGGTCTTCACGAAATCCAATCCGTGCATCCCATATTCGTGAAACTCATGCCTTTTCCATATAAAAATATGATCTTCATGGAAATCCTATTTTCACGATGCTCACCAAACTCCAAATTTTGGACCCCAAAAATTTGGCAAACACTGGGAAATGGCGCCACCTTGTACTGCTCTTTTGTACTACCTCTAGATCATCCATTCCTTTTTCATCATTCTTTGTCAATATTTATTGTCAATAACTTCTCGGGAACTCAACAATTCCCCATGGAAACCTGCTTGTTAACAAACACAATCAACCCAAAAATTCTTCAATGTTACCTTGGGGGATTTTTTTCCCAACAAAAAACAATTTAGTGAAAACTAATCTAGAATCATGATATTAAACAATTTGATCGAGTCATTTTCTAGATCCAATATGTAATATCCAAGGTATTGATAATTTTATATTGAGTAAAATACTTTATTTCTATTTCTAGGATTCTAGATAGATTTCTAGTTGATTGCATATTTCATTTATTTTAGGTGGGGTAAATATTTTTTCTCTTAGAGGAGACATTGAGTTGAATCTAATAATTTTTTTATTTGGTCCATAAAAAATATAGGTTTTATAATAGTAATGGATATTTGAAAATTTCCAAACATTATTGCGTGTGAATATGGTTTTCTATGACTATTATTTTTTCACAGGATATAATACTAGAAATGTTTTATTGTTGCATAAAACTATTAAAATACCCCAGATATGACTTTCGAATGAGAAACATTTCTTGTTCATCCAAGAAAATCTCTATAAAAATTTAGTTATTTCTGTTTTGGGTGCTCATGTTTAGGGAATATGTGACACCCATCTATTTTGCAATGAAATATCTTACACTCTCACTTTTTTTTTGTAATAAGTTATTAATACTGTTTTTTCACAATACTAGAATAAATTTGGAGAAAACTATGATCATATATCTTCCAAACTCATATTGCACCCAAATATTAGATTATTGTACAAGATGAATATACACCCTTCCAAATTCAAAAAAAAATGTTTTTAGGCTTCATTGAACATTTTTGTTTGGGATTTCCTAAAATTCAAATGATTTGTGATGAAAAGGGAACTATATATTTTTCAAGGGATCCTATTTAATTTAATATTGATAATTTAGTGTTCCCAAATTTTGGTGGAGGAGGAGTCATGTCACCCACCCAGGATATGGTTTCCTCTTGGGTTTCACTAGAGCGCACCAACCTTCTATGATTTCTATTCATGAATTTTGGGAATAATGTTTTGTTAGATATATTTTTATTTCCTAAAATGAAATTTGTAGATTTAAATGGTCTAAATTTTTATATTCCTAACATTCCAATGTTATTTGAGGAATTTTTAAAATTTGGGGCCATGGATTCCTTGTTAGTGTAAACTCTTCATAATACACTAGTGTTGCCACTAAAGAAATATTTTTGTGTGATTTTAAATTAACTGGGCATCCCATTTCTGATTTTGGGTTGAAACATTTCTATTAATGAAGAGGGACAACTATAGGAGTCTTCATTACATCAATTTGAAAATTTTACTTATGATGTATGTTTCCCCTAAACCATTAAATATTTAATTATTCCAATTTCTTTATCCTTACCAACCACTGGGAAAATAATTCTTCAATAGAGATGTAAAAATATTGATATGGTTTGTTGGTGGTATATTTAGCCACACCTTTTCTATTATCCTTCATGCAAGCTTATATAGTGGGTCGAAAGGGAATGCTTAAGGAAGTCCTAGATCATTGACTTATATTTGATACTAAGTAAGAACATCTTTTTCATTTACCAATATATGAAAAAGTTTCTCTAGGTATGATTTCTCCTTTTCCCACTCACTCGCAGTATCATGTTCCAAGGTGTTATCAACGTTTGTATCAATGAAATTTAATTCTAAATGACTTATAGTGTGACCAAAATAATTAATTTTATAGAAACATGGGGCCTTATCAGCTTCCAATTAACATTCATGCGGAAAATTGCAAATACCAGATGTTTTAATCTAACAAAATAATCCTTTTGTTTTTTTCACCCTATATTTCTTGAGTTTCTCCCCTAGACACTCCCATTTTGTAACAACCCTATGTTACTATTTTTTATCATTTTTTATTTTTTTCATGTTTTTTGGGGTGTATTTTGTTTTAAAAATATTCAGAGATTTTATTTTTATAATTTGGGAGATTTTTTATTGTCATTTGGTTGGTAAAAACAATGTGTAACTGTGAAATAGTGTGAAATATCTTAATAATTCATTTGTTTCACATTTGGAACATATTTCAACAACCCATGAATGTTATTATAGGGAATTGGGTGACCTATTTTATTCATGGAGGTTATTTTCATATATATATAACATATTTAGGTGTATCTATGCATACAAGCATTATGGGAGCTCAATAACTGTCCAGTTCCAGTCGCATGGTTGGCACACTATTTACAAAAACAATGTATCCTAAACAAATAGGCTAACCATAATAAAATAAATTTTATATTCAATTTTTATCCATTTTATGGTTTACTCACATCCATATTCCCCATCCATGATGGATTGACCCAATTTTTTGTTTATGAGGAGTTCTCAAACCACATCCTCTTTATTTAGAGGTCCATTAATTTAGTTTCCAGGAATTTTTTCAATCTAATTTTCCCATTTATCTATATATCCTACCCTCCACTCTTTTATTTTATATTTATCATCGATTCTTCCTTCTTATGAAAATATAAATTATTATATAAGATAGGTTTTGGTTTTAAGATAGTTGTAATGGATATTTTTTATTCTCTAGAACCCATGGAGTCTGTTTCTTTGCTAGTTAGAGTTTTTTCTAGGAAAGAATACATGTTAAGACATGATTATATCTATTTGGAGGTTGTATATTATTTACTCTTCCTTTATTATGAAATTTTTGTAATTCTTGATTCTTATAAATTCATTTTAAATTAAAATTATCTATATATGATCCTTTGAATGAAAATTTAAATGGTCTCTATAGAAATTATGGATTGGAATAAATGGGATTTCTTATGAATTCCATATCATTTTTTAATTAAGTGTTTTCATGTTCCTAAAATCTTTGAAAACGTATGTGGTTTACTATAAATGATTTTCAGAAAAAGTGTAGTCCTTGGGACATATTTTTGGTTATTGAAGAAAGTATTATTATTTTTAAATAATGGATTTGAACTTTAAGAGGGATGTATATTTTAGGGGTTTTAAAATGGAGTTAAATGATTGGATTTGAATGAAAAGGAAATAACTAGGAATTCCGAGTCAGTTTTCATGTGATGGCCCATTTAAGACTTTATAAAATAAGGGGTCATTAGTAGTGAGACATTCACATTTCCCCTCTTATTTGTTTAATATATCTTGTGATTCTTATCATTATGTGATAATATTTTGTCATTGAAAGGGTTTTTATGTGAGACTCTATTGGAGGTTAGGTTAGAGAAATTTATTTTGTTTTCTTGAAGTAATTATCTCTATTCATTTCACACCTTCAAGTTTTAATGTTATAGGGAACCTAGTTATATATGTGGGAGATTATGACCCACAATACCCTAGTTGGTACCCATGTTGTTTTTGACACCCTATCTTTTCATCAACCAAGGATACTGGGGTAGTTCAATTCTGATGAGTATGGTGATGGATTGTTGAGTGATTATGTATGTTTGGATACACCATACACCGTAATTTTTTATTTATCATTGTAGTAATTTTAGGTGAATCTCAACATAGAATATAAGGTGTATTCCATGACATGTGTTCTTCATGGGTGGTTCTATATTGGTTATTCCAATTTCAAATTCATTGAATTCCATTATGTTTTTATGGACAATGGTACAATTTATTATATCTTGTTTTCATATTATCCCTTGATATTATTGTGATCATTGTATCGTTATCCTATTCTATATCGGTAGGCTGTGTTCATTTCAATTTATTTTGGAGTTTATTTGGTATTTTTTAAAAATAAAAAAAGTAACAGTTGGTTTTTAGATAGATTTTATGAATGGTTTTGAAATGAATTTAAATAGGAATTTTTATGGTTTTCATGAAAGAAAAGGCTTGTGTTTTGGATTTTGAAAGTATTCCAAATTGGTTTTTTTTAAATGTTACTTCTTATATTTAGATTATTTATGTTTGTTTTTGGTAGTTTTTATTTTAAATACAAATGTTTTTATCTTTAATATATTTCAAACAAGAATTCATGACTTTTTTATTTATAGGAATTTCATCGATTTCATAGTGAAATCATATCGGGCTTGTTCACTAACACCCTACATATACACTACTATGTGTGTGTATTTATAATGTTTTACATAGGTTCTCATTCCAATTTCATATTCTTTATATATTTAATTTTTAATTTACAGGTGAGTTGGGATGTGTTCATAAACTACAGGTTGCATATAGGTGTTTATGGATTTTGGTTTAGGTTTTTTTTAGTTTGAGAGGGAGATTATTATCCAAGAAAAACTCTATTTTTTTAGTTTCTAATTATTTTAAATCATTATATATTTATTTTTTATGATGTATGTATTTTTATATGATTGTTTTGGATTATTTGTATGGATGATGAATCGTTTTATTGTTTACACATTTAGTTTCACCTCTTTTATTTTCCATGGGAATCCAAAATAAAGATAACCTATGACATATTTCTAGTGAATTATTTGACGTATATTTCTATGATTTGAGTGTAAAATAATTCAAAATAATTATATTTTTATGTCTAGGAACTAATTTTTGTCCCCTGGGAGTTAGGAATTCCAATTTGGCCTAATGGAGTGCTCTGTTAGGTGACTTATTGTGTAAGCTTGCGATGATCCATTTCAAGTGGTCTCAGATCCAAGGTTCTTATAATTTCAGAAGTTCTTGATATTTCCATATGTGTTTATAGATATGTTTCTTGGAAGTATGGATATAGGGATGTTGGAAATCAAGTGGAGTTTCTATGGGAGTTCTTATACTGCTCTTCCTCATGATAAACCTTGATTTAGCATGGGTAGTTGGGATTGAGTCTTTAATTTGGATTTTATTGTTGAGTGGATGAAGTATTTTTTTGGAGGGGCTTTATATTTGGATCCCTAATTATATATGATGTTGATTTAGGGGTCCCTTTGATTTTTTAGTGAAAATATAAGTAGAAATGGGGATTCATGGTTAGTTATCATGGTTTAAAAAACCTCGTTGATCCTATATAGATTGTTATGTGAGCTTCCTAGAGGATACCACATGGTTGGAGCGTGACCTAATAAATGATGTGGAGAAATCATGATCATTTTTACATCCATTATGTGTTAATTATTTCAATATATTTTGATTCTGAGTGGCTTCAATGATAGATTCCACTTATGGGATATGATTATGTGGCAGTTGTGTTGGTAACTTAATGTTATTGACAATTATTTTTTTCCTAAGTGTTATTATATTCAATGAGACTAATGATTTAAAGGGGGGTTTTCATAAAATAGTGATTTTATTAAAAATAGACATAAAAATTGATTATATTGTGTGAATTGAATTTGGTTTCATTTTTTAGAGTATTTTACATAGTGTCTGATTTTATTATGGTGTTTGGATGATGTTTCGTAAGATAAATTAACCATTTAAAAACACCTATGATTAATTATATTTCACATAGAAATGTTTTTATTCTATAATAGTATAATGAGATTATTTTTTCTATCCTTACAAATAAAAAGATGTTACCAATGTAAAGTTATTAAAAATGGTAGTTTAGTTTAAAAATCATTGCTTGAAAAAATGGATTTTTAAGGTTATTTATTTGTCATAGGTTATTTTAATCAAAATAAGGATTATAATTCATTTTTTAGGTGTTTTTTAACATAAAATGTCTTAGGATTATCCCCTTGGTAATGGGTATCGTTTTATTAAATTCTGATCACTGAATTAAATGAGTTCAACGATTGTTTTTCTTAGAAATTCCTCCCAAAAATTTCAAGAGAGAAAATTTGAAGGATTGTGGTTAAGTATTATCCTCCAAAAAGAATTATTATCTCTTATAGGAGGTCTGTTAAGTTAATGTCTCAACCTATAATCTGAGTAAAGTGGTGGATTTTATAAATTCCAAGATATTGGACCTTTTCTCAATACTCTTTGATAAACACCTAACATTCATTTATAGTGGTCAAGGACATTCATGAATGGTGAAAAAAATTGATTAATTTAAAGAGTTAGAATCTTTCTTCAAAAAATTAAATCATTAATCACTATTTGAGATCTCATTTTATTAAAAGGGATATTTTTTCAGACCTCAAAAATCATTTTAGGGGAAATAATTCTAGAGAATAATGGTTTCTCATGGTATGAGGGAATATTTCATGTGATCAGGTGTAGATTCTGGATTACCATTAAAAGTTTTGTAAATGAGGTTATTAAAAAATGTCTTTGAAAATTTTGGTTTTTATGATTTCCTATTTTTTGTTTTTTTATAGATTATATTAGTGGATTTACTTTAGTGTATTTATATTTGGATGATGTTTATGATTATCTTTGAGTAACAATTTTCACTCAGTTATTTCAATATTTTTTTAAATATTCCCAAATTTTTTTGATAGAATCTCTTATCTTGATTTTTTTATATGTTTGGATTGTAATGATGATATTGATAATTGTTGGTTTTTACATGGGAGAACATTGATTCCTTTATTAGGTAACATATACTAGTGTTTCATTTGATGGTATATCACATGTAGGTTTTAGTTTTACTTCATGGTTTTTCATGATATAGTGTTTTGTGTTTGTGATCCCAATTTACTATTTTTTAGTGTTTTTACCTATTTATAAATATCATGTTAGTTTTAGTGGGGATTTATTAAGGGTTATTTCCTAGTTTTCTTTTGGGTTATATATTTTTAGTTGGGTGGTTTTGTTTATGGGAGTCAATTTGTTTCTGGGTTGTGTCTTTCTTAGAGAGAGGTGAGTTGGTCTTCAGGGATGATCAGTTGTAGTTCATGTATGTTTCTATCTCATGGATGTATTATTGATGAAGAATTTTATCTTTGGTGGTAGTTTTTTTATATTTCCTTTCATTTAATTTAAACATTTAAAAAGAATCAAAATTATGGGATGATGTATAACTGGTCCCTATTTAATTAGAGCTTTGGGTTAGATGTTAATGGTAAAGGTATTCATTGAGATGTTCAGTTTGATTAAGGATGTGAGTTACATTTTTTTAAAGACTACATATGTATGGTTTTCCTATTTATCATTTTTAATGGGGTTTTCTTGGAATAACCCTCTCTAGTTTTTCCAAATCCTCATTCTATAAGCTTTGAGTTTTGGAGGTCATTTTTCCTTTACAATATATCTTTGACTAATGAATTTTTTGGGGGTAGAAAGTGTTATGGTGGGGATAATTATAAAAAACTCACGTTATTATCTTTTATTTTTTAATTTTATTTAATTTTCTTGTACGGTCTATTATGTTTTGGTTATTATTGAGCCACTATTTTTGAAATTTGGGAGATTTCTGTGTATCACATGTTTTGTGCACAGTAAGTAGTAACTATATGGAAGCCATGTGATAGAAATAAATTTATTGACAATGTAAATTTTCATCATTGTGGAATGGTTCTTAAATTCATGATAGGTTTTCTAAGAAACCATGTTGCCAATTTTTTCTAGGTGTGACTTCAAAGGTTAGGACAAGGTTAGGAGTAATCATATGGCCAAACCGTGTAGGTGACCTATAATTGTTGAGTTTCTGTTGCATGGGGAGACCATGATTTAAAAAAACCATGTGATCTTCTAAAAATCATTTAAAATTGATTTTTCAAATTCCCCTATTCTTTTTACGGTTTTTACCTCCCTCTCCCCCATTTATATTTGGCCGACCCCACTTGTTTTGTAAGGGATTTATACCACATTATCTTCATGACGGATATCTCTATTTTTCGAGTTCCCAAGGAATTTCTCAAGTTAATATTCTTTTTTAACCTTCTATTTACACCTATACTATTTTATTTTTTATTTATCATAAGTTTCTTTTAATCCAAGAACAATAATTCATTTTTCAAAAAAAGGTTTTCATTGAGGGTTATTCTAAACTTGGGTCTCAGTTTTAAAGGAACCATAATGTGTGATTGCATTCTATTATGGGTGTTATCTATAGAAGGATACATGTTAAGAATTGATTATATCTATTTTGATGTAGATGTTTCTATGATATTTTTTATAATGCAATTTATAGAATTATTGAGTTATAAATTCATTTTAAATTAAAGTGTATCAAAATATAGTGATTTTAATAAAAATATAATATGACTATATAGAAAATTTAACTTATCAAAAAGGGTTTTTTCTATGTATTTCATGTTTCAATTTTGTATTAAATTATTTTAAGTGAAAATTTTATTTTAAAAGTTATGTGGTTTCCTTAAAATTTTTTTGAGGAATCATGTAAGATTTTGGCCTTATTTTTAATTTTCAAAGAAATGTTTCTTGTTTATAAAAATGAATTTAACATTTAAGAGGGGTGTATACTCTAGTGATTTTTAATTGGCTTTAAATAGAGGGATTATTAAGAAAATAAAAGAATTTAGCCTTCAAAAATATATTTCATGTGAATAAAAATTTACAAATTTATGAAATAAGGGGTTCCTTACTTTTTAGAAACTCACATATTTCCCTTTTATTTACTTGAACCATCATTCTATTTTTATCATTGTATGATGGATATATAAAATGAAAAGGGGATATTATTTATAAGTGTGTTTAAGGCTTGGGGAGAGACATTTTTTATGGTAGGTTGTTCATGTAGTAGATCATGGGAATATTTCTTATTGATTTTTCCTAATACTTAATAACTCTTTTTATCATGAAGGAACCACATAATAAACAAAGTAATCTCTCAATATAATTGATGATATCAAGGGTTTTGGTTGGGTTCAAAATTCTTCCCATCGTATAGGGTGGGGTTTCCCCTTAGTAATCATAACTTTTTTCAAAATCCACTTCTCATTTTCGAAAAACTGTTTAGAGATGGTCAAGATAATTATTATATTTAGGGTTCCATGATACTGAAATATTAGCTATATCAACTTTGAGACAATTCTCATATATTTTCATATGGCAATGTGACCTTCATAAGGTATATGTTGGCACCTGAAATGATTGAATGTTATATAAATATTATAATGAATATAGGGTATGAATTCTTCTTCTAGGGTATTGGGAAATAGGGGGATTCATCTATTTTCTAGAAGCTGAACAACATTTTACCTTCATCTAACTAATTCCAAATAATTCTTGGGCCCTCCTCATTTTGGGTTAAAGTCTTATCAACTTGTTCAAATCACAAAGGTTACTTATCCAAAACATTATTGAGTGAGTAAAAATAAGTTTTATTTTTTCCATTACATCTAGGATTACATGATCACATTTAAGGATCGATGATGATTGTTTCCTCAATATACCCATTGGTTGGGATGAGACATTTCTAATTTATAATAGAGTTCCTAGATTGGTTTTCATTGATTTTTACCAATTATTTATTATATAATAGATTTAGGATGATTTTTATATAGGGAATAAATTTATTTTCGAGAAATATATTGTCATAGGGAGAAACATTATGGAAGGTTCCCTTGGGAGGACCTCTGTAGTATAAATTTTCTGGATAACCACCATGTGGAGGACAAACACTTGAAATTGTTTCCTAATATCCATTGGATAGATCTATGTGTTTTATAATTTTATCATATCTATCATTGGGAGGACCTTTATATAAAATACCATATATATTACCACTGTGGTTTCAATTTTCATATTCTCCATAATTTTTAGGACCCATACTCCATCAAATTTTTTTATCACCATGAGAAGAACCTATATAGTGTATAATTTTTTTATTTCTAAAATAGGGCAGACCATATTGACGAATACCAAGGGGTATAACTCTATGGATTAAATTTTATTATTTAACATCCTTGGGTGTCGTATACTTTTGGAGTTTTCTAGGTCACCTTGGAAAAAAACTCAATGGGAATTAATTTTTTTTATTTTTTACATAGATAATACCTTTATATTGAATAAATTGTTTTATCAAGTCCACTATAACAAGTATCCAAGTTATATCCTAGAGAGTAATTTTATAGATACTGAACATGGTTATAACCACCATGTATTTTATTAATGTTTTAAAATATAATACCTCCCCAATGGATGCTATGTGTATGACCACTAAAGATGATTGATAGGTATTTATATGGTAGACCTCTACAAATTGTTTTGTTATCCATTTTATTTCATGTGTGGTTTAAAACACTGTTCAATGTGAAACATGATTAAGTATAAGTATTTTATATTAGTGTGAACTAGATTTTCCCCAATGATACTTTTAGGTTATATCGACATGTATTTGGTATGTTGGAAGTAATAGGTACAAGAACATTGTCTTTAATATCAATGGTTGGTTTCCCCTGGTGATCTCTCCTTATAGATAAACTTTTGAAGACATATTCCGGAGGAAATTTAGCAAAAAATATCAGAAATATTTTGGTTATTTGTTGAGGTTATTGAAAATAATGTTAATTTTTGGTAAGATTCATATTAGTTATCTTTGAGGTAGTTATTTGGAAATAATAACATTTTCATCTTTATTAGAATATAAATATAAAAGTTATTTATTTTATAACTCTAGGTAATGTCTCTAGAAGAATTTTTAATTTAAAATGTGGTACACATTCCACATACATTCATTTCATTATGGTGATGAACATTATAGATTCAAATCCTCCATGTTATCTTAAGTTATCCCTATAGTAAGGATGATAAACTTTTTGAGGTACTCTTACACATTGAAATTTACCTATTACCATTGTTTTAATTTATTGGATAACAAAATTCTCTAGGGGTTTGTGTCTAAGGTAGTAATTGGGTTCATTTTCATGAAATTAAAAATTAAAAAAATATTGATTGTCTATGTGTACGAACAATGTTCAATATTCTTATTCAATAATAATATGGAATTGGAGAGTTTTAAAACATTAAAATTATTAAATAATGTGAATATAAGTATATGAAATTTCCTTGAGGATAAAAAATCTTTAATATTACTATATTTAAATATTATTCTTTTGGAAACTATTCAATTTTTCAATGAATTATATAGGGACGTATATAAGAATACTAATGAAGAAAGCTTCCACCATGATATGAATCATGTAGAGGTGCTTGAGTACATTCCATAATGGTTGGGAATATATCTATATTGAAGCTGGTGTACATGTTGTAGTGTGTATTTTAATTGATAATTCCACTTTTTGAAAAAAAAGGAAGCTCACTACACTATGGTGAATATGGATATCCACAATTAAATTTTACGATGTGGGAATTGGTAAAGGAATTCTATGTAAGGGTCACCCTAAGTAATGGTCACTTTTTTGAAGTGATAATACATGTAATGGTTACTCTATGTAAGGTGAATTACACTTAAATTTAAGGGAAACTACATAAATGTGTTAACTCTACTATGTAAATGTAACTTAATTGTGTAATGTTAAAGACTAATCTGTATAAGGTTAAGGAGATTAATCAATAAATTTTTTATACGGTTTATTTTTTCCCAAATGTAAGGAATATTTCACTATGAATTATTATATGAAATGAGTAAACCCATATTTTTAGTTTCAAGTGTCTATTTTTGAATGATAAGTTCATAATATTGATTTAAAATTGATTATTTTTTTCACCCACTAAAAATTTGAAATTGTTGAAAGGACATGCTATGGATATCCACATTTTTCCTTTGATATATCCCTATGTGAAACAGGGGAACCCACTATGGGCATGGTGGACCCTTTTATGGTTAATTGAAGATGAAATCAGGAGGAACCCTATATTGTGGGACAATTAATATTTTTGTGTAGGTCATGTTGGGAGTCATGTTTTTTGGAGACAAAGAATAAATATCCAGGATAGATTGGTTATGGTAATTTGACTGTGAATTTATCTTGTAGATTTCCCAAGTAAAGGGATGTGAAGCAATGTGTTTAATTTAGAACATTGAACATCCTTGAAGAGTGTTTTAGAGAATTAATATTATGGTAAATTAGTGGATTTTATGGATATATTATTCTTAAGTTATGCCATATGAATGATGAAAAAGAAACATCATATTTTTATATTATGGTATTAGTTTTAAATAATGAGATGTTATAAGGGGTTACCCATCTTTTCCAGACAATTACTCAGTAATTTCATATCATATTTCTATGATTCAATATGAAAATTAAGGTTATTCTTAATATAATGATAAAGAGATTATGTAAAATTTTTTATAGAGTGAGATATATCGATGTCACTCTTCATAATAAAAAAAGATATTATATCAAAAGGGAGGAAAAATATGTTTATAATACACATATATATATCATAGGACAATAGTCTGAGAGAGAGAACATTTCGTATTTACATTAGAAGAAGAAACAATATTGCATATATATAGAAATTTGGATTTATGATAAGGAAGAGAGACTCCCAATACAATATATGTTCTCTATATAGAAAGGTAGGAACATCCTCTAAATAATAACTCCCTTGTATTTAATTCTAGTTTAAGTTTACAGGTTCATGGAAGATGAAGATTAAAATTAACTATTTCATCTAGTTTCAAAGAACATATAGAACCAAAATAATTCAATTTTAAAAGTAGATTCGTCTATAGAGATTAAGATTTCTAATATGATCTTTTTTGTGTATACACAAGAAAAATCCACATATAAAGAGGGAAATCCCATTTAGTATCCTGGATGTAGAAGGGAAACAAAGTGAATTAAAAAATATAATCTGTTTAAGAGATTAATATTTAAGTTATCTTAGAAATATATGTTGTATAGAGACAGTTCTTTGTAAATATTTAAAATTTGTATACATATATATTATATATTTTTTGATGAATATTCATAAAAATACACAAAAAACTCATGAGGATCATTAATGTATAGTGCCTTTTGAAACATGGAAACATAAACACATAGTCTTTAAGTGAGTTGTGTTATCTCCCATGATGTTCATCTTAACTACCACCCTTCATAGATATATCATACATAATATTTTTCAACCTAACATGGGGAAATGATACTAATGTAAGGGTGATCTCAGATGCTCAGTAATGGTAAAGAATGGATATATCAATATAAAATTATTATTGGGGTATGATAATAAGAGAATAATATTTGAAAACCCAACCTTTCATATCATAGATCATAAAAATGAGTCATGTAATAAATATTAGTTGTTAATAAGACATGAATCATAATATAATCAAATAAAAATAACCATGAGAGAATAAAATTTAAATAAGAAATATATTTTTGGCACACACATAATCATATAAAAACATTTCATTAGTTCAAGCCTCATTTACAAGACCAAAATATTGAATTTTGATCACTCCTTAAACCATCATAGTAGTAAAGGTTCATTCCCAAGACTTCATAGTGTACATAGTTTCTTACAGAACTAGGTTCAATCTAAATTCCACTCAGATTTATCACATGATATATTAATGTTTTCCTAATTCATTAGAGGGAGATATATGTACAACACATCATGTAATGAAAATAATTTATACGTGTTTCACCAGGTCATAAAAAATTCATCATATCAACGACCATGAAAATAAGTGGGCTTTATAAACATTTCATCATAACATAACAAGTGGAAATGAATTAGGTTTCATAATCATTCATCATTTCATCATGGCATAGCCTGCAGAAACAAAGTGGGTTTTAGAAGAAATTTATCAATTTATAACCCATGAGAGATAAAAGGCTTTCATAAACATATTTTCATATTAAACATAAACGATTCAATTAATGAATAAAAATAGTTTCCATTTACCATATCCCCTGTAATCATAATTTTCATCGAAAGATGTCATCTTAGATATAAAATTATTTTAAAATATGACTTGCAAAATTTCTTGAGGAAAATATCTTTTATCTGAAAATCATATTTTTAAACTAAAAATTTATAAAATATTTTACAAATCTATTTATTTTAAAATAAAATTTAAAATAAATAAAAGAAACATTAAAAATAATTTTAAAAAAATCATGAAAAAATTATCATTTCCACTTTTAAAATAATTTTTTAAAACTATAAATTTCTTAAAAATCATTCCATTTGGAAATAAAATATTAAACTTATAAAAAAATAATTAAAATATTATGTGGTCATGATTCTGTGAAATCTCATTCCTGTTAAAATAATGATTCCTTTCACATTTCTGATAAAAGCTAAAGGGGCCTTATTTTTAAAATGTATTGAAGATTACATTTAAAACATTTTTTAAAAAGGTCAAACATTGGTAAAATTTATTTAATTAATAATTTGAGAAATTTTAATCTATGTTTATAATTTTTTTTATAAAACAAGGAGATGGAAGGAAAATATTTTTCACGAAAAATTAAAAATAATGTTGGTTTTCATTTAAAACATTCATTTTGAATCATAAGTACATAAATAGAGTAAAATGAGGGGAAATGTATATTTTAATGAAATAAATATAGAATAATGAAATTAATGTGTTTCGTGGGAGATTTAACATAATATTCCATCATTAGAACCATACACATAAACAACCATAATAAAGAATGAGATTGTACCATAAAACCATTACCACATTTTTAACGTTGAATCATAAGCCCCATGAAAGATAAGATTAAATGATACATAAAATATCATC
The DNA here is from genome assembly GCA_963277665.1 of Viscum album. Lineage (NCBI taxonomy): Eukaryota > Viridiplantae > Streptophyta > Magnoliopsida > Santalales > Viscaceae > Viscum > Viscum album. Next base: position 76,306,432 of record OY728163.1, on the reverse strand, counting down.
AATAGAAGGATATTCATGATATAACACATCAAAGGGGTATTATATTTACCTCATAGAATAAAATCAGTGCATAACATAACTTAGGTCCCCAAGAAAGCAATTTGACACAAAAATCCCTTACCGCTTTGGTAACTTCTAAATAATAAAACCCATGATGGATATAAAATAAAGTTGTAATGCCCTAAGCCAAGTTACCCAGAGTCGGTGAATTATTACATAACATTGGCATTATCACAATGGATTAAATCCCAAAAGACTGATCAGTTTAGTATCCTTGGAAGTACTGGATACATACATAAGTTTTACATTACATTATAAAATAAAAAACAACAACAAACTTTTCTCCATTGACCACATTTATATCCCTTAGACTATCCCTACAGGTCATTAATAATATACTTTTTCACATTATGGAAAAATAAAACATATAAAGGGGTGATCTTAGATGCTCATTAAGGAAAACAATATAGCAGAAAATTTCATAAAAAACAATAATCATTTAAGGAAATGTATAAGACTAAAACACATGCATTTTAAACTTAAAATTCAGAATCATATGGAAGAGATAAATCAGTTAATTCCATTTACATATTCACATGTATATTCAAAAATTCGAATAATAACATGTATTATCAATAGCCAATTTTATAATGATGGAATTCATAATGTTGGACATCATAACCTCATAGTCAAGGCCTCATGACAAGACTACAAATAAAATTTATTCAAGGCCTTTATCCAAGACACTAGTTTTTCTCATGAGACCTATTGATGCATTGGGGAGCTATAGCATGCTCCTCCCGTCACTTAATAAGTCTAATGAATTCCTTATATGAAAAGTTTTAAACATTATAAAAACATTCATATTAAAACTATAATATGAAATGTCAATACTTCATCCATAAACCATGAATGGTATTAAAATAATACATCCACCATCAAACATATTACAAAAACTTGAATACAGTATGGGAGATTTGTATAATAATAAATCAACTTGAAACAAGTTTAAAATCCATCAACAGATGTTGACATAGATGAAATAAAATATATTTGAAAGAAATACATTAATCTATTTCAAAACCATATAAAAGTCACATAATTATAAAAAAAATTATTTTGTGAATGTTCTTATAATTTTATAAGGGATTATTTAAATGTATTATAATGGTAGAAAATGGCCACAAACGTTGTATAAGTTATAAAAAATTCTTCAATTATTTTTGTCGAAAATGTCGAAAATTACCTTGTTTAGAAAACGATGGAACTATTCCTTTGTAAAAAAATAATAAAAAGTAAAAAAAGGGAATAAATTAATTTAACCCATAGTCTAGGAATTAGTAAAAATGTTTTGAAATACATTTTTATGAAACATGGATGGAGATGATAAAGAGGTCCCAATAAATACTCACATATAAAAAACCTCGGATAATGAAGAGATTTTAGAATTAACCCTTACCAAGTACTTTTCACCGATCGAGGGTAAGTTATCATCCTGAATAATAGTTAAATAATTATTAGTAAATTATACAAGAACCACATACAGAAATATAATATCATATATGATCTTAAAATATTGCCTTGTTAATAATATTTCAGTAGTATCATAGTTTTGGGTGTTAACGGGTTCGTTTTCATTTACATGCTTAGTTACTTAAGTCATATATCTTATGGATATTATGTAGTTGATTCATATCCAGAATGATATTAAGTTCTTAAACATTATTTTTCTAATCGTAAAATGAAATTTAATTTTGAATTGTTACGATGGGGAATAAATCTCATCGTGTTCGTGGAGACGGTATTTCGTACGTACGCACAAGCGAAAATACCATTCTATATATGGTGAAATTGTATGTAATTAGATGGTATATAAAATATAAATAATCCTTAACATGTTATATATATTATTTCCATCAGTTATACTCATTATTATACCCATCCAAGTAATGAAGTTTTTGAATAACAAACTACACCACGACGTGGAGACGGTAAGCCGTACGTACACATGTACAGTGATTTGTCATTAATATGATGGATAGAATAATAAATATGGTTATAAAAAACTTATAATAACATCATAGTATTTATAAGGAACTGGAGTTATTATTTGGGTATAGAAACAATAAATAATGATGGAGTGGAAGAAGAAAATAACTTTGAAAGAGTTGGTGAAATTATTACCTCTTCTTCTGGTGTTTCCTTTTGAGTTGGTCAAAAGGCATATTTAGGTTGGATTTATGATAAAAGTAATGCCTCTAGGTCTAATTGAAGGTAGTTGGGAGGATATTTGAGTAGCTTTTGACTACGCCAAATGGCTTTGGAGGTGTGATTTTGAGAGAAGGGGACATATCTTTTTATAAGAGAGGTGAGGGTGACTTTAAAAAAATCATGATATATTATTTTATTATACAATAATATTACATTAATAATGGCTTAAAAATGATTTATTTCTAGGATAAGGTGGCGATGGTTCGAAAAAATCTCAACCAATAGGTTTTAGATAGGTTTAGGGCACCTTATTAATCTTATCCTTTAGATTTAATTCTTTGTTAAATAGTTTAATTTTGACCATGTATTCTTGTATTATTATATTATATGGTTAATAATATTAATAAAAAAAGCCAAGAAAATACCAAGTGGTTCATTATTGATATATATATCTTTATATAAGTACTTTGGCTGAACCTTATATTTTTAGGTATATTATATCAATTAATAATATAGTATTTTTTTTAAAACTCATTTATGTCAATTTTGACACTATTTTGTATTTTATTTTTGGGAAAGTCATAAATACTTTATAAATTCGAAAAAAATTATTTAATCACCCTAAAATTTCATATTAAACTATTAAATTAGTTTAATTCATCATAATTCTCAATTTACATTTATTTTTATATCTATAATATCAATTTTTTAATCTTTCCTTAATAAGGTAATTACTGCATCATTATTGTATCATAAATAAATTTGATTATTTAATGTCTAAAAATTATAAATAAAATAACATTATGTAGGAAATGTTTTCATATTCCTAATGAATATTTATAGTCGAATGCATCTTTTTTATTACATTATAATAAAATTGGTTTAGTTATTAAACTTTGAATTTAACATTTTTAACTCTTCTTTAAATAAAATAATAATAAATGTCTTAATCAGATCCATGTGGACCCAAAGGATCGTATTTTATTCCTAAGGTTGTTTTTGTTCGAAATTAACATATCCAATAGAATTAAAAAATGTGTTAGGGCAATTATAATATAATTTCTTTTACCTTTAAATACCCTATTTACTTTTAACCGTGGTATATAAAAGTCAAATGTTACTATTCACCAAAAATTATTTTCATCTTATTGAACCACATTTTACTTACTAATGTCAACCATGTCTCTCGGATTTTTTTAATTAAATTCATTGAAGCAGTAAAATTAAGTTTTATGCAAATTTTCAAATGCGTCTAGAAGGTGGGTAAAAGAAGGTAAAAAGATCAATAAAATTTTATATATCTAATATAATTATAAAATGACTCCAAGGAATAACATTGAACATAAATAGGTATTATGAATCTATTTTTTCCTAATATAAATTTAAATAAAATAACTAATTATTTATATAAAAATTTGGTTTTAAACAATAACGCAATGTTTTTCACTATTCATAAAAAATTGAATGTTTTCAAAAAAAATACCAAAATATTTTTCCATAAGCTAATTTTGGTATTCCGAATTCAAAACTGAAGTCAATTTTGAAAAGTAAAATTTATAAAATTATAAAAAGTGGGTATTACTATTCATAATGGCTAGTTTGATTGGTCGTGGTGTGTTAAAACTCTACGTTGCATACAATGCAAGCTATTGCATTATTCAAAGGGATACATACCCTAGAAGCTTTGAGTGTTACATTCTCACCTCCTTCAAATAATTTCTTCCTCGAAATTTCTAGAATATTACTGCATAAAATTATTCGGTTGGTTCTTCATTATATGTTCCTCTGGTTCCCACGTTGCCTCTTCCATCTTATGGATTCTCCATAGAAATTTCACCAGACAAGTCATCCCGTTTTTTGTTCTCTGGTATAAAGAATTATGATAGGCTCTTTGGAATAAGGCAGGTCGGGTTCAAATTTTATTTCTTCATAGGTGATTACATGACTTAGGTCAGACATGCATTTTCGTAACAGTGATACATGGAACACATCATGAACATTGGAGAGACTTGGTGGCGATACCAAATGATATGCTAAAAATGCAATTTGTTCAAGAATTTTGGAAGGTCTGATGTACCTGGGATTCAATTTACCCTTCTTACCAAAATTTATAACACCCATCCGTAGAGATACCTTCAAGAAAACATGATCTCCTATATAAAATTACAAATCTTTCCTTCGGTTATCGGCACAGCTCTTTGGCCTACATTGAGATGCTTTGATGTGGGTTTGAATAACATTCACCTTTTTCATTGTTTCCTCATCATGTTATGGGCCTATGAGTTTTCATTCACCAACATCATCCCAAAAAGTTAGTGTGTGACATATCTTTCTATATAACGCTTCATATGGTGCCATCTGATTACATGAATGTAATCTATTGTTATAAGAAAATTCAACCAGAGGTAAATATTATTCCAACATACCATTATTATCAAATGTTCAAGATCTGAAGATGTCTACTAAGGTTTGAATAGTCCATTCATATTGTCCATTGGTTTGACGGTGGTAGGCACTGCTCAAAATAAGATCAGTATCCAAGGCCTTATGAATACTTTTCCAGAATCATGATGTAAGACGAGGATCAAAATTAGAAACAATCAATAAGGGTAATCTATGAAGGCTTAAAAATTCATTAATATATTATTTTTCTAAATGTTCAAGTGGTAAATCTTCCCTTATAGCTGGAAAATGTGGTGACTTTGTAATAAGATCAACAATGACCCTTATTGCATCATTCATTCTAGGAGTCTTTTGTAGCCCCATGAAAAAATAATTCATAATATCATCTCATTTCCAATCAGGTATGGGAAGAGGTTGCATGACTCCTCTAGGATGTTGTCTTCTAGCCTTTACCTGTTGAAAAACTATACATCTTGACATGTAATCAGTAATCTACATTTCCATGTAGTCCAACAAAAAATATTACTTCAAATCTCTATACATCTAAGTTCTACCAGGGTGTATAGAGAAATTGGAGCTTTGAGTATCATCCAAAAATTCCCTTTTTAGATCAGGTATGTCAAGAACACAAAGTCTCTTCCAAAATTTCAAAATTCCATCTTCATATAAGAATTCGATCAATCTATCATCATTCACAGATTAATTTTTTTTTGAAACTCCTCAGCATAGGTCTAATAACTTTTTACCTTTTCCAGTAAATATGGTTTGGAAACCATTTGAAAAAGTATAGATGTTTCACCTTCCATGATTATTCTCATATCCGTCTTTACTAGATCCATGAACATAAGATCCCTCTCAACTCTCATCTTGTTCAAAACTCCATGATCCTTTCTGCTCAAAGAATATGCTACCTTATTTTCCTTCCCCAAGTGGTAGTGTATAGTTAAATCATAATCCATGAGTATCTCAAGCCATCGCCTTTGCCTCATGTGGAGTTCTTTTTGTGAGAAAACATACTTTTAGCTCTTGTGATCGGTATATATCTCACATTTTCACCATAGAGATAGTGTCTCAAAATATTCAAAGAAAATATTATAGGTTCTAAAAGAATATCATGAGTTGGATATTTTTTTCGATGAATTTTTAGCTATCATGATGTATAGTTAGTAACTCTATCATTCTGAATAAGGACACAAACAAGTCGTTTCTTTAAAGCATGGCTGTAAATAATTAACCCATCATTCTCCGATGGTAGAGTCAAGATAGGATAATTGACTAATCTTATCTTCCGTTCTTCACAACATTCTTCACACTCTATGGTCCAAAAACATTTAACCCATTTACGTGTTATCTTGGATAATGGGTTAGCTCATTGGGAAAAATTATGGATGAAATGCCAATAGTAACCTACTAAACCAATAAAACAATGTACATTAGTTATACTCATCGGTATTGGCCATTATTGTATTACTCTTGCCTTATAATGATCAAAAGAGATTTCATCCTTAAAGACAATATGGACCTGAAAAGAAATTTCTTGAATCTAGAATTGACACTTGCTAAACTTCCCATATAATTCATTTCTTTTGAGGGTTTTAAAAATATTTCACAAGTGGTTTTCATGATCTTCATAGATTTTGGAGTAAACCAATATATCCTAAATAAATATCACTAAAAATTCATCAAGATATTCCTTGAATACTCTGTTCAATAGTTCTATAAAAACAGAGGGTGAATTAGTCATTCAAAAAGATATTACTGTAAACTCGTAATGCTCGTACCTGTTTTGAAATGCTCTTTTAGGAATGTCTTCATTCCTCACACACAACTGATGATATTTAGATCGAAGGTAAATATTTGAAAAATATTTATATCCATGAATTTGATCGAATAAATCATCAATATGAGTTAGGGGATACTTGTTCTTTATTGTTATAACATTGATCTTCCTGTAGTCAATGCACAACTTCATAGATCCATCTTCTTCTTAACGAAAATAATAGGGGCTCCCCATGGAGAAACACTAAGGAAAATAAATAATTTATTACTAACTTACTATAGTTGTTTATTTAGTTACACTAATTCCACAGTGGACATTCTAAAAGGGGTCTTCGATATGGGTCTTGAACAAGGAATTAAATAAATGTAAAACTCAATTTCTTGTTCTGGATGATGTCCTGGTAAATCCTCTAGAAACACATCAACATATTCATTAACAATAGGTATGTCCTCTATTTGAACATTCCTTTCCTCACCCATAGTTATTTCATTCTCTTCCTCCCTAATAATTGAATTAAGTAGAGCTACTAGGGGTGGATCTAGATAAGAATCAAGTTGTGACATTTATTCTCTAATGATAAGGTACTCTTTATCATCATTAGAAATTGTAACATATTTCTTCTTATGATAAATTTTCACATCATGCTATGAAATCCAATCCATACCAAGGATTATATCAAATTCAATCAAGGGTATGATGATGAGATATATGGATAAAGAACATTTATATTACCTAATAGGAACTGATTCATAATACATTGTTGTAATGATACATCCCATAAGAGTTTTGACCGACAACTCCCTTGATAAATCAAATTGAAAATATCTAATTTTCTTAGCAAACTAGGAAAATATGAAACAATGTGATGATCTAGAATCAAATAAAGAATTTGATAAACTTGAGAAAACCATTAAATTACCTACCAACATGTCTTTCAGAAATTCAACCTCAATAGTAGTGATAACATAAGCTTAGCGTTGTTCCGCTGGCCTTTTCTAATGTAAGTTTCCTTGGAACATAGGGCATTTGTTTTCATAATTCCCCTTTTCTCTACAATTTTATAATTCAATATTGACAACCTTTTTATTTCCCATGCAATCATGAGCATGGTGGTCTTTTTCACCACACTTGTAATGGACTCTCATTCTCCTCAGGCACGTACCGGGGTGTTTCTTCTAACATTTACCACAATATGGATATTCAATTTTTTCTTCATCCCCTTATTTCCATTTCTATAGTTTTCAGCAGAACTATTCGTCTCTTACTTTTCTTTAAAGTATTATGACATAGAGAATTCATTTCTTGTCTTGACATCACATGAGACAATATCTTCGTATGATGAGAATGATTGTGAGAATAATTCTTGATGAAGAAATGGTTTTAACCCATAAAATAATAGATCGGTCTTCCTCATTGGGTTACATATATAATCTCTTTCTTGCCTTTCTATCCTAATAAAGTTAGCCTCATACATTGCGACATTCTCATCCTCTTTTTGCCTCAGACTCAAAAATGTTCTTTTTATATTTTCTCAATGATCATGAGAAAATTATTTTTCTATTAAAAGATCTTTAAAATCCATCATTTACTTGTTTTACACTTCTTCATACTCCTTTGTGCTTTGTATTAATGACCACCATTGATCTACATATCTCATGAGGTGATAAACTATCGTGACAGCTTTTTCTCTTTCGCTACATCCCAAAGCAAGAAATATTTTCTCTGAGGAACTTATCCATTGCTCAGCTAAAAATGGATTTGTTGTCCCATTTAATGTTGGTGGTTGTTTCCTAATGAAGTGGTCTAACATTTATCCTCCACATTGTGGATCAGGGTTCTCCATACGGGTAAAGTTATTAATCATAAGCTAAGTGAGTTTTCCCATAATGGTGATAAGCTAATCAGCATCAGTTGCATTACCAGATCTTCTATAATTATCTTGAGTAGGAGGTAAATCTATACATGGATTACGTGCATTGTTATGGATTCCATTACTTCCACTATATGCCATTTCTAAATAATGGAATACACTAGATTAGTTTATAATCACAATACATAATTCCAAACATGTAAAACACATAACATAAATTGAACAGTTTATGGATATAATCCATAATCATAAAAAATGTTTTCCTTGAAGAGGTATATACTCATAAATCCTTCAAAATTGTTTTTAATTAAAATTTTAATTATCCTAAGCATATCCCACGGGAGTGTTGTAACCAGGAGTGAAGTAGGGCTCATTGGAATGTACCGGGATACCTCAGGTCAATCCTGAAATTCCTTGTCCGATTTTTCACTCCTTGGTACATTTGGGCCAAATCCACCTCTACCTGCTTGTATCCAGAAAGGAATGTGTTTCTCTTGAAAAAACACAAAACCTCTCCATTTCCAAAATTCTAGGAAGTTCTTCTATATAATACTCAAAGTCTATCTTAGGGTAATGTTCTCTAATCAGGTTTTTTCAAAATATAGCTTCTGAGGATTGTATTAAACATCCTATGATACCTAGTGCATTGCTTCGACCCCAGTTCCCTAGAGTTGGTGTATTATTACATAACATTGGAATGATCATAAGGGATCAAATCCTGATAAAATGATCAGTTTAATAGCATTGGAAGTACTAGATACATATATAAGTTTTACATTACATAATTAAATGAAAAAAAACACCAACTTTGTTTCCATTCACCACATTTATATACCTTAGTCTATCCCTGGAGGTCAGTAATAATATACTTCTTCACATACTAGGAAAAATAAATCATATAAAGGGATGAGATCAGATGTTCAGTAAGGATAAAAATATAGTGGATATTTACATAAATATAAATTAACTAATAAAGAAATGTATAAGACTAAAACACAAGCATTTTAAACATAATCTTCAGCATAATATGGAAAATATAAATCAAGTGATTACCTTTACTTATTCACATTGAAATTCTACTAGTCTAATAATCACATATAATATCAATATACAATTTCAAAATGATAAAATGCATAATGTCGGACATCATAACCACATAGTCAAGGCCTCGTGCCAGGACTAAAAATTATCTTTTTAGGGCCTTGTTCCAAGACACTACATTGTCTTATGAGACATATCGATGCATTGATGAGTTATAGCTGGCTCCACCCATCACATACTATTTCCAATTCATTCCTCATATAAAAAGGTTTTAACATAATATAGAAATTCATATTAAAACTAGCATATGAAATGTCAATAATTTATACATAAAACATGAATGGTATAAAAATTACACATCCACTATCAATAATATCACAAAACCTTTAATACAATATGGATGATTTTTATAATAATAAATCAACTTCAAACAAGTTTAAAATCCATCAATGGATATTGACATAGATGAAAGGAAAACTATTTGAAAGAAATACCTCAATCTATTTCGAAACCATTTTAAAGTCACATAATTATAACATAAAACATTTATTTTAGAAATATTTTTATAATCTTGTACGGGAAGCTTCGAAGGTGTTATAGTGGAGGAAAATAGACACACTCACCCTATAAGTTAAAAAAACACTCTTTCCTTAATTTTGTCAAAAAGGTTGTAAGGGACCTTGTTTGGAAAATGAAAGAAATATTCCTTATTAAAAATGTAATAAAATATCCAAAAAGGTATAAATTATTTTAACCCTTATTCTAGGAAATAGTACAAAAGTTTTCAAATACATTTTTATGATACACATATGTCGATGATAAAGGGGTCCCTATAGATACTCACGTATAAACAACCTCAGATAATGAAGAGATTGTAGAATTAACCCTTACCTTGTACTTTTCCTTGATAGAGGGTATGTTAAACTTATATATCATAGTGAAATCATTTTTATTAAATTATATAATAACCATATACATAAATATTCTATCATATATCATCTTTTATTGTGGCTTTGTTAATAATATTTTAGTAGTATCGTCATTTAGGGTGTTAACTGATTTGTTTCCCTTTATATGCGTGGTTACGTAATCCATGATTTTTATGGATATGATGTATTTGATTCATATCCAGAATGATATTATGTTTTTAAACATAATTTTTTTAATCAGAAAATAAAATTTATTTTTTAATGGTTATGACGGGGAATAAATCTAATCATGTTCATGGTGATGGTAATCCGTACATACGCATTAGCGACAATACCATTCTGTTAATGGTCAAATAGTATGTAATTGAATGGTATATCATATATAAAAAATAATTTACATGTTATATTTATTATTTACATCAGTTTTACTCATTATTATACCCATCCAAATAATGAATTGTTTCAATAACAAACTATACCGTGAGGTGGAGATAGTAATCTGTACTTACGCACGTATGTTGATTTCTCATTCATAGGTTGGATTGAATAATTAATATGGTTGTAAAATATTTATAATAACATCATAGTATATATAAGGTATTGGATTTATTATTTTGGTATGGAAACTACAAATAAATAGGGAGTGGAAGAAGAAAAGAACTTTGAAACAGGTGGTGAAATTATTACCTCTTCTGCGGGTGTTTCCTTTTGAGTTGATCAAAAGGGAAACGTAGATTGGCTTTCTGAAGATAGAAAGGCCTCTATGTCTATGTTAGGGTATTTGGTAGGATACTTGATCAGGGTATGGTCATGAAAAATGGCTTTGGAGACATGATTTTTGAGAGAAGGGGAAGTACCTTTTCATAAGAGAGGTGAGGGTCACATTAGGAAAAGCATGAAATATTATTTTATTTTACAATCATATTCAGTTTATAATGGCTCAAAAATGATTTATTTAGAGGATAAGGTGGGGCTGGGTCATAAACCTCTCAACCAATAGGTTTTAGACAGGTTTAGGTCCCTATAATAACCATATCCTTTAGATTTAACTATTAGTTAAACAGTTTATCATTGACCATGTATTATTGTATTAATATATTATATGGTTAATAATATTACTATAAAAATCCAAGAGAACACCAAGTGGTTAAGTATTGATATATCTAACCTTATCTAAGTCCCTTTTCATAACCGTATACTTTTATGGATATTATATCAATTAATAATATATTATTTGTTTCCAAAACTAATTTATGTCAATTTGAACACTATTTGGTATTTTGTTTTTGAGAAAGTCCTAAAAACTTTATCACTTTGAAGAAAAATTATTTCATCAACCCTAACATGTCATATTAAAATATAAAAGTAGTGTAATTCATCAAAAGTATAAATTTACATTTATTTAGATATTTATAATATCAATTATTTTAATCTTTCTTTAATAAGGTTATTACAACATCATCATTGTATCATAAATAAATTTAATTATTTAATGTATAAAAATTATAAATAAAATACCATTATGTAGGAAATATTTTTATCTTTCTAATGAATATTTATAGTTAAATTTATCTTTTTATAACCCTATATTAAAAATGGGTTATTTATTAAACAATGAATTTAACACTTTAAATAATCTTTAAATAAATAAATAATACATGTCCTCATCTAATATAAATATAACCTTAGGATCATATTTTATTCCTATGTTTGTTTTTGGTCAAAATAAACTTATCCAATAGAATTAGTACATGTGTTAGGGTAATTATAATATCATTTTTACCATTAATTACTCTATTTACTTTTAACCATTGTAAATAAAAGTCAAAAGATATTATTCACCAAAAATTATTTTCATCTTATTGAACTACATTTTATATAATGTTGTCAACCATGTCTCTCAGATTTTTGAAATTAAATTTACAGAAGTGGTAAAATTATATTTTATTCAAAATTTCAAAAGCGCCTAGAAGGTGGGCAAAAGATAGTAAAAAGATCAATAAAATTTTATATATCTAATATTATTATAAAATGACTTCAATGAATTAAATTGAACATAAATTGGTATTATGTATCTATTTTTACCTAATATAAATTTAAATAAAATATCTAATTATTTAAATAAAAAGTTTGTTTTAAATAATAACGTAGTGTTTATCACTATTCATCAAAAATTGAATGTTTTGAGAAAAACACAAATAATTCAGACTAAGCTAATTTCGATATTCCAAATTCAAAAAGGAAGTCTATTTTGAAAAATAAATTTTATAAAATTTAAAAAAGTGGGTATTACTATTCATAACAGCTAGTTTGATTGGCCGTGGTGTGTTAAAATTCTATGTTGCATACAATGCAGGCTATTGCATTTTTCGAAGGGAAATGTACCATAGAATCTTGGGTTGTAACATTCTCCCCTCATTTAAATAATTTCTTTCTCAAGATTTATATAAAAATAATGAATACAAAATTTGGGTGGCTCATCATCAAATGTTCCTCTGGTTTCCACTTTGCCTCTTCCATCTTATGGTTTCTTCATTGAACTTTTACCAGATGAGTCATCCAGTTTCTCAACACATATTCTCTGGAATCAAGAATTCTGATAGGCTCTTCGCAATAAGATAGGTCAGGTTCCTATTCTACTTATTCATAGGTGAGTAGATGTGTTGGGTCAGGCATGTATTTTCTTAACAGTTATACGTGAAAAACAACATGAACTTTGGAGAGACATGGCAGCATTTCCAAACGATAAGCTACAACTCCAATTCGTTCAAGAATTTTGAAAGGTTCGATGTATATGGGACTCAATTTACCATTCTTACCAAAATGTATAACACCATTACATAAGGATACCTTCAAGAAAGCATGATATCATACATGAAATTCCATATCCTTCCTTCAGTTATCAGCATAGCTCTTTTGCCTACTTTGAGCTGCTTTGATGTGGGTTTGGATAACCTTCACCTTTTCAATTGTTTCCTAACAAGTTCTGGGCCTACAATTTTTCCTTCACCAACATCATCCCAATAAGTTGGTGTGCGACATCAATTTCTATATAATGCTTCATTTGGTTCCATTTTAATACATGAATGGAAGCTATTATTGTATGAAAATTCAACAAGAGGTAAATATTGATCCCACATACCTTGAAAGTCATGTGTGAAAGATATCAACATGTCTTTTAAGGTTTGAATATTCCATTATGATTATCAATCGGTTTGAGGGTGGTAGACAGTTCCTAAATGAAGTTCATTATCCAAGGCCTTCTGAAGACTTATCCATAATCTTGATGTAAACCAGAGATCACGATCTGAAAAAATCGACAGGGATACTCCATGAAGTCTAACAAATTAATTAATATATAGTTTTGTTAAACGTTCAAGTGCTAAATCTTCTCTTATAGCGAGAAAATTTGGCGAGTTTGTAAGACGATCAACAATGACCCATATTGTATCATTACTTATAAGAGTATTGTTTATCCCCATGACAAAATCCATCGTAATATCATCCCATTTCCACTCTGGTATGGGAAGATGTTGCATGAATCCTCAAGTATGTTGTCTTCCAGCATTTACCTATTGAGAAACCATGCATCTTGACACATAATCACCAATCTCCCTTTTCATGTTGTCCCACCAAAAATGTTCCATCAAATCTTTATACATCATAGTGCTACTAGGGTGTATAGATAAATTGTATCTATTAACATCATCCAACAATTCCTTTTTAGATCAGGTATGTTAGGAACACAAAGATTCTTCCCAATTTTAAAAATTCCATCTTCATATATGAAGTTGATCAATCTCCAATCATTCACAACGCTAATTTTCTTTTGAAACTCCTCATCATCAGTTTGAGAACATTTTATCCTTTCTAGTAAAGATGGTTTGGCAAACATTTGAAAAATTATTGATATTTCACCTTCCATGATTATTCCCATATCCATATTTACTAGATCTATGAACAAGGGATCCCTTTCAACACTCATCTTGTTCAAAAATCCATGATCCTTTATTCTCGAAGCATCTTCCACTTAATTTTCCTTCCTTGAGTGGTAGTGTATAGTGCAATCATCATCCTTGAGTAGCTTGGGCCATCACCTTTCCCTCATGTTGAGTTCTTTTTGTGAGAAAATATACTTAGAGCTCTTATGATCAGTATATATCTCTCATTTTTCACTATAGAGATAGTATATCCAAATATTCAAAGCAATGATTACTGAATCTAACTCAAGATCATAAGTGGGGTAGTTTTTTTCATGAATTTTTATCTTTCGTGATGCATTGGAAACAACTCTATCATTTTCCCTAAGGATACAACCAAGTCCATTTTTTGAAGCATCACTATAAATAATAAACCCATCATTATCTAATGGTAGAGTAAAGATATGAGCATTGACTAATCTTCTCTTTATTTCGTCAAAACATTTTTGCACTCTTTTTTCCAAAAAATAACCCCTTTATGTGTGAGATTGGTTAATGGGTTATCCAATCAGGAAGAATTCTATACGAAATGCTGATAATAACTTGGTAAACAAATAAATCTTTGTACCTTATTTATAATCATAAGTTCTAACCATTCTTTTGTTGCTTTTGTCTCTGAAAGATCAACATAGATTCCATACTTGGAGAAAATATCACCAGGGAACAAAAATTTCTGAATCCAGAATTCACACTTACTAAACTTCCATTATAATTCATTTCTCTTGAGGGTTATCATAATAGTGCACAAGTGATTTTTTTGATCTTCATTTATTTTTGAGTAAACTGAGATATCATCAATAAATACCACTATAGTGTCATCAATATATTCCTTGAAAACTATATTCATTAGATTCAAGAAAATAGAGCATGCATTACTTAGTCCAAAAAGCATTACTGTAAACTCATAATGCCCGTACCAAGTTTGAAATACTATTTTTGGAATGTCTTCCTTCCTGACACACAACTTATGATATCCAGATAGAAGTTCAATCTTTGAAAATATTTAGCTCCATGAAGTTGATCAAATAAATCATCAATGCGAGGAAGGTGGATACTTGTTCTTTATTGTTATCACATAGATCTCCCAATAGTCAATGCACAACCTCATATATCCATCTTTCTTCTAAAAAAAAGAACAGTGTCTTCCCATGGAGAAACACTAGGGAGAATAAATACATTATAACTCAATTCCCCTAGTTGTTTATTTAGTTCCAATAATTCCATAGTGTCCATTATATATGGGGTCTTCAATATAGGCCTCGAACCAATATTTAAATCAATGGGAAACTCAATTTCCCATTCTGGAGGATGTCTAGGTAAATCATCTGGAAACACATCAACGTATTCTTTCCAAATATGTATGTACTCTATTTGAACATTCCTTTCCTCATCCATAGATAGTTCATTATCTTCCTCCCCAATAATTGAATTTAGTAGAGCTACTAGGGGTGGATCTATATAAGAATCAGGTGGTGATATTTCTACTCTAAAGATAAGTTACTTTTTATCATCATAAAAAATTATACCCTCTTTCTTCTTATAATAAATTTTCTCATCATGGTCTAAAATCAAATCCATATTGAGGATTATGTCAAATTCAATCATGGGTATGACAATGAGATCAGTGGATAAAGAACATTTTTGTACCCTAATGGGGACTGATTCAAAAAACATTATTGCAATGTTACTTTCTTTATGAGATTTGACTGACAACTCCCTTATTTAATCAAATTGGAAATATCTAATTTTCTTAGAAAACTCAGAAGATATAAAACATTGCAATGATCCAGAATCAAATAAAGCCTTGGCTAAACTTGAGTAAACCATTAAATTACCTAGCACCACATCTTTCAGAGCTTCAACATTAGTAGTACTGATCGCATAAGCTTGTCCTTGCTCCCTTGGCCTTTTCTAGTGTATTTTTTCTTTCCCTTTAGGACATTCATTTGCATAATTCCCCTTTTCACTATAATTGTAGCATTCAACATTGACACCCTCTTTATTTCCCTTACAATCACGAGCTTGGAGACCTTTTTCACCACACTTGTAATAGACTCTCATTACCCTCTGGCAAGTACCAGGGTGTTTCTTCCCGCATTTACCATGGGATGGATATTCATATTTTCCCTTCTTCCCCTTATTTCCATTTCCAGAGTTTTTAGCAGATCTCTTCTTCTCTTTATTTTCATTAAAGTCGTAAGACTTGGAGAATTCATTTTCTGTCTTGATAGCACATGAGACAATATCTACTAATGATGGGAAGGATTGTGAGACTAATTCTCGATGGATTAATGTTTTTATCCCATACAATAATTGATCAATATTACTCCTTGGGTTATGTATATAATTTGTTTCATTCCTTTCTAACCTTGTAAAGTTTTCCACATACTTTGCGACATTCTAATCCTACTTTTTCCTCAGACTCAGAAATTTTCTTTCCATAATTTCTCGATGGTCATGAAGAAATTACTTTTCTAATACAAGCTCTTTAAACTCCCTTAATTCCATATTTTATACTTCTTCATCCTCCTTTGGGTTTTTAATTAATTACCACCATTGATATGCATCTCCCGTGAGGTGATAAACTTCCATGACAACACTTTCCCTTTTGCTACTCCCCAAAACATGAAATATTGTCTCTAATGAACTTATTCATTGCTTAGATACAAATGGATTTGTAGTTGAATTGAATGTGGGTGGTTGTTGCCTCATGAATCTGTCTAACATTGATCCTCATCATTGTGGATCATGGTGATCCATACAAGTATTGTTATTATTCATAACCTGAGTGAGTTGTCCCAGTATGGTGATAAGATGATCAGCACCAGTTGCATCACCATCTCCACTATAATTACCTTGAGTAGGAGGAAAATACATACATGGATTACGTGCATTGTTACAGTTTCCATTCATTCCACTAGGTGCCATTTCAAAACAATATAATACACTTGATTAGTTTATGAATCACAATACATAATTCCAATATTTTAAAACACTTAACATAAATTGAACAGTTTATGGATATAATCCATAATCAAAAAAATGTTTTCTTTAAGGAGGTATATACTCATAAATCATTCATAATTGTCTGTAATGAAAATGTGAATTATCCTAAGCATATCCCTCTGGAGTGTTGTAACCAAGAGTACTTCAAGGACAGTGGTCATGTACTAGGATACCCTAGGTCAAGCCCAAAACTCCTCTTATGAGTTTTCACTCCAATGTACATCTATTCCAGAGTTTCCGCTATCTACTCGTATCTAGACAGGGATGTATTTCATTGAAAATACACAAAATATCTACATTACCAATTTTCTAAGATGTTCTTCTATACTAATCCTCAAAGTATATCTTAGTGTAATGTTCTCTAATAATAGTTTTTCTAAATCTGTCTTCCAATGTTTTTATTAAACTTTCTATGATACCAAATGCAATTCCCCGACCCCAGTTACCCAAATTCGATGCCTTATTAAATAACATTGGCATGATCACAAGCGATCAAATACTCAAATACCGACCAGTTTAGAAGCCTTAGAAGTACTAGATACATACATAAGTTTTACATAACATTATAAAATGAAAAACAACAACAACTTTATCTTCATTGACCACATTCATATCCTTTATACTATCCCTGTAGGTCAGTCATAATATTCTTCTTCACATCTTGGAAAAAATAAAACATAGAAAGGGATGAGATCTGATGCGAAGAAAGGATAAAAATATACAGGAAACTTTTTTAAACAAGAAAAAACATTTAAGGCAATGTATAAGACTAAAACAAAATCCAATTAAACTCAAACTTCAAAATAATATTGAAAAGATAAATCAAATAATTCCTTTTACTTATTCACAAGGATATTCTACTAGTCGAAAAATCACATGTAATACCAATATACAATTTCATAATGATAGAATGCATAAAGCCGGACATCATAACCCCATAGTCAAGGCCTCATTCTATGACTACAATTAAGATTTTTTCAATGCCTTGTGCCAATACACTATTTTGTCTCATGAGACCTACCGATGCATCGAAGAGTTGTAGCGGGCTCCACCCGTCACTTACTAAGTCCAATGCAGTCCTTCTAGGAAAAGTTTTAAACATAACATAAACATTCGTATTAAAACTAGAATACAAAATCTCTATAATTTTTCTATAAATATTTAATGGTATAAAAATAACACACCCACAGTCAAACAAATCAAAAAACCTTCAATAAAATATCGACGATTTTTATAATAATAAATCAACTTCTAACAAGTTTAAATTCCATCAAAGGATGTTGGTAAAGATGAAAATAAAATTATTTTGAAGAAATACCTCAATCTATTTAGAAACCATTTAAAAGTTACATAATTATAAAAGAAAAAATTTATTTTTGAAATATTCTTATAATCTTGTATGGGAAGCTTCGAAGGTGTTATAACAGTAGAAAAGAGCTGCACCCGCCATATAAGTTAAAAATTATTCTTTCCTTAATTTTGTCAAAAAGGTCATAAAGGACCTTGTTTGGAAAATGATGGAAATACTACATTATAAATATTTAATAAAAAGTCAAAAAAAGTGTAAATTACATTAACCCATAGTCTAGGAAATAGTAAAAATGATTTTAAATACATTTTTATGAAACACAGATGTGGATGATAAAGAGGTCCCAATAGATACACACGTATAAACAACCTTAGATATTGAAGAGATTGTAGAATTAACCCTTACCTTGTACTTTTCCTTGATTGAGGGTACATTAACCTCATATTTAATAGTTAAATCATTGTTATTAAATTATACAAAAACCACATACATAAATATGATATCATATATGATCTTCTAATATTGTTTTGTTAATAATATTATAGTAGTATGATCGTTTCGGGTGTTAACTGATTCATTTACCTTTAATAATTGGTTTTGTAAGACATGTTTCTTATGGATATGATGTATTTGATTCATATACAGATTGATATTATGCTCTTAAAGATTATTTTTTTAATCATAAAATAAAATTTATTCATGAATGGTTACGATGGGGAATGAATCTCATTGCATTCGTGGAGATGGTAATCCGTACGGACACACGAGCGATAATACCATTCTATTGATGGTGAAATAGTATGTAATTTGATTGTATATCATATATAAATAACCATTAACATTTGTTATTTATATCATTTATACTCATTATTATACCCATCCAAATAATGAAGTGTTTGAATAACAAACTACACCACGACGTGGAGACGGTAAGTCGTACGTACGCACGTATGGTGATTTTTCATTCATAGGATGGGTAGAATAATGAATAGGGTTGTCAAATATTTATAATAATATCACAATATGTATAAGTTACTAGTGTTATTATTTTTTTATAGAAACAACAAATAAATAGAGTGTGGAAGAAGAAAATAACTTTGAAAGAGGTGGTGAAATTATTACCTCTTCTTCGAGTGTTTCTTTTTGAGTTGATCAAAAGGGCTCTATAGGATTTCTTTCTGATCAATGTAAGGCCTCTAGGTAAAAGTGAGGGTAGATGGGAGGACATTTGAGTAGGTTTTGGCTAAGTCAAATGGATTTGGAGGTGTGATTTTGAGAGAAGGGTAAGTACCTTTTTATAAGATATGTGAGGGTCACTTTAGAAAAAAGTGAAATATTATTTTATTATACAATCATATTCAGTTTATAATGGCCTGAAAAAGATTTATTTCGAGGATAAGGTGGTTATGGGTCTCAAAACTCTCAACCAAAAGGTTTTAGACAGGTTTATGTTACCATATTAACCTTATCTTTTAGATTTGACTCTTAGATAAATAGTTTATGTTGGACCATGTATTCTGGTATTATTTTATTATATAGTTAATAATCTTACTATTAAAATCCAATACAACCCCAAGTGGTTCATTATTGATATATCTGACCTTATCTAAGTCCTTTTAGTGATCCTTATATTTTTAGGGATATTATATCAATTAATAATATAGTATTTGTTTTACAAACTCATTTATGTCAATTTTTTCACTATTTTGTATTTTGTTTTTGTGAAAGTCATAATAAAATTATAACTTCAGAAAAAATTTATTTAATCAACCATATCATGTCATATTTACCAAAAAAAGAAGTTTAATTCAATAAAAGTCTCAATTTACATTTATTTAGATATTTATAATATCAAATACTTTAATCTTTCTTTAATAAGGTAATTACTGCATCATCATTGTATAGTAAATAAATTTAATTATTTAAAGCCTAAAAATTATAAATAAAGTACCATTATATAGGAAATATTTTTTTCTTTATAATTAATGTTTATAGGTGAATTTAACTTCTGAATAACCCTATATTAAAAATGGTTTAGTTATTAAACATTGAATTTCACACTTTTATCTCTACATTAAATAAAATAATAATAAATGTCCTAATCTAATTCATGTGGACCCAAAGGATCATAATTTCTTTCTATGTTTGTTTTTGGTCTAAATAAACTTATCCAATAGAATTAGAACATGTGTTAGGATAATTATAATATCATTTTTACCTTTAATTACCCTATTTACTTTTATCTTAGGTAAATAAAAATCAAAAGTTACTATTGACCAAAAATTATTTTTATTTTATTGAAAACAAATTTACATAATGATGTAAACCATGTCTCTTGGATTTTTGAAATTCAATTCATAGAAGTGGTAATATTATGTTATCTGCATATTTTCAAATACGCCTAGAAGGTGGGTAAAAGACAGTAGAAAGTTCAATAAAATTTTATATATCTAATATTTTTATAAAATTACTCCAATGAATTAAATTGAACATAAATAGGTATTATTTATATATTTTTACCTAATATAAATTTAAATAAAATAACTAATTATTTAAATAAAATGTCTTTTTAAACAATAAGGCAGTGTTTTTCACTATTCGTCAAAAATTGAATGTTTTTAGAAAAATACCAAAAATTAACGCTAAGCTAATTTCAATATCCCAAATTCAAAAATGAAGTCAATTTTAAAAATTAAAATTTATAAAATTTTAAAAAGTGGGTATTACTATTCACAATGGCTAGTTTGATTGGTCGTGGTGTGCTAAAACTCCAAGTTGCGTACACTGTAAGCTACTACATTCTACAAATGGAAACGTACCGTAGAAGCTCAGGGTGTTACAAAACAAGATATGTAATTCCAAATTATTTTAACTATAATAATAATAAAATAAGTCCATGGTCAGTTTATAAACCAAATAAAATAAATAGATGGGGGACATGACATCCGTCTCACAGAAGTAAAAAATTGAGACAGTAATTTCTTACCTTAAGTCCTGACTTCCTTCATACACATTAAAACACCCATTATAATAAATACCTGTTTATTATAAATAAATTGAAAAATATAATCATATGTATCATACCATATATAAATTTCTTATGATCTTTTATTATTCATTTACAAAAAATTCTATGTTAAATCATTATTTGGGCAACAAATGCTTTATTTTTCTTGCTTGTTTTGATTTTTTATTTTTGGTACTCTTAAAATGATCATGGTAAAATAATAAAAATAATTTATACCATGATATAATATATTATATATTCACTATATATTTATTTATATTAATCCATAAAAGATACTGATAAAAAATAAAATACACTTTTTGTGGATATTATTACCTATACGTATGAATGAACATTATTTACATTTTTTCAACGTAAGAAATGAAAAAAATTTAAACAACTTATTGAATTTAAATAATAATTTTTATGTCATATAATTAAAATTTTGACATTTAGATCCCCCCATAATACATTTCCTGTAAAGTGTATATGTGGAATTAAGCACATCACTTCATGAGGCGGTAATCCACCGTATACTCAAATAATGTTCTCATATTCCAATGAAATGGAAATTAAGAAAAAATATTTGATATAATTAATCAATTATAATAATATTATAATAAATATAGTGTATAATAAATAAATCCATTAATATATTCATCTGTGATAGCTGGTGATGGGAAACAAATTACATCAGTTCGTCAGGCGGAAGTCCTATATACACATAAATTATGATTTCATATCCCATTTGATAGAAGTGGATATTGTTATAGGTAATTACCTTAAAATAATTAAATATTAGTATATTAAACATAATGAGGTTATTATATCATCATGTTTTAATAATAACTAGATTAGGTGGGTGAAGAAATAATATTAAAACAGTCATTGAAGAACCTTACCTCTTTTTCAGGTAACCTATTTAGGTTAACACTAAAAGACATTGTAGGTTGGGTTTATGAATAAAATATGTATAATAGGATGAGATTAGGTAATTAAGTAATATTTTTAGGGTATTTTTTTAGAAATAAATGGTTTTTTATGTGTGAATAGAAGAGGACAATTTGTTGTCATTTTATTAGTGGGTTGAGTGGCATACTTGTAATAATTAAAAAGTAAAATGTGTAACCAAATTTTTGACAAGATAAAAACTCCAATGTGGTCTATTATAGATAACTATATGTTATAAATATGATATATTTCCTTAAAATTTGTGTTGTACAAGATCATAGCCCATTTTAAACACTACTGGAAATGGACAATTTCCCAATGGTTCTGAACCGTTGGGAAAGCTGGAAGAACCATTGGTATATCATATAACAACGGTTCTGCAAACCATTAGTAAGCCGTTGGGAAAGATTTTACAAACGGTTTGCACAGAACCATTGGGATAGGTTAGAAATATTAACCTATCTCAACGGTTTGGAAAAACCATTGGGAAAACCAACCATATGACTTCATTTCCAACGGTTTCTAAACCATTGGGAAATGTTTTTTACCAATGGTTCATAGAGAACCGTTGGTAAAAAAATACTGAGAATCCTATGCCAACTATTTGAAACCGTTGGAATATCCTATGCTGTGCAAATTGCACAACAGCCTGCAATTTGCACAGCAGGCACAGAGCAGGGTGTCTATTCCCTCTCCTTTATAATTACATCTCATTTCTAATAATTGTACCTACAATAATTAACTAACACATACATATACAATAAATATACCTGTAATAACCATATAACACATACATATACAGAAAAAATTCATACACATTTAACATATAAGGCATCCTGGAACTATACACATCTAGAATTAAATAAAAATTCATAATGTAATTATAAATATACATAATTCATTTAGAATTAAATTTAATATTTAGATCACAATTATATGTGGAATCTGTAATTCAATTCATAATTTGATCGGTTTTTTGTGTACCATATGTTTTTACTAGAAATGATGTCCATTTTAAACAAAATACATAAACCTAGAGTGATACCGGCCACACTGGGCCTCAGATTGGGGAGAGGTTAACTCGTACACATCAAAAATGACCCATGGATCGGTGTCCTAATGTATCAACATATTCCAAAAGCATTTGGTAAGTTTTTTGTATGTAAGTTGTTGTTTTCATGTAAAATGAAGTGCTTTTTAAATAAAAGAGAGACACTTTGAGTGGTACCAGCCACACCGCACCTCGGATTGAAGCAGGGATGACTTGTACGCGTCACAAATGACACATAGATAATTGTGCTAAAGTATTAACACATTCAGAATCCATTTGGTTGGATTTTAGTATGTACTTAAAATGTTGTCCTTTACACATAAGAGAGTCACTTTGGGTGGTTCAGGCCACACCATGACTCGGATTGAGGTGCGGTTGACTCTTACACGTCACATATTACCCATGGATCATTGTACTAAAGTTTCAATAGATTCTCAATGTGTTTGGTCGGTTTTTCGTATGCTAGTTATTATTTTCACTTATAATCATGTCCATTTTAAACAAAAGAGACACAATTAGAGGGGTACCGGCCACATCGTGCCTCGGATTTAGACACGGTTGACTCGTACACGTCTCAAATTATCCATGGATCATATTCCTAAAGCATCAACACAATTCGAATGCATTTGGTCAGATTTCTGTATTCCATTTGATGTTTTCACTTAAAATGTTGTCCTTTTGAAATAAAAGCGAGACACTTTGAGTGGTTCTGGCCACACCGTGCCTCAGATTGAGTCGGGGTTGATTTGTACACCTCACATATGACCAATGGATCGTTGTGCTAATGTATCAACACAATCAGAATCCATTTGGTCAGTTTTCTGTATGTACTTAAAATGTTATCCATTTTAAACAAAATAGAGACACTTAGAGTGATCTTGGCGAAACCGTGCCTCAGATTTAAGAGGGGTTGACTCGTACACGTCACGTATGACCCATGGATTGTTTTCCTAAAGCATCAACACATTATGAATGCGTTTGGTCCATTTTCTGTATGTCAGTTGTTGTTTTCACATAAAATGATGTCCATTTAAAAAAAAAGAGACACTATGAATGGTGTCGGCCACACCGTTCCTTGGATTGAAAAGGGGTTGACTCGTACATGTCACATATGACCCATGGATCATTTTGATAAAGTATCAACACAATCAGAATCCGTTTGGTTGGTTTTCTGTATGAAAGTTGTTGTTTTTACTTAAAATGAAGTCCATTTAAAAAAAAAGAGAGACACTTTTAGTGGTGTCGGCCACACCGCACCTCGGATTGAGGTGAGGTTGAGTCATACACATCACATATGACCCATGGATCATTCTCCTAATGTTTAAATAGAAACTGAATGCATTTGGTCGGTTTTCCATATATACTTAAAATGTTGTCCATTTAAAACAAAAGAGAGACACTTAGAGTGATCCCGGCCACACTGCGACTCGGATTGAGCCAAGGTTGGCTCATACATGTCACATATGACCCATGGATTTTTTTAATAAATTATCAATAGAATACGAATGTGTTTGGTCAGTTTTCCGTATTCCAGTTATTCTTTTCACTTATAATCCTGTACATTCTAAACAAAAAGAGACATATTTATAGTGGTACCGGCCACACCATACCTCAGATTTAGATGGGGTTGACACATACATGTCTCAAATGACCCATGGATCATTGTCCTAAAGTATCAATACAATCTGAATGCGTTTGGTCAGTTCTCCGTATGCCAGTTGATGTTTTCACCTAAAATGATGTCCTTTTGAAACAAAAGAGAGACACTTTGAGTGGTGTTAGCCACAACGTGCCTCATATTAAGGTGGGGTTGACTCGTACACGTCACATATGACCCATGGATCGTTGTTCTAAAGTATCAACACAATCATAAACTATTTGGTCAGTTTTACGTATGTACTTAAATTGTTGTCCATTTTAAACAAAAGAGAGACACTTAGAGTGATCCCGACCACAACACGACTCGGATTGAGCTGGGGTTGACTCATACACATCACATATAACCCAGGGATCGTTTTCATAAAGCATCAACACATTCAAAATGTTTTTGGTCAGTTTTTCGTATGTCAGTTGTTGTTTTCACTTAAAATGATGTCCATTTCAAACAAAAGGGAGACACTATGAATGGTGTCGGGCACACCGCACCTCGGATTGAGGCGCAATTGACTCGTACACGTCACATATGACCCATGGATTGTTTTTCTAAAGTATCAACACAATCATAATACGTTTGGTCGGTTTTTCATATGGTAGTTGTTGTTTTCACTTAAAATGAAGTCTATATTAAACAAAAGAGAAACACTTTGAGTGGTGTTAGCCACACCGAGCCTCGAATTGAGGTGAGGATAACTTTTACACGTCACATATGACACATGGATCGTTCTTCTAATGTTTCAATAGAAACTGAATGCGTTTGGTCAGTTTTCTATATGTACTTAAAATGTTGTCCATTTTAAACAATAGAGAGACACTTAGAGTGATCTCGGCCACACCGTGACTCAGATTGCGCCTGGGCTGGGTCGTACACGTCACATATGACCCATGGATCATTTTGATAAGGTATCAACAGAATCTAAATGCATTTAGTCAATTTTCCGTATGCCAGTTTTTCTTTTCACTTATAATCCTGTCCATTTTAAACAAAAGAGACTTAGTTAAAGTGGTACCAGCCACACTGTGCCTCAGATTTAAATGGTTTTGACTCTTCCACATCTCAAATGACCCATGGATCATTGTCCTAAAGTATCAACACAATCTGAATGCGTTTGGTCAGTTTTCCGTATGCCAGTTGATGTTTTAACTTAAAATGATGTCTGTTTGAAACAAAATAGAGACACTTTGAGTGGTTTCGGCCACAGCATGCTTCATATTGAGGCGAGGTTGATTCTTACCCCTCACATATGACCCATGGATCGTTTTTCTAAAGCATCAACACAATCAGAACCCGTTTGGTTAGTTTTCCATATGTACTTAAAATGTTGTCCATTTAAAAAAAAGAGACACTTAGAGTGATCCTGACCATGATGTGCCTCAGATTGAGGTGGGGTTGACTCTTACATGTCACATATGACCCAGGGATCCATTTCCTAAAGCATCAACACATTCCGAATGCGTTTGGTAAGTTTTTAGTATGTCAGTTGTTGTTTTCACTTAAAATGATGTCCATTTTAAACAAAAGAAAGACACTATTAATGGTTTCAGCCACACTGCGCCTCGTATTGAGGTGGGGTTGACTCGTACACATCCCATATGACCCATGGATCATTTCTCTAAAGTATCAACCCAATCAGAATCTGTTTGGTCAGTTTTCCGTATGCTAGTTGTTGTTTTCACTTAAAATGCAGTCCATTTTAAACAAAAGAGAGACACTTTGAGTGGTGTCGGCCACACCGCGCCTCGAATTGAGGTGAGTTTGACCCATACAAGTCACATATGACCCATGGATTTTTATCCTAAAGTTTAAAATGAAACATAATGTGTTTGTTCTGTTTTCTGTATGTACTTAAAATGTTGTCCATTTTAAACAAAAGATAGACACTTAGTGTGATCCTGGCCACACCGCGACTCAGATTGAGCCCGGGTTGGCTCATACATGTCACATATGACCCATGGATCATTTTGATAAAGTATCAACCGAATCTGAATGCATTTGGTCAGTTTTCCATATGACAGTTGTTCTTTTAAATTATAATCCAGTCCATTTTAAACAAAAGGGACATAGTTAGAGTGGTACCGGCCACACCACGCCTCATATTTAGACGGTGTTGACTCGTACATGTCTCAAAATACCCAAGATAATTTTCCTAAAGTATCAAAACAATCCTAATTCATTTGGTCATTCTTACGTATGCCAGTTGATGTTTTCACTTAAAATGATGTCCTTTTGAAACAAAAGAGAGTCAATTTGAGTGGTGTCGGCCACACCGCGCCTCAGATTGATGTGGGATTAACTCGTACACGACACATATGACCCATGGATCATTGTGCTAAAGTATCAACACAATCATAATACGTTTGTTCAGTTTTCCATATGTACTTAAAATGTTGTCCATTTTAAACAAAAGAGAGACATTTAGAGTGATACCGACCACAGCGCGACTCGGATTGATCTAGGGTTGACTCGTACACGTCACATATGACCCGTGTATCGTTTTTATAAAGTATCAACAGAATCCAAATTCATTTGGTCAGTTTTCTGTATGCCAGTTATTCATTTCACTTAAAATCCCAGCCACACCGCGCCTCGGATTTAGACGGGGTTGACTCGTACACGTCACTTTGAGTGGTGTCAGCCACACCACTCCTCGGATTTAGGCGGCCTTACTTTCCAAGTATCTCCCATAGGGGTCTGGGTATCACCTGAGGCATGGTTTTACCATCTTTCAAAATAGACATGTCCTCAGTTTATCTTCAAGGAACCAATATCACTCATAAGTAATAGAAACCATCCTGGTAGCCCTCACCAAGAAACCAAAGCATTCATCCTGGAATTTTAAGTCTAAATTATCTAAGCATGATGATTCCGTCCATGAGTCCTTAACATGTAACCCATGTCCTATCCTAACAATTGACAAGTAAACCAAATCAAACAAGGCATAATTCACATAACATGGATAATGTACAACAAGGCTTTGTATTTAATTTAAAGCATATCACCACATGCATTTGATGAGCATGATATAATAAGCTTACAAAGAAATTCATATAATTCAAGACATAAAATAATGGAATAATCCTAAATAACATTGCATGATTACAGAAATAAAAAAAGTCATGTGAAATCAAGGAGGGTGGGGGCTGTCTGGGGGTCCAAGGAGGAAGGTGGGGGGCTGTCCGGGGTCCAGGGAGGAGGGTAGGGGGCTGTTCGGGGTCCAGGGAGGAGGGTGGGGGCTGTCTAGGGGCCTGTCCGGGGGGTGTCCGAGGGGTGTCTGGGGTCCAAGGAGAATGGTGGGGGGCTGTCTGGGGGACTGTCCGGGGTCCAAGGAGGAGGGTGGGGGGGCTGTCCGGGGGATGTCCTGGGGGCTGTCCGAGGGTTGTTCAAGGGGATATCAGGGGACCAAAGAGAAGGGTGGGGTGGGGGGGTTTGTTCGGGGGGCTGTCTAAGGGGGGGGGGGGTCTGGGGGGTTGTCCAAGGTCCAATAGGAGGGTTTGCGGCTGTCTGGGGGGCTGTCCGGGGGGGGGGGGGGGGCTGTCTAGGGAGTTCCCAAATACAAAAAACTCTACAAACATGCTCAAGATACACCACAACCACTAAAATACATAATAATCCATGAAAAAAATATATGTATAAAAATAACTCAACTCTAATAAAATACTACGGGTCTGTAAAAAACAAACAACTAGAATTGATTAAACATAAAATCTCAGTAATAGTAGTCAAAAATGTATCGGATCAATTTTTCCCACATCACCATCACTGTCATCACCATCACTATCACCCTCATCCTCATGGTCATCATTGTCCTCATCATCGTCCATACCCTCCTCAACTCCCTCCTCCTCGATCTCACCCTCTGCCTCGCCCTCCTCCTCCGCATTGCCCCCCTCCTTTCCCTCCTCTTCCACATCAAACTCCTCACCATCATCATCGTCAGGCTGGACATCGCCTTAACCACCACTATAACTGCCACCTGGTGCACCATATATAGAACGTATCGATGAAATATATTCATCAAAAGCTGGGATGGCCTCCGGTGGAAGTGTTGGATGGAGAACTTCAAAAATTTTAATAAATGCACTGTTTGCCCTAGCCGACTATTCTGCCATCTCTATGACCCTTCTTTCAGCCTGTTCTGCCAGTGCCCTAACTTTATGCTGCTCGATGGAACTAAAACTCGTACTTGAGGAGGGCCAACACTTTTTCGGGGCTATCCGAGGTCGGCAACATACTCTGTCAGAATTATCCTCTCCCAACACCTGATGTAAGTGATTAGTTGGCCCAAAATTGTCTAGTTCCTGGGCATCGAGGGACTCTAAAGTAGCCTATTAAAAATATAAATATATTATTAAGTTACAAAATATATATTAAAATATAAAATCAACATATTAAAACTTACAATCTACTACTGAGTCGGTACGTTGACGAAACTTCCATCCTTTTTCTATCTACTCGAGCAAAATAGTTTTTCTCGAGGCACACGTCCTTCAATATTCAGTTTTTTCCTATAAAATGACATTGAAAACTAAATTTATATGAAAACTTTAGAAAAATATTTAATAATTGTGGAAAAAAACAAATTATAAGTCGTAATGAAAACATTTAAACAATTGTCATACCAGATTCCTCTCATGATCTGGCATCGTAGTATGTCCCAGTGTGTGGAGGTATTTTTTTGAATAAATGTTTTTTTTATTTTTTCCAGATGATTCCTAAATAAAATTCGATAATGCAAAGGATAATATTAATGTAGAACATGAAATTTATTATTTAAGTACCTCAAATGTAATTAATACCTTAAATAAAGTAGTTGTCCAATGAATAATCATCTATTAATACTGATCTATAGGACAATCATCCATGACTAGTACCACCTCTAACTTAGTTCCAACTCTAGCACGCCAGTTAATATACAACTCATGCTGGTAGGATCTCCAAAGCTCACCTAAATCTTTTAGACGTGCCAGTCGTTCACCCTCACCATCGGGAAAATTAAATCAAAGCTGACACCCAAATATTAATACATATAAATACAAAAATAATTCATGGCATTAAATACAACAGATTTTTTTACCCATATCTCTACCAAAACTCTATCCTTCACCTCATGAGGAAACTGTCTCCACGATAGCATGCTGATGGGAATGATGTCAGTGTATTTGGAAAGCGTCGCCAAAAAACTCTAACATTGATGCCCTGTTTTCTGAACCATTTGGATGTCTTAATTGTAATACAACATTACCTGTGTGTGGAGGTTCCACACCGCACGCATGCGTGTATGCCCCCGCCCCCGCCTCCTTTCACTAGATGTATCTTTCATGAATGAAAAAAAAATATTTAATCAAAACATGTTATAATGAAAATAAATATTTATATAAAAATTTGTTAGGGTTCTATAGATATACCTATGCCAGTATGATCACTGAGAGCCACTTGATCCACAGAAACTGATGGAACACCATGTGGTGGAACACGAGTCGAAGGCGATGGAATATAGAAGCTCAGAGAGACATAAGTAGAAGGAAAAGAAGATGGGACAGCTATATGACTGGATTTTGGATGGGGAGTGGGAATCATCATGGGATATAAAAAAGATGGGTCAGAAGATGCAAAAGGTGGAAAAAACAGGGGAGGCCTAAATATCTCGTGTGTCCCTAACGACGCACCGAGAGTATAATGTTGGATGGATGACATGTCAGTGGGAGGGGCAGGGTCTAGTCGGGTACGCGGAGCTTCTCGTCTACCTCTGGTACAAACCCCCCTTATACCACCGGCCTGAGTACTAGGTCTAGTACTAGGCTCCTCATCTAATAACTGTCGATGTATAGGTGGATCCTACAAAAAATTTTACAAAAAAATTAATCACATTACATTATATATTTTTTAAATATATATATATTTGAATGAAAGTACTCACTGCAGGCACTAATGCTCGAATACCCATCTCCGCATTTGACGATTGTTCTGCATCATTTTTTTTCCATTATCTCTCTTCAATTGGCTGCATTTCCTACTTTTGAAAACAAATATGTAATTAATTAGAAAAAGGAAACTAATTTGTAACCCAAAAAACTAAATGTATGAGGGAATAGGGGGATTCTTTGGAAATTTATCTATCAATTGTTTTAGAAGAGCATCAATGGATTTAATAAATCATAAATGTTGTAATGTTTACCAAGTTAGAAATATTGTTTTACTATCTTTGAATACAGTTCATTACCAAATTAAAAAATTAAATTCAAATAAAACTGCAACTAATAAACATTGAAAATTCACATAATGGTCAAGTCAGCTAAAACATATTTGTGATCAATACTAAATAAATTTTAATAGTACCAACCTTAACAACCCAACTCGAGGCAAACAAAAAGAATTAAGAACATGGATGAATGATTCTATATATTTTCAACCATAACTTCTGGTTCACAATCAACTCTGACATTTGAGCTATTGGAGTCATCAAAATATATAAATGGATTGGTTCTAATGGCAGTAGGGAAAGTGTCAATTCCATCATCACCATCATCAAAAATATGTCTTGGAATTACTTTAACTATGACACCAATTGCAGGTCGAAGTTGGTCTTTGACATAAAAAACATGTTTATCCATTGATGTAAACACATATGGTTCTTCGATAGAAAGAGTGTGAGTCATATTAATTACTCAAAATCCACAATCATCAATAAATGTTCCATGTTTCGTCATCAAATCAAAACAATGGCATTTAATCATTGTGACTCGTCCATGAGAGTAATAATCCAATTTTATTATTTTCTTAATGACTCCATAATAACCCACATTTTCAAATCGTGGTCTACTATCTGATGCACTTGCATAAAAATCTGTTGTGGCAGTAACCATAACACCACCATGTTTTGTTCTCATGTTCTTTTCTCGTTCAGTGACAACAAATTTGTACCCATTGATAACAATTGATTTACAGTCACGAACCATGGTATTATGACAAAAAGCCAAACTCTTATTTCCTCAGAGACAGAGTCAGCGGAAAAACTCAATACCTGAAATATAAATGATTATTAAACTTAATTAATTAATTATTTTTTATCTTAAATTTTAATATTTTTACCTTCAATTTTAACCAAGCAGAAAACTATTTTCTATGAAAATCCTCCCTCCTTCTCAAAGATAAATAACGATGCTTTCTATTTATTATTGTTTTATGTTCCCTAAAGATAAAAAATATGAATAGTTTAACCGATATATATATATATATATATGTAATATGTACATATTCAATTTAGTTACCTGATATAGTCATCGAACAAATCACAGTTGAACAAAACTGTGTGATGTGCCATCTCCCGCTCTTCATGGATTAATGTATTCAATGTATATGATCCAGTAATTCCTTCTGTTTGAGGGAGTGATGGAAAAATGGGTTCAATTTTCTCATAATGTTCTTCTTTATTCCTCATTGGTATGTTCATTCTGGTAGTAAGATCAGACAAATAAATTGAGCACAAATCTATACATTCTTGAGCCAAGTAACCGTTCACGATAGAACCTTCAGGATGATTCTTGTTTTGGACATAAGACATTAATGTGTACATATTTATTTCATTTGGATACATCCAACGAAAAGAAACAGGTCCTCTGAGAAGTATTTCAGTGGCAATATGGACAGTCAGATACAACATGCATGTGAAAAATGATGGAGGAAATATTTTCTCCCACTCACACAAAATTAATGGGGAATCTGTCAACATTTTTTGCAAGAAAGACTTAGAAAACTTCTTATCACAAATATATCTAAACAAATGGGACAACTGAATAATAGTCACCCTTACATTATTAGACAAAATATGACCGATTGTTATTGGAAGCAACTCATGCAGAAGAACGTGATAATCATGAGTCTTCAAAGATTTTAGCTTCAACTCTCTTAGGTTGACCTGTTTAGATATGTTTCTTGAATAGCCATCAGGAACTCTAACAATCTCTAATACTTCCAGAAATTGTTTTTTTCTGTAGGTTTCTTCACATAAGAAGCACATGGAAGTTTCTATTTATTTTCACTGATACGCACAGGATACAATTCTGGTCTGATGCCTCAATTCACCAAGTCACACCGAAATCGTAAATCATCTTTTGTATTCCCTTTGACATTAAAAAGAATCGAAAAGAACATTTCACATATATTATTTTCAATATGCATTACGTCTAAGCAATGACGTAACAAATTTGTTGACCAATAAGGCAAATCAAAAAATATAATCCTCTTCCTCCAATTGTAACAGGTTTCAGTGGAAACATTCATTCTCTTTCCAGATTTCATTTGACCCTTCCCGAATGAAAAACTGAAATCTTTCAATTCATTAAGCACATAAGTTCCAGACATATGCTGAGGTGGATCATCAGTCTCTATAGTATTATCAAATCTTCGACGATTATTTCTATATGGATGGTCTATTGGAAAGAATTGTCAATGTCCCATAAAATTGAAACTACAGTGATGTTTCAGTCTTCTGGATCTTGAATTCTTTATACAAATAGGACATGATAGTTTTACCTTCGTGATCCATCCAGACATCATTGCATAAGATGGAAAATCATTGATCATCCACATAAGCACAACACGCATCTGAATTATGTCTTTCGAACATGCATTATATGTGCGCACACCCACATCCCAAAGAAGTTTAAACTCTTTTATTAAAGGTTTCATGTATACATCAATTTCAATGTCGAGATCATAAGGTCCAGATATGAGTATACTCATGAAAGTGAATGGTTTTTTCATACACAACCATGGGGGAGGAATATAAATTTGTATAAAAACTGTCCATGTGTTGTGCGAAGTAAGCATATGCCCAAACGGATTAAAACCGTCGCATGAAAGACCTAGCCTCACATTACGCATGTTAGCTACAAAATAAGGATGTCGAACATCAAATCTCTACTATACAAATCCATCTGTAGGATAAAAGAACTCATCCTTAGTCTTATTTCTCTCGGTATAATGCCATCTCATTTTTATTGATATGTCATCAGACATAAAAAGATTCTGGAGTCTGGGCATCAATATAAAGTGCCACATTACATTTTGAGGAATGCAGGATGGTGTTCCATCAGATTTTGACTTTCAGCGGGATGTGCCACACTTTATATAGTCATTTCATTCTATGTTTTCCTCCCAGAATAAATTGCAATCCTTCAGGAAAGCATAAATTTTGTTTCTTGAAAATCCATGTTCCTCAACTAACTTCCATGCTATATAGTGGTTTGAGGGAATATCTTCATCATCTGGAAGTAAATCCTTCAAGAGGGTAAGAAAGTAATCGATTGTTGTATTAGAAATTGTATACATAGTTTTCCCATGAAAAAATCAGATTAAAAATTCCAGCTTTTACATTTTATTTCATTTTTGATATACTGGAGTCGTGGCAGCATCATTCAATTTTTTCACCATATCAATATCATCATTTTCACTAGATGCATCATCGGTCCTCATATCGAATTCTTCTTTAGTCAAAATCCATTGTTTATCATGATGACGAATAAATGGAAACCAAGTATCTAACAAATTCTCCATTCCAGTCCTACCATTTCGATCATAACCAATTTGAGATTTAATTTTCTCCCCATTTTGATACCAGACAAGGTAGTTTTGTTGAAAACTATATTTGGTTATGTGGTAGCTGACTTCTTAATGGCTCAACCAAGGTCTACCAACACAATTGGAACATGGGTAGTGTATGCAACCAATATCTGAGTCATTGTGAAATGAAAAATCTATAAATCTCTCCAAATTGTTTTGAAAATCGCTTGAGATCCGATCGGTTTCATACATCAATCATCTGTCCATTCTGAAAAAGAGATTATATAAGTCATTTTTTCATAAACAATTCAATAGGATTGAACTTTAATAGAAAATAAATTTAAGTAAATGGTAATGGAAGAAGTTTCTAGTTGATGTAGTCAACTATTAAAACAATGTAAAGAACAATTACTCAAAAATTAAACTAAAATTTATTTATATTTATTTTCACTAGGACTTTAAGAGGCACATGACTCAGGTCCCATTATGTGTTATAGGCATCTCAAATCATTCACTCGTGTTCAATAACTCAATATTGGAGCCTCTATGGCCATACATTTCATTACCCAATTACTTCCCCAAGTCAAGTTCACCCCATGGGTGAATATATTTTAGGCTTCTACAAAAATAGGTTGTTCATGACTTGTAAAAAGATTTAATTTCATAAATTATAGAAAAGGAATTTTTTTTGAAATTTGAGATTAATAATAAAGTATGTAAATGATGACAACATTATTGAATTAAACTTGTGACTTATATAACATTTTAATGGATGTCTACGCATGCCAGCATGGCTAGTGAAAAGCACCCCACCCTCATAAAAGTGAGTATTGTCCAAGAAGAACACCTAATATACAACGTAGAATGAGGACCATCTTTAATTGACCCTAAAGTTATATTAGTATAGTCATCCTGGAGAAAATGGAATATATGAACCTAGTTAACTGATTAATTCAAAATCTCGTATTCCATATGTTAGACACTATCTAAGGTAAGAAATAATGTGAGGATGGGTATACATCATTCAATTTCTTACATTCTAGTGAGAACGAAGGATTCAATTAATGACTTGAGTTCACTGATTATATGAGGGTATAGGTTGCACAGGATGTGTAAACAGAATGATTAAATAAGGGTAGAGGTTGCATACACTGTGCATGGTGGGGGAGTCTTAGACGATTTAGAAACTAAAATAAAATCATATCATAGGTATCAATAAGAAACATCAACATCAAAAGAAACTCCAAATAAAAAAGGACTAAAACCTACAAACATTTCAAGAATTCACTACTATGCGTGGTTTATCCACATGTTTAGCAGTAATTATATGTCTTAATCATGAACCACCTCTACAGCTCCCAGTTTTCTCTAATAAACATAAGGTAAATATCTCAAAATATCTTTAAAACAACACATTAATATGCTCAAAACGTAAATATAATCTTGAACCAACCATGAAATCTCTTTTACAACACATTCTCACACACCAGTTATCTCATCTGTTATTAAATACCAAACATAGTCACACAACAAGTGTACTATAACAAATTACATTACACAAGCCTTATTAAAAAAATTCTCATTTTAATAAAACACTTTCCTCAAGATTAAATCATTTCTGAAATATCTTTCGAAATCCATTTTAAATAATAAAACCCATTTGATCATTTTTAACAAATATTTGGAGTATTCTCCAGGCACCCCCATTTGGAAAAGTCACATTAAATGCCCAATTTCCACGCCAAACCATTGAAAACAACTAGCATGGGACAATAATCAACCACAAATAACACAACTAGAAATTAAAAAAACAAAAAAAAATGTGATATAGAATTTAATGTTAAGTCATGGAAAATGAGATTAAATAGAGACAAAAACATCATAAATGGTTCCAACATCATAACGTTTGATTAAAATCACCCATAATAGTAAGGGGAATGCCTCAAACACCTAATACCTAATAAAAAAACCAAATCCCCAATTAAAAACTATATGTTTTTTACACAAAATTTAGGGTTTCCACCTTCATAAATGGATAAATATGAAAGATAAGTGGAAAATCAGCAAGAATACATAAAATTTGGACTTCTAACCTGGTGGGGGAGCAGCTGATTTGATGGAGTAGGGCACGCGCTGGGCTTCCGTAAATTGGGGGATAGGGTATTCTGAAATCGGGGGAGAACATCCAAATGCAAGCAGTACTACTCGATTTTGTCTAAATCTGGGTATCTTTTCCCAACAATTTTTAAAAACTATTGGGAAAACATTAGCTTTACCAATGGTTTTTCTAAACCGTTGGTAATGGGATACATTTCCCAACCTTTTCCAACGGTTTGTGTAAAATTGTTGTAAAAGGGAATTATTTCCCAACGGTTTTTATAAAACTGTTGGGAAATCATAACATATGTCTTCCTTTACCAATGGTTTTATGAAACCATTGTTAATGGCCTTCTATACCAATGGTTTTGATGAACTATTGGTATAAGAGCATTGGGAAAACCCAGGTTTCCAGTAGTGAAACCATATATGTTTTTGTTTAACCCCTTAGTAATCTCATTTTAACTTTAACTATGATAATTATTTTTTACAATTTTTACTATTCATTAATATCAATAAATATGTTAAATTATTATGAAATATAAATTATATAATTAAAAATATATAATTAATTTTTAAAAATTAAAATCATAGAAATGAAATTTTTTAATTTATAAATAATCCCACATATGGAATAAAATAGAGGTTTTCAAAAGAGAAAACTATCAAAAGTTTGAAATGATTTTATATAAAAATTAAAAATAATATCGATTATAATTACCTAAATTTGATTAACAGATAGAAAAAAGAACAAATTTTACTTTTAAATATATATTAAATTTTTTTTTTTATGATTTTAAATTCTTTAAAATGAAAGGAAGTTAATAATAAAAACTAGTATATTCACAATTCATTGAATATTTTATCTTTTTAGAAATTTTTAAAAAACCACACCAAGATAATTTCGATATTACCATTTCAAAAATGGATTTTATTTTTTCAAATAATTATTTTAATATTCTACAAAATAATATTAATATAAGTTTACAAAAGGAAAGATAACTTTTTTTAAAAAAATTAAGTTTTTAATAAAAAATTTACATTAATTATTTCTCTTCTCTAGAAAACACATAAGATAAATGTTTAACATATCACTAGATATATAATACAAAATTTATTTAAAATCACTGAAAAAATAATTTTTTAATTTGTTTAGTTATAACAACATTGTGTGTATGAATATATATTTCCAGCAAAATATTTGCTTTATTTTCAAATAGTTTTTTTCATTTCCAATTAATTGGTCACCAAAGAATAAATTTTATACACATGTTTAGACCACATATTTTATTAATTTACTATATCATATTCACACAAGACACCCCAATTTCTATGTTAAAAGTATCATACTAAATGATAGTATTTTTACCTTGTGTCATGTTTTGTTTAAACTCAGTGTTTCATGTATTTCAAGCTACACTCAGTGTCCCCCATAATGAAAGATAAACTAAGTGTTGTATATAACATAATACAAAAACAGTGTTGTGTGTAATGTATGATAAAATAATCTTTGTTTGTAACACAATATAATCATCCGATTTTTTGTAACACAGGATTTCAAATAGAATAAATTTTTCTGAAGAAAATATTTAATAAAATCTCTATGAGTTTCATTCTCTGCACCTTAAATAAATTTTGTCTTAAAAATTTTTACTTGTTATTGTTAGAAATGATTTAATATTTGAAAAACCATTTTAAGTAAATTCACATTATAGAAAGGGTTTATAAAAATTCATCATGAAAATAGAGAAAGGGATGTGTGAAGGCCATCTAGAATAACATATACTAGGTTTCTAAATACGAGAACCTAGGTGGGACGTGAAAATTTAAAAATGGAAGAAAAGAATAATTTCAAAATAATGATGGAGAGTGAAAAAGATCATTTATCCCAAAAAGATAATTATAATGAGAAAATTCGAAACCATAAAATTAGAAACCAAAATGGACTGAAAATGTCAATTATATCATCAAAAATCATGGTAATTGGGAAAAATGTTATTTCAAGATAAATTTCATAACGTTAGGTATTATTCACGAGAAGATATACTTACTTTATTTTATTCCATTTTATAAGCACAATATCATCATTTAGTGTTTCATCAATTAACGTTTACACCATATCTTAATTTAAGAAATAAAGATGACTGTTTTTCTAATGAACTAGAGGATAATAATATCCATAAAATAATGATAAGTAATTCTTTATATCTCTAGTTATCAGTCTAAAAAAATAGTTATAATACATTATTAATAAATCGTCATATGGAGAAATAAAACTATATATCCACATCCAAAGTTCAACTTAAACCATTCCATAAGTGGTTAACCATAAAACCTTTCAAAAAAATTATAAATAAGGTTACAAAATTTCCCCAAATAAACTTATCATTAATCCCCCAAAAATATGAAGTAGATCTTAATTTCATAAAAAAAATGTTTTTATATATTGATCATATATTCTCACGATACATCATATTATATTGTATTTTAGTAAAACCATAATGAAAACATACACACTTTTAAAAATTAACTCTTTCCACATTACATAAAGAAAGTCATATATTATTTAATATATTCCATAAATCTAAAAAATATTATAAAATCTATCAATGAAAACATAAAACACTTTATCATCAAATCATTAATCATCTTAATGGTAATAAACAGTATCTAATTTACTTTATCCATATTAATAATTTCATTATCCAAAATTAAGATAATTTCCTCAACATCATAAATATATTATGGGTTATATTCCCTTAATCAAGGTATCACCATGCCATTATATAACTTTTCTAGGCCATCAATTCCATTTAAACTTTTCTTGTAACTCTATAATGAAAAAATGTTTTGGAAAAATATATTGATGCCTCATGATTCAAAAAACCAAAATACCATTGATAAAAATATAATTATTTGAATCCCAATACATAAACATATCAATAAGTCCACTTTACTTATACAACATTGACTAGGATTTTCCTTCTTATTCATTAACACATATTTCCCTTAATATTTCATTTTTAGTCTCTTTATCATCAGAAATATAACCATTACTCATACAAACATTATAGTTATCTTCATCATATTTTTCTCATTGGATATCAATTTTTATAATAACCATACTTATCACATGTTAAATATTAAACCATAGATAATACCCTAATGATACCATTATTATCATCCATTTAATTAACCAAAAATTTCATTTTTACTTGAATTTAATTATTTTTTGTCCTTAATTTCCACAATCAAAACATATTCCCATTCCACTAAGACATTAACATGGGTGCTTTTTCCCGTGTTATCATAATATAAGAAACAAAATATTATTTTCCCCATGGTATCAACCACATTAACTCTCAATTAGTTCTATCCTTCTATTCTTTGGTGAGTTCTAGAGTTGGATAAGGTGAAATTTGTTATCATATGTTAGGTGAAATGATTAGGAATAACCCCAATATCCTTCACTATTATCATCATCCGATTTGTTTTCTCATCAAATAAATTTCTATAAAATTCATTGTTAATCCAGTTCCTTATGATTTCTACCATTTACTAAAACTAAAAATCATAGTTTGAGTAATAATTTTCTTAGTGGAAACCAAATAATTATGAAAAATCACTTATTGGATATCTAAATCAGGACACATTTTTTTAAATATATGAAACCATATGACTAACTGAGATCACTCATGGTCATTATTTAAATAATTAATATTGGTTCCTAAAGAGTTTCTAAATTTCCAAATCATATCCTACTAGGAGTGTCAAACCAGGTGTGGAATAAGGTACATTTTTTTACACCAAGTGATGATTGAGTGTAGAAAAATGAACCCCTTTTGAGTTATTACA
Organism: Viscum album; assembly: GCA_963277665.1. NCBI lineage: Eukaryota > Viridiplantae > Streptophyta > Magnoliopsida > Santalales > Viscaceae > Viscum > Viscum album. The sequence goes on along the minus strand of OY728163.1, from coordinate 76,265,724 downwards.
CCCAGGTACCTCTATTCGAGAGACACATCCGATTGTAGTATCCATATAGGGATGTAATTTCATGGACACCACTCACACTATGTTTACCAAAATTCTAGGATATTTCCTATACATTAACTCAACCTAAGACTTATCCCAGATATATACATATAAATATACCTTGGGATGTCACTAATGTTTCTCTACATACTTTCAAAATCTTAACTAAACCATTCCTCGGATAACAAAAATAAAGACGCAATCTTATCATACATAGATATCACAAAATTTTAGATGATATTCATTACATTACAAAAAAATAGTTGAGGATCACAAATATATAGTTCCTTTGTGAACATGGAAGGATAAACAATTGGTCAAAAAATGAGCAACATCATATCCCATGATGTACTTTATAACTAGAACCCTTCTTAGATATATCATTCGTAATACCTTTAATGAAAAAATGGGGAAAGAAACATAGTAAAGAGTGAGATCAGATACTCAATTAGCGTAAATAAGGGGGTATAAACATATCATGATCATAAGGGTATTATACAAGAGAATATAATTTGAAAAACATACCATATATATCAAATATCATAACCTTTAGTAAAGGAATAAATCATATAATTTTATAAGACATGAGTAATAATGGAATAAATCTTATAACTTCATAAGATACGAATCATAATAGAATGAAAAACACAAACCATGAGAGATTAAAAATGGAATATTACATAGATTTGTGGTAAAAATTAAGCGTAAAAAATAATTTCATTATTAGTTCAAGGATTACTAACAAGACTATCATAGTGGATTGGATTTACTCTCCAAGATAATGTAGTAGCCAAGGTGTACTCCCAATACTATAATGTTGAACAGATTCCCTTATTGAACTGGGTTGTCTCCCCATTCAAGTTCTGTTTACCTTTTAAAAATCAATCATTACCTAATAAATTCGAAGGAGATATAGTTCCCACCCATCACATAATTAAATTCATACATACATATGCCAAAATATCATAAATAATTAATCATATCATAACCCATGAATGGAATTGGATTTTAAAAAAATTTTATCATAACATAACATATGGAAAATAAACAGGTATAATAGTTATTCTATCATTTCATCATTACGTAACCCATAGAAAAATAAGTGGGTTTCATATTCATTTTATCTGGGTAAAACTTATCAAATAAAAATAGATGTTATAAATAACTTGTAATCATAAAAATAAACTATTTAATTAAATAATAAAAATATTGTACTTGGATTACATTAGAATTAATCATAGGCTACATAAAATGATATCATATTAGATAGAAAATAATTTTTGAAAGATCTCATTGAATATTTCTTGAGAAAAATATCCTTTCTATAAAAAACAATTTTTAAAACCAAAATTTCATAAAATATTATCTAAGTCCTTTTCTTTGAAAATAAATATGAAAACTAATAAAGGATGCTTCAAAAATCATTTAAAAACATTTCTAAGGAAAATATTCATTTCACATTGATTATTTTTGAAAAAACATATACATTTTTACAACACTTTTCATTGAAAATAATAATTGAAACCTATAAAGAAATATTTAAACCACATAGTGGTCAATAATTTTGGTAATATTTTACACTTTTAAAAAAAAAATTGTTTCCACATATTCGTTAAAAGGAAAATGGGGCTTGCTTTTAAAGGACACGGAGATTCATATTAAAATAATTATAATAATATAAAGAATGGGTAAAAATTATTTAATAAATTATTTGAAGAATGTCAATAAGTATTTGTAATATTTTTTAGGAAAAAATCGATATGTATGAAAAAGGGTTTTCAATCAAAATGTGAAATAATACAAGTTCTCATTAAGAGAAATATTTTTGAATCGTAAGTACATAATAATTTGAAAAATAAGGTAAATTTTATTTATTAAATAACTTGAGGAGAATAAAATTAATTACTTTATTTATATATGGATCATAATATTCCATCATCTAAATTATAGGCATAAAAAAACCTGATAAACAATGATATTGTATCATAAAACAAATACCACATTAGTAACATTGAATTGTTATATCAATGAAATAATAACATTAAATTGAATGTAAAATATCATTAATAAAAGGATATTAATGATATAACATGTAAAGGGGACCATATATACACCTCTTAGGAGAATATAGGTGCGTAGGATAACTTTGGCCCCCAAGAAGGCAATTTTTGACCAAAATGCCTTACCACTTTGGTAACTTTTGAACAATAAACCCCATGAAAGAGATATATTCAAATGGATGTGAACATATCAATAAATTTAAAGATAATAATAATAATATAAATTCCTTTATAGTACATACATTTCAAAATATAAATAGGATGTGAATTTAGATATTGTATCACATAAGTAAAAAAGTGAGATTGAAATCCCTTACCGTAAGTCTCGACATTTTTCATACATCTTAAAGACTCATGTATAATAAATATAAGTTTATTATAAAAATATTTAAGAAAAATATTATTATTTATCATATAATATATTATTTACTTATTACCTTTTAATATCCAATTATGAACAATTTTGTTTTAAATTTATGTTTTGGGTAATAGATACTTGGTTTTTCATGAATGTTTTGATTTTTTATTTTTTGTACTCTTAATTTGATCAAGGTTCTATAATATCCATAATTTTATCCATGATATAAATTTAATATATATTTATTTTATATATATGTATATATTAATCCGAAAATTTAGATATATAAATTGAAATACATCGTTCATGGAGACGGAAGGTCGTACGTACACATGAAAACTATTTTGATTTTCCTAACAAGCGAACTGATAGAAAGTTAAATATTATATTAAATATAAATAATAATTTTGATGAAAATAATGAATAATTTTTATTTCATATATTTAAAATTTTTATGTTTAAATATTTTCTTATTAACATCTAGGTAAATCATATGTGAATAACAAATCACATCGCTTCATAAGGATATAGTCTACAGTACAAATGGACAAAGTTATTCTATTCCTATGAAATGGAATGTAAGAATTAATATGTGATATAATGATTCCATAATCATAATAATATCACAAATATAATATATAAAAAATAAATCTATCATTATATCTAGTCATGGTAGGGGTGAAGGAAAACGAATAACATCTATTTGCGAGGCGGTAGTCCCCCGTACACACGAATGATGATTTATTATCCCATTTGATGGATGTTTAGATAGTTTAAGGCTATATAATTGACATGAAAACATTTTAGTATATTAAATATATTGAGTCTATTTTATATCTCATGTTTAATAATAATTTATTAATGTTAAAGAATAAAAAGTTAGAAAAACTCATTGAAAAACATTACCTCTTCTTATGGTAACCTTATTAGGTTTTCAACAAAATCCTTTAAAGGTTTTATTTCTGAAAAAAAATATGGCTTATGCGATCAGATTATGGAATTAATTAAGATATTTGATCTGTTAATGTATGATCCAAGTCATTTTTCATGTGTGATTATGAGAGGGGAGTGGGTGGCGTTTTATAATTGAGGTGAGTGGTATAATTAAAATTTTTGAAAATAAAAACATTTTCACACATTTTTCAGATGTAAGAAAGATCCAAAGGGGTCCATTATCTGACATTATAGTGTATTATGTCACAATATTTTTATAAAATGGAATTTTTAAAAGCTGCTAAGTCATTTTTCGCCTATCTTTTTATTTTACCCCCCGATAACCCATTTTCATTTTAACAACCTTAATTAATTTCTAGTGTTTTTCTACTCTTTATAGTAAAGAATCAAGATGAAAATATTCGAAAATATAAATTATTATAATTGATAACATGGAATCCATTTTTCCAAATTCAATTCACATTATTGGAGAATATTAATTTTGAATTAATCTCGTAGACACGAAGAACAAGTGGTTTTGCAAGGAGGAATGTTTCAAAAGATTAAAAAGTGTTTATATAAAAATAAAATTGTAAATAGATTCCAATAACATAAATTGAATTAATATATATATAATTTATATTATTGTACTTTTAAATCTATATTAAATAAATTTATATTTTTTAAAATGCTTTAAATGAAATTAAAATTATTAATAAAACAAAGTATTTTCCCTATTCATTGAAATAAATATTATTTTAGAAAATTATCAATCATTCACTCCAAGATAATATTGAAATAATTATTTCAAAAATAAATTTTATTTTTTCAAATAATATTTCTAAAATTAGAAAAAATAAATTTTAAAATATGTCTGTAAAATTTTAAAAAACATTTTTCAGAAAAAATTAAGTTTAAAAGATTAAAATTGAATTAATTCATATCTATTGTCTAGAAAACACATCAAATTAATGTTAAATATTTCATTGAATATATAATATACATATTCCATTATAATAATTCACCAAAAGTTATTTCTTTAATTAAATGATTTAAAAATACCTTTTTATATTCTTGTTACAAAGAGGTGCTAAAATATATTCATTGAGATCTGGATTTGAAAGATCCTAGTAAAATGATTTTTGATTCCTATATAGAAAATATCTTGGAAATATCTTTATCTACTAAATTTTACATGGGATCCAATAAATTGTTTACTAATTTTATGATGTGGAAAAAAGTATAAGTGTAATGGTTTCACGTGTACCGGAAGCGTCAGATGGGTTGTTACCAAATATTATTATTTCTCATGAACAATGACTAATACTATATTAACATAAATATAAATTTCATGATAAAAATATTTAATCAAATAATATGGAAAATTGAAAAATTTTGGAACGAGAGAGAAGGATTGTCACATATTATTTATAAATAATTTTAGAAATTAATGATTTACCATGTGATAAATCTATTCTAAAATTGTTATATATGAAAATGGATCTAAATTTTAAAATCATTGTTTTATAGGAATAAATAATACATCCCCTTTAACAATGATCCACATTTTTTTCATGAATCTCTGAATGTCGTTGTCAGAATCATTGGGGTCTAGAATGGTTGATCATATCACTAGCATTATTTTCCTTTTTTACCCTTTAGAATATATTCTAAAGGATTCTCCATGATCTCTCTATACTCGAGAGTGCACAGTATAGGAATATTTCTATCCATTCTTAGGAGTGTTCTAGGAATGATATCTCTAGGGATAGAGAATATTCTCTTGGGATCTCATCGTGTACAACAAAAAATGAATTATCTTTATTAAAAAGATAATATAATTGGGTTTATATACATCTATGGTTAAAAATTAATAATTTCACATTTTATTTTTATTATTTCACTAATCCTTTCAGAACACCATTTCAATAATAATATTTATTTATTTATTTATTTATATTTTCTAAACTCATAAATTAAATTAAATTTTATTTATTCAGATAATATTAAATATATATTATTTCTCACTGAACTATTAAACTCAGTCCACTATTCCCCCATAATATTTATAAGGCCTTGAATAATTAACATTTATTTACTAAATAAATTTGACTTTATTATTCACTGATAAATTAATAAATATTATATTCACTAAATAGAAAATGAATATTTATTAAATATTCTTCTCACATAATATTCTCTCACATAACAGGTATTGAAATAAATGAGATAAATAAAATATTAATAATTTTAAACCATGTGTATGAATAATAGTTATTCAACTTGTTTTTAATAAATATTAATATATTATTTAACTAATATTTTGTATAAACATAGTGTGTGTCCCTCTAGGACTCTTTCTTAGGGGCATTAGGTGAAGTATCCCAAAGTCCAAATTAAGCATCTTGAATCATAGGAAGAAACCCATAAAGAAATAATTTAATGATGAATTGAAAAAATACCTCATACAGATGCTTACTGTTTAAGGTAATCTATCGGTCGGGATATGTCTAATCAGGCAGGGTGCAAGCTATGTCTATTAACCAATGTGATTGATGTATCCTTGTTTAAATTTATAAAAATAAAACTTTTATATATAACACTACATCCATTGATTTATTTAGGCTATATCATTTCCATCTAAGGGATTAAGATATCAACTTCCATTAATGGAAATAAGGGAAAAACATTTTTGCAATATTTCTTAATGAAATATTACTCATATCATATACAACGTGTCCTACCTCTCTGCGAACAAATGTCATCACAATTTTATTCAATACATTTATGTACATGACTTATAACACTCAATAATAATGATATATAATTTTAAGGAACAATACACATGTCTGTCGATAGGAACATCCAATGTCAAAAATAAATGTGGATTTCCTATTATCAGGTCTCATTCTCATAATATCCTACACTAGACATTACTAAGGTAGTACACCATGAGAAGGTTCCTCAAAGTCCTATGTTCCTCCACTGATTATATCATGTATCATTTGTTCCCCTCAAAATATTTCAATTGGATATAGAAAAACATAGTTACGAATACTATTGTTTCACTTCCAGGTTCTCATCGTAATGGAGAACTGCTATCACCTTTAGGTGTGGTAGTTATACATACGAAATTATCAAAAGTTAAGTCATTATTATGAATAATAATTTATTGATAATAAGTTTATTAATATACAAACAAAATAATTCAGTTTATCATAAAGTACACATAAGTTCTTTTAGCGAAACAACTCAAACAAAATCCCAATTTCACTAGGGTAAACTGCTAACAACCTTCAGTCCACTAGATCTCACATAATACTCATGTTTATGCAGAGATAAGACTTTAGTGAAGGGGTAGATCACATTTTCATCTTTTTTAACTTTTTTAACTACAAATTTACCCTTATGAGGAAAATATTCAAAGAGATGATACATCCAGAGTATTCCTTTTGTCTGTTGGTGTGACCTTGACTCTTTTACAAGAGCCACCACTTCAATATTATCACAATGCACTATTATGTGGTCATTACTGTTATATACCACATCAATCTATTATAAAAATATTTATATCCTAATTTATCATTTTGAGGTAATATAACCTTCTACATACTAAAAATCCACTTTAGATTATGTGATAATTGGATGAGTTGAGATTTCTAATCTCAGAACTCCTCCATTGAGATATAAAAAAAATCCCAGCCATGAATTATGATTGTTCACATATGTTTCAAAACTATCATAGGTATAACCCTTGAATACTAGCTCCTCATATACTTCATACACAAAAAACATATCCTTAGTTCTTCTCTGATACTTTTTGACATCCTTAATAGAATACCAATTATGTTCTCCTAAATCATCTTCATATCTACCTAAAATGATCAATACATAGACACCATCAATTCTATTATATTACATGAGTTATATTATTGGAAATATCATTGACGTTTATGGTATATTACCTATTATATCTTTCTTCATTTGTGTCTGATGAAATATTTTATTCGAAATATGTATAAAATGAGACAGTACAATCAATCCCAACTTGGATTGACCCATAGTAAATCACATTAGTATCTGGTCAATTTTTCAAATTAAATTATCCAAGGAATACTATTTTATCAATCAAGAATGATCATGATCCCTAAAATATATGATTCTTCACCTAAGTACATCCTTAAGAAGAACTCGTTTGACAATTCCTTAATATACTATAAGACTGGTATATCAATTCAAATAAGTGATATTTCATCATCGTATAATACATGGATAACAACCAAATTCCGACTAAACCTCTTATAAACACATTTCTAAAATGTTTTTGTAATGAACCAAAATTATTTTATATCATTATCAAATAAAATATTTCATGACAAAGATTATCAATTCAATCCAAAAATGGAAATCTATAACTTGAAAATATTTTTGGCATCACATAGAGTCACAAAACCTTCTGGTTGTGCCATATAGATATCTTCCGGATGTTTCCCCGTATGTAAATCTATTTATACATCTAACTATAAAATTTCATTAACATGGTTAGCTATTATAGAAATTAAATTTCAGATTGATTTAAATATAGAAACTAGTGGACATGTTTTATCAAACTAAATTAATTTATGTTGTTTAAAGCCTTCATATAATATCCTCTATTTTTTGGTATTTGATTTACCTTATAGTTAATGTTTTCTCTTGAATTCCCCTTTAAACCGTCTGGGCTTTACATCAAATGGATTATTGAAAATAACCCAAACTTTTTTTAGATACATGGAATCCATTTTAGAAGTTAAGGATTATTCCCATCAGGAATCTTTTGAGCTCTCTACTACCACATTATATGATATAGGTTCATTTTTGTCCACTAATAATGGGTAACCATATTCGGTGAGTAGAAAATGGTATCTCTCTAGATATGTTACCTCTCTAGTGATCTTATTCAGAACATATATTTGAGGAACTACTACTTCTACTGGGACTTGTGGAATATGTTATTATACCAACTCTTATGTGTCTTGAGCATCAACTTCATCAATGTCAATCTTTCTCCCACTATTATTTTTGAGTATGTTGTCCCTCTCAAGAATAAAATCTTCTCTCATGAAAGCCCATTTCTTGTTTTAAAGGTTGTATAGGTAGTATCGATTTGTTTTCATAGGATACCCCATAACCATACAATTTGTTCCCAAAGGTAGTAGTTTTTTTCTTAATAAGGATTTAAAAAAATCCTCACAACCCTATACACATGTATTTGAAAAACAAATTTCTTTACACTCCATAATTAAAAGGGAATTTGGTTTTAAACTTTAGTTGGTACTCTATTTTATGTATATGACATAGTTTTTAATGTATATACTCAAATTGATAGTGGTATATCAACATGACTCAACATCAACCATACCATGTATAATAAGGGTAATTTACTCCTTTCGCTAATAACATTCAATTATGGTGTGTAAGGTGCAGTTAGTTGACATTTAATCTCAAACTACTATAGAATGTCGATAAACTCTTGGATAATATTTTCACCACCTTAATCCAATTGAATATTTTTTATCTTCATTCCATTTTGATTATACAATACATCCTTAGATTCATTAAATACATCAAAATACATTGAATTATACCTCATCAAGTTGAAATATCCATACTTACTCATGTCATTAGTAAGATCTATAAAGTAAGAAATCCCACCTCAATATTATACTATAAATGGTCCACACACATCAATGTATAAATATCCTAAGAGATCATATCCATTTCACCCAGTCAACCAAATGTAAATTTTCCCACATTTAATTGAAAATATAATGAAATAATTCAATTGGTTTTTTCCTAAAGATTCTAAACAACCATATTGATAATGAATTCCCAAAATATTCTCGTTTACAATACCAAAATTGTGTTGCCATATATGGGTGTTATATGATTCATGTGAACATCATTCATTATCAATTCAAAATACATTTTTTCATAATTTAATACCAATAGACTATTATTTAAATTCACAATACTAAACCAAATCTTTTCTCTACAAAAGAAACAAATTTTATTTTAAAATTTTAAAAAAAATCTACATTTATGCATGATACAAAAAGTATATTATTGGTAAATTTGGATATATAATAACAATATCTTAAAACTAATATCATTAATATTGGATATGAAACATGATGGTCACTAATGGCTAGAGCAGCCATCCTCGTACAATTAACAACTTGAAAAATCCACATATCATCTAGAAGTGTTTTAAAATATGCTTGGTTATTGCATTTTCATATAGACGTCTTAACCAGAAACTATATCGAATACCAAATGTTTATATTTTGGAATATTACACCCAATAATGAATTCACTATTATCCTTTATTTTAGATTTTTTTCTTCTTCCAGTGTCCTTTCTTGAAATATGAAAAAAAATACTTCATCCTTTTCAATTCCCTACCTTGGGATCATCCTAGTCATGGAAGGATGGTGCATGGGAGATTTATAATTGTTGTGATTCTTATTCCCTTTCACCTTGTTCTTCAGTTTCATATTAAACATTAAGAAAACATATTTTTCATTCCCCATGTCCTTATCCACTGGGATAATCAGTGTAAGATGTTTCATAAGACACACCTCATTATTTATCATACTCTAATTAAAAATAAAATTAGATAATGTATTGGGTTGTAAGGAAAGTGTTAGATCTATGAACAACTCCTATTCAAATTTAATTATTATTATTTCAAGATATTCAATTTAACCAATCATCTTGTCTACATGAGTCTTAGTTGGTGCTGAATCTCCATTCTTAGTTTTAAACATACCTTCAGAGATATTTTATCTATCTTATCTCAACTACTCTTAATACTGGTCCTGAAGGGGAGACATAATGATATATGAATCCATGCCCCCATGTTGTTTTAGAATCCCATTGGTAATGGATGATAACCTTAAACAATGAACATCTATGGAATCATTCTAATGTTTCTCATATAGAGATGACTCTTCCTCACAAACCTAATTACCAAGTAAATCAAGAATAGGTTATTTAGTCACCTACAATTTCTATTAATGGAATAGGATAATTCATAAGCACACATGCCACTCTTATAAATATATTCTGGTGAGAAGGTTTTCCTTCTCATGTATTGATCATAATGATATGTTTGAAGTCATTTTAATTCTATTTATACAAATAATACGAGAAGACTTCTTGTACATTATCTAATAAAAGTTTGTAAAATAAATTAATATTATATTTATTCATCTAAAACTATTTTATGAAAAACCAATATCCCCTACCATTAGCTTATAAATATCATTTTTATTAGACATTCGATTGGAAATGTCCAATATTACCATGCTCATCACCCTGAATTTGGTCAGCCAAGAAATTTTGAAGGGTTTTAGGTGGGAAATACAAATGAAAACTGTATTAACTCAATGATCCTTGATTTTTTTTGTAGACTCCCCAATCCTGAAGTCCATAAAATGAAGTTTTTAAACCTTTTCCTCATAATTAAATAATGTCCTTCTTTGGTCACTGACCCTTGATATTAACTGAGTTAAGTCAACCCCGAAATTCATGTTTAAATTTTTTTGATAATTGAAAGCACCCCAAATTTTCCTGGTCATAGACCTTGAATTGTGGTCCAATTTCAAATAAAGTTGTGTAAGTCTATTCTAACTTCTTATATATAATTGGGGAATTGTATATTTGTTTTTTAAATTTTCTATTATTATTTTAATTACATTAATTATAATATATAGTGGATTTACATAAGTGATTAACCATGTCTTATAAAATATTTACACATAAGTGCATTTATTTTTTTATCTTTCTTAATAGTTAATTAATTAATTAATGTGATCATAAAAAGTTTTCAAAAATGAAATAACCATGAAACATGAAAGAAATAAATTAAAAAAGTGGTTTGATTATAAAATAATACTAACGGTTATTTTATCTAGTGGATGATACAGTAACTATTGACCTAGGTGAAAAGACATTCAAACATTAATTGTTTGTGTTGCATCTTTCCATATTTCTACTTATGTATCTATCTTTCATAGGTTTCTCCTTGGATCCAAACAAGGACTACCTCGACTATCATAAGAGATGAGTATATTACATATTATTTTACTAACATGTTGTTGAGGGAAACCTGTAGAGACCCAAAGCTCGACGTACATGGAAATTAAATTACTTTTGCGGAATACTTAATACATAACAAAAACCAACACTCAAGTTCCGTAATAGTTTAGTGTCTCTGGAAACTCGTAACATAATCTTCTAATCATGGTGAAAGATCTTCAACAACTCCCATAAAGATCTTCTCCTTTGGTTTTCTTATATAAAACCTTTATTTAAATCATGTGGAAAAGAAAACATATAAAAGGTGATCTCAAATGCTCAGTAATGGTAACCATGGAGAAAATAAAACAAACCATATACATTTGAACTTAAAAAAAACATGATCATAATGTTTAAACATTAAAATCTTGAGCAATGACATAAAACATGTCAGTACATAAGGAATAGATCATAAAGAAACATTAATCATGATAAAATAGCATGGGAATAAAACATGTAATTGTGGAAAACCATTAATCACATGATAGGATTTCCATAGTAGCCAATGAATTGCTGCCAAGACTATCTTAGTGGACAAAGTACCTTTCTGAATTGAGTTAGCTCCTCGTTCCAGTCCTGTAACACTGAACCAGATTAACTTACCATTCTAGCCATGTATATCTCATGAGATATAAATCTTTGCCCAATAAATTGGAGGGAGATATAGGTCCCACCCATCTCATAATGAAATAATTCTTACTTATGCCACATAATAAACATACATCATTCATAATAACCCAATGAATAAAATGGGTTTCATAAACATCATACCATCATCACATAATCCATATAAAAAATGGATATAATTTCATCATAATAAAAATAAAACTATGTAAATAATAGATACATTATAATTTAAACATAATCATACAGAATAATGTCATCTTAGATGGAAAATAGATTTGACAAAACACTTGAAATGAACTCTTGAGGAAAATATCCTTTTTTCTTCAAAATCATTTTCTTTTCAAAAAATGCAATGAAATTTTAAAAGAAAAGGATTTTGTTGAAAAATTAATGAAATCTTTTATATTAAGATTCATAAAAATAAGGCTTTATGAAATCGTAATAATCCATTCATGTTGTATAAGTTAAAAAAACATTCTTCTTGTACTTTTTCCAGAAAAGTCAAAAAGTACCTCTTATGGTAAACAAAAGAAATATTTCTTAAATACCATGTAGTAAAAGTAAAAAAATTGGTAAAAATGACTTTAAACATACATGAAATAATTTTTCGAAAATAGAGACATGGATGATAAATATGACCCCAGTAAATACTTATGAATAAAAAATCTCGGATAAAAACGAGATTGGAAAAGTTATCACTTAACTTAGGTCCGATAAGCTTCGTACGTATCCGAACATCATGTATAATTATTTAAATAATTAAATTGAATTATTAAATAATCATATTCACATATATTATATCATATATGGTTCACTTATTACTTTATATTACCCGTTATTTTGTAAATTCCATGTTAAAGCAGTGTTTTGGGTAAAATTGTTTCATTTATCGTACGTGTTTCGACATGTTGTTCATGATATTATTACTTATATCCTGATTTTCTTAATTCCAGAATGTAAAACATGATTTATAAATAATATATTTTCAGTATATAAATATATTAAATGAAATACACCGTTCATGGAGACGGTAGGTCGTGTGTATGCATGAATGCTGTTTTTGTTTCCTTATTGAATTAAATGGAATTATCTAAATGAACCATATATGTACATAAATACAGTATCATTATTATGTAATATCTTACAGGATTATTTATTATATATACTTTATAATCATACTTGAATGGTTAATCAGGGAAAATGAATCTCATTGCGTTCGTGGAGACGGTAGTCCGTACATACGCACGAGCGATGATATCATTCCCATTATCGTGGAATTGTATTGAAGTGTATGTATAATATTTCAGAATCAATATCACTTTACAATAATAATATATAGTTATTTATTTACACCATTATACCCATCCAAGTAAGGTGGTGGTGGAAAACAGATTACACCACGGCGTGGAGACGGTATTCCGTACGTACGCACGCACAATGATTTTGTTTTTCGTAGGATGGATAGAAGATGAAATTGGGTTGTTTAATATTTATAATAACATATCAGTATATGATTCATAATTATGTTATTAATTTATGATGAAACAAATAGAGAAGAATAAGTAGAAGAAGAAAGAAATTGGAAAGAATCGGTAAAGGATATTGTCTCTTCTTTGACGCGCCTCTTCTTAACCTCCTCTTAAGGAACTAGGGTTGGTCTTTTGAGGATCCCATAACCTATATAATGTTTTTAGGGAAGATGTTAAGGGAAATGGGAAGGCGTTTTCCGAGCTTCAAGGCTCAAAATGGTGTGAAGAGAAGAGGGAAGGGGTGCCCTTTTTATAAGGGAGGAGAGGGGCACCTTTGGAAAAACTTGAAATATTATTTTATAATAAAGTCATATTCGTTTTATAATAGCTCCAAATTGATTAATTTATAATATAAAGTGGTTATTGGTAGAAATACTCTCAACTAATAAGTTTTATACAAGTTTAGGTTACTATAATAATCTTATCATTTATATTTAACTCTTAGTTAAATAATTTTACTTTTACTATATCCTCTTTTTTTCTTACATTATATGGTTAATAAACTTACTATAACAAGAAAAAAAAACCCAAGTGGTTCATTATTAATATATATGACCTTATCTAAGTCATTTGGCCAATGCTTACATTTTTAGGAATATAATAACAATTAATAATATAATATGTTTTTTAAAAACTATTTCATGTCAATTTTGACACTATTTGTAATTGATTTTTATAAAAATAATAACAACATAATTAATTCAAAAATAGTTAATTTAATCAATAATAACATATCATAGTAACCTATAAAATTAATGGAATTCATAAAAAGCCTCAAATTTCATTTATTTGGGTATTTATAACATCAATTATGTTAATATTTCATTAATAAGGTAATTACTTCATCATCATCGTGTCATAAATAAATTAAATTATTTAATGTCTGAAAATTATAAATAAAATACCATTATGTAGGAAATATTTTTAGCTTTATAATTAATATTTATAGTCGAATTTATATTATGTATAACCCTATATTAAAAATGTTTTATTTATTAAACTTTGAGTTTAACTATTTTAACTCTTCTTTAAATAAAATAATAATAAGTGTCCTAACCTTATCCAAGTGAACCTAAAGGGTATTATTTCATTCCTATGGTTGTTTTTGGTCAAATTAAACTTATATAATAGAATTAGGACATGTTCTAGGGTAATAATAATATCAATTGGCCCGTTAATTACCCTATATAGTTTTAACCGTGGTAAATAAAAGTAAAAAGTTAGTATTCACCAAAAATTATTTTTATCTTATTGAACCACATTTTACTCCTTGATATTAACCATGTCTCTTGGATTTTCAAAATTTCTCTCCCAATAGCGGTAAAATTAAGTTTTATATAATTTTCATATTCTCCCAGGAGGTGGGTAAAAGACGGTGAAAAGTTCAATAAATTTTTCTATATCAAAAATTATTATAAAATGACTCAAATGAATTAAATTGAACTTATATTGGTATTATGTATCCATTTTGACCTAAAATAAAATTAAATAAAATAAATAAATATTTAAATAAAAAGTCTGTTTTTAAATAGTAACCTAGTGTTTTCACTATTCATCAAAAATTGAAAGTTTTCAGAAAAATACCAAAAATTCACCCTAAGAAAATTTCGATATTCCAAATCCAAAAATGAAGTACATTTTGAAAGATAATATTTATAAAATTTTAAAAAGTGGGTATTACTATTCATAACGGTTTTTTCATAATAATATTATAATAATATCTCATTTAGTGAAACTTGGTATTGCATACTACACACGCTATCGAAGACGGTCTTGATTGCGTGTAATGCAAGCCAAGTCAAAGATGTGTGTAGTGAAAGCTCCATTTGGTGTTGCATATAACATAATAAAAACTTATTTCATTTATACATTAATCAAAATATATACTTAATGTTGCGTAGAATAATTTCCACAAAACAAACTTGAAATTGTGTGTAACACGATCCAAGAATAGTGTTATGTATCGTCCAAGCTAATACAGTGTTGCGTATAGTAAAATAAAATCTTGGTTTAGTGTATAATAGAATACATCAAAGAAATTAAAAATAATATATCTCATAATGTCTCTAGGTGTTACATTCTACCCCTTAAAATGAATTTCGCCCTGGAAATTCATCGGGGTTATAAATGGTTTACTACTTGAAAGTTTCTTTAATAGAAACCCACATCGTAAAAAGGAATACCAAAACTTATCATTAAAAACGAAAGTATAAAATGTAACGGTTACCCAAATTATCTAATCATTGTGTTTCCACATAGGATAACATAGGTGAAAATATGGATATGGATGAGAAATCTAACCATCAAGTTCTGATGGAGAGTGGTAGAGAACATGGCTATAAAAAATCCAACAATCACAAAGCCATAAATTTGTGATGATATAATGTACCATCTAATTCATTAGATATAAGGGCACTAGAACAACATTTTTGGTTTTCAAGATCATTTCCCTAAAGTTGATGAAATTGGAAATAAAAGAAATATTTTCTTGATTTTTGGTACAATCTCACCATTGGTTGTTCCTTGGACAATTTCCACTTCATATCTTAAAGAAATGAAGTTGAGTTTGTCATTTGTGAAGTGTTATAAGATCATGTGATAGAATGATGGGTCATTCCATCTGTCTCAAACAAAAGGTTAGAAAAAGTTATCAAAAATACTTAAGTACATCTATAGTGAGATTAATCATATATGGTTCCTAAAATAGACTTATACTTCATATATCATACTGCTTAATATAATAAAGCTATTTTCTACTAACCAGGGACTTCTTGTGTGCCAGAGGTAGGAGATAAAGGCCTATCACACTTCGGTTGTGGGTTCTATTCCCACAGACTTGTCCGACGCGAAGTGTTGTCGCTCATCCTGTTGGTTGTCCCTTTTTATGAAACTACACTATTATAACATTCCATAAATAATATCGAAAAAAAGTTCTATCCTTAAACAATACTATATGATGTCCAACATAATAATTTCCAATCGTTATGCTTATCCAAAAAACATATGTCCAATATCATAGTATAAAGAAAACGATTAATTGAAATGTCACATAACAAGCACGTGAATACCATCATTTTTCCCCCATATATAATAAGATATATCTTGTTGGTTTCATTCCAAACATGTAAATACCTTAATCATGTATTCTTTTGAAACATGAATTACCATATAACCTTAGTGAAAACAGAAGTTCTGTCAAAAATTTAACTCTTTCCACATACCAAAATCTCAAAATATCTATATACTCAAACCATGATGTCACTTTGTTATTATATCTGTCATGAGCTCATGAATACTATTAAACATTTCATTTTCCCCTTATCCCTTCATTAAGCGCATATCATCTACTTTAAAAAATATTTTAATCACTTTTCATGGTTACCAGTACCATATATTTATTGAAAACCAATACATAGATATTCCAAAATTCCACGATACCATAAATGAGATTCCATGATACTATTTTGAAATCCCATTACATAAACACTTAATCATCACACAACATCATTTTTATATGCAACATCACAATTAGTGATCTCATGTGACTTCCCTTTATCCTTTTTCTTAAGAGGTTTCTCACTTTGATCATCATTAACCCTTGGATTAGGGCATTGATTAGCATAATGCCCCTTTTCCTTAAACTTGAAGAATTGAAGTGTTGGTGGAGCATTCTCTGTAGTCTTTTCTCTATTCACATCATTAGAAACCTTTTTACCATTACTTTGGTACTCAGCATCTTTATGACCTTCTTTTCCACACATAAAAAATATTTTCTAGTACCTTTTAGAAAATCTCCACCATGCTTCTTTCCACACTTTGAGCATAAAGAAACATTCACCTTCGTTTCACTATTGTTCTGAGGTTTTTCCATGAACTCCATCTTTCTTTTCTTGTCAAAACTATGAGATGGATATGTTACACCAACTTCCAGTTATACCTTGATAGCACAACTCAAAATTTATTCATAGCTCCTAAAGTCTCTTATAGCTAATTACCTTTGAAGACTTGGTTTTAAACCACTGAAGAATCGATCAACTTTACTTTCATGTTGGATGATAAAGTCAGATGCATACCATGTAAGTCTTGAAAAATTTTCTTCGTATATACCAACAGATTCATCATCCTTCTTCTTAATTTCAAGGAACTCCTTTTCCATCTTTTTTCGAAGAATACGAGGGAAGTACTTACTGGAAAAAAAGTTCCTGAACTCGTCCCATTCCATGGATTCAATTTCATCTTGGAGCCTTGTATTATTAATTTGAGTCCACCACTGGTCTACTTCACCTTATAAACGGTAAACAACTAAAATTAATTTTTCATGTTTTGAATAGTGAAGTATGGAAAATATCTTTTCCATGGTACAGATCCATTTTTCAGCAACAAGTGGATCGGAATACCCATTGAATGACGGTGGGCGTTGCCTCATGAAGGACTCAATAGAATATTGCTCCCTTCTCTGCTCATTTGGAAGTCCAAAATGATTCATATCTTTTTTAAGTATAGAAATATGATTTTTCACTCCATCTCCCATAAAATTGGTTTGTTCAGAAGGACAATCATTACATTGTCCATTACATTGAGCAACACAGTTCCTTTGGGTTCCAGCCATCGTCTAAAACCCAAAAAGAATAGTGTGAGAGGGATTAATCATGCTAGGGAAAACCACATAATAAAGGGGGATTACCATAAATATATAACACCTTAGGGTTAATTATAATATTTTTACCATAATTATAGGACTATATCCTATACTTATACTTAACCTTAGGGACATCCCTAGACATACCTTAGAAATACCTCTAGGGACCTCACTAAAGTTCTCACATCCTAGTTTCCAAAGGTTGACTAAACCTTTCCTCTGATACCAAATGTAGAGACCCAAAGCTTGAAATATATGGAAATTACATTAATTTTGAGGAATACTTAATACATAACAAAATACAACACTCAAGGACCATAATAGTTTAGTATCTTTGGAAACTCGTAACATAATCTTCTCATCACGGTGAAAGATCTTCAACATCTTCCATAAAGATCTTCCCCTTTGGTTTTCTTACCTAAAACCATTCCTTAAATCCTGGGGAAAATAAAACATATAAATGGTGAGATCAAATTCTCAGTAAGGGTAAGAATGGAGAAAATAAAACAAACCATATACATTTTAACTTCAAAAAAACATGATCATAACGTCTAAACATCAAAATCTTGAGCAATGACATAAAACATGGCAGTACGTAAGGCATAGATCATAAAGAAACATTAATCATGATAAAATAGCATGGGAATAAGACATGTAATTGTGGAAAACCATTAATCACATGAAATAATTTCCATAGTAGCCAAGGCATTGCTTATAAGAGCATCTTAGTGGACAAATTCCCTTTCTGAATCGAGTTCACTCCTCATTCCAGTCCTGTAAAATTGAATTGGATTAACTTACCGTTCCAGCCATGTCTATCTCATGAGATATACATCTGTACCCAATGCATTGTAGGAAGATGTAGGTCCCACCCATCTCATAATGAAATCATTCTTACTTGTTCCACAAAATAAACATACATCATTCATAATAACCCAATTAATAAAATGGGTTTCATAAACATCCTCCCATCATCACATAATCCATAAAAAATAAATGGATATAATTTCATCATAAGAAAAATCATACCATGTAAATAATATAGACATTATACTTGAAACATAATCATACAGAATAATGTCATATTAGATGGAAAATAGATTTGACAAAACACTTGAAATGAACTCTTGAGGAAAATATCCTTTCTTCTTCAAAATCATTTTGTTTTCACAAAATGACATGGAATTATAAAAGAAAATGATTTTTTTGAAAAATTCCTGAAATATTTTAGATTATGCTTCATGAAAATAAGACTTTATGAAACTGTAAAAATCCATTCATGTCGTATCAGTTTAAAAAACATTCTTCTCATACTTTTGCCGAAAAAGTCAAAAAGTACCTCGTATGGTAAAAAAAATAATGATTCCTTACATACAATGTAATAAAAGTAAAAAATAGATAAAAATGACATTAAACATACATGAAAAAAAGTTTAGAAAATAGGGACATGGATGATAAATATGACCCCAGTAAATACTTACGAATAAACAATCTCGGATAAAAACGAGATTGGAAAAGTTATCCAATACCTTAGGTCCGATATGCTTCGTATGTATCCGAACCTCCTATATAATGAATTAAATAATGTAATTGAATTATTAAAGAATCATATTCATTATTGTGATATCATATATGGTTCACTTATGACTTTATATTGCCCGTTATTTTGTAAATTCCATGTTAAAGCAGCGTTTTGGGTAAAATCGTTTCATTTATTGTACGTGTTTTGACATGTTGTTCATGATATTATTAAGTATATCCTGATTTAATTAATTCTATAATTTAAAACATGATTTATATATAATATATATTCAGTATATAAATATATGGAATGAAATACACCGTTCATGGAGACGGTAGGTCGTGCGTATGCATGAACGCTGTTTTTGTTTTCTTATTGAATTAAATGGAATTAAGTAAATGAAACATATATGTACATAAATATAGTATCAATATTATGTAATATCTTTCATGATTATTTATTACATATACTTTATAATCATACTTTAATGGTTAATCATGAAAAATGAATCTCATCACGTTTGTGGAGACGGTAGTCCGTACATACACACGAGCGATGATACCATTCCCATGATCATGGAATTGTATTGAAGTGTATGTATAATATTTTAGAATCCATATCACTTTAAAATAAATATATATAGTTATTTATTTACACCATTATAACCATCTATGTAATGTGGTGGTGGAAAACAGATTACACCACGGCGTGGAGACGGTATTCCGTACGTACGCACATGCGGTGATTTTGTTTTCCGTAGGATGGATAAGAGATGAAATTGGGTTGCTTCATATTTATAATAACATATCATTATATGAGTGATATTTATGTTATTAATTTATGAAGAAACAAATATATAATAATAAGTAGAAGAAGAAATAAATTGGAATGAATCGGTAAAGGATATTACCTCTTCTTTGACGCTCCTCTTCTTAACCTCCTCTTAAGGAACTAGGGCTGGTCTTTTGAGGAGACCAGAACCTCTATAATATTTTTATGGAATATGATAAGTGAAATGGTCAGGGATTGGACGAGATTAAAGGCTCAAAAGGGTGTGAAGAGAAGAGGGAAGCGGTGCCCTTTTTATAAGGGAGGAGAGGGGCACCTTTGGAAAAACTTAAAATATTATTCTATAATAAAGTCATATTCGGTTTATAATAGCTCCAAGATGATTTATTTCAAAGATAAAGTGGGGATGGGTCTAAATACTCTCAACCAATAGGTTTTAGAAAAGTTTAGGTTACTATTTTAACCTTATAATTTAGATTTAACAATAAGTTAAATAATTTTACTTTTACCGTGTCTTCTTGTTTTCTTACACTATATGGTTAATAAACTTACTATAACAAGCCAAACGAACCCCAAGTGGTTAATTAATAATATTTATTACCTTATCTATGTCATTTTGCCTAACCTTATATTTTTAGGAATATAATAACAATTAATAATCTAATATTTTTTTTAAAAACTATTTTATGTCAATTTTGACACCATTTGGTAATTGATTTTTTTAAAACTTATAACAACATGATTAATTAGAAAAGAGTTAATGGAATCAATAATAACATGTCATATTAACCTATAAAATTAGTAGAATTCATAAAAAGTCTCAAATTACATTTATTTGGGTATTTATAACATCAATTATGTTAATATTTCATTAATAATCTAATTATTGCATCATCATTGTGTCATAAATATATTAAATTATACAATGTCTAAAAATTATAAATAAAATACCATTATTTAGGAAATATTTTTATATTTCTAATTAAAATTTATAGTCTAATTTCTCTTATGTATAACCCTATATTATAAATGTTTAGTTATTAAACTTTGATTTTAACTATTTTAACTCTTCTTTAAATAAAATAATAATAAGTGTCCTAATCTAATCCAAGTGGACCTAAAGGGTAATATTTTATTCATAAGGTTGTTTTCGGTCGAATTACACTTATCCAATAGAATTAGGACATGTTTTAGGGTAATAATAATATCATTTTTCCCTTTACTTTTAGCCGTGGTAAATAAAAGTAAAAAGTTACTATTCACCAAATAAATGTTTTTATCTTATCGAACCACATTTTACTCCTTGATATTAACAATGTCTCTCAGATTTCTGAAATTCCACTCACAGAAGCGGTAAAATTAATTTTTATGCGAATTTTCAAATTCTCCTAGGAGGTGGGTAAAAGACAATGAAAAGTTCAATAAAATTTTAATATATCTAAAATTATTATAAAATGACTCAAATGAATTACATTGAACTTATATAAGTACTATGTATCAATTTTGACCTAAAATAAATTTAAATAAAATAAATAATTATTTAAATAAAAATTCGGTTTTTAAATAACAACCTAGTGTTTTCACTATTCATCAAAAATTGAAAGTTTTCAGAAAAATACCATAAATTTACCCTCGGCTAATTTCGATATTCCAAATCCAAAAATGAAGTCCATTTTGAAAGATAAAATTTATAAAATTTCAAAAAGTGTGTACTACTATTCATAACGGCTAGTTCATAATAATATTATAATAATATCTCGTTTAGTAAAACATGGTATTGCGTACTACACATGATATCGAAGAAGGTCTTAATTGCGTGTAATGAAAACCAAGTCAATGATGCGTGTAGTGAAAGCTCCATTTGGTGTTGCGTATAACATAATCAAAACTAATTTCATTTATACATTAAAGAAAATCGATACTTAGAATAATTTCCACAAAACAAACTTGAAATTGTGTATAACACGAGCCAAGAATAGTGTTGTGTATACTGGAAGCTAATACGGTGTTGCATATAGTACAAGATAATATTGGTGTAGTGTATAATAGAAGACATCAACGAAATTAAAAGTAATATATCTCATAAAATCTCGGGGTGTTACAGAACCAAAGGGTTGGTAAAGGGGTTTACATAAGAGAGACCATGGGCACACATTTTAATATATAATGAGAGGACAGGTGAAAATTAGTCCAAAATATAATTTAATAATATATTAAATAAAACCAATCACATAAAAAGGTCTAGTATAGGCTCTTGGTCATCCAGATGAATGAATCAAATTAAACATTTAATAAAATTAGTATTCAATTATAATTAGTTTTATTCAAGATAAATTGTTCATGCATCAATTAATTATCTTCATTAATTAATCAATTTGTTTATCTTAATTCTCATCGGATTTTATTTCATTTTATCATCCATCTTAATTATAAAAAAGTTAAATAAATTTATTCAAAATTATCTATGTAAAAAATATATCTTAGAGGCAATAGAGTGAGGACCGGTCTGAACTATCCATTGTGTATTATACTCTTATACTATTTACTCTTGTGGCATGTGGAATATAAAACTTATTAAATAATTTCACAATACATATTATCAATTTAATGTCCACATAGAACACATGGTATTTACGTAGTGTGTTATGCTTCAATTAACAAAGAATAATAATTTTAATAAAACTTATTCTTGATATTTAGATCCGAACAATATGTATAAATTAATTAGACATTTATATATATATATATAACTATGATATGGAATATAATATCAACTTAATTATCACCTGGAACACATATTGATAAGGTCTTAATATTATATTAGATTATTTATTACTTCTATGAAATTTGGTGAAACTACATGACATGTACATTGGAGCTATATAAAATTTATTTTTCTCACTATTTATCTATGGTACACATCAAGAGACTCACCATGTAACCATGACATATTTTATTATGTTAATGTCATGTGGTATCTTCTTTACACGAAGATGAATCTTGTTGTTTGTGTAAGAGTATACTCACAACATCTATGACTAAGAGGCTACACATCATGCAAAAAAGTTACATGGTGTTTACTCTGGATGATCATGTGCAAAACGGTTCAGTCAACACAAGGTGTATAATTAAATTCACTCTATGTAATAAATGGATACACCTTGAATTAATTTTAAATTAATTCATGGGAAATTATACACTACTACATGGTGTGTACCTCCGGGTTACATGACATGTACTCTTGTGTTATCTGGCTAGACTTCTCAACACCTCTGGATGAGATATTGAAATTTATTTCAATTATAAATTTAATCAAATTGATTATATTTTTGAGAAATGAAGATGATGAAATAAGATATATATATATATATAGAGAGAGAGATTATTGAATTGTTGATATGGAATTGAAAACCAATGAAAAATTTGTAAATTGAAAAGTTATCATTAAATAATTATAAATAACTATGTGACCCTATGGTACAACTTGAAGGTTCTGGGAATAGATGAAGTGTTATACGGGTCATTCCCAACTTTTATTTTTATCATGATAGATGATTAATACATTATTTATATGATTATAAATGTCATGTTCACCAATATTGAATCAAAGAATATAGACAATAGATAAACAGTAGAACCAAAGTGTGGGAATGAAACATACTATTTATAATTAATTTAAATAGTTAATGAATTACCTTAAGAAACATTAATTCTTAATTGATAGATCTGGAAATATATCTTCATCATATTGTCATTTCATTATAAGAGTTATATATATATTTTCTTAAGTGGTAGTCCACACGTGTTCCATGAATTTTAGAATGTCACTCTCGGAATCTTAGGTTGATAGCACATAAGATATTATTTCTTGCATACTTCACCATTGACCGACTATAAAATAAAATCAAAAGGATTCTCCTTGATCTCTTTACACTCAAGAGGGATGGTGGGGGAAGAACATTCTATGTTCTTGGGAGAATTCTGGGAGATGGATCTCTCTAGTGATGGAGAGGATTCTATCCAAATATCATTAGGCACATCACAAATATATTTTACCATTTACAAAAATAATATAATTGGGCTTATATATGGATATGGTTAGAAAATAATAATTTCACAAGTACCCATTATTATTTCCATAATTTTTATGGAGCACAATTTCTATAATAATATTATTATTTTTATTACTTCTTTTCATGTGCTAACAAGAAGAATTAAATTAAATATTATTTATTCAAATAATATTCAATATATATTATTTCATACCAAACCATTAAACTGGATCTACTGTTTCTACCATAATATTTACTAATACATGAATAATGACTATTTAATTAAAAAATAAAAATCATTGTATTATTCATTAATAAATAAATAAATATTATATTCACTAAATTGTAAATTAATGTTAATTAAATATTATCCTGGCATAATTTTATATTGAATAACTAGTAACTGAATATATACGATCATGAAAAAATGAATTATTATTAAACCTTATGTAAGAATAATATTTTTTGAAGTTTTTAAATAATTAATAATAATATATTATTGAACTGAGATTATGGATACACTTAGTGTGTGACCCTCTAGGCCTCTTTCATCATGTAATTATGTGAATCATCCCAAAGTTCATGGTTACCATCTAGTAATTTTATGAGGAACCCATAGATAATTAATTTAATGTTGCAATGAAATGATACCTAAAACAGAAAATTATTATGTTATGCAATCCTTTTATCTTGATATCAGTAATCTAACAGGTTTTATGTTGATTCCATCATCCTATGTGTATGATGTCTCTTTAGATTGATTTTTTAAACTAAATTATCCTATAGAACTCCGTGGACATTGATTCATTTATGCTCTATCATTTTCATCACATGCCCTGAGATATCAAATTCCATTCCATAATCGAATGGAAAATCCTCTCTCAAATAATCTATTAATGAATTTTTAGTCATGGTTCTTCCAAATTATCCTACCTTCACAAAAAAGTAATTCATCATATATTTAATTAATACATCAAATTATGTGGCTTATAACACTCTTTAATAATAATATTAATGTCTATGGATCAGTAAACATCTTATCTTATCGGAACATCCAATAACACATATGAATATGGATTTCATACCGTCAGGTCTTGTTCTCAAAATATCTACATTGGATATTACCAAGGGAATACACCATGATAAAGTGCCTAAAAGTCCCATGAGTCTCACCCCTAATATTCTATATCAATTTTTTGTTAAATGATTTCATTTTTTAAAAGGTTGGGGCCAAAGCCTCATTTTTATTAATAAATCAAAGCAAATACCTCTTTTAATGGATAACTTTTATGAATTTTCAATGGAACAAATACTCTTAGAAAATTATCACAAGATACGTTACATAGAAGAACAATCATGACATGATATGGAGTTTATTAATATTAAAAGAATGAATAAATTTTATCATAAAGAACACAAAGGATTTCTTTGGGGAACCAATTACAACAAATCTAAATATGAAATATCAGAAATGGAAAATAATATAATGATGATTACTTAAAAATAAGATATAAAAATTAGACATGAAAAGACACAAGTGAGTAAGGTTGGTAAAATTTTTCTTATGTCAAAAGATACGAAGATGAATAATTGAAAGAAGAATCCTAATATTATAAACTATCTAACCAAGGTGAAAACTCTTGATTCTATTTTTCAATATAGTTCAAACCTAATTCTGTAAGTGACTTGCATATCAAGGAATGAAAATTATCAATACATGTATGATGTGGATGGTGATGTAATGGAAGTAGCAGAAATGACATATGACCATAAATATGGATGATTTTAATGCATTGGTCATGAATAGAATCAAAAATTACATGAATAGGTAAATAATTGGGAAATCATGCAAAAATTAAATTATAATTTCATTGAACAAATCATGAATAAAAAATGACTGAGGATATTTGATGTGGCATTGAACATTGATGTAATGAATGTGGGTGAAAATACGAAATCATAAGGTGATAAAATTAAATAATTGTTATAATATATGTATATAAATATGAATATTGATATATAATTAAAGGTGATTACTCTCCATTTAAAGAATCAACTAAAAGAGTGGATAAGATCTAGAGTAAAAGTTAACTTGAAGATAATAGATATAGATAATATGTTTAAAGAAAATGATCAAAAGATCTGATAGATCAATAAGGGGTATAATACCTCTAATTTAAATATGATTATTCCTTAAATGGAAGCCTCAGTAAGTGGAAGGAAATTATGTTTAGATCTAGAATATATATATATAAACAAATGTATCAATAAAAATCATGATAGTAAGGCTCTTAAGGGATGTTGTCTTTAAAGTGATATTACTAAGGAATCAGGGGTCACACCATGAGTGTGTATTTAGAAGCCCATGGTCCTAGTGGTGGAAGAAGAGATATTATATTAACATCTCAAATGAGGTGTGATAATAACTATAATGACCCAAGAACTTGATCTTCTAAATTACATGACTTAAATAAAATATTTTATCCCAACACATTACTAATAGAATTTAGGTTTACAGATTTATATAATTACGAATAAAAATAACTAATAAAACTCATTACCTTTTTATCTAATGAAATTTTTTCTATTATATAATCATTTTTTAAATCCATAATGTATTTTCCAAATTTCCCACAAATTATCCACTCATGATTTTCTTCTAGACACATCATAACAATTAATATTTTTCTTAATGTGGTTAAATGGAATCATAATAAAGGGGTGAGCTCAGATTCTAACAAAATGTAAATATAATAGATAAAATTACAATATCACAAGTGAGTTTAACATTAATATATTTGTAAAATCATGATATATAAGAATATAAATCCTAAAAGAGAATATACTATAAAACATGAGTCATGTAACATGAGATGGAATATCATTAGAAATGAATCAAGAAAGTTTGAAAATAATATCCATTCAACCGGAGCTATGAGAAATTAACATTATTAAGAATAAGAATACATTTTTGATATTACTAGAAAATGTTCCATAAACTGAAATGAAAGGACACATAAAAATTTGGCACAACCATAAGAATAATTAAATATTTTGAACATATCTTACTATGTTCACCATTTAAATTGAGAAAAAATACAAGTATGTATACCCTTTAGATTATGAAACACTTAGTGTATGTACCACCTTTGAATTCTGACCAAATATATGTATATTAATACTTCGTTATATCATGATATTTTAGAACATAAACAATGCATTAGAGGGGGATATATGAATCAAACTATCATCATCCAAACATATGGGTTATATTTAAATTAAAATCATGTATCTTTTCATAAATAACACATGGGAATAAAATGGGTTGTATTCATCACATAGAAGAGAACCACTGAAATAAAATTCATTTCACATCATTATCAAATGGATTCATATAATTAAATCATTTATAAATCCATCAATAATCATTACATGATAATCCCATGGAATATAAATGGGTATTCAAATATATTTAGTAACATTCTCAATATATACACTTCAAATAAGATAATAAAGCATATATTAATTTCACTATATATATTATGGTTATACATAAATGTCAATAATACCCTTGATCAATCAATGTATGGAATCTAAAAGAACACCATTCTATCAAAGGATTCAAAAAGTGGGTTTTAAAAAAAGAAATGTATTGGAAGAAATTATGGTAATACATAAAAGATAATTAGGGATGACAAAAAAAGTTATGGATTATTTATGTTATAGAGATATAATATTTCTAAATTTTAAAAATATCGATAAATAATCAACTAATAGATATAGAATTATTTTATAGGAAAATCCAAATTTTACTTTGAAAATAATGAGGAAAATAAATATTTTCCTTCAAAACATTTTTAGAAAACTAATTGACTAATAGAAATATAATTTACCTTGTAAAACAATTAATAATGATAAGGAATATTCAAAATTATGGTAAACCCATTATTGTGAAACCATTTTCAAAAAATTAAAATTTTAAATTTTATTAAGAACGTATATGTGACGAAGTCACCAGTTTAGATTTAAATTTTTTTAAAATTTTTTTTGAATGAATAATTATTATATATATTATACAATTTTTTATTCAATATAAAGTAATAGAGTCTTGAAAAGGACATCATAGTTTTTTAGATAGTATATGGATTGGAAGATAAAATAGTTCTTCAAGGAAGCTGTTTTTTAAATATAGTGAAATACCAATATTGAAAATTCACAACCCAAAAAATGTATTTTATTTTCTATTTAAAATTAATTAAAGAGAAATATTAGTGTCATTGAAAATTATCCATAAGAAATTTTATAAAAACTATAGGGTATATTTGGGTGGAAGGTAAATATAGAAATGGAGGAATGAGTCTAATGTAAATAATGAGATTTAGTCTTTTCAATGCCAAATATTTATTTTGGATGTTATTAAATCATGTAAGATGATATTGATAAAAAATTTAAATTCCATAAATAACAATAAAAAATATGGTAATGAAATTAATTTATATGGGTAAATCTACTTAGTATATCATAATCAAGTAAGGAATTTATAATTCAAGGAGAATTAATTTGAGCCCAAAAAACTACTATGGATCAAGAAACATTTTAACAAAATTGACTTGAATGAGATAGAGATTTAAATTAAAATATACTTTCATAAATTAGTTATATTTCACATTTTTTTAAATAAAATATGTAGCATATACACCGTATAAATAAAATATTGTTCATAATGTAAATGTATATTGAATAAAAGAATTTCAGGAAACAAACCCTACATTTTTTTTAATGTTTTGATTAAAAAAACAATTAGAGAAAGAACATTGAATAGAAAATATAAAATCATTGAATATAATTAAATCATGATAAAAAATAAAAAACATATACTAGATGCACCATTAAAAAAATATGGTGTATAATAACAAAATGTGTCTCATGTTAGGAAAATTAAGATAGGAAACCATTACCTTAATTCATCACTTCCTCTAATGTGATTGAATCTCCTATATAAAAAAAGAAATATCTTAATCACATATTTTATAACCCTATTTATATTAATAAAATTTTTTCATTTTCATTTATAATTATACTCAACACGTATATTATTTAGTTATAATCTAATTTCGATATTAGATGTGTATTATAATAATCATAGTGTTGTTAATTATTCACAAATTAATGTTTAGAATTACTAGATAGTTTAAGCTACTATAATACAAAACTCATATTTGTTTATATACCTTTTATCTCATTTTAGAAACTTTTCAGTTATGTTGTGCGAAAATGTAATTGGTGTTGGTTTATTTCATTAATTTTAATGATCAAATAACATGTTTTCATATTAAATTAAATACATAATATAACCTTTCCATAACAATAAAAAAATATTTTATTACTAAATTATAAAAATATTAATATTTATGTTCTCATTTTTTTTCTATGATTGAGTTTTATAGCATTGTTCAAGTAGGTGGTTAGACCCACCCAAACATTATTATACCATAAATATATGGGTCATTACGGTTATGAAATTGTTAATTTTTTCATAAAATAATTTCAATAGAATAATAAGGATGTTATTTATATTGTTTATGGTTTTTATGTGATCGGGATAAATAATAAAAATCAATATGAAAAATGAAAGGTATAACTTCTTACGAACAATAGTCTTCCCAATGCACAATCAACGTCTTCATTTCCCAATGAATTAGATAAAGTTAAAGTATATTATAATCTATATCTTAATATTCATAATAATATTATATATTTCACATGTGTTCATAAATCCCAACCAGTGAAGATAGAAACTTGGGTAAAATGGAATACATCACTTTATGGGGGAGGTAGTCTTCAAAACGTACGATTGAAAATCATTTTTATTTTATTAAGGGGAAGGGAATGAATAAATAAGGGTTTTTATATTAATATAATAAAAATTAAGTATAATAATGAAACTAAGGATTTTATATTAATATGGTTATGTTATTTTTTTATGTTAACTATTTTTAATAATATGTGTGGAGTGAATAACACTTATGGTGAGACCTTGAACTTTCTCTTAATAAAGTCTATAGAATTGAAGGAGTTAATCTAAATTATAGTGACTAAGGGATTTAATATATTAAAGGGGATTATAAGAGATTAAAATTGGGAATTTTTTAAGGATATTTATATGTTAAAGTGGAGCATTTAAATGGTGGAAATGATTCTATTTTATTAGTGAAGAAAAGGGCACTTTTGTTAGACCCCTTTAAATTTAATGACATCATTACACTATTTAGAGATATATGGCACCAAAATTATCAAATAATGGTGTGTGAGTTGATATTTGGTTGATAAATCCTTTAATAATTATTTCCAAACATGTTTGAAAGTTTTATTATTTTATTTTGTCTTCTATTTTTAAATTACCTTTTTTATCAGGTTAACTAGATTTTACAAAAATTTATTTTGTTTTAATAAAAATATAAAATAACCCCCTTAAAAAAATTTGTGATGATTTTAAATTTAATTCCCATTTCATCTTATTATAAATATCAAAAAATTTAAATTAACTTTTAAATTAAAACATATCATATATAAAGAATTTAATTTTTTATCAAAAATAGTTTTTTAAAAATTTATGTGTTATTAATCTTATTTAGCATTGTTTAACAACAAAACATTTTTTTAATGGAATTTTATATGTGTTTAAATATCATATGATATTAATTATTTAAATTATATCGATTGAATTATACAAATAGTTGGGGAAGGGGAACTATAAAGCTACAAAGAAACACCTAAACACAGACATGTAGGAAGTCGAAGAGACTCGAACCCAAGACCTCCTTGACACACCACAGATCCCTTTTCCACAAGGCTAGGATGTGGGAAAATATATCAAATTAACTTATTAAATAAAAATTATACAAGATTAAAAATAAAATTAATTTAAAATAATTATTTCAACATTATCATGGTCATTAACTTTATTAATTGTAATACCATTTTTATACTCTAAAATAAAAATAAAATAATAAAATAATAGTGATTTTTTAATTTAAAATTAGAAATACATTTTATCATATTTATTTTTTAAAATTAATCTAATTTAATTGTTAATGTAACCATAAAAAATATTTATTGGTGTGATTTATTACTTTTGTTCCCAAACAGAGAAACACATCTTTTATAAATTCAAATATTATTTTGAAAGATTTATTTTACTTATTAAATTTATTTTTCTTATAAAAATTATTTATTAAATTTTATTACATTCTTGTGTAAATATAATTTCATTAAAGAGACATTTTTTATCAAAATATGAAATTTTGAATATTCACATAAAAATCAACGATTTTAAAAAAATCTCAAAAAATCACCATATGATGAATTTTACATGATGAATTCAGGAAAGAAAATATTTTTAATTAATTAAAATTCGAAAATTTATAAATTTATCTTTTACCCTTGATTTAATTTTATTATATAATATGCATTAGATTATTTTAGTTCAGTTTTATGTGTTGAGTAGTCTATAAACATGGTTCTTATTTTAAGATAAAAACATATATCTATAATACAATATTTGTTCGTTATATTATACCCTATTTAATTATATTTTTCCATGAAATTTTAATTATTTCCCATTAATAAATTTGGTGACAGTATTCTGAACATATTTTTCATTTAGGATATAACTTCTAATATGGTATCTATGAAACTCTCATATAATATATTATGTTACTTATCTTTCCTCAAGTATCTATACACACTAATACTACATTCTATAAAATATATCGTTCCCAAAACCATCTTAATCTCCAACACATTAAACATAACAAAACTATACATTCTTCCTAAAATTAACTCTATCTTTAACACTAAAATGTATTATCCACTAGTACATAATGTCACACACCAGTCAATATATATCATAATTAAAAAAAATAAGTTAAAATTCTCAGAAAATTTAATGGATCAATATACACATTTTTATTAAATAAATAATCAATTTTGAAGAAATCAGTACTATACTATTCACTAATCTCAAAATAATTCCACCCTTTATTATCTCAACATCAATCATATGTTAAACCTAAGAGTTATCCTTACATCAATCATATTTTATTCAATATTTATCCCTAAAAATAAAACCTTATAATAAAATATTTTTTTAAGTTTATTTATACCATTTAATTTATATTTCCAAACCATTAAAGTAGAGCTAAAAAAGTACAATCCAAATATGTTTCACATAATACTTATAAATGTTAGAATATACTAGAATATCATCAATTAATATCACTCACTAATAAAAATAGCTAAGCGTGTCATGATTTATTTTCTATTAAGATATCAACATGACTACCTTAGGTTAGACTCAGAAACTCGCATTTTCTATTATAATTGTAATATACTAAATTTCTCAGCATTTTAATTGTTTTACCCTTTTGAATTATAGGACATAGTAGTTTATATATATGTACCACTCTCAATTTCATTTTTATAGTCTTTTTTCAACCAAATACAATAACCAAAATGGTTGTCATAATATATGAATTATGAATTGGAAAGAATAAAGATGAAGATGTTTTCCCTAATGACACCTTGTTTTTAACATATGTTACTTTTGGTTCACCCTATGACTATCATTGTTAAATCCTTGGTTGTCCATGTTCATTTTCCGATTAGGTTCTCTTACCTAATTATATGTCATTGCACTAAAATCTATCAAAATAGTTCATTAAAGAAAATCATAATTAATAATTGAATATCCCTTAGGAGGGTAAATCAAAGTATTTAGTTATGCCTCTTTATCATGCACCAGGTGATGGTTGAGTTAATACCCAACAAACACTTTTCAAATTTATTACCCCTAGGTACATTGTTCTAATATCCTATATCCACTGGTAGTATCCATTGAGAGATGTTTTTTCTAGTAAATGCACTCAATATCTACTTTACCAGAATTTTAGGATGTTACCCTATACCAGGATTTATCCCTTGGGATTTAAATAAAGCACTATAATCCCAATCAATAAAATATTTAATATTACCTCAACTAACATAATTATTATCTATAAAAATAAAAATATTATCCAAATTAACATATCAACCCTTAAATTAACCTCAATTATCATCTTAATAACTAATGTTATCTAAACCATACTTTTATACCAATAATGAAATCCAGGGAATGGTATATCCAAAATTATGTGGTTAAGAAAAATATTTCATCACAATACATTATTGTGAACTTTAAGGCTTATAGTTTTAAAGAATTATGAATAAAATTAACTAATAAAACTCAAGTATTTTCTAATTAATAGATATTTTCCCAATCTATAAGAAACTTTTTAATCCATAACAAGTCTTCAATATCTTCCAAATATTCTATATAAAATACATTCTTTTAGACATTTCATATATATTAATTTTCCATATCACCTGGGAAAATAGAAACATAACAAAGGGGTGAGTTCAGATTCTCTATAAAGGTAAACATAAATGATAAAATACAATGATCATAAGTGAACATATTATGAGAATATTCTTATAATCAATATAAATAATAATATCATACCCATTAAAGCATAGATCATAAAACATGATTCATGGAATACAACATATCATAACATAAGAAATGAGTCAATACATTTCGAAAACATGATTCATTCTAAAAGATCCATAAATTCATAAAATATTCACAAGTTTAAGTATACAACTATGGTATAACAAGGAAATATATTATATACAAAAATGAAAGACATCATAAAAGTGGGGAATGACCATAAGAAAAGGAAAACATTGTGAAAAATTACATGTATTTCAAACATTTATATTTTTAAAAATACTATGAATATACACCATTTAGATTATGAATAAGACCACATATGTCCACACTTCAGTTTTTTGTGAGTTTTTAAAACCATAAGAAACAAAATGGATTGTGATATAAGACTCTATATATCACCATCCATACATTTTAGTTCCACTTAAAATTAAATAGTTATTCTTATCATAAATATCCCATGGAAATAAAATGAGTTTTCTTTATCTCATCATTGATAACCCATGGAAATAAAGTCGATTTCATATAATTTTCAAATGGATTAACATAGGGAGATCATTTATAATTCCATTAATAATCATAACATGATAAAACTATGGAAAATAAATGGGTTTCTAAATATATTAAGTAACTTTAGAGGTAAAAAATAATTAATGATTATAAATCATACGGTATTAACACAATATAGATAAATGATATATAGTTAATTCAATAATCACCAAGATCAATAATGGTATAACATCTATGTGACCACCATTCCATTAATGGAATTATAAATAGAGTATTCATAGAGGAATTCCGTAGAATAATAATTGTTGTTATACACAGAAGATTATTAATAAATACATATGTTATGTTGGGTCATTTATATTATAGAGATTTAATTATTCTCATTTATAAAAACATATGAAAATTCTTAACCAGTAGATGAAGAATAATTTTATATTAATAGTGAAATTTTTCATTCAAAAGAATCATTAAAACTAAAATTTTTCTATGAAAACACTTTTAAATTAAACTCATATAATAATGGAAAAAGATGTTATTTTTAAAACAACGAATCATTTGAATGTAAATTAAAAATTATGGGAAATACTTTCATGTGATATATTTTAATAAGATATTTATTTTCCTAGTTTTTTAATGAAATTCTAAGAGAAAAATAAGAAGTTTCTTTTGAAAATGAAATTTAAAAATGTTCGGAAAGACAAATTTTGTTATATATTAAAACATTAATTTTCATGAAATCTGCAATAATTGTGTCCAAAAAATGTCACGATGTTTTTATAAATAAAATTTGTAGTTACAGATAAAAAATCA
The DNA here is from genome assembly GCA_963277665.1 of Viscum album. Lineage (NCBI taxonomy): Eukaryota > Viridiplantae > Streptophyta > Magnoliopsida > Santalales > Viscaceae > Viscum > Viscum album. The sequence continues at coordinate 76,230,188 of OY728163.1, read as the reverse complement.
TGTTTTGAAATGATGGAAAAAAATTTAAATATATTTATATACCCATGTTGAGAACTCATGTCATAAAAAGTATAATATATTTTCCTTTTAAAAATATTTGATGATAATGATGAGAGTCAATGAAAATAATCTATATTTGAGTTCCTAGAAATAGATTAAGACTTTTCTAGGTAGAAAAATATAGAAATGGAGGAAAATTTACAATCGAGATAATGCTAGAAATTCTTTCTAATGTCGAAATTTTATTTGAGAAGGTATTTCATCAAGGAAGATGATATTAATGAAAGGTAAGTAAATTACCAAGAGAAGAATATAAAATAATATAGATAAAGTGAATTGGTTAGTTAAAATATGATTAAAATATAATAATCTATTATAGAATTTATGACTCAAGGATAAATAATTTGAGTTGATAAAACCAATTACGAATCAAGAAACATTTAAATATAAACACATTGAATGAGATTAAGATTGAAATTAGACATGTAATAACATGAATAAAATACATTTTATGTTTTAATTAATCAAATAAATATCATATAAATGTCATAAACAAAATTATTTCAAAATAAAAATGTATCTAAAAGAATAAAATTTGAGACAACAAACCCTTACAAATTTTTTAATGTTTTAATCAAAAACACATGAGATAAATAAATGCCAATGGAAAATTGAACATCATAAATTCTATTTGAATAATGATTGAAAATATTAAAAGTGATATATATAGACCATTACAAATAATACTTGTTGTTCAATAAGAAATATGTCTTATAGGGTGAAAATTAAGATAAGAAAAAATTACATAATTCCTAAATTCCACTAATGCACTTGAATCTATAGTATGAAAAAATAAGTGTACTAATAAACTATTTTAAAATATAATTTTTATCATTAACATATTATAATATTCACTTTTAGTTATTCTTTACGTGTATATTAGTTTTTTATTATCTCTTTCTAATATTGGGAGTGAATTATCTTGATCATATTCATCTAGTTCTGTAGTAGCTCTGTTGTTATTTATTCTTAACAAAGATATATTATTTACTATATCATTTAAGGTATTAAAATAGATTATTTATATTTATTTATTACCATATTATCGCATTCTATCAATTTTTTATTTATATTTTGGGTAATTGAATCAGTGTGAGCTAGTTTTGGTAATTTTAGAGATCAAAGAGGATATTTTATTAAAAAGATAAATAATTAATATAACCGTTATAGAACCATAAATATAATGTTTTGATTATTAATTAATAAAAATATCAGTATTTATGTTCTCATATTTCTTCATGATATTATTTTATATCATTGTTCAAGTAGGTGGTTAGACTATCCCAAACATTAACATAAAAAAATTTGATTGGTATGTCACAACCCGTCCTTGGGGACCGTGCCGTGACTACACCAAGCCCGCCTTCCATAGGCCAGGGGCTGGCGACTAGCACCAAGGCGTAAATTCCCGATAAAAAGGGAAGGGATTGCCTTTGTAAAGTAAACAAACGCCACAGAGCAAGCAAGCAGAAGAAGCAATCACTAAGTAAAAGCTGGTACAACAGTAAGTGCAGAAAGTAAGTGGGCCAGAATAAAAACCCAAACTGAAAGTAAAGTACAACTCGAAAGGGAAAAAAACAACTAAAAAGTAAAGCCGCAATGTCGAGTCGTCCTCTGGAAGTACCACCTGAAGGGTGGGTAAAGATAGCCTCCACTGCTCCCCGGGTCCAGCTGACCACTCCGAGTACGTCCCACCTAGTGCTCCACCTCTAGGTAATGCCCTGCTCCGCAAGCCTCAACCACGATCGGTGCTGTCCATCGTCTGCAACCAACACAACGTAGTGCGGGCATAGCCCGTGCAGGGGTGAGTATAAGCTACTCAGTAGGGACCCTGAGACCCCCGAAGGTCTCCCAGAATCCACAAAGGATAATCCACAAAGGAAAGATACAATCACGAAGTAACATCCGACACAGATTAGGTATATTCCCATACATATACCTAAGTCATCAATTCCAAAACACTCCAACCTCCGAGCCCAAGTACAACCCAGTCCACACAGGAAAGCAAAAATATTCCACACAGGAAAGAAAAACGAATTCCACAGAGGATATCACCACACAATCCACATAAGAAAGCAAAACATGATTCAGCTCACACAGGTATACTTCTTCGAAATACGATAGAGATGATCACTAATCCATCTAAGTCGTCAGACACACAAAGGATCGATAGGTACTAACCCCCGCAATTACCCACAAAGGATCGATAGAAAACTAACCCCCGTAAAGACCCACACTGGATCGGACCCACACAGGATCTGTAGGTGCTGGCTCACACAGAACCACTGAGCGTTGACCCACACATGATCGGTAGCACAGATCCACAAAGTATCGTTGAGTGCTGTAGTCTTCTCCGTCGAATCCACTGAGGATCTCTGTACAGTCGTTGTGGTCACAGTAGCAGTCGCAGCCAGCTCTAGGGTTCCCACACACAGCAAGCTCGTTCGGGAGGGTCCGCTCCATGAGCCGAGAGGCTGATACATCAACTGACACATATTCCAAAGTTGATGTATCCAAAAGTTCTGTGTCATCAACAGGAACTCAACGTCGTAGATGGCGTGTCAATCGGACGCCTGGTCTGAGAGTTATTCGCTTTTTCGTCCCAGGGGCCCGGTTGGTTTTTAAGCCAAAACCAACCCGACCGTACTCCAGCTACGTTCAAACCTCGGGCATTGTAAGAAAAAATATTTGTCTCACTTAGAGGAATTCAACAAAGTCGATGGCACGTCAATCAGACGTCCGAATCACAAGATATGAGTTTTCCGCTCCGAGGGCCCGGTTGGTTTTGTGTACGAACCAACCTGTCCTAACTCAAATTATTCCTAAACCTTGAGTGCGATATACCGAAACGACCGTCTCGATCCAAGGATTGCATCGCAATTGACAGTGTGTCGATCGGAGACCCGTAGCACATGTTATGGGCATCCGACCGAAAAGTTTCGGTATTAAGGGGTTCGGGCCCGGTCCGACCCGGCCCGATACCCCCGGGGTCGACCCGAACCGGGTCCGGGTCCGGCCCGCTTGGGAGCGGGCCGGCCGAGGCGCGGCCCGGCCTGGGCACAGCGCGCCCACCGCGCTGGCCAGGCGCTCGGCCAACGGCCGAGCCATTTGGCAAAAGGTGGGGGCGCCTGCCCCCCTGGTGTAACTGCGCCCCCCCCCATTTATGGGGGCCATTTTGTGCTGGCCGGGGGAATTAATTTCCCCCGGTTTTCCTTTTTGTCCGGCCGGCCCGCACCAGCCGGCCGGTTCTGCCAACAAGGACCGGTGACGGCCGGTCCTTCCTCCTTCAACCGACACCGGTGGCCCGGAACCGGCCGCCGGTCACCCTGCTCCGCGGCGGCCCGGAACCGGCCGCGACCTGGTTCATTCGGCGCGGTGCAATGGCACCACGCCCCTTCCGCCGCGGCCCCGCTCCGGCCACTGCGTCTTCAGTTTTCTACGATGCGGCGTGATGGCGTCGCATTCCTTGGTCAACTTCACGGTGCGGCGCGATGGCGCCGCGCATTACTTGCCGTACGATCCCGCATGGTGCGACGGCGCCACGCCTTTCCGTCCCAACAAAAATTAGAAACAACATTCAAATTGGAGGAGGATCGGCCATGTTTGTGTGGTCCGGACCCCTCTCGTTAATTGATAAAAACTGGTCGTAAATTCACGAAGGACGACAAAGTAGAATTCACGAACGAAAATAAATAAATAAACCCCTACCTCGAGCGTGTCTTGAACGGGGGTTCGTCCAACGAGGATTCATCGCGGGATGAGATGTCAAGGAAGGAGACGTCGCGGAAGAAGACGTCACGGAAGAGGACATCGTGGAAGAAGACGTTGCGGAAGAAGACGTCGCGGGAGAACCGTTGCGGTAAACGGAGTCCCGTAGTCGGTCTCCGAGGACTCGGCGATCTTCGACGGAGTTCGATGCGTTCTTCACGTTCTTCATGTTCTTCATCGAAGAAGATGAAGAACTCTATCTTTCCTTATCTTTTTCTCCCCAACCACTCAAGCATCAAAGGTTCCAACCCCCAAATAAAATAATCTTACCTCTTATTTTATTAACATAACATAACATTTGAATTTCAAGTGTTTAAAATTCAAATAACCACACTTAACTCACTTAATTAATAACATAAGTTATTAATGTTTAAGTTAACAAAAGTTAATGGTTAGTTGAGGGGGGTTGAAGAATATGAAGGGGTGGGGTTCATGTGGGCCCCACCACCCTAATAACCTCTCTTGGGAAGTTTGGTAGTTACCCGACTTCCACCCAAAGCCATAAACCACTAAAATAAAAATAAAAATTGTACTAAATTTATAAAATAAACTTCCACAATTTTTATCATCTTCTCTCGTGAAAACGCAACTCCGGAAATGGCGTTCATAAGCAATTACCGGCGCTATGGTTCCGTAGGTGCCCTTAGAATTCAATTCCGAGCACCGGTTCAAAAGATAGAAAAACCCGCTCGTTCGTTCACTGAACGTACCCAAGCTAAACTTCAGATTGAAATTCCGGGCACACCGGGCCTCAGAATCAAGTTCCGTCTGAAACTACGTTCTTGTAAAATCCCAAAGAAAATTAAGATAAAATTTCCCTTGAATTTTACAGGTCTTTATATTACTCCCACCTCAGGTCTTTACGTCCCCGTAAAGATACATTGAAAACTAGGGAAACAAATGTGGGTACTAAGCACGCATCTGAGCCTCCCACTCCCAAGTGATCTCCTGGAGGTTCTCGTGCTTCCATCTGATGCACACTAGAGGAATCGACCGTCCATGTAGGACCCACTCCTGTCGATCCTCGTTCTCCACCGGGACCTCCACAAAATTCACCCCATCATCAACTTCAAGCTCCCCAGGGGTCAATGATATGCGTCGGGTCGTGCACGTATCTCCTCAGCTGAGATATGTGGAAGACGTCGTGCACTCGGTGCAACTGAGGTGGTAGAACCAGGTGATAAGACACCTCGCCAATCCTGCTGAGGACCTGGAATGGTCCGATGAAGCATGGAGACAACATTCCGCCTCGGCCAAATATCAGTAATCGACGTTGAGGTGAGACACGCAAGAAGACGTGGTCGCCATCCTCGAACTCTAGTGGCCTCCGCCTCCACACAATACAAGAATAATGTTTTCATTTTTCAATGAATTAGAGGTTTTCTATTCATATTAATAATTATATTATATCTTTAAAATATATTCTTTAATTCTATCTATATAACCAATTAATGGAGGCACTATTTTAAAATAGATGACACCACTTTGTTGAGGCGGTAGTTTTTACAATGCACAATTGAAGTTATTTTCACTACTAGAAAAACAGGTATTTGTGACGGGTCATTTGCGACGGGATCCCGTCGCAAATCGCCCATTGCGGAAAACGTTGTCGCAACAACAATTATTTGCAACGGGACCGTCAATAAAGATATTATTTGCGACGGGGATCCTTCTCGTTGCGAATATTACTCAGTATATTTGTAAAAACGTTTAAAATAGTAATTGCGACGGGCCCCGTCGCAACAGGTATTTGTGACGGGCCCGTCGCAAATAGTAATTCCGACGGGCCCCATCGCAATTACCTTTTTTTAAAAAAATTAATAACTATTATTAAATTATTTTAATGAATATAATAATAATACTATTTGTGACGGGCATAGTATCTCGTCGCAACTAATATAAAAAAATAAAAAAATAAATTATTAATAAATTATTTTAATTAATATAATAATAATCCAATTATAATTCAAAAATAAAAAATAATAAAATATTAATAAATGATTTTAATTAATATAATAATAGAATTATAATTCACAAATAAAAATAATAAATTATTAATAAATTATTTTAATTAATATAATAAAAATAGAATTATAATTCAAAAATAAAAAATAATAAAATATTAATAAATGATTTAATTAATATAATAATATTAGAATTATAATTCATAAATAAAAAAATATTAATAAGTTATTTTAATTAATATAAAAATAGTAGAATTATTTTACATTCAAATATTAAAATAATTCAAATATTACAGAAAAATATTATTAAATTATAATATTATAAAATTTTAATATATATATATAATTTAATATTATAAAATATAAATAATATTATTATTAATATTAATATTCTTATTTCAAAATATAATATTATTAATATTTTATAATGAGACAGAAACTACGAATAGAAAAAAATTCATATTTTGATTTAACAAACTTTATAACATAAAAACAAACTCTAATCTGAAGGAGGGGGGAGGGGGAGGGGGGGATCTGCAGATTCTGGTGGAGGAAACTCCATCCCTAAAACATGAGTGATTCGGTGCATGTACTCCATCTGCTTTAGGTGCTGCTGCTGCCACCGACTCATCTGCTCCTCGTACAGCTGTTGCTGGCGTCAATGCTCCTCCTCATGCTGCTGCTGCTGCTGACGCATCTGCTCCTGCTCCTGTCGGAGACTCTCTATCTGTGCTGTCTGAGATCGCAACTGATCCTCATACTGTGTAGCAGAATAAGATGCACGAGCTCATCTCGAGCTGGACGCCGACATCACAGCACTGCCATAATAATCTCCAGGAGTCAGTCGAGAGCTAATACCAAGTACCCAGCCCTTCTCAAAGGCATACTGGGTGGCCTGCATCCATGCCGCCTCATCAAACTGACGGCCAGTGGTCTGATCTGATGACTCGGCCTGACTCTCAGGTCGGGTCTATGATGTTGCGGCCTCATATGACTCCTGTAGTTGCAATTTAAAATTAAAATTGTGAATATATTATATGCAGTTAATTTTTAAACTTGAAAACAAATAATACTGATCACGATGTGATACTGACGATCACCTCTGAGCTCCCCAGTAGCAGGATCACTATACATCCTCTAATATATGTCGTACTCCGTAATATCGGGGTGCTCGACAGCCTATAAGAATAAAAAATAAACTATTAATATTTATAGTTATATTAAATATTTATAAATAATGTATGTACCAGATGCTGTCTATGAGTACTGAAAGAATGACTCCCAGCTCGATGAGTCACCTCCTGTCTCCCCCGATTCTGCCTCCCCACCGATGATCTCCTCTAAAAGGCACCAGTCAACTAGTGCGCACATAATCCATCCCATACATGGGATGAAATGTACTCTGGTCGGTGTGCTCTACATGACTCGTCAAAATCTGACACTCCTGCTTTCTTCATGGAAGCTTTTCTTAAATTGTGCAAAAACTGATGAAAGCGATCACGCATGACCACCTCCCATGCCTTGTGGATGGCATCACGCATGGTATCCTCGATCGGATACCATAAACCCTACAAATAAATCAAAATATCAAGTTAGAAATGAAATAATTTTCAAAATATAAATTATTTATTTACGTACGTACCAACCAATGGCCGAACATGGTCTGCTGCCCATCAATGGGAATCTGCTCCCATGTGGTCCACGGCTGAGAGAAATAGTTGCGCAAAAAATCACTGCCCCTGTCCGACTGCTATATGCGGAAAACTGTAAAAATAATAAACATTTATTATGTGAATAGATTAATGAAATCTTAGTCAAATCCATAGATTATCACACCTCTGTGTGCGTGGATAAAACCCGAGATGTGGACGTCGCTCTGGGACGGGGTCAGGAATCATCAATCATGCAAGACCGCGCCCCCTCCGCGTACTCCCTGGAGCGCCTGCAGGCTGAGGGTCATCTTCCAGCAACTCATCCGCATCGAAAGTTAGGTCAGCATCCGCCAACTCACGAAATGTGTCGTCGTCCATCTGAAACAGAAAATGTTAATGTTGTTAGCAAATAATTTATAATTACTATTATATATACATATATATATATATAATGATTTTATATAACTACCATGGAATTATATCAGTGTTCATCTTCATCATCATCTTCATATATGTCAATGTCATCTTCATATTCCTCCTCAACATCATCGATATCCATTTGAGTTCCAGTTGTTTCATCTCTTACCATTTCAAATTCATATGTGACATCATTAACATCATCGTCATCACCGACTCTTAAATGTGGGGTGTCGTCATCGATACTCATGTCTCTTTGTAAAAAAGATTGATTTTGAGTACTCTCTTAAAAAACGTCAATTCTTTGCACATCTGTGAAAGCAAATTCACTTTGACTAAACTGGTTGTCTCAAATTTTGATTTTTATTACACTCCACCAATCAGTCAAGTCTCTTGATGTAGCACAGTAATTTGCGTAAAAAACATGATGTGCCTGTTGAGCCAATAAGAATGGTTCATTTACTGCGAGAACACTTTTAAATTTAATATCGATGATTCCATGAGTCGGATGAACACACACGACTCTCTCTATATCCAACCACCGACATTTGAACATGGTGATGTAATGTTGTCCGAGATAACAGCGTTCAATGATTTCAGCAAGTATGCCATAAAATTCACCTTCATTTTCTCGATGATGAGATCCTCTCAAGCTAACTCCACTGTTCATTGTTTTTCTCGATTCCCCATATGCATGTGTGTGAAATCGAAATCCATTCACCACATATGCATTATAAGTTTTAACAAGTTTGGAAGGTGGGTTACTCAATATACACAGCCGTTTGTCAATTTTATCAGCATGTCGAGACACCTGAAAATTTGTGAAATAATTATCAATATAGTAAACTATATATTGAATGAGTTTCTAAAAGATAAAGAATTTATGCTAACAGTTTTTGAAACCACTGAGAAAAATTTTTCAGTCGGCGTTCTTCGAGAGCAGCTGCTGTAATTTGTGGAATTTGTTTCTTGATATGATTATCATACAACCTATAAAAACCAAAGTTATTTACTGTAACATAAATGATAGAATAAGTGATATAAACACTTACAGTACAACTGATGTCATCTCTTCACAGTTGAGAAGAACATATGTATGAGCTCTGTGATGTTCATCATCTGAAAACCAGCATTCATAAACTTTACCAAAACCAAGCTTTGGCTCGTTGAAAACAGATAATTGATTATCGATTTCATCAATATTCCTCTCGTTCCGTCCCATTCAGTTGTGTTTTGAAGGATACTCAGATTCAAAATAATGGGAGCAGAAAAAAGATATTCCCTCTTGAAAATAAGATTCTGCAATAGATCCTTCAACAAATGCTTTGTTACGTACTTTTCTTTTCAATTTTTGCATGCATCTTTCAAATGGGTACATCCATCGAAACTGTACTAGACCTCCACATTTGGCTTCATATAGAAAATGTGACATCAAATGTTCCATTGAGTCAAAGAAAGACGGTGGAAATATTTTTTCCAGTTTACATATAATTACAACAACATCTTCTTCATGTTTGCATAGAGCATCATAATCTGTTGTAGCCGCACAAATTTCCCAAAAAAAATGAGACATGTCTGTTATGGAATCCCAAATCACATAATTCAACAGATCTCTTAATACAATGGGTAGAATTCTTTCCATTATAACATGACAATCATGAATTTTTAATCCAGTAATATGACCATTCTTTACATATCTACCCAAATTGGAAGCACAACCATCTGGAAGTCTCAAATCTGCAATCCACTGACAAAATAATAAACGGTTTTCTTTAGATAGTGTATAAGATGCTTTTGGTTTCAGTAACCTTTCTGTTCTGACATTCTCAAACAGTTCCAGTTCTGGACGCCTGCAAATTTGGGCAAGATCTAAACGTGCATTTACATTGTTTTTTCTCTTTCCTGGCGTATCCAAAACTGTATGAAAAAAATTATCAAAATAGTTCTTCTCAATATGAATGACATCTAACATGTGTCGGACCAACAAATCAGACCAATATGGCAAATCCCAAAATATTCTACGTTTAATCCAATTGTGTTCTTTTCCAAAACCAGTAATTTTTTGTTGGTTTATTGTGGGACCAAAAGTGATGGGAGGTAATTAAAATACAACTGATTTTAACTCTGAACCTGATAGAATTTTTGTAGGTTCATCCCTTTCAATTGTTCCTTTTCTGAAATGAGATTTGTTTCTGCGAAAAGGATGATCAGTTGGAAGAAATCTATGATGACAGTCAAAATAACAGGGTTTCTTTCCATGAATGAGCATAAATGCTTTGTTCTCTCCCATACAGTAAGGAAAATATTTCTGACCATGTGTACTCCAGCTAGATAACATCCCATAAGCCTGGAAGTCACTAATTGTCCACATCAATGCTGCTCTCAGTATAAAATTCTATTTCGTTTCAACATCATATGTACTGACACCAGTACTCCACAATAAACTTAATTCAGCAATCAATGGTTTCAAATAAACATCAATATTTTTCTTCGGATGTCCTGGAATTAGTAAAGTCAAAAAGATATATGGCTCCTTCATCAACATCTATGGAGGTTAATTGTACGGAGTTAAAAAAACAGGCCAACATGAATATTGACTACCATAAGATCCGAACGGACAGAAACCATCAGTGGAAAGGCCCAGTCGAACATTTCTAGATTCTAAAGCAAAGGATGGATGCACTCTATCAAAATGTTTCCATGAATCACCATCGGCTGGATGATTCATTCTTTTATCGGTTGAAATGTTCTCTTTATTCCATGACATCATTGTCGTTGTATTCTTAGACATGAATAAACGTTGAATTCTGGATGTAAGCGGAAAATATCTCATCTGTTTTACAGGAATCAAACCATACTTCCCATGTTGTCCTTCTTTATATCTCAGTTTCCCACATGTGGGACAACTATCCAACGACTTATTTTCTCCAGAATATAAAATTCAGTCATTTGAACATGCATGAATCTTCTGACAAGTAAGTCCCAAATTTAGAACTAGCCTCTTACTCTCATAGTAATTTGCAGGAAAAACATTTCCTTCGGGTAATAGTGTTTTAATCAAAAAAAATATCTGGTCAAAACAGGTGTTTGACATTCCGTTATCTGATTTGATAGCCATAAATTTTGCAACTGCTTCTAATTTGCTCATCTTGCATCTAGGATATACTGCATCCTCAGCAGACCTCAACAACTCATAAAATTCAGACGGTGCCAACTCAGGATTTGAAGCTATATCCACCAGAGTTTCTGTATGTTGAACAGATGAACCTGCAACATCATGTACAAAATCTTGAAACCGGGATGGATCCGGAATCAAGTTGGTTTCACCTGCTCTGGAACTTCATTCACCGTGTTGATACCAAAAAACATAATCTGGTTGAAAACCAAAACGCAAGAGATGTCCCCCCACTTTGTGAAACGTGTCAAACGTTCTCAGTGAACATTTTCTACAAGGGAATTTAATTTTGCCTTCTGAAACAAATTCTGTATTTGATGCCGCAAATGATAAAAAAGTCTCCACACCCTCTACATATACTTGAGTTAAACCAGAACCGTTTGTATTTCTACGTTGATTTATCCATATGCGGTCACCTAATAATGATTGTTTACGACCTCGTTGTTCCATATTTTTCTATAAAATATAAAAGCATTACTAGTTTTGAATAATTTGTTAGAAAAAATACTCAAGCAAGGATAATTATAGAGTTTACATCATACACAACTGAAGCAAACTTTTTATTGAGATAGACCTAAAAATTGACCCTTTAAGAATTGAATATGTTGAGAATAAAGCAAAACATGTTACAAATATTGATAATTTTAATATTATATAAATTGTTTATTATTTTTATAGTACTAATATTATTTTTTCATAAATATTAATTATATAATAATAACATTATTACATTATTAGTATATTTTATTATTAATATTAAAATAATATTATTTTCTATATTATATACAATTCTCTTTTCATTTGTGTGTTTAACATTCTCTCTCCACATGTAATATTTGCATTCACTTTCACCTCTCCATTAGTGAGTAGGTTGATAATTTTGAAAAAGACTGCAATTATTACATGTGGAGACAGAAAACACACAGATGAAAGGAGAATTGTATATAATATAGAAAATTATATTACATTAATATTAATAATAAAATATACTAAAAATGTAATAATGTTATTCTTCCTAATTATTGGAAATTATTCCTAATTATTGGTAATTATTCCCAATTATTGGTAATTATTCCTAATTATTTTTAATTATTCCTAATTATTGATAATTATTCCTAATTATGGGTAATTATTCCTAATTAATGTTAATTATTCCTAATTATTGGTAATTATTCCTAATTATTGGTAATTATTCATATAATTACCAATAATTAGGAATAATTACCAATATTTAGGAATAATTACCAATAATTATAAATAATAACATTATTAGTATATTTGATTATTAATATTAAAATAATAAAATTTTCTATATTATATACAATTCTCCTTTCATCTGTGTGTTTTCTGTCTCCACATACAAATATTACATGTGGAGACAGAAAACACACAGATGAAAGGAGAATTGTATATAATATAGAAAATTATATTATTTTAATATTAATAATAAAATATAATGATAATGTAATAATGTTATTATTCTTAATTATTGGTAATTATTCCTAATTATTGGTAATTATTCATAATTATTGTTAATTATTCCTAATTATTGGTAATTATTCCTAATTATTTATAATTATTCCTAATTATTGGTAATTATTCCTAATTATTGGTAATTATTCTTAATTATTGGTAATTATTCCTAATTATTGGTAATTATTGGTAATTATTCCTAATTATTGGTAATTATTCCTATAATTACCAATAATTTGGATTAATTACCAATAATTAGAAACAATAACATTATTAGTATATTTTATTATTAATATTAAAATAATATAATTTTCTATATTATATACAATTCTCCTTTCATCTGTGTGTTTTCTGTCTCCACATACAAATATTACATGTGGAGACAGAAAACACAAAGATGAAACGACAATTGTATATAATATAAAAAATTATATTATTTTAATATTAATAATAAAATATACTAATAATGTAATAATGTTATTATTCCTAATTATTGATAATTATTACTAATTATTGGTAATCGTTACGAATCATTACTAATTATTGGTAATTATTCCTAATTATTGGTAATTATTCCTAATTATTGGTAATTATTCCTAATTATAGGTAATTATTCCTAATTATTGGTAATTATTCATAATTATTGGTAATTATTCCTAATTATTGGTAATTATTCCTAAATATTGGTAATTATTCCTAATTATTGGTAATTATTGATAATTATTGGTAATTATTGGTAATTATTGTTAATTATTATCAATTATTGCTAATTATTACTAATTATTGGTAATTGTTACTAATTATTGGTAATTATTACTAATTATTACTAATTATTAATAATTATTAGTAATTATTACTAATTATTGGTAATTATTACTAATTATTACTAATTATTGGTAATTATTATTAGTTGTTAATAATTATTGGTAATTATTATTAATTATTACTAATTAGTGGTAATTATTGGTAATTATTACTAATTATTACCAATTATTACTAATTATTGGTAATTATTGGTAATTATTGGTAATTATTGGTAATTATGGATAATTATTGGTAATTATTACTAATTATGGATAATTATCGGTAATTATTTCTAACTAATGGTAATTATTGGTAATTATTTCTAATTATTACTGATTATTGGTAATTATTTCTAATTATTGGTAATTATTACTAATTTTTGGTAATTATTACTAATTATTGGTAATTATTATTAATTATTACTAATTATTGGTAATTATTATTAATTATTACTAATTATTGGTAATTATTATTAATTATTACTAATTATTGGTAATTATTATTAATTATTACTAATTAGTGGTAATTATTGGTAATTATTACTAATTATTACCAATTATTACTAATTATAGATAATTATTGGTAATTATTGGTAATTATTAATAATTATGGATAATTATCGGTAATTATTACTAATTATTGGTAATTATTGGTAATTATTACTAATTATTGGTAATTATTACTGATTATTACTAATTATTGGTAATTATTACTAATTATGGATAATTATTGGTAATGAGTAAATTATTACTAATTCTTTGTAATTCTTTGTAATTATTGGTAATTATTACTAATTATAGATAATTATTGGTAATTATTACTAATTATGGATAATTATTGGTAATTATTACTAATTATGGATAATTATTGGTAATTATTACTAATTATGGATAATTATTGGTAATTATTACTAATTATTGATAATTATTTGTAATTTTTACTAATTATTGGTAATTATTACTAATTATTGCTAATTATTGTTAATTATTACTAATTATTGCTAACTATTGGTAATTATTGGTAATTATTTCCAATTATTAGTAATTATTGGTAATTATTGGTAATTATTACTAATTATTACTAATTATTGTTAATTATTACTAATTATTACTATTTAGTACTATATATGGGTAATTAATGGTTATGATTACTAATTATGGGTAATTATTACTAATTATTGCAAATTATTAGTAATTATCACTAACTATTGTTAATTATTACTAATTATTAATAATTATTACTAATTATTACAAATTATTGGTAATTATTGGAAATTATTACTAACTATTGGTAATTATTAGAAATTATTACTAATTATTGGTAATTATTACTAATTATTGGTAATTATTATTAATTAGTACTAATTATTCCTAATTGATGGTATTTATTACTAATTATTAGCATTTATTCTTAATTATTAAAAATTATTAATAATTATTCCTAATTACCATTAACTATGAACAATGAATACTAATAATTTAAATTTATTTACTAACAAAACAATGTAAACATAATTAAATTACAACTAATTAAAAATAATTGAAACTAATTAAAAATTTAAAATAAATATTAAATTAAAATAAACATAAATACCTTTAAAATTGATCTGAGGTTGATCTCTGAGCGTTGTTGAAAACTTCAATATCAACTCTGAAAAAAAAAGTAAACTTAAGAAACGCTGAACTCTAAAAATAGAGTTTTGAGAGAAGGAAAAGATGGAGTTTGAGAATGAATGAAAAAAACGGATGGGTGGGTATTTATAGGTTAGATTATTTGCGACGGGACTATTTGCGATGGGATACCGCTCGCAAATAGTATTATTTGCGACGGTACCCGTCGCAAATACCTTGGCCCTCATTTATTACGGTCAATGGTTAAATAGTTCTTTGCGACGGGTTCCGTCGCAAATAATAACGTGCCGACATACAATTTGGGACGGGGGTATATTCCCATCACAAATATCTATTACCGCCGGTTATTTGCGACGGGGTATATTCCTGTCACAAATAGCTATTTACCACCGCCGGTTATTTGCGACGTGCGGTAACCGCCCGTCGCAAATAACTTTCCCGCGATTTGGCGCGCAAAGCGCGCCAGTCCTTTTGCGACGGGGAAAGCTAACCCGTTGCAAATACCTACTTATTTGCGACGAGCAAATTCCGCCATCGCAAATAAGTTTCTAACGGGCCTATTTGCGACGGGATTTATCCTTGTCGCAAATAACCCGTCGCAAATGCCCATTTTTCCCGTAGTGTTTGTTTTTATTAGTGCATGATAATGAATAAATAATGTTTATTTTATTAATATAATAAAACAGAAATATACTGATTATATTGAGGGAATTATATAACTCTCTTTATGGTAGGTTTGTAAGAGATACATTAATAAGTAAGTTAATGACTAAGTAGTACTTATGTCGAGACATAGAACTTCCTCTTAATGAACTCCTTGGAATTGTTGGACTTGTACTAACTTGTAGTGAACAAAGTCATTAGAAATACAAATGGAATTATAGGAGGAAAAAATTGGGGAAAAATTAATGTATATTTTTTAGGGAATGTGCATCATGAAAATAGTGGAAGTGATTCCCTTTTATAATTGAATAAATGACACTTTTGTGAATACCATAAACTTTTCAATGATTTCCTTTAACTATTCAAGGGTAAATGAGTCAAAAAGTTAGAAATTATGGAGTGAGGGGTGAAATTGGCTTGTTAGATCCTCAATAAATTGTTTACACGCATTATTTAAATAATTTAAAAGTTATTTAATTTTATATTTTTTAATTTTATATTTTTTATGTTTTTATTGAGGTAACTAGTTTTTATCGAAGTAAATTTTTATTTACTATATATATAAAACCAAACATATTATAAAATTAGTTTTTTATAAATGAAGAATTAATATCCATCTCATCTAATTAAAATTTTAAATAATATAAAATTATATTATAAATTTAAATTTTTTACATATAGAAAAACTATTTTTTGTAAACAAATATGATGTTTTAAATATTATATATACTTAATAATATTTATAATTTATTGGTAATTAAATATTTTTTCATATAATTATCTATAAATTTAAATATCATATTAGATCGAATATTTAAAATAAATCAATTTAATTAATTAGATAAAAATTATGTAATGTTAAGAAAATAATTCTTTAAATGTAACCCTTTCAATAATATAATTATCATTAACTTTAGTCTTACTAGTCTCATTTTAATGATAAAAATTTAAATTGAATTTTCAACTTGTATGTATGTTTTTATATAAAATATTAACTAAATATTTATAAATCAAATTTATAAAATTAATAAAATTTAGTTTTTAAGGGAATCACACAAACACACTTTTGGTGTGAAATATTACTTGCGTTTCCAAACTGATAAACATATTTTTTATAAATTCGACATTGTATTTATAAAAAATTTATTTTACTTATAAAAGATAAATATTTTCTATATAAAAATTCAACAACTTTTAAACCATTCTTATTATAAAGTAATTTAATTAATGTATCAGTTTTTACAAAAAATGGTATATTTACTATTAACATAGAATTCTATTATTTTAGAAAAAATTAAAAAAATCACCCTAAGATATTATATATATAATAATATATATATATATTACAATAATAGGTTTAAAATTTGTAGGAGATGTTTTATTTGTATTGTCTCTTGATACATTCCAAGAAATTACTGTAAGAGGATGACCAAATTAGTCAAAATCAGTACTATCATTTCTATAACATATAATTATAGGACTGACACTAGAAGAAAAAATATTGAAGGAAAATATCTTCAATTTCATAGATAATAAAACCGGAGCTCAAACGAAGGTGCATCGATCATCAATTTCTCTCATGGGAAGAAATAAATCTTATTTAGAAGTTAAATATTAAAGGGTAAGCTACAGAAAATATGAACAATAAGTCTGTGCACATAGAGATATATTCCCCAAGGATAGTTTAAAAATGATTCTTATGGCATTTTAAGATGAAAATAATAAATACTTTATTTGTATTTTAACAATTTACACCATGATAAAAGAGGTGAAATTTGGTGGAACATTCCTCCAATTGAAGTAGAAAATGGTTGAATATGGAAACAAAATGAATCATTAGGGAAGACCTACATAGGTAAGATTATTCTCACAATAGAAAAGGACACCAAGAAAATAAAGATAAACAAATACAAAGAGATTATTTTAAATGAAATATTTAATATTAGTATTGTAAAATAATCTATCTATAAGGCTCATAAGATGAATATATTGAAAGGTTTGGTTCACCACGACCAACCACAAACCACAAACTAAGGGTGTTAAAGGCACTCGTCTCCTATTGGGATTTATTTATATATATGATTAATGGTGTTATGAATAATTTAGGGGGATACAACCCATGTGGTTCTTGAGAAAAAAAATTTACTTGTGGATAAGTTAAAAGAAAACATGATTTAAAATGGAAAAATAATAATTATGAAATAAGAGTGGTGCACATTAGGTCACATGTATGATGAATTTCGAGCTTGGTTTATATCTTTTGTGGTTTATGGGATTTTAGTAATTATTTGTTTGAGATTTGGTGTTTTTGAGAGAATAGGTTAGTCATGGGGTTTAGGCACACATTTAGTATTAACTCGCTTGGTGGATTCTAGTGGTGTTTTTCTTTTGTTCGAGCATAGTTTCTCTAATCATGTGAGTCTTTAGGAAAACCAAGACAATGATTGGTATTCAGTCCAAAGGCTATAACATGGCTAGATAATGGTTTTTAAAACTATGCGGCTATTCCCAAGAAACCAAAATTTATAGTTTTAAAAGGACACTATTAGACACACAATTGGAACATTTTTTTTCAAAAACATTTGTCCCAACCATGCTCCCCAATCTAAACATATAAAAAAATAAAAAATAATCATATTACCTTTTTAATTTTTAACTATAATATCCTTATAATACTACATTATCTCTAACTAGGCCCTTTATGTTTCTTTAGAGAACTCTCACCATGATTCCTTCAGGATCCTTTATCGTTTTCACCAATCTTATCAAGGTAAATTTAGTTTTTCTCTTGATTAAAGTTGCTTTGTAAATAATTGTCCCTGATCTATCTTCCCATTGATCCATTACAGCCCATTTTAACTAATATTTTCATATATAAGGATGTGTATGGGTAATTTTCAGTGTTATTTTTTATCTAGGATTGTGAGGATGATATTGATTTATTTCCCATCACCAATTTTAAAGGTAATGAGGTTCTCATCATAATTGAGGTAGGTGTCTCTATCTTATGGTCTACCACATGGAATTCCTTTAGTTATTATTAATTTCATTGGTTTTTAATTATTATATTGATGATTTAAAATCCATTATATTTTATTTGATCTTTTATGGTTATAGAGATGATTTATACAAATGGGTTTTTATGGAAACAATTTGGATACACATGATGGGTTTGAACGATTTACTTGAATATTTTTTCTCAATAAGGTGAGTGGTGTTTTATTTCTATAGAAATTTTTTTATGAATCATGTATTCAATATATTTAATATAATGGTAATGTATTAGCACATGTGTAATAACATAGGGTATTGGGTAAACAATACATATGTAAGCCCCTGTGGATTTATCAATCACTGCGGGAGAGGCTCGTGATGCCATTGATTAGTAGTGGGTGTCATAATTAAGGAACTGAGGCTCCAAGACATTAGGAGTCTCCTTTTCTAGCTAGTATCTATGTTTATTTGAGTTGTGTACATCATTGTGTTATGATTCTCCCTTTAGAGATTTCAGGAATCATTATATGTTTTTTTATTTCATATTAAAATTTTCCCATTTTATATGGATAATTTTTTTGAAATTTTTTAATTTCATCACATTTTTTCCCATAGATAAATGAGATTCGTATTTATCTATTTTTTTAATATGGAAATATTTTTTAAATGAGAACAAATTTTTGATTCTATATGTAAAAAGATCTAATCTAGAAATATTTTGAAATATTGTTTTTAGAAGAACTAATGGATGTTAATTGATAGGAATTGTGTAAATTATGAGTGGTATACTGTTGGGAGTTTGAGCTCACACCAAAAATTTTCATTTGTGTATTTTTACTCTTGGTTTTTAAGTCTATATGTAAATAGAAGAGTGTTATATTGAGAAAAACTATATCCTGGATTTTTTTTCTTCTTGTTGGATGCAATGGAAGTGACATATTAACATGTGAGATGGACACACGGGTTGCTTTAGGTTCCATAGATGTGTTCTATCTATTTTTTCCTTTAGAACTTATAATCCTCTTATTGGATTTTACCTTTACAGTTTGATTATTTTTGACAAACTATTTATCTCAGATATTTGCTATGATATGTAATTTGTTTCTATCTTATCAAATGTCTATTTAGGGTGAAATCATTTCCATAATTATTTTTATGATACCCCCATTCATGATGTCATCATGTAGCGATCATGAGTGTTCTTCTAGTCTTTTGGCATAATAATTGAGGTGAAATTATTGGGTGAATTGGTTGGTCTATTACAAATTGGTATAAAAGGTTCATGCTATCAATAAATCCTATGCTCATTCTTTCTTATCACCCTATTGTGTGTGATGTTTATTTCTGGGATAGATATAGGACTTTCAAATCATAAGAGGTAGTATGGGAGTATTCCTAGACATTTTATTTTCTGGAAAACCCTTGAGATGTCATAGGAAGTCTAGGGTTTTATAGCATCATTGTATGTAATTTTATCATTTTGGGATTTAGTATTCTCAATTTGGATTATGATAAAGAAATATAAATCTATTATATGCGATTATCATGCTCTTTTTTATATAATATTGCTTTGTTAAATAGAACATCTTTAAATTTGGGACAGGGCGGGCTTTGGACTAATCCTTGTATAATAATCTTCCTGTTGATATGGATTTTGTTGAAACTATGTTATGAACAATCACGTCCAAGGGACAAGTCACCAATGTTGAACTGGAATGTCGACTGGATTAGGTAATATAATTATTAATGTAACATCCATTAACCTTTTGTGGTGACATGGGTCCCCATGAATTATAGGAATGGATTAATATGATTTAAAGTAATTTCCACTTTCTTAATCTTTATAAGACTCCAAGGTTGATTTTTCCATATATATTCTTCAAGGGTCGGGAAGGAAGTGGTGGGAATCTATTATAGAATCTATGTTTCATAAATATTTCACATGAAACAAATTCAATAAATCCATTAATCAATAATCTTATCCTAAAAAACTGATATAGGTGAAAGAGTGAGAGTTAATTTCATTAGAGTATGGGGGATCATTATTTCATTGAGTATGATACTCTTTTTTCAAGTTAGTGCTCCTATATTGAGATCATGTTTCTAATTAATATCACAAGGTATGGTGGTTCTATATGGGATTTATGGGTACTATAATATCTCTATTTATTATTACATTCCAACCCACCATAATGTATGTTGTAGACAAGTAATCTTTGTCTAAGGCAGATGTAACTTGGAAGATATGACTCTTCCATGCATCAGTTATAGTGGGAGGTAACTTGTGATTTTTTTCTACCTATAAGAGGAAGAGGTTTGACCCACACCAAGGTAGTGGAAGAAGAGTGTAATATGCATCATGGAAGAGTCAGGTGTTATATTAAAATAATGGGAGAAATGGGTATCTCAAAACGGATTTTTTGGTTGTACCTAGGGTATATGACACATGTGGAAAATGTGGTCATAATTAGCATTTTTATGAGAGATTATCCCAGTGAAGTAGAACTAGAACCAAATTTACTAAGGGATCTCAATTTTTATCTAAGGAGAAAAATGTGGGGTCTCAACCTTGTTCCAGGCATGATACATGTGTTGTGATGAATGTTTATGATGAAGATAAACATCATTAAGCAGTGGATTTTCCACCAAAATAGTAAGTTGAATTACTAATAATCATGAGAGGTATAGTGTTGATTAAATATTTTTTGGTTATGGCCTTGATGTATACTAGTAGAAATAATTACTTAATCTCATAAAATCTCATTGATGTTTTGGGATTTCACTTAAATTGTATTCCTTTCATAATGAATGATTTCACACCTTCTAGAATGAAGTCAGACCACCGTTTCAAATATCCCATGTTTTATGTAATTATTTTCAACCAGAAATTCTTATGGAATTTTTTTATTATTGATCTTTACTTGTTTGATCTCATCATTTGAATAGATTGGATTATTAACTATAAATCCCATATCAATTTTCATCTTCTTTAGGTATAGTTCCATAATTCCTATGGAGTTACTCATTTCATTTATGGTGAGTAGAATCCTGGATTTGCGAGAGTGGTTCTCATTCCCCCTAATGATGATATGATCTCATTCCAGTGTTTTGAGACGTTTCTTAATGTTATTGACCCATGTATTAATTTCCATCATCAAATAGTTTTCAGTTAGTATCATTACATCCTATATAATGATTTCCCTAGTTTTTCACGCTAGACGTGATTCAAGATTCTAAAGACATAATTTCTTAGATGAGGACCATTTCATTACAATCATACTAAACTGACAGAGTTAATGGTTAAACTTGAGGATCTTGAGGATGTGGTATTTATTCATCCTAGTGATTCCCCTTTGGTATCACCAACGATATTTTAAAAAAGGTAGAAAAGAGTATCTAGGTTTATTTTTATTAACGAAAATATAAACAAGTGATAATGATTAATAAATATCCCTTTCCTATGATTGGTGACCTTTTTTCTCAACATAAGGGATCCTGGTGGTTTTCAGAGATTGATATGAGATTAGAGTACCAATATCTAATAGTTTGGGAGGAATTTATCCCCAAGAAGATTTTTGGGAGAAGTTATAGGCATTATAGGTATTTGGTTATTTCAATTTTCCTTACTAAAACTCATGTGGTGTTTAATGGATTTAATGAATCAAATCTTTCCTCAGTTCATGGATTCATTTTAGGTTGTTTTTTAGGATTATTTCTTGTTTATTCCAGATCAACTCAGGATTACACTGAGAATCTAGATATCATCCTTGTAATATTAAAAGAAGGTTTTCATTATGGAATGATATAAAAATTCCAGTTTTAGATTCAATATATACAATTTTTGGTCTATGTTATATCCGAGAAAGGTGTCCTCGCATATATAGAAATGATTCAGGTGGTGGTGTCTGAGGAGTATCCTAGAAATTTGTTTTTAGATTAGAATTTTCTTAGGATTAGTTAGTTATTATAGGTTCATTGTTAAGTAATTATCTATGAATGAATCTCATATGACATATTTAACCCATATGGTTTTGAATTTTTTTGAGAGTGATCAGTGTTATAGATCTTTTGGGGTGTTGATTTTGATATTAACTTCCTCTCCAATCTTGATTATTCTAATGTATTGTTTATTGGATTAAAGTTTTACATAGGGTATACATGTATAAGATTATAACTCCCATTATGTATTCCACAATGATCATAAAAACCCGATTCATGATCTTGCACTAGTGTTAGAAATGTACGCTCTTGAGACTTGGATCCAATACCTCTACAGGGTGTGGTTTATAGTGTATTCATACCACAAGATTCATAAGTATATCTTCACTAAACGGGATCTAAAATTGATTCATAGACATTCCGTGGAGTACCTACAAAATTTTATTTTGATATTTCATACATCCCTAGAAAATAAACCATGGTCATCGATGGATTATTCATAAAATTCATAACTCTTATAGTGAAGGAATTAGTGAAAAATGGTTCTCGTTGAGTTTTCATACTGTGATGCACTTGGATATAGAGGAATCTAATAAAGAGGTATTCAAATATTTTTATTGGGATAGATCGCTTATAGATGATATGATTTGACTAAAAAAGGTAGAGTTTATATAGTTTCAACACTGTAACATGAATCTTTTATGGTGAGGAGACCTTATGAGAGTGGTCTTGGTCTCCTGGTGGAGTTTTATGCTTCTGGGGTAGAATATTTTTTTTGATGAATTTCAGATTGGAGTTGATGGATGATAGACACATTAAACATTTTCTATGAACCATGGTGTTACAAAGATATATCATGAACTGATATGACATTATTGGTGGCTGGGAATGAGATGATAAATTGCCAATATCATGTCTCGATGCCTTACTAATAATTGATTTATGTTGGAACATCATAGTCATGATGGTTTTATACAACCATTACTCATTCCATTATGGTAGTAGGATGAGATATCCATGGAATATATGATTATGCTACATTGAAATCTTAGTTTTATGGATGTGATATGGATGATTATTGATCAACTAAAAAAATTGACACACTTAATGCCTATGAAATAGGCAATGATGGAAGAGAATAATCAAAAACATGTATACGAAGGATATTATTAGGATTCATGAAGTAACTTTTCTATTATATATGATAGGTACCCTCGATTAACATCCCAATTTTTGAATGGATTTTAGGTGGCAATAGGTTCTCATTTTTAGTTGATAAATGACTATTTTACACATACATATGGCTAATTTGAGCGATCCAACCAGATTGTTTAACACATACTTAAATTATGTATTCATGACTTTATTATATATTTGAAAAAACATCTACCCTTAGTGTATTTTTACTATAACTTTAGTTATCGGAATTTGACCATTATGTTTCCTTTTGAGGTTTTGTATAGGTGGACATATAGAGCACCACTTTTTTGGGTAGAGGATGGAGAACTATCCTTGGATAGACCAATAATTATTTAAGAGATTCCATATATCCTTGAAAAAAATCAAAAAGGGATAGAGATGGCTCAGTTTCCCTAAAAATTGAATTCCAATTTTCATAATCATCTGTTAGAGTTTGAGTAAGGTGATAGGGTTTTACTCAGAATTTCACCTTGGTTGGGACATAGACAAGGGGTAAGCTAAAACCTCATTATATATGTATTTTTGATACTATGGAGGGACTTGAAAATGTGGATTATCAATTATACCTAACTATATATTTTAACTTTATTCATAATTTGTTTCATGTTTCCCATGTGAATAAGTTTTAGCTGAATCTGTCCCATGTGATTCTGTGGGAGGATGTTGAAATCGAACATGACACCTCTGTGATTGAAAGGACTATTCAGATATTGGACTTATAGGATTTGTGGTTTTGTGGAAATAAGATCATAATGTTTTTAGTGGGATGGATGTATGGTAGAGAGAACCATTAGACAAGGTATTATGTGACCTTGATGATATAGTAATGTCATTTACTTTTCTCAGGTTTCTGATCCCGAGCCTTTCTAAGGACAGAAATGTTTTCTAGTGGTGATATTTATGAAACCCTCGGGGTAACATGTATGATTAATTTCAAATTATGTTTTATCACTTATGAGGTTTTATAGTATTCAGGGAGTTATGGGTTTAAAATTTATTGTTTTTAGGAAAACACGTTAGGAGAACTGTTAGTGTTCACCATGTGGTAACCATGTGATATGGCTCAATAGATTCCGATGGAATTTTCCACATCTTTAGTATGGTGTGTATAACTTTGACAGTCTCCAGTATTGTACAGGGTTTTGGGATTTACTCCAGATGTTTTATTATATCATGTGATTAGTTTATCAAACCAATCATCTATTCCCATGAATCTATGAAAATTTATTTTCAACGGATGGTTTCCATCACAAATTTGGCACACATTTTCCTAAAACATGAAGGCTAACCTTAAACTTTTATTTTACCTTCTTGAAATATAAAATTATCCCAATTCACTTTGTTCAATTAACTCTACTGTCTTCTTGGTCCATCATATTCTCAAACCGAGACTCTCCCCATGATTCTTTAGTGATCCATGCTCATTATGGGTGGATCTCATCACGGTGTATTCGGTTTTTCTCTTCATTTATCCTCTTTTCCCAAGATCTATCCTCTATCCCTCTTCCCCTTGATCTGTTGGAAAACATTTATGCTCTTATTGTTAAATCTGTTTTTATGCATAATTAATGATATTATTTATATATCTAGGCTCCTGAGGATCATATCACTCCATTTAATTTCACTCGATTTTAAGGACATTATATTTTTTCATTCATGATAGGTTTTTCTATCCAATAGTTTATCAATTGTAATGGCTTGTATTTTTTTGTAGGTTCTGGGTGTAGGGGATACATGTGATGGGTGGTTCAAAAAATTAATTTTTCCATTATAGATGATCAATCTAACCATTATACGATGATGAACGTCATGTCATACAGAATTGGGTCAAAGAAATAGACAAGTAAAAATTATGTTGGAACTAAGAAAGAGGTTCATCACTCATTATTTACAATTAATTGAATTAAATAAAGAATTATCTTTGTTGGAATTTTTCTTAGTTGATTAATCTAATGACAAATCTACGGTCCACCATCATTGCATTGTAGAAACGAAGTGCATATTTCCTCTAGACGTGATCCACACATGTTCCAAGAATCTCTATACATCTATGAAATAATCTCAGGGTTCTAGTGTATAAGAACATTTTTCTTCCATCTTCCACCTTTGAACACTTTGAGAACCGCTTTCAAAGTGTTCTACTTGATCCTATTGAGTAGGATTTCTATCCATTTTTTGGGAAAGTTCTTAGAGAAGAAACCTACCTAGGGATTGAGAGGAATGTCCATGATTTTTCTACAAAACAATGAAAAAATGAATGGGCTATTGGAAAAATAACATAACTGGATTTAAATATTGCTAGGGTTAAAATAATATAATTTCACAAGTTCCCTTAACTATTTATTTAATCCTATAAAAACATCGTGTCATATAATAATAATAATAATATCATTATTTCTTAACATGCTCTTAACTTGAGAATTATAATTCAATATTTTTTAATCAAATAATACTCAATATTTATGATTTCTCACTAGAACTAAAATATCAATCCACTATTACTCCATAAAATTTATTATACCATGAATAATGTATGTTAATTTATTAAATAAATAATACCACATTATTCTCCAATAAATAAGTAAATAGTATATTTACCAAAATAGAAAGTAAATATTTATATAAAACCAAGAATACATTAATAATTATTAATGCATGTACGAGAATAAAATTTATTGAACATGTTAAATAATAAATTATAATATATTATTTAACTAAGATTCTTAATACACTTAGTGGGTGACCCTCAAGGCCACTTTCTTAGTGGCATTAGGCAGAGTGGCCTAAAGTCCCGGGTTAGTGTCTAGCAACATTCCAAGGCATCCATAGAGAAATATGTTATTATCACAACAACATGTTACCTCATACAGATGATTACTATTTAATATAATACCTTTATAATAATATATTCTCAAATGTAGCAGGTTGCATGCAAGTGTCGTCAACCTATATGCTTCATCATCACTTTCTTTGACATTTTGAAAATATAACATGCCTATAGAACACCATATAGATTGAATTTTTTAGGCTATATAATTTCCATCAAAGGGACTAAGATATTAACTTCTATTAAATAAAATAAGGGATAAATCCTTTCTCGCATTATTCATTAATGAGATATTACTTGTGACACAACCAATGTATCCTATCTCACTCTAAACACATGTCATCACAGTTTTTTTCAATACATCAGAGTATGTGACTCGTAATATTCATTAATAATATTATTAAATGATAAGGAAAAATATACATATACATAGATTCAAACACCCAATTACATGTGTAAATGTAGATTTCTAATTGGTGGGTCTCATTCTCATAATATCCTATTGGATATTACCAATGGAATACACCATGACAAGGTTCCTCGCAGTTCTACGAGTATCCAACCACGATAGATTGTAAAATTTTTTCCATAAAATTATATCATTCTACTATAAAAAATATATATTGAAGAATAGTTTCATATAACATCCATGTTCTCATAATGGTGGGGAACTATTTAGACCTTTTACTGAGAAATCTACTCTTAGGAAATTATCACATACTATGTCAAGTAAAAGAATGATCTTGATTTGATAGGTAGTTTATTTCTGTTCAAAATAATGAATAAAAGTTTATCATAAAATATATAAAAGTTTTTTCTAGGGAACCAACTACAAAATACTCCCACTTTCACCAGATCTAATTGCTAAAATCCTTTTGTCTACTAGATCTCACATGATACTTATGCTCTTGCTAAGATAGGCCTTTAGTCTAGGGGTCCTCCACAATCTCTTCTATGGGTACTATATTCACTAAAACATCATCCCTCTGATAGAAATTTCCCATTATGTGATACTTTTTGAGTATATGCTTTGTCAGTTTGTGTGAATTTGACTTATTCTAGGAACTTCTACTACAGTATTATCACAATACAATGTTTTAGGGTCTTTACTACTAGGTACCACATCATGGCCCTAGAAAATGTTCTAAATCCAAACAGCTTCCTTAGCTACATCAGAAGCCACTATATCCTCAGACTCCACTATAGAATCCATGAAAATGGGCTTTCTTGAACTCTTATAGCTCACAACTCTTTCATTGAGATAGAAAACATGTCTCGATTATGACTTCAGACCATTATGATCTATCTGAAAACTAGCATCGGTATAACCTATGGTGACTAGTTCCTCATATCCTCTATACACCAATAATATATTCTCTATTCTTATTATACACCAAATTATATGTTTAACAAAATTCCAATAATGTTCTTCGGGATCTACATGATATCAGTCTAACATGATTAGTGTATAGGAAACATCATGTCTAGTACATAACATGACATACATGTTTGATCCTATCGCCAAAGAGTACATGACCTTACTCATTATCTCTTTCTCATGTAGTGTATGAGGATAGATTTTCTTTGAAATATTTTAACCATGTGAACTAGAACCAATCTCATCTTGGATTGTTCCATACTAAATCTCTTTAGTATCTAGTAAATATATTCAATTTAACTTAGTCTAAATAGCCTCTTGGATCAATCACGAATGATATTGACCCCTATATTTTGGATGCTTTCCAAATGTAATTCATGGAGAAACACATGATTAACCAGTCCTTAATTAACTGTAATACTAGTATGTCATTTTTAATAAGTAATATTTCATCAACATATATGACAATGATAACAACGACATTCCCACTAAACCACAAGTAAATACACGGTTCACATTCATTATTTATGAAGCCAAAATCTTTGATGGATTCATTAAATATAATTTTACAAGATATGGATTCTTTCTTCAATACATAAATGGATCTTTGTAACTATAAAATTAGTTTGGCATCACTTAGAGTCACAAAACATTCTGGTTTTTTCATATAGACCTTCATCCAGAAGGTTCTTGTTAAGGAATGACGTTTTGGCATCCATCTGCAAAATATCAAAGTCATGGTAAGCTACTAATGAAATTATAATCCTAATGGATTTAAACATGGAAACTAGTGAAAATGTTTCATTATATTAAATTACCTAATGTTGATTAAAACCTTTATTAACTGACCTTTTTTTCTAGGTACTTACTTTAACTTCCATCTCCAGTTTCCTCTGGAATTACCCTTTTCATTCCAAAAGAATTACATCAATTTGCGCACTGAACAGAACAAAAACATAGTTTTTATACATGTAATCAATTTCAGAAATCATGGTTTCTTTCTATCCTGCAAATTTTGATCTCTATACAACCTTCTTGTAGGAGAAAGGTTCATCATTCTCAACCAATAATGAGTCACTATCCTCAGTTACTAGAAAAACATATCTCTATATTTCTCTTACATCTCTTAAACTCATATGCAGTAATTTTGATTTAAGAACTACTTCTTCTATGGGTACCTATGGAATCGGTTCATGTACCATATCTTATGTATCTTGATCATCAACTTCATCAAAGTCAATCTTGCTCCCACTATCCATTTTGAGTATGTGCTCCCTCTCAAGAAAGAAGGATTGTATGGTGACAATAACTTTATTATCTGAGGGGTTGTATATGTAGTATCTGTAATCTTCCTTAGGATGCCATATAAAGATAAACATCATTCTCCAAGGTTATATTTTTTTCCGGAGAAGGCCTTGACAAACACCACGCAACACCATACACATGTATGAGAAAAAAATTTGGTTCTTTCAACCCCATATATCTAAATGGAATTACATTTTCTTATTTAGTTGGTACTCAATTTAATGTGTATGATTTAGTTAATAACGAATTTAGCCAAATGGATAATGGAAGATATGCTTAACTCATCAATGACCTTACAATGTACAACAAGGCAGTGTTCCTCCTTTCACTAACACTATTAAACGGTGGTGTATAAGGTGGAGTGAGTTGACATAGAATCCCAAGCACCCGTAGAATATTTAAGACCTATTAGTTAAGATATTCACCACCTCTAATTGATAAAATCTTCGTTATATTCCTACCAATATGATTCCATTTATCATTCATGCATTCTTTGAGTTTCTATGAGGACTCAGACTGAAACCTCGTCAATTAGATATAGCCATATATACCCAATTCATTATTAAAAGTTATGAATTAAAATATCCACCTCTATATTCTAATAGAAATGGTCCACATACAACAATGTGTATCAATCATAGAAGTTTTGTGGCCCATTCATCATGTCCATTGAATTTTTTTTGGTCATTATTCTTTATAAATAATCATGACATCTATCAAGTGGTTTTAACTCAGAAGAGTCTAAATAACCATCTTGAAAGAGCCTTGTCAAATCCGTTTAGTTTACATGGCCAAGATGGTGATTCCACATCTAGGTGTTATATGAGTCATGTTAACATGAATCATTTTCAGTTTCCAACACATGGTTTTTTTAAATGTTATACATAAAGGACACTATTTAAATGTGTTATACAATAACATATTATGTCCTTATAAAAGGAAAAAAATTATTTTCCATATTTGAAAATAAATTAATTTGTATCTAATCATGACCTAGAAATTACGTTATTGGTAACTATGGATATATAATAAAAATCCCCAGAACCCAAAATCATTCTCGTTGGTAATGAAATTCGGTAGCCACAAATGGCCAGAGAATCCAGCCTTGCACTATTAGCATCTCTCAGATCCACCTCTCCTCTGGAAATCATTTGAAATATAAATTTTTTTATATTTGGATACAGATTTGAGAAACAAAATCTGTATCTAATATATAATGTATAGATATAGTAATATTGACCTTGATAATGAACACACTTTATATTTCCCTTTCTTCTAGTTTCAGTTCTTCTTCTAGTGGTGTGGCATGCCACTTGCAAAACAAATTTTCTTCTTTTCCTTTCCTTTCCTATGAAAATTCTTCTTCTTGATATGAGAGTGCTCAAGATCTTTAGACTATTTATATGTCTTCATGCTCTTTTCCCTATATTTCCATTTCTTATTATCTATAAGGACCGTAGGTTTATCATGCCCCATGTCTTTATCCACTTGTCTAATTAAAGTAAGAATTTTTGAAAGACTCTTCTCATTATTGCTTAGATTATAATTGACAATAAAACTTGAGAACGTCTTCAGTAGTGATGAAAGTATGAGATATTTTCTTAAATCATCAAGGAATTTAATCCCCAATATGTCCAGGAATTCAATATAGCTTATGATCATGGCTACATGAGGCTTATCTAGCATAGACTCTCTTTGAATAGTTGGGAAAGAATCATTGGATATCTTATACCTCTCCTGTATTTCCTTCTCTTGCTATAGATTCCAAAGTTTTGATATCATGCTATAAGAATCCATATCCTCATTTTGATTCAAATTATCATTATACATGGGTTATATTATTAAGCACTTAACATATTTGGAATCATTCTGATGTTTCTCGTAGAGACATAGTTTTTAATGACATTTCACATTTCCAGGGACAACTGGTATTGATTCTTCCAGCACATAAAATTTCATTTAATGGTGATGGATGACATGTAGGTGCCTTTTAAACACTTGTAAATTTTTTCCGTTGAGATGGTTTTGCTTATCAATTATTGATTATAATGATATGTTTGACATAATGTTATTTCTATTTTTAAAAAATACGATAAGAATAATTTTAGTACTTTATCTAATAAAATTTAGAAAAATAAAGAAAAATTATATTTATTATTCTCCTACTATTTAATCGAAACCTAATATCCCTTACCATTGGATTCATAATATCATCTTGATTTGATATTCTTATGGAAAGTATATTCCCCTTCAAATACCCCATATTTGGTTGGTCATGTGACTCAAATAGTTTTAGGTATCCATTCCAAATTCAAACTGCATTACCTCACAGTTCCTTGATCTCCTTAGTGTAATCCCCAATCCTAAATTCATTAATTAGGATTTCCCTAACCCTTGCCTCTTAGTTACACAAATTCATTCATTGGAAATAAAAAATTCATATCAACTATGTAAATTCAATCTAAAATGTCATGTTAGAATACCCAGATAATTGAAAGCACCCCAACATTGGCTGGTCAATAAATTTGAACTATGGTTCGATTATAACTGAAGTAATGGAAGGATATACCTATATTATATTTTATTGATGGATTTTATCCTTTTATGCATAAATTTCCTATTAATATCATTATCACATCTTTGATAATATTAAGTAGGATTACATAAATGATTAACCATGACTTAGATAGTATCTACACATAAACATATTTGTTTTAGTTCAATATTGAATTCTTTTTAATTCATTAATTATGTGATCATGATAGGACATCCATAATGAAATAACCAAGCAATTGATAGAAATAAAATACAGTGTTATGATCATAAACTCTTAATAGTTGTTATTTTATCTAGATTTTTATAAACTTACCGTTGTAGTTGGGGAAAAAACCTTGAACCAATTAATATTTTTGTTTTAGCTTTCCACCTATCCACCTATGTATCTTCTTCGATTGGTTTCACCTCAGTTATGAACATGAACCACCTCTAATATCTTGGGATCTTTATCCAATACATTTACCATTTATGCAAACATGGGTGAGGGGGAAAAGGAGTTCACAATAAAGAAACCATAAACACTCAGGCCCTACACAATGAAAGAAGATAACACACACAGGTAAAACCTTTAATTTAATAATAAATTAAATGAAACCATCCATATATATAAATGTCCGGTCAAGATCATGCTCATCCACATGCATGCAACGAATTATGAATTTATTTAAACTATCATTCACTTATTAATTATTCGTATTTATGATAAATCATGCTCGAATGAATTAATTATCATATTTAATTTATTAATTATTTTATCTTAATTCCCATCTTAATCTAATTGAGATTCTCATACTTTATAGTTTTAAACAAATTATATAATTTCATTTAAAATTAACATTGTTCATAAATGCACCTAGGAGGAAACATGGTGAACACCGATCTGATTCTTCCCATCATTTATTATAATCGTATTCTATTTTAGTCTTGTGACATATGGAAGACATGACTTATCATGTACTTTCAATATATTAACATCATGGATGATTACACAAATTACATGATTTATTTGGGTACGTGTTATGCTTAAATGCACGTAGAGTAACAACTTCTAATACAAATCATACATGATACGTAGATTGGAACATTATAGACATAATAATTAAACATTTAAATATTTTTTAATATCAAAATCTATTACATGGATTTTCCTTTCATTATGACCACACACAAGTACATGTAGAAAGTTTAACATATTAAAATAAATAAATTTTAAATATGCTTAAATTGGTACAAGTACACGACGTGTAGATCTAATCTACACGGTGTGTAAAACTCTCACTGTCTATTCAAGAAACATGCCAAGGGAGTTGGCATGTAACCCATGCCCCAGAGTATTTGGAGTAGACAACGTGTCCAGTTGGCCGCAAGATATGTGAACTTTGAGTTACAATGTCATAAGTTATGTAGGTCGTGTTTGGAATACATGACATGTCTGTGACACAAATGGACCACATTCCATGTGTGTAGTCTACACAACATGTAATAAATATGACCATGCACCTTTAAATTTTTTCCAACACATGGTGCATTAAGTGTTCAATTAATAAAATAATCAATGCATTATCTTAAATTGATATCTGCATCAATTTTGATTCGTTGAACATGACTACACAGCTTGTAACGATAGTTACAAGACGTGTAGTTTACTATTGTCTGACCAAAAACTATGGAACATCATGATGAGTTCCTCGATTTTATTTTAATCATAAAATTAAATGTCTTGATTATATCTATGAGAAATTAAGGACGATGAAACAGATCTTACAATTCAGATTTAAAGATCAAATAATATTGAATTGAGAAATATAAATTAAAATTCATAAATCACCAATGATCTTAAATAATTATAAATAATTATGTGACCTCTCCCATACAACTTTTATGTTTTTGGCCCATCGGTATTGTGCGATAGGATATTCTAAACATTTATTTTTTCCATAATCGATGATCAATCTTGGATCTATACGATATTGAATGTCTTGATCCACATAATTAAGTCAATGAAATATACAAGGAATAATTACATCAGAATGACAAAGAGGATCATCACTTTATATTTATAGTTATGTTAATTAAATAAATAATTAACATTATTGTAATTATTTCTTTGTTGATGAATCCAGTGATAGATCTACAGTCCACTATCGTTTCATTGTAGAAACCAAGTGTATTTTTCCTTTAGCGGTGATCCACATGTGTTCCTCGAATCTCTATATGTATCCAAATGAATATATGGGTGCTAGCATGATAGTTCCATGTACTTGAATTTTCCACCTTTGGTCGCATAAATAACCACTTCCAAATCATTCTCCATGATTCGGTAGAGGAGGATTACACTCTGATTTAGTGAGTGTTCTTGTAGAAGAGGTATCCCTAAGGATTAAGGGGATTCTCCAAGATTTTTGTGCACAAATAAGACCAAATAAATTTTCTATTTATAAAATAACCTCAATGGGTTTATAAAACTCTACGGTTAAAATAATATAGTTTCACATGTGCCCTTAAATATTTATTCAATCCTATACAAACTCCATGTCACATAATAATAATTATGTTATTATTTCTCGACATGCACTTAAATTTTTAGTTATAATTAAATATTATTTAATAAAATATTATTGTTTATTCATTATTTCTCACTGGAGATAAAATTTTGATCCTCTATTCCTCCATAATATTTATCAGACCATGAATAATGTCTATTTAATTATTAAATAAATATCACTACATTGTTTTCCTATTAATAAAAAATATTATATTTACTAAAATAGAAAGTAAATATTTTAATGTGACCAAGAATACATGATTAATAATTAAACCACATATTGTAATAATATTTATTCAACCTATTAAATAATAAACTATAATATATTATTTAACCAATATTCTGGATAGACATAATGTGTGACCCTCTAGGCCACATTCTCTTTGGCATTAGGCAGAGCGTTCTAAAGTCCAGGAATAAATTCTAAAAACATTCCAAGGAACCCAAAGAGAAAGAAGATAATTTCCCAAAATTATGTTACCTCATACATACCCATGTTGTGTGATATAATCCCATTATCACAATATATTCTGAAATCAAGCAAGTTGCATATCAATGTCATCAACCTATATGCTCAATTATCTCTTTATTTTACATTCCAAAAATATAAATTGCCTATATAACACCATGGAAATAGATTTATTTAGGCTATATAATTTATATAAAAGGTCCTGATTCAATAAATTCCATTAAACAATAGAAGAGATAAATCATTTCTCGCGTTATTCATTAATGAGATATTACTTGTGATTCACCCAGCATGTCCTACATCGTCGTGAACATCTGTTGTCATGGTTTTCACCAATACATAAATGTACACGACTTATAATATTAGTAAATAATAATCATAAAATTTAAATAATAATACATAGGTTTTCATATAGAAACATCCAATGACAGGTATAAATATGGATTCCATATTGGCAGGCCCCATTATCATATTATCCTGCTGGATATTACTAAGGACGTATACCATGAGAAGGTGCCTCAAAGTCCTATTAGTCTAAATCATATATAACCTATATCATTTGTGTCCATAAAATGATATCATTCGGCATTATAACATATATTCAAGAATAGAGTTAAAGAACTTCTGGGTTCTCATCATAGTGGGGAACTGCTATGACCTTTTAATGCAACTCATAATCTTAAGACATTTTCACATACTATGTCATTTAGAAGAATAATCATCATGTGATAAGTATTTTATTAATATTCCAATCAATGAATACATGTTCATCATAAAGTACAAAGAATTTGGTTCTAGGGAACCAAATCAAACACTTTTGAATTACATTTGGTTTGAATCAGGAAAATGATTATTTGAAATCCACGAGCAGTGATTCGATCCTCAATGTATATGCAAATGATTTCTAAATGGTGTTTTTATTTGAAATTATTTTTATATATACGATTTTTTTGATAAATTCCCTCAAATATGATATTTATAAATAGAATGGTTATTCAAAAACTTTAGTTGTCTGGTGTTTCTACATAAATGTTTTTATGAAAATATTGACATGAAATGAAATAGATTTTCCTTGGAATTTTTTATGAAACATTAATTTTTTATCTTTAATGGATTGAAAATGAATTAGTTCATAAGTAATACCACAGTATATGAGGTAAAACTAGACATATGTTATCCCTGTTAGAGTTATCTATCAATAGGGTAGGTGGATATGATGCTATGGATTTTAAGTTTGTAACCTTTATAGGGAAGTAAGGTTCCTGTATATTATGAACCACTTATGTAGAACAATTTCCTTGCATTCCTTATTGTTTTACAGACTTGGGTTTCTATTTTCTCTTTTGTTCTTTGAGAATACATTAGATGATTTTTTATTTGATTTGAACATTTTTCCCCTTTATTTGGATATTATTTCTTGACACATTTTTATTTCATCTACATATGTCTCTAGAATAAATGAATGTCATATTACATTGTATTTTTGAAATACGCAAGACTTGGAATGAAAAATAAAAAGAATGATTTTATATAGAATACGATTTCATCTAGAAATGTTTTTAAATATTTATTATATAAGAACTAATGAATGGATGTGGGAAAAATATTATACATTTATAATGGTATCCTTCTAAAATTTTGATATCTTACCGTACATTTTCCTATGTTTATTTATATCCTTGATCATGCATCATATTGGTAAAGGGAAGAGTGGAATGTAGAGGATGACCTACTCTTGGATTTTGTTGCGCTCTGGTGGGTTAGGATAGTGGTGACATATGGTCACATGGAGATAGTTGTAAGGACCCAGAATTTCTATGAAGTATGAAACCTTTTTATTTCTATATTTGTGTAAATTCAACATTATGTGAATTCCTACTAAGTCATTGGAGGAAATGAGGATGTATGTTTATTTTTTGGTGTCCAGATCCCCACTTTATATAATAAACAGTTATGCTTCATGGTTATTAGAAATGGTGTTACCCAATTCGCTTAGTTGGAGTAAATTATGTGGGTTTCCTAGGTGCATATTAGTGGGCACATAGTTTTTCCTAACCATTCAGCCTTGGCCTCATTCCCATGAATTTGATGCATGTTTTTTAATATTGGTAAAAACATGACTGGTGTATGGTGTGTCTAACTTTTCACCATGAACATGAATGGGGCATATTGAGGCAGATCTAGGCACACTATTGGCATACAGGTTGGCCAACCATGAAGCCCAGTTTTAAAATTTTAATGGAACATTTTTTCCCCAATTAATTTATTTTTTAACCCACCTCCTTGTTCATCATTTTATTTAGAAACCAATAATTCTTCTCCCTTATGAGATCCTCAATCCATTAAACTAAGATTTATAGTCATATCACCTTTTGATAGATGATTCAATTTTTATTCTACTCATTTGATATCCATCGAGGATTCATTTGTTCCTTAATATCCTTTTGTTATTTTCCATACAGTAAGTGTGGCTATTATGCTGTAGGATTATATGCCATATTTTCAGGGTAATCATATATTATACCATTTTTTCTGATTTGGAAAAATCATAGGATGACACAAGATGAGTGTTCTCTTATGGGATTGAGGAATGTTTTCTATACCCTTTCCGTCAATTTTGGTTTTTTTAAAACCTATTTTCATTGTGCCTCACACAGAACATTCAAGGTGTTACCTTAAATATTATGTTCATGTGAAAGATATGTTAGGGTAACTTTATATAGGATTAGAGGTTGTCAAACATAGGCCAAGCCACCAATGGGGTGGATTATAACAACCCTGCTTTTTTTATACAATTAAACATAATTTATTACATAATCTTCACTTAATACAACATAAAAGATCGAGATATATAGTGTCTTCAGTTCTTAGGATCATTACATAACAACTTAAAACATGAAATAAAACAACTTTATTGAATACTTCCTTTACATGACCACTACATTCCCCTTTACTTTGCATTGCATGGGATAACCGGAGGACATGCATAAGAAAAGGGTGATCTATAAAGCCCAGTAAGGGAATAATCATGGAATAAAATGAGGAATACAATGCATGTTAGACAATAGGAATATCAATAGAGAACAAGCGAAGCATAAACATAAAGGCATGATAAATCATGGTAATCATAACATGGAAATGTGGCAACAACACTTAACATGGAATTAGCATGAGCCAAGGCTCATTGCACATGGAGCATGAGTAATCACTCATTGCACATAAAGCATGAGTAAACCCACATTTAACTTGAATTAGCATGAGTAAACACCAATTTCACAAGGCTTATCATGATACTATACTTTACCCAATGCATTGGAGCACTATCAGGGCACACCCGTTCTTAAACATTTCATTTCATGCATTAGTGTGCCACATGGACATAAAACATTGAATCATTCAACATAATATTTTATTCCATGATAAACGAATGTGTAATACATACATGAAACTATTTAAACAATAATTAAATGTTCATAAAGGTGAATACCCTTTATAGAGAAATGGGTATGGTATTCACTACACAGTGACTTTGGCTTGGAAAAGCGCGGTGCAATTTCGGTAGCATAACGACGTGACATAAGAACTCATAAAAATGGATCATGAGAGAGAAAGGGGAATCTCATCATATTTACATGACATGGAAATTAATGGGGTAAAATAGATACATGTCCCAATAAATTTAATGGAATATATATTAATGATACAAAATAATTTCTTGAATATAAATGAGGAGAGAGAAATCCCCTTCTGAATTTCGGCATAGTAACAGGTGTACATGGGAGGAATTTAATGAGAGTGAAAGGTCTCCCATCATTAAAACATAAAGAGGGAAGTATGGGGGATGTTAAAAACCATACCCTAACATTTATAATTAAAATTAAAAAGGTATAACAACTTAAAGAATATTGGGTAAAAAGGAGAAAGAAAGAAAAACCCTTACCTATAGTGTTCTTTTAAAGGATTGATAGAGGATTGAGAGAGGCTTCTTGGGAGCATGGGGAACCTTGGTAGGATTATAGAGAAAGGAAGGCAGTGGTTGGACAAACTTCAAAGTCTTTGACTAAGGAGGTAGTGGGAGCTTGGGTGGGTTTATATAGGGAAGGGGAGAGAATTATTTATTATTTAGGTTTGGACGCCTCACATTAAACTAATCCAAAACACAAACCAGACCATGGTTTTTTACCATGGTTTTTGCGAAAGGTAAATGGAGAACAATATTTTATATGTCCAAATTCTGAACATCTTAAAATAATGGGGTTGCTTATGTAGAGGTGAGTCACACTCCCAAAGAAAAAAATTTAAAAAGAAAAAATGTTTAGTAAGTCTTGAAGGGTCCACTAAATCTTTGTAAAATAAATCAAACAAACCCAAAATAAAATTATATTAATGGTAAAACATATATTGGCAGAAAATAATGTTTATAGTATTTTATTACATCACTATTGGGTCGTTATGATGTTATAAAACACATTATAAATTTAAACGGTATTTAATTTTTACCCAAAAATTTGACTGTCTTAGAAAATTATGAAAAATTCACCATTGGAAAATTTCGACATCCTAATTTTATAAATAATATTAATTTATCTAAATAATTTTCTAAATATGTTAATTTTCACTTTTAAAATAAAAACAAACATTTATCGGAAATTCATTGGTTTTGACAAAAATTGCATTCAAGCCTTAATAAAAATTACAATTGCATTCATAAAATTATACGATCATTTATTTTTAATAAAAATTAATTTAATAAAAAATAATATTTTATTAAAATAATATTTAATTCAAAAATCCATTATTTCATCAAAATAGATTTCTCAGTTGAACATTAACAAAAAATACTATTTGTGCTTTAAAAACTATTTACAATGTAACAATAATAAAATGAAAGTATATTAATTATTATATACAAAAATAATGTACATAACCATAGTGCTAAGGTCTTGTTATATAACCCCTTATAACACCCTCATAAGATTGATGAATAAGGTGTGCGATGGTGACAAACTCTTAGGGTGGCTCGGATAACATTGCTCAGGTGGTAATATTTATCAACTTACACTTCTCTCATAGGCAGTCCCGCTTGAGATTAACATATTCAACCTCGGCTTGGGCTTGGTCAATAGAGAATCTCAAAGACACAACCTCTTTTCTAAGCTCTGAAAAATGGGATTTGTATGGGGCATTTCTACTCGATGATGTCATCGCTTCCTTTTTTGAGTAAATTGGATTTATTAAAGCCCTATATTTATACTAATCATGTGATCACTGTTCAATGGATATATTAGCAACAGTCACAATTCATAAGAGTATTTTAAAATCTAAAAACATAAAACCAAATAATTTGACATTTTATATAACCATTTTACTTAAAGATACATTTAATTATATCAAGAGGGATTTCCATTAATGAAAGTTTGAGTCATTACAATCTTCCCCACTTAAGAAATTTCACCCTCAAAATTTCATTTTCCCACACTAAAACAGACGTGGGTAACTCTAATTCATCATTTCCTTCGATTCCCACATCGCTTCTCCAAACTTGTGATTTCTCCACAACACTTTGATGAGGGGCATTGTCTTATTTCATAGATCTTTTTCTTCACAATCTAAGATCTTCACTGGTTTCTCCTCATAAGAAATATCATCCTCTAACTGTACCACCTATGAAGAGGTTACATGTGGAGGGTCCGGTCTTTACTTCCTTAAGAGGGATACATGAAAGACATCATCTACATTGGCCATTGTTTGTGGAAGTGCTAGTGGACAGGCCACGTCCCCGACACGGTCAAGAATCTCAAAGGGGCCGATATACCTTGGACATAAATTCCCTTTCTCTACAAACCTCATGACCTTCTTCCATAGAGATATGTGTAGAAATACCATGTCTCCAACTTTAAACTCAATGTCTCATCAACAGTTATCTGCATAACTCTGCTATTGAATCCGAGCTTCCTTGATATGTTGCTGAATGGTTTTCACCTTCTCCACCATTTCTTCGACCATTTCTAGTCTAAGAAGCTTACTCTCACTAACCACTTCCCAACACGCCGGTGTTCTGCACCTTTTCCCATAAAGGGATTCATATGGTTCAATTTGGATGCTCGAGTGGAAACTATTATTATAAGAGAACTAAACTAGATAAATATGTTGATCCCATCCTCCCTTAAAGTCCATTGAGCTTGCTCTCAACATGTCCTCAAGTGTTTGGATAGTCCACTTGGATTGGCAATCAGTTTGAGGATGATAAGACATACTAAATTTTATTTCAGTATTCAAAGCATGTTGAAGACTCTTTCAAAACAAAGAGGTGAATCTTGGATCTCGATCATAAAAAATAGATAGTGGTACTCCATACAGCCTTACAACTTCCCTAATATATATTCAATGATCTCTTTCTTCATATTATCCCACTAATAATTCTCTTGAAGATCTCGATACATCTTTTTGTTTACTAGGTTAATTGATAAATTTGAACAATGTGCATAATCCAAAATTTCCTTCTTCAACTCCGAACATGATGGAACACATGTTCATTTCCCAAATCTCACAATTTTTTCTTCATTAAAATTAAACTCTGAGGATTTCCCTTTTCTGATAGCTTCGACTTTTTCTTGAATTCCCACATCATCTTTTTAAGCATCCTTTAACCTTTCCAAAAGTGATAGTTGATCAATAATTTGTTAAAGGATTGATGATGTTCCATTATTTAGGATTATCATGTCCATATTCATCAAATAGAAGAAGATTGGATCCTCTTTAGTTCTCATAAATAATAGAATCACTGGGTCCTTTCTACTTAAGGCATCTTCCACCGTGTTTGATTTCCAAGGGTGGTAATGGATTGAGAAGTTATAGTATTTGATCAGCTCTAACCATATTCATTGGCACATGTTAAACTCTTTCTATGTGAATATATTCTTGAGGATTTTGTGGTCTATATATATTTCACACTTCTCCCCAGAGAGATAATGCCGTCAAATTTTCAAAGCGATGATCACTGCAGCCAAATCGAGGTCATCTGTTGGATAGTTCTGTTCATGAACTCTCAATTACCTTGAATTATAGGCAATTCCATTTTCATTTTTCATCAACACACATCTTAGTCCCTTCTTCTAAGATTCACTGAATACCACAAAAAGTTCTCCACTTGTGGGTAAAGTGAGCACTAGCACAGTGATAAGCCTTATTTTCAACTCCTTGAAGCGTTCTTTGCATTAATCTCTCCACGAAAACTTTACTCTCTTTCGAGTTATCATGGTAAGAGGGTTAGAAAATCATGAGAAAATTCTCACAAATCATTGATAATATCCAGCTAACCCCAAGAAGCTATGAATATCCGTTACTGATATTGGCCTCATCCATCCCTCAATTTCATCTGTTTTAGAGGGATCCAAAGATATCCCATTGCTTGCGATTATATAGCCCAAGAATGAGACCTCCTTCAACCAAAACACACACTTTTTTTACTCTGCATAGAGCTTCTCTTTCCGCAAAGTCTCTAGTACAGTTCTTAGATGCTCCTTAGGATCCTTCTTGGTTTTGGAGTATATCATAATATCATCTATAAAAACTACCACAAATTTGTCTAGGTAATCTCCAAAGACTCTATTCATCAATTACATGGATATTTCTAGAGAATTAGTGAGTCCGAAAGGCATTATTATGAATTCATAGTGCCAGTATCCTGTATGAAAAGAATTCTTGGGAATATATTCCTTCTTCACCCCATTACTTGATAATATCCGGACCGCAAATGAACCTTGTAGAAGTATTGTTCTCCACACAGCTCATCGAACAAGTCGTAAATTCGTGGGAGAAGATACTTGTTCTTTATCATGATTTTTTTGAGCTCATGTTAATCGATACAAAGGCACATTGACCCATACTTCTACTTGAAAAAGAGAACTGGCACACCCCATGGTGAAGCACTTGGGCATATAAACCCTTTATCAATATTCTCCTATAGTTGTTTCTTCAGCTCCTCAATCTCCACAACAGCAATTCTATATGGATTCTTGGATATTTGTAATGCCCCAAGTATAAGATCAATTGAGAATTCAACATCTCTTCTAGGAGGAAGACCAGGAAATTCATTGGGAAACACTTCAATAAATTCCCTCACAATAGGAATGTCTTTAAGGATGGTTGCTTCCTTGGACCCAATTATCTGAGCTAGATACACGTGCTCATAGGGCAGTAATATCCACGCTTGTGATGATGGAGCTAAAGAAGACTAATCTTCCTCCTTTCGCTTGTATATAATCATGGGTCGATTATCCACATGGAGAGTGATTTCCCTCTCCCGACAATTTATGTAGGCTCTATATAAGGAAAGCCAATCCATGCCAAGAATCATATAAAATTCCACCAAAGGGAGTATGATAAGGTTCTTCGGGATGTTTAATCCACATATTATGATAGGGGAGGATTTATATTCATGGGATGCAATTATTTCCCCATTTTTAATACTCACAGACGTCTTCACCTCCAAGATTTGTGGTGGTGGTGGGATTGTTCTACTAAGCTTTGGAGATATAAAAGAATGCATAGAACCTGAATCAAAAAGTATGTTCACTATTTTTGAGAGAATAACTAGCGTACCTATCACCACTTCGTTTTCGGGGTTCACTTCGGTAGTAGTAATGGAAAAATCTCAACCTTTCTACCTTAGAGGTTGTTGGTTGCATCTAAAAACCCTTGGATTAAGGCACTGATTTTCAAGATGCCCTGGTTCATTGAAGTTGTATAAATGAACCATGCATTTTGGTTCGAATGGAGAATTCCTCTCCTCTATCGTAGCTGCAGGTATTTCTTATCAATAGTTAATATCCAGGTGTCTTTCTCTTCACACCTAAAGCATTTCCTCATCCCCTTAAAGCAATTTTTAGGGTGCATCTTTCCGCA
This sequence comes from Viscum album, assembly GCA_963277665.1. NCBI lineage: Eukaryota > Viridiplantae > Streptophyta > Magnoliopsida > Santalales > Viscaceae > Viscum > Viscum album. The sequence continues at coordinate 76,186,461 of OY728163.1, read as the reverse complement.
CCTTGGGCAAGTGGGGTGTTGCATCTTCATAGCACCGTTGGATTTATCCATCAGACCGCCAGCATTGAAGTCCACCTTACGCTTCTTATCCCCATGATACCCCTGAGATTCTCGGATCTTCATTTTGACCTTGAGGGCACATCGGAAAACTTCCTCATAGCTATCGATGTCACGGATCGCAAGCGCTTTTTGTAGGCTAGGTTCCATCCCACAAAAGAAGTGGCCAACCTTACATTCATGGGTAACAACAAAGCCGGAGGCGTATCGTGCTAGCCTTGTGATGTTTTTCACATACGCTCCAATAGATTCGTTGTCTTTTTTCTTGAGGTCAAGGAAGTCCCATTATATATTAAGACGGAGGGTGCGTGGAAAATATTTATCGAAAAACATCTTTCGTAAATCCATCCATTCCAACCTATTGATCTCCTCCTCAGTCTTCATATTTTTGATCAACGTCCACCATTGATCTACTTCACCATCCAAATAATAAGAATCTAATATAACCTTCTCTTGTTCAAAACATTGAAGGATGGAGAGGATCTTTTAAATGGAGTTGATCCATTTTTTAGTGATTGATGGATCAGATTATCCATTAAAAGTAGGAGGCCTTTGTCTCATGAAGCTCTCGACAGTGACTTGACTTTATTAGGGTGGTTGAATGTTCTTCTTAAACCATGTTTCTATTAAAATCTTGAGTTAGCTAGGAGAGAAGCATGACAAATTTTTTGATTCCATATCCCATTGGATTGGCCAACTCATTAGTACAGTCATCACATTGATCTTCACATCGGTTGTTAGCTCGAGTCCTCCTATTACCGGGCATTGGCTAGAATAAAAAGAATGTTAGGGGAAACACATAAAGGGAAATACAATGACAAAACTTATAACTTATAAATAACTTTTATTTCCTTTAGATATTAATCTATTGGCTTTAGTCTATGTTATCCATGATCTACTTTCTAACATATATTCTTAGATCATTTTTGTCCCTTAATAATGGTTCATGATAAGCTTGTAAATTTACCAAATCATATCCCCCGGGAGTGTCATAACCAAGAGTGAAACAAGGCCCATTTTTGTGCACCAGTTCTTGTTCGACTCTAGCTCAAAGTGGTATTTTTAGGTTTTACCCCTAGGATACATTTGTGCCAGAGCCGCCTTTATCTGCACGTATCTAGACATGGTTGTATTTTATTGATAGACCATTTACTCAATACTCACCAATACATAGGGATGTTTTTATTATAATTATTATTTTTTCTAAGTCTTCACTAGGGTTTTCTAATTCTAATCCCAAAAATAACAAAACCTAACCTCTGATACCAACTATAACAACCTTTCTTTTTTACACAATTAAACATAATTTATTACATAAAGTTCACATGATACAACATTGAAGATATAGAGGTCTAATAACTTTGGGGATTAGGATCATTACATAACAACTTAAAACATGAAATACAACATCTTTATTGAAAACTTCATTTACATGACCTCTACATTCCCTCATACTTAGCATTACATGTGATAACCTGAGGACATGTATAAGAAAAGGGTGAACTATAAATCCTAGTAAGGGAATAATCATGGAATAGCATGAGGAATACAATACATGTTAGAAAATATCATATCAATAGATCACAATAGAATCATAACCATAAAGGCATGATAAATCGTGATAATTATAACATGGAAATGTTTCAACAACACTTAACATGTAATTAGCATGAGCCAAGTCTCATTGCACATGGAGCAGGAGTAAATCTTCATTGAAATTGAAGCACAAGTAAACCCTCGTTTAACATGAATTAGTAGAATTAAGAACCCATTGCACATGACGTATCATGATACTATACTTTAACCAATTCATTAAGGCGCTCTCAGGGCGCACCCTTCTTAAACATTTCATTTCATGCATAAGTGTGCCACATGCATCATAAAACATTGATTCATTCAACATAATATTTTATTCCACGATAAACGAATGTGGAATACATAAATTAAACTATTTAAATAGTAAGTAAATGTGTATAAAGGTGAATACCCTTGATAGGGAAATAGGAATGGTATTCACTACACAGTCACTTTGGCTTGGAAAAGCGTGGTGTAATTCCTGCAGCATAATGGCGTGACATAAGAACTCGTAAAAATGGTGTATGAGAAAGAAAGGGGTGTATCATCATATTTAAATGAAATGGATATTAATGGGTTCATATAGATACATGTCCCAACAAGTATAATGGAAATTAGATTCATGATACAAAATAATTGCTTGAATGTAAATGAGGAGAGAGAAATTCCTTTCGGAATTTCGGTATAGTAACAGGTGTACATAGGAGGCATTTAATGAGCGAGTAAAGGGTATCCCATCATTCAAACATAAAGAGGTCAGTATGGGGGAGGTCTGAAACCATACCCCAACATTTATAATTGAAATTAAAATGGCATGAAAAATTAAAGAATATTGGAAGAAAATGAGAATGGAAGAAAAACCCTTACATGGAAGTGTGCTTCCAAAGGCTTGAGAGAGGCTTGAGAGAGGATTATTGGGAGATTATGGAACCTTGGGAGGATTCTAGAGAAAGGAGGGATGAATTTTTAAAATCTCCAAAGGATTTGAGTGAGGAGGAAGTGGAAGATTGGGTGGGTTTATATAGGAAAGGAGAGGGAATTATTTATTATTTAGGTTTAGGACACCTCACATTAAACTAATCCAAACCAAAAACCAGCCCATGGTTTTTGCCCATGTTTTTTGCGAAAGGGAAGTGGAAAAAAATATTTTATGAGTCCAATGTCCGAACTTCTTAAAACTATGGGGTTGCTTATGTTGAGGTGAGTCACACTCCCAAGGAAAACAATTTAAAAAGACAAAATGTTTAATAAGTCTTGAAGGGTCCACTAAAGCATTGTGAAATAAATCAAACAAAACCAGAATAACATTATTTTAATGTAAAAACATATATTTTCTGAACATAAAGTTTATAGTATTTTATTACATCAGTATTTGGTCATTATGAAGTCATAAAACATATTATATATTTAAACGATATTTATTTTTTAATCAAAAATTTAACAGTCTCAGAAAATTAGGAAAAAATCAAAGTTAGATAATTCTAATGTCCTAATTCCTGAAATAATATTCATTTTATCAAAATAATTGTCTAAATTTTATAATTTTCACATTTAAAATAAAAACTGACATTTATCGAATATTCATGGGTTTTGGAAAAATGGCTTTCAAAACTTAATAAAATTTAAAATTTCTTTCATAAAATTATACGATCATTTATATTTAATAAAAATTAATTTAATAAAATTAATAATATTTTATTAAAATATTATTTAATTCAAAAATCCATTAATTCATCAATTTAGATTTCTTAGTTGAACATTAACTAAAAATACTATTTGTGCTTTAAAAACTATTTACCAGGTATCAATAATAAAATGAAAGTATATTAATTATTATATACAAAAAATAATGTACATAACCATAATGATAAGGTCTTGTTACATAACTCCTTATAAAAGCTACATTAGACTGAAGAGTAAGGTGTGCAATGGTGACAGACTCTTGGGGTGGCTCGAATAAAATTGCTCGGGTGTTAACCTCTATCAACTTCCACTTCTCTCGTAGGCAGTCCCGCTCGAGCTTAACATATTGAAGTTCGGCTTGGGCTTGGTCCAGAGCAAATCCCAAAGATGCAACCTCCTTTCCGAGATCTGACAAATGGGCTTCTTATGGGGCACGTCTACTAGATGAGGTCATAGCTTCCTTTTTCTGAGTAAATTGGATCTGTTAAAGCCCTATATTTATACTAATGATGTGATCATTGTTTAAAAGCTATATTAGAAACTATCACAATTCTTAATAGTATTTTAAAATCTAAAAACATAAAATCGAAAAACATAAAATCAAAAAACATGACATTTTATATATACATTTTACATAAAGAGACATTTAATTAGATCAAGATGGATTTTCATTAATGAAAGTTTGGCTTGTTAAATGGATTATTCCTTTTTACCATGATTACACCACCCTTAGGTTGTGTTGAGTTTTATTTATATTATATGGAATTAAATATGGTAATTAGGAGAATTTTTAATGTTTTTAGGAACCTAATAGCCCATTTTTATTTATATATGAAAGGTGTCAAATTTTTAATTCTTTTAATTTTTTATAATTATGAAGGGATTAGAGAAATGACTAATGAAATTCTTTATGCAATGGTGAATATTTTGATTATGATTGTAATGGAAGGTTTATGGTATGAAACTGATGACCAAATTTAATTCCTTGTACTATTCTACTCCAAGGATCATGTTTAACTAGTTTTTTTTATGATAGGATTCCACTAAAATATCTACGCCATGGATCTGACTTACTAGATATTTTAGGTTTCCTTGGACATTACTACTCCTTGGATTTGAAAATTTATTATGATTCCATGGACATTTCTACTCCTTAGATATCGTTTACTTAGATTACTTGGATTCCTTGGATATTTCTACTCCTTGGATTATGATTAATCATCTTAAAATGATACCGTGTATATTTCTACTCATTCTATTAGACCCATTAGGATGCCTTGTATATTTCTACTTTTGTGATTCTATTTAATAGTCTTACAAATATTACTCAGTTTCCATGTAAATTTCTACACCATGGACCTAAGCCCATGTATGCCTGATACATGATTATAATTTTTTGTCCATTTTTAATGCTTGTTATGATTTATAGACACGACATATGATTTAGTTGGTTGATCATAGTAAGACTCGATAGAAAATAAAATTACATTTCCACTTATATTACATGTACTCAAATTATATATTAACACTACATCAACTTATATGAACATGATGGACTTGTTATAGACACCATTGGTGGTGTCTTATTTAGTGTTCTCTCACACCCTGTTTGGACCATCGTTGTGTACCCAAAAAGACTTCATGGATGTAGGTAAGGATAAGGAAACACGCCCTCTAAGTGATGGTTGACTTGTTGATGAATAAGATAAGGAGAGAACATGACCGTTCTATAGATTAGAATGATATCAAGGGATAGTTTATTTTTTTATTCTTGAAATTTTGATACATGAATTTTACTGGATTCTAATTTAGATTTATTTCCAATATTTTGTTTAGAATTCCAAGATCATCATTAGTGTTTGACAATAGTAGATGAGATTAAATAGTTATTTATATGATAGATATTTATTCTTCATCTGTTCAGTTATTTTATATTATTGTTTTATAGATTAATGTGATTATAATACTATGATAATCTATGATTATGGGGTACTTTTTCTCCACTGTTCCACCATGGTCCATCGTTGCTAGTCAGAAGCCTATGTTGTAAGGGGAGGCACACTTGAGTCTATGTAACCCAATATTTTGGTGCATCTTTTTGTGGATTTCATGTCACGATGTCACAAAGTAGTATTTTTGGAATCTCATTTAATTTATCTTATCATTTGAAACATTAAATATAAGATTATGCATCTCTATAATTTGGTATTGGGTAGTGGCCGGAAGTATCTGAACCACTTATAGGAAAAATCCAAATTACCTTAGATGGGAAATATCATTTTCGATTATTCTTATTATAGTTATCTTGATTTAAATATTGGATGAGGAACTAGATATTTAATGTCCATTATGATTACATATTTTTACCCATATCCTAGTATGAAAAGGAAATATTGAATCATGTATTATTATAGGCACTTCAGGATTTATATGTCACACATTATTCCATGTCACATTTACATACTGCATGCATTGACTGAATGAATGAAATCTATTGTATGTACCATGAGTGATATATTGTTATCTAACCAATGTTTTACATTGGGAAATGATAAATCATAGATTTTTATTGAATGGATTCCACATTTCAATTTATAAGGTGTTTGGTTCAATATTAATTGGATTGGTGATCCATTTAGGTCAAACAATTTAAGGGAATTTCTATATAAATGAAAATGAATTTTAATTAATTAGAATTATATAATTAAATGTTCACCATAAAATAAGGATGTTAATTGAAATTTAAATGTTGTTTTCCACTATAAATTGAAGTTGAAACTATGTATAATGGAACCATGGACTTTTAGAATATGGATTTACCATAACACAAACTTATTAGTGGGAATTAGGTAGTGTCTTGTTATTATCAATGAACTATATGTTATGCATACAAGGCATTGGGAGTTGGAAGTGGGGGTGACTTAAATGTAGGAAGTCTTTTACCTATCCTCTTTGTATAACTATGGTTTTTTATAAAATATTATATGATTTGTGAAATTTAAATTTGTAGAGATATTATAACCCGACGACCTCTAGTTGTGTGCCATGAGGGTGGAGATGAACATGCTATAGAGGTGGTGGGAACTAGGCCACCCGTAGAACCTATAGTATTTCCACATGTGGTACATCGAGATATACCTGATGTGGGTGTGGATGCCCAATTTTGAGAAGGCTTACTACATTTCCTGCAGATAGTTCAGTGAGTTCCATGACCATCCTCGAATATGGAAGTGTTTACGTGTGAGTTTCTATAGTTGAATCTAACCATGTTTTTGGTGGAAGGATGACCATAGGCTATAGAGTCCTAGTTGGAGGCCATGATATAGATTTTTGAGAATCCTAGGAATCCTCCCAAGAGGATACCGAAGTTCACTACATATATGATCATGGATTCCACCAAGAGATTGTGGGATGTGATTACTCGAAGGTATCTCCATAAAAATATTTCTTGGAGGAATTTCTCTATATCCTTCTTTAATTTTTTAATCTCGGGATATTGAGGGATGATAGAGATAGATAGTTTATGTAGATGGAGATGGGTGTATTGAAAATCATGGACTATCCTTCCTATTTTATAGAGCTCTAGTATTTCACACCAATTCAATTTGGTGAATATGTATCAAAAAATAGGATAATGGAGGATGGTCTCAGGTTTGAAAATAAATTATAAGTGAATGTTTTTTTACTTACTATTTTACCAGAAATTTTAAATCAGACCTTGATTACAAAATAAAACCTGAGGAAAGATGGGGGCATGGAGCACTGTAGATCCACTTCTCGACCTAGTTTCTCCGTGTGAGATGGAAACAAGAGATTATTTTAGGTATCTTATTGGGTGAATACTAGATAGAGTATCAATGTTAGTAATTCTATTCTCTTTCACCAATATAGTATGTAACACCCCATGCTTCCACGGTATGCTTCTCATTGAATAATACAATAGTGTGTATTGTATGAAACTTCGAGTTCTAACACACCACAACCAATAAAACTAGCTGTTATGAATAGTAATACCCTATATTTGAAATTTTATAAATTTTATCTTCCAAACTGGACTTCATTTTTTGATTCGGAATATCGAAATTAGCTTAGGCTGAATTTTTTGTATTTTTCTGAAAACATTAAATTTTTGATAAATACTGAAAAACAATGAGTTATAGTTTAAAGCCAAATTTTTATTTAAATCATTATTTATATTACTTAAATTTATTTTAGGTAAAAATAGATACATAATACCTATATAAGTTCAATGTAATTCATTAGAGTCAGTATATAAAAATTTTAGATATATAAAAATTTTATTGAACTTTTTACCATCTTTTACCCACCTCTAAGGAGCATTTGAAAATTTACAAAAAATATAATTGTACCACTTTTGTGAGTTGAATTTAAAAAATCTGAGAGACACATTTGATATCAGTAAGTCAACTGTGGTTCAATAAGATGAAAATAATTTTTGGTGAATAGTAACGTTTTACGTTTATTTACCATAGTTAAAAGTAAATTAGGTAATTAAGGGTAAGAATGATATTATTATTACCCTAAAACATGTCCTAATTCTATTGGATATGTTTATTTCGACAAAAAAACCTTAGGAATAAAATATGATCCTTTAGGTCCATTTTTATTAGATTAGTACATTTATTATTATTTTATTTATATAAGAGTTAAAAGAGTTAAAATCAATGTTTAATAACTAAAATATTTTTAATATAAAGTTACACATAAGATAAATATGACAATAATTATTAATTATAAATCTAAAAATATTTCCTACATAATGGTATTTTATTTATATTGTTTTGACATTAAATAAGATAAGTTATTTATGACACAATGATGATGTAGTAATTACCTAATTAATAAAATATTAAAATAATTGATATTATAAATATACAAATAAATATAATTTGAGATTTTTTTATGAATTAAACTTATTTTATAAGTTAATATGACATATTATGGGTGTTTAGATGAAAAATATTTTAAGTAATAATGGTTTTATGATTTTAGCATAAACAAAATACCAAATAGTGACAAAATTGACATAAAAGAGTTTTTAAAACAATTATTATATTATTAATTGATATTCTATTCTTAAAAATATAAGGTTAGTCCAAAAGACTTATATAGTGATAATTGTATCATTAATGAACCACTTGTGGTTCTCTATAAGTATATAGTATGTTTATTAACCATATAATATAAAAATACAAAGAGACATGGTAAATGTCAAGCTATTTAACTAAGAGTTAAATCTAAAATATTAGGTTAATATAGTGACCCAAACCGGTCTAAATCCTATTGGTTGAGTGGTTTTCTACCCATCCCCACCTTATACATTAAATAATCAATTTTTTGGAAATTATAAACCAAAAAGTATTTTATTATAAAATAATATATCTAGCTTTTCCTAAGGTTCCCCTCACCCCTCTTATAAAAGGGCACTCACCCTTTTCTCTAATTCACACCTTCAAAGCCATTTGGCTCGGCCAACCCCTTCCCAAATACATTCTCAACAGTCCTACCTTTATCCTAGAGGCCTTCCTTTGGTCCTAAATCCAACCTAAGAATCCCTTGTGATCAAATTAAGAGGAAGAACCCGAATAAGTGGTAAATATTTCATCACCGATTTCAAGTTCCTTTCTTCTTCCACTTCCTCTTTCTTTGTTGTTTACGTTATAAAATAATAAATAAAGTATATTCTATATAATTTGATTTTATTATAAATATGGTACAACCATATTCATTGTTATATCTATCCTTTTAATGACATGTCACTATATGTGCGTACGTACGGCTTACTGTCTCCACGTCGTGGTGTAATTGTTATTCAATACACTATTATTTGGGTGGGTATAATAATGATGTGTAATTGAAGTAAATAACAAATATAACATGATAATGATTTTTTATATATGATATACCATCAAATTATATATTATTTTAATATCCAAATAATGATATTGTCGCTCGTGCGTACGTACAGATTACCGTCTCCACGAACGCGATGAGATTCATTCCCCATCGTATCCATTCAAGACTAATTTTCATTTTATGATTAAATGTAATGTTTAAAGACTTGATATAATTCTAGGTATGAATATGATATATCCCATCCATAACAAATATGACTCACATAACAAAGAATATAAAGGAAAATGAATCTGTTAACACCCGAAACGACGATAATACGAAGATTTTATTAACAAAGAAATGTTAAATGATCATATATGATATCATATTAATGTATATGGTTCTTGTATAATATAATAACAATTATTTAACCATTATACAGGAGTTTAACATACCCTCTACCAAGTAAAAGTACAAGGTAAGGGTTAATTTCACTATCTCTTTATTATCCGATGTTGTTTTTACGTAAGTATCTACTGGGACCTCTTTATCATCCACATACATGTTTATTAAAAATGTATTTCAAAATATTTTTAATATTTACTATAAAATAAGGTAAATTCATTCATACCCTTATTTGACCTTATATGTGTTTAAAGGAATCCTTCCATCGTTTTCCAAACAAGGTACTTTATGACCTTTTCGACAAAATTAAGGTAAGAATGTTTTTTTAACTTATATAGCGGGTGCAGCTATTTTCCATCGTTATAAAATCATCGAAGCTTCCCTTACAATCTTATAAAAATATTTTCAATATAAATGTTTTCTCTATAATTATGTGACTCTAAAATGATTTCAAAATAGAAAAATATATTTCTCTAAAAAAAGGTTTTGATTTCATCTATTTCAACATCCTTTGATGGATTTTAAGTTTATTTGAAGTTGACTTATTATGATTCAAAACATCCATATTTTATTGAACGTTTTGTGATATGATTGACTATGGATGTGCTATTTTTATACCATTCATGTTTTATGGCTAAAGAATTGAAATTTCATATGCTAGTTTTATTACGAATGTTTATGTTATATTTCAACCATTTCATATGAAGAATGTATTGGACTTAGTAAGTGATGGGTGGAGTCCACTATAGCTCATCGATGCATTGGTAGGTCTCATGGGACAACTAGATGTGTAATTGGCCAAGGCCTTTCAAATATTGATATATGGTTTTGGCCGAGGCCTTAATCATTTTTAGACGTCTTGGTCGAGGCCTTGACAAAATGTTTCAGAATGTCTGGCATTATACATTCCCTCATTATGAAAATAATATTGATTGTTAATGTGGTCATTAGACTAGTAGAATACCCATGATTATGTTTTATTATGTCATTATTTACATAGGTCATATTTCTGCCATAAAAGTATCCATGTTTATTATTGGTAAAGTCATGTGGCTTCAATTATTCACCATGATTAATATTTATGTTATCTATTGTTGTATTGATTTCCCTTACTGAGCATTTGAGCTCACCCCTTTCTTATGTTTCATTTTCCCAGTATATGAAGAAGTTAGTTGTGAGTGACTTTCAAGCATAATCTAGGAGTCTTGGATGTTTCTAATGGAATAAATTCGTGTTGTATTTCTTTTCATGTTATAAAATTCAACTTATGTATGAATCTTATTTCCAATAATACTAAATCGATCGGTCTTTCGAGACATGATTTCCTTATAGTCATTCCAATGTTATGTAATAATGCACCGACTCTGGGTAACTACAGTCGGGGAATTATAGTTGGTATCAGGGTAAGTTTAGTACAAACTTTGGAAACAATATTTAGATAAACTATGATTAGAGCACATATCCCTAAGATATACTTTGAGGATTAGTATAGAATAACTTCCTAGAATTTTGGTATTGTAGAGATTTTGTGAGTTTTCCAAGAAATACATCACTGTCAGTATACAAGCTGGTAGAGGCGGCACTAGCACAGATGTTCCTAGGGGTAAAAACCGAAAACACCGCTTTGAGCTACACTCAAATGGGAACTGGTGCACGACAACGGGCCTTGCTGGACTCTTGGTTATGACACTCCTGGGGGATATGCTTAGGATAAATCTAATTTTATTTACAAACCATTATGAACTCTTTATGAGTATATACTTCCTCAAAGAAAAGATTTTTATTATTATGGATTATACCCATAACTGTTCAATTTATGTAAAGTGTTTTACAAGTTTGGATTTATGTATTGTGATTCACAAACTAATATAGTGTATGGAATTGATTAGAAATGGCACCTAGTGGAAGGAATGGAAATCATATCAATTCCCGCACTCCATTAGGGATTTCCATCCTGCTCAAGATAATTACAGTGGATCTGGTGATACAACTGGTGCTGATAATCTTATCACTATATTGGGACAATTCACTCAGGTTATGAATAATAACCTTACCCGTATGGAGAACCCTCATCCACAATGTGGAGGATCAATGTTAAATTTGTAAAGACCTAGAAATATCGAGGAAATTGTTTTCTTAAATTCTTTTAATTTTACGAGTCCTTAGTTTCTGACGGCGCCTGATTCCGTGGCCCAGAGTGCTCGGAATCAATTTCTGAAGTTTTGTTCAGGTACGTTCAATAAACGCACATGCGGGTTTTTCTATTATTTGAATCGGTGCTCAGAATTGAAATCTGAGGACACCGATGAACTTGCAGCGCCAATATTCACCTAAGGGGTCCTTTACCGCAGTTGTGTTTGGTCAGGAGTAGAAGTTATATTTTGGGGATTCATATTAAATTAAAAAAATTGTTGTATTACACAATTTATTTTCAGTGGTGGTTATTTTCTCCAAAGGGAAGTTGGAGGTGGGTCCCACACCCCACATAACTTCCCATGGGAGGATATAACTAAGGGTGGGTCCCACATGATCCCCTAACCCATTAACTCCCCCTTTAACTCCCTTAAAACCCTCTCTTAACCTTTGAACTTCCACATAATGGAAGAGCCTCTCCACCTCCCTCCCATTAATTGTGCCAACACAATTAATTAAAGTCTTCTTTAATAAATTTGTGGTGTAAAAATTTCTTTTGAATTGTTTTTAATTTCATGGAATTATTATAATATTGGGGGTATGTTTTTATTATATTGGCTTGGCATATATATTGTGGTGGAACCTTTGGAGAATTAGGGAGAGAGCATTGTTCCCCGAAGAACACGAAGAACACTCTTTCTCTCCAACAAAGAATGACGATACCATCTTCAATCATCATCCAAGCCACAAGAGGAGGAGCCGCCTGTAAGGAATGTCGACTATGCTTCCTCCTCAGATGCACCCTGATGTCAACGAATCAAAGTTGTCTTTGAATCCCTTTCCCGCGACACCGTCATCCGTGAAGCCAATTTCTTCGTCGACGTGAAACGTTCTTGAAATCGAGGTAGGGGTTTGTCTTGTTTAAATTAAATCATCAATCCTTGTTTTTATATGGTTCAACGTTGGTTTCTTATTACCACCTTACACGAGGGGCGCGGGCTGAACAAACACAGCCAGACGACCCTCCGTTTTTTCTCTTGAGTTGATGACGGTGGCAGAACTAGTAGGGCGTGCTGCCGTCACACTGCACCGGGGGAAGAAAGGGGCCGCATCCATGTGGGCCGCGGATGATGGAAGAAGCAGCATCCATGCGCCGGCAGGATAGAGAAGATCTGCAGCTTTCATTCGTGGGCCACTGAGACGAAGAAGAACCGGCTGACTAAAGCCGTTCGGGCTGAAGAAATTGTGGCGCCCCTTTGGCGTCGTGCTATGGAGGAGGGGAGGCCCGCATCCGTGGGTAACTTTGCCGAACAAACCAGATGGCCAAAGCCAGCCAGGAAAAAGGCTACAACGCCTTGTGGTGCTGCGCTGCGGAGGAACCGCAGCCCGCACTGGGCGGGATGCTTCGGCGGACGAACTGGCCGGCCACCTGCCTGCTGGGCGGATGAAACCATGGTGCAAAGTGGTGCCGCGTGGAGGTGAAAGCAGCCCACTGTGAAGGCCTCTCGTACCGGAGAAGACTGACCAGATTTGGCCAGCCAGGCAAGAGAGGCAGCACCGCCATTTCAGGAAATCGGGGGGCCGCGCCCCCCACTCCGCTCGGCCAGTTGGCCGAGCTGCGACCAGCCGTGGGTTGGGATTCCCTTGCATGGGTCGGGCCGCCTGTCACCGGGCCGGGCCGCACCCCACCAGGCTGGGCCAACCCGCTACCAAGTCGGACCTGCCAAACTGGGTCGGGCTGACACACAAGCCCACTGGGCTTGACGGGCCAGGCCCCTTTTGCTAAAAAGCGAATATTTTCCAGACCGCCCGTCTGATCGACGCGTCATCTGTGGCATTGGGACGCTTGCAATGAGGAGGTCCTTTTTCGGTACTATAAATGATTTTTGTTCAACTTTGGAAATCGTCCAGGTTTGGAACGAGCGTAATTCCAAACGGACCCCTGGAACCTAAAAGCCAATAACTCTTAGACCGGGCGTCTGATTGACGCGCCATCTGTTGTGTTGGGTTTCTTTTGTTGGGACATAACTTTGGGATACATCAACTCTAGACTTCTTGATAGTTGATGTATCGAACTCTTTTGCTCGAGGATCGGACCCTCCCAGAATCGAGGGTGCTATTCGCGGGAACCCTAGAGCTGGCTACGACTACGACATCTACCGTACTGGGATTCTTTGTGGGTTCGATGATGATGACTACCGTACTGGGATCATCTGTGATTTCGACGACGATGGAAAATGTACTGGAATCCTCCGTGGGATCGACAGCGATGACTACTGTGTAAGGACCCAGTTGGAGCAATGAACCACTCAGAGGGGGGGTGAATCAGTGGTACCACTTTTTCCCTTTTTAAGTTCCCTTACTATTGAGAACAACCTTTGTCTCTTGTTAGAGATGTAATTCCCTGCTGAGAAAACAAACAAGCACACATCCAAAGGAACACAAAAATTAAAAAGGTTCACTATTCAATAAAAATAGCTACGTCCTTGGTATGGTTGGAAACAATCCAGCACCATACAATCCACTATGAAAACAATCCTTGTATTACAACAAGTAGGATATACCCTTACACTCGTGAAGCACTATGAATCAATCAATCCATTGCGTGTGCACCCTCTTAGCACAATAGGGTAGAGTCTCGTTTCTTGTAACAACTTATGTTACCTTCACTTCCTTTCAAATACACAGGTGTAAGAAAGTTCAGCACAAATCTTCACTTCCTTACCCATAAGAAAGGCAAGGACTCCTTGGACTTGAGATAGATCAATTATAGTCCGAACTTCCCATTCCAAATCTCCACTCTGAATTTTTCACCCCAAATTATTCACTCCGAATTTCCTTCTTCACTCCGATTCTTCAATCCTGGTCTTCCTCAGTCTGAGAAACTGAATATGGTGATAGCCTGTACAGATTCCCCATTCCGAATCTCCACTCCAAATTCTTCACTCTGAATTTTCTCAATCCAAACTTTCTTCTTCACTCCGATTCTTCAATCCGAGTCATCCTTAGTCTGAGAAACTCAATACGTTGACATCTTGTACCGACTCTCCATTCTGAATCTCCACTCCAAATTCTTCACTCCGAATTTTCTCAATCGTAACATTCTTCACTCTGAATTTTCTCAATCCGTGAAACTCAATATAGTGTCAACCAGTATCAAATTCACATTTCAATTGAGACTATAGTGAAAACTCAGTCGGACACACACTTCTTTCTCTCTCTATATTATCAAAGATTCTCTCACTAGTTGGTCATCAACACTTTACTTTGTACTCTGATCTCCTTTTATAGGTGCTCCAAAGTGTGCTTAGGCGGGAAATCAAAATATTTTCCGGCTCACTTAAATTCACCGAAATCTTAATTTCTCCTGAAATCGTGGAGTAATTAAGACTTTCTCAACACTTATAGAATATTCTCAAATCTTCTTCCACTTCTCTTGATTTAGAACATTGGCCTTTTCCAAATCCGACCTTATGGATTCTCAGTATCACATTCTCAGATCCACCCTTCTTGAGTCTTCGACATCACTTTTTCGGATTCACTCTTCTGTCTTCTCGGCATCATATTATCGGATCCATCCTTCCTGATTCTTTGGCATCACTTTCTTAGATCCATCATTTTTGAATCTTCGGTATGACACCATTTAAATTCTCGGTATGACTCTTCATCACGTCTCGGTATGGCTTTTCATTACATCCCCGGTATGAAAAATTCTTCATTCTCAGTATAAATCCACTTTATTCATCGATACCGAAGTTTTTTAATTCTTGGTATAACTTCTCTGGATCTCAGTATGGCTTCACCAGTTCTTGGTATGACTTCTAGTTCTCAGAACGGCTCTTCCTAATTCTCAGAACGGATTTTGGTTCTCGATACGACTTCTTCGATTCTCAGTATGACTTCAGGTTCTCGGAATGACTCACCAGTTTCTTGGTATGACTTCTGGATCCAACTTTTTCTTGCATCATGAGTACTTTCATATACTCACAATTTTAGAGTTACAAAACAGCAAAGCATCATCACAATTAGTGCCTTCACATCTCCTATCAGCCAGATTTTGAGAATTTTCAATTTCCTGGTTCCACACTTCTCAATTTCCAGACTCCGAATTCCAGATTCCGAATTCTTCGAACACCAGGTTCCGAATGTTCAATATTCTCAGTTCTGAATCTTCAAAATTCTAGCTTCCGAATTCATAAAAAATCAAGGTGTCTTTCCTTTATGAAATCTTCCTCAAGATCAATAAAAAACAATCCATGAAAACCATCTCTTCCTTTACCTTCATCCTAAAAATCTCCCATTTTGGATTTTATTGTCAACAAAGTTTTCATAAATCACCAAACTCGGAAACATCATGCAATGGATTACTTATCAATAATTCTAAGCCTACATGAGATAACTCATTGTAGGAAACAAGAATCATTGACAGAAAAACCATGTTGTCCATAGGTAGTGAAAATGACATCTTCAGCTTCATACATCATGTAAACAACTTCAAGTTGTTTCCTACAACCACTCCAATAAACAGTTAGAATAGCTCAAATACACAAGAAATGCTGAGTTCACAGCTCACCCACAACTCTCTCTTTGAACAATAGATTTATGTTACAAACAACTTCTCCCCCTTGACAAAACAATCCAAAGGTAAGAAGAGAGAGGGGACGTTACAACATACCTTAGCCTTGAAGATAAAGAGGCTGGACACCCATGTTCAACCTCAATCTTGAGAATGATTCCTTTGGCAGAGGTTTTGTGAAAATATCAGCAACTTTTTCAATAGATGAAACATATTCAAGTTTATGTTCATTCTTTTCCACATGCTCTTTGATGAAATGATATTTGATGTCAATATGCTTTGAATGAGAATGTTGGACTGGATGCTTGGTAAGATTAATTGTTCTTCGATTATCACAGCCCAAGAGCAAGGGCAACTTCACTTCAACTAACAAATCTTCTAAATGTGTCTTCATCCAGATAAGTTGAGTAGCAGCCTGAGTAGCAGCAACATATTCAGCTTCATCCATACTAAGTGTCACAGGATTTTTCTTCTTCGAGTGCCATAAAACACAAATATTTCTCATAAAGAACACTCCACCAGATGTGGATATTCTATAATCAATATTTCCTGCCCAATCTGCATCTGAATATCCAAACAAATCAATGTTATTTAAACCACTATATTTGATTCTGAATTCTTCTGTGCCTTTTATGTATCTGAAAATTCTTTTTCCAGCAACAAGATGTGATTCTTTAGGAGAACTCTAGAATCTTACACATAAGGTAACAACAAAAACAATATCTGGTCTTGATGAAGTCAGGTACAACAAACTTCCAATCATCTTTCGATATTATTTTTTATCAACTTCTTTTCCTTCCTCATCTTTTCTTAGCTTCATTCCCATTGAGATAAGAGTTGATACAAGTTTTGAGTTTTCCATGCCAAACTTTTTGAGAATTTCCTTAGCATTCTTTTCTTGGGAGATAAAAATGAATTATTTCTCTTGTAAGATTTGTAACCCAAAGTATCTCATTTCACCCAACATGGACATCTCAACTATATTCTTCATTTCATTAGAAAACCTTTCCCAGCTTCTTTCATTATTCCAAGAAAAAATAATGTCGTCAACATAGACAATCACAATTAGAGAAAGATCTTGGATTTCTTTGATGTACATATTTCTGTAAACTATCCCTTTCTTGAAGTTCATCTCCTTTAAGCAAGTATCCAGTTTGGAATACCATGCTCTTGGAGCTTTCTTTAGCCCATACAAGGCTTTCTTCAACCTGAACACATAACTTTCATTCTTCCCAAAAACAAAGCCAACTGGTTGCTCAATATAAACTTATTCTTTAAGATCACCATTAAGAAATGCGGATTTGACATCCATTTGAATGATTTTGTAGCCTCATTGTGCAGAAATAACAAGAAATATTCGGATAGTTTCTAATCTGGCCACTGGAGAAAAAGTTTCTTCAAAGTCAATTCCTTCAATCTGGGAGTAGCCTTTGCAAACCAATCTAGCTTTGTCTCTGATAACTTCACCTTCTTCTTTCAACTTGTTCTGGAAGACCCATTTGGTTCCAATAATTTTCTTATTTTCAGGATTGGGTACAAGTTCCCATTTGTCATTCTTTTCAATCTGATCCAATTATTCATTCATGTCTTGAACAAATTCCGGATCCTCAAAGGCTTCTTTAACATCATTTGGTTCCACTTTGGAATACAAGGAAGTATGTGATATAGAATTACTTGTTCTTCTTGTTTTAACCGTGTGACATTGATCACCAATAATATTATGAGCATTCACTTGTTTCATCAGCCTTGGATAAGTTTTTCATCTTCCTTCCTCATCACTTGATATGGAGGAATCCGATTCTTCATCTTGATTAGGATTACAATTCATTGCATCCTTATCAGAATCGTCAATTTCATCTTCCTTATCTATCTTGTCTATCTGGACATGGTTATCTTTATCTGGAGTTTCAATGACTTTTACATCAACTGAATCCACCATTTTTCTTGTTTCTTTATTAAAGCATCTATAACCTCTTCCTTCTAGTGCATAAACAAGAAAAACTCCATCTTCTCCTTTCGGCTCGAATTTTCCACTGCTTCCACCTTTCTTCTTTATAATGCATGGGCTCCCAAAAACTTTAGCATGATTCATACTTGGAGTAATTCCATAGAAATGTTCATATGGATTCTTTTTTGATTTAGGCCTATAGAAACATTGAATTTCAATATAAACAGCTGTACTTGTAGCTTTCCTCCAAAAGTAATGAGTAAGGTCATGTTCAAGAAACATGGTTCTTCCCATTTCCACCAAGCTTCTATTCTTCCTTTCA
Organism: Viscum album; assembly: GCA_963277665.1. Classification (NCBI taxonomy): domain Eukaryota; kingdom Viridiplantae; phylum Streptophyta; class Magnoliopsida; order Santalales; family Viscaceae; genus Viscum; species Viscum album. The sequence goes on along the minus strand of OY728163.1, from coordinate 76,167,906 downwards.
GCAACCCTATTTTTTGAGGTGTATATGGAGCACTATATTCATGCTGAATCCCATGCTTCTCAAGATAGTCTTCAAATTCTTCACTTCTATACTCACCACCATTATCTGTTCTCAACTTCTTCACAGAGTACTCACATTCTTTCTCAGCTTTCCTTATGAAGCTTTTAAACATTTTCAGTGTGTTTGACTTATGCTTCATAAACATAACACACATAATGCCAGTAAAATCATCAATGAAGGTGCTGAAGTACTTGTCTCCATTTTTTGATTGTTTAATCATCAGATCACATATATCAGAATGTAATAGTTCAAGGGGTTGTTTAGAAAAAATGCCAACCTTCTTATTCTCAACACTTGTAATCTTTTCTTTTTGACAGGTAGTGCAACACCAATCCCTTCATCTTGGAAAATATGGAATATCTCGAACACTGTCCCTTTTAGATAACTTGCTCATATTTCTCTGACACATGTGTCTAAGTCTTCTGTGCCACAACTAATTTTCTTCCACTAAACTCCTGTAACAAGAGTTTTGTGAATTAGCAACCTGAAACAGATTCCCTTTAGTTCTTTGGCCTCTTGTAACAATCTTCCCATCTTCTTCAATTTTCAAAAAAAACCCATCATTTTTTAATATAACTTTGTTACACTCATCACACAATTGTGATACACGCATCAAGTTGTGCTTCAACCCATCTACATAAAGAGTTTTCTTGGACTTCAATTTTTCCTTCCCAATGATGGTTGATCCAACACCTTTGATTTTTAATGATTCATCGTTGCCAAATGTCACAGTGCCTTATTTAAACTTCTTCATATTCTTTATCAACTTCAAGTATCCTTTCATATGTGAAGAACACCCACAATCAAGTATCCAAGGTCATTCTTCCTTTGTAACTTTTAGAGCAGTTTCAAAAACAAGAGCTTTTTCTTTTTTCACTTCTTTCTTCACCTTCGACTTTTGAGAATTAAGAACTTTTTGTTGAGCCGGTAATAGCACACGACATCCTTTTCCAAGGTTTCCAGGTTGTTCACACCTTTCGCAAATAGTTTCCAGATGCTGGAACCTATTTTCTGTCTTCACTTCATTCTTCTCAACTTTCTTCAAGAAAACTTTCTAACTCTCCTTTCTTTGAGGAGATTGACTCCCCCTCAATCTCTTCCTTTCATAACTTTTGGGGAGGTGATAATAATGTTGATTGAACCAACACATATTCATTGTATGCCTGAATACACCACAATACCAACAGTACCCATAGAAGGAGTACCTTCCTCCAAAGCCTTTGTACTGATACTTCGTTGTTGCTGTTTATTCAGGCCCACCAACCATTCTTTTTATAGCAAGATTGTTCTGATGGAATTATGCCTTCTCTGATTTTTCATGGTTTCTACCAGTGTTAGACTTAGGTTTCTTTGAAACTTCAGAGTTCCCAGCAACATTGGTCTTTGCCACATAAATAACTTTCACATATTTCTTCTCCACAACAACCACTTTATTCTTCTGTTGAATTTTCTTAGAATTTTCTTGTTGAGAGATTTCACCTACATCAGTAGTTGAGTTTTGAAAACATATGTTTCTTAATTCAACTTCTGGGAGCTTCTTTTGAACGAGCTCTAATTCTTCCTCTTTTTCTCTCAACTTAACTTTCATGTGCTCATTTTTATTTTTCTCATCTTCAAGATACTTCTTCAAGTCTTCAAGATCTTTCTCAAATTCTTTTTTAACATTAGCTTGATTGTAAGCTGAGGAACATTTATCTTTCAACTTTTTGTTAAATTTCTTCCATATTGATGATCTTCCTTAAACATTCATTCAATTATTCTTTCAGATGCATCTCAAGCTGAGTTTCTTCTTCTTCCAAGTTGCTGCTTTTGAAATCCTCATCATTCACTATTGCAATGAAAGTATTCTCAATACCATGCTCAACTGATTTTTCAGATTCAGCATCACTTTCTTCATCTTCTTCATTTATGGATAGAAAGATTTTTCTCTTGGATTTGAAAACTTATTTTCTTTCCATGACATTCCTTTACCACCCTGATTCTTCGATAACTTTCTTGGATTTCATTCTTCTTCATCAATGTATTCTTATTCTCTCTTCGAGGGCAGTTAGCCGCAAAGTGGCCAATGCCTCCACATTCAAAACACTTCAAGGGATGTTTTCCCTTGTACTTCCATATGCCACTTTTAACATTTTTTGAAAACAGGGATAAAATATCGTTAAGATTTTTACATACCTCGCTTTCAGAGTCAGAGTCACCACCATATTCTTTAATAAATTGCTTCTTAGATCTCTCATTCTTCATGGCTTTGAAAGATAATTCTCTGTCAACCTTTTCCTTGGTCTTCATGGATTTTTTCCTTCTCATTTCATAAGTAATGTGTGTGCTATGAAAATCATCAAGAGATAGAGTCTTTGAGTCTCTGTCTTCTAATGAAGATGCTTTCACATCATATTTATCAGGAAGAATCCTCAAGATCTTTTCCACCACAGTAGAGTCTTTCAACTCTTCACCAAGACATCTGATGGTACTAATAATATCGTTCACCCTGGTGAAGAAATCCCAAATAGATTCATGCTCTCCCATTTTCAAGTCTTCATACTTCAATATCAATATTTTATGTTTTGCCATCTTGACTTTTGTATTTCCTTAATATATGTTTTTCAGTTTGTCCCTAATACATTTGGATGTTTCCACTCCTTTCACTCTCAAGAACTCACTTTCAGAATTTGAAGACAATATAGCATTCTTGGCTCTTCCATCATTCTCAAGAAACTTCTTGTCAACAGGTGTAAGTGGAACATTATCAGCAATGGGGGGAAACCCAACTATTGCAGCTTCAAGAACTTCCTAACTGATAGACATGAGATACAGTAGCATTCTATCCTTCTAGATGTGATAGTTCTTTCCATCGAATACCGGAATGCCTTTGTTGTTCACACAATTCAGATTCTCCATCAGCAAGGAAAAAAACGGAATATGTCTCTGATACCACTTGTAAGGACCCGGTTGGAGCAATGAACCACTATGAGGGGGGAGGGGTGAATCAGGGAAACCCCTTTCCCCTTTTTAAGTTCCCTTAATATTGATAACAATCTTTGTCTCTTGATAAAGATGTAATTCCTTGATGAGAAAACAAACAAGCACACATCCAAAAGAACACATCAATTTACAAGGTTCACTATTCAATAAGAATAGCTACGTCCTTGGTATGGTTGGAAATAATAAAGCACCATACAATCCACTGAGAAAACAATCCTTGGATTATAATGAGTAGGATATACCCTTACACTCGTGAAGCACTGTGAAACAATCACTCTAGTGCGTTTGCACCCTCTTAGCACAATAGGGAAAAGTCTCGTTTCCTATAACAACTTATGATACCTGCACTTCCTTTCAAATACACAAGTGTAAGAAAGTTCAGCACAAATCTTCACTTCCTTACCCATAATAAAGGAAAGGACTCCTTGGACTTGAGATAGATCAATTACAGTCTGAACTTCCCATTCCGAATCTCTACTCTGAATTTTTCACTCTGAATTATTCACTTTGAATTTTCTTCTTCACTCTGATTATTCAATCCGAGTCTTCCTCAGTCTGAGAAACTCAAAATGGTGATAGCCTGTACTGATTCCCCATTCTGAATCTCCACTCCGAATTCTTCACTCTGAATTTTCTCAATCTGAACTTTCTTCTTCACTCCGATTCTTCAGTCCGAGTCCTCCTCAGTCTGAGAAACTCAATACGGTGACAACATGTACTGATTCCCCATTCTGAATATCCACTCTGAATTCTTCACTCTGAATTTCCTCAATCTGAATTTCTTCACTCCAAATTTTCTCTATCCGTGAAACTCAATACAGTGCCAACTAGTATCAAATTCATGTTTCAATTGAGACTATAATGAAAAATCATTTGGCCACACACTTATTTCTCTCTCTGTATTATCAGAGCTTCTCTCACTACTTAATCATCACCACATTACTTTGAACTCTGATCTCCTTTTATAGGTGCTCCAAAGTGTAACACCCCGAGCTTCCATGATACGTTTCTCATTCAATAATGCAATAGCTTGCATTGTATGCAACTTCGAGTTCTAAAACACCGCGACTAATCAAAGTAGCCGTTATGAATAGTAATAACCACTTTTTAAAATTATAGAAATTTTATATTTCAAAATGGACTTCATTTTTGTATTCTTAATATCGAAATTATCCAAAGTTGAATTTTTTTTAATTTTCTGAGAACTTCCAATTTTTTTGAATAGTGAAAATTACTTAAAAACAACTTTTTTTAATCAAAATAATTTATAATGATAAATTATACTATTTAGTGGTTTCAAAGTATAATTATAATATATTTTTACCATTTTATCCAATGGTGGTCATTAGAATTAATTTAACACTGAAATTGGACATAAACAATTGCCAATCTTTTGATATAAATTGTTTCTTAAAAGCACGCTATTGTTATGATAGCGGGAATTAATTATAAAATTAATTAATGTGACTTATATTTTTGGAATTTTTTAAAATAGACATCATTTTTGAATTCGGAATATCAATTATAGCTTAGGGTGAAATTTTGGCATTGTTCGGAAAAACTTCAATTTTTGATGAATAGTGAAACCACTAAGTGGTAGTTAAATAACTGATTTTTCGTTTAAATGAAATATTACCACTTCTGTGATTTGATTTTCAAAAATCCGACATACATGGTTGTCAATAAGAAGTAAAATGTGGTTCAATGAGATTAAAATAATTTTTTTGTGAATAGTAACTTTTAAGTTCTTAATCGCGATTAGAGGAAATTAGTGTAGTTTAAGGTAAAACTAATGTTTTAATAATATGAGATGAGCTTGACACAAGTCCTACCCTAATTGGATGTTCCATGGCCGACCAAGACAATCCATGAGTCAACTTGGGGACCCCATGGAGCCACTTTAGTTGGAAAATGACATAAATACCTTTTATTTAATGTTAAAGTAAAAAATGACACAAACATGAAATGTTTTACTAAAACAATTTTTACAAGGGGTTATACAAGTCATATTTTTTACTATAAATAGTAATTGGAAAGCTAAAACGATTTCCTACATCATAGTATTTTTTTTATAATTTTAGACATTAAATAAATTAAATTTTTATGACATCATTATGATGCAGCGATGACCTCATTATTTAACGATTTTAATAAAATGAAACGATAATGTACAATCCAAGGCTTACACTTGTCCAAAGACTATTGGATGGGTATATTTCGAACCCTTATCACCTTAGACACTAATTATATAAGTTTGGGACCTTTAGAATACGAAAAGCATTGTATAATAATGTAACATTTCAATCTTTCCAAAAGAGCCCCTCCTCTCCTCTTATAAAAGGCCCCACCTCTACCACCTTATTCACACTTTCAAACCATTTGGCTCTGCCAAAATCGGCCCAAATACTCTCCCAACATCCCCCCCTTACTCCTAGAAGCCTCACTTTGGGCAGAACTCTTCCTAAGGAATCCTTTGGCTCAAATCAAAAGTGTTACCCGATTTAAAGGTTTTGTCTTCTCTTATGTTATTTGGTTTTATTTTTCTTCTCCAACCCCATAAACTCTTTTTATTCATTTCTTTTTGAACAAAACCAGTATCCTAAATATACTAGGATGTTGTTATAAGAAGGATTCGAGCTACACTTACACACACGTACATCTAATGGTTAAAGAACAAACAGTTTCTGTGGATGGCGAATTTCTGCCTCACGAAACGATGATTGTTCAACACTGATATAACACCTTAAAAGGTGGCCATTAAGATGTCACTATATTTATATATGGTATATAATATTTTTATATTTTACTTATGCTTCTGTATTTTTCATTTATGACATACTTTATGATTTCAATTATGGGTAAACGCGATAATTTCATTTTAGGAAGTGCGGACTACCGCCCCCTCAAAGTGATTTGAATCGTTAATGCCATATGTGGGATGTATAAAGGATGGATTAAATGGTATTATACACTATATTATACTGGAATACATTTATATCATTATGATTTAATTCCATTAAATACGAAATAGAAATGAAAGTAGCGTTCATGCGTACGTACGGCTTACCGTCTCCATGAACGGTGCATTTCATTTCTTACCTCTAAATGTTACGTAATACTATAAATGAATGTATATACTTTATATATATGATATATATGATATCTAAATCATTAATATAATTATGTATATAATGGATATTTCACCACATGAACAACATGTAATAATAAGAAGTTTATTTTTGACTCAAGTACCTAAGATCGACAAAACGACCGTTATTAACTTAAATAATTACAGAATGTTCATATCATTGTAATAAGTGATATAAAGAGGATAATGAAATTGAAAATGGTTCTTAATAAGGTATATATTAACTCTAGTTTATTATTTAGGAGGTTAAAGAACGGTTGAGTCAAGTCAGACATGAGGTAAGGGAATTTCATAACCCAACTTCCATTCTTTGGGTTAATCTCCTACTTTCAAATTATGTCATGATATTATTATGTTTTATATTGTATTTATACTTTATTTATGTGTACATATAGTGAATACACATAAAAGATATTTTTTATTTAAAAATGATCTTTTTAAGGGACTTCGTCTCAATCTCCATTCATTGAGGCATATTTTGTTTTATACACAAATTTCTTTTGTACAGTGTATAAACCCCTTTGACTTTTACGTTTATTCAAAAGGAATATTTTTTATACGAAGCGTTTTGCTAAACGACAAAAGGGAATGTTTTTCATTCCGTACTTATGCAGATACAACGACTTCTATGCCGCCGTGACCATTATTTGAGTTTCGGCTTCCTCTACAAGCCATAATTTTTTTTAAATGAAAAATAAATACAAAGTTTTAACTTTCTTTTATTTTGGTATTGAAAATGGTTTTGAATGCGTTTTTATTATATCAATGTGTTGTATTGATATCTTGTGATTGAAATGTGGAAATTTTATGTTTCCTTTATGCATGTTTTATGTGATACGATTATGTTATGGTTTATGATATGTTTAAACCTATTCATATGAGGAATGTATTGGACTTAATAAGTGACGGGTGGAGCCCGCTATAGCTCCTCGATGCATCGGTAGGTCTCATGAGACAACTAGACGTGGAATTGGCCGAGACCCTTTCCCAATTTGATTTATGGTTTTGGCCGAGGCCTTAATCATTTTAGACTTCTTGGCCGAGGCCTTGACAAAATGTTTCAGAATGTCTGGCATTATACATTCCCTCAATATGAAAGTGGTTATTGATATTGCATGTGATTATTCGACTAGTAGAATATCCATGTGAGTAAGTAAATGGCATTATTTAATTTTATTTTTTCCATATTATGCTGAAGTTCAAGTTTAAAAAAGATTTTGTTTTAGTTATACATTCCCTTAAATGTTAATGCTTATTTATGAAAGCTTCCGCAATATTGTTATCCTTACTGAGCATCTGAGCTCACCCCTTTCAATGTTTTAATATTTTCCAAGATGTGAAGAAGTATTTTATGAATGACCTGCAGGGATTGTCAGAAGAGGATATGAGTGTGGACTATGGAGACTTTGTTATTGTAGTTTTTCACTTTATGATGTAATGTAACGTTTACGAATGTGTCTAGTGTTTCCAAGGCTACTAAACTAATCGGTCTTTCGAGACTTGATCTTTTGTGATCATGCAAATGTTACGAAGTAATGCACCGACTCTGGGTATCTGGGGTCGGGGCGTTATAGTTGGTATCAGAGGCAGTTTAGTACTAACCTTGGAAGCTAGATTTAGATAAACTCTTATTAGAGCACATAGCCCGAAGATAGAATTTGAGGATTAGTATAGAAGAACTTCCTAGAATTTTGGTATTGTAGAAATGTTGTGAGTTTTCCGAGCAATACATCCCTGTCTGGATACGAGCAGGTAGAGGCGGCTCTGGCACAGATGTACCTAGGGGTAAAACCCGAAAACACCGCTTTGAGCTAGACTCGAACGGGAACTGGTGCACGACAACGGGCCCTGCTGCACTCTTGGTTACGACACTCCCGGGGGACATGATTAGGATAATTATCATTTTCTTTACAAACCACTATGAAGGGTTATGAGTATATACTTCCTCAAAGAAAACATTTTTATGGATTATATCCATAAATAGTTCAATTTATGTTAAGTATCGTAAAGTATGGAATTATGTATTTTGATTCATAAACTAATATAGTTTATGCCATTGTTTAGAAATGGCGCCTAGTGGAAAGAATGGAAATCGTATCAATGCACACACACCGTGTAGTGATTTCCCTTCTGCTCAAGATAATTATTGTGGAGCTGGAGATACAACTGGTGCTGATCAACTTATTACCATACTGGGACAACTCACTCAGGTTATGAATAGTAACCTTATTCGTATGGAGCACCCGGATCCACAATGTGGAGGATCAATGTTAGACCGCTTCATGAGGCAACAACCTCCAACATATAATGGGGGTACAAATCCATTGGTAGCTGAGCAATGGATAAACTCCTTAGAGAAAATATTCCATGCCTTGGGGAGTAGCGAAAGGGAGAAGGTTGTCATGAAAGTTTACCGCCTCACTAGAGATTCCGATCAGTGGTGGTCGCTGATTCAAAACACAAAGGAAGATGATGACGTATCAAATATGGGATGGAGGGAGTTCAAAGATATTTTCCTAGAAAAATACTATCCTCGTTACCATCGAGCAGATATGGAAAGACAATTTTTGAGTCTGAGACAAAAGGAGGATGAAAATGTCGCAATGTATGAGGCCAACTTTACAAGGTTAGCGAGGCATGCTCTAGATTATATACGTATCCCATGAAGTAAGATCGATCGTTTCTTTGATGGGTTAAAACTGTTTCTCCGTCGAGCCTTAGTCTCACAATCTTTCTCGTCGTACGAAGATATAGTCTCATGTGCTATCAAGACAGAAAAGGAATTCTCTAAGTCTTATGACAACAAAGTAAAGCAAGAGAAGAAGAGAACGGTGGAACAAGAGATAGATAAAGGTAAAAATGGAAAGAAGGATTTCCCATTATGTGATAATTGTGGGAAGAATCACCCTGGTACTTGCCTAAAAGGAATGGGAGTTTGTTATAAATGTGGAGAAAAAGGTCACCAGGCGCGTGATTGCAAGGGAAAGAAAGAGGCTATCAATGTTGAATGCTACAATTGTAGGGAAATGGGGCATTATGCAAATGAATGTCCTAAGTGTTAGGGAAACTTACCACAGAAAAGGCCAAGGGATCAAGGAAAATCTTATGCTGTTACTACAGTTGAAGCAGAATAATTAATGTATTGGTGCTTTTGGACTCATGGATTATATTCTGGTTATTATAATAATGTGATATATATATATAAGGATTGTACTGTAGTACTTTCTGATTTCAGTAAGGTTTTAATATGATGAAGGTAATCATATTTTTAGTATGTGACAAAAAGAGAAACTTTAATTTGTTTGGGGAATCTGATAAATTGATTTTGGAATTAAGAGACCTTTTAGAGAAAGTCTGGAAAGGGGTATTTTGGATAACTATAAAGGTTGGAGTGGATTAAGTTGATCTTTGGATAGTATTGTTTAAGGTTAAAAAAATTTAAGAAGATTATTTTTGGAATATTATGATACTACAGTTTTAGGAAAAGGACAACCTGCAGGGTGGGGCGTAACCCGTCGCGTCAGATAAAGCATCAGGAATCGAACCCACAATCATAGTGCGACAGGCCTTTATTTCCTACCACTAGCCTACAGGAATTCCCTGGTTATTACAAAATAATTTTACTAATCTAAATGGTATGTGTTAACATTTGGAACCTTATACAATTAGGTTAAGTATAATATTTTTGAGTTCTGTTATCTTTTTGAGTGAAAGATGAGTTCAAGGTTGAAACTCTAATTGTCAAGCATAAATATATATATACCTATGTCTTATTCAATGAATAAATTAATTCTTAAACTTTAGTAAAGGGGTATTAAAACAAAAAATATGTTATCCTAATACCTTATGTCTTGTTGAACTGATGATATTTGAAATCAACATAGATTGAAGGCTTTGAGGCCCTCAATTTGACAGTTTATTTTGATTGATGACCTCAATCACTCCCTACAAATATTTACGTTTTTCCTCCAATTATATGTCTTTAATTGCCACCAATGTTCTCCTATTCGAGATCATAATTGGGTGGTGACATTTTCATTTCCCTTTCCCACTTATTAAGGCTAAATTATATTAATCTTATTTCTGAAGTGGGTTTTCCACAAAGGTATTTTCTCTTTTCAACCTTTTATTTTCAATGGAAAATTTTCAAATTGCGAGGAAGCAATTTATTGAAGGAGGGAAGAATGTAACACCCCGAGCTTCCATGATACGCTTCTCATTCAATAATGCAATAGCTTGCATTGTATGCAACTTCGAGTTCTAAAACACCGCGACTAATCAAAGTATCCGTTATGAATATTAATAACCACTTTTTAAAATTATAGAAATTTTATATTTCAAAATGGACTTCATTTTTGTATTCGTAATATCGAAATTATCCAAAGTTGAATTTTTTGTAATTTTCTGAGAACTTCCAATATTTTATGAATAGTGAAAATTACTTAAAAACAACTTTTTTTAATCAAAATAATTTATAGTGATAAATTATACTATTTAGTGGTTTTAAAGTATAATTAGAATATATTTTTACCATTTTATCCAATGGTGGTCATTAGAATTAATTTAACATTGAAATTGGACATAAACAATTGCCAATCTTTTGATATAAATTGTTTCTTAAAAACACGCTATTGTAATGATAGCAGGAATTAATTATAAAATTAATTAATGTGACTTATATGTTTGAAATTTTTTAAAATAGACATCATTTTTGAATTTGGAATATCAATTATAGCTTAGGGTGAAATTTTGGCATTGTTCTGAAAAACTTCAATTTTTGATGAATAGTGAAACCACTAAGTGGTAGTTAAATAACTGATTTTTCGTTTAAATGAAATATTACCACTTCTGTGATTTGATTTTCAAAAATCCGACATACATGGTTGTCAATAAGAAGTAAAATGTGGTTCAATGAGATTAAAATAATTTTTTGGTGAATAGTAACTTTTAAGTTCTTAATCACGATTAGAGGTAATTAGTGTAGTTTAAGGTAAAAACTAATGTTTTAATAATATGAGATGAGCTTCACACATGTCCTACCCTCATTGGATGTGCCATGGCCGACCAAGACAATCCATGAGTCAACTTGGGGACCCCATGGAGCCACTTTAGTTGGAAAATGACATAAATACCTTTTATTTAATGTTAAAGTAAAAAATGACACAAACATGAAATGTTTTACTAAAACAATTTTTACATGGGGTTATACAAGTCATATTTTTGACTATAAATAGTCATTGTAAAGATAAAAATATTTCATACATCATAGCAGTTTTTTTATAATTTTTAGACATTAAATAAATTAAATTATTTATGACATCATTATGATGCAGCGATGACCTCATTATTTAACGATTTTAATAAAATGAAAAGATAATGTAAAATCCAAGGCTTACACTTGTCAAAAGACTATTGGATGGGTAGATTTCGAACCCTTATCACCTTAGACACGAATTATATAAGTTTGGGACCTTTATAATCCGAAAATCATTGTATAATAATGTAACATTTCAATCTTTCCAAAAGAGCCCTTCCTCTCCTCTTATAAAAGGCCCCCACCTCTACCACCTTATTCACACTTTCAAACCATTTGGCTCGGCCAAACTCTGCCCAAATACTCTCCCAACATCCCCCCATTACCCCTAGAAGCCTCACTTTGGGCAGAACTCTTTCCAAGGAATCCTTTGGCTCAAATCAAAAGAGTTACCCGATTTAAAGGTAATGTATTCTCTTATCTAATTTTGTTTTATTTTTCTTCTCCAACCCCATAAACTCTTTTTATTCATTTCTTTTGTAACAACACAAGTATCCTCAATATACTAGGATGTTTTTATAAGAATTATTAGAGCTACACTTACACACACCTACATCTAATGGTTAAAAAACATACGGTTTCTGTGGATGGCGAATTTCTGCCTCACGAAACGATGATTGTTCAACACTCATATAACACCTTCAAAGGTGGCCATTAAGATGTCACTATATTTATATATGATATATAATATGTTTATGATTTACTTATGATTCTGTATTTTTCATTTATGACATACTTTATGATTTCAATTATGGGTAAACGTGATAATTTCATTTTAGGAAGTGCGGACTACCGCCCCCTCAAAGTGATTTGAATCGTTAATGCCATATGTGGGATGTATAAATGATGGAGTAAATGGTATTATACACTATATCATACTGGAATACATTTATATAATTATGATTTCATTCCATTAAATACGAAATAGAAAAGAAAGTAGCGTTCATGCGTACGTACGACTTACCGTCTCCATGAACGGTGCATTTCATTTCTTACCTCTAAATGTTACGTAATAGTATAAATGAATGTATATACTGTATATATATGATATATATGATATCTAAATCATGAATATAATTCTGGATATAATGGATGTTTCACCACATGAACAACTTGTAATTATAAGAAGTTTATTTTTGACTCAAGTACCTAAGATCGACAAAACGGCCGTTATTAACTTAAATAATTACAGAATGTTCATATCATTGTAATAAGTGATATAAAAAGGATAATGAAATTGAAAATGGGTCTTAATAAGGTTTATATTAACTCCAGTTTATTATTCATGTGGTTAAAGAACGGTTGAGTCAAGTCAGACACGAGGTAAGGGAATTTCATAACCCAACTTCAATTCTTTGGGTTAATCTCGTACTTTCAAATTATGTCATGATATTATTATGTGGTAAATTGTATTTATACTTTCTTTATGTGTACATATATTGAATACATATAATAGATATATTTTATTTAAAAATGATATTTTTATGGGACTTCGTCTCAATATCCATTCATTGAGGCATATTTTGTTTTATACACAAATTTATTTTGTACAGTGTATAAACCCCTTTGACTTTTATGTTTATTCAAAAGGAATCTTTTTTATACGAAGAGTTTTTCTAAATGAAAAAAGGGAATGTTTTTATTTCCATACTTATGCGGCGACAACGACTTCTCTGCCGCCGTGACCATTATTTGAGTTTCGGCTTCCTCTACAAGCCATCATTTTTTTTAAATGAAAAATAAATACAAAGTTTTAACTTTCTTTTATTTTGGTATTGAAAATGGTTTTGAATGCGTTTTTATTATATCAATGTGTTGTATTGATATCTTGTGATTGAAATGTGGAAATGTTATGTTTCTTTTATGCATGTTTTATGTGATACGATTATGTTATGGTTTATGATATGTTTAAACCTATTCATATGAGGAATGTATTGGACTTAATAAGTGACGGGTGGAGCCCGCTATAGCTCCTTGATGCATCGGTAGGTCTCATGAGACAACTAGACGTGGAATTGGCCGAGGCCCTTTCCCAATTTGATTTATGGTTTTGGCCGAGGCCTTAATCATTTTAGACGTCTTGGCCGAGGCCTTGACAAAATTTTTCAGAATGTCTGGCATTATACATTCCCTCATTATGAAAGTGGTTATTGATATTTCATGTGATTATTCGACTAGTAGAATATCCATGTGAGTAAGTAAATGGCATTATTTAATTTTATTTTTTCCATATTATGCTGATGTTCAAGTTTAAAAAGGCTTTTGTTTTAGTTATACATTGCCTTAAATGTTAATGTTTATTTATGAAAGCTTCCGTAATATTGTTATCCTTACTGAGCATCTGAGCTCACCCCTTTCAATGTTTTAATATTTTCCAGGATGTGAAAAAGTATTTTATGAATGACCTGCAGGGATTGTCAGAAGAGGATATGAGTGTGGACTATGGAGACTTTGTTATTGTAGTTTTTCACTTTATGATGTAATGTAACGTTTACGAATGTATCTAGTGTTTCCAAGGCTACTAAACTAATCGGTCTTTCGAGACTTGATCTTTTGTGATCATGCCAATGTTACGAAGTAATGCACTGACTCTGGGTAGCTGGGGTCGGGGTGTTACACAAAGTGTGCTTAGGCGGGAAACCAAAATATTTTCCCGCTCAATTAAATTCACCCAAATCTTAATTTCTTCTGAAATCTCTAAGTAATTAATACTTTTTCAACGCTTTTATAATCTTATCGAATCTTCTTCCACTTCTCTTAATTTAGAACATTGGATTTTTCTAGATCCGACCTTCTGGCTTCTCGGTATGACATTCTCAGATCCACCCTTCTTGAGTCTTCAACATCACATTCCCAGATTCACTCTTCTATCTTCTCGGCATCATATTCCCAGATCCATCCTTCCTGATTCTTTGGCATCACTTTCTCAGATCCAGACTTCTTGATTCTTTGACATGACACCATTTTAATTCTCGGTATGACTCTTCATCAGTTCCCAGCATGGATTTTCATTGCTTCCCCGGTATGAAAAATTCTTCATTCTCGGTATGACTCTGCATTATTCATCGATACCGATTATTTTGAATTCTCGGTATGACTCCTATGGATCTCGGTATGGCTTCACCAGTTCTCAGTATGACTTCTGGTTCTCGGAATGGCTCTTCCTGATTCTTAGAATGGCTTTTGGTTCTCGATACGACTTCTTCGATTCTCAGTACGACTTTAGGTTCTCATAACGGCTCACCATATTCTCGGTATGACTTCTCGATCCAACTTTTTCTTGCATCATGAGTACTTGCATATACTCAAAATTTTATAGTTACAAAATAGAAAAGCATTGTCACAATTAGTGCCTTCACATCTCCTATTAGCCAGCTTTCGAGAATTTTCAATTTCCCAGTTTCGAACCTCTCAATTTCCAGACTCCGAATTCAAGACTCCAAATTCTTCTAACACCAGTTTCCGAATGTTCAATATTCTCGGTTCCGAATCTTCGAACTTCCAGCTTCTGAATTCTTATAAATTCAATGTGCTTTTCTTTTATGATAACTTACTCAAGATCAACAAAATACAATCCATGCAAACTATCTCTTCCTTCAGCTTGGTCCTAACATACTGTTCTTGTACCTAGTGTGGGTCCAGCAGTTTGACCTCTGTAATTGTATCCTATGTGGGTCCGACAGAGTAGCTGGTCTTATATCATGTGTGGGTTCGACAGCTTAGATGAATCACTATGATAACTACTATTCGTGTATCCTGTGTTGGTCCGGCAGTATGACCTCTATACTTGTATCTTGTGTGGGTCCGACAGAGTAGCTGGTCTTATATCCTGTGTGGGTCTAACAGCTTAGCTGGTCTTGTATCCTATGTGGTTATGAAAACTTAGATGATTCAGTGACTACATCTGATCATCTCTATCGCTATATGAAATATGTATACTTGTGTTAGCTGAGTCTTGACTTTCAATCATTATCATCGATGTGATTTAATTACTTCCTGTGTGGACTGGGTTGTACATTGGCTAGAGAGTTGGATCCAAACTGAGATTTATAAGTTATGTATATGTATGGGCATATACCTAAGTAGGTTTGGTTGATACTTTGTGTTTGTATATTTCTTCTGTGGTTTACCCTTTGTGGATTCTAGGAGACCTTTTGGGGGTCCCGGGGTCCCTACTAAGTATCGTCATACTCACCCATGCACGGGCTATGCCCGCACCTCGTTGTGTTGGATGCAGATGACGAACATCATTGACGGAGGAAGAGAGAGAGCCTAGACCGAATGATACCCAATGGTGGACCACATGGAGAGACGGTACACAGAGCGGACCGATAAACAAGGAGTGATGAGGTGGACAACTGTACCTACCCTTCATGTAGGATACTCGGCATACATTTCAGGAGTTGACCTTTTTAGCTGTTTTCCCTTTTGCAGTAGTACTTGATTTCCATTGTACATGTACTTTACTGTTGGGCTTGTATTTCCTGCCCCTTTACTTTAAGCATTACTTTTTGTATACAGTTTTTACTTAGTGCTTTTCTTCCAGCTTACTCTGTTTGTTTGTGTGTTACTACTATAAAGGAAATGCCTTCCCAGCTTAGTGATTTACGACATTGGTGCTAGTCACCAGCACCTGGCCAATGGAAGGTAGGCTTGGGGTAGTCACGACATGGGCCCCGAGGACGGGTTGTGACAAATTGGTATCAAAGGAGTCAGTTCTACCGTATAACATAGGACTCTGATCTTTATTTTCTATGAATCAATAGGGTTAAGATTGTTGAGTGTGGTTTTCAGTCCAGGGAGTCTAGTGTTGGTATAGTGGCCGATATATCCATACACCAGGACCCTGGCCTCTGATTTCTAACTTAGTGCACGGAAACACTGATTGCGTATGTGTTTCAAGAGTTTCCTTTGTGGTCTCTTTGAGTCAGCTCACCAGGTATAACTTATTCAACGTGGAGAACCTGTTCCTTATCAAG
Source organism: Viscum album (assembly GCA_963277665.1). Classification (NCBI taxonomy): domain Eukaryota; kingdom Viridiplantae; phylum Streptophyta; class Magnoliopsida; order Santalales; family Viscaceae; genus Viscum; species Viscum album. Next base: position 76,151,423 of record OY728163.1, on the reverse strand, counting down.
ATTCCACTACGAAGACAATCAGCTAGGGTTCCCGAGAGAGAGTACACGATGATGTCCCACAGAGCGACGAGACTCCAGTGTAGGGCCCTCTTACTATATTGGCAGCTTCAGATGGTGTACCAGCAGCACCACCACCTGTTGGGCAATAGATTCCACCAGCCTCACTGGCGGATGGTGCATGCCGACTGAGCGTGTTTCAAGAGTTCCAGCAGCAGAGGCCTCTGAGGTTTAGAGGTGAGACAAAATCCCAGGCTGCAGAGCACTGGATAGAAGTGATTACTAGAGGTTTCCTCCTAGTCGAGACACTATTAGAGCAGATTTTGATCTTAGCTACTAATGTTTTTCAGGGAGTGACCATGAGGATGGTCCACTTAAAGATGATGTTTTGATACTTGGACCATTTTCTGAGATGGTACCTTCGGGTAGTGTGCTAACTATATCACTTCCCGTTGGTCAGCAAACACTATAGGTGGTACCTGTAGAGGACACTTGTAGGCATAGTGCCTTACATGTGTTTCAGCACTAGATATCCCTCAATTTCTGATGTGAGACCGACCCACAGGCGGCTAAGGACTGGCTTCCGGGGGTGGATGAGAGTTTTCTAGACCTTATACAGCTTCAAAAGGATGATGTGTCGGTAGCTGAGTATTCATCGAGGCATACCGATCTTTCCTGGTACTCGATGAATATGATTCGATCAGTGCTTTAGAGATCAGACCTATGAGAAAGGTGTGTTTATGGATATCTGAGCCATAACTTTTTCCTATATGCATTCCTAATTATGTTAGGGTGCTAGAGAGAACCTTTGTGGTTGAATGTTCATTGGCTGAGCGGATACATCCAGTGAATGTTAACAGTTGGAAAGCATAAAACTGGCGTCGGTTTTAGAGACTTGAGCCTGTAAAATGTTTTGAGAAGAGGATGTGTTAAGGATGGATGAACTTGCAGGGCCACCGATGTGGAAGCAGAGCTAGGAGAGAAACATGAGGTGGTGAACATTTCGACATGTTATGTCCACCCGTCTTTGTAGTCCCCGATAGGCTCATGGAGCTAGAGGGAAGGAGAAGAGAGTACTTGCATCTAGTCACGGTTTGTGACCCAAGGGCTCTAAGAATGATTTGAGTTATGGTATGTGTCTACTACTAGCTTCTGTATCAATAGACATAGGTACCAATCATTCATTCCTTCCACAAATCTTGTCCCAGACCTATAGTTTCTGGTTAAGTTGTTGACTTGACCCTCAAGTCTGAAGATACCTTTGAGATGAGACTTGATAATCACACTTACGCTGACGGTGTGATATGACCCTTAAGGGGAGAGTTTCGGTTGGAACCTCTTGGTGGAAGTGTCGAGGCCTTACGACGTTAATTTGGGTATGGACTGGGAGAGAAAAGTTCATACACAGATTGACTGTATTAGGAAAAAAGGTTGTTGTTTATCTAAAATGTTGGTATGGGGTTTTCCTTGGTCAGCAAAAAGGAAAACCCAGGTAGCATAGGATGGAAGCATGAATAAGATGGTGCAGTCGATCACTCAGGAGTCCGACAGGATTACCTTTGTGCCAGACATCTCCAGAGTTGCAGCACCACTATCATCATTGATGAAGAAGGGGGCAACCCTTCATGTAGATAGATAGATGCCATCATAGCTTTCAAGAGCTGAGACAGAGATTGACCAGTGCGACCATCTTGAGGCTAACTGAGGAGGGAATATGGTACATAGTTTACTGCGACGCATCAGAGACCGGACTCGGGTGTGTCCTGATGCAGGAGCGAGTAGTGATCGCCTATGGTTCAGGGTACTTGAGGTAGCACGAGAAGAACTACGCTACCAATGAACTAGAGTTAGAAGTAGTAGTCTTCGCCTTGATGATTTGGCGGCACTATATTATGGGTGAGAGTTTTTCAGTCTACTCTGACCACCAGAGTCTCAGGTACATCTTCTTGAAGAATGATCTGAACCTGAGACAACAACGATGGCTCGAGTTCCTCTAGGACTATGACTTTGAGATAGTCTATACTCCTAGGAAGGGGAATGTTGTAGCAGATTCTCTCAGCAGGTGTGGATAAGATGTATCAGGACCTCATATGACATAATTGGTGGCCGGGTATGAAGAAAGCAGTAGTAGAGTTTGTCTATCAATGCCTCACTTGTCAGCAAGTGAAGGCGGAGTACCAGGTTCCAGCAAGCTTGGTCCAGCCCATAGAGGTTCCAGAGTAGAAGTGGGATGATATATCCATGGATTTAGTGACGGGGATTCCACATACATCTAGAGCGCATGACTCTATCTGGGTGATTGTCGACTGACTCGTCAAGTCACCCACTTCCTACCGATCAGAGAGCAGGGCTCAGTTGAGAGCGTGGGAAGCCTCTACATTCAGGAGATAATATAGTTTCGGGGTGTTCCATCAACTATCGTCTCCGATCGAGATGCTCGTTTCACTTCCCAGCTATGGAAGGGGCTACAAAAGGCATTCAGCACGTTGGTTCGCTTGAGCACCACCTTCCATTCTCAGACAGACGATCAGACTGAGAGGACCATTCAGACTCTCGAGTACATGCTCTATGCATGTTTCCTCATCTTTGGTCACAGTTGGGAGGATCATTTACTCTTGGTGGAGTTTTTGTATAACAATATCTATCACTCCACCTTCGGGATGGCACCTTACGAGGCACTGTACGACCGAACTTGCAGATCACCTCTGTGCTGGACTGACCCAGGGGAGTCAGCACTTGTACGACTAGAGATGGTGCAGGCTATGAAGGAGAAGGTGCAGATCATCCAGGAGCATATGAAGACTGCATAGAGAATACAGAAGTCTTATGCTGATAGAAGATAGAGACCACATGAGTTTGAGGATGGTGACCATGTCTTCTTACGGGTCTCACCTCGACGAGGTCTATGGAGATTTGACCGAGGCAGCAAGTTATCTCCCCGTTTCATCGGACCATTCTAGGTCCTCAGCATGGTAGGTGAGGTGGCTTACCCCCTGGACCTTCCACCTTAGTTGCACCGGGTGCACGACGTCTTTCACGTATCTCAGCTGAGGAGATACGTGCATGACCCATCACATATCATCAACCATGGAGAGCTAGACATCAATGATGGGGTGACATTCATGGAGGTTTCAGTGGAGATCGAGGATCGACCGGGGCGGGTCCTACGTGGATGATCGATTCCTCTGGTGTGCATTTGCTGGCAGCATGGGAACCTACAGGAGATCACTTGGGAGTGGGAGGCACAGATGTGTGCTCAGTACCCCCATTTGTTTCTCTAGTGTGTGTTGTAGTTTTATGGGGATGAAAATCGCTGAGTTTGGGGTAATTAAAAGACCTCGAAATTTCAAGGAAATTTTTTTCTTAAATTCTTTGAAATTTTACAAGTCCGTAGTTTCTGACGGCACCTGATTCCTAGGCCCAGAGTTCCCAGAATCTATTTCTGATGTTTTGTTCAGGTACGTTCAGTAAACATACGTGCGGGTTTTTCTATCTTCTGAACCGGTGCTCGGATTTGAAATTTGAGGACATCGATGAACTTGCAACGCTATTTTTCACCTAAGAGGACCTTTACCGTAGTTGCATTTGGTCGAAAGTAGAAGTTATATTTTGGGGATTCATAATAAATTAAATAAATTGTTGTATTACACAATTTATTTTAAGTGGTGGTTATTTCCCCCAAAGGGATGTTGGAGGTGGGGCCCACACCTCACATAATTTCCCATGGGATGATATAACTAAGGGTGGGTCCCACACGATCCCCTAACCCTTCAAATCCCCCTTTAACTCCCTTAAACCCCTATCTTAACCTTTGAACTTCCACATAATAGTAGAGCCTCTCCACCTCCCTCCCATTAATTTTTCCAACACAATTATTTAAAGTCTTCTTTAATTAATTTGTGTTTTCAAAAATTCTTTTGAATTGTTTTGAATTGTTTTGAATTGCATGGAATTATTATAATATTGCGGGAGCCTTTTTATTATATTGGCTTGGCAGATATTTTGTGGTGGAACCTTTGGAGAATTAGGGAGAGAGCATTCTTCCCCGAAGAACACGAAGAATGCTCTTTCTCTCCAACAAAGAATGATGAGACCATATTCGATCTTCGTCCACGCCACAAGAGGAGGATCCACCCATGAGGAACATCGAATACGCTTCCTCCTCGGACGTACCCCGACATCAACAAATCGACATCATCTTCAAATCGTCTTCCCACGACACCGTCAACCGCAACGCCGATTTCTTTGTCGATGTGCAATGTTCTTGAAATCGGGGTAGGGGTTTGTCTTGTTTAAATTAAATCCTCAATCCTTGTTTTTATATGGTTTGACATTGGCTTCTTGGTACCACCTTACGCGGAGGGTGCGAGCTGAAAAAACATGGCTCGACGACCCGCCGTTGTTTCTCTTGAGTTGATGATGGTAGCAGGACTGGTAGGGCGCGATGCCGTCACACAGTGCCGAGGGAAGAAAGGGGTCGCAGCCATGTGGGCCGGGGCAGATGGAATAAGCAGCGGCCATGCGCCGGCCACGTAGAGAATAACTACGGCTCGCATTTGTGGGTCGCTCAGATGAAGAAGAACTGGTCGGCTAATGCCAGTCGGGCTGAAGGAACCGTGGTGTCCCTTTGGCGTCGCACTGCGGAGGTGGTGTGGCCCGCATCCATGCTGGACGAACTAGCTAGGCAGAAGAACACAGCGCCCTGTGGCACCGCATTGCGGAGGAACTACGACACGTGCTGGGTGGGCCGCTTCGGCAGGTGAATCGGCCGGCCACCTGCCGGCCGAGCATAAGAAACCACGGCGTCGGGTGGAGGAGAAAGCGGCCCACTGTGCAGGCCGCTCGCACCGGAGAAGGTCGGCCGGATTTAGCTGGCCGGGCAAGAGAGGTGGCCCTTCCATTTCAGGAAAATGGGGGGCCACGTCCCCCACTCCGCTCGGCCATCTGGACAAGCTGCGGCCAGCAGTAGGCCGGGCCGCCTACCGCCAGGATGGGCTACACTCCAACGGGCTGGGCCACACCCCACTAGGCTGGGCTGACCCCCTTCTAGATCAGACCCACCAAACAGGGTCAGGCCGACCTTCCAGCCCACTGGGCTTGACTGGCTGGGCCCGTTTCTCTTAAACGCGAATAATTTCCAGACCGTGCATCTGATCGACGTGCCGTCTATGGCATTGGGACCCTTGAAACGAGGTGGTCCTTTTCCGATACACTAAGTGAGTTTTGGAAAAATTTGGAAAATGTCCAGTTTTGGAATGAGCGTAATTCCAACCGTGCCCCTGGAATGGAAAAGCCAATAACTCTCAGACCGGGGGTCCGATTGACAAGGCGTTTGTCGTGTTGGGTTTCGTTTGTTGAGATGGAACTTTGGGATACATAAAATCTATACTTCGTGATAGTTGATGTATCAGCCCCTTTTGCTCGAGGAGAGAACCCTCCCAGAATCGGGTGTGCTATGTGCGGGAACACTTGAGCTGGCTACGGCTGCGATGTCTATAGTACTGGGATCCTCCGTGGGTTCGGCGACGATGACTACCGTACTGGGATCCTCCATGGGTTCGATGAAGATGGAAAATTTACTGAAATCCTGTGTGGGTTTGATATCGATGACTATGTTATTATATCCTGTGTGGGTCCGACAGTTTGACCTCTGTACTTGTATCCTATGTGTGTCCGACAGAGTAGCTGGTCTTGTATCATGTGTGGGTCCGACAACTTAGATGAATCAGTGCGATGACTACTATTCTTGTATCCTGTGTGGGTCTGATAGTTTGACCTCTATACTTGTATCATGTGTGGGTCCGACAGAGTAGCTGGTCTTGTATCCTGTGTGGGTCTGACATCTTAGCTGGTCTTTTATCCTGTGTGGGTCCGACAGCTTAGATGAATCAGTGTCTACATCTGATCATCTCTATCGCTATACGAAAGATGTATACCTGTGTGAGCTGAGTCTTGACATTCAATCATTATCATCACTGTGACTGACTTACTTCTTGTGTGGACTGGGTTGTGCTTGGGCTCGAGAGTTGGAGCCGAATTGAGATTTATAACTTAGGTATATCTATGGGTATATACCTAAGTAGGGTTGGTTGATACTTCGTGGTTGTATCTTTATTCTGTGGTTTATCCATTTTGGATTCTAGGAGACCTTTTGGGGGTCTCAGGGTCCCTACTGAGTATCGTTATACTCACCCATGCAAGGGCTATACCCGCACCTCATTATGTTGGATGAAGACGACGAACAGTGTTGACGGAGGCAGAGAGCGAGCCTGGACTGGACGGTACCCGGTGGTGTACCACACGGCAAGACGGTACACAGATCAGACCGATAGACGTGGAGTGCTGAGGTGGATATTTGTACCTACCCTTCAGGCAGGATACTCGAAGGACGTTCCAGGAGCTGCCATTTTTAGTTGTTGTCCATTTTTCAGTTGTACTTCCTTTCCATTGTACCTGTACTTTACTGTTGGGCTTGTATTTCTGGCCCCGTTACTTTCAACATTACTTTTTTATACAGTTTTCAATTAGTTCTTCACTTCCAGCTTACTCTGTTTGTGTGTGTGTTACTACGATAAAGGCAATGCCTTCCCAACTTAGGGATTTATGCCTTTGGTTCTAGTCACCATCCCCTGGCCTATGGAAGGCGGGCTTGGGGTAGTCACGGAACGGGCCCCGAGGACAGGTTGTGATAAAATCGCTTCATGAGGAAAAAACCACCAACATTCAATTGGATTACAATTCCATTAGTGGATGAGCAATGGATAAATCTTTTAGAGAAAATATTTCACGCCTTGGGGAGTAGCTAAAGGGAAAAAGTAGTCATGGTAGTTTATCACCTCACTAGAGATACTGATCAATGGTGGTCATTGATTCCAAACACAAAGGGAGATAAATAATTGTCCAGTATGGAATGGAGGGAGTTTAAAGATATTTTCATAGAAAAATACTTTCCTCGTGACTATCGAGCAGATATAGAAAGGCAATTTCTACGTCTGATGCAAAAAGGCGATGAGAATATCACAAAGTATGATGCTAACTTTACAAGATTAGCAAGGAATACTGCAGATTATATACGTAACCCAAGAAGTAATATTGACCATTTCATTGATGGGTTAAAACAATTTCTTTGTTGAGCATTAGTATCACAATTCTTCTCATCATACGAAGATATTTTATTGTGTGAAGTCTTATGACTCTAAAGAAACACAAGAGAAAAAGCGATCTACTGAACACTCTAGGAAAGGAAATAAGGAAACATGGAAGAATTGAATTTCCACCCCTTGATAATTATGTAAGGAAGCACTCTGATGCCTGTCTAAAAAGAAAAGGAGTATTCTAAAAATGTGGATAGAAAGGCCATCTTGCTGGTGATTGTAATGGAAAGAAAGACGCTACCAATGTTCAATGCTACAATTGTAGGGAGATAGGATATTATGAAAATGATTGTTATAAGTGTCCGAGAAACGTACCTCATAAAAGTCCAAGGGATCCAGGCCAAGCTTATGTGATCAATAATATTGATTTTGATGCCCCGAAAGATGTGGTGGCAGGTATTTTAATGGTTTCCTCAAGTTTAGCCAATTCTTTATTTGATTCTAGATCATCACATTGTTTCATATCTTCCCAGTTTGCTAAGAAAATTAGATATTTCCAATTTGATTTAACAAGGGAGTTTTTAGTCAAAACTCCTAAGGTAAGTATCATTGCTAAAAAGTTTTGTGAATTTTTTCCCATTAGGAAATATAAATGTTCTTTATCTGCTGATATCATCATCATACCCATGATTGAATTTGATATAATCCTTGGTATGGATTGTCTATCGGAGCATGATGAAAAAAAATTATTATAAGAAGAAGGAGGTTACTATTTTTGATGAAGATGATAAAGAACATATTATCTTTAGAGCAGAATCGTCACCACCTAATTCTTATCTAGATCCACCCACAATAGCTCAACTAAATAAAATTATTGGGGAGGAATAGAATAAAATAACTCTAGGTGAGGAAAAGAATGTTCAAATAGAGGATTTACCTATTGTGCAAGAGTATGTTGATGTATTTCCAGAGGATTTACCTAGATATCCTCTAGAATGAGAAATTGAGTTTTCCATTGATTTAATTCCTGGATCAAGGCCCATATCGAAGACCCCTTATAGAATGGCCACTGTGGAATTAGTGGAACTAAATAAACAACTAGCGGAAATTATTAATGTAGAATTTATTCACCCAAGTGTTTCACCATAGGGAGCCTATGTTCTTTTTGTTAAGAAGTAAATTTGGATCTATGAGGTTGTGCATTGACTATAGGGAGATCAATGCTATAACAATAAATAACAAGTATCCCCTACCTCGCATTATGGATTTATTCGACCAAATTCATGGAGCACAATACTTTTCAAAGATTGACCTTCAATTTGGATATCATCAGTTGTGTGTGAAGAAGGAAGACATTCTGAAAACAGCACTTCAAACCAGGTACTGGCATTACGAGTTTACAGTGATGCCTTTTGGATTGACTAATGCACCCTCTGTCTTCATGGATCTAATGAATAGAGTTTTCAAAGAATATCTTGATGAATTTGTAGTGGTATTTATTGATGATATCTTGGTATACTCCAAAAGATATAAAGATCATGAAAATCACTTGCGCACCATTCTGAAACCCCTCAGAAGAAATGAATTATACGGGAAGTTTAGTAAGTGTGAATTTTGGCTTCAAGAGATTTCTTTTCTTGGATATATTGTCTCTAAGTATGGAATCTATGTTGACCCTTCTAAGATAAAGGCAATTCAAGAATGGCTAGCAGCGACAAGTATAACTGAGGTACGCAATTTTATTAGTTTAGATGGTTATTATCGACGTTTCATCCAGAATTTTTCCCGGTTGGCTAACTAATTAACAAAGATCACATGAAAAGGGGTTAAATTAGTTTGGACAAAAGAGTGTGAAGAATGCTTCGAAGAACTGAAGATAAGATTAGTCAATGATCCTATCTTTACTCTTCCATCGGGGAATGATGGGGTTGTTATTTATAGTGATTTATCAATGAAAGGACTTGGTTGTTTCCTTATGCACACTACTAGAAATGGGGTCTTTCCCAACGATTCTGAACCATTGGGAAAGCCTGCAGAACCATTGGTATATGTTATACCAATGGTTTTGCAAACTGTGGGGAAGTAAGCCATTGGGAAAACATATCCCAATGGTTTACAAAGAACCATTGGTATAGGTTGGTAAAATTAACCTATGCCAATGGTTTTTCCAAACCGTTGGCATAAGTTTTACCAACGGTTTACAAAAAACCGTTGGTAAAACTAAGGAAATCAACTCTTTCCCAACAGTTTAGAAACCGTTGGGAATGGTTTTCTCCAATGGTCCTCATTGAACCATTGGCACAAAAATCTCTAGAAACATTTCCCAACTGTTTGTAAACCCTTGTGAAAGGGTTATTACAAGCCTATACCAATGGTTTGAAACCGTTGGCATAGGCTATACTGTGCAAATTGCATGATAGCCTACAATTTTCACAACAGCCTCTAATGATTTCCATTCAACTCCTTTCCAATAACTATACCTACAATAACAAACTAAGACATACATATAGAGAACAAATTCAAACACATTTAACATATAATTCATTCTTGAACTATACATATCCATAATTAAATCATAATTCATAACGTAATTATAAACATACATAATTGATTTAGAATTCAATTTAAAATTTAGATGAAAATTATATTTGGAATCCGAAATTCAATTCATAATTGAATACATGCATAATTTAATTATCAATTATCAATAAAATACATTAAAAACTGAGTAAGAATCAATAGAATATGAATACGTTTGTTCGGTTTTTCATATACCAGTTGTTTTTACTAAAAATGATGTCCATTTTAAAAAAAATACATACACTTAGAATGATACTAGCCACACCATGCCTTGAATTGAGGTGGGGTTGACTCGTACACATTAAATTTGACCCATGGATCATTATCCTAAAGTATAAACATATTCTGAAAGCATTTGGTTGGTTTTCTATATGCCAGTTATTGTTTTCACTTAAAATGTTGTTCATTTCAATAACAATGAGACACTTTGAGTGGTTTCGGCCATGAAATACCTCAGATTCAAGCAGGGTTAACTCGTACATGTCACATATGACTCATTGATCATTGTTCTAAAGTTTCAACAAATTCAGAATGTGTTTGGTGAGATTTTTGTGTGCCAGTAGTTGGTTTCAATTAAAATGTTGTCCATTTCAAATAAACATGAGACACTTTGAGTGGTTCTGGCCACACCGGGCCTTGGATTGAGATGGGGTTGACTTGTACAAGTCAAATATGACTCATGGATCTTTTTCCTAAAGTTTCAATGGAATTCGAATGCATTTCATCAGTTTTCCATATGTCAGTTGTTGTTTTCACTTAAAATGATGTCCTTTTGAAACAAAAGAGAGACACTTTGAGTGGTTCCGGCCACACCGCACCTCGTATTGAGGCTAGGTTGACTCTTAAAAATCACATATGACCCATTGATAGTTTTCCTAAAGTTTCAATAGAATACGAATGCATTTGGTCCATTTTCTGTATGCCAGTTGTACTTTTCACTTAAAAGGATGTCCATTTCAAATAAAATTGAGACACTTCAAGATGTGACGGCCACATCCCACCTCATATATAGGTGTGGTTGACTAATAAACATCAAATATGACCCATGTATAGTTTTCCTAAAGTTTCAATGGAATCCAAATGTGTTTGGTCAGTTTCCCGTATATCAGTTGTAGTTTTCACTTAAAATGATGTCCATTTTAAACAAAAGAGAGACACTTTGATTAGTTCCAGCCACACCGCAACTCAGATTGAGGTGGGGTTGACTTTTACATGTCACATATGACCCATGTGTTGTTTTCCTAATGAATCAACACATTCAGAATGCGTTTGGTCGGTTTTCCGTATGTTAGTTGTTGTTTTCACTTAAAATGTTGTTCATTTCAAAAAAAATGAGACACTTTGAGTGGTTCCAGTCACACCATGCCTCAGATTAAGGTAGGATTGACTCATAAACATCACATATGACCAATTGATCATTGTTATAAACTTTCAACACCTTCTGAATGTGTTTGTTTGGTTTTCTATATGCCAGTAGTTGTTTTCAATTAAAATGTTTTCTATTTAAAATAAATGTGAGACACTTTGAGTCGTTCTAGCCACACCAGGCCTCAGATTGAGGCAGAGTTGACTCTTACACGTCACATATGACCAATGGTTTGTTTTCATAAAGTTTCAATGGAATCTGAATTCATTTGGTCAGTTTTTCGTATGTCATTTATTGTTTTCACTTAAAATGAAGTCTATTTAAAAAAAAGAGTGACAGTTTGAGTGGTTCCGGCCACACCATTCCTCGGATTGAGGTGGGGTTGACTCTTACACATAAAAATTACCCATGGATTGTTTTAATAAAGGTTCAAAAAGAATCAGAATGCGTTTGTTTGGTTTTCCATATGTCAGTTGTTGTTTTCACTTAAAATAAAGTCCATTTTAAACTAAAGAGAGAAACTTTGAGTGGTGTCGGCCACACTATGCCTCAGATTGATGTTTGTTTGACTTTGTTACGTCATATATGACCCATGTATTGTTGTGCTAAAGTATCAACACAATCAGAATCCGTTTCGTCGGTTTTATGTATGTACTTAAAATGTTGTCCATTTTAAACAAAAGAGAGACACTTAGAGTGATCTCGGCCACACTATGACTCGGATTGAGGTTTTATTGACTCGTACATGTCACATATTCCCCATGGATCATTTTACTAAAGTTTCAACAGAATCTGAATGTGTTTGGTTAGTTTACCGTATGTCAGTTTTTGTTTTCAATTAAAATAAAGTCCATTTTAAACTATAGAGAGACACTTTGAGTGGTGTTGGCCACTCTGCGCCTCATATTGAGGCTGGGTTGACACTTAGACATCACATATGACTCATGGATCATTTTCCTATACTTTCAACTAATTCCTAATGTGTTTAGTCGGTTTTCTATATGTTAGTTGTTGTTTTCAGTTAAAATGTTGTTCCTTTCAAAAGAAATGAGACACTTTGAGTGGTTCCGGTCACACCATTCCTCGGATTATGATAGGGTTGACTCGTACACATCACAAATGACCCATTTATCATTTTGATAAACTTTTAACACATTTAAAATGCGTTTGGTCAGTATTCCTTATGCCAGTAGTTGTTTTCAATTAAAATGAAGTCCATTCTAAACTATAGAGAGACACTTCGAGTGGTTTCGGCCACTCCGCGCCTCGAATTGAGGCTGGTTTGACTCATACACATCAGAAATGACCTAAGGATCATTTTCATAAAGTATCAACATAATCCTAATGTGTTTGGTCAGTTTTCCATATGTCACTTGTACTTTTCACTTAAAATGTTATCCATTTCAAACAATAGTGAGACACTTCGAATAGTTCCGGAGAAACCCCCCCTCGGATTGAGGTGGGGTTGAATCTTATATGTCACATATCACCCATGTATCATTGTCCTAATGTTTTAATTGAAAATGAATGCGTTTAGTCAGTTTTTTGTATGTTAGATATTGTTTTCATTTAAAATGTTTCCTATTTCAAATAAACCTGAGACACTTGGAGTGGTTTCGGCCACACCTGGCCTCGGATTGAGGCGGGGTTGACTCGTACACATCAAAAATAACTCTTGGAAAGATATCCTAAAGTTTGAAGAGAATATGAATTAGTTTGGTCGGTTTTCCGTATGTTAGTTTTTGTTTACAATTAAAATGAAGTCGATTTTAAACTATAGAGAGACACTTCGAGTGGTGTCGGACACTCCATGCCTCGGATTGAGGCTGAGTTGACTTGTACATGTCAAAAATGACCCAAGTATCATTGTCCTAAAGTATCAACACAGTCATAATGTGTTTGGTCAGTTTTCCATATGTTAGTTGTACTTTATACTTTAAATGTTATCCATTTCAAACAGAAGTGAGAAACTTCGAATGGTGCCAGCCACACCATGCCTCAGATTGAGGATGGGTTGCCTTATACATGTCACATATGACCCACAGATCATTTTCCAAATGTTTCAACTGAATATGAATGCGTTTAGTCAGTTTTTTTATGTCAGCTGTTGCTTTCATTTAAAATGTTGTCTATTTAAAATAAACATGAGACACTTTGAGTGGTGTCGGCCACACCTAGCCTCGAATTGAGGAGGGGTTGACTCCTAAATTTCAAAAATGACTCATGGAACGTTTTACTAAAGTTTCAATAGAATATGAATGTGTTTGGTCAGTTTTCTTTATGTCTGATGTTGTTTTCAATTAAAATGAAGTCTATTTTAAACAATAGAGAGAAACTTTGGGTGGTCCTGGCCACTCCGCGCCTTAGATTGAGGTTTGTTTGACTCGTACAAATAAAAAATGACCCAAGGATCATCTTCCTAAAGTATCAACACAATCTGAATCTGTTTGGTCGGGTTTCCGTATGTCAGTTGTACTTTTCACTTAAAATGTTATCCATTTGAAACAAAAGTGAGACATTTCGAATGGTTCTAGCCACACCACACCTAGTATTGAGTTTGGGTTGATATGAACACGTCACATATAGACCAGGGATCATTGTATTAATGTATCAACTAAATCCGAATGTTTTTAGTCAGTTTTATGTATGTCAGTTGTTGTTTTCATTTAAATGGTTGTGTATTTAAAATAAACCTAAGAGACTTTGAGTGGTGTAGACCACACCTAGCCTCATATTGAGTCACAGTTGACTCGTACATGTTACAAATGACTCATGGAATGTTCCCCTGAAGTTTCAATAGAATCTGAATGAGATTGGTTGGTTTTCTGTATGTTAGTTTTTGTTTTCAATTAAAATGAAGTCCATTTTAAACTATAGAGAGACAAATCAAGTGGTGTTGTCCACTCCGCGCCTTGGATTGAGGCTGGGTTGACTCATACACGTCACAAAGGACCCAAGGATCATTGTCCTATATTATTAGCACAATCTGAATGAGTTTGGTCTGTTTTCTGTATGTCAGTTTTACTTTTCACTTAAAATGTTATCCATTTCAAACAAAAGTGAGACACATCGAATGGTTATGGAAACACCGCCACTCATATTGAGGCGAAGTTGACTCGTACACATCACATATGTCCTATAGATCATTATTCTAAATTACCAACCCAATTAGAATCCGTTTGGTCAGTTTTCCGTATGTCATTTGTTGTTTTCATTTAAAATGTTGCCTATTTCAAATAAACCTGAGACACTTTGAGTGGTGCCGGCCACACATAGCCTCATATTGAGGTGGGGTTGACTCATACACGTCACAAATGACTCATGGAACATTGTCCTAACGTTTCAACAGAATCTGAATGCGTTTTGGTCGGTTTTCAGTATGTCAGTTGTTGTTTTCAATTCAAATGGAGTCCATTTTAAACAATAGAGAGACACTTCGAGTGGTGCTGGCCACACCGTACCTCGGATTAAGGCTGAGTTGACACGTACACATCACAAATGACCCAAGGATCATTTTCCTAAAGTATTAACTCAATCCAAATGTGTTTGGTCAGTTTTCTATATATTATTTGTACTTTTCAGTTAAAATGTTATCCATTTCAAACAAAAGTGAGACACTTAGAATGGTGCCAGCCACACCGTGCCTCAGATTGAGGCGGGGTTGACTTGTACACGTCACATATGACTCATGGATCATTGTTCTAATGTATCAAAATAATCAGAATCTGTTTGATCAGTTTTTGTATGTACTTAAAATGATATCTATTTTAAACATAAGAGAGACACTTAGAGTGGTCCCGACCACACCGCGACTCGGATTGAGCCGGGGTTGACTCGTACAGGTCACATATGTCCCATGGATCATTTTGATAAAGTATCAATGGAATCAGAATGCGTTTGGTCAGTTTTCTGTATGTCAGTTTTTCTTTTCACTTAAAATCCCATCCATTTTACACAAAAGAGACACGGGTTAGAGTGCTACTGGCTACACCGCGCCTCGGATTTGGACGGGTTTGACTCTTACACGTCAAAAATGACCCATGGATCATTTTCCTAAAGTATAAACACAATCCTTGTAGCCTTCACCTAGAAACCAAAGCATACATCCTGGAGTTTCATGTCTAAATTCCCTGAGCATGAGGAGTCCGTCCATGAGTCATTAACATGTAACCCATGTCTTATCCTAACAATTGACATGTAAACCAAATCAAACAAGGCATAATTCACATAACATGGTGAATGTACAACAAGGATTTGTATTCAAATTAAAGCATATAATCACATGAATTTGATGAAACTTAGCTAATAAGATTACCAAGACATTCATATAATTCAAGACATACAAAAATGGAATAATCCTAAATAACAATGCAAGATTAGAGAAATAAAAAAAGGCATGTGAAATCACGGAGGAGGGTAGGGGGCTGTCTGGGGGTCCAGGGAGGAGGGTGGGGGGATGTCCGGGGGGGCTGTTCGGGGGGATGTCCGGTGTCCAGGGAGGAGGGTGGGGGGTATATCATCCCGTCTTTTTATAACATAACTTTCATTCCATTACACGGAACTGAGGATCTTTAAGGTTTAGTGTCTTGGAAACAAGGAACATAAAAAATGAAACAAAAAAAACATTCTTCTTAAACACTTGAAAGGCTTCTCCACATGTTCACCCTAGGCTCATTACTGCATATCATAACCTGGGGACATACATCAAAAGAAAGGGTGAGCAGAAGGCCCAGCAAGGGAAACAAGTGAAACATTTTACATATGAACTTGAGATACATCAATAAAGTCAGGGAAAGAACTTTAAGGCATGAAAATGAAATCATGAGGCATATCATAATAAAAATAAAACTTTTTCATAACTTGAAGATGTGGCTGAAACATTTAATATTGACAATCGTTTCGTTTCACCAAGGTCCATCCCCAAGGTGTCGTTAAAAATTACCAAGGTTATTCACCAAGGCGTCGTTAAAATGGTCATCTCTAGAGATTAAGTCTTTACCCAATGCATTGGAGCGCTATCAGGGCACACCCTTAAATTTGACTTTATTATCATGTGAGCCACATATATCATCATCAAACATTTCATAAATAACCCATATAGCATAAAATAAATGGGTTTCATTTCATAATCATAATGTTTTAAAAACTTCTTTAAAGACATGATCTTTATGTTACTTTAAACCCACGGAAAGGGAAAGCGGGTATCATGTATGTAAATCCCAGAAATTAAAATAGAACATTATGATATATATGTGAATACCCCTGTAGAAATAAGAGTTTGAGTATTCACTTTATAACATAAAATAATTTTTAGAAAAGAGAGAGAGGCACTTTGAGACGAAAATTCTGCAGCATAACGGCTATGTTACAAGGTTTTAGAAAACATTGAGAAGATAGGGGACATGGGTCAAACATTCATAAATGACCCATAAAACAGTAGAGGGACAAAATATATGGGATTTAAGAACATGGTAATTAAATTTTAAAATATACCATATGAAATGAAGAATATTAAAGGAGGACAAAAATAAGATTTCTCTTGTGAGAATTCGGCAGCCTAACGGCGTCACTTAAACTTCAACAAAAATGAATTGACAAGGTCAAATAGGGTCTCTCATAATATGAACATAAGAGTCCAGTATGATAGATATAGAGATCATACCCCAACATAATAGAATGGAACTTGAAAGAATTGACATGAAAGTAGAACTTCAAAACGAGAAGGGTGAAGAACCACTTAAAAATTCGACAGCCTAACGACACCACTTAAAACTTCAAAATACTGAATTGAAGATATCAAATGGGGTCTCTCATCATATGGTCATAAAAGATCAGTATGATAGATATAGAGATCATACCCCAACATAATAAAAAGGAACTTGAAAGAATTGAAATGAAAGTAGAACTTCAAAACGAGAATGGTGAAGAACCACTTAAAAATTCGGCAGCCTAACGGCGCCACTTAAAACTTCAAAATACTGAATTGTAGAGATAAAATGGGGTCTCTAATCATATGGTCATAAAAGATCAGTATGATAGATATAGAGATCATACCCCAACGTAATAAAAAGGAACTTGAAAGAATTGACATGAAAGTAGAACTTCAAAACGAGAATGGTGAAGAACCACTTTAAAATTCCACAGCCTAACGGTGCCACTTAAAACTTCAAAATACTGAATTGAAGAGATAAAATTGGGTCTCTTATCATATTATCATAAAATATCAGTATGATAAATTTAGAGATAATACCCCAACATAATAAAAAGGAACATGAAATACTTTACATGAAAATAGATCTTGAAAAATGAGAGGGGAGAAAGAATCTGTTACAAATATTTCGGCAGCCTAACGGCGCCACTTAAAACTTCATAAAACGAAATAATGTGAGTAAGAGGGGATCTCTCATTATATGAACATAAAAGGGGCAGTAAGAGTAGTATAAAAGAACATCCTCCAACATAAGAACATGGAGAAAAAAGGAATGACATAAAAGAGATCACTTGAAAAGAAAGAGAGGGGTCGGATCCCTTACCTTAAAACGTAACTCTTAAAACTCAAAGGTTTGGACCTTGAGGGATTGGGGGGCACCTTGGGAGGACTCCTTGGGAGGTAAGGAGACCAGAACTTCGTTGGGGGAGAGCTGGGAGTGAAAACTAAAGGAGGAAAGGGTGGGTATTTATAGGGAAAGTGAGGGGACAAGGCATTAATGGCCAAGGGACACCTCATTAGTGGTTTTGGCAAAACCATGGGTTTGCCCATGGTATTTGCCCATGGTATCGGCCACTTGGGACACCTCATACCTTATCGTACTATTCATAAGTCGACCATATTGATTACATATTTAATACATCATTTAATGAGGTCATTAAACACCCGTAACTTAAAAACTGTATTTTCACTATTCATCGAAAATTCAACTTTCTCAGAATAATCCCAAAATTTCACCTTAACCAAATATCAATGCTCTGATTTCAAAAATGAAATCCATTTTCTAAAAGTAATTTTCTAAATATTTTTAATTAAATTTTTAATTAAAAACACTATTCATCGAAAATTTATTTTTTTCAGAAAAATCCCCAAAAATTACCTAAACATAATATCGATGCTCTGAGTTCAAAAATGAAGTTCATTTTATAAAAATAATTTTCTAAATATTTTTCATTAAAATTTTAATTAAAAAACACTATTCATCCGAAAAAACTAATACTTGAATAATAATTTATGAAACCGTTATTTAACCATTTTATTGAATCACATTACTTAATCAAAGTGCCTAGCTTATTTTAATACTTTCTTTAAGTGAGATTACTAATCCATTTGGACACATTATTAATCCTAATCATAAAATCACTATTCATAATTTACTATTCATCAAAAATCTAGTTGATCTTATTAGACTCTAAATTTCATACTGAACATAATT
This sequence comes from Viscum album, assembly GCA_963277665.1. NCBI lineage: Eukaryota > Viridiplantae > Streptophyta > Magnoliopsida > Santalales > Viscaceae > Viscum > Viscum album. The sequence continues at coordinate 76,132,962 of OY728163.1, read as the reverse complement.
GTAGAAGACCATTTTTTGAAAATCATTACACATTTTTAATTATTTAAGGTTTACATAAACATATTTAAAATATCCTTTTTCTAAAATTCATCAAAAATATGAATACTATATTTATCCGGTCATTTGAAAATTCATAAAAGAAATCGAAATTTTTATTTAAAACAAAGGATTACACAAGACAGTTACGGTCTCCTTACATAGCCCCTTATCACACCAGCATATGACCTAAGTGTAAGGTGTGATAAGGTGATAGAATTCGAGGGAGGCTCGGCCAACATCGCACGAGTAGTCATTTCTATCAGTTTGAACTTCTTGCGAAGGCGATCCCGTTATAGCTTTATACGATGAAGTTCAGCTTGGGTTTGGTCCAGAGGAAAGCCCACTGGTGCTACCTCCTTCCCATGTTCTGTTAGATGGGCTTCGATCGGTCCAAGACTACTGGGTGAGGCCATAGAATCTTCTTTCTATATTAATTAACCAAGATTTCTTGTATTTAGAGACAATAGTCAAAATGTTTAGTTTCCAGCGGTCATATTGACCAATGGTCAAATAACAGTCAAAACCCAACAGTGTCATTTTAATTGTACTCATGTTATCAAATGAAACATTTTTGTTGAGTATAAAAATAAAATAAAATAACACATAAAATTAGGAAACAATATTTATTTAAAATTTCGGGTCGTTACAATCTTCCCCCCTTAAGAAATTGCGTCCTCGCAATTTTTAAAATTGGGTTTTGAAATTTCATTGAAAGTCCCACATCGGAAAAGGAGTCAGTAAAACTATTACTTTAAAAGAAAGAAAGGGAAGTACAATGGTCGCCCGAGTTAACCCACACTAGGATTCCATGTAAGAAAACATGGACATGGAGGAGAAAAAAAGGGTCAAGTTCTGAGGGAGAGTGATAGAGAACATGATTAGGAGAAAGTTAACCATAAGAAAATCCCAAACTTATGATGTGTGTAAACGGTCTTTGATTACCTAGTAGGAAACGTAAACCAACAACATTTTTGTTTTACGTTTCTTTTCATAATTTTTAGGAATTCATTTACTACAAAGAACTAAAATATAAGAAAATATACCTACCTTCAAGTAGAGTTTCATCCTTTAAGAAGTCCCTACCAACACTAATCTTTTCTCCAAATGATGAGAATTCAAAAACACTTGGTCTCATAAAAGCACAAGAATCATCTTCTAGAGAATCACGTAATCTACAAAATATTAACTATTTATTTCTTCTATCTTTAAACATTATCCCAAAAACAGAAAGGTTAAGGTAAAAAAACTCTTAAAAAAGAAAGAATACCATAGGAATGGAAACTACTTTTAAATCTTCAAAGTTCCATGGTACTACCCAAAGTTCATCATAGACCATTCCATAAATAACGGTCCTTAAAATTCCTCAAAATAAACCAAACTAAGATTGAAACCCAAATACAAGAAGGATTTGATAACATAGTCTTCCAAAACAACTTCATTGTTCATCTCTAGACAACATCAACCACTCCTAACATCTTATAACAAAAGTAGATAACCTAAACATATTTTGCCCAAGATAGGTTAATCATTCCCATAAGTAACCTAAATTACTATAAGTCCACCTTAAATTCATCAATTCATGAAAATATAAGTCAACCTTACTCCTCAATGAAAATACTATAGTAATATATTTACCTCGATCATATAGGGTCCCCAAAATAGTGAACGTCTTCCAAAATAATAATCATCTTTTAATCCCCTAATCATCTCTGTCATATGAATACGGAAATCATCGGATTTCCTATCACATTGGTTGTTGGGACACGTTATTCCATTTTCCACCAATAACTAAGAAGAGAAAGTATAATTAGAGGCTTAAATACTTAACCAATAATAATGAAAAGGAACTTAAAGCATATAAGGATAACTTGTAGAAGAAAAGTATATCCTAACTTGTGATACCCTAGGTTCCCATATAGGTTATCCATGGTCATATATTCTTATGTGAATCTTTATTTTATTTTATATTTGTTCCTTTAACAATGGTTCATACCAAGCTTATGAATTTACCAAAGCATATCCCCTGGGAGTGTCGTAACCAAGAGTGCAGCAAGGCCCGTTGTCGTGTACCAGTTCCCGTTCGAGTCTAGCTCAAAGCGGTGTTTTCAGGATTTACCCCTATGTACATCTGTGCCATAGCCACCTCTACCTGCTCGTATCCAGAAAAGGATGTATTTTCTTGGAAACCCCTTAATCAATACTCACCAAAATACCAGGAAGATTTCCTATATTTAAACATTTATATAGGGTTTTTCCTAGAGTTTTCATATCCTAATTTCCACAAATAACTAAACCATCCTTTGATACCAACTATAGCATCCCATATTTTTATAACATAACTTTCATTCCATTACACGGAACTGAGGATCTTTAAGGTTTAGTGTCTTGGAAACAAGGAACATAAAACATGAAACAAAAAAAACATTCTTCTTAAACACTTGAAAGGCTTCTCCTCATGTTCACCCTAGGCTCATTACTGCATCTCAAAACCTGGGGACATACATCAAAATAAAGGGTGAGCAGAAGACCCATCAAGGGAAACAAGTGAATCATTTTACATATGAACTTAAGATACATCAATAAAGTCATGAAAAGAACTTTAAGGCATGAAAATGAAATCATGAGGCATATCATAATAAAAATAAAACTTTTTCATAACTTGAATATGTGGCTGTAACATTTAATATTGACAATCGTTTCATTTCACCAAGGTCCATCCCCAAGGTGTCGTTAAAAATTACCAAGGTTATTCACCAAGGCGTCGTTAAAATGGTCATCTCTAGAGATTAAGTCTTTACCCAATGCATTGGAGCGCTATCAGGGAGCACCCTTAAATTTGCCTTTATTATCATGTGATCCACATATATCATCATCAAACATTTCATAAATAACCCATATAGCATAAAATAAATGGGTTTCATTACATAATCATAACGTTTTGAAAACTGCTTTAAAGACATGATCTTTACGTTACTTTAAACCCACGGAAATGGAAAGCAGGTATCATGTATGTAAATCCCAGAATTTAAAATAGAACATTTTGATATATATGTGAATACCCCTATAGAAATAAGAGCTTTGAGTATTCACTTTATAACATAAAATAAATTTTATAAAAGAGAGAGAGGCACTTTGAGACGAAAATTCTGCAGCATAACGGCTATGTTACAAGGTTTTCGAAAACATTGAGAAGAGAGGGGACATGGGTCAAACATTCATAAATGACCCATCAAATAGTAGAGGGAAAAAATATAAGGGATTTAAGAACATGGTAATGAAATTTGAAAATATACCATATGAAATGAAGAATATTAAAGGAAGACAAAAATAAGATTTCTCTTGTGAGAATTCGGCAGCCTAACGGCGTCACTTATACTTCAACAAAAATGAATTGACAAGGTCAAATAGGGTCTCTCATCATATGAACATAAGAGTCTAGTATGATAGATATAGAGATCATACCCCAACATAATATAAAGGAACTTGAAAGAATTGACATGAAAGTAGAACTTCAAAACGAGAAGGGTGATTTGACATGAAAGTAGAACTTCAAAACGAGAAGGGTGAACAACCACTTAAAAATTCGACAGCCTAACGACGCCACTTAAAACTTGAAAATACTGAATTGAAGAGATCAAATGGCGTATCTCATCATATGGTCATAAAAGATCAGTATGATAGATATAGAGATCATACCCCAACATAATAAAAAGTAACTTGAAAGAATTGACATGAAAGTATAACTTCAAAATGAGAATGGTGAAGAACCACTTAAAAATTCGGCAGCCTAACGGCGCCACTAAAAACTTCAAAATACTGAATTGAAGAGATCAAATGGGGTCTCTCATAATATGTTCATAAAATATCAGTATGATAGATATAGAGATCATATCCCAACATAATAAAAAGGAACTTGAAAGAATTGACATGAAAGTAGAACTTCAAAACGAGAATGGTGAAGAACCACTTAAAATTTCGGCAGCCTAACGGCGCCACTTAAAACATCAAAATACTGAATTGAAGAGATAAAATGGGGTCTCTCATAATATGATCATAAAATATCAGTATGATAAATTTAGAGATCATACCCCAACATAATAAAAAGGAACCTGAAATACTTTACATGAAAATAGATCTTGAAAAATGAGAGGGGAGAAAGAATCCGTTACAAAAATTTCGGCAGCCTAACGGCGCCACTTAAAACATCATAAAACAAAATAATGAGAGTAAGAGGAGATCTTTCATTATATGAACATAAAAAGGGCATTAAGGGGAGTATAAAAGAACATCCTCCAACATAAGAAAATGGAGCAAAAAGGAATGACATAAAAGAGATCACTTGAAAAGAAAGAGAGGGGTCGGATCCCTTACCTTAAAACGTAACTCTTAAAACTCAAAGGTTTGGACCATGAGGGATTGGGGGCACCTTGAGAGGACTCCTTGGGAGGTAAGGAGACCAGAACTTCGTTGGGGGAGAGTTGGGAGTGAAAAATAAAGGAGCAAAGGGTGGGTATTTATAGGGAAAGTGAGGGGACAAGGCATTAATGGCCAAGGGACACCTCATTAGTGGTTTTGGAAAAACCGTGGGCTTGCCCATGGTATTTTCCCATGGTATTGGCCACTTGGGACACCTCATACCTTATCTTACTATTCATAAGTCGAACATATTGATTACATACTTAATACATCATTTAATGATGTCATTAAACACCTGTAACTTAAAAACTGTATTTTCACTATTCATCGAAAATTCAACTTTCTCAGAATAATCCCAAAATTTCACCTTAACCAAATATCAATGCTCTGATTTCAAAAATGAAATCCATTTTATAAAAATAATTTTCTAAATATTTTTAATTAAATTTTTAATTAAAAACACTATTCATTGAAAATTTATTTTTTTCAGAAAAATCCCCAAATATTACCTTAACATAATATCGATGCTCTGAGTTCAAAAATGAAGTCCATTTTATAAAAATAATTTTCTAAATAATTTTCATTAAAATTTTAATTAACAAACACTATTCATTCGAAAAAACTAACACTTGAATAATAATTTATGAAACCGTTATTTAACCATTTTATTGAATCACATTAATTAATCAAAGTGCCTAGCTTATTTTAATACTTTCTTTAAGTGAGATTACTAATCCATTTGGACACATTATTAATACTAATCATAAAATCACTATTCATAATTTACTATTCATCAAAAATCTAGTTGATATTATTAGACTCTAAATTTCGTACTGAACATAATTGTAGAAGACCATTTTTTGAAAATCATTACACATTTTTAATTATTTAAGGTTTACATAAACATATCTAAAATATCCTTTTTCTAAAATTCATCAAAAATATGCATACTATATTTATCCGGTCATTTGAAAATTCATAAAAGAAATAAAATTTTTTATTTAAAACAAAGGATTACACGAGACAATTACGATCTCCTTACATAGCCCCTTATCACACCAGCATAGGACCTAGGTGTAAGGTGTGCTAAGGTGAGAGAATCCGAGGGAGGATCGGCCAACATCGCACGAGTAGTAATTTCTATCAGTTTGAACTTCTCGTGAAGGCGATCTCGTTCTAGCTTTATACGATGAAGTTCATCTTGGGTTTGGTCCAGAGGAAAGCCCACTGGTGCTACCTCCTTCCCAAGTTCTGTTAGATGGGCATCGATCGGTCCAAGACTACTGGGTGAGGCCATCGAATCTTCTTTCTATATTAATTAACCAAGATTGCTTGTATTTAGAGACAATAGTCAAAATGTTTAGTTTCCAGTGGTCATATTCACCAATAGTCAAATAACAGTCAAAACCCAACAGTGTCATTTTAATTATACTCATTTTATCAAATGAAACATTTTTGTTGAGTATAAAAATAAAATAAAATAACACATAAAATTAGGAAACAATATTTTTTTAAAATTTCGGGTCGTTATAGGGGGGTTGTCTGGGAGGCTGTCCGGGGGGCTGTCCAGGGTCCAAGGAGGATGGTGGGGGTTGTTCAGGGTCCAAGAAAGAGGGGGTCTATCCAAGGAGTTCCCAAACATACAAAACTCTATAAACATGCTCAAGATACACAACCACTAAAAGACATCAAAATCCATGAAAACAGACAATATATAAAAATAACTCAACTCCAATACTATACTATGGGTCTAGATAAAACCAACAACTAGAATAGATTAAACATAAAATCTCAGTAATATGAGTAAAAAATGTCATGGATCAACTTATACCACATCACCATCATCATCACCCTCATCCTCATCCTCTCCCTCCTCAACGCCCTCCTCCTTTCCCTCCTCCTCATCCTCGCCATCCGCCTCGCCCTCCTCCTCTCCCTCCTCTTCCACATCAGACTCATCGAAATCATCATCATTAGGCTGGAAATTGTCTTGACAACCACTAGAACTGCCACCTGGTGCACCATATAAAGAAGAAATCGATGATATATATTCATCAAAAGCTATGCTGGCCTCTGGTGGAAGTGTTGGACGTAGAACATCAATAAATTTCATAAATGCACTGTTTGCCCTAGCAGACTGTTCTGCCGTCTCTGTGGCCCTTTTTCCAGCCTGTTCTGCCTGTGTCCTAACTTGATGATGCTCGATGGAACTACAACTCATACCCGAGGAAGGCCAATACCTTGTCGGGGCTATACTAGGTCGACAGCGTACTCTGCCCGGATGCTCCTCTCCCAAGACCTGATGTAAGTGATCTTTTGGCCCAAAATTGTCTAGTTCTTGGGCATCGAGGGCCTCTAAAGAAGCCTATTACAAATATAAATATATTTTTAATTTAGAAAATAGTTATTAAAATATAAAATCAAAATATTTAAACTTACAATCTGCTGCTGAGTCGCTTCATTGACGGCACTTCCATCATTTTTTTGTCTACTCGAGCAAAATAGATTTGATCGAGGCACACATCCTTCAATATTCCATATTTTCCCCTACAATGACATTGAAAACTAAAGTTATATGAAAACTTTAGCAAAATATAAAATAATTTATGAAAAAAATAAAGTGTATGTCGTAAAGAAAACTTATAAAAAATTGTCATATTTGCTTCCTCTCATGATCTGGCATCATATTACGTCTTAGTGTGTGGAGGTATTTTTTTGAATCAATGTTTTTTTTTATTTTTTCCAGATGATTCCTAAATGAAATTTCATAATGAAAAAGATAGTATTAATGCAAAACATGAAATTTATTATTTAAATACCTCAAATGTAATTAATACGTTAAACTCGGTAGTCATCCAATGAGTAATCATCTGATGATACTTCTCTATAGGACAATAATCCATGACTGGTACCGCCTCTAACTCAGTGCCAACTCTAGCATGCCTGCCAATATACAAATCATGCTTGTAGGCTCTCCAAAGCTCGCCTAAATTCTTTAGAGGTTCCAGTTGTGCACCCTCACCAACGGGAAAATTAAATCGAAGCTGAAATCAAAATATTAATTCATATAAATAAAAATAATAATTCACGGCATTAAATACAACAGATTTTTTACCCATATCTCTGCCCAATCACTATCCCTGACCTCATGTGGAAAATGTCTCCATGATAGCGGGATTCCAGGAATGATGTCAGAGTATTTGGCAAGCGTCGCCAAAAAACTCTGACATTTTTGCCCTGTTTTCTCAACCATTTGGTTGTCTTCATTATAATCCACCATAACATGTGTGCGGTGGTTCCACAACACACACATGCGTGTATGCCCCCACCCCCACCTCCTATTAGTAGATGTATCTGACATAAAAGAAAAACTAATATTTTATCAAAACATGTTATAATGAAAATAAATATTGCTATAAAGATTTGTTAGGGTTCTATAAATATACCTGCGCCAGTCTGATCGCTAAGAGCCCCTGGGTCCACAAAAACTGATGGAACACCCTGTGGTGGAACAGGAGTCGAAGACGATGGAATATAGAATCTCGGAGTGACATAAGTACAAGGAAAAGAAGATGGGACATCTGTATGACCAGATTCTGACTGGGGAGTGGGATTCATCATGGGATATGAAAAAGATGGGCCATAAGATGCAAAAGGTGGTGAAAACATGGGAGGCCTAAATATCCCGTGTATCCCTAATGACACGCCGAGATCAAAATTTGGGAGGGACGACATGTCAATGGGAGGGGCAGGATCCAGTCAGGTACGCATAAATGCTCATCCACCTCTGGTACGAACCCTACTCATACCACCAGCCTCAGTACTAGGACCAGTACTAGGCTCCTCGTTGAATAACTGTCGACGTATATGTGGATCCTAAAAAAATGTTTACAAAAAAATTAATCACATGACGTTATATATTTGTTAAATATATATATTTTAAATAATGTACTCACTGTAGGCACTAATGGTGGAACTCCCATCTCTGTCATTCGACGGTTGTTCTCCATCATTTTTTCCTTTGTCTCTCTTCAATTGGCTGCATTTCCTGCTTTTGAAAAAAATATGTAATTAATTAGAAAAAGAAAACTAATGTGTAACCCAAAAAACTAAATATATGAGGGAATATGGGGATTAATTGGTAATTTAGCAATTAATTGTTTTAGAAGATCTTGAATGGATTTATTAAATCATACAAGTTTTATTGTTCACCAAGTTAGAAATATTGTTTTACTGGGTTTGAATACAGTTCAATTCCATATTAGAAAATGCAATTAAAATAAAACTGCAACCAATAAACATTAAAAATTCACATAACGTTCAAGTCAGCTAAAACATATTTGTGATCAATACTAAATAAATTTGAATATTACCAACCTTAACAACTAAACTCGAGGTAAAACAAAATAATTGAGAACATGGATGAATGATTCTATATATTTTCAACCACAACTTTAGGTTCACAATCAACTCTGACAGTTGAGTTATTCGAGTCCTAAAAAGAAATAAACGGATTGGTTCCAATGGAACTAGGGAAAGTGTCAATTACATCATCACCATCATCAAAAATATGTTTTGGAATTACTTCAACTATGACACCAAATTCAGGTGGAAGTTGTTCTTTGACATAAAAAAACGTGTTTCGTCTTTGATGACAACACATATGGTTCATTGGTAGAAAGAGTGCGAGTCATATTAATTACTCGAAATCCACAATCATCAATAAATTTGATCTATCTCGTCATCGAATCAAACCAATGTCATTTCATCAATGTGACTCATCAATGAGAGTTACAATCCAATATTATTATTTTCTCAAAGACTCCATAATAACCCACATTTTCAAATCACGGTCTACTATCTGATGCATTGGCATAACAATCTTTTTTTGCAGTAACCGTAACACCATCATGTTGTGTTCTCATGTTCTCTTCTCGTTCAGTGAAAATAAATTTGTACTCATTGATAACAATTAATTTATAGTCATGAACCACGGTATTAGGACCAAAATCCAAAGACCTTATTTCCTCAGAGACAGAGTCTGCAGAAAAACTCAATACCCGCAATATAAATGACAATTAAACATAATTAAATATTGATATAATTATTTTAAACAGTAATATTTTACCTTCAATTTAAACCAAGCAGAAAATTATTTCCTATGCAAAGTCTCCCTCCTTCTCAAAGATAAAGAATGATGCTTTCTATTTATTATTATTTTATGTTCCCTAAAGATTAAAAATATGAATAGTTTAACAGATATATATGTATGATATACATATTGAATTTATTTATCCGATATAGTCATTGAAAAAATCACAGTTGAACAAAACTGTGTGATGAGCCATCTCTTGCTCTTCATGTCATAATGACTTCAATGTATATGATCCAGGAATTCTTCCTGTTTGAGGAAGTGATGGAAAACTGGGTTAAATTTTCTCATACTGTTCTTCTTCATTTCTCATTTTTCTGTTCATTATTGTAACAAGATCAGACAAATACATTGAGTAGAAGTCTATACATTCTTTATCCAAGTAACCCTTCACGATAGAACCTTCTGGATGATTCCTGTTTTGGACATAAGAGTTTAATGTGTACATATTTATTTCAGTTGGATACATCCAAAGAAAAGAAAAATGTCCTCTAAGAAGTATTAATGTGGTAATATGGATAGTCAGATGTTGCATGCATGTGAAAAATGATGGAGGAAATATTTTATCCAACTCACACAAAATTAATGGGCCATCTGTCAACATTTTTTGCAAGAAAGACTTGGAAATATTCTTAGCACAAAGATCTTTAAACAAATGGCACAACCGAAAAACAGTCACCCTTAAATTATTGGAAAAAAGATGAAGAATTTATATTGGAAGAAACTCATGCAGTAGAACGTGATAATCATGAGCCTTTAATGATTTTATCTTCAACTCTCTTCTGTTGACCCGTTTAGATATATTGCTTGAATAGCCATCAGGAACTCTAATAGTCTATAATACTTCCAAAAATTGTTTTTTTCGTAGGTGTCATCACATAAGAAGCACATGGAAGTTGCCATTTATTTTAACTGATTCGCACAGGATGCAATTATGGTCTGATTCCCCAATCCACCAAGTCACGCTGAGATCGTAAATCATCTTTTGTATTCCCCTTGACATTTAGAAGAACCGAATGCAACATATCGCATATATTATTTTCAATATGCATTACGTCTAAATAATGACATAAAAAATTGGTTGACCAATAAGGAAAATCAAAAAAGATACTCATCTTCCTCCAATTATAACAGGTTTTAGTGGAAACGTTCTTTCTCTTTACAGATTTCATTTGACCCTTCCCGAATGAAAAACTGAAATCTTTCAATTCATTAAGAACCTCAGTTCCAGACATACACTAATGTGGATCATTGATCTCTATGTTATTATCAAATCGTCGACGATTCATTCTATATGGATGATCCTTTGGAAATAATCGTCGATGTCCCATAAAACGGAAACTACAGCGATGTTTCAGTATTCTAGATCATGTCTTCATCACACAAACTAGACACGATAGTTTTCCCTTCGTGCTCCATTCATAGATCATTTCAGTAGTCAAAAAATCAATGATCTTCTACATAAGCGCATCACGCATCTAAAATATGTATTTCGAACATGCATCGTATGTGCGTACACCCACATCCCAAAGAAGTTTAAAATATTTTTTTTAAAGGATTCATGTATACATCTATATCATTTCCGGGATCAGAAGGGCCAGATATCAATATAATCAATAAAGTTTAAGGATTTTTCATACACAACCATGGGGGATGGTTATGAATGTGTATGAAAACTGGCCATGTGCTGTGCGAAGTAAGCATCTGCCCAAATTGTTTAAAACTGTCACATGAAAGAGCCAGTCTCGCATTACGCATGTCGGATGCAAATTCAGGATATCGAGCATCAAATATCTTCCATGCAAATCCAACTACTGGGTGAACCAACTCTTCATTATTCTTTTTTCTCTCAGTGTCACGCCATCACATTTTTACTGATATTTCATTAGACATTAAAAGTTTATGTAATCTGGGGATAGATGGAAAGTGCCAAATTACTTTTTTTGGCACATGAGTTGGTGTTCCATCATCTTTTGGCTTCCATCGGGTGGTTCCACATTTGATACAATCATTTCTTTCAGATTCTTCCTCCCAAAATAAGCTGCAATCATTCGGGAAAGCATGCATTTTTTTTTGAGAATCCAAGTTCATCAACTAACTTCTATGCCATATAGTGGTTTGAGGGAATATCTGCATCATCAGGAAGTAAGTCCTTCAAGAATGTAAGAATGTAATCAATTGCAGTATTTGAAATCCCATATATTGTTTTCCCATGAAACAATTGGATTAAAAATTCCAACTTTTTCATTTTACCACATTTTCGATATACTAGAGTCGTCGCAACATCATTAAACTTTTTCACCCTATCAACATTATCATTTTCATTGGATGCATCATGTGTGCTTGTATAGAAATATTGTTGGTTGGACATCCTTTCCTTATCGTGATGCCGAATAAATGGAAACTGATCATATATCAAACTCTCTATTTCAGTTCAATCATTTGGATCATCAACATTTTGAGATTCTATTTCTCTCCATTGTGATACCACACATAATAGTTTGTTTGGAAACCATATTTGGTTATATGGTAGCTAACTGCTTCACGACTCAACCATGGTTTTCCAACACAATTATAACATGGTCAGTGTAAGCTACCACTATCTGAAGCCTTGTCAAATGAAAAATCTAGAAAGCGGTTCGAATTATTTTGAAAATCAGTTGAAATCTGATGAGTTTCGTACATACAACTTCTATCCATTCTGTAAAAAAATTCAATAATTCATTTCAAAGAAATTAAATAATATAGAAGTTCAATCAATAAAATATTTAGGTAAAGGATAATTGTTTACTTTATATAAAAGCATAACTGACACATTACTCTATATGAGAATCATATTAAGAAATACAATAAAATACAGTGAATATATGAAAATAAGATATAGAATTTCTAATGCCAATATTCAAGGATTTCCTAGTAATATATTGGAAGTGGATCAAGGAATACATAATCCTTAAGGGTCTTGTTGGGAGTACATGAGTTTTATACTTTAACTTATTCATGGAGATTAGGACGAGGAGTAGAATGAGGATCACATCAAAAGTTGTTATGGCCTCATCAAGTCTCACCTTAACCATGGATTAAAAGATCCTAGTTTTGGGTAAATATATCATAGGTTGGTAGGGTGTATTCATTGAATCATGTCCCAATTGATTTTGGAGATGGACATTCAAAAGTTATAGGTATGGATTTGATTAGAAATACATATAAAAAAGATATCCAGGAATTGCGACATCCCAAACCAAGATGCCACTCATTAGTGACCCGAACCCAGATGGCCACATGGCCTAAATCCCATCTATCAACTAGGAGTTAATAATTAAATGCACATGACCAAGCTATTTTTTTCCTGAGATATATATCAGAAAGTAAATAATTTTTAGGAATGAACAACATTGGTGAGTTCTATGATGGTTATACTCATTTATTATGGGTTCCTTCCTAGGATAAAAAATGATATAAATACCTTAATAATGATTTATGACTACCTATGAAAATTGTGACATGAATTCCTAACACTCATTCTGAATTTCAAAAAATATTACAACTGTATGTCCGAACCGCTTGATGGAGTAGGAATAAATGATCATGTAATAGAGTAAATTTTGGTTTTATCACCATTCACACATGAAAATGACCCCAAACTCACTCTAGTGGTTTAGGTGGAAGATACACTTCATTGAATGACTTATAGTGTGGGTATCATCATCTTAATGTGAAGGTGTGATATTTCGAAGATAACATTTAGGGGTACATTCATAATACATGAGTATCTTATCGTTCCTCTTAGGATAAAAAATTCTATAACTCTATTTATGGATAACCAACGAAATCATGTCAATAGAACTTAAATTTAAAATAAACCAAGGATAAAATAACTCAAGATCACATTGACCTCTTCAATATAAACCAAAATTATTCTATACAGATAAATCACAACAAAATCACAACCTAAAATGATATATTTATTATGTTCATAAGAGGATCATAATACACAATACATTGCAGAAAAATGGAATGAAAAAAATATAAAATAAATGAAGTCACACCTACTGATTTAGAATGGAATAACAAAAAATATTGAATCAAAGATAGAAGCCCCGTTTGAAATTAGAGTTAGCACCCTCTAAAGTAGGATGAGAAGTAGGGTTCAAACCGTAACCTAAAATTATATATGCCTTATTTTCATAAGGGGATTATAATACACACTAGATTAAACCAAAATAGAATGAAAAAATCTAAAATAAATTAACACAAACGTACCAATTTAAACGGGAAGAAGAAATTTGAAATAAATGAACTCACACATACCAATCTAAACGGGAATAAAAAAACGTTGGAAACCAGACCTGTTGTGTTGGGAAGTAGAGTTTGCTTTGATATTTGGAGGCAAACCTTTGAGATGGTTGAGGTTTAGGGAAACAAATTTGAGAGGGTGTGTCCAGCTCTCGGTTAGGGAAAACATTTTGAGATCTCTAGAGTTACAGATCAATGATATTTGGGGATTTTCTTTCCCAATGGTTTTTTAAAACCGTTAGGAAAGTTATGTTATCCCAACGGTTATAAACCATTGGGTAAAAAATCTCCAGAACTATACCCAACGGTTTAAAAACCGTTGGAAAACCTCTTAATTTCTACTATACCCAACGGTTTACTGAAAATGTTGGAAAAAAGCACACCATTATCACTATACACAACGGTTTCAATGAAACTGTTGGCAAAGAAAAACTAGTATATTGATATACTAACAGTTATACAGAACCGTTGGTATAGGATTATTATCCCAATGGTTTTTTAAACTGTTGGGAATATTGCATTGGTATATCTTGCATTTCCAGTAGTGGCAGAATGATAGAGTTATTGCCTATGTGTCACGACTGCTAAAAATTCATGAGAAAAACTACCCTACTCATGATCTTGAGTTAGCAGTTTTAATCTTTTCTTTGAAGATATGGAGACATTATCTCTATGGTAAAAAATGTGAGATATATAACGATTGCAAGATTTTGAAATATATTTTCTCACAGAAAGAACTCAACATGAGGCAAAGATGATGGATTGAACTAATCAAGGATTATGATTGCATGACACACTACAACATGAGGAAGGCAAATAAGGAGGCAGATTCTTTAAGCAAAAAATATCATGGAGTTTCGAACAAGATGAGAGTTGAAATGGATACTATTCTCATGGATCTAGAAAAGATGGATATGGTAATAACCATAGAAGATGTATCATCAATACTTTTTCAAATGGTTTTCAAACCATCTTTATTAGAAAGGAAAAAAATTTCTCAAGTTGATGATGAGGAGTTTCAAAAGAAGATTAAAGCTGTGAATAATGAGTTATTGAGTGACTTCGTATATGAAGATGGAATTTTGAAATGTGGGAAGAGACTTTGTGTTCCTGATATACCTGATCTAAAAAGGGAATTGTTGGATGATTCTCATAGTTCCAATTTCTCTATACACCCTGGGAGCACCAAAATGTATAGACATTTTAAGGAACATTTTTGGTGGGACAACATGAAAAGGGAGATTACTGATTTTGTGTTAAGATGTATGGTTTTTCAAAAAGTGAAAACTGAAAGGAAACATCGTGGAGGAGTCATGCAACATCTTCCCATACCTGAATGTAAATGGGATGATATCACGATGGACTTTTTCATGGGTCTACCAAAGACTCCTAGAAGGAACAATGCAATATGGTTCATTGTTGATCGTTTTACCAAGTCAGCACATGTTCTTGCTATAAGGGAAGATTTACCCCTTGAACATTTAGAAAGACTATATATTAATGAAGTTGTAAGACTTCATGGAGTACCACTATAGATTTTTTCTGGTTGTGATCCCTGTTTTACATCAAAATTATGGAAAATTCTTCAGAAATCCCTAGATACTAAACTTCATTTAAGCAATGCCTACCACCCCCAAACTGATGGACAATCAGAACAGACTATTCAAACCATAGAGGACATGCTGAGATCACGCTCACTTGTCTTTCAAGGTATGTGGGATCAATATTTACCTGTGGTTGAATTTTCCTATAACAATATCTTCCATTGAAGTATTTAGATGGCACCATATGAAGCATTATACGGAAAGAGATGTCGCACACCAACCGGTTGGGATGATGTTGGTGAAAGAAAACTTGTAGGCCCAAAACTTGTGGAGGGAAAGATGGAAAAAGTGAAGGTAATACAAACCCACATCAAAGCATCTCAAAGTAAGCAGAAGAGCTATGTCGATAATCAAAGGAAGGATTTAGAATTTTAGGTAGCAGATCATGTTTTCTTGAAGGTATATCCATGGAAGGGTGTTATACGTTTTGGTAAGAAAGGAAAATTGAGTCCCAGGTACATCATACCATTCAAAACTCTAGAACAAATTGGGGTTGTAGCTTACCCCTTGGAAATGCCACCAAGTCTCTCCAGAGTTCACGATGTGTTCCACGTATCACTGTTGAGAAAATACATGCTTGACCCA
This sequence comes from Viscum album, assembly GCA_963277665.1. Lineage (NCBI taxonomy): Eukaryota > Viridiplantae > Streptophyta > Magnoliopsida > Santalales > Viscaceae > Viscum > Viscum album. The sequence goes on along the minus strand of OY728163.1, from coordinate 76,116,870 downwards.
ATGCATGTACTCACCTATGAGGAATTTGAACTGGAACCTGATTTGTCTTATTGCGAAGAGCCTGTTAAGGTTCTTGATACAAGATAACAAGTTCTAAGAAATCAGACGACTCGTCTGGTAAAAGTACTATGGTGAAACCATAAGATGGAAGAGGCAATGTGGGAAACCGAGGAACATATGATAAAGAACCACCCGAGTATTTTTATGCATTAATATTCTAGAAATTTTGATGATGAAAATATTTGATGGTGGGGAGAATGTAACACCCCAATCTTCCATGGTACGCTTCTCTTTGAATAATACAATATCTTGTGTTGTATGCAACTTCGAGTTCTAACACACCACAACCAATCAAACTAGCCGTTATGAATAGTAATACCCACTTTTTGAAATTTTATAAATTTTATCTTTCAAAATGTACTTCATTTTCGGAAACGGAATATCAAAATTAGCTTAGGGTGAATTTTTGGTATTTTTCTGAAAAATTACAATTTTTGATGAATAGTGATAAACAATGTGTTATAGTTTAAAACTGAATTTTTATTTAAATAATTATTCATTTTATTTAAATTTATTTTTGGGAAAAATAGATACATAATATGTATATAATTTCAATGTAATTCATTGGAGTGAGTTTATAATAATTTTATATATATAAAATATTTATTGAACTTTTACCGTCTTTTACCCACCTCCTAGGAGCATTTGAAAATTTACATAAAACATAATTTTACTGCTTCTATGAGTTTAATTTCAAAATTCTGAGAGACATGGATGATATCAGTAAGAAAAATGTGGTTCAACAAGATGAAAATAATTTTTGGTGAATAGTAAATTTTTATGTTTATTTACCATGTTTTAAAGTTAATAGGGTAATTAAGGGTAAAAATGATATTATTATTATCCTAACACAAGTTATAATTATATTGGATTTGTGTAATTCAACCAAAAACAACCTTAGGAATAAAATATGATCCTTTAGTTCCACTTGGATTAGATTATGACATTTATTATTATTTTATTTAAAGAAGAGTTAAAAGAGTTAAAATCAATGTTTAGTAACTAAAACATTCTTAATATAGGGTTAAAAAAGAGAATAATTCGACTATTAATATTCATTATAAAGCTAAAAATATTTCCTACATAATGGTATTTTGTTTATATTTTTTATATATTAGATAATTTAATTTATTTATGACACAATAATGATGCAGTAATTACCTAATTAACGAAATATTAAAATAATTGATATTATAAATATCCAAATAAATGTAATTTGAAACTTTTTATGAATTAAACTAATTTTATAGGTTAATATGACATATTAGGGTGGTTAGATGAACTTTTTTCAAAGTAATAATGTTGTTATAATCTTAGCAAAAACAAAATACCAATTACTGTCAAAATTGACATAAAAGAGTTTTTCAATAAAAATTAATTTTATTAATTGATATTATATACCTAGAAATCTATTTTTTGGCCAAAAGACATATAAAATTATATTTTTAACATTAATGAACCACTTGGGCTTCTCCTGGAAGTATATAGTAAGGTTATTAACAATATAACATAAAAATACAAAGAGACATGGTAAATGTCAAACTATTTAACTAAGAGTTAAATATAAAAGATTAGGTTAATATAGTGACCCAAACCTATATAAAACCTATTGGTTGAGTGTTGTTCGACCCATACCCACCTTATCCTTTAAATAATACATTTTGGATCCATTATAAACCAAAAATGATTTTATTATAAAATAATATTTCTAGATTTTCCTAAGGTGCCCCTCGCCCCTCTTATAAAAGGGAACTACCTCATCTCTCTAATTCACACCTTCAAAGCCATTTTGATCTGCCAAACCCTTCCCAAATACCCTCTAAACTGTCCTACCTTCATCCTAGAGGCCTTCCATTAGTCATAACGGAAACATAATGATCCATTTTGATCAAATCAAAAGGATGAACCCAAAGAAGAGGTAAATATTTCATCACCTCTTTCAAGTTCCATTCTTCTTCCACTTCCTCTTTCTTTGTTGTTTCCATTATAAAATAATAACTCCAGTATCTTCTATATAATATGATGTTATTATAAATATGTTACAACCATATCCATTATTCTATCCATCCTTTGAATGACATGTCACCATACGTGCGTAAGTACGGCTTACCGTCTCCACGCCGTGGTGTAATTGTTATTCAATACATTATTATTTGGGTGGGTATAATAATGATGTGTAATTGATGTAAATAATAAATATAACATGATAATTAATTTGTATATATTATATACCATCTAATTATATATTATTTTAATTACAAAAGAATGATATTGTCTCTCGTTCATACGTACGGATTACCCTCTCCACGGATGCGATGAGATTTATTCCCCATCATATGCATTCAAGACTAATTTTCACTTGATGATGAAAAATAATTTTTAAAAACTTGATATCATTATGGGTATGAAGAAGATACATCCCATCCATAACAAATATGACTCACATAACAAATAATATAAAGGAAAACCAATCCGTTAACACTCGAAACGATGATAATACTAAGATATTATTAACAAAGCAATGTTAAAATATCATATATGATATCATATTAATGTATATGATACTTTTATAATTTAATGACAAATATTTCACCATTATACAGGAGGTTAACCTACCCTTTACCAAGGAAAATTACAAGGTAAGGGTTCATTTCACAATCTCTTTATTATCCGAGGTTGTTTTTACGTAAGTATCTACTAGGACCTCTTTGTCATCCACATCCATGTTTCTTAAAAATGTATTTCAAAACATTATTACTATTTACTATACTATGGGGTAAAGTCATTTATACCCGTATTTGAACTTATATGTTTTGAAAGGAATCTTTCTGTCGTTTTCCAAACAAGGTACTTTATGGCCTTTTGGACAAAATTAAGGTAAGAATGTTTTTTTAACTTATACAACGGGTACAGCTATTTTTTTCCCTTATAACATCATCGAAGCATCCATTACAAGATAATAAGAGTATTTTCAAAATAAATATTTTCTCTATAATTATGTGACTCTTAAATTTTTTCAAAATATAAAGATATATTTCTCTAAAAAAGGTTTTGATTTCATCTATGTCAACGTCCTTTGATGGATTTCAGGTTTATTTTTAAGTTGATTTATTATGATACAAAACTTACATATTGTATTGAAGGTTTTGTTATATGTTTGACTGAGGATGTGCTATTTTTATACCATTCATGGTTTATGGTTAAAGTATTGACATTTCATATTCTAGTTTTATTACAAATGTTTATGTTATATTTCAACCTTTTCATATGAGGAATGTATTGGACTCTATAAGTGTCGGGTGGAGCCTGCTATAGCTCATCGATGCATTAGTGGGTCTCATGAGACAACTAGACATGGAATTAGCCGAGGCCTTTCCCATTTTGATATATGGTTTTCGCCGAGGCCTTAATCATTTTTAGACATCTTGGCTGAGACCTTGACAAAATGTTTCTGAATGTCCGGCATTATACATTCCCTCATTATGAAAATAATATTGATGGTTTGTGTGGTCATTCGACTAGTAGAATACCCATCATTATATTATATTATGGCATTATTTACTCATCTCATATTCCTATTATTAAAGTATTCATGTTTATTATTGATAAATGTATGTGGTTTCAATTATTCATCATGCATAATATTTATGTTATCTTCCACTGTATTTCTTACCCTTACTGAGCATTTGAGATCACCACTTTCTTATGTGTCATTTTCCTAGGATATGAAGAAGTTATTTATGAGTGACTTGCAAGAATAATCTAGGAGGCTTGGATGCTTCTAATGGAATAAATTTGTGTTGTATTTATTTTCAAGTTGTAAAGTTGAACTTTGTATGAATCTTGTTTCCAATAATACTAAACTGGTCGGTATTTTGAGACATGATTTCCTTGTGATCATGCCAATGTTATGTAATAACTCACCTACTCTGGGTAAATAGGGTCGGGGAATTACATAAGATGTAGGTACGCTTGAGGATCATGTGTGATAGTGACACAATTTAATGTTGAGCCTATGGATGGATGTTTCATCCACTGTGGTTTTATAGGACCTTTCCTCCATTATCTAGTGAGAGAGATTCTGCACTAATGCCACATTTAGAAGTGAGTTAATAAGATTTTACTTAAGAATGGATTTTATGTTAAACTGAATGATCATTCTGAGGTGGTGGTTGTGGTCGGGGCCACCAAACACTGGACTTACAACACTAAGAGGGTATACTTACTCATGGTATTCATTTTATATCTCAGGGATGAAGTTCATGCCAAATGTATATAGTTCTTTTGATACCTGAAGATTATAGTTTTATACCTTCTATTGTGATAGTAACTAATTGGGTAGTCTTTACGTTAGTGTAATATCTTCTTGATATAGGTTTTTATCATTCCTTCAAATCAGTACCTATTGTGGGGAGCATTATGCTTAATGTTTATTTTTATTATGGCATGATGAAATATGATACCTTACTGGGATTCAATCGGAGATAATACGCTACTGAATGGGGTTTCCCTATAATATTGGTGGGTGCCATATCATATAGGACCTCTCTTCCCTAGAGAATATATGATTTTACATCATTCTCGAGATGGACTAGTTGGTTTACCATCACGTGTACATTGATTGTTATCAGAAAAAGGTGACTTTCACATCACTAGAGGTTTGTATTTTTATTCAAAAGGGTAAATGGGACATCCAAGAGATCTAATATGGGATTGAGTGTCTTGGGATGTGTGGTATAATAGCCTAGATTTCATTCCTATATCTGGATGCTCATGAATCACATCATTCTAAATTCCATCCAGTGATTGTTATTTTGATGGACATATTCTTAGTGGAATTTTCAGAACTAACTTTGTAGAGAGAGGCAACATCTTCCTTCAATCTAGTGTAGGAGTTTCACTAGTATCCCCTCTTCCTTATAGTATTTATACTACTAGTTTTCAGAAGCTATATATGAATTTAGAGTTCTTGGATGCAAAGTGGTTTATATGAAACAATACTTATCCATGGGGTTTTTTAATAATTTTCATCAATTAGGTGGATGGAACCCTTTGTTTATGTGTGTATCATTATAAATTTATCTATTTAATGATAAATAATTTGTATCCTTTTCCCCAAATAGATTATCTCTTTAACCATCTCTAAGGTTATCATCTTTTTTATGAATATTGATATGATATTGAGTTGTCATCAAGTGTGTGTTTGTCCTTCAGAGATAACTTGTACATATTATCATAGTAGGTATGGTATCTTTGAGTATCATGCTATGTTTTTTGGTCACATGAATGTGCTAGAAGATTTAAATTCTCTAATGAATCGTGTTTTTCATTCACATCTATATTCTTTTTTGGTGGTATCTGTTGATGATATCTTAATGTATTCCCACACTCAACACGACCATGAAAATCATCTTAATATCATATTGAATATACCTAGAGAGCATAAATTATATGATAAGATCAAAAAATGTCACTTTTTAATGAATAATATTCACTTCTTGGGTCATATTATCTATGAGACCGGAGTATCAGTTGACCTAGAGAATGTATGAAATGTAGTTTCCTAGGACTATCCCACTGAAACCTTTTATTTACAGAGTTCCATTGAAATAAATTGATATTATGGGAACTTCATGCATGACTTATCCTACATAGAAGAACCTCTTATAGTCTTGACTAAGAAGAGTGTAACATTTTCATTGTCATATGTTTGTGAGGCGGACTTTTAGGAGATCAAATGGATAATGACTTCAGTGGCGATCCAGATTCCTCCAGGGCTGGGAAGAATCTATGCAATATATTGTGATTCTTCAAGTATTAGTCAATGAGATGTTATGATGTTTGATGAGTTATAAATGGTGTATGTCTATCATTAGTTGAGGATACACAAGTGGAATAAACTGATGTATGATCTTAAGTTATCCATTTTTTTGTTTCCTTGTTCTTATGGAGGCATTACATACTAGGAGCGAATTTTGTAGCTTAAAAGAACCATAAAAGCCTCAGTTAAATATTTAAACAGTTTTAATTGAATCTCATGAAATGAATATGGATTGAATACTTATATTATTTTGAAATTGATCTGCTCCTTAATCATGGAAATTGAAGAGAAATAGTCGATGATCTAAGAAGGAGTTATCAAACACAAGTAATTCAGGAGGCCAACAAGGAGTGGTAGATTATGGAATTAGTTTTCAGATATTTACATGGTGTTAAATAGTATTAATAGGATAACATTTAATTCATATTTATTAGTAAATTTTACTCTTATGGATAGGGTGATGTTTATATAGCTATCTAATTGTGAGGGCTTGGTCCTATGGGAGAACGTTGGTGGTGATGACCCGTCTCTTAGTTGGACCATTATCAATGATGAAATTTTACACAATCATGGAATCATATGGGTCTCTACATACATCCATTAAGAGTTAATGAGAGAGTATCATGCCTCTATTTGTGCTGAGAATTTTTTTCTTATGAATATGTATCATGAATTATGCAGTCAATACTGATGTCCATGGATGAAATGGTATATAGATAGGTTTGTTACCAAGTGTTCCACCTTTCAGCAGATGAAGGCAGAGCAGTAGTGATCAGTGGGGATTTTATAGATGTATCCTATTCTAATGTAGACATGGGATGATGTCATCATGGATTTCATGATGGTACTGCCTAGATCAATTCGAGGAAGGGATTCCATATGGGCCATCAAAGAAAAGTTAAAAACGTTCATCTACTTTTTGTGTATCTAGGAGACTAATTTAATGGATGATAACACAATTCTCAACATTCGTGAGATCATGTGACTTTGTGGGGTTCCACATTATATGGTATCAAATAATGAAGCTTGTTTCATGTTGTAGTTCCAATAGGGGTTTAAAATGGAACTAGTTTCACAAGTACTACTGAGAACAACCTATCACCCATAAAATGACAGTTAGTAAAAGAATATGAGATAGGTTTTGAAGGAAATTATCAGAGTGTGTGTCCTTGATTTTCGATATTATTGGGTGAAAAACTTTCCTCTCACCAAATTTTCTTATAATAAAAACTTCCAATAGACTATAAATATGGATCCTTTTGATGACATATACGATAGGTCATTCCATTAATCCATATGATGGTTAAATGTAGGATATGAAGTGCTACTAGTTCCTCATCACATTAAAAATACATTGGAGTAGTTTTAGCATATTAGGAATTGCATGTATATAGATAAGTCTATAATGAATTAAAATGATAATAATTGTTTTCAATCATTAGAGTTCGAGGTGGGAATTCTGATTTTCTTAAAAGTTTCATCTAGAATAGGGCATATATGGATTCAAAAATAAAGGAAATATATCACCTTGTTATGTTGAGCCCTTTGAGATTCTGGAGAGAGTTATAATGGCAACATATCAATTGCAGGTACTTTAGAGGTACCAAAGCATGCACAACATCTTCTACATAACTCAGCTTCACCAATATCATTCTGATCTATCACATATTATTCAACATGAGGATGTTGAGTTAGAGGTAGATTCATCCTTTGAGGTGAATCATATCCATATTATTGATAGTGGAATGAAGGTTCTTTGAGTTTTTCCAGTTCCTATGGTGTGGGTTCTATGGAAGAACATGTAATGTCCCATAACTAGACTCCATTGAATGGTCCCCCAGCCTGGTTACCCACATGACCTCGAGTGCATCTTACCAAATGATAGAGCCTACCTACTTGAATTGAGGGCCTAGGGGTCTCTATGGGGAGACTATACCCTCTTACTAGAGTGTAGCATAATGGTCATACAACAATAGATATAATAGAGGAATCTATATAATAGTCAAAAAAATAGATAACTAAATATGTGCTAAAAATATCAAAAAAATAATCTCAGATAAAAAAAGATGATGACACATTTTATGTTTCTATAAAATAAGAAAAATAGGTATACATGGAATCAATATAATACGAGTGTAAAAATACTAAATATACCAAATGTATTCCTACTAGCATCATGAGCCTTATCTCATTCTGTTTCTCCCCTACTCATAATCAGAAATCAATGACATTTAGTAGGGCTATTTCCTTTATACACACTTACAATCATATAGTGTTTATGGGTACACATTAGGGGATCCAAATGGGTGTGAGATAAAATATGAGTAGGAAACCATCCAACATACAATTATAGGATATATAATAATAATAGTGTTCATTCAGTAATAGAATATGTGAAGGAAGTACTAAAAATAAAAATTCCATAAAGGTCTGGGTTCCCATGGACAACCTTCACTACCAGAAAATCACCACATAGAAGTGTTTTTTCATATGGCGGCGGTTTAAACCACCAAAATATGTTATTGTGGCGGTTTGAAAAAACTGCTACTAAATTGTGTGTTGGTAGACAATATGTGACAATTTCTTCAATTTAGAGGTGGTTTATGGTAACCATCATAGTGAATTCACTTTGCGGTGATTTTCCTTGAGAAAATTAAATGTTTTTTCATAGAAGTTTACATCACCGTGGAAAAAATTCATTTTCTCCCAGAAAACCCCCTCTAAAACCAAGATAACTGCTGTGAAATGATAAAATAAGATGAAAAATGTGTACCAACAGTTTTAACCACCTATAAATTATTTTATTTAGCGGCGGTTTTAACTACTGCTGATAGTAAAATACAACATTATAAGGGAGATTTTAACCAATTCTAAATATGATCCATTTACTTAGTGGCGGTTTAAACAACCTCTAAATCTAGATTTAAAAAAACACAGCTGATTCTGCAACCCTGGTGCTAGTGCCCTAAAAAACCCTTCCAATTTCACATTCACATACATCCTACATCTAAAAGAATACAAAGAAACCAAAATTTTCATAAGAAAATGAACTTTCAAATCCACAGACACTTGTTTGTGTATTACTCATTTCATGGTGTAATTATCTTGCCACCAATCCCATCCATGCGTTCCCCTGTGGGAACTCGTGTTACTCTTATGAAGCTAAATAACCCGAATAGTGTGATCATCCATGATATAACATGTATCACCCATGATGTACAATGTATCAACAACCTATGATCCCATCCATAGTATCCCTTAAAGAGAAAATAAGTTTCCTTCAAGATGTAACTAATACATTGATTTTATTTATGTTTTAAATACTAATGATGCCATGTGTAGAATCATGCCATCTTATAACTCTAGTGGATTTGATTAGGTTCACACCTATAAGACATTTCAATTATAAATTCATAAGGGACGTGTAGTAATAAAGACATAACTCATACAATTTCATTTAATTAATTATATTATCTATTCCGTAATTAAAGGTTTCTAAGAATTGAATAAAAGTAATATGTCCATGTGGACTACCCATGGAAGCTAACACCATACATGAAAAGTTATGTGGTAGGATATGCTTGCATGAATTTCATATGATAAAATCTATTTCTCTATATAAGACTTAGTCCCTAACCACCTAAAAGATTGTTTGGTCAATAAGGCATAAATAGGGGAATGCCACGCCCTCCCATAATTCATTTGAACATCACTTTGATAGTTTAGAAAACAATACACAAAAAAGGGGGGATTTATTAGAAAACAAATAATTATATGAAATCATTAATAGATTACACCGTTATGTATGGTTCAAATTTGAGGATCATGGTCATTAACATGGACAATTTAATAAAAAGGGTATACTAATCCTAATGAACTATGTTCAACAAATTCAACAAAAAATGAACATGTTGATGTATGCAAGTCCTGCCCGAAATCATAGTGGAACAATTTATAAAACTTCAAGACTCTAAGGAAAATTATATAGGCCACCTTCCTAATACCATGTATTACCAACATGACCGATATCAAGGAATATTTCTATCCATATCGAGAGAAATTTTGGAAACATATGAATGCCCTGATAATATGGTGAATTTATTTTCACCAACATAAAGCATCTAAAGAGGAGATAAATGCAGAAAAAGGGAATGAAGATTCCTAGACTCACTAATTTATATAGAACACACTTGACATAGGTAGACTTCAACACCAAATAATGGGGATAAATACAACCCTTTGAGAGGATAGTATAGGGGGAGAATAGGCAGGATCCCCCTTGAGCACACGAATCAGAAATAAAGATATGATGAAAATAAATAAGGACAAAGGGTAATTTTTTGTAATTTCTAGGCTATTTAATGAGGCACACAATTGTTCAACATGGTAATCCATACTTTGTTCCAACCATTCTCATGCCACTAATTATGGAGGGTGTTCGCATAGTTCATGAGAAAATATTGGGAAACCATGCACAAACTGTTAATTCTACCTCCTTTCAATACATACATCATGTTGTACTGGTGAAGGGATATTTGTTTGTTTTCTCTACAATTATGAAACTATTAGGAAGATGGTATAATGATCCAGTGGGATGATGTCAAGTGTGGTATTCACCATATATGGCAACATGTATAAAAGTTTCCCTATTGCATTCATAACATGACACTGGTGAATCATATAATCTTGGTGAAATTCAAGATCATGCCAAGGACAAGGCTTTTGTTTTGAAAGGTGAAACTTGTATATCTTTTTTTTCTCTTATGTTTGTGTATTGGGTTTTGTTAATCGAAATAGAAAAGATAAATTGAGTGAGAGAATAATAAAATCACTCACCTAAATGCGATAAAGTAAAAGTTAATAGGGATTAAAAATTATTAATTGGACTCCAACAATAATTCAATAACCCTCCCAATATTGATCATATCCTTCCTTGGATCTTATAAATTGGTATTATAGTGTAGGTCCATATCTGATTGGGTTATCTATGGGATGTTTATTCTCTTTTTAATGTTGGTAGTTTCTTTCATGATTTATGATGAATTTTATTTTTAGATAAGAATGATTTGACGTTGATTAGAATTTATTTTCTTTAATAACATTGATAAATATGAAAAATATAAAGAAGAAGAAAATTATAATGATTTCCCTATTGAGTAAGGACAAATTTTCTCTATAATAGAATGATTGATATGATAGATCTAGTTTCTAAGGAGAAGTGATGGTGGTTTATTCTACTACTAATGATGTGGACAATCCCTCTACTTTAACAATATCAAGAAGCTCAAGTGTTCAACTAATATTTGTAAATTATTACAAGACTATTTTGAATAAGAGGAAATCATGCATGGGAGTAGTCACATGCCAACTTAAAAACCTAAGAAGTTAATACTATAAAATTTGAAGAAAGTAGGGCTATCCACTAAAAACAAGTTGAAGAGAGTTAAAAACACGGTATTCCCATGAAAATACATAATAAGTTTGATTGTTCATCATTGGGTGACAAACCTAAAAATTTTAGGAAAATTTAATCATAAAAAAATGTTTCATGAAAATAAAGAAACTTAGAATATTCTATGTGGGAAGTCCTAGAGGGCTGTAAATATACCTGAATATATTTTAATGATTTTAGAAATAACCCCAAAAACTCAATGCTGATCCTATACACCATAGATTTAAAAACCTAGAAATTTTTAGACATTATTATATGATTCATAAATATAAGTATCCATTAATACAACATAAGGATCATACATTCCTAGTTTCCTTATAAGAATGGGTTAATAATATATAAAAGGAAACATGAGAAATCAAGAAAATGTTAGGTTGGAAAAATGTTTGGTGGAAACTCTATTCCACACATGATACATATACAAACCAACTATTACCATATTTTTAAAAAATATCAATATTATAAATAATCATTGTCCAATGAAGAACACAACTCGTCACCCTCTACACCTCCATCTCTACTTCCTACTACCAACTGTAAGAACATTATATTGAAAATTAAATTCTCTCGTATATTTATATATAAACATAAAACAAATAAATGTTTTCAAAATAAATGATTTTGAATTTTTGTGATTTAGCTACTCACAACAGATGATGCAATACCATCGAGGGAAAATCTGATCTTCTTTTGATATAAATCAATCAACACATTCAACAAAGTGAATATCTGAGCCCCCGATTCATGAAATGCATTTCATAGAGAAAAAATATCTCTATGAGTATCTTGGGGTATGGACTGACTAAAACTAGGAGTAGATATAGATGAAATTCCTAGTGGACTTCCAAAGACCTCAGATGGTACGGGTCCCAAACCCATACCACGCACTCAACCATGATGCTCTTTCCCAAGGACTTTAGCAACTGGGTCATCCTGGGAAACTGAGTTGGACTGCGTGGGATTGGTATCCCATAGTTATTTAATTTTTACCTATAAATAAAACATCATTCATATTATAAGAAATATATATTCAACTAGTGAGAACTAATAATAAGTTATTATAATGAAAATGAGTTCATACCCCAACTTCTTTGGCAAGCTCTTTAACAAAACTTCCATTATATTTTCCTGTGAACATTCAACCACAATTCTGATCAAGATTCTTGGTGCCCTAAAATTTGTGAATGCGTTAAACAAATATAAGTCAACAATTAAATATATTAACCAGATAATATTTTCAAACAAATATTTAAACAAATTAAAAGATTACCAAAACCGATTTGATTCTAGAAAAACTCTTTGACCCTATAGTATAAGGGATGACTTGCTTAGCCCGGCTTGATGCATTCTTCCTTGAAAGATCCTAAAATAAATAAAATGCAATTCAATAATAATTTATTCAATATTATCTCCTCTTAATATACAAGTATAAATTTAAAATGAGATTAATATAATAATATATATTTAAATACCAGCTTCTTCTCATCATGGTGTCTGCCAAAAAAAACCTTCCGTTTCTTTTTGGGTACCCCATTAGGTATCTTCTCATACATCTATTGGGTGTTCAATGAAGTATTTTTTACATCGCTCCACAATATCCATTTAATATATATCCATTTCTTGCCCAGATTTTTCAATGTCCACTATCGTCCAAGGACATCCGCAACCATAAAATGGAAAAAAAAATTGTACACATAAATTCATTTTGAAAATATTATATTTTAATAACATGATGGTAAATTACACCATAATGTATTAAATTTACCTTTATTTTGGAATAAAAAAACTTCATTTTTCCATGTTGAAGGAATATGCCTCCAATCATCATACGAAATAGGAAGGGAAATGGGCTAAGCAGCCAGCTGGCCTATAATCTGGCAATGTAATCCTACGACATCATCTGTAGGGACCCCATGTGAATCAAAACACATAACTATTACTAAATAGAGAAATAGACTCATATATAATAGTGTAAAAATTATATAAATATGTTAAATAATGTTTTCCTATATAAATACATATGTTAAATAATGAACTCCCCCACTAGAAAATCAAGGAAAGAAAATTAAAAAGTTCCATAAAAGAATGTAGATAATAAAAAACAAACCATGCTATAACAAATGAACTTTATACTACTTTTCGGGAAATCAATACATCAATAGTAGGTCATATACATCGGAATCAAAAATTCCAAAATACCAAACTAGGAAAAACCTTGAAGATGGTCTCAAGTACAATCCTAATCCCAAACTCCAATGATTTTTCCCAGTAATCCAATCATCAAAAATTGATCCTTTCCCAAACCCAAGCCTAAAATCTATTAGCATAAAATTAGGTACTATGTTCCATGTTACCCTGAGAATGGTGTGACTATAATTAAATAGGCAACCACCAATGATTTCTCTAAATATATCCAAACTATAATAATGTACATGTTGAAGTGATACAAATAAAAAAATTAATAATTTAATTAAAAGGTAGAAAATAACCACAAATTCTTGGGCTCTGTGATGAAACTTGAGTCTCATATCTACTATTATCAATCCTTAGGCATGTGACCCTGATCGACCATACCTAATTCAGCTAATATTAGGGTGTCTATGAGCACATCGCATGGAATTTTCCAACCACGGTATCATATCCACCCTTATGGGTATTTTCTTTAGTATCTCAAGACCGCCTATGAGGGGATTACCATGTAGTAACTAAACACATCCAACAATGGAATTTTATTTTGTTAACTCAACACCACATATACTGGTGTCTTCTTAGAGTAACTCAATACCATCTATGAGATCATTTTCTTGTAATAACTCGTCACTTATTAGGAGGGTGTTTTCATTTTTATAAACGATACAATCTGATGAGAATTTTCCAAACCAATACATATGACAATATCATTTTATAAGAGCAACTCCAATCTACCCCATTTACATCATTTTACAATAATGATCCCATTTAAAATTTTTAACATTTACTAATTCAATTTAAAAATTCATTTGAATGCATAGTCTATGCATTCACATCATAACATCTTTCTACGACTTCGTAACCCAAGGTTTACCAATTTACTATGTCAACATAAAATCATAACATGACCATTTAATTTCACAATACCATGTTAATAATAATTCATAATTTTATATTTTAACACTTATGAATTTATTAGGACCAAAACAAGGGGCACATCTTAATCTTAGGCTTTTCCATAGATTCACCCTTCATTTTATAATGATTTATAATGCTTTCAATTCCATTTATAAAAACAATGATCATGAAATTCTATTTCATAACCATTGATTTATATCAGAATTTATTTTTAAACCCCACAAACATAGTGAGTAATATAATGATACAAATACAATACAAGATCATGTTTTCAACTAGAGTTATCCCTTTAATATTATACACTTTCTTTTATAAAACATGGATTACCTTTTTATTGTACAATTCCAGGTTCAATTTATCATTATAGAACTCCATTGGGAATTTCCTTTTTCTAAGGTTCAAGGTATGCAAAAGGGGGTGTTTAAATAAGGAAAATGGGAATTAAAACTTTAAATTTAAACTAGTTCAATACAAGTATAGGCCGGTATGACCAAAAATGCATCACTAAAAAAATGTCAAACTATGGGTTAATTTTAAGGACCACCTACCTTATCCTCATAGACTCACAATCATATAATATCGGAAATTGGTTCTAGATAGAATGTAAAAAAAGTGATAAAATGGCTTGGAAAGAGGGAATGTTAGACATAAATAGAAATAACTCAATTAACGGTGAGATGAGAGAATAAGGGAAGTACACAAAGATGTAGATTTACATTAGGCTCACCAACACCTCCGATGAATTTCGATTTATACAAGGTATAAGTAAGATCTCTCCATGGAAGAGAGGGAGGAGGGGAGGGTGAAGAATAAGGGGCTACTAGCCAGAAATGGGAGGAAAATAAAGGGTATTGGAATATAAAATCATAAGGTAAATTAGTAATATCCCAATTTTTAAGGGTTTCATGGTTTGTATTCATAGTTCACCAAAT
This sequence comes from Viscum album, assembly GCA_963277665.1. Taxonomy (NCBI): domain Eukaryota; kingdom Viridiplantae; phylum Streptophyta; class Magnoliopsida; order Santalales; family Viscaceae; genus Viscum; species Viscum album. The sequence continues at coordinate 76,101,497 of OY728163.1, read as the reverse complement.
CATGTATCAACCATGTGATAAGAACTGTATTTAACACCCCTCCTCCAATGGTTGGTCTACATAATTTCCCAACCATGCGCAAAACTAACACTAGCCATTATGATAAGTACTGTATTTAATTAACTGTTTTAATGATTGAACTATAGATCAATCCATATAAAATAATGGATACGTAATATAAAATTGATATCAATACTAACAACATGAACATATTATTCCTTCTTATGGGAACCATATTTGTATCATATCATATAATGTGATTGTGAATTTGAGTTATATAATTATACCATAAATTGTATCTATATAAATAATGTTGTAGGTTTATAATAAACATTGTTTCACACCCCATTAGAACATATTATTTCATTAAACATGCCACTTGAACAAAAAAACTCTCAAAAAAATTTAAACATATAAAATTATGTTACATCAGATGTAAAGAAAATTTGAAATAATTCAGAAAATACATGTGGTGATGGGTCGCATGGCGCAGTGAGGGGGGAGATGTGCATGTAGGGGCGGTGAGATACGTCGAGGGCTTCGGGAGGTCATCAGGGCTGCGGGGGTCACTAGATCCATGGTATCCTAGGGCTTTGGGTGGTCACGGTGGTCATGGTGTGTGGGGAAGAACTATGAGGGGCGGAGAGGCACGGTGAGGGATTTGGGTGGTTGCTGGGGTCGTCAAGGTCTTCTAGGTCATCGGGGCCTTAGGGTTTTGAGGGGACATAGGGGTCAGGTGGTCGGTGGTGTTGGGGGAGTCAGTGGAGTCGGGGGAGAAGAATCGCGACTGTAAAAAAACACGTTTTGTAGTGGTTTATTAAAAAACCGCTGTTAATTTATTTAAAAAACATTTAGCTGTGGTTTTTTAAACAACCACTAAAAAAATACTACTAAAGACTAATAAGGATGTAGGGCATCTGATCCTGCTTTCTTTAAACTTATCCAAAACTCCATGAATAACAAGTAAGTCATGTGTATATTAATAATAATGTTTATTTAATTAATCAATATCATTTAGAAAATAATTCTCGAGACCATGCACAAAGTCCTACATCCCCTATAAATATATGTTATCAATAGATGCCTAACTGGACAATCTATAATTTATAACACACTAACCAAATCGACAATTGTTCTTTGTCTTGGTATACATTTCGTATAAATCATTTCATTAAATAATCCATTAAGAACATGATATTTTCATAGTGATTCCTTATTTAGAATCCAGGTATCGCTCTAGGAATATCACAAATTGATCACTTTATAAGACCATCCAATGCATTCTTCCTAGGAATAATAGAGTCTCTATGAGTCTGGTATAACATCACATTCATTAAAGTCTTTCTATGGAGGTACACTAAGGGAGCCCAAGGGTCACCTATGGAATATATAAAACCATCCCTCTAAGGTAATCCATTGAAATATATATAAGGAGTCCAATTATCAATTAGGTGTATATAGAATCATCCCTCTGAGTCTATCCTTAGAAATACACTAGGGATTCCAAGTGTCACTCAGGAGTAAGAAAGGAATTAGTTAAACAAGTTCATCCATGTCGTTTGTATAGGAACCCATGTGTCACCCAATTCTTATATTAAACTTTCAATCAATCAATCTCATTTAAATATGTCAAGGTCATCACCATGATCATTTCAATTGAACCGCGCCTTAGAAGGTGGATAAAGAAAAGGGATAAGCATAAAATTCTTAACCTCTTAATTAAATCAATTGGGAATTTGATTATAAAAATCAACAAATGGTTAAATGGAAAATTACATGGAAAGAGCCTATGGACATGGACATTCCATTCCCATACTAGAAATAAAAGAATTTACAATTCAATTTAACAATTATCATCCCTTTTCAAGGGGTAAAGACACACCTCACGTGTAATTAAAATTCATTCTATTCCCATGGAGGTCCATTTTATTAAAAAAATGAAATGGGTTGTTTTAATTCAAGGATTATAATTCTTAATCATATATTAATGGATCTCATTAATTACATATGTTATACGTATACATTTTTAAAAAGGATTAAATTCCATGTCAAGAGTGACACTCCAATAATTGGGTTCATGGAACAACATTATATATATAAATAACTCAACTTTAAGGGAAAGAATTATACCACCTAACTTTGTCCTGTAGTTGATTTCTCTTCTAGTATCATCTAGTGATTCGAATCAAATCGGGAGAAAATAAAAGAACAGGTGAAGAAATATGAAATAGGACATATTATCTTGAACCTTAATTGTTGTTGTCCAATGAACAACATGGGTAGAAAAAATATTAGATTATAATATTATGTGAGTTAAAACTTTTAATTTCACAAAATATCCCTGGGTTGCATGGATTGGTTGCACGGTTGGCTGAACTATGTGCCAAACGCGTGCCCACTGCAGTAAGAAGGTGCACAACACACAGTTAGTGTCCAAGGTTTGACTAACCATGCTCAAATATTTTCTTATCCAACTATTAAAAAATTAATAGGGTGAAACATATTCATGAACCTAAAATCACATGGTTTGTCAAACTATGTGAGGTATTATTACTCATTTCCAAACCTCACATAGTTAAATGTAACTATGCAGCCTACCCTCCATGGTTTTTTCTAACCGTGCAGTAAACGTTTTTCCCCAAAAGTCAGGTTATGAACTCCAAACACCACTAATACCCCCATGACCTCAAATTACATTCATGTTAGGTCTCATGTAATCATATTAATTGAAAAATAATAGAAAGAAAAATATTATATACACTAAAAAATAATCAGGTTCTTACAAATATCCCCCATAAATCTACTCATCCCCAAATTTCCCTCTCCAGGGTGGTCAAGAAACGACTAAGAATTACTCCAGAAACTGAGCATGTACATCAGCTTTGCACTCCCAAGTCTCATCTTGTAAACAATTTTACTACAATAGAACCCATACTAAAAGAACTGATTAGCCTCATAGAACTTTTATTCTCCTATCAGCGATACGAATTAGATGCTCCTCAAATGAGGTATCTTACAATAACTCAACCTCTCTGGGATAAAAGGATGATATTGATCTAGATGATAAAGTAAAAACATAGATATTTGGAATAAATAATCTGTGGATTAATACCTTTGTGGTAACTATAGCCAATAGGCTACTAGCCCGACTCTATCCCAAATCTGAAATGGCCTGACATATTTTAGAGAAATCTTACCTTGTATCTTGATCCTCTTACGTACAAACATTAGTGATACATGTAAAAAAATAACCAGTACCTAACCTGAAACTCTATATGTCATTGACATTGATCATCATAATATTTCTATTGAGAGTGTGCAATTTCCATACTCTTCTGAATCAACTAAACTTGATTTGTGGTCTCTTGAACAATATGAGTTCCAAGCATATTTTTCACTCCTATATCTTACTAGCACTGGGGTGATAGGAATGAAATACCATACAAAGACTCATAAGGAACCATTCGAATATTTGAATTCATATATTGTTATATTTTTATTCAACTAGGGGTATATGCCTCTCCATAGATCCCCCAAAATTTTAGATGCATGCTCATATCAAGTCCTTAAGAACATGTATCATGCATTATGACCAAGCATTAGTCTAAGGTGGGTATGTCATGCTCAGAAGCACTTGTATAGCCAACAAAATCTAGAAACTTTTCTTGAACCATGAGGTGAACCTGGTGTTTCTATCTGAAATGATAGTATGGGGGCCTCATGAAGTTGTATTATCTCACGAATAGACAACCTCCCAGGATCATCTACAAAAAAGGACTCCTTGATATTTAGGAAATGATAAACCTTTTTGATACTATCAACAACAATGCACAAAACATTAGTACTGCAAAATGGTCTTAATCAACCTTTCATGATGCCCATCTCAACATCAACCCATTTCTCTTCAGGAATGGGGAGCTACTAGATACCTTTGTCCAATTTCTGGTGTTCCACCTTCACCTATAGGTAGGTGGGACACCTCATGGAAAAAATAGTTACATATATTTTCACACCCATACACCAGTATTGGTGATGTAATTCTCGATACATATCAGTGATGTTGGGGGGAACTAACCATGTTGATGCATGAATGAATCACATCAGATCATCACACATGTCTACTAAAACTTATACGCAACCATGTACATGTATAATTTCATTCTTTCCTATGATCTAACCATGAGGAAGGTCCTCACCTGTCACAATCTCCCATAAGACTGGGGCCCTGGAATCCAATAGATACCTCACCCTCACACTATCTAATAAGGTTAAGGTTAAAACTAAGAATAAAAAAATGTTCTATCCATGACTATCATGTACTTCCAAGTTCATCCCAGAGAAAAAACCCTAAGCTTCCACTCACTACTAGCCTAGTAGATGACCTATATCTTAGTCCCACTTCTTAGTGTATTATCCATTGTATTTCTCTTTTCAAGAATATAAGAAGGCTCTATGTAAAAATACTATATCTATTTAACCTACCTTTTCTACCTGTGATTCCAATCAAACTGTGTAAATGTTTAATTTAGTATTTTGTTGTCCATAAGCACAAAATAAATTTTCTCTAAGTAATGTATCCAAAAACTCAATGCATGAACAATTGGTGATAACTCGAGATCATGCGTTGGGTAATTCTTAATTGTTTTCCTGAACTAATGATACTCATATGATACAAATATATCACCATACATAAGAACTTCCCCAATCCCAATACCAGATTCATCATAATAAAATGTGTAACCCCTTTCTAGATCAGTAAAATCTAGTATCAGCACTGAAGTTAATCTCCCATTCAACGCCTGAAACACTGTCTCATATGTATCTGACTATAAAAACATTACACCCTTATTTTTCAAGACCATGGGAGGATATTATAGGAATTATAAGTCATGTATGAAACACATTTAATATTCAACTATCCCCAAGGAACTCCATATCTCAAATTAATTCTTTTTCGGCTCCCGATAGACCATAACTCTCACTTTCTCTAGGTCAACTGATAGTCATATCTCTAAGATAATATGACCTATGAAGTGAATATGTTGCATCCATTAGTGGATATTTTTGACATTAGAATACAACTAATTCTCTCTCAGTGTATCCAGTACAATCTCAATATGTTTAGTGTGGCCATATCGATTAAGTGAATACATCATGATATCATCCATGAATACCAAGACAAATGAGTCTAGATATGTATAAGTGAATTAGTTCACCAGTTCCATGAAAACTATTGGCATGTTCATGAGACCAAAAAAACATAACCAACTACTCATATAGACCATACCTACTATGAAAATATGTGAAATCTATGTCTCATGGTCTAACATGAACCTAATGATAACCCAATATGAAATCAATTTTACAGAATAACTATGTTCTTAGAAGATGATAAAAAATTTCATGTATTGATGGTAAATGATACCAGTTCATAACTATCACCTAGTACAATTTTTGTAATCCATGAATAGCCCAAGGTTTCCATCCTATTTATTCTAAAAAATCCTAGCAATATTTATAGAGAAGTAATATGTCAGATAAACCACATTGCTCATAAACCCTTTAGCATCCACTATATCTCCTTCATCTCATCCGTAAAAACCCCATAAAGAGGAATGGATTCCAGTGCAGATCCTAGGAATAGTTCAATAGATAACTCTACCTCTATAATTAGAGGTAATGCTAAAAATGCATATAGTGAAACATATCTAAAATGATCAACCAATGGAGGGATGTCTTCTTAATAAGTTCGTTAATCATCCAGATGTAAACTCGCAATATAGGCTGCCATCCATCCTAAAAATGATTCTTGGGTACATTTTGGCTTGCCTAGAAATCCTATTCACCCTTTTGAAAAAACTCTCCGCTCTTCAGTGATGTGAATGTCGCCCTTAAATGATAAAAATCAATGAAATCATGAAAGGTAACCAACCCTTCCATCCTGATAAATATGTCAAAAGTTGTAATCTCGAGTAAAAAAAGGTCCCATATGAAGTGAAACCTACAAATCTTAAGGGTCCACTCCATGTACTAATGTACATCCTTCGTTAGAATCCCCAATAGAGTATCAATCTTCATAACACCCTCAAAACACTAAAAATGTAGCTGAAGTCTATTCACAAGGGTAATATATATAATGTTATGAAAATATAATGTATTAAAAAGAGAGGAAGCTATAGTAGAGGCTACTAGAATTGTACATCTCATAAGAGAAGTCCTAGGATTCTTCACCCAAGGTTTCAGTTTCACTTCATATATCTAGCATAATTTATGGTACTATGATACAACCAGGCTACACTGAGAAGATTGACTATGCTATCATTAACAATATGGGATCTGACTACCACATTCCCGACCACCATATCAGCCTGATTGGTTAGCTGTTTTCTAGATACTTTCTTGAAGATATACTGTTAACCCCACTCCTAAATGTGGAGTTTCATCAGACCCACTAACACTAGTTTCTAAAGAAAACGTTCTACAAAAGAGTTGTTGATGAACCATCAGGTTGTTGGAACAACACATGACTGGGTCTCTCATGCAACGAGGTATAGTATATCCCGATCTACCACACTAGTGGAACCTTTCCTGGCATGATGAGTATGTTCTAAAGCTACTAATATCACCATTTGGAATCTACAAATGACACTTACTACTACTAGTTGATGTGAAACTAGATATATGTGTTGAAAATCCCTAGCTCACAACCCCATCCACTCTAAGGTTATGAACTTTGATAATCAATAGATCCATTAGTCTAGAAATGGTAGTTAGCTCAAAGACATTAAACTATGATCATATGGAGACCTAATACCATTATTAAATCTCTTGGATTTATATATCTCATCACACAACAGTATAGGTGTGAATCACTAGTGATCTGTGAAATGGGCCAAATAATCCATAACCGGTAACGTGCCCTTCACCAAGTTCATGAAATATCAGACTCTATCGACTCTCAACATCTCAGAATATATGTAACCATATAAGGTCATAAAAAATTACCTCCATGCCATCTCCTGATGATGATCTATCTGAGTAAATACATCCCACCATATCTTGTTAGAATCATGCATTATATAAGTAGTGATCTTTACCCTCAAGTATGGAGGTGTCTCTAGATACTCAAAGATAAATAGAATAGCCTCTATCCATGACTCAATAGATGGTGGTCCACCATCCATCAAAAAAATGGTGGATGTTGATACTTGAACTCTAAAGTCAAATAATTTATAGTTGGGGTAGGTCATAGTGCTACCTGAATGGTTTTTATGGAGCGCATAAAGCCATTATGGAACTAGTAATCCAAACACATATATGGTAAAACTACTAGTACTTTAGTTAGAACTACTAGAGGATATAGTGGAATCCTATGTCCCACCACCCTTGAGGTATTTTCACTGTCATACTCTTGGAATGTTATTAGAGGATGTCTCAATGCCATGCCTCTACAAATTCCAAGTGCACACCTCCGATCATGAACATTATCAAAGTTCACCACTAAAAGCACAAATATAAAAATTGGATAGATACTAGAATTTCCATATAAAAACACACCCCTCTACTTAATAATTTATATAGGTTTGGGATATGTTGAGATAATACATAAAAGCCATAGATACTAACTACTACCCACTTCTATTTTTGGTTTTGGGTCAATTTCTCTGCTATGAACAATTTGAGTTTCCATTTTATTCTCATATTCATTTCTATTATATCACAAATCATTTTCAATTGTTTGATCAAATGGTTTAAAAAATTCCAATCCATATGTTTTCATACTCCTCATGAACCAAAATATGGTGTCCACCTAGTATACACCATAACACGTTCCATTCTGTGGGGCTCAAAGTTCAAGACTATATGTGCTTAAATATGATTATTAGGGTTTCTTTTACAGCCTAATAAGAAAAAATATACTTAGGTTATATTAGGTACTCTAAGTAAAAGTATGATCTCTAATTCACTACACAAAATATATATCACAAAACATGTGTATCAATCATGACATATATCAGAACATCATTCAATCAAGCAATTCTTCCTATATGTGTTGACATAATGCATGGATAAAGAAATCTAACAAGGGTCTAATATGATGCATGAAATGGAATGCACTCATCTCATCAGGTTGATAAAATATATAACCCACAATAATACAAATGATAACATCAAAATTCATGTGCTTCACCAAATGGTGGAATGAAATAAACAAAAATGGCCAAAATCCAAAAAAACACAATTTTAATTCAATGTAATTTGGATTTTCCAATATTTAGGATATCTACACCCCAAAACATACTAGTAACAAATTCAATTTTCCTTGTCACCCATGTCTATTGTCACAAAATAATATACCATAAAATAATCCTTGGATACCTTTTTGAAACATCTCAAAACCGGATTCCTCTAAATGGTTCCGTAAGCCTAGTTTCCCACATGGCCTGAAGTGTATCTGTTCAAATTAGAGAGGCTACAAATTTTTTTTGAGGTACTAGGGGGTATATGGGGATACTATAACCTCTTATTAAATTTTAGCACAATGTCCATACAAGAATAGAACAAATAGTAGAAGTAATATAACATTTAGAAAATATATAACTAAATAGGTGATAAACAATATCATAATGGAATATCACAATACAACACATGTTGATAAATTTGGTGTTTTAATAAAACAACAAAAATAGGTATACTTGGAATTAGTACAATAAAAATTTCAAAATACCAAAAAGACAAAAAGTATCCCAGATAGCATCATCATCCTTAGCTTAGTCATGTTCTTCCCTACTCTTAAGCTGCAATTAATGAATTGTAGCAGGGTGCTAGCCCTTATCCATACCTACAATTATATTGTTTGTATGGGTACCCATAAGTGAACCAAATTTGGTGTCAAGTAAAATCGTAGTAGGAAATCACCTTACGTATAATTCCATTAGTTAGTTAATATACAATATTAATAGTGTGAAGACAATGATAGAATATGTGAAGATGTACTAAAAGTAAATAACTCATAATATTCTGGGTTCCCACAGACAATCGTCATTTACTACCTAATTAAACCTTAGATGTAAAGTCTCTAAATAAACTGTTAATCTTGTATCAATTAATAGTCATGTTTGTTTAATTAATCAAAATAATTTACTAAATACGCCTTGAGACATGTCATGTAGCCCAACATCCCCTTGAAGATATGTGATCATGAGATGCCTAACTAGGCCATCTATAAGTTGCAAGACACTGACTGAATCCATTCTTATTCATTTACTTGGTGGACACATAATATAAAGAATTTCATTAATTAATAAATTAAGAATCTTATCCTTGGTATTCATTATTTGGAATCCAGGAATCTCTCCAGGAATATCATGAACCAAGAACCTTATAAGCCCATTCTAGGAATTCTTTATGAGAATCTTGGTTTTACTCTGGGTGGGGTGTAACATCACTTCCATTCGAGTCCATATTTGGTGGTCCACTAATGGAGCCCAAGTTTCACCCATGGTGTATATAAAATCGTCCCTATTAGTCCATCCTAGTAAATCCTTATATGGAGTCCATGTTTCAATCAGGAATATATATAATCATCCTTCCAAGTGTGTCCTTGGAAATCCACTAGGGATTCCAAGTTTCACTCGGTCATAATCAAGGAATTATTCAAATGAATCTATCCCTAGAATTATTATAGGAACCCATTTGTAACACAAGGAATATATTAAACAATCATTCAATCATTAAAATTTAAATTTCTCATGGATTTCACAATTATCATTTCATTTAAACCATAACTCATAAGGTGGATAAAGGACATGGAAAAGCTTATAAGGATAGAAATATTAATTAAATAACATTGGAATTTTATTATAAAAAGAATATCATTATTAAATAGAAAATTACATGGAAAGAACATAGGGAAATTTTCATTCCATTACCCTCCTTTAATCAATACATATTATAATTTAATTACAATACAATTCAATTACTAACATCCCTTGGAAAGGGATAAGGACACACCTCAAAGAAAATTTATGTTCATACACCTCCCATGATGTTCTATTTAATTAATAAACTCACCCATTATGTGTTTCTAATTCATGTTCTATAACCCTTAATCATATATCAATGGAAATCATTAATTGTAGAGGAAATTCCTATCTATTTAAAATAAGGACTAAATTCTGTTTCACGGGAATTGCTCCAATAATTGGGAATGAGGCACAAATCAAATAAATATTCACAAATTTAGGAAAAATCATGAGACCATCTACTATAATCCCATTGTATATTTCTCATCCAGTATTATCTCCTTATTTGACTTAGATCATGATAAAATTAGTTAACAGAAGAATAACTTGGAAATAGGGCATATTAGCTTGCACCTAATGTAGAAGAGCCAATATGAAGAAGAATGAGGTATAAAACAAAATGAATTGATTACTCACGGACATGGATCTAATAAGACCAATATCACTCAATTCAAATATAAAACATAGGAATGAGATCAAAGGCTACAATTTTCTCAAAAGGGTGATTCTAATGTGATGTTTTCTAACAAGTAAGTTGAGTAACAAAAATGAATTTCTTTATGTGAGGTAAAAATAGTAAATTCATGAAAAATACCTAGTTAGAATGGTTTAGATGCATGGTGGTACAAACCGTGTACCAATTGTGCACCCACTGCTATAAAGTGGGAACCCCACTCAGTTAGTGCACATGGTATAAAAAACCATGAGAAAATTATGTCTCATCCCACTGTCAAAAACTAAAGAGGGTTTCACACAAGCATGTGCCTCAAATTGAAGGTTTTATAAAACCATGTGAGCTCTCCAGACTCTCTACCCATCCTCACACAGTTTTTATTAACCATGTGGCCTTCCCCGTATGGTTTCTACAAACCATGAATCAATCCTTTTTCTCCAAAAAAAGTCAGGTTCTGTGATCCGAACAAGCCCAAGACACCTCTGATACCTCATTTACCTCAAAATAAATTCACATTAGGCAAAATATAAGCATTTAAATTAAAAATTGATGGAAATAAAAAATATTATATTCCTCAAGAAAGAATCAGTTTCTTATAGTACAGTTGTGTACATGATGAGAGTTTTGAACGGAAAGCTAAAATATAAGACCTATGGCCAGAGTAATACTAATATGATGCTTGAACACCAATTTAAGAGTGATTGAGGGAAAAATTACTTTAAGGAGGAATATTTTAAGGACCCGAATTTTCTATGAGGAAAAGAACTTTTTATTTCTATTTTTTTAATTCTTCCTTAATGGAATTAATAGTAAGGATTTGGAGAAAAGGAGGGTGTTCATGTCTTCTTCAGAGCCCAAAGCCCCAATTTTTTGAAGACACAATTGGGTCTCTTTGTTAGTAGAAATTTTTCAAACCACTCTACATGGTTAAGGTAAACTGTGTAGGGTATCTTAGTGCACAACAAAGGGAACATGGTTTTACAAAACCATGTGACCCAAGCCACACAATCATATGTGTGTTTTAGGTTTTGTAACTAAGATAAAATTAATGGTTAGTGTGATATTTTTCTAACCAAATTCCATAACACTATGAGGGGGTATTGAGGTAGATCAGGTCGCATGGCTGGTGCACTTTCTGTGCAACCATGTATCCAACCCTTGAAACCCAGTTTTAAATGGTAAATAGACATTTTCCCCTAATTAAATTTAGTTCTTAACCCCTCTACATATTTATATTTTTATCTATATGTTAGCCCTTATTTTTCCCTTATTATATTTTCAATCCATTGAGATAAGATTTGGGTTTGTTTCACTATCCAATATCTTACTCGAGTTCTATTAATCTTGTTGGATAGACACCAGTGAGTCCTTCATTCCATAGGATCCATCTGTTTTCCATGTGATTGGAAATTCTATTTTAGTGTAGGATATTTTGACTTGTTTTTAGGGAATTTGTCCATTATTACATTTTCTTCTAATCTAGATTGAATTAGAGGGTGAGACTGGATGAGTGTTCTTCGTTGGGCATAAAGTTCTTGGTCTATTCATTTTCCCTTAATCTTTTTTATACCATGTTATTGTTGTAACACATGTTGATAATTCTAGGTGTTTCTTTCAAAGTCAATATATCTTTTTTTAAATGATAAATTCATGTTTAAGACATGTTGTGGTACATTTATTGAAGGTTGGAGGTTTCCAAAATGAACCCAAAATTCCAATGGGTTGGGTTATAAAGTTTTACCATTGTTATGCCACCCATAGAGAATATTTATTTTGATTTATATTATTTGGAATTGAATGTGGTGATTAAAAGAGTGTTAAGGTTTGTAAGCACCATATACAACATTTTCATTTTTATACGAAATAAATGAAATCGATAATCAAGTTTATTATTTATGATTATAAATGGATTTGTGAAATGATTTGTGAAATGTTTTATGCAATGGTAAATAATTTGGTCATGATGATAATAGAGGGTTTATAGTATTGAAAAAATGACCTACTTGTATGCCTTAGAAATTTCAACTTCTTGGATCAAATTTACTATACATTATTAGATTGTAGAAACACATCTACTCCTTGGATATAAAACATTAATAGGATTCCTTGTACATTTTGACTCCTTGGATCTATTTCACTAATCATATATGGATCCGATGGAAATTTATACTCCATGTATCTGATTTAATCATCTTACTAGGATTCAATGGACATTTTACTCCTCATATCCATTCCATTTTAGTTCCTTGGATATTTCCACTTCATGGATCATGTTTACATATAATAATTATCTTACTCGGTTTACTTAGTCATTTATACTCCTTGGTACCTTTCCCATGTTGTTCTGATACATGAATACACATTTTAGGTCATTATTGATTCTTCTATACAATACCTATATCCCTTAAAATTTAGTTTCTTGGTCATAGTGAGACTTAATATACTATAAAATATCACATATTAGTTTCTTACTTGTACTCATTTTATATATGAACACTACTTCCTCTTATATGAATAGATTGGAAATATTATAGAAATAGTTGGTTGTGTCCTTCTTAGTGTTATCTCACACCCTGTCTAGGTCGTCGTTTGGTATCTAGATAGATTCTATGGATGCAAGTTTTGATAGGTACAAGAACCCACTCGGTGATTCTTGACTTATTGATTCATATGGGATTGGGAGAACATGAACTTGATATGGATCATGATGATATTTAGAGATAGTTTCTTTTTGGTCTTATTGTAATTTTAGAACATGTATTTTATTAGATGTTAGAATCCTTATATTAATTTTCTTATGTATATCATATCTTGATCATAATTTTTTTATGACAATGTTGGAAGATATTACTTGGTTATTTATATGATGGTTGTTTAATTTTATATTGTTCAGTTATTTTATATGTTTCATCTATTGATTGATATTATTATACTGTTTTTCTAAACTCTAATTATTGTATTATACTCTCCTTGCTATTCCACCCTGGACCCTTGCTACTAGTCGGTAGCCTCTGGCATACCGGGAGACATGCGTGATTCCATGTGACCCACTGGGAACCATTTAATGGCATTCGGGTTGGGACATCACAACAGACCCATTCGTTTCTTCGAGATCTATATAAATGGTCTTTCAGTATGTTTGTTTAGAACTTTTTATCTATTTGTTGGACATTACCTTTTATGGTTTGGTTGTTTCTAACATATTATGTATCATGGATATCTACTATGATATGATGTTTCCTTATATATTATCATATTTTTTTTATGGTGAAATCATTCCCATGTTTCTTTTTATGATAGCCTAGTGCTTCTCTCCAACCAGTGGTGATCAAAAACATAAATCAATATTCATGGCGGGCCAATTTGGGTGAGATTATTGGCTAACTTGGGTTGTTCTGTTAAATGAAGTCTCTTGTATAATGTGTATTTTCACTATTTTAAAGAATTAGTGGATCTTGAAAATAATTGAAAAAATATAGGATGAATGTGGGATATTTTAAAATTAGTGTAATATATTCTTATTAAGTCTATCACTTTGAAGAATTCTATATGGAATCTATTTGAAAATGATAAAATGAAGAATAATAACTAGTTTTAAATATGTTTTGGAATGAAATCGGTTTCAATAACATATTTGAATGCTTTCATGGTTTTATGGCATTTTTTGGAAGCCTATAAACCTTTTAAACCCTTTTTTAGTTTTAATTTTCCATCATGAAATAGAAGGAAAACCAATGAAGAAGTAGAATCATTTATTATTTCATGAAAATTTAAATGTGTTATCAGTATACCAAGAAGGTACTTAGAGAAAAATAATAATGTTATCGAAAATATGGAATAAACTTGTGGTTTCTCATGCTATGGATTATGTTGAATTTTGTTTCTTATAGGTGTAGATAGTTAGAGATAGTTAAAGATTAAAAAAATGTTTCTTAAAATAATTTTGAAAAGGATATAGCCTTGGAAAATTAGAAGACCAGGAGGCTATGTGTTATCACTGGTTTGGTATTAAAAAGTTATATCAATTGATTTAACCACTATTTTTTCATAAACACATACTATTATATTGATTATTTTATGATGGTGTTATGGATGTGTGATTAAGATCACACGAGTATTTTTTAAAGGTATAAAATATAGTGTTATATGCATTTATTTAAAGTGATTAATTTACATATATTCCTTTGATGTTTCTTAACATAAAATCATTTTTCTACAATGATATCTAGCTTAGTAGAATCATATTACATGATATCGACTCAAAATACATATGGTAACTTCACTCACTACAATATATTTGGAAACTGAAGTTGATTTTTAAAGAGATGAGTCTAAATCATGAAGATAAATGAAACTATGAAGGAGATTGTGGAACAATGTCTATAATATTTTTAATTTAGGAAAATGTTGAAAGGTTAAAATAAAAACCTAGATATGTGAATATTTAATAATTGGTAGATGATTCTAAAGGGGTATGAACTGAGAAGAAGTTACGGGAAAAGTGGAAGAATAATATATCCTATTTTGGATTTCTAAATTTAAAGGAAATCATCTTGACCCATCAAGAATTGTGGGGAGATAATAAAAAATCTAGAGAAAGGGGGAGTTTAAATGTGATGAAGGAACCCCCATGATGGTCTAAAAAATATTGGTAGAATAATTAAACGAAAAATATAGATTTCAAGAATCTAATAAGAAACCCAAAATAGGTGGAAATGATGAGGAACATATGTCTTAGTAGGATCCTCATATTCTTATGAAAAAGGAGGAGAAAATAAAGTGATTATAATATCCATTATCATGATCAAATTTTAAATATATCATATAGGATGGTTTTATAATATTATTTGTAGAGAAATAAAAATGGGAAGAATGTTGGAAAAAACATTATTTTTGTATACTTTGGATTTTTTGTGAATCATTAGAGTCATTTTAAAGAAATAGCGTACGAAAATAAGTGTATAGAGTATCCTTCAAGATGAAAAATATTTAATATCATTATTTAATAATATTCTAGATTTTGAAAATGTTGGATCATTAAATTAATTATATGCTGATTTATAAAAGGAGATGGAGTTTCCTTGAGAATGAAAAATGTTTAATAATCTAATTAAAGCATACTCTATATTTGGAAGGTGTTAGATATTTCAATGAATACATAGAGATGAATAAAAATATGCTGGTCAATAAATCATTCACCATGGAATAAACCACAATGTAGTGCATTTTAACATTCTATAATGACTGAGAGAAAAAATATTATTCAATGTGTAGTGGGAATTTTTGTAGGGGATTAAAATAATTGTTTGGGCCCATGCCCAACAATGGAAACTCAAAAAATTCATTAGATTTATCCTCAAAACTAGATGAATAAATCCTCTATAATCCATGAAATAGGATCATATTATTTAATTTATAATTAATTTATACAAATAAATAATCACCTATTGCGGAAATTATTTCTTCATTGATGAATAATGTGATATATTCATGTTGTATTGTTGTTGTGTCATAGGATTCAAGGGGATCATCCCTCAAGATATGATCCAAACACAAACCAAAAACACCCAAACTTTTCCATAGAAATAATCACGAGCTAGAATAGTTGATTATATCATTTAGAGAATTTTTCATTGATCACAAAAAGAATCTATTTATGGTTGTAAGGATTCTTCTTGTTCTATCTATAGTTAATAGGGTGAGGGGATAATTACATTATTTTCTTGAGATCCTTCGAGAGGAATATCTCTCGGAGGATTGAGATAATTATATCTAGACTTTTTTTTGGAAAATAATAAATACGGTTGAGAATGATATAACCATGTATATATAATGCTTGGTTTTGAGGTTAATAACTGCAAATAGTCCCATATAATTTTTTTAATCCCTAAAAAATAGCACTTCCAAATAAAAAAATTAATATTATTAATTATCGGCATGAGATAAAATCATGGATAAGTAAATATTAATTATTGAATAAATAAATTATGATCTATTCAAATAAAATTTCATATACCATTTCTCAGCAGACCACTATCTCATCCCTTCATTCCTCCTCATTATTTATCAAACCTAGAATAATGAAAATTCATTTAAATAAATAAATATCACTGCATTATTTTCCAATGAATAAATAAATATTATATTCACTAAAATATTGAATAAATATTTATTAAATATTCAACTAATTTTTTTTTTGAAAAACTAGTAACTAAATATTAGTGATCTGAAAAACATATAATTAGGAAACCACATATAGGAACAATATTTATTTAAAATATTAAATTAAAATAAAATTTAACTGAGGTTTTGGATACACAAAGTGTGTGACCCTCTTTGCCTCTTTCTAAGTGGAATTTGGTGTAATCATAAAAAACCAAGGATATAATTTAGAAACACTCAATATAGCCCATATAAAATGGCATTATTGTTAAAATTTAATACTACCTCATAAGAATTCAAACAATATAATATAATATCTTTATCATGATATATATTATAAATAAGGTTTCATGTTGATGTCATTAACCTATGCGTTCAACGTATCTTTCCTTAAATTTCCATAAATGAAGTTATTGGTAGAATTCAATGGTAATAGACATAATTGTAAAGTTATGTTCCAATTAAATGTCATAAGATATAAAATTATATTAAAAATTGACGGAAAAATAATTCATCTCATTTTTTCATAATTCAACACCGGACATGATAGAACCAATATATCATACCTCACTACGTGCATATATCATCACAGGTTTTTCAATATGTAAAATTACATAGCTTGGGTTTTTTGTTAAAAATAATCTTAAGGACTAAGGATAATTTCATGCATCTATATATAATAATATCTAATGAAAAATCATTTTATGGATTTCTTATTGGTGGATCAAGTTCTCGTAAACATTTTTATTTAGATTGCAAAGTATGAACATCCTGATAAGTGTTATTGATGTCTTAGGATCCCCCTACCAATGAGATAATGTATCATTTGTGTCCCTTCATATGATATTATGAACACATAGAAAAAATTATTTAAGAATAATTTCATAAAATCTCAAGGTTCTCATCATTACAAAGAACTTATATGACCTTTCAGAATGATAGGTTCCCATAAGACATTACCACATACAATATCACATATAAGAACAATCATGGTGTTATAATAATATTATTAATATTTATAACCATGAATAAAGATAATCATAATGTTAATATAACTTGTTTATAGGGAAACAAATCTAGCAGACTCCAACTTTCACTGGATCTAACTAATAATAAATCTCGGTCTGCTTTTCCCTCACATGAAGATCAAAATTGATGTGAGGAAAGGATTTAGTCAAGGGTTATTCTATGTTCTACTTGAGGGAAAATCTACTAATCATGACCTCAACCCTCTGAGATAAATATATCAAGAGGTGATACTTCTCAAGTATGTTATTCATCTTTTGAGGTGACCTTGACTCGTTTGTGATAGCCACCACTATATTATTCTCATAACATAGTGTGATAATGCTTTTATTATTTTTTCCACATCATGATCTTAGAAGAATTTATGTGTCCATATTGCATCCTTAGTTGTATCATAAGACACAAGATACTAAAATTATGTTTTAGAATAATTTATGACTGGCTAATTCAAAATCTTCCAACTCATATATACTTAGTTGAGATGAAATACATATCCTAACGTTAACTTAATGTCATTCTGATCAATCTAACAGAAACATTTGGTAAATCCCCAAGTTAATAACTCCTCATCTCCTATATATAACAATAACTCATCCTTAGTATGCCTTAGATACTTAAGAATATCATTAATATAAATCCAATGTCATTTACAAATATCTTCTTTATATCTTCCTACCATGATAGGAATAGGAATCATAAATCCATTTTTAAAACATAACTGATATGATGGAATATATCACTGAAGTATAAGGCATCCTATATATCCTCTCTGTTTCCTATTTTTTCTTATTACACAATTTCATGGAGTGATATATTCTATGTGGCACTGGAACCAATCCCATGTTGGATTGTTCTACACCATATCTATTTTGTACATGGTAAATTTATATACCATAACATAGACTCCAAATCCTATTAGATATATCACAAATGATATTGATCCTAAAAATATATGTTGTCACACTTATTTCCTTCATTTTGAAGCATCCATTCAACTTTTCCCTAACTAAATATACTTCTGGAATGTAATTTAAAAAATAAGAAAATTTTCAACTATATATACTAATATGAAATTGATTAACTCTCCCTAAAAGGATTGTGGAAACATGGATCAAATTCATTATTTATGAACCCTAATTCTATTATGGATTCATTAAGCTAAATTTTCCATGAACTAGATTATTTATTTAAAACATAATTGTATCATTGAAACATCTATACATTATTGGAATTACATAGAGTCACAAACCCATATTTTTATGACAAATAACCCTTTTTCCTATAGGTTCCCAATATTGAAATCTATTTTCACATCCATCTACCAAATATAATTGTAATAAAAAAAATTAAGAAAAACATAATTGTGATGGATGTAAACATTGGAACTAGAAAAAGGTTTTATCACAGTCCATTCATTAACACTTTATAAACCATTCATCCACTAGTCATTCTTTATATTCACTAAATTTATCTGATCTATTAAATTTTCTATTGAATAATAATTTTCACAAAATAATATTTACATCAACTAAAAAATCATCCAAAACCCACACATAGTTTTTATACATGAAATTCATCTCAAAATTTATAGTTTTTTTCATCTTTCATATTATAACATCAATACTACCACCTTGTCATAATGAGTGTTGTCATTGGAAACTAATATAGATTCTTCATTGTTGGTGACAAGAAACACATATCTTTTGTAGCTCACTAACCACTCCAATGATTTTACTAAATTTTTGTGTCTCGAAAAAAACTACTTCTATAGGGACCTAAGGAATTTTTTTATACACCAACTCATGTGAATATGTCTCATAAACATTATAGTAGATAAACATAATCCCACTATCTCTTTTATAGATGTGTTCCATATCAAAAAAGACGACCGGTATTTCACAAATGAATTTATTATTAAAGTAATTCTATTGGGAATATATGCATGTTTTCTTAGGGATTCCTTTAAGGATACACCTAATTCCCTTTGGTGACCATTTTTGAGTTAAATTTTAATTACGAAATGCCTTTAAACCTGATACACGATTATATAAAAAAACT
Source organism: Viscum album (assembly GCA_963277665.1). Lineage (NCBI taxonomy): Eukaryota > Viridiplantae > Streptophyta > Magnoliopsida > Santalales > Viscaceae > Viscum > Viscum album. The sequence continues at coordinate 76,081,772 of OY728163.1, read as the reverse complement.
ATTTTCATACAATAAATTATATTGCATTACATTTGATTCCTCAGTTGTTACTCAATTTATTATGTGTGTGGTGGCAGTTAATTCATATATATAAAATAATAATGGATGATCTTCTTGTCTCATTGTATAAATTACCATGTCAAGCCATGTAAAATTCCTCACTTAACTAAAACCATTCCACTATAATGTATAATGTGGAGCAAGTTGAGTTAGAATACCATACTCCCATGAATAATTTTTGAAATCTTGGTTAATATACATACTACCTCGATCACATGAAACATTAATTATCTTCTTACCAAAGTGATTCTCTACTTCATTCTTTATTTTTTTTAATTCCTCAGATGATTTAAAATTTTAACTTATTAAGTACAAACATCAATTTCGACTAATGTCATCAATAAACATAATTAAGTATGAATACACTCCCCTAGATTCTATTATAAAATCTTCTTACATATCTATGTATACTAATTATCAAATATGTTTTGATCTTTCACCCATTTGAATAAAAGGTCGTTTAGTCTTCTGACCTTCAAAACAAGTTATACATCTGTCCTTTTTTAGTTCAAAAGAATCTAAAATTTTATATTGATAGAGAATTATCAATCACTTATCATTTACAACACAAAGTTTGTGATACCAAAACTGGGTGTGATATGATTTATGTAAACCTAATTCTTTATCAATTAAAAACAATTGGTTTGTGTAATAAAATATATAAATACATTTATTTAAAAGTTTCCATACCATAACATATACTATATTTATAAAATTAAAAACATTTATTTCCAAAAATGATAATAAAACCATATATATCATGTAAGGATATATAAATTATGTTTTGGTAACACAAGGTATATACTAACCATTTTTTAAACCAATATCAACCATATTGCTAATGGAAGGTTGTAATCCCTACAAACAAGGCAATTATTCATTATATATTAGTATATTGAAGATATATAACACGTCTAAACAAATTTGGATCTACTTGGTTCCTATATTTTAAAACAAATGTGATAACCACAAGCTTTGTCTAAACCCCAATTAATATATATGGAAATGTTTCACTTGATAATTATCATGCCTTAATATTTCCCATGGTTCTTTTTCTCGGTGTAGTTCTTCTTCCACTTGACCAACTTCCCACAGTAAAAACCTATTTTATCTAATTTTTCACCTATCTTTTGTTCTTCCGTATCTGGGAAGGATGATGATCAATGTCCTTATACATAGAGTATTATTGGGGTCCATTTCTTTATTCATCCTTTTATGAAGCATAAGGACTATAGATTTATCATTATTCATGTCTCTACCTATTTTTCAAATCAATATAAGGAGTTATAAGAGAATCTTATAAGTATTTATCATATTATAATTCCAAATTAAACTACATAATATTTTATACAGTTAGGATAAGAGGATATATGTGTGTAGACCATCTGGAAACATAAATCTTAAAATATCCATGTAATCCATGTGGAAAAACATTTTGACAATATGTTTCCTTGCTGAAAGAGACTCTCTAGGACTATATATGAAGAGTTCCCTAAAGATCACATATCTCTCATGTCTCACCATCTCTTGATATTGTTCACAAAGGTGACAAAAAATGTTATACATGTCCATTTACTTATATTTCTTTAGGATCTCCCATTATATTGATGATGGAATGAAAAATTTTACATCTACCAAATCTTTCATATTTTCTAAGAATAGAGTGAGTTCCTCAACACAAGCCTCTTTATCAAACACTTTAGGAATATAGGTTTCTAGAATTTATAATTTCCTCTCATGGAATTGAATAACACATAAGATCCTATATGGTTCACAGAAGTTCAAGATTATGAGAAGTTATAATTTTATAATATATATTATTGTGATAATGTCAATATTTTATGGAATTCCACTTCTACAATAAGAGGATATTTTAATAAATTATCCAGATTATAAAATTAGATAATCAATTTTAATTATTTAATCTTCATATATTTTTAAAAAACCTAATATCCCTTCCTATTAGTTTAATAATGTCTTATCACATGGAAATTCTAGTTGTAAGGATCCATATTTCTCTTCAAATAACCCATATTGAGGCATAAAAATCTTTTTGAAAATATTTTGGTACGTGGGTATTTCATTATTCATTAACTCATGGATCCTTGATCAGTTGAGTGGACTACCCAATCCTGACATTTTGGATTTGGATTTCTTCGACACTTTACTACTAGTTGAACTATGGTTTGATCTCAAATCAGGTAATGTAAGTCTTTTTTAAATAATATTTTATTCAAGGGATTTGTGTATTTAAGTGTAAATTTCCCAATTTATCATTATTTCATACCTTTTAATATTATTTTTAATTTACATTGGTAAATAACAATGTCAAGATAAAAACTATGTATATTAAAATTTTAATTTTAATTCCACATTTCATGATGTTTATTTCATTTATTTGGTTATCATGGTAAATAAACAATAAAAAATTACCCATGAAGAAAACATAGATAAAATAATAAGGTGGTATGATCAGGAGAATTTATAGTGGTTGGTTTCTCTATGTGGTGAAAATAAAACACTAGATCCTAGGTAAAAACTCAGGGGACCATGCCAAAATCGATTTTTATCATTCCATCCATGCCCCATGTGTGTCTTGGGTTGGTTTCCCCTCATCTTCAAAATGTTACCTCCTTCTCTTTCATGGGAGCTCTATCCTTTACATATTCTATTTCTCACATAGGGGTGAGGGGATCCAATGGGATTGTTAAGGGAAGTTATTTAAAAAAACATCAACAAAGAGGTCCAACATAGTATTTTAGAGGTAATGACACATATTCCATATTTGTAATTTAATAATAACAAATTTATAGAAACCAATCATATACACACCTATTTTCTCATACTCATTTTTCCTGTTTCAGATCATTTGATAGGAATGTGAGTAGCTAATTAATTCTCTGATCATGGATTTCTTCTTTCCATTTCATTTCTAGAAATATAAGGAAATACATTGAACACATTGGTTGATGACATAATAATTTACCCTTATTCATTAGAGATATTGAGATAAAGCGATTATATTACACAATGTGTGTTTCTTTGAGGTTGTATGTCAATGAAACAATAACGCCATTACTTATGAGTCCCATGGAATATTACTAGATGTGATACTTGAACCTTAACCAGTTCTATATAATTCCACTAAGAACGGGGTCTAGTGGACCACACACTAAGTGTTTATAGAAAGATCAATTCACATTCATGAATGAAAAGTGAAAAAGTTCTTTACTCATACTCAAAATAGGAAATTTGTTGAAGACCATGTTGGGGAGAATATATTTTTTCATTGGATGTTTACCTATGTGAAATGGGACACCGATTATGGGAGTGGTGGTCTGAATTGAGAAATAATATGTGGAAAAATCAAATAATAATGGAGGAGGAACCCGAAAACTTTTCCCAATGCGTTTTGGTGTGAAAGGCATGTTTGGTTTTAAGTATTTTGGAGCCGAAGCTAGAAAAACCAAGAGTGAATAGTGATGGGAGTTTCAAAGGGTGTTTCTTGTAGAGATACTCCATTTCCTTATACGTGAAATTCCATATCATGTTTAAAAATTAAAATTCCCATGGTGAGATTTTTTAGAAGAATTAAAAGATATATAATTAGAAATATTTTTTAGATCTAGTTGATTATAATACAAAATTTCAAGAAGGGTGGATTAAAATTCTTATTTTTAGATATGGGTATTTAGTTTGTGAAGTGAGATGTTTTGGTAAGAGGGATAATAACTTAGGATTTTTAATCAACAACAAGTGGTTGCATTATAGAGCCGAAAGAGGAGAAGCGACACACTTTTTAAAATAAAAATCATGTGATCATTGAGATTATTGGAGATATATAAATATGAAGAAATAAGTCCACATAATATAAATGGGATATTCAGTCAAAAGGGATGAATAATACAATGTGTAGATCACATTTTAATATCACTGGAAAGGTTTTCTAGAGGGAATTCAATTCATATCTACATTATCTGATATAAAAAAGTGACCCCACACATATTATGATATCTATATTGCAGAGAAGGAAGATAGATATACAATTATATATCTAGTTTCTATGGAGAATTACATGAAGATCCATTTAACAATACCATTTCATTATCTGAATTCAGTTCAAATTTTAATGTTCAAGAAAGCAGAATAATGAAAGTCACTACTACATTCAGTTGTTGAAGAACAGAGCAATATGATAATTCCATGTTAGAATTATATTAATCTGAATAATAGGAGGGTTTGGGATATAATTTTGTTTTGAGAAGATATAAGAATAATCCACATAGTAATAGGATAATATCATCTAGTATCAAAGAAATATAATTTTAATGAAGTTATTATATCATAGAATCTATTTAGGAGATAAATATGAAAGGTATCATAATGACCTATAATGGGTAGAGGTAATAATTCATGACTATAAACAATTTAATGTGTTTAAATAATTTATATACTATCACATCTTTTCCTTTGAATAGTAAACACTAATAAAATAAGAGGGAGTTCCCTTAGATTGGCATTGCGCCTTTATGAGACCTTGTATCCACACAAACATATATTTTTAGTGGATTCCTTTATACACCGGCACAAGCCCATGTATATTCTCCTTGTATTAACCCTTATTGGTGAACTATGTAAAATATATATGTGTGTTTTATAATTTAAATTCAATGTATTCTTTCATTTTTTATGGTGTTAAGCATAATAGAATGAGAGATTAATCATGTTCCTCTATGAATGGATTGATATAGGAAGGGATAAGATAACAAAAATAAAAGTAAATATTTAATATATTTATTCCATGATTCACCCCACACCCAATTATCATGTGTAAAGTAAAATTTGTTCAAGTAGTGGATATAATGTATGTTTATGGATACACCATATGGTACTGATGAATACTCTACCAACCCCATTATTAATCCCACCTTATCAAATGATCCTAATTCCTTTTGAAACATTTATCAAAGATTCCATTTTAAAACAAAAGTAGATTCACAAACAAGAAACCTATAACTATAATATCACAAATAAGTCTTTCTGATCAATTAATATCTATATATGGTAAATATTTTCATGTCAATTTAGCCATTTTTATTCTTGATTCTTGATCCTCACTGAAGTATTTTTATATTTCTTTGGGGTGACATGTATCAGAATCAAGAATATTGGTGATTTAATCATCCCATAATGGAAATTATTTTTTAGTTTAGGAATATATCAAATAATTAATAGTATTTGAGAAATCATTTCCAATATCAATAATAGATACCCATATGGTAAAATTTATTGATTTATACTAATTATATGTTAGAAAAATATATGAGAGCATATCTATCATCCTTCATTGATTAACCATACTATAGTTTAAATTAATATTTTTAATAACTAAAGGATTTATCATAATATTTGGATGGAATTTTTTTTATATTTGGGACCTTGAAATAGATATCCTTTATATCATTACAATGGAATCAAAAATCATGTTGTTCATTTCTATATAATGAGACATCTCTTAACTTTGGAGGTCACGTGGAAAAGATTGCAGGGGTTACTATTATGGTTATGAATCCATGAAAGGAGGTATAAATTTTATGGTTAAGCATTCAAAACAATTATTTCTTGTTTTTTAATTTCATATGTCTCAGACAAATTCAATGTAGTTTAAATTCATATAGAATGTACTACTAGTCACTTTATCCCATAATTGGTTTATTTTAAGATTTATGTGTGAGCATCATTTATTAGTTTGAATTATTAGATGATTTGGGTAAAGTATAGTTTGTATTTACAATTTAAAAAATTTCCCATTTTTACCTATCGATCATCAATTTAACATTAGAAGTTTGATTGGGCGATTGGTGGGAACGGTAGTGGTTCAGGAAAAAAATATGGGAATGTTTGGTAGGTTGGGCATGGAAAAGTCCCATTGGTTCTCTGATAGGGGGGTCCTCATAATTAACTGAATACATGATCTTAAAGTCTATAAGGAAATTGAAAATAACCTAGTCATATATATATATATTTATTCTAAGAAATAATATTGGGTAATGTATTCTTTTTAAAGTATGGACATTGGTGAAAGGGATCCAATGAGATATGGTAAACTAGGAGGGTGAAAGAGTTTAGATTATCCCATGTAGTTAGATAGGGTGAGTGAGGTTCCAAGATAAGAAAATGGGAGTCTGGGAACAACTCCTTTGGATGGAGTCTCTTGGGAACCATAGTTCATTTATTTTAATGGTTAGGAATAATGACATATGGGAGTCCTAGGTGAAGGTATATACTTGTGACAACTCAAGGGTTGTGAATAGCTCCACATTGTGGAATCATAGATTCCATAAGGTTATCCCCTTAGTAAGTAGGATATATACATTCAATGGTTCATTCACCTTATCCATGGTAGTGGTTTAGTAAAATTAGTCTTTTGTGAAGGGTTATAGCGAAAAACATTAAATGACCCAATAACCCTTAGTCCCCATTATTCCTCATATGGTTTGACTTAAAAATCCCTAGAAGTTGAGTTTGGAAAGCTTTATCATGTGGGATAATGATTTAAGAAACCAAGTGATTGAATTATCTACATGTCCATAAAATGGGAGTTCTAGAGAAACTTTTATTTTAATAGTCTTAGGTGCATGAATATTTTATATAACCACTCATAAATACTTGGGGAACCCAGATTGAGCATTAATTACATGTGTTAATATATAAGAGGGTCTCTATACAGATTCACTAGGGGATGTGGGTGGGTGATTAAGGGTTTAAATGGTCCTAGATGAGGGCATGCAAAGAAAGGCATGGATATATTTTTTTCCTTTCTAAATAATAACACAATTTTCATGTATTCAAGATGTTTTATTTGGAAAAATTTGAGCATCAACACAAATGATGAAGGAATTTAGGGATTTTATCAAATGTTTCTAGTGATAGGATAAAAAATAAAATTTTAGAATTATACATATTCTATAATCTAATAATAGAACAGAATTCACCTCCATTGATATGGAACATTATTTAGATAAAAAGGAAATACATAATTATTTATTCTTCATGAGAAACAAAAAACAAATGGTTTCATTGAATGGTTTAATTAGACAATTAAATAAATAAAAAAAACATCACACATTTGGAGTATATTTTCTTAACACTATTAGTAATAGGTAGTTACAGTATTTTTTACAACCAAAATTGTGATTTTATAAAACCCATAGGGGATAAAAATCTCTATGAAGAGTGGCATGCTAGAAAGGTGATATTAAAACACTTTAGAGTCTTTGTGAGTAAAGGTTATATTCAAACTGAATATGGAGGCCAAAGAAAATACAAATATGTATTTGATAAATGAATTTTCATTGGATAATAAAAAATAGTAAATTTGATAAGTGTTTTAGCATGATAATGACCAATATTATGAAAATCCATGATGTAAAAGTTATAAAAGAGAGGGATTGACAAAATGCTTGAGATTATATTAGATAAAAATTGGAATGATGATGGACTTTTTCACTCAGATTATGGAGGTATTCAAATTGTATAACAGGACAAGGATTTAAAATTTTACATTTAGGGTGAAAAGGATCATGAAAAAGGATAATCATTGAGCTAGATAATAATGAAACGACCTAAATTTTACAAGTCAAAAATTATTGGGAACAAATATTATTTGTAAAAAATCCCCTTGGGTGATAAATATTGATTACTATACTATATTGTCATAGGTTTAAAAAATATAATTTGAGAATGCGATAAAGGATGAGTCTTGGGTCATGAATTTGAATGAGGAGTTGGTATAAATTGAGAAAATTCATACATGGGATCTCATAAAATATCATTTGATCATAATATCATCATGATTAAATGGTTGTTATATGGAAAATATGATCATCATAAAAAGTTGATTAATAATAAGGAAAGATTATAATGAATTTAATAACCTCAAAATTATGTCATGGATATGGAATAAACTTACACATTGTTGGATAAACATGAATCAATAATATCCATCTTTGAAATTTCTATTAAAAAGTTATTTAAAGTGTATTAAATGGATGAAAATATAACATTTGTTTATTATAGTGAATAAGAAGGATGTATTTATTGACTAATCAGTGTTTTTTTTAAATCGGTTATGATAAATCAGAATTATATATATTGAATGACTATTTTCAAAGAATTTAATAAGAACCATGTTCATGGTATGCATGATAGGATACTTACCTGAGGAAAATGGAATATAGGATAGGTACAATTGATCAAATCTTCTATGTGAAGTCTGTGATGGGAATTTCTTTCATGGTACACATTTATATTGAATATATCATATTTGGAGTTGATAAGATGAAATTATGGGATGTATTTTTATGGTTGAGAAGCTTATAGTTTGATATTATTATTATTATTAGAGAGCTTATATAAATCATTGGACTTTAATTGATTCAATAGGATTGGTATAATTTTTTATCCTAAAAACTTTATACTAGAGAGTTTAAGAAGATGTTAAAAATCACTGAGAGTAAATTTGTTTCCACACAAATAATAGTAAAAACTAAAATTGAAAAACATGGATATGAAATAGAAAATGATTCATCCTTATACAATATAATACTTGGGATTATGTATATACGATTGAAACAACGATGACCAAAGTCTATGAAACAAGCATGGTGGCCCAATTTCAAAGTAATAATAAGAAGAAACATATCACCAATATAATTAGGATTGTGAGATTCATTAAAGGTACTATTGATTATGATTTTTATTTATTTATGAAAGACCCATTTTTTGATTTCTTATTAAAATATAAACGACTCTAGATATTTTTCGGTTAGAAATTCAATAATTTAGGGTGATTTGTTTATTGAAGAAAAGTGTATGTGATTGTAATAAATGAAATAATAAACAACATCTCTTAGGAAAATTGAAGAAAAATACATTGCATATTTTATGGTTTCTAATCATTTATTATTGAAAATTAAATAATCATTGAATCTTTATGAAGATTTGATAATTCCTATAGTTTTCTACTACAATTAAAAGAGTGTAATTAAATTGATAAATTTCCATATAAAACACTTTTACACAAAGGACATCAAAAAATTAATAGAAATTTATTAAAAATTATTTTTAGAATGAATTCATCAATATTGATCATGTTAGAATGAATCAAAAAGTGGTGGATATTGGAAACACTATCTTTTGAGAAACATTGGTTAGAACTTGATGTGTGACTAGATCTCACAATTTGAGGAGGTTAGGAGAATCTTTGCCTGATTTTAATTTCTAACATAGTTTTTAATGCCTATTTAGACTTAACCTTCGTGTTTATTATAAAAGTATGAAAAAATATAAAAAAAATTAAACCTAAATACCCCACTAGAAATTTTAGAAATTATGTCATTTTTTTAAAAGGGTACCATAATAAGTAGAGTTATATAAAAATATTCATTTAGAAAGGGATTATACAATTTAAGGATAGTTTATAATATAAAAGGGAATATATACAATATATAGAGATGATATTAATGGATATTTATTTGGATGAAGACTCTAGTTTTTAGAGGGAGTTTAGAAATATACATCAAGTGTTTTTAAAGTTGTTAGAGGTATAAATTACATATATAATTCACTATTGATTCCTTGTTTTTAGATAATCATTACTCACAGAGATGTATATAGGATCTATTTTATATTATTGAAGTTAAATTTTACTATAGATACTTTTGATTTACAATAAAAAGGGGGAGAATTTTGGAGCAAGGTTATTTGAATAAGAATGGGAGATATTGTTTTATATTAAGATTTTTGGTTGGTAGAAGTGTTGTGTTTATTCGAAATGGACTTTATTTAATGTATTATGGTGTTGATAATTCCTTGAAAAATTAGTGGTGATTTGAGAAGATTTATAAGTATTATTTGGATATAATAAATATCATAGAAGAAATATGCTTGTAACACTATAAAGGAGGCTCAAGAAAATGTAACTTGATGATATAGTTTTCATTATTTCTATAAAAAAATGCATTATGACACCGAGGAGAATTTCATGTTGTACTGAGGAACTACGAAAAATTGGTGTGGGGATATTTTGGTTGGTTGAAGGTTCTCTACCATAATTTTAGGGATCATAGTGCAGTATAAAATTTATATATAATAATTAAATTTGAATTAGTGTATGATATGATTCTATTATAAAATATTTTAGCACTAGTTGGATCAAGTTTAAGACATCATTCCATAAAATCGATATGAGATTCATGAATATTTGGAAGACTACACCATAATTTTTAAGGTGTTTTAAAAAGATTATCAATATTCTATAGATATAGGGTTGATAAATAGTTATATTGTAATGGGTTATGTCATTCTATAATATAATGAAGTTGATGTGAAACACACCATAATTAAGGTCATCATGTAGTGATGTGGTGATTTCCAGATTATTTTCAAATTTCAAATATTTTAAGAAGTGAAGTGATTATCTTATTCATCATAAAAGATATTATGGATATTTCATAATATCATCTCACTCTCTCTTTGACTCTATCATAATACTTTTATTCCTATCTTAGGTTTTTTGTGGTCCCTTGATGTAAAGGTGTTATTATTTCTAGTCTTCATCCCTTGTCGGCAATATTATTGTTTAATTTTTTAGTTTTTCCATCCTCATTTCATAGATTTCAATTATATTGGTCTTATCCCTCTTTTATACATTATGGGTTGCTTTTTAGGGGTTTTAATATCAAGGGACTATTAACCTTATAACACTACACCTGTAACCTAGCCTTATAAATAGTACCCCCACATTAGTTATGTGTGAATGTTTTCATAGTGATTTAGGAAGGTGTCGATGGTCATGTACCACATAATCTTCTTCTTTGGTCTATTAAACTTGTGAAATATATTATCTTTTTCCCCAACTCATCTATTAAAAGGTGATCCCAGATGTAAGTCCCCATTTCATTAGTAAATGAAGGTTGTTATGAAATTTTATGACTGTTACAATGGTCATCATAGTGGTGGATATGTAGTTTCTTTAAATTGTTTTCTTATTCTTCATTTATTGGGCCTTTTCTTCTAGTATGGCATTTTTTTGTTATATTGTTTTCGTAATTTCCCCATTTTTATTTCTTAGCCCATCATCTTGTCATATAGTTTAGAATTCTATTATTTTTTCCATACCTTGTCCCGAGGTATTATATTGTCCTTTAACTTCCAATATAAACATAGGGTACTTATGGGTAAAGGTATAATTGGGGGTCATCTTTGGTGGAGTTGGTACATCATCAGCATGGTGGAGGCCTCTAGTTAGTTCAATTTTGTGTGGTGGAAAATAGTTTGGGGTTGTATGGATAGATGCATGAACACCAGAAAGTACCATCACTATTAAGATTTATCTTTTCATCACCCAATAAGAATTCATGAATTTTGGTCAACATTTAGTGTGTGGTTATCATCCAGTTTACAATTGGATGTTAATGGGTGATGTTGTTGTTCCAGTGTTCTAGATCGTGATGGTTCTATATTATTGATACCTAAGGTCATGTGTCTATTTAAAGTGTATTAATTCAGGTGTGATAAAAATATAGGGTTTTCATTTGAGGGTTATTTTTTCATTTTTTAATTTGAATTTCAAATTTGGGTTTCATCAGGTCCATGAATCCTGAGTGAATATAGATGATTATTTTTAGTTTCATTTTAATTGGTTTGAATACTTTCACATTATAAGGTTGAATCTATAATAATTACCATTTATCCAATTAATAGTGGTTTTATTATAAAATTAAAAACAAATATGGGGGAGTTTATCCTTTAAATTTTTTATTTTATTTAAAACATTTCAGATATTTTATTGGATAATCATCAGGGTATAGAATAAAAATTTATAGGGGACGAATTTCAATTATAATATGAAGAGGAAAGATGATTTTAAAGAAAAGAATACTTATAGAGAGAATTTTAACATATTTAATATAGATAAGAATTTAATTTTTGGAATAAATATATTAATGATATAGATTTGACCATGGATATTGATGGATAAGGTGAGTTCCCTATTTGATTGGAATAAAAATAATTTATGAAAATTCTTGTTGGTGATCGTTTTGTCAAAAACATTATGTACCTAGTATCAAATTATATGGTGGAGTGACAAAGAGATTGAGTGTCCTTAGGGTCATTTTTAATCCCTTCCTAAACATTGAAATCAAAAATATTAGTTAGTGAATATTTTACATTGACATTTCATTGATGTAAGCTTCTTGGATAAACTCATTATCTGTGAACTAAGTAAAATATCTATGTCAGTACTTTTACACTTTTTATTTAGATATGGTAGTTATTTTCTTAAGATTGATAGGTTATATTTCCTTACAAGGATATAATAAGATCTATTGTAAATTTATGGAAAATAATTCACACCCAAATTCGCACCCCTTTTAGTTTTGTTTCATAAAATTTTGGTTCCAAAAAATATTCATGATTTCATTATATAATTGATATACTAAATATATAAACCTAGTAGAAAAACTTAAAATATATAATTTTAAAGAAGAAAATGAATGGATTGATTCCATTTTTATAGGTTTACATTATCACTTGAGTGATATGTTACCAAATGATAATTGGTTTCTTTTAAAATATATAAATCCAAATGATTGTAAATTTCCATTGTTATGAAATATATATATATATAATTAGTGAATAAATATTTTCTCAATAGGGCTATGGTTTAATTATAAAATTTCTTAATTATTAGGTGCCACAATTAAAGAAAAAATAATCTATTATTTCTAAAGTTTTTTGGTATATTCCAATAATTCAAGGATTTAATAGGTTGTATGTAATTTTGGAGGATAAAATTAAATTATAATGAAATGTAGATAATTTAATTTACCATGTAAAACATCAACACCTAATTGATATACATTAATAGAATAAAATTGATCTTTAGTATTCTTAATTTGGATATGAAATTTGAAACCTTCTTCTTGTGTAATCTATCAATATCATGTATAAAGTTATGGGTTTTCCTTTTAATTTTAATATACTATTATGAATGAAATAGTGGGGAAAATGTATTATATTTATTTAAAAGTGAGTTAAATGATCTACTGGATGAGTTTTTGAGATAAGATATAGACAAAAATTAATATTATTTCTTAGGATGTGGGGAGGTATACATTGATGTTAGAAGGAAGAAATATAATAAATCATATTAAACCATGAAAAATATATAGAATAATTTTTAAATTTTTTTGTAGGAACATAAAGCATTCTGAGGTGGTAAAATGGGTAGTAACTCAACACTCTTATTGGAATGGTTTTCAACCCCTTTAAAAACTATTTTAACATTAATACCTCTCATTTTTTTCATGAAAAACACATCATTCTCTACATTTATCCCCTACTTGGACAAATATTAACAATAAAAACATCCCTTATTTTTTCCTTTATCAAGAGTCTTTTAAAGTCCATTTATTCACCGTTTTATGCCTATATATAATATAACATAATTTCACTCTCTTATTTTTTTTCCCTCTCTCTTTTCATGAATTCAATTCATAGAGACAGAAATTTGAGCTCAAGGGTTTTAAAAAGTAATGAAAAACTATCCTAAATCACAAGTATTCTACTTGTGAATTCTAGTGGAGTATTCCGTGAGGGTTTTTACATTTTTTTGTGGTTTATTTAGCTCCACGTTTTTTTATAGGGAGTATTTCATTATTTTTATCTAATTCTGGTAAATTATCTGAAATTTCTTCAATAAAAATTGATGAATTTGGTTTCATTGATGTTCTATGATTATTTTAATCAAATCCAAGTGGGTCAATTGATTTATAAAATTTGTTTAAGGATGTTGGACTTAATTTTATCGACGGATTCTTTTATTTCAATTAATGATTTCATTATTTTTATTTAAACATGATTTCAATATTAATTACATTATCATTATAATAATTTCATTGTTTTAGTGTCATGGTGATTGGTTAAAAAATCTAATTGATCTTAAGATCATGTAAAATGGAATGGAATTTGACAACAAAAATCATTTTTAGTATGTATAACCCTTATTTATAGTTTATAATATATATATATATATATCAATGAAGCATCACTTGAAGCCCTGTGCTTAATGTTCTTTTTAAAAAAACAGCACATTCATCTTGAAATGTCTACCCCCTAAAGCCCACATCATCTACGTGATATCATCATATTTTTTCATCTATATACCATGCGTCCTTTACATGACCATTATGATAAAAGAACCAATTCACTAACTACTTGATAGATGAATGGCCAATACTTATATATATATGTGTGTGTGTTTATTCTATCACGACCACTTAATTTCATATAAATTGACAGTCATATGTCATATCATTTCTAGCCTCCCTAGAATCACACCACTAACCATTTTTTTAACATGGGGAATCTAGCTAAATTGATTCGATGGCAATGCCCCCACTACCCCAATTGTGTTATGCTTATCAAATAATTTCCAAAACATGGAGACTAAAGTAAGACCCCAACCACAAATAATATTAAATTTATAAAATAATGATATAACATAGTCTAAATTTATAATTTAGTGATGATGTAATTAATCGATTGTCATAGGTCTACTCTACGGGTCTATGTGGTTGTTAGTTTTTTTAAAGAATGATTTATTGAAATTTTAAAATCATTTTTCTAGACATTAATAATTTTTATGTATGTTATAATTTATTTAATGTATTTTTAACCTAAATTGTTCATTTAAATTTGTTTTCATGTTTTAATGTTGTTCTAAAGAAGATTTTGGTTTTCGGTATTTTTGAAAATAAAAAAGATTTAGTTAAAGGAAAATAGTTTTTAATGAATCATTAGAAACATTTTATTAGTTGAAAAAAGGTATAAGTATGTGATAAATTTTAAGGGAGTCTGTTAGTGTGATTTTAATTTTGTTTTATAAATTATACATTTATTTTAAAATAAATAGCTTATTATATTATGTTTTCATAAAGGAAAGGAAGTATATTTTTATGTATGTTTCCCTAGATCCTTATTATTTATGGTTTTGATGATCTTTCTATTATTAGGACTTGAATATATTTAAATATAATACCTTTTTTCCCCTTGGTATGATCTATTTCATCTTGTGATATCAAGTCATCATTTTTAAGTCAAGTTATTTATGGTCAATGGGCTTGAGATTCAAGATATTAGGGTATTAGTTAGGTTCTTTTTTGATGTTTTACGATTAGATTAATAGGTTTTTGGAATATTTTGATATGTTTTAATATTAAGATATATATATTTTTGGTATGGGAGTTGTTCTTTAAGTAATTTGTTTTTATTAATGTGTGATAAGGTTTTCCAAATTTTTAATGGTTTAATTTTGAAAATTGGGAAATATTATAGAATTTTACTAAAGTAACTTGGTTTTAATATATTTATTAGGGTTTGTGTAATTGTTCCAAAAACCAGGTTGACTGGGAAAAATGTTTAGGTTCTATTTACAAGGATAATAGAAGGGTTTGTAAACGATTTTAAAAATGGTATCACTTTTTTAAACCCTATTTTATATTTAATCATTATAAAACACTTTTTGGATTGTTATAATAATAGTTGGGGATGTTATAGAGATTATAATTTATTTATTAATGACCATTTATTATATTTATAAATGTGGATATATATTTTAGTTCTCAAATGTAATGCTATCATGTATGCTCCTTAGATTTTTTGGGATCCTTTTTGTATCATTAGGCATTTATGAACTATTGTTTGACGCCGTTTAGAGAGAGTGGATCGAAGTGAATATTTTATCATTTATTTTTGATACAATATGTTAGACTTTCTTTTGATTTTGACAATCATGAGAAAGTATGTTTGGATTACTTGGTTGGAGGTCACATATATTTGATAGTTTTATTAGTTTCTTTATTGATCCTTAGGAATATGGTTGACCTTGAACATTTCAATTGATCGGATAGTTTAGAGAGAGAAATATACCTAGGGAGAAGGTAAATTAACTCCTATGAGACTTTTATTTTTATACATTGAGGGTTTGGGGGTGGGGTACAATGGATATAAATCTCCAGATGTAGTGATTCAATACATGGACCTCCCCATCTCACCACCATGGGTAAAACAGGGTTGTAACCACAGAAATTTTCCACACTGGGCATGTGACTTTTATTTTTATACTATACTGATCATATGAGTGTGTATTCCCAGATATGGGACCCAACAAAGCCAATTTCCATGAAATTTTTTCTTTTTTAGGTGGAGTGGGAGAGCTCACCAGGAATAAATTATTATCTATCCCCATGGGAGAGAATTTCTATCACACTTTTTTTAGTATCAATTATGATTTCCTTAGGTCATTTTATAAATAATATTGGGATGAGTATATAAATCTATGTAGTTTTTCCATTGGTTTTCTCTTTTTTGGTTCTTATCTCTTACTATTTTATATCATTTTTATTTGGGTTTGGTACCTTGTGTTTTCATCATTATTAACTATTGTAAATGTTATTTGGATTTCATGTTTGAGTTATTCATTTATTTATATAATTGATAATGGTTTGTTGTCTATTTTCAAGTGAATGAGTTATATAATAAGAATTTTTTATACATATTGTTTTAGTTAATTATTATTATTTTTTGTCATACTAACAATGGAATATCATTATTTTATGAAAGTTTGAGTTCCATACACATACATAGAATTGATATATAAATTTTTCACTTTTAGAAAGTTGATTAAGTATACTTTTTAATCGAGTTAGACTGGTGGTATGGCATATAATCATTCCCAAGGTGTGTTTTCTTTTATTAATGGGTAGAACTTCTTTTTTTATGTTGGTTTAGTTAGTGGATCCTATATGAATTTTCGGTCTTGTTGAATTTATTTTCATGGAGTACAAGTTATATGTAGTAGTTGGTATCGATTGAGCTAGGGGTTATAGTTTTATTTTCAATTCTTGAATTGGATTTATATATATTTTTATATATTTTTATTTATTTATATTGTGATTTCTTGGAATACATATATTAATTTCCATATTGAAAGTCACTTTATTAGGTTATTTTATACTATGGGATTTCTAATCTGTGACTTTTTAATATATTTTTACATAGGGAGGTATGATCGACTTACATGTATGTCATGTAGGATTTTTGAAAGAATATAGTGTGACTCATCTTAATTTATTTCATTGAATTCATAGTCTCCAAAATATTTTGTGTAGTCTATCTCTATGATTTAGAAAACCCTAAAATATTTTGAGCCATACTTGACATGTTTTGGTCATTGAACTTAAGTATTATGGTTGGTATCTTGATTGGGTCATTATAGGATGATATCAAAGTTGTTGAGATTTTGGGAATTGTGTTCATTAGAGGTAAAGATATGTATAATTACATCTCAACACAACCAAACTTCCAAGGTTAAATTTATTTTGAATTATATTACCTTTAATTCTCTTGTTCTTTACATTATTTATGGTGTGTTTTATATGTTTTAAGATTATTTTAGACTTTAAATGTTTAATTTAAATAAATTTTTTATTTTATTGTGAAATTTGTAATTTATGGTAATAACGTTTCTCATTTTTATATTAATGTTAGAATTATCCTTTTATGGTTCATTAAAATTATTTACTTATTTCATTTCTGAATTTTCTTTTTTAATTTAAATTATTGGAAATATTTGTTAATTTTTGAGTTTATAAATTAAATATTTAACACCTCTATTTTTAATTTGAACAAAATCATTTAAATTTCTTTATAAAATAAATGTGTTTAATCAATAAATTTTTAGGTACAGTCACTCTATTTTGAGTTTTTCTTAAAAAGGTTCAGGAACCCCATGTTTGAATAAAAATTTATGTTTTAAAACCTAAAAATTAATGATGAACCCCACACTGGATGGGTGAACCCCAGGATTGTGAAAATGCACCCTATGTTTGAATCAAACATTATGTTTCAGAAAGTAATAATCATTAGTGAACACAAAATTGGTGAAGTTTTTCCCCATATATCAATATGAAACTCATACAATATAAACTTGTCAATGTTTCAAACATGTAACCATCGCCATTAAAGTGATGAATAAGGGATTGGGAAAGGGATATTTCCCACTTTTATTTTTATATTTGACTTGAATTCGTAAATTATCATAAGATTAAATCTAATCAATAATCGAAAAATACCCTATACCAACATTTTGGAACCGTTGGTATAGGATATACCAACGGTTTGGAGAACCATTGGCTGGTTTGTCATGGGGATAGGTCTATACCAATGGATCAAGGAAACCCATTAGTATAGGTCATATGAAAGACCTATACCAATAGTTTCATAAAACTGTTGGTATTGTTAATTCAAAAAAATAAACCTTCCTTGGTTCTGATCCCGTCACCTCTCGTTTATAATTCAATGATCAAACCACTAACCTAACATGACTTTTGTGAGTATAATTTAATAAATATATATATGTATATTCATAAGTATTTTAATTTTTTATTTATTTAATGTTATTTAACAAAATATTCCATAAAATAATGTTTGTACCTATACCAACGGTTTTGAGAACCTTTGGTATATGTGGTTTTATTTTTTGATCTATACCAACGGTTTTGGCCAAACTGTTGGTATAGTTTCACATTATACCAGCGGTTTCGACAAAATTATTGGTATAGGGTAACTATATTGGACCGATACCAACGGTTTTGGCTAAACCATTGGTATACATCCAATTTCTACTACTGAATGAATTTTCAATATTGGAAAACCATGAATTTGGATATAGATAGGCATTAGGATTTGATCAAGATCAGGATCGATAAATGGGTAGAGTTATATGGAATAGAGATAGTGAACTAAAATAATCCTTGGGAAGCTTTTAGATTTTTTTAGAGACATAACAGATCACACGTGAATATGTTGCAATTGTTATAATATATATTCTTAAGTAATATGACAGAAACCAATTACCAGGACAAGTACCATGTTGTTGATGTAATGTTTTGGGGTCCAATATAATCAAAATGAAGATAAATTTTCAGAATAGGATCATAGGGAAGGGTGAGGGGAGTTATTCTAGGTCACTCATTCATGATCATATAACATAAGATAATGGGGTATGGAGGCCCCCCTCAATATAGAATCTTTTTTTATTTCTATGAAATTTCTAATTTCTATTTTCAGTGATGCATCGATTAGATAATCTTGTTGTTTCTATAATAAACATTATTTTCTAAGTAAAGAGAGGGTTTTTGACTGTGATGTATTGAAATACCAAAATATATTCAGCACTTGTGATTCTCATTTTTTCAATGCAATTTTAGTTCTACAATATTCTTATGTTCTTAATGAGTATCAGTTATCACTATTCTAAGAATCAAGAGTCAATGATCGTGAATATTTTAAATTATTAATTTGAAATGGGAAATGGTTAAGATATTATTCTTTATTAGTGAACAATATTACTCCAGATCGATGGTTCATAATTCTTTCAATAGGATATATCACAAAGTTTTGAATGTCCATTAAAGTGAGAGATTAGTGATTATTTACTTGTTCTTTTATCACTGAGTTAATTTTAGTTAAAAATAGTAAGAAGAGAACATTTTAAATTCAATTAAAAGAAATCTAATAGCCATGCCTCTATCCTATATATTGATTCATTATATCCCTCTCCTTTTCAAAAACTTTACTATAATTTCACATATATTTTCTAATTAATTTTAAATAAACACTCTCATATATAATCATTCATTTTATTTATTTATTTTTGGTTGTTTTCGTTTTTTTTTTATTTCTTTTTGGTTGGATACCTTTATTTTATGGTTCCATGTGGAATAAAATACTTCTTCTTCCACAACACTAATTCTAATAGGTTTTATAAATAATTAAATTTTCTATTTCTAAACCAAAACTTTTCAAATTTTAGATATTCTTATGATGAATTCATAAGCATCCCAAAAAAATATGTTTAAAATTTTACAAAGAAAACATACAAAAAAATATTTAAAATAAATTATAAAATTTCTTACTATTTTTGATACACTTAATTGCTATTTTTACTAAATATGAATTTAAACTATGTATTAAAAGTTAGAATCAAAAACCTTATTTCTAAAAATTAATCATCACTATTCTACCATTAATAATAAAAAAAATATCTAAAATCTAGAACAAAATAGAGTTGAAATCTAGAACTAGAACAATGCCCATACCTTAGTTCATTCATCTGATATCCCTAGACTTAGGGAATTTCAAATGACTTATATTACTTGAAATAATTCCTAAATTAGGTTTATCCCTCTGTATATTAACTATGAGATGAAGATGTCTCATCTTTCTATGATTCCATCATTAACTGGTTTTCTTGCAGAGGATTCATTATATTTTATTGTAGATTTTTAAAGTTCATTCAAATAGATACCATTACATTGCATGTGTGAAGAAGAATTGAGGTTGAGGGTGTTCCCATTCTATATTAAGGAAAGATATAGGATATGGTGTAAAAAACAATATTACTAAATATTTTATACATAGATTGAACTATTTAATTCTTTTTATATTATGCTATATCCGAGGAATAACACAATTAGAGAGATGAAAAAAATAACTAGGTTTTTCTCGACTGAGGGGGGTTACTTAATGATACATGGGATAGGTTTAGTGACATAGATAGATACTATTCCAACCACCAATATAATATGTATATTTTGATAGAAACCTTCTACAATTCCCTAAACTATAAAACCAAAACATGTCTGATCAATATTATTGTGTCAGCTTCTCTAATTTGAACACTAATGAGCTCATTTTTTTATAAACAACCACAAAAATCAGAACATAAGTGCACAAGAATAAAATTCATTCATAGAGTTGAAACAAATTCTAATTATGGTATTGTTGATGATAGATTTATTTGGAATAGTTTTTTCATTGTGCGATGTATGGTCACACTCAGAACTGTTATCCCAATTTTTATCTTCTCATTTCGAATGATGTGAGTGATTTTTTTAATGACTATAAGGCTTATAATCCTGATAATAATTATCCATTATATAATCTAATTCACTCTGGATGTAAAACTCAAACTAAAATATCATGGAGAGATCAAGGAGTGATTAAATAACTTATATCCCCTTCTTTTCTATTGCATCCAAAACTATATTATCAGAATCAAATGTGGATAAATCCCTTAATTAAAAAGGGGAGTTCAATGGAATTATTTAGAACATTTTAGATGAACTATTTCATTAAAAAAGATACATATTCTACAATCCATATATTTCAACATCAAATGGGAAAAATGATATGGATATTGGTGGGAAAGATACCCATCACAATAGTACATAATTGTAGTGGTAATCTCATGGTAGTAACCACAAGACAAATCCTTCAAATCAAAGATCAGGTTAAGGAACCAATAAGGGAAGTCCAAACTGATGAGTAATATGAATATAAAAAATTAAAATCAATAAATCTGAATAGTAAGGTCCAGATTAAATAAAACGGTTAATCATCAACTGAAACGGTAAAAGAAAAAAGAAATATGAAGTGGGAAATATTTAAATTGGGTAATAAGAAGGTGACGTTTGGAAATTAGGAGAATAGTTTTACTTTGATTATAAATTATTCCCATTTCATTTATTTTCCCCAAAGAGTTAAAAAGGGAATGAATCTAATTATATTAAATTCCTTCTGATGATTACAACCTTTAGCATTAACATTCCTTTTGTGGAGTCCAAAAAATTTCATCCAATGTAAAAATCTTTAAAATGTTATTATCTAAAAGATGTATTAGGGGGAGTTTAATACCATTAATATCATTGAGAATTATATTGAAACTGTTCATAAATGGTTACCTATTAAATTTATATAACCTATAATATTATCCATTTCTTATAGATTTGGATAAATGAAGCATTGAAAAATATTTGTGACATAGTATCAATCATCAATCTTACTTCATACTCCTTGTTTCAAAATATGGTTCTTTAGGCATTGGAACCAACTTTTTATTCTCTATAGTTGGATGATAGGCCACTGCCTTATCATTATATAATGGGAGATTATTTTTTAGTTGATGTTTAGAAAATAACCATTCCCAATGATCTTATTATCCTTAAAATGGAGTGTAAAAAAAGTCTCAATCGTTCTAGGGATACATTTCTCAGCCACTATTGGGGATGTCCTTGATGGTTTAAAAGGTAAAATAACTATTTAAGATTCTAATGATCAAGAAAAGTTACATGTTTTTAAATTCTCTCTACTTGTGTTGAGTTTTAAATTTAAACATATTATTGCAATTATCTTTATATCTAAGGATAGGATGGTGAGCCACAATGCTTTGATGAACTTATCATTAAATATATTAATAAACATTAATTATTGTTTTATTGATTGTAAATCATCAATATAATTGGATAGAATTGGAAAACCGGATAACCAAATTTGAAAACACATTTCTTATATCTTGAACTATCCTATCCTAAAATAAGGCATCTTGTAATTACTATCACTCAAGCTAATATTATAACCCCATATAATCCAATTTTGATGAAATTCCTTTTCTTGATCCAAATCTATTTTCATATTCACTAAAACAAATTCTTGAGTGTTTAGATCATGTTTAGGGGTTTTTATCATCTAGGATTGGCTGCTTACAAATCCTTGATTTTAAGGAGAGTACAGGTTTAATTTCGATGGGAAAACAATATTGTGTTCAATATGAACCTGTTTACTTACTTGATAACTTTTTTAGTTTACATAAAATTGTGTACTATGGTTATTTCCATCTTGATGTTGAAATTTTCATTTCATTTTATTCTTTTAAAGAATATAAAAATACCTTTTCAATGTAGAATTCGATTATATCAAATGGGATCCATCATTATTTTTATTTTTCAATTGAATTTTACATGGAAATATTGAGCAGGTTGGAGCTATCTTCACTCTATTTTTTTAGTTGTTGCATCCTTCTAAGTGTGGGGGAGGAGAGAGAGAGTATTTGATCAATTAGGTGAAATTTATAGGTATTTGATAACCTTTTTGAGAGAATTTAGTGTTTTTAAGGTTAAAAAGAGTTATACAGTATTTTATACACTACTATTTAAGAAACGATTTGGAAAATTATCATAGGTGACATAATGGGATATTTCTTGCATATCCCTATTGATGTTACCTTAGAAAATAATGAAGTGAATAAAATAAATATCTATTACCCATTTAGTGATCAGGGAGAGATACTTTAGGGTATTAAGTCAAACTAGGGACTTTAAAAATAGTGTTCCATAGAAGGAAACTTGTGGTTTTATGTTTTTTTTTGGTTTTATATTTGAATATTTGTCTTTATATACAAAGTGATGATTTCTATTTTTGAAACATACTCAAATTTCATCTTTATTTTCTTGGGTTCTCAAGGTTTTATGTATGATTTTTAGCATAAATTGGTTATTTTGTGGGTTTTTGATTGGTTGGGTGTTGTGAATGTTGTGATTGGACAAGATAGATCAAGTGGATTTGTAAGAGTGGAAACTTTCAAAATCATTTCACCAGCGTCATTTGTTTTTATATATTTTAATGTGATAAAGGAGTTCCATTTGGATTTTCTAACTACATAAATTCACTCTTATCTTTTTTCTCTGGTTATTTTCTTCCTAATATTTAAATTCTATAATCCCATGTGAATTATATTATTTTGTGTGAGATTAAATTTTTCATCCATATGATGTTTTTAATTATTTAATTGAGAGTGATTAAATATTATTTCAATAAATGGATAATTATTCTTCAAATAGGGGAGTAATTATTTTAGTTTATTAACGTTTATTACTACCCTTAATTTTCTCTTAATATATTATTGTGTGACTATATGAATTATAGATTTTTTATATATATATTTATATTATTTCTTAATTTTTGAATTCACTATCAGTCACTAATACACATTGTATTACTCTTTTAAAACTATACTATTGTAATTTTATTCCAATTTTTGTGTTTCGTTGAAACTCATTATTGAACTTACCAATTACATAAAACATTAAGAATGTATTCTTATGTTATAAACCTGTATCGAAGTGGTGAGTAGGGATCCTTTTTTCAATATTTTTTTGTGATTGTTTTGTGGAATTCTTTTAAACATTCCTATCACTAATTAAAATTAGAATTTGATTTTGTGATGATTTTTAATACTAAACTACTTTTAAAAAATTATTCCACATTGAGATAAATAATTGGAGAAAATGATAGGTTTTATGTGTGTGGGAGGGGTATTAATTGAGATGCACTATAATTAAATATAAATCACTATTAACCCATAAATAACTCCTAATTGTTTTTGAAATATTCATTATTTAACCATTAGTTAATCATTTTTAGTGGGTGATAATTTTTCATAAATTTAAAGGTTGTAATGATATGTTGAGGAGATTAATAATTATTACATTAATTAGGTAAATCATTTCTCTTTCCTTCTTTAGTAAAATTAATTTTTGTAAAATTTTGAGAAAATGTTATATGATAATCATTAACAACTAAAATATTAAATTTTAATTTAACTTATAAGATATGTGGAAAAATAAATTATAAAATGAAACTCCTAATAATAGTTTAGGTTCACATTATTTCAACTAATTATTCATTATTAATAAACTATTGGTTGGGTTATTTATTAAACAAATAAATTATCAATCCAAACTATTAAATATTTTTTAAATTTATGATACATTCAAAAAATTTGTGAGTCTGTTATCCTAGGGGTAAATTGAAATCAGGAATTCTAGTTGGATGCAACATGAACATTGTTAAATTTTCTTAAAAAGTTTCAATTTTCGATCATTTTTTGTAAAATAGTAACCATAATTTTTTGAATATAGTTAATTTTATAAGGAATTAACATTTTTATGGTTGAAAAAAGTGATGAGGGAAATTTGTTTTGAAAATCAAAACATTTTTAGAATTACTATGTTTTAAAAATTAAGATTCATTTTTTACCACTGAATATATTCTTAACGGTTACTTGAGGAAAAGAAACATCTTAATTATAGTTTAATTTGTTGTGGACTTTAATTATATTATATTACCACATAATTTTTGTTGTATTTTATATATTTTTATAATTAAATTATACTTCAAATGATTAGTTATAATCAAGAGGTTATTTTATTATGAAATTACTAATTTACTGTAGCTACGTTTTTTGTTTTAAGATTAAATTATCCATTTATTTCTCTTTGAATTTATTTACTTATTTATTTTATTACTTTTTTATTTGTATATTTATTTTTAATTGGATCATTTTTTCGTTATGTGAATTAAATATTTTATTCTATTCTATTTACATTTATTAGAATTACTAACATTTCATTATAAAATTAATGTATTAAATTCATTATTTTTTTAGGCATGGTTGGTCCATGAATAGTTTTTCCAAAAAAAATGTTTACGAAACCCACATATGAATAAAACTATATGTTCATAAACCAAAAAATCTTAACGAACCCCATGTTGGAGAACCCCACATTGGAAAGACAAACCCCGGTTCGGTGAGTATATACCCCACATTTGAAATAAACGTTTTGTTGAGAAACCAAACATTTATTAGTTAAACCCAAATTACAGTAGTTGATCCCCACATTTAAAGATGAACCTCTTCAAACATAATCTTGTCATTACAATTGATGTGTACCCAACTCTGTTAAAGCAGTGAAAAATGGATTCAGAAAGAGGGATTTTCCCTTCCAATTATTCTCTTTGACTCAATGTGGGAACAAAGTAAGATCTTGAAGCTGGTGAAGGTTTTATATTAGAAATTCTTGAATCTATAGATTGATACTGTAATACGATCTATCCAGGATCAGGATTGAGATATGGATAAAGGAATATATAGTAAAGGTGGTGAGATAAATGATTCCCCATGAAGCTTTTAGAATCTGTTCAGGATAGCTAATAGGATGAAAAATGGTCTATAATGGTTGTTAGAAGATATATGCATCATTCATTTGTTGTTAAAATTTTTTATGACTAAATATATGTGGTTGATTCAAAGTTTCAAAGACCAATGTAAGAATAATGAAGATGATTTTCAAGACTTCAATCCAAGAGGAGAGTGGGGGGACTAGATCTAGGGAACTCACTCGAGAGTAGCTAATAGGGGAACCCGAAAGATGGATACCTCTTCAATATAGAATATTCTTCTCTTCTTATTCTATTTATGATTTATTTATTTTTTGGTGGTGTTCCTCTTGTATAACATTTTGGATTCTATTTTGAATATGATTAGCTAAGTAGATATAGGGTTTTAAATTATGATGTATTCAAACATCTAAATATATTAAACATTTTGGATTATAATTTTTTGTGATCTATTTATATTCAATGATATTATTATCTTCTTAGTGAGTATAATTTATCAATATTCTATGAACTAAGATGTGATTATAGAGAATCATTAAACATTTAAATTTTCCCCAATGTTCCAAAATTTCAAAAAAGGTTAAGATTACTTTATCCAATAATAAATAATGTTACACCTGAGTGAGGATTGAGATTTAAATTCAATAGAGAGAACACTTAGATCTGAATGTTCACCGAAGGGAGATCTCAGAGATTATTCACTTGTTATTTTATCACTAAGTTAATTATATCATAGTAGAGTATATCAGAAATTTATTTTTTTTCAGTTATATATAATGTAATATACTTGTTTTCATTGACTTCATTAATTATTTGTCTATTACTCCTTTTCCCTACCTTCACTACTATGTCAAAACTATTTTCCACTTCACTATAATAAAACACCATCAATACTACTAATTCCCAATATTTTTTATTCATTTTATTTTTTTCTTCCAAACCTTCATTTTATCCTTCCCTATGGAATAAAATAACATTTCTTCCACTATACTAGTTCTATTAGGTTTTATAAATAATTAAATTTGGATTTTTTCTTCAACAACATGTCAGTGTCCTCAAGTGTAATCCCTATTCACCAGAATCCCAGTGACTACCATAAAGGTTATATAGTATCTCTTAGGGAGATATTTACTCCCTAATGGATAATAAAAATAAGGGAAAACATAATTAGATTAATAATCATTAACAACAAATATTGATATAAAACCTCAATAATAAAAATCTTAAATAAATCCAATTAATGAAATATATTTCATACAACCAAATTATTTAAATGGAATAGCATCATTACATGTATCATAGTGTAAAAAATGATATAACAAAAATAAATATAGAAAATCAACTAACTATATAATCTCAAAACCCTTCAAGAAATCGTTACTGTGAGCTCTAGTCTCTAACTCCCATCAATATCGGGTCTTTTCCATTTCCAACATGGAAATGAGAAAATTATACATGTTCCTAACATGTTAACATATGGGGTGTGAAAAAAATCATTTCAATAATATTTCACTAGAGATCTCATGCATGTCATGAATGCAGACATTCTCATATATGTATTGTGAAATATTATGTAATCAATTTAACATTAAAAATAATTAACATAAAAGGTAGAGAATTTCATACTTATCCACCTTCATTGAATGTTTTACATGATTTTTGAAATGTTGGTGGAATCATGATTTTTTAGTCAAATAGGCCATAACTAAAAACATGACATAAATGGAATCTTTCTACAAAAAACATGGTCTTTTATCATAATGAAAATCTCTTGAAGTAATAAATATCATGACCAAACACATTGTTTTTATCATCTGATTATTAAAATAATAACACAAACAAACACATGGATAATAACTTTTTTTTCCAATCCTAAGCCTTATTTTAACACATGCATTTATCATATCATAATCTAACTAAATTCATATACAAATTGATGGCCTAATCCCTTCAATTACTAACAAAAAGATTATCCATGCACATGAACTAATCACTTCATATGCTAAAACAAGGCTTATACAAACACATGGATTCACATAATTTCCTAACATATTCCTTATCCAAACTGATTGCTTAATCACAACCTATATTAACACAAGACAAATCCAAACTCAGGGATTGATCATATCATAGCCTAACACAAGAATTATCCAATCAAAAATCTTAATCATATACTAAAATAATAGAATGTACCTCTAATATAAACAAACATGTTGATTTTGAAAAACATCATATCAAATATCATATTGTTTAAATATAAAAACATTAATTTTTGGAAAAATTGACATTGCATTCTCTAACAATAAATTCCCCCTTATAAACCAATTACACCTCTAAGGATAATTCAATATTTTTCAAAAAGCCATGCTTGGTATACATTATGTTTAATTGTATTTATCATATAAAAAATATTTAAATCCTTCATTTAATTATCATATTAGATTATTTATCAATATTATATAGTGTTGGGAATATATTTGTAATGTTTTTTTAACAAAGTTTTTGAAAACTGGCATTTTATAAGAGGATATTTTTGAAAAAAAATTATTGTTGATGAGTGTTAGAATCCCAATAGAAATGGGGATAAAATTATTATTTTTCATGATGTTTTTTTCAGAGACATAGGATTATACTAAGAATCACCAGATGTAGAGGATCAGACTGAGAAACACTAGACACAAAGTATCTTACTGAGTAGAACTGGTAGATGAAGTTGTTAGAAAGTTAATGTTGTTGATAAGAAACAACATCGGTATCAGATCCATCAATATACCAGAAAAAAAAATTTAGATATAATTTTCTGAGTAATAAATTCATAATGATTCTAAAGATGTTGAGTAAAGAAAGTAGTTTCAAAATTTATATTGTTATTAAACACTATAACATTAAGTTAGATGAAAAATTTAGAATCTTAAATTTCTCATAAATCATGAAAACATTCATGATAAAAACATTTGATGAAATATAGGAATCATAAATATTTAATCAGTTACAGGAATCAATAAATAGGTTTGACCATATCTATAAATACTGAACACAAATCTTTTTATTAATATGAATGAGTTATAACTGATGACATTTGATGAAATTCAAAGTTGTAGAGTACAGTTTCCATCGTAATGGGAATAACACCGTTAATAGGATTCCATTAGACGGAATCTAAGGGGGATAGTCAACCAGACCAAACCTAATCAATAAATTCAATCATTTTGAATCTGAGAAAGTAAATTCAATTGGATTTACTCTAATAATGATAGTCAATTAGACTATGTTTGATGAAGAAATTAAATTTTTAATGAGCTAAGTAAGTTCCATCATAATGAGCTGAGGAAGTTCTTTTCTAATGAGATGAGGAATTTCCATTGTAATCGATTAAGGAAGTTCCATCATAAGGAGCCACATAATTTCCATAATACTGATGAATACTTTGGATGTCCTGGAAGAATGATTATGGAGAAGACTCAAGAAGATTCCAGAATATTAGTTAAGAGTTTAAGTGTTCAAACATGAAAATAAAATATGTGTTGATCTCAGAGTTTTTGAAATTCATTAAGTAAGACATATTTTTCAGTTTCTCACCATTTTATTTCTTGGATTCATATAAATAAATGCACAACACATTCATAATTTTTATCCTTTTCATGTGAGAGGAAAAGGCAGAGCACTACAGTATTCTGGTTAAATTTATCTTTCTATAATAATAACTTAATAGAAGTTTAGACATTAGAATGATTTGTTTTCCAAGATGTGGAATATCATACTGATATTTTGAGAAGAGTTTGAGTGATACAGATTGAGAATGGGATCATCATACTAATTCAATAATACGGAATTCATCAGATTAATTCCATTGGTCCTAGCCCTAATAAAATAAGAGAATAAGAATAGGCCACATCAAATTGAGGATTATGGATAGGTCATTTGTGGAGTAATTTGAATATATTTTTTATTCCTTTTCCCCAATTTTTTGTAATAAAACATTATAAACTGATGAGAGATTGTATAATCATTCCTATGAGACATAGATGGTGTCAATTGGGTGTAAACATAATTTGAATTCTTTTATTCATTTTATCTAATTTATATAGACTCGCGAGAATGGATATGTCAAGGATGTATGTTCTCACACTAAGGTTGAACCTTGTAAATCTCATTTTATTTAATTACATTACTTGTTTTCTATTCATGTGTATTTAGTAAAATATGTTAAGGTAATGATTTTTATCAGGTTTCTGGGGCTATGTTTCCAAATGTATCAAAACCTATAAAATGTATAAAAATTATTACATCATCCATTCTGAGTTATTATTTGTTCCCCTGGAACATCAATTGGTATCAGAGCTGAAGGAACCCATGCTGAATACTTATCATGGATAATATCAATTCTATCAGTAGTAGGGTAATTCCTAAAATTTATTGGAAAGTTATTATGGATGAAAAAATATGATGATTACTTATATCTTATCTCTTATTTTCGAAGTTCTTGATTCTATTATAATTGAGTTTCCACCTATTAAGAAGGACTCTCAGCTAACTTGTGAAGATAATATAAATATCAAAATTGATGGAAAATATATTAATTTAATTCTTATGACTTTGTCATCAAATTTATATATAAATGTAACGGGTCACAAAAAATCAAAGATTATGTGGGATAAGATGAAAAGTATTTTTAGAGGGAATACCAAAGTGAATGGAGAAAAGCTAGAAATATAGAATAGTAAGTTGTAAGATATAACAAAGAGTGATGGAAAAACTATTTAGGACAACTTCACATGGTTTAATGAATTTTTTTGCAACATTAGAGTATTTAGAGATTCTATGTAATATTCTACAATAGTGATGAAATTAATGAGAAACTATCCTGATAGGTTTGATTCTAAAATTTAATCTTTAGAAGATATGGTGATTTATCTATTGATGAATTTTATAAATTTATTATTTCTTATGAATTTAATAAATATCCAATGATCAAAAAGAATTTGAAAGATGAAATAGATTTTAAAGGCATGAAGAAAATGAAAATTCAATTTGTTGAATTTTTTGATCCTTGTGACTCCAAACATTAAGTGGGATATGATTTAAAAGAGATAATATAGTCTCTTATGTACAAGAACAATCAAATAAGAAGAGAAATGTATGGAGGTAAACTTCCACTGAATTTTTTTGAGTGTCGCTCAATTGAGAACAATACTATGAATTGAACCAAAAAATAATTTTAAATCATATCAAGATGATTCTAATGAAAAATAATGTTTGAAGAAGTGGAAAAAAGGTTCTAAATAGAAATGTAATCCAAAAATGTAAGAAGAAATTTTCTAAAGACAAAATAAGTATTCTCAGTAAGAATGATAAATCATATTCAACTAATTTTTTTCCAGATGATGCAAGTTCAAAATAAATAGAGAATTCATTGAAAATTATGAGAAGAAAAAAATATTCCTCAAATAGTTGAGAAGAAGGTGAGGACGAATATTAAAGACAATATAAACTCAAAATAAAACTTGTTTCAAGTGTTTTAAAAAATAGATCACTCAATAATGAAACACAAATGATACAGAACTATAGTGGAGAATTTTTTTCTGATGAGATTAATGTTTTCGATAAAGAAGAATACCACATCTAAAAGATTATAAGTAATAAAATTATAATTGATGAATAAGGAAACATGGCTCAAGATCTCAATAAGAAGTTGGATTATAAGAAATATGAAGTTAAAAATTAGCAATGAATACTTATTCAGACAAACAATTCCATATGAAATGTGAATGGAAATTTAAAAAAAACATCAAAATAAAAATCTAAGAATTATAAAGTTGTTGAGAGTGATCAAATCAAGAATCTGGTGAAATCCTTACCAATTAAAAATATTACTTCATTTTATTTTTCTAAAATTTTAGGTTCTGGAAAAAAAATGTTAGGAAAGAATGGGTGGTAAAAGGATGTGACAAACATATTTTGTATAAAATATATGAAAACTCACTCATAAGTAATGATGGTCAAAATCTAAATATTTGTTAGATAAGGAATAAGTTTTTAACCTCAAAAAAATTCTAATGTAAAATATTGTACTTCATTTAAAAATATTAATTTTATGGTTTTTGTTGGTGCTTTTAAATATATGGGAACATGTATAATAATTTTTGTAACAACATATCTATTCCCTGAATAAAGTTTTATGAGATTGGAAGAAATATTAAAATTAGAATGTGTGACATTCCTAACTTACATAAATTTGAAAAATTGTATTTCAAGATGTTAGAAACATTCCAATGAATAACTAGTTTGAGGGTCTGGAATAAGTTTGTGGAATATTTGATCAACCAATTAATTTTTTTGAATATTGTATGACTAATCTTCCAAAAAAAGGTTTGTATGCAAGTAAAAAAGAACAAACCCTGGGTCCATGATAGTGTTTTTTCATCACACATGACAGGTGATTTAAAAATCACAAAACATGTTGAAATTCATGATGGATGTGTTGATACATTTGGTGATGATAGTTCTCTAAAAATTATAGGAATTACAATGGTTATTTTTGAATTTTTAATTCTGAAATCTAAGGAATTATTGTCTGTTGATTTACATAAACATTAGTTATATATTATAATTCAACTTTGGGATGATGAAAAAGAAGTGATCCTTAGAAAAGTTTATTTTGTTAGAAAAAGTGTAAAATATGATAATGACATTAAAATATGATAAAAATAATAATGGTAATCTCTTCCAAATATGATAATTTAATAACTCATGTTACTCTAGTGTTGAATATGAAAAACATTTGTGGTATCAAAGACTTGGTGACCTTCGGCACAAAAACATGAACAAACTTTATAAGGTTGATGTTGTTAAAAACATTCCAAAAATAAAAATAATTGAATAATATATTTTTGTAACTTGTTATCAAGGAAATATGACTAATAAAAGTAATATTCATGTTGGTATTCGGTCTACCATACCTCTTTAAATTATTCATTCAGATTTATGTGTGTCGAGGACACATTAGTGTACAAAAATGGATAGGTACTTTTCACTTTTATTGATCATTTCACACAGATGACAAACATCAGGTTTATTAAACTCTAGTCGGAGGCATTATAAAGGTTTAGAGTATTCATAAAATATGTTTTGAAAGAAATGGGGGTTTATATAAATAAGCTGAGAACATATAATGTAACGGTGTTTACATTCAAAATGTTTGAAACTTATCTGTGAAATCATAGATTTAAACACAATTTTAGTGATCCATACACCTCAAAACAAAATGTAGTATTAGATAGGAAAAATATAAGTTTAGTGTAAATAGGAATAATCATGTTAGTAGAATACAGTCATTCAGAATTATACTATAGAGAAGCTGTTTGTATTATTGTACATGTTCAGAATAAATGTTTATTAAGGCCAAAGTCGAACGTGAATGCTTATAAAATTTGGATTAACAAAAAACTTCATTAAAGAACTTAAATGTTTTTTGGAAGTCAATTTTTAGTTAAAATTATAAATTTTGATTTGGGTATGTTTGATGATAATTTTGAGAAAGGAACTTGTATAGGTTTTTTCAGAAAATATAATAAACTACAAATACTAAAACAAATTATTACAAAAGGTGGTGGGATCATATGAGGTGAAATATATTGAGAATCTAACATCATTAAAAAAAAATACTAAGAATTTTGAGGAATAAAAAATGAAAATTTCAATGAAAATTAAAGTGATCAATGTAATGTGCATGAAGATTCAAGTGAATCTTGTGATGAGGAATGTGAGCAAAGAATTGGAACGGTGAAATTTACCACTTTAAAAAGACATTTTGAGACAAAAAAATATTATTAAGAATCATAAGGCTCTAGTTTAGACATGAATAATGCAGTGATTAGAAAACCAAACTTCAACCATCTCAAAAGTAAAACCAAGATCAGTTTCACTAGATATTCAACACAAATAATGGGTGAATTCTTATAATTAATAGTTGGATCAAATTGATAAAAATTAAACATGGGAAATTTTTTCACCTATAAAGGGTAAAACGTAATAATAACAAAATGGGTTTATGGAAAAAATTTGAATTAACATGGAGAATTTAAAAAAAATAGTCTTGTTTGTAAAGGCTATGCATAGGCGGAAGGAGTGGATTTTGATGAAAACATTTCCCCTCTTAGAATGTCTGAAACTGTTGGTATTTTTCTAGAAATGGATTTTTAATATAATTACAATGTATATAAAATGGATGTAAAGTCATAATTTCTCTATGGAGGAATTGAAGAGGAAGATTAAAAAGAACAACCTTGTTGGGTTTTACTTGATGTGGATGAAAACAAAGTTTTTAGATTGAAGAAATATTTGTTTGGGATGAAATATGTTTCATGTGAATGGTATTATAAGATTGAAAGTTGTTTGACAGTGTTGAATTTTTCTAAATGAAAAGTTTATATAAAATTATATGTGAATGTTGTTGACTACAGATATATAATTGTAATTATTTATATGGATGATATTATTTTTTTTCGGGGATAGATATCATGTTTTTAAATTATTTTTTGATGAAATGGAAAGGAATATAGAGATGTAAATGTTAGGATAATTAACATTGTTCTTTGGTTTACAAGTTCAAAAAAATGAAAAATACATTTTCCTATATCAACAAAATTATTTCGAGGATATGTTACAAACGTTTGGCATGGAAGAATCCCACAAACTATCTACTCCTATCTCAGTGGGGATGAAGTTAAGTAAATATGAGTCTAGAAAAAATGTGAATCAAAAAGACTTTTGGAAGATGATAGGAAGTAAACTTTACCTTATATCATCAAGTTCTAGTATTTTTTATATCGTGATTTTGTGTTATATGTATCAAAGTAATCATAAACAATCTCATATAGTTGTAGTAAAGATAAATCAGAGATATTTGAAACGATCAATATCACAAGGGTTGTTATACAAAACAATTATGAGATGAGGTTTCAGGGTTATAGTGTTGTTGATTGGGCCGGAGGTAAAAAAGATAGAAAATAAACCTCAGGATGAACATTTTACTTGGGTTAATGTTTTCTATGTTGGAATAGTTAGAAACAAAGTGTAGTAACATTGAACACAATTGAATAAAAATATGTTTCATCTACTTGTGTTTGTACTGATATTTTAGGGATGAAAGTTCATCTAGAAGACTTCAAAGTAAAAATTTTAAAACCATTGCAGATACATTGTGACAATCAGAGTGAAATTGATCTTTCTAAAAATATTTTACACCATTCAAGATCAAAACACAATTATATAAATATTTACATTATAAAATAGTTAGTTTCTATAAGATATGATTCAATGGATTATATCTCAATGATGTGTCAAGTTTTATATATCTTCACAAAATCAATGAAAAAATATTTGATTGTATAATTGAGGTCGAAACATCATGTTCAGCCTCCTCTAATGAATTCCAAATACTAATAAGGAAGTCTCTCACCATTCGTTATATTATATTGACAAAGGGGGAGAGAAAGGAACAACTTTTTACTTTTTAAGAAGTCTTTACTTGTCTTTATTTTATGAATCCAAATCTATTTTTATCTAATAATGGGGTAGATATCAACCAAGGGGTGATAAAAAAGAAAATGTTAGAAAATATTAAAGTGGTTGGGTTTTATAATTACATGGATTGAAACTTGTCTTTTAACCATGGGATGGAATTTATTCAAAAACATTACTTCATCCAGTAGTGCGGTGTCATTACACTATTTTTTATAAAAAGGTTATGTGTTTTATAAAAGTTTAAAACATTTTTTTGTTTAAAAAAAATATTGTGAAAATGTATGAGTGTTTGAAAAATGTTGTTTTTTAATTTTTTTTAATGAAAGTTAAAAACAAATCCCAAGGGGGGGATTGCTGAAACATTGTGATTATTTGTTTTTTACAATGTATTTTTTTATTTTTTTGATAACTAATCTTTTGTAAAATAATTTTTTTGAATGAAGGGGAATTTCTATGAATTTTAAAACCCAAGCATAAAGGGGGGAATTTTTTGTTTTTAATAACATTGTTTTCTAAACGCAGAGGATCGAACAATGCAGCACCAAACACACAGGACAAGACATAGCATAATGAGATAACTAGTATCAAATAGAGAATCACTAGTCACATAAGTCGTCATAATGTCAATATTATTGATCAATAAAACTTCAATTCTATATTCATAAGCATGAAGGTCAAGGTCTGTGAAAGATATGTTTTTTAGAAATAATTTCTTGTATTCAAAAGTTAGAATGTTAATAAAGAGGTTTAATGAAGGAAGTGAAATCAGGATTTATAAATTTCATTAAATTTATAAACTTTCATATGATTCTATTCCAATATTGATGTTATCAGAAATCATGAACTCTGATGGTAAAATATTTTGAATAAATGGAAGAATGGTAAATATTGTATCTGTTCTAGGAACAAATAAAAAGTTTACATAAAATCTATATGTACCAAACATAAATGATTCAAAAGTTTGAATGAGTTATAGATGATGAGTTTTGATGAACATCAATGTTCTAGATTAGAGTTTACATCGTAATGGTAATTCAATCATAATGAGGATCCCATAGTTATGATGATCCCACCAGAATGACTCTGAGGATAAAAGTTATCCAGAATGACTTTGAAAAGAAAAGTTAATCAAACTGACTCTGA
The DNA here is from genome assembly GCA_963277665.1 of Viscum album. Taxonomy (NCBI): domain Eukaryota; kingdom Viridiplantae; phylum Streptophyta; class Magnoliopsida; order Santalales; family Viscaceae; genus Viscum; species Viscum album. The sequence continues at coordinate 76,045,118 of OY728163.1, read as the reverse complement.
GAAGTAAATTCAATCAGTCTAACCCTAAAAATAAATTTCAATTAGAATTAATTTGATGAGGAATGTCAATTCAGAATGATTTGAGGAAGTTAAAATATAATTAACTGAGGAAGTTTCATTGTAATGAGTTAAGGAAGTTCCATTATAATGAGATGGGGAACATTCATCGTAATGAGCACAAGAAGTTCCATAATACTAAAGAGATAGTAGAAAGTCTTGGATGACTAATTACAGATAATACATAAGAATATTCCCGAGGATTTTTTAAGAGATAAAGTTTCCAAACATGAAATTATACATTTTGTAGATCTTGTTATTTTAGAATTTGAGTAAGTGGAAAAAGTTTTTTTCTTTCCTTATTTTTTCTTTATGAGATTTCTGTAAATAGAATCCTTGTACATTCATACTTTTCAACCATTTCATGTGAGTGGAAACGGGGAGCACTGCAGAATTCATGTCAATGTTCTCTTTCTAGACTAAGACCTAATTAGAAGTTCATACATTTGAGATATTTGTTTACCATATAGAGGAACATCAAACAGAGCACTTGAGAATAGTTTGAGTAATGTAGATTGAGAATGGGCTCATTATAATTATTTCATCATACTAAATTCATTTGACTAAGTCCATTTGGCTCCTCCTCATCAGATTGAGAGAATCAGACCCAGCCACATCAGATTGAGGATTCCAGACAAATAATTTGTGGATCTGTTTGGAAAAAGTCATCATTATTTAGTTTTGGGTCAATTTTTTGTAATAAAACATTATAAAATGATGTGAGTTATTATAATCATTCATATTTAAAGAAATAAGGTTTCTAATGAAAGTGGAAATTTTTTTTTCACTTTTTCATTATATTGAATTTCCATAGACCCAAGGGAGTAGTTATGAAATGGATGTAGGTTCTCAATCTATGGATGAAGCTTATAAATTTCAAGTTATTTACTTACTTTACTAATTTTTCACACATCCGTATTTACTAAAATATCATAAGGTAGTTATGATTAAAATTTTTTATGAGTTATCATTCAAAAAGTCTTCAAAAATATAAAAATTTAATAACTGATTCAACACTTATTTCTCTATTGTTATTCGATCCTTCGTAAAATCAATTATAAAATCATAAAATTACCCGGATAACTTATGAAAAAATAATTAATCCATATTTATATTACACAATGCATAATTTTCTATGTAAAATTCAATTTAAATTCCATTTAAATTCATTAAAAACAAAAACCACCATTATAAATAAATAATGGTTCATAATCACCAAGCATTATAAATAAAGAATTATATGTGGTAATGTCCTGAATTTTCTTATAGGTATGAACCATTTTTTTCTTAATTTCTTTGTTAGGCCCAAATAATGATTCCTTATGAATTAAAGGTGGTCTCAAGTGCATCTGGGGCTCATTCGGAGCCCGAAGAACCAACGTTTAAAGAGGTAAACTAGGTTGTATGGTTAGTAGAAAATATGTTACGTAGACCACATGGTTTTCCTAACCATGTAGTTTTAAATAGTGGGTGCATGGGATCCGGAAATTAATTCTATAATTGTGCAACCCAAGGTGCATGTCCCTCAATGATTTAAAACCCTCGAGATAGATAGGTTTCAAAGGGTTTGCACTTGGTTAGATAAGTAGTGTGCCCAACCAAGTGGGGTGCCCTATTGAAGTAGGTCATGGTGCATGGTTGTCACACCATTTTCGTAGTCTTGGGGCTAAACCATTTTACTATTTTTTTAAGCGTGAATTTTTTTTTAAAAAAATACCCTCATTAATGATTTAAACATTTTCCTTCATTTTTTTCTACTCCTTCTCTAGTGGGCACTTCTTCCTCCCACACACGGTGCTCCTCTTCCTCCTCTTGAAGTTTTTGTGACACCTCCTCCATACGATCATTTTTTTTCTTGCAGTAAAAACTAATGGAAATATCTTAGTAATCCATTAAAATTTCTCCCTTATATTTCATGTTCTTAATTCCATATTTTGTGCTCTTTTGACGCAAGAACATCTTTCTATCTTTAGGGAATTTTAATATTTCTTCAATTTCATCCACTCCAGCTTGAATCAAATGAAAACACTGGATGGGGGATGCTATATGAGGATAAGGTATGTGGTCTACGTTATTTTCCCTCATTTTTAATGTTTTATATTATGCATTTTTGTTCCATGATCCAAACACTTCTATACTTTCCTCTAATTTTTTAAAATAAATTAAATTGAGAGCTTTCTAATTCCATTGACAGCATGAGATGGTGATAAATAAACCCCCTGGATTTATTTCCAGGAGTCATGCCAACAAAATGTTTGTGATACACCATTACACTGAGTTCCCCTTCATTATAAATTTACAAAAACCCTTTTAGAGGCTTTTCCCTATTTTTGATACACTGATTATGAATTTACTTTTATTAGGGTGAGGAATATTGACTTATTCCCCCACACCACATTCCATGAATTAATTGGTTGGACCAATTAAAATGTTCTTGTGATCATTTATTACCAATGTGAAATAAATTTATTAGTTATATTAAATTCTATTAAAACTCATTCATTATGATGTAAATTCATTCTTAGGTTTTTTAACCTTATCTCCAAGGGAGATAGAAGGTATTACAATCTAGGGACCCCTTAGATGGACTCTTCATGCCTTCTTGTAATCATTTTATTAATGGTTGGTAAACACACTTGGGGAAACACCAGATATTACTAGGATGGGCTCACCAAGAATTATTGATTTTATCTCTACATGAGTGAAATTGGATCCCTAGGGGAGACCCCTTGGATGTTCTTGATGGAATGATAGTGTCACCATTCTATGATAGAGACTAGGGCCCCTATGTGGGATACCAGGTACCAACTCATAGGTTAGTTTTTGATGCTACCACACCATGTCATGAGTGAATCACATGACTTCATTCTTGGGTAACTTGGATGGACTCCATAACATTGGACTTATGTCAATCCCCTATAGCAATACACGGGAATTCTATTTGAAGTGTCCTAGACGGGAATAGGGAGAATCACTATATTTTATAAATTGGTTTTTATTGATTTAAAAAGTAAAGTAATTTTTTAAAATGATAAATGGTAATTTGATTTTGAAAATATATGGGCGTGTCCTCCAAGACCAATCATAATCTTGCGAACAGTCAACCTTCTCTCACATCATATCCCTATCTTTAACATTATAGGTTCTCTTGGATCAAAATAACCATAATTGGCTAAAGTATGAAAATTTTAGGGGTGTATAATTTGAACCTATTACAATTTAATTAAGTATTTATTATGTTTCTCATTTATCATTTATGTAACACTGTTCATTCTTTGTTACACAAATGGATTGATCTAGATACCGTTGGTGGTGGCCTATTGGGATTATATCTCACACATGACTCAGGAAACCTTTGGTTCCCAATTATACTTTATGACTATGGGTATTTATAAAGGGATGTATCCATATTCCAATGCTTGATTATCAATTATATGGTGGAGTTTGTGAGAAAAGGACTAAGAATATGCTCAAGATGCTAGTCAAAGTAGTTTTTAGGATTTTTTGTATTCGTTTGTTATAATTTATTATATGGTTGTATCCCCTGTTCCACATTCATGTTTTTTATAGCTACATCACCATGACTATCATCATATTGTATCCTCTTATTATGTGGCTTCCACCTGTTGATCATTAGTCTTGCATTATTAATTTTTTCTCCCGCTATGTGTATGTTGTTACATCTTCCACTATTTTATATAATATATATATATATATATATTTGTGTGTGTGTGTCTATATATATATATATATATATATATATATTTCTACACTCCGCTATGATCAATGAGGTAATAGTATCCCCACATACACAACATAGGACTTTTCTTCTAGTCTACAGTCTATGGTGTTTAGGGAGGCGTGTTTGAGGTCATGTGGACACCATCTCAGGGAATGATTAGGTGGCCTCTGGGATAGGATGATACAAAGTTATATCAAAGGTTTTATTTTAATTCATTTTATCTTCCTATTTTGTATTTAGACAGAAGAATGTAACATTGTAATTTGTTCATGAGACTATACATAGGAGGAGCTACCCCATATATAGGGGAAACTAAAATTTTTTGGCTAGGTAAAAACTGATATTTCATGCATTGTTACCATTTCTTGGAATTCACCATTGGTTGATGCACTTGTTGTGTGTAGTTTCTACTATTGAGATAATTGTTTTTATGGGTTATTCAGACTTCTCCCAATGATTTGAGAGATTATTGAATTCATTCATCATACTATTCACCTTAGAATTAAAATTTCATGCATTATTCCATGCTATTTTTACTTTTCTATGTGTGGTGCATGTTTCACATATGATTGTTCTTTGTTATTGGGATTTTATTCCTTATAGTGATTTTATTATTATATATAGAATAGTACTGTTATTTCTTTACAAGACTGTAAAAATATAATTTTCACTTAATGTGTCTACCTTAACCTAATAGTGCTTTCCTACATTGGTTAAATCAAATACCTTAAGTATTTAAGTGTTTCATGTTGAGCCATAGACCATTGGACCCATTATGTATGTAACATGATACCCTGACCCTTACCCGACATTAGTAGTGGGAAGTATGTCATGTCCCCTATCATACTTCTTTGAGTTGTACCAATAACTTAGTCCTAGTTCATGGAGAAGGATAAGGGTTTTAACATTCATATAGCTGGTCATTGTACTCGTAATAATTTATTTCTTTCCATATCTGTTACAAATACTATATAAAGAATGATCTTGTAAATTGTAGAGATGTTCCTCCATGATGAGATCATGTTGTATGCCAAGAGAGTGTCGATGAGAATACTCTAGAGGTGGTGGTTCTAGATCTACCCATGAGACATTCTATAGTGACACTTTAGGTTCCAATTCTAGATCCTCCATTGGCTGTAAGTTCCAAGTTCTATGATAGATTTCTTCAGTTCATGCACACCCTCAAGGTGCACCTTAATCTACCCCTTCTATATAAGAGCTGACCCATATGTTCCAGAAGTAGTATCCTCCCAATTTAATGCGGGATGGATGAAATAAGGCTAATGAGTTATGGTTGGAGGCCATGTAGTCCACCCTTGAGCATATCAAGATACCTTTGGTGGAGATGGTAAAGATCACGACCTATAGGCTTTGTGAATCCACCAAGCATTGGTGGTACATTCTTACTCAATTTAGTCGTCATCATGGTATGATGTAGGCAGACTTCCAGATAGAATTATTTGAATATCCTTCCCTCATACCATGATAAAAGATCACATTTGGTAGTTTATTCACCTTCATCAAGGTGAAATTTTATAGATTGAATAATCTACATGCTTCACCAAATTATAGTGATTGACACCAAACATGACCGATGATGAGTTGAATACAATGAGGGTATTAGAGGAAGGAATAAAATATGCCTTCTACTCATATGTAAACATATTTACATTGACCAAAACTTTAGAAATAGTGAAATATTTACTCATCATTGAGTGGAACCTGATGGAATCAGGTGATGTGAAAGAGAGCAATTCAAATTCTAGGTGGAGTAGTGGGATATCTTGTGGGAGAAAGTGATGACTCAAGCATACATGAAGGGGTAGTACCAGATATATGGAACACCCCAATATCTATTTGGTGACACACCAGCATAGTAGGTCAGGTCATAAAAATTCCTAGTTTATGAGGAACCTGTTTGAGTGATGGTCTTGTAATAGGATGTGTCACCTCCAGTATTTCTGCCGATCCATTCCACTAATTCCAAGTGATCAGGATAATGTTCCAGTATTCACCCTAGGTTTAGGATCAAAAAATACTCATTATGATGGAATATGGACTTTTATAGCTCATTCGGGCTGATAAGGTGGTCTTGGTTGAGGCAGTCAGGCCCCAGACATTCAACGTTAGCATAGTGGGACCATGCAGGCTACTCAGGAAACATCTTAGGGTCATGATATAGGACATAAATATGTAGTTAATCCTATGTTATAGGAGTATTTTTTTAGGTCCATTTATAGCTATAGTTATTATTTTGTTATTCTCTACCGTAGTATCTTCTTTGTTTGATACAGGTGAATCACACTCTTTTCTATCTACTGTAATAATGGGAAGTCTAGGCCTAGTGATAGAGTACTATAGTGGTGTTATGACCCTTGATACACTATTAGTAGTGTGAGGATAGGATAAAAACTAGTGAAACTAGTTCCCACTTGAGATAGGTGGTACCATTTTATTTGTAGTTTCTTCGTCCATGAGATGATCAGTTTGGATGTCATTCTCTATATAGATTGCCTTGTGCCTTATCGATCAGAGGTGGATTGATATCATGATCAGGTATCTTTCAAGTCATCTAAGGAAAACATGTACATCAATATGGGAAAATGGTATATCTAGTAAAGTCAACCTAGACCCTTGTATACTGGGCTAGGAGAATGACATCATAGATATCCAGTCTCTTTATGAGAGATCAGGGAATGTAGCTTCTTGAATTCCTTCATGTAGTGTATCATTTCCGGGATGAATTCCCTAAACATTTATCCTTATTACCTCCTGATATAGTGTTAAATTTTATTATAGATCTTGTTCTAGGTGTTGCAAAAAAATTACATCACTCCCTATAGGATGGAACCTATAGAAATCTAGGAACTCATAAAGCATATGAAAGATATAGAGGCTAAGTGTTTTATCTTACCCAGCACATCACTATGGCCTTTCCTTTTAACCAATAATGAATAAGTAACCCTAATATTGAGTGTGGATTTCCATATTATGATAAAGAACATGTATCCACTTCTTCATATCAATGTTCTCTTCGACCAACACTGAGAAGAAATTTCTTTTTTTTTAAGATATGTGGTCATGATCCAACGGATTTGTATGAGGTAATCAGACATACCATGTAAAACATTCCATAGAAAGTAAAACATATATTAGTATTTGGTAATACCTTTTTGTTTGATGAATGTTCTCGCAATCTTCATGGACCTGATGAATTGGGTTTTCCACTCGTATCCTTATTCCTTTGTGTTTGTCTTTGTAGTTATCATCTTATTGTATTTGTAGAATAGACACAAATATTCCAATCACCTTGAGATCATGATGAATCCACTGATAGAGAACCAACTATATAAAAGCTCATTAAATGCCTCTTTTGGATAAGAAAGGATCACTTCTTGGGTTATATCAAATATGAAGTCGGCGTATCTATTGACAAAGAGAAGGTGAGTGTCGTGGTTTCTTGGGAATAACACAAGAACATATTTTAAAGACATAGATTCTTAGGGATGGATGGATATTATAAGAGATTAATTTAGGAATTATAATGCATGGAAATAATTCTTATTGAATTAACCATGAAAGGTGTGAAATTTGATCGGGCTAAATCTTGTTAGAACAATTTTTACAAGTTAAAGGGAATATTGACTTCATCATCAATCCTGATTCTGCGTGATCCATGTGTAAGATATATTGTTTAATGCGACACTTTAAGAATCAGGGTAGGGGATGTTATGATGTAGGGTGATGGGGTTTTGTTTTATGGGTTCCACAGGTTGAGGCCTCATGAGAGGAATCACCCTATTCATAACCTCGAGCTAGAAGTCGTGGTTCGTACTCTACACTGTTGAAGACACAACTTTTTGGGTGAGTAGTTTTTTGTCTACACAGACAATAAAAGCCTCGTGTAAATCTCCAAATAGAAATACATGAACCTAAGGCAACATATATTGGTGGAATACCTTGAATCATTCATCTTTGATCTTTCTTACACACACATCTATGTAAATTATATAACAGATTCCTTGAGCCAAAGGACTTAGGAACAAGCTGTCAAGGAGGCCAGTAGTGAGTGGATGTTAATGGATCTGTTATCTAAGATTCATCCTGTGGTTTAAGAATAGTAAGCGAAACCAATTTTAGCAGCTCTAGTAGTGACATATGCCCTTATAGAATTGGTCTATATGAGGAAATTTTCTTATACTTAGGGCCTCGCCACGTGGGAGAGTGTCGCCTAAGAGTACACATCTATTGATTGGCTTGTGGATGGAAATATGACCCTTCACTTTCATGGAAATTTATGGGTACCATATTATTTATAGAAAGATATTGTGAGTAAATATAATACCTCTATATGGGATGTTAATCTAGGTCTTTACAACATATATTGAGACACTCATTGTTAGTATTGGTGGTCAGGTATAAAGAGGAAGATTGAAGGACTAATCACTCAGCACTCCACCTTATAGTAGGTGAAAGAAGAGCACCATCAACCAGCTATACTTTTATATCCTTTATCCATTATTTTTTTTAAATAGAAAGTTATTACCATGGATTTATTAATGGTCTTTCTAATATCCCCTTGAGGTATAAATGTAGTAAGGGTGATTGTTGAAAGGCTGACCAAGGTGGAAGACTTCCTAGAAATTTGGTAACCCTTCTTTGTGGATGAGATAGAGAGGCTTTATATCCATAAGATAGTGAGAATTTATGGTGTTTATTATTATATCATATCAGGAAAAGATTCCAATTTTACATCACGATTCTATAAATGGTTGTAGAAGGAACTGGGTTCACAGGTTCTCTTGAGTACAACATGTCACCCACTGACTGACGTGCAGTCCGAGAAGACTATATTGGTGCTGGAGGATGTGCTTCGAGCATATATTCTTGATTTATGATGTTCATGGGATAATTGTATACATCTGGTTGATATTTCCAACAAAATATGTTTTATGAAACAATTTATATTTCTCTATATGAGTCCCTTTATGGTATATCGTTCCCTTAACCTTTATTCTTGTTAGAGGAAGGTGACATAGCTATACTGGGTTGTCATGTCATTCAGGAGACATCAGAGAAATTCTAGGTGATCCAAAAGCATATGGCTATAGCTAAGACAATGAATAAGTCTTATAAAGATCATCATTATACACCATTGGATTTCAAGGTGGGACATTAGGTCTTTCTATGTGTATCACCTAGATTAAATCATAGATGAATTCAAAAATCAGGAAAGTTATCTCCTCAATATGTTATTCCTTTTAAGATAGTGGAGAGAGTTAGGTTGGTAGCATGTTAGTTGTAGTTACCTTAGTGTCACCATGACATAAATGAAACAACACAAACATCTAAGCTTTGATGGTATCTTCATGACCCATATCATTCGTTTGACCCTAAGGATATTGATCTTGAAGCAGATGCTTCCTTCCAGGAGCATCGGATACGTATCATTGACCAGAGTACGAAGGCTCTCTGAGGCAGGTTAGTCCCTCTGGTCTCGATGCAATGGTATCAGAGACGCGTTCATGATTAGGCCTAGGAGTGGGAGTTTATGTACATGCATAGTGGCCAAAATATTTCTCAAAAGACATTTTACCTCCATTAGAATGGAAAATCATGTATGATTTGTCTTAAAGAGGGGTGGTGGTAACATCCATGATTTTCCCAAAGTTAAAATACCATTTGTTTTTGTTTAATTTACTTTTTAAGACTTAATTATGATTCTTATTGAAGTCAATGTGGTATTGTGTGCATATAAAGATCATTTTTAGCTTAGAACCCTAAAATTGGAAGAAGTAAATTGGGTCACATGGTTAGTTGAAATTGTATCGCCCTGCCTGCACGGTTTCTCAAACCGTGCAGTTGCAGAAAGTGGGGACCTAGGAACAACATAGTTTTTCTAAAAACATGTGACCCTGAGAAAACAACCTTTCATGATTTTAGACCCTCATGACAGAGCAGTTGTGCACTGTTTTCACACGATCAGATAAACAATTCACCTAACCGTGCAAGGATCCCCTTTGAAGCAGATCATGGTACACGGTTGGAACACGGTTTGGCTAACCATCTATCCAAACCGTGTACCCATATATTGATGGTGAATTTAAAAAATTTCCCTTATTTAATAATTTTACTATTTTATTTATTTCTTTTCTCCTCCTTCTCTAGAGGTCTCTTCATCCTGATATGCATGGTGCTCCTCCTCCTCCTCATGTAGGTTTTTTGAAACTCATTCTTATGAACTCTGTTTTCCTCGCCATCAGATCCATTGGAATGCTCTCAGTAATAAATTTAATATTATACTTCCTATTTTAGATTCTTAGTCCCATCTTCTATTATAAATTGGTGAAATATTATTTTCCTCATTTTTAGAATATTTGATGGTTTCTTCAATTTTATCCCTTTTAGATCAAATCAAAGGCCGATGATAGATGAGGGAATCCCTATGAGGATATGTTTTTTTGGTATAAGTTCTTTTCCCTAGTTTTTTTGCATTATATATTATGCCTCATTGTTTGATGATCCATACTCTTCCAACATAACCTGTAATTTGTTAAATTAAATTAAATTGTTATCTGTTTCATGCCATTGGTGACCCTAGCTAGTGGGGAACCAATACCTTGGGTTGATCTCCTTACATTATGTTATCCCAGTGGGTGTCATCCACCATAGATCTAGATTCCCCCTTTTTTTAAAAATTTACTAACACCCCTTTAGGGGCTTTGGACTATCGTAGATACCTTGATTTTGAATTTACTTTGATTATGGTGATGAATTTAAAGTCATTCCCCCACAAAACATTCCATAAATTAATTGGTTGAACCAATTATATTCGTCACGTTCTCATGTATTACCGTTGTGAAATAAATGGATTTGATCCATTAAATTCCTTGATAACCCCTTAATTTTGATTTAAAATATTTCATATGGGATTTAACCATAGTGTCGAGGATGATACAATGGGTTCCGATTTGAGGACCCCTTCCAAGGAATCTCCATTACTTCTTGTTAGAATTATATTGATGGTTAGTAAACATGCCAGGGGTGAAACTAGCTATTTATAGGATGGAATCACTGAGAATTATTTATTTTACCTCTAGATGAGTGACACTATTTTTGTACGGGAGACCCCTTGGATGGGATCGATGGGAAGATGGGTGTACTATTCCATGAGAAGAGACTTGGACCCCTACATGTGATACTAGGTTTGGACTTGGAGGTTCATTTTTTATGTTACCACACCATGGTGAGAGTGATACATTTCTCTTCATTCATGGGTCACTTGGATATACTCCATGGTATTGGACTTATGTTGATCCATAAGAGCGATACTTAGAAATTCTCTTTGAAGTCCCATAGATTGGTTCAGAGTGAGTCACTATATTTTTAAAATATATTTTGATTTAAATAAAAATTAAATGAATGTTTTAAAATGAGAAATGGTCCTTTTATTTTGAAATCATAAGGTTGATTCCTCTAATCCCAATAACAAGCTTGGAAAAATTAAACCTTCTCTCACATTATATCCCTCACTTTACCATCAAAGGTTCCCTTGTTTTAGACTCACTAGATTAGACTGAAACAAATAAATTGGATGGGGGTCCAAGTTGAACCCAGTCCAATGTAATTATTTATTTATTTTTTTCTGTTTATCAGTTATCGCACATTGTTGATTTCATTTTTTATAAATGGATTGGTCGAGATACCATTGGTGGTGGCCTACTGGTATTTTATCTCAGACCTTACTTGGGCTACCTTTGGAACCATAGTAGAATTTATAAGAATAGTTATTTATATAGGGATGCGTACAACTTAAAATGATTTATTTTTATCTTTAGTATGGAGTTTGGGAATATAGGATTGAGCCTATGCTCGAGATTCTAGTCGTATAATTTTTTGTCAATTTTTTTATTCATTTTCTATAATGTGGTATATGATTGTATCTACTATTTCCTATGAATGGTTTTCTATAGATACATCACTATGACCAACATTATACTATATCCTCTTATCATTTAGCTTCTGTTAGTTATATATTTGTCTTTCACTATTAATTTTTCCTGTGGCTATCTGCCTTATGTTACTACATGCACTGTTTCTTATACAATATATATATATATATGATTCAATCTTGTCAATGAGAGCGTAGTCACCCAATAGACACACCCTAGGCCTTTGCTAATTATTGGTAGTCTCTGGCCTTTAAGTAGTCATGCTTGACGTCATGTGGACACCATCTCAGGGAATAATTAAGTGGAATCTGGGGATGTTTGTAACATATTTAGTACATAAAGATGAATTTTAACACATTAAATAACCAATAAACATTATATTTTCATTATATAATATTAAAGCATCATTTATCTTATAATAACATGGAGTATACTCATTTCCATGCCATTAAACACATAATTATAACAATAATTATTGTTCATCATACTTAATTAAATAACATTAATCCATCTAATCAATTCCTATTGGAATAATATTAAAATTAAATTCCATACCTACACATGAAAGTTAAATGAAAAAAATAAAATTATCAAAATTCCCATGTATTATTTAGATAAAAAATATACACTATTTAATTCAAAATAAAACATATTTACTTTGATCTAATATTCATATTGAGTCTAAAATACATGAAAAATTATACTTCCAACAATAATTTAAGGAGACATCACCAAAACAAGATAGGTTAGTAATGAATATTTTTAAGGAAATACTAACTTATTTTGTATTTATTTAATGGCTAAGTATATGTTGAAATATTAAAATATTTATTTATAAATGAAATATATTTCCCCACATAAAACAATAATAATAGATAACTTACTATATTTCATATGAACTCCACTATTATCATGACATCTCAATAGGTTCGAGGTTTATCATTGGTGGCATCCTAGTTATGTGTAGAGGAAAAAATGTTCATTAATGTTTTTATTAGATACCTTATGATCCCTAAATTGTTCCCAGTGGCCCCAGTTGGAATCCACCAACTCTAAATATTTATAAAATCTCTAAATCCTTCCCTTTAAATTCTTACATATTTAAAATTCAATAAAAATTTTCAAAATAAAAATCAATGGAAAATAAATATGAGCCACTAAAAAACAGAAAGTCATTAAAACTCCACACTATAAGGATTATCAACCTTGGAAAAGAATTAATATGTGTCTATAGTAAATAAATTCTACAACTAAGACTAGTTTATACTTCCTTCTCTCAAGTTCCCTTCTAAATATGAACCTGATACCAAGACCCATATATAATAATAAAAACCCTCCCTTGTAATATTTTATCACCATGATCAACTATATACATTAAATTCACAATAAAAGTTTAATTCACCACCATCACCACTTAATCGCAATGAACAACATGATATATATCTCGTGTATCTCTCCATAACTAAAATATATGAGACACATCATTAATTTCACTAAACCATGATGGAAAATCCAACTGATACTCAAACTCTCCAATTCGCTCAATAATCTAAAATAACCTTACAAACTGAGAATCTAGTTTACCAATCATTTCTAGGATATAATATCCTAAATGTGATGAAACATGACGTCAAACATGAAACCCCATATATAAATTCATAGGTCATTTTATCCAATTTTTATAGGATTTATACTTACTCGGAATGGGATATAATCTCTTCCTAATGAGATAAAATTAACTAGAAATATCTTGAAAAACTCTAGGATTATGTTTTTTTAATTATATTTATAAAAATGTATCAGAAGGGGGTTTTTTGGGATTCCATGGTGTCGAATAACACTTATTAGAACATGAATATGTGATCAAGATCCCATTCTCAAAATTTATTTGCATAGAAATAAAAAAGATATGTAAAAATTAGAATTTTAATAAAGTTTACTTTGAAAAAAATCCATTACTTGATATTATCACCAACCAAGTACCATTGAAAGGGTTTTATATAGAACAAAAAATTGGAAAACTAAGGCCTCCCACCTATAGATGTTTTCATTGATTCCATATGAATCATTCACTATATGAACAAGATCCACTAACATCTATGACATACTACTACCTCAGCTGTAAAGGATATAGGATAAGAGGGAAGAAGTAAGTGGAGAGTCTTGTATAAGAATCATGCTAACATCAAAACATACTTACCACACATTGTAGTGGATTATATATTCCATGAATATGTTCCTTATTTATTTAAGAATTAAATAATGTGTTATAATGAATGTGTTAATTCATTTTACAATTCATACATCACATGTGTGAATGTGACTCTTTTCTCATTTTTCATCTCATATAACACTTCCTTTAAATATATAATATGTGGAAGATTCATATGAATGATAAATATTTATCATTATGACTCTAAAATTATCAAAATTAATTATTTCACCTTATATATCACATAAATTTTTGGCTTTAGGGAATATTCCATTTAATCACTCATTTGAATTAATATCAAAAATAATTCTTGGTATTTTACCTTATATGGTATTATATATAATAACAGTGAAAATAATATCCAAAACTCCTTTTATATGTAATAGAAAATACATTTTGAATCTTATTATTAACATTACTTGGTATTACATTATATGTAATAAATTATGAATACACGTCCAAAACTATTAAGGATTAAGTCTATTTTTTTAGTAGCACTCTTAGTCATACTCAATCTCCATTTTTTCAAACAATAAGTGTAATTCCATGGGACCCCGTATAATTTAAAATTAATATGAATCATTGGAACCATAAATTCCAGAAAATAGTGGCCTCTAGTGAAGATTTAATGTTATTCAAGCAACAAAGGGATGTGTAATGATCTCCATCAAACACATGTATCCTTATACTTGTGTCCACCAAAAAAATTATATCTCTAAATATGTTCTCATATTTCCCAATTTTATAAAACCTAGAGTTACCATAGAAAATAGATTATTTCAATCACATATTTCTAAGTCATATTTTATTGATTCTTCGAGTATAAACTGACCTAACCAATGAATACATCATGTTTTATTTATATTTATTGATGATCATAACACTTGACCCTTATACAAATACATAGTCACATTATATGTACTAACTAGGTGTAGAAAACACTCACAGTATATCTCAATCAAATTCACATATGTGATACTCTTTATACAAGATGAGAAATCAAATCTTGGTTGAGCTCTATTCAAATACATGATTAGCAACAGACCCGGCCAGCAAATGATTAAATAAGTCAATTGTTACTTGATTAATAACATTATAAAATTATTAAGGTTATCATTATAGTTATATTTCTAACCTCAAGTAATGGGGACCCAAAATATATTCCATGCACCCCTGCTATAAAAAATACATAGTGTTTCACTCTCTTTGTGGTATACTTCATGGGTTATCTGTCACACAAAAAACAAATTTTCTTCCTCATGAACATATTTTTTATATTTACATAAAAATATAGAACATAATAAACACAAAAAGTCATCATAAAATATAATAATATTTTACTAAAATTAGTTAGGGATAACTCAAAGCCATACATTGAGATGATAAATATCATTACATTTCATGAAATATATATATATATATATATATATATATTCATTTATGTATCCAATGTGAAAGAATAATAAAATATATATTTCATTTTATTTGATACAATTTATATTCATAAAGTATTTTTAATGTAATTAAGAAATCCAACATAATTTTTGTATCTTATATTATATATGATTGAATATATGATCAGCCTTATGTATTGTGCACTTTACAGGGTTTTGTTAATTCATTACAACAATTATGTGATTCTTGCCACCCACTAAACTCTTTGGTGAGTAACATATATCACAAAAAATTAAATAATGGTGAAACTTAGTAATTATAATCCTAATTTTCAACATATTTAACATATTCAAACTTATTAAATTCACAACATCATATTTTATAGTTTTAAAATCTTTTTTATTTTTATAAATCTTTCTAAGTTCATCATTATCATAATATTGGAATCATTTTAATTAAAATTATCCTTATATTAAATGAATTTGTTTTACATAGTTACTAACTAGAAAATATTAAACTCTTTTTAGGATTAACTGACATTCACTTAAATATTTTAAATAAATGTAACTCTTTACATATCTCTTTACCATTATACCCCAAAAATTATTTCATGACATCAAGAGTAATTCACTTTTTAAATTGGATAGAATAATTATTTAGGAAAAATGACATTAAATTCCTCATAATATTTAATATCTTCTAAGACATTGTATTCTTCATAGAATATTTTTTTTGATTCATCAAAAACTAAATTTTATTAGTAAATAACACTTATTTCAATTTAGTGGGAATATGTAACAATGAATGTATGGTTTCAATATCATATATATTATTCTCTTTTTTAGATCATTTTCTTGTCAAAATTTATTCTTTAAACTATACCACTAATTGGTGGAGGGAACACCATCCCTCATATTTTAAAAAATATTTGGATAGGCTCTTTATCTTGGATAAAATATATTTTTATCTTTATATTCTTTAAAAAACATGTCATAAAATTTGATGAATCATAAACCATGTGAATGAAATTAATCATATAATGATGTTCATATAAATATATTGTTAATTAACAATAACTATTAGTATATGAGAGAAACAAAATAAAGATACATATCCATTAATTAGATTCATTTGAGATTGATTTATTCCTTTATATTCAAATTATGGATGTAGTATGTTTTTCTTACTCACTTGAATACAAAAAACAATCTATATCAATTATTCTATTGATTTTGAATTACTATATATTTAAAAAACTTTTAAAATATTCATTTGGTAGACATACCATTAAAAAATTATGAATTTATTTCAATAACACATATACATAGCATTACCATTTCATGTAGTTTTATAAATCTCCTTCATATATTATGAGTAATTCCATCCAATGGAATTATTAATTCTTCTAAAAAATTATCACTTTCAATGATATTTTATTGCTTCTTATTAAGCATTGTTGAACTCTATAACCATATTTATTACTCATATTTAAAATTTTACCCAATTTTATTATTAATAAAACCCTATAACCTAGACATAATATGTAAATTTTATCTATTCTCGACACTATGATAACATTGGGTAAACATTTCTCAAATTCATTCATTTTTCAAAAAAAACCATATATTATAATTGTATTAATTATAAAACCATAGTAAACATTATGGAAACCTATAGTCCCACCAAGCCATCAGTATATTTAATCTCATTGAGTAATTTAGGGGTGACTAAATTTAAAAGTTTATTTTTCATCTAGTTCATTTGAAACCAAAATTGAATTATTTTCTTCTTATCATAAGAATATAAAATATTTATCACTAGGTTACTCAATAAGAGTTTTCTATAACACATATAATTTTACTTAAGATAATTTCTTAATTCATCATTATTATGAGATTATTACATTAACATTATCTTTTATATGATTAATTTCAATGGTTTATGATGCTTTTTATATTCATCTACCAAAGAAGTTTTTATCAAAAGAGCATTGTGTTTTATTATAATTTCATAAGGAGTTTTTCTAAATGGGATACAACTAAAATGATGACTCCTTTTTGAATTATACATGCCAATTAGTTTGAAAAGATCTATATTTCAGTAATAAATGTGTATGATTTATCATTAACCTCACCATATAGTTAGTTAGATAGTGAATTTTCTTAATAATATCATATATGATTCTTATATAGTTTAGTGGGAAACTATTTCTCTAATACATAATGTGGATAAACCCAAAATTATTCCTCAGGTATCCTAAATATTATGGTTTTCCAACAAATTATAGACTAATCAAAATTCAAGAATAATGTATTAAAAACCCCACAGGCATCATGCTTTGGAAGAACCTACCAAAGGATGATCTACTATTATCTATTACATTCGTTCCTTACACAAGATAATACATGGGAACACAAATTTGGTAACACCTACCTGGGTGGTTGATTGAGGTCTTGATAAGTGTCTATTTAGAAGGAATGCAACAATTAGTCTTTGACATGAATTTAATATCACTATATTATCACATTTCATTCCCTATTATGTGATTATAGTTATAGTTATTTATTTTGGAGTCATATTCCTTCCACCAAACTAATATGTTCAATCCATATTTATATTTAACTATTTAAAAAACCCACAGCTTTAGCTACTCACAAAAAAAGATTCCAAATATGTTTATAAATAACCATTTTCTTTTTATTCATGAGTTACACAAATTGTTTTTGTAATGGATTAGAATTATATGAAATTGAAAAAAGCCTCATGAGAAATACTATAATAACAGATATCCAACCCCTATAATTATAGAATACAGAATAATATTCCTACTCAATGGGAAGTCTATCCCAAATCCCCTCTACCCAAAGATACATACTCATGGTATAATATAATTCATCATAACTCAAACATGTAATTTTAATAAACTATATTTAACTACTAAATTCAAGTTAATAACTTTAATTACAAGCTGAAGCCAATGTTTATGGAAACTAAGTACTTTTATTATACCAATCATGTAAAAACTTAGATGAATGCATGAAGATCTTTAGAATTATTTTGAAAATTAAACAAAATAATACACAATTAATAATATAAAAATATATTTTTCTATAAATTAATATAGTAATAATATTTAAATAAATGGACATTTCAAATATATAAATATCAAATACCTATCTATGAACAGTTATTAAAATTTTAATTATAAACAATTTATAATTTCCTAAACATTTTGGAAATTCCATAATATAGAATATAAACCCATCATATTCAGTTAAAATATGAACTATTTCATTTTCATCATTACATAGAATTTTCATTTTCAATATATGATATTTTATGAATTATAATCAATATTTCCTCAAATTTCAATTATATAAAATTTTTATATAGTCCAAAAATCATACACCAAAAGAGTATTTAAAACAACATCATTTTATTAATAAAAAACTTTTGATTTGTTTTAAATAATGTTCCAAATAAGGATATAAATTGGAACATGTGAAATTAAATATTACCAAAAAATTGTAATTAAATGTAAACAAAAATTATTTTGTAATTATGTTCTAATTTATAAACTTTACAAATCACCCTTATGATCTATAAATAAATAATTTTTCTCATATCATAAAACATTACTTATAAAAAAATTATAAATAATTAGATTCAAATTATAATTAAAAAAATAAAATCTAATTTCTTTTATATTTCCACCCACTATAGTTACCTCTCTGTCATAATAATCCCCATAAACCTATTAAAATGAAACCCCCACCATTGAATGATCCTAGACCACAACAATACCCACCATGACACAAAAGTGAATCTTATCATATGGATCATGGCTCCTTCTGTTTCATGGTGCATCCACCTTACCGATTTTACATACATTAACATTTAACATCATGGTGCATTTGAAATGAATTTCCCAATGGTGTTGTAAAAATATAGTGGTAAATTTTAATTTTGAGACACTCCCTGGCTTGATTATGTCTTGATTTTTGTATTGTGATGTTCAAAACAGGAAACTATGTTTTTAGGTTTTTCATCATTTAATTAATGAATTAGAATCTCTAAAAATATATATGTGATTCCATTATTGTTAATAAATGGGGGTCTAATAAAACATATTAGAACATTTAAAAGTGATCAACATCTTATTCTTAATATCTCCATGCATATATATATTAAATATTTATAAAGCTAGTATTAAAAATATTGTGTACTTGACAATGAAGTTGTAGATTGTTTTTATGCCAATGTGAATGCATTCAGATGGGTTTTATGGATATTACAAAAGTGTTAGACAAAGGCCTACCACCTATACAAGCACTTGAATTGTTTGGAACATGAATAGTATCAACTAACCTCCATGACAAGCTAGTGCCTCATGAAAAAAGAGGAGGTAAGAGAAGAGATTAGTAGGAAGTGGGGAGCCTCATCCTAGAATTACACTAACATCCAAAAGTACATAAATTTAATTTTAGTGTCTCTTATATACCCTAAGGATTCCTCTCAATTTTGAATTCATAACTCATACATTATATTTCATGATTTAATGCTTCATCCATTTCATGAATCCCATCCATGAATTTGAATCCTCCTTCAAACAAAATCGTATGTTACACATTCTTTAAAGATGAATTATATGAAATATTCAAATTAACTTTTAATTTTTTTATCATTATTCCACTAGATTTTTTAAGGTAATGGATACACCTTATGAATCAAATGTAGTATTGGAATTAGGTAATATTTCATTGTGAGTGAGTAGAGTTCTCAAAATTGACCAAAACGAATTATTTAAATTTTAGAAGGTATGATGTGATACATAACTATATAATGATTTTTCAATAACCCTAAGTAGTAATTAACATTTTTATTTTTTATTTTTATCATATTAATTATAAATTATATAGAATAAGAATTAAAACACATTTTTAATTGGAAAAAAATTAATGAAGAATATTTTTCATGAATATAAGTTGTATTTGTATTTTTAAAATGATTTTGTATATATAAATATATCATCATTAACTATAAAGAAGAAATTTATAAGAAAAACTTTAAAATAATTTTTATTTAAATATTTTCTTTATCAAATATTTTAAATTAAATAGCTCCATGCCTGTTAAAATTATAATATTTTTCCAGAAGTAAAATACAACATAAACTTGGTCTAACCTTCTCTGAAAAAAAATTCCTTCATTAAAAACCATTTACAAGTTGATAAAAATTATCACTTAAATAAATAATTGAAAAAAATTATGGAAATTTGTTTAAAAATAAACAATATAGAAATAAACTCATTTTATTCCTTATGTAATATATTTTTTTGAACATTTTATCTAATAAATAATCAATCATTCTAAATAGATAAATAACATCTATATAGAAATCGATATATATGAAACCATAAATTGGATAAAATTGTTCACATAAGATTAATCGAAAATATACTGGCACATGTATAAATAAATACAAAATTGTGTGTGATGTTTTATTTATTTGTTTTCTCTATGTAATAATAACTTCCAAATTTCTCCTATTGTGTAAGAGAAACTTATAGCAATGTAATATATTTCACATTAAAAAATAATATATATTAGACAGATTATTTAAATGTATTTTATATGTATTAATAACTCATATTTCATGTAATGCTATATAGTTTTGAAAATTATCAAAAAACATCAAGAATTAAAATCTTAGTATAAATAGTCATTTAGAAACTCCTAATAATTATATAAATACCTATGACTCACTCAAAGTAAAAACATTAGTACAAAAAATATTGGTTTTTTAGAAAATTAAAACTTATGATATAGTATATCATGATAACTATCAAATAATCTTACACGTTTTTTATTATTAAAAAACAAATAAATTAAAATAGAACAATTTATATAATGTGATTATAATATATCTAATAATCATAAAAACTAAATAATCAGAAAAGAAAACTTTTTTGTTAATATATACATTATGAGTTGACCTAAAGATAGATTATATACATATTATGTCATTATACAAAAAAAATATATTTCATATCATAAAAAATAACACCCCAGAACCAATAGGTTTAGTATCTTTGGATACTAAATACATAATGAATGTATTTTTAATCCTTTTCATAATATCCCCAAAATAGTATTCCCCCATGATACCCTTTTATAAGAATCATGAATAATACTCTATTTCATAACCAAGGGAGTGAAAAACAAAAGAAATTTTCAGATTAAATAACAATTAAAGGAAAACATAAGAAATATCAATTGAATATCAATAGTTAGAATTAGATGAAGTGTGTATAATAATATAATCTAGGTTTATAACATAAGGAAAACATAACTAATGAAACATGGATCGTAAAATATGGATTTTGGAATGACATAAGAAAAAAAATATGATTGTAGAATCATTAACAAATAAGTATAATCTATGAAAACATTATATATAAATAATTATATAGAACATAAATAATCATAGAAAACCAATTCATATGTTGAGGTTCCCTTCTAAGACCATCATAACATAGTGTAAAGATTACTATAGTAGATTTTGTTCACTAATTAAATATAATATCATGTGATATAAATATTATTTCAATGACTTTTAGGGATATATAATTCCATACCCAATCACTAATCAATAAAAAACCATACATATTTTTTCCCCATGTATATAAAAACATTCATAATTCCATCATAACTTAATTAACCTTTAAAAAATAAAGGATTTCATGAAGATTTATATAAGGATTTAAAATTAGTCATCTAAATATAGAATGAGGATGGTTCCCTTAGATTATATACCCAGGAAAGAATAAGAAATCATAAATGATATTGACATATATGAAAACAATTTATAAGAGTTTTAGAAAATTACTTTGAAAATGAGAGGAAATTCCATTTAGATTATTAATAACAATTAATTTAAAAGGAAACATTTTAGAAAATAATGGGAATAAAAATTACATTTAAAAAATTTTGAAACATAGAAAATAAGATTCATAAATAATATTTAATAGAAAAAAGGGAGATAGAAATCATGAAAAAAATCATAAAAAAATATTCTTGTCACGCTTTTGTAAAGAGATTACAAAATGATTTAGGTGGATTTTTTTAAAAGACTATTTTCTAACTTTGTAAAGAAAGACATAGTCCATACAGAAATACATTAAGAAATTATATAATTATATACTAGGATATTCAAAAAAATATAATGAATTTAGACAAGGAGGATAAATATTTATGAATAAAATGAAGAGATATGGTTGGCTCCACATAAAATTATCTTTTCAGTTGAATAGTGAACCAAAAGAATGTGAAATTATAAGAGGACATGAAAACCCAAGAAATAAATAGAGTAGAAAAAAATAGATGGAATTTTTTAGTGAAATAATATATAATTTTTCCCAATGGAAATTTAAACATAAAAAATATTAACTTCAAAGTTATATTGGAAAATAAAACCATATCTTTACTCATGGATTCCATTAAAGCACCTTAACACCCTATATAATAAATATTACAATATTAATAAAAATTTGAAGAATTTATTCATATATATCACCTTTTATTCTCTTAAATTATAATTATTCGTTATATATATTAGTTAGTTATTGTTTATTTTCATCATCAAATAGGAGTATGTTTTATTGTTTCATATAAGTATTATAATGGAATTGTGGATCCCTATTCATTGATACGTAGTTCAACATTCTCATTTTATTCATTGAAGATTATAAATTATGTTTCAATGATTTATAGAGTCCAATGTTCATTTTATGGAAGGTATTGGTATGTTTCGTGAGAATGGAATCCATGATGAACATATTGTAGGTAATTTACATCGAACATTGAATTATTTATAATAATTATTCATTATTTTTTTCATCACCCTTATAGAATTTAATTTGACAAACTAAATCTATCCATGGAAACTGAATTCGAGTGGTACTAGAAATTATGAATTCCTCCTTGTACAACAAGTGTTTTTAACTAATAGTGCGGATTTCTTGGGTGATGTTGGGGAGGCTATTGCCTCTTAAAATAAATAATAATAATAATAATAAAAAAAATGGTAGAAATTTAAATCAATAGATATAATAAAGAAAAAATTATGCATACAATAATACAAAAAAATGATTATCACTTCATTCCAGCCATATGACTGTATACAGGATCACCCAAGTGCCAATAACATACTTACATGCACAAATAACCAAAACGAACTACCAACCCAACACCAAGGAAACCCCCGATCTTCCTGAAAGGACACACTATCTTACCCATTCACCGTCGGAACATGCCCCATTGCTAATCTCTTGGTGATGATTCATTTCCATCACTTATTCCATAAGACATATATTCTACATGTGTCCTGAAAAAGCTATGTATGGTGCGGGTATCAAATTAGTAAACAACCACCAATGGTGTACCTATATAATATGCACACATGTACTATTGTATAGAAAATTCAAATAAATAAAAATAAAAAAATTAATCACATAACCTTCTAGTTGATACCCACACCATACACATTCCCAACCAATCCAAAGTAGAATGATACATCAATATTCTATCATATCAAATGTTCTGTTGACCACCCAACCAATTCTATACCACATTACATCACATGCTGAACATTAATAAATATTCATAACTAATTCACCATGAAACCCCAACGACACATCTCCAAGTCACCATATAATTCCCATGGTAGAATAAACAACTTATTTGATACTATTTAAAGAGACATAAACTAAATGAATGGACACATCTATCTACCATAATTCCCATCTTAACATCCTTATCATTTCTCACATTAATGATGAGCATATGTTCCCTCAACCAATGGTCTCACGCACTATCAACTATGGACAACTACAATGTATTCCTTTTTCCATATCCACGGTCAATACAATCATCCCAATATTTCTTAATTTATAGAAGCTATAATGATAAATAGTGGAAAAATAAACTCACAACCCGTAATTTATTTTCACACAAGCCCATCATCCTCAACCCCCCATTATGAGTGGTATCAAAAACATCCTATAACAAAAACATGACAAATAACCATCACTATTAGTGTTAATGGTCAACAACATCAACATAACATTCATAACTGTGTTTCCCCATTCTCGGTGATCAACATAATCCAAAAATATTAGGCAAAAAATCACCCCCAATTCCACTAGTTAGACCCAACACATTTCCAAGTAACCAAATCCTAAAAAGAAAAAACATCAATCTGTGTAATTATGCTCCACAGGACAAGAAACAACATAACCAAGAAACCATTAAATTTTAGATTTGAACCGATAATTTATTGCAGGATACTATCTAAATTTTTCTATTATAAACCATGGAAACCCTTTGTGGTTCCATTTCTGATAATACACCTATGACATATACATCAATATTTATATCACACTTAATAACACACGTATAAACTAGAAATGAATTGGGAACACTTACATAGAGTATGTAGGACTCTAATTATTAAAAACCTATAGGTAGTTTGAATTAAATAAAAAGATTACTCAAAATATAAAAAACACATAAATTAGGTATTTTCAGAAAAAGATAAGATAATAGATGAAATATTGATAACAGACACACACAGTATGTTGGCCTTACACCTAGCTCGGATAGAATGATATTTTAGTAATAAATGTCGATAATATCACATGGATTATAAGAGAAAAATCATTTATATTTTATACATTTGTATGGTCATGAAAGACAAAAAATCCATTATGTACAATTTTTTTAACTTAAATAATAATTTTAGATATTTTAGTAAAAATCTAGAAAAAAGAAAAAATATTAAATTTTTTAGAAAACCCTTTACCCTTAAGCATGGTTACACTTATGCATAGCCTCCTGATGGCCCTTAAACATCACTACCATTATTAATGATTACTCATATGCACCAACCATAAGTACCCTTACATATATAGGGATCCTCTGAA
This sequence comes from Viscum album, assembly GCA_963277665.1. Classification (NCBI taxonomy): domain Eukaryota; kingdom Viridiplantae; phylum Streptophyta; class Magnoliopsida; order Santalales; family Viscaceae; genus Viscum; species Viscum album. Next base: position 76,019,778 of record OY728163.1, on the reverse strand, counting down.
GATACTCTTATGCATCCCTATTTAATTTTTATGAATGAACGATTTACCTTTAGATATTAATGTATTTCCTTTATATATCATAAGGTAAATTGGGGTTATTCTTATATTTAGACTTGGAAAAACATTATACACCAGGAACTTCATGAGATGGACTTTATGTATTGTTACCCAAACATGTAGCTATATCTTTACGTAAGGTTCAATACAGGTCTATTTTTAGAAATTTCTTTTCACTTTGAAAGTACACCAAAATCACTGAAAATTCATTGAATCCTTCTTTCAGTGGTATATAATACCCAATAACACTCCTAAAATATAGACAACTAAAAAACACCAGTTATAACATTTATCACAATTAAAACCCTAAGACCATGTCAACTCCCAAGTCTTCATTCCAGATGATACCGACATCCCCAATATATTAATCGATTAATTTAAAAAATAATATATAAGTTATGATTTGAATAATAATTACATTACTCAATAACTTACAGCATGAACACTCTATGACTTAGCATTCCCAACCAATCCCCGCCTCTTAATGAACAAATCTTACCAATACTTGAGAATCTCATACCCTCATTCCCAAAACACCAAAGATAATGTTGGATAAATCCATAACATTCTTTACATACATAGACAAAACAATATCATGCATATGGATTTTGATCAAATAATGTTTCATTATTTCACATTGATTTTTATTCTCACAAAAAAACCTCAGTTTTTACAAATAAAATAAATTTGACAAGATTTCAGGTTCGTATTGGTTTGATTAATTATTTTGTTTTTCCTAGAACTATGGAAGTATTTTATTTGATATTTATATTGGGTGTAAACTTATTCTACAATGTACTCTAACTATTCTGACGATGTATGGAATCAATATCTAAAAATACATGTTTCAGGATAACATTAGTATCCAACCCTATGTTTGCAACATCATGCTTGAGCTGAAAGTTATGCTTGAGAAGGTAAATTTTGATAAGGAACATCAAATTTGAATACTTAAGGATAAATATTTAACCCCATTTTTTAGTTAAACAATATTTTTGGGAAACTATATTTTGGTAAAGAATCTCTTGTGTTGAGTAAATAATGTCTTGTATTTATCTACCATGTGTAGCCTCATATTTGTATCATACTCCAAATTATGTAACTCTATGTTTGTTATTAATTGAATTCAAGAAAACAAATGTTTGGAGTTATCTTCAAACAGAACAAAACCATGTTAAATTAATCATCTTCATGTTTTGAATATTTCAATTTTTTCAATATTTCTACAACAATTTTTCTAGAGATAATATATCGAAAAATAAATTCAAAGTACATTCATAATGTCTTCAATAAAATATGAATTTGTTCCATTTTCTAAGGGAAGTTATTTTTTTCCAAGTATTATTAAATTAAAATTTCAAATATGTTTATCATTTTAAAGATCACAATTTATCTTGTGATTTTTTTAGATCAGTTTTACCAGAATTAAATCTAACTACTAGCTTATTTATTAAATGGATATATCTATAAGGGTGTTGATATTTTTCACTAATGTTGTATCTTATTATAAGTTTTATGTTATTAATTTCTTGAATTTAATTTATATTATATAAATATAAAAATTTCCAATATTGATTAACCTTTATGTTATATATTCTATTGTTTTTATTTTTTATTCATCCACAGCAGTTTTTTAATTATTTACAAGACAACACTTTTGATAAACACATGTCATAAATGTTTTTATGCGTTCAACATGATAATGAAAATGTTATTATTGATTATGTTTTTTATCTAAATATATTCTCTACAATATGTTTGTATATTCTTTGAACAGATATTACATTGAATTTATTCATCTAATTCCTTTGAAGATCTCTTCAGTTGTCTATTACATTTTTTTCATCTGAATTATTTCAATGAGAATTTATATAACCAAATAAAATATACTTTGGTTGGGAACAATTATTTTTTGAGTGTTTCTAGGACTATTTTTTTAGTTTGGTTTCAAATCACAGTAAAATATATTATAGTAATTTACAGTCTCATGTACTCAACATTCGTGATCCATTTGAAGAGGATCTGCTAGTAAAAATGACCAAGCTCATGGAGGATGTGTGGGTGGATTATACTAGGATATTTTTATGACTTGAAACACTATAAAATTGTTGTTTATTTTTATTTTTATTTATGTTGCATATTATGTTAATGAAAAGGGAACAAAATTGCTTTTTATGTTGCAATGTGGAATCAGTTCTAAAGTATTCGGCTATTTTTAAAAGAAAAAAAATCACCCCATGTGTCTTATTCATATTTTTTACCCCATAATTATTATCAGAGGTTTGGATGAATTGGATATATTTCTTTTAATCATTCAATTTATTTAATTGAATATAATTTCAAAAATATTCCAATACCAAAAATTTTTATCTAAATATTTTCTTTAATGGATATTTTTTTATCTCTAAAAATCATGATTTAAATATCAAGATGAAAAAGGTGTTCATTAGAAAATAATAAATAAGGTATGTCTATGATCAAGGATCCATATCTCAATGGTAAAAATTAGAGATTCTAGAAATCTAGAATGGTTATTTTTTTAATAATATGGTTTGAAAGATTATTTGATAGATTCCAGTGGTTTCACCAAAACAAAGCCATCAATATTTAGTAAAATGATAGGGTACTTCAATTAACATCAGGACCAAGCCTATTCACCTCTGCATAGGTATTTTTATCCAAAAAATAAAGTGATGGTGGAAATATGACTTCATGATCAAGATGTTGGGGAGGGTAATTCCCATGTAGTTATATCTGGGATGAATTAATATAAGACATTTGGAATATGTAATCCACTAATACTAAGGGCCTTTTAAGGGTTCCCCTTCATCCCTTGGAAGGGGGATTATCAAATATCATTAAAAATAAGGCCTTCAGTCCATTCAGGAGAGTTTAATCATGTATTTTAATGTGATACTACATATGAAATGTGGTAAAATAATTGATGTTTTTGAAGGTACTAAAAATGTTAATAAATGAGATAAAATAATTGTTGAATTGATGATTAAAACTTTCTAAATGTTTGAAGGTGAAAATATTCCTTAGATGAACATAATATTGAATGACACATTTAATTTCATTACAACTCTTGGAAAAACTATGCTTGAACGAGATTAATGTTCAAATGTTGATAGAGTTTTACATTCTAGATGGAATACTATTTCAGCTACAATTATACATAAAACTCATACTAAATAACTATTGATGAAGGAATTCATTTTCACTCTGATGATGTATCAATATGAGATGAAATATGTGGTTAGGGATCGTAGAATGGTCAAACAGGAAATTGTAACTCTCCATGATTATTTTACCAAATTTGAAAATAAGTATAAATAGGATATTGTAATCTCTAACAGATCATGTTTTTCCAATTTAGTAGAGGAATATTCTCTTCTAGCTAGAATAATAAAAATGATTTAGAAATGAATAATGGGTTTAAGAAACCTTTCAATGATTAAAATATAAGTGTCAATGATTTAAAATATTTCATATTCTATTAATTTAAGAATTTAGGACATATAAAACCCAATTTTCTACAAATTTAGGAAATGTGAAAATAGAGGAAAAGGACAAAAAGATTCAAATGAGAAATGAGTATGTAAAAAAAGTTAAGAGGATTATGAAGGCTACAAAGAGTGTATTTGAATAGTTTATGAGTTCTTCATGTTTTGAATCTATGTAAATATAATAAATTCAGATAAAAAATTGTGTCTTCATGGAAAAATATGATTAGGTACAATCTTATTATTCTTATATTTTTAATTTTTTTTTGAAAATAGCTATATTGTTAAATATGTTAAGTATTTTAATATTATAAGTAGAAAATATGACCCTATAAATAAAAATCCTAATTCCCCTAGGAATATTAATATTTTTCCACGATGAAAAAGATACTAAGCTAAATAGAACATTTAATTGAAAGAAAAAGTAAACAAATCTGCATCAAGATGTAATTAAAATTAATGTAAAATTAAAGAATTGTTTTTTGAACTAGAAACCTTAAATATTTTTTATAGTGTGTTTAATATAGGATAAGGTAATTTAAATAATATTTTGGGAAATAATGCATGTATAAAATAAAAATATGGTATTGTAAGTAATGGTGAAAAACCTAAATTTCATAAAAATTACTTTGTTCATAGGTCAAAAAATCATAGCATGTCTAATGTTACTTGTTTTTTTATGGGATTTGTAGTCAATATGCTAATAATGTTTTATTTATTAATTATTAAATTATAATTGTAATGAAATTTTTTATTTCTATATACTTTTAAAGAGTTAATTTTGGAGTTATTGGTAATATTAAATAGACCAAGTTTCCCAGATCATTCCTTTATAACAATGGAGGACCCAAAATACTTTGGGTACTAAAACAATTTATATTTTTATATTTTTTTTAGGTGAATATAATCCAGAAAAAAATAGTACATTTTATATAGATATTGTATGTACAAGGCACATGAGTGGATAAATTTATATCTTTCAGGCACTATCTAATGTTAATTGTGGTTTAGTCAGCTTTAATGACAATGCTAAAGGGAAGGTCATTGGAGTTGGGCTAGTTAGAGATGAAAAATATATCTTCATCGGTAAGGAACTATATCTTCAAGGGTTAAAAAATATTTTGATATGTATATATGAACATTATGATAATGGTTTTTCAATTTATTTCTCTAATAATGCTTTTTCTAGAATAATGTGATTATGTTTAAATCACCTAGAATAGAAAAATCTTACACTTTGGACTTTAGTTACATATATGAAAAAAAGTTGAACTATTTAAATTCTAATATTAATATTAGATATTTAATAGAATAGTTGTTTAGTGTAATATATTTGTTCTATCTAAATTTTCAAATAGAAATTAATTTTTAGATCTTTCTAATCCTATGTTTGATGAGAAAGGACTTAGTGATGAATGTAAAATAGGAAAGAAGGCTAATTAAACATTAAAATAAATCAATATATTTTATACAATTTATATTTTAAATCATTTCCATATGGATTTGTTGGGACCTTATAGAGTAGAAATATTAGAATCTATATTCTTTGTTTAATTTTTTATTAATGATTTTTTCATATTTTCATGGATTAAATTTTAAATTTTAAAAGTTAATATTTTTCCATATTTATGCATTTTTATAAGTTGCTTCAAAATGAAAAAAAATGTTAAAGTGATATCATTGAGGATTGATCATGGAGGAAAATTAGATAATCATTAATTTATTCTTTTTTGATCAAATCTGATTATTAATCATACTTTTCCTTCTATGATAACAACCCAATAAAATAGTATTGTAGACTGAAGAAGTAGAACCCTTCAAGAAATGGACATGACTATGTTAAATGATAATATATTACCTAATTTTTGTAATTAGTTGTTGATCAATCAGGTTATATTTTGAATAGATTTTTAATAAGACTTCTTCTAAAAACAATAGCTTATAAGCTATATAATAATGTAGAATTTAAATCTAGATACTATAAATAATTAAATTCAAGGTTTGTATCTTGAATACTAAGGAAAATAATTTTATTTTTTATCAAAATATTGATTAAGGAATCTTTATTGAGTACTCTACTACTACTATAGATTTTAGATCTTTTTAATAAATATTCAATAATAGACGAATAATTTGTTAATGTGATTTTTTATTAGAGTGATCCATTTGATCATAATAAAATTTAAATAGAATATTTTATTGATTATATAAAAAATATGGGGATTGAATATTATAATGATATGTTTGAAAGTAAATTTGGAATTGAACATGATCAATAATATTCTGAATAAAATGATACTAAGGAACCTAAAATTGTCTTACATAGACAAACATTGACTATAAAGGATCACCTATAAAAGTATTTTATAGGATATTTGGATGGAGTTTGTTATGGGAGGAGGGCTGGAAACCTAGTAAAATTCTTTACCTTTATATACCAATTTGAAGCTAAGACTGTAGAACAATCTTTATATGATGAGTTTCAGATATTGTCTATGCAAGAAGCGCTAAATTAGTTTAAGAGAAACAATTTTTATGAATAATTTGATAGGCCCTTAGATCATCTTATAATAGTAACTAAATGGGATTTTAAGAATAATAAAGATGTTCAAGCTCTAATTTCTATGAATATAGCTAGGCTATTTGAGAAGAGATATAATCTGAAGGGAGTTATATATTATAAGGATACATTTTCCTCTATTTCCTGGCTTGAATCTATAATAATAATTTTAGCCTAAGTATTTAAAATGAATTTTAGGTTATACAAAATGGATTTTAAATATTATTTTATAAATGGTTATTTAATGGAGGATTTTTATATTAGACAACCCCCAGATTTTGAAAATTCTCATCTACTAAATTCTATTCTTAAACATACTATACCTCATTATAGTCTTAAACAAGAACCAATGGCGTAATATGAGAGGTTGATCTATTTTATTTTCCAATATAGTTTTTAAATTGGTCTAGATGATCATAAACATATTAAAAGAATATATTCCCCACATATTTTATTTTTTCAGATTTATATAGTAGAATTGTTTTGGTTCTATTAACCAAAATATTTAAAATGATTAATAAAAAATAATAAAAAAGGTTTGTAAATGGGTTTGATGGCATAATTAATTGTTTTTATTAGATTAAATCTATCAATAGGATTTTGGATTATTTTTAAATCAATGTGAATTAATTTTCAATTTATTGAAATATTTTGTCCGTGAAAATAATAATCAATATATAAATCATATATTTACTAGTATAGAACATTATTTGGATGAAGTTGTTAAAGAAATTGACAACAATTTATATATATGTATGATTATTATATTAATATATTTTACTACAAGAAGACCAGATATTATTATTATTTGTTTTCTTATGTGAAATATTTCCATTAAATCCAAAAATGTATAATTTAATTACTATTAAAAATGATTTTGATATATTTAAAAGAAACTAACTCTCTAAATTTTATTAATCCAAAAACCTATAGATTTTATTTAATTTTATGTTTATAAACTGATTTTAGAAGCTCTAAATTAGACAAAAACAGAACCGCAAGAACATATCACTTTTTTGAGAAATCATTGGTTTCATGGTATTATAAGAATAAAAAATTCATTTTCATTTTCAACTATTGAATAAAAATACATATCAACTAGAAGTTATTGTACACTTATGTTGTGGATGAAACACACACTTCTAGAATTTGGATTAATTTTGATCATGTTCCTATTTTACATGATAATACTAGTGTTATAAATATTTCAAGAAAAACATGTAAGTCATTATTTAATTAATCACATTGAAATTAAACATCACATTCTAAGGGATCATGTCTCGAAAGTGGATATTTCTTTGGATTTTTTTAATACTGAATATCATCTTGTTGATATTTTTACTGAACCACTTCCCAGAGATCGTATTGATTTTATTAATGGGTTGTTATATTTAATTAAATTTAATAAAGAATTTAATATTTTTTAATAGTTTTCTAAATTAATAATTTTTTACATATATTTTAAATTATATCTTTCTAAATATTTATTTATTATTATTTTTATTCAGTCTTTAATTGGTTTTAATAAAATTTAAGTTTGTGTAATTTTGTTCCAAAAATACCTTTTAATTTTAAAAAACCCAATGATTACACTTAATTATCAACATGAGAAACTACACTATCATATAATCTAGTTAGGTTAAACTTCATTCACTTTATCTAGCCCTTGAACTCTCTAATGTTCATTCTCTTGAACTATCAATTTTTTTAACACAAAATTTTCTAAACCCTAATCCTTATATTAATTATTTTGATAAATACAACTAATAAGACGTGTCAGGCAATTCTAAATAGATTAATGAATAGAAATCTTTCCAAAATATATTTCTAGGTGTTTAAGCGGTACGTTGATGAAATTGAATGGTTTTTTATAACAAATTTGATACTGAAGTGGGCGTTAATATTTCTTGGCATAAAAGTTGTGTTTAATGGATAAACTATGAATATGTTTTCGCATATGAAGTAAATTAGTTTTATGATATCCCCAAGTTTAGGTTTGGTGACTATGAGGAGGTAGTTTCTAAAAATTTAAATGACAAGGGGTTTATAGTTTCGATAATGGATACGGCTTTGATTTTTATGTTTCCACATGAAGGAAATTTTAAATTTTTCTTAAGTTATATTACAGATCGAGTGAAAATTTATAAGGTCATTATGTCAATTGTTTTTGGAATTAATCATGATATGAATATATTGTTAAAATATTTCGAAACTAACTAGAATCTTTTAATCATGTTTATTTAGACATCAGTTATTCCAAGGATTTTTTTTTATAAGAAAATTCGTTTTTTTGACATGTATAACATATTCCTCTTAATGAGTGTAATAACTTTCTATATAAGTTAGTATATTTTAAAATATATAAAACACTATTAGAAAAAATATTTTATTATTTCCTTCAATCTATATGTTAGGTGAGTTCTCTTATTCTTTATAAGAGGGTGAAGTTTGGTGACATTAAAAGTAGTTTAAGATTACATCACAATGTCATTATTTATTCTAGTACTCAAAGAAAATTTTGGTTCTTTTAGAGTGTAATCAAAAGAAATATTATGCCTATTGGGGTAGGATTAGATGATCTATCTAGTACTTGTGATAAGGGGGAGCAAAAAATTCTCAAGTCTTCTTGATCTACAAGGCTTGGTGCAATAGAGATTAAAGAATCTTGAGTTGAAGGACCTATTTCTAAGTCACATGTGGATATTAGTTTAGAAGACTCTTTTATTTGTGGTTCAAAAATTCACTCAAGAACCATAAGAAGGATAGATCCGGGTGATAAATTTTTTTTCAAGATTGGTGGATTTCAATAATTTTACAGAGCTTATCAAGAATCTTTTACTGATAAAGATGGTGTTATTATGCTAGTTTAGAGCCCTCACTGAATACAGATTGCTTCTCCAATTTCTAAATAATAATATGAGAACTTTTTTATGGTGATTAACAAGTAGTAAAGGAAGATACTAAATATACTAATTTAAAAAGAATATAGGAACCTCATTCTTTTAATAAAATTATTTCTCCTTTTGCTGCTACCACTAAATTTATTGGGGATATATCAGTTTCATTCTAAACAAATTCTACTAAAAAATCCATTTAAAAATATGCAAAATTAATAAAAATACAGATACAGTGGTCATCTCCATCTAGTGAAGGTGTGGAAGTTCACTCTCTATAATTAGTTGAAGCTGTATATCCCTCTCTAAGATTTGAGTTAGTTCTCTTCAAATTCAAGGATGACTCCAGTTTGGAATCTCATGCTCAAATATTTTCTGAAATACTGTTCATAATATTTTATATTTTGAAATATGTTTTCATAAAGAATCAAAAATCACATGATAGTTCTACTAAGGCTCTTGAATACTTGATAAATGCATCTATTTCAAAAATATAAAATGTGTCTCTCTAGAATCAATATCATATTTTGAAGGAAATATCAATTTCTAAAAATATTTAGATTATTTTAAGAAGGATATCACTAACCATGTTGGAAATGTTAGAAGTGATATTGTTTTAAAATTAAATTCCAATGATCATAAGAATTTTTTTAAAATATGTTTGGTTTTGTAAGAGTCTATCATTTCAGATAGGGAGAGAATCTATATATGGTAGAGCAGGATTTGAAGATTTGTTGAGAAGTAAAAAAGAATCTATCAGATGATATTTCTATAATGGATGAAAATATTCACTCCTCAATTTTAATAGTGTGCCTATGAACACTCTCTTTGATTGTTATAATTAAATTACTGAAATAATTAATTATCATGAACTAAATGTTTCATTTTTTTCTTAAATGATTTATAATAATGATGGATAAGTATGGTAAGTCCTTGGAGACTATTCAAATTTTTATGAAGGTTAATTTGATTGAAGTGTTGACAGTTATACAAGATTCAATACAATTTCTATTAGTGTGGGTTACACTACTAAACTATAATTTTAAATAACTGATTGTGGAGGTGATTGTTGTGCACTAAACTCTTAGATATTTCATAAAATCTTATTATTCTTCTAATGTATCTCTTCATGATACAAACCCTACCTCTTATTCTTAACCATAATCTTTTTTCTCTTGATCTAAAATTTTATGTAATCTTTAATTCTTTATAAAATTGATTTTTTTTTATTTTATATTGTTCTAGTATCTAATATATGTGTTTTTATTTTATGTTCTAAGCCTTTCTATTTTCATAATGATCTTATTTTTGTTCTATATGATATTTACATATAAATATGTGAAAACTAAATTTTGTTTTATTCTATTTTTTAAGATTATTTTTGATCTCATAAAAAGGGGAAGAAATCTAGATAAAAACAAAATTTAATGATATAATTTAATAATATACTTTGATCAATATTTATAACATCATTTTTTGTTTTCATTTATTTCATTGGTTTATGGGTATTTCGAAAATCAGAAAGCGGGAGGTTGGTGGGAATATGGATATTGATCCCATAATTTCTCAATAATTTTTTATTCATTTTTATGTTGGTTAACACACACATTTTTTTACTAATAAAGTTACTTTGATTGGATCTTGATTTTATATTTAGTTGATTAATTATATTATTTTTATTAGAATTCTGAAATACATTTATTTTTAAATAATTTTTTGGATAAATCTTATTTTCAAAATTACTGGGGTTGTATTGAATAGTTCTATAATCATTGTTCAAAATTTTCTGTTGCAACCTAACATTGGAATCCAAACCTACACTTGGAACCCCATATTTGCATTGACTGTTGTGTTTAGGAACATAACTTTTATTAAGGAATTACATGTTTGAGTACCTAATGTTAAGTTTGTAACCCCATGTTTGAGTTAAACACCATGTTTAGAATCCTAACTTTCGGTAAGGAACCTCATGATTAAGTACCTAAAATTTATTTGTAACTAATGCAAGTACCCTCACATTGGTATCATATTCTGAATTTTAGAACTCTATCTTTTACAGTAACTGAATGTTTTAAACTATACTCTAGGAGATATACTCCCAGAGGCCAACCCCGCGTTGAATCATTCATCGGTGGGTTTTATATTTTTTCAATTATTTTTGACATTTCAGCTATGATTTCACTGGATAAAATATATTGACAAAGTGATTAAAGGACCCTCTTAAAAATTATTCAACAATGGATTAATTCATTCATTTTTCTAATGAAAGATAATATTTTCCAAGGTTGATAAAATTTACATTTCCAATAGGATAAGTGTTTTACAAATCATGATTTATTTGGTTTCTTTTTCTGATCTATTTCAAAAGAATTAAATTGGGCCACTAAAATAATTCTCAAATGGATATATCTGTATTAGAGTCTACCATTTTCCCTAATATTCTATTTTCTTAGAGTATTAATGACCTAAATCTATTTCATTGAATTGATTTTATATATTTCTTATTATATAATTGATTATCCATTATTATAAAATTATTCTTATCCTTATCAACTATTTATCTTATATAGTTCAATAAATATTTTGTGGACTAATCTTCAAAGGAAGGCGTTTTTTAGCTACTTCAGGGTGTCTTTTTTCCACAATAAAAGTTTTTCTTTCTGATTCTATGTAATATAAATATATGATCTATAGTAAGTTTGTATATTATTTGTAAGGATAGTTCTTTAAAGTTAATCATTTATTCTTCTAATGATCACTTCATCTCTCAATTTCATAATTTGTATATGAATTATTTCAATGATGATTTCTCTTACAAAAGGAAATATCTTTTGGATAAAAATACTCAACTATTGGGTATTTCATGGGATTTTATTAGTGTTATATTTTATCCTTTTATGTGTTATTGTAACAAGTTATAGTTTTTTAATTAAATTATCATGATCTCCTAGAAAAATATTGTCTAGTGATAATCACTAAGCACTCTATGATACTATTTGTGTGATGGACTGGGAGATTTTTTCCCCAAACCACTATGAAATTATTGTGTCTTATTATTTTAATTTTGGATAAAAATTATATTAATGAAAGGTAAAAATATTTCTTTTCCATGTTATAAATGGGATTGATTCTAAAATATTCATTTTTTAAAATACACAATTAACCCCCTCCCCCAAATTCTATCTTCATCATCCTTCTGACCTAATAATCTTCATATCTAACTCAACCTTAATGAATCCTTTCTTGGGAAATCCCTACCATAATATCCACTTTACCAGTCACACCCTGACTAAATCACTCCATATTCTAATGTTACCACACTAACTATCATTATTATAATACAAATAATTCCATCCATTACATAATATCACTCAGTATTTTGTGTTTTACATATCATCCCACACCTTATTAATGACCAAATAAATTCTACATCTCAATGTATTCACATATATATATCATGGATCACAACCAGTGCCCAAAAAAATCATATAACACACCCAATTACCATGTCAATGCCACATTATAATTGACACGCATATAAATCCAACATAATACTAAATTCAAAAATCAATATTGCATCACACATGATCCCAACATAAAACTTTCATTACACTTTATGCACAAATTAATCCCATATCTCACAAAACTCCCACATAAATCTCATATCACACCTGATGCTAATATAAATCATGTATCGCTCGTGATACACACATGAATCTAACAAAAACCTGATTCCTAAATCAATCCCACCTCACACCTAATTAACACGTAAATCCCATATCATGCTTGATGACCACAGAAATCCTACATTGGACTTGATTCCCATTACTCATCCATAATTTAATTGTTCTATTTATCACATGCACATATAATTCAAAATTTCCTATTATATAAATACTATACTTAAAATTATCAAAACATTCCTCTAATTATTCATGTCTCCTCAAACCACTCTAATTATTTCAAATCTCTTATATATAGCTAACCTGAAACCTAACTACTTAATGTTTTTCCTCCCTGCAGAGTTACACTCATGGCCAGCAGCTATCCTCACAATTTCGTATCTCGTTTACTTCCTTGAACTATACATTTATTCATATCCTAAATATCAATACAACCTCTAGTACTAACATAAATATATGTGTATGTTATTATCATTGACTCCCAACTGTCGATGAGCTCCTCCATCATAACCACTGTAAATTTCCCATTTGGCTACATGCTTGACACTCCTTAGATGGTTGATTGCACCAAGCCAAAATATTTCCCACCTATCCATACTAGAATAATTTCATTTCAGACCCCCTCTATGTTAAAATTAAACCACCTCGACCATGAATTCCTTATTAGGTCTCCTCATGACCCTTCCTCCGTCAACAAAATCTCTACTATCTTTTTTTCCTGACAACACTATTATTATTGGTATTCTATCAATTACTATGTCCTTTTCTAATATAAGATCCGGATTTACTAATTTTTGGAATGAATTAATTATAAATATATTTAACTACACCTTTATAGTATACCCTAAAGCGTCATTAAATCATCACACCAAAAAGATATCATATCTCACTATAATCAGTGTAAATCACAAAAAATCTATGAACCTCCTCGAATAATCCCCAACTGAGTTATCTTCCAATTCAAAGTTAATAAAATCATGATTTCGGTCTTCCCTAAACTTATCATGTATGAATTGATAGAAGAAAATGTCCTCAGAGTCCTTTACTACTAACATCTCATGACTACTTACCTATACAAGCTCATTCATCTAGTGTTTTTATTATTATGGAAGAATGTATGTTGTTATCTTTACCCCCCACCAAGGTCTCATATCGATCGGTTCAAATATCATATTCGCAAAATAAATCTAATATTCTATAACATATGGTCCACACACTCTCTTAAAATAAAAGGGTGAAGTGAATGGAACACCCATGTCAAATATTCCATGGAAATCACATCTCCATATGTCTTCCCTCTAATAAATACCCTAGATCATTCTCCCTAGGATCACCAAAAGCCCTTCATCTAACCACCACCCAAACTCATTTACTCGCTCTAGATATGGATTTCTTTCTTACCTTGATACATCTATATGTATCCCATTGTCACATATTTCCTATGGGGCTTCATCTGATATACACCTAGGTGGAACCATATTTCCACCCTCATAATGCTCCTGTGGAGGCTCTCTTTGTAACATCTCACTAAAAATCATGATACCATACTCAATAAAAATATAAGAGTCCAGATATCATAAATATAGAAATTTATTATAGGAAGCACAACCCACTACCCTTAAACCTCTCTATCAGACCCAAGTCACATATTCAATTTCCTCACAACCCTGTCGATCCATGTCAATGTTAGGTTTCATATACACAATATACCTTTACAATCCAAATACATCTCATACTAGTATTTATGTCCCTTGTTATAATGACTGAAATTGCACCCATAATTTATATATGAAAACACCATATAGGTTTTTATGGACAATTTAATTAGTTAAACCCAATTTTATTTCAAAACAAGAACCATTACCCTTCCTTCATAAGCTAAGTATAATTCCACTATGATACTATTTTAAGGTTCACTATTTAGCATATTTTTTACACTTTAAATATCTAACCCCTCCTTTTTATTCTATAACCAGAACCAAATATTAATCTTGAGAAACATGATAATTTCATGTGAACCCAATATTCCTAAGATGATGCATTTGTTTAACATCGTGCCTCTCAAATCCAAGAGTATAATATAGAAAAAAATAAATCACTTACTAATTTAATAAAAATAAAACAACCAAACTATATTCATGAAAACCAAAATGAATATTAGTTATGCTGGTAAATTGAAATTCAACCCATATTTATGTTGTTTATACATAGAGAACTATATCCCCCCCAAGTTACAATACATTCCTATACCTCCAATGTATCAGAACCCAAATAGCATACCAAATTTTAATAAAATCGATTTAATACTTGGTGGTAATAACTATGTTCTAATAAAAAAATTAATGCATGAACCCATATCACTCTATAATAGCCTAAATGGAGTCTTACTTGATGAGAGGAACGCATCCCCATATACTAAATCTTTCCAATTAGAAGTGAGTGTTTATTTCATGAAAGTTGAGGTACAATACCATATTAAAATAAATAATAATAATAATAAAAGAGTGAAATGAATTTTAATCAATAGTAATTCCAAGAAGAAAAATATATACGCGTGATAAATTAAATAAATATTTATCATTTTATTCCAGTCTTACATGTGTAAAATGGATCACTCACGGGATGATCACACACACACACACACGCACATTTAACTTGTTCACCATATGTACATACCTCTCTACTAAACTCCTAAAAATTTTCCCTTTTACATACTTATGTCATAATATATAAATTAGGCATGTGTCTCATAGAACCATGTAGGGTGAGACTAAAAAATTAGTAGTCCACCACCAACAATGTCCCTATTTAATATCCATACATATACAAGTGTATTAAAAATTTAATAAATATAAATCAATAATAAATTAACTAAAATTTTCCCCTTGTGATAATCAAGCCATGATGATACTTTACATGCTTCAAATAATGACAGAGTGGAATGATACATCTATAGTCTATCATTATGATGTCTTAGACCAGGTTCCCTCATGAGTAGCCAAGCTTGGTGTGCCACATGTCCTGAACATACATTCCTATATGACAATAGTTGAAAAATAACAGTGAGGGTATATGGTGGTATAGTGGGGAGACTATACACTCTTTATCAGAGTGATTCATAACAAAAAAATTTAAATTATATTAAATGGAAATAATAATAAGGAATTGGAATTAAATTATCCCTATAATGATGAACGGACATAAAAATAAACTAAATGATATAAAAAATGATGTCGTGTATCTAAAAAATATGGAGAAAGAGTAATAGGTAATCAGAAACACAAAAATACATTCTATATTAAAATATGATAAATCAATAAAAGATAAACTCTAATAGAATCATTGGAACCATCTAATTCCACTTCCCCATACTCTAACCTAGTATAGGAATCATGCATCCATATATGGGTACATACCATTTAACCCTACATGCATCTATGAATCCATTCTAGGTAACCAATGAAAACCCAAATAGGGCGTGAGAAAAACAAAATAGGTCACTACCAATGGTATCTAATACAATCCAGTCTGTGAATATAAAATGGAGTAGAGTGTAAGTAATAATTATATGGGTTTTCAAAATAAATTAATTCATGTAATCCTAGGTTCCTCGTGAGATACCTGCCTGATCGTACCTTCCATAGCCTAAGTTGGGATTTATCCATCATTAAAAAGTTTATATAACATAGTTTTCAGACCCAAGGCATATTACTAAGGCATCCAGGTGTAATTAATTAATATAAAATATCCATATAGGCAAAAAGTGTGATAAAATTAAAATTTCCTATGAGCCTGACCAAGGCATTCCAACTAGGAATCTAATTATCATCCATGGCAAGATAAAACACCATTTTTTATATTAACCCATCCATGGAGTTCCATATATGAATCCAAGTATTTTCCAAGGAATAATACAATTCCATTTATATTATGATACACTTTAGGGAATTCTATATTGGGATCAAGTATTTCCCATGGAATGATATAATTCCAATTTTCCAATTTTCCCTTCCCAAGCATTCCAAATAGGACCCCAGGTATTTCCCAAGGAAAAATGTAATACAGTTTGTCTTGTGAGATCATCCAAGGGATTAGATATATGAAATCACGTATCATCTAATACATAATGTATTCAAATTTTCATAGCTAGGTTACTTATTAACACCACTTATAATTCCTCAAAATCCATTTAACCATTTTATTGTAAAGAGATAACCCAACAAAATATTAATAAGAAGTCATTGGGATAAGTAATTTATTCTTATGATTCACATTTCATTTCATATAATCCCATTTAATCTTTTCATTAATAGGGAAAAACAAAAGGCCTCAAAACGTGGTTTAAAAAAAGGCAAGAATGGTAGCCAATAGTGTTTAATTAAACCCACCCAAAATGGGGATTTAGGTTGAGGTATTTTTCCTACAACCATGAAAAAATGTCTCATATCACTTCTAGGTCGATGACTAGTAAAAAATTGAAATGATATAAGTTTTAGATGAAACTCATTGACAATATGATGTCCAAAACACCATTGTAAACAACTATAATTTTAAGGAAAAGAACACGATCAACAACCTTAAAGGGGTAAAAGAAACCTCATCTGGTATCATCCTATGATTCTAAATGGAATGAGAGAAATCATAGAAACTAGAAAAACACCATGAAAATATGATATATGATATTTCATAGAAATATCATCAATGGTTGTGAAGAAAAAAATGAAATTAAGTTTGATTAATATTAGAATTATTCAGAGGGATCCACCGTGATGAATAATGACTAACCAAATGTCAGATGAAGGAGATAACTTAATGCCTAGGTGACCTACGAAGGGAGATCTCTCCATGGGATATTGTGTGAATGGTTAGCAGAAAGGATGAGAAGAAAGGTAATGGTCTAAGGGGGGAAATGGAAAATCACAATTTTTAAAGCTCCTCATGGTTTTTCCACACAGTTTACCAATATATGTGCTAACCATGCATTGTGAAATTTCCATTAACCCGTATGTCACATGGTCTAGGCACACGGTTAGTCAAATCATACACACACTATTCATGGCTACTATCTAAGATCTAACCCTTCTAATTGTTTATTCACATAAATTTAAAATACATGGGGATTCCATATAAGTACCTGACCATATTACATGCATAATATTGAATTTAGTCAAGAAAACACTTCCTTTTACATTGAGGATCTTTTAAAGTTTAGTGCTTTAGATAATTAGGACAATACATTCATAACATTACACATTATTATAGAGTGTATACCATAAAAACAGTTTCCATATTTTCAAAATATAAAACATTAAAACATAAAAAAAGACTCCTTGACAATTATTCAACATTTAACATGGATTTATTAATTCTCTTAAACATCCATTAACCTATGAAAATCATTTAAAAAAATGGTATGAGCACAAAATCTATGTAAGGGATGAAAAATACGGAAAGAGCACATTAGTCCATGAATACTCGTAATGTATGAAAACATTTTCAAAATACATTCTTGTCACCCATATATAATTAATTTGTGTAATATAATATTTACACAAGATCCACACAAAACATGAGAACATAAATATAATCATATAGGTATCTTGGGGAATTACTTACATAATCTTGTAACCATTCTTGGCTACCTTATAATTTGTAACCCTCATGGCTACCTTACTTTGTGAAACCATCGTAGTTACACTTGGAGTAACCATACGGCCGACCTCCAACATACTCATACCCAATTAATTGGAGGGAGATATAGGTCCCATCCATAATGAAAAATAATTAACAATAACCAAAACATAATCATACAACATGAATAATTCCATAAAGACATTACTTTGTAATTTCGTAAAACTGAATTTTAAAAAGATGATTTTTAAAGAAAATCCCCTTAAAAATATCATACAATTGAAGAGAGACTTAATAGAGTGGATGGAGTATGTATATATACTGTAAATAAACATAATAAAACATAATATAAACATAACCCATCACACAAAAAATTTAAATATCACATAAATAATGAAGTATAAGGTTAACCCAAAGAATATAAATCGGGTTAAGAATTCCCTCAGGTCTGTCTTACATTAAACTTGTTTAAAATTCCTGTATAATGGTTAAAAGAGTGTTATTAGTAGTTTACATAAACATTTTCATGTTTATAACATCATTTCACTATTTAATTGTTAGTATTTTTCTCCTTGAACTATTTTTTGGAGAGTTCTTAACATGATTTACATGATTGGTCCATGGTGAATGTTCTAGTCGATTAGTAGTGAAATTACAGAATTGGAATGGAAAGGTATTTAAAAAATTTATGTACCATAATTTATACCATTTATCATTTTTATGTTTAATATGTTGATGATTCATAAGTTAAAACATTAATGATGTTCGTTTAGATTATTTTAGTGGTTCTTTGATAATAACAACCTCATTTTGTCTTATAAATTAGAACCATGAGTGAAAAAGAATTAAATAACCATGGGTGAGTCATAAAAAATATATTATAACATGGTTCAACCATATAAATTGTTTCATGACCATACTTGAACGAATTAATGGAAATTGAAATCACCTCGCCCATGATGTCGGTAATTCGACGCATCCCGGACAATGTTTTTAATTCTTTGAATAAGTGGGAGAGGAGAATAACGATGATAATGAATTTTCCCTAAACATGATAAAATATATAATATAAATTATTCTAATGATTTCAGTCCTAATAGATAATAATAGATTAATAAATAATGAGAAAGGAACTCAAAATAAAAGAATAATTGAGAAATCCCTTACAAAAATTCGGCAGCCTAACGGCTACACAACATGGTTTTAGAAAATATTAAAAATATAGGGGAAAAAGGTCACCCATCCATAAGTGAATCATAATATATAGTAGATCATTAATAATAAGGAAATAATAACATGGTATGGAAACATGAATTTTATACCACATAAAAGAGAACATGAATAGAAAATGAAGAAAATTGAGAATTTTCTTACCTTGTAGACTAACCCTTAGAACATGAAGGTTGGAACCTTGGGGGATTTAGGAAACCTTGGGAGGACTAATATGAAGGTAAGGAGGCCAGATATTTGTTTATGGGGGATTGGGAATTATGTTAATGAAGGAATGGGTTGTTATTTATAGGAAAAGTAAGGGAATATTTTAATAATTTCCAAGGGACACCTCATGGATGGTATTTGAAAAACCATGGGCCTGCTCGTGGTATTTTCCCATGGTATAAGCCCCTTGGGACACCTCACATATTATTCAACTATACAAAAGTCTACCAGATTTATGACATCATTATTATATCATTAATGATGTCATTAACACACCGAAACTAAAAACTGTATTTTTTACTATTCATCAAAAAATCAATTGTTTTAGAAGAAACCCAAAAATTTACCCTAACCATTTTTCGACGTGTGGAATTCGAAAATAAATTCCATTTTTTGAAAATAATTTTCTAAATATTATTATTTTAATTTTTAAATAAAAGCATAATTAATTTAAAAATTTAACAATTCTAATTCTATAACTACATATATATCTTGATGAAAAATTAACCATGATGTTATTATATTAAAGCCTTAAGAAAATAAAATAATAATAAAATTTACTATTCATTAGGGTCATATTACTATTCATATTACTATTCATAAGGGTTTTTTACTATTCACCAAAACAACAAGTTGTTTCCAATAGACTCTAAATAACATACTGAACACAATTGTATATGACAGTTTCTTGAAATTCAAAACATAGAATTGGGAAAAGTTATGTTTTAAGGCTAGTTAAAAATATCTACTTAAAAAAAATTCCATGAATTTCTATTTATTTGAAAAACTTGTGATTTTTTTTGAAAAAAATGGGGTGTTACATTATCCCCACCTTCTGGAAATTGCGTCCTCACAATTTTATTTACTTATTAAACAACTGAGGGTACTTTTCCCTCATAGAATTTTCAGACTCTCATGTTGCTTCTTCAACCATGTGGTTTATCCACCAAACCTTTACCTAGTGGATTACCTTATTCCGCAATACCTGTTCCCTTCAACCAAGAATCTGAACTGGTTTCTCTTCATAAGAAATATTCTCTTTCAGCTGAACTGCTTCTGGGCTCAAGACATGTGATGAATCTGGCACATACTTTCTCAACATCGAAACATGAAAAACATTGTGTAGCTGAAACAAACTTCAAAGGCAAAGATATGTGGTATTCCATTATTCCAACATTCTCCAAGATTTCAGAAGAACCGATGAATCATGGAATTAGCTTCCCTTTCTAAAAGAAACACATCACACCTTTCCAAGGAGAGATTTTAAGGAAAACATGATCACCTGCCTCGAAAGAGAAGTCTTTACTTCTGTTATCTGCGTAAATTTTCTACCTGTTTTGAGTTTTCCTCATGTGTTTTTGGATCATCCTCACTTTCTCAGCCACTTCTTCTACAAATTATGGCCCCATCAACTTTCTTTCATCGACTTCATCCCAAAATGCTGGAGTCTAACACCGCTTCCCATACAAGGCCTCAAAAGAGTCCATCTGAATACTTGAATGAAAACTGTAGTTATAAGAAAACATAACTAAAGAAATATGTCGATCCCAACTTCCCTGATAGTACATTGAACAATCTCGACGCATATCCTCCAAAGTTTTAATCGTTCGTTATGACAACCCATCTGATTAAGGATGAAAAGATGTACTGAAATTTAACTCTCTAACCAATGACTTCTGAAGTCCCTTCCATAAGTTAAAAGTAAACCTGGGATCTCGATCAGATACAATGTAAAGAGAAACTCCATGTAACCTGACAATCTCCTTGAGGTAAAATCGAGAAATCTGATCCAAAGTCATTGTATCTCAAATAGAAAAAAATGTGCAGACTTTATTAGGCGATCAAAAATAACCCAAATTGCATTGTTATCTCGAGAAGTATTTGGTAGTCCCACCACAAATTCCATGGATATATTCTCCCATTTCCACTCTAGCACTATCAAAGGATGAAATATCCCCTTCGGTAACTGCCACTCTGCTTTAACCTTTTGACACGTCAAACATTTCATGGTAAAATCAGCAATATCTCTTTTCATTCCATCCAACCAATAATACTCCTGAAAGTCTAAGTACATATTAGAACTGTCAGGATGAATAGAAAATGGAGAAATATGAGCTTCACACAACAAATATTTCTTCAATTGAGAATCACTAGGCACACACAACCTTTTTACAAATATTAAAATGCAATCTTTGTCGAGGTTAAATTCTGGAAACTTACCCATTTTAACCAATTCTACCTTTTTCTGTAGCTCACAGTCTTCCTTCTGCGCGTGCTTAATTCTGTCTGACAACAAAGACTCCACTAAAACCTGAAACAAAATAGAGGTATTACCTGCACCAACAACCTATAATCCAAAATTAATCACATCAATAATCAAGGGATCATGTTCTAAACGAACATGGTTAATGATGCATGATGTTTCCGACTCAAGGCATTTGATACCTTGTTTGCTTTTCCAATATTGTAATAGATCGTGAAGTAAAAATCCTTTATTAGTTCAAGACATCTTATCTACCTCATGTTTAATTCCTTCTAAGTGAATATATCCTTTAGACTTTTATGGTCAGTATATATTTGGCATTTGGTTCTGTATAGATGATGCCTCCAAATTTTCAAAGCAAAAACCACAGCTGCCAATTCCAAATCATGTGTGGGATAATTTATCTCATGAGGTTTATGTTTTCTCAAATAATATGAAATTACCTGATCATTCTGCATCAAAACACAACCAATACCCTTCAATGAAGCATCATTGTAGATGAAAAACTCACCATTTCGGGAAGTTGAGGCCAAAACTAGAGCATTCACCAATCTCTTCTTCAGTTCCTGAAAACAAACATCACATTCCTTTGTCCAAAAAAATTTAATCCCTTTCCATGTCAACTTAGTTATCAGGCTAGATAATCATGCAAATTTCTTAACAAACTGTCTGTAATAACCTGTTAACCCAAGAAAACTATGAATTTATGTAACATTTTGGGGTCTCGTCCATTCATCAACTACTTTTGTTTTGGTAGGATGAACTGTTATTCCATCCTTATTTACAATGTTCCCAATAAAATAAATCTGTTATAACCAAAAATCACACTTGCTGAATTTTCCATACAACTTCTTTTCTTTTAAAGGTTGCAAAAAAACCCTTAGATGTTTTTCATGCTCCTCTTTATTTTTAGAAAAAACCAGAATTTCATCAATAAATACAACCAAAAACTTATCCAAGAACTCATGAAATATTCTATTCATAAGATTCATGAATACAGCAGGTGCATTAGTTAATCCAAACATCATAACAACAAATTCATAATGCCCATATCTAGTACGAAAGGCTATTTTTGGGATGTCATCCTTTTTCACCATCAGCTGATGGTATCCGGATCTCAAGTCAATCTCAGAAAAGTAGTGAGCTCCCTGGAGCTGATCAAACAAGTCATCAATATGAGGCAAACAATACTTGTTTTTAATAGTGATGTTATTAAAATCTCTATAATCAATGAAAAGTATCACGGAACCATCTTTCTTTTTAACAAAAAAAACAGGGGCTCCCCATGATGAAGTGCTAGGACAAATGAAGCCTTTGTCAAGAAAATCCTACAACTGATTTTTTAATTCAAGAGGTTCTATTGGAGCCATATGATAGGGGGTTTTGAAATTGTCTTAGCATCAGGAACTAAGTCAATTTTGAATTCTACTTCTTGATTAGGGATGACATCAGGAAACCCATCAAGAAAAACATCAAGGTATTCATTTACCACTTTCACATCATTAATTTGAATAGTTACCTTGTTTTCAACAATATGAGCAAGATAACTTTCATTTCCATATTTCAATAGTTTCTTAGCTTCCTAATATGTTATCAATTGTATGGGTTCATTCTTGTATACAAACTGAACCTTAATCTGAAAAACAACTTCTCTATCTCTACAGTCAATAATAGTATGATAATTAGAATGCCAATCCATCCCCAAAATAACATCAAACTTGACTAAGGGTAAAACAACAAGGTTTGTAGGTAAAGTCTTTCCACAGAACACAATAGAAAGACTCTTATAATACCTCTTTTCTATAACATTTCCCCCTGGTGTTTTAACAACATGTTAGGGTCTCATTTGTTGAGGTGATATTTCCAATTTACCCGAAAATTTCTCAGAGATGAAGGAATGTGTAGACCCCATATCAAACAAAACATTAACAAAATCTAAGTGAACTAACAATGTACCTGATAAATCTTCATTGGAAGGCCTGACATCTGCTGACGTAGTCGCAAAGGATCTCACTACACCGTTCTTCATGTATTCTGGATTCATTGCATCGTTCGGATCTCTCTTTGGGAAGGCATTTGCATAATGACCCATCTCACCACATTTAAAACACTTTACAGTCTTCTTTTCAGGATTAGTCTTAGGATCATTTTCATTGCAATCTCAAGCCATATGTCCAAACTTACCACATTTAAAACACTTCCCAGTTTTTCTAAGACAATCCCTAGGGTGTTTCTTGCCACACTTTTCACAAACTAGAAATTGGATTTTCTTACCATCAGATTTCTTTGGTTGATTCTTAGACATTGCTTTCCAACTGGACCTCTTTTTATCTTTGTTTCCAAAATTCACGTGATCATTAGAAAAATCCATCTCTACCCTCTCAGCACATCAACAAAGTTTCTCATATATTTTGAATTCACAGGAGGTCAACGCCCTTCGATAGCTTGGCTTCAGTCTTGAGTAAAAGCGATTGATTTTTCTATCAAGATCCAGAATAAGATTTGGAGCATACCTCACCAGTCAGGTGAAGTTCTGTTCATACACAACCATTGAATATTCCTCATTCTGTTTCAATTCAAGGAATTTCTTCTCCATTCTAAGTCTCACCACCTTAGGAAAATATTTTTCAAGGAAAAGACTTTTAAATTCATCCCACTCTAAGGCCTCAAAAACCTCTTTACCCCTGATATTCCATACCATAGACCACCACTGATCAGATTCCCCTTCAAAAAGATAAACAGAAAGACTTACATTTTGATTGTCTGAACATCCTATAACATCTAATATCTTTTTGAGGGCTTTGATCCATCCTTCACCTGCTATTGGGTCAGAAGATCCATTAAATACGGGAGGATTTTGACTCATAAATTGTTCCACGACTATCATGTTCCTTTGTAGTGCCTCTATTGGTTCTCTTTCATGGATTCCACCACCATTTATTGTCTGCGTTAGCTGATCCATTACTATCACGAATTGCTCGGTTCCAATCCCTACCATTCATAGTTGTAGTTCCAGAAGGATTTCATTATGTATGTGCCTCTCCTCTTCAACATCCCTATTCCTTCTATGAACAACCATTCTGAAAAAACATTTCTTAGATGAAGCAACATGGTAATATTTAAATTCTAAAACATTTCATATTAAACATAGAGTGAAAAACATTTATGATATTCTATTAACATCACCCTAACCCTTATAGTTATCTAAACCATCCTATAATACCAACTATAAGGACCCGACATTATTACATGAATAATCTTGAATTTAGTCAAGAAAACACTTCCTTTTACATTGAGGATGTTTTCATGTTTAGAGATTTATAGAATTAGGACAATATATTCATAACATTACACATTATTATAGAGTGGATACCATAAAAACAGTTTCCATTTTTTCAAAATATAAAACATTAAAACTTAAAAAACGACTCCTTGAGAATTATTCGACATTTAACATGACTTCCTTCCTTCTCTTACACATCCATTAATCTATGAAAATCATTTTAAAACTTGGGATGAGCACAAAATCTCAGTAAGGGATGAAAAATAAGGAAAGACCACATTAGTCCATGAATACTCGTAACGTTTGAAAACATTTTCAAAAGACATTCTTATCACCCATATATACTTACTTTGTGTAAAATAAGATTTAAACAAGACCCAAACAAAACATGAGACCATAAATATAATTATATAGGTATCTTGGGGCATTACTTACATAATATTGTAACCATTGTTGGCTACCTTATAATTTGTAACCCTCACGGCTACCTTACTTTGTGTAACCATCGCAGTTACACTTAGAGTAACCATATGACCTACATCCATCTTAATCATACCCAATGAATTGGAGAGAGATATAGGTCCCAACCTTCATCATAAATAATTCCCAAGAACTAAAACATAATCATAAAACATGAATAATTCCATAAAAACATTTCTTTGGAATTTCGTAAAATCTAATTTTAAAAAGAGGATTTTTAAAGAAAATCCCCTTATAAATATCATAAAATTGAAGAGAGAATTAATAGAGTGGATGGAGTATGTATATATACTGTAAATAAACATAATAAAACATAATATAAATAGAACCCATCACACAAACAATTTAAATAGCACATAAATAATGAAGTAGAAGGTTAACCCAAAGAATGGAAATCGGGTTAAGAATTCCCTTACCTCAGGACTATCTTACTTAAAACTTATTTAAACTTCATGTATAATGGTTAAAAGAGTGTTATTAGTATTTTAAATAAAAATTTTTATTTTTATAAAATCTCATATTATCATTTCATAACATCATTTTCCTCTTTAATTGTTAGTATTTTTCTCTTTGCACTGTTTTTGGGTGAGTTCTTAACATGATTTCCATGATTGGTTCATGGTGGATGTTCTTGTAAACTTTAAGTGAAATTATAGAATTGGAATATAAAGTTATTTACATATTTCAAGTACCATAATTTTAATATGAGGATGATTCATGAGTCAAAACATTAATCATGTTCATTTAAATCATTTTAGTGGTTCTTTGATAATAACTACCTCATTTTGTCTTATAAATTAGAACCATGTGTAAAAAAACTTACAGAACCATGGGTGAGTAATAACACATATATAATAACCTGGTTCAACCATATAAATTTTTCCATGACCATACTTGAAAGAATTAATGGAAATTGAAATCATATCATCCACGATGTCGGTAATTCGACACATCACGGACAATGTTTTTCATTCTTTGAATAAGTGGGAGAGGAGAAGAACAATGATGATGAATTTTCCATGAACATGAGAATATCCTGAATATAAATTATTCTGGAGATTTTATGCCTCTAGGATAAGAAGATATGAAGAAATAATGAGAAAGGAACTCAAAATAAAAGAATAATTGAGAAATCCCATACAAAAATTCGGCAGCTTGACGGCTGCACAACATGGTTTTAGAAAATATTAAAAAAATAGGTGACAAGGTTCACCCATCCATAAATGAATCATAATATATATTAGATCAAGAATAAGAAGGAAATAAGAACAGTGTATGGAAACATGAATGTTATACCACATAAAAGATAACTTGAATAGAAAAAGAAGAAAATTGAGAATTTTCTTACATTGTATTTTAACCCTTGGAACTTGATGGTTGGGACCATGGGGGCTTGAGAAAACCTTAGGATAACTACTATGAAGGTTAGGAGGACAGAGCTTCGTTGAGGGGGAATTGAAAATGAAGTTAATGAAGGAATGGGTTGGTATTTATATGAAATGTAAGGAATTAATTTAATAATTTCCAATGGACACCTCATGGGTGGTATTTACCATACCATGGGCTTGCCAATGGTATTTTCCCATGGTATAAGACACTTGGGACACCTCAAATATTATTTAACTATACACAAGTTGACCAGATTTATGACATCATAATTATATCATTAATGATGTCATTAACACACCGAAACTAAAAACGGTATTTTTTACTATTCACCAAAAAATTAATTGTTTCAGAAAAATCCCAAATATTTACCCTTACCATTTTTTATGTGTAGAATTCAAAAATGAAGTCCATTTTTTGAAAATAATTTTCTAAATATTATTAATTTAATTTTTAAATAAAATCATACTTAATTCAAAAATTAACAATTCTAATTCTATATCTACTCTTATATCATGATGAAAAATTAACCTAGATGTTATTATCTTAAATCCTTAAGAAAATAAAATAATGACAAAATTTACTATTCATTAGGGTCATATTACTATTCGTAAGGGTATGTTACTATTCACGAAAAAACAAGTTGGTTCCAATTGACTCAAAATAACATACTAAACAAAATTGTAGATGGCGGTTTCTTGAAATTCAAAACATAGAAGTGGAAAAGTTATGTTTTAAGGATAATTAAAAATATCTACTTAAAACAAAGTTCCATGGATTTCTATTTATTTGAAAAAGTTTGTATTTATTTGTAAAAATTGGTGTGTTACATTCCATAAGAAATAAATTGAATGTATCGCACAACCTTGTGACCTTTATTTCGTTGTTTGAAGAACCTTCATCTTCCCTTTGGGGGTATATAGTTGAGCTTCACAGTTAATACTAAGCAAGAACCAACCGTGTGACTCAATCTTTTTCTAGAAAAACTAGGTCGCTATGCCCAAAACTAATAACAAACATTATTAAAACCTCTATTTACTCTTTATGAACTTTAATTAAGATTAAATAATAGGTTTACCTATAAATATAAAGGAACCATAACCCTTTTAATATGAATATCTTAAAATCCCACCTCCTCATGAAAACTCATCCCTAAGTTTCCATTATGAGGGTGGTTAATTTTCATCCAAGAATATATCTATCCATCGAACATGTATATTTTATCCATTATCTGAGGTATCATCCTATATATGGTCATGATTCCATACCACCCATACATCAGGTGATGTACTACCTCATAGAGTATTCATGATAAAAACTATATACCCCTAAAAAGAAGTATTAGCCTCGAACTCCACTTCCTCAAAATAAAAAATATGATTTGGGTCAGAATAAAAATGATAAATCTAAGAAACATGGATGATTTTTTGAATGAGATGGTACCTATGAGGTAGATTTATATAATATGATATCACTCGGTCTCTCTCCATGATCTCAAAAGGATCTGTGAACCAAGGTGCCAACATACCTTATCTTTGAATCCAACAATGCCCCTATCTAGGTGAACCATGAAAGATGAAACTATCTCCCACGTCGAACACTAATGGTCGGTGATGATGATTAGTATAATACTTATAACTAGACTGAGCTATATTCCGACATTTCATGATAATATATACCTACTTTGATGTGTCCTAAATTTTATATGGTACCTATAGTGTTTCCTCCTCTGCCCCTAAATAACATAATTTTGATCGGAATGGCCTTCTGTATAGGGCCTTATAAGGATCCATCTATATTGTCACATTCAAAATATAATTATGAGAAAACTACTAAAGCGGGAAATTGTATTCACATGAACCTTCAATATCAGAGACACACACCAAAAACATATCCTCAAATACCTAGAGGGTACACTCAGACATACCACTATTCTGAGGGTGGTATGTTGAAATAAGAAGTACTGATGAACCCAATTCCTTATACAAACCTTGATAGAACTATGAAGTGAACCAATAATCATTATCGGATATGGTGTTATGTTGAAATCCATTAAGGAATATAAACTATTAGATGTATATCCTTATCATGTCATCGAATGAGAATCTATCCCTAATAGGTATGATGTGGGAAACATTCTTCAACCTCTCCACAATCACACCTACAATATCACTGCCTCGACGGGACTGTGGAAATATATTCATGAATTCTATAGCGATTTCAACCAATTTACACTCTAGAGTAGGTATATGCTACAAACTTCTAGCGTGAAATTGGTTGTCCAACTTCACATTTCGATTGGTGGAACAACAAGTAACAAAGCCTTTTATCTACTTCTTTATATCAGGACACCAACACTATGGGTGTAATTCATGATACATCATGGAATTTACATGATGCACTACCCATTCCAAGGCATTATTCTATCATGTCAATTCCTCTCTCAAATCTATTGGAACCCAGACTTTTCCTTGAATATGAAATATCTCATCCTCATCAATAACCCAACCATGTGGTAGTTCTTTTTCGAAAACATTGTACCTCGGGACTAAGACTTCGACATGATAAATTTCCATCCCCTTCACTAAATTTTAAATCATTTTTGACACTAATAAATAGGAAATAAAATAATACACATTAAATTACTCATCTTACTGATGTATCTTAGAAATGTGGGCCATTAATTTGAATTCACTACTGGCCTACTGAACCACTTTAGTCCAGATCATCTAGATTAGATCATCAGTGACTGCATTTCCCTTTCCAAGTATATAAGAAAAATCGGTGTTTAAATAATGAAGGTATTAAATCCATATTTTATTTTTAAGTTTGGTTAAATATGTATTTGAGAATTTATGATTTTTATACAGCATAAACCACTCTCCTATAAAATAATATCTCTATCAATGAAAATCATGAACCATTACTACTAAATTGATATCACAATTCAGGTAATTACACTTGTAAGTCCTTAGTTGATGATACCCATACAATATATCATTCCCCTTGAATCAAGATATCCCATATCCCAATTCCTGATATATCATACTAAACTGTATATCCTCTTCCAAGATCAGGTTAAATCAGTATTGTCATTGAGGTTAACCTCTATTCACTTTTTAAAAGGTCTTATCAGAAGATTCAATCTGTATAAACATTGCCCCTTCCTTGGTCAAGCATGTAAATTGTGCTTTAATAAATGATATTTTATGAGTAAACACTTATAATATACCTCAATCCCTAAGAAAAATTTAATATAAATAACATTATTGGTCCCTTACTAGGAAACTACATCTCTCAGCTTTACTTTATCCACGGATAGCCCTAATTATGATATAGTGTTACATAGAAAGTGAACTTTATCAATCCAAAAGTATTATATTTTTATCCTAGAATATATCATATGCACTCTCATTATACACAGAATGATGTGAATGTGTTTGGTGTGATAGTGTTGAGTCTGAGAGAAGACCAATATATCATCCAAAAATAACAAAAAATTATTATAAATATGTTTAGAAACCACAATTTATATATGTTATAAAGTTGGTGAGTCTATTCTTGAGATATAGTGAAAAAAACTATTACTTATACAATTCATACATTCTTCATAATGATGTATATAGTATATCAGAGGGCTAACTCACACTTGATGACAACATGATATCAAATAAATTTTTGAGAAAACTATGCCACATAGGAGTTGATCAAATATTTTTTTCAATATGCATATATAGGTACATGTTTTTAAATATAAGATAATATAACTATAGGTAACCCACACACAGCCTAAGGGTTACATCTTCTATCTTTAAAAAAAGAATATTTAAACCCCAAGTATAACTAATGGGTTTCATAATCCCATTGGATTATAGGTCCTCTAACTATCTCTTGATTTCCTGAAGCTCACTTTGGTCCATCCTTTATAGAGGTGTGGATGTTGGTTCTACTCTTGGGATAATATCTATAGGTAAATATAACTATATCTTAGGTGGTATTCTATAAAATTAATCATGAAAAAAATATGTAAATCACTCCACCACTAGAGTAAATATAGCTTGTCATGCTCCTTAGACATGTAGAAAAATAATAGAAATTGGCGCTGACACTCCACCCAAACCATAATGATCATGTCTATTTAGACTACTGTGTAAATCCCATTCACCCTTATAAATAATTTTACCACCCTTATGTGATGATAAATACACATTATAGTGATAAAAATCAACATTGGTGTGACAAAGTACCAATCAGTCCATACCGAGAATGATGTGAAAGCCGGAAAACTTGAGGACAAAAAGATTACATAAGAAATGATGGCCACATATCTAAAAATGAAACTTATTTAAAATAAAAACACTCCCTTATTAGACTAACAATAGATTATTAAGAGTCATCGCTCCAAAAAATTAGTTAATTTCAAGCCTAATAATTCTCAATAAAGTCGTATATATAAATGAATATGATGTGCCTGAGTTAAATAAATATGATATTAAAATTGAGTCTGATAAAATCATACCTTATACTATATATTCTACTGAAACATTATCTTAATCTATAGGTTTTACTTAATATATCTGGCATGATCTGTAATCTTGATCTACAATATGGGTACCCTAAGAAAGTATTCTCTATTGGTGCTTCATATTATAATTCTAGGTTCCTTGACCTCATCCACCTCCTCGACATGAATGTCCTATAGCACTCAACCACCCCACTTAACATAGATATATAGATCCCATACAAAAACCTATTGCCTTGTAAGATCATATTTCATTGGATATTGGAGGAAAGGTCATACAAAGTTTCTAAAGATGATCGATCCTACCACATGCTCAGTACTCTATTATTCCCTTGTTACACAAGAACTTTTAGTGACCTTGCCTAACACACTAATGGAAAAAAATTTATCTACTAGTTTATAAACTCCAATTTCCATTTCCCTCAAGATAAGACTCAAGTATATGCTTTCAAATGCAGGAAGTACCACTGCCCAATCTAGGAACGGTACCACTATGCCCCACAACTTTAGCTTCCCTAAGTTAGACTCAATGATGTGGGTCTGGTTCACTATCTAAAAAATAGTTTTGAAATGGAATAAATTCACTCAATATTGGATGGAATACCTATAACCATACTCAAATATCCTCACTATAGACAATTTATAACCAAAAAGAGTTGGAATGAAATGTTGGAGCTCGGTAATTATCTGAGTAGTCCATAACAGACAAAGTAACCTTATCCCGATGCAAAAATTCTATATATTCCTTAGATCTCAATGTATTTTGGTATAATTAGTGATAAAAAAATAGTCTGAAAGTCCCTATAGACCATACCTTTATTGTGATCTTCTTAGGTCTAAATATCCCAACATCTCAGTCTATATTTGTGATACATATATGTTGAAATTTTCACTCTCCATTACTAAGGAATCGTTATATTCTCAATGATACTATGTATATCCTATAACCATGAATCAATATCCTAGTGTTCTCTATCCCCTAAGAAAGTAGGTGGATGTTATTTCTAAAATTTCAAGGTCAACTCTATCATAGTTGGAACATGCCACATAACTCCTTATATGGGTTTCACTAGTCGTAAGAGACCCTCTCCAAGATAAGAATCAATTACCAGTTTAGGTATAATAGAATAAACTATTTTAGGTTCCCAAAGTGGAACTATAGGAGGTTTTGGTCCCATTACATTAGGATAATTTTCATCACCACCCTAATATTTTATATCCTGAGGCCATCGTGGTGGTATAAGTATACAATTCCAAGGATACACCTAAAAATGGGATTTGATAATATAACATTATAAATATGAAATAATTTAGATAAATGACTCTATATATTGAAGTCACTACCCAACTACCCTCTCATTAAGGTAGGTCTCAGAAATGTTTCATGTTTCATTATAGAAGATACATTATATGGAGTGTCAATTACACATTATATAGGAAAACTACCTTTATTTTGTAATTGGAATTTCTATTTAACGAAAACCATTTATTCCAAATGTTTGAAAGTTGGAATGGCTTTTATACATTATAAAATGGTTTATATAAATTAGTTAACATTACCATTTTACAATGTCATAAATTTATAAGTTATAATTGACCCTCTATCTAACTAAAGATTTACTATTACATTCAGTCTTACAATGTAACAGTTCCATATATGAATGCTCAAATATATGGATCATCATTATGAATATATAAAGTAAAAAATCATCATAAATTATAACCGGTATAAACATAATTGAAACCAACTAATTTTTCTACTGAGGTAACTAAAGTATCATGGTTTAACATGTGATAATTGGTCAGTTAAGGTTCCACCATTAAGCTATGTACAAAACCCTTAATTATGATGATGCATACACTTTATGTAACCAATTGCATTTCTACTTTTTACTGCAAGAGATGTTAGTATAATTAAAATTATAAAAATCATGTAACATATGACAAACCACATCCAATACATGCAATGTAGTCTACATTGTAACACCCCAATCTTCCACGGTACACTTTTCTTTGAATAATACAATAGCGTGTGTTGTACGCAACACTGAGTTCAAGTACACCACGACTTACCAAACTAGCCGTTCAAAAGAGGTTATGAATAGTATTAACTAAATTTTAAATATTATATTATCTTTCTAATTTTAATCCATATTATGAGTTTCTAAGACATGATTTATGAACAAATTCATTTTTTCAGATAAAAGAAGTATTTTTCAAAAAATGAAACTTTACCGCCTTTTAATAGAGAAGCCTTTTTAAAACCAATATTTGAAAATTTTATATATTCAATTTGACAAAATGAAATTCTTCTTTAGAATAGTGACATAAGAATTTAGTATCAATAATGTTTTGGTGTCTTTCTGATAACTTTCATGTTTGGGTGAATAGTGAAAAATACTATATTTTAACTGAAAACAACTTTTTTAATAAAAATAATTTATATTATAAATTTTAATGGTTTGGAAGTATAAATAGATTATATTTTTACTATTTAATACAATGATGGTCATTTTAAGTAATTTCACCTTGAAATTGGACATAAACAAGTGTCAAAGTTTTGATAGTTATTATTTCTTAAAATACGCCTTTTGGTTTCGAAAGCGAGAATAAATTTTAAATTAATAAATACAACTTTTATGTTTTGAATTTGGTAAAATATAATTCATTTTTGGATTCTGAATAACTAAATTAGCCTAGGGTGAAATTTTGGTACTTTTCGGATAAGTTTTATATTTTGATGAATAGTAAAAATTACTAAATTTTAATTAAAAACAACATTTTTAATCGAAATAATTAATAGTGATAAATTATGAATTTGAGTGGTTTTAAATTATATTTAAAATATAGTTTTACCATTTAATACAATGTGGGTCATTGAACATATTTTCACAATTAAACCGAACACAAACAAGTATCAATCTTTTGATAATTATTATATCTTAAAAACACGCCTTTTATTTTAACAGCGGGAACTAATTTTAAATTAATTTCTGCCACTTCTGTATTTTGAATTTGTAAAAATGGATTCCATATTTGGAATCAGGGTGTTCATATTGTGTGAATAGGTAAATTTTATTTTTAGACATTTTGAATAATTAATGCGGTAAATATTTTATTTACCATGGTTAAGGGTAAATCCGGTAAATAAGGGTTAAAAAATAATATTATAATAATACTAAATTACCCTAAAACGTGTCCTAACCTTATTGGTGGATACATTTCCGACCATGGTCATCTTTGGGTCGATTTGGGGACCCCATGGTGTCACTTGTAAGTGATAGGGACACTTTATTTTAATTAAGTTAAAATGAATACAAAAATGACACAAGCATATATCGTTTAGCAAAAAAAAAATTTAAATAGGGTTATATATGTTGGATTTTTGATTTTAAATATTAATTAGAAAGATAAAAAGCGTTTATACATAATTATAATTTATTTATAATTTTTATACATTAAATAAGTTAATTTATTTATGATACAATGATTATACAGTAATTACCATAATAGTGAAAAATTAAAATAATTGATATTATAAATACCCAAATAAATATAATTTGAGACTTTTAATGAATTAAAATAATTTTATAGGTTGATATGACATGTTAGTAATGATATAAGTAACGTTTTTTGAAGTAATAATTCTGTTATGAGTTTCACAAAAATCAACTATTGAATAGTGTCAAAATTGACATAAAAGAGTTTTTCAAACAAATATTATATTATTAATTGATATTAAATTCTTAAAAATATAAGTATCAGCCAAGTGACTTATATCATGATAGGTTCATCATTAATGGACCACTTGGGGGTCTCTTTGATGTATATAGTATGTTTATTAACTATATAATATAAAAATACAAAGTGACATGGTAAATGTCAAACTAATTAACTAAGAGTTAAAACTAAAAGATAAGGTTAATATAATGACCCAAACCTGTATAAATTCTATTGGTTGAATGGATTTCGACCTATCCCCACCTTAAAATTTAAAGAATCAACTTTTTATCCATTAGAAACCGAATATGAATTTATTATAATTTAATATTTCTAGCTTTTCCGAAAGTGCCCCTCACCCCTCTTATAAAAGGTCACTCATTCTCATTTCTTCACACCTTCAAAGCCTTTTGGTTTGGAAAAACCCTGCCCAAATACTACTACAACGTCCCTCACTACAACCTAGAGGACTTAGTTTGATCATAAAGCCAACCTAAGGACCCCTTTTGATCAAATCAAAAGGTAGAACCCGAAGAAGAGGTAATGTTTTCACCACCCCTTTTCAAGTTCCTTTCTTCTTCCACATCTTCATTATTTGTTATTACCATTATAAAATAATAAATACAGTATCTTATATATGCTTTGATGTTATTATAAATAGGGTACAGCCATATTCAGTATTCTATCCACCCTTTGAATAACATGTCACCATACGTGCGTACGTACGGCTTACCGTCTCCACGTCGTGGTGTAATTGTTATTCAACATATTATTATTTGGATGGGTATAATAATGATGTGTAACTCATGAAAATAATAAATATAACATGATAATGATTCTGTATATATGATATACTATCTAATTATATATTATTTTAATATCAAAAGAATGATATTGTCGCTCGTGCGTACGTACGGACTACCGTCTCCACGAAAGCGATGAGATTCATTCTCCATCGTATCCATTCAAGTATAATTATCATTTGATGATTTAAAAATAATGTTTAAAGAAATGATATAATTCTAGATATGAATAAGATACAACCTATCCATAACAAACACGGCTTACGTAACAAAGAATATAAAGGAAAATGAGTAAGTTAACACCCAAAATAACGATAATACTAAGATATTATTAACAAATCAATGTTAAAAGATCATATATGATATCATATTAATGTAAATGATTCTTGTATAATTAAATAAAAATTATTTCACCATTATAAAGGAGGTTAACCTACCATCGACCAAGGAAAAAGTACAAAGTAAGGGGTTTCTTATCTCACTTTTAATTCCGTGAGAATTCCATTGTTCACCACTTATTTATTACATGTGGTGTGTGTACTACCCATGTTTGTATTCATTTTGTAATAGAATTTAATTCATTTATATTTACATAATCATTGTATTATACTTATTTCATGGGTTTATGTTTTTTATGTTACCAAATCAATAAGGGAATTTGAAATTTCAATTTCCACTCATTCGGATTTACGCATACTTCATTGATTATTTTACTCCAAGATTATGTGTAGAATAACTATTCATTTTATTATGTCATAATTTCCACTCCCCTTTCTATGGATATAATTTTTATACACAAAATCACTTTATTGATAAATTCTCAAGTCATCGGTATGAACTTGATAAGAGTAATTTTAACTCAATCCCCGTTTGTTGAGTTAAATATCGAATTAATTGGTGTTGTTTTTACAAGAATATGTGTGAATGTCATCTGATTGATTTACACTAAATATCCAATCATATTGAGTGTATTTATATTTGTCACACATAATTATGTCTTTGATTTATCCTTAACCTAAGGATATGGTCTTTATAATAAATTTCATCTCAATTTACATTCTATTGAGACTCCTTTATTGTTATACACAAAATCACTTTTATATGGTGTATATAATGTACTTTGACATAATATATCATGAATCCCATTATTCTCGTGATATTACAAAGTTTTTACTTCCTTAATTATTCTTATTCAAGTGTCTCTATTTTGGTTAGAAACTCTAACTAAAATACCCTTTTTAAATGTTTTAAAGACTTATTCTTCTAAATATTTCTCATTAATGTCCATGTTTTAAAAAATGGTTTTAAGGATTTATTTATATGGACATTAATGTTTTAAAATTAAAACTCCTTTTAAAAGTTTCAACGTGGTATGGGACACTTTGATTCAAAAATCTATTTTCAAATGGATTCTTGACAAATAGTGTGACTTTTAAACGATTTCAAGAAAAAGGGGGATATTTCTCTCAAATAGTTTTGATGAATATTTTCATCTATGTCAATATCCTTCATTATTCTCGATTGAGGTGAATATGATACAATAAAATCTTCCATATTGTATCGAATGAGTTATGTTTGACTGTGGATGTGCTATTTTTATACCATTCATGGTTTATCAATAAAGTATTGACATTTCGTATGCTAGTTTTTATACAAATGTTTATGTTATGTTTAAAACTTTTCATATGAGGAATGCATTGGACTTAGTAAGTGATGGGCGGAGCCCGCTATAGCTCCTCGATGCATCGGTAGGTCTCATGAGACAAACTAGTGTCTTGGCACAAGGCCTGGACAAAATCTTATTTGTAGTCTTGGCACGAGGCCTTGGCTATGTGGTTATGATAGTCTGGCATTATGCATTCCATAGTTATGAAAGTGTTTATTGATATTGCATGTGATCATTAGACTAGTAGAATATCCATGTGAGTAAATAAATGGAATTATTTTATTTTATCTTTTCCATTTTATGCTGAAGTTCAAGTTTAAAGGGCTTTCGTTTTAGTTATAAACTACCTTAAGTGTTTATGCTTATCTATGAAAGATTCTTCTATAATGTTATCTTTACTGAGCATCTGAGATCACCCCTTTCAATGTTTTATTTTTCCCAGGATTATGAAGAAGTAATTTATGAATGAGCTGCAGGGATAGTATGAGGGGATATGAAGACAATATGTTGTTGTAGTTTTTTTACCTTATGATGTAATGTAAGACTTATGAATATATCTAGTGTTTCCAAGACTACTAAACTAATCGGTCTTTCGAGACTTGATCCTTCGTGATCATGCCAATGTTATGTAATAATGCACCGACTATGGGTATCTAGGTTCGGGGCGTTACAGTTGGTATCAGAGGAAGTTTAGTATAAACCTTGGAAGCTAGATTTAGATATTCTCTGATTAGAGCACGTAGACCTTAGATGAACTTTGAAGATTAGTATGGAATAACTTCCTAGAATTTTGGTATTGTAGAGATTTTGTGAGTTTTCTGAGCAATACATCCCTGTCTGGATACGAGCAGGTAGAGGCGGCTCTGGCACAGATGTACCTAGGGGTAAAACCCAAAAACACTGCTTTGAGCTAGACTCGAACGGGAACTGGTGCACGGCAACGGGCCTTGCTTCACTCTTGGTTACGACACTCTCGGGGGATATGCTTAGGATAATTTACATTTTCTTTACAAAACGATTTAAAGTATTATATATATAAGATGAGAGTAAATGACCTTGGTTAATCCTAATGTGTTTCAAATTGAGAATATGGTGACATGTTAATCTCTAAATGATTGTATGACTACTATTACTCACACAATGCTTTCTAGTTTTAGTCAATGGCTGGATTCCAAGGAAGTCATAGTGACTTTGAGAATGATGTACAAGGTGGGAACGATGGTGGCAATGAGTAACAAAATGGAATTTTGATAGGCGTAAAAGATATCGTCTTTATGGAAAATCAATTTTCTAAAAATATGATCAACAATATATATATTAACCAATTACTGGACTCAACAAAGAAGATAAAGGTGATGAATGATAAGATCTCCAGCAGTGGAGACCATGGAGAAAGAAATCCTCAATTTCCATCATGCAGGAAATATGGAAGGAGACACCCAGGAAAGTGTCTCAATGGGACAAAGAAATTCTTTACGTGTGGGAAGGAAGGACATAAAGTGAAGAATTTCCAAAGAAAAATGAAGAGTACTATGGAAGAAGATAAAAATGGTCCCATGAATCCATTTACAGTCATTTGCCGTAAATATAGGGGACCTGGCCATTACCTGAGTGAATGTCCTATTCTATAGGATATTTTCTTGGTCAGAGAAAAAGCTATGTGGAAATAAATGGTTGGATAAATGTTTAAAAATTATTAGTGATCCTTGTTGAAGGGTTTACTTTGGATTAATTTTCTCTTGTATTTGTAACCCTAACGTTTTCCATGTGATATTGATATTTATGGAAGAATTATCTTTTCTCTTGTGGATATAGTTATAAATAACCATTTGGTTTTATATGATCATTGGGTGTGAGGCAATTACAAATTATTATAAATTTGGATGAAAATGAAAGGTATGAGATAACATTTGTGGTTAAATTATGTTATGGTTATTTTGAGGAATTTATCTCATTTTGGTAATGTTATAAAATATAGTTTTTGAAAAAGGACAACATGTATACTTTGTGACAACCCGTCATGTCAGACAAAGCTGTGGGAATCGAACCCACAACCAAAGTGTGATTGGGATTTATCGCCTACCACTGGACTATGTGAAGTCCCTAGTTAGTATGACTATTATTTTTAGATAAATTATTTTATTGATAAATTATAATTTGATTTGGGATCTTATGTCTTATCAAATGAATACCCTTAGTATAGGAAAATGATTTGGTGATTAAGTGATAAATGTTATTTTGGAAGTTGTTCGCTTTTTTGAGAACACTATATGCCTAAGGAAAATAGAGTAGTATGGGATTTCATTTGAGTAATGGTGGATTTTTATCTATGTATTTATTTTAGATTTATAATGATTTGGATTATTTATGGAAATGATTAGGTTAACTACTTTTAAGTATGTGACTTTAAGAGTAATTAATGTCATTTGGAGATACAATTTAACGTGGAAGACTACATTCTTAATAAGTTTTGGTTTTCAATATTAGTTTTTATTATATTAAAGGATTTTAAGGACAATTGATTATTGAATGGTAATTATTTAACTTTGGGGTATTGTTGGTTTAATTTTGGAAATTAAGATTAGTGTTTATTTCTCTCAAGGAATATCCTTTTGGGGGATCATTAGATCTTGTACTAACCATTTTGGTTTTGATTAATCTCTAAAGACAATGTAAATATATAGTTCATCCTGCATGGATCATGTGATTCTATAGAAGTTTATTCTAGCTCTTCCAGTGTGACCAAGTCTTCTTGAATACTCATCATTTAAAAAAAATGAGTTAGTGGTGGAAATTTATTAAAGAATGAAACTCTACTTAAAATGTAAGTATATATCTTTATATTCTTAGTCAATATCATAAATAAATTCCTCATCCTTATGTAATGTAACTTAAAACAAAAAAATGTTGTCTATTTACTTTCCTACTAGGAGACTAATGGCCGTTTTTTCCAACACAAGTTTGTGGTTTTCTTATTGTTAACTTTCTCCTAATCATGATTTCTATCCCTGTCCATCAGAACTTGACACTTAGTTTATCATCCATATCCATGTTTTCCAACATGGAATCCGAGTATGGGTTATCTTGTTTGACCTTTATACCTCTCTTTCTTTCTTTTAAAGTGATAGTTTTATTGAGTCTTTTTCCGATGTGGGACTTTCCATTCTCAGGCCCAATTTTTAAAATTGCGAGGATGCAATTTATTGGAGGGGTGAATGTAACACCCCAATCTTCCATGGTACACTTCTCTTTGAATAATATAATAGTGTGTGTTGTACACAACACTGAGTTCAAGTACACCACGACTTACCAAACTAGCCGTTCAAAAGAGGTTATGAATAGTATTAAATAAATTTTAAATATTATATTATCCTTATAATTTTAAACCATATTATGAGTTTCTAAGACATGATTTATGAACAAATTCATTTTTTCAGATAAAAGAAGTATTTTTCAAAAAATGAAATATTATCGCCTTTTAATGGCGAAGGCTTTTTAAAACCAATATTTGAAACTTTTATATATTTAATTTGACAAAATTAAATTCTTCTTTAGAATCGGGACATAAGAATTTAGTATCAATAATGTTTTGGTGTCTTTCTGATAACTTTCATATTTGGATGAATAGTGAAAAATACTATATTTTAACTGAAAACAACTTTTTTAATCAAAATAATTTATATTATGCATTTTAATGGTTGGGAAGTATAAATAGATTATATTTTTACTATTTAATCAAATTATGGTCATTTTAAGTAATTTCACCTTGAAATTGGACATAAACAAGTGTCAAACTTTTGATAGTTATTATTTCTTAAAATACGCATTTTGGTTTCGAAAGGGGGAATAAATTTTAAATTATTAAATACAACTTTTATGTTTTGAATTTGGTAAAATAGACTTTATTTTTTGATTCTTAATAACTAAATTATCCTAGGGTGAAATTTTGGAACTTTTCGGATAAGTTTTATATTTTTATGAATAGTAAAAAATTACTAAATTTTAATTAAAAACAACTTTTTTAATCGAAATAATTAATATTGATAAATTATGAATTTGAGTGGTTTTAAATTATATTTAAAATATATTTTTAAAATGTAATACAATGTGGTTCATTGAACATATTTTCACAATTAAACCGAACATAAACAAGTATCAATCTTTTGATAGTTATTATATCTTAAAAACACGCCTTTTGTTTTAACAGCGGGAATTAATTTTAAATTAATTTCTGCCACTTCTGTGTTTTGAATTTAGAAAATTTGATTCCTTATTTAGAATCAGGTTGTTCACATTGTGTGAATAGGTAACTTTTATTTTTAGACATTTTGAATAATTACTACGGTAAATATTTTATTTACCATGGTTAAGAGTAAATCCGGTAAATAAGGGTTAAAAAATAATATTATAATAATACTAAATTACCCTAAAACATGTCCTAACCTTATTGGTGGATACATTTCCAAACATGGGCATATTTGGGTCGATTTTGGGACCCCATGGTGCCACTTGTAAGTGATATGGACACTTTATTTTAATTAAGTTAAAATTAATACAAAAATGACACAAGCATATATCTTTTAGAAAAACAATTTTTACATAGGGTTATATATGTTGGATTTTAGATTCTAAATATTAATTAGAAATATAAAATAATTTCATACATAATGATAATATGTTTATAATTTTTTTACATTAACTAATTTAATTTATTTACGACACAATGATGATATAGTAATTACCATAATAGTGAAAAATTAAAATAATTGATATTATAAATACCCAAATAAATATAATTTGAGACTTTTAATGAATTAGACTAATTTTCTAGGTTCATATGACATGTTATTAATGATTTAATTAACTTTGTTCGAAGTAATAATTCTGTTATGAGTTTCACAAAAATAAACTATTGAATAATTTCAAAATTGACATAAAAGAGTTTTTAAATCAAATATTATATTCTTAATTGATATTAAATTCTTAAAAATCTAAGGTTCGGAAAATATACTTATATCATGATAGGTGTATCATTAATGGACCACTTGGTTGTCTCTTGGATGTATATAGTATGTTTATTAACTATATAATATAAAAATACAAAGTGACATGGTAAATGTCAAACTAATTAACTAAGAGTTAAAACTAAAAGATAAGGTTAATATAATGACCCAACAATGTCTAAATTCTATTGGTTGAATGGATTTTGACCTATCCCCATCTTAATATTTAAAGAATAATCTTTTGATCCATTATAAACCGACTATGAATTTATCATAAATTAATATTTCTAGCTTTTCCAAAGGTGCCCCTCACCCCTCTTATAAAAGGGCACTCCTCCTTCTCATTACTTCACACCTTCAAAGCCTTTTGGTTCGGCCAACCCCTACCCAAATACTCTCTCAACTTCCCTCACTAAAACCTAGAGGCCTTATTTTGGTCATAAAGCCATCCTAAGGAGCCCTTTTGATCAAATGAAAAGGAAGAACCCGAAGAAGAGGTAATGTTTTCACCACCCCTTTTCAAGTTCCTTTCTCCTTCCACTTCTTCTTTCTTTGTTATTAACATTCTAAAATACTAACTCCAGTATATTATATATACTGTGATGTTATTATAAATATGGTACAACCATTTTCAGTATTCTATCCACCCTTTTCATAACATGTCACCATACGTGCATACGTACGGCTTACCGTCTCCACGTCGTGGTGTAATTGTTATTCAATATATTATTATTTGGATGGATATAACAATGATGTGTAACTCATGAAAATAATAAATATAACCTGATAATGATTTTTTATATATTATATACTATCCCATTATATATTATTTTAATATCAAAAGAATGATATTGTCGCTCGTGCGTACGTACGGACTACCGTCTCCACGAAAGCGATGAGATTCATTCTCCATCGTATCCATTCAAGTATAATTATCATTTTATGATTTAAAAATAATTTTTAAAGAAATGATATAATTCTAGTTATGAATAAGATACAACCTATCCATAACAAACACGGCTTATGTAACAAAGAATATAAAGGAAAATGAGTAAGCTAACACCCAAAATGATGATAATACTAACATATTATTAACAAATCAATGTTAAAAGATCATATATGATATCATATTAATGTAAATGATTCTTTTATAAATCAATAACAATTATTTCACCATTATAAATGAGGTTAACCTACCATCGACCAAGGCAAAAGTACAAAGTAAGGGGTTTCTTATCTCACTTTTAATTCCGTGAGAATTCCATTATTCACCACTTATTTATTACATGTGGTGTGTGTACTGCCCATGTCTGTATTCATTGTGTAATAGACTTTAATTCATGTATATTTACATCATCATTGTATTATCCTTCTTTCATGGGTGTATGTTTTGTATGTTACCAAATCAATAAGGGAATTTGAAATTTCAATTTCCACTCATTAGGCTTTACACATACTTCATTGATTATTTTACTCCAATATTATGTGTAGAATCACTATTCATTTGATTATGTCATAATTTCCACTCCCCTTTATATGGATATAATTTTTATACACATAATCACTCCATTGATAAATTCTCAAGTCATCAGTATGAACTTGATATGGGTAATTTTAACTCAATCTCCATTTGTTGACTTAAATATCCCATTCATTGGTGTTGTTTTTACAAGAATATGTGTGAATGTCATCTGATTGATTTACACTAAATATCCAATCGTATTTATTGTATTTATATTTTTCACACATAACTATTTCTTTGATTTATCCTTAACCTAAGGATATGGTCTTTATAAGAAATTTCATCTCAATTTACATTCCATTGAGACTCCTTTATTGTTATACACCAAATC
Organism: Viscum album; assembly: GCA_963277665.1. Taxonomy (NCBI): domain Eukaryota; kingdom Viridiplantae; phylum Streptophyta; class Magnoliopsida; order Santalales; family Viscaceae; genus Viscum; species Viscum album. Next base: position 75,975,031 of record OY728163.1, on the reverse strand, counting down.
ACTTTTATATGGTGTATATAATGTACTTTGACATAATATATCATGAATCCATTTATTCTCATGATATTACAAAGTTTTTATTTCCCCAATTATTTTTATTCAATTGTCTCTCTTTTGGTTAAAAACTCTAACTAAAATAACATTTTTAAATGTTTTAAAGACTTATTCTTCTAAATCTTGCTCATTAATGTCCATGTTTTAAAAAATGGTTTTAAGGATTTATTTATATGGACATTAAAGTTTTAAAATTAAAACTCCTTTTAAAAGATTCAAAGTGGTATGGGACACTTTGATTCGAAAATCAATTTTTAAATGGCTTCTTGACAAATAGTGTGACTTTTAAACGATTTCAAGAAAAAGGGGGATATTTCTCTCAAATAGTTTGGATGAATATTTTCATCTATGTTAATATCCTTCATTATTATCGATTGAGGTGAATATGATAAAATAAAAAATTCCATATTGTATCGAATGAGTTATGTTTGACTGTGGATGTGCTATTTTTATACCATTCATGGTTTATAGATAAAGTATTGACATTTCGTATGCCTGTTTTAATACGAATGTTTATTTTATGTTTAAAAATTTCCATATGAGAAATGCATTGGACTTAGTAAGTGACTGGTGGAGCCCGCTATAGCTCCTCGATGCATTGGTAGGTCTCATAAGACAAACTAGTGTCATGGTACAAGGCCTTGACAAAATCTTATTTGTAGTCTTGGCACGAAGCCTTGGATATGTGGTTATGATAGTCTGGAATTATGCATTCCATCATTATGAATGTGGTTATTGATATTTCATGTGATCATTTGACTAGTAGAATATCCATGTGAGTAAGTAAATGGAATTATTTTTATTTTATCTTTTCCATTTTATTCTGAAGTTTAAGTTTAAAAGGCTTTCGTTTTAGTTATAAACTGCCTTAAGTGTTTATGCTTATCTATGAAAGCTTGTTCTATAATGTTATCCTTACTGAGCATCTGAGCTCACCCTTTTCAATGTTTTATTTTTCCCAGGATTATGAAGAAGTAATTTATGAATGACCTGCAGGGATAGTATGAGGGGATATGAAGAAAAGATGTTGTTGTTGTTTTTTTACCTTATGATGTAATGTAAGACTTATGAATATATCTAGTGTTTCCAAGACTACTAAACTAATCGGTCTTTCGAGACTTGATCCTTTGTGATCATGCCAATGTTATGTAATAATACACCAACTCTGGGTATCTAGGGTCGGGGCGTTAAATACATGGTATGGAATATGCATGAAATATAAATCTTAAAGTGTCTACCATCATGTATAATGAAATTATCCCTTACTATAATGGCCTAAGGGGATAAATCAATAATCATAAAAAAGCATCATAATCCATGTGTATCACCCAATAGTGAAATAGTACAACAACTGTAACATTGATAATCCATAACAAAAATTCCCATTCCTTGAAACTTGGATTTTACCCTAATATAGTTTAACTACTCCCAATCATGGATTATTACCAAGCTACAACATACTCGAGTCTCCTATCTACCAATCCCAAAAATTATGACAAAGAAAAATAAAACCCCCTATAATACCACTTTGTGACATCCTGGACATAGTTCACTTATGAGTAACCAAACAAGGCTGCATACATGGCCTCAATAACAACTCCACGTATGTAAGAGGATACAGATTAGTATTGATTCTCTATAGTTTTATGATGGGAAGACTATTATTTATTTATAAAATTTGGAGCACAATGGTAATAATAAATAGTAAGCAATGAAAACAATTATATGGAATTTTAATTTAATCATCCATATAATTATAAAATAACCTAAGAAAAAAAATAAATGATTTATAAAATGATGTCATGTATCTAAAAAATGAGGGTAATAAGAACCAAGAAGCATGACAACAACAATAAATGTTATAGAAAAATCTACAAATGGATAAAAAATAAAACTCTAATAGAATCTGGAAAACTAGCTCAGTCATGTACCCTCATACACTAACCTATTATAAAAATCATGCATTTATTAATGGGTCTTTCTCTTTATCCCTAAGTTCATCCATGAGATCTTCTTGGGTACCCAATGGTGGCCTGAATAGAGATTCATAAAAACTAAGTATACCACCCCCAACATCTATCAATACTATCCAGTGTGTGAAAATAAAATAAAGCAGTGTGGAGGTAATAATAATATGGGAAGTGAAAATAAATTACACTATGTTGGCCATTGTTCCTCATGAGGTACTCGCTCGATCTTACTTTCTATGAACTAATCCCAAATTTATTTATTATTTAACATTTTATATAATGTAGTCTTTAGACATGAGGCATATAACCAATTCATCCATGAATAATAAATTCATTGAAAATATCCACATAACAATCAGGTGTGATATTAGCCAATTTTATTATAAGCCTATACAATGAATTCCAAGTAGGAATCCAAGTTTTACCCACAAAAAGGTATAAATCTATTTATCCAATGAACACATACAAGATATTCCATATTGGATTCCATGTATCACCCTTGGCATAATGTAACCCATTTTATATTATAGGCCCATCCAAGGAATTCCATATAGGAATCCAAGCATCGCCCATGGAATAAACTAATTTCAATTCTCATCTGATCCCATCCAACAGAGTCCATATAAGAACACAAGTATTTCCCAAGGAATAATGTAATTCATTTTTTTTCAAGACCCATGTTTTTCTTGACAGGAATTTAGGGCATAAATTTGAATTTTTTATTTCAAATTCTTATAAGGTATAAAATGGTAATTTTCCCATATAATATTACATCAGATAATTTTTTTGAAAACTCTATTTGTCCTGATATAGAGTGTTCACCCTAGGACAAGAGTTTGGTGAAATTCCAAGCCATTCAAATTTTTAAAAAATAATTAATATTTAATATTTAATTAATTAATTATTAATTTTTTCATGCAAGTTCATTCAGTAATATATTTTTAATGGATTGTTAGATTTTGATTCTATGTATTTTTTCTATCTAGAGTTGAGAGTTTTTCATAGGTGGGGTATAAAAACAGTTTGGGAACCAGGGACGGGTTATTCCCGCTTTTCTTTTTTATTTTTCTTCTTTTTATTTTATTTTTATTCTTTTCCTTCCCTTAATTATATTATATTCCCCCATGGGTCTCATCCTTTATATTGTGAAAAAATGGTAAAGGGGTTGGGAGAGAGAACGAGATATAGTGAAAGAGAGGTAACCTTATATAAAATCTATATAGATTTTTTTAATTATGTTTTAATCACCTATTATGACTAATTAGGACCCCTTGAGGACTGATCGGTTGCTTTTGGGGAAAATCAGGGTTCTCATGTGACTTGAGTTTTTTCCCATTCAAGAATCTTGATCACACTATGTGTAGTTTAAGGAATAAAACTTATGTGTTATTTCTGTTCAGAGAAGGTGATATTTTGGAAGTACACACATTGTATCGGATATGCACACCATTTATTGGGCCTCAGCCATGTAGCTAAGTGCCAAGCCTGAAAACCCATATAGGGGATCTTGATTGTGTCACGTACATAGGCAGACCCTGTGTAGGTTGCACACCAAGTAAACGTACACATCCATAAAATGTACATTGCCCGGACCTATGAGGAACACAGGGAGCTACCCGATGTACCTTACACATCGTTTACATGATGAACATGCTATGTAAATGGTCTTTGACAGTCCATGTTTAGTTGAAAGACACTCCCATGAGGGTTTGTGAAGCTACACTCCATGTGCTAGGGTTGACACTTCATCTACTCCTTTGCAACCCCTTTTAGGGGTTTCCTATTTTTTATATCTTTACACCAAGGATTTAGAATTTGACCCATGATTAGTCAATTTCATGTATCTTTCCATGAATATTGTGCTGGTGAAAATTTAACACCCTGATATTTTGTGAAATATTTTTTTAAAATTAATTTAGTCATTTGATATTTTTTAAATAATGAAACATTGAGTATAGTTTTTTATAAAATCACTATGTTTAGATTGTCTTATGCGCAAAACTGATTTAATATTTCACTACACACAATACTAATATTTTACTTTTGTACACAAAAACCTATGTTTGTATTGTATTACACAGAATACCAACAACCTTCAATTGATTATGTTACACACAAGGATGTGTCTTCACCGAACTACAATACACTATTAATATTATTTTTAATATTCTATTATTGATACCACCTGGCCGTTGGAATGAAAGTTATGAATATGATTAACTAAAACTATAAAATTCTTATTTAGAAATTTATATAAAATGAATCCTTTATTAGTTACTAAAAATTAACCAAATAACCGTTTGAATATAAAGAAATTAATTTTCAAAAAAAAACTATTTTTCTATATAAATACACTATTTTATCACAATAAATTTAAAAACCCACTTTTTATTAATGTTTTAAATACAATTTATATAATATATATTCATTAAATATATTGATACTCATCGAATAGATTTTATAGGTATAAAATAAGAAAAAATAAAATTTTATGAATAAAAAGGTATATTTTTTTAAAAGGTAATTTTACCACCACTTATTATAGAAACCATTTCAAATGTGAATTTTGAAAATTTTATAATTTTTACTTGAAAAAATAAAATTCCATTTTTTAAATTGTAATATCCAAATTTACTTTGTGTGAATTTTGTTTTTTCTGTGAATATTTATATTTTGATGAAAAGTGAATAATGATGAATTATCGTTCAGACTTCATTTTCATCCAATTAATTTATGTAGTAATATAATGTTTGTAATTGTATTTTAAGAATTATTAAATACATTTGATATCATTTAAACCAATATATTTCATTGGAGACATTTTCACATTAAATTTAGAGATAACAATTTAGCAAACTTTTCAACCTTTTTAATATAAAAAACCACTTTGTCATCCCATCTCTGAAATTAACATTAAATTAATTTCTTCCACATATGTGATTATAATTTAGAAAAATTGATTCCATATTTTGAATAATAATAATTTTTATTTTATAATTATGTTAACTTATTTTTTTACCAAAAAAATTATTACAAGTAATTAGTATTAATTACAGCAATTAAGGTAAAATTAAGCTTAACAAGGAACTAAACATTAAACTTATGGAAAACAATGACATAGAAACTTATCCACAAGCCATTGGATTCCAATATTTTGAGAATATACCCAATATTTTATAATTTAAGGACTTACTTGTAAATATGTTCAACAAGGTGGCCCATATAATATGTTAATTAAGAAAAAAGGACAAAAAATAAAGCTTTCATTCCTTTTACATTTATAAAGAATTAGAGTATGTAAGAGGCTACATAGATTCAGTTGGGTAAATTATTTTGAAAGTAAAATTATTATTTATTTCTTATTAATTTAAAATAAATATTTAGAGATGATGTAATTATATTAAACAATTAATAAACACTAAGGCATTGATTACTTAGTTAATAATTAAATAAGATAAATGATGCTAAAAAAATTAAAAGTAAGTAAATTTAATAAATTATTGTGTTCAATTATTTTTTTAGGAAAATATATCATCTTATAAAGATGTGATCTTAATATATTTCAATTTTAATAATTTTTTGAAATTTCTTATAAATTAAAATTAAACAAATAATATCATAATTCACATTAATGTTATTTTATAATAAATAATATTTTATGAAATTATTTAAATATAATAAAACTAATTTATTCAGAAAAGTTAATTATAATTATTAGAATATATTAAATATGGTCTAGTCATGAACTAATTGATATTTTATTATAATTATATTTACCCCTGTAAAGTAAAAACTTTTTTATCATACTTTTGGTTAAAGAAGTGGTTTTTCACGTTACAAACACTTTTTTTATAATTAATGTAAGGAATTATTATATTTTAAATTAAATAAAATATTTATAGTTAATTGGTTCTATATTTTTTAATAAATATCAACTTAATTTATTCTTAATGTTTAAATTACATAACTTAGAAAACTAGTTACTTTAATAAAAACAAAAACAATAAAATTTGGGAATCATTTATGTTAAAGAAAAAAATATATAAATTCACTTATTCAAATGTTGTTGAAGTTTTCATCAATCATAAGTTACCTTTAATGAATTATTTTCCACTTTTTTAGGCACATGAGGTAATGGAAACCTCCCAATAGTTTATACTATTTGGTATTTACTGGAATGTTGCTCCCCCTCCACTATAAAAAGGCATTCGATATTCCCATTTCCCATACCTATCAAGACACTTGGGATCATAAAAAATCTTCCCAAATAGTCTCAAAAAATACTTATACTCAATATCTAATACTTACTTTGTTCATAAATAATTCCAAGGAATCCCTGTGGTGCAATCCAAAAGGAGTTATCAAAGAATAAGTAACATCCTTCCACAAGTTCTTTTGTTTAATTTTTATTTCCCCCACCTAAATTATTTTTACTCCCATATTATATAATAACCTAATTATAATCAATATACTTAGTTGTTTTAATTTTTTTTCAACCTACACATACCCAAACTTCCATCTAATGGTTAAATAATGTAACATTCTAATCTATAGAAAACTTCTGCCTCACAAAACTATGTTGTTTGTTTTTTCTTTTACCACCCTTCATGGATTGTAATTAGGAATGAAACTAAATTTTTACAAGATATTTATGATGTATTTATTTTTATTTAATTTTTATATAAAACATACCTTCATTATTTCCATTTTTCTAAATACGATAACTTCGTGTGTGGACTTTTGGACTATCTCCTCCTCAATGGGATGTTATTCATTCGCACATTACATGGAATGTATTAAGGATGGGTTTAGTGAAATTATATGATATATAGTAAATAATAAATATTGTATAATTATATATATATATATATATATATATCATTTACTTTCTTTCCTTCAATACAAAAATAAAATGAAATAGTGTTCATGCATACGTACGACCCACTATCTCCATGAATGATGTGTTCCAATTCGTATTTATATATTTTAATGATTTTTATAAATACATATATAAAAAATATATATTATATTTATATCATGTTTTACATTATATAAATAAGTAAATCATTGTCTAGTTATTTGGATCAATAATAACAAGTCAAAATATTTATGAAAAACAAAGCGGATATTACCTAAAGCCTAATATTAACATGGAGTTGTTAATAAATAAGTAATATAAAGTCATAAAAATATCATATATTATATTATATATAATATTATTATTTTCTTATAGATTTATAGTAAAATTATATTTCTTATAATGAAGGTTTTCATTTTTTATTGGAATGTCAAGTCTTAAGGTAAGTGTTTTCTCATCTCACTTTTTATATCTATGAGATACATGACTTATTCACCACTAATTTATTTTGTGTGGTGTAAATACTAACAATGAATATATTATATGATTATTATATTTAAATTTTTGGTTATTTAAATATCCATTTTATGATATTTATTTAATGGGTTTTATATTTCAAAAGTTGCCAAATTGGTAAAGTAATTTTGTCTCAATTTTTTTTATCTGAGACACATGTCTTGTTATGAACTTGTATTCTTCTATGGGGTGTATAAAAATCCCTTTTAAATGTTATATCCTGAATATGGTTATTTAAATTATATATTTAAGCTTCATGTAATTTCATTTTCTTAAATGGTGAGTACGATTAAAATTTAACAAATGGTAAGAGTTTATTGCAACAATCTCATCATTTATCAGGATAGTTTATGATTATGATTTAATTGATTAAACCTTATGGTCAATACTATATGAAAACTCATGATTTTTTATATTATATGATTATTCATGATATATTAATGTATCAGTATCATTTTAAACTCTTTTTTACTTAAGATAATTAAGAATGTGACTTTAGGAAAATCCAAATTTATCTCCCTCTTAGATCAGAAGTTTTTGTTCCTTAAAAAGAATATTTTATAAATATATTTTAAAAAATGTTAAAATACTATCCTTTGTAATAAAAAGAAATTTTTACCCATTTTTGTATTTTAAATTATATTTTTTTAAAATAATATTTTAGTCATTTTTCAATTGAGTCACAATTCTAAGAAAATACAGCACAAAAAGGATGTCTGGAATGCATGGATTTGTCTACCTTCATGACCATCCTTCCATTGAAGAATAATTTTAAAGATTAAGATATTATTTTCTTAGATTAATGTTTTTTTTAATATTTTTAAATTCATTATTTTTAAACTGATTTTAAAGAAAATATTACTTTTAAAAAAATAAAACTTCCTTTATATGTTTTTAAAGAAAATTGTTTTCAAAATGATTTCAAACTTCTTTTATATTTTTTCAAGGAAATTTGTTTTCAAAACTTTTTCAATATTATTTTATAAATTTTCAAGTAAAATTGATTTCAAAATTATTACAAGATTCTTTTATAAGTTTTAAATCAAAAATGATTGACAAATGTTTTCAGTATTCCTTTATAATTTTTCTTTTTATTTTCAACGAAAATGATTTTCAAAATGTTTTATGTTTTAATAAGTATATTTTTTTCAAATAAGAAAGGATATTTTACTCAAGAGATGATTCGAAAGTACTTATATAAAATTATTCCCCATATATGATGACATATATCAGTTTTAATAATACCTTCTGAGGTAATGATTTAGAGGTTCCATTCATATTATTTCTTTTAATGATTTATGTTTTGGTGACACGATGTTTATAAAAAAATTAATTTCATGGGTTATATGTTTATGAAACATGTTTCTCTTTCATGGTTTATATGTTTTTAAAGATTATTATTCTTTCATGGGTTATATTTTTATCAAATCTATTTCACATTCATGGGTTATATTCTTATGAACCTTGCTTTTTAATGGGTTATGCTTCGATGAAATGATTAGGAAACCTATCTATTTTCAACAGGTTATGATGTGATTAAATGTTTATGACACCCATTTCATTTAATGGGTTATGATATGATGAATTATTATGATCTAATGGAACACATATGTATTATTTAATTATGATATGGGTGGTGAATATATCTTACATCTAATGCATTGGGTAATGATTTATATATCATGAGATAGACATGCCTAGAATGGGGAGTGAAATCAGTTTTGTAAAGGACTTTTTCTACTATAATGGTCTTAAGATTAAACCATGACTACTATGATGGTCGTGGGAGTGAACCAGGACTTCCAAAATGGTATGGTGAGTGAACCCATACTACTAATATGGTATTTTAATCTATGACTTGACTATTAAAAAAATAATATTATATGATTATGTGTCTTCCATAATTCAATTTCTTATTACTATATTATTCTTTCATGACTTATTCTCTTGATTCCGTTTTTATTCAAGTCTTATGAGAATATAATATTTATGTCGTGATTCATATTTACGGTCTTTGTTATGCAGGGTGTGATCTTATAATGTCATGAATGTGTTATTATAACCTTATACTCATGTTTATTTTTACATATCTCATTTGTTTACCCAGAATGATCATCTGATATGACCCCTTTTTATGTTTCCTTTATTTAGGATATGAAGAATGATTTTAAGTATAAGTACATAAGGGGAAGGTATTTATAAGAAATACTAATGATATTTCACCAAGTTATAATATTTTTATCTATTTTTCCAAAGACACTAAACTTTTATGGTTCCCAGGAATGTATTTTTGTAATGTGATAAATATTTATCTAAAATGATGTGATACCCATGTATGCTATTCCTAGGTTGAAATATTTTGTATGAAAGTAAATGTTTAGTCAACCTTTGGAAAATGGGATGATAAAAACTTAGTGAGATCCCTAGTAATATTTCTAAGAATATGTCTATGGATGTTTATAAGAATAAGACTAATGTGTAAAAGCATTAAATTTGGGTGTCATTATTTAGGCATACTACACATATTTTTTCATGATTATGTGGATTTCCACAATGATAAATGTTTCCCACACTATAATTGTTTATTTTAGTAAATGGAGGGGACTAAAAGGAACTTGGTTAAAATTTAATGTGATGGAAAATTTAGTGATTATGAGCATCAAAATTGGATAAAAGATGGAGTGATAAATATTTAAATTTGTATGAATCATCTATCATAGTATATGATTAACAATTTCACACTTAGTGATATTCCGAACACATCGAATAAGATGAATATGTACTTTTATAAATATTCACAAGCTAAAGAGAGTTTAGGAATGAATATTCAACTTATTACATGTCAAAAAGAAGGGAAGAAAAACCTTATGTAATATACCTCATGTGGAGGTGAATATTTTATCTGTTCCATAAAAAATTGTTGTAGAGTGACTAATTTTCATGTAGTTAAATGTATTATCTATGGAGAACAGGGTAATTTTTCAAATCAATTACTTGAACAAAGAGTATATTACTAAACCAAGGAAGTAACTAATTTATTTCAATCATTAAAGTATAAGGATTAAAGTATTTGTGTAGTTTTATTCATGAATTTTAAATGGTGAATTATGTAAGGATTGATCCATTTAGGTTTATTTCACTTAGGGTTTACAGTAATATGTTGACTAGTTATGATAGACAAAATGGTGGTCTGATGGAAAGGTGATGTTTAGGGGAATTTAATGATTAATGGAAATATAAAACATCAAATTTTCCTTATGTTAAGATAATGTTGTACGGATATGGATATGTAGGATATGAATAAGAAAATAAGAAGGTGTTGATTACCTTGGAACTAACTGATAATTGTTGAAAAAGTAGGATATGTTATCATGGATTAATTTTACAAAATTTTCAAAGTAAGGAATATATCCATAAGAAATATGGCATTTTTTCAATAAGGTTTTATTATAATTCAGGTTATTATCATGATTCAAGAGAAAACATTATGAAGGTATTCACATGTTTGGTATGTGACAACAAAGAGTTGCTTTATTATTTATCGGGGATCAATGAAAATATGTTTTTTAGAAATTTAGTGACCTTATTTCTTGGAATTCCATATTTCACAAGGGTAACAATGTTAACCATTTTTTGAATGGTTTAAATTAAACATCTGATTAGTTTAAGATATTAAAGAAATAACTTTTCATATGATGATTTCTGCATATTGAATAACCTGTGATAAACTCACTTTTTGATCAATATAGATGGAATGACCTATCATTCAACTAATTTATATCATGATTTTCTAATTATTTAGTAAATAAAAAATTTCCTTCATTTCTTGAAGTAAGATATGATGTCGAAACTGAGCAAGACACAACCAAATGGTGAGATTGCATATATAAAAAGTAGTAAAATCACGTAAGTATATTAACTTATATTATTAGATAGTTAAATAATTAATCTACTCTAAGAAAAGGATATTGAAAATTATTTATCATGATAACTTCAGCTTTTGAACCGATGGTATTATAAATTTTAATAGATTTATGGTTTTGTGGACCTTTAACTTTATATTGATCATTCACGTATAGGTGATAAATGATCTTTATCAACCTCTGTAATTATTTAAAATATTCCCTTATTTCTAATATTCACTCCCAACATAAATTCTCATACATGAAAACCTTTTTTGAGTTAATTTGGGTAACTATTTGGGTTTCAACTTTCCCTTTTTAAAAAAAAGTTTTAGTATTACTTTTTATGATGTGGGTTTATATGAAAAGAACCTTCATAATTAAACCTTTAATAACCCATGTAAATTTCTAGGTCAAAATTTATTTTTAGGCGGGGTATAATGTAACAACCAAAGATTTTGTGGAATATTTTATTCAAATTAATAAAATATTTTTGATCTTTTTCACTTCACGCAACACAAAATGTAGTTTTTATAAAAGAGTTATGTTTCTACAGTATTATATGCAACTCCATGATAATCTCGCACAACACAAAACACTAATATTAGCTTGAGGTACATGAAACACTATGTTTGTATTATTTTTCATGCAATATATAGTCCCTTCAATAGCTTACGTTACGTGAAATGTGGGGTTATTACAAAACATCAATACATTATTAAAATTATTTTTAAAATAATATTATAGCTACTATATAGCAATTTGAATGGAAGTTATGAAAAAATAATAATTAAAATTGTAAAAATATGATTTAAACATGAATATAAAATTAATTCTTTGGTTATCAATTAGTATAAGTGAATTAATGAACTATTTCAATATGAATAAATTAGTTTTCTAAGAAAACTATTTTTATATACATAAACAAACTTTTATCTCAATAAATTTTACAAACCAGTTATGATTAATGTTTTAAATAAATTTTATATATTATATATTAAATAAATATTATGATACTCATCCAATATATTTTATTGGTATAAGATAATAATAAATCCAATTTTATGAATAAAATATATATTTTTCTAAAAGGTAATTTTTCCACCTTTAAACATGGAACCCATTTTAAATCTGACGTTTTAATGCTTTTATAATTTTTAATTAACAAAATAAACTTCATTTTTGAAATAGTAATATCATAATTTATTTTGGGTGTTTTTTTATATTTTTCTGAGAACATTCATATTTTCATAAATAGTGAATAATACTGAATTTTAGTTAAAAACTGCATTTACTTCCAAGTTACTTATATAGTCAAATAATGTTTCTAATTGGTTACTAAGTAACAATAGATCAATTTTATATCATTTAAAAAAATCACATTAAATTCAGATATGAAAACATAGTAATCATTTTTAACTTTTTTCTTTAAAACCCCAGTTTGTCATCCCATCTACAGGATTAACTTTAAATTAATTTTTTCCACTTAAGTGACTATAATTTGGAAAATTTATTAAATATATCTAATAATAATAATTTCTAATTTCTAATAATTTCAACTGTGTATTGAAAAAAATATTAAATGTTATTAATATTAATTACAACGATTAAGGTAAAATTAAGCTTATCAAGGGACTAAACATTAAACTTAAGGGCCAAGATGACCTAGACACTTGTAAAAAAGAAATTGGATGAAAATATATCTACCATATTCCCCCTTTTATTTTATTTCATGAGTTATTTTAAAACCTATTTAAAAAATCGACCCATATAATAAGTTACGGAAAAAGACAAAAAATGGACCATTCTTCACATTTAATATTTATAAAGATTTAGCATATGTAATAAGCAACATAGTCTCTATTATAAAAAATATTTTTAAAGATAAAATATTTTTTTCAAATTAATTTAACTTTATTATTCATATATGACATGATTACATTTATTTCTTAATAAAGACTAACACATGGATTATTTAGTTAATAATGAAATAATATAAATGATGCTAAAAACCTTAAAAGTCAAGTAAATTTAATGAGTTAGTGTGTTAAATAATTTTTTAGGTTAATATATCATGTTAAAGTTATTGAAACATAATATAGTTTATTTACAATAATTTTTATATAATTTTTTAAATAAAATTAAATAAAAACTTTCAAAATTGGCATTATCGTTATTTTGCAATAAATGATATTTTTTAAAATTGTATAAAATTAATAAAAATAAATATTGATCCAAGTGAATTTTATGTTTTAATAAAGATTAAATATGGTCCATTCATATACCAATTCATATTTTATAATTAACATATTGACCCATAGTAAAAAACATTGTTAGCAGTGTCCGGGTTAAAGGAGTGTTTTTGTGCACTACAAGCATTTGTTTTAAAATTAATTTCCAACACACAAGGGATTTCTATTTCATAAAATAGATATAATATTTAGGTTTTATTTCGAATATATTTTATGATAAATATCACATTAATTTAGTCTTAATGGTTAAATTAATTTGGTTAGAAAACAATTTATTTTAAAAAAATGAAAATGATAAAATTGGGGAAACATATTTTTAAAAAAAATAATTGTATAAATGAACTTAATTTTGTGTTTTGGAGGTATTTATCGACCATAAATCTCATTTAATACATTATTTTTATATTTTGGAGGCACGTTATGTTAGGAATACCACCCAATAGTGCATACCTTTGGGTATTTCCAAGAATGCCACCCCCATTATAAAAAAGCATTCACTCATCCCCTTACCCACACCTATGACCCAAATTTTTTGGTCCAACATCTATCAAAATAGTATCAAAAAAATAATCCCTTCAAAATAAAAGCCTCATTGTAGGAAAAAAATAGATCCATTGAATCCCTTTGTTGCAAACCAGTAGGAGTTACTCAAAGATGAGGTAACATCCTTCCATAAGCTCTTTTTGTTTTATTTTCATCATCCACCACATAAATTATTATTATTACATGATTATATAATAACCCTAGTATCATAAATAAACTAATATTTTTAAATTCTAAATTTTTTATTGACAATTACCCACACTTTCATCTAACAGGTAACAAACTTATCTTTCTTGTTTATAGAAAACTACCACATCACGAAATGATGTTGTTAGTTTTCTATTTACCACCCATCACTATTAGTAATTATGATTGAACCATCATATTTTCCTAATATATATTATATTCATGATATTTTATGATCATTTAATTATTATATAATATATACCTTCAATCTTTCATTTTTGTGTAAATATGATAACTTCGTTTGTGGATATATGGACTACTGCCTCTTCAAAGAGATATGTTTCATTCACACTTTACATGGAATGTATTAAGGATGGGTTTAGTAAAGTTATATTATATAAATATGACATAATAATTCTACTAGAATTATATTATTTATATATACATATATTCTGTTTACTTTCTTTCTTTAAATATGACAATAAAATGAAAACAATATTCATGCATATGTAAAACCTATCGTCTCCATGAACGGTGTGTTCCAATTAATGTTTCAATATTTTATATATTTTTATATATACATATATACTAAATATATATAATATTTGTATGATTTTTTACATTAGGTAAATATGAAAATCATGATCTATGTAAGTGAGACAATGATAACAATTCACAACATATACAAAAAACAAAGCTGATATTATATGAAATGTAACATTAACAATGAGTTGTTCATAAATAGATAATATAAAGTCATAACCAAATAATAAATGTTATTAGATATAATTAACTGTTTCTATTCTAGATTTATAATAATATTATATTAATTATACATTGGTTTTGAACATGTTTGATGAAATTCAAAACTTAAGGTAAGGGGTTTCCCATCTTACTTTTTATATCTGTGAGATACATGCCTTATGCACCAAAAATTTATATTTTTTGTGTATATAATTCCCATGAAAATATTATATGATTTCTATACTTAAATTAAATTGTATTTACATATCCATTTTATGATATTTCATTCATGGGGTTTATATTTCAAAAGTTTCTAAATCGGTAAAGTAATTTTGTATCAATTTTATTTATTTGTGACACATGCCATGTTATGCACCTATATTATTATATGAGGTGTGTAAAATTGATTTTGAAACATCATATCATGAATCTAATTATTCCCATGATACATTATGCTTTATGTAATATCATTTTCTTATATAGGGATTTTGATTCAAAGTTAGAAAGTCGTAAGAGTTTATTGCTCCTCTCTCATTGTTTACCAAGACTATTTATGATTATGTTTTTATTGATACAACCTTATGATAATTATTTCAATAAAACTTTTTATTTTTAAAATCCTTTGGTTTGTCATTATAACATAATCTATTAGTACAATTTTACCACTCATTGTTATATAAGATATTAAAGAATCTGATTTTAAGAAAATCCAACTTTATCTCCCTCTTCGATCAGAAATATATATTACTTCAAAACTATGTTTTATAAAGATGTTTTACAAAATGATATACTATTCTCTTATGAGATTTATATTCAATTTTCTCCCATGATTCAACTTTTAAAAAAAGGATTTTTAAAAATAATCTTCTAGGAGTTTTCAGATTGGGTGACTTTTATAAACTTTTTATGGTGCAAAAGGAATGTTTGACATACTTGGATTTATCCTCCGTCATGACCTATCTTACTTTAATGATTCCTTTTCAAGTTTAAAATAATCATTTTTAAGAAAAACAATCAACAAATATTCTATAAATTCATTATCTTTAAATTTATTTTCAAAGAAAATGGATTTCAAATATGTTTTAATTATTCCATTATATGTTTTAAAATAATATACATTTAAGAAAAATTCATGATTATTTTATTTGTTTTCATTAAAATTTGGTTTCAAAATGTATTCAGGATTCTTTTATGTGGTTTTGAGGAAAGTTTTCATTAAAATATTTACATGATTATTTTATAACATTTCAAGGAAAAACGTCTTCAAAATTTTTTGAAGCATCCATTATAATTTTTCAATGTTATTTAAAAAAAATTTGAAAATTTTTTATTTTTTAAAAAGTATTTTTTTTCAAAGAAAAAAGGTTATTTTCTACAAGAAATTATTTTAATAGATTTCTCAAAAAATTTGTTCCATCTAATATGACATCTGTTCGTGTTACTCACATCTTTATAGTGAAATGATTGAGTGTTTACATTCATATTATTTTTTGAATGGTTTATGTTTTGATGGAAATATGTTTATGAAACTAATTTCTCTATCATAGGTTTTATGTTTATGAAACCTATTTTTCTTTCATGGTTTGTATGTTTATAAAACCTATTTCTCATTCATGGGTTATATTTTTATGAAACATGTTACACTTTCATGGGTTATATGATTAAGAAACCCATTTAACTTCCATGGGTTATATGCTTATGCAACCCACTTTTTTTCAGGGGTTATACCTCGATGAAATGATTATGAAACCTTTATATTATCCATAGGTTATGATATTATTACCTTTTTATGACACTCATTTCATTTCATGGTTATGATATGATGAATTATTATGATATAATTTCACACTTTTGTACTATTTAATTATTATATGGGTTGGACCTATATCTCCCTCCAATGCATTGGGTAAAGATTTATATCTCATTAGATAGACATGGTGGGAATAGGGAGTGAACTATGTTCAGTAAAAAACTTTGTCTACTAATATGGTATTGTCAGTGAACCTTGACTACAAATATTGTCATGGGAGTTAACCATGGCTACCAATATGTTCTAGGGAGTGAACTCATACTATAAATATGGTCTTGGCAGTGATTCCTTGACTACCATGGAAATCATTTTATATGCTTATGTGTCTTCCAAAATTTCATTCCTTTTTCAAATTTTATTCATTCATGGATTATGCTCATGATTCCCTTATGAATTATTTCATATGAACTACAATCATTATTCTGTGACTCATGTTTATGATCTTTGTAATGAGGGGTATGATATTCTAATTTTTTATCACATTATCATACCCTTATGCTCATGTTTATGATTATATATCTCCTCTGTTAACCTTTTCAAAGATTCTAAGCTCACACCTATTTATGTTTCCTTTCCTATGGTTATGGAGAAACTTTTTAAGTGGAAGTTCTAAAGGGTAAGATATTTATGTGAAACACTGAAGATATTTCACTTTGTTAGAATATTTTTTTTTCATGTTCCCAATGACACTAAACTATTACGGTCATCGGGCATGTATTTATGTAATGTGATGATACTCATCTAAAACAATGTAATATCTAGGTATGTTGAGACTGTGTTGCTATAGGCATATTTTGGGTGAGTTAAGGACTCCTAAGATTCATTATAGGATCTTCTTAAACAGAGAGATTTTAACTCAATCAATCATATACAATTGTATCTAGAGAGAGAGAGACCTTGATTTGAGTTGGGTAGTGGCCTGCCTCTATTTATTAGTGATTGTGTTGCTCTTCCTTTGAGGAAGTATCTCTTACGATATGTCCCCTTGTGACCTAAGAGGTTCTGACATCAGTTATTCTAAGGAACCCATATAGGATGCATCTGCTTCTTATGCTTCTTTTTAGGGTCAACTGTAGGAAGCTCTTCCACATTTACAATTCTGATGATCCCAAGTAGGATGAATCTGTTTACTTATCATTAGAGGATCCCATATAGGATTCCACATTTTATGTTATCAGTTAAGGATCAAGATTGGGGTTTATTCTCTTATGTTAAACCTCATTGGATCCCAAAATGGATGCCTTTAATTATATATAGACTTAGACATTCCCATGTACAATTCCTCTCTCATTTTGTGACATGAGGTACTTAGTTAGTTCTACGATATTTAACCGAACATGATCTATTATATTGGGGTTTGGGTAGTAATGGTAGTTTTTATTACCTTAAAACCAATGTCAAAGTTTTATTCCTAATAGGTTGTGGTAGTAGAGTTGTGTTTAGGCATTCTACCACCATCACTCTTTTTTTATTCTTTCACTTCTGTATTGATAATTTAGTGATGATTAGATAAGGTACTTCATAGATTTTGGATGATTATCCTGAAGTGCAGTATAATTTATCATTTCATTCCCATATGTGTTACTTTGTATTTGGATTTTGAGCCTTATTTGTTGGTGATTCTCATAAGCACTTCCAAGGATTTGTCTTTTGAGCTGAGATGTTTGATCAATATTGTAAATGATTCCCAGGGGTACTTCCTTGGATTTGGATTTCAAACCATAAGTGATGGGATGCCTTGGAAATTTCATCTCCTTTACATGACATGCTAGGTTGCCTTAGACATTTATACCCCTTGGATCTGACAAACATTGTACACCATTGGTGATATATGGATTCTTATTGTAGGAATACCTTAGAACGGATTCATATGAAATATTTTTTATAATACACCTTAAGTGATATTTATATTACCATGTATCAATTCCTTGGATATAATTGTAGGATAGATATTTTTATATGCTTGATGGATGATTACGCTCTCCTCAAAAAATGCATCGGTTGCTCCCTAGGATCAGGTGGGCGCACCTTGATTACTTTTCCTAGTGGCACTTCCTTGTGTTGGGTTTTTTGAGTTATTTTTATAAGTGTTTGTTGAGCATGTACTTTAATCTAGGGAGAAATCCTTACAGATCACCTAAGTGTGATCCCCTTTGGGATTATCTGAGTCCCAATGTCATTATTGCCATTGGACTGGGACCAAAGAATCAGACACCGGGATAGATTACATGTGGAATAAGAAGTATGAAATCAAGCTCAATTCCACATATATATGATTATCCCTTGATATAAAATATCCTCTATTATAGTTATTTAAGGTGAGTATGGGTGAAACCAGGGTTGGGACATGTATCCCCATTTGGTGATATACATTTATTAAAGATATTTTCTGTGTTGACTGAGGTATTTATTATTGATTTGGGAAACAAACCTAGAGATCAACATAATGATCCATGGATTTAGTTGTGTGACATCCAGTCTAATTTACATTGTACATAATGTTCATTTTATTGGATCATGGGTCCTAAGATCTACTGTGGATAGAGTTTTATATTTTTTTCTTCCTTTATTGTATGATTGTGTATATGGGAACATGCATATATTTATATGGGAATGTATATATATACATTAATACATGTACTCACATTATATGATGCTTTTTCCAAGTGATTGGGATCATGGACCAATGAATTAGTTGTGGACTTGATTCTCTTTTTTATATATCATTTACTTAATTAATTGTTGTGTCTTGGCTAGGATGAACATATTTAACCAGAATGCACTTATGGAAACATATTATAGGTTCATCCTTGGGGTGTCCTAATATGATTATTTCTCACCCCTATACATACACCTAGGTGTTCATGAAAAAATTATGTCTACTTTTTAGGTTGATCATAGATTAATGTTGGATAGGGTTGAGGCCTAGTGTTTGATGATTGAGAGGATATGATAATGTGGAATCAAATGATTGGGTTGGGGTAGTTCATTTGTCTCTCGAGTCTGGGTGTGGGGTTTAGATTGAAGTTAAAATCAAAGCCCTATAATTTTATTTTTGTTTCCTTTATATAATCTTGTAGGTATGGTTGGACATGTGGGTGACCAGTGGTGTTTGTCTGACATGGTTGTTCAGGCTCTTATGGCATTTCATTTATTATTACCACATGTTCTTTTTTAGTTTATTAATTTTTTTTCATACTCTATTTATTACATAATTTATGATATTTTTTTATTTTTGTTTTCGATTACTCTGATATGAGGGCATTTTTTTGATGGATGCACCATAGGCCCTCACTACTATTCATCAGCCTATGTCATGTGGAGAGGCATGCTTGAGGCCTAAGAGCACCATTTTAGTGGAATCTGGGTCAGGATGCTATAAAGTGGTCACAAATATGTTTCTTTTCCAATTGTATTAATATTTTAGATATGGTAGTTTAGAACGTGTCAGAACATATGATGGATATCAGATTGGTGTGATGAGAACTCCTATTGTGGTAAGAAGCCTTGGTTTCCTAGGTTATGAGATTACTATTCTAATTTTCAATGTTACAGTCGTATATGATTTTATTTTGGAAGGACACACATATTGTGTGGATGTTATTATTTATGGTGGATTACAAAATCATGTCTATTGGAAAGTGTCCCGGGATTGATTTTGAATATTGGACAGAAATGGAAACAGGTATCTCATGCATCATGTTTGCCATGTAGGATTCACATATTATAGGTCCACTAGTGTATGATTTTACAGATGATAGAGGACAATTATTTAGAGTGTCAAAAAATGTAAATGGTGTTTTCCTATATAGGTTTAGTTGAAATATAATCAATTGAGACAACATTCAGGTATATCATTCCTTCTAATGGGAGTTCATGCAGATCTACATTGAGAAGTTTTATGGTGAGGATGATGACTCAGTCCTCATACATAAGAAGTTTAGTGACCCTAGGAGGTCTATAGGGTATGTGATGCCCATGTGTTGAATAGATTTTAGGGTTTTTACTCATGTTATGTTAATTAAGGTTTCATTAATAATCTATACAGTGTTTTTCTACATAGAATAGAATAAAACTATACTTAACTAACCTCGTTTTTGTTTATCTAGTCAGATCACTGAGTACTATTCCAATGGGTACCAGGACTTTTCTCATGAACTAAACCTAGAGGGGGTATTACCGTATATGTCTTCCCTATGAAACTTACTTCAATATATATTTAGCATTAGTATCATGACTTCAAAATAGAAGTTCTTTATGAGGATGATTAGTGAGTGGTTTGATGGGAAAGCTGTTTAGACCTTATGGCCCAATTATTATACATGATCACTAGGGCTAGGTGGGAGACCAAGAGGCCCTTAGTTTTGAATCAAACCCTTTTAGGTTGACATTTATTTTGATCAAGGGAAAAATATGTGAGGGAGGTTCATTCATGTTTATAGATTCGTTTTTTGTAAGTGAGATAGGTTATAAACACATTTTGATATTGATGTGTGGTAGGTTATAGAGTATTGAAATATATGCATGTTAATAACTCTAGATTTGGATGAATCACATGGGGTGATTTTTTATCAACACTTTATTTAATGGGCAAGACAATTTGGGTGCCTGGCCCAGTCGACCAAGGTCTCTGCTATAGAAAATCTAGTCAGAGAACTCGTAGATTATCATTACCATAACTACATCGGGTGATGGGAAGTCATGGAATAAATCATGGCAACAGTGAGGTGCCTTCCTTTTAAAAGTAGTTCCAAGAGAGATTATGGATTAATGATAGTGAAATTATATGTAAATCTATTATATTAGCCTCCTAATGGAAAAACATCTAGATTATGATTTGGGTGATAAAGGTACATTCTAGCTTCACGTGGTATTGTTTAAATCATAAATTACTGAGTGGTTGATGAGATTTGAGGACTGATGGTTGTAAAGACTATTCAAGGGAATGGTTTCCTAGGATCTGTGGTAAAATGAAAAATGTCCCTATGTGGTATAGGATACAATGAAAGTAAATTAGGTACTATGTGTTGGTTGACTTGCATCTAGAACAAGACACACATTTTTGGATGGCATGGTGTAAGGTTTTGGTTAAAAGATAGTGTATCCTGTTTGTTGTGATCGTGGATAGAACAGAGAGATATACATGCCTTTTGATAGAATTTTATTATACCCCTAGTTTGTTTTTATCACGCTATATCTTAACATAATCTTGAGTATTCAAAGATATATTCAACTCTACCATGCACTTCGTTTATTTTTAAATATCATTCTTATCTTGATAAAGGAAAAAATTGAGGTTTTTCTCAAGGATAGGTATGAGTTAATCTATATGGTGGGGAGTGCACCATTGGACGTTGAGGGTAGTGACCCTCATTTCAGATAAAATTTGGCATTTATCATGATTCCTTGGGCACAAATTTTATCATTGAGATGATGATAAGGGTATTCCTCTGGTGGGGAGTACCGAATCTATCATAGTTGAACATCACCCATGTATGAGAAAGTTTTTGAAGCTGTGAGACTAGTTGTTGGACAATTGAGATGGCGATATTGTACAAATTATCAGTTTAAGAGCATAACTAATATTTTTTTCACCATGGATTCTCAGGGACAATAAGGTTTATTGTGGGGAGATTATAAGGATCCATTTTTCTTAAGACTAGGATTTTTAGCATTAATTTGAATTTTTTATTTCAAAAGATTATAAAGGGTAAAATGGTAGTTTTACCATAGAATATGAATTTGTATACTTTTTCTGACCACTTTGTTGGTCTCAGAATAGGATGTTTACATTAGGAACAGAGTGTGGTCGAATTCCAATTTGTTCTAATTTTAGTGGAATAATTAATATTCAATTTTAAATTTATTAAATATGAGATTATTCACATAGGTTTTTTTGTTATATATTTTGAACATAGTTTTATATTTAGATTATGTCTCAAATTTTGAGTCTAGAATGGAGAGTTTTTCCTAGGTAGTGCATAATCTCATTTTGGGACTGGGGTCAGGTCAGGCCCCCTTTTCTTCTTCTTTTTCTTCCTTTTCTTTTATTTTTTTAGTTTCATTATTGAGATTCTTACATGCATCCCCAAGGGGGTCCTCCTTCATCATGTGACCAAGAGATAAAGGGATATATAGGGATATAAATAGAGTGTAGGAAAGAGAGGTTCCACCATGGTGCTTAGGATGCACGAGATCATCATGTGGTAGTCGTAGAGCATTGAAACAGACAATGTTTTGGTAGATTATTGCCAAATTATGTTTGATTTTAAGGTTTTATGTAAATTCATGTGCTCCTTATTTTCTACCCTTTATAGGGGATTCCTATTAATCATATCATTACACCAAGGATTCCTAAATAGACCCATCATTCATCCCTTCTAAGTATAATTCTATGTATATTGTGATTGTGAAACACATCGGGTGAGTAGAGGACTCCTATGAGGCATTTTGGGATTTTCTTAAATTGTGTGGTTCTTCCTCTAGCAATCGAATCCAACTGTCTCCTAAGAGAAAAGACTTTATCAAAGATGGTCCATGGGATATATCTACTGAACAGTGCCTATGTAGCTCTTCCATTGAGGACTTCTCCATTTTGAGATGTGTCGTTCTAGCCTAAGAAGTCATGAGAATAGTAGTTCTGAGGATCCCAAGTAGAATGCCTCTACTTGTTATGCTTCTTTTGAGGGACCCATGTAGGACCATACTCTGTATGTATCATTCAAAGGATTTTATGTAGGATTCCTCTATTTACTTATCCTCAGAGGATCCGATTTAGTATTACTCAATTTACCTTCACAACTAAGGATTCCTTCACCTAGGATTGAATACAGTGTTTCAAAATAAGGATACCTTTGCTTATTTGTGGACTTAGAGGATCCTGTGTAGGATGACTATCTTGTGATGTAACTTGAGGGACCTAGTGGCTTCCTGGATGTTTGACCAACCTCAAGTTAGTTCATTTTTGGTTGTGTTAGTAATGGTATTAAGTTTTAATTTATACCACACACCAAACATGTAATCCTTGTAGGATGTCGCAGTAGAGGTGTGATTTGGCATTCATCCTCCCTCACTCTTGTATTTATGCTTTCACTTGTGTAATGATGTAATAGTTATGATCAATATAGGTGAATCCTAGTTTGTGGTTGATGATCCAAGTGCGATACAACATTTATCCTTGGGAAGCCTAGTTGTGTTATATAGGATATGACTTTGAAGCCTTGTTGGTTGGCGATTCCCAAAGGTACTTCCTAGGATCTGACTATCAATCTGACATGTTTCATTGATACTGTTAGGGATTTATAGAGGTACATATAATGATCAATATTTTGAACCTTACATGATAGGATGCCTTGTACATTTATGCTCCATGGATTTGATTTATATGAATTTCTATGATTCCTTTGATATTTCTACCCCATGAATCTGACTTACATTATATAACATGAGTTAAACATAGATTATTATTAATATAACGTTGTATATGGACTCATAGGCAAGGAAGTTTATAGTATTCATTAAGTTATACTTGGATTCCCATGTTGGAATTCCTTGGATGTAATCATAGGTTTGTTCTTTTTATATACTCAATGGATGATTATGATCTCCTAGATCGATGACAAGGATACTCTCTTGGATCGGGTGCATGCATCATGACGTATTTTCCTTGTGGTACTTCCCAGGGTTGGCGTTGTTTATATGTCTATATGAATGCATGCCGATCATGTACTTGGATCCAGAGAACATTCCTTAAAGATCACCTAAGGGTGATCTCATTAGGGATTATTCAAGTTGAAATATTGTGATTTCCTATAGAATGAGTCATGGGAATAAAACATCAGACTATATTACATGTGGATTGAGTAATTTAACATGTAGCTCAATTACACATTCATAGGAGTATCCATCGGTGTATGGTATCCTCGATTATAGTGAATGGAAGTAAGTACGGGTGAACATAGATTTAGGACATGTATCCCCTTATAGTGACATAGCTTGCCTAGAGACATTTTTGTGTTGGCCAAAAAACATATTGTCGATTGCGATTAAAACCCCATATATCGACATAATGATACATAGATTGAGTGGTATGACATATAGCTCAATTCCCTTTCTATAGGAAGATTATTTGATCATATCACTGGTCCATAAATCTACCATGGATTTGATATATTATGATTTTATTCAATTCATGTATGAGGGTGTATATGAGCACATGAATATATACATATATATATATATTAATTTATATATATACCTTCATAAATGTACTCAAATAAGATTTTGTTTTTTCCAAATTATTGGGGTCACACACCCAAAAAAAATTGTGGACTTGATTCTGTTGTTTATATCTGATTTACTTATCTTTTTAAATATTCCATGGATAGTCTGAGAATATGACAAGAGAATTCATTTATCGTAGTATGTTATTGTTTCATTCCAATTGAGATTATTTATCACCCATGAACATGCACCAATGTGTGCATGCATACCCTATATCTTATCTTCATGTTTTATATAGATGCATATTGTGTAGGATGGAGGCCCAGGGTTTTAGTGTCAATCAAAGAAACTCGTGTAGATTCTTATGATTGGGATAGTGTAGTTTGAAAGTGTCTAGATACTGGGTTTGTTGTATTTCTTAGATTTAGTAGTGTAGTATTATACTTTTATTTTACTTTCCTTTATATACTCATGAACATATAGGTGGCCCAATGGGCGACCAGTGCTATACAAATGACATGGTAGATTGAACTTTTATATAATTTCATTAATTATTATAAAATTTTCTATTTCAGTTTATTAATTGATTCTTCAATATTTTTATTACTTCTTGAATTATATGTAGTTATTTTTGATGTTTTTTACTCTAATACGAGTTAATACTCACTTCAAAGACACACCTTAGGCCCTCGCTGCTAGTTGGAAGACTAGTTTGTATGGGGACGCATGCTTGAGTCCTCATAATGAACATGCTCGGAGTAACGGTTTTGTGGCTTCCAAGTCTGTATATACTAATTTTTTCCTATGATATCATCCTAGGCATTCTATATGGAAATCCAAGTATGACCCAAGGCATAATACAATTAAATTGTCAAAGTTAAGTGAATCCATTCACACTACTTATAATTAATTTTAATCCATTTATTTATTTATTCTAAATAGATAACCCAAAATAATTTTAATAATATGTCAGGGTCCCAAGTAAAATAGTATTAACATTCACATTTCATTTAAAACAAAATCATTTAATCATTTTGTTTTCAGAGGAAAAACAACACTCCTCAAAAAGTGCTTTAACTACAAGGAAAAAATGGTATTCGGATTGAGATTTATCAAACCAGTAGAAAGGGGTGGTTTGGGTTGTCTTATTTATCCTCCAACTAGGGAAAATGCATTGTTTCACTTCTAGGTTTATTCCTAGTTAAAAAATTGATGTGACTTTAATTTTAGAGACTACACGTCGAAATTCCAGCATACAAAACAATGTCATAAGATATAAACAAATAGACATTTAGGGAAAAGAACAAGATCAATTACAGTAGATTCATAGAGGAATCCACATCCATTTTCAACAATTGGTTTGGGATGTAATGAGAGAAATCAGAGAAAATAGACAAACAACACAAAAATAGTGTATATAAGCTCACTAGAAAATAACATCTAAGATGAAAATGATAATAGAGAATAGAATATAGAGGGATATTATAATTTTCGAGAAGGATATGGTGTGATAAAGAACTATCAATGAAGATTCAAGATGGATTTTATCTCTCAAATCCAAATTGGGAGAGAAAATGAGAGCTTTCCATGGGATATTATTCGATTTAGAAAAACAAAGGGGAAGGAGAGAGGTTAAATACTTGAGGGGAAAATTGTAAAATCCCTATTTTTAAAGTGGTTGATGATTTGGCCACATTATTTTCCATACCATGTTCCATCCCTGAATTCTCAACTATCTATGACTTCCTTCCCCACCTGTTCTTGTATCATGGGTAGGAAATCCATGTTTACTCTATTCATGACCACAATCCAAGAGCCAACACCTCATACGGATTAGGCACATGATTATATAAGACATGCAAAAAACATCTGGATTCCCTATATAATAAATTGTAGGATTCAAATGGATATGTTTCCTCTATTGAGTGTTTTGAAAAATCATGCTCCTCTATTTTTTGGATGCATAGTTGAGCTACACAGTTAATATTAATTGTACTCCAACTATACCCCTCGATATAGTTCTAGAAAAACAAGGACTCTTGGCACCGAACCAAGACATAATTCTCATGAAACCTCTATAACCTATTGAATAACTTCCATTAAGATAAAAAAATCTGTTTAAATAGAAATGTAAAGGATCCATACCTCTAGGAAAAATAGGAATCCCATCGTCACTCTTTAAAATCCTTTAACCATGTAGCCAATTTCATACCACATAACATCACATACCAACCATCAATAAAAAACATCTCTAAGACAACATGATTCCTCAATGACACATATCCACGAAACAACAAAAGACACATGATCCTATAATCCCTATTTTTAACCCCAGCTCAATTTCCATCAACCCAAGGCTTAGCCACATTAATCCACCCCTATGACCATCTCCACAATCCTAACATTTATCGCATTTATAGTGAGCATATATGATTTTTACCAATTGCATCACATACCATCCACCATGGAAAACTATGATGAATCCCCTCATCCATATTAATGGTCAAAAGTATCATGCATAAACTACTTAATCTATCATTGTTACACTATCAAGGAGTGTTAAACATCGCCTCATGGTTTATTCTCTATTTACACATGACCCCTATAGTATGAGCTCCCAAAGTGAGAAAAATCAGTATTATCCTATGACCACGCCACAAACAAACCATTGTTGCCACCTGATGTAATGGTCAATCCCATTTTCATTATACCAAAACTTCATTCCCCATTTCTTTATGAACAAAATCACCCATAAATTTGGTAATTAACATCATCGTTAAATGTATGGGTTACACCCATTATGTTCCTAATCAACCACATCTTGAATGAAACACCAAAAATTATTTATGTCATGCCCAACAATCCATGAAAACACAAAACCAAGAAACCATGTCATACCTAGACCAAACTGATTGTTTACCAGATGAGACATTACCAAGGTATCTCTTATTTATAATGGAAATCCAACATGGTTCTATTTACAGTCACACACCTATGTTCTAGACCTAGCATATTTATTACATAATTTATAACACAAGTATAAATAATAAAAATCTAGGGAACACCTACCTAGAGTATATAGGACTCTATATATTGAAATCCCCCAGATAGTTCAATATTAATTAGAAGATTCACTAAAATCTAAAAAACCAAAAAATTAAGGATTTATTTATAAATAAAAATATATGGAGATGATTTTAGGAAACAAACACACATAGTCATCTAGCATTACTTGTGTATCCTCCTTGAATGATATAACATGAGATTCTAAAAAGAAATAACTAAAATCTCCTTCGAGAAGAACAAAATAACAAAAGAGATTTAATATGTTATTCTAGTTTTGGATGCCCTAAAATACAATTTAATAAAATTATACTCACATAAATAATAATTTGATATGTTTCTGAAAAAATATTAAAAAACTAAGTTTATTAAATTTTTGGAATACTCTTTACCCTTGCGCATGGGTACCCTTACATATGGCCTCCCTAATAACCCTTATACATTATGGACTTTACACAAGATTCCCATTATGTACAAACATTACAAACCATTAAATATATTGGGAATCTCTAACATTTACATTAAATAAAACTAATTTACTTTTGTACATGAATGATTTAACATTACATATTAAAATAACACCATTATGTACTATAACGTAACTATAATTTACCCTTACTCATGGAATTAAAAAAATTATAAACACCAAAACAATTATAAAATTACTTTTTCACATTATTACCACTATTTATAGATTTACCCATATACACATTTCCAACTGTTTTAGAAATATTCTATAAATTTTAAAAAATACTAAAATAACTCAAAAGTTACATATAGTCCTGTTTAGTAGTAAAATGCAACTAAAACACCATCATAATGAAAACTACATATAAATGATTAAAATAATCTAACATAATTAAATCCCTATTCCTAGGATAACCCATTGGACTCATTACCTGACCTATACTGATACCCTCAACTCCTTAACCGAGTCTAAAACCATAAGGTCTGTCCAAGATTTGACCTAGAACATTATTAAAAAACCTAATAACATACACTAAAATCATATCCATAACATAAATAACTCTTTTATATAATATATTATTAGTTTTAATGTATTTGTACTCATTATATTTAAAATGGTAAAGATAGTATAAGATAGTTTATATAGCTTTTTCACCCAACCCAAACAACAACATGTTATACTAATGAATGGGAAAGAGTATAGAGTTATATAATAGTAATAAATTTTTGAATGAAACAAATTTTTTGGATATTAAATTATTACAATGGATAATGATATTTTGAAATATTGGAGATAATAAGGTAATTGAAAAGGACTCTATAGAACTAGGAACTATCTTTTGATGAATTCTCCCCTTGAAATGGGTTCCATTAAAATGAAAGGATTTGGATTCTTTCCTGAGAATGGTGGCTTCCAAATATATGATAATATTATTTTATAGAAATATTATATTGTTATTCAATATATAACTAATGTAAAAGGGTGGTCTAGTAGCAGTATATAAGGGGACCTTTTATAAGTAATTTTCCTGTGGCATTCCCACAAATACATATTTCTTAATGTATAAAGTTTTCATTTTGAAATAAAAGAGGATACAAAATGTACAAATAATGGAGATGGATCCTGAATAATCTTATACACATAATTTGAAAATGATGTTTCATGAAATTTTAAGATTTTACCACGTATTTTAACCCTTTTACCTCATTTTACCTTTATAGTGCAAAATCACTTTTACCTCAGTGAAATATTTTTATGACTAAAAATTAAATTTAACTTAATACATAATTATGATGATTTGAATAAAAAAATTAAAAATTTAGAAAATTAACTTTTACAAGAAAATATAAAATATATAAAAACTTATTCTATAGAAAATTTTCTTCTGAAACATCAAGTGTTTTTAATCTTATTTTACATATATTTGTAATTAAATAACTATTAATATATTTATAATTAAATAAGTGTTAATATATTTTTTTATCTATTGAAAAATATTATTAGAATCATACTTTAAAGGTGATCAATTAAATATATGATGTTAAAAATACATGGCACTTAAAAAATAACTCTTTGAAAAATAAACACTTTTAAGATTAAATGATTTTAATCACAACCCCTTAAAACTAATTATTTATCTCCTAACCATCCAATTTTATAAATTAATTAGTATTAGAATATTTGTTTTAATTTTATAATCACAATAAATATTTCTTTAAAAATTAAATGTAATGTTTAAAAATAAAAAAAATATTATACTTTTATTTAAGTTTAGAATTATTTATTATTTATAAAAAATATTACATTTAATTTCTTTCTAATAATTCCACAAATTCAATTTTCCTATTGTTTTTATGTATAACTTGTGACCATGTATCAAAAAACCATGAATTCAATGGATATATATCCAATTACCATTTTTAGAGTAGTCATATTTCATTTCAATATATAGATTTACACATATCACAAAATTCATTCATCCTATTTAATTATATATCAACGTGTCCATTATATTTATAATTTTTACCCTTTTTTCTCAAGTTATAATATCAAATTTGTCCAACAACCACCCATGCCAAAAATAAATCAATGTCATGATCCCAACTACATCTCTCTGCCTCCATATCATCTCATCAACAGAAACTAACCAAATCATATAATCAATTATAACAAAAAATGAAACAAAAATTTAAACTAAAGATAATAAATCATAATTAAAGTTAAATAATTGATAAAATTTCAATATACCATTGAAACTAAAAACTATCATAACTGTCTTCTGAAAACTTTTGCAGATTATAATGGTTCACCTCTTACCTATTTCTAGAATCTTCCACTGACAATGAAAACCATAATAATTCAGAAAACAAATGTGAATTGGAAAAGACAAAGAATATATTCGTAATGTTTCAGATAAGATTTTTTATTTTTTTAACAAAATAGAAGAAATTTTAACATAAAACCAATAATATATATTGTAAAACACTTTGAAAAAAAAACATACCAATTTAAGATCATATTCAACACTTTAAACTGGAAAGGGATAAGTAAATATTCTAATTTATTTTTAAAGGGACGTGTGGTGTGCTTGAAATTTATTTAACATTTTTTTAAAAAATATTTTGATATTATAGAATTTCATTTAATTAAAAAACAACAAATATGAAGTTTTCCCATGATTTCACATCAATATGTGATTTTTTTCTATGGTTTTGACCGTTCCATGAACATTTTAGTGTTTTGAAACAATAAAAATGCATTTATGACCATAATAGGAAAACTGTTATTCGGAATGATGTTCCATTGTTTCCTAAATTTCACAATTAAATCTATGATAATTTTCACTAGAAATCTAGGCAACTTGATGTCATTTTTTTTACTATTCCATGCATGTTTTAGTGTTTTAAAACACTAAAAATGTGTTTATAGCCATAAGGGGAAAACTGTCACCGAGAGCATGTAATTGGTTCCTACATTTCAAAATTAAAAATATTGTGGTTATACACCAATTTTAGGATAATACGAAATAATTATACTTGTTTTAAGAGTTCCACACACATTTTAGTGTTTCAAAACACTAAAAATGCATTTACATCCATAACAAGAAAACTATCATTCAGAATGAGATTCCATCAGAACCTAGAATTTAAAATTAAAAATAAAGTGGTTGTCCCATAATTTAAAATAAATATGAGGTCTTTTTCTTAGTTTTTACCATTCCACCACGTTTTAGTGTTTTAAAACATTAAAAATGTGTTTAGATCCATAATGAGAAATCCATAATTTAGAATGATGGGTCATCAGTTCCTACATTTCATAATTAAATCTACAGTAATTGTTCCCAGATTTCAAGATAATATGATGTCATTTTCTAATTTTTGACTATTCCACACAGATTTTAGTGTTCTAAAACACAGAAAAATAATTTATAGCCAAAATAAGAAATATTCAAAATGATGTGTTGTTATTTCCAACATTTAAAAATTAAATCTAAGGTGGTTTTCCCTTGATTTCAGGATAATCCAATGTCATTTTTCGGTTTTTGACCATTTCACGCATGTTTTAGTGTTTTAAAACACTAATAAAAATTTACATCCATAATGGAAATACTATCATTCGGAATGACATGTCGTCAGTTCTTATATTTCACTATTAAATCTATCGTGGTTTTCCCATGATTTCAGAAAAATCAAACATTGTTTTTCTAGTTTTGATCGTTCGGCACCTGTGTTAGTGTTTAAAAAACACTAAAAAAGATTTTATAGAAATAATGTGAAAAACTTTATTAGGAATGATGTTTCATTAGTTTCAAAATTATAAAATTAAATATATAGTCATTTTCCCATGATTTTAAGACAATCAGTCATCGTTTTCTAGGTTCTAACAGTTCCACAAAAGTTTTATGGTTTTAAAACACTAAAAATGCATTTACAACAATAATATGAAAATTAGTCATTCAGGATGATTTTTCATTATTTACTACATTTCAAAATCAAATATATAAAATTATTCCCCTAATTTCATGGAAATAAGATGTTATTTACATTTTTTAGACCTTTCAATGCATGTTTTAGTGTTTTAAAACACTAAAAACGCGTTTATAATCAAAATGGGAAAACCTTCATTCATAATGACGTTCTTTTGGTTCTTAAAATTTTAAATTGAATCTATGATCATCGTGCCTGAATTTTATGGAAATATGACATTGCTTTCCTAGTCTTGATCATTCCACACACATTTTAATGTTTAAAAACACTAAAACAATTTTTATGTCCATAATGGGAAAACCGTCACTTAGGATAATGTTATATCGGTTCCTACATTTAAAAATTAAATATATGGTGGTTATAACTTTATTTCAAGGTAATATGATATAATTTTCATGGTTTTGACCCTTCTATATACATTTTAGTGTTTTAAAACACTAGAAACATGTTTACGACCATAATAGGAAAACAATAATTAAGAATGATGTGTCATCAGATCCTACATTTCAAAAATAAATCTATGGTCCTTTTCCCATAATTTCAAGTCAATCTAATAACTTTTCCAAGTTTTCATCATTCAACGCGTGTTTTAGTGTTTTAAAACATTAAAACATATTTACGACCATAACAAGAAACTGTCATTCACAATGGAGTTCTTCCAGTTCCTTCATTTAAAAATTAAATTTATGATCATTTTATTTTGATTTCAAGAAAATTTGACATTTTGTTCCCTGGATTTGACACCCAAACATGTGGTTTTAATGGATTTTATACCTTTCCTATGTTTTTACTGAGTAATTTGGATCAAATCACACATCAGATTGATGTGTTTTCTATTAAAACATGTGAAAAACAACTAAGCAGTGTTTTCCTTGGTTTTAGTAGAATTATTATTATTTTTCTTGGTTTTGACCATTTCACGCATGTTTTTGTGTTTTTAAACAATAAAAACATGATTACAGTTGTAACAGACAAACAATCTTTCAGAATGATGTGATGTCAGTTCCAACATATCAAAATTAAATATGAAGCCATTTTCCACTGATTTTATTACAATATAACATCATTTTTATAGTTATGACTATTCCATGGATGTTTTAGTATTTTAAAACACTAAAAATTCATTTATAATTATAATGGAAAAATTATCATTCATAATGACATATCAACGATTCCAACATTTTAGAATTAAACATACGGATGGTTTCCCTTTATTTTAGGGAAATATAACATCGTTTTCCATGTTTTCACCCCCTCCCCCACTTTTTTCAAGGTTTTTGTGCCTTTCATAAGTTTTTACTATGTCAAAACCACGAAAAAATTCTTGGAATGTTTTTAAACATCTTGATAATAATCTATGATTTATTTTTTATTTGTAGGAATCAACCAAATATCAATCCAGCCTAAGATGTAGTCTATATAACTATAACTGCATGTTTTCTATATAAAAATTCATTTTAGTGTTTTTATGTATATTTTATGTGTTCTTTTCAAATTCAACAGGCATGAAACAGATTCAAGCACATCAAAATAAAAAAAAATATTGAAATAAAAAACATAACACTATATATAAATACTAGAAAATTTACTCATGTCTTTTAAATTATTTTTTAATGAATATTAAATTAATATTACCTTTACTTAGTCTTAAAGAACTCATTTTTCCATGTTGTAGGATTGTGTCTACAATAATTATAATTAATTGGTAAGTTCACCTTATCACAAGAAAGCAGCCTAAGATTCATCCCATATATTTTGGTAGGGTCATCGATATGCACCATGAACTCATCACATTGACTAATAATCTTGAATTCTTTTAGGTCCCATACATCTTTTGTGTTCATATTTATACAACTTATATGATTTCCTTTATATTTTTGATAAATTCATTTAACAATGAATAAAATATAATGTTTAAAACAAATGACATGCATAAAAGTAACTGAAACCTTCCAATATCCCCTCTATGGAGGGGTGACCAACTACTCCATCATCAGAGGTGAATTTGGTGGTGGACTGCCAGTGAAATATGGGGAAATGGCTAACTCACTAGTAGTTTCCCATATAATGGAATCACTAGGACCATCAAGTGATAATGGTAGTGGTGGCGTGCTCTATGATAATAATTATCTATAATCATAAAATATTTTTTCTCTCAAAATTCATTCATTTAAAAATTTTAAGGTATATTAAATTTATAAAAAATTAAAATCAAAAAAATTACAGAAATAAAATAAAAAGAATAATTTTTATATGTATAAAACACTTAGGAATAATGAACTGTAATATAATTTCATTACCAAATTATAAATTTTTGTATCGTCATCTTCAATATTTTTATTGTTATCAACCTCTATTATGATTATTCCTTTATTTTCACCCTATATTATAAGTTCTAATGTTTTTACATTGTTAGGAAAAAACTATTCAATATTTTGTGGTTGATGAGGCTTACTATCACAAAGCACCAATTGTTCGTCATCACCTATATCACATTATTCTTTTTTCTTTAAGTTCCCAACAACTCTCCAACCATTATATATTTCACTATCCACATAATAAACTGTCATCTCATGTGGATCCATGATAAATGGATCATTCTCTATACACTCACTAGTATCCATCATGTGAGAAAAATTGATAGAATTAAAATTTAATGAATCTTTCATTATACCGAAATAAATATTGAACCAGGTTCATTTGAATAAAACAACTAAAACCTAGCCATGATAGTTAGTTAAATTATATCAATTAGATTCACATAGTATCCCACCTCTAAAAATGTAAAGATAAAACTATTTTAAGTTTTCAAATCTTCTTCATGATAAATTGAAAGAAATCTGAATCCATGAATATAACGACCCACACTTTACATACATTGTTAATACTTCAAAATTGAATCACACTTATTACAACATATGACAAAACCACAAAGGACCGTATAGGTATAGTGTCTTTAGAAACTGGGGAAACATAAACAACTGGTTCATAAATCTTCTACAGTGTCTCCCATTTATTTCATCATATCTAGGGTCCCTTTTAGCATATTCTACTTAATATCCATCTTCCTGACCTGGGGAAAAGAAAACATAAAAGGGTGAACTCAAATGCTCAGCAAGGGCAAATAAAGGAAATAAAAATCATATCATATCTTTATGAAAATCAAAACCTGCAAAAGAGATCATAATATCTTAACATGGAATAAATCATAGAAGTGAAAATGAGATCCCCATAATCATAACATAAAACTTGAATCTTTGTGGCATGCACACATAATCATGGAAAATCATTTCTTGTTAGTCATGACTCATTGCCAAGACTATCTTAGTGGACAAAGTCCCTTTCTGAACCGAGTTCACTCCTCGTTTCAGTCCTGTATCACTGAACCGAAATAACCTTCCGTTCCAGCCATGTCTATCTCATGAGATATAAAATCATTACCCAATGCATTGGAGGGAGATATAGGTCCCACCCATCTTATAATGAATCCTTTCTTATGTGTTCCACATAATCATAAAACATACATCATCGCATAACACATATAACAAAAATGGGATTCTTGAAACATCATGACATCATAAATCAATTCATATATGATAAAGGAATTCATAAACATAATTCCATCACAACATAGTCAAACCAATGTAAAAATATGGATAGAAACAGAACCCTTTATTATCTTAGATGGAAAATAATTTTGATAAAACACTTGAATTGAATTCTTGAGGAAAATATCCTTTCTTCTTCAAAAACATTTTTCCTTTCATAACATGTCATACAACTTTAAAATAAAAGAAGTTGATTAAAAATAAACTTGAAAACTTGTAAAGGAAGCTTCTTTGAAGTAATGTTTTAAAAATCCATTCATGCCGTATAAGTTAAAAAAACATTCTTCGTACTTTTGTCGGAAAAGTCAAAAAGTACCTCGTACAAAAAAAACGACAAAAGATTCCTTTCATATTCTTTACTAAAAACTCACCGAAGGGTAAAATTGGATTTAAACTATTGTAAGTGGATGGAAAAAATATTACATATTGAGTGTACATGGATGTGGATGATAAAATACACCCCAGTAAATACTTACGAATAAACAATCTCGGATAAAAATGAGATTGTGATATTTCCCTTACCTTAGGTCCGATTTGCTTTGTTCGTGTCCGAAGCTCCTGTATAATGGTTTAAATAATGTTATTGACTTATTCCAGAATCATACATATTGATATGAGATCATATATGGTCATATTATTAGCTTCTTGTTAGTAATATTTCAATGTTACTTGTTACTCGGGTCTTTATAACTTTTTGTTCTTATGCGTGTTTTGTCGAATAAATTCTTATTCTTATCTTTAGGTTATAGATAATTCATGTCCAGAATGGTATTAGTGTAGTATATACCATATTCATTCATTCAATTCATTTATATAATCATTATGAAATGAAGATCATGTAGAACGAGTCGCATCACATCATGGAGACGGTATTCCGTACGTACGCACGAGTGATGATATCGTTCCTATGATCGTGGAATTGTATTGGAGTATATATATATATTATTTCAGTATCAATATTACTTAATAATAATCATATATAGTTACTGATTACACCATTATACCCATCCTTGTAAGGTGATGGTGGAAAATAGATTACACCACGGCGTGGAGACGGTATTCCGTACGTACGCACGCGCGGTGATTTCATTTTTCCGTAGGATGGATAGAAGGTGAATTAGGGTTGTTTCATATTTATAATAACATATCAGTATGTAATTAATACTGATGTTATTACTTTATCATGAAACAACTAAAGAAGAAGAAGTTGAAGAAGAAAGAAATTGAAAAGATCGGTAATGGATATTACCTCTTCTTTGGAACGCCTTTTTGAATCATCCACTTAAGGAACTAAGATTGGTCTTTGGAGAAGACCAGGACCTCTAGGATTATTCTAGGGAAGTGGATAAGTGAAAATGGCAGGGGTTGGCCGAGCTTGAGTGCTCAAATTGGTGTGAGGAGGAGGGGGAGGAGGTGCCCTTTTATAAGGGAGGAGAGGGGCACCTTAGGAATATCTCAAAATATTATTTTATATTAAAGTCAAAATCGGTTTATAATGGTTCCAAAGGGTCTTATTTCGAAGCTAAAGTGGGGATGGGTCGAAATCCTATCAACCAATAGGATTTAGACAAGGTTAGGGTATTATTTTAACCTTATCAATTAGATTTAACTCTAAGTTAATTAATTTAACTTTTACCGTGTCTTTTTGTTTTCTTTCACTATATGGTTAATACACTTACTATAACATGCCAAACGAACCCCAAATAGTTTATTATTAATATATATATCCTTATCTAAGTCATTTGGCCGAACCTTAGATTTTTAGGAATAAAATAACAATTAATAATATAATATTTGATTTAAAAACTATTTTGTGTCAATTTTGACACTATTTGATATATGATTTTTGTAAAAGTCATAACAGAATTATATGTTCGAACCAAGTTGATTAAATCAATACTAATATATCATAGTAACCTAGAAAATTAGTGGAATTCATAAAAAGTCTCAAATTACATTTATTTTGGTATTTATATTATCAATTTTGTCAATATTTCATTAATAAGATAATTACTGCATCATCTTTGTGTCATAAATAAATTAAATTATTTGATGTCTAAAAATTACAAATAAAATACCATCATGTAGGAAATCTT
Source organism: Viscum album (assembly GCA_963277665.1). Taxonomy (NCBI): domain Eukaryota; kingdom Viridiplantae; phylum Streptophyta; class Magnoliopsida; order Santalales; family Viscaceae; genus Viscum; species Viscum album. The sequence goes on along the minus strand of OY728163.1, from coordinate 75,936,751 downwards.
TTTAGCTTTCTAATGAATATTTACAATCGAATGTATCTTATGTATAACCCTATATTAAAAATGATTTACCTATTAAACTTTGATTTTAACTATTTTAACCCTTCTTTAAATAAATTAATAATAAATGTCCTAATCTAATCCAAGTGGGCCTAAATGGTCATATTTTATTACTAAGTTTGTTTTTGGTCGAATTAAACTTGTCCAATAGAATTAGGACATGTGTTAGGGTAATATTAATATCATATTTACCCTTAGTTACCCTATTTACTATTAACCGCGGTAAAAATAGTAAAAAGTTACTATTCACCAAAAAATTATTTTCATCTCATTGAACCACATTTTAGTCCTTGATATTAACCGTGTCTCTCGGATTTTTTGAAATTCCATTCACAGAAGCGGTAAAATTAAGTTTTATGCAAAATTCAGTTTTTAACCTACCACTTAGTGGTTTCACTATTCATCAAAAATTGAAAGTTTTCAGAAAAATACCAAAATTTCACCCTAGGCTAATTTCGATATTCTGAGTCCAAAAATGAAGTCCATTTTGAAAAATAAAATTTATAAAATTTTAAAAAGTGGTTATTACTATTCATAACGGCTAGTTTTAATAGCATATTGTTGTTTAGTGAAACTCGGTATTGCGTACGACGCAAGCTATCGAGGAAGGTCGCGATTGCGTGTAAAGCAAGCCAAGCAAGTGTTGTGTAGAAAAAGATTCCTTTGATTATTTATATAACATAAAAGTCTCGGGTGTTACATTCTACCCCCCTTAAAAAGAATTTCGCCCTCGAAATTCGTCACTTTGCAACAAACAAATGAGGATACTTCTCCGTCATCATATCCTCAAGCTCCCATGTAGCTTCTTCAAGTTGGTGGTTTCTCCATAAAACTTTCACCAAGCGAGTGGTCTTGTTTCGTAGGACTTTTTCGCTACGATCCAGAATCTCTATCGGCTGTTCTTCATAAGAAAGATCTTGCTCCAGCGGTACAACTTCTGAGCTGAGTACATGTGAAGGATCTGGTATGTACTTTCTCAGGAGAGATACGTGGAACACATCGTGAACTTGAGAGAGATTCGGTGGAAGCGCCAATCGGTAAGCTACCTTCCCAACACGATCCAGTATTTCAAAAGGACCAATATATCTAGGGCTCAACTTCCCCTTCTTTCCAAATCTCATAACCCTCTTCCAGGGAGATATTCGTAAGAACACTTTATCACCCACTTCAAACTCTAGGTCTTTTCTTCGGTTGTCGGCATAACTTTTCTGTCGACTCTGAGCTGCTCTTATGTGTTGTTGAATAGATCTGACCTTTTCTGCCATTTCATCAACGAGATCAGGTCCTAATAGCTTTCTTTCCCCAACTTCATCCCAGCAAGTTGGAGTCTAGCATTTCTTTCCATAGAGAGCTTCATAAGGAGCCATCTGAATACTGGAGTGAAAGCTATTATTATAAGAAAATTCCACCAAAGGTAGGTGTTGATCCCAACCTCCTTTGAAATCCATAGAGCAAGCTCTCAACATATCTTCTAGGGTTTGAGTTGTTCTCTCAGACTGACCGTCTGCCTGGGGATGATAAGCAGTGCTGAAACTCAACTCTGTATCCAGAGTATGCTGAAGACTTCGCCAGAACTTCGAGGTAAATCTCGGATCTCGATCAGATATAATAGAAAGTGGTACTCCATGCAATCTTACCACTTCCTTTACATATATCCTGGCAAGCTGATCTAGAGAGAAATCCTCTCTAATAGCAATGAAGTGTGCAGACTTTGTAAGACGATCAACTATGACCCAGATAGCATTATTGCCTTTGGATGTTTTAGGAAGTCCTGTGACAAAGTCCATAGTGATGTTTTCCCATTTCCATTCGGGTATGGGTAATGGTTGTAACATCCCCTTAGACTTCTGTCTCTCAGCTTTAACTTGTTGACAAACCAAGCATCAAGAGACATATTCAGCAACATCTCTTTTCATGCCATCCCACCAGAAGTACTCTTTCAGGTCCCTATACATCTTCGTGCTTCCAGGATGAATAGAGAATGAAGAACTATGAGCCTCATCCAGCAGCTCTTTCTTTAATTCGGGGATGGGAGGAACACAAACCCGATTCCTGAACTTTATTATCCCATCACAATCAAGGTTGAATTCAGGAACATTTCTCACCTTCTTTTGTAACTCGACATCTTCTTTCTGTGCCTCTTTAATCTTCACATGTATAGATGGTTGAACATTCATTTGAGAAAGATAAGATTTTTCCCCTTCCATTATAATTCTAAGATCCATGCTTTGTAAATCCATAAATATTGGATCTTTTGTGATCCTCATCATGGATGAACTAGCATGGTCTTGTCGACTTAATGCATCTTCCACCTTGTTTGCTTTCCCAGGGTGGTAATGGATTGAGCAGTCATAATCCTTAATCAGCTCCAACCATCTTCTTTGGCGCATATTCAGCTCCTTTTGTGTGAAAATATACTTTAAACTTTTATGATCAGTATAAATATCACACCTTTCACCATAAAGGTAATGCCTCCAAATCTTTAATGCAAAGATTACCGCAACCAACTCCAAATCATGTGTTGGGTAATTTTGTTCATGGATTTTCAACTGTCGTGAGGCATAAGCTATCACCATATCATTTTGCATAAGAACACACCCCAATCCCTTCTTGGATGCATCACTATAGATCACAAACCTTTCTCCACTACAAGGCAGTGTGAGCACAGGTGCACTGGATAACCTTCTTTTCAGCTCCTTGAAATTCTCTTCACATTCCTCTGTCCAGACAAACTTAACTCCTTTCCGAGTAAACTTGGTGAGTGGATTAGATAATCGTGAAAAATCTTTTACAAAACGTCGATAATATCCAGCCAAACCAAGAAAACTTCGGATCTCAGTTACTATTGTTGGTCTTGACCATCTTTCGATAACCTCTGTTTTTGCTGGATCCACAGATATCCCCTCTTTTGAGATTATATGACCCAAAAATGCAACTTTTTGAAGCCAAAATTCACACTTGGTAAATTTGGAATAAAGCTTCTCCTTTTCTCAGGGTCTTCAATATAATTCTCAAGTGATCTTCATGCTCTTCCTTGCTCTTTGAATAGACAAGAATATCGTCTATAAAGACTACCACAAATTGATCAAGATAGTCTCTAAAGACTCTATTCATTAGATCCATGAAGATAGCAGGGGCATTAGTAAGACCAAATGGCATCACTATAAATTCATAGTGTCCATACCTTGTACGGAAAGCCGTCTTTGGTATATCCTCCCTTTTGACCCTTAATTGATGATACCCTGAACGAAGATCAATCTTGGAAAAGAATTGAGCTCCGCGTAGTTGGTCAAATAAGTCATCAATGCGTGGGAGAGGATATTTGTTCTTGATAGTGATCTTGTTAAGTTCTCGATAATCAATGCAGAGTCTCATTGATCCATCTTTCTTCTTAACAAATAGAACAGGTGCTCCCCAAGGTGACGCACTAGGGCGTATGAATCCCTTATCAAGATTCTCTTGGAGTTGCTTCTTCAATTCCTGCAACTCAATTGGGTCCATTCTATAAGGTGTCTTTGAAATAGGAAAAGCACCCGGTACGAGTTCTATTGAAAACTCAACTTCACGATTTGGTGGAAGACCCGGTAATTCCTCCGGAAAGACATCATCAAACTCCCGTACAATGGGCATATTCTTAATCGTGAGTTTCTCACCAACTATTTGAGATAAATAACCTTCATTTAGTGGAATCAATACCCATAAGATGGAAGAAATTTCCACTGGAAGGTTATGTTCATCCTTGCATTGATAGACGATCGTAGGTTGATCTGGAATATGAAATGTGACTTCCCTTCTTTGGCAATTGATATGAGCTCCATGTAGAGAATGCCAATCCATGCCAAGAATCACATCAAATTCCACTAAAGGAAGGATCACAAGATTTTCAGGACGCACTTTCCCACAAACTTCGATCGGAGAAGAATTATAAACTTCTGATGCGATTGATGTGCCATTAGGTGTTGTCACAGCTAACTCAACATCTAATTGTTGAGGTAATACGGTGATACCCTTAGAAAATTTTTCAGAAATAAAAGAGTGGGTGGATCCAGAATCAAATAAAACATTTGCTACTTTAGAGTGGATGGTAAGTGTACCTTTCACCACATCGTTATCGTACTCCACATCGCTGATAGAAATTTCATGTGACTTTCCTTTTTCTTTAGCCTTAAGAGTTTGTTGACGTCGACCATCATCATCAACCCTTGGATTTGGGCATTGATTGGCATAATTCCCCATCTCCTTGCACTTGAAACATTGAAGTGTAGCAGGTTCATTCTGTGTATCCCTTCCTTTGTTTGCATCATTAGACATCTTCTTCCCATTATCACGGCATTCAAATGCCCGATGACCTTCCTTTCCACATTTAAAACATTTACTTGTCCCTTTAAGACAACTCCCTCCATGTTTCTTTCCACACTTTGAGCATAAGGGAAAGGTCATCTTCTTTTCTGTGTGCTCTTTAGATTTTTCTTTGAATTCCATCTTCCTCTTCTTATCAAACCCATGTGACTGATGGGTTACTCCAATCTCCATCTCGACTTTGAGAGCACATCGAACGATTTCCTCATAGCTATTGAAGTCCCTTATGGCTAACGCCCTTCGAAGACTTGGTTTTAAGCCACTAAAGAATCGATCGATCTTACTCTCAGGTTGGATAATAATACCAGAAGCGTACCTTGCAAGTCTGGTAAAATTTGCTTCATAGGTACCAATAGATTCATCATCCCTTTGCTTCAGTTCAAGGAACTCTTTCTCCATCTTTGTTCGGAGAATACGAGGGAAGTACTTATTGAAAAATAAGTTCTTGAACTCGTCCCATTCCATAGACTCAATTTCATCCCTTTGCCTCGTATTCTTAACAAGATTCCACCATTGATCCGCATCTCCTTCCAAACGATACACTGCTAGGATGACTTTATCATGCTCAGAACATTTAAGAACTGAAAATATCTTTTCAGTAGTACTAATCCATTGTTAAGCAACTAATGGATCAGTAGACCCGCTGAAAGATGGTGGACGCTGCCTCATGAAGGATTCAACAGAATGTTGCTCCCTCCTTTGTTCGTTTGGAAATCCTGCATGATTCATAGCTTGAGAAAGTTGTGTGAGCATGGCTACAAGATTTTGCATTCCAGCTCCCATATCGTTTGGTTGCTCAGGGGGACAATCATTGCATTGCCCATCGCATTCCGCATTAACACGGTTCCTTCGGGTTCCAGCCATTGACTAAAACCAAGAAGAATAGTGTGAGCAACACTAATTATAATAGGAAACCACATAATTCAAGAATAAAATTTTCATGCTTAAGGTCTTATCCTAGGTTATTATGTCCATTTCTAAGATTGTGTTCTATGCTTAGACTTATCCTTAGGGTTCTTACTAAGGCTTTCACATCCTAGTTTCCAAAGGTTGACTATACCTTTCCTCTGATACCAACTATAACGACCCACACTTTACATACATTGTTAATACTTCAAAATTGAATCACACTTATTACAACATATGACAAAACCACAAAGGACCGTATAGGTATAGTGTCTTAAGAAACTGGGGAAACATAAACAACTGGTTCATAAATCTTATACAGTGTCTCCCATTTATTTCATCATATCTAGGGTCCCTTTTAGCATATTCTACTTAATATCCATATTCCTGACCTGGGGAAAAGAAAACATAAAAGGGTGAGCTCAAATGCTCAGCAAGGGCAAATAAAGGAAATAAAAATCATATCATATCTTTATGAAAATCAAAACCTGCAAAAGAGATCATAATATCTTAACATGGAATAAATCATAGAAGTGAAAATGAGATCCCCATAATCATAACATAAAACTTGAATCTTTGTGGCATGCACACATAATCATGGAAAATCATTTCTTGTTAGTCATGACTCATTGCCAAGACTATCTTAGTGGACAAAGTCCCTTTCTGAACCGAGTTCACTCCTCGTTTCAGTCCTGTATCACTGAACCGAAATAACCTTCCGTTCCAGCCATGTCTATCTCATGAGATATAAAATCATTACCCAATGCATTGGAGGGAGATATAGGTCCCACCCATCTTATAATGAATCCTTTCTTATGTGTGCCACATAATCATAAAACATACATCATCGCATAACACATATAACAAAAATGGGATTCTTGAAACATCATGACATCATAAATCAATTCATATATGATAAAGGAATTCATAAACATAATTCCATCACAACATAGTCAAACCAATGTAAAAATATGGATAGAAACAGAACCCTTTCTTATCTTATATGGAAAATAATTTTGATAAAACACTTGAATTGAATTCTTGAGGAAAATATCCTTTCTTCTTCAAAAACATTTTTCCTTTCATAACATGTCATACAACTTTAAAATAAAAGAAGTTGATTAAAAATAAACTTGAAAACTTGTAAAGGAAGCTACTTTGAAGTAATGTTTTAAAAATCCATTCATGCCGTATAAGTTAAAAAAACATTCTTCGTACTTTTGTCGGAAAAGTCAAAAAGTACCTCGTACAAAAAAAACGACAAAAGATTCCTTTCATATTCTTTACTAAAAACTCACCGAAGGGTAAAATTGGATTTAAACTATTGTAAGTGGATGGAAAAAATATTACATATTGAGTGAACATGGATGTGGATGATAAAATACACCCCAGTAAATACTTACGAATAAACAATCTCGGATAAAAATGAGATTGTGATATTTCCCTTACCTTAGGTCCGATTTGCTTTGTTCGTGTCCGAAGCTCCTGTATAATGGTTTAAATAATGTTATTGACTTATTCCAGAATCATACATATTGATATGAGATCATATATGGTCATATTATTAGCTTCTTGTTAGTAATATTTCAGTGTTACTTGTTACTCGGGTCTTTATAACTTTTTGTTCTTATGCGTGTTTTGTCGAATAAATTCTTATTCTTATATTTAGGTTATAGATAATTCATGTCCAGAATGGTATTAGTGTAGTATATACCATATTCATTCATTCAATTCATTTATATAATCATTATGAAATGAAGATCATGTAGAACGAGTCGCATCACATCATGGAGACGGTATTCCGTACGTACGCACGAGTGATGATATCGTTCCTATGATCGTGGAATTGTATTGGAGTATATATATATATTATTTCAGTATAAATATTACTTAATAATAATCATATATAGTTACTGATTACACCATTATACCCATACTTGTAAGGTGATGGTGGAAAATAGATTACACCACGGCGTGGAGACGGTATTCCGTACGTACGCACGCGCAGTGATTTCATTTTTCCGTAGGATGGATAGAAGGTGAATTAGGGTTGTTTCATATTTATAATAACATATCAGTATGTAAGTAATACTGATGTTATTACTTTATCATGAAACAACTAAAGAAGAAGAAGTTGAAGAAGAAAGAAATTGAAAAGATCGGTAATGGATATTACCTCTTCTTTGGAACGCCTTTTTGAATCCTCCACTTAAGGAACTAAGATTGGTCTTTGGAGAAGACCAGGACCTCTAGGATTATTCTAGGGAAGTGGAGAAGGGAAAATGGCAGGGGTTGGCCGAGCTTGAGTGCTCAAATTGGTGTGAGGAGGAGGGGGAGGAGGTTCCCTTTTATAAGGGAGGAGAGGGGTACCTTAGGAATATCTCAAAATATTATTTTATATTAAAGTCAAAATCGGTTTATAATGGTTCCAAAGGGTCTTATTTCGAAGATAAAGTGGGGATGGGTCGAAATCCTATCAACCAATAGGATTTAGACAAGTTTAGGGTATTATTTTAACCTTATCAATTAGATTTAACTCTAAGTTAATTAATTTAACTTTTACCGTGTCTTTTTGTTTTCTTTCACTATATGGTTAATACACTTACTATAACATACCAAACGAACCCCAAATTGTTTATTATTAATATATATATCGTTATCTAAGTCATTTGGCCGAACCTTAGATTTTTAGGAATAAAATAACAATTAATAATATAATATTTGATTTAAAAACTATTTTGTGTCAATTTTGACACTATTTGATATATGATTTTTGTGAAAGTAATAACAGAATTATATGTTCGAAACAAGTTGATTAAATCAATAATAATATATCATAGTAACCTATAAAATTAGTGGAATTCATAAAAAGTCTCAAATTACATTTATTTTGGTATTTATATTATCCATTTTGTCAATATTTCATTAATAAGATAATTACTCCATCATCTTTGTGTCATAAATAAATTAAATTATTTGATGTCTAAAAATTACAAATAAAATACCATCATGTAGGAAATCTTTTTAGATTTCTAATGAATATTTACAATAGAATTTATCTTATGTATAACCCTATATTAAAAATGATTTACTTATTAAACTTTGATTTTAACTATTTTAACCCTTCTTTAAATAAATTAATAATAAATGTCCTAATCTAATTCAAGTGGGCCTAAATGGTCATATTTTATTCCTAAGTTTGTTTTTGGTCGAATTACACTTGTCCAATAGAATTAGGACATGTGTTAGGGTAATATTAATATCATATTTACCCTTAGTTACCCTATTTACTATTAACCGCGGTAAAAATAGTAAAAAGTTACTATTCACCAAAAAATTATTTTCATCTCATTGAACCACATTTTAGTCCTTGATATTAACCGTGTCTCTCGGATTTTTTGAAATTCCATTCACAGAAGCGGTAAAATTAAGTTTTATGCAAAATTCAGTTTTTAACCTACCACTTAGTGGTTTCACTATTCATCAAAAATTGAAAGTTTTCAGAAAAATACCAAAATTTCACCCTAGGCTAATTTCGATATTATGAGTCCAAAAATGAAGTCCATTTTGAAAAATAAAATTTATAAAATTTTAAAAAGTGGTTATTATTATTCATAACGGCTAGTTTTAATAGCATATTGTTGTTTAGTGAAACTCGGTATTGCGTACGACGCAAGCTATCGAGGAAGGTCGCGATTGCGTGTAAAGCAAGCCAAGCAAGTGTTGTGTAGAAAAAGATTCCTTTGATGATTTATATAACATAAAAGTCTCGGGTGTTACAATGAATATTATAGGAATAAAATCTATTAGTCTGCCTTTGAGGAACTCAATCCAAAAACATCAAATCATTCGATAGTTCACCTCGATTGTCAAAATTTGTTATGTAGAAAAATATATATAATTTATTACATTCAATATAGACAAAATAACTACACATCAATAATATGAATATGATTATAAAATTACACAATGGGTGAACCATTCGACAAGATCCTTAGTAACATCTTTTGTTAATTCCATCTCATTTTGATCTTGACCCCTTATCCGCCTATCTATTTGTAGTTGTGATTCTTAAATAATTGGATTTAAAATAACACTATTGAGTAACACATATCTATGTGCTTGTAGAAACTCCAATTCAGTCAGTGTAAAAATTTTCCACATTCCTATTGGTCATACAATAGTTGTAAATACTGATGAATTATTTTCAAAACTAGAATTAGTTACGATGTGGTCAACACATATAGTGTGATGTAATCTAGTCTCAATCCCCTCCAAAAACCAAGAACAGAAGGTAAACAACTCTTCAGTTATGTAACCTTAAGAAATAATGCCTTCTAGTTGTGCTCTATTCATCACACATGATTTCAAAATACCTAAGTACTTGATTAAAAAATAAAAAACATATTAAAAAAATTACATAATGATTTGATAAAATATAATTTACCAATTAAAATAAAAAAAATATCAATGTACCTCAAAAATAGATACATCCATTGATAGTGTACCAATCTACCAATTTTAGATTCTTCAACCAAATGAGTTGTCAAATTATCATGACCATAAATAATGAAGGGGAAAATAAAATATCCCAATTACAAAGTGTTAAACTATTATTTATTAAAGTTTATCAAGATTAGTTGGATTTATAGTTCCTCCAAAAATCTCTCAAAAAAATGTAAAAAAATCAGCTATAACCATATTTAAATTATTAGGTAGAGGATTATGAAAATCCAATTGTAAAAACTACTCCATCTATATACTTGAATCCTGAATTTTTAATCCATGTAACTTTTGATTATTTATGTCAATAAACCAGGATATATTACTTAAAAATCTATCTAATGTTTGAAGGAATAAATTTTTCTCATGATTTTCCATTATAAAAATAGTTAAAGTATACTTTATTTTCCCATTTTATGACAAACCATTCTGTATACTCATTGATTCCAGATCTTTACAAGAATTAACATGATCATTCAATTCACTCTACTCATTAAGAACTATAAAAATTATGTTGTCACTTATTTTCTTCTCAATATGAATTATCCCAAGATTATGACATATCAAATTATACTCCCAATAATTATGTTTTAAAAATACACTCTTTTTATCCCAATATTGTGTTCCATCTTCTTTAGATATTGTACCTCGTACCCTTTTCCTACCTTCTTTAAAACGATGTAATTTTCAAGATTATTCAGGGACATTCATTAATTGGCCCAATTTTTCTAAACTAGATTTCACATTTGGAGAATTCCTCATTTTAATATCTTTATATAATTATGAATTTTAAAATATGAATTTATGATAAGAATCGATAAATTGAGGATGAATAAAAGAAAACCATTTTCTTCTATGATGTAATCATTGAGGTTCAAAATCAAAATTACAAATAGGACAATAAAACCATTATTTTTGTTCCAATCAAATAAATTTCCTTTTCCAAGAAATTCACAAATATTCCAAATTAAATTACAATTCAATTTGAATATTTGTCTCATTGAAGCATCATATTTTTCACACCATCATTCCATAATTATAACACATCATTGATTAGAGGTTGAAGTTATAAATCAATGTCATTCCAAGTCATTTTCTTTTAATGAATAATCATCGAAATAAATAATGAAGTCTTCTTTATAAAAATCCATGGAGTTAGATTATAGGGGATCAAAACAATTTGAAAAATGATATATTTAGTACTTAAAGTACAAAAGGGTTAAACCCATAAGAAGCCAACCCCAGCCGTACAATCCTAGGATGTGGAGAAAACTACAGATATAGAGAATCATACATCTTCCATGATGATGAATATTTTGGATGTCTCATCAATCCATCATTACTATTATGAGCATGGCACTTCATGTCGTCTCTAGTCTTATACAACATGAATAATATTCACAAGCATGATTTAAAAGGAAAGAAACATAATACCTTTGTAGTGGTTTTATTCTTCTATTTCATCTAGGGATTGCACTGATTTATACTCTAACAATTGTTTATTGTCTTTCATCTTCCTGTATGAAATCTTTTTCATTATTCTTTATCAGACTATTCTCCTCAGTAAAGCATGAAATCATTAAGGAATGGATGTATCTTTATATAGTCAAGTCCATGTTTTTTTATGACTTTATTCATCTCATATAATGATTCAAGGATCTTCTCTTCACTAAAGTCGTCATGAAGCAACTATAAAAACATGAAAATTGATATGTCAGCAATTCCTTAAAGACACTAGATATGATACAACATAAGTAGAAATGAAAACATTGAATACTTGTGACACCCTTCATACAATTATTGTTATTAAAATTCAAATAATTCATAAAAATCTTTTTTTTGGTCACTAATGTTCTGAGAAAGATTAACCTATGTAGGATCAACTAAAGGTTCTTTTGATCTATTTAAATCTTGGACATTATATTCTAAAAAACCAAATTCATCATTCAAAAAAAAATCAATTTGAATTATATAATGTTGGGTCACATTGTATTTTTTTGATAGTATTGTCATTGTTTTGACATTACATTAAACTTGATTCACCATTCCAAATCCAACATAAATAACAACCAGGAAACTATTTTAATGTCAAATTCTCATATACTTCATTTTTATTTAACCATAACATGAATTTTAAATCTGGACATAGAAATTTTATGCTACTATCCGTTAATCGGTTTGCAATTGCATCAGGTAAAAATTCTTCCAAACCCATGGAATATAGAGGTGTCTTTTAAGGTAAATAAATCAAACTTTTACATATAGGTATTATATTTTATTTTATCTATACATTCATATATAAATATATAAATTTTTAATAAAATAATTAAAATCAAAATTAAATATCACCCAACATCTCTATTGATTCTTTTATAACAACTATAATGGTAAATGGGATGAATCAAATAATGAAATTTTTCTTAACAAACTTCTAATATAAAAACATGAGTCAAATAAATTATTATTTCTCAGAAACATAGATGAATGTGATGAATCAAATAAAATATAATGGTGTATTCTTCCATAGTGTTGTAACTAATGAGGGTTTATTCCATTAGAAAATTGGCTACATTGATTAATGTATGAACCATTTACCATGATCTAACCAAGACCAAGAGAACCCATTTAAAATATGAATTAAATGTATACATTAATTGTATATCACAATATATCATGCATACCCAAAATATTCAACTATATATGTATATATTCCATTAAATTGGTTTAGTGTGACTTCATGTTGTTCCATGAATTATATAAATCACATTTGTTCAAATAAAATCAAATCAGATGTTCCTCTAATTTGAGATCAACTGAAAAAACACTATGTTAACAAGAATTTGAATAATTTATATTGTAGTTTTCAAATAATATGATAATAAATTAGACATTTTACACACAAAAAACTTCACACTATAATATGTTTTATAAAAAACATTTTTTTTATAATTAAATCAATGAAACTATGTTGGCGGTTTGAGTTACCATAATAAATAATTGACTATCATGCATGTGAAACATAACCCAAACTACTATATCACTATTTTATTGATTTTATTTAAAATAAGTTATTCCACACATATTCATAAAACAAGAATCATTATGATAAACTTTAAAAGGATCTAATATCACATTTTGTAGGACATTATCCTTAGATACCATTATTAGGGTTGTTTATGAAATCATGTGTGACCCTAAACCCTACCAACAATTTTTCATGAGTTGTAAAATAGCCTCAATTATATGTCTTCAAAAACATAGAGGCAGTAATATATATCTAACAAAGTGGAATTCATTAATATCAAATATAATCTAGTAAAATATGAACGTTCTAAATTCTATAACCAACATATATCAGAAAATAATTTATTTTTTTAATTTAATACCACATAACCAAAATTAATGATTATTATAACTCTAAACCACTAACTAAAAAATCCAAATAACATATTATAAGCCAAAATTATATATATAATTATATTCCAATAAATAAATAAAAATATATAATATTTTTGTCACCCATGATTTTCTATCTAATGCTACTTAATAATAAAATTAGGGTGAGGATGTTGTAACCTTTTGAGGGTCTGTGTTGACATCTAGGAGGGGATCTGAGTCAGGTAGAGGGAGCTTGGAGGGGGGAAAGGATAACATAACCAGCGAACTAGTCAGAGAGGAGGTCGGAGGGGGAGAGGGTCATGGGGTTAGGGGTCTAGGGGGTATTAGGGTTTAGGGGTTGTGGGCTCGGGCTCGGGGCCTCATGCTCGGCGTCGACATCGGGGAGAGAAGTGGTTGATGGGTGGGGGAAAGGGGTTCATGGGCTTTAGGTCGTTGCCAAACAAAGAGAATGAGGAAGTAATGGAGGTGGGGGAGGGGTCAGGGTTGAACAGAGGGCGTGATTTATGGAGATGGATTATGGTTGTTTTATACACATCGTAGCAGTTTAATTAAAACTGCTTCTAATTAAAACCATAAAAAACATCACGGTGTTTTTATTAAACTATCACTATATTATATATATTTTTCAACTGGGTTTATTTCATGATTGTTACTAGAATAAAAAAAATTAAATTATTCTAACCATCACTTTTTTATTGATTACATCATTATTATCATAAAAGTATGTCATCTTATATGGATGTTGATTTTGAAAATATTACTTTTATCATTTCTTGAGTAAAATACACTTTTAACTTTGAAATTAACTTTTTAAAAATAAAAATTCAGAAAACATTTTAAAAATTATTTTATTTAAAGATAAAATTGGGAATTTTTAAAGTAATATTTAATTTATTGATCATTCATGGCATTGGTAAATACCATTCATGTTTTACAAGTTGAAAAACAAATATTTATTTCACATTTTTAGTAAATGCCAAACGAGTGTTGTATTGAAAATGACATGAATATTCCATTTAATTTTTAAAAAAAAATTATATAATGAGTAAAAATTTTGTTAATAAATCATTTGAATAATATTATAAATATTTCTGAAAACATTATTAGAATAAATTTTTTTTGGAAGAAAAATAGGTTTTCGTCCTGATAGAGAAATAAAGACTATTTTTCGTAAAAAACTAATTTGAACTCTTTAGTACATAAAGATACGAATATGAAGAGAGAACATATATTATAAATATATAAATAAGTGAGAATAAATTTAATGAGTATCTTGAGAGATAGAAAATAATATATCATCATCAGAATAAAAAACATAAACAATATTGATAAATGATGATTTTGTATCATAAAACCCTTACCACTTTGGTAACACTGAATCATAAGCCCCATGAAGGAATAAACTAAAATTAAATATAGAATATAATTAGAATAATTAAATTAATTATATTACATGGCAAATGGTGTGTATATATTCCAAAAAAATAAAGATAGGTGCATAGTACAACTTATGTCTTAAAGAAGGGAAATTTTGACAAAAATCCCTTACCTTAAATCATGAATTTCGTTGTTCATGTTCAAACATCATGTATAATAAATATAATTTTATTATACATATATCAAAGAATCATAAATATATGTATCATACCATATATAATTTACTTATGACCTTGTATTAACCTTTTATTAATAATTCCATTTTGAAGTCATGTTTCGGGTAATAACTACTTTGTTTTTTGTATAAGTTTCAATTTTTTAATTTTGATTATCTTAAATTTATCATGATTCCACAATTTCTAAAATTTTACCATGATATAAATATCTTATATATTAAATATATTTTTATTTATAGTAATCCATAATATTTAGAGAAAGAAAATTAAACACATCGTTCATAGAGATGGTAAGCCGTATATACCCATGAATGGTGGTTCCATTTTCTCGATATATAGAAATAAAAAATCTTATAATAATATATAATCATTATAGAATAATTTATATGTCATATATATAACATATATTTCTTAAAATAATCCTTAATACCTTTCATCTAAAGTGTGAAAAAATCATATTTCTTTGTGAGGCTATATTCCGATGTAAACAAGAGTGGCAATATCTTATCCCCATAGAATAGAATATAAGGTGGTATACATGATATAATAATTATAAAAGTATAATAATATCATATATATATATATAATATAAATATTTAATCCATCATAATATACATTTGTGATAGGTGGTGATGGAATGAAAATAGTATCAGTTCACGATGTGGTAGTCTGTAGTAGACATGAATGATGATTGTGTATCCCATTTGATGGAAGAGAATATGTATATTCACCATTCACTAAACATAAAAAATATTTGTATAAGAAATATAATTTTGTTATTATATCATATTCTTTTAATAATAATTTAACGTGGTGGAGGATGAAATAAAATAAAATGCTCGGTTAGGCATGTTACCTATTTTTTGAACATCTTTTGGTTAGCAACAAAAAAAGTAGTAGGTTTGATTTCTCAAAAAAATAATGTTTTTAAGATGAAAGATATTTAATTAATTTACTTTATAAGGTATTTTATTAACCAATGGTTTTTGAAAGAGTGAGTATGAGATCAAAAATGTGGCCTCTTTAAGTGAGGTGAGTTGCACAATTTTAAATTTTCAAAGGAATATTGTGTACCCACGTTTTTTACATTCCAAAAGTATCCAAAATGGAGTATTTTGTAACCTTATAAATTATAAGGTCTAAATATAGAAATATAATGGTTTTTTAATAGTTTTTTTGTCATTTTTTCTGAAATATGTTTAGTTTAACCCCTCAATAATCTATTTTCACCTTAACCGCAACATTTTTTTTACTATTTTTAATATTTATTATGGTCAAAAATTAAGTTGAAATTATTATATAATATAAAATATTTTGATTAAAAATAAATATTCCATTTTCTCAAATCCCATTCACAAAATAGGAGAATTTTCATTTAATATTAAACCCACATACGTGATGAGAAAGTTGTTTTCTCAAGAGAAAATGTTCAAATGTTTAAAAAACTTTATATAATAAATTCAAAAATAAAATGATCCAAATTACCTAAATTGGTTTAATTGATATATAATTGAACTAATTTTATATTTTAACCCATTTAAAACAAAATTTATCCTCATAAATTCTTTAAATGAAAAGGTATCTTTCAATAAAAAATAGTATTTTCAAATTTCATTAAAAAATTAATTTTTTCACAAAGACCTGAAATAATCATTGTAAATTAATTCTGAAATGAAAATTTAAAAAATGATTTTTATTTTATAAAATAAATTTTAAAAAATTGTAAAAATTATATTTTATTATTATTCATAGAAATAAAAAAAACAGTTTTTTGGGAAAATAGTATTTTCAGAACATATAAATACTTTACCGTAAACTATGTATTTTTTTATCAACATGTTTATTTATATAAACCCATTATAATTAATATTTAATATATTTTTATTACTATTTATACATCCATGTTTATTGTCTCAGTAATAATGATCATATTTAAATAATAATATTAATAGCGTTTTGTGGGTTGTTAAAACACACTGTTGTGAGTAACGCAGGCTATAGAAAAAATTTAATTTATTTGAAAAAAAAATTAATAAAAACCTAGTGTGTTACATTCTACCTCCTACAAAATAATTTCCCCTAAAAAAAATTACTCTGATATAATTAAATGTGGATACTTCTTCTTCATCATTTCCATAGGTTCCCATGTAGCTTCTTCAAACTCATGATTATGCTTGAAAACATTGACCAAGTAATTGTCTTATTTCAATGAAAATTCTCTATTCGGTCCATAATCTCCACCAATTATTCAAAATAATAATGATATTACACAATTTATAAAAATTTATAGTTCATTACATGTGAAGGGCCGTGAATATACTTCCTCATGGGAGATACATGAAACATTTCATGAACTTGAGAGAGGTTTGGTGGAAGTTCCAACAGATAGGCTACCATCCCAATACATTCAATAATTTTAATATGATTGATATACCAATGGATTAGTTTTTAATTTTTCCAAATATCATTACCTTATGTCGTATATGAATTCTTAAAAACACCTTCTCTCCAGCTTCAAATTCCAAATCACACTGGTGATTGTCAGCATATACTTTATATAGAAATTATGTCTCCATTAAGTGATTCTAAATGTGTCTAAACTTATATATCATTTATTAAAATATCTAAGGTCCCATTAAATTTATTTCTCCAACTAAATTCCATTATTTTGGAGGTGTACACTTCTTTAAATAGTGGGATTCATAAGAAGCCATCTCAATGCTCGATTGAAAGCAATTATTGTATAAAAAATCAAATGCTATTGATATGAAACACCTTTAAAATATAGATAACAAGATATAAATATATCCTCTAGGTTTTATATTGTTATAAAAAATTATCAATCATTTGAAGGATGATACACAGTGTGAAAACCCCACTCTATATCAAGATCTTGCATACGACTTTTCCATAACATCGAGGTAAGCCTCATATCCCGATTAGATACAATTGAATGTGGTATTCTATGCAACCTTACTGTTTAATGCATATCCTAAAAAAGAAGATCTAAATATATATACTCTTTGATTATGAAGGAGTGTTTTGAAATTTTAAATTGATCAAATAAAACCAATATAGAAATATTCCCTTCATATGTTTTGGGAATCTGATTATAAAAACCATGGTGATGTTTTTCCATTTCCATTTTGTTATGTCCAATGGATGTAACATCCCCTTAATCTTTATCCTATTATACATAACTTGCTCAAATACCAATAACTAAGTGATAAACTCTATTATATCTCTCTACATTCCATTACACTATAAATACTCTTTAAAATATCTCTACATAATCATTCTTCTTGGATGAATATAGACATAATACTTTGAGAATCCACTAACAACTCATTATTCAAATCTGGCATCGATGGAACACATAAATAGTTTCTAAACCATATCATTGATTCGTGATTAAGGTTAAATTGAGGAACATTTCTAACCATTTTTTTATATCTAAATCCTTTTTATACACCTATTTAATCTTAACATGGATCAATGGTGGAATATTCAACTAAGCAAGAGAAAATTCCACCCCTTCCATCAAGATTTACAAATCCATCCTTTTAATATCCATTAATATTTTATCTTTTGTGATCCCCTTCACATATAATCTATCATAATCCTTTTGACTCAAAAAATCAACCGCTTTGTTCACTTTTGGACGCTGGTAATGTGTTGATAAGTTGTAGTGATTAATCATTTATAACCATATTCTATAGCTCATATTCAACTCCTTCTATGTGAATATATACATTAAAAATTTGTGACCAATATATTATCACAACTTTCTCCGTAATTGTAATAGCTACCAATCTTTAATGAATTTTTTTCATCTAACTACAAATCATGAGTTTGGTTATTTTGATCGTGAACCATTAATTGTCATGAGGTGTAATATTTAACCATGTCAGTCTACATGAAAACTCAACCTAATCCCTTCATTTAAACACAACTATACATTAAAATCCGTTGTCTAATGTAGGGTAATGTATTTAAAATCATACTAAAAAATAATCTCTTCTATTCCTTGTAAATTTCCTTACATTCACCTGTCTAGATGGACTTGGATACCTTCTATGTTAACATAGGGAGTGGATTAGATAGTTGTGAAAAATACTACAAAAACCATTGATGATATCCAGTTAAACGAATAAAACTACTGAACGCATCCACCACAGTTGGTCTGGTCCAAACATCAAGTAGCCTCCATTTTTGCTGGCTCTATAGATATACCCTCTATTGAGATTATATGACCCAAAAAATGAAAACATTTTCATCAAAAATTCATACTTTGTAATTTTTTCATGTAGTTCATATTTTCTTAGGGTCTTCAGTAAAATTATCAAGTTCTCTTCATCATATTACTTTTCCATTGTATATATAATAATATCATCTAAAAAAACCAAAAACTGATCAAGGTAATCATTAAATACACTATTCATTAAATCCATGGAAATAAAGGGGAAATAAGTAAGACCAAATGACTTCACTATATATTCATAGTGTCCCTAAATTGTATGCAATGCATTCTTAGGTACATAATCCTTCATGGCCCTCAATTGATAATATCTAGAATGAAAGACAATCTTGAAAAAGTATTTATCTCAACACATTTGATCAAATAGTTCATTAATACGAGGTAGAGGATAATTTTTTTTAATCATGATCTTATTCATTGACCAATAATCACTGTTAGGTCACATCAATCCATCTTTTCATATAAAAAATAATAGGTTTACCCCAAGTTGATACACTTTCCTAAATGAATCTCTTATCATGGTTATCCATGAATTTCCTCATTTCTAATTGAAAATAAATCAAGGCCATTCTATAGTGAGTAATTAGAATAAATGTAGTATTAGGTATGAGTTCAATAAAGAAATCAAATTCAAATTTTGTTTGAATGTGATTAAAATCATTAAGAAATACGTCATAATACTGTTTCACAATAATCCCATCGTCGATGTTGAGTTTCTCCCCAAAAACATAAGGTAACCTCCCCTCTTGGATAGAAATCAAGTCCAATACAAAGTATGTGATTTCCATCAAAAGTTTATATTTATCATCGCACTAATAGATGATCATGTTTTTATTTGGAATATCAAACGTGACATCCCTTCCATGAAAATTTACATTGGCTTTATATATGGAAATCCAATCCCTTCCTAATATAACATCAAATTCAGCTCAAGGAATAATGACTAGATTTTTATAAATCACATTCTCGAAGAATTGAATCAGAGAGGAATCATATAATTGGGATGTGATCATCATACCATTAGGGGTTTTAACTTCTAATTCTACAACTAACCATTTTGGAGGAATCTTGATACCCTTACCAAATTCATTAAATATAAAACAATGAGTGGATAAGTAGACAAATAAGACATTTTAATTTCTGGAGTGGATGTTAAGTGTACTTTTGAACACAATTATATTTAAACCCTCATCAAAAATAGTGATCGCATGAGATTTACTATTTCACCTCATCTTAAGAGGTTTCTAATATTGATCATAATCATTATCCTTTGGATTGGGTCCCTAGTTCACAAAATTCTCATACTTCTTACATTTGAAA
The DNA here is from genome assembly GCA_963277665.1 of Viscum album. Taxonomy (NCBI): domain Eukaryota; kingdom Viridiplantae; phylum Streptophyta; class Magnoliopsida; order Santalales; family Viscaceae; genus Viscum; species Viscum album. The sequence continues at coordinate 75,916,336 of OY728163.1, read as the reverse complement.
CACTTTATTGTGTTTGGGGTACTATATAGAGATTCCTATATATTTTTATCAATAGTTATCTTATTCCCATCACTTTGGAGTTTTATTTATTGATGATCTTCCTTCCCTCAACATTTAATAGTATACTTAATACAATTTATTCTAGGTTTATTTACACACATTCAGAATGATTGAAATCTCATCTTCTTCTCTCTGAGGTCTGTAGAGTTTCTATTGAACTTCATATTCCATTTCTGGTCCAAACCATGAGATTTATGGGTAAATCCAATATCTATTTCATCTTTGAGAGAATATTCAATTATTTTTTTCATAGCTGCTGAAGTCCCATATGGATAACAACCTTCTAATACATGGTTTTAATCTAGTGAAGAATCGATCAATCTTACTTTCTGCTTGGATTGTAATTCCAAAAACATACCTCGAAAGACTTGAAAACCCTTTTTAATAGGTTCAAACATATTCATCATCTATTTATTTTTGATCAAATAATTCTATATCTATTTTTATAACTAATAAGATAGAATTACTTATTGAAAATAAATATTTTAAACTCATCCCACCCCATGGAGTAAATTTCATCATGTTACCCTGTATTTTTTATGACATTCCACCATTATTTTGCTTCTTCTTCTAAATTATTGACAACTAAAATTAATTTTTCATGTTATAACCCCTAGAAAATGGAAAATATCTTTTTAGGGGTACTCATCCATTTCTCAAAAACTAGTGGGTCAGTGAATCCATTAAAGGAAGGTGGGTGTTTTCTTATGAATGACTCAAATTAACGTTGTTCCCTCCTTTAATCATTTGTAATTTCAATAAGATTCAATTATTAAGAATGTTTTTTGAGTATAGGAATCACATTTTTCATTCCAAATCCCATAATTTTTGTCGCTCATGAGAAAAATAATTTTATTTCCCCTCACAATCAGTATTAGCATAGTTCCTTTTGGTTCTAGCCAATGACTAAAACCAAAAATAATAGTGTAAGAAACAATAATACTAGTGGGGAACCACATAATCATGAAAAATTAATTTTACGATTTTTAAATCATGACACCATGTTTCTAATATATGAAAAAATAAGGCTTAACCTAGGTTATTCATGGTCATTATTTAAATCATTCATAATGGTTCGTAATGAGTTGGGTAATTTCAATAGTGTATCCCACAGGAGTGTAAAAACATGTTTTTAGTAAGGCCCATTTCATGAACCATGTGATGATTGAGTCTAGCTTAATTCACCCTTTTTAGAGTTATTACCCCTAGGTACCTCTACTCAAGATCCACATCCACTTGTAGTAACCAGACAGGGATGCAATTTCCTGGAATCCACTTGCTTTATCCTTTAACAAAATTCCAAGAAATTGTCATATAAATTGAGTCATACTTAAACTTATCATTAGATATATCCTCAGGAATATTCATAAGTATCTCGCTAAATTCTTGTCATCCTATTTTATAATGTTTAGTTAGAACTATACTTTGATACCAGCTGTAAAGAACTAAACATCTTATACATATATATTATATCTTTTAAGAGTAATATTCATTGCATTACACAAAAACATGCCTAATGATCATAGAGATATAGTGCCTTTGGAAATTCGGACACCTAAAATATGGCTCATATGTGTAACTACATCATCTACCACTATTTTCTTTAAAACTAGCACCCTTCTTATACATATCATAAATAATAAATTGATTCATAAATTTTGGAATGAAAACATATAAAAGGGTGAGATCAGATGCTCAGAAATGGTAAACATAGGAGATATATAAGAATAACATGAGAATAATAGTATGAGAATATTATAAAACCTTTTAAAACCACACCTTTCATATCAAAGATCATTATCTTTAATCATGGAATAATTATTGGTAGTCCAACAGAAATGAATCATAATGAAATAGAAGTACATAACACATAAGATAATAACATTAGCATAATAAATAGAATTTTTTACTACACATAATCATATAAAATCATTTCCATAGTAGTTCAAGGCTCGCTGCCATGACTATCATAGTGGAATGAGTTCAATCCACAAACAGTAGAAGTAGTCATGGTTTACTCCAAATACTATCACATTGGATAGAGTCCCTTACTAAACTAGGTTCATTCCCCATCCTACTCTTGTTTATCTCATGATATATCAATCTTTACCAATGCATTGGAGGTAGATATAGGACCTACCCATGACATAATAAAAATCATATATATATATATATATATCATAAGATCATAAAAAATTCATCATATCAAAACCCATGAAAAGAAAAGAGTTTCATAATCATTACATCATATCATTAACCATGATAAATAAATTGGTTTCATATATATTTAATCATTTCATTATATAATAACCCAATAAAAAAGAAGCAGGTTTCATTAGAATCTTATCATAGTAAAAACCGTGGAAAAGAAACAGGTTTCATAAACATGGTTTCATTATAATAATAAATGATTATAATAAATAATAAGAATATTTTCCTTGTATCATATCCTAAGTACATCATAAGTAGCATTAAATGATTTCATATTATATGGAAAATGATTTGGGAGTCCCAATTGTAATATTTATTTTGAAAAACACCCATTTCACATTGAAAATAATTTTTATAAACTATTAATTCATAAAAAAAAATCAAACAAATTTTCATTGAAAATAAATTTGGAAACATATTAAGTAATAATCCAATCACTGATTGGTCATGGAAGTGGTAAATACTGTTCATTTCGTACATGTTAAAAAACAATGATTCTAGTCACATTTTTGATAAATTCCAAACATACCTTGTTTGAAACATAACATTAAGATAAATTTTAAAAGTTTGATAAAAATTAAGAAATTGGTTAAATTTTATTTAATATATAATTTTTATAATTCTAAAAAAATTTCAAAAACATTTTTATAAAACATGGGTTTTGGAAGAGAAACAAGTTTTCGACTGAAGAAAAAATTTAAGAGGATTTTTATTGAAAAAATTCCTTTTATAAATTAAGTACATAATGATAGGAAAATGAATAGAAAACATGTATTCTAATAAAATGAATAGGTAAAATTAGAATTTATGGATTTATTGAGATATATATGATAATATTTCATCCTCGTAAGCATAAACATAAACAATATCGATAAACAAAGAGATTGTATCGTAAAACCCTTACCAATTTGGTGAAGTTGAATTGTAATCCCCATGAAGTAATAACATTAAATAAAATGTAAAATAATATTATAATAAATAAATTAATGATATTACATGTCAAATGGGTTATATATACACCTCATAAAAGAAGATAGCTGCATAACATAACAGATGTCTCAAAAAAGGAAAATTGGGAAAAAACTTCCTTGCCTAAAGTCCTAACAGTCTTCAGACACATTGAAACCTCATGTATAATATATATATGTATATTATACATATATTTATGAACCATAATTATATATATCATATCATATATTTTTATCTTATTACATTTTATTAATTATTTTTTAACAATTCCATGTTAATGTCTCGTTTCAGGCAATAACTACATTGTTTTTCATGTATGTTTTCAATTGTAATTTTCGGTCCTCTTAATTTGATCATAGTTACATAATATAAAGAATTTTAACCTTGATTAAAATATAATATATATTTAGTATAAATGAATTTATATAAATCCATAGAAGTTAGTGATATGAAATGAAATACATTATTCATGAAGATGATAGGTTATATGTACACATGATTGCAATTTATGTTTTCTTTGAAGATTTAAAGAAAAAAAGATAAATAGTATATTATCATTATAGAATAATTTTAATTTTATATATATAATAATTTTACATTAAAACCATTCTTATTACCTTTTATTTAAATCATTAATGAATCACTTCACTTTTCGAGGTGGTAGCCCGCCATACACACAAGCGATGTTATCGTATTCCCAAAAAATAGAATGTATAGAGGTATATGTGATGTAATAATTCCATAAGTATAATAATATCATATATATAAAATTATAATTTTTAATCCATCATTATATCTTTCCGCAAGAGGAAGTGATGGAAAATAAATAACATCGGTTCATGAGGCGATAGTCCACCGTACCATGAATGATGATTTTTTATCCCATTTGATGGAAGATGAGATGGATAAAGTTACTCAATATAACATAAAAACATCTAAAATTTTTATTATAATGATTCTATTTTATAATTATGTTTTAATAATTATTTAATTATGTGGATGAAGAAATAAAATAAATTTCTCTCTTATGGATGTTACCTCTTCTTCAGACAACGTCTTTTTGATTATATAAAAAGACTTCCTAGGTTAGATTTATAAAATAACTATGGATTCTAGGATGAGATTAAGGAAGTAAGGAATGGATTTGGTTTGGTATTGGATAAAACAAAATGGATTTTAATGTGTGAATAGAAGAGGATAGGTCTATCCTTTTTTAATTGAGGTGCGTGTAAAACCTATAATTTTGTAAAATAAAAAGGTGTAACCATGTCTTTCACATTCCAAAAAGATCCAAGAATGACCATTCTCAAGAAATATATATTATAAGGTCTAAATATTTCCATGAAATGGGTGATTTAAATGTTATTTCATTTTATGATGGTCTGTTAAACTCTTTGCATGTAATTTTCTGATTTACATCTGAAAATGATTACTATGGGATTTAGAAAAGAGGATCATGGACCTTCGGTGGATGTTTCATGAAAGTATTGAAATGGTCCCCATATTTATGCATTTATTTCGATCCTTATAATTTTTTTATTTGGATTTGGTTCCCCATTATATCATTTAATTTTTTAAATAGGATTCCATATTTTAATTTCTAGTTTAACAGGGAAACCCCTTAAAATAGATGTTGGTTCCCATAATCTCTCTCGACCTTCAGTTTCTAGAATCTATGAAGAAGTTTATATATCAAAATCTCTTCTACCTTGAATTTGTATTCAAAATTGTGACTATAAATTTGTATTCAAAATTGTGACAATAAATTTGAATATAAATTTTTTTTCAATAATATTTCTTCTTATTATAATTAATGATTAAAAATCGGGCATCCCTTAGAGGAATTTGAAATCGGGTCTTTTGTTTCAAAACCCTTACATGTTTTAACTAAATTTTAGTTGAAAATGGAGACAAAGGGGGGGGTGGATGTTTCTTTATTCATTCATCATGGGTATACTTTTGATGGGAATATTAATAAAAATATTACTATCCCATCTTATAATCATCTCTCTTCCATAGATTTCTCGAGATGTGTGGATGTTGTGAATTATGCCCAGTATAACAATGAGGATTGGGAGAATCCCAATAAGAATAAGAAATATTTTTTTGAGATCAAAAACAACTTTTCAACCCTTGAAAGAGGATTAAAAGTGGGACACATTTATTTTAGTGAGTCATTACATGATTATTATGAGAAATATTTTTATATTTGGGATTCTTAATTGAAACCGTGTTCTAGAAAAGGTTAAACCCCAATAGTTTATTTGGATGGATACATCACTCCAAATTCCAAGAACACTTGAAAACATAGATATTACTCTAAATTTAAGAGAACCATTATTACTAGGCTTTTAAATACCTCTAGTGATGAGAATACATATATCTCCCCACAACTTATGGTAGCTGACCATTTGACAACATCCTCTGGTGAAGTGGATTTAAAGGGAAATAATAATGATACTAATGATGACCCTTCTGTGAGAGATGCTTATCATATTGGGGATAAATTGGTTTTTTCAGAGGAACTAGACTCTTTCATGGATGAGAAATATGAAATAAAATTTCATAAATATAAAGAAGCTTAAATTACTATAGATAATAAACTTATAATCAAAAAGTGAATGTTCACTAAGATGGTGGAGGAATTTAAAAATAATTTGGATTTTAATTTCAGGTATATTTCATGGAAATGACCCTGTTTTTTCCCTCCATTTTAAATCTAATTTTCTTGGTTTCTCAATTATAATTATTTGAATATTTTTTTATATTTTTAAACTATAAAAATGTTTTTTAGCATTTTGAGGCTGTTTTAAATGAGTTTTCTATTGATTGAATTTTCTCTTCATCTGGATGGGAGTTTTTTATAGAAGTTGTTGTTGGTTTTAGTTTTATCTGAGTTTGTTCACTTATTCTACATGATTCTAATTATTTATACTAGTTCTTTTATTGAATTAATTTAAGAGGATTTTAGGTTACTTTTTATGTATTTAAGTGTAAGGACCTATGTTTTTTCGAACTGTAGTATTGAGAAGAAATTTAACTTTTTTTGTTGGATGCTCATGATGGGTAAAATGGTATTTTTCCCTTCTAGTTGATCTCAAATTATTTTACTGACTAATCCACTGGTCCTAGAATAGGGTTTTTACCCTATAAAAAATGTTTAATAGAAATATGAGTTGTTCTAATTTTAGCAGAATTTTTAATATATAATATTATTAAATTAAATATTAATTTATTCGTATAGGTTATTTCGGAGATAAATTTTAAAAGGAGTGTTGGATTGATATTCGGTCGGTGTCGTTGAGTCCTAAATGGAGTTTTTAGCCTATGTATGGAATAAACTTGAGTCGGGCACTGGGGTCAGGCCGGACCCCTTTTTCTCCTTTTTATTTTTATTTTATTTTATATCTTTTCTCTTTCTTCCTCATCCTTCTTAAGAATTCCTCTTGTGCCTCCCCCCATATAATTTACCTAAGGTAGATTTGAGAGAGGTAGAAATAGTAAGATATGGATGTTATGAGAGGTGTTGTTTCGAAGCTCTTGACGTGCTAAGTCGGTGTATGGCATCTATGGATGGTGAAATCAACCGAGGCTTCGGTGGTTTCCACCTGAGGGTAGGTTCATTTATGTTTTTTCCATATATCATCTTTAAAATTGTTTTTATATGTTTTAAAAACCTTATCATTCTTTCTTGTGGCCTCTTAAGACCGGATCAGTTCATTTGGGGACAAAAATAGGTGTTTCGGGCGTTTAGAGGGATTTCCCATCAGAAATCCTTGGTAACACAGCATGTGTTCAAGGGGAACACACCATGTGGTCTTCCCATTCAGGGTATAGGAAGTATTCTTAAGTACACTCTGTGTACTCCGGGTATACATCGTGTGGTGGTTGGTTGTGTGTTTGGCCATGTGAAAAAAGAATACAGAATGGTGGTTTTGGAACAGTACACGCTGTGTAGTAACACATGGGCATGTGTCCAGGTGAAAATGAACACAGGATGGTGTTTTTTTAAAATTAAATGTCATGTACAGTAACTTACATGTCGTGTAGTTTTACTTGGGAAAACCCCATGTACTCCATAGCACATGCCATGTACTTTTTCCAGCTTAGTAGGTTCTAGTATATAGTGCCCTAGAAGTCAGAATTGGGCGTGTGAGTAGTAAATTCGAAGAACTTTCCCATATAGATCACAATTTTAGAATTCTATTTACATTTATAGGTCGAGTAAATGGTGTTTTGGGGTTTTTATCTAAATGGAGAGGTTATTCCTCTAGTTATTGAATTTTGTTTTCACCTGAGAGTGGGACATGGTGTGGATGATAGGTTGGGTGTTCGGACTAACATTGTTGAGACCTTTTAAGTGAGATGATTTTTTTGTTATCTTATGTGACCTGTGATTTTGAAGAATTCCCCCTTGTGAGATATTCCCTTCTAACCTATGAGGTTGAGAGACCGGATGCTTCCAAGGATCCCTTGAGGGATTCCTTTTCTTAAGTGATGACCTAGGGAGTCCCTTGTATGATCTCTCTCCTATTTTCATTTTTTCTAAGGATCTCGTGTAGGATTCCTTCACTCAATTTTACCTAGAGTATCTTGAGTAGGAATCCTATTTTTGTTTGACTTGAGGGACCCAGCGAGTTCTGTTTTTTGATAGACCCTGAGTTGTACGTTGGGCTTGGGTAGAGATGTTGTTTGTGCGTCACCTAGAACGTATTCCAAACTAGTAATACCATGAGGTTATGACTATAGTTTTGGGTTGGGCATTCGAGCCACCCTCATTATTTTTTATGTTTCACTTTTTATTACTAAGGCATTGATGTTCACCATAGGTGCTTCCTGGTAGGTGGATATTGAGCATGATGCGGGGCCTCTTTCTATATTTTGTTGGGATTCCTAAACGTGTTTTCATGGGATCTAGTTTTTGAGCCATGTTATTTAGGATATTTACTATACCCATTGGTATTACCTGTGAATTGGTTTTTGAGCCTTACTTGATGAAATTGGTTATATAAATTTTTTTCTAATGTGATTTGATTATTCTGAACCAAGTAATAGTGTAATTTACATGTGTTATGATATATGCAGAAATGCTAATACACTAGGATTGACCATGATACAGGATGAAATGTTGATACACTGGGATAGACCCTGATATATGCTAAAATAATGATACACTGGCCTTGTCCCTGATACATGCTGAAATGCTAATACACCGGGTTTGGAACTGATACATGATGAAATGTTAATACACCGGGCATGGCCCTGAAACATGCTAAAATGATTATATATCATGTTTTACCCTAAGACATGCTAAAATTATTATATACTGAGCTTGACCATAGTTGACAGATATGCCTGTGAGAAAGGTTTTTTGAGCCTCGATTGGATTCATGGGCTTATGATCCGTGTTTACCGACTAGTGACCTTTTACAGGATTGACCATCAGTATACGGTATCCTTACTTACAAGATTTATTGTCAGTATACAGTATCCTAGTTAGTGATTGGAGGAGAGTACAGGTGAACCTAGGTGTAAGAAGAGTATCCCCTATGGCGACGTAGCTTGCTTAGAGATATAATTCCAGATTTGGATGAAACAAGTAAATTTCGATGGGATTACAGGCCCTGAGATTGAATTAATGATACACGTCTTGAGTAGAAAAATGTCCAACTCAATTCCCTTACATAGGATGTCCAGAAGATCGGGCTTATGGACCCAATGATCGACTGATGATGTGTTTTCTTGTTATTTGATTCACATACTCATGAATATTCATATTTATGTATATGTGTATAGGTATGGGACTATACATGTGTACATATATAGATATGGACATTTATGGATTCACTTTCTTAGTTGATAGGGATTACAGACCCTGAGTTTCACTATGGTTTCACATTTGGTTTTTACTACCATTTTTTTGTGTTTCATCTTGTTTAGCACATTGATATTGCATACACTCTAGCAGCATAGTTAGAGGTTTCTTGTTGGGTGGCCTACTAAGATTATTTATCACCCCTATATGTGAACCTTGGTTTACCTATATACCTTATGTCTACTTTTCAGGTTGAGCATGCTTTTCATGGTAGATAGGTCTGAGACTGAGTGTTTCTTGATTGATGGGAGCTTCTCGAGTGGTTCTACTGATTGGGATGCTGTAGTTCGACAGTGTCTGGAAATCAGGTACGTGGGTTGGCTCGGAGTTAGTATTAGAGAATGGTACCTTCACTTTTAGTTTCTTTTGTACTTGTATGAGTATGGTCGGCCCAGTGAGTGACCATTGTTGTATTATATTGCATAGATGTTTGGGATTTTACAACATTTTACTATTAAATCTTGTTCTATTTAAGTTTTTTATTTCTTCTGCACTCTTTTTACTTTCTGGAGTGTATGATACTTAGTTATTTACAATTTTTACCAACTCTAATATAAAGTAATAGTCTCCCCACTATCACACCCTAGGACCTTGCAACTATTCGGTAGCCTATTGCATATTGGGATTCATGCTTGAGGCCTTGTGGTGAACCAGATCGGAGCACCGGTTTAGTGGATTCTGGGTTGGGACATTACAAAGTGGTATTATAGGAGTTTTCTATTCATAGTATTTACTATTTAGGATATGGTATCCATGAGTATTAGGAATGTTTCAGAACCTGTGATGGTTATTGAACTAGTGAGTTCAAAAAACTTGTTTCGGTAAGAAGTCCTGGTCACCATGTTTTGAGATTTCTGTTCTTATTTTGCGATATTATAGTTGTATATGATTTTTGACTAGAGAGATGAACATGTTGTGTGTGTATTTTGATTTACTATGGATCTCTAGCTCTTGGTCATTGGTAAGATAACAATTATGGTTTTTGACTCTTGGTCGGAAAAGGAAAGGGGTGTCTCATGCATCATACTAGGAATGTAATATTCACATCATATAGGCCAACTAGTGTGGGTTTTTACTGACGACTGACAGTTTTTGGTTTGCTTACACATACTTTTAACTCTGATTGTAGGTTGTGTGGATCTAAGCTGAGGAATTATTTTAGACTAATGACTTAGTCCTCATGTGCCTCCTATAATGTGACCATATTAGGTCAATATATCACATGATTCCTTTCTGTTTAACCCCTTATTGGGTGTTGTTTCTCGGGTATGTGGTTATCTAGTTGAATCGTTGAGTATGATGCTGATAGATACCAAGGATTTTCTTACAAACTAGACCTCCTTGAGTTATTTTCATGCACAAATACTCTATGAGTGTTAGTTCAGTTTCTCTCCCTCAATCGTTGTGACCTCCAAGGATAAGTTCCTTCTGAGAATACTCAAAGAGGGTCAGGGCCCTCGTAGGATGAGTGTTTTGGTTTTGACCCTCATTGGTCGTTGTGATCTTACCTTCTTTTTAGAGGATTGGATATTTTTGGCTAGGTGGTTAGACCTTGTGACCCAGTTGTGAGGATTCTTCTATAGAGTTAGGTGGAATACCTTGAGACCCTTGGTTTTAACTCAAACCCATGAAGGTCGACATGTATTTTGTTCTTGGGCAGCCTGCTTGAAAGCTCGGCCTGTGTTTTCTAATGCCTTTTTCAGAATTAATCCTGAATTATGGTCTCTTTTTTATCGAGGCATGGTAGATGGTCAATTTTTTCATTATAGTCATTTTTATGCCTTCAACTTTTAATTAATCACCTAGAATTATTGTTTTTTGAAACTTACTTCGACAGGTAGGACTATTTGAGAGCATGGCTTGGTCGAAAAGTGTTTTCATTGTTTCTAAAGTAGTCAAGAAAAGGGTAGACGCTCATGACTGGAACGAAATCATGTATACGTTTTGGGTGTTTATGATATATCCTGGTTGCGTGTAGTATCATTTGAATCTTAATCAGTGAGTTCCTAGGTACGAGCCGATGATCGATGTTTTAAGACTTGTCGTGGGTTTAGGCCCTGAAGGTTGTGTTGAAATTTCCCTCCATGGTAGAGGTGAAATTGTGGGATGTTGGATTACCGGGAGAAGGTTGACCCATGGTTGAATACTATTCAGGTTTTGACAGGATATGATCATGGATCAGAGGGAGAAGGAAGCACCTTTTTGTACAATCTTAGTGTACTCATGTTTATAGATGATCATGCATATTCTTGATTCATCTTGAGTATGCTGAGAGATCTTTGGCCCTACGTTGAGCTCCTTTTTCTTCTGGCTAATGTTCCTCCCTATTTTGGAAGAGGGAACCGATTGTGGTTGTGATCTTGGAGCAGTATAAGTAAATCCATATGGTGGGGAGTGCACTATTGTCCTTTCGAGAGTGGTTTTCCTCATTTTGGTTAATATTCACTGTTTTTAGTGGGATTTTGAGTTTGGAGTATTTTTTGAGAGGACGATAGGGGTATTATTATGGTGGGGAGTACCAGATCATTCGTAGTTGAATGTCATATTTTTGGGAGGTGGTTTTTAATACTCTATGATTGGTCATTGGATAGTCAAAATAGCTTGGTTGTGAAGATGCTTAAGTTGGGAGCATGGTTGTTGGTCCTTTCACCGGGTATATCAGGGATGAAAAGGTTTATGGTGGGGAGTTTGTAAGGACCTGTGTTTTTCCGAACTATAGTTTTGAGATGAAAATTGAATTTTTTTTCTATTGGAAGCTCTTGAGGGGTATAATGGTCTTCTTCTTTACAAGTTGATCTTAGATAATTTTTCTAACCATTCCGATGGTCCTAGAATAGGTTTTTTTACCATATTACATGAGTTTGGTAGAAATCTAAGCTGTTTGAATTCTAGCCGAATATTTAAAATTTAATATTATTTAATTAAATATTAATTTATTCACATAGGTTTCTTCAGTGATAAACTTTAAATAGATTGTCAGATTGATAATTCGTTAGTATCTTTGTGTTTGTAATGGGGATTTTATCCTAGGCATGGCCTAAACTCGAGTCAGGCGCTGGGATCGGGTCGGACCCCCTTTTCTCCTTTTTTATTTTCTTTTATTTCTTTATTTTCTATTTATTCCTCCTTCTATTGCATTCCCCTTGTGTCACTCCTCCTTCTACATGACCTAAGTGAGATTTGAGAGGGGTAGAATGAGTAAGATATGTAAGGCAAGAGAGGTACCGTTTTGAATCTCTCGACGTGCTGAGTCGGCATATGGCATCTGTGGATGGTGAAATCAACTGAAGCTTCATCGATTTCCCCCTGAATGTAGGGCCATTTAAATTTTTTCCCTAGAACCCCTTTAAACATGTTTCTTTTTATGTTTTTAAAGCCTATTTATTCTTTTTTTGGCCTATTAATGTTATATCAGTTGTCTCTGGGGCGAAAACGGGTGTTTCCAGCGTTTTGAGGGATTTCCCAACAGAAAGCCCAGGTAACCTGATTTGTGTTCTAGGGGAACATGATGTGTGTTCTTCCTGTTAGGGGAAGAAGAAATTTTCTTAAGTACACACAATTTACTCTGAGTACATGGCGTTTTGTGGTTGGTCGTGTGTCTGGCCGTGTAAAAAAAGAACACAAAATGGTGATTTTTTAAAAGCACACCCCGTGTACTGGGAGTACACGTTGTGTAGTGGCACATGGGCTTGTGTTTAGGTGAAAAATCACATTGGATGGTATTTTGTGAACAATAAACATTGTGTATAGTAACATACACATTGTGTACATTTACATGGGTAGAACCCATGTACTCCAGAGTACATGCCCTGTACCTTTTCTAGCTTATTAGTTTGGGGTATTTGGTGCCCTGGAAGTCAAAAACGGGCGTGTGAGTAGCCCATTCTAAGATTTATTTCACATATATCATAATGGTGTAATCTTATTGACATTTAGAGGTCATCTTAATGGTTTTGGGGGGTTTTATATCTAAATGGATAGGTTCTTCCTCTAGTTATTGAGTTTAGTTGTCACCTGAGTGTGAGACTTGGCGTGGATGGTAGGTTGGGTGTTTGGACCAACCTAGTTGAGACCTTTGATATGAGATGATCTATGAGATATCTTCTGTGACCCATGCTTTTTAGGACATCCCCCTTGTGAGACATTCCCTTCTTTCCTATGAGGTCATGAGACCGGATACTTCAAAGGATCACCTGAGGGATTCCTTTTCTTATGTGTTGACCTAGGGAGTCCCTTGTTGGATCTCTCTCATTTTTTCCTTTTTCTAAGGATCCTTTATAAGATTCCTTTACTCATGTTTACCTGGAGGATTCTGACTAGGATTCCTCTTTGTGTTTGACTTGAGGGACGCAGTGGGTGATGTCGTTTGACTGACCTTGAGTTGTACGTTGGGATTGGGTAGAGATGGTGTTGGGGTGTCACCTAGAACCCATACTGAAGTGGTAATCCCATGAGTCTATAGTTGTATTTTTGGGTTTGGCGTTCGAGCAACCCTGACGCTTTGTTTTGTTTCACTTGTTTATTACTGATGCCTTGATTTTCACCAGAGCTACTTCCTGGTTGGTGGTTGTTGTGCATGATTTCAGGAGTCTTTTTATATTTTGATGGGATGCTCGGACATGTTCTCATAGGATCCAGCTCTTAAGAAATGTTATTTCTAATATTTACTATACCCAGAGGTATTATCATGGAATTGGTTAATGATCCTTACATTATGCAATTGGTTATATAAATGTTTTTCCCATGTGATTTGATTATTGTGAACCATGTAATACTTTAATTTACATGTGTTTTGATACATATTGAAATGATGATACATCGGGCTTGACCCTGATACATGATGAAATGATGATACACCAGGCTTGACCCTGATACATTATAAAATAATGATATACCAAGCTTGGCCCTGATACATGATAAAATGTTGATATAATGGGATTGGACCTGATACATGTTGAAATGCTGATAACCCAGGCTTTTCCCTGAAACATCGTGAAATTATTATATACCATGATTTACCTGGAGACATGCAGAAATACTGATATACTATGATCGACCCAAATTGATTGATATTCCTGCGGGAAATGTTTTTTGTGTCTCGGTTGGATTCGTGGGATTATTCTCCATGTTTTATGAACAGTGAAATTTTACATGATTGACCGTCGGTATACGGTATTTTTCCTTATAGGATTGACTATAATTATATGGTATCCTTGTTAGTGATTGGAGGTGAGTATAGGTGAACCCATCTGTCGGACGAGTATCCCCCTTTGGTGACAAAGCTTGCTCAGAGATATAATTCTGGCATTGGATGAAGTAGGTACACTTTTATTGGATTACGGACCCTGAGATCGACTTAATGATACACGACTTGAGTGGCACAGTGTCCATCTCAATTCCCTTGTATAGGATGTCCATCCGATCAGGCATATGGACACAAAGATCGACTGCTGATGTGGTTTCTTGTTATTTGATTCACATACTCATGAATATTCATATCTTGTATATGTGTATATGTATGGAAATATACATGTTTAAGTATATGGATATTGACTTCCATGGTGGCACCTACCCAATTTACAGGTATTAGACACCGTGAGTTTGACTGTGGTTTCACATTTCGTTTTTACTGCCTTTTTGTTGTGATCTAGCTAGGCTGAGCATGTTGATGTTGAACACACTTTAGCAGTACAGTTACAAGTTTCTTATCGGGGTGTCCTACTAAGATTATTTCTCACCCCTTCACATGAAACTTGGTGTACGTATAAACCTTATGTCTTATTTTCCTGTTAATCATGAATTGCATGGTTGATAGGGATGGGACCTAGAGTTTCATGATCAATCAGAGTTGTTTGAGTGGTTCTACAGATCAGGTTGCTGCAGTTCGATAGTATCTGTAGGTCGAGAACGTGGGTTGGCTGGTAGTTAGTAGTAGATCCCTTTAATTTTACTTTCTGTTTCTTTTGTACTTGAATATATATATGGTCGGCCTAGTGGGTGACCACTAATGTCTTTTATTATATAGTTCTTCGAGCTTTTACAGCATTCCACTATTACATCATGTTCTATTTTTGTTGTTTATTTCTATCACAATCTTTTTACATTCCATTGTGTATGACACTTTTTTATTTCTATTGTTTTCTTACTCGGGTATGAGGGAATAGTCTTCCCACTATCACACCGTAGGCCCTCACTGCTAGTCAGTAGCCTCTAGTGTATAGGGAGGCGCACTTGAGGCCTTATGGAGAACCATCTCGGAGCATCGGTTAAGTGGATTCTGGGTTGGGATGTTACATTTAGGACTTATGATTTTGTGGGAGTTTTTTTATTGTGTCTTCAAGTTTGAGATTCTTTATATGGGATGATACAACTATTTGTAATTTGGGTTCACCTTTTTTTTCAACAAAAGATTATGTGTGAATACATCGATGTTATCATTGGATCTTGTTATTTTTTTCTTTTCCTTAAATTTTTTTGGTTTAATTTTTATAATAATGGATTGTTTTTTTCATAGTGTCTTTCGGATTTATATGTTTGTAATGATTGTTTCTATTTTCTCTTGAAGCATTATGAAGAAATGATTCAACCTGGACAATTTTTTCATCCTCAGTCCATCTCAAGTGAGGGAGCATAATCATTCAGATTTTCAATTTGAATCGAGACTAATATTGCATGGATATATAGATGTTGAAGGTTTTATTTCTTGGTTTTTGACAAATAATTTCCTTAATCTATATATTTTTTTATTCTTATAAATCTTTGTGTAACCTATTTTAATTTATAGATGTTTTTTTCTCACTACAACTCATGTATGCATTGTAACTATTTATATCATTAATAAGAAATTTATAAGTATGGTTTGGGTGGCTAAATCATGTTACACTTTGTTCTAAAGTATAAAATAATAATTTAAAATTAAACCTAAACACATGATGAGAATGTAATTTTCTAAAGATAACATATTCAAAAGTTTAAAAAAAATTATATCAAAATTCAGTATGAAAAATATTCCAATGACCTATATTGGTTTAATATATATATAATTGAACTAGTTTTACTTTTATACCCATTTTAAAAAAATATCCTTGTAAATTATGTAAATTAAAAGGAATCTTCTAATAAAAACTAGTATGTCTCACTATTCTTTGAAAAAATAATCTTTTCAAAAGAAATCCCAAAAATCACCATAAGATAATTTTGAACTTGGTTGATTGAAAAATAAAGATAATTTCATCAAATTTATTTTCTAGAATTTTCAAAAATTAATTTTATTAATGTTTACAAAAGGAAATAAAATCCATTTTTTGAGAAAATAGTATTTTTGAAACATATAAAGACTTTACCAAAAATTATTTGTTTTTTATCAATATGTTTTATTTATATAAAAAGTTATAATTAGTATTTAAATTTTTTTAATACATATTAATTATTCTAAACAGAATATTAATTTAATAATGATCATTTTTATAGATAATATTTATAATATTTCAAGGATTGATAAAGCTTGGTGTTGTGTGTAACACAAACTACCGAAAGAATATTATTTATTCAAAAAAATTTAATTCATAAAAAAAATGGTGTTACAAATAATTATGACTAAATTAAAAGAAATTTATAGATTATATATCTATAAATTTCATTTAAATTAATATAATTATTATTATTAGTCATAGAGTTAATCTAAAATCATTTTTTCCTTGAAAAAATACAATTCCTGAAAAACATCATTTTTGTTGCGTTTACAGGTTAAAATTTAAATTCAAGTATTCCAATTATGTGAATTGAATATATTGAAATGGATTCTATATTTGGAATAAGGTTAATGTATTTTATCTAATTATTTCAAAGAAATTTTTTATAATGAACAGTGAATATAATTAATGTATTTTACCATAGTTAAAGTATAAATGAATTTACTAGGGATTAATATAAAAATATAATCCATAAAATACCTAAAAACATATATAAAATGTTTTTTATAGACATATTTCAAAATTATATTTTATAATACTCTCTAATTATCCTTTTTGGATCCTTATAGAATGTCTAAAACATGGGTACACCTTTTTATTTTCAAAAATTACATGTGTGTAATTCACCTCACTTATAAAAGGTCACCCACTCTTATATCCTACATAAACCTTCAAAAACCATTTTACCATACAATAAATTCTGGAATATCTTCCTGAATTCTCTAATAATGACTTATATCCCATGCTTTTATCCTAAATTCATTATAATTAGACTTTCAGTACTTACCTAAGGAGGTTGTCTAAAGAAGAGGTATAATGCCTACCCGAGTCTCATTATTTTATTTCTTATTCTAACTACTTAAAATAATATTCAATTATAATAATATAATAAATTTAATATATCCCATGTACTTACATTTTATTATTTCAATGAAAACACCTAAATCCATCTCATATTTCCATCAAATGGGAAATGAAATCATCATTCGTGTTTTTGGAGGACTACTGCCCCACAAACCGAAGTGATTTATTCTTTATCCTCGCCACTCATAGTTTATTATAATGTTGGATTTAAAGTAAATATATGATATTTTTAACATAATTATGATTCTATAATTATTATATCACATTTATATTCTTTCATTTCATTACATGGTGTATACGATAACATTGCTCAGGTTTTTGGTGGATAATTGCCTCGCCAAGCGATGTGATGTGTTTTTTCACTAATGTTATCCATGGAAAGAAAATTTGGATATATTTAATAAAACTTTTTTATATTTCTGAAATAATAATTATATTCATAAAAATATATCATTGTAAAATTAAAATATATCATTTTATTTCCAACCATTCCACTCATTAAAAATGATAATGTAGTTCGTGCAGACATGGTCACTACCACCTCCATGAAGCAATATGATTGTTTTTTATCACCAAAAAACAAATATGATACATATAAGTATATTTAATGAAATAATATGTTATTTATGATATTATTTTCATTCATAAATAATAAAATAATACTTAATTTCTTCCCATAATGACCGCTAAACAATGGAAACGATACTCATACATATGTACAACCTAAACGATTACCTCTTTGACCATAGTAAACCCATCGATCTCATTTTCAACACATAAGATGAATACCATAAAAACTTATATAGTGAAATAAATTTATTATGTAATCATATATAACATAGTTATAAGTGAAATAAAATGAAATAATAAAAATGAAAAACTTTCTTAATCAAGTATGTAATTAGGTTAATATTTTTATTCAGGAATATAAAGAATATATGTGACCTATCAGACTCAATGTAAGGGACTTCATCTTAATTTCTTAACATTGAGGAATATTTTGATGTTATGCACCTATATTATTTTATAAGAAGTGTATAAATACCCTTTTACATGTTATATCATGAATTTCTCTATTCTTATAATATTTTAATGTTTATTTTTAATTTTACTATTTCTTTAGTCTTATGATTCAAATGTTTCTAAAGTGGTAAGGGGATTTTCTTTCAAAAATCATCTTTAAAATATTTCCTTATAAATCTATTTTACTTATCTGTTAGTGTTTTTAAATTTATTTTATGAATATAATTATATGGACATGATTACTTTATAAAAGAATTTGTTTCTTTATTTCAATATTATTTTAAAACTTAATCTTTATATAGAATGTTTGAATTTTTTACAAACGATAAAATGAATATTCTATATTAACTTATACACTTCCATAATTGTTTTTAAAGTTTTTATTCATTTTCAATATTTCTTGTTTTATTCAAAGAAAAAGTTCATTCAATCTTTTCATGTGTTTTGGTAATAAAAATGGAGTTTCAAAAAAAATTGGTTTTTAAGAATTAATGGTATTTTGATATCTGAATGTTTTTCTCATAATAGCTTAAAAGAGTTTTTTATGGGTTTTATGATGAAATATTGCAAACATAAAATGTTTTATTCATTATATGTTCTTTTTAAATTGTTTATATGATCATTTGATCCTTATTATAGATCATGGGTGAGACTGATATAGCTTATATGTTGGGTGCATCCAGATAGCATTATGTGATCCCAATAAAGCTTATACAATTTGTGTGGAAAAAAAATAACTCCATTTATTTGTGTAATGATTATGTTATACGTAAAATTATATTGGAATTTAATAATAAGGTTATTCCAATTTTTAAGGTTTCTATAATGGCTCTTTACTTTTTCTAGGAGATGATGTCCCAAGTGCATAAAAGACTTTTTTATTATTTATAATGAGTTTTTATAGAAATTTTTTAATTTAAATCTTAAGATAATTGAATTTTTAAAATAAAGTTAATACCAGTTTCAGGTAAAAACGAATGATTTTTGAAAAAAATGGTTTTCATGGGTTTTCATTTATTTTATCGAATTAATGACTTTATTTTTTCCACATACTATAATTTTTCTCTTCATCCAGAATTTATTAAATGTTCCCCATATAGGTTTAAGAATGGGTAAGGGAAATAATAAAGTCATGTTAAAGTCATGAAGATTTTTTATTAATTTAAATAATGTTTTATAGGAAAAGTTATACAATGTGGGGAAAATGGATGCTAATTGGAAGTGTCCACTTTGTATTTAATGATTTTTAATGTATAAATTATAACCTAATTATCTAAAAATATAAATGTGAAAATATTTTCAAATGTAAGATAATGTGTTTATTAATTCAGACTCAATATTATGTAATGTTTAATTTGGGACCTTATAATAATTTTTGTTAATCTATCTTCATAGTGTTTATGATGTCCTATGCTTATGCTTATGCTACATTTATTTTTCTATTCGCACATTATGCTCCATGAATCATTTTTATTATCTCATGATTAAGAACTATTATAAGATGAAATATGTTTTATCAATTAAGGTTATGTATACTTTTATCATTTCTTATAGAATACGTAAATTATTTCATATTTCACTTATTCTCATCTTATTTCATATGCTTATAATATAACCCCTATATGACCCATTAATAATATTTCCCTTTACTAAATGCTTGATATCACACATTATTTTTCTTCAATTCCTCGTGAAAATACATATTAGATTTTGTTTAAAAGGAATACATACATTGAGATGTTGTGAAAGATGTTCATGCAACTATATAAAATAGGATTCTTAAGTATCTAATCTACAAATTCACTAATCCTTTTATTTTTGGGGTTTTGTGATTAATTTTCAAATAAGATATTAAAATTAAGAAATAATGTGAAATATATAAAATTTTATCTTAAATTTACTCAATTAGTATCAAATAAAATTTTTAATGTATGTGTATATATCACCGGACCTATGAGTCTAGGTCTAGAGAATCTCACTGCCCTACATGGAGATGATTTAAATAGGTTCAATGTATCAAAGGGTCAATTTTCCCTTCTTATTAAATTGCATAACCATCTTCTATGGTGATATTTAATAGAATTCCATGTCTCCTAATTCAAACTAAAAATATCATTGGTTATTTTTAACATATTTATTATATCAACTATGTACTATTTTAATATGTTTTTAAATGGTTTGAATCTTATATTGTATCATGTAAGAGATATCATGTAATAATAGCTTACATTCTCTGACTTCATTAAAACATGTTGTAGTTTTGTACCAATTCACAAAAAAACCACTTATAGTTCCATTTCAATTTTATAATGGAAACTATGGTAATATGATAAATATATTAGGGGAAGGTCTTGATCCTAACCTCCTTTGAAATTCATTGAATAGGATCACAACATATCCTCTATTGATTGAATATTACTTTCATATTTAGAATTATTATAAAGAAGATAAATATTATTGATGCTCATTTATATATACAATTCTTATTGAATACATCTCTACAAGATTGAGGTAAACCTAATATCTCGATCAAATACAATAAAAAATGGTATTATGTGAATCATTACTTCAACATTTAGGTATATCTTAGTAAGTTGATTGAGTGAGAAATATTCTCAAATAGAAAAATGTGTTGTCTTCATAAGTTTATAAACTAAAACCCAAATGACATTATGGACTTTAGAAATCTTGGGATGTCCTATAGAACAATCAATAGTGATGTTCTTCCATTTCCATATAGGTATGGGTGATGGTTTCATCATCCCCTATGACTGCATTCATTTGCCATAACTTTTTACATTACAAGGATCAGGATATGTACTTTGAAATATCCCTTTTCAATTTTCCCCCTAAAAATTGATCTTTTATATCTCAATAAGAAAATTCACTTCTTGTTTGGATAAAGAATTTTGATCTATGTGAATTATACAAAGGCTACTTCCTGAATTATCATATTAAAGGGACAAATATTAATTTGTAAAACCTTATAATTACATCATTTTCAAAGTTAAACTCAAGAATATTCCTTACCATATTCTATATATCTATATCCTCCTTATTTACCTCCTTGATCTATCCTTGGAAGAATGGTTGAGAATTCATTTGGAAAAGATGGGATTTCTTCCATTCCCTTATTATTCTAAGGTCTATCATTGACAAATCTAGGATTATTTTGTCACTTTTAGTCCTTCTTATGGTTATGTTTTCATGATCCTTCCATATCATAGCATCATCCACCATCTTTCACATCACATGGTGTTAAGATATTAATAATCAATAATCATTTTTCAACTCTAATAATCCCCTTTAGTTAATATCCTACTCATTATGTTTGAATATATACTTTATTCTCTTATGGTCTATATATATATAACACTATTCACCATAATGATGATTATTCTATGAATATATTACTATTTATGGAACCAAATAATGTGTTGGGTTTTTTTCCATAATCCTTTAATTGATGTGAGGTATAATCTATAACTATGTAATTTGTTATGAGGACACATCCCAATCCCTTCTTTAATGAATCACTATATATCACCAACCCGTCTCTACTATAGGGTAGTGTGAGTACAGGTGAAATGACCAATATTCTCTTGATATCTTAAATTGTTTCTTCGTAGTCATCTATCCATATGAAATTGAATCCCTTTTGAGTTAACATGATTAGTGTATTTAATATTCATGGGAAATTTCTCATGATATTTTGATACTATCTAAAAAATCTATGAAAAATATAGATCATTACAATGGTGATTGGTCAGAGTTATTCTTTAATCACCACCATATTTTAAGGTTCCACATATATAGCATAACTTTTGATTACATAACCAAATAATGATACTTTTTTTAATCAGAATGCATACATATTAAATTTATCATATTGTTTGTCCATTCTCAAGGACTTCAATACAATGCTCAAATGATCTTCATTATCATCTTTAACTTTGTAATATATGATAATATCATCTATAAATACTACTAAAAACTGATCAAGGTAATATCTAAAGACTCTAGTCACCATATCGATGAATATATAAGGGGAATTTAATAATATAAATTGCATCACTATGAATTCATAGTGTTGATATTAAGATCGAATTACAATCTTTTATAAGTACTGGTCCCCTCATATAACATCAGAAAATTGATCAATACGAGTTAGAGAATAGTATATCATGATTATTATCATGTTATGTTTAGTATGAAAAATGCAGATTTTCATTGAATGATATTTGTTTTAAAGGACAATTACATCCCATTGTGAAGAACTTGGGAATATAAAAACCTTACGAATATTCTATTGTAGTTTCTTTTTTAATCCCTCCAATTCATTAAATATCATTATATTCTGAGTTTTTGATGTTGGCATAGGTTTAGAAATGGGTTATATTTAAAACTTAACCATAAAATTTGGGGTAAGAATATGAAATACATTATCATATTGATGAATAATAGGAATATATTCAATATAAAGTTTTACCCCAAACCATTGGTGCTAAATTCCTTGGGTTATTAGGTAACAGGACCCATAAAATGTAGGCAACTATTATAGGGAATTCAGAGTCATCCTTGAATGAATAAATGATCATGGGTTGACTTGGGATGTAAAATATTATTTCCTTATCCCAAAATTTTATTTGGAATATATATATCCTATCCATGCTTAAAATCACGTAAAATGAGACTAAAGTGAAAATAATATGATTTTTGAGAAACACATTCCCAAAAACATCTATCGAAGAAGAGTTGTACACTTGGGATACAACCATCACACCTTTAATATTTTTGAATGATAATTCAATATCTAGTCATTGGAGTGGTGATATGATACTATTATAAAAAAATCTAGATATAATGGTGTATATTATAATAATTATATATACCTTTTTAAAATTTTCAAATAGATAATAGTAATTAATATCTTTATTTTATTCTATATCTAATCATTTAATAAAACTAAAAATGTGGGTATGACTATTAAGAAATAATAATCTGATTAATCAATCATAAGATGATTAAAATAAATAAGAATATATCAAAAATTATGTCATGTTAATTTGAAACTATGAAATTTTTTGTTCATCTTATATCATTTTGGTTCATGATAGTTTTTTTGTATATCCACTTATTCTTTATACCCTAATCACTAAAATAGATAAATCCCTCTATGATAAAAAATGAGATAACCCAACCATGACATATATACATATCAAGTCATTTTACATTAATATTCATTACATATGATAATAAATCACACACTATAACCTATAGGTTTATCATCTTTGAAGATTAAATACATAACCATATTATTTTACAAAATTTCCAAAATCTACCATAAATAGTATTCTCACAATATACTATTTTAACACATCATACATAATACATTTCTTAATAAACTAACTAATAGATACATAATTTATTGAGATATATAATGATAAATAAGTGTATATATAACAGATCTTAATCAAATATTGTAGGTTATCATAATACTAACACGTTGGTATTAGAACATAATTAAGGTATATAAAACATGGATATAATACCCAATGAAACATGAATCATGAATCATGAATCATAACATATATCTTTTAGCATAACATATTAAATGATTATTTGTAGAATTGAATAATGAATCAATAATCATGATATGTGAATTCATAACAAATAAATAATAATATGGCATAAACATATGTGTATAAAATCATTTCTTCTATTGAATGTACAAACCCACACTTTCTTGAGAAATTATTTTTAATGGATATTTATATTTTTGGTTTTATATGACCATGAGGTGAAAATTATAATTTAACCTAGAAACCTACCACATAATATTTTTATGATGGTCGTGTTGATCTCAAGGTGAGGTTTTAAAACTAGGTCTCGAGTTTGGTCTGATTCTGAGACTAGTTTATTTATTAGGATATTTAATATTTATATAGTTAATATTAATTATTCATGCATGTTAAAAAAAAGATATATTTAAACTAGATTCATGAATTTGAATCCTAACATCACCATTGATTGTAGAATGTGGGTTTTAACAAGTAGAATTATAAACAAGGTTTTGGTTCTAAGAACCGAATTGGACTATTTTAATGGGTATTTAAATTAAATTAAGTTAAATATTTTAATTTAATATAATTATAATCCTTCCACCATAATTTATTTTTTTGTGAGGGTATCAGTTAATTCCCATGCAAGTTTTTTCACCCATGATAGGTAAGACGGAGAATGAAAAAATTATATTGCCAAGGATCTCGATTTGAGCTGGATCGATGGGTAACAGCCTTTGAGGGTGATTCCGAGCATGAAGATTCAGTGAGTCAACACATGTTAGGTAATATATTTTTATTGCTTCATTATTTCCCATTTAGTGTGGTTTTTAAAAAATTAATTACGTAATATTAGATTCTAGAATATTGGATGAGGTATGTAGTGAATGATTTTAGGTTTATATCATATTAATTTTGGTGGTTGTTACATTTTTGTAGAAGCCTAAAAATATTATTTTTATTTTTATTATTTTTATTCTATAAATAAGTATACGAATAGGAAGATAGGGGTTTTATTTTAAGGTACAAATATTCATTTATGAAAGAGACATCTTTGTAAAGGTAACTTGTGTTACCTTTACATGGGGGGCCGCATAAAGTTAACCCTGGGTTATCATTACATTGGAGGACCTATGTGAGGGTAACATTGTGTTACCCTTATACAAGGGGAATACATAAGGGTAATGATGAGTTACCCTTACCTAAGGATTTTGTGTAATGGTATCCACTTTTTACCCTTATTCTCACTGAGAAACATACTAGATCCAAGAGATGATATTTGAATAGACAAACCCAGATAGGCTTCCTGTGCTATGTAGTGGCGTTAGGTACACTAATGAATGCATCAATGTTATGTTTACCCATGAGAGGGTTATTTTTAGAATGGTTAGTGATCATTTTAGGTGTCACATTAGAACCCAAAACAATGATGAGATCCAGATGGGGATTCAATGATAGGGAATTGTCATTCACTTGAGAAATCCACCTTAGTTACTCAATATGGATTGGGAAAGTGGTCAAAAGATGTTATTATTATTATTATTATTTATAAAATATTTTATCCGGTGGATATAGACCCCTAGATATATAATTATGGATTCTAGGGATTACCTCCCCATGATATAGTGGTGCTTGATTATGATGAATTCTTGGGATTATTTACCTAGGATCCATATATGATTGATGATATATTCTAGGGATTACCTCCCTAGGATATGGTGAACATATCTATGATTTTATGAGATATTATAAGTGATTACTAGGATCTATTATTCTACCTTATGAATTTGGGATATATGTATAGTGATTCCCATGATCTATTTGTTCAACCTATCAAATTTAGTAATGATAGGATGTCAAGGTTTACCTCCCTAGGATTCAATGATGTTTCGTGATATAGGATTCCATGTGATTCCTAGGATCTAGGATTTGATTTAATCTTATGATATGGTTAGGATGATTTCTAGGATCCAATGTTTATACATTTTTTGTATTCATATTTACAAGGTCTTTGGGTTGGACATGTATCCCCCTAAGGATAGGTGGTAAGATTAGAGACACCCCAACACTGGTCGAAGTCAATATAGTTGATCATAGGTGTCACGTTATGACCTAAGGATTAACATTAATATTTATTTATGGTTTTAACAAGTATTTATGATTCTAATCATATCACTCATTCCCCTAAACCACATTACTATTAATGTATGGGACCCCATTGGTGGAACCCTAATGATTTATACTCACAAACTGATCAGTTTACCTTGGAACATGGTTACCCAATAAAATATCACCATTAATAGGTTTAGGTTTGATATAGCCCTAAGATAGGATCATTTAACTAGATAGGATTGGTTGTATTCAATAGATGTATTGAGGTATGGATAAGGGATGTTATTGGAACCCACATTCATTCTCTTTATTTATTTCATTTGGTTTATTGTGAACATACCATTGGGAACTCAATCACTGTATACATGCAAGAAAGTGTGTCTATGTGACATTGTGCAGAATTTATTTTTATTATATCATGATTCTTGTTTATTGATACTATATACTCTAATGATTATTATTATTATGTTGATTTTTATTTATTTATTTATTATTAGTCACTATCCTATAGTGTTATAGTCTCCCCATGGTAACACCCTAGACCCCAGTTGTTATTTGAAATCCTCTAGTGCATTGGAAGTCCAACCTAAGGTTATATAGTTTTTTGATATGGTAACTATTAATAGATAACTATTAAAGGGATGTTATAATGTGGAATGAGATAATTTATGTGACTAATGTCATAGAGTGTATCAGGGCTATTATTTTGTCTTATAATTTGGCGAGATGATAGATAGGTGATAGAAGAATTTGAAAAATCTTGTGGTGGAACTCGAGTTGGGGAGAAGTGAACACCATTTCCAATGGGTTTTCTTGGTTACCATGAATATGAAATTTTTATACTTGTATTCTTATTTATTTTTTTATGGTTTACCCTTGTGTGATGAACTTGAGTTCTAAATTTATGATTTATAAAATTTTGAATCTTTTCCCATTGGTAAGAGGTCAATATTCACACATCTTGTTTGGAAGACATGATTCATATGAAATATGAATGCTTTTTCTTGATTGATATTACTAATGTTTAAGGTTCAATTTTTTAATGTATTGGCAATTTCTTATATGGTGTTTCCCATATAAATTTTTAGTGGACTTCTCTCAACTGAACCATGGTATATTTCTTTTTTATGATAGTTTATGTCGATTTAGAGTGATATGTTCCTTGATAGATATACAATCCCTCTATATAATGGATGTATAATAACCCTTTGCAGGTTAGTATCGGAAATATATTCTTTTATGATGAACCCCTAGTGGGAGTTTATTATAGTGGTCCAATAAATTAAAATGTCAACATAAACATATATGGTATTTTTCCCATATAGATTCTTAATGGAATTTTACTTTATTAAACCATATAGTTATCATTATTCAACATGGATCATCTAGGATGATGACTTTATACAAATATGTCGATGAATGAAAATGTGATTCCAAAGGGGTGGCCCCTGTATGCAGAGGCTCTGTGAGTAATAGCCTGAGATTGTGATTCTCAAGGGGGGTAGTCTTGTATGAATATTACTAGTGAGAATTGGTACCCTAGTAGGATGATTATTTGGCATGTCATAACTAATATTTCA
Organism: Viscum album; assembly: GCA_963277665.1. NCBI lineage: Eukaryota > Viridiplantae > Streptophyta > Magnoliopsida > Santalales > Viscaceae > Viscum > Viscum album. Next base: position 75,888,609 of record OY728163.1, on the reverse strand, counting down.
ATGATATAAGAGAACCCTAGATTGCATGTTGTGGAACATATGTTTCTATGTGACTTTTGATATGGGAAAAGGGATATTTTTATGAGTTATGACCTATTAGAGGTTTGGTTTATATGCTATGCGTAAGAACCTTGTCGCCCTGATAGGAGACTTGGGAAGTCAATGAGCTGAGTGTTGTGATTTAGTAGCATGATGTTTTCTGCTACTACTAAGATGGGCTAACACAATAGAAGGAATTCTAAGAGAGGGGTTAGTCTAGTCTAGTTAGTTACATAGATATGTGAAGATTTTTAAGATTATTCTAATTATATTTTTGGTTCCTGGATGGTGATACTGGGTATATGTTATATTTATTATGATCTATTGAGATTCTGAGATGATGTGAACCATGAGAACTATTAATTTGGTATTGATCTTGGGTTTTGGAGGGAAAATAAGTTTTGATACCTAACCCTATTGATTCTAGATGTATTTTCAATAGCATTGTGTGAGTTTTGGGTATATTCTTATTCATTTTATAATGATATCAGGTTGGTGGGTGATCATGCAATTTTCCTCAACATGTGAGGGATATCAAGTGTGTTAGAAAATTGAATAGAAGTTCTCTCATATTAATTATATTAAAATGAAATGAACATAGTAAGTGATTAAGTCCCAAGAGACTATGTTCAATGATGTGCTACCAATGGGATCATGAGTTGGTTTTAGCAATTGGGTGGTAAGGGAGTGTAATCTATTGGTTTTATATGAGAATGAGGTAGTTCATTCCAGTTACACATAGTTCCGTTTGAGTTATGGATTGGTGATAGGTTATGTTTGATATGATTACTAATTAGTTTTATAAAATTATTATGGGAATGATGGCCTATGGTATTTTATGTTAATGGTATGTTTTTCCTTTATAGTGTATAGTGACATCATGGATGGATTATTTTTGGGGTTGATAGGATGGTGTAACCCTCAATTGAAATGAAATTTTTGTTGGTGTTTATGTTGATGTTCCCAGTGAATCAATAGCTGAAAGTGTCCGAAATTTCACATTAGTACTTGGGTATGAGTTGGAAGGTTTCATCTAGTCAATACACGTGTCAATGGTTGAAGTGTCAATCATGGATTAAAAAACCATATGGGTAGGTTTTTCATGTCTTGATACTTGTTGTTTGATGGTCAAGGTAACTTTTGGATGTTAGTGATAAGATAAATCAAATTTTAATTTGGTTTCTGAATATATTTCTGAATTGTAATTTGGATATGATATTAGAAAGAGAACATGTGTTATCATGGGGATTAGGATTTTTGGAATAAGATCTATGTGTGAGTTAGATTGGAGAAATGTTTATTCTTTTTAGTGAATTTTGATGAAGTTTTTTCTAACATGAGGATATAATCAAGGTATTACACCTAAAGTTGAATTTGTAATTTTTACTATGTGTCTAAATGTCCTTGGGATACCTCTAGGGATTTAGGTATCATGATCGGTTGATGTGATAGTGTGTTTATGGGAGTAGACACGAGTTCAATAATTGTTAACTAGAGGAGCACCAACCTATGATTTCATGTACAATTTGGTTTAATTAAATAGAAACTACTCGGATCATATTGTTGGACCACTGATAAGGTGTATCAGTTGTTTATTATAATGGTCGGGAGAACCATGGCTTGGAATCATCCCCTTTGAGTAGCATATTATAGTGGGGATCACCATCATCCACTGGATGAATTGATTGATGCCTCTATGGTGTCTCGGGGTAGATGGATGTTGGTGATATCCATAGCAGTATTTCCAAATTATAATGACATAAACTCATTATTTTTCTGCATAAGTGAACATCATGTCTTAGTTCTACAATAGATGATTAATTGATTTTTTAGTATATTACATGATAGTTTGGTGATTAATTGATGATTTTGAATGTTCAATGAGACTTCCTAGGGATGATAAGTTCTATAGTGAGGAGATTATAAACACTAGAACCTTTCTAGGGTATGATTTTTGGAGAAAATCTGGATTTCGTTTTTGGATTATTATAAAGATAAAAATGGTACTTTTTTCTACTAAATGACCTTAGAATATTTTTCTTATTGTCATGTTCATCATAGTATACGGTATTTACCTTAGGGATATATTTTGGTGAGATTCTACCATGAGGGTATTTTTTAAGATATATCATTTTTCTTCAATAAATATTAATTATTCACACATGTGTGAATGCTGATATATTGTAAACAGAGTCTCATATTGGAATTATGACTTCCCATTGGATTCTAAAATGAGTAGTTTTACCTATTGGAGGTATAAACCTAGTTAAGGTTCTATGACCAAGGTCGGGCCTCTAAAATAGGTATTTAAATTAAATTAAATTATTCAAATTAACAACATTAAATTAAATTATGTTCCATACCCTTTATTATCCCCCTCATTTCTGTGTGAGGGGAGGAGTGTATTACTCTGTATATTTTTTGACCCATGATAGGGAATGGGGAGAATGAAAGATGGATTTTTCCAAGGAGTTTGATCAGAGTCGTATTAATGGGAAGAGGCCTTCTATGCTGATTCTAGGATCAAAGAATTGGGGTTTTCCCACAAGTTAGGAAGAATATTTTTATTTGTTCATCATTTTCTATTGGGTTTGTCATTTTTAAATTTAATGAGGTGATATGAGATACTAGTAGTTTGGGATGGTTTTATTTCTTTTTAGTTTAAATAATAATAATTTTGGTGGTTTTTTTGGATTATAATCATGAAAATATTATTTTATGTGATGTGTAAATTTTCTGAATGATAAGAAGAAGTGGGGGTTGAGGATTCAAGATACAATAATGTAATAGACCCAATACTTAATGTTTTCTTATTTTACCTTTACTTATAGTACAGTATAAAGGTAACCTTGTGTTACCGTTACACAAGTGGAACTATGTAATGGTAACCAAGAGTTAACCTTGAGTGGGAAAGGCTACATAAGGGTAATTGCCTCTTACCCTTACATAGTGAGGTTTACATAATGGTAATAACTTTCTACCCACAGATAGGGGGGAAGGCTTCTTAAGATTAACTTTTTGTACCATTACCTAGGTACCCCCCCCCCCATTTAAGGGTTGTGGTTTTTTAAAAAAAAATTGTATTCCTCTCTCTTTATTAAGGGATTATTTTATGATATCAAAGGGTTCACAGGAGGATAATTTATAAATTATTCAATTTAAATTAATTTTTAAATTAATTATAAAATTATGATTAAATTTATTTTATAATTGATTAAATTATTCTATATATTCATTTAGTTCCACTCATTGATGGATGATGGTAATTCAGACATGGAAGAGCTTCGGTGAGTGTGGTTAGGTTTCGTTTATAAATGGAATAACTCGATAAATTTGGTAGGTGCCCCAAATACATACTCCTTTGTAAATTAAATTTATTTGTGTGTAATTTTATATGTGTTATTTCAACCTCCATGTAATTAACCTTTAGTTTTAATTTTTTATTAATAAATAAAAAAATTTATAAACTCCTAATAAGATGAATAAAGTGTCAAAGGAGATGACAAACCCCTATAGACTTGCTTGATTCCTTAATTGTTAATTCCTGAGAATTAATTAAATATATGTGATAATAAATAAATTAACCTATAATCATCCAAATTTAATGGATTATTCTATTTATATTCCCACAAACAAAATGGATATTCCAGGGGGAAAGTGAACCATTGTGTATTTTTTGATGCCTTAGTCATGAATAGTTGTGGACTTGTTTATAAATGTTTTCTATAATGTAAAATAACCTATATTAAATTAATAAAATCGGTGAATGAACCAAGAGGAACTTGGTATATGTTACCGTGTACATTTACATGTAAAATAAACTAATGAATTAGGAATTTGTTTCTCTTGTAGGACACAGTGGAAAATAAGATACACAGAATCCATTAACAATAAGATTTTATAGTGAGGTAAGTTTGCATTATCCAATAGTATTTCTATTTCTAGATAGTATATTATGGAAAATACATGTGTTTGAGGAACCTCCTAGGGTAACACTAGTGTGGCTTACCCTATGAGGCCAATGAGCCTCTGATATAAATCTTACGAGAAGGTTACTGATGATATATACTCTAAGATATGGTTAGGTCCAAGAGATGATATTGGAATGCAGGAATAGATATAAGTTGTGTGTGTGTGTTTTGAAGTATCCTAAGGGACCTCGGTGGCTTCCCCAATGTTATGTTTACCCCTGAGTGGATTAATGTGAAGATTGGTATTGAGGATTTTGAGAGTCACCTTAGAAATTGAATCAATGATGTGAGACATGTAAGGATTTAATGGTAGAGAAAGGGAATAAACTTGATAGGTCTTCCTTCGTTACACGATAACTATTTTGGAAGTGGTCAAACAATGTTTCTTTTTTTTGTTATTATTATTTATAGGAAATATTTTTGACTGGATGCAAACCCCTAAATATATGATGATGGAGTTCATTAATAACCTCCCTAGGATATAGTGTTTCCTTATTATTATTGATATTAGGTATTACTTCTATAAGATTTATATATAATTATGGATGGATTATAGAGACTACCTACCTAGGATCAGGTGATTGTACTTATGATGTTGGGAGATATGTTGGGTGATTCCTTGAATATATTATTATGCCTTATATTGTTGGGTGATATGTCTAGTGATTCTTATGATATGGTCATCATACCTAATGATTTTAATGAAGAAAGGATGTTGGGGAATACCTCCCTTTTCTCCAATGATGTTTTATAATATGGAATTCTTAGTGATTCCTTAGATCCAATGACAATAAAATATTATTATATGCCTGGGATGACTCCAAGGATTTTGGGGTTATACCTTTTGTATAATAATTTTCATAATGTCATGGGGTAGGACATGTATCCTCTCGAGTATAGGTGATATTCTCAAAGACACCCTGGTACTGGATGAAGTAGGTATGGTCGATCCTCGGGGGCATGTTAGAACCCAAGGATTAGTGGTGATTATTATTTACACTTTGGAATTGTATTTAAAATTATGATCATATCACTAGTGCACCATCATACCTTCACTGGTTATATATGGGACCCATCAATGTAAGTCTACTGAGTTGTACTCACACCTTGTTTAGGAAGCTCTGAAACATGGAAACCCAAGTGGATCACATTGTTCATAGGTTAGGTTTTTTAGAGGCCTGAGATTGGATCATTCAACTGGAAAGTCCCAAATTAAGTTAGGTTTTGGATTGATCTATTTCTCAGGGTGGATGGTAGATTCTATTTATATTATTTTTATTTATTTCAATTATTGTATTATGATCGGTCCAGTTGGTTGTCAGTCATTGTATATTGGAATGAAAGTTGTTCCAGGTGATTGTGTGTTGCTTTTATTTTTATTATTGGATGATTCTTATTAATTTATTCACATACTCTAATGATTACTATTATGATGTTGATGGTTGGTTATTTATAAATTATTGTGCACTATAATATGGTGTAATGGCCTCCCAAAAGTAACACACTATACCCCTTCTTCTAGTTAGAAGCCTTTGTCATATGAGGAGGCATGATTAAAGTAATGTGGTGACCTAGTCGAGTTATTTTTCAAAGTGAAAAGTGATGGTGTTAATAAATTGAGTCTCACTTCCAAGACCATCATCACATAGTGGGAAAAAGTCCTATAATATATTGATTTTACTCCTCAGTCACTTACATATCATCTTATAAGATATAAGTCATTACAAAATTGTTTGGAGGGATATATAATTTAAATACCATCCATAATAAAATGAAAGAATCATATATATGTGTTCCATATCAACATTAAAACATTAAAAATTATATTATATCTTAATTAACCTATTAAAAAAAGTGGGTTTATGAAGATTTTCATAAGGAATAATCATAATTAATTTAGATAAATAATTCAAATGGTATTATTAGAGAATATACCCAATAAAACTTTATAAATTTTACTAAATACTGACATCAATGAAGAAAATTATAATTATGTTTGAAAATTACACTGAAAAATATGAAGAAATATGCTATATATTTTTAATTTCATTAATATTAAGGAAAAAATTATTAATAATGAGAAAAAAATTCTTTATAAAACCATGTAAACTTGGAATAAAATATTCATAATGTAAATAAAATATATTCGAGGGAAAAATAAATTATACATAAAATGATAAAATTTATTATTTTTAAACTTCAATAAAGAAATTCAAAAATTACCCTTACAGAAAAAGTTTTTAAAATATTCCATTCCAAATTTTGTTATAAAAATAAAATTCAACTAAAAAATACCTTTTAGAAATCATAGAAGTATATATAAAGATATATATATGATAATATAAAGAATATGAAAATGGATGATATATAACCTTGACCAAAAATACGAGTTAAGTTTGGCACCATATACAAGTATCCTTTCAATTGAATAGTGATCCAGAAGAATTTTATCTGATAAGAGGACATTTGAAACCCAAAAATAACTATAGTAGAAGAAAATATATGGGGTTTTTTTGATAAATAAAATAAAATTTCTCTAAGTGTAAATTTCAAGATAAAACATTAATATTACATTGTGATAATTAAAAATAAATCCATACCATCACTCTCAACTTCCATGAAATCACTTTATCCTCCTGTATAGTACACAAAACCATATTAATAAATTATTTAACAACTATATTCATATCTATTTCTTTTTATAATTTTAAATATATATTTTTATTAAATATATTATTTAATTATTTCTTATTTTCATTACTACAAGTTAGTAATTTTTATTTTTTTGTACAAGTTTCATAATAAGGATATTTGTAACTCCATGTCTGTATAGAGGAGTTCAAATTTCTTAGGGAAATTTAGACATTTATTTGGTGGATGGACTGGTTTTTCAACCATGGTTTGGAATATAATTCCATAATTTTTTCATTTTATAGTAATATTTTATATATGTATTGGGTCCTGAGAGGTGTTTTGGGTTTCAAGATAAGTCATGGTCGATTCAGATTGAGTTTTAAAGGTTTTAACAATTTTTTATCTAAGGTGCATGGGTTATGGTGCAAAGTAGATGATAATTCATATAACACCCAATGCATGGGCCATTTTTTAAAATAATTTAAATATGGAATGGTTCAGTTTAAAGATTATCACCCGTTTTAGAGAACACTATGTGTTTTTCAAGTGAAATTGTTTGTGGTGGCTTGGAACTAGGAGTTGTCACATGGTTTTCCCATGGTTTTAGAGAAAACATGTGAATTGCTGTAGAGGGATCCAATGATGCTTTTCTTGAATTTTACCATGGATGATAAATAATTCATCCAAACCATGTGATGGGTTTTTGGAATGAGTAGTTACATACCCATTATTGGAACATGGTTTGAAAAACCATGTGTCTAAACTATATAACTTGTCAAGTTTGTTTAAAAAGTTAGAAATGACCAAATAGACCCATTTGGATTTTTGTTTACCCCTCCCCACTTCCTCATGCATTTTTGGACTAGGTGGGTATTCTTACCCTTTTATCCTTATTCCAACATTACTTTTTCGGTAGTTTTAGGATGCATTACTTGATGATTTAAGGTATTAATGTCTTAGTAATCTCCCCCTTCTTCCTCTTCCATTATTACGATTGATTTTGGTGCCCTCTGCTTAGGTTTTGGTTCCTATTCCACAGAATCATGGCAGAGTTAGCCAAGGATGATGGAAATTTTTTGTGGTGTAATGACACAAACTTTTATAAATAAAATTCAATATTCAAAGAATAAATTCCTTATTTATGAATTTAGTTACATAAAAAATGCATTGATTTATATTTTTTTATTTTGGACCATTACAAAATAAGGAAGTAATTTCTCTATCATGCTTAAAATATTATTAATCATCCTAACCACTTTCAATAAAAAAATTTTAAAGTGGCTATTAATATTATTATATAATAAGGATTATGATAAATTCTAATTGAAATATATAGAATAAGTGATGACCTTGGCCAGTAGGATTATACCCTGTTAATCCCATTTATTAGGGATTCAGAAGGATATGGCATCACTAGTCTTTTTCGTTGACCATGCCCAAGATGAGATTCAATAACTAAAACTCGATTGAAATTTTTATAGGATAATATAAAGCTTATCGAGATCAGGGATATAACCATGCTTATCGAACCATCCCAAGAATGTATTAACATTTCACAATTTAACCTTTGGGTTTGTACTGGTGTAACACAGGGTTATTATCTAGATCATAGTAGTATGAATTTTTATTTTTTTATTTTTATTAAAATAATTATCATATGTATAATTTTTTAATTATTACGTTATATATATATACTATTATATAATTATTTTTATAAAAAATATATTTTTTACTAATAAACTAAAATTATAATTTGGGGAAATGTATAATTTCAATTCAAACACTTTTTTTGATAAATTAATAATTTTTTAAATAAGTTTTATTTTCATGACATATTTTTATTAAATAATATTTAATTTAATATATATTATAATATAATGTAATTAAGTATAATGTATTTTTTATAACGATCACAAAGTGTTTAGTGTCATAAAAACTACTATTTTCATTCAAATAAAGATTTTATTTTAAAAAATAAAATCATCATATTTAAAAAATTATTTTGGTAAAGTCAATAATATTATTTTCATGAACAATTTAAAATTATCCAATGGTTAATTTTACCTAATTTTCAGATATAATCGATTTTCTAGATAAAAATTAAATATGGTATATATTATGACCTTATAATAACCCAGATGTGAAATTATATGTACTATACAGGGAGTACACATCCAAAAATATATTTCCCCTATAATGTTTTTATGTTATTAGATTAATTTTACAAACCCTTCATGAAACCTCCAAAACTGATATTATATTTTATAGTTTTTAAATCAACTATTTTTGAACATGACTCACTTAAACTTCATCAATGGCATTATTTTAAGAATTTGGGTTATTAGTTTAATAAAATATTAAAAACCACTCTTATGGGAAAAACTCGTGATAAATTTTTTGGTTTTAATAATTTTATTACTTTGATTCTAAAAACTATGTTTAGAAATTAATATAGAATTTCCCTCTCTATCACTATAAATACCTACCCAACCTCTCATTCTAATTCACTAAAAAATCATTAAGAATGAATTCAATCCCCCTATTCAACTCTAAATTTCTCCCAATTTTTTCCCAATATCTTTAGTAGCTCCCCCAAGCTTTCGGATTCATCCCCTCAAGGTAAGGTATTAGATCCCCCCTCCTCTTTATTCAAGTACTTTATTTGAATTATTCCTTTTGATTTCCCATTATTCAGGTCGGAATATGTTTTTACACATACCTTTTTTATACTTATTTTTAAAAAGTAATTATAGAAAATATTTCACCATTATTAAACCCTTCCATTAATATTTATATACACTTATTACGCTGCTAAAATTATCCAATGATTTCCCATGATAAACCTTTTTGTTTTGAATACCCATAAAAATTTAAGCTCAAGGTTATTCACCCAAATTAAAATAAGCTTCATTGATTGGGGACTTCCATGCATGTAACCAATAACACTTATTAATATAATTAAAGGAGAGGAAATTCATTATTATGATGTGTAATCTATGTGTCACGTAAATTCATGTAAATGATATGAATGTAATGGATGATCCCATAATTAAATATCCCTAAAATGAATTGGGTAATGTTTTTATCTCTTGATATACCATGTATGGTTCAAGTATGGTTCATTTAAGAACATTTTCTTATGATTTCAAGGAAATTAGCCTTAAATTATTCTTATAATGTCTTATTTTATATCGTCACTACAATTCTTTGTTTCCTGGATGTTATCATATTATATCATGATTTAATGTTCATATTTATTATTCTCACTCTTTTATGTCCCCTTGATATTCCTCTTGACTCACATTTGTTAATTTCATCATGTTATTATTTTATTATTCCCTTGCCCAGCATTATATATCACCCATTTCTTATGTACAACCCGAAGTTATCCCATGCCATTTTAGAAGATCAATTGAATTTATGGGAATAATAAGTAATTTTAAATAATATTATTACAAACCTATTTCATGTTTTTTATATGTCCATAATTACCCAAATACACTAGGCTTATAAATCTTTTGGAATTGTGATATTTATATCTTTATGTAATAAGTCATAAAATTAAGTGTATATTACATATAAGTTTTATTAATTGGAATTAATGAATTTTCATGTTATTTTCTAGGATTGGGATTAGAAACAATTAGTGAAATTCATAAGGAAAAAACAAATCATAGGAAAAAACCCTATATTTTGGTTAATTATATATTTCTTGGTTTTTCTAGGTAATACATCATTGTTAAGATATTGGTGACTGGATGCAGCTATAGAACAGATGTTGCTATTGGTAATAACTTTGAAAAGGGTGGATTGTGTATTAAATGAATCATTACCTAGTTCATATCAAAGAGTATGAAGAGTACACACATGTTCAGACACTCTTATAGGATATTCTTTTATTAATAAGGTTCTTCTTACAAACCATTATAAAGGGAAAAAAGTGCCAATCAAATTTAATGGTAGAAAATAGGCCATGGATAACATATATTAAATCCTAAAAATTCATAGGATAATTAATATGTTTCATTTATGATTTATTACTTAAATTTTCATAATTTTTATTTTATGTGTTCAATATTTTGTAAATTATCACCCCTAATTTCCATTTCATTTTAGTCAATTTCCGGAAATATGAGGAACTATGTCAAAAGAAAATCTGATGGAAAATGTGTTTACTTCCCAGGTGAGATGCCCAACCTGATAGGAATTGAATTTAGGAAAATCATGAAAATAATTACTCAATTAACTCAATTTTTTAATATAACCCTGAATTAGAAGGAACACCCACATCTCCTTAAGAATCTGGAAAAATGGTTTTCAATAAACATATATTCCACACTCTCCAACATAAAACAAGGATGGATTTTATTAGCCTAAAGAAAAAGGTGGAATAATCAATCTAGTAATATGATGAGAACATCATAGGGTGACTACTTTTTTAGTAGGCTCAAGAAAAATCTATAAAAATATTTGGTGATTAAATAATTTGAAAACATTGATGAAATTTTCTAGAGGGTCCTCCAAGTCAAAATAGATATTAGTGAGTCTCAAGGGACTCATGGGACTGGGGATAAGAATGGAAGAGTGGATTATAATTCTCGAGGTGTGGTGGATAATTATCAAAGGGGAAATATTATCTAAAATCTCACTTTTTATACGTATGGGAAGATGTATCCTTGAAATTTTCTAATAGGGAATGAAAATTCTATAGTTGTTTAAAAGAAGGGCACCAAGAAATTGAATACCAATAGGATAAACTCAATAGTGGGATTGAAGAAAGGAATAAACCAATAAAACCATTCCTATTGTAAAATGTTTTAACAATAAAGAAAAAGGACACTATGAAAAACTATACATTGAGCTGAGTTGTTTCAAATATAACTGATGATGACAACCTCCGTGGTCTAGAGAAAAAGAGAGATAATAATCAATCACAACTATAGAGGTGGGTCCCAATAACAAAGTGGTTAGGAGTACTATAGTTATTTTTCTAATAATTGTGAATGTTCTATTTGATTTTGCCTATATTAAATCATTAATATCATGATATTTTAGTAGAAAATTTCAAAAAACATCTCAAAACTTGGAATTTGAGTTAGCTATAAACTATAAAAGAGTTAATTATTTCATCCCAAGTATATATCATTTTCCCTATTAGTATTTGCAACTTAAATTTCCCATTGAACCTTATGAAACTCCATTTGTTATAATATGATGTTATCCTTAGTATGGATTGGATTTCCTTGTATATATATCAAATTTAAATTGTCAGGATATGAAAATCACATTCTATATCACAAATTTTCCTCCAATTCAATACAATTGTAAGGATGGGGATGGATCACCATTAGAATCGTCATATCAAGAATGGATATTATTTCCTTTTAAGAAATCATATCTTAATCAAATTATTAATAAAAAGGAAAAATTAGCATTGATGACATGGCCATTGTATAGGATAATGCTGATGTGTTTCTTAAAGAATTTCCTAGTGTTCCTAATAATTACATAGGCTTTTTAAACATGGATATTACATATTTTTTAAAAATATTCATTACATTAAACAAAAAAATATCAAGGACGATAATTGTATAGTTCCTGTGGAAACTTGGAACACATTCTTATAATTTGGTGAAATATGTTCAATATATCCCATAAATATCATCCCTTTTAGTAGTTCTACATAAAAACTTTCTTTATAACCTGGGGATGATGAACATATGAAAAGGGTGAGATTAGATTCTCAGTATGGGTAAACATAAACATAAATCATAAGTACATAAAAAAAAATTTAAAATAATATACTCTATATAAAAGATCATGTTATAGTGTCATGGAATAAATCATAGAAGTATATAAAAGAAAACAAATGACGTATTCAATGAGGGATAAACATAAGACATCAAATTTCGGCAAACACATAGGAATAGAAAATCATTTCCATATTACTCAAGGATAATTTCCAATACCATCATAGTGGATAATGTCATTTACTGAACCAAGTCCACTCCTCATTCTATCCCTATCTTCCCATTCCAGTCATTTATTAATGAACCATGTTCAAATCCCATTCTAGTTCAGTCTATCTCATGAGATGTAAATATTTTACCAATTAATTGGAGGGAGATATAGGTCTCACCCATCACATAATGAAAATAATACATATGTGTTCCCCAAGAACATAAATCATTAATCATATCGAACCCCATAAAAATAAATGGTTTTAAAAAATATAATTCTATCATAACATAACCCATGGAAAAGAAATGGTTTTCATAAATATCATTCCATAGTAAACATAAATCTTCCATAGAAATAATAATGATAGTATCCTTGAATCGTAGCCCCAAATTAAGTAAAACTGATATAAAATAATGTCATCATGGATGGAAAATAATTCATCAAGATCACTTGAAAATTTTTCTTAAGAAAAAATCCCTTTCTTCTTTGAATATTTTTTATTTCATTAAAATGTAGCACAAATTTAAAAGAAAACATTATTTTTGAAAATAACCATGTACAAATATAAGGGAAACTTCAAGGAATTTTGGAATCACGAAAGAGTAAAATTCCATTCATGTTGTATAAAATAACAAACATTCCTTTTGTACTTTTTCCCAAAAATTCATAGATTGCCTCATTTGGAAACCAAAAAAAATATCTTCAACTCATTTAGTAAAAATTAATAAATTGGTAAAAATGACATTAAATGTTTTTTTAATAATAACAAAAAACAATTATTGAACATTTTTAAAAACATGGATGTGTAAGATAAATAGTCCCAAGTAGATACTAATGTTTAAACAATCCCAAATAATAATGAGATTGTGATATTAAAACTTACACCCTTATTATCATTATAATCGTATACCCCATGAAATAAAGAAATTTATGTTGATATAAAAAATACCATAATAATCATAAAAATAATCCTAAAAACATTCTTTCTATGTATATAAACCACACAAGAGAAACAATTACCATATATGGCATGTGTACCCTATAAATAAAAGAAACACAAAAATCCATTTCCTTAAGTCTTTAATTACTTCATATATGTTCAAACATCTTCTATAATAAATATAAGTTTATTATACATCCTGTGACAACCCCAGACCAAGTATCCCAAATTCGGTTTTTGTTTTAATACAATGGAATAGATACATGAGATCACATTATCAAGGATAAATAATTTTAATAGTATTTATGAAACTAGATATATGCATCGTTCCTTTATTACATTGGAAATTGAATATAGAACATAACAATATCAAATAAACTGCTTCTTATCACTTATTCAATGATTTTATCTTCACAAACTAGGGAATGAAAAAAAATAAATGGGTAATATAAAATTATCAATAATGGTTATATGAAACAATAATAATTTATGTAGAGTCAATATGGATAGGCATTATGGAAAAGTAAGTAATCTGAAAAACACATGCCATAAATACACTAAGAACGATAATTAATCAATGAATTCTGTCAAAGTAAAAACCTCATGGAATGTAAAAACTAAATACTAAATGAAGAAAATGTTTATTATTTGTACTTCATGTATCTAACACATTACCCATTATACCGTTAAGATGATTTAAGTCTATGGATAACAAACTTTCTGATTATACTTGGAAACAAACTTGAAGGATTTTCTCTAAATGTTTTGTTTTATGATACCTGCTGATGCATCAAGGGGATATAATGGGCCCACCCATCACTACAAGTCCAAATACTTTTTCATGTATAGATTCAATTCATGAACAATAGGATTTATCAAAACAAAAATATTGAGTAGAGGATACAGATTCATAATTATTTCCCCAATTAAAACATTATTCAATGAATAAAACATATGTAAAAATGGTACATGAATAAGGAAATAATAATATCCATGATACATTAAATATGGATATTTAATGTAATCTTAAATTAATAAAGATCAAAAATGATATGGAATTATACAAACACCACACGTAAGGAATAAGTAGTGAATAAAGCATCACTAAATGGAATATCATAGTGTCGTCCATGAAAGAAAGGATTTAAATCATAATTAGAACTTAAAAATTTTAAAAATTAATATATCATGATAAAATAAGTTAAATTTAAGTAAAAACATGTCAATAAAAGTGTTTAAGAATCATTAGAAATGAACCTCTTTGGTGCTATTTAAGGGTAAATTATAGAAAAATTAAAACAGAAAAAGGAATAATTGTTTTTATAAAACCAATAAATAACAAATAATTTTTTTCATTATAAAATTATTGTTTTTAGATAAATATTGGTATATTAAAACATATTATTTTTTGTACTTGAAAATGGGTAATAAATTAGGAACTTCCCTTTATATGGGCTTTATTTTTAAAAGGAATTGAAAAGGAATCCTTATAAAACATGTATTATCCCCAAACAAAAGAATAATTGAGCTAGGTAAACATATTTGTAACATAAAAACGGAATTTAGGAAGAGTAAAAAAGAATAATTAAGTTGGGGTAATGAGAGAGAAAGTGTAACCCGAATGAAAAATGGAGGTTCAGGGAGAATCCCTTACCTAAGGTACAAAAGTGTTCTTCACTTGTAATTAATGCCCTAGATAATTGAAATAGATTCATTGATAATTTAATTCAGAAATAATTAAACAATTTTTTTATTTATTTTTATTTTTTTAAGTTTATTTTTTTCCTTTTTTATGAGTTATAAGATTCAATTTTGTCATTCGGAAGTGATTGTTTCCTTGGTTTTTATGATTATTTCCCTTGTATATAATTATGGGAATTCATGTGAAGCAAAAATAAAACTCTAGAAGATAAATTATTTATTATTAATGATCATATATAATATTAAATTGTCTAATACATAATTTGGTTATATGTAATTAGATTTATTCATTAGATAAAATCTTAATGACAACCGTTTAGATAATTTAGGTGTTTTTCGATCATCATGAATGTAACACCTTGAGATTTTATGAGAAATGTTTTTATGTCTTATGTTATACGCAACACCAAAGGAATCTTTCATAGCACACAATATGGACTTGGATTTTATTATACGCGATCACAACCTTCCTCGATAGCGTGTGTAGTACGCAATACCGGGTTTCACTAAACAACGATATATTATTATGAACTAGTCGTTATAAATAGTATTAACTACATTTTGAATTTTATTATTCATCTTAAACATTTTCAAGAACATGGTAAGAGAACAAAATAAATTTTTCGGGTAAAATAAGTATTTTTCAAAAAATGCAGTTTTGCCGCCTTTTGATGGGGCACCCACATTAAATCTACTTTTTGACATGTTTATAAGTTAAATTTGACAAAAATAAAATTATTCTTTTGAATCAGGGTATAAAAATTTACTTTGGATAAATTTTTGATATTTTTCTGATAACTTTCATATTTTGATGAATAGTAAAAATATGCTAATTTTTAACTAAAAACAACTTTTTTCATTGAGATAATTTATATGGTTAAACTATAATATTGAATTGTTTTAAAGTATAAATAGAATATATTTTTACCATTTAATATAATTTATGTCATTAGCATTAATTTCACATTGAATTCATAGGTAAAAACATTTCAATCTTTGGCAATGTTTTAACTTCTAAAACCCATTTTCTTAACAACGGGATTTATTTTAAATTAATTACTGCAACTTATATGTTTTGAATTTTAAAAACTGGATTTCATATTTGGAATCAGTGGGTCCAAATTATGTTAATAGGCTACTTTTTATTTTTGGGCATTATGAATAATAACTACGGTAAATTTTATTTACCATAGTTAAAAGTAAATCGGGTAATTAAGGGTAAATATAAGATTATAAAATTACCCTAACACCTACCAAAATCCTATTGGATGACTAAAAGTAGACCCATATAACCTAATGGTTGGATTATATTCATTTAATGGACTTTTTTCCATGAAAAAAATTTAATTATTATTAAAACCAAAGAATGTGACAACATGTCACTTTATAAAATCTTATAAGTATAAAAATTTTAATTTAGTGATAATATTAATGACACTTCGAACATGAATAGTCTCCAGAAAGCTAATACAATTATCTACATCATAGGAATTTATTTAGAATTTTTAAGGATTAAATAATTATCATTAATTATGACACAATAGTGATGTTGAAATTATTTTATTAATTAAAATATCAAATAAATGGTTTTAAAAATATTAAAATAAATATTACATGAACTATTTAATGTGCTCCACTAATTTTCTAGACACATATGAAATTTTATCAATCTATTAAAGCTTTTAGTTCAAACATATCTTCTGTATATATTTTATTTAAATTCAAATAAATGAATAGTGTCAAAATTGACACTATTGTTATTTTATAAAAATAACATATTATAAAATTGTTTAAAAATCACAAAAATATTTAAAAATTATAAATTAAAATTTATATGGTCTAAAATTGCATAAAGCATCAAATTATGGAAAATTCATAGCACATATGTAATTATTTATAATAATTTAAAATTTAGAATATTATTACCACAAATAAAATTAAATTGATAAATAAGGATAAATCAAGTTGATAATGTTTAAACTAAATTCCTAAAATGTATAAATTTTATTGGTTGAAGATATTACAACTCTATATCATCTAATATTTGGATATCAGTCATTTTGGAAGTTTTTAAGTGGGGTTGGGATTTAATATAAACTAATATTTCTTATATTTCCAAAGGTACCCCTCTCCTCCCTTATAAAATGGCACCTCCTCCCTATCCTCATCACACAAATTTGAGCCTTAAAACTCGGCAAATCCCTACCCATTTCACTTCCCCACTTCCCTAGAAACTTATTAGATGTCCTGGTCTTCTTCAAAGACCAATTTTAGTGCCCTAAGAGGAGGTCTCAAAGAGGCGCTTCAAAGAAGAGGTAATGTCTATTACCGATTCTTTCAACTTTATTTCTTCTTCCACTTCTTCTTCTTTAGTTGTTTCATTATGAATAAATAACATCAGTATCACTCATATACTGATATGTTATTATAAGTATGAAACAACCCTATTTCACTATCTATCCATCCTACGGAAAACGAAATCACCGCGTGTGCGTACGTACAGAATACCCTCTCCACGCTGTGGTGTAATCTATTTTCCATCACCACCATAATTGTATGGGTATAATGGTGCAAATAAATAACTATATATGATTATTTTAAAGTGGTATTTATTCTGAAATAGTATACATACACTCCAATACAATTCCACGATCATGGGAATGATATCATCGCTCGTGCGTACGTACGGAATATCGTCTCCACGATGTGATGTGATTCGTTCTACATGATATTCATTGCATAATGATTATATAAATGAATTTAATGAATAAATATGATATATATTACACTAATACCATTCTGGAAATGAGGTATCTATAACCTAAAGAGAAGAATAAGAATTTATTCGACAAAACACGCATAAGAACAAAAAGTAATAAACACCCGAATAACAAGTAGTAATGAAATAATACTAATAAGAAGCTAAGAATATGACCATATATGATATCATAAAAATAATTATGATTCTGGAATAAGTCAATAACATTATTTAAATCAGTATACAGGAGGTTCAGACACTTACGAAGCAAATCGGACCTAAGGTAAGGGAAAATATCACAATCTCATTTTTATCCGAGATTGTTTATACTTTGGTATTTACTGGGGTGTATTTTATCATCCACATCCTTGTTCCCTCAATATGTAATATTTTTTCCATCCACCTAAAATTTTTTAAATCCAATTTTACCCTTCGGTGATTTTTTAGTAAAGGATATGAAATGAATCTTTTGTCGTTTTTCGTACGAGGTACTTTTTGACTTTTCCAACAAAAGTATGAGAAGAATGTTTTTTTAACTTATACGGCATGAATGTATTTTTAAAACATTATTTCCAAGAAGCTTACTTTACAAGTGTTCATGTTTATTTTTAATCAACTTCTTTTAGTTTAAAATTGTATGACATGTTAAGAAAGGAAAAATGTTTTTGAAGTAGAAAGGATATTTTCCTCAAGAATGAAGTTTAAGTGTTTTATCAAAATTATTTTCCATCTAAGATAATATAGGGTTCTCTTTATATACCTATTATTACATTGATTTGATTATGTTGTGATGGAATTATTTTTATGAATTCCTTTATTTTATATGAATTGTTTTATGATGTCATGATGTTTAAGAATCCCATTTTTATTACATGGGTTATGCAATGATGTATGATTTATGATTCTGTGGCACACAAAATAATGGTATAATTATGAGATGGGTGGGACCTATATCTCCCTCCAATTCATTGGGTAAAGATTTTATATCTCATGAGATAGACATGGCTAGAACTGCAGGTTAAACCGGTTTAGTGAAACAGGACTGAAACGAGGAGTGAACTCGGTTCAAAAATGGACTTTGTCCACTAAGATAGTCTTGGAAATGAGTCTTGACTAATAAGAAATTATTCTCTATGATTATGTGTGTATGGAAAAAAGTTTCATGTCTTATGTTATGATTATTGGGATTACATTTCACTACCATGATTTATCCCATGTTATGTAATTATGATCTCTTTTGCAGGGTAAGATTTCCAAAATGTTATGTTCTTATGAATTTGATGTGATTGATATTTCTTTTGTTTACCCTTACTGAGCATTTGAGCTCACCCTTTTGTATGTTTTCTTTCCCGAGGTCAGGAAGAAGGGTATTAAGTAAGATATGCCAAAAAGGGACTATAGATATGATGAAATAAATGGGAGACAGTTTAGATGCTTTATGAACCAGTTGTTTATGTTTCCCAGTTTCTAAAGACACTATAATTATATGATCTTTTCATGGTTTTGTTATATGTTGTAATAATTATGCTTCAATTTTGAAGTATTAACCATGTATTTAAAGTATAGTCCGCTATAATGAACTTGTTTTTTTATTAACTAATATTATGTATATATTAATGATACAGAACATTAAATGAGTTATAATATGTTTAATAAAATTTTCTTTATCCATAATAATGGTTTTATGACTATCCTTGAATGTGGTAGTGAAGAATTAAAATGCATCATCCAAAATGAAGGAAAATCGGCACATCACAGATAATATTTTTATTTTTTTAATAAAAGTGTGGGCGGAAAGGGTTTGGTGATGTATTTTCTAATAACATAATACTACAGAAGTATATTTAGGATACTAGAGTTATCATGCATGTTTTTATATAGGAGGTGAGGGAAGGAGAAGAAAATAAATGGAATTGAAAGAAATTTAAAGAGATGGATTAAGGATTTTACCTCTTGAATTAGTCTTCTTGAGAACCTCTTTAAGGAACTTGTGATTGGACTTTTATTGAGACCAAAGTCTCATATATATGAGGGAGAAACTTTTGATGATTATTGGATACAAATTTTACAAGCATAAAGTCTTAATATGTGTGAGTATAAGTGGTGGTGAGGTGTGGTATTTATAGTGGAGGAGAGAGGTGTTGTCTCATTATTTTATTCATTAGTTTATAATTTTACCCCAAGACTATGAATAGTTATTATTAGATGACTAAATACAGTAAATAATGAATTATGGTTAGATATTATGGTGTTTACATCATTGATGAATCAAGTAATATGTTTTCCAATTTATAAGGTATATATACTGTAAATTATTGTATTTTACTATTTACAAAAATTCAAGTATTTTATAAAAATACCAAAACTTCACCCTAACCATTTTCCAATGTGTATTATTCAAATTTTAACTCCATTTATTGAAAATAATTTCCTAAATATAATATATTTAATTTGAAATTAAAATAATCATTTACTCAAAAAATACCAATTTTAAAATCATAAATGATTTTATAACACATTAAAATTTTAATTTAGGTCTCATGAAATTAGTTTATAATCATTAGAAAACAAAATATTAACTTACGATTCTATTTTATGAAAATAAATTTTCGTCTAAACTTTATATTAATTATAAAACTATAGATAAATATTTACAATTCACAAAAATACCGTTAATTAATTTATCTGTTTCAAAATATTTATTTACTTATACTTTGATATAATTATACCATTTTTTCATTTATAGTATTCCAAAATTTTATTTATACTTTCATAGTTTAGGATGATATTATATTAGCTGAATTACTATTCATAATAGTCACATTATTATTACAAAGTACAATTACAATTTCATCTGTATATTATATTTAATTTCTAGAAAAACCCCTTATTTAATTCATTCATCATTTATAAAGTTTTTTATATGTTCTCTATTTGATGTTATATGATTTATACTATATGAAATAATTTTTGTGCAAGGTGAGATATCAAATAAAATAAATTTATTTTAGAGGATATATAGTATAAAATATAGGGGTGATATATTTTTCCCTCCTTCAAAAATTTTGTTCTCGAAATTGTTCATGAATATTACCTTCTAAATAGATTTAGGTAATTCTTTTTCATTACATCCTCAGGTTACCAGATTGCTTCTTCCATTTTATGGTTTCTCCAAAGAGACATTACTAGTAGAGTCATCCTATTTCTCAATACTTTTTATCTTGTATCAAGAATCCTGATAGACTCTTCACAGTAAGAAAAATATGGTTCTAGTTCTATTTCTTCATATGTGTGTACATGCATTAGGTCTGGAATGTAATTATTTAATAATGATATGTGGAACACATTATACACTTTAGATAAACTTTGCGGAATTACTAATTGGTGTTCTACAGATTAAATTCATTCTAAAATTTCAAATGGTCTGATGTACATGGGGTCAGTTTCCCTTTCTTACCGAACTTTAAGGCACCCTTACATAGAGATAATTTCAGAAATACATGATCTCCCACTTAAAATTCTAAATCCTTTCTCTGGTTTTCAGTATGCCTCTTTTGTATAATTTTATATTTTTTAATATTATCTCGAATAGTCATTACCTTTTTTGGTGTCTCTTCAATAATTTTTGGTCCTATAAGCTTCCTCTCACTAACTTCCTCACAATAAGTAGGATTTCAACATCTCTTGTCATATAATGCTTCATATGGCGCAATTTGAACACTAGAATTGAAATTATTATTCTAATAAAATTTTACCTAAGGTAAATATTGATCCCATATACCATGAATGTTAAGTGATAATGATCACAACATATCTTCCAATTATTGAATAGTCCTTTTATACTATTTTTCAGTTTGAGGGTTAAAATCAATACTCAAATGAATCTCAGTATCCAAATCCTTTTGAAGACACTTCTATAATTTTTATGTAAATTTGAGATCTCGATCAGACATAATCGATATAGATTCAACATGAATTCTTACAACACCATTAATATAAAGACTTTCTAGGTTATTAGGAGGTAAATCTTCTCTTATAGAAATGAAATGTTCCGATTTTTAAAGATGATCAGCAATAACCCATATTGCATCATTATTTCTAGGTGTCCTTGGTAGTCCTTTGAGATTGTCCATTGTGATTTCATCCCACTCCCACATTGGAATAGGTAGATGTTGCATGAATCCTCTAGTATTCTATCTAATAGCCTTCACTTGTTGAAAAACTAGACACCATGAAACATATTCATCAATTTCCTACTTCATATTATCCCACTAAAAATTTCCCTTCATATATTTATACATCATGGTAGCACTAGGGTGTATAAAGAAATTTAATCTATGAGAATCATCTAATATTTCCATTTTTATATCATGTATTTTTGTAAGACATAACCTCTTTCTAAATTTCATAATTTCATTCTCATAAACACAGTCTCCTAATATTCCATCTTTAACAGCTTTAATTTTCTTATGAAAATTCTCAACATCAGATTGAGAACATTTTTATCTTCTCCAGTAAATAGTTTAACAATCATTTTAAAATTGAGTTATTTTCCCTTTCCATAATAACTTCTATATCCATGTCTACTAAATATATGAATATAAAATCATTCTCAATCCTCTTTTGGGTTAAAAGTCCATAATCCATCCTTCATTATTCATATGCAACCTTATTTTCATTTCATAGATGGTAGTGTATTGATCAATCACAGTCACTGAGTAATTCAAGTCAAAACCTTTTCCTTATGTTGATTTATTTCTATTTATTTCAAACTCATGTGATTCATATATATCTTATATCTTTCACCATATAGAATGAAGTTCAATATTCAAAAAATATTGAGTTCCCTGAAGTGGGTCAAATAAATCATCATTTCTAGGTATAGGATACTTGTTCTTTATTATAATAGAAATGATTTCTTTATAGTCATTACACAGTCTTAATGGTCTATATTTATTCTTAACAAAAAGATTAAGGCTCCCCAAAAATAAACACTAAGGTGAATAAATCTGTTAATAATCAACATATCTAGTTGTTTCCTAAGATCCACTAATTCATCATTTTCCATTCTATAAGAATTATTTTAAATTGGTCTTGCATTAAGGATTAAATCAGTTGTAAACTCAACTTCACGGTCTGGGGGTGTCTAGGTTACTCCTCTAGATATTGATTAATGTATTTTTGTACCGTTGGCACATTATCAATTTTAAGATGAATTCCCACATCCCTAGATGTTGTTTTCTCCTTCTCCCCAATAATTTCATTCATTATAAAAAATATGGGTGGATCTAGATAAGAATATGATGGTGAGGTTTCTGCTATAAAGATAAGGTATTCTATATATTCTTCAAAAATAATAATTTCCCTCATCTTGCAATAAAATATTGCATCATATTTTGATAGCCAGTCCATACCATGTACTATATCAATGTGAATCATAATAATGATGATAAAGTAATAAAATAAAGGACATTTATGTGTCATAAAGGGGACTGACCGACACATTTTTGTTTCAATGAGACTTCCCTTACAAGTTTTGAATGATAACTCATTTATTAAATATAAAGGGAAATGTCTAATTTTCTTAGAAAAATAGGTATATATAACAGAGTGTGATGATCTAGAATCAAATAAAGTATTGGATAGATTTTAAGATAGGATTAATGTACAGTACACTACATCATTGAGAACTTCTACTTCAGTTGTGGTGATCACATAAGCTTGGACATCTCCTATTGGCCTCTTCTCTTGTAGATTCCCATGAAACATGGGTTAATGATTTGAATAATGCCCCATTTCATTACAGTTGAAGCATTAAACATCATTGATTTGTTTATTCCCCTTTTATTCATTAGCTCACTAACCCTTTTCTCCACACTTATAGAAACTTTCCAAGAGTTTCTTGGATTTCCTAGGATGATTCTTTCTACGAATTTCTCATAATTGAAATTCCTTCATTCCCATATTCTTCCTTGATGATTCACCATTTCCATGGTTATCAAAAGAACTATTATTCTATTGATTAACCTTGAATAGATAGTATCTATCAAATTCATTCTATGTTTTAATGGAACCTAATTTTATTTCATCATATGATAAAAATGTTTGAGAACCAGTGCCCTTCGAAGACTTGTCTTAACAACTTTAATGAAATGATCAATCATTTATTCCGAATCATGTATTTAAATAATAGAATACTTAGCTATTAATTTGAAGGTAGCCTTATACTCTCTAACACTCTCTTCATCCCTCTGATTTAAGATAAGTAATTTTATCTTCATTTCATTTATTTTCTCATGTGGGAAATATTTTTTGAAGATTGTTTCATTAAAAGTTAACCATTACAATCCTTTTATTTATTCTTCCTCCTTAGTATTTTGGGTCAATGAACGCCCTTGATCTGCATCTCCCTCGAGGAAATATACTTCGAGTACAACATTTTCATTTTCATTTCATCTCAATGCTAGAAATATCTTTTCAAGGGTCATTTTCCACTGCTTAGCTACTACTGGATTAGTAGTACCAATAAAATATATAGACATATTACACATGAAATAATCCAACATAGTTATAGTATGGTTATTTTCTATAACCTATGTAAGGTGTCCTAATATGGACATGATATACTTAGCTCCAGCATAAACTATGTTGATTTTCTCAGTAGGGAAATCCTTACATTTTCTCAAGGTTTATACTAAACTTTCTATGATACCAAATATAACAAACATGACAATAGTATCCCATAGTTAGTTGTCATTTTAATAAAATTTAATAGATACTAGAGATCACATCACCATATATCGATAAATTTAGAAGTATTGAAGAAACTAGATATATACATGGTTCCCTTATTACATTATTAACCAAACAGAGAACATAAAAAATGAAAATAAAAAACTTCTTGTCACTTATTCAAAAATTTCATCTTCACAACCTGGGTAAGGAAAGAAAATAAAATATTAAGATCAAATGAATAGTAAAGGTCATATGAAAAAATAATAAGTGCAGTAAATTCAATAAGGATAGACATTATTGAAAAGTAAATAAACTGAAAAACACATTCCATCAATACACTGAGGATAATAATGCATCCATAAACTTATTTAGAGTGAAAACCTCATGTAATTTAATAAAAGTATGTTTAATGAACAAAATTCATATTATTTGGAAGTCATGTGTCTGGAACATGAGCCATTATACTATCAAGATGGGTTATGGCTATGGTTAAAAACTCATATGATTCTGATTTTGAACAAAAATGAAGGGTTTTTTACCAACTATTTTGTCTCATAAGACCTATTGATGCATCGAGGGTATATAAAGCACATCATATATCATTTAAGGTCCAAATAATTATTCATACATAGATTCAATTCATGAATAATAAGACTTATCAAAATATTAATATTGAGTATAGGATATAAATTCTTTAATATTTAACCAAATAAAACATTATTCAAATAATACATCATATATAAATAAAGGGTACCCAGCTATGTCAATAATAATATTAATGATACAATAAATATAGATATTTAATGAAACATTCAATGAATTAATATCACAAATGAAAAGAAAGTTTATATACACCACTTGTAAGGAATAAGTAGTGAATAAGACATAACCAAATGGAATATCAAAATGGAGTCCATTAAAAATGGATTTCTGTAATAATTGGATATTAATAAGGGAATAAATTCATTTACCATGATTATTTAATTCCAATAAAAGTGAAACCATTTAAACAAAAGTGTTTAAGAAACTTTATAAATGAGGATCCTTAGTGCGGTTTAAGGGTAAATAATAAAGAGATTTAAAATGTAAAAAGGAATAATTGTTTATATGAAACCAAAAAAAACAGTTATTCATTATAGAATTTTTTATATTTAGAAAAATATTTTTATATTAAAATATGTCATGGATGGTACTTGAAAATGGGTAATAAATTGGAACGTTTCCCTTTAATCATTCTTTCTTATTGGAAGTAATTAAAATGAAATCCTTATAAAACATCTATTTTTCATCAAATAAAGAATAATTGACATAGGTAAATATATTTTTAACATAAAAGAAAAATTTAATAATATTATAGAATAAGAATTAAAAATTACATTGGGGTTAGGAGATATAAAGTGTAACAAAAATGAAAATTGGAGGATCGGAGAGAATCCCTTACCTTATGTCTGAAAGTATTCTTCACTTGTACTTAATTTATTGTATAATTAAATTAAAATAATTAAAAATTTAATTAATAAAATATTAAATATTTATATTATTTATTATAATTTTTTAATCTCATTTATGGCCTTTTTGATGAGTTATAATATTCAATTTTGTCATTCGAATGTGATCTTTTCCTTGGTTTTCATAATTTGTTCCCTTGCGTATAAATATGGGAATTCATATAAAATGGAAGAAGAACATAAGAAGTGAAATTAATTAGTATTAATTATTTTACAGAATATTAAATGGTCTCATAAATCATTTTTTTTATATGTAATTAGGATGATTCATTAGATAAAATCTTAATGATAACTGATTAGATTTTTTAGACGTTTTCCAATTATCACAAACTAGTTTTGTTTTATTAATTAATAATATGTATATATAATGATTCCAGAAAACTATATAATTTATAATATGTATAATAAAATCTTTTTTAACCATAATAATGGTTTTATTACTATCCATGAATGTGTTAGTGCAAAATGAAAATGCTTCTTCCATGATGGTGGTAAATCGGCACATCACCGACAATATTTTCATCTTTAGAATTAAAGGGAGAGGAGAAGGGGTTTGATGATGGATATTACATTAACATTAAAATACTAGTATACATAATATACTAGAGTTATCATTCATGTTTTGATAAATGAGTTGAGTTAAGGATAAGAAAAGCATTGATATTGAATGAAATTGAAATGTAAGGATTAAGGGTTTTACCTCTTGAATTCTTCTCTTTGAGAACCACCTTAATGGACTTGGGATTGTTATTTTTTTGATCAAAAATGATCCATGATGCAGGGTTATACATGGGATGATTATTGGTTGGAAATTGGATGACATTAAAGTATTAGGAGGTGTGAAGAGAAGAGGTAGTGAGGGTAGTATTTATAGTAGTAGGGAGGGGTGTTTTCACATTATTTTATTCATTAGTTTATTATTTTTCCTTAAGATAATGAATAGTAATGATTCCATGACTAAATATAGTAAATAGGGAAGTTTAGTTATAGATTAAGGTACTTACATTAGTTATTATTCAAAAAATAGTTTATTTAACAAATAATGCGTATATACTACAAATTACAGTATTTCACTATTCACAAAAATTCAAGTATTTTATGAAAATCCAAAAAATTCATGATAACAATTTTCTAATGTGTAGTACTAAAAATTGTACTCCATTTTATAAAAATAATTTTCAATATATGCGAAAATTGTTTTTTAATTAAAATCATCATTTTATTGAAAAATACAAATTATAGAATTATAACCCCTTTTATAACAGTTTAAAAAATTAATTAAGGTCTCATAAAATTATTTTGTAATCATAATATAAAAAATATTAATTTAATAATTTATTTCTTAAAAATATGGTTTCTTTAAA
Organism: Viscum album; assembly: GCA_963277665.1. NCBI lineage: Eukaryota > Viridiplantae > Streptophyta > Magnoliopsida > Santalales > Viscaceae > Viscum > Viscum album. The sequence continues at coordinate 75,860,998 of OY728163.1, read as the reverse complement.
CATTATATTAATTACAAAATTATAAATAAATATCCCCAATCCACAAAAATAAAAATATTTAATTTTCATTCTCAAAATTGTTATTTACTTATACCATGAAATAATTATATCATATTTTCATTTATAATATTCATAAATATTATTTATAATTTAATAGGTGTGGTTACTATTCTATTGGCTGAAATATTATTCCTAATGGTCACATTACTATTCCAAATGTCTAGTTACTATTTCATTGTAATATGATCCTTAATTTCTTGAAAAATATTCTTATTTCATTAATTATTCATTTATAAAGATTTTTTTTGTTCTCTATGTTATTTTCTATTCTTCATATTATATGAAATACTTTTTTGTTCAATGTAATCCATCGAATGAATTAAATTTATTTAAGATGATACATACTGTAAAATCTTAGGGTGTTAATCATCTACCATAAAAACATATTCATATATATAATAAAATATATGATTTAATTATGACTTTATTTTACACGCTCATTAATAATTCTATTTTAATGTTATATTTTGGGTAATAATCACTTTGTCATTCATTCATGTTTTTATTTTTCATCCTTAGTCCTCTAAAATATATCATGATTTCATCATATCTTGATTGATATTCATGATATAAATATAATATATATAAATATATATATTCAATATATATTTATTTATGGTTATTCATGATAGTTATAAATAGAAAATACATCGTTCGTGGATATGGTAGGTCATACGTATGCAAGAACGTTATTTTCATTTTCTCTTCATATTAAAATATAGAATAGTATATTATATATTATCATTCTAGAATAATTTTTTATTATATATATTATATTTATTAAAAAACTTCATCCTTATTACCATCTATATGGAATATAGATGAAAAAATAATCACATCATATTGGAGATATGGTAAGCCATATGTATGCACAAGCGATGTTATCATTTCACAAACGATTTGGTTGTAAAAAGGTAGATATGATATTATAATTCTAGAAGTATAATTATGTTATAAATATCCTAAATAAACATTAAAATAATCATAATTCTCATTCATAAAATATGCTGATGGAAATGAATTATATCGCTATGTGGAGAGGGTAATCTCTATGTCCGCATGAGCGATACATTCATTTTTTGTTCGGTAGGGAAAATGGTTGTATAGTGGTGTATTCATAATCATAATAAAATTTCAGAATATTTAGGATGATGATGTTAATATTTAATTGTTTATATCATAGAATTATAGGAGGTAAACAAGTGTAGAAAAAGAGAGTGATCGATTAGAACGATTACCTCTTCTTATAAATGGCTCCTTTTGATATTCTATAACGAAATCAACATTTGGTCTTTTGGGAATCAAAACACTTATATAATGTGGCTAGGAAAGTTGAGAGGATAATTTGGAAGATATTGGTCAAGCTTGATGGCTCAGTGTTATATGTATAAGGGATAGAAGAGGTGTCATTTTATAATTGAGGTGAGGGCCACTTTTGAAATTTTTAATCATGTTAATTTATAAAAAAATTAAATCTCAAACCAAATACCTAAAATTTTAATTTATTAAAATATAAGATGATATAAGTTTGTAATATCATCAAAAAAATATTTTTTGCTTTTTTTTATTATTTTGATTCTTATAATTTTGATTAATCCTTCATTAACATTTTTTAATTTTAACTAAGGTAACAATTGTTCAGTATTAAAAACTAGAAATTTTGATTATGTGAGGTCAATTATCTCATAAATGGAAAATTTATAAAATTTTAAAACATATTATATATTTTTAATTTTTAAAGATGTTTTTTTATTTTTAAAAAATTTATGAAAAATATTATTTTGATAAAATATCATTAGTGTCAATTTCGACATTATTCATTACGTGGACTTTTAGAAATATCAAGAAAATAAGTAAAATTCAAAAAAAAATATTTTTCTATATCTCTATGAATTCAAGTTCATCTGGAAAATTATTTTATCACATTATTTATCTCAAATTGTATTTATTTTAATCTTTGGGGGAACATTTTTTTTGATATCTTTATTAATAAAATAATTACTACATCGATGTTGTGTATTTATTTAATATACTTGTTCATTCACTAAAAATTTAAAATAAAATTCCATGATAAATAAAAATCCTATATATTTATAAATATTATTTATAGTAAGATATATATTTTTTATATGCCTATATAAAATTGATATAGCATTTAAAACATGAATGTACATCTTTACATTGTTATAAATAAAATATTATAAATACCATAATTTCAACTAAATGATGCAAAAAAGTACAAAATAAATTTATATCATGAAAACATGTTTATTAATTTAAAACTTTATAGATATATTTATTAAAAAAATAATTGTTATCTCTATGTGGACACATTATGGATAATAAAGACAAAGAAATAGTTATTTTGTAACTTTATTTGATTTAAATATTACATAAGTAATTTTCAGGGAAGTTTATCCATTAAATGACTTAATTTTGATCCCTTTGTGTTAAGGGTGTAATTTTATTCATCAAATAAATTATTTTCATGTGTTAGGGTAATTTTATTGTCATTATAATTTTATTTTTAAACTAAATTACTAAATTTACACTTTACCGTTGTAAACCAATTTACCAAGGTTACTATTCATATTGGAAAAAATAAAAGGGACTTATTTAGTAAATTGGGAGATTTTTAATCCAAATTTTTATTCCATTTTTGAAAAATGAAAAAAATGATGTTTCAAAATTTGATTTAAAATAAATCGGTAAAACAACATGAAAAATAGTTTTTTGGAAGAACACACTTTTGAAACATGAAATGTTTTTATAAAAAATTAATGAATAAAATACTTTTAAGAAAACTTAATTTTATTTTTTAAAATATAAATTAACTAATCAAAATTTAAAACAAATACAAAAAAGAATTTAACTTGTAAAGACTTTAAAATAAAAATGCAGTTTTTGATAAAAAAAATATTTTCACTATTAATCAAAACATCAAACTTATCAAAAAACAAAAATTAAAACAAAGTAAATTTTGATATTAAAAATTCAAATAAGAAGTTTATTCTTTCTAATATACTTTTTAAAAGTCTCAAAAATAATATTTTAAAAAAGCGTTCCATCAAAAGGTGGTAAAACTACATTTTTAGAAAAATACTTTTTTAAGAGAAAATGATATTTGTTCATATATCATGTCAATAAAACATGTAATAATGAATGTAAAAAAATGGATATATTATACCATTATTTCATTAATATAATCAAACATTGTTTATTTGTTTATTAATTGGTATAAAAAAATGTATGCCTAGATTTTTAGAAAAAAACTCATTTCCTTTTATTTTAAAAAGGGTTTTACATTAATTAATAATTTATTTGTAAAATAATTATATATACATGTGTAAAACATAATTTCATAATATAATTTATCCTATTCATACCACACATTATAACACCAATGTTATAATTATCCTGTTAGAATAATTATAACAAAAAAATTGTGTTTTATTGAAACATAGTGTTGTGTGTAAGGTAAGAGAAGTCGGTGTTTCATGTAGAATAAGATTAACTTTGTGTAGAGTATAACATAAGACATCAAATAAATTTAATTTATTCAAAAAAAAGGTTCATAAAAACTCAGGTTGTTACATTCTGGCCCCCTTAAAATAAATTTTTCCCTTGAAATTCGTCATTATAATACAATCAAATGGGGATACATCTAACTAATTATGTATTTAAGTTACCACACAATTTATTCAAACTCATGGTTTTATACCCAAAATATTTTCTAGGTCAGGGGTCACACTTTTTATAACTTTATCTCTACGATCAAATATTTCTATTTTTTTCTCTTTATAATAAGGATCATTCTCTAATGATATGAGCTATGAGTTCAGTACATTTGAAAGATCAGGTATATACTTACTCAGAAGAGATACATGGAACAAGTCATAAACCTGACAGAGATTTGGTTGATGTGTTAATGAATTGGATAATGTTCCAATACTATCAAAAAATTAAAAAGAAAATTACATCCTTGCAATTTCAAATTGCACATCCAAAATCAAAGGTGGAATTTTGATAATTTCTGTGTGGGAAACCCACATCATAAAAAGGCCTAATAAAGTTTCTTATTAAACATAGGTAATGTTAAAGTAGAAGAACACTTCATAACTAGGATTATTGAAAATTGGAAACATGGACATGGAAGAGAATTCTAACTATAAATTTCTGATGGATAGTGATAGATAAAGTAACGTACCCTAGTCTGACACTCTCTCACATAGATAGAAAGGGTTGGTTATGAGACATCAAACGAGACTCATCCTATTCTAGAGACTTCTGAATAGTTTCAGGGGTGTAAATTGTATAGTGTGGAGACTAAACCCCATGGTATGAAGTGTCATAATAGTATAAAAAATCATAATAATGAAAAAAATAGTAATCAATGTGTACAAATAGTAGAAGACAATAATATGCTCACTGAGTAATCCAATAAATAATAAAGGAATGATGTAATGACATGTTAGAATGTAACTAAATGAAATACTATAATAATACAATAAAATACTAGAAGACTCAAATAAAATAATCAAAGCCACGGTTCCCAATCCCCATGTCAGTCCCATATTCAAACTCTATCCTAGCAGTAAAAAAGAAATAAACAACAAGGGCCTTTTCCCTTATCCAAACCTATATCCATGAAATCTATTAAAGATCCAAACATCATCCCAAATAAGGTGTGACTATATATCCATAGGTCGACACCACAATTTCCTAACAAAACTAGTCAAATAAGAAGTCTATGAAACAAATCAATAAATATGTGTATTAATTAATTTAATAAATAATAAAATATAATGACAACCTTCTTCCGCTCCATGTTGGAATATCTCTGAGCATGTTTTACAACCATGTAAACTGAAACCATATATCCAAGGTAAAATAACATTCTTTAGTGATAAGCTAGAGTATCTCTGAGCATGTCTTATGACCATTCCAACCATAACCATATAACCATGGTATAGTCACAACAATCCTAGTAAAATCACTATATTAATTAAAACATGGGATTTTTCCTAGCCTAATATCTTTAAGAATCACATCTTGTGACTAAGATGAGCCTAATCAATATTAGAATTATAGCATATACATGTGCAAGTGCTTGGGCCTAGCCCATTAAATAATCAATATAGTATGGAACAAAATTCATGTCCTATGGTAGGGATATCACAATATCACATCACAATACTCAATGGTTAATTTTGTAAATTACCATTCTTCTTTCATATTCCACTTGCAATTCAATTCACATTTTATTATCAATTATATCCAAAATCAACAAGACAAAATTTTGGGATTCTATAACAAGAAATCACCCTAGGTCACATTTCATTCTAAAAAAACATTAATCCATTATACAATTAAAAATACATTTGAAAATAATAGAATTTAAAGGATAGTCTCATTCAACTATTTATTCAATTTGGGTGCACGTAATAAGGGATAAATCACATATTTCTTAAACAAGTTAATAATCAAACCATTAGGTTAAGATTTAGACACCCTACCTTTAACAGACGATCCAAGAACACTTATAATGGCCAACTCCCATGAGGAAGAAGGTTTGGATGATTTCAAAGAGGTTCCAAGACAAAAACTAATAAATATAAAAACCAACAATGCAATCAGTCCAAGTATTTCACCACAATAGTTGGAGAACCAAAGGGAAGAAAGTAGAATCCTAACCAAAGGAACTTATTAGAGATTAAAGATGAAAATGGAACATCTATAAGGTTGATTGGAACTCCAAAATCTATAAATAATTCCCTTGGCTTGATAGGTGATGTAGTGAAACCGAATAAATTTCAACAACATGACATGTCTAAAACTACAGGTCAGGAATTTACATGGTGTTTAATGTTGTTACACATCAGGTAAAAGTTTTTAATGGTATTCATTGAAAACCCATCTCCTTGAATTTATTTAATTAAACCCAATAAAAATTACAAGATGTTTAATCACTTTACACGAGGTGTAAATGTTCTGTAGTTGAATTTTCATCCCATTTTCCTTATAAACAGCATGAACCCCCTTTAAAGCTTCCTTACTTACCAAGAACCCATATTAACACATAGCCCCATTTATACCCAGAATACATTAACTAAACCAACCATAAATCCCTAATATTTAGGTCATTTTCACTAATAAAAGAACTCTGTATCCGAACAAGACTCAGCCACCAAGGCTCAAACAAAAAACTCTAAGAGAAACATACCTAGAAAAACACGGGATCTTATAACCTCTCCACCATATAACAGCTCATCGGTGAACTTCTACAAGAATAATTGTGAGGTATCAATGAATAATTTTGGTCATTGTATTCACATATCAGACTCCCTCTCCTAAGACTACTCCTAAACATTCCCATGATGCAACTACACTCGAACCAATGGTATAGTCTTACCCTAAAGATAGTTATCACTATGATTCACATCCCGTATTGGATGCTCATCAAAGGAAACATCGACAAAAAGTTGTTCCTATTCTATGTCTATCACGTCAGATGTTTTTGGATGATATATTTTCAGTTTAAATACATGAAACATGTTTTTCATGGAACTATAGCATAGTGGAAGGGTTAAATGACGCACCAATGGTCTGACCCTTACCAGTATTTCAAATGGCCCCACAAAAATGGATGCCAGATTTCTCTATTTTCTTGATACAGCATTGACCCAACATAGAAGACACTTGAAGGAAAACATGATGTCCAAACTCGAATCCTAGATGTCATATATTATGGTCATCATATGATTTATGCCTGCTCTATGTGGTCATCAACCTATGTATGGTCAACTGAACCTATTCAGATGTTTTTTACACAAGAATAGTCCCAACAAGTCATGACACACCTACCTTTAGCCAATAAATATGGGAACAACATATCCTTCCATATAAATCCTCAAAACATTCCATTTGTATTGCTGACTATAACATATTATTATATTCAAACTCCAAAATTTTAATATGTTGCTCCCAGAAACAAAAAACAATCTAGTACATGGGCTCATAACAGATCCTCCAGAACATAAATTGTCTTCTCAGATTTACCATCCATTTTTGGATGTTAGGTTGTTCGTAAATGAACTCTCTATCGTAGGGCTTTCTGAAGGGCTTTCTGAAAATGAGATGTGAAATGAGGATCTCTATCTAAAACAATACTCCTAGGAACATCTTACAACTGAACCACCTCAAGTACGTAATGATTTCCTAGATCATCAACTGTGAAGGTTTCCTTGATAGGTAAGAAATGTTCTAACTTAGTCAGTTGATCCAAAAAAACCCATACAACATCATTCTTATGGGTTGTCCTGGGTAATCCGATCAAAAAATACATCATGACATCATCCCATTTCCACTTCGGAATTGTTAAAGGATGAAATATCCCAGTTGGCCTCTAATTCACATCATTCACCTACTGATAAGTGAAGCATCTATCAATGAGCATTTCTACATCCTTTATCATTACTGACCAATAGTATTTTTTATGGATATCACAATACATCATTGTTAAACCGGGATGCTCCGCCCATTTAGAATCATAAAACTACCTCATGAACACCTCATGAAAGACCTGTAGGAACCAATACTCAACCACAAAAAAAATTTAATTTTCATTACTAAGATACCATCCTGATGGTGTATCCCCACTATATAATTTATCTCTCAGAACAGAGAACCTTGAATTAGAAAACTTCTTGTACTAAATCTTTCCAAAATAATGGGTACAATAGATGTTGATGTTAGAGCTAATTATCCCTGAGATTCCTGAACATCCAGATGTGTGTCTAAAAAAATTTCATTATTCACCACTCATCACAGGACTCTCATACTTCCTCTTTCTATTTCTTCCAAATTAAAAGCATTAGAAAAAATGTTTCCCTTACATCTTGTATAAACCAATTCAAAGTCAGAAGACTACAGATACTCGACCCACCTCCTCTTCCAAAGGATAAGGTCACTCTATGAAAAGATATATTTGAGCCTCTTATGATCCATTTATAAAAAAAAACCTCTCACCCATGAGATAGTGTCTACAAAATCTTAGGTTATGTAACAATTACACTGACTCCAAATCATGAGTAGGGTAATTCCTCTCATGTTGTCTTGGCTACATTGTTACATAAGCAAACACTCAATTCTCTTATACTAGAACTGCTCCAAGTCCAACTCTAGATTCATCATAGTACAAGGTATATACTTTATCAAGCACAAGTAATGTGAGGATAGGTGCTGAGTTCATCTTTCCATTAAGATCCTGAAAATATATTTCACAAGCATCAAACAAAAAAAATTCATCCCTTTCTTGGTCATCCCAAACATTGGTTCTCCCAATCATGAGAAATCTTGGATAAAATGCCGATAATAACCTTGTAAACCTAGAAATATGTAAATTTTGAAGCTTTTCTTGGGTTGTTCCCAAGATACCATGGTAGTGACTTTCTCTGTGACCACTGACACTCCTCCCGCTGAGATGACATGGCCCAAAAAGTGCACTTTATTTACCCCAAAAATAGTATTTAGTTAGCATGGTGTAAATCCAATGCTCTCTTAATGTACTCAAGATGATGTCAATATGTTTTTCATCATCATCTACAGATTAGGAGTACACTAAGATAACTTAGATAGAAACCCAAAAAAAACTAATACTGAAAAGTATGAAAGATACTATTAATTAATTCCATGAATATTGCAAGCCTATTAGTGAACCCAAATGACATCAGTACAAATTCATACAATCCATAACTTCTCTTGAAAGTAGTTTGAGGTATGTCAGATGGTCTCACCCATAACTAATTATATCCCAATATCAATTATATCTTATATAAGATCTTAGCACCTATCAAATGATCAAAAATATCATTAATGAATGGAAGAGGATACCGGTTCTTGACCGTCATCTCGTTCATCCTCTGATAATCCAAACATAAGTGAAAAGATCCATCAGACTTTTGAAGAAGAGAACTGGAGAACCCCATGTAGATTTACTAGGTCATATGAAACCTTTAGATTCTAGATATTCTAATTGAACCTTCAAATCTCTAAGATTTTTTGGTGCCATTTTGTAAGGAGGGATAGAAACTAGATCTGCTCCTAATACCAACATGATCTTGAACATGATCTATCTCTTAGGTGGTAAGACATATAACTCATTAGGGAATATATCCCAAATATGGTTTCACACTAGAGTAAGATAATATTTATTCATTCCACCATTTTATAGAGAAATAATGGCAATATGAGCTATGAGACAATCCAATATACACTGAATTTGTCCCACATGACTAGCCTAAAAATCCTACACACCTTGGTAAGAATAACTACTTCCTTTTAAATATAAGAAGATAACTCGTTTCATGAAACTGTTGATATGAGCCTGTTATATTTCTGACCAATCAATACCAATAATAAATTCGAATCATTCCATTTCTAGTACGAATGGTTCCCAAAATAATTGGTAATCAACAATATCTAGATTCCACAATTTAAAAAATTTGATTTTTTTCAAACTGCACTCCCAATGGTGTGTCAATGGTTAAAAAATCATCCAATTTTTATAATCCAAGACTAATAAAATTAAAAAATAGAAGAAAGAAAATAATTTGATGCCCCTATTTTAAACAAACCATAAGTTATGGTAGATGATACAAGAATCGTACCTATGACGGTAGATGGTCCTGCATCCACATTAACCAGAGTAGTCTATATAATGTGAAACTATTTTGTCCCACTTCCCTAGGATCCGGTAAGACTACCCTTATATATTCTCATTCTTTTCACTTTTTCCCATGCACTAGGGTACCACAACCCCTTCCTTGGACTGAATTTCCTATGGAACTCCAGCCATGACACTCAACTGCGTGGTAAGGACACAACAAGAAATTGTGACCAAAATTGCCACACTGATAGTGGTGGAATGGAAAAAAATCTGTATATGGTATTCTATTACCATGAATTCCCTAACCACTACTACCTTGGTATAAATTATCATAATGGTGCTTCTAACCACCCGAAGAAGAACTTTTGGACTTCCCTAATGAAACATCTTGGCTACTTCTCGGTTCAACTTTTAGATTCCATTCTATGATGAGTTCCTGGGTCATCACTTATTCAAAGATCACAAGATGTAAAATATTTACCTATGATCTAATCTCATAACAAATTCCATCTTGGAAACATCTCTCCCTAGATATATCATTAGCTACAAAAGATAACACAAAGCTTTGTAGGTTGGTAAAAAATAAAGAATAATCTAGAACTGACAAACCCTCCTATATCATATACATGAACTTGTGATTTTTTTCATCCATTAAGGTCTTGGGATAGAAATGACACAGGAACATCATCTTTATTTTCATAAAATATATCTCATCTTACTATCCAGATTCATCAAGATTATCCCATCAACACTTGGTAGGTCCATGAAGAATATACACCACAAGCTTCACCCTCTAGTCTATGGGTGTCTCAAGATGCTTGAAGATTGTCTAGACTGCCTTGTTCCAGAACTCAGCTACCTTGGGTCCCCGTTCACCTGTAAACACAGGAATATGTTGAAGCTAAAACTCTCTTTTTATATTATACATCAAATGAACTGTGTGAGCAGTCTTCCTTTTCATCTATCGCATAATCCATAAGAAGTTTTCACAAAGCTGAACATCCATATACTCCTCAAAAAATATAGGAATCTCTAGTTTATCTCTTCTAGGAGCATGCTTATTTCCACTCTCCTGATGTTCAATTCAAAGACGATAATGTGGAATTTTCTTTACAAAATAGATGCACACTTTAGAGAACTGCCTATAAACAAGATCAACCCAATAGGTGATTGCAACAGTGAATCACTAACTCTTATATTATATGTATTTTAGCATGACATGGAAATTCAGTTCCTTTTTCCATTGAAAGAGATATCTCATCTCAAATTTCAATGGGAAATTATATATCACAGGTAAAAATAGATATGTCACTATCTTGAAAAATGCATGTCAATATATCCTTATATCCCAATTCTGATGCTTGTATTCCCATCTCATGCCACACTAGGACACTAGTACAAAACTCAAGAAACAATAAAATCATAAATCAATAACCTCAAAAAACATGTGAATCACCCAAGGTGAATTTACATCAACTATAACAATAACACAATACAACATCAATATCGTCCCTAGTCCCTTGGGTTTCCTCTCATACATGGGTTAGTTACCCCCATGAACAATCTCATTACTATGTCCTGACACATCCTAGTCTACATTCTACCCTTCCCCAAATAGAACAATATATGAAAAAAAAATCTCTGATAAGACTTAGTAATTTCCCCTAATCTTGAACTCTCTCATGTGGATGAAAATGGTTGGTTACAAGACCCCAAGGGCACCTCCATGAATTCCAGAGGCTACTGACTAGCCATGAGGGTGTAAAGTGTATACTGGGGAGACTATATCTACTAAATTTAAGTGTTATATCTATATAAAAAACATAATAATAATAATAAAGTATACACATAGAGAAAGACAACAATAAGCTAACTTAATAATACATTAAATAATAAATATTGATGTAATGATGTGCTGGAATATAACTAAATAGAATGGTAGAAAAATACAAGAAATGGCTAGAAGACTCAAATAAAATACACAATGTCTCAGGTCCTGAACCCCTTGTCAGTCCCATATTCAAACTCTAGCCCAAAAAACTAATAAATCAATAGTAAGGTCCTCTTCCCATATCCAAACCTGCATCTGTGAAATCTACTCGGGTACCAAATGGAAGACTGAATAATGTGTGAATATAACTTAGTAGGTCTAAACCATTGGGTCTAAAAAACATTATAATGAGAATTATTTGTAATAAAGTGATAAATAAGTGTATTAATTAATTCAACAATTAATAAAATACAATGAAAATATTCTTTGGCACTGTGACAGAATATCTCTGATCATATCTAATGATCATTCCAACCACAACAATATATCCAAGGTATAATAACCTTCTTTGGCACCATGCTGGAATATCATTGAGCATGTCTTATGAAAATTCCAACCACAACCATAAACCCATGGTATAGTCACAATATTCTAGGTCAAATACCTATAAGAATTATAGCATAGAACTGGGCATATCCCAGTCTCTATAATCATTATAGCATGGGACTATGCTGATCCCACTCACTATAAGCATTGCAGTATATAAATGTGTAGTTGATTGGGCCTAAACCATTATATAAGAATCTCAGCGTGGAATAAAATTCCTATCATACAGCATGTATATCACAATATAACATCACAATTCTCAATGGTTAATTATATGAATTATCATTCATCTTTCATATTCCACTTGAAATAGAAATCAAAATTAATTAACAATTATATCAATAAAAATAAGCCACAATTTTGGGATTATATAACAAGAAATCACCATAGGTCACATGTCAATATAAACATACTTTAATCCATTAGCCAATGAAAAATCCATTCATAACCAAAGGAATTTAAGTAATAATCTCATTCAATTATTTATTTAATTTCAGAGCATGCAATAAGGGAACAATCATTATATTGCATAAACATGGAAATAATAAAAACATATAGTTATGATTTAGACCCCTACCATTAACTAAAAACCAAATAATGATTCTAATGGATAACACCTAGGAGAAAGAAGGTTTGGATGATTCCAAAGAGGTTTCTAGATAAAAACATACCAAGATGAAAACCAATAATTCAACCAACCAAAGGATTTCACAGAAACAGTTAGAGAACCAAGGGGAATAAATAAGATATCGAACCAAGAAAGAAAACATGGGATTGAAGATGTAAATAGAACATCAAGAAGAGATACCGGAACTCCAAAACCACCTAATGAATTTTTTAGGGTCGGTAGGAGAGGATATTAAGTGAAATAGAATGAATTTCAACCACATATCATGTCAAAAACTATAGGTCATGATTTTACATGGTGTGTAATTTTTTTACACATCATGTAAATGTTTCTAATAGTATTATATGAAAAAAACCATCATTTTAGATTTAATTAATTAAAACCATGAACAATTACAAGATGTGTGATCCTCTTACATGATGTTTAAATGTTATACAACTATGATTCAAGTCAATTGTCATTTTAAAAAACCTCAACCCCCTTTAATTCTTCTCAACTTACCAAGAACCCATAAAAACACTTAGTCGCATTTAAAATTGGACTCCATTAACTCATCCAAGAATACATCCCAAATATTTAGGTCATTTTTTCCAATAATGGATCTTTGTCTCCTAATAAGACTTTTCCACCAAGGCTCAAATGAAAAACAAATATGAGATAAACAATCATGACGTGTCCCCTAGGTCCCATGTCATGACTACCCCTAGCCTACCTCCCATAGGCCAGGGTCTATAAACTAAGGCTGAGTAGGCATATCCTAACCAAATAAAAAGAATTTTCCTAACTACCTGTAAACATGCACATAAATCTAATCCATTATTACTAGAAGGTGAAATCACTAAGTAAAAAACATAAGGTACAATAGTAGAAAACTGAAGGTAAAATATACTATAATAAAATCCCAAATGAAATAGAAAAGTACAAGTACAAGTCTCTAGAACTCCTCCATAGAAAACCCTACCTAAAGGGTAGGTACAGAAACAGATGTCTGAAGCCAAAAAATCACATCTTGTACTTTGGGTCACTGTAAGCACCACCTGGCCCCGATACACCAAGGAATTCATCAAAGAGTTGATTGTCTACAAAATACATGACAATGTGGGTGAAGCCCATGAAGTGGTGAGTAAAAAAATTATCAGTAGGCACCCAAACCCCAAAGGTATGCCACAAATAAATAAATAAAGAATACTACCAAAGGGGTACACAAAGTGTATTCTATAAGAGGTATAATAAATAGAGTCACTAGAGTCATCTCACCCAGTTACTATCTAATGTATGAAAAGTAAGACTATTAGTCATAAAAACTGAACACCTTTTACTATTGAGGCACTCATCCCCAATTAGTCACATAGGCATGTGGGGTTACCTAAACTAGCTCATCGCTTAGGCATGTTGGGTCACCTAGACCATCTTGTCACTTATCCCTATTGGGTCACCTAGACTCGCTCGTCACTTAGGTCTGTTGGGTACCCTATACCCACTTGTCACTTAGGCATGATGGGTCCCCTAGAGCCAATCGTCACATACGCCTGTTAGGTCCCCTACACCCACTCATCACTTAGGCCTGCTAGTTCACCTAGACCCACTCGTCATAGTCTTCTCATCACAGTGACTAAAAATTAAATTTTTTATTATTCAAAAACTTTTGAGAAAAAGTGAAAAACTAAACAGGACTTCATGATATCCTGACATCAAGACATGGAAAAATTAAACCCCAATATACCAAAACTCAAGATCAAGTACAACCCTCACAACAATAGAGAAGCTCCTCCCAGTAACAAAACCATTAAGTCCAGCTTCCATTGTCTCCTCGCATGATGGTAAGCAGTTCTGTGCCAAAGAGTGCGGGCATAGTAACAATGGCCATAGACATACCCTCTCAAAAATATGATTCCGAGCATCTATGAAACAATGAAACAAATTTTCCCTGAACCTCATCTAGAGCATCTTCTTGTATGCTAATGGTTGTAGAATCCCGTGAGTTGCAGACCACCAAGGCCAAAAGCAAAATAAACTTCAGAAAACCATCATTGGTGTCCTTCCATATGAATCAGAGCCATGCCAAATCAAAAATAAACCAAACAAAATGCTTGATTCCATATGCAAATGGCGATCCAAAAAATCAACACCGAACCATGGATTTAGCAGACACCATCACGGACTAGACCAGCACATCCCAAACCATAAAAAATATTAGTAATCATATCATACTCGAAGCGCAACCAGGAAAATCACAGTGGGAATCATATGAAACCTTATGAAAATCTGAGATCTAGGAAACACCACCACTCACCTCCAAAACACTATCCACCAGAAGGAGGTTACGCTGCAAATCAAACTGATCCAACACCATATCCCATCGCCGCCAACAGTCCCACTGGAGAAAACCACAACAAAGCCTCAAAGCACTCAAGACACCACAGATCATGAAGATGACCCTCAACCGCTGAAAAATATGATGACAAGAAGATTTCACGACATCTCAAACCCATGAATGCTCTGATAAAGTATGAGGGTGAACAAAGAGACCTTCAATGAAAGCTATACTTTTTCTCGTGGATCATTAACTGACAGCACCGCAGAAGCCCGTAGCACAAAATTAGCATCGCCGAGGGACGAGCCAAGAACTTGTCGCTGAGAGATCCATAAGAAGCCGTAGCAAATCCACCATGGAAGAGAGGAGGCAGCGACGGGGGAAACCATAGTGTCACAATCCCCCTATGGGCTCATCACAAGTGTCATTATAGGGTGGTGGATGAGAAAATTCTCATCATAGACTTCTGAAGTATTACCTCTCGTAGTGCACTTGATTCATATAGAATATACTCCTCATGCCATTAGTCATATCTAAACTTCCAAAAACCCCACCTAGAATATATCAAACAGACCAACTCGTCACGAGGGTCTCAACTCTACAAATGGCTCAACGATCAGATGTACGGTTTGGAATTTATGAGACTTTTGTAAAATGGGGCTAGTTAGGTTCGGGTCTGGTCTAACCCAGTCATACCACCCCGACCCGACCCGACCTGGTGTCCGTCGACCTGACCCTCCTACTCTGACCCGGCCTGTTGGCTCTGACAAGACCTGCTAGGTCCAGCCCGGCCTTCCTGGTTGACCCAGCCCAAACTGGTGGGGCTTGGCCCAACCCGCCGCGCCGGCCCAGAGCACTGAAGCTGGTCAGTTTGTTCTTTGCGGAAGCGGTGGGTGTTGTGTCGCCATTCGGTGTGCATTCTGGCTATCGTTGTGTTCAATGCAATAGTCCTCCGCATTGACCACCCCTCAGTTTTATCACAAGGTCCCATCACTACGGTCCACCTAGGCCACAGCACCTCGGATGCATGACGTTGCCTCTTAGTGTGTCCTCTGAGGCCTATTGGTGTTTCTTATACTCTGCCACATGACAGTTGTCGTGGGGACCTCCCCCGCTGGGTGGTCGCACCGTTGCGCGCCACAAGTGGCTCCTCCTTCCTCGGGCCACCACCATCATTGTGGCAGTCCATTCTTTGAACTATGAGAAACTCAAGAATCCCTGGTTCATTGTCTTCATTTCATAATGGTAAAAAGGTTATTTTCATTGATTTGGGGGGTCCATCTAAATTTGAAACCTCCTGAGATATCCCAACGTGACCACAGACGGGTTCATCGGTGAAGAACGCAAAAACGGGGGAAGAGAGAGAACACCAAGAACACCTAAAGAATGATAGAGACCTTTTTTTGTGACAGTCTTAGATCATTATCATTATCAGGATCATGAATAATGAGCAATAAAAGTGGTTATCACGAATATCAAACCCCATTTAAATACCAAGAACATAATTCCCAAACCCGCAAGAATGATCAACCCGCGGATCAACTTTTTAGTGTGTTTATCTACATTCATCATTTAGAAAGGAAGAACTAATAATGGTATTCACATTGAAATAAACCTTTTTCTAGGATTGGATTAGTTATTGGTGAAGCACAGAGATGCACTGCCATCATTTTCCTATCCCTGATCTGCAAACCGTTGTTGTTGGTTGAATCCTTCGAATGAATGGGGCATTCGTGGTCATTGAAAATTCAACATTTTTTGTCACTCGTCTTTCAACAATAAATTTCTTCCAAGGATTCAGAGTAAACTCCAAGATCCTCTCTTGATCTCATATCTCTGTTAATCAATTAAATGCAGGAAATGTATTTCAGCGTCTCTGTTACGCTGAGTCACCGCATCATTAAGTTGTTTCAATTATTAAATGAAACATCATTTCTGTTACTCTTGAGTTGTAGTGTCATTACGATATTTCATTTATGAAATAAAATAGGTTTTTTTATGTTTCGTTCTGCTGAAACCTTTTTTAATAAAATATACTTTCTTAAGTTAATTTTATTTTTCTTTAAAACGCCCAAAAAATAACTTTTACCCTCAACCCTTGCCGATTGAGGTTTTGTCCTGCCTAAGGAAAAAACACCCTCACAAGTTAAATGGTACTATCATATTTTGAATCCATGTTACCTTTTATTAGTTATAGGATTTGAAAATAAAAAAATATTTATTTTATTATTTTATTTACATTCACGTCCCAAAAACTAATTTCCATAATTAACCCGTGTGGGACAATATTAGGATCCACCGGAGGAAAACACCCCATTACGAAATCAACAGTGGTCAAAGATTTTTAATATGAGTCACCATTCATGATTTATAAGGATTTAAAAAATAAAATAATTTTATTTAATTATTTTATTTACAGTTATTCTATTTTCACGTTTTCTCACTAGAGGCCTGCACCGAAAAACGTAATTTTTTCATAGGGTAAACCTGCCATCCTAAACTCAACGGTGCCCTCATATTTCTGATCCATCCACCCGTTTAAGTGTTATTCCACTATTTCTGTAAAACCACTCATATATTACTTAAAAACATAACATTTATCGATGGGCCATTCCGGGCACACTGAGCCTTAGAATGGCATGTCATCTCAGCATCTGGTCTCAAAAATCTCCCAGAAATTTTCCAAAAATAAAACTAGGAAATTTTGATTCATTACATTCTCCCCACCTTAAGGATTTACATGTCCAAAATCCAAACCAATGGATTCCCAAACATATGAGGGTACGAACACGAACCTGGGCCTCAAACTCCCACGTGCTCTCTTGGAGATTCATATGCTTCCACTGAATACGCACTATAGGAATATATCACACGCAAAGTGTCCTCTCTTGTTGATCCTAAATCTTCACTAGAAACTCTGCAAAGGTCTCCCTGTTGTCAACGTCCAACTCACCCCAGTCAATGATATGTGATGGTTCGTGTACGTATCTCTTCAGCTAGGATACGTGGAATATGTCATGCACCCTCTCTAACTATGGAGGTAGATCTAAGAGGTATTCCACCTCTCCCATTCTATTCCATATAAGAAAGGGTCTGATGAACCTCAGAGATGACTTGCTTACCTGGACAAATCTTTGTATCACACATCAAGGAGGGACCCAAAGGAACACAAGGTCTCCCTCCTCAAACCCCAAGGGTCTCTATTTCCAATCAGTATAAGACTTATGACATATCTATAGTCTTTATATTCTCTTGGATGAACTACACCTTCTCTATAGTATCTTGCACTAACTTCGGGACCATGAGAGCTAACTCTTTGGGGTCAGTCCTACAAAGTAGCAACCTACATGGTTTCCCATGAAAGGCCTCGAATGGTGCCATACAAATGGTGTAATGGTAGCTTTTTTGTATGAAAAATCAACTAGAGGTAGATAATTCTCTTAACTACATCCATAATAGATGATACAAGCATGTATCATGTCCTTTAGAACCTAAATGGTCAACTCATCCTAGTCATGTGATTGTGGGTGGAATGTTGTTCCCATGTGTATTTGAGTCCCAAATGTTACCTGCAATACCTTCAGTAACTGAGATGTAAAGTGTTCATATTGATCTGAGACTATCACTAATGGGACTCCATGGAGTCGAACTATCTCTTATACATAGAGGTGTCTTGAACAATCTATGGGACTCTATTCCCGAATAGCTAATAAGTGGCCGACTTGGTGAGTTGTAGAACGATCACCCATATGGTACCGTGTTCCCTGGATGTATGAGATAAACCCATCATGAAGTCCATCTATATCCTTTATCACTCCCTTCTTGGAACCCCAAGGAAGAAAAGAGAAACCCATTTCCTAGAATAGGGTATCAAAATGATGTATTGACAAACCATGAAACTGATTAAACAAGTGCTCAACTTTTTTATCAAAAGGTAAGCCTAGCTTTAACCAGTTTTATCATCCCCAGTGTCCTCCTTGACACCCACATGCACAACCCAATGAATCTCTTCACTCTTGGAATCCACTACTACTACTGTTCATACTCTAAAAGTAATGACATGATCCACACCTTTCGAATATCTGCCAGGTGTATTCCTGGTGGACAACTAAGCAATTAAAGTCTCACAGTCAGTACCATCGAGTTGTGACTCCTCGAGTCACTTTAAGAGTAGAGGGGTAACAACCACCGATTGGATGTAAGTTGAAACATCTCTATCCAAAAAGGATAACTGTAATGAGTCCAAATACTTCATTCCCTTATTCAAAAACTGTGAACTGGATCTTCTACTGAGAGCATCCACTACCGCGTTTTCCTTCCTAGGAGTATAGACTATTTCAAAGTCATAGTCCTGTATAAACTCCATCCATCTTCTCTATCTAGAGTTCAAATATTTCTGAGAGAATATATAATTAAGACTCTTGTGATTAGAGTAGATGATAAACCATTATCCCAAAAATTAGTGTCTCCACATCTTCAATTTGAAGACTACCACTTGCAAATCAAGGTCGTGGGTATCATAGTTCTGATTATGTGGTATCAACTGCTGAGAACCATCTCACTCCCATAAAATGATCAAAGAGATTATAAATCCTTGGTAGTGGATAATTATCCTTAATGGTCACCTGATTTAGGTTCTAAAAGTCCTCACATAACCTCAAGATCATGTTTGTCTTCTTGGAAAACAATACTAGGACTAGCCATGGTGAAACATCGGGTATCACGATGCCCTTCCTCTATAAGTCCTCAAACTATACCCTCAATTCAAAAATCCCTATGGGATCCATCCCATATTATTGGGTAGATATCAATGTTGACCCAAGGAATAGGTAAATGAATATGTCTACCTCCCTGTGAGGAGGTATTCATGGAACATATTTTGAAAAGATTTCCTCATACGTTTCCACCACTACAGGAAACTGATGACTCATCTCATCCACTGCACTGAGGCTCATTTTATCCAACTGGAGAGTGATTGGTGCACCCTTTTATGCATGCATCTATCTCGTGTTGCCTGGGTTTCCTTCTTCACCAACCAAATAAAACCCAATTCCATCACTACGGACATACCACCCCCTTTTTCCTAAAACAATGAATATTGGTATGGACTATTGTTAACCAATCTATACCAAGAATGAAATCAAAATTCCACAACAGTACCACCAAGAGATTTAAACCAAAACTCTCACCTCAGGGGTCAGATCACACTATTAGTATAAGTGTGATTATCCATTATCCTCCCCTAAGTATCTCCATACGTAAGGGCTAAGTCAATAGTTTAACCAGAAACTCTAGGTCTCGAACAAGTTTTTTGACAAGGAAGAATTCTTATCACCTATTTCTATTAATACAGAAGCTATATATAGACAAATACCATACCTCGAATCATTCTGGGATCCCTTAGGTCATATGCCATGACTACATGTTGTTGCCCCTTCCCTTTTCCTCTATCTCCCTGAGCCTGGTATGGACCACGTGGGGGTGGTGGTGGTAGCATGTCTAAATTTATACCACCTTCTTCTACTCTCCCAGATCCTCTACCACGTCTACTTCCCTACTTATTCATTTTTTCCTATCACTATCTCTACCCTGGTGGCCCATCCACCATTTCACTATCAGCATGACAGGCTGGAAAATATCAAGAGAGATGTCCCCTAGCATCTTTTGAAAATCATTACCTCTTTATAGGCTGATTGGACTCACCCTATGAGCCCTAAGTTGCAGATCCCCTGTCTTGGGATCTCCTGTCGGAATGTCTAAACATCAAAGTCATTGAGACTGATGTTGGATTACTACTCCTGAGGTATCTTCTCCTGCTTTCCCACACCTGATATCCACTGGATATATCTGCTCAGGTGAAGGACATCAAACCAAAATTTCTCTCTCTATAACCCTAGCATAAGTAGGAATGCACACAAGAATATATCTAGCTCAGATGTCCCTAAACACACCTTGATCAAAGTTCCAAGCCCTAAAACACTAGTCGTATTGAATTCATTGAGTACCTGAAAAGGTTGGTATGACTTGATGAATACTCGTCTACCGAATTGTCATCCTACTGCAACTACAAAATATCTTGTCCACACATATACCTTATCTTTTATAGTGATATACCCTTCTCTGAGAAAGGTTCTCAAGGTCTGTGCATGGAAGAGTCACCTCATCATAAGATCAGGTCATCTAAACCCCACCATCACCCTGTTGATCCATGTAAAAGTCTCACCACCCGAACTATCATCTGAGCTAATGGTGTCCAAAATGGATAGAAAATTCAGTCATGAACTCAAGCCAATCATTAACCACTAGTGACTCGGGCACACCTTGGAACCTGAGCGGTCTCTGTTGCTAAAATTCGGGAAGTGCACTCAACCCGTGCATCTCATCCACTAGAACTATGAGTAAAATGTGCTACTCCATAGATGGTGGTATAGCTGGTACACCACCCAAAGGTGTTGTCTCTAGTAAGAACCCTTGTACCCATCTCATCACCCCACGGATCATCCTCATGATCATGCGGTGGAATCCTAGATGGCTATTTACGTGGATACATCTTGGATCAAAATAAGATGTACAATGATCAATAGATTATACTTGGTGAGATTACTCAAGAATGAAATAGAAAACTCAACCCATTGATATATGATGCATTTACCATTGTTTTCCCCTAAAACTATTTTTTTCATTTACTAATTCAAAAAACAAAATTCAGGTTCACGGTGTATGGATTTGTCAACCACCACACCAACAATGGATTTCCTGGCCTAAAATCCAAAATCGAATCACTAAAAACTATTTCCCAAAACCAAAGTAATAGACTCTAGGTTCTTAAGGTTGAACTGGATTCCTCTGATACCACTCTATCACAACCCATCCCTTGGGTCCCATGTCATGACTACCCTAAGCGTGCCTCCCATAATCCAGGGCTAACGATTAGAACCGAGTAGGCATATCCCAAAAAAATGGGAGGAACTTTTCTAAGTACCTGTACACACACACCTAAATCCAATCCATAGATTCTTGAAGGTGAAAACACTATGTAAACAAACACAAGGTAAGACAATTGAAAACTAAAGGGAAATGTGGCCAAAATACAAGCCCGACTAAAACAAAAAAGTACAAGTACACGTCTCTAGAACTCCTCCACATAAAAACCTACCTGAAGGGTAGGTACAAAAACATATTTCTAAACCCACATAATCACATCTCATTCGTCGGGTCACTGTATGTACCAATTATCCCTAGTCCACCAAGGACTCCATCAAAGCATTGATCATATGTACAAGACATGACACGTGTGGGTAGAGCCTGTGTAGGGGTGAGTAAAATAATACTCAGTAGGGACCCCAAACCAAAAATTTATTTCACAAAGAAATAGAAAAAGAAAACTCCCAAAGAAGTACACAAAGTGTAGCCTCTAAGAAGTACAGTCAAGAGAGTCACTAGAGTCATCTCACTCATGTACTATCTAAAGTATGAAAAGCAAGACTATCAATCGTAAACACTGAACACCTTTTAATACGGAGGAACTCATCCCCGATGAGTTACAAAGACCTGTTGGGTCACCTAGACCCTCTTATCACTTAAGACTCCAAGGTCACCTAGACCCACTCGTCACTTAGGCATGTTGGGTCACCTAGACCCGCTCGTCACTTAGGCTTGCTTGGTACCCTAGACCCACTTGTCACTTAGGCCTGTTGGGTACCCTAGACCCAATCGTCACATAGACTTGATGGGTAACCAATAAAGACTCTTCACATAGGCCTTCTAGGTCACCTAGACCCACTCTTCATAGTCTACTCATTACACCTAGCCACAGGATTCTTGCTCGTAGTGCACTTGATTTCAAGAGAATCTACTCCTCAAGCCATATATCGTATATAAAATTCTAAGAAAACCCATGTAGAGTATATTTAAAGGACATCCTGGTCGTGAGGATCCTATCATCGCTAATGACTCATCAATCTGACGTACATTTTGGATGTTATGAGCCTTTTGTGAAAAGGGGTCGGTTGGGTCTAGGTTTGGTCCAACCTGGTCAGAACGTCTCGACAGAACTTGGCCTGGGGTCCACTGACCCAACCCATCGAGTTGAACCGTACCGTTGAAGCAGGCCAGTTTGTTTCACCTAGGACTCAGCGGGCATCGTGTTAGCATCTAGTCCGTATGTAGGAGGTTGTTGCATTCAATGTGGTGTTCTACCGTGTTGACCACCCAATGGTTTTGTCGTAGGGTCTCGTCGATGTGGTACAGCTAGAGCTGAGCCTCCTTCCACGTTCTCTGATTCCCACCACTAGCCTCTTGCTGGAGGCCCCTATACACCACCCAGTCGTGGTTGCTGTGGGGACCTCCACCGCCGGGTGGTCGCATTGCCGCACGCCACCGCTAGTGCCGCGCCGATAGCTCCCCCTTCTGCGGGCCAGCACTGTCGCTGTGATGGTCCATTCTTCTAACATTGAGAACCTCTAGTATCATTTGGTCATCATCGTCACTACTGAATGATCCAAAGCATCTTTTCATCACTCTGAGGGTCTATCCACATTTGTAACCTCCTGGAAAATCCCTATGCAACCATGGGGGTCCGTCGGCGAAGAACACAAGGATGAGGGGGTAGGAGAGAACACTGGGAACACACAAAGAGTGATCCACAAATTTCTTTTATCAGACTTAGATCATTATCATTAGTAGTATCACAATGAATTAGAAATAAAAATGGTAATCATGAATATCAAACCCCATTTAAATCCCAGCAAGTTATTCCCAAACACACAAGAATGATCACCCCGTAGATAAACTTGTTAGTAAGTTGATCTATGTTATTGATTTGGAATACGATAATAGGGAAATGTAATCACTTATAAATAAACCCCTACCTAAAATTGGATCATTCATTGGTGAAGCACGGAGTTGTACCGCCATCGTTCGTTGATCCCCATTCTGCAAACCATCGTCGTTGGCAGAACCCTTCGAAGAGAAGGGGGCGTTTGTTGTTGTTATCAATTCATCTTTCACCATCACATGTCATTCACCAATGAATTTACTCTAAGGATTCAAAGAAAACATTAGGATCCTCTACTGATATTGTATCTCTATTAATCAATTAAATGGAAGAAATGTGTTTCAGCGTTTCTGTTATGTTGAGTCGTCTCGTCATTATGTTGTTTCATTTATAAAATGAAACATCATTTTTGTTATTCTTTAGTTGTAGCATTGTTACATTGTTTCATTTATTAAATGATGTTTTTTCCTTGACATTTCATTGTAGTGGAAATTTTTGAATAAAATAAACTTTCTTATATTTATTTTCTTTTTCTTTAAAACACCTAGAAATTACCGTTTACCCTCGACATTCACCAGTCAAGGTTAGGTCCCACCTAAGGAAATAACACCCTCACAAGCTCAACGGTTCTCTCGTATTTTCAATCTGAGTTACCCTTTATGAGTTATAGGATTTTAAAATAAAATAATATTTATTTAATTATTTTATTTATGATCACGTCCCAAAAACTATATTCCACAGATGACCTGCGCTGGCTAATGTTAGGATCTTCCAAAGTAAAACACCCCATTACGAACTCAACGAGGGTCTCAGATTATCAATATGAGTCATTGTTCATTAGTTATTAGGATTTAAAAAATAAAATAATTTTATTTAATTATTTGATTTATGGTTATATTAATTTTTAGTTTTCTCACTAGATGCCTATGATGACTAATGTTAAGTCATTTATAGGGTAAACCAGTCATCCTAAACACAACATTGCACTCAAAGTTTTGATTTAGGCACCGGTTTAAGAGTTATTCTACATTTTCAGTAAAACTTCTCACACACGCTATTTAAAAACATAAAATTTATTGAAAAATCATTACGGGCACACCGAGCCTCGAAATGGCATGTCTTCTCAGCACCTTCTCTCAGAATTTTCCAGAAAACAATCTAAAAATAAATCATAGAAAATCAGAGTCATTACAAAAACATACCTAGAAAAAGACAGGATCTTACATAGAATATAGTCATTAAAAATTTAATCATCATAGAATGATACCTTTTTTGTGATCTAAGGGACCATTTGATTCATCTAAAAATAAGATAATATGATAAAATTTTTATTTCAAGAAAATTTTCCTAACATTTTAGAATTTTTACATGAAATTATACTTACTTTATTTCATTTTATTTTGTAACCATGATATCTTCCATCAGTTATCCCTTGATCAATTTTTTCTTCATCTCTTACCCCAACAAATGTGGTTGAAATTCTAATTCTTGAAGAACTAGTAGACTATAAGATCAATAATGATATGATAAGTCATTATTTCTATCTCTAGTTATCATTTAAACAAAATGGTTAATATGTGTTATCCAATATTCATAAAATGAAACACTAATCTCTAAAACCTCATCCAAATTCCAATGTAAAAAAACTTCATAAATTGATACCCATATAAACATTCAAAAATATTAAAATATATGAATTTATGTCACTAAACATATCAATTATCCCTAAAAACATGATGTGACTCTTAATTGTAACATACCAAATAGTTGAAAACCATTATCATATTTTCTCTTGAAACCTAGTAATAACAAAAATTACCTTAAATCATCAATCAAAAAAAATAATGCTTTCAAAAATTCACATTTTCCTCATACCATAAATCCTAATATTCTATAAAATCAATCCATTATATCATGAACCATCTTTTTTTATCAATCCAAAATTCATCAACACTACCCATATTTATAATCAAAAATATTTTTATTCCATTATCCAAAATTCATGCACATATTAAGGGTAATCCTTCCCTTAATTGTATGTTTTAAAAAATATCACCTTTTTATTAAATTGCATTTCTAGTCCACCTATGTAATTTAATATTATCTTATAAATGATTTTGAAAAAAACATAAATTCATATAAAATAATTATTGAATCCAATTACCTAAACATGTCATTTACTTCACATCAACCTTAAGATATTAACAATGATACCTCATACTATTACTTAACACCTCTTTCCTTTCACATTTCACCTGTAGTCTAATAATTAGCAATAATAAAACAATTACATGTACCACCTTGATAATTATCTTGGTGATCTTTCCAATTCGAACATCAATTTTCATAATTCCTATTCTTTTCATATTTAAATCATTCATTAGTTGATAGTACCTTAGGTAGGTCAATATTCTCATCCATTATGTTAAATAAACATTTCTCTTTTCCCTTTTTAGTTACTTTCTTTTTTTCCTTCTTTTCCACAGTCAAAACATTTTCTTATTCCTATGAGAAATATATTCGGGTTTTTATTCCCAAATTCTTGACCCAAATGAAACTGAATCTTCTTTCATCACTGGTATCAATTACCATAATTATCCTAAAAAACTTTCTTTATTTTCCTGTGTGAGTCTAAGAGTTGGTTAAGGTTGAAATTGTTAATCTAGTTTCATTAAAACTGACCAGGCATGATCACAACATCCTTCACTCTGGTGATCATTCCATTTAACTAGTCATTTTCTAATTGTTTATCACATTAAATGTTTAACCAGTTCCTTTATATACCTATATTGATTAAAACTAGAAGTTATAGAAACATCAAAACTAATCATGGTGGTAGTACCACATAATTAGTGTAAATTACATATAATATTTTAATAATTGGCACCTTAAGTTTAATCCTGGTTTATTCATGATTATTATGAAAACTATATGATTATAACATATAATAAAACTTATCCTTAGAGACATCCCTAGACATATCCTTATAAATATCTCTAAGAATATCACTAATGTTTTCTCATTCTTGTTTCCAAAGGATGACTACACCTTTTCTCTAATACCAACTATAACAACCCAAGATTTTCATACATGGATATTACATATTTTTAGAATAATAATCATTACATTACAAAAACACTAGCCTAAATACTATAATAGTTTATTTCCTTTGGAAACATGGAACACATTTTTCTAATATAGTGAAATATCATCAACATCTCCCACAAATATCTTCCCCTTTAGTACTCCTATTTAAAACATTTATTTATAACCTTGGTAAAAGAAACATATAAAAAGGGTGAGATCATATACTAAGTAAGGGAAAGCATAAAAATAAAGTGTAAGTACATAAAAAATTAATTAAACATCATATCTAATATATTAAAGATCATTTTATCATGTCATGGAATAAATCATAGAAGTCCATAAAAGAAAAAATAATATATTCCATGAGATAATGACATAAGATATGAAATTATCACATACACATAGAAGTAAAAAATAATCTCCATGTTAATCAAGTCTCATTTCCAAGACCATCGTAGTGAAAAGAGCTTTACTGAACCGAGTTCACTCCTTGTTCTAGCCCTGTATTACTAAATCGTGTTTACTCCCATAACAATCCTATATTACTAAACTAGATTCACTTCTTATTCTAGTCATGTCAATCTCATGATATATAAATCTTTACCCAATGCATTGGAGGGGGATATAGATCTCACCCATCACATAATGAAATCAATACATATGTGTTCTATAAGAAGATAAATCATTCATCATATCAAAATCCATTAAATAAAATGGGTTTCATAAATATCATTCCATCATAACATAACCCATGAAAAAGAAATGGGTTTCATCAATATCATTTAATCATGAACATAAACAAACCATATAAATAATATGGATAGTATCCTTGAATCACATCCAAAAATAAATGATAAGTAACCTAAAATAATTTCATCTTAGAAGGAAAATAATTTTTTATGATCACTTGAACATAAATCTTGAGGAAACCACCCTTTCTTCTTTTAAAACATTTTATTTCCTAAAACTTTCACACAAATTTAAGAGAAATTTGTTTTTTAAAAATAACCTTGTAAAATTTTAATGGAAACTTCAAAAAAATAAGGCATCATGAAGGCATAAGAATCCATTCATTCTATATAATATAGAAAACATTCCTTTTGTACTTTCCCAGAAAAGTAACAAAGTACCTCATTTGGAAAACAACAAAAAGAATCATTTAAAATAGTACAGAAAAAATTCACACATGTTTAAAAATGAATTTAAAATATTGTAAAATAATAGTTTAAATATTTTGGAAAAAAATTAAGATACATGGACATGGGAGAAAAATATTCCCTAGGGGATACTAATATATAAAAATCCTGAATAATAATTAGATTGTAAAATTAACACTTACACTATATAATCAGTAGAACTATATTCTCCATGAAATAAATAAAATTATATTGATATTAAAATACAATAATATTCAGAATATTACTCATAAAAATATTCATGGGTAGTATATACACCACAAAAAAGAAACAAGTAGTGTATAATCCATGAGTCCCACATAAATAAAAGTGAAACAAAAATCCCAAAACCTTATGTCTAGACTTATTTTGTATACATTCAATCCTCATGTATAATAAATATATGTTTAGTATAAATCTAACATAGAACCAAATTAATATATATATTACCATATATCATTTACTGATGACATTATATTACTCACTAATTAACAATTTCATGTTAAAGTTATATTTTGGGTAATAAACTCTTTGTTTATCATTCATGTTTTGACTTGTAATCCTTAGTCATATAACATAGATCATGAATTAATATTCTCTATAATTATATTCGTGATATAAATATCATATATATTTTTAGTATATATTTATTCATGTTGATTCATAAAATTTATAGATAGAAAATAAAATACACAGTTCATAGAGATGGTAGGTCGTACATATGCATGAACACTATTTTAATTTTATTGTCACATTAAAAGAAAAAAGTATGATATATTATCTTTCTAGAATAATTTTTATGTTATATATATAATTTATATTTATAAACATTATCCTTATCAATATCATTGTAAAATATCAATTAAAATAAAATCACATTGCATCGTGGAGATGGTAAGCTATATGTACGCATGAGCAATGTTATCATTTCCCAAAATATTAGGTGGTAAAAAGGTAGATGTGAAATTATCATTATAGAAGTATAATTACATCATCAATATAATGTTTTAAAACAAAACATGTCATAATTCTCACTCATAAAATATGGGGATGGAAACTGAATTGTATCGCTACATGAAGACGATAAGTTGTACGTATGAATGAGAAATACTTTCATTTATTGCTTGATGGGAAAGGGGGTGTATAGTGGTGCATTCATAGTCATATTAAAATTTCAGAATATTTAGGTTCTTGAAGTTATTAATTTATGATATATATCATTGATTTATAGGAGGTATAGAAAAGTAGAAAATGAGAGTGATCATTTAGACTAATTACCTCTTATTATAAATGGCTCCATTGTATCTTCTATAAAAGACTATATAGTTGGTCTTTTGTGAAGAGTAGAACCTCTAGAATGTGTCTAGGTAAGTGTATAAGAGAATTTGGAAGAGGTTGGTCAAGCTTTAAGTCTCAATGTGATATGTAGAATTGAGGAAAGAGGTACCCTTTTATATATGAACAATTTGTAACATTTTATACCATATTGTAATTTTTCTAATTTGTTTTATGATTTTTAAATAATTTATGAAAATACTATTTTGAGAAAATATCATTACTCTCAATTTTTACACTATTAATTACTTTAAATTTTAAAAATATCAAGATAAAAAGATAATTTCATATATATATATATATATATTATATATCTTTAAGAGGTCAATTTACTCTATAAAATTATTTTATCACATTAATTATCTAGAATTATATTTATTTTAATATTTTTAGAAACATTTATTTGATATCTCATTTCTTAAAATAGTTACTATATCAGTGTTGTGTAATTATTTAATATACTAATTTTTCACTAAAAATTAAAAATAATATTCCAGGAAAAAGATAAATCTTCTAAATTTCATAAGAATATTTATAGTTATATATATCATTTGTGTAACCCTATCTAAAAATGATATAGTATTTAAAAAAAGAATGTGTCATCTTTAAATTTTTAATAAATAAAATATTATAAATACCATAATTTCATCTAAGTGTTCCAAAATTTAAAAACAATTATATCATGAACATATGTTTATTAAGGTAAAACATTATAGTTAGATTCATTCATAACATAACTTTTCCCCATGTATACCCATAAAAGATATTTAAGAAAAATAAATTGTTATATTTTTACTTTGTTTTATTTAAATATTATATATTTCATTTCTCATGGAAACGTGTCCATTAAATGACCTAATTTAGATCCTTGGGTGTTAAGGGTCTAAGTTAATTCCTAGAATTAAATTTTCATGTGTTAGAGTCATTTTATAGTCATTATAATTTTATTTTTAACCTAAATTACTAAATTTAACTTTTACTATGGTAACAAAATTTACCAAGGTTACTATTCATATTAGACAAAAAAAAGAAAAATAATTACTAAATTTGGACCTTATGAGTCCTTATTTTTAATACAATTTTCAAAATTCAAAACATAGAATTTTTAGAATTGAATTTAAAATAAAATCGATAAAACGCTATAAAAAACATTATTATGAAGAAATGTCCTTTTAAAAAATAAAATGTTTTTATAATCAATTCGTGTATAAAATCAATTTCCAAAACCATAACTATATTATCTTAAATTAAAATGAACTGATTAAAATTTAAAAGTAATCCATGATATAATTTTAACTTTTAAATAAATTAAAATAAAAAATATAATTTTCAATAAAAATAGCATTTTCACTATTCATAAAAACATTAGAATTATCAAACAAATACCATAAATTCAACCCAAGTAAATTATTAGTTTACTCTTTAAAATAAGAAGTTTATTTTTTAAAATTTTATTTATAAATTATTCATAGACAATATTTAAAACATGTGATCCATCAATAGGTGGTAAAACAGCGTTTTTAGAAAAATACATCTTTTATTCATAAAATTGAATTTGTTATTATATATTATCTAGAACCCACATAAGATGAATTTTAAAAATTATATTGAATATATTATACATATAATTCATTAATACAATCAAACATTATTTATTTTTTTATTTATTGGTATAAAAAAACTTGTATATAGTTTTTTAGAAGAAAGAAATTATTTTATTTTAAAAAGGGGTTTACATTAATTTATAATTAATTATTCAGCTAATTATATATACATGTATAAACAATTATTTTTAATACATTTAATACTATTCATACTTATCATTTTATAGACTATGTTATAATTAGCTTGTTTAAATAATTATAGTAATTAAATGATATTTCATAGAAACATAGTGTTGCGTGTAAATAAATCTAAGTCATTGTTTCATGTAATGCAAGAATAACTTGCTGTAGCGTATAACACAATATATAAAAGAAATTTAATTTATTTGAAGAAAAGTATCATGAAAACTCATTGTGTTGCATTCCTCCTAGGCGAGAGGTTGATTTCTTAGTCAAACTCATACACAAAACTTTTCAAATATATCAAACTCTATATAAAATAGACACTGTTAAACCTGAAGAGATAGATAAAAAACTACAAGAGAATCTAGATAATATTTTTATACATCCATGTTCTTCCCCATGGGGTGAGCAAGTCATTTTATTCAAGAATAACGATGTTTCAATGTGCTTATGCATTGACTAGGATGAGCTCAACAAGATCATGGTAAAGAAAATGTATCATTTTCCATGAACATATGACTTATTTAATGAGCTACATGGAGTATTGTACTTCTTTAACATGGATATTTGGTTGGTATTGTATTAGTTAAAGTTGAAGAAGGAGTATATCCCCAATATTTCGTTTCACAAAATTTATAAGCACTATGACTTCATAGTGATTCTATTTAGACTCGCTAATTATATATCTATCTTTATATACTTAATGCATAGTCTTTTTGGATTACCTTAAAACAAATTTGGTATTATTTATATATTATATTCTTATCTACTCCAAGATAAATGAGAAATAATAGGATTATTTGGATGTTGTACTTAAAACCTTAACAAATGAAAATATATATGTGAAGTACAATCAATGTGAGTTTTGGATGGAGAAAGTAACATTTCAATGGAATGTTATCACCAGTAAAGGGATGTTTATAGATCCATCGAAGAAAGATGAAATTGACGTATGGACTTGAAAATAATATATGATGTAAATCTATAGTTACCTCGTACTTTTTGAGTACCATCACTAATTTATGATAAACTTATTATGATGGTCAATCCCATTAAAAATTCTAACTCGGTAGGGAGTGATGATTTTATGGACTCATGAATGTGAGGAAAGCATTAAAGAGTTTAAGTAACTGTTAATCACTGTACTTTTTCTCATATTACACACCAGTGGGGAAGTAATTGTGATAAATATTTATGTGTCTCAAATTTACATGGATTTTTTACTCATTAAAGATGAAAAATTGATAGACTATGGCTCCTAACAATTAAATATCCATCAACAGAACTACTAAACACATGATCTGGAATTGGTTGTAGTGATCCTCACACTAAATATTTTGTAATAATATCTCTATGGGGATAAGTTTGAAATATATATATTGATAATATAATCCTAGATTATATCTTCAAACCAAAAATAGATCAATATGTTTCAATGAAGTTTTTTTGAGTTGATTGTGGATTATGAATGTTCAATTCATTTTCATCCTGGGAATGAAAATAAAGTTGAAGATTCTCTGAGTAGAAAGGATTCCATAACCCTATCCATGATGAGGATTGAAAGGGATCCAATATTTTTTGAAATTCAGAGGATGGAAATTGTAATCATGAAAGAAATATAATCCTTACATTCTTGAAT
This sequence comes from Viscum album, assembly GCA_963277665.1. Classification (NCBI taxonomy): domain Eukaryota; kingdom Viridiplantae; phylum Streptophyta; class Magnoliopsida; order Santalales; family Viscaceae; genus Viscum; species Viscum album. Next base: position 75,828,153 of record OY728163.1, on the reverse strand, counting down.
AAATGATCAACCATCCATTCTTGAGAGGATCAAGGAGGCCCAAAAAGATAATGAGATACAACAGATAATGATAGAAAATATTTTGGAGTTTTTATTTTATAAAGAAGGAGTAATAACATTTAGAACCCAGATATAGGTCCCATAAAAACTATAACATATTTGGGAACTTCTAGATTATTTGAATATATCATCCTTCTATATTCATCTAGGAATCACTCATATGTATAATGTTATTAAGAAAAACTTCTAGTGGAATAAAATGAATTTGGACATTGCAAAATTTGTATATCAATACTTGGTATGACAAAAATTCAAGGATTAATTATAGAAGTCTAAGGTTATGATGAATCCACTTCACATAAAAATATTTAAATAGGAAAAAATAACCATGGATTTAATCACTATACTCTTCAGGACATCTAATGGATACAGTGTTATTTGGGGGGTAGTTGGTCACCTTACAAAGTAAACATTTTTTAATTATGACATAGAATGCTTATAAATTGACCAAAATTATAGGATATACATAAGATAATTGATAGGAATTAATGTATTCCCACTCTCTATTGTATATTATTGAGATCCAAGGTTAACCTCAATGTTTTATAGAATCCTTTAGTAAGCGTTAAATACATAGCTATGTTTTTGTACTATTAATCACCCTATGATGAATAATCATTATCATAGAACCATTAAACCTCTATAAGATATATTTATACCATGTTAAATGGATTTATAATGGTTTTGGGTTCAACACCTTGCCCTATTGGATATCTCATATAACAATAGTTTCCATTTTAGCATTCAAATAGAACCTTATGAGGGTCTTTATGGGAAGAGGTGTTAGACTACAACATTTTTTGATGAAGTTGGAGATAAAAAATGATGGTACTTGTTCTTATCCAATATATGGTAGATAAGATTTAAACCATTCATCATAATAAAAATATATACACAAATTCAGCATAAATTTTATAAATATAATCCTCGATGAAACCTAGATATTGAGAGTAGAGATAAGGTGTTCCTTTATACATCACTATAGATGAAATTCATGTGGTTTGGGGAAAAGGGAAAGCATATCCCTAGATAAATTTTACTCTTTTAAATCCTTAATCACATTTGATTCATGTCTAGTAAACTTCTACTCCCGCCTAATCTATCTCAAGTACATAACATGTTTCATGTGTCCCTCATAATGAAGTACATACCAGACCCATCACTTATAAGAAATATATAGGTGGTACCTTTTTAGAATGATATTTCATATGATGAGTATTCAGTGACGTTATTATATCATATACATAATATTTTAAAAAACAATAAAACTCGTATAGTCAAAGTATTTTGGTGGAACAAAAAGTTTGAGAAGGCAACATGGGAACCTAAAGAGGCGATGAAACAGAATCACCCTCATCTATTTTAGTGTATAAAATGAAATTTTGATTGTGAAATTTATGAAGTGAGGAATAATGTACAACCTAAAATTTTATAAATGAAATTAACTTTTTAATTAATATATGAATTATTAGGAAATATAGTTATAGAAAATAGATTTCCTGTTTCTCATTTTTTTTATTTTGAATTATTGTAAAATATGACCATTATTTTTATATTTGGCTTAAAAAAAGTGTTAATTATCATAAAAAATATTACTATAGTTGTTTTATAGTTACCCCTATGATTATTAGGGTTATGAAAAAGTCTAATTAACATATACAGAAGAAGCGATGGTCTCGACTTGTAGGATTGTTCCCTATGAATTTTATTATTTGAAGATGGAATCACCAAGATTTACTCTTAACCAAGCCTAAGAAATGATTCAATAACTTAAAATAAATTGAAATTTTTTATAGGATATGTTCAATCTTATCGATATCAAGTCCCAAACTATGTTTTACAAACCACCCCTAGAAATTCTAGACATCGCACATCTTACCCTTAGGGAATAAGATAGTGAAAGAAATGGTCATTCACCTAGACCCTAGTAGTAAGAATTTTTATATTTACTTTTTAATAAAATAATTATTTTATCATACCATTTTCATTATTACCGTATATATTTATATATATATTATAAAATATGTTTGACAAAAAATAGTTTTTTTTGTGAATAAACTAAAATTCCATTTTTTGAAAATATATAGTTTCAATTTAAATAATATTTTTCATAAATGTAATAATTTTATAAATAAATTTTATTTTCATGAAATATTATTATTAAACGTTATTTATTTAAATATAAATGATAACATAATTTTTTAAATTCGAACATAATTTATATATGGGTGAAAAGGTGGTTAGTATCATAAAAACTAGTATTTCTTAGTAAATAAGGATTTTAGTTTAAAAGTTTAAATTCATATATTTAAAACTTTATTTCAGAAAAATAATATTACTTTTTAAATAAACACATATATATTATTTAATTATTCATAAATTTCAAATATATATACATTTCTTTAAAAAATTCGATATGTATTACAACAACATAATAGCCCAAGAGTAAGGTAAAAATACTATAAATATAATACAAGACCAAAAATATATTTCCCATTTAGAATAGTTTTTTGATGTTATTTGATTAATTTTACAAACCTTTAATTAATATTTAAAAAACTATATTATATTTTAAGGTTTTTAAATCAATTCTCTATTAACATGATTAACTTTCACATCATCAACGGATTTATTTTAAAGATCTCAGTTGTTAGAATAATAAAATATTAGAAACTAATCATATTTGCAAGAAAACATGGTGAAAACCCATTAGAATGTTTTTTTTATTATTTTTTCACTTAGATTCCAAAACCCCTGTTTATAAATTATTAAACAATCCCCCTAACCTTTTTTATAAATACCCTCTCAACCTCCCACTAATAATTACTTAAAACCCATCAATAATATGTTTCTTCTCCCTCTCTTTATCTAACATATCCCAATGTATTTTTAATCTCTTAAGAAGCACCTCACAACCTTTTATAATCACCCCCTCAAGGTGAGGTATTCTCTACCCCTCCTCTTTATCCAAGTATTTTCTTTGAATTATTCTTTTTTATTTCCAAATTTTCATTTTAGTATATTTTTTTACACATCCCTTAATTGTCCTTATGATTTACAAGTAATTGTAGAACACATTTAACTCCCATTAAAACCCTCTATGAATTTTTATGTACACCTATTATGTTGCTGAAAGTTGCCCATGATTTTACATGCCAAACATTTATATTGGGAATACCCATCCCCATTTCCACTCAAGGTTATTCACCAAGATGAAAGTATCCTTAATTGACTGGTGGATTCCATGTATATAACCCACACCCCTTATTCATCGGATTAAAATACATTTAATTCATTCTTATGGTGTATTATGTATGTGGAGCACGAAATCAAGTACATGATATGAATATGATGGGTGGGTATGGGATTATATATCCCTCCAATGCATTAGGTAACAATTTTATCTCCTAAGATACCATGTTTAGAAAACAAAAAGTTAGCCTAAGAACACTATGTTATTATTTCATGATGGTTACCCTTAACTTATTCTTATTATTTCATGTATTATATTATCACTAAATTATTATTGTTTCTATGATGGTATCATCTTATATCATGCTTCGACATCCATGTCTATAATTCTCACCCTTTTATGTTATCTTGATTTTAATCTTGACTCACATGTATTACTTTCATCATGTTATACTTTCATTATTCCCTTATTGAAATTTATATCCCACCCATTTCTTATGTACATCCCCAATTTATTCCTTGTAGTTTTAAAAGATCAATGGAATTTAAGGACTTGTTAAGGAATTATATATAATTTCATTATATCCCTATTTAAAGTTATTTTAATATATACTTATTTACCCAAAGACACTAGGCCTTTCAATCATTTGTGATTTTTTATATATTTATTTAAAATTTCATGAAGTAATGTGTATAAAAGATATGGGTTATCATACACAGCTTGGTGATAATACTTCCAAAGACGAGGTTTGTATGTCATTGCCCATCATTTTGGGGAAGGTATGTAGCTATGTGATTTTTTAAATGGTAGAGATCCAAATTTAAATATCTTCCCTTATGGTTTTGGTTCTGATCATTAGGAATTAGTCTTGGATTAGTGTTCGGAGTATGTAATGGGATACAAGAGGAGTTTTGGTCACATTTTAGGTGTGGTGGGAGTAGTCGGTAGTGAATTGTTTTTTTTTCTTGGTTGTATAAGATGGATATTTTTTTAGAAGTTTCTAATTAATAATAAATTTTTTATAATTAATTAACATGGTTTTTTTATTAAAGTTTGAACTTTGTATGGTTGGGAATTGGATTTCATCCTTGGATGAGATTGAGTGATGGGTTTTCAAGCTAGGATTTAAAATTGAAGGGCTTTGTAAATAAGGTAGGTGGTAACTCTAATTAAAAGATAGTCATGTTAATTTTTTAAATCCATCAATTGTATAGTATAATCATCTTCCTAATTGGTGACCACAAAATTAATTGAACTCTTCCATTATGTCTCTTCTCTTTCTAAATCCCTATTTAAATGTGTCATAGGCCCATTATATAAGGAGGTCCCATTAGAACATTCCTCTTAGAACTTGACCTTAGTTTCATCTAATGTAATAAATTAGTATAATGTCCAATGAAGGGATCCAAAAATAACATATTTTAAGTGAATTTTAAAATTTTAGAGTTGGTTAAATAGAGTACGAGTAAGTATCCTATAAGGTGTTTTCCTTTATAGCTTGTAAATGACACACTATTTAACTAAGACATATAAATATTTTAATTAGTGAATAATAAAGATGATTTTAATTGATATTTGTTAATGTGTAACCCTTTTATAAATGAAGACAAAGATAATATAACTATCTTGGTCTTGAATGGATACATTATAACTAAAGAACTTGGTTTACTAATGAAATAATGTTTTAAATAAAATTATGGATATTAAAGATGTCATTATCAGGAATGCAATGATGGAATTGTGAAATTTATTTATTGAGTTCCTTTTTGTATCTTAATTATGTGATAATAATTACATATAGGGATTCCATGGACTATGTATAGAATTTATTGGTGTTGAATTCTATGAATGATCCCATGATTTTTATATGGGACTTAGATGAATGTTGGGGTGTGATAACACCCTCAAATTCATTAGGGACTGATTATATATACTGCCTTTAATAGGAAATTATATTATTCATAAATTACTTACCTCTAATGCCTTGGGGTGTCTCCACCATATATTTGTGTAATTTATTACTTATCAAATTCTATGGATAAATGTTGTGAATTCTTGTTGGGAACCCTTTTTTGAATATTGTGGGATGATCTCTCCATATTCAGATTGATCTATTTTAGTAGAATAATTCAATAGTAATGCATGTATTCCAATTAATCCATGATTATAAATGTTAAAGTGGGTTCCTTTAGTTCAGAATTTTGTTTATGGTTATAATGGAATGCTAAGGTTAATATCCCTCAGATTCCCTAGAGGACATATTGGGAGAGAATTCCTGGTAGAACCCATATGGGTTCCCTAAGAATATTACAACCAGGGTTTCATGGTTGTATACCTTAGATATAATCGATATATAGTGTATACCAAGATAAAATATATAACATATATGTTTTAGGAATGTATAGATTAATTTTGTGTGTCCCCGTGGATCATAGGGAATCAAACATTTTTTCCTATTTTATTTTATTTATATAAACTATTAATTTTTATATTGGTAAAATGTATTACTTATTATATATGGAAAACCTCCATACACTATATTATCGATTGGTTATTTTGGGGATGTAATTGGTGGTGGAATAATAAGTCATAATCACACCCAACTCAAGCCACCATGGCACATAGGCACCCGAGTAGATATCACAATTGTATTGTAGGGATAGGTTAGTGAAAACACCTGATAATTATAAATTTCTTGATTTCTAGGACAGATCATAGGGGTTTAGACCAGTTTAAGACTCATGAATATTGTTTTAGATTATTATATTTCTTATTTTATATTTATTTCGTGTTGATGTATGTGCGGTTTCTTAGAATATATTATTTCCAACTAATTTATCCTTCCATGTATTATTTTGACTATTTTCGGTGCTTTCCTCTATGTGATTCCATTTTTATGTTTATATAGATTTATATTACTATCCTTATTTTAAATTTTTATTTAATCAAATATATGTGTATATTCTCTCTATGGTACCACCTTCATCCTAAGTTTCAAGTTACAAGCCTCTAGTAAATAGGTAAAGGTGATTGAGGTCATGTAGTGACCATTAGACCAGGCACCGATTATTGGTATGGCCAACAAGGAGTTACAAAATGGTATCAATGATTTTTCTTTCATTTTATTGGTTAGTATTGGTAGATAAAAGATCAATAAAATCTCAAGAAATTGAATGAAACTTTTTCATTGTATTATCCACCCCACATATAGGAAGTACATATTTCTAGGGTTCGGATTGTGGTTCATGCTATTCGTTTTTATAGTTGAAATAATTTCACCTTGAATGATTTACTTAATTATAAGTTTATTGATTTATGTTATTTCCCTCTTATAATGGTAAAACAATAGAGGGTGTGTTCAGGTATCATATCAGGCATATAGTGTTTACATTTCATTTGTGTGGTTTCCTATGATTGATTATCTAATTTCCAAGACTATGACTTGGGATGGTTATTTAATGTGTCTGCATCCAATTATATGGTGTATTGTATAACTGTATTATTGAATCAAAAATAATATATCCTCTAGAATAAAAAAATATAGGATGTTTGATATTTTTTGTTTGATTTTCCTAAGTCGTCAGTTAATTAAAATTTCAAAGACAACTTAAAGGTTTTTTCTCAATAACTTGTAATTAACATCTTATTTAACTATATTCTAATGTAGAGAGATTATGGATAAAGTAAATACTTAAAAGTAAATTATGTGATAATTTTCCTTGGTTTTTATGTGATTTCATCTAAATAAAATATCAATTACAACTTATAACACTTTTTTTCTATAACTTATTTCCGACATTTCATTTATCTAAGCCTTGTTTTAGAGTGTAATAGATAATGTATAATGGAATGTGTAAATTTTTGAACCATGTGAATGTTGTAGAATTAGTAAGTGGGGGTTTTGACCCAGTGTATAGATATTTGGGGAATTTAAGAGTGCTTGGGTTATGTAATGTTATGATTTTTTGATAGCATGTGATATGGGGTGTATGAGATCATAGAATTTCTATCATGTTGTAGCTTGAATGGATTAATGACTGTGATTTATGTCGTGTGGTGAACGATTTTGACCATAGTGGTTTGTGTGTGACCCAGGTTTGGGTAGGGTAGAATTGGTTCAAATCCTTACGTGATACCCTATAGTGGGTGGTCAGTTTGGAATATTTAATGTTGTTTCACTATAGAACAGGGGTGAGTATCATCCCTGAGTTGTGACCTATATGAGGATTGATGTTCGAGCTAGGTGTGAAATTCCTAGTGATCTTCTTGGGTGTGACTCCATGATATGGAGTTTTCATCTTTGTTTATTTAAGGGTGACTTTTGATATTGGTTATCCAATGTTTTTATAACCTTTAGGTGCGTTAGTCAAAAGTATATATTTCATATTATGTCATTGTTTCAGAAACGGTGTTATCATGTGTGTGTTACAGGAATGTTGTATGCATTCAGAAATTCTGATATAAGAAATTTTGTGCTAGTGATTCTAGTTTTTTTAGAGTGGAAGGCTCGTTCATATGTCTATCCCAGGTAGATACATCACATGAGGTATAGTCCTGGTGATTATAAACTAGATTCAGAATGAGCTTCTTTATTAATGGAATAACCTTGCAAGGGTACAATGTAAACCTTGAGGAAATTCCTAGAGTTCTAATAGCATATATGGGTTTCAAGGGTAGTACAGGTTATGTGTATATACCAGTCGACTAAAGATAGTCATTTTGGAATGTGGTGAGAGAATAAATGAACACCAATGGAACTCCATAACAAAAGTTGGATTCATGTTGTCATGTGAATGGTTTATAATAGTGATATTATATAGTCTGAAGAGTGGTGAGAGATCTCTATTCTTCAGGAGGATATAATTCATGAGAGGCATGTCTAGAGGCTTAGGCCTGTCTGTTTAGTTTTAGAGAGATGTGATTCACTAGATATGAGTCTTGTCCTTGTGTTTGGATTGTTCAATACTGTTAAACCATCAATATTTGATGAAATATTAGAGTCTTGCATGATTTGAGGATTCGTTACCTCTTGAGGTTTATGATTGGGTGGTACGAGAGAATATTATTTTATGTATTTTTTTTAAAAGTAGTCATGTGTGAGATGAATATGATGTGGGTTTGAAAAGAGGCTTCTAGTCTTAGTGTCCTACGGAATCCTTGTGACAAATGTGGTGTTCTGGTGATAGATGTGAGAGTGTGTATCAAGTGGAGCATCATGTGTTTGGATCTAAAATAATAGTTTATGTAAGTGATTTAGAAATGGTTTAATATGAGTTGTATGGTGTGTAATATGTCACTTTTTATCTCATGACATGACTCTAGTGATCTGAGAGTGGGAATTAGTTTACCTTTCATAATGGTGCTAAGGGGTGACAAATCCCAGCCCCATATAAACATTGTGTTCGATGATGGATAAAGAATGGGCCATGGATATTAGAGGATAGTTTTATGATGTGCCGACATTAAAGATCATATGGTGGAGAGGGGGATGTTTTCCATAGAGCTATGACTTTTTTGCAAGGGGAGTCAGTGGTGTATAAGGTCCATCGATGGATGCACGTTATGGCATTTGGTACTGATGGATAAACAAGTTCGAATTCAATGTTTTCTTCTGTTGATACAAAGTATATACTGAAATGTTGTATTGATGAGGGTATGGTAAATGGATTTAGGATCAAGATGGTTTTTGGTGATCCAATTGTGATCAGGTTGGTGGTGCATTGGTGATCATGGTGTGTAATGATGATGGAAATGTATGGTTGCTGGTAAAACCTTGGAATTTCAATGGAAGTGGGGTACATAATTCGATGGGTATTTTTGAATGATCATGGGATGGATTGGATTTATGACATCATGATTGAAAGGGTTAATGGTTGATTGATGTTTAAGGCTGATTGTTTTTAGAAAAAGTCATCTAGGAAGTGTTTCTATTATTTTAATACATAGAGATGAATATGATGGGTCAAAAACCATAGTGGGTGAATTATTTTTCATATAATAGATGAGTTCTAGATGATTGCTAATGATTTTCTAGGAAAATTATGGCCTTGTGAAATTATTGTTGGATAGTGGAGGTCTGTATTGTCATTTTGTAATTTATTTATTACAAGGTGTGCCAGTTTTGGATTGGTGTTTCCATATATATTGGGAAATAGTTTATTGGTAATCACAATGAGTAGTTTTATTTTGGAACATCGAGATCATGTTCTGATAGGTAATTCATGTAGTAAAGGGTTTCATAGCTTGTAAATGGATTCTTATATCTATGTCCTTTGGTGTGGAGTACAATATGAGAGGTGAGATTCTGGGTGAAGACACTCTAGTGTCTTAGGGTAGATGTGCATGGCCAAGCACTATCTCAATGTTTTGGTAATTATTTTATGTAGTGGATTGTGTTCAACAGTTCAAGTACTTTGAATTCAAGGGTGTTCACTCAGATATTTTTGAATGTGTGGGAACTGTATATAGAAATTGAGTGGGTTTTTTTACTAATGTAGTTTATATAATGATTTTGGATTACCATTGTTACTTATCAGGGATGAGAAGTGTTATGGTGAGGAGTTTATAAGACCACAATCATACATATGAGTTATAATTTCAAATGGAGAATTTAACATTAATTTGTTGGATTTGTCAATTTTTTAATTAGTATTTGGAATCAAATTCTAGATTTTTAGATTCCATAAAATGATTTTTTTCTATATGGTTTGGGTCGAAGAGTTCTATTGAGTTCCCAGATGATTATTAGGAGATATAGGTTGAGTTTTAGAGGTTTTTAAGTTTTCTATCCAAGGATAATGGTTTAGGATAAACTATATAATGTTATGGGAATGGGGGTTTTCAATTTATTTTGAAAATGGAATGGTTGAGTTTAATGGATAACACATGGTTTAGTAAAAACCATACAGTTTTCGAGGGAAATTGTATGAAGTGGAATAGTCTTAGGACATAGTGTATAGTTTGTACAAGGTCGTAGAAAAGTTGTGTGAATCATTTCAGAGGGGTCTTGTTCTATATAGAAAGGTTTGTCACAAAATTAGTAAATCATGTGGTGAAACCAAGTAGGGGGTTTTGTCTTTAGATATTCCTACCACATGGTAGTAACGTGATTTATAAATCCTTTCATCTAATCCATATGAATTTCTAGATGGGGTTAAAAAATTTAAAACATCTAAAATTTTCCTTTCTAGTTTTTTGGTTTCCCCCTCCCATATCCCTCTCATATGTATTTAGAGACCATGATGGTATCCTCCCCATTTTCTCCATATCTCCCCATCTGATTTAAGGAGGTTTCTAGGTGCCTTACTTAGTTATTTGTGGTATGAATATCTTCTTCCTCTCCCCATTATCCCTCTTCCATTCTTCCAGTTGATTTTAGTGTCTTACTCTTAGGTTTGTGGTTCTGATTCCATTGTATAATTGTGGAATTATCCAATAATTATGGGTCTTTAGCAGGGCTTAGTGAGAAGACTTCCTAAGATGATGTATATATTTTATCACCCATCATTGGTATGTAACCGCATGATTATTTAAAGGGTTGAAAGACATATTTAGATATTATAGATCATCGATTTAATTTTTTTCATTAGGTATTCGGCTCATATTAGTGATGGGAGCATGAAACAGGCCTCCGGAGGAGGTATAGTCTCTATTTGGGTGTGGAGGGAGTACCCAATGAGTGAATTTTTTTTTCTGAGGTTTTTTTATTGGTTAATTAGTTCTAAATTGTTAATTGATTATAAAATGTTTATAAATAGTTATTTTGGTTGTTTGGATGAATGTTAGAACTATGTATGGTTGTGCTTTGGCTATTGGAATTTGATGAGATTGAGTGATGGGATATTGGGCTATGAGTTAAAAACAAAAGGCTTCAAAAATAGTGCAGAGGTCCCTTTAATTAACTCATACTCATGATGATTTTTTTAACACATCAGTTGTGTGGTGTCATTAGATTTTGGAGTGATGGACTTGAAATTAATTGAATGCTTCCATTATGTCATTTTCCTTAATAAATCCCTATTTAAATATGTTACAAGGCCCATTATGTTGGGAAGTCACATTAGGACACTCCACTAGGAAATTGACTTTAGTTTTTTTTAATTTAATTGATTGGTAGAATAGTCTATGAAGAGATCCTTGGGTAAAATTTTTAAGTGAATTATTAAATTTTGGTCTTAGTTAAATAGAGTTCAAATAATCAATCAATAAGGTATTTTCCCTTAGAGATTTTAAATAACACCATATTTAACAAAGACTAGGAAATGTGGTAATTCATGAATAAGAAATAGGATGTCAAATGAATGTTATGGAATTAGTATAAACCCATTATAATTGAATATAGAGATATTATAATGACCTTGGTCTATAATGTTTTAATTGTAACTAAGGGACTTGTTTTTAAAATGAAATAATGTCGTAAATAAAATGATGAGCATTAAAAGGTGTTTATCATGAATTTAATGAATAAAATGTTGATTGTATGGATTGAGTTACTTGTTGTTTTTTGATGATGTTCTATGAATGAATTTGATATATTCCATGGATTCCATAAGGACTTTATCGGTACATAATTCTATGAGAGATCTCTAGATTAATATAGGGGACTCATATGAATATCAAGGTGTGATGAAATCCTCAGATATATTGAGAGTAGATGTTATAAAATGAATTTAAAAATCCTTTGTATTCTATTTATATTCATTATTATGATTTACATGGGGAATATTTCCATATGATTTTTGAAACATCTTATTTATCAAATGTTATAGATTAACTTCATAGATTTTTTTGGGAACATTTCTTGAATGTCATGGAATAAGATCCCTAGATTCATCTTGATCTGTTTGGGTAGAATGCCTCAAGTATAATCCAAGGATTCTAATCTATCCATTCTTATAAATTTAAAGGACAGTTACATGAGTTCAAACTAGTATAGTGGATAGTGTGGAATGTTAAGGGTCATGTCTTTTGGATTCTATGGAAGAATTATTGGGATGGAATTCCCAGTGGAGCCATGTGGGTTCCCTCATATTTTTATAACCATAGTCACCTCAGAATTATACTTTGGAACTAGTTGAGATATAGTGTATACCATGATCAGAGACTTATCGGCGATGGCTTGGGATGGTATAGAACAATATCAGGTTTCACTATGAAGCTTAGGGCATCGAGGTCATTTTTCTATTTTATTTTATTTATTTAAATATTTAATTGGTAAATTGGTAAATAACATAAATTTTTATATATAGAGAACATACATTCACTTCATTATCAAATGGTTGTTTTAGGGACATCTTTGGTGGTGGCCTATTGAGTTATGATCACAATTTTCTCTAGACTCCACAGAACTTGGGTACCTGAGAAGATATAATTATTTCATTATAGTGATAAGTTAGGGAAAGTGCCCGATGATTATAGATTGTCTGGTTTCTTGGATGGATCATGGGGTCTGAGAATGGGTTAGGACTCGATACTATATTTTAGGATTTTCCAGTTCAACATTTATCTTTTTTTTTCATTTATGTATGTGTGACTACTAATCATTTATATTATACAATTCATTTACCCTTTTATGGATTATTTTGATTAATATCAGTGCTTTTTTTATGTGGTTCAATTGCTATATTTATCTTGAATTATATGAATACCCATATTTCTTCTATATATTACTCTGATATGTGGGTATAATAACACCATGGTCCCACCTTCTACCCACACTACTATTCAGAAGCCTCTTTTGTATGGGGAGGTTTGTTTGAGCCCATGTATAGACTATCAGTTTTGGCACTGATTTGTTGTCTAGGGTAGCAAGGCATTACAATAATGATCCATGTACTTTAATACTATGTTCATCATTCTCATATTATTCATTTTTGTTAAATCATTCTGGTTCAATGATTTATGTAGTCCCATTTTCATTTAATTTAATTTATGGTTATGGTTTGTGATAATGGAATCCATGACGAATATATTTTTAGCTAATTTACCGATAACAATAAGTTACTTTATAGGGATCATTCTTTATTTTTATGTCAACCCTCTATAACCATAATAATAACATAAATTAATTTTTAATATGATATTTTATCATTATTACTAAATTGATACTCAATTTGGTTAGAAATGCTTTATACAATATAAAAATGTTTTTGTAAGTGGTTGAACTGACCCAAAAAATAATATGTTATACTAATGAATGAGTAAGATTATAAGTTTTTATAATAGTGAAATAATTTCTCAAAAGAATAATGATTTTAATATAACATCATTATAATATATAGTGATATTTATAAATATTGGATATGAGATGGTAATTGAAAATTATGTTGAATAACTTGCTACTTATTTGGATAAATTATCTTCATCTCAAATGGAGTTTCATCAGAATGAAATATCTTTCTTATTTATTGGGACCAAAAGATAAAAATTGTATAAAAATACTCTATTTGATAGAAATTGGTCATTAATTCGAGAGATAAATAAATTAAGAGAGCGTATTGGGAGGGTATAGGTGGGGTCCATTTATAGGTGAGTTTTCAGTGGAAATTTCGCAAATACTCTCTACATAATGTATAAGGTTTTATTTTTGAAAGGAAATAGATAAAAAGTCGAAATATAATGGTTATGATTCATGAATCCTCTAGTATACACAATTTATAAATGATATTTTATGATATTTTAAGTCTTTACAACTTTTTTCATCCCTTTTTACTTTAATTAATTTACGTTTACCCTGGTAACATTATTTGTACCTCAATAGATTATTATTATGCTGAAAAATGAAATCATTGTTCTTAAATATTTTTTATATGAATATTAATAAAAATTTACTCTATTTATTCAAATTTAATTTCTAAATATGATAAACTTAACTTTTAAATAAAAAATAAAATATATAGGAAAAACTGTTTTTATATAAAAATTCCCTTTTAAACATTAGGTGTTCTTAATATTATTTGATATCGATTAATAAATAAATTAGTGTTAATTAATTTATTTATAATTTTAAATATTTTTTGTAATAATCCTCTAAAAGTTTCTGATTTAATTTTTTAAAATAATAATACACAATGCCTAAAACAATCATTGAAAAATATCATCTTTTTAACATTAAAAGATTGTAGTCATAACCCCTTGAATTTAATAATTTATCTTCCAACCATTAAATTTTATCAATCTAGTGGAATTATAATGTTTCTTTAAAATTTATGAACACATCAAATTATTCTTTAAAAAACAAATTTAATGAATAAAAATAATAAAATATTTTAATTAAATTATATATTTTTATTACATTTCATGATTATTTATTATTTGGGAATTTTATTATTTTTAAATTGTTACTATAAAATAAAAAAACATAAATTTACCTATTTGATATATATCTATACCCCATAACCACATATCTGATAACCATATATCCAGTGGCCATATATCCAAAGCCCGTATATCTAATAGACACATGTATAATGGTTGCATTCCATTTATATATAGACTTACATACAACACTAAAATAATTCAACATATTTACTTCTATGTCAATATGTATTTTCTATTATTAATTCTTTAATTCTTTTCATAGTTATAATTAGGGGTATAGTCATCCTGGAAAACCATAAGGATAAATACTTTATTATCACAATCTTCTTATTTACTTATGTATTTATTCCACTTGTATTTTTTATAGTTATGTTTCATTTTATATTACCATAATGTATTAATTTTTAACATTCATTGTAATATTTTATCAATATAAAATATATATCAGTTCACCTTAGTTTTATGTTTCATGAAAATTGTGCTATTGAAAAAAACAAGGAAAATAAATACTAAATCAAGGGTAGTTACACATTCACCCCCTTTTGTAATAACAAAAATATAGAATGAATAAAATGTGTAACACATTAGTTTTTCACATTGAAATAAAATATAAGAATATAAATCTAAAATGGATATGAATTTCAAAGTGACTAACATTAATGAATGAGAATAGATGTGAAAAATATAAATAACTATCTATAAACTAAAATATAACTTGGGTCAAAGAACAATTTCATATCTATTATTTTGAAAATCAAAAATATAATTTATACAAGATTTAGACAACTTTTTTGAGTTTTATAATATGTATATTTTAACTTCAAATGGTAAAATTTATCATGAACTAATTTATAGTGAACTGGAAAGTGATCTATCTAATGTATGTTGATTTAATGGAACTTAGGTTATGGAATAACATAATATATTTTCACACTCATTAGAAGATAGAGTTGTAGATTATAATTATGTTACAACCAAACTTGATTATTAAAATGGAGTTTTTTACACTTATGATTATAATGATAGGATGAGGTCTTCAAGGAATGAATATAATGAACATTAACATTTTCAATCTTTTTAATGTTATAAAAAATTTGATTTCCACTAATCACTTAATATTGAAATTTTTTCTCATTGTGTTTTGGACAATAAATTTTAATTGTTTGAGGTGATAATTATAATGTCTCTTAGAGTTTTTTTTTTTGAAATCATTATATCATCCAATACTAAATTATCAACAAGAATCTAGGTCTAGGAGTCTATATCTTTCATTCTATAGAGATTTATTAGATTCATGGTGTGTAATATGATAGTTATGATAGTTTTTTTATAAATTAAATACTTCATAGACTTTTAATTGATTAGAAAAATAAAATAAGATCTTTGATTTGATCTGACTACTGTTGATGTTGAGTCGAATAAGTTCCTGGTGTGAAATATTTTGTCACCAACTAGCTTAGTTGATGGATTTCTGGGTGTGTGACTAAGATACCTTGAATTATTTTTTCAATAATCCTATTATTTTGGTTAAAAATAAAACAAATATATTAATTGAATTTTTTTGTAATATAATATCTTAAAATGGTTATTCATATTTTTATATATTACGCTATGATTTATTTTTTATTTTTACAATGTTTTTATTAGTAAAGTTTTTAATTTCGGATAGTTTATTTTCAAATCAATTTACCACTTTCCTTATATTTGATTATTACTTTGTTACTAAAATTTATCAATAATTATACCTTCCCATTAGTTTATATTTTTGAGTGGTTGAAAATTGTATGTTGGTTTTCTAATTACAATTCACCCCTCCCTATTATATCTTTTATACCTGATTCATACTAGGAAAATATTGGGTATTAGGGTATGTAACTATGTTAGAGACTGAGATTTTTATCTTATATTTATTCATTAATATTTATCTTAGTTTCCTTACACTCAATATATTATAGATAAAATATAATTTTCTATTTTCTATGACAATAAATTCTTCTAGTTGGAAACATGAAAAATCACAATCCAAATTGTCCCCCTATATTTTATGGTAGTGATTATAAGCATTTGTATGACTGCATAGAAATATATATTTTGAATACTGGTGTGGATAAATTTATGAAGCTTACATGATATTATAATATTCATGTGAACGAGTTTTATAGTTTTACTAGATATGAAAATAATGAATTTTAACTTAACAACCATGTATAGAAATCATTAAAATGTGACATCTAGTGGAACATGTATAACCAAGTTTCATTATGTAGAACTGTATGTGGGTTTTAGAAAAAGATAAAAGTATCAAATTTTGGAAATTTAAAAGTTTTAGATACTAAAATATCTATGTAAAGTGTTTATTATCATATTTTTTATTTTCTACCTAGATAATTGGTAACTCATATGCATCAAGGATTCTTGAAAATAAATTATAGTCTATAATTTCCTAAAGAATAAGAATTATTAAATGATAAACTTGTTAGAAAATTATTAATATTTTACCTAAAGAATAGGATTAAAAAATAACTATGATAGATGACACAAATCATATCATTAATCTCAGAGTGGTTGATTTGATCAGAACTCTCATAAATATAAAAAACAACCAAAAAGGGATACTAAGAATGTGAAGAAAAATAATGGATTTTATTTTTCATTAAAATATGTAGCTCTAACTATTAGAAATTATATTTCAAATATGAGTAAGGTTAATAATTATTCTTATCCAATTTCAATATAAATATAATAAGAACATATATTGGAATAATTAGCACATATGGAAACAAAAAAAATTGGAGTTATAATATCTATTGAAATAATTAGAAATACATGAAGGATAGAATTGATAATAAATATTCAACATATTTTGTTACTTATGAATGTAAAAAAAACATGGTCATATTATAATGTACTATCTTATGTTCAAAATTAAATACAAGGAATCCAAGAGACATTCACAAAGTAAATGAATGAATTATTTTCAAGCTACTACTACTTCAAAGAGTGATAGTGAGTAATCATTTACTTCTGATTTTTCATCAAATAGTAACTATAGTGATAATAGTTGGAAGACAGTATAACTTTATATTGTAGTTCCTTGGTATACTAATATTTCTAATAGTTGGAAATGTTTTATGGATAGAATATTTAATGGTTTTCTAAACATATCCCTTGAAATAATCTTTTATTTTCATTACAAAATATATAATTTTCTTCTGAATGTGAAATTAGCGATGATTAAAGTATAAATGATTAAACTTATGATGAATTTAAATAATAAATATCTGAACATGAAGACTCATATAAAATCATTTTTATGAAATATTATGGATCTAATTATGAAATTTTGAAATATATTAATGAAATTTCAAATAAAACTTCTGATTTAACTAGAAGGGATGTTAATGTGTCCAATATAGAGAAATAGAATGATAAATGTAGTTCAATGATTATTGAATCATACAATAGATATAGAAATCCAACTTCTAAAAAAATAAAAACAAATTGTTACGTTATTGAAAGATGGGATTAAGGTATTTTAGATTAAATCAGAATTTTAGTTTTTGAAAAAAAATAGTTATCAAATATTACCACTGGAATAATTTTAAAAAAAGTAAAATTCAATTAATAAAAAATGTAAAAAAACTATACTTAGTTATAAATCAACAGGAAGATCACACTGTAACATAAATTTCTTTGTTCAAAGAAGTGAACTGTTCTGGTTGAAATTTTAGAGAGGTGGGAATTAAAATAATAAATGTTCACTAAATAAATTTAAATCCTTTATAACATAAAAGGTATTAATTTATAAATAGCTTTCATCTATGTATTATATAATAGATATCCAATTTTGGGTACTTGAGATATTTATGTAAACAAATATGTACCAAAGAAGGTATGGATATTCATATCACAATTTCCAATCATATAAAGTCACGGTGTATCGATATATGAATTATAATTTACATTAGCAGGTAAATTTTTATTTTTATATTAAGTTATTTACTCTTTTCTTTAAATTTTTTGATTTATACCTAAACTCATTTATATTTGGGGTTTCTATTATTTAGATAAAATTTCTTGCAGAATATATTTTATGCTAACATGGAATACACTCGAGAGTTTAGGAAGAGATCAGTGTATAATTTACATTAATACGTAAATTTATATTTTTATATAAAGTTATTTACTATTTTAAATTTATGAATTCTCTTAATTTTATATTATCACTTTTACTTTTCATTTTTTTTAATTATAAATTATTATATTAATGGTTACATACATTTAACACTTGAATGTGTTGGAACTATAATCTTAAAGGATGTATATTTTTAACTCATGACTTTGTTAAATTATTTTTCTATGTTTGATTGAATATACTCTAGTATTCTTGCAATTGTTTTAGTTTTAGAAAATTTCTTTTCTTTTTTTTATCGAAACATAACATTTTTGGTGATTTTTTATTAAGGGGGAAATAATTTTCTATTTATTAAATGTGTTCATTATTTAAACTTTTATAAATTTCATAGATCCAAAAATATTTAAGGGAGGTTATTTTTTCTCATTTTAGTAAAATATAATCCATAAATTTCAAATCATATATTAATGGAGAGTAAAAAATTCTAGAAATAAACAATTGAGTACTATTAATAAAATAGTAAAAATTTGAACTAATTTTTTTAAAAAAAGGAAAGGTCTTGGTTAAAGACCAAGACACAAATTATTATTAAAAAAGGAAAGAAAGATTACAAGAGTTTGAAGGAGGAAATTTTATTACAATCTTTCTCATAATAAGGAAAGAGCTCAATCGGTAAGTCATCACTCCATGTAATGTCATGGTTGATACCTTTGTTGGAAAGACTATCAGCCACCATGTTTGCTTCCCAGTAGTTATGTGTAGCAATGTATCTTCTCTCCTCGAGCGATCTAAGACAGTTCTTCCAACACATTATAAGAGACCAAGAAAGGTGAACCACTCCATTCTAAATATCCTAAATAATGGTGGTGAAATCACTTTCAATACAAATATTATTCCATCCTTTATGATTAACGAAGTTGACCACATGAATCACCGCCATCATCTCAGCCTCCAGGGTGGAGGCAGATCCACAGCCACCAAAAAAGCAGCCATGAAAATTCCCAAGAGAATCCATGAAGATGGCCCCACAGCCCACGGGACCTGGATTTCCTTGAGAAGCACCATCAACTGTGATTTTTATCCATCCAGGAATCAGATATTTCCTGAACACTTCAAGTAACGCTTCGGTTGATTGTAGATCATATTGATTCTAATCCGAAAAAGGATGAAAAAGTCATAAACCGAGTTAGCGTAGGTGGCTTTCTGAAGCATGGATGAATCCCTAATAGCAATGAGAATTCTCTCCTGGCCTGCATTAAGATTGAGTGAGGAATTATTGTGAATAGCTACATTTCTATCATACCGGATAATGTGGAAGAGCTTTGAAAAAGTGGATAGAAAGATATTTCTAATTTGAGGCAAAAAATCCAGCTCCACACAATATTTGAGAAAAAAAGCATATAGAGTCAGCAAGTAACCATCTGCAGTCAAAAATGTCAGTAACAAAATTCTAAAGAGCAGTGGTTGTGGCATAAGACAAAAATAGGTGATTGGTGTCCTCCCTATGTTGATAACATAGGTGACATCTTGTGCTTAGCTGGACACCAAAGGATTTTAGACAGACCTTTGTAGGTAAATGCTTGTGATAAATACGCCAGAAAAGATGAAGTCTGGTAGGTTTGATCAAAGGATTATCAAAAGGCTTCAACCAAGAGAAATTAGATTCGAATGAAGAGAAAAAATGCATGTAATAAGTTTTTGAATCAAGGATCCCATTGTGGGATGGTTCTTAAATAAGGCAGTCTTTATTATTCGAAAAGTTATAGTAATCAACTACATGCTTTATATAATCAGGGAGGTCTAAGTAATGGGAATGCATTACTTCCTTTATGGTGCAGTTTATAGAATCTGGAATGACATTTGAAGGAAGCATCGAATTGAGGGGAACGCCAGCCCATTTGTCAAGCCAGAATTTCAGGGTAGAATCAGAGTTAACCATCCATCTAGAGTTGTGGATTATATTGAAAAAGGAGTTTCTAATGGATGGCCAGAGAAAAGAATTAACATAACGCAAATTATGGGTTTTGAGCTTTTCTAGGAAATGATTTTTAAGAAAGGAAATAGAGTCATCTTTGTTGTTTATTAAATTCCAAGTGAATCTCGATTAGAGGGCTTCATTAAAAAGCTTGAGGTTTTTTATTCCAATCCCTCATTTATCAAGGGGTTTGCAGTAGGTAGACCAGGGAACAGTGACAAGCCTCCTATCAAGGTTTGAACTAAATTGAAGTTATGATGGATCGAACAATATATCTTATTATATGTTATAAGTGCGAAATTAAATGGATAGAGGAGAAATATACTCTAGGGGATAAATTTTTAATGTGCATAGTGTGGGGGAGATAACCATACTCAATGTAAATTACATGAGGTTTCTTTTTATGTTGTTTTCATTGATCCTAATATTTTACCGTATCTCTTTATTTTCATTTTTTATTTTTTAGTTCTTTTATAAAATAACAAAGGGGGAGAAATTTAAGGAATGGTGGAAAGTATTTCTTTATTTTCATTATGGTAATTACTTTATTTAATAGGTACATACTATATTAACCTATTTTTTTAATTAACATGATTTTTTAAGAAAAATATTTTGAGTTTCTATCAAAATTTATAAGGAATATTTTTTTAATTTCATTAAAACTTATATATTTACTTTCAGGAATAGTGATTGTCAAAAAGGAGAGATTATTGGGTCAAATACCACTTTTGTATATTTTTTATATAATCACAAGAAATATTATATGATTTCTGGTTAACATGAATTGTTTTGTTAGAGTTTTATAATGTATATATTTTAACATCTCATAGTACAAGTTCTAGTAAAAAAAATTCTGATGAACTAAAAATGGATTGATCTAATTTCTGGTTATTTAAGGGAACTTGAAGATTGTTGTGTTGGAATACCAATCTATATTCTTACACTCACTAAAATATATATTTTATCCTTATGACGTTGTTACAAATAAACCCAAACATCTCTATGAAAGTTTTTAGCCTGATTATTATAAAAAGAGATCAAGGACTTTGGATAATGAAGATAATGAACTAGAACAATCTCAATCATTTGAAGTTATGAATCATCTCAATAACATTGAGAAATTATGATTACAATTTTATTATAAGTTTGTTTTTTATAATATCATTCATTTGTGTGTGGTTTTATTATAATGACTCTCAAAATTTTCATTTTTTAATCATTATATCTTCTAATTCTTCATGATCAATGAGACTCCAAGGATAGAAGTCAATATATTCCAATCCATAAAGATTGATGAATCTTTTTTTGTTAAAACTTATACTTAAAATATTTTATTAATTAATTATGGGGCTCTTGGACTTTTTTTGATCCTTGAGATTGAAGGGGAACTTGGTTAGGTGTTTCTTACAACTAAAATTAAGTAGAAGAAGTTCCTAGTGTGAAACATTCTTCTTTATAATATATTAGATAAGGGAATTCTAGGTGTGGAACTAAGATACCTTGGATTAGGTTATCAATCCACCTACTATTTTTGTTTAAAAACAAATAAATTTTTTTATTGGAATTTTTTGTTGATATAATAAACTTTAAAGAGAATTTATATTGTTATATGTTACTCCATGTTTTTGTTTATAATTTTCAATTTGTTTCTATCAGTTAAGTGTTTAACTTTTAATTGTTCATTTTCTGATGAATTTACTACATTTATTATCATTCATTACTGCTTTGAAACTCTTATTGGTCATAAATTTCGTCTTCAAACCAATTTTTTTAGAGGGTGAATATTTTTTTACTAGTTTTAAAAATACAATTCCCCCAACCCCTCTTATAATTGATATACATGATTCATACTTGGGAAAATTAAAATTCTGAACATTATATCACATAAAAAATTAAATATTAAAATATAATAGACATAAAATCATTTTCTCATTGAATAATTCAATTTTAGGTCAGATTTTTTGGGATTTGAATGTTTTGGTTTATAGTATTTTGGGAACAATAAACAGAAAATCAGTGTCTTTCTATATAGTGTCATAAAAGGTAAGCCATTTGTAGTGATCTGTAGGTTTTTTACATTATAAAACCCTCTAAACAAACTAAAATTGACATATTTTATAGCCTAGTAATTAATTATCTATGATGACCTAAGGCCTGGAATAACATGGTTCTTGACTCGGGAAAAGTGTCTTGAACAAAAGTTATGAGTGTTATATTTCCCCTCATCTCATACAAAGCCCCACAACACAAATCCAAACTGGTAAATATTTGATTCATATTAAAATCCATAAGAATCTAATATCCCAATCTTGGTTTATAAGAATAGAAACTCTGATTGATTTTAATTTCTTTCCTAACCAAAAAATAAATAGTGGATGGATCCATTATTCTTTCCTTTTCTTCAAACACATTTTCAATATTTTTTTCTTATCCTTTATTTTTATTAGAATTATATAAATTAATTTGAATGAAGTGTCTTGTGATTTAATACTCTTTTGAATTTATTCCATCAATCTATAAAAAATTTGAACTTCTTTAATAATTTTTTGAAACTAATCCAAGTCCTCTAGAGAAACCAAATCTTATTTTTGTTTAGTTGTTAAATTGTTACTGGAAACAATTGATTTTTATTTAGTATATTTTCATTAATATACTCTAATTTTTAATCAGATTAATAATAAAATATAGTTGTAAAAAATCAATTTTATCTAGAAACCGTTTTTTCTAGCCTTAATATCCTTAAAATTATGAATAATTTTATTATTTATCTCTAAGATAACTTGAAACCATTGATCTAAAATTATATTAATATGAGTATGATTATAATATATAGCATCATGAATTTTATATAAATATTAACCAACTAGATCTAGTATTTTCATTCCATTTATTTTAGAAAAAAAAATCTTCAATTTTTTCATCACTGATTTCAATTCTCTAAGGACTTGTTGTAACACACTAAAATATTAAATTATGAACATCATATTCGATAGTGTGTATGACATGGAACACCAAGCATAGAAAATAATATAACATCTTAATAATTTATGTTATATTTTTGATTTAAAATAAATTAAACACAATCTATATCACGAAATTCCTAAAACTATATGTTTATCTTATGTCACATGCAACAACTTGTATCTTAGATTTCTTTTCTTACATAAAAGGCCATGTTCTATTTAAAAACAATATACTATTATTAATATTTAATATGATAGTTATATCCTAGTCGTTGGAATGGTGACAATTAATATGATTAATTAACCTATGAAAAATTATATTTTACACACATTTATTTTTTATATATTGGTTATAAATAATAATAATCATCATTTAAAATAAAAAATAAATGTTTTCAAAAAAACGGTATCTTCCTAAAAGACGATTTTGCATGCTTGACTCACATAATTGAAAATTAATTTTTTGAAATTTAGAAAATTTATAGGAATAAATTAACATCATTCTTGAAATTGGAATATCTAAATTATCATATGGTTTATTTTGGGTTTTTCTGAAATATTTCATTTTTTGATGAATAGTGAAAATAATGGATTTTAATTCAAAACTGCTTTTTAGATTAAATAATTTATAATGTTAAAATTTATGTTGAATTTCTTTTAAAGTAAAATTAGTACAATTTTTTATCAACTAATATAATTTAGGATATTTTGATCAATTTAATATTTAATTAAGATAAAAAAAACTTTGGAACCTTTTGAACATTTTCTCTTTAAAAACTCACTTTCACATCACGTCTTCAGGTTTAATTTTAAATTAAGTATTGCCAATTATATGAATTTAATATGGAAAAATGATCCCATATTTGAATCAACATAATTTATAATTTCAAATAATTCCAACTTATTCTTTTCCAAAGATATTAATGAAAATGGTTAAAATAAATTACAACAATTACGGTAAAACAAGTTTACTGAGGGATTAAACATTAAAAATAAGGGGGGAAATGGCATATAAACATCTCTATAATTGATTACATAGAAATATTCAGACTTTATACCTTCATTTATATATAATTTAACATTATCGAGGCTTGTTGACATGAAGTAGATGTGGTTATAATTAACTCTTTTAAAAAATTAAAATTGTGGCTATCACCCCACTTATAAAAGGTCACCCCATCTTCTTATACCTTTACACATTAAAAACTAATTGTTTCAAAAACATACATGAAAAAATAACATACCAACATCCCTGATATAATCTTATAATCTTAATATTGTCCCAAGATCCAACATTGGAAGAATTTAGTGCCAATAAAAGTAATATACCTGAATAAGAGGTAATGTTTTCTGATAATCATATTTATTTTAATTCTTTCTCCACCTCGTTCAATTTATATTAACCCATGATGATATAATTACCTCATTATATTCCATAAAATATGTTTTTTATAAAATAATATCATGACCTAAACCATATCCACTTCTATAAAAGGTGTTACGAAATCATCATTCGTGTGTATGGAAAACTACCGCCCCGCAAACCGATGTCCTTCGTTTTTCAATTTCCACCTCTAATGGTATGGTATGATGATGGATATAAAGTAAATATATAATATTTATACCATATTTATACCTATTAAGTCACTATGTCATGTATTTTTTTTTACCTTCCATTTTGTAAGAGATATTATAATGTCACTCGTGCGTACGGCGAACTACTATCTCACGAAGTGATGTGATTCGTCTTTCACTAAAACATCAAATGGAAGGTGATAAAGATAAATTAATTGTTTATATGTGATATAATTAACATAATTATTATACTAATTACATATTTATTATTTTTTAAAGATAATATACTTCATTTTATTTCTTCCTTTTCACTCATATAAATTTGATAACATTGTTCGTGTATTTGTGGACTATCGCATTCGTGAAGCAATGTGACTCTCTTTTCATCAGAACACCACATAGAGTAAATATATAAGTATATAATATGATATTAATGATATAATTATCATTTTATAAATTTAAAATATTACTTTCAACCATTCCATAACGATCGGTGAAAAAATGAAAATGTTACTCATTCGTACGTATGACCTATCATCTTCATGATCGTAGTACGCTTCATTTTTCATAATTGTCTATAATGAATGGTTTTAAAAGTAAATATAAAGAATAAATATGATAATTATGTAATGATTATTTTCATTTAAATGATATAAAATTATAATATGGGAAATAATTGAAACATCCATAACAGAACACGGATGATAAAATTAGGGAATTAACTCCTAAAATAATGAAAATAATAATCGATTATTAACTAATGGGTAATAATATGTAATAAAAGGATCCTATATGATATCACACTACTGGAAAATGGACCTATCCCCACGGTTTTCCTCAAAACTGTGGGGATAGGTACCCCCTATACCCACGGTTTTGGAAAACTGTGGGTATAGGTAAATTTTCAAGACCTATACCCACAGTTTTCAAAAACCGTGGGCATAGGGGGGTCTATCCCCACGGTTTTCCAAAACAGTGGGCATAGGGGGGTCTATCCCCACGGTTTTCCAAAACCGTGGGCATAGGGGGGTCTATCCCCACGGTTTTCCAAAACCGTGGGGATAGGTCTTGAAAATTGACCTATACCCACGGTTTTCAAGAACCGTGGGTATAGGGGTACCTATCCCCACGGTTTTGAGGAAAACCGTGGGGATAGGTATAGGATAAAAAACCTATACCCACGTTTTTGAAAAACCGTGGGTATAGGTTTCCCATGTGTGCGCGGGAAAAAAAAAATTCCGCGGGAAAGATTTTTTTTTTGGCGGGAGTCCTATACCTACGGTTCTTCCCTCTATACCCACGGTTTATATAACTATATTTAACTAAATATAAATATATATACACATAATTGATAGTAGGGTAGTGGTTAGACGCGGTACTTTTCATTGAAGAGGTCGTGGGATCGAAACCCGCCTGCAGATTTATTTTAGGATCTATACCCACGATTTTGAAATCGTGGGTAAAAGCCATTGACACCGTGGCAATTGGGAATGTTTTGTTGACACGGTGGCAGAACACCTATACCCACGGTTTTGTAAAACCGTGGGTATAGGCTGGGGACCTATACCGACGGCGTTCCAGCCCACGGTTCCCAAAACCGTGGGTATAGCCTATACCCACGGTTTTGGGGGCTATACCCACGGTTTTGAACCGTGGGTATAGGCCTTTTTTCCAGTAGTGTCATAAATGTTAATATTTTTCTAGAATAATTTAATAACAATTTTAAACCCACTATACATGAGGTTAATGAATTTTTAACCACAACAAAGCATAATTGAAGGGTTTTCATCTCAATTTTATTTCATTGAGTCATATTGTTTTATAATTAACCTAATTTATATCATCCAATAGGATTTGAACATAAATTTACCAAGTGGTAAATAAATTTCATAACTTAAATTATTTTCATTGGGTTATATTAAATAGTTGATTTTTTTGATAATATATGATTATGTGTATAATGACTTTTGACTATCTATTTCTGTATTGACATTTTTTATGTTGATTTAAAGTTTATACACACAATTTATTCATTGATTCTCACTTCAATGTTATAATCATTTTAAGGGTTTATTTTACAGTCTCATTCTAGTTGATATGTTTATTCTATAATTACCATTAATAGAAATTATATGACCATTGTTTAATAAACACTTTAATTTTATTATAAATTGGTTATTCATGATCTTTTTCAAGTGATAGTACCATTTTTCCACTCTTTAGTACTTAAAATTATTGAGAAAATATTTAAATAAAATCATTCTTCATTTCTATATTTGGTTAGAAATTTGTTATCTTAAAAAAACTTATTTTCTAAAAAACAAAAAATGTTTCTTTAAATTTTCAAAATGATTTATTAAAAGTCCTCTTTCCCTTTTTTACAAAAAAAAATTAAAGTATTATTCTTGTTGTTTTATAAACAATGCACATTTATAACCTTTTTTGTGTAAAAAATGAATTTTCTATATGGTATATATGGAATTACATTTTGAAATTACAGTCATTTATTTGAAGATTCATTTTAAAATTTATGAGGATATTTTTAAAGATAATGTTTTTAAATATGATTGTAAAATATTGGAATTTTCAAAATGTTTTTCAAAATGAAAAGGATATTTTCCTCATAAACATTTTTAAATATCTTTTTGTGGTATTTATATTCATCAATGACAACAAACCTTATTTTACATATACTCCACTAGGGGAATGTTTTATTAATACCATATTTATTCTTCCTCTGGATTGTTTATGATTAGTTTGAATAATGAATGTATTGACATTCACTACCTTGATTTCATTTCTGTAGTCAATAACATTCCATTGAAATTTTTAGTTTATTATTATCATTGGACCTTAAATCTTCCCCAAAATATCTATATTACCTATCATGGATGATTTTACTACTTAAACCATATTTAATTTCTATATATGATGTATTAATTGAATGTTATTTCATATCTATAGAAATATTGATAAATATGTATTCTTTATTCAAAAAAAAGTATTCGATAAGGTACATTGTTTATGAATTAAATAGATTATTAGAGATATTTAGGATGATTAAAATAGGTATTAAATGGGTGGGTCCCATTTATAGATATCCCCTCAATGCATCGATAGTCTCATTGGATGAATTTCATGGATAGCCTTAATTAATAAGGTTTTTACCAAGTATGTTTTAAATTTTCATGTTAATGGTATTGATGTTAAAGGTACCACGTACCTAGGAAATATGGGGTCTAATAATTAATCATTATCATCATTTAATATTCATATATTTATATCCATGATATTTTAACTATACATTACCTCTATATGAATTTCATTTTTAGTTATTTAAATAGAATTTTTTTTAGTTATTTACCTTTCCTTATCGATTATGCCTTATCCAGTTATGATAATTATGTTATTGATTAAATGGAATGTGTTTTAAATTATTTACCTTGCCCTATTTTTTACACACTTTCCTCTCAGTTTATTTATTATAAGGAATGTGTTTTCATTTATTTCCCTTTCCATATTGATTATTCTCATTTATTCATTATCGTTTCCATTTTATTTAACCTTTACTAAGAATTTTAGATAACCCTTATTTTTTTTACATTCCTTGAAATTCCATGAAGTTTACTATGAATGATATGCATGGATACACTAAAGGTAATAATGGAATTCCCAATGAAAATTATATGTGTATTTTATGTTTTAAAATGTAATGTAAATATTAATTATGTATCTAGTTTACCAGGACTACTAAACTATTTGGTCCTTTTTTATGTGATCCATTGAATCTTATTCCAATTGTATGGTACTAGTCACTATATCTGAGATTCTAGGGATGGGGTTTCTATAGTTAGTATCAGAGAAATTTTAGTATAAACCTTCAAAACTATATTAATGAAAATAGAGATTGGGGAACGTAACAATGTGATTAACATTGATTATAATCATATAATAAAATTCTAATGTTTTGGTAAGATATATATTATTTGGTTTTTCCTTGTAATAAATCCTTGAATGCATAATAAAATTTTATTTGGTTCTAAAATAGATATAACTAGGGGTAATAACTTCAAAAGGGGAACATCGGACCTCACTCGGGCGTTATCAGGAACATGACAACAGGCCTTATTGTACAACTAGTTTTAAGATCCTTGGGGATATTATTAGAATAATTCACACTTTATTTACACAAAATTATGAAGTATTCAAATAGATAATGAAAAATGAATGTCCTAGGTTAAACCCTAGACTAAGGGAGAACCAATTTTGAAATAAAATAGAGAAAGTATTTGTGTATAATTATTTTACCAATTCAATTTAGTTATAAGAATTATAAAACATTTAAGGATTGTGTTTAGTATTATAAGAATATCGGTATTTATTAACTTAATATATATGAACAACATCATGGTAATCAGTATAAATTTGATCATATGTTTGAAGTTATAAACACCAATATTCAAAATGTGTATAGTAGGAATGTCACAAGATTAAGAACATTTTAGAAACAATTATGGCAAGTATATATTTTAGTGGAAGAATTATTTGTGGAATAATTAATTTAAAATTTATAAACATAATTTTAACGATATTGATAACCTTTAGGTTTGATATTTTCATTAATGAAACTGTAAAAATATTATTATTATACTTCGTAAAAAAACAAGTTGTACTAAAAAAATTAGTAAAAATGACATTTATTGGATAATTTTATTTCAATAATACCCATCATATTTTATGGAATGATATAGGAATTATATTAACATAGTTTGTAAAGAGGAAAATGTGTATGATGGGTGACAACCCATCATGTCCAGTAAGGTCATGGGTTGTGAACCCATGACCAAAGTATGATTAGGGTTTCGCTCCTACCACTGGTCTATGTGATATCCTGGTTAATATTTCCTTTTTTGTTAAAAACTTTTCGAATAAATATTAATTATAAACCAATAGTGTTACTTTTTAGGTAAAGAGATTAATGTATTAACCATATTGTTTTTTGTAAAATAGTTAGATATGGATTTAAAGACTTGTTTCATGGATATTATGATCCATTAAATATGAATTCTAGTGCATTGGGTATAAAAAATAATTTTTGAATATTTATTTCTTGGAGTAAGAGATGAAATAAAAATTGATATAAGTATAACCAAAGGAGGAAATTGTTCTTAAAAATAGAAATATGTCAATTATGTATATTTCCATATGTTCTTAGAAAGTAAAAGTATTTCTTAAAATTAGAAAAATGATCATGAAACCAAAAAAATTATCATAATACATTCATTTGTGTTTAACTGGTGATATTTTAAATCATCATAGATTTATAGATTTGATTCTTTAAAATTTACAATTATTATTCGCTTTCTGATGATCAATGACCTTAATTAATTTTCTATAACTATTTACCCTTTTACTCCAAGTCCATATCTTCACATTCCACCAATATTACCCTTTGTAGAAACCTATATATGTGTTATTCTATATGTCCTTTGTACTTTGATTTCTCTCTTATTAAGGGGATATTTTATTAACTCGTTTATGATGAGGGTTTTTCAACTATGGTATTTCTAAATGTCAAACCCTTCATTACTATAATAAATTTTAACTTGTGGGGATTTAATTTATTTAAGGTAGGGAAAATGTAACACCCTAAACTTTTAGAATATGAACATCATAATCAAAAATGTGTATGACACATGACACCAAGTGTAGAAAGAAATATAACATCAAGAGAAATTATGATATATTTACTATTTTAAATAAATTATGCATATTATATAGTTTTTAATGCATGTAACACAGATTTTATCTTGTGTAAAATGAAATAATGAGTTTCTCTGATATCCTGCGTTATATACAAGATTGAGTTCAAATAAACAACAATATACTATTAATATATTTAGTTAATATGATACTTATCACCTAGATGTTGAAATTTTAGGTATAAATAGGATTAAATAAATAATAAAAATATATATTTTACACATATTTATTGGTAATATATTGATTATAAATACTCATAATAAACATTTAAAAGAAAAAGAAATGCTTTTGGAAAAACTATTTTTTTCCTAAAAGACGGTTTAGTCACGCTTGGGGAACACAATTAATAATTAATTTTTACTAATTTTAGGAACATTTATGAAAAAATAAAATTCATTTTTTGAAATAATAATACTGAAATTATATTAAGGAAAATTATTGGTATTTTCTAAAATATTTCACTTTTTGATAAATAGTAAAAAAAATACTGAATTTTAATTGAAAACTCCCTTTTATTTTAAATAATTTATAATGATAAACTATATTATTAATTGGTTTTAATGTAAAATTAGTTAAATTTTATATCAATTAATAAAATTTATTTTATTTTAATCAATTTCACATTAAATTTATATAAATATACATTGTAAAGTTTTAAAAAAATTTACTATAAAAACCTTGTTTCTCATCACGTCAGCGGGATTAATTTTAAATTAATTTTTACCACTTATGTGAATTTAATTTAAAAATTGTATTCCATATTTTGAATCATAATAATTTATAATCTCTAATATTTCCAAAATATTTTTTTACCAAATCAATTGGTGAAAACAGTTAAAATTAATTTCAGCGATTAAGGTAAAATGAGTTTACCAAGGGATTAAACTTTAACCATAGGGGTCTAAATAACCTAGATAATTTTTAAATAACCATTTTATGAACATATTTAGAAATTATGCCCTATTTTTATTGAATTTACCATTATTGGGTCTGAGACAAATGAAAAAAAATCATGGGTGGAATTCACTCTTTTAAAAAATTACAAGTGTGCCACTCACCCCACTTATAAAAGGTCTCCCCCCTCTCATCCTCTCTCCACACCTTAAAAATAAATTAGATTGAAAAATAAATTAACAAATAACATACCAACTTAAAAAAACTCAACATATAATCCTGATATTAGGAATTATCTTATTCTCTAAAGGCATTAGTGAAAACACAAGGAAGATATCAAAAGAGGAGGTAATGTTTTTCAACGATCATCTTTATTTTACATCATTATCCACCTCCTTAAATATTTAACATTACATTATTATATAATTAAATAATTATATTCAATATTATGGGATATTTTTATAATAATTTCATGATCGAAAAACGCTTCCACTTCTATTGGGTTGTGAAGTCATCGTTCATGTGTTCGGGGAACTACCACCTCGAAAATCGATATTTTTCGTTTTTCCATTTTCACCTCTCAAGGTTGGGTATGATAATGGATATAATATAAAAATATGATATTTATAACATATTTATACCTATATAATAACTACATAATATATATATATATATATATATTCCATTTTGTAGGAGATACGATAACGTCGCTCGTGTGTAAGGCAGACTACCACCTCACGAAGCAATGTGATTCGTCTTTCATTAACACATCCAATGGAAGGTGATATGGATAAATTTAATGAATATATGTGATATTAATAAAATTATTATGATATTAATTACATATTTTTAATTATATAAAGATAACATGTATCATTTTATTTCTTCCTTTTCACTCATGTAAAGATGATAACATCATTCATGTATGTGTGGACTACCGACTTCACGAAGCGATGCGACTCTCTTTTCGTCACCAAACCACATGAATAAAATATATAATTATATAATATCATATTAATCATATTATTATCTTTCTATAATTTTTAAATATTTTTTACCTCCTTTCGATGTTGACCAGTGAAAATGGAAATGTTACTCATGTGTACATACAGCCTACTGGCTACATGATCGTAACATAGTTAATTTTTCATAACCATATTTCATGATTGATTTTAAAAGTAAAATTTATTCAAAAATATGAAAATTATTTCATCAATATTATTCTTTAGATTATATAACAATATAATATGAAAAAAAAGTAAGAACTTCCGTAACAAAACATGAATTAGAAAATAAGGCATTTTGAACCCGAAACAATGAAAATAATGAAAGATTATTAAGGAATATGTAATAATATGTTATAAGAGGATCGTCTATCCTAAAATAAATATTAATATAGTTCTATAATAAGTTAATAACATGTTTATAACCACTATACTTGATTTTAACAAACATTCAACCCAAAGGATGCATGTGGAAAGGGTTTTCATCTCAATTTCATTTCATTGATCTATATTGTCTTATTATGCACCTAATTTATTTTATATGGAGTATATATTACACCATTAAAATTTAATATGATTAATAATCCATTATTCATTATATCATAATTTTCACTTTGATTTATTTCATCTAAGGTTAATTGAACTTAAACTTACCAAGTGGTAAAGAAATTTTTTAACACAATTTATTTTATTAGGTTATATTAATTCTTCATTGATGTTGATATTATATGATTATAAGTACGATAAATTATGACTATATATTTTTGTATTTTTACATGTTTTTTTATAGTTGATATGCATAATATATTCATTGGTTGTCACTTCAGCAATATGATAATTTTAAGGGTTTATTTTACTATATCATTCTAATAAGGATTTTTTTTCTCATTTATATTATAGTAAATTATATAACCATTTTTTGATAAAACAATTAATTTTATTATCATTTTTTTATTCATGATCTTTTTCAAGTTATAGTACCATTTTTTCTCTCTATGGGAATTATAATTATTGAGAAAATGTTTTAATTAAATTATACCTTATTTCTATATTTGGTTGAAAATATATTATCCTAAAAAACCTTGTTCTCAAAAAAATTAAAAAAATATTTAACCATTTTAAAATTATTTATTAAATATAAATTTTAATCAATTTTTTCATTTTACAAATTTTTTTCAAAGTAATCATCTAGTATCATTTTGAAAAATACACTTTTCTATCCTTTTTACAGGGTAAAAGGAATGTTCTATTTAGAATATATAGAATTAACCAACAACATTACTATCATTTATTTTATGCTTCCTTTTCAAATTCATGAAGCTATTGTAAAAGAAAAAAAATTTAAAAATAATTTTTAAGGTTTTTTGCAAAAGTAAAATGAAATTTTTCTCAAGAACATTTTTAAAGATAATTTTATGAAAGTTTTATTCATAAAACAATAAAAACTACTATTTTATATATACTCTATAGGGGATATGTTGTGTTTATACCATCCTTATTTTTCCTTTGGATGATTTATGATAATTTTAATTAAGCAATGTATTGACATTCACTATCTTTATATCATTTTTTAGTCAATAACATTACCTAAAAATATTAATTTTCCTATGATCATAAGAACATCAATTTCCTATAAATATCCATATGAATTATCATGGATATGTTTATTGCTTAAACATTATATGATTTCTACCTACAGAGTGCTAAATTTAATATTGTATAAAATCTGTGGAAATATTTATAAATCCATACTATTTAATCAACATATATATTTGATAAGGAACATTGTTTAATAGTTAAATAGATTTTTTGACATATGATAAATTCTTTCGAAACGTATGACATAGGTGGGCCTGATTATAGATATAACCTTAATGAATTTATAGTCTTATGGGACGAATCGTTTGGCTAGTCTTAGTTCAATGGGTTTTTACCTAGTATGTTTTAAACCGTCTTGTGAATGGTCTTGATGGTAAAGGTACCACATACCTGGGAAACCAGGAATCCAATAATTTAGCATTTCCATCATTTAGTATTTAGGAATTTCTAACCATGAAATTTTCAATATGACATTATTTCTAAATCATTACATTATAAGCTATTTAAATTACTTTTCTTTTAATTATTTTCCTAGAAATATTAATTATTCGTTAACGTGTTATGAGAGTAATGTTATTGATTAAATTTAATTTTTTTCATTTATTTACATTTCCATATTATATACACACTTCCTTCTCAGTTTATTAATTACATGTAATATGTGTTTAGTTATTTAACATTCAATATTGATTCGGCTCGTTGATTTATTATCACTTAGGATGTACTTATCCCTTTCTGAGAAATTGATCTCACCCTTATTTTTTTCTTTTCTTGGAATTCCAAGAAGTTCACTATGACTGATATATAGGGATATGCTAGATGAAATAATTTTCTTCTCCAAAAGAATTAAGTTGTAATGTTTTTGTATTAAAATGTAATTTAAAACTCATGCATGTATTTAGTTTACTAAGACTACTAAAGATATCATTCTATTGAGTTAAAATTTATTATATCTCATTCTAGTGTAACGAAGTATAGATCTGACTCTGGGCTACTGGGGTCGAGGTCGCTACAATTTTTTACTTGTATATTAAATTTTATCAAGGGTCACAACATCGCAGTGAACTTTTGAAACCTTTTAATTAACAATTAAAATATCATATTTAGATTATAAATTGAACATATTGGTCTTAATATATTTTAAAATATCTAATATAGATCCCTAAATACATTCCTTAATATTTTTTATTACCTTGAGAAATTATGTTTGGTGTAACACCCCGACCCTAGTTACCCAAAGTCGGTGCATTATTACATAACATTGTCATGATCACAAGATATCAAGTCTTGAAAGACCAATTAGTTTAGTAGCCTTGGAAGTACCGGATACATACATTAGTTTTACATTGAATCATGAAAAAACAACATTGTGTCCCCTATGAACACACTCATATACTTTGTCCTATCCCTGTAGGTTAATCATAATATACTTTTTCATATCCTAGGAAAAAAGAAAACATAAGAAAGTGGTGAGCTCAGATGCTCTGTAAGGATAACAATATAGTGGAAACTATCATAAATAAGCATAAACATTTAAGGAAATGTATAAGACTAAAACACAAGCCTTTTAAACTTAAACTTCAACATAATATGTAAAATATAAATCAAATAATTCCATTTACTTATTCAAATGAATATTCTACTAGTAGAATAATCACATGTAAAATCAATAGCTAATTTCATAATGATAGAATGCATAATGTCAGACATCATAACCACATAGTAAAGGCCTCGTTCCAAGACTACAAATAAGATTTTTTCAAGGCCTTTTTTCAAGACACTATTTTGTCTCAATTCACCTATCGATGCATCAAGAAGCTATATCGGGATCCACCCATCACTTACTAAGTCCAATGCTTTCCTCGTATTAAAAGGTTTAAAGATAACATAAACATTAGTATTAAAACTAGCATACGAAATGTTAATATTTTAACCATAAACCATCAATGGTATAAAAATAACACATCCACAGTCAAACATATCCCAAAACCTTCAATACAATATGGAATATTGTATCACAATAAATCAACATTAAACAAGTGTAAAATCCATCAAAGGATGTTGACAAAGATGAAATCAAAACTATTTGAGAGAAATATCTCTTTATATTTTGAGATCATTTAAAATTCATGTAATTATAAAAGAAAACATTTAATTTGAAAATATTCCTATAATTTTGTAAGGGAATATTCGAAGTTTTTATAATGGTGGAAAATAGCCACACCCACCGTATAAGTTAAAAAACATTCTTACCTTAATTTGTCGAAAAGGTCATAAAGTACCTTATATGGAAAATAATGGAAAGATTACTTTCAAAAAATTTATAAAAAGTTAAACAAGGGTATAAATTACTTTAACCCATATTCTAGGAAATAGTGAAAAAAAAATTTGAAATAGATTCTTAAGAAACATGGATGTGGATGATAAATAAGTCCCAAAATATACTTACATATAAACAATATCAGATAAATAAAGAGATTGTAAAATTAAACCTTACCTTGTAATTTTCCTTAGTCGAGAGTAATTTAACATCTGTTATAATAGATAAATCATATTTGATAAATTATACAAGAAACTTATACATAAATATGATATTATATATGAACTTTTAAAATTTATTTGTTGATAATATTCTAGTAGTATCATTGTTTCGGGTGTTAACTGATTGGTTTTACTTTATATGTTTTGTTACGTAAGTCATGTTTGTTATGGATAGGATGTATTTTATCCATATCCATAATAATATTAATTTATTATACATTACTTTTAATCATAAAATTAAAATTATTCTTGAATGGTTACAATGGGGAATGAATCTCATCTCCTTCGTGGAGACGGAAATC
This sequence comes from Viscum album, assembly GCA_963277665.1. Classification (NCBI taxonomy): domain Eukaryota; kingdom Viridiplantae; phylum Streptophyta; class Magnoliopsida; order Santalales; family Viscaceae; genus Viscum; species Viscum album. Next base: position 75,790,830 of record OY728163.1, on the reverse strand, counting down.
TGTACGTACGCACGAGCGACAATACCGTTTTATTGATGATAAAATAATATTTAATCGGATGTTATATCATATATAAAGAATAATGAACATGTTATATTTATTATTTAAATTAATTATACTCATTATTATACCCATCCAAATAATGAAGTGTTGAATAATAAACTACACCACAACGTGGCGACGGTTAGCTGTACGTACGGACGTATGGTGACTTTTTCATTCATTGGATGGATAGAATAATGAATATAGTTGTACCATATATATAATAAAATTATAGTATGGATAAGGTACTGGAGTTATTATTTTAGTGTGGAAGAAACCAAGAAAGAGGAAGTGGAAGAAGAAAAGAACTTTGAAAGAGGTGAGGAAATTATAACCTCTTCTTCTGGTTCTTCCTTTTGATTTGATCAAAATGGATCCTTATGATGGATTTCTGATCAATGTAAGAATTCTATGCTGAATTGAGGGTAATTGGTAAGATATTTGAGCTGGTTTTGGCCGAGCCAAAGGGCTTTGGAGGTCTGATTTTGAGAGAAGGGGAATTACCCATTTATAAGAGACGTGAGGGTCACTTTAAGAAAAAATTGAAATATTGATTTATTATACCATCAAATTCAGTTTATAATGGATCAAAAATGATTTATTTATAGGATAAGTTGGGTATGGGTAAAATTAATTTCAACCAAAATGTTTTATAAAAGTCTAGGTCACCTTATTAACCTTATCTTTTAGATTTAACTCTTAGTTAAATAGTTTTACTTCTACAATGTCTTCTTGTATTTTTATATTACATGGTTGATAAACTTACTATAAAATTCCAATAGAAAACCAAGTGATTCATTAATGACATATATATCATTATTTAAGTCCTTTTTTGAACCTTATATTTTTAGAAATATTATATCAATTAATAATATAACATTTAAAAAAACTCATTTATATCAATTTTGACACTGTTTCATATTTGGTTTTTGTGAAAGTCAAACAAAACTTTATTACTTAGAAAAAAATAAATTAAATCCATAATAACATGTCATAATAACCTATAAAATTAGTGGAATGCATCAAATGGCTCAATTTAAATTTATTTGGATATTTATAATATCAATTATTTTAATATTTCATTAATAAGGTAATTACTGCATCATCATTGTGTCCTAAATAAATTTAATTATTTAATTTATAAAAATTATAAATAAAATACCATGATTTAGGAAATCGTTTTATCTTTCTAATTAATATTTATAGTCGAATTTATCTTATATATAACCCTATATTAAAAATGATTTAGTTATTATATTTCGAATTTAACACTTTTAACTCTTCATTAAATAAAATAATAATAAATGTCCTAATCTAATTGAAGTGGAACAAAAGGATCATATTTTATTCCTAAGGTTTATTTTGGTCTAAATAAACTTATAAAATAGAATTGTGACATGTTTTAGGGTAATTATAATATCATTTGTACCTTTAATTTCCAAATTTACTTTTAACCATGGTAAATAAAATTCAAAAGTTACTATTCACCAAAAACTATTTTCATCCTATTTAACCACATTTTACTTACTGATTTTGACCTTGTCTCTAGGATTTTGTAAATTCAATTCCCAGAAGCATTAAAATTGTGTTTTATACAAATTCACAAATGTGCCTAGAAGGTGGGAAAAAGACATTAAAAAGTTCAATGAAATTTTATACATCTAATCTTATTATAAAATGACTCCAATGAATTACATTGGAATAATATTGGTATTTTGTATCTATTTTTAATTTTAAAAAAAAATAATTATAATTATTATTGAAATAAAAAATTGGTTTTTATGTACTATGTAGTATTTTTCACTATTCATCAAAAATTGAAAGTTTTCAGAAAAAATACAAAAAATTCACCCTAAGATAATTTTAATATTCCAAATAAAAAAATGAAGTCTATTTTACCAAATTCAATTTTTAGGAGTGTCTAATATTAATTTTATTATTTTTCATTAAAATATATAAAAAGTATTTCTTTTAAGAAAATAGTTTTTCTAAATATATAACTATTTAAAAAACATATACATTTCATTATAAATATGTTTAATTTATGTGAAAAAATTATAAATAAAAATAAAACTTTATTTGTTACTATTCATAACCCAATATTTAATTGATAAATAATGATATTGTTTAAATAATTATAATACTAATGTGTTGTTTCGCATAAACTCAATCTTGCGTATAATGCAAGCTAAGTTGGTGTTGCATGCAGTATAAGATATTGACTTACTTTAAAGATATAACTTACTATGAATTATTGGGGTGTTACATTCTCCCCTCCTTCAATAAATTGTGTCATCGTAATTTGAAATTTTTCATTGAAAATAAAAGGTTAAACATAGAAAATACCTTTGTGGAAAACCCACATTAGAAATAGGGTTAATAAAATTTTGTCTTAATAAGAGGGAAAGGGAAATGAAAAATTCTCCGCCAAATTAGGATTTCTATAGGTAGAACATTGGTGGCAATTTGAGACACATAATTGGAGGGAAAACGTAAATATTTATAGGGAGTGATTGAGTTCATCAATCACAAACAAGAGAATAATACATAGAAAATTGAGGGCCTCAAAGCCATAAATCTATGATGACTTAAAATATCATCAAAACATAAGGTATTTGGATAATAAATTTTTGGTTTTAAGATCCTTTCCCTAAATTTTAAGAATTAAATTCTTCATAGAATAAGAAAAAAAATACTTGACAAGTAGAGTTTTATCCTTTAACTAATTTCTACCACAAACACATCTTTCACTCGAAAAGATAATAAAACTAAAAAATATTCTATTTAACCTAATAGTATAGGGTTTCAAGAAAATTAATTTATAATTCATCTATTAGATCATCTAAATAACTAAATTATACAAACTAGGATATTACATAGGCCAGTGGTTGGTGATGCACCCTTTTCTCCCTTCGGTTGTGGGTTCAAGTCTCACAGTTGTGTCGGGAGTGATGGGTTGTCACCTAACCATCAGGTTGTCCTTTTTATAAAAAATCCAAAATTAATCTAAAGAAATGTTTAAACTTTAAACCATATTATCCATTTTCCAACCTAATCCATTCCAACCTTTATACTTATCCAAAATACTTTTGTCCAAACTCATAGTCCAAAAAATTATAAGGAAGGTCAACATAACATAATGAAGATATCATTTTTCCACATAATAACAAGTGAGTACCTTCATCATGTATTCTCTTAAAACATGGTAACACCCTGAATTACCATAAAACCTTATTGATTTAATTCATTCTTCCTTATTAATTATAGAATGATAAATATTTTCCTTATATCCAAAAATTTTGAAAACACCAACAACGATAGAATAAAAAAACCATTAATCAATTCCAAGGTAGTCATGAATATCCCATATAATTTATCCAAATTAACCATATGTTATTCCAAAATCACAACCGCAGTATCTGAACCATATTAAGGTTTGTCTTTCCTTCAGCCATGTATTTTCCCAAAATTTTAACTTGTTGTTTAGTCACTTTTCATAGTACCATATAATATCAATTCCTCAATGAAATATTATTACATTACAATACTTATTTATTTCTATAATTAATATAACCAATACATTGTTGATACAACACTCAAATGACATAATTCATTAATAAAAATATAAGAAAACTAATTATTACACTTCATTTGCGGTAGTATCATAACTTGATTATTATCCAATTGCATCATTTGGGTATACTCTGATGATTGGGACATTGATTTCACATAGTGTCCCAACTCCTTGCAGATGAATCATTGTACATTTGAAACCTTTTTCTTACCATTACAATCACATACTTGGTGTCCTTTTTCTTCACACTTATAACAAACTCACATTCCCTTCAAGTATTTACAAAGGTGATTATTTCCACAGTTATCACATATGGGAAAATCCTTCCTTCCTTTTTTTCCTTTATTTATCTTTACCTCTACCATCCTTTTCTTCTCTAGATTCCCTTCAAATCCGTAGGACTCAGAAAATTCTTTACTTATCTTATTAACAGATGATACTATTTATTTATATGATGAGAATACATGGGAGACTATTTCCCTTCTAAATGTTGGATTAAGACCCTAAAAGATATGATCTTTCTTACTATTTGTATCATGTGTATTGCTAGATTTCTCATTCCTTCTACTCAGAACCATTTCTAAACAATGGCATACAATAGGTTAGTCTATGAATCGCAATTCATAATTCCAAACTTGTAAAATACCTAACATAAATTGAAAAGTTTATGCATATAATACATAATCATTAAAATGTTTTCTTTGATAAATTTATATACTCATAAATCCTTCATAATGTTTTATAAACAAAATTTGAATTATCCTAAGCATATCCCCCAGGAGTGTCGTAACCAAGAGTGCAGAAAGACCTGTTGTCGTGTACCAGGATACCTCAGGTCAAGCCCGAAACTCCCTTTCAGAGTTTAAATCCTAAGTACATTTGTGTCAAAGCTTCCTCTACCATCTCATATCCAAATAGTGATGTATTTCTTGGAAAATAAAAAAAATCTCTACATTAAAAAAATTCTAGGAAGTTCTTCTATACTAATTCTCAAAGTCTGTCTTAGGGTAATATTCTCTAATCAGAGTTTTTCAAAATCTAGCTTCCAAGGATGGTACTAAACTTTCTATGATACCAATTGTAACGCCATGAACCTAGTTACCCAGAGTCAGTGCATTATTACATAACATTGGCATGATCAAAATAGATCAAGTCTCGAAATACCGATTAGTTTTGTAGCCTTGGAAGTATTAGATATATACATAAGTTTTACATTACATCATAAAAAAACATTGTGTCCCATTTAAACACACTCATATCCTTTTTCCTATCCCTATAAGTTAATCATAATATACTTCTTCACATCCTGGGAAAAAACATGAGAAAGGGGTGAGCTCGGATACTTAGTAAGGATAACAATATAGCGGAAACTATCACAAATAAGCATAAACATTTCAGGCAATGTATAAGACTAAAACAAAATCCATTCAAACATAAAATTTATCATTATTTTGAAAATATAAATCAAATAATTCCATTTACTTATTCACATGGATATTCTACTAGTCAAATAATCACATGTTATATAAATAGCTAATTTCATAATGATGGAATGCATAATGTCGGACATACTAACCATATAGTCAAGGCCTCAGGACAAGACTACAAATAAGATTTTGTCAAGGCCTTGTGCCAAGGAACTAGTTTGTCTTATGAGACCTACCGATGCATCGAGGAGCTATAGCAGGCTCCACCCATCTCTTACTAAATCCAATGCATTCTTCATATGAAAAGGTTGAAACATAACATAAACATTTGTATTAAAACTAGCATACGAAATGCTAATAATTTAACCATAAACCATGAATGGTATAAAAATAACACATCCATAGTAAAACATATCACAAAAACATCATTACAATATGGAATATTTTATCATAATAAATTCAACTTCAAACAAGTGTAAAATCCATCAAAGGATGTTGACAAAGATGAAATCAAAACTATTTGAGAGAAATATCTCTTTCTATTTTGAAATCATTTAAAAGTAATGTAATTATAAAAGAAACATTTATTTTTAAAATATTATTATAATCTTGTAATGTAAGCTTTTATGATTTTATAATGGTGGAAAATAATTGTACCTTCCATATAAGTTAAAGAAACATTCTTACCATAATTTGAAAAAAAGTTCATAAAGTACCTTGTTTGGAAAAGGATGGAATGATTCATTTCAAAACATTTTATAAAAACTTAAGAAATGGTTTAAATGACTTTAACCCATATTCTAGGAAATAGTAAAAATTATTTGAAATAAATTTTTAAGAAACACGTATGTGTATGATAAATAATTCCTAGTAGATACTTACGTATAAATAACCTCCGATAAATAAAGAGATTGTAAAATTAACCCTTACCTTGTACTTTTCCTTAGTCAAGGGTATGTTAACCTCTTTTATAATAGTTAAATAATTTTTATTAAATTATAAAAGAATCATATACATAAATATGATATAATATATGATCTTCTAATATTTCTTTGTTAATAATATTTCAGTAGTATCATTGTTTTGGGTGTTAACTGATTCGTTTTTCTTTATATGTTTTGTTACATAAGTCGTGTTTTTTTGGATAGGATGTATTTAATTAATATCCATAATTATAATAAGTTATTAAACATTATTTTTAATCATAAAATGAAAATTATTCTTGAATGGTTATGATGGGGAATGAATCTCATCACGTTCTTGGAGACGGTAATCCGTAAGTACGCAAGAGTGAAAATACCATTCCATTGATGGTGAAATCATATATAATTGGATTTTATATCATATATACATAATTTTTAACATGTTATATTTATTATTTACATCAATGATACTCATTATTATACCCATACAATTAATTAAGTGTTGAATAAAAAAGTATACCACGACGTAGATACGGTAAGTCGTACGTATGTACATATGGTGAGTTTGTCATTAATAGGATGAATAGAATAATGAATATGGTTTTACCATATTTAAAATAACATTACATTATGTATAATGTACTGGAGTTATTATTTTGGTATTTAAAAAATAAATAAAGAGGAAGTGGAATAAGAAAAGAACATTAAAAGAGGTGATGAAATTATTACCTCTTCTCTGGGTGCTTCCTTTTGATTTGATGAAAAGGGATGCTTATGTTGGATTTATGATCAAAGTAAGGCCTATAGGTTGATGTGAGGGTATTTGGGAAGATATTTGATTATGTGTTGGATGATCCCAATGGATAAGGAGATTTTATTTTGAGAGAAGGGAAAGTACCATTTTATAAGAGAGGTGAGGGTCACTTTAGGAAAAGCTTGAAATATTAATTTATTATACAATCATATTCTGTTTATAATAGATCCAAAAGAATTTATTTAGAGGATAAGGTAGGTATGGGTCGAAATACTCTCAAACAATTGGTTTTAAAAAAAAATTAAGTTCCATTTTAACCTTATCTTTTAGATTTAACTCTTAGTTAAATAATTTAACTTTTACAATGTCTTCTTGTATTTTTATATTACACCGTTAATAAACATACTATAAAATTAAAATAAAACCCCAAGAGGTTAATTAATGACATATATATCATTATTTTAAGTCCTTCTGACACAACCATAGATTTTTAGGAATATTATATCAATTAATAATATAGTATTTATTTTAAAAACTCATTTATGTCAATTTTGAAAATATTTAGTATTAGGTTTTTATGAAAGTCATAAAAACTTGATTACTTCGAAACAAATATATTAAATCAATCCTAACATTTCATATTAACCTATAAAATTAGTGTAATGCATAAAAAGTATCAATTTACATTTATTTGGATATTTATAATATCAATTATTTTAATATTTCTTCAATAAGGTAATTACTACATTATCATTGTATCGTAAGTAAATTTAATTATTTAATTTCTAAAAATTATAAATAAAATTCCATGATGTAGGAAATATTTTTATCTTTATAATTAATATTTATATTAGAATGTATCTAATTTATAATCCTATATTAAAAATGTTTTAGTTATTAAAATTTGAATTTAACACTTTCAAATATTGTTTAAACAAAATAATAATAAATTTCCTAATCTAATCCAAGTGGATCAAAAGGATCATATTTTATTTCTAAAATTTATTTTGGTTGAAATACACTTATCTAATAAAATTGGTACTATAACGCCACAAACATTTTATGGTATGATTATATTAAATACATTCTATTTATCATTGTGTTCCTTTGAAACAACACTAGGTTATTTAGGAGATAGTCAAAACCCAGCCATTAAATATAAATTTTCTACTTATATGTTTTGAATTTTGAAAAATGGTCATCTAGAGTTGTGATCAGTAAGTCATTTGGAGTCTGATAGAACAAACTTGATTTTTGGTGAATAGTAACATACCCTTATGAATAGTTATATGAATAGTAATATGACCCTTATGAATAGTATATAATATTATTATTTTATTTTCCTAAGGAAATAATATAATGATATCTTAATTAGTTTTTCAATGAGAAATAAAACAAATTGCACCTTTAGGATTGTTATTTTTCGAATTAACTATGACTTTATTTAAAAATTAAATTACTAATATTTAGAAAATTAATTTTGAAAAGTGGAGTTCATTTTTAAATTATACCTGTCAAAAAATGGTTAGGGTAAATTTTTTGGATTTTTCTGAAATTCAAGAATTTTTTTTGAATAGTGAAATATGATAAAATATCGTATATAAAAATTATCAGTTAAATACACTATTTATGACATCATAAGTGATGTAAGGCCACTTGGTTCGAACTCACAAGCACTTATTACTATTAGGGGTCACATGAAACAACACTATTGGTTGTCTTGAGGGAAATAATAAAATAATGAATTAAATATTCAAAATTTAACCCTCTCCTCCACTATAAAAACCTCTCACCACTCCCTCTTCTCTTCACTTCCCTAAGCCTTGAAACTCCTCAAAGTTCTGCCCAAGAATCTCCCCAATATCCTTCCCCACGTCCAAAATCTCCTAGCCTCTTCAAAATACCAAAACCTCCCCCCTTAAGAGGTTCTCAAAGGAGGAAGTCCCAAGAGGTAAATTCCTCTTTCTAATTCTTTCAATTCTTTTATGTTCTTTTCTTTTTGTTTCTTTCCTCAACTCCCTTCACCATAATGGAATAAAAAAATCCAGTAACATACATGTACTGGAATGTTTTTATGCTAATGGTATATTTCATTACCTTCTCTTCTTTCCCCGCCTTTTATTTGAAAGAAATGAAAGCACCGTTTGAGATGTGCTAATTTAGCACATTCAAGGACAACGGTTTATCAATTTCTATTATAATATTTAAATCTGGTCATGAAACCATTTTTTTTATGGTTGAACCAAATTATTATATATTTAATATATCCTTTTTTTATTTCTGTAATCCTTTTGTACAAATGGTATTAAGTTATAAAGGAAAACATGTTCATTGTAATCAAACCCACCGTTTAGCCAAAACAATTGTCACCAAGGTTATACATATAATAATTTGACCTCACTCTATGTAACCAAATTAAATTTAAAACCATGTAATCTTATGTATGTTCAATAATATAATATAAATTCATTTCTGGACAACCACATCCATCTTATATATTTATCCAAACTTGAATATAAGTGAACCAATCATTTAAAACCAAGTAAACAAACAAGCCCGAACAATGAAATTGAACATTATAACTAATCAAAAAGGCCTTGAATGAACTAAAAAAGGTTGTAATAAATTTTTTACATATATAAGTGGTTCTGTAATTAATAATTAATAAGCCTAATGTGTTTATTAATGTCTTAAATAACATGTCAAAAACACCTTCAAGCATAAGGTAAGGGATTACTAAAATCAATTTTCATTCTTTAAGTTAAACATCTATTTCATTAGTTACATTGTTCCAAGAATATTTGTGAATGAACTATTATCGTTATGTAATTTATATGAACTTATATTTTTTGGATTTTTATTTTTCACAAATAAATATTTCATTAATTTATCATCACTCTAATGACACAATCTTTGTAAGGGATCATCTCTCTCACTTTTGTATAAGAAACTCCCCTATGTTTTTCTCTTTTATTTTTAATTCCTAATGATAGGGTATATTTTTCCACCTCCCCCATACTTCCCTTGTGACATATAAATAATTTAATACCCCTTTACCTCTCAATAAAACCTCCCAATAATACTCATTGTCATGCCGAAATGTTTGTAAGGGGTTTCTCATCTCACTTTCATTTCTGTGAGATTGTCATTGTTTGCTACTTATTTCTTGTATGTGGTATATTTGTACTACCATTTGATATATAATAACATGATTCTATTTATATTCATGTTATTCAATTATTCATTTGAGTTTTATAAGTTCTGGTCATATGATTCGACCGATTACATTGTGGAAAGGGCCTTGGTCTCAACTACTATTTTATTGTGACTAACTTTGTATTACATACCTAATAATCCTTATGTGGTGTACCTAATGCCCATTTGAGAACCCATTTAATTTGAAATTATATTTATATCCATAATCTCATATCATGGATGTGTTTGTTGTCTAAACCATATACCATTTTACATACGGTGTTTACTTGGAAAGTTCTTTTTTAACTATAGAAATATTGATGAATTTGTAAAATATAATCTATATGGATATTGTAAAGGAATATTAATCTTGTATTGAATAAATTTATAATGAATGATTTGGACATGAAGTGGTGGGTGGGGCCCTCTATAGCCCCTCGATGCATCTGTAGGTCTCATGAGAGAAAATAGTTTGGCAACAAACCCTTCGAGTTTGTTTCCAAAAATCAGACGGGTGTCTACCCATATAACTAAACCGTTTTTACGGTATTATGGTTCATGTGCCAGATACATGATGTACAATTAAGAATCATTCTCTTTATTCATTATCAGTTATTACTATCCTTGAGGTTTTCATTATGACAAAATCTATGGATGCAGTTTCATTCTCAGTTTATTAATGGTGTGAGTTTTCATTTTTTCAGCATGCCATATTGATTATGTAAAATTGTTTACAAATCAGTTATTATTGTATTCATGATTCTACTATTTTTAACCCTTACTGAGCATTTGAGCTCACCCCTTTAATTTTTTACCTTCTAAAGGTGATGAAGAGGTGATCATTTATTGAGTTCATGTGGTTGCAGTGTTTAGTTTTTGTTATGTATTGTATGTTGTAACCCTTTCCAATGTCATTTGTGTTTCATCTATGTATCTAGTTTCTTCAAGACTACTAAATTTATCGTTCCTTCGGGATTTTCATTCCTTGTAACCATTCCAATATCACAAGTAATGTACCGTCTCTATCCTAGAGCGGTTGGGGTGTTACAGTTGGTATTCGAGAAAGTTTAGTACGAATCTTGGGAACTAGATTTAGAAAACGTAGATTAGGGAAGAATCCCTAAGATAAGATTTTGAGGATAAACATACAAGAACATCCTGGTGTTTTGGTAAGGCATAGATTTTGTGGATCTTTCAAGAAATGAATCCCTGTCTGGATACGATCAATTAGAGGCAGCTCTGGAACAGATGTATCTACAGGTAAAACCCGAAAACACCGCTTTAAGCTAGACTCAAACGGGAACTGGTACACGAAAATGGGCCTTGATGCACTCTTGGTTATGACAATCTCGGGGGATATGCTTAAGATAATTCACATTTTCTTTAAAAGCCATTATGAGGGAGTTTAATGTAAATTTTCCTCAGAGGATTTGGTTTGGATACCTCTGGAAACCAGAACTGAACAATGAAAAACTTACTTAAATAATACTAAGAGTAACGTTTTCTAAATTTTCTGAAGGAAAATGAAAGTACTTGTATTTTTTCTCTTCCAAAAGAAGTATTAGAGACAATAGTAGGAAAATAGTGTGTATAAAACTATGAGACTTTTGAAAATATTCATTTATCATGAAAAACCCTCTACCGAGTATCCAACTCTCCTCAGGTACTCCAACTTCACCATGGAGCAGGTTTCGTCTATTACCTCATGATGAGCACACAATTATCGTTCTATGTACGACAAGGGAAATACTTAGAGGGTATCTTTAAATTTTTTACCCTATCCAATAATTTCTTTTCTATTGAGAACTTCTAGGAGGATTCATAAGGGGGAAACCTCCGGGCAGCATATTTATGTCATATTTTGACCTACAGACTCTGTGGTCGAGTTGTGGACTTTGAAGTCCTTGAGAATGATACTACCCATTTTCATTTTCGGAATCAAGTTCATACTGATGTCACTCAACTAGATACCCAAAATTATTCTCTCAATATAAATTCTAGATGTCCACACGTGGTTGACCCTAGTTGCACACGTTGCATCTGGACCAATGAGATAGAGGAATTTGGAATTGTTTTGGGGATCTGTTTTTCTGAAAATTGGGGAAATCCCCGAAATTGGTGGAATCTATAAGGATTCATATTAGAATACATCAGGAAGTCCATAATAGTGTTTTGTGAAATGGATTAATATATTTCATAATTTCTTGAGTTTTATAAATCATTTCTAAATGAATGATGTTGTATTATCTGTTTTGATATGTTTTTATATAAAACAATAACTTTGTATAAAATGGATTTTCCATACTGAAAGTTGATTTACTAAACCTTTTCATATAGAAGATATGAGTCAACCAACCAATATTTTATCAATCCCTACCAAGTTGTTAGAGACTATAATTGTCTAGACATGCTCCGAAGAGGACCAGCCCTATGCCAACATACGTCTGACTTGTAAACTACTCCATCGGGTATCGAATCATCCAAACATTCTCCATATTTACCAAGGAAGAAATCTAGTCTATTAATATATTTCATATGCACAATTTTCTACATACAGGAAAAGAGGGAAGTATCATGAAGCTCTTTTTCTATGTTTCACTCTGGCTGATAACTACCAAGCTGTGGGTAAATTTCTAGATCTTCTTTGGATAGTGACCATCGAGTGGCCTACCTATTCTAGATCCTATGTTTTAGTATGTATGGAGAACTTTATGACATCGATATCTTCAATAATGATGTGGTGTGTGGGATTTATATGGATTTAGTCCACACTGAAATTTCCAACCTCCACATTTCTCTTACCTCTCTATGGAATGCTGAGTGCTTTAGGCACAGATTCGACCCTAGCTGTCTACAGTGTGTCTAGGCTACAGAAATCGAGTAGCTGAATACTACCTTAGGAATCCACCTGAGGTCATCAGCATCCTAGAATTAGTGGTGTTCCCAGTAAAGGGACTTCGGGAGTGACGTGTGTCTAGTGTTGCATATAGTTCTAATAGATTGAAAGCATTGAACTAGTTTTGTGGATTCGTGTATTGGGGGACTGGGGAAACCATTAACCCTGTTTTACTTTTTGAACCAGTGGTTATATAAGAATATAACTTGTTGTCTCTTCTTTCTGTTATCCATTCATCGGTTATACTTTTGAATGGGTATCACTAAGTGAACTTTTATAATAAATTTTCAGATGGAAGGACAAACTCATATGTTATCTCTTCCTGTGGAGGTACTAAAGATTATTATGATCAAAACATGTGAAGATGAGTACCTACCTCTGGAAAAATTGCGAAAAACGTGTAAAAACCTATATGAAGTGACAAATAGTCCGGACATTCTCCGCACCTGTCAAGGGAATGCTTACATTTAATACTACATAGTCACGGCACAATTGGCTGAGTATAGGTGAAGAGTAAAGTACCACGAAGAGATTTTCCTATGTTTCACACTAGGCCGGAACTACATGTCCAGGTTATGTTTTCAAGAGGCTACTTTGGAGGGAAACCCTTGTTTGGCCTATATGTACCAACTCCTCAGTTTTAACCTCTACAACAACATATAAGACTTAGATGTTCTCTGTCGATACATAGTTCGGTGAGTTCTTGATGTGTTGGTCCATTTATACATTTCCAAACTTTCTACCATTCGAGCCTCCCTCTGGAAGCCTGAGTGTTCGATGCAAGAGTTCAACCCCTTCTATCCAAGGTGTGTCTGGGTCAGAATACTAGAGGAGTTGAGCATCAATTTGGGTTTTCTGATAAACACACCTGAGGACCCTCTACGATGGGAGATGTAGTAAGAACATCTGGGAGCTTTCCTTTGTGGTTATAAAATGAATTGTGAGGACGCAATTCTTCAAAGGAGGGAATAATATAACACTCCAAACATTTTATGGTATGCTTCTATTAAATACATTCTATTCATAATTATGTTCCTTTAAAACAACACTAGGTTATTTATGATATAGTCAAAATCTATCCATTAAATATAAATTTTCTACTTCTATGTTTTGAATTTTGAAAAATGTTCATCTAGAGTTGTGATCAGTAAGTCATTTGGAGTCTGGTAGAACAAACTTGATTTTTGGTGAATAGTAATATACTTGTATGAATAGAGATATGAATAGTAATATGACCCTTAGGAATAGTAAATATTATTAATATTTTATTTTCTTAAGGCAATAATAAAATGATATCTTAATTAGTTTTTCAATGAGAAATAAAACTGATTGCACCTTTAAGATTGTTATTTTTTGAATTAACTATGACTTTATTTAAAAATTAAATTAATAATATTTACAAAATTAATTTTGAAAAATGGAGTTCATTTTTGAATTATACATGTCGAAAAATGGTTATGGTAAATTTTTGGGATTTTTCTAAAATTCTAGAATTTTTTATGAATAGTGAAATACGATAAAATACCGTATATACAAATTATCAGTTCAATATACTATTTATGACATCGTAAGTTATGTAAGGCCACTTGGTTCTAACTCACATTAAATTATTACTATTAGGGGTCACATGAAACAACACTATTAGTTGTCTTGAGGGAAATACTAAAATAATGAATTAAATATTCAAAATTTACCCCTCTCCTCCACTATAAAAACCCCTCACCACTCCCTCTTCTCTTCACTTCCATAAGCCTTGAAGCTCCTAAATATTCTACCCAAGTCTCTTCCCAAGATCTTCACCCACGTAAAAAATCTCCTAGCCTCTTCAAAATTCCAAAACCTCTCCCCTTAAGAGGTTCTCAAAGGAGGAAGTCTCAAGAGGTAAATTCCTCTTTCCAATTCCTTCAATTCTTTTATGTTCTTTTCTTTTTGTTTCTTTCCTAACCTCCCTTCACCGTAATGGTATAAAAAATCCAGTAAAATACATGTTCTGGAATGTTTTTATACTAATGGTATATTTCATTACCTTCTCTTATTTCCCCACCTTTTATTTGAAAGAAATGGAAGCACCATTTGAGATGTGCTAATTTAGCACATTCAAGGACAACGGTTTATCAATTTCTATTATAATCTTTAAATCTGGTCATGAAACCATTTTTTTATGGTTGAACCAGATTATTATATATATAATATATCCTATTTTTAGTTCTGTAATCCTTTTGTACAAATGGTATTAAATTATAAAGGAAAACATGTTCATTGTAATCAAACCCACCGTTTAGCCAAAATGGTTGTCACCAAGGTTATATATATAATAATTTGACTTCACTCTAAGTAACCAAATTAGATTTAAAACCATGTAATATTCAGGATGTTCAATAATAGAATATAACTTCATTTCTGTACAACCACATCAATCTTATATATTTATATGAACTTGAATATAAGAGAACCGATCATTTAAAACCAAGTAAACAAACAAGCCCGAACAATGAAATTGAACATTATAACTAATCAAAAAGGACTTGAATAAACTAAAAAGGGTTTTAATAAATCATTTAAATATAGAAGTGTTTCTGGACTTAAGAATTAATAAGCCTAATTTGTTTATTCAGGTCTTAAATAACAAGTCAATAACACCTTCAAGCATAAGGTAAGGGATTGCTAAACTCAATTTTCATTCTTTGAATTAAACATCTATTTCATTAGTTACATTGTTCCAAGAATATGTTTGAATGGACTATGATAGTTATATAATGTATATCCACTTATATTTTTTGGTTTTTTATTTTTCACACACAATTATTTCATTGATTTATCATCACTCTAATGACACGATCTTTGTAAGGGATCCTCTCTCACACTTTTGTTCAAGAATCTCCCCTATGTTTTGCTCTTTTATTTCTAATTACTAATGATGGGGTATGTTTTTTCACCTCCCCCATACTGCCCTTGTGACATATAAATAATGGAATACCCCTTTACATCTCAATAAGCCCTCGCGATAACACTCATTGCCATGCCGAAATGTTTGTAAGGGGTTTCTCATCTCACTTTCATTTCTATGAGATTTTCATTATTCGCTACTTATTTATTGTATGTGGTATATTTATACTACCATTTGATATATAATAACATTATTCTCTTTATATTCGTGTTATTCAATGATTCATTTGAGGATTATAAGTTCTGGTCATATGATTTGACCGATTACTTTGTGGAAAGGGCCTTTGTCTCAACTACTATTTTATTGTGACTAACTATGTATTATGCACCTAATAATCCTTATGTGGTGTACCTATGGCCCATTTTAGATCCCTTTTCATTTGAAATTATATTTATATCTATAATTTCATATCATGGATATATTTTTTGTCTAAACCGTATACCATTTTACATACGGTGTTTACCTGGAAAGTTCATTTTAACTATGGAAATATTGATGAATCCGTATAATCTAATCTATAGAGATATTGAAAAGGCATATTGCTCTTGTATTGAATCAATGTATAAAGAATTATTTGGATATGCAGTGTCTGGTGGGGCCCACTATATCCCCTCGATGCATCAGTAGGTCTCATGAGACAAAACAGTTTGGTAACAAACCCTTCGAGTTTGTTTCCAAAAATCAGACAGGTTTCTACCCATAGAACTAAACCATTTTTACGGTATTACGGTTCATGTGCCAGATACATGACATCCAATTAATAAGAATTCTCTTTATTCATTACCAGTTATTACTATCCAGGAGGTTTTCATTATGAAAAAATCTATGGATGCAGTTTCATTCTCAGTTTATTAATGGAGTGAGTTTTCATTTATTCACCACGTCATATTGATTAGGTCAAATTGTTTACAAATCAGTTATTATTTCATTCATGATTCCGCTATTTGTAACCATTACTGAGTGTTTGAGCTCACCCTATTCATTTTTTACCTTCTACAGGTGATGAAGAGGTGATCTTTTATTGAGTTCTTGTGGTTGTAGTGTTTAGTTTTTGTTATGTACTATATTTTGTAGCCCTTTCCAATGTAATTTGTGTTTCATCTATGTATCTAGTTTCCTCAAGACTACAAAATTGATCATTCCTTAAGGATTTTCATTCCTTCTAACCATTCCAATATCACAAATAATTCACCGTCTCTATCCTAGAGGGGTTGGGGTGTTACAGGTACATGTGTTAGGGTAATTATAATATCATTTTTACCTTTAATTACCCTATTTACTTATAACTGTGGTAAATAAAATTCAAAAGTTACTATTCAAAAAAAATTATTCTCATCCTATTGAACCACATTTTACTTACTAATGTCAACCATGTGTCTCAAATTTTTGAAATTAATTTCACAGGAGCGGTAAAATTATTTTTTATGCAAATTTTCAAATGTGCCTAGAAGGTGGGTAAAAGACGTTAAGAAGTTTAATAAAATTTTATACATCTAATATTATTATAAAATGACTCCAATGAATTACATTGGAATAATATAGTCATTATGTATCTATTTTGACTCTAAAATAAATTTAAATAATTATTATTATTATTAAAATAAAGATTCAGTTTTTATGTATTATGTAGTATTTTTCTCTATTCCTAAAAAATTGAATGTTTTCTGAAAAATAAGAAAAATTCACCCTAAGATAATTTTGATATTACTAATCCAAAATAAATTCTATTATACTGAATTCAATTTTTATGAGTGTCAAATATTAATTTTATTATTTTTCATGAAAGGACATAAAAAGTATTTCTTTTAAGAAAATTATTTTTTAAAATATATAACTATTTTAACAAAACATATAAATTTCATTATAAATATGTTTTATTTATGTGAAAAAATTATAAATAACGATAAAAATTTATTTGTTACTATTCATATCACAATATTTAATTGATAAATAAATATATCGTTTAAATAATTATAATAATAAGGTGTTGTTTCGCAGAAACTCAATCATGCGTATAACACAAGACAAGTCGGTGTTGCGTGTAGTATAATCTATTAACATACTTTAATGATATAATTTTCTTTGAAATCTTGGGGTGTTACATTTAGTCTTTAATAAATTCTTTCACCTCATTATAATCAATCTTAGAAACAATACTAGATTCAAATTCTTAAAAATATTCCTTGGAAACAAAATTTTCAATAAATATCTTTAACTTGTCCTTTCCCTCTTTCAAACAACCTTTTTAAATAATTAATTTAACTTTTTAACCTTTAAAATAAAAAAAAATATATTTTTATGTAGAAAAATGGTTTATATTCTCATCAAATACATGATAAGTACCCTCTATAGTATATGGAATTTATTTTTCTATAAAATAACTCCTAATAGATATATATCCCAAAAAATATTTTATTACATCATCTTATAAATTTTATACCTTTTCAACTTTAGAAACTATTTCTTTAAAATTTCCAACTAAAATATTCTACATTCCAGTTTCATTCATGTATCTATCTTTCAATTTTTTCTCTATAACATCAACTAGACTCTATAAACCTAAGAATATTTTTCAATAATATACTCATGAAATTTAGAAAATATTTCAGCAGATTTAGTTTTATTTGAGTTAACAATAACTTCATATCTATCAATATCAATATCAATAGCTATTTTATATCATTATATGTTTGGATTCTATATATGATAAGCCTCTAGGATAGTGTTTTCCCTAAAAATTAATGTCTAAATAATAAAACTAATCTTTTTTTGGTTTTGAATTTTATCAAACTTAACCAATTATTTTGAAATTTTAATATATATACATATATATATATATATATATGATTTTTCTCAAGAGATCTCTCCCTACATAAATTAGTAGAAGTTCCAATATCTTTTATCTTGGTGTCTTTGTCTTTGTTGGTTTCAGGCGCAGCGGAATCACGGTTGGGTCGGCACCCAACTTTAATTTTTACCATGATCAATGATTATTTCGGGATCAATACAACGATGAACTCCAGTCTCCATGGAATAGAATTAAAGATTTAGATAAATAAGGAAGAGGCCCGAAACCTTTGGAGAGGATCTTGCACATTATGTTTATAATTAATTTATTTAATTACATAAAGAAAATAATACATGGATCTTTTTATTTTCTTCATTGATGATGTTGATCATTCATAATTACTCTTATGGGTTATCGCATTTCACTTGAGAGGATCCAAAGTATAATCCCTCTAACAGTGATCCACACGTGCTCCGATGGCCTCCAATCAACAGCACTCGTTCTCTGGGTGCTAGTGCGGCGAAGTGAGTGTCTTTTGTCAATTGTTCTTGATTTGTTGTTCTTCGAACTTGAAGAATGTCTCTCATTCTTGAGAGGGACAGTAAGAGAATTCGAGAGAGAAATTTTTTAGCTCAACAATTCTCAATTCACCAAGCGTGTGGTGTTTTCTATATGGTACAGTAGACGTACTTGTCTATTTATATGCACGGAACTTCAGTTACAATATTTAATTGCACAACAACAATTAAAGACATTCATGAACTTAGAGAAAACTCATGATCATAATAATAATACCGCGTCCTTATTTATAGTGCACCAAATTGCACAAATGGAATTATAAATAATATTCTACACCACAAAATAATAGCAGCGCCATTATTATTTTCACTTGTGCCAACTTGTTAAATAATTATTTGTCGTCTTGTAAATAATTATTTTACTACTCGACCGGCCTTGTTCTGCTCGAACTCCACTTCCATTTATTGAATGCCTGAATAAATAAATTATACTGTTAAATAAATATTTTATTTGAAAACTAGTAAATAAATATTTATAAAATGTTCAATAAAATAAATAAATATATTTTATTTAATTTATGCGATCATTTCAAATTTAATAAAATTATTCCATGGTCATGTGAATAATATTTATTTCATTAATTAAATTCAAATAGAATTTATGTGGCCCTCTAGGATTATTTTTCGTTGGCATTAGGCATGCTTTCCTAAAGTCCAAGATTACTATCTAGAAATGGGTTAAGGCACCCAAGAGAAAGAACAAAAATTCGTAACAACGACATCCACATACGAATGCTCACTCTATAATATAATCCATTCGTTTCAATATCTCATCAAGTATGTTTCATGATAGTGTCATCATTATTTATGCTTGATACGTCGTTCATTGACTACCTAAAATAAACTTGTCGTTGCACCATGGCTATGGAATTTCGCATGAAATTTCTATTTTAATCAAAGGGACTAGATATCAACTTCCATAAATGGAAGGGAAAAATCCTTCCTTGACTTATCCATTAATATCATGCCACTCATGATGCACCCAACGAACCCTACTACCCATTAATTGTCTGTGTGACGGTTTTTGTCAGTAAATCAAAGTGTGTGAGTCGTAACATTTATTAATGATAATATTAAAGTATAAGGATCATTACACATGCTCATAGATAGAAATATTTTATGACACAAAAACATGTGGAATTATTACTGGTGGGTCTATACTCATAATCTCATATCTTGGAGATTACCAAGTGATAACTTTATGAGAGGAAGTCTCATCTACATACGAGTACTTGAACTTGATGGTCTGCATGTTATGTGTCCCTTAATAGCATGCCATCCAAATGTAGAACTATATTTATGAATATTGTTATAGCATTTCAAGGTTCTCATCATAGCAGAGAACCGCCATGACCATATCAATGAAACAAATATTCTAGGACCTTATTACATCATATTCATGAAGAACAATGAACAATATGTAATAAGATTTTTAATATTTAAATACATTAAATATCCATTTAATCAAAGTACAACAAGTTGGTTCTAGGAAACCAACTCTTACAAAATCTCACTTGGACTAGAGCCAACTACCTACGAATTTCAGTCTGCTAGACCTCACATGGTGATCTTGTTTCTATTCACTCAAGGCTTTAGTCAAGGGGTCCACTATGTTGTCTTCTATGGAAATATTGATCACTGAATCTTCACCTCTCTGGGAAAAATACCTCAAGAAATGATACTTATGAATTATGTGCTTCATCCAATAATGTGACATTGTCTCTTTTTCGAGAGCCACCGCTACAGTATTATCACAGTACAATGTGATGGGATCTTTACTATTAGGTATCACATCCTGCTCCAAGATGAAGCTTCACATCCAAACTGCTTCTATAGCTACCTCAGAAGCTGCGATATACTCAGACTCTACTATAGAATCAGTGACCACACTCTACTTTGAGCTCTTCTATCTCACTGCACCTCCATTTAAAGTGAAGATATATGATGTTTGTGACTTCATGTCATCTTGATCAGTCTAGAAACTATCATTTTCATATCCTATAATGACTAGTTACTCATCTCCTCCATAAACCAGGAACATATTCTTAGTACGCCTCAGATACTTTATGGTATTCTTGACTTCCATCCAATGGTGGTCACCTGGGTCAGCTTGATATCTGCCTACCACACTCAATTCTTAGGCGACATCCAGCCTAGTTCATAGCATGGTATACATGACTGGCCCAATCGTTGATGTGTATGGAGTCCTTTCCATTAAATTTATTTCTTCATGTGTCTAAGGAAACATTTTCTTGGAACGATGAATTCCATGTGACACTGGAAACAATCCCCTCTTGGATTGTTCCATACCGAATCTCATAAGTATCTTATCAATGTATGTACTTTGACTTAGGCACAACAATCTCTTAGATCTATCATGATGGATCTTGATCTCAAGAATATATGTTGTCTTTCCCAAGTCCTTCATAAAGAACCACTGATTCAACCATGTCTTAACAGACTGTAATACTTGTATCTCATTTCCAATAAGTAATATGTCTTCTACATATACCATTAAGAAAATGACTGCACTCCCACTAAAACATTTCTAGATACAAGGCTCACATTCATTCTTGATAAAACCAAATTTCTTCATGGATTCATCAAAATGAATGTTCCATGACCTAGATTATTGCCTTAATCCATTAATAGATTTCTACAACTTACATACCTTATTGGAATCCTTTGGAGTCATAAATCCTTCAGGTTGTGTCATGTAGACATCTTCCTGAATGTTTCTATTAAGGAAGAATTTTTTTACATCCATTTTTCAAATCTCATAATAAAGTTTAGCAGCAATGGACAATAGAATTATGATGGATTTAATCATAGAAACTAGTTAAAAGGTTTCATCATAATCAATTCCTTGTTTTTGCTTGAACCCTTTTGCAACTAGTCATGACTTATAGGTACTGACCTATCCTTCCATGTCCAGTTTCTTCTTGAATACCCATTTTTAACCAACGGGCTTTACATAAACTGGAGGATCTACCAAAATCCAGACATGGTTTTGGTACATGGAATCCATTTCAAAATTCGTAGCTTCTTGACACTTGGAAACATCTATGCCACTTATTGCTTACTTGTAGGTTATGGGATCATTATTATCAACTAATAATGAGACACCATCCTCAGTAACTAGAAAACTGTACCATTCTGTTTCTCTAACCTCTCGTGTACTCTTATGTGGTTCTTGTGTCTCTGGAACAGTTCTTTCTTCCACGTGGATTTGTGGAATCTTCTCATGTACCAACTCTTGTGTACCTTGAGCCTCAACTTCATCAAAGTCTATCTCGCTCCCACTATCTCTTTTGGATATGTTCTCCCTCTTAATTAATATGGAGTGTATTTCCACTATAACCTTTTATTTAAAGGGTTTTTATAGGTGATGTCCTTGTTTTACCTTGGGGTATCCACTAAAGGTACGCTTTGTTCCTTGGGGTGCAATCGCTTCCCCACATATGTAAATTCAAAAACATGGCTTTCTTTTCACTCCAGAACTCATATGGAACACCATTTATTGATTTAGTTGGTACTTATTTTAGTATGTGAACCGTTGTTTGTAACACATATCCCCAAAAGAATAATGGAAGACTTCTATAACTCATCATTGATCTCACTATGTTCAATAGGGTATGGTTCCTTCTTTGGCTCACACCGTTCCACTAGGATGTGTTTGGAAGAGTGAGTTGGGATAGGATCCCAAACTCTTGTAAGTAATCAATGAAGCCTTGATTAAGATATTCTCCACCTCAGTCCAAGGGGATTTTCTTAATCTTATTACCAATCTGGTTCTCAACTTCATTCTTGTATTCATTAAACCTATCAAAAGAATTTGACTTACACCTCATTAAGTAGATATATCCATATCTGCTAAAATCATTAGTAAAAGTTATGAAGTATGAGTACCCTAGCCTTGCTTCAACTTTAAGTGGTCCACACACATCGATATGAACAAATTCAATAAGTTCTTAATCCCTTTCATCTTTCCCACTAAATGGGGCTTTGGTCATTTTTTCTTGTAAACATGCATGACATATGCTAAGTGGTTTTAGTTTGAAATAATCTAAATATCCATTTTGATTTAACTTTGTCAAGCGTTTCTCATTTACATGACCTAGTAGGTGATGCCAAATTTGGGTGTGGTATGAGTCATGTGAAGTATCTTTGTTATCGATTTCCATTACTTGGTTTTTTTAATCCAACACATAAATATCATTGTATAAATGTGACCTACCAAAAAATGATATCATTGTAAAAGAAGAATCATTAATTTCTAAACTTGAAAAAAAACCATCGGTATCAAATATGGATACAGAAATAATGTTTTTAGTAATAGATGACACATAAAAACAACAATTTAACACCAAGATCATCCCAGTTGGAAATGTGAGGTGGTAGTCCCTGACAGCTACATCAGCAAATTTGGCTTTGTTGGCTACTCGCAGATCTACCTCCCCTCGGTCAATCTTTTTTAATCTACTTAGTTCTTGTATTTGGATAAATATGTGATCACCACAAGCTATATCTAATATCAAATTTGTTGAAATAGATAGATTTCCTTTGATAAAAAATGCACATGAATCTTATCCTTACTTCTTAAGTTGGGTGCAGTTCTTCTTCCAGTGGACTTTCTTTCCACATGCGAAACAAACAGCCTCTTGTTCCCTTGCCTCCCCTTTGATATTCATTTTCTTGGAAGTTCATGAAGAAGTTTTGGGCTTAAAGTTATTCTCCTTCACTTTCCTCTTATTCACCATAAGGACATAAGGATTTTCACGCTTCATATCTTTTTCTACTTGGATAATGAGGATAAGAAGATTAGATAGAGGCTTCTCAATGTTGTTCATGTTAAAATTAACAACGAAGCTAGAGAATCTCTAAGGGAGTGATTCGATAATGATATTGACTCCTAGTTCTTCAGGAATTTTAAACCATAGAACCTCTAAGTGATCAATATATCTAATTATCTTGAATACATGAGGCCTAGTTGGGGCACCCTCTTTAAGATTACTCTGAAAGAGTGCCTTGGAGATCTCAAACCTTTCCTATCTTTCTCTCTCCTGGTAAAGACCACGGAGGTTCTCGAGCATGCTATACGCATCCATGTTTTTGTGAGACTTCATGAGATCACTATACATTGATGATAGAATCAAACATTGAACTTTGACCGCGTCATTCATATGTTTCTCATAGACTAGAAAATCCTCACCACTCACCTCTTTTGCAGGAAGATTAGTTAATGATAACTCAAACACGTAATATTTCCATTAATTGCATGGGATAACTTGAAGGCGTCTAAACCATTCCTGGAAGTTACTACTGGTGAGGATGTTGTCTTCATCCAGAATTGATTGCAGGGACAGTTTGGTTGAAAATTTTGTCATTTTTTATTCTACAATTAAAAGATCAGATCATTAGTACTTTCTTGATTTTTATGAGAAATAATAAATTAAGTCCCCCAATATTTTATTTTATCCCAATGTCCCCCACCATTAAACTCAGAATGTCCAGTTTCCTTGAAATTCTAATGGAAAGGATCCATATTCCCCTTAGCATAACCCTAAAAAGGGTTGGTCAAGCTATTTGAAGGTATTTAGGTCGGAAGGTCTTTGCCAACTACAGTCTTGCAGCTCCTTGATCTGTTGAGTGGACTCCCCAATCCTGAAATCATGACTTTGGACTTCCTCAACTATTTCCTCCAATATTACACCAAGTTTATCAAGGGCTACTCCTCTTTATGTAATATGGTTAAGTCAACCCAAAACCTTTCATAAGGGTTTCCTATATAAAAGTAAGTTTCCCAACAAGGGTTGGTCAAACACATAGTTTTATTGAGTTTTTCCCCTAATCATGTGACGAAAGGCTTGGCCTAACTTAATATTTTATTTTAGGTATTTTTATCTCTTATGCATGAATTTCTTATTATAATTATCAGATGCTTGTTAATATTAAGTAGAACTTACTTAAGTTATTAATCATATCTTAATAATATTTACACATAAGTCTGGTTTATTTTAGTTCCATCTTGCATGCTTGTTTAATTCATTAATTGTGTGATTGTGACAACAAATCCATAATGATAAACCATGCATCTGACAAAAATAAAAAAAAGAAAAGTTCATGTTCATGATCATTTATAATGGGTTGTTTATCTAGCATTTGATAAACTAACCCTGACCTATGGGAGAAATACCTTGAACATTTTGGGTTAATGTTTGCATCTTTCCACCTATCCACCTCTGTATCTCTTGGGATTGATTTCGTCTTGGATCCAACTTGAACAAAATCCACTATTATATGTGCCTCTTTTTTAACTCACACATAGGTGAGGGGTAAAAGGGGTTTTACATAAAAGAAACCTTGGGCACACAGGCCCTACATATTAATGAGTAGAGGGCTCACAAGCTAACAAATTTAATTTAAATAAATTAATTAAAAGAAACCATCAACATACAAAGTTCTTGGTCTAGCTCAAGATCATACATACATGCAATGACATTTACTCATAAATAAAACTAGCATTTAATTATTTAATAATTCTTGTTTAAGATAAATCCCGCTCAAATCAATTAATTATCTTTAATTAATCAATCATATTATCTTAAACCCTTTTTCTGAATTTCCTTGAGATTCTCATCCATCATAATTTTAAACAAATAAATTTATTTAAACTTGTCTTTGTACGTAACTTGTACCTTTGAGGAAAATTTGTGAATTCTCATTCATAACTACCCAATGAGTATAAATGAACATTATATAGATGTTAAAATAAACACACATATATATATAACACCTATCACATGTTGTGCCTCATCTTTATGCATGCACTATGGTACACATCTCAAGGGTTTGTATAATATAATAATAAATTTAATAAATCTGTGTAATTTGGATGAGTACACGACATGTATTTCCGACTACATGGTGTGTACTATCATTTATCGTCCATCTGAAGTACACGCCCAGGTACATGTCATGTAGATTTACTTTGGAAATCTTCTATGTACATGGTGTGTTCAGTGGGCTACACTCCGTGTAGTATCCGCATTACACGGTTTCTAGCTGGGCAAGACATGTATGGGGTACATAGTCTATGTAACACCCTGAGATTGTATGAAAAATATTCTTTTAATTTCATTAATGTCTTGTGTTGTATACTACCCCAAGATTACCTTGCGCTATATGCAACACCGTATTAGCTTGCAGTATACGCAACACTATTCTTGGATCATGTTACACACAATTTTGATAATAGTTATTCTACGCAACATTGAGTATATATATATATATATTCAATGTATAAATGAAATATGGTTGGATTATGTTATACGAAACAACTAAGGATTCTTTCACAACACGCAACCCTGACTTGGCAAGCATTACACGCAATCGCGACCTTCCTCGATAGCGTGTGTTGTACGCAATACCGGGTTTTACTAAACAATGATATATTATTATAATATTATTATGAACTAGCCTTTATGAATAGTATTAACTAAATTTTGAATTTTATAACATTATTATTCATCTTACACATTTTCTAGAACATGGTATAAGAACAAAATAAATTTTTCGGGTAAAATAAGTATTTTTCAAAAAATGCAATTTTGTCGCCTTTTGATGGCGCACCCACTTTAAATCTAGTTTTTGACATGTTTATAAGTTCAATTTGACAAAATAAAATTCTTATTTAGAATAAAGAAATAAAAATTTACTTTGGATAAATTTTTCATTTTATTCTGATGACTTTCATATTTTAATGAATAGTAAAAACACGCTATATTTTAATTAAAAACAACTTTTTTTCATCATAATATCTTATGTGGTTAAATTATAATATTGAATGGTTTTAAAGTATAAATAGAATATATTTTTACCATTTAATATAATTTATGTCATTAGCATTTATTTTACCTTGAATTCGTAGGTTAAATCAATTCAATCTTTGGCAATGTTTTAAAGAAAAACTCGTTTTCTTTGGACAACGGGATTAATTTTAATTTAATTTATGCATCTTTTGTGTATTGAATTTGGAAAAATGGATTCCATATTTGGAATTAGTGTGTCCAAATTATGTTAATAAGCTACTTTTTATTTTTGGGCATTGTGAATAGTAACTACGGTAAATTTTATTTATTATAGTTAAAGGTAAATCGGGTAATTAAGGGTAAATATAAGATTATAAAATTACCCTAACACTCAGAAAAATCATATTGTATGGCTAAAAGTAGACCCATATAACCTAAGAGTCGGATTAGATTCATTTTATGGACTTTTTTCCATGAATATAATTTAATTATTATTAAAACAAAAGAATGTGACAACATGTCACTTTCTTAAATCTTATAATTTTAATAATTTTAATTTAGTGATAAACTTCATGAAACTTCGAACATGAATAGTATAAAGAAATCTAATACAATTATCTACATCATAGGAATTTATTTATAATTTTTAGGGATTAAATAATTATCATTTATTATGACACAAAGATGATGTAGTAAGTGTCTTATTAATGAAATATTGACATTATTGATGTTATAAATACCCAAATAAATGTAATTTGAGACTTTTTATGACTTACACTAATTTTATAGGTTACTATGACATGTTATTGTTGATTTAAGTAACTCATTTTGAACTTATAATTCCGTTATGAATTTTATAAAAATCATGTACCAAATAGTGTCAAAATTGACATAAATTAGTTTTTAAAACAAATATTATATTAATAATTGTTATTTAATTCATAAAAATATAAGGATCAGACAAATGACTTATATAAAGATAGATATATTAATAATAAACAACTTGGGGTTAGTTTGGCTTATTATGGTAAGTTTATTAACCATATAGTGTAAGAAAACAAAAAGACACGGTAAAAGTTAAATTATTTAACTTAGAGTTAAATCTAATTGATAAGGTTAAAATAATAACCTAAACTTTTCTAAATCATATTGTATGAGAGGATTTAGACCCATACCCACTTTATCTTAAAAATATTACCCTTTTGAACCATTATAAACTGAATTTGACCTTCATATAAAATAATATTTTGAGATTTTCCTAAGGTGCCCCTCTCCTCCCTTATAAAAGGGCACCTCCTCCCTCTCCTCCTCACACCAATTTGAGCATTCAAGCTCGGCAAACCCCTGCCAAAATCTCTTCTACACTTCCCTAGTATCATCCTAGAGGTCCTGGAATTCTTCAAATACCATCCTTAGTTCTTTAAGTTGAGGTTAAGAGAAGGCGCGTCAAAAAGAGGTAATATCCATTACCGATCTTTTTCAATTTCTTTCTACTTCAACTTCTTCTTCTTTAGTTGTTTCATGATAAATTAATAACATAAGTATTTATTATATACTGATATGTTATTATAAATATGAAATAACTCTAATTAACCTTCTATCCATCCTACGGAAAAAGGAAATCACCGCGCGTGCGTACGTACGGAATACCGTCTCCACGCCGTGGTGTAAACTATTTTCTGCCACCACCTTAATTGGATGGGTATAATGGTGTAATGAGTAACTATATATGATTATTATAAATTTATATTGATACTGAAATAGTATACATACACTTCAACACAATTCCACGACCATGGGAATGATATCATCGCTCGTGCGTACGTACGGACTACCGTCTCCACGACGCGATGAGATTCATTATCCATGTTAACCATTCCAGAATGATTATAAAGTATATATAATGAATAATAATGAAATATATGACATGGTAAATCTACTATATTTATGTATATATATATTTATGTCATCTACTTACTTCCATTCAAGACAATAAGGAAAGGAAAACAGCATTCATGCATACGTACGGACTACCGTCTCCATGAACAGTTTGTTTCATTTCATTTATCTATCTATTATATATATATATATACTGAATATATATGATATATAAATCATGTTTTATATTCTGGAAGTAAGTAAATCATGATATAAGTAATAATAATGTCAAGAAAAACAAGTCCAAACACCTACGATAAATGAAACGATTTTACGCAAAACGCTTCTTTAACATGGAATTTACAAAAGAACGGGTAATATATAGTCATAAGTGAACCATATATGATATCATAACAATGATTATGATTTTGGAATAAGTCAATGACATTATTTAAACCATTATACAGGAGGTTCGGACACTTACGAAGCAAATCGGACCTAAGGTAAGGGATAAATTATTAATCTCATTTTTATCCGAGATTGCTTATACGTAAGTATTTACTGGGGTTACGTTTATCATCCATGACCATGTTTTCTAAAAATGCTTTCATAAAATGTTTACCATTATTCCATGGATGTTTAAAGGCATTTTTACCATTTATTTACTTTTTACCACATTGTATGAATGGAATCTTTCCTTTGGTTACCATATAAGGTACTTTTTGACTTTTCCGACAAAAGTACGAGGAGAATGTTATTTTTAACTTATATGGCATGAACGGATTTTTACGGTTTCATAACACCTCATTTTCAAGAAGCTTCCTCTAAAATATTGCATGATTATTTTCAATAAAACCCTTATCTTTTAAAATTGCATGGAATTTTGTGAAAAGAACATGATTTTAAAGAAGAAAGGATATTTTCCTCAAGAATTAATTTCAAGTGTTTTGTCAAAAATATTTTACATCTAAGATGACATTATTTCATATGTGTATGTTTCAAGTAAAATGTATCTATGATTTAAATGGTTTAAATTTTCTTATGATGAAATGATATCAATTGTTTATGGATTATGTTATGATGGCATGATGTTTAAGAATCCCATTTTATTTCATGGGTTATGCTATGATGTATGATTTATGATTTTGTGGCACACATAAGAATGGTATTATTATGAGATCGGTAGGACCTATATCTCCCTCCAATGCATTGGGTAAAGATTTTATATCTCATGAGATAGACATGGCTGGAACGGTAGGTTATACCGGTTCAGTGAAACAGGACTGAAACGAGGAGTGAACTCGGTTCAGAAAGGGACTTTGTCCAATAAGATAGTCTTGGCAATGAGTCTTGACTAATAAGAAATGATTCTCTATGATTATGTGTGTATTCCACAAAGTTTCATGTTTTAAGTTATGATTATTGGGATTTCATTTCACTACTATGATTTATCCCATGTTCTGAAATTATGCTCTCTTTTGCAGGTTAAGATTTATAAAAGTTATGTTCTTATGAATATGATGTGATTGATATTTCTTTTGTTTACCCTTACTGAGAATTTGATCTCACCCTTTTATGTTTTCTTTTCCCCAGGATATAAAGAAAGGTTTTAGGTAAAAAAATGAAGATCTTTATGGGAGATGTTGGAGATCTTTCACCACGATTAGAAGATTATATTCCGAGTTTCCAAAGACACTAAACTATTACGGTCCTTGTGTGTGTGTTTTTGTAATGTACTATGTATTCCGCAAAAGTAATGTAATGTCCATGTACTTCAAGCTTAGGGTCTCTACAGTTGGTATCAGAGGAAAGGTTTAGTCAACCTTTGGAAACTAGGATGCAAAAACGTTAGTGAGATCCCTAGAGATATTTCTATGTTATGTCTAGGGATGTACCTAAGGATAAGAATATGTATAGGATATAGTCCTAGAACTACGGTAACGATCTTAGAATTTAACCTAAGATGTTAGATATTGAAGGTACTCCCCCTTTATTATATTGTTTTCCCTAGCGTGATTTTTACCTCTCACACTATTCTTTTTGGGTTTTAGAAAATGGATGGAAACAAGATGATTCACGATAATGGAGGATATGATATACAATGGAATGATATTCTTCATGAGCAACCAAATGAAATTGGATTTGGAAGTCCAAACATCATTATTATGCCGAATCAGCAATCTCATAATATGATCAATAAAGTAAAATTTGGTAAGTTTCCTGACTCGGCTAATAAGAGAAACACGGAGTTTCATGATGATCATAGAGGAAAGAAAGTTAAATTTCCCCTATGTAAATCATGTGGGAAGAGGCATCAAGGATAATGTTTCAAAGGAACTGGAAGATGCTTTGGGTGTGGAAAAGAAGGACACAAAGCCAGTAAGTGCAAAGGAAAAGGTTCAGTTAACACCAGGGATGAGGATAATGGTATTGCTACGACATCAAAAATGGTTAAATGTTTTAAATGTGGAATGTACGGGAATTATGCAAACCAATGCCCTAAGGGAAAGTCTCATGAAGAGAATCAGTATGGTCGTATGGGTAGTATTTATGTGGATGATGATGAAGAGACTACAAATGATATGTGAGATGAAAGAATTTTTGAAGCTCGGTCAATGGTTTAAGAATGTAGTGGAATGATTACATGTTTATCATGTGTAATTTTGTATAAGTAATCTCATGGTACTATGGAATAAAGAGACATCTAAGGATTGTTACACTGTTGTATTTCCTTGAGTTTTGAAGGTGTATGATTAATGTTACCAGTATCCATGAAAGGTTATTCAGATATTTTTGGAATGTAGATGATATGCGCATAATGAAGGGATAAGGATAAAATTAAATGTTTGATAGTATTCATGAGATCATGACTGATATAAGGAGAAGGTTATATCATGGTTTGAGTATATAGAATTTTTGGATTTTGGTATGTGGAAAGAGTTAACTTTTGACAGCATTTATGTTTTCACTACGGTGTAATGGGTATTCATTTTTCAAGAGAATACATCATTAAGGTATTCACATGATTGGAACGTGACCAACAAGATATATGGGGATAAATGATGGTATTCACATGCTTGGTTGACAACATTTCAAGTAATCATTTTCTTTATACTATGAGCTTGGACCGAAGTATTTTAGATAAGCCTAAAGATTGGAATGGATTATGTTAACCATAAGTTAGTATTGTTTAAGGATTGAACTTTTTTTTATATTATTTATGTGATGTTATAGTAATGTAGTTTTAGAAAAAGGACAACCTGCAGGAGGGGCGACAGCCCATCGCGTCGAACAAGGCTATGGGAATCGAACCCACAACCGAAGTGCGACTGGCCTTTATCACCTACCACTGGCCTACAGGAAGTCCCTGGTTACTAGAAACTAGTTTTATTTTATTAAGCGGTATGATATATGAAGTATAAGTTCATTTTTGGAACCATATACGATTAATCTAACCATAAGATGGACTTATAACTTTTGTTAACCTTTTTTTTGAAAGAGATGGAATGAACCATAATTCTATCACATGATCTTCTAACACATCACTAATAACAAATTCAACTTCATTTATTTAAGGGATGAAGTGGAAATTGTTCAATTCACAAACAATAGTGATATTGTACCAAAATCATGCAAGTATTTCTTTTAATTCATCAACTTTAGGGAAATGATCTTGAAAACCAAAAATGTTTTCCTAGTTCCCTTATATCTGATGAATCAGATGGTACCTTAGATCATCACAAATCAATAGCTTTGTGATTTTTTGATTTTTCATATCCATGTTCTCTACCACTCTCCATCAGAACTTGATGGTTAGATTTTTCATCCATATCCATATTTTCACCTATGTCCTCCTACGTGGAAACCCAGTGATGAGTTAATTTGGGTAACCGTTACATTTCATACTTTAGTTTTTAAATCCATGTTTTGGTATTCCTTTTTACGATGTGGGTTCTATTAAACAAACTTTCGAGTAATAAACCATTTATAACCCCCAACGAATTTTGAGGGCGAAATTCATTTTAAGGGGGGTAGAATGTAACACCCCGAGATTTTATGAAAAAATATTCTTTTAATTTCATTAATGTCTTTTTTTTTATGCTACACCAAGATTAACTTGCGCTATACGCAACACCGTATTAGCTTGTAGTATACGCAACACTATTCTTGGATCGTGTTACACGCAATTTTGATAATAGTTATTCTACGCAACATTGAGTATATATATATATATATATTCAATGTATAAATAAAATATGGTTGGATTCTGTTATACAAAACAACGAAGGATTCTTTCACAACATGCAACCCTGACTTGTCTTGCATTACAGGCAATCGCGACCTTCCTCGATAGCGTGTGTTGTACGCAATACCAGGTTTTACTAAAAAAAGATATATTATTATAATATTATTATGAACTAGTCGTTATTAATATTATTAACTAAATTTTTAATTTTATAACATTATTATTCATCTTACACATTTTCTAGAACATGGTATAAGAACAAAATAAATTTTTCGGGTAAAATAAGTATTTTTCAAAAAATGCAGTTTTGCCGCCTTTTGATGGCGCACCCACATTGAATCAAGTTTTTGACATGTTTATAAGTTAAATTTGACAAAATAAAATTCTTCTTTGTAATAAAGAAATAAAAATTTACTTTGGATAAATTTTTCATTTTATTCAGATGACTTTCATATTTTAATGAATAGTAAAAACACGCTATATTTTAATTAAAAACAACTTTTTTTCATCGTAATATCCTATGTGGTTAAATTATAATATTGAATGGTTTTAAAGTATAAATAGAATATATTTTTACCATTTAATATAATGTATGTCATTATCATTAATTTTACATTGAATTCGTAGGTTAAATCAATTCAATCTTTTGCAATGTTTTAAAGAAAAACTCGTTTTCTTTCGACAACAGGATTAATTTTAATTTAATTTCTGCATATTTTGTGTATTTAATTTGGAAAAATGGATTCCATATTTGGAATCAGTGGGTCAAAATTATGTTAATAAGCTACTTTTTCTTTTTGGGCATTGTGAATAGTAACTACGGTAAAATTTATTTACTATAGTTAAAGGTAAATCGGGTAATTAAGGGTAAATATAATATTATGAAATTACCCTAACACTTGGAAAAATCATATTGGATGGCTAACAGTAGACCCATATAACCTAAGAGTCGGATTAGATTCATTTTATGGACTTTTTTCCATGAATATAATTTAATTATTATTAAAACCAAAGAATGTGACAACAAGTCACTTTCTTAAATATTATAATTATAATAATTTTAATTTAGTGATAAACTTCATGAAACTTAGAACATGAATAGTATCCAGAAATATAATACAATTATCTACATCATAGGAATTTATTTATAATTTTTAGGGATTAAATAATTATCATTTAGTTTGACACAAAGATGATGTAGTAATTGTCTTATTAATGAAATATTGACATAATTGATGTTATAAATACCCAAATAAATGAAATTGGAGACTTTTTATGACTTAAACTAATTTTCTAGGTTAATATGACATGTTATTGTTTATTTAAGTAACTTTTTTAGAACTTATCATTTTGTTATGAATTTCATAAAAATCATGTACCAAATAGTGTCAAAATTGACATAAATTAGTTTTTAAAACAAATATTATATTATTAATTTTTATTTAATTCTTAAAAATATAATGTTTGGCCAAATGACTTAGATAAGGATAGATATATTAATAATAAACAACTTGGGGTTCGTTTGGCTTATTATGGTAAGTTTATTAACCATATAGTGTAAGAAATCCAAAAGACACGGTAAAAGTTAAATTATTTAACTTAGAGTTAAATCTAATTGATAAGGTTAAAATAATAACCTAAACTTGTCTAAATAATATTGTATGAGAGTATTTCTACCCATACCCACTTTATATTCAAAATATGACCCTTTGGAACCATTATAAACCGAATTTGACTTTAATATAAAATAATATTTTGAGATTTTCTTAAGGTGCCCCTCTCCTCCCTTATAAAAGGGCACCTCCTCCCTCTCCTCCTCACACCAATTTGAGCATTCAATCTCGGCCAACCCCTGCCAAAATTTCTTCTCCACTTCCCTAGTATCATCCTAGAGGTCCTGGTATTCTTCGAAGACCATTATTAGTTCTTTAAGTGGAGGTTAAGAGAAGGCGCGTCAAAAAGAGGTAATATCCATTACCGATCTTTTTCAATTTCTTTCTTCTTCAACTTCTTCTTATTTAGTTGTTTCATGATAAAGTAATAACATAAGTATTTATTATATACTGATATGTTATTATAAATATGAAACAACTATAAATAACCTTCTATCCATCCTACGGAAAAAGGAAATCACGGCGCGTGTGTACGTACGGAATACCGTCTCCACGCCGTGGTGTAATCTATTTTCCGCCACCACATTAATTGGATGGGTATAATGGTGTAATGAGTAACTATATATGATTATTATAAAGTGATACTGATACTGAAATAGTATACATACACTTCAACACAATTCCACGACCATGGGAACGATATCATCGCTCGTGCGTACGTACGGACTACCGTCTACACGACGCGATGAGATTCATTATCCATGTTAACCATTCCAGAATGATTATAAAGTATATATAATGAATAATAATGAAATATATGAAATGGTAAATCTACTCGATTTATGTATATATATATGTATGTCATCTACTTACTTCCATTCAAGACAATAAGGAAAGGAAAACAACGTTCATGCGTACGTACGGACTACCGTCTCCATGAACGGTGTGTTTCATTTCATTTATCTATATATTATATGTATATATATATACTGAATATATATGATATATAAATCATGTTTTATACTTTTTAAGTAGGTAAATCATGATATAAGTAACAATAATTTCAATAACAACAAGTCCAAACACCTACGATAAATGAAACGATTTTACCCAAAAGGCTTCTTTAACATGGAATTTACAAAAGAACGGGTAATATAAAGTCATAAGTGAACCATATATGATATCATAAAAATGATTATGATTTTGGAATAAGTCAATGACATTATTTAAACCATTATACAGGAGGTTCGGACACTTACGAAGCAAATCGGACCTAAGGTAAGGGATCAATTTTCAATCTCATTTTTATCTGAGATTGCTTATACGTAAGTATTTACTGGGGTTACGTTTATCATCCATGACCATGTTTTCTAAAGATGATTTCATAAAATGTTTACCATTATTACATGGATGTTTAAAGGCATTCTTACCCTTTATTTACTTTTTACCACATTGTATGAACGGAATCTTTCCTTTGGTTACCATATAAGGTACTTTTTGACTTTTCCGACAAAAGTATGAGGAGAATGTTATTTTTAACTTATACGGCGTGAACGGATTTTTACGGTTTCATAACACCTCATTTTCAAGAAGCTTCCTCTACAATATTGCATGATTATTTTGAATAAAACCCTTATCTTTTAAAATTTCATGGAATTTTGTGAAAAGAACATGATTTTAAAGAAGAAAGGGTATTTTCCTCAAGAATTCATTTCAAGTGTTTTGTCAAAACTATTTTACATCTAAGATGACATTATTTCATATGTGTATGTTTCAAGTAAAATGTCTCTATGATTTAAATGGTTTAAATTTTCTTATGATGAAATGATATCAATTGTTTATGGATTATGTTATGAAGGCATGATGTTTAACAATCCCATTTTATTTCATGGGTCATGCTATGATGTATGATTTATGATTTTGTGGCACACATAATAATGGTATAATTATGAGATGGGTGGGACCTATATCTCCCTCCAATGCATTGGGTAAAGATTTTATATCTCATGAGATAGACATGGCTGGAACTGTAGGTTATACTGGTTCAGTGAAAGAGGACTGAAACGAGGAGTGAACTCGGTTCAAAAAGGGACTTTGTCCAATAAGATAGTATTGGCAATGAGTCTTGACTAATAAGAAATGATTATATATGATTATGTGTGTATGCCACAAATTTTCATGTTTTAAGTTATGATTATTGGGATTTCATTTCACTACTATGATTTATCCCATGTTGTGAAATTATTCTCTCTTTTGCAGGTTAAGATTTCCAAAAGTTATGTTCTTATGAATATGATGTGATTGATATTTCTTTTGTTTACCCTTACTGAGCATTTGAGCTCACCCTTTTATGTTTTCTTTTCCACAGGATATAAAGAAAGGTTTTAGGTATAAAAAAATGAAGATCTTTATGGGAGATGTTGAAGATCTTCCACCACGATTAGAAGATTATATTCCGAGTTTCCAAAGACACTAAACTATTACGGTCCTTGTGTGTGTGTTTTTGTAATGTACTAAGTATTCCACAAAAGTAATGTAATGTCCATGTAAGTTAAGCTTCAGGTATCTACAGTCTAACCCTAACCCGAAGGAACTACACACCACGTCCAATGGACTACATGACTTGTAATCTAGAAACTTTGTGCCACATGATCCTGGACAACACACAAAGTCATTTAAGACTTATAAAGACTCCAACACATGGCATGGTTTTGCGGACCGGTCTAATTAATTGAATCTTGACTACACTGCATGTACTTCCGAGTACATGTCGGGGGTTATAGTGTTGTATGTCCAAGAAACTTTGGCACCTCCAGATGAGATCCACTATTTTATTTTAATCAAAATTAAAAGAAAAATCGTTTCTGTAAGGTGAAAGAGAAACGAAAGAGGAGGAACATATCTCAAGCTTCATATTTAAAAAATGAATACATTGAATTAAAAAAATTAAATTATTAAATTCATAAATCATAAACAAAATATTTAAATAATTATAAACTATGAGGTAACCGCTCTGATACCACATATAGGTTTCAGGCATATCAGATGTTAGATCGGTACCCAACTTTAACTTTTACCATGATCAATGATTATTCTGGGATCAATATGATGTTGAACTACAGTCTCCATAGAATAGAATCAAAGATTTAGATAAAGGAGGAAGGGGCTGAAACCTTGGGATAGGATCATTCACATCATTTTATAATTAATTTAATTGATTTCATTAAGTAAATAATACCTAGATCTTCGGTATTTTATTTGTTGATGATGTTGATCGTTTGGACTGACCCGTCTGAATTATCTCATTTCACTTACGATTATCCAAACTAGAATCCCTCTAGCAGTGATCCACACGTGCTCCAATGGCCTTCGATCTACTCCACTCATTCTCTAGGTTCTAATGTTTATAAGGGATTGTCTTGTGTCGGTCGTTCTTGGTCGCTTGTTCTTCGGCCTTGAAGAATGTCTCTCGTTCTTGAGAGGGGAAGTAAGAGGATTCAAGAGAGAAATTATTTAGCTCAAAAATTCTCAATTCACCAAGCATGCAATGTGTTCTGTATGGCACAATAGATGTTCTTTTCTATTTATATGCATGGATCTTCAGTTATAATATTTAATTTCATAACAGGAATTAAATACATTCATGAACTTAGAGAAAAACTATGCTCATAATAATAATACCGCGTCATTCTATATGGTGTGGAAACTTTCACAAAATGGAATTATATATAAAATTTTGCGTCACAAAATAATAGAAGCATCATTATTATTTTAACTTGTGCCAACTAGTTAAATAATTATTTACCGTCCTGAAAATAATTATTTTACTAGCGGACCAGCCTTGGTCCGCTCGAACTCAACTTCCATTTATTGAACACCCAAATAAATAAATAATTTATTTATTTTCTTAAATAAACATTTTATTTAAAAACTATTAAATAAATATTTATTACATGTTCAATAAAATAAATAAATATATTTTATTTAATTTATGAAATCATTTAAACTTGAATAAAATTATTTCGTGGTCTTGAGAGTAATATTTATTTCATTAATTAAATTCAAATAGAATTTAACCAAGACCACCAAAAACACTTAGTGTGTGACCCTCTAGGACTCTTTCTCATTGTAATTAGGAGAGATTTCCTAAAGTCCAGGAGTATTGTCTAGTAATGGGTCAATCCACCCAAGAGAAATAATGTAAAGTCACAACAATGACATCCACATACAAATTCTCACTATGTCATATAATCCATTCATCTCAATATCTCATCAAGTTGGTTTCATGATAGTGTCGTCAACCATTATTCTTGATACGTCATTCTTTGACTACCTAAAATAAACTCTTTATTACACCATGGCCATGGAATTTAGCATGAATGTTCTATTTCAATCAAAGGGCCAAGATATCAACTTCTATAAATGGAAGGTACAAATCCTTCATTGACTTATCCATTAATATCATGACACTCATGATGCACCCAACGTACTCTACTTCCTTCCAATTATCTGCGTGACGGTTTTTATCATTAAATCAAAGTGTGTGAGTCGTAATGCGTATTAATGATAATCTTAGAGTATAAGGATCATTATAAATGCTCGCATATATATATATATATATATATTAAATGACACCAAAACATGTGGAATTCCTAGTGGTGGGTCTGTTCTCATAATCTATTGTCTTGGAGATTACCAAGTGAGAACTTCATGAGAGTAAGTCTCATCTGCTTACGAGTACTCACACCTGACGGTATGCATGTTATGTGTCCCATCATAGTATTTCACCCAAATATAGATCTATATTTAATAATATTGTTATAGCGTTTCAAGGTTATCATTATAGGAGGGAACTTACATGACCTTATAAATGCAACAAATACTCTATGACATTATTACATCATAGTCATGAAGAACAATGAACAATATGTAATAAGATGTTTAATATTTAAATACATTAAATATTCATGTAATCAAAGTAAAACCAGTAGTTTCTAGGACACCAAATCTTACCGTCTTCAATAGATCCTTGGAAATATGTATCACCATTGATAAGTGCATATCTTATCACAACATCCTATGATCTAAAATCCCTCCCCTTGTCTATATTAGGGGTTTTTATTATTCATAAAATTTTAAGAATCCATGTAATTATTGACGGTTTTTTATTTTTTATCAATTGGTTATCTGAGAATATTTTTGACTATCATTGGTATAATTTCAACTGATAATAGTGAAGAAATGTTTTTCTTAAAGTGTTAACTACTATATTGTACTGTATTATTTAAGATAAGGAAACTAAAAAAGAGTAGTTAAAAATGTTCCATCCCTCATTCTATACAGTTAGAGAATCTATCTAATGAAGTCATTGATGAAACTAGATTAAATTATTAGTAAGAGATGAATAGTATAGTAGAGACAAATCCATGTTTTGGTAACTATTATGTAAGAGGAAAATAATTTTTTTGGTTGTCATCATGGATAAGTCATTGTAGTGTGGAGTGGCACCATGAATGGGAAATAGATGGTCGATGCACACTATTCATTATATATAAGAGGAAACTCAAATAAAAAATAAATGTGGGATATAAGATTCACTACTACTATTTAAATACTAAAAAATACATTGATGGTTAACATGATGTTCCCAAAGTTAATTTCTCTATTGTGGAAAGGGTTTTCATGTTACATATGTACCACCTGTGAATGAATGCTTCATCATATGGAACTAAAAGGATAAATATTTATGGAATTGAGGCACTATGAAGTTTATAATTCATTCTCAATATAAATTTATGGGATAAATTATCTCTTAAGTTGTGGCTATATGATATTTTGAGTAGGGTGAAGTTAAAAGACTACAATGCAGGAAGTTAGGTGAGTGTAGTTACATTTGTGATTGGGAGATTTCGTGATTGTATGAGTGAGTCATCATCTATATTTATGTTCTATGGGGTAAGGGATTTATCATTTTTCTTATAAATAATCCTTGTTAGTGTCATTATCCAATATTTAAGTGAATTTTATTTCACATATAAATATGTTTGAGGTTTGAAATCATTTTATTTGAATAAGATTTACCTGAGATGATTCATTGAATGATACACTCTCCATTAAAAATTATTTTCTTGTGATTTATATTACATGAAACTATATTTTGTGAATTTCATGAATTATACATTTTATTCATAAGGATATCACCATAAACCAAGTATTATTTGAAGTCTATCCGGTAAGTTTCATTTTCATGAAGGTTGTTCTGGGAACTAGGAGTTGTGAAAAGTCCATTCTGTGATTTACACTTACATGAATATGGTTCCTCATATTATAGGTTTCACAAATTATATTTGAGTTATGATTCAAGATGTATAAATTTGAGGTAGTAGTGTGATTTTTTTGGGTAAAGAATTTGTGGGAAGCAGAATAATGAAAATCAATTACAGGGGTTTTGAAACTTGAGATTGTGGACATTATAAGTTATGGCCACATATAGAATTTACAAACACAATAGGTTTTGAAAATTAATATTGTTTCTAGATTCAAAGTCATCTTGTTTAAGAGGATTAGAGTAAAATAAAAAAAATTATAAGTAACCAAAAACTCATGTGATCTTTCTTATTTTTTTGTTGTGGTGTTATTATAAACAAGTGGGAATCAATATAAACAATTTTTTGGACACATGGTATTGGGAAACACTTCATAGTTTTAGGATGATACCTAGATAAACCATTTGTAATTTATATTTGATTATAGTGGAGAATTTTTCTTCTTGAACTTGACTCAACCATAGTAAGGATGTTGTCACCCATATTGTGGATGAACCTTGAAAAAATCTTGTGTGCATTATGTGATTTAAATCTTTTCATTTGATATGGAAATAATTTCAAATATTTTTGGATCATTCTCTAAAAATTCATCAAAGGTTTATTTTTA
Organism: Viscum album; assembly: GCA_963277665.1. Classification (NCBI taxonomy): domain Eukaryota; kingdom Viridiplantae; phylum Streptophyta; class Magnoliopsida; order Santalales; family Viscaceae; genus Viscum; species Viscum album. Next base: position 75,749,225 of record OY728163.1, on the reverse strand, counting down.
TAGAAAATAAATTATATAATAAGTAAAAATGATTTACCCCCCCCCCCCCCATTGGTACAAACCACTCCTGAGGAACTTCAAAATTCATCACTATCATCTATCTAAACAACCATTATCATATTCTATGATGAATTTAAAAAAACCAAGTTTTATTCAATATATCATAAGATAGTGTATTGTGATTATGACACTTTATAGTTTCCACCTATTCTAAAGTAACTTCCTTCTTCTCAAATAACAGAGTGAATATCCCATCATAGAATTAATATTTGAATATTATATGGCCATGATTCTAACGATCAATCACTATCATCACACACCTTGGTATGTTTATTTTATTTTCACTCAATAACATGTAAATAATATATATTTGCAAAAAAATACTTTATAGAATTACAATATTCATTGGGTAAATAGATTTTAAATAAAATTTCAAAGGAATTCATTCTCTATATTTAAAACCTTAGACATATTTTTATTTAATACATGTGTTCCAAAAAAATGTCATATTAGTGGCCTTTATATCACCATCATCACATAAATATTCTTTGTAAAAAATAATTCTTAATGATGGAATAGAAAAATGTCAGTAATCTCCACTAATGTAAATAGAATATAACTTCCATTAACAAATGACTTTAAACTACCATTAGTGCTCTCAAAAACAATTAATATGATACTATAAAACTATTCAATTTCAACTTTATATACATAATTTGTATTATTTATATAAAAATGGTCCCCCAATTCTAAAAATTCATAAATCTCTTAAAAATAATATTTTTTATATTGAACTAGTCAAAATCAATAGCTTTACCTTATAGTATCTCGGTTTATGAATATTTATTTAATTTCTTTGTAGAAATATGGGATTCAATAAATTTTAATCTCTTCAACTTCACTATTTCACAAAAAACTCCCAAAGTAATAAACTATAGTTTTGGGTAGGAGAAAAAAAAGAAATTTTTTTAAGTTTTGAATGGATTAAACCTTGATTAGAGATGGAAAAGATTACAAAAAAAATCCTAAAGATAATAAAATAAATCATCACTAATATAAAATTATAGATAACTGAAATAAATGAAATGATAAAAAAACATGTAAAAAAGAAAAAACATTATCATACATAAAAAATATTTAATAATACATACTAAGTTTTAAAAATAGAATTAATATTATGTAGAAAAATAAATTACTCATTCTTAGTTATATATGTAAATCTAAACAAGTAAGAAAAATGGTGATGTAAGAATAATAATAAACATTGAGTAAGATTATAAATAAAATATAACCACAAATAGAATATTAAATATAATGTTACAAAGGTTATGTATGATAAAATACATAACAAAAACACCTCAAGAACAAATTAAATAACTCCATAGACACAATAAATGTATAATGAAATCACTAAAACTCAAACAAACCCAACCCACTCTTAATGAAATAAAATCGATCCAAACCAAGAGGATTTATGAAAATCTCTACTAATGTATACTCAATATTAATAAACTCAAGACAAATATCACATTTTTAGTATAATCTCTCAAATAAATGATGTTTTATATATATGTTATTGGTTTATAATTTTTATAAATGTTGATAAAACTTGTGCTACCACATTTTGTAGGAACATATTCAAAATAAAATCCAAAGTCATTAAAATGCGTTTCATCCACAACACATAAGTATAACAAATATTAGCTCTAATATGCTTATATTCAGTTATAGATAATGAAACTAAAGGATCTAGGCATAGTGGAATATAGTCTTGACAAATCTAAATGATAGATTTTCATAAAATTCAATGTATAATCATTATGAACATTGTGAAGAATTTACAAGTATCATGAATAAACTTAAACAAACATGAGGAATTTTTCTCTGAACCAAGAAGAGTGGATAATTCACATATAATTTATAATAAAGTTAAATAGATAAATATTTACATTATCTTGAAAATATTTCTTAGCTAATGAATCAGTTTTCCACTTTTATCGTATTGTCATTTCATTGTATGTTTTAACAGAGAATCCCTATAGTGGTGATCCATATATGGCCCAAAATCCTCATAACATCATTATTGAAATATCTACATGCTATAATGGATTATTCTATCACTGGAGTTTTTCATCATTGATCAAGACAAGAACCCCATATAGGCTTGATGGATTCTTGAGGTTTTCTCGAGGAATTGAGATGGAGGAGGATAGATAAATCTTTATCCTTAATAGCATTCTTAAGAGATTATCTCTAGGTATTGGGAGAATTATATAATTAATTTACTATACACAACATCAAATAGAGTTTTAAAATTATATAACTTAGAATATATAATTCTAGGATAAGTATTGGAAATTGCACATTAGCCCTCAACCAATCACTTAACCCTTAGTGAACCCCACATCAAATAATAATATAAAAAATATTATCTTCTTTATGTGTACATTATTTTTAGATAAATAAATATCATTTCTTAAATAAATTAATTCATATTTATTTAAATGATATTTAATATATCATTTTCATATGACCCTTAACTCAGTTCATCATTCCTCCTTGATATTTATTGAACCTTAAGTGATGATTATTTAGTTCAATAAATAAATATCATTATAGTAATAATTTACAAATAAATAATGTGATAAACATAAATTTATTAAATATTATTTTTTAAAAATGAAAATAATATTATATTTTAATGTTAAATTCATATAGAATTTAACTGATCTTCTAGATACACTTAGTGTATGACCTTTTTGGCTCATCTCTCGGTAGCATTAGTTCCAACTTGTCTAAAGTCCTAGATTAGCATCTAACAACAATTCTAGGATTACATAGAGAAAAAATTTGATGTTCATCAATAAACAAATATCATATGAATTTTTGTTATGTAATATAATATTTTTATATCAATATAGATATTAAATCAGGTTGTATGACTTGTGTCATCAATCCATGGGCTTAAAATTCCTTTCTATTACTTTCTGAAAATGGACTTACAGATAAAAACACCATTTCCATAAACTGGGTTAGTAAGTTCCATTCCCATAAAATGGTATGAGATATAAACTTACATTAAACTCATATGTAAATAAATCCTTTCTTGAATTATTAATTAAGGACATATCACTCATGATGCACACAATGTGTCTTACTTCAACATGAACATATTTCGTCACAGTTTTCAATAATACATCAAAGGACACAACTCATGATTTTTATTAGTAATAATATCAAGGTTAATAATTGATGAACACATTTATAGATAGGATAATACAATAAAACATATAAAATGTGGAATTAATATGGGCATGTATGTTCTCATAACCTCATGTCTTAGAGATTATCAAGGGTAAACTTCATGGAAAGAAATCTCAATGTATTATAAACACACTACCCATGACAACCTGTATAATCTATATCTCATAAAATGATATCATTGTTCCTTATAATATGTATATATTAATACCAGCATAGTCCTTTAATGATCTCATCATAGTGGGAATTTATTATGGCCTTTCAGTGTGACAAATACCCTAAGGAAATTATCACAATAAATTTATTATAGAATAAAAATCATCATGTTAAAAATATTTATTATTATTCAACACTTTGAATATATTGGTAATCATAATGTATATATTAGTTTTTTCTACATCAAAAACTCTATTAGACTCCCAGTTTAACTAGAGAAAATTGCTAAATATCTTTATTATACTAGATCTCACATAATGTTCATGATTTTGCTCAATTAAGATGCAATTCAAGGGTTTCACCTTGTTTTATTCATGGAATATCTACTCACTATAGCCTCACACCTTTGAGGAAATCCCCTAATGAGGTGATACTTCCATAGTATATGCTTCATATTTTGATATGAACTCGGATCCCATACGAGATCCACTATTGTGGTTTTATCATAAATAAATGTGATGGTATCTATTATTGGGTACTAAATCAAGTTTTTTGGATGAATTTTTATACATGTACTTCTTCATTAGTTGTATTATAATCATTAATATTATTAAAATACACTATAATATCAACCAAAATTTTTATATTTCAACTCTTCCAGCTCATAGCTCTTATATTAAGGCTAAAGACATATCCTAACTCTGATTTAAGACCATCATGGCCTATCTGAAAGCTTCAATATATATATATATATATATATATATATATACTATGATGACTAGCACCTTATATTATATATAAACTAGAAACATATATTTGGTATACCTTAGAAAAATACAGATATCCTTAACTTTTGTTAAATGGTGGTCTCTGATATTTCCCAACCATGCTTAATCAATACATAGCATCAAGCTTAATATATAACATGGAATACATGATGGATCATATAGAAGATGAATATTAGACCCTTTACATCCTTGGTCTCACCTCTTTTGACTGAGGAAATATTTTTATAGAGAGTTGTATACCATTTGAAATTGGAACCAATCCCCTCTTTTATTGTTCCATGCTTAATATCTCTAGTATCTGGTCAATATATACAGCCTAACTTATTCTGATAGGCCTCTTTGAACTGTCATGGATTATATTGACCCCTATAATGTTGGATAATTCACCTAAGTATTTCATGGTGAATCATAGGTTCATTCACGTATTAACAGACAATAAGACTAGTATATCATTTACAATAAGTAATATATCATCGAGATATACTACTATGAAAACAATTACGCTCCCATTAAACTGCTTATAAACACATGACTCGTATTCATTATTTATGAAACTAAATTAACTTATGGCTTCATAAAAGTTAATTTTCTCTGACATGGATGATTTCCTAAATCCATAAATGGGTCTATACAACTTTCATAACTTATTGGTATTTTTTGTAGTCACAAACCCTTTAGGTTATTTCATATAAATTTTTTTATAAGATTCCCATTATATAATTTTATTTTGAAATCTATTTTAAAAAACTCATATTCATGGTAATATACTTTGTAAAATCATAGTTATAATGTATTTTAGCTTCTTAACTTGTGATAATTTTTCATTATTATTAATTCCTTGACATTTCTTAAACCTGTTGGCCACTAGCCATACCATATGAGTACTAGCATTACCTATCATGTCTATCTTCTTCTTGAATAACCATTTTCACCCAACATTATTTACATTTATTGGATGATTGGATGAAACAAAAACTTTCTTTTAATATATTGAATCCATATCATAATTTATGTATTTTTTCCATCTTATATCATCTATCACTATACTGTCTCCTTATAGAAAATATTTCCATTATTTCCAACCTATAATGAGTAACCATCCTCAATGTCTAGAAAACCATATCACTCTTATAATCTAAACTCTCAAGCGATCCCACACAATACACATGTCATTGGAACATCCACTTACACAAGGCCTTGTGTACACTATTCTTGTGCCAACTCATTTGTATCTTGAGTATCAATTTTCATCAAATTAATTCTTTCTCCCACAATCACTTTTGTAGATATTCTCCCTCTAAAGGAATATGGCTTCTCATTCCACTATTAATTTATTGACTCGGGGGGGGAATATAAAAAACATCACTGTGTTTCCTTTTCATATACTACGATGTTAAACATCATGTCTTGAGGTTCAAGTTTATTTTTTTAAGAAACCAATATAAATTCATATCAACCCCATACATGAGTATTAAACAAAATAGATTCCTTTCCGTATATTAACTCGTATGATAATTCATTTTCCTCCATTGATGAAACTTATTTAGTATACATGTCATAATATATAATTTATATCCCATAAATGATAATCGAATAGTTTAATAACTCATCATTGACCTAACTATCTCCAACATGGTGTAGTTTCTCCTTTATCTTTCAGGATTCTACCATGGTGTATAAGGATGAATGAGTTGGGATAATATCCCAAAATCCGATATATTGTTAATAAACTCTTGGTTAAGAAACTCTCCACCCCAATCCAAATGAAAATTATTTATCTTCTTTCCATGGTGATTTTATTCTATATTCTTGATATTCTTGAATTTCTCAAAGGATTCATGCTTTAACATTATTAAGTATACATATCCAAGTCTACAAAATTCATCTGTAATGGTAATGAAGTAAGATATTCTATATAGTGGAACAATTTTATTACACATATTATTAAATGATTTTTAATATATATGTCTAATAAAAACAACCCAATGATTGATAGGTTAAGTGTCTTTAAAAGACTAGTTTCATAAAACATCAAAATGAAAATAAAACATAGCATCTTTATTTTATTCCCCATAATGAGCTCTTAAATTCCATTAATCTCCTAATACTTCATAGAATAAACTGGGGAATATGTAAAAAAATATTTTATATAAAAATATATTTAAGAAATTAAATAAGATAATGAATCATAAAAAAATGAATCACATGAATTGTCATGATGTCATAATAGGAAAGGTACATGATGGGTCACATGGAGTCATGAAATAAGTATACAGAGAACAAAATATCATGGTATCATAGGTAGTTAGAAGCAATATAGAAAATGAAATAATCATAATTCAAGGCCTACCACTAAGGTGACATCACATTGTGGATATATTCCCATAATGGATTATGTTTAATACTAAATCAAATACATATCATCTCATGTGAAAAAAACATTACCCAATACATTATAGCACTATTTGGGCACACCCATCATAACATATACACGCATATGTGTTACCTAAGGAATTTCACATAAGGCATAATAATCATAAAAATACACAAAAAGGAAATACGTTACATAAATATTTCATATCCAAATGGAATATCCTAATGGATTCTATGAAATAAGGGATTAAATCATTATTGGGAGTTTATTGATAAATAAAGATGAATTTTTCATTAAAATGAAGTCAAAATAAAATGAATACATTAAAAGTAGTGGATAAAAAATTTAATAGTCCTTTTAGCTGGGGTTTTTTGGAAAAATGGTAAAGAATCATTTAAGAGTGTAAGGGAACAATAATTTCCCTAAATCCAAAAATGAGATAAAAGTTTTTAAAATAATAAAATATTTTTTTAGAAATAATGTAATGTTAAAACAATTTCATTCATTTGTGCTTAACATGAGGTATGTAAGTGTATTATTTATCATCCCGTAAAGGGAATCATATGGAACCATTTGGATTCTTAAGTGGAAACTATTATTATATGAGAACTCAGTCAGATGAAGATATTGATCCCATCATCCTTTAAAGTACATAGAGAAAGTTATAAAAAATCCCTCAGGTGATTAGATCATCTTCTTATATTGGATATCAATTTGGTAGTGATAGGCCTTACTGAAGTTCAATGCATGGTTAAGAGAAAGATGGAGGATTTCCTAGAAATTGGGTGTAAACCTTTGATCTCTGTTGAATAAAATTAATAGTGGTGTTCTATATATCCTCCTCACTTCTTTGATATATATCCTTTAAATTTTGTCTGGTTAGAAGTATCATCAAATAGAAATGAAGTGATCGGTCTTTATAAAGAGTTAAATTATAACCCATATAGAATTATTCCCTTTGGATGTCCTCTGAATAACTATGAAAAAATGTATAGTGATGTTCTTTCATTTTCATGTGGGTATAGTTAATGGTTGCATCATCCCCATATACATTTTACTTTAAACCTTCACATTCTAACATACCTGGAACTTTTATGTATATTTTGTGATCTCCTTCTTCATGTTGTCCCAACTATTGTATTCTCAAAGATCTCAATATATATTTGTGCTCTCTAGATGGATGTAAAAGGTCAATCTATATGAATTATTAAAAATATAATTATTTATATTAGGCTTCGATGGTATATATACTCATGAACTAATATTTACAACTCCTTCATAAATTTTGATCTCTAAGGATTTATCTTTTTTTATCAAATCCACATTCTTCTGTATTTCTATATCATTCTTTTGAGAATATTTTTTCTTCTCCATGATGGATGTTTGAGTAATTATTTGTGATAGGTTGTATTTTTTACCATACGTTATTAATTCTATGTCAATAATTTTCAATTCCAAGAAGATTGGATCATTCTAAATAAGGTTACAAGATCCATTCTACTTAGAGTATCTTCCACTTTATTTGTGTTCTCATGATGGTAATGGATTGAGCAGTCACAACCCTTGATCAGATTTATCTATCTTCATTGGTTTATATTAAGCACCTTATATGTAAATATATATTTCTGGATCTTATGATATGAATATATTTCACACTTCTCACCATATAGATGATGCAAACAAATCTTCAATATGAATATTATTATAGTCAACTTTAGATCATGCGGTGGATAGTTTTAATCAGGAACATTCAACTTTTTTTAGGTGTAGACTATTACATTTTCATCTTTAATCAGTACACAACCAAATCCCTTTTTTAAGCATCATTGTATTCCATGAAGAAATTACCCACATGATGGTAGTGTGAGTACTAGTGAAATTATAGGCCTCTTTTCAATTAGTTAGATCTCAATTCATGTTCATTGGTACAAAAAACCATTAATACCTTCTAAGTTATCTTATTCAATGGATTTGAAAATTTGAAGAAGTTTCTCACAAAAATTTTATAGTACCAGGATAGTCCAATGAAACAACAAATATATATTACTAGTTCTAGTTAAGGACATACCTCGATCACCTTTGTCTTATAAGGTTATAAATATGTCCATTTTATGGTGATAAAATTCCCCAATACTGATTCCTCCTCTATCCAAGAATCACATTTACTATAATTTTCATATAGTTTCTCTTTTTTCAATGTCTTTAGCACTATATTTCATTTCTCTTCATGATCTTCCTTGATTTTTAAGTATATCATAATATCATCTATAAATAATACAAAAAATATGAAGATATGATCTATAAAAACACTATTCATTAGTTACAAGAATATTTATAGAGAATTAATGAGTCTAAATGGTGTCTTTATGAAATCATAGTGCTCATACCTTATATGGAAGGTACTCTTGGGAATATCCTCTTTATTCATCTTTACTTTGTGATATCCCAAAAAAAAATTCACCTTAGATAATTACTAGTCCCCATGTATTTGATCAGGTAAGTCATAAATATAGGGTAGAAGATACTTTTTATTTGTTTGAGTTTTTTTGAGTTTATAATAATGAATGTAGAGGTTCATTGACCCATAATTCTTCATGATGAAGAGGACCAGTGCACCCCATAGTTAAGCACTCATAAATATAAAACCCATGTACAAATTCTCTTGTAACTACTTTTTTAGTTCTTATAATTTAATAGTGGCCATCTGGTAAGGAGTCTTGAATGTAGGTAGAGATCTAGAAATAACTTCAATTGATATCTCAACGTCTTAATTTGGAAGAAGATTAGGAAACTCTTTAGGGAATACATCAATATAGTCCATCATAATGGGTATATTTTCAAGAATGATTCTCTCATTTATCTTAATAATTTTAGCTAGATATCCTTTCTCATATGGTAATAATATCCACACTTGAGAATAAGATTCTAAAATAGATTTATTTTTCTCCTCACACTTATATAGAATTATAGGATGACTTGGGATATTGAGGTAATTTTCCTATCTCAATAGTTGATATTTTCTTTATAGAGGGATAGCCAATACATACTAAATATAATATAAAATTCCACTAAATTAAGTTTTACAAGGTTATTTGGGAGGTCAATCCACAAATGTTGAATGGGAAGGAGTTTCATACTTGGTATTACATAATTTAATCATTTTTTGTTCTAACTAATAACACAACCCCAACGTTTTAAGGTGGTATTTGAATTTTTCTACTAAGATTACATGATAAAAAGGAATGTGTAGAACTATAACCATATATAACAATTGAATTTCATGAATGGATAGTGAGTGCACCTTTCACTATTTTTTTCAAGTTCTAGTGATTTACTATATTAAAAAAATTAAAGATAATAATAATTAAACTAACAAGAATATAAAAGGGAAATTATACACTTATAAGTAATAACATATAAATGACATATATATCCTAACTTATGATTCTCCAAGTTTCAATCTAGTTTATCCATAGTAATTTTCCAATAAATTTTTCTAACCTAAAAATCTATTAAAGTTCATAATAATGGTTTATAAAGAGTTTGTGAATTTACCAAAGCACATCCTGTTGGAGTGTCAAACCAAGTGTGTAGAAACACCTCTTTTTTATGCACCAGGTAAAGGTCAAGTTAATACCGAACAAATAATTTTTAGGTTATTACCCCTAGGTACATCTATTTTATATCCACATCCACTTATAGTATATAGACAAGGATATAATTACTTAGAAACCATCACATTATACTTCACTAAAAATTTATAGATATTTCTCTATACATATAAATATCCATATGGGTTCTTACTAATTTATTCTTTTCCTAATCAGTAAATATTACTATACCTTTATCTGATACCAACTATAGTGTCCCAAGTCCAACACACAAATTCTTATATTATTTTTAACAAAAATATCCAATAAACACAACCTAAGGATCAGGAAGCTGGGTTTCTTTGGAAAACTTGGTTTATAATCCATTAAAATGAGGCTAAACCACAAAATATTTATTTTATTCTTCATAATGAGATCCTAAGACCCTTTTATCTCCTAAAACATCATAATATAACCTACTAGATACATAAAAAAGTGTTTATCTAAAAAATATATTATAGAAATTATCAAGATAAAGAAGCGTAACATATAAATCAAATAGAATATCATGATGTCATAAGAGGAAAGGTATATAAATGATATCATGGAAGAATTATATAATTATTTTGAGAACAAAATATCCATGCATCATGGAATTTGGAAATAACATAGAACCTCACATAATCATCAGTCAAGGTTAACCGCCAAGACAACATCACATTGTGTTAAGAGTCCCAATATAGACTAGGTTTACTCCCTAAACCCATACATATCATCTCATGAGACATAACAATTACCCATTTCATTAGATTTTTAGCTAGGTTCACCTATGATAACATGTACATGCATAATAGTGACATGTAAGAAAGTCAAACATAAGTAATAAGCATCAAAAAAACCATGGAAAGGAAATGGGTAACATAATCCTGTTTTGTAACTTTTCTAAATGGAATATCATAATGAATTCCATGAAGGAAGGGAATAAATTGTTCATAGACATTTTTAGATAAATAAAGAAACATAGTATATGAAAATTAATTCCATGTGAATTTAAAAAACAAAAATGAGTGGATGAATAATTTTAGAAATATTACTTTCAAGTGGGGATTATAAAAAAAAGGTAAAGAATTTGAAAATAGGGTAAGGGAATGATAATTCTCATTAATAAATAAATAAACTAAAATATTTTTAAAAAATAAAATAATAATTTTTTGAAACCATTTAATTTTAAAATCATTTCATTAAGTGGTACTTGAAATGAGGAAATAAAATAATCAAGTTCTCTTTAATCAGCTCTCCTTAATGAAATAAATTGATAATGAAATCTTTAAAACATGTTTATCCACATAATGTAAAGGTACATAAAACTAGGTACATATGTGTGGGAAATATATAAAAAATATATAATAAGTAAATAATAATAATAATAATAATAGAGAGATAAAGTGGTTTAAAGATATCAATGCATAACCTAAAGTAAATAGGGTTGTTTGGAGGGAACCCTTAACTCATATCTGGATTTATTTTTCATCTCACTTAACCTCCTGAATGATAAAATGAGATTTATAAAATATATTATTGGAAACTTTATTCAATTATATTTAATTTATTATCAATTTTTTATGTTATTTTAGATTCATTTAATTGAGATATAATTTTTGTTTCTACTATCCCAAATTCATTTATTTCACGGTTCCAAAACCGCTTTAGTAGATGGAAATTATTAATGTTCTTTTCAAAATTGGAATACAACTCCAGAAGTTAAATTAAATGATATTTATGTGATTCTATAAATTTAAATGATCCCAAATATACATATGTGTTCTAAAATTTTTAATATTAATTGAGTAAAAATATTAACATTATATGTTTGGTTCGTTTTGGTGGTTTTACCAACCATCATAAACTAGATTTCTTTTACCTAATTAAAATATTATTAAAAAATTATAAAATTTTAAATAAGTTATAATATTATTAATATCAAAATATTTAATCATTATATTATTTCTATAACTATATTTTAAGGAAGTGTATAAAAACAAAGTATGTTGTTCATGGGTGTGGTAAACCTTCCATTTTGTTATCAATAGTCTCATTTAAGAATCAATTGAGGGGGTAGAAATGGATATTCCAGTATAATAATAAAATATCATTACATTTAGGATACTTATGTTACTATTTATAGGTATGTGTAAAATATATGGTGTGGTATAAAAATAATAAAATTGAAAAATGTTCAATTGAGAATTTACTTCTTCCTTTAGTTGTCTCTTCTTAGGCTACCCCTTAAAGATACTTGGAATGGTATTTGGTGATACTAGAAGAACTAGGACATTATGGATAGGATTTAGAAGATAATTTTGGAAAAATTTGGCAAGATTCATGGCTTATAAGGTGCGGGGAGAATGGGTAGTGAGAGGCGGTAATTATAAGGGGATAATAGGGGTGTTTTTTTAATATGATATTCATTAGTTTATTATTTTGGATAAACAGTATCAATAGTGTCGATTCTTGTGACTATATAGAGTAATTAATGTATGTAATTTTTATCTAATGGATTCATACATTATACTATATGAAATTAGTCATGTTTTTATCTTTTAATGTTAAATATAGTATTTTTTGGTATTTCATTATTCACCAAAAATTCAACTATTTTAGAAAAATATAAGAAATTCACCCAAAAAATTATTTTATGTTTAAATTATTAAAATAAGATCCATTTTATAAAAATAATTTTTTTAATATTAGAAAATTAATTTTTAAATGAAATCCTTATTTATTTGAAAGATATTAATTTTAATATTATAGTTAAATTTCTAACCATTTGAAAATTTACTTATGGTATCATAAAATTATATTACCATTATAATACACCATAATATTTTTTTATAAAAAATTATTATTAAATTAATTTTTTTCAAATATTTAAATTTATCATAAAAATATAAAAAAACATATATGTTTTACAAAAAAACACGTATTTTATCATTTCAAAAACACTTATTTATTTGTATCATGATATAAGTTTTACATATTTTATTTTTTAAGGTAAATAAATATTATTTTTAAGTTTAATAGGTGAGGTTCCTGTTATAATATTTAGGTTAATATTCATAATAGTCATATTACTATTCCAATGGTCAGATTACCATTCTAATGGTCATATTTTTTATGGTCATATGGGTTCCCTACTTTTTATAAATAAAAAAAATTATTCATTCTTCATTCACTTGAATTTTCTCTCAAGGTTATATATATTTTCATTTTTAAAATGAATATATAATTAATAATATTTTTTTATTTATACATTTTTTTAGAGAGTGTGATTATTATAAAAACTCAAGAAGATCCAAATTTCCATATTATAGTTATATTATAGTCTATTTTTTATCTCATTATAATACTTTAAATTCTTCTAGATATATTTATTCACTAAATTTAATTTTTAAATAAATATAAAACTTTTTTATATCAACTGATTCGTGTTCTTTATATAACAATAAATTTCTAAATATTATACATATATACAATTTGAAGTGAAATTTCATTGATAAAATTTTGGGTTGTTATAATCCTCCTCAAGATTATAATAACAAAGTTCTACACATGTTAGTGTGTACCAATTATAAAATATTTATAGACCTTTCATCATTTACACTAAATGGTTTCTTAGACATTTTACCTTATAAAAAAGTGTTGTATTTTTCAATTGGTTTCAATTCACAAGTATCTAAATTACTAACTTAGTAAATCATTATTAAGTGCTTATTATTTACCCGACCTAAGTAGTGATTACACAATTCTATTTGATAGGAGTCATGAAAACTACCTTCATTATCCATTACAAACACATGGATTTTGTAATCTAACGCATAAATACCATTATTAAGGGGTAACATACCATAAAATATGTTATCTTTGTAAAAAATTGAGCTTTTATTTCAATGTAGTAATATATATGTAACATGGGAGGGATATTGTGTTCTTTTTAATAGTAGGTATATAATAATAGTTAAAAAACTAATATCAAGCACATCATCTATGAGTGGTGGTTGTCTCAAATGGATAGAGAAGCTAGCCTCAATCCCTTGGTAGCATGTTAATCCTCTTTTCCTCACTCAACCTTCTAAAATGTATTTCGTTCCTATATCTGGATATATATGTGACAACCATAAAATGTATCTAATGAAAATTTAAAATAAATTAAAAGGTCACACTCAATAAAAAATTCACCTGAATCTTCCCCTTTCATATTTACACTAGTGCAGTTCTTCTTATAGTGTCCTCTCTTTCCATATGAAAAATATTCTACAGTTTATCCCCTTCTATGACTTTGAATATTCCTCTTCTTGGAATAATGTTACTCAAGATCCTTATACTTAGAATGATTCTAAGGACCCTTTCCCCGGTTCTTCCTCTTTTTCACCATAAGAACTATAGGTTTCTCATACATCATATTTTTAGAATCTTGTAAAATAAATCTGAGGAGTTTCAGAAGTTAGTTCTCAATATGATTCATTTTATAATTAACAATGAAACATGAGAATCATAGTGGAAGTTAGGAAACAATGAGATATGTGAGAAATTCATCTAGAAGCTTAAATCACAATATGTAAAATTTGTTAATATATACAATCATTTTTACTACTTGAGGCCTATCTAGATCCCCTTCTCCAAGCTTACATGTGAATAGTTCCTTAGAGATCTCATATCTCTCTTTCATAGCCTTCCCCTAATAAAGATCATGGAGACGATAAAACATTTAGAATGTATCTATTTCATCACAAATCTTCTAGATCTCACTTTTCATATATGATAACATCAAACACTATACATCTAACACATCACCCCACTATCTCAAGTATTGAGATAACATTTCCACATTATCCTCCTTAGCAACCTCCTTAGGAACAATAAATTCCATTATATATAATTTCTGTTCTTAGAGTAGTACTATACATAGGTGCTTATACCACTCATAGAAATTTATGTTTGAGAAGAGATTATCTTTCTCCAAAATGGTTCATAGTGATAATGTTGAAGTTGATTTATTTTCCATTTTCTAAAAAATGCAGTTTTTTATACTCTATATATATTACAAAAAAATGTGATCTAATAAATTTTATTTATTAGTCTCCCACTATTTTATCTAATAAAAATATCTTTTACTATTGGATATGAAATTTCATTACACATGGATATTTTAGTGTAGATGATCTATATATTCCTTCTCATGTCCCATAAAAATGTTTGATAAGATATTTAAAGGTATTTAGAAAGTTGGTTCTTTCCAATTACATTATCTCATATCTCCATAATCTGTTGATTAGACTCCAAAGTCTTGAAATCCTAAACATTTATTCCCTCAACACTTTCCTCTTAAATTCACCAAGTCAAGGAGAGGTGATCAACCCTTAAATATTATTAGGTTAATTCAACTCAAAACATAAACCAAAACTCACCAATAATTTTATTCACCCTAATAGATTCTATACAAGTAATTTTCATTATGGTTCCATTTTAACTTAAGTAATATAAGTTTATAACAAACTAATATTTCATTAATTAATTTTTATCATTATTCATAAATTCTTTGTTTTATCTTTTTAAATTATTTTTATGAATTTTTGGATTTTAGATAAATAATTAACCATGTATTGATAAATGGTTAATAAATAATCCTTTAATTGTAATTTTATCATACATTTTTGTTAGTTCTTTTATTTCATATGATCTCTTTCAAGAATCCATAAAACATAGATAATTAACCATGAACTTGATAGAAATAAAATAAATAGAATGGTATGGTCATGATATTTCTAATGGTTAGTTTATCAAGTGGATGGTAAACTGACCCTCGACCCTAGGGAACTAACTCCTTGAATTAGCACAGGTTTGAGTTGAAATATTCCACCTATACTCTTATGTATATTCTTTTTTGGTTTCCCCTAAACTCTATCTTGAACTACCACCACCCTTCTGGGCACTTCTTTTACATATTCCTTAATCATACATAAGTGAGGGAAACCATTGGAATTGTTTAGTGTGTTTACATAAATTAAATTATTGACACACTAGCTCGTAGATATTAAAGAGGATGGGATGACATTTAATACATCACTTTAATTTAATAATTATTATTATAAAACCCATGAAATAATAATTCAACTAAAATAAATCCAATGAATACATAGGTTGGTCTATTCTCATGGTCATATATGCATGTAAGGAATTAACATTTGAATCTTTCTAGAACTCATTTAAATTCACTCTCTTTGTTAAGAATAAATGATTGAATTAATTCAATTAATTATCTAACTGATTAATTAATTTTTTTATATTAAATTTCATCCAAAAATTCTAGAATATCACCATATTATATTATTTTAAATAATATTTTAAATTATAAAGTACATGATGGATACTGACAAGGGTAAGGATTTATAACCTTCTAGTCAGTAGTTCTACATGTAATGGAGGAAACACATTATGTACCCATATTTACAGCACGGTGTTTTCCTATCACTTTCATAGTGTGTGACTACACTATATTTGGTTCTATTCATGTACTATATTCCAAAACAATATATAGCATACATGATGTTTCATGTACATACATGATGAATAGTTCTGAGTGTTAATACAAGTTGTTGGTTTGGAATTTATAATACACTATGGTCTGTTAAACTAGACAACATGTACCGCCTTTAATATATGCTAAGTAATCAACATGTCTGACCACCATAAAAGTAGTGTAGTAATTAATGTTACATAATTTATAATTAATTTTGCATTTAATATTCTTAAACCCTATTATATGTCATGTACACCATCTACACACTAAGTATTTTAGTTTATTGTCACAATTGATTTCCATTCACTATAGTTAATTTAATTAGTGTGAAACTAGGATTGGTGTGTGCTTTGTGTGTATTGGTAAATGTTACATGGTCTGTATAAAATATTTAATGGAATTTATGAATTTATATGGACATCCTCATTACAAACCTAGGAACTCAACATATATTTCATCTGACATTTATGTGTTACACAACTTGTAATCCAGCTACATGCTCCATAACAATAGTTCATTATGATCCTAATCTTTATTTCTATACATGGTGTGTAATAAATACATGTTTTAGAATTTTACAATAGAGTTTCTTTTAAATTCACATCTATAATCATGTAAGACTATATGGTGTGTACACCATCTACACATCATGAAATCCATAAATTCATATTCTATCTGGACCAGTCATTATGTGGCATGTAATGATGCCATATACTATTCTCCCAAACATGGTTTTGATGTGTTGAACCTAGGAACACAATGTGTACTTTTAAATTATGTGTCATATAACCATGTTCTCTATCTAGAATCATAGAATGATGTGAATGGTATCTTCGATCTATATTTATCTATTCTTAACTTGTTATTAATCATATGAATGTTGAAAAATGAGTTATATCAAATAAAAAACATTCATAATGAATTATAAATAAACTATAAATGAAATATTGACATCAAATGTGTAATATTGATAAATTATTAATAAATAATTATAAAATAATTTTCGGTTTCTCTAATACCACATGAAAGATTCGGGCTCAGTGGTATTCGATCGGGCCCATGCCCAATGACGGATTTTTTTCAGATTCAATGGATAATTCATAAGAACATTATAATGAAGTGAAATTATGTATAAATTAACATAAATAGACTTAACAAATTAATATAGAAAATAAGAAAAGAGAATCATTCTAATATAATTTATGATTAATTTATATAGGTAAATATTTATCTCAACATGAAAATCTTTTTCTATTGACAAATCGTTTTAATACTAATTATTTTGTTGTCTTTGCATTGTAGGATACAGTGTATAATCCCTTGAGATTAAATCCACACCTACTCCATAAAAATTTAAAATTCATCATATAAATATTTTGGTTCTATAATGAAAAAATATAATTGTACTATAATTATTCATTGATCATGAAAACAACTTCTTCCAAGATTGAAGGATTCTTGTGACTCTCCTGAGGAATTGAGAGGGATGAGGAGGATCATATTCCATCTTTTTTAAGGATAATACGTAAGATATTCTATCTATATCTTGAGATAATTATCTAATGTGTTTTATTTTCCCAAAAACATATGGAATTTTCAAATGATAAAATTAAGTATATATAATGTTGGGTGATGTATTAATAATTGTGTATACTGCCTTAACCAATCACTTAATCCTTAATAAACCCAACATTTAATAATAATACAAATATTATTATTTTCTTGATGTGTTCATATAATATGGATAAATAAATATAATTTATTAAATAAATATAATTTATCAAATAAATAAATTAATGTTTATTTAATTTATATTTAATTTATCGTTTCCACTAGAATCTAAAATTGGTCGATCATTATTCCTAGATATTTAACTATACTTAAATTATAACTATTTATTTAAGTAAAAAATATCTCTTCATTATTCAATGAAAAATAATTCATTGAACATAATTTGAATAAATATTTTTCTCGGTCTTGAAAATAATATTATAATCTAATGTTAAATTAAAATATACTTTAACTAAGGATTTGGATACACTTAGTGTGTAACCTTTGTCCCCCTTTCTCAATGGAGTTAGATAAAACATTCCTAAAGTCCTAGACTAGAATCTAAAAATATGTCTAGGATTATATAGATAAAATATTTAATGTCAAAAAAATGAAAAAATCTCTCATTAACACTCACTATGTAATATAATTTCTTAGTCTAGATGTCTCTAATCAATAATATTTCATTACCTATGTCATCAAACTATAAGATTGATATACCTTTATTCAAATTTATGAAAATGAACTTACTGAGAAAACTAAGATGGTCAAGAACATAATCAGGTAGTTTCATTCCCATCAAAGGCTTCAGATATCAACTTCCACTGAACTTCGAAGGGATGAATATTTTTAGAACTTATTCACTAATAGAATATCTCTCATGATGAACCCAACATATCATACTTCACTTTGATCACATGGAACCATGGTTTTCTAAAATTGAACAAAGTATGTGCCTCATGATATTAATTAATAACAATATCAATTCTAACTAGCAATAAATGAATATTTATATAGGAATATATAATGACGTATATAATAGGTGAAATTATTATGAGAGGGTATGTTCTCAAAACCCCCTATCATAGATATTATTAAGGGAAAGCTTCATGAGAAGAATTGTTATGTTTTATAAGTCCCCTATGCCTAATAGATCATATCTTCATTATTATATCAGAAGATATCTTCTTGATATAAAAATATATTTAATAATATAATCATATAACTTTAAGGTTCACATCATATCAGGAAACAGGTGTGACCTGTCAGTGCGAAATGTACTTATCACATTAAATAAAAAATAGAGAAATATTCATCTAGTGACATTATGGTTTTCAATATTCAAAAAATTCAATATAAAGGTAATCATAAAATAAAATATAGTTGGTTTTGGGTACCATCTATAATATAAACATAGTTTTTTTCATAATAGCACCAGAAACCGAAGATTTTCCCAAGAAATAATAGCTTCCAGATGTAAACTTTTCTTCTAGTTTACAACAAACAATGTTATCATAACAATTTGAAGCCAAAAGTAATTTTATGGGTTTCAAGAAATAATAATCAAAGATTAATAGAACCATTCAGACACCTTAAAATCCTTTTGGCAGCTTTTATATGATATTACATTGGATTAACTTGAAAAAAATCATGGATACACACAATAAAAATGATATTTGGTCTACTAGGAATAATATATAACAAAATTATAATTATTCCTCTATATAACTTAATGTATATTAGTTTCCCAAATATATTATTTTTAATATTGATATTAAAACTCATGAGAGTTTCAAATCCATTGTTTTTTGCAAGTACAATGTTACTAAATAAATCGTGTATATAGTTTATTTAAATAAAATATCCCCAATGTCTTTATAAAATATTTGTAAAACAATAAAAATTTATAATCACCAATAATGCTCATATCAAACTCTTTTTTCACAATTTTATCAAGTTAATTAGAAATTTTTTTTCTATTGAACCCAAAAAAAACCAAAATGATATATTTGAACTATAAAAATATTTAAAGATGAGGGTTTCTTATAAAAGGTATGGTCAAACTTCCCTATAATTTTTTTTGATAAAATAAAATAATTAATTTGTCTATATAAAGCTCTAGGTTTATATTTAATACCAAATAAATCATTGTTATGCTTGAAAAAAAATTACAAAACTATGATTTTTTAAACTATGAAGTTTATTATTTTTAAATTACTCAATTAAAAACCCATTTGAAAAGAATATTTAACATCCACAAAAAACATGAAATTCATATGGGATAAATTATAATAAATAATTATAATGAATTATAACATAGAAATAGGGGAAACATATCCACATAGCCTATTATTTCATTCTTATTATAACCTTTATACACCAATATAGCCTTATTCCTTCTAATTACAACTCAAAATCACTCTTTTTTTAAAAAACTATTTAGTTATTATAAAATGGTAATTATTTTTTATCTCAAATAACTCCAAAACCTTATTTATCTCCAACTGATGCAGGTCTTATTCCATCCCTAAAACCAATCTTCTATCACTCATGGATTCTACTGCTATTTTAGGTTTAATTTGTGGGAAAAAGTGAGAAAAATCATCTTAATTCCCAACACTTCTTCTAATAATAATACCTTTATTTAAACCACCATTTAAAAAGTATAATGTAATTATTTTTATGTTTCTTTGATATTTGGGCCAAACATTCTCAGTTTATTCAGTTTTTAACTCTTTGGTGTATGATTTTATATGAATAAGTTACTCATAATCTTCCCTTTTGGAGTTTATAATATGATTAAGTCACAATTTACTGATAGAATCATCATGTTCACTAGTAAAAGTTTTATTTTGACCAAGGATCACTTTAAAAAAACATCACAGGAATTAATTATTCAATTATACTTGAGTTTTTATTGAAAACTCAATAAACATTAGAATTTATACAATAACAAAAAAAATATTAGTTAATAAGTATTTTGATCAAATTTACCAACAGTATCCTTAGTATTTAATTATAAGACTTATAATTAAAAACTTTAAAGTATGTACCTTTAGGATTTATCCAAATTCATAACTCATACATATTTTTATTCAAAATAGTTCTTATTAGAAATTTTTATATGACATAATATGTTATTTTGATAGCCTCGTCCAAAAAAAATGTAGGAAATATATATATTCATAACATTGTTTGAGAATTTTTTTTTAAAATCATATTTCTCTTTTAAAAAAGACTATTTTATTGAGGATTCCAAGGGGTATATTTTTTTTCCCATGCCATGATTTGAATTAATTAATTTAGTCTCATTAATTTCAAACTCTCTTATATAATCACTTTTAAAATAAATAATTTTTCTATCTTTTCCAATCTAAACTATTTTTTATAAATTTTGAAAGACTATAAAAGCTTCAATTTTTAACATTAACATGTAAACCCAAGTAAATAATGATAAATCATAAACCAAAAGAATAAAAATTCATCTAATAATTTATATCATAACCAGTCCAAATAAATCCTTGTGGATAAGTTCAAATGGTCAAGAAGTAACAACAAAAATTATTGACTTAAATGAATATTTGTAATTATTAACCATTTTTCATAAATTTAAAAACCTATTTTAATGAAAATTAAATTTAGATAAATAAAATGTAAATTTATTATTAGATAAATTTTTAAATAGTAAGTATTGGAATTTCAACATATTCTACACCAAATCAAAGATTAATTAATTTTTATATTAAAATAATTTATAATCTAACTATATAAATAATATATTTTAAAGGTATTAAAATTTTCATTCTATGTGATTCAAATATATGGTTTTATTTTTTAAAATAGAATAAGAATTTTTAGAAAATAAATAGAATAACCATAATCAAATAGTGAAAAAAATTATTCGATTGTTCCTCAACACTTCAATAAATAAAACCTTGTTGATAAGAGAAGATTCTATATTTCATTATTGTAAAATTATCCACTCGGGTTTTTTTAACATGCACTATCCATATAGTATAGTTAATTATTTTTTTTATAATTAATTCCTTACAAAAATATAAAAATATATTTTCTTTAGTACTAATATGATTTTGGATCCAATAATGTTAGCATTAATGATTTTGGAACCTAAATATTATTTATTTCAATAGAAATTCAAACCTTAATAGTTGATAAATACTTTCAAATATACGCATCCTTAACCCCATATAATTGATAATATAATTAATTTCAATCAACATCATTATTTCTAGAAATTACACAATGGAAATATACAATATTATCTATGCATATACTATTAGTTTAGGAAGAAAAAAATACCCATAGAACTTATGATTTTATCTATTACTTCCAATTACATATCTAACATTAGTGTATTTTTTAAAACCAAGGATATTATTGAGCCCACCTGACTCAAAAATGTTATTAGAAAGCAACTTTAAAGTAGTAATCTCATACAATAAATCAATAATTCTATTATTGTGCTTAATATAACAGAATTCATCATTATCAAATTTAGATTTAACTCTAAAATCTGGTTAGAAAAAGGGTTCATTTTTTTAATAACACAATCATAATATTTTATAATATTTCTTAACTATTTATTAAGTAAATAATTCTTATCCTTAATCATAGAATTATATTCATTAAACGCTTCCAAATCTCAATTATCGTATTCAAGAATTAGTGAACAAAATGAGTGTACCTTTTTTTTGATCCATAACACTCATATTTTATTATTGATTTAATTACTCAACCTCAAAATTAGAATGATAAATTTCACTTGAGTCCTTATATACACTCCAAGTAGATTTCATTGTTTTCATTCCATTATTTTTAACTTCTAGACTATAATGTGTCTTTTCCTCTCATATTTTTCACTTTGAGTTGTGGGAGATCAAGTTTGATATGCCCATGATTTTTTTCTATCATTGCATCTCACTTATTTTGAATTTTTATCAATATTATTGAATATGTTAATGGATATTAACAAAAACTTTCTTATCTTGTAAACATTATTAAATATTTTAGTATTTGAGTAATATCATTAACAAAATTTAAACTAATAAAATATAATTCATTAAATGAGTATTAAAATATATCGTTATCCTACTTTTTATCCTGTCAAGTAGTAACTTTAAGAAAAAAACTATGTTTATTGATTAATTTTTTTTAAAGATTAATATTTCTTTCCCAACACATGAATCGATAAATCATAAATTATACTTTTCATTTATAGACATTTTAAAGGTGTGTATTATCTTATATAAGCTAATATACCAATTTCTCTAACATAATGATAATGCCTTGAAGGGGTGGGGTGTATCAGGGTACGCCAATATTCAAAATAACCCTTCAAATAATCTTGTTCCATAATTAATCAAAACTCTCTTCTCTCCATCACAGTGAAATATCAAAGCGATAAAGTATAAAAGATAAAACCAAGAGGTTATCCTGTATTGGGATATATATAAGGAGAATAAAATGGTGGTTAGCCAATGTACTAAAATACACTAAGTGAAATGATTATTTATTACAAATTAAAATTTTCCTCATCGACTATATAGGTTTATAACCCTCACAAATATTTATAACTTAGTTCTCTCCTCACTCAAAAATAATACAATTATCCTCTAAGTGACACATAGATCTTCCATGAACAAGGATTTATAATTACACTAATTATGGTGTGGTAATATTCTCCACCTTTATTCATATGAAAAATCTTTATGAGCTTATAATGAGATGAACTCCAATATCTCTCTTTTTCTTCCAAAAATATGTAATTACCTTTATCTCATACAAATTCAATAACTTATCATTTCCCACCTTTTATATAGGAAGATATCAATATAATCATAATAGAATCTCCAAGCTTAAAAAATTTAAGATCGTAAAATTCCATCAATTATGAATAGAAAATTAATCAAAGAAAGTATTATAAATGTGATTCAAAATAATTTAATATGGATCACTTAATATTTCCCAAAATAACAAAACTTTGAAAATAATTTTATCTTTCTAGTTCGACACATTCATGGAATTATGACTATAACTAAAACCTAATAGCCTTCCAATTCTAAAAATCACTATTTTAAATGATTATTTCTTTGATTTTTGTGGAAATTTGAATCTTTATAAAATATCTTTGATCAATTTTTTATAGTGAAATACACTATTCTGGAAGTAATGGTCCTCGATTAGTATAACAATAAAATTCCATGGTCTTCATGTCACAACACAGTAAAATTATTCATAGTGGGATATTTATAATTATGATGAGACCTTATGATAATTATTCTAACATATATATTTTTAGTTCTTATGCAACATTTTACCATGATACACTACTCACAATTTGTACTCAACCAAATTCTTAACTAATCTAAAACCATTATAGTATGTCTTTTTTACCTCATGGTACAGTATATGAACTGCTTCAAATTAGGATGCATTAAAAAATAGAGTACTTCTTACAATGTGGCCATATACTTCATGACATAGTATATACTACAATGTCCTAATTTATTTCCTATATGATAAAACATCTCTAAACATCCATTGAAATTATCTATAACTAAAATTCATAATGATTTGATGAAACTTTTAGATAATTTCAACCATGATTTGATAGCCAACACACCTAAAAAATTCAACTGTGGATTTTTGTTAATAGTCACCCAATTTGGGTTTATAGAAAAACTACCATAACCTTAATTAATGAACATAAACCAAACATCCATCATGTACAACATAAATCTTATAATAAAATTTTAAATTATTTACTAATCATTCAATATACTCCCACATGAGTCGTGATTATAAGGAGAAACAAGAGTAACATGAAACTTTTTTATAAAATACTTCATTTCCCTTCATAATTTTTTCCTAGAAACCACTTATTACTAAAATTATAAATATTATTAATTGTTTAATGAACCTCTCCCCCTAAATAAACATTCAATCACTCTCCCATAAAAAACTCACAAGTAAAACCATTCTCTCATGTTGTTAAAATAGTATACCTTCTCTTTGTCAATAATAAATGAAAATACATCAACTTATTTCCATAGTCTATATCACCCACAAAGAATACACCCTATGAATTAGAAAATATGTCCCCATTTTTCAATAAAACCATAAAGATCATCTATGAACTTTTATGAATGATAAATAATAAGAATACTCAATCAAACCATGAGGTATTTCATACCATTACATGAACCAATCAATACGGAAAATAGTTGAATTGAAAATACCTTATAGGAGTGGGGGACCCTTCCCTAAACCATTCAAGTGGATGAATATAGTTGGGCTCCAATGGACAACTTTTTCATTTCAAATACTTTCTTGGGTAATTACTTTTTTATGGAAAATAAAAATTCACATTGACTACATAAATACTTCAACATCACTAACCCATTCTCATCCTTCTACTTAATAAAGTGATATTTTTCTAAATATTCATTTTCTAGGAATAATGGACACGATTTTTCAAAGGTTAATTTCACTTGAGTTATCACACTTTCTTGTGAAAATATATTTCACTCCAAATGAAATATACTCAAGTTATTACTTCATAAACGAAATTTATACACAAGATTGAGTTTCCCCTAATTATTCAATATTTATAGTGCTCAATGAGTTGTGATATTACTTATTTTTCCTCCAAGAAATACATAAATCTACAAGATAATATTTACTATCTGATTTTGAATTCCTATAATCCACTGAACTGTCCCAATATATATCAGTAAATCAAAATAACCCCTATAATTTTATTTCTTTTTCAAAAAATCTAAAATTATAAATACCTTCTAAAAATCATAATATTCATCCCACTATTAGAAAATGGATTTATTTGGGAAATATTTAGTATCTTTTATTATGATATGTAGGATGGAAAATATCAGGTCTTATCAATGTTATATACAATAGGATCAAAATGATTTGCCTATGTACTATCACATTAACCCATTTTCTATGGTTATCCCTTAAAAACATTATATGGGTAGAAACCATTGTTTCTATAGCCTTTTAATCCTCTATTCTAAACCTTTTTGGAACCTCCTTTTTGTATTTCTCTAGATAAATAAAAGTTTTATTCTTTCCTTTTGACACCAACAAGCCTTGTAAAAACATTACTCACCAATTATTGACATTTAAAACTCAAATCTCATTAATTCCACAAACTTATTTTATTTTTCATAATTTAATCCAAATTTTTTTTTAAAAAAATTTAAATTTTCATAATAATTCTTTGATAATCCTATTTTTTCATGTAGATAGTATGATTAACTCCCCCAAAATGGAACCCATTCCCAATAAATTATTGATCGATATTATGATACCACAATATCAGTTATTACTTAAACTCATAAAATTAATTCTATAATCAGAAACCCTTATTCTCATATTCAAAAATAAGAAATCCATTAGTCTATTATATTTAAACCACCTCTTATATAAATCCATTTAACTATGTAGATTTGATATCCATTTAGAATACCTTAAACCCCCTTCATACTATTATTTCCAATAATAATTGAATCATTTCAAACCAATCCCTTAGATAAAACATCTAATCCAAATTCATTCCATCAATCCAATAATATCCATTACATAAGAGTTAAGATTTCTTTCAAATAAATTTTCCTTCATCATTAGGTTTATTACATAAAATCTAATTAGTTATAATAACAATTTTGTTCTCAAACCTCAAAACAACTTCCCAACTTTTATTTTTCTCAATTTAGTCAATATCTTCAAGAATATCTTTAATCCAACTATATTACATAAAAAACTATTTAAAAATAATTTTATCTAGTTATAATAAGAGTAATATTTATTATAGATATTATTATTCTCATTTACAGAAGAGTTTTCCAATTACTAATGATGATTTATTCATTGATTTAATCCTCGATTCTCAACATCCTTGTGATGGGTGAACATGCTACAACTTCTCATCATCAATTTATACATAAAAATAATGAAACAAACCATGTAATCCCCCTATTCTACTAAAATATTCATCACATTACTCTAAAATATACTCACTGTTTTTTTTTAATTCTACTCATTTTTAATGAGTGTGACATCTTGGATTTGAATAATATTTCTAATCCATTTTTTGAAACATTTATGAAACATGATCTTTAACAAGTATCTAAGAAATTATACATCATATCCATGGTATTCAATATTCCTATAGATTTTATACTTATTAATAACAATAAAATATTTCTTATTATATCCTTAGTCTATAACACCCAATGAGGGGAGGGGAGAATTATGTTGTGATTTTATTTGTACCTTTTATATCATTATCTTATGTGTTCCAAAGAACTATGAACCTATAAGTTATTCAAAATAACATGATATTATTGAATAAATAATCAATGTATGGGCATACAATTTTGTTTGGATTGCATCTATGGAATGTCTAAGAGGAATATGTTGACAGAGTGTCAATGAAAATGGGTGTAATACTCTCCACATTACAATGAATAAGATTTAGGATGGGTTAAATACTAATCCAAGGTGCACTCCCTTCTCTTCCTCTTATGAAAACATCATGAGTTAGGTAAAAAAATATGTAACAGGCAAGTTACATTTAGTGAGGTTTAAAAATTTAAACAAAAAACTAAATAATAAGGGTGTTATAATTTTAATCTTTCTCTTATTTTTATTCCCTCTCATTATTCCTTCTACTTTGAGTTTTATTTTTTTGAATAATTAATTTCATGCATTCTTTCCCAAAGAAGATAATTTTATTTTTTATAGAAATTTTGGAATTTAAAGCTTCACAAATATCACTATAGTTTATTTCTTTTAATGTGAGTCAAGAATCTCCATTTTATATCTCCACATTTATTCTCTTATTTTTATTTGATATTATTGTTCCATATATTCTCTATGTTTAAATATATAAACACCTTCTAAAACCTTCCATGAGACTAGTAATATAGTTTATTCATTATGGAAATTTTTTTCTCATGTACTGAACCTCATGGTGCAACCTCTTTCTTCATTCCATGATTTAAAATCCACAAAATAGTCACAAATTATTCATAAAAACTTCTTAAGAAAATGCAACATTAATTAATCTTATAATCTTTACATAATATCCATTTTTTGTAATGTTTTGATTACAATTTTTGAATAAATTATTAATAACATATTATGATTGTTTCCTCACGGATTTCGGGGATGACCTCGTTGATTTGAGATTCAAACGTTCCGATCGGTTTCTAGTGGGTTTGTTCGTAGAACCGGAAACATCCCATGATTCCACATCCGTTTGGACCTACTTTCCAGAGGTAGGCACTCATTAGCTTATGGACTGATGAGGCTTAAGAATTTGCATTGGTCGAGAGGATGGGAGGTCGGACTCATCACACCTTTTTGAGGGGAATTATTGTCTACTCCGGGACTCTCTTTATAGATTTAAGTTATGTTCGTGAATCCTTATTACATTAGCAAGTATAAAATGTGCTTTCCTTTAGTTTTAACAATCAATGATTAAATATGCAAGAAATTTAGAGAATCTTTTATATGTATTCGAGGTTCTTCATCAATAGAGAATCATCTATATCTGTTTAGAGATTCTTGGTCAATGGTATCCTTCAAAACATTTATATAAAAGTCTCTTGGTCATTATGATGACCAGGCTGGTTTTAAAGCCACTCAGTGGGGCACTTGAAGTTTATCGTCATTCAGAAGGACAGGGATTATTTCAAAGTTGGGATCGAACCCATAAATGGGCTACCTACGTATACTTTGGAAAAGGAATCAGAACCCACGTAGTTCGAGTAATGGAGTATGATGTTTATGATTGATGTCTCAAAGAAGAATTTCATAATTACCTTTACACTCTAAGCTCACGTGAGTCATGCTCGGTGTGAGAAACAAGAGGTATTGGTAAAAATTAGACAATTGTTCCATGAAAGATGCAATAATAAGAATTTATTTGGGTCTTATGTATGTATGACTGCCCAGATAGATGAAGGTTTAGGATTTACTTTTAGGGAGAAAATCCAAGAACAGGGTCCATAAAGGTATATGTGATTTATGGATATTTGAATACTCTAATCTTGGGGCTTGCTCTTAAGGAGGATGCCCAAGTTAGGAGGGGACTTATGATTGGGTTTTACTCCTGAAAAGGAAACCCAAATCAAGGGTAAATTAGGACTGGTTAAGAGAAATTTAAGGGGGCTTGGGGTTTACTCCTGAAAAGGAAACCCAAGATTATGACTGGGACTTACTCCTAAAAAGGAGGCCCAGGTTAGGGGACTTGGGGCTTACTCCTAAAAAAGGAAGCCCAAGATTATGACTGAGTCTTATTCCTGAAAAGGAGACCCAGGTTAGGGATTAAGGTTTGGGGCTTACTCCTGAGGAGGATGCCCATATTTGGGAACTTTAAGAATTTGGGGCTTACTCCTAAAGAATGATGCCCAGATTAAAGGATTTATAACTGGGGATTATTCCTGAAAAGGAGACCCAGGTTAAGGATTCTCTCATCTTAAAGGATGAGGTTGAATGAATGAACTCTCAATATTTGGTGACATAAAGATGTATAAATCACTTGGTTTTGAGAGATATTCCATCGAATTCCCTTCAGATAAGGAAGTAAAATCAAGAAATCGTGCCATAAATGGCTTTGAAGAGTATCTTGAAGACTGAATCTTGAATAGGAAAGGTGAAATGGCTTAAGAGGGGTAAAAAGGGCAAGATAGGCACCCAAAAAGGTAGGGGCGTGCAAGTCTTGAAAGGCGCACAAGTATTTTGGCGGTGCGCAAGTATTGGTCGCGCAAGTATACCTACACGACATGTGGGGTACTTGCGTGATTTTCAACCAGTATTAGAATACTTGAGCGACTCCTTTTAATCACTTTTAGAATCCTCTTGAGGTTCTTCCAGAAAAGGGACGCGCAAGTTATATTGAAGGAAATAAGTCGGCGCGCAAGTGTTGATAAGTTTCAACACTTAGGACTTCCTTCTTCTCTTTAGATCATCCGTTCTAGGTAAGAAATTACCTTAGAAGTGTTCCGGAAGCTTTGAGAAGAGACTTGGGCATCGGGAGCTTCAATCCGAGTTTCTGAAAGAAAGATCCTCTCGAATGGGGGGCCCACAGGGTCTATTTATAGGCAAAAGAAGACCCTGGGCGGTTACCGGGCGGTTACCACTTAGGTCGCGCAAGTGACTTGCGCGACCAAGGGTGTCGCGCAAGTGTACTTGCGCGACAGTGAGATAACTTGCGTGGTGCAGTTGCTGTTGATCCTTTGTTCATGCCTTTGTCGATTTTTGATGTTTTCTTCAAAGGTTGAATCACTTTGAACTCAGATATTCCCCTTTTCCGATCTTTAGATTCTGTGACGAAAGGAGCGTCAACAAAAGTCCCCCCTCAGAGTTGGATCTGGAGAGAAATGAGGATTTGACTCTGAGGAAATCGAATCCATCCAAAGGAAAAGGTGGTGCGCAAGTCTTCAGTGCGCAGAAGGCAGCGCGCAAGTGTGCTGGAACTTGAATTTTATTCAGAGTTCCTTTGTCTTTTGTGGGCAGTTTAAAGTCATGCATGCCGGACATAAAGGGGATAATGTTTAAGGTCGAAATAGCTTTGACCGAAATGGATTAAAATTAATTCAATTCCTTGACAATTTATCTGAAAACAAATTACCATACTCAAGTATGAGAGAAAATATGTAAACTATGGCTTAAGAATATTTGAATCTTAGGAATGATGTGAAAAAGAGATAAAAGGCATTAGAAGAAGTAGTTTCCAAGAATGAAGTTACTATTATTTAACAAAACCCATTAGGGGGTTGAAATATGCAAGGCCACCTATGGGCATTGGCTGCATGGTCCAATAAATAGTATCTTTCAGCTGACAAGTCTGTTATGTGGACTGTTTATGCAAGGCCACCTATGGGCATGTGCTGCATAGTCAGGCGAAAAGAACTCCCAGAAATTTACTTTCCTAGTGCTAAAAGCCAATGAAAGTTTATGGAGATCCAAATTTTCCAAAGCATAGAGTTTGTTGTATGGAAAGAGGTACTTGAATATGGAGAAGATTTTTCCGAACAAGAATATCGAAGAACTGGATGAATATCACTCCTACAAAGGTCTGACCCAAACGTAGGGAAGAAGAATAAACCATAGACTTGAATATTTTCAGATCATGAAAAAGGATATGGGAAAAATATGTTAAGGATGGATTTTTTTTTGCGGATCCCTACATACTATCGTTTAAGACAAATAAGGACAAAAGAGGCATTCTTCCCAAGAATGAAGTTACTATTATTTGACAAAAACCCGTTAGGGGGTTGAAATATGAAGGGCCACCTAAGGGCATTGGCTGCATGGTCAAATAAATAGCATCTTTTGGCTGACAAGTCTGTTATGTGGACTGTTTATGCAAGGCCACCTATGGGCACGTGCTGCATAGTCAAGCAAAAAAATTCTCAGAAGTTTGACATTTTTGTGATTAGAAGTCATGAAAAGGGTTATGAAGATCTGAAAATATTTAAGGTTAGGATTATAACACATAAAGATGGGTATTGTCCAATGTATATAGAGATACATAGGTTAATGACAACCATAATCATGTTGTGGCTGGGTCCTGAATTGAAACTTGGACTTCACTACGTATCTCATAAGAATGATAATCAAGCCATACGTAGTTCTTAAAATGCAGTTTAACGTCGTGAAGGAAGAAAGTATGAGAAATCTTAGTTTAGGGTCATAGAATTCGGACCATAATAATGAATACACAGTGTGTGTTTTCATGAGGACTTTTCAGCTAAGGTACTGAAAGTGAAATTTGGGGTTAGGCCCAAAAGACTTGGGACTGGATTCGAGGGACACTCGAATGTTCCTACGTATCCCATAAGGATGGGAATCAAGTCCACGTAGTTCTAGAACTACCCTTTGTACAAATTTGGTTCATACATGTGAAGGGTGAAAGGGGACTTTACTGCAATGATGGTTTAACCTAAGATAAAAAGTTTAGGCATTACCATGTATGCACGTAGTATTTTTGAATGAAACATGATCAAAGAATATTGTAGTTTATTGTCGTACCGGACAAAAGTGTTGTATAGTTTAACGTCATATAACAAGGACGAAAGTGAATCAAATGTAAAGATATTGATTCCAGGGGCGGTTTCACAAATCATATGAGATGTTGGTGAACCGATGTGAAGAGATTGTTTTTGGGCTTGAACCCTGGGAGGTTGCCTACATACCCATCCTGGAGGGCAAGGATCAAAGTCCGTGTAGTTCAATTAAAGAATGAATTAATGATCAAGTTGTTCTTGGGGACAATGATCTAATAAAAAAAATGTTGTTGGGACTTACACATGGTTAGTGGCCCAAAGGGAGTATTATGGTTGATGTTCGCTCTAAGATCATGTGAGTCATACTCGGTGTGAGAAACAAGAGGTAACAATAACCTTAACGATGCACAGTTTAATGTCATGTGGGACATATAAAGGGACTATGCAGTTTAAAGTCTTGCAGTTAGGACTATTGGTGCTGCACAGTTTTAGTGTCATGTAGCAGGGACAAAATATAGTTTAATGTCATGTTGGACATATCAAGGACTTTCTGTACAGTTTAGCGTCATGTAGTTAGGATGATGGGGACAATACAGTTTAACGTCATATTGGACGAAAGCGGGATTGTGCAGTTTATTGTCATGCAGTAAGGACAAAAGAGTGTACCATTTTAACATCATGTCGGACGAAAGTGCGAATAGTTTAAGGCCATATGCATGGACCGTGAATGGTGCAGTTTAATGTCATACTCGACCTTTGAGATTATATAGTTTAACGTCTTTCCGGATGTAAGGGACTTTTATACAGTTTATCGTCATGTAGTTAGGACGTCACAGTTTAACGTCTTGCTGGACATAAGGGATTTGAAAATAGTTTATGGTCATATACATGGACCAGGGATGATGCTGTTTAAGGTCATGCTGGACGGTTTAGGGAACTTTTTCACAGTTTAATGTCGTATGGGACGAAGTTGCAGTTTAAAGTCATACTAGACCATTGCTGTATAGTTTAACGTCATATAGCAAGGACAAACTGGTGCTGTACAGTTTAAAGTCATGTATCTAGGAATAAGGTGAACCAATACGAGGATATCAGTTCTGGGGACTCTTTACAGTTTATCGTCATGCTGGACGTTGGAAGTGCCACACAGTTTAATTTCATGTTGCTAGGACAAAACATAGTTTAATGTCATCTCGGACAAAATATAGTTTAATGTCATCTCGGACAAATAAGGAACTTCTGTACAGTTTAATGTCATGTAGATAGGACATAATACAGTTTAGTGTCATGTAGGACAAATAAGGAACTTCTGTACAGTTTAATGTCATGTAGATAGGACATAATACAGTTTAGTGTCATGTAGGAAAAATAAGGAACTTCTGTACAGTTTAATGTCATGTAGATAGGACATAATACAGTTTAGTGTCATGTAGGAAAAATAAGGAACTTCTGTACAGTTTAATGTCATGTAGATAGGACATAATACAGTTTAGTGTCATGTAGGACAAATAAGGAACTTCTGTACAGTTTAATGTCATGTAGATAGGACATAATACAGTTTAGTGTCATGTAGGACAAATAAGGAACTTCTGTACAGTTTAATGTCATGTAGATAGGACATAATACAGTTTAGTGTCATGTAGGACAAATAAGGAACTTATGTACAGTTTAATGTCATGTAGATAGGACATAATACAGTTTAGTGTCATGTAGGACAAATATCATGAACCAATGTGATTTTTTTGGATCTGGGAACAATATTTTGTGTTTATACAAAATACGTCTTCAGAAATCTGGCATTAGTTGGAGTCGTGATGTGTTCTCCATCCATTGAGATTAGAGAATACGCTCCATTGGAGTAGACCTTATGTATTGAATAAGGTCCTTCCCATTTTGGTTCAAGATTGGGAGGCTTCTTTCCTGGTATCATTGGTACTCTGAGAACCAATACCAATTCTCCCTGAATGAATGAACGAAGACGAACTTTTTTGTTAAAAGCTCGTGTTATTCGATTCTGATAGATTTCCAAGTGGTGCAAAGTGCACAATCTTTTCTCATCTAACTATTCCAATTCATTAAACCGCTTTTGGGATTGCTCATCTGTAGATAACTGATCACAAATGGCTATTCTGAGTGAGGGCAATTGAACTTCAATTGGCAAGACTGCTTTTGTTCCATATACCAATGAATATGGAGTTGACCGCGTTGCATTGCGAGTGGTAGTCTAATAATCCCATAAAGCATGAAAGAGTTTATCAGGCCATGACCTATTATCTTTATCCACCATCTTTTGCAGTATATTTGAAAGAGTCTTGTTGAAGGATTCTATCTGGCCATTAGCCACTGCATGATATCGAGATGAATGGTTGGACTTAATGTTGTATTCTTGATACAATTTCTTTACCTCAGAAGAACAGAAGTTGGTGTCGTTGTCCGTCAATATGGTATGAGGGACACCAAATCTAGTAATGATGTTAGATTTGATGAAGCTAACAATGCATTTAGAACTGACTTCTTTGAGAGGTACTGCCTCTGCCCATTTGGAAAAGAAATCTGTAGCAGTAAGAATGTACTTAAACTGCTTGGCCGTAGCTGAAGGGTAAGGTCCCACCACATCCATTCCCCATGTGGAAAATGGCCATGAGTATTTAGCTGTATGAAGCAACTCTGGAGGTTTATGAATGAAGTTGGCATATACTTGGCATGAATGACACTTATTTGTGAAATTAACACAATCTTGTATCATTGAAGGCCAAAAGTATCTAAGCCTTCGAATTTGATCAGACAGTCTATGTCCAGACCAGTGGGCACCACAGACTCCTGCATGAACTTCTTTTATGACAGCCATTGTCTCTTCACCATCAATACATCTGAAGAGAACTCCATCAAAACCACGTTTGTAGAGAATTTTCTCGAGGTGGTTTGGGCTATCATAAAGAGCAAAATTGACCACACGTCGCCGGATTTGTTCTTTCTCGGCTCTATCAGGTGGAAGTGTTCCATTTTGAAGGTATTCCCTGATAGGTGACATCCATCCTGTAGTATGACCATACGGTTCAGGAATGGGACTAATTTCATTAATTTCCTCTGTTCTGACTTGAACATAAGGTGAAATTGCACGACGGTGGGCAATACAGATGGTTGTCTCGTCCCGATTTGGATCTGCTAAAGCTGTGGCTATATTAGCCAGTGCATCAGATTGAGCATTTTGTGATCTTGGGACATAAGAAAATGTCGGTTCTGAAGGGAATTCTGACATTAACTCTCTGATGTAATCAGACAAAGGGATTAATTCTTCTTTTCTGATGGCATATCCCCATTGACTTGTTTGATTACCAGGTCTGAATCACCTTTCACCTTTAAGTGATTAACTTGTGCTTGAAGTGCTAATTCCAAGCCTGTAATGAGAGCTTGGTATTCAGCTTCATTATTGGTACCACCTTCCCGCAACAAAAAGGAATAAGGTAACACTGCCTTATCTGGAGAAATGAGCACAATTCCTAAACCAACTTTGTTGAATTTAGGATTTTCCATTTTCTTCCCTGTTGGACTTCTTGAAGCACCATCAAAATACATTTCCCATGTTTGAGGACTCTCTTGAATAGAGAAAACTTCCTCATCAGGGAGTTCGATATCTGAATACGTGTCTTCCACTGAAGGATGTTCAGCCAGGAAATCAGCCAGAGCTTGGCCTTTAATTGCCTTTTGAGACACATACTGAATGTCGAACTGCTGTAAAATAACCGCCCACCTTGCCAGACGTCCTGTAAGCATTGGATGACTAAGGATGAATTTGAGCGGATTATTACGAGATACCAATTGGACCTCATGATGTTGCAAGTAGTGTCTCAATTTATGAACTGAAAAGATTAATGCTAGGCAGCACATTTCAATACTTGAATATCGGGTTTCTGCTTCAAGCATAGTTCTACTGAGATAGTAGAGACTATTTTCATTATTAGCATCATTCTTTTGAGCGAGAAAGGCACCCAATGATCGCTCTAAAGCTGTCACATAGAGGATAAGAGGTCTACCCTCAACAGGTGGCATGAGTACTGGTGGACTCAAGAGGTATTTCTTGAGAACATCAAATGCTTCTTGACATTCTTCAGTCCACTGGTAAGTGACTCCTTTCTTCAATAATTTGGTAAAGGGTAAACTTTTTCCAGCCAAATTAGCGATGAAACGCCGAATATAGGATAAGTGTCCTTGAAGTCCCCTTAATTCTTTCAAATTCTGAGGAGGTGACATACCAAGGATTGATTTGGTCTTCTCAGGATCAACTTCAATACCATGATGGCGTACAACAAAGCCGAGGAATTTTCCTGAGGTTGCCCCAAAAGCACATTTTAAAGGGTTCATCTTCAAATTATGTTGTCGAAGCTTGTGGAATATGACTTCCAAATCAGCCAAGTGATTAGAACGTTGTTTGGATTTAACCACAAAATCATCTACATAGCATTCAACAAACTTCCCTAAAAGAGGTTTGAAGATACGATGCATGGCGCGTTGATATGTTGCACCTGCATTCTTTAAACCAAAGGGCATCACCCGGTAACAAAACACACCTTGAGGAGATCTGAAGGCTGTATATTCCTCATATTCTGGGGCCATTCGGATCTGATTATATCCGGAATATCCATCCATGAAAGAAAGTACTTCATATCCATCCGTCGCATCAATTAAGAGTTCTGTAATCGGAACCAGGAAATCATCTTTAGGACAATACCGATTAAGATCTCTGAAATCGATGCAAACCCTAATTTGTCCATTCTTCTTCTTTACAGGGACAATATTAGCCAACCACTTGGGATATTGAACTTCTCTGATGAAGTTGGCTTTGATCAGCTTATCCACTTCAGCTTCAATTTTGGAAGTATAGGTTGGGTGTGTTCTTCTCGCGGCTTGTTTAAAACCTCGATGTTCTTTTGGTAAACCCAAATGATGAGTAGAAACATCAGGATCAAGCCCAGGAATTTCTGTATAATTCTAAGAAAAAATATCTTTATTTTGCTTTAGAAAAGAAATATACATCTCTTGCTCTTCAAGGGTCATGGCCGCACTAATTAAAGTGGGGTGTGGATCTTTCTCTGTACCCAGATTTACTTCTCTGAGTTCATCCACAGTGGTAGAGATACCCTCTTCAAATGCTGGAGGAGCATCTCTAAGATCTTCCTCTTCCTCTTCATCATGTGTTATTTCTTCCGTTTCTACTTGCAAAGTAGATGAAAAAACGAAATTATCATGATCATAAGAGATGTCAAAATTTTCACATTTTGAAGAAGAAGCTTCCATTTCCGACCCTATTGATGATAAAGGGTCTTCTTTGGGAAATAAAGAGGAGATGATGGATTGAGAATCGACATCATTATTCACCTCTGGTGTTGTTATAACTTCTTCTGGCCTGATTAGCGAAGTATAGACTTGTTGGACTTCATCACCACTTATGCTTTCATCACTGCTTGGTAGGTTACCAATTTCTCCCATGTTCTCTGGCTCGATCGTCGTAATTGACATTATGGATCTTTCCATAAGAGTATTTTGATTTGGGCCTATTTTGTCAATTTGACTAATAGGTAACACATAATCTGTACTGACATGTGAAAATGGATTTATTGAAATTTTCTCTAAACCATATGGAGCATTAACTTTGGTAATTTCCTTTATTGTAGATTTTTTTATTCCTTTCATGTGATAAAATTCCGCCTTAATGTATTGAGACTCACATGTCTTGAACGGGGCCTTATCACCATACAATGTTCCAACTTGACCATCAAAACAGTATTTGAGACATTGATGGTATGATGAAGGAATAGCTTCATGCTGATGTAGCCAGGTTCTACCAAGAAAGATATTGAAAGCTGAGTCTTGATCAACAATCATGAAATCCGAATTGGATACAAGATCTCCAAACTGAGTTCTGAGTGTAACTTCTCCCAGTGGTTCTTGTTCATTTTTATCATATCCCTGTAACATCATGGTAGAAGGAGATAAATCATATTCCGTGAGGCCCAATCGACGAAGTGTACGAATGGGCATGAGGTTGACTCCTGAACCATTGTCAATGAAATCTCTTCGAACATCTACACCATTGACTTTTCCAGATAAGTACAAAGGTTTTATGTGCCCATGCACAACATCATATTCATCTTTATCAGTAAAAGATATCACTGCATGGCATTCTGCAGGATTATTCTCTATGTGATAGATTTCAGCTGCAGCAATTTCAACTTCAAACTCCTGAGGACTTGACAAAGCTTCGATGAGTGCTTCCCGAAGATCTTTCGACAGACTCAAAGCATCCAAAATTGATAACTTGGCTGGTACTTGGGCCAAGTGTTTCAATATATCATACTTTTGATATAGAGGTCTGCGTTTCCCAATAGGAATATGCGGTTTAGCAGGTACCTTGGAAGCAGATGCTTTAGAAGCTGATGCATCTTGTATTGAAGTTGGCAACATCCTTGGTTTTGGAAGATTAGACTGATTAGATCCATTTACTTGCTGAGATAAAGAAGATGGAACCTTTAATAGGTCTTCCAAAATAACTGTGCCAAAACTGAGTTGGCCATTGGCAGAAGAACTTGCTTGTTCTTTTTGAGCATGCTGAAGGGCTCTACCACGAGTTTCTGCTGCATATACAGTGCTAGCAGGGGTAAAATTAGAGTAGTGGCTTCGGAAAGATCCACATCTTCCCCTGTATCCTTAACCTCTAGAACCTCCTCGGATTCCCTTATTTGATACAGGGAATTCAGGCTCATCAAGACTGGAATATGGATCTGTTAATTGAATCATATTAACAGAGCCAAAGATTAACTCTTCGTCTGATAAAGACTCTGCCTGGTTAGCCCGTTTAGGTTGTGCCGTTTGGTGGGACGGTGCCCGTGGTTTTGAAGTAGATGGCATGAAATCTGCCAGAGTCAAAGACAATTTAGGCTTTGATACATACTCATCTTCTCCTGATTCCTCTTTCTTCTTTGAATTGTGCTGCCCTTTTGAGGATTTATCTTTTGATGGAGGCTTTACTACAGCTTTTGTAGGAGACACAATTGGATTCTTCAATTGTGTTCGCAAAATGGAATGGGTCTGATTGATTGTCTTTCTGACCATCCAATCATCATATTTTTTCGCAGTTTTGCTTTTGACTTCCTGCCACTCGCCTCCTTCCTCTGGATCTGTAGCGGTAATACATGCTACATGAGCTGAAGAACCCTTCAATTTGACTTGTCCCAAGTCGACCATCTTTTGCAGGAGGTCTTTAAAGACAAAACACTCCTGGATGGGATGCCCCAACATTTTATGAAAGGGACAATAATTGGGACGGTCTTCATCTCCTTCCTTGTTTGGCCTCTTGGGCACTGGTAATTGAACCAAATTATTTTCCAGAGCTGAAATGAAGTAACCAGGAACTTGCTCACTTCGGAAAGAGTATGTTTTACTCTTCATATCCTCAAATTGTTTTCGTCGTTGATCTTTTTGATCATTTGGACGAAACAGCCTTTGTTGTTGGCGTTCAGGAGGTGGAGCCCTTCGAGAAGATGAAGGTTTTGAAGTATAAATAGGTACAGGTGCTTGTTTAAGCATAACTGTAGCAGTTTCTGCTTTACCCATTCTCCTTCCTGGAGCTGATGGAATTATACGAGATTTAACCTTAGCATGTATAAGGGAATATTCAATCTGTTGAGCGATTGAAGTAAGGTCTTGAAACCCTCCTGTGTATTTCACTTGGATCAATGGTGTGCGTAATTCGTCACACAAATTTGCCACACAGATTGGAAACAATTCCTCCTGAGGGAGTGATAAACTCAGGGAATACCCTAATCCCTTCCAACAAGCAATGAAATCAGAGACTCTTTCATTCTCCCTTTGTTTTCAGTTTGTAAGATCGAAAACTGTCGTTTTTGGAAAAGTTGAGCAAAACTGAAGAAGGAATTTTTGACGAAGATCCTCTCATCTGATGACTGACCGGGATTTCAAGCTTGTATATCAGACAAAAGCTGGTCCTTGCAAGGTTCGCACGAAGCATCTGAGTTTCACTGCTTCTTTCTGCTCTGGAGTTCCCATCATAGGATCACAACAAGACACGTAATGTGTCAAATGTTGTTCAGGGTCGCCTGATCCATTGAATGTAAGGAAAACAGGGTTTCCAAAACTGGATGGAGGAGAAATTGAATCTACCCATTCAGGGTAAACTTTCTTTTCAGGTTGAACTTGCGCCCGTTTCCCTTCCATAGTTTCTAACCGAGCTGTTAATGACTCAATAGTAGTTATTAACTTTTGAGAAACATCAGGTTGAACTTGGTTTTGGGTAGGTGCAATGAATGGAGTTTGGACAGACGTGGTGGTTGGTGCTGCAACTAATGGTAGTGCTGCCAACCATTGTTGCGTTTGACCCGTAGGATTAGACCTCTGAGGGTGTACTGATAAAGTAGGATATTCCTGATCCATCTTAGTAGTTACAACAAATTCCTTCGGCTGTCGGACTTCAGAATTCTTAAGAAGAAGACTACTCTGAAGTAGTTCTGCATTCAACCTTCTTAATTCTTTCATTTCTTCCTCCTGTTGTGCAAATCTTTGCTCTAATGAGAGCGATTGACCTCCTTTAGAGGAAGGATGAGAAGTAACCTGATTCTTTCCTTTCCCCTTATTGGATCCTTTTCGGAGAGGGGGAAGTGGGTTACTTGAAGGAATACCTAGATTTTGGGTAAGCCTTTGATTACGTGTGTTCACACCTTCTTCATTTAGGTCTGTGTGTGCAACTTCTTGAGCAGGAACCTCTTCGTCTGATCCCTCTGATTGAGCCTCATCTGGTGAATCAGTAGCAACGGCATTGATGACGTTAATGGATGCATATTGCATGGAATCCTTTCTATCAGCATTTCTGTGATATTATCTTCTTCCATGTCCATGATGAGACATGGAATTCCGTTGACTTGATCCCTTAGGAACTTCTTGGAGAACCGTCACTTGGAGAGAATCTCCTGATAGCTTGGCTCTTTGTTCCTCTTGAGACTTATTCCCTAATCGAGAAAATACTGACTTTATCTGAGGGGGGATTGAGGATTTGAAAAAGTCCCCAGTCCGGTGGACTGGGGATGTTCCTGCTGCTTCTGCTCAACTCCTCGAATCCCATTTGTTAACTCTGAGGGTTGGGTTAGAGAAGTCCCCAGTCTGACAAGCTGGGGTGTCTCTTGACATGCTATGTCTGAGATCTTCTTAAAATCTCTCTTGATCTTGCGAATCTTAGTTCAGAAATTAGTTGGATGCATTAACCTGTATCCACTTTTATCACCTGGTTCAACAGACCGTTGGATGATTTCCGAAACTTCTGTCATTTGATGAAGTGTTTGCTCCAGACGAGAGGCTTGTGCAATATTCTCTCCTGCTTGATGTAGGAGCAATTCAACAACTTGTTCTCTATATACTTGATTTTGAGAGGAACTAGTTGAAGCATGTTCTTGATCAAACCTTTGATTATGAACAAAGCCCATTGACTGTGGCCGGCCATGGGCAATAACATTGCATGAGACCATTTTCGGCGGGCTTTGCTGACTGGAAAGCACTGTGAAATGTAGTGCTCCGTGAACACCCCATCCTCTGATATGAACATCAGATGGAGCATTGGCAATTAACTGACGCAATTTTCTTAGTGCGCCAAGGCATGAATGTTGAAGGGTTCTTTGTTGCTTTTCAGCTTTCGGATACTGAGAGACTGATAGAGATGCCAAATCAATCTGGCATTGTAACCCTTCTATTATCTTAATATGATTTTCATAATCACCGTAAGATAATACTTTCTTCTTAAATTGACAAATAGTCTTCCATATGTTGAGACGAATATCATGGATTCCATCATCCGTCAACATCTTTGGAATGTCGTACTGGGAGTCAGCCAAAGGCCAAAACATGACTGGTACTTCACCTTTTTCCAGTTTTTTCCTCATGTTCAGCATTTCCTCTTTATCATTAAATGAAGATTCTTCTACCTGTTTGGACCAGAGTTGGTGTTTCCTTATTGCTTCATCAGATTCAACAAGATTGGTAGAGAGATCACTATTCATGCTGGAAGATGAATGACCCAGGGATGGTTCGGAGAATAACCTGAACCCTAGGATATCTTCTGATGGAGAAAGAGTTTCACCTGCTGATAGTAAAGCATCAGACATAACTGGTTTTACGTTTGCAAGTGCCTCGAGATAGGAGTACTTTCTCGTCACTACATTGCCTTCTGAAGAATTTTCGAGATAACGTGAATCACTACTGCGGAGAGGACTTTCGCAGCGAAGTTCATCACCATGAGGAGGACCGTCATGATGGGATACAACAATATATGAAATCTCTTTCTCCTTGGTCTTCTGACCACACAGAGGGTTCCTGTGGCTCTCATCTGAAGAAGAAACTTCAAGATTGACCGAACTTTCATGAAGCAAGCCTTCATGAGGAAGTGTCTGTTGAAGACCTTCAAAATTAATGTTCCCGTCATTGAGAACTGAGGGAGTAGAATCTTGAATTCTGATAGATAAATGTCTGAGGGCTTCAAGAACTCCAGCATCGAGCAAGGCCTTGTTGCATATTGGCCTTTGATCTCCTGACTGTTCTAGGAGGATCTTTTTCTTAGATGCCTTCTTACTCACTTTAGAAACCACTTGTTGACGAAAGTGGTTACTCTGAGCAGGTGTATGTGCCTGATCAGGAAATATGGTCAGGTTAGGCTGACGATCTCCACTCAAATCAGGTGTATGTGCCTGACTTGGTTGTCCGTTTGATATGGGGGAGTATTCCCCATAACCCTCTTGGAATGGAACAGATGTGTGTGTCTGTTTCGGAGTGAATCGTTGATGTGTCACTCCACTGCTAGGGATAGATTTATGTGTTTGTCCCTGAGATGATGTTGAAGCTGTTATGATATCCTGGCAAGCATCCAGAATATGAGCAGGAATTTGCTTCTGCTCTTTCACCATTGAAAAAATATGTTTGGTGACTTCAGCTGCCGGAACGGGGATATACGTCCATTCCGGGCTTGGAGTAGGTGTATGTGCCTGCTCCTGTCCTCCTTTTCCTGTCAGTGAATCCTGACAGTACTCAAGTGTGGAGGCAGAGAGTTGAGTCTGCCTCCTGTTTGTCGTCGGGGCTTTCCGACTGACTTCTCCGTGCGCTACCAAGCGAGACTATTGGTAGGCTTGATTAGTATTAGCAGGTGTATGTTCCTGCTGATTACACTTCGCCAAACGCGGTTGACGAGATCCATCATATGTAGTCAGACGAGTCTGCTGAC
This sequence comes from Viscum album, assembly GCA_963277665.1. NCBI lineage: Eukaryota > Viridiplantae > Streptophyta > Magnoliopsida > Santalales > Viscaceae > Viscum > Viscum album. The sequence goes on along the minus strand of OY728163.1, from coordinate 75,705,596 downwards.
TAACTGGTGATGTATAAGCAGGTGTATGTTCCTGCCTATAGTACTCCGCCGGGATTGCTTGGCAGGATTGGCGTGATGCTGCCAGACGAGTCTGCTGGACAGCGGAATTAAAACATACAGGTGATTGTGCCTGCTCGTTGTTTTCCACCATGTTAGGTTGGTGGACTTCTCCGGAGATGGCAGGGATGACAACCTGTCTATTGTTAACCGGATTCCATCTCTGGCGGTTCATTTTTCCTGCTCGGGTTCGAGGAACCTGAGCTGAATGCCTGGAGTCGGTACCCTCATCATGTTGAGGGCGGACTACCACACGAGTCTGGCGGCGATTGTTGATGGGAGCCCTCGAGAAGGAATCCTGTCTTTTTGAATTAAGGCCCTGCGGGACCTGCTCATTCACTTCCTCAGAGTAAGGGAATGAATGGAAATTGCGTTCCGGGGATAATGACCCGAAACGGTTGGAGATGGTAGTCAGCACCGCCTGCTTCTTGATCGCTGGTCGCCGTTGTCCGGACGACCAGGTAGAGTTGTTAACTTGGAGGGCTTGATGAGCGGCATCCAGAGTTGGGATAGTACCGTTGCGATGGTACTCCTTAACCAGTGCATTAGAAACCAAGCGTTGAAGACGCTGAGTTGGTGATGTCATCCTCAGAGCGGACGACGTTCCAGCAGGAGTAGTAGCATTGGTTTTCACAGCAGCATACCTCACAGTAGAGGTGTTCACAGCAGCAGTATTCACAGGGGTGAATTTAAGGAAATCCATTTTGCAGAACATCTTGAGAAAAGAGTGCATGTTCCATATAACAGACATAATCAAGATGAATCCGGCCACTGCATCTTTTGGATGAGCACATGTCAATGATTTCTTTGTTGGCCCAAGGGTCCTAACAAATAAGAAGAATATCACTTTAACTTGGTTAAGGATTCACATCGGGTTCACCATTTTTGTTTCCTCACGGATTTCGGGGATGACCTCGTTGATTTGAGATTCAAACGTTCCGATCGGTTTCTAGCGGGTTTGTTTGTAGAACCGGAAACATCCAATGATTCCACATCCGTTTGTACCTACTTTCCAAAGGTAGGCACTCATTAGCTTGTGGACTGATGAGGCTTAGGAATTTGCATTGGTCGAGAGGATGGGAGGTCGGGCTCATCACACCTTTTTGAGGGGAATTATTGTCTACTCCGGGACTCTCTTTATAGATTTAAGTTATGTTCATGAATCCTTATTACATTACCAAGTATAAAATGTGATTTCCTTTAGTTTTAACAATCAATGATTAAATATGAAAGAAATTTAGAGAATCTTTTATATGTATTCGAGGTTCTTCATCAAAAGAGAATCATCTATATCTGTTTAGAGATTCTTGGTCAATGGTATCCTTCAAAACATTTATATAAAAGTCTCTTGGTCATTATGATGACCAGGCTGGTTTTAAAGCCACTCAGTGGGGCACTTGAAGTTTATCGTCATTCAGAAGGACATGTATTATTTCAAAGTTGGGATCGAACCCATAAATGGGCTACCTACGTATCCTTTGGAAAATGAATCAGAACCCACGTAGTTCGAGTAATGGAGTATGATGTTTATGATTGATGGCTCAAAGAATAATGTCATAATTACCTTTACACTCTAAGCTCACATGAGTCATGCTCGGTGTGAGAAACAAGAGGTATTGGTAAAAATTAGACAATTGTGCCATGAAAGATGCAATCATAAGAATTTATTTGGGGCTTATGTATGTATGATTGACCAGATAGATGAAGGTTTAGGATTTACTTTTAGGGAGAAAATCCAGGAACAGGGTCCATAAAGGTATATATGCTTTATGGAGATTTGAATACTCTAATCTTGGGGCTTTCTCCTAAGGAGGATGCCCAAGTTAGGAGGGGACTTATGATTGGGTTTTACTCCTGAAAAGGAAACCCAAATCAAGGGTAAATTAGGACTGGTTAAGAGAAATTTAAGGGGGCTTGGGGTTTACTCCTGAAAAGGAAACCCAAGATTATGACTGGGACTTACTCCTAAAAAGGAGGCCCAGGTTAGGGGACTTGGGGCTTACTCCTAAAAAAGGAAGCACAAGATTATGACTGAGTCTTATTCCTGAAAAGGAGACCCAGGTTAGGGATTAAGGTTTGGGGCTTACTCCTGAGGAGGATGCCCATATTTGGGAACTTTAAGAATTTGGGGCTTACTCCTAAAGAAGGATGCCCAGATTAAAGGATTTATAACTGGGGATTATTCCTGAAAAGGAGACCCAGGTTAAGGATTCTCTCATCTTAAAGGATTGGGTTGAATGAATGAACTCTCAATATTTGGTGACATAAATATGTATAAATCACTAGGTTTTGAGAGAGATTCCATCTAATTCCCTTCAGATAAGGAAGTCAAATCAAGAAATCATGCCATAAATGGCTTTGAAGAGTATCTTGAAGACTGAATCTTGAATAGGAAAGGTGAAATGGCTTAAGAGGGGTAAAAAGGGCAAGATAGGCACCCAAAAAGGTAGGGGTGCGCAAGTCTTGAAAGGCGCGCAAGTATTGCGGCGGCGCGCAAGTATTGGTAGCGCAAGTATACCTACGCGACATGTGGGGTACTTGCGCGATTTTCAACCAGTATTAGAATACTTGAGCAACTCCTTTTAATCACTTTTAGAATCCTCTTGAGGTTCTTCCAGAAAAGGGACGTGCAAGTTATATTGAAGGAAATAAGTCGGCGCGCAAGTGTTGATAAGTTTCAACACTTAGGCCTTCCTTCTTCTCTTTAGATCTTCCGTTCTAGGTAAGAAATTACCTTAGAAGTGTTCCGGAAGCTTTGAGAAGAGACTTGGGCGTCGGGAGCTTCAATCCGAGTTTCTGAAAGAAAGATCCTCTCAAATGGGGGGCCCAAAGGGTCTATTTATAGGCAAAAGAAGACCCTGGGCGGTTACCGGGCGGTTACCACTTAGGTCGCGCAAGTGACTTGCGCGACCAAGGGTGTCGCGCAAGTGTACTTGCGCGACAGTGAGATAACTTGCGCGGTGCAGTTGCTGTTGATCCTTTGTTCATGCCTTTGTCGATTTTTGATATTTTCTTCAAAGGTTGAATCACTTTGAGCTCAGATATTCCCCTTTTCCGATCTTTAGATTCTGTGACGAAAGGAGCGTCAACAATTATTAATAATATTTGATCAAATAGACATTGATGAGAAGTTTCCAATTTATAGAATAGAACTTCCCACTTCTTTCGGATATGAAGGGAAAATTGTCCATTTTTTCTTCTTCGATGTATAGGGGATCATTTTTTCTTTTCCAAGTATCAACATCCATAAATATCATGTATGACCATATATTTTTATGTATCTTATCCCTAAACCATGATTTATATCAACTCCATGTGATATCTTATATATCATAACTTTGTGATATCATTTTATATAAACACGCCGAAATATATTTTATATGAATTTACAACAAATTTTTTATCATAAAAACTTATTTTATATAAAGATAAAAATCTTTTTTATGAATAAAACTTCTTCTATATGAATAGAATAACATCTTCCATATATAGAGAAACTCAGTAGATTTCCCATTTTTCATATCTCTCATATAGATAACCAAGTTTTGTATAAAGTAAATTTCCCATGAATGTAGACAGGAACATATTTCATATATAGGGAAAATCCATGAATTTTTTATTCTATATATTATCCATATATATAATCAAAATATTTATATAGGAAAACACATTGGATTTTCCATTCTACACATATTCCATTAAGATTTTATCAAATCATTCAAAGTCTTGTAGCACCAGACTAAAAAAACTACTTCAATATCAAACCATAACTCTTTAAAATTTTTATTACAATGACATAAACTAACAACTAAAATTTAATTGACCATAAATAAAACTTTACAAGTTATAGATCCAAAAATTATACCCCTTTAGATTGTTTTTTATATCCCTATATTCTCTATCCACGTCAAACAACCTCAACCACTTCCTATACATGGACATCCTTCCACTTACTGAGAATATAATAAATATACTTTTCCAATACCTTAAATAGCCCCCCCCCCCATAACATTAAACCTTTATCCCCTTTTGAAAAGGAAATTCAAAGGTTTGATTCCTCTAAAGATGGGAATAAATCCTATATAATGCAACATTTGATGAGGTTGTTCCTTAAGCTTCCCTCTTACTCACCATTCACTATTGTAATCATAGTCTATTAATTTTCACTATTCTTCAAAAACAAAAACTATCAGCAATTAGAAAAAATGGTAAAAAAATATGATGACCAAGAAAACATTCATCAATATTTTCTCTAACCCTATATCAGCTTAGGCTTTATGTCGAAAATAGGGGAGTATTCAAATGCTCACAATGGTTTCTATAGAATTCAGATATGTCTTCCACTATTTTGAATATCTCCCCAGGGGTAGCATCTCCCCTTACCTTTATACACTAAAAACTATAAACACTTATATAAAATACAACCATTAATGTGAAATTTGTTGTATATATATATATAATGGGGTGAGGAGTTTCTTGAAAACCCTTTTTAGGGGGAAGAATGTGGTTGAACAACAAGGTTTAACCTATGATTCAAAAAAACTGGTGTATTAAGGGATTTTTCCATATTATCATATATCTGAAGATTAATTACAACATACTCTAAAATTAAAATTTCATGCTTACCATTTTATTTTATTAAAGTAAATATTAGATAAATGTGTTTATTCTAGAAGTGTTGAACAGAATTATTAGTTAGTTTAATAGGACTTTTTTCTCTTAAAAAAAGCTATAGGTTTCTTCACCTTTTTACCTAGATCGTCTAGTTTTTTCCTTATCCATAGTATTTCTATACAATATTTTGTAAATATTATGCATTATTCTTCTAAAATACTAAGTGAAGTAATTTATTTAATTTTTCTCAAAAAAACATCATAATTAATATTAATAAAAAATTAACATACTTTTATTTATTTTCTACTTGTCACATAACCAGCCCAATCTACATCAGATAAAGTTGAAACTTCATGCACATTTTTGTCTTGGAATAATAATCCATGATCAAGAGTGCCTCAGATGTATCTCATGATTATATTCATTGGTTCCAAGTGTTCTTATTTGGTATTACTTTGAAATCTAGATACAAAAAATCTATCATAGTAAAATTCAGAATGAGTTATTTTTATATACAGTAAAATTCTAATAATTCGTATATAAATAGTAGGATTCACTACCTTTCCATATTCTCTCTTCAGATTCTTGGTTACAACTATACTATTATTTAACATGGTATTTAAATCATAAATTTAATAGTTCCTAATAAGGACTCTTGAAAAATACTTTTATGAAATAAAAGATTATTTATCCCTTTGAAAACATTACATATTTAGGAAGTAAGTTATCTCACTTAACATATACATATCACATTCAGTGCTCTTTATATTAGAAAACTCCATCACTAATTGATATTTTCTCCCATTAAAATAATTTAATCCATATAGAATAATTCCATGATCTTTTCTTCATTTTAAATCTACACATTTATATTATGATCAACTTCACCTCTTCTAAATTTTTTTATCAGATAGGAATCACATTTAGGGTACCATGCACGTGGTTCCTACTTTAATTCATAAAAACCCTTCTATAATTTTCACACTATGTGTCCATACTTTTAAATAAATAAACCCATGGTATGAATTATATTAACTTCCTCATTTATAACTCCATTCAAAAATGTGGTTTTCACATCCATTTGAAATAATTTAAAACCTATCTAAATATTCATAGCTAATAAGAGTTTAATAGACTCAATTTTCACTACTGGGGTGAAGGTCTCATTTGAATCTAAACCACTGATTTTTTTATAGTAATTTCACACTAGAAGAGCCTTATTCAAAACTACCTTGTCTTATTCATCATTTTTATTCCTAAAGGACAATTTAGTTCTAATTACATTTCGATGTTAAGTTCTTTCTACAGGTGTCCATGTGTGATTTTTATTAATTTGACATATATCCTTATTCATGGATTTCACCCATTCTTTATCCTTTGAATATTACACAAATGATATAGCCTCTACCATGGAAATTATATAATCTAGTTCCAGTTTCCTCAATCATCAAGTTCAAGTAGGTGTAATGTTGTCTCCAATGATATTATATAGATCAAAATTTATCCTATTTTCCCATTAAGATGTTGGATCAGATTGTTCATATATAGTTTCCCCCATAAATTTAGTTTTTGAGACTTATTATTTTGAGTGATTTTTTATAGTTTCTATATTTTTATCATCTTTTTCAGATAACACAACATAAAGAGATCTTCCATATTTATTCCTTTCTCTCTCCTTAATAAATTTAACACCATTACTCTATAATTTTTCCTAATAATTTAATTAAACATTTATATGAATAATTATTCATAGGATATCCAAAAAAATATTCCCTAATCATCTACATCACCATATTTATCTTATTTCTCTTTATTTTAAATATAGTATTTACTTATAAAACCAAAAAGTGTGTCAATGATGGATTCCTCCCATTCCATATTTCTTAGGTAGTTTGATCTTATATGGTGGTTCACAATGCCCAATTTTGAATATAAATAATAACTTTAATACCTCTTTCTAATAGTATCATGATACACCATATTCTATTAATAATTTCTCCTCTATGTTATTGACTACATGATTTCAATATTCAAACACTCCATTTTTTGTGGTGTTTTAACCAAGTATATCTCATGCTTGATGATATGTTTTTCAAGAAAATTTTCAAAATCAATGGAACTATTTTCCATATTATTTTATCAAAGTGTTTTTATGGATAACATTCTTTTATTTTTTGCTCTCCTCCCATATATTTTCATGCATTCCATTATCTTTCTCATGATTCAAAAAAACATCATGCATGATATTAAACTATAATTACCAAAAATGAGTATAAACAATTTATATCCAAATGTGCATAATATATTCATAAGGATACATCCATCAGTATGAACCAAGTCTATATAATTAGATGCTAATTTATTCTATTTTTAAGGGCATCAAACCATCTTTTTGTACATACATGCATCAAACCTTTGTTCTAAACCACAATTTATATTCATAATATCCATTACTTCCTTTGATTTGGAAAAAATATACTTGATTTGATGATGAATATGTCCAATCCTTCAAAACCACATATTTTTTTATTCTTCTATATTTTAAAAAAAATGTTCTCTTTTTTATTAAATTTATTGAGTTTATTGCTTATTCACTGGCCTTTTATGAGGTATTTTCCATATTTATTATTGATCAAACATAATATTCAATTAAAGGTAAATTTATTTCTATAATATCATAACAGACCACACTAAACATATTATTCAATAGACTATCTATATAATTAACTTTAGTATTCCTAAGTTCATCTCTCATAATATGTGTCTTACATTTTACCTTTCTATTCAAGGAATCATCATTTCCAGACTAAAATATACCATCTATATCCACCATCATATTTTATATAATTTATTCATTTTAAGTTATGTGGGATAGGAACCAATTTTTTAGGATACTAATTTTATTATTTATTGTTTTACTTAGTGTAACTTTTTCCAGATTCACATTCTCTTTTATCTTAATTTCATTCTAATAGAGACCAGATCTGGTTGGGATCTTAGATGGTATCACTATTTTTTCTCTAGTGTGAGAAACACTATTAAAATCACCTTTTTCATCTAATTTATATTATTTATTTCTTAAGTTAATTGAATTATAATAGTTTATTTTCATTCACATTTTATTTCTATAAAGAATGTTTCTATATCTTCTTATAATATAAAATTTTTCTTTATGCCCAAAATTATAATAGTTAAAAACATATGCACAAGAAGAGTTTGTTCATTGAGATTAATGATATAAGGCCTTTTTCTTTACACACTAACCAGTTCTTCTCCCCTTAGATAAATTTCATCATTTTAGTAGTAGGTCATTGTGTGTCTAATAAAGCCACAAAACTAGCATTTCGTGAATATAAAAATATTTTCAATTCTATTTCTCAATGTATCTCCTTTCCTTTAGTATTTATTTGAATGATGACAAGTTTTTTAGGACTAAAAATTATTCTCAATATTCTAATTTTCCTTAATAAATAGAGTTAATTCACTTGAATTTTGGGTCATATATTTTTATCTAATACCATATTTTTCTATACACCAAACTCATTTTTCATTAAAAGTTTTCTCAGAAAAAATTATGCCTTACTTGGATTTTTTTAAATTTCTTTATAAAAAATAACTAAAATTTCATCTTTTTTTTTGATTCATCATATTTAATTTTTGTATCTTATTTACTGGTCAGGGTAACCACTTTCTTTTCTAGTTATTAAATTATTATTTCCTTTTCATTTAATAAAACATTTAGAATATCAATCTACTTAATCTACTATTCAATATTCAATTTATAGTTAATTACTTATAAGGTACTTTTATGTCTATATTTTTTTATCTCCGGACTCCTTAAATATACAATTTATTTAATCCAAAATCCAATAAAAATATTTTATGGATTATTTTATGGGTGAACTAGTTTTCTTATTCTTGTTTCATTTTATATCAAGATCTTCAATATATCCCTATAGTTAAACATTGAGGTCAACCATTCCCCTAGGATATTGATAATTATCCCCTTTAGATTTCTATTTTAATTTCATGTCTATCATATCACCCACTCTATATTATATAAATGAATTTTATTCTTCCTCTAATTAATATTCATTATCATTATACTATTTTCTTATAAGTCTATTTTATTGAAATTTCTTTGTGGAAGAGATTATGTTCTTAAAGTCTATTCTATATGGAAAATTATCTCTTGGATTTTATGTTTTTTCAGCCTCCTCCTATTCACCATCAAACCTCCTTAGACACCTTGTTGTTATATATCTAGATTTTCCATAACAAAATCAATCCAAAGGTTGATAACATTTAAATCTTCTATTACCTCTTAAAATTTTTTACCACTGGATACAATTTTTCATCATAAACCTCATATAATACATATCCCCCATTAGTGATGTCTAGATTATATATAGAATTGAATTATATTTCTTTTTTAAAATACTTTTTTTTACCCTTAGGTCTATCCCACATCTCATATACTACTAAGCTACTATGAAAATCATCCATAGAAAGTTATGCTACGATTCATTCATCAAGAACAAAAAAAATTGGGTAGTCAATAAGTGGAATTTTTCTCAAAATTGTCTTTATAACATTCACATCCTATATATACTCACTAAGTGTTTGTATTTCTCCTAAAAACAACAATATTTTTGTAGAAGAAGCTATCAATATTTTCATCTGGACACATCAATAAAACATGTATCTTATTTTTAAAAACCAAAAGTTCTACATTCTTTACATTATTGTCTCTGAAAAAGATATTTTCCAACACATATAACATAGATTTTGAAGGGGTATAACACATCACCTTTGTGTATATTACATTTGAGAAATATAATGACCGTATCTTTTATAAATGAAATTCCTTTCTGTAAAATGGGTAAATTATATATTAAGAAATTAAATTATAGAAAACATGTACACTACTTGGGTTATTTTAGATATTTATAGGTAATATAATATTGGATTTAAAAGACCATTAAGCATTATAACCATTCATAGTATAGTTTTCATATAGTGATCATATTATTAGTATATATAGAGCTTTATGATAAATCAATCTGACATAGATAAAGGAATATTTAAACTCAAATAGGAGGATTGTACCCTATGAATCCCATTTATCAGAGATTCTAACGGAATACCATCACTGTAATTTTCCCTTGACCAATACCAAGAAAATATTTAAAAACTTCATCATGAGTAAAACCTTTTATAGGTGAATTTCAAGGTCATTGATATCACGGTCGAAACCAAGTTTTTTAAACCATCCAAATAAAGATTCACCATTGCACACCTAACCATTAGGGCATTCTCTAGTGCAATAAAGGGATATGTATCTAGACCTTAAGAGTATGAATTTTTATTTTTTTAATAATTATTATATTTACCTTTTATTATACCATTATAATGATTAAATAATAAGTTTTAAAAATTTATATTTTGATATGATGAGATGTAAATTTTATTTTTTGTGAAATATATAGTTCCAATTGAGACACACCATTTTATGAATTCAAAAAATTTTGAAATAAATGATATTTTAATAAAAAGTTATTATTAAATAATATCTGTTAAATATGAATGATAATATAATTTTATGACGTAAAATTTAATTTTTATATGGCCTATAAAATTTTATTGTAAAAAAACATTATTTTTTAATAAATATGTATTTTTTTAATTAAAATTGTAAATTATAATATTTGGAGAATTATTTTTAAATAATAAATATTATTTTTTAAATCACCGTTTCAAAAATTATCTAATAGTTAATTTCATATAATTTTCTGATATAATCTATTTTTTGGGTAAAAATTAAATAAGGTATGTATAATGAAATTATAATATCCCAAATGTTATGTAATAAATAATATAAAGAGTATCCATGATAAAAATTATGATTCCCATTAAAAAAATTATGATATTTTATTAATTTTATAAACCCTTAATAAATCCTCCAAAACCTATATTATATTTTTAAGTTTTAAAATAAATTCTTTATAAACTTGATTCCCTTTCACATAAACATGGGTATTGTTTTAACGAGTTCGGTTCTTGGAGATATAAAATAAATAAATTCACATCTATTTTTAGAAACTATGGAAAATCATTACATGGTTTTTCATTTGAATTAATTTTTCATATTGAGTCAAAAACCTAAGTTTAGAAATTAAAAAAGAAATCACCTCTATTTTTCTATAAAAACACACCCAACCTACAATTTATCTTCACTCAAACCCTTGGGTCATGAAGTTACTCTACCCTTACCTCTCTATCAGCTTCCCACGGTGACCCAAAGATCATAGTAATCTCCTCCCTTGATTTTAGAACCACTCTCTCAATGTATGGGATCCTCTCTTACTCTAATTTATTCAAGAACCTTTATTATATTATGTCATTTGTTTTCCAATTCTTCATCTTGGGAATTTTTTTTACACTCCCCTCTTACTATCATTATTTCCATGTGATGAGAGAAACATTTCACTCTCATTTAACCCTAACATGAATCTTTATGTATCCCTTATATTATTCTAAAATTATCCTATAATTTTCTATACTAAACATCTGTATGGAGAATACCCATCCTCATCTCCACTCAAGAATATTCACATACATTTACCTATGATTCATTTATTGGTGACTTCTATGTATGTAACCCATACACCTTAATAATGGGTTTAAAATTTATCAAATATGTCCTTATCTTGTGTGATCTATTTAGACAGCTTATTCATATACATGATATGAATGTGATGGGTGGTCCTAGAGTTGTATATACCATCCAATGTATTGGGTGATGTTTTTTTCTCATGATACATTATGTATGGGATTATAGAGTAAATCTAAGACATTATGGGACTCTATCCACCATAAGATGTTGTCTTGGAAGTTATCCATGACTTATTATTATGTCATATTTTAGGTTGTTTCCACATTCCGATGTTTCCTCCATGTTATCATCTTATATCATGATTTTATATTTAAGTTTATAATTATCATCCCTTTTATGTCTCACTGGTATGCCAATTGAATAACATTTACTTATCTCATCATGTTATGTTTTGGTTATTCCCTAATTTGGATTTATATCTCACCCCTTTCTTATCTACATCCCCAGGTAATCCCATACAGTTTTAGAATAGAAATTGATTTTTATGATCATGTCCATTTTAAAAAAATTATACCACATTATGGTTAAATTGGAACCGGAAAAATTACCACAAGACTCTAAAATTGACATAAAATTTGACAGTTGTACTGATGTGTAGAATAAAATAAAAGGGGACATTGATCTAGGATCATTTTTCACCTGGAGTATGATAAAGAGGCCTTATTTCTCACATGGTTTGATAATCCTTGGGGATATGATTTGATAAATTTACAAAATCACTATTAACCATTATTAAGGGGGGGGGAATTCCTATATGAGTTTATGTTAGGAAATAGATGATGGATAAATTATAATAAAACCTAGAAATTCATTGGTTAAGAAATATATGTAATTTATTATTCATCCCTTTAGTATTCATGGTTTCCTATTATATGTTTAACAGTTTGAAACTTGTGGTCTCTAAGGAAATTTTGGATAAAGTAAATAATTGAAACCAGAATCGAATAGTGAAAGGAAGTCTTAGTATCCCTTTATGAACCTTAAATGTCATATGTGACTATGGTTCCATGAATTCCTTCATATTAAACAATTTTAGTATAACTATTCAAACACTACCTCAAAAAATGGAAGTCGAGATATTAGTGAAAGTGAAAAATGGGATAATTATTGCATCCCAAGTATATAACTCCTCCCTTATCAAAATTTGGAGGATGAATTTCCCAAAAAACCTTACAATGCTCCCTTTAGGGAAATTTTATGTCATTCTGGCCATGGATTACGTTTCCTAATATAGATCCATCATATTTTTATGATTTAAGGAAATAAACATCTATATTTAAAATATACCTATTATTTTATACAAGTTCAAGTAGAATGATAAATCTCCTTCAGTGTCATTATATCAAGGATGGATATTATTTTCTTATGAGAAAGTGTATCTAGATTGAATGATAGATACTAGGGAAAATATCATCCTAAGTTACATTCCCATTATAATGGAATTCGTTAATGTATTTCCAAAATAATTTCATGGTCTTACTCCTAGACAAGAGGTTGATCGTTCAATATAAATTATACCTAGAGTTTTTTCTATATCCAAGACACCGTATAGAATGTTCATTATTGAGATTAAAGAGCTGAAGATACAATGATAAGTGAATCTAGATAAATATTTTATATTCCCAATAGATTCACTATGGGGTGCACCGGTCCTCTTCATAAAAAATAATGGTGTTTCAATGAACCTTTTTATTGATTATCTAGAGCTAAAAATCACAATATATAACAAGTATTTTATTCCATGAATTGATGACTTGTTCAATCAGCTACATAGAGCTTGGTACATCTCTAAAGTGAGTATTTGGTCAGGATATTATCAAGTAAAGTTAAATAAAAAACATATCCCCAAGAATATTTTTTGTATAAGTTACAGGCACAATGAGTTCATAGTGATTCTAATTGGAATCACTAATTCTGTCGAAATATTTATGGTATTGATGAATAGAGTCTTTACGGATTACCTTGAAAAAAATTTGGTAGTATTTATAGATGATATTCTTATCTACTATAAAAGAAAGGAGGAAAAGAAAGGGAATTTTAATTATTTATTAAGTAGTTTTAAAAGGAAAAATTTATTTTAAAATTATAGTAAATGTTTCTTTCTGGATGGAGAAAGTAAATTTTAGGGGAATTTTAACACCATAAAATGGGTATTTGGGGATCCTTTAAAAATATATCAATTTAAGGATGGTCCGTACCAACATATATGATATAAATACATAGTTTCCTTGGATTTTATAGGTACAATCATTGATTCTTGAGAAACATATCATGATTTTATATCACACTAATAAAGATAACTCAGAAGGGTGTCAAGTTTTCATGGACTGGTAAAGGTGAACAGAGAATTAAAGAGTTGAGGAAGATGATAATCACTACACATGTCCTCACATTACCCACCAGAGGGGAAGGGATTTTAATTTACATTAATGTATGAAAAATGTTCTTAGGTTTTGTACTCATGAATGATAACAAAGTTAAATCCATTACCTCCACTAATTATAGATCCATGAGAAAAACTACCCACCACATGATTTAGAATTGGTTGTAGTGATCTTCAAGATTATTATTTGGAGAAATTATCTCTATGTTGGGACCAAGTTGAATGGAGAATAAATTTTGAAGAGTTAGCCTTTGCAAAGTGTTGTATTTTGTTGTCAAAGAAGATAAATCAATTCACTTTGTAGAAGGATCACAAATCAGACGATGCTTTGCTGGTATGTTTTTCTCAAATATCATAAGTCAGGAGAACTTGTGATGAAAGCCTTATGATAGAAAGGGGTAGAAATGATGAAGCCAGTCATATATAGTTTTTATTGGAAGGAGTGATGCTGCTAGAAGATAGGGAAGTTTTTGTACTTCCCATTGCAACTCTGACGGTGCTAAAGCTGATCTATCAAAGGATAAATATCACGATAGTGGGATTCATGATAAGAGAAGAAGAATGATTATGGTAAGTAGTAAAGAGATAAAATGACAAAGCAATAGACAATCTTGGGACGGCAGAAAAGCACATTTTAAGGTGGCGTTGTTTTCCAGTGTTTGCCAGATTTTAGGGCCTGAAAATCGGGAGATGAAGAAATGTGCTTGGAAATGGATGTTGCGAGCATGATTGAAGTTGGTTTATAATTTCACATTCAAGGAGTTATTCAAGGTCAGAACATTGAAAAATGACCATGGAATGGAGTGCGTGGAAATTTAGGCATGTTGCGCGCAAAAATAAAGTGGTTCGCGCAATATATGCGGGTTGCGCGAAATAGGAGCGGGTTGCGTGAAAAGTTGGATCATTGCGTGAAATATTTGTGGGATGTGCAAAATAACTGCGGGATGTGCGAAATAGAGGAATGATGTTTTTCGCGGAAAAGGTGGTTCGAGATCAGAAGCTCAAAAATTGGCAAAGGCGTGAAATGCGCGAAAGATTTGAGCAGTGCGCGAAATATGATGTCGCGGGAAAGATTGGGTTTTCGTGCAATTGGTGCTTCGTTCTTAGAAGGATGAAAAATGGAAAAGGCATGAGGTGCGCGAAATATTGAAGCATGGCGCGAAATATGAAGTTTCATAAAAGAGGTTTTACGCGCGGGTTAGTGTTTTTCACGCGGGGTCAAAAATGCCTATAAATATGAGGCTAACTATTATCAGTTGTTAATGCTCAACACTTAGAAGAAATCCCGAGCTCTGGTGCGCGTAAATTATATGCTAAGTGAGTTGCGGTAAAATAAAGAAGTTTGCATGAAAAGAGGATAGATGCGCGAAAAATTGAGAAGTTGCACGAAAAGAGAAAAAGGTGCGCGCAAAAGGAAAGTTGCGCGAAAATGTTTTTCGCGCCAAAAGGGGTTTTTACGCGCAAGTCACCCTAAAGGCTGCATGAAATATTTGGGGTCTTCGCACATATTCAGTAGTGCATAAGGGAGTTCTTACCGGCTTCTGGGTAAGAAAGTGAAGATTTGTACTTCAGAGAATACATCTGTTCAATTGTAAAGAACCACTGAAACATTGTGTTACCCTATTTTTGCTAAGAGGGAGCACACGCACTATTGGATTGTTTTCAAAGTGTTTCACGAGTGTAATGGTATATCATACTCGTTGTATTCCACATCATAGGATTGTTTTCTAGTGGATTGTGTGGTACTGGATTGTTTCAGTACCATACCAAGGACGTAGCTACTCTAGTTGAGTAGTGAACCTTGTAAATCTTGTGTTCCTGTGGTTGTGTGTGTTCAGCAGGGAAGAAACTCTTTAATAGGAGGCGAAGGTTGTTTCAAAAAGGGGAAACTTAAAAAGAAAAAGATATCACTGATTCACCCCCTCCCCCTCTCAGTGATACTTGGATCCTAACTGGGAACTTCAATTGGTATCAGAGCGAGGTTCCCTTCGTTTATTCTTCGCTGAAGTGTTTGAAGAGAAGTTGTGATGGAGAATCTAAATTGCGTGAACTGTAAGGGTATTCCAATCTTCGATGGGAAGAACTATCACATCTGGAAGGATAGAATGATGTCGTGCCTTATGTCTCTTGGATATGAAGTTATTGAAACTACAACAGATGGATTTCCTGATATTGATGACAAGGTCCCTCTTACTCCTGTCGATAAGAAGAATCTTGAGAATGATGGAAGAGCTAAAAATGCATTACTCTCATCTCTTTCTGGGAGTTAATTTTTAAGAGTGAAAGTTTTTTCTACAGCCAAAGGAGTCTGGGACAAACTGCAGAACATCTATGAAGGAAATGCAAAAGTGAAGAAGGCTAAACTACAAATCTGGAGACTAAAGTATAAAGACTTGAAAATGGGAGAATCTGAATCTATTGGGGACTTCTTTACTAGGGTTAATGACCTTGTCAGTACAATCAGATTTCTTGGTGATAAGTTAGAAGATGTTATAGTTGTTGAAAAGATCCTGAGAATTCTGCCTAACAAATTTGATGCTAAAGTTTTGTCACTAGAAGACAGGGACCCAGAAACATTATCTCTTGATGATTTGCACAGTACTCTCATCACTTATGAGATGAGAAGAGAGAAGACCATGAAGAGCAAAGCAAAAACCGATAGATAAATTTCTTTCAAGGCAGAAAAGAAAGAGAAGTTGAAGAAAACTCATATTAATAAAGAAGCTGGTGAATCCGACTCTAAAAATGAGGTATGTCAAAATTTTGATGAAATTCTATCCTTGCTTTCTAAAAATGTTAAAAGAGGCACAGGGAAATACAAAGGGAAACTCCCTTTGAAATGTTTTGAATGTGGAGTAGTTGGCCACTTTTCGGCTAATTGCCCTCAAAAAGGGAAACATGACATCAGTGATGAAGAAGACAGAGGACCAAGAAGGTCATGGAAGAAACAGGGTCAAAAAGATAAATATTCTGGTAGAGTTCTGAATAAAAAGTTCTTTAAATCAAAAAGAAGAACCTTTTTGTCAAAAGATGAAGAAGATAATGACAGCGAGACTGAATCAGAAAAATCTGCTACTGAAAAAACTAGAGAGAGTTCCTTTTTTGCAACAGTGAATAATGATGATTATGAGAGTAGTAGTACTGAAGAAGAAGAGACTCAACTTGAACAGTATCTGAAAGAAGAGCTGAAGGAATGTTTGAGGAAGATTAGAAAGCTTGAGAAAGAAAAAAAGAAGCTGATAAATGAAAATACCACAGTAAACAATTAATAAGGTTTTACTGATGAGAAAATCAAGATGGAAAAGGAAATTTATGATCTGAAAAATTCCCTTGAGAATACAAAGAATCGTAATGATCATCTTGAAGTGAAGCTGAAGGCAAAAGAAGAAGAGTTGGAACTTGCCCAACAAAAACTGCATAAAGCTAAAGCAATGAATATCAGTTCCAAAAATTCTATCTCAGAAGTTGGCGAATGTTCCAGTAATAATGAACCAAACAAGGATCTACAAAAGTTACCTTCAAAGGTTGAAATAAAAGACAAAACTGGTTCTGATAAGAACATGGCTGGAAAGACAAAGTATGTGGTCAAAATCAGCAATGCATAAAAATTAGAAGTGCATAAAACTCCTGAGTCAAGAAAAACTTCTAATAATTCTAGTACTGATGAATCTGAGCTGAAGAAGAGAGTTATAAATGAAAACATGATGGTTCTTGAGAAGAGTGTTCACAACTCCAGTCAGTATAAAAGTTTTAGAGGTAAATATTCTTTCTATGGTTACTGCTGGTATTGTGGTGGATTCGGACACATGGCAAGTATGTGTTCGTTCAACCAACAACATTACAACTATTCTAAAAGTTTTGAAAGACAAAGATTGAGGGAGAGTCAACCCTTTCAAAATAGAAGGTATCCAAATAAGTTTCAGAAGATATCTGAGAAGACTAATGTGAAAGTTGAGAATAGATTCCAACCACAGGAAACTTATTGTGAAAGATGTGATCAACCTGGACATCTTGCTAAGGGCTGCCTTAGTGTGTTACCAGAGCAACAAAAGTTTGTTAATAATCCTCAGAAGACAAAGTTTTTAAAATCCAAAAGGGGAAATTCTGATAAGTCTGAAAATAAAGAATGCATGGTTCTCTGGGTAGAACACATTGATTTGGCAAGGAAATTGGAAGAATCACTACAGAAAGTGAAGGAAAAGGAAGAAAAAAAAGCACTTGTTGTTGAAACTGCTTTGAAAGCTACAAAAGGAGAACGTCCATGGATTCTTGATAGTGGATGTTCATCTCATATGAAAGGAGACTTAAAGCTGCTGAAGAATGTGAAAGACTTTAAAGAAGGAACTGTGACATTTGGAAATGATGAATCTCTAAGGATCAAAGGTGTTGGATCGGCCATCATTGGAAAAGAAAAGATGAAATCCAGAAAAACACTATATGTTGATGGGCTGAAACATAAACTGCTTAGTGTGTCACAACTATGTGATGAGGGCAACAAAGTGATCTTCAGAAAAGATGGATTTGTTGTGAAAAGTGAAAATTATGGAAACATAGTTACAAGGGGCCGACGTACAAGAGGGAATTTATTCCAAGTTGGGGATGTGCAGAACTCTTGTTACATGAGTGTGGTGGATGAAAATAAATTATGGCATAAAAGGCTGGGGCACATGTGTCATAGAAATATGTGCAAGTTATCAAAGCAGGAAAGTGTTCGGGATATTCCTGATTTATCAAAAGAAAGAGATTGGTGCTGCACTATTTGTGAGAAAGGGGAGATTGCTAATTCTATGCACAAGAGAGTTGAAATTCACTCAAAAAAAACCTTAGAACTCATACACTCAGATATATGTGGACCAATGAGCAAAAAATATTCAAATGGAGATAAGTACTTCATTAATTTCATTGATGACTTTACTCGCATTACTTTTGTTATGTACATGAGACATAAGTCAGATGCTCTAACAATGTTTAAGAGTTTCAGAAGGAAATCAGAGAAAGAATGTGAGTATTCAGTGAAGAATTTGAGAACTGATAATGGTGGTGAGTATAAGAATGAAGATTTTGAAAGTTATCTTGAGAAACATGGAAATAGGCATGAGTTCAGTTCACCATACACACCTCAACAAAATGGGGTGGCTGAAAGAAAGAATTGAAGTCTGGTGGAAATGGGGAGAACTATGTTACTTGAACATAGTCTCTCTCATTATTATTGGAGGCAAGCCATGAGCACTGCTATGTATATTCAGAACAGGTGTTTCTATAGGCCAAACTCAGATATGACTCCATATGAAATGTTCTATGGAAAAACTCCAAGTTTGAAACATTTGAGAGTTTTTGGGAGTCCATGTGTTATAAAGAAGAAAGGTGGAAATCTGGGAAAATTTGAGCAAAGAGGAGATGACGGAATTTTTCTTGGATATTCTCCAGAATGAAGAGGATATAGATGCCTCAACAAAGAAAAAGGAAGAATTATTGATTCTTCGGATGTAAAAGTTGTTGAAAATGCTGAGAAAGAAAAGCAGTCATATGTTGATATAGAAGTCGAGCGGGATAGAGAAGGTTTTGTTAACAATTCTGATAATGTTGCAGACTTTGTTCATCCTACTCAAGAAGAGGAATCTGACTCAGAAATATCAAGTAATGAGGATGAAGTTCAAACAACTCATCCTAGGTTGAGGAAACAAGTGGAGGCTCAGAACATTATTGTGGATAAAAATCAGAGGGTTCAAACAAGAAGAACAACGAATGCTATATCACATACTTCTCTTTATTCGAAAGTTGAACCAAATGATGTAAATGAAGCATTTGAGCATCCAGAATGGGTTCATGATATGAATAAAGATCTTGATCAGATAGAGAAGAACAATACTTGGGAACTTGTACCCAAGCCGGATAACAAGAACATTATTGGTACAAAGTGGGTTTTCCGAAACAAGCTGAATGAAGAAGGTGAAGTAATAAGAAACAAGGAAAGATTTGTCTGCAAAGGGTATTCACAAATTGAAGGCATTGGCTTTGATGAAACCTTTTCTCCAGTAGCTTGATTAGAAACAATTAGAATATTTCTTTCCATTGCTACACAACGAGGTTACAAAATCTTTCAAATGGATGTAAAATCTGCATTCTTGAATGGTGATCTTGATGAGGAAGTTTACATTGATAAACCTTGTGGATTTGTTATTGGAAAGGATGAAAGCTATGTGTGCAGGTTGAAGAAGGCTCTGTATGGGCTAAAACAGGCTCCACGGGCATGGTATTCTAAATTAGATACTTGCTTGAAGAAAATGAATTTTAAAAAGGGTAGAGTTGATAGTAATCTTTATATCAAGGAGTGTCAGGAGTTTTCACTAATCGTTATTGTTTATGTTGATGACATAATCTTTGCTGGAAATGATGAAAGATCATGTGAAAGATTTTCTGAGGAGATGAAGAAGTTATTTGAGATGTCCATGCTGGGTGAAATGAAATACTTTCTTGGGTTACAAATTTCACAGAAGAAGAATCATGTTTTTCTGTCTCAAGAAAAGTATGCTAAGGAACTTCTAAAGAAGTTTGGTATGGAAAATTCAAAACCAGTTTCCACACCGATTTCAGTGGGAACCAAGTTGTCTAAATATGGAGAAGGGAAGGAAGTTAATCAGAAAGAGTTTCAAAAACTGATTGGAAGTCTGCTATATTTGACTGCCTCAAGACCCGACATCGTCTATGCTGTTACTTTATGTGCAAGATTTCAGAGTGCTCCTAAAGAATCACATTTGATTGCTGGAAAAAGAATTCTTAGATATGTCAAAGGCACAACAAATTTTGGAATCTGGTATGATGGCTCTGAAAATATTGATCTATTTGGGTATTCTGATGCTGATTGGGCAGGAAATGTTGATGATCGAAGATCCACATCTGGTGGAGTTTTCTTTCTAGGGAAAAGTTGTGTTAGTTGGCATACCAAGAAACAAAATTCAGTAACTCTTAGCACAGCTGAAGCTGAGTATGTTGCTTCTACTCAAGCTGTAACTCAACTAATGTGGATGAAGACTCAGCTGGAAGATCTACTTGTTGAAGTAAAGAAACCATTGCTCTTGGGTTGTGATAATCAGAGTGCAATCAATCTTACAAGAAATCCAGTACAACATTCTTGTTCAAAACACATTGATATAAAGTACCACTTCATCAAAGAGCAGGTTGAAAAGAATGAACTGAGGTTGGAGTATGTTCCTACATCTGAACAAATTGTTGATATATTTACAAAACTGTTACCGAAGGAACCATTTTCAAAATTGAGGTTGAACATGGGTGTACAACCTCCTTCTCATCAAGGTTAAGGTACGTGTTTCTGTCCCCTCTCTCGTATTACCTTTGGATAGTGTTGTCAAGGGGGAGAATTGTTTCATAAATCTATCCATAAGGAATAATGTATTAAGGGGGAGTTGTGGGTAAGCTGTGAATTCAGCATGTATGTGTGTGAACTATTCTAACTGTTTGTTGGAGTGGTTTTAGGAAACAAAGTTGTTTTATAGGAAAGTTAAAGAAGTGAAGAATGATGAAGAAGAAGGTTGAAAGATGTTCTGAAGAAGGATATGGAGGTACTTTCATGAGATTTCACAGTCACTGCTTTTGGACAGCATGGTTTTGGCTGTCAATAATTCTTGTTTCCTACAATGAGTTATCTCACGTAGGCTTATAATTGTTGATAAGTAATCCATTGAAAAAGGGTTCAAAGTTCAGTAATTTATGAATTTTAGTTGACAACAAAACCCAAAGGGGGAGATTGTTGGGACCAAGTTGAATGGAGAAGAATGTTTGAAGAGTTAGCCTTTGCAAAGTGTTGTATTTTGTTGTCAAAGAAGATAAATCAATTCACTTTGTAGAAGGATCACAAATCAGACGATGCTTTGCTGATATGTTTTTCTCAAATATCATAAGTCAGGAGAACTTGTGATGCAAGCCTTATGATAGAAAGGGGGAGAAAAGATGATTCCAATCATATATAGTTTTGATTGGAAGGATTGATGCTGCTGGAAGATAGGGAAGTTTCTGTACTTCCCATTGCAACTCTGACGGTGCTAAAACTGATCTATCAAAGGATAAATATCACGATAGTGGGATTCATGATAAGAGCATAATAATGATTATGGGAAGTAGTAAAGAGATAAAATAACAAAGAAATATACAATCTGGGGATGACAGAAAAGCACAGTTTAAGGTGGCGCTGTTTTCCAGTGTTTGCCAAATTTTAGGGCCTGAAAATCGAGAGATGAAGAAATGTGCTTGGCAATGGATGTTGTGAGCATGATTGAAGATGGTTTATAATTTCACGTGCAAGGATTTATTCAAGGTCAGAACATTGAAAAATGGCCATGCAATGGAGTGCGTGGAAATTTAGGCATGTTGCGCGCAAAAATAAAGTGGTGCGCGCAATATATGCGGGTTGCGCGAAATAGCAGCGGGTTGCGCAAAAAGTTGGATCATTGCGCGAAATATTTGCAGGATGCACGAAATAACTACGAGATGCGTGAAATAGAGGAATGATGTTTTTCGCGCAAAAGGTGGTTCGAGATCAGAAGCTCGAAAATTGGCAAAGGCATGAAATGCGCGAAAGATTTGAGTAGTGCACGAAATATGATGTCGCGGGAAATATTGGGTTTCCGCGCAATATGGAATGCGATGAGGAATTTTGCGCGCAATTGGTGCTTCGTGCTTAGAAGGATGAAAAATGGAAAAGGCGTGAGGTGCGCAAAATATTGAAGCATGGTGCGAAATATGAAGTTGCATAAAAGAGTTTTTACGCGCATGGAAGGGGTTTTACGCATGGATTAGTGTTTTCGCGCGGGGTCATAAATGCCTATAAATATGAGGCTAACCCTTATCAGTTGTTAATGCTTGACACTTAGAAGAAATCCCGAGCTCTGGTGCGCGTAAATTATACGCTAAGTGAGTTGCGCAAAAAGAAATAAGTTTGCATGAAAAGAGGATAGCTGCGCGAAAAATTGAGAAGTTGTGCGAAAAGATAAAAAGGTGCGCGCAAAAGGAAAGTTGCACGAAAACATTTTTCGCGCCAAAAGGGGTTTTTATGCGCAAGTCATTTGAATTGCGTGCAAGTCACCCTAAAGGCTGCGCGAAATATTTGGGGTCTTCGCACGTATTCAGTAGTGCATAAGGGAGTTCTTACCGGCTTCTGGGTAAGAAAGTGAAGATTTGTACTTCAGAGAATACATCTGTTCAATTGTAAAGAAGCACTGAAACATTGTGTTACCCTATTTTTGCTAAGAGGGAGCACACGCACTATTGGATTGTTTTTAAAGTGCTGCATGAGTGTAAGGGTATATCCTACTCGTTGTATTCCACATCAGAGGATTTTTTTCTAGTGGATTGTGTGGTACTGGATTGTTTCCGTACCATACCAAGGACGTAGCTACTCTTGTTGAGTAGTGAACCTTGTAAATCTTGTGTTCCTATGGTTGTGTGTGTTCAGCAGGGAATAAACTCTTTAATAGGAGGCGAAGGTTGTTTCAAAAAGGGGAAACTTAAAAAGAAAAAAAATATCACTGATTCACCCCCTCCCCCTCTCAGTGATACTTGGATCCTAACTGGGAACTTCACTCTATAGTGAGAAGAGTGACATAAATATGGACCATAAAATACTAAATTATACTATAAAATTAAATTATCTCAATATTCACTGATGGAGGTGGTTAGAACTGATCAAGTACTATGATTGTACAATCCATTACCATCCTAGGAAGATGAAAAAAGTGAAAAATACTCTTAGAAGAAATGTTCCTGCAACCCTATACATGATGAAAATTGAAAGGGATCTAATATTATTGTACATACATATGATATACATGGGAATAATAAAATTATATTCATCTTACCTAATACAAATTAATACTCAACCATCTATTATTGAGAGTATTAAGGAGGCCTTGAAAGATAATGAGTTGCTATAAAAAAATGGTAAAAAATATTCTAGAGTTTAAATTTTCTAAAGATGGAGTTATAAATTATGTAACATAGATATTTATCCCATATAAACTAGAGCTGTAGAGGTAACTTCTAGAGGATACACATATCTCAACCTTCTCTATTCATCCAATAAGTACTAATATATATATAGATTTCAAAAAAAACATCTAGTAGGATATCATGATGAGGGATACTACAGAATGTGTATCTTCATGTTTGATATACCAATAATTTAAGGATGAATAAAATAAGTCTAATAGTATGGTAAAACTATTTCCCATACTAATATGGGAATGGGAAAACATTACCATGGATTTCTTAATAGGACACCCTATGTCCCCTAATGGTAATAATTCCATCTGGGTGGTAGACAATCACCTCACCAAGTCATAGAATTTAATTTTTATCATGGAATATTTACCCCTTGACCAACTCAATAATATATACATAGCACAAGTGGTTATACTACATAGAGTTCCACTTTATTATGTCTGATCGAGATATGAGGTTTACATTAAGGTTTTGGATAAGCCTTTTATAATCATTGGATACAAAGGTAATATTTAACACTACTTATCACCCTTAGAAAGATGGTTAGTTTGAAAGAACCATTCAAACTCAAGAAAAATATATTTATATCATATTCAATGGATTTATAAGGATGTTGGGATCAACACCTTCCCCTAGAAGAGTTCTCATAAAACAAGAGTTTCCAATATAAAATTTAAATGGCACCTTGCAAGACTATTTATGGGAAGAGGTGTCAAACTCCAACATGTTGGTATGAATTTAGAGAGAGGAAGATAATGGGAACTGATATTATCCAAGAAATAGAATATTAGGTTCAAACTATCCAGTGTCATATGAAATCCACACATAGTTAATAGAAATTCTATACAAACAATCACAAATGTGATCAAGAGTTTGAGGACAGAGATAAGGTGTTCCTCTGTATATCACTAAGGAAGAAGTCCATGAGGTTTAGAAAGAAGGTAAATATTACTTCCCTTTGATATCCCTAATCATATTTTTTTTGTTTCCAATCGACTATCACCCCTAAAAAACATATCTCAAGTACATGATGTATTCCATGTATCCTTCTTGAGGAAGTAAATAACAGACCCCTCACGTGTACTAAATATAGAGGAGTTGTTTTTGGAGAATGATCTTTTATATGGGTAAAATCCAGTGATTTTTTTATATCATATAAAAAAAGGTTCTAGTGAACAAGACAACTCCCCTAGTCAAAGTGTTGTGGTGGAACCACATGTTTGATGAAGTGACTTGGGAACCAAAAGAGGAGATTAAATAGAAGTACCCATATCTATTTTATTGTGTGAATGAAATTTTGAGGGTTAAATTTTTTAAGGATGGAATAATGTAATGACATAAACATTAATAAATAAAATTACTTTTTTTAAAATTACTTAATTCCTTATTAATAAATGAAATTATAGAAAACACATACACTACTTTGTTTATTTTAGACCACTATAATTTATATCCAATAAAATTTAAAAAAAATTAAGCACCATAACCACCATACAATAATCATTTTATTAGTTTATATATATATATATATGGTTATAATAAATTCATTTGACACACACAACAGAAGCGATGACCTCCACCAGTAATATCATACCCTATGAATCCCATTAATTGGAGTTTCCAAGGGAGATTTCATCACAAGGATTTTCCCTTAACCAATACTAATAATAAACTCAATAACTAAATAATTAGAGAAACCATTTATGTGATAAGTTCAAACTCATCAAGATCACAAACTAAACCGTGTTCGCCTAACCACCCTAATAAAATATACTCATCACACACCTGACCCTTATGAAATTCACTAGTGTAATAAAGGGATGTGTATCTGAACCCTAAGAGAATGAATTTGTGTATTTTTTTAATAATTATTATATTTATCTTTTATTAATAATTTATAATGACTAAATAATAATTTTGATAAACATTAAATTTTGATACGATGAAACACAATTTGTATATTTGGGAAATATGAGTTTTAATCAAGATTTTTTTTTAATGAATTAAAGATTTTTTTAAATAAATGATATTTCAATAAAATGTTATTATTAAATATTATTTGAAAAAATATAAATTATAATATAATTTTAAGAAGTAAAATGTAAATTTTATAAGTGTTAGAAAACTGGTAATGTCAAAAAAAATTATTATTCAATAAATGGGGATTTTTTATTTAAAAGTGTAAATTATAATATTTAGAGAACTATGATAAAATAGATATTATTTTTTATAACAACACATCTAAATTATCCAACAGTGAATTATTCATAATTTTCTAAGATAGTTGAATTTTTTGGTAAAAATTAAATACATTATAATTATATGGTATGTATTATGAAATCATCAAAGCACAAAAGTGATGAAACAAATACTATAAAGAGTATTCATGACCAAAATTAAGTTTCCATTTCCAATAATTTGTTTTTGATTTTATTTGATTAATTTTATAAACCCTTAATGAGTCCAAAAAAACTATAATGTATATTAAGGTTTTAAAATCATTCTTTTATAAACATGGATCACTTCCACATCACCAAGGTTGTTATTTTAATGATTTTTCTTATTGGAATTATAAAATAATTAAATACACAACTCTTTATTGTAAATCATGGTCAATAATTAGGGTATGGTTTATGGTGTGGATTAATTTATCATATAGATTCTTAAACATAATTTTAGAAAGTAATAAAATATTATCCTCTCTATTTCTAAAAAGAAACCCACTAAACCCCCCATTACACTTTAGTGAAAACACTTTTCATATGAATTTAATCTTCACATACCACTCTAGATCTCTCCCACATTTTCCCAAAGAGCTCATACAAAGATTTTAAAACCACCCTATCAATATAATGGATCTTCTCTATCAGAAACCAAATTGGGTTGCCATCCGATTCGACGCCCGACCCAGCCCGTGGGAAGGCCCAAAGGGCGTTCCCAATCCCCACGGGCAGGCACAAGTGCCTGGGTATCACCATAAAAACTTTGGAATGATTTACCTGAATAAACGAGATAAAACAGGCAACAAAATAACCAAACCAAAAGTACACGTCGCAATCAAACAAGCCTTTAATCAACCCATGTTTTGAGTCACATGTATAACTAAAACCAAAAAACACAAAGAAAAGTATGGTGACAAAAAACCAACCCAAAAACTGAGTCAACAACTATCACCTAGTGGAGGGAAACCACTTCCAGGCCTTCACCAAAAATTCCAAGTCAAAAGAAGAAGCTAATAACTCGGACCACCACTCCCACAACCTTTGCCTTTTCCTCCATCGGACATAATAAAATCTACTTACACCCAAGGGTGTAATTAGGGTGTGACCAGTCGATCAATAGGATGGAACCAAAGAAAATATTCTGTATGTAAATGTTAGATGATCCAAATAGTTTTCAGGTTTATTTATAGAAAATAAAATAAATGAACTAACAATCTAATGAAAATGGTTTTTTTGTACTAAAAGAAAACGAAAACAATATTAACTTTCCAACACCATAGAAGTCACACATCCAACTAGTGATGAGTATAAATTCATACAGAAGCAATAAAAGTGGGAGAGGTCCTATAGGTACTAAATCTGAGTGAGACCCTAGAACATCGCGTCTCGGTGAACAAAGGAAAGGAATCCATAACATCTTTACGTTCTCATGCACGATCCACTAGTAGGGAAACACCTCTATAACATAGTGGTCTCCAATCATCATCCAAATTTTAGTTAGTGTTGTATGCATCAAACCAGGTAAGTGAAACTGGGCTGAGGCCGCTCCCATATCACTATCACACTAGATCTAGTCTGCCCACCTAGTACCCAGGCTACCCCTTTTGTGCTCAAAGATCTATGTCCACCCTACTCATCAAGGTCAAGACACAACACACCTGGATTTCAACTAATTCAAACACCATACACCTAGGATTTCAACTAAGTCAAACATCACACTTACATATCCAACATAAATGAATAAATAAATAAACCATTTAGAAATATTATGCACAACAAAGATCATTAGAAATAGAATATAACATGCAACAATTACACAATTCAATAAACAACTACACAATTTCAAGAACCGAACTAAAATTTATCAAACATTAGAAAAGTTGGTTTAGTAGTTTTAAAGAAAATAAAACGACACGATTTAACGGTGCCAAAACCCACTCAAACAACCTTTATAACCAAAAGCACACTAATACGATAAAAGAAATCAAATTTCAGATGCCGCATCTATTCAAAACTATCGGCACAACTCAGTAAAAACCCGGACAACATAAACATGCTACTAGTAAAAAAAATCAGCAAATTCTATCAGCCAAAACCAAAACTCTCAGTAGCAATTGACTAGTTGACATATTAAATTAATTAATCCGGAAATCTAATTAATCAAGCAACTTAAGCATGAAAACCCACCTAACTTAAAGTAGGAACAACTTTGTGATATGACACAACACTCCCATTGCACAACAGTCACACCGCAACGAGCCGACAAAAAGGTCCTAAAACAGTAGATCGAATAATTTCAACTCCAACCCAGCAAAAACATCAAAAACCAGAAAAATTAAAAATAACTAAATAAATTTATTAATAATTAAAAGAAATAATTAAATAAATTTTACTCCAAACCCTAACCACGGAAATCACAGGAAAGAGGTGCGGCCAAGGAAGGTTGGTCGCCAGAATTACGACCGTAAGGCCGTGCGCGGCGGCTGTCCGATGGAGGAAGGAGAAGGGGAGTGCAGGGTGGCTGTCTGGTAAGAGGGATGAGGGGAACTGGCTGGTTGGTTCAGGAAGGGAGGTTGGGTGGCCTGTTGCAGATCTGGAAGGAGGTGGAGAAGGGGAGCGCGGTGGATGAGGGGGGGAAGAAAGGAGGGTGAGCGAGCGGGGGAAGGGAGGTTGGGCGGCCGCGGGGGAGAGAAGGGGGAACAGGGGAGGTCGGGTGAGGATGAGAAAAGTTAGAGAGGAGGGTGAGTGCGTGGGGAAGAGAAGAATGGGAGAGGGCTGTTGCGGGGGAGAGAAGGGAGAACGGGGGGGAGGACGAGCGGCTAGGGTAGGGAAGAGAGAAAAAAAGGGACAGTATAAAAAATACAATTATAAAAAAAAGAAATGAGATTATAAAAAAAAGAAATGAAATTATAATTAAAAAAAGAAATGAACTATAATAAAAAAAGGAAAGGAAAAAAATTAAGATAATAATAAAATAAAAAAACAAAGGGGGTAACTAACCTAAAAATTAATGAAAATTTATACTAATCAGAAATAAAATAGAATGAAATAAAATAAAGTAATAAAATAAAAGAACAAAATAATATAAATTAATAAAGGGGATTGGTAATAATAATAATAATAATAATAATAATAGTAATAGTAATAATAATAATGACCAAAAATAACTATAATAAATTTTTATCTAGTTACTTAATCGTCTGTGCATTGGGCAGACCGTGCATTAAACCGGTGAAGCCGCACGGCTTCGCCCCTGCCCTGTCCGCGAGTCGAGTGATGTAAAACCAACGCTCACTCATCAGCGCCATAGCGGATGACCCACATTGGGTTCATCCCACACTTCAACCAAACAATTAAATAAATAGGAAATTAAACTCATGAGATAAAAAATTAAAATTAAGGACATACCTCAAGTCGAAGTCTGGAGGTGACAATTCTCCCCACCATGAAAACTTTCCACCCTCAGAAAGTCAATTCAAAACCTGATCAGAGAATATAAATGGGTACTCCTGCCCAACCCAATACTTCCACTCCCAAGTCTCATGCTCGCCATTCCCATGCTTCCAGAGAATACAAACCAACGGAATGGACTTTCCACGAAGCACCTTCTCCTGAGAATCCACTATCTGCACTGGCTGCTCAAACATTGATAAGTATGGTTCAATCTCCAACTCCACCCAATTCAACACATGTTACGTATTGGGATTATATTTTTTCAGTTGGGAGACATGAAATACGTCATGAATTGACGTCAACTGTGAAGGCAAAGCTAACCTGTATGCTACCCTACCAATCCGCTCAGTAATCTCGAAAGGCCCAACATACCTCAGTGTCAGCTTTCCCTGCTTTCCCAAGCGACGGTGACCCAAGAGAGGGTCCACCCTCAAGAACACTCTGTCCCCCACTGAAAACTCAATATCTCGATGCCTCTAATATGCATAAGATTTTTTGGTGACTCTGAGTTTTCAACAACCGCTTTCTAATCAACTTAACTTTCTCAGAAATCTCCTGAACCAGACTCGGTCCCAAGAGTGAGGTCTCGCCTACCTCAGCCCAAAACAGAGGAGACTGACAAGGCCTACCATAGAGCGCCTCAAAGGATGACATTCTAATAGAGGATTGGTAACTTTTATTATAAGAAAACTCGACAAATACCAAATGGTTATCCTATGCACCTCCGAAATCCAACACACATGCGCGAAGCATGTCCTCCAGAATCTGGTTCGCCCACTCGATCTGTCCATCCATCTAAGGGTGGTATTTCATTCTCATCTTAATCTATGACCCCAAAGCCTTCTGAAGACCTCCCCAAAACCGAGATTTAAAGTGGGGGTCCCTGTCAAAAACAACTACTGACGAAACACCATGAAGTCTGACCACTTCTTGAACATACAAAAAGCCCAGCTCCTCCACCTTTGTTGTATCTCTGATCGGGATAAAGTGAGCTGACTTGGTCAAATGATCAATCACTACACATATAGCATTCCTCTCCCAAGGTGTACGAGGCAAGAAAACAATGAAGTCCATGGCAACCTCATCCCACTTCCAGATAGGAATGGGTAATGGCTGGAGCAGGACAGATGGTCTCTGATGCTCTACTTTCACCTGTTGACAAGTGTATCATCTTGATACAAAGTCGGCTTTGTCCTGCCTCATACCTGGTCACCAGAACTTGCGACGAACATCGTAATACATCTTGGTGGTACCAAAATGGACGGCCCACTGAGACTGGGGGCTATCCCGCATCACCTCCTTCCGCAGAGACAACAAAACCAAAGCATGGCCCTTGAATCACAAGATACTCTTGGTAGACAAAGA
The DNA here is from genome assembly GCA_963277665.1 of Viscum album. Lineage (NCBI taxonomy): Eukaryota > Viridiplantae > Streptophyta > Magnoliopsida > Santalales > Viscaceae > Viscum > Viscum album. The sequence continues at coordinate 75,674,812 of OY728163.1, read as the reverse complement.
ACAATTAGAAGGAGTCTCTCCACCATGAATAAATTGTATAGATCGCTGACACAGCTCATCTCCGGGCTGTTCTCGCTGAATCAACTCCAGAAGAGCAGGAGTCAACTGAATGCTAGCCAAGAAAGTACCTCTGCTGTGCTCCCTACTCTCCAGGTGCATCTGGGTGAAGAGCCCCATCAAAGTCCACTCATCGCTAGACTTCCTCAATGCCTAAACTGGTAATTTTCTTCTCAAAGCGTCAGCCACCACATTACCCTTTCCCGGGGTATAGAAAATGTCAAAGTCAAATCCCTGCAGGTACTCGATCCAGCGGCACTGCCTCAGATTGAGATCCTTCTGAGGGAAAAAGTAGGCTAGGCTCTTTGGTCAGAATAGACCAAAAATTTCTCCCCAAAGAGGTAGTGAAGCCAAGCCTTCAAATCATGCATCACCACTGCCAACTCCAAGTCATGAGTTGGACAATTCTTCTCATGCGGCCAGAGCTAGTGAGAACCATAACCACCACATGGTCACCTGCATGAGTACAAACCCAAGGCCCGTACCTGACACATCACAATAAACCACATAGCCTTTCCCAGACTCTGGTAAAATTAGCACAGGTGTGGTGGTAAACCACCGCTTCAACTCCTCAAAGGATTCCTAACACTGTGGTATCTATTCAAACTTCACCCCTTTCCAGGTGAGTGCAGTCTTGGGGGAGGCGAGCCACGAGAAGTCCCAGACAAAGAACCTATAATAAACTGTCAGGCCAAGAAAACTTCTGATCTCAAACACATTCCTCGGCTTTTCCCATGACATAACTACCCTGATCTTCTCAGGATCCACTGAAACCCCATGTTATGAGATGACATTCCCCAGAAACATCACTTCCATGATCCAGATTGTGCACTTCGAGAGTTTGGCATATAGGCGATGGTCTCACAAGGTGCTCAAAATGACCCACAGGTGGTGCTCATGCTCCTCCTTAGATCCAGAATAAACAAGGATGTTGTCCACAAATACCACTAAAAATGAGTTGAGATATTTGTGGAACACCCTATTCATGAGTGCCATGAAAACTTCTGGGGAATTCGTTAATCCGAAAGGTAGGACTAGATACTCTAAGTGACCATACCTGCTTCGGAAAGCCATCTTCGGAGTGTCTACTTCTCTTACCCTGAGCTGGTGGTATCCCGAACACAAATCAATTTTGTAGAACCACTTTTCCCCCCTTAAATTGGTCAAACAAATCATCAATCTGAGGAAAATAGTATTTATTCTTGATGGTCACCTTATTCAATTTCTGGTAATCGATGCACAACTGGAGGGTTCTCTCAGCCTTCTTTGCGAATAAGACTGGGGTGGCCCAAGGAGAGACGCTCGGGTGAATGAATCCTTTTGATTCCAAATTGTCCAGTTGTATCTTCAATTCCCTTAATTTGGTGGGGGCCATGTGATATGAGGGAAGAGATATAGGCTGTGTTCCCGGTGCCAACTCAATTGAGAACTCCATGTACCGCTCTAGGGGTAAGCCTGAAAAATCATCTAGGAAGACCTTTGGGAAATCATCCACTACATGAGGTAACCCACCTTGAGAGACACCACCATCGTCCTCCAGTGCGAGCGATGACAACTGATAAGCAAGATTCCCCAACTCGGGGAGTGGAGGTCATGCGCGGCCCGACCGAGGATCCCATTCTCCATGAAATAACTGAGGACTCCCATCTAGTGCCATAAAGCTAACTTGATGCCGATATCAATCAATACGTGCTTGAAATAGAACCAGTCAGTCCATGCTGAGGATCACATCAAATAGGTCCATATCAAGGACCAAGAAATCCCACTCCATCTCAACTCTTAACACAGAGAGTGCTCACAATGGGCACCTAAGACCCTGTTCTTTTTTCTTACCTAGCGGTGTTACTAACTCCATTGCAACAGATAAAATCTCGGTTGGAAGGCTCAACAAGTTCATAAGATGGGAAGATATAAAAGAATCTAAAGCACCAGTCACTACTGGAAATAGAGGATTTCCCAACGGTTTAGAACTGTTGGTGTATGTTATACCAACGATTCTGCAAACCGTAGGGAAGTAAGCCGTTGGGAAAGCTTTTCCCAATGGTTTACAATGAACCATTGGGATAGGGTGGAGAAAAATTACCCTATCCCAACGGTTTTGGCAAACCATTGGGAAAGCTTTTTCCCAACAGTTTGCAACCGTTGGGATAATGTGCTGAAAATTACCAGGTTTTTTCCAATGGTTTGGCCAAACCGTTGGGAAAACCCCAAGATCTCCTCTTTCCCAATGGTTTCGAAACCATTGGGAAAAGTGTTTTACCAATGGTTCCATGAACCGTTGGTAAAACAGAACACAGAATGTTATGCCAACGGTTTAAAACCGTTGGCATAGCCTATGCTGGGCAAATTGCACAGCAGCTCTGCAATTTTCCCAGTATCTCTCCAATTTTCCCACCAGGTCTCATTTTGTGGGTTCCCCCTCATTTTCAATCCAATTATTATACCTACAATAAACTAACATACATATAAAATTATTGTACCTGCAATAACCAACTAACACATACATATAGAGAACAAATTCTTACACATTTAACATATAATGCTGGAACTATACACATCCATAATTAAATTAGAATTCATAATGTAATTATAAACATTCATAATTCATTTAGAATTCAATTTAAAATTTTGATGAAAATTATATGTGGAATCCGGAAGTCAATTCATAATTTGATCGGTTTTTTGTATACCATATATTTTTACCTGAAATGATGTCCATTCTAAACAAAATACATACACTTGGAGTGCTACCGGCCCCACCAAACCTCGTATTGAGGTGGTCTTGACTTGTACATGTCACATATGACCCATGGATCATTCTCCTAAAGTTTCAACGGAAACTGAATGCGTTTGGTCAGTTTTCCGTATGCCAGTTGATGTTTTTCAATTAAAATGACGTCCTTTTGAAACAAAAGGCAGACACTTTGAGTGGTTTCGGCCACACTGTGCCTCAGATTGAGGCGGGGTTGACTCATACATGTCACATATGACCCATGAATCGTTCTCCTAAAGTTTCAACGGAAACCGAATGTGTTTGGTTGGTTTTCCGTATGTACTTAAAATGTTGTCCATTTTAAACAAAAGAGAGCCACATAGAGTGATTCCGTACACACCGTGCCTCTGATTATGATGGGGTTGACTCATACGCATCACATTTGACCCATAGATCGTTTTTCTAAAGTATAGACACAATCTGAATGCATTTGGTCGCTTTTCCTTATGCGAGTTGATGTTTTTCAATTAAAATGACGTCCTTTTGAAACAAAAGGCAGACACTTTGAGTGGCGGTGGCCACACCGCGCCTCGGTTTGAGGAGGGGTTGACTCATACACGTCACATATGACCCATGGATCGTTTTTCTAAAGTATAGACACAATACAAATGCGTTTGGTCACTTTTCCATATCTCATTTGATGTTTTTCAATTAAAATGATGTCCTTTGGAAACAAAAGGCATACACTTTGCGTGGTGTCAGCCACACCGCACTTCGGATTGAGGCGGGGTTGATTCTTACATGTCACATATGACCCATGGATCGTTCTCCTAAAGTTTCAACAGAAATCGAATGTGTTTGGTTGGTTTTCCGTATGTACTTAAAATGTTATCCATTTTAAACAAAAGAGAGCCACTTAGAGTGATTATGGCCACACCATGCCTCAGATTAAGGTGGGGTTGACTCATACACGTCACATATGACCCATAGATCATTGTGATAAAGTATCGGCACAATCTGAATGTGTTTGGTCGGTTTTACGTATTCCAGTTGATGTTTTTCACTTAAAATGGCGTCCTTTTGAAACAAAAAATAGACACTTTGAGTGGTGGCGGCCACACCGTGCCTCATATTGAGGTGGGGTTGACTCGTACACGTCACATATGACCCATGGATCGTTGTGATAAAGTTTCGACACAATCAGAATGCGTTTGTCAGTTTTCCGTATGCTAGTTGATGTTTTTCAATTAAAATTACGCCTTTTTGAAACAAAAGGAAGACACTTTGAGTGTTGCCGGCCACACCATGCCTTGGATTGAGGAGGGGTTGACTCGTACACGTCACATATGACCCATGGATATTTTTGCTAAAGTATCAACACAATCCGAATGCGTTTGTCGATTTTCTGTATGCTAGTTGATGTTTTTCAATTAAAATGATGTCATTTTGAAACAAAAGGCAGACACTTTGAGTGGTGGCGGCCACACCACGCCTCGGATTGAGGCAGGGTTGACTCATACACGTCACATATGACCCATGAATCGTTCTCCTAATGTTTCAATGAAAACCGAATGTGTTTGGTCAGTTTTTCATATGTACTTAAAATGTTGTCCATTTTAAACAAAAGAGAGCCACTTAGAGTGATTCCGGCCACACCGTGCCTCTAATTAAGATAGGTTTGACTCATACACGTCACATTTGACCCATGGATTGTTGTGATAAAGTATCTACACAATCCTAATGCGTTTGGTTGCTTTTTCGTATGTCAGTTGATGTTTTTCAATTAAAATGACGTCCTTTTAAAACAAAAGGCAGACACTTTGAGTGGTGGAGGCCACATCACACCTCTTATTGAGACGGGGTTGACTCTTACATGTCACATGTGACCCATGAATCATTTTGCTAAAGTATCAACACAATCCTAATGCGTTTGGTTGCTTTTCCGTATGCCAGTTGATGTTTTTCAATTAAAATGACGTCCTTTTGAAACAAAAGGCAGGCACTTTAAGTGGTGTCGGCCACACCGCACCTCGGATTGAGGCGGGGTTGACTCGTACACATCACATATGACCCATGGATCGTTCTCCTAAAGTTTCAATGGAAACCTAATGCATTTGGTCGGTTTTCCGTATGTACTTAAAATGTTGTCCATTTTAAACAAAAGTGAGTCACTTAGAGTGATTCCGGCCACACTGTGCCTCCGATTAAGACGGGGTTGACTCGTACACATCACATTTGACCCATGGATCGTTGTTCTGAAGTATCAACACAATCCGAATGCGTTTGGTCACTTTTCCGTATGTCATTTGATGTTTTTCAATTAAAATGGCGTCCTTTTGAAACAAAAGGCAGACACTTTGAGTGGTGGCGGCCACACTGTGCCTCGGATTTAGGCGGGGTTGACTCGTACATGTCACATATGACCCATGGATCATTTTTCTAAAGTATTGACACAATCCGAATGTGTTTGGTTGCTTTTCTGTATGCCAGTTGATGTTTTTCAATTAAAATGACATCCTTTTGAAACAAAAGGCAGACACTTTGAGTGGTGCCGGCCACACCGTGCCTCGGATTGAGACAGGGTTGACTCGTACACATCACATATGACCCATGGATCGTTTTCCTAAATTCTCAACGGAAACCGAATGCGTTTGGTTGGTTTTTCGTATGTACTTAAAATGTTGTCCATTTTAAAAAAAAGAGCCACTTAGAGTGATTCCGGCCACACCATGCCTCCGATTAAGACGGAGTTGACTCGTACGCGTCACATTTGACCCATGTATTGTTGTGATAAAGTATAGACACAATCCGAATGCATTTGTTCTCTTTTTCGTATGCCAGTTTATGTTTTTTGACTAAAACGACGTCCTTTTGAAACAAAAGGCAGACACTTTGAGTGGTGGCGGCCACACTGCGCCTCGGATTGAGGCGGGGTTGACTTGTACACGTCACATATGACCCATGGATCATTGTGCTAAATTATTGACACAATCCGAATGCATTTGGTCACTTTTCCGTATGCCAGTTGATGTTTTTCAATTAAAATGACGTCCTTTTGAAACAAATGGCAGACACTTTGAGTGGTGTCGGCCACACCGCACCTCGTATTGAGGTGGGGTTGACTCGTACATGTCACATATGACCCATGGATCGTTTTCCTAAAGTTTCAACGGAAACAGGATGCGTTTGGTCGGTTTTCCATATGTACTTAAAATGTTTTCCATTTTAAACAAAATAGAGCCACTTAGAGTGATTCTGGCCACACCGTGCCTCCGATTAAGACGGGGTTGACTCATACGCATCACATTTGACCCATGGATTTTTGTGCTAAAGTATTGACACAATCCGAATGTGTTTGGTCGCTTTTCCGTATGATAGTTGATATTTTTCAATTAAAATGACGTCCTTTTGAAACAAAAGACAAACACTTTTAGTGATGGCGGCCACACCGCGCCTCAGATTGAGGTGGGGTTGAATCGTGGGCATCACATATGACCCATGGATCGTTGTTCATTTTATGAGAATCCTCATGTGTCTATCAGTGGAATGGTATTTACTTAAAATCTTGTGTATATTTATATAAAATATTTTTATATCATTCTTAGTATGGATTAGATTTTAGTTTATAATGCTATGAAACATTTCGGAGCTAACAATATCATGGCCAATGAATACATCTCTTTTATGGCATACCCAGAATCTATGATATTGATTAGATGTGTAAATGTGATTTACATTGATTATCATGATGAAAATAAATAAAATATATATTATAGATTTTCTAGTATTAAATGAAATCAAGGAGGGTGGGGGGGCTGTCCGGCGGGGCTGTCTGGGGGGCTGTCCAGTGGGTGTCCGGGGGGGCTATCCGGGTACCAAGGAGGAGGGAGGGGGGGTTGTGCGGGGGGTTGTCCGGGGTCCAAGGAAGAGGGTTGGGGGCTGTCCGGGGGGCTGTCTGGGGGCTGTCTGGGGGGTTGTCCGGGGTCCAGGGAGGAGGGTGGGGGGGCTGTGCGGGGGGGCTGTTCGGGGGGTGTTCGGGGGGTTGTCAGGGGTCCAAGGAGGAGGGTGGGGGCTGTCCGGGGGGTTGTCTGGAGTCCAGGAAGGAGGGTGCAGGGTTGTCCGGGGGGTTGTCTGGGGGCTGTCTGGGGGGTTGTTCGGGGTCCAGGGAGGGGGGTGGGGGGGGCTGTTCGAGGGGCTGTCCGGGGTCTGTTCGGGGGTGTTCGGGGGGTTGTCCGAGGTCCAAGGAAGAGGGTGGGGGGGTTGTCCAAGGGGCTATCTGGGGGGAATTCCGGGGGGGTTGTCCGGGGTCCAGGGAGGAGGGTGAGGGGGCTCTCCAGGGGGTTGTTTGGGGGCTGTCCGGGGGCTGTCCGGGGGGTGTTCGGGGGGTTGTCTGGGGTCCAAGGAAGAGGGTGGGAGGGATGTTCGGGGGCTGTCTGGGGGGTTGTCCGATGAGACTGTCTGGGGTCCAGGGAGGAGGGTGGGGGGTTGTCCATGGTCCAGTAAGGAGGGGGGTTCTCAAACACCCAACCACTAAAATATAACAACATCCATAAAAACAGATAATATATGAAAATAACTCAACTCCAATACTATACTATGAGTCTAGATAAAACCAACAACTAGAATAGATTAAATGTAAAATCTCAGTAATATCAGTCAAAAATGTAATGGATCAACTTATCCCACATCACCATCACCATCATCACCATCATCATCACCCTCGTCCTCATCCCCATCATCGTCCTCGCCCTCCTCGCCCTCGCCCTCCTCCTCTCCCTCCTCTTCCGCATCAGACTCCTCTCCATCATCATCATCAAGATGGACATCATCCTGACCACCACTAGAATTGCCACTTGTAGCACTGTATATAGAAAGTATCGACGATATATACTCATCAAAATCTGGGCTAGCGTTTGCTGGAAATGTAGGACGTAGAAATTCAATAAATTTCATAAACGCACTGTTTTCCCTAACAGACTGTTCTGCCATCTCTATGGCCCTTTTCTCAGCCTGTGCTACCTGTGCCCTAAATTGATGTAGCTCGGTGGGACTACAGCTCGTACCTGAGGATGTCCAATACCTCGTCGGGGCTATCCTAGTTCGGCAGCGTACTCTGCTAGAATGCTCATCTCCCAAGACCTGATGTAAGTGATCTGTTGGCCCAAAATTGTCTAGTTCTTGGGCATCGAGGGCCTCTAAAGTAGCCTGTTACAAATATAAATATATCATTAAGTTACAAAATATATATTAAAATATAAATTCAACAGATTAAAACTTACAATCTGTTGCTGAGTCACTTCGTTGACGGCACTTCCATCCTTTTTCCGTCTACTCGAGCAAAACAGTTTTGCTCGAGGCACATGTCCTTAAATATTTTGTATTTGCCTCTATAATGACATTGAAAACTAAATTTATATGAAAACTTTAGTAAACTATTAAATAATTGAGGAAACAAAAGAAAGTATAAGGCATAAAGAAAACTTATAAACAATTGTCATACCTGCTTCCACTCAGGATCAGGCATCATAGTATGTCCCATTGTGTGGAGGTATTTTTTTGCATCAATGTTCTTTTTATTTTTTCCAGATGATTCCTAAATAAAATTTGAAAATTCAACATATAGTATTAATGCAAAACATGAAATTTATTATTTAAATACCTCAAATGTTATTAATACCTTAAACTGGGTACTCATCCAATGAGTAATCATCTGACGATACTGCTCTATAGGACAATCATCCACCACTGGTACCACCTCTAACTCAGTGCCAACTCTAGTAACCCATCCAATATAAAACTCATGCTTGTAGGCTCTCCAAAGCTCGCCTAAATCCTTTAGACGCTCTGGTCGTGCACCCTCACCATCGGGAAAATTAAATCAAAGCTGAAATAAAAATATTAATTCATATAAATACAAAACTAATTCATGTCATTAAATAGAACAAGTTTTTTTACCCATATCTCTGCCCAAGATCTATCCTTGACCTCATGTGGCAAATGTCTCCACGACAGCGGGCTGACGGGAATGATGTCGGAGTATTTGGAAAGCGTCGCCAAAAAACTCCGACATTGCTGCCCTGTTTTCTCAACCATTTGGTTGTCTTCATTATAATCCACCATAACCTGTGTGCGGTGGTTCCACACTGAACGCATGCGTGTATGCCCCCTCCCATGCCTCCTGTCAGTAGATGTATCTGTCATGAAAGAAAAACAAATATTTTATCAAAACATGTTATAATGAAAATAAATATTGCTATAAAAATTTGTTAGGGTTCTATAAATATACCTGTTCCGGTCTGATCGCTGAGCGCCGCTGGATCCACAGAAACTGATGGAACACCCTGTGGTGGAACAAGAGTCGAAGACGATGGAATATAGAAGCTCGGAGAGATAGAAGTAGAAGGAAAAGAAGATGGGACAGCTGTCTAACCGGATGCTGACTGGGGAGTGGTAATCATCATGGGATGTGAAAATGATGGTCCAGAAGATGAAGAAGGTAGCAAAAGCATGGGAGGCCTAAATATCCCATGTGTCCCTAATGACACAGTAGGATCAGAATTTGGGAAGGATGACATGTCAGTGGGAGAGGCAGGGTCTAGTCAGGTACGCGCAGCTGCTCGTCCACCTCTAGTACGAACCCTCCTCGTACCACCGGCCTGAGTACTAGGACCAGTACTAGGATCCTCGTCGAATAACTGTCGACGTATAGGTGGATCCTACAAAAATGTTTACAAAAAAATTAATCACATGAAATTATATATTTTTTAAATATATCAATTTGAAATAAAGTACTCACTATAGGCACTATTGATGGAATTCCCAACTCCGTCATTCGACGATTGTTATCCATCATTTTTTTCCTTCGTCTCTATTCAATTGGCTTCATTTCCTGCTTTTGAAAACAAATATGTAATTAATTAGAAAAATAAAACTAATGTGTAACCCAAAAAAACTAAATATATGAGGGGATAGGGGGATTCATTGGTAATTTAACTATTAATTGTTTTAGAAGAGCTTGAATGGATTTAATAAATCATACAAGTTGTAATGTTAACCATGTTAGAAATATTGTTTAACTATGTTTGAATACAGTTCAATTCCAAATTAGAAAATGCAATTCAAATAAAACTGCAACCAATAAACATTGAAAATTCACAAAAAAGTCAAGTCAGCTATCAATTGTTTTAGAAGAGCTTGAATGGATTTAATAAATCATACACGTTGTAATGTTCACCAAGTTAGAAATATTGTTTGACTATGTTTGAATACAGTTCAATTCCAAATTAGAAAATGAAATTCAAATAAAACTGCAACCAATAAACATTGAAAATTCACATAACGGTCAAGTCATCTAAAACATATTTGTGATCAATACTAAATCAATTTGAATATTACCAACCTTAACAACCCAACTCGAGGTAAACCAAAATAATTGAGAACATGGATGAATGATTCTATATATTTTCAACCACAACTTCAGGTTCACAATCAAATCTGACAATTGAGATATTTGAGTCATCAAAAGAAATAAATGGATTGGTTCCAATGGAACTAGGGACAGTGTCAATTCCATCATCACCATCATCAAAAATATGTCTTGGAATTACTTCAACTATGACACCAAATTCAGGTCGAAGTTGGTCTTTGACATAAAAAACTTGTTTCTTCAATGATGCCAACACATATGGTTCTTCGGTAGCAAGAGTGCGAGTCATATTAATTACTCGAAATCCACAATCATCAATAAATGTTCCATGTCTCGTCATCAAATCAAACCAATGGAATTTCATCATTGTGACTCATCCATGAGAGTAATAATCGAATATTATTATTTTCTCAACAACTCCATAATAACCCTCATTTTCAAATCACGGTCTACTATCTGATACACTGGCATAACAATCTGTTATGGCAGTAACCATAACACCATCATGTTGTGTTCTCATGTTCTTTTCTCATTCAGTGACAATAAAGTTTACCCATTGGTAACAATTGATTTACCGTCACGAACCACGATATTAGGACCAAAAGCCAAAGCTCTTATTTCCTCAGAGACAGAGTCAGTAGAAAAACTCAATACTTGCAATATAAATGACTATTAAACTTAATTAAATATTGATATAATTATTTTAAACATTAATTTTTTTATACCTTCAATTTTAACCAAGCAGAAAACTCTTTGCTATGCAAAGTCTCTCTTCTTCTCAAAGATAAAGAACGATGCTTCCAATTTATCATTGTTTTATGTTCCCTGTAGATAAAAAATATGAATAGTTTAATATATATATATGTAAGATATACATAATCAAATTAGTTACCTGATATAGTCATCGAACAAATCACAGTTGAACAAAACTGTGCGATGTGCCATCTCCCGCTCTTCATGGATTAATGTCTTGGATGTATATGATCCAGGAATTCCTCTTATTTGAAGAAGTGATGGAAAACTAGGTTCAATTTTCTCATATTGTTCTTCTTCATTTCTCATTGGTCTGTTCAATATTGTAGTAAGATCAGACAAATACATCGAGTAGAAATCCATACATTCTTGAGCCAAGTAACTGTTCACGATAGAACCTTTGGGATGATTTCTGTTTCGTACATAAGACTTTAATGTGAGCATATTTCTTTCAGTTGGATACATCCAACGAAAATAAACAGGTCCTCCGAGAAGTTTTTTAGTGGGAATATGGATAGTCAGATGCAGCATGCATGTGAAAAATGATGGAGGAAATATTTTATCTAACTCACACAAAATTAATGGGGCATCTTTCAACATTATTTGCAAGAAAGACTTGGACAACTTATTAGAAGAAATATCTCTAAACAAATGGCACAACCGAATAACATCCACCCTTACATTATTGGAAAAAAGATTATGGATTGCTATTGGAAGCAACTCATGCAGTAGAACGTGATAATCACGAGTCTTCAAAGATTTTAGCTTCAACTCTCTTCTGTTGACCCGTTTAGATATGTTTCTTGAATAGCCATCAGGAACTCTAATAGTCTCTAATACTTCCAAAAATTGTTTTTTTTCGTAGGTGTAATCACATAAGAAGCACATGGAAGTTGCCATTTATTTTCACTAATATGCACAGGACGTAATTCTGGTCTGATTCCCCAATCCACCACGTCATGCCGAGATCATAAATCATCTTTTGTCTTCCCCTTGACATTTAGAAGAACTGAAAGCAACATTTCGCATATATTATTTTCAATATGAATTATGTCTAAGCAATGACGTAACAAATTGGTTGACCAATAAAGAAAATCAAAAAAGTTACTCCTCTTCCTCCAATTGTAACAGGTTTCAGTGGAAACATTCTTTCTCTTTCCAGATTTCATTTGACCCTTCCCGAATGAAAAACTGAAATATTTCAATTCATTAAGCACGTCAGTTCTAGACATACGCAGAGGTGGATCATCAGTCTATATGGTATTATCAAATCTTCGACAATTCATTCTATATGCATGATCCTTTGGTAAGAATCGTCGATGTCCCATAAAACTGAAACTACAGCGATGTTTCAGTCTTCTGGATCATGCATTCTTCATAAAAACTGGACATGACAATTTTCCCTTCGTGCTCCATCCAGACATCATTGCATAAGATGGAAAATCATTGATCGTCCACATAAGCATAGCACGCATCTGAAATATGTCTTTCGAACATGCATCGTATGTGCGCACACCCACATCCCAAAGAAGTTTCAACTCTTTTATTAAAGTTTTCAGGTAGACATCAATATCAATGTCGGGATCAGAAGGACCAGGTATGAGTATACTCATGAAAGTGAAAGATTTTTTCATACACAACCATGGGGGAAGATTATAAATGTGTATAAAAACTGGCCATGTGCTGTGCGAAGTAAGCATCTGCCCAAATGGATTAAAACTGTCGCATGAAAGACCTAGCCTCATATTTCGCACGCTAACTGCAAAATCAGGATGTCGAGCATCAAATCTCTGCCATGAAAATCCATCTGCAGGATGAACCAAATCATCATTAGTCTTCTTTCTCTCGGTATCATTCCATCTCATTTTTATTGATATGTCATCAGACATAAAAAGCTTCTGGAGTCTGGGGATCAATGGAAAGTGCCACACTACTTTCTGTGGAACATGGGATGGTGTTCCATCAGATTTTGACTTCCAGCAGGATGTTCCACATTTAATACAATCATTTCATTCAGCAGTTTCATCCCAGAATAAACTGCAATCTTTCGGGCAAGCATGAATTTTGTTTCTTGAAAATACAAGTTCCTCAACTAACTTCCATGCCCTATAGTGGTTTGAGGGAATATCTGCATCATTTGGAAGTAAATCCTTCAAAAGGGTAAGAATGTAATCGATTGCTGTATTAGAAATCTCATACATAGTTTTCCCATGAAACAATCGGATTAAAAATTCCAGCTTTTTCATTTTATCGCATTGTCGATATACTGGAGTCGTGGAAGCATAATTCAATTTTTTCACCCTATCAATATCATCATTTTCACTAGACGCATAAGTTGTGCTCATATCGAAGTCTTCTTGAGTCGAAATCCTTTATTTTTCATGATGACGAATAAACGGAAACCGATCATCTAACAAATTCTCCATTCCAGTCTTTTCATTTCGATCATCACTAATTTGAGATTTCATTTTCTCCCCATTGTGATACCACACAAAGTAGTTTTCTTGAAAACCATTTTTGGTTATGTGTTAGCTGACTTCTTCACAGCTCAACCAAGGTCTACCAACACAATTGGAACATGGGCAGTGTATGTGACCACTATCTGAAGCATTGTGAAATGAAAAATCTATAAAGCTCTCCAAATTTTTTTGAAAATCGCTTGAGATCCGATCGGTTTCATACATCCAACTTCTGTACATTCTGTAAAAAGAATTTATATAAGTCATTTTGTCATAAACAATTCAATAAGATTGAACTTTAATAGAAAATACATTTAAGTAAATGATAAAGGAAGAAGTTTCTAGTCCATGTAGTGAAAATCACCCCACCCTCATAAAAGTGAGTATTGGCCAAGAAGGACACATAATATACAACGTACAATGAGAACCATATTTAGTTGACCCTAAAGTTATATTAGTACAGTCATCTTGGGGGAAATGGAATATATGATCCCGGTTAACTGATGAATTCAAAATCTCGTATTCTATATGTTGGACACTATCTAAGGTAAGAAATCATGTGAGTATGGGTTTACATCATTCAATTTCTTACATGCTGGTGAGAATGAAGACTTAAATTAATGACTTGAGTTCAATGATACCATGTCAACCGTTATACACACCATGTGAACCCTTATACACACCATATGAACCCTTATACCATATCGTCATTATTACAACCATTAATAACAACATATTAAATAACATTAATTATTAAAGATAATCAAATTGAACATAAATCAATAATAATATTGGATATATCAAGTAAAATTAAGTCATACTATATTACATCATAAATGACCACCCACAACCATGATTAATGGCCACAAAGCTCCCCTTTCGGCCAAATCAAAAGTGAAAACAAAAACACATAGTTTTAGAAAAAAACTTCATTTGTGTGAAGAATAATAATCTCATGGTCCTCATGATGTTTGAACCACTCTATCATGATTTTTGAGATGAACTTGTATCCATGAAACCATATGAGAAACACGAATCAATACATGCATTTTTCTGATTTTCCCAAGCATTTTGAGGAACCCCAAATCAGTGAAAATGGTCATTATGTTTTAAAAAGGTGATTGAATAACACATGTACGATGTGGAAGGCAGGATGATTAATGGTTATATTAGAAAAACTAATATTCACTAATATTGTGAATTTGATATTCTGTAAATTATTTTCATGAAGAAGGAAGAAGTACTAATTAGGGACCACATACTATTTGGCAAAGTTCAAGAAGATACTCCATATGTTCTATTGTTCAAACAATAAGTGAACAATGTGTCATTTTATATATATATAGATTTTGATAGAAACATGATACATACTTGTTATATAATACACATAGTGTACAAAAATTAAGATGAACAAGATCTTCATGTTTGACATGATCTTAATGAAAGAGTGATTTTAATTAAATAATATCAATAAATATTACAATCAATTTCTTATTAGTTCCTATACATGAATATATAATATTTGAACCAGATTAAAAAAAACTACGAATCTTAAAAATTCAAACACAATAAAGAGACACCATGCCCTTATAAATGTAAATGTGTAATGAAAACATTAATTGGACATACACCGATATAGGGATTTGAGTACACAATTCGTGGAACAATCATAAAATTTTACAAAAACCCTAAAAATTGGGAATAACGAAATCATTGAGAATAGAAGGATATGGTTTATAAGAGGTGGAACTATATCCTTGATAAAATATAGAAGGAGTCTAACCTGGTAGCTTCTGATCTGATGGAAGATGTGGGTATTGGGAACTGCTTCTGCCAAGGAATCACGTCTGGAGACGAGTGGAAGGCTTCTGGAATCGTGGGGAGGCCGCTGCCTGCATTTGGGTATTTGGGTCTTTTTTTCAAACAGTTCTTAAAAACTGTTGGGAAACCCCAATCTTTCCCAACGGTTTTATAAAACCATTGGGAAAACTATGTTCTTCCCCACTTTTCCCAACGGTTTCATAAAACTGTTGGGAAAACTAAGTTTTCCCCACTTTTCCCAATGGTTTTAACCATTGGGAAAAGTCAGTTCTTCAAGGTCTTTACCAATAGTTTATATAAACTGTTGGGAAAGACAACATATACCAACAGTTCTTTGAACCGTTGGTATACAAGTGTTGGGAAAACTCTCCTTTCCAGTAGTGAGTATCAAATAAAACTACAGCTATAGAAGATGCAACCAGAATGGTACCTCGAATAGTCTAAGGTCCTGCATCAGATCCCGCTGGTGCCTGATCCACAACATAAAAATATCTGGTCCCTGCCTGATAATGACCGCTCGCATGTGTCTCTTCCCTAATCTGGATTTTCCCAAAAGATGATACAATCCTACCACCATGGCCACCGAACTGAGATCCTAACGTACTGGTGGGCTCTGACTGCACTAATACTCCCCCGGAATCCACAGATCCAGTCCCACTCTGGTGAGGGTGCGTCACTCTGCAAAAGCGTTGTACATGCCCCGTGATCCCACACCAGTAGCAATGCCTGGGAGGGGTGGTACATACAGATCGGATGTGCCCTGCCCTTCCACACTGATGGCACACAACGGACCTCATATCAGAAGCCCCTGATGAAGTCTGCCCATAGGGATGGCCTGAGCTGCCACCACTCTTCTTCCACTACTCATCACACTTCCTCTTCTTTTCTGGAGAACTGCCGCTTCCAAATCCTTACACTGATCCAGAAAACCCTGAATTTCCTCTCTGGTCAATCTCGACCATGCAAGAACGATAGACCACCGCGGCATAAGTCCCCATCTTGAATAAGAATACCTGAGAGTGGATTTTTGGCCAAAGTCCCTTCTCAAATTTCTGATCTTTCAAGTATTCACCTGAAACAATCTCAGTTTTGTACCACACTAACTCATCAAAGTGATTTTCATACTCCCTCACAGTCCGACCCCCTTGTGAGAGATCCATGAACTCCTGGGATCTGGCATGGGCCAGGAACTCGGGACCGTACTTCTTGTTAAATATGGATTTGAAATCCTTCCAAATCATCTTCTCAATCTTCCCAGCCTGAATAACTAATTCCCACCACTTGTGACTGGGGCCCTCTAGATGGAATAAGGAATACTTTACCCTAACTTCTTCTGGCGTGTCAAGGAACTCGAACATACATTCTATCTTATCAATCCATTCCTCTACCTCTTGAGGTTATGAACTACCTCGGAATGAAGGAGTTTTATTATTCAAGAACTCCTTAGCTTTATCCTTCTTGGAGCTAGACCCATCTCATCTATTTGGAATGGGGGCGGGGGCAGGAGTCACCCCTTGTCCTAAAGCCTGAACAGCACGGACCATGGCTTCTACCAATCTCTGATCAAGCAGCACGGGAGAGCTCTCTTCGGCTTCCTCTCGTGGGTGCGTGGAAGCTCTCCAGGGAGGCATCTTGCTACAAAGAGAAACAGTCATAAAAGAACATCATCAATACATCATATTCAAAGTGAAATCAAATTTTCACCAAAATAAGTAATCCTCAATAAACAAAATATGCAAAAGTAACATCATGTCCAAACTATTCTTCCTCGCCTGATGTCCACGCACAGTCTGTAGCCTACACATCCCACCTGGAAGAGAATTCAAACAAGCATCCTGACATCCCATGGTGACTCAGGGTCTGTCACGAGGTGTGCTGTCCAGGCACCCTACTCCCAACCAGAATTCTGAGCCCCGACAATCCTAACTCCTATCTAACCAGACTCGTCCCAAATAAAATAACTCAGACAACAAAACCTGGCCTTTGATACCATTTTGTCACAAACCAAATCAGGTCGCCATACGATCCAATTCCTGACCCGGCTCGTGGCAAGGCCAGAAGGGCGTTCCCGATCCCCACGGGCTGGCATAAGTGCTTAGGTATCACAATAAAAACTTGGGAGCGATTTACCCGAATAAACGAGATAAAACAACCAAAAAAATAACCAAACCAAAAGTACAAGTCACAACCAAATAAGCCTTTAATCAAACCATGTTTTGAGTCACATGTATAACTAAAACCAAACAACACAAAGAAAAGTATGGTGACCAAAAACCAACCCAAAAACCGAGTCAACAACTGTCACCTGGTGGAGGAAAACCACTGTCAGGCATTCACCACAAATGCCAAGTCAAAAGAAGCAGCTAATAACTTGGACCACCACTCCCACAACCTTTTCATTTTCCTGCATCAGACATAATCAAATATACTTACACCCAAGGGTGTAAGTAGGGTGTGAGAAATCACTCAAGAGGATGGAACCAGAGAAAAGATTCTGCATGTAAAGGTTGGATGATCCAAACAGTTTTCAGGTTTATTTATAGAAAATAAAATTAATTCACTAACAATCTAATGAAAACAGTTTTTTTACTAAAAGAAAATGAAAAAAAATCTTACCTTTCTAACACCACAGAAGTCACACAACAAACCAGTGATGAGTATAAATTTTCACAGGAGAAAAAAAAGTGGGAGAGGCCCTATAGGGACTAAAGCTGAGTGGGACCCTATAACATTGTGTCTCGGTGAGCAAAGGAAAGGAATCAATAACATCTTTATGTTCTCGTGCACAAGCCACTAGTAGGGGAACATCTCCATAACCTAGTGGTATCCAATAATCATCCAAAGTTTAGTTAGTTTTGTATGCGTCAAACCAGCTAAGTGAAACTGGGCCGAGGCCGCTCCCATATCACTAGCACACTATATCAAGTCCACCAACCTAGTACCCAGGCTTCCCCTTTTGTTCTCAAAGCTCTAAGTTCACCCTACTAATTAAGGTCAAGAAACTACACACCTGGATGTAAACTAAGTCAAACACTATACACCTAGGATGTCAACTAAGTCAAACATCACACTTAGGTATCCAACATAAATGAATAAATAAATAAACCATTTAGAGGTATTACGCACAACAATGATCCTCGGAAACAGTATACAACATGAAACAATTACACAATGCAATAAACAACTACACAACTTCAAGAACCGAACTAAAATTTATCAAAAATTAGAAAAGTTGGTTTAGTAGTTTTAAATAAAATAAAACGACACGATTTAACGGTGTCAAAACCCACTCAAACAACCTTTATAACCAAACGCACACTAAGACTATAACATAAATCAAATTTTAGCTATTGTATCTATTAAAAACTTTCTTCAAAACTCAATAAAATCATGGACAACATAAACATGCTACTAGTAAAAACAAATCACCAAATTCTATCATCCAAAACCGAAACTCTCAGTAGAAATTGACTAGTTGACATATTAAATTAATTAAACCGGCAAGCTAATTAATCAGTCAACCTAAGCATGTGAAACCACCTACCTTAAAGTTGGAACAACTTTGCGATATGACACAACACTCCCACTGCACAACAGTTTCACCACAAGGAGCCGAAAAAAAGGTCCTAAAATAGTAGATCGATTAATTTCAACTCCAACCCAGAAAAACATAAACAACCAGAAAAAGTAACAAAAAATAAATAAACTGATTAACAATTAAAAGAATTCAACAATAATTAAATAAATTTTACTCCAGACCCTAACAGTGGAAATCACCGGAAAGAGACACGACCGTGGGAGGGCGGTCATCGGAATTACGACTATAAGGCCGTGCGTGGCAGCTGTTCGGTGGAGGAAGGAGAAGGGGAGTGCAAGGTGGCTGTCTAGTAAGAGGGAGGAGGGGAGCTGGTTAGTCGGTCCAGGAAGGGAAGCTGGGTGGCTTGCTGTAGATCTGGCAGGAGGTGGCGAAGGGGAGCGCGGTGGATGAGGGGGGGGAGAAAGTAGGGTGAGCGCACGGGGGAAGGGAGGCTGGGCGGCCGTGGGGGAGAGAAGGGATAATGGGGGGGAGGTCGAGTGGCTAGGGTAGGGAAGATAGAAAAAAAGGGATAGTATAAAAAAATGAAATTATGAAAAAAAGAAATGAAATTATAAAAAAAAGAAATGAAATTATAATAAAAAAAAGAAATGAACTATAATAAAAAAAGGAAAGGAACAAAATTAAGATAATAATAAAATAAAAAAACAATGGGGGTAACTAACCTAAAAATTAAAGAACATTTAAACTAATATGAAATAAAATAGAATGAAATAAAATAAAATAATAAAATAAAAGAACCTAATAATATAAATTAATAAAAGGGTTCAGAAATAATAATAATAATATTATTATTACTAATAGTAATAATAATAAGGACCAAAAATAACTATAATAAATTTTTATCTGGTTACTTAATCATCCGCGCATCAGGCAGACCGCGTGTCAAACCGGCGAAGCCGCACGGCTTCGCCCATGCCCTGTCTGCGAGTCGAGCGATGTAAAGCCAACACTCACTCATCAGCACCACAGTGGATGACCCACATCGGGTTCAGCTCGCACATCAACCAAATAATTAAATAAACAGGAAATTAAACTCATGAGATAAAAAATTAAAATTAAGGATATACCTCAAGTCGAAGTCCAGATGTGACATTCTCCTTCTCTTTTTTATTCAAGAACCATCTTTATATTATGCATTTTTTCGAAATTTTCATTTTGGAAAAAAAAATTCACATACATATTAATATGAATTATATTTTCAAGTGATGATAGATCTATTTCCCTCCCATTTAACCCTTCCATTCTCATTATTCTACTGAAATTATCCTACAATTTTTCATGAAAAAAACTTGGGTAGTGAATAGCCATCCTCATTTACACTCAATGATATTCACCTAGATGTACATGTACTTCATTGATTTTGGAATTCCATATATTTAACCCAAACTCCTAACTCTTATGATTAAAATTAATTAAATATATCATTATGTTGTATGGTCTATGTAGAACACTTATGCATGTACATGATATGAATGTGATGTGTGGGCCAAGAATTTTGTATCCCTCCAATTAGTTGGGTGATTTTTTTACTCTTGTGAGATGTTATGTATTACATTAGCGATCAAACCTAATCTATGATGGGAATATTTCCACCAAGTGACATTTTCATGGAAGTTATCCTTAACTTATTCTTATTTCAAGTTTTAAGGTCTTCTGGCATTTTCATATTTCTTCATGTTATTATCTTATATCATGCCTCAGTATTCATGTTTATGAGTCGTACCATTTTTATGTATTTTTTATATTCCTATTGTTTAAATTGTATTTCTTTCATTATATTATGATTTTATTATTCCCTTACTAGGATTTATAGCTCACACCTTTCTTATATATGTCCTTAAGTTATCCCATGCTATTTTAGAAGAGAAATGGTATTTTATGAGCATGTTAAATGAGATTAAAATAATTATTTTTTACCCTAATTAAAGTTATTTTGATTTATACCTAATTTCCCAAATATTTAAGGCCTTATTATCATATTAGATTATTTTATATGTACCTTTATATAATAAATCATGAATTAAGGTCTGTTAAATATATTTTTTGTCATAATAAATCCTTAGAAAAAATAATTCCAATCCTTAGCATCAACATCAAGAAATTTATATCTAATTATATATTTGATAGTTTTCAAGAATCTATAAGATTCACTCCATGGATGTTTTCCAAAAATATTTCAATACTAACTAATTTTAGTTGAGATCTCATCCTATTAATTAAAATATGATAATTTCTTCAATCAAATAAGGTAACTCCTAGGGTGTTTCTTGTATTTTCCACGATATAAAATCCCCGAACAACAGATTCATTTTTAATAACATGTGGCTCACATACCACTTATTGCAACCTCAAGTAGTCACATCCTAATATGGGATGGTTTAATTAGTGTGTGATTTTTATTTCTACATTTTGGATCTTACTCTCTTTTTATCAAGAACACCATGAACCTATTAATTATTTTTACACACATACAATAACTAGATGAAAATAAATAAATATGAGGCCACAAAATTTTACTAAGTTCCCTACTATCATAGATTAAGGATCATACATCGATAGAGTTTCAATATACCATAGCAATGTACTTAGAAGTTCCAAAAATCCTCACTCCCATATCCAATGCTAGAAACACTTACATTAATTACTATATAGATACTAAGTGAGTAGACTCAACCCAAACTTAAAAATATTTCATAAATTTAAACATTACATCTCATAACAATAATAAAATCCTAGAACTAAATGATTTAGTGACTTCGGTGATTGAAAACAACAAAATATTACTTCACATAATTGCTTCACATTACCCAAAAAACATATCCATAAGACTTACACCTAAAAATATTCCTGTATATAATTTCCAAGGGGAGGAAAAAAATAAAGAGGGGTGAGAATAGATACTCATTAAGGGAAAATCATATCAATGAGTCATAAAGGCTGAATTTATAAGCATGTAAGAATGTATGATTATGGGATAAGTATTCGATTAAAAGTATCATGGAATCATAATATTTTCCTACAAAGTATGATATACGGACATATAACAACAATTGATAAAACATATATTGTGGTGTATGATTGAATAAACTGAGATGATAATCATGATACATGGATCATAACATAGGAATATAACATGGAAATGTGACATAAGTATAAGAAATCATAATAATTTGAATATGTATAAAAACAAACTGGTACATGCATAAATATTTGGACATGAAATTGGGTCCACACATAGTATTGTGAACATATTAAAATATAAACAAATCAATACAAAACATAATTATCACAGGAAATATCAAACCTTAACCAATTAATTAGAGGAATATGTAGTACCCCACCCATCATATAATTATAATACATAAATATGTGTACCAAATGAAATATATAATATATCATATCATGTAAAAACTAAAGGAAGTCACATGGGTTTATAATAGATTAAAAGGTATCATATGACATCAAGATTTAGATCAGTTGATACCAAAAAATCAATCTACCAACGTAATAATATCATAAAATCACATAGATATTAATAATGAAATTTTCTCTATAATAAAATGGAATCAATATCATAAAAATTATTTTATTAAACATTTTCAACAATATCATAAAAAGATGATGTTGTGAGTCACTTTCAAAAACTATTTGGATAATATAAAATGAAGAATTTATGAAAAAAATTATTTTTTAGAATTCCCCAATAATTTAACCTTGAAAATAAATAATTTTCAAGTTAATAAATGTAAAGTAGAAGATAAAAAATCGCTGAAAATAAAATGAAATTATTTTTAAATATTTTTTGGTATTTTTAGAGAAAACCCCACATCGATGGAAAGGTTATAGAAATTATTTTTAAAATGGATAAATAATAATATAAATACTACATACTATGATATATATTTATCCTTTAATGTAAAAGAGGAAAACGTTTTTGGAAGAAAATAATATTTACATGGAGGAAAGGGATCTATTATAAAGGGTGATAATTACACTTAACAACTTCATATTTTTGTGAATAAATAAATCCATCAAAGCAGAAAAAATATAAATTACATAGAAAAAAAGGAAAAATATAAATATAATATCATCCTAGGGTATAAAAAATAAATATAAATATACTCTAGTAAAAGAGTAATGATTACGAATCATGGAAAGGAGCTGAGTTAAGAAAATCCTTACCCTTTATCCTGACTTCCACGATAGACTTTTAACCTTCTATATGAAAAAACTAATTATCATAGTCGCTTATTTAATAACCTTATTCATTTATATTTCCCTTTATACTCTCCAATTATAATATCTTATGATACATTTTTTTAGTTATAGTTTATTTTTATCAAATCATGTAAGTAATTTTGGTTATTTTGTTCACATTTCATAATATCAATGACAATACATGTTGTTTGATACAAAGTTTATCATTCATAGATTAGTAAAGGTACTATAATGGAAGTTTTATAATTATTTATAAAATTTAATGTTTATTGCATGATAATTTTAGTTATGATTCTTAAATATAAAATCTATAATGATCTTTTTTTTGGAAATTTTGAACAAATTAAAGGTTTTATGTTAATAGTGAGTTAAATATTTATATTAACATTCCATAACCAAAATAAAATAATTGTTTACTAATTATTATCAAATATTACCATTAATTATTTTTTCATAGTCACCCATAATATAAATTTATAGCATCATTTATGTATGTTTTTTAACCGACCTGAATTTGAATATATTACAATCTATGGGAAAGTATGGTTATAAAAGTTATTTTTTATTATAATATCATTATAATAGACCTATATTGATATTATTTAAATTTTATTAAGGATATGATTTATAAGATATAATAGTTTTATTGAAAGGACAATGAAGAAAATGTTAGAGAGTGGATAATACTCATGTTTGGGATTGAATCTTCTCTTAGAGGGCATCTTGGAAATAGAGGATTTGGGGCTACTTCTTGGAACCTTAAGATGAAAAAATTGTAATTTGATTCTAGGAAAGATAAAATGGGTAGATATTAAAGGAAATTTATAAGGATAAGTTTTACATGGAGTGGGTTCAAGTGATATCCATTCATAAGTTAGAAGGGGGACATTTATTTTTAAATAGAAGTTAGTTGAGGGGAAAAGATATAATCGCATGGGAGTTAGGTGAGTTAGATAAATAAAAATTTGTGAGACATGTGGGTATTACTTATAAACCTAATAAAGGTATTATAAAAGTTAAATGTTTCAATTTAATTTAACAAAATTTGATCTGTGGAATATTACCCCTTTTACCCCCATTAACCTTGATTAGATATTTACCATGTCGATAGTTTTTTTACTAAAAATAAAAAGATGACCCCTCTTATAAAATTTAAACTTGGAGATTCCAAATTTATAATTCACTCATTAAAATTCAGTCTCTAAATATTAGAAAATTAAATTTTAAAATTAAATCATAATATATATATAAACATAATTTTTATAAGATTTTATTATTTTTAACTTATTCATATCAACACTATATTTAACCATAATATATTTAATTTCATAAAATTTCAAAAAATTACTTTTTTTAGAAAATTTGGATTATAAGAAGAAAAATAATTTTATTTCTATTTATTTAAAACTATTTATTTAGTTTCATAACTATTAATTTATTTTTATCAATACATTTTTATTAAAATTACTTTTTCCTATTTTATTAAGTAAATAAAAACTCTAAATGTATAAAAATACTTGTGATAAACAATATCTATAAAATTATTTTATATTAACAATTACATGGTTATATTTTCCCAATTTCAAATTACAAAATCCCTCAGTACCTCTACATAAGACTTACGGGTAAGATAATAAATAATGTTTGTCATGGGTGGTGATTCAACTAGCATTGATCTCATAATGATTTTCATAAGCTTAAACTTCTCTCATAGGTAATTTCACTCAGACCATGCGTGTTGAAGTTTGTCTTAGGCTTGTTTAGTTAAAACCCTGTTTATGCTACTTACTTTCCAAGATTAGAAAAATGAGCCTCATTAGGAAGACATGTACTACATTATTTCGTTGATTCTCATAGATTTCATAATAAAGTTACTTATATTTATAAGCAAAAATTCAACAGATATATTATAATGGTCACATTATAATCATGTCTTAATATATTTTATCGTTGTTCATTTTAGTTCAGTGATGCGTGTAAAAGAATCTATTCAACAAAATATACACATTTTTGTGGTAAAATAAATATAAATTTCATGGGATATTATATATTGTCCATTGTAGTGATTATAATGATTTATAAAGGGTTCGCTATTGATCTCAGGTTTACTCCTTCTTTTTGTTCTCTCACACACTACTTGAGTTAAAGAAAAAATATTAAACACATAGGTTTATTATAGTGAGATTTAAGAATTTAAAAAAAAACACCAAATATAATGGGTGTTGTCATTTTACTCTTTATCTTATATTTGTTCTTAAATATGAAAATTTCCAAATATCACCATAGTATCACCATCAATTTTTGTTCTTCCTTCTACATTGAGTTACATATATTCCCATAAATAATTCCAAAAAAATATCATATAATATGCTTTTATATTTTCCATATATTTTGAAATTCAAAGATCTGTACATATTGTTTTAGTTTCCTTAATTTAATCCAAGTAAATCATATCCATTTTAAATTACCACAATTATCAGCGTAGTTTTATTTGATATTTTTTTCTCTAATATTATTCACGTTCAAATATGGAAACACTATTTAAAACCTTCCATGAGACCTAAAAATAGTTTAACCATGTTGAAATGCATGTTTTCATGCATTGAACCACGCAGTGAAACCTATTTCTTTGTTATATGATTAAAAATGCACAAAATTAATGACAATCCTACATTTAAACTTCCAAAGATATCACAACATTAATTATTCTTAAATTCTTAACATAAATTCATTTATTTCAGTATGTTAGGGTAACTGATTTTTACTGAATTAGTAATCCCTTGTTATGATTAATAATAAAAAACAAATCCACATCAATGAGAAGTCACCAATTAATAGAATTTAACTTCCCACTTATGTTGAATATAAATGGAAGCATATTCTATATTATCCTCTTCTATATACATGGTATCCATTTTCCTTTTCCAAATCTCACCATCCATACATATTATATATGACCATATCTTCTTACATATCATCTCATGTAGGCATCTTTCATAACATCTCCTAGTGATATATTCACTATCATATCCCTATGATATCCTCTATATAAACACACTAGAACACCATTGGTATGTATTTGCGATATATTTTTGATCATGTAAACCTATTTTACATAAAGATAAACATATTTTGTATAAATAAATCTTCTTTTATATGAAGATAATAACATCTTATGCAAATAGGTAAACTCCCTACCTTTTCCATTATTCACTTCTTCTATATTGATAAATATCTTCCATATGAAAAAAATTATTTCATATAAAGACAAAAACATATTTCATATAAATAAAGACTACTTACCTTTTCCATTATTCACATATTCAATATAGAGAAACATATTTTGTATATAAGGAAACTCCCTACCATTTACATTTATTATATATTCCATATATATTTAATAAAAATATTGAATGTTTTTTTTTGAATTGGAATAAAACAAAATTAATCCAAGATCAAACCAAAACTATTCTAACATAGTAAAAGTTGTCTCGCAATTATATCAATAGACAAACAAACTTCAATTGAAAAAAAATAAAATTTCTCAAACTATGGTTCCAAAACTTTCAAAGGTTTAAAAGTTCTTTAATATTGGACTATTCTGATAGCAAATCTCATATTGAGTCTTTTCTTCACTAAATCAAAAATAAATATCTATTTTTGATATATATTGATGTCAATAATAATTACATATAAAAAATATCTTGTGGGTATTTTTAATGGTCATTGTTTGAATAGTTTTAAATTTTCTATTTTCTCTTCTTAAATATACGATTTTATTTTTGAGAATTTTCCAATGTTAATAAATGATTCTATATCTCATGTTTATTGAGATAATCCTCCACTTGGTTATTGCTGAAGTAAATTCCATTATCAATCCAAAAGTTTATAATTTTTAGTCCATGAATATTCTTAATAAATATTCGATAACATGTAACACAATTGAACACCATAGGCATGTGGTCGGTCATCATTAACCAAGACATCATCTTTAATGAAGAGAATATAATACATCTTTCCATTAATGGATTTTAGAGATATCCTCCCACAATGATTGATGTACACAACTGAAGTAACTACATAGACTTTATTTCTTTTGGATTTTAAGTATTCCAAATAATTTTATCTTTTAAAAAGCATCACATGTGTGAGAATGATCAGGTCAAAGTATATGAATATCATGAGATCCTACATACCTCACTAAATAATATATGGTTTGTTTCATCCATTGGCCAAGAACTTTATGCCACAACTTATTTTCATATTTTTTGGATAATAAGAATATGTATTTTTTCCAACTAAGGAAGTAGATATTCTCTTTCATTTACTTCCCTTCCATCATAATTACACTATCTTTTCTTTATATGATACAATTATTCATGGTGAAGTTTATTATTTACCTCAAATCAAACAATTGAATTATACTAAGAAATTTATGACAAAGTTCTTAAACTACCAATTCATTCAATATCATTGTGTATTTTCCTCTAATTTTGGCATTCCTAGAGCCAATGATCTTTAATCCATCATTTCATCCAAATAATAAGACACCTTATTTATCATAGTTTATGCATGTGAAAATATCCTTATTTAATTCCATATCGGAAGTGTATCGACTGTCAAGAATCAATACTCTAGATTAGTCTATTTCTCTTAACAAAATATCCACTAATAATTCCCCATCAAACCTTTAGTGGTGTGTATTCTTGTTCATATTCTATATATGATGGATAATCCAATTTTATCAAAGTTTAAAATTGATTTTTAAATTTCATGTTTCTTGATAAATACTTTATATACTAATAAATTCATCTTTATGTTTTTGAAACATAAATTCCATAAGGTGTGGGAAAAAAATTATTTACTAAGTTAAAATGTAGTGTAGTGGTTAACCTATGTTGACTCTATAAATGAGTTCACAATAATCAAGTAGTTACATTAAATTACAGATTAATTTTGAGGTTTTCTTGGAAATTTTTTGATTTTGAAAAAAAAACTAAATAAATGAAACAAAATAAACCAATTAAGAAAAATATTGAAAATAAATTGACAATTTAAATGATTAAAAACAACTATATTAAAACGGTGATTAGGTCAAGGTCAGTTTTCCAAATTAATTGTTATCCTGGTTCTAGTTTATCTAATCCTCATTTACTAATATGATTAATGTTATATTCTGTGAAATTCATTCTATTTAAAATAAAACTAGAATCACCTCAATTGGAAGTTTTTATCCTGAGTTATGCCTCATTTACTGAGGAGGGATACATTCTATCTACCATAAATATTTTTTAACTTGATTTATTTTTTCGGGCATGTGGGTGTTCGAATTCACTCTTGGTACAGAAGAAGAAGTTGAATATCATGAATAAAGGAGTCCTAATAAAGAATTACTCTGATTGTATAAATATTTTATAATTTATTCTCTAAATAAAAAAGTTATAAAAACTTTTAAAAATCCATGATTAAGAATATTTCATATTTCAGCCAAAAACGAACCAAAAACCCAAAAATGATTCAAATCAGCACAAATTTTAATATTATTAGGGATTTAATAATGTAAATACATATGAAAAATGATGAAAATATTGTTTCTATCAATTCCCTCTATATATAACTTTTACTTCTAGAGAAGTAAGAGTCAAAATAAAATCAGGAAAATTCAAAACGCATAGCCATGAGATTGATCATAGTTTTTTCAAAAGAAACAAATATAGCATGCCTCCTCAAAAACCATTATTAAAAGTTCTATATTTAAATAATTAAATCCATTTCCACTTAATTTCTCTTTATATTCACAAAAAACAAAAAACTCTTATGAATTTTCTCACATCACACAAATGTAAATTTTCAACAAGTCTTTTCTTATCCAAACCCATGTAAGAGTCATCATATGATTGATAAATTCAAATATATCCACCCGATATGAGTCAAGGACATCTATTTATCATGATTATATTTTGGTTTTGTACTATATATTTTTGTTGGTATGAATTAAATGTCAAAAATATTAAGGCTAAATGAGGAGTGCTTGGCTCTTTTTGAAAAAAAAAATTGTATGATTCTATTTTTTACTCAGGTATGGTCTCCTCCTCACTTCCCATATAAGAAACTCAGTTCCAAAGTAATATAAAAATTTGTTTCATGGAAATACCATATAGTCTCAAATTCATCATCTATTTCAAAACAACTACTTCGAAAACAAATTAGGGCTTTTTTAAAATCTCTAGATAGGAACAACTTTCTTTCTACTTTAAAAAGCTCTAAAAATGAACAACTTCCTTTATCATGAAATCTCCATAAATTCATAATTCTCAATAGAATGAGTTTTTCATCAGTAAAATAATCTCTTAAAAATTTTATTTTCCACCCAAATTATCACCAAATGAGGTATCACAACAAAAGACAGCTTCCCTCATACTTAAGTTCAACTAGATCATGCAATTTCACTTCAAGAGCATCTTGGATGTGGAAAATTGGCTTATAATTTGGATAAACTAATAATATATTCATGTATTCTAAGGTAAAGAAGGATTAAATATATATGTAATATATAATAAAAAGTATTTTCTTGAAAAGTGTCTTTAAAACAAAATAAATACCTCAATCATTTAAAACGCAAGTACCTAAAACCCTTAAATATTGACGAGAAGAAATCAAACTATGGTTAAATAAATCATGGTTTGTTTCTATTAAAAAGTTAGGAGAATATAAATAATATGATAAAAAATGGTTCATAAACTTCATAGAAAAGTTATTTCAAATATAAATTCAGTGATATGTGTCATGGGATTCAAAATTCCGAGGTCTTTTCATGATATTCTCAAAGTTTTAAAATTGAAAAAAAATTCATTTTCAGGATTCATTTAACCTCGGTTATATAGGATAAATTGGTTAAATCATTGAAATGGGTTTAATAACTGGTAAAGATAATCATTTTATCTCACAATATTCAAAAACACATAAAAATTGAAAATGAAACACACAAAAAATTGAAGAACAACACCTTTTTAAAAAAAATAGAAGAAAAATTTGAAAATACTAAACTACAAAGGTTCCCTACCAAAAACATAAATTATTTTATTTCCTCAATTCATTAAACAATATTTCAACATGTATGTATGTTTTTTATTTAATCAAAATAATAAAGTAAGTGTTAATGAGAGGTACAACTTAACTTAATGGTAGTGTAATGTCGAGTTAACCTCCTAAGAGTTTCTTTCTAAAAACATACAACCAAAAAGTAGAGAAAATAACAAACTAAATTTATTTAAATAAATGAAAAGTTAAATTGAATTATAGAGGAAAAAAGAAGGATAGATCTTTGATTACTCCCCCAAGTGTTCCATAGGTTTTGACTACCTCTAGATGGGCAGCTCCTGTGGGTTATCCCTTATCTGATGGTGGGTGGTGTTTCTTTGATATGAACCACCAGCACTTCTTCATTACATAATTCACTTCTTCACTTTTTCTGAGGAATCTATAGATAGAGAATATATAATCCACACCCATTTTAAGGATACATATCTTACATGGTTGGGCTATGACAAATAATAAGTCCTCCTCTTTCTTGGTTTCCACTTTCACAACCTATTCTTCATTCTCCAGTGCTTCTATTGGGTATGATTCATAAATGGAATAATAAATGGGAAAGTGGGAGTGTAATTATTTTTGAACAAAATTTAAATATGAATAATCAATATCAAATTCATCCCCTCCAAATTAACAAGATTGTGTATTAGTTTCCCAAAGAAAATATAATTTGATCTCATTATGTACTCTCTCAAATAGATGTTCAACAAGTTCAGGGATCTCCATATATTCCTCCTTAGATAAAAATTCTTTTTCTTCTTCTTCATCCACCAAGGTAATACATGTGTTGGATAAATCATAAAATTTAAGAAAAGGGGAGGTAATAATCAATTTATCTTTAATAAAATAATAATGAAAAGAGTTTAGAAAAATATTATCTACCTTAATTGGCTTGATGTTAATTAATTATTTCATGGAAATTTCCTCATGGTGCATATTGGTAATAGATGAAGGCAGGTAATCATGATCTCTCATATTTTCTTCAAATTCGACCACTTGGTCATTGTCGTCTTCCAATGGCACTAGCTATTCTACTTTTTAAGGAATATAGAGATCAAGTAGTTCCTTTCACTATTCCAGAATTCATCCAAATGTTGTTGATCTCCAACATGTACCTCAATAGGCAAGTCTTCCTCCTTAACCTCCTCATATTCTTTCTTAATTTTTAGTTTCTCCATTAATTCACGAACATATTCAAATGTTATTTATACTTTTCTCTCTAGTTTTTCTATGTTTTTTTGAAGGTATTGCATATAGAATTTATCATATCTAGTATCTTATTCTTGTTTATCTTACAAATATGAGTAATATTTCCATTCACAAAGATATGGTATGTTTTGATACATATTGGAATTTATTTTTCGTTTTTTTAATAAATACAAATAAAATTATTTATGAAATCTGAGAATTAGATTTTTGGCACTGCCACCCTGACAATGACTCTAAGTTTTGACGTGTAACTATCTTAGGGTGAGGAAAAAAGTTATTTCCTCAGTTAAAATAAATTGTAGTGGTTAACCTAGGTTGTCTTCAAAGAGGACCACACAGTAATAATGTTGAAACTTTAAATTATAGAATAAAGTGAAGGTTGTTTTTTGAAATTATTTGATTTTAAAAAAATTAAATCAATGAAATAAAATAAATAAACTAAGAAAAATATTGAAAATAAATTGACAAATGAAGTGATTGAAAATAATTATGTGATAAGTTTGATTAGGTCATGGTAAATTTTCCAAATGCATTATTATCATAGTTCCAATTTATCCATTCCACTTTTACTAAGTTTATTACAGTGAGATTCCATAATCACCTCCTCTCACTCCCTTAGTCAAATGGTAGTGGTGAAATTAAACTATTACAAGATCTCATTTTGGTCTACTCTCCTTACTTGGGTGAAATATTTATAGTGAATTCCTCAATTAACTTAGGTAATACCCGATCGAGTCTTGTTTATCACAGACAATCACAAATATCCACTACCACATATACTAACGATCGTTGGGTACTTCACCAATAATCCCTAGTATATTCAATCATATATAAACAATAACCAAGTAGAGGTAGATAATTATCATTGAACAATGAAAAATAAAAACCAAAATCAAAAACCAAATATGATGGTGCCTGATAATAAAACCTTCTATTAAAAAGTGAAATCAAATTCATAAAGGATAGAAAGAAATTTTATTTAATAAATCGCAAGAACTCAAGAATTATGAAAGAGAACCCCCCCCCCCCCATAATCACTCAAAATTTTAACCCTCCATGTGAAGGATAACCTAGAATAAGGGGGATAAATAAATAATTACAAAACTATGAAAAATAAAAGAGGTAAAAGGAAGAATAGGAAATTTCTCTTCAAGAATCTGTTACCTAGAAGTTAGATCATGTTATTCCCACACAATGGATGAAACTCACCAAGGGTACTTCTTGTAAGTTTTTCAAAGTTAGTTTTCTATCAAACCACCAAATTTAAAATTCATTCTACATGTATAAAAGTTGTTACAACATGATTAATGTGTCACACTTTTTCTAGACAAAGATTACCTAATTATTCCTCTACTAAGGAGTGTTCAAATACCACATTAAAGAGTAAATATATCCATAAAAATTTATTCTTCAGTTGATGCATTGATTTATATTTCAAATCCATCTATAAAAACCTGAACTGGAGGAGTTTAACATGATTTATTTTTCATTTACTAAGGAGGGGTCCATTCTGTCATCCAGAAAGTTTTTCAACATGATTGACTTGTTTGGGAATGTGGATGTTCGAATTTTCTCTAGGTCTAGAAGAAAAAGTTGAATTTCATGAATAAAGGAATTAAAAAAATTTATAACTCAAATTGGATTAATATTCTAAATGTTATGCTCAAAATAAAAAATGATTAAAATTGATTAAAATTCTATAATTAAGAAATTTTCATTTTTTAGCCCCAAACACACCCAAAATCCAAAAATAATGAAAATAAACTCAAATTTTTAAATTTTCATGGATAAATCATTGAAATATATATGGAAAATTATGAAAGTATTACCTTTAACAATTTCCCTTGGAATAATCCTTTTCATATTTTATGAGTAATACATAGATTTTTTTCGATACCATTTACACCAAAAACAATATCAATTAGAAACTAACGATAGTGTTGAATTTTTCTCATATGACACCATTTTTATTATGAATTAAAGTACATAATTTTAATGAAATTAAAAAAAACATTACACCCCATATTTTCATAATAATAATACCTAATTTATAGTTCATTATTGTAAGTATTCAATGATTATCTAGTAGCCCCTTAGTTTTTTTGAGCATCTCTCAAATCAATATTCCTTTGCGGAGAGAGTTCTTACATTTTTATATCAACCATGTGTAAAGTCCCCCAATGGATGATGGAAAGAGAAAGGGGATAATTTTAAATGTTAAAATAATCACATTAGTTAAAACAATAATTTGTAATATATTGGATAATATGATTAAGCAATTCAAATATAAAAAAATGATTTAATGCATGTGATATGAGTGTATGTATAATTAAGATAAATAAGATAGATTAAGTGAATTATGTAAATTAAAATCCCAATGATCATATTCCTACTATTCAAACTCTCAATCTAAGAGCATGGATATCTTCTGTGATATATCCTTTTACATCATTATAGACAACACATTCCATTTTATATGGATGTTGACCAAACCCATACTTTCAAAAAGAATCCCTAATCTCGTGCATATTAATGAGTAGAGGAACAACTTGTGAAATTTCCTTTTGGTGAAGTATTATAACCAAGATGTTACCTTTTATTGGTGTTATAACCATGAATGATTTAATTTAAAGTGAAAAAAAATTAGTAAAATAAAATATCAAAATAATAAAACTAATTGCAGATGAAGTGATGGTACAGAAATAGTGATCCTTGACCCTTTATGAATTAATGAAACAATTTATCTTTGGGTAATATATATAAGTTAGAGAGATAGTGAGTGTAGTAATGTAAATCTCAAAATTTTAGATAAATTATTAATGAATTTTATATCTCATCTCATGTATAACAACCTAAATGTTTCTACCCTTACATTGAATATTCTTTAATGGTAAGTCCTCTCATGAACAATCTCTATGATGTTTCTTCTTTAATTATTGAAACTTAAATCATGTGGTTTCTTCTTTAAATCTATCACATCATATAATCAAATTGTTATAATAATTAAAATAAGTAAATGATAGAGTTATTATAATTTATAGAATGATCATTAGATTCATTATTCATATACTTTTGATAAAAATTCTTTAATTACCCAAAATAATAATAATTTAAATCATCATTAAATTATAAATAATAATTGATATTAAACACTCTAAACAGTCCATTTAAATACATGAAACAAAACCTAAAAAATTCAAAACAATTGAATTTAAAAATACCTGCATTATCCAAATTATTTTCATTAGTGTATGATTAATAATCAATCATATAAATTGATATATAATTCAAAATTCATACACTGATAGTAAGAAATAGTATCTCTATTAATATACAATTTTTCAAAACATAAGAGTCTTTGCTTCTTATAAAAAACATTTCAAATTAACATTCAAAACACTTCTAAACATAACTTTTGAACACTTTTGAACTGAACATTGGAATAACTAACTTTTTATCAATATGTAAAATTAAATTTCAAAAAAAATATAACACAAAAAATTAAAACTTTGATATATAAGAGTATTTTCTTATTTAATAATCAATATGTAAATGTAACTTATTATTCCAAAAATTTTATATATAAGAGTCATTTAAAACTTATCATGCATATCTAATGGTTTATATTGATTCATAAAGATTAACATTCTTCTAGAATTTCAAACTTTCAATATGTAAATGAAATATATAAGTTTAACATATTTAATAAATTATCATTATATAAAATCCATTCTCAATTAAAATTTTCTAAACCCTTCCAAATGTAATGGTACTTCCAAAATTCATGGAATACATAAAGGTAAAGACGAAGAAATATTTACAAAAAAACAAATTTGTAAGGATAATTTTTTGTCTCCATAGAAACTTTAAAGGCCCAGTACATAATAGAATTTCATCATCATAAAAAAATAAAAACCACAATAATATATTAGATAATAATAAAAAATAAAATCAATAAATATAAAAATATAAAAAATATTAAACCCAATAAATAATAAATTAATAAATTAAGAGAGGTATAAGTAATTATCAAAAAAATTGAGGATCTACGCAATATTCTCCCCATTATAATAGTTATAAAACCCAAATTCTCTATGATAATACAAAAGAGTATCTCTATAATTTTATGATTTCTCAAAATGTAATATTCTTTGCTTCTTAAAAAAACATCTAAAATTAACTTCTAAAAAACTTCTGAACTTAACTTCTGAACACTTATAAAATTATCTTCCAAACACTAGTGAACTTAGCTTCTGAATTAATAACTACTTACCAACACATAATAGTAAATTAAAAGAACAAAGAAAATATAAAGTTAAAATTTTGATAAATAAAATTATATTCTTGTTGAATAATCCATGAATAAAAGTAACTTATTTTTTAAAACTTTTATGGAATATGAGTCATTAAAAACTTATCAAGCATACATAAGGGTTAACAATTGATATGTAAAGGTAAACACTATTCCAATTTAAAATATTATAATACAAAAAGATAATATATAATGTTTATCTCATTACCTAATTATCATGATTTAAAATCCATTTTCTTTTCCAATTTTCCAAAACCATCAATATGTAAAGGTATTTCTAAAATCTATGTAATAAATAAAGGTAAATACATAAAAAATTTCAAAAAACCTAAAATATAAAGGTACTTTCCAATATCTTTATAAAATAAAAAGGTACTTTACTTAACAAAATTTCTTCTATGCAAAAAATGAGATACGAGGATAATAAATTCCAGAATAATAATAAATAAAATAATTAATATATTAATATTAAGTATAATTAATAATAAATATATATACTAAGATAAAGATAAGTAATTATGAGAACATGAATAATAAAAGGGAAAGGAAACACTCAACACCACAATATCAATTTGTTTATGATCAAGTTGCACACCGTCTTCTCCTTTATTTTTTAGTCATTTATTTTGTAGGTAATATTCTAAATTCCCCATTCAATTTCCATGATTCTCATTTACTTTCATGACAACCTATATAATCTGATTTACCAATGACACCACAATAGTTAAGAATCTCTATTTATCTTAAACCTTTCATCATAGATAAATGATTTCTCCTTCTGTCTCTTTTAATTGTTTGACTCAATATTTCACTATACTAATTAAATTATTAACAATTATTTGAAACTCGTTTATTTTGAGCATAAAATGAAATAAATTATCTAAGTTATCTATATTTCTAGATTTACATTTTCCAATCTTAACCTTAAACTAAATTTTATTATCTTATTATTTCTAAAGTTAGAGTCTATAATCATAAACTACTCTAATTTATTTCATTTTTTCTTCTCTCTAAACATCTATCACTTCGATTACAACATCAAAATACACTTTTAGTTCTATTTTTTCCTCAACTCAAATACCATATCCATTTTTATTATCCTATATTTTTGGTTTATATATATCATCCGTAATATAATGACCCAATCATGATGTACTTGTATATAAAATATTTTTAGATGGATATTCATTAAAATTTACAAATTCATGCCTCAGGATTGTAGTAGTTTAGTTCCTTTAAAAACATAGAATACAATCTTATAACTCGTGAAAGATCTTAAACATCTCCCATAATGATCTTACCATTTAGTACTCCTATATAAAATATTTTTTTATATCCTGATGAATGGAAACATAAGAAAGGGTGAGCATAGATGCTCGGTAAGGGTAAATAAATAATACATGAATATATAAATGTAAAAACATGAACATAACTTTTGAGAATCAAAATCATGAGTCGTGAAATAAATCTTGGAAGTTAGTAAGGAATAAATCATAAAATAACATGATCAATGAGAAAATATCATTTCTATAAAATATGGAATTATGGAAAACACATAATCATATAAAATCATTTCCATATTAGAAAAGGCTCATTGCCAAGACCGTCATAGTGGACAAAGTCCATTACTGAACCAGGTTTACTTTTTGTTCCATCCCTATATAACTGAACCTTATTTACATTCCATTACAGTCATGTATATCTCATTAGATATAAATGTTTACCCAATGCATTGGAGGGATATATATTTCTCACTCATCTCATAATGAAATCATTCTTAAGTGTGCCACAAAAACATAAATCATTCATCATAGCATAACCCAAGAAATGAAATGGGTTTCTTAAATATCATTCCATCATAACATAATCCATATAAAATATCATTACATCATTAAAAAAATCAAATCATAGTAATAATAGGGATATAAACATAACCCTATTTAAATAGAGTCGTCTTAGATGAAAAATAATTTTGATAAAACACTTGAAATTAATTCTTGATGATAATATCCTTTCTTCTTCAAAAATGTTATATTTTCCCAAAATGCCTCACAATTTTAAAAGAAAAGAATTTATTTGAAAATAAAATTGAATTTTTGTAAATTATTATTTATATAAATAAGATTTTATGAATATGTAAAAATATTATCATGTCGTATAAGTTAAAAAACATTCTCCTCATACTTTTTCATAAAAGTAAAAAGGTACCTTGTATCGAATAACAAAAAAAATATTCCTTTCATACCATTTAATAAACATTCACCAAAGGGTAAATTTAACTTTAAAAAATTGTATAATAATATAAATAATATTACATACTTGGAAAACATGGGCATGGATGATAAATATAAGCCAGTAAATACTTACGTATAAAAAATCTCGTATAATAATGAGATTGAGAAATTATCCTTTAACTTAGGTCTGTTATCCTTTGTATGTATATCAACCTCTTGTATAATGATTTAAATGATTTAATTGACTTATTATAGAATAATATTCATTATTATGATATCATTTATGAAAATATTATCATCTTTTTGGTAATAATATTTCATTATTACATGTTATTTGAGTATAAAATGCTTCATTTTCTTATGCATGTTTTGTCGAATAAGTTATGATTTTATATCTTAAGTAATATTTATATCATTAAAAAATATATTAACATAATAAATATCACATTTATTCATTATGTACATTTATATAATAATTTTTAATGTATATCTTGTAGAATGAATCGCATCGCATCATGGAGATGATAGGTCATACGTACGTAGGAGGGACGACATCATTCTGATAATTTTGAAATGTTATGGAAGTGGATGTTATATATGTTGTTACATAATCCATATCATGTTATAATAATCATATATAGTTGTTATTTCTGTCGTTATATCCATCCATGTAAGGTGGTGGTGAAGAATAGATTACACCAGGGCGTGGTGACGGTAGGTCATACATATGCCAGCGTTGTGATTTTGTTTTTGGTAGGATGGAAACAAAATTTAATATAGTTGTTTCATAATTATAATAACATATAATTATATAAGTGATAATTATGTTATTTTTTTATAATGAATCAACTAATGAAGAGGAAGTAGAAGAAGAAATGGGCTTGAAAGAATTGGTAGAAGAGATTACCTATTCCTCGACATTCTTCCTCTAAATCTCCTATTAAAGGCACTTGATTTGTTCTTTTGAGAATACCATAACCTCTATAATGTGTCTAAGGAAGTTTATAAGGTACAATTTCAGGGTATTACAGATCTTGAAACCTCAAATTTATGTGAATAGGTGAGGGAGGAGGTTCCCTTTTATAATTGAGGTGAGATGCACCCTTCAAAATTCTTATAATATTGAATTAATATAATTTAAATTTTTAATCCCAAATATTTTAAATTGATACATGTATAAGAAAATATGAGTATAGTTTTAAATCCTCTCAAATAATAATTTTTATACCTATGCTTATTTTATTTTAAACCTTGTATTTTTTGGTTTACTCTTAATTATTCTCTTTTAATTGTAATTGTGGTTACAACATTTCAAATATAAAGAGGTTATAAATTTTTATTATATGGTGTAAATTTTCAGTAATTGGATAATTAATGATATTTTAGACCTTATAATATTCACTTTGTGATTTTAAAATATTTTTAGTATTTTTAAATAATTTAATTAATTATTATTTTTATAAAATATCAATATTTTCAATTTCTACACTATTCATTTCATTGAATTTAAATAAACTTAATAAATAGAGATAAATTAGGAAAAAAACCATTTAATAGTATTATCACATGTAAAATTCCACTATAAAATCCTTGGATGTCATAAATTATGTCATATAATATTTATTTTCATATTTATAATATCATTTATTTTATATTTCTCTTAATAAAATAAGTATTGTATCACTGATGTGTCAATATTTATGGTAATTATTTAATCATTAAAACTTATAAATAAATTCACATCATGTATATAATTTCATTAGATTTATTTAGACTACTTATTTTCTTAGTTTCATCAATTTTAGAACTACGTTAAAAATTTTATACTTATAATAAATAAGAGAGTGACATGTTGTCACTTTCTTTTGTTTAAGTAATAATTACATTACATTCATGAAAAAAGATCATTAAACGAATAAATTTTGATCCTTATGTGTTAATGGTAGACTTTTATTTATCTAGTTGGATTTTTTAGGTGTTATGTAAATTTTATTATCCTTTTAAAATTATTTGTTACCCTAATTTACCTGATTTACCTTTAACAGTTGTAAATAAAAAATACCAAAGTTACTATTTATAATGACCGAAAAAGGGACATATTTACATAATTTAGAACTAAGGATTCCAAATATGGAATACATTTTTATAAATTCAAAACATTTAAAGTTAATTATTTAATTTAATATTAATTTTTGTTGTTAAATAGAGAAAATGGATTTTTTTAAGTAAAAACAATCAAAAAATTGACATGTGTTTAAATCAAATATCAATGTTAAATTACATAAAAAAATTAGATTAAAGGATAAAAACATAATCTAAATATTATTTAAAACCAATTAAAAATATAATATATTAATAGAAATAAATTATACAAAAAGGCAGTTCTGAATTAAAATACAGTATTTTTAACTTTTCATTAAAATATTAATTTTCTCAGAACAAATACCAAAATGTCAACCAAAGTTAATTTTTATGTTCCACTTCCAAATAAGATGTTTATTTTGTGAAAAATAAATTATAAAAATTTAAAAATACTAGATATAAAATGGATCTTCCATCAAAAGGTGGTAAAACTGTATTTTTTGAAAAATACATCTTTCATCTGAAAAAATGAATTTGTTCTTATATCATGTGTAAAAAACATATATAATGAATTTTAAACATTACATTGAATATATTACATATATATTCCATTAATAAATTCCATAAATAGTGATTTTATTATTTTATAAACTCACTTATTTTCATTTAAATAGTTTTTTAAAAAAACTTTTCTTTTTAATTAAAATGTGTTTTATTTTCATTTATAAATAATTATTAAAAAAATAATTAATTAAATGCATGTGTAAACAATATCAATTTATACTATTCATTCCCACTATTTTAGAAGCTAGGTTATAAGTTAATATAATAATATTTAGTTGTTCACTTGTACTTGGTCTTGTGTGAAATGAATTATATCAAATTAACTTGAACTTGTGTGTAACACAGTCCAAGAATAGTGTTGTGTATTCCCCAAGCTAATTCGATGTTTTGTATTGCACAATATTATCTTGGTGTATCATACAACACAATATATGAAATAAATTAAAAAACTTTATCTCATAAAAATCTTGGGGTGTTACATTCTACCCCACCCCCCCCCACCCCCCTTAAAATGAATTTTGCCCTCGAAATTCATCGGAGTTATAAAAGATTTACTACTTGAAAGTTTCTTTCATAAAAACTCACATCATAAAAAGTAATACTAAAACTTAATTTTAAAAATGAAATTTGGAAACATAATAGTTACCCAAATAAACTCTTCACTGGGTTTCTACATATCAGAACGTAGGTGGGAAGTGAAAACATGGATAAAGAAGAAAAATCAAACCATCAAATTATGATGGAGAGTGATAGAGAACAAAGTTGGGAGAATTTTAACAATCATAAATCCATAAATCTGTGATGATTTAAGGTACCATATAATTTATTGGATAAAATTTACTAGTTTAACATTTTTTTTTTCAAGATCATTTTCCTAAAGTTGAATAATTTTTCATGAGAATAAATACTTACCTAATTTCATTACAATATCACTATTTGTTATTCCTTTAAAAATTCCCACTTCATATATTGTTAAAAGAAATGAAGTTGGATTTTTCATTGTTGAAGTGTTACCAGTTCGTACAACCCATAAATAGAATAATAGATAATCCATTTCTTTATTCACAGCAAAAAATTTAGAAAATGTAATCAAATATGAAAAAGTCCTCCTATGGTGAGATAATTCATTATTAAAAAAATCATCCAAATATTAATTTAAACTTTTAATAAATGATATCCTTTCAATCCTTATAACAGCTAAAAATTCAAAACTTTAAAAAGTGGTGTTGTAATGCCCCGACCCCAGTTACCCAGAGTCGATGCATTATTACATAACATTGGCATGATCACAAGATATCAAGTCTCGAAAGACAGATTATTTTAGTAGACTTGGAAGTACTAGATATATACATAAGTTTTACAATACATCATAAAAAACAACAACAATGTGTCCCCTTTGAACACACTCATATCCCCTAAACTGTCCCTGAGGTCAAGCATAATATACTTCTTTGCATCCTAGGAAAAAACATAATAAATGGGTGAGCTCATATGATTAGTAAGGATAACAATATAACGGAAACTATCATAAATAAGCATAAACATTTAAGGTAATGTATAAGACTGAAACACAAGCCGTTAAAACTTAAACTTCAGCATAATATGGAAAATATAAATCAAATTACGCTATTTACTTATTCACATGGATATTATACTAGTAGAATAATCACATATAATATCAATATCTAATTTCGTAATGATGGAATGCATAATGTCGGACATCATAACCACATAGTCAAGGCCTCATGCCAAGACTAAAAATAGGATTTTGTCAAGGCCTTGTGCCAAGAAACTAGTTTATCTCATTAGACCTACTGATACATCAAGGAGCTATAGTGGGCTCCACCCATAACTTACTAATTCCAATACATTCCTCATATTAAAAGTTTGAAACATAATCTAAACATTTATATTAAAACTTTCATATTAAATGTCAATATTATAACCACAAACAATGAATGGTATAAAAATAAAAAATTCATAGCCAAACATAAATCATTCAATATAATATGGAAGATTGTATAAATCAACCTTAATCAAGAATAATTATGGATATTGACATAGATGAAAATAATCAGTAAAACTATTTGAGAGAAATATCCCTTTTTTCTTGAAAATATTTAAAAGTATCACTATTTATCAAGAAGTTATTAAAAATAGTATTTTTGAATCAAAGTATACCAAACCACTTTGAAACTTTTAAAACTAATTTTAATTTTAAAACGTTCATTCCCATATAAATAAATCTTTAAAACCATTTTTAAAACATGGACATTAATGAGAATGATTTAGAAGAATAAATCTTTAAAACATTTAAAATGATAATTTAGTTAGAGTTCCAAACCAAATGAGAGATGCTTGAATAAAAATAATTGAGGTAATATAAACATTATAATATCATGATAATAAAGGGATTCATTATATACTATGACAAAGTACATTATATACACCATATAAAATTGAATTGGCACATAACAAAAAAGAATCATCAATGAAATTTAAATTGAGATGAAATCCCTTATAAATATTGTATCCTTAGGTTAAGGATAAATCAATGACATAATTATGTGTGACAAATATAAACACACTAAATATGATTGGATATTCATTGTAAATCAATCACAGTACATTCACACATATTCTTGTAAAAACAACGCCATTGACTTGGATGTTTAACTCAATGAATGGAAATTGAGTTAAGATTACTCTTATCAAGTTCATATAGATGACTTGAGAATTTACCAATAAATTGATTATGTGTATCAAAATTATATCCACAGAAATAGGAGTATAAATTGCTACATAATTAAATAAATAGTGATTTTACACATAATCTTGGAGTAAAATAATCAATGAAGTTTGCATAGAACCCAATGAGTGGAAATTGAAATTAGAAATTCCCTTACTCATTTGGTAACTTAAGAAATATACACTAAATGAAAGAATTATCATACAATAAATATTTAAATACCCATAAATTAAAGTATATTACACAAAGAATACAATCATGGGTAG
This sequence comes from Viscum album, assembly GCA_963277665.1. Classification (NCBI taxonomy): domain Eukaryota; kingdom Viridiplantae; phylum Streptophyta; class Magnoliopsida; order Santalales; family Viscaceae; genus Viscum; species Viscum album. The sequence continues at coordinate 75,631,259 of OY728163.1, read as the reverse complement.
TACATACACCACACAAAAGGATATATTTGCAATATTGCATGAATCTCATGCGAATAAGAAGTGAGATGAAAACCCCTTACCTTGTACTTTTCCTTATTAGAAGGTAGGTTAAACTCCAGTATAATGGTACAATAATTTTTATTAAATTATACAATAACCACATAAATAAATATGAAATCATATATGATCTTCTAATATCACTTTGTTAATAATATTTCAGTAGTATCATTGTTTCGGGTGTTAACTGATTTCTTTTCCTTTATATGCTTTCTTAAGTAAGTCATGTTTGATATGGATAGTATGTATTTGATTCATATCCAGAATGATATTAAGTTCTTAAACATTATTTTTAATCATAAAATGAAAATTATTCTTGAATGGTTACGATGGGGAGTGAATCTCATCGCGTTTGTGGAGACGGTAATCCGTACGTACGCACGAGCGATAATACCATTCTATTGATGGTGAAATAGTATGTAATTGGTTATTATATCATATATACAGAATCATTAACAAGTTATATTTATTATTTACATCAATTATACTCATTATTATACCAATCCAAATGATGAAGAGTTGAATAACAAACTACACCACAACATGGATACTGTAAGTTGTACGTACGCACGTATGGTGACTTTGTCATTCATAGGATGGATAGAATAATGAATATGATTGTACCATATTTATAATAACATCAAAGTATGTAGAAGGTACTAAATTTATTATTTTTTTATGGAAACAACAATCAAATAGGAAGTGGAAGAAGAAAAGAACTTTGAAAGGGATGATGAAATTATTACCTCTTCTTCGTGTGCTTCCTTTCGATTTGATCAAAATGGATCCTTAGGTTGGATTCTGATCAAATTAAGGCCTCTATGTTTAACTAAGGGTAGTTGGGAGGATATTTGAGTAGGGTTTTTCTGATCCAAATGGATTTGGAGGTGTTATTTTGAGAGAAGGGGAAGTACCCTTTTATAAGAGAGGTGAGGGTCACTTTAGGAAAAGCTTGAAATATTATTTTATTATATAATCATATTCTATTTATAATTGCTCCAAAGGGATTTATTTTGAGACTAAGGTGGGGATGGGTCGAAAACCTCTCAACCAATAGGTTTTAGACAGGTTTAGGTCACCATATTGACCTTATCTTTTAGATTTAACTCCTAGTTAAATAGTTTAACTTTTACCATGTATTCTTGTATTATTATAATAAATGGTGAATAGACTTAATATAAAAGAAAAGAGAACCCCAAGTGGTTCATTTTTGATATATCTAACCTTATCTAAGTCTTTTGACCAAAAATTATATTTTTATAAATATTATATCAATTAATAGTATAGTATTTGTTTTAAAAACTCATTTATGTCAATTTTGACACTATTTAGTATTTGGTTTTTGTGAAAGTCATAACAACTTTATCACTTTGAAAAAAATTTATTTAATCAACCCTATAATTTCATATTAACCTAGAAAATTTATGGAATACATCAAAAGTCTCAATTTATAATTATATTAATATTTAAAATATCAATTATTTTAATCTTTCAATAATAAGGTAATTATTGCATCATCATTGTGTCATAAATACATTTAATTATTTAATGTCTAAAAATTAAACAAAATTATGTAGGAAATAGTTTTAACTTTATAATGAATATTTATAGTCTAATTTATCTTATATAATACCCTATATTAAAAATGGTTTAGTTATTAAACTTTGAATTTAACACTTTTACCTTTTCTTTAAATAAAGTAATAATAAATGTCCTAATCTAATCCAGGTGGGCCAAAAGGATCATATTTCATTCATAAGGTTGATTTTGGTCGAAATAAACTTATCCAATAGAATTATGAAATGTGTTAGGGTAATTATAATATCATTTTTATCTCAAATTACCCTATTTACTTTTAACCGTGGTAAATAAAATTCAAAAGTTACTATTCATCAAAAATTATTTTTATCCTATTGAACCAAATTTTAGTTACTGATGTCAATTGTGTCACTTATATTTTTGAAATTCAATTCGCAGAAGAGGTAAAATTATGTTTTATGTAAATTTGCAAATGTGCCTAGAAGGTGAGTAAAAGATGGTAAAAAGTTCAATAAAGTTTTATATATATAATATTATTATAAAAAAAATTCAATGAATTATATTGGAATAATATGTTTATTATGTATCTATTTTGAATTTAAAATAAATTTAAATTCAAAATAATTATTTAAATAAAAATTTGGCTTTAAACAATAACGCAGCGTTTTCACTATTCATTAAAAATTGAAACTTTTTAGAAAAATACCAAAAATTCACCCAAATATAATTTTGATGTTAAAAATTCAAAAATGATGAATATTTTACCAAATTCAAAAAATAGAAGTTCTATTAATTAATTTAAAAAATATATTCTCCTTGTCAAAACAAGAAAGCGGGTTTTTGAGAAGTAAAAAACTATCAAAAGATTGATATGTGTTTATGTCCAATTTAAATATAAAATTACTTCCAATGAAAAACATTAGATTATATGATAAAAAATATAATATAAATATACTTAAAAACCATTCAAATTTATAATTTAACACTATAAATTATTTAGAGTAAAAAAGTTGTTTTCAATTAAAATTTAGTATTTTTCACTATTCATCAAAATATGAAAGTTATCGGAAAAGCACCGAAAATTTATCCAAACTAAATTTTTATGTCACACTTCAAAAGAAGAAGTTAATTTTTTCAAATTGAATATATAAAAGTGTCAAATGTTGGATTTAAAAAAGGTTCTCCATTAAAAGGATGTAAAATTTCATTTTTTGAAAAATACTTCTTTTATCTGAAAAATTGAATTTTTTCTTATATTATTTATAATAAACACATAATATGGATGTTAAAATTATATGGATTATATAAAATTCAAATTTGTGTGATTAATATTTATAACTACTTTTTAAACAGCTAGTTTGATAGGTCGTGGTGCGCTTAAACTCAGTGTTGTGTACTTTGCACGCTATCATATTATTCAAAGAGAAACATATTGTGGAAGACTGGGATGTTACATTCTTCACTCATTCTATAAATTTAATCCTTGAAATTTGAAATTTTTCTTCATAAATAAAAGGTTAAAAAATAGAAGATACATTTTTGGAAAACCCACATAGTAAATATGGTTAATAAAATTTAGTCTTAATAAAAGGGAAAGGGAAATGAAAAAGTCACCACCAAATTAGGATTTAAAATAGGAGAACATTGGTGGAAATTATAATAGGAGGAAAAACATAAATATTTATAGGGAGTTATTGAGTTCATCAATCGCAAACAAGTGAATGGAAAATTGAGGGTCTCGAAGCCATAAATCTATGATGATTTAAAATATCATCACTTCAACAAAACATAAGGTATTAAGATAACAAATATTTTGTTTTAAGATCCTTTCCCTAAAGTTTAAGAATTATTTTATTCATAGAATAAGAAAAAGAATACTTGAAAAGTAGAGTTCCATACTTTAAATGATTTCTACCACGAACTCATCTTTCACTCCAAAAGATAAGTATTCGAGATGACTTTGTCACACCTGAAGCGCTAGAATAAACTTCTAGAGAATCACTTAATCCACAAAAGAAGAACTATATATTTCCCTTGTCTTTTGACATTAAACAAAACCAAAATGGTTAGTAGAGGATCAGATGATCCCTAAAAAGGATAATCCTTTATAGAAATAAATAATACTCTTAATCATCAAAAATAAACAGACAATACCCAAGGTTCAACAAATAACATTAAAAAAATAATTGTCCTTAAAATTCATCAAAATAATCCAAACTAAGTTTGAAACCCAAAATTCATAAGGATTTGATCACATGGTTTTCCATGATAAATCATAACATTTATCTCCAAATAACATCGACTACTCTTAAAGTCACATACTTAAAAGTAATTAACCTAATCATATATTCTCTATGATAGGTTAATCATTTTTCATAAATAACCCAGATATCTATAAGTCCAAAAAAACATACATTCTTCCAATATAAAAATCCACCATTACTCCTCAAATGAAATCCCATAGTATTCTATTTTCCTTAGGCATATAGTGTTCCCAAAAGAGTGAACATCTTCCAAAATAACATTTATCACTTAATCACTAAATAATTTTATTATACTAAGGATAAATAATAAGTTCCCAAAATCAACATATTCTTGATTCATAAAATCATTTAACTAAAAATAATTAGTCATATTAACCAGGGACTTCACGTAGTCCAGTGTTAGGTGATAAATATCAGTCGCACTTTAGTTGTGGGTTTGATTCCTATATCTTTGTCCGAGGTGATGGGTTGTCACACGGTCTGCATGTTTTCCTTTTTTAAAAACTATATAATTTTATAACATTCCCAAAAATGAGATAAATTCCTCAAAAATAACCATAACATATTTTAACCACAAATGTTATCTCATACCTTGCATTTTCTTCCAAAAAAAGTAATAACCTGTAATTGACTCAAATTGAAAGTTCATATAAACCCAAATGGTTCTTTATAACTATACCCAAAAAAGAAAGGATAATTCTTCCTATAATAGAACTTTCACATAACAAACTTTAGGGTTACACATACAAGAGAGAAGTCTTCCAAAGTAATCTCATCAACAAAGAGAATTAATAATTTTAAACATTTTTCATGCATTTATTTCCACATAGGTTCTTCCTTGACTTAGATGTTATCCTATAGAACAGTACATTGACTTGGGTAATGCCTATGTACCCTACATTTACAAAAAATGCTTGTAAATGGATTCTTCAGATCATTTTTATTTTCTTCCATAGTACTCTTTGTTTTTCCTTGGCAATTCTTTACTTTATGTCCTTATCTTCCACACAAAAAGCAATTATTTGTTCCATTGAGAAACTTTCTTGGATGTCTCCTTCCACATTTCCTATATGACGTAAAATGATATTTCTTCTCTCCATGGTCTCCACTTCTAGAGCTCTTATAATTCTCCGCCTTTCTATTCTTTGTTGAGTCCAGGAGTTGGTTAATGTATATGTTGTTGATCATATTTTTGGAAAATTGATTTGGCATGAACACGATATCTTTTACGCCTATAAAAATTTCATTTCGTTGCTCATTTACACCACCATGCCCACATTGAAGATCATGTTCAATGTTACTATGACTTCCTTGGAATCCAGCCATTGACTAAAACCAGAAATCGGAGTGTGAGTAAAAATAGTCATAAAATCATTTAGATAAAATCATGACACCTTATTTTCAATCTAAAACACCATAGGATTAATCTAGGTTACTTATTTTGATCTTAAATTAAAATCCTTCAAATCGGTTTTTAAAGAAAATGTGAATTATCCTAAGAATATCTCTCGGGAGTGTCGTAACCAAGAGTGCAGCAAGGCTCGTTGTCATGTACCAGGATACCTCGGGTCCAGCCCAAAACTCCTTGTCAGAGTTTTCAATCCTAGGTACATTTATGCCAGAGCCGTCTCTACCTACTCGTATCCATAAAGGGATGTATCTCTTGGAAAATACACAAAATATCTACATTTCCAAAATTCTAGGAAGTTCTTCTATATTAATCCTCAAAGTCTATCTTAGGGTAAGTTTCTATAATCAGAGTTTTTCTAAATCTTAATTCCAAGGTTGGTACTAAACTTCCTCTAATACCAACTATAACGCCCCAACCCCAGTTACCCAGAGTTGATGCATTATTGCATAACATTGTAATGATCACAAGAGATCAACCCTCGAAAGACCGATTAGTTTAGTAGCATTAGAAGTACTATATACATACATAAGTTTTACATTACATCATAAAAAACAACAAAAATGTGTCCCCTTTGAACACACTTATATCCCTTAACCTATCCCTATAGGTCAAGCATAATATACTTCTTCATATCCTGGTAAAAATAAAACATAAGAAAGGGGTGAGCTCAGATGCTCAGTAAGGATAACAATATAGTGTAAACTATCATAAATAAGTATAATCATTTAAGGAAATGTATAAGACTAAAACACAAGACTTCTAAACTTAAACTTCAGCATAATATGGAAAAGATAAATCAAATAATTCTATTTAATTATTCACAGGGATATTATACTAGTCGAATAATTACATGTAATATCAATAGTTAATTTCATAATGATGTAATGCATAATGCCAGACATCATAACCACATAGTCAAGGACTCGTGCCAAGACTACAAATATGATTTTGTCAAGGCCTTGTTCAAAGACACTAGTTTGTCTCATGAGACCTACCGATGCATCGAGGAGCTATAGAGGGCTCCCCCCATCACTTACTAAGTCCAATGCATTCCTAATATAAAAATTTTAAAACATAATATAAACATTCGTATTAAAACTTGCATACAAAATGTCAATATTTTAACCACAAAGCATGAATAGTATAAAAATAGCACATCCACAGCCAAACATAACTCATTCAATAAAATATATAAGATTGTATAAATCAACCTCAATCAAGAATAAAGAAGGATATAGACAAAGATGAAAATAATCAGTAAACTATTTGAGAGAAATATCCCCTTTTTCTTGAAAATATTTAAAAGTATCACTATTTATCAAGAAGTTGTTAAAATTTATATTTTTGAATCAAAGAATCCCATACCACTTTGAAACTTTTAAAAGGAATTTTAATTTTAAAACATTCATGTCCATATAAATAAATCCTTAAAACCATTTTTAAAACATGTACATTAATGAGAATGATTTAGAAGAATAAAACGTTAAAACATTTAAAATGATATTTTAGTTACAGTTCCTAACCAAATCAGAGATGCTTTAATAAAAATAATTGAGGTAATAAAAACTTTATAATATCATGATAATAAAGTTATTCATGGTATACTATGTCAAAGTACAGTATATACACCATATAAAAGTGAATTGGTGCATAACAATAAAGAAGTCCCAATAGAATGTAAATTGAGATGAAATACCTTATAAAGATTGTATACTTAGGTTAAGGATAAATAAATGACATAATTATGTGTGAAAAATATAAATACACTCAATATGATTGGATATTCAGTTTAAATCAATCATGGTACATTCACACATATTCTTGTAAAAACAACACCAATGACTTGGATGTTTAACTCAATAAATGGAAATTGAGTTAAGGTTACACTTATCTAGTTAATATCGATGACTTAAGAATTTATTAATAGAGTGATTCTGTTTCTCAAAAGTACATCTAAAAAAATGGGAGTGTAAATTACTACATAAGTAAATAAATAGTTATTTCACACATAATTTGGGAGTAAAATAATCAATGAAGTTTGTGTAGAACCCAATGAGTGGAAATTGAAATTAGAAATTCCCTTATAGATTTGGTAACTTACGAAACATACACCCCATGAAAGTAGGATCATAAAATAAAGATGTAAATACCCATAAATTAAATTATATTACACAAATAATACAATCATGGGCAGTATATACACCACACAAAAGGAAATAAAGGCAATATAGCATGAATCTCACGTGAATAAGAAGTGAGATGAAAACCCATTACCTTGTAATTTTATTTAGTAGAGGGTAGTTTAACCTCCTTTATAATGGTAAAATAATTTTTATTAAATTATAAAATAACCACATATATTAATATGATATTATATATAATCTTCTAATATCGCTTTGTTAATAATATTTCAGTAGTATCATTGTTTCGGGTGTTGACTGATTCTTTTTCCTTTATATGTTTTGTTACGTAAGTCATGTTTGATATGGATATGATGTATTTTATTAATATACAGAATTATATTAAGTTCTTAAACATTATTTTTAATCATAAAATGATAATTATTCTTGAATGGTTACGATGGGGAATGAATCTCATCATTTTTGTGGAGACGGTAATCAATACGTACGAACGAGCGACAATACCATTCAATTGATGGTGAAATCGTATGTAATTGGATGGTATATATTATATATAGAATAAATAACATGTTATATTTATTATTTACATAAATTATACTCATTATTATACCCCTCTAAATGATGAAGTGTTGAATAAAAAACTACACCACGACATGGAGACGGTAAGTCGTACGTATGCATGTATGGTGACTTTGTCATTCATAGGATGGATAGAATAATGAATATGGTTTTACCATATTTATAATAACATAAAATTATGTATAAGGTACTAGATTTATTATTTTTTATGAAAACAACAAAGAAAGACGAAGTGGAATAAGAAAAGAACATTGAAAGAGGTGATGAAATTATTACCTCTTCTTCGAGTGCTTCCTTTTGATTTTATCAAAAGGGTGCCTTAGGTTGGATTCTGATCAAAGTAAAGCCTCTAGTTTGAATAGAGGGTAGTTGGGAGGATATTTGAGTAGGTTTTGTCCGAACCAAATGGATTTGGAGGTGTGATTTTTAGAGTAGGGGAAGTACCCTTTTATAAGGGTGGTGAGGGTCACTTTTGGAAAATCTTGAAATATTATTTTCCTATACAGTCATATTCAATTTATAATGGCTCCAAAAGGATTTATTTAGAGGATAAGGTGGGTATGGGTAAAAACCCTCTCAACCAATAGGTTTTATATAGGTTTAGGTCACCATATTAACCTTGTCTTTTATATTTAACTCTTAGTTAAATAGTTTAACTTTTAATATATATTCTTGTATTATTATAACAAATGGTAGATAAACTTACTATAAAAATCCAAGTGAACCCCAAGTGGTTCTTTATTGATATATATAACTTTATCTAAGTCCTTTGGACAAACATTATATTTTTAGGAATATTATATCAATTAATAATATAGTATTTGTTTTAAAAACTCATTTATGTCAATTTTGACACTATTTTGTATTTGGTTTTTGTGAAAGTCGTAACAACTTTATCACTTCAAAAAAAATTATTTAATAAACTATAACATTTTATATTAATCTAAAAAATTATTATAATACATAAAAAGTCTCAATTTACAATTATATTAATATTTATAATATAAATTATTTTAATCTTTCAATAATATGGTAATTACTGCATCATCATTGTGTCATAAATAAATTTAATTATTTAAAGTCTAAAAATTATAAAAAAATATATAATTATGTAGGAAATATTTTCATATTTCTGTTGAATATTTATAGTCTAATTTATCTTATTTATAACCCTATATTAAAAATGGTTTAGTTATTAAACTTTGAATTTAACACTTTTAACTCTTCTTTAAATAAAATAATAATAAATTTCCTAATCTAATCGAAGTGGACCAAAATGATCATATTTTATTCCTAAGGTTGATTTTGGTCGAAATACACTTATCCAATAGAATTAGGGCATGTGTTAGGGTAATTATAATATCATTTTTATCTCTAATTACCCTATTTACTTTTAACCGTGGTAAATTAAATTCAAAAGTTACTATTCACCAAAAATTATTTTCATCCTATTGAACCACATTTTAATTATTTATGTCAACCGTGTCTATTGGATTTTTTAAATTCAATTCACTGAAGTGGTAAAATTATGGTTTATGCAAATTTGCAAATGTGCCTAGAAGGTGAGTAAAAGACGGTAAAAAGTTCAATAAACTTTTATATATCTAATATTATTATAAAATGACTTTAGTGAATTACATTGGAGTAATATAGGTATTATGTATCTATTTGGACTTTAAAATAACTTTAAATTAAAATAATTATATAATAAAAATTCAGCTTTAAACAATAACGCAGTATTTTTCACTATTCATTAAAAATTGAAAGTTTTTAGAAAAATAAAATAAATTCACCAAAGCTAATATTTATATTCCAAATTCAAAAATGATTTCTATTTTACAAAATTAAAACATATAAGTTCTATTAATTAATTTAAAAAAATATTCCCGTTGTCAAAACCAGAAAGTGGGGTTTTGAGAAGTAAAAACTCTCAAAAGATTGATTTGTGTTTATGTCCAATTTAAATGTATAATTACTTCCAATGAAAAACATTGAATTAAATTATAAAAATATAATCTAATTATACTTCAAAACCAATAAAATTTATAATTTAACACAATAAATTATTTGGATTAAAAAATTTGTTTTCAATTAAAATTTAGTATTTTCCATTATTCATCAAAATATGAAATTTATCAGAAAAGCACTAAAAATTTATCCAAACTAAATTTATTTGTCCCAATTCTAAATAAAAAGTTTATTTTTTCAAATTTAATATATAAAAGTGTCAAATTTTGGATTTAAACAGGGTTCTCCATTAAAAGGCGGTAAAATTGCATTTTTTTAAAAATACTTCTTTTATCTGAAAAATTGAATTTGTTATTATATTATGTCTTTGAAACACATAATATGTATGTTAAAATTATATGGAGTATATAAAATTCAAATTTTGGTTATTACTATTTATAACCTCTTTTTAAATGGCTAGTTTGATAGGTTGTGGTGATCGTGAACTCAGTGTTGCGTACTTCGCACGCTATCGTATTATTCAAAGAGATTCGTACCATGGAACCTTGGGGTGTTACATGTGCACTAATCTTGGCTTAACATTTATCCCTATTATATCATAAGGTATATCTTGTTGGTCACATTCCAAAAATGTGAACACTTTCATCATGTATTCTATTGAGTCACGATTATAACATGAATTTCCATATATACTGATTTAAAACATGCATGTTTACTTACTCTTGTGTCCAAAGAGATGTAAACTTCATCCATGACAGCATAACCCACATGCCAATAAATCATTTACCAGTTCCAAAGTAACTAATATTGTCCATTTTACTTATTTATATCCAATATATCTTTATCGAAATATCATTATTTCAACATCATGTTCATATTAAGGTCCATCCTTCCCTAAATCATGTGTTTTCAAAAAACATCAACTTATTACCTAAATCACTTTTTATGGTTACCATTACCACCCAGAATATACTTTCAAATACATGTGGAAAACCACAGTAGACCACTACATAGATATTTCATTATTTCATAATACTGTAAAATTGATTCTACAACATTATTATGGAATCCCATTACATAAAAACTCAATCATTCTACCACTTATTTTTCATACTCAATATCGCCAATAGTGATCGCATGTGATTTTCCTCTTTATTTGGCTATAAAAGGTTGTTGACATTGATCATCATCAATAAACCTTGTATTAGGTCATTAATTGGCATAATGTCCCATTTCCTTGCACTTGTAACACTAAAGTGTGTGTGGTGTATTCTCCATAGCCTTTTCTCTATTAGCTACCTTTTCTCCAATACTTCGGCACTCAATTTCCCGATAAACTTATTTTCCACACTTAAAACATTTTCTAGTCCCTTTAAGACAATCACCACCATATTTCTTTCCATACTTTAAGCATAAGGAAACACTCATCTTCTTTTCACTATTGTTTTGAGATTTTTCCATGAACTCCATCTTTAGTATATTTTCCAAACTATGGGATTGATATGTAACACCAACTTCCATATATACCTTGATATCAAAACATAAAATCTCATCATAGCTACAAAAGTTTCTTATAGCTAACACCCTTTGAAGGCTTGGTTTTATGCCACTAAATAATTGGTCAACTTTACATTCAGTTTAGATGATAAAACTAGAAACATCCTTTCAAATTCTTGTAAAATATGCCTCTTATGTACCAACATGTTCATAAACCTTTTTCTTAAGCTATAAGAACTCCTTTTCTATATTCGTTCAAAGAATACGAGGAAAGTAATTTTTGAAAAATAAGTTCTTGAACTCACCCCATTCCATGGATTCAATTTCATCTTTTTTCCTCATTTTCTTTATTAGAGTACCCCAATGGTCCTATTCTCCTTTTAAATGATAAATAGCCAAAAAATGACTTTTTCATGTTCCAAACAGTGAGAGATAGAAAATAACTTTTTAGTGGTACTGTTCCATTTTCAGTTATGAGTGGATCGAAAGACCCCTTGAAAGAAGGTGGATGTTTCATCATGGACTCAATAGAATATTATTTCACTAGTAGAAAAATACCCCATACGAACGATCTGAAACTGTTGGTATAGGCCTCCAAACCCTTGGTATATCCTATACAAACGGTTTGGAAAACTGTGGCCAAGTAAGTCGTGAGGATAGGTCTATACCAACGGTTTTCCCAAACCGTTGGTATAGAATTTTACCAATGGTTTTAAAAACTGTTGATATAGGTAATATGAAAAATCTATACCAGTGGTTCCATAAAATAGTTGGTATATGCATTTCAAAAAAGAAGTATTTGGTGGGTTTTGATCCCAGTACTTACAGTTTATGATTGAACAACCTAGCCACTAACATAACTTGACTTTTTGGAACATAATTTCATAAATATATATATGTATTATCATAAATATTTTTAATTTTGATTTATTTAATGTTATCTGTAAGAATATTCCATAAAAAATACATGTAACTATACCAATGGTTCTCAAAACCGTTGGTATAGACCTATACCAACAGTTTTGAGAACCTTTGGTATAGATTCTTTGATTTTGTGACCTATACCAACAGTTTTAGACAAACCGTTGGTATAGGTTCTCTATTATGGACCTATACCAAAAGTTTGGCCAAAACCATTGGCATGGGTCCATATAAGTGACCTATACCAACAGTTTTCTCCAAACCGTTGGTATATGTCCCCCCTATACCAACGGTTTGTCCAAAACCATTGGTATATGTCCAAATTAGTGACCTATACCAACTATTTTGGCCAAACAGTTGGTATAGGTCCATATAAGTGAACTATACCAACAGTTTTCCCAAAACTGTTGGTATAGATCTTATTTCCAGTAGTGTTTCCTTTTTTCTTCATTTGGGTGTCCAAAATGATTCATATATTATGTAAGTATAGTGATAAGATTTTCCATTCCATATCTTATAACATTTATTTGTTTAAGGGGGAAATCATTTCTTTTCCCATTGCATTCATCATTGACACGGTCCTTTGGGTTCCATCCATTATCAAAAATAAAAAAGAATAACATCAGAGGAAAAAATAATACTTGGAAAAAATATTTAAGGGGAAGTACTTTAAATCTCTAATATATTAGGTTTAATCATAGGTTAACAATGATCATTACCCAAATTCAAATATTTTAACCTATATTTAAACTTATCCTTAGGACATCCTTAAACATACCTAAAAAATATCTCTAGGTATCTCCCTAGATATTTTTCATCCTAGTTACCAAAGGTTGACTAAACCTTTCCTATAATTCTAAATATAATGACCTAAGAATTACATACATTAATATTACATATTTTTAAATTAATATTCATTACATTTTACAAATTCACTCCTGAGGACTCTAATAGTTTAGTGCCTTTAGAAACTTGGATTACATTCTTCTAACTCATTAAACATCATCAGCATCTCCCATAAAGATCTTACCCTTAAGTAATCTTACTTAAAATCTTTCTTTATAACCTGTGTAATGTAAACATAAGAAAGGGTGAGCTTAGATGCTCAGTAATGGTAAACAAACCATACATGAACATATAAATGTAAAAACATGAACATAAATTTTGAGAATCAAAATCATGAGTCATGAAATAAATCATAGAAGTTCCTAAGTCATAAATTATAAAATAACATGAGCCATCAGAAAATATCATGGGAAGAAATATGGAACTATGGAAATAACATAATCATATAAAATAATTTCCATATTAGACAACTCTCATTGCCAAGACCATCATAGTGGACAAAGTCCATTACTAAACCAGGTTTACTTGTCATTTGAGCCCTGTATTATTGAACCGGAATTACATGCCATTCAAGCCATGTCTATCTCATGAGATATAAATCATTACCCAATGAATTGGAGTGAGATATAGGTCCCACCCATCTTATAATTAAATCATTCTTACGTGTTCCATAAAAACATAAATCATTCATCACAACACAACCCAAGAAATAAAATGGGTTTCTTAAATATCATTCCATCATAAAATCTATATAAAATATCATTTCATAATTAAAAAATAAATTATATTAACAATATGGATATAAACATAACCCTATTTAAATAGTGTCATTTTAGATTGAAAATAATTTTGATAAAACACTTTCAAATAATTCTTGAGGAAAATATCATTTCTTCTTCAAAAAAATTTTATTCTAAAAATCCCTTATAATTTTAAAAGAAAATAAATAATTTGAAAATAAAATTAAAATTGAGTAAAGAAATATTCATGGAAATAACGTTTTATGAAGATGTAAAAATATAATCATGTCGTATAAATTAAAAAAACATTATCCTCATACTTTTGGTAGAAAAGTCAAGAAGTATATTGTATCGAATAATGAAAAAAGATTCATTTCATTCCATTTAATAAAAAAACAAAAATGGGTAAAATTAAATTTAAAAAAATTAGAATAATATAAATAATATTACATACTTGGGAAACATGGATGTGGATTATAAATATAAACCAGTAAATACTTACGTATAAACAATCTCAAAAAATAATTAGATTGCAAAATTATCAGTTACCTTAGGTCCGCTACCCTTTGTATGTATCCAAACCTCCTATATAATTATTTAAATGATTTAATTGACTTATTAAAAAATAATATTCAGTTTTATGATATCATATATGAACATATTATCATTCGTTTGGTAATAATATTTTATTATTACTCGTTATTTGGGTATAAACTACTCCTTTTCTTATGCATATTTTTCCGAATGAGTTATGTTTATCCTTCTTAGTTCATATTTATATCATTAAAAATTATTTTAACATAATAAATATCATATTTATTCATTCTGTACAATTATATAATCATTTTTAATGGATATCTTGTATAATTAATTGCATCGAATTGTAGAGACGGTAGGCCATACATGCGCACGAGCACCGATATCATTCTGATAATTGTGAAATGGTATGGGATTGGATGGTATATATTTTGTTATAAAATCCATATCATGTTATAATAATCATATATAGCTATTATTTCCATCATTATATCCATCCAAGTAAGGTGGTTGTGAAAACAGATCACACCACAGCGTGGATATGGTAAGACGTACGTACGCACGCGTGGTGATTTCATTTTCCGTAGGATGTATATAAGGTGGAATATGGTTGTTTAATAATTATTATAACAAATCCATATATGATTTACACTTATTTTATTACTTTATAATGAAACAACTAATTAAGATGAAGTAGAAGAAGAAAGATGTTTCAAGGAATCGGTAGAAGAGATTACCTCTTCCTCGACGTGCTTCCTCTAAATATCTTTTTGAAGGACTAGAGTTAGTCTTTTGAGAAGACCATAACCTCTATAATGTGACTAAGTAAGTTGATAAGGAAAATTTTCAGGGTATTTTTGAGCTTTAAGGTTCAAATTTAAGTGAAGAGGTGAGGGAGGAGGTTCCCTTTTATAATTGAGGTGAGGGGCACCCTCAGAAATTCTTAAAATATTAAATTAATATAAATTAATTTTTTAATTCCAAAGCTTCCAAATTTATATATTTTTGAGATAATATTAGGATATTTCTAAATCCTATCATCCAATAATTTTTGTACATGTATTGATTTTAATTTAAACCTTATCTTTTTTGTTTTACCCTTAATTATTCTCTTTTAATTTTAATTGTGGTAACAACATTTTAAGATTTAAGAGGTTATAAATTTTAGTTATATGGGGTCAATTTTCCATAATTTGATACTTATTTAACTTTTAGATCTTATAATACTCACTTTTTTATTTTGAAATATTTTTAGGATTTTTAAATAATTTAATAAATTATTGTTTTTATAAAATATTAATAGTGTCAATTTTTACACTATTCATTTCACTGAATTTAAATAAACTTCATGAGGAGATATAACTTGAAAACTAACCATTTAATAGTCTTATTACATTTCATATTTACCTATAAAAATTTTTTATGGCATAAATTATGTCATATAATATTTATTTTAATATTTATAATATCATTTATTTGATATTTCTTTTAATAAAATAATTATTGTGTCAATGTTGTGTCAATATTTATGTTAATTATTTAATATCTAAAAATTATAAATAAATTTAAATTATTTATATAATTTCATTATATTTTTGGAGGCTACATATGTTCATAGATTTTTTAGGTTTATCACTACATTATAATTTTTATACTTATAAGAGATAATTGTTTAAATAAAAAGTACATAACTTTCATGGACAAAAGTCCATTAAATGAATAAATTTTGATAATTAGGTGTTAATGGTATACTTTTATTCATCTGATAGCATTTTTTCTGTTTTTAGGGAAATTTTATTATCCTTATCATATTATTTGTTCCCCTAATTTTCATGACTTACCTTTAACCGTGGTAAATGAAAATTGTCCAAAGTTAGTATTCATAATGTCCGAAAAAATAAAAGGGGACTATTTACATAAATTGGATAAACTGATTTAAAATATGGAATCCATTTTTCAAAATTCAAAACACATAAATTTCAGTAATTTATTTAAAATTACTTCTCATTTTCAAAGCGAGAAAAATGATTTTTTTCAGTAAAAACCATCAAAATATTGACATGTATTAATATCAAATTTCTATGTAAAATTACTACCAATGACCAAAATTGTATTAAATGATAAAAACATAGTCTAAATATAATTCAAAACCTATTCAATAGATAATCTATCAATAAAAATAAATTAGACGAAAAGACAGTTTTGAATTAAAATATAGTATTTTTCACTATTCATTAAAATATGAATTTTCTCAGAAAAATAACAAAATCTCAACCAAAGTAAATTTTGATGTCCCTCTTCCAAATAATAAGTTTATTTTGTCAAAAATAACTTATGAAAATGTAAAAAAAAACTAGTTATAAAATGGGTTCTCCATCAAAAGGCGTTGTATTTTTTGAAAAATGGTTTTTTTATCTAAAAAATAAATTTTTTCTCATATCATGTGTAGAAAACATATATGGTGAATTTTAAACATTAAATTGAATATATTAAATATATATTTCATTAATAAAATCCATAAATATTGATTTTATTATTCTATAATCTCACTTATTTTCATTTAAATAGTTTTTTTAGAAAAACTTTTCCTTTTGATTAAAAAGGGTTTTATTTTCATTTATAAATAATTATTAACAAAAATAATTAATTAAATACATGTGTAAAAAATATCAATTAATTATGTTCATTACCACCATTTTAATAGCTAGGTTATAAGGTAACATAATAATATTTAGTTGTTTACTTATACTCATCTTTCGTGAAATGAATTATATCAAAAGAATATGAACTTGTGTGTAACACTAGCCAAGCATAGCATTGTGTATACCACAAGCTAAGACAATGTTGAATATTACAAATTTTATCTTTCTGTAGTGTAAAACACAATAAATCCATGAAATTAAAAAAATATCTCATAAAATTTTTGGGGCTTTCCACATAAAACATTTCTCATTGAGGTCTTTAATTTAATATGCTTTAGTTTAATCCAAGCTAACATTATCTTATAAAATAAAATTAATATTTTTTAAGAATTTATGTTATGAGTCCATTTTTAATTTCAAACCCTTAGAAAATTTCATTGTAATAATGTATAATTCTAGAACATAATAGGCCTTCATGGGACACATAATAGTGAGGTGCCCAATTTTTCCAAACTGAATATAAGGGAGTAAAAGCATCTTCTTGAATTTTCCTTATCATATTATAGAATTTGAAGAAATGAATTGAATGAATCGATAAAAATATATTTCTTTAGGTTCATACTCCATCGAGTGATTCATTATTTCCATGAACTACACATCATGATATTTCTTCCCTTCAACTTGATCATCATCATTTTTTACCATCTCATACACAATGACAGTGTCATGAAGACTATCAAATGTAATTATATTTTGACCCTTATCCTTAATTATTGAGAACATTGAATTTATTTGTGGTGGAAACCTACTCAAAATATGATTCATTAATTTAATATCATTGAGGGTTTCTCTAACTCCTCACATGTATTCTAGAATCACATTCTCCCAATAAAATAACAAAACAATTGATTTATTTATGTGTATCCTCAAATCCTCATACATTTTCAATGGTTATTTTAATTTAGAATTATATGCCTTTTATTCAACTTCATATATGATGAATAAATTTTCTCATATAGAATGTGAAGATTTACATGATTTCACCTTATTATATATTTCATTAGGAAAATATTCCTTTAAGGCATTGATTCCTTTAGGATCAGTATCTATCTCTTTACAACCCTTGATAAATCTACACTCTCCATTTTTATCGAAATTCCATGTATGGAATTCATATATACATTTATTCCTAATTATCATAAGTAGTATTGTATATGATTCCACCACAATTAGAAATTATTATAATGGAAGATCAAAATTACTTTGTGTTCAACAACCACTCCCATGTATTTCAAGAGAGGAAAAATCTTCATTTTAAACATTATTCTCAAATACTACTTGTTAGTCCCATGCAAAGAAGATACTCTCGGAGTGAATCGGGTTATGTCAATTTGAAAATGGACTTTCAAAAATCTTAATACATGATTATTAAAAACATAGTTATCTCCCTTATAATGAAATATATAAGTGACAAACTATAACAAGGAGAAAACAAATAAATTTTTACTTGCTTTACCCATACTAGGAAACATCAAAATCTTATAAAATGATGGTGTCATTATATACCCAAATACACTAAGAACATTTCCAATTTATTACAAATTCATAATAGTCTCATTGAATCTCTAATTTTATAACCCTCACAAATAGAGATAAATCATTCCCCTCCTTAGTTATAAATAATACATTTCTCCACCAAGTGAATCCTTGATCATCTACAAACCAAGAATAATAATTACACCACCAATGGCATAGAAATATACTCCTTCTTCATCCATTTGATGAATATCTATGAATATACATGGAAATTAACCCCATAATCTCTCCCTTTTTTCATCTAAAAAATCATGGGATTCTTATTCTCTTATCCACCTTAAATCACTAATCATATTCCTCATTTTTTTAGGATGATATCTATCTAATAATAAGATAATAACCATGTAAACTTTGTTTAAGATATTTAATTTTCCTATGTTAGGATAGTTCAATTTATACATAAAATTAATCGATTTCTTATTTTAAATCATTGAATTTGGATCACTAACCATTTCTTAAAATATATGAACTTTGAAAATTGGGTAATTTTTTTGTCTGATATTCATGGCATGAAAACCATCATCGTGGTGGAATGGACTTCCTCTTCCAAGAATCATGACACCAATCGATTAGTATTCAATTTTTTCTATGTTCTAACTCTAAAAAATATATATTTGATTAATTATTTAATATTAAATACAAATTTCATGGTTAAATAGTCCTTGATCGGTAAAACACTAAAATTTTATGTTTTTCATGCCATAGTGAAGTTTCCTTCTTCACGAAGTGAAAATCTTAATTGTTGTGTAACCCTATCATAATAAATCATACATATATTTATTTTATTCCTACGCAATAACATGATGACATGATATTCTACCCACAATACACACTCTACAAAAATTTTAATCTTATGTATATCCATTATAGTGTGGAATTCTCCCTTTATAGTAAAATATATGAACTTCTTCAAATAGGGATGCACCAAAAAACCATGGGGTCCTCCTTGAGGAATGACATTATATTTTATAGTGCTGCATATACATTTGTGGCATGATTTATATCCTTTAGGTAAAAAAATCTCGAACCTTACATCAAAATTCTCCAAAATCTACAACCAAAATCCAAAAATTATTTTGTGATTTTTTAGAGAACGTAATCTATTATTTTTCAACAAAAACAACGAAAAATTGGAACTATAGATTGTTTTCTAACAATATTGGTCCATATGGTAGAAAAACAATCTCAATATATTTAATTATTAATCAAATTTAAGTACTACATCACCTAAGGTAGAAACATTATTGACCATTTTAGTATGTTTTACATTAATTTGTGTAATTATCTCTCCATAAAATATTCTAAAAGTATCAAAATCTAGTTTGGTTGTATTATATATTAGCTACAAAAAAATATTTTTACTATCATAAGAAACAAAAATATTTTCTTTCATATCATATAATTTAGTGCATTGAGAATCTCTATGAAGTTATCTAGACCTAATCCAAAAATAATATCATATATAGATATGGAATTATGATCATATTAATCTTTATGTTTAAAACTACAAATCCCAAGTTCACTAGTAATAATTTTGAAAGTATTCACCAAATTCTTATATAATTTTAATCCCAAAATTTTATGATATAAAATAATCATTATTTTCCTCTAACCACAATTTTCTCTAATGAAGTAAGGTTATTTTACCATAGACATACCTTTCTTAAGGCCATCTATTATAGAAACAAAACATAAATCTTTAAACTGAAACTGACTAAAGTAGGGAACTTAATAGCATTTCCCTAATACCATGTTCTTCCCAATTATATTAGTTTCAATGACATAGAATGAGGTTAGTTGAGTCTTTGAACTTCAAAAAATATGTCTTCAAAGTGTATTCATTATAATGTGATCTATTTCTATATATTTATTTATTTCAGTAATATAAAATAAAAACCAACTTATATCCTTGTTATCTATCTCTTTTCTAGTTATAAAGTGTATAGAATAAAAATTAAAGTAATTCTAAAATTAGTAGCACTAGTAAGGAAGTATAGTTTTTTGTTAATACAAGTTATGAATATATGTTTTGAAAAATTATTTACACACATATATATCATCCTTTACTATTGGGATGAAAAATAAAATTAATAATTAAAAATTTCTTTTCTTCAAATACTTCCATGATATTATACTTGAAAATAGATAGCTCCTTACCTATTAAAATTTTAACTCTATTTGAAAAATAAAATCCAATATAAACTTAGTCAAACCTTATCCTAAAATAATAACTCTGTTAGAAAACCCTATCAAAGGTAATAAAATCATTCTAATTTAAATGAGTGACCAAAAATCTCAATTAAAATATCATTAAAAATGAACCATGTAAAAATAAACCCATTTTATACCTTAGGTACTATAGTTCTTAGGAAATATTAATTATTTAAGAAGAATTAATTATCCATGTATTAGTATCTTCTAAAAATAACTTGTTATATATGAAACCTTACTTTGTACAAAATTAGTCATATAAGAATAAAGTTAAAATACAATAGCTCATGTATGAGTAAACTTAAACTATGTAGGATATTTTACTTATAATTTTCCCTTTATGTAAGAGTAAATTCAAAATTACACTGATTATATAAGAGTAAATTATATCTATATAATATATTTCATTCTTAAAATTTCTTCATGTGTGAGTAATTAATGAAATAAACTATGTATATATAAATAAGTTAAATTTAATTCAAGGTTTATACTTTTAAAAATTATCTAAAAAAGTTCAAAAAATGATAATCTCACTATAAATAAACATTGAGAAAATATTAATGATTAACTAAATAACATGTCACACACTCAATATAAAGTTACTAGTAAAAAACATTTGCCTTTGTGAACATAAAAACTTATTATATATTGGATCACAATAATTTTCTAATAAAAGTTGTGATGAATCTCCCCCTCCATATAACACGATCTTGATCAATGTGGTTTCCTATAAAAATACCTAAAAGGGTTTTTTTAAATAGTTTTAGGTAACTTTTATTATACCGAAGCTCTAAAAGATGTAGATAATCCATCCATGAGTAAAAAATTCCCTCTATAACCCATTCTATAATTAAAAAGTTAATATATCATTCCTATTAGAATTAATGCAATTGGGAACCTTGGGATGTCTGATAATCTCACACACATAAAACTTTCTCAACTCGTCAATTCTTTTCATATCCCAATTTGGTAATAAATTTAAATTCCCTTAGATTTGGAGAATCTTGAGTTTTGTTTGTTTTCCATATGAATTAATTCAATGTTTACTAAATAATAAAGGATTTGGATTTATTTTATATACAAAGGAGAGTTTATATCATGTTGGAAAAAAAATTTGAGTGAAGCCAGCTAATGGGGAGATTCATGATCTTATACTAAGAAAGAAATACAAGATGAAGTTGTGAAGAATTATGAGAAATGATCCAAAGTGTATCACACATGAAGAATGATTAATATAATTGTTTAATAATATGTGGATGAAGTTTTGGGAAGAGTGTATATGATCTGAATACATTTGAAATTATTTTTACTTGATTTGAGAAATTCATGAATTTACATATCTTAGAGCATTTTACAAAGTCCATACTTCATAAGGATCATCTCAAGTAGTGTGTAAGGGTGATACCCTAATTTTTATGAGCATCATATTAGCCTATATATTTTGAAAATGGCCATGTACTAGCTGTATAAGCTTCGTCCTGTAGCTCTGTAAGAATTATCCATTACTGAGTATGCATGAAATCTACCCTGTGTAAAAATGAATCATGCTTTCATAATAATAAATATACCTCTACGTAAACATCATATAGCTATGTATTCATGAATCCATGATTGTATAAGGATCATACCTCTACATAAACATCCTTGGAAATTTTTGTAAGAATTGTCCACATAGGTATCATTCCATTTAAGGATGATTTTTTCTCTGTGTAAACATGAAGTCAGACTATGTAGACATCAATACTTAATGAAATTTTGGATTTTTTAAGACTAAAAGATAAGGTTTATATATTTTATAATCATATGTGAAAATTAATTTTGATGATAAAAGATTCATTTTAACATATTCTAAACATAACAAACACTTAAAAGAGGTTTTGATTCAATACCAAAAAAAATATAACCTAAACTTCATGACTAATAAAGAAAAGTTCTTGGATGGATGAGTTCTTTGAGAATGATGAGATTCCCAGAATCACATATTTGAAGGAAAATAAATGTGAAGATACTGGATATGTGTTTTAGTGATTTAAATATCATAAAATGTTTTATCATTCTCATGAACAGACTCATCGGGGCCCACCTGGCCAGCGATAAGATGAGTGTGACAACCCCAGGCCTACCTCTAATAGGCCATAGTCTGGTGTTAATCATAGAATAGGAATATCACACTCATGGGAGGTCATATCCTAAGGTACCTGTACTGGAACACACATCTCCAAATACCCATACAATTATAGAAGGAAAATACATCTAATAATACATGAATGAAAACATCTAAAACCCACAATCAGAGTATAATAATAAAGTATAAATCTACATAAACAATCCCACCAAAATTGTAAATAATTCCATCCTACTAGAATAAGGGGACTATAGTCAAATGTGACTCCTGGTATGAACCATGGTCTTTCAAGCCCAAACTAATCTCTATCTACTCTTGGTACACCAATAACCCCATCGAATGATCTATCGTCTGCATAAGACATGACATGTGTGGGAAGAGCCCATACATCGGTGAGTATAATAATACCCACTTGGACAACTATAAATCACCAAGCATAAATCATTAAGATGGTAATAAAATAATCATAAGGTAATTTAAATCAAAAATATGAGACATATATAAACATACACATCCAGATATAATCATCGTAGACACTAATTATAAAGGTAAGGTCACAACCACATTTCCCGCCAAGGATTCCTAATCAAGGTTCTAATAAACACTCACATGTGAGAACTCAATCAATGAGTTAGATAGCATTGATGGTGTCCATTAGAGACAGTACACTCGTCAGGTTTTTACATGAATATATTTATGATGGAAGTTCAAATAGATCGAAACACAAATGGGGGATCACACATAGGTCCATGCGGTATACCAACAACCCGATATTGAATAACACGCTAAGTATCGGATCAATACCCATGTATTTTGGTCATTCTAATTCCAGGAACCCCGCTTTTTGGAGAAAACGATAGAGGATCCTACCATAGGCCTCATGTAGGGATTTTGATAACTCTATTTGAAACTAATCCCTTACAGGGAATTATAATCCTCTATTTAGGACATAATTCCACCTTATACCCTCAGGGATTGGATCTAGGGAACGCACCCAAAGGAAAATGGTCCATGCTAAAGGGTATAAGGGCCTCAAAACTCCCCTGGGAAAGTGCAAGACATATACTAGTAGTACACATTACATCTTGACTTCCCTAGGTATAACCATGTGCTCCATCCCATCCCTATATACTATAGGTTTTTCCTATGTACTCCAAATCATCATAATGTATTTGGACATGTCCAGGTACCTAGAAATATCTGAGTACCAGGCCATGGCCATGTACTCTACATGTTCCCATGTACCTACTCATGTCAGTAACTATATACCCTAATAGTATATGTTGATTCACTAGGTCGAGTCACATGTAATGTGACATGTGTCACATGATCTATGATACTTTATTGTCATCATTAAACCTTATTATCCAAGTCTATATCCACAGAACAAGTGTTCTTCCATTACACGTCGTATCCTGCAGGATTTTCCAGATCTTGCGGGTCTTTACGGGTCTGCCTCTCCTACAACTATTGCCTATGATTTGCATTTTTTAACTCACCAGTAAGTGTGTATCTATAGTCAAACGAGCTCAATTTTTATCAGTGACCAAATTCCATCTTCTGATTCACCCAGAAAACATCACCCGTAGAACCACATTTTCGTCACTCACCAAACCGTGCATGGACACTGATTTTCTCATGATCCATCACTGTTTCCATCATAGCATGATTCTATCACTAAAACTTGAACTTGGATAATGTTATAAATTCATTTCACTAAATAAATGTTTTTAAATAACTGATTACTAGGTATTTATCAAACCACTAGCCAAACAATACATTGGCAATGAATTCATGAAGAAAAGTGGGAATGAAAATGAAAAAATCTAAAGATAAGGAATGAACCTCATCCATTTTTCATATGGGACTCGATAAGTTTCCATTAGAAAACTGAATTAATAAACCAGTAATAAATAATAAAATAATTTCTTATATCTCTAAAGTAAATTCGCACCCACAACCTAATCAGTCTAAAAATCAATTTGTTGCTTGATTTTATTTTTTTCATGATGAATGGTCGTATGTTGATCTCACTGGGATGATCCACAACCTTCGTTGGAAAAATGATCCTTTATTACGATCTTGATTAGTTTTCATTTTTTGATATCCCCTCTAATAAATCATCTCATACTCTTAGGGTCATGTGGTTTACCCTGTGATTTGGTTCTAACCATATATTTGAAGAGGATTCTAGTTTTGTGCATCAGAGTGTAAAAAAATAAAAGATTAAATTTATTTATTTATTTTATTTTATTATTTTCACCTGTAAAGAATTTTTTACAAATTCCTAGAGCCAACAAAAATTATGCCACGCATAGGGTAAAGCCCACATTTCAGACTCAATGGCAGCATCATATTTCTAATCTGAGACACCTTTTTGGATTTATTCCCATATTTTAGGAAAATAATAAAAGCATGATATTAATATATTTAATGTGTTTATAATATCAATCCTGAGCTCATCAGGCCTCAAAATCTCGTGTTTTCTCAACACCTTTCTTTAAATATATTTTTAGATATATTCCAAATCTTAATATGGAAAAAAAAATAGATATTTTAAATTGATTCAATCATGAGAATAGGGAAAATTTTGTTTTCTATCTATACTATATGGGTTCATGTGGAATCTATACAAGTTATCATAGGATGCTATCACACTAAAAATAGAGAGTTCTGCATCGCAAGAAATTTTTTTTGTATAATCTTAATATAGTTAAGGATATTGAACTATAGATTGTGTTAAAAGTTTGAAGAATGAGAAGAGTTAAGAATAATTTGGAAAATAACTTGATATATATTTGGAAGAGAGAAAGAAAAAATGATAAGAGAAAAATATTAGGGTATTTTCATAATAATCTTCGAGACAAGTGGTTTCAATAAAATGAGGAAAACATGGAAACACTCTCATGTACGAAATTAAATATGGATGATGTGAGATTTTGGGAGGAAAAATAGTTTTATGGTGCATGATGTTTAGGTTTCATATAATCTTCTGATTTATTTACATGTTTGGAAATTAAAAAGGGACCCATAAAAATAAATGATTTCTAATAAACAATTAAGTCATGTGAATCTCTTAATAAAAGTAAAGTTGGTTGGGTTATAGAAAAAAAATATCTCAAAGTGATAGAGAAATAGTGGTTCTACTACAACTGAGTGAGCCTAGAAGAAAAAATAAGTCTGTTGGGGAAGAAGAAAAGATAAATTTCTAATCCTATGATGAATAGAATTTTAGTTCCAAAGAAAAAGATATTGACTACTCATGTCAGTGTTGAATCTGTTTGAGAAGAATGAAATAAGAGGAACCGGGTCAAGGCCATTTTGAAGAAGATCCTACAAAGTACCTACGGGCAGTTGAGTTCTTGAGATTTTGAGAAAATATGATGATAAGTAGGATCCACTGAATATATTTAGGCTTTAATAGATCATATATTAAAGTGAGTTATCAAGACTATCAGTCCTAAAAAATACTATAAGTTATTGATGTTCTTAAATGTGTGTACTTGAGTAGACCCTTGATAGTATATGTTCACATATGAATAACTAACTCAAGTAGAATTCTTTCCTCTCTGTGGATCCAACTTTTTATGGTTATTTGTACTTGATAGATAGATGATCAATGTGGCTCTGATCTAAGAAGTCCAATGAAAAGTTTGAAATTGTAACAATATCTAAATCAATGATGGTGTGTGAAGAACTATGGGTTAGGATAAAAAAAACTCACTCCACTTTTAGTTGATAATAATATTAATAGTGGAGAATCCATGGTGGAGAGGACTAACCAATAAAAAATATTAGTAGGTTTCCCACATTTGGGATGAACCTTGTTAAAATATTGTGTTCTTTGCATACTTGAATGTAGTGTATGTGGGATGGGTGAATAAAAACTTATCTAGTTGAGCCCTAACTGACTAATAGTTTTAAAATAAAAAAGAGGTTTAAGTATTAAGAAAATATTTTTTTGGTAAAATAATTTGACAACACTTGATTCTCATCCACCCTCTCCTATAATATGTGTCTTCACTGATATAATTGAACACTCATTTAGTATCAAAGAATAGGTTCTATATAATTGGATCAATTTTTAGAGAATAAGGGTATATCTATGATTAGAATCAATATTTTCTTACCATGGTTTATTTTTACTTGAATATAAAAAATTAATATTTGATTTCATTTTAGAATAAAATTTATAAGTGCCTAAGATGAGAAATTAAAATTTCATGCCAATAAAGATAGATTTGGAGGTCTCGAAGAAGTTATTATGAAACAAGAAGAAACATAGGCTAAAACATAAATAAAATCTCAAATAGTAAATGGGAATAATAACTATCTAAAGATAATCAGGGTGGTATTTTTCATGCTAAATCCATTGATTATTATTACTATAATAAAACAACCACTAGGTTTGAAGAAGATGAATTTAATGAGTCGCCCAGTGATTTATATTCTGAAATCATAGATTATATTAATAATATACCAACTTAAATTTCATATTAAATATTGTTTATATCAAAGGGATATAGTATGATAATTCACAGGTAGATAACAAATTTTATTCCATTAAATAAGCATTGGAAAAAAATTAAGTTTTTGTAGTACTCGAAAAATACTTGTGAAAGTAAAATGATAAAATTTCACCACTTGTAATGAAATATTATCTTAGGTTTATAATGAATTATAAAGAGATTTATATGAAAAATAAATACTCCAATTTTTTTAAATAATTGATCCACGCCTTAGAGAACTTGCATAAAGTATCCATGAATTTCAATGAAGCTTAGTTTGAAGTTAAGAATAAGAAAATAAATTTTAACACCAAAATATTTTATAATATATTTCTCCTTAAACAAATTTTGTTTCCTTGATATATTTTGTTACATGCAACACCAAGTTTAAAGGAACCATGACATAATATTAAAATATTATTATTTAAACGTTACTATTTTGACCTAGTCATTGAATTAGAGAGTATAAATTTGAGTAAACACATTTTGAAATATATCCAAAATTTTCCTAATCAATACAAATGTATTGATTAATTATTATTAAATACGCACTCAATTTTTAGTAGTCATTTTATGCGTTAAAAATATATTTCCTTTAAAATGATTTTATTTCATTTTTGTAGAAATTATAATTAATTTTTTCAACATTTAGAAATTTTATTTTATTAAATAAACACCATTTTTGAAAACATCATATCAAAATTAACAAAGGGTAAAATTTTGAGATTTTTCTGAAATGATTTATTTTTCAGTGAATAGTGATCAATCAAATGTTTCAAAAACTTTAATTGATTTTCATTAAATAATTTATTTAAAAGTATAATTCTATTTTTTATTTAGACTTAATATTATATATTAAAATTTTTATTTAGAATTATCTATTTAATTCCATTCAAATCAGAAATATTCATAATTGCGACATAAGTTAATTTTTATTCTTAAAAACACATTATTATATAAACTATTTTCTATTGCCTTTTACACATTTATATTAAAATTGATTAATTATAATTATAGATAATGAATCATGACAAATTAATACCATATTTTTAATTATGAGGATAAAAATTGCTAAATAGTTCCCTTTTTTCATTATGAACAGTAAACATGGTAAATATTTGTCACCTTAGTATGGGTAAAACAGGTAAAATATAGTTAAAAATATGGGTTAAGGCTTTAAATTATCTCTAACACTTACCTTTTACCTCTTTTATGGATGGGTTACTACCATGTATATCTAATTATGAAATATAATTTTTCTTGGTTCCATTTTTATTGGATTGTGACCTTTATATTATTTTAAGAAAATAATAAATACAAAATACCACTCTCTTAACTCCAATAACACTAAAATGTTTACATAATGATTAAAAGGTTAAAGGTTTAGTTATAAAAGTATATTTAAAATACAAATTATTTTTTTATTATATGAATTTATTTCAAATTTTTAGTTATTTAATAATTACCTTAAATTTTGATACAATGTAGATATAGTATTTATTAAATTAATAGAAAAATAAAATACATGATGTTTAAAATATTAAACGTAAAACAATTTGGGTAAATTATTGTGTTCCAAATAAAATTATATAAATATAAAATATTTTAAATATTTTAAAAGTTTATATTCTAATTCAATATTTATTATGATGTCCTTAAATTAAAATTAAAAAAAATTGTCTCAAAAATGAAATTAATTATATTTTAAGAAAATAATATTTTATTAAATTATTTAAAAAATAAAAATATTAAAATAGGACTAGGTGGATAATATATTGTCTAAAATAATATAAATTATCCATATATGATCTAGTTTCTACCTTATAAGTAAAATTATAAACCATTAATAATAAAAATAATTTTACCATGAATATGGTTGAAATTGGTTAACCAATAGGTTAACCAAAATATAAGGTTTAAAATAATATATAAACCTACATAAATATGGTTATATGTTTAAGATAATTCAATTTAATCCATATATTCTAATCCATGCCATTTTGGAACCATTCTATATGAGTTAGATGCATATTATATTATAATATTTCATATATTTCCTAAAATAAAATTAATGATTATTTATAAAAAGAAATTATTAAATAATTTATAATTAAATAAAAACTTTTATCCTCATACAAGTAGACTAAATATTGTTGAAAATATTAACCATTATCCATTTATTGGTCAATTTTACTTTTGTGGAAATATTCTTGACCCCTAAAGAGTGAAAAATGTTAATATCAAGGCATTTTTTAAAAAGGTCAGTGAGGGGATTAAAACATAGAGATAAGGGTGAAAATATCACCTAAATGTCCAAATTTTATTGAATTATATTATTTTGAAGCATCCTCATCTTATATTTTAATTATATCAATTTTGATCCATTTTCCCATAAAAATTAATTTATATTAATTTAGTAATTTAAGTAATTCCAATATTTCCTATCCCCTCACTTATAAAAGGTCACCCTTTATCTCCTTTATTTACACCTTATTGAGAAATATAACTCGACCAAAAGCTACCAAATTCTATTCTACAGATCCCTATACACAATTTATAGGTTATTTTCTTCTTAAAATTCCATTCCAATTTCCCTTAATAAAATATCTAAAGGAAGTCTACTAAAGAAAAAGTTATCATCTTTACAGAATCTCTCAAATTTATTCCTTCTTTTACGTCATCCAAATATATTATACCCATCATAAAATAATAACTATATAATAATAAATATACTTAGATTTTTTTAGGACTATGGTAAAACCATTTTCCATCTCTTTTCCTACGTATTATAGAAAAAACATCGATGGTTCATATGTACGGCTTACTGTCACCACATAGCAGTGTAATTAATTTTTATATTTGGATGGTTATAAAGATTTAACTAATTAATATATATGAAATTTATTAAATTTTAATTCTTATTTAATTATAATATTTTATCTACCTTCTTACCTTCTAATCAATTGTAAAATGATAACATCTCTCATGCATATGTGTGGACTGCCACCTCCACAAAGCGTTGTGAACCATTTTTCTATTATGATTTACATGGATGGTAATAAAGATAAGATATAATGAATATATAAGATATATATTATATAAAAATTATCCTATAATGGTGAATTATTATTTATCTTTATTTAATTCCATCCATTGAAAAGTGTAACTGATGTTCACGCGTATGTACAACATACCACTCCATGAATAATGTAATTCATTTTTTTATTCCTATATTTTATGGATGACTCTAAATATGTATATAATTAATATATATTATATTGATATAATTTCTATAATTATATAAATTATGGATCCTTGATCAAAATATAAAGGTTGGAACTGTCGAGCTGAAACTTCTATGAAAAATAAAACATTTAGCAGCCAGAAATGATTATTTTAATGTAATTATTAATAAATGGGCATTAAAATATTATAATTGTATCATATATGATATTAAAAATATTAATTTGGATCTTTTATATATTAATAATAAGTTTAAAACCATTATATTGGAGGTTAAATCATATTCAATTAATTGGAAGCATGGGTTGAGGAATTTCATCTCAATTTTTCTTCGTTGAGGAATATATTATTGTTCTTAATTTACTTTAATTCATATAGTATATATAATACCTTTTTAAATGTTATATCATGAATACTTTATAATTCTTTTTGTTCTAAGTTTCAATTAAAATTATTTCATCGAAAAGGATTTGAATTGAAAGTTACAAAGTGGTGAGGGGTTTATTAACTAAATTTTCATTCATTGAGTTGTGCTTATTCTTATTTGAGTAAATTATTCCATGATTATGTTAGAAATTATCTATGATTTTATAATGATTAATTTCCACTTTTTTGTTTTCATATTTAAATTTTTTACACATAACCACTTTATTGATTATTTCTCACTTCAATGATGATCTTTGTAAGGTTTTATTTCACAATATTATCATTATTCATGATTAATTTTTTTAAGTATTTATTAGGGGAATTATATGATATTTATAAATTCAACAAAATATCTTTTATTCTCCTCTAGTTATTTCCTAATGTTGTAAGTTTTCCTTTCATTTTACACTATTAAGTACTCAAGAGACCTAATGAATATTTTTAAGGAAAACTAACTTTGTATATTATTTAGTCATGAATGTTTTTGTTTCATGACAGTATTTTCATTAGTATGTTTTCGAGAATATTTTAAATATTATACTCTGATGTTTTAAATTAATTTTTACCCATTTTTTACATTCTATAAAAAAGTTTCAAATAAATCTTCTTATCATTTTTTGAATGCGGTACTTTTTGACTTTTACCAAAAATGTGAATGGAATATTTATTTTAATTTACTTAGCATGAATGGAATTTTCTACCATCATGAGCACCTAATTATTTCAATCTTGTTTCATAAATTTCCATAAATCTTTTCAATGAAAACTTTTCCCTAATATTCTGTAAATTTTTAGTTTTTTGAAAGTTAATTTCAATTTGAAACGGTATTTTCCTCAAGAATGTTTTTACTAGTATTTTAATAGTGTTCTTATTTATAAAACATAAAAAACATTTGTTTCACATGTGATATAATAGGGATATTTTTTAATAATACTATGTTAGTTATTTATTTGGATGTTTTATGATTAATTTTACTAGGAATGTACTAACATTATGTATACTAGTTCTTCCTATATGGAAAATTTTTAACTATTAAGGCATATTGATTATGTTAAATTGATAATTCATATAGTGAATGAATTGGAATTTTTAAATGATGGGTGGACCCTGGTTATAGATAACCCACCATTAATTGGTGTGTCTCATGAGAAATATTTACGTATTTGGTTGAGTCATTACCCATTTATGTAAGATGTCTTGGCATGAGGTTGTGACGGGATTTTTATGATATCATAGCATGAGTCCTTGATGGTAAGTTTTAAATTTATGGAATTATTTATTCCAACATTAAAAAATAATTTATTGATATCCATGTGATTATTATTTTTTTATTATCATATCCATGGATAAGTTTTAAGTTATTGTGATTGTTTATTCAGCATTATTTTATCCTAATTTATTCCTTCCATACTATTCTTAATTCTCAAGTTTTTATTAAACTAAATGTGTTTTTTGTTATTTGGACCTCTATATTGATTATTAATTGTTCACACATGATATATTCCATTATGCGTAACTCTTACTGAGCATTTGATCTTACCCTTTTTTTTCCTTTCCATGGGATATGAAGAAGGAATCATTGAATGTGTTCAATGATGTTGAATAATTACTTTCACTATTTTTTTATCTTACTTATAGTGTAAAATGGTAAGCATGTTTGTTTCTATTTTACCAATACTACTAAACTATTTGGTCCTTTGGGATGTGATTACTTGTATCTTATTCTAATGTAATAAAGTGACCAACATCTCTAAATTACTAGGGTCAGGGTCATTACAGTAAAAGATCTTGATAACTATTTATTTAAGAGAATAAAAATTTATGCGCATCAAATGAATAATTTTAATAGATAATTTTAATCTATAATAAAAATTAATTAAGATTATAAATACTCACAAAATAAAATTTTTGGAGTTAGATTTCATATAAAGAAACATGGAAAGTATCCATGAAAAATATTCACAATCTATTTGATAAAGAAAATATGATTCCATAAGTAGTAATAAAAATATTTTTGTAATAAAGAGGACTCCTATTAGTGGTAATATTGTATGGGAATCATCTCAATTACATCCCACAACAAGCTCATACAAAAAGGTAACCCAATGTTTAGTTAATTCAATTTTCAATGAATTTATTTTTTTATAAGTGCTGGAAATAATTTAAAATCTATACAAATATGGAAGATTAAAAATGTTGAAATACTCACCACATTATCAATATTGGAGGTGATAATTTCCTACCAAAGATCCCCCCAAATCGACTTCAAATAGTTGGGGCTCTATCCCAAAAATAGAAAGACACCCAATTTCGGTATACTACTTGTTCAAGGAACAAATAGTTTTATTGCAAAATGTTGGTTCCACTAGAGATTTGGAAACAATTATATAGTGTTGGGATAATATATCAGTGTTTATATGCTCTATAAGACCTAGATAAAGGGTGAGCATACCTAAATTTCAATGAAAAACTTTTGAAAGGAAATATATCTCACATATTAAGTGGAATCTATATTTGAAGAACACATTTTAAAAACATGGAGAGATTATGTACACTTTAAAACATGTATAGAAAATTTTATGGGGATTATTGGTATTTAATAAAATAACACACCCCTTATATTTAATTGAAGAAAATGCCATAATATTTGAATAAATGCATAAATAAAGTTATAAATTCATCCTTGGGATAGAATCAAAAGAATAAAGTTAAATCAAGTGTTCCTAAGGAGTTAGTGAATAAATATAATAATGATGTCAAACTTGTAAGAAGAATATTATTATACTATTTCTATAGAGACCACATCATGGGCCATTATGGGATTTCAATGAATGTATAAGTTAAAGGGATTAATCTAAAATCCACAAGAAAATAATCCATCTAATAGAGAGATTTACAGATTTTATTAGTGGTTGGAAGTACTTATTAAGAATATAATAATATATCCATGAAGGGAATGTTAAAATCTAATGAAGGCATGTGTGTAAAGTTTAATAAGGAAGTCCAAACTAATAATAAATACAAGACATGGCTTCAAAAATATGAATATATATTGAAAAATAAGGGTAAAGCACATGTAACTCCTAGTATTACGGTTTTTGCGTCAAATAGGGAGTCTACACTCAATAAGAAGATAGATAATGTTCCTAAAGAGTTTCTTATCATTTGGCCATATTATTTGTAAAATGCCAAATCTTAATAAAAATAGGGTTTACTAATTTCTAAATTAATGAAGGCTATTACCACTAAGAAGAAAGTTAAAAATGACAAGAAGTATATTGGTCGGATGATATTACTCAATAGGGGGTGAATTGAGTATCCAACAAAAATTTATTTTATAAAAAATTATAAAAAATCCCCCTATTTTGAAATTCGCCTAATTAACTAATATAGTTGGAATATCAAATTTAATAATTTGAATTAACCTCTCTGAAGTTTGATTAAATCTTAGTTATAATAAATTTTAGATTCTTTTAATCTTTTTATATTACTCTAATTACATTGAATAGTCGAAATAACACATTTAAAAGAATGATATCCAAGTACAACTTCAAAAAAATAGATTATAAAATTTATTTTAAAAAAAATATTTATAAAAAAATTAAAAAACATTGTGGAATTTATTTAATAAAATAGGTTCAATATAAATTAGATACTTAATCCTCTCAATATGACAACTTCCCACTAATAAGAATATTTAATAAAAAATTAATGATATAATTCACAACCTTGATCGGGTATAGGTTACAACATCACATAGGTATATCCAGGATAATAAACAACCTCTTTTATAGTTTTCATGGGAGTATAAATATACAGGAAATATTTTAAGATAATCTGATTACTATTCAATGATTTTTAAGAGTTTTTTATTTCATATATTTATAGAAAATTCATGCACAACTTTAGCATAATAAAAATAGAGGGAGGGAGGAAGAAATGAAATCTTGATGCTGGAAAAGTTTGAAGCTCTGTTGTTCTAAAAATTTATCTTCTCTTCTCAATGTCCTCATTTAGTTATAATATGATTTGAAAAGGCAGAAAAGTTATCACAGATCTTGTGAATAATTTTAGATGAAAAAAAAGTATCATATTGTTGAGAATAGATCACTTTTTCATGTTTTTATACTCGTAAAAATCAAACCTCTTTTCCTCTGACTTTATTGTTCTTTAAAAATAAGTCTTCATATAAAACGAATAATTGAAAAATCATCATTATGAATCATCATACTTTTCATAAAATATAGATACATTAAATAATTATATCAAAGAATTTAATTATTTATAGAAAGTAAAAGGAATATATTATCTTATAATATAATCCAACATTAGTCATGGTCACTTGAAGAGTGTCGTATAAAATTATCCATTGTTTCTCCAAATTTTGTGAAAATTATAGTTGGGCTCCCTTGATCATTCATGTAGTCACTGGATCTAAACTTTTTGATGATCCAATACTTATCCAATTTTTAACATTCTCATTCAATTTATTCACTACCACATGTGGTAGCTTGATTTAATATAAAAGCTCAAGCAGATTTCAAAACTACCAACATTATCATATGATCGCTTTACTTCATTATGTGGTAGATTGGATGTAAAATATGGCCACTCTAATACTTTTAGATTTTATTATAGAAAGTATATACCATATGGTCTCTTCACTTGGACTTGTGATTGGTTGAACAATTTTTGAGAAATCCACCATGGTCGATCGAATAAGAATATGGCTGATTCAATTAGTCGTGTTGTTGATTCAACCCTTATGTAAAAATCTAATAGACCATTGTGGTCACTCTGCAATATAACATGTGGTCACTCCAACTGTAATTTGATCACTTGATCACTTTTTGAGATTTATTTCATAGTTGATCCAATGGTCATATGGTCAATGCATTTTTAATGTAGTCTCTTTAGAACTTAGTGAAATTTTTCTTCTTCAGATTCCTTTATAAAGTTGATATAAAGTCTTCATGTTCTTGACCGAGTCCTAACAGTTTTTTTTAAACTTATATAATTTATATTATCTAACTCATCGCCTCTTTTCTATATTTATGATCAATTTTATACATATTAAATGTTCCATAATATCTAGAAAACTATTTAACTTTCATAAAATACAGAATTTATTAGAGTCAAAATAAACATGGTTTTTGATTATTTAAACAAGAAATTGTTATACTAATCCAATAATATCCCCCTTTTTTATCACAAATCAGGGCATAAATAACTAAAAACAATATAGCGTAAATAAATACAAAAAATTCACTAAAGATGCATTAAAATAAAATATTATAAAATATTATAACATGATATATAGTATACTATACATATTTTACTCCCCTTTTTATGTTATCAAAAACATTTCATAAAAGGTAATTAGAATTTACATATAGACATCAAAAAAATATAAGATTATGTAATGAACAAGATAAATTTTAGAATATAAAGAGAAAAAATATGAATAGAATATATTTAATTAATATTCAAAAATAATTCTAATTCCCAATCAGAGTCACTAATTAAAATTTGATTCATCAGAGTTACGAATGGTATAAGAGTCAATATAGAATTTTCCTTTTCCAATAACTCGAACAGGAGAAGTTGTAGGGGGAGGAGAATAGGTAACTCCAGTAATAATAAGGTTTTTTATAGTATGTATGATCTGATTAATATTTTGAGGTAGGTTGTGACCAAAAGATCTTGTAGGAGGTGTTTCAAGTGATTTAGTGTTTAGAGATAATGTTGATGTGGAAACTGGGGTGGGTGAAGTGCATGGTACTGGAAGAGCTAGAGGTGGTATAATTTGAGCATTGAAAACATTCATATAATTATCCAATCTCTTAGTAATTCTTAACATAGCTTTATACCCATTATCTATCTACTATAAGAAATCATCCTTCTCTAAGACAAACTAATCCAGTAGATGAATCATGATCAACAACTTTTCCACAGTAGTTTTGAAGGTTTATATTAAGGTATTCATCTTAATATCTTAATAAAAAGATCAAAATTAGTCTTTATATATTCCTTAGTAAAAATTATATTCAGATAGTACTTTATATAATCCTTAATGACATCCTTTTCCTTATCATTTTTCACTATTTCTACCTTAACCATTTCATAAATCTTGTCACCATGGGTAGAAAAATCTATTTGTACATAGTTCTTATATCCTTAACACTATCGATCAAAATTTGGATTTCCACATGTACAAATATTATGATAATATCTCCATTGATTGAAAATGATGTAGTAGGAGGATTAGAAGCAAAATTATAATTATTGGAAGAACCGACGATAATAGAGAGAAATATCCTATCAAAATTATCGATCATATCTATAAATTCTCTAGAATAGATCTTATATATCCATGGAAACCTTCCATTTGTGCTGTAAAACCCCAAAACTCATGAACCATAAAATATTATTTCTGAAATATAATATGGTGTATATGAACAACCACACTCTCACTGTCAAAGGAAACATATTTCTTCCAATAATATTCATTATCACTTCTAATACTAAGTAAAAAATTCTTCAAAACATCCAAAAAATCATTCTTAAATTAAATAAAATCAATTGAACTAATGACTAAAATAGAATAATTTGTTGACGGTTATGGTGGAGTATGTGAAGCTTGAGGATATGATCAGGGTTGTGGTTAAGAGTTGATTCACTAAACTCTAACTTAGTTGGTCTTAATATATAGCCTTTTTTATCTGATGATTCGTACAATGGCTTATCAAGTTCTTGAACTGAACATTATAAATATTCAAGGAGTAAAAATTCTATCCTAGAAGATTAATCATAAATGAGATCACTTTTAAAAATGTCATCTGATTCATATTCGGTAAAAGGTATAGTTGTTCCTTAAGGATTCAATCCAAAAGTCTCTTTTAAAAGATATATATGACCCTATTCCAGAAGAACTGGAGGGTAGGGATCCTACTCAATCTTCTTTAAGGTACTATGTATAACATAAATAGTTATTCCACCAAGTTTGGTAAAATTTCACTATAATTATCATCCCCATATTAATTGGAGTAGGTGTATCTATTTTAATTAGAAGAGATTCAGAAGTTGTAGAATGAAAAATAGGTGCTCCCCCTATCTCAAGAATGAGAGGACTATTTGAAACTTTATGGTCATCCTTATCACACTTAGAGTCAATGATGTTGGATTAAAAAGGCACAAAACCAGGGTCTTCTCCCTCGAAGGAGTTTCTAGTTCTTCCCTTACTGATTCAACATCTTTTGAGACTTCAATATCCTTAGAAACTTTTGGAACAAGGTAGAATCACATTGTCTCTTCCTAATACATTTTTTCTTCTTAAATAACATCATTAGTAGAAAGTGATCCATTCTCATTAGATGAATAATATTCTTCATCTATCTATTTAGGATCCAGGCGTAGATCTATTGTATCCTTTGGTCTGGTATTCTTCATTATAGGATTTAAATGATTATAAACATTATATTCATCTACTATCCACACCTTTTTAAATTTATTATCACTAATTTTCAACCTCTTTCAAGCAGTTTGGTTAAGAAAAATACCACATAAAAGTAATAAATTTCCTAATTCCTTAGTAATAAGTCTCTCTTATTTAAGTAGAGATTAAATAAACTTGGGGTAATTAAAAATATTAAATCATAAAGAGGTATTACTGAACTCTTCCATTTGTATCATCAGAAATCTAGTCAGATTAATCTAAATCCCATGAGCCATCAATTATAGAAGGTATAGTTCTTGATGTCTATGAGTGTTGAAATCACCCGATCTATAAAATATGTTAGTCTGTAAAAATTTTAGAAACAACCAACATTCTACATTGATTTTAATGTCACTAAGCCTTCAAGAGGTTCTATCACCAGTTAATTCCTCCAAATCATTTCAAATATCAAAATATAGATGATTTTAAGGATACTAACTTTTTTAAACCTCATAATCACCTTGATGTGGTAATATCTTATACAAAATTATTTAAGTAAACTCACATTTAGGGCCATTAACAATTATTCTAATGAGATCTGACTAATCTTTGATTTCAAACACCATATTCATATAAAATTACATTACTAACAAGGTATAGTAAAGTTTATTATCGTCTATGAACTATTCACTCCATCCTTATCAAAGAATTGAACTCCAAACTAGAAAATGACTTGAACTAACCCACCGAAAATTTATTTACTTTTCTAGAATGAATACACTCAACAAAACATGCAACTTCAATAGTTTTTTATTAGTTCCACTTATCCTTTCTTTCAATATTTTAGAAGTTTTAGAAGTATAATGGGAATTTTTTTAAATAATGCTTCATCAAGACCAATCACAACTGAGATTCAAGGGTCAAAAGTCTAGTAATTTGGAAAAAGAAGGGTCGAAAGAGGGATTGTCTTAGTTTGGAAAAGAATGTGAAAATTTATATTCTGTTTTGGGGTATTAAAATAATTTTGGGATTTATGTAGAGTAAAAAATGGGATAATAAATAAAATATACTTCATATACATGAAAACATATAAAATATATTTAAATGAAAATAAACAAAATAATTGAGTATTCAATATAAGAAAAACATATCATTATATATTAATTAAAAGCATTTTATAAATGAATACATTAAATATATACCAAAAATATATAAAATAATTAAACATAATTGATCATACCGAACTCATGTATGATATAATTTAGCCTCTAACAATTCATAGGATTTATAAAAATATCACCAAGTTGATGTTATGTTCCAATGAATTCACAATTGATATCCCCATTTTTGAAAATAATATCTCAAAATGTGATGACTTATATCAATCTGCTCTGTCATATAATGAGATATAATATTTTTTAGAGATGTTAATAGCACTTATGTTTTCACATTTTATAGGGACATGTATAAAATTATATCCATAGTCTAGTAAGGTGAGTTTTATCCATAAAAGTTCTATATTGAAACTACTTGCAGTAATATACCTAGCTTCATCAGCAAATAATGCAACCAAATTCTCCCTCTAACTACACCAAGATACTAGATACTTTCCTGATAAATAACATATTATAGAGGTTATTTTCATATCTAACTTATGGCCAATGTAATCATCATCAAAATACCTAACTAAATAAAAAAAAATATCCTCTAGAATAGAATAGTACAAAATTGGTTATACATTTTAGGTATTTGAAAATCCCTTTAACATCACTCAAATGAGATACCCTAGGGTTTTCATGAAAATATACACACATATACACACTAAACATAATGTATGTATGGAAAGATTTTATGTAAAGTAAAATCTCAATCATACCTCTGTAAATGGTTTGGGAAACTATTTTTCCAGTTTCATCAAGATCTAATTTAAACGTTGTGTTCATTAGAGTATCAATTATTTTTGAGTGATTCATTCCAAAAAAAATTAAAAGATATTTATTCTACTTAAATTATTTTAAAAATAATTCTTTATTTTTAAAGATCTGGAAACCAAGAAAGAATTTTATTTTCCCCATTAAATTCATTTCAAATATATTTTTCATTAGTTTTTCAAATTCCATACATAAAGAATTTCCTAAAGAAAAAAAGATAATATCATCAACATATATTTGTGAAAATAAAATATCTACTAAAGTTACTTTGAAAAAGAAGATAGAATCATCAACAACTTTTATAAAACCATTTGATAAAGAAATGTTTTGATCCAATCATACCAAGCTCTAGGTGCTTGTTTTAAACCATAAATTTTTTAAGAAAATTTAAAAAAAATGATTTGGTAAATGTGGATTTGAAAATACATATGTTTGGATAAAAAACCATACTAAAAATATATAAATTTAGAAAATAAATCTTGACAAACATTTGATAGAATTTGAAATTTAGATGGGCTACATAAGAAAGTAGTATCCTAATGGGTCTAAGTATAGTTGTAGTAGAAATTGTTTCCTCATAGACAATACCTTTTTATTGACTATAAACTTGTCCTACTAATCGATCTTTATTTCAAATAATATTGTTATATTAATAAACTTTGATTCTTTATGCCCATTTAGTTCCAATGGTCAATTATTATTTAATTCTCTTGACTATTAATCATACTCTATTACTTTCAAATTGATTCAATTATTCATCTGAAGCCATCACTCAATGTTCATCACTAATTTCCCCATTAAATTTTTTGGGCTTAAGTTGGGACAAAAAATCAAAATTTTCAACTTGTTTTCAAAGTGATGCTCAAATTCCATATCCTCTATTTAGATCTAAAACTATAACATCTAAAGTATGGTTGATATGATTTATAATGGTTCTAGGTAAAACAGATTCCTCTTGGTTTTCCTTAGGGTATGGTTCCTCTAAATAGTATTATCTAGGATATTTTTCACATAAATCAGCAACATAGTCATTAGTCTTATAGGTTTTATTGATATTAAAATTGGATATATCATCCCCTATGTTTTGTAAGGAAACTTTAGATTAATGTAGACCTTTATCATCAAATATGATATGAAAAAAAAAATTACACCAACTTTTTTCTTTTATGAAATACTATATAGGATTTATTGGATGTAGAATAACCAAGTAAAATTCCCTTACCACTATTTGATGATAATTTATCCATATTATATTTTTTATTTAGAATATATATTTTTCAACAAAAAAATTTTAAATAATTTACCTTAGGAAATATCCCATTTCATAATTCATATACAGTATTCTTGAAAATATGTATTATCAAGAATATATTTATTATATAATAATATTTATATGTATATTCATCCAAAAAAATATATTGATAGGTCATATTCACTAAGTACGGCCTAGGTTGTTTTTTAAAGTGTCATATTCTTTATTTCAACCACCCTATTTTGTTGAGGTACTCGACAAGAAGAGAACTTATGATTATATCCATGTTGTGAGAATAAGGATTAAAAATCTTAATTTTCAAACTCGTGGTCATAATCAATTCTCACATGCCTAATGGAAATTCCACTAAATTTCTCTATAGATTTTTCATTATTTGAAAAACATCTACAAGCCTCACTATTGTGAGTCAAGTATTAAACCCATTAAAACCTTGAATAATAATAAAAATTATATAAGAATAATGTTTTCCATCTAAACATGAAACTATAGATGGTATAAAAAATTATATGTTATCCACTTCTAATGTTTGGGAGGTAGAAACCTCTTTCTTTGGTTAAAAAGAAACTTTATGTTGATTTTTATTTTGATAATCATTTCACACTTTTTCTTTTAGGAAATATATTTTAGGTAGATATTTCACTAAATCCTTCTTGAATTTCATTGTAAGAGATTATATATTTTAGTGACATAGTATACAATACCACAACCAAGATTCATGATGGAAGGAATTTAAAAAAGCAACATTTTTTAAAAACAAAAATTTAAAATAAACTGCATATATATTGTCATTAATCAATGAATTTAACACTAAATTAGTCATAGAATCACAAATACCATAATAATTATATTCAAAATTCACATGAAATCTATTATCACATAACTGGGATATACTTATCATACTATAATTTAATACATAGAAAAGTATAACTTTATAAATTAATTAGGTTTTAGAATTACCAACTTAAGGAAGGTCAATAACTCTATATTTGAATTGTCACCAAAGGTAACATGACCACCATCTAGTTTGGTCAAATTTTAAAGTATGGATAAGTCCCATATCATGTGTATGTAACACCCACTATCTATAGGTCATATATTATTATAGGGCCTTTTAAAAAATGATTCATGTAATCAATCAAATACACACTAATTTTTTTACCAAATTCAATTTGGGTCCCAATATATTAGAAATTAAATATTTTGGAATCCAAATTTATTTAGTATATTTATTCTATGATTTATGAATAAACTTAAAATAATTTGAAAAATAAACTATTTTTGGTAAAAACTAGATTTTTCTAGATTTAGAAGTTCCAGTTTTATTATTTACTATAGATTTAGTTGTAATATTTTAACTAGGAATAAATATTTTTTATAGAGTTTGTTTTTTTTCAAGTTGATAACCAAAACTAAATCTTGTTTAAGGTATATCATAACTACCCATACTTTTATTAAGGGTTTCAATTCTTATTTAAAAACCTCCAATGTATTTCTTCAGTTTCTCATTTATGAATTTTAAGTCAT
Organism: Viscum album; assembly: GCA_963277665.1. NCBI lineage: Eukaryota > Viridiplantae > Streptophyta > Magnoliopsida > Santalales > Viscaceae > Viscum > Viscum album. The sequence continues at coordinate 75,587,845 of OY728163.1, read as the reverse complement.
TATTTTCTTTGAGAAGTAGTTTATTATTTTCTTTTTCAATAGTAAGATCTGATATAACAAAGTAGATAAATCATGTTGTTTATTTAATTTATTATATTCATATTTCAACTCATTAAATGTCTCTTTCATCAGGTTACAATACTCTCACTAGAAATATCATTTTCATTATGATTTTCATGTTTAGAGATATCATAAATATGAGAAAAATAAATAGGTTGTACCTATGGATCAAAATACTTGAAGCGTATATTTTCTATTTCATCTATATATTCTCATATCATATTTGAGTCACTTGATTTATCCTTAGATTCACTCTCATTGTCCTTCAATTTTTCTTGTATTTCATCCCCATACCCCCATACTTTGTTTTATATTTTAAATTTGTTCAATCAACTTTGTTGTGCCCTTTACTTTTACACTCATAATAGGTAACTTCAAAATTACCATCTTTCAATTAACCTCCATTATTATCATGCTTTCCCTTTAGGTTTTAATTCTTGAATAAATTTTTCATTCAATAAAATTTCTTGAATATTATTGAAAAATGGGTCATTTATTTATCACTGTTAGAATTACCATCACTTCCACTGGTGCCCTCTTATTTGATTATTTCATTAGATTTTTATTGAGATGCTCTGAATATAATTTATTTATTTCATTCAACATACCCATCATTTATTTTAATAAATTACTCATATATCATTAGTTTTCATATTATATCATCTATTGGAAGAATGTTTACATCACATTATTATCAAATAAATAAGGTAGTGTGTCTGCTTGTTTCATGTAAGAATATTAAAATACTCAGTACTTGAGACCTCAAATACATATCATTTCCTATTTAATCCATCATATTTTAATCTCATTAAACTTAAGATTCATTTGAGAAATGGAATATTTAGGCTTCATCATAAATATGTCATACTTAATAGAATAGAAATTTAAATGAATTTCTTTAAAATTGGATATGCCTTAATGAGACACAAATAACATATCTCAAATCTAAAATTTTTTAGCACATAAAGATATTATATTGAATTAATATTCTTCTTGTTCATATTATAAAGCATTCATTTATTTAAAATTATAATCATATGAAGTCTTTGTGGCATTAATATATTCATATCTAGAAGCTTTTTGGATTTTATTTTGATTTTCTATTGAGAAAAAATTGTACCAATAAAATATAGAGTTCTATTTATAGTATTCTCCTCAAGTACACTATTATCCATAAAGATATAAATTTATAATTAATAGATATTTCAATATTTTGGTTTAAAACTTGATTGAATTTAAAACTAGATAAATAAAAATAAGATGGAAATAAAATCCTTTGATTCCAAATGTCAGTCAATGTGTAATACTTAAGAGGGTGTGTGAATTGAGTATCAAATAAAAAATATTTATTAAAAAAATTATAATATGAAATCCCCCAATTTTGAAATTCACCTAGTTAACTAATATAGTTGGTATATATAATTTAATTATTTAAAATAACCTCTCACATGTTTGATCAAAAATTATTTATAATAACTTTGAGATTATTATAATATTTTTAGATTAATCAACTTTTATGAAACATTAGAAATATAAGATGTAAAATCTAGCTATCAAAGTATAGTTTCACAAAATATATTTTAAAAATAGTTTTATAATAGAGTAACAAAAAATTAAATCACACAAAAGAATTTAAAAAATAAAATAGGTTCATTCTCAAGATGATAATTAATCCTCTCCACTTGAAAATAACCCAATTTCAAGCACATTTATTAAAAAAATAGTTGATCAAAAACCATGTTTGATTATAGGTTACAATAGTACATATGGATATATATTATAATACATAAGAAATTTCATAGTTTATGATGTAGTAAAGATATAAAGGAAATAAAGTAAGAGTATATGAGAACTCCTCTATTATATAACTAAGTTTCTTCTTTAATATATTTACAAAAAAATCAAACACAGATCAATTTTAATAAAAATAGAGAGAGAGAGAGAGAGAAAGTGAAATCTTGATGTTGAAGAAGCTTGAAGCTAAGTTGGTCTACAAATGGATCTTCTCTTGTCAGTTTCTTTATTTAGATCTAAGATAAGATAAAAAAATAGAAAATTATTCTCAGATATTTTGATGAAGTTTAGATAAAAACAGAGTATCGTATTGTTGAGAATAGAACAATGGCGTAGACTTTTTCAACTTGTAAAAATTCAAAATCGTTTTTCTTTTACATAGTACTTATTTAAGATGAATTCTTCATCCAAAAAAGATCCATTAAAAATTAATAATTATGAATCCTCATGGTCAACATGAAATATAGAAGAATTAAATGCCTCTAATCAAGAATTTAATTCTTCATAGAAAGAAAATGGAATATATTATATTAAAATATAATATCACCATAGTCAATGTCGATTGAAGAGTGTCATGTCAGATTCTCCATGGTTACTCCAACACTTATAAAAAAATTGTATTCCCTTGATAATTATTGTAGTTTTATACTCTGAAATTTTGGTCAATAAATTATTTATATTATTTTAAACATCCTCATGTGGTCTCTTCTCTAAAATGTGTGGTAGCTTGATGTGATATAGAAGCTTCAACAGTTTTCCAAAATCCTAACATTGTCATACGGTTTATTTTATTCATCATGTGGTTGATTGAATGCAGCATTTAATTTCTCTAATACTTTGTGATTTTATGAAAGAAAGGATATACCATACAATCACATCCCTTGTACTTTTGGTTGATTGAATAGTTTATGATAAATCTACCAGGGTTGATCAAATAGGCATGTGTTGAATCCACTCAATCAGGTGGTCACTTAAACCATTAGAAAAATATATAAAAATCCACTGTGGTCACTCTAATATATAATGTTTGATCACTCTAATTCATCTTATAGTCACTTGCTTACTTTATGATATTTTTTCTTGGTCGATCAGATCATCATATGGTTGGTCCATTTTTCATAAAGTCACTTTACTACTTGGTTAAATATAACTTCTTAATATTCCTTTATATGGTCGATAGAAATTATTAATTGACTTAATAGAGTCTTTATGGATACTTTATCACTTAGATAATCTTTCTCATCTGACACATAGTCATTTTTTTTTATTTATGGTCGATCTAATACTTAGGAAATTTTATATAATCTCTAGAAATTTTTTAACATTTATAAAACATAGAATCTATTAGAAACAAAATAAAAATGATTTTTTATTATTAAAAAAGTAATTTTTAGACTAATCAAACAAATTTCAAACTTCTCAAGTTGGAAAAAATTTATAAATTCAAAAATAAAGTGATCATGAATATGTATAAACATTTAAGACCTTCAAAGAAAAGATTCTCTAGGTTGATAAAATGGTCTCATTCTTATGGATCATATTGAATTTTTGTTAAATGATCTAACTTATTCCCAATTCTACATTATTTGTGTTCCAAAATTAGGTATTAAATGAGATGAATTATAAAGATCATATATTGAGGGGTAGATATAAAAATAATCTAGTATTCTCATATATTAATTATTCTCTATTAAATATGTAAATCTAGGTATCATTGATGAAATTTGAATTTAATGGTATGATTTTCATTATAGTGTCATTTTTTACACTAGTGTTTATTTTAACAATTAATGGAAGTGATTATCTCCCCATATGGGGAAGAAAATAACATACACTTGAAATTATTTGATATGGTTGATCTAGTGAAGTGTAGTTTTATGAAACCTATTGAAAATATCATTAGAAAGTCTCTTTAGAAATAAAATTGTATGTGGTATCACATTAATGTTGGTTAATGGAAAACTTAGTTGTATAAATTAATCACTCTTATTTTTTTCATTAAGTTTTCCAAATTTTACTTAGATTCAGTAGGTTTGTGGAACTTGGCTAATAAGAAAGTTGTATCATCCCTCCCTTATATAACTAATGGAGAACTTAGATATTCAATACAATAAAATGGGTAGAAGATGATTTTATTAAATTTAGCAGAGTTTTTTTTATATGAAAAGATTTTATAATTATAATATGGTTACATTATATCCTTCTAATTTATTTCCAATTAGGGGAAGAAAAGGTACATTTAATTTGAAATAAAATTTTTAATTGAAAAAAATATAAAGGGGGTATTTAAGTTCCCTTTTGGAGGATCCTGAGTTGTATTTGTTATCAATGTAAAGTGCGTCATTTTGTACTAAAGAAGAATGTAGTTAGATGAAGTTGTGTATGAAAATGAAATTTAATATAATGTTGGAAAAGAAATGAGAGTGAATACATCTAGGGGTAAAGTGAAAAATAAAAACATATATTTATTACACATAATTTCCATAAGTAAAATAATAAATCTCATAATTAATCACACAAACCTAAGAATGAAAGGTTTAGTCTCTTTAAGGAATAGTTATTAATGAAACTTATTTTACAAATTTTTTTAATATTTCTATATAATTGAACAATAATAGACTTCCTTTTATCCTTTAAAAAGGTTATACTCATCTTCAAAACCTAGGGAATGGAAACATAAGAATGGGGTGAGCTCAAATGATTATTAGGGGAAAATATCATCAATATGTCATCAAGGGTTATATCAAAAGCATATGAGAAAACCTGATTAGATGAGAAATGTATTTTTAAAATGGGAATGGAATAATAATAATTCTCCGCATTTCCTGATAAAAGGACATATAATCTGAAATAAAAAAACATGTACCCTGGAAAAAGAGTGAGATAATAAACCTGAGTCATAGAGTATAATCATAGGCAATTAATATTAAAACATGGAATTTCATTGAGTCATATCATATAAAGGATTTATGGCACTAGAATAATCATGGAAAAAACATCATATTGTGAAAAAATACAATTATGTCCACCCTTTATGTTGTGAAAAAATCCAAGCATGTCCACCCTTTAAATTGTAAAAAAACCCCAAGAATGTAGGTAGTTTATGTTGTGAACAAATACAAGCATGTACATGCATAATTATCTCATGAGACATGAAATAATAACAAATTCATTATGTTTGATATAGGACCCCACCTATGAATAATCCATGGAAATGTATGCCCATTGAAAACAATCATGCATCACATAATAAAGAACCCATGTAAATAAACATGGGTTTTTTTACATTTCAAGATGGTATCACCGAAATTGACCTCAATAATGTAAGTGGTTAATAATGAAAATTCAATAACCCTAAAAGAGTATTTCATATGGAAATTTAGAATTTTATTTTTGAAAAATACTTTTCAAGGAAATAAAGCCTTTAGATATAATAGGAAAATGGTAGGGAAACCATAAAATAGTTTTTAGAGAATTATTATTACATTTTAATTAAATAAGAAGTTATGGATCGCTTTTGAAATACATTTTCCTATAAAGGTTATGTATAAACATTTGAAAACATTTAATTTTAAAAAGAATCCTCAATAATTGAAACTTGAAAAGAAAATAAAAATTTTATACTAAGGAAATTTAGAGTGTAAGTTAAATCAAATGATTATGGAATGAAACCCATTTTAATATTTTAAAATAAATTTTTTCAAACTCACATCATAAAAAGAGGTAAAAAAATTCACTTTAAAAATATGTAATTTAAGATTATAAGTTCATGTAAGTAAACACCTGTTTGTATTTCCAAATAAGAAATGAAAAAAATAGGAATAATGATCATGTAAATAGAGGAAAATTGTCTTTAAATAAGATGAGATTTTTCCTTTAAAATATTTCACTTTAAGAAATAAATTATTTCAGAAATTATTGAGTTAAAAACATAATTTTAACTAGATAAAAAATATTTAATATCTTATGAAATAAAAAATTAAATAATTTATCAAACTTAGAATAATGATGCTCGAGCTATAAAATTTCAACTAAAAAAAGAAAATTTGACATAACCAAACCCCTTAAGGATTTCATAATTCATGAGTCAAGAGAAATTTATAAGGGTTTTTATATGGTAGAAATGTAAATCCTCGAGTAAAAAAGAAAATATCACATAATATAATCAATGATCATAATGGAACCAATATATATTAAATTTAATAATAACAATCATAACTTAATGAATGAAAATAGAGTTAATAAAACCCCTTACAGTAGTGGTAATGTAAGAATAAAAATAAAAAAATAAAGTTATCTTGAAATGAACATTAAAATATCATGAAATGAAATATTTTCATTATACTTAATTTAAATAGTTTATTGAATACATCATATAAAATAAATAATAGTTAAATATTAAACATGTCTCAAGGAATTGAAAATAGATACAAATTACCCTTAAACATAAGAAATGCATTAATAGAAAACCCTTCAAAATGTGAGCTTAAAATTAAACTTCAACTACCATGAAAAAAATTAATGATATTATATATCCAATGGTTAGTATACATGCCATTTAAATGGAATTATGTGCATAAATTAAAACATGTCTCAATAGAAAGGAAATTGAGATGAAACAACATTACCTTAAATCTCGCTTAGTCAAATGTGTTATTACCTCCTATAAAAAGAAAATAAAAATATTAATCAATAATTTAATATCCTTTTTCAAATATATTACCTTTTATAAAAATAATTTATAACCATATATCAAAAATATGTTACCTGATTATAATTTATTTTCAACATCATATGTTAAGATTTTATGATTGTTTGTTTCATATAGTTTCATATTGATTGGGTCAATTCCCACTTAATGGTTATAAATTAACCATTTCTAGATTATTAAATATATAATAATAATTTTTTAAGGTATTAATTAAGTCTCATTTCATTAGTTGAAATACATGGATATGGTTCACGAAAAAGCAAATTATGATGAACAAGTTTCGGTATCTTTAACAATCGAAGTGTGGTATACTAATAAATATATTAAATATTAATAAAAACATTACATAATAATTAAAAATATAAAATAAATTATTATTATATGATATTTAAATTATATAATATTCCTTAATCATTCATTATATAAACATTATATTATCATTCATATAGGTGGTAATACCGATCCAAATTAGAGTGTGTTATAATGATTTAATGTGTAAGGAAATGTTTTAATATAATTATAATATAAACTTGTATGAATAATAAACATTTTATAAATATTACTTATTAAATTCATTCTTATAATCATCTATGTAGGGTGGTGATGAAAAAAAAAATTTGTTGTTCATTAAGGCAGTAGTTCGCGTGTATGCTTGATTAACGATTCCTTTTATAAATGTATGGGATAGTATAAAGGTGTATCATAAATTATCATTTAAAAATTATAATTGTTAAGTATTTAATATATCTATTCATAAAATACATCCTTATTACCATACCTGATAGGTGGTTCTGAAAAATTAACTACATCGCTTCGTGGAGGTGATGGTTTGTATGTATCCACGATTGAGGTTGTTTTTCATTATTTAAAAATGGAAAGGATTGAATAATGGATGATATATTAATATAATAGAATTAAATTAAATTAATAATACTTATTTAATTATATTATGGTGTATATAAAAAAATTAAGATGAATATTGAGAAGAAAGTACTAAGGAATAATAAATACTCACGTTGAGAACTTGATATCTCTCTTAGAAATATCCTTGTAAATGAATACATTAGGCTAAATAATTGAGACCAGATGCTAATAAACTTGAGATATGAATATAGGGGATAAAAATAATATCTTTAGGTTGAAATTACAAGGGATAGGTGTATCATGAAAAGGTGTAAGTGATCTCTTTTCATAAGTAAAGTGAAGGGTAATTTTGGAAATTCCCATTACATTTTAGTAAAGTTCTATCTCTATTCATGTTTAAAAGGATCAAAAAGTTTAAAATAATTGAGGTTATAATTTTTGGATGATAAAAATCTCATACACACACTTTTAGTCATGTTTTTAAATGTTTTTCCCTTTTACACTTATTAAAATTCTTTGCACACGTTTTACTTTTTGCGCGGTAACTATTTTTTTTACCTCAATCATTAATTTTAATAATAAAAATTAAAATTTTTTGTATTAGTCTAGTACATACTTATTTTAATGAAACAAAATCATAATTATTATGATACTAAATAATTTCAATTTTTGTGATAGTTAACTATTTTTTTGAAAAAAAATGAGAAAAATAGCTATGTCTTGAAGTAACTATGACAACATATTGCATGTGTAATGAACCTACCATATGAAGAAGTTGAACTAACTATGAATATAGTGTAACAATTTGGAAGTGAATAAAAATTTTACTCCAAATAACTGCATGTATATTCAAGTGATTGTGCATCAAATAAGAAAATTTTAATCCTTGAACTGACCCCATATTGAACCCAAAGTGATTGCATGTGTACCAAACCTACCATATATTAAAAATAAAGGGATCACATGGAGGATTCAACCTACCGCATGAATAATAAAGTTACCATGTTCTATGTGTGCAAATATTTCCAAGTCTTGAACTGACCATGTTTGAGTAATGTTTTGACAGCAAGAAAAAAAGAACCTACCGCAAGAAGAAAGGAATTTACCACAAGAATAAAAGAACCTACCATAAGAAAAAAAGAACCAACCACATGAATAAATGAACCTAATTCATTAAGAGATGAACCTACCACATGAACAAATGAACCAACCATACAAATAAAATATTTGATCGCAAGAAAAAATGTTCCAACCAATCCACATATCTTCCAACAGATCATGCCAACTAACCATAATCTAAAGTAATTATGCTTTAAGTGAAGACCAAGTTACCATGTAAAACTTAAGGAGTGGAGTTTTTTTCAAATTTCTAATGGATATATTTGGAGAACTAATTATAGATCTATTTCATTTCAGAATGAAATGAGTATGAGTATTAAATTATGAATATCCTTTAATGGACAGTTTATAGAAAATATCTCTTTAAGATGAAAACTGTCTCTTGGAAAACTAAAAAAATAGAATATATGTGTGATTGATACATACTGATACATATAAGACTTTCTCTAAACATTACACGACACACAATTTTCATGAACTATCTATGAAAACTCAATTGAACCATTTCAAAGTCAAATCTAAGGGAAAGAGATCAAATGAACCTGGTCAGACTGAGCTACATCAAATCTTATCACTACCTGTAAATTTCTATTTTTGTTTTAGCATAAATTTAGAGTTTTGTGTTATTATACTCTATTTATTATTTAACAAAGACTCTTGTATTTTATTGGAGATTGTTTCACACTCTATCTCATTATTTTATATCTTTTATCCCATATTGAACTATTGAAGAGGATTTTTATAGTCTGGAAAGTTGGAGTGCAATTGTTTTATGTAAAACATGATCCATGTTGTGGACTAGTTTATTCAATTAATAATCTTATAGTGAGTGGGTGATTTATAAGTGGAGAGGACTAGGTCTTGACTTGAGACTAAACCTTTGGTTTTATTATGTTAAGTGTTTTCCTATTTTGTTTTCATGGTTTTAAAAATAATTTCTTTCCATTTTTCTAAACATTACAACAAAATATTACTTTGATCGTTTTCTTTAACAGGTGTTTTATATATGGTGTCTAATAGGAGTAAATCTATTTCAAAAGTTAAAAAAAAATTAAACGTGTTTTAACTAAATTATGATTGAACTATCAAGAAGTAATTTAAAATATTTAATTATATACTTCTAATGTTTTAGTTAACTACACTGTATTTTCATAAATTTGGGGATTTAGTTTTTAGTATTTAAAATATAAATTTTTATTGGAAACTCAATTCACTCCCCTCATGAGTTTTCCACTTTGACCAACATTTAGTATTAGGGGTTTTATTTATTTATTTAACTTTTTAACTATGATATAGTTTTACATAAAAGATAAAAATGTATATTATTCAAGATTTATATCTTTATGGATAATAATATTCTAAAAGATAATGCCTCTAACCAACCTCCTTATTTTAATGGAACTAATTATGCTCAGTGGAAAATCAAAATTAAAATCTAAATGGAGGGAATGGGATTTGATATTTGGAATATAATTGGGGAAAAATATGAAAAACATAAAGTTTTTAGATCGGATTAGATTCATTCCACTAATTAAACTTATGAATGTAACTATAAAGTCATGGATCCATTATAATTTTCATTCTTATAAGTAAATTTCAATAAAATTTAGGCTTGTTCAACTGCATATTAAATTTGGGACATGCTTGATTTTTCCCATGAAGAAACTTAAAATGTTAAAGAAATGTGTCTAAATACTTATACAATTAAGTATGATACATTTATGATGAAATATGATTAAAAAAATTATGACATGTATCTCAAGTTTAATGAGATTTTAAACATGATGCATTCAATTGGGAATAAAATTAAAGATAAAGATCAAGTGATGTGGCTTCTTCGATGCTAACTCAATAGGTGGAGAAGAACCTATGTTTCTATTATAAAATTATGGGACATAAGTACACTACCAATTAGTAATATTATTAGAAACCTTATGATGTGTGAGGAGGAACCAATAGTAAACAAGGAAGAATATGATCCTAAAAGAAATTCAGTTTCTTTTGTAAAGACCCGTAAAATTCAAGGGAATTTTTTTTTTCTTAATTTTCTTTAGAATTTTACAAGAGCGCGGTTTCAGACAGCACCTGATTCTGAGGCCCGGAGTGCCCGGAATTAATTTCTGAAGTTTGGCTCGGGTACGTTCAGTGAACGAACGAGCGGGTTTTCCTAACTTTTGATTCGGTGCTCGGAATTGAAATCCGAGGGCACCGATGAACTCGCAGCACCGATTTTCGCTTAAAGAGACCTTTTTGGAAGTTGCGTTTGTTGCGGGTTGAAAGTTAGTTTTGGGGTTTTTAGTTTGAGTTAAAAAAAATTTGTGAAGAACAAATTTTATTATAACTTGATAAAACCTACCAAAGGGGGTTAGAAGTGGGACCCACACCCACTTAACCTCCCTTGGGAGGATTAAGTGTGGTGGGGCCCACACGAACCCCTAAACCTTTCATCTTCTCCCAACTTACTTAACCCCTCATTAAATGACATGAGTTATTTAATTTGGAGTTAATCCTTTTGAATTTCAAACTTTGGAAATTCTTTTGTGTTGTAGTGTTAATAAAATAAGATAGTGTCTTATTTTATTTTGGTTAATAGCTTTGGCCACCTTGAGAGCTTTTGGGAGATTTTCTTCTTCTTCTTCAACTCTGACGAAGAACGCTCAACTTGACGAAGAACGCTCAAGTTCCGATGAAGAACGCCGCTCCGCTCTTCTTCGTCTTCCGTGTCAACGAGAGGGAACGCCGCTTCCTCCTCGGATTCCCTTCGTCGACATAAGAGGTTTCGCCAATGACGTATCACATCGGACACATCTCTTCGTCAACGGAATTGACGAACGACGACCGCGACGCCCGATCTCCGCAACGTTGACTTCCGCGGACGTTGTCAAATCTTCGAACCTATACCCGAGGTAGGGGTTGTTGATTATTGTTTAATTATTCTATTCTTGATCATGAATTTAGAAAGTCTAACGTGTGGCTTTGAAATATTTTAAGTTGCGTTATTGCTTAACGTGAGGGGGCCGGACCGCATGAACACGGCCGAACCCCCTCCATCGTTCTTGTTGTATTGCTTGCGGGTGGATGAATCAAGGTGGCGTGGTGCTGTCGCACCACGCGGATATTCGCCCAATCCTTATTACGCGACGCCGTCGCGCCGCGCCATGAAAGAAACATCAAGAACGCGACGCCATCGCACCGCGTTGAAGAAATCGAGGTGCGGCGGAGGGGCGCGGTGCCGTCGCACCGCGCCGGATGACGAAAACTGCGGCCGGTTCCGGGCCGCGGCGGAAGAGAAGACCGGCGGCCGGGCCGCCGGCGTCGGAAGCCGAAGGGGGGGACCGGAATTTCCGGTCCCGTTGGAGAAAAACTGGCCGGCCGGATGGCATTAAACCGGGGGAATTAATCCCCCGGCCAACACACAAAAACCCCCCTCTTTATGAGGGGGGAGGTTCTTTGAAGGTAGGGGGCAGCCGGCCCCCCGGTTTTAATCTAAGCCGGCCCCCACGTGGGGGCCGTTTTCTTGCAAAGGGCGCGGCACAAAGGCCGCGCCGCCTTCCCAATCAGCGGGGGCTTTGCCCCCCGCGTTCGGCCACCGTGCGGCGCCAGGCCGCCGCGGCCCCCGCGCCGCCGCGCCGGCCGGGCCGCCCCAGGGGGGGTCGGGCCGGGTCGGCCCGGACGCGGACCCCCCCGTTTCGAACCAGTTCCGGTCTTTTGGCCATAACTTGAGCCTCGGACCTCCGATCGACGAACCGTCTACGGAAACACGATCCTTGGATCGAGACGGTCGTTTCGGTATATCACACTCAAGGTTTCGGATTACTTTGAGTTCGGCCGGGTTGGTTCGTTCACGAAACCAACCGGGCCTTCGGAGCGGAAACGCTCATATCTTGAGCTACGGACGTCCGATTGACGTGCCGTCAGTCGCGTTGTGTTCCGCTTAGTGAGACGGATCTTTTGGCATACTCCGCCTGAGGTTTGGACGCAGGTGGAGTACGGTCGGGTTGGTTTTGCCTTAAAAACCAACCGGGCCCCGGGGACGAAAATGTCAATAACTCTCAGACCGGGCGTCCGATCGACGCGCCGTCTGTTGCGTTGAGTTCCTGTTGACGATACGGAACTTTTGGATACATCAACTCTGGTCTTGTGACAGTTGATGTATCAGCCTCTCGGCTCGTGGAGCGGACCCTCCGAACAAGCTTGCTGTGTGCGGGAACCCTAGTGCTGGCTGCGACTGCTACTATGACTACTTCTGCTACTACTGTTACTGTGACTGCGACGACGACAGTACAACAGATCCTGTGTGGATTTGACGACGACGACTACTGCACTCAGCGATCCTACGTGGATCAGTGCTACAGGTCCTGCGTGGGCCCGATCCTATGTGGGTCTGATCCTGTGTAGGTCACTGCGGGGGTTAGTACCTATCGATCCTTCGTGGGTCCGACGACATAGATGGTTCAGTGATCATCTTTATCGTCATCCGAAAAAGTATATTCGTGTGAGTTGAATCTTATGTGTTTCTCGATAGAGGTGGTGCGCTTGGTTGTAGCGGCAGACCTGCGATACTGGAGACGAGCATACGGAGTACGGAGACCGTGTAGCCGGCTGAGACCTGAAGACTGCTCGACCGACTCGACTTGGAGTGAGTCGACTAGCCCAGTGGATGGAGCGCCTGGTATTTGGCGGCAGACCCACGGCGGACGGAGCGCCTAGTAGTTGGCAGCAGACCCGCGGTACTCAATTGGAGGAGTACCTCTGAAGGCTAATTGGGTGAGCGCCCGGTATTTGGCAGCAGACCCTCAGCGGACGGAGCGCCCGGTAGTTGGCAGCAGACCCGCGGTACTCGACAGGAGGAGTACTTCAGCAGTCTTAGGTTAGTGAGCAGTATCTCAGAGTTGTAACAGGACACTGTACACTTCAGAGATGGGGCTCTTCAGTAGTTACGTTTTTGATAATGAAAATCCTGTGTGAGCTGAATCTATTGCTTTCCTGTGTGGATTGTGTTGTGCAATCCTGTGTGGATTACGTTTTGCTTTCCTATGTGGAATACGTTTACTTTCCTGTGTGGACTGAGTTGTACTTGGGCTCAGAGGTTGGAGCGTATTTGAATTGATGACTTAGGTATATGTATGGGCATATACCTAAGCAGTGTCGGTTGTTACTTTGTGATTATACCTTTCTTCGTGGTTTATCCTTTGTGGATTTGAGAGACCTTCAAGGGTCTCGGGTTCCCTACTGAGTAGCTTATACTCACCCCTGCACGGGCTTTGCCCGCACTACGTTGTGTTGGTTGCAGACGACGGACAGCGTTGACCTTAGCTGGGGCTTGCAGAGCGGGGCGGTACCCGGAGGTGGACCACTGGGCGGGATGTGCTCGGAGCGGACGGTGGGACCTGTGGAGCAGAGGAGCTATCTGTACCCATCCTTCAGGTGGGATTTCCAGTGGACAGCTCGGAGTAGCGGCTTTTACTTTTCAGTTGCTGTTTTCCCTTTCGAGTTGTACTTTACTTTCAGTTTGGGTTTGTATTCTGGCCCATTTACTTTTCCGCACTTTCAGTTGTACTCTGCTTTTGTTTAGTGTTTACTTTCCGCTTGCTTACTCTGTGGTGTTTGTTTGATTTTCAAAGGCAATGCCTTCCCTTTTTATCGGGATTTACGCCTTGGTGCTAGTCGCCAACCCCTGGCCTATGGAAGGCGGGCTTGGGGTAGTCACGGCACGGACCCCGAGGGCAGGTTGTGACAAATTGGTATCAGAGGAGTTCGGTTCTACCGCAAACTCTGATCTTTTCTATGTGAAGCAATAATGTTTAGCGTATTGAGTGTGGTTATCAGTCCAGGGAGTCCAGTGTTGGTGCGGCGGCCGACGTATCCGTACACCAGGACCCTGACTTCTGATTTCCGACTTAATGCACGAAAACATTGATTGCGTGTGTGTTTCAAAGTTTTCTTTGTGATTACTTATATCAGCTCACCAGGTATACTGTTTGACCGTGGCGCACCTGTTTCCTATTCAGGATGGCCCCACGACGGCAGCAAGCTAGGGTTCCGAGAGTCGAGTGTGACGACAGCCCACCGAGTGATGAGGCTTCGGTGCAGGGCCCTTTGTCAGCAGTGGCACCGGCGGTAGCTCTACCCGCCGAGCCCCCGATTCTTCCAGCAGCAGCCGCTGACGATGCACGTCGCCTCAGCGCACTGCATGAGTTTCAGCGCCAGCGACCGCCCAGGTTTCGTGGGGAGACGGATCCCCAGGCAGCAGAGGACTGGCTGGAGGCAGTGGTTCGAGTGTTTAAGCTAGTGAGGACACCAGCAGACCTCATGGTGATCCTCGCTGCGAGCCTACTACACGCAGCAGCAGGATGATGGTGGAGCCTGATGCTCCAGGTGCACGATGAGGCATCTCTACTTTGGACGGACTTTGAGAGCCTCTTCCGCTCGGAGTTCGTCCCAGCCACCCTTCGTGCGGTGCGTATCCAGGAGCTTCTACAGCTGCGGCAAGGCAGCATGACGGTCGCTCAGTACTCGGCGAGATTTACCGATCTCTCGCGCTACTCGACCGACATGGTACGGGACCCATTCTTCCGGGCCCGGACCTTCGAGCAGGGTTTGAGACACGAGATCAGGGCATCACTGATCTCCCTCAGTATACCGACTCAGACAGGAGTACTGGAGCGGGCCCTTCTAATCGAGAGCTTCCTTGCTGAGTCTACACCAGCACAGCGACCCACCGCAGGGCGGCAGATAGCGGAGTCTTCGGCAACAGGTAGCCGACGGATGACTCAGGGTTCCAGGCAGACCAGACCTACCAGTGGCCGACTGCACGATTCAGGCTCAGTTGTGGGGGGAAGCCGGGGTGGAGTCAGAGCCAGGCGTGCCGAGAGTGGGCAGTGTTACTCCTGTGGTGGGATAGGTCACATGGCTCGTGACTGTCCAACCCGCCATGCTGATAATCAGCAGTTAAGTGAAGAACCTCCCAGGCAGAGGAAGAGGTTCGACCGTGGCGGTCCGCAGGGAGGAGACGGACGAGGCATAGGAGCTGGACGAGCAGTCGGTGGTGGGCGACGCTTTGAGGCTCTGCCACCACCACCACCAGGAGGTCCACCCGACCACAGGGAGTAGGTGAACATGCGAGAGCTCAACTTCAGGCAGCCGAGGCCTTCGATCATGGAGCTCTGGGAGCCGATGGACAGGAACAGAACTAGTGGATACATCCTTTGTACTTCTGGTTCCTTGTTGCATTTGTGTGGCGTCTTGTATTATGAGCTGCAAAAATGAAAGACGCATACCTTTGTGATATTTTCGTTCCTGTCCTATTTCGTGATGTTACTAAGAGGTTCCAGTTTTGGCTGTTGACTTGACCCTCACTTGTGAGACATCAACTGGAGGAGACCCAGTTACCACACACTGATGCCGACAGTGTGACTCAACCCGAGGCGAGAGTAACGGTGGAATCTCTTAGTAGTAGCGTCGAGGCCTTACGACGTCATCCTTGGTATGGATTAGTATCATCCATGTTAGGATTGACTGTTTTAGGCAAAGAATGTGGTTCATCCAGGGGATGGGACCAGATTTCTCTTATTGGCAAAGAAGAAATCTTGCAGCTCTGATGGGACCGGAGATGGTCCAGGCCACGACAGAGAAGGTCCAGGTCATCCAGGAGCGGATGAGGACAGCTCAGAGCCGGCAGAAGTCATATGCTGATAGGAGGCGGAGGCCACTAGAGTTCGAGGATGGCGACCACGTCTTCTTGCGGGTCTCACCTCGACGTGGTATTCGTAGATTTGGCTGAGGCGGCAAGTTATCTCCGGGCTTCATCGGACCCTTCCAGGTCCTCAGCAGGGTTGGCGAGGTGGCTTATCGCCTGGCTCTACCACCTCAGTTGCACCGGGTGCACGACGTCTTCCACGTATCCCAGCTGAGGAGATACGTGCATGACCCGCCGCACATCATTGATCATGGGGAGCTTGACGTTGACGATGGGGCGACTTTTACGGAGGTCCCGGTGGAGATATAGGATCGACAGGAGCGGGTCCTGCGTGGGCGATCGATTCCTCTTGTGCGCATCAGATGGCAGCACGGGAATCTCCAGAAGAGCACATGGGAGCGGGAGGCTCAGATGTGTGCTCAATACCCTCATTTGTTTCCCTAGTTTTTGATGTATCTTTACGGGGATGTAAAGCCCTGAGGTGGGAGTAATGTAAAGACCCGTAAAATTCAAGGGAATTTTTTTTTTCTTAATTTTCTTTAGAATTTTACAAGAACGCGGTTTCAGACGGCACCTGATTCCGAGGCCCGGAGTGCCCGGAATTAATTTCTGAAGTTTGGCTCGGGTACGTTCAGTGAACGAACGAGCGGGTTTTCCTAACTTTTGATTCGGTGCTCGGAATTGAAATCCAAGGGCACTGATGAACTCGCAGCACCGATTTTCGCTTAAAGATACCTTTTCGGAAGTTGCGTTTGTTGCGGGTTGAAAGTTAGTTTTGGGGTTTTTAGTTTGAGTTAAATAAAATTTGTGAAGAACAAATTTTATTATAACTTGATAAAACCTACCAAAGGGGGTTGGAAGTGAGACCCACACCCACTTAACCTCCCTAGGGAGGATTAAGTGTGGTGGGGCCCACACGAACCCCTAATCCTTTCATCTTCTCCCAACTTACTTAACCCCTCATTAAATGACATGAGTTATTTAATTTGGAGTTAATCCTTTTGAATTTCAAACTTTGGAAATTCTTTTGTGTTGTAGTGTTAATAAAATAAGATAGTGTCTTATTTTATTTTGGTTAATAGCTTTGGCCACCTTGAGAGCTTTTGGGAGATTTTCTTCTTCTTCTTCAACTCTGACGAAGAACGCTCAACTTGACGAAGAACGCTCAAGTTCCGACGAAGAACGCCGCTCCGCTCTTCTTCGTCTTCCGTGTCAACGAGAGGGAACGCCGCTTCCTCCTCGGATTCCCTTCGTCGACATAAGAGGTTTCGCCAACGACGTATCACATCGGACACATCTCTTCGTCAACGGAATTGACGAACGACGACCGCGACGCCCGATCTCCGCGACGTTGACTTCCGCGGACGTTGTCAAATCTTCGAACCTATACCCAAGGTAGGGGTTGTTGATTATTGTTTAATTATTCTATTCTTGATCATGAATTTAGCAAGTCTAATGTGTGGCTTTGAAATATTTTAAGTTGCGTTATTGCTTAACGTGAGGGGGCCGGACCGCATGAACACGGCCGAACCCCCTCCATCGTTCTTGTTGTATTTCTTGCGGGTGGATGAATCAAGGTGGCGTGGTGCCGTCGCACCACGCGGATATTCGCCCAATCCTTATTACGCGACGCCGTCGCGCCGCGCCATGAAAGAAACATCAAGAACGCGACGCCGTCGCGCCGCGTTGAAGAAATCGAGGTGCGGCGGAAGGGCGCGGTGCCGTCGCACCGCGCCGGATGACGAAAACCGCGGCCGGTTCCGGGCCGCGGCGGAAGAGAAGACCGGCGGCCGGGCCGCCGGCGTCGGAAGCCGAAGGGGGGGACCGGAATTTCCGGTCCCGTTGGAGAAAAACTGGCCGGCCGGATGGCATTAAACCGGGGGAATTAATCCCCCGGCCAACACACAAAAACCCCCCTCTTTATGAGGGGGGCGGTTCTTTGAAGGTAGGGGGGCAGCCGGCCCCCCGGTTTTAATCTAAGCCGGCCCCCACGTGGGGGGCCGTTTTCTTGCAAAGGGCGCGACACAAAGGCCGCGCCGCCTTCCCAATCAGCGGGGGCTTTGCCCCCCGCGTTCGGCCACCGTGCGGCGCCAGGCCGCCGTGGCCCCCGCGCCGCCGCGCCGGCCGGGCCGCCCCAGGGGGGGGTCGGGCCGGGTCGGCCCGGACCCGGACCCCCCCGTTTCGAACCAGTTCCGGTCTTTTAGCCATAACTTGAGACTCGGACCTCCGATCGACGAACCGTCTGCGGCAACACGATCCTTGGATCGAGACGGTCGTTTCGGTATATCGCACTCAAGGTTTCGGATTACTTTGAGTTCGGCCGGGTTGGTTCGTTCACGAAACCAACCGGGCCTTCGGAGCGGAAACGCTCATATCTTGAGCTACGGACGTCCGATTGACGTGCCGTCAGTCGCGTTGTGTTCCTCTTAGTGAGACGGATCTTTTGGCATACTCCGCCTGAGGTTTGGACGCAGGTGGAGTACGGTCGGGTTGGTTTTGCCTTAAAAACCAACCGGGCCCCGGGGACGAAAATGTCAATAACTCTCAGACCGGGCGTCCGATCAACGCGCCGTCTGTTGCGTTGAGTTCCTGTTGACGATACAAAACTTTTGGATACATCAACTCTGGTCTTGTGACAGTTGATGTATCAGCCTCTCGGCTCGTGGAGCGGACACTCCGAACAAGCTTGTTGTGTGCGGGAACCCTAGTGCTGGCTGCGACTGCTACTATGACTACTTCTGCTACTACTGTTACTGTGACTGCGACGACGACAGTACAAGAGATCCTGTGTGGATTTGACGACGACGACTACTGCACTCAGCGATCCTACGTGGATCAGTGCTACAGGTCCTGCGTGGGCCCGATCCTATGTGGGTCTGATCCTGTGTAGGTCACTGCGGGGGTTAGTACCTATCGATCCTTCGTGGGTCCGACGACATAGATGGTTCAGTGATCATCTTTATCGTCATCCAAAAAAGTATATTCGTGTGAGCTGAATCTTATGTGTTTCTCGATAGAGGTGGTGCGCTTGGTTGTAGCGGCAGACCTGCGATACTGGAGACGAGCATACGGAGTACGGAGACCGTGTAGCCGGCTGAGACCTGAAGACTGCTCGACCGACTCGACTTGGAGTGAGTCGACTAGCCCAGTGGATGGAGCGCCTGGTATTTGGCGGCAGACCCACGGCGGACGGAGCGCCTAGTAGTTGGCAGCAGACCCGCGGTACTCGATTGGAGGAGTACCTCTGAAGGCTAATTGGGTGAGCGCCCGGTATTTGGCAGCAGACCCTCAGCGGACGGAGCGCCCGGTAGTTGGCAGCAGACCCGCGGTACTCGACAGGAGGAGTACTTCATCAGTCTTAGGTTAGTGAGCAGTATCTCAGAGTCGTAACAGGACACTGTACACTTCAGAGATGGGGCTCTTCAGTAGTTACGTTTTTGATAATGAAAATCCTGTGTGAGCTGAATCTATTGCTTTCCTATGTGGATTGTGTTGTGCAATCCTGTGTGGATTACGTTTTTCTTTCCTATGTGGAATACGTTTACTTTCCTGTGTGGACTGAGTTGTACTTGGGCTCGGAGGTTGGAGCGTATTTGAATTGATGACTTAGGTATATGTATGGGCATATACCTAAGCAGTGTCGGTTGTTACTTTGTGATTATACCTTTCTTCGTGGTTTATCCTTTGTGGATTTGAGAGACCTTCAGGGGTCTCGGGGTCCCTACTGAGTAGCTTATACTCACCCCTGCACGGGCTTTGCCCGCACTACGTTGTGTTGGTTGCAGACGACGGACAGCGTTGACCTTAGCTGGGGCTTGCAGAGCGGGACGGTACCCGGAGGTGGACCACTGGGCGGGACGTGCTCGGAGCGGACGGTGGGACCCGTGGAGCAGAGGAGCTATCTGTACCCATCCTTCAGGTGGGATTTCCAGTGGACATCTCGGAGTAGCGGCTTTTACTTTTCAGTTTCTGTTTTCCCTTTCGAGTTGTACTTTACTTTCAGTTTGGGTTTGTATTCTGGCCCATTTACTTTTCCGCACTTTCAGTTGTACTCTGCTTTTGTTTAGTGTTTACTTTCCGCTTGCTTACTCTGTGGTGTTTGTTTACTTTTCAAAGGCAATGCCTTCCCTTTTTATCGGGATTTACGCCTTGGTGCTAGTTGCCAACCCCTGGCCTATGGAAGGTGGGCTTGGGGTAGTCACGGCACGGACCCCGAGGGCGGGTTGTGACATCTTTCAAGACTTCTAACTCAAAGCTATAATAGAAAATAAAATATGATAGTTCAAGTGTACATGAATCACCTTCAAATAGTGATGAGGAAAATTATCACCTATATAGAATATTTTAAAAAACTATAAGAGTAAATTCATCAATAAAAAAATATCAACTAAATTATGACCAAAACAGGAATTGGAAAATGGAGAATCAATCAAGTGAAGTAACTTATAATGCATGTAAAATATAATGGCATGTGAAGGATGATTTTCCTAAACTGAATTATAAGAAAATATATAAAAATAAATAAAAAATGTCAAAAAACGGTGATCAAATCCTCCTGGAGCACCTAGGAGGATAGCTCAAGTGGCTTTGACTCAAGAAGAAAAGACAAGAATGATAGAGATAACATGTGTTTTATAAAAAACACATTTGATGTATCAAATAATATTCTTTCATATCCTTTTCATATTTATAATCTTTTTCAAATTTTAAGTAATGATAAAAATATGAGTAGTGAAGATTCATTATAATAGTGCAATGTGATGGAAGAAACTTTGAATGAACTTAAAGATAAAAATAAAAGTTTAAATATGAAACATTCTTTTTTATTCATTTTAAGTATATATTTTTTATAGAAAATATAATAATTCTAAGTTATTAAAAGAAACAAAATGAACCTAAATTGTCAAATGAGAAACTTGAGGGATATTTGGAAGGTTTTATAAATATTATAGAAATTTTGACCACGATGCTTGGTAAATAAACTACACCCTATTATACAACTAGGGTTGGTTACCAGCCTGGTGAAAGGAGAATTTATAAGAATAAATTTGTTCCTACAACAAGATTTATCAATTATTTAAATAATTTTTATTCATATAGTCCTAATAAATCGTTCATTTCTAAAATTCAAAAATTATTTTCATTGTAAATCAATCAAAATGCTTTGGATTCTAGAAGTTTTTATTACTGAAATTTTTATACCCAAGAAAGTATTGTCACTGATATCATTTCTTATCTAAATGTGTGTTGGAAACATGCTTAAAGAGTATTGGTAAATATTAATGGTATTTATATAGTGTGTGTTCTAGACACATGAATAGGGACTACTCAAGATTTAAAAGCCTTACTAAGGTAGATGGAGGACATGTCACTTTTTGTGATAATGCCAAAGGAAATACAATTGGTCTTATCTAAATTAGTAATTATAAAAATATTTTAATTATAAAATCTTATTTGTAGATGAGTAAAAATACAATATTATTAGTATCTCACAATTGTGTGATGATGGTTTCCATGTAAAATTTGAAAACAATGTATGAAAAATGTATGATTCCAATCATTCTTTAGTTTTTACTACCTTAAATAATAACAATGTTTATGAAATTGATTTAGATTATTTATTTTCTCAAATTATTTCATGTTTGAGTATATTTCATAAGGAATATTGTCTATGTAAATGGATATTAGGCCACTACAACCATCACTCATTTAGAAAGCTAACTAGGAATGGATTAGTTAAGGATCTTCCTAAACTAGAATTCCCAAAAGACAAACTATGTAACCCATTTCAAAAAGGGAAAAAACAAAATATTTCTTTCAAAATAAATAAATATTTTCAAATTATTAACCTCTAGAGTTGGTTCTCATAGAATTTATTGTACCTTCTAGAGTTTCTAGATTAAATGGGATATAATATGATTATGTTATTACAGATTCTTTTTATGGATACACATCGGTATTCTTTTAAGATTAAAAAAGTTAAGCTTGATTTTATTTTGAAAAAAAATGTAAAAACAAAATCAGAGGAATTACTATTAAGACCTTAAGGAGTGATCATGGAAATGAGTTTTAAAACCAATACTTTAAATCCATATGCTCACAATATCTCTACAATAAAAATAATATACTCATGGGACTCCACAGAATAATGGTGTAATAAAATGAAGGAAGAGTACACTTTAAGATATTTCCCAAACTACGCTTAATGAGTATGATTTTACTGTTTATTTTTGGGAATACATAGTTAATACAGATTTATATATTATCAATATATTTCTTATTAGACCACTTTTAAAGAAAATTTTATATTAATCATGTAATGGAAGAAAATTTTAGCATAATTAATTTATATTTTTTCGTTTTAGGGTCTTTATACTCAATATAAAAGAGAATGTAGAAACATTTTCATCAAAAAGTGATGAAGTAATCTTACCTAGTAATTCAAACAATAGTAAATCATATAGATTATTAAAAAATAACAAAATTGTGGAAGAATATTTACATGTCAAATTCAATGATATAGATATATATGAGCCTATGACTTATTTATAAAACCTTGAGGAAGATCTTTCCAACTTCAATATTAATACCTTAACCAAGCCTAGTGATGGTTCTGTGAAACTTGCTATATAAAAATAACCTAGTTCTAAGGAATTGTTTGACAGAGAACCTAAAGTAAAAGATAAAGAACCAAGTTATTTTAATCCTATATCTATTAGGATGTATAGAGATCATCCCATATATGTAGTAGTTAGAGACCTATATAGAAGAACTTAGACTATATATTCTCTTACAAACTAGGTTTAACATCAAGCATTTTTGTCACAACTTGAACCTAAAATCGTCACTGAAGAAAATGATGAATTTTGGTTAATGGTGCTGCCAGAATAGTTGAAATAGTTTGAATGAAATAATGATCGGGAACTAGTAAAAAACCCCAAAGTCATCCTGGCCATTAGCACTAAGTGAAAGGATGATGAGTTGGGAATTATAATTAGAAATAAAGCTAGACTGGTTTCACAAGGGTATAGTTGAGAGGAGGGAATTTTCAATGAAGAAACCTATGAACCAGCAGCAAGACTTAAATCTATTAGAATTTTGATTACCTGTGTAGAACATTTTAATTTCAAATTATATCAGATGAATATAAATAGTGCATTTTTAAATGGTTATATAATTTAGAATGTTCTTATATAACAACACCCTATATATTAAAACCCTCGTTTTTTCAAATCATTTTTTTAAATTGGTCAAACCTTCTATGGTTTAAAACAAGATCCTAGATCTTTGTATGATTGGATAATATCACTTGTGATTTCTAAAGGTTTTTTAAAAGGTATATTTGATCCAACATTATTTATTAAAATAATTTCCAAATATGTTTTAGTTTTTAGAATATATGTTGATGATATTATTTTTTAATTATCCAAAAATTATTTATATACTTAATTATTAAAAATGATTCAAAAATGAATTTGAAATTATTTTAATGGGTGAGTTAAATTTCTTCCTTAGTTTTTAGATTTTTCAAAATAAGGAATGAATCATTTTAAATCAAAGTAATTACATTATGGATATTCTAACGTGTTTGGGTGTGGATATAACTAATGGTAGTAATGCTCCCATGATTACAAGATATAAGTTAGATCGTGATGAAACTGGGAAACTATTTGATCAAACCATCCACAGATGTATGATTGGAGTTTTACTATACGTAACTACTATCTACCCTCATATTATGTTTAATGTGTGTATGTGTAAATTTCTTCAAGAAAATACAAAAGAATCGCATTAAAATATTGTGAAATTTATTTTTAAATACCTTACAAGTACAACCAATTTGGTATTTATTTACTCTAGAGGATATTCATTTGATTTAATTCATTATTGAGATGCATATTTTGGTGGTTGTAAGTTAGAAAGAAAAATCACCTCTCTAACATGTAATTTTTTTGGAAATTATCTAGTTTTATGGTGTAGTAAAAACCATAATTGGTTGTATTATCCACTGTTGAATCTGATTACATAGTTTTAGGTAGATATAGTGCACATAATTTTTGGATCAAATACACTTTGTTAGACTATGGATATTAATTTCAACATGTTCCTATATATTTTGATCATATAAGTGAAAAAAAATATTTCTAAAAAACCTATTCCCCATTCAAGGAAAAATATATTTATATAAGACATAACTTTTAGAGATACCATTTTCAAAAGGGTGATATTAATCTTTAATTCATTGACACTGAACATCAACTTACTAATATATTTACAAAGCCTTAAATATTAAGAGAATGAATTATATCGGAAATTAATAATGAATGATAAATTATTTATAAATCATTCAATTTAGTTTTATCTATTTTTTTCTAATTTCTATTTATAATTCATATCTTCTACTTGTTATGATTTTTTCTAACTGTGATGTATAGTTCACATGGTCAATTAAGTGATTGTGAGTTTTGTTCATATGGTTAGTTAAGTGAACATGACAAGTTGTTCATGTGATCACTATACTTACTGTGAACATTTACTAATGTGGTCACTATACCTACTATCAATCTTAACTTATATTTGACCCATGTGGTAAGAAAACCAACTGTGAATCTATGTTTAGTATACCTACCATGCCTTACCAAAGTTGTGGTGAATACATGATCATTATACCTACCATGTCTATTTGTACTTGTAATTTTCATTATGTTTTTTTTTTTGCGGTATTATCTATATGTTTATTATTATTATATTTCCTAAATTAATTAATGAAATTCAAAATTGGAATATGAATCAGCATACACCCCTCCCTAAAATCCCTTTCTTTCTTATTAAATCCTTACCTTCTCTCAAAAATCTCTCTCCAAAATATATCTTAAACCTAAACCATTTAAGAAATAGTATCTAAGTGTGATATTTTCAAGGATAAAACAATCTCCCAATGTTGCACATATGACCAATTCACCTCCTACAATGAAATAAAAAAAGAATGATATAGTACCAGTGTCTTAGTGAATCTATGAAATCCATATTGTATGGATCCACTAGTGTGTGTAGAAAAAGAAGTTGATGTTCAATGGATATAGTTTAGAAAATTTTTAATATACAATGGAATTTAGAATCTAGGATAGGATAAATGGTTTAAGGAAATGGTAAGTTGTTTTATCCAAGGTTACTTAAGTAATTTTATACACATTTTAAGTTTATCACAAGAAACAAAATAGACACCTTTTGAACAATGTTTAGTGGGTAATTTTTTGAGTTTTTCTTAAAACTATTGGAAATTAGCTTAAGTGTACCTCATCAGGGTGAACATGAATGCAATAAAAGTTCATACCCAATAAATAATTCCCATTTAAAATTAAAAAATTCTCTCTAAGAATTGAATGGGAATGGAACACTCAGGCGACCAACTATAGCGGAGCTCAGTGGTGAATTTATACTTCTTGAAAAGTTCATTTAGTGTTTTATTTATCTAGGGAAAGGTGAATTTAGTATCATGAGGAACTAGGATTTATTCTTCGTGTTTTTTATTACAAATAGAATCAATATAAATTTGTTTAGATATTTCATGAGACATATTTCATAACTATATAATCCTTATTCAAGATTTAATTATATAATATATCCAATTTTTATAACACTCATATTAGATTATAAGAGATTAGTTTCTCAGGGGGAGGAAAAGATAACTTCCTTAGGTTTCATGTGCCTAACTCAGATGATTTGTAGGAAAATGAGAGAAAATTGGAACCCATGGATAAAAACATGGGTGACTGGCTGTGAGAATATGTATGAAAATTTTAATCATGTGAAGTATCATGTTAGGCTAAAGGATTTATTGGATCCTATACTAGATTCAAATGAGGTTATTGAATATTAATCTGATGATCGGGATGATGTTGTGCTTATGGAAGCTCAAGGAGAAATGGTTGAGATTGAAGATACTGATGAGGAAGAAATAGTGACATATAAGGATGATAAGGGACCATCTTCTACTATTAATTTGGACAACTTGAGTCTCATCTACCCTTACATTCTTATGAATAAGAGTTAAAATAATAATATCTTGTTGATATTGAGTTTTCAGTCAGTGGTTTTGTTGATGAACTTGGATGGGATGATTTAGGTGAATCTAAAGAGGATGAAGAAAGATCTGATAATTCTTCACCTATGAGTCCTAATATTTGAAGCACTCATGGAAAATTTATTCTAAATAAATCTTTTCAGGGGTATAAATCCCCAAGATCTATAGTTTTTCTACTAAACTACTCTAAGTCCAAGGATGATGATGATAATGGGGGCAGTTTGCCTTAAGAGGGTGGGCCTTCCATCCCTTCAGCTCAAATATATCTTGAAGGATCCTTGATAGACGAGATATATTCTTAGTATTTACTTGAATGTAATCCTTTAAAACCCTCTGTAACACCCCCAAGCTTCCACGGTATGCTTCTCTTTTAATAATATAGTAGCATGTGTTGTATGCAACTTCGAGTTCTAACACACCATAACCAATCAAACTAGCCGTTATGAATAGTAATAACCACTTTTTGAAATTTTATAATTATAATTTTTCAAAATGGACTTCATTTTTTGGATTCGGAATATCAAAATTAACCTAGGGTAAATTTTTTATATTTTTCTGAAAACATTCAATTTTTGATGAATAGTGAAAAACACTGAGTTATTAGTTAAAACCGACTTTTTATTTAAATAATTATTTATTTTATTTAAATTTATTTTAGGTAAAAATAGATACATAAAACCTATATGAGTTCAATATAATTCATTGGAGTCAATTTATATTAATTTTAGATATATAAAAATTTTATTGAACTCTTCACCGTCTTTTACCCACCTCCTAGGAGAATTTGCAAATTCACATAAAACTTAATTTTACAGCTTTTGTTAGTGGAATTTCGAAAATCCGAGAGACACAGTTAACATAAATGAGTAAAATGTGGTTTAATAAGATAAAAATATTTTTTGGTGAATAGTAACTTTTTACTTTTATTTACCACGGTTAAAAGTAAATTTGGTAATTACGGGTAAAATTGATATTATTATTGCCCTAACACAAGTCTTAATTCTATTGGCTAAGTATAATTCATTCAAAAACAACCTTAGGAATAAAATATGAACCTCTTTGGTCCACTTGGATTAGATTAGGACATTTATTATTATTTAATTCAAAGAAGAGTTAAAAGAGTTAAAATCAAAGTTTAATAACTAAAACATTTTTAATACAGGGTTATAAATAAGATAAATTCGATTATAAATATTCATTAGAAATATAAAAAGAATTCCTACATAATGGTATTTTATTTATAATTTTTAGACAGTATATAATTTAATTTATTTATGACACAATGATGATGCAGTAATTACCTTATTAATGAAATATTAAAATAATTGATATTATAAATACCCAAATAAATATAATTTGAGACTTTTAATGAATTACACGAATTTTATTGGTTAATATGACATGTTAGTATTGATTAAATTAATTTGGTTCTAATTAATAAAGTTATTAAGAATTTAACAAAAATCAATTATTAAATAGTGTCAAAATTGACATAAAGGAGTTTTTAAAACAAATATTATATTATTAATTGATATAATATTCATAAAAATCTAAGGTTCGTCCAAAAGAATTATATGATGATAGGTATTTAATTAATGAACCACTTGGGGTTCTCTTGGCAGTTTATAGTAAGTTTATTAACCAAATAATATAAAAATACAAAGAGACATGGTAAATGTCAAACTATTTAACTAAGAGTTAAATCTAAAAGATAAGGTTAATATAGTGACCCAAACCTATCTAAAACCTATTGGTTGAGTGTTTTTCTACCCATACCAACCTTATACTTTAAATAAATCAGTTTGGATCCATTATAAACCGAATATGAATTTATCATAAAATAATACTTTAAGTTTTTTCTAAAGAGTCCTTCCTCCCCCTTATAAAAGGACACCACTTATAACCAATTATTCATACCATAAAAGCCTTTTGGATCGGCCAAACCCTACCCAAATATCCTCTCAACTTCCCTCAATTCAACCTAGGGGCCTTAGTTTGATCAGAAAGCCAACCTAAGGAGACCTTTTGATCAAATCAAAAGGAAGAACCCGAAGAAGAGGTAATGTTTTCACCACCCTCTTTCAAGTCCCTTTCTTCTTCCACTTCTTATTTATTTTTTATTTCCATTCCAAAATAATAACTCCAGTATATTATATATACTTTTATGTTATTATAAATATGGTACAACCATATTCAGTATTATATCCATCCTTTGAATGACATGTCGCCATACATGTGTACGTACGGCTTACCGTCTCCACGTCGTGGTGTAATTGTTATTCAAAACATTATTATTTGGATGGGTATGATATTGATGTTTAATTGAAGTAAATAATAAATATAACATTATAATTATTCTATATATATGATATACCATCCTATTATATATTATTTTAATATCAAAATAATGATATTGTCGCTCGTTCGTATGTACGGACTACCGTCTCCACGAACACGATGAGATTCATTCCCCATCGTATCCATTCAAGAATAATTCTCATTTTATGATTAGAATTAATGTTTAATGACATGATATCATTCTGTATATGAATAAGATACAACCTATTTATAACAAACACGGATTATGTAACAAAACATATAAAAGAAAACGAGTAAGTGAACACCCGAAACGACGATAATACTAAAATATTATTAACAAAGCAATATTAAAAGATCATATATGATATCATATTTATGTATATGATTCGTTTATAATTTAATAACAATGATTTAACTATTATACAGGAGGTTAACCTACCCTTGACCAAGGAAAATTACAAGGTAAGGGCTTATTTCACAATCTCTTCATTATCTGAGGTTTTTTATACTTAATTATCTACTGGGACCACTTTATCATCCACATCCATGTTTCTTAAAAATATATTCCAAAACATTTTTACTATTTACTAGAATATGGGTTAAAGTCATTTATACCCTTATTTGACTTTTTATAAAATGGTTTGAAAGGAATATTTCCGTCGTTTTCCAAATAAGGTCATTTTTAACCTTTTCGACAATATTATGGTAAGAATGACTTTTTTAACTTATACGGCGGGTGCAGATATTTTCCGCCGTTATAAAATCATCGAAGCTTCCCTTACAAGCTTATAAGAATATTTTCAAAGTAAATGTCTTCTTTTACAATTATGTGACTTTTAAATGATTTCAAAAAAAGAGATATTTCTCTCAAATAGTTTTGATTTCATCTATGTCAACATCCTTTGATGTATTTTAAGATTATTTGAAGTTGATTTATTATGATAAAAAACTTCCATATTGTATTAAAGGTTTTGTGATATGTTTGAATGTTGATGTGTTATTTTTATACCATTCATGGTTTATAGAGAAATTATTGACATTTCATATGCTAGTTTTAATATGAATATTTATGTTATGTTTAAACCTGATCATATGAGGAATGCATTGGACTTAATAAGTGACGGGTAGTGCCCGCTATAGCTCCTCGATGAGTTGGTAGGTCTCATGAGAAAAACTAGTGTCTTGTCACAAGGCCTTGACAAAAACTTATTTGTAGTCTTGGCACAACCCTTGACTATGTGGTTATGATAGTCTGGCATTATACATTCTATTATTATGAAAGTGGTTATTGATATTGCATGTGACTATTCGACTAGTAGAATATCCATGTGAATAAGTAAATGGAATTACTTCATTTTATCTTTTCCATATTATGCTGATGTTCAAGTTTAAAAGGCTTTTGTTTTAGTTATACATTTCCTTAAATGTTTATGTTTATTTATGAAAGTTTCTGCTATATTGGTATCTTTACTGAGCATCTGAGCTCATCCCTTTATATGTTTTATTTTTTCCAGGATGTGAAGAAATATTTTATGACTGACCTGCAGGGATAGACTATGGGATCTCAGTGTTGTCTATGGAATCAATTTTGTTGTAGTTTTTCACTTTATGATGCAATGTAACTGGGGTTAGGGCGTTACAGTTGGTATTAGAGGAAGTTTAGTACAAACCATAGAATCTAGATTTAGATAAACTCTGATTTGAGCACATAGACCTAAGATGGACTTTGAGGATTAGTATAGAAGAACTTCCTAGAATTTTGGTATTGTAGAGATTTTGTGAGTTTTCTGAGCAATACATCCATGTCTGGATACGAGCATGTAGAGGTGACTCTGGCACAGATGTACCTAGGGGTAAAACCCAAAAACATCACTTTTAGCTAGACTCGAACAAGAACTGGTGCACAACAACGGGCCTTGCTGCACTCTTGGTTACGACAATCCTGGGGGATATGCTTAGGATACTTATCATTTTCTTTACAAACTATTACGAAGGGTTTATGAGTATATACTTACTCAATGAAAACATTTTTTTATGATTATGGATTATATCCATAAACTGTTCAATTTAGGTTAAGTGTTTTACAAGTTTGGATTTATGTATTTCGATTCATAAACTAATTTATTTTATTCCATTGTTTAGAAATGGTGCCTAGTGGAAGGAATGGAAACTGTATCAATACACGCACTCCATGTAGGGATTTCCCTCCTACTCAATATAATTATAGTGGAGATGGTGATACAACTGGTGCTGATAAGCTTATCACTATACTGGGATAACTCACTTAGGTTATGAATAATAACCTTACCCGTATGGAGCACCCTGATCCGCAGTGTGGAGGATCAATGTTAGATAGCTTCATGAGGAAACAACCACCAACATTCAATGGGTGTACAAATCCACTAGTAGCGGAGTAATGGATAAATTCCTTGGAGAAAATATTTTATGCCTTGGGGAGTAGTGAAAGGGAAAAAGTTATCATGGCAGTTTACCGCCTCACTGGAGATGATGATCAATGGTGGTCATTGATCCAAAACACAAAGGAAGACGATGAAGTGTCAAATATGGAATGGAGGGAGTTTAAAGATCTTTTCTTAGAAAAATACTTTCCTTGTGACCATCGAGCAGATATGGAAATACAATTACTGAGTCAGAGGCAAAAGGAGGATGAGAATGTCGCAAAGTATGAGGATAACTTTACAAGGTTAGTGAGGCATTCTACAGATTATATATGTAACCCAAGAAGTAATATTGATTGTTTCTTTTATGGGTTAAAACCATTTCTTCATCGATATTTAGTCACATAATTCTTCTCGTCATACGAAGATTTTGTCTCATGTGCTATTAATAAAGAAAAGTAATTCTCTAAGTCTTACGACTTTAAAGCAAAGTAAGAGAAGAAGAGATCTGGTGATCACTCCAGAAATTGAAATAAGGGGAAGAAGGGAAAAGTTGAATATCTATCCTGAAGTAAATGTGGGAAGAAACACCCTAGTACTTGCTTTAAGGGAATGGGAGTCTGTTACAAGTGTGGTGAAAAAGTCCACCAATATTGTGATTGCAAGGGGAAGAAATAAGCTATCGATGTTCAATGCTACAATTTCAGGGAGATGGGACATTATGAAAATGAATGTCCTAAGCGTCAGGGTAACTTACCTCAGAAAAGGCCAAGGGGTCAAGGCCAATCTTATGTTATCACTACAGCTGAGGTAGAATCTCTGAAAGACGTGGTGGTAGGTAATTTAATGGTTTCCTCAAGTTTAGAAAATGCTTTATTTGATTCTGTATCATCACATTGTTTCATATCTTCCCAGTTTTATAAGAAAATTAGATATTTCCAATTTTATTTAACAAGGGAGTTTTCAGTTAAAACTCTTAAAAGAAGTATCATTACTACAAAGTTCTGTGAATCAGTTCCCATTAGAGCATATAAATGTTATTTATCTGTTGATCTCATCGTCATACCTATGATTGAGTTTGATATAATCCTAAGAATGGATTGGATTTCATACCATGATGCGAAGATTTATTGTAAGAAGAAAAAGGTTATGATTTTAGATGATGATGATAAAGAATACCTTATATTTAGAGCAGAATCGTCACCACCTAATTTTTATCTAGATCCACCCCCAGTAGCTCAACTAAATTCAATTATTGGGTAGGAAGAGAATGAAATAATTGTGGGTGAGGAAAGGAATGTTAAAATAAAGGATGTGAATATTGTGAAAGAATATGTAGATGTGTTTCTGGAATATTTACCTGGACATCCTCCAGAATGAGAAATTGAGTTTTCCATTGACTTAATTCCTGGTTTAAGGCCCATATCGAAGACCCCTTAAAGAATGGCCATTGTGGAATTAGTGGAACTAAAGAAACAACTAGAGGAATTGAGTAATAAGGGATTTATTCACCCCAGTGTTTCTCCATGGGGAGCCCCTGTCCTTTTTGTTAATAAGAAAGATGGATATATGAGGTTATGTATCGACTATAGGGAAATCAATACTATAACAATAAATAACAAGTATCCCCTACCACGCATTGATGATTTATTTGACCAACTGTATGGAGCTCAATACTTTTCAAAGATTGACCTTCGATCTGGATACCATCAGTTGTGTGTGAAGAAGGAAGACATTCTGAAGACATCATTTTGAACAGGTACGGGCATTACGAGTTTACAGTAATGCCTTTTGGATTGACTAATGCACCCTCTATCTTCATGGATCTAATGAACATAGTTTTCAAGGAATATCTCGATGATTTTGTAGTGGTATTTATTGATGATATCTTGGTATACTCCAAAAGCTATGAAGATCATGAAAATCACTTGCGCGTTATATTGAAGACTCTTAGAAGACATGAATTATATGGGAAGTTTCGAAAGTGTGAATTCTGGCTTCAGGATATTTATTTTCTTGGCCATATTGTCTTTAAGGATGAAATTTCGGTTGATCCTTCTAATACAAGAGCAATCCAAGAATAGCCAGCACCAATGAGTATAACCGAGGTACGCAGTTTTATTGGTTTAGCAGGTTATTATCGGCGTTTCATCCAGAATTTTGCCCGATTAGCTAACCCATTAACGAAGCTCACACGTAAGGGGGTTAAATTTATTTGGAAAAAAGAGTGTGAAGAATGTTTCAAAGAACTGAAGAGAATATTAGTAAATGCTTCTATCTTGACTCTACCATCGGGGAATGATGGGTTTGTTATTTATAGTGATGCTTTAAGGACTTGGTTGTGTCCTTATGCAGAATGATAGGGTCATTGCCTATGCATCACGACAGCTAAAAATTTATGATAAAAACTGTCCTACTCATTATCTTGAGTTATCATCTGTGATCTTTTCTTTGAAGATATGGAGACATTATCTCTATGGTGAAAAATGTGAGATATATACCGATCACAAGAGTTTGAAATATATTTTCTCACAGAAATAACTCAACATGAGGCAAATGAGATGGTTTGAACTACTCAAGGATTATGATTTCATAATACACTACCACCCGGGGAAGGAAAATAAGGTGGAAGATGCTTTGATCAGAAAGGATCATGGAGTTTTGAACAAAATGAGAGTTTAAAGGGATCCAATTTTTATGGATCTAGTAAAGTTGGATATGGGAATAACCATTGAAGGCGAAACATCAATACTTTTTCAAATGTTTTCCAAACCATCTTTACTAGAAAAGATTAAGAGTTCTCAGACCGATGATGAATAATTTAAAAATAATATTAAAGCTGTGAATGATGGGTGATTGAGTAAGTTTGTGTATGAAGATGGAATTTTGAAATTTGGGAAGAGACTTTATGTTCCCAATATACCTGATCTAAAAAGGAAATTATTAGATGATTCTCATAGTTCCAATTTCTCTATACACTCTGGGAGCACCAAAATGTATAGATATTTGAAGGAACATTTTTGTTGGGACAACATGAAGAGGGAGATTACTGATTTTGTGTCAAGATATATGGTTTGTCAACAAGTGAAATCTGGAAGGCAACAGCCTAGAGGAGTCATGAAACCTCTTCCCATACCTGAGTGGAAATGGGATAATATTATGATGGACTTTTTCATGGGACTACCAAAGACTCCTAGAAGGAATGATGAAATATGGGTCATTGTTGATCGTCTTACCAAATCAGCACATTTTCTTTCTATAATAGAAGATCTACCACTTGAACGTCTAGCAAGGCTATATATTAGTGAAGTTGTGAGACTTCATGGAGTACCCTTATCGATTGTTTCTGATCGTGATCCACATTTTACTTCAAGATTCTGGAAAATTATTCAGAAGGACTTGGATACTGAACTTCGTTTGAGCACTACTTACCACCCCCAAACTAATGGACAATCCGAACAGACTATTCAAACCTTAGAAGACATGTTGAGATCTTTCTCACTTGACTTTTAGGGTATGTGGGATCAATATTTACCTCTGGTGGAATTTTCCTATAATAATAGCTTTCATTCAAGTATTTGGATGGCACCATATGAAGTGTTATACGGAAAGAGATGTCGCACACCAACCTATTGGGATGACGTTGGTGAAATAAAACTCGAAGTCCCATAACTGGTGGAAGAAACGATGGAAAAGCTGAAGTTAATCCAAAACCAGATCAAATCAGCTCAAAGTAGGCAAAAGAGCTATGCCGATAACCGAATGAAGGATTTGGAATTTCATGTAAGAGATCATGTTTTCTTGAAGGTATCTCCATGGAAGGGAGTTATAAATTTCAGTAAGAAAGGTAAATTGAGTCCCAGGTACATCGGACCTTTCGAAATTCTAGAACGAGTTGGAGATGTAGCTTACAGTTTGTAAATGCCTCCAAATCTCTCCAAAGTTCACGATGTGTTCCACATATCACTGTTGAGAAAATACATGTCTGACCCAATGCATGTACTCACCTATGAGGAATTAGAACTAGAACCCGATCTGTCTTATTGTGAAGATACCATCAGGATTCTTGATATGAGAGAACAAGTGCTGAGAAACTATACGACTCATCCGGTAAAAGTTCTATGGAGAAACCATAAGATGGAAGAGGCAATGTGGGAACCTAAGGAACTTATGATAAAGAACCACCCGAGTCTTTTCATGCAGTAGTATTCTGGAAATTTTGAGGATGAAATTATTTTAAGTAGAGGAGAATGTAACACCCCAATCTTCCACGGTACGCTTCTCTTTGAATAATACAGTAGTGTGTGTTGTACGCAACTTTGAGTTCTAACACACCACAACCAATCAAATTAGCCGTTATGAATAGTAATACCCACTTTTTGAAATTTTATAAATATTATTTTTCAAAATGGACTTTATTTTTGGATTCAGAATATCGAAATTAGCCTAGGGTGAATTTTTGGTATTTTTCTGAAAACTTTCAATTTTTGATGAATAGTGAAAAACACGGAGTTATTAGTTAAAACTGACTTTTTACTTAAATAATTATTTATTTTATTTAAATTTATTTTAGGTCAAAATAGATACATAAAACCTATATAAGTTCAATTTAATTCATTGGAGTCAATTTATATTAATTTTAGATATATAAAAATTTTATTGAACTTTTCACCGTCTTTTACCCACCTCCTAGGAGAATTTGCAAATTCACATAAAACTTAATTTTACCGCTTCTGTGAGTAAAATTTCGAAAATCCAAGAGACACGGTTAATATCAAGGAGTAAAATTTGGTTCAATAAGATAAAAATAATTTTTTTTGAATAGTAACTTTTTACTTTTATTTACCACGGTTAAAAGTAAATAGGGTAATTAAGGGTAAAAATGATATTATTATTACCCTTACACATGTCCTAATTCTATTTTCTAAGTATAATTCGACCAAAAAACCTTAGGAATAACATATGAACCTCTTTCGTCCACTTGGATTAGATTAGGACATTTATTATTATTTAATTCAAAGAAGAGTTAAAAGAGTTAAAATCAAAGTTTAATAACTAAAAAATTTTTAATATAGGGTTATACATAAGATAAATTATATTATAAATATTCATTAGAAAGATAAAAATATTTCCTACATAATGGTATTTTATTTATAATTTTTAGACATTAAATAATTTAATTTATTTATGACACAATGATGATGCAGTAATTACCTTATTAAGGAAATATTAAAATAATTGATATTATAAATACCCAAATAAATATAATTTTAGACTTTTAATGAATTACACAAATTTTATTGGCTAATATGACATGTTAGGATTTATTAAATGAATTTTTTTTGAATTAATAAAGTTATTAAGACTTTAACAAAAATCAATTATTAAATAGTGTCAAAATTGACATAAAGGAGTTTTTAAAACAAATATTATATTATTAATTGATATAATATTCCTAAAAATATAAGATTCATCCAAAGGACATATATGATGATATTTATGTAATTAATGAACCACTTGGGGTTCTCTTGGTAGTTTATAGTAAGTTTATTAACCAAATAATATAAAAATACAAAGAGACGTGGTAACTGTCAAACTATTTAACTAAGAGTTAAATCTAAAATATAAAGTTAATATAGTGACCCAAACCTGTCTAAAACCTATTGGTTGAGTGGTTTTCGACCCATCCCCACCATATAATTTAAATAAATCAGTTTTAAGCCATTATAAACCAAATATAAATTTATTATAAAATAATACTTTATGTTTTTCCAAAAGAGCCCCTCCTCCCCCTTATAAAAAGACACCACTTATAACCAATTCTTCACACCTTCAAAGACTTTTTTCTCGACCAACCCCTGCCCAAATATCCTCTCAAATTCTCTCAATTCATCCTACGGGCCTTATTTTGATCAGAAAGACAACCTAAAGATCCCTTTTGATCAAATCAAAAGGAAGAACCCGAAGAAGAGGTAATGTTTTCACCACCCTCTTTCAAGTCCCTTTCTTCTTCCACTTCTTCTTTATTTGTTATTTCCATTCCAAAATAATAACTACAGTATATTATATATACTGTGATGTTTTTATAAATATGGTAAAACTATATTCAGTATTCTATCCATCCTTTGAATGACATGTCACCATACGTGTGTACATACGGTTTATCGTCTCCAAGTCGTGGTGTAATTGTTATTCAAAACATTATTTTTTGGATGGGTATGATATTGATGTTTAATTGAAGTAAATAATAAATATAACATTATAATGATTCTTTATATATGATATACCATCCAATTATATATTATTTTAATATCAAAAGAATGATATTTTCGCTCATTCGTATGTACGGACTACCGTCTCCACGAACGCGATGAGATTCATTCCCCATCATATCCATTCAAGACTAATTCTCATTTGATGATTAAAATTAATTTTTAATGACATGATATCATTCTGTATATGAATAAGATACAACCTACTGATAACAAACATGGCTTATGTAACAAAACATATAAAATAAAACGAGTAAGTGAACACCCGAAATGACGATAATACTAAAATATTATTAACAAAGCAATATTAAAAGATCATATATGATATAATATTTATGTATATGATTCTTGTATAATTTAATAACAATGATTTAACTATTATACAGGAGGTTAACCTACCCTCGACCAAGGAAAAGTACAAGGTAAGGGTTTATTTCACAATCTCTTCATTATCTGAGTTTGTTTATACGTAATTATCTACTAGGACCTCTTTATCAACCACATACATGTTTCTTAAAAATTTATTCCAAAACATTTTTACTATTTATTATACTATGGTTTAAATTCATTTATAGCCTTGTTTTACTTTTTATAAAATGGTTTGAAAGGAATCTTTCTGTCATTTTCCAAACATGGTCCTTTTTATCCTTTTCGACAAAATTAAGGTAAGAATGTATTTTTTAACTTATACGGTGGGTGCAGATATTTTATACTGTTATAAAATCATCGAAGATTCCATTAAAATCTTATAAGAATATTTTCAAAGTAAATTTTTTCTTTTACAATTATGTGACTTTTAAATGATTTCCAAAAAAAGAGATATTTCTCTCAAATAGTTTTGATTTATCTATGTCAACATCCTTTAATGGATTTTAAGCTTATTTGAAGTAGATTTATTATGATACAAAACTTTCATATTGTATTGAAGTTTTTGTGATATGTTTTAATGTGGATGTGTTATTTTTATTCCATTCATGGTTTATGGAGAATGTAATGACATTTCGTATGCTAGTTTTAATACGAATATTTATGTTATGTTTAAACCTGTTCATATGAGGAATGAATTGGATTTAATAAGTGACGGGTGGAGCCCGCTATAGCTCCTCGATGCATCGGTAGGTCTCATGAAACAAAATAGTATCTTGGCACAAGGCCTTGACAAAAACATATTTGTAGTCTTGGCACAAGTCCTTGACTATGTGGTTATGATAGTCTGGGATTATGCATTCCATTATTATAAAAGTGGTTATTGATATTGCATGTGATTATTCGACTAGTAGAATATACATGTGAATAAGTAAATGGCATTATTTAATTTTATCTTTTCTATATTATGCTGATGTTCAATTTTAAAAGTCTTTTGTTTTAGTTATACATTGCCTTAAATGTTTATGTTTATTTATGAAAGTTTTCGCTATATTGTTATCCTTAATGAGTATCTAAGCTCACCCATTTCTATGTTTTATTTTTCCCAGGATGTGAAGAAATATTTTATGACTTGCCTACAGGGATAGACTATGGAATCTCAGTGTTGTCTATGGAATCAATGTTGTTGTAGTTTTTCACTTTATGATATAATGTAAGACTTGTGAATATATCTAGTGTTTCCAAGGCTACTAAACTAATCGGTCTTTCGAGACATGATCTTTTGTGATCATGACAATGTTATGTAATAATGCACTGACTCTGGGTAACTGGGGTTGGGGTGTTACACCCTCATTGAATCAAAATTTGAAAGATATATTGGGTCCCACTCTAACCAAGGAAGTTGAAGAACCAATTAAAGCATTGAGACAACACATATTGGATTTATCCAAACAAATGTTCTTGAAGATGATGAGGATATTGTTGGTGAAGTTTAAGTAAAATCTATGATAGCTAAGACCATGAATATTGAGGATGATTTAGATGGTATGTAGTTTTCTTATGATCCATCTACTTTTATTCCTACTTCTACCCTTTCTTTTCCTTTTATGTACCATATAACAAATGAATATTTAGATGAATTCATATATGATCTAATGGGGGTGTTGAAAGATTTTTTATTGGTTTTGGTAACTCAATTGAGATAGTTAGAGAATAAGGTATTATTAGGGTAGTGACTTTAGTCATTTATCATATTTATCCTAGATTCCGTCATAAATTTGAACTTATGAGAAATAGGATTGAGGACTTTAATGATCATGTAGGTTCTTTGCAGGTATGTCTTTCAGATATGATAATAAATATAAACCAAAGATTTATAAATTTAGTTTTTTAGTCTTCTACATCTACTCATCCACCTCTTTCTCA
Organism: Viscum album; assembly: GCA_963277665.1. Taxonomy (NCBI): domain Eukaryota; kingdom Viridiplantae; phylum Streptophyta; class Magnoliopsida; order Santalales; family Viscaceae; genus Viscum; species Viscum album. Next base: position 75,548,232 of record OY728163.1, on the reverse strand, counting down.
TGTTGTACCATATATTTTCAATTAAAATAGAATTAGGAAACTCATAACATATGAGTTAATAGTTTTTTTATGTGTTTGAGAAAATAAGGTAGTTGGCATTTGGTGGTTTTCATAATCATGTGGTTAAGAATTTAGTTTTGGACAAAAAAAATATTTCAAACATGATGGAAGAGGTAGAGAGGCTATTAAAAGTGAAATTGAATTATATCTTATCATAATAGTCCCAAATTATGACATGAAATATATGTTTAGATCATTGTCTAGTGACCTGAGGAAGCCCCTCTTGACCTAAGAATATAAGTCTCATGTCGAAAATCTATTATTTCTAACTCCTATTATAGAATCATTCATGGAAAAAACAGGGGATTATTTTTAGTAACTGTAGCATGGATCAAGAACAGTAAATGATTTTACTAGTTTGATAGATCCCTACTTATACATTTCCATCATAGAACCTCCTACCTTACCCATTACCTCAACCCCTCTTACTACAACCTCCTCCATTAATCCTTTAGTCTTTTCTCCTAGAAAATTTGTACAATACCTTCATCTTTTTTTCAGAAGTGTGGTAATCAAAGATCCTCCTATAAAATCTATACCCCAACCTACCCAACCTACCTCTGCCTTTACCACCAAGGTAAAGGACCCTAATCTTCTAACTAAAATCTTGGATGTGACAAACTCTGACTCTAATTAAAATTCTTAATGGGGACATTAATTTTAATATTTTTATAATCATTTGACATATTAATTAAATATTATTTTTACATTTATTTTTGTTTATTATTTTATAATAATTTTATCTTTGGTACAATTTTTTATAATCCCTAAAGGGGCAGAAATTGTGACATTAATTGAAGAGATTAAGTAATTTAGGAAATCTTTGAGAAATAAATAAAATCTTGAAAAAAATTAGATATTTGGCATTCTATTTTTCAATTTTTTCCAAACATATCTATGTTGAATTCAATTCATTTCATTTTATATGACAATATTTTTTATTGTCAAAAGATGGGAAATTTTTGGCTTATTCTAGCACTTCCTTATTTTAATGATCCCAATTTATATTTATTGTGATAATAATGAATTTCATGTTTTATAGTAGTCAATTTTTTTCTAGGAAAAATGATAAAAATAGCTAAGTCTTGAAGTAACCATGATAACCTATCACATGTTTAATCAACCTACCATATAAAGAAGTTGAACTGGCCATGAAGGTAAAGTTACTATGTGGAAGTGATCAAATATTGTACTCTAACTGATCACATATACATTCAACTGACTACGCGTCAGATGTAAATTTTTCGTTTAAGTCTTGAAATGACTCCATGTTGAACTCAAAGTGATCATATGTTTACAGAACCTTCAACATGTTGAAGATATAGTGATAGAACAAAGGATTAAACCTCCCTCCTGAACAATTAAATTACCATGTGTCGTGTGATGACATATTTTTATGTCTTGAACTGGCTGTGAGTGTACATGTGTTTATATGTGTAATGTAATGAATATAAGAATAGAGTAACCTTCCAAAAGAACAAAGGATCCTACTTCATGAAGGGACATGCCTACCGTATGAAGAGATGAACCAACCACATGAAAAAATGAACTGACTGCATGAATAAAATAAGTTACTATAAGAACAAATATACTAGCCATGCCAAGTATCTTTCAACTAACTATGCCAACTAACCTTGAGTAGATGATCATGAAACCTAAGTATACATGGGGAATTGCTGACCCTATATGATCATGGGGGAAAGATTTGACTTTATAAACAAAGATCTCACACACTGATAACCACATGGAAATCATACAGTGGTCGAGGTATCACATAGTAGAAAATAAGAAGAGAAACTAACTTCATTAGCAATTCTATGGACTCATGCCACTCTGAATAGTTCACAATAGATGATCAGGAATACCTGACCTCATGAATGATTTGATCACCATGCATAAACCCCATCATCATCCCTAAAAAGATAAATTCAAAACTATAACTATCTCAACTCACAATTCTCCTTGGATGTCCAAAACAACTATGATAATGTGATTTATAAGGAAAAATACCCAGGATATGATATTTATTTATTAAAAACATGTATCAGATAAAAAATATGCATTTCATCATATCATAATGAGGGGTATTATAGTATGGGACTAAGGGAATGTGACCCAATTCAAAATTATATAAAACATATTGGTATTGAAACGTTATTCTCAATATCATAATTGCAATGCAGTAGACAGATAGTAAATCTGAAGTCCTAAAAAAGTAGATAAAACTGCAACAAAAAATAATAATAATAATAATAATATTATTGTTATTATTATTATTATGAAATTCTTATTTAACAAATCGAGTAGGGATACTTTTTTCCTCCCCCACCTTCTTTCACATCCCTATTTTTTATTTAATTCTATTTCCTATCAAACAATTGGAAAGTGAAACCATAGTGCCCTTCCCTTCTCTCCCTACAACGTGATGTCCTGCACAGTCTTCATCACAAGAATGCTAGCCACATACATGATTGAAACCCTTCTTTAGTTGTCTTCATTGATCTCCATGTGGATAATACCCACCTCCATCATTGATAGGATCATGAATTGAACATCATGCATGCAATGAATTCCATCCCCCACCATTCACCGTCACTCATCATTATTGCACCATCCTCATTGAGCCCCACAATCACCCAAACCATTGTTGAAATCATTCCATCATCAGACATTAGATGGGCTGGTTGTAACACCCCAGGTTTTTATGAAATATTTTTTTTCATGTAAATTAATTTTTTTCGATAGCTTGTATAACACGTAACATTGAGTTTTAACGAACCATGACATACTATAAATATTATTTTTTAAACATGACCTTTATAACATAGCCGTTAAACATGGTTCTATGAATAGGAATAAAAACTTATTAAATATTAAGTATAATTTTTTATATAATGAAAATATATTTAAGAAAAGAACATAATTTTTAGTAAAGACTTTATATGCCTTGAAAATACTTTTTTCTCTAAAAAATGATTTTTATTGACTTTTATGAAGAAATGATAACATATTTTTTTGAAAAGTTTAAAAAAATGGAAAGAATAAAATAATTTTTTGTATCAACTTGTCAAAAATATCTTCAGGTGATGTTTTTACAGTTTTTTTGAAAAGCTTGATTTTTCTTATGAATAGTCAAGAACATGTTTTTTTATTAAAAACTACCTTTTGTTTAAAGAATTTAAAATTTTACCTATTATTTAAAAATGTTTTAAAAGTAAAATTAATTAAATTTTATTATAATTAATTCAATATAGGTAATTTTAATCAATTTCATATTGAATTTTGATATTAAAACTTTCTATACTTTTGAAACTTTTCTCTTTGGAAAACTGCTTTTTCGTTACATATGTAGGATTAATCATAAATTGAATTCCGCCACTTACGTGATTTGAATTTGATAAAAAAGATTTGATATTTGGAATAATAATAATTTAGATTATATAATGAGTTAAAATTAATTTTTTGTAACAAATATTAATAACTACAGTAAAATTTAATTATCGTGGCTATGGTTAAAACAGGGTTTTGCGTGTTACATGCACTTGTGTTAAAATAAATTTTCCAAATACATACAGTTTTTATTCAATAAATTAGATTTCATATTTAGAATAAATTGGAGGAAATTATCTAATAAGTCCCATTTTATTTTTATTCTTAAATGTTAAATTACCTAGGTAAATAAAAAGATGCAAGTAACCATAGTGAAAACTAAAATGGTAAAATTAATTAAACTTAAATGTTAAGGAATAACATGTTCAAAACATGTGTTTTCTTTGTGATGGAGATATGGATCGACCATATAATCCCCAAAATACACTATTGATCAAATTTTGAGGAACTTGTGGTGAGAGTGACTTCCCATTATTCAATAGTTTTGGGTATTAACAAAATGTCAGTCCTCCCCCATTATAAAAGGTCATCTTCCCCCCTTATTCACACATCTTAATCCCATTGGCTCTACCAAACCATTAACAAATCATTCCCCAAAATAATTATCCATGTTCTATAGAGTCTTTTGATCCCAAAATACAAATCCTAAGGTACTTAATGAGAGATCCAAAGGAGGTTGTTCTAAAAGAAGGTAATTGTATCCATTGATCTCTTTCTTTTCACTTCTTATCTTACCATATTCATTCATGTATTAACAATTGCAATATAATGAAACCAATATATACCATATAATAAGATGTTATTAGGTTTATCTAATCACATATATCCCGCACCTCTTCCATCAAATAGAAAATGAAATTTTCGATTGTGTGTACATAAGACTACCACCTCGTGAACCGATGTTATTTTTTTCTATCACCACCTCTCACAACTAGATATTGTAACACACTGAGATTTTGTGTAGTATTTTTTTCAAATGAATTTATTTTCATTGATGTATTTCATTCATTAATTCAAACATTCCTTTCACACAGCACTGAAATAGCTTGCGCTACATGCAACACTGGCTTGACGTACATTACACACAACACTGAGATTCTATGAAACATCATTTTATTGTTAGAATTATTTAAACGATATTGTTATAACCTATCTGATATAATTTGTAATATGAATAGTAATAAATATTTTTAAAATATTTTTTATAATGGTTTTATATAAATAAAACATATTTATTATAAAAAAGTATAATTTTTTGTAAAGTATTTATATGTTTAAAAATACTATTTTTTTCAAATGAATTGGTTTTCATGTCCTTCTATAAAAAAATTAATTTTATACACTTTTAGAAATTTAACATGATAAAATAAAATTTATTTTTTAATTCATAATATCAAAACTATCTTATACTAAATTTTTTATATTTTTCTGAGAAACTTCATTTTTTTAATGAATAGTGAAAAATACTTTATTTTAGTTAAAAATTTCATTTTCATATAAATAATTATTAATATTAATTTATATTTTAATTTTGTTTTAAAGTCAAGATAGTTAAATTATACATATATTAAACCAATTTAGTTCATTGGAATCATTTTTATATTGAAAATGGGTTTAAAAACTTATTGAACTTTTGAACGTTTTTTACTTTAAAAACTTGTTTTCTTTCCACGTCTACGACATTAGCGTTAAACTTAATTTTACAACTTCTGTGACTTGAATTTTTGAAAAATGGACATACACCATTGTAATTAGTATGATATTTTTAATCTAATAAGATTAACGTAATTTTTTAATAAAAGGATAGTGAAAGTGATTAAAATTAATCAGAGCGATTAAGGTGAGATTATGCTTAATTAGTGACTAAACCTTAATCTTAAGGACCAAAATGACATGGACAATTTTCCCAAAGGCATTGTCTTCCAATAATTAAACCATATCCTCTCTTGGTACGAATTTTATGGGGTTTTGGGATATTATTAAATGGAAGTTCCCGATATTAAAGGTTAAGTAATGAAAAAGACAAAAAAATGAACTTTCTATACATTTAACATTTATAAAACTTTGAGATATGTAAAAAACAACATATGTTAGGTTATAGATATCCTTATGAAATATAAATGGGTTATTTTTAAAATAATAATTTATCTATAATTTTTAAAGATGATTTAGTTACTTAAATGCTTAAGAAATGTCAATGTAGTGATTATTTAGTTTATAATTTACTAAAATAAATGATACTAGAAATTTTAAAAGTGAAATGAGTTGATTGAATTATTGTATTTAATTATTTTTATAAGATTAATATATCATTTTACACATATTTAAAATTAATATATTTTAATTCCAATATTATTTTGATATTTTAAAATTAAAATTAAATAAATAATGTCAAAATTAACATTATTGTTACTTTACAATAAATGATGTTTTATTAAAGGATTTAAAATTAATAAAAAACTATATCTCGACAAGTGATTTTTAAGTGATAAAAATATTAAATATTGTCAATTTATGGACCAATTTATCTTTTTATAATTAACTTATTGACTCACAGATTGTAAAAATATTGTTAGCACGGTCCGAGTTTAAGCAGTGTTTTGATCGTCAGATGTGCTTGTTTTCAAACATAATTTCCAAAACACATGAGATTTTTATTTTGTAAATTAGGTATAATATTTATAATTCAATGGCTCTATATTATATAAAAAATATCACTTTAGTTTATTGTTAATGATTAAATTACATAGGTTAGAAAACTAGATGCTTTGATAAAAACCAAAATAATAAAATTGGGGAATCATAGAAGCTAAGGAACCAAATTAGTAAAATGAAAATATTATTGTGTGGTAAAGTTTTATTTCGAAAATAATTTAAAATTAATCCATTATTTTTCCATTTTTTAGGAACATTAGGTAAAGGAGACCTTCCATTATCGAATACATTTTTGTATTTACAAGAATTCCACTCCCCCTCTATAAAAATGCAAGCACTCTAACCCTTCCTCACACCTCTCAAGCCATTATGGATCATCCAAAATCTTTCAAAATACTCTCCCAAAATCCCTAACTTCCTCTTTGAATCCTAAATTTGGTAAAAAATCTTTCCAAATAATCCCTTTGGTGCAAACCAAAAGGAGTTACCCGATTAAGAGGTAACACCCTCCCTCAAGCTCCTTTCTTTTATTTTCTTTCTCCACCATCTTAACTATCATTATCTCATGTTTGTATAACAACACCAGTATAATAAATATACTAATATGTTTTTAGGATAATGTTTTGACCTACACTTACACACTCTTCCATTTAATGGGTAACAAACGTAATGCTTACATGTACGTCGAACTATCGCATCACGAAACGATGATTGATCATTTTTCTTTTACCGCATCTCATGGTTGAAATTATGATGGACACTGTATTTATATATGATATTTATCATGTATTTATTCTTCTCTAATTTTTATTTAAAACATACCTTAATTCTTCCCATCTTTTTAAAATATGATAATTTCATTTGAGGAAGTGTGGACTATCGCCCTCTCAAAGTGATATGATTCGTTCACACACTACCTGGAATGTATTAAGGATCCGTTTACTAAAATTATATGATATAAATGATATAATAATGCTGCTTTAATAATAATATATATACATATACGACTTTTACTTTCTTTTTTTCAACATGAAAATTAAACGGAAATAGAGTTCATGTGTATGTATGACCTACCGTCTCGATGAATGGTGAATTCTGTTTCATACCTCTATATTATATAGATTATTATAATGAAAATATATTGAATATAAATGATGTTTATATCATGTGTTACATTCCAAAAATCATGATATAAGTATAAGGACCAAATATATAACAAAATAATGCACATGCAAAGAACAAAGTGAATATTACCCAAATTGAAAACTTAACATAGAATTGTTAACAAGTGGGTAATATAAAGTCATAATAAAACAATATTTGGTATTATTTATAAGAATATGATTCTTTAAAATATGTATAATAAACATAAATTTATTATATATGAATATTGTACGATTACGAAGAGAGTCAAGACACAAGGTAAGGGAATTTCATTTCACTTTTTATTTCTGTGAGATACATGCTTTATTCATCACTCATTCCTTTTATGTGGTGTGTATATTTCCCATAGATGTATTCTATTATTATTATACTTCAAATTATAGATATTTACATATCTTTTTTATGATCTTTATCTCATGGTATTTATGTTTCAAAAGTTACTAAATCGGTAAAGTAATTTTGTCTCAATTTGCCTTCTTTGAGACACATGTCATGTTATGCATCTATATCTTTCCATAAGGTGTATATACTACCTTTGAAATTTTATATCAATTGATGTGGATGTTTTTTAATACATTTTACCACATATTTTATTCTTTTATAGTGTATTTTAAATGTTGAAATAATGTATTTTAATTAATAATCACAAACTGTTGTCAATTTTATACATTGGTTTTAAAATATTATTTTTTTATGAAAATATGTTTCTTTTTTATTATTTATGTCACCTTAAATAATTTTGAAATTAATTCATTCATTCTTATTCAACATTCTTTTATTATTTTGCTTTTATTTAAATTTAAATTTTTCTTTCTTTTTATTCTTTCATTATTTCAATTATTTTGTTTTTTAATATAATTTTTTTATTAATTGTTTAATTTAATTAATTCATCAGTAAATAAATTTTAACTTCTGTATTTGATCATGTAAACAATTAAATTAATTTTAATGATTTAATTCATTTATTTAATTATTTTTTTATACTTCTTTTTAATTTAATTTCTTTATTTCATTAATTCTTTTAATTAATTAGTTAATCAGTGATTTAATGGAAGTAACTCACTATAAATAGGTTATTGTTTAATTTATATGTATAAAATATAATCTACAATTAATTCATTATTGAATATTAATATTATTTTGTTTAAAAAATTGTGTGAATCATAATTTTTTTAGTTATTTAGTAATTTCATTTATTTTGTTTTAAGTTGAATTAATTTATTTAATTAATTCTTTAACATTTTTTTGTTGATTCTTTATTTTTCAAGTGACATCTTGACGATGACTCGTTGAATCACCGCCACCTCCATCCCCTCGACTCCTACCGTCTACCTCTTCCAAGTCACCGTTCCAGTTCAACGATGACTCCACTGTCACCACTGAGCTATCCCACCGCCACCGCCACCGCCAAATTCTACCATTCCTCTGCTCCGCATCCACAGCCACTGTTGCACATCCCATCTCACCATCACCGCTCCTCTGCTTTCCCTCCACCACTTCTCAGTGTCCGCCAGGCCCTTAACTAACGGTGACTACTCCCAATCACCATTCTCTCCCAGACACCGCCACATCTCACCGCCTGTTCATTACAACATCATCAACAAAAAATCTCACAACAGCACAAATCAAAACAATGTTGCAAGAACAACTATATATTCATTCAAAATAAAGTGCAGCGGAGAAGAAATTTTAAGAACAACACAAATTCTACAGATGAAGAAGATTTAACACTATGAAAACTCACGGATAAACTCCAAATTTTGAAACCATATCCAGCAGCGCAACCCAGATCTAAGAAAATTGTAATACCCATTTCCGAACCAGGAATGAACCAAGCTCCCCTCGCTTCACTTTCATAGATTTGGAACCCTCGCGGTGCACCACCGCGAACCAGATCAGTACCACCACCGGATGACGGATCTGAACTAGTTGAACCCTCGGATGTCCCTGTCTCACCTCATCCGCTAGCCGATACCTCCCCCTCCAACTGCTGCTTCGATACGCCGCGGAAGCTCCTCTCTAACCACCGATCATGATTGAAGCTGCCATCCACCGGTGTCTGCACCTCGGTGCACTGCCTTTTCCCTGATCTTCAAGCTCGTGCCACCTCGACCCTCGCCGCACCTCACCCACGACCCCACCTCCCCTGTCCCTCTCCACCCCCATCGAACCAGACCCCCCTCATTTTTCTTCTTCTAATTTTAATATAATATATATAAAATAATAATAACATATATATATACATAAATATAAATTTAATTAATACAATATATTTTTAAACAAACTAATTATGTAAATATAATAATATAAATAAAAATTCATTTATTTTTGTATATATTTAAATAACAATAATTATTTATATTTATAATTTATAATTATTTTTTATAATAGTAATTAATGGGTAAATTTATTAAAAACCATTTGTTGTTTTTATTTAACTACTTTTTTGTATTAAGTGGTATTTATTTTCTTTTATACATGCAGGGGGGGTCATGCTCAATGGCGGGGATGTTGATTCTATTAGGAGGGAATTCTGTTTCCGGTGACTGTGAAAGAGGAAGGAGCAAGGTGATCGTGGCACATAGGGAATTTTAGAGTGAAGTGATCTATTAGGAAGGTATTTTTTCATTCATCTCCGACACGTCCTAGCGAATTGGGGGGACAAGCAGGACTAGACCACTTCTCGAGATCATCCCTCCAACCACCACTACTCGGGAGAAGACCACTTCAAGGATTCCACAACTTCACTTCCATGAGAAGAATCCATGACTTCTATCCACTTCAAGACATCACGACTTTATCCTCCCCAAGTAGAAGATTAGACACAACAAAGTATCACACTTCTCGATTCCCAAGGAGGGAGATCGAGAACACCTTGTCATCACCATCAGGCAGGAGCATATCACAACTAATCAGGCATTTGGAGATTTCTGGAGGTCAAACAAGGAGATGAAACACTTCTATCATTTTCTATGTTTTCTACATTTTTCTACAACATGAATTACATTGTGTTAAACTCTTCTAATTTTTTGAATTCAATCATGATGCTAGGCTGATTTCCCTAGGGGAAATAGGCTGATCGATTAAATTTGATATTCCCTCTGTTTATGCACTTATTTCCTCTACTAGTTCTCTCTCCCTCAATCTTCAAATAGTCATTCTTTTCAAAACATCAAGTATCAGTGGAAACTGAATTTGATTGGATTCAATTTCGAACTGTTTTCAATCTGGGGATTCCACTGAAAATTTAATCCAGCTCAAGAGAGAGAGACTCACTGAGTTCAACCAACAATTTGAACTCAGTGATATCTAGTTTCACCCACTAATTGATGGAATGGATTCTATAGTTGAAAACTATAGGGATTATTCAGTTAGAAGTTGACCAGATGATAAATCTGGAAAACTACATTCAACCAGATCCAGATGTTTTGTTTTAAGTGCATGAACATGGGAAATCATATTGAAGTCGGCCAGTCAAATTCCCCTTGCTCGTAACTTGGTAGATCTCACCGTCCCTGCTGCTTGTTTCTATTGTCTTCTATTTTCTTGTTTTCTTGCAGTCTCTCACTTGTTCATTCACACACTCACAATTTCATTCAATTCACACCATCACCACCAACTTTCATAGTTTGTTTGTTTGTGTTGTTTTAATTTTTTTTGTCTTAAGCACATTACCAGTCTCTCCATGTGGTTCGACCATGTCTTACCACTGTACTAGGCAGTCAGTAGGTTTATAATTTCAAATTTTCTCACGCTCAATGACGCAAGACGTCAAAGTTTTACGGTGTTGCGGGGGAGGGTGTATACGATCAATTAAAAAAAACAATAAAAAATCACATATAAAAAACAAAAAAAAATATAAAAAAGTGTAAAACACAAAAAAAAAAATCAAAAATACAAAAAAATATTTTAAAATAAGAATTATAAATTAAAAAAAACTGTAAAAATTATTCAAGAAAATAAAAAAAATAGTAAAACTATTACTGCATGAAAACTAGGTCTAAGTTTGACACCTTAGAGCCAATTTTCCCTGAAATTGAAAAGAACCTAAAGGACTTGAAAAAGAAAAAAGGAAGTAAAAATGGAATTCAACAAAGAGATTGAGAGTGAGAATCAGAACATGAATAATCCACCTCCTGAAAACATGAACCTGTCGGGTAATGAAATTGATGAGACATAGTCCGAGTGAGTTTTTGCTGCCTTCTGTCTTTAGTAACCCATCTTGCATTAGGCTCTCTCATATATCAAGGAACTATGAAAATAAATATTCAATGTTGTCTCAACTTCCAACCTTCAATGGAATGCTAAGTGAATACTCTATTGATTCCATTAGGAGTTTCTATTGTAGTGTCCAACAGCTTCCACTTAGGGGCCTTAGTGAGGAACATCTGAAGTTGATAGTTTTCCCCTTCTGCCTCAAGGGAAATGCTAGGACTTGGTTCCAACAGTCACAGGAGGAGCTTTTTGTCTCATGGGATCAAGTGTACATTGTTTCCACAATGAAATTATATCTTAGGATAATGACATATGAGATTAGGCATAAGATCACTGGCTTATTGCAAGATGAAGGGGTGTTGTTTCATGAATCCCAAGACAGATTTAGAGGATTACTTAAGAAGTGTCCAAATTACCAGTGAACCCCCCCCCCCAATTTATCATGGAAACATTCTAGAATAGCCTCATCCCTTACCACCAAATCTTGGTGGAGTAGTCTACTGGAGGGGACTTTATTGATAGGATAGTTGAAGAGCTCAAACATATTTTCATAACATTGGAACAAAACTCCCAGCACAATTTCTCTAGAAAAAGAACCATTGTTAGGATAGAAACCACCCCATCCCATCAAGATAAAGCCCAAGATTCTAGGGTTTTCAATGAGAACACTCACACCACTCTTAGAGAGAAATGCCACCACTGTGGCATGTGTGGGCACTCACAGAAATGATGTCCCAACATAAACATGTTTTCCCACTCTCATGAGAGTGCTAATTTTATTGGCTATAGTCCTAGGATGTAGCATAGGGAAGACCCTTTCTCAAACACCTATAATGAAGGTTATAGAAACCACATAAACCTATCTTGGAGGGAGTAGAGAGTCCTTTAATCTGCTACCCCTCCTGGACTCCAGTAGCCTCCTATATAGCAGTTCCAACCCCAAAACAAGGATGAGTCATCCAATTAAAAGTATGAGGTTAGATTAATTTTTCAACAATTGATAAAATAATTTTATGAACAAAAGAAAAGAAATTACTTTGATAAAAATCAAATTGACCAAGAATGAAAAATCTGGAAAATCAATTGGGGAAGTTGGCTAGGGATATGGGCAGTAGAGACAAAGGTTGGATGCCCAATACCACTAAAGCCAATCCCATGGAAACTTCTATGGATATGACCACCAGAAGTTGTCTCTAAACCCACCAAGATCCTAGGAATGAACCTCAAAATGTTGAAAATAAAAACCTGGATGAATCTAAAAATTTGAATCTTGAAAAAACTAAATCTGTAAAACTTGACCATAGCACTGGGAACCCCCTGGTTCCTATTGTTCCAGCTAAAAAACCAACAGAAATTGACTTTAAAAACAATGTTTATGAAGGTAAGAAAAATCATGAAGAGGAATATGAAGGGATGCCCCCAATTATGAGAAATGTTTCCCATGTAATCCCTTTCCCATAAAGAATGAAAAAACCAACCCATGATTCTGAACTCTTGAAATTTTTCAAAGTGGTTAAAAATTTGAACATTTATATTCCATTCCTGGAAGCTCTAATTCAAATCCCATTATACTTAAAACCACACAAGAAATTTTTCTCAAACAAAAAAACCCTAGAAGAGTTTTCCACCTATAGTCTAACAGAGGAGTGTAGTGCTGTTTTGAAAAATATTCTGACTCCTAAGCTTCATGATCCATAAAGATTTGTCATCCCTTTAACCTTTAGGGATAAAGGTGGTATGTTTAAATTCTTGTGTGATTTGGGAGTTAGCATAAATCTGATTTCTCTATCACTCTTTCATCACTTGAAACTAGGAGTTCCCCAAACCACCACTGTTGTGTTGCACCTTTCTGATAGATCCATTACTCACCTTGTGGGTAGGGTTTATGATTTTATAGTGGGAGTAGTTACAATATTTTTTCATGTATAATTTCTATTTCTTGATATAGTGTGACTAGGAGGTTCCTATTGTCCTTGGTATGCCCTTCCTGGCCACAGGGGGAGCTGTGATAGATGTCTCTAAGGGGGAATTGATATTCAACTTGGGTAAAGAAAGGAAGAATTAAATTTGTTTAATAAAATCAAAGAACCCACCCACCCAGTCTTTCCCAAAGATGAGTTGTTAGTTATTGGTGGTACCGTTGATGAAGAGGAAGATGAGTTCTTGAGGATGCTAGAAGAGATCAATAATGTACCTGAGATTCCTACTACCACTTTCATGGGGATCAGCTCAAGTAAGGAGAGAGAGTCTATTAATGAGTATGAGGGGGAGTTTTCGGAGTACCTAGATGAGTTTTCTTTGGAACACATTCTACGCCCAATATAATAGTATAAGTGTGAGAAAAAAATTTCTAGAAGTTCTAGTGATGAGGGGGAAGCCTTCTATACTATATTTTTCAGGAGGCAGCATGAAGACCTTGGCCCAACCAGGCCCAAGTGTCTTCCATCTAGTGAATCACCACCCATTCTTGAACTCAAATACCTCCCTACACATCTAAAATATTCCTTTTTAGGAGATATTCCCACCCTTTATGTGATTATTTCATCTAAGTTGGAGGAATGTTAAGAGGAAAACCTTCTGAGTGTTTTGAGGAAATTAAAGTCTATCATTGGCTGGACAATATCTAAAAAAAGGGGATAAGTTTAGAATTATGTATGCACAAAATTCCAAAGGAACCTGAGTGTAAGCCTATAGTGGAATCCCAAAGGAGAATCAATCCAAAAAATAATAAAGTTGTTAGAGAAAAAGTGATCAGACTGCTTAATGTTGGGACAATTTTTTCCATTTCTAACAACCCTTAGGTAATCCCTGTCCATGTGGTCCCCAAATAGAGTGGTGTGATAGTGGCCACCAATGACAAAAATGATAAAATACAAACAAGGGTTGTGAACACATGGAGGGTCGTTATAGATTATAGGAAGTTGAATTCTTCCACAAGAAATGACCAATTTCCCATGCCATTTTTTGACCAAATATTGGAGAGATTGGCAGGAAATTAATATTTCTATTTTCTTCATGGTTACTTTGGTTAAAACCAAATTTCCGTTTCTCTTGAGGATCATGGAAAACCCACCTTCACTTCTCTATTTGGGATATTATCCTATTGACAGATGCCCTTTGTCTTATGTGTTTCTCCTTCTACATTTCACAGGTTCATGATGGTCATATTCTCAGATATGATGGAAAGAATAATTGAAGTTTTAATGGATATTTTCTCTATTGTGGGAAGAAATTTTGATAATTGTCTAGAAAATCTGAAAGATGTGCTGGAAAGGTTCCAGGAGACCAATTTTCTCTTAAACTGGGAAAAGTTCCAATTCATGGGTATTGAAGGTATTTTCATGCATCACAAAGTGTCTAAGAGGGAGTTGGAGGTCGATAATGCCAAGGTTGAGGTTATCCAAAAATTTCCCCCACATGAAAATATTAAGGGAATCATAAGTTTTTTGGGATATGTTGGGTTTTACAAGAGGTTCATCAAGGACTTTTCTAAGATTACTAAAACCATGTTCTCACTACTGGTTAAGGACACACCCTTTTTGTTTGATGAGAAATGTCTACAGTCTTTTAATCTTCTCAAGTAAAAGCTGACCACATCACCTATAATCAATGCCCCAGACTCACAGCTCCCATTTGAGGTAATGTGTGATCCTAGTGATTTAGCTTTAGGTGTTTTTTAGGGTAGAGGAAGGATATGAAGTTTCATGTCATTTACTATGCCAGTAAGTTGTTAGATGATGCACAAAATAACTATTAAATCACTGAGAAGGAGTTGGGTGCTATGATTTTTGCATTGGAGAAATTCATATAAAATTTGATAGGCTCCTGAGTTATCATTTTCATTGATCATGTAGCCCTTAAGTACTTACTGGCTAAGAAGGATTCTAAACCAAGTCTAAGGATATGGACCATGCAGTTGTAGGAATTTGATTAGGTCATTAAGGATAATAAAGGGGATGAAAATATTGTGGATGACCACTTGTCTAAGATTCGAAACAACCAATGTGAGGAGCCAAGAGATACAAACACTTTATTACACTACCACACAACTGGGCAAGGCCAGCGCCGACCTTTATCAACGCTAACGAAAAAGCGCTGATAAAGGGGGTACTTTTATCAACGCTAAAAAAGCGCTGATAAATGGTAACTTTATCAACACCAAAAAAAGCGCTGATAAAAGTACCCCTTTATCATCACTTTTTTTAGTGCAGATAAATGTACCCCCTTTAACATCGCTTTTTTTTAGCGCTGTTAAGGGGTACCCCTTTATCAGTGCTTTTTTTAGTAGCACTGATAAAGGGGGGTCTTTATCAGTTCTTTTTTTAAAAGCGCTGATAAAGTGTCTACTTCCAAAAAAAATTATTAAAAATATATATTAATATTTAAATATATAGATATAGTTATATTGATATAAATATAATATATATATTTTAAATATACTTTTAAATATATTTTAGATTAGTATAAATATACAGTTACACTTAATATATAAGATATTTAGTTGAAATGACTTATAAAAAAATTTTAAAAAAAATTTAATTATTAATTTGCTAATTATTATGGAGTAATAGTCATTTAATAACAATTTAAAGACTAAAAAAATTAAAAAAATTAAAAAAAGATCCAAAATATGTTGAAAACGCAACTCAAACTTCAAACAGCCGTAACTTTTGATCCGGGTGTCCGTTTGAGCTCTACCACATATCAAATTGAAGCCTGCGACGAGCTCTACACTACCATAATTAGAAAGATCCCAGATCAAGGTTTTTTCAAGGCCAAAAAAAGGCCTAGATGGCCTCCAAAACTGAGTTTTTATTCAGGGTACCCTGATTTTTTAACATTTTGTGGATTTTCAACCTCATTTAAGGGGGTATTATTGGATTTTTTTGTGGGGACTGAATTTATTCCAAGGTATTACATTCATATTGATATTATGTTATTGGAATTTTATTGTTTTTTATAATGCACTACTATTTATAATCAAATATATAACTATATGTACATATTTTTTATATATTCTCACCTAAAAATTTAATTATAAATATAAATAATAAAATATATTTACATATAAAATATATTATCTTTATCTAAATAATAACTAATATTCATTTTATTTAAAATACAAATATATGAATATTTATATACCTATATATTAATTTAACTATATATATATATTAATATAACTATATATATATATATATTAATATAACTATAAATATATATATTAATATCACTATAAATATATATTAATATAACTATATATTTATATTAATATAACTATATATATATATATTAATATAAATATATATTACTATAAGAATAAATATAACTAAATATATATATAAATAAATAGATATATCACTAATAGGAGAACAAATCAATATAGGGGAGTGGCAAAGGCTTCAGGCGTGCAGGGGGAGGTCTCGAGATCAAATCTGGGTAAAGGCAGGGATGCGCGCGCATGAGTGAATCTGGGGCTAGCGCTGATAAAGGGTGGAGGGGTGCGTGTGGGCACTGGAGGGGGGAAGAAAAGCACTGTAAAAGTGAGGCTCAAGCGCTATAAAAGCCCCCCCAGTTGGCATGATTTTTTTAATTTTTTTAATTTTTTATTTTTTTAACTTTTATCAGCGCTTTTGTTTTAGTGCTGATAAAAGACCCCATTTATCAGGGCTATTTTTGAGCGCTAATAAAAGGGGTCTTTATCAGCGCTTTTTGGAGCGCTGATAAAGGGGACCCCCCCCCCTTATCTTCACCGGTATTAATAGAACTTTTTCTAACGCTGTTAAAGGCCATTTTTAGCGCTGATAAAAGCCATATTTGTAGTAGTGTTTCCTGATGAACAGTTGTTTGCAACTTCTATGAAACACTTTTCTTGGTTTGTAGACTATGAAAACCATATGGGAATTGGTTTCATGACTAAGGACCTCCACAAAAACCAAATAAGGTGGTTCATTTCTGAAATGAAATATTATTTTTGGGATGACCCTCTTCTCTTTAGGTGGTGTGTTGATTGTATTTTGAGGAGATGTGCTGCTGAGGATGAAATGATGCCCATAATTCAGATCTTCCATTCATCACCTTGGGGTGGCCACCATGGAGGAGAGAAGACTACTCAAAAGGTTTTGTAGGGTGGTTTATACTGGCCTACTTTGTTCAAATATTCTATGAGTTTAGTCATAGGCTGTGAAAAATTTAAAATACTAGGAAATGTAGGAAGAAGGTAGGAACTACCTTAAAAGGAATTGTGGAGGTAGGAGTTTTTGATGTATGGGGCTTGGAATTCATGGGATCATTCTTGTCCTCTTATGGGAATGATTATATTTCAGTTGATGTGAACTATGTGTCCAAATGGGTTGGGTCAGTAACTCTACCCAACAATTCAACTGCTAGTGTTGTGAAATTTATTAAGAAAAATATTATTTCCAAGTTTAGTGTTCCTAGGTAATTCATCACTAGCAATGGTACTAACTTAAAAAATTATATTTTTAAAAGTTTGATGGAGAAATATAGATTCTCTCATAGGACAAGTACCACCTACCACCCACCATCTAGTGGGAAGGCATAAGTGTCTAACAGGAAGCTTAAGCATATTTTAGAGAAAATAGTTTCTAGCTCTAGGAAGGATTTCTCAGTAAAGCCGGATAAGTCTATTTCAGCCTATATAAATGCTTAAAAGACTCCCATAGGGATGTCACTATACATTATCCCTTTTGGGAAATCATGTCATCTACCTATTGAGTTGCAAGAAAAGTCTTTTTGGGTAGTGAAGGCCCTAAACATTGATTTCAAGTCTGCAAGTGAGAGTAGGTTGTTAGAGATGAGTGATTTGGAGGAGATAAGTAGAGAATATTATGAGAATGATGAAATTTAAAAACAAATAACAAAGGTCTTTCATGACTCAATCATTAAAAATAGGTACATTAAGGTTGGTCAGAGGGTCTTGATTTTTAATTCTAGACTAAGACTATTTCCAGGAAAGTTGAAGTCTAAGTGGTCAGGACCCTTTAGATCTGTGAAAGTTCTGGTTAATGGAGATTGGGAGCTGGTTGGTGAAGATAACCTGCAATTTTTTGTCAATGTTCAGAGGATCAATCTTTTCTTTGAAAGGCAACCAAAGGGCTCGGCTTCCATCTCTCTGTTGGACGAATGAAGTTGTCTTTAGTCTAACTGGGGACTTTAAACTAAGTGTTTCATGGGAACTAACACATGGTCTTCACGATGTTTTCTTTTTTATTTCTATTTTACAATAAAGTTAAATTTTAATACATTAATATCTAGTTTGATGTTATTAATTTATGATGGTGTCAAATGACCTGTAGCTAGAGAAAGAGTTGTTACTTCTAGAAACTCGGAAAAGGAAACCAAGGGAGAATCACACTATATCACATGAATAAAATTTTCTCAACTCATTCTTTGGTTTAATTTTTCCAAACGTTAAATTCTAGATTATTATGTTCACTTTATCAACTTTAAGGTAATATAGAGGAGTAATTACTTGTTTCCACAAAAGAGGATATTTTGAATGAACATTAATAGTCAAAGCTCCAATATTTCTGGGAAGTGTTGTTCTTCTTTTTCCCAATTTTATTTACTGTTCATATTTAATTGTGTTCTTCATGAGGCAAAGTGTGAGTTATTCCACTTGATTTCTTTACAAATGTTGTGAATTTTCATCAACATAGGTGATTAGATACTTTAATGCTAGATAATTGAAAACTTAGTTAAACTGAATAGTGAAATATGTTTTCACCCTAGTAGTCACTTTGATTATCCCACTGTTGTATACACTGTGCATTTCATGATGCTGCTATGAACTTCAAAAAACACCCTTTTCTTTCTTTTGTATATAAGTTTTTTTTTCTTTTCTTCTATTTTTTTTGTGGCAAACAATCTTTTTGAACTTTCCTGTCACACCTCAGAATCTGTTTTAAAACAACATATACTGTCTCCTGCCTTAGGATTCAACATTGGGGAATATGTTGAGTTTTAAGTGTGGGGGAGAGGGGTTGATAAAACATAATTTTATTGAATATTTTATTGATAATAAATGATATAATTTCCTCACATTATGCAAAATATGTTCAATTATGGAATATTTGAGATCAGATCATTCATTTGCAAAATTGATGAAAATTCTAGTTTTACCCTTTTAAACTTCACTGTAGTATTCTAGGAATAAATATTGTTCTGTAAATTATTTTGACATAAAATTTTGTAATTGTGTTCCTGACTTAATGGGATAAAAATCCTAGTTAGTACATGGGAGCTGGATCGTGCATTTGAGTGGAGTAAATGAGCCATGAAGACAAAGTTGGACAGAACTATCCAGATTGGACATCACTTAACCATTTGGGCCGTATATTCTTAATACGGACTTGGATTGGGCCCAAATTTGGAGGGAAGTTCGGGGACAGTATTATGAACAAAGAATCCTTCTAGAAGTCCGGCTAATTAGCACGTTTTAGAGGTCAACTATGTTGTGTAAGTGGGATTAAACAATTTGGCCGAATTTCCATTTCACATTTAAAAATGTTTTGTAACCCTAGCCTTCCCCAACTCTATTTAAAGGATGTTTTAACTATTTGGGAGGGATGGTCGAGGCTTTGGGAAGGTGTGGCCAAAAGGGTGTCTCTTGGGAGCCCCTAAAAAGTCTTGGAAGAAGTAAGACCTTGTGGAAACATCTCATCCAAAAAGGATCTCCTTTCCCACCTCTTTGTATTTCTTTGCTTTCATGCTTGTAATTTGAATTTTTCTTCAATTAATCTTCTGTGTTTTTCCATTTTCATCTTCTTATATTGATCTTTGGGATGAAATTCAAGTGTAGAAACAAGATTGCATTATACCCTTTCTAACCCCCTGTGAATGCAAAACGTTTCTACGATGACTACACCGCCCATAAAAGAGCAGTTCTTTTTAGTAATCGATATACCTCTTAACTTCTTCATTCATTTATTTTGAATAAATGATCTACTGTAATTTACTTAATATTATTTGTTAATTTAGTTTTTGTATTATAAGAAATTAAGTAAGCAATTGAACAATTAACACAAAAACACGCGAGGTTAAGATATTTTGTAAATTGTGAGAGCGAAAACTTAATCGGTAATACAAGACCACACGAGATACATTTGTAGAGTTCAAATATATTCCCTAAATTTAATTAATCCTAATTTCTAGAATAAATATGTGCTCTAATTAACCACTGATCATGAGCTAACCTTAGAACATCAATCAAACAGGGTGCTGCGATTGCGTGTTTCGAAGCTAGCCTAGGGTTTAAGTAATTTCATCTTTGTGGTTAAGTTAACTCTCATAGGGTTCGACAGTTAACAAATTAGAGATCATAATTAAGTGAATATTAATTTAAATTATAATGATTAATAAGTAAATGGTTAGGTAGAGTTAGATCGATTACACCTTTTAAAATAGTTTCTAAAAAAACATCTTCTTGTTGCGTCTTTTTAATCGAACTTCATTTCAAAATTAAAAACAAAAAAATGCAATCTTCTTCCAGCAAACTTATTCTAGTTTTATAAACGATACAAAACCCCTAATCCTTTCAAGTAGTGTTTTTATTCTCTTTTATTTTATTTTTAGAATACCTTTAAGATGTTATTTTAACTTACTTCTTTCTTTGAGAGACGACCTTGGTCAGCCACTCTGCTGCACCCAAGTACCCAAAAAATCACACTTCATTTGAGAGCGCCCATGACAGTGCCTTTTAGGGGTCATTCTGGTCATTTCAGATTCCCTCTTGAAGTTTGTTAAACAAATTCTCAAAAAAAATCAATTTTTTTTAAAAGTTCTAACTCACCGCCAAAGATGGCGGTGACTCCCATCACATTCTTCTAGACACCAATGGTGACTCATTTGAGCCCCCGCCAGCTTCTTGCCTTTTCCATTATTCTAACCATCCTCACTTGGTAATGAGTCATGTCACACCTCCAATCCACCACTCTCTTTGACATCAGTTGACACTTCAATTCTCTCATGACTAGTGGATTACTACTTGATGGATTTTTAGGGTTGTACTTATTTTTAAAATTTTGAGGATGAGTGATTGTCGAATGTATATATTCACCATCTTATGGATTTTTTTTTGTTTCGGGTCTGAGTAAGGGAGTGAGATATGATATTTTTTGTGGAGTTAGGATCATGGACTTAGGTAAATAGAAATTTTTACTGGAACCTAGGGGACTCTTAAAAAAATATTTATTAAATTTAGGAACTAAACTCAAATGATAATTATTTAAGTCCTTTGTAACTAGAGTAAAATGGGAAAACAGGATCCCATGGTGAGTCTCTGAGACAAGGTGCACTGGGTGCCTTTATGTTATTAAGTAAAATACAATTTTAATTTCAATAAGTTCTATGCATTATGCTTTGCACAAAAATATGGCCAGGAAAAATTAGAATAAATTTCCCTTGTCCAAAAATGAACTCAATTTTATAGTAGTAATAAATAGGTAAATTTATTAATAACCATTTGTTTAAATTTAAGTGATTTTTTTTGTATTAAATAGTATTTATTTTTATTTGTACATGAGGGGGGGGGGGTCATGCTCAAAGGCGTGGACGTTGATTTTGTTGGGGGGGGGAGTTGTTTTAGTGATGGTCAGAGGAAGGAATATGAGCATGAGACATATTTTTGGAAAATTATAAAGCAATAGGGGAGGTAAATTGATTTTTTTCATTCATCTCACGTACATCCTAGAGAATCTGGGAAGAAAAGAAGGAATCAGACACTTCCAGAGATCATCCCACCAAACACCACTACTAAAGAGAAGACCACTTATAGACTTCCACAACTTCACTTCCACGATCAGAATCCACGACTTCCATCCACTTCCAGACTTCACGATTTTGACATCCTCAAGCAGTAGATCAGAAGTAGTAGACCATCACACTTCTCGATTCCCAGGGTGGGAGATTGAGAATACCTCATCATCACTATCTAGCAGGAGAAAAGCACAACTGATTAGGTATTTGGAGATTTCTAGAGATCAAATAGGGAGATGAAACACTTATCTCCTTTGCTATGTTTTCTACATTTTTCTGCAACATGAATTACGTTGTGTTAAACTCTTCTAATTTGTTGAATGCAATCACGATGCTAGGCTAAATTCTCTATGGGGAATAGGCTGATCGGTTGAATCTTATCTTCCCTCTGTTTATGCACTTATTTTATCTACTGGTTCTCTCTCACTTAATCGTAAAACAATAATTCTTTTCAAAACATCAAGTATCAGTGGAAACTGAATTTCATTAGATTCAATTTCAAACTGTTTTCAATCTGAGGATTCCCCTAAAAATTGAATCAAGCTCAATAGAGAGATACTTACTAAGTTAAACTGACAATTTGTAATCAATGATCTCTAGTTTTACTCACTAGTTGATGGAATGGTTTCTACATTTGAAAAACTATAGGGATTATTCAGTCACAAGTTGACCTGATGACAAATCTGGCCCACTAAGTTAAAAAATATCTAGATATTTTGATTTAAGTGCATGAATAAGGGAATTTATATTTATGTGGGCTCCCCTTTCTCATCATTTGGTAGATCTCACCATCCCTATTGCTTGTGTCTGTTGTCTTTTGTTTTCTTATCTTATTATACTCGCTCACTTGTGCATTCATACACTCACCATTTCATTCCTTTCACACCATCACCAAAAACTTACATAGTTTGTTTTTTTGGGAATTTTTAAAAAATTTGTTTTGTTTTTTTGGTCTTAATCATATAATCGGTCTCTCCCTATGGACCAACGCCCTCTTACCACTATACTAGGTAGTAAGTAGGTTTATAAATTTAAAATTTTCTCGTGCTCAACGACGTGTGACATCATCAATGAATCTCATTCTTTTTAGGATGTTCTATGCTTCATGCAATTTAATTTTCTTACATGAGGAGTATGGTTCAAAGTTACCATGTAGTAAGAGTTTATTGATATAATCTCATCACTTTTTGAGATTTTTTTTGTTTATGTTTCCTTTGATGAAATATTATGATCCATATTTCGAGAACGTTCATGACTTTTTTCCCTATAGTTATTCATGATTTATTAATGTATTAGATCTATTTTTCTACTCTTTGGTACATAAGATAATTTAAAAAATGATTTTAAGAAAGACCGATTATAACCTCTTTTCGGTCAGAAATCTTTGTTCCATCAAAACCATTTTTTCTTAAAAGGGTTTCCAAGAATATCATCATATTCTCCAATAATCATTAACATACATTTTCCCCCTTTGTCTTTTACCAATGTTTTCAAAGGAGTCTTCTTGTATAATTCTGAACAAGGAATTTTTATAACCTTTTACCATGACAAATGAATGTTCTTCTTACCTCGTATGACATGTACATATTTACCCGTTGTTATTTCTATGAAGCTTCCTTTTCATGTTTAAAAGGATAATTTTTAATAAATTTTTTTTTTAAATAAATTTAAAAGATTTTTTTTTCAAAAAAATTTCAAGATTTCTTCATATGTTTTCAAATTATTTTTCAAGGAAAGTGTTTTTAAAAAGTTATTTAATATTATTTTATATGTTTTCAAGAAAAAATGTTTTCAAAAATATTTTCAAACATTCTTTATAAGTTTTCATGGAAATTTGTTTTCAAAATGTTTTCAAGGATTTTTTTTTCAAAAAATTTTTAACCTTATTTTATATGTTTTAAGGAAAATGGTTTTAAAATGATATTAAAGCTTTATTTATAAGTTTGAAAAGTATTTTCATTGATATTGTTTTCAAATAGTTTTTAGGATCCTTTTATAAGTTTTCAAGGAAAATTATTTTCAAAACATTTTCAAGCACTATTTATATGTTTTGAAAGAAAAAGGTTTCCAAAAGGTTTTCAAATCTTTCTTAATAATATTTCATGTTTATTTTCAATAAAATGGTTTTCAAAAAGTTTTTATATTTTAAAGAGACTTTTTCAAAGAAGAAATAATATTTTTCTCAAGAAATGTTTTCAAAATATATTTCCAAGTTACTTTCCATCTAAGATGACATATGTTGATGTTACTTATTCCATTCTAATAAATGATCCAAATGTTCCATTCATATTCATTTTTCAATAGTTTATGTTTTAGTTGAATGTTTTTTATGACACTCATTTCTATTCCACATGTTATATGCTTATGAAACTCACTTCCTCTCATGGGTTATACTTTGATGAAATGATTATGAAACCTGCCTTTTTTCTATTGGTTAAGATATGATTACATGTTTATGATTCCCATTTTACTTTATGGGTTATGATATGATTGTTTTTGAATTTGAGGAATATGTATGTATGGTTTCATTAGGAGATGGGTGGGACCCATATATCCCTTTAATTCATTTGGTAAAGATTTATATCTCATGAGATAGACATGGATGGAATGATGAGTGAACTCAGTTCAGTGTTATAGGAATGGAATGAGGAGTGAACTCAATTTAGTAATATAGGGCTGGAATAAGGAGTGAACCTAGTTCAGTAAAGGACTTTTTCCAATAATATGGCCTTGTCAGTGATGCCTTTACTACTATAGAAATTATTATATATGCTTATGTGTCTTCCATAATTCCACGTATTATTCCTATGTTATTCTTTAAGGGCCTATTTTCTTTATTTCCTTATGATTCATGTCTTATGAACTACCAAGATTTATTCCAAGATTCGTGTTTATGATATTTGAAATATAGGTAATGATATTCTATTTTCATGATCATGTTCTCATACCTTTATTCTCAAGATTATGTTTATATATCTCCCTTGTTTACCCTTACTAATATCCTAATCTCACCCCTTTTTATGTTTCATTTTCCCTAGGTTATGAAGATACATATTATGTTTGATGTGTATAATAGTGGTGATAGAAAATAAGAACCTAGTGGGAGATAATATATCTCATTTATGCACAATTGTTTATGTTTTCATGTTTTCAAAGGCACTAGACTAATATGGACTTTGGGTGTCTATTTGTGTAGTGTTTTAAGTATTCCGCAAAAGTGATATATTTTCTATGTACGTCAAGACTATGTCGTTATAGATATAATGTTTAATTTAATTTTTATATATGATATTTATGATATTATTATACTTTAAGCATTATAATATCACATATACCTTCTTACTTTCCATTTTGTTGGAATATGATAACGTCACTATTCATACGACATACTACTACCTCGCAAAGCAATGTGATTCTTTTTTCACGTACAATTTAATTGGAAGGTAATAAGGGTAAATTTAATGAATATTTATGATATATAGGACATAAAAATTATTATTTAAAGTTATTATATTATTTAACTTCCTTTTGTTTCATTCTTTAATAAAATGGAAACAGTGTTCATGCGTACGTATGACCTACCGTCTCTATGAACTCTGTATTTAATTTTCTATCTCTAAATTGTATAAATTACTATAAATATAGATATTCTGAATATATATGATATTTTTATCATATTTAAAATTCTAGATATGATTTATCCACGATTAAAGTAAAAGAACTGAAAATAGAAAATCAAAACAGACATGAAAACAAAGTAGTTCTCACTCGAAATATGACAAGGAATTATTAGTAAATGGGTAAAAAGGTCATAAGTAAATATTATATAGTATGATATATATGTACGGTTTCTTTAATATATGTATAATAAAACAATTTTTATTATATATGGGGTCAAACATGTACGGGGGAAGTTGAGACTTAAGGTAATGAATTTTGTCTTAATTTTTCTTTTTTGAGACATATGTTGTGTTATGAGCCTATATTATTTTATGAGGTTTATATAATGAACCTTTGAAATGTTATATCATGAATATTATTCTGTTGATGATATATAAATTTTCTTTTTATGTTATTCTTTAATGTTTCTTAGGATTCAAAATTTACCAAAGTGTTAAGGGTTTGATGTTATAATATCCTTGTTTGTTAGGATTGTTTATGATTATTCTTTAGATAATTAAATATTATGATCTATACCTCAATAAATTCATGAATTATATTATACTATGGTTAATTATTTAGAATATATTTTTTTATCTTAAGGGTATTACTAAATGTTTTTAGTATGGAAAAGAAGCTCATCGAGTGGTTGAATGATGAAATAGTGGGAAAAAGTTTGTTAATGATGAGAATAGAGGGAAATAACCCATAATGCACCACCCACACTCAAATTCTTAAAGTGTAAGGAATTTTGGAATTATGTGAATGAATTCTTTAAGCCAAGGGCTAATGAGGATAATAATCTACAACCATTGAAAACAAATGGAAAAAAGGGAAATCTTAAGAAACCACAATAGTTGAAGTGAATCGTGATATTTAGGGAACACTTATCCTCTACTTTATAGTTGGGAGTTTCATGTTATAGTTTGTATGAATGAGCCCTTTGAAAATATTTTTTTTATCCATTAGTGAATTTTGATGTGATTCTGAGCATTGATTATCTCTCTCTACTTGGACTCTAAAATAATGAAATCACATTTAATATTCTATTGGTGAAAGGATTAACTCAATCTCCTAATGAAAATGTCTATATCAAGGATAATATATTATTTAAGGAATACATGGTGAACTATCTTTTTAAGGCATATATGTATCCATGTAAAGTTAATATAGGAGGTACAAATACTATTAAGGGTTTATGATATTAAGGTTAATCATAAGTTCAAATTCATAGACACCCATTTTGAGGTTTTAAGTGATGGGAAATTATCAAAATTAAGGATAATTTTATATAAATGATTTGGGAATATAACCCATTGATTTTATATATGTTTTAATGAAAAGGTTATCTGAGGAGAAATGCCTTTACATTTGGTAAACATGAGATTAAAGTTATAATTAACCTTTAGGGTTTCTCTTATATTTGATGTTGAGGAAATTATGTCTTATTACAATTTTGGGATGTTGTAGGAATTATATTAATACTTTTTTTTGGAAAATTACAACTTGCATGTTGGGTGACAACCTATCACATATGGTAAGGTCGTGAGGCCTGAAACCACAACAGAAGGATGACAACGGTATAATACCTACTATTGGCCTATGCAAAATAGTATTTATAGTGGGAAACCAGGAAGAGAAATGATGCTTATTATGTATTTTAGTACTTTTTATTTCATCAAGATAATACCAGGAGAAAACATTATAAGGGGATTCTACAATCATTATCCTTATAATAATGGAAATGGGAAAACAACCCCATGGATTTTGTCGTGGGTCTCCCTAAAATTTCTAATGGGAATAATTATATATGGGTCATAGTTTATCACTATACAAAGTTAACACACATAATTTTTATTAGATAAAACTTATATCTTGATAATATTGCCAAAATATATGTTAAGGAAGTGGTATGTTTGGATGGATTACCATATTCAATTGTATCTGATTGGGATCTGAGGTTTACCTCAAAGTTTTGGTAAAGTATTCATCAAGATCTTAGTACAGAGTTAAGTTTCAAAATTGTATATCATCCTCATAAGTATTGTCAATCTAAGATAAAAATTAAAAACCTATAGTATACATTGAGATATTTTCCTATGGATTTTAAAGGTGGTTGGGATCAACACCTTCCACTGTAATAGTTTTCTTACAAAAATAACTTTCACTTGAGAATTCATATGGATACTTATGAATATATCTATGGAATTATGTTTAGAAATCAAATGTACTAAATGAAGTTGCCAAAATAAAGATATTGGGACTTGATTTAGATGAAGTAATGGAAGAGAATATTAAATCTATTCAACAACACATAAGGTTGATACAAATTCAATAGAAAAGTTATGCGGATAATTTTTAACATGATCTAGAATTTGAAGTTGGTGATAAGGTGTTTCCGAAAATTTCTCCCTGGAATAAGGTAATGAGATTTTGAAATAATGTAAAACTATGACCTATGAATTTTGGTACCTTTGAAATTATTGATCATATCAGGTTGGTAGCTTATCATTTGTTTCTTCCATGAAACCTCTATCGAGTTGGTGATATGTTGCATGTATCTCTCCTAAGGGTGCACATACCTGATCCATCATAAGTAATGAACTTAGAGGTCATACCACTAGAGAATGATATTTATTATGAGGAAAAATCGGTGGAAATTATTGATTGTTGAGAGAATTTTCTATGAAACAACACCACTCACCTAGTTAATGTTTTTTTGTGAAGTCACCAGCTTGAGGAAGCCACGTAGGAACCTCGGGATGGGATGAGGTGGAATTATCCTAATTTTTTTTGTATCAGAGTGAATAATTTTAAGGTAGAAAATAATTTTATGTTGGGGTATAATGTAAAATATTGAATTTTTATGAAATGATTTTTCAAATAAAGATAATTTCTTTTATGTATTTCATTACACACAACAACTAGTTTTAACAAACCACAATATACTATTAATAATATTTTTTAAACATAAACTTTATAATCTATCTGTTAAACTTAGAGGTTTGAATAAGAATATATATATTTTCAATATTAATTATAATTGTTTTATAAAAATAAAATACATTTATAAATAAGTACATAAGGTTTAGTAAATTCATTATATTCTTTGAAAATATATTTTCCTTAAAAGAAAATTATTTTTATTGGTTTTTGTGAAAGAATAATAAAATTAATTTTAGAAAATTTTGGAAAATTTATTTGAGAAAAATAAACTCTTTTTTTAATCAAATTTAAAAAATTAACTTAGGGTTTTTTTTTGGAGTTTTCTAAAAGTATTGATTTATTTTTGTGAATAGTGAAAATAATGGTTTTTATTAAAAAATTCCTTTTCCTTTAAAGAGTAAAAAAATTACCTCCTATTTTTTAAAAAATTAAAATTAAATAAATTATATTATATTTAATCCAATATGGGTTTTTTAATTAATTTCATATTTAATATTTATATTAAAACTTTTTATGCTTTTGAAAAAATTCTCTTTGGAAAACATCTATTTCGTCGCGTTAGTGTGATTGATCTAAAATTAAATCCTGCCACTTATGTGATTTTAATTTGATAAAATGGATTCCATGTTTTGAATTAGAATAATTTATATTATATAATAAATCTTAATTTATTTTGGTATTAATTATTAATAAAGAAAATAAAAATTAATTACCACAACTAGTGTTCAAACGAGGTTTGGCGCGTTACGTGAACTTGTGTTAAAATTGATTTTACATGAACATAGTATTTTTATTTAATAAATTATATTTAGTATTTAGAATTATTGGGTCAAAATTATATAATAAATCTCATTTTAATTTTATCATTAAAGGATAAATTACCAAGGTTAATAAAAAGATACAAGTTATCATGGTGAAAACTAAAATGGTAAAATTAAGTAAACTTAAAGAATAAGGAATAACACATTTAAATCATTTTTTTTATTTGGATGTGTTCCTAAAACAAATAATACTTAAAATTAATTATTTATCAAGTTTTTAGGAACATTGGGTTAGATTGACATCCCATTATTAAATATTTTTAGGTATTTACAAAAAAGTCACTCCTCCACCATTGTAAAAGGCCACATCCTCACCTCAATTATTCACATGTATTATGTCCATTGACTCAAAAAAACCCTAAAGAAACCCACCCTAAATCCTTATACATTTTATAGATCTAATTTTCATCCCAAAATACCAATACTGGGGTCCTAAATAAAATATCCAAAGGAGGTTGTTCTAAGCGAAGGTAATTGTCTTTAATAAGATCTTTCTTTTCACTTGTTCTCTTACAACCTTCATTCATGTGTTAATAATTTAAAAATAAAAAAACAATTATGTAACATATAATGATATTTTATTAGGTTTAATTCATAACCTATATCCTTCCCCACTTCCATCAAATGGGAAATGAAACCGTCGATCATGTGTACAGAGGACTACCACCTCACGAACTGATGTTATTTGTTTTTCCATCACTACCTCTCACTATTAGATATAATGAAAGATTTAATGTTTATATATGATATTTATGATATTATTATACTTATTTAATTATAATATCACATATACCTTCTTAATTTACATTCCATGGGAATACAATAATGTCGCTCATGTGTACGACAAACTACCATTTAGCGAAGCGATATTATTCATTTTTAACTTATGATTTACATGGGAGGTAATAATGTTAAATTTAATGAATATATGTGATATAAATTAAATAAAAATGATTCTTTAAATTTAATACATTATTTACCTTCCTTTTGTTTCATCCTTTTAAAAAATGGAAATAGCGTTCATGCGTATGTACAGCCTATTATGTCCATAAATGAGATATTTCATTTTCTATCTCTGACTTTTATGGATTAATATAAATACATATATACTGAATATATATGATATTTATATCACGTTTAATATTCTTGAGATGATTTAACCATGATCAAATTAAGGTGGTCAAAAATACCAAATCAAAACATATATGAAAAACAAAACATGATTTATAATAAGGAATTGTTAATAAACGAGTAATAAAAGGTCATAAGTAAATCATA
Source organism: Viscum album (assembly GCA_963277665.1). Lineage (NCBI taxonomy): Eukaryota > Viridiplantae > Streptophyta > Magnoliopsida > Santalales > Viscaceae > Viscum > Viscum album. The sequence goes on along the minus strand of OY728163.1, from coordinate 75,517,264 downwards.
TATGGTATGAAATATATATTTATGGTCCTTTAATTTATTTATAACAAACTTATATTTATTATACAAGAGTATCAAATGTGTATAAATGAAGTTGATACATAAGGTAAGGTATTTTGTCTTAGTTTTCATTTTTTGATACATATATAGCATTATACACTTATCTTATATTATGATGTGTATATACTACCACTTTTCCATGTTATATCATGAATATACTTATATTAATGATATTTCATTTTTATTTTTATAGTATTATTTAATGGGTCTTATGATTTATAAGTTATCAAAGTGATAAGGGTTTGATGTTATAATCTAATTGTTTATTGGGATTGTCTATGATTATGTTTTTGATGATAAAATATTTTGATCTATCTCTTGATAAATTCATGGATTTTATTATCCTAGTTATTTCATGAGAATAAATGTTTTATATTAATTTTCCTCTCTTTATAAACCAAATATTCCAAAATAATGTTTTTAATGAAAATTGACTTTATTTCTCTCCTAGGTTGAAAACCCTTTTTTCTTCCACGTTCATGGTTTATAAAAACCATTTAAATAATTTTTTTATATTTCAAAATGACTTTTTAAATTAATTTTTACCCAATTTTCATTTTTTTTAAAATAATTAAAATTAATTTCATGTCATTTTCCAGATAAGTCCCATTTTGATTTTATCTAAAATATGAAGGGAATATTTATTTTAATGTGTATAACATTAAAACAATTCCCAATGCCCTGACCACTAATTGTTTTAAAGATTCCTTTATAAGTTTGAAATTTTATTTTTAAAGAAAAGGATTCCAAAAATATTTTATGATTTTTTGTTTCACATATTTATTTTTAATGAAAGGTTATTTTCATCAAGAAATGTTTCAAGTGAAATTTCAAAATAATTTTCCATTCAAGATGAAATCCTTTGATGTTAAGAAAGTTTTAATGGGGATATTATCCAATTATAGTAAATTTATTCTTACTGTAGATGGTTTATGTTTATGATGAAAAGTTTTTTATGAAACCTATTATTTTTTCCATGGGTTATACTATAATGAAATGTTAATGAAACCCATTTCTTTTCATGGGTTATGATTTTATGAATGTTTTATTATCACATGGTACACTCATGTATGGTTTTCATTATTTGATGGTTGATATGTTTTAACCAAGAATAGTGGTAACATTATAACTAATGATGGGTGGAATCTATATCCCCCCTCCAATGAATTAGGTAAAGATTGAGATCTCATGAGATAAACAAGAATATAATTAAAAGTCAACCCAATTCAGTAATGGAATTTGTCCACTATGATAGTCATGGGAGTGAACCATGACTACAAAGATGGTTTGGGGAGTGAAACCAATCCACTATGATAGTAATAGAAATTATAAATGACTATTTTGATAGTTTGGGGAGTGAACCCAATCCACTATTATAGTCTTCATAACTAGTCTTGACTACAAAGGAAATGATTTTCAATGCTTATGTGTATGCCAAAATTATATGACTTATGACATTGTTATGATTCCATGGATCATGTTACTTGATTAATTTATGATTCACATCTTATTAACTACCATGATTTATTCCATGAATCAATTTTATGATCTATGATATGCATGGTATGGTTTTCAAATGTTATTCTCATGTTCTCATACACTTATGCTCATTTTATGTTGATATCTCCCTTGTTTAACCTTCATGGAAATCTTATCTCACCCTTTATAAATTTTATTTTCCCTAGGTTGTAATGAAAGGAATTATGTATGATGTCTATGAAAGATTATAATTATTAAGAACTAAGTGGAAGATGATGTAGTTCAATTATAAATCAGTTTTTCATGTATATAAGTTTCTAAATTCAGTGGAATTAATATTCTGGCATAGATTACTATTTTTTGTAATGAATATTCATCTATTAAGATGTAATATTTATTTATGAGAAGTTGGATTCATTTCACTGGTGGCCTCTTTGTCCATGTGCAATAGGTAAATATAATATTGGGGAGGTAGTGGAGTAAATATAGAAGATAGGGGGAATAATTTGGACGACTTGCATCATGGATCCCCCATTCATCATAGTTTAGCCAAAAATATCATACTATCATTAAAAATAAAGTAAATAATAAATATTTCTATTCTAATATTCGATCTCCTCCCATCAAGTATTTTTTTTCAAATGAAGAACACATAAAATGGGATTAAATTTGATAATAATAAAAATAGTGGGGGTATAACTTCATAAAATTTAAGTCAATAACATTAATTATTCTTTCAAATATCATGGATAATGGAGAAGAATACAAATAATGAGCCCTACCTAAATAGAGAATTAACATTTTTTCAATTATATAGTTAAATCCACATGATTTTCTCATCAACATCATTGTATATCTGGTTCAATTCCTATGATCATCCATCAATCCCTCTATGATCTACTCTCTCCATCTTCCTCTCTCTAGGGTTATGTCAATGAATGGATTTATATAACCTTATAAAATAAATATAATTGGGGTTATATATAGGGATTATAAGGTTCCATGTATATTGGCTTCACTAGGTTAAATACTCTTGTAGGGGGGAGCAATCAGGGTATGAAAAATTAAAATGATTCCCACTTTGATCTCATTTCATTGTTAAAAATACTAATCATTCTTTTTCTCACAAGACTATATAAACTAAAATTAAAGCATGCATGAGACATGGTAATTTTACTTAGTTCATGGGTTAAGATAATGAGCATAAAAATTTAATATGTCAATGTACCATAATAAAAAAAGATTAATGATTTTATAATGTTTAAAGATGAGTCATTATGCCTTCCAGTTTATGACCACTCACTAGTTAAAACCTCACTGCTCACTTTACAAAAGTGTACTGACTATTCCTTTAGCAGAAACACTCGATGATTTGAATCACTTTTTCTTTAACCACAAGTGGTGTGTAATTATTCTTATATTTCATTAAAATTATAAATTCTGAATTACTATAGAAATTATGGTCAATTCCATTGAGGTTTATTTAAATTCCAATTTTTACGCAACCTTTGGGCAACTTTAATGAAAATTACACACCTTTGTGTAACTCCTTCACTTTTTCACAACTCCTTAACTTCATAAAACTCTATAAAGTTCATGAATCCATCTTGTTCAAGAAGAAAAAAGTTCCTTTCATTTCCCAACTGATTTTCACATAAATTCCTTCATGAAAGAATAATTTCTTTGAATGTCTTATATGAAAACAGAGCATTGATATTCTTTAGGTATTTCTCTCTATAAATGATAGGGTTGTGGCCTATTTATGGGTGTCGTTGTCCCTTTAAACAAATCAATATCATTCATGTAACTCTTCACCATTCATGAAACTTTCAAAACTCAAAAAACAAGACCCCCCCTATATTCAATTTTCATGCACAAATCACCATCTTCTTACAACTTACCTTCAACATATACCACATTCGTACAATCCCATGTTCAATAAATTTTACAAAATTTATAAAAAATATTATCATTTTCATATTATCAATTAGAAAGATTTAAATCAGTATATTTGTGGGAAATTTCCTTTTTTTCACAAGTTTTCAATTTCAAGAAAAACCTTCCCTTTATATGAAATCAACATTGATATTAAGCTAAATATTTTCACCCAAAAATTTGGACAACACTGTGAAATATCGCCACTTTCAAAATGGAACTTCTAAGACAATCTCTTTACTTCACTAGAACCTTCCCTTCATGAATTTCCTAAGATGTCCTATACTCTAGAGTGTTATTAGCATGTTTTTTCAACAAAAAACTTTGTCAAAAAACCATAAAAACTCTAAACTACCATCTTGAGGGATTTTTACCAACAACATAATTAAATTGTTTAATTAATAAAATTAATTAAAATAACTTAATTAATATTTTCCACCTATAAAGGGATGAAATCAAAGACTATAACATGAACTAGAATTAAACCGTCCCTATAATAAACTCTACATTCCTTATTCAACCATGATGTTGGTTTCCCCATCTAATGCTCTATTTAAGCGTTAATTTGAAAAACTCAAGGATAAATGATCATGGTAAAAATATAATATTTTTATGATATCATTATTGAGCCTTTTTAGTGTTCAAATTTCCATTCCAACTCAATGAATCATTACAATTTTATATTAGAAATATTACCAAGAATCAAAACTAAAAACTACGGTCAACACATCACCATCGATTTTGAGAGAAAATTATTTATTTAAGTAAAAATATTAAAAATATCATAAAACTGAACATGCTTGTAAATTCTCCAAAATCTTATCTAAGTGTAAAAAAAACTCTCAAAGATCAATATAATCATGAAAAAATTATGATACCAAATTCTAGGGTAAATTTACCATTTTATGGTCCCAAGACATTGAAAACCCAAAATTTAGCTATGTATCAACTAGGAATACCAAGATCACTACATCCACCCCACCTTTAACTATTTTCTTCCCTAAAAAGTAAATAACTATCTATTTTAAACAAAAAAATCATGAACAATATCGTGTGTAAAAAAACACCATCACATGCACTTCCTTTGTCTACAAATATTTGGTCTCTATGTGAGTTTAGTACAAAAATTTCAAAAAAGGATACATCCTTTTCCAACCAAAAATATATTGGATCCCTCCTATATTGAAGAAATAGCTAAGTGGAAGAATTATTATACTCTATAGGAGTATTTCTAAAACTCTTTACCCCAAACCATTTTCCATATAAAAGGTTATCCGACCCCTTAGGATAAACCTAATTCACCAGCCACCAAAAAACATCTCAAAATGAATCTTTTCCAAGGTTATACTTGGTGGTATTATTTCACTCTTCACATTTAAAGGTTATACTTGATAGTTTCTATAATAGATAAATTCTTATACACTAAAATCCACTTCTGATCAATTCATGAGATAAAAAAACTTCACTATAACTTGGATATCTATAAGTTAGAATTCTATTCCAGTTCTTTGTTAGATTTCCAATGATTTCCTTCCACCGTGTAACATGATCCAAAATTTCTAGCTTTTGGAACACAAGTGATATGGGCCTTATTTCTGAACCATGACATAGACATACATGAGAATCCTTTATTCATATTAAAATCCTCAATAGGCTCACACCCATTATTTAAGAAAACCATGTTGTATTTTCATTTATCTCACATAAAATCTACCAAAAGGACATAAATAAAAACACCAACCTCACAAAACAATTTAATATTATATTATTACCAATTGGATGAATTAACCCACCATAATTTAAAGCTGATGGTCCCAGTTGTTCATATGACCCTACTCTATTATCTCTAGACCTTAGGATACCACCTTCCAAATATAGAGTAAATAAAAATAACAAAAACATAAGTAAATATCTGCCTCAGTCACATATAAAGGGTTTCCCTGTGATGGATACACCCACAAGGATCTAGTGGGCATGCCATACTGAGGGTATCACTTGACTAAGGTGGTCTCAAATTAGGATGTTCATCAAGATTTTTAATTTTAACACTAAGAGAGAAATACTATCCATATTTGGGAATGAATTACATGCTACCTACCTTAATGAAAAAATTTCAAGTATATTTCTTGTAAAAATATTTTCACACAAGAAAACCAAGTCAACATAACCACTACATCCTCTCTCATTAAAGGGAAGAGTGTGGGGTCGCCACCATCAATCGATGATAAACATCATCTCTCTATCCAAAAAAGGTTTAACTGGATGAATCTAACTACTTTGGAGCATATACCATTATAAGGGAATAAAGATCTATATTAAGAGAACCAGAAACCAGGACACTGCTACACCACATTGATCTCATCAGCTTTCACAACTCAACTTTATGAAGATCAACTACTACTCAATGAATCTGAAACTCATACTATTAGAGTTTACTACAAGTATGGAACTCCCATATTAAGATTGAGTAAATTCTTTTAATTTCTAATTAGTTCATTCATGATTTTAAACATAGAAAGGTCCAGTCTATATATTCCAAAATAATATTAAGGGTTTTCATTATCCTATTCAGTGACACCTTCTTATCATCTTCAATATGCAAGATGTTGCATTCAATGGTATCCCAACATGGGATAACCATGGGCATCCCTTAATAAGTAAATGTGAATTATTCCACATTAACTGGAAATGAACTTCTTATCTATTTATATAGAACACATAGTCACACTTCTTATATTATGGCTATCCAACTTCAATTAAAAAAGGGTTGGATCTACCTGACTCACCTGAGGTGAGTCCTACTCAAAGCAGAATGAAGAACCAACCTCATATACTCAATTACTAATATATCAAGATACCCATAATGTATAAACAATTCATATCATGTAATCACCAAAAAAAATTCTTCTCTAACACAAAGGATCCACTTGAAGACTTATTCCTCCACCAAGGGAAAACTCATCCCACTCTAATGGAAGAATGATAGTCAGACACTCACAATGGAAATTATTTGGAAAACTAAAGTCTAGACTAATATTATATTAGAGTATCTAACTTATAGACATATAATGTAGGATAAATAACACATTCCAATGTTAAACAGTTTGAGGTTTCATATATATAGGACATTATTTGTACTCTGTATTACACCCACTGATGTCTGGCTATAGGTATCCTCTCTACATGATATCCCACAACTTTAACTATCAATAATTCATGTTGGAAAAGAAATAAATGGTAGTGGAAATTGTGGGAGAGTATTGATGTTTCATCTATCTATAACTAATTTTTACCCTATATACCTTATCTAAAACACTCCTTCATAGTTGATGGGTATAATAATAAATATTTTCATAATATAATCACCATATGCAGCATGGAGGTCTGTCCTTGGAACCACTTTATATATCTTCAAGTGAAAATATAACCTATATTCCCATAGTTAGGATGCATCTCATCAAATAATCCATAATCATCCAACGCTTAATCAGGTAAATCAGGCATATTTGTTTTTTGTTTAAACACATCTAAATCTCAATAACTCTTTACCTGGAGTCTTCAATCAAACCACTAGGCCTAAAACATGCCACCAAAAAACATTTCTAGGAAAAAAAACATGAGGTTTATGGTCCTTAAAACATATTTTTTAATGGATATGCTACTTTTTATAGGGCACGGTAAACCTTGGATAATACCACACCATGGAAATGGATTCAAAATCCAACCATATTAAATAAGTTCTATCATGAGTTTTATAAAAATATTGCCTACTAGGGGATCTCAATACAATTTAAGGAACCTAATACATGGATCAATATATGATTTGTGTAAGTCCCAACTAAATGGTAAACACAAATATCAGTATCTAGATGATCCCCTAACACCTTAGGATTAGGATCAACTTAATCAACAAAACATACATAATATAACTAACCAGTAGCAAACCAACCTAGGTTAAGTTGAAATGTCACCTAAGAAGGACTGACACATGGTAAGGTGTAATAAAACCAAAAAATTATTATGTATAAACTAGAAATAAACATATTAAAATGTAATATCCATGATACATACAATCTCAAGACTATAGGGATAAAACTTAATGAAAAATAAGACAATCCATAAGTTGAAACTATGTTTGACCATTTGTTGCTTTTATACCATCCCAATATAAAGGTGATTATGAAAGGGACAATCTAATGACATATAATATTACATTCCCATAATGAGAGTCCTAAAAACCAAAATTTTTAAATGCCTAAAGGAAAAAAATATGGTGTGAGCACAAATCCAAGTAGGGTTTCACCAAAGAATCTATACAGAATATAATACCATGAAAACATTAGTTTTAAATTTAAAAAAATAATTTAAAAAATTATTTTTGAAAAAGAAACCATATTTTTAAATCAACCCTTAGTTTTAATAAAATACAATCACATTTACCAAAATAAGTAATATGAAAAGTTCATTATAGAAATCAAGTGAGTATAAAAAAACAAGCCATAAACATATCATAAGATAAGAAAGTGAGAAAGTAACCATGAAATATACCATCATGTGATAAACCAAGAATAAATGTCAATGTACAAGCTTTAGGCTATATAATATGGGAATATGTACTTATACCCATAAAAAACATTATAAACTATTTCTATAATCATTTTAATTCAATAAATATTGTGTCCTGTCACAGTCTGTTGATATCAAAACCTCTAGTGGTGTTACACACACTAAAGTGACATGTCCATTTGTCAATGCACCTAAGGTTCCTGATTTGATATTTTTGTCAAAATACATTTTAAAACCATGATCATAATTTATAAAATATTTTCACACTAAATTATTATCACTTCCATACTTGAAAACCCATTTTTGAATATAACCCTCCTTTAAGACATTTCATCGATCACTTAGTGTGAAAAAAATAATTATTAAAGAAACCCCCCATTAAAAATATATATTTAATGAATAAATTCCGACTTGATATAAAATACATAATTTTCATAAAAAATCCAATAGAATTCATGAGAACATAAAGTTATTCATGAGTTATAACATTTTTATAGAGACACCTACCTCAAAATGGAGGTAAACCAAACGCCTTTGAAAATAGAGATTGGGAACAATTAGATCAAGTCCTCACAAGCGTAAATTCATAAAAAAAACATAAAACCACTATGAACCCCATTAGATATAGCATCTATAGACTATTAATATTCCAACTAGACAATAGGAGAAGAGATCTCTCAAGTATCTAATAAGAATATAGAAAACTTGTAGAAAATGGAACATACTTTGAAGAGATCTGTAAAGAATGATGGAAAACCACCAAGAATCCAAGTATAGAATCCTATAGATCATTGGGGGTTATTAGACATAAACAAAATCAAAGGAAAAAAGGGTAAATTCCAACATTTTAGATGTTCGGATTGGGGTGCATTGTTAGGCTACAAGGTTAGGAAAACCGTGTACCAACCATGCATGACCTATAACGCCCAGACACCTCTAGAACAGAGCCAGTTCATTACTAATTACATTGGCATGATTACAAGGAATCAAATCCCAAAGGACACAGTAGTTTAGTAGTCTTTAAGAAACTAGATACATACATGTAACTCATATTACATTGGGAAAGGTAAAAAAACAACACATAACAAAAACTAAAAGACTACATCCATGAGAACTCAATAAATGGTCTCCTCTTCATAACCTGTTGAAGGTAAAAAAATGAAAGGGGTGAGCTCAAATGATCAGTAATGGTTACAAATAGCGGAAACATGAATCAATAATAACCGAATCATAAATAATTAGGAATAGTCAATATGGCATGATGAATAAATGAAGGACCCATGCCTTTAATAAACTGAGAATGAAACTACATCCATAGGTTTTTTCATAGTGAAAAACTCATGAATAGTAATAACTGAGAATGAATAAAGAGAATTATTATTAATTGGACGTCATGTATCTGGAACATGATACCAAAATATCGTCAAAACGGTTTAATTATATGGGTAGAACCTATATGATTTTTGGAAACAAACTCAAAGGGTTTGTCGCTAACTGATTTGTCTCATGAGACCTATCGATGCATCGATGGGCTATAGTGGGCCCCACCCACCACTGCATGTCCAAATCCCTCTTTATACATAGATTTAATATAAGTACAATATTATTTCTCAATAAACTTATATATTTTAGGATACATATTCATCAAATGATGTTGACATAAATAAAGATACTTTTAAATGAGACCATTGAAAAGTTCTTGAGGAAATAATCCTTAAACATTCCAAAGTGTCCCATACCACCTTGAAACATTCAAATCATAATTACATATAATATCATGAGAATAAATAGACTATTGATATGATATAAAAAAGTGAAGTACATACACCACAAGAAAGAAATAAGTGGTGAACAAGGAATATATCTCCTAAAAGTTAATGTGAGATGAGAAAAATCCTTTTTTACTTTGGAAAGAAGAGTTCTTTTAGAAAATCATTTATATTTTCCATGAAATCAGATTGTAAAAATTAATATCCAAGAAAATAAAAGACTAGGACATTGAAATTATATTTTAGGCATAAATAATGTCCCATTGAAGTGAAATCATGTAAAAAGAGTTCATAAGATTCTTTAGAAATAAAACATTTTAAAGCATTTAAAGGAAAATACTAAAGTGAATTTTAAAGCGGAAAGGAAAGTTTGTTCTCTTAAATCCAGAAATGACCCAATATAATTTTCATGATTAAATGAGTGTTTTTATAAAAATAATTGTGTCTTAAAACAGATTCTGGTGTACAATTGAAAATGAGTAAGAATTTGAAAATATCCCTTGAATCGGGTTTGTTTATCGGGATAATGTTTTTGAATGATCCTTTTAAAACACATAAATCCCTATAAAATAAAGAAGTATTATAGATGGTAAAAATATATAGGAAATTAAAACATAATTTATGTGTATTAAATAATAATAAATAAGAATTTAAATGAGGTAAGTATAGAATAGGAGTAACCCAAATGAAAATGGAGGTTCAGGTAGAAATCCCTTACCACTTTGTAATCAATCGATTCGTATGCCCCAAAATTAATTATATTCAAGTGATACATTGAATACCATGAAAATAAATATATTCATGATATGTTACATCAATTGGAAGTATACTTACACCATACAAAAGTATTATTAGTGAATACAGAAAATCTCACAAAAATGGAAGTGAGATGAAGAAACCCCATACAAACATTTTGGAATGGTAACAAGTGTTCTTATGAGGAATTAATGAGAGGTAAAGGGGTATCCCATTATTTATATATCATAAGGGTAGTATGGGGGAGGTTTTAAAACATACCCCATCATTAGGAATTAAAAATAAAGGGGTACAACATAGGGGATATTCTTGAACAAAAGTGAGAGAGAGGATCCCTTACCTTATGCTCAAAGGTGTTCTTGATTGTTTTTAATGACCCTAATAATCAAATTTATCTTCATTAATTAATTATTACATAACCTAATAAACATTTAATTGATATGGTATAAAATTATTACATTTATTAATGTCCTTTTTGATGGGTTTATGAGATTTAATTTTATTGTTTTGGAAGTATTTTCTTACTTGGTTTTCATGATCCATTTACTTGTATTCATGAATGGAAGTTTGTTTGAAATGTGGTTAAATATTCAGATTTGTTAATATATAATATTAGTGAAATTAAAGAGATATAAATTATCTTATAATAATTCTGGTTATATACCATGAGGATGACTCTTTCGATGAGTTAATGTTAAACGCTTGAATGTGCTTGACGGTTTTGTGTGCAATGAACTTGTTTTGTATTATTATTCCATATTATGAATGTGTAAGGATTTAAGAACATTAAAAAAAGATAAAATAAATATATTATGATCTGGTTCAACCATTGAAAATGTTTTATGACCAGTCCTGAATATAGTAATGAAAATTGAAAACCCGTCTTCCTTGAGTGTGATAAATTGACACATCTCGGGCGGTGTTTGCATTTATAGTATAAAAGGAAAGGAAGAAAAGAGATTATGATGAAATATTCCATTAGAATAATGAAAATATATTACATGTATGCTATTGTAATTATCATGGAATTTTTATGGGATGAGGTGAGAAGAGAGAACAAAATAATAGAACTTGTAAAAGGAATTTAAAGAAAAAGGAAGAGAGGTTCACCTCTTGAGTACTCCTCCTTGAGAAACTTTTTAAGACCTTTGTTTTTTGCCTTTTGGTGGGACTAGTAGGTCTTGGACGTGGGGAGAGGGCTTGGGAAGAGTATTTGGTAGAATTTAGTCAAGGTTTGAAGCTTGAGTGGTGTGGGAGGAAGAGGGGGTAAGGGGTGGTTTATATAGTGGAGGGGAGAAGAGTTTTCTTAATATTATAATCATTGATTTATTATTTCCTCTCAAGACAAGAAATAGTGTGTATTCCATGACCCAAAATAGTAATATATGCATCCTAGTTCGATATTTGGGTTCTTACGTCACTCATGATTCTTAGAATAGTTAATTTAAATTATAATGTATTTATAAGGTAAATTAATGTATTTTACTATTCACAAAAAAATCAAGTATTTTAGAAAAATCCCAAAAATTCACCCAAGCCATTTTTCGACATGCAGAATCCAAAAATGAAGTCCATTTTTTAAAAATAATTTCCTAAACATGATTAATTAAATATTTAATTAAAATCATCATTTAATCGAAAAATATAAACACTTAAATTATTCATCTTCATTTTTAAGGTGCTTAAATTTATTTATACATTCATGGGTGTGGATACCATTTATAAGAGTCATATTAATATTAATATGGGTAATTTACTATTGATAAGGGTAAGTTACCATTCATAAGGGTAGGTTACTATTCATTGAAAATTAAGTTAATTTTATCAGACTCTAAATATCATCCTGAACACAACCGTGTATGTCTGTTTTTCCAAATTCAAGTCACAATGGTGGAAAAATTATGTTTACTTGACTAGGTTATAACAAAGTGGTGTTTTGTAGAGACTTAGTGTTTCATTCATTCTATAATAAATATATTTTTAAATTCTTGGGGTGTTACATTATTCCCTCCTTACAAAAATTTCATCCTCGAAATATGAAATTGAACTTTGAAAGTTAATGGATGATACTTAAAAATTCCCTTGTGGGAAAACCACATCAAGATTATAGTTAAAATATTATATTAATAATAGGATAGGGAAAATCATTAGTTACTACAAAACAATGCATTCTAATTGGAAAACATGGTCAAGGAAGAATAACCAAACCATTATGTAGCGACATTAAACCTATAAAATGATTATCTTAAACCATTTCATAAATGGTTAAAAATTTCCAAAATATAATTATTCAACACATTATAATTAAGGCCTCTAAATTTCGAAGATGTACTTATCATTAAACCTTAATCAACAAGAATCATATCTAAAATTCACATTCCAAACATGTGAATAACATCATCATGTATCCTCTGGAAATATGGTAATAACTTGAATTAACATAAAAACCATATAGAAAATATGTACTCCTCTGTATTCCATAAGTAAGATAAATGTTATTGGATATATTACTTAAATCCAAAAGTGTTGTAAACTCCATAGATGATAGCATATACCACTTTTTGACAAGTCAATAATCAGTTCTAAGGTGGTCAGTACTTATCTAAATCAATTATCTCTTCATCATAATCTCAACATGAGATATATATATTAAGGGTGGTCTTTCCCTCAATCATGTGTTTTTTAAAAAGTTTAACTTTCTACTGAGTCACTTTTCCTTTGTACCATTCACCATATGACCTCAAATCCGTAATGAAATAATACTACAGTACAGTATTTATAAATCTCATAATTCTTACAACCAGTAAAATACTGACAAAATATTCAAATGAAATTATTCTAGACTAGGAATATTAATCATTCTACTTCATCTCGGGTAGCATCATAACTTGATCATTATCCAAAATCATCATTTTGAGTATATTCCTTTTACAATTGGGACATTGATTCATATAGTGTCCCATATCCTTGTAGTTAAAGAATTGTACATTGGAAACCATTTTATTACCCTTACAATCATAAACTTGTTGTCCTTTTTCTCCACACTTATAGCAAACTCCAATCCCCTTCAAGAATTTACCATGGTGATTCTTTCCACAATTTTCACATGTGGGAAAAACACTTCTTTATCTTCTTCCCTTTAACAAAATATTTCTCTTTCATCCTCTCATTATTTTTCTTCCCTTCAAATCCATAGGACTCATAGAAGTATTTACATACCTTGTTAATACATGATATCCTTTCCTCATATGATGAGGATACTTGAGAGACAATATTATTTTGAAAAGATGGCTTAAGACCATTAGAGATATGATCCTTCTTATGATTTGAATCACGTGCATTGGTGAAGTTTTTATTCCTTCTTCTAGGAGACATTTCTAATCAATTCAATATTATATATTAACTGGTAACATTATGAACTCTCTATAACTCTAAACATGGTATAACACATAACATAAATTTATGAATAGTAAATACTAGAACCATATACTTTGGTTACTTTGGGGGGCATAAATCCTTCATAATGGAGGGTAAATAAAATTTGAATTATCCTAAGAAAATCTCCTAGGAGTGTCAAAACAAGAGTGTAGCAAAGCCCGTTGTCGTGTACCAGGATACCCTGGGTCAAGCCCGAAACTCCTTGTTGGAGTTTTCACTCCTAGGTACATCTGTGCCAGAGCCACCTCTACCCGTTTATATCCAAACATGGATGTATTTTCTAGAAGTATCCATATAATCTATTCCTTACCATGATTCTAGGATGTTCTTGTATGCTTGTCATCAAATACTACCTTAGGGATTTGTTCCCTAACCTATGTTTTCTAAATATAGTTCCCAAGGTTTCTACTAAACTTATTCTGATACCAACCGTAACGCCCTAACCCCTCTAGACCGGAGCCGGTGTATTACTAATTACATTGGCACGATTACAAGGAATCAAATCCTGAAGGACCGAGTAGTTTATTCGTCTTGAAGAAACTAGATACATACATGTAACTCATATTACATTGGGAAAGGTAAAAAAACACATAACAAAAACTAAAATACTACATCCATGAGAACTCAATAAATGATCTCCTCTTCATAACTTGTTGAGGTAAACAAATGAAAGGGTTGAGATCAAATTCTTAGTAAGGGTTAAAAATAGTGGAATCATGAATCAATAATAACTGAATCATAAAAAATTAGGTATAGTCAATATGGTATGGTGAATAAATTAAGGACCCATGCCTTTAATAAACTAAGAATGAAACTACATCCATAGGTTTTGTCATAGTGAAAACCTCATAGATAGTAATAAATGAGAATGAATAAAGAGAATTATTATTAATTGGATATCATGTATCTGAAACATGATACCACAATACCATCGAAACAGTTTAAGTTTTTGGGTAGAACCCGTCTGCTTTTTGGAAACAAACTCGAAGGGTTTGTCGCCAACTGATTTGTCTCATGAGACCTGTCGATGCATCGAGGGGCTATATCAGGCCCCACCCGCCACTGCATGTCCAAAAAATTCTTTATACAGATATTTAATACAAGTACAATATGCCTTCTTAATATCTATATATATTTGAGGATACAGATTCATCAAAGGATGTTGACATAAATAAAGATACTTTTAAATGAGACCATTGAAAAGTCCTTGAGGAAATAATCCTTAAACATTCCAAAGTGTCCCATACCACCTTGAAACATTCAAATAATACATAGAATATCATGAGAATAAGGAGACTCTTGATATGATATAACAAAGGGATTTACATACACCACAAGAAAGAAATAAGTGGTGAACAATGAATATATCTCATAAAAGTTAATGTGAGATGAGAAAAATCCTTTTTACTTTGGAAAGAAGAGTTATTTTGGAAAATCATTTATATTTGCCATAAAATCAGATTATAAAAATTAATATCCAAGAAAATAAGAGACTAGGAAATTGAAATTATATTTTAGGCATAAATTATGTCTCACTGAAGTGAAATCATGTAAAAAGAGTTAATAAGATTCATTAGAAATAAAACATTTTAGAGCATTTAAAGGAAAATATTAAAGTGAATTTTAAAGAGGAAAGGAAAGTTTGTTCTCTTAAATCCAAAAATGATCCAAGATAATTTTTCATGATGAAATGAGTTTTTTTATAAAAACAATGGTGTCTTAAAACAGATTCTGGTGTGCATTTGAAAATGGGTAAGAATTTGAAAATATCCCTTGAATCGAGTTTGTTTATCGGGATGAATTTTTTGAATGATCCTTTTAAAACACATAAATAACTATAAAATAAATAAGTATTCTAGATGGTAAACATATATAGGAAATTAAAACAGAATTTATGTGTAGTAAATAAGAATAAATAAGAATTTAATTGAGTTAAGTAGAGAATAGGAGTAACTTGAATGAAAATGGAGGTTCTGGTAGAAATCACTTACCACTTTGTAATCAATCGATTCATATGCCCCAAAATTAATAATATTCAAGTTATATATTTAATACCATGAAAATAAATATATTAATGATTTTTTACATCAATGGTAATTATAATTACACCATACACAAGTATTAGTAGTGAATACGGAAAGTCTCACAAAAATGGAAGTGAGATGAAGAAACCCCTTACAAACATTTCGGCAAGGTAACAAGTGTTCTTGGGTGGGATTAATGAGAGTTAAATGGGTATCCAATTATTTATATATCATAAGGGTAGTATGGGGGAGGTGAAAAAACATACCCCGTCATTAGGAATTAAAAATAAAAGGGAACGACATTGGGGAAATTCTTGAACAAAAGTGAGAGAGAGGATCCCTTACCTTATGCTCGAAGGTGTTCTTGATTGTTCTTAATGAACTGAATAATAAAATTTAGCATCATTAATTAATGATTACAGAATCTTATAAACTTTTAATTGATATTTTATAACCTTATTACATTCATTAATGTCCTTTTTGATGGGTTTATGAGATTAAATTTTATTGTTTTGGAAGCATTTTCTTACTTGGTTTTCATGATCCATTTACTTGTATTCATGAATGGAAGTTCATTTGAAATGTGGTTAAAAATTCAGATTTATTAACATATAATATTAGTGACATTAATGACATATAAATTATCTTATAATGATTCTGGTTATATATCACCAGGATGACTCATTCGATGAGTTAATGTTAAACGCTTGGATTGGCTTGGCGGTTTTGTGCACAATGAACTTGTTTTGTATTATTATTCCATATTATGAGTGTGTAAGGATTTAAGAACATTAAAAAAGATAAAATACATATATTATGATCTGGTTCAACCATTTAAAAGGTTTCATGACCATTCATGAATATATTAATGCAAATTGAAAACCCGCATTTCTTGAGTGTGATAAATTGACACATCTCGGACGGTGTTTGTATTTATAGTATAAAAGGAAAGGAAGAAAAGATATTATGATGAAATATTCCATTAGAATAATGAAAATACAGTAAATTTATGCTAATGGAATTATCATGGCATTTGGATGAGGTTAAGTGATAAGAGGGAACAAAATAATGGAATGTGTAAAAGGAATTAAAAGAAAAAGGAAGAGAGGTTCACCTCTTGAGTACTCATCCTTAAGAAACTCCTTAATACCTTTGTTTCTGGCCTTTTGGTGAGACTAGTAGGTCTTGGACATGGTGAGAGGGCTTGGGAAGAGTATTTGGCATAATTTAGTCAAGGTTTGAAGCTTGAGTGGTGTGGGATGAAGAGGGGGTGAGGGGTGGTTTATATAGTGGAGGGAGAAGAGTTTTCTTAATATTATAATCATTAATTTATTATTTCCTCTCAAGAAAAGAAATAGTGAGTATTCCATGACCAAGAATAGTAATATATGCATGCGAGTTTGAGATTTGGGTGCTTACATCACTCATGATGCTAGGAATAGTTAATTTAAATTATAATGTATTTATAAGGTAAATTAATGTATTTTACTATTCACCAAAAATAAAGTATTTTAGAAAAATCCAAAAAATTCACCCAAACAAATTTTCAATGTGTAGATTCCAAAAATGAAGTCCATTTTTCAAAAATATTTTCCTAAATATTATTAATTAAATATTTAATTAAAATCATTATTTATTCGAAAAATATAAACACTTAAATTATTCATCTTCATTTTTAAGGTGCATAAATTTATTTATACATTCATGGGTGTGGATACCATTCATAAGATTCATATTACTATTCATAAGGGTAAGTTACTATTTATAAGGGTAGCTTACTATACATAAGGATAGGTTACTATTCCCCGAAAATTAAGTTAATTCTATCAGACTCTAAATATCATCCTGAACACAACCGTGTATGCCAATTTTTCAAAATTCAAATAAAAAAGGTAGAAAAATTATGTTTACTTGACTAGGTTATAACAAAGTGGTGTTTTGTAGAGACTCAGTGTTTCATGCATTCTATAATAAATCTATTTGTAAATTCTTGGGGTATTACATGGACTCTGCCCTTTTAAAAATAGGGCATACAATTTCCTATAGATGGACCACATGGTTAGGTAAAACTATGCTTAAATTGTGTGATACCCCTATAAAACCACCCATCCACCTTCACAATTTTCTTGGTGAGATTCACAGTTTGACAGACCATGCTCAAACCATGAAAAATGGCTCTAAAGCCTTATTTAAATGAATCTAACCACTTCCCCACTTAGGGATTGAATATTTATTTGATCAATTAAATGGATCTAATAAGTTCATAAATATTTTTCTATAGTATAACTATCGTTATATAGGGGTGATGGAGGAAGATATAATGAAGGATTCTCTCAAGTGTCACTCCAAACACCTTGATTTCATGGTCACTAAATTTGGCGAGATGAACTGATAAGTGCATTTCATGCATACATTTTAGAGCATTTTATTTTATTGATTTATGTAATTAAATAATTAATCTTTCCAATTTTTGAATATACTGACTTGTTTTATGATTTTTTGTAGGAAATAATTAATTTTTGAAAAAGGAATGAAAAGAGGCAAATAATGGAGCTAAGGGACTCTTCACATTACGAGAAAAGAGAATCGTCATGAAACTAGATTTTTGAGGATGAAGTGAAGCTAGAAAACTGAAGAAGAATGGTTTTATAATGTGTACCACAATTACATGCTGTGAATTCATTAGTATTTTTCTATCACAAGTACAAGTCATGATAAGATTACACGTTGTGAAATTCCATTACATGTCGTGCATTCTAATTACACGATGTGGGTTTTTTACGAAAAGTTTTGTAAATAGTTACTCCAAAATTCACAACACCTATAAATTGAAATATTACATGATGTGAAAGTACATTACACATTGTGTAAGTTTCGGTTAACAGAAAATTAAAGATGCATGGGCTAATGGTGTAACAAGATTTTTTATGAGAATCAATTTTTTTTAACCCAGGCCCCACCATAAAGATTTTATAAATCCATTGAACACATCCCAATCCCCCTGGAGTGCTATAAATATTGGAGTTTCCTGCTGCTAGAAAAAAAATTCATATTTGGAGACCAAATCATTGAGCGAGAAGCTGTGAGGCCCTTTTGAGTTATTTCTCTCATTTCTTTATGATTTCATTTTATTTTATCATTCCCTATGGTTCTATCATCACTAGGATGAGGGGGTAAATCCTCATATTGCTAGGGTAATGTAATATAAGGGAGTAGGTGTTGTTGGATAGATTTATTTTATTCATATGTTTGTTTTTTGACAATTTAATTTTTATCTTCCAATACCTTTATTTTACTTTAATCATGACCATTGATAATTGAATTGAAAAGGAAAATTAAAATTTCACAATTAAAAACCCAAAAGAAGGAATCACCATTATCAACATTAGGGAAATCATGTTTAAACATGGTATTGATACAAACTCGTTTCGGTGAAACCCTAAATTACCAGACAAAGGGAGATATGGTATTTCTGCATTTAGGAGGAGATACCATGATCATTGGATCTTTCTCATCTTGACTCCAACACCAATCATGAATTAATAAATATATTTTATTAAATCCAATTACACCTAAACCCTGGGTCATTTCAATACTATTTACAAAACTAAAAAAATCAATCTGATTTTCTTTCTTTTTCTACTTTTGTCAAATAAATCAAATCAGTCTTTTCTCACCTATTTATTCAATTTAATAAAATTAAATCTTTGGAAAACCTAATAAAATTAATTCAAAATATTTGTGGGTTTGACCTCAAACATTATTAATACTACATTTTAATTAATTAACTATCGTAGTTTGAATTTTTATAAATTTGTTTTTGTATAGACTCGTAGGGAATTAATGATGCCCTCTTGGCCTGTCATGAACCACCTATCTATTTTCAAATTAATAAATAACATAGTGTTTTCTAAGTTCATATGTTAGTTTGAAGTTATGTTTATGGATTAAATTATTTTTAATTTTAGTACTTATGTAATTATTTTGATACAATTAATATTTTTTTGAAATCACCATGTTGAAATTATCCAATGCTGAATTTTTTATAATTTTCTAAGATAGCTGAATTTTCAGGTAAAACATAAATATGGTATGTACACTCTAAATAGCCCAAAGGCCTTATTTTTTATTTTATTATAGATAATACCTCTTTTAAGGGTTTAAGGGGAACCCATATATAACTTGTAAGACCAAGGCACAAGGCCCGACATGACCCGTAATACATGACCCGAAGGCCCAGAGGCATACCATGTCCATACATGACCCATAGGCCCAGCCCAGTAGAACTGCCCCTCCCAAGCTTCTGCATCATTGATCACCTTTATCTCCCCACCTGCATTTCTAATCATCTAGCATTTCCCTGTACAAAGCTTCATGGTTCCTGGTCCCAATGGTGGTTGCCATACCCTCTCATTCTTCCAATCCGGTTAGCTCTACTTCTGGTGACTACTACTGTTGCTATGATCTTCTTCCTGGGCCTACTCTGTGTGAATTGGGATACTTCATGGTCTTCAATAGCCTGAAGCCATATGACCCGAAGGCCTTTGATGGACCAAAGGCCCTTGAGACCCATAGGCCCAAACCGGTGGCCCGAAGGCCCAAATCGGGTGAATAGTTCCGTCTGCTACAGTACCAAACAATACTTGATACATTACTTTCTATAGTATCTGCTACAGTATGTATTATTACATCAAAAAAATCAAAAAGTGATATAATAAATACTATAAAGTGTATCCATGATAAAAATTAGGATTCCTATTTAAAATAATTTATTATTTATATAATTTTATTAATATTATAAACCCTTAATAAACCCTACAAAACTAGTATTATATTTTAAGGATTTAAAATAAATTATTTATAAACATGACTCACTTCCACATCACCCCAAGGTATTGTTTTAATGAGTTAATTTCTTATACTAATAAAATATTGAAATTTAATTCTATTTTTTAGAAACCGTGGTAAAAAACTGTGATATATTTTTTGGTTTGAATTAATTTATCATATAGAGTCCAAAACCTATATTTAGATATTAGTAAATAAATACCCACTCTTTGGATACAAAAAAAGCCCCAAACCTCCTATTCATATTCACTAAAAACCCTTGGGTCATAAATTTACTCTTACCTTGCCTCTCTATAACCTTCCCTCTCTATAACCTTCCCAAGGTGCCCTAAAGCTCTTAATAATCTCTTACTGAGCTTCTAGAAGCACCATCTCAAGGTAAGGGATCCCCTCCTAATCTTCTTTATTTAAGAACCTTTTTTATAGTATGCCTTTTTTCTCTATTTTTTATGTTGAGAAATGTTTTTAAACATCCATATTACTATAATTATTTCCAAGTGATGAGAGATATATTTAACTCTCATTTAACCCTTCCATGAATATTTATGTACCTCTATTATTCTTTTAAAATTATCCAACAATTTTCCATGACAAAAATTTTTGTAGTGAATACTCGTCCTCATTTAAACTCAATACTATTCATATAAATGTACATATACTTCATTGATTAAGGAATTATATGTATTTAACCCACACTCTTTATTTGTGGAATTAAAATTGATAAAATATTTCCATGTTTTGTATGATCTATGTGGAACACTTATGCACGTACATGATATGAATGTGATGGGTGTGACTAGAATTATGTAGCCCTATAATGTATTGGGTGATTGTTTTGTCTCATGAGACATTATTTTTGGGATTAGGGAGTGAACCTATTCCATGATGAGATTTTATCCACCATATAATTTTTTTCTTGGCACTTAGCCTTGACTTATGCTTATGAAATTTTTTACATTGTTTCCACATTCCCATATTGCCTTCATGTTATCATATTATATCATGATTAAATATTATTATTTATAATTATCAACCCTTTTAAGTCACATTGATATGACTATTGGATAATATTTATTTCTTTCATCATGTTATGCTTTGGTTATTCCCTTACTGGGATTTATAGATCACCCCTTTCTTATGTACGTCCTCAGGTTATCCTATGAAACTTTAGAAGAGTAATGTATTTTTAAGATCATGTTAAAGAAGTTTTAAAAAATAATGTTATATCCCCATTAATGTAATTATGATATGTACCTACTTTCATAAATACAAAAGGCCTCATATCCTTCTAGGTTTTTTATGTGTACCTTTTTGTAATAAATCATAAATTAAGTTATATTAAAGATACCAGTTGTCATAGTTAGTATCAGAGAAAAGTTTGATTATTTTGTAGATTAGGATTAAAAAAATCTGTTGAAAACCATTGGTATAATATTAATCATAATAACGTATCCCTAAATTTTGTTAAAGTATATATTAATTTGTTTCGAGGAAAATGAATCAATGTCTGGATAGTACAAGTGGATGTGGCTCTGGCATAGTTGTACCTAAGAATAATAACCCAAAAAAGGGAAAATTGAGTTGGACTTAATCATCACCTAGTACATGATTAAGAGGCCTTGTTGCACAATACATTTTACACTCCTAGGGGATATTATTTCATAAATTCAAAGGATCATTATGAACCATTATTGAGGTGGAAAAAATTATCATATGACTTTATTTAAGGAAATAGATCATGGATAACTTAGATTGAAACCAAGAAATTCATATGTTAAGGAATATATGTATTTTATGAGTTATACCTTTAATATTCATGTCTTCCTCTTATATGTTTAATACTTTAAAACTTCTCACCCCTAATTATATTTTGGATAAAGTAAATAATTAGAACCAAAATCAATTAGTGAAAGGTGGAATTATTATCCATTAATGAACCTTCAATATCCTATGTGACTATGGTTCAATGAATTATTTCATATAACAAAAGTTTAGAATAAATATTCAAACACCACCTCAAAAAATGGAAGTCAATTAGTCCGAAAAGATGAAAAATACATCAATTGTCAGATCCCATGTATATAAATCCTCCCCTGTCAAAATTTATGGGTTAAATTTCCTAGAAAACCTTCTGATGCTCCATTTAGTGAAATTTGATTCTATTTTAATAATGGATTGTATTTACTTATAAGTATCCAACATAGATTTCTGAGAGAAGGAAATAAACCTATGTATCACAAATCAGCCTCCAATTCTATTCAAGTGGAAGGAGAAGGATGGATCGCCTTTGATATCATCATATCAATAAGGGATAATATTTTCTTTTAAGAATGTGTATCTAGCTCAAATGATTGAAACTAGAGAAAAGATAATCCATAGTGACATACCAACTATAAGGGAATTCATTGATGTGTTTCTAGAAGAATTTTCTGGTCTTCCTTCTAGATGATAGGTTGATATCTCAATCTAACTTATACCTAGAGCTTTTCTAATATCCAAGACTCCAAATAGAATCACCATTTTCAAACTTATGAAGTTGAAGAAAAAATTATAGGTGAATCTAGATAAAGGTTTTATTTGACCAATAACTTCATTGTGGTGTGCATCAGTCCTATTCATTAAAATGAAGTATGTGTCAATGATCCTATATATTGATTATCATGAGATCAAAAAATCATGGTATATAAAAAGTATCCTCTGCCACAGATTTATGACTTTCTCAAACAACTACATGGAGCCCAATACTTCTCTAATGTGTATCTTTGTTCAGGATATTATCAAGTAAAGGTAAATAAGGAACATATCCCCAATAATGATTTTTGTACAAGGTATGGGAACTATGAGTTCATTGTGATTCCAATTGGACTAAAAAATGCTCCATAAATATTTATGGACTTGATGAATATATTATTTAGGGATTACCTTGACAAATGTGTTGTATTCTTCATAGATTACATTCTTATCTACACTAAAATCAAGGAGGAACAAGAGGAGAATTTGAATTATGTATTAAAGACTATAGAAAAGGAAAATTTATTGGAAAAGTACAATAAATGTGAGTTATGGACGGAGAAAGTAACTTATTGGGGGCATGTTAACACCTTCAAAGGGATATTTTTGGATCCTTCAAAAAAATATCAATTAAAGGATGATTTATACCAACATATGTGATGGAAATCTATATTTTTTTTGGTTACCAGGGTACAATAATTGATTTTTTAGAAACCTATCACAATTTTCAAGAACCCAAACCAAGATAACTCATAACGGTGTCAAGTTTTTCAAGACTGATGAGGGTGAATATACTTTTAAAGAGTTGAAGAAGCTGATAATCATTACAACTTTTCTCACATTACCCACTATAGGGGAAGGATTTTTTATCTATAATGATGTGTAAAAAAAGTATTAGGTTTTTTACTCATTAAATATGGAAAATTGAAAGCCTATTCCTCTCTCTAATTAAATATCCATGAGAAACACCCAAAACATGATCTATAATTGGATATAGTGATCTTCATGATGAATATTTGGGGCATTATCTCTATAGGGAGAAGTTTAAAATATATATGGACCTTAAAAGAATCAAGTATATTATCAAACAAAACTACCTTAATATTGAAAAATAGAGGTGGTTAGAGAATATCAATGACTATGATTATTAAATACATTGCCATATTGGGAAGGTGAACAATGTTACATATGATTTGAGTAGAAATGACCCTACAACTCAATCCATGATGAAAATTGAAAGGGGTCCAATATTCTTGGACATAAAGAGGATAGACATGGGAATAATAAAAGGATCTCCATAATACCTTGATCAAATGACTACTCAACCATCTATTCTTGAGAGGATTAAGGATGCCCAAAAAGATGATGAGGTGCTATAGGAAAAGGGTAGTGAATATTCTAGATTTCAACATTTCTAAATATGGATTTATAAATTTTGGAACTGGAATATGTGTCCCATAAAAACTATATTTGAAGAGGGAACTTATAGATGATTTTTGTATTTCATCCTTATCAATTTATCCAGGAAGGACTAATATGTATATATATTTTAAGAAAAATTTTTGGTGGGATAACATGACTAGGGAGATTGTAGAATTTATATCTCGATGCTTGATATACCAAAAAGTTAAGGTTGAATGAAGGAATTATAATTGTATGATGAAACCATTTCCCATACCAATATGGAAGTGGGACAATATAACCATGTATTTCGTTGTAGGAATCCCCATGACACCAAAAGGAAACAACTCCATATGGGTGGTAGGCAATCACCTCACCAAGTCAGCAAGTTTAATTGTTTTCAAGGATGATTTATCTCTTAACCAAATCAACAAAATATACATAAGGTAAGTGGTAAGGATGAATATAGTGAAGGTTCCGGGCACAACGAAATCTCATGGGTGGATGTGCGCACTTGGATTTTTGTCATTAACAATGATCAATCCAGGATCAAGATGAAGATAAATGCAAGAATCCATATATCGAATCACAGAAATATACAAAGAAGAATAATAGTCCAGGAACAAAAAATGAGGATCGTCACAGGTTGATTATAATTAATTTAATTAATTGACAAGAAGTACCTTTTATGGTGTTCTTTCTTCATTGATATTTCTGATCACGTACTGATGTGATCTGTCATTATATCACAGAAGCCAAGTGTAGACTTCCTCTAGCAGTGATTCACATGTGAACCACATATCTCTAGACGTCGCCAAAGGAATCTCCGGGTGCTAGTGTGGAGAAGCCTTTACTTGCGTTTTACGCTTAGATCACCTTGATCCGATGGAGGAGGATCACTCTCGGTCTTGAGAGTGTTCTTGGAGGAAGAAGTTCTTTTGGCCTTGAAAGAATTATCCAGAATTATTGTGCACAACAATTGGGAAAAGTGTTGGGGTTGTGAGGATATTTATAATATAGTTTGAGGTTATAGAGTTATGATAATAAATAAACGTGTTACACGTTTTATTTATTTCATTAACTCTTATTGAAAACCCCTCACATCGAATCATTAATTCCTTGACATGCACCCACACTAATTATAATAAATATGATTTAATAAAACAATATTATTTCCTCAAAATCCCGACTGGAAAAACCACACGATGTTTAATCATTAATACACATCGTGTACTTATTTTTCATAAAACTACACAGTGTGTAATCATTAATACACGACGTGTACTTGTTTTTCATTTCCTTTCCAACATGAAAACTATACGGCGTGTAATAATTAATACACGGTGTGTACTTCTTTTCATTTTATTCTTCCTCCATCATTAAAACGATTTAGGCTTTCTTGAATAATTATTAAACCGCATTCGGGAATAATCTTTTTTCTACTTGAGATACTTGGATACACTTAGTGTGTGACCCCCTAGGCCTCTTTCTCATGGGCATTAGGCAGGCTTGCCTAAATTCCAAGATTACTATATAGCAATGTGTCAAGGAACCCAAGAGAAAGAAGTTGACGTCACATTGACGTGTCACCTCATAAAAATTCTTAATGTGTAATTTAATCCCTTTGTCTCAATTTCTCATCAAGAAGGTTTCATGAAAGTGTCATAAATCTATATGCTTGATTCGTCATTCTTTGAATTCTAGAAATAAACTTGTCGTAACACCATGGACATGGAATTTGGGCAACAATTCTATTTCAATTAAAGGGCCCGAGATATCTACTTCCATAAATATGGAAGGTACAAATTATTCCTTGACTTATCCATTAACAACATGTCATTCGTGATGAACCCAATGTACCCTACTTCCCACCAACTATCTTCGTGACGGTTTTCGTTAGAAAATCTAAGTGTGTGAGACATGACATGAGTTAATGATAATATTCCAGTCTAAGGACCATTACACACGCTCATAGATAGCAATTTCCAATGACACCAAGACATGCAGAATTACTATTGACAGGTCTATTATAATAATCTACCATCTTAGAGATTACCAAGTGTGAACTCCATGAGAGAGAATCTCATCTTCTCATGAGTACTCACACACAAAAGTCTGTATACTATGTGTCTTATCATAGTATGTCATCCAACCGTAGAACTTTATTGAAGAATATTGTTATAGCATTTCAAGGTTCTCATCATAACGGGGATCTTCCATGACCTTATTAATGCAACAAATATTCCAGGACATTATGATATTATAGCCATGCAGAACAATGAAAAATATATAATAAGTGTACATTCGTGTAATCAAAGTATAAACAGTTGGTTCTCAGGAAACCAACTCTAACAAACTCTTACTTGGACTAGATCCAACTGCCTACGACTTTTAGTCCTCTAGACCTCACATGATGATCATGTTTCTGTTGAGTCAAGGCTTTAGTCAAGGGGTCTGCCATATTTTCTTCCTTGGAAATAATGCTCACTACAACTTCACCTCTCTGAGAAAAATCCTTCAAGAGATGATACTTCCGAAGTATGTGCTTTGTCCGCTGATGTGACCTTGGCTCTTTTTAAAGTGCCACCACTGTAGTATTATCACAATAGTGTGTGATAGGATCTTTACTGCTAGGTACTGCATCCAAATTTTGAACGAATATTCGCATCCATACTGCTTCTTTAGCTTCCTCAAAAGCTGTGATATACTCGGACTCTGCTGTAGAATATGAGACCACACCTTACTTTGAGCTCTTCCAGCTCACTGCACCTCCATTCAAACTGAATATGTATCCAGTCTGTGACTTCATGTCATCTTGATCAGTCTGGAAACTTGCATATACATGTCCTCTGATGACTATTTCCTCATCTCCTCCATAAACCAGGAACATATCCTTAGTACGCCTCAGATACTTAAGGATATTCCTAACTTACATCTAATGGCGGTCTCCTGGATCAGATTGATATCTTCCTACCACACTTAATTAATAAGCAACATCTAGCCTTGTACATAGCATAACATACATGACTGACCCAATCACGGATGCGTAAGGGATCCTTGCGATTTTCATTCTTTCCTCATGTGTTTGAGAACACATTTTCTTGGAAAGATGAATGCCATGTGAAACTGGAAACAATCCCCTCTTGGAATATTCCATACTGAATCTCTTTAGTATATTTTAAATGTATATACTTTGACTCAGGCTCATCATTCTCTTGAATCTATCACGATGGATCTTGATCCCAAGAATATATTCTACCTTTCCCAAGTCTTTCATAGAGAATCATTTATCCAACCATGCCTTAACTGATTGTAAGATATGTACTTCGTTTACAATTAGTAATATGTCATCAACATATACTATTAGGAAAACGACTGCACTTCCTATAAACCCTTTGTATACAAAGTCTCACATTCGTTCTTAACAAAGCCAAATTCCATACAACTTCATCAAAATGAATGTTCCATGACCTTGATGCTTACTTTAATCCATAAATGGATTTCTGCAACTTGCGTACTTGTTGGAATCATTTGGAGTCACAAACCCTTCATGTTGTGTCATGTAGACATCTTCCTGGAGGTTCCCATTAAGGAATTCTGTTTTGACATCCATTTTCCAAATTTCATAGTCATGGTAATTGGGAATGTCCAATAGGATTCTGATGGATTTCAGCATCACAACCAGTGAAAAGGTTTCATCATAGTGAAGTCCTTGATGCTATCTAAAACCTTTTGCAACCACTCGTGACTTATAGGTGCTGACTTGTCCCTCCATGTCCAGTTTCTTCTTGAATACCCATTTATTACCAATAGGCTTTACATAAACTGGAGGATCTACCAAAATCCAGACTTGGTTTTGGTACATGGAATCCATTTCAGAATTCATAGCTTCTTGCCACTTGGAAACGTCTGTGCCTTCAACTGCTTCATTTTAGGTAAGAGGATCATCATTGTCAACCAATAATGAGTCACCATCCTCAGTGACAAGAAAACCATATCGTTCTGGTTCTCTCACCTCTCTCATGCTCCTACACAGTTCTTGTGTCTATGTAACAGATTGTTCTTCCACGAGGCTTTGTGGAATCTATTCTTTTAACAACTCCTATGTATCTTGAGCCTCAACTTCATCGAAGTCTATCTCGCTCCCACTATCTCTTTTGGAGATGTGATCCCTCTCAAGAAATATGGCATGTCTTGCCACTATAACCTTTTTATCTGAGAGGTTGTATAGGTAATATCCCCTTGTTTCCTTGGGATATCCTATAAAGGTACACTTTGTGCCTCAGGGTGAAAGTTTGTTACCTGAGGAGGCCTTAATAAATGCTTCACTACCCCACACATGTAAATTTGATAACACGGATTTCTGTCCACTCCATAACTCGTATGGAATACCATTTATCGATTTAGTTGGTACTTGGTTTAGTATGTGTGTTGCTGTTTGTAATGAATATCCCTAAAAGGATAATGGAAGACTCGCATGACTCATCATTGATCTCACCATGTCCAATAGGGTGAGTTTCCTCCTTTCACTTACACCATTCCACTGAGGAATGTAAGGAGGAGTGAGTTGAGATAGAATCCCAAACTCCTGTAAGAAATCAATGTAGTCCTGATTGAGATATTATCCTCCTCTGTCTGAGCGGAGTTTCTTAATCTTCTTACCAATCTATTTCTCAACTTCATTCTTGTATTCTTTGAACCGATCAAAAGAATTTGACTATACCTCATTAAGAAAATATATCCATATCTACTAAAATCATTAGTAAAAGTTATGAAGTACAAGAACCCACCCCTTGCTTCAACTGAAAATGGTACACACAAATCTGTGTGAACTAATTCTAGAAGATCTTTAGCCCTTTCACCTTTCCCACTAAATGGGGCTTTGGTCATTTTTCCATGTAGACACGCATGACATACACCAAGTGGTTTTAGTTCGAAAGAATCTAAATACCCATTTTGATGTAATGTTTTCAAATGTTTCTCATTGACATGACCTAGACGGTGATGCCAAAGTTGGGTGTGGTATGAGTCATGTGAATTAACTTTGTTATCGATTTCCATTACTTCATTTGTGTATTCTAACACATAAAGGTAGTTATATAAATGTGCCCTACCCAAACAAATTCTATCTTTATAAAAGTAGCAACATTCATTTCCAAACCTGAAGAGGAATCCCTCAGTATCTAATTTGGATACTGAAATAATGTTTTTAGTAACATAAGGCACATAATAAAAACCCTTTAACACCAAGATCATTCTAGTTGGCAATGTGAGGTGGTAGTCCCTGATAGCTACAACAGTAAGTCTGGCTATGATGGCTACTCGTAGATCTACCTCCCCTCGATCAATCTTCCTGAAAATACATGGTTCTTATATTTGGATACATATTTGAGAACCACAAGCTGTATCTAATACCCAATTTGTAGAAATAGTTAGATTTCATTCGATAACAAACACACTTGAATCTTACCCTTGCTTCCTTGGCTAGGTGTAGTTTTTCTTCCAATGGCCCTTCTTTCCACATGAGAAACAAACAGCCTCCTGTTCTCTTGCCCCCCTTTGATCTTCCTTTTCTTAGAAGGCCTTGAAGAATCTTTGGTCTTAAAGATCTTTACCTTCCCTTTCCTTTTATTCACCATAACAGAAGAAGGATTTTCACACTTTATATCATTGTCCACTTGGAAAATGAGGATAAGAATATCAGATAGAGACTTCTCAATGTTGTTCATGTTGAAATTTACAAAAAAGTTAGAGAATATCTTGGGGAGTGATACAAGAATGAGATTAGTACCCAGTTCTTCATGGAGTTTAAACCCTAGAACCTCCAAGCACTCAATGTAGCAATGAGCTTGACTACACGAGGCCTAGCTAGGGCACTCTCTCTAAGCTTTCTCGGAAATAGAGCCTTGGAGATCTCAAACCTTTCTTGTCTTGCTCTCTCCTAGTATAGACCATAGAGGTGCTCGATCATGTCGTAGGCATCCATGTCTTCATGAGACTTCATGAGCTCACTTGACATTGATGATAGCATCAAACATTGAAAGTTTAGTGCATCGCTCAAATGTTGATCATAGACCAGGAAATCTTCATCACTCACCCCTTGGGCAGGAGAATCCGGAAGTAAGGAATCCAACACATAAAACTTTCATTCATGGCATAGGATAACTTGAAGGTTCCTAAACCAATATTGAAAGTTACTGCCGGTGAGGATATTATCTTTATCCAGAATTGATCATAGAGAAAATGTGGTTGACAAGTTTTTCATATTTATTGTACAAATTAAAAGAGCAGATTTATCAGTACTTTCTTGATTACATTTTATGAGAAATAATAAATTTTATTAAGTCTCCCACTATTTTATCAAGTCCCAATGGCCCACACCATTGAACTCTGAATGTACAATTGCTTTGACATTATAGTGGCAAGGATCAATATTCCCCTTCGCATAACCCCAAAAAGGGTTGGTTAATCTATTAGAAGGTATTTAGGTAGGTAGGTCTTTGCCAACTGCAAGCTTACAGTTCCTTGATCTGTTGAGTGGACTCCCCAA
The DNA here is from genome assembly GCA_963277665.1 of Viscum album. Taxonomy (NCBI): domain Eukaryota; kingdom Viridiplantae; phylum Streptophyta; class Magnoliopsida; order Santalales; family Viscaceae; genus Viscum; species Viscum album. The sequence continues at coordinate 75,485,930 of OY728163.1, read as the reverse complement.
TCCTGAAATCCTGACTTGGATTTCCTCAACACTTGCCTCCATTTTACAACAAGTCTAGAAAGGGACACTCCTCTTGATGTAAAATGTTTAAGTCAACCAAAAACTTTCATAAGATATTCCTTTATAAAAGTAAGTGTCCCAACAAGGGTTGGTAAAAAACATAGTTTTATTGAGTCTTTACCTTAATCAAGTAACATAAGGCTTGGTCTAACTTAATATGCTATTTGAGGGATTTTAATCCTTTATGCGTAGTTTCACATTATCACTTGTTTGTTAATATTAGGTGATGCTTGATTAAGTGATTAACCATGTTTTGATAATGTTTACGCATAGTTTGGTTTTATTTTATTCCGTTTTTTCATGCTTGTTTATTTCATTAACTATGTGATCACGATAAAACATACATAATAAATAAACCATGCAATCAGACAGAAACAAAATAAGATGACATGATCATGAGCTTCTATTGGTTAGCTTATCTAGAATTTTGATAAGCTAACCCTGACCTAGGGAAAAACACCTTGAACCCAATGGTTCGTGTTTTGTAGATCCCACCTGTCTACATTTGTATCTTCTTGGGTTGGTTTCGCCTCATCTTCAGATTTTAAACCGTCTCCTCTATCTTGGGAGATCTTCCACTACATGGGGTTTACATTAAAGAAACCATGGGAACACATAACCTACATTTTATTGGAAGAAGGATCGCAGGAAAATGAATTTAAATTAAATAAATTTAAATGAAACCATACACATACAAAGGGTATTTGGTCTAGATCATGATCATACAGAGCATGCAACAACATTTACACATATTTAGTATTCAAATTATTTTAATCTTTCTCTTATTTAAGATAATTCATGCTTGAATTCAATTAATTATGATCTTATAATTAATCAATTCTTTATCTTAAATTACTTTCTGAATTTCCTAGAGATTCTTCTCATCCATATTCCTTATACGGGTCTTTGTACTTTGGAGAAAACCTGGTGAAATTCCATTTCTGGAAAGTACACGGCATGTAGGCTATATTACATGGTGTGTATTTATTTTCACCCTTTATCCAAAGTACATGCCAGGGGGCTTTGGCGTGTTCTCTGTACTTTGGAAATTTTGGAGTACACGACATGTAGATTAATCTAACATAGCGTGTAATTCCTTTTTACATGGTTACCGGCCTGTCAATCTCGTGTACGCGGTACCAGGATTCTCCGTGTACACAGTTTCACCTGGGCCGGATCGGACTACACGGCATGTTGATTCAACATACACGCTATGTATTCTGGTTTCCATGTGTCGTTCAGTTCTAGTCAACACGGTGTACTAATAACTTAGGCATACTCAATTTACATGGCGTGGTTTGGTGGACCAGTACTAGTTCGTTGAACCTAAGTACACGGCATGCAGTTTTCACTACACGCCGTGTATTCTTGTGTTGTACAGACAGAATGAGCGGCTCCTTCGGATGAGTTCCTTGTTTTTATTTTAATCAAAATTAAAATTAAAAGGTCATTTCTGTGATGTGAATCGAGAAACGAATGAGGAAAAATAGATCTCATTAATTCAGTTTTGTAGAATGATTTATCTTGAATTGAATCAAATATAAATGCGTAAATTATCAATGAAAATTAAATAACTATAATCAACGTTATAACCTCGCTCTGATACCAATTGAAGGTTATGGGTGTAGTAGAAGCTCAAGGGTGGATGTACCCACTTGGATTTTTTCCATTAACAATGATCAATCTGGGATCAATACAATGATAAACACCAAACTCCACGTATCGAATCAAAAAAATAAACAAAGAAGAAGAATAGTCACAAAACCACAAACGAGGATCATCATACGTTGATTATAATTAATTTAATTAATTGAAAAAAAGTACCTTTTATGGAGTCCTTTCTTCGTTGATATTTCTGATCACGTACCGATGTGATTCGTCATTGGGTCGTAAAAGCCAAGTGTATACTTCCTCTAGCGGCGATCCACACATGCACCATGTACCTCTGGACTTCGCCAAAGGAATCTTTAAGTGCTAGTGTGGAGAAGCCTTTGCTTGCATTGTCTGGCTTAGATCACCTTGATCCGATGGAGGAGGATCTCTCTCGGTCCTGAGAGCGTTCTTGGAGGTAGAAGTTCTTTCGGCCTTGAAAGAATTCTCCAGAATTGTTGTGCACAACGATTGGGAAAAGTGTTGGGGTTGTGAGGATATTTATAATTGGGTTTGATGTTATAGAGTTATGATAATAAATAAACGTGTTATGCGTTTTATTTATTTCATTATCTCTTATTAAAAAACCCCCATATCGAATCATTAATTCCTTGACATGCGCCCATGCTAATTATAATAAATATCATTTAATAAAACAATATTATTTCCTCAAAATCCCGACTAGAAAAACTACAAAGTGTGTAATCATTAATACATGGTGTGTACTTGTTTTTCATAAAACTACACGGTGTGTAATCATTAATACACGATGTGTACTTGTTTTTCATTTCCTTTCCAAAATGAAAACTACATGGCGTGTAATCATTAATACACGGTGTGTACTTGTTTTCATTTTATTATTCCTCCAACATTAAAATGATTTAGGCTTACTTGAATAATTATTAAACCACATGTGGGAGTAATCTTTATTCTACTTGAGATACTTGGATACACTTTGTGTGTGACCCTCTAGGCCTCTTTCTCATTGGCATTAGGCAGGCTTTCCTAAAGTCCAAGATTACTATCTAGCAATAGGTCAAGGCACCCAAGAGAAAGAAGTTGACGCCCCATTGATGTGTCACCTCATACAAATGCTTACTGTGTAATTTAATCCCTTTGTCTCAATATCTCATCAAGCAGGTTTCATGGTAGTGTCATAAATCTATATTCTTGATCCTTCATTCTTTGACTTCCAGAAATAAACTCGTCGTAACACCATGGCCATGGAATTTGGGCGAAAGTTCTATTTAAATCAAAGGGCCCGAGATATCTAATTCCATAAATATGGAAGGGAAAAAATCTTCCTCGACTTATCCATTAACAACATGTCATTTGTGATGCACCCAACGTACCCACTTCTCGCCAACTGTCTTTGTGACGGTTCTCGTCAGCAAATATAAGTGCATGGGTCATGACATGATTTAATGATAATCTTCCAATCTAAGGACCATTACACACTCTCATAGATAGCAATGTCCGATGACACCAAGACATGATGAATTACTACTGGAGGGTCTGTTCTCATAATCTCCCATCTTGGAGATTACCAATTATGAACTCAATGAGAGAGAGTCTCATCTTCTTATGAGTACTCACACATGATGGTCTGTATACTATGTGTCCTATCATAGTATGTCATCCAACCATATAACTTTATTTAAGAATATTATTATAGCATTTCAAGGTTCTCATCATGATGGGGATCTTCCATGACCTTATTAACTAAACAAATATTCCAGGACATTATTATATTATAGTCATGCAGAACAATGAACAATATATAATAAGTGTACATTCATGTAATCAAAGTATAAACAGTTGGTTCTCAGGACACCAACTCTAACATACAGTTCCTCTCTATATTATACCTAATTGAGATCTGAGGTTTACCTCAAGGTTTTAGAGAAGCCTTCAGTAATCATTGGATACAGCTAAATATCAACCCTACTTACAACCCTTAGATAGATGATTATTTTGAAAGAATCATTCAAACTCTAGAAGATATTTTGAGATCATATTAAATGTATTTACAATAATCTTTGGATCAAAACCTTCCCCTAGTGGAGTTATCATAAAAAAATAGTTTCCATTATAGAATTTAAATGGCACCTTATGAGCCTCTATATAGGAAGAGGTTTTGTACTCCGACATGCTAGGATAATGTTAGAGAGAGGAAACCGATGAGACTTGATATTATCCAAGAAATGAAATATTTTTTTCAAACCATTCAGTTTAATATGAAATCCACACAAATTCAATAAAAAATCTATACATACAATCATCAATGTGATCTAGAGTTTGAGGTTGGAGATAAGGTGTTCCTTTGTATATCATTATGGAAGATAGTCATGAGGATTGGGAAGAAGGGAAATCTTATTCCGAGATACATCATCTCCTTTGAGATCCTTGATCATATTGGAGTTGTGGACTATTGAATAACACTCCCACTTAACCTATCTCAAGTACATGATGTATTCCATGTATCCTTCTTGAGAAAGTACATAACATACCCCTCACATGTACTGAATCTAGAGTCGAATCCATTGTATACTGATATTTTATACAAGAAGTATCCAGTAAAGATCTTAGATCATGAAAAAAAGGTTCTACTAAAAATTAAAACTCAGCTAGTCAATGTTTTGTGGTGGAAACACATGTTTGAGTTACCTGCAGAGATGGGTGCAGCGTCTGGATGGCCTGATCTTCCTCGCTCTGGTCTATTTGTCGACCATTGTGGATGTTCTCTTTCAGGTCCCATCTCACTTTGTTGGAGGGTTGGGAGGAATCTGACTGGAGTTCGCCGATGAGTTTGTGGATTTGGGATGGTGTCGACGGTCGCATCGATGGGTGTTCGAGGAGACTGGATCTGAGGTTTGTCCAGTTCTCCTGATGTTTGTTTCCCCTAGTTCGTGGTAACTCAACCTTTCTTGGTGAATTTGGCTCCAGTTTTGATGGTTTGTCAGTTTAAAGTCTTGAATGGATTTTATCCATTGTGATTGTATGTTTTCAAGTGGTGAAGTGGGGAATTGGTGATGTGGTGAGGTCATGTATGGTTTCTCAATTTTTCCTTAAAAAGTGTTTGCATAATAAAAAAAACAATTTTCAATCATGTTTGAGGAAGTGATTTGGGAGCCAAGAGAGGTGATAAAACAGAAGTACCCTCATCTGTTTTAGTGAACAATTGAAATTTTGAGGGTAAAATTTCTTAAGGATGGAATAATGTAACAACCTGATGTTTCTTAAATTAATTCCATTTTTTAAATTATAAATTCTTTATTAATAAATGAAATTATAGAGAACACAAGAACCACTTTTTTATTTTGTACTATTATAAGTTATAACTTGTCAGATTTAAAAGAACTTTAAGCACCATAACCATTGGTAATATAGCCATTATACAGTGATCATGTTATTAGTATATATATATATACATGGTTATGATAAATCCATTGGACATAGACAAAGGTAGGGATGAACTCCACCTGTAGGGATGTACCCTATAAATCTCATTTATTGGAGCTTTCAAGGGAGATAACATCACTGAGATTTTACCTTGACCAATACCAATAAGAGATTCAACATATAAATCACAATTGAAACCATTTATGATAAAAGTTAAAAGTCATCAAGTTCACAAACCAAACAATGTTCACTAAACCACCCCAAGAAAATATCTCCATCACACGCCTAACTCTTCGGGAATTAGCTGGTGTATTAAAGGGTTATATATCTTGACCCCAACAATATGAATTTTTTAACTTTTTAATAGTGATTATGTTAATCTTTTATTATTAATTTATAATGATTAAATAATAAGTTTGATAAAAAATATATTTTCATACGATGAAACATAAATTGTATTTTTGGGAAATTTATAGTTTCAATAAAGGCGCTCTTTTTAATGAATTCATTTTTTTAAATAAATGATATTTTAATAAAATATTATTATTAACTAATATTTATTAAATAACAATGATAATTTAATTTTATGAATTCAAATGAAAATTTTATAAGGGTCAGAAAACTGTTATTGTCAAAAAAATTATTTTCCAATAAATAGGAATTTTTGATTTAAAACTGTAATTATATTATTTAATGAACTAATTTGATAAAATAAATATTATTTTTTAAAAAAACACATTAAAATTATACAATATTTAATTTTTAATAATATTATATGATAGTCAAATATTTGAGTAAAAATTAAATACAATTTAATTAAATGGTATGTATTATGCCATCATAAAAGTACAAAATTGATATAATAAATACTATAAAGAGTATCCATGACCAAAATTATGATTCCCATTTAAAATAAATTTTTTTGATGTTATTTAATTAATTTTATAAACTCTTAATGAATCCTCAAAAACCTATATTATATATTAAGGATCAAAAATCAATTCTTTATAAACATGACTCACTTCCACATCACCAAGGGTTTTAATTTAATTATTTCACTTATTGGGATTATAAAATAATTGAATCAATGCCTATTTAGAATAAAGTATGGTAAAAAACAATGTATAGTTTTTTGTTTTGATTAATTTATCATATAGAGTCCAAAACATATGTTTAGAAATTAATAAAGAATTCTCTACTCTTTTTTTTATAAAAAAATTCACTAAACCCACAAATTAATCATCACTCAAAACCCATTTCGTATGAATTTAATCTTTAATTCCATCTCTATATCCCCCAAGGTTCTCCCAATATCTTAAAAATCTCTTCCCAATCTTTTAGAAGCATCCTCTCAAGGTACGAGATCTTCTCCTTTTTTTCATTATTAAAGCACCTTCTTTATATTATGCCTTTTCCCAATCATTCTTGTTTAGAATATTTTTACACATACCTATTACAATAATTAAGAATTCAAAGTGATTATAGATCCATTTGACTCTCATTTAACCCTTCCATAAATCTTTATGTACCCCCATTTTCACTACGCCAAAATTTGTATTTAGCGACGATTTTTTTTCATTTAGCGGCAGTTTAAACCACCGCTAAATCAGTCTGCGGTGGTTTTAGAAAACCCTCACTAAATTGTGTGTCAGGAAATATTTAGCAGTGGTTTTTGAAAACTATCATATAATGATTTAGTGGCTATTTTTTATCTTCGGTTTAAACTGTCACTAAATTGCTTTTTTTATTTTTTTTATTTTTTTTTAATTTTCATAATTTATTTGTTTATTTATTTATTTTTATAATTTATTTATTATTTATTATTTATTATTAACATTCTTATGCCCATCTCCATGCACAAGTCCATGTCCATGAACTTTCCCATTCCATATATAGAAAATATGTGTTGGGTGAGATTTGAGCCCTTTTCCTCTTGCTTATTCTATAAAGACTTTACCACTAAAGTAGGCTCTTCATGTGGCCAGTGAATTGAATTTAATATACTTATATATATATATTCATTGGAAAAACAAAAAAACATACCAAATAGATACACACTAAATAATTATTAAACAATACTTATTAATCAATAATGGTTAGTCAATATTCAATAATTAACAATTAATAATTAACAATTAATAATTAGTGAATAATAAAGAATAAAGAATAAAGAATAAATAATAAAGAATAAGGAATAAGGAATAAATAAATAAATAAATAATTATATAATTAATAATTAACAATTAATAATTAATAATTAATAATAACTAATAACTAATAATTGATAATTATTAATTAATAATTAAAATTTAATAATTAAAATTAAAAATTAAAAATTAAAAATTTAATAAATAATTGATAAATAATAATTAATTAATTAATAATTAATAATTAATAATTAATTAATTAATAATAGATAATAAATAAACAATAAATAAATAATAAAGAAATAATAAACAAATAATAAACAAATAATAAATTAATAATTAATAATTAATTAATAAATTAAAAATAAATTAATAATTAATGTGTGCATAATAACTAAATAATAAATAAGTAAATAAATACATATTAAATATTAAATAAATAGATAAATAAATAAATAAATTTATCATTAAATAAATTGTTAAATAAATAATAAATAATAGATAAATAATTAATAATTAACTAATTAATTTATAAATAAATAAATAATAAATAAATAAATAACAAACAAATAAATAAATAAATAAATAAATAATTATATAAATCATAAAATGTTAAGAACCTTTGAAAACCCTAAATACACTAAAATGACAATAAAATCTGATCTGGGACTCCTTTTTTTATGTTATAACTAGTCAAATCGAAGATCATGAAATGAGCTTCGCTATGATATGTGGTATAGTCCAAACGGACACCTGGATTGGAAGTTATAACTGTTTGAATTTTAAGAAATCAGGGTCTCCAACTAAAATCTCTATTTCGAAGGCCTTCTGGGCCTTTCTGGATGAATAAAAAGGGTTTCAACTCCCCAAGAGTTGGTACCAAACCTAAACAGCATATATCTCATCGTAGGCTTCGATTTGATATGTGGTTGATCCCAAACAGACACCCGGATTAAAAGTTATGGCCGTTTGAAGTTCGAGTTTGATTTGCAACTTTTGAAATTTGAATATATATTTTTTTTATTTCATTATCAAATGATTTAAATATCACTCAGTTTTATCTCATTTGATATGATTTGATTTGACTGGTTGTGGAGCTGAAATAGACACCCAGATCAGAAGTTACAGTCATTTGATGTCAAATTCTGTTTTTCAACTTATTAAAGATTTGTTTTCAGTTTAAAAATATTATTAACTAATAATTATAAATATTTAATAATTGAAAAATTATAAATAATTAAAATTATAAATGATAAAATATATTTTATTGTAAATAATAAATAATTAATAATTAATTAATTGATAAATTTTTTCTTCAATTTTGCAGTTGTTTCGAAAAAGCATCCGTTATTTGGCGGCAGTTTTTAAAACAAATCACCGCTAAAACAATTGTAAATTTTTTTTGGAAGAAATTTTAAAAAGTTTATAAAAAAATTTATAAACATTTAGCTGTGGTTTCTTCACAGCGGTTTTTAAAACCTTCTTAAAAAAACCACCGCTAAAACACTATTTTCTTGTAGTGTATGTTGCTGAAATTGCCCTAAAATTTTACATGCCAAAAATATCTATAGTAAATACTTATCCTCATTTCTACTCAAGGGTATTCACTTAGATGTACCTATAATTATTTGATTGGTGATTCCCATGTATGAAACCCATACACCTTGATCTTCTGATTAAAAGTGAGGAAATATATCCTTATTTTATATGATCTATGTGGGACACTTATGCATGTACATGATATGAATGTGACAGGTGAACCCAAAATTATATGACCCTCCAATTAATTGGGTAATGTTTTTGTCTTATGAGACGTTATTTATGGAAGTAGCAGTAATACATAATCCTTGACAGGACTCTTTCCACCATGTTATTTTTTTTGTGGAAATTAGACTTGACTAATTCTTATTTCATGTTTTAAGGTGTTCCCATATTCTCATATTGCCTTCATGTTATCATCGTATATCATTCTTCGATATTCATGTTTATAATTATCACCCTTTTTATGTTTCTTTGATATTCTTATTGATTAACTTGTATTTATTTCACCGTGTTATAATTTTATTATTCTCTTACTAGGATTTATAGCTCACACCTTTCTTTTGTGTGTCCTCAAGTTATCCCATGCTATTTTAGAAGAGAAGTTGATTTTTAAGAGCATGTTAAAGGATTTTTAAATAATGAATTTGTATCCCCATTCATGTTATTATGATATATACCTAATTTTCTAAATATAATAGGCCACATGATCTTCTCGGATTCTTTTATATGTACCTTTATATAATAAATCATTAATTGAGGAGTGTTAAAGATATGGGTTATAATAATAATCCCAATAAAATAATTCTAATCCTTAACAACAAGATAAAGATACTTTCTATCTCCTTCTATGTTAGATAGTTCTAAAGAATTTAAAATATTCACTCCATATATATTTTTAGAAAATATTTCAATACTAAGTGATTTTAGTTGAGATCTCATCCTATTCTTTCAAAAGTGGTAATTTGTTTAAACAAATAAGGTAACTCTTGTGGTGTTTATTATATTTTTCATGATAGAAAATTCTTGAACAACAGATTAATTGATAATAACATGTGGCTCAGATACCACTTATTGCGACCTCAAGTAGTCACATCCTAATATGTAAGGGGTGAATTAGTGTGTGATTTTTATTTCTACCTTTTGGATCTTACTCTTGTGTTATCAAGAACACCACGAACCTGTTAGTTCTTTGTAAACACCTAAAATAACCAGAATTGAAAAATAAATTTGAGGTCCCGCCATTTTACTAGGTTCACTACTATGTGTTATTCTAGGTAGCATACATTGATAGGGTGTCAATGTACCAGAGTGTTGTACTAAAAAGTTCCCAAAACCCTCACTCCAAGATCCATTACTAAAAACACTTACATTAATTACTAGATTGATACCAAGAGAGATGATTTAACAAAGAATTTAATATATTTCCATAACATAAATGTTACATCTCAAAATAATAATAAAAATCATAAAAATCAATGATTTATTTGCTTTGTATATTGGAAACATAAAAATATTCCTTCACATAATTACTTCAACATCTCCTAAAAAACATCTCTACAAGACTTCCCTATAAACATAGTCATGTACACAATTCCCTAGGGAAAGGGGAAACATAAAAAGGGGTGATATAAAATGATTTGTAAGGGTAAAACTTATCAATAAGTCATAAAGGGTTAGATCATAAGCATGTAAGAAAACATGAAAATGGGATAAATATCTTATTAAAAGTATCATGGAACCATATGAGTTGTTTGTAAAGTATGATATAAGGACATATAACCACAAATGATCAAACATATACCATGACATAAGAGTAAATAAACATGAGATGATAATAACGAGACATGAGGAATAACATATCCATATAACATATAAATGTGACATAAGTATAGGAAATCATAATATTTTGAATATTTATAAAAACAAACAGGTACACACATAAATTTGTGGACATGAAATCAAGTCCATGCATAGTATTTTGAACATATTAAAATAAAAACAAGTCAAAACAAAAAATCATTATCAAATGAAATATAAAACCTTAAACAATGAATTATAGGGACATATTGGACCCCACCCATCATATAATGATAATATATACATATTTGTTCCACATGAAATCAATCATATATCATAACATATAAAAACCAATGTAAAGAAAATGGTTTTCATAACACTTTCAAAGGTATAGTATGACATCAAGATTTAGTTGACACCAAAAATAAATATCTCAAAGTAATTATTTCATAAAATCACATATATATTGATTGTGGAAAATTCTCCATAATAAAATGGAAGAAATATCATAAAAAATATTTTATAAAACATTTTCAACAGTATCGTAAAAAGACGATGTTACGAGTCACTTTCAAAAATAATTTTCAGGAATACAAGAAGAATACTTTTTGAAAAAATTATTTTTTAGAATTAACCAATAATGAAACCTTGAAAAGAAATAATGTTCAAGTTAAAAAATTTAAATTAGAAGATACACAATTTTTGAAATTAAAATTAAATTCCTTTTAATTATTTTTTGGTATTTTTAGAGAAAACCTCACATCAATGAAAAATTTATAGAACTTACTTTTGAAAATAGATAAATAAAAATATGAAGAGTACACTATATTATATATATATATAACTTTTAAAGTAATATATTATTTTTTTTGGAAATAAAGAATATACACATGGATGAAATGGATCCATTAGAAATGTTAAGAATTACTCATAACAACAACATATTTTTATGAATAAATATATCCACCAAAGAAGGAAAAATATAAATTCACTATAAAATAAGGAGGAAATCAAATTTAATATCATTATAGGGTATAATAAATCTATATCAAAGGACTATAATTAATTATGAATTATTATGACTCAAGGAATATAGTTGAGTTAAGAAAAACTCTTACCTTTTATCCCAATTTCCAAGAAAGAGTTTTAACCTCCTATATAATAAAAATAATCATCACAATCACTTATTTAATAACATTATTAATTTATATTTACCTTTTATAATATTAAATTTTAAGATCTCATGATAATTTTATTGGTTAGTTATTGATTATTTTGATCATCTCATGTTAGTAATTTTGGTTATTTCTTTCAAGTTTTGTAATAGCGATGAAAATCCTCATTATTTGATATTTTTATTATCATTAATAGATTTGAAAAGGTAATTAAATTGAATTTTCATAATGATTAATTAAATTTCATTTTCATTTCATGATAGTTCTTATTATGATTCTTAAATATAAAATCTATAATGAGCTTGTTTTGATAATTTTTAATGAACAAAATGTGGCATATTAATATTGAGTTAAATATTAATATTACCATTACATAACTAAACTAAAATAGTTATTTACTTATTAACATATAATATTAAAAGTAATTATGTCTCCATATTCATCTATAATATAAATTTATATCATTATTTATGTAGGTGGTTAAATCGTTCTAAGCAAGACCATATTATAATCTACGGGAAAGTATGATTAAAAATGTGATTTTTTTAATTATAATATCATTATACAATATATATAATGATATTATTTAAATTTTATTAAGGTGATGAGTTATATTAAATATGATTTGGATGTAAAAGACAATGAAGAAAAAGTTAGGGAGTGGATAATACTCATGTTGGGGGATTAAATCTTTTCTTGAAGGGAACCTTGGAAATGGAGAATTTGGGGCTGCTTCTTGGAACCATAAGTTGAAAAATTTGGAAGAGGACTACATGAGAGATAAAATCGGCAGGTATTAAAGGTAATATATAAGGGTAATTTTGATATCGAGTGGGTGAAATTTAGCTCCTTTTATTGGTGAAAAAGAGGGAAATTTATTTCGAAACAAAACTTAGTTGTGGGGTAAAGAGAGAATCACATGGGAGTTAGGTGAGTTAGTTAAAGAAAAGATTGGTGAGACATGTGTGTATGAATTTTAAAACTAAAAAAAGGTCTTATAGAATTTTAGTGTATCAATTTAATTTAAAAAAATTTATCTATGTAATATTACCCCTTTTACCCCCATTAACCTATATTAAATATTTACCATGTTAATTGTTTTTTTACTAAAAATTTAAGATGTGCCGTCTTAAAAAATTTAGACTTTAGCATTAGAAATTTAGAATCCATTTATTAAAATTCAATCTCTAAATATAAGAAAATTATATTTTTAAATTAAATCATTATATATATAGAAAATTTATTTTTATATAAAATTTATTTTTTAAATATTAAGTGTTCATGATCATTTTTTATATCAATTTATAATTAAATTTATATTAATAAATTATTCAAATCATCACTATATTTTACCATAATATATTTAGTTTCATAAAATTTCAAAAAAATACTATCATTAAAAAATTGTGTTTATAAGGAAAAAATGATTTTATTATTATTTCTTTAAAAATATTTATTCAGTTACTTAACTATTAATTAAATTTTATCAATAAATTATTATTAAAATTCACTTTTCTTTTTTTATTAAGTAAAAATTAAAAATGCATAAAAATACATGTGATATATAATATATATGTAATTTTTACATTAACAATTACATGGTCATATTTTCTTAATTTCAACTTATAAAAAACTTCATGCCCTCCACACAAGACTTGATGGTAAGATAATAAATGGTGGTTTCCATGGGTGTTTATTCAACTAGAATTAATCACAAAATGATTTTTATAAGATTTAACTTATCTCGTAGGTGATTTCTATCAAACTTTACTTTTTGAATTATGTATTAGGATTTGTCTAGTTAAAACCCTAGTGATGCAGCCTACTTTCCAAGATCAGATAAATGATCCTTATAAGGAAGACTTCTACTACTTGATGTCATTGATTCTTAGATATTTCTTAATGCAGTTACATATATTTATACCCATTAATTCAACACATATATTATAACAGTCACTTTATATTTCTATATTAATATATTGTATCACAATTCATTTTACATTAATGTTTCATGTGAAATAATATATTTTAAAAAATATATATATAATGGTTTAATACATATAAAATTCATGGGATATTACATACTCTCTATTGTAGTGATTAAAAAGATTTGATAAGGTTTCAATATTGATACTAATTTCACTCCCTCTTATTGTTCTCCCATTCAATACTTGAGTCAGGGAAAAAAAATATTAATCACATTTGTTGATTATAGTAAAGCTTAAGAATTTAAGAAAAACAATAAATACAATGATTGTTTAAATTTTACTCATTCTATTCTTCTTCTTTGTCAATACCAGAATTTCCAAATATCACTACAGTAGCACTATCAAATTTTCTTCTTCTTCTAATTTGAATTACATATATTCTTGTAATTAATTCCACATATTTGTTCTCAAATAATATGATTTTATATTTTCCATATATTTTTAAATTTAAATATTCATAAATCTTTTTGCAGTGTCCTTGAATCCAATTCACGCATCTCTGTCTTAAATTTCCACAATTATCAACATAGTATTATTTAATATTAATTTTTCAAATATTATCCATGATAAAATATGGAAACACTATTTAAAACCTTCCATTACACTTTCAATATATTTAATTCACATTGAAATTTATTTTTTTAAATTTCTAAAACTCACAGTACAACCTATTTCTTTGTTCCATGATTTAAAATACACAAAATTAATGAAGATCCAACATTTAAACTTCCTAAGATATCACAAAATTAATTCCTCTTAAATTATGAACATAATATCATTTATTTTTTATGTTATCATAACTAATATTTAATTTATTATTAATCCCTTATTATTATTAATAATATGCAATCAAATTAATGCTAATGCGAAGTCAAAAATTAATATCGTTGCACATACCAATTATATTGAAGATAAATGGAAACATATTCCATATTATCCTCTTTTATATACAGATTATCCATTTTACTTTTCCAAAACTCTCCATCCATTCATCTTATGTATGACCATATCTTCGCACATATCATCTCCCTAAGGAATCTTTCATACTATCTCCTTTTGATATCATTCATATCATCTTCTTATGATATCTTCTATACAAACACACTAGAAAATCATTGGAATGTTTTTTCAATATATTTTTTATCATGGAAACATATTTTATATAAAGATAAAAATATTCTCTATAATGAAAACTTATTATATATGAAGAAAACAATATCTTATAAAAATATGTAAAATATCTACCATTTCTATTATGAATAAATTATATATATAAAATTATCTTACATAGGAAACATACTTATTTCATATAATGGTAGGAACATATTTATTATACATAAAAACTCCCAATATTTTCCATTATGTATATATTCTATATAGGGAACCATCTTCTCTATAAAAGGAAACTCCCTAACTTTTCCATTTTTTATATATTTCACATATATTTAATCAAATTATTTAATTTTTTCTAACACTTGACTAATTTTTTTATCCAAGATCAAACCAAAACTATTCCAATACATTCAAAGTTTCTTCACAATGAAATAAACAGACAAATAAACTTAAATTGACAATAAATACAACTTATCAATATAGGGTTCAACACCTTTTAAGGTTCAAAATTACTTCAATATTTGATTAATTCCATAAAAAATATCACATTTATTCTCTTATTCACTGAAACACAAAAAACTACATTTTTTATATATAAAAATCTCTAGTGGGTATTTTTAATGATCACTATTTGAGAAATTTTTAATGTTCTAGTTTCTCCTCTTGACTACACTATTTTTTTGAGAAGTTTCACAGTTAAGACATGATGGAATATCCCATGTTTCTCAAGATAATCCTCCATTTGGGTATTGGTGAACATTATGCCATTATCAGTCTAAAATTCTAGAATTTTTAGTCCAAGAATCTTCTCAATCAATATTTGATAACATGTAATGAAATTGGACACCATATACATGTGATTGGTTACTATAATCCAAGACATCCAACTATAATCTTCAATTATTAAAACATAATACATCTTTCCATCAATTGATTATGGAGATATCATCCCATAATGACCGATGTAAAAAAATTCAAGTAACTATATTGGCTTCCAATCAATTAGATTTTAAGTATTCCAAATGATTTTATCTTTTAAAAACATCACATGTCTGAGAAAAATCACGTCAGTGTTTACGAATATCATGAGATACTTCGTTTTTAACCAAATACTCTAAGGTTTTTTACATAATGTGTAAAATATTTTTATTCCACAACTTATTTTCATATTTTTTTTGGATAAAAAGAATATGTATTCTTCACCAATAAGTAAGTATATATTCTATTTCATGAACTTACCTTACATCATAATTACACTATCCATTCCATTGATGATACAATTCTTCATGGAAAAGTTTATTGTATGACTCACATCAAAAAATTAATTTCTACTAAGAAAATTTTGACCAAGGCCTTCAATTACAAATTAATTCATTATCCTTCTATATTTTTATTCCAATTTTTTATTTCCCATATCCAATGATCTTTTAGCCTTCATTGATTAAAAATCACAAGACACCTTATTTCTCCTAATTAATATATGTTACAAGATATTTGTTTCCTTTCATATGGTAAGTTAATTAACCCTCAATAATCCATAATATGGATTAGTCTATTTATTTTAATTAAATATAAATTAATAATTACTTATAAAACATTTAGTGGTGAGTATTCTTGTTCCTCATCCAGGTGATCATCCAATTTGTTCCAAGTTAAATTTAAAATTTTCATTATTAGACTGCTATAAAATCATTTATCTACTAATAATTTCAACATTAAGTGTCCCTTAGAACTTTAATTTTCATCTTTTATGAGTAATACATAGATTTGTGTCCATACCCTTCACACAAAAAATTATATCCATTAAAAACATATTGAGAGTGTTGAATTTTTCTCATCTACCTCCGTTGTTTTTATTCCTTAAAGTACATGATTTTTTTAAAATACAAAAATTGTGTATGAAACATATTTCCATAATAATAAGAGATGATTTATAGCGCGTTATTATATTCATAAAAATATTATCTATTAGTCCCTTGGGTTTTTTGATCATCTCCCAAATAAATGTTCCTTTGTGGAGTGAGTACTTACATTTTCACATCAACCATGTGTTAGGTCCCCCAATAGATGATGGAAGGAGACATGGGTTAATTTTAAATAATAAAATAATCAAACTAATTAACAAGATAATGTATAATATGTTAGATAATATGATAAATAATTCAAATATAAATAAATCATTTAGTATATGTGTGATGAGTGAAAGTATAATTAAGATAAACATGATAGACTAAGTGATTTATAGTAGTTTGAATCCACATGATCATAAGCCTACTATTGAAAATCTCAATCAAAGAGCATAGATATCCACTTTCATATATCCTTTTAAAAAAATATAGACAAAACCTTCCATTTTATATAGATTCTAACCAAACCGAATCTTTCATGGAGAATCCATATCCTAGTTCTTTTTAATGAGTATAGGAACAACCTATGAAATTTCTTTTTGGTCAAGTAGTAGAACCAAGATGGTAACTTTTATTGGGGTTATAACCATGTATGAATGAATTTAAAGTGAAAAAAGTTTTAGTAAAATATAATAACAAAACAATAAAACCATTAAAAGATGTAGATGAGGTGATGGTGAAGAAGTTGTGATCCTTGGTCCTTGATGAAGTAGTGAATTTTTTTATCTTTGCGTAAACTAGAGATGTTAGAGTAGTAGTGAGTGAAACAATTTAACTATCAAACTTTGAAATACATTAGTAATGAATTTTATATTTCATCACACGTACAACTGCCTAAATATTTATACCCTTATATTGAATATTTTTCAATGGAAAATTTTCTCATAAAAAATCTCTATGATCTTTCTTCCTTAATTAATGAAAATTTCTTCATGTGTTGTTATTTAAATCTCTCAATATACTATAATCAAATGGTTAGAATAATTCAAATAATAAAATAATATAATTACTCAAATTATGACAATAGTCATTATATTTATTATTTATTGACTTAGGATAATAATTATCCACTTCTCCATAATAATAATTATTTAAATCATCATTAAATTCTCCATAATAACCAGCATTAAATACCTTAAACAACCCATGTAAACACATGAAACAAAACATTTAAAATTCAAAACAATTGAATTTGAATATAAATAGAATTATAAAAATTAATTGTCTTAGTGTATGATTTATAATCAATCATTAAAAGTGATAGATAACTGAAAAGTCATACATTGATAATACATAATATTATTTCAATTCATTTACAATTTTTCAAAATGTAATAGTATTTCATTCTTATGAAAAATAATTTAACATAACTTTTAAAACACTTCTAAACTTAAATTTTGAACGCTTATGAACTTAACTTTTGAATAAATAAATTTTGATAAATATGTAAAATTAAATTTTAAAAACAAAAAGTCAAAAAAAAACTAAATTTTGATATATAAGAGTATTTCATTTTTGAATAATTTTTATGTAAAAGTAACTAATTTTTCAAAAAATTTGATATATAAAAGTATTTTAAATCTTATCATGCAGATGTAAGGGTTTATATTAACATGTAAGGATTAACATGTAGGATCGAAATAGTGTATGTAGATGCTCAATTACAATAGGGAGTAAATTTTAGGTTTAAAAAATTTCATTTTTAACCTTAAGAAAACTATGTTTAACAAAGTTAAACAAGGAAAATTCACAAAGCCTATTTTAGTTCTACAAAACAAACTTGATTATGTTCTAGAAATATGAATCCGGAAAATAGAAACTTAAGAACAATTTTTTTAAAGGAATATTCTACCTTAAAGTATGTAGAATCTTATTTATCAGAGTAAGTAATGTACAAGAAAGTATAAGAAAGTTATACTTTCTTCCTTTATCAAAATACAATGAAAATAAAACTTGAAACAAAAACAAGTAATAGGTAGGAAATTTTTTAACCCAAAGAGTAGGGTATCCAAAAACCTTGAATAAAGGTCCCTTGATTTATACTTTAAAGAAATTATGTCTTACCCACACCAGGGTAATCCCTCAATAGGAATATTGGAATCTGTCTTGCTATCCCTACAAGCCCTCGATCTTTAAGGTAGTTGGCACATCTTTTTTCATATCTATAGAATCCCTTGAACTTTAAGGTAATTGGAACCTTTGTCTTCCTATTCCCGGAAGCCCTTGATTGTACTCAACAACAATCGGAGTCGCATAAAGAAAGCTGAACAAGATGTTCAGATCCACACAAAGCATGAGAGTCTCTCTCTTTAGAATTCACTTCACAACATGTAATCTATAGATTGATGTAATGGTAATGAGATCATTCAAATGAGATCTTGTTTATATGCACAACTCCAGCAGTTGGATCCATCCTTCAATGGTCATAATTTTCCTTTAATCTCGGAGGGACCTGTACACGTGTCACTCAACCAACGGTAAGTTAGAAACAGATTTTAAGAAATCATTTCATAATAATAACATGTGTTAGGAAAATTAAGTTACTTAACAAAATCTGAATATCCGGAGTCTAAGTAAAAAATAAAGTTCAGATTCTAATCATATATAAAATCAAAATCTATAATACATGGATATTCAGATTCTGTTCTATGAAGAATTCAGAATTTGAATTCTATAGATTCCAGAGTCTGAATTCTAATGAATTCCGGATCTGAATTATAAGGAATTCAGAGTCTGAATTATGATGAATTTGGAGTCAGAATTATAAGGAATTTAGAGCAAGAATTCCGAGGAAGTTAGATTTGGAATTCTGAGGAATTCAGAGTCTGAATTCTGAATAATCCAAAGTCGAAATTCTGAGGAATTTGGAGACCGAATTCTAAAGAATTCAAAGTCTGAATTTTTGGGAATTCAGAGTCTAAATTTTAGAGAATTAGGAATTTGAATTCTATAGAATTCAGAGTCTAAATTTTAGAGAATTTGGAGTCTGAATTTCAGAGAATTCAGAATCAAAATTTCATAGAATTTAAAATTTGACTTTTATAGAATTCAGAGTCTAAATTTTAGATAATTTTGAACCTGAATTTCAGAGAATTCAAAATCTGAATTTCATAGAATTCGGAATCTGAATTTCAGAGAATTCGGAATCTGAATTTCAGAGAATTTGGAATCTGAATTTCATAGAATTCAAAATCTAAGAACAGAACACTCTATATCAAAGGAACTATTAGATTCTGAGGTTTTTTGTAAGAATCCAATTTTTTGACTTAGTAATAAAATGAGTTTGATTTAGAGAGATTATAAAATGGGACAGTGAAAACAAAGGTAAGGATAAAATTTTCCTTAGATAAGGAAACTTTCCTTAAGAAAATAATCCTTAGGGAAATATGATTTGCCTTTAGATAAAGTGTTTGTGATTTTCAAAACATAGAGGAATGGAAAAGTCATAAGGAAACCTTATTAACTCAACAATCTCTCCCTTTTTGGAAAGCACAAACATCTTTACGAAAAATAATATTATGACTAATAAATTTCTTTATGAATTTTAAAATAAAAGCATATCTCCAATTACTTATGAAACATGGTGAATATGAATAACTCCCCCTTAAGTTTTGAAATCCCTAAGGATCGTATTCTTGACTTCCTTAAAGATATTTTTCTTTTTCGTTCATAATGAAATAGTCTTTGAGAAAAATTCCCCTAAGATAGACTCACCCTTACTTAAGGAATTCTCTTATTTACTTAGTATTATTTTTTATCATTATTTTCTCCCCCTTTGTGATTTTTAGAATAGAATAGAGAGAATGAAAAGAAATATGGAACCTTAATGATTAGAACTATATACAACAACCAAATAAAGTACAATAAGAATTTTCATTAAGATAATAAAAAAAATTGATTCAAGGAAGGTAAAACAAAAGATCAGATTTGAAAGGAAAAAATATTCATCATTCCTTTTTCCTTCAGCATGAACTTCTTCACAATGGTCTTCATCTTTTTAAGATCCTTATGTTCTTCTTTAAAGTGATTGAGTAGATTTTCCTGATCCTCATTTTTCTTCTCCAGAGCTTTGATCTTTTCCTCCTGAGACTTTATGATTTCTACCGGAGACTTCAAAAGATCTTCTTTCTTGATAAACTTCTCTTCGAACTCGATTCTAAGATCTCTTTACCTATTTTTTTAAAAGGTAGTGCTTCAGTCAAAGACCAATTCACAATTTATTGAAGATAAAAGAAGAGGTTAAAAGAGTCTAAAGGATGGGAGTTTCCTACAGTAATTGTCATAAAGCTGAAAAAGATCAAGAGGGAGTGCATCAAGCCAGGTCATCTCTTGGTTAACTCCCATGTTTGCAAGTGCATCTAAAACCTTCTTTGCTTCTCTGAAAGCATGAGTGGTGATAAAGTTGATCTGCAGAAGAATTTCGAGGCACTTTATCCAGCGAGTAGTGAGTGGCCAGGCTAGATGAGCCATCCCCTTCTAGATTTCTTGAACAATGGTGGTCGAATCACTTTCAATCCAAATCTTCCTCCATCCTTTTTGAAGTGCATAGTTGACAGTGTGGATCAAACCCATAATTTCAGCTTCTAGTGACAAGATGGTGCCACAACCTGTGAAAAAGAATCCATGGCATATACCAAGATGGTCTCTGATGATCGCTCCGCAACCGGCAGGGCCTGGGTTTCCTTTGGAGGCACCATCAACGTTCACCTTGATCCATCCTGGAAGTGGGACCTGCCAAAATACTTCAATGGTGCTTTTGGGTTGTCTGAGGATGCCTTAAATGCTAAGTCTCCGAAGAATCTCAAAGTCCCTAATAGTATTATTGCAGTGAGACTTTTGAATTGAGGTAGCCTCACGTGTCTCAAGGAGGATCCAAGCATTACCTGCATTAAGATTTGGTTAAGAATTATTATAAATCATATTGTTTCTATCATACCAGATCACATGAAGAATCTCTGCAATGGCAGAGAGGAAGATATTCTTGATTTTCTGAGATTCCTCTTGCTGGACACATCTCTTTAATTGTGATCCAATAGTATCATAGAGGATCCATCTGCAGCCAAATATGTCAAAAATATAATTCCAAAGAGCAGAAGATGTAGCACAAGACAAAAAGAGATGATTCACATCTTCACTGTGTTGGTTACAAAAGTGACATTTAGAGCATAGCTGAATACCAAGAGATTGTATGCAAACTTCATTAGGAATTCTATAATGATAAATTCTCCAAATAAAAGTAAATCTTGAGGGCTTGATCCATGGTTTGTTAAATTGTGCCTACCACTCAAAGTTGGATTCAGCGTTTATGAAATTATGATCATAGTAATATTTTGAGTCAAGGATTCCATTATTAGCAGGTTCCCAGATAAGAAAATCATCAGTATTGGAGAAAGGATAAATATCTCTTTACCTATTTAAATTCAAAGAAACTAAATTGAGCTTCCCATTCAGATCTTTTACTTCCTACTTCTAGGATACTTGTTCCAGATTCATCTTTTTTGAAAAACTTTTCATAAGATCATTTGTCCTCTTATATTCTCTATCAAAAGAATCTTTAACAGAGTCTTGAAAGTCATCAAGAATTCTCAAATATTCAATTGTCCTCCTGGACCACTTATTTATTTCCTTGCATGAACTCCTGTGAGCATCATAACCAATGTATATGGTTTTAAAATCATCCTCAAGTTTGATTAATTTTTCCATGAGCATGCTTAAGGATTCTTTCTTCTGATTAAAAAAATGTTGAAGCAGTTGACACCTCGATTAAATACTTGGAAACAATGGAATGATATCAACTAATTTCTTCAGGGACTGGACCACAAAGTCCTGACCCACAGAGGAAGATTCTGAATCTAATTTCCTTATTGGTGAGGATTCTTTCTCTATCTGAACAACCTTTTTTGATGAACTACCAACACCTTTCTTAGCTACCACAACTTTCTTGGGTGTATCAACTATCACCTGTTTTACTTTATCATCTCTAGAAATGGTCTCCATAGCTTTTGGGGATTCATGTTCAATATATGATACTTGAACAATTCTATATTCATCAACCTTTTCCTTCTCAGCATCTTCCACAAGATTATATGGTTGAGCAAGATCATGATTACTGTTTTCATTATCAGATGGTTTGTTAACTTCCTCCTAACCCTCGTTTTCTTTTCCTAGGGTAGCAAGTTTTGTAGATTCAGCCTGGGAATTCCGGATCAACAATTTTTCCAAAGGAATTTCATTCTCATGATATTCTTCAACTTGCATGATGAAATCATCAGTGTCATATCCTTATTCCTCTTTTTCTTCTTCCACATCTTCTTCTTGAATAATTTCTTCTTCTTCTTCTCCAGGTTCCATAATTACTATCTTCTTTCGAGGAGTCACTAGAACTAATTCTTGTAAAAAGGATTTTGGTACCAGAATTTGTTCAGAATCTTTCTCATTATCCTTGAGAAGAGCTTGAGAAATTTCTTCCTCAGACATCTTATTCTTTTGATTCTTTTTCTTTTCTTTCCTTTCAAATTCCTCAGCAGCCTCAATTTTCAATTACTTTGCTTTAGTAGGATCTATACCAAAGCTTCTATCTCCTTCCTTCTTGTTTTTCTTCTCTTCCCTCCACTTCCCAACAACTTTATCAGGGTAGGTTTTTTGCTTCTTTGACTTTGGGGATGCTGACTAAGTTTCCTAAACTGTAGATTTTCAACAACTACTGGTTCCTTCAGCTTTCTATTCTTCTAAACCTTATTATAAGTATCTGATACATTCGGCTTCTTAAATAAGACTTCAATTTCACATTCATATAATTCATAAAATTATCCATATTTCCTATTAAATCCAACCTTCATCCTCCTTAGGGTATCATCACTCAACAGAAAAACCTTAAAAGTTCTTGGATTAGAAGGAATTTTGAACGAATCTAGGAAAAAGACTATAATCTTGGATATGATTTCTAGATACATGATAATATGATATTTGAGGGTCCCGTTAATGATGTTGGTGATAATCAGCAAGATATACTGTACCAAATTTATCTTCCTCAAGTTTACCTGAAAATCCACAACAAAGATATAACTTTTCTTCAAGGTGTTCTTATCACCTTTTCTTGGAATGAGAAATCCGTGAACCCATAATTCTAGGATCCTGAGATTCAAAGAGAGATGGTTTATTTTTAGTGTCTTCACTCCTGTCAAACCAAGGAACTCTATAGCCTACTCCTTCTAAAAACTTTTTGATTCATCAGGCAATTTATGGGTACATAAAACAAATTCACCCTCATATGGAATTCCAATGATTCTTGCAGCCATACTAAAAGAAATAGAATAGGTTTTCCCATAAATTTTAAAAGAAAACTTATCTCTGGCACCTTCATTAAAAAAACTCACTATATCATAAAAATAAACAAGTATATCTAGATAAAATTGATCTTGTACTTTCAGTTTGGCTACACAAAGACTCTCCTAGACATTCAACTTGATATTTTTTGTAATGAGGGAATTATAATTCGCAATGAATTTTGGATCTACTAACCTTTATCTAAAGATTTTTCCATTCTAAAATTTCCTTAACTGAATATATTTGCTTCTAAGGAGATGCTTTCAAAGACATTCGTAGTTAAGCAGAACCAGAAATGTGGAATGACTCTTTTGAATAGAGGCAGAGCTTCGACATTCAAATGCTTGGAAACTAATGTGGGACAAAGAATAAGGGGGCCTTTATATAGGCATTGAAGCGACAGTTCATATTCCCAAATTGATCTAACATTTGGAACAAGAACGATTTGATCTGATGGTTGAGATGAAAGACGAAGAAGGATTTGGTAGGTTTCGATATTTTGAGGTTTTTAAGGTAAATATTCAGATTTGAGGAAAGTGAATTCAATTTTTTTCTTAAAACAAGATAAAAATACTAACAAGTAAAAAATTCAATTATGATAATTTAAGTGAGGAAACATAACTTTTGGATTGCCAGAAAAATTTTCAATAATGAAGAAAATTATTCTTGAAGAACTTTAGATTCTGAAAAAAAATTAAAGAAAGAAAATTTTGGATTCTGAAATTTTGAGTTCTGGAAGAAAAAATTGGTTATGAAAAAATTTATTACAAAAATTTTGGTTAAGAAAAATATTTTTGTTAGAAAAATATTAATTATGAAAAATTTGGTTACGAAAAATTTAATTACCAAAAAATTTTGGTTAACAAAGCAAATGTACTCCCCTTATGAAAAAGAGTTACTTAATGTAAGAGGATAGGTTTCAACAAAAAGTTAATATGGACGATTAACTTACGATTATCATTCCTAACTTTTGTTTAATATATTCAAATATATCATAGTGTAAATATTTTTTAAAAATATCAGCAAGTTGATCTTGCATTCTGATAAATTGAATAATTGTATCTCCTTTCAATGTGTTATCCCTAAGAAATGATGCCTAATATCTATGTGTTTTTCACGGGAGTGATATGCATGGTTTTTTCTTATGGAAATGGTACTGGTATTATCACACAATATCTGTGTTTCGGTAAAACTCATGCCATAGTTTGTGAGTATGTGTTGTATCTACATCACTTGGGGAAAACAACTTCCAGCTGTTACATATTCAGCTTCAATAGTGGAAACTGCTACTAAGTGTCTCTTCTTGCATGACCAAGAAAATAATGAATCTCTTAAGAAATGACAAGTTCCGAATGATCCTTTTCTATCCATTCTATATCCACCAAAATCAGAATCCGAAAAACTTTTTAAAACAAAATAATTTCTAGAAGTATATAAAAATCTTAAATCCATGGTTCCCTTTAAATAGAAAAAAATTATTTTCACTAATTTTAAATGAGATTCATTTGGATTAGATTGATATCTTTCACATAAGAATACGGAAAACATTAAGTCTGGATGACTAGATTTCAAGTATAGTAAACTTTATATCATAACTCTAAATGATGTTTGATCTACTGGTTTCCCAACTTTATCATGATCAAGAGAATTTGAGGTACCAATTAGAGTACTTATACTTTTAGTGTTGTCATATCCATACTTTTTAAGAAAATATTTAATATAATTATATCGAGATATATAAGTTCCTTCTGGTTTTTTAGAAATTTGGAAACCTAGGAAAAATGTTAACTCACCCATCATACACATTTCAAGCTTATATTTCATTAGATTTGCAAATGGATAAGTTAAAGATTGCTGAGTTGAACCAAATATAATTTCATCAACATAAATTTGAATTATCAAAACATTTTTCTTATCTTTCTTTATAAAAGGGTTGGATCAGTAGTTCCCTTAACATAATTTTTTCCACAAAAATCATATAAGTTTGTCATACTAGGCTCTAGGGGATTGTTTAAGTCCATATAAATATTTGGTAAGTTTGAAAACATGTTCATGATATTTTTGTGTCTTCAAAAAAAGAAGGTTGTTCAACATAAACTTTATCTTGAACATATCTGTTAAGAAAAGAACATTTTACATCTATTTGAAAAAATTTTAAATTAAATAATGCTATAAAGGCAAGTAAAATGCGAATAGATTCAAGTCTAGCTACTGGAGTATAAGTTTCTTCATAGTCTAATCCTTCTTGTTGATTATAGCCTTTAGAAACTAATCTAGATTTATTTCTTACTATGATTCCATTTTCATAACACTTATTTTTGAAGTCCCATTTTACTCAAATTACATAATTTTCCTTAGGTCTTTCAACCAAGGTCCAGACTTTGTTCCTTTCAAATTAATTTAGCTCATCTTTCATGTCTTTAATCCAATCATCATCACCTAAAATTTCATCAGTGCTTTATGGTTCTAATTAGGAAAGAAATGAAAGATATTCTACTTCATTTCTTAAGTAACTTCTAGTCCTTATAGGTTGATTTAAATCACCAATGATACTATCACTGGGATGATTCTTAAGAAACAACTGGTTTGGGTTTTGTAAAACCTGTTCATCAATATATGGTAGAAAATCTTCTGGGGTAAATGATTCAGAAAAATTTTCTTGATAATTTTTCTTATTAGAAGAATATTCTTTTAATTTTTGATAATAATTTTTTGAAAACACATATGAGGATGTAGGTTATGGTTGTTTAAAAACAAAAGGATTAGTTTCATCAAATTTAACATGCACTGTTTCTTCAATAGTACAAGTATTTTTATTAAAAGCCCTATAAGTCTTTGAAGTAGTAGAGTAGCCTAGAAAAATTACTTAATCATATTTGGGTTCAAATTTATGTAAGTTATCTTTAGTATTCAAGATAAATAATTTTTAACCAAATACTTTGAAGTAAGAATGTCTAGGTTTTCTACCATTCCATAATTCCTAAGGTGTTTTATTAAGAAAAGGTCGGATTAAAACTTGATTTATAGTATAACAAGCAGTACTAACAGCTTCATACTAAAAGTGTTTAGGTGTAGAATATTCACTCAACATGGTTCTAGTTATCTCTTGAAGAATTCAATTTCAGTTTTCAACAACACCATTATGTTGAGGAGTTCTTAGAGTTGAGAAATTATGAGTAATGCCTTTTTTACTAAAAAAAGTTTCAAAATCTGAATTTTGAAATTTCTTCAATGATCACCATTAATAGTTATCAAAGGAAGGTATTTCTAATTTTTAACTTGGGATCTAAGAGTTTTAAAATAATAAAAAGCTTCATATTTCATTGTTAGAAAATATAACCATGTAAATCTAGTGTAATCATCAACTAAGACAAATACATAATATTTTCCTCCAATACTTCCAATTTGTGTTGGACCAAAAAGATTTATATGCACTAACTGTAATGCATCAAAAATTGAGACTTCACCAATTGATTTAAAACTTTATTTATGTTAATTTTCATATTTTCAAGGATCAAAAACCTTTTAAGAATCAAATCTAAGCTTCGGTATATCATTAACAAGTTTTTTCTTTAAGAGTTTTTATAGGTTCCTAAGGTTACAGTGTCCTAAACTTATATTCCATAACAAAGATTGATCTTCCATTGCACTAAGATAAGGTAGATCTTGGCTCCTAAGGTCTTCTATATTTAGTGTGTATACATTATCTTACCTATGGGAAGAAAGAATAAACCCTTCCTTCGAATTGTGTACTAAGAATTTATCATTCCTAATATTCATAAGGTAACCTTCATCACATAATTGACTCGTGCTTATTAGATTGTGCTTAAGACCTTTAACAAATAAAACATTTGAAATCAATGTTTTTCCAAGTAGAATAATGTTAACTATACCAAAAATTTCTCCCTGAGCATTATCTCTGAAAGATACTTTTCCTCCTTTCGTCTTTATAATATTTTTAAAAAAGTTTTTGTTACCAGTCATATGCCGAGAACATCCACTATCCATGTACCATGTATTTCTGTTGGTACTTTATTTATTTTCCCAAGAATAAAAGAGTTATACTTTTAGAATCCAAACTTTCTTAGAATTAGAAATTTTAGAAAGTAAAATTTTAGGAATCCACATTTTCTTATAAAAATAAGATTTATGAAAACCTACAGATTGAGTTTTGTTTAAAGAATTTTTTTTCTCCCAATGTCCACCACACTGAAATTTAGTAAAAATGGAGCACTTTGGGGAACAGAATAATTATTACTAAAAATTTGTTTTGAATGAGTATAACCAAATCCAGAACTATTCCTTAGAGAAAGAATTTGGGAATACATCTTGTCAAATTTTTCCTTACTAGAGGTAAAGTTTGACATAAATTTCCTTAAGGAAAATATTTCTGACTTTAGTTTGATAACTGAGTTCTTATCCTCAAGGTTATTAGTTTTATAAATAGAGTTAACCTCTAAAATATTTTTCTTAGAAATAAAATTTTCAAGATCCTTAGAAATTTTATCCTTCTCAGAATTAACTTCATTAAAGTTTTTATTCATACTTTCAAAATCAAAAAATTTCTGATTGAAATATTTAGAAAGATCTAATACTTCTTCAGTTAAAACATAAATTATAGAATTTTCCTTCTCTAACTTCTTTTTTATCTTACAATTTTTATTCTCAAGAAGTTTAGAAAACCTAGACAGCTCCTCAAATAAAGGTAAGGTATTATCTTTCGATGAGGAAGATTCATCATATGAAGCTTCATAATTTTCTTCATTATAAAAATTTTCATTTAAAGACATATTTGTTAAAGATTAAGCATAGTATATCTTAGCCATAAGACAATGATTTTTAGTAGGTACTTGGGCTATAAGACCAATATTATTTTATCTAAAAGATTCATACTCTGAGGATTCATCAAGAGATTCACCACCACTGGCACTCCATGTATCATTAAACTTCAAGACTTTCTTAGCCTTAGACTTGTAATACTTATTTTTGTTTCTTTCAGAATGCTTTTCCTTCATGTATTTTCTCTTAAGCATAAAAAATCATGTCTGATATGTATAGGACTTTTACATTCATAACAAGTGACTTACGAATATTTTTTATCCTTTCTTTCTTTCTTCTTATATCTATACTGAAAATATTTCTTTCCCACTATCTTATTCATCCTTTAAGAAAGATTAACTAATTAATTATCAGAATGTTCATTTTCACTAGACTCAGATAGAACAATGACTGTATTAGACTTAGATCTTGTAACCCTTTTCAGAGTCTTGAATTTAGTAGTAGTAAAGGCTACACTTCCACTTCCATTCTTCTTCTTATTTATATCAACATCTCTTTTCATTCTTGTCTCATGTTGAAGAAGGGTTCCAAAAATTTCATCAAGAGTAATATTAAAATCTTTCTTGTTTTCATCAATGGATTATCTTTTTTATTCCTACTCATTTGGCATAATATCAATTATCTTATCCACAGGAGCTTCATCATCAAGACCTTTATCTCCCATAGATTATAGACTGTTGACAATGGTCATAAATATTTGTTGTACTTTGCAAATAGGTTCTCCATAGGGAAATAGAAATCCATGATATTTAGCTCTCAACATAGCTCTTCTAGTCTCTATCACTTTTGAAGTCCCAAAATGAGTAACCTAAAGTTTCTTCTAGATGTAGTTGGCCTCTTCACAAGAAGAAATTTGACTACATATATTCCTAGTCATAGAACACAACAAAGTATTTTGTACCTTGTAATTTAGTTGATATTCTGATTTTTCTTGATTGGTGAAGGTTTTGACTTCCTTGTAAGGAATTTTTTAATCTCCAGTAAGCATTAAAAAATTTTCTACTCTAGTATTAATGACAAAAGTCTTAATCCCATATCTCCAATACTCATAATTATTAACATAAAAAATAGGTGGTCTAGTAGGATTTAGATTATCAATGGAACCAATATTCATACCTATTATTCTATAATAAAATATCTTTTCCACAAAAACTTTTAAGTAGTAAAATTTTATAAATAGAGATAAAAATCCTTAAACAAAACATAAGTAGGAAAAGTTAAGTAAGAAAATTTAGAACAAGGAAAATTTGAGCAAGAAAACTTTTATGTGAGTATAATTATTTTAGAGACCAACTCTGATACCAATTGTAGGATCAAAATAGTGTATATAGATGATCAATTACAAGGGGGGTGAATTGCAGGTTTAAAAACTTTCATTTTTAACCTTAAGGAAAACTATGTTTAACAAAGTTAACAAGGTAAATTCACAAAGCCTCTTTTAGTTCTACAAAACAAACTTGCTAAGGTTCTGAAAATATGAATCCGGAAAATTGAAACTTAAGAACAATTTTCTTAAAGGAAGATTATACTTTAAAGCATATCTAATCTTTTTTATCAGAGTAAGTAAATTATAAGAAAGTATAAGAAATTTATACTTTATTCCTTTATCAAAATACAATAGAAATAAAAATTGAAACAAAAACAAGTAACAATTAATAAATCTTTTAACCCAAAGAGTAGGGTATCCAAAAACCTTGTATAAAGGTCCCTTGATTTATAATTTCAAGAAAGTATCTATTACCCACACTAGGGTAAGCCCTCGATATAAATATTGGAATATATTTTGTTATCCCCGCAAACCCTTGATCTTTAAGGTAGTCGGCACCTCTGTCTTTCTATCCTTGGAAGTCCTCAAACTTTAAGGTATTCAACACCTCTGTCTTCCTATCCCCGAAAGCCCCTGATTTTACTCAAAAAAAATTAGAGTCACACAAAGAAAGATGAACAAGATGTTTAGATCCACAAAAATCTTGAGATTCTATCTCTCTAGAAATCACTTCACAATAAGTAATATCTAGATTGATGGAACGGTAATGAGCTCATTCAAACGAGATATTATTTATAGGAACAAATCCAACGATTGGATCCCTTATCCAACGATCATATTTTTCCTTGAATCTCGGAGGAAACTGTACACATGTCACTCAACCAACAGTTAGTTATAAATAGATTTTATGATATCATTTCATAAAAATAACTTGTGTAAGGAAAATTAAGTTACTTAACCAAATATGAATATCCAAATTATAAGGAAAAAATAATTTTCGGAGTCTAATCATATAAAAAATCAGAATCTATAAGACATGGATATTCAGACTCTGTTTTACAAAGAATTCGGAATCTGAATTATATAGATTCTAGATTCAAAATTCCAATGAATTAGAGATCTAAATTCTGAGGAATTCAGAGTCCAAATTCTGAGGAATTCAGAGTTGGAATTCTGAAGAATTGGGAGTTGGAATTCAGATGAATTCTGAGTCAGAATTCTGAGGAATTTAGAGTCTCAATTTCAGAGAATTTAGAGTCTGAATTTTAGAGAATTAGGAATCTGAATTTTAGAGAATTTGTAGTTTGAATTTCATATAATTTGGAGTCTGAATTTGAGATAATTCGGAATCTGAATTTCAGAGAATTCAGAGTCTAAATTTCAGATAATTCAGAATCAAAATTTCAGAGAATTCGGAATATGAATTTCAATGAATTCAGAATCTTAATTTCAGAGAATTTAGAATCTGAATTTTAGAGAATTAGGAATCTAAAAATAGAACACTCTATATCTAAGGAACTATTAGATTCTGAGGTTTTCATAAGAATCCAATTTTTTTTGAATTAGTAATAAAATGAGTTTTATTTAGAGAGATTATAAAATGGGACAATGAAAAAAAAGGTAAAGATAAAAATTTCCTTACAGAAGGAAACTTTCCTTAAGAAAATAATCCTTAGGGAAATATTATTTTCTTTAAGATAAAGTGTTTGTGATTTTCAAAACATAGAGGAATGAAAAATTCATAAGGAAACCTTATTGACTCAACACAACAATTTTCTAAAATTTTAAACTTTCAATATGTAAATGAAATATGTATGGTTCATCTCTTTACTGAATTATCACTATATAAAATCCATTCTCATTGAAAATTTTCCAAAACATTCCAAATGTAACGAAAATTACACAATTAATGGATTACATAAATGAAAATACATAGAAAAATTTACAAAAACACAATATATAAATATAGTTTCCTATTTTAATAGAAACTATAATAGTCTAGTAAATAACAATATTTCATCCACATAAAAAATTAGAAACTACAATAATAAATTTCAGAATACTAAAAAAGAAAATAAATAATTATAATATAAAAAATATTAAAAAAACAAATAATAAATTAATAAACTAAGAGATGTATAAGTAATTATAAAAACTCAAATAAAAAA
This sequence comes from Viscum album, assembly GCA_963277665.1. Taxonomy (NCBI): domain Eukaryota; kingdom Viridiplantae; phylum Streptophyta; class Magnoliopsida; order Santalales; family Viscaceae; genus Viscum; species Viscum album. The sequence continues at coordinate 75,453,549 of OY728163.1, read as the reverse complement.
ACTTAAAGGATCCAATTAATTCCCCCCCCCATTTTATAATTAATAGACTCCAAATTCTCACTGATAATATGAAATTTTATCTCTATAAATTTCAAATTTCTCAAAATTTAAGAGTATTTGTTTCTTAAAAACACTTCTAAAATACTTTTGAATATAAATTTTGAACACTTCTAGACTTAACTTCGAAACACAAGTAAACTTAACATATGAATAACTAACTATTTATCAATACATAAGAGTAAATTAATAAATTCATAGAATACGTAAAGGTAAAATGTTGATACATAAGATTATTCCCTTTTTTAAAAATTATTGAATAAAATTAACTTTTTTTGGGTAAAATTTTAATGTATAAGATTCTTTCAAAACTTATAATGCATGAATAAGGGTTAATTAATGATACATAAAGGTAAAAACTATTTCGAAATTCAAATATTCTAATACAAAAGCATAATATATGAGGGTTATCTCTTTACCTAATCTACAATATGTTAAAGTCATTTCCTTTTCCAATTTTCTAAAAAACATCAATATGTAAAGGTGATTTCAAAACATATGGATTGAGTAAAGGGAAAAAATTATAATTAAAAAAAACTATATATAAATGTACTTTCCAATCTCTATAGAAAATATAAAGGTACTTTACTTAACAAAATTTCTTCAACACAAAAAATGTGAAACCAAAATAATAAATTCTATAATAATAATAATAAATAAAATAATTAATATCTTAATATTATGTATAATAAATAATAAATGTATATACTAAAATAGGAACAAGAAATTATCAAAAAATAAATAAATGATGGAAAATGAAATACTCTACACCATGATTTTATTTTTTTTCTATGATCAAGCCACACACTATATTTTCATTTATTGTTTTCATTTCTTTTGTAGGAAATATTCTAAACTCTCAATTATATTTACATGATTCTTTTTTATTTCTCAAAAACCTATATAATCATATTTTCAAATTACATACCAAGAGTTAAGATTCTCTATTGATCTTAAACCTTTAATGTTAGACTAATGATTTATCCTTCTATCTTCTTTATTTTTTTGACTCAATCTTTCACGAATCTAGTTAAACTATTTCTATAAAAATATTTTATTTTGAGCTAAGATTCAACCAAATTTTCTGAGTTTTCTATATTATTAGATTTAAATTTTCCAATCCTTTCCTTTAACTTAGTTTTATTATCTTATTATTTCTTAAGGAAGAGTTTGGAATCATAAACTACTCCATTGGATTTCTTTGTTTTTTTCTCAAAACATCTATCACTTCAAGTAAAACCTACAAATACACTTTTGGTTGTATTATTCCCTCAACTATAGTATCATCTCCATCATTATTATACACCATTTTTTATCTATACCATATCTAATAACTTTGACATTGAGGTCTTTACAGTCCTCAATTTCATTCACTTTATTTTACTCAATGATAACAACATCTTATGAATGAAAGTTCATATTTTTAAAAAAATTATGCTATGAGTCCCTTTTTATTTTAATATCCTTAGATATTTTCATTGTAATAACTTAGTATTCTTCATCATAATATAACTTCATGGGACACTTGGTAGTCAAGTGTCTAATTTTTTCACATTGAATATTAGAGAGTTGAATCTTACCCTTGAATTTTACATTTCCTATTATCAAATTTGAGGAAAATAATGGAATGAATCCATAAAAATCCATTTCTTTAGGTTCATCCTCCATTGAGTGATTATTCATTTCCATTAACTACACTTCATGATATTAATACCTTTCTATTGGATCACCATCATTAGTTACCATATCATATGCAACAATAGTGTCATAAATACTATCAAATGTAATTACTTTTAGATCCTTGACCTTGAGTATGTAGACCTTTAGATTTAATTTAGGTGGAAACTTGCTCAAAATATGATTCATGAAATTAATATCAGTGAGGGTCTCAATAAGCCTACACATGTATTCTATAATCATATTCACTCTTTCAAATAATGATAAAACAGATTCATTTAGGTGTATCCTCAAATCGTCATACTTTTTCTATAGTTCTTTTAATTTACCTTCACATGAATTTGATTCACCTTTATATTTTTTGAATAAATTTTCCAATATATAATGTGAGTATTTAAATGACATAATATTATTATAGATTTCATTGGAAAAAGCTTCCCCTAAGGAATTAATTCATTTTGCATCAGTATCTATCTATTTAAAGCCTATCATAAATCTACACTCTCCATATTGATCAAAATTCCATGTATAGAAGTCATATATACATCCATACCTAATTATTATAATTAGTATTGTATATTATTACACAATAATTGGAAATTATTATAATTGAAGACCAAAATTCCATTGTGATTAACAACCAATCCCATGGATTTAAAGAGGGGAAACACATTAATTTTAAACCTTTTTCTCTAATACTAAATATTAGTCCCATGAAAATAATATACTCTGAGAGTAAATACGGGTATTTCAATTTCAAAATTTCCATTTCAAAAATATTATCCCATGATTAGTCAAAACACACTTCAATCCCTTATAATGAAATATATTTGTGATAAATAATTACAGGAAGAAAAAATAAATTTTTAAATGATTTACCCCTAAAAGGCTACATCTAAAGAGTATATAATGATGGTTCCATGATATAACCAAATCCACTAATCACATTTCTTGTTTATTATAAATTAATAGTAGTCTCATTGACACTATAGTTTTATAACCCTTACAAAGAGAGAAAAATAACTTCTCTCCTTAGTTAGAAATAACACATTAATCCTCCAAGTGACTCTTTGATCTTCCACAAACCATGAATAATAATTACACCACCAACGGTGTACCAATATACTCTTCCTTCATCCATATAACTAATATATTTTAATATCCAATGAGATGAACCCTAGAATATCTCTCTTTTTCATTTAAATTTTTTTGTTATTCTCATTCTCTCATCCACCTCCAGTCACTAATAATATTCCTCCTTCAGTATAAGTGAATATCTAACTAATCACAAGAGAATACTTATGTAACCTTTGTTTAAGATATTCAATTTTACCTAATTATTATGTTTAAATTCATTAATAAAATTCTTCCTCATCATATTTAAAATCATTGAATTTGGATCACTAAAACATCCTTAAAAGATATGAACTTTGAAAACTTGGTAATTTTTTTGGCATCAACATTCACATCCTACAAACCATCATCATAGTGAAATGAAATTCCTCTTTAAAGAATCATGACACCAACTGATTAGTATTCAATTTTTTCAATGTTTTAACTCTTAAAAATATATATTTTATCAATTATTTATGATGAAATCCACATTTCATGATTAAATAGTACTTGATCGGTAAAACATTAAAATTATATGGTTTTCATACCACAGTGTAGTTTTCTTCTTCACAAAGTTATCTTCATGATTTTGGTGTGACCCTCTCAAATTAAATATTACATATCTTTATTTTATTCCTAAACGATAACATTACAACATTATATTCTACCCATAATCTAAACTCTACCAAATTATTAATCTTAGGTAGATCCATTACATTGTGGAATTATTCTGTTATAGTATATGATATGAACTGCTTCAAATAGGGATTCACTAAAAAATCATGGGGTCCTCATTATTGTGTGAAACTATATTTTATGGTGTAATATATACTTCCATGGAATGATTTTTATCCTCCATGATATAAAATATCCAACCTTCCATAAAAATTTTCCAAAATCAGTAACACAAATCCAAAATTATTTTATGAGTATTTTAGAGATCTTTAACCTTTCATTTTCAATAAAGACAACAAAAAATGCAACTATATATTTTCATAACAATTTTGGACCATCTAGTAGGAAAAAATCTCAATACTTTAAAATATAAATCAAATTTAGGTACTATAACACCTAAGGTAGCAACATTATTAACAATAATACTAAGTTTACCATGCATTTGATTAATTATTTATCTATAAAAAATTATAAACATATAAAAAATTATTTTGGAAGTATTATATAATAGTTACCTAAAATTATTTGTAACTTTATAAGAAACAAAAATATTTCCCCACATATCATAAATTGTAGTACATTGAGATGATTTATGAAGTAATTTGAACCTAATCCAAAAATAATAGCATCCATATCTCTTGAATAAAATCATATTAATATTCAAGTTTAACACTCTAAAGCCTAGGTTCACTAGTAATAATTTTTAAAGGCTTCACCACATTCTTGTAGACTTTTAATCATTAAAGTTTAATAAATATAATCATCATTGTTTTCCAATAACCATAATTTTCTCCATTGAAGTATGGTGCTTTGAACATATACATACCTTACTTAAGGTCAAATATTATAGAAACAAAAGATAAATCTATAAACATAAATTGACTAAAGTAGATAACTTAAAATAATTTCCCTGATACTAAGTGTTGTAACAATTTTATTAGTTATAATGACATAGGAAGGGGTGAATTGAGACTTTGAACTTCACAAAAATCTGTTATCAAAGGGTAGTATTTCTATTCTGATCTATAGACATATATTGATTTATTTTAAGATACTCAACAATAAAAAACTTATATCCTTCTTATCTATCTATTTTCCATTCATGAATCATGTATAGTAAAAATGAAAGTAATTCCAAAATTAGTAGCAGTAGAAATGAAGAATAGTTTTTTTTGTAAATACAAGTTGTGTATATATATTTTAAAAAACTAGTTGCAGGAATATATATCATCCTTAACTATTGTGATGAAATATAAAATAAATTATTCAAAATTTATTAGATTTAAACATTTTTGTGATATTATCCTTTAAATAGATATCTCCTTACCTATTAAAATTACAAAAATATTCCAAAAATATTCCAAAAATAAAATCCAATATAGACTTGATTAAATATTATCCTAAAATCATAAATATATTAAAAAAACATTTGAAATATAATAAAATCTTTCTCATTTAATTGAGTGACCAAAAAATATCAATGAAAATATCATTAAAAATGAACCATGTAAAAAATAAACCCATTTTATTCTTTATGTACAATAGTTCTTGTGAAAGATTATCTATTTAAGAAGAACTTGTTATCCATACATTAATAACTTCTAAATATAACTAGTTAAGTATAAAACCAAAAATTATATAAAATTATTCATATAAGAATAAACTAAAAAACCAATAGCTCATGTATGATTAAACATAAACTATTTAGGATATTTTATTAGAATATTTCCTCTATTTAAGCATAAATTCAAAATTGAACTGATTACATAAGAGAAACTTTTATCTATATAAGATATTTCACTCTAAAAATTACTTCATGTAGGATTGATTCTTGAAATAAACTATGTACATATGAATAATTCAACTTTCAAGATATTTTTTATACTTTTGAATATTTTCATATAAAATTTAAAAAATGACAACCACAATATAAATAAAAATTTATAAACACTTAATGATTAAATAAATAACATTTCACATTCAAAATGTAAATTCATTAGTAAAAAAACATTCGTTTTTGTGAACATAAAAACTTATCATGAATGGGATTTCCTTCTATCATGAACATCCAATTATTTAAATCTTTCTTAACAATTTTCCATGATTATTTTCAAATAGAGTTATTTCCCTAATATATTATAAATATTTAGTTTTTTATAAGTGATTTTCAAAATGAAAAGAATATTTTTCTCATGAATGTTTTTACTATTTTTTATAGTATTCATATTTATCAAGAAAAATAAACCTTTTTATTACTTGATCTAATGAGGACATATTTTAATGATATCATCCTTATTATTTATCTAGATAGTTTATAATCATTTTGACTCGGAAAGTAATGACATTCTGTATACTAGTTCATCATATATTGACAATTTTATATTATTAATGCTTATTGATTAATTTATATTATTTATTCTTATAGTGAATGAATTAGAATTTTTAAATTATTGGTGTGTCCTGGTTATAGATATCCCTTAATTCATTGGTATTTCTATTGAAAAAAACTATTTTGGGTATTTGGATGAGGCATTATCTATTTATGTAAGATATCTTGGCATACAGATTTGATGGCATGTTTATGATATTTTAGCATAAGGCCTTGATGATATGTTTTAAATTTCTAAAATTATTAATTCCATCATTATGAAACCATTTATTTATATCCATGTGACAATTTTTGTTATTATGATATCTAAGGATAATTTTTAATATACTATTCCTTCCATATTATTCTTCATTCTTAAGTTATTGATTAAATATAATGTGTTTTCAGTTATTTACCTTTAAATATTGATTATTCCTTATTTACTCATGATAGATCCCATTTTACATAACTCTTTCTAAGAATTTGAGCTCACCATTATTTTGATTACTTTCCCTATGATATGGAGAAGGAATATTTAAATGTGTTCAATGATTCTGAATAATTACTTTCACTATGTTTTTCATTTTATTTAAAATATAAAATTGAAAAAATGTTTGTTTCTAGTTTACAAATACTACTGAGCTATTTGGTATTTTGGGATGTGATCACTTGTATCTAATGACAATGTAATAAAGCTACCAACGTCTCTAGGCTACTAGGGTCAGGGTATTTACTATTAAGATCTTGAAAACTTTTTATTTGATAGAATCTAAATAGATGAGCATCAAATGAATAATTTTAACAGATAATGTTAATCTTGAATAAAAATTCAGAATGATCATAAATACTCTATCAGTGTAAAATTTTTAGAGCTAGAGTTAAAATTGAGAAACATGGAATGTATCCAAGAAAAATCTTAAAAATATACTGGAGAAATAAAATATCATTTCATAAGTGGTTATAAAATGTTTCTGGTAACAAATAAGGCTCCCATTGGTGGTAATATTATCTAGGAATCATCTAAATTATAACCCGCAATAAGGTTAATACAAAAAGGTAACCCAATGTTTAGTTAATTCAGTTTTTAATGAATCTATTTGTTCTAGAAGTGCAGGAAATGAGTTAAAAACTACACAAATATGGAATATTAAAAAAGTTAAAACACTCACCAAATAATAAATAGTGGTGGTGATCATGTCCTTGAAAATATTCCCCCAAATGGAGCTCAAACAATTACTTTTCTAACCCAAAAATAGCAAGACACCCAATATGGGTATACTTTATGTTCTATAAAAAATAGATTTATTAGAACATGTTACTTCTACTAGATGTTTGGACACAAAGTTATAGATTTACAGAATAATATATCAGTGTGTATAAGTTCTAGAAGACTCATAGAAAGGAGATCATACCTAAATATTCTTTTACTATTTCAATACATCCCACATCATGGACTATTGTGGGGTTTCCATGAATGTATAATTGAAATAGAGTAAGATGGATTCAACAAGAAAATAATCCATCCAATAGATAAATTTAAGGATTGTATTAGTGGTTGGAAATCCTTATGAATAATATGATAATATTTCCAAGAATACAATGTTAAAATCTAATTAAGGTGTGCATGTAAATTTAAAAAAGGTAGACCACATTGCTAATAAATACATAACATGAATTTCACAACAAGAATATATGTTGAAAAATAAAGGGTTAGTACATATAACTCCTAGAACTAAGGTTTTTTCTTCAAATACGTAGTCCACACTCAAAAATAATATAGAGAATGTTCCTAAATAGTGCATTATCATATGGATATATCAGTTAGAAAAAGTCAAAAAAAAATCATGAAAATAGGGTTCTCTAATTGATAACGAAATAAGGATATTAAAGATAAGAAGAAAGTTGAAAATGAAAATAAGTATACTGGTTGGAGTAGAGTACTCAAGAGGGGGATAATTGAGTATCAAATAAAAATGTGTTTTTAAAATAATTTATAAATAAAAAACCCCTTATTTTGAAATTCATCCGAATAACTAATACAATAGGTATATCAAATTTAATTCTTTGAAATAACCCATTATAAGTTTGGTAAAACTAAGTTAGAATGAATTTTTGATTCTTTAAATATTTTTATATTACTCTAATTACATTAAACATTAAAAATGTCACATGTAAAATCAAGATATCAAAGTAAAATTCTCATAATATATTTTAAAAATTGTTTTAAAAAAAGACATAGGAAAACATTAAAGAACATAGTGGAATTTAGAAAATACAAGAGGTGCAATATCAATCCAAGACCTATTACTCTCAACATGATAGCCACCTTCTACCAAAAAAATTTAATAAAAGAAGAGATTAGATTATCCACAACCTCGATCGGGTATTGGTTATAATAAAACATAGATTTATCTATGATAATAAATATCCCCTTCAATATTTTTCATGGGAGTATAAATATAAAGTAAATAAATTAAGAGTATCTGATAAATCTTCTATTATCTACAAGAGTTTTTTCTTTCAAATATTTATAAAAACATCATTCACAAATCAAGTTTAATAAAAATATATATAGGGTTAAATTAAATCTTGATATTGTAAAAGTTCAAAACCCAGTTATTCCATAAATCTATCTTCTCTTCTTAGTGTCCACCTTCAGTTCTAAGTTTAAATGAACATGTATAAAAGTGTTCTTAGATCTTATAAATACTTAAATATGAAAAATAGTATCATATTATTGATAATAGAGATCTGGTTCATGTTTTTACACTAGTAAAATATCACAACTTTTTTCCTATGAATTCACTCTTCTTAACAAATATGTATTCATCTAAAAATATTCATTTGAAAAGAATCATTATGAATCCTCATACTCATCACGAAATCTAGATACTTTAAATACCTCTAAAAAATCATTTAATTATACACAGAAAATGGATGGAATATATTATATTAAAATATAATCCCACTTTATTCATGGTCACTTGAAGTGTTTTGTGATAGATTCTCTACAATTTCTCTAGTAGTTGTGAAAATTCCTATTGTATTCCCTTGAAAATTCATTTGGTCTGTTACTTTGAACTTTAAGTCGATCCAATACTTATCCAAGTTTTAAAATTTTCATATAGTCTCTTCACTAGAACATGTGGTAGATTGATTTCATATGGAAGCTCCAGTAATTTACCAAAATATGAAAATTATCATATAATCACTTTACTTCATCGTGCGGTATATTGGATGTAACATATGGTCACTCCAATACTTTTTTCCTTTTTAAAAAAGGATACACCATATGGTATATTTACTTTGCCATGCAGTCAGTTTAACATTTTATTAGAAATCTACCATTCTCGATTGAATAGGCATACAGTTGATCCACTTGGTCATATAGTTTCTTAAACCTTTAGATAAAAATCTAATAGACCAGTAAGGTCACTCTGATATATAACATGTGGCCACTCCGATTGGGCTCAGGGTCACCTTATCACTTTGTGAATTTTTTTTTCAAGGCTTATGAAATGGCCATAAGGTAGATGCATTTGTTATGTAGTCTCTTTAGAACATGTACAAATTTATCTTCTCTATATTAGTATAAAAAATGCGTCATAAATAAATAAAATAAATTCCCTGAATATCAATTGAAAGAAAATATTATAAACTATTAAAAAATACTAGATAATATACCTTACATAATTTACACCGCCTTTTGAGATTATTGAAAATATTTTATTAAATGGAATTTCAATGTACAGGTAGACTTCAAAAAATATAAGAGAATTAAATGAATATAATAAATTCCATAATATAGAGAAAAAATTTGAATAAAATATATTTCATTAATATTAAAAAATAATTTTTTACATAAGGACCTATAAGAGTCTATAATTAGAATTTGAGTTGTTGAAGTTATGAATGGTAGAAGGATCAACAAGGTCTTTTCATTTTACAATAACTATAATAGGAGAAGTTTAAGGGCAAGGAGAAGAGTCAAATCTAGTAATCACATTGGGTTTCAGAGTAGGTTTAATAAAATGAAGGGTTTGTGGTAGGTAGTGACCAAAAGTAACTATAGGAGGTGTTATAAGTGAAGTAGTTTCTAGAGAATATTTAGATGTGGAAGCTAGGGTAGGTGAAATGATAGGTACAAGAAGATCCAAAGGTTCTATAATTGGAGCATTAACAACATACATGTAAGGATTCAATATCTTGGTAATGTTTGACATAAATTAATACCCATTATCTATACACTTAAATAAATCTTCCTTCTCTAAAACAAACTGATATAGTTGAGGCACCATGATCAACAACTTTTCCACAATAGTTTTAAAGGGTTCTGTTAAGGGAGTAATCTAAAGATCTCAAGAAAAAGATCAAAACTGGGTCTTAAGATCTACCTTAGTAAAAAATTTATTCAGATAGTACTTTCTAGTACCTTTATTGACATCCTTTTCCTTATCAATCTTCAATGTTTCTACCTTAACCATGTCATAAATTTTGTCACCATGGGTAGAAACATCTATTTGTACTTGGTTCCTTATATCCTTAACACTATCTATCATAATTTGGGTTTCCTAATGAAAAAATATTATGATGAGATCTCCATTTATGGAAATAGATTCAGGAGGAGGATTAAAAGAAAAAGTATAAGGATTGGAAGAACTTGTGATAATAGAGAGATATATCCTATCAATAGCAGCTAGAATATCCATCAAGTCTTCATGAAGAGATCTTATCTATCCCTAGAAATATTCCATTTTTGATCTAAATCTTCTAAGTTCCTGAGCCATATAATATAATTTCTGAAATATATTAGGATGTATATAAATAACCACACCCTCAATATTAAAAGAAATGTATTTCTTCCTATCATATTCCTTAGAACTGCTGATACTAAGAAAATATTCCTTCATAATGTCCAAAACATCATTCATAAATTGAATCCAATCAATTGAAGTAATGAATGAAGTATAATTAGTTGCACCTAGTTGAGATGGATCATTTTTAGCTTAAGGATATGGAGTGGGGTTGGGGTTAATAGTTGAGTCACAATACTCCAACTTATAAGGCCTCAACGTATATCCTTTATCATATAAAGATTCATAATTTGGATTCTCAATTTCTGGAAACTAACCATCTAAATATTCAAGAAGTAAAAATTAAATACTAAGAGATGAATAATAAATGAGATCACCTTGAAAAATTTTATCCGATACATGTTCAGGAGTAGAAGTTATAACCATCCCTTAAGGAGTTAATCCAAAATCTCTTATATAAGATCTATGTGACCCTATTCTAGAAGAACTAGAGGGTAATGAGCCTAGTAAATCTTATTTGAGGTACTAGGTAACATAGAAGTAGTAATTACACTAGTTTTTTGTTTACTATCACCATTATTATCATTCCCATAATATTTAGGAGTGGGTGGATCTATTTTAATTAGAGGAGAGTCATGAGGTATAGAATAAAAAATAGTTTTTCCTCCTATTTAAAACATGGGATGACTATTTGAAACTTTATAGTCATACTTATCACCCTTAGAGTCAATGATGTTGGATCTAAAAATCATAGAAATATTGGAATTCTCCCCTTGATGAGTTTCTACTCCTTCCAAAACTAATTCATCCATTTATTGGACTTCTAGAACCATTGAAACTTTTGGACTCGGAGAGAATCCCATGATCTATTCAGAATAATTTTCAGAATCTACAATAACATTAGAAGTAGAATGTGATCCATTCTCATTAGATGAATAAGCTACTTCAACTATCTATTCAGGATCCAATCCTAGATCTATTACATCCTTTCTTCTAGAATGTTTCTTTATAGGATTTAAATTCTCCTAAATATTATAATCATCTTTTATCCACATCTTTTTATGGATTCCAGCTGATTTTCATCCTCTTGAAAGAACTTTGGTAAATACAAATACAACATAAAAGTAATGACTTTTCTACTCCCTTAATAATAAGTCTCTTCTATCCAAGTAGTGCTTAAATAAAATTGGTGTATATAAGAGTATTAAATCTTGATTAAGTACCACTTAACTCTTATATATGTCTCATAAAAAATATATTTAGATTAATCTAAATCCTATAAACCATAAAAAATATAAGGAATAGGTCTTGATGTCTAATAGTATTGAAATTACCCTTACTAGGAAATACAATATTCTATATAAACTTTAGTAACAACCTATATTCTCCATTTAGTTTAATAACACAAGGTATTTAAGAGTTTATATCACCCTATAATTCCTCCAAACAATTTCCAATATCAAAATGCATAATATTTAAAGGATAAAAACTTTAGTAATCCTCAAACTCACTTTGATGTAGTACTTTTAAGATCTTATCCCAAAGTACTGAAATAAACTCACATTCATGACCATTAACAATTATTCTAATGGGATCCAACTAATCTCTAGTTTCAAATACCATATTCATTTAAAATTAATTTACTAACTAGGGATATTAATGTTGATTATCAACTAGTAACTATTCAATCCATCCTTATCAAATAACAATTCTCTAAACAAGATAATGACTTGATCTAGACCATCCAACATCTATTTCCTTCTATATAATTACTTGACACAATAAAAGATGCAGCTTAGAGAGTTTTTTTTACTTCCAGTTATTCTTTCCTTTGATCTTATAGATGTTTTAGAAGCCTTAGGATCATATTCTTTGAGACAACTCTTTATCTCAACCACTCACTATTGAGATTTAAGGGTGGGAAGGATAGGGTTTTGGGAAAATTAATGGTCAAAATAGGGCATCGCTTAGGCTGGAATAGAATGTGGAAATTCATATTCTATTTTGGGGTATTAAAATAGTTTAGGGATTAATATATAGTAAAAAAATAGGAAATAAAATAAAATATACTTAAAATAATTGAAAACATATAAGTTATCTTTAAAATAAAAGAGAAGAAGTTAATTAAGTATTTAATATAAGAAAAAATTAACATTACATATTAGCTGAATTAATTTCATAAATGAATACAATAAATATATACCAAATTAATTGTAAAATAATTAAACATAATTCATATTCCCTGAATCATGTCTTATATCAATGTGATTTTTCATAGAATGAGATACAAGATCTTTAGAAATTATAATAGCACTTATACTGTCACAATTTTTAGTTACATGTCTAAATTGATATCCATAGTCTAGTAAGGTGTGTTTTATCTATAAAATTTGTGCACAGTAACTTCCTGCAGCTATATAGTCAGCTTCATCAGATAATAATGAAACTAAATTATACTTTAAACTACATAAATATACTAGATACTTTCCCAATAAATGACATATTCTAGAGGTGATTTTTCTATCTAACATACATCCACTGAAATCATCATCAGAATAGCTAACTAATTTAAAAAAATCCTATAAAATAGAATGATACTAAATTGGTTGTACTTTTGTGGTATTTAAAAATCCTTTTAACAACACTAAAATGAGATTACATAGGGTTTTCATGAATATGTTCACACATACACATACTGAACATAATTTCAGGAGGGATAGATTTTATTTTAATTGAACTCTCAATCATACCTCTTTAAATCATTTGGTGAACTATTTTTTTCAGTTTCATCAAGATCTAATTCAATGGTGGTGTTCATTGGAGTATCAATTCATTTTGATAAATCCATTACAAAATGTTTTAAAATATATTTATTATAAAAAATTGATTTAAAATAATTCCTTCCTTATTTTTAAATATCTAGAAACCAAGAAATAATTTTGCTTTACCCATAAAATTCATTTCAAATTATTTTTTTCATTTGTTTTGAAACTTTAGTACATAAATAGTTTCTTGAAGAACCAAAGATAATGTCATTAACATATATTTATGAAGCTAAAATATCTATTGAAGTTATTTTTAAAAATAATATATGATCATAAACACCTTTTATGAAACCACTTGACAAAGAAAAGTGTTGAACCTATCATACCAAGCTCTGTGTGCTTGTTTTAAATCATAAAGTTCTTTAGTCAATTAAAAAATGGTTGGATAAATAAGGATTTGAAAAGACGTAGTGTTTTTCAACAAAAACTTCTTAAAAATATGACCATTTAAAATGATCTCTTTATATCCATTTGATATAATTTGAAATTTAGATGTTCTCTACAAGCAAGAAGTATCCTTGTAGATTCATGTCTTGATAGAGGAGAAAATGTTTCTTTGTATTCAATTACTTCTACTTGAAAATAACATTGTGTTTCAAATATAGATTTATTTATAATAATATTTCCAGATTCATCAAATTTTTTCTTTATATCCATTTAGTTCCAATGGTCAAATAGTTTTTAGGTATCTCAACTAGTTATCATACTCTATTCCTTTCAAATTGATTAAATTATTATTATATAGACATCACCCAGTGTTCATCACTAATTTCCTCATTAACATTTTTGGGTTCAAGTTGTGAAAAAAGGTTCAATATTCAACTTGTTTTCTAATTGATTATCAAGTTTTAGATCCTCTATTTAGATCTTAAACAACAACATCTAAAGGATGGTCTATATGAGTTCTAATGGTTCTAGGTATACTAGATTCCTATATGTTTTCCTCAAGGTCTAGTCCATCTAAATGTTATTTTCTAGAATATGTTTCATGTAAATTGGTGGTATAGTCATTAATACTGGATGTGTTATTGATATTAAAATTGGACGTATCATCGTCTAGTTTTTCAATGGAAAATTTTGGTTTATGTGGACCTTTGTCATAAAATATGATATAAACTGATTCTTCCACCAAATTTGATATTTTATTAAAGACTCTATAGTATTTATTAGATATAGAATGACCAAAGAAAATTCCATTACCACTCTGGGATGAAAATTTATTCAGATTATCTTTTGAATTTAGAATATAAGCCTTTCAACTAAAAATGCTAAAATAATTTACCTTAATCATTCTCCCATTTCATAATTCATATAGATTCTTCTGTAAAAGAGGAATTATCATGAATCTATAAATTACATAAAAATATTTATTTATAGATTTATCCAAAAAATAGACTGGTAGTTCATAATCACTAAGCATGGTCTCAGATATTTTTTAAAGGGTTATATCCCTTATTTCAACCACCATATTTTTGTTGTGGTATTCGATGATCATATAAATTATGATTATAGCCTTATCGTGAGCATAAGTATTCAAAGTATAGATTTTCAAAATCGTGGTCATGATAAATTATCACACTCTTAATATTAATTATACTAAGGTCCTCTATATATTTTTCATACTTTTCAAAACAACTACAGGCCTCACTTTTGTGAGATAGGTAATACACCAATCAAATCCTTGAATAATCCCGAAATATTACATAATAATAATAATTTTGTTATGCTAAATTTGGAACTATACATGGTCCAAAAATGTCTTTGTGAACCACTTATAATATTTTAGAGGTACAAAGCTATTTATTTTTTTAAAAGAAAATTTATGTTGATTTCCCTTTTGATAGGAATTTCATGCTTTGTCCTTTGGAAAATCTAGTTTAGGTAGATCTTTCACTAAACCCCTTTTGAATAGATTTTGTAAGAGATTATATATTGAAATGACCTACTATTTAATTCCACAATGAATATTCATGGTGAAAGGAATTTAAAAAAGAATTTTTTTGGTAAAATATAAATTTAAATTAACTATATAAACATTATAATTCCTCAAGGAAGTAAACACTAAATTAAACTTAGAATCATAAATATCATAAAAATTGTTTTCAAAATTGACATGAAATCCATTATCAAATAATTGAGATGTACGTATATGATTATACTTTAATCCATAAAAAAATAAAACTTTATAAATTAAGAAGGTTTTAGAATTACCAACTTGACCATGGCCAATAATTATTTCATTGAATTTTCACCAACTTTTACATGAACACCATATAATTTGGTCAAAATATAAATGATTTATAAGTCCCATATCATGTTTCTAGAACACCCAATATCCAAATATCATAGATTATTATAGAATATTTTCAAGAATGTTTCTTGAAATCCATCAAATACACACTCATTTTTGTAGCAAAATCAATTTGGGTCCAAAAAGGTTAACAAATAAATCTTTGGGAATCCAAATCCATATAGAAGATTTATTCCCATATTTATGAATAGAATTAAATTTTTTTGAAAATTAAACTATTTTCGGTCCAAAATAGATTTTTCCAAATATAGAAGTTACGGTTACATTATTTAATATAGATTTAGTTATAATATTTGAACTAGGAATAAAATATTTTTTATAGAGTTTTTTTTCAGTTTGATAATGAAAACTAGCTCTTGGTTTAGGTTCAACATTATTACCCAAGCTTTTATTTAGGGTTTCATTTATTATTGGGAAACCTTCAATATCTTTCTTCAGTTTCTCATTTACTAATTTTAATTCATTATTTTATTTGAGAAGTAGTTTATTATTTTCTTTTTTAATAGTAACATCATATTTAAAAATAATATATAAATATTGTTTTATATTTAAATTATTAAATTTTTATTTCATCTAATTAAATGTATATTTCATACAATTACAATACTCTCAGAAGACATATCATTTTCAATAGTATATTAATGTTTAGCGATATCATAAATATGGTCAAAAGAAATAGGTTGTACCTCTGGGGAAGTAGCCATGAAGCATAGATTTGATTTTTCATTTTAATATTATCATTGATTATTTCAGTGACTTGAGTTATCCTTAGAATCACACCCAATGGCCTTAATTTTTTTCTTTTATTTCTTCCCTCAGTCCCCATACTTCCTTTTACATTTTAAATGTGTTAAAAATCCTTTTATGTATTCTTTCATTTTAAACTCATAAAATGTAAATTCAAAATTTCCATATATCTTCTAATATTCTTTCTTATCATGATTTACATTGATGTTTTATTTACTAAAGAACTTTTTCTTTTATAAAATTTCATTAATCTTCTTGTAAAATGGTCCATCTTTTCATCACTGTCAGAGTAATCATCAATTATACTGGTTCTCACTCTGTTGATTTCTTCTTTAGATTTTGATTGAGATGATTTAAATATAATTGATTTATTTAATTATTTGTTATATTCATTTAATTAAAATTCTTACTTGTATATCATTAGTTTTTTTATTATTTCCTCTATTGTAAGAATAATTACATCACATGATTCTCAAATGGAAAAAGGTAGTTCATCTCCATATTTCATGTGAGGATATTATAATCCTCAATACTGGAGGCTTGAAATCAATATTATTTCCTCTTTAATTAATCAAATTTAAAATATCATTAACCCGGATATAAATTTTAGAAAAAGTCTCATCAGGCTTCATCATAAATGTATCATATTTAATAGTATAAATATTTAAATAAATTTCTTGGACATTAGATATACCTTTAGGAGACCCAGATAAGGTATCCCAAATTTCCAAAGCTATACCACATGAAGATATTCTATTACATTTATATCCTCCTAGTTAACAATATAAAGCATTAATTTATTTACAATTATAGTCATATGAAGCCTTAGTGGTATCACTCTATTTAAATCTAACAGCTTTTGGTTTTTCATTTTGATCTTCTATTACAGTCCAAATATCAAAACCCATTGTTTCAAGATGTATTTTCATTTTTATTTTTTTGAGAATAATTTGTACCATTAAAATAAGGAGTTCTATTTATATTAGTCCCCTCATGTATTGTATTATCCATAAAGATATAACTTTTTAATTAATAGTAATTTTGATATTTTGGTTAATAAATATATCACATTTAAAACTAGATAAATATAGAATAAGAAGGAAATATAATCCTTTGATACCAAATTTTGGTCAGAGTGGATTAATAAATAGGGGTTAATTGAGTATCCAATAAAAACTATTGTTTAATATAATTTATAAAATAAATTCCTTAAATTTTGAAATTCACCAAGTTAACTAATATAGTAGGTATATCTAATTTAATTATTTGAAATAAACTCTTAAAAGTTTGATCAAAATTCAGTTATAATAACTTTTATATTCTTTTAATCTTTTTAGATTAATCTAATTTCATTAAATATTAAAAATATCAAATGTAAAATCTAGTTATAAAAGTATAGTTTCACAATAGATATTTTTAATATAGTTTTAAAAATAGAGTAAGAAAAACTTTAAATCACACAACAGATTTTAAAAAATACAAAATTTTCAATCTTAAGACAATACCTAATCATCTTAACTTAAAATTCACCCAATGTCAATAATGTTTATTAAAAAAGTAAATAGATGATCTATAACCACGTTCAGTTATAGGTTACAATAGCACATAGGGATGTCTAGTAAAATACATAGCCTCTTCCAAAGTTTATGTGGAGTAATAATAAAAAGGAAATAAATTAAGAGTATATGAGTACTCCTATATGATCAAAATAAATTTTTTCTTTAATATATTTTCAAAAAAAATCAATAACAGATCAATTGTAATAAAAAATATATATAGATAGAAGTGAAATCTTGATGTAGAAAAATCTTGAAGCTATTGTTTTCTACAAATGTGTATTCTACTCTCTGTATTCTTTCAATTATAAGATGAGATATGACAATAGAAAAGTGTTCTTAGATCTTGAAATTAATTTAATATGAAATTAAAGTATCATATTTTTGATAAAATATCACTAGTTCATATTTTTTCCACTCATAAAAAATTCAAACTCATTTTATATTACTTAAGACTTCTTTAAAATGAAGTGTTCGTCCAAAAAAGATCAATTAGAAACGAATCATAATGAATCCTTATACTTAAAATGAAATCTAGATGTGTTAAATTCCTCTATAAAAGAATTTAATTTTTCATAGAAAATAATTGGAATATATTATATTAAAATATAATATCACCTTAGTCATAGTCTCTTGAAGTGTGCCACATCAGATTTGCTACGGTCACTCCAACACTTATAAAAATTATTGATGTATTCCCCTGATAATTTATGAATTCTCTTGCTATGAACCTGCGATCAATCCAATGCTTATATTATTTTCAACATGATTTTGTGGTCACTTCTCTACAACATGTGTCATCTTGATGTCATATGGAATGTACATCATTTTTCCAAAAAACACAACATTGTCATATAGTTTCTTTCTTTCAGCATGCAGTCAATTAGATGAAACATGTGATCACTCCAATACTTTGTGATTTACTGACATACATGATTTAACATATAGTCACATCACTTATAATTACAGTTTATGGAAGATTATTTCAGAATTTTTCTAGGGTTGATCAAATAGGCATGTGTTGAATCCACTTGGTCATGCGGTCACTTCAACCCTTAGAAAAAAAATATGACAGGTCGTCATGGCCACTCTAATATATTATGTAGGATAAATCTGATTTTTCTTATACCCACTTCATTACTTTATTATATTTTTGTCACGGTCAATCATATGTTCATATGATTGATGTTTTTTCATGAATCCCATTTAGTACTTTGTTAAATTTAGCTTCTCTATATTCCTCCATATGGTCAATAGAATGAATTCATGTTGTCAATTGAGTCCTTATGGAAACTTGATCAATTATACAATTTTTTTATTTGAAATATAGTTATTTTTCAGTATTTATTTCTGATCTTATACTTAGGAAATTTTCTATAATCTCTAGAAAACAATTTAGCATTTATAAAAAATAGATTAAATTTGAAAAAAAAACAAGATTTTTTATTATTAAAAAGGGATTTCTGGTCTAATCGAACAAATTCCATACTTCTCAAGCCATAAAAGATTTAGAAATATAAAAATTAAGTTATCATGAATATGTTTAGATTCTCAATACCTTAAAATAATAGAGTCTCTAGGTTGATAAAATCATCTCAACTCTATGTCTCATATTGAATTGTTTTTTGAGGATCTAACCTATTCCCAATTCTATTGTATTTGTGTTCCAAATTTATGGATTGAAGGACATGAAATATAGAGATCACCCATTTATGGGGATATATCAAAAAATATAATATTCTTTGATATTTATTATTCTCTCTTAAATTTATAAATCTAGCTATCCTTGAATAAATTTGAAGTTTGAGGTATGATTTTCATTCTCTTGTCAATTTTTACACAGATGTTTATTTTGACTATCAAAGTTAGTGATTATCTCAAAAAAGGGGAATAAAATAGCATAATCTTGGAAATTTCTAATATTGATGTTCAAGTTAAGTGAGGTTTTTTGTAACCTCTTGAAAATATATTTGGAAAGTCCCTTGAGAAAGAAACTTTTATGTGGTATCACATGGTGGTTGGTTAATGGACATCATAGTTGTCTAAATTAACCACTCTTGTTTACTATATCTAGTTTTACCAATTATAATTAGAGTTGGTTGGTTAATGGAACTTTTCTAAGAAGAAATTGAAATAACCCCTCTCTTATATAACTAATGTTGAAATTAGAAATTTGATAGAATCAAATGGGTGGAATATAATTTTATTAAATTTAGAAGAGTTTTTTTGGAAATAAAAAGACCATATAATTTCAATAAGGGGGGAAACTTTCCCTCTATTTAATTTATTTCCAATTATGGGAATAAAATATACATTCACTTTGGAAGAAAATTTTTAATTGAAAAAAAATCGAAAGGGGGTATTGAAGTGACCTTGGATTTGGAGGTTCCTATTTTTTATTTTTTGTCAATATAAAGTAAGTCAATGTATGAAAAAGAATAAATGATTTATATTCAATTGTATATAAAATGAGATTTTATCTCATGTTATAAAATAAATGAGAGTGAATACAGAAAGTGTTAAATTGACCTAGGAAAACATATACTTACTACACATCATTTACATAAGTAAAACCTTAAATCTCAAAAATAATCACAAAATCCTACGAATAGAAGGTTTAGTGTATTTTAGGACTAGTTATTAAGTAAACATATATTAATTTTTTTGAATATTTCTCTACAATCAAACCACACTAGACTCCATTTTATACTTTACAAAAGTTATAATCATCTTTATAGCCCAGTGAATGGAAACATAAGAATGGGGTGAGATCAAATGCTTGGTAAGGGAAAAATATCATCAACATGTAATTAAGGGTTAGATCATATGCATATGGGAAAACATGAGTAGAGGAGAAATATATATATAAAAATATTTTGGAATAATAATAGTTATTCATAATCCATGACAAAAGTACATGTAATCTAAAATTAAAAAACATGTACCATGGAATAAGAGTGAGATAAAAAACACGATCCATGGAGCATAATCATAATAATTTGACATTAAAATATGGAATATAATTGAATCATATCATATAAAAGATTTATGGAACTTTCATATGAATGTAAGAACATCATATTTTTAAAAAATCCAATTATTTCCACCCATTATACTGAGAAACAAAATCCAAGAATCTCCACCCTTCAAATTGCGAACAAACCCAAAAATGTTCACAAATTATATTGTATATGAATACAATCATGTGAATGATTCATTATCTTATGAGATATGAAAAAATAAAAAATTCATGGTGGTTAGTATAGGAACCCACATATCAATCATCCATAAAAATTTGTTTCAATTTAAAATAACCATTAATCACATAATAAAGAACCCATGGAAATAAAAATGGGTTTTGTAACATTTCAAGATGGTATCACCAAAATTGACCATAACAATTTAATCGATTAATAACAAAAATTCAATCACCCTATACGAGTATTTCATAAGTAAATATAGAAGTTTATTTGTGAAAAATAATTTCTAAGGAAATCAGTACTTTAGATATAAATAAGAAAATGTTAGTGAAATCATAAAAGAGTTTTATAAAACATTAATAACATTTTAGTAAAATAGGAAGTTATGGATTACATTTAAATCACATTTTTATGAAAAGGTGATGTAAATTTTTTTGAAAAATTTTAATTTTAAAAAAAAATCTTCAGTAATGTAATCTTAAAAAGAAAACACAAGGGTTATCCCAAGGAAATTTAGAGTGGAAGATAAATCAAATGATTAAGGAAGAAAACCCATTTTAATATTATAAAATAAGTTGGTTCATACTCACATCATAAAAAGGGATAATAAAAATTATATTTGAAACGTTTTGATGGAAAATTGGAAGGTCATATGAGTAAACACATATTTGGATTTAAAATAATAAATGAAAAAAATATAAATAATGAACATAGAAATGGAGGAAAATTATCTTTAATAAAGATGATATTTCTCCTTTAAAACATTTCTCTTTTAGAAAGAAAATATTTGAGAAATAATTCTTGAGTTAAAAATATCCTTTTACCCAGAGATAAAAGATTTAATATATTATAAAATAGAAAATTAAATAATTTATCAAACTTAGAAGAATTATGCTCAAGGAATAACATTTTATCTTAAAAAAAAGGAAATTTAACTTAACCAAATTCCTTAAGGATGTCATAATTCATTAATTAAGATATATTTAGAAAAGAGTTTATATGGTAGAAATGTAAATCCCAAGGGAAAAAAGAAAATACCACATAATACAATCAAATATCACAATATACCCAACTTATATGAAATACAAGAAGAATAGTCAAAACTCAATGAATGAAAATAGTATTAATAAAACCCCTTACGATAGTGGTATTATAATAATCAGAAGAACATAAGAAGGATATAATGAAATTGAAATTTAAATATCATGAAATTAAAGATGATGATTATAATTGAAATACATAGGTTAGAAAATACACCTCATAAAATAAATAATGGCCCAATATCAAACATGTCTCATGGAATTGAAAATAGATACAAATAAACCTTAAAAATTAAGAAACACATTAATAGAAACCACTTGAAAGAGTGATATTTAACTTGAACATAAATATACTTAAATAAAAGAAAATTAATTATATTATATATCCAATAGGTGTTATACACACCACTTAAATTAAATTAGGTGAATATGTTAAAACATGTCACAACAGAAAGGAAATTGACATGAAACAATCTTACCTTAAACCCCACTTAGTAAAATATGCTATAAACATCTATAAAAATAAAATAAATATATTAATAAATTATTTCATATCCTTATTAAATTATATTAACTTTTATAAACATTATTTATAACCATATATGACAAATCTTCTTCCTAGTTATAGTTTATTTTCATTATTGGATGTCAAGATTTTCTGATCGTATGCTTCGTACAAGTTTCATGTTGATGGGGTCAATTCCAACTTATTGGTTCAAAAATAACCCTTCCCATGTTATTGAATATGTAATATTAATTATTTTTAAGGTATCAATTAATTCTCTTTTCATTAGTTTAAAGATACTATTATGGTTCGTGAAAAAGGTAATTGTGATGAACTAGTTTCAACGTGTTTAATAATCGAAGTGTGGTATATTAATAAATATATTAAATATTAATAAAAAAATTAAATAATAATTAAAACATATAAAATATATTATTATTATTACATTATATTTCCATTATATAATATTCCTTAATCATCCATGATATAAACATTACATTATAATTTATGTAGTTGTTAATAACGACCCAAACGAGAGTGTGTTATAACGATTTAACGAGTAAGAAAATATTTTTATATATTATTAAAGTAAATTTTAAAGATTATTAAACATGTCATAAATATAATTTAAATTTATTAAATTCATTCTTATAATCATCCATGTAGGGTGGTGATGACTAATGAAATTTTTTGTTGGTGGAGACGGTAGCCTGCACATATGCAAGATCAACGATTCCATTTCTAAATGTATGGGATGGAATGAAGGTATATAATAAATTATCATTTAAAAATGATAATTTTTAAATATTAAAACTATTCATTCATAAAATAAATCATTATTACCATACATGAGAGGTGGTGATGAAAAATGAATCACATCACTTTAGGGAGGCTATGGTCTGTTTGTACGCACAATCGTTGTTGTTTTTTTCTTATAGGGTGGAAAGTATTGAATATTGGGTTATATATTAATATAATAGAATTATATTATGTTAATAATAATCTTATAATTATATTAGGGTGTATAGAAAATGTTTTTAATAGGCATATTGAGAAGAAAATACCAAGGAGTAAGAAATACTCATGTTGAGAAATTGAGATCTCTCTTAAAAATATCCTTGGAAATGAATCCATTAGAATAAATAATTTAGACCAGAATATAATAAATTTGATATATGATTCTAGGGAGAAAAAATTAACGTTTTTTAGGATTATAAGGACTAGTTTTATCATGAAGTGGTGGAAGTGATATCTATTCATAAGTGTAGAGAAGTGTAATTTTATAAATATCCATTACATTTTAATAATGGTATGTCAATGTTCAAGGTTAAAAGGATCCAAAAGTTTAAAATAATTGAGTTTAGTATTTTTGGATGAGAAAAATATCATCTAAAAACTTTTAGTAATGTTTTTAGATGTTTGTTTCCTTTTAAACTTATTAAAAGGATTTGCACACTTTTTACTTTTACCGCAATAACTACTGTTTTTTACCTAGGTAATTAATCTTAATGGGAAAATTTAATTTTTTTTTTGGATTAGTATCGCACCTAATTTTTTAATGATACCAAATCATAATTATCATGATATTAATGAAATTCATATTTTATGATATTTAACTATTTTATGGGAAAATGATAAAAAATAGATATGTCTTGAGGTAACCATAACAACCCATTACACATTTAATGAATCTATCATATGAAGAAGTTGAACTAAATATAAAGGTCAAGTTACCATGTGAAGTGACCACACATTGCACTCTAACTAGATGTATGTACATTTTAGTGATTTTTCATTAGGTTTTTTTTTCTAAGTTTTGAACTGACCGCATATTGAACCCAAAGTGACAAAATGTGTACAAAACCTACCATATATTGAAAATCAAGTAATCGCATGAAGGATTAAAACTACCACATAGACAATAAAGCTTCCATGTGTTAGGTGGGAAATTTTTTCCAACTCTTAAACTAACTATTTTTGTGTAATGTAGTGACCGAAACAACAAAGGAATCTACCACAAGAATAAAGTAATATACCATAAGAATAAAGAAACCTACCCCAAAAACAAAGGAACCTACCCTGAATACTACAAAATAAGGATTTAATAGTGCTAGCCTTTATCAGTGCTAGAAAAAAGAACTAATAAAGGTCACCCTTTATTAGTGCTAAAAAATCATTATTAAAGGGTACCTTCTATCAGTGTTTTTTTTGTGCTGAATAAAGGTAACCTTTATCAGTGCTTTTTTAGCACTAATAAAGGGAACCTTTGTCTACACTTTTTTTCACAGATAAAAGGATCCCTTTATTAGTGATTTATTTTTAGTGGTAATAAAGGGAACCTTTATCAGTGCTTTTTTATAGATGATAAAGGTCACATTCAACTACATTTTTTAGCACTAATAAAGGTCCTAAATAAAATGAAATAATTGAAAAATAAAATATAAAATGTTTAAATTTTTTTGATAAAATAAACAATTATAATTTAAATAATTATTAATAAAAATAAATAAATTTAATATACATATATATATATATATATTATCAATACTAATAAATAGTATATATTAAATATATAGATTTGAAATTGGGGTGGTGGTCATGTGGTATGGCCTCCATATAATTCGACATCTTGTAAAGGGTTAAAATCTTGGATGGTCCCACTTTAGGGATTCAATGCAGTATATTCTGCAGTTGGTCTTCACGGAGGGAAATTGTGATCGGGTTGTGGGTCTATACAGTGGCTGAAGATGATGGAACATTAGTGTCGAAAATAGTTGGCGATGGTGGTCCGCTTTGTAGGAGCCTCATCAATGGTGGTTGGTATACCTTAGTCGATACATGTCATCATCGGTGGTGGGTTTCGACAGTGTGGGCCATAGTGGAGCGATGGTCAAAGAAAGTGGCAACGTTGTGGTAATAGTTTATGAGGGATATTAAAGGCTATCTCAAAGGTGGGGAGGCAGATAGTAACATCCCAACCTACGGTCCACTTAACTCATGCCCTGAGCTGATGGGTTACATGGCCTCAAGCATGCCTCCTTGTATACCAAAGCTTGTTGACTAACATCAAGAGTGTGAAGGTGGTATGATGGGGAGACTATACCCTCTTATTATAGTTGTATAGTGGATTGAACCATAAACATACAATAGAAGGAATATATATAAATAAATATAATCAATAAATTGCAGAATCATAATATAAAAAGACAAAAAGAATAAGAAGTGGAAGAATGAATAAATAAATAACTGAATAAATATCTCAAAATCCAACAGGTAGTGTCATATACATGGATGCATGTCATGATAATATACAAAAGGGGAACACGGGACAAGAAAATACAAGCATGATATACAATACTACAAAATAAAAAAAAACTCCTCCACAAGCATCTCGAGTGAATGACCAAACCTCTACTTATAAGAACTATCTATAAGAAATCATATCAAAGAAAAGTAGTAGGGTGCTTTCCCTTATCATTACCTGCACAAAAATAATATTCACGGGTATCAAAGATAGTTTGAGTAGGGTGTGAGGTAAAAATATCAGTATTCCACCACCAACAGTGTCTACATGTAATATAAGAGGTTCTAATAACTTAAATATGTGCATGTATAAGTACAATAATAAAACAATTCTGAATAAATAAATAACCAGGCCACTCAGGTTCCTAGAGGATAGTTGGAGGCTCTACTTGCTTCAGATCATGGTTGGGATGTGTGTCTAATCATATAACATATATATATGTAGTAATAGTATTTATATATTTTATAATTATATATACCACATCCACCTATATAAACCAATTATGTGTGGATGTAAGTGTCCATATACCTAGAATACAAGTTACATGCTAGACTGAGGTGTAACTCAAACATCCATAACAAGTCTAACTATCCTATAAGCTCAAGCAACATGGTACATTCCCTACAACACAATAAGAGTGTGAGACATAATGCATGACACTTGGGATGGTGAGTGATCCATCATTTCATCACTCGAATAAGGATGTGGTGTATAAATCCAACACCCAACTAGTGTTAATGGTGAGAGATGTCTTGCTCAACACCTGATGTAAGGGATTATTGTACTTTAATGGTCAACATATCCCTTACCTTCATACCATATCCACTTTAAAGGCATAATAACATTTATAATGTAATACATGAGGAAACACATCTCGTCTAAATCCATAGAACAATTATTTTACAACAAGGCATAATCACACACTAAATATAGGCATGATCCATATATAACCTCTCATGCCTTCAATTCACTAGGATAAAATTTATAAATTAGGAATAACAATTGAATTATGTATTTAACATGGAATGAAATAACAAGCATTGCCTTACCAAATTTCACGAACCATTTCATTTAAGTAAAGTCAACAATCATGAGAAAATTAATTGATATTCACATTCCATTTAATTTACTAATCTATGGGAATCCAATTCATAAGGATCATTAGGTATTTAAAGGTGACATAGTCAAATAGGGAAATTAACTACATGGTAAATTCAAACTATAAGTGTGATAAACACATAGAATTTCCTTAGGTTCCATTTAATACTCATTTATCAAGGGAAAATTCATTTAAAAGTCAAGATAGAAGCTAATCAGGCATTTCGAGTTTTTGATTCAATTAACCACAATGGACAATTCCTTTTGGTACACCCAAGAAGTGTCTATACCCAAGTTATACATCCTATGAAATACAAAAAAAAGATCAAGGTACATGTATCATGGTGTAATGATTTATTTGATATGAATAATTCCATTTAAAGGGGATTCTCAGTAAAAGATGGTGTGGTGCACAATGGCGTAGCTACAATGAATCAAAACTCAAAAGGAGAAAAATGTGACTACATACATATAGGTTGTAGATGACTTTGTGTTAGATACCAGCTTCTGATTAGAAGTAAGTTGTAAGAAATCTAAGAAATATTCCAACACTATGAAAATAGGGAAAAAGAGTTTGCACCTAAATTTCATGATGGATCTAATAATTAACTCAAAAGGGAAGCGAGTGGATTTTAGAATTTATCGAGATGGATCCAATGATTCTGATGGATCATGAATCAGACATCAGATCAGAGAGTTGTATCAATGACTAGATTGAGAGGATTTTAAGCTTAAAGGGAGAGGAGATCCATTTTCATCAACTACAGAAATAATAGAAATAAAGAAATATTTTTAGGATTTTATTAAGGGAAAAAATGTAAATTCACCTTCAAAATAAGGGGTGCATGGTTTAGACACACAGTTTGGAAAACCGTGCACAAGTCACTACTATAAGGGGGGAACACCACATGGACATGCACCAGGGCTTGCATAGTTTTACACAAACTGTGCAGCCTACAGGTGCCCACTATCTATAGCCACATAGTTAAAACTAACCATGCCAGCTGGGATACATGGTTTTCACTAACCATGCTGCCCAATTTACTAGCCCACGTTTCAGAACTTCGGGCTTCGAACAAGCCCCAGACAGTCCTGGGACCTTCCTTAGGTCATAGTACACATTTAATAGGATTAAAAAAGGATTGGTCAACAAAACATTTTTATTGAATTAAAAATAATTCAAACACAACATTATATGGCCAAAGAAAAAAAATAAAAAAGTGATCAGGGTGGCCAGAAGTAGTGAAGGCCGAGAGAATCTATGCGCACAAGGTTGACACTCCCATGGTAAAGGACCCGAGACCAGAAAAAAATAAAATATATACCCCTTGAGTTTCCTTGGATTCTAGAAAATCCTCCACCATGTTCCCTTCATGCCACGTATTACACACTTCTATGTTTTTACTCAATAGGACCTTTCACCAATGGATGGTGTAAGCGATAGTCCATGGGATATGACCGATGCCAGAAAAAGAATTATAAATGGTGAGAAAATCATTTTCAATAGCCACGAGGTGAACATTATTACAACGACATAAAAGCAAACTAGTAAGAACGACCACCACCTCGACATGTATGTCATCACCTCTTCCTAATCAAGCACAAAATGAAAGAACCACTGATCCCCTTGGGGCCCGAATCACCCCCCCACATTACATCATACTGTAGTTGCATGAACCATCATTGTTCATTTTGAGTCTCATGTGATGTGGGATCCAACGCACCTTTTTTCCCTATCTAATTCTATGAGCACTAGTGAAGGATACCACAAGAAGAGACTTGATGGTGGGGGAATCTTGGAAAGAACGACATAGACAAATAAGGTCAGTGAGAACAACCCTTGTTTTTTTAGATTAGTCCCGCTCTAAATCCCAGGATACCCTTGTTTTGAGCCTCATTCTGTTTCTCCCATATCCCCCAACACCCATCCCCCATGATGATCATTCTTGCTTCTTTCTCTGGTCCATAGTATCCCACCCCCTAAAACCATCGTTCTAGAAATGTGATGCACGAGTCTGCATAGAAGCCCCTGCCCGTGAATCCTGAAAATACATCCCAAATAGTTTCTTCCCATTAACTTCTGAAGAACAAACAATTTGTACCTTCATGAAAAGATAGGACATTACAACCTCCCCTCCTTAAAGAAAATCAACCTCGATTTGGTCTTCTAAGGGTAAATAGGTATCGTCAGCGAAGAGTTCCAGTCACTGATCTCATATATCAGCTTCCCATTCCTAGGTCTCATCATAAACTTGGTCGTTCTTCTATAGAGCTCATACCAGAGGAACTAACCTACCATAAAATGTATTAATGCTTCAATCTACTATACACACTAAATACACCTCAAAGGAAGCATCCAAATAAATATAATCCTAATCATCCTGAAAGACATGTGATAGGTCTATATAATATCAGTGAAGCTGAGATACATGAAATATATCATTCATTGATTGGTATCTCTAAGGAAGTTCCTACTAGTAAACCATTGGTCTGGTCTATTTCATAACCTCTAAGTGTCCAAAAAACCTTGGTTAGAGCTTACCTGTAGAGACCCGAATCTTGACGTACATAGATGTTACATTACTTTTTCGGAATACTTAATACATAAAAAAATAGACACACAAGGACTGTAATAGTTTAGTGTCTTTGGAAACATGGAACGTAATCTTCTAATCGTGGTGAATGATCTTCAACATCTCCCATAAAAATCATCCACTTTTTGTTTCCTTACCTAAAACCTTTCTTTTAATCCTGGGGGAAAATAAAACATAAAAAGGGTGAGCTCAAATTCTCAGTAAGGGTAAGCATGGATAAAATAAAACATACCATATACATTTGAACTTAAAAAACATGAACATAATGTTTAAACATCAAAATCTTGAGCAACGACATAAAACATGGAAGTACATAAGGCATAGATCATAATGGAACATAAATCATGATAAAATAGCATGGGAATAAAACATGTAATTGTGGCAGCCATTAAGCACATGTAATGATTTCCATAGTAGCCAAGGCATTGCTGCCAAGACCATCTTAGTGGACAAAGTCCCTTTCTGAATCGAGTTCACTCCTCGTTCCAGTCCTGTAATACTGAACCGGATTAACTTACCATTCCAGCCATGTCTATCTCATGGGATATAAATCTTTACCCAATGCATTGGAGGGAGATATAGGTCCCACCCATCTCATAATGAAATCATTCTTACTTGCTCCACAAAATAAACATACATCATTCATAATAACTCAACGAATAAAATGGGTTTCATAAACATCATCTCATAATCACATAATCCATATAAAAGAAATGGATATCATTTAATAATAAGAAAAGTGAAACCATGTAAATCATAAATACATTATACTTGAAACATACACATATGAAATAATTTCATCTTAGATGAAAAATTGTTTTAATAAAACACTTGAAATGAATTCTTGAGGAAAATATCCTTTCTTCTTCAAAATCATTTTATTTTCACAAAATGTCATGCAATTTTAAAAGAAAATGATTTTGTTGAAAATAGTCATGAAATATTTTGGAGGAATATTCATGAAAATAAGGCTTTATAAAACCATAAAAATCCGTTCGTTCTGTATAAGTTAAAAAAACATTCTTCTCGTACTTTTGCCGGAAAAGTCAAAAAGTACCTCGTAAAAGAAAGATTCTATACATACCATGTAGTAAAAGTAAAAAATGGGTAAAAAGGATATTAAACATAGATGAATTTTTTTTTAGGAAACATGGACATGGATGAGAACAGTAACCCCAGTAAATACTTACAAATAAACAATCTCGGATTAGAAGGAGATTGGAAAAGTTATCCCTTACCTTAGGTCTAATATGCTTTGTATGGATACAAATATCCTATATAATGATTTAAATAATTTCATTGACTTATTAAATAATCATATTCATTTTTATGATATCATATATGTTTCACTTATGACTTTATATTACCCATTCTTTTGTAAATTCCATGTAAAAGCAGCGTTTCAGGTAAAATCATTTCATTTATCGTATGTGTTTCGACTTGTCATTCTAGATATTATTACTTATATCCTGATTTATGTAATTCAAGAATCTAAAACATGATTTATATATAATATATATTCATCATATAAATATATATATTATAGATCGATAAAAGGAATGAAATACACCGTTCATGGAGACGGTAGGCCGTACGTATGCATGAACGCTATTTTCGTTTCCTTATTGAATTGAATGAAATTAAATAGATGACATACATATATATATAAATAAATCCAGTAGAATTATTATTTCATATATTTCATTATTATTCATTATATAAACTTTATAATCATTCATGTATGGTTAACATTGATAATGAATCTCATCGCGTCGTGGAGATGGTAGTCCGTACGTACGCACAAGTGATGATATCATTCCCATGATCGTGGAATTGTATTAAAGTGTATGTATAAGATTAAAGAATAAATATCACTTTAAAATAATCATATATATTCATTACTTTCACCATTATACCCATCCAAGTAAGGTGGTTGTGGAAAATAGATTACACCACGGCGTAGAGACGATATTCCGTACGTACGCACACGCGGTGATTTCATTTTCCGTAGGATGGATAGATGGTGAAATATGGTTTTTTAATACTTATAATAACATATCTGTATATGAGTAATACTGATTTTATTACTTAATAATGAAACAACTAAAGAAGAATAAGTGGAAGAAGAAATAAAGTTGAAAGAATCGGTAAGGGACATTACCTCTTCTTTGAAGCGCCTCTTTGAGACCTCCTTTTAGGGTACTAGAATTGGTCTTTGAAGAAGACCAAGACCTCTAGGATGTTTCTAGGAAAGTGGAGAAGATAATTTTGTAGGGTTTGTCCAAGCGTGAAGGCTCAAAGTGGTGTGAGGAAGAGAGGGAGGAGGTTCCCTTTTATAAGGGAGGAGAGGGGCACCTTTGGAAATATAAGAAATATTAGTTTATATTAAATCCCAACCCCACTTAAAAACTTCCAAAATGACTCATATTAGAATATTAGATGTGATATGGTTGTAATCCCATCAATCAATAAAATTAATACATGTTAGGAATTTGTTTTAATCATTATCAACCTGATTTATCCTTATTTATCAATTTAATTTTATTTGTGGTAATAATATTCTAAATTTTAAATTATTATAAATAATTACATATGTGTTGTGAATTTTAAATAATTTGACACTTTATGACATTTTCGACCATATAAATTTTAATTTATAATTTTTAAATATTTTTGTTTTTTTAAACAATTTTATAATATGTTATTTTTATAAAATAACAATAGTGTCAATTTTGACACTATTCATTTATTTGAATTTAAATAAAATATATACAGAAGATATGTTCGAACTAAAAGCTATAATAGATTCATAAAATTTTATATGTATCTATAAAATTAGTGGAGAACATTAAATAGTTCATATAATATTTATTTTAATATTTTTAAAACCATTTATTTGGTTTATCTCTTAATAAAATAATTACTACAACATTTTTTGTATAATTATTTAATATACTTATTTGTCGCATAAAAATTAAAAATAAAATCCCATAATTAAGATAAATCTATTACCTTTCACAATAATACTTTTACTAGAATTTATCGTCTTAAAATCACAATATTTAAATTGTTATATTTATTAAATTATGAAGGTGACAACTTTGATATCATTTAAAATAAAATAATATATGTGTCATAATTGCCTTAATAAGGATCCAAATGGTCAACAATTCGGCCAGTGGATGATTAGGGTTTATATATACACTATTAATAAGTTTTGTGCAGATTTTCGGGCCTTTTGATATGTATTAATATTTCAATAAAAACTATATTATTGATTTTTCACTAAATAAATAATTTCTACATCATTAATGTATAAGATAATAAGGTAATTAAATAACTCTTAAAAATTACAAATAAATTACCATGACAAATAAAAACATTTTATATTTCAAATGAGTATTTATAAACTAATTTATATTCTGTATAAACTTATATTAAAAATACTTTAATTATTAAAGTTGAGTGAGACATATTTCACTTTCCTTTAAATAAAATAAACTAAAGGTCTTAATCACCTCCAAGTGGGTTCTAAATGATTCCATTTCGACCAACATATGACTTAGGACAAATTATAATCATCCAATTGTATTAATACAAGTATTATGATAATTTTATAATATTATATTTACCCTTAATTACCCAATTTACCTTTTACTATGGTAAATAAAATTTACCGTTGTTACTATTCATAAAGCCCAAAAATAAAAAGTAGTCTATTAATATAATTTGGACCCACTGATTCCAAATATGGAATCAATTTTTCCAAATTCGATACAAAGAAGTTGCAGAAATTAAATTAAAATTAATCCCGTTGTCGAAAGAAAACTGGTTTTTGTTTAAAACATTGCAAAAGATTGAATTTATTTAACCTACGAATTCAATGTAAAATCAATTTTAATGACTTACATTATATTAAATGGTAAAAATATATTCTATTTACACTTTAATACCATTCAATATTATAATTTAACCTCATAACTTATTATGATGAAAAAAGTTGTTTTTAATTAAAATATAGCGTGTTTTTACTATTCATTAAAATATGAAAGTTATCAGAATAATATGAAAAATTTATCCAAGGTAAACTTTTATATCCTGATTCCCAATAATAATTTTATTTTGTAAAATTTAACTTATAAACATGTCAAAAACTAGATTTAAAGTGGGTGCGCCATCAAAAGGCGGTAAAACTGCATTTTTGAAAAATACTTATTTTACCCGAAAAATTTATTTTGTTCTTATACCATGTTCTAGAAAATGTGTAAGATGAATAATAATTTTATAAAATTAAAAATTTAGTTAATACTATTCATAATGGATAGTTCATAATAATATTATATTAATATATCGTTGTTTAGTAAAACCCGGTATTGCGTACAACACACGCTATCGAGGAAGGTCGCGATTGCGTGTAATGAAAGCCAAGTCAGAGTTGCGTGTTGTGCAAGAATCCTTTATTATTTCATATAACAGAATCCAACCATATTTCATTTATACATTGAATATATATATATATATATATACACACACTCAATTTTGCGTAGAATGACTATTATAAAACAAACTTGAAATTGTGTGTAACACAATCTAAGAATAGTGTTGTGTATACTTCAAGATAATACAATGTGGTGTGTAGCACAAGATAATCTTATTGTAGCATAAAACACATGACATCAAATAAATTAAAAAAAATACTTATCATAAAATATTGGGTTCTTACATTCTACCCCCCTTAAAATGAATTTCGCCCTCGAAATTCGTCGGGGTTATACATGGTTTTCTACTTGAAAGTTTCTTTAATTGCAACACACATCGTAAAATGAAATACCAAAACTTAACTTTAAAAACTAAAGTATGAAATGTAACGGTTACCCAAATTAACTAATCACTGGGGTTTCACATAAGAGAACATAGGTGAAAATATGGATATGGAAGAAAAATATAACCATCATGTTCTGATGGAGAGTGGTAGAGGACATGGATATAAAAAAGACAAAAATCACAAAGCCATAAATTTTTGATGATCTAAGGTACCATATGATTCATTGGATATAAGAGCACTAGGACAACATTTTTGGTTTTCAAGATCATTTCCCTAAAGTTGATGAAATTGGAATTAGAAGAAATACTTTCGTGATTTTGGTACAGTCTCACCGTTGGTCGTTCTTTGGAAAATTTCCACTTCATCTCTTAAAGTAATGAAGTTGAATTTTTCATTCGTGAAGTGTTAGCAGATCATGTGATAGAATGATGGGTCATTCAATCTGTCTCAAACAAAAGGTTATAAAAGTTATCAAAAATACATAAGTCCATATATAGTGAGATTAATCATATATAGTTCCTAAAATGGACTTATACTTCATATATCATACTGCTTAATATAATAAAACTAGTTTCTACTAAACATGGACTTCCTGTAGGCCAGTGGTAGGTGATAAAGGGCAGTCGCACTTCGGTTGTGGGTTCGATTCCCACAGACTTGTCTGATGCGATGGGCTGTCGCCCGTCCTGCAGGTTATCCTTTTTCTAAAACTACATTACAATAACATCCCATCAATAATATCAAAAAAAGTTCTATCCTTAAACAATACTAACTTATGTCCAACATAATCCATTCCAATATTTAGGCTTATCCATAATACTGTAGTCCACTCTTATATTATAGTGAAAACTATTACCCGAGATTTCATATAACAAGCATGTTAATACCATCGTTGATCCCCATATATCATAAGATATGTCTTGTTGGTCACATTACAAACATTTGAAGGCCTAAATCATGTATTCTCTTGAAAAAAAATGAATACCCATTGAATCTCAGTGAAAACATGAGTGCTGTCAAAAGTTAACTCTTTCCACATACCAAAACCCAAAAATTCTATATACTCAAACCATGATATAACTATTTACTTATATCAGTCATGAGCTCCTGAATACTGTCAAACATTTCATTTTCTCCTTATCCCTTCATTATGCACATATCATGTTATTTCCAAAAATATCTCAATCACTTTCCATGGTTACCGGTAACATAAAATTATTGAAAACCACAATAGACTAATACAAAAATACTCTAATACACCATAAAAGTACCTCAACAACATTATTCATGAATACCAATACATAAACACTTTAATACATCCTCTTCAATGATTGTCCTGGAATAAGTCCTTCCTTGATTTAGAAGTAACTTTTTAGGTCAGGGCATTGAGTTGGGTAATTCCCATGTTCTCCACAAATAAGACATTGAACTCCATAAAAGTCTGTCACTCTATGAACCTTTTCTCCACACAGATAACATCTTCCCCTCCATTTTATGTATTCCTCAAGGTTCTTCTTCCCTTCTTTAGAAATCTCAATCTTCCTTTCTTTATGCTCCTCAACATGCGAACATGCATAAAAGTCTACCTTCCTCTTATTTGATGAATTAGGCATACCACTAAATTTCACCTTGTTAGTCATATATCACGATGACTGATTCAGCATAATCATAATATCTTTCTATCTAGGCATTACGCAATTTTGTTTCTCATAGTCACCAATTTGTCCATTGGATTCAATGTTAACTGAATTCCTTCTGGTTCCCTCCATTGACTAAACCACAAAAAGAATTCTATGAGAGGCAAAAATCATGCTAGGGAAAACAACATCGTAAAGGTGGAGTACCCTCAATATCTAACATCTTATGTTAAATTCTAAGATCGTTACCATAGTTCTAGGACTATATCCTATACATATACTTATCCTTAGGGACATCCCTAAATATACCATAGAAATATCTCTAGGGATCTCACTAAAGTTCTTGCATCCTAGTTTCCAAAGGTTGACTAAACCTTTCCTCCGATACCAACTGTAGAGACCCAAATCTTGACGTACATAGATGTTACATTACTTTTTCGAAATACTTAATACATAACAAAAACAGACACAAAAGGACCGTAATAGTTTAGTGTCATTGGAAACTTTGAACGTAATCTTCTAATCGTGGTGAAAGATCTTCAACATCTCCCATAAAGATCTTCCACTTTTTGTTTCCTTACCTAAAACCTTTATTTTAATCCTAGGGGAAAATAAAACATAAAAATGGTGAGCTAAAATTCTCAGTAAGGGTAAGCATGGATAAAATAAAACATACCATATACATTGGAACTTAAAAAACATGAACATAATGTTTAAACATCAAAATCTTGAGCAACGACATAAAACATGGAAGTACATAAGGAATAGATCATAATGGAACATAAATCATGATAAAATATCATGGGAATAAAACATGTAATTGTGGCAGCCATTAAGCACATGTAATAATTTCCATAGTAGCCAAGACATTGCTGCCAAGACCATCTTAGTGGACAAAGTACCTTTCTGAATCGAGTTCACTCCTCGTTCCAGTCCTGTAATACTGAACTATATTAACTTACCATTCCAGCCATGTCTATCCCATAAGATATAAATCTTTACCCAATGCATTGGAGGGAGATATAGGTCCCACCCATCTCATAATGAAATCATTCTTACTTGTGCCACAAAATAAACATACATCATTCATAATAACCCAATGAATAAAATGGGTTTCATAAACATCATCTCATCATCACATAATCCATATAAAATAAATGGATATAATTTAATAATAAGAAAAGTAAAACCATTTAAATCATAAAGACATTATACTTGAAACATACACATATGAAATAATGTCATCTTAGATGAAAAATGGTTTTGATAAAACACTTGAAATGAATTCTTGAGGAAAATATCCTTTCTTCTACAAAATCATTTTCTTTTCACAAAATTTCATGAAATTTTAAAAGAAAAAGATTTTGTTGAAAATATTCATGAAATATTTTGGAAGAATCTTCATGTAAAAAAGGCTTTATAAAACCGTAAAAATCCGTTCGTGCTGTATAAGTTAAAAAAACATTCTTCTCGTACTTTTGCCGGAAAAGTCAAAAAGTACCTCGTAAAAGAAAGATTCTATACATACCATGTAGTAAAAGTAAAAAAATGGGTTAAAGGATATTAAATATACATGAAACCATTTTGATGAAACATGGACATGGATGAGAACAGTAACCCCAGTAAATACTTACGAATAAACAATCTCGGATTAGAAGGAGATTGGAAAAGTTATCCCTTACCTTAGGTCCAATATGCTTCGTATGGATCCGAATCTCCTGTATAATGATTTAAATAATGTCATTGACTTATTAAATAATCATATTCATTGTTATGATATCATATATGTTTCACTTATGACTTTATATTACCTGTTCTTTTGTAAATTCCATGTAAAAGCAGCGTTTCAGGTAAAATCATTTCATTTATCGTATGTGTTTTGACTTATCGTTCTTGATATTATTACTTATATCCTGATTTAAGTAATTACAGAATGTCAAACATGATTTATATATAATATATATTCATAATATTCATATATATATTATAGATCGATAAAAGGAATGAAATACACAGTTCATGGAGACAGTAGGCCGTACGTACGCATGAACGCTGTTTTCGTTTCCTTATTGAATTGAATAAAATTAAATAGATGACATACATATATATATAAATAAATCCAGTAGCATTATTATGTCATATATTTCATTATTATTAATTATATAAACTTTATAATCATTCATGTATGGTTAACATGGATAATGAATCTCACCGAGTCCTGGAGACGGTAGTCCGTACGTACGCACAAGCGATGATATCGTTCCCATGATCGTGGAATTGTATTAAAGTGTATGTATAATATTACAGAATAAATATCACTTTACAATAATCATATATATTCATCACTTTCACCATTATACCCATCCAAGTAAGGTGGTGGTGGAAAATTGATTACACCACGGCGTGGAGACGGTATTCCGTACGTACGCACGCGCGGTGATTTCGTTTTCCGTAGGATGGATAGATGGTGAAATATGGTTGTTTCATACTTATAATAACATATCAGTATATGAGTAATACTTATGTTATTACTTAATAATGAAACAACTAAATAAGAAGAAGTGGAAGAAGAAATAAAGTTGAAAGAATCGGTAACGGGCATTACCTCTTCTTTGAAGCGCCTCTTTGAGACCTCCTTTTAGGGCACTAAAATTGCTCTTTGAATAAGACCAATACCTCTAGGATGTTTCTAGGGAAGTGGAGAAGATAATTTGGCAGGGGATTTCCGATCTTGAAGGCTCAAAGTGGTGTGAGTAAGAGAGGGAGGAGGTGCCCTTTTATAAGGGAGGAGAGGGGCACCTTTGGAAATATAAGAAATATTTGTTTATATTAAATCCCAACCCCACTTAAAAAATTCCACAATGACTCATATTTTATTATTAGATGTGATAGGGTTGTAATATAATCAAACAATAAAATTTAGACATGTTAGGAATTTATTTTAATCATTATCAACTTGATTTATCCTTATTTATCAATTTTATTTTATTTGTGGTAATAATATTCTAAATTTTAAATTATTATAAATAATTACATATGTGTTGGTAATTTTCCATAATTTGACACTTTATGACATTTGAGACCATATAAAATTTAATTTATAATTTTTAAATATTTTTTTATTTTTAAACAATTTTATAATATGTTATTTTTATAAAATAACAATAGTGTCAATTTTGACACTATTCATTTATTTGAATTTAAATAAAATATATAAAGAAGATGTGTTTGAACTAAAAGCTTTAATAGATTCATAAAATGTCATATGTATCTATAAAATTAGTGCAGGACATTAAATAGTTCATATAATATTTATTTTAATATTTGTAAAACCATTTATTTGGTTTATCTCTTAATAAAATAATTACTACAACATTTTTGTATAATTATTTAATATACTTATTTGTTTCATAAAAATTAAAAATAAAATCTCATGATGAAGATAAATCAATTAAATTTTACAATAATACTTTTACTAGAATTTATCATCTTAAAATCACAATATTTAAATTTTTATATTTATTAAATTATGAAGGTGGCAACTTTGGAATCATTTAAAATAAAATAATATATGTGTCATAATCGCCTTAATAAGGATCCAAATGGTCAACAATTCGGCCAGTGGATGATTAGGGTTTATATATACACTAGTAATAAGTTTTTTGCAGATTTTGGTCCCTTTGATATGTATTAATATTTCAACAAAAACTATATCATTGATTTTTCACCAAATAAATAATTTCTGCATCATTAATGTATAAGATAATAAGGTAATTAAATAACTCTTAAAAATTACAAATAAATTACCATGACAAAGAAAAACATTTTATCTTTAAAATGAGTATTTATAACCGAATTTATATTCTGTATAAACTCATATTAAAAATACTTTAATTATTAAAGTTGAGTGAGACATATTTCACTTTCCTTTAAATAAAATAAACTAAAGGTCTTAATCACCTCCAAGTGGGTTCTAAGGGATTCCATTTTGACCAAAATATGACTTAGGACAAATTATAATCATCCAATTGTATTAAGACAAGTATTAGGATAATTTTATAATATTATATTTACCCTTAATTACCCAATTTACCTTTTACTATGGTAAATAAAATTTATCATTGTTACTATTCATAAAGCCCAAAAATAAAAGGTAGTCTATTAATATAATTTGGAACCACTGATTCCAAATATGGAATCCATTTTTCCAAATTCAATACACAGAAGTTGCAGAAATTAAATTAAAATTAATCCCGCTGTCGAAAGAAAACGGGTTTTTGTTTAAAACATTGTAAAAGATTGAATTTATTTAACTTACGAATTCAATGTAAAATCAAGGCTAATGAATTAAATTATATTAAATGGTAAAAATATATTCTATTTACACTTTAATACCATTAAATATTATAATTTAACCACATAAGTAATTACGATGAAAAAAGTTGTTTTTAATTAAAATATAGCGTGTATTTACTATTCATTAAAATATGAAAGTTATCAGAATAATATGAAAATTTTATCCAAGGTAAAATTTTATATCCTGATTCCAAATAATAATTTTATTTTGTAAAATTTAACTTATAAACATGTCAAAAACTAGATTTAAAGTGGGAGCGCCATCAAAAGGCGGCAAAACTGCATTTTTGAAAAATACTTATTTTACCCGAAAAATTTATTTTGTTCTTATACCATGTTCTAGAAAATGTGTAAGATGAATAATAATGTTATAAAATTCAAAATTTAGTTAATACTATTCATAACGGCTAGTTCATAATAATATTATAATAATATATTGTTGTTTAGTAAAACCCGGTATTGCGTACAACACACGCTATCGAGGAAGGTCGCGATTGCGTGTAATGCAAGCCAAGTCAGGGTTGCGTGTTGTGCAAGAATCCTTTATTTTTTCGTATAACAGAATCCAACCATATTTCATTTATACATTGAATATATATATATATACACACACACTCAATGTTGCGTAGAATGACTATTATAAAACGAACTTGAAATTGTGTGTAACACAATCTAAGAATAGTGTTGTGTATACTTCAAGATAATACAGTGTGGTTTATAGCACAAAATAATCTTGTTGTAGCATAAAACACATGACATAAAATAAATTAAAAAGAATACTTATCATAAAATATCGGGTTGTTACATTACCCTTCTTCTGAATATGTTTATTCCCCAACCTAGGTGAGACTTGAAAAACAAATTGTCCACAACCTCGAACTTGAGAGGTCATTGGAATCTATTGGTATATGACTGTTGTCTGGAATGAGCTGTCAATATGAATTTTCAGATCAGCTAGAGATACACTATAGTCTCCTGAATGAGATGTGGTCTAAGTATAGCTTCTTCCCCTACCTATATCTATCACAAAGGTGATTGTAAAGGCCTACCATACAAGGCTTCATAAGAAGCCATCTCGATAGAAAAATGAAATTTGTAATTATAATAAAATTCTACTAGGGGAATTTGTTTCTCAAAGGAACCCCCAAAGTCAAGGATACATGAATTTAGAATGTCCTCTAACACTTGAATTGAACACTCTATATTTCCATTAGTATGAGGGTGATAGGATATACTTAGAACCTCCTGTATACCCAAGTCTTTCTACAACCCTTTCTAGGACCATGACAAAAAGTGATAATATTTTTCATAAATGATAGAATGAGGAACAACATGAAGACGTGAAACCTCACTAACATACAATATTACTAGTTTATCTACTGATAAGGTCTATCACATAGTTAATAAGTGTTCTAACTTAATCAAAAAATCAACAAAAACCAATATTGTATCACTATAACGAGGTGATATGGGTATACAAGTCATAAAATCAATCGAAACATCATCCCATTTCTACTTATGAATGGACAAAAAATGCAAAATCCCAGACAGTTGATGATGTTTTGTCTTCACCTACTGATAGGTGAAACACCAAGTTATAAAGACAACAACCTTGAATTTCATAAGAGGCTACAAATACTGGCACCATAAATCTCGATACATTTTGGTGACATCAGGGTAAAACTCCCATGCTGATGCATGGAATTCCCAAATCATCTCCTCTATAATGTCAGTTTTGACCCATACATGCCCATGTAATAGGAAGTTATCATCCCCAAAAATGGTCCAACCTGAAGATATATTGTTATCTAAGACACTTTACCTTAGGACATGGCCTTCACTACTAGAAATTTAGGTTATATCCACAGTTTCAAACCAAGGATATAAGCCCCAAAATTGTGGCTATAAGTTA
The DNA here is from genome assembly GCA_963277665.1 of Viscum album. NCBI lineage: Eukaryota > Viridiplantae > Streptophyta > Magnoliopsida > Santalales > Viscaceae > Viscum > Viscum album. The sequence continues at coordinate 75,410,935 of OY728163.1, read as the reverse complement.
TATCCATGGTTTAATGGACCGTGACTGGTATTGGCATGGCGATAGGGCAAGACCTATAGCCACGGTTTGAAACTGTGGCTCAAACCCTATAACCACGATTTAAAACCGTGGCTATAGAGCTATATCCACATTTCAAACCCTGGAAGAACATTAATCCACACAAGGCCTATAGCCATAGTTCAAAACTGTGGCTATATGGATTTAGTCATGGTTTAAAAACATGGATATAGGACTTTAGATTTCATAAAAAAAACCCCACATCCCCCCTTGAACAATCCCCCTACACCCCCATGCCCCCATGATCCCCCTTTCACCTCCCTTGGACAGCCCCCTTGCACCCCATGCCCCCTAGAAAGCCCCCTTACACCCCCCTGGATAGCCCATTGCACCCCCTGGACAACCCCCTTTCACCCCCTGGACAGCCCCTAACACCCTCTTAAACCCCCTTCCACCCCTATGCCCCCTGGAAATCCCCCTTTCACCACCTGTACAACCCCCCCTGCACCCCCATGCCCCCTAGACAGCCCCCTTGCACCCCAATGGACAACCCCTAGCACCCCCTGGATAGCCCTTGCACCCCCTAGACATCCACCTTGAACCCCTTGGATAGCCCCCTAGACAACCCTTTCACCCTCTAGATAGATCCCCCCTACACCCCATTCCCCCTAGACATCCCCCTTTTACCCCCCGGACAACCACCTTTCGCCCCCCGGGACAGCCCTTGCACCCCCCTGGACAGCCCCCTTGCACCCCCTGGAAAACCCCCCCTGGATAACACTTTCACCCCTGGACATCCCCCCTACATCCCCATGCCCCCTAGACAACCCCTTGCACCATTGGACATCCCCCTTACACCCCCTGGACAACCCCCTTGCCCCCACTCCCGCAGTAGCCCACCACCCCCTCCCCGCACCCCGCCTCCTTGCAGCCCCATCCCGGGACAACCCTTACACCCCCTACACCCCCATGCCCCCCTGGAAAACCCCCTTGAACCCCCTGGACAACCCCCTTTCATCCCCCTAGACAACCCTTGCACCCCCCTAGACTACCCCCTAGCACCCCCTAGACCGCCCCCTGGACAGCCCTTGCACCCCCTGGACAACCCCCTTGCACCCCCGGGAAAACCCCTTTTCCCCCCACTCCTATAGTATCCCACCACCCCCACCACCCCCTTCCTGTAGCCCCCTCCCTAGACAGTCCCCCCCTCCCTCCCTCCCCCCTCCCCCCCAGCACACCCCTACCCCACCTTGCACACCCCTACCCCCTACACCCCCCCTGTGAGTCAAAAAATATATTTGGAGATGCTTGCAGTGTCTCAAATGAGATAATAAGGGGTAAGGATTAAAATGGAAAATAAAAATGCAATAATTTCAAACAATATATATAAGCATAAACTACCACTATGAGTTTTCGAAGACAGTGCACCTCCGTTGGAGGGTTTTTATTACGAAAACCATGACTTTTTTATCAAACGAAACAATTATTTTAACTAACATTTGATCAAGAATTGAAATTTAATATAAACAAGCAGAATCAGGAAGGAAACTAAATGAAATTTCAAAAATTCTTTAATTAAAGAGGCTAGAAGAGGGACTCTACCTCAAAGGAGTCAAGCCACACACAAGAGGATCCTTATATATATGCTCACATGCATAAGTATGGGATACGTTTTGTTGCAGGTTATCTACATAGCATTCATACCTATCCACAGACACGACCTATCATGCGAAAGCATACACACAAGAAATCCAATTCTTGTAAAGATGTTGAGACGACTACCCACATACAATTCTTGATATCTAACAAAGAATATTTTTGCTTATGAAAAAACATTTGGTGATCCACACATGGGTCACTCAAAGATAGTGAATAGATCACATAACCTTTCTTAGATCATGAAATTTTACTAATACGACAAATAAGAGAGAAAGACAAAGGTTTCATGATACCTATAAATTCATGCAAGCATAATTGACATACCTAAAACACGTTATTAAATAACACATAAAGTAATATAATATATAAAAAATTGTGTTAATGTTTTGGATTCCAAGAATCCCATGCATGAAGTGTACCTAATTAAATCGATTTGATGATTCTTTAAGAAGAGATTAGATATTGTGAAGGTCCTATATTAAAAAAAATATTGAAGAACATTATGTGCACCTCTTTCATGCATTTTATTGTAGTCATTACTTTAGATTGAAGGAATCATAGTCTGAGAATTGTTTCACTAAGGAAATTGTTCATTACATGTTATCAAAATTAATTGATCAAGGTATTTAGACATATTCAATTCTTTTCTAATCTACTTTAAGTGTACACGATCAAATATGAACCTACCAGATCATGGGGGAAGATTAAATATTATCCTATGGTGGATTAATCTTTCAATAGGTGTGTATTCTTAACGAGTTGGAGAGTTTGAATTTGAAAGAAAAGGAATTATGAAAAAACAAACCACTAATTCACACCCCCTGCCCCCCTGCACCCCCCCAAAAACCCCCTTCCACCCCCTGGACAGCCCTTGCACCCCCCTGGACAACCCCCTGCACCCTGATGCCCCCATGGACAGCCCTTGCACCCCTTGGACAACCCCCCCTGTACCCCCATGCCCCCCTGGACATCCCCCTTGCACCCCCTTGAACACCCCCTAGATATCCCCCTTGTAGTAGCCACCCCTCCTTATAGCTCCCTCCTCCCTCCCTGGATAGCCCCCCTGAACAGACACCCCCCTTCATGGACAGACCCCCTCATGGAGAGACCCCCCTAGACAGACCCCCGAGCACACCCCCACCCCACCTTGCACAACCCCTTCCCCCTGTAGACCCCCTTGTGAGTCAAACAAATCTTCAGAGATGCTCATGGTGTCTCAAATGAGAGAATAAGGGGTAATTATTAAAATGGAAAACATAAATGCAATAATGTCAAACAAGCTATATAATCATAAACTACCATTGTGAGTTTTCACAGACATTGCACCTCCATTGGAGGTGTTTTATTACAAAACCAGGACTTGTTTATCAAACGAAACAATTTTTTAACTAACACTTGATCAAGAATTTCAATTTAATATAAACAAGCATAATTAAGAAGTCATGTAAATGAAATTTAAAAAATTCATGAATTAAAGAGGCTAGGAGAGGGACTTTACCTTAAAGGAGTCAACCCATACACAAGAGGATCCTTAAATATATGCTCACATGCATAAGCATGGGCTATGTTTTGTTACTGGTTCTCTACATAGCATGCATCTCTATCCTACATACCAATACAAGTAATCAAAATCAACAAATGATCAAAAAGGAAAATCCATCAGGAAGCCAAAAACAAGGAAATTACTTTGACATTACTGTTCGAATCGATTAAGCGTTTCTCCATAAGGAAGAGTAATTTTTCATGTGACACCTCCACCATGTCAGAGTTCAAATTCAAGTTGTTTCTCAATAGTAGAACATTTCATATCACAAATTGCAAGAAAGTAATTAAAATGTAGAAACAATAACATTTTCACCATACACAAGACCAGGACAACTCAACACCCCATGGAACCCCCCCAGGACACCCCCCAAGACACCCCCTAGACACCCCCAGGACACCCCTAGAAACCCCTCCCCCTAGACACCCCCTATACACCCTCTGGACACCCTCTGGACACCCCCTGGACACCCCCTAGACCCCCCCGTACACCCCCAAACACCCCCTGGACACCCCCTGGACACCCCCTAGACATCCACAGACACAACATATCATGTACATTTCATAATACAACAAATAAAAGATAAAGAAAAATGTTTAATGCTACCCATAAATTAATGCAAGCATAATTGACATACCTAAAACAAGTTATTAAATAACAAATAAAGTAATATAACATATAATAAATTGTGTTAATGTTTTGGATTCCATGCATCCCATACATGAAGTGTACCTAATTAAAATGATTTTAAGATTCTTGAAGATACCATTCGATATTGTGAAAGTCCTATATTGAATAAAATATTGAAGAACATTATGTTTACCTCTTTCATGCATTTTATTGAGGAAGATTAAATATTATCCTACGGTGGATTCAGAATTCATTAGGTGTGTAGTCTTAACAAGTTGGAGAGTTTGAATTTGAAAGAAAATGAATTCCTAAAAAAGAAACCACTAATTCCCACCCCCTTCACCCCCTACCACCCCCTCTCCCTACCCCTCCCCCCTTGACACCCACTGCCCACCTGCCCCCTTGCACACCCCACCCCTGCCCCATGCACCCCCTTTCCCCCACCTTGCACAGCCCTTGCCCCTTTTCACACCCCTTCCCCCTTGCACACCCCATCCCACCCCCTGAACAATAGCCCCTCTCCCCCATCCCCTTGCACACCCCCAACCCCCCTGCACTCCCCACCCCTGCCCCCACCCTGCACATCCCCTACCCCCTTGCACACCCCCTGCCCCCATGCACCCCCTCCCACACCCTGGACAACACCCCCACTCCCTCCCCCTGCCCCCTTGCACACCCCCCTTTCCCCCCCACCTTCACAGCCCCTACCCCCTTTCACACCCCTTACACACCCCACCCCTACCCCCCACCCTGCACAACCTCCCTGCAGTAGCCCCCCCCCTAGAAATTTACAGTGGCTAACCTGAAGATCCTTGGTGAAAATTGTTAGAGGAATAAGCCGAGGAAATTGATGGGTTCACAATTCATTTTTTACATTGCATGTAACAAATAGGAAAATAACAATATATTTTAGATTATAATGTAATTGAGTATTTAGAACCCAAAAAAAAATTTATCACAAGATTTCCATGAAACACCAATAAAATAATATTCATGCGAATCAACTGATTTATAGAAATCATGGAATAGAAAATCAATGGAACTGGGGTTTTTTATGATGCACTGTAGATTTTATGAAATCCATGAATTAAGATGAAGTTATGGAATTTGAAATCATTAGCATCATCGCTATTCCTTTAGGATTCTAAGGTGACACATAATACCATATCCACCCAATTAGTAACACACCCACTCGGGTTTGGTAAGTTGTCGGGGGCACCCAATGGGATCCCCTAGTTCATTGGATTGGAGAGGCGCCATATAAGGGGTCCTTAAGTCATAACAGGTAACTTGGAAAAAAACTTATCTCAGAGATTATTCAATGCTCCTCAACATAGTCATATATATAACACAACCTATAGTATTATCTCAGTTTATAGATACATTTGTTTTTTTATCCTCATACACTTTTGTTATATGATTAGATTATATCCATTTTCAATTCATAGTCAACCTATTTCATTAAAAAATATTCATATTATTCAAATAAATAAATATTATGAAGGTATGAATATAATGTATCATTTTTTATAAACAAAATATAAAGGTACATGATTCAAAAGTGCATACCTGGGGATCAACTATTCAACCATGATTCAGACCAATGTCCAGAAGATCGAATATAGCACACTCAAGAGTAAACTCAAAATCATCAATTCTACAAGAATGGTTTATGCCACATCAATTTGATTAAAAATAAAACAAATGGTTACTAATGTCTTGAAGAAAATGGTATAAAATAACCATTACCTCTTGAATTTTATATTCTCGTCAATCCCAGTTGCAAGTCGTGGGAGAAAATCAATTGAATTAGCTATGTTTTCTTGTGGGTTCTCTACATATTTTTCATCCCTATTCTGCATACCAATACAATTCATCAAACTCAAAATATGATCTGTGAAACTAATAGAGGGGCCGCCTCAAGAAAAAAATGTAAAATTGGACTACATACCGTTGGAGGTGTGCCAAAAGAGATAGAGGGGCCGCCTCAGAGTAGCATCATCAAGGAGGTATGATGGTCACGTCAGAGGAGGATACAATTAAATATAATAATAATAAAACTTTACTACTACACAAACAAACATATCTCATAATATTATAATTCAATATATGAAAAAACAATTAGAAACACTATAATACAATTTAGTATTACAATAATCAAACCTCACTACATAATAAAATTACACATATTAACAATCCAAAAATACAATTCACATCAATAGAAAGTCTCAATATCAGTATCATCAGATTCATGATAACCCTCATCCACCCCCTGCACACTGCCCCCACCTCCCACCCCCTCCTAGATAGCCCCCTCCCCTGCACCCCCTTCCCCCCTCCCTATACACTGCCCCCTGGACACCCCCCTGCACACTTCCCCCCAACCCCACCCCCTCCTGGATAGCCCCCTCTCCCTGCACCCCCTGCACCCCCTGCCCCCTCCCCCTGCACCCCCACACCCCCTGCTCCCTACACACTACCCCCAACTCCCACCCCCTCCTAGACATCCCCCTCCTAGAAATCCCCCTCCCCTAACACCCCCTTCCCCCCCTCCCTACACAATACCCCACCTGGACACCCCCCCACACCCCCACACCCTACCCCTATCCCCTGAACCCCCACACCACCTATATACTTCCCCCCCAACCCCTACCCCAGACACCCCCATCCTGGACAACCCCCCCACACCCCACCCCCTTACCGCACACTGCACCCCCCTAATAGGTCTCATGGCCTAGCTCTATATATATATTCAAGTTGGTCTATGTGAAAAAATAACAGAATTCCTAAATCATAGAAATAAAATACTCGATAGGAAAATATTTTAATAGACTCATGAATTAATATTCCAATAAGGATAAACATGCCTCTAATTTAGGGAAAAAAAACATGCCACCATAAGTAATCCCCTAATCATGTGAAATATTCACCCAAAAAAAGGTATTACACCAAAATCATTCCCTAGTTAAAGCCCAAACAAAAATAAATATTAAGGAAGAAACTACCTATGTAGTATTATAGGAGAAACCCCACCCCATAATTACAGGGATATTATTACAACCATTTCATCCTCAAAGATAGTCATAATGGTGGTATAGTAACCTCATACCATATAGATTGGATAATTATTACACCCTTCCCCTTAAATGTATTAGGCCATCGCTTGGTTAGGAGGGACTTCATAGGAAGAATTATCTTTGCTCTATCCACCATATGATCATCCTCCCCCATTGGGATCTAGTTTAGTGCAATCCATTGAAAAGTCACTCACATTTAACTATTAGAAACCTCTTTTGATGAATCGTTTAAGAGAGAGAGATAGAGAGAGAGGAACCTGATAGTTATCATAATCCAAAATGGACTACCAAGATTGGAAATATCAATGATAGTTTTTTTCCACTTAAAAATATTTTTATGGAAATGAATCCCCCTACAACACTGAAGAGGATTTGATCACAATTATTCACATTAAATAATTGAATTTTATTATAATTATCCATGTAGATAACATATATCATGAAATAAACAAGGATGATCATAATGATATTATATCCCACCAAAATATGGTTCTCACTAAAGTACATGATGAATGAGTGCTCACATGGTTTAAGAGGTAGATTAAATATCTTAGAGATACTAAAAATATTTATATATTTCTTGACATGGAAGGCCTCAAATAAATAAAATGTAAATTTCATGGATATATCCTACCCACCACATAAATTATTTCACACTCTTTACACTGAGAATAGATGCAATGAATATGAAATTGAAATAGATAATTTGAAGATAATCAATATTAAAGGGCATAGATTTGGTTTTCCAATTAAGTGACACATCATGGATATGGAATATATATACCATAAAGTGAATTCACCTAAAAATAGGGTACTTATAAACCATCAATATAAGATTAAACTCATTTGGATAACCCATGTCACATAAAATTAGATTATCTAACCCTCAAGGATCATGACTATCATTAATACCTTCCATTGTTTTTGCAACAACTAATATTTCATGGGAGATAACCCAAGCATGATCATGATGGATAACAATATAAAAAACATGATAAAATATATATTTTGATCTACCCTATGCCTCCACATGATTGTATTCCAAGGAGAACATTATATCAATAATCCCTGACTTAATCAATTCATTTTCTTCTCGGAATGAATCATTGTATGGGAGGGGACAATTAATTCATCCCAAGAGGAATCCAGAAATTGAGTGGGTAGATCAAAATCCTTCATAGATGGATTTTACGAACCCCATATTACCTATATTCAAGAGTAAGGGAGATCTAAATAAGCATAACATGAAATTCAAGCCATTGTACAACCATAAAATCAAAACATTGATGAAATAATATGGTATAAAATACCTACATTGATTGGAAGTGTCCAGGAGGAGGGCGTTGCAGTGACAAGTCATCGGAGAGGAGAAATATGCAGTGAGAGGGGTATCCAAGGAGGAGGGTGCCACTATGAGAGAGGTTTTTAGGGAGGAGGGTGCCACAGTGAGAGAGTTCTTCAGAGAGGAGGGCGCCACAGTGAGAAGAGGTCGGGGAGGAGAGTTCTGGAAGAAGAAGTCATTGAGCAGGAGGTCACCACGATAAGGAGAGGTCAGGGAATAGAATTTTTTGGGGATGAGAAGTCATAGGGGAGGAGGGAACAGTGGTGAAGAGAGGTCAGGGAGGAGAATTCATCAGGAGGAGAAGTCGTCAGGGAGGAGCACTGTGAGGTGAGTAGCGAATCGGGGGAGGAAGAGCCCGATACCAAATAGGGAAAAAATTTACAGATGCAGTATAGCCAAAATGGTTTAATTAAACCATGGAAATTAGAAATTTATATCCATGGACCAATAAAACCATGGCTATAGGTCCGTGGCTATATCTTCTAGTAGTGCTTTGGGATCTAATAGTTGTATCAAACTCACCCATTCCAAAAGAGTAGAGGTCACAGCTAAGGCACAGAGTATAGTCTGACCATGATCCTCCTTGGCCTCAATATAAATCTCTAATAATAAGTCCATGAGTTTCTATTCGTCACTGGATTCCTAACCTACTGGTGTCTGAGTCTTTTGAATCAGAGCGTAGACTACTACATTACACTTTCCATGTGTATAGGAAAGATCAAAAATCAAATGACTATAGGTACTCAACCAACCTGCACTACCTGAGATTTATATCCCATTGTTTAAATATGTACTTGAGTATTTTTTGATCAATGAACATGAAAAAACTCTATTAAAGTAGATAGTGTCTCCAACATCATATATTGTGTACTACAATAGCCATCTTGAGGTCATGTATTAGGTAATTCCACTCATGAGGCCTCAACTGATTAGACCTGTACATGATGACTCCCTCAGAACAACTCCATGCCTAATACCCGATGCATCATAGTACACTTCATACCTCATTCCTTGATTTGGGAGAATCAGTATGAGTACTGAATTCAAACAGACTTTCAACTCTTGAAAGTATTCTTCACAATAATATGACCATACTAATTTCATACCATTATTTTTCAATCTCATAATCAAAACTGCATGAAATGAGAAATCCTAGATGAAGCATATTTAGTATAAAGAAATCCGCAAGAAACTCTTCAAGACAAAGATGTTCTTAGGATTCTCCCAATAAACTACAGTTCTCTCTTTCTCTAGGTATAATGAGAATTTTTACTTCAAGATGATGTTACTCATGAATTAGACTTTGTCAATCCAAAGTTGGAATTTACTAGGCTTATCATAGATATGATTCTCTCTATGTTTATGAAGTATGATATCAATATGGGTTGTATGGTCATTTATAGATCGCGAATAGACCAATATATCTTCAAAAATGAATACCACGAATGAATCCATATATGGGTGGAAGACCCAATTCATAAGATCCATGAAAACAACATGTGAATTCATGGGACCAAACGACAAGACCAAGTGCTTGTATAGACTATACCTTCTCCTGAATGTTTTGTAAGGTAGGTCAAAATTGCTGACACACAATTGATGATAGCCCGACTATAAATCTATCTTTGAAAAAAATTTCTCTCCTTGGAGATAATCAAATAGACCATCTATTATAGGATTTGGATACAGATTTGTTATTATGAGATGATTCAAACGATGGTAATCTATGTAGAGATTGAGGGTACCATCTGACTTCATGGTGAAAAGGACTGATAAACCACAAGGAGAAGTTATGGGACATATGAAGACTTTATCCTCCAGATCCTCCAACATCTTCTTGAGATCTAGAAGATCCTTAGTTTTTATCCTATATAGATGAATGATCACTATTGAAGCTCTTAGTACTAGATCGATGGTAAATTCTATATATCACATTATAGGTAGACCAAATAAGTCCTTAGTAAATACATCTATAAAATGCTCTAATAAAAGAGGAAAAATAGAGGGTCATAACCATTGGTCATTTAGGAAAATATTGGTGATCTGAGTTGTCACATTACCCATCCTATTTGGCTTGGGTCCATCTCAATTCTCACTAACATAGCATTCTCCCTTATGGACGAGCCTGATGCCCTTTGGTGATGTAAACATAAACCTACGATGATGTCACTCTATATAGGATCGATAGGGAACTAACCAATCAATCTCGATGATTACATCAAAGCTCATCATGTCGAGGAAGAATAGATTCTATATGAAAAGCTAATTTCCTATCTTAAGGGGATAGTACTAATAGTGGCATAAGCTCTCTAATTAGATACCTAATGGCGTATCTAGGGTCATAACGCCACAAATGTGCTTGATCTTGATGCTCAAGCACTCTGTGATTTCATCAAAGATAAATGAGAGAGATGTGCCTATGTAAAATAAATCAAACACTGAAGGGGAGTCTACTAGAATAGAACCATGTAAAGTAGAAGTTCCAGCACTCTGATCCTTTGGTGTAGGCTGGATTACATGTAATTGGAATGTACCACGACCCTGAGTCACTTTCTGACTACGCCGATCAAGTTTTCTCTACTGGTGTTAGGAATCAAAAGGATGACCGCCTCTGCCTCGACCTCCACCTCATCCATATCGACCGGTGGTATTCAATCTACATGCATGTTGTGATCATAATTTACCTGCTCTAAAATGTGAACTGTTCATAGATCCCTACTTGCTAAGAACTGTTGGGAACTTTCTATATAAATTATGAATATGGCCCATCCTATCATAGCCATTTCACTCTATTATATCCTATAATCACTAAGGTTTAGAGTATCCTAGATTCCCTCACTGATGGAATATTAGGAATATTTTAGCTTGAGGATCCCAACTACTTCTACCTCCATGAACAGCCTCAAAATGCCTCTTTCTACCATTAGAGGAATTACTAATAGATCTCGGTACCGAACATCCTTGACTCACACCATCAGCTTCTATTTGCTATGTAATAAGGTCTTGGTTAATGATTTCAAAAATTGAATTCAACCTAAAGAAACTGACCTATTATCAGATGGCGTATATCATCTCATCCTCAAATATCGTGGTATTCATAAGATATTCCCCCATTAGAGTAGGATCGAACCACTATAGCTCAGTGAAACAAGCAGAGTATTCCATGATAGACATCCTCCCCTACTATAGGTTCATGAATTCTCTAGATATATCATCCCTCAGAGTATCAGTAAAGAAGTATTCATAGAATATTTTATGTAAATATAACCAAACCATGTCATGCTACCGATATACCGAGGTGATTACATCCCACCACCACGTGAGTTCTACCATCCCCTAAAAAGGTAGGAAGATATTTCTATTGAAATTACCAATTAAACTCCACCATACTCAAGGAAGGTCAAACTACACCTTGCATAGACTACAACATACGTAAGAAACCCTCTTGGAAATGGGCTTTTATTCCCATATGAGGTATAGGGATATGTATGATAGGTGGAACTACAGGAAGAATCACTGGTGGCTTAGGGCCTTCCACCTCAGAAGCATAGTCATCACTATCTTCAGGTCATGCTATAGGGGGATGTTATGGTGGTATGATACTATAATGCCAAATGCATGCCTTGTAATATATTTAAGAAATTTAGAAGATTGTAGATGGAAACTAGAATGGGTATAAAGACTTACTATAATAACAATCAAGTATTTATTCCTACTTCAAAAGATAGGTCTAGATGATATAAAGATACCACAAATCCCACAAGAACATAAGAGATACACCACTACCCACTACTAAAAATGGGTTTAGGTCTAAGTCTTGGTTTCACATATATAGGATATCTAATTGATCTTTATGAATCACATTCATTTTGAAATTGTGCTCATTTAAATATTTAAATCACTTAAAATGGTTGAGTTAGATGGAATTAAATTTCCAATCCATAAGATCCCATAATCCTTATGAACAAAAATATGGAATCCACTTAACACATGCCATAACACATTCCATCCCATGAGACCAATGGTCCATGGATCAACATTTCATAATTGACTGCTTAAACTGTCTTATTTAACCTACTCAAGAAAATACTATTAGGTTAAGTAAGGCACTGCGAATATCAATTATGTTTTTTAATACCTGAAAGAAGTGTAAGAACAATTTAATACATATCAAAGGCACTAAAAATATGTAGCAGGAAGATGAATGCTAAAAATAAACGTGGCATGGAAAAATTCATGGAATATAATTCCTAGTGTGCCTAATGATGATGCATGTAATACATTTCCCTCATTTCATCAAGTTATGGTAAAGAGATATTTTTTCAATAATACCAATATAAATAACATCATGATGCATGTGTGTCACCCAATAGTGAAAATGTATAAACTATAAATTGAATAATCAATAATAAAATTTTCTCATCCCAGGAAATTTGGGTTTCCCCCATATATGGGTCACTATATTTAGGTGTAGGGTAAATTTCAAATCTAATTAACACTTTGTCTCCTATATAAAACCCAAACATTAAGGTAGATAAAAAATTTAACTCTGATATGACTTTGTAATGTCCTAAATCAGGTTCCACTTAACTCGTGCCTCGAACCGATGGGTTACATGGCCTCAAGTGTGTCTCCCCATATGACAGAGGCTACTGACTAGTAGCAAGGGTGTGAAGGTGGTACTGTGGGGAGACGATACCCTCTTATCTGAGTGGCACAGATGATAGAACCACAAACATATAATTTTAGAAGCATGTATTAATAGATATCATCAATAAATTGTAGAAGCATAATATAAACATAAAAAAGATTAAGAAGGGGAATAATGAATAACTGAACAACTGAATAAATATCTCAAAATCCACTAAGTAGTATCATATGCATAGATTCATGTCATTATAATATACAAAAGGTGAACAGGGGATAGGAAGATACAAGCATCTTATACAATACTACAAAAGAACAAAAAACTACTCTACTAGAATCCCAAGAAAATATCTGGTCCTCTTCTTCTAATATCCTTCTATAAGTAAGCATATCAAAGACTAGTAGTATGGTGCTTTCCATTATCAGTACCTGCAGACACATAATATTATCGGGTACCAAATGTCGCCCGGGTATGGTGTGAGACAAAAATATTAGTAGGCCACCACCAATGATGTCTATGAATAATCCAAGAAGTACCCATAACTAAAGAGTACGAACATATAAGTAGAATAATAAAACAATGCAGAATAAATAAATAATTGGACCAATCAGGTTCCTAAAGGACACATGAAGGCTCTACCTACTTCGGATCATGCATGGGATGTGTGTATGATCATATAACATATATATATATAGTAATATTATTTATATATAGTATAATCATATATATTTCATCCACCAATATGAACCAAATACATGTGGAAATAAGTGGCCATATACCTAGAGTACTAGTTGCTGGCTGGACCGGGGCATCAGTAGGACATCCATAACCAGTCTAATGAGACTATAAGATCAATCAATAGGGTATATTCCCTATATCCCAATAAGACTGTGAGATGTCATGCATGACACTTGGGATGGTGAGTGAGCCATAATTTCATCACTTGAACAGGGATGTGGCACATAAATCCCAAGGCCGAACTAGTGTCAATGGTGAGAGATGTCTTTCTCACCACTTTATGTATGAGAGCATGATACCATCATGATCAACATATCCCTTTCCATATTACCACATTCTCTTTAAAGGTGTAATCACATTTTTTTTGAAAAGAAGGACAGATAACATTAATGACGAAGATCAGCAGCCGTATAAATGCATATCCATGAAGAGAAATTGTCCAGCCAGAGATGGTTGTCATCGAAGGGGTTTGAGGCCATTAGCTGATGGGCCACATTGTTTCCTTCCCTTTTAGTAAAGGAGAAGGTTCAATAAGAGAATCCTTGGAGAAGTGAGCGAATCCTCCTGATGATGGAGCCAAATGGATGGAGTCCGGCGTCATTGTGGTTAATAGCATCGATAATGGTGAGGCAGTCAGACTCAATGATGATATCAACCCATCCCCGTTCCTTATCGAGCATCATACCTATAAGGATGGAAGAGGCCTTAGCTACTACAGGTTCCCAGAAAGCATGATGTGATTCAAATTTTGCTGCAATGATTTTCCTCAAATGATTTCGGGCCAGGATACTGAGACCAATAAGCCCGTCCTTGGGGAGAGACGCATCCACGTTAAGCTTAAGAATCCCTTACATTGGGGGGTTCCAATGAGGGGGATAGGAGGGGGTTTCACCTATCATATAGTGTCCTTTTTGGTCCTTCCAGCTCTCAATCCATGAAATTGTCCGTTCAATCCAGAACTCGGGAGGTTTATGAACATGGTTAAAAACAACGTCGTTATGCCGAAACCAAATGATCCAAGACAGAGTGCAAAGTGAACCTGCATTAATCGATGAGAGAGAGGAAAACCAACGCATTTGAAGATCAGGGAGGTCAGAGGCAATTTCCAGTGAAGCATCTGAAGCCAAGCACCATTTATTCCAAATTTCCATAGCTCCCGAGCAGTGAATGATGGCGTGAAAAGGAGTTTTTGGAATATTCGGGAAGAAAGGGCAGGAATCAGCACTAGCCATATGTCGAAAAATGAGAAGGCTCAGGGTAGGGAGGGTGCCCGTGCACACCTGCCACCAAAATTGGCAAATATTTGGGGGGACGTTGAGCTTCCAATTCGATTTCAATGGTCCCTCTTTACTGCCGACAGAGTGGATTCCTAGGGCAAGTCTGTAACTGGATCTCACTGTATAGTCGCCTGAAATGTCATTGGTCCAGAAAAGATGGTTGGGGCCTGCATCTGGGACCCAAGGGATGCTTAGGATAATTCTTTGGTCTCTTTCATTAAAACATTCATAGATCTTTTCCCAACAACACCCCAGGACATGGACAAAAAGGAGGTAGCTGATAGTGGAATTTTCAAGGCCTTGTTGGGTGGGGTATGTGGCCTGTATACCATCCTTATCGACAAGCCAGGGGTCGGTCCGGATGTTGACAGATGAGCCATTCCTAATCCTCCAGCCCAACTCTTTTTCCAGGAGACTTCAGGCCCCCCAAATGCTTCTCTTGAGGAAGCTAGGATGGGGGCCAAGAGAGGAAACATGGAAGTTTGTGTGGGGAAAGTACTTAGCTCAGAGTACCCGCATACAGAGAGATGATGAGAAGTTAATAAGGCGCCATCCTTGCTTGTACAATAGTGCTTCATTAAAGAGAAGAAGATTCCGGAATCCCATCCCTCACTTCGACTTGGGTTTGCAGAGTTTCTCCTAGGCCATCCAGTGGGGTCTATTCCTTCCATCATTTTCCCCCACTAGAAGTTGGCAGTATGTGAATGGATCTGATTGAAGATGGCTTCCAGGAGCTTAAATAGTGACATAAAATAGATGGGGATAGACTGGACGACAAATTTAATGAGTGTTTCTTTGCCATCTTTGGAGATTCTTTTTGGGGTCCATCCTTGAATTTTTTTCTCAATCGTGTCCACCAAAGATGCAAAGATTCCTTTTTTGGACCCGCCAATCACCGTGGGAATCCCGAGATACTTCTAGTGTTTATCGACCATATGGATGCCTGTTGATGCACAAATTTCATCTCTCTTGGAAAGAGGCACCCCTGCGCTGAAGGAGATTTCTGATTTGCCATGATTGATAGATTGTCCAGACGCCCTCTCATACTACTGGATCGCATGGCTGATCAACCGAAATTAATTTATAGTTGCTCTAGAGAAAAGGAGGCAGTTGTTAGTGAAAAAGAGATGTGAAACTGGTGGGATTTAATGGCAGACCTTTTCCCCATGAATAGAATTAGAGGATGCAGCCCTAGAAAAAAGGTTAGAAAAAACATTAGCCACCAAGATGAAGAGAAATGGGGAGAGGGGGTATCCCTGGCACAAGCCACGGGTTGGGGTGAATCCTCTAGTGAGCTCCCCATTGACCTTGATTCTGAAGGAGACGGTCAAGATGTAGTGCATGAAAAATATCTATCCATTTAGTGCAAAAACCCATTTTCAGCATCACAACTCTAAGGAATTTCCATTCCACTTTATCATAGGCTTTTTTCATATCTGGTTTCCAGTCCATGGTTCCTCTTTTCGTTGTGGAGCATGATTTCATAGAGTGAAACACTTCATGGGCCACAATTGTATTATCCGTAATCAGTCTCTTGGCCATGAAGGCGCTCTAGTTTTCAGAGATAATATCAGGAAGCCAAGGGCACAACCAATTGACAAGAATTTTTGAGAAGATCTTATAAGAGACATTGTAGAGGCTGGTAAGTCTAAAATCAGGGATTTCCAGAGGTTTCTTGATTTTGGGAATGAGGACGAGGACAATTTCGTTGATGGTGGAAATGCTTGTATTCCCTGCCCAGATAATTTTTTATCATTTTGCAGATGTCAAGACTGATGATGTGGCAATATTTTTTAAAAAATAGGGTGTGGAATCCATCCGGTCTCGGGTCCATAGTGGTGTGGATATGTTTCAAAGCCAGGAATATCTCGTCATTCGTCACATCTTTGGTAAGCTACTGATTGATCTCTTCAGTGATCACAGGTCTTATGCATTCTTCCACTTCAGTAGACATGAAATGAGTTCCTGTAGAGAAAATGTTCTGGAATTAGCATGTCAAAGCTTCGTGAATACCACTGGTGTCAGAAACTTTGCTTCCATAAGGTTGTGATATACACATGATATAATTTTTTCGACGCCTAGCTGAAGATTTCTGGTGGAAATACCTTATATTATCATATCCTTCTTTAATGTGGATGTCTCACACCCGCATATCCCAGAAGCTTTCATTAACGCGCAGGGCCCCGTCTTGCTCTCTTTGAGTGGCCCCAATCCTGGAAAGATTTCCATTGGATGGGGGTTGCTTGAGTAGGTTATGCAATTTTTTTTCAAGAAAATCACAATGCCTATTAGTGTAACGGCCCGACATTTTGATTAAATCCTGTTTCCTAATTTCATGTGTTATTTTATTTTATTTTTATACTCAACAAAAATGTTTTATTTGATGACATGATTATAATTAAAATGAGACCATTGGGTTCTGACTGTTATATGACCATCGGTCAATATGACCGCTGTGAACAAAATGTTTTGATTATTTTCTCTAAATACAATTAATCTTGGTTAATTATTATAGAAGGAAGATTCGATGGCCTCGCCTAGTAGTCTTGGACCGATCGAAGCCCATCTAACAGAACTTGGGAAGGAGGTAGAACCATTGGGCTTTGCTCTGGACCAAACCCAAGCCGAACTTCATCATGTGAAGCTAGAACGGAATCGCCTTCGCGAGAAGTTCAAACTGATAGAAATTACTACTCGGGCAATGTTGGTCGAGCCTCCCTCGGACTCTCTCACCTTAGCACACCTTACACTCAGGTCTTATACTGGTGTGATAAGGGGCTATGTATGAAGACCGTAACTGCCTTGTGTAATCCTTTGTTTTAAATAAAAATTGGGATTTCTTCTTATGATGATAATGAATTTTCAAATGACCAGATAAATATAGTATGCATATTTTGATGAATTTTAGAAAAAGGATATTTTAAAAATGTTTATGTAAACCTTAAATAATTAAAAATGTGTAATGATTTTCAAAAAATGGTCTTCTACAATTATGTTCAGTACAAAATTTGGAGTCTAATAAGATCAACTTGATTTTTGATGAATAATAAATTATGAATAGTGATTTTATGATTAGGATTAGTAATATGACCAAATTGATTAGTAATCTCACTTAAAGAAAGTTTTAAAATAACCTAGTCACCTTGATTAAGTAATGTGATTCAATAAAATGGTTAAATAACGGTTTCATAAATTATTATTGAACTATTAGTTTTTTTCGGGTGAATAGTGGTTTTTAATTAAAAATTAATTTAAAAATATTTAGAAAGTTATTTTTATAAAATGGATTTCATTTTTGAACTCAGAGCACCGATATTATGTTATGGTAATTTTTGGGGTTTTTTCTAAAAAATGAATTTTCGGTGAATAGTGTATTTATTTAAAAAATAAAATAAAAATATTTAGAAAATTATTTTTATAAAATGGAGTTCATTTTTGAAATCAGAGCATTGATATTTTATTAAGGTGAAATTTTGGGATCTTTCTGAGAAAGTTGAATTTTCAGTGAATAGTGAAAATACAGTTTTAGGGTTTCGGTATGTTTAATGACATCATAACTGTGTCATGATGATGTCATGAGATATTTTAACGGTTGGCCGGACAAGGGTGATGAATTATTGTTTTGGGGTCCCCATGTGGCATAACTCCATGGTAAATGCCAAGGGAGAGCACATGGGTTTGAGAAAAGCACATGTGAGGTGTCCCTTGGCCATTAATGCCTTGTCCCCTCACTTTCCCTATAAATACCAAGCCCTCCTCTCATCCATTCGACTCCCCACTCTTCCCCAACGAAGTTCTAGTCTCATTACCTCCCAAGGAGTCCTCCCAAGGTGCCCCCAATCCCTCAAGGTCCCATCCTTTGAGGTTTAAGAGTTACATTTTAAGGTAAGGGATCTGACCCCTCTCTTTCTTTTCAAGTGATCTCTTTTATGTCATTCCATTTATGCTCCATGTTCTTATGTTGAAGGATGTTATTTTATACTCCTCTTACTTACCTTTTTATGTTCATATAATGACAGATCCCCTCTTACTCTCATTATTTCGTTTTATGAAGTTTTAAGTGGCGTCGTTAGGCTGCCGAAATTTTTGTAACAGATTCTTTCTCCCTTTTCATTTTGCAAGATCTATTTTCATGTAAAGTATTTCAAGTTCCTATTTATCATGTTGGGGTATGATCTCTAGATTTATCATACTGATTTTTTATGATCATATTATGAGAGACCCCATTTTATCTCTTCAATTCAGCATTTTGAAGTTTTAAGTGGCATCGTTAGGCTGCCGAATTTTTGAGGGATTCTTTCACCCTTCTCTTTTTCAAAGTTCTACTTTCATGTCAAGTCTTTCAAGTTCCTTTATATTATGTTGGGGTATGATCTCTATATCTATAATACTGTACTCTTATATTCATATGATGAGAGACCCTATTTGACCTTGTCAATTCATGTTTTTTTTTGAAGTTTTAAGTGGCGCTGTTAGGCTGCAGAATTTTTGAGGGATTCTTTCACCCTTCTCTTTTTCAAAGTTCTACTTTCATGTCAAGTCTGTCATGTTCCTTTCTATTATGTTGGGGTATTATCTATATATCTATCATACTGGACTCTTATGTTCATATGATTAGAGACCCTATTTGACCTTGTCAATTCATGTTTTTTTTTGAAGTTTTAAGTGGCGCCGTTAGGCTGCCGAATTTTTGAGGGATTCTTTCACCCTTCTATTTTTCAAAGTTCTAATTTCATGTCAAGTCTTTCAAGTTACTTTCTATTATGTTGGGGTATTATCTCTATATCTATCATACTGGACTCTTATGTTCATATGATGAGAGACCCTATTTGAACTTGTCAATTCATTTTTGTTGAAGTTTATGTGACGCCGTTAGGCTGTCGAATTCTCACAAGAGAAATCTTATTTTTGTCTTCCTTTAATATTCTTCATTTCATATGGTATATTCTCAAATTTCATTACCATGTTCTTAAATCCCTTATATTTTGTCCCTCTACTGTTTTATGGGTCATTTATGAATGTTTGACCCATGTCCCCTCTCTTTCAATGTTATCTAAAACTCCGAAACGTAGCCATTATGCTGCAGGATTTTCGTCTCAAAATGCCTCTCTCTTTTCTCAAAATTATTTTATGTTATTAATTGAATACTCAAAGATCTTATTTCTACAGAGGTATTCACATATATATCAAAATGTTGTATTTTAAATTCTGGTATTTACATACATGAAACCTGCTTTCCCTTTTCGTGGGTTTAAAGTGACATAAAGATCATGTCTTTAAAAGCAGTTTTTAAAACGTTATGATGATGAAATGAAACCCATTTCTTTTATACTATATGGGTTTTTTATGAAATTATTGATGATGATATACGTGGCTCACATTATAATAAAGTCAAATTTAAGGGTGCGCCCTGATAGCGCTCTAATGCATTGGGTAATGATGTAACCACTAGAGATTACAATTTAAGGGTGCGCCCAGATAGTGCCCCATTGCATTGGGTAATGATGTAACCACTAGAGATTACAATTTTCATGATATCTTGGTGAATAACCTTGGTAATTTCTTTTAATGACACCTTGGGGATGGACCTTGGTGATATGCTCATGATTGTCTATATTAAATGATGTAGCCACATCTTAAAGTTATGAAAAATGTTATTTTTATTATGATATGACTCACAATTTCTTTCTCATGCCTTAAAGTTATTTTCATGGCCTTATTGAAGTACCTCAAGTTCACATGTAAAATGTTTCTCTTGTTTCCATTACTAGGCCTTCTGCTCACCCTTTCTTTTGATGTATGTCCCCAGGTTATGAGATGCAGTAATGAACCTAGGATGAACATGAGGAGAAGCCTTCAAGTGTTTAAGAAGAATGTTTTATGTTTTCATGTTTTATGTTCCTGGTTTCCAAGACACTAAACCCTAAAGATCCTCGGTTTTGTAAAATGTAATGAAAGTTTATTTGATAAAAATGAGGGATGCTATAGTTGGTATCAAATGATGGTTTAGTTATTTGTGGAAATTAGGATATGAAAACTTTAGGAAGAAGCCTATAGAAAAGTTAAAATATAGGAAATCTTCCTGGTATTTTGGTGAGTATTGAGTAAGGGGTTGCCAAGAAAATACATCCCTGTCTGGATACGAGCAGGTAGAGGTGGCTCTGGCACAGATGTACATAGGGGTAAAACCCGAAAACACCGCTTTGAGCTAGACTTGAATGAGAACTGGTACACGACAATGGGCCTTGCTGCACTCTTGGTTACGACACTCCCGGGGGATATGCTTTGGTAAATTCATAAGCTTGGTATGAACCATTATTAAAGGAACAAAGATAAAATAAAATAAAGATTCACATAAGAATATATGATCATGGATAACCTAGATTGGAACCTAGGGGATCACAAGTTAGGGTATACTTTTCTTCTACAAGTTATCCTTATATGCTTTCAGTTCCTTTTCATGATTATTGGCTAAGTACTTAAGCCCCTAATTATTCTTTCTCTTCTTAGTGAATGGTGGGAAATGGAAGAACATGTCCCAACAAACAATGTGATAGGAAATGCTACGATTGTCGTATTAATATGACAGGGATGATTAGGGGATTAAAATATGATTTTTTATTTTGGAAGACGTTCACTATGTTGGGGACCCTATATGATCAAGGTAAATAGATTACAACGGTATTTTCATTGAGGAGTAAGGTTGACTTATATTTTGAAGAATCGATGAATTTAAGGTGGACTTATAGTAATTTAGGTTACTTATGGGAATGATTAACCTATCTTGGGTTAAATATGTTTAGGTTAGATACTTTTGTTATAAGATGTTAGGAGTGGTTGATGTTGTTTGGAGATGAACAATGAAGTTTATTTTGAAGACTATGTTATCAAATCCTTCTTGTATTTGGGTTTCAATCTTAGTTTGGTTTATTTTGAGGAATTTTAAGGACCGTTATTTATGGAATGGACTATGATGAACTTTGGGTAGTACCATGGAACTTTGAAGATTTAAAAGTAGTTTCCATTCCTATGGGATTATTTCTTTTTGAAGAGTTGTTTTACCTTACCCTTTCGGTTTTTGGGATAATGTTTAAAGATAAAAGAAATAGGTAGTTAATCTTTTGTGTATTATGTGATTATCTAGAAGATGATTCTTGTGTTTTGATGAGACCAATTAGTTTTTAATGCTAATAGTTTGTAGAAAAGATAAGTTTTGGGTAGAAACTTATTAAAGGATGAAACTCTACATGAAGGTAGATATATTTCCTTATGTTTTTGTTCTATGTTGTAAATGAATTCCTCAAAGTTATGAAAAGGAACGTAAAACAAAAACATTTTTGGTTTACGTTTCCTACTAGGTAATCAAAGACCGCTTGCACACATCATAATTTTGGGATTTTCTGGTGGTTAACTTCCTCCTAATCATGTTTTCTATCACTCTCCTTTAGGACGTGACCCTTGGTTTTCTCCTCCATGTCCATGTTTCCTACATGTAATCCTAGTATGAGTAAACTCGGGTGGCCTTTGTACTTCCTTTTCTTTCTTTTAAAGTAATGGCGTCACTGACTCTTTTTCCGATGTGGTACTTTCAATGAAATTTCAAAACCCAATTTTTAAAATTGCGAGGATGAAATTTCTTAAGGGGGGAAGATTGTAACGGCCCGAAATTTTGAATAAATCTTGTTTCCTAATTTCATGTGTTATTTTATTTTATTTTTATACTCAACAAAAATGTTTTATTTGATAAACATGATTATAATTAAAATGATACCATTGGGTTCTGACTGTTATATGACCATCAGTCAATATGACCGCTGTGAACAAAATGTTTTTATTATTGTCTCTAAATACAAGTAATCTTGGTTAATTATTATAGAAAGAAGATTCGATGGCCTCACCTAGTAGTCTTGGACCGATCGAAGCCCATATAACAGAACTTGGGAAGGAGGTAGTACCATTGGTCTTTGCTCTGGACCAAACCCAAGCCGAACTTCATCATGTGAAGCTAGAACGGAATCGCCTTCGCGAGAAGTTCAAACTGATAGAAATTAATACTCAGGCAATGTTGGCCGAGCCTCCCTCGGACTCTCTCACCTTAGCACACCTTACACTTAGGTCCTATGCTGGTGTGATAAGGGGCTATGTAAGAAGACCGTAACTACCTTGTGTAATCCTTTGTTTTAAATAAAAATTGGGATTTCTTCTTATGATAATTATGAATTTTCAAATGACCGGATAAATATAGTATGCATATTTTGATGAATTTTAGAAAAAGGATATTTTAAAAATGTTTATGTAAACCTTAAATAATTAAACACGTGTAATGATTTTCAAAAAATGGTCTTCTATAATTATGTTCAGTACAAAATTTGGAGTCTAATAAGATCAACTTGATTTTTGATGAATAGTAAATTATGAATAGTGATTTTATGATTAGGATTAGTAATATGACCAAATGTATTAGTAATCTCACTTAAAGAAAGTTTTAAAATAATCTAGTCACCTTGATTAAGTAATGTGATTCAATAAAATGGTTAAATAACGGTTTCATAAATTATTATTCAAGTATTAGTTTTTTTAGGTGAATAGTGTTTTTTAATTAAAAATTGAATTAAAAATATTTAGAAAATTATTTTTATAAAATGGATTTCATTTTTGAACTCAGAGCACCGATATTATGTTATGGTAATTTTTGGGGTTTTTTCTAAAAAATGAATTTTCAGTGAATAGTGTATTTATTTAAAAAATAAAATAAAAATATTTAGAAAATTATTTTTATAAAATGGAGTTCATTTTTGAAATCAGAGCATTGATATTTGATTAAGGTGAAATTTTGGGATCTTTTTGAGAAAGTTGAATTTTCAGTGAATAGTGAAAATATAGTTTTAGGGTTTCAGTATGTTTAATGACATCATAACTGTGTCATGATGATGTCATGAGATATTTTAAGTGTTGGCCGCCCAAGGGTGATGAATTATTGTTTTGGGGGCCCCATGTGGCATAACTCCATGGTAAATGCCAAGGGAGAGCACATGGGTTTGAGAAAAGCACATGTGAGGTGTCCCTTGGCCATTAATGCCTTGTCCCCTCACTTTCCCTATAAATACCAAGCCCTCCTCTCATCCATTCGACTCCCCACTCTTCCCCAACAAATTTCTGGTCTCATTACCTCCCAAGGAGTCCTCCCAAGGTGCCCCCAAGCCCTCAAGGTCTCATCCTTTGAGTTTTAAGAGTTACATTTTAAGGTAAGGGATCCGACCCCTCTCTTTCTTTTCAAGTGATCTCTTTTATGTCATTCCTTTTATGCTCCATGTTCTTATGTTGGAGGATGTTATTTTATACTCCTCTTACTGCCCTTTTTATGTTAATATAATGAGAGATCCCCTCTTACTCTCATTATTTAGTTTTATGAAGTTTTAAGTGGCGCCGTTAGGCTGCCGAAATTTTTGTAACGGATTCTTTCTCCCTTTTCATTTTGCAAGATCTATTTTCATGTAAAGTATTTCAAGTTCCTTTTTATCATGTTGGGGTATGATATCTAAATTTATCATACTGATCTTTTATGATCATATGATGAGAGACCCCATTTTATCTCTTCAATTCAGCATTTTGAAGTTTTAAGTGGCACCGTTAGGCTGTCGAATTTTTGAGGGATTCTTTCAGCCTTCTCTTTTTCAAAGTTCTACTTTCATGTCAAGTCTTTCAAGTTCCTTTATATTATGTTGGGGTATGATCTCTATATCTATCATACTTTACTCTTATGTTCATATGATGAGAGACCCTATTTGACCTTGTCAATTCATGTTTTTTTGAAGTTTTAAGTGGCGCCGTTAGGCTGCCGAATTTTTGAGGGATTCTTTCACCCTTCTCTTTTTCAAAGTTTTACTTTCATGTAAAGTATTTCAAGTTCCTTTTATTATTTTGGGGTATGATCTCTATATCTATCATACTGGACTATTATGTTCATATTATGAGATACCCTATTTGACCATGTCAATTCATGTTTTTTTTTTGAAGTTTTAAGTGGCGCCGTTAGGCTGCCGAATTTTTGAGGGATTCTTTCACCCTTCTCTTTTTCAAAGTTCTACTTTCATGTCAAGTCTTTCAAGTTCCTTTCTATTATGTTGATGTATTATCTCTATATCTATCATACTGGAATCTTATGTTCATATGATGAGAGACCCTATTTGAACTTGTCAATTCATTTTTTTTGAAGTTTAAGTGACGCCGTTAGGCTGTCGAATTCTCACAAGAAAAATCTTATTTTTGTCTTCCTTTAATATTCTTCATTTCATATGGTATATTTTCAAATTTCATTACCATGTTCTTAAATCCCATATATTTTGTCCCTCTTGTAACGCCCTGACCCTAATTACCTAGAGTCGGTGCATTATTACATAACATTGGCATGATCATGAGAAAGATCAAGTCTCGAAAGACCGATTAGTTTAGTAGCCTTGGAATAACTAGATACATCCATAAATTTTTACATTACATCATAAAAAAAACATCTTGTCTTCATATCCCCTCATACTATCCCTGCAGGTCATTCATAAATTACTTCTTCATAATCCTGGGAAAAATAAAACATTGAAAGGGGTGAGCTCGGATGCTCAGTAAGGATAACATTATAGCAGAAGCTTTCATAAATAAGCATAAACACTTAAGGCAATTTATAACTAAAACAAAAGCCTTTTAAAATTGAACTTCAACATAGTATGGCAAAAGTAAAATGAAATAATGCCATTTACTTACTCACATGGATATTCTACTAGTCGAATGATCACATGCAATATCAATAACCACTTTCATAATGATGGAATGCATAATGCCAGACTATCATAACCACATAGCCAAGGCCTCGTGCCAAGACTACAAATAAGATTTTGCCAAGGCCTTGTGCCAAGACACTAGTTTGTCTCATGAGACCTACCGATGCATCGAGGAGCTATAGCGGGCTCCACCCGTCACTTATTAAGTCCAATGCATTCCCATATGAAAAGGTTTAAACATAACGTAAACATTCGTATAAAACTAGCATACGAAATGTCAATACTTTCACCACAAACCATGAATGGTATAAAAATAGCACATCCACAGTCAAACATAATTCATTCGATACAATATGGAAGATTGTATTGTATCACATTAACCTCAATCAATAATAATGAAGGATGTTGACATAGATGAAAATAATCATCAAAACTATTTGAGAGAAATATCCCCCTTTTTCTTGAAAACATTTAAAAGTCACACTATTTGTCAAGAAGCCATTTAAAAGTATATTTTTGAATCAAAGTGTCCCATACCACTTTGAAACTTTTAAAAGGAGTTTTAATTTTAAAACTTTAATGTCCATATAAATAAATCCTTAAAACCATTTTTAAAATATGGACATTAATGAGCATGATTTAGAAGAATAATTCTTTAAAACATTTTAAAATGGTATTTTGGTTAGAGTTTCTAACCAAAAGAGAGACACTTGAATACAAATAATTGAGGTAATCAAACATTGTAATATCATGAGAATAAAGGAATTCATGATATACTATGTCAAAGTACATTATATACACCACATAGAAGTGATTTGGTGTATATCATCAAAGAAGTCTCAATGGAATGTAAATTGAGATGAAATTTCTCAAAAAGGTTGTATCCTTAGGTTAAGGATAAATCAATGACATAATTATGTGTGACAAATATAAATACACTAAATATGATTGGATATTCAGTGTAAAACAATCAAAGTACATTCACACATATTCTTGTAAAAAAAACAATACCAACGAATTGGATGTTTAACTCAACAAATGGAGAATGAGTTAAAATTACTCTTATCAAATTCATATCAATGACTTGAGAATTACCAATGGAGTGATTATGTGTATCAAACTTCTATCCACAGGAAGGGGAGTGGAAATTATGACATAATCAAATGAATAGTGATTCCACACATAATCTTGGGGTAATATAATCAATGAAATATGTGTAAAGCCAAATGAGTGGAAATTGAAATCTCAAATTCCCTTATCGATTAGGTAACTTACGAAACATACACCCATGAAAGAAGTATCATACCATGATGATGTAAATACCCATAAATTAAAGTATATTACACAATGAATACGATCATGGGCAGTACACATACACCACATGCAATAATTAAGTGGTGATCAATGGAATTCTCACGGAATTAAAAGTGAGATAAGAAAACCCTTACTTTGTACTTTTTCCTTGGTCGATGGTAGGTTTACCTCCTGTATAATGGTGAAATAATTGTTATTGAATAATACAAGAATCATTTACTTTAATATGATATCATATATGATCTTTTAACATTGATTTGTTAATAATATCTTAGTATTAACGCCGTTTCGGGTGTTAACTTACTCATTTTCTTTTATATGTTTTGTTACATAAGTCATGTTTGTTGTATCTTATTCATATCCAGAATGATATCAAGTCCTTAAACATCATTTTTAAATCATTAAATGATAATTATACTTGAATGGATACGATGGATAATGAATCTCATCGCGTTCGTGGAGACGGTAGTCCGTACGTACGCACGAACGCTACTTCCATTTAATTTTTTATTTTAAAAGAATAGAATCCAAATGATACATAGGTATATTACTATTCCAGTATAATATAATATTTTATATATGTTACTTAAGTTCATTAACACCATCCTTTATACGTTCCATGTGTGGTATGAACGAGTCATATCATTTTAAGGGGGCGGTAGTCCGCACTTCCTCAAATGAAATTATCGTATGTATATACGACATGAAACGAATAATGGTATGAAATAAAATGGAATTACAGAAGCTTATATATAAAATATATATCATTAATATCATATTTAATTACAGTGCCATCATAATGGCCACCATGAGAGGCGGTAAGATGTTTTTGAACAATCATCGTTTCGTGAGGCGTTAGTTTGCCATCCACAGAAACATTATGTTCATCATCCATTAGATGGAGTTGTGTGTATGTGTAGTTTGAATACTTCTTATAACAACATCCTAGTATATTGAGGATACTGGTGTTGTTACAAAAGAAGGGAAATAAAAAGAGTTTGGGGGTTGAAGAAGCAAAATAAATGAAAATAATTTAAGAGAAATCGTTACCTTTAATTTAGGTAACTCACTTTGGTTGGAACCAAAGGACTTGTTGAAATGCTTTCTGCCTAAGGGGAAGCTTCAAGGAGTAGGAGAGGGATGTGTGGAGCTTAGTTGGGCAGAGTTTGGACGAGCCAAGTGGCTTGAGAGGTGTGAGTAAATGAGAAGGAGGAGTGCCCTTTTATAAGAGGGGTGAGGGGCACCTTTGGAAAAGCTAGAAATATTAATTTATAATAAATTCATATTCGGTTTCCAATGGCTCCAAAGTTGACTATTCAAAGGTTGAGGTGGGTATAGGTCGAAAAAAACTCATCCAATAGAATTTAGACAGGTTTGGGTACTTATATTAACCTTATCTTTAAGTATTAACTCTAAGTTAATTAGTTTCACTTTTACAATGTCTCTTTGTATTTTTATATAATATGGTTAATAAACTTACTATATACATCCAAAATACCCCAAAGTGGTCCATTAATGATTAAACTATCATAATATAAGTCTCTTGGCCGAACCTTATATTTTTAGGAATTTAATATCAATTAATAATATAATATTTGTTTTAAGAACTCTTTTATGTCAATTTTGACACTATTCACTAGTTGATTTTTGTGAAACTCATAACAGATTGATTACTTCGAACAAAGTCAAATACATCAATCCTAATATATCATATTATCCTAGAAAATTTGTTTAATTCATTAAAAGTTTAATATTATAATTATTTGGGTATTTATAATATCAATTATGTTAATTTTTTACTATTTTAGTAATTACTGCATCATCATTGTGTCATAAATAAAATAAATTATTTAATGTCAAAAAATTATAAATAAAATATAATTATGTAGGAAATCTTTTTATCTTTCTAATGAATATTTATAATCTAAAATCCAGCATATATAACCCTATGTAAAAATTGTTTTTCTAAAAGATATATGCTTGTGTCATTTTTGTATTCATTTTAACTTACTTAATATAAAGTGTCATTATCACTTACAAGTGGATCCATGGGGTCCCAAAATTGACCCAAAGATGCCCATGGTCGACCATGTATCAACCAATAGGGTTAAGACACATTTTAGGGTAATTTAGTATTATTATAATATTATTTTTTTAACCCTTATTTACCGGATTTACCCTTAACCATGGTAAATAAAATATTTACCGCAGTAATTATTCAAAATGTCTAAAAATAAAAGTTACCTATTTACACAATTTGGACATCCTGATTCCAAATATGGAATCCATTTTTCTAAATTCAAAACACAGAAGTGGCAGAAATTAATTTAAAATTAATTCCCGCTGTCAAAACAAAAAGCGTGTTTTTAAGAGATAATAACTATCAAAAGATTGACACTTGTTTATGTTCGGTTTAATTATAAAATTATGTCCAATGACCAACATTATATTAAATGGTAAAAATATATTCTAAATATACTTTAAAACCACTCAAATTCACAATTTATCACTATTAATGTTTTTGATTAAAAAAGTTGTTTTTAATTAAAATTTAGTAATTTTCACTATTCATCAAAATATGAAAGTTATCCGAAAAGTACCAAAATTTCACCTTAGGCTAAATTCGATATTCCGAATCCAAAAATGAAGTCCATTTTGAAATATAAAATATATATAATTTCTAAAAGTAGGTATTACTATTCATAACGGCTAGTTTGATTGGTTGTGGTGTGTTAAAATCTCGAAGTTGCGTACAATGCACGTCATTGCATTATTCGAAAGGAAACATACCGAGGAAGCTTGGGGTGTTACATTCTCCCCTCCTTCAATAAATTGCGTCCTTGCAATTTTTAAATTTTTGCTTGGGAATATAATGGAAAGTCCCACATCGGAAAAAGAGTCAATAAAACTGTCACTTTAAAAGAAAGGAAGAGAGGTATAAGGGTCATCCAAGATAACCCATACTAGGATTCCATATAAGAAAACATGGATATGGATGATAAACTAAGTGTCAAGTTCTGATGGAGAGGGATAGAAATCATGATCAGGAGAAAGTTAACAATGAGAAAACCACAAACTTGTGTTGGGACAAACGACCATTAGTCTCCTAGTAGGAAAGTAAACGGACAACATTTTTTTTAAGTTACATTACATAAGGAAGAGGAATTCATTTATGATATTGACTAAGAACATTATGAGATATACTTACATTTTAAGTATATTTTCATTCTTTAATAAATTTCCACCACTAACTCATTTTTTTTAAAACGATGAGTATTCAAGAAGACTTGGTCACATTGGAAGAGATAGAATAAACTTCTATAGAATCACATGATCCATGAAGGATAAACCATATATTTACATTGTCTTTGAAGATTAATCAAAACCAAAATGGTCAGTGAATGATCTAATGATCCCCCAAAAGGATATTCATTGAGATAAATATGCACTAATCTTAATTTCTAAAATTAAACCAACAATACCCCAAAGTTAAATAGATACCATTCAATAACCAATTGTCCTTAAAATCCTTTAATATAATCCAAACTAATATTGAAACCCAAAACATAGAAGAATTTGATTATGTAGTCTCCCATGTTAAATTGTATCTCCAAATGACATTAGATACTCTTAAAGTCACATACTCAAAAGTAATTAACCTAATCACATATTCTCTATTATAGGTTAATCATTTCCATAAATAACCCAAATCACTATAAATCCACAATAAAAACGTAGATAAAAATCTATCATTACTCCACAAATGAAACCCCATAGTATTCTATTTTCCTTGGACATATAGTGTTTCCAAAAAAGCGAACATCTTCCAAAATAACATTTATCACTTAATCACCAAATCATTTTCCTATACCAAGGGTATTCTTTTTATATGAAATAAGAACCCAAATAAACTTATTATTGATCAATAAAATCATTTAACAAAAAAAAAGTCACACTAACCAGGGACTTCACGTAGTCCAGTGGTAGGCGATAAATCCCAATCGCACTTTGGTTGTGGGTTCGATTCCCATAGCTTTGTCCGACGCGACGGGTTGTCACACGGTCTACGTGTTGTCCTTTTTCAAAAACTATATTTTATAATATTGCCAAAATGAGATAAATTCCTCAAAATACTATATCATAAATTTAACCACAAATGTTATATCATACCTTGAATCTTCATCCCAAATTAGAATAACTTATAATTCTCTCAAACCCCAATGATCATATAAATCCAAATGGTTATTTATACCCAAATCCACAAGAGAAGAGACAATTCTTCCTCAAATATCATTCTCACATGGCAAACTGCGGGGTTACAAATACAAGAGAAAATTATTCCATAGTAAACCCATCAACAAGGAGTGCTAATACTTTTTAAACATTTCTCCAACCATTTATTCCCACATAGCTTCTTCTTTGACCAAGAAAATATCCTATATAATAGGACATTCACTCGGGTAATGGCCAGGTCCCCTACATTTACGGCAAATGACTGTAAATGGACTCTTGGGACCATTTTTATCTTCTTCCATAGTACTCTTCATTTTTCTTCGGCAATTATTTACTTTATGTCCTTCCTTCCCGCACGTAAAACATTTCGTTGTCCCATTGAGACACTTTCCTGGGTGTCTCTTTCCACATTTCATGCATGATGAAAATTGAGGGTTCTTTTCTCCATGGTCTCCATTGCTGGAGCTCTTATCATTTATCACCTTTCTCTTCCTTGTTGAGTCTGGGAGTTGGTTAATATATATGTTGTTGATCATATTTTTGGAAAACTGATTTGGCATAAAGACGATATCTTTTACGCCTATAAACATTCCATTTTGTTGCTCATTTCCACCACCGTTCCCATCTTGTACATCATTCTCAAAGTCACTATGACTTCCTTGGAATCCAGCCATTGACTAAAACCATAAAGCATTGTGTGAGTAATAGTAGTCGTAAAATCATTTAGAGATTAAAATGTCACCATATTCTCAATTTGAAACATATTAGGATTAACCAAGGTCATTTACTCTCATCTTATATATATATTACTTAAATTGGTTTGTAAAGAAAATGTAAATTATCCTAAGCATATCCCCCGGGAGTGTCGTAACCAAGAGTGCAGCAAGGCCCGTTGTCGTGCACCAGTTCCCGTTCGAGTCTAGCTCAAAGCGGTGTTTTCGGGTTTTACCCCTAGGTACATCTGTGCCAGAGCCGCCTCTACCTGCTCGTATCCAGACAGGGATGTATTTCTCGGAAAACTCACAAAATCTCTACAATACCAAAATTCTAGGAAGTTCTTTTATACTAATCCTCAAAGTTCATCTTAGGTCTACGTGCTCTAATCAGAGTTTATCTAAATCTAGCTACCAAGGTTTATACTAAACTTCCTCTGATACCAACTGTAACGCCCCGACCCTAATTACCTAGAGTCGGTGCATTATTACATAACATTGGCATGATCATGAGAAAGATCAAGTCTCGAAAGACCGATTAGTTTAGTAGCCTTGGAATAACTAGATACATCCATAAATTTTTACATTACATCATAAAAAAAACATCTTGTCTTCATATCCCCTCATACTATCCCTGCAGGTCATTCATAAATTACTTCTTCATAATCCTGGAAAAAATAAAACATTGAAAGGGGGGAGCTCGGATTCTCAGTAAGGATAACATTATAGCAGAAGCTTTCATAAATAAGCATAAACACTTAAGGCAATTTATAACTAAAACAAAAGCCTTTTAAAATTGAACTTCAACATAGTATGGCAAAAGTAAAATGAAATAATGCCATTCACTTACTCACATGGATATTCTACTAGTCGAATGATCACATGCAATATCAATAACCACTTTCATAATGATGGAATGCATAATGCCAGACTATCATAACCACATAGCCAAGGCCTCGTGCCAAGACTACAAATAAGATTTTGCCAAGGCCTTGTGCCAAGACACTAGTTTGTATCATGAGACATACCGATGCATCGAGGAGCTATAGCGGGCTCCACCCATCACTTATTAAGTCCAATGCATTCCCATATGAAAAGGTTTAAACATAACGTAAACATTCGTATTAAACTAGCATACGAAATGTCAATACTTTCACCACAAACCATGAATGGTATAAAAATAGCACATCCACAGTCAAACATAATTCATTCGATACAATATGGAAGATTGTATTGTATCACATTAACCTCAATCAATAATAATGAAGGATGTTGACATAGATGAAAATAATCATCAAAACTATTTGAGAGAAATATCCCCCTTTTTCTTGAAAACATTTAAAAGTCACACTATTTGTCAAGAAGCCATTTAAAAGTATATTTTTGAATCATAGTGTCCCATACCACTTTGAAACTTTTAAAAGGAGTTTTAATTTTAAAACTTTAATGTCCATATAAATAAATCCTTAAAACCATTTTTAAAATATGGACATTAATGAGCATGATTTAGAAGAATAATTCTTTAAAACATTTTAAAATGGTATTTTGGTTAGAGTTTCTAACCAAAAGAGAGACACTTGAATACAAATAATTGAGGTAATCAAACATTGTAATATCATGAGAATAAAGGAATTCATGATATACTATGTCAAAGTACATTATATACACCACATAGAAGTGATTTGGTGTATATCATCAAAGAAGTCTCAATGGAATGTAAATTGAGATGAAATTTCTCAAAAAGGTTGTATCCTTAGGTTAAGGATAAATCAATGACATAATTATGTGTGAAAAATATAAATACACTAAATATGATTGGATATTCAGTGTAAAACAATCAAAGGACATTCACACATATTCTTGTAAAAAAAACAATACCAACGAATTGGATGTTTAACTCAACAAATGGAGAATGAGTTAAAATTACTCTTATCAAATTCATATCAATGACTTGAGAATTACCAATGGAGTGATTATGTGTATCAAACTTCTATCCACAGGAAGGGGAGTGGAAATTATGACATAATCAAATGAATAGTGATTCCACACATAATCTTGGGGTAATATAATCAATGAAATATGTGTAAAGCCAAATGAGTGGAAATTGAAATCTCAAATTCCCTTATCGATTAGGTAACTTACGAAACATACACCCATGAAAGAAGTATCATACCATGATGATGTAAATACC
Organism: Viscum album; assembly: GCA_963277665.1. Classification (NCBI taxonomy): domain Eukaryota; kingdom Viridiplantae; phylum Streptophyta; class Magnoliopsida; order Santalales; family Viscaceae; genus Viscum; species Viscum album. The sequence continues at coordinate 75,376,801 of OY728163.1, read as the reverse complement.
CATAAATTAAATTATATTACACAATGAATACGATCATGGGCAGTACACATACACCACATGCAATAATTAAGTGGTGATCAATGGAATTCTCACGGAATTAAAAGTGAGATAAGAAAACCTTACTTTGTACTTTTTCCTTGGTCGATGGTAGGTTTACCTCCTGTATAATGGTGAAATAATTGTTATTGAATAATACAAGAATCATTTACTTTAATATGATATCATATATGATCTTTTAACATTGATTTGTTAATAATATCTTAGTATTAACGCCGTTTCGGGTGTTAACTTACTCATTTTCTTTTATATGTTTTGTTACATAAGTCATGTTTGTTGTATCTTATTCATATCCAGAATGATATCAAGTCCTTAAACATCATTTTTAAATCATTAAATGATAATTATACTTGAATGGATACGATGGATAATGAATCTCATCGCGTTCGTGGAGACGGTAGTCCGTACGTACGCACGAACGCCACTTCCATTTAATTTTTTATTTTAAAAGAATCGAATCCAAATGATACATAGGTATATTACTATTCCAGTATAATATAATATTTTATATATGTTACTTAAGTTCATTAACACCATCCTTTATACGTTCCATGTGTGGTATGAACGAGTCATATCATTTTAAGGGGGCGGTAGTCCGCACTTCCTCAAATGAAATTATCGTATGTATATACGACATGAAACGAATAATGGTATGAAATAAAATGGAATTACAGAAGCTTATATATAAAATATATATCATTAATATCATATTTAATTACAGTGCCATCATAATGGCCACCATGAGAGGCGGTAAGATGTTTTTGAACAATCATCGTTTCGTGAGGCGTTAGTTTGCCATCCACAGAAACATTATGTTCATCATCCATTAGATGGAGTTGTGTGTATGTGTAGTTTGAATACTTCTTATAACAACATCCTAGTATATTGAGGATACTGGTGTTGTTACAAAAGAAGGGAAATAAAAAGAGTTTGGGGGTTGAAGAAGCAAAATAAATGAAAATAATTTAAGAGAAATCGTTACCTTTAATTTAGGTAACTCACTTTGGTTGGAACCAAAGGACTTGTTGAAATGCTTTCTGCCTAAGGGGAAGCTTCAAGGAGGAGGAGAGGGATGTTTGGAGCTTAGTTGGGCAGAGTTTGGACGAGCCAAGTGGCTTGAGAGGTGTGAGTAAATGAGAAGGAGGAGTGCCCTTTTATAAGAGGGGTGAGGGGCACCTTTGGAAAAGCTAGAAATATTAATTTATAATAAATTCATATTCGGTTTCCAATGGCTCCAAAGTTGACTATTCAAAGGTTGAGGTGGGTATAGGTCGAAAACAACTCATCCAATAGAATTTAGACAGGTTTGGGTACTTATATTAACCTTATCTTTAAGTATTAAATCTAAGTTAATTAGTTTCACTTTTACAATGTCTCTTTGTATTTTTATATAATATGGTTAATAAACTTACTATATACATCCAAAAGACCCCCAAGTGGTCCATTAATGATTAACCTATCATAATATAAGTCTCTTGGCCGAACCTTAGATTTTTAGGAATTTAATATCAATTAATAATATAATATTTGTTTTAAGAACTCTTTTATGTCAATTTTGACACTATTCACTAGTTGATTTTTGTGAAACTCATAACAGATTTATTACTTCAAACAAAGTCAAATAAATCAATCCTAATATATCATATTATCCTAGAAAATTTGTTTAATTCATTAAAAGTTTAATATTATAATTATTTTGGTATTTATAATATCAATTATGTTAATTTTTTTCTATTTTAGTAATTACTGCATCATCATTGTGTCATAAATAAAATAAATTATTTAATGTCAAAAAATTATAAATAAAATATAATTATGTAGGAAATCTTTTTAGCTTTCTAATGAATATTTATAATCTAAAATCCAGCATATATTACCCTATGTAACAATTGTTTTTCTAAAAGATATATGCTTGTGTCATTTTTGTATTCATTTTAACTTAATTAATATAAAGTGTCATTATCACTTACAAGTGGATCCATGGGGTCCCAAAATTGACCCAAAGATGCCCATGGTCGACCATGTATCAAACAATAGGGTTAAGACACATTTTAGGGTAATTTAGTATTATTATAATATTATTTTTTTTAACCCTTATTTACCGGATTTACCCTTAACCATGGTAAATAAAATATTTACCGCAGTAATTATTCAAAATGTCTAAAAATAAAAGTTACCTATTTACACAATTTGGACATCCTGATTCCAAATATGGAATCCATTTTTCTAAATTCAAAACACAGAAGTGGCAGAAATTAATTTAAAATTAATTCCCGCTGTCAAAACAAAAAGCGTGTTTTTAAGAGATAATAACTATCAAAAGATTGACACTTGTTTATGTTCGGTTTAATTGTAAAATTATGTCCAATGACCAACATTATATTAAATGGTAAAAATATATTCTAAATATACTTTAAAACCACTCAAATTCACAATTTATCACTATTAATTATTTTGATTAAAAAAGTTGTTTTTAATTAAAATTTAGTAATTTTCACTATTCATCAAAATATGAAAGTTATCCGAAAAGTACCAAAATTTCACATTAGGCTAAATTCGATATTCCGAATCCAAAAATGAAGTCCATTTTGAAATATAAAATATATATAATTTCTAAAAGTAGGTATTACTATTCATAACGGCTAGTTTGATTGGTTGTGGTGTGTTAAAATCTCGAAGTTGCGTACAATGCACGTCATTGCATTATTCGAAAGGAAACATACCGAGGAAGCTTGGGGTGTTACACCTCTACTGTTTTATGGGTCATTTATGAATGTTTGACCCATGTCCCCTCTCTTTCAATGTTATCTAAAACCCCGAAACGTAGCCATTATGCTGCAGGATTTTCGTCTCAAAATGCCTCTCTCTTTTCTCAAAATTATTTTATGTTATTAATTGAATACTCAAAGATCTTATTTCTATAGGGGTATTCACATATATATCAAAATGTTCTATTTTATATTCTGGGATTTACATACATGAAACCAGCTTTCCCTTTTCGTGGGTTTAAAGTGACATAAAGATCATGTCTTTAAAAGCAGTTTTTAAAACGTTATGATGATGAAATGAAACCCATTTCTTTTATAATATATGGGTTGTTTATGAAATGATTGATGATGATATACGTGGCTCACATTATAATAAATTCAAATTTAAGGGTGCGCCCTTATAGTGCTCTAATGCATTGGGTAATGATGTAACCACTAGAGATTACAATTTAAGGGTGCGCCCTGATAGCGCCCCATTGCATTGGGTAATGATGTAACCACTAGAGATTATAATTTTCACGATATCTTGGTGAATAACCTTGGTAATTTGTTTTAATGACACCTTGGGGATGGACCTTGGTGATATGCCCATGATTGTCTATATTAAATGATGTAGCCACATCTTAAAGTTATGAAAAATGTTATTTTTATTATGATATGCCTCACAATTTCTTTCTCATGCCTTAAAGTTATTTTCATGGCCTTATTGAAGTATCTCAAGTTCACATGTAAAATGTTTCTCTTGTTTCCATTACTGGGCCTTCTTCTCACCCTTTCTTTTGATGTATGTCCCCATGTTATGAGATACAGTAATGAACCTTGGATGAACATGAGGAGAAGCCTTCAAGTGTTTAAGAAGAATGTTTTATGTTTTCATGTTTTAAGTTCCTGGTTTCCAAGACACTAAACCCTAAAGATCCTCGGTTTTGAAAAATGTAATGAAAGTTTATTTGATAAAAAGGCGGGATGCTATAAGTAGGGTAGTGGAATTTCTTATAGCTCCAAGATCTCAGATCGGATGCAACCTATTGGAGATTGAGGCCAACATCATCGTGAGAACTCTTCCAGCTTGATCGGGCCACATCTTCGTATAATCAGTCTTTTAATATAGGCATGAGGCATAACCTGTCACACCTTCAATTCATCAATCTCAAATTCATAAATTGGCATAATAGTTGAATTAATAATTTGACATGGAATGAAATAACATGCTTGGACTTACCACATTTCATGAACCATTTCATTTAAGGAAAGAAAACCATCATGAGAAATCCAATTCAAATTCACATTCCATTTATTTAACTAAACCAAGGTAATCCAATTCATAAGGCTCATTAGGTATTTAAAGGTTCTATAGTCAAATAAGGAAATTTCATACCTGGGGAATTCCAACTATAAGTTGGAAAAACACCTAAGATGTGCCTTGGGTTCCATTAAAACTCGGGTCTAGAGGGAAATTTCATTTAAAATCTATGTTGGAAGCTAATTAGGCATTCTAGGATTTTGATTCCATTAACCATAATGGACAACTCTATTTGGAACACCCAAGGGGTGTCTATACCTATGATATACATCCTCTAAACTACAAAACAAGGATCAAGGGAAGTGTATTATGGTGCAATGATTGATTTTATATGAATAATTTCATTTAAAGAGGATTCTTAGAAAAGGATGGCATACAGAACAATAATGCAACTATGAAGCATCAAAACATAAAGGGAAAAAGATATGAATACCTACCTAAAGGATTTAGATGACTCCTTACTCGATATCCACATCAGATTCAGAGTAGGTTGGAAGAAATCTCAGAAACAGTCCAATTCCCTAAAAATAGGGAAAACACAATTGCACCTAAATTGTGAGATGGATCCAAAGATTAACTTAGATAGGAAGGGGTAGTTTTTTAGAACATACCGAGATTGGTACAATGTTTCATATAGATTGTGAATCAAACTTTATATTAGAGATTTGTCACAATGCTAAGATTGAGAGTATTTTGAGCTCAAAGGGAGAGGATATCCATTTTCATCTGATATAGAAAGAATATAAATAAAGAAATAGGTTAATGATTTCATTAAGGAAATTTTTTTAAATTCACCATAAAAATAAGGGGTTCGTGGTTTAGGTGTATGATTTTCCAAAACATGCACAAACTATTCACAAGTCACTGATAAAATGGGGGAACACCACATGGATATGCACTTGGGATCACATAGTTTCAAAAAAACCATGTGACCTATAGGTTCTCATTGTCTACAGCTGCACAGTTAAAACTAACCATGTGTCTTGGGCTACATGGTCTACACTAACTATGTAGACTAGTAAACTAGCCCACTTTTTGGAACTCTAGGCTCTGAAAAAGACTAAAACACTACTGGGACCTTCTTAGGTTGTAGTACATATTTACCATGATTAAAAAAGGATTCAAATTGAAAACAAATGGTCCATACCTTCGTGAAAATATGGGTCGTTACACGGATGGAAATAGGAAATGAAATCTACTGTAACACAGGAAAGTGGTGCATGGGTTTCTCATGATGGAGAGGAAGATGACTTCTTGTCATATTCTGATGGTGATGATGGTGGAGAACAAGTTTGGCACTCTATTATGAAGGGTGAAAAAGTGATTCTTAGCATGAAAGCTGACAGTGAATGGGGGCACCATAGCTATAGTGTGCAGGGCTTGGGTACATTGGTCGATGAAGGAAGGCAGATTCCTGGCCTCACTCTATGGGTGTTGGATGGGGGGAATGCTAAGATGACTATATATGGTGGGCCTTGATGAATGTGCATCTAAGGTTGAAATGAGACAAGTGAACCCCCGTTTGACGGTAGCAGTGGTGGTCTGACAGTTGTCTGTGTCACTGACACGACACCTGATGAGACGATGGGGTTGTCCATCATTGGTTTTCAAGAGAGGCTCATACTACTAGTGACACACATGTGACTGATTGGATGTTGGGGTAGTGTATCATCGATGATGATTATGGATTGTTATTATGGGCCTTTCATGGCATAATGTGTATGGGTCTTTGGGCTGTCAATGGGTGGGTTATCCTTGGGGGGGTTATGACCTGCCCATCGGGGTTGAAAGTGTGTATGTGTTTGTGTCTGGTTTGATGTAATTATACCACTAAGTACCTAATATATATATATATATTTATAAAGATATGTAAAATGAATAAAATGAAATAATTAAACAAATAAAAATTGAAAATGAGTAAATTAAGAAAAAATTTCAAATTTTTTAATTAAATAATTATCAATAAAATGAATAAATTTAATATACATATATATATAGATTATAGAGATTAATAAATAGAATATATTATAGATATATAAAATGAATTATTTTTAATAATTAAACAAAAAAATAAAAAATTAATAAGAAAATTAACACTCAGACAATTATTTATAAAATTGAATAGGTTTAATATATATATATATATATTTATATTATAAATAGTAATAAATAATACATATATATATAATATAAATATAGAAAATGAATAGAATGTAATAATTAAAATAGTATTAATGTCTTATTCATTGTTAATGGTTTTTATACATAATTATTCATTAACACACTTAATATACAAATATATTCACATATATATATATAAATGTATATAATATTTCATAAAATATGATTTATAAAACACACTATATTTATTCTTTACATTAAAAAGGTTATATTTATAGATGAAGAATGGTTTATAATTAAAAATTAATAATAATTAAATATATTGACTAATTGCATCGAGTAACAGACATAATTGAATGTTGTTTCATTTTTCAATTTAACATATATCAAACATGTGTTACATTGTTTTCACATACATATACATAATTAATTCATTTTTATATACAATGCACACACACAAATATTTACGTAATTAACGAAATCTTATATAGAAACACATAAACTAATATTTATATAATTTATTCAAATTTTAGAATTCATTTTAGAATTTCATTATAACCTGATACATTTGATATATTATGTTTTTTATCGGTAAATTGTATTTATTTATTTATAATATCATTACAATTAATGATTAATTCATTTTTAATATTTTTTATTATTTATTTTTTTTTTATTTTTTTTCAAATTTAACATTTTCTATTATTCATTTATATTTATTTATTTTCTATGTTTTAATATTTTCAATTTATATTCATATTTATTTCAACATATATCCATATTTTTTTAATAATTAATATTTAATTAATAAAACTTATCGATTTTTTCAATATTTTTAATGTGTACTCATTTTTAATTAATCCATTTCACTCATTTTTAACATTCATGTATTTAAGATTATATATTCACTAATAATGTTAAAAATATATTTTAAATAAATATTTATAAATAAATATATTTGTAAATGTATATTTACTATATTTATAAATTTTTATATTTATAATTATAAATAAATAGATATGATTTTTAAAAAAAGTATTTATATTATTATAAATATATAATTATATATATTTAAATAATTATAAATTTATAATAAATATATTTAAATAATGAATATAATTACAATATTTATATTCACATTCATATTCATATTTATTTATTAAATAAATATATATAATTATATAAATATATATAATGATAGAAATATAGAAATATAGAAATATTATTTTTAGAAAAATTATTTATATAATTAAAAATAAATAATTTTATATTTAAATAATAATAAAATTATAATAAATATATTTAAATAATAAATATATTTACTATATTTATATTTATATTTATTTATTTAATATATATATATATATATATAATTATATAAAATGATATGAATATATTTATATTTATAAAAAAAAATTCAAAAAAGTATTTATATAATTATAAATAAATAATTATATATTTAAATAATTATAAAATAAAAATAATTCTATATATAATTATATAAATAAATTTGAAAAGATTTTATTTATAATTATAATTATAAATCATTTGTCAGCACTAAAGTTTTAGCACTGATAAATATAAAAATTTATTAGCACTAAAAAGCATTGATAAAAGACATCTTTATCAGGGTTAAAACTTTCGTGCTGGTAATAATCTATCTTTATTAGCGCTAAAAACACTAATTGATATGCATTTTATCAGTACTTATTAATTTAGTACTGATAAAATGTGTCTTTCTCATTGCTTTTTTGGAAGCATTGAAAAAATTATCCCCGATCTATTTAAAGAACCATTACCCTGACTGTATCATCGCGATACCTCAAAATTTCCACAGAAGACTCATTCTATCGGCACTCTCTTCATCGAATCCAAGCTCGATTTAAGGCTCAGAAAAATGCAAGCCTAAAACTGTAATGCCCCGACCCTAGTTGCCCAGAGTCATTGTATTATTTTATTACATTAACAAGATCATAAGAAATCAAATCTTGAAGGACCAATCAGTTTAGTTTCCTTAGACATATTAGATACAAACATATTTTTTACATTACATATTGAAATGAAAAAAAACATAATATACACTTTTAAAACTCTCATATCCCTTAGACTATCCCTGTAGGTCAATAATAATATACTTCTTCACATCCTGGGGAAAATGAAACATAAGAAAGGGGTGAACTCAGATGCTATGTAAGGATAAACAATATAGTAGAAGGTATCGTAAATAAGTATAAACTTTTAAGACATGGTATAAATTGAAACAAAATCCTTTTAAACACAATCTTCAACATAATATGGAAATAATAAATCAAATAATTCTATTTAAAGATTCACATGGATATTTTAATAGTCAAATAATCATATGAAATATTAATCACATAATGAAGAAATGCATAATGTCGGACATCATAACCATACCATCAAGGCCTCGTGCCAAGACCATAAATAAGAAAACCATCAAGGCCTTGTTCCAAGACACTAGTTTGTCTCATGATACCTATTGATGCATCAATGGGGTATATCGGGCCTCACCTATCACTTATTAAGTCCAATGCATTCCTTATATGAAAAGGTTTAAACATAACACAAACATTTGTATTAAAACTAGCCTACGAAATGTTAATTGTTTAACCATAAACCGTGGATGGTATAAAAATAAAAGATCCATATTTTAACATATCATAAAACCTTCAATGTAATATGGATGATTTTATCATAATAAATCAACCTCAATAAAGCATAAAATCTAACAAAGGATGTTGACATAGATTAAAATAATCTAATAAATTCAATAAAACTCTTTGATAGAAATATCCCTTTTTTACTCTGAAATTATTTAAAATCCACACAATTATAAAAGAAAACATTTCTTATGAAAATAACCTTTTATCGTGAAAGAAAAAAATCAAAATGTTAAGGCATCATAACGGTGTAAAATAACCGCTTGCACCATATAAGTTAAAAGAAGTATTCTTTCCTTAATTTGTTGAAAAGGTCATAAAGTGCCTCATTTGGAAAATGACAGAAATATTCCTTTAAAAATATTTTATAAAATGTCAAGCAGTGGTAAAAATCACTTTAAAAATATTTGATAATATTTTGAAATAAATTATAAGAAACATGGTCATGGATGATAAATATGTCCCAGTAGATACTTACATATAAACAATCTTAGATAATAAAGAGTTTGGGAAATTAACCCTTACCTTGTACTTTTCTTTAGTGGAGTGTGAGTTAGCATCCTGTATAATGGTTAAAGTATGTTATTAAATTATACCAGGTCTATATCCATACTTATGATATCATATATGATCCTCTTATATAAATTTGTTAATAGTATTTCAATATTACCATTATTTTAGGTTTTAGCTGCTTCATTTTCCCATTCCTATTTTGTCATGTAAGTAATGTTTGTTATAAATAGGATGCATTTTATTCATATACAAAATGATATTAAGTTAATAATAATTATTTTTATTTATCATATAAATTTAAAATTATTCTTGAATGTTTAATGTGGAGAATGAATCTCACTACATCGTGGAGACTACAGGTCATATATACACACGATCGACAATATTGTTCACTTAATGGTTAAATGATATGGAATTGGATGGAATATTAATTATAAATATTAATTATAATTTTATATTCATTGTTTATTTCCCTTATAATCATCCTTATACCCATCCAAATAAAGTATCATTGAATAACAAATTATACCAAGATGTTGAGACGAAAATCCGTACGTACGTATGCATGGTGATATTGTTATTCATAGGATGGATAAATGGAGAAATATGGTTGTTCCACAATTATAATAACATATCAGAATATATATGATACTAGATATATTACTCTGTTATAGAAACAACATAGGAATAGGAAGTATAATAAGAAAATAAATTGAATGGAATTGTTAAAATAATTACCTCTTCTTTGGGCCTCTCCTTTTAATTTTCACAAAAGGACTCCTTAGGATGGATTTGTACCCAAAGTATGAACTTTAAGATGAAGTTAGGGAATTTATTAGGATAATTGGGTAGGTTTTGGATGATACAAAGGGATTTATAGGTGTTAATAAAAGAGAAGGATATGTGGCTTTTTATAAGAGAGGGGAGGGGCACTTTTGAAACCTCCAGAACTATTAAATTATTATTAATTGATATTTGGTTTAAAATAACTAAAAATTAATTTATATCTAAGATAATATGAATATGGGTAGAAATACTCACATCTAATTATTTTTAAACAAGTTTAGGTCATAAAAGTAACCTTATCTTTTGGGTTTAACCCTTAGTTAAATAGTTTAATCTTACCGTGTCTAGTTGTCGTTGTATACTATAGGGTTAATGTAGTTACTATAAAATGACAAAAAAACCGAAATTGGATCATAAATGACATATTTAACACTACCCGGGTTATTTTTTAAAACTTTAGATTTTTATTAATTTTATAAAATTTAATAAAATATTATTTATTTTAAAGTATCATTTTTGTCAATTTTGATACTATTCAATATTTTCATTTTTAAAGATATCAAACCATCATGGAAACATCAATAAAATACTTATAATATTTTACTAAAATGTCTATTATATCTATAAAATTCATTAATTTCATTAATTAAGTCAAATTATATTTATTTTAATATTTTTAATATCAGTTATTTGATAATTATATTAATAAAATAATTTCTACATCATTATTGTTTCATCATTAATGGTAATTATTTAATCTCTAAAAATTATAAATAAATTTTTATAATGTGTTTAATTATTTTATATTTCTATATACTATTTATAATCTATGTTATCTCTTGGAGATCTCCTCATTAAAATAATTATACTTATAAGAAATGAGAGTGTGACATTTTGTCACATTCATTAATTTTAATAATATTCATGTCATATTCATAGAAAATGGTTCATTTAATGATTAAATTTAAAATAATAGGTGATAAGGGTATAATTTAGTCATCCAATAGGATTATGATACATGTTAGGGTAATTTTATAATATTATTTTTACCTTTAATTACCTGATTTACCCTTATCCGTGGTAATAAAAAAATTACTAATGTTACTATTCATAATATCCAAAAAAAACTAAAGTAACCTATTAACATAATTTATACCCATTAATTCCAAAACATGGAATCCATTTTGAAAAATTTATAACACAAATGTTGTATTGATTGATTTAAAATTAATCCCCGCTGACAAAATGAGAAAACATGTTTTTTAAAAGTAAAAACCATCCAAAGATTGGCATGTGTTTATATATAATTTTAATGTGAATATAATTATAATTAATTAAATTATATTTAATGATAAAAACTTAATCTAATTATACTTTAACACCAATTAAAATTATAATCTAACAATATAAATAAATTAGATGAAAAAGCAGTTTTGAATTAAAATGCAGTATTTTCACTATTCATTAAAATATGAAAGTTATCAGAAAAACAAAAACAATTTGTCCAAAATATATTTTTATGTCCTGATTCTAAATAAGAAGTTTATTTTATCAAATTAAATATATAAAAGTGTCAAATATTGGATTTTAAAAAGTTTTTCCATTAAAAGTAGGTAAAACTGCATTTTTTGAAAAATATTTCTTTTATCCAGAAAATTGAATTTGTTCTTATATCTTGTCTAAGAAACACATGAGATGAATATTAAAATTATATTGAATATATAAAAATTTAAAATTCAATTAATAATATTCATAACCTCTTTTTACATGGCTAATAGTGGTTCACTTGAACTCGGTGTTGCGTGCAACATAAGCCATTAAATTATTTAATAAGAAGTGCATCATGGAATTTTTGGGTGTTATATTCTTCCCACATTCAAATAATTTCATCCTAGAAATTTATATTAATATCACTTCATAAAATGAATTTTATGGTTCTTCATCAAAAGTTCCTTAGGTTCCCACATCACCTCTTCCATTTTATGGTTTCTCCAAAGAACTTTTACCAAACAAGTCGTATAATTTCTCAAAACTTGTTCTATAGTGTCAAAAATCTTGATAGGAACTTCATAGTAAGAAATATCGGGTTCTAGATCTATTGTTTTTATATTTGATTACTTTCATTGGTTCTATCATTTATTTCCTTAAAAGTAATATGTGGAACACATCATAAACTTTAGAGATACTTTGTGGTATTACAAAACGGTAATATTCAACTCCAATTCATTCAAGAATTTCTAAAGGTCTGATGTACCTGAGACTTAATTTAACATTCTTACTGAATAGTTTGACACCCTTCCATTAATATACCTTCAATAAAATATGTCCCCCACTTGAAATTACAAATCCTTCCTTCGGTTATCGATATAGCTCTTTTGCCTACTTTGAGCTATTTTGATATGGGTCTGAATAGTATTTACCTTTTTTGTCATTTCCTTAACAATTTTTGGGTCTATGAGTTTTTATTCACCAACATCATCCCAAAAATTTAGTGTATTGCATCTCTTTCTATATAATTCTTTATATGGTGCCATCTGAATACTTGAATAGTAGCTACTATTATAAGAAAATTATACTAGAGGTAAATACTGATCCCAAATACCTTGAAAGTAAATTGGGAAAGATCTCAACATTTATTATAAGGTTTGAATAGTCCTTTCAAATTGTCCATCAATTTGTGGGTGGTAGGCAGTGCTCAAACGAAGCTCAGTATCTAGGTCTTTCTGAAGAATTTTCCAAAATTGTGATGTAAAATGTGGATCACGATCAGAAAAAACCTACATAGGCACACCATGAAGTCTTAAAACTTAATTAATATATAGTCTTTATAAACATTCAAGTTGTAAATATTCTCTTATAGTAAGAAAATGTATTGTTTTGGTAAGACGGTCGACAATAACCCATATCGTATCATTTCTTCTAGGAGTCTATGGTAGCCCCAAGATAAATTTCATCATAATATCATCACATTTCCACATAGGTATAGGAATAGTTTGCATTATTTTTCTAAAATTTTGTCTTCCAACCTTCACCTATTGACAAAACAAACACCTCGACACATAATCAGCAATCACCCTCTTTATGTTGTCCCAAAAAAATGTTCCTTCAAATCTCAATACATCTTAGTGCAACCCAGGTTTATAGAGAAATTGAAGCTATGTACATCATCCAATAATTCTATTTTTATCTTAGGTCTAGTGGGAACACAAATCCTCACACAAAATTTTAAAATCCTATCTTCATAAATGAATTTAATTAATCTCTCATCAATCACAACTTTAATTTTCTTTTGAAAATACTCATCATTAGACTGAGAAATTTTTATCTTTTCTAGTAAAGATGGTTTGGAAACCATTTAAAAAAGTCATGTTATTTCACCTTCCTTGATAATTCTTATATCCATATTTACAATATCCATGAACATAGGATCCTTTTAAACTCTCATTTTGTTTAGAAATACATATTCCTTTCTACTTAAATAATCCACCACCTTATTTTCCTTCCTTAGGTTGTAGTTTATTGTGAAATCATAATCCTTGAGTAGATCAAGACATCTCCTTTGTCTCATGTTGAATTCAATCTATGAAAAAATATATTTAAAAGTCTTTGGGTTTGTATATATCTCACATCTTTCACCACAGAGATAGTGCCTCCATATATTCGGAGCAAATATTTCTTTTACTAACTCAAGATAATGAGATGGGTAGTTTTTTTCATGGATTTTTAATTTCCTTGATGCCTAAAAAATAACTCTATCATTCTGAATAAGGACACAACTAAGTCCTTTCTTTAATGAATCACTATAAATCAAAAACCCATAATTTCTAGATGGAAAAGTCAAGATAAAATCATCGACTAATCTTCTCTTCAATTCTTCAAAACATTATTCACACTCTTTTTTCTAAATTAATTTAGCCCCTTTACACATGAGCTTGGTTAATGGGTTTTTCAATTGGGAAATATTCTAGACAAAAGTTCAATAGTAACCTACTAAAACAATAAAACTATGTACCTTAGTTATACTCATCGGTGCTGGTAATTCATTGATTTCCTTTGTCCTTGCAATATCAATAGATATTCCATTCTTCAAGACAATATGGCCAATAAAAGAAATTTCCTAAAGCCATAATTCACACTTTATAAACTTCCTATATATTTCATTTCTTCTAAGAGTCTTTAGAACAATTTGCAAGTGCTTCTAATGGTATTTATATATTTTGGAGTACATCAAGATATCATTAATAATTACTACTAAAAAATCATCAATATATTCCTTGAACACTATGTTCATTAGATCCTTGAAAACAGAGGGGAATTAGTTAGTTTGAATGGTATTACTATAAACTCATAATACCCATAACTAGGTTGTAATGTTTTATTTGGAATATCTTCCTTATTTACACGCAATTGATGAGATCTAAAACTAATTTCATTCTTCAAAAAATATTGATCTCTATGAATTTGATCAAACAATCATCAATGCGATGAAGATGATACTTTTTATTTATCACAATAGCATTTATTTCTCTATAGTCAATGAAAAGCCTCATTGTTCCATCTTTCTTCTTTACAAAAATAATTGAGGATCCCCATGGAGAAAAACTAGGGTGAATAAATACATTATTGATCAACTCCTATAGTTGTTTCTTCAGCTCTAATAATTCCATGGTGGCCATTATATAGGGATTTTTTGATATTGGCTGGGCATTAGGGATTAAATCAATAGTAAAGTCAACTTCCTACTCTGGAGGATGTCTAGGTAAATCCTCTCGAAATACAACAATATATTATCATACAATAGGTATATAATCAATTTGAATATTTATTCCTTAATCGCTAGATGTTATTTCCTCTTCCTCCCCAAGAATCTAATTCAGTAAATCTACCAAGGGTGGGTTTTGATAAGAATCTGCTGATGAATTTACTACTCTAAAGATAATGGATTCTACGTTTTCCTCAAAAATCACAACTTCCTTCTTCTTATAATAAATTTTCACATCATATTTTGATATCCAATCCATACCGAGAATTATATCAAATTCGACCACAGGTATGATGATAAAGTTAGCAGATAAAGCACATTTATATGCCATAATGGGAACTACCTGACACATATTTGTTACAATGAGACTTCCACTGGGGGTTTGACTAAAAACTCCCTGGTTAATGTGAATTGAAAATATATAATTTTTAAAGAAAGCTAGGAAGATATAAAGGAATGTGAGGATCTAGAATCAAATAAAGATTTGTCTAAATTTTAGGAAATGATCAAAGTGCCTACCACCACATCATTAGGAACTTCAACCTCAGCGGTTGTGATCGCAAAAGATTGGCCTTGCTCCCTTGGTATTTTCTGTGGAAAGTTTCCTTGATGCTTAGGACAATAATTTTCATAATGTCCCATTTCTTTACAATTTTTAGTATTGAAAATCAGTAGCTTCTCTCTTCCCCTTAAAATCATGAGCTTCGTGGATGTGTTATCCACACTTTTAATAAACTCTCACACCCTTTAGGAAAGTACTGGGGTGTTTCTTCCCACAATTACTATAGGGTGGAAATTCAAATTTTCTATTGTTCCCCTTAATTCCTTTTCCAGAGTGTTTGGAGTTCCTCTTCTTCTCATGATTTACCTTAAATTCATAAGACTTATAGAATTCATTTTTTGTATTTATAGCACATGATAATATATCTTCATATGATGAGAAAGATTGTGAGGCTAATACCCATTGGTATAATGGTTTCAACCAATCAAATAAATGACCAATCATACTTATTGGGTTATGTATGTAGTTTGTAGCATTCCTTTCCAACCTTGTGGAGTAAGATTCATACATTGAAACATTCTCATCCTCCTTCTACCTTAGACTCAGAAATTGACTCTCCATATCCTCTCATAGATCACATGGAATGTATTTTTATAGGAAGAGTAATTTAAATTCCCTATATTCCATATTTTCTACCTCTTCATCATCCTTCATGTTTTTAATTAATTACCACCATTTATTTTCATCTTCTGATAGATGATAGATTTCCATACCAACTTTTTCCCTTTTATTACTCCCCAAAGCAATATATATTTTCTCTAAGTAACATATCCATTTCTCAGTTAAAAATGGATTTGAAGTCCCATTGAATGTGGAGGTCATTGTCTCATGAAGAGATCTAACATTGGTCCACCGTGTTGTGGATCAAGGTGCTCCATACGAGTAAGGTTATTGTTCATAACTTGAGTTAGCTATCCTATTATAGTTATAAGTTGTTCAGTGCCAATTCATTCACCTTCAACACTATCATTATCTTGAATAGGAGGGAAATACCTACATGGATTATGTGCATTGATATGGTTTATGTTCCTTCCACTAGGTTCCATTTCTGAATAATTAAATACACAACATTATGTTATGAATCATAATGCATAAGTCCAAACTATTAAAATACTTTACATAAATTGATAATTTTATTCATATATAATCCATAATCATAAAAATGGTTTCTTTAGGGACATATTTACTCATAAATCCTTCATAATGGTTTGTAAAGAAAATGTAAATTATCCTAAGAATATCCCTTAGGAGTGTCAATCCTGGTGCGTAGTAAGGCCTATTGTCGTGTACTAGGTTACCCAGAGTCAAGTCTAGAACACCTTTTCAGAGTTGTTACTCCTAATAACATCTATGTTAGAACCACATGTAGTTTTAATATCTAGACATGGATGTATTTTCCATGAATAATCATATAATATCTACATTATCAAAATTTTAGAATGTTTTTATATACTTATCCTCAAAGTCTATCTTCAGGCAGTGTCCCCTAATTAAAGTCCTTTCTAAATCTAGTTTCCAATGTTTGTACTAAAATTTCTCTAATACCAAATATAATGCACCGACCTCCATTTCGCAGAGTTGGGGAATTATTTTATTACATTGGAATGGTTATAATAAATCAAATCCCAAAGGACCAATCAGTTTATTAGACTTGGAAGTACTAGATAAAAACATAATTTTTACACTACATATTCTAATGAAAAACAACATATTATACCCTTCTAAAACTCTAATATCCCATAGACTATCCCTAAAGTTAAATTATAATATAATGCTTCACATCATAGGGAAAAATGACACATAAGAAAGGTATGAGGTCAGAATCTCAGTATGTATAGACAATATAGTATAAGTTATCATAAAAAACATAAACTTTTAAGGAAAGGTATAAAAAAGAAACACAAGGCTTTTAAACATAATCTTCAGCATAATATGGAAATAATAAATAAAATAATTCCATTTAAACATTAAAATTGATATTCTACTATTCGAACAATATCATGTAATATTAATTACATAACAATGAAATGCATAATTTCGGACATCATAACCATACCATCAAGGAATCATGTCAAGACCACAAATAACTAAACCATAAAGGCCTCAGGCCAAGACACTAGTTTGTCTCATGAGACCTACTGATGATTCAAGGGGATATATTAGGACCTTCCCATCACTTAAAAAGTCTAATGCATTCCTTATATTAAAAGGTTGAAATATAACATAATCATTCATATTAAAATTAACACACTAAATGTTAATAATTTAACCATAAACAATGAATGGTATAAAAATAGAACATCCATAGTCAAACATATCAAAAAACCTTCAATACAATATGGAAGATTGTATCATAATAAACCAACCTCAATCAATTATAAAATCCAACAAAGGATGTTGACATAGATGAAAATAATCAAATAAATTCATTAAAACCCTTTGAGAGAAATATCCATTTTTACTTTTAAATTATTTAAATACAGTACTATTATAAAATAAAAAATTTCTTATTAAAAAAACCTTGTAAAAATTTAAGGAATGATTCAAAATATTAAGGTGTCATAATGCTTTAAAATATCCTCTCGCGGCATATAAGTTAAAAAAAAAATCTTTCCTTAATTTGTTGAAATGATCATAAAGTACCTCGTTTGGAAAACTATGGAAAGATTCCCTTGAAAATATTTTATAAAAAAATCAAACATGGGTAAAAAAAATTAATCAATATTTCATAATATTTTAAAATACATTTTAAGAAACATGGACATGGATGATAAATATGTCCCAGTAGATACTTACGTATAAACAATCTTGGATAATAAAGAGATTCTGAAATTAACCCTTACCTTGTACTTTCCTTTAGTCGAGGGTGAGTTAACCTCATGTATAATGGTTAAATCATGTTATTAAATTATACCAGGACCATATCCATATTTATGATATCATATATGATCCTCTTATATCATTTTGTTAATAGTATTTCAATATTACCATTATTTTGGGTGTTAACTGCTTCATTTTCCTATTCATGTTTTACTATGTAAGTAATGTTTTTTATGCATAAGATGTATTTTATTCATATAAATAATGATATTAAGTTCATAATAATTATTTTTACTCATCATATAAATTTTATAATAATTCTTGAGTGGTTAACATGGAGAATTAATCTCACCGCATCGTGGAGATGGTAGGCAGTATGTATGAACGAGTGACAATATCATTCCTTGAATGGTTAAATGGTCTGGAATTGGATGGCATATTAATTATAAAGAATAATTATCATGTTATATTCATTATTTATATCCATTATACTCATCATTATACCCATCCAAATAAATTAGTGTTGAATAACAAATTACACCATAGCGTGGAGATGATAAGTCGTACGTACACACACATGGTGATATTGTTATTTGTATGATGGATAAATGGAGGAATATGGTTCTTCCATAATTATAATAACAAATAATCATGTATATGATACTTTATTTATTTATTTGTTATTGAAGCATCCTATTAAGAGGATTTATAATAATAAAATAAATTGAATGGAATTGGTAAAACAATTACCTCTTCATTGAGTGTCTCTTTTTTATTTACACAAAAGGAATCCTTAGGATGAATTTATTCAAAATTTATGGCCTCTAGGATGAAATTAATTAAGTTAGGAGGATAATTTGGATGTTTTTGGGAAATAAAAAGGTCTTTAGAGGTGTGAATAAAAGATAAGTAAGGGTTCCCTTTTATAAGAGAGGGGAGGGGCACTTTTGGAAACTCCAAAACTATTAAATTATTATAAATTAATTTTCAGTTTAAAATAAGTAAAAAGTGATATATTTAGAATATAATATTATTATGGGTATAAATCCTCACAAATAATTATTTTTATACTAGTTTAGGTCACAAAGGGAACCATATCGTTTGGGTTTAACCTTTAATTAAACAATTTAACTCTTAGCGTGTCTACTTGTCTTTTTATACTATAGGGTTAATATAATCACTATAAATTTCCAAAAGAACCCCAATTGGATAATTAATGAAATATTAAACACTATAAAAGTTATTTTTTTGAACCTATATTTTTATAAATTTTATAACATTTAATATAATATTATTTATGAAAAAGTATCATTTATGTCAATTTTGATACTATTCAATATTTTCATTTTTAATAATATAAAACCATAATGATAACCTAAAACAAATAATTATGATATGTCAAGAATATGTCTATGTTATCTATAAAATTAGTTGATTTTATTCATTAATTCATATTATATTTTCTTAAATATTTTTATTATCCTTTATTTGATATTTCTATTTATAAATTAATTTCTACATCATTATTTTGTCATCATTAATTGTAATTATTTAATATATAAAAATTATAAAAAATTTATATTATATATTTAATTATTTTATATTTATATAGACTATTTATAATCGATTTTAACTCATATATATCTCTATATTAAAATTATTATACTTATAAAAAATGAGTGTGTGATATTTTGTCACATTCTTTAATTTTAATAAAATTCATGTAATATTCATGGAAAATGGTCCATTTAATGATTTAATTATAAAAAATATATTATAAGGGTCTAATTTAGTCATCCAGTTGGATTTTGAAAGCTGTTAGGGTAATTTTATAATTTTATTATTACCTTTAATTACCTAATTTACCCTTAACTGCAGGAACAAAAAAATTACTAAAGATACTATTCATAATATCCAAAAAATAAAAGCAACCTATTAACATAATTTGGACCCACTAATTCTAAATATTAATTCAATTTTTCAAAATTTAAAACAATTAATCTTTAGAAATTAATTTAAAATTAATCCCCATTGACAAAATAAGAAAATGGGGTTTTCAAAAGTAAATACCAACAAAATATTGGAATATTTTTAATTATAATTTTACTATGAAAATCATTAAAATGACCTAAATTATATTAAATTATAAAAACATAATCTAATTATACTTTACCACTGATCAAAATCAGGAAATTAACATTTCTGTGAAACTCAACTCTTTACTCGCCTTTAAGGATAACATGCGCAAACAAGCTTTCAAAATTAAATGTTTATCTAATGGTGATAGAAACACCAAATTCTAAAATTATATCTAACAAGTTTGAAAGGATAGAAGAAATTTATCCTCCCTCAAATATGGGGACAACTTATTGGATAATGCAAGTGAAATTTCTAGTCATGTTGTCTAATAATTTAAATCAATCTTTAATGGCCCAAATATAAACAGGGACTCGATCTTGATATCATCTCGCTTGTGATCAATGAAAATGATAACACTATGATCTTACATATTATTCTTTATCATTAAATCAAATACATGGTTTTTATTTGGAACCCAAAGAGTGCCCTAGGCCCTAATTGTTTCAATAATGGTTTCTAACAACATTATTGGGATATCTTTGAAGCTGATGTTTGCAAACTTGTCAAATATTTTTTTTCTAATGGCACTCTACCCCATGGGTTGAATGCGCAATTCCACTCTTTGATTACTAAGGTTTATAATACCTCTTAAATCCATCTATTCAGACCCATTTCTCTCATCAACACTCTTTACCAAATTATTAACAAACTCATTAATAATAGACTTCATACAATTACTGAAAAAATTGTCTCTTGGAATAAATTTGGTTTTATCAAAGGCATATCTATATAGGATTGCATTTTTCTAGACTTGGAGTGCACTAACACATTAAACAATAAAAACAAACGTGGCAATATTTCCATAAATCTTAACATCAGGAAAGATTTTGATTCTATGGATTGGAATTTCATCTTTAAAGTTCTTCAAGGATTTGGATTTATTAAATCCTTTATTAATAGAATTAAATCCCTATTCAATTCTTCCATTATTTCTATCTTAGTTATTTTTTCTCTTATAAGCTACTTTAAATTCACTAAGGGTGTCAAACAAGGGGATCCTCTATCTTCCAACTTATCTCTATCACATAAGATTATTCAAGAAGATTAATAATGCATCGAGTGGATCAGAACTGAATTAAACACATACATGTCTCCAGAAATGTAAACACCCCTACACATCTTCTATATTTAGATGAAATTATCCTTTTCATACATGGACATAAACAAAACATTAAAAATCTCAAGAATGCACTCTCCCAGTATGAGGAGGTCTCGAGTTATGTCATCAATTGGAACAAATCCTCTATCTTCTTTAGGAGAAACTTTCCATCCAACAGAAAAATATAGATCATCAAAGAACTAGGTATTAAAGAAGGTTCTTTTCTTTTCACCTACCTTGGTGTTCCCATCTTTTGGGGAAGACTTAGAACTACCTATTTCTCTGATATTGTTGATTAGATTCTTAAACAACTCTCCACTTAGAAAGGAAAAAACTCTTTCTATGGTAGGGAGGATCTACCTTGTTAAGTATGTTGTTGTTTCAAAGATGGTTTACTCTTTTATGGTTTATAAATTTCTTTTTGGTCTCATAAAAAATGAACATCTATATTAAAAACTTTTTATATAATGGCAGCACCTTGGATCGGAAATTAGTTACCATACCTTGGTATACTTGTTGAAACCTTTAGATAAATGTGGTATTGAAATAAAAAAATTAAATCTTTTCAATGAGGATTTGTAGGCCAGACTTACTTGGAATCCGATTCACAATGAATCTCCCTCTATTTCTTTCATTTAAAATAGGTTTCTTGAGAAGATGAAGAAAGGAAACATTATTTTTTTGAATTCCTCTATCTGGCCCTCAATCAAAAAATTGTATGCTAATATTATGAACAACACCAAATGGATGGTCTCCAAGAACTCCTCTTTTAAGTTCTAACTGGATAACTGGAATGGGAATCCCCTTATTTCAATGATCCCTCCTGACCAACCTCTAGAAAATATTAATAATACTATCTAGGAGGTTCTTAATTCTACTATTGATAGTCTCCTTGAGACTGTTGTGCAAGTCATTGACAACTATAATTTTTCTACCAAGGATGACTTCCTAATTTGGGAACCCTCACACAATGGATTTCTATACTCTAAATACCTATACCAGCATAATTTTAATAGAACTGAAAATGATTTTTACTGGATTAAAAACTTCAATAAGCCTTGGATTAAACCCTCAAGATTAACTCTGATTTGGTGTATTTTCCACAAAACAATTATCATTGATACTTGTTTATAATCCTTTGGGATCCAAAATTTCTCAAAATGTTTTCTATGTAATCAACATAGATAAGATTCCAATCAATTATTTATTTCATTTTCCACTACCACTGCTCTTTGGAACTATATTTTTTACATCTTTGATTACAAATGGTTGATTATGGACTCAGTTTATGTCTAAATAAAGTGATGCATTGATGCGAATATCTCAAATAAAATCAAAAATGTATTCCTTACGATGGTCACTGAAATACTTCATGTGAAATTGTATGATAGAAATGAAATTTTACACAATAAATTCTCACTCAATATTAATGGAAGATGAATGCAGATCCTCACTGCCATACGTGAAGCTACCTTGATTCAAAAGGGCTACTCCAACAACACAGTGAAAGAATTTGTGATTTTTAAGAGACATCAGGTTGATGATATTTACTGCCTGTTGAGAGAATCATTCAAAGTCATCTGGAAACCACCGCTCATAGGCTGGATCCAAATCAATGTGGATGAAGCCTCAAAAGGAAACCCGAGTCCAGTGGGATGTGGTGCCATTTACAGAGATCATCTTGGTCAGATCCAAGGGTGCATCTCTAGAAGCTACAGAATTTCCTCCTCCCTTAAATCCGAAATGATGAGTGTAATCCATGTTATCTCCTTCACCCAGAATCAGGGTTGGAACACCATTTGGATTGAAAGTGACTCGGCTACAATTGTGCAGGAAATTTGGAATGGTGTGATTCATCTGGCCTAGCTGATTACTACATGATGGATCAATTGTATCCACTCTCTTCAATACATCAACCATATCACCACTCATACCTATTGAAAAGAGAATATGGTTGGGTATGTAATTTCAAATAAATGAGTAAATCATGACATTATCTGACTGGAGAAACTTCCTGGAGATTTAATCCCCCTTAACATGAAAGATTATAATAAAATCCCATCCTTTATACTCGTGTAAGTGTTTTTAGAATAAATAATTTTTGAATTGACCTTTTGGTCAATGATCCACTTTCAATAAATAAATAAATAAGTAAATTAGATGAAAAAAATGTTTTGAATTAAAATGCAATATTTTTTACTATTTATTAAAAGATGAAAGTTATAATAAAAACACCAAAAATTTGTCCAAAATAAATTTTTATGTCCCGCTTCTAAAGAATAATTTTATTTTTTCAAATTTAATATATAAATGTGTCAAATATTGGATTTATAAAGGGTTCTCCATTGAAAGGTGGTAAAACTACATTTTTGAAAAATACATGTTTTATTCAAAAAAATTAATTTATTATTATATCATGTCTAAAAATTACATGAGATGAATATTAAAATTATATATAATATATAAAATTTAAAATATGGTTAATACTATTAATAAATTATTTTTAAATGGCTAGTTCGGGTGTTCTTGAACTAGGTGTTGTGTACAACACAAAATATTTATTTATTTAAAAAGAAGCGTATTGTTGAAGCTTGGGGTGTTACACGAACGAATCAAGGCTCAAATGAATCATGTATAAGAAAATACAAGGCTCAATCGAATCTGATTTTTGGTGATATCTATACATTATGTTAAATGAATCAAAGATTGAATCCAAGGTTTGTTATTTTCTCTTCCTCACTCACTAATTGATTTCTTATTTGGAGATTTATTTTTTGTGTTTTTCTGTTCATTATCCCCTAATATTCATTACATTTTTTCCACTATGGTTCCATCACTGATTTCCCTTTTTTTTTTGAGGAAAGAAGGATAATATTAATGATGAAGATCATCAGCCGTACATATGCAAAGCCATGAAGGGAAATTGTCCAGCCATAGCTGGTTGACATCGAAGGGGCCTGAGGCCGCCAGCTGATGGGCCGCATTGTTTCCTTACCTTTTGGTAAATGAGAAGGTGAAATAGGAGAAGCCTTGGCGCAGCGAGCAGATTCTAGGATATCCTTAAATATATGTATTTATGTATTATATTTACCTATTTTTCTTTCATTTTCTTAGGGGTTTGAAATTAGTTTCTATAAAATTTTAATTTTAATTCGGGTTTTTTTGGATTTTAGTAATATTTTTTCTCAAGGTTTTAATGGATTATATTTTATTTCCAACTGGGTTCTTGTGGACTTGGCCTTGTTTTTAATCTTCATGCAAAGGATAAATAATATTTTTGTCTAATAAAATATTTATGACGGATTTCATAAAGTAATTTAGTGTTCTAATATTATTTTATTTTGTTTATGAAATTTTTTTGGACCTTGTTGTGAAAGGAGCACTAAGGCACGTGTCTTGGTGAGAGAAACTATATGGCACAACTGTAGCACCTCGCCACTATAGTGGTGAGGCATTCTCACCGAGGCACGCTAAAGGTGTGTTCCTTACATGCCATTCCTTTAGTCGATTAGGCACAAGGCCCAAAAGTGGTGCCCCACCACCAAAAGAATCTTTTACCAAATTAATGACCCTTTTAGGACTACATCACACATATTTATATTTTTAATTTCATAATTTCCTTCTAGTATTATTTAAGTCATTGGAATTTAATTATTAAATTTGTATAATAGTGGTATAAAAAAGTAACCTATTATGTTGTCATATAAATATTTAGTATTATATATAATTTCATGTCCAATATATAATAAAATGAATAGTTAAATAATTTTTTACAATAAAATTATTTTTTATGAGAAATATATATCATTAATTTTTATTTCATTTAATTTCAAGATTATTTTTATCATATTTATAAACTAGTAAAATATTCTATCTGCAAGTTTGGGTACTTTAAAATATTTCATTGAAGGTTTTGTAACATATTTTTCACTAAAATGATATTTTTGTTGTAATTTTTATTTTATATTAGAAATTAATGTGTAATATTTAATGGATCATTATCATATTATGGGTATCATATTTGTTTAATTTAGTAATTATAATAATAGTGTTATTGTAGTAATAAAAATATAGTTGTTTTGAATTAGGATTTTTAAATTTTATAAGGGGTGAATTATGGAATTTTATTGTAAAAATAATAAAATATGGTAATAAATTTGTGAAATACGATAACATACTGTAAATATGAGATGATACATATTTATAATGATCTAATTTACCAATTTTATTCTATTTTCATTATATTTTTACTAAAAATTCTATTTGAGCATTAACAAAGGTAATGGGGTACTATGGGTAGAGTGGATCACTTGAGATATTGGAATTATAAAATACTGAATAATTTATTACATTAGATTCCACTCACCACAGCTATAAATACAAATCCCATTTTCTCATTTATTCAAATATGATGCTCAATCTATCCATCCATTGATCTATCAAAGATCATCTCCCTTATATTTCTCATCAATCATGAAGATTTTTGGTGGTTGGAAGAGCTACTCTAAGCCAATAATTTCATAAAAGTTAAGGGTCCATATTCACATCCCTTCCTTTTCCTATAGTGTTTGGTTTTTTAAAATATTCATTAAAATTAATATTTATTAAGATTATATCATTATAATCTAGAACATTATATCTGCAATAATATATTTTTCATGATGGATTATTCATTCACTATCATAATTCATTTTTCTAAGATACTACTATGTCGGTATCTATTGTGATATACTTAATGTGACATCAAATAATAAATTCAAACTAATCCACTAAGTACCATGATATAGAGGTTACCTTTACCATATTCTAGGGAAAAAATTTTAAACTTTTAATTTATTGTTAATGATATTTTTATATGATATTAAATTTTTTTACTTCATGGAAACTATTTTTATAGAAAAGTGGGTTCGTATCTCATTAAGTGTTTTGAAAAACAATTAGTCGATTTTCATGTGGAACTAAAAAAATGGATTTGAAGTGGGGTTTTAAAAATTCAAAAAGCAAAATTTTGAATTTTGAAAGTTGTTTTGAGATGATATTTGAAATTTTAAATTAATATGTGGTGATTTAAAAATCTTTAAGGAGGAAATTGTCATCCTCTTCATCTTCATCTCTTGAATAGTTATTATTTCATTTTGTTTCTTGAGAGTCATTAACCATATCTTCTGGACATGCAACTATGTTTCTTGAACTACATTGAGAAATATTCATTCCATACTAGGTACTGGTGATCATTTTGGATGAATTCATAGGATATCACCTACCATACGGGATTAATTCTTTTCTTAAATTCAATTACCCATTTCCTTCAAGTCATGCTGAACTTATTTGAAAAAATCAAATTTTGGGTTCCCCTTATTATAATTATCTATAACTTTCACCATTGATAATGAATATCTTATATGTATTTATTTATTTTTTGTATAACATAAATATTTTATGAACTTAATAGGATGGATATGAATAGAAAATGGATATGTACTAATCATTTGACAAAAGAGTATGAAGATGGAGTTAAATAGTTCATAAAATTTTCAATAAAGAATTCACACATGCCTTATCAAATCCCTTTTTCATGTTTATGGCGTTTTTTATAGAAAAATTAGTCTGTAAGAGTTGGAAAAACATTTTATTTTCACAGAATAGATCAGAGATATAAATGTTTTACTAAACATGGGAAATAACTAAATATGAAACTGATTGGGATAATATTACGGTTTATGGGTCATTTGATATTAATACCAATGTAAATGAAAATGGAGATCACATGAAAGAAAGGACAATGGTAAGTGAAGATGTCCTTTATGGTTTTCCAAAGTTGTTTATGAAGTTAAATATGTGTGCTAAGAGACCATTGTATATCGGTTGTACTAGATACATAATATTTTCATCTATATTGAAGTTATATAATTTTAAAGCTGGAAGTGGATGGATCGACACTGTCTTTACATAATTACTTGGTCTCCTAAATGATATGCTACTATAAAAAATTGAACTTCGATGATAAAAATATGATTCTAAAAGAATTTTATGTTCAAAGGGAATGATATCTAAAAAATACATTCTTGTCCAAATGATTTCATATTGTCTCACATGGACCATGAATTAATCATAAAATTCCCTAAAAGTGCTAATAATCTATATAAGAAAAATGATTCAAGTCTTTAGAAAGGTGTATTGTATTTTCCTATCATTCCACTGTTTAGAAGACTATATGGATGTTAGGAAACTGTGAGATAATTAACATAGAATGAAGATACACGAATTAAATATTTGAACCTATTTCATCTAATAGATTCTCCTCAGTGGAAGAAAATTGATTAAGAGTATCCTGAATTTGGAAATGAGATGATAAATTTTTTTCTTGCATTATCTACAAATGGAATAAATCCTTTTTGTGTAGAGAGTAGTAATCACAGTACATGTCCTACCATTTTGGTAAATTACAACTTGTCATCTTGTTTATCCATAAAGTGTAAATACATTATGTTGTCTCTTCTTATTTATTGAACCAAGAAACTTGGTAATGATATTGATATCTATTTATCCCCATTGATCAAATATCTGAAATTTATATGGGATACAGATGTTACAATATATGATTCTCGTAGAAGTGAATAATTCACACTAAGATCCATGTTTTATGGGATGATAAAAGAAATTCTTGTTTATGGAATTTTTTCATGATATAGAATTAATATAATTTTTGGGTGTCCAAATTATGAGGAATACACACACTCAGTTCGGTTGAAACATTCCACAATGATTGTGTATTTTGGATATCATAAACTTTTACCTCGATGACATAAATACCAATCCTGGATGAAGACATTCGATGGGAATATCAAACAAGGTAAAACATGGTCTCTGCTAATAGGTGATCTAATGTTCAATAAAGTAAAATATATTGACACTATTTTTGGTAAACCATTTTTGAAAAACCTTTTGAAATCAAGTTCAAAGAAGAGATCAATTTTCATTGAATTACCATATTGGAATTGTTTTTATGTTGGACATTTTATTGATTTCATTCATGTAGAAAAAAATGTATTTGATAGTGTTATTGGGACATTATAAAATGAACCTTGAAAAATGAAAGATGGCATCAAGTCTAGGTTGGACATTATTGATATGGGGATAAGGGAAGAGTTGGAATTAGTGAAAGGTAAAGGCCATACTCTTCTTCTTCCAACTGCTTACACTCTATCTAGACAGGAAAAAATTCAATTTTATATTTTTATTAATGGTGTAAAATTTCCAGATTGGAATTCATAAAATATCAAGAATGTCATGTTAATTACTAATTTGAAGTTATAGGGATTAAAATCACATGAATTTCATGTTTTGATGAAAGATTTGATGTGTGTTTCCTTCTGTTTCATTCTTCTTAAAAATGTATAACATATATTTATGAGAATATGCTTCTTTTTCAAATCCATATGCAGTAAAGTTATAGACCCTATGAAGTTTCCAATCATGAATAAGGAGTTTTCAATCATATCATGTGAATTATAGATGTTCTTCCCACCATTATTATTTTATATAATGGTCCACCTAATGGTTATGTTGGTTAGAGAGTTTCAAATTTTTGGTCATATCCATTACAGATGGATGTACCCGATTGAATGGTATATAATGATTTTGAAAGGGTATGTCAAAAATCAAAGTATTATAGATGATTGTATTAAATAATGATATATTATTGAATAGTATATTGAATTTTGTACCGATTACCTATCAGATGTTGACAGAATCTGTCTCCCAAAGTATTCTACCAGCAGACACCTTATGGCCAAAGGGACTTCTAGAATAGATATTGTTACAATTTCCATCACAAAGTGGGAGCAGGTTCACCTTTACATTTTATATAATAGTGAATTTATTGATCCATACATTAAATCCCACAAATAAATTATTATATATATGAATCCATCAAGGGATTAAATATGGTTATCAAATACACATAATCAATAGTTTATAGGATGGTTCTGAGATCAAATTTATAAGGAGTTGTCTAAAAATATGAATTTAATTACTGAATGACTTTGATGGTTAGAAAGGGGAAAAAATGAAAATGATATAACTTACAATGGTTTTTTAATAAATGGATATATTTTCTATACAAAAGAACATGATGAATGAAGTACAATGAAAAATAGTGCAGCTATGCTTATGGAAGAAGCTATGCACATATCTAGTTCCAAGGATAGAAATCCAATTTATTTTAATATGTAAAATTTTGGTATTATCTAATAGATATATACGTTGGAATATACATAATTTCACATGATGATTTTATATTGAAAATGGGTTGATAATAGGAGTTTAGTGAAAGTTGATGAAATGGGATTCATGAAGGTAAAGTTTAGTATAGAAGGGGGAAAATATGGGTCGTTTATAATGGAATCAAAAGTAGTGAAAGTATTTTTTGTCTCAGATCCAGAAAACAATAATTGTTCGATTATCCTGATGGAAACAAAAATAAATATAGTTTCTGATTAAAATTCAATTGATGATGATCCTTTCATTGATATATCACAATCAGCTCCCATTGGTCCGAATGTAGACAATGTCTTCTACATTAGAGGGGACCCAAAAATGAGGGGATTTGGATTCTCGATAGAGGAACCACATCCCTTCAACCTTTAAAAAAAGAGAGAGTTCAATGATAAGGTTAAATTATTTTTTAATATACTATTTTTTTCATCATAATATTACCTTTTCTCTACTAAATTAACATAATATAAGCTAAATTTTTTACTATTCATTCTGATAATTTCTTCTACATATGATTATGTTACCAATTATAAGGAAGAATAGAGTCTTGATGCTAAAACTATAGAATTTTTAGGGTATCAATAGCATATTGATGAAAATTGAATGACATAGCACCATGGTATTGAATAAAATTATCGAGGCATAGAGTAAGGGTATAAAATTTTAGGTTGGAGGGAATCAATGTGGCCAACTTGTTGATCCTAAAAATTCAATGTTCATTAGTTATGTTTGGCTGATAATGATGATGAATGTGCTAATTGATTTAGATTCATGGTACCACGTCTAGCCTATAATAAAGGAAACCCATTGGAAATATATGACAGTAATATTATGATATAATTTCTCTATTTTATCAAAATAATAATAATAATGAAACATTGAATTAATTTTCATTATTCCTCATAGAGTTCATTTGTTTTAGAATATTTCCATAATAAATATGCTTTAATGGATGTTGGAAAATCCCATAGAGTCTTCTGAACTCTTCCTACAAAGTTACATATTAGGGATGCTGAGGGGAAAGTAAATCCCCACCCACTAATTAGTTATGAACACATTATAAAGCATGAAACATGGAATGATTTCATCATTCATCATCAATAAAAATCATTTTAGGTGCATTATAGTCGATAATATATTATTCAAATTTATTTATTTTATCCAATTTGATTTAGAATTGTTAATTGATATAACATAAAAAGTGTTCTAAAAATAAATAATGTGGATCCAAACCAATGTACCTCTATCGCAAAGTAAGGATGGGGAACTATTCACTAGAGAATAAATTGGTACGTATTTTAAATAAACAATAAAAATTTTATGTGATGCAAAACAACATATATTCCTTTTATTCTATACATATTGTTGAATCAAAATAAAAAATTCTCTTACATCCCACATCATGTGTTGTGGAAGGAGACTCATGTAAATAATAAGGGTAAAGTAGTTGATGAAAACACAAAATCAGTATGAAAAATATGTGTAAGTATAAAAAATAGTAATTCATTATGATTTATAGAAATATTATATAAAAATATCTATTTATGTTCTTATGTTTTTAAACAATTTAGACACTAGAATGGTCAGCGACCATAGTGGAATAAAAAATAATTTTAGTAGCTTTGAAGTAGTCAGAACCATTTGGTCATGTTAGAGGATTAGGTTTTACAGTGTATCCTTAAAAATATTTCAAGAATAAAAAACAAAATAATATGCATATTAGATGATTAAATAATTACATAAAAAAGTATATTATTTTCAAGATATTATTATCCAGTCTGATTTGGGTGACCAATATATTAGAAAGGATTAAAGAGAATTGGTTATGGAATAAAGATCCACACATGGAGAACCAAATGACCCCACTATCTTTGAGTTTGTCTATTCCCCACAACCAAATACCATACTTGAGGTAATAAATTTGTTCATTACTATTTCTCCTAAATGTGAATCAAAAAACTTTTGATAACTTTATATTACCTAAATTATGCAAGGTAAAGTTGTATGTGATTTCTATTTATCAACACCCAATCACTACCTTATTATGAGGACCATAGTGTATAATATCCCTGGAGAAAAGATACACAATAAAGAACCCCCAAAATATCTCATGAGAGAGAGGATTGAGGTATCTCATGAGTTAGCTACTAAGTTTCTTATTCCACTTAATGATCTGAATATTACAATGGTCAATGATGTAATTGGAAATTTTGTAGCATGGTCATCAAATATTATAAAAATACACGTGGTATGTATTTGAAAAAAAATTGATATGGAAACCCAGGAACAATTGATGTAAAAAGGTATGAAGTGAGATATGGTATTACAAATGGATAAAGTGATGGGGAACTGAAAAGTTGAATCAAGAAAATCTAGTGAATCAACCAAGAAATAAATAGAAACTTCTAGGAGTACCTTCTCCCTGCTAGTTCCACATCAAAATTTATTATCATCATAACTTCATGTAGAGATCACATTTAAATAAAAAAATTTGTATTACATTTCATATGAAGAAGAAATATTGGGAACTTTCATTTTAGATGTAGTTGGTATCAAGAGTATGAATGAGATTATCAATTTTGAATGGTTGATAGATTCATTTGTGAATACATATATAAGGTACATTTTCATTATACTTCTATCCAAATAGTGATCTTATATTTTCATTAAAGTTAATAACTATTCATATTTTCTACAGGCATTTATATATCTACTGTATAAAGGTAAGACCATGAAAAACAAAGTTTGGATTCATTAATCCCTATATCATTTATATGCAATAAACTTATTTGGAGAAGAAATAAATTGTTAAGAAGAAAGATGATCTATATGATTTTATTTCCAATGAAATATCCATGGTGAAAACCCATATGGTGGGATCTCTAAAGAAAGATTTAGTGAATACCTCTTGGTGGTATGATTGATTATGGGGGTTTGAATATTGCACAATAATTCATATTGGGTTCATCATTCTAATATCTCACCAACTTAAGATGGGTTGGTTTCAAAAATAGTTTCTTCGTGGAACCAGCACACCCGATGGTTCTTATATCCATGACGACTCATGGACCTACTTTCCAATGGCAGTCATTCATTTGGTAACTTGGATAATGATACTTAAGAACTCACATTGGATTAGAAGATGGGATGTCAGGATTATCACACCCTTTGGGGGGGGGGGCTATTTCCTATTCTGAGAATCTCTTATAGATTTGAGATATTCTCATGAATTCTTTTTTCATTCCCAATTATGAACTGGATCGCCTTGAATTAACAATCAATTATGAACATGAATGGGGTTGAAATCACCTATAAGTATCTGAGGTTCTCCATCAAATTTGGGATCTATATGTAGGTGAGTTTCTCCATCAATGGTTCCATTTTGGTACAGGGATCATATTTCCTTTTTTCATTAATTAGGCGATTCTTATTTTAATCCATACAGTGGGTTGATCTAGAGTTTATTATCATCCATAGAGATGAAATATGTCTCGATTTCGAGATCAGAACCATAATATGGGCTTCATATATATCCTTGTGAAATGAATCAGAACCCACATAGTTTGGTGTAACTTAGTGGGACACATCACCTTTTAAGGTCATGAGATGAGGAATATACCATTTCATTTAACAACATGTTGAAAGAACGTCTGGGCAGAAGGTTCTAGTCAATGTTTGGTGTGGGACTTACGTTGAGGTAGCTCGAGGGACCTAGAAGATATATGGTCTCCTAGGTGGGGGATCTATATTACTAGGGATGCGACCCAATAATAATGGTGATGAAAGGGGATTGGAAGGAATATATCCCTATTATTTTGATATGAACCTACTGAGAATATGGGCCAGAGAAAATTAGGTTGAATTTGTGTGTTGGGTTTGGACCTTAGGGAGGATTTCAACATACCCTAGTTAGTTGGGAATCAATACCATTGTAGTTATAAAGGTTTGGGGAATATACCAATGGAGGAGGCCCATCAAGGTGCTTACTCTAGGAGGGGAAGAGGAAGGGATATGATGTGCCAAACCCCTCCCTTTTTTCCACTCTAGACTAGTGAAGAGGAGAAAAAGTGTCACCTCTTTCAAGAAAGGCTAGGGGCTTACTCTAAGAGGGATTCCATACTGGTTCCTGGGGAAGAGAGTAGTATATCACACTAGTCTTTATTAAAGGGAAAAGCCAGTGGTTCCCATAAATCCCCAGAATGGAGAGGTTCTAGTGAGAACCTCCATGGTAGGGACCCTTGTAACCATGGGAATGTAGACCTGATAACATCCTGAGGACCTCACTTATTAAGGTGGTTACACACGTGGCTCCACTTACCTTGGGTATATATACTCAAGAGAACATTATAATGCATCTGATGATTTTATCATACCCATCATGTGGATTTGGAAGAGGCCTTGGACTAATACTATTATAATGGTTCATGGAGGGTTAGAAGTGAAGACATATGGTTTGAATGAGGGAAATTGATGGGTATGGAGAGTATAACTCCCTAGGATACCCCATTACACATAGAATGTTCTTATGCAGGATAGGGTTCCCACCATATAGAATGTTGCAACATAGGTAAGGGGATCTTCTTCATAGTGTTGTGCTATGTGGACCTAGATTCCATCTGTGTAGCATATTTCTATGCGGGTCTAGCTTCCACCCATGTATCATGTAGCTATGTGGGGAAATGTTCTTCCCGCGTAGCGTTTTTCTACATGGGGAAGGTTGGAAAACAAAGGGGACATCCATTTATGCCACATGTAATGGTGTCTGCAAAGGTGTTTCAGTTTTTTTAGATGGAATGATGAATTTATTTTCTTCTTAATTATATATGGTGGGTTAACTTGTAGAGAATTGATGGCTCTCTCCCAATTCTCTTTTGAGTCTCTGCTCTTACATCCATGTGTCTTCCATTTGTTGTATTTTCAGTTGGCCCCATAGTTCTATTTAGAGGAACAGAGGGACAAAGTACTAGGATGGCCAATCTTCCTTGGTGGGTTGTGTGGATTCATTTTCAGTATCCCATGAAATAATCCCAATCACGTGAATGATTTTTTTATAGGGAATAAAATCACCTCCCCCTCTCTTAAATGACTTATCGTTTCTGGGGGGAAGTCATTCAAGGGTGACAAAAATCACCATCCTGCCTCAAAAATGATTTGGTTTCATTCGTGGGTGCCAGTAGTACCATCTCATCCCATGAACGATTTATTTCATGGGACACCTCATGGAGTAGTGGAATATTATGTGGAGTGGTGGTCTGTATATCATTTTTCTACATAGACCATAGTCCTCACTTGCATCTTGGCCTGCTTTGATCATTTTCTTCAAACTCTTATTTTGGTTTTATTTATACCTTTTACAAATTCATGGAATTATTTTCTTCTTAAATGTGTATTTTAGAGGACCCAAAAAATTACTCCCCATCTAAATGGGTTTTGATCAGGATAAAGAGGATACAGTTCTGATGTAGAAATTAGTCTTATTCTGAACTGGTTTGCAGTACACATGTGGACCTACAAGAGGGGACCACAACTATATATATGGAGCCCATCTCATTTTACTTTACCAATTCCTCCCTGCGAATCATGATCTCGATGAACTCCCTCCATTGATGGTTCTTCCATGTAGAATTTCTCCTTTGTCGTCAAACCATCCAAGAACTAAAACTCGTTACCCATGAATGGTAATTTCAATTTCTACATAGTTATTAATGCTTCATGGTTTGAGAACCCTGTGAACTAAACAACTCATGGGACAAAGATTCGTGGTCCAATGCTTCATATGACAATGCTTCACAGACAAACACTTCACAGATTGATGGTCCATGAGCCAACGCCTCACAGACTATCGGTTCACGGTGCTGTAGGATTTTTCATTTGATTGATATTAACCAATTTTACTTCATGATTTTTCTTCATAAAGTAGGATGGAACCTTATCATTCTATTTATTATGTTGAGGATACTCTGTTCACTACTAATTCTACTCTTTCTATTGCTAATGAGAGGAGGAAATCCATGGATAATTCTACTGAAAATAATGCCAAAATCACCGCAAACCCATTCCATCAATTTTTAGTGGGACTTCTAAGTGCAGGTTAAAAGGGATACTCAATCTTAAAAAGACAGACACTATATGGATTCAAGCGACCATCCAATGCTTCAATCTCGGGGTCTCTCAAAAAAAATCAACCTGTGACCTAGATAATTAAGAATGGAAAAATTCCACAAGACAAAATCCCAGGTAGGGGGTAATATATTTTGAAAACCACCTCTGTCATATTTATTTTGAACTACAATTATATGTTTCTTGAAGAGACCATGTGGGTGATAGATGAAAATATCCATTTCTACCACATCATTACATGGAAGGCCACATGAAATGAGCATATCATGTGGTCGTTGAAGTGGGACCTTCTCTTTGGGGCTCATTAATATTGCACCGGGGGTGGAAATTTTGGATTTTTTAAACATGTGAGGAATTTAAGACCGAGTTGAAAGGCATGGGTATGTACGAAGCAGTCTAGGTATCACAAACTTACTCTCACAAAAACCAAAAGTTTATCCCAAAACTATCAAGTGGGTGTATCATGGACACTAATACCTTACACATGGTGCATAAGGAGGTTGGAATTAGCCTTTTGGGATATCTAGATTATTTTGAGAGTTCTCATCATGGGGGACATGTATGATTAATATTTTCCACCCCCTCTGGCCTAGGATAACACGGAGAGGACCCCCCTCCCCCACCAAGAATCTTATAGACAAGGTGAATGATATTTTAAAGGGTAGGCCTATCCCAAAGTAAGATGTTCAATTTTCTGATACAATCAATTAATTATACACATTAAGTGTCTATGAGCTTTATGCAAGGAAGCCCAGGAATTTCATAACTCTCAATACCTGAAGGCGTATTGGTTTCTATTGGACCACTATTGAGCAATGTCAGTTTAACTAGTGGGGCTGGAGGATCATCCATGATGTCGACTGACTATTCTGACTAATATCCTTTCTTTCCATGTTTCTCAGTGGTTGGATATTACCAGTACATGACTCTGGTACCAGGGTTAGAATCACGACCTTCATAATGGCGGCTCAGTTGGTCACCGGTAGTCATATCAACCTTTTTGTCCCAATATTGGTGAACATATACTGTTTTCTAGGATGCATCAGTGAGGGGAAGGAACCATATCGGCTGGTGGGCCCCTTTCATGTCATCTGGGGCTGGGTTGTAGCCCTTATAAGAGGTTACATATTCATCAACACTCAATAGATCCAAGAAGCTAGCTTCTAACCATACCTTCAAAGAATAAATAGGGTAATACCATCAGAATGGAAAGAGAAGGAAACAATGGATTGGATCAAATATAAAAATCATTTTACCCATTCTCCTTACATCTCTCCCTCTACTACCTTGGTAAA
This sequence comes from Viscum album, assembly GCA_963277665.1. Classification (NCBI taxonomy): domain Eukaryota; kingdom Viridiplantae; phylum Streptophyta; class Magnoliopsida; order Santalales; family Viscaceae; genus Viscum; species Viscum album. Next base: position 75,339,498 of record OY728163.1, on the reverse strand, counting down.
CGATTGATCTAGGGACTATTTTAGGTGAGGATATATCATTTCTTTGAAAGTATGAATCTTAGCCACTAGGATTGACGGGGTGCTTATATGTGAGTGGTATGAAACCTATAGATTTGTGCATTAATTAAATTGCATTTAGATGAGGTTCCCCCCAACCATCAATAATTCCCACTAGGAAAAACATTTAATAGTGTATTGGCAGCATTAGCTGATTCTCACTCAGGTGGACATGGGGTTCCGAATTGGTCTTCCACCACTTGTGGGTTTTAAGTCTACACATACCAAATCTTATACTAGAGTGTAGAATAGATCATACCATAAATATAAATTATAAAAATCAGTTCTTATTGTCAAAGGTCCACTAAAGCCTGAGACTGAGGGGCATCAAACATAATATTCCAAACATTCAAGGCCTAAGAAGCGGATGAGAAAAAATATCATTTTTGAACACCCAAGGAAGACATTGGAAACCTGGGGTTCAACTACCTAGGTTACATGCACTACTTCTCAAAGTCAAGTAACCATCCCTCCTGATGTCTCCTTTCCAATGACCTAGAGACAATGGGATTCTATGAGGATTTCACATTCATTTCGCACTCTATGGTTCTTTTTCAAGAGAAAGAGACTACATTGAGCAGATATGGCTATGTTTCAGAACTTAACACTATATCTTATTCTAATGACCTAGAGATGGTGGAATCCTATATTTTTGATCTTGAAACTTCAATTCATTCACGACAAAACCATTATATATTTACCAAGAGAGTTATCTCAATGGAGATGCATGTGGCTAGTAAGATTTAAGGGGGTTATAGTCGTAATTTAGAGGGCGGGATGAAGAAAACCCTTGTTTCGTGATAGGTGCTGGGAAAATTCCTGCTTCCTAGTAGGGGTCTCATAAGCATCTACACCTAGAAGGTCCTAGGGAATCTGAGACACTAAGGAAGCAATTGTGGCTACTAGAACCCACCCCCTTACCATGGTTTATCTTCTCACATTAACCATTCCTATCACAGCAACCTTTACATAGGATTTTAAATCATGGGATACCTTGATAGAAATCACATATTCGAGAGACATTGGTAAATGCTTCAAAAAGAGACCCTTGATCTTGAGGGATTTAGGATGATCACTACCATCATATAGACCACTACTCAAGAATATCCTCATGAATTGGGTAAATATCTAGAATAGATAGACACCTACGTTCACTTATACAAGGAATACTTTACTAGTCTGACTATGTAGATGATGTGGTGGTAATCATGTAGGGGTGAGACGATGTCGATGAAGAGGTAATAGGATTATTTATACCAACTATTATTATTATTATTATTGTGATATTTAATCCTTATTCCTAGTGTTTGTAGAAATTTTGTGAGATTCAGGAAACTGTTGTTTCCCTAGAGTACACCCCAAGGGGGACACTATAAGGGAGTACATTCATTCAGATATAGCAGCTTCTAGAGAAGGTTCTCCCAGGGTGATGGATCATACAGAGGGAGTTCTTGAAAATCTTATAAAATCATTTCCACCCCTGGTCCCACCCACTATACCTCCCAAGGGATCAACTCTGTGGAACACTATGAATAATCAACGATCCAGAAAACTAGTGATACATATATGATCTAAGATAACAAGTGTTCATTGTACTTCTTTTCTTGAATGTCATGTTGTCTATTTTTTATGTTCTAATTGAACATCACATACATGAATTTGCATATGTTTTTTCATTAAAAAACATCAACTATCCAAGGCACGACAACCCATTCTTTAGAGATAGATGTGACACCACTGGTGGTTATACTGAAGAAAGATAGGGAACCCCAACCAACTAAGAGGATCATGGGGGGGGGGGGGGGGTTTAGAGACCCAAGTAAAAAACTCATGATCAAACAACTAATGATCCATTAGAGGAAGAACCTTCATAGGTGGATGATTATACTAAAAATATTGATCATATTCTTATGGATAACATGGTTGTGGAAGAGGTGGTGCCTCAAGATCAAGGGCAGTCAGGCTTGGTTGTTTCTATGAGTATTGTGATCATTATTCCTGCCATCTCAGTATCATTGATTGATCTCATAAAGGATACTGACTTTGATGAGAATTAACATTCACCATGGGTGTCTCTAGAAGAAATTGATGTCAATATGTAGATAAGGGATATAACATTCATTTTTCCAGGTGATAATGAAATAATGGTGGTCAGGGAAGTTGATGTCTCAGAAAGTGGATGTGAGTTATTATCCCTTTCATCCATTCTTTTTTATTTCATGGTTTATTTGTTAAATATTTAAATCATATGATTATATAATTACAACCAAAAGTATCTTTGGTTGTAGTTGATTCCCTAATATCTCAACTTTTTGACATCACAAGGGATTTAGATATTGTAGAATAAATTCATGTTGAGTTTTTTGAGTCAATACCATCTCTGGTGGAGCTTATTTATTAAGATATTCTACCATTAGATAGTTATTTTGAGGTGGAATAGGAGTCTCTAGATGACCTTATCATTTCTCATTATAAAATTAGGAAAGATATATGGAATCTAATTTCTCAGAACCCCCAGTAAAACTTACTGATGAAACTAGAAACATTGTGTCTCCTGTTTTCATTTAATGGTTATATGGGGTTTCATTATCATTCCATCTATGAAATAGTAAAATAGGTGATTTATTCCTAGGATAGAACTATAATTCACCATTCTCACCTTCCAAATGCAGAGACCATGGTCCATCTTACTGTAGCCAAGTAGATCCCTCTTAATTATGTTGATGAGCATGCTGGTATGGCCACGAGGCAATATGGCGAAGTTAAAGTGAAGAGGATCTCAGTGGAGCAGCTTCTTCAAGAGGTATAGGATCTTAGTCGAGAATTGTAGTGGATAAAGAACAAATTGGAATGTACTATGGTAGATTTTGATGAAGGGAAAAATACCATGGAAGAGGCTAAGAAAGCAGAGTTGGATTCCAATGAGAGGAAAGAGGAACTATGGTTTGGTGGTAATGATAGGACTGTAACCTTGTCTGATCTCTATTGATCCATAGATGATTCATATTAGTCACTACTTCAACATTGTAAATCTGCTGATTGGTCTTGATAATCACAATGTTCTTTTTACAAGGAGAGGCTCTAAGCTATGTATGTTCCCCTTTTTATCCATTTAAATGAAAACATATTCCCTCTTCAATGATAGATCTTTATTTTAGCCTTTTTTTGGTGCCAGTAAATAATTATATGCAGTGCATTTTTAAAGATAATACCTCATATGAATTTAATGGTTCAGTCACTGAATATAAATTTCAATCACAAGTTAGGATAGTCATGTTGACATAATCATGTTATGCTCTAATTTTTTCTGGATCCCAGGGACTTAGCAAGCATAGTTTCAACTGTTTCTAGGGTTACATAGAGAACCCTAAAAACATTGTGTCTATTTTTTTACAACCCTAGATTTTTCCTAATTATATAGTGGTATGGGCTTAGCGGGAATAAATTTTATTTTTCTTAGACCCCCCTTGGCGATTTTCCGACCTAACGAATTTTGTACCTTTTTTTCTTTTTATTAATCAATTATTGCCTAAAACATGAAAATAATAGGTCTAGTTAGTTGGTACTCAAGTTTTTCCAACGGTTCCCTTTGTGGACTTTCAACCTAGAAAGTACTGTGTATCCTTTTTCGGGGTAGTTTAAATTCTTACAATCTAGACTAATTCAATTTATGTTTTAGGTTGAACATCTTTGACCATGAATTATGGGGGAAATGACCATAATAGATGTTGTTGGAAAAAAATGTACCAATATATTTTTAGACATGTGAAGGGATCATTAGACCTTAGTTTTATGACTACTAGATCTGAGAAATTATATGGGACAAGTATGTGAGGAGTAACTATAAAAATATTTTTCAGCATGATGTTATGAGGGTGAATTGATATATAATATTCCTCTGATGGGGATGAATTTTTCTTTGGTTAATAGTAATTTTGTTTGGATGGATTATACAAAGAAAACTAGGGAATACTATGAATAGTCAAACAAAGGATTCCTCAGGACACTGAACCTCTATTTCTGATGTCCGGGTAATTTGTGAAAATTTAGTTTTCTCAAGACCATGAGTGGTGTCTTATCAAGGTAATTATTTATAAAAATGAAGAGGGTATTTGTATCAGAATTATCCATGGATGAGGTACCACTCCCACATGAAATTGAATTGTGAGAAGGAGGGTTGAAGCACAATGCAATTTAATGCCATGTAACTAGGACATGGAAATTTTTGTTTAACATCTTATAACATGGAAATTCGGGGGGATATAGGCTAGGGTCACTTAGCTTTGATCGAGAGATAAATTATTTTCCCTCTTATAGTAATTTTACCAAGAATACTCTGTTATCTTTAGGAATAAAGGGGAGATGTTGTAAGCTATAATCTAGGGGTTTTCAAATCCAAGGAGTGAATGAAATGATAATGTAATTGGGGATTACATAAATAGAAGAGTCCTCTCCTAGTGATGAATTTCCCTTTGGCTGATAGACCCTTTTTCACTACTAGAAAAAAAGGTATTTGCGACGGGATCCCGTCGCAAATAGCCCGTTGCTGAAAACGGCGTCTCAACAACACTTATTTGCGACGGGCCCGTCGCTAAAGCCTTTTTTTGCGACGGTCATTCTCCCCGTCGCAAATAGTATTCCGTATTTTTGTAAAAAACTTTTAAAATAGTTTTTGCGACGGGACCCGTCGCAAATACCTTTTGCGACGGGACCCGTTGCAAATACCTTTTGCGACGGTACCGTCGCAAAAACTATTTTTTAAAAAAAATAAAAAACTATTAATAATACTAGTATTTGCGACGGGTATAGTATCCCATCGCAAATACTATAAATAGTTTTTGCGACAGGTCCCGTCGCAAAAACTATTTTTTAAAAAAAATAAAAAACTATTAATAATACTAGTATTTGCGATGGGCATAGTATCCCGTCGCAAATACTATAAAAAAAATAAAAAAATAAATTATTAGTAAATTATTTTAATTAATATAATAATATAATTATAATTCACAAATAAAAATAATTAATTATTTTAATTAATATAATAATAATAGAATTATAATTCAAAAATAAAAAATAATAGAATATTAATAAATGATTTAATTAATATAATAATATTAGAATTATAAATGATAAATAAAAAAATATTAATAAGTTATTTTAATTAATATAAAAATAATAGAATTATTTTACATTCAAATATTAAAATAATTCAAGTATTACAAAAAATATAATTAAATTATAATATTATAACATTTTAATATATATATATATATTTTAATATTATAAAATATAAATAATATTATTATTCATATTAATATTGTTATTTAAAAATATAATATTATTAATATTTTATAATGAGACAAAAACTAAGAATAGAAAAAAAAATATTTTGATTTCCCAAATTTTATAACATAAATACAAACTCTAATCTGAAGGAGGGGGGGGAGGTGAGGGATATGCAGATGGTGGTGGAGGAAACTCCATCCCTAAAGCATGAGTGAGTCGGCGCATGTACTCCATCTGCTCCTGATGCTGCTGCTGCCACCGACTCGTCTGCTCCTCGTACAACTGCTGCTGGCGTCGACGCTCCTCCTCATGCTGCTGACGCATTTGCTCCTGCTCCTGTCGGAAACTCTCTATCTGGTCAGTCTGAGATCGCAACTGATCCTCATACTGTGTAGTAGAAGAAGATGCATGAGCTCCTCTCGAGCTGGACGCCGACATCGCAGCACTGCCATAATAATCTCCGGGAGTCAGTCGAGAGCCGATACCAACTACCCGGGCCTTCTCGAAGGCATACTGGGTGGCCTGCATCCATGCCGCCTCATCAAACTGACGGGCAGTGGTCTGATCTGATGACTCGGCCTGACTCTCAGGCCGGGCCTGTGACGCTGCGGCCTCATATGACTCCTATAGTTGCAATTTAAAATTAAAATTGTGAATATATTATATGCAGTTAATTTTTAAACTTGAAAACAAATAATACTGACCATGATGTGATGCTGACGATCACCTCTGAGCTCCCTAGTAGCAGGATCACTATACATCCTCCGATATACATCGTACTCTGTAATATCGGGGTGCTCGACAGCCTATAAGAATAAAAAATAAACTGTTAATATTTCTAGTTATATAAAATATTTATAAATAATGTACGTACTAGATGCTGTCTATGAGTACTGAAAGAACGACTCCCAGCTCGATGAGTCACCTCCTGTCTCCCCCGATTCTGCCTCCCCACCGATGATCTCCTCTGAAAGGCACCACTCAACCAGTGCGCACATAATCCATCCCATACATGGGATGAAATATACTCTGGTCGGTGTGCTCTACATGACTCCTCAAAATCTGACACTCCTGCTTTCTTCATCACAACTTTTCTTAAATTGTGCAAAAACTGACGAAGGCGATCACGCATGGCCACCTCCCATGCCTCGTGGATGGCGTCACGCATGGTATCCTCGATCGGATACCATAAACCCTACAAATAAATCAAAATATCAAGTTAGAAATGAAATAATTTTCAAAATAAAAATTATTTATTTACGTACGTACCAACGAATGGACGAACATGGCCTGCTGCACATCAATGGGAATCTGCTCCCATGTGGTCCACGACTGAGAGAAATAGTTGCGCAAAATAGCGCTGCCCTGTCCGACTGCTATATGCGGAAAACTGAAAAAATAATAAACATTTATTATGTGAATAGATTAATGAAATATTAGTCAAATCCACAGGTTATCACACAGGTTATCACACCTCCGTGTGCGTGGATCAAACCCAAGACGTGGACGTCGCTCGGGGATGAGGTCAGGAATCATCAATTGTGAAAGACCGCGCCCCCTCCGCGTACTCCCTGGAGCGCCTGCAGGCTAAGGGTCATCTGTCAGCAACGCATCCGCATCGAAAGTCAGGTCAGCATCCGCCAACTCACGAAATGTGGCCTCGTCCATCTGAAACAGAAAATGTTAATGTTAGCAAATAATTGATAATTACTATTATATATACATATATACATATATACATATATACATATTATGATTGTATATAAATACCATGGAATGCTATCAGTGTTCATCTTCATCATCATCTTCATATATGTCAATGTCATCTTCATATTCCTCCTCAACATCATCGATATCCATTCGAGTTACAGTTGCTTCATCTCTTACCATTTCAAATTCATATGTGACATCATTAACATCATCGTCATCACCGACTCTTAAATGTGGGGTGTCGTCATCGATACTCATGTCTCTTTGTAAAAAAGATTGATTTTGAGTACTCTCTTGAAAAACATCAATTCTTTGCACATCAGTGAAAGCACATTCACTTTGACTAAACTGATTGTCTCGAATTTTGATTTTTATTATACTCCACCAATCAGTCAAGTCTCTTGATGTTGCACAGTACTTTGCATAATAAACTTGATATGCCTGTTGAGCCAATAAGAATGGTTCATTTACTGCGAGAACACTTTTACATTTAATATCGATGATTCCATGAGTCGGATGAACACGCACGCCTCTCTCTGTATCCAACCACCGACATTTGAACATGGTTATGTAATGTTGTCCAAGATAACAGAGTTCAATGATTTTATCAAGTATGCCATAAAAGTCAACTTCATTTTCTCGATGATGAGATCCTCTCAAGCTAACTCCACTGTTCCTTGTTTTTTTCGATTCCCCATATGCATGTGTGTGGAATCGAAATCCATTCACCACATATGCATTATAAGTTTTAACAAGTTTGGAAGGTGGGTTACTCAATACACACAGCCGTTTGTCAATTTTATCAGCATGTCGAGACACCTAAAAATTTGTGAAATAATTATCAATATAGTAAACTATACATTGAATGAGTTTCTAAAAGATAAAGAATTTATGTTACCAGTTTTTGAAACCACTGAGAGAAATTTTTCAGTCGACGTTCTTCGAGAGCAGCTGCTGTAATTTGTGGAATTTGTTTCTTGATATGATTATCATACAACCTATAAAAACCAAAGTTATTTACTGTAACATAAATGATAGAATAAGTGATATAAACACTTACAGTACAACTGATGTCATCTCTTCACAGTTGAGCAGAACATACGTATGAGCTCTCTGATGTTCATCATCTGAAAGCCAGCGTTCATAAACTCCACCAAAACCAAGCTCTGACTGGTTGAGAATAGATAATTGAATTTCAATTTCATCAATATTCCTCTCATTCCATCCCATTCGGTTGTGTTTTGAAGGATACTCAGATTCAAAATAATGGGAGCAGAAAAAAGATATTTCCTCTTGCAAATAAGCTTCTGCAATAGATCCTTCAACAGGTGCTTTGTTACGTACTTTTCTTTTCAATTTTTGCATGCATCTTTCAAATGGGTACATCCATCGGAACTGTACCGGACCTCCACATTTGGCTCCATATGGAAAATGTAACATCAAATGTTCCATTGAGTCGAAGAAAGATGGCGGAAATATTTTTTCCAGTTTACATATAATTATAACAAAATCTTTTTCAAGTTTTCCTAGAGCATCATAATCTTCCATAGCCGCACAAATTTCCCAAAAAAAATGAGACATGTCTGTTATGGAATCCCAAATCACAGAATTCAAGAGACCTCTTAATCCAATGGGTAGAAGTCTCTCCATTATAACATGACAATCATGACTTTTTAATCCAGTAATATGACCATTCTTTACACATCTACCCAAATTAGAAGCACAGCCATCTGGAAGTCTCAAATCTGAAATCCACTGACAAAATAAAAAATGGTTTTCTTTAGACAGTGTATAAGCTGCTTTTGGTTTCAGTAACCTTTCTGTTCTGACATTCTCAAATAGTTCCAATTCTGGACGCCTGCAAATTTGGGCAAGATCTAAACGTGCATTTATATTGTCTTTGCTCTTTCCTGGCGTATCCAAAACTGTATGAAACAAATTATCAAAATAGTTCTTCTCAATATGCATGACATCTAACATGTGTCGGACCAACAGATCAGACCAATATGGAAAATCCCAAAATATGCTACGTTTAATCCAATTGTGTTCTTTCCCAAAACCAGAAATTTTCTGTTGGTTTATTGTGGGACCAAAAGTGATGGGAGGTAATGAAAATACAACTGATTTTAACTCCGAACCTGATAGCATTTTTGGAGGTCCATCCCTTTCAACTGTTCCTTTTCTGAAATGAGATCTGTTTCTGCGAAAAGGATGATCAGCTGGAAGAAATCTGCGATGACAGTCAAAATAACAAGGTTTCTTTCCATGAATGAGCATAAATGCTTTGTTCTCTACCATACAGTAAGGACATGATTTCTGACCATGTGTACTCCAGCCAGATAACATCCCATAAGTCGGGAAGTCACTTATTGTCCACATCAATGCTGCTCTCAGTATGAAATTCTGTTTCGTTGCAACATCATATGTACTGACACCAGTACTCCACAATAAATTTAATTCATCAATCAATGGCTTCAAATAAACATCAATATTTTTCTTCGGATGTCCTGGAATTAGTAAAGTCAAAAAGATATATGGCTCCTTCATCAACATCCATGGAGGTAAATTGTACGGAGTTAAAAAAACAGGCCAACATGAATATTGACTACCATAAGATCCAAACGGACAGAAACCATTAGTGGAAAGGCCCAGTCGAACATTTCTAGCTTCTAAAGCAAAGGATGGATGAACTCTATCAAAATGTTTCCATGAATCACCATCGGCTGGATGATTCAAGCTTTTATCGGTTGAAATATTCTCTTTATGCCATGACATCATTGTCGCTGTATTCTTAGACATGAATAAACGCTGAAGTCTGGATGTAAGCGGAAAATATCTCAACTGTTTTACAGGAATCAAACCAGACTTCCCGTGTTATCCTTCTTTATATCTCAGTTTCCCACATATAGGACAACTATCCAACGACTCATTTTCCCTAGAATATAAAAGGAAGTCATTTGAACATGCATGAATCTTCTGACAAGTAAGTCCCAAATTTCGAACCAGCCTCTTACTCTCATAATAATTTGCAGGTAAAACATTTCCTTCGGGTAACAGTGTTTTCAGCAAAGAAAATATCTGGTCAAAACAGGTGTTTGGCATTCCGTTATCTGATTTGATAGCCATAAATTTTGCAACTGCTTCTAATTTGCTCATCTTGCAGCCAGGATATAATGCATCCTCAGCAGATTTCAACAACTCATAAAATTCAGACGGTGCCAACTCAGGATTTGAAGCTATATCAGCCGGAGTTTCTGTATGTTGAATAGATGAACCTGCAACATCATGTACTAAATCTTGAAACCGGGATGGATCCGGAATCAAGTTGGTATCACCTGCTCTGGAACTGCGTTCACCGTGTTGATACCAAAAAATATAATCTGGTTGAAAACCAAAACGCAAGAGATGTTCTCCCACTTTGTCAAATGTGTCAAACGTTCTCAATGCACATTTTCTGCAAGGGCATTTTATTTTTCCTTCTGAAACAAATTCTGAATTTGATGCCGCAAATGATAAAAAAATCTCTACACCCTCAACATATACTGGATTTAAACCAGAACCGTTTGGATTTCTACGTTGATTTATCCATATGCGGTCACCTAATAATGATTGTTGACGACCTCGTTCTTCCACATTTCTCAATAAAATATAAAAGCATTACTGGTTTTGAATAATTTGTTAGAAAAAACACTCAAGTAAAGATTGAATATATTGAGAATAAAGCAAAACATGTTACAAATATTGATAATTTTAATATTATATTGATTTTTTATTATTTTAATAATACTAATATAATTTTTTCATAAACATTAATTATATAATAATAACATTATTACATTATTAGTATATTTTATTATTATTATTAAAATAACATAATTTTTTATATTATATACAATTCTCATTTCATCTGTGTGTTTAACATTCTGTCTCCACATGTAATATTTACATTCACTTTCACCTCTCCATTGGTGAGTAGGTTGATAATTTTGAAAAAGAATGCGAATATTACATGTGGAGACAGAAAACACACAGATGAAAAGAGAATTGTATATAATATAGAAAATTAAATTATTTTAATATTAATAATAAAATATACAAATAATGTACTAATGTTATTATTCGTAAATATTGGTAATTATTCCAAATTATTGGTAATTATTTCTAATTATTGGTAAGTATTCCTAATTATTGGTAATTATTGGTAATTATTACTAATTATTGGTAATTAATACTAATTATAGGTAATTATTACTAATTATTGGTAATTAATACTAATTATTGGTAATTAATACTAATTATTGGTAATTATTACTAATTATTGGTAATTATTACTAATTATTGGTAATTATTACTAATTATTGGTAATTATTACTAATTATTGGTAATTATTACTAATTATTGGTAATTATTACTAATTATTGGTAATTATTACTAATTATTGGTAATTATTACTAATTATTGGTAATTATTGGTAATTATTGGTAAGTATTGTTAATTATTCGTAATTATTGGTAATTATTACTAATTATTACTAATTATTGGTAATTATTACTAATTATTACTAATTATTGGTAATTATTACTAATTATTGGTAATTATTACTAATTATTGGTAATTAATACTAATTATTGGTAATTAATACTAATTATTGGTAATTAATACTAATTATTGGTAATTATTACTAATTATTGTTAATTATTACTAATTATTGGTAATTATTACTAATTATTGGTAATTATTACTAATTATTGGTAATTATTACTAATTATTGGTAATTATTACTAATTATTGGTAATTATTACGAATTATTGATAATTATTACTAATTATTACTAATTATTGGTAATTATTACGAATTATTACTAATTATTGGTAATTATTACCAATTATTGGTAATTATTACCAATTATTGGTAATTAATACCAATTATTGGTAATTAATACCAATTATTGGTAATTAATACCAATTATTGGTAATTATTGGTAATTATTACTAATTATTGGTAATTATTGGTAATTATTGGTAATTATTTGTAATTATTGGTAAATATTGTTAATTATTACTAATTATTGGTAATTATTACTAATTATTGGTAATTAATACTAATTATTGGTAATTAATACTAATTATTGGTAATTAATACTAATTATTGGTAATTAATAATAATTATTACTAATTATTGGTAATTATTACTAATTATTGGTAATTATTACTAATTATTGTTAATTAATACTAATTATTGGTAATTAATACTAATTATTCCTAATTATTACTAATTATTACTAATTATTAGTAATTATTGTTAATTATTGTTAATTATTACTAATTATTACTAATTATTTGTAATTATTACTAATTATTACTAATTATTACTAATTATTAGTAATTATTACTAATTATTAGTAATTATTAGTAATTATTAGTAATTATTACTAATTATTAGTAATTATTACTAATTATGAGTAATTATTACTAATTATTAATAATTATTACTAATTATTGGTAATTATTAATATTTATTATTAATTATTACTAATTATAGGGAATTATTAGTAATTATTACCAATTATTGGTAATTATTGGCAATTATTACTAATTATTGGCAATTATTACTAATTATTGGCAATTATTGGTAATTATTGGCAATTATTGTTAATTATTACTAATTATTGGTAATTATTGGAAATTATTGGTAATTATTGGCAATTATTGTTAATTATTGGTAAGTATTGTTAATTATTACTAATTATTGGTAATTATTGGTAATTATTACTAATTATTGTTAATTATTACTAATTATTACTAATTATTGGTAATTATTACTAATTATTACTAATTATTGGTAATTAGTACTAATTATTGGTAATTATTCCTAATTCTTACTAATTATTGGTAATTATTACTAATTATTGGTAATTAATACTAATTATAGGTAATTATTACTAATTATTGGTAATTAATACTAATTATTGGTAATTAATACTAATTATTGGTAATTAATACTAATTATTACTAATTATTACTAATTATTGGTAATTATTCCTAATTTTTCCAAATTTTTCCTAATTTTTGGTAATTATTGCTAATTATTACTAATTATTGGTAATTATTGGTAATTATTGGTAATTATTGGTAATTATTGGTAATTATTGGTAATTATTGGTAATTATTCCTAATTATTACTAATTATTCCTAATTATTACTAATTATTCCTAATTATTACTAATTATTACTAATTATTACTAATTATTACTAATTATTACTAATTATTACTAATTATTACTAATTATTACTAATTATTACTAATTATTCCTAATTATTACTAATTATTCCTAATTATTACTAATTATTCCTAATTATTACTAATTATTACTAATTATTGGTAATTATTGGTAATTATTACTAATTATTACTAATTATTGGTAATTATTGGTAATTATTACTAATTATTACTAATTATTGTTAATTATTGGTAATTATTCCAAATTATTGGTAAGTATTACTAATTATTGGTAATTATTACTACTTATTGGTAATTATTACTAATTATTGGTAATTATTACTAATTATTGGTAATTATTACTAATTATTGATAATTATTACTAATTATTACTAATTATTGGTAATTATTACTAATTATTACTAATTATTCTTAATTATTGATAATTATTGATAATTGTTCCTAATTATTAGTAATTAAATGAATAATTATCAATAATTAGGAATAATTACCAATAATTACAAATAATAACATTATTAATATATTTTATTATTAATATTAAAATAATATAATTTTCTAATTTATATACAATTCTCCTTTCATCTGTTCGTTTTCTATCTCCACATACAAATAATACATGTGAAGACAGCAAACACGCAGATGAAAAGAGAATTGTATATATATAAAAAATTATATTATTTTAATATTAATAATAAAATAGACTAATAATGTAATAATGTTATTATTCCTAATTATTGGTATTTATTACTAATTATTAATATTTATTCTTAATTATTAAAAATTATTACTAATTATTTCTAATTACCATTAACTATGAACAATACTAATAATTTAAATTTATTAAGTAATAAAACAATGTAAACATAATTAAATTACAACTAATTAAGAATAATTGAAACTAATAAAAAATTAAAAATAAATATTAAATTAAAATGAACATAAATACCTTGAAAATTGATCTGCTCTGATCGTTCTTCAAAACTTTAATATCAGCTCCGGAGAAAAAAATTACACTGGAAAAAAACTGAACTCTAGAAATATAATTTTGAGAGAAGGAGAAGATAGAGAATGAGAATGAAATGAAAAAAACGGATGGGGGTATTTATAGGTTAGATTATTTGCGACGGTACCCGTCGCAAATACCTTAGCCAACATTTATTACGGTCAACGGGTAAATAGTTATTTGCGACGGGACCCGTCGCAAATAACCACCTGCCGACATATTATTTGCGACGGGGGAATATTCCCGTCGCAAATACCTTTTACCGCCGCCGGTTATTTGCGACGGGAATATTCCCCCGTCGCAAATAAGTTTCCCGCGATTTGGCGCGCAAACCGCGCCAGTCCTTTTGCGACGGGGAAAGCTGTCCCGTCGCAAAAGGCTACTTATTTGCGACGGGCAAATAACCCCGTCGCAAATAAGTTTTTAACAGGACTATTTGCGACGGGAATAATTCCCGTCGCAAATAACCCGTCGCAAATGCCCTTTTTTCCCGTAGTGTTTGTGGGAGACATATGCTGAGCCAACTAGGTCATATCATGCATAGTAAAAAAAAAAGGTTTTTTCTTGACACCGACCCTCTATCTCTAATATCCTGGGAGTTTTATGGATATTCGGACTTCCCCAAACATATAGTTTGGTTTTTGAAAGGAATGTACCTGAATATGAAAGGGGCATTTCATGTCGAAATTACTCGATAACGGGTAGTAACATTTTCCTCAAGCAGGTCTGACCCATATGCTAATGGAAATATTTTTTTGATACATTTATTCCCAAGACATAAGGTTTGGGTGTCACAATGTATCTCATCCAAATGATAATTATATCATACTTAGTTCTTTATATGGATGTTCATGTTCCTGTATGACCCCTACACGTGAAAGGGGTGACATTTTTATGTCATGGTCAGACCTAGGTTTTAGGATCCAGGCTTCACTACGTATCATATGATGGTAGGAATCAAGCTAGAATTGGTTCTTAAAAATCATGCAGTTTAGTGTCATGTGACTAGGACATCAACCATGTAGTTTAATGTAATGCATCTAGTACCACATTGGTTCTTGCAGTTTATGGTCAAATATTTAAGACCATATATCATAGGAATGATGCACAATTAAAGGATCATCTCTCCAGGTTGTTTTTACATGCCTCAGATGTGAAGTGGGTAAAAGTAAATCATGATTCCAGGGGTTCTCGAATCAGGAAAAATGGTATGGTGAAAAATACATTGGGGCTTATGGAGATAGAAGATGCCTCTCCTGAGGATATATTTGCCTTCGGTTGATATGCCTTTTTTATGGGAAACTTATGCAGAGCCAATTGGGCCATACTAGGAATAGTCAATAAAAGGTTCCCCTAGGACACTAACCCTCCATTATCGATGACCAGAGGAAGACCATGGAGATCCAAAATTTCCTGGGACACATAGTATGATAAATGGAAAGAATTTTTCCACGTGCATAAGAATCATTCAAACCGCGATTGTCTTGGAAGTGTGGAGTTCCCTAAATGGATATTGTAACACCACCAAACTTTATAGTATGTCTCTTTTAAAATTTAATTTATTTGATAGAAATCATTTCACACAACACCATGCTTAAATATACATTCAAATACAATTAAATATCATTATTTTAAAATGACTATTATAACCTAGAAATTAAATTTAAAGGAATAAAAATTATTAAAAAATTATGAAATTATATATTATATATTTAATAAAATGTTTTTACGTTAATTCAAATGATTTTATAGGCATAAGATAAGAATGAATCTAATTTTATGCATTAAAAGGCTATATTTTTCTAAACATAGGTTTTCCACCTTTTAATGGATTTTTTTAAAATCTAAAATTAGAACTTTTCTAAATTATATTTGAAAAAATAAACATTATTTTTGAAATTGTAGTAAAAAAATTTACTTTGGTTAAATTTTTGGTATTTTTCTCATAACACTCATTTTTTATGAATAGTGATGTGATCATTGGAATAATAATGTAACCATTAGGAATAATAATATAACCAATAGAATAACAACCTCACCCGTAAAAGTATAAATAAAATTTAGGAATTTTATTAATGAATGTATGATATAATTACATCATATTATAACAAAATAAAGATTTGAAAAATTATTAATTAAGTGTTGATATTTTTTAAGTCATAAATAATTAATTAGAATTTTATAATAAGTAAAATAATTTTAAAAAAAGATTATTTTTCTAAAATGTATTCATAAATTAATATTTTTTTCTTATTATTTTAATATAATTTTATGATACTTTAGTTAATTTTTTGAAGTGTTGTAAAATCATTAATATTTTTAAAATATGTATTTTTCAAGTGAATGGTTACTTTTATTAAAAATTAAATTTATCATATTTAGAAAATTATTTTCATTAAATGGAGTTCATTTTTGAATTATACTTGTCAAAAAATAGTTAGGGTGAATTTTTGGGTTTTTTCTAAAATAGTTGAATTTTTGGTGAATATTGAGATACGGTAATTTACGGTATAAGTAAATAAATGAATTATTGAGTCATGGATGATGTATGGATGAGGTAATAACCCATTGGTTCGAATTAAAATGAATTATTTACTTTATTTATCCACAATAATTGTCACTATTGATTGTCTTGAGTGAAAATAATACAATAATGAATAAAATGTTAAAAAAAGACTCATATCTTCCACTATAAATACCACCCCTCACCTCCTCTTCTCCTCAAACCATCCAAGATTTGATCCTTGTCCAAATTATAAAAAAGACTATTCCCAAGTAATTCCCACACGTATAGGATCCTTTGGTCTCAAAAAAAGACCAAACTCAAGTCCCTCAAGGAGGTTATCAAGGAGCAGAATTCAAGAGGTAAAAATCCTTATTCTTTTATTTTATTTTCTTTTCAATTTATTTTATTTTCTTATCCTTCCCTCACATTCCCTATACAAAGATACATGAAAAATACCATATCATTTATATAATATAATTATATCATGTTAATGAAAGATCCATCATCATACTCTTTTTTCTCTCTTTTATTTTATAAAGGAAAACATCACCTGTGATGTGTCAATTTACCAACTTCATGGATTATGCATTTTCATTTTCCATTAAAAACTTCAATGCTGGTCATAAAAAAAATTTATGGTTAAAAAAATTATAATATATGTATTAAATCCTATTTAATGTTGTTTAACCATCATATACACATGATGTTAATTAATAAAATAAAACTAGTTTATGATTATAGAAAAACCGCAAAAATAATCTAAACGATTATCACTAACATATTATCTAATAATTCATCCTCACCCCAAATATCCAAATGATTAACATAAACATTTAAAATTATATAAGTTCATTAATAAAACATAATTCCAATTTTGGATATTTGTTTCGATTTCACATTATCTTTCATACATGAATACAAGTAAACCGATCATGAAACCCAAAAAAACGAACGCTCTCGAATGATAATATTGTATCTTATAACTCATAAAAAAGACCATAAATAAACTTAATAAAATTATATTAAATCAAATACATGTATAAAATTTTCTTGATTAATTATTTAATGGATTTAAATTGATTATAAATGACATTAAGATCAAGTACAGAACACATTCAGACATAAAGTAAGGGGTTTCTCATCACACTTTTATTTCTATGAGGTTTCCCTTATTCGATACTTATTTCTTGTATGAGGTGTATGTATACTTTCATTTGATATTTAATATCATTAATATTTTTAAATTAATTGTATTATATTTTTCATTTCATGATTATTAATTTTTGCGCATACAATTTGATTGATTACTAAGTGGTTAGGGATTCTTCCTGAATCTCCATTTTTCATTCTAGTTACTCTCTCTCCCTCTCTCTTTATCTACCCAAATTTAATTATTAATTATTTTTATGAACTCTTCATAATTTATGATTTTATTTTTAAAATATATTTACCTAACTCAATTATCCTTTATTTGATTTTAAATACATGTTTTATAAGTATTTCCTTTTCAATTCCTCCCAGTAAGCAAGCCCGATTTATGGGAACTTCCCAATTTCATACCCATTTTCTTGTACCATACATAATATACAATAAACTAAAAATATTTTTCTAAAATCACAAATTTTATCCTGAAACAATATCTTTGTTCATCTCTGGTTTTATACAAACAATTATTCCTTTTTCTATTTTAAAGTCTCTTTAATGTTTACCCTTAAACCGCACTAAAGTGTTCATTTCTTAAGTTTCTTAAAAACCCTTTTAAATGTTTTTCACTTCATTTGGACTTTATTTATTCTTGAAACATAATATCATTTTCTTTACCTTTAAATTTATTAGGTTTACATGTTTAAAATCTGATTTTATGAAAAATGGAATGATTCTACAAAAGAACTCTTATTTCAAAAGTAAAAAAGGTGTTTTCTCGTCTCATTTTTACTTCCAATAGATATATGCCTTGTTCATCACTTATTAATTATGTGTGGTTTATGTACTTCCCTTGATATATCATATCATGACTCTTCTTATTCTCATGATACTATATGTTTCTTTTAATGTTATTCCCTTCATAGGTATTATGATTTAAATATTTCAAAGTGATATGGGACACTTTGGAATGTCGAAAGATTATTTTCCTGAAGAAAATTTCAATAGTCTCATATAAAAGTGTCTTTATCTATGTTTAATCTTACACTCAATAAAGATATTTTTATAAATCATATTTCTCATCAATTTAATCTATGTATGAAGAATTATTTATACTTGTAATGACTTGTGAGCACCATTATAGCCCCTCAATGCATCGATAAGTCTCATGAGACAAACCAGTTGGTGAAAACCCATTCACGTTTGTTTCCAAATAGAATCATATGGGTCTATAACCATATAATTAAACCATATTGATGATATAATGGTTCATTTTCGAGATACATGACATCCAATATTGAATCATTTCCTTCATTTAGTAATATATTATTATTATCTATAGGATTTTCACTATGACAAAATCTTTGGATCTATTTTCATTATCAGTGTATTGATGAAATGTGTTTTTATGATTATTTACCTTTATATAATGTATATTAATTATTGAATTTACTGTGCTTATTATTGTTTCATATAAACCTTACTAAGTGTTTGATCTCACCCTTATTATGTTTCCTTTCCCCAGGTTATGTATAAGAAAACATTGAATAACCTTTCAAGGATGCAATTTATTTTAGTTTATTATGTATCATATTTTATTTTCTTTTCCCAATGTATTATGTGTATCATGTATATAATACGTTTTTCTAAGACTGCTGAACTAATCGGTCCTTTAGGAATTGATTCCTTATAATAATTCCAAAGTAATAAAATAATGCACCGGCACTAGGATTTTGTGGTTGGGGTGTTACAGTTGGTATCAAATGAAGTTTAGTAGAAACCTTGGAAAGTAGATTTAGAAAAAATAGATTATGGAGAACAACCCTAAGACAGACTTTGAGGATAATCATATAAGGACATCCTATAATTTTGTTAAGGTAAATATTATGTGGGTATTCATAGCAATGCATCTCTCTCTAGATACTATATGTTGATTTGGTTTTATAACATATGTACCTAGGGGTAACAACTCCAAAAATGTGTCTCATGCTTGACTTGGGGTAACCTGGTGCATGACAATAGGTCTTACTATGCACTTGGTTTGACACACCTAGGGAATATTCTTAGGATAATTCACATTTTATTTACAAACCATCATGAATGATTTGAATATATAATGAAAATTAATAACCTAAGTTAAACCTAAGGTGTTTTAGGTTGAAAATAAGGTGGCATTATATCCTATAAATTATTATACATTTTTCTCACTATGAATACTGTTACTCACACTATGTTTTTTGGTTTTAGTCTACGGATGGAACCCAAAGGATTCTAGTTAACATTGAATGTGATGTACAAGGTGGTGGTGATGAAATACCAAATGGGATGTTAATAGGAGTAAATAATATTGTGTTCATGACTAATTAGTTTTATAGGAATATTATTATCAACTTATAACATTAACAAATCCCGAACTCACCAAAGAAGAGACAAATAAAGTTTTCTAAGATCTCTTGTGATAGAGACCATTGAGAAAAGAAGGCTCGATTTTCATCATGCAAGAAATGTGGAAGGAGAAACCCAAGAAAGTTTCTCATCTAAATCTCTGAATACTTTTTGTGTGGGAAATAAGGACATAAAACAAAGAATTTCTGAGGAAAAAAGAAAAGTATGATCGAATGAAATAAAAATTATCCTAAGAATTTATTTCTAGTTTATTTCCTTAAATGCGGGGATCATAGGAATTAATCGAGTCAATGACCACTTCTGTAGGATAAACTCTAGACCAAGGAAGGACCTATGTGGAAATAAATGGATGAAGTATTTATGGTAAAAATGGTAAAACTCCTACCACTAGCCTACATGAAGTCCTTATTAGCCTGATTTTTTTTGTTAAAATATCTAATGGGTAAAGGATATTTTGATTTTAGGGATGTTTTTTATCAAATAGATAACCATGGGATTAGAAAATGATTTGGTGATTAAGCGATTAATGTTATTTCAAAAATATGTTCGCTATTTTGGGAATATTATAAGATTAAGTTAAACATAATATTATGAGGAATAAAGGTTAAATTTTATCTTAGAGTCAAATATGATTTTATTACAGATATATAGTGATTCAGGTTATTTATGGAAATGATTATCACATGTTAGAGACTATGTGATTTAGGAAATTAAATTTTTTGGTATGAGACATTATGAATGATTGAGGTTATTCAGAAGACTATATGATGAAATCCTTCCTATTTTTGGGTTTCAATCATATTATATATATTTTTGGAATGATGGTTATTTTATGAATGAACTATGTTTAACATTGGGTATTACTATTGAATTTTGGAGACTAATTATTTTTCATCATATAAATCATTATTCTTTTTGGGGAATTATGCTATCTTATCCTAGAAATTTTGGTTTTTGGTAATGTATAAAGACAAGAGGAATAAATAATTATACATTTTTTTTATTTAGTGATCTATAGAAGTTGATTCAAATTCCTCAAGATTTATAAAATCCTCTTGAACATTAATTTATAGGTGCAAGGGATGAAGTGAAAATAGACCGAAAGAAACAATGGATGAGATTATTTTAATGAAACAGGATTTAATAAGTAAGTTTATTTTCTCAAGTTCTTATATGAATATTAAAAGAATACATCATCTTTTGGAAAAATATTTTGGAACAAAAACATTATTTGTTTACTTTTATTTCTAATAAATCAATGGTATTTTAACCGATCACAAATTTATGGATTTTTTATTCTTAACTTTCTAATGATCACGTTCTCTATCACTCTCTGTCAGAACTTAATAGTTATATTTCTCTTCCTTGACCATGTTATCACTTTCCATAAATTATTTCCTACCCAAAATCCTTGTTTTTTGGTAACATTCACATTTCCATTTCCCTCTTATTAAGAAGATATTTTATTAACCCTATTTCTTATGTGGGTTTCACAAAAAATAATTTTGAAGTATCAACCTTTGATTTTGAACACACTTTAAAATTATTGGGATGTAATTTATTGAAGGATGAGAGAATGTAACATTAAAAAATTTTATAGTACGTCACTTTTTTAATTTTAATACTTTGAAATCAAACATTTCAGACAATACCAAGCTTAAACAAACAATCATTATTTTAAAACAACTATTATAACGTAACCATTAAATTGGTGGGAATGTGTAGTATTAAAAAAAATTATGAAATTATATATTATATATTTAATCAATTTTTTACATTCATTCAAATTATTTTATAGGAATAAGATAATAATTAATCTAATTTTATGCATCAAAGGGTTATATTTTTCAAAACACAGTTTTACTACCTTTTAATGGAGAACTTGTTTTAAATCTAAAATTTAACAATTTTAGAAATTATATATGTAAAAATGAACATTATTTTTGAAAAAATAATAACAAAATTTACTTTGGTGAAATTTTTGGTATTTTTTTGATAACTTTAATTTTATGATGAATTGTACTGTGACCGTTGGAATAAAAATGTGGCCATTAGAAATAATAATATGACCAATAGAATAGTAACCTCAACCATAAAATTATAAATAAAATTTTGGAATATTATAAATGAAATTATGATATAATTATATCATGGTATAAGTAAGTAAATATTTTAAAAATTATAAATTAAGTGTTTGTATTTTTGTAAGTCATAAATATTTTATTATAATTTTGTAATTAACAAAATAATTAAAAATAAAATTTATTTTAATAAAATTTATTTATAAATTTATATTTTTTTGTCTTATGATTTTAAGATAATTTTATGAGACATTAGTTAATTTTTTGAAGTGTTATGAAATCAGTTATAATTTTGAAATCTGTATTTTTTGAGTAAATGATTATTTTAATTAAAAATTAAATTTATCATATTTAGAAAATTATTTTCATAATATGGAGTTCATTTTTTAATTCTAAACATCAAAAAAATGGTTAGGGTTAATTTTTTGTGACTTTCTAAAATAGTTGAATTTTTGTGAATAGTGAAATATGGTAATTTACGGTATAAGTAAATAAATGAATTATTGAGTCGTGGATGATGTATGGATGAGGTAAGAACCCATTGGTTCGAAATAAAATTCATTATTTACTATATTTATTCACAATAATCATCACTATTGTATTGAGCCAAAATATAAAACAACAATGAATAAAATATTGAAAAAACACTCCTATTCTTCACTATAAATACCACCCCTCACCTCCTCTTCTCCTCACACCTTTCAAGCTTTGATACCTATCCAAATTCTACCCAATACTATTCTTAAGTAAATCACCCACATCCTAGAGCATCTTTCTGAATAAAATACCAAACTCAATTCCCTCAAGGAGGTTCTCAAGGAGGATAATTCAAGAGGTAAACATCCTCTTTCTTTTATTTTCTTTTCTTTTCAATTTATTTTATTTTCTATTCCTTCCCTAACATACCATATCCAAAGAGTCATGATAACTCTAGTATCATTTATATACTCTAATTATATTATTTTAATGTAATATCCATCATCATACTTCTCTCTCTCTCTCTCTCTCTTTTATTCTATAAATTAAAACATCACTCGTGATGTGTCAATTTAGTGACATCAAGGATGATGCATTTTCATTTTTCATTGAAACCTTAAATTATGTTCATAAAACCAATTTTATGGTTAGAAAAATTATAATATATGTATTGTAACCTATTTAAGGTTCTATATCCATTATATACACATGATTTTAATTAATAAAAAAACTTGTTTGTGATCATTGAAAACTTGCCAAAATAATCTAAAAGATTATCAATAACGTCTTATATAATGATTCATCCTCACCCCAAATAACCAAATTATTTATATAACCATTTAACCTTATTTAATTTAATTAATAACATATAATTTTATTTCTGAATATTCATTTCCATTTCATAATATCTTTCGTATATGTTTACAACTAAACAGATCATGACAACCAAGGAAACAAATGCTCCTCAATGATAAAATTGTATCTTATAATTCATCAAAAAGACCATTAATAAACATGAAAAAAATTATATTAAATAAAATAAATGTATAAAAGTTTCTTTATTAATTATTTAATGGATGTATTTTGATTATCCAGGACATTAAGATCAAGTGAAGAACACTTTCAGACATAAGGTAGGGGTTTTTAATATAACTTTTATTTCTGTGAGATTTCCCTTATTCACCACTTATTTCTTGTATGTGTTGTATGTAAAATTCCACTTGATATATAATATCATTAATATTTTTGTGTTCATGGTATTCTATGTTTCATTTAATGATTATAAACTTTTGGGCATACAATTTGATTGATTATAATATGGTAAGGGATTCTTCCCGAATCTCCATTTTTATTCGAGTTACTCTCTATCTATATATAATCCAATGTAATTATTAATTATTATTATTTACTCATAATAATTGTTATGTTTATGTTACAAATATAGTTACCTAACTCAATTTCCCTTTTTTTGATGGGAAATACATGTTTTATAAGTATTTCCTTTTCAATTCCTTTTGATAAGCAAGCCCAATTTAAGGGAACTTCTCAATTTATTACCCATTTTAAAGTACCATACATAATTAGTTTCAAATTGAAAATATTTTACTAAAATCACTCATTTTATCATGAAAAACTATCTTTGTTAATTTATACTTTTATATAAAC
This sequence comes from Viscum album, assembly GCA_963277665.1. Classification (NCBI taxonomy): domain Eukaryota; kingdom Viridiplantae; phylum Streptophyta; class Magnoliopsida; order Santalales; family Viscaceae; genus Viscum; species Viscum album. Next base: position 75,314,924 of record OY728163.1, on the reverse strand, counting down.
AATTATTCATTTTCCCGTTTTAAAGACACTTTAATGTTTTCCCTTAAACCACGCTAATGTGTTCATTTCTCAAGTTTGTTAACAACTATTTTTAATGGGTTTTCACACCATTTAGACATAATTTATTCCTAAAATAAAATTTTATTGTCCTTATATTTTCATTTTTAGGTTCACATGTTTAAATTCTTATTTTATAATAAATAAAATAATTTTTCAAAATAATTATTCTTTTCAAAATAAAAAAATTGTTTTTCTCATATCTTTTTTACTTATGAGAGATATATACCTTATTCATCACTTATTCCTTTGTTTTTTGAATGTAATACTGTTGATATATCATATCATGACTCTTCTTATTCTCATGATATTATAAGTTTCTTTTAATGTTATTCCCTTCATAGGGATTATGATTTAAATGTTTCAAAGTGGTATGAGAAACTTTGGAATGTTTAAATATTATTCTCCTTAAGAAATTTTCAATGGTATCATTTGAAAGTATCTTTATCTATTTTGAATATTCCACTCAAAAAATATATTTTAATAATTAATATTTTTCATGATATGAATATATGTATGAATAATGCATTGGACTTTCATTGAAGGGTGGGGCATGCTATAACCCCTTGATCCATCAATAAGTCTCATGAAACAAAATAGATGGTGAAAAAACCTTTATTTTTATTTCTAAATAGAATCAAATATGTTTCTACAAACATAATTATACCATATTTATGGTAAAATGGTTCATATTGCAGATACATGATGTGCAATAATAAATCATTTCATTTATTCAATAATCTATTATTATTATCCAAAGGATTTTCACAATGAAAAAATATATGGATGAATTTTCATTCTTATTGTATTGATGGAATGCATTTTTCAGATTACTTACCTTGCAATAATGTCTATGCCTTGTTGACTTCACTTTGCTAATTATTATTTCATATAAACCTTAACGAATGTTTGATCTCACCATTGATATATTTCCTTTCCATGAGTTATGAAAAAGAAAACATTGAATAAGCTTTCAAGGATGATGTTTTTTTTCAATTTATTATGTATCATGTTTTATTTTATTTTTCCAAATATATTATAGGTATCAAGTATGTAATTTGGTTTTTCAAGACTTATAAACTAATCGGTCTTCCAGGATTTGATTCCTTATAATCATGCCAATTTAATAAAATAATGCACCAGATATGAGATTATGGGGTCAGGGAGTTATATATATTACTCTAATGTAGGGGGAAATTCCTTTTTTAATTCATGGATCTGTGAATGGGGAACCCATATTAAGATCTCCTATATTGATCTTTGTTTTTACACAGGGGATAGGGACATGTGATTATCTTTACCCTGTGCCTCAGACAAGGATATGAGTTTTAGATGTTTCTATTTATCTTGTTAAAACAAGAATCATTCCACATGTAGTTGTTGAGGTACCATTTAGTTTAATGTCATGTAGTGAGTACATTATCTATGTAGTTTAACATCATGTGATAGGGACGTTGTTGAATGTGGGTGCCCTAGACCCAACTTGTTTTGTACTTTGATTACTGTTACATGTATTCAGTTTGTTTTATACATGTATTTATCTTTCCATGATAGTGTAGATACTTCTGCATCCACTTTATTAATGGCAATGTACTTAGATTACCTGTCGCATCAAATGGTTATAGCCGGTCCCAAGCTATAATGAGAACCCTGAGATGCCATGATAGTAATCTTAAAGTAACGTCCTATGGTCCAGTTACATCATTCTAAAAGGACACAGATGATGTGTGACCATCAGGTGCTGGGGGCTCATAAGCATTGAGACTTCATCTCATGAAGTTCGCACTTGATGATCTCTAGCTATCGAGATCATGAGGACATACCCGCTTAATAGGAACACCACATGTTTCTGGTGTCATTGGTCATTCCTATCTACGGACATGTGTAATGGTCTCCTGACTTGAGATTATTATCAATGAATGTCATTTAATTACGTACATTTGATATAAGGTGAAAACCATGGCGATAAGTCGTGGTGAGGTAGTTTATATCAGGTACATCATTAATGGCATGACATTGATTGAATGATCGAGAAAGGATTTGTCACTTCCGAGTTTAGGACGAGATATCTCGGGCTTGTTTGATTAGGATGGTTGCACCTTCATTAAATCCATGGCCATGGTAGTGGAAGGTAATACCGTCTGGACAAATCAACAAACAAAATAAAGAAAATGAAGAATGATGACACTGAGTATGAATTCTTCTTTATTGAGATATCGATGAAGAAGAGATTATATTACATAGATTGTGTTCATGGGAAGCCAGTCGTTGCTTTGACTTTGCCTTATCTCTATAGGGGCCTTGATGGGTTACTAGACCCCGCTCTAGGTCGGTGATATTATTCACTGCTATTGAGATAAGGGCCTAGAGGGTAACACACAATAGCTCTTTGACAATCTGCCCTATTCTGATTAATATGATTATAGGGCTTGGTGGGCCCCACCACGAGGTCCGGGTATTATCCAAGTCCTATGGATCACCAAGTAATAAATAAATTCTTTTATTATTCATGTTTGGAATAATTCGCTGAATTTATTTATAACATGTATTTACGAGTGATTAGGTAAATACATGGATAAATATTAATCAGACATATATTTATATCTTGGGTTTGATTAATATTATCAGGCGGTGCGGGTCGAGTTAGACTCATGTTTATCATGTAATATATAATTATATATATTGCAGTTCAGTGATAAATAATAAATATTATTTATGGCATAATTTAATTTGTCATAAATAATTATTTATAATATATATATAGTGAATGTTTAATACATGGGTTCCGGGAACCCTTACCACTTATTTTAGATATTCCCTATATATATTAAGAGAGAGGCTCTCCCCTTGTAACTATTCATCCGTTGGAATTGAGAACCTCTCTCTCCTCCTGAGTTCTAGAGAGAGACTCTCTCAAACTAGCAAGTTCTTCAAGTTCCTCCTTCACAGATCGAAGGCACTAGTTTTGTGGTGACCATCGCTGCATCGAAGTGTGTGTCGAAGATCCGCGCTATCACCCGAATCTTGATGAATGGTGCGCGAGCAGATTTGCGAGGCGTGTCTGGACGATCTAGAGGGCTTCATCGTCAGAGTCTTCGAGCAACGACCGCTAGCGTCCTGCACGTCAATTCTGAACAAGGTAAATGTTCAAGTTTATTTTTGTGCTCCTAAAGAACCTTGCGAGATCCTCGAACCAAGCTGGGACAAGATCACCAGAGTTGACAGGGTTATGTTACTCCGGTGAAGCAAAAAAATTTAAAATCCCGGCTCAGAGGCTTCCGCTGCGCAGTCCTGGTACCTCATAGTTGTATAAGAGGGATCACAAAGTTTTTCTAAGTCAAAAACATTAAAATGCATTAAATTTAATTGCGGGGGTGTTAAAATGGTTCATTCGGATTCGAACGCGCGTCATTTCGATTTCGAATGATCAAGATACGATCATTTGAAAATTTTATCGGATCGACGTCGCAAGTTTTCGGTTCATTTGATGTTTATCTAAAATTGAGAATTAACATCAAAAAAATTATTTTAATTATAAAATTTTATAATAAATATTTTATTATAATTTTATAATAATAAAATATATATAAGGAAAAAGACCAAGACCCCAAAATGGGGGTCTTCCTCCTTTTAATTAAAAAATAGGGGAGTAGAAAATACCCAAAACGGGGTCTTCTCCTTTTGTTAAAAAAATGGCTGGAAATTTTGTCTAAAGGAAAATATTTTTAAAAAAAATGGGGAAGTGGGGAGGAAGACCCTTACAGGTCTTCTCTCCAGCGGCGCACCAAGGGAGGCCAAAACCCTAGGCCTCCCTTCCCCCTCCACCGATCCAGCACCACGCCGCGCTGCCGCCGACCTCCCCTTCGCCGGACCGACCTCGCGCTAGCCTTCCCCGCACCGGACCGACCTTGCGCCGGCCTCCCCTTCACCGGACAGACCTCGTGCCAGCCTCCCCTTCGCTGGAGAGCCCTCGCGCCGGCCTCTCCTTCGTCGGACCAACCTCGCGCCGGCCTTCCCCGCGCCGGACTGACCTCACGTCGGCCTCCCCTTCACCGGACAGACCTCGCGCCGACCTCCCCTTCGCCGGACTGCCCTCGCGCCAGCCTCCCCTTCTCCGGACGCAGTCCGCGTCGGACAGGCTCCTGCCGGAAGCCACCCACCACTCTGCTGGACCGCTTTGCACATCTCGCTCCCCGACCCCTTGCCAGACTTCCTCCGGGCCGCGCCGGACCGGCTCCGTCCAGCCACCCCGGACCATCACTGGAGCAGCGGGTTGTCAAGAGATGCAGCCGTCGTGAGAAGCATTGGACGTCGTGGTTATGTCGCGGTCACACCACGATCGCGCCGCGGTCACGCCGCAGTTCCAGGACAACATCCCACGGCGGGACGCAGACCCGCCAGACTCCTCTCCGGTTAGAGGTAACCTGCACTGAATTAATTTTAATTAATTTAGTTTTTTTTTTAAATTTAATTAATTGGAATTAATTTAGGGATTTAGAATATTTTAATCCGAAAATATTAATTTAATTTAAGTTTAGAATTAAATTAATGGTTTAATTTAATTTCATTTTTGGAATTAAAATTAAATTAAACAAATGGAACCGATAAAAAAATTATTTGAATTTAATCAAATTCATTTAATTTATTAGAACACCCTCGCATAATTTAAATTTATTGCAATTTAATATTTATTGTGCTTTTACCCCGACTGGTCTTGAGATTTTGACCGACCTATGTATGTATGACATGTATTTATTTATTTAATTATTTATTCAATGCGTGCGATGATTGTAATATTTAATTAGATAAATGACGGTCTGCGAATCGTCTTTTAATTCAAATATGTATAAGGGCCTGTATGTCCATTGAACCACTTGTATTTTGTACCCCGGACCCTCTCACCTACGTGCGAGTATATTTGTATTTATTCGATGACGATCCGAGAGGCAGAACTCACCAAAATGAGGTGGTAGTTCAGACAGGAGTTGGCCGATTTGCACTGGGGCCAGCAGCGACACGAGTCATGTGTCGACTCAGGTACGGATGCCCGTAGGTGATGATTGATCAGTTATCGATCAATCATTATAGAATGCTCAAGACCAGTCAGAATGATTTATTTACTTTATGCACAATTTATTATTTTATGTGACTGCATGATTATTGCATGATCACATAGGATAGTAAAATAAGAAAAAATGCATAAAGTTGTGACAAATAAATATTCTATTGAATGTTCAGTTGTGAGCACGACAACCCAGTTTGAACATAATAAATAGAAAAGGATTATATTCTTCAATTAATATTTAAAAATCCCTCAAAGATATATTAAGTCATAATGCCTTCCATTTCTCACATCTAAACAAAACCGGTTGTTTGGGTGCTCATCAGCCTCAGTTGAGAGTTCCTCTTACTACCGGGGCATTTCCATGTGAGAAATGGGTCGACTTAACTAAAGTGAGTAGTCAAGGATTAGCCTTAGCTAAACTGATATCACTTTAGAGGCAAGAGGTTGAGGGAATCAAGTTCAGATTCCAAAAGCTGGGACTTTACTCAACTATACAAGGAACCACAAGAACAAGTGGTTGGCTAGCATAGAGCCTACCTTGAAACCCTTCAAGTAGTGTCGTAGCACTAGCTTGTAGGCTACAAAGGGGGTTTCGATGATCCTTTCCACTAGAATGATCAAGCGATAGAGTATTCCAAATCTAATGGTGAGGGCTATTAAGGTTCGTTCAAATAGTGGGAGACATTAAATGATATAATAATTTATTAATCATAAAATGTCAAAAAGGTAATCAAGACAAAGTACTAACTGCTAAATGTTTATCTGATGTAGATTCAAAATGGAAATCACCAACACCACTAGTACTTTATCACTGTGATCAATCTTGGATAAAGAAAATATCCTGACCTGCAATAACTTCCAAGAGTGGTACAGGCGCTTGCACATAGTACTACGCCAAGAAAAGAAGTTATATGTGCTGGAATCCCCAATTCCTGATGAGCCTCCTCAAGGAGCAAGCAAGACGGAAAAAGATAAGTGGAAAAATCATGTAGACGATGCACTTGATGTACAATGCATCATGTTGTCATCCATTTCCAGCCAATTGCAAAACATGCATGAGGAAGAGGACGCATACAATATGCTTTCACATCTCCAAGAACTATATCAGGAGAGGGCTAGGCAAGAAAGGTATGAGATCTCAAGTGCACTTTATAAGTGCTGGCTAGCAGAAGGGCACCAAGCTGGTCCTCACATACTCAAAATGATTGGGTATATTGAGAGGCTTGAAGCCCTTGGGTTCAAACTAAACCAAGAACTAGCAGTGGATCTCATTCATGCCTCTTTACCGTCAAGATTCTCAACTTTCATTGTCAATTATAATATGAATGATATGACAAAGTCGCTCCCGGATCTTTTGGATTTAGTTCGCCAAGATGATAAGGACATGAAAAACACAAATACATCTGTCCTTATGGTGAACAAGAAAAACAAGGGCAAGGCAAAGGGGTCTAAGGCCAAGTCAAGGCCAAAGATACCAATGCATCTTCCTGCAAAGAAGCCAAAGATTCAGAGGCAAAGTACTGAGCAGGAAGCTGTCTACTTTGGATGTGGCAAGAAAGGCCACTGGAAAAAGAATTGCAGAGATGGGAAGAAGAAGCAAGCTGACGCTTCTACTTCAAGTATTTTTGTCATTGAATGCAATCTATCTTTATCTACAAGTTGGGTATTGGATACGACATGTGGCTCACACATTTGTATTCATATACAGGAACCAAGTAGATTTAAGAAGATTGAAAAAGGTCAAGTGGATCTCCGAGATGCAAATGGTGCAAGTCTGGCGGCCTTGGCACTAGGAGACTATCACTTGGCTTTACCAACTGGTTTGGTTCTTGTTTTAAACAATTGCTATTATGTACCATCTGTTACCAGAAACATTATCTCTGTGTCATGTTTAGACATTATGGGTTTTTATTTCATGTTTGAAAATAAAATTTGTCTCTTTTATAGGGATAACATATGTTATCGTATGGCACATCTTAACAATTGTTTATATATACTAGAACTAGAAAAATCAGTAATGGCTATCAATGACCAAGATAACCAACATGACTCAAATAACACCCGCTTATGGCACTTCACGCTTGGTCACGTAAATGAGAAGCAATTACAAAAATTACATCAAGAAGGGTATCTAGACTCGGTAAAGTTAGAACCCTTAGATGTATGTCAAGCTTGTTTACAAGGAAAGATAACCAAAGCACCTTTCTCAGGAAAGGGAGAAAGAGCCAATACAGTACTGGAATTAATACATACTGATGTATGTGGTCCATTTCCAGTAGAGGCAAGGGGTGGTTTTCTATACTTCATAACTTTTTCCAATGATTATAGTAGGTATGGCTATATCTACTTAATGCGGTATAAGTAAGATTCCTTTCATTTCTTTAAGGAATACCAAAATTATGTAGAAAACCAACTTGGTAAGAAGATAAAAGCACTTCGCTCAGACCGAGGTGGAGAATATCTTAACCAAGATTTCATTGATCACTTGAAGGAGTGTGGGATAGTATCCCAAATCACTCCTCCTTATACACCACAATGGAATGGTGTTAGTGAAAGGAGGAATAAGACCTTGCTTGACATGGTCAAATCAATGATGAGTCATACAACTCTTCCATTATCCTTTTTGGGATACGCCTTGCAGACAGCAGCATATACCATTAACCGAGTACCAAATAAAGCCTTAGATGGGATTCCATATCAGTTATGGTATGGAAAGAAACCCAATCTGACACACATGCATGTGTGGGGGTGCGAGGAATTTTTCAAGATCTTACCAAGTGACAAATTAGCATCCAGAAGAACTAAGTGCATCTTTATAGGTTATCCTAAGGAAACTAGAGGATACTACCTATATAACCCTTTAGATAGAAAATTCATTGTGGAATGATACGCCACATTTCTAGAAAGGGATCACATTTCTACTGGAAATAGTGGGAGCAAGATTGACTTCGATGAAGTTAATGCTCCAGATGCACAAGAGTTGGTAGAGGAACAATCTCCACAAGAGAAAGTGGAAGAAGAAATTGTTCCTGAGACATAGATACTGCGTAGGTCTACGCGAGAGGTTATAGAACAAGAGCGTTATGGTTTTCTTGTCACTGAGTCAGGTGACACAATAATCCTTGAGGATGATGAACCTCTAACCTACAAGGAAGCTGTAGAAGGCAAAGAAGCTGCTACATGGTAGGAAGCCATTAATTCTGAGATGGATTCCATGTACCAAAATCAAGTTTGGATTTTGGTAGACCCTCTAGCTAATGTAAAACCCATTGGTTGCAAATGGGTATTCAAGAAAAATCTGGACATGGATGGTAAGGTTAATACCTTTAAAGAAAGACTGGTTGCAAAGGGTTTCAAACAACATCAAGGCATTGACTATGATGAAACCTTCTCACAAGTGGAAATTCTTAAATCCATCAGAATATTGCTTGCAATAGCAGCCTTTCATGATTATGAAATATGGAAAATGGATGTCAAAACTGCTTTTCTAAATGGGAAGTTGGTTGAAGACGTCTATATGACTCAACCCGAAGGGTTTGTTAAGTAAAAGAATGCCAATAAATTATGAAAGTTGCAGAGATCCATTTATGGATTGAAGCAGGCATCAATATCATGGAATGTACGATTTGATGAGGCCATAAAAGATTTTGGTTTTGTCAAAAATGAAAGCGAGCCTTGTGTCTATAAAATGGTTGAAGATAATGCTATCGTTTTCCTAGTATTATATGTTGATGATGTATTAATCATGGGAAACGAGGGGAAAGTCTTACAGTCAGTTAAGACTTAGTTAAATGAATGCTTCTCCATGAAAGAATTGGGTATAGCAGCCTATATCCTAGGGATCAAGATCTATCGAGATAGACCTCAAAGGATGCTTGGCCTAAGTCAGAGTACATATATTGACAAGGTACTCAAAAGGTACCATATGGAACAATCCAAAATAGGATTGTTATCTATGTCACATGGTGTAAATCTCTCCAAGAAAATGTGTCCACAAACACAGGAGGATATTAACAGAATGAGTAGAGTCCCTTATGCTTCGACAGTGGGTTCCATCATATATTCCATGCTATTTACTAGTTTTGATGTTGCCTTTTCTTTATGCATGGTGGGTAGATATCAAGCCAATCCAGGAGAGCTGCACTGGAAAGCTATTAAAACTATCCTTAAGAACTTGAGGCGTACTAAGGATATGTTCCTAGTGTATGGAGGAGACGAGGAACTAGTTGTGAGGGGATACACTGATGCTAGTTTCCAGACAGATCATGATGATATGAAATCACAATCAGGCTATATCTTTTGCCTAAATGGTGGTGCAGTGAGCTGGAGAAGCTCAAAGAAAGATGTGGTTGCTGATTCTATAATAGAGTCCGAATATATTGCAGCTTCCGATGCAGCAAAGGAAGCAGTCTGGATACGTAGCTTTATCTCAGACATTGGTGTTGTACCAAGTAGTACAGACCATGTTCTAGTATATTGTGATAATACTACTGCAGTGGTGCTTTCCAAAGAATATTCTTTAGAAGTTTCATCTCTTGAGGGATTTTACTCAAAGAGGTGAAGTGACAGTTATCAGAGTAGCTATGAAGGACAATGTGGAAGACCCCCTGACTAAAGCCATTTCTCAATAGAAGCATGATTCACATGTGATAGCTAGAGGATTGAAACCTGTTAGCAGTTGGCTCTAGTGAAAGTTGGAGTGTTGAAAGTGGGTGCCCTAGACCCAACTTGTTTTGTAATTTGATTACTGTTACATGTATTCAGTTTTTTATACATGTATTTATCTTGCCATGATAGTGTAGATACTTCTGCATCCACTTTATTAATGGAAATGTACTTAGATTTCTTGTCGCATTAAATGGTTATAGCAGGTCCCAGGCTAAAATGGGAACCCTGAGATGCCATGACAGTAATCTTAAAGTAATGTCCTATGGTCCAGTTACATCATTATGAAAGGACGCAGATGATGTGTGACCATCAGGTGCTGGGGGATCATAAGCATTGAGACTTCATCTCATGAAGTTCTCACTTGATGATCTCTAGCTATCGAGATCATGAGGACAGACCCGCTTAATAGGAACACCACATGTTTCTTGTGTCATTGGTTGTTCCTATATATGGACATGTTTAATGGTCTCCTGACTTGAGATTATTATCAATGAATTTCATTTAATTACGTACATTTGATATAAGGTGAAAACCATGGCGACAAGTCGTGGTGAGGTAGTTTATATCGGGTATGTCATTAATGGCATGGCATTGATTGAATGATCGAGAAAGGATTTGTCACTTCTGAGTTTAGGAAGAGATATCTCGGGCCTGGTTGATTAGGATGGTTTCAACTTCATTAAATCCATGGCCATGGTAGTGCAAGGTAAGACCGTCCAGACAAATCAACAAAAAAATAAAGCAAATGAAGAATGATGACACTGAGTATTAATTATGCTTTATTGAGATATCGATGACGAAGAGATTAGATTAAACAGCTTGTGTTTGTGGAAAGGCAGTCGTTTCTTTAACTTTAGCTTATCTCTATAGGGGCCTCGATGGGTTGCTAGACCCCGCTCTAGGTCGGTGATATTATTCACTACTATTGAGATAAGGGCCTAGAGGTTCACACACAACAACGCTTTGAAAATATGCCCTATTCTGATGAATAGGATTATAGGGCTTGGTGGGACCCACCACATGGTCCGGGTATTATGCAAGTCCTATGGATCACCAAGTAATAAATAAATTCTTTTATTATTCATGTTTGGAATAATTCAGTGAATTTATTGATAACATGTATTTACGAGTGATTAAGTAAATACTTAGACAAATATTAATCGGACATATATTTATATCTTGGGTTCGATTAATATTATCAGGAGGTACAGGTTGAGTTAGACTCATGTTTATCACCTAATATATAATTATATATATTTCAGTTCAAGGATAAATAATAAATATTATTTATGGCATAATTTAATTTGTCATAAATAATTATTTATAATATATATATAGTGAGTGTTTAATACATGGGGGTCAGGAACCCTTACCACAATTTTTAGATATTCCCTATATATATTAAGAGATATGCTCTCCCCTTGTAACTATTTATCCATTTCAATTGAGAGCCTCTCTCTCCTCCTGAGTTATAGAGAGAGACTCTCTCAAACTAGCAAGTTCTTCAAGTTCCACCTTCACGGATCGAAGACGCTAGTTTTGTGGTGATCATCACTGTGTTGAAGTGTGCATCGAAGATCCGCTCTAGCACCCAGATCTTGACGAACAGTGCGCGAGCAGATTTGCGAGGCGTGTGTGGATGATCTAGAGGGATTCGTTGTCGGAGTCTTCGAGAAACGACCGTCGGCGTCCTCCACGTCAATTCTGAACAAGGTAAATGTTAAAGTTTATTTTTGTGCTCCTAAAGAACCTTGCGAGACCCTTGGACCAAGCAGGGACAAGATCACCAGAGTTGACAGGGTTATGTCACTCCGGTGAAGCAAAAAAAATTTAAAATCCCGGCCCACTGGCTTTCGCTGCGCAGTCCCGGTACCTCACAGACGTCAGCCACATAGTTTAACATCATGTGGTAACTATATTGGTTCCCCGACAAGAGAAGAAAATATTGTGGATGGAACCATGAATAAAGGCCCAGAAGTCACTACATATCATGATATAATAGTAATCAAGCCACATGTAGTTATGAAATTGGCTTCAACCATGAAGTTTAATGTCGAGTGATAGGGTCATGTGGTGTGCCTTTTAAGGTCTTGAAACTGGGACCATAATGACCCCAATGTGAATTTATACTCCTTAAACATGTGGTTAATCCATTAACAAAATTACTAATCCCACATAAGAAATTCTTGGTGTGAGAAATAGGGGATAGAAAAGGTTTGTTCCACCACCCATAGTTGAAGGATATGGTCATTTTGATATTATGGCGGCCAGGCAAAGATATGAGATCTGGGCATTTATATGTATCTCAACGAAATTAGAATCAAACTGTATGTAGTTATAGAACACTCTACCTATGAAATTATATACCATACACAATGAGGTGGCATTTTCTTTGGTTGAGTCTAGACCCAAAATTGGAAATTTGGGTGTCACTACATATCCTATGATAATAAAAACCAATCCATATGTACTTTTGAATGGGAAATATCTACTTAGGTCTGATCCCTACGCTGAGGGGGGTATTTTACCATTGATTATTAATTATTGTGGATGGAACTAGGATTAGAGATTAGGGTGTCACTACATATCTTGTGTGAGTAAGAATCAAGCCACGCATAGTTTGGAACATGCTTCCTTGCAGAGATCTGACACATGTGCAAATAGAGGGAATTTTACTTAAAGTGAACCTAAAAATGGAAGGTCCTTATTTGGGTTCCCATGTATCACTTTTCTGTATATACAGGGGAGGGGTATTTCCCATATTTTTCAGCTGGGCCTAGGACATAGGGTTATGGCGTCATTATGTATCTCATCAAAACGTGAATCAATCCACACATAGTTCATGAGGAACCATGTAGTTTAATTTCTTTCAGTAAGGACATTCACCATAAATTTTAATGTGTTTCAGTAAGGACATGGGTCTTTTGAAATGGAAGGAAATAAGAAGTACATTTAGGCCGAATAGTAGAGATACAAGTGTCACTACGTATCATGTATGAAGTGGAATCAAGCCACAATAGTTTTGAATTAATCATGAATTTTAGTGTCATGCAACTAAGAAAGTTAACCATATAGTTTAAAGTCATGCGGTAAGGATGTGGGTGACTCTATGGGAAAAAATCATCATTACATTTGGGCCCATGAATAGATATTCAGGTGTCAATATGTATCCTCTTATGGAAGGAATCAAACCACACACAGTTCTTGAACAAAAGTTCCATGCATAAGTATAACCCGTATGTAGGGAGGGGGGATTTTTTAACTATTGGGATGGTTGGACCGGGGTGTAGGATCTATGTATCGCTATGTATCACTTTGAAATGAGAAAAAATCCAAATGTAGTTCTTGATCAATTCATATAAGGAGACCAATCCTAGAGCCATTTTCCTTTCTGGTGAGGACATGAAGGCCTATTTGTTATGATATGAGGAATCCCATGACAATCACGAGGCATCCATTTTTTATGGAACGATGTAAGGCTATAGTTTATCATCATGTGATGATGACATTTATCATTTATTTATCTCATACTAGGTTACAAGATGCATCTTAGGTTTTCCCTGGGGTAATGCTTCAATTTATCATTGCATATCATTGTTCATGATAGCATGAAAATGCCTTAAAGGGGATTGTGTGGCTAATAAGGGAAGAACTGACATAAAAGGAGGTCTAGAGGGGCCCTTCACCTCAAAAACTCTCAATAAATATTGCACAGTGTCCCTAGTCATGATATCGAAGGGAAACAACTTTGTGACAAGTTGATGATAGGGTTAGGCCCAAGGTAAAGAACCCGGGCATCACTACGTATCCAATGTGAACAAGAATCAAGCCACATATAGTTCTTTGAATAGGGGTGTGGTAGGGGATCTACACCTGAGGTTTTTATCCACTCAATTATAGAACTTAATGTTATACAATTTATCGTCATTCAACATGGATGTTAACCATGCAGTTTTACGTCATGCATCTAGGATGAGAGTGTTATACTCTTTAAGGTCATTTAATCAAGGAACAACTATGTATTTTATCATCTTGATGATGAGATGTGGATTCTATTCAGTTTATCACCATGCAGTATGGATTTTGGTGTCATTTAGTTTATTTTCTTGTGATGTGGATGAGGTACAATGAAACTTAACATCATGCGATCTAGATGAAGGTGTGTTATTACATGTAATATTTCTTTAGTAACCTTGTATTATTAGAGGCAATTAGGATCCTTCCATTCATCGAATCAAAGAATAGGCTCCATTGGAATAGACCTTATGTATGGAATAAGTTCCCTCCCACTTTGGTTCCATATTTGGAGGTTTCTTTCTAGGTATCATCAGAGTCCTGAAGAGAAACACCATCTCTCCTTCGAGGAATGATCATAGGATAAATTTTTTGGTAAAGGCTCACAAAATTTGGTTTAGGTGGACTTAAAAATGATGTAAGGTATGTAATAACTTCTCATCCATTTTCTCCAATTCATTAATCCATTTTTGGGATTTCTCATATATGGATAGCTGATCGTATATGGTAATGTGGAGCGAGGGAAATTGAACATTGATGGGTAGGACTACCTCTATCCTATATACTAATGAGTATGGGGTCTCATGTGTGGTAGTGTGGGTCATAGTCTGATACACCCCCAAATTATTTAGGATCCTTTCCAAACATGACTTTTTTTTTCTGATCTACCATCTCATAGAGTATATTCAATAGGGCCTTGTTGAAGGCCTATATCTGTCTGTTATTCGATGCATGGTAGCGAAAAAAATGGTTGAACATTATTTCATACTACAAATATAGCTTAAAAAATTCATTATAATATAGATTGTTTCTGTTTTCCATCAGTATCATATGAGGGACATCAAATCTGGTGATGATGACAGCTTTCATGAAGCTAATTATGTTCCTTACCCCAACCTCTTTGAGGGGTATAGTCTCATCCTACATGGAGAATAAGTCGGTTATAGTAAGAATGTACTTGAACTTCTAGGTCGTAGTAGTAGGATATGGTCCGCAAGCAACCATTCCCAATATAGAAAATGGAAAAGAGTATTTGTATATATGATGAAAATTGGGGGGCTGGTGAATGAATATTGCATGAACTTGGATGGAATGGAACTTTTTAGTAAATTTAGTGTCATCCTGTATCATAGTAGTCTAGTAGTACCCAAGACTTTAGATTTGATGGGAAATATTGAATCCTAATTAGTGGGAACTACAGGCTCTGGTATACACATCCTTCATAATGGTAGTGGTCTCTTTTCCATAAATTCACCTAATAATGACCCCATAAAGGCTCTATCTATATATTACTTTTTGATTATTTGTGTATTCATATAGAAAAAAATTAATTTCTTATATTCAGAATTAATTTCTCCTAGATCTATCTAGTGGGAGCTCACCATTTTAAAGGTAGTCTACATTGGGTGTCATCCATCCGGTGGTAGGACTATATAGTTCAGGGATGGGACTAACTTTATTGATAAATTCTATGTTGGAATTAATGAAAGGGGAGACCATCCGGTAGTGCGCAATGTGAATGATTGTTTCATCCCATTTTGGATCAGATAGAGTTGTGGATTCCTTTTCTAGTGAAAAGGATTAGGCATTTTATGACCATATAATATGATTCAATGTTTTATTATAATGTAATTCCTGCATTAGTCCCGAGATATGATTTAGCAGTGGTTAGATCAATATTTTTTATGGAATAATCCTTGTTGACCTGCTTAATGACCAATTACGTGTCACCTTTTATCTACAAGTGACTTACTTGTACCTAAAGTTTCTGCTCTATCCCTACAATAAGATAATGATATTCTACTGAATTTTATTCACCCTTACATTAGTAAGAATAAGTAAGGTAGGACTAACTTTTTTGGATAAATGATTATGACTCCCAGCCCAACTTTTTTGAAATTTGGGTGTCCCATCCTCTTCCATGTCAGGCTTCTAGATACACTAAAAAATTACATCTCCCATATCTAGGTGCCTTCCTAAATAGATAAAACCTCTTTATTGGGTATTTTGGTATCCAATAAAGTCATTTCCATCAAGGGTTTCTATACCAAAAAGTATGCTAACGCATGGACTTTCACCACTTTCTAAGGCACAAACTAAATATCAAACTATTGTAGAATGACCACCCATCATGATAGATTCCTTGTCAATATTAGATGGATAAGAATGTATTTGAGTGGTTCTCTATGAGATACCAAACAGACCTCATGACATTTTAGGTATTGCCTCCATTTCTAGACTGTAAATATTAATACCAGATAACTCTTCTTGATAACAGAATAATAAGTCTCAAAATTGAGAATGGTTCGGATGAGGTAATAATGGTTTTTTCACTGTCCATGTCATTATTTTTTTCTGAGGAATGTTCCCAATGATAACTCTAAGACTATCACATAAAAAATGAGCGGTCTTCCTTCAACAAGTGGAATTAACACTGATGGGTTCTAGAGATATTTCTTGAGGATATAGAATTATTCTTAACAATAATCAGTCCACTGATATGTGAACCCATTTTTTGTCAACCTAGTGAAGGGAAAGAATTGTCCTGCAAGGTTGACTATAAAGTAACCTAAGTATAATAAGTTTCATTGATTCCCCCTTAACTCTTTGAGGTTTTGAGGAGGTGACATGCTAGGGATAAACTTTGTCTTCTAATGGTATAATTTTATTCGATGATGGTGTATAGTGAAGCTAAGTAATTTCCCTAAGGCGATGTCGAAAGAAAATTTTAAGGGGTTCAGTTTCAGTTGGTTTTGTCAGAATTTGTTAAAGTTGATTTTAATATTAGCTAGGTGATCAAAGAAATATTGAGATTTAACCACAAAATATTCAATGTATCATTTGATGAACTTTATCAAGATGGGTTTCAGGATGCAATTCATGGTGATATAGTATGTTGTTCCAACATTCTTTAATCCATAGGGCATTAATTGATAACAAAATAATATCTGGGGGCCCTGAAGGTGGTAGCATCTTCATCTTCCTGGGACATTCCGAGTTGGTTTTATCCTGAATAGTCATTCATGAAGGATAGTTCTTGATATAAGGTTGTCAAATCAATTAGCAGTTCTATGACCAGTACTGGGAAATCATCCTTTGGGCAGGGTCCGTTGAGATCTCTGAAATCGATACAGGCTCTAATTTACTCATTCTTCTTCTTAATAGGAACTATATTATCTAGCCATTTTGGATATTGGACCTCTAAAATGAAGTTGGTTATGATGATCTTGTCAAATTAAGCTTCTATCATGGTAGCATGTGTTGGTTGTGTCTTTCTAGCTACTTATTTATTTCCCAGTTGGTATTCAGGTAAGCCCAAAGGATTAGTGGCCACCTCAAGGTTGAGGCCCGACGTTTCTATGTAGTTCCAAAAAAAAATATAGATGCTACTTATGGAAGGATTTATATACCTATTGTTATTTAGGAGACATTACAACACTAACTAAAGTAGATCCTAGGCCTTCTTCTATACCCATATTCATTTCTTTGAGTTCATTAGTGGTGGTAGAGACACCCAAATAAAATTCTAGAGGTGAAACCCTAAGGTACTCCTCCCCTTCTTCTTCATCATCTTAATTTTCTTCCTCTTGTTCCATAGATGGAAGAAGTGGTGGGGTCAGCTCTCATGATTTTGGAGAGGATTCAATATCTTGAAATTCAAAAGATGAAGCGACTTCCCTTGACCTAGCAGACAATGTGTTATTTCCTTCAAACTCTAGAGAGGATGTAGTGAGGGATTGGGAAAGAGTTTCTTTGTATTTTTTTGGTCATGAGATAATCTATTCTGCCTTTTATAATAAGGCAAATTTTATGGGATATATAGGGATGGAATGAAGGCATTTTAATTAAAAGTTTCACCACCATCCTGGGAGTCATCAAAATTCTCAATCCTGCTAGACTTAGTGTTCATGGTTATAATAAAGACACATATTTTCCATGTAATTTTTTTAATTATATGGAATCATTACAAGTCTTAGATAATTAACAGCACATGATTCTGAGGCCCAGTGTGCTCGGGATGAATTCTTGAACCTTTTTAGGTACATTCAGTAAATGCGTGAGTGACATTTTCTAACTTTTGAACCAGAAATCAGATTAAAAATCTGAGGGCACCGTTGAATCCATAGCACCAGGATTCACTTAAAGGAGGCTTCACTTTCACCACAGTAGGTCTGGAGAAAAATTTAAGTTTTGGGACTTTTAAAAGAATAATAAAAATAACATAGTTCATTTTTATTTTCATTCTTTTCCTCCAACGGACAAGCGGAAACGTGGGACCAGTGATGTGTCAAGATAATAAATGGCTTGACCTTTCAATCCTAAGTAACAGCTCTGTTGGGGAATTAGTAAGGTTACTAATTAATGAGACCCCATTAATTCCCAATGTCGTTACTTACCCTCCCCCTCTCCTATTTATATAGAGATTGGGGAGAGGTGTCAATACTATTTCACCAGGAAATGAAGTGATGACAAAGTGCCAAGATGCCAAACCCTTGGAGTATAAGACTAGTTCTAGCGAGTGGTGATGAGTGACACTGAAACCCTAAACTGAAGATCGAAAATAAAGCGACCTCATTAGAGGCTAGTTGCGGGAGACGACGAACACCGACCCACTTCTTCAATCGTGGGAATTCTCCACCGTTCTTGAGTTAGGGGATTGTTTTTCTTTGTTTAATTCAACTGAATTTCTTGAACCCATTAATAGTCCCTCATGATTACAAGCAATGAGGAGGGCATGGGCCTAACGAACTCGGCCTAGACCCTCCTCTCTCTTGCTACCCTTGCACCTCTGTGGAAGACCGTTGGTGCGGCAACACCAATCGGCTATGATAGAGGCAGCGCACCATCATGCACCGCAAGAAGAGTCCATGGAGGTTAGTGGAGCGGCTGGAACTGGCCGACCGCAGAGGAGGTGTGGCATGACATTGCGCACCGCCAGTGAGCAAGGGGCCACGACTCTTCAACCACAGTAGTCGGTGGAGGCAGCCAGCACCTCATCCGGTCACGGAAGGGAAGGGCGGCATGACCAGTGCCCGCTGGCGAGCAGTAGGCTACGGCCAAAGCTATGACATAGGGAGAACCAGCACCTCTGGAGAGTTCTGCAGCGACCAGGAAGTGCCCCCGTCGTTCCGACACTTCACAGGCCGAACGGCCTCCGGGCCGTTCAGGAGACTAGGGGTCTCACACCCTGCGCTAGCTAGAGCGTACCCCACCGCGGTCTAGCCCCTTGTAGGCCAGAATGGACCTCGGGCCAGTGGGCTGAGCCCGCTGTGGCCAAGCCCAGCTGGGTCAGGTCGGGTCGGTCCAACCGAGTCAGACCGGACCCGGGCCCAACCGGACCCATAAACACTTAAAGGGAAATATCTTGAGAACCGGACGCCCATTTGACAAAACGTCTGTGGTGATGGGACCCTTGGAGTGATACAGTCCTTTTTTTTATACCCCAATTGATTTTTACAGATATTTGGAGTATGGTCGGGTTGGTTTGAAACTGAATCCAACCGGGCCCTCGGAATTAAAATGCTTATAACTCTCAGATCTGGCGTCAGATTGACGCATCGTCTGTCACGTTGGACCCTTACAACACGGAGGTCCTTTATTTTACTACTTTGTGGAGATTAGTGGCAGCAGAGGTATGACCGATATCTATAGGGGATGATTCTACAGAACTTGACTGCACTGGGTTCGAGGAATCCTACGACCAGCTGTAACGTGAAGAAAGAACATCTATCATGTGTGGATCACCGTCTATCAATCTTGTGTGGGTCAGATTATATCAGATCTTGTGTGGGTTAGTTCTCATTGATTCTTTATGGGTCAATGCATACTGGTCCTATGTGGGTCAGTGCTCAACGATCCTTTGTGGGTCCGTGCATACCGATCCTGAGTTGGTCAGATCTTGTGTGGGTCAGCAGGGGTTAATACCTATCGATTCTGTGTGGGTCAGCAGTAGTTCTAATTAACAGAATAATATGATCTAGATTAAGACTAATAATCTGTACTTCTGAACTTATGTTATACCTATGTGTGAGTTGAGTCTTTTACCTATGTGGTACTTCAATCTTCATGGTGTTACTTGCGTGGTACTTCCAGCTACATGGTGTTACCTATGTGGTACTTCTACCTTTGTGGTATTGTCTTTGTGGTGTTACCTATGTGGTACATCTACCATTGTGGTGTTTTCTTCATGGTTTTACTTGGGTGGTACTTCTAACTTTGTTGTGTTACCTGTGTGGTACTTCTACCTTTGTGGTGTTGTCTTCGTGGTGTTACCTATGTGGTACTTCTATCCCCAAGGTGTTACCTGTGTGGTATTTCTACCTTTTTGGTGTTACCTTTATGGTATTATTTTCTAATGTCTGAGATGATTATAGATTGATAACTTAGGTATATGTATGGGCATATACCTAAGTAGATTTTAGGTCTTGCTTTGTGGTGTTTTTCTTTGTGGAACTCTGGGAGACCTACGGGGGTCTCGGGGTCCGTACTGAGTATTATTATACTCACCCTTGCACAGGCTATGACCGCACCTTATTGTGTCTTGTGAAGATGAAAAACAACATTGATCATGCTCGAGGGATCTAGGACTAGACGGTACTTGGAGGTGGACTATTTGGCGGGACATGTTGCAGGGACTACTGATTGTGAGTTGTACCTACCCTTCAGGTAGGATCTTTGGTGGATGATCCATGGGCTATTTTTTACTTTCCAGTTAGACTTGTACTTTTATGTTGGTCTTGTATTCTTACCCCTTTAGTTACAACACTCTTTTACTACAAAAGATTACTTCGTGGTTGCTTCGTGTTTTGTTCTTGGACTGTGTGTCTGTACAGGTAAAAAGGAAATGCCTTCCCATTTTAGGGATACACATTTTGGGTGCTATTTTCCATCCCCTATCCTATGGAAGGTGGGATTGGGGTAGTCATAGCATGGGCCCCGGGGGACAGGTTGTAACGCCCCGACCCCAGTTTCCCAGAGTCGGTGCATTATTGCGTAACATTGGCATGATCACAAAAGATCAAGTCTCGAAATACCGATTAGTTTTGTAGCCTTGGAAACACTAGAAACATTCATAAGTCTTATATTACATCATAAAGTAAAAAATCTACAATGAAAAAGTCTCCATAGTCCACACTCATATCTTCTTCTGACAATCCCTGTAGTTCATTCATAAAATACTTCTTCACATCCTGGAAAATATTAAAACATTGAAATGGGTGAGCTCAGATGCTCAGTAAGGATAACAATATTGCGGAAGCTTTCGTAAATAAACATTAACATTTAAGGAAATGTATAACTAAAACAAAAGCCTTTTTAAACTTTAACTTCAGCATAATATGGAAAAAAATTAAATAATTCCATTTACTTACTCACATGGATATTCTACTAGTCGAATAATCACATGCAATATCAATAACCACTTTCATAATGATGGAATGCATACTGCCAGACTATCATAACCACGTAGCCAAGGCCTCGTTCCAAGACCACAATTAAGATTTTGTCAAGGCCTCGTGCCAAGACACTAGTTTGTCTCATGAGACCTACCGATGCATCAAGGAGCTATAGCGGGCTCCACCCGTCACTTATTAAGTCCAATGCATTCCTCATATGAACAGGTTTAAACATATCATAAACCATAACATAATCGTATCAAATAAAACATGCATAAAGGAAACATAAAATGTCCACATTTCAATCACAAGATATCAATACAACACATTGATATAATAAAAACACTTTCAAAACCATTTTCAAAACCAAAATAAAAGAAAAGTAAAACATGGTATTTATTTTTCTTTTAAAAAAAAGTTATGGCTTGTAGAGGAAGCTGAGACTCAAATAGTGCTCACGGAGGCAGAGAAGTCGTTGTCGCCGCATACGTACGATAAGAAAAACATTCCTTTTTTTCATTTAGTAAAATGCTTCGTATAAAAAATATTCCTTTTGAATAAACATAAAAGTAAAAGGGGTTTATACACCGTATAAAAGAAAGTTGTGTATAAAACAAAATAAGCCTCAATGAAAGGAGATTGATATGAAGTCCTTACCAAGATCATTTAAAAAAAAAATAGATCTATTATGTGTATTCAATATAATTACACATAAATAAAGTAAAAATACAATATAGGACATAATAATATCATAACATAATTTGAAAGTAGGAGATTAACCCAAAGAATGGAAATTGGGTTAAGAAATTCCCTTACCTCGTGTCCGAATTCACTCGACCATTATTTGATCTCCTGAATAATAAACTAGAGTTAATATCTACCTTGTTAAGAACCTTTTTCAAGTTCATTATTCCTTTTATATCACTTATTACCATGTCATGAACATTATGTAATTATTTAAGTTTATAACGGTCGTTTTGTCGATCTTAGGTACTTGAGTCAAAAATAAACTTCTTATAATTACACTTTGTTCATGTGGTAAAATATCCATTATATCCATAATTATATTCATGATTTATATATCATATAAATCATATATATCCAGTAAATACATTCAATTATAATATTAAATAACATTTAGAGGTAAGAAATGAAATGCACCGTTCATGGAGACGGCAAGTCGTACGTACGCATGAACACTACTTTCATTTCCATTTCATATTTAATGGAATGAAGTTATAATTATATAAAGGTATAATATAATTCCATTATAATATAATTTATAATACCATTTACTCCATCCTTTATAAATCCCACATATGGCATTAACGATTCAAATCACTTTGAGGGGGCGGTAGTCCGCACTTCCTAAAATGAAATTATCGTGTTTACCCATAATGGAAATCATAAATTATGCCATAAATGAGAAATAAAAAAGCATAAGGAAAACATAAACATAATATTTATATCATATATAAAAATAGTTTCATCAAAATGTCCACCATTATAGGTGTTAAAAGAATATTGAACAATCATCGTTTCGTGAGGCAGTATTTCGCCACCCACAGAAACAGTATGTTCTTTAACCATTAGACGAAGGTGTGTGTAAGTGTAAACCAAATAATTATCATAAAAACATCCTAGTATATTGTAGATACTGGTGTTGTTACAAAAGAAAGTAATAAAAAGAGTTTAAGGGGTTGGAGAAGAAAAATAAAACAAAACAATATTAGAGAAGACATTACCTTAAAATCGGGTAACTCTTTTTGATTTGAGCCAAAGGCTTCCTTGGGAAGACTTCTGCCTAAAGTGAGGCTTCTAAGAGTAATTGAGGGAAGTTTAGAGAGTATTTTGGCAGAGTTTTTTTGAGCCAAAAGGCTTGAAGGTGCGAATAAGGTGGTAGAGGTGGGGGCCTTTTATAAGAGGATAGGAGGGGCACTCTTGGAAAGACTGAAATGTTACATTATTATGAAATGCTTTTTCGGATTCTAAAAGTCCCAAACTTATATATTTAGAGTATAAGGTGATAAGGGTTCGAAATATACTCATATAATAGGTTTTTCACAAGTGTAAGTCTTATATTTTACATTATATGTTTATTTTATTTAAATCGTTAATTAATGAGGTAATCGCTGCATCATCATGGTGTCATAAATTATTTAATTTATTTAAGGACTAAAAATTATAAAAAAAATATCATGATTTAGGAAATCTTTTTTTCTTTCTAATGAATATTTATAGTCAAAAATATTACTTGTATAGCCCCATTTAAAAATTATTTTAGTAAAACAACTCTTGTTTGTGACATTTTTATTTTAACATTACCTAAAAAGTTATTTATGTTCTTTTTCCGACAAAAGTGGCTCCATTGGGTCCCTAAGTTGACCCATGGATTGTCTTGGAAGGCCATGACACATCCAATAGTGGTAGGACAAGTTTAAAGGTCATTCCATATTTTTATAATACTATTTCTACCTCATATTTCACTAATTACCTTTAAGCGCGATTAATTAAACTTAAAAGTTACTATTCACCAAAAAATTATTTTAATCCCGTTGAACAAAATTTTAATTCCTAATGAAAACCATGTATGTCAGATTTTTTAAAATCAAAACATAGAATTGGTAATGTTTCATTTAAATGAAAAATCAGTTTTTTAACTACCACTTAGTGGTTTCACTATTCATCAAAAATTGAAGTTTTTCAGAACAATGCCAAAATTTCACCCTAAGCTATAATTGAAAATCCAAATTCAAAAATGATGTCTATTTTACAAAATTTCAAACATATAAGTTGCATTAATTAATTTCATAATTAATTCCCGCTGTCACAACAAATAGCGTGTTTTTAGGAAACAATATATATCAAAAGATTGACAATTTTTTATGTCCAATTTCAAAGTGAAATTAATTCTAATGACCACCATTGGATAAAATAGTAAAAATATATTCTAATTATACTTTAAAACCACTAAATAGTATAATTTATCACTATAAATTATTTTGATTAAAAAATTTGTTTTAAGTATTTTTCACTATTCATAGAAAATGGAAGTTCTCAGAAAATTACAAAAAATTCAACTTAGGATAATTTCGATATTATGAATACAAAAATGAAGTCCATTCTTGAAATATAAAATTTCTGCAATTTTAAAAAGTGGGTATTACTATTCATAACGTCTACTTTGATTAGTCGCGGTGTGTTAGAACTCGAACTTGCGTACAATGGAAGATATTTCATTATTGAAATAGAAGCGTATCATGGAAGCTCGGGGTGTTACACAGGTCGTTACAAAGTGGTATTAGAGGAGTCGGTTCTACTGAAGAACTAGGAATCTAATCTTTTCTATGTGGCAATAGTGTTAAGTATTATGAGTGTGGTTTTCAGTTTGGGGAATCCAGTGTTGGTGCGTCGGCTAACATATCCATACACCAGGACCCTGAATTATAATTTTCGACTCAGTTTATGGAAACACTGATTACACGTGTTTTTGAAAAAGTTTTTCTTGTAATCTCTTTGAGTCAGCTCACTAGGTATAACTTATTGACCGTGGCAAACCTGTTTTATTTTAGGATGCCGCCACATAGATATCCATCCAGGATTATCGAGAGAGTACATGATGATGGTACACCGAGCTATGAGGCCTCGATGAAGGGACCTCTTACGGAGTTATCACCTTCGGGTGGTGTACCAGCAGCACCACTACCCATTGGGAAGTCGTTGCCACTATCCCCACCATCACAGGGTTCACATAGATTGAGAACATTGCATGAGTTTCAGCGATAGAGGCCTCTAAGGTTCCGAGGAGAGACAGACCCGTAGGAGGATGAGGACTAACTTGAGGCTATAGTTAGAGTTTTCCTCTTGTTTGGGACACCAGCTAACCTTATGGTGATCCTAGCATCCAACCTTTTCTAGGAAGTAGCAGGGAGATGGTGGAGCTTGATTCTCCAGTTACACAATGAGGTGACCCTCATCTGGGTGGACTTTGAGAGCCTTTCAGGGCAGATTTTGTTTCAGTGACTCTATGCTCAGTGCGTATACAGGAGCTGATGCACTTACAACAGGGCAGCATGACTATGGCCTAGTACTTAGCGAGGTTCACTGATATCTCCCGCTACTCCACCAACATGGTACAAGACCCTTTCTTCAGGGCCCAGACCTTTGATCAGGGTATCCAATGGTAGATCAGAGCATCGATGATATCTCTCAGCATTCCGACGCATGATGGGGTGTTAGAGCACACACTTTTGGTGGAGAGATTCCTAGCTGAGTAGGCACCGACAATGAGAGCCACCACTGGACGTCAGATAACAGAGTCATCTACAGTAGGTATTAGGAGGATGACGCAGGGGCACAAGTGGGCCATGCCTTCTAGTGGACGACCTTAGGATACAGGGTTGGTGGTGCGGGGCTCACGGGATAGAGGAGGATAGCTGAGGAGCCGGAAGTGCTACTCATGCGGTGGGTAGGGTCACATGGCTCGTGACTGCCCGACCTCCCATATGGATGACCAACAGACAGTATGGCCACTATGAGTTCTTGGTTATTTCATTTGGCATGACCAATTCCACAACAGTGTTCATGGGACTCATGAATAGGATCTTCTAGCTGTACCTTGATCGCTTTGTGGTGGTCTTCATCGAAGACATCTTGATATACTCAGCAACAGAGGAGGAGCATTCCTATAATCTGCAGATAGTTCTGGATATACTCTGAGAGCATCAACTTTATTGTAATCTCTCAAAGTTCTAGTTCTAGATACAAGAGGTCCACTTTTTGGGACACGTTATCTCAGAGGCTGGAGTTGCAGTGGATTCGGTGAAGATAGAGGTTGTGCTTGCTTGGGAGTCACCCAGGATTGTGACTGAGGTGTGGAGTTTACTGGGGTTGGCTAGATACTATGGGAGATTCATGCCCGACCTTTCCAGAGTTGTCGCACCCTTGTCCGGGTTGATTAAGAAGGGAAAACCCTTTGTATGGACATAGATATTCTAACCAAGTTTTCAAGAGTTGAGGTAGAGACTGACGAGTTCTCCCATATTGAGGCTACCAGAAGAGGGCGTTGGGTATGTAGTCTACTGCGACGTATCAGGAACCAGACTTGGATGTGTCCTAATGAGGGAGCGAGTAGTGATCACTTATTGTCCACGACAGCTAAGAAAATATGAGAAGAACTACGCTACCCATGAACTGGAGTTAGCAGTAGTGGTCTTTGCCATGAAGATGTGGCGACATTATTCGATGGGAAAACATTTTACAATGAACTCTGATCACAAGAGTTTCAGGTATATCTTCTCTCAGAAGGACCTGAACCTAGAACATCGGCGATGTCTAGAGTTACTCCTACACTATGACTTTGAGATAGTCTATATTCCTGGGAAGGGGAACAAGGTAGAAGATGCACTCAGTAGGAGGTCTATTCTCCAGTTTCTGAGTGAGGAGACAAAGTAGCTAGCCACATTGCATATATACTTTGTGGATAGAGATGGAACTGCATACCTCCAGTCTATGAAAGTCACTCCCCCTCTCCTTCAGCGAGTCATGGAGGCGCAACTTGGGGACGTTGACTGTGAGACTCAACGTGCTTATATATCCTTATGACGAGCATTGAATGGATTTTCTGAAGGTGGAGAGCATGTCATCATCTTCAAAGGATGTACCATGCTACTAGTGGCACTACGGGAGGAGGTGTTGAGGGAGTTCCATACGTACCCTCTGGCGGAACATCCTGTTGTGGAAAAAATGTAACAAGACCTCTGGCGTTAGCACTGGTGGCCAGGGATGAAGAAATTAGTGGCATAGTTTGTTTCTCGATGCCTCACTTGTCATCAAGTGAAGGATGAGAATCAGGTTGCAGCAGGATTAAGCTAACCACTAGAGGTTCCAGAGTTTAAGTGGGATGGAATATTTATGGAATTTGTGATAGGGATTCCATATATGTCTAGGGGACATGATTCTATCTGTGTTATCATTGGACGACTCACCAAGTCAGCTGACTTCCTACCTATCTGAGAGCAAGGACTAGTAGAGGGATTGTGTCGCCTATACATACAGAAGATTATATGACTTCATGGGGTTCCATATATGATCGTCTCCGACCATGACACGCGTTTCACATCCTGGTTGTGGAAGGGATTGTAGGAGGTGTTCAGGACATAGCTACATTTAAGTACCACCTTTCATCCTTAGATGGATGGTCAGATAGAGTGGACCATACAGACACTGTAGGACATGTTTCATTCTTGTGTCCTAGATTTTGGTCGTAGTTGGGAGGATCACTTGCCCTTGGTTGAGTTCACATACAACAACAGTTATCAATCCACTATCGGCATGGAACCATTTGAGGACCTATACATTCGACCTTGTAGATCACCTCTATGTTGGACGGACACAGGAGAGTCAACACTTATGGGTCCAAAGTTGGTATGGGATACCAATGAGAAGGTATAGATCATCGAGGAGTGGATGAAGACTGTACAGATCATACATAAGTCGTATGGTGATAGGAGGCGGAGACCTTTGGAGTTCGAGTTGGGAGACCTTGTCTTCCTAGGGTTCTCAACTCGATGAGGTTTATAGAGGTTGTCCGAGGCGGCAAGTTATCACTGAGGGTTATCATACCATTTCTGATACTTCAGAGGGTAGATGAGGTGGCCTACCGCTTGGAACTTCCACCGTAGTTGGAGAGGGTGCACGACATCTTCCACGTATTCCAGCTGAGGAGATACGTGCATGATCGATCTCACATCATCGACCATGGAGAGATGAACTTCGATGATCGGGTGATGTTTATAGAGGTTCCAGTAGAGATTGAGGATTTATAGGAGTGAGTCCTTCATGGGTGGTCGATACCTCTAGTTCACATTCATTGGTAGCACGAGAACCTCCAAAAGAGCACATGGGAGCAGGAGTCTCAGATTCGTGCTTAGTACCCCCATTTGTTTCCTTAGACTATGTTTTGTCTTTCAAGGATGAAAATACCTAAGGTGGAAAGAATGTAAAGACCCAGTTTTTTCAATTTTTTTAATTATAGGGAATTATTACGATTCTGAGAAAATTAACGGTGCGTGATTCTGAGGCCCGGTGTGCTCAGAATGAATTTATGAACTTTTTTTAGGTACGTTCAATAAAAGCATGAGTGGCCTTTTAAAACTTTTGAAATGGTGCTCAGATTAAAAATCTAAGGGAACCATTGAATCCACAGTTCTGGGATTCTCTTAATGGATGCTTCACTTTGACCGTAGTAGGTTTGGAGAAAAAGTTAAGTTTTGGGACTTTTATAAGAATGATAAAAATAACTTAGTTAATTTTTATTTTCTTTATTTTCCTCCAACGGACAAGTGGCAATGTGGGACCAGTGGCGTTTCAAGACAATAAATCGCTTGACCTTTCAATACTAAGTAACATCTCCATTGGGGAATTAGGAAGATTCCTAATTAACGATCCCCCATTAATTCCCAATGTTTTTACCTACCCCCCCCCCCTCTCCTATTTATGAGGAGCTTGGGGAGAGGTGTCGACAATGCTTCACCAAGAAAAGACATGCTGAAAAAGTGCCGAGATGTGAAAACCTTGGAGGACAGAGCGGTTTTCGGTGATCGGTGACGAGAGACACCAAAACCCCGAACAGAAGATCGATAATCAAGAGACGTCGTTGGAGGCTAGTTGCAGGGGACGAAGAACACCAACCCACTTCCCAATTCTAGGCGTTCTCCATCATTTTTAACATAGGGGTTTTGTTTTTCTTTGTTTAATTCATGTGAATTTATTTAACCCTTTAATCCTCCCTCATGATTACAATCTAACGCGGAGGACGCAGGCCTAACGAACCCAGTCCGGACCCTCCGCTATCTTGTTACCCTTGTACCTCTGTGGAAGACCATCAGCGCGACGACACCTACCAGCTACGATGGAGGTGGTGCGCCATCACGCTCTGCAAGAGGAGGCTGAGGCACAAAACCACCATGATCAGAGGAGAAACCAACACCGGACGGCCGTGGAGTAGGTTCGACACACCGTCGTTTATTGCCGTGGAGAAAGGGGTCACGACTCTTCAGCCACGATGGTTGGTGGAGGCGGACGACACCTCGGTCAACCCCAAAGGGAAGGGCGGAATGACTAGCATGTTGCCGGTGAGTAGGAGGCTGCGACCAAAGATGCGGTGGAGGGGGAACCCGTGATGTAAGTAGGTTTTGTAGCGACTGGGCGACGCCCACATTTCGTCGTCTCTTCACAGGCCGAATGGCCTCTGGGCCGTTTGGGAGACCGGGGGTCTCACCCCCTGTGCCTGCTAGGGTAGACCCCACTATGGGATAGAATGGCGGGCCGCCCCACTTTCGGGCCCGACGACACCTTTTGTGGGCCGGGCTGGACCTCGGCCCAGCGGGCCGAGCCTGACGTGGCCTGGTCCAGCCAGGTCAGACTCAGACCAGGTCGGGTCGGGTTAGTCCGACTGAGTCAGAACAGACCTAGAAACACTTAAAGGGCCATATCTTGAGAACCAGACATCTGTTTGACAAACTGTCTCTGGTTATGGGACTCTTAGAGTGAGATGGTCCTTTTGGTATACTCCAATTATGTTTTGGAGATAGCTGGAGTATGGTCGGGTTGGATTGAACCTGAATCCAATCGGTCCCTCAAAACTAAAAAACTTATAACTCTCAGACCAAATTTTCGATTAACACACCGTCTGTCACGTTGGAACCCTTATAACATGGTGGTCTTTTGGGTTACTCCTTTGTGCAGATTAATAGTGGTTTAGGTATGACCGATATCTTGGGGGGAATATTCTACGAAACTCGAGCGCACTGGGTGTGAATAATCCTACAGCAGGCTATAATGTGAAAAAAGAACATTTATCCTGTGTGGGTCAGCATCTATCGATCCTGTGTGGGTCAGCTTCTATCAGATCCTGTGTGGGTCAGCGCTCGGAGATCCTATGTGGGTCAGTGCATATTGATCCTGTGTGGGTCAGATCCGGTGTGGGTCAGCGGGGATTAGTACCTATTGATCTTGTGTGGGTCAGCAGTAGTGCTACTTAATAGAATAATATGATCTAGCTTACGAATAATCATATGTACTTCTGTACTTAAGTTATAACAATGTGTGAGTTGAGTATTTTACCTATGTGGTGCTTAAATCTTCATGGTGTTACCTATTTGGAACTTCCAGCTATGTGGTGTTACCTGTGTGGTAATTCTACCTTTATAGTGTTGTTTTTGTGGTGTTACTTGAGTGGTACTTTTACCTTTGTGGTGTTGTATTCATGGTGTTACCTGTGTGGTACTTCCAGCTTCGTGGTGTTATGTGTGTGGTACTTATACCTTTGTGGTGTTACCTCTGTGGTACTTCTATCTCTATGGTGTTACCTGTGTGGTATTTCTACCTTCGTGGTGTTACCTTTGTGGTATTATTTCCTCATGTATGAGATGAGTATATCTTGATAACTTAGGTATATGTATGTGCAGATACCTAAGTAGAGTAGAGGAATTCCTTTGTGGTTGTTTCCTTTATGGAACTCTGGGAGACCTACGGGGGTCTTGGGGTCCCTACTGAGTATCGTTATACTCACCCCTGCATGGGACGCGCCTACACCTTGTTGTGTCTTGCGCAGATGATAGACAACATTGATTGAGGCTGAGGGAGCCAGGAATGGATGGTACTCTGAGTTGGACTATTTGGCGTGACGTGACGTAGGGACTACTGATTGTGATCTGTACCTACCCTTCAGGTAGGATCCTTGATGGATGATCTAGAAGCTGTTTTTTTACTTTCCATTTATACTTGTACTTTTCCATTGGGCTTGAATTATGACCCCTTTACTTACAACACTCTTTTACTACAGTAGATTACTTCATGGTTGCTTCTTGTTGTGTTCATAAACTGTGTGTCTGTACAGGTAAAAAAGCGATGCATTCCCATTTTAGGGATACAACTTTCTGGTGCTAGTCTCCAGCCCGTAGCCTGTGGAATGCGAGATTGGGGTAGTCATAACATGGGCCTTAGGGGGTGGGTCGTGACAGCTATAATCATGAAGACTGCCACATATGCGTTCGAATATAGACTCATATACTAAACCCTTTTAATTAGTAACAAATATTCTTCCCCATTTAGTTTGAACTGTTCATTTAGGATCATTTATAGACCATTTAGGATGGTGACCTAAGAAACACCATCAACTAGGGGGTTTTCTTTTCCCTCCAATAGAATCCTGCATCAATATAATGTAACTTGTAGGGTTCAAATGGGGCTTTATCAGTGTGAAACATCCCGATATGTTTGTTAATGTAATATTTGATGCATTGATGCTATGATGAGGGGATTTTTACACATTCATGAAAATAGGGAATTACTAGAAGGACATAGATTCTCATATTCTACCAAACAACAAAAAATTACGAGTTGTCTATGAGGTCTCCAAATTGAGCCTCGAAATTGCCTTGGTCCAGTGGATTTTTCTCTATTTTTTATAGCCCTGTAATGTCAGACCGGATGGAACTAGGTTAATCTCATTGTATCCCAGCTGGAGAAGTGTTCACACTAGAATGAGATTAAATCCATATATATCATCAATGAATTATTTTCATACATCGACTCCATTTATCTAGTCAGACATGTACAAGGGTTTGATGTGTCCCAATATAATGGTGTCTTCATATTGATTTGTAATGGAGATAACCACATTAAATTATATAGGATAAGTTTCTATTATATATACTTCAGCTATAGAAACCTCATCTTAAACCTCCTAGGGGATTAGCAAAGCCTCTACATGTGCTTCCTTGCGGTCTTTCGATAATCTATGGGAGTTCGGGATTGATAGCTTGGCCAATACCAAGGCTCACTATTTCAATACATCATCATTTTTCTCTAAAGGCCTACAATTACTAGTGTTTGTATTCTCTTTATAGGCACCTTAGTGATTGGAGTACTTGTTGTAGATGGATCGACCTTCAAAACAGTATTTGATGGTGCTTTTGTCCTTGGTGGGGCTTTCCTACCTAACAAGGGTGATCTGATACATGTACCCCCTCTGATTGATATTATAGAGTGATCGGTTAGGGTGGATTTTGGAACATGAATGGGTAGTTTCATTCTATTGTTCGTCTCACTAAAGGTCTCTTCTGTGGGTTTCTGCAACATTCACAGTTTTAGTTGGGTTGTGGATAAAATTTTGGTTCCTACCATGACTACACCTTCCCCGATGTCCTCGGATTCTACATCCGCTTCTTTCAGTCCCCCAATTGGTTGCAAGGAACTTGGATTCATATTTATACTCCTCATCAGATAATGGATCTATTGAATGAATTAAATTAATGGAATTGAAGATTAACTTTTCCTATAATGATAACTTTGACTAGATAACCTTTTCTAGAGATAACATTTGGTGGGGCAGTGCCCATTATTTCAAATCTAAATGATTAAAGTCTAAGAGGGTCAAATCCAATGTTGGACTTGTTGCAGGTTCATCCTCATGCAATTCCTCCCTACCTTTCCAGCTAGACTAATTTTGGAAAGGATGGATTTTTTAGCTTTGTGGTGTTAATGGCATGTGATGTGTTGTAGCGAAAGTGACTGGGATCATAGTTGTAGATTCAACTAATCTTGGAGAATTCCAAGGGTTTGATTGATTTTCTTTCAAGTCATCCTACTATAAAAAAATTCTATTCTTCTATAAAATCATTTCCACTCACCTCCTTTCTCAGGGGAAGTGGTGAAAATATATGCTACTTATGTTGGATGATTTACTAACATTACATGCACAAATTCTACAATTTTTTTGTAGGAAGTATTTGAAAGTGAAGCATTCCTAAATAATGTTCCCCAATGTCCTAGATAAGGGACTATAATATGTCTAGTCATTGAGTCCCACTTGGTTGGGCCTCTTGGTCTTTTGAAGGTAAGTTAAATCATTATCCATGGCAGTTATAAAGTAGACATGGACTTGATCATCTTAGAATGAGTAAATTTTTTCCATTATATCCTTGAATTGATTTCACCTGGGTCCCCTTTGCTCATTCAGGTGAGGTGAGGGTTTCTATTAATGACTAGGGGTGATGCATGACATGTTGTAGGTTTTGGAGATGGGTCCAGCATAGAGGTTGGATTAATTGTGACAGATGTTACATCTTTCTTTCCTACTCTTTTCCCTGGGATGGGTGGATTCATTCAGGACTGGAGCTTAGTCCATTGTATGGAATCTTCCATTCTTTTAGAAATGAAGGAAAAATCTTGAAACCCACTGATATACTTTACCAGGATGACCAACATTCATAGTTCATCATGTTAGTTATCTATACCAAGAGAGAGAATATATTCTTAGGGAAGTAGAAAATTTATGAAGTAGGTCATCCCTTTGCACCAAGAAATGAAATATAATACTCTCTCATTATCTTTATATTTTCAATTTAAGAGTTCATGTATTGTAGTCTTTTTTTAGAATTGATATGAATGGAAAGAGGAACTGATGTCGAAGGTCTTCCCATCCCATGATTGACCAATCTAACAAACCGGTGTACCATAAAATGGTTGACTATTGGAAGGTTCAAATGAAGCATCTAAGTTTCATTGCTTATTTTTCCTTGGGAGTTCCCATCATGAGATCACAATGGGATGAAAAGTGTGTTAGATTTTGTTCTGGGTCACCTAATCAATTGAATAATAGTAACTTAGGAATCTCAAAATCTAGAAGAGGTGGATTATTAGCCACCCATTTGGGGTAAGGTTTCCATTATAGTTGTATTGGTACACATTTATCCTCTACGACTTCCAATCAAGCTGTCAATGACTCGATGGTGTTGATAAGCCCTTGACGAATTCTTGGTTTAGCAGAAACATGGAAAATGTGAAACAATATGTAGGATCAGACTTACCTATTCTTCCATTAATTGTGGATAATATCTAGTTGGGGACATCTTTTGATGGTTCTCCTAGGACCTTATAGTTGTATCCATAATGGAGGGAAATCTTGATATTAGTCCATAATTGAGTATAGGTAAACTGATGATCCAAGATCCAAATTGTAAAAATGCCATAGACCTACTTCATTCGTTGGGATGAACACTTGTTGTTGGGGTACACCCTTTGGAAGTGTATATTGAGGCTCTGATCATGGATCATATCTAGTAGGAATGCTACCTCAGAGCAATTTAGCATTGATTCTTCTCAAATCTTTCATTTCTTCCTCCTCTCGAGTGAATATTTCTTAGAATGTTAAGAGATAAACCTAATCGATAAGGGGAGGTGGGTTGTATGAACCTTTTACTTTACCCTTTCATTTGTTAATGGTTTCCGGATTATGTAGAAAGGTATTAGTTGATAGAGACCCCAAATTCAAGGTGATTCTCTAGTTTCTGTTATGTATACCT
Source organism: Viscum album (assembly GCA_963277665.1). NCBI lineage: Eukaryota > Viridiplantae > Streptophyta > Magnoliopsida > Santalales > Viscaceae > Viscum > Viscum album. The sequence goes on along the minus strand of OY728163.1, from coordinate 75,280,356 downwards.
GCTTTGTTTGTCTTAGTGTAGACCAAAATTTGGATAGAACCATCCCCTCCTTGCTCTTCTGCATCAATATTACTTTCAATTCAATATTTAGGATTTATTTCCATGTTTTTTACTGACACAAAATGCATTTTAGGAATCATACCAACTACCAAATGATAGGAGGGTTGTTTTTTCCATTTATTGGACCTCTCCCTTCCTTTCCCAGATCCTCTTCGAGATTTTTAGAGAAAAGTGACTCTGAGGGAACCTTTATATATCCTAGGAATATGATTTCCTTCTAGGAAAAATGGATTGCGATACGAGATGAACTAGGATACGTCACTTTTTGTTTTTCTCCCTAGATGGGATAACATTAATTTCAATGAAAGGGGAGGTTAAGGTAAAAAATACCCTATTCCTACAGTCTCGAGGTGATCCAATTCTTATATTGTGCCTTGAGTCAGGTTTGTAAGACTTATAGAGGAATATTTCATTAAATATTCCCCCAAACTTGAAGGATATGGTTGATCCGATACTGTGTAATCTACTTATATTTTTATCACTCTCTTTATCTCATGCATCTGTGTTTGAGTGTGAGCTGGGTGAAATGATGAACATTCACAATAAATGATTGCTTCTAAGGATATTATTAGTGTCTGGTGATTGTATTTCCTTAGGTGATAAGACTTCTTAATGTTATTGGTTTCTTGGTTCAATATTTTCTCGATGGATTTATCTCATTGAGTGTGACACTTTTTAGACTTATTCAGGGCTAATTCATACTGAGTGTGTCATATTGCTTGAGAAGGGGTCTTATTTGATAGCCTCCATAGAGTAATGAAATTATAAGATGTCACTCTTAATGGGTTCTTTTGAATGGAATGTGGGGTGAAATTTAAGTATCCTTGTTTCCCCCACCCTCGAATATGAAAACTCAGTAGGGTGTTGATAATTATTTGACACAACTCATGAAATGCATTAATACATTCTGATTGAATATCTTTTTTCCACTTCTTTGATTGTGGCCACCACGCAGATAGAAGTGATTCCAAGTAGATTTTATGACAAAGATCTCCCAATATTTTAACATTATCTACATACCTATTGTAAGGTAAGAACATTTTATTCATGTGGCAGAGATTTTTCTATAGATTCAAGTGAATATTGTGTATTCATTCTTCTAACATTTCCCCTACAATATCGAAATGAGAAGTGGATGAGGGAAAAAAATGATAGGTATATCATCCCTATCCAATTTTCTTCTCACGGAAAATATATCATTTTTTTATTTTTCCAAATAAACCTCGACTTGATCATCCCAACATGAGAACTTCATGACTGTTTTGATATAAGGAGCGAGGCTAGTGGGGATCCCATCAGAAGAGAAATCGTCTGGAGTTTGTTTGAGGGATGAATGTTACCCTGGGCCATCTTCTGGTTGAGAATGGATGTCACTTATCATTGATGGAGTATCTAGTATGAATGGACCCATCATTCCAAGAACCATAGAATTAGAGGCATTTCTCATATTTGGATAATCTATGGGAGGACCTTCTTGTTGAAATGAAATGACACCGTGGAGATGACCTTCAAAGTGGATGTGATCATCGGGAGGACTATCATCATAGCTTTATGTTTGACTATAGGGAGGATTTTGACATCTTATACCTTGGTAAGGACCATTAGGATGGACAAAAGCAGGGGTATGACCTTCTTGATGTTTGATATTTTGGATATGAAGAGGGATACCATGATTCTCATTAGGATATAACATCTCATGATTGATCAGATTATACCCATGAAGGAATCCTTCATGGTAGGTACTCTCGAGAGGACCGACAGAGATGCTGGTAACAGTGTTTCAGGGAGGAAATTCACAACTACTACTACCACATCTGTAATTTCATAATAGATTGGAAAGATCATAGTCCACTAATGATAGATGTTTGATGGCCTCAATAAATACATCCTCTAAAAGAATAGTTTTATGAGTCTACTCTTCACTTTCTAGTTGCCTCCTTTGTAGTTTTTTCTAGGATATCCCTTGTAGGATACTGGGGTTTCTTGTTTTTAGTGATGACCTTCATATAAGGTTGCATGTTTGAGCCGATCCCATGGTGCTTCTAAGATATGCCAGTAAGCTTCTAAAATTCTAACTGGGATATATGTATGCCTCGGGGAGACCACTAGAGTGGACTTTTGTCCCCCAGTTGGAATAAGTATTTGAGCTCTATCCTTTCATCCATTTATCAATGAATATTCTCGACCAACCTCCTAGAATGAAGCATGGATTCATGTATTCTCCTAAGTGACCATCCCATTGTGTAGATGAGTCACCCCACTTGAGAAGGTGGGGTCATGGTCAGGACTCCTGACTATTTCCACTAATGAAATTATGTCATGGTAGGTTTGTATGATATGGTCAGGAATGAATGTTTATCCCTCCATCATTTTAATTATGTGTTTAGAAACATCATTTATGGGAATAATAATATATTCTTATTACAATGTCGGAGTAGGAATATGAGTCTGAACTGGATTTTTATCCAATATATGATGACTACATCCTTCAATTGATGTCATATTTTAATGGTGGGCTTGATGTACTAGAGAAGGTATTTTTATCTTCTAATATTTTTCAACTGTATTTGATTGGTGGGATTGATGTGAATCCATATGAATTTTCATCTACTCATATTTTACTGCCACATTTTCATGGCAGTCTTGATATCCATGAATAGAAATTTGTGTCTATTCCTAGTTTTCTACCATATTTTCCGTGTGGAATTGATATACATAAATGGGAATTTGTGTTTGTTTGTAGTTTACACCATATTTTCCTAGAGGTGTTATTTAGCAGGAACATGGATGATGGCATATTACAGATTGTTTCTTCTTCACCCATTGTGGGCCTCCCTGGGGACTTGGGTCCACATGAATTTGGATGGGGCCCACGGGGTAGTATCCCCTTCATAGTGAGGATACAAGGATTCACAGTTTTTATGGTAATGATTTCCAGTAGGGTCCCTTGGGTGGGATCCCTATGCTACTAGGATGAAGTTTCCAACAACCACTCCATCAACCTTCTTAGGGGAAGGAAGGAACTCATTTTATCTTTCTGGGGATAGGCTCCTAAAATATTTTGAGATAGCTAATGGGGTCTTCTTGTTCTAGACCACTGATCATCGCTGGGTGGATGGATGGTGGGGCATTGTATGAAGAAGGGTCTGTCGAGATACATCCATAGTTGGTAGAGTACCATTCTGGTGGTAGTATCAAACCAATGCACTTGAAACCCAACATTCAATATTTTGGGTGGGAAAAGGCATCCTCTTTTTTTTGAGGACCTGGTCTGTGTAGTGGATGATGATCGTGTTTGCATGAACTGGTGAGACTGCATCACATTGAAGCGAGTTCTAGTGAAAAGTGCCTACAATATATGGGACAAACACATACAAGAATACCCCGTCAAAGTAGCATCACAATAAATGAAAACATGTGCCACCAATCAGTTTGTTTCACCCTATTCCATTTTGAGAGAGAATAGGGCTAAAGGTTGGTGATATCAGTCACCTTGTTTAAGAATTGACGTCTGTTTCACCATTTTTTTTATGAAATGGTCCTGTTGATTACCCATTTGACGGGAGCTTCGATGAAAGATTCATGGAATCCCTCTTAGTGGTATGATTGATTGTTGGGGGTTTCAATATTGGAAAATCCTTTATATTAAGTTCACTATTCATATCTCTCACTTTCTTATTACGGGTTAGTTTCCAATGGTGTTTGTTCGCAAAACTATATACCCCAAATGATTATTATATTTGTGATGAATCAAGGTCAAACTATCCAAATGCAGTTGGTTATTGGGTAACATGGCCAACAATACATGAGAAATCATATTGGTCGAGAGGATGGGAAGTTGGGCTCATCAAATACTTTTTGGTTTCTAACTATTTCTTATTTCAAGACTCTCTTATATATTTAATATATGTTAAATAATTCATTGTTCATTCCCAAGTATGACATTAATCACCTTGAATTAATGAACAATTATGAACACACATGGGTTTGGAATCATCTTTATGTATCTAAGGTTCTCCATCAATGGAGGGATATATATATATATGAGGTTCTCCATTAATGGTAACATTTTCATACCGGGATAATAGTTTCTTTGCTCATTCATTAGGATGATGATGGTTTTCATCCATATAGTGGGTCACTCTAGAGTTTATTTTCATCCCAGGATATGGAAGTTGTATTGATGTCAGGATTGGACCCATAAGATGGGATTCCTACATATCCTTCTTAAAGGAATTTTAACCCACATAGTTTAGCACCAATTAATGGGACACATAACCTTTTAAGGTTGTGTGACGAGAACCAAACCATGAAATTTAATGTCATGAGGAAAGAAAATCTAGGTGGAAGGTGCTTATTCAAAGTTTGGTGTGTGACTTAAGCCGAGGCAGCCCAAAGGACTCAGATGAGATGTGGTCTTCCATGTAAGGGTTCAAACTTACAGGGTATATGACCCAATAAGGATAATGATAGAAGGGTATCAGAAGGAATATATCCCTTCAAGTTGGATATGACCCTATTGGGAATATTTCTTGAAGAACATTAGGGTGAATTTGGGTGTCAGGTTTAGACCTCATGGAGTCCTCTTATGTACCCCTGTGATTTGGGAATGGAAGCCCAAGTAGTTTGAAAGGGTTGGGGATTATACATATGGAGGAGTCCCATCGAGGTGCTTCATCATTAGTAATAGATCCCTTTTAACTTAGTGACATGGTTTTGGGGATTACACCAAGTAAGAGGCCAATGAAATTCTTAGGATAGTGTGGATGTCATAATATCCACTATCATCTAATCCCATGTGAGTCGTGATCGGTGTGAGAAACAAGAGGAAGTGGTGGATTTGAATATCACATGATCCACTTTTTCTATAGGTGAATAAGCTCAGGGACCAAAGGTAAAGGGAAAGAATGGGATTTGATGTGCCTATACCCTCCCGTCATTGGGATATGGATTGGTGAAGAGAAGGAAGAGTATCACCTCCCACAAGAAAGGATAGGGGATTACTCTAGGAGGTACAACCTACTAATTCCTAGGGAAGTGATGAGTATCCAACATTGGTCCTCATTGAAGGAAAATGACAGTAGTTCCCCTCAATCCCTAGAATGGGGAGGTTCATGTGACCACCTACAAGTTCAGGACCCTCACTACCATGTGAATTTTTACATGATAAAATCCCAAAGATCCCCCTTATTGAGTTGGATACACATGTGAATCCTCTTACCATGGGTATGTAGAATTGAGAGGACATGTTCATGTGTCAAATGATTATATCATAAACATCAGGTGGATTTGGAAGAGGTATTAGCCTAATACAATTAGAATAGTTTTTGGAGGGGGCAAAGTGATTATCAACGGTACGAAAAAGGTATGTTATTACAGTTGGATATTAGAACACCCTAGGATGACCTATTCTACATAACATGTTCTTATGTGGGATGGGATTACATTTTTCTAGAATGTTTCTACATAGGTAAGGGTGTTGGGACCATGGTTTGTCATTGATATAAATGGAGTATGGTTTGTGTTAGCAGTAAATCCTAAATAAAATTTCAAGGAGTCTACAAGGAAATAGATCTTATAGTTCAAGCTGATAATAATATTGAAGGTGGCGTCGTTTCCCAATGTTTTCCAAATTTTTGGGTCTGAAAATTAGAGAATGGAGAAAAGTGTTGGAAGTTGTGCGCAAGTGTTTAAAAGGTCTGTAAAGTTGCACACAATCCATTTTTCAAGGAAAATACATACAAATATAGAAAAGGAAATAATCTCACACAAGTTAAGGATTTATGTGAAAGATGAGACTTGCACGAAGGATACTTGTGACTCAGGGAATATGTTTGTGTGAATTGCATATAGAATCATCAATTCCTATAAATAGGGAGGTACGCCCACTCAAGACTTAGAAGTTTTTCCAATGAAGATCCGATATCTCAGAACACAAGGGAGTCATGTGTGAAATACTTGCATAGAGTAAATCTTACGTGCAAGTGTTCCTTTTGTCTTTAAAAATACCAAGTGAAACTTATGGTGAAGTGGCGTGATAGATAAGGGTTGAGTGAAAGATAAGGGTTGTGAAAATATTAAGGGTTTCATGAAATTTATCTTGTGTGAAAATCCCTATACTTGCGTGCCATAAGAGGTGTTCCACACAAGTGTAGTGTTGAGATTCTAACAGGCTTCGAATATTTGGTTTGTTTTTTCAGTGATTTCAAGTTCATCAATTATAGACTTCGATACAAGTGTATTCTTTTTCTAAATAGAGGCAATGAATTCAATGCAATTATATTAAAGATACCTTCAAGTCAATAAACTGTGCAATACTTCACCCAAAGTAGGGAGCTAGGGGGATTCTACAGAAGTGCTCCGAGGGACGCAGTATGCTATCCCTAAAATCTTGTAAAGGCAGTGTGTTTGGAATAGAGTGACTATGTATAAACCATTATAATCTATAAATAGTAAAGATTAGTGTACATTGGTATGACTGATACAATGTCGGTGTATGCTCTTTGGACTAGCCCTTAGTGGTGAACCAAGTAAAAATTATTGTGTTGTCTCTTTTCTATTGAATGTTTTATTTCTAGTTATTTACATAATATAGGTATAATTAGTTCCTAAGAATGTGGGAACAATATCCATTAGTTTAAAAGAAAAATTTGAATCCTAGATTCACCCCTCCCCTCTCAGGGTGTTCTGAGGTACTTCAAAGGGGTCCCTCCACATAGTGTTGTGCTATAAATACCTAGATTCCATCCATATAGCATGTTGCTATGCGGGGATAGGTTCCGCCCATATAGAATATTTCTACACGGGTCTAAGTTCCTACTCTATAGTATTTTTATATGTGGGGAAGGATATACCCACATAGAGTTTTTCTAGGTGGGGTGTTGGACCACCGAGGGACATTTGTTTATGCCTCGCAAAATGATTCCTACAAAGGGGGTTTAGCTTTTCAGATGACCAGATGAATTTATTTTCTTCTTAATTCTATGTGGAGGGTTTACCTACCGGAAATCTATAGATATCTCCCAATTCACCTCCAAGTCTTTGTTCTTTGATCCATGTATCCATTGTTTTTTCTCTTATTTTCAGTTGTCCTCAAGGTTCTTTTATAGATGAATGGAGGGACTGAGTACCGAAATGGCCGGTCATCCATGGTAGGCCACATAGATTGGTTTAAAGGATCCAAAAAATGAATTTGTTCATGGGTTTGGAAATCAGTTCCCTAGCCCACAAACGACTTATCATTTGAGGGGGGAAGTCATTCATGGGGTATGAGAATCCACGTATGGCCCCAAAAAGGATTTGATTATATTCACAGGAACCAGTGACACTATATTTTCCTATAAACGATTTCATTCATGAGACACTTCATGGAGTAGTGGAACATCATGAAGGGTAGTGGTCCACATAGCGGTTTGATACATGGACCATATTCCTCCCCTGTAGCTCGGAATCCTTTGGGCATTTTCTTCATACTCTTATGTATGGTTTATTTTTTCCATTTATAAATTCATGGCATTATTTTCCTCTTACATGCATATTTTTTTGGGATCCAATAGATGTTTTTTCTAAAAAATAGAGGACAAACTTTTTTTGATGCATAAAATACAGGGGTAAAACTCTATAATATAATCACATAAAATAATTTTTTTTCATTACTTATTTTTTTAGAAATCACCAAGTACTGATCTCAGTCAATCTAGATACCCCAAATATTTATTTTTTGGAACCAATGCATGGATATCCAAAAAAATGACCCCACATGATGTTTATTGTAAATTTTTAATACACAGAAATTAACATTTTATAGATAAACTTTGAATTATATGTTTTAGTCTACTTTCAGAAAGAATTTTGTTATGATAGGGCGATCTCTAAATATAGCATGGAATGAAGTCAGTGACTGAACATAAAAATCCCATGGATTACTTAAAATGGAAATAGATTAACGTATATAAATAAATATTTAACTATAAAAACATATTTCAAAAAAGTTTACTTATTTCGATCAATATTTGTTCAGTGTGTAAAGTATGATAATGGAAACAATTGTGGATATTATGTTTTAAAATTTACAAGAGAGATCATAAACCATGAAAAGAAAAGCATCCCTAAAGAGATAATTTCCAAAGGTAATTATAATTTAATTAAAAATATTTCATAATCATATGTTTGTCTATATTTTATATATACTACCAAGATTACTAAAAACATTCATACTCAAAATAAGAAGTAAGCTTTTTAGAGATGTTTTGGAAGAGTACATGGTGTTGGAATGTTTTTTAATAACAAATTTTGGTTCTTACCTACTATGTTTGTGATTTAGTTTGGGATTTAACCATAAGAATATATTTGGGGTGTGAAGTATTAGTATTAGAATGCTTATACATTATTTTTGATAGGTTTCTAAAGGAGAAATATAATAGAGGTAATCAATTGTTTGGTAGTGCTAGCCCTCAAATAATAAAATTGTTGGGAAATGTTTGAGGAAGAGAAATAGGTATAATCAAAGACCTTGGCAGAGGAAGAGATGAAGCGTTGGACTTTAAACAATAAAATTATTGGGAAATGGAGTATAATGGGGATTATATCAAGGTTATTTTTGAGAAAAATTAATTGAAAAGTGTAAAAAATACTTGTCACTTAAGGTAAGTGCCATTGTGTTAGCATTTCAGGTTTCTTATTGAAAAAAATGTTTTCACCACTTGTTTAAGTGAATATGTATAGAAATATAAATAGAGGATTTTTTTTAAAAACAAATAAAACACCAGTTTTTTTAAACTGATTAGCATAGGCTATAATTTCTATTATCACATTCCAAGTACTATCAAATAGTACTGATGTGTGAAAGCAACCCCTCACCAAAAAAAAACAAAAAAAAAACAAAAAAAATAGATGTAGTTTCTTTCTGATGGATTCTCTACACTATAATGAAATGGTCTTAGTAGCATAAATAAATAAAATAACCACCTATTCCTTATTTTTAAATAAAAATTGTCACTAAGAATGCAAGGATTCATAATCTATAAATTCTATAATTGAGGTAACTTCAAAACAAAATTTAGAATATATATAAGTGGAATATTAGTAATAAAACATGTGAGGAATAATGCATGCATGAATAGAAAAATAAATGAAAGGATAGTTCCTTCCTCTTTTTCAATAATCCTTTCATTTTCTTGAGGAGAAAGATCTATTACATGAATTAAATAGCTCCAACTTTATAGCTATAAATAAAGATAAATGTAAAGAAAACCAATAACGCAACATTACTAAATGATGACATATACCTACCATATAGAAACCATCCATGTATTAAGTAGTGGACCCAATAGTCACCTGAGATTCATACAACACCAATCCAATAATCAAGCATGTATATAATCTAGCTAATTTTTTGAATAGATATGTTTGTAATCAACCACTGAATCCAGTAGGTGTATGAGAGAACTATTAGAGTACAACCAGCATTGAGAGATCATGGTCATCAAGGAGGTATGGTGTCAAAGTAAACATAGAATCAAATGAAAAGAAACCAATTTGTGAAGAAATACCCAAAAATGAAAAACCCAGTACAAATGAAATCATAAAGAAACAAAAATATAAATGAAGACCACTTTGAAAAAGAAGGTTGTAGCTTGAACTAAAACCACTAAAAATAAATTAATACAAAATTTCAATAACTGAATCATGAATTTTCATTAAAGAAAATTATAGTGGTTTCACTTTGGTGGGTGGGGGAATTATTTTTGGCGATTCAATCATGAATTTTATGGATGATATAATATCATAAATGATTGTGAAATCCATACAAGTAACATATCAAGTTTACAGTAATAAAATAGATTGACTAAAAATTATTCTTTTGAATACAGATGATGTGATATAAAATTATCCCACAATTATATCACATAAAATATCATAATCATTACATGAGTAGAGGTGTTTAACCTATGCTTATTATGAATATAGATACTTGTTCACTGGCTCTCCATCAAAAAATGTTTCCACCAGGTCATCACTAATATGATTGTGAACATTCATTATGTAAAATGATGTATGTTCAAAAGATCATTAATAAAAAATTCATCATCATTATCAATAAAAAAAATACAAGAGAATAGGTATATTCCCATTTTGATGAAAAAATAATGATGATGTTATGTTAGAGTTTTTAATCACCCAAAATATTGAAAAGGATGTACTAATCTATAGGAAAATATAGGAAGACTTAATGGTTGCACTAGAATTTAGAGTCATTTGGATGATATAAAGGGTTACAATGGTGTTTAATACTTTGAAAATGTTGAAAAAAAATTATAATGGTGTCTTATATAAATACATAATGGGTCATATAGATATATAACCAAAATAATTACCTTTTAGTTTATTTTCTCATCATTTTATCTACTTTTTTAGTTAATTTAATCATTATTTTTATCTAATACTTATCTTGTTAATTTTCATAGAGATCATAAAAAAATTTCTTTATCAATAAGGATGAGTCCCTCCTTATTATGATCATGAAAATGTGTATTCCTATTACTTATTTCGAAAACCTATTTTTTTGTACAGGCTTTCCAAAATAAATGTTTTCATAGTAAAATAATTGTCTACATAAGTAATATATTATTTAATATTTATGTTTAATTTATTTATTTTTATTATTCAAAATATAATATTTTTTTCTTATACATGTGGATGCTTTTGTCCAAGTTGGGGTGGTTTTTTAGAAATTACTCATGCTCATGAGAGATTAGGCTTCGAGGCTACAACTGAGATAATGAAAACAAGTAAATGAGTCAAAAATGTATACAACCATCATGAAAAGTTCAAATTACTACTAAATATTTCAAAAAATTATTCTCCTGCACATTCTTATCAATCATGATGTTTTCACAATAAAATCATTATCAACATAAGTAATGTATAATTTCATGTTTATGTTTAATTTATTTTTTTTAGTATTACTAACATATGAATTTTTTTCTTATAAATATAGATTATTTTTTTTTCATTTTTTGTTGGTTTGTTCGAAACTATTCAGGATGATGAGAGAATAAACTTTGAGGATGCAACTGAGATAATGACAATAGGGAAATGGGTCAAGATTGTATACAATTATTATGAAAAATTGAATTCCTACTACTTAATTAATTAATTTTTTCATCATTTTATCTAATATTTATTAATTAATTTCCTTACCATTTTTATCTAATAATTATTTCATTTTTTTCATAGATCTTTTGTAAAGTGATATTTTATTTTCAACTATATGCAACAAGCTAGAAAAGAGAGAACATGTTCCTTTCTGATAGAAGAGGACACTCCATACTGCCTAAAATGTGAAGTGTTTCAGGGAGTGTAGAGTTTTCTTTCCATTAGAATGGAAAATGATATATTTTTTATATCATTATATATATATTTTAAAGAAAAACACATATCACATACTCAATCAACCACACCTTAATCTGAAACCCAATGTGCTTGGTATGACTCAAACTATCTTTTTTTGTATATAATTTACTTTTTAGTTCAAAAAAAACATCATATACTCAAAATTTAGAAAACTAATTAGTATTTTTTGATAAATTATGAAAACAATCCATAATTAATTTTTGGAAAATATGCATTATCCACACTTTAATCTGATGTATAATGTATAATGTGCGACCCTAACTATGTCTTTTTATTTCAAATTGACATTAATTTTAGTAAAAAAGAAAAGTGAGATATTGAAAACCTAAAAAACACTCGGATTGCATTAATAATTTATGAAAATGATTAATAAGTCATTTTTTGGCATGTAAGAATCATTCTGACATCAAACTGGAACACAATGTGACTGGTATGACTCAAAGTACGCATTTCCAGCTTAAAATGACATTTTAGTAAAAAAACAAGTCACATACTCAAAACCAATAAAATTATTTTGTATTATTTTTATACATTATGAAAATAATAAATAACTCATTTAGGATATTTAAGAATTAGGTGTACCTCAATATGACACACTGTGTGACCATTATGACTCCAAGTGCATCTTTTTATTTAAAATTGACAATACTTTTAGTAAGAAGGACAAGAAACATACTCAAAACTAAGAAAATGAAAAACATTTGTTTGGATACTTTATTAAAATGATACATAAGTCATTTTTGATGTGTATTATTCATCATCACCTCAATACGATATAAGATGTTCCTGGTATGGCTCAAAGTGTTTGTTATCAGTTTAAAATTAACATTTTAGTTCAAAAAGTATCACTCACTAAAAAATGAAATAAAACACATGGGTTATTTTGATAATTTAGTAAAACAATTTATAAGTCATTTTTTATGTGTAGGAATCAATCTCACATCAAACCAACAGATGATGTGATCAGTATGACTCAAATTATGTGTCTCCAGTTTAAAATGGTATTTCAATAAAAAAACACAAGTGACATAGTAAAAACTATGAGAATTAAATTTAACTATTTTTATACTTTATTAATAAGATCCACAAATCATTTGGTCCATGTAGGAATCAACATCACCTCAATCTGATTCACGGTGTGACCAGTATGCCTCCAAGTGTGTCTTTTATATAAAATCGATATTAATTTTAGTAAAAAAGACAATTGACATACTCAAAACTGAGAAAATACATTTGGTTGTTTTGATAATTTATTAAAATGATCCATAAGTAATTTTTTATGTTTAGGAATTATCTTAACCTCAATCCAATACACAAGGTGTCCGATATGAATCAAAGTGTCTATTATCATTTTAAAATTGACATTTAAGTTCAAATAGTGCCACTCACTGAAAAATGATAAAATGAACTTGGATTTTCTTGATAATTCATTACAATGATTTATAATTCATTTTTTATTTTTAGGGATAATTATCATGTCAAACAGACACATTAAGTAACTGGTATGACTCAAAGTGTGTGTTTCCTTTTTTAAATGACATTTTAGTAAAAAACACAAGTGACGTACGCAAAACCAAGAAAAATATTTATATTGTTTTGATACTTTAGGAAGATTATACATAAGTAATCAGGGATGTTTATGAATCAACTTCACCTCAATCCAAAACATGGTGTGACTGGTATGTCTCTAAGTGCATATTTTTATTTAAAATTGACATTAATTTTAGTAAAAAAGACAAGTGATGTACACAAAACTAGGGAAAATATCCAGATTATTTTGATACTTCAGGAAAACAATCCATAACTCATTTTTTTATTTGTAAGAACCAAACTCACCTCAATATAATACATGATGTGGTTGGTGTGACTCAAAATGTCCATTATTAGTTTAAAATTAACATTTTAGTTCAAAAAGTTCCACCGACTAGAAATTGAGAAAACATGCTCGAATTGTCTTGAGAATAGAATAAAATGGTTCATAAGTAATTTTTGTTGTGTAGGAATCATTCTCACATAAAACCAACATAATATGTGACCGGTATGACTCAAAGTGTGTGTTTCCAATTTAAAATAACATTTTAGTAAAAAATAAAAGTGACGTACTCAAAACTGATCAAACACATAATGATTGTTGATATAATTTAAGAAAAGGTTCAATAATTTATTTTGGACATGTAGTAATTATCCCTACCCTAATCTAATGTACTATGTGACCAATATGACTCCAAGTGCATCTTTTTATTTAAAATTGACATTAATTTAGTAAAAAAAAGGAATGTGACATATCTAAACTGATAAAACACATTGGGATTGTTTTTATGATTAAAAAATGGTCTATAAGTGATTTTTGACATGTGGAAATTAGTTTCACCTCAAGTTGATACAAAATGTTCCTGATATGGCTCAAAGTGTTCGCTATCAGTTTAAAGTTGACATTTTAGTTCAAAAAGTGTCGCTTTTTTAAAAATGAGAAAATGGCCTCCAATTTTCTTTATAATTTAATAAAAAAATTAAAAAGACATTTTTATGTGTAGTAATTAGTTTCACATCAAATTGAGACATGATGATACCTGTATGACTCAAAGTGCATGTTTCCATATTAAAATGGAATTTTAGTGAAAAAGAAAAGTGAAATACAAAAAACTGATCAAAAATGTTATTGTTGTTTTTATACATTAGAAAATTGATCCATAAGTCATTTGGGACATATAGGAATCATCCTCACTTCAATCTGACACATGGTGTGATCGATATAACTCCAAGTGTGTCTTTTTATTTAAAATTGTTATTAATTTTATTAAAAAAGACAAGTGACATACTCAAAACTGAGAAAATACATTCAGATTATTTTGATACATTATTAAAATGATTCATAATCCATTTTAGGCATATAGGATTTATGAAAAAATCAATCCAATCCATGATGTTCTGGATATAACTCAAAGTGATCGTTATCAATTTAAAATAAACATTTTGCTTAAAAAAATCCACTCATTGAAAACCAATAAAACATGATCATATTGTATTTAATATTTTTGGAAATGATTCATAAGTCATTTTTGATGTATAGGAATTAGTCACACATTAAATCGACGCATGATGTGACTATTATAACTCTAAGTGCTTATTTCTAGTTTTAAATGAAAATTTTGTAAAAAAGACAAGTGAATTAATAAAAACTAAGAAAACACATTCATATTGTTTTGATAATTTATGAAAATTATTCATAATAAATTTTTAATAGGTATGAATCATACTCACCTCAATCCAATGAACAACGTGATCAGTATGACTCCAAGTGCATCTTTTTATTTAAAATTACCATTGATTTTAGTAAAAAACAACATACTTATTCAAAATCAAGAAAACACATTCAAATTTCTTTGATAATTTAGGTAAATTATCTATAAGTCATTTAGAACATGTATTAATTAGACTCACCTCAATAATATATATTATTTTCCTGTTATGACTCAAAGTTTCCGTTATCAGTTTAAAATTGACATTTTAGTTCAAAAATTGTCACTCACTGAGAACCAAGAAAACGCACTTAGATTGTCTTAATAATATAGGAAAATGAATCATTTTTCATGTGTGACATATAGGAACTAATCTCGAATCAAACATAAAAACTATGTTATTAGTATGACTCAAAGTGTGTGTTTCCAGTTTAAAATAAAATTTTAGTGAAAAGCACAAGTGATGTACTGAAAATAAAGAAACAAATTTCTGATTCTTTTGATACTTTAAGAAAATGGTCCATAAGAAATTTGGGACATGTACGAATAAAAATCACCACAATCTAACCCACTATGTGTCTAGTATGACTCCAAGTTCCGGTTTCCAATATATAAGCTCCATTTTAGTTTAAAACGCACATCACATTGCCAAAACCAAGAAAACAAGACTCGATTGTATTCTCAACATTCTATCTTCTATTACTTAAATAATTTCCTTATAATTTTTATCATATACTTATTTATTTAATTTTCATAGAGATAATTCTTAAAGATGAATAATAAATGGTTTGACGTGTAAGAATAAATGGAAACTCAATCTGTTACACAGTGTTCCTAGTATAAATCAAAGTTTAGTTTAAAATTAACACTTTTTGTTTAATTTATTTATTTATATTATTAATAACATAAGATTTTTTCCTATATAGGGGCATTATTTTTTTCGAGCAGGGGTGGTTTTTTGTTTTTTGTCAATGGAATGGGTAGGGGTCAGGGGAAGGATAAAAAGGAACATTGATGTTTTTGAATTTATGTGATAATTTGTACTTACAAATTTAATTGTATAAAACAATGTTTGAAATGTATATAATTTAGTGTTTCTTCTTTTATTTGTGTTGAAAATTTTATTTCATTTATAATTTGTTTTTGTACCATATTTTTCTTCTTTATGGTTATATTTCTGGTATGGTGTTGTTTTTTAGTGCAGTAGTGTGTTGTTACAGCACACTATAGCATGCCCCTTTATCAACGCTACTCATTGCACTGATAAAGGTAGCCTTTATCAGTGATAAATAAAGGTACTGATAAATGGGTTCCATTATCATTGTTTTTCTAGCACTGATAAATGCCTAGGGCTTTTAATCACGCTTACGTAGTCATCACTTTTCTAGTGTAAATAAAGGCCAATTTTGGAATTGTTAAAGGCATGGTTTGTGGTAGAGTTCATGAAGATATGAACCTACCACATTAAGAGATGATCCTACCACATGAAAAAATGAGTTGACCACATAAATAAAAGAACTTACTATAAGAAAAAATGTACAGATTGGGTCACGTATCTTCCAACTGACCATGCCTACTGACCGTGAGCTAAAGTAATTATACTTTAATTGAATACCAAATGACCATGTCTAACTTAAGCAGTGGAGTTTTATAAAATATATAATGGATATATTTTGAGCATTAATTATAGTTCTGGTGTATTTAAGAATGCAATAAGTATGAGGATTTTATCCTCTAATGTCCAGTTTAGAGAAAATCTCTCTTTAAGATGTAGATCCTCTCATAGAAAACTAAAAAAGAGAATATGTGTGTGCTTGAGATATTTTGATACAAATAGGAATTTCTCTTAACATTCCATGACACTCTGTTTTCATGAACTATCTATGAAAAATAAATTTATCCTTCTTAAAAAAAAATCTAAGGAAAATTGTTCAACCGAAGCTGATGGAGTTGAGGCATATCAAATCTTCCCACTATCTATCTCTTTATCTTTTTTGTTTTAACTTAAATTTTGAGTTGTGTTTTATTATACTATGTTTTTTCTTTAACACGGATTCTTGTATTTTATTGGAGAGTTTTATGTTGTAATATTGGGTTCCATAGACCCAAATTGAACAAAAATTTAGATTACCATATCATGTATATAGTTAGATATACATGATGAAATCTTATCATTATAGTGTAGATATTTCTGCATCCACTATTTAATGGTAATGTCCATTGATTAATTATCATATCAAATGGTTACAACAGATCCCATT
This sequence comes from Viscum album, assembly GCA_963277665.1. NCBI lineage: Eukaryota > Viridiplantae > Streptophyta > Magnoliopsida > Santalales > Viscaceae > Viscum > Viscum album. Next base: position 75,263,381 of record OY728163.1, on the reverse strand, counting down.
ATATAATGAGAACCTCAAGATACCATGACATTAATCTTAAATATATTTTTGTATAGTCTAGATACATCTTACTGATTGGACATAGTAGAAGTTTGACTATTAGTTGTTGGGGGATCATAAGTATTCGGACTTCTTCTCATGATGTTTTCACTTGGTGATCTCTCGTAGTGAAATCCTAAGGAAAGACCCATCAATAGGAACACCACATGTTTCATGTATTATTGTTTGTTCCTATCTATGGACATGTGTAATGGTATCCCGACTTAATATCATTTCCAATGTGAACCATTTGATCACATACTTTGATGCAAGAAAAAACATGATAGTAAAATCATAGTGAGGTAGCTTGTGTCGGGTATATCATTACTGGTATAGCATCAGTTGAATATTTAAGAAAGGATCTGTCACATACAGATTAGGGAAGTAATATATATCAGGCCTCATTGATCGGGATGGTAATACCTTAATAAGACCATGGCCATGGTAGTCAAGGGTAAATTCATCTAGTTAGATCAATAAATAATAAAGCAAAAAGGGATGATGAAATGGGAGTGTGTCCTTATTTATGAGATATTAAAGATAGATATATTATGTTAAACAGTGTGTGTTCATAGGTTGGTTATCGTTTATTTGACTATCTTTATCTCTGTAGGGGACATGATAGGTTTCTAGATCCCTCTCTTGGTCTGTGAATAGTATTCATTACTATTGAGATATAGGCCAAGAGGGTTACACACAATATCATATTCAAGAATCTTCCTTATTCAGTTGAATAGGTATATTGGAAATGTGGGGGGCACTAATGGGGTCTTGGTTTTGTCCAAGGATATACGATCACCAAAGTAATAAATAAATTCATATTATTCATGTTAAGAATAATTGGAATTAAATTTATTAATTAAATTAATTTAAAATTTTAAAAGTAAATACATGAAAATATTATTTGAACAAATATTAGTTTAAAATATTCAAGGACCATTTAATATTTTTGGGAACTATTAGTCGAGTTAATGGTTAAGTTATTATCACATAATATAATACAAGAAGATGATAATAATTATTAATAATATTTATGACCCAATTTAGTAGTCAAAATATTGTTTTTATAGTGTGTTAATTATTTGGGGATCGGGAAGGAATTTCCAAGTAATTTCCATCACAAACTATAAATTGAGGAGGAGAGGCATTCCACATTAACTATTTGTATAAAAATGTTGGGAGATTCTCTCTCTTATCCTCTCTTCCAAATCCTAGACAATGAATATATGGAACTAAGTCATCAAATCAAACATAATCTCATGCATCACAAGAAATGGGTTGCGGTGATCGTCAGAGCTTTGAAGGCATCATATAATCTATGTGCTAGCACCTAGAATTTGGTGATTGGAAATTCAAAAATTTCTTGAAGTGTGTGTGGATGATCTAGTGGAATTATGCTTTGGATTCTATGAGTATAAATCAATAATGATGAGAATATGTTGAGTGTGGATTCAGAATTAACCAGGTATTTCATGGTTTTATTTTCTGCATTGACAATAGTGAGTTTATGTCAATCATTGGTGGAAAATTTTAAAATATCATCCTTTGGGGGTTTCACTGTGTGTATGGAAACTTCAATTGGTATCAGAGTGACATAAAAAAGTTTTATGCAAAGAAAAAAATCATTAAATATAATAGAGGGCTTTGTTCAGGTCAAAACACCTTTAACAAATATTAAATCTAAAATCTTATGGTCAACTTATGGTCATATAAAGTTTTTAATACAGATTTAAAAACACCAGTTTTGCAGGTTTTAAATTGAAGGCCTTGGCTGGTGTTGGATTCTAATGGACCCAAGTATTCTGGCCTTTTTTCGGTGGCCATATTACTATTCTCTAATGGGTTTCAATTCCATCGGATTGTGGAAGATAAAAAGACATAAAAAGACATAAAAAATTATTTTAATTAATGTTTTTTATTTTAAAATCAAAATCTTAATTAATAGGCTTTGATTTTTTTTATAATTTTGATTGACAATAAATAATTGGGTGGAATTTTTCAATGAAAAAGTTCAATCAATATAGGTGTCTTTGTGGTGGGAACAAAAAAATAAGTAGGGGTGTCAAATTTCACCAAGCAGGTCCCTACCTATCTAGTCACCCTATGAATCCTTCCGGCCCCACGGGTCCCCCCTCCGGCACCACACCTCCCTTTGCTCGTACCACCTCCATATAGAAAATATTCTCCCCAGACCGATGAGGAAACTCAGTCTACAGTTGAAGTTCCCCGTCTATTCTAAAATGCTCCATCACACTGTCAGGCTGCCGAAACCCACATTGTCTCCTCCTCCAAGTGGCGACCACCCCTCTGCTCACCCTTCTGAGCTAACTAACCAAGGAGCCACATTACCTCCCGTAGTGGACCAAAGCCACGACTACTAGCTGTAGATCATCGTCGCCCACTGGCTATCCCATATTCATGGGAGTTCGAGACTGCTTCTCTTTACGGTAGCTATAGGTCGAACACCACACCACAGTTTCCATCACACGTAGCCCTCCCTAGGTCATTCTCCGAGTCGACCTCCAGAGGATTTTTTTTATACTCTTTCTGATTTTTTTAAAATATCCCAGCTTAATTTGTTTTTAAAAATACCACTTAAAGGCGGCATCACAGATTTTAGAATTTCCCTAAAACACTAATTTTTTTTAAATTATTTTTTATATATTTAAAATTTTACTGTTTTATTATTATGTTAGTATGGTTATATATTGATATATATATATAACTTAATGTTTCAACATAATTTATCTTTTATTCAAGTACATGACTTTTCTAGCCTATATAATTTAAATTGTAAGACAAATATGAATAAAATTTTAAACATTGATTAAACATATAACAAGTAGTCCAAAATATAAATAAATTCTTAAAAAATGTTGGTGAAAAATTGTTTATAAGATTTATAATCCACCTACTTGAAACTTAAAAATGTTTCAAGTATGTGACTTTGCTGGAAAATATAATATAAACTATAAGACATATATGAATGAAATTTTAAAAATCTCTTAAACATATAACAAGTAGTCCAAAATAAAAATAACTTCTTAAAAAATCTTGGTGAAATTTTATTTATAATTTTTCTAATCCACCTACTTGAAACATAAAAATGTTTCAAGTATGTGGATTTGTTGGCCTATATAATATAAACTATAAGACCGATATGAATAAAATTTTAAAAATTTCTTAAACATATAACTAGTAGTCCAAAATAAAAATATTTTCATAAAAAATCTTGGTGAAAATTTATTTATAATCTTTCTAATCCAGCAACTTGAAACTTAAAAATGTTCCAAGTATGTGACTTTGCTGGCCTATATAATATAAACTATAAGAACGATATAAATGAAATTTTAAACATTGCTTAAACATATAACTAATAGTCCAAAATAAAAATAATTTCTTAAAAAATCATGGCGAAAATTTATTTATAAGATTTCTAATCCACCTACTTGAAACTTAAAAATGTTTCGAGTACATGACTTTGCTGGCCTATATAATATAAGCTATAATACCGATATGAATGAAATTTTAAAAATTGCTTAAACATATAACTAGTAATCCAAAATAAAAATAATTTCTTAAAAAATCTTGGTGAAAAATTAATTATAAGCTTTATAATCCACCTAATTGAAACTTAAAAATGTTTCAAGTATGTAACTTTGCTGGCCTATATAATATAAACTATAAGACCTATATGAATGAAATTTTTAACATTTCTTAAAAAAATAACTAGTAGTCCAAAATAAAAATAATTTCTTAAAAAATATAGGTGAAAATTTATTTATAATCTTTCTAATTTACCTACTTGAATCTTAAAAATGTTTCAAGTACATGACTTTCCTGGCCTATATAATATAAACTATAAGACTGATATGAATGAAATTTTAAAAATTTATTTAACATATTATTAGTAGTCCAAAATAAAAAATAACTTCTTAAAAAATCTTGGTGAAAATTTCTTTATAAAATTTCTAATCCACCTACTTGAAACTTATAAATATTTTAAGTACATGACTTCGCTGGCCTATATAATATAAGCTATAAGACTGATATGAATGAAATTTTAAAAATTGCTTAAAAATATATCTAGTAGTCCAAAATAAAAATAATTTCTTAAAAAAACTTGGTGAAAAATTATTTATAAGCTTTCTAATCCACCTATTTGAAACATAAGTTTTTTTCAAGTACACGAATTTGATGGCTTATATAATATAAACTATAAGACCGATATGAATTAAGTTTTAAACATTTCTTAAATATATAACTAGTAGTCCAAAATAAAAATAATTTCCTAAAAAATCTTGGTGAATTTGTTTTATAATCTTTCTAATACACCTAATTGAAACTTAAAAATGTTTCAAGTATGTGATTTTTCTGGCCTATATAATATAAACTGTAAGACTGATATGAATGAAATTTTAAAAATTTCATAAAAATATAACTAGTAGTTAAAAATAATAATTTCTTAAAAAATATCAGGGAAAAATTAGTTAAAATCCTTCTAATCCACCTACTTGAAACATAAAAATGTTTCAAGTACGTGACTTTTTTGGCCTATATAATGTAAAATATAAGACCAATATGAATGAAATTTTAGAAATTGATTAAATATATAACTAGTAGTCCAAAACAAATATAATTTCTTAAAAAATCTTGGAGAAAAATTATTTATAATCTTTTTTATACACCTACTTGAAAATTAAAAATGTTTCAATTATAAGACTTTTTTGGACTATATAATATAAACTATAAGACATATATGAATGAAATTTTAACCATTTCTTAAACATATAACTAGTAGTCCAAAAAAAATATTAAAAAATCTTTGTGAAAAATTATTTATGAGCTTTCTAATCCACCTACTTGAAACATAAAAATATTTCAAGTACGTGACTTTTCTGACCTATATAATATAAAATTTAAGACCAATATGAATGAAATTTTAAATATTGATTAAAAATATAACTAGTAGTTGAATTTTAAATTTTTATTTATATGGGTTTTATAGTTTATATTTTATAGGCTTTCAAAGTCAAGTAGGTGTCTTAGAATCCTCCTCGACATTCATTCTTTTCGCTCTCACTTATGAGTTATATTTCTTACAATCCTTTCATTTTAATTTATTTATTTTAGTTATTAAACTCTTTATTTTCAAAAAAAATTAGATGATTAAGATATCTTTTAAATTTTATTTACATTGTTTGTATACTGTAGATTTTTTAATCTTTTAAAGTTATTTACTTGAAATTTACTAATTATTTCTTTGTTTCTAGTAGTCGACTTTGAATGCTGTCAAATATAAATTATGCCTAAAATATAAACAAAAACTAAAATACTGGATAAACATATAAGAATAGATAATATTAATTATAGTATTTTGATTTCAGTAGACATAAAACATGTAAACAAACATGTACAATCAATGTCTATGTCTGTGGTGAGGAGATTCCGTCCCACATGGTGGTCTACAAATAGGGCGTCCATGTCGAGTGCACAGTGGAGTCTGATGACCTGATGAAGGTTAATCCTCAGGCATTAGAACATCGACTGGTGAATCCTCCATCTATGTGTCAGCGGGAGGAGTTATCAACTGCATCTCGTAATGCCCTCCGGATCCTTCTCCCACTAGGGTGGTAAAAGGACCTACCTCCATCGTAGTGGGGAACCAAGCTTGTGATGGAGCTATACCCCAAGACGGCGATGGATCTGGAACCCGATATGGAGAGAACTGCAGATATCCTTTCAGGAAAGATGGATCCTATACCACCTGAAGCACATCCTGAATCGAATGTTCCTAGACTACGAGAGGGCTGACCTATGACTATGGAATAGGTGAGGCCCCATGTGTAGCATGATGTTGTCTAAGTTGTCATGGTCATGGCTCCTCAACACCAGAAGTAGCTGCAGGATGTTCCTCTGGGGAAGGAACCTCCACTCTCTGGGCCAGACACGCGAAGATGGTCCCGAAAAGCGCAAAAAAATATTCCCTCAACTCCAGCATTGTAGCATGGATGACTGACCAACTAAATACCCCCTCTTCCTCTTCATCACTCATGTGAACAAGATTCTATGTGTGACTGCCCTATTGAGAGATTCAAACTGAATTAGAAAATAGTTCAATAAACAAACTAATGAAAATTTATTACCTTACCATCCTCTACATCTCAATGTCGAGTGTAGTAAGACACAGTATAGAATTCAATATATAACATGGCACATACTCAACCTACTCCGAAAGAGAGAATAGATTCAGAGGAACACTCTGAATATGAAACTCTGCAAGTCTGTACTAGAAATAGATAAATCTGGCTTGTACTCAGGTCCAATTATCAGCATGCCTCCCTATCAACTTCATCCTATGAAGCTGGTCTGTCTGTCTCGATGGTAATGGAATCGACTGAGTACAGAATAACTGGCGCATGACTTGGTCAGGCTGTTGCCACTCAATAATATGGAAGTGAATGAGGGGCACTACAACCATAGCATCCTCAATCCCATTAGTGTAGTATGATGACAACTGGTCCGTAATACTCTAGTATGGAAGACATAAAATCAGAAATGACAAGTGATTTTGTAAAAAAAGCAACAAACTAAAAACCAAAATTGATGTTATTATTAAATATGTCAGTCAATGATATATTTTATATACATACCTGATCAGGTAAGAGACAGTGAATATATCTAGTTTTTTGGATTTTTTTGTAATGTTTTAGGTTTTAGGTTTATGATTTTTGGGTTGGGGTTGTAGGTTTAAGGGTTTAGGGTTCCAAATTTTGATATTAAGGTTTAAGAAACATGTTTCTGGGTTAAGTGTTATACTTTTGGGTTTTGGGGTTTAGAAAACCAAGGAAAAAAGAAGAGATAGTAACATTTAATTTAAAATATGGGTTAAGTGTTCTTTTTTTGGATTTATGAAATAAATTCTATTATCTAAGATTTTATTTAAGGAATAAGGAGAATGTTATTTCTTGAAAGCATGAATGTTTTTATGAAATAGATTATATTATCTAAATTATTGGGTCTTGAATTTGGTAAGACATATTTTGGATGATCTTTATTCCTAACTAATTGTGGATTGTATTAAGATAAACCATTTCAATTACTAATGATATTTTAGGAATTTATCTAATTATCAGTATTGAATAACTTTTTCTAGTCATTATGTTACTATCATTTTGTTATAGAATAGTTAATTAAAATATCCCAAATAATGTTACCAAAAACCATCATAAAGGGAATATGATTTTGGGTTCGAGTTTAGGTTTTATGGTTTAGTGTTTCAAATTTTGATATTAAGGTTTAAAGATATGTTTCTGTGTTAAGTGTTGGGATTTTAGGTTTTGGGGTTTATAAAATTGAGAGAAAAAAAAGAAGAGATAATAACATTTAATTTACAATATGGTTTAAGTGTTCTGCTTTTGTATTATGAAATAAATTCTATTATCTATGATTTTATTTAAGGAAGAAGGAGAAAGTTATTTCTTGAAAGCATGAATGTTTTTATGAAATAAATTCTATTATCTAAATTATTGGTCCATGAATTTGGTTAGACATATTTTGGAGGAGATTTACGATTAACTAATTCTGGATTGGATTAAGATAAACCATGTCAATTACTAATGATTTTTTAGGAATTTATCAAATTATTTGTATTGAATAACTTATGATAATCATTATGATACTATTATTTCGTTATAGAATAGTTTATTAAAATATCACAAATAATTTTACCAAAAACCATGGTGAAGGGAAGATGTTTTTGGGTTGGGGTTTAGGTTTTAGGGTTTAGGGTTTTGAATTTTGATATTAATGTTTAGGAAACAAGTTTTTGGGTTAAGTGTTATGATTTTTGGTTTTGGGGTTTAAAAAAACGAGAAAAAAGAAGAAGAGATAATAACATTTAATTTACAATATGGGTTAAGTGTTCTGCTTTTGGATTTATGAAATAAATTCTATTATCTAAGATAAGTAGAAAGTTATTTCTTGAAATCATGAATGTTTTTATGAAATAAATTCTATTATCTAAATTATTGGGTCTCGAATTTTTGTAGACATATTTTGGAGGAGCTTTATGATTAACTAATTATGGATTGGATTAAGTTAAACCATATCAATTACTAATGATGTTTGAGGAATTTATCTAATTATCTGTATTGAATAACTTATGATAATCATTATGATACTATTATTTCGTTATAGAATAGTTTATTAAAATACCACAAATAATGTAACCAAAAACCATAGTAAAGGGAAGATGTTTTTGGTCTGGGGTTTAGGTTTGAGGGTTAAGGGTTTTGAATTTTGATATTAAGGTTTACGAAACATGTTTCTGGGTTAAATGTTATGTTTTTGGGTTATGGGGTTTAGAAAACTAAGAAAAAAAGAAGAGATAAAAACATTTAATTTACAATATGAGAATGTCACAATGAAGACAATACATCATTCTAGATGAGACTGTGAACTCGACCCAACAACGTTAGGGCATCGTTTCCTGTTATGGACTTCTTTATGTCATATTGTGCATCAAAAACTCTACCCTTGTTCTTGAGGCCAGTCCATCTCATTACACATCCTACTGCCCTTCGGTCTCCCATGAGGACGTAACCGATTCATGTCAGGTATCACTACTAGCTGGCCTTCGGGAATTGGGAAATAATGATACTCCCCAATAGGTTTCCATGGTGTAGCATAATATTTAGAAATGGTATCTATCTGGTACACTGGATCAACATATGCTTCCCATGATATGTTCACAGAGGCACATGCTGTGATGGCGTGTGTGCATGGAAACCGTAAGGCCTAAAAGTTTCCACATTGAGATTGCCTTGTTTTCAGTAATACCACCATTTTTTCACTGATGCAATTTGTGACGGGGTGTGAACTCTCTTGAACTTCAAACCGGGAGTCTTCTCGTCGAAAAAGGTAGACGTGATAACCATAAGCTTCTTCAATATTCTTTTAAATATCTCGATGAAAGTGTCTTTCATATCTTAGACCCTACTATATTCCGTCTAATGCTAGTTTTTTCTATCAACAAAGTACTTAATGCATCGATATAATGTCTCTTGAACTAGGGCAGTTATAGGTATCTTGCAAAGCCATTTGAAGATACCATTGACACACTCAACAATGTTTGTCTTCATGTGTCCATATCTCTCCCCCATCATATGCCAATGTCCATTTCTCTTTTGGAATCTCTATCATATAATCATAAACTTCTTGATTAGCCTGGTGGATTTGTTCAAAAAAAATTCAAACCACCATTGGTATGACTCATATACTACACAGAATAGATGATATTTCACATAAATTGATTTTATATTTATATTGAAATAGTAATAAATAACAAATACAATGCATACCAATCCCCATGATTTCCTTATTCATCGATTAGTTATGGAATTTTCTATGCACATTGCTAGAAACGTGTCTAATGCAGAACTGATGATGTGCATTTGGGTATCTCCATGTATCAGGATGTGAATTGATTGCCTCATTAAGTTCCCTATGGTGATCAGATATTAAACAAACACCATGAATGTTGGTCAAATGGTTGCTGATACATGCCAGAAACCAACTCCATAATTCATAGTTTTCATTATCTACAATGGAAAAGGAAAGTGGAAGAGGTGAACGGTTTCCATCTTGGGTTGCCGCAATAAACAATATGCCCTTATATTTTCTGTATAGAAATGTTCCATAAATCTAAATAAACTGTTTTCTGAAACGAATTGCGGAGATATAGGGAAGGAATGCCCAAAACAACCGATTAAATTGAACATGAGATAGATCTAGTCGGTTATCATGAGATACATGTTCATTTGTATACAGATGGAAGGCAACATGGTTATGATTCCTTAGTTTGGATAGAAATTATGGAAACACCCAATATGAGTCATCCCAATCCCCATATACCTTCACAATTGCCTTTTGTTTCACCATCCATGCCTTATTATAGGAAACCTTATAAATGAATGTATGTTGAATCCTCTCTTGCACAAGGGATATTGGAACTTCTTGACATGTCCTAATCATCTCAACAACAATAGATGACACAAATTCTGCATCAAATGAGGTATGATCTTGTGTGAGGCTTGGCTGAATGCAAGTACGAGCTTCCTCAATCCTTGATATTCTCCAACCTCAAAATGTAATGTCCGAAATTTCCCTCAAGAAAAACCTACAATCATGCTCGTACTTCTCACACAATATGACATATTTACTATAGCATGATTCTTGAACTATATAGTTGCAGTGCCTCTCAATATGAAATCTCTTTAGCGTGCTTTTTTAATGAATCTTTACTTGTAAAATTCCTTCCAATGTATAAGGCTTTTTCCAGCTCACTAAACCTATCTGGTACAACTCTGGGGAACTTAGCTGCCGATGTAAGAACATTATTATCAAATTCAGGCCCACGTTTCATTACTTCTGACCAAGATGAAGGGAGTGGTGGATTATTAATTTTAGGTCGAGGTTGATGTAAAACTAATTCATTTCATTAAACCTCCTTCCTAACTTCAGTTGATCCCTCCTCATTATCATTTTTGTCACCATCTGATCCATCGTTACAAAACTCTTTATCAGAAGTCAGATTGACATGTATATCCAAGAGATCATCTAGGTTGTCTTATTCTGCTGCATCATTTGAAATATGCTCAATTTCATGGGGTGAACTCTCTTCAACCACTCTTGTAATTCTACGCCTTCGTACAACTGGACGTTGTTGTTGTACACTAGAAACATCAACGTATAACTCCATCATGGTACCATCTGACCATTGAGAAAATAAATTAATTGCTTGGACCCACTGCGAATCAGCAACCAATGGAAAAGCATGATGCCACATTATTGCTGGGAATTGAAAATGTCTATAACTCATGGACTTGATCTCTTGATTGGGTCCCCGATTAAAGGAACCAAAAATTCTCTCTTGAAGGTCACTTATGGTTACACAATCAGCTGCACTAACCATCATTATTGGTTGTGTACTATAAGAAGATCCTTGCTCATTTTGAATAACCTCCCCATAATAATACACACAGGCAAACATGACTCACTACGTTAAAAATGATTCTTTCATCAGAAATATGATACCGTAAAAAAAATTAATATTTAATTATAATTAACTAATCATATGTATTTATTTTTAATCCAAAGTTATCATTAATTAATCTATAATTAATCATTATTAATAGTAACTATTATTTCTAAACTATATATGACTAACTAAACTACTTAATACATAACATCTTTAATTACTAATAATAACTTTTTTAACTAATCACTCATTCTTTAATCACTAGTTAATCAATATTAAGTTGTTCTTTAATTGTTTATTCTTTTATCCTTAATCATATTATATTCATTAGTTATTTATAATTAACCAATCATATGTTTTCATTTTTAATACTAAGTTACCATTAATTAGTCTATAATTAGTCATTACTAATAATAAGTATTATTTCTAAACTACATATAACTAATTAAACTACTTAAATAGATTTAATTACTAATAATAACTTTCAGCCGTTAATGATTTTTTCCTTATTTTATTCTATAACATCATAATTATCATTTTATCATTGAAAAATATACTAATTTAATTTCTTTTTTCTTAGATATTTTAGTAGTTTATAAAGAAAATATGAATCATCTTAAGCATATTCCCCGAGAGTGTCAAACCAGGAGTGTAGCAAGGCCCGTTGTCATGTACCAGTATACCCTGGGTCAAGCCCGAAACTCCTTGTCAGAGTTTTTACTCCTAGGTACATCTATGCCAGAGCCACATCCAATTTTTTATATCCAGACAGAGATTTGACTGCTTATATAACCACATAATATTTATGCTACCAAAATTTCACAATACTTAATCCTAAGTTAATCCTATTTTAATTTATACTTAATCTATACTTAATTTATAATACTAACAAAAATTGTTTCAAACTATGTATAAATAATTGCACAACCTAATAAACAAAATATTTAGAACTACCTAAACTACTTAAAAATGAAATATTTAAAACTAAAAATAATTCAATTAAATAAATAAAAAACATTAAATTAAATTAATAAAAATACCTCTAAATGATGCTTCACAAAAACACACATAGAAAATTAATGGGCCATCGCGGGTTCGGCCAGACCTACACAGGCCCTGTTAGGTTTTTCAAAGTCCGAGTTTTTTTAAAGAACCAAAAATTAAATAAGTTAATTAATTTTATTTTATTTTTAAATTAAAATAATTAAATATTAATTTTTTTGTTTAAATTTAAATTTATTTGGATTAAATTAATTTAATTAAGTGTAAAAATAAATTAATTTAATTTTTTATTTTAAAATTAAATTAATAACCAGACCGGATGATGAAAATTATTGAATTAATATAAGAGTGAAATTTAATTCATTAAAATAATCTCAAAAAATATTTTTAATGAAAGTTTAATTTTATTTATACATTTATTTTAAAAATGTAAGTTTAAATCATATTTGATGGATCACGAGCCTTTGAACATCTAATGTATGTCTGGTGCATGTTTAATTTATTTATTAATTTATTGTAATGGTTTTATAAAATTAATTTAATAAAAATGATGTGTGAGTCATCTACATGCCATTATATGTATAAGGTCATGCATGTCCATTATCTCAATTGTATTTTTCTCTGATGAGACCCCCTTTCCTGTATGATTATTTTTTTTTATAATGATGAGATGAGTGGAGACACACTTCACAACAAGCTATGAGGACACACCCAATAGGATATGGATGCATTGGATGGGAAAGTGTTTCATTTAGAGTCTTGAGTGACACGACTCAAAGATGTCACTCCTATGGGTTAGGTTCATCCATTTCTCACTCAATGGATCAACCATTATTATTGGCTCATGATCATGTTGTCATTTTATTTTTTTCATGGTTTTTTATTTTGTGAATGTGTAGTTTACATCTGATCACATAGAATAATAAACCAGCATGCATTGATAAAATAAATATGTGACTCAATGAATATTTTTATATTTATAGCATTGTTAGTTGAGTGAAATAACATATAAAATTCTTGTCAAATAGAAAATGATTTCCATCATCATATAAAAAATAATAAAACCCTCAAAGAAATATTAAGTTGTAACGGCCTTCTATCATTCAAATTTTAACAAAACTGGATGTTCGGGGTGCTCGTCATGCATAGTCAAAGGTTCCTCTTACTGGCATGTAGTTTTTATGAGAGTGGTGGGTTGACTTAACAAAATTGGTTGTAAGTATCAACCATAGATAAATTTCTATTATTTTAGAAGCAATCATTGAGTAAATTAAGTTATGGTTTTAGAAGTAGGGACTTCACTCAACAGTTCAAGGAATCATGATTTATTATGGTTAGCCAATCAAAATCCTACCTTAAACCCTCTAAGTAGTGGCATATCCATATCATATAGAATATTAGGGGAGTTTCATTGATCATTTCCTCTATAATACTCAATATAAAAAGTATTATAATTCTAGTATAGAGGGTTTCTATAACTCAACAAAATAGAGGGAGACATTTAATTATTTAATTAATTAATCAAAATGTCTAAATCGGTAATCAAGATAAAAAAATAAGATGGATTTTTTGTTTTTGTATAAAATGGTAGGTAATTCCATAAGCGATACCTTGATAAATAATATAAAAAATCAATTCCCTCACTGGAATGAATTTCCAATCATAATACAGACTCTTGCGCACAATACTACAGTATAGGATATGCAAGGTGCTAGTGCCCCCAATACCTATTAAGATACCTCATTAAGAGAGGGTGTAAAATGATTGCATGAGACTCATATTTGTAGCATATGATGGTTATATCATAATGCTACCATCAATTCTTGATGCTAGTTGTGGTCACTACATTAGGACATGGGTAATATAATATGTAGTATCTTCTTCGATAATTTTTCTAGGAGAAAGTGAAGAAATATATGAATAAGGTGATAATTACAATGGATATGTGTTAATGGATAGGCAGATCACAATATTTCAATGGATCCCTTTGTAATATCATATTCACCCATTTACTCTAGTCTCATTTTAGGTTACAAAATTAATAGGATGGAGTAAATGCTTCCATACTTATTTAATAAAGGATATCCAAGTAAATAATAATATAAAAGAGAGATTAATCATTAATTATTATGGTGAAAAATATTAAAGAAAAGGAAAAAATTCTAATGAAAAGTAACACCAAAATCATATTTTCAAAGTCCTTCAATTAAATATGTATTAACAGGAGGTTATTTTTATTTCAAATTAGGAAATAGAACTATGGATGTTTAATCCTTATAAACTGATTTAAATAATTAAATTATTGCTTCTACTTTAGGAATATTCATCACATAAAATTAATGTTTAAATATTATTTCTTGGGTATTAAATATATTTTGCCTTTGACATATGTGTATTTAAATACAATAACCAAGTAAGTATATAAATGTTACAAGAAGTCAGATGTATTCTCCAAGCAGTTGATAAAGGGTGACTCTAAAGTCAATGGTGAGAATTGAAGGACCTCTATATTTCCAAGTAAATTATTATTGTAGAACTTTTATTGATTATGACCAAAAAAATTATCTCATGTTTCCTTTAGAACTAAAGATACATTATTCTATGTTTAGGAATTAATGTTGTTTGTGGTGTTTAATACTGAGCTAACAGTTCATTGATATATGAATCATAGCCAATACCTGATGAATATAAATGTAAAACTTATTTACCTAGTTGTGGAAAAATAAATATTTTTCAAGAAAAACTGAAATTGGACGTCAAGGATATACCCATTTTGGTATTTAGACTCAGTATAGTTAAATACCTTCGGTATTATCAACGTAATTGGTTTGGACAAAAAACCTTTAGAAATAAAGGTATTCCACAATGCTTTCGGAATTTGTTCAACGTGTGGGCCTAAACTATTACAAGGGTGATCTAGTTGTAAATATACTTCATCAAATTCCTTTAAGTCATTAAGGAATGGTATATTCTTGGTCAGAAGATATAAGTAGCTTCAGGATGGTATGATGAAGAATATATTAACCAAGAAATCATCGATCAACATAATGTAGCATAGAGTAATTCCTAAACACATATTAAATTATATACATCATGTAATTGATTTTAAGGAAGAGGATTGATGATGAAGACTTACATGTCAATATTGATCAACCAAATGTAGCATGGTGTAATTCTTAAACAAACATTTTATACATCATGGTTATGATGTAAGTAGAATCAATGTTTCAACTTGTAGAAACTTTCATTATATTGCAGGATGTGATTTTAAAATAACAGTGATATTCTTTAACCATATACTGACTATAATGAATAGTGGATATCATAATAATATTATTATTATGGAAATCCATTATTTCATAAGGGCATGTGTTTGGATGCAAAGAGTTTGTTGGGACATAACAAACTGGCATCAAGAACAAACACATTGTGCATCTCAAGTAATTATCCTAACTGTTGTTTAGAACATTACATAAATCCATAAGATAGAAAAAATATAGTCTAGTGATATTATATATTTCTATGTAAAGGTTTCACATCTATTTAGATATAGTGGGAGCAAGGTTGACTTGGTTTTAGTCAATGATAGAGATGAAAAATTAGTTTAAATAGGAACAAGTTCCACAAGTGTTTGTGGAAAAAAATGTTCCAGAGACATCTACAATGTAGGAAGGTAAAAATCATAGTGATGGTTTTTCATTCACCATGGTCGGTGGTCCATTATTCATTGTGAATAATATTTATAATAAGTAAGTAATATTTAGAAATTAGATAATATTGAAAAGAATAATTAAAATTCAATAATGGATTTCATGTATCGAAATGAAAAGAGGGTTATTATTATGCATATTGTGATGGGTATTAAAACTGGAAATAACATTGCTATAACAATGCAGTGATGGGATATCACTTCTTCAAGTCCTCCCCAACCAGATAGACAGTGGTCTGATTAGAAATTGGAATGGTTATGCGGACTGGCCTCTTACAATGTGCACTTTTAGATGGTTCTTGTGTCTCTCATTTTGTATTTCCCTAAATCCCTTGATGGTGTAAGCATGTTACACTTCATTTATTTATTTTAAATATTTACTCTTTTAATAAATTTCTAGAGGCATAAATTTTGTGACCAATTCATATCTAGGTTTTTTCAAAGAAAAAAGTGAGATGATACATGGATGATACAAGTGTATTACCAATACGACTTGGTTGGTGATACCAAATTTTTATTCCTAAATCCATTATAATTTTACTTATCATAGCTAATATCTATGATCATTTTATTGATCATTTGATGTCATGACCACCAACCTTGGAAGGTTTTTATAAGATGCAACTGGAAAGGGGTAGTCATGTCACATAATGATAATAAAGGTTCCAAGTTATTAAATCCAGTTTAGGATTGAAGTAAGTAAATAAATCATAGTATATTCATTTGGAATGAATCGACTCCATGTATCTAACAAAATTTAATGGGATCTCCATTGTTTTCCACGTAAAATATGTTCATCGATATATGGAAAATAGATATTTTTCTTACAATTAGTTAAGACTAAGGATGGAATAATTCTCCAGTGATTGACTTAATGTGGATTCCTAACTTATAGGGAACAGGATCTACTGAAGCAGATCAAATGGTTTATTATACCTAATCAATCATACATATAGTGATATGGTATTAAAAAATATAAGTTAGAACAATTAAAGATAGAATTATTACTAATTTCACAAGGCATAAATATCTCTAGGTTGACATGTTCTGTACATGAGAGGAGATTAATGTGGGGAGTTTAAATCAATACACTTAAGTGATGGATCAATCATGTATTCCATGATATGTAGAAGAATTGATATTTCCATGATATACTTTATAGTTGAAAAATATCTGTTATATCTAGGAGAACTATAAGGTAAGTAGTCAGAATTATCTAATTGTACTTGAAAAGGTACAAAATATATGTACCAGGTAAGTGGAGAAGAAATGATATTTGTTTTGAGGGGACACAAGCTAGTTTTCCATAGATAAATGTGATCTAATATCTCATTTAACCTAAGGTGATGAGTGATTCCAGATCATATAATCCATTGGTATCCATACATAAAAATACTGAGTACATTGAAGATTCTAAGGAAACTAAGAAGCAATTTAACACAATGATTTTTTCCAGTTCTTGGAAGTGAACCTATAAATTAAATCATTATCATAATGTGAATTATGATATTCTTACTTTCTAATATGTCAAGTTATGACAGTAGAAAAAAGGGATACCATACCTTGAGAATTTTCACTCAAGGAGGTGAGGTCATATAAAGCATATTTTTCACATAAAGGGATCATGGTAGGCCAAGCAACTAAATTTTTGAATTAGAAGAAACAAGATTTTAATCATGTAATAGCTATGAAGGTTGGTTATCAAGCTAGATCTAGGGAAAGTGAGAATGTTGTAATAATGGGTTCCCTTGACCCAACTTGAATGGTACTTTTGGTTAACATATTAGGTATACAATTAGACTACATGATGTAATATTACCATTACAGTGTAGATATTTGTGTGTTCACTATTTAATATTAATTTCCATAGATTAATTGTTGTATCAAAAGTTAATAGCATATCCCAGGCTATAATGAGAACCTTGAGATACCATGAAATTAATCTTAAATATATGTATTATGGTCTACAAACATCTTACTGAATATATATAGTATATGTTTGACTATTAGGTGCTGGGGGATCATAAGAATTGAGACTTATTTTCTTGTATTTAGTACTTGATGATCTCTATTAGTGAGATCACGAGGATAGACTCGCCAATAGGAACAACGCATGTTTCAGGTTTCATTTGTTGTCGTTATCTATAGATATGAGTAATGGTCTCCTAAAATGAGATTATTTCCAATGTGTTCCATTTGATCACTTACTTTTACGCAAGGTAATAACAATAATAATGAAATCATGATGTGATAGCTTGTGTTGGGTGTGTCATTTGTGGTATGGCATTGATTGAGTAGTCAAGAAAGGATTTTTTACTTCCAGGTTAAGGATGTAATATATCTCAGACCTCATTGATCAGAATGGTAGTACCTTGATAAGACAATGGCCATGATATTCGAGGGTAAATCCATCCAATCAGAACAAAAAATAAATAATGAAAAGGATGATGACAATGGTGTGTGTCATTCTTTATGGGATATTAAATAAAAAGAGATTATATTACAAAGTGCATCTTCATAGGTTGGTTGTTGTTTCTTTTAATATACTTACCTCTTTAGGGTCCATGATGTGTTTCTAGATCTCACTCATGGTCTATGAATAGCATTCACTTCTATTTAGATAAGGGCATAAAGGGTCACACACAATAGTGTATTCAAGAGTTTTCCCTATTTAGTTGAATAGGTATATTGGATTTGGGTATTTTTTCCAATGATATATGATCAATAAAGAAATAAAATAAATTCATATTATTCAAGTTAAGAATAGTTGGCATTGAATTTATTTATTAAATTTATTTACAAGTTTTAAAGTAAATACCTGAAAATATTATTTGAATAAATATTAGTTTAAAATACTCAAGGTTCATTTAATATTTTTGAGAATGAATAGTTGAGTAAATGGATAAGTTATTATCAAGTAATATATTACTAAAAGGTGATAATAATTATTAATAATATTTACGACTCATTTTAGTAATCAAAATATTATTTTTATAGTCTGTTAATTATTCGGGGGTCGGTTATGAATTTATGGGTAATTTCAATCACACACTATATATAGAGGAGGATGAGAATTCACCATTAACTATTCAAAGAAAAATGTTGGGAGCTTCTCTGTTATCTTCTCTCTCACATCCTAAAGAGAGAATATTTGGATCCAAGTCATCGGATTGAGCACACTCTCATGCATCGCAAGTAAGGCGATGTAGTGATCATCAGAGAATCAAAGGTGTCATTGGATATCTATGTTAACACCCATAATTTGATGATCGGCCTCATATACATTCTATAAGCACATGGGGATGATCTAGAGAAATTCAGGTTTAGATTCTCCAAGCACAGATTTCTGAAGATGACGAGATGTCAAGCACATCTCCAGAACTAACTAGGTTTTTATTGTTTTATTTTGTGCTTAAAATTCCTCATGTGGGATCCTCAAATGAAAATGAGGAAATACTTACCAAATAATGATGATCACTTGTCGATCATCGATGGAAAATAATTAAAATCCCATCCTTGGGGTCTTCTACTTCATGCATGGTACCTTCATGGTAGATACTATATCTCATTCATTTACATCTTTTATCCCTTGTAAAACTATGGAAGTGGATTTTTATAGAATGGACTATCAATGTTCAGTCATTATATTTAAAATTAGATCCATTTTTTTGATAAGTTTATTAATTTAATAAACTTCTGAGAAGTGGGTGATTTTTAAGTGGTGAGGAATGAGTCTCAACTTAAGACTAAACCTAAGGATTTGTTCTACTATGTGTTTTTGTATTTTTTTTCATGGTTTTAAAAATAAAATAGATTTATTTCTAAAAACATTACAAAAAACATAATTTTGATAGTTTTCCATAAAAAGTGTTTTATATATAGTGCATAATAAAATTAAATCTATTTTAAAAGTTAATATAGTTTTAAAATTTCTTTAACTAAGTTGTGATTAAACTTTTCAGAATCCTTTTGAGATATTAAATTATTTACTTTTACTAATTTAGTTATCTAGACTATATTTTCATAAATTAGGGGTTTTATTTTTAAATCAATTTTAAGATAAATATTAATTTGAAACTCAATTCACCCCCTCTTGAGTTTTCCACACTAACCAACTTTTTATATTAGAGTTTTTATTTTATTTCATCCTTTAACCTTTTAACTGTGATATATGTTTACCTAAAAGATCATTTTTTTTCTATTTCTAGATTTATATCTTTATGAATAATAATATTCTTAATGGGACAACCACTAACCAAAATCCTTATTTTAATGCAACCAATTATTCTTAGTATAAAATCAAAATTAAAATCCACATAGATAGCACAAGATTTGATATTTAAACTGTAATTGTGGAAAAAGATGAAAAACAAAAAGATGCTATAGCTAATTAGAGTGATTACACTAAGTCCATTTATAAATATAACTATAAATTCATGAATTAATTATACTGTTCTTTATTATAAGATGATTTTAATATAAATTTTTCTTGTTCTAATGCATCTAAAATCTGAGACACACTTGATGTTTCTCATGAAGAAACTTATAATGGTAATAAAATGTGTCTAAATACTTATTCCATTAAGTATGATTCATTTAAGATGAAACATTTTGAAAAAATTGATAACATGTATCTCAAGTTTAATGTGATTTAAACATGAATCATTCACTTGTGAAGAAAATTAAAGATAGAGATCAAGTGATGTGACTTCTAAAATGCTTACTCAGTAGGTGGAGAGGAACATTTATTTCCATTGGTGAATCATGCAACATAAGTAAACTACTAGTGAAGGAGATTATTTGAAAAATTATGATGTTTGAGAAGTAACTGAAATTAAACAAGGAATAATATGAACCTAAAATAATTTTATTTTCTTTCAAGACATTAAACTCAGAGCTAAAAGTGAAAATCAAAGATGATAGTTTGAGTGATAATGAATCACCTTTATATAGTGATGGGAAATTTCTCACCTAGAAAATAGATTTCAAACATTTACCAAAAGAATAAATTCTTCATGAAAATAAATTATGAGGGAAGATATGACCAAAAATGAAATGGGAAGAAGGAGAATAAATTAGGTGAAGTAACCTATTATGAATGTACAATAAATGGACACATCAAGGATAATTGTCCTAAACTAAAATATATGAAACAATATAAGGATAAATATAAAATACCAAATAAGACTATGAAATCCACCTGAAGAACCTCTAAGAATATCTCAAGTGTCTCTGACTCAAGTGAAAAAATACCAGCATGATAGAGCTAACACGTGTTTTATAAAAAACATATTAGATATATTAAATACTATTCTTGAATCTTAGATTCATTTTTATAATCATTTTTAGATTTAAAACAATGATAAAATTATGAGTAGAGAAGATTTATTCTAATATTATAATATGTTGGAAGAATCATTGAATGAAATTAAAGATAAATATAAAATTTTAAAGAAGAAACATTCTTTTTTTATTCAATTTAAATATATATTTGTTATAGAAAAATACAATAATGATCAGATATTAAAAGAAAAAAATGAACCTAAATTTTCAAATAAGAAACATGATAAATATTTGGATAGGTTTACAAGTAGTAGATAAACCTTGACTGGGATTCTAGGAAAATAAACCACACCCAAGTATACAACCAGGATTGGTTACTAACCCGTTAAAAGGAAACTCTACAAGAATAAATTTGTTCCTATATAAATCTCTGTAAATTTTTTATAATCTTATTATTCATACAGTCCTAATAAATATTTCATTTATAAAATAAAAAATTATTTTTAGGGTAAATCGATCAAACCACTTTGGATTCTAAAACCTTTTATTACTAACATTTGTTGACCCAATAATATTCAGGCACCAAAAATAATTTCTTATCTAAAATTGTGTAAGAAACATACTTCAGGATTACCAATAGAAATTTATGGTATCTAGATATTGGATGTTCTAGACACATGACTGGGTACTACTCAATAATTAAAATACTAACCAAGGTAGATGGAGAACATGTAACTTTTTGTTACAATACCCAAAGGAAGGAAATTGGACTTATCCAGATTAGTAATTATAGTAATTTTATAATTTATAAATTTTTATTTGTTTATGGGTTGAAATTAAATCATCTTATAATCTCACAATTGGGTGATAATGGTTACCATGTAAATTTTTAAAAAAAAAATATTAAATATTTATGATTCCAAGTATGCTTTACTTTTTACTACCTTAAAATGACAATGTTTATAAAGTTGATTGAAATTCCTTATTTTTTAAAAATATTTATTATTTGATTATATTTCACAAAAAATATTGTCTATGGAATAGGATACTAGGACACAACAAAATTCACTCACTTAGAAAGATAACTAGGAAAGGATTAGCTAAGTATATTCCTAAACTAGATTCCCTAAAATACAAAGTCAATAACCCATTAGAAAAAGGGAAACAACAATATATCTATTTCAAACCAAAGAAATAAGTTTAACCTTATCAAACCCTAATGTTGGTTCACATATAATTTTTGGTAAAATATAGAATTTATAGCATATATTGGAATCACTATACTTATGTTAGTGTAGATTACTTTTCCAGATATACTTGGGTATTCATTCAAGCTCAAAAAAGTGAATCTTGTTCTTATTTTAAAAAAATATGTAAAATATATAAAAAATATAGTTGAATTGCTATTAAGACCTTGATGGGTGATCATGTTAATGAATTCGGAAACCAATGATTTGAATATTTATGTGCACAACATGGCTACAATCACAAATTTTCTTCTCATCGGCCTCCATAGAGGATGGTGTTGTATAAAGAAGGAAGATGAAACTTCAAGAGATTTCCCATACTATTCTTAATGATAATGTATTAACTACTTATTTTTGGGAAGATACTGTTAATATATATTTATATATTATAAATAGAGTTCTTATTAGGCCAATTTTAAAGAAAAATCTATATGAATTATGAAGTGGAAGAATAATTTTGCAAAATTAATTTAGATTTTTTGGTTGTAATGTATTTATACTCAATAAAAAGGAGAATTTTGAAAATTTTGCATCTAAAAGTGATGATGGAATCTTCTCTAGTTATTCAACTAATAGTAAATCATACATAGTATTAAATAAATAACCCAAAATTAGGGAAGAATCTATACATTAAAAATTCAATGAAACTGATCTACATGAGCTTAAGACTTATTTAGAAAACCTTTAGGATGATCTTTCCAACTTGAATATCAATAACTCAACCAAGCCCAGTGATGGTTACATGAAACTAGATATAGAAATATCACATAGTTCTAAGGTATTTGTTGAACCAAAACCTAAAGTAAAAGATAAATTACCAAGTTCTTTTATCCCTATATCCATTAGGATATATAGAAACCATCCCTTAGATACTGTAATTAAATATTTATATAGAGGAACTTAGATTAGAGATTCTCTTAGAAACTAGGTTGAACATAAAGCCTTATTGTCACAACTTGAACCAAAAAACATCACTGAAGAAAAAATGTTGAATTGTTGGTAATGGATATTCCATAAGAGTTCAATCAGTTTTAATGAAATAAATTCTATGAATTATTAGGAAAACCCAATAAATTCCCAACCATTAGTGCTAAGAGGGTGTTTAGGAATATGGTTTATGATTCATGAATTATAATTTGAAATAAAGATAAACTCTCCACATAAGGGTACAATCAAGAGGAAGGTATTGACTAGGAAGACACATTTTCACTAGTAACAAGACTTGAAGCTATCAGAATGTTTATTACCAATGTAGCCCATCTTAATTTCAAATTATATCAAATCGATGTAAAAAATTCCATTTTAAATGGTTATATAATTAATAATATTTTTATATAACAACCCCATGTATTTTAAAACCCACATTTTATACATCATGATTTGAAATCGACAAAATTTTATATGGTTTAAAACACGCTCAAAAATCTTGGTATGATCGTCTTAGCTCATTTTTTATTTCTAAGGGTTTTTCAAAAGGTATAATTGACCTAACATTATTTATTAAAATAATTTCCATATATTTTCTCATTTTTAAAATCTATGTTTATGATATTATTTTTGAATCATACAAAAAATATTTATGTACTGAATTTTCAAAAATGATTTAAAATGATTTTTAAATGTGTATAATGGGTGAGTTAAACTTATTCCCTATTTTTATATATTTTTAAAATAAGTAAAAAATAATTTTAAATAAAAGTAATTACATTAAGGATCTTCTAAAATATTTTTTTTTGGATAGAACTAATGGTAGTAAATCTCCCATGAGTACAAGGTATAAGATATATCATGATGAAACTGGGAAAATAGTTGATCAAAACATCTATAGAGGTATTACTGGAAGTTTACTATACTTAACCTCTATCTATCCTAATATTATGTTTAACATGTTCATGTGTGAATGTTTTCAACAAAAATCCGAAATAACATCATTTAAATAATATGAAAATAATTTTTAAATACATTAAAATTACAACCAATTTAAGAGTTTTTTCCCTATAGGACATGAATTTGATTTAGTTAGTTATTCAGGTGCATATTTTGATGGTAGTAAGTTAGATAGAAAAGAACCTCTAGAAAATGTCACTTTTTAGAAAATTATCTAGTTTCATGGTGCATTAAAAATCATAAATTTATTATATTATCCACTAGTTAGGATGAGTACATAGTTACAAGTAGTTTTTATACAGAGATTTTTTGGATGAAACACACTTTTCTATACTATGAATATAAATTTTGACATGTTGTAATAAATTGTGATAATATAAGTTCAATAAATAATTATAAAAACCTTATTTATCATTAGTGGACAAAAAATTTGATATAATAAATAAATTTTGAAGAGACCATTTTCAAAAGGGTGATATTACTCTTGAATTCATTAGTATTGAACATCAACTTATTGATATATTTACAAATCCTTTGAATATTGAGAGAATGAATTATATTATAAATGAGTAAGGAATGGTAAATTATTTCGAAATATTTTAATTTAGTTATAACTCTTTTATTTGTGTAACTTATCTTTATAATTACTAACCTTTTCTTATTATAATTTTCCAAAATGTGAAGTATAGGTTATACGATCAGTTAAGTGCCTATGAGTTTTGTTGATATGGCCATTTAAGTGACCATGACTAGTTGTTCATGTGATCACTATACTTACTGTTAACTTTTACTAATGTGTTCATTTTAACTATCATGAAACCTAACTAACATATTCATTGTACTTACCATGATTCTTTAATTGTGTGGTCAATATAGCCATCATGTGCTTTGACTAATGTGGTAAGTATACCTACCATGAATATGTGGTTAGTATACCTATAATTCCTTACCTTATTTTTCATGAATTCACTAAAAGTACACCTACCATTTATATTTGTACTTAGAATATTCATTATGTTTTTATGGTATTTTTATCTATAAATATATTATTATTCTATTCCCTAAATGGATGAATAAAATTTAAAAATGGAATACAAATTGATGTGCGCTCATCCCTAAAATCCCTTTTATTCTTCTCAGAACATTACCTTCTCTTGGAAACCTCTCTCTCCAAACTCTCTCTCAAACCATAATCTTCTATGAAATAAAATATAAATATAATAATTTTGAGGATGAAATGATCTGCCAATGTCACACCTCCTACCTATTCTCCCCTAAAAATAAGTCAAAAAAGGATTGAGATAGTATGAGTGTCATAGAGAAGATGTGAAATCCACATTTTGGGGATCCACCAGTGTGTGTGGAAAATAAAGTTGATTCTCATGGGATTCATTCGAGAATATTGTTCGTGTGCAATACAATTCAGAATCCAGGATGGGATGAATGGTTTTTGAAAATGGTATGTTCATTCCAAGGCTAGTTAGGGGATTTTATTTTAATTTGAAGTTTATTATTATAAATAAGATAGACATTATTCGAACAATTTTCAATGGATAATTGTTTAGTTTTTCTTAAAACTCTAGGGAAATACCTTAAGTGTACCTCAGAAGGGTGAACCTGAAGACTATAAAAGTTCATACCCAATAAATCATTACCATTTAAAATTTAAAAATGATCTAGAATAATTGATTGAGAATGGAACACCTTGAAGACCAACCGTAATGGACCTCAATGGTGAATTTAGGATGTATGAAAAGTTCATCTATCATTTTATCTATCCTAATAAAGGGGAATTTGATATCTATAGGAACTATGATTTATTATTCATTTTTTTGATGAAAAATGTAAATCTGATCAATTTGTTTAGATATGTCATGAGACATATTTCATAACTATGTAAGCCTCCTTTTAAATTTATTTATATTATATATACAACATTTAAATCAATACTATTGAATTATAAGAGATTAGTTCCTTAGGGTGAAGAAAAGATAACTTCCTTGGGTTGCCTATTCCTAACTTGTAAGATATGTAGGAAAATGAGAGTAAATTGGAATCCATGGAGAAAAACATGGGTGGTTGACCCAGATAATTTGTATGAAAAGTTTGATCATGTGAAGTATCCAGTTAGGTTAAATAATCTTGTGGATCCTATACTAGAGACAAATGAGGTAGTTGAATATTCTTATGATGGTAAGGATAATGTTGTGGTTGTGGAAGCTTAAGAAGAAATACATGAGATAAAATATCTTGATAAGGAGGTTAGATCATCCAATGAGGGTGACAAGGAACCCTATAATACTATGTCATTTAGACATCCTAACTCTCCTATAACCTTAACTTCTTATTAAGAAGAGTTATAAGAGGAATATATTATTGATATTTAATATTCAGTCAGTGGTTTTGCTGATGAACCTGAATGGGGTGATTCAAGTAACTCTGAATAAGATGACAAAAGGTATGATAATTCTTCACCTTTGATCCCAGATATTGGAATCAATCCTACACCAACTATACCAAATGCATCTTTTAAGGGGTATAAATCCCTATGATCTAAAGTGTTTGGTCTGAAATACTCTATGTCTATGGAAAATCCTGATAATGGGGGAAGTCCACCACAAGAGGGTGGACCTACCATCCCTTTAGCTCAAAGATATCTGGAAGGATCCTTTATTGTGGAGATAGATACTTAGGATGGACATGAAGTAAATACTTTAATACAATTATTATATCAAACTTTTAAATATGTATTGGGTCCTTCTCCAACCAAGGAATTTCAAGAACCAATAAAACATAAAAATACAACACCTATTGGATCTCACTAGACAGATTCTACTGATGTTGATGAGGACATTGTTGATGAATTTGAAAGTAAATATATGATATCTAAGACTATAAATATTGAGTATCAATGATATGGTAGGTAGTCTTTTTATTATCCATATACTCCTATTTTTTTCTTCTACCACTTCTATTCCTTCTATATCCCATATAACAGTAGAATATTTTGATGATTTCAAATCAAATCTAATGGAGGTGTTGAAATATTTTTTTATCAGTTTTGGTAACTCAATTGATCTAGTTAGAGAAGAAGATATTGTGAGTATATTTACTTTAGTCATTTATCATCTTTATCCTAGATTCCATATTAAATTTAACAGTATGAGAAATAAAATTGAGGATTTTAAATAAAAAGTATATTCTTTGTAGGTAGATCTTTTAGATATGATAATAATTTTATACCAAATATTTCTATATTTAGTGTTTCATTATTCTACATCTACGGTTGCACATCCTTTTCCACTTTTACCATATGTTGTTGATAAAAATATTATTATGAAACTCATAATATATAAGTTAAAAGTTATTTTGGATGTGTTTGGGAGAACAAGGGATATGGTGTTTGATAGTTTTCATAAACATGTTGTTAAGACTTTAGTTTCTTTTTTGAAAAGATGTAAAATTGGATAAAATAGATAGAGAGACTATTAAAAGATCCATTGACTTATATCTTATCATAATCTTCACAAATCCATACCTAAATGGTATGTTTAGATCATTGTCTAGTGATATAACGATTCCTCCCTTGAGATAATAATTTAAATCTCAAGTTGAAAATCTATGAGTTATAACACCTATTCTAGAAGAATTCTTGAAAAACAAAGAGGCTTATTTTTAGGAAATGGAATGACGGTCAAGAATATTAAAGTATTTTACTGGTTGATAGAGCCCTACCAATACACTACCATCACAACACCTCATACCTTACCAATTACCTCAACCCCTCCTACTATAACCTCCTCCATTGATCCTTTAATCTTTCCTCCTATAAAATATTTTATAATACCATCATTCTTTTTCTAGGAGTGTAATAATCTATGATCCTTATATAACATCTATACCAAAATCTACCGAACTTACCCAACCTACCCAGCCTCTACCACCAAGGTAAAGGACCATATTCTTCTCACTAAAATATTAGATGTTTTGAATTTTGACTATGATTATAATTCATAATAGGGACACTCCTTGTAATCTTTTTATAATCATTTTAAATATTAATTTAATACTATTTTTACATTCATTTTTGCTTAGTATTTTATAATTATTTCCTCTCTGGTACACTTTTTTATAATCCCCAAGGGGAAAATGTTGTGACATTAACTAAAGAGATTAAGGAATTTAGAAAACTTTAAGAAATAAATAAAATCTTGAAAAAAATGAGATATTGGAAATTATATGTTTCAATTTGTTACAAATATATCTATGATGTATTCAATTCAATTCATTTTATATGTCATTATTTGTGATGATTAAAAAGGGAGAGATTGTTGGATTAGTATAGAACCTCTTTATTTTAATGATCACAAATCCTATTTATTATGATACTAATCAATTCCATTTTTTATTATGGTCAAATATTTTCGATCAAAAATGAAAATCAATAGCTAAGTCTTGATGTAACCATAATATCCTACTTCATGTGTAATGAACCTACCATATAAGGAAGAAAAACTGACCATGAAGGTCATGTTACCGTGTAGAAGTGATTGAATGTTGTACTCCAATTTACTACATGTACATTCAATTGATTGTGTTTCATATGAAAAAATTATATCTATGTCTTGAAATGAATGTATGTTTAACTAAAAGTGAACATATGTTTACCGATCCTAACACATGTTAAAAATAATGTGGCCACATGAAGGATTCAACCAATGGAATAAATAATAAAATTACCATATTTTATGTGAGCACATTTTTCTAAGTCTTGAACAGACCATGTGTAAGTGAAATGTATTGAACGTAGGAATAAACATACCTACCATAAGAAGAAAGAAACTACATCCTGAAGAGATTATCCTATTGCATGAAGAGATGAACCTACCTCATGAAAAAATGAATTGATTTCATAAAGAAAATAAGTGACCATAAGAAACAATATACCCACCATTCCAGGTATCTTCCAACTAACTATGCCAACTAAACATGAGAAAAAGTAACTGTTTTTATGTTAAGACCAAGTCGTCATGTCTAACTTAAGCAATATAGTTTTTTTTTTCAAATATTAAATTGTTATATTAGGTGAATTACTTACAAAGACAATTAATTTAAGAATTCAATAAGTATGAGGATTAAATTATGAATATAATTTGATGACAAGTTTGGAGAATAACAATATTTAAGATGTAAAACCTCTCATGGAAAACTAAAAATAGAGAATATTAATGTTCTTGAGACTTACTGGGATAGAGATGATTTTTTCTAAGCATTTCATGATATTCTATTTTCATAAACCATCTGTGAAAACTGATTTTCACCTTTTTAAAGAGAAATCTTAGGAAAACAGATCAACTAGAGTTGATCTGACTGAGTTGTATCAAATATTCTCAATATTTATATCCTTCTGTTTCATCTCACATTTTGATCTATGTTTTTTATTCTCAATTTATTCTTTAACAAAGACTCATTTATTGTATTTGTGATTTCTAGAAATTCTCACTCATTCTCTTACATATATTATCCCATGTAAAAATGAAAAATAGGATTTTTTGTATACTATAAATTCAGAGTGTATTTGTTTTATGTAACACCTGATCTAGTTTTTGGATCAATTTGTTTGATTAATAGTCATCTTGGAAGTTGGTGATTTCAAAGCTGAGAGGAATAGGTCTTAGTTTGAGACTGAACCTTTTATTTAGTTCTGTTTTGTGTTTTCATGTTTTTTTTTCACTATTTTAAAAATAAACTTGTTTTAGTTTTCAAAACATTACAAAAAACATTACATTGATAGTTAGTTTTAATTATTTTTTTATATATGGTGTTAGATAAAAGTAAATATGTTACAAAAGTTAAAATAGTTTTAGACTTTTTTTAACTGAGTTGTGATTGAATTTTTTAGAATCATTTTTAAGGATCAAATTATATATTTCTACTATTTTGGTTAACTTGGTTTCATTTTTATAAATTAAGTGATTTGGTTTTGTGATTTTTAACATAAAATTTAATTAGAAACTAAATTCACCCCACATGAGTTATCCACACTGACCAAACAAATTGGACATATTACCTAATTTGAATATAATGATTTAAATTATTAAAATCATTTTATTAAATAAAATATCTAATGTTTATAAAATTTAAAATCATAATTAATGAACCTAACATGGAAAAATTGTTTTTAGAAAAAATATGTTTATAATTTTAAAATTTATGTGTAGATGAAAATTATAAGTTTTTTAATTCAAATGATATAAATTTGTTTATTATATAACATATAAATTTTTTTGGGATTTAAAATCAATTCAATATCAAATTTCTCTATAAAAAAATTAATTAAAAGAATAATCCAATACAGTTTTTAAATTGATATAAAATGTTACTTAATTTATAAAATCTCAAACGTTGGTTTTATAAGTTTAGAATAACTTTTAAAATGAATTAATTAATTCCTTAAATTATTAATTAAGATTTTTTATAAAATTATAGGTCCTTCTAATATAATTATAATGACATAAAAGTTAAAATTTTGGTAAAAACTGTATTTATCACTATTCACCTAAAAATGATTCAGAAAAATAACCAAAAATAATCTTAAGATAATAGTGACATGATGAATCTATAAATTTACTTTATTTCAACTGATTAAAATTCCAAAATTAATAAATTTATCTTTTAAATGAAAATAAAAAATATATAGAAAAACTAATTTTGTAGAAAATAACATTTTTCAACATCAAGTGTCTTTAATATTATTTCATATAAATTTATAAATAATTGAATATTGAAATATTAGTTTATAAATATAAATATTACCTATTATAATAAACTATTAAATGTTGGTTAATTTAATTTATTAAGGTAAAATAAAATACCTTTTTTAAAATTACATCTTCAAAATGAATCCTTTTTAAAATATTAATCAAAACAAAATAATAATATTTGAATATTTTAAATGATTTTTATATTTATATTTACTATTTATTTTATTATTCGTGTAATTTTAATATGCCACATTTCATTTTAGTTGGGTTTTCATTAGTTTTATGTTACATGTAACACAAGCTATCGAAGATAGTCTTAAATTAAAGTATCCAAAATATAAAGTCCTTACATTATACCTCCTTAAATAAATTTCATCCACATGATTTCAATTATAACTCACTTCCTCCCAATTTTAAATATAACTCACTGATGAATGTTTGTGATGGTATTCTTATCATATTCATCGTTCAAGATTTAAATTATAATATAACTTCTACCATACTCTCTTATTTTATATTAGGTTTATTATATTTACTCAAAAGTTAATCTAACATGAAATAATATACTAAAGTATATATATACCTTAATCATATATTCTCCAAAATATAATTATTTCAAAACCATCTCATTCACTAAGATATTAAACCAAAATGGAACTATATATTCTTATAAAAATCAACACCATATTTAACCCTCAGCCGATATTAATCACCAGATAATAAAATACCACAGTAGACAATATATACCATCATCCAAAAAATGTGATGATATTAACAAAAAATATCATGAATTAGTTATCAATCTCAATGTTACCAGTACTGCCTAACTTACTTTTTCAGAACAAATCAACCATTTATTATCTTAGAATCAGTATTATATTAAAACTAGGAGTTATGTATTCCCCGATCATGTGTTCTTCAATATTTATCCCCAAAAATATAACCTTTTCATAAAATCACTTTTCAAGGTTGTTGATATAATTTAACATATGTTTTGAAACCATTAAAGAAAAGATACTAGAGAAAAATCCTTAGATTTTTCACATAATCCTCATAACTTTTATTATATACCATATTATCATCAATAAATATCACTCACTGATGAAAATAAATAAGGTTGTGAAGATTTAATTTCTTCTAGGATATTAATCGCACTACCTTAAGTAAGACTAAAAAAATTGCATTTTCCATCATAACAGGTATATACTAAGATTCTCAACCATTTATGTAATCTCAATTATTTTGTTATAAGATATAGTGGTTTCTAGTTACATACCCATCTCAAATTCATTTTCATAATCCAATTTCAACAAAATACTAAAACCAAAATGGTTATGATAATATAAACAATATTAATATAAAAAGTCCAATTTGATGATATCTTGCCCAATGACACCATCATTTTTACTATATGATACTTCTGAATCAGCCTATAACTCTTTTTTTTCAATCCATGGTTATCCATATTCATTTTAATATTAGGTTATCTAACCAAATTAGTTAACATCATACTAAAATACTTTATGATTTTTAATTAAATATAACGTGAATTAATCTTATAATATCCCTTGAGAATATCAAACTTGGTGTGAAATTAGGCCTCTTTATCATTAACTAAGTGATGATTGATTTAATACCAATATACCTTTTCTAGGGTTATTA
The DNA here is from genome assembly GCA_963277665.1 of Viscum album. Lineage (NCBI taxonomy): Eukaryota > Viridiplantae > Streptophyta > Magnoliopsida > Santalales > Viscaceae > Viscum > Viscum album. The sequence goes on along the minus strand of OY728163.1, from coordinate 75,230,747 downwards.
CCCATAGGTACATCAGTTATAGATCCTATATACACTTATAGTATCCAAATAGGGAAGTCATTTCTTGTAAAATTGTATACTATGAACTTCTCTAAAATTTATAGATATTATCCTATAGTTGAACTTAACCCTTATACTTATCCATAGGTTCACTAAATTCCTCTCATCCCAACCCCCAAAATAATAAAACTAATTATCCAAAATAACTAAAACGTTCTTTGATACTAACTAAATCAACTGAAGCTAAACATATCTTTATTAAACATCATTTATATAATTTAAACTTTTAATATCATAAATAATCACACAAACCAAATAACATAAGGTTAAGTGCCTTTGAGGAATAGTTACATAAGAAAAATATTTTACAAAAGTTGTGAACACTTCTCCATAATGAAAACACAATAGTCTCCCTTATAGACTTCTCAAATGTTATACTCATCATCATAACTTGGGTAATGGAAACATAAGAAAGGTTTGAGATGAAATTCTCTATAAGGTGAAGAGCTCATCAACATGTCATCAAGGTTTATATCATAATAATATGATAAAGCATGAGTAGGAGGGAAATATATTATTAAAAAGAACATATAAAAATAATAATCATCCATAATTCAAGATAAAAGGATATGTAATCTAAAATAAACAAACATACACTATGGTACAAGAGTGTGAGATAATAAATATGTTCCATGGAGTATAATCATTTGAATTTTATAAAGTATCATGTAATGTCATTCAATAATATCATATAAAATAATTATGAAAAAATATTAATCATATAAAAAATCATATTTCTTAAAAATCCAAGTCTGTTAACCCTTTACATTTTGAAAAAAACCAATATTTACACCCTTTAAGTTTTTAACAAATCCCAACATGTCTACATTTTATGTTGTGAAGAAATCCAAGAATGTTAATGCTTAATTGTCTCATGAGATATAAAACCATAACCAATGAATTGAATGGAGATATAGGACCCCACCCATCAATCATCTAGACATATGTATACCAATTTAAACTATCATTCATCACATCATAAAAAACCCATTGAAATAAAAATGGTTTCATAACATTTCAAGATGGTATCACGAAAATTGACCTTAAGAATTTAAATAGTTAATAACCAAAATGTAATCAACCTAAAATATTCTATAACAAGAAAATTTATAAGGTGATTCATGAAAAATAATTTCCAATGAAATAAATTCTTTAGAGATAAAGAGAAAAAATGTATCAAAACCATAAATGAGTTTTTATAAAAGGTTTAAAACATTTTTATAAAAGAATTTACAGGTCACTTTAAAAAAATATTTGTTTTGAAAAACTAATGTGAATGATTTTAGAATCATTTAATTTTAAAAGTAATTCTAAATAATGGATCATTAAAAGGAAAACATAAAAGTTATCCTGAGGGAATGTATAGTGGAATATAAATTAAATGATCATGGAAGGAAAACTATTTTAATATTTTAAAATACCATTTTTGAAACCTAAATTGTAAAAATAGGTATTAAAATATCACAACTCATCCCAATTGGACCCATTCCACAACTCCCCTATCTCAACTCCAATAGAACAGGGGCTATCGACTAGCATTGAGTGGGAATATCACTAAAATGGGAGGCCTTATCCAAAAGTACCTATACACACACACACACACATCTCCAAGCCTATATAAGGATGAAATGTAAAAAAACTGATAAATATGCATGAATACATCTAAATACCACAACCAGAGTATGGAAACAAGAAATGGAAAGTAAAAAGGTCCAAATACAAGCCCACCAAAAAGAGTCTGAAAACAAGTCCAACATGAAAATAAAGATGGGGACTGCTGTCAAGATAACCGTAGGAACACACCCTGGTCTGCCTATCTCACTATGCTCTGCTTGGTACTGGTCCATCTAGGAATCTGTTAAAAGTTTAATCATCTTCACAAGACCTGACACATTCTATCAAATCCCATGTAGGGGTGAGTATAACAATACCCAATAGGACCCCCGAAACCACAAAGAATATTACAAAATAATAACAATTAGCTCTACATATATATATCTCTACAACACATATAACAAGATTATCCAGCTATACTTAACAAAGACACATAGTATCATGGTTAAGTCATAACCATAATTCTAGCCTATAATTCATGCTCGAAGTCTCCACATAACACTCATCTGGGAGAACACACTCCATGAGTCATGTAACACTAATGACGTCTGTCTGAGAGGTTATTCTAGTCGGGTCTTTTCATACAAAGGATACATTGGATGTATAAAGAGATATTATACATAGATGAGGATCAATCCCAATGCTATAGTGTATACCAACAACTCAATTAGGATTAACCCTCTATGTAGAGTATTGGTTCCAACATAGTTCTAGTCATGATGATACCAAAAAATCCACCTAGGGAAATAATATGAAAGAAGATATCACTCTAGTCCTCATAGAATGGTTCCAACAACTCTATCCAATAATTCCTACTAAATGGATCACCAGCCTAGGTGTAGGATGTAGTTCCATACTAACCCATAGGGAAATGATATATGGAATACACCATAATGAAACTTGACTATGATAAATAGGAAAAGGTATCCAAGCCAAATTATAAGAAGTACACAATGTGTCCCTTTGGCACCAGTTCATGCTTGTGTGGAAGTGTACAGAGCTCCAATTATTGTGTACTTATACTTATATCCAAGTACATTGTTATGTCCATGTATACCTGGTCTGGATGTGTCTATGTGGGAGTAAATGAAATTTTTGAGATAGTATACTCCTACCCATGTATATTTAATCTCCATGGTACATGTTATGCCTCCGGGGGATTAATAAAATTCCATGTGATAGGGGTCACATATAATGTGATCCTTAACTTCTCAAAGTAACCTTAGCCACCACAATAGGGTCCCACATAGTGTGTAGCTCTGTTGCACATGCTGTGTACTATATGATTTATCCAAAATTCCATATATGGGATTTTTCATCTTCTCCAATACCTCTATCCATCAATCCATCCATTCCCTTTCCAGAAATCAAGTTAAACAATCAAATAAAACTTTCTTCCATCAATCACAAAGATCCAATAATCAAATCAATTTGGAAAATGATCACATGAATTATTCATCATCATGAATTGAATAAAATGAACTAGGTATCCCAAAATCATCCTATCTAGTCTTAATTTCATTGTCACATCGTCCTAATATCTGACCAATCCTAGATCTATGATATCGAATCATTGCGGTAAGAAATGAGTGTGAAATGTTCAATTTTCTAGTATTTTTCAAACCATGAGCCAAGGTATTTTCTTCTGATAAATGAATAAATGGGGAAAGGAAAAGAACAAGAACAACCATGTGTAATGAACCTAGACCTGTGATCATTTTGACCTTGATTTTTTTCATTAGAATGATAAATTAAGATATATGAAATAATTGGAAAGAATTTCCCCGATCTGCGAATCAGTTCATTGGTTGATTTATTAGTGTTAAATAAAGGAATAATAAATGGGGATGTATCTAAATAAAAAAATTGATACCTCAATTCAGATCAATCACTAGAAAAGAAATATGCATTCCCATTATCGTTGGTGCGATCCTCTGATTCTGTTTCACACTGATCGTGGAACCACAAGCCGATTGTCGTTCATCAATGGATCTTCCTCGATGATCTCTAATGGATCTCATTGATTTTTAGGGTTATGTAGTTAACCAAGAAAATATATCATTATAATGAATAAAAAGAAACAAAATTATTTTTCTGTATCACCAGATAAATAAATTAATTTTTTAAAATTACTTAATTTATGTTATGCTCATGAAGAAGTTTTCACAAATGCATCACGCAAACAAAGGTTATGTCACACCTAGGGTAAAACTCACATTATTAACTCAATGGTTCCCTCATATTTCAAATCTGTGATTCCATTAAGAAGTTATTCCACTTATTTGGGAAAAAAAGTTCAGGGTTCTATTTAATATATTTAATATATTTCAAAAAAAATCTGGGAACATTGGGCCTCATAATCACGTGTTTTCCTAGTACTTGGTCTCAAAAATAATCCAAAAAATATCCAAAAATAATATATAGAAAATCTAATCCATTAAATTTTCCCCACATTGGGTTTTTACATTCCAAAATTCCAAACCAAGTGGAAAAACAAAAAGATGTGGGTATTGAGCATGAATCTAATCCTCCTGCTCTTAGGTGCTCTCCTAAAGATTCTTATACTTCCAATGGACATACATTAAAGGAATCATTAAACCATTAAGGATTAACTACTTCCAATTCTAGGTCTTCATCAGGTTCTCAACAAAGATAAATCCATCCTTGATGTCTAACTTTCTTAGTCTATAACGTGTTATGGGTTATGCACATACATCCTTAGCTGTGACATGTGGTAGATGTTGTGTACTTAGTCTAATTGTGGAAGTAGAGCTATGTATTATGCTACCTCACCAACACTATGTAGTATTTGGAAAGGGATAAAAAATATTAGATATATATTGTCTCCTGTGCCAAATCTCTGTAATCCACATTGAGGTGAAACTCATAGGAACATATGGTCTAGATCCTCAAACTCCAAAGGCCTTTGTTGTCTGTCAACATAAGACATCTGAAAACTATTTGCAGTACTCATCATCTCATGGATGATCTTCACCTTCTCAATAGTGTCTCACACCAACTCTGGGGCCATGAGTGACGACACTCCTAGGTTGGTCCAATAAAGTGGAAACCTTCAAGGTTTCTCGTACAAGGCCTCGAATGATTCCATACTAATTGGGGAATGGTAGATATTTTTGTTGGAAAAATTCACCAATGGTAGGAAAACCTCCTAACTACATCCAAAGTCCAACATGAAATATCACAACATGTACTGAAGAATATGAATGGTCCACTATATCTGGTCATCAATTTGGGGTTGAAAAGTTGTTCTCAAACGCAACTGAGTCCCAAATGCCTCCAAAAATCCATTCCACAACCGATATGTGAGGAAATAATCACGGTTATAAACAATATTCAATGGAAATCCATGGATTCAAATTATCTTCTACAAGTAGAGGCATCCCAATATCTCTATGTAAATCTAATCTCGAATAGCTAGGAATTGGTCCGACTTGGTGAGTTGATCTATGATCCCCAATATTGAATCATGTTCCCTAGAAATATATGGTAATCCCATCATAAAGTCCATGGATATCCCATCCCCTTCCACTCTGGAACTGTATGAGGTTGAGATAAACCAACAGAAACTTGGTGATCAACCTTCACTTACTGGCTAGTAAGGAATCGAGAGGCAAACTCTGCAACTCACTTCTTCATCCCCAGCTACCAAAACTAACATCAGAGGTCCTAGTAAAATTTTCCACACCTAGATGTACTACCAAAGGAGATTTATGACACTCTCTCAAAACCTCCTCTTACAACGTCTCTAGTACCATTATGCATCCTCTAAAAAGAACAACATACTCCCCACCTTCAAAAAACCCATTAGGAGCATGTCTAGTGGATACTTTAGTATGTAGGTTCTTATCGTCAGTATCCCCAAGATGATATTACATGAATAATTGTAAAAGAGGAGGGGTAAAAACCATCAAATAGAGGTGAGTTTCCCATATCCATCCATAAAGTATATCTGTAATGAGGCCAACTACTTAGATGCCTCTCTTAGAAACTGCAAATAAGATCTCCTACTCAGAGAAGTTTCTACAACGTTCCCCTTCCCAATAGTATAGACAATGTAAAAGTAATAATCCTAGATAAAATCTATCTATTTCATTTATTTCATGTAGATATCCATATAATAAAAGATTTACTTGAGACTCTTATGGCCATAGTATATTATAAACCTCTCACCCATCTAGTAGTTTTTCCGCATCTTTAGTGCGATGGATACCATGACTAACTTGAAATCGTTGGTTTCATAGTTCTTCACATGCGTTCTAAACTGAATTGAACCATATAAAATCATCAAATGAATCTACATCATAACAGAACCAAGATTGGTTCCTGATGCATAAAAAAAACTATTTAATCGACACCCTACTATGGTAATATCAATATGGGAGAAATCATCAATCTCTGCCTAAACTCTTGAAAAGATTATTGCAACCTATCCTTCCACATCAAAGGATTCCCCTTTCAGGTCAATGTAGTCATGGGGGATGATATCCTAGATAAGTTAGGTATGAATATTCAGTAATATCCTATCAACCCAAGGAATCGTTGCACCTTCATCACACTCTTGGGGGGATCCCATGATAACACCGCATCGACCTTTTTTAGGTCAATTGTCCCTCCATCTGCTGAGATAATATGTCCCAACAAGTGTACCAGCTAGATAAAGAACTACCACTTCAACATATTTCCCTAAATTTGGTGCTCTCAGAGTATGTCTGGATCCATCCTGAAGTGTCTCGTGTACTCCTCCTCGGACACCAAGTACATAAGGATATTATCGACGAAGACTACCATGAACTAGTCTAAGAAGGGCTGAAAGATCCAGTTCATGAGTCCCATGAACACCTCTATGGTGTTTGTTGTGCTAAATGGAATATAAAAGTAATAATAATGACAATAATGGTATTTGAATTTTGTCTTCATTATATCCTCAACCCATACTCGCAACTGGTGATAGCCTAGTCTGAAGTAAACCTTTGAGAACAATTGTTCCCCTATAAACTAATAAAATAGGTCATTAATACTCAGTAGTGGATACTTTTTCTTCATGGTCACCTAGTTAAATCATTGATAGTACACAAATAACCTCAAGCTCCCATCTTCCTTCTTGGAGAACAAAATAAGGGATGCATAGGGTAAAACACTGGGTCTAGAAAAGCCCTTCCTCTGCAAGTCCTCCAACTGCACTCTTAGCTCACAAATCTATGTGGGAGCCATACAATATACCAACATAGATATCGGTGTTTTCTCAGGGTGTAGATAAATGCACAGGTCTGTCTCTCGGTGGGGAGGTGAGCCTAGAACATCTTCAGTAAAGACATCCCTATACTTTTCCACCACTACATGAAACTGAAAATTCATAGCATCCATTGTGTCAAGGGTCATACTTGCCAACTTGGGAGTAATAGGCTACACCCTCTTATGAATGAGTCCAGCCTGCACTGACTAGGGTTCCTTTTCACCCACAAAGGAAAACCTAGTCTTGTTGTTGTTGATACACTGCATCCTCCACCTGAAATAGTTGATTTGGCCATTAACTATAGACAGTTCGTTCATACCTAATATTCCATTATACGGTCGCATTGCTGCTACAAAGAGATCTCAATAGAAACTCTCAACTCCAAGATTTATGTCCCATTGTCAGTACAATTGTGTGATCATTGAGTCATCTCGAATAGGAGTCTCCAAGAGAAAGGATCGATCCAAGGTCTCAACCAGAATCTATATGTCTCAAACTAGATATATGGATATACAGGAATGACTAGCACCTATGTATATCCATACTATAGATAAGGTATAAAAGACACATATTGTACCTTGTATAATTCTTGGAGCCTCTGGGTTGTAAACCTTGACCGCCTGTAGCTATCCCTGCCCCTATCCTCCATCTCCCTAAGCCTAGTTTGGACCACCTAGTGGTGGTTGTAGTAACAAGTCGAAGCGTCTACCACCTATAGCTACTCTACCAGATCATCTACCAAATCTTCCACCCTAAAAACAATCTTCTCTAACCACTACCTCTAAATCGGTAGCCCATCCACAATCTCCCTGTCAGCTGTACAACAGGTCAGACAATCTCGAGCAATATGTCCCTTGTCATCACATGAATTGAATCACCTTTCATTAGGAGGAATAAACCCATCATGTGAGACATAAACAATAGACCCTCTATCTTTGGACCTCCTTCTGAAACATCTTGCATATCCAGATCCTTGATAATGATGTCATCTCCCTTCTATTGAAGTCACTATCCATGTGTGCCCACTACTGACAACCACATTCTGTGACTTCTAAGACAAGAAACTCTCAACCAAGAAAGCTCGCTCTAGAACCCCAAAATATGTAGGAATTCATAGAGGTATATATTTTATTGGATGTATCTATGAATTCCTCACTTGAAGTTCCATTCCGGGATAAATGATCCTAAACCATATCCATCGAGTGCCTGGGGAGGTTGGTAAAACTTGATGAATACTTGACTACTCTCATGTTTCCCTATTGAAGCTTCAAAAGCACCTAGATATGTACCAACCAAAATTTACCTGGAGAGAACTCATCTATGAAAAGTTTATCAAACGATTACCATGCTAAAGTCACCTCTTTATAAGACAGGGTCAGTAAAACCCACCATAGAAATATAGATCCATAGAGAAGGATTGCTTCTAGAACCACCATCTGATATGTCCAGAAAAGATGGAAAACTTGAATCACTGCCTCAAGCCATCCCTTAATAGCATATAGATAGGGATCACCTTAGAACCTGAGGGTTCACTACTACTGAAACTCATGAAGTGCACTCATCATATGATCATCATCTACTAGTACTGCGAGTACCATCTTCTGATCAATATGTAGTGGTATATCTAGTGCACTACATTAAGGAAACATATCTAGAACTGGTACATATATCGATGATTCATCACTGAGTAGATCATCCTTGTGATCCTAAAGTGTAATACTAACTGGAATTAGTCACAGAGGCATCCTGAAATAAACAAGATGTACCACGATTAATGAGTATATCTACAGAGTTGACTTTAGAAGGACATAGAAACCACAACCCATTCCTATATAATACATGTACCACTAATCTCCCTAAAACAGGTGTTCTTAAGTATCATGTTTAAGTACATGTGATCAAATTTCTGGTGTATGGATACGTTGGCCACCACACCAACACTGGAGTCCCTATCCTGAAAGATAAACTCGAAACACTTAACACTATTTTCCCAAACCAAACACATAGACTCTAATTCTAAGGTAGATTTGACTTCTGTGATACCACTATGTCGTGACCCATCCTAATGTGTGTCATTCCGCGACTCCCCAAGTATGCCTCCAATATTCCAACGGCAGACGACTATCACTGAGTAGGTATATCACTAATAAGGGAGGCCTTAGCCTCGAGTACCTGTATGGACACAAAAATCACCAAACCCATACAATGATGAAATGTAAAATAACTAATAATTATGAATGAATATATTTAAATCCCATAACCAAAGTATGACAACAAGTAATGGAATGTAAACAGAGTCAAATACAATCCCAACACAAAGAGCCTTAAAAAAATTCCAATATGAAAATAAAGTTGGGGAATAATTCTAGGATAGCCATAGGAACACACCCCTATCTATCTGTTTCACTAAGATTATCCTGGTCCTAGTTCCTCTACAACTCTGTCAAAAGTTCTATCATCTTCACAATTCATGAAATGTGTTGGAAAAGCCTATGTAGGGGTGAGTATAACAATACCCAGTAGGACACCACAAAACCACAAATCATATAACAAAATAATAATAGTCAACTATAAAAAGGTATATCTATACAGAACATATAACAAGAATATCTAGATATGCTAAAAAAGACACACTATCTCAAGGTAAAGTTATAGTTGTAATGATATTATATGATTCCTACTCAAATATTCTACATAATACTAATCTAGGAGAACACAATCCATGAGTCTGATAGCACAGATGATGTTTGTCTGAGAAGTCATGCTCTTTGGTTCTCCTCATAGAAAGGATATAATTTAAGTATAAAGAGATAAAATACATAGATGAGTATCACTCCCAATGAAATGGGTACACTAATAATTCAATCACTATTAACCCGCTGAGTATAGGATCGATGCCCAGGTAGTGTTGGTCACAAAGACATTGAGAACTCCACATAGGGGAAATATATGATATAGGATCTCACTCCTATATCACAAAAGGATTCAAAAAACACTATTGATTAATTCATGCTGAAGAGGTCACCATCCTATGTGTAGGATTTTATTCCATACTAACCCTCAAGGAAAGGATATAGGGATCACACTGTAATAAAATTTGTCCATGATATAGAGGAAAAGGGCTCCAATCCAACTTTGAAGGTGTACACAGTTTGACCCTTTTACACTAGGTCCTTCCCAAGTAAATGGCCCATAACCATGTCTATGTGGAAATTCATGGTGTTTACATGACCTTGTATTTTTACCTGTGTCGAAGTACAATTCTATGCCCATATATACATGGCTTGTCCATGTCCATGTGGGATAACATGGTATGTATAATCCCAAGTACTCCTACCCATGTTCGTGTACTATTTGAGGTACATGTAGAGTCAATGGGGGAGGAATCACATGCCTTGTAATAGTGGTCACACATAGTGTGATCCTTAAATTCTCATGAACACACTATCCACCACACCAAGGGTCCCACATGGCATGTAACTTGGTCGTACATGCCGTGTACTGAAAGATTTATCTAGAATTATATATCTATAATTTCACATCCTCTCCCACACCTATGGTCACCAATCTAGCCACACCCTTGTCAGAAACCAAGGTATACCATCAGATGAGCCTTGACATTGTCGATCACTAGGATTCTACCATGACATCCATTTAGAAAACAATATCATTCTTCATTCCTTGTTGTGCACCAAAGAACACAAACCATGTATCTCAAAACTATCTGATCTATTACCACTTTAATTATCTCATTATCCTCATGTCTCACTAACCCCATATCTATGATATCAAACCATTTCACTAAGAAATGATTGTATAATATTCTATTTTACCATATTTTTTAAATTTTGAGCCGAGGGATTCTCTTATAATGAATGAAGAAACGAGTAAAGGAAAATCACAAGAACAACCATGAGGTACAAACCTCATAAAATGTTTGTGTCAAACTCGATCCATTATCATTATAAAGAAAAATGAAGAAATAGAAAATAATCATCAAGAACATCCCAATCATGAATCATAACTATCCCAAACTTGTAATATGCACAATCCATGAATCAATTCATTCATTGATTGATTCATATTCATTGTAGGATTTATAAACATGGATAGATCCACATAAAATAAATGTCCTCCCTAGATTCAGATCAATCACTGGGGAAGAATGAATTTTTTTTTCTATCATTAGTGAGATCCTCTTATTCCATTTTACAATATCGTGGAACCTCAGTCTGGTTTTTGTACATCAACTGATCTTCCTCTACTCTCTCTAATGGATCTCCATGATTTGTAGTGTTATGTGGCTAAACATAAAAATATTCCACAAGTTTGTTTAAAAAGAAACTAAATTAGTTCACTACATCAACAGATAAATAAAATAATTTATTTATATTATTTTTATCATTTTAGTTCTACGCTGAATTTTAAAGAAACTTTTTGTGCTGACAAAGGTTACGTCATACCTAGAGTAAAACCCACATTTTGAACTCAACTACACCCCCAATTTTCTGATCTGGTCCTCCTTTTATAAGTTATTATACTTTTTAGGAAAACTATTTTCACATGTTATTTAATATATATAATATATTTCAAACATTTATTCCAAGCACACAAGGCCTTGGAATCACATGATGTCTCATCGTCTGGTCTCGAAATTAATCCACACAATATCTAAAAATAATACATGGAAAATTAGAGTCATTACATAAAACTTAACTTTGAAAGGTTTTAATTGAAAATTGGAATTCCACATAAGGAAAATATATTTGGATTTAAAAATAAAAAAGGAAAACTTTTTTGGGAATAATGAACATGGAAATGGTCGAAAAATATCTTTAGAGGAGATTTTTCCTTAAAACATTTCATTGGGAGAAATAAATTCATTGAGAAACCATTCTTAAGTTAAAAACCAAATTTCCACAAGGTATAAAAGACTATATACCTTATATAATATGAAGTTTACGAATTTATCAAACATAGAAGAATAATGATCGAGGAATAAAATTTTAACTCAAAAAAGGAAATTTTTGTTAACCAAATCCTTTATGGATGTCATAATTCATGAATCAAGAGACACTTAGAAAGCGTTTTATGTGGTAGAAATGATAATACACATAAAATATAAAAAAACTAACATTATAAAATCAATGATAAGAATGTACCCAACATATATGAAATAATTTAAAGAGGAACAATCATAACTCGATTAACGAAAATTAACTTAACAAAAACCCTTATAGTAATGATATTGTAAGAATTAAAAGAACATAAGAGGGTTACCATGAAATGGAAATTTAAATATCATGAAATTAAATATGATCATTATATATGAAGGAAATAGGTCAGTGAATACACCATATAAAATAATTGGGTATCAAAATGTCTCATGGAATTGGAAATGGAGACAAATAGACCTTACACCATAAGAAACACATTAATAGAAACCCCTTGGAAGAGTGGAAATGAAATTTAAAGTAAATTTACATTAATAAAAGATAATTATTGATATTATATATTCAATAGTTATTATACATAGTTCATAAATAAAAATATATTCATAAATCAAAAAATGTCTCAATAGAAAGGAAATTGAGATGAAACAACCTTACCATAAATAATACTCAATATAACATGATATAACTTCCATTAAAATGAACATAAGTATTTTAATAACTAATTTTATATCCTTTTTCAAATATATAACATTTTATACACGTAATTTATAAAAATATATCACAAATATGTTACCAAACTATAGTTTATTATCATTATTGGATGTTATGGTTTTTAGTTTCGTATAAGTTCTGTGGTGATGGGGTTGATTCCACTTATTGGTTAAAATTTAATCATTACCATATTATTAAATATATAATAATAATTTATTTTAAATTATTACTTAATTCACATTTAATTATGTGAAGTAAGTGAATATGGGTCGTGAAAATAAAAATTATGTTGAACTAGTTTCAGTGAGTTTAACGATCGAAGGGTGAAATATTAATAAATATATTAAATATTAATAAAACATTTATATAATAATTAAAAAATATTAAATAAATTATTATTACATGATATTACCATTATATAATATTCCTTAACCATCCATGATATAAATATATATCATTATTCACATAAGTGGTAAAACTGACCTAAACGAGAGCCTGTTATAATGAATTAACAATGAAATGTTATAATATATTATTAATATAAATTATATATAATATTAAACATGCCATAAATATAATTTACCTTTATTAAATTCTTTCTTAAGTCTAACCATGTAGGTTGATAATGAAAAATGAAAATCGCAATTCACGGAGGTGGTTGTGTGAACGTATGCGTGTTTAATGACTTCATTTCTCAAATAATGGGATGGAAGGAAGGTATATAATAAATTATAATTTTATAATTATAATTTTGAAATATTAAAAATATTCATTCATAAAATTCATCATTTTTACCATCAATTATAGGAGGTTATGTAAACTAAACCACATCACTTTATAGAGGCGGTAGTCTGCATGTACGCATGATTGATGTTGTTTTGTTTCTATTAATAGATGGAAATGATTAGATAGTGGTTGATAAATTAACATAATAACATTAAATTATATTAATAATACTATTGTAATTATATTAGGGTTTATAGAAAAAAAATGGAAGAGTAATAGTAATAAGAAATGATTGAGGAGTAATAAATACTCGCATTTCCCAGTCCATATTTTCATTATTTTGTTATAATCCCTCTTTTTAATTATGTTGATATGGAACACTTACATGATCCACATGCCTAAGGGAGATAATCTTGAATTATATGTCTTGGAGGAAAAGAGGTATAGATCCTTTAAATCATTTAACCCAACTCCACTATAACATCCCCTCCCCAGCACTTCTTCAAGTCTGCACCCAGCACCCCAAATAACATTTTAAATGGATTTAAATTCCCTCTATGGATCTTCTTGGGTTGATGGAATGGATTCCATATCCCTCCTTCATTGTTTATTAAAATATTTTATTCCTGGTGGTTTACATATACACTGATCTATTAGTCTGGGATTTCTCTAGTAAGTCTAATATAAACACTATGCTCATAGATCCTATGAATTGAAGGCCCTTGGATGACTCAAAGGCCCAATAGCCTGAAGTCCTTTGGTAACCTGCAGACCATATACCTTGGAGGCTGAATTTCATAGACCAAAATATCAAATTGGGTGAATAGTTCCACCACTACAGTGAGGCTAAGGTACTTATAGATTAACATAGAAATTATACCCCACATAGATTTGATCGTGGGTTTTTTATGCCTGATTATAATATGATAAGCCCTCATAAACCACCCCAATATGAAATACTCATATAGAGAACTTGATATTTCTCTTGGAAATATCTTTAGAAAAGGAGTCATTAGGAAAACAAATTGAGACTACAGGCTTATGAAATTTAAAATTCTTATTGAAGGAGAAATTTTTTTAATATAAGGATGAAATTATAAATAATTGTTATAGCATGAAGTGGTGGTAGTGATCCCATTTTATAAGTAAAGAGAAGGGTAATTTTAGAAGTACTAATTATATTTCAATAATTCTAGGTCACTATAAAAGGATGAAAGGAAATAAAAGTTTAAAATAAATTAGGTTTGGATATTTTTCTACTAAACCTCTCATCCACACACTTGGAGGCATTTTTCAAAAAGATTTTGGTCTTTTTACACTTAGTAAAACTCTTTTTACCCATTTTTACTTTTACCATAGTACTGATGATTTTAACCTTTGTGATTAATTATAATGACCAAAATTAAAATTTTTCTTATTGATTGATTTTAAAATTATTGTTTAAATTATCAAAATAATTTTATCATTAACTTTATTAGGATTAGAAAAGTTAATTTCAAAATTTACACAGATGACACATAAAAATAATTTTAAAAAAAGTGTATTTTGAAGCTTGAAATTTCTATGTAGGTTACAATTATCACTTTTATTAATTTACATAAGATAAATTCATCTATTATAAAAAAATTAAATATTGTGGTTGTAAGAACAATCCAAGAATAAATTTCCCCAATAAAAGTTTAAATTAAAATAAAAGGACAAAAACAGTTGTAAAATTATGATGAAATGTTACTTAATTACTAAAATATCAAACAGAGATTTGATAAGTTTAGAATAATTTTTAAAATAAAATTTTTTACTTAAATAATTAAATATTATTTTTTATAAACTTATTCGTATTTATTTTATAATTTTAAATTCATAAAATTTAGAGTTTTGGTAAAAACTGTATTTTTCATAATTTAACTCAAAATAAAATGTCTCAAAAAAATATAAATAATTAATATTATGATTATATTGAAATTATTAATCCATCAATTAATTTTATTTCAACTAATTAATATTATAAAATTTATAGATGTTTTTTTAAAATTAAAATAAAAAATATTAAGAAAAAATACTTTTTAGAAAATGACCTTTTTAAGTTTCAAGTCTCTTTAATATTAATTCATATAAATTTCAAAATAATTTAATTATTACATATTAGTTTTTAAATTTAAATATTAACTTTTTTAATAAAATTTTAACTATAATCAATTTAATTTATTAAGGTAAAATACAATACCTTTTTTGAAATGGTTCTTTGAAAGGCGTCCTTTTTAAAATATTAATCAATGAAAAATAACAATATGTAATTATTTTAATTTATTTTTATCTTTTTGTTTACTGATGATTATATTTTTCATTTAATTTTAATATATCATGGTTTGTTTTAGTAGAGTGTTTCATTAGTTTAGTGTTGCATGTGACACAAGCTATCGAATATAGAATTAATTTAATGCATCTAAAATCTCAGGTCGTTAAAAATTGGAGGGATCAAAGATATTATATTCAGAAATATGTAAAGCATTAAATTGTGTTTCTTGATATTTTATGCCTTATTTTCATATTATCCATTATTTGGTTTGGCTTTTAACCATTCTTGGGAAATTTTTGCAAGCATTGGGCGGCTTGGGGAGGTTTTGGGGACTTTTGGTTCAACGGGGCCAACACCACTCCCATGGTTCAATCCCTATTATCCTCTGGTTAGCTTCTATGTAAAACAGGTAAGGGGAAATGGTTGGACCAAGATGTAGCTAGGGTTGTGGAGTTCAGATAATGATCTGGTGTTCTATGGATAGAGTAACCTCACCACACCCTTGGTAGAGGTTATGTTGAGGTAAAATTACTAGGTTTTTGGAAAATTCCCATGGTGGGTCACCATGTTGCTCAATGTGTTTGAGAATAGAACATTCATGGTGAAGGAAATGGTAGGGGCCATGGATATGGTTGTACTACAATTCATAATGGTTGAAATTTCTACCTTATTTCTAGGGTCTTGAACATTTCAAAGGGGAAACATGTGAGACTTCAATGAGGGGTCTTGAATGTGATTTTAATTACATACTTACCTATATTAATTGATCCATGTTCCCTTATTTATTGTTCCTTTGATCCATCCATTTTCCAAATTCCCTTTAGACAGAACTAGGGTGATTTGATCATCCCTTCTTGATATATGGTTCCTTCCTTAGAGAACCTTGATCCTCTAAACCCTCTTTCCTCACCCCTGTTGGGCGAATCAAGCCTTGGAAGATTGATACCTGTTCTTATTGATCTGGAATTACAAAATAGATGAATTTTTCCTCACTTTAATAGGATTTAAATACTTACATTGTTGGTAATTATCCTTGGGTATGTGTAATTTCTACCCCTTTTATTTTTCTTTCTTAAGTGTCATTCTAGAACCATGTCATATTTGATTAGAATTAGTTCTAGGAGTTCCTGCCATGCAATATTGTTCAGGTTGGTGTGTGAACATAGTTAAAGTGATGATACTCTTAGTAAACCATGACATTGATGTTAATGAGCTTTAGGTAGGAGGTCTTTACCATCTTGGGTCATTTTATGGAATTTTTTGGGATGATATGTTATGATTTGTGTATGTGTGTGTGTATCCCGTGAGACCCATGTTTGATGAATGATAACATGTGTGTTTCTATGTGTGGTAAATGATACCTTTTATTGACATAGTTTCTTGGAATGGCTTATGTATCCCTTTCAATGTCATTTATTACTTGTGTAATATTTCATAGCCCATGTAATTACTTATTGATATATATTGTTCCTTGTTATATTATGCCCTATATGTAGTTTTATGCATAGTTAATGTAATCTCTATTTTTGTTTTTATGTTGATAGGTGGCCTTAAAAGACTTATAAAACTCTTTAGAGGGTGGAATATAAGACATAAATCATTAGTGACGGCTTATGTATGATGGTTAGTGGTTTATATTATCATACATGGGGGAACACCATATCTCCTTTAGAAGAGTATCCATATATGAATATATGATATAATTATAGGGAATGTACTTTCACATGAGAGAGTGTTTATTATATGGGTGTTACAATCATGTGAACCATCATAGGAAAGCAGGTAACCCTTATTCATGGGTAATAATTTACCTTAAAGGCGGGCGTGGAGTTGTTCCTGAAATGTATAACATGCATTTACTTAAAGTAGGGTGTGGGGTTTTCCCTTAATGGTGAATAGAGTAGTTTGTAAAGATCAAAGTCATGTGGTACTACTATGATACTCTTTCGATATGGCATTGATGTAGGTATGGCTAGGGTTTATGAATGTTTGGTTAGTGCAAGATCGATCAGTATATGATGGTTTTAGGATTGTGTGAGAATTTAATTTTTCAAAATTTCATGCACTTATATATATATATATATATATATGTGTGTGTGTGTGTGTGTGTGTGTGAACATATTTTAAGGATGCATTGGTGGTGTCTTACTGGGTTTATAATCACACCATGCATGGGTATCTTTATGCAGATGCAGACTTCATGGCTAGGGATTCAGTAAAGGGAAAGGGCCCTATGATAGGTTACTAAGGATCATGGAGCTAGGAGTTGGAAATGGTACCAGGATAGACTCTGCATTATTATCGTTATACTTTTGTTTATTTATTTCTTCTAGGTGTACTTGATGACCTGCTACATTGGTGGGTCTGTTGGTTATACTTTTGCGACTTGACATGACGTATCCTATAATATTTATTCATATTATCAGCAACTATGTTATTGGTTGACTTATATTTATGATCTATAATCCTATGATGACTATGTTTACCAAGAGTATAGTCTTCCCACATCACTTTTTTACTAAAATATGGTTGTGTTCTGGACAAAGTCCAGAACACTAAATTTTATTCAAAAAAGAAAGGAAAACAAGGGGGAATTACATGAGATGATAAGTAGGTATTTTTTTGGTGTCTCTAATATAGAAAGGACACAAATATGTTGGAAGGTCATTCCTCCATGTGACTTCATGAGGAACTCCCATATTCGAAAGACCATTGGCAATCCTTTTCTCTTCACGGTAGGTGTGACTAATAATGAAATTAAGATTCTTGAGCGAGCTAAGACAGTCAATCCATCGGGAGGTGAGAGTCTAAGCAAGATGGGAAACGCTATTCCAAATGGCTTGCACTATGGTTGTAGAGTCACTCTCAATCCAAATGTTATTCCATTTGTGTATTTTCGAAAAGGAAATGGAGTGAATAAAACCCAACATTTCACCCTCCAAAGCATAAAATATACTGCAGCTTCCATAGAAACATCCTAGGATCTGATCAAGATGGTATTGAAAGATGCCACTACAACCTGAGGGTCCTGGGTTTCCTTTTGAAGCTCCGTCCACATTGAATTTGATCCAGCCAGTAGGAGGAGCTTGGCAGAAAACTTCAATAGTGTATTTGGTCTTCGGGTAGTTTCCAGTAACTTCAATGCGGTGAGGGATCTCGAGATCATTAACAGAGTTGTCGCAGTGGTCCTTTTTAATTAAGGTAGCCTCTCTAATAGCAATAAGAATCCTAATTTTACCTTTATTTAATCTGAATGAGTTTTTTTTTTTGAAGATAAAATCATTTCTACTATACCAGAGGACATGAAGGATCTCCACAATAGTTGTGAGGAAGAGGATTCGTATTTGAGGGGACACCAGAAAGTCAACCGTCCTTTTTAACTAGGAGAAAATAAAGTTATCCAAAATCCATCTGCACTCAAAAAGATCAAAAATGTAATGCCAAATCAGGGAAATAGTTTCACAAGATATGAAAAGATGATTAATGTTCTCACGATTTTGATTTCACATTCTATATTTATTAAAAATATTAATACCATAATATTGCAAATATATATCAGTAGTAACTTTTGGGTGCACAATCCTCCAAATAAGAGTAAGACGGGATGGTTTTAACCATGCTTTGATGAAGTTTTTAACCCATCTTAGATTGTTTTCAGAGTTGGAAAAGCAGTGGTTATAAAAGTTTTTTGAGTCAAGCATGCCATTTTGAGTAGGCTCCCAAATCAAATGATCATCATCAGTTGTGAAAGAGTAGTTCTTGACAATCTCTGTAACATTATCAAGAAAATTATATCTTTGAGAATTAAACACATCTCGAATGGTGCTATTAGTGGAGACCGGGGTGAAAGAATTAGTCACCTTAGAAATGAGGGGGGATCCAATCCAATTGTCAAACCAAAAATTAAGAGTAGAGTCCTTGATGAAAATCCATCTATAATTTTCCATGATGAAGGAAAAAGCATTTCTGGTGGAGGGCCAAATAGAAGAAGTCATATAATGAAACTTACCTATCTTAAGATTATCAAAGAACCGAGCCCTAAGTAAATTCATGGAGTGAGAGTTTTTATTAATAAGAGACCATGTGAGTCTTTCTTGGAGAGCATCATTGAAAGTTTTAAGATTTTTTTATAAAAATGCCTCATTTCTCAATGGGTTTACAACAGGTAGACCCAGGGATCATTACCAGTTTTCTCTCAAGAGTACTTCCACTCCAAATAATGTTTTTTATAGAAATATTTAGACGTTTTAGAAGACCCTCCAGCCATTTACAGACCATCATGGAGTAAACCAATTTAGATACAATGGTGGATTTGACAAGGAAAACTCTTCCCACCATTGAAAGGGTTTTACCTTTCCAAGAGGAAAGTTGCCGATGAATATGATCAACAATTTGATGGAAATAGATGGATTTGGGTCGGCCCTAAAATATGAAGACACCAAGATAGGTGAAATGAAGGGAACCCTCCTGGATCCTCAGAGCATCAATAATATGACATTTTCAATTGGGGGGAATCTTTTACCAAAGTAGAAGAATGATTTGTGCCAGTTGACATGTTTTCCAGACACTTCCTCATAGTGAAAAATGGTGGTTTTGAGGTTATTAATATTTCTTTTGTCACCTTAGAGGAATAAAATGATATCATCAGCATAGATATAATGGAATGTGGCATTTAGGTTTTTAGAGGCAAGAATCGGTTTGATCCTGCCTTGGTCAACAGCTTGAGTGAGTAATCTACTTAGGTAATCTTCTGCAATGGAGAAAAGGATGGAAGAGAGTGGATCACCTTGTTTGACCCCCTTGGAACATTTAAAGTAGCCTCTAGGAGATGCATTAACAAGGATCGAGATACGGGCTGAGTTGAAAATAGTTTTGATTCTATTGATAAAAATGTCATTGAAACCAAAATTAGCTAGCACTTTAAATATAAAGCTCTAGTCAATATTATCAAAATCTTTAGTGATATATAATTTAATGGCACCATTACCACCTCTAGAGTTTCTACTTAAAATATTGGTGGATTTAGAGGTGAGACAGACACAGTCTTGTATAGATCTACCTTTGATAAAGCTAAATTGATTCCAGGAACCAATTCTATTACTAATTCTAGAGATTCTGTTAGCAATTATCTTGTTAATAATTTTAAACAATGAGTTTAAAAGAGCAATGGGTCTGAAGAGATGGATTTCATCAGCATTTTCCACTTTGGAAATAAGAGTAAGTAATTGATAGTTTAATCCATGAGGGAGAATTCCTTTGTCAAAGAAAGTTATAACCATAGAGCAGACATCATTTTGAATGAAATCCTAGTGTTTTTGAAGAAAACCATTTTTGAAACCATCGGGCCTAGGGGCACTATCAGGATTAAGTCTGAAAATAGTGTCCCTGATTTCATTATCTAGGGGAACACAATTAAGGAGATGATTTTCTTCACCAAATTACCATATTCGGGATGACATTAGGCAAGAGATCTTTGTTGATATTAGAACCACTGAATATGTCACAGAAATAGGAAACAACATGATTGGCTATCCCTTCATCTAAATCAATGAGGTTACCACCATCCCTTAAACAAGAGAGGGGCCTACTGGCTTTTCTAACCCCTTAAAGGGAGTTTTAAAATTTAGTATTTATATCTCCATCATTTAGCCATTTATCTTTGAAGATTTTCTTTTTGATGTTATCTTTAAAGTTGAGCATATAAATTAATTTAGAAGAGATGTTAATTTCATTTTGTGGTTCGTCAAAAAAACTTGAGGTAGAGTTATTGATTTGAATTTGAATAAGCTCTTTTTCTAAGAATTGTATTTCCTTTTCAATAAGATCATATTTGGATTTAAACCACTTTTTGAGTATAAGTGTGAGATTTTTTAATTTAGTGGTGCAAGGGAAGGAATAATTAGGGCTAAAATTGTTGGTCCAAGTTTTATTAATTAAGGTAACACACTTAGGGCCTGAGGACCAAGCAATATTAAACCTAAAAGGAAGACAAGTATTTTGAAAATTCTGAGCAAAACTGACTAGGATAGTATGGTGGTATAAAGCTTGTTTAGCGAGGGTGATGCTCGAAATATGATCCCATTTATCGAGGGCTGAGTCATTAGTGAAATCTCTATCAAGTTTTCTCGCCACCACCCTATTGTAATGATGTCTACACCAGGTGAATTTGGAACCTACCTCTATGAAGGCTTTAAATTCTTTTGAAGAGATATTGGAGTGTGAAGGACCAAGTTTTTCTGTAGGATAAAGAATATCATTGAAGTCACCAACCAAAATCCAGGGGTGATGAATTTTTCCATTAAGGTGGGAGATGTCATTCCAAAGGGGTATTCTATCTTGATAATTGTTTTTAGCATAAACAAGGGCGTTGAAGATGTGTGTGTTATCAAAATAGTATTCACATGTCAAATATTGATCAGTAATACTAAAAAGTTTCACATTTTGAAGGGAAGAGTGAAAGAAAATTAAAAGAGTTTCAACAGAATTGCAATTGTTACAAGCTCCTAATAAAGAAAATAAAAGATTACAAATATTCAATAATCTAGATGTGAAGTGAGTTTTAGGTTCAGAAATCACTAAAATTTTAGGACGATGATTGTTGATGAGACTTTTTAACACATTAAGGGTGTCTGGGTTTGCAATACCCTGATAATTCCAAAATAATAGATGCATTAAGACTAGTTTTTGGGGTGTGAACCCACTTTTTTTTTACCTCCATAGTTTTTCCCTCTGGTTTTTCTGGGTGAAAATTCTCTATTAGGTGGGAAAATATTCTCTTGTTTACTTAATTTAGTAGCAGGATTCTACTCAGAATCTCCTGCCATGACATTAGTTTGAACAGGTGGGATAGGAGGTAGAAGTCTACTGGAAGGAACAGAGTCTCAGTTGGCCTGTTTCCCAGCATCTAAATTTGTAACAGGTTCAATGGGGGCCAATACCGAAGCATTATGGGAAATGATGTCATTTTCTCCTTCATTTGATATGATTTAGGATAGAGAGTTGGATGAAGAAGGATAATTAAGAGTTCCTGGTTACTCAATCTTCTTAGGGGGGATAACAACGAAGTTGATAGCATCAATATGGCTATCAAAGGGAGCATATTCGGAGGGGGGGTATTTTGGATTTTGCAGGGTAAAGCTGGGATGTTTATCCTCTAGAGATGTTTTTTCTAGATTCAGAGGAAGATTAACAGAAAGTCCATACCCTTGCACAAAAGCAAAATTGATTGTCATTGCATTGAAAGAGGATAGAAGTGAGGAGTAAGGCCCAGAAACAGTCACAATCACACTCTGGTTCAAGATGATATTACCCTTAGACAATATCATTGGGCCAAGAGATGCAAGGTCAAGTTCATTGTCATCACCCAGAACAAGTGAACACACCACATTAGTTTTTTCTAGGGCATCCAGGTCTGTTTGTTCTAGAGTTTTAAGAATATCACTTTCAATGTCGTGTCTAATGGATTATTCCTCGGTTTCTTTATCATTATCCTCCACCAAGTCAGCCCATGAAATTATAGGTACAAGATGTTGTTTGACAATCCATTTTCCAGTTTTTGTATGTAGGGCCCTGGTTTATGAGGGGGAGGGCCTTAATCCTTTTTATATTTTTTCACTTCTGTCCATTCTGAGGCATTGTGATTGCAGACCCTATGGACCACTATGAAACTTGGAATAGAATGTCCTAAAATCTTATAAAAGTCACATAAGGGAGTTAATTTCTCATATTCTAGTTTAACCACAGTCTTATACTCATTGGAGTTGAAGATGATAGAATGAGGTCGTTTTATTTCTAAATTAATCTCAATCAAAACCCTGGCAAACATGCCCAGATCAGCATTTAGAATTCTTTGATCTATCTTTATAGGACAACCAATGTAGGAAGAGAGATTGTTGAGGATCTTCAGATGCCAAAAGAACCAATTAAGGTTATGGAATCTAACCCATACCTAGGCTGATTTACTCCTTTGAGTATTTGGGTTGAAAGTGAAATACAATTCTGATATACGAAGAAAACCATTCCTTAGTTGCATATATCCTAGTCTCCAGACACTATCAATATCATCTTGTGAATTAAAAAGCATGTGAAATTATCCTCTACCTAGGGGAATTGATTACTAGTTCGTAAAACCCCAGAAACTAGAAATATGTTGTTTCAGATCATGACACGACCATAGTTTATCACCTTTTTCATTTGAAATTCGACCCATAATAGAAAACATACAAAGATTTTGACATTGTTGAATCACATCTGGGTCAGCCTCAATAGAGAAACCTCCATCTTCCAGTTTTTTAATCAAAGTTCAATTTTTCGATGCTATATAAGAGGAATAAGAACCTTTGAGAGCTTCGAGAAAGGAGATACCTCTCAGATTCACTGTTTGAGATAGATCAATTCTTTCAGGATCTTTCTATGTCATCTCTTTGTTGCAATTAACTCCCAACTCGGATCGTAAGATGCCATAGCCATGAAGAATTGGAGAGTAACGGATTAATCTTTATCCGCACTTACTAGATTAGGGTTCGCGTTGAGGGTTTCTCACAAGACCCTCTTCCCACATCACTTTATACCCTAAATTCTAATCAATGGACTCTTGCATATGGGGATGAAATCAAGAGGTTATGTGTAACTTCAGCTTAGACTAGGAGGTTTGGGTTGGGGTGTTGCAAAATGGTATCAAAGATTATAGGTTATTTTGTTTAATTTATTTTTAGGTTGTGGTATAAATAATATAGGTTGTGTGTAACTCGAGTAGGGGTGTTTTTATGTTATTGGCCAGCTCATGTGTAAAGGACCTCCAACTTAATGATGATGGGATTTTTGTACAATTTTATATGATTTGGGTGTGTTCATGTATGAGGAGTAGTCATATAGGATCTCACATCATATGTATACTGGTTGTATGATTCAGAATAGTTCTTTAATTTAATTCCTTGATTTTTTTTATTTGTTCAGTATAGAACTTTATTCTCTATTGAGTGATATATATGTGTTCTCACTATTGTGATATATCTTTGTTGGCATTACTTAGTTTAACTTGATCATGCTAATATGTTATATATATATATATATATATGATTGCAACTATATTATAGGTATGTAGGACTAAGATTGATCCATCGATAGAACTAGGAGGGTTATACCTTCTATGTGGGTATCCCCAAGGATAGGTCCTCTTATAGAAATTCCCTTCATGTGCCCTAAAACTTTTTAAGATCTTATAAGAAATTTTTTATAGTCATTTTAAAAGTATATCAAGTTTTGAAACTTTTCACCCCTTTTGTCTTGGAATGAGGTGTGGAAGGATAAGAAGTTCAAAATAGGCCTTCACATAGAACTCAGATGTTAAGTTAGGGGCTTTGACCAAACGATATATGCGTAGGCTCTTTACAAGGATCTAGCTATTGAGAACAGTCTAGAAGGGGATATTCTTTCATGTTTTCTTATAGATTTTAGTGCATTGATGACCAGAATTCCTAGTGAGATTGTTGGTTTCTATTCTAGTAGTAATAATAAGTAGACTGAGGAAGTACAACAAGGATATATATAGGTGAAATAGGTTAGGGATTCTTCTACTCCCTCTATGGGAGGAAGTTTGACTAGATTCTACAACTATGGATGGAAGGGAATTTTTTTACATTGTGTGAAATTTCACCTAATAAATAGCCCTGATTTGAAAAAATAGAACATATTTAGCACTATTTTGTTAGATTCCACATCCATGTTATAGGGTGATGGGTTAGGGTGTAGGTAGGGGACCTCAGTAGTATACCTAGAGACCACTGATATCAGTGACTCAGGTCATTCATGCTCTGAGGAAAGCTTGGATTTATGTGAGGGATGAGGTTCCATCCACATTTAGAGAGGGATCTTCTATAGTTAGAGGTATGGTCTTAATTACCTCTAAAATACCTACATATTTATTTTATACCATAGCTTCATGTTCATTCATATCTAGTCAGATTGTTTATCACCTAGATTTACCAATTAATTTATCTTCAAAGTTACTCTATCTTGATATTACCTTGGGGACACAAGTAGACCATCTCCAGTGACTTTATGACTATATTATCGCTATCTTTGTCTATGGAAACCTCTAGGACTTTAGTATTATAGAGATGAATATTTTTTATGTGATATTCAAAATGGACTGGTTGACCAGTTATCAAGCTCCTATAGACTGTTATCAGAGATGTGTAAATTTTACCAAACCTAGAGGAGAGAGGTATGTTTTGAAAAATGAGTGGGATATTAGAGTAGGAAGGATGGTACCGACCCTATGTTAGATCTAATTGATCACAGTTCAAGTTGAAATCATTCCACTTGTAGTAGAATTGGACTTTTCAACTAGTGGTGAAAAACGGGCTCATAGCCCATGGGCTTTGCAGGTATGGGTTCGATGTGGGGCAGGGTGGGTCTAAAAAATTTGACCGTTTAGAGTGAGGTCTAATGTGGGTTGAGCCTGCATGGGTACGGGCCAATGCGGGTTGAGCCCATGCGGGTTTGGGCTTTCCCGCGGGCCTAATTTAAAAAATATATATTATTCTTACAATATATGTTTCTTTAACATTTTACTTTTTTTAATAAAATAATCATGGCTAAACGGTGACATATGATTTCTCACCATAATGGTCATATTAATTCACTATTTATTCACATGTGAATTTTAAGTAGGCCTATATTTATTGTTTTAATATGATATTATAATATTTATATAGTAATTATTAACCATATTCACATGGTGTGTCCACCCATCTCTCAAAAAATGGAACTCATCACCCCTTCTCATAGTTTCAATTCTATAAGAGTTATTATAATCATAATGTTTTTTAGGTCGATTTAATTTTGTTATTATTTAATTTTATTTTTTTAATAAGAGAATTGGATAGATTCTCGTGAAAACACTAATAGCTTCCTATGAAACTGATCGTTACCTGGAGAGACTTCATTCATCCATAGGTTTAGTTGTTTGCATCACTACACAACAAATGTTATCATTCATCGCTCATCACCAATCACTCACCTACTTTCTATCGCAACAGTTCTCCACCACATCGGCGTTACCGCATGCCACCATTAACCTACAAAAAAATGTCCTATCACATCCTTTAAAACTCTAGTTATTGTTAATTAATACTTCTCCCCACAAATACCTTTAATAATGATAAAAAATATAGTATTTAAATGATTATAAATGGTATTTTTTTTGTAAATGTGGGTAAGCCCACGGGCAACCCGTAGGCAACCCGTGAGTTTATGCGGGGCGGGGTGGGCTTGAAATTTTTTGTTCGCATTATATGTGAGCATTTGTGGACAAACCCACGTGGGCTCAAACCCATGCGGGCTTTTCCCACCCCGCCTCACCCGACCCATTTCGCATTACTATTTTCTACCTCGTTCTTTCCTCCAATGGTGGATCATTATCAGGATTTTCCCCAAGAAATTCTTATATATTGCTTCAGATAGAGTAATTGAGGTTCAGATTGACCTTATGCCTAGGGCGTAACCAACATCGATTCATCCTTATCATATGGTACCAATTGTTTATTTTGAGGAGAACAACTTTATCTTACTATTAACATCACCTTGGGGTGATCCCGTGTTGTTTTCTAAGAAGGAAGACAGTATTATATGACTTTGTGTGGAATAAATACAGATATATCAAGTAATGATAAAGAATATACACCATGTACCAAGGATTAATGACCTATTTGATCAATTACGAGGATCCTTGTGGTTCTCCAAGATTGATCTTCATTCAGACTACCATTTGTTGTAGGTCATATAAGAGGAAATTCCAAAGACCATTTTTAGGAGTCGGCATTGAATGTATGATTATTGTGTTATTAGTTTTTGGTTGAAAATCTCTATTAGTGTTCATGGATATCATGAATAGGATTTTTCATCCATATTTTGACTATTTTGTCATTTTTTTTGTGGAATATATCTTGATATATAACAAGACTTCAGAAATGAGTACTATAAACCTTGAGATTTTATTGAGTACACTTATAGTGCATCAATTTTATGCCAAAATTTCAAAGTTACACCTCTAGATACAAGAGGTATAGTTCCTTGGGCATGTGATTTTTGAGATAGGGATTTTCATGGACCTGGAGAAGGTATAGGTTGTGATGTCTTGGGAATATCCTAGGAATGTGTTCAAGATTGGAAGCTTCTATGGGCTTATAGGGTACAAGTGAAAATTCATTTGGGACTTCTCTCATTTGTAAGTGTCGATGATAAATCTCAACAAAAAGGGGAAGAATATTAAGTGGTCTAATTAGTATGATTAGCTATTCTTATAAATAAATATAAGAGTAAAGATAGCCCCAGTTTTTAACCCTTGTAGATCTTAGTAATAGATACAAAGTGTATTGTGATGCCTCAGAAGTTGGGTTGGGAGTTATACTGAAGAAAGGGGATCTGGTATCCACTTATGGGTAATTTTACCTATTTCCCCATGATATTAACTACCTGAAACATTAATTATAGTTGTTAGTTGTGGTTTATGTTATAGATTGTTGGAAACATTATCTCTTTATAGTGAGGTTTTTCATCTACACAAACTATAATAGATTGAAATATATCTTTTATTAGAAGGATATAAATATGATAAATAGGTGTTTGGTGGAGTATCTATAGAAATTTTAATTGAAGATATTATATTCTCTTGGGAAAGGTAATTTCATTATAGGTGTTCTCAATTGGAAGAATCTAGAGATGCAAGGGCTTAGTAAGAAGCCTTCACAATAAGAATAGAATATAATGGGTTTGATAGTGGAGTGGATAGTGGATACATCAGAGGATCATGGAGTATTGACATCTTTAACTTTAGTGATAACATCTTCTTATGTAGACCATGTGAAAGTGATCCAAGATTCAGACCCCCAACAACATGGTGGTGCAGGAATACTTGGAAGTGGATGATTCTATACCAAGGCGGTCCTCAAATGATGAATACATGATCTATTTCCATGGGAGATTAGTTTTTCTATATTAATTGAGGGTAATTATAGGCTCTCATGATTTGAAATTGGTAGTGCATCCAGGGTCAATGAAGATATACTACAATATCTAATGTCAGTTTTGGAAGCCCGGTATAAAGAGAGACATTGATATTTTATCTCATGATACCTTAACTGCCAGAGGAAGAAGGCTAAGAATCAATGTCCTTCTGGTTTAGTACATCTACTTTTAGTGCCTATGTGTAAGTGGTATGATGTGGTGATTAAATCCATGATAAAATTTTATAGGACCTTAAGGATTTGTGATGTCATTTAGGTGATAGTTAACCAGTTAATGAAATTGGATCATTTCTTACTAATTTGAGATACCCTTTTAGTAGATGAGTTGGGGAAGTTATATATACAGATGATTTTACACCTATATGGAGATCATGTGAGAATCATATATGATAGAGATGTGTGTTTCATTTTTTTCTGGTATGGATTAAAGAATACATTACGTGTTTAGCTGGAATTGAGCACAAAATATCATCTTTAGAATGATGATCAGTTTGAGAGGATGACCTAAATAGTGGAGGATATATTTTTTGAATTCATCCTATATTTCACTGGATCTTGGGATGATAACCTAGCCTTGGTTTAATTCACATACAATAATATCTTCTGGGATTCTATATAGATGGAACCTTTTTAGGCTCTTTATGGATGGTTATACTACTCACCGATGTGTTGTAATAAGATGGATGAGGCAGTGGTTGTTGGTCTGAGTATGGTGTGAGGGTCCTCTAAAAGAGTGTATTTAATCAAGAAGAATGTTTTTACTAATCAGTGTAGGTAACAATTTTATGCTGACCAGAGTAGATAGCCATTGAAGTTCACTATTGGTGATCGATTTTTCTTCTTTTTTTCACCTCGATTGGGGATTTTTTATTTACTGGAGTAGGGTAAGATGGAATCAATGTTTTTGAGACCATTATAGATAAATAATATATTAGAAAAAAAATTAATGATTGGAAATTCTTCCATGTTATAGATATATGCATGATATTTTCCACATTTCTTAGCATTGGAGGTAAACTCTCGATCATGTGCAATTGATAGACTGCGAGGAAATTGAGCTAAAACTTGATGCATAATTTGTAGAGAACCCAATATGAATCATAGAATATAGTGAGAAGGTTATTTGGGGGAATAAATTTCAACTTATTCAAGTCTTTTCGAAACATGGATGGATCTAGGATGAAATGTGGGAGCGTGAGTTTGATTTTCAAGCTCAGCAGCATAATTTTTTTGAACATGTATGCTAGAGATGCTTCTCTAGGACAAGAAGTCCTTAAAGGGAGAGATTATAAAGACTCATAATTTATTTCCTGATATGTTATGCCTTTTTCCATATTATCCATTATTTTTTTGGGTTGAAACCATTCTTGGGAAAGACTCGTGAGATTGGGGAGGCTTTTGGATTGTTTGTGGGAATTTTGGATCAACACCTCCAACACCACTCCTATGGTAAAATCATTCTCAGTCCATTGTGATCTATTATATAAAATGAGAAAAGTAAAATAGTTGGGCCAGGGTGTGGTCATGGGTATGGTTCTCAGTTAAGTATCCTGTGGGACATGGCTAGAGAAATATCACCATACCTATGGTGGAGTTTGTGGTGATAAAAAATGACCGTTATTTTTTCACACACCACTGTTGGGTCATTATGTCTCTTATTATATTCAATAAAACCATTTCTATAGTGCAATATATTATATAGGATATAGTGATGATCGTTATACAATTCAAAATTACAAAAATGGCCACCGTCCTCCTTGTACCATGAAAATTTTAAAAGGGGAACATGTTCGAATTTAATGAGGGGTATTGAATTAAATTTTAATTTAATACTTATATCTATTAGTCAATAAACACTCCTACCTTGATCATTAATTCAATCCAAACATTCTCTAATTTCTCTTCTTTTGAACCTAGGGTGAGTTGGTTGACCCTTCTTATGATGTGGTTCCTACCTTGGAGAAACTTGATACACTCAAATCTCTTTTCTTTCCCCTACTAGTGAATCTATATTTAGATATTACAACCTATTCGTATAGAACCAGACTCTTGAGAGTGATGAATCTATCCTTACTTCAACTATATTTAAAGACCGCTATTATCGGTAATTTTCCTTGGGTATATGTTAGTTCTACCCAATGTCATTTTCTTTCTTGAGTCTCATTATAGAACCATGTAATTTTAGGTTTGAATTGGTTATAGGAACTCTTGTTGTGAAATATTTTACTATTTGGTGTGAAAACATGGTTTGGGTGATGACACTCTTGATAAACCTTAACATTGATGTTGACAATCTTGTGATAGGAATTACTTACCATCTTGAGGAACTATATTGAATTGTTTAGCGTACTATGTAATGATTGGAATGTGTTTGTAACCTGTGAAACCCATGTTTGATGAATGATTACATGTGTGTGTTCGGATATGGATACTTATTCCTAACATGATTTCATGGTAGGTCTTGTGTATTCTTTGTTATGTCATTTATTATTTGTTTTATATTTTATAGCTTTTACAATTAATTATTGTGATATATTGTTCCATGATATTCTACTCCTTATATGTGATTTTTTTCATAGAGAGAAGAATCTCCGTTTTATTGTTCAAGATAACATGAGGACATAAAAACATATCTAACTCCTCAAAGGGGTAGTGTGGAATACATGACTCATCAGTTATGGATTTCATAAGATGGTTAGCGTTTTATCTTGGCATGCATAGGGGAACACCATATAAACTTGTGAAGAGTGTACATATATGTTTTTTGTGATCTACTAATGGGTAATGTACTTACATATGATAGAGTTTCTATTATATGGGTGTGCCAAGAATTTTTACCATCATAGAAAAGAAGGAAACCATGATTCATTGGTAAGAATTTTTCTTAAAGGTGGGCGTGGTGTTCTTACTTAAAAATGAAACATTCTTTTCCTTAAACATGGATATATTTTCCCAAAACGATGGACATTGATTTTTCCCTAGAATATTTAGAGATTAACTTGGCATGATCTAACTCATGTGGTACTATTTTGATACTATTTAGGCATGGAACATAAGTAGGTATGATATGGGTTTTTATGGCAGCTTGGTCGGCACACATTCTCTCATTTTATGATTGTTTGTATTATTTTTTGTGCATTTACTTTAATATCTTATTATACACTTTGATATAAATGTGAAATTATTTTCAGGATGAATTTTTAGTGTTGTATTTTGTTTATACATACACCCTACATGGGAATCTTAATGTTCTTGAAAACTTCATGACTACGGATGCGATGAATGGTAGGTGCCCTACGACAGGTTATAGAGGATCTTAGAGCTAGGATATGGTCACGATATTGGGACATACACTGAATTATTTTTATCCCACTTTTGTTTATTTATTTCTTCCACTTTTACTCGATGCCCTATCACATTGGGGGGTATTTCGGTTATAATTATGTGACTTTATGTGACATATGTTATAGAATTTATTCATATTATCTTTTGATGTTTTTCGTTGAATTATATTTATTTTTTATTATCTCATGATATCTATGTCTATTAAGGGTATAGTATCTCCACATTACATTTGCTCCCTGACTATAGTCTACAAACTCTTATTTTTTGGGAGGTATACATGAGGTTCTGTGGCACTTTATCTCAATCCTAGAGGTTTTGGTTAGGGTGTTACAAAATAAATACTAGCTAAAGTTTTAAATAAATATGATAACCCATACAATGTGTATCACATGTGAAGGTTGTTGAATATCTAGGTTAAATAACACTTTGATGAAGTTTTAAGAGGAGTAGATATGTTCTGAAGACATTTGAAAGTCCCTTGACTTTATTTGATTAATTTCAGAACTTACATGTCTTGGAGAATATGAAAAGGTACAAACAATATAAGGATCATCTCTAGTAATTCATAAGGATAATACCTTAATTTTCATAAGCATCATCTTAGATTGGATTGTTTGGAAAATGGAAGTACTAGATATGTAAGCATAATCATTCTATTGGATAAGCATCATCTAGTTCTGTGTATGCATAAAGTATTCCCAATTTAAACATAAATATTTATTTCATAAATATCATTCTACCTCTACAAAAACATCATCCATATTTATAGCATGAATCCTTATTTATTTAAGGATTATACCTATTCATAAATATCATTGGGAATATGTATAAGAATCAAATATATAGGAATTAGTGTATATAAGGATGTTTTTTTTTCTCTATATAAACATGAAGCCAGTCTCTATAGATAGCAAAACCTAGTGAATTTTTTTATTATTTTATAGTGAAGGATAAATTTTTCATATTTTATAATATAGAGAGAAACTTAATTAAGATAATGGAATAATTACTCTATCTTGTTAAAAAATAACAAACACCTAAACATGCTTGTGATTCAAGCCCAATAAATTTTTTAGAAAATTATATTCAAGGTAGAGAAATAAAATATCAAAGATGGATGAGTTCTCCAAGAATGATGAGATTTAAAATATTACATATTCTAAAGAAAATAAATCTGATTGTAAGGATGATGTGATTTATTAATTTAAATATCATAGATGATTTTTTTATTCAAGCATGAAAAGTGGGAAAAGGATGAGTTTCTATCTAGAGTGTATAGGTTCAATTGGAATTTATAAAAGTTCTCATAAGAATCTATCACACCACGAAGAGAGAGTAAAATATACTACGAAAAGTTGTCTTGTATTATCTTTATATAGTTGTGGAGTTTTAAGTAATGATTGTGTGTAGTCTATTGGGTAGAAGAAGATTTAATTATAGAGAGGAGAATTCATGGAGACATTCTTCCAAGGGAAAAAATGATAAGAAAAACATGTAAGGTTATTTTAGTAATACTCTTTAAAAAAATATCAAATAAACACTACTACAAACACGGCCTTTATCAGTGCTAAAAATGGCCTTTATCAGCACTAGAAAAGCGCTGATAAAGCTAGCGTAGATAAAGGGGGGTCCCCTTTATCAGCGCTCCGAAAAGCGCTGATATAGGACCCCTTTATCAGCTCTAAAAAAAACGCTGATAAAAGTACCCCATTATCAGCGCTTTTTTTAGCGCTGATAAAGGGGTCCTATATCAGCGCTTCCTTTATAAGAGATTTCATTTTAGCGCTGATAAAGGACCCTTTTATCAGCACTTTTAAAAAAGAGCAGATAAAAGTTAAAAAAATTTAAAAAAATTTAAAAATACTACCAATCGGGGGGGCTTTATAGCGCTTGAACCCCCCTTTTTACAGCGCTTTTCGGCCCCTATACAACACCCCACACACCCCACTCACCCCCCTCCACCCTTTAACAGTGCTTGCTCCAATATTCCCCATGCGCGCATACCCCTGCCTCCACCAGGATTTGAACTCGAGACCTCCCCCCTGCGCGCCTAAGCCCTTACCACTACTCTATTTTGATTTGGTTTCCAATTCATGATATCTCTATATATATATATTTATATATTTAGTTATATTTATTCGTATAGTAATATATATTTATATTAATATATATATAGTTATATTATAATATATAGTTATATAGTTATATTATAATATATAGTTATATAGTTATATTATAATATATATAGTAATATTAATATATATATAGTGGTATTAATATATATCTATATCTATATATATATATATAGTTATATTTATTCGTATAGTAATATATATTTATATTAATATATATATATAGTTATATTAACATATATATAGTTATATTAACATATATATAGTTATATTAACATATATATAGTTATATTAACATATATATAGTTATATGAATATATATGAATATATATTTATATAGTTATATTAATATATATATAGTGATATTAATATATATATTTATGGTGATATTAATATATATATTTATAGTAATACTAATATATATATATGTAATTATATTAATATATATATATAGTTATTAGATTAATATATATATAGTTAGATTAATATATATATATAGTTAGATTAATATATAGGTATATAAATATTCATATATTGGTATTTTAAATAAAATGGATATTAGTTATTATTTAGATAAAGCTAATATATTTTATATGTAAATATGTTTAATTATTTATTTAAAAAATTAAATTTTTAGGTGCGAATATATAAAAAATATGTACATATAGTTATATATTTGATTATAAATAGCAGATCATTATAAAAAATGATAAAATTTCAAAGAAATAATATCAATATGAATTTAATACCTTGGAATAAATTCAGTCCCCACCAAGAAAAACCAATAATACCCCCTTAAACGAGTTTGAAAATCCACAAAATGTTAAAAAATCTGGGTACCCCGACAAAAAACTCAGTTTTGGAGGCCTTTTGGGCCTCTTTTGGCCTAGAAAATCGCCGGACTTGGGTTACCCCCAATCATAGAGATGTAGAGCTCGTCAGAGGCTTCGATTTGATATGTGGTAGAGCTCAAACGGACACCCGGATCAAAAGTTATGGCCGTTTGAAGTTTGAGTTGCGTTTTCAACATATTTTGGATCTTTATTAAATTTTTTTAATTTCTTTAGTCCTCAAATTGTTATTAAATGACTATTACTCCATAATGATTATCAAAATATTAATTAGAAATATTTTTTTAATTTTTTAAGAAGTCATTTTCACTAAATATCTTATATATTATGTATAATAAGTGTAAATGTACATTTATACTTATCTAAAATATATTTAAAAATTATATATTATATTTATATAACAATATAACTATATTTATATATTAATATATTAATATATGTTATTTTTTTTTTTGAATCTGACCCTTTATCAGCACTAAAAAAAGCGCTGATAAAGGCCCCCCTTTATCAGCGCTACTAAGCAAGCACTGATAAAGGGGGGCCCTTTATCAGCGCTTTTTTGTGAGCGCTGATAAAGGGGGGCGCTGTGAAAAACTGTTTTTGTGGTAGTGAAAAACCGGAAAATATTGGAACACTCCCATGTGAAACATTGAAAATAAGAAATATGAGATAATGGGAAGAGGAAACATGAGATGGTGCATATAATTTATCTTAAACATAATATACTAAGTTATTTTGATGGTGGGAAATTGAAAAGGATCCCATAAAAATAAATGAAGCTACCTCTATAGTAAAGGCATGTGAGCCTCTTAGGAAAAATTGAGTTAGTTGTATTAGAGAAAAACATCACTTGAAGAGAGAGATAAATAATGTGTCTGATGAAACCATGTAAGATTAGAGGAAGAATAAGACTCTAAAGGAAGAAGAAAATAGAAGTTTATGAACTTATTCTGAACAAAATATTAATTGGGGTTTTAAGAATAACATTTTTACTACTCTTGTGAGTGTCTAAGTGGTTTGATAATGAAATAAAGAAAATGAACTAAGTCAAGGATGATATGTGTAATATCTTATAGAGTACCTATAAGAAGTAAAGATATTTAAATTTTTAGGAAGTTTTATGAGTAATAGGATTCATCTAATATATTTTGGTTGTTAAATACCTTATTTTTAAGTGAGAAGTGAGTTTTTGAGACCCGCAGTTCTAATTGAGATAATCAACTATTGAAGTTATTGAAGAAGTGTACATGATAAGACCAATGACCCAATGTGTTCATGGAGGAATATATACCTAAATTAGAAGAAGGATGTATTTTATATTAGTGGAAAAAACTTTTTATAGTTGGTGGGACTCTATCTAAGAGAAGACCAGTGTAACTCCGATCTGGGAAACTAGGTGAAAATCAAGAAATTATAGCATTGTGGTACTCAGTATTGTTTTTTAAAGAATTGTGGGTTAGGATAAAAACATTTTACATCAACTTTAATTTATAATAATATTATTATTGGAATATGTTTTATAGTGGGACCGAAAAATAGTGGAAAGGAATAGATTTTCCACATCGGTTCGAAACCTTTTAAAAATATCATGTGTGTTACTTTCCTTCTTTACTTATTTTCATGTGGTATATGTGGCTTGGGTGAAAAAAAATATCCAGTTGAGTATTAACAAACCATGGAGGATCAAAAATTTAAAAGTGATTTAAGTATAAAGAGAATATTGTTTTGGTAAAATAATTTGACCACACCTTATTCACCCCCCCCCCCAAGGTGGTTCTTTACTAATCCACCGGGACACTAAGAAATGATAAAATTTTGTATATTGATTAACCACCACCCAAACCACAACAATATTTAGATGTTCATAAAATTCCTATAAAAAATATATATAATAACCTTATAAAATTTACACATTATAATTTTAAAATACTATAACATGCACATTGGACTCTGATGATCCACCTTTACCCATTGACATGTAAGGTACCTTGAGACAAACTCAATAATGTCCCTTTTTATTCTTGGAAACCAAAAGTGTCACCAAAAAATCTGATACATATTTTTTAAACTAGAATGAACTACACATAAATAAATATAAAAATCATGAATCACCTCTTCCCTTATATAAAAGGAGATCATAATCCTACCATTTATATAATAGAGAGAATCAATACCAAAGGTTTATCCTGAACCTTCTCCCCATCATATATCCTTCCAAAAATGAATTGAAACAATGAGTATGAACTCTAAATCTTCTTCATAATTTCTTTCATAGATAAATTAATATTACAACGTGTTAAACCAAATTTCCTTTCTCCTTAGACACATCTATATGTAACTTTGAGAAGACATTCATGTGATATTATTTATTTAGATACTCAAATAAATATGCAATTAAGATTATTAACTTAGTGAATTAACCATAAAATTATCTTTTACAAGATTATGTACCATTTTAAAAACAAAATAATTTTGATACTCTACCCACCACCTTCACATAAAGAAGATAACTTACTAAGAAAATATATAATTTAAACTCTTAAAATCAATGTAAACCACAAATGTTTCCTGAAACAGATAGAGCTATAAACGTTTTAATGCATGTACAAATACCAATAAGTTAAGACAAAGAATTTAAATAGTATATCTTAGGAGGCCTCATTTTTTTATATCTATAATCCAAAAACCCTATCCTTTACCAACACACCGCCTAAAATATCTTATGAATCATCATAATATACATCATAATGATTTCTTATATCAGTTAAAATAAGAAGGTGTTCTAAAGTAAACATTCACTTTAACTCTAGAAATTTCACATCACATGTAACACCTCTATATTTTCAAATGATAAAATTTCTTTTTATAACTTATGTTAC
Source organism: Viscum album (assembly GCA_963277665.1). Classification (NCBI taxonomy): domain Eukaryota; kingdom Viridiplantae; phylum Streptophyta; class Magnoliopsida; order Santalales; family Viscaceae; genus Viscum; species Viscum album. The sequence continues at coordinate 75,192,896 of OY728163.1, read as the reverse complement.
ATGAAACACTGATCTTGAACAACCCATGAAATATATTTATTTAAATTTAATTTCTTTGATAGATTGTTTGGCATGCGACCCCGAGTCGTAATGAACCATGTTATAGTGTACCATTATAACATAGATATGTAAATTTTTAGGTATTAATATTACTAACAAAATTATGAATATTATTTTTATCAATTTATTATAAATAAAATAATAATAATTTAACAAAAGAAGAAATGTGTTTTGAAAAATGGTATTTTTTCTAAAAGACAGTCTAGTCGCGCTTTATGCACGAAATTAAATATTAATTTTTACCACATTTATAAAATTTATTTTTTAAAAAAATATAATTTTTGAAATAATAATATAAAAATTATACTATTATTATTTTTTTGGATTAATATGAAATGATTCATTTTTTGATGAATAGTGAAAATACAGAATTTTAATTGAAAACTGCCATATTGGTTAAATTATTTACAAAAGTTAAATTATTTTTTAAATAAATTTTAAAGTAAAATAACATAAATTATATATTTTTTAATCCAATTTATGTCATTAGAATCATTTTTATATTTAATTTGTATATAAAAACATTGTAAAATTTTGAACATTTTCTCTTTGAAAACTCGCTTTCCCATCACATCTGCATGATTAATTTTAAATTAAATTTATCCAATTGTGTAAATGGATTTTTTAGAAATGGATTAAATATTTTTAAACATAATAATATATATTTTATAATAATTTCAACTTAATTTTTTAACAAAATGAATTGTGAAGACAATAAATATTAATTATTGTTGTGAAGGTAAAAATTGATTTACCAGGGGTTAAACTAAAAGGATAGGGGTTTATTTGACATAAAAAATTGTATAAAATATAGTTTCAATAAATATTTATACCATTTAATGTATAAGTATCTATAATACTATATTTTGGACCCTTTTTACATGTGAAAAACATGGGTATACCTTTTTTTCTAAAAATTATAAATGTGCCACTCACCTCACTTATAAATTGACTCCCACTCTCCACTCTTATTCACACCTTAAAAATCTTTTGGTTATAGAATAACTACCAAATTCACTTAAAAAATACACTCCACTAATCCTAGAATCTTTATTTTTGTCATAAATCCAACCTTGTGAGGATTTGGTACAAACCAAAGGATGTTACCTGAAGAAGAGGTCATGTTCTTCCACGAGTGTTTTTATTTTATTTATTCCCCCACCTCATTAAATTATTGTTAAAACTTTATAATATAATGAACATAACATATAAAATATACTAGTATGTTTTTATAATTAATTGTTTAACTAAAACTATAATCACTTCCATAAATGGGTCACGAAATCATTATTCGTGTGTACAGTAGACTACCGCTTCGTGAATTAATGTCATTCATTTGTCTATTACTGCCTATAATATTTAAGTATGATGATGGATATAAGGTATATATATTATATTTATAATATAAATATACCTAAAAATTAATTATATCATATATAACTTATTTACCTTTCATTTTGTAGGGCATACAATAACGTCGCTAATGTGTACGGTGAGCTACCTCCTCATGAAGTGATGCGATTCATTTTTCACTAACACATACATGGAAGGTAAATATGGAACTTTTAATGAATATATGTGATGTAAATCAAATAATTATGAGATTAATGATATATTTATTATCCCTATAATATAATAAATCAATTTATTTTGTACACTAAAAAGGGATAACATTGTTTGTGTATGTGTGGACTACTACCTTCACGAAATGATGTGATTCTATTTCATCACCACACCACATGGATGATATATATAAGTATATTTAATTAAATAATATGTTATATATGTTATTATAATAATTATTAAAATATAAAATACTACTTAACTTTTTCCCATGATGATCATTGAAAAATGGAAACATTACTCATGTGTACGTATGACACACCGTCTCCCTAATTATAACATAGTTCATTTTTCATAACCATATTTCATGATTGGATTTAAAATTATAATTTATGTATAAATATTATAATTATTTAATTATTATTATTCCTGAGATCATGGAACTATATAATATGTTCAAGTAACATATCTTTCATGGTAACACATGCATGAGAAAACAAGACAGTTAACACCTGAAAAAATGAGTATAATGAAATATTATTAACAAATGGATGATTATATGTTATAAAAGGATAATATATAATATTATAAATATTAATATGGGTTTTTAATAAGTTAATAAAAATTTTAAAACCATTATAAATAGGTTAAAGTATGTTCATCTAAAAGAAAGCACAAGGTAATGGTTTCTCGTCTCACTTTTACTTTCGTGAGACATACACCATATTCACCATTTATTTATCTTTTGTGGTATATTTAATTAAATATTTTTATTTTATATCATTAATTCTTTTATATTCATGGTATTTCAAGTTTAATTTAAAATCATTTCTTTCATGGGGCTTATGATCCAAAAGTTACCAAAGTGGTAAGGGTTTATTTCACAATCTCATCATTATCCGAGACTTTTTTTATTTATGTTTCACATGGGAGAATTACATGATATTTCTATTTTAAAATGAATTTATTTTCTTATCTTATGGTTATTCAAGAAATTTTTCAATTAATAGTTCCATTTTTTCTCTCTTTGTTACTTAATATTATTAATAATTTTTTTATATAATCTGACTTTATTTTCCTCTTCGGTCGAAAATAATTTTTCTTCAAAACCTTGTTTTCTAAAAAAAGTTTATTTTTTTTAATATTATATAAATGATTTATTTAATAAAATTTTCCCCATGTTTGAATTTTTAAAAAGTGGTTTGAAAATAATCTTCTTGTCATTTTATGAAGGAGACACTTTTCTAACCTTTTTGTAAAATAAAAGGAATGTTCTTTTTAACTTATACAATATATGGGGATTTCTTACCATCGTGGCCATCATTTATTTGAAAATTCATTTTCATGTTTACAAGGTTCTTTTTACAGAAAATATTTCCCCTAATATTATGTAAATTTTTATTTTTTAAAAGTGATTTTCAATGAAAATCATTTTGAAAAATTTTTATGTATTTTATTATTTTAAAATAAAAGGGTAATTTTTCATGAAAGGTTATTTTACTCATGAAATGTTCCAATTTATCTTTAAAAATCATTTTCCAACTAAGAAGAAAATACATGATATTACTTAGGATTTAATGTGGATATACTCTAATGATATCATCATTATTATTTTTATGGAAATATTATGATCAGTTTAACTAGGGATGTACCATATTGATACCATTCATTTTATTCTAGACATTTTATAATTATGTTTATTTATTGGAAAATTTATTTACATTTCATATAATAGTTTAAAAATGTATGTTTATCTTGATTATGTTTCACCCCTTTTATATGAGAAATACATTATACTTTTTCAGTGATGAATGGGGCCCACTATAGCCCCTCTATGTATCAGCTGGTCTTATTAGACAATCTAGACATGGTTTTGGATGACACCTTACACATTTATATAGATATATTGGCATAGTCCTAAATGGTATTAGATATCTTGGCACAAGACTCAACGGTATTACATTCCTTTTCATAATCCTCGATGGTATGTTTTTGATGTTCATCATTACGGATTCCATCATTATGAATCCAGTTATTGATATTGCATGTGACTATTGTATTATTTAGAATACCCATGGTCATATTTCAAGATCATATGACTATTTATGTGTAACTATTTGATCATTTTTTATTCTTACCATATTATGCTCAAGTTATTGATTAAATGCAATGTGTTTCAGTTATTTACCTTTATGTATTGATTTTTCCTTATTTATTCATATATTTTATTGGAAACATACCCTTACTAAGCATCTAAGCTAACCCCTTTCTTATGTTTTATTTCCACTAGGATACCAAGAATTATTTTGTGATTGATATATAGGGATACACTATAGGGAATAATTTTATTCTAAAAAAATGAGTTGCAATATTTATATTCCAATGTAATGAAGGACTCATGAATGTATCTAGTTTACCAAGGATACTAAACTATTTATTCATTTGGGATGTGATTACTCGTATCTTATGCCAATATAATAAAGCAGACACTGGCTCCAGGATACTAGGGTTAGGGTGTCTATAGTTGGTATAAGAGGAAATTTGTTATAAACCTTGAGAATTAGATTTTGGAAAACTATAGTAGGGATCATAACCCTATGATAGACTTTGATAATAAGTATATAGGAAAATCAGAAAGTTTTTGTAAGGTGGATATTATGTGTTATTTTTTAGAAATATATCTCTATATGGATACTATAAGTGGACATGGTTCTGGAACAGATGTACCTTGGGGTAGTAACTTGGAAAATGGGACATTGGGCTTGACCTTATCATCTCCGAGTGCATAATAACAAGACTTACTATGCACCTGGTTTGACACTCCTAGGGGATATAATTAGGATAATTCACATTTTATTTACAAACCATTATGAAGGATTTGAAAATAAATATATCCCCAAAGAAACCATATTTATGATTACAATTTTATCTATTCATAAATTTTTAAATTTATGATTAAGTATTTCAATAGTTTTGGGATTATACATTATATTTCAAAATGATATAATCTAATATATTGTATGAAACCATTTAAAAATGGTTCCTAGTATAAGGAATGGGAACTAGATCAATTCATGTAATCCAAAGAGTGAGAATGATCATTTCATTGATGTCTTTAAGCCAGTATTTCAAACGGAACTAGTCTACCAAATATTCTCATCATATGAGGACATAGAATCATTTGATAAAAAGATAAATAAATAATTATCTAAGTATTATGACTTCAAAATGAATCAATATAAGAAGATGTGGTGGGGGAAATATGGATAAATGTAAGAAGGGAAATAAATATTTTCCCACATGTTATAATTGTGGAAAGAAACACCTTGGTACTTACTTAAAGGGGATGCGAGTTTTCTACAATTATATAGACAAAGTCCCCCATTATCATGATTTCAAGGGTAATAAAAATGTTTCCATTATTCAATTATTCAACTATAAGAATATGGGGAACTATTAAAGTGAATACCCCAAGCATTAAAGGAATATACCTCAAAATTGTCTAATAGATCATGTCCAAGATTATGTTATTTCCACAGACAAAGCAGAATGATTAATGTGATTGTGTTTTGATTACAGAATTATGTAATTTGATTATTTTATCAATGATATCCTGGTTATATGAACTATGAAATGTATAATGATTGTACTATAGTACCTTTTCATTATGGATTTTAAATCTAGGATTAGTAGTATCGATGACCAAGAAAAATGATTCAGTGGAAAGTTGAACTTCTTGGAAAACATGTGATTGAGGGAAAGATAACCCTTAACATGTTCCTGAGGTTGGTATGGTAATTTTGGGTTAAATATATCATTGATGTTGATAAATTAAATTAGATAATACTTAATAACTTAGAACTGATCAATGATTTGTTGACAAAGTGGATTATGCTATCATTGATGGAATATACATCATTTTATATTTAAGGAATATATCCAATAATCTGTTTTTTACTTAAAGAATAAGGAAGAATGCATGTTTTCAATAAGTGTTTATGGTATTTTAGGTTATTACCATGTTTTAAGAGAATACATAATAAATGTAGTCACAAGCTTGGTATATGATGATTAAGAGCTACATCATGTTGTTTGGGGAGTTATTGATTGGTTCATTTGGAAATTCGGTGGCCTTATTTCTAAACTTTTGGATCCTAATATTTTTGTTGGTTAATAATGTTAACCATTTATAAAATGGTTTAAGTTGAACTTTGGAAAAGGTTTTAGAAGTTAATGTATTACTTCACCATATACAGATTTATGCATATTAGATAACCTGTGCTAACCATTTTTCTATAATAATTACTTGAGATTTAATGAATGAATTATCATTCTATTTTGAATCTTATAATCTTATAAAATTATATTTTAGTTCTTAATGAATGAAAATTCATTTTTTGATATTGCGTTCTTGGAGTAAATGATGAATTGAAAATTGATCAAAGCACAACCAAAGGATGAAATTGTCCATATGAAATAGAAAGATATCAAGTAATTATATTTCATGATATTTTTTAATATTAAAATAATTCCTCGAATTAAAGAAAAGGATTTTGAAAAAATATTATATTATTACCTTCATATCTGATGAGTCAAATTGTTCTTTAAATCGTCACATATTTATAGTTTTGAGGTCGTGAACTTTCTATTGATCATTCACTTTCTTGTTATCAATGAACTCTATCATTACCTATAATTATTTATAATATTATTCCTTGTTAATATCTTTACTTTCCACCAATGTTATTATACTTAGAAACATGGTTATGGTTTATTCTATATGGCCTTTTTTCCTCTCTTTCTCTCTTATTAAGAGGATGTTTTATTAATAATTTTTTACGATGTTTGTTTTCAATAAAATAATTTTCAATTATCAAACCCTTGATTATAGAGATCAAGTTTAAATTATGATGACACAATTTGTTTAAGGTGGGTATAATGTAACACCACAAGATTTTAAAATAATAACATTGTTTTTAATATCACATGTGTCATCAAACACCAATCTTAAACAACCCACTAAATATATTTCTTTAAATTTAATCTCTTCGATAGCTTGCTGAACACGCAACCTTGAGTCCAATTGAACCACAATATAGTGTTCAATTATAACCAAACCTTTAAATTTTCAAGTATGAATATTAATAACTAAATTATTAAAATTATGGTTATCTATTGATTATAAATAAATTAGAAATTATTTAAAATAAAAATATTTGTTTTTTGAAAAACTGTATCTTTTTTAATGGACGGTTTAGTCCCGCTTTATGCATATAATTTTAAATTATTTTTAAAAAAAATTATAAAATTTATTTGAGAAAATAATATTTATTTTTTAAATAATAATATAAAAATTATATTTGTGTAAATGTTTGGTATTTTTCTGAAATGTTTCATTTTTCTATGAATAGTGAAAAATAATGAATTTTAATTAAAAACCAAGTTTTCATTTAAATTATTTAAAAAGTTAAATTATATTTGAATTGCTTTTAAAGTAAAATTAGTAAAATTATATGTTTATTAATCAAATTTAGGTTGTTTTAATCTTTTTAATGTTGAATTTGGATATAAAAAGTTTGTAAACTTTTGAACATTTTCTCTTTGAAAACATACTTTCTCATCATGTCTGTGGGATTAATTTTAAATTAAAATTTTACACTTATGTGAATGGAATTTGGAAAACTTGATTCCATATTTTAAATCAAAATAATTTATATTTTCTAATAAGGTCAAATTAATGTTTGACCAAAAAAATAGATAAAATAGTAAAAATTAATTACTGTGACTAAGGAAAAAATGGATATACTAGGGGTTAAACTAAAAAGATAAGGGTTAAATTGATATAAAAATTGTCTAAAATATATTTTCTTGTCATATTTAGACCCTATAATGTATAATAATCAATAATAATCCATTTTGGACCCTTTTGGTATGTGAAAAATGTGGGTATGCCTTTTTTCTTTCCAAAAATTAGAAGTGTGCCACTCACATCAATTATAAAAGGCCACCACCTCTCTAAACATCTTCACAACTTAAATTTTTTTTTATTTCAGCCAATAATAGTTAAAAAATTCCCAAATTCCCTCACCTCATCCTAGAATCCTTATTTTGGGTATAAATACAAACTTGGAAGTCTGTGGTGCAAACCTAAGAAGGTTATCTGAAGAAGAGGTAATGTTCTTCGACGAGCGTTTTTATTTTATTTCATCCAACACCTCCTTAAATTATTATTAAACCACTATTATATAAAAAACTAATTATATTAAATATAATTATATTTTTTTATAATTATTTCATGACCTCTAACTATCACCACTTCCATCAAATGGTTTATGAAATAATCATTCGTGTGTACGGTATACCACTGCCTCGCAAACCCATGTCATTTTTTCCATTACCACCTATCACAGTTAGGTACGCTGAGGGATATAAAGAATATATATTATATTTATAATATAATTATAACTATTGATTAATTATATAATATATACCTTTTTTACTATCCACTCTGTAGGGGATACCATAACATCGCTCATGTGTACAATGGACTACTGCCTTGCAAAGTGATCTGATTTGTTTTTCAATGAAACTTTACATGGAAGGTAATAAGGAAAATGTTTATGTTATATAAATGGAGTAATTATTATATTAATTATGTATTTATAATCCTTAAAATATAATATAACATAATTTTTACACTAAAAAAGGATAACATTGTACGTGGACGTGATGACTACCACCTTCACGAAACATTGTGACTCTCTTTCATCGCCACACCACCTGAATTATATATAAGTATATTTTAATAATAAATATTATATATATTATATTATAATAATTTTTTAAATATAAAATATTACTTAAATTATTTCTCTAATGATCCTTGGAAAATGGAAACATTACACATGCTTATGTACGACCAATTGTCTTCATGATTATAACATGGTTCATTTTTCAGAACCATGATTCATGATTGGTTTTAAAATTATAATTTATATATAAATATGATAATTATGTCATTATTATTATTTTTTATATCATGTAACTATAAAATATATATAAGGAATAGATCTTTCATGAGAAAACATGCATGATAAAACAAGACAATTAATACCTCAAATAATGAGAATAATGAAATATTATTAACGAACGGGTGATAAGATGTTATAAAAGGATAACATAATATATTATAAATATTAATATGGTTAATTAATAAGTTAATAACATGTTTTAAACCACTATTGAATAGGTTAAATTATTTTTAACCAGAAATAAGCACGTTGTAAGGGTTTCTCATCTAACTTGTACTTCTATGAGACATACACAATATTCAACACTAATTTATTTTGTGTGGTATATATACTACCATTTTTTGTATTCTATAACATTAATTAATTTATCTTCATAATATTTAAAGTTTTATTTAAAATTATTTCTTTCATGGGGCTTATGATTCAAAAATTTCCAAAGTAGTAAGGGTTTATTTCACAATCTCATCATTATTCAAGATTATTTTTGTTTAAGTCTCCACTGGGTAAATTAAATGATATTTATATTTTAAAATTAATATATTTTCATATACTATTGTTAATCAAGAACCTTTTAAAGTAATTGTACTATTTTTACTCCCATTGATACATAAAATTAATAAGAAACTTTTTTTAAGATTATACAAATATATTTCTCTCCTCGATTGAAAATACTTTTTATTTAAAACATGTTTTTAAAAACGTATTAAAAAATGTTTTATCATTATAAAAATGATTTATTAAAGACAATTATACCCATTTTTTAATTTTTGAAAAGTTTTTTAAAAGTAATGTTCTTGTCATTTTTTGAACGATGCACTTTTCTAACCATTTTATAGTACAAAAGGGGTGTTCTTTTTAGCATATACAGCATGTTTGAAGTTACCTACAATCTTGGCCACTATTTATTTGAAGCATCCATTAAAATTTTACAAAGTTAATTTTAAATAACTTTTTTTTCCTTAATATTAAGGAAATTTTTAGTTTTTAAAATTTATTTTTAAAGAAAATTAATTTGAATTGTTTTATGAATTTTATGGTTTTAAAATAAAAAAGGGCTATTTTCAAAGAAAGATTATTTTCCCTCAATAAATGCTTTAAGTAATCTTTAAAAATACTTTTACATATAATAATACAATAATTTATGTACTTATGCTTTCATTGGGATATAATCCATTGATACAATCCTTATTATTTCTCTAGATGGTTTATGATCAGTTTGAATGGGGATGTACATTGTTGATACCATTGATTTAATTCTTGATGGTTTATGATTATGTATATTGACTAGGGAAAGTATTTAAATTTCATATACTAGTTTAAATATGAATGTTTTTGTTGATTATGTCTCACCCCTTTTATATGAGGAAAGAAATTTACTTTGTAAGTGATGGGTGGGGCCCACTATATCCCCTCGATGCATCGATATGTCTCATGAGACAAAGTAGATATGGTTTTGGCCAACGCCTTGCCCATTTATATAGATTTATTAACATAAGACTCAATGGTATTATGTGTATTGTAAAAATACTCAATAGTAGTAGATTTCTTAGCACATGCATCAACAGTATGTTTTAGATTCCCATTATTTTGCATTCCATATTTTTTAATTCACTTGTTGATATTCCATGTGATTATTCAATTAGTTAGAATATCCATGGTTAGGTTTCAAGATCATGTGATTATTTATATAGCATCATTTTACCATACATTATTCCTGCCATATTATTCTCAAGTTATTGATTAAATATCATTGGTTTCAATTATTTTCCTTTTCATATTGATTATTACTTATTTATTCATATCTTTTAGTGCATGCTTACCCTTACTGAGAATCTAAGAGCACCCCTTTCTTATGTTTTATTTTCCCTTGGATACCAGAGAGTATTTTGTGATTGGCAAGTAGGGATATTCTATAAGGAATAATCTTATTATAAAAAATGTGTTGTAATTTGTATATTCATATGTAATTAAAGATTGATGTATGCATCTAGTTTACTAAGACTGCTAAACTATTTAGTCCTTTGAGATGTGATTACTTGTATCTTATGCCAATATAATAAATCATACACCAAATCCAAGCTATTAGGGTATGTGTCGTTACATCACACTTATCATCTTATAATAATTTCACCCATTTCTTGGTAAAAGTTTTCATACACATTGAAAAATAAGATAAATCATGACAAAATAACTAATAATACCCTACAAGTCCTAGAAAAATCATATTCTTAATTTCATTATTAGGAATATAACCTTTATCACTTTATCAAGATTTACATAAAATCAAGATTTTTTTGAAACATGACTAAGTAATTTCACCTATTTAATAAATAAGTTATATTTAATAAAATGAAATAAAGTCCATGACTTTGCAATATTTCCAAAAACATTATCCAATGATCACCATTCTTCTCAAATAATCATGAATAATAAAAATGTAATCATTAAATACAATAATTAATGAGTCCATATGAGGATGAAAATTTTGATCCATCCATGCCATAAATGTATCTAGATAATCCATTAAACTGAATGAAACCACTATGAATTCCAAATTCCCATAATGACTCTAACACAATTTCTTTAGAACATTATCAGCTTGTTCCCTAAGATGATGATAACCTGAATGAATAAAAAATTTATAAAACAATAGGATCCATTAATTTAATCAAATAAATAATAAATATATTAAAACAAATATTGGTTCATAATCATCACCTTATTTATATTATAATAGTCTACACATAACCTCAAACTCCCATATGATTTTTGATATGTAGCAGTGCACCGGGGGCCAATGCAGGCCATTAGTAAACTAAGTGTATCACCATAATCTCCCATTAAATATCCCAAGGTTTGGTAACTATAACTGAGTAGGCATGTCACGCACCTAGTAGACCTCAACCTAAAAATATAAAATATATATATATATATATCCAATGTAAAAAATAACTAAAAACACCAGGAAGATGAACATATAATCAACTGAAGTGTATATAAAGCATGTGTGATATATGAAGTATGAAAACATCCCCACATAGGAAAATAGAAATGAACTGCACATTTGATAGACAGAAAACATTATAAATATACACCTCACTATATATACACATGGATCAATATCTATCCACAAAAGTCACCACCACCATCATAAACGATCATAATAAACTAAGTATTACCAAGTATCACTAGGCATTAGATCTGAACAAGAGACACCAAAGTTTTGTCTAAAAATACCATCATTGAGATTATAAATACTTTACACTGACACAACATGTGTGGGTATAAATCCTGTTTTAGGGTGAGTATAAATATACTTTATATGACACCCTAAAAATCATAGAGGTAAACACATAACTATGGGTCACCTCAATCTCCTAGTATGAGTGGGAAACTATACAGAAAAAAGTATATGATAATCTAGATATTCTTAAAAACTAGAATTCATAGAAACAGAAATAATTCATAATCTTCTCAGCTCTAACCCACTATGGTACTAACCACACGAGCAACATGGGATGCTTAGAACACCTCAGAGTCCAAAAAGTTTGAATTCGATAGCCCAAATATATATCACATCTTAAAAGAAACCCATAAAGTGTCAAGGAGTCACGAGTCTTAAATAATATGACATTCTCAACAATACCAACTACTACATTTCTACCAAAATCCAAAAATAGGGATCCTTTTCATCATTGAATCATGCCCATCGTTCAAGGTAATAGAGTACTCTTTGGTCCATAAATACCATAACATTCATAAGTATCTGAACCAACAATCCCAATAAACCCATGTAATATTATAGGAAATATAGTGGAGGATATAGATGTTCTATAAATTAGACTGGTGATGAATATAGTGGAGAATCATGTGCCCTATTTGAGATCTCTAAATAGTGGGGATATCAACTCCACAGATAGAGGATCTCATACCTCGAGGATATGGGGGACACCAACCCATTACGATATGTGGGTAGAGGATCAGGAACCCTAAGTATACAGGGGGAATTGATGACCCTATCTAAGTATGGGGAAAGATATGACTTCATAGATAAAGGTCTCACATGCCTATAAACACATGGAAAGCACACATTAGTTGATTTATCACATAACTATCAATAGGAAGAGAAACTAACTTCATTAGCAATATGATGTACCAACATCTCTGTGAATAGTTCACAATAGATGAGTAAGAATACCTTACCTCGTTAATGCTTTGATCACCATGCATGAACCTCATCATCAGTCCAAAAAGATAAATTCAAAATATAACTATCTCACAAAGCAATTGTCCTTGTATTTCAAAATGGGAAATTCCAATGTAATCTATATTGAAAAATAGTTAGGATATGCAATTTATTTATTAAAAACATAAATCGGATGAAACATATACATTTCATCATATCATATAAGAGGGGTATTATAAGAAGGGAATCAAAGAATGTGACCCAAGTCAAAATTATATATCAAATTTTTCTATTGAATTATTCTTCTAAATATCTTAATCTCAAAGCAGTAAATGGATGGTAAATTTGATTCCCTAAAGAGTAGATAAAACTAATACAAAAATAATAATAAAAATAATAATATCATTATTATTATTATTATTATTAAATAATTATTTAAAAAAGGGAGGAGGGATACTTGCTGCCTTCCCCACCTACTTTCATAGCTCTCTTTTTTTATTTAATTCTCTTTTCATTATCAAATAATGGGAAAGTGAAACCCTAGTTCCATACCCCTCTCTCCCTACAATGAGGTGGTCTATACAGATATTTCCATAAGACTGCTAGCCACATACATTCCCAAACACCATGATTTATCCATCTTAATCATCCTCCATGTTCATCCTTCCCACCTCCATCGTCATTAGGCTCATGCCCCGACCCCCTTCCTATAATGATCATCATCAACCATCATTCACCATCACTCAACCTAGTTGCACAATCCTCATTGAGTCCCACAATCATTTGAATGTTTTTTGAACTCATGCCATAATCTGCCACTATATGGTCTAGTTGCAACACCCCATGTTTTTATGAAATCTATTTTCTCAATAAATTTATTTTATTTGATAGCTTATTTAACATAAAACATGGAGTTTTAATGAACCACGATATACTATTAATTTTATTTTTTTAAAATGACCTTTATAACCTAGTAGTTAAAAATTATTCCATGAATATGAATAAAAAAATTAATACTAAGTATAATGGGTTATATAATGAAAATATATTTATAAATAATTACTTAATTTTTAGTAAAGCCTTTATATGAATTTAAACAACCCTTCACAAAAAAATGATTTTTATTGATTTTTGTGAACAAAAAAAATTATTTTATCAAACAAAATGAAACAAAATTAAAATAAATAACTACATTTTTATAATAAACTTCTCAAAAATAAATGGGGTGAATTTTTAACAGTTTTCTAAAAAATATTAATTTTTTGGTGAACAGTGAAAAATACAAGTTTTAATTAAAAACATCCTTTTTTGTTTAAATAATTACAAATTTTCCACTTTTTTAAAAAAAATTAAAAGAAAAATTAATTCAATAATATTATAATTAAACCAATATATTTCATTCTAATCAATTTCATGTTGAATTTTTATAATAAAACTTTCTATACTTCTGAAAAATTTCTCTTTAGAAAAATGCTTTGTCATCGTGTGTGTGGGATTAATCATAAATTAAATTCTACCACTTCTGTGACTTGGATATGATAACATGGATTTCATATTTTAAATAAGAATAATTTATATTATATAATAATTTTTAATTAATTTTTTTTAATAAATATTAATAAATACAATAATAATTTATTGTCGTGATTAAGGTTAAAACGGGGTTTTGTGTTCTACATGAACTTGTGTTAAAATTAATTTTCTACACACATATGATTTTTATTTAATGAATTGGATTTAATATTAATAATAAATGGGTCCAAATTATCTAATAAGTTTCACTTAAATTTTAGTCTTAATGGATAAATTACCTAGGTAAATAAAAAGACACGAGTTACCGTGGTGAAAACTAAAATGGTAAAATTAAGTAAACATAAAAGTTAAGGAATAACATGTTTAAAACATGAGTTTTTTTTGTTTTGGAGGTATGGATCAATAAATTAATCCCTATGGTCTATTATTTATTAAATTTTAAGGAAATTTCTGTGAGATTGACTTCACATTATTGAATATTATTTGGTATTTACAAAATGTTACTCCTCCCCAATTATAAAAGGTCACTCCTCCCCACACTTATTCACACATCATAAGAAATTTTTCTCAACCAAACCCTGAAAATATCCCTTCAAAGTATCATTATCCATGTTATGTATCTTTTTTTCATCCCATAAGTCCAATCCTAGTGTCCTTAATAAGATATCCAAAGGAGTTTGTTCTAAGCGAAGGTAATTGTTTTCACTGAGCTCTTTCTTTTCACTTATTCTCTTACCATATTCATTCATGTATTAATAATTCCAATATAATAATACCATTATATAAAATATACTAATATGTTATTAGATTTATTTAATAACCGATATCTATCCCCACTTCTATCAAATGAGAAATGAAACCTTCGATCGAGTGTACGGAGGACTACCGCCTCATGAACTGATGTCATTTGTTTTCTCATTACCAACTCTCAAGATTGTATATAATGATAAATTAAATTATTATATATTATATTAATGATATTATTATACTTATATAATTATAATATCTCATATACCTTCTTACTTTTCATTTTTTGGGAATATGATAATGACGTTCGTGTGTACAATGTACTACCGCCTCACAAAGAGGTCATATTTGTTTTTCACATAAACTTTACTTGGAAGGTAATAAGGGTAAATTTAAAGAATATATATGATGTAAATTAAATAAATATTATTATTTAAATTTAATATATTATTTAACTTCTTTTCATTTCATTCATCTAGAAAATGGAAATAGTGTTCATGCATACGTATGGTCTACCATCTTCATGAATGGTGTATTTCGTTTTCTATCACTAAATTTTATGGATTAATATAAATACATATATAATGAATATATATGATATTTATATCATCTTTAAAATTCTGAATATTATGGAACCATGATCAAAGTAATAGAACCAAAAATACCAAATCAAAACATACATGAAAAACGAAGTAGTTATTACCCAAAATGTGACTTTAATAAAGAATTCTTAATAAATAGGTAATAAAAGGTCATAAGTAAATAATATATGGTATGGTATATATAAGTAATATTTTTTAATATATTTATAATAAACCTATATTTATTATATATGAGGATCAAACATATACGGAGGAAGTTGAGACTTAAGGTAAGGGATTTTGTCTCAATTTTCCTTCTTTGAGACATATGTTGTGTTATGAACATATATCCTTTTATGATGTGTATATACTGAAACCTTGACATGTTATATCATTAATATACTTATATTAATGATATTTAAAGTTTATTTCTATTTTATTATTTAATGGGTCTTATGAATCAAATGTTACCAAAGTGTTAAGGGTTTGATATTGCAATCTCATTTTTTTCTGGATTATTTATGATTATGATTTTGATGATGAAATATTATGATATATCTATTAATAACTTCATTAATTTTATTATAATATGGTTAATTATTTATAATACATTTTTTACCTTCATTTTTCACTCTATATACACTCAAGCTTCCAAAATAATTTTTTTAAATAAAATCAACTTTATTTCTCTCTTCAGTTGAAAAACCTTTTTTATTACATGTTCATGTTTTCCAAAAATTACTCAGAGAAAGTATTAATATTATAAAATGGTTTTTTAAATTAATTTTTACCCATATTTTACTTCTCACAAAAAAAATAAAAGGAATATTTTGGTCATTTTCGGAACAATGCTCATTTGGATTTCACGGAAAATGTGAAAGGAATCTTCGTTTTGATGTATATGGAATGAAAAGGATTTACCACAATCATGAATATTTTAAAGATTATATTATAAGTTTCAATTATTGTTTTCAATGAAAATTATTCCATAATTATTTTATGAATTTTTATTTTTAAATATAAATTTTCAAATAAATGTTATTTTCATCAACAAATGTTTCAATAAATGTTTTTAAATCATTTTCCATTCAAGATGAAATAATTTATTATTACTAAAGTATTAAGGGGGATATTATCCAATCATACAATTTTTATTATTTCTCCATATGTTTTGTTTTTATAATGAAAAGTTATATATGAAACTCGTTCCTTTTACAGGGGTTATACTATGATGAAATGTTTATGAAACCCATTTATTTTCATTGGTTCTAATATAATGAATGTAACATACAAAACTTTCATTAATGAAAATTACTCTTGATCTAATTAAATTTCTTATTATGGTTATATAAAATGTGGACTTCATTAGTTTTATGCTTTTGGATTTTAAAATACTATTAAGAATTGTGACCGTTGCTAATATAGTCGTTGAACAGTGATGACCAGATTAGTCTAAATATAGGGCTTTAAAAAATCCAATTTACTCAGACAAAGGAAGTGATGGCCTCATTCGGTAGAATTTACCCATAAAAATTCCATTTGTTAGATCTTGGAAAGGAGGTGGCGTTATTGGAATTCACTCCTGACCAAGCCCAAGATGAGATTTAACACGTTAATCTTGAGCGGAACTGACTATGGGAGAAGTGGAAGTTAATAGAGATTACCACCCGAGCGATGTTATCCGAGACACCCCAAGAGTCTGACACCAGCACACACCTTACCCTTCGGTCTTATGCAGGTGTTATAAGGGGTTTTGTAACAAGACCCTAGCACTATGAAAATGTACATTATTTTTGTATAAATAATGTGTATTCATTTTATTATTGTTACTTTGTAAATAGTTATTAAAGCACAAATAGTATTTTTTGTTAATATTCAACTAATAAATCTATTTTGAGGAATTAATGGATTTTTGAATTAAATAATATTTTAATAAAATATTATTATCATATTACTTTTTATTAAATATAAATTATCGAATAATTTTATGAATGCAATTGTAATTTTTATTATGGTTTGAAAGCAATTTTCGTCAAAACCTATGAATTTTTTATAAATGTCGGTTTTTATTTTAAATGTAAAAAAATTCACATTTTTAGAAAATTATATAGATAAAATGAATATTAGTTTTGGAATCAAGAATTTGAAATTATCTAATGCTGAATTTTTCATAATTTTCTGAGAAAGACGAATTTTTGGGTAAAAATTAAATACTATTTAAATATATAATGTTTTTTATGACATCATAATGACACAATAGTGATGTAATTAAATACTATAAACATTATTTTCGGCCAATATATGTTTTATAATTAAAATAATGTGATTTTAGATTTGTTTGATTTATTTTACAAAGCTTTAGTGGACCCTTCAAGGCTTATAAAACATTTTGTCTTTTTAAATTGTTTTCCTTGAGAGTGTGACTCACCTCCACATAAGAAACCCTATTATTTTAAGAAGTTCGGACATTGGACTAATAAAATATTTTTTTTCACTCCCCTTTGGAAAAAACCATGGCAAAAACCATGGGCTGGTTTGTGGTATTGATTAGTTTAATGTGAGGTGTCCCAAACCTAAATAATAAAGACTTCCCTATCCATTCCTATATAAACCCACCCAAACTCCCACTTCCTCTTCAATAAAAGCCTTTTGAGTTCTACCAACCCCTGGAATACTCTCTCTATAATCCTAAAAAGGTGCCCAAAGCTCCCAAAAAGCCTCTCTGAAGCCTCTCCCAAGCCTTTGGGATCACACTTCCAAGTAAGGGATTTTTCCTTTCTCATTTTTATCTAATTTTCTTTAAGTTGTAATGACCTTTTGTTTTCAATTAAAAATGTTGGTGTATGATTTTTCACCTCCATACTATAATATTTATGTTTGGATGATGGGATACCCCTTTCTATCTCATTAAAGCCTCCCTTGTACACATGTTACCATGCTGAAATTTCGTGGGGGATTTCTCTCTTCTCTTTTACATCCAAGTAATTATTTTGTATTATGCATCTAAATTCCATTTAGTTTTTTGGGACATGTATCCATAAGACCCCATTACTTTCCATTTCATTTACATATTATGAGACACTCTTTTCTATCTCATAAACTATTTTCATGGATCCTTATGTCACACCGTTATGCTGCCGAAATTGCACCGCGTTTTTTCAAACCAAGATCATTGTGTAGTGAATATCATACCCATGTCTCTATAAAGGGTATTCACATTTATGAACATATACCTATTGAATGATACTTTCATGTATTTATTCCACATTACTTAATCTTGTAATAACTTATGATTTTGATTGATTCCATGTTATATGATCTATGTGGCACACTTATGCATGAAATGAAATGTTTAAGAAGGGTGCACCCTAATAGCGCTCCAATGAATTGGGTATAGTATAGTACCATGATACATCATGTTAAATGGGTGTTGACTCATGATAATTCAAATTCAACAACGTTTTACTCATGATTCATGTGCAATCAGGGTTTACTCATGCTTCATGTGAAATGAGCCTTGGATCGTGCTAATTTCATGTTAAGTGTTGTTGCCACATTTCCATGTTATAATTATCATGATTTATAATGCCTTTATGTTCATTTTTCTCTTGTGCTCCATTGATATGACTATTTTATTACATGTATTGTATCCCTCATGTTATTCTAGGTTTATTCTCTTACTGGGCTTTATAGATCACCCTTTTCTTATACATGTCCTTAGGTTATCCCATGCAATGCTAAGTATGAGGGAATGTGGTGGTCATGTAAAGGAATTTTTCAATAAAGATGTTGTCTGTTTTATGTTCTAAGATATTATGTAATGTTCCTAATCCCCAAAGACACAAGACCTCTCGATCTTATATGTTGTGTCAAGTGAATATTTTATGTAATAAATCAAGTTTAAGTGTGTAATAAAAAGAAGGGTTGTTATAGTTGGTATGAGAGGATATGTTTAATTATTTTAGGGATTATGATTAGAAAACACTAGTGAAGAAATAGAGATAATAATAAGTATAATAAAAAATACCTAATTATTGGTGAGTTTTTAGTAAGTGGTTTATCAAGAAAATACATCCCTGTCTGGGTACGAGCAGGAAGAGGCGGCTCTGACACAGATGTATCATAGGGGTAAAACCCAAAAAACACTGCTTTGAGCTAGAATCAAATGGGAACTGGTGCACGACAATGGTCCATTCTGCACTCTTGGTTACGACACTCCTGGGGTATATTTTTGTTAAATTCACAAGCTTAGTATAAACCCTAATTAAGATAATTAAAAAAATTCCCATAAGAATATATGTTAGAAATTAGATCATTAATATCATAGATTGAAGCCTATGGATTCATAAGTTGAGGAAATAAAAGTTATTTCTAATTCATTGGTTTTTTCCTTGGATTACCCTTTAGGTGTTACCCCAAAATTTCCTTTTATTCCAGCCAATGTCCAGTAATAGGAGGACTCAGGCTAACAACCGATATGAAGATCAATGTGATGATTGTGCTAATGAGATGCCCAATCCGATGAGAGCATGAATCATGAACTTTGTCAGGATTCTCTCTCAGTTAACTCAAGATTTGAATAGAAACATGAGTCAAGAATAACTTTCAACCCCCCTATGAAAGAATAAGTTTCTATCAAGAGCTTCATGATACAAAGGCCTCCTACTTTTAATGGATCACCTAATCCCTCAATCGTCGAACAATGGATCAACTCCATTGAAATGATCTTCTCCATCCTTCAATGTTCTAAACGAGAGAAGGTTCTCCTATATTTTTATCATATGGAGGGTGAAACTGATCAATGGGGGACTTTGGTCAAAAATACGAATCCTGAGGAGGAGATCGAGGCATTGGAATGAAAGGATTTCCAGAAGAAGTTTTTCGATAAATATTTTCTGTGCACCCTCCGACTCAAGATGGAAAGGGACTTCCTTGCCCTCAAGAAAAAAGATGACAAATCTGTCAGGGCATATGAGGTAAAATTCACAAGGCTTGCATGATATGACTTTGGCTTTGTTTTTACCCCCGAATGCAAGGTTGAACGCTTCTTTGGTGGGCTGAAACCTAGCCTATGGAAAGCACTGGCGATCCATGACTTTGACAGCTATGAGGAAATTGTCCAATGTTCCCTCAAGGTAGAAATAGAGATCATAGAATCTTAGGGGTATCATGGTGATAATAAGCATAATGTGGACTTCGATTCTAGTGGTCCGATGGATAAATCCAATAGTGCTAGGAAGATCCAGCATCCCACTTGCCAAAGGTGCGGAAAGAAGCACCCAGGATATTTCTTTAAGGGGATGAGGAAATGCTTTAGGTGTGGAAGAGAAGGGCACCTAGTTGTTAACTTCCGAAAAGAAAAACCCGCAGCTACAATAAAGGAGAGGAATTATCCTTCTGAACCTCAACGTGTTGTTCATTGCAGCAACTGCAAAGAACCAAGGCATCTTGAAAATCAATTCCCTAAGCCAAGGAATCTCGGAGGCTACCAACAACCTACAAGGCACCAAGGGAGAACTTTTTCCATCACTACTACCGAAGTGAACCCCAATAAAAAAGTGGTGACAGGTACGCTAGTTATTCATTCAAGAATAGTGAATATAATTTTTTATTCAGGTTTTTCGCATTCTTTTATATCTTAAAAGTTTAGTAGAACAATCCCAACACCACCACAAATCATGGAAGTAAAGATATTGGTGAGTACATAAAATGGAGCAATCATTGAATCCCATGA
Source organism: Viscum album (assembly GCA_963277665.1). Taxonomy (NCBI): domain Eukaryota; kingdom Viridiplantae; phylum Streptophyta; class Magnoliopsida; order Santalales; family Viscaceae; genus Viscum; species Viscum album. The sequence goes on along the minus strand of OY728163.1, from coordinate 75,171,461 downwards.
ATATAACTCCTCCCCTATCATAATCTATGGATTTAATTTCCCAATGAACCTCTTCATACTCCCTCTAGTAGAATTTGATGCATTTCATGGCATGGATTGGTTTTCCTTATATAGATCCAACATAAATTACTGTGAGAGGGAAATCACTCTCCATGTCGAGAATCGACTCCTGATTCTATACAAGTGCAAGGATAAATATGAATCTTCTTTAGCTCCTTCATCTCAAGCATGGATATTATTTCCCTATTTTCACGCGTATCTGGCTTAGATGATTGGGTATAAGGAGGTAACTATCCTTGAAGACATGCCTATTGTGAGGGAATTCTCTAAAGTGTTTCCCGAGGAATTGTTTGGAATTCCTCCTAGAAGAGATGTTAAATTCTCAATTGATATTATACCTGGGGAATTTCCAGTATCCAAGACTCCATACATAATGGTTTTTCTGGAGATTTAGGAGCTGAAGAAACAACTATAGAAGAATCTGGATAAAAGGGTTTATATGCCCAAGTGCTTCTCCATGGGGTGAACCAGTCCTCTTCGTCAAGAAGAAGGATGGTTCAATGCACCTTTGCGTCGATTATCATGATCTTAACAAAATCTTGATAAAGAACAAGTATCCTCTATCAAGAATTGATGACTTGTTTGATAAACTACATAGATCACAATACTTCTCCAGGGTTTATTTGCAGTCAGGATATTATCAAGTAAGGGTGAATAAGGAATATATCCCCAATACTACTTTTTGTACAAGATACGGGACTATGAATTCATAGTAATGCCTTTCAGACTCACTAATGCTCCAGAAATATTCATGGAATTGATGAATAGATTCTTTAGGAGTTACCTCGACAAATTTTTGGTAGTCTTTATAGATGATATTCTGATATACTCCAAAACCAAGGAGGATCATGAGGAGTATCTAAGAACTGTAATAGAGACCTTGGGGAAGGATAATCTCTATGAAAAATACCAAAAGTGTGAGTTCTGATTAAAGGAGGTCTCATTATTAGGCAATATCATCACAAGCAATGAGATATCCATGGATCCCTCCAAAATAGATGAAATTGAGGGATGGATGAGGCCAACATCGGTAATGGATATCTGTAGCTTCTTGGGTTTATCTGGATATTATCAAAGATTTGTGAGAAATTTCTCACGATTGTCCAACCCTATTACCAAGCTAACTCAGAAGAGAGTAATGTTTTCTTGGAGAGATCGATGTGAAGAAAGTTTCAAGGAGTTAAAAGGAGGCTTATCACTGTGCTTGTTCTCACTTTACCCACAAATGGAGAACTTTTTGTGGTATTTAGTGATGCTTTAAAGAAGGGCTTGGGCTGTGTGTTGATGAAAAATGACAAAGTCATTGCCTATGCTTCAAGGTAATTGAAATTTCATGATAAGAATTATCCAACACATGATTTGGAGTTGGTCGTGGTGATCTTCGCTTTAAAAATTTGGAGGCATTATCTCTTTGGGGAGAAGTGTGATATATATACGGACCACAAAATCCTCAAGTATATATTCACACAGAAAGAGTTGAACATGTTCCAACAAAGATGGTTAGAGCTGATCAAATACTATGACTTCAAAATCCATTACCATCCTAGGAAAGCGAACAAGGTGGCAGATGCTCTAAGTAGAAAGGACCCAACAATTCTATCATTGATGAGAATTAAGAAGGACCCAATCTTCTTAGATTTGATGAAGATGGACATGGGAATCATAAAGAAGGGAACATCATCCATCCTTTCACAAATGACTGCTCAACCGTCTCTTTTGGAAAGGTTAAAGGATTCACAAAATGATGATTTGGGAATTCAGAAGAGAGTGGAAGCTATCAGAAAAAAGGAAATCCTCGGAGTTCAATGTTAATGAAGAAGGAATTGTGAGATTTGGGAAAAGTCTATGTGTTACATAAAGTTCAGAGCTGAAGAAGGAACTTTTGGATGATGCACATAGTTCAAATTTCTCTATTCACCCAGGAAACACAAAGATGTATCAATATCTATGAGAGAATTATTTTTGGGATAATATGAAGAAGGAGATTTCTGAGTATACATCAAAGTTTCTAGTGTGTCAACAAGTGAAGGCAGAGAGGCAGAAGTCTAAGGGGATGATGCAAAAATTTCCCATACTAGTATGGAAATGGGAGAACATCACCATGGACTTTGACACTAGACTTTTGAAGACATACAAAGGCTACAATGCAATCTGGGTTGTTGTGGATCGTCTTACAAAGTCTGCACACTTCATTTCAATTCAGGAGGATTTCTCATTGGATCAGCTGGCACATATATATATCAGGGAAGAGGTAAGGCTGTATGGAGTAACACTATCTATTATATCCGATCGAGATCCAATATCCGCCTCTGAGTTTTTAAAGAGTATTCAACATGCTCTAGATACTGAGATGAACTTTAATACATCTTATCATCCTCAAACTGATGTCCAATCTGAGCGGACTATCCAAACACTTGAGGAAATGTTGAGAGCGTGTTCTATGGACTTTAAAGGAGGGTGGGACCAACATCTTCCACTGGTTGAATTCTCCTATAATAATAGCTTCTACTCGAGCATCCGAATGGAACCTTATGAAGCCTTGTATGGGATGAGGTGCAGAACACCAGCATGTTGGGATGAAGTCGGTGAGCCTAAGCTTCTAGGACCAGAAATGGTCGAAGAAATAGTGGAGAAGGTGAAAATAATTCATAAGTATATCAAGGTAGCCCAGAGTTGACAGAAGAGTTATATAGATAACCGTCGATGAGAGATTGAGTATAAAGTTGGAAATATGGTATTTCTACGCATATCTCCATGGAAGAAGGTCATGAGGTTTGGAAAGAAAGAGAATTTATGTCCTAGGTACATTGTCCCCTTCAAGATTCTTGATCGTGTTGGGCATGTGGCATATCAAATACCACTTCCACCTACCATGGCCAAATTACATGATTTCTTTCATGTATCCCTCTTAAAGAATTACATACCAGACCCTTCACATGTACTCTCTTTAAAGGTAGTATAGCTATAAGATGATCTTTCTTATGAGGAGCAACCAGTGAAGATCTTAGATCGTAGGGAAAAATTACTACAAAATAAGACAATTCCCATTGTGAAGGTGTTGTGGCAAAACCAAAAGTTTGAAGAAGCGATGTGGGAATCAGAGGAAGTGATGAAGTAAAGTTATCCACATTTGTTTTAGAGTGGTAAAAGGAAATTTTGAAGGTGAAATTTCTTAAGGGGGAAAATTGTAACTACCCAAACTATCATTAATGAAAATTCCTCTTGATCCAATTAAATGTATTATTATGGTTATATAAAATGTGGACTTCATTAGTTTTATGTTTTTGGATTTTAAAATACTATTAATAATTATGACCATTTCTAATATAGTTTTTGAACAGTGATCACCTGGTTAGTATAAATATAGGTCTTTAACAAATCCAATTTACTCAGACAAAGGAAGCGATGGCCTCACCCAGTAGACTTTCCCCGTAAGAAGCCCATTTGTCGGAGCTTGGAAAGGAGGTGGAATCATTGGGATTCGCTCTTAAACAAGACCAAGCTGAGCTTGAACACGTAAAGCTTGAGGGGAACCGACTACGGGAGAAGTGGAAGTTAATAGAGATTACCACCCGAGGGATGTTATCCAAGCCACCCCAAGAGTCTGTCAGCATCGCACACCTTACCCTTCGGTCTTATGCGGGTGTTATAAGGGGTTATGCAACAATACCCTATCACTATGACAATGTACATTATTTTTTTATAAATAATGTGCATTCCTTTTATTATTTTTACTTTGTAAATAATATTTAAATCACAAATAGTATTTTTAGTTAATATTAAACTAACGAATATATTTCGATGAATTAATAGATTTTTGAATTAAATAATATTTTAATAAATTATTATTATCAAATTACTTTTCATTAAATATATTTTATGAATGCAATTATAATTTTATTATGGTTTGAAAGCTATTTTTGTCAAAACAGATGAATTTTAGATAAATGTTGGTTTTTATTTTAAAATTAAAAAAATCACATTTTTAATAAATTATTTAGATAAAATGAATATTATTTTTGTAATCAGGTTGTCAAAATTATCCAATGGTTAATTTTCCATAATTTTCTGAGACAGTCGAATTTTTGGGTAAAAATTAAATATTGTTTAAATATATAATGTGTTTTATGACATCATAATGACCCAATAGTGATGTAATAAAATACTATAAATATTTTTTTGGACAATATATGTTTTAGAATTAAAATAATGTGATTTTAGATTGGTTTGATTTATTTTACAAAGCTTTATTGGACCCTTCAAGGCTTATAAAACATTTTGTCTTTTTAAATTGTTTTCCTTGAGAGTGTGACTCACCTCCACATAAGAAACCCTATTATTTTAAGAAGTTAGGTCATTTGACTTATAAAATATTGTTTTCCACTCCAATTTGGAAAAAACCATGGGCAAAAAACATGGTCTGGTTTGTGGTATTGATTAGTTTAATGTGAGGTGTCCTAAACCAAAATAATAAAGAATTACCTCTCCTTTCCTATATAAACCCACCCAATATCCCACTTCCCATTCATTAAAAGCCTTTGGAGTTCGACCAACCCCTGCCCTCCACTCTCTATAATTCTCCCATGGTGCCCCAAGCACCCAATAAGACTATCTCAATCCTCTCCAAAGCCTTTGGGATCACACTTCCAAGTAAGTGATTTCTTCCTTTCTCATTTCTGTCTAATTTTTTTTAAGTTGTAATGACCTTTTGTTTTCAATTAAAAATGTTGGGGTATGATTTAGAACCTTTCCCATACTTTATTATTTATGTTTAGATGATGGGATACCCCTTTCTCTCTCATTAAATCCTCCCATGTACACCCATTACCATGCCGAAATTCCGTGAAGGATTTCCCTCTTCTCTTTTACATCCAAGTAATTATTTTGTATTATTCATCTAAATTCCATTAAATTTGTTGGAACATGTATCCATATGACCCCCTTACTATCCATTTCAAGTACATATGGTGATACACTCTTTCCTAACTCATTTAATATTTTCATGAATCCTTAAGTCACATCGTTATGATGAGGAAATTGCACCGCATTTTTCCAAGCCAAGATTATTGTGTAGGGAATACCATACCCATGTCTTTGTCAAAGGTATTCACCTTTATGCACATATACCTATTGAATGGAACTTTCATGTATTTATTCCACATTACTTAATCATGTAATGACTATGATGTTGATTGATTCCTTGTTATATGATCTATGTGTCACATTTATGCATGAAATGAAATGTTTAAGAAGAGTGCACCCTGATAGCGCTCCAATGCATTGGGTAAAGTATAGTATCATGATACGTCATGTTCAATTGGTGTTGACTCATGCTAATTCAAGTAAAACAAGGTTTTACTTGTGTTTCAGGTGTAATGAGGGTTTACTCATGCTTCATGTGCAATGAGCCTTGGCTCATGCTAATTCCATGTTAAGTGTTGTTTCCACATTTCCATGTTATGATTATCATGATTTATCATGCCTTTATGTTCATGTTTCTCTGGTTCTCCATTGATATTCCTATTTTCTAACATGTATTGTATTACTCATGTTATTCTATGTTTTCCCCCTTACTGGGCTTTATAGCTCACCCTTTTCTTATGCATGTCCTCAGGTTATCCCATGCAATGCTAATTATGAGGGAATGTAGTGGTCAAGTAAAGGAAGTTTTCAATAAAGATGTTGTTTTTTTTATGTTCTAAGATGTTATGTAATGTTACTAATCTCCAAAGACACTATACCTCTCAATCTTCTATGTTGTATCAAGTGAATATTTTATGTAATAAATCAGGTTTAAGTGTGTAATAAAAAGCAGGGTTGTTATAATGAATGTTTTATGATCTTGTGTCACACTTATGTATGGATTTAATTATTTAATGGAGGTTATTTTACACCCAACTATGGTGGTTATTTTATAACTGTTGATTGGTGGTACTATACTCCATTCAATTAATTGGGTAAAAATTGAGATCTTTTGAGATAAACAGAACTGGAATGGGGAGTAAATAGAGTTCAGTGACAGACTTTATCCACTTTTATAGTCATGGGAGTGAACCATTACTACTCTAATAGTTTAGGGAGTGAACTTAATTCACTATGATAGTATTGGGATTGAACCTTGACTAATTTTATGGTTTGGGGAGTGAGTCCAGTCCACTATGATAGTCTTGGAAAAAAGTCTTGACTACTAAGGAAATGCTTTTATATGTTTATGTGTATACCACAATTCTATGTCTTATGCCAATATTATTCTTCCATGGATCATTTTATTTAATTACTTTATCATTAAACTCATATGAACTTCTAAGATTTATTTCATGACTCATGTTTATGATCTATGATATGTAAGGTATGATTTTCAAATGTTATTCTCAAGTTCTCATACCCATATTCTAATATAATATGGATATATCCCTTATTTACCCTTACTGTTAATCTGAGAACACCCTATATTATGTTTTCTTTCTCCATGTTATAAATAAAAGTATCATGTATGATAATTCTAAGAATGGTAATAGTTATGAAGAACTTATTGGGAGATTTTGTATTTCACTTATGAACTATTTATTCATGTATACAAGTTTCCAAAGGAACTAGTCCGAAATGATTATGGAATGGATAATTGTTTTATTTAATTAATATTAATATATTAAGATGTAATATTTTTGTATGATAAGTTTTGGTCATTACAATTGGTATCAGAGAAAGGTTTAGTTAACCTTCGGAAACTAGGATGAGAAAACATTAGTAATATCCCTAAGGATCTCTCTAAGGATAAGTCAAAGCATATGAAAATTTCCAAGAATTTCGGTAAATGATAGAGCTAGTGGTTTCTAATAAATTTCATCCTTTTCTAAATACTACAAGTGGAAGTGTCTATGGCATAGTTGTATCGAGGTGTAATAACTATGAAAAGGGAACATTGAGCTAGACTTGATCATTACCCAATACATGGAAATGGTACTTTCTCAACACCTAGTTTGACACTTCATAAAGATATGCTTTGGAAATTCAAAAACAATTTACAAACAATCATGAAATATTTGAATAAATACCATGAATGAACTTGGTTAGGCCAATAATGTCATTTATTGAAAATAAGATGACATGATTTAGGCATCCTATAAGTGATTTTTAATGATTATGTGGTTCCACACAATGATTATTATTTCTTAAACTATGATTTTTGGTTTTAGTCAATAAATTTAACCTGAAGGAATCATGTTAATAATGAATTTTATGGATAATTCAATGATTTTATTCCTAAGAGACAAAATTTAATGGGAGGTGAAATGAAAATTTTTATCATTATGCTCATAAAACATTATCAATCTATGAATAATTGTGATATTTCAAACAAGAAAATGATGTAACAATGTTATGTTGATTCCTTTATGAGGCAATGTCCACCTCCTTTTAGTGGTTTTATTGATCCAATATTTTATAAAAAATGGAGCAGTATGACTAAAAAGATATTTTATATTCTCCAGTTTCTAGCGTATGAAAAAGTAATTATTTCAAGCTTTTGTTTGGAAGGAAAATAAAATCAATTGCGGACACTTATCAAGAATAAAAGGAAATAAGATGAAATTGACTTCATGTAGTGGCATGAGTTTAAGAGATTATTTTTCAATAAGTTCTTTCCTCATATTCTATGACCAAAAAATTATAAGGAATTCCTTAAGCTGAAACAGAAGTATAATGAATAAGATGGTACATATGAGACTATATTATACAAGACTTATGAGGTATGATTTTGGTATTATCATCCAACTAGAAAGTAAGGTTGATCTATTCTTCTATAGCTTGAAACCAAGTATCTTAAAGTAATTATCCATAATGGGCTTTAGTAACTATAAATAAATTGTTTGATGTGATATCAAGGTGGAAATAGACATTGTACTTACCTTTCAATATCATAATATTGATTAGAAAAAAAAAAGATGGAATTCAAAGGAAACTCTAAAAAATCATAGAGAGGAGAATATGATATTTCCTTCATTCTCTAAGTGTGGAAAGAAACATAGAGCAAATTGTCTTAAGGGGACTGATAAATGTTTTTTATGTGTATAAAATAAGGTTATTGAGAAGTTGAATATAGAGATGATAGTAAAAAGTTATATCATTATGATAATAGAGAGAAATCCCCCGAGAATGTACCACCCACATTCTAGTTCTTCAAGTTAAAGGAATTTGGGAATTGTGTGAATGAATTCCCAAATCGAATATCTATGAGGATAATAACCTATAAAACCAATGAAAACCAAATGAAAAAAGTGACGTCTTGTCCAACCACAACAGATGAAGTGAATCATGATAATTAGGGACCAATTATACTCTACTCTAGAGTTGGGAATTTCATTTTATATTTTGTATGAATGAGCCCTATTAAAATATTTGTGTTCATCATTTAGTAGAATTTGATGTGATTATAAACATTGATTATCTCCTTATAAATAAATTCTAGAATAATAAAATCAGATTTGATATTCTATTGGTGCTAGGATGAACCCAATATCCCAATGTAAATGTTTATATTAAGGATAAGAGCTTATTTACAGAATCAAAAGTGAATTATATTTTGTAATCATATATATATACATGTAAGATTAACTTAAGAGTTATAAATACCATAATTGGTTTATGAGTTTAAGGTTAATCATACGTTCAAATTCATAGGTACACCTTTCAAGGAGTTATGTAGTGTTACATTGTCAACATTAAGGATATTTTGAGAGAAATTTATGGAAATACAACCCCTTAGTTTTATATATGTTTTATCAAAAAGATTATTTGGGGAGGAATGCCTTCACATTTTATATACATGAGATTAAAGGTACTAGTATCCTTTAGAGTTTACCTTATCTATGATATTGAGGTAATTATGGGTTATTGGAATTTTGGGATGTTGTAGGAATTATATTAATATTGTTTTGGAAAAATATAACCTACATGTTAGGTGACAACCTATCTCATCTAGAAAGGTCGTGGGGTATGAACCTCCAACAGAAGGATGATAAGGGTATAGTGCTTACTACTAGCCTTTGTGAAAGAGTATTTATGGAGAGACAACATGAAGAGACATACTGTAAAGTATGTATCATTATACTTGGTATGTCAGTAAGTAAAGCCTGAGAGAAAAAAACTATAAGGGTATGCTACAACCATTATCCCTATAGGAATAGAAATAGAAAAACATCACCATGGATTTTTTTCATTGAAATCCCAAAAACGTCTAAAGAGAATAATGTTATATGGATCGTATTTGATCACCTTAAAAAGTTAAAAAAATTCATCACTATTAATGAATAATTATGTATTGATCATATTTAAAAAATATGCATTAAGTATGTGGTAAGTTTTCATGGATTAACACGCTCTATTGTATCTGACCGGGGTCTGAGGTTTACCTCAAAGTTCTAGTAAGGTTCTCAACAAGATCATGATACAAAGATGAGTGATAGCATTGTGTATCATCCTCAGATAGATAGTTAGTATGAGATATAAATTCAAACCCTAAATGATATGTTTATATCTTTGAAAATGGATTTAAAAGGTGTTTGGGATTAACACATTCCTCTAGATGAGTTTTCTTACAACAATAGATTTCACTTGAGCATTCATATGGCTCCTTATGAAGCCCTATATGGAAATAAGTGTATAAATAAAATTTAATGGAATTAAGTTTTAGAAATAAATCTATTTAATCCTAATATAATTAAAGAAATGTAATATAATGCTAGATTCGTTCAAAAACACATAGGGATGCACAGAGTTAGTGGAAAAGTTATACTGAGAATTTTTTACTCAATCTGAAATTTGAAGTTGGTGAGAAGGTGTTTAAAAAAATTTATATATGGAATATGGTAATGATATTTAGAAATAATGTAAAATTATTCCCTGGGAATATTAGTACATTTTAAATTATTGATCATGACATGATGGTAGCTTATCATTTAGTGCCTCCATCGAGCCTCTTTCAAGTTCATGATATATTCCATGTATCTATTTTAAGGAAGTACATACATTTTCCATCACATGTATTGAACACAAAGTCCATAACACTGGAGAATGATATTTATTATGAGTATAAACCAGTGGATATTCTTGATCATAGATTATATGTACTATAAAACTACACCACTCACTCAGTTAAAGTTTTGTGGTGAAGCCACCTATTTGAGGAAGTTACGTGGGAACCTAAGGATGTAATGAGGCAGAAGTATCCTCATTTTTTGTATCAGAGTGATGGATTTAGAGGTAAAATTTACATTATGTGGAGGAATATTATAACACCATTATTTTTTATGAAATATGTTTTTTGAATAAATTTAATTTCTTCGATATCTTGCATTAAACGCACCATTGAGTTTTAAAAAACTGCGGTATACTATTAGTATTATTTTTTAAACATGACCTTTATAACCTAACCATTAAAACTATTTATAGAAATAGAAATAGAAATTTTTAAATATTAATATTAGTAGTTTTATATAAATATAATATATTTATAAATATTTGTTTATTTTTAGTAAATTCTTTATATTATTTTAAAATACATTTTTCTCAAAATAAAAAGATTTGTATTTTATTTTTGTGAAAAAATAACAAAATTTATTTTTGATACTTTTAGAATATTTATTTGAAAAAACTAAATTCATTTCTTAAATCCAATTTTCAAAATTATCTTAGTTTTATGTTTTTAGAGGTTTTTGAAAAGATTGGTTTTGTAAGTTAATAGTGGAAATACAGGTTTTTATTAAAAACTACATTTTCGTTTAAAGCATTAAAAAAGTTACCACTTATTTAAAAATGTTTTAAAATAAAAATTACATAAATAATATTATAATTAATCTAATATATTTCATTGTAATCAATTTCATATTGATTTTTTATATAAAAACTTTCTATACTTTTGAAAAGTTTCTCTTTGGAAAACTGCATTTTTATCACATCAATGAGATTAATATTAAATTAAATTATGCCACTTATGAGATTCAAATCTGATAAATTAGATTAAATATTTAGAATCAAAATAATTTAAATTATATAATAAGTTCAAATCGATTTATGGTAATAAATATTACTAAAGATAATAGAAATTAATTACCGCGATTAAGGTTAAATTGAGTTTTGCGCATTAAATGCGCTTATGTTAAAATTAATTTACCACACACATAAAATATTTATTTAATAAATTGGATTTAATATTTATAATAATTTTTTCCAAATTATCTAACAATTAAAATTTTAATTTTATTAATAAATGATAAATTACCTACATAAATAAAATAATACAAGTTACTATGGTAAAAACGAAAATGGTAAAATTAAGTAAAGTTAAAGAATAAGGAATAACATGTTTAAAACTAGTGTTTTTTTGGATGTGTGTATAAACCATATCATGCTTATAATCCATTATTTATAAATTTTGGAGGCACGTGGGGTGATATTTACATCCCATTATTGAATAGTTTTGGGTATTAACAAAAATGCCACTACTCCCCTATTTTAAAATGTCACATCCTCCCCTCACTTCTTAACACCTATTATACCCATTAGATAAATTAAACCATAAAAATATACCTCCAAAAAATCCTTAAACATGTTCTAGATCTAATTTTTATACCAAAAGACAAATCCTAGGGTCAATAATAAGATATCCAAAGGAGGTTGTTCTAAGTGAAGGTAATTGTCTTCACTAAGCTCTTTTATTTCACTTGTTATCTTACCACCATCATTCTTGTATTAATAATTAAAATATAAAACAAATATAACATATAATGATATTTTATTAGGTTTAAGTAATAACTTATATCCTTAACAACTTCCATCAAATAGGAAATCAAATTGTCGATCATGTGTATGGCGGACTACTGCCTCAGGAACCGATGTTATTTTTTTCTATCATCACCTATTACAGCTAGATATAATGAAGGATTTAATGTTTATATATGATATTTATTATATTATTAAACTTATTGAATTATAATATCGCATATACCTTCTTTCTTTCCATTCCATGGGAATACGATAACATCGCTCGTGTGTACAGAAGTCTACCATCAAACAAAGCGATGTTATTCATTTTTCAATTATGCTTTACTTGAATGGTAAAAAGGGTAAATAAAATGAATATATGTGATATATATGAAATAAAAAATATTATAAAAATTTAATATATTCTTTACCTTTCTTTTTTTCCTTCGTTAGGAAAGTGGAAAGAGTGTTCAAGCGTACGTACAACGTACCCTCTCCATGAACGGTGGATTTTATTTTATATCTATAACTTGTATAGATTAATATAAATACATATATAATTAATATATTAGATATTTATATCATTTTTAATATTTTTTAGATTATAAAACCATGATAATATTATGAGGACCAAAAATAACAAATCAAAACATACACAAAAAATAGAACAATTATTACCCAAAACATGATTTTAACAAGGAATTGTTAATAAACGGGTAATAAATGGTCATAAGTTAATAATATATGGTATGATATATATAATTATGGTTCTATAATATATTTATAATAAATTATATTTATTATACAATGGTATCAAATTTTTATGAAGGAATTATAGACTTATGGTAAGGTATTTTTTCTCAACTTTCCTTCTTTGATACATTTGTTGTGTTATGGACCTATCTGATTTTATGATACATATATACTACCCAATTCACATTTTATATCATTAATATACCTCTATTCATGATATTAAATGTTTCTTTTTATTTTATTATTTAATTTGTCTTACAATTCAAAATTTATCAAAGTGGTATGGGTTTTATGATATAATCTCGTTATTTATCAGGATTGTAAATGATTATTTTTTTGATAATGAAATATTATGATCTATATATCAAGAACATCATGAATTTTTTTTCTCTTGGTTATTTCATGAAAATAATTTTTTTCCTTTATTTCCCTCTCTTTATACACTCAATATTAAAAAATAATATTTTTAAAGAAAATCGACTTTATTTATCTTTGGTAGAAAACCCTTTTTATTCCATGTTAATGATTTCTAAAAATCATTTAATAAAATTTTTAATATTCTAAAATGATTTTTTAAATTTATTTTTACCCATGTGTAACTTTTAAAAAAATTAAAAGTAATCTTCATGTCATTTTTCAAATAAGGCTTGCTAGTCATTTAATGAAAATATGAAGGGAATATTTGTTTTAATGGGTATGACAGGGATAGAATTTCCCAAATTCATGACCACAAAATGTTTTAAAGATTAATTTTTAAGTATCAAATTTTATTTTCAAATAAAATTATTCCCAAAGTATTTTATTAAATTTTATTTTTAAAAATTTATTTTTAAATAAATTTTATTTTCCTCAAGAAATATTTCAAGTGATCTTTCAAAATAATTTTACATTAAAGATAAAATCATTTGATGTTACTAAAGTTTTAATGAGGATATTATCCAATGATGAAAAATTTATTATTCCTCTATATGGTTTATGTTTTTTATGAAACCTTGTTTATGAACCCTATTCCTTTTCTATGGGTTATACTATGATGAAATGTTTATGAAACTCGTTTCTTTTCATGGGTTCTGATATAATGAATGTTTTATTATCATGTGGCACACTTATGTATGGTTTTCATTATGTGATAGTGGTTGGGGTATAACCAAATATGGTGGTTATGTTATAAATGATGATGTGTGGGACCAATATCCCCCTCTAATTCATTAGGTAAATATTGAGATCTCATAAGATAAATAGAACTAGAATAAGGATTGAACCTGGTTCAATAAGGGAATTTTTCCACTATGATAGTAATGGGAATGAACCATGACTACTATGATGTTTTGGGGATTGAACCCAATCCACAATAATATTCATGATAATGATACATGAGTACTATGATATTTTGGGGAGTGAACCCATTCCACTATGATAGTCTTGGAAATGAGTCTTGGCTACAAAGAAAATTATTTTCTATAATTATGTGTATGCCACAATTCTATACCTTATGATAATGTTATTATTATATAGATCATGTTCTTTTATTCCTTTATAATCCAGGTATTATTAACTTCTAGGATATATTCCATGACTTTGGTTTATGATCTATGATATGGAGAGTATAGTTTTCATTTATTATTCTCATGTTATCATACCCTTATGCTCATGTTATATTGATATCTCCCTTTTTAACCCTTACTAATCATCTAAGATCATCATTACCTATATTTTCTTTCCACAAGTTTTAAAAAGGGTATTAGGTTTGAAGTTTATATAAAGGGTGATAATTATGAATAACTTAGTTGGAGATGATATATTTCACTTATAAACTAGTTGTTCATGTATCCAAGATTCCAAATGCACTAAACCTAAAATATTATAGCATGAATCATTATGTTATGTAATGTTTATTCATATATTAATATTTAATTTTTATATTTTAGATGTTTGGGTTATTATATTGGTGGAATCATTGTCCATTTACAAGAGTAAAATGCAAGATTGGTGAGGTAGATGAGTAAATATAAAAGAGGGGGGATAATTTGTCCAACATGCATCATGGGTCTCTCATTAATCATCATTTTTTTAACAAGATAATTCTATCCTCAAGAAAAAAGTAGAGAATAAATATTCATATTCTAATATTCGATCTCCACTCATCAAGAATGGGTTTTCAAATGAAGAAAACATAAAAAGGGGATTGAATTTGATAATAAAAAGAATAAAATAGTTGGGGCATGGATTCATAAACTATAATTCAAGAACATTAATTCTTATTTCAAAGATCATGGAGAATAGATAAAAGTAAAAATAATGCACCCTACATTAATGGATAATCGACATTGTTTCACTTCTGTAGTTAAAACCACCTGATTTTCTCATCAACGTCACTATATATATGGTTAAATTTATATGATCCTCCATCAATCCCACTATAATCCACTCTCTCCTTCTCCACTATAGGTTTATGTCGATGAATAAATTTGGATAACCCTTTAGATTAAATATTAGAGGTGTTATAAATAGGGGTTCTAAAGATTCGGGTATGTTGGACCCACTAGGTCAAATACTCATAGAGGGGGATGAATCAGGGTATGATAGATTATAATTATTCTCAATTTGATCATGTTTCTTTGTTAAAAACTCTCATATCTATTTTTCTCACAATAGTATATTAACTAAAATGAAATAATGCATGATACGTAGTAATTTTACTTTGTTCATGGGCTAAGACAAGGAGAATAAGAGGTTAATGTTTCAATGTACCATAATCACTAATGTTTTCCATTTTATAAAGTTTGAATAGGATTCATTGTCCCTAATTTTTAACAAGAAGTCACTAGTTGAAATCACACTACTCTCTTTACCAAAGCATACTCACTATTCCTTTAGTAAAAACTATTGATAATTTGAATCACTTTTTATTTCAGAATAATTGGTGTGTTATTAATCTTATATTTCATTAAAATGATGAATTCCAATTTACCATAAAAATTATGGGAAATTCCCTTTAAGTTCTTGTGACTTACAATTTTTGGGAAAAATTTTTATAACTTTCATTCAACTTCCACACCTTTGTGTTACTCCCACACTTTTTCACAACTCCTTAATTTAATTAAACTCTAAAACATTCATGAAAATCACTTTTTCATGAAGAAAAAGTTATTTTATTTTTCCTAATGATGTTCACGTAAATGATTTCATGAAATAATTATGTTCATATAAATATTATATGAACATAGATCCCTGAGATTCTTCAAGTCTTACTCTCTAAAAATGAAAGGGGTAGCTGCTTATTTATGGTTTTGGTTGACCCTTTTTGAAACTCTACTTTATTCATGAAACTCTACACCATTCATGAAACACTCAATGCCCAAAAAATAAGATTCCCCCATATACTCATTTTTTTACAACTCCCCATCTTTGCACTACTTCCCTTCAGCATGCACCACATCCTTATAATTCCATGTTTTGTTAATTTTACAAACATTTTCAAAAATATTCTTGTTTCTATATTCTCAATTAGTATGTTTTGAATCACTATGCTTGTGCAAAGTTTCATTTTTTTGTGTAACTTTTCACTTTCAATAAACACCTTTCTTTTATCCAAAATCAACTTTGATATTCATCTAATTTTTACACCCAAAATATTGTCCAGCACTAGGAAACATCGCCACTTAAGACATGAAACTTCCTACACAATCTCTAGCCTTGTCCAAAACATTCCCATCACGAATTCCCCATGATATCCTCTACTATGTAATGTTATCAACATGCTTGGTAAATAAAAACCCACTTTTTCAATAAACAAAACCCTAAAAACTATAAACTGACATCTTGCAGGATTGTTTCAAATAAAATAATTGCATTGTTTAATTAATTCAATCAATTAAATAAATTTAATTAATATTTTCCACTTATTATGTATTAAACTCAATTAATCTAATGTGAAATTTAATTACCCCATCACTAAGATAAAATATAAATTCCTGATGAAACCATGATGTTTCTTTAAAATTTTAATGTGCAGTTTAAGAGTTAATTCAAAAAATTAAAAAATAGGTGATCATAGACAAAAAATAATATAATATTTCTATTATATCATTATCAAGCCTATTTAGTGCTCAAATTTCCATGCTATATTATTGAATCATCCCATATTGAAAATTATAAATATTCCAAAGAATCAAACACTAAAAACTAGGGTCATTACAACACTATCTTGTTTTCAATATAAATATTTATTTACTTAAAAAAACTAAAAATATCATAAAACTCAACATGCTTGTAAATTCACTAGGATCTTATCTAAAGGTAAAAAACTCCCAAATATCAATAGAATCACAAAAAAAATTATGGTATTATATTCTAGGGTAAATTTATTATTTTAATGCCCTAATACTTTGAAAAATTAAAATTGAGCTAAGTCTCAACCAAGAATATTTATACCACTAAATCCTCCCCACATTTAACCCTTTTCTTCACTAAAAATGAAATAACTAGATCTTTTAAACAAAACAATCATGAACAATCTCATGTGAAAAACAAAACACTATTACATGAACTTCCTTTGTCAGTAGAGGTTCGGCCTCTATGTGAGTTTGGTATACAAAATTCAATAAAGAATAAATAGTTTCCAAAAAAATATTGGGTCCATCATATCTTGAAGTAATAACTAATTGGAAACATGCTTCCACACAAGGGGATTATTTCTAAAACCATTTCTCCGAAATATTTTTCCATATAAAAGGTTATACTTCCAATTAAGATGAAACTAATTCACCAACCACCAACATACATCACAAAATAATTCTTTTCCAAGGTTATCCTCAGTGGTATAATTTCACTCTTCACCTTTTAAGAGTTTATTAGATGGGCATCATATTAGATAAACTCATATACTCTAAACTCTAATACTAAGAAATTCATGTGATAAAAATTTTGTACTGTCACTTAAAGATCTATAAAGAAGCATGATCTTCTAAATATATACCATATTTCCCATCATTTCCTTCCACAAAGTAACATGTAGTAATATTTCTAGAATTTGGAACACAAGATACATGGGCCTTATTTCCCAACCTCAACATAGAAATACATGAGATTCCTTTGTTCTTATTAAAATCCCCAATAGGATCACACACATCGTTGAAGATAACCTGGTTGTATTATAATTTCTCTCTCACAAAATCTACCAACAATAACATCAGTAATAACACGAGCCTCTCATTACTATTTAGTATTAAACTAATACCAATTAGATGACCTAGTACAACAAAATTTGAAGCAGAAGGTGTTGGTTGTTCAGATGACCCAACTCTGATAGCTTTAGACCTTAGGATACCACCTTCCCAATATAGATTAAATGAAAATCACTACCTCCTAATAAAATTTAGTCCTCTATCACAAATAAAGTATTTACATGTGATGGATACACCCAAAAGGATCCATTGGACATTCCACCATAATTAGAAATAAAAAATTGGATGACCTATTCCACCATAATTAGAAATAAAAAATTGACAAGCCATAAGTTGAAACTCTATGTGACCATATGTCACCACTAAACTGTCGCACTTCAAAGGAGATCACAAAAGAGAGAATACAATGAAATACAAGATTCTTTTCCCTTTACCTGAGTCTTAAAAAACCAAATCAAGAAAACTACCAAAGTAAAAAAGTATTTTTTGAACACAAATCCCATTATGACTTAACTAAGGAATCTATACCGAGTTTAATACCCTGAAAACGTTAGTTATATCTTGAAAATAAATCCAAATTATAAATAATTTTAGAAAGAGAAACCATTTTTGTAAAAAAAAACCCCTTGGTTTTCATAAAATACAATCATATTCACAAGAATAAAGAATATTAAAATTTCATGATAGAAATCATGTGAGTATAAGAAGAACCAAACATAGACATATAATAAGATTAGCAAGTGAGAAACCAACCATGAAATATACCATTACATGATAAACCAAGCAAAAAGAAAAGAGTATAGGATTTAGGCTCTATAATATGGGGATATGTACTCTAACATATAGATAAACACTTATAAATAATATATTAATTACATGAACTCAATCTATATCATGTCCTATCATAGTCTATCGATATCAAAACCTCTAGTGGTGTTGCACACACTAAAGTGACATGTCCATTTCTGAACATACCTAAAGTTACCAATGTGATATTCTTATAAAAAACCATTTGAAAACCATTATCATAATTTATAAAATATTTTCAAAGTGAATTATTATCGCTTCTATGCTTGAAAATCCATTTTAGAATAAAACCCAACATTAATGAATTTCATCGATCACTTGATGTGAAAAAACCTTTACTAAAGAAAAACCAATTTTAAAACATATATTTATGAATAAATTTCACCTTGATATAAAATAAATATTTTTCATAAAACAATACATGGTGATTCATGATAACATCAAGTTATTCATGAGTTAGAACCTTTTTATAGATACACCTACCTCAAAAATAGAGGCAACCAAAATTCCTTTGAAAACAGAGATTGGGAACAAGTAGATCAAGTCCTCACAAACATAAATTTATAAGAAACAACATAGAAAATATTTAAAATCACTTAGAACTGGAATATATAACCCATTCAGATTCCAATGAGAGAATAGGAGAATCAATCTAGTAAGGATCTAAGAAGAATAGAGAAAACTTGTTCAAAATGGAATATACCTTAAATATATGCATCAAGAATGAAGGAAACCCACCAAGAATCCAAGATGAGATGCCTCCAAATCATTGGTAAAGGTTTAGTTCAAGACTAATGTTGATTAAGGGTGATTATAAAAAAAACAATAAAGGGAAAAAGGGTAAATTATAACTTTTTAGAGGTTCATATCGGGGTTCATGGTTAGGTCGTACTTTTAGGCAAACCATGATTCAACCATACATGGCCTATATCCTTTGAAAAATAGGGCACACGGTTTCCTGTATATAGACCACATGTTTAGGGAAAACCATGATCAAATTGTTTGAAACTCCTAGAAAACCACCCAACCATACAAACAGTTTCCATAGAGAGATTAACATTTTGATTGACCATACTAAAATCATGAAAAATGCCTACAGATCCTCCTATTGCACACTGTATGGTTAGTACTAACTATGCACCTTAATCATGCCTATGGACTGTCTTCTACAAAAATTTATGTTTTCAACCCCTTCTTCCCATAAACCTCTAGAACAACCTCAAACATACAAAAATCTCTAATGAAGTAATACATGTGACCAGAAGTGTTTCAAAATTCTCCCCACCATAAAAGATTTTTTTCACTTGAAAAGTGCTTAAGATTCTATACTCACAAAAATAGAAGGGCACTACAACCTCATCAAAGATTCCAACTCCAACATCTTGTAGTTATCATGTATTTACTAACACAGTATACAGTCTAGGGGAAATGTTTTACCATGCACTATCTTATTTTAGTGATCCATAATATGAACTAGTTGCACAACCACAATGGTGTTCAACTCAAGATCAACATCTTCCCATTAAATCACATGGGAATGGTTTAGTTGATACCACCTCATCTAGGAAACATGAAACACATTTTGAATCACTATTAAGAGAGATGAATATTACAACAGATATTCCACCTTTCAAATTAATTCAACGATCTCAAAGGGTCCAACAAATCTCGATCCCAACTTACACTGATTGCCCAACCAATGGTGTCCCAATAAATGTGAAACTCGAAGAAGGACTTGATCACCAGCCTCAAACTCTAGTGAATGATAATGATAGTGTACGTAGTGTTTATGATGACTCTATACCATGACCAATATATTCTAGATCAACTATTACTTTTTCATTTTCTCCTAAACAAAGATCATTCTAACTAAAGACCACTCTCCCAACTCAACACAGCATAAGGGAAATCTACATGGATTCCTATAAAAAACCTAAAAGGGTGAAATATTAATCAAAACCAGATAAAAATTATTATAAGAAAATTTAACCATATCAATATTATTTTCCCAAGAACCACTAAATTCAAGAAAACATTCTCAAATTATGTCATCAAGAATCTAAATATCACTATCTGTCTACCCATCCATATGTGGATCATATTTTTTCTCAATTTCAACAAGAAACCCATTTCCTCTTGAAAATTTTTCCCGAACCAAGATATTAATTATTTTTCCCTGTTAGAAACAATCACAAAGGGAACACCATTAAGTTTCACAAATTCTTAGATGTACAAGTTACCATGTGTATCTACTTTCATCATCTACATGGTAGGGAGGAAATGAGATTATTTCATAAGTAGATCAATGATCACCCAATTCGCATCCTTACCACTTGGATTCCATGGTACACCAACAATGAAATACATGGAAATATCATCCCACTTCCAAAATGGTATGGGTAAGGGTTTAAAAAAACTATTAGGTTTTGGGTGTTTCTCTTTAATCTTATGAAAATTAAGGAATTGCGATACAAAGTCTGAAATCGACCACCTTATCCCCAACCACCAATATTGATGTATAAAATCATTAAATATCATAGAAGTCCCATGGTGTATGGATCAACAACACCAGTTTCCTTTATCCAACAATTCATGTCTTAGATATATATGAACAACCAACCTACTTCAGAACCACAAATCATCGATTGGAGACTAAGACCACTCACCCGAGGCCTTACCACCATTTAGGATTTTACTAAATCATTGGAAATTAGTGAATGATGATTTCTTGAGCCAAAACCAATCATAAAATGACGATTAAACCTTTATAATAGCAAAAAAATATTACCACCAACCTCTTCCACTCCCAATATCATCTCTAAAAACAAACTCATCAGAGACCAATCCTCTACTAGTTCCTTCAATTATTGGCTTGGTACATTTCTTCTTAATGTTTTGTAAACCACATTCCCATTTCTGAGTGTATAATAAATGTCAGAATCAAATGTCTAAAGATAATAAACCCATCATCTCTATCACAAGTTTAGATCCCTCTGGGTAAAAATATACTTCAATATTTTTATGAACAAAATATACCATAAAAACTACCTAAATAAATAGTGATGCCACATTCTAAGAGTATTCATAGCCACTACCAACTCAAGATCATGGGTTCGGTAGTTCTTTTCATGAGGTATTAATTGATGATATATATATTCCACCACCTTATTTACTTGTATCAAGACACATCCAAAACCCATGCTAGAAGCATCATAGAAAACATCATAACCTAAACCTGATTCCCAAAGAATTGTAATTGGAGATGAAGTCAACTTCACCTTAAATTCCACAAAATATCTTGAACACTAGTCATTCTATTCAAACTTAACACCCTTATGGGTCAAATTTTTCATTGGAGATGACAGCTTGGAAAAGCCCTGAACAAACCACCTATAACAATCAGCCAAGCCTAAGAAAGTCCAGATCTCAAACACATTTATGGGATTCTCCTAGGACATAACTACCTATAACCTTTCAGGATCCATTGATATTCCATTATTAGATATAAAATTTCCCAGAAACATCACGTATTAGATCCAAAATTCCCACTTGGAAAGATTACCGTACAAGAGATGTTCTTTCACGATTCTGAGGATGATGTCCAAATGCTCCATGTGATCCTCCTCAGACAAAGAGTATGTAATGACTTCGGTTTTTTTATTTTTTCTTTGGATATTTCTATTCATATATATATATTTATCTTGAGAGTCAGTGTGGTGTTTAGATGTCATAGGACCCTGAAATTAATATAATAAAAATTTTAATAAATTTTAATTCACATGCACATATAATTTTAGTTTAAATGGTATTCCCATTTTTTTGGAATTTAAATGGGAAATTTAACACCATGATTGACTCTCGAATGTGTTTTTTACCTTAGGTATGGCTTAAGGTTGTTTTTTATTGTACATTTAATGGAGGGAAGTTGTGGGCGACTATGTTAAGTGGATTAATTAATTTTTTTAATTCATTAATTCATTTAATACCCATAACATAATTCCATCTCTAAAAACCATTTTATTTAAAATCACCTAGGTTACCTTCATAACCCTAGGAGGATTTGAGATTATGAGGACCGTTCTCCATTAGTATATCGGCATAGGAGAATGATGGAAATTAGATTGAGGTGAATTAAGAGGTGATAATAGAATGTAGCAGATCTTCAACATCACTGGAAAACATGCACTTCACCAATGATCAATCCAAAATTGAGTGAGGTATCTTTATTTTTGGCTTCATTTCATTTGAATTGATAAGTATAATTTTTTATC
The DNA here is from genome assembly GCA_963277665.1 of Viscum album. Lineage (NCBI taxonomy): Eukaryota > Viridiplantae > Streptophyta > Magnoliopsida > Santalales > Viscaceae > Viscum > Viscum album. The sequence continues at coordinate 75,148,624 of OY728163.1, read as the reverse complement.
TGTTTATCTTAATTTGAAATTACCCGCCCATCACTAAAGCTCATTCAACAATTTGATATATTTAAATATGTTGTTTTTTTATTCCATGTTATCACCCATGATCCCACACTAATAGATCATTATTTAGGATCAAATTTTCCAAATATCATAATCATCTTTGTTATTATGTTTTCCCCCACCATTCTTTACATTCATCATCATTGGCCCATGGGGTCACTGTTCGACAATGCCGGGGTGGTTCAATCGTGATCGAAAACCCAGATTCATTGAAGTGGCCTGAATGATAAATGGATCGATAGTTTTTTAATTGATTCATCTTAAATTTGGTATGTGGTTGATGCTTTAAGTATTTGGTATCTGAAGCGGAAATGGGTGATGGTAGGCATGATTGTTTCCTACGTAGTTCACAGTTTTTCGATTTCCGGCCATTAGAGGTTGAGAATCGATAGTCATAGGTAATTCCCTTTGATTTTGGGTTTTTAAAGGGTGAGATTAAATTTAAAAAAGTTGTAAAACCTCGAGATTTAAAAAATATTTTTTAAAATATATTTAATTTCTTTGATAGCTTGTGTTACACACAAGGTCATGCTTTCACAAAACTACTATATACTATTAATATTATTATTTAAACATAATCATTATAACTTACTTGTTAAACAAGGAAATATGAATAGAAATGACCAAATTTTTAAAATCAATTATAGTTTTTTTATAAAAAGATAATAAATTTATAAATAATTACTTATTTTTTAGTAATTTTTTATATTCTTTGAATATACTTTTTTTTAAACAATGATTTTTATTACTTTTGTTTATAAATAAAAAAATTAATTTTTGAAAAATTTATAGAATTTATCTCAAAACATAACTTCATTTTTTTAATCAACATGCCAAAATTATCTTAGGTTGATTTTTTGAGAATTTTCTCAAAATAATAATTTAACAATAAATAGTAAAAAATAATGATTTTTATTAAAAAATGGATTCTCATTTAAAGAATTTATAAGTTTAATTTTATTTTAATATGGTTTTAGAAGTAAATTTAGTTAAATTATATATTTATTAATCAAATTTAGTTCACTAGAATCAATTTATTTTTAATGTTTTATATTAAAACTTTCTCTTCTTATGAAACTTTTCTCTTTGGAAAATCATTTTCTTGTCACATTTGCGAGTTTAATTTTAAATTAAATTATGAAAAATTTGTGAATAAAAATTATAAAAAATTTATTCTATATTTTTAATCACCATAATTAATATTATATAATAATTTCAACTACATTTTTTTTCAAATGAACATTAAAAATAGTAAAAAATAATTATCATCATTAAGGTTAAAACGGGTTCACCTTGGGATTAAAGCAATAGATAACGGTATGTTTTCCAATTAAACTTGCATAAATAATATTTTATAAACATATTTAATCCTTATAACATAAAAATTTATAATCTATGGTAATTTTTAATCATTTTTATTGGGAATGACTTTATCATTTTGGATTATTTTGGGAAATTCCCAAGTAGTTTCCAAGTGTGCCTTCTCCCCCAATTATAAAAGTCCACTGTATATCCTCTCCACTAAACACTTAAAAAAACCTTTGATTAAACCAATATAATACCAAATAAATTCCTTACATCCCTATAGACTACCTATAGTCCTTATTTAGATTAGAAAACCCTCCTAAGAATGCTTTAGGAGTAAACCTAAAGGAGTTCTCCAAAGAAGAGGTATAGTTCTTAACCATGTGTTTTCATTTTATTTCTTCCCCTAACTCATTAAAATATTATTCAAACATTATAATATAATAACATCATAAATCCCATATACCAATATTTTGTTCTTTTAATTTCATGACCTGCATTTATCTCTTATTTCATCAAATGTAAAACGAAACCATTGATCGTGTGTACAACGGACTATCGCCTCGCAAACTAATGTAATTGTTTTCCATACACACCTCTAATTAATGAATATAATTATGTATTTAACATATTTATATGATATTTATGATATTATTATACTTTTTAATTATAATATCTCATATTCCTTCTTTCTTTCCATTCTGTGGGAATACAATAATGCCACCCATGTGTACGCCGGACTACCACCACGCAAAGTGATGTGATTCGTTCTTCACTTAAAAATTACATGTAAGGTAATAAAGATGTTTTTAATGATTGTATGTTATATATATGACATAAAATTATTTTGGAAAGATAATGTATTATTTACCTTTCTTTCGTTTTATTCGTTGAGAAAATAGAAATAGTGTTCATGTATACATATGGCCTTTCGTCTCCAGGAATGATGTAATTTATTTTTTATCTCTAAATTTAATGGATTAATATATATAAATATTTAATAAATATATTTTATATTTATATCATTCTTAAAATTTGGGAAATTATAGAACCATGATAAAAGTAAATGGACCAAAAATACAAAACCAAAACATACATGAAAAATGAAGCAGTTATTACCTAAATCGTGATTTTAACAAGGAATTGTTAATAAATTTGTAATAAAATGACATAATTAATTCATATATGGTATGATACATATGGTTATTTTTATTTAATAGATTTATAATAAACTTATATTTACTATATAGGAGGTTCGAATGTGTATAAAAAAAGTCAAAACTTAAGGTAATGGATTTCAAGTCTCTCTTTTATTTCTTAGAGTCACATTCCATATTCACCACTTATTTATTTTTTTGTGGTTAATATACTCACCATTTTAAATATTATACCATGAATATAATTTTTAAAATTATATTTAATCTTTAATTGTATTTTATTCTTTAATGAGGCTTACAATTCAAGAGATTACCAAATAAGTAAGGGGTTTGGGTCTCGCTTTTATTTTTGTGGGACACATGCCTTATACACCACTTGTTTCTTTGTTGTGGTTTATATAATACCAATGAATTTATTTTTTTATCCTTATCATGATAATTATAATATATCCACATTCAACTAATGTTCATAATTTCATGATCCTTGTGATTCAAAATATACCAAAGTGGTGAAGGTTTTATGTTACAATCTCATTTTATATCATGGTTGTTTATGATTATGCTTAAAATGATGAGATATTATGATCCATATACTAATAAAATCTTGAAGCTTCTTATAATATGGTTAATTTTTGGAATTATATTTTTTCCTTTCACTTTCCACTCTTTATATACTCAAGATTTCAAAATATGTTTTTATAGAAAACCTGAATTTATTTATCTCTTTTGATGGAAAACCCATATTCAACCATGTCCATTTTTTATAAAAATAATTTAACAAAATATTTAATATTATCCAATTATTTTTTAGATACATTTATACCAATGTTTAACTTTTTATAAAAAAAATTAAAAGGAATCTTCTTGTCTTTTTCTGAATGAGTTAGTTTTTGACTTTTTACTGAAAATGTGAAAGGGATATTTGTTTCAACATGGAGATATGAATGGAATATCCCACCATCATGAACACTGAATTATTTGAATATTCCTTAAAAATCAATTTTATTTTCAAATAAAATGTTTTCCCTAGTATTTGGGAAATTTTTAGATTTTAAATAAATTATTTTAAATGAAAATGATATTTTCCTAAAGAATGTTTTAGTAATATTTTATGGAATTTCTATTCACAAATGAGAACAACCTTTAGTGTTTCTTATATTTTACAAGGGATATGATCCAATGGTACAATCCTTATTCTTTGTTAGATTTTTTTTGTTTATTATTATGATTAAAATCTTTTTATGAAACCCATTCCTTCTCTATAGGTTATGATATGATGAATTGGTGAAATTTTTATGAAACTAGTTTCTTTCCATGGATCATGCCATGAAGAAATGCTTATGACAACAACTTATTTTTTATGCGTTATGATATGATGATTATTTTATGATCTTTCAGAACAAAAATATAAGTATTATATAATAGGTGGGGCCTATATATCTGTTTAATTCATTGGGTAAATTTTTATATCTCATGAGATAATAATGGGAAGTAAAAAAATGTGCTTGATCCACTATGGGAAATAGGCCGATGTTCTAGATCCACAATAAGAAATAGGTGATTATTCTTAATACATTATGAAATGGGAAGTACTTTTTGATGTTTTATCTATTATTATTTGATGGTCCTAGATTTTATCCATGACATATGAAATGGTTCCTACACTTATGATGGAGCCATACTTATATGACATGAAATTCTTAATCATGATTTATTTATGATGATTTTTCACTCTTATGGTTCATGTCTTTTGAAATGGTAATTTTTTATTCCATGTATCATGCTTACGATCTATAATAGATTTGGTATGAAATTTTTAGGTTATAATTATATTCTCATACCCATATTTTTATCTCATTCTTTTATGTGATAATCAATTGATATCTTTCTTGTTTACCCTTACTAATTATTTGAGCTCACCCTTTTATTATGTTTCATTTACCCAGGTTATGAAGAAATTTTTAAGTAGGTTATGTCTATGAAGATTAATAAATGGTAAGCAATTTATGTATGATGTTTAATATCTTTCATGAAATAAAAATATTGTTCAACAACTCTCTAAAGACAATAAACCTTTATGGTCCTTGGGTGTGTATTTTTGAAATATATTGAATATTCATATAAAAAGATGTAATATTTATGTATGAAAATTTTGGTTCATTATAGTTGGTATCATATAAAAGGATTAGTTAAACTTTATAAAATAAGATGAGAAATATTTATTAAGATACCTAGGGATATGTATAAGGATATTTCCAGTGATAGGAATAGTGATATATCGAATGATATGTCTAAGGATAAGTAAAATGATAAGTTAAAGTATATGAAAATGTCCTATAATTTTGTTGATTGATAGAGTGAGTGTTTTCCAAGAAATTACATCCCTATATGGATACTACAAGTATATTTGGCTCTAGAATAGTTGAACCTTGTGGTGATAACTTTGAAAAGGTTGAATTAAGATGGACTCCATCATCACTTGGTGCATGAAAATGATCCTTGCTGCACACTTGGTTTGACACTTCTAGGGGTATTCTTTGGAAATTTACAAACTTTTTACAAACCATCATGAAGGATTATAATAGGTTATGACCATTAATAACCTAAGTTAAACCTAATTTATTTATATTGAAAATAAGGTTTCGTGATTTAGATATCCTATAAATAAGTTTTCATAATTATGTGGTTCCCCACTAAAATTATTGTTTCTTAAACTATGATTTTTGGTCTTACTAAATGGATGGAACTCAAAAGAACCATGTTAATGTTGAGCCAGATGGATGATACATTTACTGTCCCCCAGAGATGAGGAACAAAATATTCTGGGATCTATAACAAAAAATCACATTTCTATACTCACACAACTTTCTCAAGCTATAAATCATTATGATCTTATAAATGAGAAAATAAGGGAAGAATGTTCTATTTTTTCCTTCATGAGTAAAATCCACAATTCTTTCAGTGGTTATGAAGATACAATATTTATTGAGTAATGGATCGGTACCACTGAAATGATATTCTCTATTATCATGTATTTAGATTATGAAATTTTCATTTTGGTTTTTTATCATTTGGAAATTGAACCAGGTTAGTGGTAGTCTCTTATCAAGAACACAAGGGAACATGAAGATATTAACACTATAGAGTCGGATTAGTTTAATATATTATTTTTCAAAAATTATTTTCCTTATATTATCCATACAAGGATGTAAAATTAATTCCTTGAGATGAAGCCGAAGGATGATTTATCAATTGATACCTATGAGGTGACTTTTACCAGATTTGTGAGGTTCACTTCTAGTGTAATCATCCAACCTTAAATTAAGGTTAATAGGTTCTTTAGTAGCCTAAAACCAAGTCTCTAAAATTCCTTAGTTACAATATACTTTAGTAGCTATGAATAAATTTTGATGTGCACTCATGTTGGAAATGTAAATTGGATATTCCCAACACTCCCATGGTTTTGATAGGAAAAAGAAGATCATGTCTCATGAAAAATAAAATAAATCACATAGTGGAATGAAATTAGATCCACAAACATTCTAAAAATGTGGGAAGAAACATCAAGGGAACTTATGGAATGGAATTTTTAGATTCTTTAAATGTGGAAGGTCATTTCATGCATCCCAGTAATGTAGAAAGGAAATCAATGGGATAATTAACACAATAGATGATAAAACGAATCCCATTAATGTACCACCCATTCTCCAATGATTAAAATGTAAATATTTTGGGTATCATGAGAATATATTACCTAATACAAGGTCTAATGACGATAATAATCCAAAAAAAACCTTTAAGGAAAGAGAAAAAAGTTAAATATTATGTAATAATAATTTGAAGTGAATCATGATAATTACGACATATATATCCTCCAATCTAGAGTTGGGAATTTCATGTTCAAGATTGTATGAATGAACCATAATAAAATATTATTGTTTATTCATTAGTTAAATTTATTTTGATCCTCACCCTGCATCGATTCATAAATAATGAAATCAAATTTGATATTCTACTGGTATAAGGGTGAACCTGAGATTCCAATTAATTTTTTTATCAAAGATAGGATCTTATTTAAGGAATAAAGGATGAATTGTATTTTAGAAGAATATGTTTCACCATGTAATATTAACTTAATATTTATAAATACCATCATGGGTTTATGGGTTTATGTTTGATCATAAGTTAAAATCATGATACAACCCTTTTTAGGTTTTATGTGGTAAAAGTTTATCAATATTAAGGATATTTAGAGAGAGATTTATGGAAATATAACCCTTTGGTTTGGTATATTTTTTAGTAAAAAATTAATTTGACGAGGAATGTCCTAAAAATATTTAGACATAATATTAAAGGTATTGGTAAACTTTTGGGTTTTTATTATCTTTTACATTGAGTTAATTATGGGTTATTTCAATTTTGGAACATTATAGGAATTAAATTGTCATTGTTTTGGAAAAATGAGGACCTACATTCTGAGTGAAAACATGCTACATTCGGAAAGGAAATGGGGCTTGAACCAACAACTCAAGGGTGAAAGGGGTATAGAACTTACCACTAGTATATGTGAAAGTGTTGTTTTGGTGTGAAAACATGAATACAGATATTCCAAAGTTTGTATCTCAGTTCTTAGTATGTTATAAAGTTAAGTATGAGATACAAAATTCTAATTTTATGTTTCAACCATTACCCATACTAGAATGGAAATAGGAAAATTTCACCATGTATTTTATCATTAGACTCCACAAAACATCTATTGGGAAAAATGTTATATGGGTTTTAGTCGATCGGCTTAAAAATTCTGAACACTTCATCGCTATTACAGAACATTTCTCTATAGATTATCTTACCAGGATATACATTAAGGAAATGGAATGGTTTAATGGAGTACCTCATTCTATTATGTCTTAAAAATATGAGTTTTTTCCCAAAGTTTTGGTAAAGTGTTAAAAAGTATTTGGATACATAGTTGATCTTTAGCACTACATGTCATCCTTAAATAGATAGTCGGTCTAAGAGAAAAATTAAAAACCAAGATGATAAATAAGGGTCTTATTATAATTATTTCAAATGAGGTTGGAATCAAAACATTCCTCTCGTTTAGTTTTTTATAATAATAGCTTTTACTTGAGAATTTAGATAACTATTTATGAATCAATCTATGGAATCAAGTGCCTAACTCCAACATACTAGCACAAAGTTTGAAAATTAAACCTATTGGGATGTGAGCTAGCTAAAGAAATGGAATACAAGTTTCATCATGGTATGGAATTTTATGTTGGTGAGAATGTTTTTCTTTGAATTTATCTGTGGAAAAAAAGTTATGATATTCGATAAGATAGGAAATTTGATCCCAATGTATATTTTTTCCTTTAATATTCTTGATCGATTAAGGATGTTTTATTATTGCTTGGTGCTTCCATTGAACCTCTCTCAATTCCACGATGTGCTCTATGTATCTATCCTAAAAAAGTACGTACTTGATCCTTCACATGTACAAAACTCATAGGTCATACTACTAGAACAAAATATTTTCTATGAAGGCAACTAGTTTAGATTTTGGATTTTATAAAAAAATATTTATGAAATAATACCACTCACCTAGTCAAAGTTTTGTGGTAAAACCACCATATTGAGGAAGTTACGTGGGCACCTGAGGATATAATGTGGAAAAATTATCCTCATTATTTTTACCAATTTGATAGAATTTTGAGAGAAAAAATCATTTAATTGGGGTATAATGTAACACACCAAGATTTAATTTAATATTTTTTTCAACTACATTTAATTTCTTTGATTACATCGGTTACATGAAACACCATGTTTTAACAAAACCACAATATAATATTAATATTATTGTTGAAAAAATATCTTCTATAAGCTACATGTTAAAATTGGAAGTATGAATAAGAATAATTTTTTTAAAAAAATCAAGTGTAAATGTTTTAAATAAAGAAAATATATTTATAAATAAATAATTATTTTTTTAGTTAATTATTTATATGGGTTGAAAATACATTTTTCTCAAAAAATAATTTTTATTGATTTTTGTGAAAAAATAATAAAATTAATTTTTGGAAATTTTAGAAAATATATTTTAAAAAATTAAAATAATTTTTTAAATCAATATTTGAAAATTATCTTAGGGTGAAGCTTTGATAATTTTCTACAAAGATTAATTTTTCAATGAATAGTAAAAAATAATAATTTTTTTAAAAAACTACCTTCTCGTTTAAAGAATTTATAAGATCAATTTTATTTTAAGATGGTTTTAAAAGTAAAATTAGTAAAATTATATATTTATTAATCCAATTTAGTTCTTTGGAATCAATTTCAAATTAAATTTTTATATTAAAACATTTTCTTCTTCTGAAAATTTTCTCTTTGGAAAACTGATTTGTCATCACATTTGTGGGTTTAATTTTAAATTGGAAATTTTCACTTATGTGAGTGGAATTTTTAAAATTTATTCCATATTTGGAATCATAATAATTAATATTATATAATAAGTTCAACTTATTTTTTGGTCAAAATGAATTGTAAAAATAGAAAAAAAAAATAATTATTGTAGTTAAGGTTAAAAAGGGTTTACCTTGTGGTTAAAAAAATATAAGGGTAATTTTTTCAATAAAAAATTATAAATACTATTTTATAGATATATTAAAAACTTATATTATCATAAGTTATAATATATTCTAATTTGGAATCAATTTTCTTTGGAATGTCTTTATCGTTTTGGATTTATTTGGGAATTTTCCATGTAGTTTCCAAGTGTGTACTCCCCCCCCCCCACACTTATAAAAGGATACCCCCTCTCCTATTTTATTCAAACTTCAAAAACCATTTGGTTTGGGAATAATCTGAAAAAATAAATTTCTTAATTCCATTTTTACTTCCTATATGCCCTATCTTTATTATAAAAACCTCTTAATATTGCATTAGTTATAAACCTAATGGAGTTCTCCGAAGAAGAGGGATAGTCCATAACCATGTGTTTTTATTTTATCTCTTACTCTCACTACTTAAAATATTATTAATCCATGATGATATAAAAAATAAGTATCTAACATATAATTACATTTTATTATGTTAGGTTCATGGCCTACATCTATCTCCTCTTTTATCTAATGGAAAACAAAATTGTCGATCGTGTGTACGGCGGGATGTTGCCTTGCAAACTAATGTAATTCATTTTCCATCACCACCTCTCATGAATAGATATAATGATATATTTAACACATTTATATGATATTTGTGATATAATTAAACATATATAATTATAATATCACATATAAAATATTACTTTCTATTCTGTGGGAATACGATAATGTCACGGGTGTGTATGGTGGACTACATTCATGCGAAGCGATGTGATTTGTTCTTCACTTACGCTTTACATAGACAATAATAAGAATATGTTTAATTTTTTTTTATATTTATGAAATAAAAATGATTATTTAAAGTTAATATATTATTTACCTTTCTTTTTTTCATCCATCAAGATAATGGAAACAGATTTCATGTGTATGTATGGCATACCATCTCCATGAACAGTGTAATTCATTTTCTCTCTCTAAATTTAATGGATTATTATAAATATATATATAATGAGTATATATTATATTTATATAATTTTTAAAATTATATAGATTATGGAACTAAGATCAAAGTAAAAGGACCAAAAATACTAAACCAAAACATACATGAAAAACAAAGTAGTTATTACCCAAAATGTGATTTTAACAATGATTTATTAATAAATGGATAATAAAAGGTCATAATTAGATAATATAGAGTATTATACATAGTAGTATATTTCTATAATATATTTATAATAGAATTATTTTTATTGAACATGAGTTTTAAACATGTACAAAATAATTCAAGACTTAATGTAAGGGATATCTAGTCTCTCTTTTATTTCTGGGAGACACATGCCATATTCACCACTCATTTCTTTCATGTGGTGAATATACTACCCTTTTGAATTTTTATATAATTAATATAATTATTTTCATGATATTTAAAGTTTCATTTTATGTTATTTTTTAATTAGGCTTATGATTCAATATACTACCAAAGCAGTAATGGATTTTTGTCTCACTTTCATTTCTATGGGACACGTTCCTTAAACACCACTTGTTTCTTTTTAGGGGTTTATATACTACCCATTAATGTATTTTATGATCCTTATCATGATAAATATGTTATATGTATATGTATATAATTTTATTTATTTCATGGGGATTATTATTCAAAATATACCAAAGTGGTAAAGGTTTTATGTTACAATCTCACTATTTATCGAGATTGCTTATGATTATGTTTCCAATGGTGAGATATTATGATACATATCTCAGAAAACTCGTGAATTTTATTATCCTATGGTTATTTATTTAAATTATATTTTTTTCCTTTCACTTTACACTCATTATATACTCAATATTCCAATAGAATGTTTTTATGGAAAACCCGAATTTATTTCTCTCTTTATTCAAAACCCCCATTTCTTCCATGTCCAAGTTTTATAAAATATTTTAAAGAAATATTTAATAATATAAAATTATTTTTTAAAGACATTTATACCCATTTTTTACTTTTAAAAAAATTAAAAGGAATCTATATATCATTTTCTGAATTATGAAGCTTTGAATTTTTACCAAAATTGTGAAAGGAATCTTTCTTTTAACATGGATGACATTAATAGAATTTTCTACCATAATGAACACTCATTGATTTGAAGATTAATTTAAAATATTTCAAGTTTATTTTAAAATTAAATGTTTTCTTTAATATTTTGGAAATGTTTAGATTTTGAGAAAGTGATTTCAAAGAAAAATGATATTTTCCTCAAGAAAGTTTTAATGGTATTTTATGGAATTTCTATTCATTAATAAAAAAACCATTAGTGTTTCTTATATTTTACTAGGTATATGATCCAATCATACTATACTTATTATTTATTTACATGGTTTAGGTTTATTATTGTTATTAAAATATATTTATGAAACTCATTACTTTTCCATGGGTTTTGATATAATGAATTGATGAAATGTTTATGAAACTTGTTTCTTTCCATGGTTTTGTGGTGATGAAATATTTATGAATCTTGATTATTTTTAATGGGTTATGATATGATGAATTTTTTATGATGTTCTGGGGCACAGATGTATAGATTATGTGATGTAAAGGACATATATCTCCCTCTAATGCATTTTTATAGTTTTATATCTCATGAGATAATTATGGGAAACAGGATGATGTGCTTGATCCACTACAAGAAATAAGTGATAATTATTGCTCCATTATGAAATGGGAAACAGGTTTTGATTCTTGATCTGTTATGGTTTTATGGTCTTGGATGTTAACCATGACATATGGAATGGTTCCTATACTTAATATGGTGTCACACTTATATGATATAAACTTCTAGTTCATGGTTTATTTAATATGATTTTTCACTATTATAGTTCATGATATTTGAAATGATAATGTTTTATTACATAGATCATTCTTAAGATCCATGATAAATTGGGTATGGAAATTTATAATCTTATACGTTTATGTTTATCTTATTATTTCATATGATCATCGATTGATACCTTCCATGTTTATCCTTGTTGATAATCTAAGATCACCATTTATTATGTTACCTTCACCCAAGTTACAAATAAAGGTTTATGTAGGGTATGTATATGATGATTACTAAATGGGAATATCTTTATGGGATATATTGAAGATATTTCATGAAATAAGAATATTGTGTAACTATTATTTAAATACACTAAACCTTTATAATCCATAGGCATGTATTTGGGAAATTTGTTGAATATTAATCTAAAAATATGTAATATTTATGTATAAAAATATTGGTTTGTTATAGAATTTGGATCTGAAATATGCACTAAGGACTAAGATTTTTCAATAAACCTGACTACATGTTATCTATTGAAGAAGAACATACACAATGTTATTCTATTTCTATGGTGGCTAGGGTTTAGAATAAGTTAAGAATAACACACCATATAGTTGGTCCCACACTATATGTTACCCTATCTAGGAATCCAATATGTGTTCTAACTATACATGAAATGGGACCTTAGGTGGTCATACACTCCATGTCTCCTTACGAACAAGCCATGTGGTTTCACTAGTCCAACTGAGTTGTGTAGTAGGTGTAAATGCCCAGGACCCCGGATATACAAACATTCCATGTTCCCATATGTACATTCCATGTGGTGTGAAATTTATTCCTAATCCATGTCTAGGGGAGAAAATTCCTAGGCAATGTGACGAGGTCCCTTGTAATGTTAACCCCCATACACATTGTGTATTTACCCTATAACTTATTCCTCTCATATATCCTTTTTTAGGGAATAGATTTTAGATCATTAGTATCCTATCCTAAGTGTTTATACATGAAGAAAATGATGGTATTCTTTTTTTGTAATTAAAGATAAGATGAGCAGTGTTCCAAGTGTAATGATTCTTCAAGCGATGATTTACAATCATAGTTATTATGGAAACATAATCAAAGTGATGATGGGGTTTTCACTCCCCTATCACACCAGGCTATGGGTTCCCCATACTCTTTACAAGGGTAGATTTAGTACTTCACCACACTATAGTAGGTCATTATTCCTCTATATATAGAGTAGTAATCCCCCATATTTGAGCTTAGATGGGGAGTGGTTCTTTCACTTGAATTATGGATCCCTTGGTTGTGGAGTGGAGTGGTGAGTTGTGGGCTCCTCTAAAAAGGTTCTTATGAGGTTGCACATAATTTTGGGCATCAAATATGGACCTTTTTGGGATTTAGGTAGACTCATCATCCTTGGATAGGCTATGTAGATGGAGAACCCCTTTCTCTCCTATATGGGTTTCTTTATGAGAATATATGTGTTGGGTTTTTATTTCCCTCTTTTTATGGGTTGAAGTGATTTCTATTATATATTTATATTACTCTATTTCTTTCATGGTGTCCTACAATGTATTTATATACTCACCCCTGCTTGGGATTGTCCCACACATGTCATGTCTTATACATATAATAAGTAGATTGGCGGTGAAATCAGTGGATCTTAGTGATACTTGGGTGCATTGACCATGTTTTATGGTATGACTTGTAGAGAAGGAGCCGAGATCTATCAATTTTTCCTCTTTTTAGTTTTCATCAGGTTGGGACTAAATTTATGGTTGGAAGTTTATTTTTATTCCTTTATGGTTTGGTTTTATGTTTTTTTACTCTGGTGTATTCCCTATAGTTTATTTAATGCATGGTTATATTATAGATGTTGTAGACTTTATTATATTTCTATACACTTTTTCATGGATATGGTTTTGTGTGAGAATACAGGTAATTAGGCTAAGGCCTCCCATTTCATGTATGCCTTCTTGGTGCTTGTCTCTATCCCCTATGGTACTAGAGGTGGGCTTGGGGTTGTCACACTCAGTATTTTCCCAACCAAGAAATCCCTGGTGGGTCTATTCATGATAGATTGGTGTCATAGTATTTTATCCTCAGGTTAGTGTTGGGGTTAGAACCATGGTGAGGATTGGTTTGGGAACTTAGGGAAATTATTTTGGATTGTATCGAGTGTAGTTTTCATGCCAGGTAATTCAGTGTTAGTGCGGCTAATAACATATCCATTCACTAAGACTTTGAATACCTATTTATCAACATGGTATACTTATATATCAGTTGTAGGAGAGCATTGGTACATGAATCATATAGGATTGATTTTTTTTTACTATCTGTCTTGATTCATATCTACACAAATATATTCTAATTTAACTATGGTTTTTATTTATCACTTTTAGTATGCATTTGTGAAGACATCTATCTAGGTTAGAAATATAATATCGTGATGATGATTCTTTGAGTGATGAGGCCTTAGTTTAGGGGTTATCTCATGAGTTGCTTCCTCTAGATGGGTAAGGAGTACTGCCACCATCTATCAACCAGAATATGGTACCAGTAAGGTAGGTTGATGATGCACATTGGCATAGAATGCTACGTGAGTTCTAGCATCATAGACCACTGAAATTTTGTGGTGACCAAGAACCTCAGGTAGCTGAGGATTGGCTTGATTTAATGGTATAAGTCATTATGCTTGTTTAAACCCTGAAATATCATATGTTTGTGATGGTATCCAACCTTTTTCATGGGGTAAAAGGGTTTTGGTTGAGTCTGGGGATGAAAATCTATGATTATTTGACGCTCTCATAGTTATAATTTCAGCATATATTTTGCAGTTAGTATCACCCCTCATTCTTACAGTCTTTGTACATTAAAGAGCCTCTTAAGCTACATTAGGGTGACTGGATAGTTTCAAAGTACGTTGAAAGATTCACTAACCTCACACTTTAATTTATTTATATGGTGCTAGATGGTTTCTTCTTGGAATAGAAATTTGAGTAGGGTCTTCATAGGCACATTCGTTCCAGCATAGTCTTCATTTTATTTTGACCTATAGTGGACTGCTTGAGTGGGATATTGTGACTAAGAGATTCCTGGTATAGGTAATTTGGACGGTTGGATGCATCAGTGGACAACATATTTCTGATTCATCTGTAGTATCTAGTAGGCGTTAGACATAGAGGTCTCAATAGAGGAGGCATTCTCATTCTGGAACTCATACCCATTTGTTTGTGTATTAGGGATCGCATAGAGTATCTAGCCACCCAATAGATTGACATTGTTATTATTTTCATAGTAGGGGTCACATGGAATGTGGTTTCCTAACCCATCATGATGACCATGATAGATAAACATTGGATAGACCACCACATCAGAGGCATCACAGTGATCAGGGATCTTCTAGGCATAGTCAGGTCAACCACCAAGGATGTATGGTGCAGAAAGAGGAATAAGTGGATATCTAGAGGCAGGAGATACTGGTGGAGGGATATGTTATGATCTGCTTCAATAAACACCACCAATAATCCCATTCTGGACTCAAAGAAATAGAATTCTTGTTCATGGGTATCTACTGGCTATGGAGGGTTATGACCGGACTGCATGCGAGATGATTCAAGGTACGCTCTTTATATTTTACACTCTTTCCCTAGTACTATTAGACACAAGATTGAATCATTCCTTTATCTATGTATCCCTTGTGTGTGATTTGGAGAATCTAGCTGAGTATTTAGACTAGAATATTTTTCTAGAGGTTCCTACAGGTTGTGATTCTTTGATATCACATATCTTCCAGAAGTGTAACATAGTGATCAAAGGATAGAGTTTCTCATGGGACATCTTGGTCATCATGATAAAACCGCATGAAATTATCTTAGGTATAGAATTTTTATCCATGATATTGGACCAGATTCAATATCATCATAGTTGATTTATATAGCTATGAAAAGATGTAATGATATTCCCCTTTTCATTTGAGAGAGATCTCATAGATGAGTGACTGGGCCCTGTAAGAAGAAATTTTCAACTCATCAGTTGGAGAGTTTAGCCCATGGTGCAGTAGACTCTTCAGGAAACTGGATTCTTTTGGTAGTAGAGGACTGTATGGAAGCCTTAATCAAGAGCATTCTATGACTGACTCTTTAGTTGGAGACAGACTTTTGTATTGACTTCCACCCTAAGACAACATTGATATCTTATCTACCATGTTTCATGACCCCTATGGAACTCTAGAAGCTAATGGTGGAGTTGGATGACCTTCAAGATAAGGTTTTTATCAGACCCAGTCTATTCCCAAGGGAAACTATATATTTTTTTATGAAAAATAAGGATGATAAATTTTGGCTTTGGGTTTATTATAATCACCTAAACTAGGTAATGATAAAGAACAATTACCCTTTGCTGAGGATTGATGACCTCTTTGACCATTTGAGAGGAACAATTTTGTTATCAAAGATCTATCATAGGTTTGACTACCACCATTTGAGGTTTTATAAGGTTGATATTCTAAAGAGATCATTCTTATGTCACTATGTACACTATGAGTTCCTGGGGATGACTTTTGGTGTGATAAATCCCCACATAGTGTTTATGGCTCTTATGAATCAAATCTTCAAAACTTACTTGGAATGATTTATTGTCTTAATTATTAATAAAATAATAATTTATGCTTCATTATAGGAAGATCATGAAAAGAATCTAAGGATAATTATGGACTTACTTTGGGAGCATCAACTTTATGGTAAGCTCTTGATGTACCAGTTTCGGATCTATGAGGTTCACTTTTTTGACTCATTAATGATTGATACAGTGCTTTCTTGGGATCTACCCAAGAGTGTGTCATAGGTGTGGAGTTTTATTAGATTCATGGTGTTATAAAAAAGTATTTTAGAATACATATCAAGGGTTCTATCCCATTTTACAATCCTGATTTAAAAAGGGAAGTCATTTAGCAAGACCAATAAGTTCTATAAATCTTTCAAGGAGTTGAGATTGAGGTTTAACAGTGCTCATATGTTGAGACTACCTAATGAGGGCATGAAGTACATAGTGTTTTTCAATGACTCTAGAGCTGGTATCATTTTCATGTTAATGTAAAGGTGGGAAGTGATCACATATGTGTCAGGGAAGTTGATACCCCATCAGAAGAACTATGTGGATCATAACCTAGAGTTGGAAATGGTATTCTTTTATCTATAGATATGGAGGCACTATCTTCTAGGTGATCATTTTTTTTGTTTACTCAAACCACTAGAGTTTTAGGTACATATTCACTCAAATAGATCTTAACCTAATATGAAGGAAGCAGTTAGAGTTCAAGTAGGAATATGTCTTTGAGATAGTATATACTCTTGGTAAGGGGAACATGGTGGCATCTTCCCTTAGCAGGAAGTCCCATTCTCTCTTAGTAGAGGATGAATCTGAGAAGACAGCTTCATTGTAGCTAACACTAATAGAGGATATGGGTATATATTTTCTTTATTATATGGTGGTGACTCCTCCATTTATTTATCATGTGAGAGAGCCTCAATTGGGATACATCAACTATGAGGTTCTACAAGACCAAATATCCTAAGGATATTCACCATATGGATTTTTTGAAGGAGGGGAGCACATTATCTATTCCTTGGATGGACAGTGGTTCTAGAAAAATTGCATGAGGAGGTGATGAAAGAGTTTCACACTTCCCCCTTGGATTCACATCCGGGTGTGGTGATGATGTACAAGGACTTTTAGTGGTAGTTTTGGTGGGATGACATAAGATGTAGTGTAGTCAAGTTTGTCTCCCAGCGTCTCATATGTCAGTAGGTAAAGGCTAAGAATCAGGTTATAGTAGGTTTGACACAACCTCTTGAGATACAGAGTGGAAATGGGATAGAATATCCATAGACCTTTTGAAAATGATTTCATGGAAAATGAGAGGACATGTTGCTATCTGGGTGATTTTTAACTGGATTACCAAGTCAACATACTTCCTTATCATCCAATATCAAAGATCGATTGATATTTTGAAGTAGTTTTACAATTATTATATCATCCATCTTCGTGGTGTTCCCTTAACTATTTTATGATATCATAATACTTGGTTCACATCACAGTTATAGAAAGTCCTGAAGGTTCTTTTGGGGACCTGTATGCAGATGAGTAAAGTGTTTCACCCCCAAATAGATGGACAAACCGAGAAAAATATCTAGGTGTTAGAGGATATTTGGAGAGTCTAAATGTTGGACTTTTTCTAGAGATTCTAGGATCACTTTACATTGGTAAATTTTTATTATAAAAATAGGTATCACTATACTATTAGCATGGAACCTTTTGAGGCCCTATATGGGAGACTTTGTAGGTCACCCTTATATTGGAATGAGATTGGAAATATGTCTTTTGTTGGGACAAAGATGGCACAGGAAATGATGGATAAGGTTTATGTGATATGTGAGCATATGAGGATAGTCTAGAGAAGATATAAATATTAAACATATCAACATTGTAGGACCTTGGAGTTCGAGTAGGGAGACTATATTTTCCTGAGAGTCTCCCCACAATGAGGATTGTAGAGGTTTTTCTGGGGAGATAATCTATCCATGATGTTCATCGAGTCGTTCAAGATCCTTGGAGGGTTGGTGAGGATTCTTACCACCTAGCCTTTACCCCACAGTTATATTGAGTACATGACATATTTCTTATGTCGTAGCTGATAAGATAAATGCATGACTATATTCACGTTATTGATTAGAGTAAGTCGTACATGGAGGATGGTGCCACCTTCACAGACTTCATGATGGTGATCAAGGATCAGTATGAGGGGATCCTATGTGGATGGACCATCCATTTTTTGTATGCTTTGGTAGCATGGGAACATGAAAGAGACCTCCTAGGAGCATGAGAGTCATATGTGAGCTCATTACTCCCACCTTTTTGCATATATTGTAATTTTGGGTGTCCCAAGACCATATAATTAATATAATAAAAATATTAATATATTTTAATCTATGTTCATTCATTGTTATAGTTTAAATGGATTTCTCAAATATAAGACCATGGTTGAATTTAGAACATAGGTTTTACCCTAGGTATGTCCAATGGTTGTTCGGTGTTGGATGTTTTGTGGAATGCATTCATTGGTGGGTACATTAAGTTGAATAATTAATTAAATTCATTCATTCATTCATTTAATATCGATAACCTAATTCCATCTTTAAATAAAATTTTATGTAAAATATTGTGGGCTATCTACATAAACTTGGGAGGATTTGAGAGGATGGGGATCTTTCTCCATTGGCGGATTGAGACTCGAGAATGGAAGTAATCAGAATGAGGTGAATCAACAGTTGGAAAATGAATGTAAAAGATCTTATTCAACATTGGTGAACACACTCTTCAATAATGTTCAATCCTAAATAATGTTTGTGATCATTATATTCTATTTTTCCTATTTTATTTGATAAGCATGATTTTCTTATCTGTTTATCCTAATTTGCGACTACCCACTCTTTTCATAATCCAATTTAATAATTTTATTTGTTTAAATCATTTATTTTTTGTTTATGACATGTTATCACCCATAATACCTCACTTATAGATTATTTTCTAGGTTCACATCATCCAATGACAATCAATTCCTTTATTATTGTTCTTCTCCCCACCCTTCTTTTCATTCTTCATCATTGGCCCATGAGGTTTCAAGTCAACATTTTCGAAGAAAGTTGGAAAACAATAGAACCCCTATATTCATAACAGTTTCAAAAATGATAAATTTATATATGGTTTTCATATATAATGGGATTCTTTGTGGGATTTTATTGATGCTTCCTAGATTTGGGATCTGGGGCAACAATGGGTGATGGGAGGCATGATGGATTTCCACACAGTGAATATTTTTCTGAATTCTGGTCATTAGAGGCTGGGAATCGATGGATAGAGGTGATTCTATTCAATTTTATCTAATCAAGCAGTGAGATTAAATGTGATTATGGTGGATTTTAAATCCATGTGAAGGATCTGAGATATTGTGAGAAACTCGACTCCATACCATGTAGTGAAGAAGAACACATGCCATATTCTTCGGTATCCATAGAGGCTAGGGTTTCATCCAAGTTAAAGATCATATGCCATTTTTTCAGGACCAAGAGTTGTGTGACCCTACCCATTAATCCAATTCTTCTTCCTTCTATATATTCCCTAGGAACCTAGGTGGTCATAAATTTCATGTCTCCTTATAGATATATTATATGGTTGCACTTAGCCAACCGAGCCATGTGCTAATTGTGCACACCTAGGACCCCAGTTGGACATGAACTCTATGTTTTCCATGTGGAAATTTCATTTGGTATAACATATCTTTCTAATCCATATCCAGGGGAGAACATTCCTAGGTAATGAGGTGAGGTAACATGTCGTATGGACCCCCATACTCACCATGTATTTCCCCTAGAACTTATTCCTCTTGTGTATCCTTCTTTGAGACTCATCTTTTGACTCGTGAGTAGCCTATCTTGAGTGATTTTCCATGTGTAACATTATGGAAGACTTTGTTATGAAATATGAGATAATTTGTGAGGTTTTTTAAGTTTGAATCTTCTTCAGGAGATGCTTGATGATGACAGTGATTAGGGAAGGATCATCGTAGTGATGTCAGGGTCGGTACTCCCCTGTCACATAAGGATGAGGGTCCTCCATATTCTTTACATATATATATATTTGGTACTCCACCACACTACAACAGAGCAAGATTCATCTATCTAAAGAGTGGTACTCCTCCATCTTTGATCTTTTTTGTAGAGAAGGTACTCCACTAGATTTATGGCTCCCTTAGCTTTGGAGCACAGCGGCGAGGTGTGGGGCCCTATGTATAAGTTATTTTGGGTTTTTATGTGATAATAAGAATTTTATATAGACCTTTTGGAGCTTCAATAAAACTCATCTTCTTTATCTAGGTTGTGCATATGGAGGTCCAATTTCTCTCTCATCTGAGTTTCTTTTTGTCGATATATGTGTTGGTATTTTTTCTCTCTTTCTATGGGTTGAGCTGATTTCTATTGTATCTTTCTATTTCTCCATTTTTTGTTTTTGGGGTTACCTATTGGAAGTGTATATACTCACCCCTACATGGTATTTTCCCACACATTTCATGTCTTATGAAGATGATAGGAAGATCAATGATGACATCAATGGAGCTTAGTGATACATTGGAACATTGACTACATTCGGTGGTCAAACTTGAAGATCGAGACTAGGGATATATTAGTTTTTCCTCTTTTCAGTTTTCTTAGGTTTGGAATAAATTTCTAGTTGGGTGTGTATTTTTCCACTTTAGTAATTTTATTTATATTTTTGTACTATGATGTATTCTCTTGATTTTATTGTATGCATGGTTGTACTCAAGATGTTGTAGTCTTTATTATATCCCTCACTAATTTTTCATGGAGATATTTGTGTGTGTGCATATAGGTACTTTGGATAAGGCATCTCATTTAATTTATGTATTCTCAATTCTTGTCTCTAGTCCCTAGACTATTAGTGGAAGTTCTGGAGTTTTCACACTTGGTCTTCCACAAGTTAGGTGGGCCTCTATGGGTTAGGTCAAGATAGAGCACACCAAAATATCATCCACAAACACGACTACAAACAAGTCCAAAATCTAATGAAATATTTGGTTCATCAATGTCTTGAATACTGAAGGAGTGTTAGTGACACTTAATGGAATAAAGAAAAACTCAAAATTCCCATATTAGCTCCTAAACAATATCTTATATATGACCTCTTCTTGGACTCTTAGTTAGTTGTATCCTATACCAAGGTCAATTTTTGAAAACCAACGAGCCCCTCTCAGTTGATTAAAATGATCATAAATCCTTGGAAAGGATTATTGTTCTTAATGGTCATCTTATTTAGTATTTAATAATAGATGAATAGTCTAAGGCTCTCGTCTCCCTTCTTATTTAAGAGGATAGGCAAAGATCGAGGTTACATGGTAGGAAGAATCAATCCCTTAGCATCACGATCTACAAGATGGATTTTAAGTTCAATTAAATCGATAGGTCCCATGTGATATTATGGCATATAAATGGGAATCATATCTGGGAGTATTTCAATAGTAAACTCAACCTCCCTCTATGGGGGTAACACATAAAAATCATCTGGAAAGCCTTTAGGGTACACACTCACCACTATAGGAAGTGTAATGTTAAATTGAGATTCAGCAACATTAAGGAACATCTTTAAAAACTGGCATGAGATCACTCCAACATAAGGAACAATTGGTCTCTCTCTCCTCAATCTAGAATCACACTCACCCTTAAAGTCATGAGAGACCCCATAGATAGATAAAAACTAGACTCAAAGATGATAACATTTGATCTAGTAATTTATTTTGATCATTTAATCCATTAAAATAATTAGGTTGAAGATATAAAGGACAAGGAAAAATAAGTCCCACACCACATCAAAGTCAGCTATTGTCACCAGACACATGGGAAATTTAAAACCTTATTTGGGACTCTTTCCAAAAGTCATGGAAATATCTAAAAATAATGGGATAAGTTATGAATGTAATCCCAAAACATCGATTAACTTTGATAATATAAAATAATGAGTATCACTTGTATCAAATAAATTTAACATCATAGAGGATGAAATAAACACCATACCTTTAATAGTAGTCAACCATGACTTAGATTCCTTTGTTGCATACTCCACTATATAAATACATCTAGTCTTATATCCTTCTTTATCTTTCTTATCAATATTAACATCCCCCTTGGAATGAGGATAATACCAACCAACCTTTGAAGTATGAGGACAAACCTTCAAACCCTTGGTGGGGGTTGATCTGGCCTGATTTCCTTGGGACGCCCTTCCACAAAAATGTATAAGATGGACAGATTTTCCAAAGAATAATATATTTGGAGAAATTTCATACAATTATTCATGGTATGACCATTCCTTCCACACTGATAGAAAACAACCTATTTTTTCCCTAATTCATCCCCTAAAATAGATCCTGATGAAAACCGGATACCTTTACACTTCCTCTTTTAGCTAGAAGACACACCCTTTCTAACAACTACACTAACCAAAGATCCACCCAAACCTATTTTCCTAGATATGTGTGACTCTACAATATTATCTTTATTGAATATCCCTATAAACTTTAGAAGGCATAATAGAATCTTCATTGACCAAATATCATCCCTCATCCCCATCTCAAACCCTCAATATTTATACTAATCATTGGTAACATGTTCTGGTGGTAAGTGCACCGACTCGATTAAATTTGTGGAATACTCTAAAACCATATAATCTACTTTCTATAAAGTTATAAATTTCTAGGTATTTTCTATAAGAAATGTTTCAGGATAAAATTATTTGTCAAATATTTTCTTAAAATAATTCTATGTAAGATCCTCGCGCAACTTAACTTGCACAATGGAATCTCACCATCTCCTTCTCATTCCTTCAATCATGTACACCGAAAAAAATACCTTAGAATCATTAAGAGTATTTAAAAAATGGAATATCCTTTAGATATTCTCAATCCACTCTTTGTATTCCTGTGGTCCTTTGTCACCATGGAAGATGGGTGGTTTCTGCTTAGTAAATTATGAGCCATGATCCATCACCCTTATTGAGCATCTAATACCCTCCAGATCCAAAGTTTTTATACTCTAGATTACAGCTTCTAACAAATAATATTCCATTAGTGGATTTTCCTATGTAACTTTTCTTTCGTCTTCCTTACTCATATTTTTAATAGATTTTCTAAGAGGTGGTGTATAGTAAATACATAAAAATAACCAATTATCTTATTAGAGAATTCCCAAATCAATATACCCACATTCAAAATCCATATTAATGCCTATAAGTATTAATAATTTAATGAATCCGTAGATTATATGAATTAATTAAAATACATTAAAAAGAAAAATGTCCATTTATATAAACTCCAAACACAATTAATCCAAATAACCTTGAACACCAAGTCTCAAGCTTGGAAAAAATCCTTTGACCACACATGGTAACTAAAGTTTAGACATCGAATAAAGATAGATAAGAACCCTCTCGCACTTAAAATCTAAATTATAATGATCTTAAATTCTATCTACCAAAGAACCTAAACCAAACCCAGGAAGTTTCATAGCACTTCAGGCTGGGCATTCCCTCTGATACCATTTTGTAATGAACCAACACAATTCAACTCAACAAGTCACCCAAGAAGGCATTCCACATAGTGAAGTGCAAAAAAACAACAAAAGTATCATGTATACTAATGAAAAAATAGAGTAAAATGTTGAAGAAGGTTACATATATAGGAATGAAAAGAAACGTAGTACTAGGTAAAAATTATATCATGATCTACATCTCTTTCTCTCTCTAGAGGTAAACTTGAGAAATATTTATGAAATGCTTCCTATAAATAATCAGCAATAGTAATAAAAAACATTAAAATACATCTTAACCATACCAAGAACTACTAATTCCATTAGAGAAGTAATAATCCTCATATAAAAAAATTAAAACTAGATTGATTAGTTGGAATATCTCACTCAACAATAAAAATAAACCAAACATCATTGAAAGAAAATAATGTCACTTTCCTATAGTAACAACAAATTCATTTCCCAAAACATATTAATTATTCCATCACCAAAATCACATTAAAGGTTAATATGTATATGGTTTAGAAATCATAAAAGATTTCATACCCACTGATTATAGTTAATCAATCAAGACATCCTAATGTACTTAGTATTTTTCCCCAGTAGAGTATCCACAATCGTTATCTAAAATATCAACTTCCCGATCAAACCTAGATCATAAAAAAGATAAGTAGTAATAAAATAATGAGATGAACCAGTATAAAAAAATATTAGTCAAAGTATAGTTAAATATAATTATACATAGGATTAATAAATATACATTATTAATATTCATTGAAACCTAATCAATAGTTAATAACTATCTAGAAACTACACCGTCAAATATTTCTTAAGTCACCAAACTACCTTGAGCATTTCCTCCCTACTAAGGATGACTCTGTGAACCTCGGACACTGGCCTATCCTAATCTACCTGATGATATTTGACTGTATCTCTATTGATCTCCCCCATTATTATCATGATATGCCTGAATAGGCTCAAAATATAGTCATCCAATCCTTTAACCACCATTTAAGAAAAACCACTAACTATTCTATATAATCATATAAGATATACATTCTTTTTATCTCACTGAGATAAATAAATTGATTATATCCCACACAAATACACTAATAATCTCCCATTGTAGATCCTCTATAATAATGGGGATATAAAGAGACCTTATTGGATCATTTATTGAGTTCCAACATAGAAAAAATCCACAAACTTCCTCATGTTTCCCCTATCTAATCCACTGGTACTCAAAATTATCCTCTAGATATCTCCAAAATTAATCTATATAATGAATCCTTTATTTACCACCTCAATATAATTAAATAAACAAAACAATATCATATACACCCAAATTTATGGAAATAATATATACTAAAAATAATAAATCTTGTGATGTTTCATCACCCTTATGACAGGATGAAAATGAAGAAAATCAAAAAAATTAGTCACATACTCAAGAATGATCATGTCTCTAAAACATCAAATTCATAAATTCTTTCCCCTTAATTATCTTAATGGTATTAGGATAAAATATCTAAAAAAAATTATTAAAATTCCAACCAAGTAATATCCTCTAATATCTTAATCTATTAAAGTATTTTTCACTATCATTGTATTAACCCCTCTAACATATACCTAGCTAACTTCACTTTAGTACTCTTAGGAGCATCAATCAGCTTGAAAATACTGGAAATACCCTCTTAGATATCTTCAATTCCTTGTCCAAAAATATCTACTCTAGACACAAGAGGATATCATGCCCAAAAATCTTGGATAATTTCACCCATATCCTTATCTTCCACTTTTTCATACCCTTTTTCAAAATCTAGATCATACAAAAAAATTCTATATTAAATTTAAATATCCATTATGTCCTTTAAAGGTGAATCATACTCTACTTTATCCCAATCAATACTATTCTATGTATATTTCTTAGTTTATGTTATCATAATCATTTTAATGAAAATGATTCTATAATTATATATAACTACAAAACCAAAACACTAATGAATATCAAATAAAAAAATATCAAATAAACATAAAACTCATCACTACATATATTTTTACATGAGTAAATTAATCAACTCAAATAAATAATATTGTATCGTCAAACACATCTCATTTATTTTTGATAAATAATTTATTATTAATAATCTATTTATGAAAACACTAATTTGGTTATTAAAAATAAAATCAATCAACTAAATTGAATTTATAAAATCAATTCATAGAAAATCACATTCACTAATATTTTCATGTTTTCCATGTCTTTATAAACTAACATGTTGTATGAACACCCAATTATTAATATTTAATCCAAGTGAATTTGTGTCCATAAAAACTTAATTATTGGAAATCACCAAAATCGTTACTCAAAAAAACCATCAACTCAATCTCATACATTAAGTTGACTTGGACTTATACTGTGATTGTGTTAGCAAAGAATATATGTAAAGTTGTTATATACAAGTACCAATATCTCATCTCATTTCTACAATTTTTTCAAAATATAAAAACTAACAAATTGAAGCCTAATTAGATACCATTTTGTAGCATATTACCCTAGTATAACCATGCCACTAATGAAAAAAAACTACATCTCCTCAAGTGCACTCCCCAGTTAGCAAAGGCTAGATACATATGCCAAGTTTCTATGGTATCAGTTGGGAAATGATTTACCCTATAATGAATCATCATAATGAAATAAAAATAAT
Organism: Viscum album; assembly: GCA_963277665.1. NCBI lineage: Eukaryota > Viridiplantae > Streptophyta > Magnoliopsida > Santalales > Viscaceae > Viscum > Viscum album. The sequence continues at coordinate 75,121,824 of OY728163.1, read as the reverse complement.
CAAAGTATTATAAATCCATAATGAAAATAGATACCAAACATCAATAATAAAACTTCAAAATAACCCTAGTGATGTTTAATATGCCATAAAATTTAATCAAGAAAAAATAATAACTTGATCACTTGTATCATAGTGAAATACATTATATATAACCAAAAAAAAAGAAGAAAATCAACTCACTATATAAGCACCAAAATCCGCTTGAAATAATCACTATGTGTCTTGGCTTATAAATATTAGTAAAATTAGGTATTTTTTTATTTTCTTCATGACCATGATAAAAATATTATTCCATTATATATCCCAAGAATATTTCAGATAATAACATGGTCATATGTGTATTACAATATTCCAGGTATTGAATTTAACTTTAACAGACACTACACATCGGATTTAGTAAATTACTTACCAAGACACTTTGTCACCATGTTTTACATGATTCATCTAATATTAGTGGAAAACTGGTATCTTTTTCAAACTAATCATAGACAAACACAAGGCATGATTGATATATTATCCAAACATATCTTCTTTTCTCATATTTCCAAACTCAAGGTATACACATTATCATGACCAAATACATAGTAATTTCTCATATTATTAACAAATTCATGAAATAATTGAACACATGGATTGTCCTTTGATTATTAAAAACCAAATTATTAATCAAAACATGTCTTAATTATATCATAGTCTAAAAAAATTTAACCAAACACATTACTTAACCACATTATATCATAACACAAAGCTTATCTAAACATGTGTCTGGATCATATTATTACTAAACACATGTCTAAACCAGATACACGGATTAATCACTTCATATACCAACATAAGGATTGGAAAAAACATTTCTTAATCACATTATAACCTAACACAACGCTCATCCAAACATATGGAATAATCATGTCATAACAAAACCCAAAGATTATCTAAACACACAACTTAATCTCATTATAATTGATAATCCGAATTTATATATAATTTTTCTGTCATTTACTCATGGATTTTCATTGATTTAATCGATAATGTGTTTGGTATATGCTTAGTTTTGTAGGAATGAGGATTAACAAGATTCAAAGTAAGAAATGAAAAAAAGTGTTGAATTCACATGTTAAACATTGTGACTTAGCATTACACATTGTTTAATAGGAGTTCACATCATGTGATAATTCGTGAGCCAAGATGTGAACCAAGATGTAAAGTCAGTAGAGGAATAGCCATTACACATCATGAAGTATCAGTACACGGCGTGACATCAGTCAAAGTGGTTGAATGAGAAATCCATGTTAGAGGGATTGCTGAGGGCCAGTAAACATCTTGAGTCCTCCTTACACAACATGTATTCCATCAAACCTCATAAATCGGTCTAGATACATGTGAGGCATTCAGAAGATCTAAAATCCATAGATATCTATTTGGATAAATGTTATATGGCGTGTAACCCTAGTACACATCGTGACCAAATTTTCCTATAAATAAATCACCTCGGTAGAGCATTTAACAACATTTTAGGATGGTATTTCTCTCTATTTTTCATTACCTATGATTTTACTTCCCCCTATAACCTTTAAACTCAAAATGTATTCATGTTTTATGTTTTATTTCAATTCAACAGTCATAAATCGTGTTTTTATCAATGATTTTAAATTCTTGTTGCATCAATTTCCGTCTTTTATCATCAATTTCTAAAGACACGTGTTATATCCATTTCAATTTTTAATCTCCATTAAGTGATATATTAAATTAGTGATTTCTATTTTGAAAATATGATTTCATGATTATTCTCATCACAAATCCAAACCCTATCATGATTGTGGATCAATTAAATTCAAATAACATGTCAAGCATGATTTTATTTATTTATTTAATTGCATCTCCACCCACCATGAGTAGCTAAACCACTTAAGGGTAGGGATCAGAAGTGGATGTATCTGAACTCATAATCAATCTTTAAATATAATTTTAGAAACCCTAATGGATTAGTAATCAAGATAAATAACTTAAGTTTATCTAATTCACGCAAACGTCCCTGATCACAGGATATTCACATGGATGACCCTATCCTAATTAATGTAGACTAGGATATGAGCATTATCCTAAGACAATTTATTCCCTAGAAGATAAACATAATGCAATTAGACTGTTACTATATCCTGATCATGGAATAGTCACTTCCTAGGTAGAACTAGGTGACTTGACCAAAGTAAACTAGTGGTTGTTGTTTGCTTCACAGCTAAGTCTTAGGACCCTACAAAGATTAGAATTGAGGTCATCCTTTCTCTAAATACATGAAATTGATCTCAACCCCTCTTTAATTATTTGAGGTCCCTTTCAACCATGGATTTAGTAATCTCCTAAACACCAAAGAAACTAGAAAGGACTCTTATCAAAGGTTCTTGAGCCAATGAGCACAAAATAGATAGCTTTCTCCTCATGGGATCGACCCTACACTTCTACTATACTACACCCTAGTAGTAGTTAAAGTTTTGGAACAACAATAAATATAATCTGACCACAACCCATATGAATCCAACAACATGTGAGAGAAATTCAAAGTTTGGCACCATTACTAGGGAGAAACACAATTCTTTTTTAAGAACTCTGGCACTAGACCTAGGATTACCTTTCCCTCATCCCCTTTCTTCCCTTTTCATTCAATATTCCCTTGAGTCCCCATATTTTCATAGTATAGTGCATATACCAAGGTCCCTTGTCTCATTCAAGGAACCTTGAGTTGGAAGAACCTCTGACCTTCAACCCTGAGATCGAAAGGTATTTATGTACATGCCATCATTCAGCAATGGATGAACAAAACAATCAAGTGGGACCCACCCCTTCAAACCCTCATCAAGTAATTCCAAGATAATTATTGATGCATCAAGAAAATACCATCATGAGTTATGGCCTACCATCAATCCATGGTGCAACTCCAAGAATTTTAAGTCCCCCCATTCAAGCTCACACATTCAAGATCAAACCTGGACTCATTTATATGATCCAAAATATGGGACAGTTTAGTGGTTTCCATAGTTAAGACCCACATGATCACATTGCTAACTTCCAAGAAGTCTGGGATACCTTTCACAACCAATGAGTCTCTTCAGACATGATCAGACTAAGTGTATTATCATTCTCACTAAGAGATAGAGCTAAGGACTGGCGAAAAATTCAAGATCCCGAGTCAATCCAGACTTGTGACAATCTTTCCAAAAAGTTTTTGGACAAATAATTTCCACCAATCCGGACATGGAAGATCCAGAACGACATCGAAAACATTACTCAAGAAGACATAGAATTAGCATGGAAAGCATAGGACTGATTCAAAGAGATCATGAGGAACTTTCCACAACATGAAATGGATACATGGATTCAATTGAAAACATTCTACCAAGGTCTCTAGTTAGACACACGAACTGTTTTCGATGTCATAGCTGATTGAGGATTGATGTTTAAAACCTACAAAGTCATACGAGCAATTCCTGATGAATTATCACACAATTCCAGCCTAAGGAAAAGTGATCATGGACCACCATGTCATGTTATCTAATAGGTATATGAGAGAACCAGAATAGTAAATCAAGTTTAAGCACTCATAAAGAAGCTCGATTCATACCGGATTCTAGCCACATAACCCCCTCCTACTCCTCTGATGGAGATTAAATCATAAGAGATGTGCAGTGGCCCGCAGTTTTACCATGATTGTAGGGTAGGATTTGAATAATAATAGGATTGTAATTACATTAATTACAATCAATAAAACTAGTTGTTTCAATAGAAGAAGCAATATTACCAGTAGAGGCCTACTTAGAAGCAACCTAAGAAGAGTCAAGGCTATTTTCAGCAACGAAGTGGTCGAGCACAATTCCACAATCAAGGACCACTAGGGTATCCACTGATGAACCCAGTTCTAATAACTCAGTAAAAAATACAACAACATCCCTTCTAAAAAAGACCTTAGCAATAATTCCAACCTGCCCATCCAAGACCTCAGAAACCACCTCCACCACATCAAAGTAACCTAGAAAACTTCATGGAAACATTTTTTTGGAAATAATATCCTAGAATGACAACCCAAGAGGTAGAAATTCAAAACTAAAGAGATTATTTGAGGAATATTGATATTCAAATGGGTTAAATATGAAAGACCCTACCTGATATACTCCCATTTTCTTTACCTGGTAACACTAAAATGTACCCAAGGGAGGAATCCAAGGTGGTAGTACTAATAAGTGGGAAAGTTTTGGACATTCAACAACCAAGCAGTAAAGATAAAATACAACAGGAATATCCCAAGAAGAAATCAAAAGAAGATGTAGACTTTAATAAAACCATATCCACCACACCTCAAAAAGAAGTACCATCTGAGAAGAACCAAACACCAGAAGATCAAAAGTAACAAGTTTATGTTTCCCCACCTCAATATAAGAAACCTCTTCCCTTTCAATAGAGAGAAAGATAAGGTAGATAGGAGGCATAATACAAGAATTTCCTAGGGATGTTCAAGAAACTACACATCTGCATACCATTTTTAGAATCCATTGTATTTATGATAGTTTATGAAACAATTCTCAAGGATATACTATCCAAAAAGGAAAATAGAATATCATGGGTCATATCATTAAATGAGGAATGATATGCTATTATGAAATAGAAAATTCACTCGAAAATGATAGATTTGGGAAGCTTTTCGATTTTATGTGTTATATGGGAATGCAAGTTAGGAAGATCCCTGTGCGATATTGGATCCCTCATTAACTTAATACTAATGAGTGTTTTTCAAAAGCCCAGACTCTAAGAACTCAAAAAAATTAGAGTATCACTACAGTTAGTCGACTAATTAGTGAAGTACCCAAGAGTCATTCTTGAAGATGTTTTGGTTAAAGTCAAAAAAAATCATCTTTCCAGAAAACATCCTAGTCCTGAACATGGAAGAAGAAGGTGATGTCCATGTCATTCTTGGAAGGCCATTTATAGCCATAGGAAAAGCTTTAATTGATGTGAACCAAGGGAGTCCAATATTCTGTGTTGGAGAAGAGAAGGTAGTGTTCAACCTGGTTAAATCTACCCAATAATTAGACGATTATATGGATTGTAATTCCATATTTCTCACCCAACAAGAAGATGAGTACATGGACATGAAAAAAGAAAGTGAAGATTCAATCTCAGAGAAGAAATAAGAGTATACTTTTAGGGAAGTAAGCTTCACTGAACCACTCACAAGGGACACCTTTCCAACTTTCATCCCCTCCGTCATTCAACCTCCCCAACTATAATTAAAACCTATACCAAATACACTAAAGTAATCATACTTAGGAGTATCATCCTCTTTGACAATCGATATCTCGGGCCTCTAAGCGGTGGTCTTCTCCCCCTCTCGTGAACTAGGGTTTTCCCTCGACATCATTTCAGTGGAGGGAGGCTCGCATCTTCTGCATAGTGCTGGTGGTTTTGGTGATTCCACCCCCTTCCTTTGGTGTCTATTTTTATTTTTCTCTCACAGGTTAGGAATTAGGTGGTCTTCACGACACAGGTCAACCTTTTTTCTTCATTGTGGGATTCTTGGTAGATTTTTTTGCGGTTCTATCATCATTGTTGTTCCCCTTCCCTCCTAAACACTCCCCATGGATAGCACATTTAGGGCCCTGGTGATGGTCGCTCTGTGGTTCTGATTTGTCTGAATCCAAGCCCAGAACGGCATTTTGTTGGCAGATCGGCTCGGATATCCTCATCGGCGATTCTATCTCGGTGTGGTGCTGGGTCTCCCAGTCCCAGGTGAAGGTGGTCCTACCTCGCAATCCTTGGTATGCTTTTCTCTTCGGGGATTTTGCGGATGGGTTTTTAGAGAAGGTCTCATGGATGATGGCGGGGATCTTCTGACATTGGATGGCTTTCAGGTTTTTGTATCGACGGAGGAGCATTCTTGTGGGAAGTGATGTTGTGCTGATCACTAGTTTCTGGTTGATGAGATGAATTTGGTTGTTGTTGTTTTATGTTGAGAAAGGGAGATGAAGGCGGAGGGCTTTCAGTTTGATCGCCCCTTTAGAGATGTTTCTCGCCAGATTTCTATGGAGGATTGGTGATAGGGCCAGCCAGATTTCCATGGATTTTTGGTGTATGAAGATGATGGTTCAAGCTAGCAGCAGGGGTTGAATCGGTTTGGAAGCTTCTTCAATTGGATGATTTTGATGAGTGAGGGATCTTGTGAAAGAATTGAATATAGTGATATGTCGTAGTTTCAGCTATAATTTTTTGATCTCATGGATTGAGTTTTGTTCTATTTGAATATATGAATTGGTGGTATGGTTGTTGTGCTCATCTGTTTTAATTGTGGAACTACGGGTGCGGTCTTGAGACAATACATCTAGTTCACTACAAGGAGATGGTTCCAGAAGAGGATCAGAGCACAGAGCTTTCACAGATCATAGCTATCTGGATATGGAAGTTTGAGAGGGTATGGAATTTTCCATCAATACCGTGCTCGTGCATCCTTTCACGAGACAACTAGCCGAGCAGCGATGAGAATGTGGAAGCTCGTCTTAAGTATTTTGATGCTGGGGAGGGGACCTTATTTTCATATTTGAATTAGATTGTTTTTGGAATTGGGACTTTGGATTGTGGGGATTTTTTTTATGTCTTTAAATTCTGTTGGGTTCCCCCTTGCCCATTAAAATGGGGCCTATCTTAATAAAAAAATAATTTTCAGTCAGTCCTCTTTAACAATCATTATCAATTCGGATCTATCTTAGGCACAAGAAGAGAAATTGGTTGATGTTTTGAAAATACATATTCAATCAATTTATTAGGGAGTGGAAAACATCAGAGGGATCAATTCTACTAAATTCACTCATATAATCCTACTCAAATAAGATGAAAATATGGAATGACAACCTCAAAGGCATCTCACACCTCTGATGAAGGAAGCCGTTTAGAAGGAAGTGCTGAAACATCTCGATGTTGGAATAATTTTTTCTATATCAGGTAGTGAATGTGTGATCCCCCTCTAAGTTGTGACCAAGAAATAGACTCATGATAGAAATAAATTATGAAAACAAATTGATTTCAACATGCACCATCACTGGATGAAAATTATTCATGCATTTTATATTCTTGAATATGGTAACCATAAAAGATCATTTTTCATTACCCTTCATGGATCAAATTCTATAAAGTCTTGTAGGATGTGAATTTTTTTGTTTCCTATATGGTTATGTAGGATACAATCAAATCACAGTCAACCCCACTGATTACCCAAAGACCACATTCACATGATCATTTGGTGCCTTTTTTTATAGGAGAATGTCATTTGGAATGTGCAATGATCTAGCATTGTTTCAGTGATACATGACGCATATTTTCCATGATAAGGCTGAAGAGTTCCTAGAAATATTCATGGGTAAATTATCATTCTTTGGGAGATCATTTGAAGTCTGCTTAAGCAATATGGAATTGGTCTTGCAATGTTGTGAAGAGAAATTTTTCGTCCTGAATTGGGAGAAATTCTATTTCATAGTACAAGGGAATATTTCTCATCCATAAAATATACAAGGAAGGAATATAGGTCAATACCACTAAAATTAAAGTCATAAAGGTTCTACTACAACCCTCAATAGTAAAAGTTATCAGAGTTTTTTGGGCCATGCTGGATTTTACAGATGATTCATTATGGATTTGGATAAATTTTTCCCATAAATTGACACATCTTTTGTCAAAATATTTTACTTTTTAATTCGATAGAAAATTTAGGAAATCTTTCAATACATAAGAGAAAATTCTGATTGCATCACCAGTTATCATTACACCCAATTGGGACAAATAATTTGAGTTAATGTATGATGCCAACAACCTTGTTATTGGTGTTGTATTAGGATAACGCATTGGAAACATCTTTTGTCTCATTTATTATGAAATACACTCTAAGTGAAGCTCAAGTCAACTACATGACTACATAGAAAGAAATCTTATCCATTGTATATGCCTTTGAGAAATTCGGTTCATATCTAGTTTTATATAAAGTGATTGTGCATATTGATCACACTACCCTTAGGTACTTGATGACCAAGAAGGATTCCAAATCTGTGATGATATGTTGGATCCTCTTGTTGAAAGAATTTAATATTGTGATCAAGGATACAAAAGGTATAGATAATGTAATTTTGGGTCATTTTTTGAGACTTTTTCTAGCCATCATTAAGTAAGAAGATGAGGATAACATTGAAGTAGATTTCTTAGATGAAACCCTATTTAGTATCAAGGTTCAACCTTCGTTCTCGAATATTCCTAATTATCATAGCATGGGAATCCTACATCAATACCTTTCTTACCAACAGTGAAAAATATTTTTGTCAGATGCCAAGCATTACTACTGGGATGAGCCACTATTGTAAAAGCATTGTGATGATGGCCTATTAAGATGATGCATCCATGAAGAAGAAAGCCACAATGTTATTGAGATGTTTCACATGTCAAAAATTAGAGAAAATCATGGACCCAAGTGTAGATTTTCCAAAATTATACAAAGTGAATTTTTTTGGCCGACACTACACCAAGATGTGAGGTAATTTTTTCAAATATATGACATATGCTAGTAGACTGAAAACATTTAAAAAGGGAATGAGATTCCACAAAATCCCATTATGGAAGATGAAATATTAAACATTTTGGGAATCAACTTCATGGGACCATTTCCTACATCGTATGGAAAACCCTTCATTTTGGTTGGTGTTGACTTTGTCCCAAATTGGTTGAATCCAAAGCAACCTCACATGAAATAGTGAAGGTTGTCCTGAAATTTATATGTAATAATGTGTTATCATGATTTGGATTTCATAGATTACTAATTAGTGATCAAGTAACACACTTCACAAACAAATCTTTGAGAGGAATTATAGAGAGTTATGGCATCTGATACAATAGAGGAACTCCCTACCACCCACAAAAATGTGTAAGTAGAACTGTCAAATAGGGAGGTAAAGAAGATTTTGGAAAATATTGTGAATACCAACCTAATTGATTGGAGCCTCAAACTAGATGATGCACTATGGGCATACTGAACTTCATACAAGACACCAATATTCACCACACCGTTCAGACTAGTTTATGGGAAACCACGTCATCTCCTGGTTGAGCTAGAGAATCGTTCATTTTTGGGAAATCAAGAATGTGAGTTTGGATTCTGAGAAGGATGGAGAAGAAATAATTCTACAATTGACTACTTTTGAAGAAATCAGGAGAGAGACATACAACAATGAGAAGATCTATAAGGAAAAGATAAATAAATGGCATGACCAGTGCATTGCTAGTACCTTTTTACTTGGGAATAAGGTCCTATTATGCAACTCAAGATTGAAACTATTTCTGTTTAAGATGACGTATCGATGTTCAGACCCATTTTAATTCACTCAAGCCTTTCTTTATGGAACCATTTAGATCTAGAGATAAGGTGGACTACCATTTAAAGTGAACATTCAAAGACTGATGATTTTTTAGGAACCCTTTTGAGAAGGTTGTGTCATAAACCTTAAATTACCTTAAGCTTTAATGGAGTCAAGATCTCGACATAGAAAGAAGAGCTAACTTGGGGGAAACCTAGGGTAGGAAATATTAGACTATTATAGATTAGGACTGTATTAGGAGAGTTTTAGTCATGTTCAGAACTAAATTAAAGGGTGGGAACAAAATTTGAGATAAAACGGTCCAGTACATGTCGTGTACCAGTGATTCATGATGCGTACCCTTTTATCCAAAAATCCATTTTAATTTACCTATACACAATGGGAACCACTAGTACACATCATGTATTGTGTCATATCTATTTTCAATTATGTAGGTGTTGAACCCTATGTTCATGATTCACACCCCTCAAGAGACCCAACGCCCCACCTCTCTCCCTTATAACCTCTACAACTTGCACCCCCTATCCCTCCTCTACCTCTCCTCCTCCCTTCTCCATTTCCCAACTCTTCTCTCCCTCTCTTCCTATCCTCTCTCGTCACACCACCCACACCCTCCATCTCCCATGACAAGCACACACCACCTGCCACACCTTCCCTCTCTTAGCCGATTCACAAACCTTCATCACCACAAATTCACCCCCCCCCCCCCCGTCATGCCTTCATGGCTTAAAGAAAAAGAACCCAACCCTCCTCCTCCAACTCCTCATCCTCCACCTCTGAAGAACAGTAATCAGACAATGCCCCCATGTTACACCTACCAAACATCATACACCTCAAACTTCACCTACTCCTAAGGCCAAGACAATGTCATCCTCCACTGATGAGGACCTATACCTATACGCCGTCATTTGTTTCTCCAACCCACATCATCGGGTCAATATTCTCTGATTGTAGGAAAAATCCATGTGTACAAACAAGACTATGAACAAGTGCATCCTCGCCCTGCTGAACTTCGTTTACATTGTCCTTGACCTTATGGAAATGTTGCGCATTGATAGAATTTTTGAAGTCCACAAGGAGACGTTTTGAGAGTTGATTATAGAGTTTTTATCCTCTTTCAAGATGGTCATTTATACACTTTTTTTCCATCTTATTGGATGTTCGCATGAGTTATCTTTCGTAGAGTTTGGGTAGGGTTAGGTATTTACATAGAGGAGTCTGTAACTTCTGACATTTATGTTTTAGTTAAATCCACCTCAAGAGGAGTCTCCGTAGTTGTGGGGGTTGATTACCCATGACCCCCTCTGGCCCCATGAGCCACAAATCATGAAATCTAATCATCTTTGAGTCCATGCACTCCATATACTTCACAGAGCCATGGATCATGGATGATTTTCTTAGGATGAGTCTCGTGGTAGTGTCAACCAGATGGACATTCTCATCCTTTCTGCAACCATGGGTAGCCCAACCGTCAACAAGGTTATCTGATTCTCCTAGTATTACAAGACACATGCCGAGAGGCAGTACTATACTTTGATGGGAGGATATTTCATTACACATCTAGTGAGGCACCTTGGCATGTTCGGTGATTCACTGCCCCTCACCTCCTTAGGACCTATTGAGCTTATCGATCTTGTGATGCTTTACAAGATGTATATGTTAGTGAGGGAGGATGATGCTTACTTTTGGGAACTAGGCATCTAAGAGGAAGCACCATAGGATCCACCCCCACCAACCGTAGTAGTATAGGACCCACGTATTGAGCCACACTCTACCCCTACACCTATACAACCCATCCCTCCTCCCACATCTAAGAACACATCCTCTGTCCTACCTACACCCACCCTTCCCACCCTAAGTGATCTCTAGGACACCCAGTAGTGTACCTCGACAAACCTGCACGGGATTTCCACTCACCTTTATCTCACCTTCATAGATCTTATATATTTCACCACACCACCACCACACACCCCAACAAGACCCTCATCTACCACCATTCCCCCATCCTCTTTTTTTCCACTGACTTTCGGCAAGACCTTACTGGCCCCACTACCCAGTAGGAGTACTTAACAGAGCAGGCCTAGTGGGGAAAGGGGAGACCACTGACTCCACCCCAGAGGTACATTTTGTGGAACCAGTTACCAGAAACATAGCCTTATTATGGGTCAGGACCTCTCCACTACTCACCCTATCCCATTTACCAAGCTCCACAACCCCACCATCCACTATAGTTTCCACTCCACCTACTCCTCATGCTATTGTAGATACTTACCCAACTGGATAGCTTGCTTCACCACCTAATGGTGGGATAATTCTAGAGGAAATATTTGTCCCAAATTCTTGATCTTTCCATTCTATTTATTTTTGGGATTTGGTACTTTTTTGTGATAGGTCTGGTCATTTATTTTGTCATTTGTACTGGTTATATATATATATATATATATATATATATATGGATTGATTTTCGCTTTCCTTTTTGGATTGATGGTACTTTATTTCTTTTATTACATAGTAATTTCTATCTCCTCTGATTCTTCTATGGTTCTAAATAGTCTATTACCACCATCGGTTTTGGAAAAAAGGGTACTCCAGCATATCATAGACATTGTGCGTCAACTTAAGGAACTTTCCATGGAAATCCATGCATAGTAGGAGTTGTGATCCCTTTCTTTACTCATATCATTCATTCTCATGTTGTGGAACCTAAATTCATAAACCCACCCAAGAGACCTCGAGACCTAAAAGACACATAAACTAGTATCTACAAGAAAAAATGGACCACTTGAGTGGATGAACCCACTACAGAATATCTTTGTATGTCTATCTAGATAATGACGTCATGTTAGCACTTTATGTGAGTCAACCCATTGTTGATATTTTTCTTGATGGAGTCTTTATAGTTTAGTCTTTTTCATTTTTATTTGAGTCTCTGATAAAAATTAATTTTAAACATGTAAAAAAATTAAATAAAGACTAGTTACCTCTTCTTGTTATACTTTGTACCTGCCAATTAATCTACTATTACAATGTTTAAAAATGTATACTCATGTTTTATCTATTGTAGGATTTGTTCTCTAACCAATTTTGTAGGTGAGATGGACTCATCATTAAGACATCTCAAATTCTCTCATGGAATACCACTTCATCCAAGGATCTCTCGATTCCCACATTTTTATAATTTTTCAATGCCATTTCAATCATTCTAAGATTTACTTTCCATAACACTCCCACAATAATTTCATGGACAGTACTGAAACTATCTCTTTATATGTGTGAGGGGGTTTCTCATGATTCTCACTAATGATACACTTGCATAATTTCTTTTTATCACCTGTTTAGGGGAAATTTTTCAAAATTATAAGCAAAATTTAAAATTGAAAAACATTGTGCCAGTGTAAATTAAAGAAAAAGTTAAGTTGGAAATTTTTAGAATCCTAGTTTTATATTTGTTTAGAAATTGATAGAATGACTACTAAGTTTAGTAATTTGATTCAAATTTAACCTTTTTGAAATTTTTATTAATTGACACATTACTTAGTTTTATACCCATTTTAATTACTAGTTTCTATTTTATTCTCATTACCCAAGAGGACTTTGAGCCTACAATCGCATACTCTTTTCTGAGCATATTTCTTGAGTAATACCTAGGACATGTAAAACTGTCAGGACATTCATTGAGATATTATTGAGGTTATGACTGAACAAGTAAAAATTTAAAATGATTAGGGAAATATTTTCTATCTATTTTCCTGAGACCCACATTACATATTTCCTTTTTTTAGACTGTAGTTATCATGAATGACCTTATAGTATGAAGCTATTCCAAGATGATTTTTTCTTCCTACCCTGCTCTTTGTATAACGCATGATTCTACATTTGAAAAAGTGAGGGGTAGTTACTCAGATAGCATGGGAGGATTCTATTTACATAGATTTATGGTATACTCATTAGACTATTTGGTTGTGATCTAAATCTACTTTGTCACATTTCCTTTTTATTTTTGTTCTTTTGTAAAATACAAAAGAAAAGAAAAATAGACATGGGTTGTGTACTAGGAAGATCAAAAATAATTATTTCCAGACCAATGAATCCCTTGAAGTATCATATGTGGTTAGGTAATGTATTTGAGATCAATCCTAGACATTAATTTCGAAAAAAAAAATATAAAAGAAAAAGTAAAGGAATAGAATACTCATTGTATACTTACTTGATATATATGGATCCAACCAGAGCTGCTAGAGTGTGGACTTGATTAGTTGTAAGGATGCATTGTATTACACTTATCATGGAATTCATGCATTATGCTTTAGATATAACCCTCTTTTTTATCTTGATTTTCACTTTTTACCCACCAAACCGCAGCCTCGGATTCATCAGAACCTTACTGATGAATCCCTCATGATTATTTTTGTTCTTGTATTTACAAAGTGAAGATGATAGAACCAATGAAATTCTATGGTTAGGAACATGTAGTCCGGGTATGATCACAATTCCAATTTCATTTTACCCTAAGTGTTAATAGAAAATTCATTCTAAGGTAAATTAAAAATGGGTATATGATTTAGTGAACAGTTAAAATATTGTAATTAAAATATTTGAATTATTTTAAAGAACTTAACTACGAGGCATGAAAAATTTTCGATATAGGTATAATTCTGGAAGCTGATGTTTTTTCTTACAATTAATTTAATTACCTGGACATAATGAATATTTTTGGTTTTAAAAATTGATTATCTTTTTTTAATCATTTTTTAGACCTTATTTTCTTACGGACAAGGAATTGTTCAAGTGTGGGGGGATTTGATAATCCAAATTCATATATTATTTTTTTCAGTCATTTACTTATGGATTTTCATTGATTTATTCGATAATGAATTTGGTATATTCTTAGTTATTTATGAATGAGGTTTCATATGATTCAAAGGAAGAAATGTAGAAAAAGTTTAGAATTCATGTATTAATCATCATGACTTGGCATTACATGTCGTGTAATAGGAGTTCACAACATGTGAAAAGTAGTGAACCAAGCCATGAACCCATCAATGAAGTTAGAAAAGGAATGTCCATTACACATCATGAAGTCTCAGTACATGACATGGCATCAGTCAAAGTGGTTGAATGAGAAATTTATGTTGGAAGAATTGTTGAGGACTAGTACATGTCGTGAGTCCCCCATACATGAATTATATTCATTCAAACCCCATAAGTCGGTCCATATATGCGTGAGGCACATGGAAGATCCAAAATCCATAGATATATATGTGGATCAATGGTACATGACATGAAACTATATTATACATCATGACCAAATTCACCTGTAAATATAGAACCTTGGTAGAGCATTTCACAGCATTCTAGGATGGTATTTCTCTCTATTTTTCATTCACTATGAGTTTACTTCACCCCTCTATCCTTTAAACGCAAACTTTCTTCATGATTTACATTTTATTTCTATTAAATTTTCATGGATTGTGTTTTCCTCAAATCTTTCAAATTCCCTCTGTATTGATTCCCATCGTTCATCATCAATTTCCAATGACATGTGTTAGATCCATTTCTTTTTTTAATCTCAAATAATCAATCTATTAAATAATATATTTATCTTTTGAAAATATGATTTCATGCTTATTCTCATTACAAATCCAAACCATTTATTGATTTTGAATCAATTAAATTCAAATAGCATGTCAAGCATGATTTTATTTATTTATTTATTTTCATCTCCACCCACCATGAGTAGCTAAACCACTTAGGGGTAGGGATCTGGAGTAGATGTATCTAAACTCATAATTGATCATTAAATCTAATTTTCAAAACCCTAATGGGTTAGAAATTAGGATAAATAACTCAATCCTATATAATTCATGCAAACATCCATGATCATGGGAAATTCAAATGGAAGACCCTATCATAATTAAAGTAGACTATCCTACGACCACTAGACTAAGACACTTTCTACCCTATAATCTAAAATTAATGCACTTTGGTTATTACTATATCCTGATCATGGAATATTCACTTCCTAGGTAGAACTATGTGACTTGAACAAAGTCAACTAGAAACCTCCATTTGCTTCATAGACTAAGACTTAGGACCTGGCCAAGATTAGAATTAAGGTCATCCTTTCTCTAGATACTAGAAATTAATCATGACCCCTCTCTAATTATTTTAAGTCCATTTCAACCATAGATTTATTAAACTCATAAACACCAAATTATATCAAAAGTATTCCTATCAAAGGGTCTCAAGCTAGTGAACACAAAATAGCCATCATTCTCCTCTTGGGATAGACCTTTCACTTCTACTATACTATGCCCTAGTAGTATGTAAAATTTGGGAACAACAAAAAAAATATAATCTGACCGCAGCCTGTATGAATCCAACAACGTATGCAATCACATCAATAGATTAATATAATTATTTCTATTTATCATAACCAAATGAATGATTATTCAAAATCATCATATTAGATAAAAAAATTAATAATATCACAACATCAATTTTTAGCATAATTCAAAGATAATTTGATAAAATTTCATCACTACTAATAAACCAAATATCCCCTTTAATAAGCATCCAACATTGTTCCAAATTTTATTCCTTCCTCCTTGTTTTTAAAAAAAATTCCAAAAAATAAAAAATGTTCAAAACCATCCATTAATCACCTCAAGATATTACTTATCAATATTACATAACTTTGAAATCATGAAATACCGCCCCCCCCCCCAATGCACTTAAATAATATCGTTTAATCCAAATATAGTTTACATAAATTAAAAAAATCATGTAAAATTCCAATTACATGCCTTTTCAATTCATTATATACCACAAAAAACCATTATAATTTGATAATAGTGTATAGTCACCCAATAATCATGAATAATAATATATATTCAGTATATAAAGATTAATTTTAATAAATAAAACTTACATTAACATTTTATTTTAATTATATAATATTATTACATCAGTATACCACTTCAAAATGAAACATAATAATTTTATATACAATAAACACATAATTATAGTTGCAATTCATGTGAAAAATACTTAATTAAATTACATTAATTCATCTAATCAATTCCCCCATTGAATTATATTCCAATTTAATATCATTCTTAAACACATCGGTTATTTTCATACATCACATTTGAAAAATAACAAATTATTATCCAATTAAAAAAATAGATACTTGAGATCACCTACCCAATGATCGATTAAGAATCTATAAAAAAAACAGAAGTCAATTCCATCCTCAATAACTAAAAATAAAAAATCAACAAAAAATAAAAGAAAAAACCAACATCAATGTAAACAAAAAACTAAATCACATCACTTTCAACAAAAAATAATCATTTATATCTACTCACCAAATTAATCAAAATGAATTAAAAGATCATAATTCTAAAATGAATTTAATGATATTTCACTAAACGTATGTGGTAGGGAAAATTTGGACTAAATATTTACTAGATTATTGTTTATTTGATAGCCAAGTAAATGATTAAATCATAAAATCATAACCCAAAAATTATTAAAAAAATACCTTATTAAAAATAGGGTAAGGCTAACTCATTAGGATTCAAGGAACCTTCATCAAACTCCAAGTGGATTAATAAGTTCCATGTGGATCATCACCAGCCTAGTAATGGTATTTAAAGTCAATAAATTCCTCTATATGGATAATTGAATTCATGATAATCCCTAATGGGTTCTTGGTGACCCCACCTATAAGAATCCAACTTCAATCCTTTATAAAAACTCCAAATTTCCCTTATATTCTTCTAGCTTCAAAATTAAACTAAAACTCATTAAAAACAACATTCACTATAAAAATAAATCAAAAACTATATTAAAAACTTGGGTTCATAACAAGATAGGATGTTGGAACTTGGAATCTAGGTTATATATGTTCTTAGATAGTAAAACCACAACTAATAACCATATTTACAAGGGATATCTTGTGTATGGAGTATTCAATGTAGGTATGAGTGAGTAATTAGTTTATAAATCCTAATATTAGAAGGAAAGGACTCCAGAAATGAGTCTATGGACTATATGATTCATTTTATAATTTTATAAAGCATCATTCTAGTATCACAATAGATACATTTGATTATGGATGATTTCTTGTGATTTTTTTCTTTTCATTATAGGGAAGTAGTTTTATGTTCTTGAAATTTTGAAATAATTTGGATTTTGATAGAAAAATATATCAGAGTGACAATATTAAACTTAAATATGTTTTACATTTAGTTTAAATTTTTATTATCCTCAAGACTTGGTGTTGTATAAATTTTGTATGAGTTTATAAGTTAGAACATAGATATTTTTATAAAAAACATAAGAAATATTGATTTAATCATGGAAAATGAAAAATATAGATTGAATTAGGTGTGATTTATGAGAAATAATAATGGTTTTATTTTGATAAAAACCCTATGGGATGCTGAGATGTTTTCAAAAAAACACCTGGATAGTTTTGGGGTGTTTTTATATTTCATTAAGTATATTTATAAATTTTTAAATGGTAATAAGGAACCATTGTGACTTATTTTTTAAATAATGGGTCAGGTTAACCAATTAAAATTTTAATATTTTTTGATTGAGATTTAATATCACCATGTTTGAACTATTTACTGTAGGGTAAAATGATATGATTATGGTTGGGTGAATCAATATAGAAAAGAGTGACATAAGGTGAGATTAATTGCATTAGATGTGGGAGAGTACATTGTTCATGTTTCAATGATGGTGGTTTAAGTATTATGAAAGTTTTATAGTGGAGAGCATGTGATTTGGTAAAATTTAGTTTATTTTAGAAGGATAGTGATGTATAATAATAAAAATTTTAGTATAGATATCTTTATATTTGATAAATACCCCTTTAGAACCATTACACCATTTAGAATGTTTAAAAACTAAAATTTATCTTTCCTGGAATGAGTGTAAGCCACTAGAGAAAGAAAAGGATATATTTCACCCTTTATTAGAATAAAGTCTTACCCTATCAATATATAAATCATTTAAAACCTATATTTAATTAAATGTTCAGTTTTTCTAGGTTCATTTAGATACATTACAATGAAATTATCACATATTGTTTTCTATGTGCATGACATAAAGAAAATGTCTGACGTAAAAACAATTCTAATTTGCTAATTAAAACAATTGAACGCTTTTAAAACTATTTTTTTAAAGTTTTTTAAAAATGGTTTACCCATAATAGTGATAATATCCTTCACTTTCTCAAATTTTTCATCTCCTATTAATGGATAATTTGTTGTACATTAGTCTGAATTCTCATCAAATGATGTTCTCCAGGATTAGAATTTGGTCCTCAATGTAAAAATTTATGATATGATAGAAATGATATTTTAAAGGAATGTTTCAACCTAACTGAGTGTGTACATTCATCACAAATGGGACACTCTAACATTCATTTAATGTTATATCCTAACAAATTTACATAAGCAATAAATTATTTTATCATCCCAAAAATGGCTCTTAACATGAACTCTTCACTTCTATGAGAATCATACAACATAACACTCATATCCCACATCAATTTTAGATCTTCAATCAACCGATCCAAATAAGAATAAATATCATTACCAAGTTGATTTGGTCCTAATATAATTAGAGTCAACAAATATATATTTGTGCCTCATGTATAACCATAGTGGAAAGTTGTAATTTACCAATATAATCAACCATGTATTGTGAATTATACTTTATACACCAAAAGGATTTATTCCATCTATGGATATTGTAAGACATAGGTTTCTTGGATAATTTTTAAATTCAACATACTCATGATTACTTTTATTCCACTAAGGAGAGTTTGTTGGTTAACAAGTTTCACATCTTGAATTATTGTATCTATATACCACATCAATTTCCCTGTAGTCTCCTCATTTCCATATATCCAAATAAACCTTAGAATGATTGGAAATTGCTAAACTTTTCAATTACTTGATTCATCTTTATTGCATTGAGTCTCACCACAATTGGGGCATTTTTTAACCAATTCATGGTCCTTGAGAAACAATATAAAGTCATTTGTAAATTAATGTATTCTTTTTAAGATCATACCCAATGAACATAACCTTTTTTAGCATCATATGTTCAACAATCAAGATCATTATCATTTGGTAACATATAATTTAAGAGATAAAGTAGTTTTGTAAAGTTTGTATCTCTCTATATGTTCCAAGATTTCAAATTATATAGATTTAGTATAGTAGGAACTTTTTTTATATTTAGTAAAATCAATATAAAATAAAATATTTTCATAGCTATTTAACTTGTCAAATTACATTGGAAAATCATTACGGTCGTCTTCAACTATCATTTTCATTTCCTCAATAAGATCTCCATCATCATTTACAATTATACTCAAATCATACAATCCACAAACTATAGTGTTTTCCCAATCACTAGTTACATTTAGCTCTTACCCATGTTTATACCAACATTTAAAAAATAAAGTGGTCATCCAACTCATCTGGATAAACTCATCTTGAATAATAACAATGTAAACATTAAAAAATTATTTGGTAATGGTCATTTACATGCTCTATAGAAAATCTGATGAACTCTTTAACCCCATCCTCATACACGTTTTTCATATGATTGATTTCCATTGATTATTGATTCATAGTCATCCTATTTGGTTCAATAATATTCATATTTTACAATAAATAAATAAATAAACTAAAAGTGTGCATATATTGTATTACTTTTTAAATGCGAAAAATATATAAGGTATAACTTTAAAAATTATAATTAAAAGGTATCATACATACATATATAAAGTATATAAAATAATAAATATAAAGCATATTTTTTAAAAACATTGAAAAATATATACATATAATAAAATTAGTATATATAAATATAATTTTATTTGTAAAATATATACATAGAAGTGTAAGAAATTTAAATATTTATTTTTTTAAAAAAATTATTTGTGTGCATGTATAAACATATAAATATAAATGTATAAATATATATAAAAATATAAAGAAAAAATTTCAAAGTTAATTTAAATAATATGATTGAAAATTGTGGTACATATATAAACTAAGTATGAAAAAATACATTTAAATTTATTGAATATAATATTATATATATGTGTGTGTTTTTTATTTATATAAACATATATACATACATACACACACATGCACTAATATATATTTATATATATATATGTACACATATAAACCCAAAGAAAAACATGTTGCAAATAAAAACAGATGGATTTCACACACACACACAAATCCATGTGTGTGTGTGTAAATATATAAAGATGATTATGTGAAGAACAACCAATAAATTATGGATTAAATTATTTTGATTTTCTGTATATAAATTTAAATATACACAGATATATATATATAGATTTACATATAGAGTTGATCATGGAACAAATTTACAAATTTTTACTAGAAGGACAACTAAAAAATCATAAAAAATCCTTGAATTATAAGTTGATAAATCCTTAAAAACATGATTGGAATAGAATACTATTAGTTGTGAGGGCTGGTTCATCCAAAACACTACAAAGAAGTGGCATCAAATTTTAGGTTCTATAAAATCTAGAACTGTAATAGACTACACATTCATGACCAATTAATTTATGTGTTTGTGGTGATGGAGGTGTCAGGATGAGTTTTGAGGAAGAAAGGTGGAGTTCAATCTGACATTTTAGTTGGGGACTGGTTCTAAAACATGGTTATTATACTAAACTATGAGAGTTCAATTGGTAATTTAGGATATGTTTTGGTTAGTTCAACTACATCATGGAAATATGGATGTTAAAATTTAATATTTATAATAATTTAAGGGACCCTATGTCATGGTACCTTGGTTGTTCCATAGTTTTGGTTATGGTTGATCTGGATGAAAAGAAGGATAAAGATTGTGATGTGGCTGTCATGGTTGTGGAATGGAGATTGGAGAGGGTGATTTTTCAATTACACCATTTTGGGTGTCACTATTCCATGGTTCTCGTGCTACATCATGGTCTGGTTCAAGTGTTTTTCTATAGTTTTAGAATTTGGGATGTTATAACATGGAGATGAGTATCATGTCATGGTTCTTCCTTTGGTTTATCAGATCAGTGGTTAACTGAAGCATTATTTTTTAAGGTTTAACTGAACCCATTGCAGAGCTGCCTATACCCCTTGTGACACGATCTCATGGTTTTTGGAATGGTTTTAAATTTGTAATCCCCTCAAAATTTCATTACTCTTATTTTGATTCCATCAGACCTTGGCTGACCCTAGATCATTTTTGGGAGGCCTTCCAATGCCCACTTTCTTATATTGATCCTCAATTATGGGAGATCAATTTTTATTGATATTATGTTGAGTTATTTCTCTTTCCTCTTTCGTTTATTCTTTGTTCCTTGTCCGAATATGGTTGTGGTAGAGATAGTGGTTGGTTTTTTTGGTGTTGTCAAAAATGGTTGATGTTGATTGTTTTATTATAGGTTATTGAGGTTCTATTTCATGATTTGGGACTTATTATATCCTCTTCCTCATCTTATTATAGAACAATGATTATTGGGGCTCTCGTTGAGGTAGGATATTCAAGAACTCTCTTTAGTTTGTGTATAATGTGGAAGAAGTGTGAATGTTTTTACTTTGGGTGGATAATAATGATTAACTTAATAAAGATAATGAATTAGAATTATAGAAATCAAAGGTAAATTAAGTGTTTCTCAATTTTTTTACTTGATTCATGTTATTTCTTTTTTTTTTATGTGTTGTGTGTTGTTTCTGTTGAGAGATTTTGATTACTATTGAGATATGTGCATAGTATTATAAAATAGAATTATTAAAATCACATTTCATAAAAGGTTAATTAAGTAATGATGGTAATGAACTGGTTATGTGAAATCTGAAATTTTTTTGTTTCCCAAGTAAGATTTAACACCCCAAGATTTCATAGTAAGTTATTTTCTTTAATTTCAATAGCTTGCACCTCACACAACACCAAGTTCGAGCGCACGACGACTTACCAAACTAGTCGTTCAAAAGCAGTTATGAATAGTATTAACTTAATTTTTAATTATATATATTCCATATAATTTTAACATCCATATTATGTGTTTCTAAGACATAATATAAGAACAAATTCATTTTTTTGGATAAAGGAAGTATTTTTTTAAAAATGCAATTTTACCACCTTTTAATGGTAAACCCCTTTTAAATCAAATATTTGACACTTATATATTAAATTTGACAAAATAAACTTCTTATCTATAATCGGGACATAAAAATTTAGTTTTGATAAATTTTTGGTGTTTTTATGATAACTTTCATTTTTGGGTGAATAGTTAAAAAATACTAACTTTTAATTGAAAACAACTTCTTTAATCAAAATAATTTATAGTGTTCAATTATACATTTGAATGGTTTGTAAGTATAATTAGATTATATTTTTACCATTTAATCCAATGTTGGTAATTTGAATTAATTTCACTTTGAAATTATACATAAACAACTGTCAATCTTTTAATAGTTATTGTTTCTTAAAAACACACTATTTGTTTTGACAATGGGAATTAATTTTAAATTAATTAATGAAACTTATATGTTTTGAATTTGGTAAAATAGACATCATTTTTGAATTCTGAATATCAAATATATCTTAGACTCAATTTTTGGTATTTTTCTGAAAAACTTAAATTTTTGATGAATAGTAAAACCACTTAGTAGTAGTTTAAAAACTAACTTTTTCATTTAAATGGAATTTTACTACTTCTGTGAATTAAATTTCAAAAATCTGACATACATGGTTGATATTAGTAAGCAAAATTTGGTTCAATAAGATGAAAATAATTTTTTTTGAATAGTAACTTTTGACTTTTATTTACCGTGGTTAATGGTAAATAGGGTAATTCAATGTAAAAATAATATTATAATAATAATAAATTACCTTAAAACTTTTCCTAACCTTATTGTATGAGTCATTTCCGACCATGGGAATCCTTGGGTTGATTTTGGGACCCCAGGGAGCCACTTAAGAATGATAATGACACTTTATTTTAATTAACTTCAAGTGAAGAAAAAAATGACATTAACAAATATCTTTTAGTATATCAATTTTTACATGGAGTTATATAAGTCATATTTTTTACTATAAATAATAATTGGAAATATAAAATGATTTAATACATTATGGTAATTTTATTATAATTTTTATACATCAAATAAATTGAATTATTTATGACACAATAATGATGTAGTATTTACCTCATTAATAAAGGATTTAAATAAATATGATTATTAATATTAAAATAATAATCAAAACCTGTTCAATTCTTAGTGAATGATTTTATTTCGACAACGAGCCATCTTATCTTCTACTTTAATTAGTTTTGGACCTTTAGAAACTGAATAACACTATATAATAAAATAATATTTTCACACTTTTCTAAAGGGACCCTCCTTCCCCTTATAAAACGACACCACTTCTAACCCATTACACACACCTCTCAATCCCCTTGTCTCATCCAAACCCTAACCAAATAATCTCTCAAGATCCCCCTATTCCTCCTAGAAGCCTTACCTTAGGCAGAAGGCACTTCAAGAAATCCTTTTGGTTCAAACCAAAGGAAGTTACCCAAATTAAAGGTAACGCTTTCTCTTAAGTTATTTTGTTTTATTTTGTTTTATTTTAATTATCTAACCCCCTAAAATCTTTTTATTCCTTTATTTTATAACAAAACCAGTATAATAAATATACTAGGATGTTTTTATGATAAGTATTCGAACTACACTTACACACACCTCCATCTAATGGGTGAAAAACATACCGTTTCTATGGATGGAAAACTAACGCCTCAAGAAATGATGATTGTTCGATTATATCCTACAACCTCTCATAGTGGCCATTAAGATGACACTGTATTTATATATGATATATATATTATGTTTATGTTTTATTTATTCTTCTTTATTTTCCATTTATATCATTATTTTATGGTTTCCATTATGGGTGAAACATAATAATTTCATTTGAGGAAGTGCGGACTACCGGCCCCTCAAAATGATATGACTCGTTAATGCCTTATATGGGACGTATAAAGGATGTATTTAATGATATTATATATTATATTATACTTTAATTATAATATAATTATGTATCATTATGTTTTAAGTCTATTAAAATACAAAATAGAAATGAAAGTATTGTTCATGCGTACGTACGGCTTACCATCTCCTTGAACGGTACATTTAATTTCTTATCTCCAAATGTTATGTACTGTTATAAATACATATATATACTTAATATATAATATATATATATATATATACATATGATATCTAAATCATTTATATCATTCTGGAGATAATTTACTTTTGATCACATGGAAAAATTGTAATTATAACAAGTTTATTTTTTACTCAAGTTATGAACATCAATAAAATATCCAATATGAACTCAAATAATTAACTATTTATTATAGAAAGGTAATAAGTGATATAAAAGGAATAATAAACATGAAAATTTTTCTTAATCAAGTAGAAATTAACTTAATTTTATTATTCAGGAAGAAAAGGAACATACAAGACAAGTTGGACTTGAGGTAAGGGGGTTCTTATCTCACTTTTAATTCCATGAGATTTCCATGTACACCACTTATTTATTGCATGTGGTGTGTGTACTTCCCATTATTGTATTCCATGTGTAATATAATTTAATTTATGTATATTTACATAATCATTGTATGATCCTTCTTTCATGGGTGTATGTTTCGTAAGTTATCACATCGATAAAGAAATTTGAAATTTTAATTTCCACTCATTCGACTTTACGCATACTTCATTGATTATTTTACTCCAAGATTATGTGTGGAATCACTACTAATTTACTTATGTCATAATTTCCACTCCCCATTGTGTGTATATACTTTTTATACACATAATCACTTCATTGATAATTTCTCAAGTCATTGATATGAACTTGATAAGAGTAATCTTAACTCAATTTACATTCATTGAGTTAAACATCAAAGTCATTGGTGTTGTTTTTACAAGAATATGTGTGAATTTCCTCTAATTGATTTAAACTAAATATCCAATCCTATTGAGTGTATTTATATTTTTCAAAAATAATTATTTCATTTATTTATCCTTAACCTAAGTATATGGTCTTTATAAGAAATTTCAACTCAATTTACAATCCATTGAGAATTATTTGTTGTTATATGCCAATTCACTTTTATATGGTGTATATAATGTACTTTGACATAATATATCATGAATCCCTTTATTATCATTATATTATAAAGTTTTTATTACCTCAATTATATGTATTCAATTGTCTCTCTTTTGGTTAGGAACTCTAACTAAAATATCATTTAAATGTTTTAAAGATTTATTCTTCTAAATCTTTCTCATTAATGTCCCTGTTTTAAAAATGGTTTTACGGATTTATTTATATTGAAATTAATGTTTTAAAATTAAAATTCCTTTTCAAAGTTTCAAATTGGTATGGGACACTTTGATTCAAAAATCTATTTTAAAGGACTTCTTGATAAATAGTGTGACTTTTAAATGTTTTCAAGAAAAGGGGTATTTTTCTCTCAAATAGTTTTTATGATTATTTTAATCTTTGTGAATATCCTTCATTATTCTCGATTGAGGTAAATTTGTTATAATAAAATATTCTATATTGTATTTAATGAGTTATGCTTGACTGTGGATATGCTATTTTTATACCATTCATGGTTTATGGATAAAGTATTGACATTTCGTATGCTATTTTTAATACAAATGTTTGTGTTATGTTTCAAACATTTCATATGAGGATTTCATTGGACTTAGTAAGTGACGGGTGGAGCCCGCTATAGCTCCTCGATGCATTGGTAGGTCTCATGAGACAAACTAGTGTCTTGGCACAAGGCCTTGACAAAATCTTATTTGTAGTCTTGGCACAAGGCCTTGACTATGTGGTTATGATGTCCGAAATTATGAATTCCATCATTATGATATTAGATATTGCTATTTCATGTGGTTATTCGACTAGTAGAATACCCATGACTATGTTTTATTATGGAATTATTTACTCATCTCATATTTCTGCCATAAAGTGTTCATGTTTATTATTTTTAAACACATTTGTATTCAATTGTTCATTGTGCCTAATGTTTATGTTATCTTCTGCTATATTGCTTACTCTTACTTAATGTTTGAGATCACCCCTTTCTCATGTTTCATTTTCCTAGGATATGAAGATGTTAGTTATGAGTGACTTGCAGGAATAATCTTGGAATCTTGGATATTTTTAATGGAATAAATTAGTGTTGTTTTTCTTTTCAAGTTGTAATGTTGAATTTATGTATATATCTTATTTCGAAGACTACTAAACTGATCGGTCCTTCGGGACATGATTCCTTGTATCATTCCAATGTTATGTAATAATGAACTAGCTCCAGGGTAACTAGGGTTGGGGAATTACAGTTGGTATCAGAGGAAGTTCAGTATAAAGCTTGGAAACAAGATTTAGATAAACTCTGATTAGAGCACATTACCCTAAGATAGACTTTGAGAATTAGTATATAATAACTTCCTAGAATATTGGTAATGTAGAGATTTTGTGTATTTTCCAAGCAGTGCATCCCTGTCTGGATACGAGCAGTTAGAGGTAGCTCTGGCACAGATATACCTAGGAGTGAAAACTCCAATAAGGAGTTCCGGGCTTGACCTGGGGTATCCTGGTACACGACAATGGGCCTTGCTGCACTCTGGGTTACGACACTCTCGGGAGATATGATTAGGATAATTTACATTTTCTTTACAAACTGATTTGAATGATTTTAATATAAGATGATAATAAATAGCCTTGGTTAATCCTAAGGTGTTTTAAATTTAAAATAAGGTGTCATGATATTCTCTAAATGATTTTATGACTATTATTACTCACACAATGGTTTTTGTTTTTATTCAATGGCTAGATTCCAAGGAAGTCATAGTAACTTTGAGCATGATGTACAACATTTGAACGGTGGTGTAAATGAGTAAAAAAATGGAATGTTGATAGGTATAAAAGATATTGTGTTCATGATGAATCATTTTTCAAAAAATATGATCAACAATATATATATTAACCAACTCCTAGACTCAACAAAAAAGAGAAAAGTGGTGAATGACAAGAGCTCTAGTAGTGAAGACCATGGAGAAAAGAAATATCATTTTCCATCATGCGGGAAATGTGGAAAGAGACACCTAGGAAGGTGTCTTAATGGAACAAAGAAATGATTTATGTTTGGGAAAGAAGGACATAAAGTAAATAATTGACGATGAAAAATGAAGAGTACTATAGAAGAAAATAAAAATGGTCCCAAGAATCCATTTACAGTCATTTTCCATAATGTAGGGGACCTGGCCATTACCCGAGTGAATGCCATATTCTATAGGATATCCACTTGTCCAAGGAAGAAGCTATGTGAATATAAATGGATGGAGAAATGTTTAAAAAGTATTAGTGCTCTTTGTTTATGGGATTATTTTGGAATACTTTCCTATTGTATTTGAAAGCCTGTAGTTTGTCATGTGAAAATGATATTTGAGGAAGAATTATCTTTTCTCTTATGGACATAGTTATAAATAACCATTTGGTTTTATATGATCATTGATTTTGAGGCAGTTACAAGTTATTAAATTTTGGAATGAAAATGCATGGTATGAGATAACATTTGTGATGAAATTATGTTATAGTTGTTTTGAGGAATATATCTCATTTTTTGGAATATTATAAAATTATATAATTTTTGAAAAAGGGATAACACACAGAGCATGTGATAACCCATCGCGTCGGACAAAGCTATGGGAATCAAACCCACAACCATAGTGCAATTGGGATTTATCACCTACCACTGGACTACGTAAAGTCCTTGGTTAGTGTGACTAATTATTTTTAGTTAAATGATTTTATTGATCAATAATAAGTTTATTTGGGATCTTATGTCTTGTCAAATTGATATCCTTATTATAAGAAAATGATTTGGTGATTAAGTGATAAATTTTATTTTGGAAGACGTTCGCTCTATTGGGAATACTATATGCCTAATGAAAATAGAATACTATAGGATTTCATCTGAGGAGTAATGGTGGGATTTTACATATGTTTTTATTATGGATTTATAGAAATTTTGGTTATTTATAAAAATTATTAACCTATCATAGAGAATATGTGATTATGTTAATTACTTTTAAGTATGTGACTTTAAGAGTGTGGGGTCCTGAAAAATCCGCAAAGGAGATTTTACCCAAATCCCCCAAAGAATTGGGGAAAATAATCAAAGAGAAGACACAAAGGACCGGTCCGTGAACCAGTCCATGGAAGCGCAATGTGGCCAGGCACTGCGAGGCACCCCCCCCCCCCCCCTCCGCGAACCATTGTCGTTCACGAAATGGAGGTAGAGAGCCTCCGCGGTCGAGAGGCAGGATGGGCTCCAGTCCGGTTCACCGTCGTGAATCACCCCAACCACGGACTGCATCGACCGGTTCAAGCTGCACCCACCGTCGTTCGCGGAATGGAGCCGGAACCCTCTGTAGCCGTGGAACACTCCCTGAGTTCACCTCGCGGAGGAGGGTAGCGTTCAATACCCACCGCAAATCGCGGATTGACCAGGTCAGCTGAGAACTGGGTATTTGGTTATAGGCCTCCGCCAAAAGCTCCGCATATCCATAGATACATTCCTTTCCCCACTCTATAAAAGGATACCAAGGGGGAAAGAAGAAGAGGAATGGAGAATCGGAGATCAAGGATTGGAGAACTGGAATCGGATTCGGAGGGAGGAGATCGGTTGAAGGAAGGCTTCAGATTTCGCAAACAGCGAAATCCCCATCCGCGAATGATAGCAGGTATATGAATTAAGAAGGAATTGGAAAACGCATAATAATTTGGTGAACCGCGAACCTAAAAAATAATAAAAAAAGGGGAGAACCGTGAACCATACCTCCTCCGCGGATGACTTCCCCACGGACCAGGGAGTTTATGCCTCTTTTCCCATTCGCCGTACCGCGTAGCACCTTCCTCCGTGGAAGAGACCCGGACCGACGAGACTCCAATCGGCGCCACCCTTGGTCTCCGTTGCCCGCCTGTAACCCTCTGCGAACCACCCTGGTTCGCGGATTGAACCCGAAGCCGCGAACCATCCTGGTTCGTGGATTGAACCTGAAGCCATGAACCATACTGGTTCGCGGATTGAACCTGACGCCGCGAACCACCCTGGTTCGCGGGACGCCAATTAGTCTGCGGACCACCCTGGTTCGCGGACAGCTTCACCAGCCGCATGGAACTTCCCCACGCAAAGGGCTCCACCATCCATACCTCTCGGTGGCTCACCAAATACTTCGGTGTTCTCATCTCTAAATCCAGGAAAAATCCTTCCGAACCAGCCAGGTCCCCCGCGGCTCCCTCATCAGCCTATTCATCGGCCTCGAGCCGAGGCCTCTGCCAGAGCCACCGGATCCGCATGGTATAACTTTTAGGCACATCAGTGCGCCATTTTGAGTTCACATACCCATGGTAAATAGAGGAAAAGTGGTTTCCCCGGCCCTTGGGTTGACTCCCGAAGCATGCTTGGGTTCACATTCCCACGGTAATGCGGGGTCTGAGCCCGAGAGCCCCCATCCTGCCTCTACTCACTAGGATGGGGGACTTCACGCTTCAGCGGTCGGGCACTTATCCCCTCCCTAGAGAGGGGGCGGCATATCCATCCGAAGGAATCCGTCCCAATGCACCTCAGTACTTCCCCAGGTATATCCCCGGGGAATAAGGGAGGAGACGGGAACAGGAGCACCCCCTTTCCCTCTCCCACTGGGCTTTGTCACCAATAGCATCTGTCTATTAGTAAGCCCCGACCTTCTGGTCCTCCTTAGAGTCTAATCCCCAATTCATCACCCTGAGTCGCCTTCATGCATAAGCCCCACTCTGCTTCTCACGGACTCACCTTTCATGACGTGATCCTCTGGTCCCTACTGCCTCTTGTTTCTCACACTGAGCATGACTCACATGTGCTTAGAGTAAGCATCGACCATGAAATCCATCATTATGGGCTGCCTCAGAGCGTAAGCCCCAAACCAAAGTGAACTACGTAGACTTTGATCCCTGCCTCGTATATAGGGTACATAGGAAGCCTCCATGAGGTTCAAGCCCACCACTCGGTCGTTTCTTCACGTCGAGTTCCACCCTCGTCCAGCATGACGTTAAACTATCTATTTGAACTACGTGGACTTTGATCCCTGCCTCCTAGATAGGGTACGTAGGAAGCCTCACTGAGGTTAAATCCCAACAATCGGTCGATCTGATCATCCCCGCATCGGTTCACCATGCCACTCCTAGTGCTGCCTTAATCGAGTTCCAACCCTTCGGTGTCATTAATCCAATGAGGGATGGTAAACCTCAGGCATAAATGATTCTGAACCCTTGCATCCAGTTGACCATTTCCCACCAGGGTTGAATCCATGGATACTATGTTTGGGGATAAACCAAAGATTCGCGAACATATGAATATGTCTTAAATCTATAAGAGAGTCCCGAAATAGGAAATAATTTCCCTCCCAAAAAGGGTGTGATGAGCCCGACTTCCCATCCTCTCGACCAATTTGAGTTCTTAAGAGTCGCTGGTCAGACCATCCGAAGAGTCGCTGGTCGGACCATCCGGCGAACGCCTGCCATTGGAAAGCAGGTCCATCAATCATTGGATATGGAACCGTTGGGTGTTTCGTGGCCGAAAACCAGGAACGAGACAAAAAATGGTGAACCTGATGTGAATTTTTAACCAAACATGACGAATTTAACCTAATCTCACCTAGTGCCCCCTTTTGCTCCAATGGAGGGCCAAGCCAGGTCATTAATTATGCATGGGACTATGAGATGATGATTTGACGGGTTTGCTTCTTGTATTTTCTAAAATGTTTCGTAGGCCCTAATTTCAGAACTCCCTTCGATCCAATGGCATCGCAAAGGAACTCACAAGTGCGCGCTTGCAACGACGCAAGGACGAGACTTCCTCAACAACGGAGGACCCCACCACCCACCCAGCGTCTTCAAAACTGGGTTTCGGACACGCTGATCAGAGAGTACCACCTGAATGGTAATCTCCCAATGGTCGAGGTGTCCATGCACGCCCTCCAATCCGTCAGGACTCGTAGGTCGCCTGCCCAGTAGCGACCGCAAAGGCGGACCCAGACAGCCCATGTCGCTGTCTCCAACCGTTTCGGGAGCCTATCCCCGGAACAGAACAATGCGTACCTCCCTTATCTTAGGGAGGTGGATGAGGTCGATGTTGAGGACTAAATCCCCACTGAACGGGGGCTCCGCTCCAAGGCCCCCGCCGAAAGGCGTCATCGTGGTCACACCGCGACTCAACATCCTCGTGTCGAGGAGGATGTTTCCCCGAGGATTTAGGCCCACGCTCCCCGAGCTCCGGCCCCTCGGACCACCCGATGAGGGCAGAAAACTTACAATCGGGGACCGATCATCACCCTGGTCCCTGAGGAGGAGCTCCGCTGCCCAGCCACGGAGACGTACCACGAACAGGCACCTACACCTATTCGCTCCTCCCAAGCCCGCCATCAAGACATGGAAGCATCATACGAGCTGGAGCGCATCCCCGCCGAGATCCATCAAACCCGTCGCTCACGCAGGACGGCACTTAGCAGGTAGGAACCTCTCCCAGCCCAGGGTCATGAATCCCACCAGCTCGACATGGTGGAGACCCGGCACCTGCAGGACCAGCTCCTGGCAGTTTCTTCAGACGCCCGCCATCCTGATATGGTGGAAATCAACAAATGCCACCACCCAAATGTGGCGGCAAATCATATTAGGGCACGTCTCCCAGCCAAAAAAGGCCACCGACTCGATACGATGGGAAATCAATATATGCAGGGCCAGCTCCCTACGAATGCAAGTAAATTTCACCACCCTGATGTGGAGGCAAATGGAGAGAGAAACCGACGTATCCCGGTATAGGGGCAGATTCGTTCACCTGCCCCGACACAAGAGAATTGTCAGTACCCACTGACCATTGGAGGACCGGAGCAGGATATTCGTACTCCGATACCGGAATGGGCCTTTATACCCGTTCCATCCAAAGATGTCTCTATACAAATCCTAGAAATGATGGAAGAGCAGGTATCGATCCCAGATCATATCTTGCAGACTTTCCAGCATGTAATTGCATCGGTGGAAACAGCAAGGACTCGGGCCTGTGAGCCCATCTCCCCAATTGAGGCGACTCATCTAAGAGATGATATAGCTGCCTCGGAGCAGATCTGCATCCATGCCTTATCCCAGGAGGGTCGTCGACTATATTCTGTGATGCAAGGGAAACCGGATCGAGCAGCTTCACTCGTTCTAACTTTGGGACACCCATCCATCATAGTGGATGCTCCAGAGCAGGCATATATCCCTGCTAAAATTCGAGATGTTTGTCAGCGTATCCCAACAACATCACGGGACCCAATTAGATAGGGACCCAAAGGTGAAGGTTGTTGTCAATAGTAGATGGTCCCCACTGCCCGCAAAAGAGTTCCCTAAACGCACCGAAGGCAGCCGGAAAATAAAGAGCGGGTTCATGACTCCACTCTGCTGGAAGCTGGGGTTTCCGATGCCGCTAAGCACGCGTCAAAGGATCGAAACCCTGCCCACCCATTACCATATTATGGGAGTGGTAGTAGCAGTTGCGAATATCCTCCCTACAATGTCGCTACCAGCAGCTCTGAAGGACCTCCCCAGAGCACCTGTGGGGGCTTCCCTCGCGGGCATATAACGATCGGTCATGAGAGATTCTCTCTTGACGTGAGTCACGGAAACCCTCCACGTGACTAGAAGATCGAGCAGCAAAAAGGTCCTCCACTTGTTGTGGTCCACCCTGAAGGTCCTCCCTGGGGTATACACTACAATCACTCTCCATGTAGTGGGACCACAGATTGTGATAGTAGTCCTCGCTATCATAGTCGCAAATACGAAGGTCCTCCCCGTAGTGATGTCTCATCACGACAATAAGGTCCTCCCCTTGTCATGGCCTACCCTGAAGGTCCTCCCCAGGGGTTACGCTGCAACAAAACTCTACGCAGCTAGGCATCAGGTCTCGGTGGTAGTTCTTTCCACCCTGATAACGGAGGTCCTCCCCGTAGAGACGTCAAGCAACGAGAAGGCCCTCCTCTCGTTGCGGTACATTCTCGAGGCCCTCCCCAGGATGTATCCCACAGATAATCTCCATGCGGCAGCAGTAATGGTAGTCCTATCCATTGCTACAGCTGTGATGGTAGTCCTCGCCACCATGGCCGCCATTGCGAAGGTCCTCCTCGCAATGGCCCCAGGAAACAATAAGGTCCTCCCCTTGTCGTGGCGTGTCCTAAAGGTCCTCCCCAGGATGTGCGTGGAACGTCAAGCCATGATGGTCATCCTCACCATGATGGCAGTTGTTGCGAAGGTCCTCCCCATAACAACACCACGCAACCAGAAGGTACTCCCCTTGCTGCAACATGCCTTGGAGGTCCTCCCCAGGGTGTGCACTGCAAAATCCCTCTATGTAGTGAGGAATCAAGTAGTAATGGTAGTACTCGCCATTATGGCCTCCATGGCGGAGTTCCTCCCCGCGATGACATATTATTTATACAGGAAGGCCCTCCCCCTACCGAATCAAGCACCGAAAAGCCCTCGTATGCCGAGGCACTCAGAAGGACGGGATCGAGCATGTCAGATTCCCAGCCTGTCTCTAGAGACTCCCTTCTTCGATCAGGGGTCGTTCCAGGGTTGCGTTCATCTTCTGAACCACCTCGGAATCGCCCACAATATAATTCAATACCTACCAGTCCCACGGCCTCCGACTACAGTGAGCGCCTGAGTTGGGCTGACCAGGTAGAAGAATCACAGGCGGGGGAGTATGCCGATATGCTGCACCTAAGGAAACGACTGGCCAGGAATGATATACCAGTCATGTTTTGGCCCACGACCACCTCTCAGTTCGACATACCCAGAGAATTGTCGGAAGAATACATGCATGGCATCTGGCATAATATATGGATGACCCTCCACCGGATGAAGTCAAGCTTCCTGCACTATGACAGGTATGTAGACCACGTCAAGATGATAGGGGACCTCCTGCATCAGATCGACCTGGAGGCCCTTTCCTCGACACGACAACAATTCCCCGAGAGGCGCAAAGGGATTATGGAGGCAGCTTGCCTCCATGCACTACACAAACTGCGCTGCCTCATCGGGGACGCTCCGACGGGAGTCCATATCAGGGGATGGGGGGAACACAGATCTCTGCATTTCACTCCGCTCTTACCCCCTCAACAACAATATCCCCCATGAGAATCAGTATTCTCTCGTCTGGGGAGGAAAGTCAGAAGAGGAGGCTCCCATCCCATCCCATCATTCGAATCATCATCCCCTCTGAGAGGAAGGCGCACCGTAAGGTCACATCAAAGAACTCTCTGTGTCACCCTTTTTCAAAAAGTCTGAGGGCAATCCCAGGTCATGAAAGGGAAGGCCAACCCAAGACGCGAGAGATTCTCTTCCTATTTGGAAGATGACGTCCCCTCCACCCCGCAATATGTGATCATCAACACCATAGATGCTAACCCCTCGGGTGTCACCGGAGAAAATGAAAATCCGGATGGATTGGGAGACGACGGTTCCAGTCAGGTTGTGACTCACAATAAACCCCCAGTTGTGCACACCCGGAACCAGAGGGATGCTTTAAATATGGCCGCCCCTTCAGCTAACCTCCCTCCACCTATCCTGCAAGCTTCCAACAAGGATAAGAATAAAGGAATGGTTACCCTTAACCCATCCCCCTCTTTCAATAAAAATTAGCCACTCATGCTTGAAGAGAGGTTCGCTCGACAGGAAGAAGAGATGAAAGAATTGGGGTGTCTTAGCACCGAGATGCTCCAGAGGAACCTCCTTATTTAAAGTACATCCCAAGAAGAGCCACGCCACACACTCCTAGCAAGTGCACCTCAAAGGCTAAGGCTTGCCCCGGAAAACGAAGCAAGATCAGGGCTCCTGCCCAATGAGGCACCTGGTTCATCCAACTACCTAAACATGGATGATGAATACCAAGATTTACATCCACTTAGGAGGAAACCGGAGCAAGTACGCCCGAACCCCCCTAGGGTACCCCAAACGGAATATGCACCCTTGGTGATGGCCGATCCGAATCCTCAGGCAATGCCTCGGGCTACGCCTTCCTAGGACTGGGCCCAACAGGATATAAACCAGGGACTCACCAATACCATCGAGGAATTAACAGCTCAATTGGAAGCGATGGAAGTTCAACGCACTCCGATACAACTAGAGCGGAAACCCTACCCAGATTGGGTGACCAACACACCACCTCTACCCAATTTTGGGAGCCCTGTATTCCCCATCTTCAATGGATCAGGCGATCTGGAGCAGCATTTGATGCACTATGCATCCTATTGCGACCCTATGATGGGGAATCCGGAACAACAAGAAGCAGTGAAACTCAGATGCTTCATACGGACCTTGCAAGGATCCGCCTTCGTCTGGTATACGAGTCTGCTAGCCCAGTCGATAAAGAGTTGGGAGGACCTCCGGCAGCATTTCCTGTTCCACTTCAGTTCAACGCTGCCTAAAACAACGGTCAGCGATCTCATGAACTACAAGTACAGGGAGAACGAGAGGGTCTCAGATTTCATCACCAGATAAAAAGGTCTGACCTATTCTTTGAACAGTCCAATGCCTCAAGATGAGATGTTAGCCATATGCATCGATAATCTTAGAGACGAGCTGCAAACACCGCTCAAACCGGTGGAGTGCACCACTGGCTTCCTCCATCTCTCGGGCATTGCCTAGAGAAATGAGGACTCCCTCCAGCGGACTAATTCAAAGTCCTGAATAGCCTCACAGGCTCCGGTGAAGAGAGCTCCTAGAGATGAAGCGTCCGCTGTCACACTCAAGCTGGCCCCTGTGCCCGCTCCATCGCTCAGGCCTCCACCAAATCATCAAAGGCCCCCTGCATATCAGTGGTCACCCCTGCCTAAACGGGATGATCATCGAGGACCGAAGCAGAACCAGTTCGAGGAATGATGACAAAAAGTATACTCGTTCCGAGATGATCAAGTTCGTGGCTACTTCATTTCCGCCATGAACTTCAACTTGCTCCGCCTCCCGGAGCCAAGGAGACCTGAAGAAGTTAGCTGTGAGGATAGGCCAGATTATTGCCCCTACCACCGGATTTTAGGGCATAGTATCCGAGAATGATTCATCTTCAAATACCTTCTGCATAGGATGGTAGATTCCGGAAAAGTCAAGCTGGGACCACCCCCAGCACATGTGGCATGTATCTCGACCACTGACTCCGACAAGGAGGAGGGGTGGCAGAAAGTCACCAGCAATCAGGGGAAGAAATTTGACAACTAGATGACTCGGAAGACTATCAACCAAGCCCAGGGCATACTCCGAGATCAACTACAGCATCCGGTGTTGCCACCTGCAGTCCCTAGAGCAGCAAAGCTGACCACATCAGCCTCACAACCCTCCACAATCCGGTCATCTGGACAGAGTCAAAGGAGGATGCAATCACAAGAGGAGAAGACCATGATGGGGCCAAATTTAGTCCCGACCCTGGCAGATTTCATGCCCTCAAATTTGGCACAACGGGCACCGACCCACTAAACGGCACCATCAGAGACAACCGACCAGGTTGACCTATCAGAGGATGAAGAGCCAATATTTGGTTCTATCAACATAATCCATCTCATAGAATCATTCCCTTACGAGGGGTATGATTACGAACCCGAGTTTCCTGCACGAGGAGCCAGTAGGAGGAATCACAGAGGTAGGGGATACCAGGGGAGGTGCATACATGGAAAAAACCAACCCTACGGATGGACCCCGGCCCAGACCGTCAATATTGCGGAAACCAGTGGGAGGGGCCTTCAGTGGATTTAGTAGGAGAGGGAATGCCCCTCCACCTCCACAAGCAGCTGCTCTAGCCCTATTGTTCTGTGATACCCACCAGAGGAGGAGCAAGTGTCTGGTCGCCTAGGGCGCACAAACAGACCGGCAAGGCCAAGTCTTCAAAACACGGGAACACCATCGACATCTGACCCTGCAGCCGGTCCCTCCTGGTCAAATGCTCCAGCTCCCAAAGCACCCTCCAATGGAGAAGCGTCGACCGCTGGAGCAAAAATACGACATCCTTAAGCAGCTGGCGTCAGTACCAGCTAGGTTGTCAATCCTGGATGCCCTAAGTTTATCAGTTGACCTTAGGTAGGCTCTCATCGAAGCTTTGATCAGCCCCCTGGAATTCCAAGCTGAGGTAGTTGCCGCTGAGATTTACCGGATGGAGACTGGCCAGGCTGAATGCAATGCGGTGATTTCCTTCACCGATCAGGACGAAGATTCCATCATGCAAGGACACATCAGACCGCTATATGTGTCTGTCATGCTGAATGGTATTGAGATCCAAAAATTCTTTATAGAAAATGGCTCTGGAGTTAACCTCCTTCCCCTACGGACACTCTGTAAGTTGGGCTACAGTGAGGACAATCTAATTCTCTCAGCTACAACTTTTTTAGGTTACGACATGAGTGAGCAGAAACCAATGGGAAATATTAAGCTAAAGACCCATTTTGGTGACCTGGTAGCCTACACAGAATTCCTGGTGGTCCGGCAGAGCACAGCATTCAATGGCCTGGTGGGAAGGCCATGGCTACATAAGCACAAGGTCATTCCTTCATCCTACCACCAGTGTATCAAGTATTGCGTCAACGGACAAAGCGGGATGTTTCATGCTGATAAGGCCCCTTTCGAGCTCTCTGAGTCACATTACATCGACGCTGGGTTCTATGAACAAAAGAAGAAGAATCCTTTGATCAACGGTGTCGACTGGATCCCCGCCCCAAATGGCCTAGAAATGGTCCTCGATGACCCCCTCAGGCAGCTTGGCAGAGATTATGTTCTTTCCATCAACTGTGTTGAGGGTGGGAGTTAAAGTCCGGACACACATTCGGATGTCCTCATGACTTCAGCCACGATGGCCGAAAATGACAATGCAGGAACGTCTACCAACCCTCGATTTGGGGAAAAATACTCAAGCAAGGATGCCCACGATGCCTCTCCCTCAAACCCTCGTAGGCTTAGATTGGGGACTCTCTCCTCGTCAGATCAAGAAGATCAAGACTTGGGAGAAGAATAGGGGAAGATCTCATAGATGAACCTCCCGCATTTGAGGAGGGTATCTCCACCACTGTGGAAGAGGTCAGGGAAATAAACCTGGGTACCAAAGAAAACCCAGGGCCCACTCTCATTAGCGCGACCATGTCTCCCAAGGAACATGAGGTATATACCTCCTTCCTAAGGCAACATCGGGATGTCTTCGCATGGAATTACATGGAAATTCTAGGACTCGATCCCGAGGTAACAACTCATCACCTGGGTCTTCCAGAAGACCACCGGGGCTACAAACAGACCGCTAGAAGGACACACCCCTCACATGCTTCCAAGATAGAGGCTGAAGTCAATAAGCTCATTAAAGCAGGCTTCATCAGGGAGGTACAGTACCCCATTTGGTTGGCCAACATCGTCCCTGTCAAGAAAAAGAACGGGAAAATTCATGTCTGCATTGACTTTAGAGACCTTAATTGGCATTTTCTGAAAGATGACTTCCCGGTTCCAATCACCGAGTTGTTAATTGATGTGACAGATGGGTATGAGGCTCTATCCTTCATGGAAGGCTATTCCAGATATAATCAAATTAGGATGGCCTGAGAAGATGAAAAATCCACTGCCATCAAGGCCCCTCGAGGGGTATTATGTTACAGGGTCATGCCCTTTGGTCTCAAGAATGCTGGCGCCACGTATCAGTGTGCCATGCATCGAATCTTTAAGCCGTTCCTGGGGAAATTCGTTGAATGTTACGTGGATGACCTAGTAGTCAAGTCCAGACAGTGCTCGGATCACCTCTCGGACCTTGAGACCATCTTCAACAAGCTCTGATAGCATATCTTAAAGATGAACCCATTGAAATGCGCCTTTGGGGTTACCTCAGGGAAATTCCTTGGCTTCGTTGTACGCCATCGTGGCATCGAAGTCGACCCTGAGAAGACGAAGGCTATCCTGAGCTTGCCACCCCCTCGAAATCGCACTGAGCTGAGGGGATTCCAAGGGCACCTAGCCTATATTAGGTGGTTCATAGCCAACCTAGCACGCAAATGTTTTCCCTTTACCACGTTGATGAAGAAGGGGGTCACGTACCAATGGACAGACGACTGCCAAGAGGTGTTAGACAACTTGAAGAAGTACCTCTTAAGTCCATTGGTGGTCATGCCCCCGGTTGAAGGAAGGCCTCTCATTATATATGTGAAGGCCCTAGAACAGTCATTGGGAGCCTTCCTCACACAGAAGAATGACACCGGCAGTGAAACCAGTCTCTATTACCTCAGTCGAACCATGATCGATGCTGAGACTCGATACTCAAATATCGAGAAGAGCTGTCTGGCCTTGGTCTTCGCGGTTCAAAAGCTGCGACATTCTCTATAGCATCATGAGGTCTATTTGATCTCATGGAGTAACCTTCTCAAGTACATCCTCAGTCGCCCGATTCTAACCGGACGCCTATCCCAATGGGCGGTCATCTTTCAACAGTTCGACATCCAGTTCGTGCCTCAAAAAGCCATCAAGGGCCAGGCATTAGCAGACTTCCTGGCAGAGCACCCTTCAACAGGGACCGCTGCACCGGATGCTGAACTACCTGATGAAGATATTTTCTCGGTTCAAGAGGAGTTCCCAGCATGGGAAATGTACTTTGACGGCACGTCCCGAATCCCAACCGGGAAGAGGATGGAGGATCCCATATTCAACAAAGTGGGTCTGGGGATAATACTCGTGTCCCCAGAAAAGGAAGTTTTTCCGTATTCCTTCCTCCTATCAGAGGGATGTACAAACAATGAAGTAGAATATCAAGCCCTCATTGCAGGCCTGGAGCTCGCACTCCAGGCACAAGTACAACACCTTAAGGTAAAGGGTGACTCGAAGCTAGTCATCAAGCAAGTCAATGGTGACTATTCTATTAAAAAGGAGGAGTTGATCCCCTTGTTTTATGATGTCCAAGGGATAATGGACGAGTTCTCCATAGAACCAACATTGACTTATATTCCCTGGTCCCAGAACACTCAAGCTAATGCATTATCCAACGCGGCCACAGCCCTAGCCGATCCGGACTGGGATGAAACAGTCATCAGTATTGCTCACCGTCGAATGGTATTGCAATTTTTTCAAGCTAAGATGGAAGAGATCCGTGAAGTTAGTCTTATCCCTGATCCATATGCTCCTGCCACTAGCTGGATGACCCCCATCACGAACTACCTTCAACGGGGAGAGCTTCCATCAGACAGGGCTGAACAAGAGCAGATACGGAGAAGGGAAATCAATTTTGTCCTATATGGTGGCGTAGGTCAGAAAGAGGTCCTCTACAAATGAGGCCTTGATGGAGTGCTCCTCAGATGCATTGACAGAGAAGAAACTGCTGTTGTCATGACTGAAGTACATACAAGATCATGTGGAGCACATCAACCAGGGACCAAGCTTTCCCATCAGGTTTGAAGGCTTGGGTACTACTGGCCCACAGTGGCACGAGACTACGAGCGTTTTATGCAAAATTCCACTCATGCGAGATCCATGCCAAAATCATACACCATCCTCCGGAGTTACTTCATCAAGCTAAGTACTCCTGGTCATTTTCTGTCTGGGGAATGGACGTCGTGGGACCATATCCTCCCACCATGGCCAAACAGCTGAAGTATATCATCACTGCGACCGACTTATTTTCCAAATGGGCAGAAGCCATACCCCTCAAGGAAGTTGGGGCAATAAATATTTTCAGCTTATTAAAGACCAATATCATCACTAGATTTGGTGTCCCTCATACCATATTGACGGACAACGGCACCAATTTCTGCTCTGCTGAGTTGGAAAAGCTATACCATGATTATGGTATCAAGGCTAACCACTCATCCCACTACCATGCAGTGGCCAACGGACAGATAGAATCTTTCAACAAGACCCTTTCCAACATCCTCCAGAAAATGGTGGACAAAGACAAGAAGTCATGGCCAGATAAACTCCTCCATGCATTGTGGGCGTATCGAACCACAATCTGCACCGCTACTCGATCTACCCCATACTCATTGGTATATGGCACAGAGGTGGTCCTACCCATTGAACTCCAAATTCCCTCACTCCACGTTGCCATTTGTGATCAATTACCCAATGATGAGCAGTCAGAAAAGTGTCTAGGTGAATTGAAATAGCTAGACGAGAAGCGGTTGCACACTCTGCACCACCTGGAAGTGTACCAGAACCGGATCGCACGAGCCTTCAACAGAAAGGTCCACCTCCGGTCTTTATTGGAAGGAGAATTAGTGTTGGTCCTCCAGACCCCAATGATACATGGAAATAAGTCTCCAAAGATGGAGCCCAAGTGGGAGGGACCATATGCTATACACAAGGTCTACTCCAACGGAGCATACACCCTGATCTCCATGGACGGGCAATTCACTACAACTCCTACCAATGCAAGATTCCTGAAGAAGTATTTCGCATAGAGACCAAGAAGTACTCACGTACTCACAACATGACGCTAAACTGCATGGAGCACGTCCTCACCGCATGACGCTAAACTGCATGGAGTACGTCCTCACCGCATGATGTTAAATTTCATGGAGTATGTCCTCACCGCATAACGTTAAACTGCATGGAGTTCATCCTTACCGCACGATGATAAACTGCACGGATGAAAGTAAAAAAAAGAGATGATGTACACATCATCCGAGCGGTATGACATTAAACTGCCAAGCACCTCGTCCTAACCACAAGACGTTAAACTGTACAGAATCTAACAATGTGCCCCCCCCCCCCCCGTCCTCACCGCATGACGTTAAACTGCATGGCTTTCATTTTTTATATCATCCTCACCGCATGACGTTAAACTGCATGGATTTCACAAAACTACGTGTGGGTTGATTCCTTCCCTTGCGGGATACGTAGCGATGCCGGGATTCCCTATCCTGGCCCAGCAACTTCAGAAAAAATGCCCTCTTCCCCTGTGTATGGACCATACCTGCACGGGGTGTATCGTCTTTCAGAGAACTACGTGAGGCTTGATTCCTGCCCTCGCCGGATACATAGTGACGCCATAACTCCATACCCTAGACCAGTCACCTCAAAAAGAAATAAACAAAAGTTCCCATTTCCCCGTGTACAGACCAGACTTGCACGGGGTGTATTCACGTCCCCACTGCATGACGATAAACTGCATGGAGTTCGTCCTTACCGCATGACGCTAAACTGCACGGATAACAAGAATTAAGAATCCCCCTCCCCCGTGTATGGACCAGACCTACACGGGGTGTGCTCATCGTCCTCACCACATGACATTAAATTGTATGGACTCCATCCTCACCGCATGACGTTAAACTACACGGATTCCAGATAACTACGTACGGCTTGATTCATGCCTTCACAGGATACGTAGTGACACCAAGATCCCCAGTCTTTCCCCAACCCCTTAAAAAATGCCTCTTTCCCCCGTGTATGGATCTGGCCTACACAGGGTGTACTTCTCGTCCTTACCGCATGACGTTAAACTGCACAGAAAATGATGTTAAAAATGCCCCTTCCCCCATGTACAGACCAGACCTGCATGGGGTGTATATTTTCGTCCTTACCGCATGACGTTAATCTGCATGGGGTTCGTCCTTACCGCATGACGCTAAACTGCATGGAAGTTGTCCCCACCACATGACGTTAAACTGTGTAGACCCCTTTTTTCTTTCACGTGGGGTCACTTTCGCCCTTACCGCATGACATTAAACTGCATGGGGATTGTCCTCACCGCATGACGTTAAACTAAACCAACTTCGTCGCAACCCACCCAGGACACATGGCGATACGAGGTGGAGATACTTCTTACACATTTGGATACGTCCTTTCCATACATCAGGCTCCACGACCCGGATAATTATGGATCTTCATAACCACTCATGGCCATCGGAAGTGGAAAGTTATCAACCTGTGGACACCTTTGTATGACTATGCATACCATGCCCTTAGTGGCTCTACATATTGATAGCCTCTGGCCTTTCTACCAAAGTTAAGATTTCCACAGGCGACACTCTTCCTAGCTCCGTACGCTTACCAGCCTTAGAGCCCCCATACCATACCACTTGATCCAAAAGTTTATGGAGAAGTGGTTTACAAGTGAATTCCCCTTTTCACATTCAGATTTTTATAGGGTATCCTTATCTGGTTATCCTATGTGTTTGTCAGTGGTTCACATAGCGACTTGCATCAACAAATATCAAACTAGGGCTACACTACTTTGACTCAACGGACAATTGCAGTGAAGATGTTTTCTGTATACCCGGACGCCATTATCCCCACATACCGAACTCTTCACTGGGAGAAATTGCGGATCCTCATAACCATTCATGGCCATTGGAAGTGGAAAGTTATCGACCCGGGGACACCTTTGTACGACT
Source organism: Viscum album (assembly GCA_963277665.1). Lineage (NCBI taxonomy): Eukaryota > Viridiplantae > Streptophyta > Magnoliopsida > Santalales > Viscaceae > Viscum > Viscum album. Next base: position 75,077,882 of record OY728163.1, on the reverse strand, counting down.
ATGCATACCATTCCCTTAGCGGGTCTGCATAATGATTTCCCTTGCCTCATCTATCAAAGGCAAGATTTCTTCGGGCAGTTATTCTCCTAGCTCCGTACACTTACCGGCCTCAAAGCCCCCACACCATACCTCCTGATCCAGTAAAGCTCAAAGTTTCAGTTTACGACCTTCATTCCTCGCCTTGTTCTAAGTATATCAGAACATCTTGACCCAATCATCCTTCGAGTGACTGCAGCAATAGTCACTCTATGGTCCGAGCTCTATGACCGATAAACTAGGAGAACTTCATCCTCACCGCACGATGTTAAACTGCATGGATCAATGACACACTCCGGCGAGTAAGATAAATCAGCGCAGGGGGCTTTTTGAAACTTAACAAGCAACCAGGGACGAATATCCCTGACATGTCCAGATATTTCCTCGCCAAATAATAGACTTCATGGCCCGGATAATTGCGAATCCTCATAGCCATTCATGGCCATCGGATTTGGAAAGTCATCGACCCGTGGACACCTTTGTACGATTATGCATACCATGCCCTCAGCGGCTCTGCATAATGATATCCCCTAGCTCGTCCATCAAAGTCAAGATTTCCATAGGCGATGCTCTTCCTAGCTCCGTACGCTTACCGGCCTCAGAGCCCCCATATCTCCTATCCTGATCCAAAACGCCCCGGAACCATGATTTACACCATCAACCCCCTTCCACGTCTGGGAAATGTTGAGGTATTCAATCCCAGTTATATTCTGATGAAGAGAAACCTTTGAGATAATGTTCTCAGTCTTCTCCGCATGACGTTAAACTGCACGACAACCTTTAAAGATACCCCCGTCCTCGCCGCATGATGTCAAACTGCAGAGCAACCCTTAAAGATATCCTTGTCCTTACCACATGACGCCAAACTGCACGGAAGTCGTCCGCGCTGCATGACGTTAAACTGCACAACAACCTTTAATAATTCTCCTCGTCCTTACCGCATGACAGAAAAACTGCGCGGTTGAACCCATCATGGGTTCAGTAAGGAACAGAGGCTTTTCTCTGTCTTGCAGTGCATGGGTTAGACCTACACGAACCACCACCTCACACCAGCGTGAGAAATAATTACTTCACCTGTTCTCTGGAAGTTTGGTCTAGATATTTCCCCCGTATTCAGTCACACTCTCATCATAAACCATACTCTGTACTCAGAAAAAGCCGAACTCTCATAAGCCACCCCTGGTGGTTCCAAATCTCAACTTCCCTGAAGTTTCTCAGCTATCGAAAGTGGATAGTCTTTGACTTAAGGAAACATTTGTATGACTATGCATACCATGGCCTCAGCGGCTCTGCATATTGATTTCCCCTGGCTCGTCTACCAAAGGCAATATTTTCTTGGGCAATGCTTCTCTTTGTATGCCTTTTGGCCTCTGAGCCCCAATTTCTATCCCAGGATTCGGAAACCCTCTGAGCTATAGATTACCAACCTCCTCCATAATCCTACCTAAATGTGGCAGAACGTTTTTGAAAAAATTACCGAGAACCAGGAAAAGTCATTCCATTTCAAATGATGTCCCAATTGCATGACTTTAAAATGCGTCAAGCCTCAATCATCCCTTACGCTAACTAAATGCGTAGGGAGGTGGTCTCCAGATCATGCTCTTGATTAGTACAAAGGTTCCCAAAACCCTTTCAGATGTCACATTCCCCTTTTGAGTCACCCATGGTTGTTTTCATTCCTTCCCATGCCACCCATCGTGGTTTCCATAATCCAGACTTCCATGAAGTCCTCTGGCCATCAGAAATGGACAAGACTTTGACTTAAGGAAACCTTTGTATGACTATTCATAGCATTCCCTCAGCGGCTATGCATATTGATCACCTCTGGCCCATCTACCAAAGGCATGTTTTCCTTAGGCAATGCTCTTCCTAACTCTGTACGCCGATACGGCTCCCATGACTTGAGACATGCCCTACATGCCACTAAAATTCAAACATGTTTCCCCACCCACATGTGTCTGAAGGGTATTAAGACATCTTTTAATCATTTGAACCCCATTGGAGCCCTCACCCCATTATATTTGGTCAAAGTTGTTCGACCTAAAACATCAGTAATGATAGTCTTTTAGGCGGGACTTTAAACCGCTCACAGAAAAAAAAAGGCACAAAGCCTGTTAGGTTGAAAACCCGAAAAGGGTGACCTAAGAAAAATCCGGGTTATACCCGCTGGGTCTATACCAAATGGGCCCAGTAAAAATTAGGGCATTAAAAGGAGAAAAAGACAAAAAGTTTGTAGGGTTTTCTTATAAAACCCTAGAAATAGTCAGACTACGCTCGCTGGATCCCATGGTCTAGGAATAAATTATAGCTTGTTTTCCTGAGTTATGATTAGTTTTGATTCAGTGAATTGTTATTTTCACAACAATTGTTCTACGTAACAATCAAATTCCACAGCAACGAGTGATTAGTGGAGACTGTATTTCATTTCAGAAGAAAGAAAGGAGGATGTCCACAAGCCTGGGGTCTCTCTTTTATACAAAAAAGAAAGGGGGACAGGGGGTGAGTAAAACAAGGGGTAAAAAAGTAGCTCTGATAGTTACAAAGGAGCTTGACTTGCCCTCCCCACCAGATCAACGACTGCGCGGCAAAGGTCGTTGCAGGATTGTTCCAACACTGCCTTCTCCCTGGTCTCAGCCTCAGCCACCGGACAGATATGCTCCACTGCGGTTTGGAGATCATTGATCCCTTTTAGGGTGACTTCAAGACGACCATTCATAGCCGATAGCTGATCCCTCATCATCGCGGCTCATTCCTCGCATGCATGAAACTCGGAGGATAGGATGGCCGCCTGATTTCGGGAGATCACCTCCTGTGCTATCAGTTGATGGAGATTTTTTGTGGTTTCCTCCAAGGTTTGGGCCCCACAATGAGTGGTCTTGAAGTGAGTGAGTGTGCATTCACTAGAGAAAGCTTCCTCGTGGGCCATGACAACTTGGAAAGCAAGAGAATGGAAGTGTCGATAGTCAAGGCCACCCAACCCCAAACCAAGGAAGAGCTGACGAAGATCTTCAGTTTTCGTTGCCATTTCGGCTAAGGGGGTTTTGGTGATGATTTCACAGATTCAGGGACAGGCCCACCTGCGCACTACCCTATGGTCCACCATGATGCAAGGATCTTTGGTATCCTCACTAGATGATGCAAGAGTAAAGTCTGGCATGGCAGCCCACGCAGACGTGTGCTCACTAGAAGTTGGCTCTGAAGCTAGAAAGTCTGGAGCTCCTAACCCCGGTTCAGTCTTGGGGACCAAGTTTCTAAGCTCGATATTGACTGGAGGAACCTCCGAGATGGCCTCGCTGGGACCCGACACCATAGGGTCGTCATCATCCATGCACAAGAAGGATGAATTTTCCTGAACTACGGCCACCGCAGGGTTGGGAGAGGAAAGTTCTCTGAATCGCTTTGATCGGTAGGCCATCAGTCGGTCCTCCCTTGAAACTGATGAGGAAGGTGTAGTAGACATAGCAGCCACAATACCTCCCGATTTGGAAGTCTTCCAGACATCCTTCCCTAGGATCCCATCTGGATAGTATTTTACCCATGTTTTTTCATATTCCAGGGAAAGGCTGGCAGCCGCACCCATATCAGGCAGGGGAACGCTTGTGTCAGATCCCTCCCACGTCAGCATCAGCCACCACTGACGAAGTATGGCTGGATGCAGCCCTTGGGACCAAGGAGGGGGAAGGGAAGCTTGGACTTTCATGCACCCGAACTGGCGATAAAAGCGATACGGGACGTACAACTCGCACAAAGAAACATCATCAATCCATGCGGACAGAAACTCGTCCCCCAGGGAGACCATGTAAGAGTGTTCCTCCAGGCTCCCCTGGCGGTTGTCTATTAAGATGCCAGAAGGGGCGAGTAGGGAGTGAAGATGAACTGGGAGAAGTCGCTCAGGAGCTCGAGGACTTCACTAGAGTTGAGAGACTTCAAGAGAACCCCGGATATATCCAGTAGCATAGGCCAGAAGGTAGGAAGCAAGATGGTCGTGTTGTGACGATATTCGTAACAGAAACAATGGTCCGCCACCCAGCCGAACAAAAATTGAAATGGCCCGTTTAGATGGTAGGGTGACCCACCCACCTACATGTGGTTCAGTAGCTTGTAGATACGGGCCAAAGTGGGCACAGCTAAATTCACCAAGTGGCCCCCTGCTAACTCAGCTGCCATCATCAAGGTGCAGGCCCGGACACCTGGGTTAAAATCCCAGGAAGGAAATAGCCATCCGCTCAAAAACATAACAAATAGACCGTCCAACCAGAGCATAGGCGACACGCCAGGGAGTGCCTTGTAACCCCATGAAAGGTAGTCGCCTGCTTCCAGAACCGCCCAGTAAGAACCTTGAATGGTTCGTGACTGCTGGGAAGGATGAGTCCTGGGATTCTTAATCTTCGGCATAGGACCGGTGGTGTTCAGAAATAACACTATCCAAGTGTCGTAAGGAATAAGCGAGTGAGAACACAAGGCCTGACCCAGTGACTGCTCCGCCATGGTCGGCAGCTCTTTTTCCAATGAAGGCACCAGTTCAATGTCGTCCCATGCATCGGGAGTGGGTAAAAATTCGTCATACATCTCGCCAGCAATCGGCAGTCCTCCTATCTGGTAGATGTCCCAAAGAATAATGCCTACTTCACCGTGGGAAAGGTGGAAAGTATTAGTACTTGAACACCAGCGGCTGAAAAGGTCGGGCAGGATCCAAGACAGTGGGTAAACAGAAAATTGGGAAGCCCACATTGCGGAGTATAGGTTGACAGCTTCCAGAGAATCAGGAGACTCTCTACAGTGATGATGGACCCAGAAAGCCCAAGCCCAATCATTTGAGAAGAACCCGCCGGACCGAAGATCCCACCTGGGAACCCACCCCGCATCAGGATCCCTTCGAGCAAGATTAATAATAGAAGGGTATTCCTTAAGGATAGCTTTCTGAGAAAATTCTTGAGTGCACTGATCGCTTTGGGTCTAGATAGAGCCCCTCATAATAGATGTGTCCTTCGGACCAAAATTAGAGATTATCTCCCCAGATTGGGTAATATTTTCCTGAATGCATTTTGAAGGTGCTTCCAGGAAAAGAGAAGGGAGACCTTCAAAAGTAGGGGGGATAAGGACGTCGTCCTGAAGACCGAAGCCATAAAGCGGGATCCGACTAGATAATGGATAACTCAAAAGCTCCGAAGGGAGCAGGTTCTTAAATGCATTGTCATCATGAATAATGGACCGGCGAGTGTCCCATTTGACGCTCTCCGCTCTGTGAATCACAGCCGAACGTCTCTATGAAGTAGTTGAGAGGGGCTCTGCAGTAGGCCTCGGTGTAGAATGAGGGGGAACCATATTTTCTCCCTGCATAATGAGAGAAATCAATCCGGAAATAAAATCTGGACAAGAATAACCAAAATAAATGGTTAAGGAGCCTTCATAATCAAAATACGCCAGGAGGCCTTGGAGGATGGTTGAAGATTACATCATTCCGCAAACCAACCCTTCGTAAAATCAGTCCGCGAATCCCTGGCCCATAGAGCGTTGGCCAGGAAGCCGCAAACCAAGTTGGTCCGCGGAAATTCAATCTTGAGTTTATTCGGAAGGCTCAAATACTTTTTGAAGTTCAAGAGATATTTAGTCCACGGAGCATCGAAACCGTGAAGCAAGTTCCTCCGCAACCCGTCATCACTTACTTTTTAATTAATTAAGAGTAATGGTTCGCGGTTAGTAATTCGGTTCACGGGTGAAGGCGACCGTGAAGAATAAATGGTTCGCGGAATTTGTTGTCGGTCCGCGGATGAGGCACTTCGCAAAGGAGAAAAAATGCGGAGGTGAAGGAGCTCTGGTTTTGCGAAGAATTCGATAAAGAACAAGTGAGGTATCCCCGTATTTAAAGGTGTGTTCCCCTACCAGTTCCACCTTTCTACCGCAAACCATCTCAGTTTCAGGACCACTTTGAATCATAATGGCCTCCTCTTCATTCCAATCGGACCCCATTCTGATGGGGGGCATTTGTGGGGTCCTGAAAAATCCGCAAAGGAGATTTTACCCAAATCCCCCAAATAATTGGGGCAAATAATCAAAGAGAAGACACAAAAGACCGGTCTGTGAACCGGTCCATGGAAGCACAACGTGGCCAGGCACCGCGAGGCACCCCCCCCCCCCCTCCGCGAACCATTGTCATTCACAAAATGGAGGCGGAGAGCCTCTGCGGTCATGAGGCAGGATGGGCGCCAGTCCGGTTCACCATTGTGAATCGCCCCCACCACAGACCGCGTCAACCGGTTAAAGACACACCCGTCTTCGTTCACGGAATGGAGGCGGAACCCTCTGCAGCCACGGAGCACTCCCCGAGTTCGCCTCGTAGAGGAGGGGAGCGTTCAAAACCCACCGTGAATCTGGGATTGACCAGGTCAGTCGAGAACTGGGTATTTGGTTCTGGGCCTCCGCCAAAAGCACCAAATGGCCACAGATACATTCATTTCCCCACTCTATAAAAGGAGACCAAGGGGGAAAGAAGAAGAGGATCGGAGAATCGGAGAGCAAGGATCGGAGAACTGGAATCGGATTCGGAGGGAGGAGATCGGTTGAAGGAAGGCTTCGGATTTCACAAATAGCGAAATTCCCATCTGCGAACTATAGCATGTATATGAATTAATAAGGAATTGGAAAATGCATAATAATTTGGTGAACCGCGGACCTAAATAATAAAAAAAGGGGAGAACCGCGAACCATACCTCATCCAAAGATGACTTCCCTGTAGACCAGGGAGTTTATGCCTCTTTTCCCATCCGTCGTACTGCATAGCACCTTCCTCCACAGACGAGACCCCGACCAACGAGCCTTCGATTGGCGTCGCCCTTGGCCGCCACTGCCCTCCTGGAACCCTCCACGAACCACCCTGGTTCATGGATTGAACCCGAAGCTGCGAACCATCCTAGTTCACGGATTGAACCTAAAGTCGCGAACCATCCTGGTTCGCGGATTGAACCTGATGCCACGAACCGCCCTGGTTCGCAGGACGCCAATCAGTCTGCAGACCACCCTAGTTCGCGGACAGCTTCTCCAGCCGCGTGGCACTTCCCCACGCGAAGGGCACCACCACCCATACCTCTCGGTGGCTCTCCAAATACTTCGGTGTTCTCATCTCTAGATCCAGGAAAAATCTTTCCGATCTAGCTAGGTCCCCCACGGCTCCCTCATCGGCCTATCCATCAGCCTCAAGCCGAGGCCTCCGCCAGAGCCACTGGATCCGCATGGTATAACTTTCAGGCACATCAGCGCACCATTTTGATTTCACACACCCATAGTAAACAAGGGCAAAGGGGTTTCCCCGACCCTTGGGCGGACTCTCGAAGCGTGCCTAGGTTCACATTCCCATGGTAATGCGGGGTCTGTGCCCGAGATCCCCCCTTCCTGCCTCTACTCGCCAGGATGGGGGACTGCACGCTTCGGAGGTCGGGCACTTCTCCCCTCCCTAGAGAGGGGGTGGCATATCCATCCGAAGGCAGCCATCCCCATGCACCTCGGTACTTCCCCGGGTATCTCCCCGGGGAATAAGGGAGGAGACAGGAACAGGAGCACCCCCTTTCCCTCTCCCACTGGGCTTTGTCACCACCGTCATCCGTCTTGGAGTAAGCCCTGACCTTCTAGGCCTCCCTAATTCATCACCCTGGTCCGCCTTCATGCGTAAGCCCCACTCCGCTTCTCACAGACGCACCTTTCGCGACGTAATCCTCTGGTCCCTGCTGCCTCTTGTTTCTCACACTGAGAATGACTCACGTCGGCTTAGAGTAAGCATCGACCATGACATCCATCATTATGGGCTTCCTCAGAGCATAAGCCCCAAACAAAAGCGAACTACGTGGACTTTGATCCTTGCCTCCTTGACAGGGTACGTAGGAAGCCTCCATGAGGTTCAAGCCCACCACTCAGTCGTTTCTTCACGTCAAGTTCCACCCTCATCCAGCATGACGTTAAACTGTTTATTCGAACTACGTGGACTTTGATCCATGTCTCCTAGATAGGGTACGTAGGAATCCTCCCTGAGGTTCAATCCCAACAACCGGTCGATCTGATCATCCCCGCATCAGTTCATCACACCACTTCTAATGCTGCCTCAATCGAGTTCCAACCCTTCATGGTCATTAATCCAATGAGGGATGGTAAACCTCAGGAAAAAATGAATCTGAACCATTGCGTCCAGTTGACCATTTCCCACCAGAGTTGAATCCGTGGATACTATGTTTGGGGATAAACTAAAGATTCGCGAACATATGAATACGTCTTAAATCTATAAGAGAGTCCTAGACCAGGCAATAATTTCCCCCCAAAAAAGGGTGTGATGAGCCCGACTTCCCATCCTCTCGACCAATGTGAGTTCTTAAGAGTTGCTGGTCAGACCATCCAAAGAGATGATGTTCAGACCATCCGGAGAATGCCTGCCTTTGGAAAGCAGGTCCATCAATCATTGTATAGGGAACCGTTGGGTGTTTCGTGGCCGAAAACCAGGAATGAGACAAAGAGTAATCGATATTATTTGGAGATAAAATTTAACATGGAAAACTACTTAAGTAAATTCTTCTATGTTTTGGGTTACAATATTAGTTTGGATTATATTTAAATATTTTATGTACAATTGTTTATTGAATGGTATTTATTGAACTTTGGGTATTGTTGGTTTAATTTTAGAAATTAAGATTAGTATTTCTTTCTCTAAAGTATTATCCTTTTGGGGGATCATCTGATCTTGTATTAACCATTTTGTTTTTGGTTAATCTCTAAAGACAAGTTAAATATATATAGTTTATCCTTTGTAGATTATGCAATTCTAGCCCTTCAGGTGTGACCAAGTAATCTTGAATACTCATCATTTAAAAAACGAGTTGGTGGTAGAAATTTATTAAAGGATGAAATGCTACTTAAAAAGTAATTATATCCCTTTATGTTCTTAGTCATTCTCATAAATAAATTCCTCAACTTTATGAAATGGAACTTAAAACAAAAAAAACATTATCTGTTTACTTTTATTACTAGGAAACTAATGAACGTTTATCCCAACACATGTTTGTCGTTTAATTGTTGTTAACTTTCTTCTGATCTTATTTTCTATCACCCTCCACCCGAAATTGACACTTATTTTATCTTCCATAACCATGTTTTCCTACATGGAATCCTAGTATGGGTTATATCGGGTGACCTTTGTACTTCTCTTTATTTCTTTTAAAGAGATAGTTTTATAGACTCTCTTTCTGATGTGGGACTTTAAATCAATTTCCCAAGCTCAATTTTAAAATTGAGAGGATGAAATTTCCAAAATGGGGGAAGAATTTAACACCCCAATATTTCATAGTAAGTTATTTTCTTTAAATTCAATAGCTTGCACCTCACACAACACCGAGTTCTAGCGCATGACGACTTACCAAACTAGTCATTCAAAAATAGTTATGAATAGTATTAACTTAATTTTGAATTATATATATTCCATATAATTTTAACATCCATATTATGTGTTTCTTAGACATAATATAAGAACAAATTCATTTTTTCGGATAAAGGAAGTATTTTTCAAAAAATGGAATTTTACCACCTTTTAATGGTAAACCCCTTTTAAATCCAATATTTGACACTTTAATATATTCAATTTGACTAAATAAACTTCTTATCTAGAATTGGGACATAAAAAATTTAGTTTCGATAAATTTTTGGTGTTTTCTGATAACTTTCATTTTTGGGTGAATAGTGACAAAATACTAAATTTTAATTGAAAACAACTTTTTTAATCAAAATAATTTATAGTGTTAAATTATACATTTGAATGGTTTGTAAGTATAATTAGATTATATTTTTACCATTTAATCCAATGTTGGTAATTGTAATTAGTTTCACTTTGAAATTATACATAAACAACTGTCAATCTTTTGATAGTTATTGTTTCCTAAAAACATGTTATTTGTTTTGACAACGGGAATTAATTTCAAATCAATTAATGAAACTTATATGTTTTGAATTTGGTAAAATAAACATCATTTTTGAATTCATAATATCAAATATATCTTAGTCTGAAGTTTTGGTATTTTTCTGAAAAACATCAATTTTTGTTGAATAGTAAAACCACTTAGTAGTAGTTTAAAAACTGACTTTTTCATTTAAATAGAATTTTACTGCTTCTGTGAATTAAATTTAGAAAATACTAAATACATGGTTGATATTATTTTGTAAAACGCGGTTCAATATGATGAATATAATTTTTGGTGAATAGTAACTTTTTACTTTTGTTTACTACGGTTAAAGGTAAATAGGGTAATTCAAGGTAAAAAGAATATTATAATAATACTAAATTACCATAACACTTGTACTAACCTTATTGTATGAGTCATGGCCGACCATGGACATCATTGGGTCTATTTTGAGACCCCATGGAGCCACTTAAGAATGATAATGACACTTTATTTTAATTAACTTGAAGTGAAGAAAAAAATGACCTTAACAAATATCTTTTAGTATATCAACTTTTACATGGGGTTATATAAGTCATATTTTCGACTATAAATAATGATTGTAAAGATAAAACGTTTTACTAAATTATGGTAATTTTTTTATAATTTTTAGACATCAAATAAATTAAATTATTTATGACACAATAATGATGTAGTATTTAGCACATTAATAAATGATTTTAATAAATATGATTATTAATATTAAAATAATATCCAAAAACTTTCCAATTCTTATTGGATGATTTTATTTCTACCATGATTCATATTATCTTAGACTTTATTTTGTTTTGGACCATTAAAAACTGAATAGCATTATATAATAAAATAATATTTTCACACTTTCCTAAAGAGCCCCTCCTCCCCCTTATAAAAGGACACCACTACTAACCCATTCCACACACCTCTAAATCCCCTTGGCTCGTACAAAATCTGCCCAAATAATCTCTCAAGATCCCCCTATTACTCATATAAGACTTAACTTATGCAGAAGGCACTTAAATAAGTCCTTTTGGTTCAAACCAAATGAAGTTACCCAAATTAAAGGTAACACTTTCTCTTAAATTATTTTGTTTTGTTTTGTTTTATTTTGTTTTATTTTACTTCTACAACCCCCTAAACTCTTTTTATTCCTTTATTTTATAACAAAACCATTATAGTAAATATATTAGGATGTTGTTATGAGAATTAGTAAACTAAACTTACACACACCTCTATCTAATGGGTGAAGAACATACTGTTTTTGTGGATGGAAAACTAACGCCACACGAAACGATGATTGTTCGATTATCTCCTACCACCTCTCATGGTGGCCATTTAGATGAAATTGTATTTATATATTATATATATATTATGTTTATTTTTTATTTTTTCTTATTTATTTTCCATTTATATCATTATTTTATTGTTTCCATTATGGGTAAAATGGAATAATTTCATTTGAGGAAGTGCGGAATACCGCCCCCTCAAAATGATATGACTCGTTAATGCCTTATGTGGGATGCATAAAGGATGTAGTTAATGATATTATATATTATATTATACTGGAATTATAATATACCTATATATCATTATGTTTTAATTCCATTAAAATACAAAAATTGAAATGGAAGTAGCGTTGATGCGTACGTATGGCTTACCATCTCCATGAACTGTGCATTTCATTTCTTATATCCAAATGTTATGTACTGTTATAAATACATATATATACTGAGTATATAATATATATATATATATGACATCTAAATCATTTATATCATTCTGGAGATAATGTACTTTTTACCACATGGAAAAATTGTAATTATAACAAGTTCATTTTTGACTCAAGTTCCGAACATCGATAAAATATCCAATATGAACTCAAACAATTAACTATTTGTTATAGAAAGGTAATAAGTGACATAAAAGGAATAATAAACTTGAAAAATGTTCTTAATCAAGTATAAATTAAATTAAGTTTATTATTCAGGAATAACAAGGAACATACAAGACAAGTCGGACTTGAGGTAAGGGGTTTCTTATCTCACTTTTAATTCCGTGAGATTTCCATTATTCACCACTTATTTATTACATGTGGTGTGTGTACTGCCCATGATTTTATTCCTTGTTTAATATAATTTAATTTATGGATATTTACACCATCATTGTATGATCCTTCTTTCATTGGTGTATCTTCCATAAGTTATCAAATTGATAAGAAAATTTGAAATTTCAATTTCCACTCATTCGGCTTTACACATAATTCATTGATTATTTTACTCCAAGATTATGTGTGGAATCACTATTCATTTCCTTATGACATAGGTTTCACTCTACTTTGTGTGGATATACTTTTGATACAAATAATCACTCCATTTATATTTTCTCATGTCATTGATATGAACTTGATAAGAGAAATCTTAACTCAATTTCCATTCATTGAGTTAAACATCAAAGTCATTGGTGTTGTTTTTACAAGAATATGGGTGAATGTACTCTGATTGATTTACACTAAATATCCAATAATATTGATTGTATTTATATTTTTCACACATAATTATTTCATTTATTTATCCTGAACCTATGGATATGGTCTTTATAAGGAATTTCATCTCAATTTTCAATCCATTGAGACTTCTTTGTTGTTATACGCCAATTCACTTTTATATGGTGTATATAATGTACTTTGACATAATATATCATGAATACCTTTATTCTCATGATATTATAAAGTTTTTTTACCTCAATTATTTGTATTCAATTGTCTCTCTTTTGGTTAGGAACTCTAACTAAAATATCATTTAAATGTTTTAAAGATTTATTATTTTAAATATTTCTCATTAATGTCCATGTTTTAAAAATGGTTTTAAGGATTTATTTATATAGACATTAATGTTCTAAAATTAAAATTCATTTTCAAAGTTTCAAAGTGGTATGGGACACTTTTATTCAAAAATATATTTTAAATGACTTCTTGATAAATATTGGGACTTTTAAATGTTTTCAAAAAAAGGGGGATTTTTCTCTCAAGAAGTTTTGATGATTATTTTCATCTTTTTCAATATCCTTCATTATTCTCGATTGAGGTTAATTTTTTATAAAACAATATTCCATATTGTATTTAATGAGTTATGATTGACTGTGGATGTGTTATTTTTATACCATTCATGGATTATGGATAAAGTATTGATATTTTGTATGCTAGTTTTAATACGAATGTTTGTGTTATGTTTCAACCATTTCATATGAGGAATTAATTGGACTTATCAAGTGATGGGTGTATCTCTATATAGCTCCTCGATGCATCGGTAGGTCTCATGAGACAAACTAGTGTCTTGGCACAAGGCCTTGAAAAAATCTTATTTGTAGTCTTGGCATGAGGCCTTGACTATGTGGTATTGATGTATGGTATTATGCATTCTATAATTATGAGATTATATATTGATATTTCATGTGGTTATTTGACTAGTAGAATACCCATGACTATGTTTTATTATTTCATTATTTACTCAGCTCATATTCCTGCCATAAAGTGTTCATGTTTATTATTTTCAAAGGAATGTGTTTTCAATTATTCATCATGCCTAATGTTTATATTATCTTCTGCTATATTGCTTACTCTTACTGATCGTTTGATCTCACCCCTTTCTCATGTTTCATTTTCCCATCATATGAAGAATTTAGTTATGAGTGACTTGTATGAATAATCTTGTAAGCTTGGATGTTTTTAATGGAATAAATTATTGTTGTTTTTCTTTTCAAGTTGTAATGTTGAACTTATGTATGTATCTTGTTTCCAAGACTACTAAACTGATCGGTCCTTCAGGACATGATTCCTTGTATCATTCCAATGTTATGTAATAATTAACCATCTCCTAGGTAACTATGGTTGGAGCATTACAAAAGAGATGATTAAATGGATTTAATGGTGTGTTTGAAAAATGGAATCATAGAAGTGGCTTGTTTCTAGAATTGAATGTTGTGTGTGGTTAGTATGTTAGTTTTTAGTGTTGTGATTTATGTTCTTTTTTTTGGGTGGATTTTTTCTAATTTATAATATTGGTTTTGGGAATGGGATGTGTTGGGAAATAGAGAAATGGAAGGTCCCATGGTTGGTGTAGTGTGATATAGTTGTTGATGTGGTTATTTTGGAATGTATAGTTTTGTAGGAAAGAAGTGGTTGTGGATATCATGAGGGTTTTTTGAAATTCATTATGGGGATGTGGTTTAGATGCCTATGGTGTGGAATAAATTTAGTAATGATAAATTTAGTAATTCCTAAGATTGCCCAGTTAGGATCTAAGTATCGCTGAGAGGGGGAGGGGATAAATCAATGATATATTTTTCCTTTAAGTTTCTTTAATTTTGAAACATCCTTCAGCTCCTTCAAAGAGTTATGAATTTGTTGAAAACAAAAAAAATCACACATCTATAGGAACACAATAATTTGCAAGGTTCATTGATCAATAAGAGTAGTTATGTTCTTGGTATGGTTTGGAAACAATCCAATACCACACAATCCACTAGAAAATATTCAATTTGTGTGGATACAATAAGTAGGATATTCACTTACACTTGTGTAGAACTATGATCAATACAAAAGTGAAAGTGATTCATGTAACACAAAATGATGTAATACAATTTTTGTAACAAGTTAAGAAACTTTCACCAATTTATTCAAAATAAGTTATTGTGTTGCCTTTTCAACATTCACAAATATGATCTTCAACACAATTCTTCACTTTCCTACCCAAAAGAATATAATAAATTATTTTTACTTAAAAATGATACTCATTATGAAAACAAGTTGGATTCTCCAATATAATTACTCATTATTATAATTTTAGTATGCTAGAATACCACTGAAACAAATCAGAACAAATTCTGTATCAGTATGAAAATCCCAATCTGACTAAACTATCTGATGGCCCTGTCTGATCTTAGAAACATAGAATATGATCTTTCTTATTCTTCTTCTTCTATCTAGAAAACTTCCTTATGAATTTTCAATCTAGAAACTTTTTCTCTATGTAAACATTCAGTACTCTGCTTTCTCTCTATATTCATGAAAAATACAAAAAAAATTGAAAGTACAAAGTACTTCCCATTATTTATAAGTGTGCCAAATAATTTTTATATGGGATTCTGAAAATATTTCCCACTTAACCAAAATTCCTTAAATTTAAAATTTCCCTTAAAGATTGGCTCTATATTTGAATTCTTCAATGATTCTTAACTCTTCTTATTCCTTCTCAAACCTTCTCAAATCTTCTCAAAACTTTTGCTCGCTTTAGACTTTCTAAAAATTCTTCGGTTTGATTATGATTGTCATTATTATTTTCTCATTACAATGAAGATATAATATTTCTTTATTATATTGTTTTATTCCAATTGAAAAATAATCTTCCCACTCATATGATCCTTAGAAAATAATAAAACATTAAAACCTTTCTTCCATAAACATAGTCACAAATTATATAGATTCTTTCACTTCCTCGTTAACACTTCAGCATCTGCTTCAAACTTCTTTGAAAAATATTTTATCTAAACACTTCAATCTTCAAGCTCCCCTTGACAGCACTATTGTAACTACTTCAAGCTCCCCTTGACAACACTATTGTAACTACTTCAAGTAGTTCTTCCTTTCTACTTTTCCGTAGATCATTGATCCTACATCTGATAAATTTATCGATGTCCGACTACGTCAAATGATTCAGTCTCTACTTCACTCTAATAAATAGTGACAGCTTCAGTCTGATGACTCTTGACTCAATTGAAAACATATTAGAGTTATTATTTCGTTCTAGACCCAAATGACTGAGAAACAAAAAAAATCAACCTGAGGAAATTGGTTGACTACATTGTTGATCAGTCTCTAATCCCATTTTTCATCAGTCCCAAAAACATCACTTTATTTTCTTTTCACAAGTCCCAGCAGCTTCCAACAAAAATAATCATGCCTTCGATTGAATTTTTCAACCATAAATACTTCTGATAATCGGTGTCAGGATAATTCTGATGATCAGTGGAACACTATATCCAATAAACCAATATCTGCAGCTTTGACTTCAAAAACATATATTCTTTTCGGATTATGGTAAACACTAATTTATTTCATTGAATACTTGTTTCTTTTGGATTGTTGGTTTGATTGAAAACCATCATCTTCTCCTTCTCACATTTTGATCAAAACTTCACAACCTTTAAATAATTCTGCATCTGGTGATCCCATACCCATGAACTGTGACCAGAAATATTTGGTTTCACAATCTTTCTTCTCCCATAAACTTTTACTTGTATCATGAATTCCTCACGACTTTTAGAACTTTTAGGATCATCATAGCATCATCTGACTTTCAATTGAAATTATTTTAACTTTCCAACCTTCCAGCAACTTCTTTATTTCCAACCAAACCTCGATATGATTAGCATCACTTGTTCTCCCACTTTCTTTCATAAGGCATGAATCAAAATTTTCCCAGAAAACATATTATATTTGTGAGTTAAAAAATAGAAAATAATCTTCATGTTTTCATTAGAGTCATTCAAACAATGATACACTTCATCATTGCAATTCAAGATTTCTTATCAGAATTGAGGTGAGTCTGATTAACCTTTTCTCCCAGAAGAATTTTTCTTAATTATATGGACTTTCATTAGAATTTTGAGTCTAATATATTGATTATGATGGTGAGTCTGATCATTAAACTATTAAAATGTGAATTTATTTATTTTCTTTGACAAAAAAATACAACACTTTTAGTAGTAACTTATTTCTACTTCCAAAAGCAACTTTCAAACATCTTGGTCCCAACAATATCTCCCTTGGGATTTTTTTTTCAAACAAGGTTCCTAAATCACTAAACTATTTACCCTTAATCTATGTATTACTTATCAAAAATTATAATCTTAAATGAGCTAACTCATTGTTAGAAACAAGAATTATTAACATAAAAACCATGATTTCCAAAATTAGTGACTCATGAAACATCTTCAGCTTCTCTTCACAAATTTATTCACTTATCCTAATTTTCTATAAACAAAATTTTCCTACAACCACTCTAAAAAATTATAAGAATAGTTCACACAAAAACATGTAGAATTCATAGCCTACCCATAGCTCCCCTTACATACATGCTTTATTAAAAGATTTAGCACATATCAGTGGATAGATTTAGGAAATAATTATCCCGCTTGAAAACATTGTCCAGTGACTAGATGGGATAGGGGACAGAAACTCATACCTAAATCATAATGGGAAAGAGGATGGACTCCCATGTTCAACCTCAGTTGATAAAAATCTTCCTTCAGTAATGTTTTTGTAGAATGTCAACAACTTGTTCTGATGTAGGTACATACTCTAGATTCAATTCACCCTTCTCTGCATAATCTTTGATGAAGTGGTACATAATATCAATATGTTTTGAAAAATAATTTTGTACCAGGTTTTTTGTAAGGCTGATATCACTTTTATTATCACAGCCCAAGAGAAATGGTAACTTTACTTTAACAAGTATGTCTTCTAACTGAGTCTCCGTCCACATAAATTGAGTTATGGTTTGAGTGGAATCAACATACTCAGCTTCAATCATGCTAAGAGTTTCTAAATTTTGTTTCTTTGTATTCAAACTAACATGAATATATTCTATAAATAAAATCCCACAATATGTGGATCTTCGATAATCAACATTTCCTACCCAATCAATATTTTAATACCCAAACAAGTCAATAATTTCTGATCTATAATACCTAATTCTGAAATTTTATTTGCCTTAGATATATCTAGGAATTATTTTTCCATCTAATAGATGTGATTATTTTGGAGAAATCTTGTCACAACCCATCCCAAATGGTCATATTCCATGACTACCCCAAGTCCGCCTCAAATAGGCTAGGGGATGGAAACTATCACCGAGTAGGCATATCCCACAAATGGGAGTCATTTTCTTAAGTATATGTACACATGCACTCATCTCCAAAACCAAAATGATAAAAAGTAAAAAAAAATAAGTAACTAATCATTCATACCAACAATATACCAACAATAGATTATGATAGTAGAAAAATAGAAGGTAAACCGGGCTAGAATATAATCCCACCAGAAGAAAGAGTCTTTAAAAGTGAATGCACAAGCTTCTGAAACTCATCCGCAGAAAACCCTACCTAAGGGACAAGGTATCAGATAACTATTTGAAACCATGGGAGAAAACCTCAACTATCTAGTCTCTCTAATCACTACACATTTCAAGTCAACTTATGACTCCATCAAAGGTCGATCATCGGCACAAGACATGACACGTGTGGGAAAATTCCATGCAGGGGTGAGTCAAACAATACTTAGTAGGCCACACGGAAACCACAACGGAATACCACTAAAAAATACACAAGGTATACCACAAAGAAATAAATTAAGTATACCACAAATAAATAGTACATTTAGATTACACAGGTATAAGTCTATAATACGCAAAATAGGATTATCTGATGTAATCCAAAAAACACCTAATATCGATAAGACGTGTAGTCCCGATGAGACACTCAGACCCAATAAGACACATAGTCTTAGTAAGACATGTATTATTGTTAAGACATGTAGTATCAGTAAGAAACATAGTCTCAGTAATCCAAGTATTCTTGATAAGTCACGTACTCTCAAATTCATAGCCATCCACAGGATTCTGCTCGTAGCGCGTTCGTTTCGGGAGAACCTACTCCTCGGGAAATTTGATCATATGCACACTTCCATAAAAACAAATCACTTAGAGTATCTCAAAAGGACCACCTAATATCTCAACATTGAAAACAGATCATCAAACGGGCACACAGTTTGAAATTTATGGCTATTTTGGTAAAAGGGACTCACCTGAGTCCAATCTGGGTCCAACACAAACTAGCCCAGCTCCCTTAGTCTGGCCCACGTTGTGCGTCAGTTTATGTGATAAATAATGAATTCCTTGGTCATGTTCCACCTATTCCACATGGTCTTCCTTGACCATGTGTTTCCCTATTCCACGTGGTCTACCCCGAACGTGTGCCTCCCCCCTAGTACACATGCCACCCCGCATGCCACGCGGTCCCACTATCGCTGCAACCGCCCCACGGCCCATCGTTGTCGCCAACCACCCTTTTTTCTTCCACCGTACCCACACATAGCCACCGTTTCATACCACCATTGGGGTTGGTTTCTAGTTCTGGAACTCTGGTGGTCCCTTTCGTAGACCACTGGGGCTCCTCCGATGCCTTGAAAATTACACACCTGCAGATCTGGACTTGTTGGGTCTTGATCTACAATGTTTCATCCTCTATAGTCGATTTTCCTCTGATATGGGGGTCTGATCACATTCAGAGCCTCCTAATAAGTCGATCTATGACCATGAGGGTCCAACAGTGAAGAACGCTAAGAATAGGGAAAGAGAAAGGCACCAAGAACATCTTAGGAATGAACCTCGGCCTTTGTTCCTGTCAGCCTGGATTTTTTCTCATTAGAGGGATGAACGAAGACGGTAACAAAACTCCCATTAACAATTCCTAATACTAACCATACCTCAATAATTATCGAATTGTGGATCAACATGTTTATTGGTTGGTACGCATTCGTCATTGATTCTAAGAAAGGGGAAGAAATCACAAAGAGATCAAATGCCCTACCTAGGTTTGGACCACTCACTGAGGAAGATCAATCATCATGATGTCATCATTGGTGAGATCCTTTGAATCTGAGGCATGTTGTTGATCATCAATCCACGTTTTAATATCTGATCCATCATCACCATCGATAGGACTTTGTTCTCTATGTCTTAGGGTAATTCCAAGGTTATGGTGATGACCCTGGATTCCTAAAAAATATAATAAAAATAAAATGATTCATTGCATCGAAATAAAATATTTTTAGTAAATATTTTATTACTAATACATCCAAAAACTAACCTTCACGGCCAACCGACACTGGTTGATGTTAGGCCCCTCCTAAGGTAAAATTGTTTCTCTGAATGCAATATTTCCCTTGTATTTTTTATCTAGGAACCCATTTAGAAGTTATTTGTTTATTTCAAGAAAACTACTCACACACTTTATTAAAAACTAAAAAAAATAAACGAATTGTTCCCGGAACACTAGGCCTTAGAATCACACAGAGTCGCAGCGCCTTGTTTCAGAATTTTTTCAATTATTTTATAAAAATAATACATAGAAATTTAGATATGTTACATTCTCCCCACCTTAGGGGTTTATGTCCCTGAAATCCAAAACAAAAGGTTATAAAAAATGAGGGTACTAGGAATGAATCTGAGCCTCCTGCTCCTATGTGATCTCTTAGAGATTTCTGTGATGCCACCGAACACGCACCAGAGGAATCTACCACCCAAAAAATATCATCTACTATCAATCCTCAACCACCACTGGGTACTCCACAAAAGACCCATCATCAATTTCCAGCTCACCTCAGTCAATGACGTGCAATTGATCATGCACATACCCCATCAATTGTGACACGTGGAACATATTGGGCACACGCTCTAATTATGGAGGTAGATCCAATTGGTACACCACCTCACCAGCTCTAAGTGGTATTGGGAAAGGGCCAATGAACATCATAGATAGATTATTGGCCTGGAAAAATCTACGTATCCCGCGTCGAGGAGAGATCTGGAAGAACATATGGTATCCCTCCTCAAATTATTAAGGGCTCTGTCACCAGTTAGTATAAGACTTATAACAGCTCTGTGTAGCCTACATCCACTCTTAGATGACCTAAACCTTCTATGTAATTTCTTTCACCAACTCTGGGCCCATGAGTGTTGACTCTCTTGGGTCCATCTAGAAATTTGGTGACCTACAAAGTCGCTCGTACAAGGCCTCAAATGGTGACATATCGATGGTGGAATGGTAGTTTTTGTTGTGAACAAACTCCACTAGGGGTAGGTGATCCTACCAACTACAGGAAAAATCTAAGATTCAAAAACGTATCTTGTTTTCCAAAACCTATATGGTCCGCTTAGTCTGTTCATCTTTATGTGGGTGAAAAGTTGCTCTCAAGCGTAACTGAGTCTCAAACACTTCCTATAATCCCTTCCACAACCAGGATATGAAATGGGCATCATGATCTAAGACTATTATTAATGGAAATCTATGGAGTCAAAATTTCTACTTCATGTAGTGTCATGCCAAGATCTCTACTGAACTTTTCTCCTGAATCGCTAAGAAGTGGGCCGACTTGGTGAGTTTGTCAATGATCACCCAAATGGTATCATGCCCCATGGACGTTCATGGTAACCCTATCACGAATTCCATTGATATGTCATCCCACTTCCACTCTATCACCACAAGGTGTTGGGTAAAACCCACTGGGACCTAGTGCTCAGTCTTCACTTATTAACAAGTAAGGCATCTAGAAATAAACTCTTCCACTACCTTCTTTATCCCTGGCCACCAAAACTAACATTGGAGGTCCTAGTACATCTTCACCACAATAAAATGTAGAAAAAAATGGTATATATGGAACTCCCTCAAGACCTCCTCCTGTAAATCCACGGTTACTACTATGCATCCTCTTAAAAGAACAATGTGCTCCATACATTTCGAATATCCATCAGGGAATTGTCATTGTCTACAAGTTGTGCCTCCCTGACTCGTTGTAAGATTGGAGGGGTGACAACCATCAACTGAAGGTAAGATGCTCCATCTCCATCCACAAAGGATATATAAAATAAGGCCAACTTCTTTGATTCCATGTTAAGAGTATCTTACACCACATTCCCCTTCCCAAGAGTATAGACAATCTCAAAGTCATAGCCCTAGAGGAACTTTTTCCATCGCCTCCATCTCCAGTTCATATCCTTCTGAGAGAAGATATACTTGAGACTTAAAGTAGATGATAAAATTCTTAACCATGAGGTAGTGTCTCGACATCTTCAATGTGAAGACTACAACTACTAATGCAAGATCATGGGTCATGTAGTTCTACTCATGTGGTATCTACTATTGCGAACCATAGGTAATAAATGTTTTCCCCTACATCAAGCCACAACCAAGATCGGTTCCTGATGCATTGTAGAACACCCTGTACTCAACACCCTCCTCTGTAAATCTCAAGATTATAGTACTCATCAATCTCTTCCTCAACTGTTGAAAACTCTCTGGGAACTTCTTCATCCACATGAAAGGCTACCATTTTAATTTCAAAGATTTCAAGGGTTCTACTACTCTATAAAATTTGGGTACAAACCTCTGATATTACATAGCCAAACCAAGGAAACGTTTCACCTAAATAACACTCTCGGGTGGTTCCTAAGCAAGCATCGCCTCTATCCTTGTTGAATCCACTACAAATCCAACCTCTGAAATGATGTGTCCTAGAAAATGGACCTCTAAAATATAGAACATACACATATAGAGATTCCCATAAAGCTGTTTTTAACACCTCAAGATTCCATGGTATGTTTCCCTTTGAATAATGCAATAGCTTTCATTGTACATAACATCGAGATTCTAACACACCGCGACCAATCAAACTAGTCGTTATGAATAGTAATACCCACTTTTTGAAATTTTATAAATTTTATTTTTCAAAATTGAATTCATTTTTGAATTCAGAATATCAAAATTAGCTTAGGGTAAATTTTTTGTATTTTTCTAAAAACTTTCAATCTTTGATGAATAGTGAAAAACACTACGTTATTGGCTAAAAAAAAATTTTTATTTAAATAGTTATTTATTTTATTTAAATTTATTTAAGGTCAAAATAGATACATAATACCAATATAAGTTCAATGTAATTCATTGGATTCATTTTATAATAAGTTTAGATATATAAAAATTTTATTGAACTTTTTACCGTCTTTTACCCACCTTCTAGGAGCATTTTCAAATTTGCATAAAACATAATTTTACCGCTTCTGTGACTTGAATTTAAAAAATAAAAGATACACGGTTAATATCAGTAAGTAAAATTCATTTCAATAAGATGAAAACAATTTTTGGAAAATAGTAACTTTTGACTTTTATTTACCACGGTTAAAAGTAAATAGGGTAATTAAGGGAAAAAATGATATCATAATTACCCTAACCCATGTCCTTATTATATTGGATAAGTATAATTCGACCAAAAACAATAATATGAATAAAATATGATCCTCTTTGGTCTACTTGGATTACATTAGGACATTTATTATTATTTTATTTAAAGAAGAGTTAAAAGAGTTAAATTCAAAGTTTAATAACTAAACCATTTTTATTATGGGGTTACATATAAGATAAATTCGACTATAAATATTAATTATAAATATAAAAATATTTCCTAGATAATGGTATTTTATTTACAATTTTTAGACATTAAATAATTTAATTTATTTATCACACAATGATGATACGATAATTACCTTATTAATGAAATATTAAAATAATTGATATTATAAATATCCAAATAAATATAATTTATGACTTTTGATGAATTACACTAATTTTATAGGTTAATATGACATTTCATAGTTGATTAAATATTTTTTTTAAGTAATCATGTTGTTATGATTTTCACAAAAACCGAATATTAAATAGTGTCAAAATTGACATAATTGATTTTTTAAAACAAAAACTATATTATTAATTGGTATAATATTCCTAAAAATATAAGATTAGTGAAAATTACTTATATAAGGTTATATATATTAATAATGAACCACTTGGGGTTCCCTTTTCTTGTTATAGTAAGTTTATTAACCATATAATATAAAAATACAAAGAGACATGGTAAATGTCTAACTATTTAACTAAGAGTTAAATCTAAAAGATAAGGTTAATATGGTGATATAAACCTATATAAAACCTATTGTTTTAGAGTTTTTCGACACATCCCCACCATAAACTCGAAATAAATCATTTTTGAGCAATTATAAACAGAAAATTATTTTATTATAAAATAATATTTAAAGATTTTCCTAAAGTGACCCTCACCTATCTTATAAAAGGGTACTTCCCCTTCTCTTAATTTCACACCTCCAAATCCATTTTTCTCAGCCAAACCCTGCCTAAATATCCTCCCAACTTTCCTCCCTTCATCCAAGAGGAATTCATTTGGTTATAAAGCCAACCTAAGAATCCCTTTTGATCAAATTATAAGGAACAACCCGAAGAAGAGGTAAATATTTCATCACCTCTTTCAAGTTCTTTTCTTCTTCCACTTCCTCTTTCTTTGTAGTTTCCATTATAAAATAATAAATCCAGTATATTATAAATATTTTGATGTTTTTATAAAAATGGTACAACCATATTCATTATTCTATACAGCATATGAATGACAATGTTACCATATGTACGTACGTACAACTTACCATCTCCACATCGTGGTGTAGTTTGTTATTCAAACACTTCATTATTTGGATGGGTATAATAATGAGTATAACTGATGTAAATAATAAATATAACATTTTAATGATTCTTTATATATGATATACCATCTGATTACATACGATTTCACCATAAATATAATGATATTTTCGGTCGTACGTACGTACAGATTACCGTCTCCATGAACACGATGAGATTCATTTCCCGTCATAATCATTCAAGAATAATTTTCATTTTATGATTAAAAATAATGTTTACGAACATAATATAATTTTTTATATTTATAAAATACATCTTATCCATAACAAACATGTCTTACTTAACCAATCATATAAAGGAAAATTAATTAGTTAATACCCAAAACGATGATACTACTAAAATATTATTAACAAAGAAATATTAGAGGATCATATATGATATAATATTTATGTATATAGTTCCTGTATAATTTAATAACAATGTTTTAACTATTATATAGGAGTTTAACATACCATCGACTAAGAAAAATTACAAGGTAAGGGTTAATTTAAAAATCTCTTTATTATCCAAGGTTGTTTTTACGTAAGTATCTACTGGGACCTTTTTATCATCCACATCCAGGTTTCCTTAAAAATGTATTTCAAAACATTTTTACTATTTACTAGACTGTGGGTTAAAGTAATTTATACCATTATTTGGCCTTATATTTTTTTAAAGGAATCTTTCCATCGTTTTCCAAACAAGGAACTTTATGACCTTTTTGACAAAATTAAGGTAAGAATGTTTTTTTAACTTATACGGTGAGTGCGGTTATTTTCCTCCATTATAACATCATTGAAGCTTCTGTTACAATATTATAAGAATATTTTCAAAATAAATGTTTTCTTTTATTATTATGGGACTCTTAAATTATTTCAAAATAGAAAGAGATATTTCTCTTAAATAGTTTTGATTTCATCTATGTCAACATCCTTTGACAAATTTTACACTTGTTTGAAGTTAATTTATTATGATACAAATATTCTAAATTGTATTTAACATTTTGTGATATGTTTGATTGTGGATGAGTTATTTTTATACTATTCATGGTTTATTGTTAAAATATTGACATTTCGTATGCTAGTTTTAATATGAATGTTTATGTTATATTTCAACATTTTCATATGAGGAATGTATTGGACTTATTATGTGATGGGTGGAGCCTGCAATAGCTCCTCGATGCATTGATAGGTCTCATGAGAAAATTAGATGTGGAATTGGCCAAGGCATTTCCCAATTTAATATATGATTTTGGTCGATTCCTAAATCATTTTTAGACGTCTTAGAAGAGGCCTTGACAAGATGTTTCAGAAAGTATGGCACTATACATTCCTTCATTATGAAAATAATAATGATGGTTCTTGTGGTTATTTGACTAGTAGAATACCCATGACTATTTTTTATTATGGAATTATTTACTCTGCTCATATTCCTGTCATAAAGTGATTATGTTTATTATTCATAAAGGAATTTGTTTTGAATTATTCAGCATGCCTAATTTTTATGTTATCTTCCACTGTATTGCTTACCCTTACCGAGAGATTGAGCTTACCCCTTTCTTATGTTTCATTTTCTCAGGATATGAAGAAGTTAGTTATGAGTGACTTGCAAGTATAATCTAGGAGACTTGGATGTTTCTAATGGAACAAATTAGTGTTGTATTTCTTTTCAATTTGTAATGTCGAACTTATGTATGTATCTTGTTTCCAATAATACTAAAATGATAATTCTTTAGGGACATGATTACTTGTATCATGCCAATGTTATATAGTAAATAACCAACTCTGGGTAACCGGGGTTGGGGTGTTATAGTTGGTATTAGAGGAAGTTTAGTATAAACCTTGGAAACTATATTTAGAAAAACTCTGATTATAACACATTACCCTAAGATAGACTTTGAGGATTAGTATAGAAGAACTTCTTAAAATTTTGGTACTGTAGAGATTTTGTGAGTTTTTTAAGAAATGCATCCCTATCTAGATATAAGTAGGTAGAGGTGGCTCTAGCACAGATGTACCTATAGGTAAAACCCGAAAACACCACTTTGAGCTAGACTCGAACGAGAAATGGTGCACGACAACAGGCCTTTCTTCACTCTTGGTTATGACACTCACAGGGGATATGCTTAGGATAATTATCATTTTATTTAAAAACCATTATGAAAAATTTGTGAGTATATAACTGCTCAAAGAAAACATTTTTATGATTATGGATTATATCTATAAACTGTTCCATTTATGCTAAGTGTTTTACAAGTTCAGAATTATGTATTATGGTTCATAAACTAATCTACTATATGAAATTATTTAGAAATGGCGCCTAGTGAAAGAAATAGAAAATGTATTAATACACGTAATCCATGTAGGGATTTCCCTCCTGCTCAAGATAATTATAGCAGAGCTGGTGATGCAACTGGTGTAGATGATCTTTTCACCATACTGGGAGAACTCACATAGGTTATGAATAATAACCTTACCCATATGGAGCACCTTGATCCACAACGTGGAGGATCAATGTTAGATCGCTTCATTAGGCAACGACCACCAACATTCATTGGGTCTACAAATCCATTTGTAGCTGAACAATGGATAAGTTCCTTAGAGAAAATATTTCATTCTTTGGGGAGTAGCTAAAGGGAAAAAGTTTTCATGTCATTTTATCACCTCAACGGAGATGCATATCAATGGTGGTCATTAATTCAAAACACAAATGAGGATTAAGAAGTATCAAGTATGGAATGGAGGGAGTTTAAAGATATTTTCTTAAAAATACTTTCCCCATGACCATCAAGCGGATATGGAAAGGTAATTTATGAGTCTGAGACAAAAGGAGGATAAGAATGTCGCAAAGTATGAAGAAAATTTTACAAGGTTATCAAGGTATGCTGCAGATAATATATGTAACCCAAGAAGCAATATTTATCATTTCTTTGATGGGTTAAAACCATTTCTTCATCAACCATTAGTCTCGGAATCCTTCTCATCGTATGAAGATATTTTCTCATGTGCTATCAAGACAGAAAATGAATTCTCTAAGTCTTACGACTTTAAAGAAAAGCAAGAGAAGAAGAGATCTTATGAACACTCTGGGAAAGGAAATAAGGAAACAGGGAAGAAGGGAAGAGTTCAATTTCCACCCTGTGATAATTGTGGAAGGAAATACCCCGGTTTCTATCTAAAAGGAAAAGGAGTATGCTATAAATGTGGGAAAAGAGACTATCTTTTTAGTGATTGTAAGGGGAAGAAAAAAGATATCAATGTTCAATGCTACAATTGTAGGGAGATGGGACATTATGTAAATGAATGTCTTAAGCGTTAGGGAAACTTACCTCGGAAAAGGCCAAGGGATCAAGGCCAAGCTTATGTGATCACTGCTGCTAAGGTTGAAGCTCCAAAACACGTGGTGGTAGGTAATTTAATGGTTTCCTCAAGTTTAGCCAATTCTTTATTTGATTCTAGATCATCGCATTGTTTTATATCTTCCCAGTTTTCTAGGAAAATTAGATATTTCCAATTTGATTTAACAAGGGAGTTGTCAGTCAAAAATCCTAAGGGAAGTATCATTACAACAAAGTTTTGTGAATAATTCCTCATTAAGGAATATAAATGATATTTATCTGCTGATCTAATCACCATACCCATGATTTAATTTGATATAATCCTCAGTATGGATTGGCTTTCAGACCATGATGCAAAAAAATTATTGTAAGAAGAAGGAGGTTACAATTCTCGATGATGATAAGGAGTACCTTATCTTTAGAGCAGAAACATCACCATCTAATTCATATCTAGATCTACCCCGAGTATATCTAATAAATTCAATCATTGGGGAGGATGAGATTGAAATTATTATGGGTGAGGAAAATAATGTTCAAATAGAGGAAATACCTATTGTTCAAGAATATGTTGAAGTGTTTATAGAGAATTTACTTGAACATCCTCTAGAACGAGAAATTGAGTTTTCCATTTATTTAATTCCTATCTCAAGACCCATATCAATTACCCCTTATAGAATGGAAACTGTGGAAATAGTGGAACTAAAGAAAAAACTATAGTAATTGAGTAATAAGGGATTTATTTACCCTAGTGTTTCTCTATGGGGAGCTCCTGTCCTTTTTGATTAGAAGAAAGACGGATATATGAGGTTGTGCATTGACTAGAGGGTGATTAATGCTATAACAATAAAGAATAAGTATCTCCTACCTATCGTTGATGATTTATTCGACCAATTTCATGGAGCTCAATATTTTTCAAATATTGACCTTTGATCTAGATATCATCAGTTGTGTGTGAAGAAATAAGACATTCCAAAAACAGCATTTCGAACCAGGTACAGGCATTATGAGTTTATAGTAATGCCTTTTGGATTGACCAATTAACCCTCTATCTTCATGGATCTAATAAATAGTGTTCTGAAGGAATATCTTGATGAATTTTTAGGGGTATTTATTGATGATATCTTGGTATACTCCAAAATCTACGATGATCATGAAAATCACTTGCGCATTATTCTAAAGACTCTTAGAAGAAATGCATTATATGAGAAGTTTAGAAAGTGTGAATTCTGGCTTCAAAAGATTTATTTTCTTGGCCATATTTTCTCTAAGGGTAGAATATCTGTTGATCCTTTAAAGACCAAGGCAATCCAAGAATGGCCAGCACTGACGAGTATAACTGACGTACGCAATTTTATTGGTTTAGCAGGTTATTATTGACGTTTCGTCCAGAATTTTTCCCGGTTGGCTAACCCATTAACCCAGATCACACGTAAAGGGGTTAAATTTGTTTGGAAAAAAGAGTGTGAAGAATGTTTTGCAGAACTGAAGAGATGATTATTCAATTCTCCTATCTTGACTCTACCATCAGGGAACGATGGG
Organism: Viscum album; assembly: GCA_963277665.1. Classification (NCBI taxonomy): domain Eukaryota; kingdom Viridiplantae; phylum Streptophyta; class Magnoliopsida; order Santalales; family Viscaceae; genus Viscum; species Viscum album. The sequence goes on along the minus strand of OY728163.1, from coordinate 75,048,665 downwards.
TTTATTATTTATAGTGATTCTTCAAAGAAAGGACTTGGTTGTATCCTTATGAAAAATGATAGAGTTATTGACTATGCATCACGGTAGCTAAAAATTCACGAGCAAAACTATCTCACTCATGATCTTGAGGTAGCATCTGTAATCTTCACTCTGAGGATATGGAGATACTATCTTTATGGAGAAAAATGTGAGATTTATGCTGATCACAAGAGTTTGAAGTATATTTTCTCACAAAAAGAACTAAACATGAGGCAAAATAGATGGCTTGAATTACTCAAGGATTATAATTTCACAATACTTTACCACCTGAGGAAGACAAATAAGGTGGAAGATGCTTTGAGAAGAAAGGATCATGGAGTTTTGAACAAGATAAGAGTTGAAAGGGATCCCATTTTCATGGATCTAGTAAAGATGAATATGGGAATAACCATGGAAGGTGAAACATCAATACCTTTTAAAATGGTTTCCAAACCATCTTTACAAGAAAGGATAAAAAATTCTCAGACTGATGATGAGGAGTTTCAAAAGATGATTAAAGCTTTAAATGATGGGAGATTTAGTGACTTCGTATATGAAGATGGAATTTTGAAATTTGGGAAGAGACTTTATGTTCCCGGTATACCTAACCTAAAAAGGGAATTGTTGGATGATGCTCATAGCTCCAATTTCTCTATACACCCTGGGAGCACCAATATGTATAGATATTAGAAGGAACATTTTTTGTGGGACAACATGAAAAGGTAGATTTCTGATTTTTTGTCAATATGTATGGTTTTCCAACAAGTGAAAGATGGAAGACAACATCCTAGAGGAGTCATGCAACCTATTCCCATACCTGAGTGGAAATGGGATGATATTACGATGGACTTTTTCATGGGGATACCAAATAATCCTAGAAGGAATGATGTAATATGGGTCATTGTTGATCGTCTTACCAAGTCAACACATTTTCTTGCTATAAGCGAATATTTACCACTTGAACGTTTCGCAAGACTGTATATTAATGAAGTTGTAAGACTTTATGGAGTACCCCTATCAATTGTTTCTAATCATGATCCCCATTTTACATCAAGATTCTAGAAAAGTCTTCAGAAAGCCCTAGATACTAAACTTTGTCTGAGCACTGCCTACCACCCTCAAACTGATGGACAATCCGAACAGACTATTCAAACCTTAGAAGACATGTTGAGATCTTTCTCACTTAACTTTCAAGGTATGTGGGATCAATATTTACCTCTGGTAGAATTTTCCTATAATATTAGCTTCCATTCAAGTATTTAGATGGCACCATATAAAGCGTTATATGGAAATAGATGTTGCACACTAACTTGTTGGGATGATGTTGGTGAAAGAAAACTCGTAGGCCCAAAACTTATTGAGGAAACAATGGAAAGAGTGAATATTATCCAAACCCACATCAAAGCATCCCAAAGTAGGCAAAATATATGTGCCGATAACCAAAGGAAGGATTTGGAATTTTAGGTAGGAGATTACATTTTCTTGAAGGTATCTCCATGGAAGGGAGTTATATGATTCGGTAATAAGGGTAAATTATGTCCCAGGTACATCGGACCTTTCGAAATTCTAGAACAAATTGAGGTTGTAGCTTACTGTTTCACAATGCCACCAAGTCTCTCCAAAGTTCACAATGTGTTCCACATATCACTATTGAGAAAATACATGTCTGATCCAACGCATGTACTCACCTATGAGAAAATTGAACTGGAACCTGATTTGTCTTATTGTGAAGAGTCTGTCAAGATTCTTGATACCATAGAATAAGTGTAGAGAAACCGGACGACTCGTCTAGTAAAGGTTCTATGGAGAAACCATAAAATGAAAGAGGCAATGTGAGAACTAGAGGAACTTATGATGAAGAACCACCCAAATATTTTTGTGCGGTAGTATTCTAGAAATTTCGACGATGAAATTATTTTAAGTAGGGAAGAATGTAACACCCCAAGCATCCATGGTACATTTCCATTTAAATAATGCAATATCTTGAATTGTACGCAACTTCGAGATTCTAACACACCGCGAAAAATCAAACTAGTCGTTATGAATAGTAATACCCACTTTTTGAAATTTTTTAATTTTATTTTTTAAAATGGACATTATTTTTTAATTTGGAATATCGAAATTATCTTAGGGTGAATTTTTTGTATTTTTCTGAAAACTTTCATTTTTTGATGAATAGTGAAAAACACTGCATTATTGCTTAAAACCGAATTTTTATTTAAATAATTATTTATTTTATTTAAATTTATTTTAGATAAAAATATATACATAATACCTATATAAGTTAAATGTAATTCATTGGATTCATTTTATAATAAGTTTAGAAATATAAAAAGTTTATTGAACTTTTTACCGTCTTTTACCCACCTCCTAGGAGCATTTGCAAATTTGCATAAAACTTAATTTTACCACTTCTATGAGTTGAATTTCAATAATCCGAGATACACGGTTAATATCAATAAGTAAAATTTGGTTAAATAAGATGAAAATAATTTTTGGAGAATAGTAACATTTGACTTTTATTTACCACGGTTAATTAAGGGTAAAAATGATATCATAATTACCCTAACACATGTCCTAAATATATTGGATAAGTATAATTCGACCAAAAACAGTCTTAGTAATAAAATATGATCCTATTTGGTCTACTTGTATTATATTAGGACATTTATTATTATTTTATTTAAAGAAGAGTTAAAACAGTTAAATTCAATGTTTAATAACTAAACCATTTTTAATATGGGGTTACATATAAGATAAATTAGACTATAACTATTCATTATAAATATAAAAAGATTCCCTAGATAATGGTATTTTATTTATAATTTTTAGACATTAAATAATTTAATTTATTTATGACACAATGATGATGCGGTAATTACCTTATTAAAGAAATATTAAAATAATTGATATTATAAATATCCAAATAAATGTAATTTGTACATTTTAATGAATTAAACTAATTTTCTAGGTTAATATGACATTTTAGAGTTGATTTAATTTTTTTTTTTTTGAAGTAATCATGTTGTTATGATTTTCACAAAAACCAAATACTAAATAGTGTTAAAATTGACATAATTGATTTTTTAAAACAAATACTATATTATTAATTGGTATAATATTCCTAAAAATATAAGGTTAGGAAAAATTACTTATATAAGGTTATATATATTAATATTTAACCACTTGGGGTTCTTTTGTCTTATTATAGTAAGTTTATTAACCATATAATATAAAAATACAAAGAGCCATGGTAAATGTATAACTATTTAACTAAGAGTTAAATCTAAAAGAAAAGGTTAATATGGTGACCTAAACCTGTCTAAAACCTATTGGTTGGGAGGTATTAGACCCATACCCACCTTATCCTCAAAATAAATCATTTTGGAGCCATTAGAAATGGGGAATTATTTTATTATAAAATAATATTTCAAGCTTTTTTAAAGTGACCCTCACCTCTCTTATAAAAGGGTACTTCCCCTTATCTTAATTTCACACCTCCAAAGCCATTTGTCTTATCCAACCCCTGCCCAAATATCCTCGAAACTATCCTCAATTCATCCTATAGGACTTCATTTAGTCATAAATCCAACCTAAGGAGCCCTTTTAGTCAAATTAAAATAAAGAACCCGAAGAAGAGGTAAATATTTCATCACCTCTTTCAAGTTCTTTTCTTCTTCCACTTCCTCTTTCTTTGTGGTTTCCATTATAAAATAATAACTCCAGTATATTATATATATTGTGATGTTATTATAAAAATGGTACAACCATATTCATTATTCTATACATCATATCAATGACAAAGTTACTATACGTACGTACGTACGGCTTACCATCTCCATGTCATGGTGTAGTTTGTTATTCAAACACTTCATTATTTAGATGGGTATAATAATGAGTATAACTGATGTAAATAATAAATATAACATGTTAATGATTATATATATATGATATACCATCTGATTACATATGATTTCACCATCAATATAATGATATTGTCGCTCGTTCGTACGTACGGATTACCGTCTCCATGAACGCGATGAGATTCATTCCCCATCGTAATCATTCAAGAATAATTTTCATTTTATGATTAAAAATAATGTTTAAAAACATAATATTATTATGTATATGAATCAAATACATCCTATACATAACAAACATGGCTTACGTAACCAATCATATAAATGAAAATGAATTATTTAACACCCAAAATGATGATACTACTGAAATATTATTAACAAAGAAATATTAGAGGATCATATATGATATCATATTTATATATATATTTCTTGTATAAATTAATAACAACGTTTTAACTATTATATAGAATTTTAACATACCATCAACTAAGGAAAAGTACAAGTTAAGGGTTAATTTCACAATCTCTTTATTATCCGATGTTCTTTTTACGTAAGTATCTACTGGGACATTTTTATCATCCACTTCCATGTTTTCTTAAAAATGTATTTCAAAACATTTTTAATATTTAATAGACTATGGGTTAAAGTTATTTATACCCTTATTTTTACTTACATGTTTTGAAAGTAATCTTTCCATCGTTTTCCAAACAAGGTACTTTATAACCTTTTCGAAAAAATTAAGGCAAGAATGTTTTTTTAACTTATACGGCAGGTGCGGCTATTTTCTGCCATTATAACGTCATTGAAGATTCTGTTACAATATTAAAAGAATATTTTCAAAATAAATGTTTTCTTTTATAATTATTTGACTCTTAAATTATTTCAAAATAGAAAGATATATTTCTCTCAAATAGTTTTGATTCCATCTATGTCAACATACTTTGATAAATTTTACACTTTTTTGAAGTTGATTTATTATGATACAAATATTCCATATTGTATTTAAGTTTTTTCGGTATGTTTGGCTTTGGATGAGTTATTTTTATACCATTCATGGTTTATGGTTAAATTATTGACATTTTGTATGCTAGTTTTAATATTAATGTTTATGTTATATTTTAACCTTTTCATGTGAGGAATGTATTGGACTTAGTTTGTGACGGGTGAAGCCCGCTATAGCTCCTCGATGCATCGGTAGGTATCATGAGACAATTAGATGTGGAAATGGATGGGTCCCTTTCCAATTTGATATATCATTTTGGCCGAGGCCTAAATCATTTTTAGACATCTTGGTTGAGGCCTTGACAAAATGTTTCAGAGTGTATGGCATTATACATTCCCTAATTAGGAAAATAATAATGATGGTTCATGTGGTTATTTGACTAGTAGAATACCCATGACTATGTTTTATTATGGAATTATTTACTCAGCTCATATTCCTTCCATAAATTTTTCATGTTTATTATTTGTAAAGGCATGTGTTTTGAATAATTCAACATGCCTAATGTTTATGTTATCTTCCATTGTATTTCTTACCCTTATTGAGTATTTGAGCTCACCCCTTTATTATGTTTCATTTTACTAGGATATGAAGAAGTTATTTATGAGTGACTTTCAGGCATAATCTAGGAGACTTGGATGTTTCTAACGGAACAAATTATTGTTGTATTTCTTTTCAAGTTGTAATGTTGAACTTATGTATGTATCTTGTTTCCAATAATACTAAACTGATCGGTCTTTCGAGACATGATTCCTTGTATATTTCCAACTTTATGTTGTAAAGCGCTGACTCTGGGTGACTAGGGTTAGGGTGTTACACTGGTGCTCTTGAAGTTTTTCCAGGACCATCCTCAAGTGCATCGTGTACTCCTCCACAAACATCTAGTACACTAGGATGTCATCACTTTAGACCACCACAAACTGGTCTAAGTAAGGTTGGAAAATCTGATTCATGAGTCCCATGAATACTACAAGGGTGTTCATCATGCTAAACAACATCACCAAGTACTCATAGTAGCTATAAAAAAATATGAAATTCATCTTCAGTATATCCTCATCCCATGATTGAAGATGGTAAAATCCAGATCTGAGGTCAATCTTTGAGAACCACCTCACTTCTTTTAGCTGATTGAAGAGGTCATCAATCCACGGGAGTGGATACTTATTCTTCATTGTAACCAAGTTCAGGTGTCAAAATTCCACACATAACCTCAAGGTCGTGTCTACCTTCTTGGAAAACAAAACTGGGGCATCCCCTGGTGAAACATTAGGTCTCGCAAATCCCTTCCTCTATAAGTCCTCCAATTGTACACTCAACTCATGAATCTCTATGGGAACCATCTGATATTAAGTTGTAGATATCAGTGTTGTACTGGGGTATAGATAAATATATAAGTTTACCTCCCTATTAGGAGGTAATCCTGGAACATCCTTAATAAAGATGTCCTTGTATTCCTCTACCATTGTAGGAAACTGGGGACTCATATCATCAACTGCACTAAGGTTCAAGCTAGCCAAATAATGTGTGATCAGCTTCACCCTCTTATGTGTGAGTCTATTATGTGCTGCTTCGATTTCCTTTTCACTAACAAAGGAAAACATATTCCCATAACTATAGACACCCCACACTCCACACCTAAGACAGTCAATCTGAGAATGCACTTTGGATAACCAATCCACATCAAGAATAATGTTGTATGGCCTCAATGTCTCTACCAAGATATACCAACCGAAACTCTCACCACAAAGATTAAGGTAACACATTCAGCACCAGTGTTTGATCATCAAATCCACTCATGTATGAGTCTCTAAGAATAAGGGTTTAGTTAATGGTTCAACTGAAATCTTCAAGTCTTGAACAAGGGTCGTGGTAAGAAAAGAATGACTGGAACCTATGTCTATCAAAACTAAAGATATAGTGAAAATACATATATTATACCTCTAGTCATCCCTGGAGCCTTGGGGTTATAAGACTCCATCACCTGGAGCTAGCCTCATCCTTGTCCACCAGCTCCCTGAGCCTCTTGCGGACCACCTGGGGGTGGTGGTGGTAATACCTCAAACCCTCGTCCACCTCCTAAAACCCTGTATGCTCCTCTACCATGTCTTCTGATATGAAAACCACCCAACTTCTTCCTCTACCAATATTTTGGAGGTCCCTTGACCATATCCTTATCAATCGTATGATGGGTCGGGCAATCTCAAGATAGATGTCCTTGATTGCCACACGAGTAACATAGCATGTCCTTCAACTGAATATATATGCCTTGGGATCCATGCACTACTGATCTTATGTCTTGGGCTTCTCATCTAGAGTTCCTAACCTGATTGGATCCCTAAAACTACTTTCATCTTCCTACTTCCAAAGATCCAACTACCTTGTTCCCAGTTATATCTCCTACTACTGATGTCTTCTCTACAAGAAAGCTCTCCACTAGCAGAGCTCTCTCTAGTACCTTAGCATATGTAAGAATTATAAGGGATATCATGGATGCCCTGATCTCCCAGCGTAAGCCCTTCTAGAAGCTATGAACCTAAATAATAGGTCTCATACCATATCCTTAGATTAGAGAGAAAGATCAGTAAATCTCACTAAGTACTCCGCCACTTTCTGACTGCCCTACTACAAATCCAAAAGCTCATGTATGTGCACTATGCATAATATAGCGAGAAATAACTCCTATTTGACGAGATACTTTAATTCTTCCCAAGATAGAGTTATCTCATCATGTTCCTAGGTCACTAAGCTCCACCATTGCCCCGATGATCCCTAAATAAGACTCGTGACTAGGACTTCCATTTGGTCAGAAGGCATACTCACAATGAGGAAGACACATGTAACTGCCACCAGCTAATCCTCAGCTGGATAGGGGTATATCTCACCCAAAAACCCGGGAGGTCTCTGCCTCTGGAACTCATGCAATGCACTCGTCCTCCATGCATCCTCAAATGGTAGCGCTAGTAGTAACTCCTACTCGACGAGTGGTGGTATTACCGGTAAATGGTGTGGAGGGGATACTCTGGTACAGACCCCTATACTGATGCCTCATCACTAGGAAGATCATCACTGTGATTTGGTAATGAAATCATAGTCGGTTGTCTATGTGGATGAATCCTAAAATAAAACAAGATGTACCATGGTCAATAGATTATACCTGGTGAGTTTACTCAAGAACAACATGAGAACACACCCAAATCCTATATAATTCATGTAGCATTGTTTTTCCTGCAAGCATTGTTTTCATGTATCGGGTAGAAAAGTAGATTTTAGAGTCCTGGTGTAGGGATACGTCAGTCACCGCCCCAACACTGGATTCCCTGGCCTGAAAGATGAACTCAAAACACTAAACATTGTTTCCCCAAACCAATCTCACAAACTCTTGGTCCTTATGTAGAACCTACCTCCTCTGATGCCACTCTATCATGACCTATCCTAGAGGGTCCTGTGATGTGACTACCCCAATACCGCCTCTAATAGGCCAGGGGCTAGTGACTAGCACTGAGACGGTATATCCCACAAATGGGAGAAATTTTCCTAAGTACCTGTACACACGCACACATCTCCAAGCCCAAAATGTTGAAAAGTAAAAACACTAAGTAACGAAGCATGCATACTACTAAGATTCCAATAATAGATTATTATAGTATAAAACTAGAAGGTAAATAGAGAAAGAATACAAGCCCACCAAAAGAAAGAGTCTGTAAAAGTGAATGAACAAGTTTCTAAAACTCATCTGTAGAAAACCCTACCTGAAGGCCATCGTACTGGACAGCTGAATGAAGTTGTAAAAGAACACCTTGACTGTCTGGTCTCTCTATGTAGCACCTGGTCCTATTCCACCAAGGAATGTATCAAGCATCGATCATCTGCACAAGACACAACACGTGCAGGAAAAGCCCGTGCAGGGGTCAGAAAAACAATACTCAGTAGGACACCCCGAAACCCCAATGGAATACCAAAAATAAATACATGAGGTATATTAAAAATAAATATCATAAGTATACCGCAAATAAATAGTAAAGTCATCTCACACATGTATAAGTATATAGAATGTAAAATAGGATTATTTGACATAATCCAAAAATCACCCAATATCAATAAGACATGTAGTCCTAATGAGACACTCAGTCCGGATAAGACACCTAATCTCAGTAAGAAACATAGTCTCGGTAAGACATGTAGTCTTGGTAAGACATGTAGTCTTAGTAATACATGTAGTCTCGGTAAGACACGTAGTCTTAATAAGTCATGTAGTCTTAAAGTCACAGCTATCCATAGGATTCTGCTCGTAGCACACTCGTTTCGAGATAACCAACACCTCAATCCATTAGTTCATATAAAAACTTCCACAAAAAACTCACTTAGAGTATCTCAAAATGAAAATCTCATCTTAAGGGTCCCAACATCGCAAACTTCTCATCAAATGGACAAAAGATTTTGAAATTTATGGATGTTTATGTAAGAAGGCCTGAACATAGTCTAGTCCAGGTCTGGCCCGATCTAGCCCAGCCTTATAGTTTTCCTGGAGAGGCCCGGATCCCTTGTTCTAGCCCATGCTGCAGGCTGGCTTGGGCACCAGATGCGACCTACCACGACGGCATCCCACCTAGTCTACGCGGTCCTCCCAGACTGTGTTCTTCCCTAGTCTACACGGTTTTCCTAGCCTGTGTGCCCCCCCCCCCCGTCTATGTCGCCCCATGTCCCATGCAGTCTCACCTTCAGCCACCCCACGGCCAACCGTCACCGCCATCCGCCCATTCGTCTTCCACCACACCTACACATGACCACCGCCTCACCCACATATAGCCACCACGGCATGCCACCGCCAGTACTGATGCTCCAGCAGTCCCCTCTATAGACTATTGGGGCTCCTCTGAAGCATGGATATTTATGTAACTACGGATCTGGCCTCATCGGTTCCTGATCTATATTGATGTGGCCTTTCTATTTGATTTTCCTCAGATATAGGGATCAAATCACATTCAGAGCATCTAGAAAAGTAGAGCCGCGGCCAGGAGGGTCCAACGACAAATAATGACAACAACGGGGGAATAAAAAGGCACAAAGAAGATTGAAGGAATGAACCTCGGCCTTTGTTCAGGTTAGACTTGATTCGTTCTCATTATAGGGATAAATGAAGAGGGTAACAAAACTATCATTAACAATTCCCAATACTAACCATCCCAAAATAATGATTGAAATGAAGATCAACTTGTTCATTGGTTGGTCTTCAATTATCATTGATTCTAAGAACAGGGAATTGATCACAAAGATAAAATGCCCTTCCTGGATTTGGACTACTCGCTGAAGAAGATTGATCTTTGTGTTGTCATCATTGGTGATATCCTTTGATTTTGAGGCGTGTCGATGATCGTTGACCCACATTCTGATCTATGATCTGTCATCACTATCGAGATAACTTCATTCTCCATGTCTTAGGGGAATTCCATAGTTATGGTGATGAACTTGGATTCCTAAAAATCTCTAATAAAAAGAAAACAAGTTGCTATGTCAAAATAAAATATTCTTATTATATATTTTATTACCAACACTACTGGAAATTTTCCTATTTACGATGGACTATTTGCGATGGAATCCCGTCGAAAACCCCTTTTGTGATGGGTGCCCGTCGTAAATAGCATGTTGCAGAAAACGGCGTCGCAACTAGTATTTTTTGTGATGATCTCATTGAAAAAAATATTACTTATGACGGGAAGTGGGACCATCGCAAATAGACGTCTGATTAAATAAATTATATATACAAGAACCTTTAGCGACAGGCCCCATCGTAAAAAAGCATTTGTGACGGGACACCAGCTCGTCGCAAATAGCTTATATGTTATAAACCTTTTGCGATGGGCCCATCACTAAACATTTATTGCGACGGTAAAGTAACCCATCGCAAAAACTTTTAAAATATATATATAATCTATTTGCGATGGGACCCCCATCGCAAAAGGCCCCGTTGTAAATACTTAATGATATAAAAAAATGTTAATATTATTAAAATAATAAAAAATATTAAAAATATTAAAATTCTCAATATTTTCAAATACCTAATAAAATAAAAAATAATACTAATATTATTAAAATAAAAAATATATATTAAAATTATCAATATTTAGAAAAAATATATAAAAATCATAAAATATTATTATTACAATTATTAGTAAAATAAACAAATAATAAAAAATATAATACTAATAATATATATTAAAATATTAAAATATTAAAAAAAAATTATGCAATATTTTCACCAATATAAAAAACAAAAACAGTAAATAGTTCATATTACAACAAATGTTCAATTCAAATGTTTTTAACAGAACAAAAAAAATCATTGGGGGTAGTCTTCTCGAGAAGCTGGAGAAGCTGGAGGAGATGGTGGAGGAAACTTCAACCCTAAACTACAAGTCAGACGGCGCATGTACTCCATCTGATTGTGTTGATGTTGCGGCCATCGACGTATGTCATCCTCGTGCTGTTGTTGCTACTACTGCTGTCATCGACGCATGTCCTCCTTGTGTTGATACTGCTGCTGCTGCTTCTGCCATCGACGCATGTCCTCCTCGTGCTGCTGCTATTACTGCTACTGCTGACGCATCTCTTCCCACTACTTTTACAAAATCTCTATAAGCTCAGTTTCAGATCGCAACAATTGCTCCTAATACTATTTATTACTATTTATTACTATTTATTACTATTTATTACTATTTTTTCATATTTAGTATTATTTATTAGTATTTATTTTTATTAATTAGTATTTATTACTATTTATTAGTATTTATTTCTATTTATTATTGTTTATTACTCTTTATTAGTATTTATTAGTATTTTTACTAATTATTACTATTTATTAGTTTTTATTAGTTTTTATTACTACTTATTATTATTTATTAGTATTTATTACTATTATTAATATTTATTAGTATTTATTACTAATTATTACTATTTATTAGTAAATATTACTATTTATTACTATTCATTGTTGTTTATTACTTTCTATTACTATTTATTACTATTTATTAATGTTTCTTACTAATTATTACTAATTATTACTAATTATTACTAATTATTACTAATTATTACTAATTATTACTAATTATTACTAATTATTACTAATTATTACTAATTATTACTAATTATTACTAGTTATTACTAATTATTAGTAATTATTACTAATTATAACTAATTATTACTAATTATTACTATTTATTACTATTTATTACTATTTATTACTATTTATTACTATTTATTAGTATTTATTTGTATTTATTACTATTTATTAGTATTTATTACTATTTATTACTATTAATTAGTATTTATTAGTGTTTATTAGTATTTATTACTATTTATTAGAATTTATTATTATTTATTACTATTTATTAGTATTTATTACTATTTATTAGTATTTATTACTATTTATTACTATTTATTAGTATTTATTTCTATTTATTACTATTTATTACTATTTATTAATAATTATTAGTATTGGTTACTATTTATTAGTATTTATTAGTATTTATTACTATTTATTTCTATTTATTAGTATTTATTTCGATTTAATACTATTTTTCTATTTATTGCTATTTATTACTATTTAGTTTTATTTATTAGTATTTATTAGTATTTATTAGTATTTATAACTATTTATAAGTATTTATTAGTATTTACTAGTATTTATTACTATTTATTGGTATTTATTAATATTTATTAGTAATTATTACAAATTATTACTATCTATTACTAATTATTACTATTTATTAGTATTTATTACTATTTATGAGTATTTATTACTATTTATTAGTATTTATTAGTATTTGTTAGTATTTATTGCTATTTATTAGTATTTATTACCATTAATTAGTGTTTTTATTACTAATTATTAGTATTTATTACTAATTATTAGTATTTATTACAATTTATTACTATTTATTACCATTTATTGGAATTTATTAGTATTTATTACTATTTATTAGTATTTATTACTAATTATTACTATTTAATTTTTTTTATTACTAATTATTAATATTTATTACTATTTTTCCTAATTATTACTAATTAGTGTTAATTACTATTAATTACTGCAAAATACAGCTACTAATTACTAATTAGTACTAATTATTTATATACATTACTAATTATCGTTAATAATTATTAATTATTACAAATTATTAATAATTAATATTAATAATTTAATTTTATTATTACAAATAAATATTGATGACAAAACAATTTAAATTTAACTTAAATACAACTAATCAACAATAATTAAAATTAATATAAAGAAAGGAAATAAATACTAAATTAAATAAAACACCATACCTTTAAACTTGATCTCTTGTAATTGTAGGCGGTATCACAACTTCGTTGTTAAAAAAAAGCCAACACTCAACAAATTTTACACTAAAATTAGAGTTCAGAGAAGGAGAGGAACAAGAAATTCAGGCAGAGAGAAGAAAAAACTGAGGGGGTATATATAGGTTAGATTAGTTGCGACGGGACTATTAGCGACGGAAATCCCATCACAAAAAGTACTATTTGCGATGGGACCCATCGAAAATACCTTCGGTCGCATTAATCCCCATCGGCGGTTAAAAAGTTATTTGCGACGGGGGCCATCGCAAAAAGTGACATGCCGACACACTTTTTGTGACGGGACAACATCACATCGCTTTTCACATTTCTTTAACACTTCCACAAATCTATTAAACAATTTTATAAAACCATTCCAATATATTACAACTCACATAACAGCCCACTCACATGTTACATAATACCCTTTTTCATAACCAAAATCCATTTTGCATATCACACTCACACAAAACATCTCACATCACTTTCACATCTCTTACACACTTTAGTAAATCTTTCAATCATTTTTGTAAAACATTTCCAAGATAGAACACATCACAAAACAGCCCCTCTCACATTTAAAATGTACCATTTCAGAATATACACACTCCGAAACATTTTTGTCGCAAATACCCTCCGGGGGTCAAACTAGTTGCGACGAGGGATCCCCCTATCACAACTAGTTTTTACCACCTCCCGTCATTTATGACGGGCAATGCCAACCCGTCGCAAATACACTTTCGCGCGGTTTGGCACGCAAACCGCGCCAATCCATGTGTAACTTTTTGTGACGGGGTGTCTATTCTCATCGCAAATAACCTCTTCGATGGACTATTTGCGATGGGATTTATTCTCATCGCAAATAGCCCGTCACAAATAATGGTTTTCCCGTAGTGCAATATGTCCAAAAAATAACTTTCGTGGCCGACCCACGCCGGTTGATGTTAAGCCCCACCTAAGTAAACTCGCTACTCTAAATGCAACGATGCCCTTGGATTTTTTATTCGGGCACCCATTTAGAAGCTATTCCACTATTTCCAGAAAACTGCTTGCGAACATTATTAAAAACTAAACATTTTTCAATGAATTGTTCCGGGAGGACCAAGCCTTGGAATTACGCGCCGTCTCCACACTTGGTCTCGGAATTTTTCAAATTAATGTATAAAAATAATACATAGAATTTATGAGATGTTAAAACTTGGAAATATTTCACATAAGGTAATAGAATAAATAATGTTGGGTCTTGAGGTAGTCGAATACAATAAACTTCCAATCAGATTTTGAAACTCTTTAGATTAATCTTCCTTATCTTCTTCATATATTTACAACTTGGTTCCCATAGAAATTAGTTTGGTAACTAGTTTCAAGTTTTTCATGGTGAAATTCTTAAGAAGTTCCTTAGAATAATTTTCTTGAGAAATAAAAATGTGTTTCTTCTTTTTTGAGATTTGCAACCCAAGAAAGTTTTACATTTCACCCAACATGGGCATATTGAACAACTTTTTCATCTCCTCAGTAAATCTTTCACAAGTTCTTACATAATTCCTAGAAAAGATAATTTCATCAACATAAATAATTATGATGAGGGAGAAATTATGACTTTTTTAATGTACAGATTACTATCAACTCTACCATTCTTAAAACTCATATTTCTCAAGAAAGTATAAAATTTGGAATATCGTTTCCCCATAGATTGTTTTAGGATATACATGTATTTATTCCACTTTCACACATAACTTTCATCCTTCCCAAAAACAAAGACACATGGTTTTTTAATATAAACTTCTTCGTCTGGATCCCCATTTAGAAATGCAGACATTACATCCATCTAAAATTTTGTAACATCATTGTAAAGCAATAGTAAGAAATATTCTAATTATTTCTAATATTGAAACCCGAGAAAAATTCTCATAAAAATCAATGCATATAATTTATGATTAACCTTTCACACTAATATTTCTTTTGTTCTTATAACTTCACCATATTCATTCAGCTTATTCTGGAAAACCCACATTGTACCCATAAAATTTTTATCATTTGGTTTATGTATGAGTTCTCAAGTATCATTCTTTTCTATTTAATCCATCTCTTCATTCATATACTGAACCCAATTTAGATGATCAACAGATTTATTCACATATTTCAGTTCAAATTTTGAATACAAGGAAGTATGTGTAATAGATTTTTATTTTCTTCTTTTTTGAACCTTTTGATGTTGATCACTAATTATATTTTAATCATACACTTTCTTCCTCAGGCACAAATGAGTTTTTTAATATTAATCTTCATCACTATAAATAGATGAGTCCAATTCTTCTCCTAGATTAGGATTACAATTACTTGTATCCTTATCAAAAAATTTAAAAAATATTATTTCATCCTGTTCATCTTGTTCATCTTCTTTATCAGCAAAAGTATGTTTAGAATATTCCTCAACATTTTCAAAAAAAATAACATCAAAAGAGTCAAATCATCCTTCTATATAATTGTTGAAACATCTGTATCCTCTTCCTTTCAGATCATAACCATGAAAAATTCTATCTTCACATATCTGTTCAAACTTCTCAAGGTTTCCACTTTTCCTTTTGAGGATGCATGGACTCTCAAAAACTCTTAAGTAGTTCAAAATTGGATTTTTATCACAAAATATTTCCTATGGATTCATATATTAAGTTGTCTTATAGAAACATTGATTTTGAATATAAACATCACTTATCATGGAGTGCCTCTAAAAGTAATGAAAATATCATGTTCAAGTAACATAGTTCATCCCATTTTAACCAAAATCCTATTCTTCCTTTCAGAAACACCATTTTTTAGGAGTGTATGGTGTACTAAACTCATTCCAAATTAAATTATTCTCAATATAACTTTAAAATTATTTATTATTGTATTCACCACTATTTTTTATTCTCCAGTTATTCATTGAATACTCACATTCCTTCTCATCTTTCCACTTGAACTTTCAAACATTATCAAAGAATCTGACTTATGTTTCATTTACATAACACAAGTAATGTGAGTAAATTCATCAATTAAAGTAATGAATTACTTATCTATATGAGTTTATTTTTTTCTCAGTAGCCTACAAATGTAAGAATGAATAATTTATATGGGTCATTTTGAACAGATGTAAGCTTTCTTAAGCCTAGAGTTTGTAATTTTTCATTTCTGAAAAATTGTTCTACACAAATATATTCTTCTTGAAATATCATGAATTCCCCATATATTGTATCCCTTTGATAACTTTCTCATGTTTCTCTGACACATGAGTCCCAACCTTTTATACCATAACTGATTCTCTTCCCCCATGCCTAAGTAATAAGTGTTTTGAACCTCACAAAACCGGAATAAGTTCCCTTTTGTATGTTGTCCTCTTATAACTATCTATCCATATTCTTCTCTTTTCACAACAAACCAATTTTTATAAAAACAACTTTGTTACCTTCATCACAAATCTATGAAACACTTGGCAGGTTATGCTTCATCCCATCAATAAACAAAGCCTTTTTAGATTTCAACCTTTCTTCCCCAACGATGATTGATCCTACACCTTCGATTCTAAGAGATTTTTCATTTCCAAATTTCACCATTACTTATTTTAAGTATTTCACATTATTCAAAAAATTTATGTCTCATTTCATATGAGAAGAATGCCCACTATACAATATTCAAGTTCTTTATCATTTTGTTGCTCTGATAGTGGTTTCTATATCAATAGATTTTTCTTTCCCTTTATCTTTCTTAAAATCTAATTTCTGAGAGTTGTTAAAAACAATTTTTGTGCTGGTATAAAAAAAATAAATCATTTTTTGAGATGTATAGTTTGATAACATCTTTCAAAAATATTTTACAAATCTTGAAACCTATTTTTAACTTTCACACCAACCTTCTCAGATTTCTTCAAAACATCCTTCTCAAGATTCTTCCTTTGAGAGGATTGACTCCCCCTAAAATTTTTCCTTCTCTAATTTGTGGAATAGTTTTTATATTGATGATTAAACCAACATATATTTTTCATGTTCCCAAATCCACCACAATACCAGAAGTATCTATAGAAAAAATATTTTCCTCTAAAACTTCAATACTGTTTGAAGTTGTGATCATGTTTCTTAGTAACCTTCTTATCAGAAATTTTTTAACCACCAACCTTTTTGTTATAAAGTGGATTCTTTCTTCAGATTAGTTTTCTTTTCATCCTTATCAAAACCAGAAGTAATAGAAACTTTTTTGGACTCATAATTTTTAGAAACCTATAACTTTTCCACTTTTTTGGGTTTTTTCCACATACATACCTTTCTTATCTGTCTTCTTCTCAGAAACAATTTCAACTTTATTTTCAACCTTTGAAGGTAACTTTTGATCCTTCTTAGGTTTACTCTTTCCATATCTTTCACCAAATTCAAATATATAATTACTAAAACTTCTTACCCTATGTTCGGTTTTTTAAACTTTTTTGTTGGATAAGTTTTAACACTTCTTATTTTTCATTAAACTTAAATTCTAGATGTTCATTACGATTCTTTTATTTCTAAAGGGATTTATTCAAATCATTAATCTCTTCTTGAAACATAACTCTCTCATCAAGAAAACATTATTGATTTTTTATTGAAGAATTTTTATTTTTCAACTTCTTGATTTCTTTTTCAATCCTTTAAATCTTTATCATACATTCTTTCAATTATTCTTTTAGATGGAAATATAATTGATTTTCTTCATCTTCAGAACTACTACTTCTTAAATATTCATTGTTAACTGTTATAATGAAAGTATTATTTCTAGAATTTTCAATAGAATTTTTGGGTTCAACTTCACTATATTCTTCTTCATCATCTTTAGATAAAAATTTCTCCTTTTGGATTTGGTGAACTTTATATCTTTCCCTTTGGAATAGGATTTAGTCTTATCACCCCATTTATTCCATGATCTTATCTACCTTATATCACCTACATCAATATCCTCCTATTTCTTTCTTCGAGGACAATTAGCCGAAAAGTGTCCAACAAATCCACATTCAAATAATTTTAAGGAAAGTTCCCCTTTATAATTTATTATACCAATTTTCAAATTTTTAGACAACAAGGATAAAAAATAATCAGGACTTTTATATACCTCATTTTTTAGTTAGATTCATCAACATATTCTTCTTCAAGAACCTTATTAGACTTTACTTGCTCAGAATCCTTGAAGGACATTTAACTATCAATTTTTGTTTTTTCCATTCATTTTTTTCTCCCTTATAATTTCACAAGTAATTAAAGTACTATAAAGATCATTCAAATATAGATTTTCAGGATCTCTATCTTCCAATGAGGAAACTTTGGCATCAAATTTTTTAGGAAGAATTATCAAGATATTTTTAACAAAATTTTAGTATTCTAAATTTTCACCAAGAAATATTATAGTGATAAAAATGTCGTTCACCCTAGTAAATAAGTCACCAATATATTTATACTAACCCATTTTCAAATTTTCATACTTTAGCCTCCATATTTTTAACTTTTCCTTCTTAACTTTTGTATGGACTTCACAAATGTTCTTTGACTTATCCCAACTACCTTTAGAAGTGGAAACACTCTTTAATATTAAAAATCACTTTTATAAGGTGATGAGAGTAAATAATTCCTATCTCTTCCATCATTTTCAAGATTCTTCTCATCGTAAGATTTGAGAGTAAATTTTTCATCAATATGTGCAAATCCATCTATTTCAGCTTCAAGAACATCATACCGAAGAGATATAAGATAATAAAACATTCTATCTTTTCAGATATGATAGTCATTACCCTTGAAGACTCAATCCAATTATTTTTCAAACAATTAAAATTCTATACCACAAATTTTATTTAAAAACTTTAGAAGAAACTAAGCGAAGGGAACCTTTTCTCTGATACCAATCGAGATTACCCATCCAGGATCTAACTGTCACTGAGAGGGGGAGGGTTGAATCATTAATATCTTTTTATTTTAGGTTTCCTTCATTTTGAAAAAACCTTAACCTCTTGTTAAAGAGTTATGAATTTTTTGAAAAAAAAAACAGTCACACATCCACAGGAACACAAGAATTTATAAGGCTCGTTCCTCAATAAAATTAGCTACATCCTTGGTATAGTTTGTAAAAAATATAATACCGCAAAATCCACTAGAAAAAAATGTTTTTGTTTGGATATAACAAGTAGGATATTCCCTTACACTTCTGTATCACTATGATCAATACAATAGTCCATGTGCTTTAAGTAGCATGAAATGATGTAATAGAATTTATGTAAAAAGTTAAGAAACTTTCACCAATTTCTTAAAAAATATTTAATGTTTTTACTTTTCAACTTTCACAAATATTATATTTAACACAATTCTTCACTTTCCTACCCAAAATTAGATAAGAACTTATTTGTAATTCATAATGACACTCAGTCTAATACCCATTCCAATTCTGTAGTCTGATTACTTGGTATGATAATTTTAGTATGTAAAAATACCGCTGAAACAAATTATAACTACTTCTATATTAATCCTTAAATAAAAATATGATTTCCTTATCTGATGGCCTAGTCCAATTAGAGAAAATCATAATATTATCAGTCTTCTTCTTCTTCTTCTTCTGTCTCGAAAACTTCTTCAAAAATTCCCAATCTAGAAACTCCTCTCTACAAAATTTTAGTGCTCTTTCATCTCTTTATATTCATGAACAGCACAAAATTTCAAAAAGAACAAAGTACTTCTCACTATTTATAGTTGCGACAAATATTTTTATGTGGGATTCTAAAAGATTTATCTCTTCACCAAATTTTTCGAAACATCAAATTTACCTTAAATATTGGATCCATATTTGACTTATTCAATGCTACTTTACTCTTCTTGTTCTTTATCAAACCTTCTTGAATCTTCTCAAAAATTCATCTTGCTTTATACTTTATAAACATTTTTAAATCCAATTCTAATTTCCATTATGATTTCTTAATTATAATTAAAATAGTGTATTTCTTCATTACATTCCTCTACATCAAATAAAAACAATCTACATGTTCTGATGCTCTTTACTAACTAAAAATATATTGAAAAATTTCTTTCATAGACATAGTCTCAACTTCTAAATATTATTTGACTTCCTTGTTAACACTACACTATCGGATTCAAAATTATTTAAAAAATGATTTCTCTAAACTCTTCAAATTTCAATATCCCCTTGACAAAACTTTTGTACCAACTTCAAGTAGTTCTTCTTTTCTTCTTTTCCTCAAACCATTGATCCTATATCTAATGAATTTACCGGTGTTAGTATTCATCTGATGATTCAGTCACTAATTCACTCTAGTAAATGGTGTCATCTCTAGTCCAATGACTCTTGATTCAATATAAAACATATAAAAGTTCTTCTTTTGTTCCTGACCCAAATTATAGAGAAACAAGACAATTCAACCTGATGATAATTTTTTATTACATTATTGATCAGTCTATGATCCAATTTTGTAATAGTCTCAACAACTTCACTTTATTTTATTTTAACTGCTCCAAAAAACTCCCAAAAAAATTCTACATCCAATTTACTTTTTCAACAATCACTAATTATAATGATTAGTGTCTGGGTAATTCTAATGATCAGTGGCACACCAAATCCAATAAACTAGCATCAGTAGCTTTGAATTCAGCAACTTATTTTCTTTTCTGATTATGGTACACACTAATTTCTTTCTCTGGAGATTTTTTTCTTATGTTTTATTGGTCTAAATAAAAACCATCATCTTCTTCTTCTCACATTCTGATCAAAAATTCACATCCTTCAAATAATTATGTGTTTTGTGATCTCATACCGATGAACTGACACCATAAAAATTTGGTTTCAAAAACATTATTCTCTCACAAAAGTTTTCTTGTATCGTGACTTCCTCATTACTTTTAGAACTTTTAGGATCGGCATAGAATCATCTAACTTTCATTTGATAGTATTGTAACTTTACAACCTTCCAACAATTTCTTTCCTTCTAACCAAACCTCAATCTAATTGGAATCACTTTTTCTACCCATTTATTTCATAAGTCTTGAGTCATAATTTTCACAGACAACTTATGATATTTTTGAATTAAAAAATAGTAAATCTTCTATAGGTTTCCATTAGATTCATTCGAACTCTGATACACTTCCTCATTATAATTCAAGATTTCTTATCAAAACTGAGGTGAGTTCAATGAACCTTTTCTCCCATAATACTTCTTCCCAATCTGATGGACTTTATTAATCATTTTTAGTCCAATCATCTGATTACAATGGTGAGTATAATAATTAAACTATTACAAAGTGAATTGATTTCTTTTCTTTGAAAAACAAAAAAGAAAACACTTTCAGTAAAAACTTCTTTCTACTTCCAAAAATAACTTTTATTCAACTCGGTCCCAATAATACCATGGGCTAGAATTTAATATGTATGGGATTTAAATGAAATATTAATTCTCGAAATGAATGGGTTGTGGATACAATGAAGCATGGTTAATAGAAATGAATGGTTTGAAATTAAATATGTAAATAAATGGAAATAATGAATGTAATATTTATGGTAAATTTTAAATCTGGAATAAATAAATAATGAAAGTAAAATTGGAAATTGTGAATGGTGGTTGTAACTATATTTTATGGAGGGTGTGGATTGATTTTAATTGTAGTGATGGTAATGGTTGTAGTGTATGGTAAAGAAAGTGTTATGGATGTTATAGGATTCGATAGGGTTGTCTTTTTTTATCCCTATAGGATGGTCTTATGTGTTTTTGTACTATATATTGTATTTTCTTATGATTTCATATGCACCCTAACCAAGTCATATCACCTGACCAAATAATTAATGTTTTGGGTTATGATTATTTTCCCTAGAACTTCTCAGTTAGTGAGGGAATGGATGGTTGACTAATCCCTCTTATGTGGTGTCCCTTCTAAGAGTAGTACGGGTTGTAATGGATCAAGTTAGGCATGATCATATGATATATTATTTGGTTTACTAAAAAACCCTATGGGGTGGATGAGATGATGTTTCATGGTGGGGGTCAATCATGTTAGGATGAGGGAATGAGTTTGACATCCTTCATGTTCATGATACCCTACTATATTGTATATATGATGCACGTATAGGATGTGATATGTGGTGGTGGTTATCTGATGATAATGATGTGGTTGTAGTATAAGATATGAGATAGAGATGATATGGTTATATTGTGGTGTGCTATGGTTGTTGAATGGATTGGGAGCACCATGATGTTATACATTAGGGCATGAGAGCAACAAACCAGTGGGTAAGTATTTACTGGATACCTTTATGATATACATGTTGATATTATGTTCTTATATTGGATGTGATAGTTAGTGAGTGATCCTTGGTGAGTATGAGTGGAAGTTGACCTTGTATAGGTTCTTGTCAGTTATTTTATTTATTCACTATAACATTAGTATAATTCTTCCAGATTTTCATGAGAGATATTAAGGATGATCCAACTGAGTATAAATTAATTCTCACCCCTACATATATAAAAAATTATTTTCCAAGAGGTATTTGGAGACTGAGTTATAAATTACTAGTTCAGTGCTTAGAGATGCTGAGGATCCACTGTTATAGGATTTATTTGGTATGGTTCTCAATTTAGAGACTTTTATCTTATATGACATTTAAATGAGTTATGGGATGATGGTTTTTATTTATATATTATTTCATTGATCAGTGGATTATACTTTATATTTATAGAGTTTATAAGGGTAATTCCTCTCATTTATATGTATTATACCCTCAGTGATAGTCATCAACTCGTGGTCTAATGGAGGTAGGATTTTGGGTCACTCTTATATTAACTACTAGCTGAGGATGGGTTCCTAGAGGGGACAGGTCATGATAGAGTGGTATCAAATATTTTGGTTGATGGTTATAATTATGACTACAGGGAGGTACTGGTGGACCCTTGTGATCTGACATAGGGATGTTAATATTTTAAGGCATGTTAGGCAAAGTGGATTTATTTACATCATAGATATCTAGAAGTGGAACATACATCATGCATGTTTGTGTTTATGATATAATGGGGTAAATTTAGGAAAGTTAAAATGAATTTAGTTAAATAAATCAAAATTAATTCCATACTACCAAGATTATGAGTATTTATTCTTGTGTATAGATACATCCCCATGACATCATTTTTGTATGGATCATGGTGGTGAGATGTGGTATGCTGACCCGATTGACCATCTGAGGGTTGACCAAATTGAGAAAGATGAGTTTTGTGGGAGGACTTTATATGATATTCAATGGTAGAGTTTAGTGAAGTGTGAGGGGAGTGTCTCTGATCTAGATACAAAGAACTAGTTAGAGGAGATTTAGATTTCTTTATTCATGATTTTTGTTTAGATAGTGTATCATGTTCCACAGGTTATCCCTTGTATGAGAAAATAGACTCACCAATGGTGGATATTATATCTTGGAGAGTACAAAGAGATGGATTTTTTTTTAGAAAAATTTAATGGGAGTTCCATGAAGCATCTAAGAACCATATTCAAGGACCTCCATCACTTCATCACTGATTCTTTTCTAGATGAGGAGTACAGAGAGCAGTGCCTTGAGGAGGTGGTGTGCAGAACTATTTGATATGAATTCATCCATTTATATTACCTATGTATTTGGAGGTATAGAAGAAGGTTGAGGTGATTTAATAGATTCTTTTTAGGGATTATTTATTTGAAATCATGGTCATAAAAGCTTATTAAGGAGTAGGGATTCAATTAGATAGTCTTGGATATTGTTTAATTCAAGGTTATTAACATCATGGATTCAACCCTAGTAGTCAACCTCATGTTTCTATGGGTCATGTATTGTTTTAACATATGATCAATAAACCAAATATTGAAAATATCATGATCAAGTCACTTTATTTTTTTTTTCTCTAGTTCTTGGTTATTCATTTATTTATGGGATTAATTCTTATATGATTCTTAAACTTGGTCACCTGAATTAAATACGAAAATAAGCATGAGAGATGAAATAAAATATATAGATGATGTGTAAATTATTTTATTAATACGTGGTTAATTAATTATGTAAAATCAAAATAATATTAACAATTCTTGTAAAGATAAAATAAATGAATTTATGCATTAATAAAAAAATATTAAGGAAATGTTAAGTCATAGAAGCCTTTCATTAGTTGTTTATGAATGGAACTATAGAAATAGGTGTTTTCAGGACCTTTTTGGGACAATCACTTTTATCTAGGATTTATTATGAAGGTCTCGTGTAGAATTAACCATGTAGAAATAAAGATAAGTATCACTCACAATATATTGTGTTACATGGAAGAAAGTGTTGAGAACATTTTTGTTAGGATTTTAGGATTGGGGAGTCCACTCAATAAATAAAGGATATACAAGCAGTTAGAAATAACTTCTACCTAAATACCTTCAAGTAATTGACCAAATCCTCATATGTGTTATGAGAGTGTAAATAGAGATCATTGCCACTATAAATTATATATGACATGACTTTTTGAATCCATGGGTGATGGTTAAAAGCATTTGATAAAATTATGGGAGACTAAAAAAATCATCACACTTTGTAATAATATAAACTACTTAAAATATGATGTTATTTTAGTATATAAAATTGAAATTTTATCCACCACAATATACCAAAAATCCATTTTGGAAGAATACAATATTTTTACCAGTGAAAAATTATAAGAGTAGTACAGATGCATGTGTATTATACTACACTAAGAGAGGAATATTTACAAGTTGAATTGCCTAATTATTATTAAATTTTATAAGGAGGCTCGTGAGGGCGATCATAATCTCTTTCGGAAGCATGTGTATAAATCACTAGGTTTTCATATCCTCATATTATCATCCATGTCTAGTGAGCACTATAATATTTAGGAATACATGAATAAATATGACATTTTGTCCTATATCCATGATCTTTATTAGGAGAGGGTCAGACAAGAGAGATATAAAATCTATAAGGAACTCTTTACATGAAATCTCAGAGAGGGTTCACCAGTAGGAACTCATATAGTCATAATAATTGGATATATTGAGAATTAATAAATCTTGGACTCCAAGATACCCTGGGAGTTGTGCATCGATATTGTTCTTAGGTCATTACCTTAAATCTTCTCAATTTTTAGTGTGAATTTTAATATAAACAATATAGAGAAGTTGTTACCAAAATTTCTTAGCTTTATTCACCAGGAAAATAAGGACATGAATTGTGAAAAGCCTTTGGTCCTTATTTTTAATAAGAGTAAAGTAAAGGTGAAGTGATCCATATATAACGCCAAGTCTAAATATTCTTCACACCAACCTCCAATAGGTGGAAGCTAAAGGAGAAATCAAGGGAGAAAGATTCTATCTGTTTTTCATGTGGTGAGAAGGTCCACTGGAAGAAGAAATGTGCCCCAGTGAAGAAGAAATGGGAATATTTAGTTACATTCATTATCAATTGAAATCTTTCCATTTCTTCTATTTGGGTATTATGTATAGATTTAGGTACTCACATGTGTATCATAATATAGGAACCAAATATATTTTGGAAGGTTTCCTGTGGTGATGTGGATCTATGAGATGCCAATAGAGCTAGGATAGTTGAACTGGATATTGGAAACTACTATCTCATGTTTTCAACAGGATTGATCTTGGTTTTAAATAATTTTTATTATGATTTAAGTGTTACCAAAAACATTTTATCTATATCCAGTCTGTATATTGATGGTTTTTTTAAAAATTTGGAAATAAAAACTAATAATTTTACAAAGATATCATATTACATAGTACTGAACATATCAAGAATGGTCTTTATATATTGGAATATGAAAACCAAGTGTCAGAAATTGATAATGTATCAAGTTCATATAAATCACATCACACCCAACTATGGAATCATTGGCTAGGTCATGTAAATGATAATTTCCTAGAAAATAAATATCAAGATGGGTATTTATATTCTTTTTTAACTAAAACCACTTGGTCTTTGTCAGGCTTGTTTAGTATTCAAAATGACCAGAGATATATTTAATGGAAAGGATGAAAGGCCAACAAAGCTTCTTGATTTGGTTCATAAAGATGTTTTTGGACCATTTATAGTTGAATAAAGGGTGTATTATTATACTTCATATCTTCTACTAGTGACTTTATTATATATGGATATGTCTTCTTAATGAGGTAAAAGTTTGATTCCTTTGAGAATTTTAAGGAATAGAAGAATAAATTTGAGAATTATCATGGTAATAAGATAAAGAATCTTTACTCAAAACATGGTATATAATATCTTAAAATAATGTTAATCAATTATTTATAGGAGTTAGTAATTCTATCTCATCTCACTCCTTCTTGTACATTATAGTGGAATGGTGTAATTTAAAGGAGGAACCATGCCTTATTAAAAATAGTGAGATAGATTATGAGTTTTGAATGTTTTTTATTATCATTTTATGTATATTCATTAAAAAAATAAGTTCACATACTAAATTGAGTGATAAATAAAGAAAAAAAATATTTAATATATTATCTCTATTATATAAAGAAACATATTTTATCATATACTCATGTATGGGGATTCGAAGAATTTTTTAAGGGCACTTCTAAAAACAAACTTACACCCCAAGGAATAAAGTGTGCCTTTATAGGGTATCTTAAGGAAACAAAGGGATATTACATATAAAACTCCTCATATAAAAATGTTATAGTGGAAATATATTCCGTGTTCCTTGAGAGGAAGTACATCTCCATAGCAGATAGTGAGAGTGGGTTAGAATTCAATGAAGTTAAGGATTTGAGTACATAGGAGCTCGCATAGAAACAAATTCCACAAATATAAATGGAAAAGGTTATTCCATAAACACAATTGATATGTATGAGCACCAAAGAGGTTATATAACTAGTGAGATATGGATTTATATTTATTAAGATATGTGAAACATTATTAATTAATAATAATTTACCTCTCTCCAACAAGGAAGAAGTAAATAGCTCAAAAGTTTCAATGTCAGAAGAGGATATGAATTCTAAAATGGATTCCGTGTTAAAAAATCAAGTTTGGGTTTTGGTGTGACCTTTATTAGATGTAAATATTTTTGATTGAAAATGGGTATTTAATAAAAAACTAGACATGTATGGATAATTCAGAACCTATAAGGAATGACTGGTTTCTAAACTTTTTAAAACACATCAATTCAATAACTATAACAAAACCTTTTCACCAGTTTCAATGATGAAATCGATCATAATTATACTTTTCATAAAATCATACTAATATTATGACATTTGAAATATAAATGTAAAAACAACCTTCCATAATAGGAACTGAGATTCTGAGGGGATCATGCAGTCACCCTAAGAGGGGGATAAATCAGGGGTGTCCAGCTATTTATCAATTAATTTTAAATTAAATTATTCCATCATTTAAGTTGATCAAACCTCTGTTATTAGTTAAGATTTATGGATATTTATAAATTCTCCCTCAATACTTTTACCTTATATTATATAGATAATGTAATGTAAAGAACACAGAGGGATTTTTAAAAGATCTAACCTCAATGTGAAAACCTACTCCTTATTATGTCGAGTCCCATTGATTTATGAATTTTACACTAATATATCCTTCACAGATTACAAGTGGTGTGGGAAGGAATGACCCTTAACCTAAATGCTTCACTATATTACACAATTTAAGGGTATTTATTCTGCATCCCATAGCTGAGCTATCTCCTGGAAATATCCTTCTATATCCTGATAGGTATAATTGAATTGTTTAAACTAGAACCATATGTATTCAAAAGTTCATCACAGAATTCCTCATGGACAGAAATTTGACAGACTCTTGATCTTCCATTGTACTTTGCATTAATTTTGGCCCTATCCTTCTTCTAGTATAATGAACTTCCTGATCTCTTGTTATCTTTAAAATCAAAATCCATAAAATTTGTAAGTTGGTTATTGAAATCAGCCGGGCTTCCTCCTTTCAGCATTTTCAATCCAGATAACTCACTTAGTACTTTATAGCATCATGTTCTAGTCTTCTCAAACTTCAACCATTTTGATCTTCTAATTGATGTTCATGATTGGATACTTCCTCTCTTTAATAATCATTAGCTCTCTCAATTTTATTTATATGATTTCTTTCATGCTCAACTCAATTGTTCTTCACACCTTTATATATCCAAATTTTACCTATTAGATATTGGTAACATTCAGGCTTCAGTTTTAAATTATCACTATCCCAACTCTTAAATTGACGACCTTTTATATCTTCCTAGGATGTTAGGATTTAATTCCATCAATGCTCCTTAAAAATATGGAATCAAAAATCTTAAAATCATCCTCATATCTCAACTTGAATCAAAAAAATCATTTCATGAATATTTCAATTTGAACATCCATCTCAACATCATCAGAATGTATGACTTTATAATAATGTAATGTTTTTATTGTATCTTAGAGGATTTATTAATATATTTAATTAAATCACCTCCTTCTAGTTCTATATTTTTTAACTCAATATTATGTGGACCTTAGTCATTTGAACATTATATAGCTGAATTCATGTGCATATGATGGAATCCATGATATGAAGAATCATTTATTACAAACATGGGAGTAAAAATTCTTCTTCTTTAGATAAAATAAACTTTAGCCTCCAACTTTGGATATTACTCCTTCCACTCATCTAGGATTCCGTATATTTTAATCATCTCATCTTCCAACTTAATTAGCTTTCATAATATGAAACTGTTAGCTTCCATATATCTGGTTTTCATCAATAAACCATTTCCCCCCTTCGTGTTTAAACTTCATTATTCATATGAGGATGGGAGATTATAGAAAACGTACCTCAAGGATGACAGCAACTTCAAGTCTTAGTATTTTCATTATCCAATGATTCATCTTCGTCATCTGGAGCTTGTGATTTCAGGTACTTCTATTTTCAATCAACCAAAGTTTTTAACATCCAATGTTAGATCACCTTTTTTGTCCAAAATATGAATTTTTTACCTCAACTTAAAAATATTCCAAAATAAACATCTTTATCTTCACTTTTAGGATCCCTTAAATAACATCACCATCATTCAATTTTTTAATAAAAACATTTAGATTAATCAGGAATAAGGTGGATGTTATAATATCTTCAATTAGTGTAATAGGGATGAGAAATGTTTTCTCAACCCCAAAACTATCGTTTATTTAAATTCATTTCTCTTTATGATTTTTATCTTAGTTTTCTAAGCATTGAGATTCATGGTATACATGGATTTATTTACCTTTATTTTATTATTTACTTTATGAAGAGAATTATTTTCAACTTAATTTAGAAATGCATAGGAATTATGATTTTATTTTCCCATAAGCTTCTTTTCTTCCTCTAATTTTTTTAGACATAAAATCATGAAATCCTTCAGAATATGTTCACTAATCTTATTCCACTGAGAATTTTATTTCACAATAAATTTCTTTTCTTCCATTTCATGTTTCTTTTTATTCAATAACTTCTCATATCCAGGTAACATTGAAATTAATTTCTTTAGATTGTTATTAGCCAACTTATACCATTTACACATTTTCTTATCTTTAGGAATTTTACTCTTTAGAGGTAAATTCTGGTGTACTTCAACTTCTTCAATGGAGATGTATTCCATGATTGCAATCTTCTTGTATCTTTCTTGAATTGACTGAATTTATTTCTTAATCTTGATTCTGTTAACTTGAAAATTTATGGTGAGTTTACAATGATCCAAGAAGTTTCATTTTCTTATATATAAGTATCATCTCTTCTTAGGCATGAAATATTCTGAATCTTTCTTCTTGGATGAAACCTTCCTTGTAGATTCTAATTATTTTCAACCCATGTTAGACTTACAGGCTATTTTCCTATTATTTTCCATTATATTTCTTGACCTCCTTCTATTAGTATTTACAAATTTTTTCTTGGTATAAATATATCACCACTCTTCATCTCTATGACCACTTCTTCCAAAAATTCCATAGAAATTTTCCAGATATTCAAATATATTGTATTTTAGTATATTTTTATTTTTATATGAGGATTGGGTAAAAATAGATAAGTTTATCATAACTTCGGATCTGATACCCATTAATTTTTTGGTTATTTTATTTCCATAACTTGGAATATTATTCCAATAGTCGTTGTCTAAATGTATAAACTTTCCAAATCACTAATAGTAACTAATAAACATTGGATTATTTTATTTTGTTGAATTTTGGCTGGTGGAGACTTATTCTAAATGATATTTATTTTATATATTTACTTTTTTTTCAAAATATTGGGGGAACTCCATCCATTTTCTTTTCATATATTCACCTTCATGGAATACGTAGTTTTCTCAATTTTCTTCACCCATAGTTATCTAGAACTATAACCTTCACTGTTCAAAGTATATAAATTAGTGCATATAGATTCATTGGAATGAAGGAATAAATTTTTCTGAAACTGATTGAAATATATAACTTGCAATTATCTCATATTATTCCTTCCACTAGATTGAGTCTTTATAGAAATAAGGTTGTCTTTAGGAATTTTGGAAGTGACTCTTTTCTCAGCCAACCATGAAGATTAAACTTGGTTAGATTTTATGTTTCTCAATATTATTACCTACTCAAAACACTTTAAATTTAAAGTTTTCTTCAAATTTTCAAGTAAAATCACTTAATATTCACATTAAACTATTATATTTTGTATTTATTTTTTCATTAAACTTAATCACCTCTTTCATGGAATAATCTTATTCCTTAACTTTTTTTCCTTGGTCTCTATTTCAGTATTATTAACCTCAATAATTTTTGTGTGTGTATCTTATTATGCATGGATATTTTCTTTGACAACTTTCTTTACAACCTCATTCTTACAAAAACCCCATTCCAATGCTTATTATGTAAAGTTGAACTTTTATTGAGAATTTAATACCTTTTCTTAATTACCTTAAGCAAGTTTAGTAATATTTTTACACTCTTGGAACTTCTCTCCCAATGAATTATATGTCTCATAAAGTTCTTATTCTAGTTTTTATTTTTCTTCCAGTAATCCATTGATAAATAAAAATATATATGTGATAACATAAATAGGGACATGTTTCATGTAATATTTGATTTCCAAGTAAAAAAACTATAATGAGTTCAAAAGGATCATACTCACCATAACTAGAGGAACCTTCTTCCAGAGGATAAATTTTATAAGATTTACATGAATCACTACCACATAGTTTAACTTTCAGTAGTGTTGGGTCCTCCTTTCATTAATTTTGAGAGTATAAATTTCACTTCTTTTAAGACACTTTCTTATTTCATTTTTCTAATGTTTTGATTTAATCCTATATGTTTCTTCAACTGGTAATATCTTTTCATCTCAGGATTATCTTCAGTGTGAGGAAAATTTGTATCTTCGTGAAATTTGTAATTCATGTAAGAAAATTAAACACAAATAGGAATATACTTGTATATACAAATAGAGGTAACCTTCCATTTGATACTAATTGATATTCCCAGGGGATCTTTTAGTCACCCTAAAAGGGGGTAAATTTGGGATGGCCATTTTTTTATCAATTAAGTTCAATATAAATTCAACCTTACTTTAAGTTGTTAGAACCACTGTTATTGATTAGGATGTTTGGATATTTATAAATTATCCCTCACTAGTTTTCCCTTATGTTATTAAAATAATGTAAAGTAAATAACACACAAATATTTTCACAAGGTTCGGTGTCAATGTGGGAACTTACTCCTTATCATGTGGACTCCCATTGAGTCGTATATTTTAAACTAATATATCCATCATAGATTACAAGTGGTGTGGAAATGCATCACCCTTAACCTAAATGTTTCACAATATTAAAAAAGTTAAGGTTCTTTATACTGCGTCCCATAGTAGAGTTATCTACAAAAAAAATCATCCTATCTCTTGATAGGTATGTTGGTGTTTTTTATCCTGAAACCACCAGTTTTAAAATTTATTCAAGAAATTCCTCATGGATGGAACTTTAACTACCTATAATTATTCCTCCATACCCTACATGCACATTTTATCTATCCTCCTATTGGAATAAACATTCAAAGATCTCACTATCATAAAATTTTATTCCTGTAAATTTTTCAAGTCAATACTGGATGTCAAATTGGATTTCATCCTTTTGATATTTTGGATCCATAGAACTCACACAGTTCTTCATAACTTCAAGTTTAGGAATTCTCAAACTTTAACCCTTCTGATCTTCTTATGGAATTTCTTAGTAGGATGCTTCTTCTCTCTAATAAATAGAACCTCTCTTGGTTTCTTTTCTATGACCTATTTTTCATGATCAACTCAAGTCCCCCCTGATATATATCCAATATTCCTATGATAGATATGGGTAATTCATGTGATTCTATTTTAAATTCCTATTATCTCAACTATTTAATTGTCCACCATTTATGTCTTTTGAATATATTATGATTTTACTCCATTAAATCTCCTACAAAACTTAGTGTCATAAATCTATAACTTATAATCATATATTATCTTGAACCATGAAAATTATATCCATGAATATTTCACTTTGAATTTCCATCTTAGCATCATCAAATTTTATAACATTACAACAATGTAAAGTACTTGAATCTTCGAGAACATTTTCTTCTATGAAATTAAATCAAATCATTTTGGATTTTCCTTTTTCTCAACTCAATATTATTCATCCCGTAGTAATTAGAATGTTCTCTATATTATTTCATGTGATTTCAGTGGACTACATCTAATGAACATTCGTTTAGTTTGAACTTGGGCTTACAACTTCTTACTATTTCGACAGACTCCACTTCAGCCTATAGCTTTAAATATTACTCATTTCGTGCATCTGGGCTTCCTCATATTTCAATCAACTCATCTTCTAATTTACATAGCTTCTATCATATGATACTTTTACCTTTCAAATAGTTGGTATTCCTCATCTCCTTACTTTAGATCAGTCACTTATACATTCATTACCTCTAATACATTAGATTTACATCAACCAAAGTTTATCAGCATTACTAATTTTATTGACTTTTAGTGTTTTGACCTTTAATACAAATCAAAGTTGGTCTAAATTATTTCTTCTAAAACTTTTATTAGTTTAGGTTTCTCTACATTTTCTTCTAAATACTTTCAATGTTACACTATATAAACTACAACAATTATCTCATAAAACCCCCTCCAAAATATTCTTCCAAAATATTCTTCCAGACTTATAAATACCTCATTATTTTAGTTTTATCAACATACTCTATAGAACATTATTCTATAGAAATTTTATCATATTATGTTTAGTGAATATTCTAGTGGTATTTTACTTATTTCCCATATTTATGGAGGAAAATATCTTTACATTCCTCAATAATTAATCATACAAACTTTATCAATCCTTCGATGTGGTTCATCCTTCTAATCATCTAGTTTTATTTAAATTTGATGTTTTTTTTCAAATTATTTTACTCCTGGGTTTCTATGGGTTATTTACAAGTTAAAATTGAGTTGTTACTTCAATATTTCATGTCACCATATTCAGTATTCTTAGTTATTCAATTTCTATATGAGGTGGGAAATGAATTTTCATTCTTTAGTTCTAGTCAAAAATTCACTTAATATCGGTTCTATAATCTTTTGATGTAAATGGATGCTTCTGGATATAAAAACTTACAACTATTTCTCCTTCAACCCTTGAAAATACTAACTTTACTTAA
This sequence comes from Viscum album, assembly GCA_963277665.1. Lineage (NCBI taxonomy): Eukaryota > Viridiplantae > Streptophyta > Magnoliopsida > Santalales > Viscaceae > Viscum > Viscum album. Next base: position 75,014,709 of record OY728163.1, on the reverse strand, counting down.
CTTCATTACTTCTAGTCATCTTCTGGAAGTAAACCTGGCATGTATGATGTCATCACTTCTAATTTTTCTTCCATACAAAATGTATATTTCTTGTGGAATTTCTTCCAAAACATCCATAGGTATCTTATTCTCCTTCAACTTACTTATCGACTTTGCCACAAAATATTAACAAAAAATAAATTATATCATTATCATCATCATCATCATATAATGGGAACTTTGGATATAGAATATGTCTATATTATATAACCAGAAGGTTTTATGACTCCAAAAGATGTCAATAAGCTATAAAAGTTATGAAGATCCATTTATTTGTTGAATTAAGCAATACTATCATGAAACATTAACTTTGATAAAGACATAGTGAAATTTGGTTACATAAAGAATGAATGTGATCCTTATATCTAGAAAAGGTTTAGTGGGAGTGTAGTTATTTTCCTAGCAGTATATGTTGATGACATATTACTTATAGAAATGAGATACCGTCCATATAGTCTATAAATATGTGGTTGAATAAATTCTTCTTCATGAATTAATTAGGTTAAATAACCTATATTATAGGAATAAGGATCTATCATGGTAGATCTAAGAGGCTACTTAGACAATTTTTGGGTACATTCATTCACAAGGTATTGAATAGATTTATTATGGAACAATCCAAGATTGGATTATCGTTGATGTCATGTGGCATTGATATATCTAAAAAATGAATCCCCAAACACATAAGGCGAGATAAATGATGGTTAGGATTCTTATTCATTAGTGATAGGATATATCATGTACGATATGTTATATACTTGGTTTGATGTTTCCTATTCTTTGATCATGGTTGGAATATATTAAGTAGATCTTGGAGACATTCATTGGATGGTAGTCAATACTATCTTGATGTACTTGAGACATACTAAGGATATGTTCCTATTATTTGGATGATATGAGGAACTAGTCATCAGGGGGTATAGAGATTATAGTTTTGAGATAGATCAAGATGATTTGAAGTCATAGTCAGGATATGTATTCTGCCTCAATATAGGATCAGTGAGATAAAAGAGTTCAAAATAGCACATGGATTCTAATAATATAGTATATTTCCATTATATTACAGCTTCTGATACAGCTAAATAAATAGTTTAGATACACAAATTCATCTAGGATCCATAATTTGTACCAAGAATTTAATATATTATCACAATGCATTGTGATAATACTATAATTATGGTTGAATCCAAGGATACATGGTCATACTAATGGATAAATCATATAATTCATAAGTATATACTCTAGAGGGATTTGAGAGGTGAGGTTGTAGCATATAGAGTTTTAATTGAAGAGAATGTGGTTGGTCATTGACTAAAGCCTTATCTCAATAGCATGAATATCATCTGAGAGATAGATTACTAAAATTCATTAGCAATTGTCTCTATTTTAAGTAGGAGTCTATTGAAGTTGGTTCCCTAGAACCAACTACTTTCAACTTTTGATTACATATATACTCAAAGTCCTATATATTAATAAATATATTATCACATAATGATCATTATTCTATATAACATCAATGTTATGATTTCTTAGAATTTTTATTCCAATTAAGGTTATAGAAGTTCCTTGTTATGATGATAACCTTGAAGTAGTATGATAATATTCTTAAATATATTTCCTACAATTAGGATAAAATTCAATAATAGGACACATAGTATGTTTGACTACCAAGTGCTTGATACTCATAATTGGATGAGGCTTAATCTCATGAACCTCACACTTAGTAATCTCTAAAATGATAGATTATGAGGATAGACTCACCAATAATAATTCCATGTGTTTACGTGTCATTGGATATTCCTACCTATGAATGTGTGTATTATTCCTTAAAATTAATATTATAATAAATTGAAATCATAAGTCATGTACTTTTATGTATTGATGAAAACCATGATGAAATATGATCATGGTGAGGTGGGATATCTTCGGTGTGTCATGAGTGATATGGTATTAATGGATAAATTAAGAATGGATTTTTCCCATCTTTTATTTAATAGAAGTAGTTATATCGGGGCTCTTTGTTTGAAATGGAACTATCAGAAAACATCTATGGCCATGGTGGTTGAAAATTTTATTTTAGGTGGTCAAAGAAAGATATATCGATCACATAGGCTAACGATATGATTATGGAACTTTCTTTATTATAGATATCAAGACAAAGGTATTATATTATATAGTGATAATTCAAATATGGTTGTTGTCTTTATGATATTAACTTATTTCTCTATGGATTTTTTGATGTGTTGATAGACACTAATATTATACTTTAGACAATCCCTCTTAAATCCATTGAGAAAGTTTTATATAGGGTAACACATTTAGTGTATCGATGAATCATAGTTAAACTCTATTTGTGTTTAATAATAGGAATAAATAATGTCATCAATATCGAGGAATAATGTTTTTTCACGATTAACTGATTACAAATATTAATTTTATATTTATATTCAAATTAGAATATATATGTGAGTTGAATATTAAATAAATATTTATTCATAAGGCTGATGAATGGAATATTTATTTATCTCTTATTAATTTATTCACTAGGTAATAAATATATATATATATTTAAAAAATAATTTATTTAGTTGTGTGAATATTAAATAACTATTTACTCACAAGTATGTAGATATAAAATTAATTGGAATAAATATTTTTTTCACAATACCATGAATAATGTATATTTATTTATATTTTGAATTAATAATATTTATTTGACTGAATATTTATTATTCAAAGGTTTGATAAATTCCATGGACGGTGGACAGGTTGAGTTAAGGGACCAGGGATGGAAATGATATAAGCATAAATATCATTTATATAAAATGATATTTATATGTTCATGATTTTGTGTATTCCATGAGATATGATAATATTATTATTATATTTAGCATAGGGAATATATTAGGTTTAATATTTGATTATTTTCCTATTTGTAATTATCAATATTAAACCATAACTTATATCATTTTTCTAGACATAATCAAATTTTGTGTGTATAGTATTTCATACTAGATATTTCTCTGAAGACAAAAGAATAACATCTCTAAGGTTCTCTCAAAATTGAAATAATAAATCCATCTTCTTCTCCCTCTCAAGAATAATAGAATAAGAGAATAAATATTCAAGACTAAAGTATTTTTTGTTGTGATCAATAATCACTAAGGAAATATGATCAATTTCTCCATGATACCACCCAAATATCCATCGATGAAGTTTCAGGATTGTGGAGAATGTGTTTATACCGCTAGAGGGATTATAAATTGGATCATCTAAGTGTAATGACGGTACAACTTGAATGGGGTTTTATTTATCAATACCTTCATCAAAAAAATAATTCCAACACCAGGGTAATTATTTTTATTAAATTAATTATAATTTTAAATGAATAGATATTCTCTACAGTTTTTGAGATACCTTTCATTATGTTTATTCAGGTATATTCATTATATATGATGATTATTCATCATGTTCTTATGGATTATCCATCAAATATGACGATAAAACATTATTAGGAATGGTACAAATTGAATTTTTTTTATTCCTAGAACCTTCACGAATATCAAGAGAGGTTAATTAAAAGAGAATGTGAATATTGGTAAAAAATTATAACACTAATTCACCCCCTTATATTCATGTACGATCCACCAGGCACTTCAAAATATCTATACACCTTCTAATCAGGATAAATCAATAATTGGGGGGAACTTAGAAGGATTTTTATAATATACCATAATTTTAATGTATTATGTATTTTAAATAAATGCTGTAAAAATAAGACTTCAAAAAAATATGAAGATCATTTTATTAAAAATAATTCATTGACTTCTTTACAATACAGGAGTCTATAACTAGTTAACTAAACTTCTCAAAATAACCAATAATAAAAGAGGAAAGGCTCTAATAAGTATAAGAAGAACAATATTATAACCTAAATCATTAGGGTCACCCATGGGTAGAAAAACACCAACAAGTAAGAGAGCAAGGATGTTGAGGAAAAGAGAGAAGATAAGAACCATCCTTTTAAGTGATAGAATTAGAGTATGTAGAATACAGTTAATTATAATATCTCAAAGGTTTAGGTATTTATAGGATTTTTTTGTGACCATTAATAAGTATCCATTGGGAACTTTTAAAAGTGATAAATAGCCATTATTAAATTTTTAAGAAGTAACTTGAGAATCAATTTAAAATAATTATAATTTTCAGTTAATTTTTAATTTGACATTTACAGAAAATAAAATTACTTTATTAATGATATTTAAGAATAATAATTAGTATAAAAACTTTACATTAAAATGATAATAGATAATATATAAGAACATTAATTTTGAAGATAATAGGCTAAATAAATTATATAGTTGGGTTTTAATTTTATTAAGTAAATACTTTGTATAAAAAAAATATTACCAACCAGTGAACAAGCCGGGGCTTGTGCACCACTACTAATGTGGGAAATTAGATCAACCATCCAAGCTCATCAGTGGATCTATCATAGGAGTGATACTACATGATAATCTAAATTCCAAACAAGAGATAGGTAGCACCACTGTGTGGGGTGGCATGAAGGTGGAGGATCTGGCATAGGGCGGTGCCATATGTGAGGGATTGGGAATAGACCATGTTACTCACATCAAATGAGTAATGGAAAGCACTTGATATATATGTAATTTCTCAATTGAGGGTTTTTTATATATGGTATTCAAAAATATGGCTACTTTTCATCCACATTAAAATATCCACTTATATCATAGTTATCTAATTCTTTTTATCTTGACCATCTGATTTGTTCATTGTTCATCATCTTCCTTGAGTCGAAACAGTCGAACCTTCAACATATTCATTGTCTTCTTATCTTAAAAGTGTACTATCTTCAAACCTCATAAACTTATGTTCCCATTTCAAAAATCATCCTCACTTTCACCCTCTTTTGATGACAAGTCTGAAAACCGTTGAACAAATGGAGAAATCTCACTTCCCTTATGAAGACCACTTAGTCAACCTTTTTTAACATTTTTTTACTCAATTTAAATCCTGTAAAACCTTATGTTAAATCTTGTTGTAAATTAATATAATATAACTAAATGTAACCAAATATTATATATAGTGTTTTTGGAGATCTTTAGGTTGTTTTTTTTTTTAGATTACCAGTTGTAGTGATGAGTTTACAGATATAAAAAAATATTTAAATTTCTCTATCAATATTAAATGAGGAAGATTATCAAATGAATCTTGAAGATTATTTAGATTCATTAGGTTGACTAGTTTTGTGAAAAAGTAAATATATATATATATATATATATATATATATATCATCTTGAATAAAATAAGCCTTTATGGTTATAATATGATGTGTGTCTTAAATACTTGGATATACAACAATGGTCTCTATTATTTCATTTCAATTTTTTTACTACCATTAATCTAGATCTTCTTTAGATACCCAAGTTGCAATAATGAGGGTGATATGAAATATATATAAATCTTATATTTTTCATCAAGCAGGTTGTTCCAGATACACAAATCATTTTTTTTCAAACAATAGATCAAGATAAGATATTTTGTGTGGATTAAATTTAATTCTTAGTACAACATATGTAAAGAATTTTACACAGAACTTTAATATAAATCCATCATTTCATCCACCAAAAGAACCCAACTCACAGCCCCCAAACACACATTCTCTCTCTTCTCAACTCTTCTATATTTTTAAACACCATTATCTTCCTTAGTTCACCCTTGTCTATAATTTAGATAAGGGAAATATTTTAATTTCAAACATTTATTTATTTATATTAAATACACTTTCTATAAGGTAGATCTATTTCAAAACTGATTTTATGTAATGGATTATTTTTTTAAATCATATATAATTATCTACTTTAAAAATATATGTAAAGGAATTATGTTTTTTCAAATTTAAATTTTTTTAAAGCTAATTTTCCTTAAGTTCCGTTTTGAAAAAAATATAATTTTGTTTCAAAATTATATGAAAGAGGATTATTATTATTATTATGTCTCGTTGTGAGGTATTTCAAGTATTTTAAAGAAGTTTTGAAAAGTTAAAAATATCATTTTAAGTGAAAAGGTATTTCAAAAGATATGGGCATCGAACACAAAAGTTGGTATGGCCATGAACTATGTATATAATTGACATTCCATGCAACTTTTTGTAATTTAATTTTACGACGTATTAAAATAATCCTTTTGAATTTACAAAATATTGGATTTCTTCTAACCATATAGTGTTTAATGAAAAAATATATTTTTTAAAGAAAAAAATTTATAAAAAATATTTTATTATTTGAAATTAATTTAAGTAATTTTTGAAAGGTTTTTAATGGGTTGTAAATGAGAAAGGAAGGAAAAAAAATTATGGATTCTGAAAATTAAACTCAACACTTGGGTATCGAATGAGTTGATGAGGAAAGGGGTGATCCCGCTACCTCAAGGGGATTTTTTCCTAAAAAGGATACTTCTAGTGGCCTCATGGGTTTCTTATGGACCGCTAACTATCAGTTTAATCTATAAAACTTATTATTCTCAAGTAATTTTTAAATGATAAATACAAATATTATTTAAAGGTATTTGTTTGTGATATTTAATTTTTTAAGCAATATTTCTATGTTTTGAAAACCATAGAATTTTATTTTTAAAATTATTTGCTATATAAAATATTTTATATTTGATATAAAATGTTTTATAATAGTTTCTAAATAAATATTTATAAAATTATTTTTCACTAATTTTTAAAACCCCTTACTAAGAAATTTTATTCTCATCCTATATTTTTAAAATGACTTTTTATAGGGTTCTTAGAAGAATCAATGGTGAATTGTTATAATCATGGAACTAGCATGAGTAAATCCAATTAGTTATTTTATAATTTTCTAAATCTGATATTATATAAATAATTTTAATAATCCTCCAAAACCTAGACTAAAATATTCCCACATTTGTGTAAACAATTATGTATTTTTTTGTTATCTTTTATAAAAATAAAAATATATAGTATATTTTTCATAATAAATCTGAAAGTGTGGGTTTAGTTATTTATAGTGGTATAATAGGAATAGTTTAGTCAAATTTGGAGATTAGGAAATTTTGATAGGTTAAGTATTATTTATTTTTAGTAAACACTTACTCAGTAATTTTTTAGCATAGACACAAATGGAAGGAAGAAAAATGTAAATAACTCTTTTATCCCTTCCAGATGATTTTCTTGCAAAGATTATTATAAATTCATGATAATATTATTTTAATATCTTCTCAAATACTAAAATAATGTGAAAATACCTCTATGAGATATACAATACACCTACCATGCCTCTATTCTTTCAAGGATCATGAATTTTCTATTGAAAAATTATACATACTTAACTTCCTTACTATTCATGATGGGGAAAGTTCCATGAGGGTATTTTAAATTTCTTTACCTTATCCAATCGATGTAAAATGTTTCTTTATTTTCATGAATCTTAAAAAGGGGGTGACATTTGAACATCCTATATGTATCAAATATAAAAATTTAATTTTTATGTACATATAAAAGATTATTTTGAGATATTATAAGATGATTTAATAATACTATTTTATATAAATCAAATTCAAGAAGACATTTCAAAATTATATACTCATAATAATTTTATGTCAACTAATTACAAGTGTCTACATCAATTTAACCAAAATTACACTAGTTGTATATGGGAAATAGAAATAGAATAACTTGAAATCTCCCTAAGGTCTAGTTTCGATAGAAGGACCCATTATTTTAGGGAAATACCCCAGAATTGGATACTTCAATGATCGTAAGAATTATTTTAAATACAAACTCATTTATTACCAATAATAATAAAGTTTTTTTGTAGAAACGTAAAGTTTCAATTTCAAATTTTGGAAGAAAAAATTATGGTTCATTTATGTATAAAATAATATATAGGGTTCAATTCCCTTAAGCGGGGAGACTGTAACATCCCGAAATTTTAATATATTACTTATTTTAAATAAATGTTATAAATAAACGAGACTTCAAAAACAAGATAAAGAACATTTTATTAAAAATAATACATTGAATTCTTTAAAATACGAGAGTTTCCAACTAGTTATCTAAACTTATAACAATCACTAATAATACAAGAGGATGGGCTTTAATAAATGTAAGAAGACCATGATTATAACCTACTAAGTTGGGGTCATCTATGAGTAGAAAAACACCAATAAGAAATATAGCAAGAATGTATAGAAAATAAGGGAATATAAGAACTATCTTTACAAGAAATAAAATTAGAATATATATATAATACAGTTTATTATAACATCTTGAAGTTTTGGGTATTTCTAAGATTTTTTTGTGACCATTAATAAATAGTTGTTGGGAACTTTTAAAATTGATAAATTGACATTATTAAATTTTTAAGAAGTAACTTGAGAATAAATTTAAAATAATTATAAGTTTTAGTTAAATTATAATTTTACATTTACAAAAAAAAATACTTTAGTAATAATATTGAAGAATAATATTTAGTATAAAACTTTATGTTAACATGATAATAAAAAATAAATAAGTAACTTAATTTTGAAGAGAATAATAAAAATACATTCTATAGTTGGGTTTTAATTTTATAAAATAAATACTTTGTATAAAAAATTAATTGCCAACTAAGGAACTATCCAAGACCTATACACCACTAATAAGGTGTTAAAGTAGGCCAATCATCTAAGCTCAGCATCAACTTGGTCATAGGGGTGAGCCTGCATGACAAGTCGAATGCATATAAAGAGAGTTATAGTACCATCATACGGGGAAGCACGGAGGAGGAGGATCCAACATGGGTAAATGCTAGTAGAGAGGGATCAAGGGAAGACCATGTTACTCACATCTTCTAAGTAAAATGTATCACTTGATATATATGTAAGTGCTCATCTGAGGGTTTTTCTGATGTGGAATCCAGGAATGCATTATTTTTCACCCATATTAAAAAATATTCTTATATTGTAGTTGTCTGATTATTCTCATCTCGATCATCCAATTTGTTCTCTATTCATCATCTTACTCAATATCCACCAACCAAACCTTTGAGGTCTTTATTTTCTTCTTCTCCTGACACTGTTCTATCTTAAAACCTTGCAAACTTAAGAGCCCAGTTTTAAAATCATCCTCACCATCATCTTCCTTCAAGAATGATTCTAAACCATTTGGACAAATGGTGAAATCTCACTTCCCTTGTAAATACCTCTAAATCTACCATCTTTAACATTTTTTTTACTCATTTTACAACACATAAAACCGTATATTAAATATTGTGGTAAATGAATATAATATAACTAAATTTATCTATCAAATTTAAACCAAAGATCACTTATAGTGTTTTTGGAGATCTCCTGCTTGTTTTTTTCAGATCACTAGTTATGGAAACAAGTTTACAAATATAAATATATATATATAAACTTCCCCATCAATCTATAATAATTAATATTCTCAAACAAATTTTTTACATTATCTGGATTCATTTGGTTATCTAGTTACATGAAAATATAAATATATATATTCCACCATTGTGAATAAACTGAACCTTTATTCTTATTATATAATGTGTGTCTTAAATACTTGTATATACACTGAAGATCAGCCTTATTTCATTTTGATTTTTTTTTACTATCATTAATATGAATCTTCTTTAGATACCCATGTCGCAGCAATGAGGTTGATATTAAATATATATAAACCTTATATTTTTTATCAAGCAGGATATTCTATATTCTCAAATTATTTTTTTTCAAAAAATAGATCGAGATAAAATATATGGTGTCTACTAATTTTAATTCTTAGTGCAACCTATGTAAGTGATTATACAAAAAACTTCTATCTAAAACCCTCATCTCATCCACCAAAAGAACTTGACTCACAGCCACCAAACACACACACACACACTCCCTCTCTCTCTCTTTCTCCCTCTCTTTCTCCCCTCAACTATTCTATGTGTTCAAGAACTAGTAGCTTCATTAATTTATCCTTGTTTATAATTAAGTTAAGGGAAATATTTCAATTTCAATAATTTATTTATTTATTTTTAAAATTATTTATATAAGTGTGATCTATTTCAAAACTAATTTTTCATAAGGGATTATTTTTTCAAAATCATATATAATTTTAGGATTTAAAATTATATGTAAAGGAATTATGTTTTTTAATTTTTATATTTTTAAAAAGATTTTATTTTTCTTAAGTTACCTTTGGTAAAATTATAAATTTGTTTCAAAATTATATCCAGGAGAATTATTATTATTATTTAATCTCTTTAAGAAATATTTTAAGGATTTTAAAGGTGTTTTGAATTGTTAAAACTATCATTTTATGTGAAACTTTTATTTTATAATATATGGTTGTTACACACATTAGTGGGTATGCCCATTCACTAAGTATATCAATAAAATTCCATGAATGTTTTAAAATTTAATTTTAAGGTGTGATCAAATATTACTTTTAAATTTATAAAATATTTTATTTCTCCTAACAATACAGTGTTTTATGAAAAATTAGATTTTTTAAAAGAATAAAGGATATAAATATTATTTTATTCTTTTAAAATAATTAAAGTAGTTTCTGAAATGTTTTTAATGGATTTAAGATGAGAGAGGTATACTTGAAAATTTTATGTTTTCTTAAAATTAAACTCGTCACTTGGGTATCAAATGAGTTTTTGGGGAATGGGGTTGTCCCACTACCACAAGGAGACTTTTTCCTAAAAATGATATTGTTGTTGGCTTCATGGATTTCTTATGGAATATAAACCATCATTTTAATCCCTGAAATCTATTATTTTCAATGAATTTTTAAAGTAGAAATACAAAGATTATTTAAAGGTTTTTTTGAAATTGAAGTTTTTCAGTAGTCTTTCTATGTTTTGAAAACCCTATAATTTTATTTTGAAAATTATTTACTATATAAAATATTTTATATTTGATATAAAATGATGTAGAAGATTTTTTAAATTAGTATCCATAAAATTATTTTTCACTCATTTTTTAAACCCCATAGTGGGAAATTTTATGCTCACCCTATGTTATTTAAATGATTTTTCATAGGGACCTTATAAGAATAAAAGGTTAATGGTTAAAATTAAGGAACTAGAGTGGGTAAAAACAAGTAGTTAATTTATAATTTTTTAAAAACTATGAAATTATGTAAGCAATTTTCTTAATCCTCTAAAAACTGCACTGGAAATGATCCTCAATTGTGTAAAAAAAATTATTTTTCAACGAACTTTTATAAAAACAAAAATACCCAAAATGTTTTTAGTTCTGAATATAGAAGTGTTGTTTTAGGTTTTTACAATTTTTAATCAAATATTTTTCACAACCACAGGGATAACTTCCTTAAGCAATGTGATCTATGTAATTATACAAGCATTAGGAGAAACCTTATAAGGGTACTTGGAGAGATACAAGAATTTTTGTGGAGGTTTTCCACATCAAGACATATAATAGAATAAATTTATAGTCTTATTATACCAATTAATTCTTGATAGTGATAGTAATTTACTAGATAAATCATTAAGAAGAACTTTAATTGTTAAATCACGAATCGAAGCCAGGGAAATATTATGAAAATAACTCAAAATTTAAAAATCTTCGGTACAGGAGGTACTAGAATAAGAGGAGGCCATGAATTAAGATATACTAAATAACCCTTATGTGAATATAAACTTAATGAAATGAACACTTTGTTAAGACTAATTAATCTTAATAAATCAAATGATCAATAAACACCAGTAAAGTTATATTGTCTTTGTGCTTATAAAAATCATTTTACTGACCAATGTGTTGAAGTACAGTGTGTAGCTACCTATAAAAAAAGATACTTTCAACAACCTATGAACAATGAAAAATGGGTATACAATTAAAAAATTCAATATGGGTTTGGAAATCAATAAAATTAATTTATACCACCTTTTCAACAACAATTCCATAAACCTTTACCATTTTGATAAACCTTTAAGCGGCTATATAATCAAAAAAACCTTCAGACCACCTCCATTTCAACAAATGAAATGTCAAGAATATCCTTTAACAAATTCATGACCACAAATAGTGAATAAAAATGTATAAAATCATTGAATAATTTAAAAATGAGATGAAAGAATTAAAAAACCAACTAGGGAGTCTCGTTGAATTAATGATCAAAAACACTAGAAATTTATTAGTATTACATGTTCCTGATATAAAAGGTAATGTGAGCATAGTAACAATAATAAGTGAAAAAGAAATACACCGAACCCCCAACCTCATTCCAATATCACCATCTAACCATTTAACATGGGGGATAAAATATATTTAAAATATTGAAAATAAATCATAGAAAACATTTAAAAAACAATTTAACAAAAAAAGGAAACATTCAGTTACATTTTACCTCAATAATGGTTCACTTAAAGAATTATCATGAGGAATAAATGAAAAAATAAATTTTAGATACCTTCAGAAAAGAATAATTAAACATACCTCTTATGTAATCCCATAAATATATTCTTAAATATACTATGTTCCTTAAGTAATTATTCACCAATAAAAGGATACATCAAGGGAATAAAATAGTAAATTTTGGAAGGAATATTTCAACATTGATCAAACCACAATGTCCTTCCAAATTTCAAGATCCAATGAAATTTTATATTCTATTGATTATTAGATCCATTCCTTCCACATTTAATTATATGATCTAGGTAATTTTATTAATATCATTCTTCATTCTATCTTTTTTTCTTTAGAAAATAGAGATCTTAATCCAACAATAATAGTTTTCTAACTAAAAAAATAGATCTACTGCATTACTAGCTGGAGTACTATAAGATGTTTTGGTGATAGTGTATAATTTGATCTTCCCAACTAATTTTTATATGTTTAAAATAGATAAATATATAATACCATCTCAATTAAAAATCATTTTGGGAAGACCATTCCAAAAAACATAAATGATAATGATCAATTTCTATGAAGTTGATTTGAAAATAAAATTTAGAAAAAATGTTATCCACTTTAATATCTTTCATTCTATGAAATTACCATAGGAAGATAAATCATTTTTTAAACTTTGAATTTCTGAATAATATAATAAATTTCAATAAATTGGTTTGTTAGAAAAAAAAATTCATTTGGTAAAGAAATGAGTTTTGAAAATTATATTAAAAATGATTGGGAGAAACTTGAAAATTCTGAGAAAACACTTCAGATTGAGGTTGCTTCAAATTTCATTGATGGATTAAATTTTATATTCAAAAATAAAGAAGTTGATACTTAATGTTTTTTACTAGAAACTCGAACCATAGAGTTAAGTCAACCAAATATTATTTCAACTGTAATCCAGGCCCCAAATTTAGAATTTAAACCACTACCATGAGATTTAAAGTATGTGAATTTTAATGAAATAATGTGATTTTATAGTTACTATTTCTAGTAACTTTTCCTCTAATCAAGAGAAAGACTTACCAAACTATTGAAATAAAATTTTAAATTTATTGGATATAATTTAGGAGACATGTCTGAGATCAGTTCTAAAATATCTATGTGTATAATTTTTCTTTAAATTCATGTAAATCCTATTAGAAACCCTCAAAGGATACTCAATATGATAATTATGGAAGTGGTTAAAATTTAAATATAAAAAAAATTAGAGACTGAAATAATTTACCAAATTTATGATCCATAGTGGGTAATCCCAATTCATGTATCACCCAAAAAAATATAGACTCACCATTATGATGAATGAAAAAAATGAATCAATCCATATGAGATTTAAAAACAATTAAAGAATTTGTATTGACTATATAAAATTTAATTAATTCATAATAAAAGATCATCTTCTCATATAATTTATTGACCAAATGCTTAAAAAACTATAAAAAAATATATTATTATTATTTGAATGGGTTTTCAAGATATTTCTAGGTTCCCATTACACTTGAGGACTAAGAAAATACAACCTTTACCTATACTTATGAAACCTTTTCCTACAATTGGATGTTATTTCATTTAATAAATGAAATAGTAATAATTAAAAGATGCATGGTAAGAATTTTTTCTGATGTAATTGAGAGTTTTATATAAATATTTTCTGATAATTTCACTATTTTTAAAAATTAATCATCCAATCTGTAACAAATATTGAAAATATTCATCAAAAAACCATTTATATAACTTCTAAAAATTCCATTTCATGGTTGAGATAGGCATTGTGCTTGGATATAAAATTTTACAAAATGTGAACGTGGTTAAAAATATATAAAATTATAATTATTAATGAATTATTTACCTAAGTTGTGTAAAACATGTTAGATATTTTTTATGATATATATGAATCCATATAATATTCATCAAATACTTTAGTAATATTACAATACCACTTTCAAGACTGATTTTAAAATATTATTACTTTATTTTTTATAATCATTACAGGAAAATATATAATGATCTAAAGTGTAAACTAGCCACACCCCTAGTAATATGGCCACCTAATTGGGACAATACATTCATGTTATTGCATTCTTCTTCAAACCATTATATTAGAGTAAATTTTTTCCAAATAATTTAAATAAGAATTCATGTAATTTTCTATTCTTTAAGAACATTAGACTCTACTCTAAACAACTACACCACTACTGAAAATTAGTTGTTATTAGTATTTTTAGCCTTATAAAAATTCAAATCATATCTTCTTGGGACTAAAGAGGCTGATTTCTATTATCATATATTCCTTAAGTTTCAAATGAAGAAGTAATAAAAAAATATAAGTTTGGTGAGATGGATGGTATTATTATATAAGTTTTATGTAGAGATAAAGGATTAAAAGGTATTTAAAATCAAGTGGTGGATCACATTATTAAGCTACCTCACACAATTGAGGTAGAAATTCTTGAGAAAGAACCACTTAATGGATTTATTCTAGGTGTTTAATTTTATTTGGTTAAAGGAGATGTACCATGGTATATAGATATAGTAAATTTTATTATTACATATAAAGTTCCATGACTCCAAAACCAATACCAAATTGAAATACTCAAAGATGGTTCTGGATTTTATATAGGGGATGGCCTATATCTTTAGAAAATTTATAGTGACTAAATAATTAGAATATGTCTACCTAAAATCAAAGTTCCATATATACTCAAATTTTAACACACCTTATCATGTGTAAAACACTTAAATCATCAAATAACTACTAGAAAAGTCTTATAATATAGAATATTTCCCAACACTATTTAAATATTCCCATGAATTTTGAAAAAAAATCCAACAATTCCAATTCACATGAAATATTTAAAAAATCAAAGAAATTCCTCAAATACCAATGGATTTTTGTGAAATATTTTAATGTGGGCCATAGATTTTATGGGACCATTTTCCATGAATTTTGGATACTCTTACATCTTATTATATATGGACTCTATTTCATAATGGGTGGAAGAAAACGGTTCCAAAACTAATGATTCATTTTTTGTTTGTGTGTTTGTGGGGACTAATGTATTTTACATAATTTTAAATTCTAGATTAATAATTGGTGATAAAGGGACCCACTTTTTTAATAGTAGCATATAATATTTAATGAGGATATATAGAGTAACCCATAAAACATCAACTCATTACCATTCATAGAGAAATAGACAAGTTGAAGTTTCTAATAGGGAAATAAAAGGAATTCTAGAAAAATGTATCAAACCAAACAAAAAAATATTGGATTCAAAGGATGGAAGAAATATTTTGGGATTACAGAATAACTTATAAAATCCCAATTGTAATGATCCCCTACTAGTTAATCTATGGTAAAATATATAATCTTCCTATAGATCTTGAAAACAAATCTTATTATGCAGTTAAAGAGGTGGATTTTGATTTAGAAAAAGATATAAAACAAATGAGATTTAAAACCTAGAGACTATAAGATGTCAGGATATAAAAATTTGATACCTATAGAATTTACAGGGAATGGAAAAGCATAACACATGACCATAAGATTCAACAAAAAAGTTTTTATCTAGTAGAAAAATTGTTTCTTTACAATTCAAGACTAAATTTGATGCCAAGTAAACTTAATCCAAGATAATAAGGCCCATTTACCATTACTAATTTTAATACCTTTAGTGTTTTTTATATAATTAAATAATGGTAGAATTAATCATTCACTATGAATAGAAAAAAATTGAAGAAATATTTAGGATATTTGTTAAACACACCAATACAAGAGGCCACACTCCTTTAACCATTCTACCACTGAAATCATTAGGTTGTAACCTTACTTATCCAAGTTAATTATTATCATAATCTTAAATCTTCTAAATCTATTAATTCCTATCAAATTTCATTTTGTACATGACATCATTCAGTTGAAGGGGATTTTTAGTTCTTGAATTTATTTATTTTTTGTGTTTGTCTTTTTCACTTTCATGTGTGTGTTTTTACTTTTTGTGTGGTTTGGAAACCTATTGAGCTCAAAATTGAATACCTTTATATGTTTGAACCTATATAAGTTGTAATAAACTAATTTAACTATAGTTAACTCAACTTAAATTATTTTTTAATGAATTTACTTCCAGATTAAATGTTTTTGAAATTCCTGAAATGGCCACTAATTTCTGAATCATATACCATGAAATACTATTAAATATTAAAATCACTTAACCAGGTGGGTTATAAACCATTATTAAAATATTATTAAAAATTAACTCATTTATAGATAGAACCAATCATTTGTTTAATAACCAAAACTTTTTCTGAATTCTAGTAAAAGCCTGGGAGAATTGAGGAACTTATATTGAAAATGATTAAGGCGTTATTTATTTTAAAAAACCACTTTTTATAATAATATTAATTTTAAACATAACTTGACAGATAAACCTTGAACAAATCGATATAAACCATGAACAACCTTGTTAGGAATCTACATTACAAGCCCAAAATCCCTAGCCACCTATCTCTTGAATTAAATTCATGATCGTAGTTGAAATTCAGTTTAAGGGAAGCTATTTAGTGAGAATATTTGGAGAGAAACATAAAATATAGTAAATATAGAAGATAAAATAACCTTAAAAATTGGTCTAAGGAGTTCATACAACTGTTTGAAGTTCAAAATTCCTCTATATCTTAAAAATACATATCTTTATAGAATAGACATAAAGGGAAAAAATGATGAAGGTAGAATAGAGAATAAATATTTACTTATGTATAAAAAACCCCATGATAATAAAAATGAGTTAAGATTTGAATAATTTAAAAGGGGAGTGATTAAGGATACCACTCTTTATTATAAACTATAATCCTATATTTTATTATATTTAGAGTTAAACATCATCATTATACCTTTAATGTTTTTAACATCAGCACCTACCAAACCTTAACCATATAAAAGTCTTGAAAATAAATCATTATAAACACAAATAATTGACTTATTTAAAGGATATTTGGAAACATAGAAATCCTATGGTGACCCTTATATGAGTTTGGATTAAGAAAAAAAGTGCTTCAAATTCTTGCTTTGTGTGGATAGAAATATTTCTAGGAAATTTTGGTATAAATGATCCTGGGAGGATAGAAAATATGGAAAATAATTGAATATAACTCATAGAGAAAATGGAATAAATAATATATATATATATATGGAATGATAATATTTAGTAAAATGTATTTTGAAAAGGTAACTTACATTAGATTTTGTTTTAAATTTTACTTGGGTAGTATTTTTAATGTTCACCTTTCGAGCAGTATAAGGGATTAAGTGTGAGGGAATTGATATAGGTAATTAATTCATTATATTTATTAATATTAAATTAATTTTATTCCCTAAAATGTATTAATTAATTAAGTTTTAGGTATTTTTTTAAATTTGGAAATAATTTATAATTATTTTTTAATGGATTAAATTCATGGTTTTGATTAATTAAGTAATTTCTATAATTATTTAGAATAAAGCCAATATTTATTTTTTAGTAGTTTGATAATTTTAATCTGTAAAAAATAACTAATAATGATTAAATTTATCTTTGGATTTCTTAGTGAGATTAAAATAAAAATTTTGAAGGTTCCATGTGATTAAAAACCCAGTTTCATGTGATTAATTCAAGGTTGGGCCAGATGCATGGAAATAATCCCATCTCCTCAGCACTATGTCAAAGTAACCAATGGAAATGTGCCTTATGTCAAATTAACTCCTATGAATTTTTCACAACCCCCTCCCACTAAAGATATTGCAGTGAAGGGAAAGGGATAATGACCTCTGAGTCCCACATTCAGTAGGCCATGAGTTAGTGACTAGCATTGAGGGTTTAGAAATATCCAAAAATGGAAGGAAGTACCCACTATAGTAACATAAGATTGGGAGATGGAATGAATCAACTGCAAGAAACTCCATGAAATAGTAAAAAAGGAAACCAAAACAAACCCACAATGCATGTATAAATAAAAATGATAAAAATTAAAGCCTCCAAAGTAAATACCGAAAAGAAAAGCTAATGCAGTGACACAGCATTGTCCTGAGGTATGAGATAGTAATGTCCATCATCGTCTACATAGTCCTCCTAGAAACCTGAATATAGTTTTATATATATAGGGTGAGCATATAGGTATTCTCAGTAGTAAAACCAAATTCTCTCATACACATGTGAAATAAGCATACCATTTCACATGTGAGAAAATAGTAGAACCAACATCACCAAAAAAGGTCAAATAACCAATCCCAACCTCACCATGGCATGCTCACTAAATAATGCAATCCAAGTATAATAACACAATAAGAATCATATTGATTAAGGATACCCTGCAAAACTTTCCCACTAATTTTCTATTCTCATACCCTAATTGTATTTGTCATATCCCTCCTATCTCTTCCGAATAACATCTATTACCACCCCATGCATGGTTACATCACATCTCACCCGAAGACACCTGGGTCACCATCCCATAGAACGGTCATATCACATCCCACCTGAAGACACTTAGGCCACTATCCAATGGTAAGGTTATATCACATCTCACCTCAAGAGACCTTATCCATCACCAAATGCATGAAACGACCTATGTACACACAGCCTATGCATATATACTCACCTATAAGAGAGAGCGGGAAAGAGAAGGTATCCATTCAACCATCTTCACCACCAAGGTGTTGGGAAAAATAACCTCCATGTGAATATATGGGTTTCGACAAAAAGTTCTCAACGTAGGTGGGATGCATATATAAATCACAAGGAATATAAAATTATATATATGTATATACACACACAAGACCAACCTCTGGGATCACAAAAAAACACTAACCAACTTATAACATCCCCACTTCTACTGCCACCTCTAAACGTATAACACCACACAAACCACAAGCCACATTTCACATTCCCAACCAATTATTCTATCCAACCCATTCATTTAATTATTAATAATTAACCATATTTAACCACACAACACATCTATAATTTTTTCATTAATAATTTCCATCCCATTAACCAAACCAAACCCCAACCATTTCAATCATTAACAACCAGTAATTATATCACTACATGGGAATCTATCATAATGAAATCATTATCACAAGTAGCTTGTCATTCCCATCAAACCATTGTCTCTCCACCCCAAAATCATGTCCAAACAAACCATCACTACACTACCCCAAAAGAATGACCAAAAAAATATCACCACACTACCCCAAAAGCACAAACAAACAAACCATCATATCACCACCCCAAAATCACATCCAAGAAACCCATAACCACACCACCCTAAAAGTACATCCAAACAAACCATAACCTCATAATACCAAAATAATGACCAAACAAACCATCATCATACTACCCTAAAAGCATATCCAAACAAACAATCATTGTGCTTCCCTAAAATCATGACAAAAAAACCATCACCTCACCACCCCAAAATCATGGCCAAACAAAACAAAACACATCAAAGTTCATTTTACTAATTTATCATAGGGGTATTTTATCACATTTCACTTTATTTTAGGGGTGTTATCATATAATCCATAAATCCAAGGTAGCCATATAATTAGAAAAATATAAGTGATTAAGTGACTTCTCATATAGGGTGATATCACACATCACACAATAGGGATTCCATATCATGACATCTACTCAAAGCCCCCAACGACCACAATTTTCAATAGGGTATTAATCCTATAAAATCCATAATATCGTAATAATAAAAACATTATAAAATCATGTGAATCATTCTCATTTCCCCTTAAATATAAATTAACTAATTATTTATCTTTGATTAATCCATCACAAAATATCCTCCATAGATAAAAAAAATTAACCCATCCCATATGATGCACAAACATAAGAAACATGGGATTCCCTACTTGGAATAAAGAAGCTTCATGCAATCCACATCACAAAAATAGGGGTTGAAAACAAGATGGTATTGTTGCTAGAAGAAACTCAAAGTGATGAGATAAGGTTTCCATGAATCCAAGGGAAGGTCTTCATGACCTGTAGTCTTGAGAGAAAGTGTGCAGGAAGGAACATAGAGAAGTTTACTTGTTTTTAGAGTCAACAGATATGGGACGATTGGGATTTTAAATCGAAACAGATTTAATTTACCAATTATTACAGATCTCATTAAACTTTATATGGAAGGACTCTTTTATAGACTTAATAATCACTAAAAATCAAGGATATTATTATTCTAAAAATATCATTTGAATACCCTAGATTTACACCACAAAAAAACCCGCATGGTCGTTTTACAAAACTAGAAGACAACTCCATGTGGTCGATCCCACGTAGTTGAATGCCCCACATAGACAAAATCTCTACTTAACCATTTTCATGTAGCTGATTCATCCACATAACTAATTTTTTCTTATAGATGATTCATGTAGTTGATCACTCATGTAGTCAACTCATGTAGTTGATCCATCCACATAGTCGATTCATCCACATAGCTGATTAATGTAGCTAATCACTCATTTAACTGATTCATATAACTGATCTGGCCACATAGATGATTCAACAGGTTGTGAGAATAGAAAATTGACCATGCCCACTGACTGCATAACTAACCTACCGACCGCACAAGAAAACAGTTAATTATGATAACCAATCACAGGACCAACCATCCTACTGCACGAACAAACAAGTGACCATCCCAACCAACCACATGACCAACCTACCTACCACATGAATAAACAACTGACTATAAAAAGGGAACTTAGAAGAACTATAGGAAAATAATCTTAACACCATCCAACCATTAAAACTAGAAAAGTAATAGGCCAAGAATTAATAGTCCATTACTTCAAATGCCACTCAAATTATTCTCATCCTCAAGAATAAAAACCAAACTTGAGAAAGAAAGTGGTCCAAAAAACCACCATGTGAGATACCTATCAAGTTTCTCATTACACATCAAATGCTACCACTAGCCAAACTTTTCAACCAAAACACCCATAAACAACCTACAAAACTACATCACCACACAACCACACCACCACACAACCATTGCACAACCATTTCAACCTCCACACATCCCAAAAAAACCACTAAAACCAAAAAACCTCACCAACCCAAATATAAAAATCAGGGGACTTTATCCTCCATGTCAAGATACTATCCGCTCTAGGTAGCACTAACTCACCCACATATGTTTAATCGCATCATAGTATAATGCATCTCAATTAGGAATCAGGTCCTCCCATTTTCATATTTCAAAACTTTATCCCACATTATACATCAAGGAAACGACACATCTAATAAAGTAATAATATTTCAAACATCACATCATCTAGTAAAATCAAAACAAAGTAAAAAACTCAAAATAGCTCTAGAAACTGGGCACGCATCTATGTATCTCACTCCCAATTACCCTTCTCTAGGTCACCATGCCTCCATGCCTCCACAACACACAAATAAAGGGAATGTTTCATCCATATAGAACCATATCTCAATGATCCTAGATATCTATTGGTTGCTCCATGTATTTAGCATCATCCTTGATATCTAACTCTCCCTAGTTAATAACAATGGGAGTCGTCGTGAAGATACCGATGAAGATGAGACATGTGAAAGTTTTGTATCCTCTCCAGTAGTAGTGTCAATGATAACCAATATTCCACCTCTCTAACTTACCCCAATACCTTAAAAGGCCCAAAAAACTTGGGAGAATGCTTTATCCCTTTGTCAAAACTCTAGTGCCCATATTGATGGGAAACATTCAAGAACATGTGTTCTCCAGCCTCAAACTCCAAGGAATCCTCCTATGATCGACATAAGACTTATTTTGGTCCTTCACTACTTTTATCCTCTCTTAAACTAATTGAACCTTATCTGTTTTTCTCCACACCACATCGGGAACAACAACTACTACCTCCCCAACCTCTATCCATCACAATAGAGAACAACACGGTCTCCCATAAAAAGTCTCAAATATATTATTTTCACTGTAAGAGTTATAGATATTATTATAGGAAAACTCAACCTAAGTCATGTGTCACATACATGATCCAATAAAGTATAAGATGCAAACTCATAACATATCCTTCAGTTTCTAGATAGTTCACTATGTCTTCCTATACATATGAGGGTGGAAATCAGTTCTAAGGTGAAACTGAGTGAAAAAATCATGCTAAAATCCCCTACAGAATCATGGCACAAAACATGCATCCCAATCCAAGATAATGGAGATAATAACTCTATGAAACCACACCACCTCATCCACATACTTCCTTGCCAACACATCCACAGTTCCTGACTCCTTAATTTCTAGGAAGTGGGCTGATTTTTTCAACTCATCCATGAATACCCAGATAGTATCACAAATTCCCTGAGATCGAGGTAACCCAGTGAAAAAAACATTGATATGTAATTTTATTTCTACTCAGGAACATCCAAAGGATGAAAAAATCTACCGGTAATATGATATTTTCCTTTACATGCGGGAAAAACAAACACCTTGTTGCAAAATCTAGCACTACCTGTTTCATCCCAAGTAATCTAAATAGCATACTCAATCCATGGACCATCTTAGAAAATCCCATTTGTACCACAAAATGTGATCTATGAGACTCAAAAAGGAATCCCTCTCACATTTATTCCAATAAATACAACCTCGCCTAAAATAGAATTTAGTTTCAACCATCCTATAATCATCCCTCTAGAGCATCACAATGGCCAACATGATCGTGTGTCACCTCCGCCTCCCAATCTCCCAACTGAGACCCCTCCACCTACTACATCTTTTTAGACTTCACCTTTATATAAAATAAGAAACCTCCACCATCAACCACCCTCAAATCCATGTGTAGGGATACTAATTCCTCCATTTCTCTCCAAATATCTCCAGAATCCTGAACAACATCTTTCTAGGAGTTCTTGCTTAAAGATTAGGCCACAAAATTCCCTTTTCTTGAGGTGTAGGAGATCTCAAAAATCATAATACAGAAGAAAATCCATAAAACTCTATTTATGTATATTCAAATCACACTGATAAAATATATACCTCAAACTCTTATGATCTGTGAAGACCATAAATTGATCCTTAATGAGGTATTTCCACCACGAATTTTGTGCAAACACAACCACTACTAGCTTCAGATCATCGGTGGAATTGTTACACTCATGGGGATGCAACTATCTAGACCCATAATATATCACTACCCTCTTCTTCCTTAACATGCATCCCAACATAAGACAGGAAGCATCACAAAACACCTCAAGAAACACACCCTCATTAGGAAACTGATGCAATGGAGCACTGACCAACTTCCAATACAGGTAGTTGAATGCTACCTAACACTAGTTAGTAAATGTAAATGCCTGGTCCTTCCTATTAAACACTGTCAATGGGGATGAAAATCAATATAAATCAGGTGAAAACCTCTAATCATATCCCACAAAATCTAGGAAACTATGAACATATGAAACATTCATGGGTGCTAACCAAGAAGAAACTAGCTCAACCTTCAACGGGTCTACTGTCATACCTTACTAAGACTCCACATGCTCAAGGAAATGAACCTCTAGTGTAAAAAACATAAACTTGTACAACTTTACATAGAGCTAGTGGTTTCGAAGAACCTTCAAGGAATCTCTAAGATAATTGGTATGATCCTCTTATGAATTCGAGTTGATCAATATGTCATTGATGAACATGACTACAAACATATCTATAAATTCATGAAACATGGATTTCATTAGCCCTATAAACATAGATGGTGTGTTTGTGAAACAAAACGGCATGAACATGAAATCAAAGTTCTCATACCTACATCTGAAGGTCGTATTTAGGATATTTCCCTCCTTCAACCTCAACTAGTAATACCCAGACTCCATATTGAAATTGGAAAAGAAACTATCTACCCTCAACTAGTAAAAAAGATCATTGATCGTCAAACTAGGATATTCATTCATTATCATCACCTGATGAAACCTATGGTACTCTATACACAACCTCAAACTACCATCTTCCTTCTTGATGAACAACACTAGAGCACCCCAAAGTTACACACAGGGTCAGATAAAACCCTTTTACATTAGATCATATATCTGAATCCTAAACTCCCACAACTTAGAAGTTTTCATCTGATAAGTATACATCAAAATCAGAGAAGCATCGGGATATAATTCTATCCCAAACTCAACATCACATTGAGGGGGGTGGAATCATAAACTTGTCAGAAAAAAACATCCAAAAACTTCCCAATGACCCTGGGAACCTCCACCATCCTAGCATCCACTGATTCCAAAGACAACTCATCCATCAAGTAAAGAAGTTGATCCACACATCTACTTCCCTCCTGAAAACCTTGCTCACCAATTAAAACTACAAGCTGGATATCCACATCCGAGAACACGAATATCCCCCAAAATTAATTGATAAAAGTATGCATATAATACAACCATTCTATGATGAGGATGAAATCATATGGCTGAATCTAAACCAAGAAAAAATCCCCATGAGACTCATGTGGTCCATCATCAATTTACACACTCACTACACATAAAACAAGTTGGTATGGTCTTCAAAAGGAATAGGAAATACCAAGGGAATGGAAAACCTCTCTATGTCTAGTCCTAGATAAATGACTAGAGAGGGTGAAATAAATGAGTGATAATATTTTGAATTAAAAAATTCACAAACAAGGGTGGAAGACAAACTGTTCTTATCTTGACTGATAATTGGCCCCTTTTGCGCTTTTGCATCAACTATATGAAACTAACCACATCTAGCTCCTCTGCTTATCTACTAAATACCACCTCCATATCCACACTCCGGTCAAGGTCCCTAAACACAAGGAACATACTAAGGTTGTCCTTTACCTACTACATCTCCCCTCTATAGAGCATAAGCCTGATGCCCCTACTGTAAAAACGGTCTCCCTATCAATTATTTCTGAGGTTGGCACTGAACCTATCTGAATCCACCAAACTAATATTGAATAACCACTGGGTACTAGTTTCAGTTATGGATATAAAACCCATAGAAAAAATACATCATACCAAATTCCATAGGAAAATCACAAAAAACACTGGCCCCAGAAGGTTGAAAAGGAAGATGCTAATGTGAAATCCCCACTAGTCAAAACCATGAAGGCCTTGGTTCCGGAGACCTTCCATTGAAAACTCTACTCCTCGAGGAACCCTGTTGGTTCGCATCTCATAGAAAACCTTCTCATGAGTGTATCTTCTTGATCACTTATGCCTTATTCTAAACCTACAGATACATTGTCAATGTAAAAGGAGTAACAACAAACTATATATAAGGATGGAGTGCCTCCTCAAGATGTATTTCACGAGAACCCTCATCATAAAAAAAGTTTGGGGAAAATGAAGAAGGTCTTTAAACTTGATCCCTAGCTCTCACACTGACACACTCTCGTATAGAAGAGAAAGAAGCTTCTACCTCTCCACTACCTTCATGGTCGATGAAGGAAACTCTTGCCAAAATTATTTCTAAATTTCAATCCACAAAACATATTCCTCCTTCCACTCACCTAGATACATCATTCAGTACTAACAAGTAGCTTTCCACATCTGACTGACAGCAAAAGGAACTGATTACCCCAACGGGGCCCATATCAAATTGAAAGATATCTCAAGCTTCTTCATATAGCTCTCTCTCTCGACATCTGAAACACTACTCTCATAATTCTACAAGGCCCATAGGAAAAAAAATTATAACTTACTCTTCCACTAATCCTCCTCCTCAACTGGATAAACCCAATAATGATCAACTGGAATATCCTATTGAACCCCTACTAGCTAAACCACATGTGAATGGTGAATAGAGGACATAGATGAAATGAAAACAAGGTATTCCTAAGCCTAGGTAATATTAATTTTTTATTATGATTAATTTTAATTCATAACATTCCTTTTAAATTTACCAAAACAAAACAAATCAAATAGGAATACAATTCAATCATGATACATGTACCTTTCCTAGGTCTCTACCCCACAAGTAGCTCTGCCTTACTTGGTTATTCAATAAGATCAAATACCATGAACTAGATCATGGGGGCCCTAAAATATCTTTTCCTAGAAAGTATCTATGTCCTATTTCATGCACCAAGGTCAATTATCACTATTTCCATACTAACTCATGCAATCCTCATTGTACCTAACTCCAAACTCCACTCTATCTCTAAACAATAAGCCTCTGATACCACTCTATCATGACCCCCTCCCACCAAAGATATTTTAATTAATGTAGAGAGATAATGACCCAGAGCCCTACCTCCAGTAGGACTCGGGTTGGAAACTAGCACCCAGGGTATAGAAATATCATAAAATGGGAGGTATTTCCCTCTATAGTAATATAATATCGGGAGATAGAATGAATCAACTATAAGAAAATTTGTGACATAATATAAAAGGAAAACAAA
Organism: Viscum album; assembly: GCA_963277665.1. Classification (NCBI taxonomy): domain Eukaryota; kingdom Viridiplantae; phylum Streptophyta; class Magnoliopsida; order Santalales; family Viscaceae; genus Viscum; species Viscum album. Next base: position 74,987,792 of record OY728163.1, on the reverse strand, counting down.
ACCATCCCACAATAAATGTATAAATAAAACTAATATAGATAAAAGTATCCAAAGTAAATACCCAAAATAAAATATAAAGTAGTGACATAGAAACTGTCCTAAGATCTAAGCTAGTAATTTCCAACATGATCCACATAGTCCTCCTGTAAACCTTAAAATTATTTTATATACATAGGATGATCATATAATTGTAATCAGTAAGAAAAGAAAAGTATCTTGTGAATATGTGAAAGAAATATACTAATACACCCATGAGGAAATATCAGAACCAATAACACCTAAACTGGTCAACTAACTAATCCTAACCTCACCATGGCATACTCACCAAATAACGTAAGAAAAGTATAATAACATAATAAGAAGCATATCTATGAAGGTTACCCCACACCACTTTCCCACTGACTTTATACTCTCACACTTGAACGTATTATGTCCTAGAACTCCCATATATTACCAATAACATATACCCATGCCCCACAGCATAGTCACATAACATCTCTCCTGAAGACAGGTGGTCCACCATCCCATGGAATGATCGTATCACATCCTTCCAGAAGACACATGGGCCACCATCCCATAGCACGGTCATATCACATCTTTCCTAAAGACACCTGATCCATCACTTAGTGCACAAAAAAACATATGATTATCACATCATGTGCATATCTACTCGCCTAGAAGAGAGGGTGGGAAATATCGGGTAGCTAGCTATCCTTCCGCATCACCGAGATGTTGGAAAAACACCCCCATGTGAATATATGGATGTAGGCACATAGTGATCAACAAAGGTGGGGTGTGTATAGATATCAAAAGGAATATACAAGTATATATATGTATATCCACACACAATCCCAACATATGAGTTCATATAAATACACTAACCAACTCACAACATCCTCTCTTTCATTTCCAACACTAAATACATAACACCACACAAACTACAATAAACATTTTTAATTCCCAATAAATTACACCATCCATCCCATTTTTTCATTATTAAGCATCAACGATACTTAACCACACAACCCATCGTTTATATTTTCATTAATCATTTCCATCCCATTAACCAAACTAAACCCCATCCATTTCAATAATTATTAACCCTTCATTCCATCACTACCTGGGAATCTATCACAACGCAACCATTCTCAAAATAATATTATCGTTATCATTGAACCATTGCCTCACTACCCCAAAAGCATGGCCCAAAAAAACATCACCATACCACCCCAAAATCATGGTAAAAAAACCATCACATTGATTCCCCAAAATAATTTCTAAACAAACCATCACCACACTGTCCCAAAATAACATCCAAATAAACAATCAACTCACCACTCCAAAGGCACGACCAAAACAATCATCACCATACCACACCAAAAACACATCCAAACAACCCATCACCTCACCGCCCCAAAAGAAAAGCCAAAAAAATCACCTCTATGCCCTAAAATCATGGCCAAAAAAACAAAAAAAAACATCAAAGGTCCTTTTACAAATTTAACAGATGGGGATTTATCATATTTCACTTTATTTTAGGGGTTTTATTTCACAATCCATAAATCTTGGGGAAGCAATTTTATTATCCAAATATAATTGATTATATTATTTCTCATTTAGGGTGATATCACACTGAACACAATAGGGCTTTCATATCATGACATCTACCATGAAAACAATTCTCTCAACGGACATGATTTTTAGTGGGGCATCAAGCCCATACAATCCAAAATATCACAATAATAACAATGTTGTAAAATCATGTGAATCAATCCCATTTCCCCTTCAATCCAAATTAACAAATTCTTTATCTTTGATTAATATAGTGTAAACCATCCACCATAGATAAAAAATATCAACACCTCTTGCGTGATATATAAAAGTGAGAAAATATGGATTCTCTAATTGGAAGAAAGAAGATTCACACGATTTTCTGAAAAAAAAAATTGGGGTTATGCACAAGACGGTATCACTGATAGAAGAAACTTGAACCGATAATGTTCCAAGACTCCAAGGGAAGGTATTTGGTACCTCTAGTCTTGAGAGAAAGGAATTAGGAAGGAATGAAGGGAAGTTTCCTTGTTTTTAGAGTCAATAAATATTGGATGATCAGTATTTTAGATCATAATAGATTTAATTTTCCAATTATGGTTGATCTTATTAAACTCTATATGGAATGACTCATTTATGTCCTTGGTCATCACAAAAAATCAAGGATATAATTATCTTTGAAAAAATATCCTTTGAATTCCCCTGATTCATGCTGCCGAAATACCTGCATGGTTGTTTTATATAACTTGTAGAAAACTTTACATGGTCGATTCCACATAGCTGAATGCCTCACATAGCCAAAAGCCCCATGTAGTGGATTATTTCACATAGCTAATTCATGTAGTCTATCACTCATGTATCCTATTCACATAGCCAATCCATCCATGTTTCTAATTCATCCATGTAGCTGATTCGCATAGTCGATCACTCATGTAGCTGATTCACATAGTTGATATATCCAAGTAGCTAATTAAAATGGCCATGAGAATAAAAAAATGACCATGCTAACTAACCTCATGAACAACCCAATGTACCACACAAATAAATATATGGCTATTACAACCGACCGCACGAAAAACCTACCTACCACATCAACAAATAATTGTTCGTTTCAATCAACCACACGACCAACCTACCAAAAATTTGAACAATTAATTGAACGTAAGAAGTAAACTTAGAAGAACCGTAGTAAAATACTCTTAACAATATCCAAACACCAAAACTAGAAAATTAATGCACTGGAAAGGCATGGCTAATTATAGAATTGGAAGATGTGTAAGATTAAATAATCTCTATATAGGATTAAACCTGTCACCAAGCATCTGTGTAAGATAAATCGGTCATGGAATAGAGTTGTATAGAGATAAAAAAAGGACCATGCTAGATAAAATTAATCTTGCATCATATTAAAAAAACTGGAGTGCATAACCACTTTATAAGAATAAACAGGATGATCCAAATTTCACATTATATTAAACATGGTAAAATTAATACCATGTGAGACTAAATGAAACCTTCCAAATAATAAATGTCATTATGTTAGATTAAACAGACCACCCAAGTTACTCACATTAAAGTAACTCCTTCATCCAATCACTACATTGGATAAAATTGAAGGGAATTCCTTGTACCATTCCACCCTATGAAACTAAAATATCAGTTCCATAACATATTAAACTCAAGTGGACATGAAATATTAAACTATATTTTCAAAAAATTCTTTAGGGTTCATCCAAATCTAAAAATTTATAATTTCTCTATTCTACCCAAATAATGAAATAAGGAATCTTGGAGCCCATGTTTCATCTGATTTGAGGAAGAAAGAAGTAAATATGTGGATTTATTGGAAGCCCAAAATTTTAAAGGGAATATTCAAAATCAATGAGGAGAGAATATCTTGAATTTTTACTAAAATCAACAAGGTAAGGGTCAATCTATTTGAAGAAGAGCATGAGGAAAAGTGAGGGGGATCAAAGTTAGTGTTTGTAGTTTTTTTTATTTTCATTTGTTTTGATTCATAAACCCTTAGATATTGATGACATCATGGGAAGCAAATACCACTCCCAAAGGTATCTATGAACATTTAGTCTATGTATGTATCACATCATGGGAAGAATGTACCACTCCCAAAGGTATTTAAAAATAATTTAGAATTTTATTAACAGATGTTTTATTTTACTTTTTTTTCTGCCATCACATAGTAGTTTAAACCGTTGTCAAATAAAGATAATTAATTAGTGGTAGTTTAAAATTTTATGATCATCTACAATTGAAAAAAATTACACCAAAACAGCCACCAAACTGAACATGAGGGTATTAAGTAAAGGAAGACATTAAAAAATCAAGATTTCAAACCTAAATAAAAAATAAGTAGATCCACCAAGCACGTGTCAAATTTATTCATTTATCATCATTCATACCATTTATTAAACCCATAATATGATACTATCCTATACAAAATCCTCAATCTTAATATCTAATAAAAATCCTAAAACTCTTTAATTAAATTGGAATATAAAAATAATCACAATTCACTGAATATATATCACAAAAAAATTTATATTACACAAATCTTTGCCACATTTTCATGAATCATTTAAACCATTAACATTGTAAAATAAATAAAATTTGAATATAAGCCGAACTTTTGGGTTTATTATATCTCATTAAACCAACATTTATTACCATGCATATCCATAGGGATAACCTAGAAGACTGTTTACACCCCCAAAAAATCATAGATTTCTAATTCTAGTACTCAAAACTAATGCCTCCTCTTTAATGAAATTATTATTCAAAAATTAGATGGAGACAAATATTAAAAGTCTTGGTAAAAATATCACCATCACAAAGATATGAATTTATGAGTTCTATTTTGAAGCACTCTTTTGATAATGATAACTTTAAAAGTGATATATTATATCAATATGTTTACTCATGAAATTGGATAAAAGTCCAATAGCAATATTAATAGCGCTTATTTCATCATAATTTAAAGGGTTTTGTTTATATTGAAAATAATTGTATGAAAATGTTTTTTCTATCTAAAAATTATTTTTATTCAAATTACCATGAAATATTTTATATATTAACTCAATAAAATTTTCCTTCATCCTATGTCATGAAAGAATATAATTTCCCAAAAAGTGACAAATTATAGACGTTCTCTTTAATTTGGAATTATAAAATACTAATTCATTGTTAAACATAATAGAATAATTATGGATATCAAATTCTAATAAAAGTGGACTAGATATTAGCTCATTTAGAGAGTCCATAAAACATAGGTTTATTATTTCCATATGTTAACCAATTATAGTACATTCTAAGTCATCTAAATTATGGAATGATGTATTCTATATAATATCACTCATTTCCTTTTTTAACTTATTTTATTAACACAAATTTTAATATATTATATTGTTAATGTATTTTTTAATTAATTTTTTTATGACTTTAACAGTAGGTATATTCCCTAAATTATTCATCCTTTATATTATCTTTAATCTCATCACACATGAATTTGAAATTTTTAAGACTTTTAAAATATACACTTATTATTTTTAAATCATTTTAAATATCTTCACCAACTAATCATATTTTTTAGTGTTATTATCTCATCAACATCTACAATGTTCTATAATATAAATCTTACCTTTTATATAAGAATTTAATATGATGTTTTTCTTGGTTAAAAATCATCCACTTTATTTGATTATGTCACTTATTTTTGTGTCATCTGATTTCCATATAGATCCTTCACCTTTATATTCTAAATATTAAAAGGATCTTGATTATTAATTCATATATTTACTCATTTTTTATGTAAGCGCTTCACAAATCTAAACATTTATTTCTTCTTTATTGTGGTATTTCTAATATAATTAAGGTTTTGAAAAACTTATAGAACCTATATTACATTTTAAAAATGTATTTATCAGTTTTCATAATAAAATTATATTACCAAGGAGTATATATATTTAAATAAACTACCATCACATTATTTTCCTTACCCAAAACAATAACATATATCACACATTTACTATGTAGGGGCACATGTTTATACTCTCTTAAACTCATCCCAATCAAAGGAATAAACAATAACATTCATATACTTTCTTATATAATGATAAATAACTCTAGATAAATCTCTCTAATTTATTCTTTAATTTTTTGGTTTCTCATGTTAATCTTCAATGATTTCCAATATATATTAAAATCCTAAATTTTATAAATAGATTTAAATTTTGAAATTCTATTAGACATAGATGGTTGTATTTATATAAGGTAGTCTATTAGTTTTATAAACATCATGTTTAAAGGATTTCAGTATAGTTGAAGGAATTCCACCTAATTTTTATCGAATTCATGAAAACGTGTATAAACATAATAATTTACAAATACTCAATTTATCTATACAATATCACTAGAATAAACTTCATAATTGATCCTCATTATAAATATATCTTGATGAGCGATGATCAACTGCATATCCACACTCTTCTATTGGAGTCTTCATTATAATGTATTTGAAAATTAAACACATATATATTAAATTAAAGTAATAAAAATTAGTATTCTAAATGTTTATTAAATTTTAATATTTACCTACTAACTATGTCCAACCATCATTGAAATCTCAATGGGGACATTTCCAGTCATATTTAGATATAATTCAACCAATTCACTTTATAGAGCAATGAAATTTATATCTTGATTTTTTATATGACTCCCTCATTACTCAATTGTGTTACCCTTCTCCTAAATTGTGTTTTTCGTGGAAAGGAATTTCATTTAAGAATATAAAGGATGATAATAAATATAACCTATAAAATATAAGTGTTTATAAAATTACTCTGATGACTTTCCAAAGATATGAGATATGGATGGTTCATAATCCATCTCACGCACATGAGAAGGATGCTCCTTCCTAAAGACATGACGAAAAAGATCATCACGGGAGATCGAGTATGAGTGCATGGAATTGAAATCCCAAAATTAACTTATTTTTACCTTCCAATCAAATATCATTTAAATTAAAAGTAAAATAAAAATTAACAAAAAAAATAAAGATAAAAGTTTTTATCCCAACATCTTTGGCATGATATTTCACATAGTTGTCATCAGATTTGGTACAGATATCTAACCAAACTTTTGTCTAAGAAACATGTCACCCTAACTCCTTTGACTATATAAAAAAGATAAAGTTCAATATTTTAATATTCAAAACATATAATATTTAACATATAAATATTGTAATTCATGAAAATATTGTCATGATAAATCTTTTTCTTGAAATACTTCTTAAACCAAATGTGTGATGGATGATATTTTTCTCCATGCCTAAAGTATTTTTCTAAGATAATTCCTATAATAACCATCATTTAATTTAATAATAGTTGTATACAAATTTATAAAATGATATTAATATAATAATAGATTATTCAATAACACATGGTTCTCACGGAGATGACTATCAACAAGAACACTACACTGCTCTTGAGGTACACCTCCAAGTACCTTATCAAACATCTATTGAATAGTTAGTGGAGTATTTTTAATCTCATACAACAATCTCCATTTAAAATACTTACATTTTATACCCAAAATTTTTAACATCCATGGATGACTGATAGCATCGGCAACAATAAAATGGATGAACATCTTTAAAAATAATTTATCCAAATTATTCGAGTTTTATTACATAATGAAATTAAATATAATTTTTTATTATTAATGTATTAAATTTACATTAGAATATGAATAAAATACCTTTATCTTTAAATAAAAATTCATATGACTCTGATCTGAATAAGTAATGGGAAGGTTCACTAGCTCCTAAGCTAGAAAATACAAGATTTGAATGATTATTCCCACAATATCCTTAGTTGAAACCCCAAAACTATCAAATGATATCAATTTCTTTACTCCATTCATATTCAACACTTATAAACCATTAATTTTCATATCTCTAAAATTATTATATCAAAATATTTGGAAAAAATATATTTTATTAATAAAAAAAATAAAAATAGTTTTTTTTACATTAAAATCCATACCTATAGTCATGAACCTTAAATATCTTCATGAGGTAATTGGAGTGACCACCAACTCTATCAATGCATGAACATCACATGAATAACCTAATCACCTACCATCATTCTATGAAAAGTTAGTTGTATCTATAGTAAGTGTGATAGATACTTTTGGGGTGGAGTAATAGGGTGTTCTAGATGTCATTGAGAGGGATCTAGAGGGCGTGCAAGATAAAAAATGTGAGGAATCATCTAGAAAATTTTTTAGTGTCTATATAGAAGTTAAACTATCTATAATAAAGTTATTTTTTCACTAAAAAAATTTCATGATATTCTTATCATTAAAACAATTAGAAATAATATTATAATACAATGGAACTCCTACAATTAGTGTTTCCTGAATTTATGGCCTACCCCATCTTCATTAAAAAAATACAATGAAACTTACAGTCTATACTAACAATCCAACTCTTCCATCTATACCATATATTTCCTAGTGAATTTTTATACCCAAAAACATTAATTCCAAATCAATTTAGCTTCCTAAGAATAATCTTACTAATGCATCCCATTTAAACCCAATACTTGTATTCAACCAATTTATGGTGTCCAAAATCTATTCTTTATTAAAACATTTTTTTGAAAACCAAATACCAGGATTTAGATAAAAAGACCCAAAATTCCCAACATTACCAAGTCATAAAAAACCAATTTTATCATATAAAATTCAAAAAAAATAATATAAACACGTAATATTGAAAAATGGCCTAAAATAACATCAATCACATAAAAATAAATCAAAAATTACTAAGGAGTGAAAATAATCCACTTACCTTAGATGATGAACAAGTGATGATATTGAAACATTGTATTAGATGGAATAAATCCTAATATAATGCTTCAAACCATAGAAACAAGAACATGAGAATGTGGTCCCATTTATATTCAGGTTGAAATTATGGTCAGAAAGGGAAAGCAGGGCTCAAGGAGGGAGGTGGGGCTCAAGGAGGAATGGTAGGGCTTGGGTCTTGGGGATCACAAGGCTCGAGGATGATGGGGCTTGTGGATAGAAGAGCTCTTTTTTCATTTTTTTTATATACAGTGATGGATTTTTTAAAACCCGTTCTAAATAAATGTGGAATGTTTTAGTGGTGGTTTATGAAACTTCCACTAAAATCATGTTTGAAATATAATAATAGTTGTAGTGGTATATGATTATTGGAGATTCCATGCCTAATTTGATATTATAGTCGGGACTTGATGCCCAATTAAATATGATTTCTTGGGGATGTTATTCCTACAGTTGTGATTATGTTATCAGGACATGTTGTCCATGTATTGATGACTTTTTTAACATGGGGATGTTATATCCATTATTCTAGTTATGTCACTGGGATGTGTTGCCTATATACTATTCATTATACTATTAAAAGACAATATTCCCATTTTATATGACTTGGGATGTGATTACTATTTTATTTTTATGTAATATGTTTAGAGATTCCTCAACATTAGCCAAAGTAGGTATTCATCCCATGGGGTGATTGTGCAACACCCAAGGGTGTAACATATTTATTTTTATTTTCAGTGACTACTTATTTTAATTTAGGATCATATGAAATTGTACATACACCTACTTATATTGGATATGTTTGGGGACACTGTTGGTTGTAGATTACTGGATTGTACTCGCACCCTACTTGAGTACCTTCATACTCAAATAAACTTCTTAGTTACATGAAAAATAAGGAAAAGGAAACTGCATTGGATAGTTGATCTTGTGGGTCTAGATGTATTCAAAATATAGGACCATTAAGAGGTTTGGGACAAAGTTTTTATATAGTTTCCTCTATTTTTTTACTTATTTTTGGTAGTTTGTATAAGTTCAGCCTTAAAGTTACCCTTCATGTGTATGCATGCATGGAATTATTGCTACTTATTCTGTTATATCATGGGTATCTTAATTATTTACCTATGGAATGTAGTTTTGATTTCACTCATTATTTAGTCTTATATTATGGTGAATGTTATTATCTTGAATCCACTATTATTTACAGTAATTAGTATCAAAGTTTATAGTCTCCCCATGATCACATATAGACCCTCATTCTTATTTGGAAGCCTCCATCATGTAGGGAGGAGTGCTTGAGGTGTGTGGAACCCAATTTAGTCATGGTGGAGGTGAACCAAAACATGGACGCTACACTTAGGTACTCCATACACTTTCTTGAATTTTCAGTCTTCCATTCAAATCAACTTGGTCATACTTAGTTGATTCTTTGATCTCAAATGCATCTCTTGATAACTTTTTATCCTTTCACATAATATTCTCATTGAAGAGAATATTTCAGATTCTTAGTACCTTCCATTAATCATTATCTTAGATCCTAAATCTAAAGTTTTTATAACTATACCCTAAAAAGAAACATGCTTAGGATTTCTCTTCAATCTTAACATTTCATGTGATAGATATTGATTAGTATTATGGTCTACACTTCTTCTATAATCTTCTATACTAGCAATTTATAAGGAATCTAATTAATAATATAAGTGAAACATTTTTCAAATTCCACCCAAAAATCCTTTATGAAACCATAATATAACATTATTCTTTGAACTCTCTCATTTAGTATCTTATTTATCTGTTTCACTGCACCATTTTATTTGGTGTCCTAGGTACAGTCTTCTTAAACCAAAATCATTTCTCCTAGAAATACCCATGGAATTATCTACATTTGTAATCACATTTATTATGATACCTTAATAATTTTATATTTGTCCCGGTCTCTTTTCCTACCATGGATCTCTATGGAATGAATTTTTAAAAACCTCAAATTTTTCATCAAGTAAAAACACCCCCATTTTCTATCTTTCATCATTGATGAAGGTTGTATTGTATAATGACCCTCCATGAGAACAAACTAGAGTTTTCCCACAAGCATTCCTATAAACAAGATCTGGATTCTGAGTCTTAGGTGTCCTTCTTTTTATAAAAAATGACACATTATTCTATTTTCCAAGGATATAACAATCACATGGTCTAAACTTCATATGAATGAGCGCCAATACTTTATTAACTACCAAGACTATCATGTTCATCTCAATCATTTTCCCAATATAGTAATTCCATAACTTCTCAATTCCATAAGTTGATGTTCCAATAATCATTGCTTTATCAAACTTTCTTATCATAAAAATTTTCCATTTGTAACACATTTGGCCACCACCATAGATACTTGTGTGATATTACACACTCCATCTGAAAAAGTTGTACAAAAACTTATTTCATCAAGTTGGCCTACCAATATTATGGTCTTCTATAAACTGGGTGTGTTTAAAACTCCCAACAATTATAGTAAGCCTTAATTTGAAATTCAGACTTCCACATCACCCTTTCTCGTGATCTTGAGAGCTTCATAATTTTCAAGGTAAAATATGTTGAACCATTTGGAAATATATTTTTCCATGCATCCTCTATCATAAATAGAGTGGAACGAATCCCCAAAATCAACAATCTATGATTTTTGAAAAAATATTGACACTTAACAGTAAACTGCTTTCTACCTCAGCTGTAGCATTTGAGGAAATTCAAGAAGAACTTCCTCTAGAATTGACTATTTGTTCTCTGTAATCATTATTTAAGTTCACTTTATTCTTTTAATTTCAAAATATGGTCATGAACCTAGCCAAATTTCCTTGACTTATCTCCATCTTCTCTTCATCGTTCTTCTACCATTCCATTGAATGGTACATCTTCTACAATCTACATTGAGCGTGGTTCTAGTAGGTTTCATGAATTCCTTATGCTTGATCTCATCATTAAGAATTAGATCATGAACTACCTAAAACTCTAAAAAAATTATTTCTAGAGCTACTTACAGTGATAACCATTGCATACCATGATTCCTGGTGTGATGAAAATAGAATTAGAGCCTACACCTACCTTTTGAACTTCACCCCCACCAATTCCAACTAACTCTAAATCATGTTGAATTCATTGACATTATCATCCATATAATTTGTTTCCAAAAACTTCTTGTATAAAATTCACCTCATTAGAAACACTTTATTCCTTGGGGTTATCTTTTTATACATATTCTAATGACCCTCCTTTTTCAACCATGGTACAAATCATTATTTTTCAATTTGAATCTTTCCATTGATCTTGGTAAAGGTGTGATATGTCCTAATGAAGGTTCAAGGAGTGTATGGGGATTGTTCGGAGTCTAGATCTCCTAAAAATTGGATAATAGGAAGGGACACATGGTTAGTTTTAACTGTGTATCACATCCACGTTGTTTTTCTAAAACGATACAGTTGTAAATAGAGGCATCTGTAGGCTGCATGGTTTCAAAAAAACTATGCAACCTCAGGCACATGGTCATGTGGCTAGTTGTAGGCAAGGGATGGAGACTTAATGCATGATTTTCATACGGTTTCCATACTATGTTCCTAAATCATGAACTCTCTTGTTTTAGGGTTAAATGACTTTTATATCCCCCCCCCCTTTAATTTTTTAAGCCTAATTATTTTTTCACATTACCTTCGGTGTCTATGCAATGAGTTTCTCCTCCCATAAAGCTTATTTCTCCTCTAATCTAGGTTCTACTAAATCTCCTTTTTCTGATACCCGATCTTCGATCCAAAAGAGGCATTGGATAGCACAAGGTAAGGAAAACCTCATACACCCATACTTTCTTGATTTTTATTCAGATCTATCTCACTATTTAAATATAGGCTCATTTTGCCTATTTTTAGGGAAAACTTCTATTTCTCAGATTTATTCCAACTTCGAATCTGATGTTGATATCGAGTGATGCATCATCTACAACCTTTCGGTAGGTGTTCATGTTGTTTTCTCATCAAGTTTTATCACTTTAATAATTATTTTGTTGTTTCGGATGTCGACTTTGTTCAAGCATCACTTTTAATATGTTTTCTTAATATCAAAATGACCATTGCACCTCGATATACATGAATCGACCTGTGATTAGGATTTTATAGGTTGTTTACACCTTGGTTGGTCACACCATGGTTGTTTCAAAGGAATTTACATGAATGGCCTATCGAACTAAAATGATAAGGAAGCGTGATTGGATGTGTCTTAACCTTTCTTCAAAATTAGACCTTGATACATGTGCATTTAATGAAATACAAGTCACCCCTTGGGTGCTTTTCCTATTTTTGTAGTAATTTCCTAAGTGGGAATATGCCTTGTTTCCCATGAAATCATCCTTTGACACTTGAACCTTTCAATTAAATTTCCCTTTCCTTTTTGAATTGGATGCATTATTTATGGTAAATGGAATTGGTTAGAATGAGTTTTTTAGGATGATTGCTTCCTTTTAAATGAAATGGTTTTAAATGGAATGGATTCAAGGGATGTCAAGTCCTTTTTCCTTATCATGTGTTATAAAGTCTCCATATAAAATGAATTGCTTAGCTATAAATGGAATTGATTAATGGATGTTGAACCCATTCCTTTTTTCATTTATTGTGAAAATGGTAAATATTAAATGGGATTCCTTGAATGATTTTAAAATGATTAAAGGAATAGATGAGAGGTTTTTCCACATGTGTCATGTTGTATACTTGATCATTCCTTGATTATTTGAAAGGCTTGATGACATGACATAAGTGGTGATTCTTTATGATCATCTAATTAATTGTGGACATGCTTATAATATATAATTGGAATATATAAATGATTACGGATGAGAGATAATTCCCCATTCTAGTTTTATGTATTTTATGCCTTTATATAGGCTAGGAAATGATGGTAAGGGATTTGGTGGATCATGGAGACTCACACTCCCTTGAATAGAGTGTTGGGCATGGAGACCCTCACTAGTGATACAATATGGGTGATAGGATTTTGAATGCAAAATTCCATCTTAGAGAATTTCCATGGATTGATTACTCGCCATCATGAGTGATGGACATGACATCCCCCTCTCTATCAAGATGTAGGTAATATACCCCTTGATTGGAGCTTATCAACTTGTAGACTAGTGATGGATGTCTGAAAGTTACATCTCGGTCCACTCCCAGAACATATATATACATGTAACTAATTATACTATATATATATATTACTATATATATATATATAGTGGCATGATCAAACATACCATCCATGAGCTAAAGCAAGTAGACCCACTAGGTGTCCATTAGGTACCTGAGTGGGAGGTTATTCATTTATTAAGCATTGCTTTACTTTCCTATTTATACCCATAGAATGTTTAGTTATAAGTACCTACATAGATTACACATAGACACCATTATTGGTGGCCTATTTGGATTTTATCTCACACCCTACTTGAAGTGTCTTGGGAACCTGAGAATATTATTTTCTTGTAGGTATGGATAGGGTAAAGTTCCCTTCAATAGGTTGCTAGTTTATATTACTTTAGATGGAGCTTATGAGAAGAGTATCGAGCATGTGATCAGGATGCTATGGAGCATATTTTACCTTTTGTTCTTTTGTACTTTTTTTATAGTATGACTGCATTCTTGTTCCCATGTTCGCTTTTTTGTATCAGTGTGTCATGCATCATGTAATGAAACTACTTTTGTGGCTTTTTTATATTTATCAATTGATTAGTTTGTTCTCTTCCATTGTTTACTTTTTTGTTATCAGTGTATAATATCTTTATATTTATGATTCAACAGTTAATTGATTGTATATATTGTTATATAATTCCTATATTTTTTCTTATTTCTTGTATCCACTGTGCTACTCTAACATGAGGTTATATTATCCCCATTGTACTAAATTTACACCCTCACTGCTAGTTGTCATCCTCTAGCGTACGGGGAGGCATTCCTGAGGCCATGTGACCCACAGGGCCTGAGGCATGGGTTAAGTGGAATCCAAGTATGATATGTCACAAAGTTGTATTAGATTTTTTCCTTCATTGATTAACTATTTGTAAATAATAGATTGGATATTGGTAATGCTTGGAACTTGATCATAAGTTGTGCTTTGGCATTGTGAACCCATGTTCGGGGTAAAGTCTAAGTTGATTTAATAATTGTTGTTATTGATTCTTCTATTCATTATTGATATGATTTCACAATTGGGTGACACACACAACTTTTGATATTGTTGATATTGGTGTTATTGAAATTTTGATTTCTTTACTATCGCCCGATGAAATGAGGTCTTCACATTAGTTCATGCATCACTATAGGCATAGTATGATTAATAGGCCATGCATTTTTTCCATGTCATGTTTAATTTTTAGCAAGCATTGACTATTACATAGCCATAATGCCTTATCATATATATATATATATATATATATATATATATATTAAATTTTGATGAAACTCTTTTCATGATTTTGATTGTGTTATGGTGTGAGTTTAGTGGGTGCCACATTTTAATTCATAAGGTGTATGGGCACTTATGGATTAGAAAATGGAATTCCATATAGATCAACCATTTGAAAGGTAGTTTAAATGTTTGAAAAAGAACAATTTAAATGATAATGACATCTAAGTGAATGTCATGTTTTGGTTCGTAAGGTGTATGGACCCTTATAGACTAGAAAATGGAAAAACAACTGGTTCAGCCTATTTTAAAATGTTTCAACAAGCACAAGTTCAAAATTTAATTTGAGTTTTAAATTGAAAAAGGTCATATTTCATATGCCAAACACAAAGACTTAGAACTAAACTTGTACTTAGTAGTGGGTAATGGGTGTTTCTTCATTATTATGGCTTGTTATTGTCTATTCTACCATTAAGACCTAGATTTTAAAGCAGGCAAAGAGGTGTGGTCATTCTTATAGGAACGATTTCGTACCTATATTAGTTTCTTAAATGGAATCTCCTAAATTGATTGAATCACTTTTGAGATGTTCCTTTGGAATTGTAGTATTATTACTTCATGAAAACCTTATGTCGTGCATCCTGAAGGCATAGATGATCATGTTCCTAATGTGGGAGGCCATGTGTCACCAATCATTCCTCCTTTAGATCCACTTGTGGATCCTCTTATTATTATAGATGTGGGAACTAATGCCCAGTTTTGATAGAGTTTCTAAATATGCTTCAGGGCATGAAAGGCATAGAGCTACGTGCCCCAAGTATGGTAGAGTTGACTCATGAGTTTCAGCAGCAGAATCCTCCCACCTTCTCTAAGGATGGTAGACCTCATGATGTGGAGTCTTGTCTCAAGGTGATCCTGTCTATATTTGAACATCTAAATACACCTCCATAGATGAGGGTCGAGCTATCATCCTATATGATAAGAAACTCGACTAAGGGGTGGTAGGATGTTGTCACCCAGGCAGATCGGCAACATGATATGGTTTGGGCTAACTTTCAGACCGTCTTTTATGACTACTATTTTCTATAGACTCAGAGGGATAACAGAGTTAGCAAATTTATGAGTATACTTTATGGGAATATGTTAGTTTTGGAATATTCTTCTCATTTCATAGAGCTATAGAAATTTTCTCCCTCTCTAGATACAGATGATCTAATGACTGCTAGGTGATTCAAGGATGGTCTAGGTTACGCCATCTGATCGTAGGTCAATGTGTTCAGATTGATGACCATTTTAGAAATCATAAACTATACCCTACTCACATAGAATAATTTGAGTGATTTTTAATGTTTAATCCATGGTGGTTTAGCACCTAGGGATTCTGGAAGTTTCTCTTCTAGAAAAAAGAGTCCTTTGAGACTACTTGAGATAGTGGTAGTAGTTAGGCACCTCACGCAGATAGTTTCCTTGTCTATCACCCATGCATAAATATAGAGAATATCAGAACATATGTCCATATGATCCAGTTGAGTGTAGAGACTATGTAATTATGGTTCAAATCTGTAATTTATGTAGGAATTTCCCTCTAGTTCTTAGTTATTAGGGATCTTCACCTACTCCTCGGTCAAGAGCAGGGTCAGCAGGATCACAACAGTTAGGTAGTTGGAATACCATCAGTTGATCAGGCTGAGGTGGTAGTCGAGGAAGAGGAAGTCAGACATATGATTCTCAGTGCTAGTGGAGAGGGCCTACTCAGGGTAGTCATGTAGTGACACAGGGCTACAGTACAGGCCAGTTACATGTAGTTCAGTCTACACCGTAGGAGTAGAGCGCCGGACTATCTACTGTATGAGGTACTATTTTAGTTGCCTCCACTTTAGTGTCTACTTTATTTGACACAAGTGTGTCTCACACATTTATATATGAGAAAATCACAGAGAGTTTGGGCCTCAACATCAAGTACTATCATGGAGTCATGATGCTAGACACACCATTAGGTATCCATTCAGAGGGCGTTCCCTACTGTCATAATTGTCTCCTTGAGATAGGTGGTTACATCTTCATGTGGAATATATACATCCTCGACATGTCAGTCTTCGATGTAATTATAAATATGTACTGGTTAGTTCCCTATAGATTTTATATTGACCACTATTATAGAATTGTGATGTTTACATCACCAGAGGGTGTTATGCACATGCATAAGGGATAATAGGATGTGCAAACTTCACGAGAAATACCCAAGCAGCTTAGCTTGGATAATGTAAGAGCGCATATCACCAGTCTTTAACTTGATAACCAGGGGTTACAACCCACTATCTTTCCTCTTGTATTGAATAATTTCTAAAATATTTTCCCTCTAAACTTCTTTGGTCTACCTCTAATGTGATAGGTAGAGTTTACCATTGATCTTGCATCAGGAGAAACACTTATGACAATTCCTCATTATATAATAGAACCTAAGGTGATTCTGGAGCTCAAGAAGTAGTTGTAGGATCTATAGGTGAAAGGATTTATACACCCCATCACTTCTCCTTAGGGTTCACTGGTCTTTTTATCCAAGATGGTGAATGATATCCTCAGTTTCTGCATAGATTACCATCAGTTGAATCATCTTATGATTAAGAACTAGTATCCACTACCTTAAAAATACAACCTCTTTGATCTGTTACAAGGAGTGAAATTGTTTTCAAATATAGATCTAAGGTTGGGTTATTATTAGGTTCAAGTATGGACTTCATACTTACCTTTCATAACTTTCTAGAGTAGTTATGGTCTCTATGAGTACCTGGTTATGTCGTTCAGACTCACAAATTCACCTATAGTCTTCATGGCTCTTATGAATCAGGTTTTTCACCCATATCTAGATTTTTTTGTGGTTGTATTTTTTTTAAATATCTTGGTGTATTCATGCTACAAACATGACCATGAAACCCATATTAAGATCATGTTGACTACACTGAGAGAGAATCAGCTATATGCAAAGCTCAGAAAATTACACTTCTAGATCAAGAAAGTACATTTTATGGGTCACATAATCTTGGATTTTGGAGTTTCAATTGACCCATAGAAAGTGAGAGATGTAGTTTATTAGGATCATCCTAAGAATGTATTTGATATTTGGAGTTCTTTTGTTATTTCTGGTTATTATAGATTCTATATCCAGGATTTATCAGGCCATGTTGTTCCACTTATGGGGTTAAAAAAGAAGGGTGTTAAATTCGAATGGTCTGAAGCTTTTGAAGCATCCTTTTAGGAGTTGAATTAAATACTGACTTCAGTGCCGATATTGATTCTACCAAATCTAGTCAGGGCTTATATAGTTTACTATGAGGCATCATGGATTGGTCTTAGAGTTGTTCTAATGTAGGATAAGAAATTAGTTGCATATGGTTCTCTTTAGTTGAGGCCTCGTGAGTAGAATTACCCAATACACAAACTCAATCTTGTTGTTGTAGTTCATGTCATATTCCATTAGAGACACTATTTACTAGGAGTTCATTTTGTGTTATTCACATACCACAAAATCCTCAAGTAAATATTCACACAGTGGGATATAAATATTAGGAAACATAGGTGGGTCAATTATCTCCAATCGTTTGATTTCAAACTTTCCTAAACACCTGGGAAGGGGAATTCAATAGTCAATGCTCTGTGCAGAAAGACTCAGACTCAGGTGGTTCAAGAATTCAATGATGAATGGAATTTTATGTCCTTATTCTCAAAGATTCATGTTGAGGTTCAGGAGGACCATGGTCAGACTATCCTCTGAGTATTATAAGTGACCTCTACTCTTATGGAACATGTAAGGTCAAGAAATATACCTGATTCTAAAGGCCTTTTCCTATGGGAAAGTGTCTCTGATGATGATACATCTTCTAGTTGTACTGTGGATGGGGATGATACCTTATTGTTTTGTGGGTGTGTATGGGTCTTGTCATACATCAGAGAGGAACTGATGAGGGAATTTCATGCCTCAGAATGGGCGGTTCACCCCAGTGTCACCAAAATGTATCCAGAACGATGATACCAATATTGGTGGCCTAGTATGAAACATGAGATACCCAGTTTCGTCACTCGATGTTCCACCTATCAACAGGTGAAGGTGGAATATCAGTGGACAGCGAGGATTCTATATTCATTGTATATTCCCAAGTGAAAATGAGATGATGTTTCAATGGAATTCATGGATAGTCTACCCAGATCACCCTAAGGAAACAATGTGGTGTGGGTTGTCATGGATCATCTGAAAAAGGTCACACACTTCTTACCTGTGTGAGAGACATTCTTAGTAGATGAGCTAGGAAGACTGTGTGTCAGAGAGGTGGTAAGTCTTTATGGATCACCTCGTTCTATTTTTTTGGGTAGAGATGCTCATTTCACATAATGGTTCTGGATGGGGTTACATAAGACCTTGGGTACATAGGTACTTCTAATCATAGCCTATCACCTGTGTACTAATGGACAGATAGAGCAGAAAATTCAGGTTCTGGGAGACATGCTTCGAGCGTGTGTCCTCTACTTTGGAGGTTCATGGGAGAAGAACATTCCTATGGTTTATTTTACTTATAATAATAGCTTCTAGGATACCATCGAGATGGATCCCTATGAATCCCTATATGGTAGGCCATTTCACTCAACTATGTGCTAGGTAGAGGTAAGGGAAGCGGCTTTTTTTGGATCTCATATCATTCAGGAGACTTTATAGGAGGTTCAATTGGTCCAAAAGTGTATGTTGACAACTCATTATAGATAGAATTGTTATGCCAAAAAACATCAGTGGCCTCTTGATTTTGAGTTTTAAGACTGGTTTTTCTTGAAAGTCTCACCCAAGTTGAGGTATAGACATATTTAGAAGTTGGGTAAGCTCTCACTGAGGCTCATTGGACCCTTTGAGGTTGTGAAGAATATTTAACTAGTAGCTTACCAGTTTTCACTTCCTTATAAATAATGATCCATGCATGATTTCTTTCATGTATCTCAGCTTCATCAATACTATCCAGACCTGTCACATGTTTTTTAGCTTGATGAGGTTGAACTGGATATGGATGCTTCCTTCAAGGAGTATCTAGTTTGTATTGTTAACCAGAGTGTAAAGATGATCTGAGGCAAGACTATTCCTCTTATATGGGTGTTATGGACACACGGTTGGGTACAAGATGAGACCTAAGAGTGGGAAGCTAATATACAATCTCAGTGGCCAGAACCCTTTGCTGACAATACCTCGTTACCCTCAGAAGGACAACTTAGGGATGAGTTACTATAAGGAGGGGAGGTTGTAACAATCCACCATTTTCAACCAAGGTATGGATCATTAGTTTTCAATTTGAATCTTTCCTTTGAGCTTAGTAAAGTTTTGTTATGGCCTAAGGAAGGTCCAAGGAGAGTCTGGGGCTTGTTCGGATCTCAGAGCTTTGGAAAAGTGGCTAACAGGAAGGGGAACAAGGTTAGTTTTAACTGTGCAGCCAATTTGTATGGTTTTTTTGAAACCATGAAATTGTAAATAGAGGTACTTTTAGGCTGCATGGTTTTAGAAAAACCATGCGACCTCAAGTGCATGGCCATGGGTATAGTTGCAGGTAAGGGACAGATCCTTACCACATAGTTGGTGCATGGTTTGAAAATTGTGCGCCTAAACCATGTGGCCCCTTGTTTTGGGGTGAAATGACTTGTATACCCTCTATTTTATTATTTAAGCCTAATTCATTTTCCCCTTACCTCTAGCGATTGTTCAAGGAGTTTATCCAATCATAGAGATCATTTTTCCTCTAATATATGTTCTACTACATCTCTTTCATCTGGTACCTAATCTTTGTTCCTAAATAGGCATTTCAATAGCACAATGTAATCTTGACCTCATGCACACTTACTTTCTTGGTTTTTCTTTAGATCTATCTCACTATTCAAATGTAGACTCATTTTACCTATTTTCATGGAAAAGGTACATTTCTCATATTACATCCAACATACTTCTATTTTGAGGTCAATATCGAGCAAGGCATCATTTACGACCTTGAGGTAGGTGGTCATGTTGTTTTCCCATTGAGTTTCATCACTTTCAAAATTATTTTATTGTTTTGGATACCGTCTTGGGCCAAGAATCACTTTTAATATGTTTTCTTCATATCAAAATGACTGCTTCACCTTGATACACATGAATTGACCCTTTTTAGGAGCTTATAAGTTGTTTACACCATGGTTGGTCACCCCAAGGGTGTTTCAAAGGAATTTCCTTAAATGGCCTATTGAACTAAAATTCCAAGGAAGCCTAATTGGATTTGGATTAACCTTTATTTAGAGTTATACCTTGATAAATTTGTATTTAATGAAATCCAAGGCACCCGTTGGGTGATTGGCATCTTTTTAGTTAGAATTTTCCAATTGGGCATAGGCCTTGTTTCCCATGACACTATTGTTTGACACTTGAAGCTTTGAATTGAATTTGCCTTGACTTTTTTAATTTGATGTATTGCTTATGGTAAATGGACTTGGTTAGAATATATTATGAAATATGATTGATTCCTTTTAAATAAAATGGTTTTAAATGGAATGGCATCAAGTGATGGCATGGCCTTTTCACCGCGCTGTCGTGACATGTAAAATTGATTATGATTTTAAGATTTATTTATAGTCTAGGGAAGACCCTAGGTTGTCTCTCGAGGAGCGTTGATAGGTTTTGAGTATGTATTTTTAATAATAATTACTAAAAGAGGGGGAAGTTTTGAAAACAGATTTAAGTAAATTACTTAATTAAAGAGTTAAATAGTTGATAAATAAAGGTGGTGTATTAATAATTATGAGAGTAGAAGATCATTTCATGTTCACTACACATCTTGGATAGTTCATTGTTCTGAAAATTTAACATGGTTTTGTTTAATTCTTTGGTTGAAGGTTGTCAAGATCTTGACTCCCCTCTTGCCTCTGCAGATGATACTTAAAGAACCACCCCTTGGAACAACAATCGTGTAGCCAAGATTTGGTTATCAAACATAAAATAAGAGGTCTAACAAAGCATAATTAAATCTTATGTATGAGTGAGATAAATATAATTATTGTGTTGTCCAATCAGAACAACCCAAGATTCCCACTTCAAATCTCAACCCAATTGGTGTTGAAATAAAAAGTGTTCCACTTAATTATATCAAATGAAATGTAATTAGGGGAAAGCATGTCAAGAAAAAAAATAAGTGAAATATTAAACACACAAATTATACAAAATCATTATAAGAACATGTGTTGTAACTCCCTCCCAAGTTTGTGTAACTCCCTCAAAATGATCCTCCACCGTTTAGCTTGCCATCGAGAGGAGGAGGAGGCTCGGGTGGAACTCCCTCTTCATCCTTGATTCCCCTATGAAGATAGGGGCCTCCAGAACTCTTTGGATGATGAGAGGACTTATTTGTGTCTCCAAAATACCATATCTTTTCCTCCTGGCCGAACTTTCAAATGAGGAGCCCAAGGTTCCATTTTATAAAAAAATGGGAAGGTGGTTTTGAGCACATAGAATTCTTAAAACCACTTGTCACAGGTGTTTCGACATCCAGACATCCTTATCTAGATTTAGATAAACTAAAAAAGTTGTAGCCTCACCTTTGTATGTCTCCACCTAAATTTTGGCATAATTTGGACACCTATAGCACAAGATATAAACATATCACATCACACCACTTTTGACTTCATGCAGATTTGGTGTTCTGGATAGATCAGGTCCGTTGGGCCACCAGAAGGCAGAATAAGTCTTCAGTTCCTTCATATGAAATGTAGGGAAATGAATTTGGGACCATAAAAAAAATTCAGACTCATTGGATGCACGGTCTAGTAGAAGTGTTCGGATTAATCCACTAGTGTTCTTAGATCTTGTGCAGTTTGGCCCATTTTTCTTGGACATCATCATGGGCCCTCCAAATCACCTCCTCCTACAATGGAATCATCAAAAAAAGTAACATTGTCCTTTTTAAAAGTGATAAAAACAAAATAAATGATTCAAACATGGAATTCAATTTATAATTTTTTTTATAATTTTCAATATAAAATAAGTTTAGCATAGTGGTGTAAGGGTGAAAATGAAACAGTGAATCGTGGTGTGATCACACCCCCACACCTAAACATTTGCAAGCCTAGTAAAAGTATCATATCCAAATAAAATGATGCATATATATATTCCCAACATCATTAAGATTTTACATTTGAGGAAATTTTAATTCTTTGAAGTAATGTGATCAATGCAAGAACTACACCAAGGAGTTCTTCCTAGTGAAAATAGAAAAAGATGTCTCATAAGTCATATCATAATGAAATTCAAAGAAATTCATGACACCAACATGAGAAAGAAATTAAAAAGTAAACCATTCCACTAAGTTTCCATGTGTGTGTGTGAAAACCATTCCATGCTATTTTTTCCACTTCCTATCCAATAAATATAGGTTATTTTAAAATTATTCAGCTTTAAATGAATTTTCACTGAACCTTCCATACATACTTTGCAATAATATTTCAAGACTCACTCACTTAATAATTCCAAGAAGTCAAACTATAAGCTCCCAACCCAGATATCCCCATATGTTTTACATTTCATTACTCCCCCCATTTATTATTTTTGTTTTTTAGAAGTTTCATTTGGAACAAATCTCACACTCATCTCTCAAACCTTGTTTGATCTCCTCACAAAACTAATTGAAATAGTTATAACAAGATCAAAGTTTGAGGAGGAGTTTTTTTTTACCTTCCCAATACACAAACTTTTTTTAGGGCGTAAAACAGTCGAACATTAGGCACACACACATAGGTCAATATGGTACAGTAATGAAACAGATTGAATAAGGAACAAACGTATGAAAATATCATTTAGAGATAAAAAATATTAACCTAAAATATATTTACCTTATATTAAGTAAGAAATATTCACACTTCATGGTTTGGTGCAAAAATGTATGGAGGTATTAGTGACACATTTTTTCAAAAAACTACTCACATAAGGGTCATCAATCATATCAAATGTTTCACAGTGATACAACCATTTATATCATTGACAGAAAACCAATTCACTAAAAATCACTCCTTGATGTTAAATTCATAAAAATATTCTTTTTCTCCATTCATTATGGTATTTTTACTCCCCCCCCCCCCCTTTATGGTCACTGAATCATGGAACATTGAAATTTTTGATGGGGGAAAATGAAAATACCATAAAGAATGTGAAAAAGAGAAGAAAGATGAAAGACAATAAAAATTCCTAACTAACCTAGGAATGTACCCATCCCCCCCCCCCCACACCTAGAATGTGTAGTGTCCTCATTGTAAGATTTAATAATGTGAGAAATAAGGATAAAACCTTGTGTGTTTCACTAGTATGTTGCTTCTTGAACATGGAGTTCCTACATCGGGAACTCCGGAAGGGCTTCGTGGAAGTGCTTCAGTCGCTGCCCATTGACAGTGAAGGTTTCCTTGTTTTATTCATTTTGAACCTAAACAACACCAAATGCAGATACATTAATAATAGTGTATGGGCCAAACCAATGGGAACAAATCTTACCTGGATGTAACTTAACCCTTGCATTATAAAGGAGAACCTTATGCCCAATGTGGAACTGATGATGAAGGATAATACGGTCGTGGGTAGCCTTGGTTTGCTCCGTATAAATCCTGGAGTTTTCATATGCATATATTCTCATTTCCTCCAACTCCTGAATCTGCAGCTTCCTTTGGGCACCTGCACTAGAAATATTATAATTGCATTGTTTGATGGCCCAGTAGACCCGGTGTTCAATCTCAATAGGTAGGTGATAACTCTTTCCAAACACAAGATGATAGGGTTACATTCCAATGGGAGTTTGTAAAGTAGTACGGTAGGCCCATAATGAATCATCAAGTGGAAGACTCCAATATTTTATATTGGGTTGAACCATTTTTTCAAGAATCTGTTTTACCTCCCTATTTGACACCTAAACTTGACCATTGGTCTGTGGATGATATGCAGTAGACACTCTATGACTGACCCCATACCGACATAAAAGTAATTACATTGTTTGGTTGTGGAAATGAGAACCCTGGTCACTAATGATGAACCTAGGTAATCCAAACATACAAAAGATCTGAGTTCTCAAAAATTCCACAACTTCCTTAGAATCATCAGTCCTTGTAGCTCCTACCTCTACCCATTTTGACATGTAATCTACTGCCAGAATAATGTACAAGTTTCCAAAGGAATTGGTAAATGGACCCATAAAGTTAATTCCCCAAACATCAAAAATGTCATGAAAGAGAAACGGTTGTTGTGGTATTTCATTTCTTTTAGAGACATTCCCCATTCTTTGACAATGAGGAAAAGATTTTCAAAAATCACGGGCATCCCGAAAAAGTGTTGGCCAAAAAAGTCTAGAATCAAGGACCTTGTGAGCATTCCATTGGGAACCAAAGTGGAATCCACAAGCAATAGTGTGACAAAATCTAAGGACATACTGAAACTCACTATCAGGAACACAACGCCAAAAGACATGATCACTACAGGTGCCCCGAAGGTAGGGGTCATCCTAAATGTAACAACGAGACTCATGTTTTAGATGAATGGCTTGATTTTTGTTGAAATTGGTAGGAATGCAAGATGCTACCAAATAATTTAAAATTTCGACATGCCAAGAAATAACATCTTGCACTCTGTACAATTGCTCATCAGGAAACATGTCATTAATGGGAATATAGGGGGATGGGTCAATTTCCGAGGATTGGAGGATCCTACTGATATGGTCAGTCACCATATTCTCTACTCCTTTTTTATCTCTAATTTCAAGATTGAATTATTAAAGGAGGATCATCCAACGAATGAGACGTGGTTTGGCTTCTGGTTTCTTAAAGAGATACTAGAGGGATACATGGTCTAAGAACACAATGAATTTGGACCCCAAAAGGTATGATCTGAATTTGTCCAAGGAAAAAATAATGGCAAGGAATTCTTTTTCAGTTGTGATGTAGTTTCCTTGGGAAGGGTCTAAAGTACGTGAGTCATGGGTTATGACATGTGGATCTTGGTTAACCCTTTGTGACAAAACCGCCCCAAATGCATAGTTAGAGGTGTCACACATGAGATCAAATAGTAAATCCCACTGAGGTGGTTGGATTATAGGGGGTGACATGAGACTCCATTTTAACTTATTAAAAGCTTCCTCACATTATTTATCAAAAACAAATTCTCTTTCCTTTTGGAGTAATCGAGAGAGGGGGAGTGCAATTTTACTAAAGTCGTGAATGAAACGATGGTAAAATCTAGCATGACCTAGGAAAAACCGCACATCCCATACATTTTTGGGGAATAGTAGTGAAGAAATGACATCCACTTTTGATTTATCTACTTGGATATCATCCCCAGAAATGACATGCCCCAAAACTATACCTTGTCGCACCATGAAATGTAATTTCTCATAATTTAATACAAGATTATTTTCAATACAGCGATGTAAGACTAAAGCGAGACTACTCAAACATTCATCAAAATAAGATCCATAAATAGTGAAATCATCCATGAATACTTCCATGAAATTCTCCAGGTGACCTGAAAAAATACTAATCATGCAACGTTGGAAAGTAATTTGAGCATTTCATAGACCAAATGAAATATACTTCTATAGGAAAATGTTCCAAAGGGGAAAGTGAAGGTTGTATTTTCCTGATCCTTGGGGGAAATATGGATCTGAAAGTATCCAGAATACTCATCAAGGAAATAGTAGTGGGACTTACCTGCTAGCCTCTCTAGAATTTGGTCAATGAATGGAAAAGGGAAATGGTCCTTCTTAGTGTGTTGGTTTAGTCGGTGATATTCTATACAGACATGCCAACTATTCTGCACACGAGTTGGAACCAATTCATTGTTTTCATTTTTGATTACTATAAGGCCGGTATTTTTAGGAACTAATTGACCAGGACTGGCCCATTGGCTGTCAGATATGAGGTAAATGATTCCAATAGACAATAATTTTGTTACCTCATTTTTCACAACTTCCAGGAGGTTTGGGTTCAGTCGACTTTGTGGCTGCCTCATTGGTTTATCCTCATTATTTAATAAAATATGATGTATACAAATTGATGGCCTAATACCAGGAATGTCAGAAAGTGTCCATCTCAAAGCCTGTTTATACTCCCTAAAAAGTTCAAGTAGTTGCAATTCATGCTCAGGCGGGAGTGAACTAGCAACGATGATGGGAAACTTGTTACTATTCTCAAGATATGAATATTTTAAATCTTGAGGCAATTGTTTCAGTTCCAATTCAGGTGTATTTTGGATTTATGGGAGTATGTGTGAAAGTGAGAGGTCACTGATCTTATCTAATTTCTCAACAGTATCATCCCCAATAGAGGAATGAGATTTTACAAGCTTATTATTATCATCGATGGTCAGTAGATCCTCAGTGTTCAAGAAATCATCAATTAATAAACATGCATGACATTTTTATAATCCACAAAAACAATAAATGCATGAATCATTACCTAGAATTTCAATTAATGAAGAAAACTCAGAAAGGGGATTAGGGGAATGATAAGAAGTGTTTTCAGTGGAATGGAGTACATCAATTGAATTTAATGAGAGAGAGGAATGTTCTTCGGAGGGGTGCTTCATGGCATCAAGGATGTTTAAATGGACTATGTCACCACCAAATTCCATAGATAATTTACCATTATGGACATTAATTATGTTTTTGGCGGTTTTTAGGAAAGGTATCCCCAATATAATTGGGGCATGTCCATTTGTCCTAGCATCTTCCATTTTAAGCACATAAAAGTCAATAGGAAAAATTAAATTTTTATCCCTCACAAGAACATACTCAAACACACCATAGGGGTGTGCGGTACTCCAGTTAGCCAGTTGAACAAGAATTCCAGTGGGCTTCAGTTCACCAACCTGCAATGAAGAGTAAATGGAGTGAGGCGTCACATTAATAGAGGCACCTAAATCAAGAATAGAATTAGAAAAATAATAATCCCATATGGTGCATGGAATTGAGAATGTTCCAAGATCATTGCACTTGGTGGGAAGTGATGGCTCTATCAATGCTGAAACATTCCTCCCCAATCTCACCTTCTCGTCTCCATGAAGTCTCCTTCGGTGTGTACACATCTCCTTTAGAAACTTGGCGTACTGTGGAATTTTCTTCACAGCATCAATCAATGGGATGTTAACCTACACTTTCTAGAAAATTTCCAATATTTCCTTATCAAGTTCAGTTTCCTTTTATTTTATTGGTTGGTTGTCCCTTTGAGGAAATAGAAGAGGAGGGTTGGGCTAGGCAACTCATCAATATACACACTCTTTCCTTTGGAAGGGGTTTTCTCAAGACAAGGTTCTTCAACATTTAGAACATTTTTAATGGTTGGGATGGAGGTGTCCTCATGAGGGGATTACTCTAATAGAGGATTCATATTACTTTCTAGTTGTTTTCCACTCTTAAGGGTGATGGAACTAACATTTCCTTTATCCCTAGGGTTAACTACTGGTTGAGAGGGAAGTTTACCTGATCTGTGACTTTGAATTTCTCCCACTGAGTTAGTTAGTTGGCCTAATTGGGTTTTGAGGTCTTGTATAGCTACCTAAGTGGTTTATTGGAATTGGATATTGTTGGCAGCAATTTGTTTCATCATATCTTCTAGGATAGGCTCAGGTTTTGGAGGAGTTTGTTGGAAAGTCCTTTAGGGTAGTTGAGGATTTCTGGGTGGTGGTGGTGGATGACTACTCTGCCCCGGTTGGTTCCATTGTGGTTGAGGTTTGTTTTAATACCCCCTTTCCTATAGTCTTGGTTCACCTTCTACCCAGATTTGGATGGATAGTATGGTTCTTGCCTAAAGGGTTGGTTATAGGGGTGTCTTGGGAAGATTGCCTCACAACTCTCAGAATTTTCTCTCAATTGGGGGAATTGGTCTGAGTAGTGGGTGTGAGAAGAACATATACCACAATGGATGGGAGTAGGAGATTGGGATTTCCCTTGGGAAAGAGCAATTTTTTGAAGAAGGGTACTTACCTCTCCTAACTTTGTGTCCACCTTCTTCTCGAATTCAGTACTTTTCACCTCATGGAAACCTCGAATCGATACATTGGACCTTGAACCAAATTGTTGTGTGTTTTTCTCCATGTTCTCAATCATGGTTCTTGCAGAAATTGGGGTCTTATCAAATAGCGCACCACCTACAGCAGCATCGATCATATTTCGATCAATAGGGATTAATCCTTCATAAAAATATTGAATTAAAAATTGATCACTTATTTAGTGGTGTGGGCAACTTGAACATAACCTTTTAAAGCATTCCTAATATTCATGAAATGTTTCCCCTTGAGATTTTCTTATCCCACAAATTTCTTTCCATATTGTTTCAGTTTGAGAGGCTGGGAAATGTTTTTCAATAAAAAGGCGTTTCATGTCCACCCATCCTCTTATTGGGGAATTAACATAATATAACCCATATTTTGCTATGTATTCTAATGAAAAAGGGAATGAACTTAACTTTACTTGTTCTTCATCCACATTTTCAAGTTTTAATGTAGAACACACTGTTTGAAAATCTTTTAATGCTTGTGTGGATCCTCTCCATGAAGTCCATAGAATCTTGGTAATAGATGAATTAAACCAGATTTTAGTTCAAAATTGGGTGCCTCTCATTGTAATTGAATGTATGTGGGCTGAATATCAACATCATTTGAGGTTAGTTCTTTTAGTTTTAGATTGTTTTTAGACATTTTATTCATGTTAAATTTAGTTTTGATGTTAGTTTTAGAAGAAGATGAAGGGTGAAGAAGAGTTTTAATATGTGGTGTGTCCTCTTTCAAAGTGTTGTCTTGTGTGTCTCGGTGTCATTGACGTAGGGTCCTCTCCGGTTCAGGTTTGAAAGGTGCTAAATCTCCCAGAGTATAAATCTTCATGCACCAAAACTAAACAAAATCATAGATCATAACAAAAAGAGATTGAAAAGGTATAAGAGAAAACAAATAAATATTCACAAAAATTACAAAAACACTCACTAAAAACCAAAGAGCTCCTCGGCAATGGTGCCAAAATTTGACCACGCTGTCATGACACGTCAAATTGATTATGATTTTAAGATTGATTTATAGTCTAGGAAAGACCCTAGGTCATATCTCGAGGAGCTTTGATAGGTTTTGAGTATGTATTTTTAAAAATAATTACTAAAAGAGGGGGAGGTTTTGAAAACAGATTTAAGTAAATTACTTAATTAAAGAGTTAAATAGTTGATAAATAAAGGTGGTGTGTTAATAATTATGAGAGCAGAAGATCACTTCAAGTTCACTACACATCTTGGATAGTTAATTGTTCTGAAAATTTAACATGGTTTTGTTTAATTCTTTGGTTGAAGGTTGTCAAGATCTTAACTCCCCTCTTGCCTCTGCAGATGATACTTAAAGAACCACACCTTGGCACAACAATAGTGTTGACAAGATTTGGTTATCAAACATAGAATAAGATTTATACCAAATCATACATAAATCTTATGTATGTGCGAGATAAATAGGATTATTGTGTTGTCCAATTGGAACAACCCAAGATTCCCACTTGAAATCTCAACCCAATCAGTGTTGAAATAAAAAGTGTTTCAGTTAATTATATCAAATGAAATGTAATCAGGGGAAAGAATATAAAGAAAAAAACTAAGTGAAATATTACACACACAAATTATACAAAACCATTAGAATAACATGTGTCAGAACTCCCTCCCAATTTTGTGTAGCTCCCTCGAAATGATCCTCCACCATTTAGCTCTCCATCGAGAGGAGGAGGAGGCTCGGGTGGAACTCCCTCTTCATCCTGGATTCCCCTATGAGGATAGAGGCCTCTAGAACTCCTTGGATTATGAGAGTAATTCTTTGGGTCTCCAAAATATCATATCTTTGCCTCTTGTCCGAACTTTTAAATGAAGAGCCCAAGGTGCCATTTTATAGGAAAATGAGAAGGTGGTTTTGAGCACACAGAATTCTTAAAACCACTTTTCACAGGTGTTTTGACATCCAGATTTCCTTATCTAGATTTAGATAAAATAAAAAAGTTTTATCCCCACCTTTGAATGTCTCCATAGAATGTTTGTCATAATTTGAAAACTTATAGCATGAGATATGGACAGATCACATCACACCACTTTTGACTTCATGCAGATTCGGTGTGATGGATAGATCAGGTCCGTTGGGCCACCAGATGGACGAATGAGTCTTGTGTTACTTCATATGAAATGTAGGGAAATGAATTTTGGACTAGAAAAAAAAAATTCATCCCAATTGGATTCACATTATAGTAGCAGTGTGCGGATTAATCCACTAGTGTGCTTGGATCTTGTGCAGTTTGGCCCATTTTTTTGGGACATCATCATGGGCCCTCCAAATTACCTCCTCCTCCAATGGAATCATCAAAACAAGTAACATTGTCCTTTTTAACAGTGATAAAAACAAAATAAATGATTCAAAAATGGAATTAAATTTGTTATTATTTTTTTAATTTTCAATATAAAACAAGTTTAGCACAGTGGTGTAAGGGTGAAAATGAAACAGTGAATCGCGGTGCGATCACCTTTCCCTTTATCATGTTCTATAAAAGGAACTCTATTAAATTAATTGCTTAGTTGTAAATGGAATTGATTAATCGATGGTGAACCCATAATTATTTTCATGCACTTTTAAAATGATAAATGTTAAATGGGATTCCTTGAATGATTTGAAAATGGTTAAAGGAACACATGATAGGTTCTTCCTCATGTATCATGTTGTGTACTTGATCGTGCCATGGTTATTTGAAAGGATTTATGACATGGCATAATAGGTGATTCCTTATGATAATATTATTAAATTTGAACAAGAATATAACATATAATTGGACTATATAAATTATTATGCATGGGAGATAATTCCTCATGATAGTTTTACATATTATATGCCTTTATAGAGGCTAGGAAGAAACGCTAAGAGACTCAGCGGGGCATGTTGACTCCTTTTCCTTACATCAGGTGTTGGTCATGGAGACCCTCACCAATGATAAGATATGGGTGATGTTATTTTGAGCACCATGTTCTATATTAGAGTGTTTACATGGTGTACTCACTTTCCATCCTGAGTGATGGGCATGAAATATCGGGATTTAGGGCATATACCCCTTTATTAGAGATTATCAGCTCATAGACCGGTGATGGACATCTGCAAGTTACATCTCAGTCCACTCTAGAAACATTTATATACATGTATCTAATTATACTATATATATTACTATATATATATAGTGACATGATCAGACATACCAGCCATGAGCTGAAGTAGGGAGACCCACCAGGTGTCTATTAGGAACCCGGGTGGGAGGTTATTCATTTATTTAGTATTTCTTTACTTTCCTACTTATACCTACACACTGTTTAGTTATGAGAACCTACTTATATTACATGTAGACATTTTTGGTGGTGGCATACTATGATTTTATCTCACACCCTACTCAGGCCTCCTTGGGCACTCGAGAAGACTATTTTCTAGTAAGTATGGATAGGGGAAAGTGCCCTTCTACAAGTTTCATATTTATATTATTGTAGATGGAGCATAGGATAATAGGATTGATCATGTGCTTGGGATGTTATGGAGTACATTTTGTATTTTTTTTATTTTTTACTTTTTTTATAGTATGACTACATGCTTGTTCCCCTATTCCCCTTTTTGTATCATCATTCCATTCATTATTTATTAAAACTTCCTTTGAGTATTTTGTTATATTTATTAGTTAATAAATTCTTTATTTTATGTTGTTTACCATTTTGTTATTAGTGTATAATTTTTTTCTATTTATGCTTCCACAATTAGTTTATTATATCTATTGTTATATGCTTCCACTACTATTTATTATTTCTTGTATCCATTGTGATACTCAGACATGAGGGTATAGTCTCCCCATTGTACTACCTTTATACCCTTGCTACAAGTCAGTAGCCTATGGCGTACAGGGTGGAAATCCTTAGGCCATGTTACCCACTAGGCCTAGGGCATGGGTTAAGTAGCATCTAGGTCTAGGAAATCACACATAACATCTAGGGTTTTTATTATCTCCCCAATGTCCTTCACCTATCAAATGTTGAAGGCAACATTATGTGACAAAATCATATGAACTACTCTAAGTGCCTTCCTATCAAGAATTTCCCATCCTATTTTCTTTATTGATTTTATTTTAAGGCCCTTTAATGAAATATCAAGATCTCTATGGAATAGATAGTCTTCAATTTGTATCCTCCAAAATCCAAAATCTAACAGGCCAAATTTTATAATTTAAACCTTGAATTATTCCAATTATATTCCTTTTAAACAAAACTCCCATTGAACAGGAAGTATAAATACAAGTGGTGTTAACAAATGAGTATGTTTCTAAAATAAATTGCAATGATACTTACTAAACCACAGGCTCTAATACCACTTGTTAGACCAAGAAGACCATAATTCGGAATCACCTTTCTAGAAATTAATTTTTTAAACAAATCCTAGAACTTCTAAATAAAATAGCACATGAAATTATTGTATCTAGAGTTGAGAAGACCTAGAACCCCAACCATGCACCAAATAACCACACTCTAACACAGATAGGACTTTTGAAACAAGAAACAAATTTCATAAACACAATCGCATAGAATAATAACACAAGAGTTTGTGTGGTCTGGAAATTTCCCTACTCCACCGAAGAAACATTATTGATTTTATTAAGAAACAAATAAAAGGAGAAATATAGAGTATAGAAAAGAATATATAGTCACACTGATCGCTACAAAAAATAATTTTGAAATTGAACCACATCCAAAAATTTATAATTGATCCCCATAGGTATTTCAAGTTCCCCCTCTATTCTAAATATACACTCCACCATACACATCATGAAGTTCACCACCATCATCTCACTAACTGAAATATCTCCCAACAACTTTTGTTGAATAGTAAACCAGCTTCAGGAACTCATTAATCAACCCCCAAATTCCATATATTTTTGTTTTTTCAGACTTTCTACTTCTACATGGTCATCTAAATCCAAAATATTCTAGTGGTTCCACAATAAATTTATTAATGCATCTATAACCCATGATTAGAAACTTTTTTCTATAATAACTTCTGTATTACCTAAAAATATTCCAAAAAAATAATGATTTACTTTGAATTATACCCTATGATATTTTCATGTCTCTTACAACAATACAACATTATGTTTTAAAGTGTATTTTTTTATGTCACACTCTATAGCCTACAATATTAGACACTACGATGCTTATACTTTATTTTCATCATGTGGAGTCTATGGTGCGACTATTCTTTATTATTTACAAATTTTTCATAAAAAATTAATTTTCTATAAAATTTCACTAAATTATCTTTAATACCACTAAAAGGTTTTTATAGATTTAAAATGTTTAAAGGTGATAAAAAAACAATAAAAGCATAGGCAATATTGGTCATGATATGTTTAAGAGAAATGTGTTATAAATGAAAAAACATGTATCCCATTAGTGATTCTTGGCATGATATAGGTTCCCAAGAGCATATATGAGAGTCAGTGGGTATGGAAAATGATTGAAAAGCTCAAATAGGGCTTAACTCTATGTTTCAAGTAGGTAATCCCTATAATATAATTTCATATGTTTGTCTATGTATGGGTGTTCCTGCCTACATACTTCATGGGGTTTAGGAATAAGGTCTAGGGATCAATAGTGCCTTGGGTATATGGAATTGGAGGGTATTAGGCCAACTATACTTTAATTAAGTGATTTTAATAATTTTGGTGAATCGGGATCACCCGAAGACTGTGTCATCAAGGGGTGTGGGCTTCGGTTGAGCTGTCGAGGGGCCACTAATATGTTCTAGTATGTGATAAGAGTTGAGTAATAGACAAGGTTGGATTATTAGGGATAGTGGGCTGGAATGGTAGGATTAGATTTGATTGATGACATGAGAGATGGTCATGGGTCTCACAAGTGATAAGGAACTACCTTCTAAGGTTTGAGGAAATCCTTAATGTGCACTTAGAGCGATACTATTCCTCTAGAACTTAGTGAATGTGATGAAGAGGGGTTTCCTCCTGGTGACAAGCTCAGAGATCTCCCTTAGGATATGTGGGGTGAAACTTGGGTAAGGGATTTGGGAGTTATCGGGACTTGGAATTGACATTCCTAAGGGGTTTTGAATGGGAATTGGCCCTACTTATTGGGAGAAGAGTTGGGAATCCATTATGGCTTAGGATGTACCTTTGGTAGTGGGACCAGAAGTGATGAGGTTCTTAGCGAGGTTGGACCAAACCTTATGGTTTGGGTTAATATGAACCTTTGAGTAGTAATATCCCCAATGGGTGGTGAGATTGATATGGTATCAGTGTGCAGAGAACGCGATGGGTCTGGAGGACTAAGTGGGTTCCCTAAAGAGAGAGTCAGAATGTGTTGTGATGAGGGGAGACATATTTATAGACTTGTGACTTGGTCTTAGTCAGTGAGTTTTGTGATTGAATTTTAAACATACATGTGCTATATATTCTTGGTTGGACATACCTTGAGTGATAAGGGATGGGTTGAGATATTTGGATGTATGATTCTGCCATGTTTCATTGGGTAATGGGTCGAGGTGTATGGCTTTTTACCATTCCATTTTCCATTGGGTAGTGGGTTTAGGAACTTTCCATGAGTGTATTAGGCTGGTTTTCTTGATGTGACCTCCCTTGAGCATGCAGGGATGGGTTAGTGTAGATGTTGAATCTTTCCTTGAGAAGGCTTGGGCCAAATAGCTTTCCATGAGTGGCTTGGGTTGTATGCGTGAATTGGACCTTTCCTTGATTAGGCGTGGGTCAAGGAACACCCCATGGGATGGGTTGTGGTATGATGTGGGATGATAATGATGTAACCTTCCTTAGTGATAAGGTAGTGGGTCAAGATGTAGATGCATGATCATGCCCAGTGTTTACAGGTATTAGGTTATGCTTTAGACGCCACGCTACCCTAAATCTTCAGGTATGGGTTAGGCATCAGTGTGAGGATGTGAGTAGATTATGGAATATCATTAGAGTAGGTATTTTTAGGGTTGAAGTGGCTTGGTTAGTATCTCTAATCCATTTTTTTGTATATTCTAAAAACCAATTCAAGTTTTAGTGGGAACTGTACATACCAAAAATGAAATATCATAGAACAGCATCATTAAAAAATCAAAACACATCCATCGATCAATGAAATTCAAAATTCAAAACACCAAAATTCATGAAATCAAAATTTGAAAAACCACCTCGATCCATGCAATCTGATTCGTGAGACACCTCATACATCATGTTGGGTCTACATCATCCATCATTTCATCATCCCCATCAAAGTCGTTATCATCATCAACCGCATTATCTGAGTCCCATCACCAGCAGTCATCATCATGAGTTACCACCGTCGACATCTCCATACAAGCACCACTATCTTAGTCACTATCCTAACCCCACACTAGTCATCACAGATCATCAGAGTCCATCTTAGGCACTATAAAAACCATGTCATCATGAACTAGAAAAAGCTTCACTAAGAAATCCTCAAACTGATCAACCACTATAGAAGAAGAAAACAAACCTTCACTGATAACATGAGTAATAAATCCAAAAAACTAAAATGTTTCCTTTATTGTTATTTTTTCTACCTCTGAAAGCCTCCCATGTAAAATATGAAAAGAAAAAAACATCAAAAAATAATCAAACTGAATCAGTCCGTGTGAGGAGTATCATCGGCTTCCAAACCCCACCTACCAAAACCTCTATGGAACCAGCACTCTAGATCCAACTCATAGAGTAGCATATGTACTTGTGGTTAGGGTAGGTATTTGAATAGACAAGGGCTCTGAACATCGACAACATGGTGAGAATGAAACTAGTATCCAAATACAAGAGTGATCCAACATATGTGTGCCTAAAACCACCTTGAATTTCAAACCAATTATCCCAAAACCATTGTGTTACCATCACTCAAGATTCAACCAAGAGTGGTTCATTGGAATACTATTTTAGAGTAGGGTAGAAGTGGTTTGGGGATTAAATAGTGACTACCTTCATTGGGAACAACAAATCCTCCTTGTGATACTTACACCAATAAAGTCGTACCACCATGAAAGATGAAATAAGATTTCATCATCACGATTAAAACCTAGATAGAGGAGTGGTAAGATGGATGTAGGAGGAAAGATATGGGGATAAAGGAAGGAAAGGGAGAGTAACGACACTCAGATGCACCATTGACCCCATAGTGGAGGGTTTTAGAAGGAAACCCAAGGCATAGAGAATTCCTAGTGCATAACGACTCATAGAGAATATTTATTTATGTGTTTCATTTCCTCATGTATAAACATGCATATGACGGTGTATATTAAGTTTGTGTGGTGATACCCTACTGAATTATATTCTTACACCCTGCATAGACACATCGGTGCATGTTTGGACCTTATTTCATCATTTCAGTTCAAATAACAAGATGTATAGAGGATTGGTCTAAATAAGCTTGATGGTTATTTTATATATTGATTGTATGAGTCCCAAGTATGGAAGTATTTCCAATGTGTCTTTGTATTTTGTATTTTAGTTTTCTTTTTATTTGATATTATCTTGAGGGGAGATTAGTGCTTGTCATGTGTGAAAATATCATTTATTAATATTTGAGATTGGATGGTTTATCATTTATACACTGATTTTTATGATTTCATATGATGTTTAGTTATTTATAATATTGTATGACTCTGATTTGAGGACATAATATCCACATTGTATGAATTAGGACCTTGTCACTAGTCATCAGCTTCTGGGTTATAAGGAGGGAAGCCTGAGGTCTTGTGGAATCTCCAATCCAAACACTAATGTGTGGACCAGGGTTGGGGCATTAAAAAATGGTATCAAAGCATGTGTTTATGTGTGGCTGGTATTAAAAAATGGTATCAGATTGATTTGCCTTTTTTTGGGAGATGGTAAAAAAGTGATCTAAGAATTTTTTGAGGTATGTGATAGATACAGAATTGGTGTTTTAAGAAAATATTTTCAGATAGGAGGTCTAGATTACTAAGAAATGAGATTTTTTTTCTTTTTTTTTCTTGTCACAGTTGTATGATTTCACCCTGGGTGAGATACATAGAGTTCTTGGGATTGTGATTTATTGTGGGTTTTTTCTATTGATCCATTGGAAAGAGGTTGTGTTCATGAATCATGATTAGGAATGTAGGATTCATATGACATATGTGTTCTTTCCTGTGGCTGTTTTCTAATGAAATATTTATCTGTTTAAAGTGTCAACAATAACATATACGATGTTTTCCCATATAACTTTTTTTATGGAATTATACTCATCTCGACCGTGATGAATTTATTTTTGATGGAAGGTCATGTGGATATTACAACATGAATTTCTCTACTGATTTAATTCAGCAAAGGATGTATGGATACCATCAGCAGTTCAATGAAATAATTTAGTGCCTCAGTAATAGAAACCTGGTCGGTTTGGTATAGGAATTGTATTCTAGAGAAATGATATGAGGATAGGAATGAGTTTCCTTGAGGATTCACATTAAGTTACTTAAAGTTTCAAGGATACAGATAATATTTTAATTATTTTTTATATGATTTTCAATGATTTAATCCCTTCTAATTAATCAATTTGATCTTATTCACATCATTTTAGTATTTTTGGTGGATTTTTATCTTGATTGTGAAAATTGTTTAATTATGGAAATTTAGCAGTTTTCTAGAGATTATTTATTTTGGGGATATATTATAAAATTTTATTCCAATTTTATTGATTCCTATGTTTATGGGAGTTAATTTTTCTTTTTTGACCAAGGTCCAATTCAAAATCCACTGGCCCAAAAAAATAAAAGAACTATAAAATGTTTTCTGGATGACAGAATGGAGCCTACCATAGTTAATAAGGCATATCTAGGCCTACATATGTCAAAATGAGGTGATTATAGTTGTATTAGAAATATAACAGAAGGAATCATGTGTGAATTAAATTTCATGTAGAAATTCTCTCATTAAGGCTTTGTTTTCATGCAACCAAATGGAGGAAGTTGAAGAGTCTCCTCTTCCATAAATAGTGAACTTCAGTAATTAGATCATAA
Organism: Viscum album; assembly: GCA_963277665.1. Classification (NCBI taxonomy): domain Eukaryota; kingdom Viridiplantae; phylum Streptophyta; class Magnoliopsida; order Santalales; family Viscaceae; genus Viscum; species Viscum album. The sequence goes on along the minus strand of OY728163.1, from coordinate 74,948,824 downwards.
CTTTTTCTAAAAATGTCAACTCTCTTTGAAATTTCTAGGGTATATATAAAAAATCATTTACAAAAACTTTTAAGAATAGATATTGGCGAGTTTATGAGTCTAGGTGTGCATAATAGAATCTAACTTCTAGAAGATAGATTCTGGAGGATTTTTTTCTATTCTTATTTTCCAACTTTTCTTTCTTTTTAGTTTTGTAATGTCTTTTTATTCCCCCTTCTTCCTGGATACCCTTCACATGAAGTGTTAATCCTAAGAGTGATTGGGTAATGAGTGGTTTTCCTTTTTGTAATTCTTGATTTCTTTCCCTTAATGTTATGAAATATTTTCTCTCTTTTGAGAAGTTAGTTTCAATTTCTAATAACAGTTTTAATTATCAAGTAAAATTATATTTAGTTTTAGATTCTATTGTTGTTATTGCTTTAGTAAATGATAATTTTCTCCTTCCATTAGGTTTTTATATATATATTATGTAATAGATTAGGGATTAGTGGTGAAGTACTAAGTGATCTTCAGTACGTGTGGGAGGGGTAGTGGATATTCTTGATTGTTTGGGATAAACAAGACCAGATTAGGAATTACCTAAGTCAATTGAGGGTATTCATTACAAATATTTCACATATAGGAAGGAGAGTATATTGATCTAAGATCTTCACAAGATTTACTCTCACCGTCACTATTTGACCAATGGAGTGATAGGAAGTGATTATGTAATCTCACTTTAATCAGCTTAGTAGAAGAGGATTGGATAAATTGGAACTTTGATGACATTACAATTAGAAAACCGATCCCGACCTGATCACTCAATTCTTATCATTGTTATCAATATATTTCTTTGTAAATTTTATTTAAATATTTTTCTTAGTTTATTTATTTCGTTTTTTCACTTTATTTTATTTTCTAAATCAAAAAATTCTAAAAACAACCTCCATTTCTTTCTCAAATTTTAAGGTGACAGCTTAATTTTTATGCACTCCTCTATGGAGAAAACCTAGGTTGACCAATATACTTAATTTTAAATTAGGAAATAATTTTTTTTGTCACAACCCATGATATGAACATGTAAAAACTTGGCACTTTTGTTCGGGATGGTGTGCCAACAATCTAATTCTAACATTTTTTAAATATTTTCCTTTCTTTTATTTTAAAAAAAAAACTAAAAAAAATCATGATGTATGCCAACTGAAATTATTCTTGTTGAATTGATAACTCGCATATTTAATTATAAATGGTAGATAATGATGATATGGACCTATTTCAAAATTATGATGAACTCCATGTTTTGTCCAAGAAAATTTTTAATGGCCATGTCACAGTTCTCTCACTTCAAGAACTGATGGACATGTTTAATCAAGTCAAAACTGATTATCAAATATTGATGTCCAAGGAGGAATTTGAATTGGATAAAGGACCTCAACCTAAACCAAAATTAGAACCAATGTTGGAAGTGAATTCTCTACTCATCTTTCATATATAGGATCATGACTACCTATCTCTACCCAATGAAACTCAACTCAATAATGAACTTTCCACTGAAGAAGAAATTCAAGCTGAACAAACTCTGGGAGATGATATTTTCTTAAACTCATTATCTTATAATTTTATTTAAACTCAATTGAGTAATACTTCCCCTTATTTTTAATTTTCATAATCTTCTAACTCTTTTTTTCCTTGGAATAATATGATGAACAAGAAGATGCATTTGAAGAGGAACATATGGAGCTCCCTGAACATATTGATCATTTATTAGAGGGAGTTCAAGTGGAGATCCAAGTGATTTTTCCTGAGGAAAAAGAGACACGATATGGTAAATTTTAAAGGTAAGAATTTTATATTGACACTTCATGATTTAATTTTGTTCAAATATAATTACACTCTGATATTCCCTTTGATTATTCCATTGATACAACATACCTTGAGAAATCACTAGAGAATAAAGAAGAGGTTGTGCAAGTGGAAACCATGAAAGTGTAGGAATATTTCTTTATCATAACCCCACCAATAAAGTTGTATATTATTGTATTAGTAGTGTTTTTGGTGTACTATACCCATGGAGTCCTAAAAAAAGGAAAAAATTCAAGATGTAAAGAAAAAATTTTGTTGGTTCATCTCAAAAAAACTCCACCCACCATCAGACTGTGGATAACCAACTGGAACTACCCATCTAGAGGTAGTCAAAACCCAGGGCCCACATGGGAGATTAAACCAAGATCTATTCTTCTTTTATCATACTATTTCTATTTTTATTTCATTCAATAAATATCTTATTTTTTCTTTTTTTCTTTTTCTTATAGGTTTTCAGTGTGCAACACTTAGGAGCATAACTCAATGTTGCACTACCAATAAGTCAGTTTATACCTCTCCTTTACACTTACATTATTATTATGATTCAATTTAAAATATTATTACATGTTAAATACATTTTAATTAATTGTGGAAATGGAATCATTTAAGTGTGGGGGAGGTAACCTTTCTAGTTTAGGATTTTCATTTGTTGTTTTTTTCAAAAACAAAATGTGTTTTTCAAATTTTTGTGTGTTTTTTTTAAATTTTGAGATGAGATGATTATAATTGTCATTTTTGAAACCCATTTAAATGATTGAAAATTTTTATTCCATTAAACTAATCTTAAATGAATATAAAAAATGACTTTGTTTCAAGTTCAACATTTTGGGAATTTCATGAAAAGTACTCTGATTTTTGAATCCCATGCCACATCTTACTATCTTTATCTTTGATATCACTTTCCTATAAGGATTATGAACCATTATTTTCATATTATTTTCATTAACCTCACTTATTTAGAGAACCAAATTATGTTTTATTTAACCATAATTTTATTTATTCCTGTCAAAACTTGACGGTTTGATGTACTTGTGTTTTAAATGATTGAGTAATTTATTTGGTTTTTAATCCCCATTTTTAAAAAAAAAATACTTTTAATTATAGCCTACCTTGTACATTAAATCCATATATCCATTAGAATCCATGAATAACTTGTTATTTTATCCACATTACAAGACAAGTTTCCCTATCCAACCTACTCTTGAAGTGAAATTGTATAATCTAGTTGAACTTAAGTGTGGGGGGAATATGTCTTGTTTTGTTCCACCTCATTTGGTGAAAATTTGGGTAGAAAATAAAATTTTGAATACATGTGTTTTCTATTAAAAAATAATAATTCTATTGAATTTTTTTCCTTTTCTTTAGCTTTCATTATAAGAGAATTTTTACCTTTCTGGATCTTCTAAAGAGAAATAAAGTTGTGCCTATCAAGATCTTTCAAGAAAAATCATGTTTGATATGATTGAAATTATTTCTACTAAATTAATGAATTGTGTGAAAATTTATTGAGTTTTAATGATGGTGGATATGATTTTATACTAAGGGGAGTGAGGAGGAGACCATACTTGAGTGGAAATTAGAATCTTGTAATTTTGCTTCAAAAAAAAGTCAAGCCCTCCTCATTTAGCCTCATAATTGTTCACATAAAATCCTACCAACCAGAATCCACAGAACAACCTTACAAATTCCTCATGATAAAAACATTTCATTTACTCACATAGGGTGGAGAATTAATAATTTATCAAGCCTATGGTGACTCTTGCATTGGTTTGGATGAGAAAATCCTTGTTGAAAATTAACATTTGTGATATGAGAGAAAACTCATGTGAGGTAGGTGTCTTATGTGAATGGGAGGAGAAATGAAGATTAAAAAGATTGAATGATCTAAATGGAGAACTTTTAATAATTTTTATTGATGAGGCATGATATCTTTTGTTTCTTAGTGTGGAATTGGTGGATCTCATTGGCATGTGTTTTGAATTTTCTTTGATTTAATTTTGACTTATTCGGGAGTCCAAGTGATAAGTGTGGGGGTTGATAGAGATAATGTTTTTATTATTTTTAATGTGATTTTAAATGATTTAATCCCTTCAAATTAATAAATTTGATCTTATTTTCATCATTTTAGTATTTTTGGTGGATTTTTGTTTTAATTGTGAAAATTGTTAAATTCTATAAATTTAGCAATTTTCAGAAGCTTCTGTATTTTAGGAATATATTTTAAAATTTTGATCCAAATTTAGTGATTCAATTTTTTAGGATTTTTATTTTCATAGGCTTCAATTGTTTTTCTTTACCAAGATCCAATTCAAAATCCAGTATCCCAGAAAAATCAATGAAGTGAAAAAAGTTTTCTGGCCAACAGAATGGATCCCACCATAGTTAATGAATCATATATCGGCCTACATATATCTAAATTATGTGATTCTAGTTAGAGGAGAAATATAATTCATATCGTAATTATTGAACTAAATTTCATGTAGAAATTCTCTCATTAAAGCATCATTTTCATGCGACCAAATGGATGAAGTTGAAGAGTATCCTTTTCCAAAAAAAGAGTTTTTCCTTTTTTGTAATGCTTGAGTTCTTTCAATTAATGTTATGAAATCTTTTCTCTCTTTTGTGAAGTTGGTTTCAATTTATAATAACAGTTATTATTATCAAGTATGATTTTATTTGGTTTTAGATTCTGTGTTTGTTATTTCTTTGATCAATGATCATTTTCTCCCTCTATTAGGTTTTGATCAATATACAATGGAATAGATCAGGTCTTAGTGGTAAAGTACTTAGTGATCGTCAGTATGTGTTGGAGGGGTAGAGGATATTCTTGATTGTTTGGGATAAAAAATACCCAATTGGAAATTACCTAAGTCAATTAAGGTTATTCGCTTAAAATATTTCACACATAGGAATAAGAGTAGATCTAGCTGAGATCTTGGTAAGATTTACTCTCACCATAACCATTTGACTAAGGGAGTGAGAGGAAACGATCATGGAATTTCACTTTAATTGGCATAGTAGAAGAGGATTGGATAAATTGGAACTATGATAAAATTGGAATTGAAAAACTGATCCTGACATGATCACTCAATTCATATCTATATTTTCAATCTCTATATTTTTGAATTTTCTTTCAATATTTTTCTTAGTTTATTTATTTTGTTTTTTCATTTTAGTTTATTTTCTAAATCAAACAATTTCAAAAACAACCTATACTTATTTCTCCAATTTTAAGTTGATAGCTTGATTCTTGTTTTCTCTTCTCTGGAGACAACCTATTTTGACCACTATAATTCATTTTAACTTATGAAATAAGTTTTTTTGTCATACCCCACTACATGCATGTGTCAAAACTTGAAGTGCAGCATAGTGGCTAACCTAGGTTCTCTTAATAAATTGTCATAGTTAAGAACTCATTACTTCAAATTCAATTTTTATATATTTTTTATTTATAAAATAAAACTAAAATAAATTTAGGTTTGAGAAATTATAATTCAAGATAAATAAAATTAAACTAGCAATGCATAATGTAGACAGAATAAATGTAGACAAAATGATGTTAGATAGAAAGAATATTCTCCCAAGAGAACACCTAGAGTGAACATTCATTGTATCCTAATTAGTTTAGAATTTACTTAATGAACATGCTCCATAGTATGAAGTAAAATCCCCCTTTCTATATGGTTATGAATATACAGTGATCTCAATGATCACCGAGAGACCGCACATCCACCTCCTCGGTCGAGGGAAAATATTGCAGAAGTGAAAGCTAATACTTGTGTGACAAGTGGAGACACAAAGGCGCCTTATCCACTAAGATCCCCCTTGGACTAACTATAAGAAAATAAAAAACATAAAACATGAATTTATAATAACTTGGTTTCAACACCATATTGATACTTTGGGAACTTTCCCAGGTTAGTTACTCATGATCATGAGTATAATAGATCATAGTGTAAAGAATGAAGTTAAAACACAACAGATAAAAATATGATAGAATGAGATGAAGAAGAATATTCATATATACTAAAAAGGAAGAATACAATTAAAACATAAATTAAACTAAAAAACTACAGAGAATATCCAACCAAGGCTACCCCCATGTTACCAGCACTTTGAGAAGAAGAAGTACATTTTTATAGGCAAAGGGAGTGAAACATTGGCTCCAAAAATGTCCTCTGAATATTCCCACATGGATGAACTATTAAATTATCGAATATGGAACATTTTCATTATTGAAATTTGTTATAATATCTATCATCTATTGACCCACATAATTTTAGCTTCATTATCCATGTTTGGAGAGATTTATATCCATATTACTCTGGATATTTATTCTGACTAGGCTGAGTATTCGTATTCCAATGCAGTGAGTTCCAGCGCATTTATGACCTTTAAAATGAAAGATTAGGGAATTTAAATATTAATAAAATTTGTTTATCTAGATTTACAATTTCATAATGTTAAATTTTAGCTCATTTTGTTCTTCCTTTTATGAGATATGTTCCCAAAATTAAAATTCTTCAGATCTGTGCACAGATTTCGAGGCCCGGTTTGTGAGATGGATTTGGGACTGAAAATTGTGGATTGAGATTTGGTTACTGAAGTAATAAATGAATCCCATAGAACATAGAAACCTATAAAAGAATAATTTTTCAAATTGTATCTGTGAAGAAAACTTTATAGAAAAAACATTGAAATAAATTAAAATTATTCAAATCCAAAATAATCCATTTTTACAATTAAGCTTAAAATACTTTAAAAACTATAAAATGTGACAATTTCCCTTGAAATAAAACTTGGGTGAGATTAAAAACATTGAAATTTAGAGTTAAATAATTTAAAATATTTTCTCTATAAATCCCCTCATAGTTAAACATTGCACTTCTGGGCAATCATCTTATACCATGGTCAAAACAAACTTCTCAAAGTATAAATAACAACAATTCTCAACGATCCTCTCAAAGAAAATATAATGCCTCATAAATGGATAAAAATTCCCCAAATCCTCAAAAATAATAAAAATCCATTCAATATCATGTGAATACTTACATTCATGTTGTACCTACCACCTCAAAAAAATAATTCTCTCATCACTCAAGGATTGTTTTTAATGTGGAGTTTTTCTCATTATCAAGAACATGTGTGATCTCCATAGTATTGATATTCTCCTGGTATCTCCACTTTAAATATTCAAAAATGTTTTAATAATGAGTTATTATTCATGGGTTTTCTAAGGTTGAGGTTTTTCAGGTTTTAAATATAAAAAACATTTGAGGCAGAATGAGGAGGGTTAAGTTCTAAAGTGAAGTAAATGCAAGAAAACAGTTTTCCCCAAGAATGGTGTCCTCCTCAATCATCTCAAAAACAAATCACCACCAAAAACCTATTTATTTGGGAATTTAACACTTTTAATTTAATCATAAATGATTTTTTTTCCTCTTTTCTCCATTTTTAGTTTTTTTAGCTTGAATTTAGATCTGGATTTCTCATCAGAATCATATTTTTGAGGAAAAGAGTGGCAGCTATTACTCTTAATTTTTTTTTTTGAAAACTCGTATCATCATTGTAATTATATTATGGGATAAAAATCCATATTTATATAATTAAATTTCTTCCAATAAATCATCAATAAATATGGAAACACTTTCAATTCAGCTCAAACATATTCTTCATGAAAGCGAAATACAACCCATCTTCTCCCACCCCCACACTTGAGTTCAATAATAATCATGAATTTAACATCTATAGTAGGTTGTAAATGGATTAATGGCTTGTAATGAGGTTTTATAACAAGTTATTTAATGAATAATAGGGTCTTAAAGAAGTTCGAATGAAAAGGTATCCCAAAATTAGAGATGAATGAAAAAAGGATATTTCAAAGTGGGACCTCAATCATACTTAACACATTCCATGAACTCTAACAGCTTCAAAAAAGATAAAAACAGAAATTTATATATCACACAACATGTCTTGAGACTCTAAAGAAAAATAAAAAAGTAATAAGTTTTAAAGTAGGTTTATAAACCTCTCAGGTTGGGAAATATATTCAATTCAGATAGTACTAATGCACATGAGTTTCCCAATCAATCAAATTTCATCAAATTAAAAGATTAGAAATCAAGGAAAAAATAAATTTAGCAATAATTTAAGTCCTAAAATATTAAAATTAAGAAATTTTATAAAAAAACTAAGATGGTTTGAATTTTACAAAGTATTTTATTCAGATTAAGAATCCTAAAAACACACAAAAAATGAAATCATGAAAAATTAAGAGAGAAAAAAGTCATGAAAAATAAAATAAAATCACACAAAATTCCTAAAATCAGTTGGCATCCCTACCCTACACTTATTACATTTAATACCATCTTTTTATCTCAAATTATATCAATAAATATTTTCACTTAGAATTTAAATTAGGAAGTAAATAAAAGGAAATAAACAGCCTGATTTATTTTTCGGTGACAGCCTTCAGTTAAGCTCCAAGCTTCTAGTACTTTTAAATCTAAAAGAAAGGAATGAAAATACATAATAAAAATAAATAAAAAGAAATATAAAGGATATATAAAAGGTATAATTCTTGGTTTATACCCCCAAATGAGTGCTAGGTTTTCACTTCCCCTAGTTAGTAAGTTGTAGTTTATTATCCACAATCTAAAGGTGGATGTGGTTTCTTTGAGATGAACCACCACATGTGAATTTTTCTAGTATTAATGAGTAAACACAAATATTGGAGAACCCCAAAGAATTTAAGTAAGTTTCCAACCCCTAATAAATAATAAATATAAAATTTAATATCTAGAGTGGGAGGGAATAAAAGATAGGGGTGCTCCCTGTGAACTTTTGTGGTGTCCTCCTCTATATGATATGCAATTGTTTGTAGAGGAGGCAGTCTCACCACAGGATTCTTAAGCTCTTATACTTCGATCACCACCACTTGGGTTTTCTCTTTTGTATCATACAAGTTATAATCCATTTTTTTATCATAAATTTCAAAAAAGTGGAAGTTATAAAACAATTCATCTTGAATAATATTAAAACATAATGAATCAATTAAGAAATCCTCCCTTTCAAGTAAGTCGTCTTGGAAATTTATCTCTTTGGGAAAGACCATTGGAAACTCTATCTCATAGGGTGCATATTATTAATCATCTTATAAATAAATATAGAGGTAAAATGGTATTTATTTTTCAATATCAATGATGGGAAGTTCATGTTTTAGGTTATCTTCAACAATGTTTTTCTAGGATTCTTCTAAAAAAATTTGATCTCCCATAAGTGAATTAGCTTACATGTGTACTTCAGGGACCTCCTAAAACAATAGTTGAGTGCATGATGATGTGATTAGTTTCTTTATTAGATACTTATCACCCGTATCAAGTTCTTTAACATAAAAATGATTGGTGAAAAATCTTCCACCACTTGTTTTGGTTTAGATTTCTACTCCGGTTCAAGTTCCTGCACTAGTGAATGAATGTATTTTTTAACCCTTTCATCTTTGCTCTTTAATTTTTTTATGTATTCTTTAAGTTATTGAATCTGAGATTTTTTTATTTATTCTTGCACCTGAGATTCATCATTCCATGTATAATAATCACAATTTGAATACATCATGGATAAAAAGAGTTTTTTTTAGTTTTTAGAATTTATGTTTTTTGTGTTTTTTTAATGAAAAGAAAATTATTTACAAAATGTGAATAAACATAGTGAGTGAAGACCACTTGGATCCCTATAAATAGTTCCAATTTGATGAATCTTTTTCGTATGCTCTCTCAAAAATATTAATAACTAAGTGTAGCAAAGTAGCTATCCTAGGTCGTTCTCTTAAAGATATGTCACAGTTAAACACTCACTACTTCAAATTCACTTTTTATATATTTTTTATTTATGAAATAAAACTAAAATAAATTTAGGTTTGATAAATTATAATTAAAGGTAAATAAAATTAAACATGAAATTTATAATTCATACAGAATGAATATAGACAAAATGATGTTAGACAGAAAGGAGATTCTCCCAAGGGAACACCCAGAGTGAAAATTCATCATCTATTAGTTAGTTTCGAATTTACTTAATGAAAATGCTCCATTGTATGAATAAAAACCCTCATATTAATATGGTTATGAATATACTTTTCTATCAATTATCATCAAGAGATCGCACATCCACATCCTTGATTAAAGGAAAATATTGCAGAAGTGAAAGCTAAGACTCAGGTGGAAAGTGGAGACATAAAGGCACCTTACCCACTAAGATCCCCCTTGGACTAAATCTAATAAAATAAGAAACATAAAACATGAATGTAAAATGACTTGGGTTCAAAATCATATTGATCCCCTAGGAACATCTCTGGGTTAGTTACTCGTAATCATGAGTACAATAGATCATAGTGGAAAGAACGAAGTGAAAACATAAAAGATAAAAATATGAGAGAATGAGATGAAGAAGAAGATTAAAATATACTAAAAAGGAAAAATACTATTACAACATAAATAAAAATACAAAACTATATAAAATGGACAACTAATACTACCCCTAATATGCCAACACTTTGATAAGGAGGAGTACATTTTTATAGGCAAAGGGAGTGAAAATTTTGGCTCCAAAAATGTCCTCTGAATCTTCCCGTGTTTATTACCTATTACATGACCAAATAAGGAAAATTTTCTTTATTGAAAGTTGTTATAATATCTATCCTTTATCAACCAAAAAATTTAAGTTTCATTGGCCACATGTAGAGAGAGATATATCCATATTAATTTGAATATTTATTCTTCCCAGGCTATCTATTTGTATTCCAATATAGTGAGTTCCAACACATTTATGACCTTTAAAATTAAGGATTCATGCGTTTCCATATTAATTAAAGTTTTTTATAAATATTTAAACTTTCCGGATGTTGAATTTGAGATCCTTTGGTGTGGCATTTTATGGTATATGTATCCAATATAATAATTATCTAGATCTGTGCACAGATTTCGAGGCCTAGTTTGTGAGATGGATTTAAGCCTCAAAATGGTGGATTTATCTTTGGGTAAAAAAGGAAGAAATGAATAAGATCAAACATAGAAACCTATAAAATAATAATTTTTCAATTTGGATCTGTGAAGAAAATTTTATGGCCGGAACATTGAAATAAATTAAAACTGTTTAAATCTAAACTAATCCATTTTTTTAATTAATCTCAAAAATACTTCGAAAACTATAAAATGTGGAAATTTCCCTTGAAATAACACTTGGGTGGTATTAAAAACAATAAAATTTAGAATAAAATAATTAAAAATATTTTATCTATCAGTCAACAACAACCTATATTTTTTTTTACCATATATCTTCTTGGTAGAATTCTACTTAACTGGATGAGGTGGTTCTACGGAAACCCTAATTAGTTTTAAAGGAAGTCAAGGAAAATGTCTTGGGATTTCGAGATGTGAAGTGCTTAGAGAATTTTTTTTATTGAGATGGGATGATAAGAAAGGACCTGTAATGACCCAATTTTTTATCAATAGAATTCCCTTATTAAAATTATGTCTTATATATAATCACATAATATTACTTATAGAACACAATGGAAACCTTATAAATGAGAAATGAGTGAAATAAAATGTATCTCTATAAGTTAAGGGACATATGCTGATAAAATAGTAAATTGACCTTTGGAATAGTAATGTGACCCTTATGAATAGTGAAATGGCCAATGTAATAGTAACTTCACCAATGAAAGTATAAATAAAATTTATCCATATTATAAGTGAAAATATGCTATAATTATATCTTAGTATAAGTAAATAAATATTTTAAAAAATATTGATTAAGTGTTGGTATTTTTGTAGGTCATGTATATTTAATTACAATTTTGTGATTAATTTAATAAATTAAAAGAAAATTAATTTTTATAAAATAAGTTCATAAATTATTATTTTGATGTCTTATTATTATAATATAATTTTATGATGCCTTATTTAATTTTTCAAAGTGTTAGAAAAGCAGTTTAAATATTAAAATTTGTATTTTCCAAGTAAATTATGAATTTAATTAAAAATTAAATTTCTCATATTTAGAAAATTATTTTTGAAAAATGGAGTTCATTTTTAGATTATAAAAGTCAAAAAATGGTTTGGGTGATTTTTTGGTATTTTTCTGAAATATTTGAATTTTTTATGAATAGTGAAATACGGTAATTTACCGTATATATACATTATGAGTTAAATACACTATTCCTAACATCATGGATAATTTAATCACCCTTGGTTCAAACTCTTATGCTCTATTTAATATTTTTGGTCATAATAATCAAGACTATTCATTTTTTTGAACAAAAAATAATAAACTAGTGATTAAAATAATGGGAAACCGCTCCACTCTTCCACTACAAATACCACCACTCTTTAACTCCTCTCCTCACACCTCTCAAGCCTTGTGCCTAGTCCAAATTATAATCAAATATCTTCCCAATATCCTCCCCCACATCTAACATACCTTGGTCTCATAAAAAGGCCAAAACCTCTCCCTTAAAGAGGATCTCAATGAAGATAAATTCAAGTGGTAAATTGCTCTTTTCATTTATTTTCAAGTTCCTTTTACTTCTTTTCTATAATCACTTCTCCTCATCCATATGTTATGATAACTCCATACCTTAAATTTAATGTAATATTTTATGATAATGGAATAATTCATCATTGTCACTCATTTCCCCTCCTTTTATACTATAAATGAAAACACTATCTGAGATGTGTTAATTTATAACATTCAAGGATGACGGGTTTCAATTTCTATTACAATTTTCATTTCTGTTCATGAACCATTGTTATGGTTAAACAAGAAAATAATATATGTATTATGTCTTATTTAAGGTTATTTAATCTTTTTCTACACATGATATTAATTTATAAATCAAAATGAGTTCGTTGTGATAAAAAAACCACCAATTAACCAAAATGGTTATCATTAAAGTTTTATATAATGATCCATCTTCACTCCAAATAACTAAATGAATTTTATAAACATTTAATCTTATTTATGTTCACTAATAACAAAAAACTACAATTTTGGTCTACCATTCTCATATTACATGTTTATCATTACATGTATATAAGTAAACCAATCATGAAAACCAAGGAAACAAACGCTCCCAAACTATGAAATTGAACCTCTTAACGCCACAAAAAGTTCAAGAATGAACTTAATAAGGTTATAATAAATTAATTAAATATATAATAGGTTCTTTAAATATTAATCAATGAATTTAATTTGGTTATCCATGACATTAAGATCAAGTGAAGGACACCATCGGACTTAAGGTAAGGGATTCTACCAGAACCTCCATTATTCCTTTGGGTTTCTCTATCTTTATTTTTACCTAAATGAAGTTATCTTTTATTTTTATGTAATTATTATAAATTCCCTTTACATGATAAAAAATCATGTATCAAGGTCCATTCATCATTCTCTTTTAGGGATATACAAGTTTTTAAGTGGTTCCCTTCTCAATTCTTCCCGATAAGCAAGCCCGTTTTAAGAGAAATTTCTAAATTCAAACCCAATTTCAAGTGCACTCTATAATATGTTTTAATCCATAATATATTTTATAAAACCAATATTTTTATTATTAAAACCTTCTTGGTTCACTTCTAGATTTATATAAAAGATTATTCCCTTTTCTATTTTATATGATCTTTGATATTTTCCTTAAACCGTACTAAAATGTTTTAATTCTAAAGTTTCTTAAATACTTTTTTAAAATTTTATCACTTAAGTTTGAAATATCTTGTCATGATATATTTCTATTTAACCTTATTATTTTCCATTCATGATCTAATTCCTTTTTTTCATGGACACTTTTATGATATTCCCATTTGTTATGCTTTATGACATGATTATGATACTCAATTATTTTCATGGGTAACCCTTATGTTTATGTGTGATTATATATATGGAAATAATATTCATGAACATATTATGGTGGTTAATACCAGATAGCGCCCCAATGCATTGGGTAATGTTAAGTCTCATGAGACGTTATGTGCAACGGTCTTGGTGGTTAGCCTTTACTCGTGCTGCCATGTGCAATGGTCTTGGTGGTTGACCTTGACTTATAATCCTTTATGTTCAATGAGACTTGACTCATGCTAAAATCATGTTTTATGTTTCTAACACATTACTATGACTCCATGTTTATATTATCCCATGTTTATACATTATGATTCCATGTGTTTCATGACTTTTATATCATTATTTCATGCCTTCTAACCCATGTGCTCAAGATTTATTCTTATGTTTATTCCCTTGTTAGGATTTTTAGCTCATTACTTTGTTGATTTTATCCCCAAGTTATCCTACATAGATGTATGATCACAATGGAAGTTAGGAACTCATTATGTATATTAAATAAAAGTTGTTTTTTATGTTTAATTATGTACCTAATCTTTCAAGACACTAGAATTTATGATCCTTGTCTTCTAATGTGATGTTTTATTTTTCTTAAAATCATGTAATGATATGTGTAAAAGTCTAGGGTCACTATAGGACTGGTTGGGTGCCTAGCATAGTAATTCTTAAGATGTTCTTTCAGGTAGTGTGGTGGGAGCCTGGGTGGACACTCGTGGTTTTGGAATGACACCCATGTGGTGGGTGATCGTATGTTCAACTTGGAATGAGTGATATACAATGGGATGTTGGATGCGACTAATATACAGTAAGGTATGGTCAGAATGGTAGGTGTGTGGCCCTAGGTTTTATGGGATGAGACTCATGTGAGTAAGATTTTAGTGAGGTGTGATTAGATTTTATAGGAGCCTGAAACGGTTGGGTTCAGTTAAGATCAGGTTAGATAATGGGTGAGGACCAATGAGAGGGTTATAAATGAATTTATCTGACTTAGGAATAGGATATTCTAGTATGTAAGGCATATTGAAAAAAATTTCACTGTGTTAGAGAGGATTTTCTCTGGTTATGTGCGGCGCATGGTTGGTTTGTGCTTTGGTAAGAAGGTTATGCGCAAGTCTGTTGATGATTTTTTGGGTTATGGATGACCCTAAGTGGTTCTACAATGGTAGTATGATGGTGATATGTTACAAACCATGATTTATCCAGGTTTATTGATCTATGGAATGTCCCTCTATGGTGATAGGTGACACCGTCAATGGATTGGGGAACCGTGGTATGGTTGATCGAAGATTAGTCCTTGATGGGGGGTATTGTCAAGGAGGCATGGTGTCAGGAGTTGATGTGATGGAGGTGAGTGTGACTCAAAAGGATTGACACACATGTAGTGTTGGGGACCTTTTGAGTCTTGAAAATTCCACATTTAAGAAGTAAATTGTATCAGGATTAATATAGTTTATAAATGAAACCCATAAGAAGATTGAAGAAAATATTCAAAGGGATGAGACCATGAAACACAAATCACTTCATGGACTACCGCACCACATCGCATTCTACAATTTTGTAAAGCATCCATTAATGAAATAGTTCTTAGATGGAGGCGGTGTCTTCAGAACCTTCTAATGAATAAAAAGTTTTTTGTAGGACTGAGGCGGTGATCTCTCCTCCATGAACTAAATATTTCATGGGATGAGGCAGTATTGCAAGCACCTACAAATGAAACAAATTTATTTGTGGTGTTGAGGTGGTGATTTCTACCCCCTAAAATGATGGCCCTTCCATGAATTATGTCCCTGCTGACTAGATGAGCATCTAAACACCATAAAAAATGGATCCCCCTTCGACAATTCCTAATAGGTAAAATACACAGTATAGAAAAATGCTATGCAGACCTAACCTAGCCCTATGAAGCAAAACGCTACATGGGAAGAACCTGGGTCCATATAGAACAGTGCTACACAGATATTCCCCTAACCTGTATAGCATCATGCTAAGAAGAGGGAATCTCATTCATCCTAATAACCTATGACACAAAATGGGGAATCCTAGGTAATTCCACTCTCTAGCTCCCATCACTCCTTTTCATCATATGATTAGCCCCCATGTTGGCCCCTTCATAAACCAGTATAATGGAATTAGGCCAAGGGACCTTCTAAATCCACCTAACACGTATGATAAAATCATTGGGAACATCTTCATGTCCCCTTAGGTTTACATACTTATGGTAATAGGAGTCATGTGGATGACCTTTACAGTGAGGCGGACCCTCAAAATATCCTCAGGTTTACATTCCCACGGTAACACAGGTTCCGAACTTGGGTTTCTCACCTCAACCTCCACATTACTAGGGGTGTAGGGAGAGGATCACTCTTACCTTTCCATTTGATGGGGAATGAGATCCTTCCACCCATGACTAATTCCATGGCACTCCATATAACATAAGCCCCTAGTCTTTCTTGTAGGAGGTGACACTTTTTCTCCTCTTTGCCTCTGCTTGGGAGATATCTGGATAAATCGCTAAACATAGCTATCTTGGGTATTAAAACATAATAGGGGATGGGTACGATGGATTTCTTCTCCCTATCCCTTTAGTCTCCAGCACCATCCATCAGTGGAAAGAGTGGGTCATGAGATCTTCATATCCACCACTTATTCTTGTTTCTCACACTGATCATAACTCATGTGGGATTAGATGTTAGTGGATATCATGAAATATACATGATCCCAAAACAAATGGGAATCCTCCTGAGTGTAAGCCCCAATCATGTCAATCCAAATATACCTCCTACATGGCGTAAGCCCTGAAACCATAATCTCAACCTTAAAAGGTCCATATTCCCAATGAAGAAGCACCAAATAGGCATCCCCTAAGTGTAATCCTCAATCATGCCACAACCATATGGGTAGCTTCCATGCATAATCCTTAACTACTCGAACTACCTGGGCTGTGATTCCCAACTAACTGGGATACATAGAAAGCCTACCTAAGGTCCAAACCCAATACCCAAATCTACCCTAATTTTATCTAGGCCACATCACTAGTAGGATAATATTTACTCAAGGCACCATATCTCTCCCGGATCCCTCGTGTCGCCTTGGCATAAGTCCCACGCCATCCTTGACCAAGCACCTTCTGTCTGGGCATCCTTTCTACATCACATTAAACTGCATGGTTGGTTCCTTGTCACATGACCTTAAAAGGTGATGTGTCATATTAAGAAGCACCGAACTATGTGGGTTCTAATTCCTCTAATGAGTATACATAGAAATCCCATCTTATGGGTGTGATATCACTAAAAAAATATCTTTTGTTTCCCTAGATGACAGAAGAATCTTTAATCCATCCATAAAGTGGTACCATTGATAGAGAACCTCATATACATATAGATGATTTGAAACCCATGTGTATTTATGATCAATCATTACCTAGGGGTAATCCGCATATACATACTTGGGAATGAACCAAGGATTCATGAACATAACTTAAATATATAAGAGTGTCTCAAAATAAGAAATAGTCCCCCCCCAAAAGGGTGTGATGAACTCGAATTCTCATCCTCTTGAACAATGTGAAATCTTAAGTTTCGTTGTCCAAGTTACCCAATGGATGCCTACCTTTAGAAATCAGGTCCATGAATCATGGATATGAGAGACATTGGGGGCTTTTAGCTCCACAGACAAAACCCGCTGGAGACTATTCAAAGACTTTGTACCAAACATCAGTTATTTCACACCATTTATCCCCTTACAATCGACCATTCATTCCAAAAAAAAGTCCTTATAGGGAAACAAAATGGTGAACTCAATGTGAAATAATTTAACTATGGAATCTCCTTCACAAGATAAAAAGGATAGAATGCCCAGTTCTCATTGGACCATTTCATTCCTGTTAAACGATCAGACATAAACTTTTTAGGGAAACAAAATGGTGAACTCGATTTGAATCCTCAACCAAGGTGGTGGTGTTTTCCTACATAAAACCCCTTTCATATCCAAAATGGGAGAGGAACAAACAAGACCATCAATTACTTATGTGGTCATGAGATGATACCTTGATGAGGTTTTTTTGTCTGTATCTTTCACATATACTGTAGGAACTATTTATAACTTCCTTCAATATAATGGAATCCCAGTAGTTTTTATAAACACATTCACTAGCCACTGAATTAGTTGGGTCCTCTGTGAAGTAGAGGACTCCATTACCCACCCAGCATCTTCAACATTGGGTATCGAATGCACTAGTTAGGTAGTACCACCATAATGGTACTCTCCCCACCCTAAAGGTAGATTGATAGTCCCTCCAGTCTATAAATACCCACAAGACGAAAACCTAGTGATAGTTGGCGGTCTAGAACCAGATGGCCCCACTAGCCATCTCCATCCATTTTGATAGCATGTCCCCAAAATGTGACAATGAATTCTTCCCTTACCTTAGGGAGGCTGAGAAATTCATCACTATTGAATTCATCTCAGCAGCACGAGGGGTCCCTCCCAAGGTCCCCTTCCATAAATCATCACTACCAACCTCACATGGCCACACATCTTCACTATGAAGAGGATACTACCCTGAAGGCCCTGGAAAAAATCCTACGGACCCGGGGCCACAAGGCGGATTGTGAATGGTGAGGAACATACAATCAAGAATAGGATATTGTCATAATTCCTGCTAAAAAATCACATCATGAAAATACAATGTCACATCATGAGTAGATGTTTATTCATTCTCCCTATTATGAATCCCTCCATGAAAATACAGCATCAAATTACTAGAATGTTCAAATTCATGTTACTTCTCACCAAGATCGTTATCCAATTAGGGTGGAAACTAGCTATGGGAAAATGAAAATTCTAAATAATACATACCAATGAGATCATATAAACATGAAGGAAAAATATAGGAATATGTATATCCCTACTAACGCATATGAATCCCATCAGTCAAATATGATGGAAACCAAATACAAGTAGAGACAAATTCTTATTGATGCATATGAATCCCATAAATCAAATATGTTGGAAACTAATGAGTTGACGTAAATACCTTATCACAAGTATGAATACCACCAGTCAAATATGGTGGAAATTGGAGAAAATAGCTGGTGTATCCCAGTTGAAAATCAGGGGCAGACTCGTATTTCTTCCCCCGCACAAAAGAACAGCCAGTACCAACTGGTAGGAAATAGAGGACCAGAGCAGGCACATATTCCTACTCCGACGTCGGAATGGGAATATATTCCCATTCCTTCCAAGGATGTATCTCAACACATCTTAGAAAAAATGGAGGATTAGAAATCAATTCTTGGTCATATCCTATAGAATTTTCAATATGTAATCACATCCGTGGAAATAGAAAGGAGTTGATCCCACAACCCCTCCTCCCCAAGTAGGGTGACTCATCCACACAATGATGTGGTCACTCTGGAGAAAACATGCATGCCTTCTCCCATTAAATAGGGTCTTCAACAATATTCTATGATAAATAGACAATAGGATTAGGAAAAATACTCATTACAACTAGGGGACATTGGTCCACTTCAGTGGCCACTCCAGGGTAGGCATATATCCCTTCCAGAATTTATAAATCTCATCAGTGTATCCCATCATCCACATGGGATCCATTCGAATAAGAACCCATACATGAAGGTCATCACCCATATTAGGTGACCCCAGTGGCCAAAAGAGAGTGTAAAAAATTTAATCATTCCAAGGTTAGCTGTAAAATGGAGAGTAGATTCATGACCCTACTCTACTAGAAGTCGGGGTTCTTTATTCCATCAAACATCTATAAATGGTGTCTTAGGATCCTGCTAATCTATTACCAAATTATAGAAGTGTCAGAAGAATTTGTGAAGGACCTACCTTTAATAGTGTTACCAGTAGCTTTAGTGGTCCTCCCTAGAGAATGTACTGTAAAGTTTTCCTTCATGGACATCAAAATGATTGATCACTAGATCTTATATCCTGATGATCATCATGGTATATCTCCTCATGGCCATAATATCTAACCAAAAGAAGGTCCTCCCCTTATTAGCATCCACCCTGAAGGTCCTCCCTAGGGTATACACTGCAAAAATTCTCCTTGAAGTTAGACATAAATCTATGATGCCATCCCTCTCCATTATGACATGCACTATGAAGGTCCTCCCCAGAGTGATATCTCATTTTAGAAATAAGGTCCTCCCCTTTATAGTGTCTTCCCTGAAGGTCCTCCCTAGGGTATATACTATATAAATTCTCTCTATAATCATACATCAATCTATGATGGTATCCATTTCCATTTTGACATGTGCTAGGAAGGTCCTCCCTATAGTGACATCTCATTTCATCAAGAAGGTACTCCTCTTGGAAAGTTAAATACAAGAAATCCCTCATATGTTGAGGCACTTAGAGGGGTAAGGTCAAACATGTTAGAGAACCTATCAATGAAAATAGACATCTTTTATCAACTAGGAGATGTCCCAGGACCATACTCACCCTCTGAGCTACAACTAGACTATTCACATACTAATGATACCCCTACTAGCCCCGCTACTTGAGACGGAACAGTCAAGAAGTATCCATGTTTGGAAATTAGGTAGAGGATTCTCTCACAGAATAACAAAAGGATATGTTTCACATGAGAAGAAAATTGGATAGGGATGATATACCCTTTTTTTTTGCCCTCATACACTTCCCAGTTCAACATACAAAGGGGATTGTCAGAATAATGTATACATAACATTTATCGCAATCTATGGACAACTCTCTGCTACCTATAATCAAAATTATTGTCTTAAGATAGGAAGGTAGATTATGTAAAAATATTGTGAGATATTCATCATAAAATTGACTTAAAATCCCTTATTTCTACATGGTGACCATAATCAGAGAGGTGTCAGAAAGATCTCCAACTGACTTGTCTCAATGCGCTATATAAGTTGCATCATCTAATTACTGACACCTTGCCTAGTGTTCGCATCTGGGGATAGGGTGAACATAGATATTTTCATTTAACCTCACATCCCATTCAACAGAACCCACTGTAAATGAAATACTGCAATTTCATTATCCCAAGGAAGCTATCAGGAAAAATCCAAACCCAAGAAAGGAATCACACTCAACAAGAAATGACCTTGAGTAAGTCTCAAAAGCGTCAGGCTCGATGAGAAAAATCCATTGAAAAACTCATGGACCAAGAAACCGAGAACATTAATGAGGTTTATTTACTAAGGTAATCCAATCATAAAGAACTTGTAATTTCATCAAAAGCAAATTGTTCACATGTAGTCCTGATCTCATATCTGGCTCACGTTTGAATAGGAATATGTAGGATCAAGAGAGAGTCATAAGAAATTGCAACAGCCATAGTACGAGATCATCCCCAACTCATAGTGCTGGGGGAATTTTTAACATAATATGACCATATAAGACTAAAAAATATAGATTGGGGTGCATGAAAAGAGAATGGGAGCAACCCACCCTGTAGTACTGGGGGAATTTTTACCTCAACCACCTCCTTAACCAAAATTATACTTTTCTCGTTTACGGAGGATAACAAGAAGGTAGGTCTCCCAGTTCATCAGGTCTCATGACCCATTTCCTCTAGAAGGGGGATATAATATTAGGCTATATAAAGGGTCACTCCAAGTTACTCTTCTCCAAGAATCATGAAGAGGATCCTAAAAGGGAAGGGAAAAGTCTTATAAAGGGAACAAACAATCCTCTTATCATTCAGCAGTCGGTATGATTCCTATAATGCGTTATGAATCAGTGAACATCATGGAAGTTAATCCTTCATATGGAATTGAATATTATGAAAATATAGAATAACAAGAAGAGGATGGTTCCATTGGAAATCTTATTTCTACTGATAATAAAGGTGTGCTCACCTGGATCTAGAGAATCACCCTAAATTTAGGTTATCCCTTGATCAATCCTGCATTGTATCCTTAGTGCATCCCAAAAAAATATAAGAATAAATGAAAGGGTTTATACCACCCACCTTCTCCTATAAAAGAGAACAATCTCCCTATAGTCAAATAAATATTCACTCAGCAAGAGGAAGAAATAAAAGAGTTGATGTGAATCAAAACTGAGCTGCTCCGAGGTGGCATTCCTATCAAATATGCTCCCTAGGAAGAGGTTCAATGTACACTTCTAGTAGGTTTACCTTATCCATAGGGGTTAAACCTAGCTATGTATAGATATCAAGATTTACCTCTGTTAAGGAGACAACTAGAACAAGTCCAAGAAAATACTCAAAAGATGTACCCGGCCAGATACCCTCCTCAAATAATAGTAGAACTGGCACATCAAATCATACCCCTCACAACACCTGTCCAAGATTAGGTCCAAAAGAAGACTCATCAAGGAATTATCAACCCCATAAATGTGTTGGTAAATCAATTGGAATTCATGGAAGAATGGCATGCACCAGTGCATCCAAAATGGAAACCTTACCTCGATTGGGTAAGCAACACTCTGCCACCGCCAAATTTTGAGAGTCCTGTGTTTCTAGTGTTTAATGGTTCAGGTGACCCAGAACAACATCTGATTCATTATGAATCCCATTTTGATCCCATGATGGGAACTTTAGAGTGGAAATAAGTAGTTAAACTCAGATGCTTTGTGCAAACCCTGTAAGGGCTATCCTTCATATGGTACACTAGTTTTCCAGCTTAGTCAATCATGTGATAAGAAGACCTATATCGGCAGTTCCTCTTCTAGTTCATCTCAACACTGTAGAAGATAATACTCAATGACATCTCAAAATAAAAATAGTGCTCGAATGATAGAGTATTTTATTTCATCTCTATATGTAAAGGGTTGACCTACTCCATGAACTGATCACTTCACTAGGAAGATATGATTTCTCTCGGTATTGATAACCTTCGTGATGAGCTATGAATTCTGCTCATCCCCATGAAATATACAATTGGGTTTCTAGATTTCTCCACAATTTCAAAAAGGATGGATGACTCCATATAATAGACTAATCTCAAGTCTAGGATAACCTCGCCAATACTGGGGAAAAGAGCAGGAAAGGTGGAGGCAGCATCAGTCACACTTAAGCCAACCCCCACACCTTCTCTATCTCCTAAGCCTAAACCATATCACATAGAACCCTCAGGGTTTCAATAGTGATCTCCTCCTTAATAGGAAGAGTGGAGGGAACCCAGATGCAATTAGTTCAATGAATAAAGGAATAAAGTTTTCTTATTTTGAGATGATCAAGTTTTTGGATCTTTTATAGACTCTATGGACAATGATTTAATCCGTATTTCAGAGATGAAAAGGGCCGATGGGTTGGGACACACCATTAAATAATGTTTTTTACTCAAATACCTCCTGTAGAAGGTGATAGATTCTGAGCAAGTAAAATCAGGACCAACGACAGTGTTAGCGACATGTGTTTTTAGTACTGCCCCTAAGGAAGGAGGTGAGTGGAAAGAATTTATTTTCATAAGGGAATATAATTTTGATATTTGGATTAATCTAAAAACATTAAAATAATCTCATTTCATTCTCCAATAATAGTTGAAATAACCAAATATGCCCCCAGCCACTTCTATTGAAACACAACTGACGCCATCACACCCACGAGACTCCAAAGCCCAGCCCTTCAAAAAGAAACCTATCCTGAAAGATAGATAGAAATCATAGAAGGATGAACTTATACCAAGACCATTTTTTGATTTGAAACTCTTGTATTTTATTCCCTTATATCTAAAACAATAGGCATCTCCCCCCAAATGAAACCACTAGAAACGGTCATCTAGACAGAGTCATCATCGGAAGAGAAGTTTATTTTTGGTTCTATTAATGTCATTCACTTAATGGATCCCTTATTCAACAATGAGTATTTCCATGAACCTGAGTTCCCCACATTCAAATATGGAACCAGAGGAAGAGGTAAAAGATTCAAGAATATCAGGGGGTATGCAGTCATGGAAGGGACCAGAATTCTAGCCCCACCCCTACTCAGACTTTCAATGTTGTAGAAAATCGTAGAAGATCTCTTCAATGGTTCCAACCAAAAAACAAGAATCCCTCTACACTAGATGGAATTCACTCTAATCTGATCACTCTGGAATATCAATTAGGAGATAAACATGTTTCAAATCTCCCTCATCAAGCGGGCAGACCTACTTGACCCAACTCCCCAAATGGAGAACCGCCATCTCATGTCCTGAAGGATGATTCCTCTATATCGAGTACTCAATCCCCTAAATCACCTGCGAAAGATCATCCCCATACTGGGAAGTGAAGTCCTTTAGTTTAGAATTATAACATCCTAAAATAGTTATCCTCATTACCAACCAACCTATCAATCCTAGATTCCCTGGGTTTGTCAAAAAAACTCAAGGAATCGCTCATAGAGGCTTTGTTAAGACCTAGAGAGTTTGAAGCCGAAGTGGCCACTACTGAGGTCTATCAGATGAATAATAATTATATATAATTCCATGTGGTAATATACTTTACAAATAAATATGAATACTCCATTATGTAGTGGAATATCAGACCCCTGTATGTGTTGAGTAGGATAAATAGTGTCGATGTCTAAAAAAATTTCATTAATAGTGGTTCTAGATTTAATCTCCTTCCAGTCTGAACACTTTGACGGTTGGGATTTGATGAAAATAACATGTACCTTTATCCATAACAATACAAGGCTAAGATAAAATCCAGTATAATCCATTAGGACAAATCAAGCTCAAGTCCCAATTAAGATACCTCGTAGCCAACTCAGAATTTATGGTGGTTCTACAGAAAATGTCCTTCAAAAGTATTTCTAGGAAGATCTTGGTTGCACCAACACATGGAAATCCCCTAATCATACCCTCAATGAATCAAATAATTTATTAATGTAAAAATTGGGATGTTGTATGTTGATAATTTCCCATTTGAATCCTATGAGTCGCATTACATCGATGGAGGGTTCTATCAATGGAAAGGGGGAAACCCCATGTGTGATGGTGTTGAAAGGGTCGTCACCCCGAATGGTCTAGAAATAATCCCATCTGACCCCTTAAGGCATTTGGAAAAAGAGTATGTTCTACCCATCAACTAGATGGAGCATATGAGTCAAAAATATGAATCTAAATGCAGGAATATATTCAAAAACCTTCATGATTTCAGTCATGACCACTAAGTCTAGTAGTGTTGGAAAATCTACTGACTCTCCAAATAGTGGTGAAATCTTGGATGAAAATGACTTCAATCCATCCCTAGGGATCTGGAAAATACCTTCCACACTCAATGGAGCAGAAGAGTTCATATCATTTCCAAATTAGGAGGAAGACACTCCCCTATACCTTACTCTATCTTCTCTAGAGCTCTAAAAGGATCCCCCATTGTTACAGGGTTAGAGGAAGTCACTTCATCTTTAGAATACCAAGATATAAACTCTCCTCTCGACTCTAGAGAACTCATCCTAATACTTGTTTCCCCATTAGAACAATAATAAAAATATAAATAGGAGATATGGAAAGAGGAAGAATAAGACCTTAGGGACACCCCTACAGCATTTGAGGAGGGTTTATCTACCACTATTTATGAACTCTGAGAAATGAATTTAGGTATTGAAGAAGATCCATGACCCATTTTGATTAGTGAGGCCATTTCTTATGAAGAGAAATAGGTATATAACTCTTTCTAATGGTGTCACTGAGATGTATTTTCCAAGAGTTATATAGAAATTCTAGGTCTTGATCCTGAGGTGTCTACTCACCACCTAGGCCTATCAGAGGACCATTGGGGCTACAAACAAGCAACCAGAAGGATGCATCTGACACATGATGCAAAAATAGAGGCCAAAGTTGACAATATCATAATATAAAAATACATTTGAGAGGTTTAGTATCCCATATGGATGTCCAATATCATCCCCACCAAGAAAAATAATGGGAAAATCAGAGTTTTCATCAATTTCAGGGCTCTCAACCGACACTTCCCAAAGGATGATTTCTCAGTCCCAATCACAATAATATTGATTAATGTAATAACCAGATATCAGGTTGTCTCCTTCATGGATGGATACTTAGGATATAATCATATCTAAATGGACCATGAAGATGAAGAATCCACTACCTTTAAATCCCCATAAGGAGTATTTTTCTATCAGGTAATGCCCTTTGGATTGAGGAAATCCAGTGCTACATATCAACACACCATGTGTCACATCTTTAAACCCTTCTTGGGAAAATTTATCAAATTCTATGTTAATGAATTGGTGGTTAAATATCAATAAAGATCGAACCAGCTATCATATCTTGAAATCGTCTTTAACAAACTATTTCAAAACATCCTAAAAATAAACCCCTTGAAATGTGCTTTCAGAATTACCTCAGGGAAGTTTATCATATTCATCGTATTCTATAGTGGCATAAAAGTTTACCCAAATAATGCAAATTTTATCCTTGGAAAGTCACCTCCTCACAACCTCACATAGTTGAGAGTACTTTAAGGACACTTCGAATACATCTGACGCTTCATAGCCAACCTTGCTGACAAATGTTATCCATTCACCAGGTTGATGAAAAAAGGGGTTACATACTAGTGGACTGATGATTTTTAGTAAGTGTTTGATAGTCTCGAGAAATACCTCTTGATTCCTCCAGTGTTAATGCCTCCTATAAAAGGAAATCCACTTATCTTGTATGTGATAGCCTTGGAGAAATCATTGGGATCCTGCCTCATGAAAAATAATGATACTGGAAGTGAAAATATCATTTATTATCTCAGTTGAACCATGATCGATGTAGAGACTCAGTTTCATAAATTGAGAAGATCTATCTGGCACAAATCTTTGCAATCCAAAAATTGAGGCGCTATCTGCAACACCACGAGGTCCATTTGGTCTCTCACACCAACCCACTTAAATATATCCTTAGTCGTCTGATGTTGATTGGGAACCTATCATGGTGGGAGTTCATCCTATATCAGTTTGACATTCAGTTTGTTCCTCATAAATCAATCAAAGGCTAGGAATTAGTAGATTTTTTGGTAGAGCAACCCTTAGTAGAGATGACTCCATTGGACACTGAATTACCTGATGAAGAGGTTTTATCTGTTCAAGAGGGAACACGGATATGGGAAATGTATTTTGATGGTGCATTAATAAACCCAATAATAAATACTATGGAAGACCCCAAGCTCAAAACAGTGGGGCTAGGAGTAATTCTTGTATCTCTAATAAAGTCAGCCCTTCCTTGATCCTTCCTGCTGTTGGAGGGGTGCACAAATAATGAAGTGGAATATCAAGATCTCATTACAGGATTAGAACCGGCACTTCAAGTATAAGTAGAACACTGGAAGATAAAAGTCAATTGAAAACTAGTCATTAAGAAAGTAAAAGATGATTATGCTATCAAAAAGGAAGAGTTAATCCCCCTATTAAGCCACACTAGGGGACTAATGGTGTATTTCCCTTTGGATCTGACATTGACTTGTGTCCCAAGGTCACAGAATTCCAAGGTCGATGCCTTGGAAAATGCATCCATAGCTCTAGATGATCCTGAGAAAGATGAAATATGCATAAGTATTGCACATCACAAGATGGTATCATCATTAGTTCAAACCAATATGGAAGTGATAAATGAGATTAGTTCCCTCCATGAACTGTATGGTACTACCACTAGCAGGATGACATAAATTTTTGAATACCTTTAAAATGAATACCACCCATTGAAAAGAGCCAGGAGAGAGAAAATATAAAGATGAGAAATAAACTTTGTTCACTATAAAGACACAAACCATCAAAAATAAATCTATAAACTAAGCCTCAATGGGGTCCTTCTCATGTGTATTGATGGAGAAGAGACCATTGTTGCCATAAATTAAGTACATGTCGGAGCTTTTGAATATCACCAGTTAGGACTCAATATTTCCCACCAAATTCAAAGTATTGGATGCTACTAGCCCACTCTAATGTGGGACTATACTAAATTCACCAAAAAGTTTCATTCCTTCCAAGTTCATGCCAACTTTATTCACCAACCCCCAGAGTTTCTGTACACAACCAAATACTCCTGTCAATTTTCCATATGGGGAATGGTTATTGTTGGACCATATCCTCTAACCACAGCCAAGAATTTCAAGTACATTATTACTACAACTAACTTCTTCTCCGAGTGGGTTGAAGCTATACCCCTCAAAGAATCTTAAGAAAGGAACATTTTTAGATTTTTAAAATACAACATCATCACCAAATTTGGGGTCCCTCATAAAATATTGATGGATAACGGCACCAATTTATGTTCTGTTGAATTGGAGAATCTATACTAGGAGTATGGAATCAAATCCAGCTATTTGTCCCACTATCATACAGTGGATAATGGATAGATACAATCATTCAATAAGAACCTATAAAATATACTCTATAAGATAGTAGATAAGGATAAAAATTACTGGTCAAACAAGATCCTACATGCCTTGTGGGATTACTGGTCCATAATCCGCATAACCACACAGGATACCTCATACTCATTAGTATATGGGATAGAGGGGGTCTTTCCCATAGAAGTTCAATTTCATTTTCTCTATGTGTCCATATAAGATCAATTATCCATATATGAGAAATCCCAGTAATGGATGGATTAATTATATCATCTCGAAGAGAAAAGACTACATACCTTGCATCATTTGTAAGTTCACCAAAACTGAATTGTGTGAGCCTTTAACAAAAAGGTTCACCTCTAGTATTTCCTTAAAGGAAAGATGGTGTTGGTCCTCTAGACTCCAATAATACCCAAAAATAAACCTCCAAATTTGGAACCAAAATGGGACGGACCTTATGGTATACATAAGGTCTACTCTAATGGAGTGTATTCCATGATCTCAATAGATGGACTGCTCACCAAAACTCCCACCAATGCATGGATACTGAAGAAATATTTCACGTAACTACACATCAAATCATCCTAACTGCATGATGATAAACTTCATAGAAACTTCATCTTGACCACATGAAAATAAACTATATGGAAATCATTATCACCGTATGACATTAAACTACATACCTGATTCCATGAATCACAACTTAAAACTAAATATAGGCCACCTTGAAAATGAGTATGTGATGTGTGGGCCTTCTTATTCCTTATTCACATAAATTTTGTTATTCCACCACATCAATCATATCTTTAAGTTAAGTCTTACCCATTTGGTCTAAAATCTATGACCTTAAACTATGGGCAGTCGTCCTGATCACATGATGTTAAACCGTATGGTACATTATTGTTTCATTCTACGATTCTCCACATGTGAGCTAGAACTATGTAGTAGAAATAAAAAAAGATCCTATCACCACATGAGAATCAGATCCATATAGGGAATCCCTTTTTCAATAACTACATACGACTTGATTCCTATCTACAAAGGATGCATAGAGATTCTTGGATTTTACATCTTGGTCCAGCCACCCCAAAGAAAAATTTATAATTTCCCTCCTCCCTGTGTATGAGTCAGACCTGTGCAGGGAGGTTTCATTCATAACTATGTGTGTCTTGATTCCCATTCTATGAGATACATAGTGACACCTAGAATTTATGTCCTAATACTAGCCATGGAATACAAGAAAAATTTCCCCCTCAGCACATGGGTTAGACCTTTATAGACAATTCTGATCCATAACTACATGTGGATTGATTCCTATCATCACAAGATATGTAGTGACGTCTATAACTCTTTTATTAAGCCTATACATAAATTTCTTTCCATTTATAGGATTATTTTCTTACCATAATTTCGACACAAGGTCTCACTTCATGTCAAGATTATTTTTCTATTTGTTCCACAAAATCATCCCCCCCTAACTATAAGACACAATCATCTTGATCGCATGACATTAAACTATAGGGTGCACCATCTTTTTCATAAGACAATAAACTACATGACACCAATGTCCTCTTTTTATGGTGTTAAACTGCACAACACCATAATTTTCTCATCCAAGAGGACATTTCCCCTGGCATTGTTCATTTACCATGTCATATTCAAGAACTACATGTGGCTTGATTACTATTATCATAGGATATGTAGCAACTCTTGTATTCTTCATCCTATTCCATCCTCCTAAAGAGTAAAAAAATACCCCCTCCATGTGTATGGGTTAGACCTACACAGGGAACTTTCATCAAGAACTGTGTGTGGCTTGATTCCTACTCATGAAGGATACATAGTGACATCTAAATCTCCAATCCCAAGTCTATCTTCAATAAAGAAAACACACACACACACACACATATATATATATATATATATATGACCTCCTCCCTATGTGTGAGCCTAATCTGCATAGGTATCCCTTTTCAAGAACTACATATGGCTTGATTCCAACCATCACAGGATACGTAGTGGCACCCAAATCTCTTAATCTTGGGTCCAGCCTCAATATTTCCTCTTTACATCGAGGAAACTAATTCCTTAACATATGACATTAAACTATGGGGTGCCTCAAGAACTATGTATGGATTGATTCCAGTTTCAACAAGATATGTAGTGATACCAAGGCCTTATTTCCTAGTCTCATCCATGAAGAAAAGAAAAATAAAAATGTCCCTATATTCTATATGAAAATATATATTTATATAGGAGATCTCAAGTTCAGGTTCCTCATTTATTAACCTATCAAGGAAATAAAAATGGCCCATATGTGTGAGTTGGATCTATATAGGGAATTCCACACTTAAAGGTCGATCATGGTCTGAATGTTTCTTGTGTGCTCGAACACGTTCCTTCTATTCATAAAACTCTATGCCCCAAGAAATTTTTTATCTTCACAATATTTCTACATCCATCGTAAATGGATAGTCAATGTCCTGAGGAAACCTTTGTTTGACTATACATAATATTTCCCAGTTGGCTCTGCATAAGTTGTCCACAAAAAAAGGCCTATCAACCAAAGAAAAATTAATCCTCAAGAGATACCTCTTCCATATCTATAATACCCAATGGCTTCTATAGCCCATATCATTTTTCTTGATTCAATAACCCTCGGGATCACATTTTACACCTTCTTCCCCCTTCCATTCGGTGCATGTCGGAACATCTTTCCTGATTGGCCTCTAGTTACTCAGGGTTACTATGAAAAGTGGTCTTATCCATATGAACTTAAACTATAGAACTCCATATATTCCTCACCGCATGGAATTAAGATGCATGAGTTTTCAATAATTATGTGTGGCTTGATTCCTACCATCAAAAGATACATAGTGATACCCAAACCTTATAAAACGGGTTCATCCATGAGGTAAAAAAATATGTCCCCTCTTTTCCTGTGTATGGGTTAGACTTACACAAGGAATATCCAAACACAAAAAAGGGGAATAAATTTCCCCATAATCCTATGGATGAGGTAGATCTCTTCATAAGAGTCTGATATGATCCTCACCCCATGCATAGGCTCGCATTCAAAAAAAATGTGTCCCCTTCCCTATGCACAGGTCAGACTTGCATGTTGAACCCTCCCAAAACTACATGTGGCTTTATTCTCATTTCAACATGATATATACTAACGTCCATACCTCATGTATTAGACTCATCCATAGAAAAAACAAAATCTTTTCTACATTTGGGTAAAATCAATGTAAGGTAAATGTATCTTCTAATTCATGGGTAATTTCAACTTTGAATACCCCTCTCATGTTCAGGTTCTATCCTTTCACAAACCATACTCTATGTATGGAAAGGTTTGGATCATCATAAACCTCCCTGACCATCAGAAACGAAAGGCTAGTGTTCTGAGGATGCCTTTGTTTGACTATGCACAATATTCCCCAGTTTGATCTGCATAAGTTTCCCACAAAAAAAGGCATGTCAACAAAAAGAAAATCCATCCCCATGAAAGGATTATCTTACCTATATATGCCTCAAATGATTTTTACATCCCAAATTTCTCCTTGGATTCATAAACCCCCTATATTACTATTTATAGACATCCCACTTAATTCCTGAATATGATAGAACATTCTTAGACAAATTACCATGAAAAAGGTGAATAATTTATCCCTCAGTTAAATCCAAAGACCTTAAATTATATCCCTCATGACCAAATATAATATAGTTTCCCTCATATTTTGTAGAAATTATTCCCTTAACAATACACCCTTCATGGTTTTGAAAAATATTAATTTCCATAAAATTACCTAGACATCATAAATGAAGGGTCAATTTCCTAAGAACTCCTTTGTTTGACTATGCATAATATTCCCCAGTTGGCTCTTCATGAGTTTCCCACCAAAAATCCCTATCAACCAAAGGAAAATTCATCCTCTAGAGAGGATTTTCCTACCACTATATTCACTAGAAACATCATGTTGGAAACCAATCTTATGGTTACTCCTCATGTACTTACCTTATATCATGTCTCATATTCAGAAATCACAAAACCTGGGTCATGAAAAAATCTCGTGTTCATGTCTAAAATGTATTGGTACATTCTCATACCATAAGCCCTATTGGGGCCCCTACCCTATAATTCAAGATCAAATCTATTCGACCTAAAACTTCAATGACATTATTCTGGTTTTCAAGACTCTAAACTTCCCATACAAAGATACACAAAACTCACCAGGTTGAAAATCTACAAAGGGAACCTCGGGTAAAAGTTGAGTACCATCTCATTGTACCTATGTTTTTCATGGTTTAGGAAAAAATAAATCAATTTATAAAAAAAGAGAGACAGAAATCTTATTAGGTTGAAAACCCGCAAAGGGTGTCCTAAAAAATTCAAGTTATGCCCACTAAGCCTGTATCATAGTGGACATAAGAAAAAATTAGGGTAATAACAGAAAAGACACAAAGTTTGTAGGTTTTTTCATCTAATCCTAGTAATATTCAAAACTAATCTCACTGAGTCCCTTGGATGAGAAAAAAACATGAGAATTACATGGTTATGTCAGTTTGATTATCCTAGATGGTAATTGAAAAAGATATCCAGTGATAAAATTATTCAATTTACCTAAGATATTTTTATTTAAAAGCACATTGAAAATTTGATCAATGAAAATTACAAGAAAATATAAAGGATTTTAATTGAATAAATAATGGTTTTTAATTTAAATAGAAACAAATAAGGAACCACCACATCCTGGAGTATATCCCCAATGCTAAAAAAAGGGATATAGAACATCCAAAATGGATACAACGAAGTATGGATCACTTTGGTCAGAAAATTGACTATCGCCTGATGCGAGTCATCAAAAATATATTCTAAAATGATCCTTTTATTATCCTAATTTTTATTTGATGGACACATTTATTTAATGGTGGACTTGATTTCTTGACCTTTATACTTAATGGATTCAAAATTAGCACTCGTTGATGAAAACCGCACCCTCAGCCTTGCTACCCAAGCCTCGCATTCTTGTAACTCCTCAGTCTGTGAAACCACTGGATCATAATATCTCACTTATTCATTATCCAAGTGGTGTAACTCTATGGTAATATCCCGTAAGGATTATTTTTTATGATGGGAGGAATTAAATTGAGTAAGGTCGCCTTCGTAAGCGGATAGGTCTTCTAGAGCTGTGGAAATATGATGGATAAGGATATGCGGGTACCAATACTAAAATATGTCTAAGCCCAAGATGATAAAAAAAAATCCAAGGTTTTCCACCTTATCACCAAACACCACCAAGGGGGTCTCTATAATGATGGTGCATATTTGGTGCCATGACCATTTCTGCACAACCTGATATTCGTTGGAAGCACTGGGACCTCAATCTTATTCCCCCACTACTACAGGTATATAATCCATGATTGTGGTTATAGCAGATAGGCTCACCCTTAATTGCAACACATAGGTGGGAAAATCCTCTACATCTATGACAGGTTCAACTTTAGAGGCTAATTGGAGAGGAACAGCTTCAATCTTGGGAATGCCTGATCTTTTCCCACTTGGGTTGGCCTCATAGGGGTTGATGATAGTATAAGTCAAAAGTATAAGGTCTGAATCACTCCCCAAAGAAATAGTACTAGTGGATAAAGCTCCCTCCAAATGTCTATGATGATGATAATAACATATTATTCTAGCATAAGTGGGTAAAGATGAAACAAGAAGTGAAAGACCCAGGGAAGCCAATGGTTTATACACCCATCAGATTGACCTCCCCAGCACTCTATCAAGGTAGTAAGCCACCCATTCCTAAGAATAATCTCATGATAATTTAGTTGAAATTCTTATGGGAGGAAAAATTATTTTCATTCTGGAATCCCCATGTATTATAATCATCCAAAGTTGATGAAGAATGACCAATTTTGATTCCCTTTTGATCTGGGTAATTGGTAAAAATGCAACTCGTTGAAAGAATCTAAATTGCCTTGCAAACCTAAAAGGAGTATATGGTTTGAAAATGTTCACCCTTCCGACCCAAGAAGTTACGATCTCATCTCGCAATTCAATGATATAGGAACATTCTTCTAAATAATCCCTTATGTCATCCACCACTACTCCATAAGGTTTTGGGTAAGGAACAAAAAATAATTGATAAAAATCACTCAATAATTAAACCATTCCACTCATGTATAGAGATTTGAGGAAAATGGTAGCAATGTTTATAAGGGTGGGGTGGAAGTTAGAACAAGGGATTTTTGGGGTATTTTGATACATATATCATCAATATTTCTCTGCCACCCAGCCGTATAAAAATTAAAATGTCCCACCAAGGTGATGTGGGGATCTTCCTTCCTGTATTTGACCCAGTAGCTCATAAATACGAGTGAGGGTGGGAACAACCAAGTTGATAGGATACCCCTCTACCAATGTGACTTTCATCATTAGAGTATAGATTCAGACACCAGTACAAGCATCATGGGATGGGAAAATCCATCTTCTTAGGAATATAGAAAAGAAACCTACCATCCTGATGTTAGGTGATACGTCTGGATGGATTTTCTAACCCCATGTGTTGTATTGACCCACCTTGAGGGCAGCCCGATACAAACCCTAAATTTTTCACATATGTTGGGTTGGGTGAGTCATAATTCGGAAAAATTTCAGCCTTGGACCATTTATTTTCAAGAAAAAATTTATCCAATCATTGAATGGAATGAGTGAGCAGGTGTGGAGGGGTTGACTAAGTAATTTCTCTGTTACGATCAGTAGGTATTTTTCCAATGGAGATACTTGCTTGGTGATTTCCTAGGTATTGCATGTAGGTAGGAATTGTTCATATAGGTTACCAAGAATGGGGATTCCCCTAGTTGGTAAATATCTCATAAAATGATCCCTACTTTACCATGTGATAGGTAGAAGGTATTGGTGCTCGAACACCAGTGACTGAGTAGTTCAGGAAATATCTCAGTCGGTGCTTAGATGGAAAATTAGAAAATCCACACTGCCTGGTATAAGTTGATGACCTCTAACTATTTAGGGAGTTCCCTGAAATTCTGTTGCACCTATAATTACCAAGCACATTCATTCAAAAAACTCCATCCCGACTAAAAATACCATTTGGAGATCCGTCCTCCATCGGGGTTACCTTGTGAAAGGTTAAAAATGGATGGATAATCTTGAATGGATGATTGAAAAGATGTATCATGATTGTTTCAGTTTCTTTGTGTTCACATAGAACCATTCATAACAAAGACTCTCTTTTGAACTGGACCAAAAATGATCTTCCATGTGGTAGAGATACTCTATTGGGAACACTCCTGGGATCTCTCATACCAAGTAGAGGTGAGATTCTGGTCAACCAATTGAAGGGGAGCATCATCTTGAATTCTAAAATTATAAAGTGATAATCGGGTGGACAGAGGATAATCCATAAGTCTTGTTGAAATTAAGTTCATCAAAACACCCTGTTGGGGGGTAATTTAATATTTAAGACTATCTTCAACAATCCCAAGAAAGGGTGTTCTTCACCCAGTCATAGTAATAGAAGTGGAATCTAGAGTCATTATTAACCCTACAATGGATCATTAGAAGTATGTGAGATTCATTTGAGAGGATGAAAAATAATTCATCATAAAACATGAAACACTATGTTTCACACCTAGTACTGAATCATGAACTAATAGTTTTCAAATGCACTCACCCATGATTCATCGGTTCATGAACCTTGCAAAGTCACTATACCACAAAGCATTGTCCAATGACACGACAATCCACAGAATGCTCAAAATCCACAAATTATCTAACCACTATATAGAATATAAAAATATACCATTTTTGGTTAATATTTTCAGTTCACGGGGGAAGGAACACAGTTCATGGAAAGATCTGATTGTACATGAGGTAGTTCGTGGATGCAATATGCGGGCGAGAGTGCGGGAGCGCTGAGTTCACCGAGAAATATGGTAAATGAAAAATTATTTAGTCCCCCTATTTATAGCCATGGTCCCCTATTTTGTTCTCCACTTTCATACTAAAAATTGGTTCAAATTAGGACCACTTTCTACATTAGAATAGCCTCCTCTTCGTGTTTATCACAACCCATTCTGATGGGGGGAATTTGTTGGGTCCTAAAAATTACACATTTAAAAAGTGGATTATATTAGAATGGAAAAAGGTAGAAATGAAACATATAAGAATATTTAATAAAATATTCAATGGGATGAGTCTGTGAAGCATAGATCTCTTCACAAACCACCATTTAGCATGGTGTTCTGCCATGTTGCGAATCATCCACAAATGAAAAAGTTTGCGGATGACGGTGGTGTCATCGATGCCCGATAATGAATCCAAATTCATTTGTAGGAATGAGGTAGTGAACTTTTCTCTAATAAATTAAATAGATCACTAGATTTGGTGGTATCATAAGCTATGTCGAATAAAAAACCCTTTTTCAGTGCCTAGGTGGTGATTTTCTACCCTTCAAATGATGGCCCTTCTGCGAGCGATGTCCCTACTGACTAAGTTGTTTGTGGGATCGATCACCT
The DNA here is from genome assembly GCA_963277665.1 of Viscum album. NCBI lineage: Eukaryota > Viridiplantae > Streptophyta > Magnoliopsida > Santalales > Viscaceae > Viscum > Viscum album. The sequence goes on along the minus strand of OY728163.1, from coordinate 74,912,239 downwards.
TCTATGGGATCCTAGAAAAGAAGCATCATGTCCTACCATGGATGACCAGCCATGCTGGTACCTGTTCCCTCCATTCTTCTATAAATAGACCTCGAGGGGGACCTAAGAGAGGATGGAGGGAGGAGAACAGAGAGAGTCAAAGTAGATGAGCATCGAAGCACCATAAAAACTGGATCCCCATTTGATTATTACTATAAGGTAAAAATACACCACATAGTAGTAAGGAGGGAATAATAAATCAATAATCCATCCAAAAACTTGAAACCCCTTTTTTGGACCATCTTGTGGGGGAAAAATGGTCCCTTTGCGGACAAACATCCCCATAGAAAAACACTATGCGGGTGAAACCCTACCCTGTATAGACAAATTCTATATGGGAGGAACTCAGATCCACATATAAAAACACTACGTAGGCAGAAACTGGCCCCGCGAAGCAATATTCTATGCGAGCATAACCCAAGTCCACATAGCACAATGTTATGCAAATAGTCCCCTCACCCGCATAGTAGCATGCTACACTAAGGGAATTCCATCCCACCTAAGAACCTGCTATGTGTAATGGGGAATCCTAGGTAATTCCACTCTCAAGCTCCCATCACTCCCTTCTATCATATCATCAGCCCCCATGTTGGACCCTTCGAAAACCAGTCTAATGAAATTAGGCCAAGGACCCTTCCAAAGACACCTAACAAGTATGATAAAATCATCAAGCACATCAGTGTGTCCCCTCAAGTTTACATACTTGTGGTAAGCAGAGTCACGTGGGTGACCTCTACAGTAAGGCAAACCCTCATAATATCTTCAGTTTTACATTCCTATGGTAAAGTGGGTTCTGAACATAGGGTGCTCACATGAACCTCCCTATTCCTGGGGGCGAAGGTCAAGGATCACTCTTTCCTTTTCCTTTGATGGTAAATGAGATCCTTCCCCCTGAAACCAATTCCAAGGTACTCTATCTGAGGTAAGCTCCTAGCCTTTCTTGTAAGAGATGGAACTTTTTCTCATCTTCACCTCCACATTGGAGATATCCAGATATATCACCCAATTTAGCTATCCTATATATCAAAACAGAAGAGGGGATGTGTATAGTCAATGCCCTCTACCTCTCTCTTTGGTAAGCATCATCCATCAACAGATAGATCAGGTCATGTGATATTTAGATCCAACACTTCCTCTTGTTTCTCACACCGATCATGACTCGTGTGGGCTTAGAGGTTATTGGCGATCATGAAATCCACATGATCCCAATCCAAACGGGCATCCTCCCATGTGTAAGCCCCAGTCATGTCAATCCAAATGGGCCTCCTACATGGTGTATTCCCCAAAACCATAAGCTCAAACTTAAAAGGGCCATATTCCCAATGATTAAGAACCAAACGATAATACATTAAGTGTAATCCCCAATCATGTCCCAACCACATGGTCAGCTTCCATGCGTAAGCCCCAATCACTCAAACTACGTGGGTTTTGATTCCCAACTAACTAGGATACATAGGAAGCCTCCCTAAGGTCCAAACCCAGCACCCAAATCCACCCTAATGTTCTTCAGGTTACAACACTAGTAGGGTCGTATTTACTCTGGAGACCATATATCTCTTGGGTCCCTCGGGCCACCTCGGCATAAGTCCCACACCATCCTTGACAAAGCACATTCCTACTAGGCATCCTTATCGCATTATGTTAAACTGCTTGGTTGGTTCCTTATCACACAACCTTAAAAGGTGATGTGTCCTATTAAGAGGCACTGAACTATGTGAGTTATAATTCCTCTCATGAAGATACTTAGGAATCCCATATTATGGGTTTTATCCTGACATAAAAATATCTTTTGTCTCCCTGGATGATAGAAAACTCTAGAGTGCCTCACAAAATGTCTTAAAGCTAGCATCATCCTAATAAATGACCAAAGAATCTGTAATCCAATCATAAAGGGGTACCATTAATGGAGAACCAAATATACATATAGATGATTCTTAAACCTTTAATATTTATAATCAATCATTACCTAGGGTTAATCCACGTATACATACTTGGGAATGAACCAAGGATTCATGAACATATCTTAAATCTATAATAGCATCCTTTAATAGACAATAGTTCTCCCCAAAAGGGTGTGATGAGCCAAAATTCCCATCCTATTGCCCAATGTGAGTTATTAAGTGTCATTGGACAAGTTACCCAATGAATTTTTATCTTTGGAAATCATGTTCATGAATCATGGATATGAAATCCATTGGGCGTTTTTGACTCCACGAGAAAAACCCATTGGAAATAATTCGAATACCTTGTACCCAACGTCAGTGATTTCACACCATTTAAACCCTTAAAGTAAATTATTTGGTCCAAAAATGATCCTTTGATGGAAACAAATAGGTGAACCTGGTGTGAAATCATTTAACTATAAAATCTTCTTCGCATGATAAAAATGATAAACAGCCCAGTTCTCATTGGACCATTTCATTCCTATCGTACGATCAGACTTAAACCTTAGATGGAAATAGACCCATTTAAGTTAGTGATCAAGGACAATTATAAGGGAAGTAATATGGTGGGGATCACACCATTGGCTATTGGAGGATGTGATCCATGTTGATGGTGAACTGTTGAACATTGATTGTGACATTCCTGAATAGTCGAGAACGAGCAGTGGTGGGTATTTAGTGTTGGCGCTTAGGTATGAGCAGGAAAACCACATCCAATCAGTGTGTGTGATAATTAGTAGAGCATGGGGTGTGGATAATTGGAATCCAAATTCTTTGGAGTGGAAATAATGATACTCTTATGGTGGGGTGGATCATGTTCATCATGGGTGAATGACCCTCATGTTGGATGAGTCATGGGTGTAGCGAGACTGGTCAGTGGACATTTTAGGTGGCATCATGATGTTAATGTGAGGTAAGATATACTGATATCAAGTTTCTTGGGTAATAACATATTTGAAGTTTGTATGCATTATCAATTGGATTCGGTTCATTGACATCAAGCTCATGATAGTTTCAGTGGGATCCAAGGTGATTTGTGGGGTGAACTTCGATTCATGACATGATTCAGTGGGTGAAAATGGTTCATAACATGATTCAAGGGGTGAACCCTAGTTCATTATATGGTTCAAGTGGTGATCTATTATTCATGACATGATTTTGGGGGTGAATCATGTGGAAAATCATAGCGATGGTGTCCATTCAGACAAAAATTCTAGGGAATCAAGGTAAGTTGGTACCATGGTTTATGGTATGAGTGAGACCTTACGTATGGGGGTCATTAATTAATATGTAGAGTTGGATACAGGTTTTATTTTAAGGATTTTTTAGGGGATGTGACCAAGAATTTTGGGAAAATTCGGTCATAAGAGATCTGATTTGTGATTTTGATGTAAGTTTGCACTCGGTGAGGTTGGAATCATGTCAGGAGCATCGTGTAGGATGTAGTTGAGGTGATCTGGTGATTAAACCAGAGCTTTTGGAAAAAATCTAGTGAAACCAAGATTGGTATTTGGATTTTCGTAGTAGAAGAACATTTAGTATTCAGTGAAGTGACAATTGAGATAGATTGGGAGATTTTCCTCAAGGACTACCATGGATTCTTGAGGATGAGAATCATTATGGTGGAAAGTTTGTAATTCACTATGGATTTTTGGGTTGTTAAGTTTTAAGGAGTTTTAATTTTCTATCTGGTGGTCAATTCATTTTGAGAACTGAGTTTCAAACTGGGGTTTTAAGTTCTTGAACATACATAAAGGGTGTTATTGGTTTGAGGTTTGATGGACTCTCTGGGGTTCGAGAGATCGTCAAAGGAAGGACAGGTGGGCATGTAAGCTAAAAAATAGAAATAGTATCCATTCACGGCATTAAAAAGTGTTTACACTATGAAAATCTTAGCAATGGAGGGGAATCCCTACCTTGGTGGTTCATAGCATGAACCATCAGTTCACACCAAGAAAGGGATGGGGTCCCTTTTTAAAAAAGAGGGTCTACTACCTTTCTTAATGGAGGAGCACATACGGTAGGGGATAAACAGTTAACCCTCCCCTTTCTTTGGTTCCCCCTTGAGGGGTGATGGTTTTGGGTGTAATTAGATGAATGTTTTAGGTAATATATCCCTATCCAATTCCTTCATTCTTGGTTTCCTTTTCAACCCCTTATTCCGTGTGATTTTCTTAGGGTTTTGATGTTTATTTCATTGGATCATGATGAAATTGATCGAGATGGATGAGGATTTTAGTTGGTTTTCATAGAGGAAACATGGGATTATATATGCACTCATCACATGCTATTTTGGTGAAGGTACTTCATTGTATGATTTTTATTGGGACTTTTGTGATTTCAAGTAAAATCAGCCTTTGGAACGAGCGTAATGATTGTGGATTTTTCATGGATTTAGTTATGGTGTGTGTTGAGAATGGATTGATCCCCATTTCTTGAGGTTTCATTAATAAAATAACACCCTATGATTTTTTATACATTTTTCCTATTGAAAATAAATGGTTTAATTAATTATAAATTTTTATATTTAATTTTTTAGAAATTATTGGCATGGTACAGGATCCCAAAATCATGGATGATTCTCGATGGAGGGACGGGGCTTGGTGGAGCTTGATGAAGGGTTAACATCATGTTCTGGGTAGGTGGGCCCTATAATATAACTTCATATGTTTTATTTTTTTTCTATTCATGGGTGTTAATTCTTTCATACTACATGAGGATTGGGCATGGGGTATAGGGAAAAATAGTTACCTTGGTAGATGGAATAAGAGGGTATAACAAAATGGTCTGGGTAAACCTAACACATCACCCAATTCGAATCTCCATAAGGCCTCAAGAATGCCTCCTCATATTCCAGATGCTTAAAACTAGAAGAAATGGTCTAAAAGATATAGTGAGGAGACTATATCCTCAGTCAAGGTACCATAAAAGAATAAATAACCAAAAAAATACACATCATAACCATTAGAGTAAGAAATAAAAATAAATGAAACAGAAGCATGATATAATAAATTGGAATAAGAAATATATTCATACAAACTCATAAAAATTCTAGAATATAAAAAAAACCAATCTACCATAAATTTGATAACATATAAAATAAGTGAATAAATAAAACCAAATATAAAGGCTCTACTACTAACTTTGATCCAAACCGCATACCCGGTCTCCAACTGTTGAGATGCTCTAGCCTGATCATCAAACTCCACATGATTGGTCCCACTTGATTAATAAAAAATGGTCCTCATCCCTATCCACACTATCATCCAACCAAAAATCATAAATAGGTTTCTTTATGCACATCGAGGTATGCATACAAAGGGTGAGAAATAATTCTTAGTAGGCCACCTCCAACAGTGATCCTATAATTTGTTGTCATAAAAAGTGTATGAAACATATGATATGTCCATCCTATTTTAAAAGTAATAACATCTAACATAAAATAATAAATAGGGAATTAAAATAAAAATTTGTAGTAAATAAATGGGCCAAACAAAAATAAAATAGCCAACCTCGAGATTTAGTCTGACACCCCAGGTAAATCTACCCTTGCTCTAGCCCATGCCAAAGGATTTATAAAACACAGCTCACCCAACCACATAATATCATGTGTTTCCATCAAATCAATATTAGATCTCCAAAACAAGCATGGATTTTAGACCCCAGGGCATAACCATTGGCATCCACATGAGAACATGCAAGTCTATCGGGCTCTAAGACTCCAATGGAATGATATGAATTGGTGATAGGAAGTCTTATAACACTAATAGAACCTATCAAAAGCATGATAGTCCTAAAAAACTAATCATATCTATAAAATATAAATTTGTAGAAAGGAATAGCCTACAAACTAGGTCCATAAACACGTTTGGGACCACGGACACCCAACCTCTAGCTGGGTAAGTGTCCATTGGCCTAAGGAAGGGATGCACTTCTCTAGATTTTACATTAGTTCTATATTACTATCCAAACATATCCATATAATATAGGATTATCTAAATAAAATTCAATACCAATGCATAATCCAATGATATCCTAAAGATCTCGTCTTACATCAAAAACCTGAGCAAGAACTACCTCAAACATCTTGGACAAAGGTTAGAAGAGAACAGGTCAATCAAATCTCGAATTGATCATCCAAACTTCTAAAACATTAGCATTGAATGTCTCATTATCAACAAATCTTGATGCTCCCTAAGTCCCCTAAAACACCAAAATGACCACTATAGACTCAAATTTCCATACTGTTGAGAAATAATCGACCCCTCACTAGGTCAACCAAAATTACATGTATCACCTCAATACTTTTCCATGTTTTCATTTTATTATAATTTTAATTTTTTTTATAGCTTTCAAAACATGCAACAATAATTTTTCAATGCATGCAACACCCAGTTTAAACAAAACACTATTTAGTCATGTTTTTCACAGTTAATTAAATTCCAACACTCTTAGAGAATTTATATATTAAATTTATATGTTATATATCCAATAAAATATTTTTAAATTAGTTTAATATATTTTATAGGCATAAGATAAGAACATACCCAATTTTATGATAAAAACTATATTTCTATAAAGGTAGTTTTACGGCCTTTTAATAGCAAACCTATTTTAAATATAAATTTTGGAACTTTATAAATTTTATATGTTAAAATAAACTTCATTTTTTAATTAGGAATTTCATAATTATATTATGGTGAATTTTTTGTATATTTCTGAGAAGTTTCATTTTTTTATTAATAGTTAAAATTACAGCATTTTAGTTGAAAACAGCCTTTTCGTTTAAATAATTATTAATGTTAAATTATATTTTAAATTGGTTTTAAAGTAAAAATAGATCAATTATAAGTCTATTAATCCAATTTATTTCATTAGGATAATTTTTATATTTAATTTATATGTAAAAACATAATTAACATTTTAACATTTTCAATTTAAAAACCCACTTTCTTACCACATCTGCGGGGTTAGTTTTAAATTTAATTTTTCCAATTATGTGAATTGAATTTGGAAAAATGTATATAAATGTTTTGAATAATTATAATATTTATAATCTAATAAGATCAAATTATTTTTTTAAAAAAATTATTATTGGAAGTAATTAAAATTAATTACAATGATTAAGGTAAAATTAAGCTTAACAAGGGGCTAAACTTTAAACTTAAGGGCTAAAATGACCAAGAAACTTGTCAAAAATCCATTGGATTCCAATAGTTTGACCATATCCCATATTAGTTCTAATTTTATGATTTTTTGGGATAATATTCCTTGAAATTGACTTATATAATAAGTTAAGTAAGGAAAACAATAAAAAATGAACCTTCCTTACCTTTAACAATCATAAAGATTTAAGATATGGAAAAAACAACATATTTTAGATTATACATAACATTTTGAAATATAAATAAGTTGTTTTATCATAATTATTTATAATTAATTTTTATAGATGAATTAGTTACATTAAATTCTTAAACAACACTAACACATAGATTATTTAGTTAATAATTAAATAAAATAAATTATGCTAAAAACATTAAAGTAAATTAAATTTATTTCATTATTTTGTTCTATTATTTTTTTAGATGAATATATCAGGTTAAAAATATGTGATCTTAATATATTTAAATTCCATCATTTTCTTTATATTTTTAAATTTGAATTAATTAAATAATGTCAAAAATGACTTTAATGTTATTTTATAATAGATGATATTTTATAATAAATAATTTAAATTACTAAAAATCTTATATTATTTCAATTGATTTGTAAATGTTAATAAATATAAAATATTTTCTATTCATGGACCAATTTATCTTTTATAATGAACATATTGACCTCTAAATAATAAAACATTGTCAGTGCATTCGGGTTAAAGCAATGTTTTTATGCGTTACATGTGATTTTTTAAAATTAATTTACAACACACATGAGATATTTATTTTGTAAATTAGATATAAAATTTTTAATTTAGTGGGTCTATATTTTCTAATAAATCTCACTTTAATTTAATATTAATTCTTAAATCACTTTGGTTAGAAAACTAGTTAGCATAATAAATACCAAAATGGTAAAAGTAAGGAAACATAAAAGTTAAAGAAAAAAATTATAAAAAGTATTTTATTTTTTATGTGGTGTGAGTGTGTAGAGACCATAATTAACCTTTAATCTATTATTTTTACAATTTGGAATCACATTTAGTAAGGGATACCTCCCAAATAGTGTTTACCTTTTGGTATTTATAAGAATGCCTCCCCTCCTCCACTATAAAAAGGCATCCATTCTTCCCCTTGCTCACACCTCTCAAACCAATTTGGATCATCCAATCCCAGTAAAAATAATCTTTCAAAATACCTCCCCTAAACCTATAATCCTCAATTTTTTTAGAAATAAATCCAAGGAAGTCCTTTGGTGTAAACCAAAAGGAGTTACCCGAAAAAGAGGTAACATTCTTCAACTATCACTATTGTTTTATTTCTTTCTCAAACCATTCAGTTCTTCTTATTCCATGATTATATAATAAATAAGTATCCTAAATATTCTGATAAGTTTTTATATTAAGGGTTATACCTACACCTGCACAGACTTCCATCAAATGGGTAATGAAATTACCATTCGTGTACGGCGAACTACCCCCTCACGAAACGATGTCATTCATTTTTCCTTTACCACCTCTCATGGTTGGGAATTATAATTGAAAAAAATGTTTTTATATAATATATATATATATGATATTTATGATTTATTAATACTTATTTAATTTTTATATACACATACCTTCATTCTTTCCATTTTGTGTAAATACGATAACATCGTTTGTGGACATAGACTATCACCTCCTCAAAGTGATATGATACGTTCACACTTTACATAAAATGTTTTAAGTATGGGTTTAATGAAATATATTTGGAATACATGACATATATTAATTACATAATTAACTTTCTATAAATATTTTTAACACCCTTTCACACACTGAAAAAGTGATAATGTTGTTCCTAGATGTGTGGACTACCTCCTCCTCGACGTGATGTGATTCCTTTTACATAAAAATAATTTTATGTAAGTATATATGATTAAATAATATTTTATTTATTATATAATGATCATTTTTGAAAGATAAATTTTAATTACCTTCTTTTTATTTTTTTTAAATGTTCCTTCATTTTTTTAAAGGTTGGGGTTGAAGCCTTATTTATTATTAAAGCAAAGAAAAGACCTATTTAAACCAAATATGGTCAAAACACCCAATGTAAACTTAATTGTTTAATAAGTTGTTTAAAAAATTGTAATAAGTGAAATAAAATTAATGATAAACTTGAAAAATTTTATGAATCAATTAAATAATTAACATAATTTTATTATTCGGGAAGACAAATACACATGTGACAAGTCAAACTCATGGTAAGGGATTTCATCTTAATTTACATTCCATTGAGACTTATTTATTGTTATGCACAAATTAAATTTAATGTGGTGTATATACTTACTATTTTTATTTTAATATCATTATTATCTCATACTTAATGTTATTTTAAGTTTCACTTTGAATTATCTCACCCAAGGGGTTTAGCTTGAAAATTACCAAGTGGTAAAAGTTATCTTTGCAATCTCACTTTAGTTTGTGGTTGTTAACTTTCTATTGAAACAATCACTTTATTTTAATCATTTAAATATCCACATTCTTGGGCAATGGATATTATTATTTCCTAAACCGTATACCATTTTTACATACAATGTTCACTTTTATAGTTATTTGATTAATTGAAGAATTATTGATAAATCTATATATTTTATTCAATACATATATTTGATAAGGCGTATTGTTAATTAATTAAATCGATTACTTGATATATGAGGAATGATTTTTACAGGTAGTGATGGGTGGGTCCTAGACTTTATATATCTCCTCAATGCATCTACAGGTTCTCATGAGACAAATAAGTTGGCCAAATTAAATGGGTTTCTAACTATAATTTTAAAATGTCTTGTGAAAGGTCATGACGGTATAGGTTTTTATGTGCCTAAAACATGAAATCCAATAATTAATCATTTCCTTCATAGATATTTTTGTTATTATACATGATATTTTCATGTGATAAAATCAATGGGTGCATTTCATTCTCATTTTATTGACTTATTGGAATGTGTTTTAGTTATTTATCTTTCCATATTGATTATACCTTATCCAGTTATTTAAATGGCATTTGTTCTCAGTTATTTATCTTTCCATGTTGGTTTATTCTTATTGATTCATTATTACTTCTATTTTAGTTACCCTTACTGAGCATTTGAGCTTACCCTTATTATATTTCCTTTCCCCGGGTTATGAAGAGGAATCCTTTAAATCTGTTTCAAGTATGATGTGATTTTACTTATGTTTTTGTTTATTTTATTTTCCAAATGTATTGTGGGTATCATGTACGTAATCTGGTTTTCCAAAAATGATAAACTATTAAGTAATTCAAGATTTTATTCCTTCTAATAAGTAAAATGTAATAAAGTAATGTACTAGCTCCGGTCTTATGGGGTTGGGGCATTACATTTGGTATTATAAGAATTTTACTATAAAACTTGGAAAATATATTAATAAAATATAGATTTCATAACATAACCCTAAGATATCCTTTAAGGATAAGTATAAAAGAACATCCTTGAATTTTGGTAAGTTAGATATTATGTTGGTGTTTGTAACACCCCAAACTTCCATGGTACGCTTTGCTTTGAATAATACAGTAGCGTGTGTTGTACGCAACTTTGAGTTCTAACACACACCACAACCAATCAAACTAGTCGTTATGAATAGTAATACCCACTTTTTGAAATTTTATAAATTGTATCTTTCAAAATGGACTTCATTTTTGGATTAATAATATCGAAATTATCTTAGGGTTAATTTTTGGTATTTTTCTGAAAACTTTCAATTTTGATGAATGGTTAAAATCACTAAATTTTAATTAAAAACAACTTTTTTAATTGAAATAATTAATAGTGATAAATTATGAATTTGAGTGGTTTTAATGTATATTTAAAATATATTTTTACCACTTAATACAATTTTGTTCATTGGACGTAATTTCACATTTAAACCGGACATAAACAAGTGTCAATCTTTTGATAGTTATTATTTCTTAAAAACAAGCTTTTTGTTTTGACAGCGGGAATTAATTTTAAATTAATTTCTGCCACTTCTGTGTTTTGAATTTAGAAAAATGGATTCAATATTTAGAATCATGAGGTCAAAATTGTGTAAATAGGTAACTTTTATTTTTATACATTTTGAATAATTACTTCGATAAATATTTTATTTACCATGGTTAAAGGGTAAATCCGTTAATAAGGGTAAAAAATAATATTATAATAATAATAAATCACCCTAAAAAGTGTCATAACCCTATTGGTTGATAAAGGTCCAACCATGTTCATATTTGGGTCGATTTTGGGATCCCATGGATCCACTTGTAAGTGATAAGGACACTTTATATTAATTAAGTTAAAGTAAATACAGAAATGATATAAGCATATATCTTTTAGAAAAAAAATTTACATAGGGTTATATATGTTATATTTTAGACTATAAATATTCATTATAAAGATAAAATGATTTCCTACATAATTTTATATTATTTATAATTTTTAGACATTGAATAATTAAATTTATTTATGACACAATAATGATGCAGTATTTTTCATATTAATGAAAGAATCAAATAATCGGTATTATAAAAGTTAAAATAAATAAAATTTGAACGTTTTGATGACATCCAAAAATTTTATTAGTTAATATTACATGTTATTATTTCTTAAATTAATTTTATTAGAATTAATAGAGTTGTTAAAACTTTAACAAAAATCAATTATTAAATAGTGTCAAAATTGACATAAATGAGTTTTTAAAACAAATATTATATTATTAATTGATATTCTATTCCTAAAAATTTAAGGTTTGTCCAAAGTACTTATATAATTATAGTTTTATTATTAATGGACCACTTGGGGCTCTCTTGGAAGCTTATAGTAAGTTTATTGACTATATAATATAAAAATACAAAGAGACATAGTAAATGTCAAACTATTTAACTAAGAGTTAAATCAAAAAGATAAAGTTAATATAGTGACCCAAACCTATCTAAAACCTATTGGTTGAGTGTTTTTAGACCTATAACCACCTTAAACTTTAAATAATATACTTTGGATCCATTAGAAACCGAATATGAATTTATTATAAAATAATATTTCTAGCTTTTCCTAAGGTGTCCCTCACCCCTCTTATAAAAGGGCACTCCCCCTTCTCACTAATTCACACATTCAAATCCATTTGGATCGGCCAAAATCTGCCCAAATACCCTATAAAATATCCTATATTCAATTTAGAGGCCTTATTTTGATCATAAATCCAACCTAAGGATCCATTTTGATCAAATCAAAAGGAAGAACCCGAAGAAGAGGTAATGTTTTCACCACCCTCTTTCAAGTTCCTTTCTTCTTTCACTTAATTTTTCTTCGTTGTTTACATTATAAAATAATTAATCCAGTATATTATATATATTTTGATGTTATTATAATTATTTTACAATGAAATTCATTATTCTATCCACCCTTTGAATGACATGTCACTATATGTGCGTACGTACGGCTTACCGTCTCCACATCGTGGTGAAATTGTTATTCAATACATTATTATTTGGATGGGTATAATAATGATGTGTATTTTATGTAAATAATAAATATAACATGATAAGGATTCTGTATATATGATATACCATCCAATTATATATTATTTTAATATCAAAAGAATGATATTTTCACTCGTGCGTACGTACGGATTATCGTCTCCACGACGCGATGAGATTCATTTCCAAGTTCACCATTCATCGACGATTATAAAAATATATATTACTAATAAGTATGTAATATATGATATAATAATGCTAATGGATTTATATATATTTATATATATATAAGTATTTATATATATCTTATTCACTTACTTCCGTTCAATACTATATGAAAACGGAAACAACGTTTATGCGTACGTACGGACTACCGTCTCCATAAACGGTGTTTTCCATTTCATATATATGTATATTATACATATTTATATTCTAAATATATATGATAGATAAATCATTTTTTATATTCTGGAAGTATTTAAATCATGATCTAAGTGATATAATCAAGAGTAACAAGTTAAAACGCGTACGATAAAGAAAGTGATTATTACCCGAAATATTAATATAACATGGAAATTATTATTAAATGGGTAGTATAAAGTCATAAATGAATAATGTATGATTTAATAAATATTAATATGGTTCTGTTATAATTTAAAAACATACTATAGTCTTCATATAGGAGGTTAAACATACTCTCGACTAAAGGAAAGTGCATGGTAAGGGGTTTTCATCTCACTCCTTATTCCCATGAGATTCGTACCATTTTTCCATTATTACCTTTTGTGTGGTGTATGTACTGCCCATAATTGTACTTTGTGTAATACACTTTAATTTATGTGTATTTACATATTCAATGAATGATACCTCTTTCATGGGGTGTATGTTTTGTAAGTTACCAAATTGGTAGGGGTTAATTTCACAATCTCTTTATTATCCGAGGTTGTTTTTAAGTAAGTATCTACTGGGACATATTTATTATCCATGTCCACGTTTCATAAAATAGTTTTCAAAGGGATTATTTTAAGGTAATTTTTACTAAAACATCATTTTAAATATTGTAAAGATCTATTCTTGAAAACCATTCTCATTAATGTCCATGTTTTCAAAATGGTTTTAAGGATTTATTTAAATGGACATGAATGTTTTAAAATGTTAATTACATTAAAAAGTTTCAAAGTGGTATGGGACACTTTGATTCAAAAATGTCTTTAAATTTATTCCTTTTTAAATTTTTTGAATTTTAAATGTTTTCATGAAAAAGGAATTTTTCACTCAAAGAGTTTTACAAATCATGTTCATCTATGTCAAAATGCTTTAATGGATTTTAAACTTGTTTTGAAGTTGATTTATTATGATACAAATCTTCCATTTTGTATTGAAGGTTTTGTGATATGTTTGATTGTGGATGTGTTATTTTTATACCATTCATGGTTTGTGGGTAAATTATTGACATTTCGTATGCTAGTTTTAATACAAATGTTTATGATATGTTTAAACCTTTTCATATGAGGAATGTATTGGACTTAGTAAGTGACGGGTGGAGCCCGATATAGCTCCTCAATGCATCGGTAGGTCTCATGAGACAACTAGACATGTAATTGGACAAGGCCCTTTCTCAATTTGATATATGGTTTTGGCCGAGGCCTTAATCATTTTTAGACATCATGGCCGAGGCCTTGAAAAAATGTTTCAGAATGTCCAGAATTATACATTCCCTCATTATGGAAATAATATTGATGGTTCATGTGGTCATTCGACTAGTAGAATACCCATGATTATGTTTTATTATGGCATTATTTACTCAACTCATATTCTTTAAATAAAGTTATTCATGTTTATAATTGGTAAAGGCATGTGGTTTCAATTATTCATCATGCTTAATATTTATGTCATTTTCTGCTGTATTACTTACCCTTACTGAGCGTTTGAGCTCACCCCTTTCTTATGTTTTATTTTTCCCAAGATTCCAAGAAGTGTATTGTGATTTATATACAGGGTTAAGCCAAGGTAATAATGGTGTTCATAAAGGATTATTTATGTTGTTTTGTATGTTATAAAGTGTAATGTAACATTCTTGTATGTAATCTATTTTCCAAGACTGCTAAACCGATCGGTCCTTCAGGACTTGATTACTTGTAATCATGTCAATGTATTAAAATAATGCACCGACTCTGGGTAACTGGGGTCAGGGAATTACAGTTAGTATCAGAGGAAGTTTATCAATAACCTTGGAAACTAGATTTAGATAAACTCTTATTAGAGAACATTACCCTAAGATAGACTTTGTGGATTAGTATAGAAGAACATCATAGAATTTTGGTATTGTCGATATTTTGTGAGTTTTACAAGCAATACATCCCTGTCTGGATACGAGCAGGTAGAGGCGGCTCTGGCACAGATGTACCTAGGGGTAAAACCCGAAAACACCGCTTTGAGCTAGACTCGAACGGGAACTGGTGCCCGACAACGGGCCCTGCTGCACTCTTAGTTACGATACTCCCGGGGGATATGCTTAGGATAATTCTTGTTTTCTTTACAAACCACTATTAAGGGTTTATGAGTATATACCTCCTCAAAGAATACATTTTTATGATTATGGATTATATCCATAAACTGTTCAATTTATGTTAGGTATTTTATATGTTTGTAATTATGAATTGTGATTCATAAACAGACCTAGTGTATGCCATTGTTTAGAAATGGCGCCCAATAGAAGGAATGAGAACTCCAACAATACGTATGATCCATAGAGTAAAAAGGGTCATATCATTCATGGTATTAAGCTAACATTTAGAAAGGAAATATTCTCCCATGTATTCTCAACATATGAATAAATAATATCATTTGTTAGTAAGATAAGTAAAGAATTCTCTGAGTCCTATGACTTTGAAGGGAAGCAAGAGAAGAAAAGGATGGTAGAGATAAAGATGGATAAAGGGAATAGGGGAAAGAAGGATTTTCCCATATGTGATAAATATTGAAATAATCACCTTGGTAAATGCTTGAAGAAAATGGGAGTTCCTTATAAGTTTGGAGAAAAAGGACACCAAGTACGTGATTGCAAGGGTAAGAAAAAGTTTTCAAATTTAAAATGCTTCATCTACAAGTTGTTGAGACACTACGCGAATCAATGTCCCAGTCATAAGAGTATACCACAAATGATGTTATTGGATAATAATAAAGTTATGATACTACCTCATATGAAGATGAATGACTAGTATTCTTATGAGGATTTGAGATTATATGGTTCTATGAAAAGTGATTCAATAGTGAGCTACACTTTTGATAAAATACATGGTTGAAGGAAAGGTAATCCTTAATATGGTCCCGATAATGAGGTAGTGATTTTGGAATAAGAGATGGTTGATTTGAATAATTATATTTGATATTCTTGACTACCTTGAAACTGATTAATGATTTATCATCATTGTAGTTTACAACATTTTTGGATAGAAGGAGTATATCCAGTATTCTATAAAGAATAAGGGAGCATGAATGTAATCAATAGGGTTTTATGGTAATTCAAGATGTTACCATGTTTTAAAATAATACATGATGAAGGTGTTCACATGTTATTACATGGAAAAAAGGATCTTCATTGTGTTTAACTTCCTTATAAATTTTGGACTATGAATTTGGATAGTATTATTTTGGATAAGCTTAAAGGTTGGAATGGATTAAGTTTGAAAGGTTATTATTATATTTTTATAAAAGGACAACATGCAGACCATGTGACAACCCGTCGCGTCAAAAAAAGCAGCGGGAATCAAACCCACAACCATAGTGTGATTGGGATTTATCACCTACCACTGGACTACGTGAAGTTCCTGGATGGTATAATGTAGTTTCTTTTTTTAAGGGTCTAATATGTGAATTATAAATTCATTATATTTGGAACCCTATACAATTAGGATAAATATAGTATTTTTGAGTTGTATTATGTTTTGGAGTGAAAGATGAGTTTGTGGTAGAAATTTATTAATAGATAAAATTATAATTATAAAGTAGGTATATCTCCTTATGATCTTATCCAATCTCATAAATAAATTCCTCAATATTAATAAAAGGAACATAGAACAAAAACGTTGTCCTAGATGGTTCCTTAGATCACCACAAATTTATGGCTTTGTGATTGTTGGCCTTTTCATAGCCATGTTCTCTGTCACTCTCCATTAGATATTGATGGTTAGATTTCACTTACATATCCATGTTTTCATACATGGAACCCTAGTATGTGTTATTTTCGGTAACCTTCATACATACCACTCTTTATTTTAAATAGAGGCATCATTGATCCATTTTTCGATGTGGGATTTCAACTAAGATATTTTGAAATGTCAACCCCAAGTTTCCAATACCGAACATAAATTGCGAGGACGCAATTTATCGAATGAGGGGAGAATGTAACACCCCAAACTTCCATATTATGCTTTTCTTTGAATAATACAGTAGTGTGTGTTGTACGCAACTTCGAGTTCTAACACACACTACAACCAATCAAACTAGCTCTTATGAATAGTAATACCACTTTTTGAAATTTTATACATTTTATCTTTCAAAATGGACTTCATTTTTGGATTAGTAATATAGAAATTATCTTAGGGTGAATTTTTGGTATTTTTCTGAAAACTTTCAATTTTGATGAATAGTGAAATCACTAAATTGTAATTAAAAACAACTTTTTTAATCAAAATAATTAATAGTGATAAATTATGAATATTATTGGTTTTAAAGTATATTTATAATATATTTTTACCACTTAATAAAACTTTGGTCATTGGACATAATTTTACATTTAAACCAGACATAAACAAGTGTCAATCTTTTGATAGTTATTATTTCTTAAAAACATGCTTTTTGTTTTGACAGTGGGAATTAATTTTAAACTAATTTCTGCCACTTATATGTTTTGAATTTAGAAAATGGATTCCATATTTAGAATCAGGAGGTAAAAATTGTGTAAATAGGTAACTTTTATTTTTATACATTTTGAATAATTACTTTAGTAAATATTTTATTTACCATGGTTAAAGGATAAATCTGTTAATAAGGGTAAAAAATAATATTATAATAATAATAAATCACTCTAAAACGTGTCCTAACCCTATTGGTTGATACATTACCTACCATGGGCATCTTTGGGTCGATTTTGGGACCTCATGGATCCACTTGTAAGTGATAAGGACACTTTATATTAATTAAGTTAAAGTAAATACAAAAATGACATAAGCATATATCTTTTAGAAAAACAATTTTTACATAGGGTTATATATGTTATATTTTAGACTGTAAATATTAATTAGAAATATAAAATGATTTCCTACATGATTTTATATTATTTATAATTTTTAGACATTGAATAATTAAATTTATTTATGACACAATAATGATGCAGTATTTTCCTTATTAATGAAAGAATAAAATAATTGGTATTATAAAAGTTAAAATAAATAAAATTTGAACGTTTTGATGGCATCCACGAATTTTATTGGTTAATATTACACGTTAGTATTGCTTAAATTAATTTTATTCGAATTAATAGAGTTTTTAATACTTTAACAAATATCAATTATTAAATAGTGTCAAAATTGACATAAATGAGTTTTTAAAAAAAATATTATATTATTAAATGATATTCTATTCCTAAAAATCTAAGGTTCGGAAAAAAGACTTATATAATGATATTTGTATTATTAATGGACCACTTGGGGTCGATTGGAAGTTTATAATAAGTTTATTGACTATATAATATAAAAATACAAAGAGACATGGTAAATGTCAAACTATTTAACTAAGAGTTAAATCAAAAAGATAAAGTTAATATAGTGACCCAAACCTATCTAAAACCTATTGGTTGAGTGTTTTTAGACCTATACCCACCTTAAACTTTAAATAATCCACTTTGGATCCATTAGAAACCGAATATGAATTTATTATAAAATGATATTTCTAGCTTTTCCTAAGGTGCCCCTCACCCCTCTTATAAAAGAGCACTCCCCCTTCTCACTAATTCACACATTAAAATCATTTTTTATCAGCTAAACTATGCCCAAATACCCTCTAAACTATTCTCCCTTCAACCTAGAGGCCTTATTTTGATCATAAATTCAACCTAAGGGTCCATTTTGATCAAATCAAAAGGAAGAACCCGAAGAAGAGGTAATGTTTTCACCACCCTCTTTCAAGTTCCTTTCTTCTTACACTTCCTTTTTCTTTGTTGTTTCCATTCTAAAATAATTACTTACATATATTATATATAATTTGATGTTATTATAATTATGGTATAATGAAATTCATTATTCTATCCACCCTTTTAATGACATGTCACCATATGTGCGTACGTACGGCTTTCCGTCTCCACATCGTGGTGAAATTGTTATTCAATACATTATTATTTGGATGGGTATAATAATGATGTGTATTTGATGTAAATAATAAATATAACATGATAATGATTCTTTATATATGATATACCATCAAATTATATATTATTTTAATATCAAAAGAATGGTATTTTCGCTCGTGCGTACGTACGGATTACCGTCTCCACAACGCGATGAGATTCATTTCCAAGTTCACCATTCATCGATGATTATAAAAATATATATTACTAATAAGTATGTAATACATGAAATAATAATGATACTAGAGTTATATATATTTATATATATATAATTATTTATATATATCTTATTCACTTACTTCCGTTCAATACTATATGAAAACAGAAACAACGTTTATGCGTACGTACGGACTACCGTCTCCATAAATGGTGTATTCCATTTCATATATATGTCTATTATACATATTTATATTATAAATGTATATGATAGATAAATCATGTTTTATATTCTGGAATTATTTAAATCATGATCTAAGTGATACAATCAAGAGTAACAAGTTAAAACACGTACGATAAAGAAAGTGATTATTACCCAAAATATTAATATAACATGGAAATTATTATTAAATGGGTAGTATAAAGTCATAAATGAATAATTTATGATATCATAAATATTAATATGGTTCTGTTATAATTTAATAACATACTATAGTCTTCATACAGGAGGTTAAACGTACCCTTGACTAAAGGAAAGTGCAAGGTAAGGGGTTTTCCTCTCACTCCTTATTCCCGTGAGATTCGTACCATTTTGCCACTATTACCTTTTGTGTGGTGTATGTACTGACCATAATTGTACTCTTTGTGTAATACAATTTAATTTATGTGTATTTACATATTCAATTAATGATACCTCTTTCATGGGGTGTATGTTTCGTAAGTTACCAAATTGGTCAGGGTTAATTTCACAATCTCTTTATTATCCGAGGTTCTTTTTACGTAAGTATCTACTGGGACATATTTATTATCCATTTACAATGTTTCATAAAATAGTTTTCAAAGGTATTCTTTTAAGGGAATTTTTACTAAAACATCATTTTAAATATTGTAAATATTTATTCTCGGAAACCATTCTCATTAATGTCCATGTTTTCAAAATGATTTTAAGGATTTATTTAAATGGACATGAATGTTTTAAAATGTTAATTACAAAAAAAAGTTTCAAATTGGTATGGGACACTTTGATTAAAAAATGTCTTTAAATTTCTTCCTTTCTAAATTGTTTTACTTTTAAATATTTTCATGAAAAAGGAATTTTTCACTCAAAGAGTTTTACAAATCATTTTCATCTATGTCAAAATCCTTTAATGGATTTTAAACTTGTTTTGAAGTTGATTTATTATGATACAAATCTTCCATTTTTTATTGAAGTTTTTGTGATATGTTTGACTGTGGATGTGTTATTTTTATACCATTCATGGTTTATGGGTAAAGTATTGACATTTCGTATGCTAGTTTTAATACGAATGTTTATGATATGTTTAAACCTTTTCATATGAGGAATGTATTGGACTTAGTAATTGATGGGTGGAGCCCGCTATAGCTCCTCGATGCATCGGTAGGTCTCATGAGACAACTAGACGTGGAATTGGCTGAGGCCCTTTCCCAATTTGATATATGGTTTTGGCAGAGGCCTTAATCATTTTTAGACATCATGGCCGAGGCCTTGACAAAATTTTTCAGAATGTCTGGCATTATACATTCCCTCATTATGGAAATAATATTGATGGTTCATGTGGTCATTCGACTAGTATAATACCCATGATTATTTTTCATTATGGAATTATTTACTCAGCTCATATTCTTTCCATAAAGGTATTCATATTTATTATTGGTAAAGGCATGTGGTTTCAATTATTCACCATGCTTAATATTTATGTCATTTTCTACTGTATTACTTACCCTTCCTGAGCGTTTGAGCTCACCCCTTTCTTATGTTTTATTTTTACTAGGATTCCAAGAAGTGTATTGTGATTGATATTCAGGGTTAAGCCAAGGGAATAATGGCGTTCATAAAGGATTATTTATGTTTTTTTGTATGTTGTAAAGTGTAATGTAACATTCTTGTATGTAATCTATTTTCCAAGACTTCTAAACTGATCGGTCCTTCGGGACTTGATTCCTTGTAATCATGCCAATGTATTAAAATAATTCACCGACTCTGGGTAACTATGGTTGGGGCATTAAAGTGTTTCTGGAAATACATCACTATCTAGATACTATAAGTGGACGTGGTTCTGACACAGATATACCTTGGGATAACGAATTTGAAAATGTGTGTCAGTTCTAACTCGAGTGTAACTTGATACATGAAAATGGGACGTACTATATACCTGGTTTGACACTCCCGGGGGATACGCTTAGTATAATTCACATTTTTTTACAACCCATTATGAATGATTTAAAAGTAAAGATATCCCCAAATAAACCATGTTTATTATTATGATAATATTTATGGAAATTTATTCAATTTATGATAAGTGTTTCACTGGTTTTGGGATTATAAATTATGTTACATAATTTTATGATCTAATTCAGAATTTTCTATTATCTAGAAACGGTGCCTGGAAGGAAGCATGGTATCAATACTCATAGATAATGTAGAGGTTTTCATACTGATAAAGCAAATATATATGGTATTTGAACTGAGAAAGTTATGGATATATTAGGGTAGCTTAATCAGGTTATAACACACAACCTTGCCTGGATGGAGCATCCTGTTCCACAACAATATTCTTCTATGTCGGGTCGCTTTATGCAATAAAGGCCCCCATCATTTAGTGGGACTACTGGCCCAATGGAGGCAGATAAATATATTAAGTCTTTGGAGAATATATTCAAGTAATTGGGATATAGTGAAAAAGAAAAAGGTTTCACTTTTAGTGTATTGTCTCAATGGAAATGCATATCAATGGTGGTCATTGATTCAGAATACTAGGGAGGAAGAATAAATAGAAACCATGGAATTGAGAACTTTTAAGGATACATTCTTCGATAAATATTTCCCTCATGAGCAACAAATTGAGATGAATAAAAATTTCATTAGTTTAAAGAAAAAGGATGAAAAAAGTGTTTTAGAGTATGAATCTATCTTTACAAGGTTAGAAAGGTATGCTACATATTACATATGCAACATAGAGTGAATGATTGACCAATTATTTGAAGTTATTAATAAAAACCTTCGAAGGACGCTGGTTTCTCAAACTTTTTCATCATATAAAGAGATATTTTTATGTATTATAAAAACATAGAATAAATTCTCAAGATACTACATATTAAATGGAATCCAAGAGAAGAAGAGATCTTCTAAGTACCATGAAAAATGGAATGAGTCAAAGAAGAAGAATGAAAAGAAATATTTTCTAACAAATGATAACTATGGAAAGAAACACCTTAAGAAATTATTGAAAGGATTGGGAGTTTGTTATAAGTACGAAAAAAGGTCACTGGGAAAAATAATGAAAAGGAAAGAAGGACAAAATTATGATTCAATGTTATAACTGTAAGGATATGGGGAACTATGAAAATGAATTCCTTAAGAATAAAGGGAATAAACCTTAGAATAAGCTAAGGGATCAAGGTCAAGAATATGTTATTGACACAACCAAAGTGTAATGATAAATGTGCTTCTGTATTTTTATCTATGAAATATGTTGTAAAAGTATTTTATTAATGATTTTTTCATCATATGAATTATGAAATATATAATGATTGTAATTTAGTACATTTTTATTAAATATTTGTGAACATATGTTGAATAGTACCAAGAAAAGTGATTCAGTAGCAAGTTGAAATTTTTTTAAAATACATGGTTAAGGGAAAGATATCCCTTAATATGTTCCTCATGTTAAGATAATTATGTTGATGAAGAGATTATTGATATGGATAAAGTAAATTGAATACTTCTAACTACCATGGAAATGATTCTAAAGTGTTTGATCATAATATTTTGGAAAGGTTAACCATTTATGAAATGTTTTAAGTTGAAATTTGGATGTGGTTTTTAAAGAATGATATATTACTTCACCCTATGATGCAACTTGTGATAAGAGATGACATAGAAATAGTTCAAGGCACAATCAAAGGAAAATATTGTGTTTATAGATATGTATATTTAATTATATTCTTATAGAGTGAAATAATTTCTCAACTTTAGGAAAAGGGGTCTTGAAACAAAAATGTTTCCATATTATCATAATTATTTATGAAATAAATTACCTTTATTCACACCTCTGGTTTATGGTTTTGTGGTTAACAACTTTCAATGGAACATGTTCTCTATCACTCTCCATTAGAACTTGATAGTTATATTTTTCTTCCATATCCATGTTTTTACTAATTTTCTCCAATTAGAATCCCTAGTTTTGTGGTGACCTTCACATTTACCTTTCCTTCTTATTAATGAGATGTGTTATGAACCCTATTTATGATGTAGGTTTTTCAATAATGGTATTTTCAAATATCAAACTCTTGATTACTCAGATCAAGTTTAAATTATGAGGATTCAATTTAATTAAGGTGGGTAGAATGTAACACCCCAATACTTTACCATATTTTACTTTTATAATAAATTTAATTTTTTTGATAGCTTTCAAAACATGAAATATTAAGTTAGTTTGCAATGCACGTAACACCCCATTTAAACAAAACACTATTTAGTCACTTTTTGCACAGTTAATTAAATTATAAAACTCTTAGAGAATTTATATATTAAATTTATATATTATATATCCAATAAAATATTTTAAAATTAATTCAATATATTTCATAGGTATAAGATAAGAACAAACCCAATTTTATGCATAAAAACTATATTTTTATAAAGATGGTTTTTTCGTCTTTTAATGGAGAAACTATTTTAAATCTAAATTTTGGAACTTTTATAAATTTTATATGTAAAAATAAAATTCATTTTGGAATTAATAATTTAAAAATTATATTATGGTGAATTTTTGGTATTTTTCTGAGAAGTTTTATTTTTTTTTTGATAAATAGTGAAAAATGTTGCATTTTAGTTGAAAACTGCCTTTTCATTTAAAAAATTATTAATATTAAATTATATTTTAAATTGGTTTTAAAGTAAAAATAGATAAATTATTCATATATTAATCCAATTTAGTTCATTGGTATCATTTTTAAATTTAATTTAGATGTAAAAACTTAATGAGCTTTTCAATATTTTCACTTTAAAAACCAGCTTTCTCGCCACGTCTGTGGGATTAGATTTAAATTTAATTTTTCCAATTAGGTGAATTGAATTTGGAAAAATAAATATACACGTTTTTAATCATTATAATATTTATATTCTAATAATATCAACTTAGTTTTTGACCAAAATTATTAGTTAAAGTAATTAAAATTAAATACAGCGATTAAGGTAAAATTAAACTTAACAAGGGACGAAACCTTAAACATAAAGGCCAAAATGACCTATACACTTATCCAAAATCCATTTTTCCAATAGTTAAACAATATAACCTATTGGTTATAATTTTATGAGTTATTGGGATACAATTTCATGAAAGTAACTTATATAATAAGTTAAGTAAGGAAAAAAGATAAAAAAAAAGAACCCTCATTACCTTTAATAATTATAAAGCATTGAGATATGGAAAAAACAACATATTTTTTGTTATACATATCCTTTTAAAAGATAAATAAGTTATTTTTATCATAATTATTTATAATTAATTTTTATAGATGAATTAGTAACATTAAATTCTTAACAAACGCTAATACATGGATTATTTAGTTAATAATTAAATAAAATAAATGATTCTAAAAACATTAAAAGTAAAGTAAATTTAATGAATTATTATGTTAAATTAATTTTTTAGATGAATGTATCATGTTAAAAATATATTAAATTAATATATTTTAAATCCATAATTGTCTTGATATTTTTAAATTTAAATTAAGTAAATAATTTCAAAATTAACATTAGTATTATTTTATAATAAATGATATTTAATTAAAAAGAATTAAAATTAATAAAAATTATATTTTCAAAAAAATGACTTTTAAATGTTAATAAATATAAAATATGGTCTATAAATGGACCAATTGATCTTTTATAATGAACTAATTAAACCCTAAATAATAAAACATTAATAGCATGGTTTGGGTTAAGGCAGTGTTTTTACGTGTTACGTGTGCCTGTTTTAAAAATTAATTTTCAACACACATGAGATATTTATTTTTATAAATTATATTTAATATTAATAATTAATTTTTTCTATATTTTCTAATAAACCTCACTTTAATTTAATCTTAATGGTTAAATTTCTTAGGTTTGAAAAATAGTTACCTTAATAAAAACCAAAATAGTAAAAGTGGGGAAACTTAGAAATTAAGGAACAAAATTTTAAGAATGATTTTATTTTTGTGTGTTTTGAGTGTTTATTGACCATAATTACCCTCTAATACATTATTTTTCATTTTGTAATCATATGAGATAAGGGAGACCCCCCCCCCCATAGTGTTTACCTTTTGGTATTTACAAGAATGTCACCCCTCCTCCAATAAAAAAAAGGAATTCACTCTTCCCATTCCTCAAACATATCAATAAACTTTGTATCATCCAAAACCTAACCAAATAATCTCCAAAAATCCCTCCCATAAATATATAAGCCTCACTTTTGGCATAAATCAACCCAAGAAATTCCTTTAGTGTAAACCAAAAGAAGTTACCCGAAAAAGAGGTTACATTCTTCAACAATCACTACTGTTTTATTTCTTTCTCAAATCATTAAATTATTCTTATTACATGATTATATAAAAACATAAGTATCCTAAATATAATTATATGTTGTTATGTTAATATTTATACCTACACCTATATACACTTCCATCAAATGGGTAACAAAATTGTCGTTCGTGCACGGCGAACTGTTGCCTCGCGAAATAATTTCATTCATTTTTCCTTTACTGCCTCTCATGGTTGGGAATTATGATGGAAAAAATATTTTTATATGATATTTATGATTCATTAATACTTATTTAATTTTTATATACACATACCTTTATTCTTTCCATTTTATGTAAATATGATAACATCGTGTGTGGACGTGTGGACTACCGCCTCCTTAAAGTGATGTGATACGTTCACACTTTAAATGGAATGTATTAAGGATGGTTTTAATGAAATATATGTAGAATAAATGAAATTTATATGATATTAATTAAATAATTACCTTTCTGTAAGTATAATATATCATTTTCTTTAACACATTTTCACACACTGAAAAAGTGATAACATCATTCCTGGACGTGCAGACTACCGCCTCCTCGACGCGATGTGATTCTTTTTACATCACAAGAATTTTATATATAAGTATATATGATTAAATAATATTTTATTTATTATATAATTATAATTATGGAAATATAAATGTCACTTACCTTCTTTCCATAATGATCATTGAAAAATGGGAATGTTACTCATGCGTATGTACGGCCTATCATCTCCATGATTGTAACGTCGGTTCATTTTACTTAACCATATTTCATAGTTTGTTTTAAATGTATAATTAATATATAAATATTATAATTATTTCTTGATTATTATTCTTTATATGTTTATATAATGGCCCTTTTTCCATATTTGACCTACCAAAGTTGTTTTTGACACAAAAACTAAATATGGTCAAAACACCTGACGTAAACTTAAATGTTTAAATAGTTGTTTACAATATTGTAATAAGTGAAATAAAAGTAATTATATACTTAAAAAAATTTCTTAAGAAATTAAATAATTAACATAATTTTATTATTTAGTAATATTAAGATACACGTGATAATTTGGACTCAAGGTAAGGGATTTCATCTTAATTTACATTCCATTGAGACTTATTTGTTTTTATGAACCAACTCACTTTAATGTGGTGTATATACTTAAAATTTGTATTTTAATATCATTATTATATCATAATTCATAGTATTTTAAGTTTAAATGTGAATTATATCACCTAAGGGTTTTAACATGAAAATTACCAAGTGGTAAAAGGTATATTTACAATCTCACTTTCTTTTTTGATTGTTAACTTTCTCTTGAAATGATCACTTTATTATAATAATTTAAATATAAACATTCTTGGTTGATTTATATTATTATTTTCTAAACCATATACCATTTTTACATATGATTTTCACTTTTACAGTTATTTGATTAACTAAGGAATTATTGATAAATATGTATCTTTTATTCAATATGGATATTTTATCAAGAATGTTGTTTATTAATTAAATCGATTACTCAATATATGAGTAATGATTTTGATAAGAACTAACAGGTGGGGTCCATAAAATATAACTCCTCGATGGATTTATAGGTTCTCATGAGACAAATAATTTTTCCAAATTAAATGAAGTTCTACCCGTAGTTTTAAACCATCTTGTGAAAGGTATTAACAGTATAGGTTTTTGTGTGCCTCAGACATGAAGTTCAATAATTAAGAATTTATTTTATATATATTTTAGTTATTATTGTTATTATCCATGATATTTTCATATGATAAAATCTATGGATGAATTTCATTCTTTGTTTATTGACTAAATGTCATGTGTTATATTTATTTACCTTTCTATATTGATTGTGACTTATCCAATTATTTAAATGTCATGTGTCTTCAGTTATTTACATTTCCATGTTGGTTTATTCTTATTGATTCATTATTTATTCAACTTTAATTACCCTTACTGAATATTTGAGATTACCCTTATTATGTTTCCCTCCCCCAAGTTAGGAAGAGGAATCCTTTGAATGAGTGTCAAGGATGCTGAGCTTTTACTTATGTTACTCTTTATTTTATTTTCCCAATGTATTATGGGTATGATGTATGTAATCTGGTTTTCCAAAACTGCTGAACTATTCAATAATTTAAGATTTGATTCCTTGTAATCATGCCAATGTAATAAATTAATGCACCAGCTCTGGACTTCTAGGGTCGGGGCATTATAGTATGGGACTCCCACGGTCCCCTAGATCACATCCATCTCAAAACACAGGCCACACTCAATGAAAGAATCCTTAATCGAAAACTCAACACCCAACCCAAAACAATACAACTACTCTACTATAAGGGAATCCATAAAGATATAATAGGAAACCCTACAAGGGACTCCTCTATCACATCTAAACCATGGGAAAATCATAACATAACAAACATCTCTAAACGGACCTCAATGGACAACCCCTGATCCTTGATCAACAGTACGCCCGAAATGGAATCCAAAATCATAATCACAACCATTAGGAAAATCCTAAAGAGTCCCTTTTACTCTTATAAATCCACATCTCAATAGAAAGATATCACATATGACACTCCACTATGTCAACCTAGCATAAGGGTTCCAACTAAACAAGACCCAAAGTTACCAGGTCTAAACCTCAACTACTCAAAGACCTATATGTTGGTCATATTTCCCAAGGACCATCCCAATAAAACTCAATAAAAAACTCCTTTATAATTATTAATCTAGAACAATATTATATTTGGCCTTTAGGGTGTCATCCAAATAACTTCAATCAATCCCCTTGACACCATATGTGCCTAGTTGTCTAAAAACTCCCACTACAATAACCCAGATTTTCTATGAGATAAGGAACCTTTTATTTTTTATTTAGTTCCTTATTTTTATTATTTTATGAGTGATTAATGTGGTTTTAGGAGTTTAAGGAGTGTTTGAGTCATGTACATATCCTAGATCCCTAGGGTTTGGAAGGAGAAACTGGGTCACATGATTAGTAAAAATCGTGCTTCCCAGGCTGCACAGTTTGATGAAACCATGCAGGGTGATCCGATGCACTTTCTAGGGATGGGTAGTTTGAGGAAACCATATAACTCAGGCTGCATGCCCATGTGTTTATTTCATACTTTTAAACAGAGGGAAAATGAATTTTTGATGCATGGTTTTTCTAAATGTGTGCCATGATTGTGCGAGAAGGGGTGTCAGGAAGTGAACCTTACATGGTTGGTGCACAGTTTAGACAATTGTATAGCCAAACCATGTAACCCTTTAATGATGGGTAAATAACCCCTTTTCCCTTATGGGTTTTACACATTTAAACCCCTCTCCCATTTTTCTTATTTATCTAGCAGCAGCCACCCCTCTCTCTCGTTTGAATGTCCCATCCAAGCCTAACCTATCCTTTGTAATATCTCTCCCATATTTACTTCAATCTATCTATCATTAGTCTTGTTGAATATACACTAGTGGTTTATTTATTCCTAATTCACCTTTATCCATTTCTCTTCATCTCAATGAAGTTATTTTGGTACGAGCTCATATGCCCAATTTTCAAGGTATTTGTCTATTTACTCAATTTATTCCATTTTATCCCAGATTAGAGGCCAACAAAGGATGACAATTCAACTACCAATATGAGGTAGTTGGTCTCATGATTTTCCCTCAAATCCTTGGTGTTTATATGTGTGTGTGTGTGTGTGTGTTTTGTGTCGTGCACCAGATTTTCTGATCGATTATTATTAAATGAATTAATTCTTAAATTAAATGGGTAGGATTGACTTAGATGACCCATGAGACCCATTTAATTATCATTAATGGTTTAAGGACCTTGAATTTGACCACCCCTTTGGGTGTGTTGCTTAAATGGATAAAACCACCATGGGTGGACTAGGAATTTGGTTAACCTTTTTAGGTATGTTATTTTACCCCTATATTATGGGATGTTAAACGAATTGAATTACATGTAAAATGAATTAAATAGAAGAGGTAAGGGAAGACCATGTCCTTATTCCTTTGTCCATTTCCCTTCTCACTTAGGCTTGATATGTTCTTTATATCCAATTTTCCAATTAAGATAAATGGGAGGATTCATAGATGTTAGGACTTATAAGACTATGATTTGTTTTGATCCACCTTCTAAGGTGAGTTAAATTGATTAAATAAGAATAATGGTTAGCTAATCTATGTGAAATTAAATGGTGCAGTTAGTCTTGGTCCCATGACCATTTTTATTGCCACTCCAAGAGTGAGAGGTGGGTTATAATTTAGGATCTCCATAGATAGACTCTTTGGGATTGAATAATTAAATGATTATAATGAAATTATAATTATACTCCTTGTGTGACACATGGGTTATCATATGAACTCCATGGACAAACTCATTTGGAAGCTATATTTTATGTGCCTAAGTGATACTAAGATGCCTTTGTGGATTGTCAAGGGTAGACTCATATGGAAGACTGTTATTATGCCACGAGTGATAATTGGACTCCATATGTTGACTTCCAAAGATGGACTCAGATGACCAATCATTATGTATTCCATGAGTGACACTTGGGCTCCTGTTTTGGACCACAAAGGGAGGACGTAGAGGTTGGTGACTTTATACCACACCTAGATTGATACCATGGTTATTATGAAGAATTTCTAGGATGGGCTTGTAAGGTGATAGGTTCATATATGTCTAGAGCGATACATGGGTTCCAAATTAGGAATTTCATGGATGGTATTAGGTTTATTTGAAATATTAAATGAAATGATTATATGGTGTGTCTACCAAGATAAAACACAAGATTGAATTTGGTCATAGCCTTACATTATATTATTGAGAACATTTTATATACTTATTGATCAAATATGATTCATAGGGTATTCTTGGGATATGATCTAGGTCCCGATACTTTATTATAAATTAAATCATGATTGAATAGTTACTCAGATATATTCCAGATTTGGTCAAAGTAGGTAGCAGGGGATGGGTATTCCATGGGAATACAAACCTATGTGAGTTATTTACATACCAAACTTCATTTACATCTTTATTATTACTTTCACACTATTTATTATATATTCATAGACTATATTTCATTAAACACCATTGGTGGTGGACTACTAAGTTTATCTCACACCCTATATGGGCCATTGTTTGGTACCCAGATATACTTCATGGATGTAGGTAGGGACAGGGGCAAGTGCCTGATTTTCAATGCTTGATTTATTGTAGCATGGGAGTGAGGAAGCAAAGGACTGATCTATGGATTGTGATGCTATCTAAAGATTGTATTTTGGTATTTTAGTTCTTTTGGTATAATTTTATGTATATGTACCTGCTTCCATGTCATTTTTTATTTCCTTTTGTATAGCATTCCATGATCATCATTTTGTATATGACATTGATGGATGTGATTACTTGGTTATTTATATGATGGATGTTTACTCTTCTGCTGGTTATTTATATGTTATTCTTATACTATTGATTGATATGATTATATTGTTGTGATACACTCTAATCATGAGGTTATAGTCTCCCCATTATTCCACCATGGACCATCACTGCTAGTTGGTAGCCTCTGGCATGTGGGGCGGCATGCTTGAGGTCATGTGGCCAACCGAGTTCAGTTATTATTGAGTGAACTGGGTCTGGCATGTCACAAAGTGGTATCAGAGCTCTTCTATTTTTTCTTTCCTTACTAGTTGGGATGGTATAAAGGATAAATAGGACATGTTGGAATTTGGTTATGAGCCTATGTTTGGGAGTATCTGACCCACGTACAGTGAAAAGACAAAATACCTAGGATGGGACATGTTGTTATGGATTGTTCTTATTACAGTTTCATTGATTTCACTATTGAGTGATGCATTTGATGTTTAATTTTCCTTATGACTATGTATTTTTACCATTGGCCTTTATGGAAAGGAAGTAATTCATCATGCATCATCATAGGCACTTCATGATTTATATTTCATGCATATGTCATGCCATGTTTCTATTACTATGTGCATTACTTGTGGAATGTTTTGGTTCCTTTATTTCTTTATCCATTAAATTGTTTTAACATTTCATGAAATTTTGAATAAATAATTCAATGCGATTAAATGGATTCCAAATTTCAATTTATAAGGTGTATGGGAACTTATAAATTGGAAATGGTGATCATATAATTCAACCATTTAAGAGAATTTATATATAAATGATAATGGATCTAAATGAAAATGAATTATAAAATGAAATGGTCACTGTTAAATAGGGATTCCCATTTAAATTTAAAAGATAATTTCCTCTATAAATTACAATTGAAACTATCTATACTGGGACCTTTGAATTATAGTAGAGAACTTGACCCTGAACTGACCTTAGTAGTGGGCAGTGGGTAGTGTCTCTTTCTTTTCTTATGACCTATATGTCACCCAGACCTAGCTTTAGGAGTAGGCATAGGTATGTGAATTTTATATAGGGATTATTGTACCTATCCTATTATTATATATGTACTTTTAGAAATTTTTCAATTTTTTATTAAGGCACGTGTTTGGAATTTATAGAGATATTCCACCATGATGGCCTCAAGTTGTGTTCCATAAGGGTGGAAATGACCATGCTCCGGAGGTAGTGGGACATGGACCACCAGTAGAACCCCCAATAGTTCCTCTTATAGCCCCACCAATTATACCTGATATGGGTGTTGATTCCTAGTTTCGAGATGGGTTCCTATGCTATATATAAATTGTTCAAGGATCCCTATGACCTACTTCAACTATAGCAGAGTTGACGTGTGAGTTTCATCAGTAGAATCCACCCAAGTTTTTAGGGTATGAAGGTACATAGGTTATAGAGTCATGTTTAGAGGCCATGCTATTGATTTTCAAGCATCTCAAGGCACCTCCTGATAGGATAATGAATCTAACTACATATTTTCTTTTTGTTTTTTCTAAGAGATGGTGGGACATTATTACTCAGACAGGTCATTATTAGTATATGGTTTGGATGTATTTTCAGATGGCCTTCTATGATTATTTCTATTTCAAGATGTTGAGGGATGATAGAGCCTGAGAGTTTATGCTCTTAGAGTGGGGCACCTTATTTGTCATGGACTATTCATCCCATTTTATGAAGCTCCAACATTTCATATCTATTTTTTTAGGTGAAGAGTAATATGAATCTCGGTGATTTGAGGATGGTATTAGGTATGACATATGATCATGGGTGAATATCTTTCGGCTTACTATAGGATCTATAATAGTGAATCAGTCACTTATTACTGAGCATAAACTAAGAGAGGCTGGGGTGTGATCCAAGGTGGTTCAAAACCTATATCTGAAACTACATCATCTAATACTAGGAAGCATCATTTAGAGCTTCCACATTGTGATATAAGTAACCATAGTACATATTTAGGAAATAAGTTGAGGTGCCATCAGTGCGGTAGGCTGGGACATACAAAATGTGATTGTACCAGGGACCCAGTCAAGTTTTTTTCTTGTGGAAATATGGGCCATCTGCAGTGATTTTAAAGATATTTTCCTTTATTATATAGTGATAGGGGGTCTTCACCGACTTCATGATCAGGAGTGGGGTCATTAGATTCTTGTTAAGTAGGGAGCTAGAGTGCGGTTGGCCGATCAGGCCGAGGAGGTGTTCATGGCCGGGGTGTCCACACACTAGAATTACAATGTCAGTATATTAGACCTTCTCAGTGTATCTAGGATATATATCAAGGTTACGGATCAGGCCAGATGTATTTAGTGCAACCAATACTTGAGGAGTAGAGTTTCAGACCTTCAATAGTGAGAGGTACAATACTAGTGGAATCTACATTAGTATCTTCTCCTTTAGATACATGGGTTTATCATTCTTTCATATTTGTTTTTGTTTTGAAGAATCTTGGGCTTGATGTTTAGTTTTCATATGGTGTGATGACACTTGATACTTCGTTGGTGATACGATCGAAGAGTGTACACCAGTACAGGGAGTGTCCCCTTGAGATGGGTGGGTGTCGATTTGTATGGGACCCCTTTTTCCTTGATATGACAGGGTTTGATATCATACTCAAGATGGATTGGTTGCTTCCCTATCATTCTTACGTTGACTACAATTACTAAAGGGTAACTTTCACATCACCATAAGGTGCAGTATTTATTCACAAGGGTGAATTCGATGTCTAGGCGAGCTGAGATGTACCCGAGCATCATGGGTTGGGTAGGATAACAGCCCATATTTCTAGATTATATTTGAATGATTGGGAAATAAATCAGGAATATTTCCCTCTAGTGGTATATCATTTCATGTATTTATTCCCAAATTACTTTTTCAAACTACCTCCTAAGAGGGAAGTAGAGTTTTCTATCAAGATAGTGTTTGGAGCTACACCGGTAACCATTCTTGTAACACCCTGAACCCAGAATCCAGGAGTCAGTGTATTATTGAAATACATTGGCATGATTATAAGGAATAAAATCCCAAATGACTTATCAGTTTATCAGTCTTAGAAAATATATCACATACATTAACTTTACATTACAATTAAAAACATAATATTCAACATAGATAATTCATTGAGGACACCATTATTCTCCTAGCTCAACCCTGCATATCAATCATAAATCACTTATTATCATCCTAGGAAAATAAAACATAATAATGTGGTGAGATTAGATTCTTAATAAGGGTAAACAATATAGCGGAATCTATCATAAATAAGCATAAACTTTTAAAGAAATATATAAAACTAAAACACAAGCCTTTTAAACATAATCTTGAGAATATTATGGCAATAATAAATCAAATACTTTCATTTAAACATCCACATAGATATTATTATAGTAGAATAATCACATTTATAATCATTAAATAATCTCATAATGATGGAATTCATAATTCTAGATGTCTGCACTATCAAGATATATCCTCAAGATAGCTACTATCAAGATCTATCCTCTTGAAAGTTTAAGTCTGTGGGTAAAGCCTCATCTGATTTGTGTCAAGATCTATCCTCCTGACAATGTTAAACTTCTTGGAAAACAAACATGAAGGGTTTTTCTCCAACTAATTTCGTCTCATGAGACCCATCGATGCATCTAGGGTCTTTCATTAATCAGTCCCCAACCCGTAGGGCTTTCATTAACTGATCTTGAACCCATAGGTATTTCATTAACCAGTCCCCAACCTACAGGGCTTTCATTAAGCGGTCCCTAACCCATCACTTACTAAGTCCAATATATTCCTCTTATGAAAGGGTTAAAACATAACCAACATAAACATTCATATTAAAACTATCATATGAAATGTTAATACTTTAACCATAAACCATGAATGGTATGAAAATAGAACATCTATAGTCAAACATATCATAAAACCTTCAATACAATATGTTATATTGTATCATAAGTAATCCACCTAAATTAAGCATAAAATCCAACAAAGGATGTTGACATAGATGAAAATAATCTAATAAAATCATTAAAACTCTTTGAGAGAAATATCCTTTTTCACTTTGAAATCATTTAAAAGTCATGCAATTATAAAATAAAACATTTATTTTGAAAATAACCTTGTGATATTTTAATGGAAATACAAAATTTTAAGGCATCTTAAAGGTATAAAATAGCCTATCGCGCCGTATAAGTTAAAAAACATTCTTTCCTTAATTTTTTGAAAAGTTCGTAAAGTGCCTCATTTGGAATACGACAGAAAGATTCCTTTCAAAACATTTTATAAGAAGTAAAACATGGGTAAAAGTGACTTTAAACAATTGTTGATAATATTTTGAAATACATTTTTAAGAAATATGGACATGGATGATAAATGTGTCCCAGTCGATACGTACGTATAAATAACATCGGATAATAATGAGATTGTGAAATTAACCCTTACCTTATACTTTCCTTTAGTCGAGGGTGTATTGGCCTCTTGTATAATGGTAAAAGAATGTTATTAAATTATAACAAGACCATATCCATTTTTATTATATCATATATGATCCTCTTATATCATTTTGTTAATAATATTTCAGTATTACTATTGTTTAGGGTGTTAACTGGTTCGTTTTCCTATGCAGGTTTTGTCATGTAAGTCATGTT
Organism: Viscum album; assembly: GCA_963277665.1. Lineage (NCBI taxonomy): Eukaryota > Viridiplantae > Streptophyta > Magnoliopsida > Santalales > Viscaceae > Viscum > Viscum album. The sequence continues at coordinate 74,876,360 of OY728163.1, read as the reverse complement.
TCTTATGAATATGATATATTTTATTCATGTAAAGAATGATATTAAGTTAATAAACATTATATCTACTCATCATGTTAATTTTATAATCATTCTTGAATGGTTAATGTGGATAATGAATCTCATCGCATCGTGGAGACGGTAGGTCGTATGTACGCACGAGCGATGGTATCATTCCCTTAATGGTTAAATGGTATGGAATTAGATGGTATATTAACTATACAGAATCATCATCATTTCATATTAATTATTTATTGTAAATACCCTGATTTTCCATGTAAATTTTTTTAATTATATGGAATTATTACGAGTCTACGAAAATTGACGATGCGTGATTCTGAGGCCCGGTGTGCCTGAAATAAGTTTCTGAACTTTTTTTAAGGTGAGTTCAGTAAACGCGTGAGTTGAGTTTTATAACTTTTGAACTGGTGTTTTGATTAAAAATCTGAGGACACCATTGAATCCGCAGCGACGGGATTTTCTTAAGGGAGAATTCACATTGACCGCAGTAGTTCTGGAGAAAAAGTTAAGTTTTGGGACTTTTTAAAAAGAAAAAAATAAAATAACTTTGTTATTTTATTTTCATTCTTTCCCTCCAACAGACAAGCAAAAACGTAGGACCAGCGACGTGTCAAGCCAATAAATGGATTGACCCTTCAAACTTAAGTAACGACGTCGTTGAGGAATTGGGAAGGTTTCTAATTAATGATCCCCCATTAATTCCCAATGTCATTACTTACCCTCCCCCTCGCTTATTTATATGGAACTTGGGGAGGGGTTTCGGCACAGCTTTGCCAAGAAACAAAGTGTTGTTAAAGTGTAGAGACACCAAATCCTTGGAGGATGGAGTCGATTCCAGCGGGAGGTGATGAGTGACCCCAAAACCTCGAATTGGAGATCGACAATCGAGCGATGGTGTTGGAGGCTAGTTGCAGGGATGGAAAACACCAACCCACTTCCTCAACTGTGGTCATTTCTCCATCATTCTTGAGGTATGGGTTTGATCCTTGTTTAAATTCAAGTGAATTTCTTGAACCCTTCAATCCTCCCACGTGATTACGAACTAACGCAGAGGGTGCAGGCCTAACGAACCCATCCCAAACCCTCCGCTACTTTGATACCATTGCGCCCTCCGTGGAAGACCGACGGTGTGGTGGCACTAACCGGCTATGAAGGAGGAGGCGCGCCAACGCACACTGCAAGCGGAGGCCATGGCACTAAGCTGCGGCGGTCATCGGAGCGGTCGGTACCAGTTGGCCGTGGAAAAGGAGGAGCGCGATGCCACACGACGCCGGTGAGCAAAGGGGTTGTGGCTCGTCAGCCATGGCGATCGGAGGAGGAGGCCGCCACATCGGCCGGCCATGAAAGGGGAGGCAGCGCGACCAATGTGCCACCGGAAAATGGGGAGGCGGCGCAACCAGTGCGCCGCCAGCAAGCAGAGGGTCACGGACAAAGTTGAGGCCAAAGCCACAGACAGGGGAGGCAGAATCCATGCCTCCGGTGGTTTCCATGGCAACCGGGCGGCGCCCACGTGGTGCCTCCATTTCACAAAACCGAACAGCCTCTAGGCCATTTGGAATATCATGTGGTTCCACCCCCCCCCCCCCTGATAACTCGAGCAGACAGCAGATCACGCCCCCCTAGGGGCCGCTCTTTATGAGGCTGGGCCGCCTTCCCAGCGGGCTGCCTACCCCACGGGCCACGCGCCTGGTGGGTCGCGCCCCCCTTTCAGGTTGCACCCCCTTGCGGGTTTCCCCCTTGCGGGTTTCCCCCTTGCGGGTCGGGCCGCCCCTTTGTAGGATACCCTTGCGGGCTTCCCTATGTGGGCCACCCCCTTGTGGTTCGGGCCACCCCCTTGTGGGCTAGGCTAGACCTTAGCCCAGCGGGCCGAGCCCCCCACGGCCCCGCCCAAACCGGGTCAGGCCAGGTCGGCCCGACCGGGTCGGACCAGACCTGGGGCCAACCGGACCCAGAAACACCTAATGGAACATATCTTGAGAACCTAATGCCTGTTTTACAAACCATCTACAGTGTTGGGATCCTTGGATCGAGACAGTCCTTTTGGTGTACTTCACTTGAGTTATGGAGACAGTTGGAGTACGACCGAGTTGGATCGAACCTGAATTCAACCGGACCCTCGGAGCTAAAACGCTTATAACTTATATATTGTACGTCCGATTGATGCATCGTATGTCGTGTTGGAACCCTTATTACATGGTGGTCCTTTAGTTTACTCCTTTGTGGAGCTTATTGGTGGTCGAGGTATGACCAATATCTCAAGAGGTAGATTCTATAGAACTCGAGCGCATCGGGTGCGAGGAATCCTGTGGTAGGCTATAACGTGAAGAAAGAACATCGATCCTGTGTGGGTCAGAATCTATCGATCCTGTGTGGGTTAGAAACTATTGATCTTGTGTGGGTCAGCATCTATAGATCATGTGTGGGTCAGCGCTCAGTGATCCTGTGTGGGTCAGTGCATACCGATCCAGTGTGGGTCAGATCCTGTGTGGGTCAGTGGGTGTTAGTTACCTATTGATCCTGTGTGGGTCAGAAGCAGTGCTAATTAACATAATAAGATGATATAGCTTTTGAATAATCATTTTTACTTCTGTACTTAAGTTATACCTGATGTGAGATGAGTCTTTTACCTTCGTGGTGTTGTCTTTGTGGTGTTACCTATGTGGTACTTCTACCTTCGTGGTGTTACCTTTGTGGTATTCTTCCCTCATGTATGAGATGAGTATTTCTTAATAACTTAGGTATATGTATGGGCATATACCTAAATAGATTTTATGTCTATTTCTTCATGCTTGATATTGAGGTCTTTCTTTGTGGTATTTCCTTTGTGGAACTCTAGGAGACCTATGGGGTCTCAGGTTCCCTACTAAGTATCATTGTACTCATCCCTGCACAGGCTACAACCACACATTTTTGTGTCTTGTGTAGACGATGGACAACATTGATCGAGGCTGAGGGATCCAGGACTGGATAGTACTCAGAGGTGGACTAATTGGAGTGACATGACGCAGGGACTACTGATCGTGATTTGTACCTACCCTTCAGGTAGGATACTCAGTGGATGATCCAGGAGTTATTTTCCCCTTTTCAGTTGTATTGTACTTTTCAGTTGTACTTGTACTTTTATAGTTGAGCTTGTATTCTGACCCCTTTTACTTTCAACACTCTTTTTACTACAACAGTTTACTTAGTGGTTACTTATTATTGTGTTCTTGGACCGTGTGTTTGTACAGGTTAAAATCCAATGCCTTCCTATTTTAGGGATACACCTTTCTGGTGCTAGTTACCAGCCCCTGGCCTATGGAAGGTGGGCTTAGGGAAGTCACGGCACAATACCTGAGGGATAGGTCATGATAAAGTAGTATCAAAGGAGTCTATTCTACCGAAGAACTAGGACTTTGATCTTTTCTATGTGGAAACAATGTTAATTGTTATGAGTGTGGTTTTTAGTTTGGGGAATTCAGTGTTGGTGCGGCGGCCGACATATCCATACACCAGGACCCTGACTTCTAATTTGTGACTTAGTGCATGAAAACACTGATTGTGTGTGTTTTGAAAAGTTTTTCTTATGATCTCTTCGAGTCATCTCACCAGGTATGACTTATTGACCATGGAACACCTGTATTCTTTCAGAATGCCACCACGTAGACATCCATCCAGGATTCCTGAGATAGTACTGGATGATGGTACATCGAGCAATGAGGCCTCGGTGCAAGGCCCTCTTACAGCGTTAGCACCTTCAGGTGGTATACCAGCAGCACCACTACCCATTGGGTAGTCATTGCCAACAGCACCACCAGAAGAGGTTGCACACCAACTGAGTGTGTTGCACAAATTTTAGCGGCAGAGGCCTCTGAGGTTCCAAGGTGAGATGGACTCGCAGGTGGTTGAGGATTGGTTGGAGGTTGTGGCCAGAGTTTTCCACCTAGTTGGGACACAATCTGACCTTATGGTGATCCTAGAAGCTAGTCTTTTTCAAGAAGTAGTAGGGAGATGGTGGAGCTTGATGCTCGAGATGCACGATGAGGTGACCCTAATCTGGGAAGACTTCAAGAGCCTTTTCAGGGCAGATTTTATCTCAGTGACCTTATACTCTGTGCGTATATAGAAGTTGCTACACTTACAGCAAGGTAGCATGACTGTGGCCTAGTACTCAGTGAGGTTCATTAATCTCTCCTGCCACTCCACCAACATGGTACGGACCCTTTCTTCAGGACCTGGACCTTTGATCAGGGTCTCTAACAGGAGATCAGAACATTGATGATATCATTCAGCATTTCGATGCAGGTTGGGGTGCTAGAGAGAGCGCTCTTGGTGGAGAGCTTCCTAGCTGAGTAGGCACTGACAGTAAGAGCCACCACCGAACGTCAGGTAGCAGAGTCATATGAAGTAGGTATTAGGTGGATAATACAGGGGCCCAAGTGGGCCAGGCCTTTTAGTGGATGACCTTAGGATACAGGGTCGGTGGTGAGGGGATCATGGTACATAGGAGGATAGCTAAGGAGCAGGCAGTGCTACTCGAGTGGCGGATAGGGTCACATGGCACGTGACTTCCCAACCCGCCGTACGGATGACCAGAAAACGGTTGAGGGACCGCCGAGGAAGAGGCAAAGATTCGATCAGGGAGGTCCGCAGGTAGTAGGTGGACATGGCAGAGGAGTTGGCCATACAGTAGGTGGTGTTCTATGATTCAAGGTTCTATCGCCACCACCACCAGGTGGTCCACCCCGACCACAAGGAGTAGGTGGACAGGGATGAGCTCATCTCAAGGCAGCTGAGGCTTATGGCCATGGCGCTTTGGAGATGATTAGAGGTACAATCTGTGTCTAATCCACCTTAGCTTCAGTAATTATAGACAAAGGTTCTAGTCACTCTTTTATTGTCATGGCCCTCGTTCGGAGCTCGGAGATTCCAGTGGATCCGTTGGATCGATCCTTGTAGATAGATACTTCTACAGGAGAAGATTCAACAATTACATGTTGGTTCTAGCAGTGTGAGCTTACTCTAGGAGGAGAGAGCTTTAGATGGTATTTTCTAGTAGCGACGTCGAGGCCTTACAACGTCATCTTGTCTATGGACTAGTTATCCACAGTCCATACCCAGATTGACTGTATTAGGAACAAAGTGTGGTGTGTCCGTGAAGATGGGACCAGGTTTTTATTCACCTGTGAGAAGGGAGCCTTTGCAGCACATGATGGACTTACCTAGAGGAGGGTGTAGTCGATCACACATTAGTTGGCCAGCCTTACCCCCAGGACAGTTGATGTTGAGAGTTTGAGTTATCCTATAGTGGTGGACCATTATGCCGATGTCTTTTATGATGATGTTTCGAGACTACCTCCACGTAGAGAAGTATACTTTTACATCGACATTTACCCCGGGACAGCACCGATATCTACACCATCATATCAGATGGCTCCTGCGGAGCTTCGTGAGTTACAGGTACAGTTGGACTTATAGAGGAAGGGGTTCATAAGGCCCATTGTTTCTCCATTGGAAGCTCTGATTTTGTTTTCCAAGAAGGCATATGTAATTTTGAGACTCTGTGTGTACTATCGGCACCTGAACTAGGTGACCGTGAAGAATAAGTATCCACTTCTAAGGATTGATGATCTTTTCGATCAGCTGAAGGGAGATCATTGGTTTTTTAAGATAGACCTCAGATCAGGATATCATCAGCTCAGAGTACGAGATGAGGATGTGCAGAAGACAGCCTTTAGATGTTGGTATGGACAATATGAGTTCTTGATTATGCCTTTTGGCATGACCAATGCCCCAGCAGTGTTCATGGGACTCATGAACGGGATCTTCAAGCTATACCTCGATTGCTTTGTGGTGGTCTTCATTGATGACATCTTGATATACTCAGCAACAAATGAGGAGCATTCCTATCATCTACAGATAGTTCTGGATACACTCTGAGAGCACCATCTTTATGGTAAGCTCTCGAAGTTCCAGTTTTGGATACGAGTGGTCCACTTTCTAGGACATGTTATCTCAGAGGCTGGAGTTACAGTGGATTTGGAAAAGATAGAGGCTTTGATTTCTTGGGAGCCACCCAAGAGTGTGATTGAGGTGTGGAGTTTCTTGGGGTTGGCTGGATACTACCGGATATTAGTGTCTGAATTTTCCGGAGTTGTGTCACCATTTTCAGTATTGATGAAGAAGGGACATCCCTTCGTATAGATGGAGAGATGCAAGCAGAGTTTTTAGGAGCTGAGTTAGAGACTGACGAGTTCTCCCATCTTGTGGCTACTAGAAAAGGGCATAGGGTATGTAGTATAATGCGATGCATTAGGGACCAGACTTGGGTGTGTCATAATGCGGGAGCGAGAAGTGATTGCTTATGTTTCACGACAGCTGAGGCAGCATGAGAGGAACTCTACTACCCATGACCTGGAGTTAGTAGTAGTGGTCTTCTCCCTAAAGATGTGGCAACATTACATGATGAGAGAATGTTTTACAGTCTACTCTGATCACAAGAGTCTTAGGTATATCTTCTCTCAGAAGGACCTGAACCTAAGACAGTGGTGATGGCTAGAGTTCCTCTAGTACTATGACTTTGAGATAGTCTATACTCCTAGGAAGAGTAACATGGTAGCAGATGCACTCAGCAGAAGGTCTGGTCTACAGTTGTGGAGTGAGGCGATAGAGAAACTAGCCACATTGTAGATAACCTTCAAGGATAGGGATGGAGCAGCATACCTCCAGTCTATAACAGTCACCCCCCACTCCTTCAGTGGGTCAGGGAGTTGCAGCTTGGGGACATTGACTGCAAGGATTAACGTGCTCATATATCCTCAGGACAGGCACCTGATGGATTCTCTAAAGGTGGGGAGTACGTCATCCTCTTCAGAGGACGTACCACGGTACCGGTAGCGCTATGGAAGGAGGTGTTGAGCGAGTTTCATGTGTCCCCTCTGGAGGTACATCTTGGTGTGGCGAAGTTATACTAGGACCTATGGTGTTAGCACTAGTGGCTAGGGATGAAGAAAGCAGTGGTAGAGTTTTTTTCTCGATGCCTCACTTGCCAGTAAGTGAAGGCTGAGAATCAGCTTCCAATAGACTTAACGCAGCCACTAGAGGTTCCAGAGTGGAAGTGGGATGAAATTTCCATGGACTTTGTGATAGGGATTCCACGTAAGTCTAGGGGACATGATTCCATCTGGGTGATCATTGACCAACTCACCAAGTTGTCCCAATTCATACTTATCCAAGAGTAGGGATCAATAGAGGGCTTGGGATGCCTCTACGTACAGAAGATTGTGTAACTTTATGGGGTGTCATTGATGATCGTCTTTGAACGTGATGCATGATTTACTTCCCGGTTGTGGAAGGGATTATAGGAGGTGTTTGGGACTCAATTATGTTTGAGCACCACCTTTCATCCTCAGACGGATGGTCAGAAGGAGAAAACCATCCAGACACTGGAGGACATGCTTCATTCATGCATCCTAGATTTTGGATGCAATTGGGAGGATCACTTTCCCTTGGTGGAGTTCACATACAACAACAGTTATCACTCCACCATCGGTATGGAACCATTGGAGGACTTGTATGGCCAACCATGTATATCACCTCTATGATGGACAGACCCAAGGGAGTCAGCACTTATGTGTCCAGAGTTGGTACGGGATACCACTGAGAAGGTGCAGATCATCCAGGAGCGGATGAAGACCGCACAGAGTAGGCAGAAGTCTTATACTGACAGAAGGTGTAGACCTCTAGAGTTCCAGGAGGGGGACCATATATTCTTGTGAGTCTCCCCTCAACAAGATTTATGAAGATTCAACTGAGGCGGCAATTTATCACCGAGGTTTATCAGATCATTTTTGATACTTCAGAAGATTGGTGAGGTAGCATACCGCTTGGCACTTCCACCGCAGTTAGAAAGGGTGCACGACGTCTTCCACGTATCCCAGCTGAGGACATACGTGCATGACCCATCTCACATCATCGACCATGGTGAGATGGACTTCAATGATGGGGCGACATTTACGGAGGTTCCAGTAGAGATTGAGGATCCACAGGAGTGAATCCTTTGTGGGTGATCGATACCTCTAGTGTGCGTTCACTGGAAGCATGGGAAACTCCAGGAGAGAACATGGGAACAGGAGGCTCATATTTGTCCTCAGTGCCTCCATTTTTTTTCTTAGTCTATGTTGTGTCTTTCAGGGATGAAAATCACTAAGGTGGGAAGAATGTAAAGACCCAGATTTTCCATGTAATTTTTTTTAATTATATAGAATTATTACGAGTCTGCAAAAATTGACGACGCGTGATTCCGCGGCCCAGTGTGCCCGGAATAAATTTTTGAACTTTTTTAAGGTACATTCAGTAAACGGGTGAGCAGCATTTTCTAACTTTTGAACCAGTTCTCAGATTAAAATTTTGAGGACATCGTTGAATTCGCAGCACCGGGATTCACTTAAGAGAAATTTCACTTTGAATGCAGTAGGTCTAGAGAAAAAGTTAAGTTTTGGGACTTTTTAAAAAGAAATAAATAAAATAACTTTGTTATTTTATTTTCATTCTTTTCCTCCAACAGACAAGGGGCAATGTGGGACCAGCGATGTGTTAAGCCAATATATGGCTTGACCATTAAAACTTAAGTAACGATGTGGTTGGGGAATTATGAAGGTTCCTAATTAATGATCCCCCATTAATTCTCAATGTCGTTACTTACCCTCCCCCTCTCCTATTTTTATGGAGATTTGTGAGGGGTGTCGGCATAGCTTCTCCAAGCAACGAAGTGCTGGTAAAGTGCAGAGACACTAAACCCTTGAAGGACAGAGCTAGTTCTAGCGGGAGGTGATGAGCGACACCGAAACCCCGAACTAGAGATCGATGATCGAGTGAAGATGTTGGAGGCTAGTTGCGGGGATGGCGAACACTGACCCACTTCCTCAACTGCGGGCGTTTCTCCATCGTTCTTGAGGTAGATGTTTGACCCTTGTTTAAATTCAAGTGAATTTCTTGAACCCTTTAATCCTCCCATGTGATTATGAGCTAACGTGGAGGGCACGGGCCTAATGAACCCGGACCGAACCCTCTACTACTTTGCTACCCTTGCACCCTCCGTGGAAAACAGCAAGCACGGCGGCACCAACCAGCTACAAAGGAGGAGGCGTGTCGACGCACACCACAAGAAGAGGTCGCGGCACTAAGTTGCGGCGGTCATTGGAGCGGCCGGTACCGTCCAGCCACGGAGGAGGAGGATCACACCATCACATGACACTGGTGACAAAAGGGGTCATGGCTCATCATCCGCGGCGGTTGGAGGAGGAGTTCGGCACATCATCCGGCCGTGGAAGGGGAGGCGGCGCGACCAGCGCGCCGCCGGCGAGCAGAGGGTCGCGGCTGAAGCCATGTCAAAGGTAGAACCCACACCTCCGGTGGGTTCTGCGGTGACCAGGAAGCGCCCACGTGGCACCACCGTTTCACAAATCCGAATGTCCTCTGGGCCATTCACAATACCGGGTGGTTTCACTCCCCCCCCCCCCCCCTTGCCATCTCGGGCAGACAGTAGGTCGCACCCCCCTACGGGCCGCGCTTCATTCGGTCGGGCTGCCTGCCCAGTGGGCCACCCCTTTGCAGGTTACCCCCTTGCAGGCTGAGCTGGACCTCAGCCCAGTAAGATGAACCCCCCATGGCCCAGATCAGACCGGATTGGGCCGGGTCGGTCCAACTGGGTCGGACCAGACCTGGGCCCAACTGAACCCAGAAACACTTAAAGGGTCATATCTTGAGAATCGGGCATCCGTTTAACAAACCATCTACAGCATTGGGATACTTGTATTGAGACGGTCATTTTAGTATACTCTACTTAAGTTACAGAGATAGTTGGAGTACGGCCAAGTTGGATTGAACTCGAATCCAACCTGGCCCTTGGAGCTAAAACGCTTGTAACTCACAGACCGGACGTCTGATTGATGTACCGTCTGTCGTGTTGGAACCCTTAAGACATGACGCTCCTTTGGGTTACTCCTTTGTAGAGATTAGTGGTGATTGGGGTATGAAAAATATCTCAAGAGGAAGATTCTACGGAACTCGAGCGCACCGGGTGTGAGGAATCATGTGGCAGGCTGTAACGTGAAGAAAGAACATCAATCCTGTGTGGGTCAGCATCTATTGATCTTGTGGGGGTTAGAAACTATCAATCATGTGTGGGTCAGCATCTATATATCCTGTGTGGGTCAGCGCTCAGTGATCCTATGTGGGTCAGCGCATACCTATCTTATGTGGGTCAGATCCTGTGTGGGTCAGCGGGGGTTAGTTACCTATCGATCCTAAGTGGGTCAGAAGTAGTGCTACTTAATAGAATAAGATGATCTATCTTTCTACTAATCATCTGTACTTTTGTACTTAAGTTATATCTGATGTGAACTGAGTCTTCTACCTTCGTGGTGTTGTTTTTGTGGTGTTACCTTTGTGGTATTCTTCCCTCATGTATGAGATGAGTATGTCTTGATAACTTAGGTATATGTATGATCATATACCGAAGTAGATTTAATGTCTATTACTTCGTGCTTGAGATTGAGGTCTTTCTTTGTGGTATTTCCTTTGTGGAACTCTAAGAGACCTATGGGGTCTCGGGGTCCCTACTAAGTATCGTTATACTCACCCCTGCACGGGCTACACCCGCACCTTGTTGTGTCGTGTACAGACGACGGATAGCATTGATTGAGGCTAAGGGATCCATGACTGGACGGTACTCAGAGGTGGACTATTTGGAATGATGTGATGCGGGGACTACTGATCATGAGTTATACCTACCCTTCAGGTAGGATCCTCGGTGGATGATCCATGAGTTATTTTCCCCTTTTCAGTTGTATCGTAATTTTCAGTTGTACTTTTACTTTTACAGTTGGGATTTTATTCCGGCCCCTTTTACTTTCAACACTCTTTTTACTACAGAAATTTACTTAGTGGTTTCTTCTTATTGTGTTCTTGGACTGTGTGTCTGAACAGGTTAAAAGGCAATGTCTTCCCGTTTTAGGGATACGCCTTTCTGGTGCTAGTCACCAGCCCCTGGCCTATGGAAGGTGGGAATGGGGTAGTCACAGCATGGGCTCCGATGGATGGCTCGTTACATTTATATCCATTATACTCATAATTATATCCATCCAAATAAGGTATTGTTGAATAACATATTACACCATAGCGTGGAGATGGTAAGTCGTACGCACGCACGCATGGTCATATTGTAATTTGTAGGATAGATATAAGGAGGAATAAGGTTGTCCCATAATTATAAATAACTTCTTAGAATATAGATGATACTGTATTTTTTACTTTATTATGTAAAAAACATAGGAATAAGAAGTAGGAGAAGAAATTCAATTGAATTGAATGGGTTAAACAATTACCTCTTCTTCAAGTATCTTCTTTTGATTTTCACAAAAGGACTCCTTAGGTTGACGTTATGCCCAAAGTATGGCCTCTAAGATGAAGTGAGGGAAGTTGAGATCAGAAGTGGGTAGGTTTTTTATGAAACAAATGGATTTAGAGCTATGAATAAAAGAGAAGGATATGTTCCCTTTTATAAGAGAGGGGATGGTCACTTTTGGAAACTCTAAAAATATTAAACTATAATAAGACTATTCAAGATACAAATACTTAAAAATAGCCCATAAATAAAAATAAAAATATATTTTAGACCATATCATATTCCCTTGTGATTATTTAACATTTTTGTGATTTTTAAATAATTTAATAATAAATTAATTCAATAAGATATCATTATAGCCAAATTTAATACTTTTCATTTATTTTGACTTAAAATACATTAATAAAAAGTGGTAATTTGAATATAATGATTTAAAAAATCTATAATATATCTTATAGATTTATTAAATTTGTTCAACGCATTAACTAATCCAAAATATATCGAAATTAATATTATTAAAATCATTTATTCTATTTTTATGTTAATTAAGTAAATATTGTTCTGGAATAGAAAAGACTTTTAAGGTAATTATATAACTTCTAAAAATTAAAAAAAATTAATGAAACTTATTTCATTTATATCAAAATAGACATTTATATTCGTTCATATCTTCATTTTGGGCCTATGTGGATACATAAAAGATATTAAAATACAAGATAGTGATATTTTGTAACTATCTTTGATTTAAATAATATATACTTTATTTTCAAGGAAAAGTTTCCATTAAACAACACAAAATAAATGTTAATGTGATAAAGATAGAATATTATTAATCCCATAATTTTTTAAATGTGTTTTGGTGTTATTTTAAACCTTATAATTTTGATTTACCCTTAATTAATATTTTTAATTTTAATTGTGGTAATAACATTTCAAATATTAAAAGGTTATAAATTTTTACTTATATGGTATCAATTGTCCATAAATAAAAATTTTATGATATTTTAGACCATATAGTAATAATTTTTTATTTTTTAAATTATTTTTAGCATTTTAAATAATTTAATAAAATATTATTTTTATAAAATATCAATAGTGTCAATTTTGACACTTTTCATTTATTTGACTTTAAATAAAATCCAAAGAGAAAGATAAATTCAAACCAAATAATTTAATATACTCATAACATGTCATATTCACCTATATAATTTTTAGATCACCTTAATTAATTAAAATTATATTTTTTTAATATTTTTAAAACCATTCATTTGATATTTCTATTAATAAAATAATTTTAGCATCACTATTGTGTTATCATTAAGGGTAATTATTTAATCTATAAAAATTATAAATAAATTATTATAATTTATTTAATTATTTTATATTTTCATATACTATTTATAATAGATGTTATCTCCTGGTTATCCCTATATTAAAATTAATATACTTATATAAAATAAGTGTGACATTTTGTCACGCTCATTGATTTTAATAATATTTATGTTATATTCATGGAAAATTGTCCATTAAATTATTCCATTTAAAACCTTAGGTGATAAGGGTAAAATTTATTCATATAATAGGACTTTTACAGGTGTTAGGGTAATTTTATTATATTATTTTTACCTTCAATTACCCGATTTACCCGTAACTGCATTAAATAAATATCATTGTAGCTATTATTCATAATATCCAAAAAAAAATAAAAGTAATATATTAACATAATTTAGACCCAATGACTCCAAATATGGAATCAATTTTTCAAAATTCAAAAAATTGAATTTTGATAAATTAAATTAAAATTAAACTCGTTAATGGAATGAGAAAACGGGTTTTTTAAAAAGTAAAAACCATCAAAAAATTGACATGTGTTTATATATAATTTTAATGTGAAAATAATTACAATGACCATGATTATATTAAATTATAAAAAAATAATCTAATTATACTTTAAAACCAATCAAATTTATAATTTAACGCTATAAAATATTTTGATGAAAAAAGTTGTTTTTGAATTAAAATTTAATATTTTTAACTATTCATCAAAACATGAAAGTTATCAGAAAAATATCAAAAACTAAAGCAAAGTAAATTTTGACATTATGATTTTAAATAATAAGTTTATTTTTTCAAATTTAATATATAAAAGTTTCAAATATTGGATTTAAACTGGGTTCTCCATTAAAAATCAGCAAAACTGCATTTTTTGAAAAATACTTCTTTTATCCAAAAAATTATATCATATCTAAAAAATATATAATATTTATTTTTAAATTATATGGCATATATAAAATTCAAAATGTGGTTAATAATATTCATAACTTCTAATTTAATGTCCAGGTTATATATTATATTAAAAAATAAAATTTATTAACATATTAATGATTGGTAATACTAGGATTTGCATGTAACGTAATCCAACTCATTGTTGTGTGTAGCATAATCTTAACATGGTGTTGCATAAAAATAAAGTAAGCAAAAAAAATTAAATTTATTTAGAAATGAAAATATTGTAAATTCTAAGGGTGTTACATTCTACCCTCCTTCAATAAATTATGCCCACACAATTTGAAATTGCACTTAGAAAATAAAAGGTTGATAGTAAAAAATACCTTTGTGGGAAATCCACATCAAAAATAGGGTTAATAAAATATAATCTTAATAAGAGGTAAATGGAAATGTGAAGGTTTCCACCAAATTAGGCTTTCGAACAGGAGAACATTAGTGACCTGTAGAGATATAGACTTGGAGGAAAAATATAAATATTTATAGGGAGTAATTGAGGTCATAAATCACAAACAAGTGAATAATCAATGGAAAATTGAGGGCCTCAAATCCATAAATCTATCATGATTTAAAATACCATCATTTCAACAAAAATTAAGGTATTATGATAACACATTTTTGTATACTCTTTCCTAGAGTTGAGGGATAATTTTATTATCCGGAGGAGAACTCAAGAAAACTTACTTTATTCCATAAATGTTATCCTTTGTTTGTGCTTAGATCTATTTTCACTTCATTTTGTTCACCTGTATATGGATATTCAAGATGATTCTTTATTCATGAAGAACTTTTAATGAATCTTACGATCCATGATTATTTCATTTGATATTTAAATGTTTACTAAAACCAAAAATGTTAGCACATGATATCCAATAAATCATACTTAAACCTCAAACAATAATATCCAATGCTCAACTAAACCCATTCTAGCCTTAAGACTCAACCAAAATACTTCCCTCAAAATTCACTATCTAAAAAGGTCTCTACATTTACAAAATACATTATATTCTCTAAATAATGTAATTTAGCTCTTATTTTCATATACCTTTATCTCCTTAAAAACTATAATGAAATCATTCATACTTTTAAATCCATGATGAAGAAGTACTGCAGTACAATCCTTACATATCTCTTGATTCCTATAACCAGAGCACCAGTGATGAAATAATTCTTGAATCCAAATAAAAAATAACCTTAATCATTCCACTTAACTCATAAACCCTTAACTACACTTCAACCTCATATCCTTAATACCACCTTTATTTCATTTCCCTTTTGTAATCTCTTCATGAGCAGCAGTATAACCATTACATGTATAACCTTGCTAATTCTAACCATTGACCAAAACTCAAAGCACAAATCATGGTGATATTCTCATGAAGAATCATTTATAGGATCTCTAAATGATTCCATATTCTTGTTGATCCATAATTCCATCAGATTAACCTAGGTTATCCATTAACAAATCTAAAAGATGATATCTTATACTTAGACTTATCCTCAAAGTCATTCATAGGGTTATGTTTTCTAATATATGTTTTCTAAATATAATTTCCAAGGTTATTGATAAATATCCTCTGATACCAACTGTAACACCCCAACCCCAGAAGCCCAAAGTAGGTGCATTATTGTAATACATTGGAATGATTATAAGGAATCAAATCTCAAAGGACCAGTCAGTTTAGCATTCTTGGAAAATAGATTACATACATGAACTTTATATTACAATTCAAAAGTAATATACAACATACATAATTCTTTGAGAACATCGTTATTCTCCTAGATTAACCTTGTATATCAATCATAGAACACTTACTGGCATCCTGGGAAAATAAAATATAAGAATGGGGTGACATCATATGCTCAGTAAGGGTAAATAATATAGCTAAAGCTATCATAAATAATCTTAAACTTTTAAGGCAATATATAAAACTAAAACACTAGCCTTTTAAACATAATATTGAGCATATTATGGAAATAATAAATCAAATACTACCATTTAAACATTCACATGGATATTATACTAGTCAAATAATCACAGGTATAATCATTAACTAATCCCATGATGAGGGAATGCATAATGTCAAACGTCTGCACTATCAAGATATATTCTCAAGATAGCTACTTTCAAGATCTATCCTCATGATAGTTTAAGTATGTGGGTAGAAAAGTATTTTCTTTATGTCAATATCTATCCTCCTAAAAATCTTAAACTTCTTGGAAAACAAATGTGAAGGGTTTGTCATCAACTAATTTTGTCTCATTAGACCTAATTATGCATCTAGGGGCTTTCATTAACCGGTCCCCAACCCGTAGGGATTTCATTAATCGGTCCCCAACTCGTAGGGATTTTGTTAATCGGTCCCCAACCCATATGGATTTCATTAAGTGGTCTCTAACCCATCACTTACTAATTCCAATTCATTCCTCTTATGAAAGGGGTAAAACATAATCAACATAAACATTCATATTAAAACTAGCATATGAAATGTTAATACTTTAACCATAAATCATGAATGGTATCAAAATAGCACATCTATAGTAAAAAATATCATAAAAACTTAAATAAAATATGGTATATTGTATCATAAGTAATCAACCTCAATTAAGCATAAAATCCCACCAAGGATGTTGACATAGATGAAAATAATCTAATAAAATCATTAAAACTCTTTGAGAGAAATATCCCTTTTCACTTTGAAATCATTTAAAAGTAACAAAATTATAAAATAAAACATTTATTTTGAAAATAAACTTATGATATTGTAAGGGAAGCTTCAAAATTATAAGGCTACATAATGGTGTAAAATAGTTGTTCATGCCGTATAAGTTAAAAAAATATTCTTTCCTTAATTTGTCGAAAATGTCATAAAGTGTCTCGTTTGGAAAAAAATGGAAAGATTCATTTCAAAAAAATTTATAAGAAGTTAAACATGGTTAAAAGTGAATTTAAACAATTTTTGATAATATTTTGAAATAAATTTCTAAGAAACATGGGCATGGATGATAAATGTGTCCCAATAGAAACTTATGTATAAAAAACCTCATATAATAATGAGATTGCGAAATTAACCCTTACCTTGTACTTTCCTTTAGTCAAGGGTGAGTTAACCTACTATATAATGGTTAGATATTATTATTAAATTGTACCAGAATCATATCCATTTTTATGATATCATATATGATCCTCTTATATCGTTTTATTAATAATATTTCAGTATTACCATTGTTTTGGGTGTTAATTGCTTTGTTTTCCTATGCATGTTTTATCGTGTAAGTCATGTTTCTTATGCATAGAATACATTTTATTCATATAAAAAACTTTATTAATTTTATAAAAATTATATTTACTCGTATTATGAATTTTATAATCATTCTTGAATGGTTAACATGGATAATGAATCTCATCACATCATGGAGACAGTAGGTCATACATACGAATGAGCGACGGTATCATTACCTTAATGGTTAAATGGTATGGAATTGGATGGTATATTAATTATATAGAATAATAATAATGACATATTCATTATTTATATCCATTATACTCATCATTATACCCATAAAAATAAGGTATTTTGAATAAAAAATTACACCATAATGTGGAGACGGTAAGTCGTACGTATGCACGCATGGTGAAATTGTTTTCTGTAGGATGGATTAAAGGAGGAATATGGTTGTACAGTAATTATAATAACATATTAGTATATATATGATACTAGATATATTACTTTATTATGAAAACAATATATTAATAGGAAGTATAATTAGAAAAGAAATTGAATTGAATGGGTAAAACAATTACCTCTTCTTCAAGTGTCTCCTTTTGATTTGTACAAAAGGACTCCTTAGGTTAGCTTTATGCACAAAGTATGGCCTCTAGGATGAATTGAGGGAAGTTAGGAGGATAGTTGTTTAGGTTTTTGATGATCCAAATGGATTTATATGTGTGAATTAAAGAGAAGGAGATGTTCCCTTTTATAAGAGAGGGGAGGGGCACTTTTGGAAACTCTCAAAATATTAAACTATAATAAGACTATTCTAGATCTAAATACTTAAAAATGGACCATAAATGAAAATTAGAATATATTTTAGACTATATAATATATCTTTTTGATTATTTAACATTTTTTATATTTTTAAATAAATTAATAATAAATTAATTCAATAAGATATCATTATTGCCAAATTTAATACAATGTATTTAATTAGACTTATAATACATTAAGAAAAAGTGGGAATTAAAATATAATGCTTTCACACATCTATAATATATCTTATAGATCTATAAAATTCGTTAGACACATTAACTAATCCAAAATATATAAAAATTAATATTATTAAAATTATTTATTCAATTTTTATGTCAATTAAGTACATATTATTTTAGAATTGAAAATACTTTTAAGGTAATTATATAACTTCTAAAAATTAAAAAAAAATTACTAAAAATTATTTTATTTTTATCAAAATATACATTTTGATTCGTTCATAGCTTCATTTTAGCCCCTTGTGGATGCCTAAAAGATATTAAAATACAAGATAGTGATATTTTGTAACTATCTTTGATTTAAATAATATATAATTTATTTTCATGGAAAATTGTCCATTAAACAACTAAAAATAGATCTTAATGTGATAAGGATAGAATATTATTCATATAATAATTTTTTGGGCATATTTTGGTTTTATTTTAAAGCTTATAATCTTGATTTACCCTTAATTAATCTATTTGATTTTAATTGTGGTAATAACATTTCAATTATTAAAAGGTTATAAATTTTTACTTATATGTTTTAAATTGTATATATGGATATTTTATGAAATTTTAGACCATATAATAATCATTTTTTATTTTTTAATGATATTTAGGATTTTAAAAAATTTAATAAAATATTATTTTTATAAAATATTGATAGTGTCGATTTTAACACTCTTCATTTCTTTGACTTTAAATAAATTTCAAAAAGAAAGATAACTTCGAAAAAAATCATTTAATATACTCCTATAATTTCATAATAACCTAGAAAATTCATGTATAACCTTAATTAATTCAAATTAAATTCCTTTAAATATTTTTAAAACCATTTATTTGATATTTCTATTAATAAAATAATTTCTGCATCATTATTGTGTCATCATTAAGGGTAATTATTTAATCTAAAAAAATTATAAATAAATTATTATGATGTATCTAATTCTTTTATTTTTTCCTATACTATTTATAATCGATGTTAGCTACTAAATATTAAAATTAATATACTTATATAAAATGAGTGTGTGACATTTTGTCACATTCATTGATTTTAATAATATTCATGTCATATTCATGGAAAATTGTCCATTAAATTATTTTATTTCTAACATTAGATGATAAGGGTATAATTTAGTCATCCAATAAGACTTTTATAGGTGTTAGGTTAATTTTATAATATTATTTTTACCTTTAATTACCTGATTTACCCTTAACCGTGTTAAATAAAAATTATCATAGTTACTACTCATAATATCCAAAAAATAAAAGTAATATATTAACATAATTTGGACCCACTGATTCCAAATATGGAATCCATTTTTCAAAATTAAAAAAAAAAATAAGTTTCATTAATTAAATTAAAATTAATCTCGTTGATGGAATAAGAAAACAGGTTTTTTTATAAATAAAAACCATCAAAAATTTACATGTGTTTATATCCAATTTTAATGTGAAAATAATTACAATGACCATAATTATATTAAACAAAAAAATATAATCTAATTATACTTTTAAAATAATAAAATTTATAATTCAACACTATAAATTATTTTGATGAAAAAAGTTGTTTTTGAATTAAAATTTAGTATTTTTAACTATTCATCAAACCATGAAACTTATCAGAAAAATACGAAAAACTGAAGAAAAGTAAATTTTAACATTAATATTTTCAATAAAAAAATTATTTTGTTAAATTGAATATATAAAAGTTTAAAATATTGTATTTAAAATGGGTTCTCCATTAAAAGGAGGCAAAACTGCATTTTTTGAAAAATACTTCTTTTATCTGAAAAATTGATTTTTTTCTTATATCATGTCTAGAAAATACATAATATGAATTTTAAAATTATATGAAATATATAAAATTAAAAATGTGGCTAATACTATTCATAACTACTAATTTAATAGATAGATTATATATTATATTAAATAATAATATTTTATTAATATATTGTTGTTCGGTAAAACTAGGTTTTTTGTGTAACACAAGCCAACTCATTATTGTGTGCAGAGTAAGCTTAACATGGTGTTGTGTAAAAATAAATCAATCCATAAAATTATATTTTTTCAAAAATGAAAATCTTATAAATTCTCAAGGTGTTACAATTCCTCCTTAGAGGATGGCTACTACTGAGTTACAAGAGCTCAAGAGGTAGCAAGAGGATTTTGAAGCTAAGGGTTTTATATAACCCGACTCTTCACTGTGGGGTTCACTAGTCCTTTTAAGCAAGAAGGGGGATAGTAACCTCAGGATTTACATGGATCACCATCAGTTAAACTTACTTACGATTAAGAGTCGGTATCCATTTCCTTGTGTAGAAGATATCTTTGACCAACTCTGAGGAGCCAGGGTTTTCTCCAAGATTGATCTGAGATCAGGTTATCATCAAATTCATGTTATACCATCAGATATACCATTTATATCATTTCATATTATATATGGCTTATACAAATATTTAGTCACTTTTTTTAGCCTCATGAACGCGCCATTAGTTTTCATGGCACTGATGAATCGAGTTTTCAATCCATATCTAGATTCATTTTTGGTGGTATCCGTGGATGATATCTTGGTGTATTATCATAATAGACATGAACATTCCAAACATCTTGAGATCATATTAAATACACTGAGATATCATCAATTATATGATAAGATCTGGATGGATATAATTCACTTCAGGGGTCGTATTATCTCAGAGACAAGAGTATCTATTGACCCAGAGAAGGTGAGATATGTAGTTTCTGAAGAGCATCCCAAGAAATTATTTGATATACAGGGTTTCTTGGGGATAGATGATTATTAAAAGAACTTCATACATAACTTACCATGCTTAGAATAACCACTTATAGGATTGATTAAAAAGGGTGTGGAGTTTATATGGTTTGAAACCTGCAAGATGGCCTTTCAATAGTTGAATGGGAGACTAACTTCAATGTCGATCCTAATTATTTCAGATCTGAGAATAATCTCTACAGTGTATTATGATTTATATGGTATCTGGCTAGGATTAGTCCTGATATAGTAGTATTGATTCATGGAATATATGTCTCATCATTTGAGGTCGCATGAGAGGAATTACCCGATGTATGATCTCGGGTAAGATGTTGTTGTACATGCCTTGTGCTATTGGAGGCACTACTTATTGGGAGAGCATGTTTTGGTATATACAGACCACAAAAGCCTCAATTATATCTTTAATAGGCATGAATTTAATATTAATAAATGTATTTAGATTAAATACCTATATTTTTTTTACTTCTATCTTGCTTGTACGCTCGAAAAGGAAAATGCATTTATTGATACTCTGAGCAGGAGGACTTAGAAAAAAGCAGTTCAGGAGGACAATAGCGAGTGGAATCTTATGTTTCTATTTTATAAGATGAAAATAGAGGTTTATGACCATCACAAATAGTTTTTACTTTCATCATTATTAGTTATTTATTCACTTTTGGAGATATTAAAGATGGGGTAGCTATCATATTCTAAGGGTTTGGTCCTACGAGAGATCCTTGCAGTGGATAACCCACCTCCTGGTTGGATCATTGATGAGGATGAGATCTTGCACATTCATGGATGTTTATGGGTTCTTAAATATATTTGAGAGGATTTGGTGTGAGAGTCTCATGCCTCTATATGGGTAGTGCATCCTGTTCTTACCAAGATGTATTGTGACTTACGCTACCAATACTGGTGGTTGGGGATAAAGCAGAATATAGGTGGGTTTCTTACTCCGTGTTCCACCTATCAACAGGTGAAGGTATAACACTAAAAACTAGTGGGTATTTTACAGTCATTACCTATTCCTGAGTGTAAATCATACAATGACTCCATGGATTTCATGATATAATTTCCTAGATCACCTCGGGGAAATGACTTCATATAGGTGATCATAGATAGGTTGACAAAGTTCACCTATTTCTTACCTATTTGGGAGGCTTTATCAATGTATGAGCTTAGGAGGCTCTACATTTGTGAGATAATACACCTTCATATGGTTCCACATTCTATCATATTAGACAGAGATGCTCATTTCACATCACGGTTCTAGCAGGGACTGCAGAAGGCATTGGGTTCATAGGTACGACTGAGTACAACCTATCACCTACAGATTGACAGTCAGTCCAAGCATACAATATATATTTTGGAGGACATTCTCTAAGCATTCATTATTTATTTTAGAGGTTATTGGCAGAAAAACTTACCATTCACCAAGTTCTCTTATAATAACAGCTTCTAAGAAACCATACAGATGGCTCCTTATGAGGATCTATATGGTAGGTCATGTCATTCATCTCTGTACTATATAGAGGTAGAAGAGGAAATTCTATTGATTACTTGTCTCATTCAGGATAATTTAGGGCAGGTTCATATTATTAGTAATGGGATGTCTACAGGTTAGTCTGGGAAGAAATCATATGTCGATCTTCATTATCGACCACTAGAGTTCGAGGTGGGGATTAAATCTTTCTTACGAGTTTTGCCTAGATTGGGGTATAGATGGATTTAAAAAAAATAGAATTTGTCTCCTCATTATGTCGGGACCTTTGAGATTCTAGAGAGAGTCAGGCTGGTAGCATATCAGTTGCAGTTACCTTAGAGGTACTAGGTCATGCATGAAATCTTCAATGTATCTTATCTTTTCCAATATCATTCTGGTCCTCTGCATATTCTTCAGCCTAAGGAGGTTGATTCATATTTTGAGTAGCATCCTAACTATGTTTCTTATTGAGGCATGAAGATTCTCTAAGTCTGGTCAATTCCTCTGGTATGGGTGTTATGGAATCATGATCATGTATAAGATGAGACTTGGGAGTGGGAGGATGACATACATGCCCAGTGTCTGGAGTTATTCTCAGATTATGCTTGACCGCCCTTGGAAGGGAAATTCGGGGAAGAATTTCTTTAAGGGGGGATTGTAAGAACCCGAATTTTCTATGAGGTAAGGAATATTTTATTTTCAATTCAGTTTCTTAATTTTATTGTTTTATGAGTGTCTAATGATATCACAGTAGTTTTAGGGGTGTCTGGGGATTGTTCATAGCATGGATCCCTAGGGTTTAAAAGGAGTAGTTGGGACATAAGGTTATAAGAAACCATGTTTCATAGGCCATATAGTTTGATTAAGTCATGTGGGGTGATCCAGTGCACTATCCAAGGCCGCGCGATTTGAGGAAATTGTTCCCCCCAGGCTGCACACCCGTATGTTTACTGCAGAATTTTAAATAGAGAGAAAATTTACAGTCAATGCATTGTTTATCTAACAGTGCACTATGATCATGTGATAATGGGTTCCAAGTAGTGATATTTTCATAGTTGGCATAGTGTTTGGCCTACCATGTGTTCAAACCATGCAACCCTTTAATGATGAGTAAATGACCCTTTTCCCTTAAGGGATTTATATGTTTAAATCCCTCTCCCATTTTTCTTATTTATCCAGCAATGGAAACCCCTCTCTCTCATTTGAATAACTCATATAATCATAACCTAGGATTTTGATATCTCTCCCATCTGGACTCTAATTGAGCCATCGTTAGTCTCATTGGATATCCAGTGGTGAGTTCTCTATTCCACTTGAAACATTCATTATTTCTCTTCTTCTCAACAGAGTTAGTTTGGTGTGAGATCATATGCCCTATTTTTAGGGTATTTGTATGTTTCTTCAATTTCTTTCATTTTAGCATGGATTAGAGGCCAACAACAGATGAGGATTCGACTACCAAGCTGAGGTAGGTGGTATCATTCTTTCCTCTCAAAGTCTTGGTGTTTATATATATATGATGGTGTATTGTGCATTGTATTTTCCCAGCAATGCTTATTAAATTAATTGATTCTTAAATTAAATGGGTAGGATTGACCTTGATGACCCATGAGACCCATGTCATTATCATTCAAGGTTAGGGACCTTGAATGTAACCACCCCTTTGGGTGTATTTATTAAATGGATAAAACCACTATGGGTGGAATATGAATTTGATTAAACTTTTTAGGTATGTTCTTTTACCCCTATCTTATGGGATTTTAAATGGATTGAATGACATGTAAAATGAATTAAATAGAAGAGGGAATGGAAGGCCATGACCCTATGAATTTTTCCATTGTTCTTCTCACTTATGATTGAGATGTTCTTTATATACAAATGCTCAATTAAGATAAATGGTAGGATCCCTAGATATTAGGCCTTCTAAGACTATGATTTTTTTTGACCCACCTTCTAAGGTGAGTTTAATTGCTTAAATAAGTATGATGGATAGCTGGTCTATGTGAACTTAAATGGTATGGTTAGTCTTGGTCCCCTGACCATTATTATTACCTTGATGAGAGTGAGATTTGGGTTCCAACTTAGGATCACCATAGATGGAATCTTTGGGCTTGAATAATTAAATTTTTATAATGAAATTATTATTATATGCCTTGGGTGAGACATGGGTTCTCGTATGTGTTGGGTCGGAGACCAGTCCATTTTGAATTCTTCTTAGGCCAGCTTCTAGGCACCCTATTTCCTATCATCAAAAACACTTGAAAACAAGTTAGAATACAATTAGAGTGATTGTGATCATTAAAATCCAAGAGAGAGGGGTGCAACAGTATGAACACCATGGATGGACTTGTTTGGTAGCTAGCTTATATGTGGATGAGTGATACTTGGACTCCTTTGTGGATTGTAAAGGATGGACTCAGATAGAAGACTGTTATTATGCCACGAGTGATACTTGGACTCCCTATATGGACTGGTAAGGATGGACTCAGAGGTCCAATCATTATGTATGCCACGAGTGAGACTTGGGATCCCATTGTAGACCACCAAGGACAGACTCAGAGGGAGGTGACTTTATACCACACCTAGAGTGATACCAGGGTTCCTATGATGAATTCATGGTATGGGCTTGTAAGGTGATGGGTTCATATATTCCTAGAGCGATACCTAGGTTCCAAATTAGGTACTCCATGGATGGGCTTGGGTTTATTTGAAATATTAAATGAAATGATTATACAACGCATCTACCAACCCAAAGTACAAGGTTAGATTTGTTTGGATCCTTACATTATATTATTGATGACCTTTTATATACTTCTTGATTAGATGTGATTCACAGGAGACACTTGGGCTATGATCTAGGTCCTGAGAATTTATTATAAATTAAATAATGACTGACGGGTTATTTAGAGATATTCTAGCTTAGCCAGAAATAGGTAGAAGAGGATGGGTGTTCCATGGGAACACGGACCTATGTGGGTTATTTATATATTGAAATTATTTTACATCTTTTATTGTTACATGAACACTATTTATTATATATTCACATACTAGATGTCATTATACACCATTGGTAGTGGTCTACTGAGTTTATCTCACACCATGTACGGGCCTCCATTTGGTACCTGGATAGACTTTATGGATGTAGGTAGGGATAGGGGAAAGCACCCAGTTACCGATGCTTGATTTATTATAACATGGGGGTGGGGAATCACAGGACTGAGTTATGGCTTTTAATGCTATCTGAATATAGTATTTTCTTCTTTTTGATTATTTTGGTATACTTGTATGTATGTGTACCTGCTACCATGTCTTCCTATATTTACTTTTTTATACCATGTCTTCCTATATTTACTTTTTTTTATACCATGTATCTCCACTATTCCACCATAGAACCTCATTACTAGTTGGCAGCCTCTATCATATGGGGAGGTGCGCTTGAGGTCATGTGGCCAACCAGGTTCAGTTACTATTGAGTGAACCGGGTCCGGGTTATCACATCCACAACCCTCACCTGGGTCATAACTACATCACCCTTAGGAGAGATTTCAAGGTAAATATCTTGGCATCCCAAGTTTAGAAAACCATTTAGCTTACAACACTCAATTAGAGGATTATAAAACCAAAACCTCAAGGGAAACCTCCTGACCAACCTCAATTTTACTAAAGAACAACTTTGTTGCCCCCCTATGTCCCTAAAATCCTCATTCATGTGTCCCACTCAGGAGGTGGTACTAAAAACAAACTATGACCATGGCCTCTCATGGTTCAAAGATGATGAGGGCATCTAAGGCCCTCCCCTTCACCACCTCTATGCATCATCACCACATAAACCTAGTGTGTTTTTGAAAGACAATCTAAGAAAGAGGGAGTTTTCGAACAAAACCCCTCTACAAGGCACCCAAAACCCAAGCCTTTCCTGAAAACCAATTACAATAGCCCTCAAGGGGATCTCATCAAGTCAAAAATCATTTAAAAATTATTAAACAATTATAAATTAGGGAAACAATGCCAAAACAAACCCCTAACCTACATCAAAGCATATCCACTAAAGCTTCAGGCCTAAACCTATACTCTACCAACAACTGAAGCACTAAACTCACATCATAAAATGTAATTTAATTAATTAAAAAATTGATAATTAATTAATTAATTAAATTCAAAAATGTATATAGTTAGAAAACTCACCAATGGACATCCACTCTCTAGAAATGCGACTAACCATCTGTGGAAGGCTCACAATGCACCCCCACACCAAATCATGAAAAAGTTTTAACACATGATTCCTAACTATACTGAAATTATTTTCAATTTAATTTAAAATTCAAGAAAGATCCATTAGGCATCATACCTCCAATGAAATGAAAAGTGATGATGTGAAAACCCCATATTAGGATGCCCACTTTCCAAGCCACAGGGAAGCCCCATCATTCTTGGTCAATTCACTATGCTCCAGTATAATTGACACCAAAGCCCTAAATAGAAACCAATGAAATTAGTAAGAAGCAGAGGACAAAGAACGAAGGGAGAAGAGAAATATTTCACCTCAAAACACTAAATAACACACCCAAGATTACCTCCAAAATGAAAAGGAAAGAGAAAAAAGGATAGGTGGGGTCAAATGGCTCATGCGCACAAGGGGTAGAAAGGGGGAATACTTAATACTAAGGGGTAATTTTGGTTTTTTTCCACTTTTTAACCCAATCTAAAAAGCCACATGGTTTTACAAATTATGCACCAATAGTGTGGTAGGAAATTCCCAACCCAAAACCCCCTTATATGGTTTCACTGTAAATTTTACTAACTATGAACCAACCATGAAAAACAGAACTGGAACCCCTCTGTAATACCTCACACAGTTTTTCTATAGTCATGCGCAAGTCGTGCACCCTATACCCAAGCCAAACCAAACCCACGTAGTTTCCTTTGATATTTGAATGGTTTCCTTCAAGCTGTTCTCAAGTCGTGCACTTGAGTCGTGCACTTTAGAAAAAAAACTAAAAATACTCTAATCCTAAAAGGGATTCACTTTTTTGCATTAAACCATGAACTCCAAACTGTGTGTTGAACCAAAAACTATGCTTAAAACTTAAACTCACACCTAAAGATCATGAGCTTCAATAGAGCACCTGATCTACCTTTTGGTCCTTAAACCACATCTAAAACACTTCCAAAATGAGGTGTTAACTATCATAATTTGAATCTGAATTGAATCCACTGAATAACCCCTCAATGGGAAAAAAATAAAATTTCCCCAGAATTTTATAACCCATAACGATGTGGATTGTTACAAACTCCCCACCATAAATTTTTATCACTCCCAAGAAGCCTTGGTGGTTAGAAAACTAATAAGACTGACCAACCTCAGTCACCAACTCACTAAAAACTAGTTGTTTTCTAGTTTTAAACTCCAAAAACACCTTCACCGTGTAACTTTAACTATAAAGACCAAACACACTGACTATTAACCAAAATCCCCAGTTCGATCCCCATACCACCTGGACCACATATCAAATGATGTTCCTAGTGCAGTTTCTGACTTATCACATCCAAAGATGCACAAAAACACTAGTTATACTCCTTCAGGTCGACTCCTCCCAAAACTCTCAGCCTCATTTGTCAAGACACAATCAACCCTTTTCAATAAGAGGGTCACACCAACACCGCCCAAGCCCAATGCAACATTCGAACTCCATCCAATGTTGCTTTCAAATTTAAATTTGGTAGTTCCCATGAAACCAAATCCATATGGATCCAACTGAACACTAGAACTCCAAACCCACAATGGTCAACTCATGACTGAAAGGATGCTCCCCACCATAGGGGTACCCTCACCATCACCTTGAAACATAACACCAATCTCTATGATCTACACTCCATCCACCACTGAACATGATGATTGGACGTGGCCAACCTGTTCGTACCTGAGTTCCAAATGGAAAACAGTAACCACCACCTGTTTTGGCATCACTAGGAATGACGTCCTCCAATGACATATAGTGGGATTCCCACCACAAAGCTTCCCTTACTTCACTCCTTGAGCGGTGACCTCAACAAGTCCACCATGACAACACCTCTTAGGTTTCTTGAGACTTGAACAAACCCAACGAACCCATGCACTGTCCAAAAACCAAATGACATCATAAAAAACTAGTGTGTACATGCCTTCATGCATTAAATAGCTTAGGCTCACCTAAACAAAATGGTTGCACATTTCTATGCAACTTGATCATAAAACTGAGCTCATGCTCACATGAGTTACATCCTACCGGACTTAGGCTAACGTGCCTAAACCACTGACCATGTTCTTCATAGGGTTTGTCTCCAACAAACTAGTGCACCCTTAGCACTCATCATCTAAAAAAAAGGCACCTCACACTCTGGCCAAGGCTAACCACACAACCACCTGCCACCCAGACATCATTCAAACCACGAACATTTAACCACACTCTGATTATTCCACAAAAATACTATCCAGAAACAAGCAAGTCCATACATCTAACCAAACTATCCCTCTCAAGAAACATCAAAATCATGATCACTCCCAACACTCAACCTCAAAACTAGGGAAACTCAGGGACGATCTGAAAATAACTTAAGCACCCTTTCCCTCATTGATTCACAATCAAGGATTATAAATCTCGCCCTGACCCACTAGGGTCTCCATGCATCCCTTGACAAAGGGACCACATTTTTATCATTGTAAAATACCTCACTAAAATATCTACATAGCCTATCATCAGAAGAAAAATACCTATGGTTCAGTTGAGTAGAATTCCACCAATAATCTATATGTGAAAACACTATATAGGTTGTTAGAGACACTTTAAACAACTGAACCTCCATCGTCAGTAAAATCACACAATGATAGGAATATGTCATGTGAACCCTAAATGCCTAGAATAGTGCATGTACATTGGACTCTTACCAACAGGCCAAGATACAAATCCCATAAATCCATAAATTCAAAAATACAAGTGCATCACCCGAGGTGAAATCACACAACTGTAAAAATGGAAACCAAGAATGGTAATCCCATCACCCTGGTAACCTAGACTTTCCATCAGAAAAGGTGCTCATGATGCACTAGTTTGAGGTCCATCACAGGCTTCAACACATCCCTAAACCACCAGTTTACCAACTCCCAAAATCAGGAAAACAATATAGCTCTGATACCATTTTGAAACGAACTAGCTCGGATCGACCTGATACGTCATCCAATTCAACTCATCACAAGGCTTCAAGTGTGTATCCATGTAAACCAGAGGCTTTCAACTAGTGTAGATGGTCTAGAAGATATAGTAGGGAAACTATACCCTTGGTTTGGGTACCATAAAAGAAGAAATAACCCCAAAAAACATCCACAACATAAGCATCAAAGTACGCGGTATAAATAACTGAAACAGAATCATGCTATAATAAAATGGAATATGGAATATAGTCATACAAACTCACAAGTATGCTAGAATAGAAAAAACCTGATCAGTCACCAAGTTAATCACATATACAGGTCGTAAATTAAGAAAAAAACACAAAGGCCCCATTTTCAACTCTAAGATAGACCTCATACATGTTCTCCAACTGTCGAGATGCTCCATCTCAATCATCAAACTCCCACACGAGTAGTCCAAATCGATTAAGTAACACTAGGCCTCAACCTTATCCACATCACAACTAGTGCTCCAACTTGAAAGCATACATAAGGTTCTACATACACACTGAAGTGCATGTACAGGGGGTGTGAAATAAATCTCAGAAGACCACCCTCAATATTGAAACTATAATTTGTTTTCGTAACAAGTATATGAAAGACATGATATGCCTAGCCTATTAAAAAACTAATAAAAACTGGCATAAAACCGTAAAAAGGTAGTAAAATAAACAGGTGTAGTAAATAAAGGGGTTAAACAAAAATAAAACAGCCAACTTCGTGATCTAATCTAACGTTCGAGATAAATCTACCCCCGCTTTGGCCCACATTGTAGGATTTATAACACATGGATCACCCAGCCACATAACATTGGGCACATCCATCAGATCTACACTTGAGCTCTAAAAATTCTAACCACACAATAGGCACGAATGTCAGGCCCCAAGGCATAACCATAGGCATCCACATAAGAACACACAACTCTATCAGGCTCTATGACTCTAATAGCATGATATTAACTGTTTAAAGGAACTCTACTAACACTAAGAAGACCTATCCAAAACATGATAGTCCTATAAAACTAATCGCTCCATAAAACATAAAGTCAAGGGAAGGTATAGCCCACAAACTGAGTCTATAAACATGTATGGGACCACGGACACCCAACCTCTAGTCGGGTAAGTATCCACTAGAATAGGGGTGGGATTCGCTTCTTCAGATCATCTATTAACTCCCTATTCCCATCTAACCATGGCTAGCTAATGGAGGAGAGAAATAGATAAAACTTAGGTCCAACACCCAATCCAATGATATCCCATAGATCTCCTCTTATATCAAAAACTTGAGCAAGAACTGCCTCAAACATCCTATCTAAAGGCAAGCAAAGAATGAGTCAATCAACTCTCAAACCCATCATCCAAACTGCTGAAACATTAGCACCAACCATCTCACATTCAACAAAGTTTAGGGCTCCCTCAGACCCCTAAAAAACCAAAATGAACATTATCAGATCAAACTCACCTACAAAGGCATCCACAAAGATATAACAAAACACCCTATGAGGGGATCCTCTATTACATCCATGTTGTAATAGTGGGTACCCTAGAACCAACTTTATCAATGCTTTATAATTACCATACCATGTATACAATGATTTATACATGATGTACACTTACTATTATAGTGTAGATATTTCTATGTCCACTATTTCAATGGTAATGTCCATAGATTATTTTTCATATCAAAAGGTTATAGTAGTTCTCGGGCTATAATGAGAATCTCGAGATACTATAACTTTAATCTTAAACAAATTCTATATGGTCTAGATACATTAGGCTGACGACACGGTTGATGTTTGACTATGAGGTGTTGGGGGCTCATAAGCATTGAGACTTCTTCTCATAAAGTTTTCACTTGGTGATCTATAGTAGGTGAGATCATGAGGACTGACCCGCTAATAGTAACACCACATGTGTTGGGTGTCATTGGATGTTCATATCTATAGACATGTGTATTGGTCTCCTAACTTGAGATCATTATCAATGTATGTCATTTTATTTTGTACTTTGTTGCAAGGAAAAACCATGACAATGAGTCATGGTGATGTAGCTTGTATTGGGTGTGTAATTAGTGGTATGACATGGTTGGATGATCAAGATAGAATTTTTCACTTTCAAGTTGAGGAAGTAATATCTCAATCCTAGTTGATCAGTATGTTAGTGAATTCATAAATCCTTAGCCAAAGTAGTCAAAGGTAGGTCTATCCAAATAGATCAACAAATAATAAACCAATAAAGGATGATGACACAAGTGTGTGTCCTTCTTTATGGGATATCATAAGAACGCTTTTGATGGATCAAAAGGATGGGATTGAGGTGATCGTTGCGACATTGAAGGATTCTTCATAGCTCCACTCTATCACCCGGAATTCGACAAATGGTGATCATGTAGATTCTTGGAGCATTTGTGGATAATCTAGAGGGGTTCGACTTCATATATTTTGAGCAATGATCACTGGTGACTAGCTACAGTAGAATATGTCACTAAATTAAATGAGATACTCATTTATTTATTTTTGTGATTATTAAAATCATGTGAGATCCTCAGACCTCTACTAGGGCTCGAATCGCCGTAGACAACAAGTTTCATCACTCCGGTGATGAAAAATTTTAAATCCCCAGCTCACCGGCTTCCGATGCATGCCCTGATACCTTAAATTGGTATCAGAGGGTTCGTGTGAATTTTTTATCCAAGGAAAAATTAATATGAATTGAATTAAGTATATGGTTTTAATTTGATCCCAACGAAACATACCACGCATCGATCTGATTTCGAATGATCAAATTATGGTCATCTGAAATTTTTTATACGCATCAAATGATGTATGTCGGGTATAATTTTTAAGAACATATATATGTGTGTGTTTATGTTAATTTTACTCAAAGCATGCAATGTAATCATTTTTTTGGTTAATCCAAACACCATCCGGAATTCTCGTGCCCGCCAGAATAGTAACTTCCAGCATGATTATTTTCCACATGTTTGTGGAAATTATAATATTATAATAATATAATTATTATATTTTTTCAAAAACATAAAATTCTAATGATGATAGGTTGTTTGATTTTTTCGAAAGGCACGACGGTGTGGAAAAAATTAGGTGGGCGGCTATTTTTCTATTAAATTCAACAAAATGACACCTAAATTGATAAGGGGGCGGCGTGGGTGGGTCAAGAAAAAGTTTTAAAAAACTATTTTAATATTAAAATGAGAGGTGGGTCACCCTCGATGCCCCTTCCTTCCACAGGAAGCTGGGTCGTCGGCCTCCTCCTCCTCAACCAACTCGCACCCCGAAGTCGCCTCCCTGGTCGAAGCCTGTCAGACCACCCATTTTCCTCCCCTGTGGTCTTGTGTCGAGCCACCCTTGTGACGCAGTATCTCCCCGGAGGCTCGATCTTCCACCAACTAGTCGTGCGTCATCGCCCCTATTGCCCCCTCCCATGCCGATTTGCCTTCACAGGGTCTGCCCGGCCCAGAATAAGTCTGCGTAGGGTCGGCCACCACCACATTGGATTTACACAAGGTTTCGGGCCCCGGAAATTTTAATATAATCAATGTATATTAATTAATTAATTTTTAGAATTTAAAATAATAATAATTTTATTATTTTGGAAATTAATTAAATTTTGGTTGAAAAAATTAATTTAATTTTGGTTTAAAATTAAATTAATTGAATAATTTAATTCTAGAATTATAAATTAAATTATTTATGGGATCGACCAAAAATAAATTATTTGAATTTCAATAATTCATTTAATTTATTAAATGTCCTCGTACTTAAATTTATTTCATTTTAATTTTATCGTGCTTTTATTTTACCCCTTGACTTGTCTTGAGTACGGATCAAACCTGTTCTTTTTTGGGATAATTTATTTAATTATTTATTACAACTATGTGTGATGTTTGTAATATGTAGTTAATTTTATAATGATATGTGCATTGTCTTCTTTTCATTCAATATGTATAAGGTTCTACGCACTCAATTTATCTATATGTATTGTGCGCTTCCCTAGACCCCCCCTCCTGCGTATGAGTATTGTTGTACAATTGACGATAACGCCTTAGGGCACAAACCCCATCAAGACGAGGTCGTACTCTAGATGAGAAGTGGATAGACTAGACTGGGGATGAGCTACATCATGTGCCAAGACCCAACTTAGGTATGATAGCCTTAGGTCATGGTAGATACATTGGGTTTAAATGATCAACTAGTATTGGATGCTCAAGACTAGTCGGGTAATTTTATTTTTCTTTATGCATTGTTCATTATTTTATGTATGCGCATGTTTACTATGGGAAAAAACCACATGAAATAAGAAACATAAAAAATGCATAAATAAGTGATGAATGTTTTTCTATTAATGTTCAGTTGTGAGCATAAAAACATAAAAGAAACATATTAATAGAAATGGATTATATTCATTGAAAATATTAAAAACCCTCAAAGGAATATTATGTCACAAACTCCTTTGTTTAAATTTGAACAAAATCATGTGTCCAGAGTGTTCGTCGGCCAAAGTTGAAGGTGCCTCCTACTACCGAGGAGTTCTTATGAAAGTGATGGGTTGAATTGACTAAATTTGATAGCAAAGCAGTAGTCAAAGCTAGATTATTTCAACTTTAGATACAAGTGTTTCTTGAATCAAGTTTATGGTTTTAAAAGTTGGGACTTCACTCAATAGATCAAGAAATCGCTAGTTAATGTGGTTGGCTAGTCAAATGGCTACCTAAAAACTCTTCAAGTAGTGGTGTAGCCAAAACTTGTGGACTATGAGGAGAGACTTCAAGGATCTTTTCCACTAGAAGACTCATGCGACAGAGTATTCTGATTCTATTATAGATGGTTGCTAGAGATCGATAAAATAGTGGGATACATTTGGTGATTAAATTAATCGGTAATGTCGAATTAGTAATCAAGATAAAAGTATTCATCTAATAGTTTTTTTTGTAGAAAATGGAAAGAAATATCACAAGTACACTATGATAATATTGGAAAAAGAAAATTTCCAAACTGGCATGAGTTTCCAAAAAAGTAGTACAAGCACTTGCACAAAGTACTATAACATCATAAATTCAAGGTGTTAGTTTCCTCAATACCTGTTAAGCCTCCTCAAGAAGTAAGGGCAAGAAAAATTCTTATAGGAGACTCATGTATAACACATATGATGGTTATTTCATAATACTATCATCAATGTCTGATGTAAGTTGTGGATACTACATCAGGACATGGATGATATTACATGTAGTCTCATCTACGAGAAGCTTGCAAGGACAAAGCTTGCACAGATATGAATAGGTGATGATTACACAAGATATGTGTAAATTGAAAGATAGATCACAATCTTTTAATAGTTCCCTTTCTCGTTTCATTTTAACCCATTTACTCTAGTTTCGTTTAAGAATACAAAAATGAATAGTATATAGAAAATGCTTCGTTTAAATGCAATGAACTGAATCAAAGAAGTAAATAGTCGCTTCTTTATGTATATTCATCAATTGCAAGTAATGTTTCTATTATGCTTTTTAGGTATTAAATACAATATGTCCATCACATATGTGTATTTAAATACAATAATCAAGTGAGTATAGAAATGATACAAGAAGTAAGTTTTGTTCTCCAAGCGTCTGAGAAAGGGTGGTTCCTAAGTCAGTGGTGAGAAACACACAACTTCTATAGTTTTAAGTTTATTGATTAAAGTTGAACTTTTGTTAAGTGTCACCAAAACATTTATCTCACATGTCCTTTAAATATAAGGGTACATTATTCCAGTTTAGGAATGAATTTTTTTCATGGTGTTTAATACTCAACAAATAGTTCAGTAATTCACGAATCATAGATAATACATGATGGATATAAAATGTAAGACTTGTTTACCTAATTGTAAAAGATAATTCTGTGTTAAGTAAAACTAAAAGTGGACATCAAAGATATACCCAGTATGGTATTTATACTCAAAGGATCTAACCACCTTAGGTATTATTGGCATATATACTTATTTAGTTTAGACAAAGAAACTTTTAGAAATAAAGGTATGCGGCTTTCAGAATTAGTTCATCCAGAGAGCATGAACAATTCAAAGGGTAAGCTAGTGGTAAATATACTTCATTAGATTTCTTTAAGTGCTTATTAAGTAATATGAAAGTGAAGTATATTATATGCATGGTCAGAATATATTAGTTTCTTCGAGCTGGTGTGCCGAAGAATATCTTGACCAAACATTCATCAATCAATATAATGTAGTGTGGAGTAATTCTTAAACTCACATTACCTTATCCATATAAAATCTATGATGTTAATAAAGAGAATATATTATGAGTCTTACATGTTAACATTGATCAATAAAATGTAGCATGGATCAATTCCTAAATTCACATTTCCTTATACACATTTGGGTCATGATATAAGTAAAAGGAGTGACAATGTTGCAACTTATATCCATTGTAGATACTTCCATTATTTTTGAAAACATGCATCACAAATATTGGAATTATCCCACAACGATATGCCAACTACCATTACAATCGGATATAATATGATTTATATTATGATGGAAATCCGTTATTACATAAGAACATGTGTTTAGATAAAAAGTGTTTGTTGAGGATATAAAGAAACATGCATCAAGTAAAACACAATGTGAATCTAAAGTAATTATCCTAAAGTTTTCTAATGATATTATATAAATCCCTAAGATAAAAAAGTGGAAGTCAAGTGATAGACTGCATTTTTATAAAAAAGGGTGTGCATCTCTACTTGAGATAGTGGGAACAAGATTGATTTGGGTTTAGTCAATGCCAGAGATGCACAAGTAGTTGGCATAGAAACAAGTTCCACAAGTGCGTGTAGAAAGAGAATATTATAGAAACACATACTATGTAGGAAGGTTTAAACCATAGTTATGGTTTTATATTCTCACGGATGATGATGTATTATTCATTGAGAATAATAATTCCTACAAGTAAGAAGTATATGGAAATTAGCTAAAATTGACAAGGCCAATTAAAATTCAATAATGGATTTCATGTATCAAAGTACATGGGGTTATTATTTTGAATATTATGGTGGGTATTCAAGTGAGATTTTACATGGATGGTAGAATCATGGTACCAATAAGGCTTGATTGGTTATATCAAGTCATTCTTCCTAAATCCATTAGAATTTTACTTGTCATAGCTACTTTCTATAATCATTATATTGAGAATTGGATGTCAAGACCACCAATCGTGGAAGGTGTATATACGATGCAACCAAAAAGGGATAATGGTACCATAAAATGCTAATAAAGGGGTGAAAAATACTAAAATATAGTTTTTGATTAAAGTAAGAAACAAGATCTTAGAACATTCATTTGGAATGAATTTTTTCCATGTGTCTCCAAGAGTTTGGTGCGAGCATTGTTGTTTTCTAAGTGAAATATGTTTGGTAACATATATAAAAATATATAGTTGGTAACATATAGAAAATAACTATTGGTCTTACAGTTAGTTAAGACCGGGATGAAAGAATCTCTCTAGAGACCACCTTAAAGAAGCAACCTAAGTTCTAGGGAAAAAATATACTGAGGTAGATATAATGGTTGCTTAGACCTAGTCAATCATATATATAATGACAAGGTATTGAAAAATACAAGTTTTAACAATTTTAGAGAGAATTGTTACCAATGTTACATGGCATAAATCTCTCCAATGATAAATGTACAAGACATAGGAGGAGATTAATGTGGTGATTTTAATTCCATATGCTTCTACAATGGATCAATCATGTATTCCATGATATGTATAAGAAATGGTATTGCCAAAATATACTTTACGGTAGGTAAATATCAGTTATATCTAGGATAACTGCAAGGGATGAAATCAAAACTATCCAATTTCACTTGAAGAAGTATAAATGATATGTACCTGGTATGTGGAGAAGAAAATATACTAGTTTCCAGGCAAAAAAAACTAGTCTTCCTTAGATCAATGTGATCTAATATCACAGCCATGATATGGTAATGAGAAAGACAAGATCATACAAGCTAGTGGTGTCCATATCTACAAATACTAAGTACATTTCAGCTTCTAAGATATCTAAGAAGCAGTGTATATAATACGTAATGATTTGTTCCAATTCTTGGAATCGTACCTAGTATGTAAATTTTTATCATGATGATAATTCTTTTCTTGGTGCTAGTCAATATGTCAAATTTAGACAGTGGACAAAAGGGGTATACTTAGGGATAACATCTCTTGATAATTCTTACTCAAGGAGGTAAAGTTGCATATGGTAGAATATCCATGCAGTGGAGACATGGAAGTCCCCATGATTAAATCCATAACTCAGCAAAAACAAGATCTTATCATGTGAGAATTAATAAGGATGGTTAGCAAGTTGGATCTAGTGCAAGTGGGAGTGTTGTAATAGTTGGTTCCCTGGACCCAACTTTATCAATACTTTACGATTACCATACCATGTATACAATGAGTTATACATGATGTTCACTTACCATTATAGTGTAGATATTTTTGCGCCCATTATTTAAATAGTAATGTTCATAGATTATTTGTCGTAAAAAAGGTTATAGCAGTTCCCAGACTATAATGAGAACTTCAAAATACTATGACATTAATCTTAAAAAAATGTATTATGGTCCAGATACATCATACTGACTGGACACAGTTGATGTCTGACAATCAGATATTGGGGTCTCATAAGCATTGAGACTTGTTCTCATGAAGTTTTCACTTGGTGATCACTAGTATGTGAGATCATGAGAAAGATACTCCAATAGGAACCCCACATGTTTTGGGTGTCATTGGATTTTTCTATCTATAGATATGTGTATCTCTCTCCTCACTTGAGATCATTACCAATGT
Organism: Viscum album; assembly: GCA_963277665.1. NCBI lineage: Eukaryota > Viridiplantae > Streptophyta > Magnoliopsida > Santalales > Viscaceae > Viscum > Viscum album. Next base: position 74,838,090 of record OY728163.1, on the reverse strand, counting down.
GTGTCATTTGATCACGTACTTTAATGCAAGTAAAAATCATGATAATGAATTCATGAAAAGGTAGATTGTGTTGGGTACATCATTGGTGGTATTTCATTGGTTGAATGATCAAGATAAAAAAAATTGATTCCTAAAAACTAGACACAACAACCCTCAAGGGGATCTCAAAAGGCCAAAATGATTAAATGATTATAAATAAAGTAAATGGCACCAAAACAAACCCCTGACCTACCTCAACGCATAACCGCTGAAGATTTAGGCCTGAACCCATGCTCTTATAACAACCAAAGAACTTAACTCGGTCCATATAATGCAATTCAATTAATTAAAACAATCAGCTATTAATTAATTAATTAAATTCAAAGAGTCATAGAGTTAGAAAACTCACTGAGGTGCATCCACTCTCTAAAACTATGACCAACTATCCGCAGAAGGCCAACAGCACACCCTAACACAAAACCAGGAAAAAACCCTAACACGTGATTTAAAATTACATGGAAATTCATTTTAGTTTAATTAAAAATTCAAGAAAAATGCATCAGTTATTGTACATCGACTAAAACAATGAGTGGCAACATGCAAACACTGTATTGAGACACCCTCTTTCCAAGCCAAATGGAATCCCCGTCATTCTTGGTCAATTCCACCATGAATTGCTGGAATTGACACTTAAAGACTAAATAGGAACCACCAAAATTAGTGAGAATCAGAGAGGAAGAAGAACGTATGGAGAATAAGAATATTCTCACCTCGAATTCCAAAGAACACACCCAAGATAGCCTCCAAAACATGAGGGAAAAAGGTGGAAAAGGGAGAAGGGTTTTGGAGGGACTGTGCATGTAAGGGGGGAAAGGGAGGGGAAAGACTTAAGACCAAGGGTGTATTTTAGTCTTTTCCCACTTTTTAACCCAATCTGGGAAGCCACATAGTTTGGTTGCATGGTTTTTTGAACCGTGCACCAACTGTTCGATAGGCACTACCCAAGCTAACACCTCTTGCACAATTTAACCACATGGTTTACTAATCATACAAAAACCATGAAAAATAGCACTAGAACCCCTATACAATACCTTGCACAATTTTTTTAACCATGCGCAAGTTGTGCGCTCTTAACTCGGGCTAAGTCATTCTGTATGATTTCCTCTAAAACCCACATAGTTTCCTCCTAACCAAGATCAAGTCATGAATATAAGTTGTGGACTTTAGAAACATAACTAAAAGTGACCTGGGCCTCATAAGACCACATGGTTTTCACTAAATTGTGCACACAAAACTGTATATTGGGATAAAAACTAGATCAAAAACCATAACTTTCACCTGAAGTATCCGAGCTTCGCCCAAGCACCCGAGATACCTTTTGGTCCTCAAACCAAACACTAAACACTTCAAAAAAATAGGTTCTGTGTATAAAAAATATAATCCAAATCATAATCCACCGAAGGACCCCTCAACTGGTCAACAATTCAAATTTCATTTGAATTTTATAACCTATAATGACATGGATGGTTACAATGGGTGTTAGTAATGGTTCTGGTCACAATGGAAGCATGTAGTGGTTGGTGATATATTAAAACTTATTTTAATCATCATTTCCCAAAACCATGGGTGAGGATATTTCACATCAAATTTATAATTAATTTATTTAATATCTGAAAAAATAAATACCTGAGCTTAGGAACTTTTTTCATTAATGATTGTCGATCACCCTAAAAGAACTTTTTGGATTTCCTTCATTGCACTATGAGGATCCAAGGATAGAATCCCTCTAGTGGTGATCCACACGTGCTCCAATGATCTCTGAGCAACATCACTTAATCACTGGGTACTAGTGTGGCAAATCGACTGTCTTGTGTTGTTCATTCTTGATCACTCGTTCTTTAGTATTGAAGAAATCTCTCTTGGGCTTATTGTTCTTGATAGGGAGAGAGAAGGATGAGTTAAGAGATAATTCATTATGCATAACAATTCTTTATTATCAATTTTTGGATGCAATATACAATAAACATAACCGTTTATTTATAAGTTAGGGTTTATGTTAAAATATTATTTAATTGTATGTTGGACATTAAATAATATTTAAAACCTTTAATAAATATCATGACACATAATAACAATATCATTATTGTAATTTTTTGGTGCGTACCAACTTGTGCAATAAAAAATATTATGTAACAGTATTTTTAATTAATATTTTTCACCGGACTCGATCTTGGTTTGTTTAAACTCCTCTAGCATTTATTAAACAACCGAATAAATATTTCATTCACAATCTAGAAATAAATATTTATTAAAAATGTTCAATAGATAAAATAAATATTTTATTCACATCCAATGAATAAATATTTTATATATATTCACATAAACAAATAAATTATATATTGATAAACAAATAATTATTTATTACCTTGTGAATATTAGTGATCAATAAAACTTGAATAAAATTATTCCTTGGTCTTGAGAATAATATTTATTCCAATAATTAAATTAAAATAGAATTTAATCGAGATCAATAGAATCACTTAGTGTGTGACCCTATAGGATTATCTCTCATTTTCATTAGGAGGGATTTCCTAAAGTCCAAGATTACTGTCTAGCAATGGGTCAAGACACCCAAGAGATTGGACTTAATCTCCCAACAACAACAACCACATACAAATGCTCATTGTGTAATATAATCCAGTTGTCTCAATATCTCATCAAGAAGGTTATGCATCTGTGTCACCAACTTATATTCTTAATATGTATTTCTTTTACTATCTGAAATAAACATGTTGTTACACCATGGTCATGGAATTTAGGGTGACGGTTCTATTCCAATCAAAGGGATGAGATGTAAGATTCCATAAAGATAGAAGGGACAAATCCTTTCTTGACTTATCCATTAATGACATGTCACTCATGAAGCACTCAACGTAACCATATTTTCCATGAATTATTATTTTCATGGTTTATGAAATACATCTAAGTACAATGGTTGTAACTTGAATTAATAATAACCTTAAAGTCTATGGATAATCACACATGCTCTCACATAAGAATATTTGATGACACCAAAACATACGGAATTCCTACTAGAAGGTCCATTCTCATATTCTCTCATATTGGAAATTACCAAGTGTGAACTTCATGAGAAGAAGCTTCATCTACTTATGAGTACTCACTCATGATAGTCTATGTACTATGTTTCCCATCATAGTACGTTATACAACTGCAAAATAGTATTTAAGATTATCATCATAGCACATCAAGGTTCTCATCATAGTGGGGAATTATTATAACCTTATCAATGTGTCGTATACTCTAGGACATTATTACATTAGAGTCATGAAAAACAATAAACAATATGTAATAAGTAGTTTTATTAATATTCAATAAATTTAATATACATTTAATCAAAGTATAAATAGTTGGTTCTAGGATATCAACTCCAACAAAATCCCAATTAGACTAGAGCCAACTGCCTACGACCTTCAGTCCACTAGACCTCACATGATAGTCATGTTTTTACTGAGTCAAGGTTTTAGTTAAGGGGTCCACCACATTATCTTCTGTGAAAATAATTCTCACTACAACTTCACCTCTCTGAGAAAAATCCCTCAAGAGATGATACTTTTGAAGTGTGTGTTTCATCTGCTGATGTGACATTGGCTCTTTTACAAGAGACAAAACTAAAGTATTATCACAATAGAGTGTGATAAGATCTTTACTAGTAGGTATCACATCAATATCTTAGACAAATTTACACACCCATAACAATTCTTTAGCTACCTCAGAAGTAGCAATATACTCGAACTATGTTGTGCAATCTGCAACCACAGCCTGCTTTGATCTCTTCCGGCTCACAACACCTCCATTAAAAGTGAAGATATATCATGTTTACGACTTAATGTCGTCTTGATCAGTTTGTAAACTAGTATCTACATCTCCTCTGATGACTAGTTCCTCATATCCTTTATAAATCAAGAACATTTCCTTAGTACACACCAGATACTCAAGGATAATCTTGACTTCTATCCAATAGCGGTCACCTAGATCATCTTGATAACTTCCTACCACACTTAATTCATAGGTGACATCTATCCTAGTACATATCATATCATACATGACTGACCCAATCGTTGATGTGCATAGAATACTTGTCATATTGTTTCTTTCCTCATGTGTATGAGGATACATTTTCCTAGAAAGATGAATTCTATGTGACACTAGAAACAATCCCCTCTTATCTTGTTCCATACTAAATATTTTCATTATATTTTCAATCTATATACTATGATTAGGCTGAGCAACCTCTTGGATCTATCACGATGGATCTTGATCCCAAAAATATATGTTGTCTCGCCTAAGTCCTTTATATAGAAGCATTAATTCAACTGTGTCTTAACAGATTGTAAGACTGGTGTTTTGATTCTAATGAGTAATATGTCATCAAAATATACTATTAAGAAAATGATTTCTCTTCCACTAAACTTTTTATAGACATGCAGCTCACATTCATTCTTTATAAAACCAAATTCCATTATGGAATTGTCAAAATGAATGTTCCATGACCCATATGCTTAATTTAATCCATAAATCGATATTTGAAACTTGAATACCTTATAGGTATCCTTTTGATTCAAAAACCCTTCAGTTTGTGTCATATAGACATCTTCCTAAAGGTTATCATTAAGGAAGGTTATTTTGACATCCTGGTCGTATCACGATTCACTGTTTTATTTCACCTTTATACCAATGTATTAAATTGGTTTTGTATTGAAAATTAAAACTATAATAACAAATTGAACTTCATTATTGATTAAATAATGTTGTTATTTTAACTATTAAAAAGGGTAATTTCAGTTTTTTGATGATTTCAATGAAGGTGGTGGTGATTCGGAGAGGTCATAATGATGCGGAAGGAAAATGGGTCAAACTGCATGGAAGTCCAGGAACACATGTCCACTATTTTTCATGATAAGATAAATATGTGCATCCAAATGGGATTAAATTTTGTGATATGGTCCATATCTCAGTATTCTACAACTTTTATGAAGGAAGCAAAGCCCAATTCTTCCATTAAAAGTCCCATCCAAACTGATCTGTCCAATAAAATGAATATGCACGGGGTCAAAACTTTGCCTCTGTATTTTAGAGATATCTATTATTATAAACAATATCTAGATGAAAAATTTGAAATGGAGATAGAAAAGGTGTCTAAAAAAAATTTAGTTTTTTCAAAAGTTATTTAAAAATTTATGAGTGGTAAAAACCATGGAGAAAGCGGATTCTCAAAATCAGGGTGCCCAAAACCACCTCCCACTTTGCCTATAAATTGGCACCTTGGGAACCCCATTTGGAAGTTCAAACATGAGGAAATGTGATGCAATTTTGGAGTCCTGAAAGAGTCCTCTCATTATCCCTAGAAGTTCTGGAGGCTATAATAAGTTCTAATTCAACATCTTCTTCTTCCTCTCCTCCTATGGATTTCTAAACCCCTTGTGATCACCCATGGAGGAACGTGATGTAATCTCGAGCTTTGTTTTTATAATATTTGAATGGTATTTTAAATTCTAGGTTTTTTTGTTGTTTATAATCATCCTATATTCTTATTTAATTGATTTATGTACTGGTATGTCATTCTCAAATCATATGATCATGTTTGGGGTACCCTTTCATGTGATGTTTCATACACCATTCACAATTTCTTCCTTTCTCTTTTAATTGTGGTGTTTGTGTGGTTCATATTGATAAATTGAACTCTCATAAACACTATCAAGGCCATGTAATTTTTTTTCATGGTATCGCAAATAAATAAAATGAAAACCTAGATATCACATAGAGTTCTTCATGAGTTTCCTTGGTGAGTTTCAGTTATGAAGTCGAACACAAATCACTCAATCATCGGCGGTATTTGGTGAATCATTGTGTGTTTCCGATTGAACCCTAGGAGGTATCCTAGTATAAAATTAGTAAAATTCTGGTTCTCGGTGTTACAAACCAAGTATTAAAAGTTCTAAACCCTATCTCTTGAAGCGATCACTACTACAACCTGGCCCTTTATCAGCGCTAAAAACCGGCATTAACAGCGCTAGAAAAGCGCTGTTAATTCCGGCGTAGATAAAGGGGGGGTCCCCTATATCAGTGCTTCTCGGAGCGCTGATAAAGGGTTCCTTTATCAGTGCTTATCGGAGCACTGATAAAGGGTTCCTTTATCAGCGCTCCTCTAGCACTGTTAAAGGTATCCTTTATCAGCGCTAAAAAAGCGCTGATAAAGGCCCCATCGCCTGCAACTGCAAAATAGGACATGTACACCTGCACACCAGAATACCTGCACAAAGTAGCACATGCACACCTGCACACCATAGCACCCGCACCCAATATTTTGATCGACAACGGTATATACATTTACTTAACATCATGAATACAAAAAAAACGCATTACTATATACATTTCAAACATTGTTTTACATGGTTACATTTACAATTATTCAACAACAGTTATAAACATTCATGTTTCATCCTTCGATATCCGTGATCAGCTCTCGATGGTATTTGTTGCCGAACAAAGCATCCGAACTCAAGGAAAAAAATTCACCTATATAAGAAAACAAATATTATATTAGTAATGCAATAATAAAAGAAATTAAAACAGTAATATGAAAGAATACATTAATATGGAAATGTGAAACTAAAATATGAAATTTTAAACTCAAAAGTTTTCATTTTCATAACAATGAAAGGGAATAATGTAAAATCAATATGTTTTTTATTGATTTATCTCATTTAATAAATACTGATTCTTTATCTAATGAAAAGATTTACCGGTCACAGCGTGCATCGGATTGAGGTGCGGTCGATTGGTACACGTCACAAATGACTCGTGGATCGTTGTCCTAAAGTATCAAAACAATCCGAACGCGTTTGCTCGGTTTGGCGTATGTCATTGGTGTTGTTTTCCAAAGTTTATCTCAATTTGAAACTGATATCAGACACTTTTAGCCATACCGGTCACACCGTGTTTCGGATTGAGGTGAGGTCAATTGGTACACGTCAAAAATAACTCGTGGATCGTTGTCCTAAAGTATCAAAACAATCCGAACACATTTTCTCGGTTTGGCGTATGTCATTGGTGTTGTTTTCCAAAGTTTATGGCATTTTCAAACTGATATCAGACACTTTTATCCATACCGGTCACACCGTGCGTCGGATTAAGGTGCGGTCAATTGGTACACGTCACAAATGACTCGTGGATCATTTTCCTAAAGTATCAAAACAATCCGAATGCATTTGCTCGGTTTGGCGTATGTCATTGGTGTTGTTTTCCAAAGTTTATGTCAATTTGAAACTGATATCAGACACTTTTAGCCATACCGGTCACACCATGCATCGGATTGAGGTGCGGTCGATTCTTACACGTCACAAATGACTCGTGGATCATTTTACTAAAGTATCAAAACAATCCAAACGCGTTTTCTCGGTTTGGCGTATGTCATTGGTGTTGTTTTCCAAAGTTTATCTTAATTTGAAACTGATATCAGACACTTTTAGCCATACCGGTCACACCGTGCGTCGGATTGAGGTGCGGTCGATTGGTACAGTTCAAAAATGACTTGTGGTCATTGTCTTAAAGTATCAAAACAATTCAAATGTGTTTTCTCGGTTTGGCGTATGTCATTGGTGTTGTTTTCCAAAGTTTATGTCATTTTCAAACTGATATCAGACACTTTTAGTCATACTGGTCACACCGTGCGTCGGATTGAGGTGCGGTTGATTGTTACACGTCAAAAATAACTCATGGATCGTTTTCCTAAAGTATCAAAACAATCCGAACGCATTTTCTCGGTTTGGCGTATGTCATTGGTGTTGTTTTCCAAAGTTTATCTCAATTTGAAACTGATATCAGACACTTTTAGCCATACCGGTCACACCGTGCGTTGGATTGAGGTGCGGTTGATTGGTACACGTCACAAATGACTTGTGGATCGTTTTTCTAAAGTATGAAAACAATACGAACGAGTTTGCTCGGTTTGGCGTATGTCATTAGTGTTGTTTTCCAAAGTTTATCTCAATTTGAAACTGATATCAGACACTTTTAGCCATGCCGGTCACACCGTGCGTCGGATTGAGGTGCGGTCGATTCGTACATGTCACAAATTACTCTTGGATCATTTTCCTAAAGTATCAAAACAATACGAACACGTTTTCTCGGTTTGGCGTATGTCATTGGTGTTGTTTTCCAAAGTTTATCTCAATTTGAAACTGATATCAGACACTTTTAGCCATACCGGTCACACCGTGCGTCGGATTGAGGTACGGTCAATTGGTACACGTCACAAATGACTCGTTGATCATTTTCTTAAAGTATCAAAACAATATGAACGTTTTTGCTCGGTTTGGCGTATGTCATTGGTGTTGTTTTCCAAAGTTTATGTCATTTTCAAACTGATATCAGACACTTTTAGCCATACCGATCACACCGTGTGTCGGATTGAGGTACGGTCGATTGGTACACATCAAAAATAACTCGTGGATCGTTTTCCTAAAGTATCAAAACAATCCGAATGCATTTTCTCAGTTTGGAGTATGTCATTGGTGTTGTTTTCCAAAGTTTATGGCATTTTCAAACTGATATCAGACACTTTTAGCCATACCGGTCACACCGTGCATCGGATTGAGGTGAGGCCGATTGGTACATGTCACAAATAACTCTTGGATCATTTTCATAAAGTATCAAAACAATCAGAATGCATTTTCTAGGTTTGGAGTATGTTATTGGTGTTGTTTTCCAAAGTTTATGTCATTTTCAAACTGATATCAGACACTTTTAGCCATACCGGTCACACCGTGCATCGGATTGAGGTGTGGTTGATTGGTACACGTCACAAATGACTTGTGGATCGTTTACCTAAAGTATCAAAACAATCCGAACGTGTTTACTCAGTTTGGCGTATGTCATTGGTGTTGTTTTCCAAAGTTTATCTCAATTTCAAACTAATATCAGACACTTTTAGCCATACCGGTCACACCGTGCGTCGGATTGAGGTGCGGTCAATTTTTACACGTCAAAAATGGCTCATGGATCGTTTTCCTAAAGTATCAAAACAATCCGAACACGTTTGTTCGGTTTGGCGTATGTCATTGGTGTTGTTTTCCAACGTTTATCTCAATTTGAAACTGATATCAGACACTTTTATCCATACCGGTCACACCATGCGTCGGATTGAGGTGCGGTTGATTGGTACACGTCAAAAATGACTCGTGGATCGTTTTCTTAAAATATCAAAACAATCCGAACACGTTTTCTTGGTTTGGATTATGTCATTGGTGTTGTTTTCCAAAGTTTATGTCATTTTCAAACTGATATCAGACACTTTTAGCCATACCGGTCACACCGTGCGTCGGATTGAGGTGAGGTCGATTGGTACATGTCAAAAATAACTCTTGGATCATTTTATTAAAGTATTAAAACAATACGAACGCGTTTGCTTGGTTTGGCGTATGTCATTGGTATTGTTTTCCAAAGTTTATGTCATTTTCAAACTGATATCAGACACTTTTAGCCATACCGGTCACACCGTGCATCGGATTGAGGTGAGGTCAATTGGTACACGTCACAAATGACTCATGGATCGTTGTACTAAAGTATCAAAACAATCTGAATGTGTTTTCTCGGTTTGTCGTATGTCATTGGTGTTGTTTTCCAAAGTTTATGTCATTTTCAGACTGATATCAGACACTTTTAGCCATACCGGTCACACTGTGCGTCGGATTGAGGTGCGGGCGATTCGTACACGTCAAAAATGACTCGTGGATCATTGTCCTAAAGTATCAAAACAATCTGAACTCGTTTTCTTGGTTTGGAGTATGTCATTGGTGTTGTTTTCTAAAGTTTATGTCATTTTCAAACTAAGTAGTAGGAATTCACTAATCTAAAGATATAAAACATAAGAAAGGGAGAACATAGATGCTCAATATGTGTAAAGGGAGATACCAATGACCATATAAAGATAACATAAGTATTAGGAATTCACCTTCATTGTCATATTTGTTTACATTCTTCCATCAGGTACGCTGCCCATTCGTTTCTAAAGACATTTATATCATCTTCTGAATAGGAGTTTTTGCGACAGTCATAGTAGTACTGAAAAAATATAAATACACAAAGGATTAATAATTATTTTAAATAAATTAGTAATTATTTTCAAAAATACCTCTTCAGGGATGCTAGTTTGTTCATAAAATATGATCTCTTTCATAAATTTACAAACATAATAACCGCAGTCCTTGTCATTTGTTTATTTCGGACACTGCAGAAACATCGAGAAAAATAAGTAATTTGTTTTGATATGTATTTGGATAGTGAAATATAATTATATATACCTGGATACTTCTCCATTTGTAGATCTTGTGGGCATTTTCATCCTTATGCCCTGGATTCATTCCAGCCTTTAGACGATATTCATACACCGCCCTATCATAATAAAATCCTCATTAAAAGATAATATAAATTATATAACTAGATATTTAGTTCTAAAATGTTGGATCTAGTGTATTACAAATTGAAAATCGCCATCATGTGTGGTCGGTTAATTGGATATCCATGCAGTGAATCCAGAAAATAAATCTTTGGAGTATCCAAATTGACTGCAATAAGCATCCAATGTTCCCTAAAAACACAAAAAGAAATAAGTACTGATAGAAATGAAAATATAATTGATATTATTAAAATGTAGAGTTTTACCCTTACATCGTTGGTATTAAAAAGAGTCTGTCAGTCGTAATTCTTCTTTGAAACATTCTGAGCAAATTTGACATCAATTCAGCCTGAAAATTCGAATCTATTTATGTTCATTGTGTAGAAATTGTGTGAGGACTAACGAGTCCAAATTTGTATTCATGGGAAAATCCCTTCAATTGTTTTTCATATATACGCCTGTGAGAAATATGATATGTATTTATCTATAATTATCAAAGTATATCAGCTTCTGTAAAATCAAATCATGAAAACATACCTCATGTATACATTATAATTGAGGCGCCTAGCCAGTCGTATGTGATGATATCAGAAACAACGTCTGCACTAACGAAATCTATTGTTTCCTCTCCGTACATATCTTTTTCACAAACAATTGTATGACTCTTTCCATCTTTCATTTTCGTATCCACATGATCTTGCAGTGATATTAAATGTGGATATAGAACGGGCGGGGTGAACGCGGTCTTAGTAGATCGTTTTGATCGGTTGGTTGATCCAATGTTGGAGCCGCTCTTTCATTTTAGCTTCTCCATTTTATCCTTCTGTAATAACATTCATCGGTTCATCCATTTTCTAATTTAATGTTAAAGGTTCTACTTTAAAAATGAACTGGAAATGAATACCTCCTGCTCGACATGTTTTTTTACAAGATTCGACGGCCATGCAACGAATGTTCCAATAGGTTTTTCCACCGTATGAATGTCGTCATCATCATTTGGCATGGGTAGCTCGGCGCTCGGCTCATGAGCTACGTTAATCGACACTTTGACATGACCGGTTGGAAGTGGTCTGGAGTGTAGCGTCTCATTCTGCATATTGAACACCGTAGCCCTCGCTACAAGGCGATGGGTGGGAGTTGACAGATATAAATCACAGTCATTTTCACCCTGCAGAATATCATTAAATGAAATGTATCAGTGTCTATGTGATTCACATCTCACAAAAACGAATATTATAACATTTATTACCTCGGTTAAGTCAGGTCTTTGAGGGGAATGGCTCGCCTCAAAGCTGGTGAGGGGTGGATCTTCTCGCGGGGGTTGTTCTTGAGTTGTTTGTTCTCTTCGCCTCTCCTTCATCAAACTCTTTAGCATATCTCCCTGAGTTTGGATTAGTTCTTCAAGGGTAGCTACTCTATCTCTCATTACATGCAATTCTTTAGTTTGTTCATCCTCTTCTTCTTTTTTTCTGAAAATATGCCCGCGGTGACACCCCAAAACCCACACCTCTGACGCAGCCATACTGTTCTGGCTGTTTCAAGGCCGTTGAAAGTATGTCTGCATCCGGTGCGGGTGTTGTTGATTCTTGTGACTATGTCAAATAGAAAATATGAAAAAATAAGTAAGCATCATTATATAATAGTGATTTAAAGCAAAACAAGTTTATATTATGTCATACTTACACATTTTTCCCACACTTTTTGTGTGTTTTCATCTATCAGTTTCCCCTCTTTATTAACACGAGCCTCCTTCCATAGCACATGGCGTGGAATGGAAGTGACTTGAAATTTTGCTTCATCAATCTGCTTATAAACAGAGAAACATGGTTACAGTGTTGTTTTATGTCACATAAAATTATTACAGTACTTTTAAAATACATACCAATTGTTTTTCAATTGAAGCGTACCCCAACCTTGCTTTATGGTAGGGGTACGCTGGTTTTGCTACCCGTTCTTTATTTTCAGAACTCAGTTGTTGTTTCATAAATAAAAACCTATCAATCAACGTGATGAACACAAGAAATGTTACACAACGTGTAACCAAACACAATGTACCTGAAAATTCTGTTCCGCACGACAGTTGCAAAACGCATCCCACGTTCCTTGGGATATTAAGTGTGCATAAAGAGGAGGAGGGTGCGGCTTGATTTTCCCTTCAGCATCTTTCAGATGATGTTTCGTTAAAATGGTGCGAAAGCCTCTATGAATCCTTCCTGTCAGTCTGAAAACATATTCTTTGTATGAAACATCTACTATAAACGCACTCTGCAAGAGATGATGAAGGGTTAGTCAATATTTCAATATTTTATTTTATTTTAATAAATTAAATAGATGATATCATAATGTTACCGTAATCTCTTACCACATTAATGTTTTCAACCCACTGACAACATGGTGCCACGACTCTACGTCAATCGGCACGCGTTGTCGAGTGACGATTCCAATGTATCTACTAAACATGGATTTGTTGGGGTTTACATGCTGGCCTAGCTTATTCCATCCCACCTCATATTTGATGCCTTTTGCTTTTGCCTTAAGGATTTTTGCTAAAACTGTCAAACTACGGTGCACCTGTTTTTTTTGTGTCGCTGGGGTTTCATCGCCTACGATTTCCTCAATTTCTGCATCATCATTATGTTTCTCCGAAGCGCTAGCTTCGGCACTGACACCAGCTGCAACAGGTTGAGAGACCTATTGTCTCTCAGCAGTGGGACCAGCTGCAACAGGTTGAGAGACGTGTTGTGTCTCAGGATTGGGTGCATCAGCAGGTGAAGAAGTCATTATCTGCAGAACTGGTTTAAAATTTAAGTTAGATCGCATAAAAGCAGCAGCGAACAGATAATAACATAATGTAACACAATCTATATTACAATAAAAATCAATAACCTGATTATTGAACTCCCTTTTTTTTAAAAGGCTGAAGGGATTTGACCCCTCTATCAACTATCCATATCCCTTCATTGTGGTATCCTCTGACATACAAAACGTAGTCTACATTGGGACCACTACGAAATGATTGTGAAGTCCCAATGAAAGGGTCATCTTCCGTTGAATTTTCATCTGACCCTTCAGCTATTTTGGTCGATAACAGAACAATTGACCAGTTTCGGTTTGTGGGATCTGGAACATAAAATACTTGCACTGCCTGTGATGCCATTATAAATGGTTCATCTTTCTCCCCTTCCTTACTGAAATCAACTTTCACGAATCCCAAATCATCTATTTTAACAGCACTCTTGTTATCAACCCACTTTCATTTAAATACCGGAACTTGAAATTTCGTATAATCCAACTCCCATATTTGTTTGATGATGCCAAAGTATGACATATTCGCATAAATTGGATTTCTATCCTTAGCACCAGAAACATGCATCGCTTCAGCCACAAGTGTAACCCCACTATTATGCATGGTACTGTCTTCATCATGTTCATTAGTATAAAATTTATAACCATTAACTACATAAGCATTGTAAGATAATGCATACGCACTTGTTCCTCCGGCTAGCCATCGAAGTCGTTCCAAAATTGACTTTGGATTTTCATCTGACTTCTTAAAAATATGATCTCGAAACCATCTTATAAACTGTCGATTATGTGTATCTGATATCCATTTTTCAGCCCTTGATAGATTCAAATGCCTAAGAATTTCTTTATGGATTTCAACATATGGGTAAACGTCGAAACTGTTATGCAAAACATAAAGGTGGGCCTGCTCCCGATCTGTAATATTGATTGTGACAACCTTTCTTATAGAAATTCCTTCACCCTCAAGCCGCCCAGTGTGACGAGATTTTGGTAAGACAATGCTTTCCACACCAGACAAGTATTCGGTACAGAATTCAATGGCTTCCTCAACAATATATCGCTCTGCAATATAACCCTCTGGCTGACTTCGATTTTTGACATACCCTTTCAAAATCTTCATATACCATTCAATGGGGTACATCCATCTGTAATGTACAGGACCACATAGTCGAATCTCTCTCACCAAGTGGACCATCAAATGAACCATCATATCAAAAAATGAAGGCGGGAAGAACATTTCTAATTCACATAATATGACGGTAATTTCTTTTTCCATAGCTGGAAATTTCGTCGGGCCTATAACTTTGCTGCATATAGCTTTGAAGAAAAAACATAGTTTTGTTAATGTATGGCAGACATTCTTGGGAAAAATGTAACGTAAAGAAATTGGAATGATATTTTGCATCAAAACATGACAGTCATGTGATTACCTTTTAACTTCAAGTCGCTCATTGACACAAGGTTACTGATATTTGACGAATACCCCTCTGGAACCTTTACGTCATTCAAGAAGTTGAAAAACTGATATCTCTCCTACCTGGAAAGAGTGTAAGCAGCAGGAGGAAGAAATGTTCGTTTTTCACCCTTCACTGGTGCCAACTCTTCTTGTATTCCCATCTCAACCATGTCCAACCTAGCCTTAATTCCATATTTTGTTTTGCCAGATGTATTTAGCAACGTGCCAATAACACTGTCAAATACATTTTTTTCTACATGCATAACATCAATAAAATGTCTTACATACAGACAATTCCAGTATTGTAATTCAAAAAAAATTGATCTCTTTTTCCAACCGATTTCCATAAGGTTTTTCGAAGCCGGTTTACCAAAATTAGTGTCCAAATTTTTAACTTTCTCAAAAAATTGATCGCCTGTTAGTGGAACGGTGTTGTATGTTCTTCTGAACTTCCATCGAATGATGTCTTCCAAGAATGGTACTTATGTCGTCGCGGTAGAAATCTACGATGTCCTAGAAACACGGTTTTCGATGAATGTTTCAACCTAATTGATTGTGTACCTTCTTCACAAATGGGACATCCTTGAGTTCCTTTAATTCTATATCCTGACAAATTTCCATAATATGGGAAGTCATTTATCATCCCATACAACATGAATCTCAAAATGAAATCTTCCTTTCTGTAAGCATCATACAACGTAACACCTGAATCCCACAATAATTTCAAATCTTCGATCAATGGAGCTAAATAAACATCAATATCATTACCCAGTTGTTTTGGTCCTGATATAAGCATAGATAACATGATGTATTTTCGTTTCATGCATAACTACGGTGGTAAGTTATAATTTATCAACATAACCGGCCATGTACTGTGACTGTTGCTTTGAAAACCAAAAGGATTCACTCCATCTGTAGATAACGCAAGACGAAGGTTTCTCGACTCGTTTCCAAATTCAGGATACTCATGATCGATTCTCTTCCACTGAGGAGAGTCTGCCGGGTGACGTAGTATCCCATCTTTAATTCTTATATCTGCATGCCATGTTAATTGTTCTGCAGTCTCCTCACTTCCATATAGGCGTCTAAACCTTGGAATGATTGTAAAGTACCATACAACTTTAGTAGGACTGGATTCATCTTTCTTGTATTGAGAAGCACCACACTTTGAGCATTCTTTAAGTGATTTGTGGTCCTTGCGAAATAGTATACAGTCATTCGGGCAGGCGTGTATTCTTTCAGAGATCATACCCATAGAGCGTAGCATTCGTTTGGCACCGTATGTTCGGCTTGGGAGCTCATTGTCTTCTGGGAGCATGTCATTCAAGAGGGCAAGTAGTTTCGTAAAACTGTCGTCACTCCACCCGTTATCTGCTTTCAAATTATACAGCTTTAGTACGGCTGACAATGCTGTATATTTAGTGCAGCCAGCATATAATGGCGTCTTTTCACAACTTTTTAACTTCTCAAACAATTTTGGGAAATCACGAAGTTCATCTTCGAAGGTCCTTGTCATTTTCTCAATATGATCTTCATCATCATTCACATCTGTAATCACATCCTCCATACGGTCATCTTCATTGTTCATGTTTGTAATCATATCAGATGATCCATAAAACGCAGTGTCACCCCAGTCACTACCTACATTCGTTGTTTCCCCGTGTTTATTCCAACATTTATAACTTTGATCTATTCCGTGACAGATCAAGTGTTCTTCTAACTCATCTGGACTAATTTGTTTTGAATAACAACAGCGTAAACACGGACAAAGGATTTGAGAAGAGTCACATGCATGATCTTTTGCAAACTTGATAAATTCTTTCACGCCTTCTTCATACTCTTTTGTCAACCGATTGACATTCATCCATTCTTTATTTATATTCATCCTATTTAAAATCCATAGGATAAGTATATAGGTTAAAGGAGAAGGATTCAAGGAAATAAAGGAATAAATAAATACCAAAATAAAAAATATATTGGGAACCACTACAATCCCCAAGCCTCACATCATCTAGATCTCTAAAACCCATCAAAGTTACTCCAACTCGATCTGGAAACACTGGGACCCAATTCTACCTAACCTTCAATACATGAGGATTTCTTGGGTACTCAGTAGGGAACCACCAATGTGGTTTCATAAATTCTAATTTTTAGTTATATGTGCATGTTTCATGCTCTGAATAAATAAATAATATCTAAAAAATAAATAAATAAATCATTATTGATCCTCAGGTTCGTAGCCTCGATCATCCATACCAACTTTGGCTAGTGCCAAAGTGTATTTGAGAACATTGTGATGACTATACCAACCATAACAATAATCATGAGGTCTTTCACCCTAGTATACATTGATAATTACCCTAGATATAAACTCACCCTGGTGAATATGATAATAACCTGGAAAACCTCTATCCCATTATCACAACTTGAGTAGTATCCATACTAGTATAAAATTGTCCCCAACAACTTAACCCCAGTAGTGCAGGACACTCAACCAAACAGGCCAAATACACATTAAGAACTGAAATCTCTCACCTATCCACTTTTCATAACAAATATAATCACTACTCAAAATCAATGGCATCCCTATTAGTAGTATCATAGACCTCACTACTATGTAATTTTTTCCATTTCAATAAAATACCACCTCAAGGTCATTTTTTTAATAAAAGTGGTGACATGAATTGGTTACCTAATTCAAAGGACTCAATTAAAAAAAGAGTACAAGTACAAACACAAGGTTAAAAGAACTTACACCAGTAGGGATTGAGTTATGTTATTCATGCTGTTATACAGTTGTTATTTTAAAATGAAGGGCTGAAATGAAACTTGAGAAAGACCTTAATACATTAAAACCAATGTTTAGAAAGGAAAACCATTAAAGGATTGGATCAATAAGCTGTTAAGAATGAAGACCATCATTGCAACATCACCATCCAACAGAAGCACATGATGTAGTGAAACACTCATCGCATGAGAGCATCATATTATTTATCAGTGTCTTACATGGTATAGACTCATAATATTTACATGGTAATCCATACTATAAATAGTCTCAAGAGATGGCTCATGTCCCATTTCAATATATAGGTTTGTTCTGGGTCAGTCTACACATCCAGCCTATCAACAACCTTACAAAGTTATACCCACCCAAGTAGTCACATCCCCAAGGGGGATGTTCACACACTTTAGGTTCAATTCAATAAGGCCAAGGGCTCTGATGTATCACTAGTTCCATGTGTGGCCTATGGTAACAAATACATAAAAGTCACATAATGTATTCCAAGAGGTCTCCGGGTTCCCCCTAACAAGGTCCTCTAAGTCACACTCACTCTAATAACACCCATTAAGGTTTCAGGATGTCATAGGACATCAAAAAAATATTCATAGCATCAAACATCAGTAGATTATTCAAGTAAGTCATTGTTCAAGGGTCCATGGTGTCCCTTGGAACTTTTCTCAGTTCATATAACTTTATAAGTTTTTAACAATTTAAATTTAAATTACACCATTTATTTATTAAAATGAGGTCTCTCACCCTTAGTGGTGAGAATCAACATCCACATACACCATAAGGAATTTATAAATCCATAAAGAAATTACCAAGACCACATACCTATTTTATATGTTTCTACTATTTTAATTCCAAGTTGAAAACTTTTCCTAGGCTCGCTAAGCGTCGTCCAATGTCTACCCCAAGATCAACTCATCAATATAGCTCCTACCTCTCTCCAAAAAACCAAAATTAATAAATTATAACATTTATAATTAATTATCTAGCCAAATAAATTTAAACTAGTTATATTCACTAGAAACTCATCTTGGGGACTTTTCATGTTAGAACCAAGACCAAAAACCCATATAAGATCTGAAGTGGGATCTTAGTGCCATCTTAGGAAAAATACTCAACCATCAGAACCAAATCCATAGACAACATTATATAATTTGATCCAATATCCATGAAAACTACAAAAGGAAACACAAATCCTTCATAATGATTGGTGACTTGCAGATACCATCATGATGCCTCTTATACATGAGGTAGGAAAACCTCCTCATGCTCAAGGTTCTACATTGTTTCTCAAAAAATATGAACACAAAACCATGTTTCATTTGAAAAATCTCCAAAAAACATCATATAAAACTAAAATAAAGCTTGTGAGACTCACCTGAGTACTTGAGGCACCTCTCAAACCACGGTGGAGGAGGAGGCAGTAGAGTAGGTAGAGGAGGAGGAGGAGGAGGCGCCGGTGGAGGAGGAGGATGAGGCAGCAGACTAGGAAGAGGAGGAGGAGGACGAGTCCGCGGTGGAGGAGGAGGAGGAGGCGGCCGGAGGAGGAGGCGGCAGCCGGAGGAGGAGGAGCAGGAGGAGGTGGAGGAAGCGCCGGTGGAGGAGGAGGAGGATGAGGCCGCAGTGGAGGAGGAGGAGGCGGCGGCCGGAGGAGGAGGAGCAAGAGGTGGCGGCGGCCGTGGCGGAGGAGGAGGAGGAGGCGGCGGCGGCAGCGGCGCAGAGGAGGGCTTCCGCGAGAGCTTGACCGGGTGCAGGGAGGAGGAAGAGGACCCGCGGGTTTTTAACAAATCCACGTGAACCTTTATCAGCGCTAGTAAAAAGCGCTGATAAAGGGTGTATTTATCAGCACTAAAATGAAAAGCGCTGATAAAGGGTACACCTTTATCAGTGCTTATAAGGAGAATGGGATTTTGGAAAACTTGGGGTTTTGTGATTTAATATGCCAAAATAAAGAGGAAAGAGATAAAAACAAAGTGGAAGTTTACAAAATTAATTAAATGTGATCAACCCAAGGAAGTCTTGTGATGCTCATCCTTCATCACTTCCCTGGGTTGATCACATTTAATTAATTTTGTTAACTTCCACTTTGTTTTTATCTCTTTCCTCTTTATTTTGGCATATTAAATCACAAAACCCCAAGTTTTCCAAAATCCCATTCTCCTTATATTTTTATAATCTCAACCTTATTTTTTAATTAATGATCTAAGGCTCCGTCGAGAGACGACCTAGGGTTCCTTCTATGCTGTAGAAATTCTAGTAAAACTAAACATCTAATTTGACGCGCTCGACAACACGCTAAAATTTTGGTATCGTTATCGGAGATACAAGATAATTTTTACCTTTTACTATTTTATTTACTTATTACTACTTTAAATATCCTCCCCACCCCACCCCCCATTTGGTTTCTTTTGTTTTGGTTTTCATTTCAGTTTTTGTTTGTTTTTGTGTGTTCTTTCTCTCTCTCTCTCTTATTCTTATTCTCTATTTATCATTCTGTATTATAACATTATATTTTTCTTTTCTCCTTTCACCCTTCTTAAGTTCTTTTATTTTATCCATATTCAATCATAAAAATGAAAAAATATATAAAAAATTCACAACTTATTAGCATGACCTGATCAGAAAAAGAAAAGCTACTTGAATTTGTCCCTGAAATTGAAAATACACTTTACTCACAAATCAGGAATCTATAGTAGGTTAATAAAGTAACACTGAGGAACCCTTATGGATCCTCAAGTGGTCTTAAACCAATAAAAAATTGAACCTAATCAAATCCAAGAAAAAATGGCTGTAAATAATCAAACCTTAAAAGAACTAACCACCTCGGATGTGGAGTACCAACCTGCGTACATCCAATATCCTGAGAAACTAGCAAACTTTGAGCTGATATCGGGCCTCATACACCTACTTCCCAAATTTCATGGTCTTCCTGGTGAGGACCCTCACAAATATCTTAAGGAGTTTCACATAGTGTGCTCTATAATGAAACCCCAAAATGTATATGAGGATCTCATTAAGTTTAGGGTCTTCCCTTTCTCCCTTAATGGTGTAGCCAAAGACTAGATATACTATCTGCCTACCAAAATTGGGGGTTGTAATAACCTTAAATGACTCTTTATAGAGAAGTTCTTCCCTTCCTACCGAACTGCACCAATTAGAAAAGAAATATGTGGAATCAGACAATCACAAGGAGATACCCTTCATGAATATTGGGAGAGATTCAAAAGACTTTACTTAAGTTTCCCCCACCATAAAATTAGTGAACAATTTCTAATTCAATAATTATATGAGGGACTTGTCCCCATGGATTGTGGAATGATAGATGTTGTAGATTATTGTTCCCTAGTTGATAAAACTCCTTCCACTGCTAGTGACTTAATAGCCAACATGGCTCAAAATACACAACAATTTGGTACATGAGCAATTACACCAAACCAAGGAGTTCATGAGGTAATTCATTTATCCCTAGAAAAAAATGTATTTAATAAACTTTATGAGATGCATACCCTTATAAGGAAATTATCTCAAGTACAAGGTAACTCACACTCTTCTTCTATTCCATTGCATTGTGGTATTTGTTCTCATAACACTCATTTTTCTGACCATTTCCCATAACTTCAGGATTCATCTGAGTCTTGTGCAGAAGTATTCCCAGGGTGTCCTTTTCAGCATGAACCACCCTTCAATAAAGAACCATTTAGGCCAAATTCAAAGATCGAGTGGAAAACATAACCACATTACCAATAAGGAGGCAACCCGAGCTACCCCAAGAAAAATTGGTATCAACAAGGCCAAGGTATGCAATATTCTTATCCCTCAACTTCTCAGAACAATCCTCCTCATCCTCTCAAATGTGAACCAAGCCTCAAGGACATGGTGAAGCAAATGGAATCCCAAAACCTCAAGTTCCAATAGACCACAAAATCAGTTATTCAAGACCTATGAACTCAAGTGGAATAATTGGAAAACAGTATTGGTGGGATAAAGATGCAAGGTTATAGACAACTACCATCCCAACCTATTGCTAATCCAAAATACAAAGGTAATTTTTATGCAATAAAACTTTGTAGTGGTAAAGAAGTTTCTTATTCCGATGATTCTACCCAAAAGGTATGTCCCCCTATTGAAAACTCTCTTTCCCTGCCCTTAAAATTTCTAATGTTAAAAAACCAAACAAAAATGATAAAAAAAATTCATTGAGGATTCCATTGAACAAACCATTCCTCTTCCTTTCCCCTAAAGACTCTTTACATCTAAGAAAATTTTTGATAATGAGAATGATAAAGAGATAATGGATACATTTAAAAAGGTACAAGTTAACATTCCTTTATTGTATGTGGTTAAAAAGATTCCTCATTATGCCAAATTTCATAAAGAACTTCTCACCCATAGACGAAAGCTAAAGAGGAATGAGAGAGTCAACCTGGGAAGGAATGTCTTGGCCTTATTCAACGAGCAATTCCAACCAAGTGCAAGGATCCAGGAACATTCACGATACCTTGCACCATAGGGGAGACATTATTTTCAGATGTTATGCTAGATTTAGGTTCTTCAATTAATGTAATGCTTTACTCTATGTACACTTCACTATAGGTTGGAGAGCTTTAATCGATTGTAATCATAGTGCAACTTTCCAACTAGATCACAACACACCCATCAAGAGTGGTCGAGGGCATCCTTGTAAAAGTGAATAATCTCATATTCCCCACCAACTTATACATTCTTGAGAGGGAGGATACCTGAACCCAAGGACATGATCCTCTCATAATTTGGAGTCCATTCCTCAAAATAGAAAATACGATCATAAATGTTCACAATGGTATGTTGTCCATGGAGTTTGGTGGAGAAAAGTTAAGTTTTAACATTCTTGATTCTATGAAACACCCCATTGAAGAGCACTCCACTCTTCATGTCTATTCGATGGAAGTGCTCTCAAACGAAACACACACATAAAATTATTTCCTCAACCCATACTCTAATTTATTTTTCTCTTCTTCAGCCTTAGAAGATTTGATTTTTTATTCATATTTTTAGTGTTGTGTGGGTTCTGAAAAGTGTAAATTTTCTACTTTAATTTATGAGTGTGTTCATTCTGAGGTACCTATGATTTTTGATGATTCTACAAATCTCATTTCAATAGATTCTCCATCCTTATAGAATAAACATAAAAAAATAGATAATTTCATGGACCTCACTCCCTCTAAATCTCATCCCTCAATCCAAAAACTACCGATGTTGGAATTAAAACCACTTACATATAATTTAAAATACTCTTATCTTGAGGGTATTGACCAATTACACGTCATTATTGCCAATAACCTCTCTCGACAGCAAAAATAAAAAATTCTTGACCTTTTAAGAGAGTGTAAAAAGGAAATAGGATGGATTTGGAAGATATTCCTGGGATTATTCCATCTATTTGTATTCACCATATACTTTTGGATGATGAGGCTAATCCCATAAGGCAGGCTTAATGCCAGTTGAATCCCACTCTCCTTGAAATGGTAAAATTGAAAGTTAGTAAATTAATTGCTACTGGTATCATTTATCCTATATCTGATAGTAAATGGTTTAGCCCAGTTCAAATTGTGCCTAAAAAACTAGAATAATAGTAGTGTCTAATTAAAGGAATGAATTGGTTCCAACATGTGTGTAAAAAATTTTGTGAGTCTTTATTGACTACCGTCAACTAAATCAATCCATGAGAGGGGGCCACTTTCCTCTACCTTTCATTGACCAGATGTTAGAAATATTGGTTGGTAAGTCCCATTATTGTTTCCTTGATGGATATTCAGGTTATTTTAAAATCCATATAGCCCCTGAGGATCAAGAAAAGACAACATTTACCTGTCTATTTGGCACATTTTCATACAGAAGGATGCCTTTTGGTCTATGTAATGCTCCCGGTACTTTTTAGTGATGTATGTTGAGTATTTTTCTGAGTACCTAGAGAATTTCATGGACGTTTTTATGGATGATTTCATGGTCTGTGGAACTTCCTTTGATGACTTTTTGGCCCACCTAGGTTCTATACTCCACCATTTCATAAAAAAGATCTTGTATTAAATTATGAGAAATGTCTTTTCATGGTTGAATAGGAGATAGTTCTTGATAATGTTATTTCAAAAGAGGTAATTCTAGTGGATAAATCAAAAATTGATTTAATTTTAACCCTTGTACATCCAAAATGTGTTCTTGAGGTGTGATATTTCTTGGGTCATGCTGGTTTTTACCACCAATTCATTAAAGGCTTTAATAATATTGCACTTCCCCTGTCTCAATTGTTACAAAAGGATTCTAAATTTTTTTTGATAAAAAATGTGTGGATTATTTTAATTCACTAAAAATGAGTCTCACATCACCTCCCATCATCCAACCACCAAGGTGGGATCTCACCTTCAAACTTATGTGTGATTCCTCTAACTTTTCAGTTGGGGAAGTTTTATCACAAAGGGTTGAGAAGGATCCTCATGTCATTATGTATGCCTCACGTACCCTTGACCCTGCCTAGGAGAACTACACAAACACCAAAAAAGAACTTTTTTCTATTGTGTTTTCCTTGGAAAATTTCTGTTCATATCTTATTGGGTCAAAATCATTATCTTTTATAACCATGATGCTCTTCGTTTCCTCCTAAAGAAACCTAAAGCAAATTCCCACCTCATTCGATGGATGCTCCTCCTCTAGGAGTTTGAACTTGATATTAGATATAAGAGAGGAGTAGAAAATGTGGTAGTTGACCACATTAGTAAGATTTCCCCACCACTGGACCATCATGTTGACTCACACCTCCCCATTGGATAATTCTTTCCTCATGAGAACCTTTGTGATGTTGTGGACCTTACCCCATGGTATGCGGACATTTTGAATTTTCTAGAAATATCTAGGGTCCCCACTGATTTCAACACTTCACAATCCCAAAGACTTAAGCATTATTATCGATGGTACATTTGGGATGACCCATATTTGTGGAGAATTTTTAGTGACCAAGTTGTTTGTCAGTATATCCCTGGCCATGATTTCATCTTTATTTTGACCTTCTTCCACACTTTGGATTGTGGGGGTCACTTTGGATCTCAACGTACAGCTCAAAAGGTCCTTGACTCAGGAATTTATTGGAAAACATTGTATAGATATGCCCATTGGTTTTGTAATTTCATGTACTCGATGTCAATTCATAGAGAATATCTCCAAGAGGAATGAAATGCCCCAACATCCCATGTTATTTTGTGAGATCTTTGATGCATGGGGCATTGAATTCATGGGGCCTTTTCCAAATTCATTTGGATTTATGTACACCTTATTGGCTATTGAATATGTATCTAAATGGGTGGAAGTAGAGGTTGCCAGGACTGATGACTCTCGAGTGGTTGTTGATTTTGTGAGGTCCGAAAATTTCAGTAGGTTTGGTTTACCGAGATTTATCATTAGTGATTAGGGTTTAAATTTTTTTCAATCACAAAAATGAAAAAATTTCTTCGTAAGTATGGGGTTGTTCATAAAGTATGCATAGGATATCACCCCCAAACTAACAGACAAACATAAATCTAAAATCATGAAGTTAAGAAAATCTTGGAAAAATGGTACAACCTAATAGGAAATATTGGATTTTGCATTTGGATGAAGCAATTTGGGTGTACCCTACAACTTTTAAAACCCCAATCAGAATGTCACCATATAGGATTGTGTTTGTAAAGGCTTGTCACCTCCCAGTAGAGGTAGATCACTATTCATATTGGGTTGTTAAACAATGTAATATAAATCTCTTAGATGTAGGTGAGCATAAAAAGTTGCAGATTCAGGAGTTGGAAGAAATTCGATATGATGCATATGATAACTCCCAAATCTATAAAGAGAAGAAAAAGGATATCCATGATGGGATGATTAATCAGCGGAAATTTCATACCAGTGAGAAGGTTCTCATGTATAATTTCAGGCTAAAGCTCTACCCAGGTAAGCTTTGTTCTCGATGGCTTAGTCCTTATATTGTTACTGATGTTTACCCTTTTGGTGCTATATAGGTTTTACATGAGAAGATTGGACAGGGGTTTACTATCAATGGGAAGAGGCTCAAACACTTTTATGAGGATTTTCCAAAGCATATCTTGGAGGAAATCCAACTAATAGATGCCACATATGACACCACTTAGTAGGTTTTCCCTTCTCCCTACCTTTATTTACTTTTATATTTATTTAAAATACTTTCATTGAGAAAAATGTAATTTTTAGGTGTGGGGGAGAGTGACATGTCATAGTTAGGATTAGAAAAACAAAAAAAAAACAAAAAACAAAAAAAATGTGTTTTCATTTTTGATTTATTTTTATTTATTCATTGTTTTTAGATAAACATTGATCTTAAAAATAATATCCAAAATAATTTTTCATGCTTGATTTGATTTTGTGGAAAATTCTATTGTTTTTGGAAAAATGTTTTTCAAATGAATGTTGATATGGAATCTTTTTCTAGAATTTTTTATTTTCAAATCATTCTTAGGTGTTTAATGGATTTTTTAATCTCATGCCTCATTAGCAATGACCAATATTTCAATACCTTTCCCGAGAGACATTCTAAGCCCTTTATTGCATATTATTTATTTTAATCACTTTCTTGAGAGTCTCAGGTCATGTAGAGAAACTATAACTTTACTTGATTATTTTTGAAGTAATAATATTCAAGTATGCTACATTCATGATAGAGGAAATCATTTATTGAAAATCCCTTTGTACAATTAACCTCAATTTTCATCCACCTTGACATTTTACCCTTCTTAATCCTTATAGACCATGAAATGCCTTTAGGTAGCCACATTACAATCTAATTTATCCCTACCGACTCTTCTCTTGTGTATATTATTGTTTTATTTTTAGCGATTGTGGGTGAGAGGGGTTTTACATGATAATTCTAGGCGGAGAATCATTATTATGGGTTGATATAAAGGGTGGAGACATTTTTATTGGGTAGTGGGTTCACAATCCATATTGCATCATTGTTTTACACATGTTTCCCTCTTTATCTCCAAAAAAATGTATATTAAAAAATGTAGTTCTGTATATCGGGAAAAAAATAGAACAAAAGAAAAAAATGGAGAAAATAGGATGTTTACTCATTATTATTCACAGCTTGGTTGTGATCCACACAAATGGACAATGGGGATAGTGAGTTAGAGGTGATGTACTTTGTGAGGAGTTGATTTTGTAAATTCATTGTGGGAACTTGATGAATTTTGACATGTTTTATACGTAAGATATTAAACACTACTCTTTTGCCTCAGATTTTTTTTAAAACATTAAATCCTACCAACCCTTGAACCTCAAAACAACCAGTTGGAAGTCCTCTTGAGTAACACACTAGTTTCTGCTGGTAGGGAACTTAGAATCTTGGAAAGAATATTCTAAGATCACATGAACTTTAGGAAAATAGTGTAACTCCACTTTAATATGTTCCTTAAGTGAAGAGGGAAAATATCTAGGTGAGGTAGTTTGCAACATGTTGCATGGGTGAACAAATGAAGTTGAACAAATTCGAATGTGAAAAAATAAAAATTATAGAAAAATTGATTCCATAAAAAAGACATGATGAATTTCATTTGAAGATAATCTTGGATGTTTTCACACCTTTGATTTAGTAAGGAGACATGATTAATATATTATACTTTTCCCAGGAGTAAAAATGTTTAGGTGTGGGGGTGTGATCATATCACGATTCACTATTTTATTTCACCCTTATACCAATGTATTAAATTGGTTTTGTATTGAAAATTAAAATTATAATAACAAACTGAACTTAATTATTGATTAAATAATGTTTTTATTTTCACTATTAAAAAGGTTAATTTCACTTGTTATGATGATTTCATTAAAGGTGGAGGTGATTCGGAGTGGTCACGCTGATGCGGAAGGAAAATGGGTCAAACTGCATGGAATTCCATGAACACATGTCCATTGTTTTTCATGATACGAGAAATATTTGCATCCAAATGGGATGAAATTTTGTGATCCGATCCATATATAATTGCTTTAAAACTTTCATGAAGGAATCCAATCCTAATTCTTCCGTTAAAAGGCTCATCTGAACTGATTTTTCCAATAAAATGAATTTGCACAGGGTCAAAACTTTTCCTCAGTATTTTACAAATATATATTACTATAAACAATATCTGGATGCAAAATATGACATGGAGATAGAAAAGGTGTCGGAAAAAAAGAATTTATTTTTGTTCAAAGTTATTTAATATTTTATGACCAGCCAAAACCATGGAGAAAATGGATTCTCAAAATAAGTGTGCCCAAAACCACCTCACACTTTGCCTATAAATTGGCACCTTGGGCACCCCATTTGGAAGTTCGACCAGGAGGCAAGGTGCTTACATTTTGGAGTCCCAAAGGAGTCTTATCATCATCCCTATAAGTTTTGGAGTCTATGGTGTTGACCTCACCTGTTTTGATAATCTCAATTATGTCTTAATATGCTGATATTCCCAAATAATGTTCATTTATATATTATTTACATTCTCATCCTACTATTGAGTTGATAAGAATATAAGGATAATCATTAGAATATATTAATCAATGCTTATATATGCTTATACATATGATGAAATAATTCTAACTCAATCTGGATATGTGTTTCACAGAATAGATAAGTGTTAAGTCACTGATATGCTCA
Source organism: Viscum album (assembly GCA_963277665.1). NCBI lineage: Eukaryota > Viridiplantae > Streptophyta > Magnoliopsida > Santalales > Viscaceae > Viscum > Viscum album. The sequence goes on along the minus strand of OY728163.1, from coordinate 74,809,916 downwards.
TAGCTACTGATACAGAGCTACTGGTATATGTAAGTCCACCGGTAAGAAAATGTCACTGATAGATTCAGTCTACCGATAGAGAACTCGCTAATAATCAGAGCTACCGATAAGAGCTACCATTACAAAAAGGATCCACTGATACAGAACAACTACCAATAGAAGCAGAGCTACCGATAGAAAAAGTTGACCAGTGTGCACAAGTCCACCGGTATGCACTTAATCACTGGTACAGAATGGAGCTACTGGTATGCACAGGATACCGATACAAAGTCTACTGATACGATCTACCGTTACACCAGAGCTACCATTAGAGTAAGTATACTGGTATAAGCAAGTCTACCGCTATGAATTTCACCGATATAAAGAAGCTCACCACTACTCAAGTCTACTGATAGAATTTCACTGATACAATGAGCCACTAACTAATAGACAAGATGAGCTATCGATAGAAACAAAGAGCTACCGATACAAGGATCTACCGGTACAAGAACAAAGAGCTACCGATAGGAGTTCACCGCTATACAAAGTCCACCGTTACAAGTCTACTGACAGAGAGCTACTAATGAAAGACTTAACCAGTCACTAATTCTTAAACTATATACTTTGTCAATATTATTAAAATAATGTTAACAATCATATTTGATGATTTTAATGCAATTAATGTTATTTAATGATAGTTGTTGGCATGTCAGAGAACCGTACCTCATACCTATAAAAAGGTAATCATTCCCATAGACCGGAATTGAATGCTATAAAAGGAAGGACAAAGGTCGTGCAAAAGGAGTGCAAAAATAAGGACTAAAGAGTTCTAAACAGTGGTGAATACAGAGTAAAGAAAGGCTACATCCATACTGGAAGAATACTGGACATACACGAATCCATTCATTCAAGAAGATAACACAATTTGAACATTAGTAAAGGAGTGAAGAACTACAACGAGCACTTCATGCACTCAAGCTGATCAAACTGAACTTGAAGAAAACGAACCTCTGTTTTTCAGAAAAAACCAGAGAAGGACTCAGAAGCATTCCTGATTAATCAAAGGAGTCCAGAGCTGCACTTAAAATCACTAGACCATTCTAAAACTCATATCTACTCTCTCAGTGATTCTTTTATTTACATTTTGAGCAGTGTGTATACTATATATAATTTATACACACACTGTCTCTGGTGCTAAGCTGGAGGATTTCTAAATCCTCACACAAACCTTCTATAACTCTATTGTATCCCACTGTGGATAGTGGTAGAGTTCAAGTAGGACCTGGACAACCAGTGTGTTGTTGTTTTTGTTTTCCCATGAAGAACTCTGGTAGAGGTCTTAGTACCTGGACGATCTTTCTACTGTTGTTTACCCCGATATGGGGTGTGGATCAAATTTATATAAATTGTTTGAGAGGACTAAGTCTCGGCTTGAGACTGAACCTCTTGATTATATCTGTTGTGCATATTATATTAAGTCTAAAGTATACTATATATTTTATATTCTGCTGCTAATTACTTTGAAATTAAAATTGTTTTAAAGTTACTTTGATAGTTAATCTAGAAAGTGTTTGTAACTATTGTAAATTGGTAGGTTAGTTTCAAAAGCTAATTTAATCTTCTGATTAAATTACCTGAGACCTAATCAATCTTTGAGAACCTAACTCAACCCTTACAGTTTTACAAATTCACTACAGTTTAACTTAGTTTTTAATTGGGGGATTTGAATAGAAATATTTTTAATATAAATTTTAATTGGAACTCAATTCACCCCCTTCTTGAGTATCCACTCCGACCAACATTTGGTATCAGAGGTTGTTTGTTTATTATTAAAGGTTTTTGAAACACTCTGTTTTTCAACTGTGATTTTAGTTGTATCTTAAATATCTTAAATTTCTATTAGTTCTAAATTTTATCTCTTTAAATATATTTGTTAAAATCTAATTATGGAAAATAGACTAGAAGGCGCTGCTACCAACAGGCCACCATTCTTTAATGGTGTTAATTATGCTCAGTGGAAGCTTAAAATGAAAATTCATTTAGAGAGTATGGGAATTGACATCTGGACTACTATAGAGACTCAATATAAGATTCTAGAAATTGAAAGAACTACTTGGGATGAACCTACTAAAACTGCCTACAATAATAATTGTAAAGCAATGAATGCTCTGTACTATTCTTTAAAAGATGAAGAATTTAATCACATATATACTTGTAAAACTGCTTATGAAATATGGGATACTTTGGGTGTTTCTCATGAGGGAACAACCAATGTTAAAGAAATGAGACTAAATACCTATACTGTTAAATATTATAATTTTAAAATGAAGTCTGATGAACCCATTTCTGACATATATCTCAGGTTTAATGAGATTGTCAACATTATGAGCTCTCTAGGTAAAGATGTTCCTGCAAAAGAATAGATCGTGAGAATATTAAGATGTCTTCCAGAAAGATGGATAGGCACATCTATCTCCATAAGAGAATCGTGTGATATAAGTTCACTACTTGTTAAGGAGTTAATTGGTAATCTTATGATGTATGAAGAAGAACTGATGGCAAACAAGGAAGAAGATGATGAACCAAAAAGAAAGTCAGTGGATTTTAAGTCTACTGCCTCAAAGAGCAAGGATAAGGAGAAAGTTCATATACCTACTGAAATCTCAACAAGTGAAAGTTCAAATTCTGACAGTGATGCTGAGATGGCTCAAATAGCCAGGATATTTAAGAAGCTCTATAGGAAGAAGAAATTATTCATAAAATCAAACTACAAAGGTAAATATGACAACAAAGGTCACTGAAAGAAAGATTGGAAGAATTCTGATAAGAGTGGTGAGATTGTCTGTTATGAGTGCAAAAGGAAAGGACATGTAAAAGCATATTGTCCAAAATTGAAATTCAAAAAGAAATATGACTACAAGGACAATAAGTAAAATAAATCTATGAAAGCAACTTGGAGTGATTCAGAAGATAGTTCAAGTGATGTTGATTCTACTTAGGATGAAAAATCTCAGAAAGCTAATATGTGTTTCATGAAAAACACATCTGAGGTAACATTGGATACTCCTGCTTTAAATTCTTATTATTCTGGAGTTGATTCTGATTCTGAATCTGAAAATATGTCTATTGAAGAACTATTTTAATATTTTAATATGCTAGAAGAAACCTATAATGATCTTAAGGAAAAGTATAAGACTTTAAAGAAATAGCATTCTTTGACCAGTTCTGTTAAATCTGCACTTAATATAGAAAAGGAAAAGAATGCTCAATTACATAAGAAAAATACAGAACTAAAATTGTCCAATGAGAAATTAAGGAAAGACTTAGATAAATTCACAAATGGAAAGAATACTCTAACTAAAATTCTAGGAAAACAAGTGGCACCAAAATATACCATTGTAATAGGCTATCAACCTGGATAGAGACGGATTACTAAAACTGGATTTATTTCTAAATCTGGACAGAATGCTGCTAGTTCTAGTTATGGAAATTCATATGCTTCAACTAGTTATTCATATGGTTATAGATCAAATAAAGTTTATCTTTTAAAATATATTGATTCTGTAGATTATATGAGACCCATAAGACAAATCTGGGTACCTAAAGCTTTGATTGCTAACCTGTCTAGACCCAAGAAAATCTAGGTGCCAAAATCATTTTCTATTTAAACCTTTTTTGTAGGAAACTTTCTTGAAAAGTTCCCATAAGAAGGTATGGTACTTGGAAAGTGGATGTTCAAGGCATATGACTGGATATTACTTGTGCTTCAAGAGTTTAATCAAAGTTGATGGAGTCTATGTAACCTTTGGTGATAACTCTAAAGGAAAAATCATCGGCCTAGGACAGATTGGTAACACTGATTCAGTTTTAATTTCCAAAGTTTTATTTGTTAATGGACTTAAACATAACCTGTTAAGTATTTCTCAATTTTTTGATGATGGTTTTAATGTTAAATTTGAAAATGATTCTTGTAATGTTTTTAATTCTAAAAATATTTTAGTATTTTCTGATTTGATAAATGAAAATGTTTATGCTGTTGATTTGAATTCTTTAGCTAAATAAAACATTACTTGATTAAATGCTTTTCATAAAGAGTCTTGGTTATGGCACAGAAGATTAGGACACTGCAATATTCATTCACTCAGAAAACTGACTAGGAAAAACTTAGTTAGAGACCTACCTAAACTTGAGTTCCCAACAGAAAAAGTTTGTAATCCCTATCAAAAGGGAAAAAAATATAAAGTTTCTTTCAAATTAAAGAAAGAAGTTTCAACTTCTCAACCTCTCGAGTTGGTTCACATAGACTTGTTTGGACCTTCTAGAGTTTCTAGTTTAAATGGGAATCACTATGTCTATGTCTTAGTAGATGACTACTCTAGGTATACTTGGGTATACTTCTTAGCTCAAAAAAGTGAAGCTTGTTCTTTCTTTATTAAATACTCCAAGTTTGTAGAAAACCTTAGTGGACTTAAGATTAATACCATGATAAGTGACCATGGTTGTGAGTTTGAAAATCATGAGTTTTAATCTTATTGCTCACACAATGGCTATAGTCACAATTTCTCTACCCCTAGAACACCTTAGCAGAATGGTGTAGTAGAAAGAAGAAATAAAACCCTTCAAGAGATTGCAAGAAATATGCTTAATGAGTATGACCTGCCAATTTACATTTGGGTTGAAGCTGTAAATACAACTTGTTATATTATTAATAGAGTCTTGATTAGACATGTTCTCAAGAATACCCCTTATGATTTGTGGAACCATAGGAAACCTAAAGTTAATTACTTCAGAGTTTTTGGATGCAAAGTTTTTATTCTCAATACAAAGTATAATCTTGACAAGTTTGCTTCTAAAAGTGATGAAGGAATTTTTCTTGGTTATTCTTTAACTAGAAAATCCTATAGAGTCTTTAATAAAAGAACCAAATGTGTGGAAGAATCTGTTCACATCAAGTTTGATGAAACTGATCCACATGAACCCAAATCTTCCATTGAAAATCTTGAAGAAGACTTGTCTGCTCTAGACCTTAATGATAAAATCAATGAACCTGTTGTAAAGACATCCAGTTCTGGAAAGTTTCCAGAACCTGCTTCTGTTGAACCCGAACCTACAGATGAACCTGAAATTTCTAGTCCTACCTTTACTAGATCAACTAAGATTCTAAATAATCATCCTTTAGATGTTGTTATTGGTAATCTTGATAGAGAAACACTAACTAGAGCTTCTCTAAGAAACCAGGTTGAAAATCAAGCCTTTCTTTCATAGTTAGAACCTAAAAATGTCAATGATGCAATCAATGATGAATTTTGGGTAATGGATATGCAAAAAGAATTAAATCAATTTGAAAGAAACAAAGTTTGGGAATTAGTTGACAGGCCTAAGGACACTTTGACCATAGGCACTAAATGGGTCTTTAGAAACAAATTTGATGAGTCTGGAAATATAGTTAGAAACAAAGCTAGGTTAGTTGTACAAGGGTATAGTCATGAGGAAGGAATAGACTATGAGGAAACCTTTTCCCCTGTAGCTAGATTAGAAGCTATTAGGATTCTACTTTCCTATGCTGCTCATCTGAATTTCAAGTTATATCAAATGGATGTTAAAAGTTCTTTTCTAAATGGTTTTATAATTGAAGATGTTTTTGTTGAACAACCACCTGGATTTACTAATCCTCATTTTCCAAATCGATTTTTCAAGATCTCTAAAGCTTTATATGGTTTAAAACAAGCTCCAAGAGCTTGGTATGATAGACTTAGTAATTTTCGTATTTCAAAAGGTTTTACTAAAGGAATTTATGACCCAACTCTTTTTATTAAAAGAATTTCTAAAGATGTTTTCATAGTACAAATCTATGTTGATGATATTATTTTTGGATCTTCTAAACATTCTTTATGTACTGATTTTTCAAAGAGTGTGCAAAATTAATTTGAAATGAGTTTAATGGGAGAACTAAAATATTTTCTTGGATTTCAAGTTTTTCAAAATGAAAATGGTATTATTTTGAATCAAAGTAAATATACAAAGGATCTTTTAAAATGTTTTGGTTTGAATATTATTAAGTAAAGTGATACACCTATGAGTACTATTCTTAAGTTGGATGCTGATGAAACTGGGAAACCAGTGGATCAAACCAACTACAGAGGTATGATTGGAAGCTTACTTTACCTTACTGCTAGTTGACCAGATATTATGTTTAGTGTGTGTATGTGTGCAAGATTTCAAGACAATACAAAAGAATCTCATTTACTTGCTGTTAAAATAATTTTCAAATATCTTAAACATACTGAAAATTTAGGTTTGTTTTATCCAAAAGGATAATCTTTTGAATTAATGAGTTATTCAGATGCTGACTTTTCTGGTTGCAAGTTGGATACAAAAAGCACATCCGGAACATGTCATTTATTGAGAAAATCCTTAGTATCATGGTGTAGTAAGAAACAGAATTTGGTTGCTTTGTCCACTGCTAAAGCAGAGTATATAGCTGCTGGTAGTTGTTGTGCACAAATTCTGTGGATGAAACACACTCTTTTGGACTATGGATATGATTTTAAGCATGTTTCAATAAACTGTGATAACACTAGTGCAATTAATATTTCAAAAAACCCTGTATCTCACTCTAGGACCAAACACATTGATGTAAGGCACCACTTTTTGAGAGATCATTACCAAAAAGGTGATATTACTCTTGAATTTATAGGTACTGAACATCAATTAGTTGACATTTTTACCAAACCTTTAAGTTCAGATAGGTTAAGCTACATTAGACACGAGTTAGGAATGATTAACCTTGACCGGTAGGAACGTCACTGTTAGTAAACCTCACTGTTATACCTCACTGGTATGAAACCTCACCGTTATACCTCATTGGTATGAAACCTCACCATTATACCTCACTGTTAGTGAACCTCACCATTATACCTCACCATTATGAATTCTCACCGGTATGAGTTACTGATAGGTTGCGTTATTTTAAACTTCTGTCTAGCTGCCAGAATCTGTATCAGTTATACTTTACTTATTATATTTTAATTATTTATTTTATAATTCCTAAATGATAAAACTAAGTCTTAGTTACTTCTCGATCCACCTCAAACCCTTTACCCATAAGACTTAGCTCCCAAATCTTGTAAAAACCCTAAGTTCATCAAACCAGAGATGGAAAAAACCAAACTCCCTATTGTCAGAGATGAAATTGATGAGCCGAATGCGAAGAAGCAGAAGACAGGACCTGAAGCAAGTAGCAGTGTTAGTAGAACAAGGTCTGGGAGGCATCCAGTCAACCCATATTTACAAAATAAAGATATTGTAATCGAGAAAGAGCTATGCACGAAATGGCTAATGTCTAGTAAACCATTAGTTCTCAAGGTACAGAAAGATCAGAAGTGGGTAGAATGATTCTCAAATAATAATGGACCCTACTATCCAAAGCTAGTAAAATAGTTCTATGAGTTTGTGAGTTTTGAGAAATCAGAAGATGATAACCGAATGATTTTATTTGTGAATGGAAAGGAAATATCTTTTTCATCTGTTGAGTGGGTTGAGTACCTGAGAGTACCACATGAAAGAGTTTATGGTTATTCATTGAAGATAGTACCACCTAACAGTGATATTTTTTACTATGAGACTGCCTTAGAGGAGCTCACAGTAGTGGAAAGCAAAGAAAGGTGATGGCTGCTGAAATGGATGGAGAGAACAGATTGTTGTTCAAGTTTGTGCAGCATGTGCTAAGTCCAAGGAGAGGGGACTTTTCAAATATGAGATATCAAGATATCTATCTGTTACATCTCTTGAGACATGGAGTGAAGGTGAATCTGTGTAGGTTGTTAATGATTCAAATGGAGGATATGACCAGACCCAAATCAAAGACCAATGCTTTATTCTTTTCCAAGTTGATTTCTGTTATGATTAAAGTGAAGTGGAACTACTAAAAAAACGGCCTATATCAGTGCTAAAAAAGGGCTTTAACAGCGCTAAAAAAGCGTTGTAAAGCTCAGCGCTAATATAGGGGGGTCGTTTTTATCAGCACTCTGAAAAGCGCTGATAAAGGCCAAAAAAATTAAAATAATTTAAAATAATATGGGGGAGTGATTTTATCAGTGTTTCACACCCCCTTTATCAGTGCTAGAAGGTCTCCCACGCACTGCCTTTCCCCAAATCCTCATACGCGCGCACCCCCTTCGTTTCCACCCGAACTCGAACCCGGGACCCCCCCCCCTTTCGCGGCTGCACCTTTACCACTTTGGTTGGTTTTTCGTATGAGAGTTGTTTTTTTCACTTAAAATGTTGTTTATTTCAAATAAAAGTGGGACAATTTGAGTGGTACCGGCCAAACCATGCCTCGGATTGAGGCGTGGTTGACTCGTACACGTCACAAATGACCCATGGATCGTTGTTCTGAAGTATCAATAGAATAAAAATGCGTTTGGTTGGTATTACGTATATCTGTTTTTTTACTTAAAATAGTGTCCATTTCGACATTTTGAGATTTTATTTTCTCTCCATTGTGATACCACACATAATAGTTTGTTTGGAAACGATATTTGGTTATATGATAGCTAACTGTTTCACGACTCAACCAAGGTCTTCCAACACAATTAGAACATGGGCAATGTATGCGACCACTATCTGAAGCCTTGTCAAATGAAAAATCTAAAAAGCTGTTCAAATTATTTTGAAAATCAGTTTAAATCCGATCAGTTTCGTACATCCAACTTCAATCCATTCTGTAAAAAAATTTCAATAAGTCATTTCAAATAAATTCAATAATATTGAAGTTAAATCAAAAAAATATTTAGGTAAATGACAATTGTTTACTTTAAATAAAAGCATAACTGACACATTACTCTATATGAGAATCATATTAAGAAATACAACAAAATACAATGTATATAAAAAATAAGATATAGAATTTCTAATGCCTATATTCAAGGATTACCCAGTAAGATATTGGAAGAGGATCAAGGAATGCATAATCCTTAAGGGTCTTGTTGGGAGTACATGAGTTTTATACTTTAACTTCTTCTGGGAGATCAGGATGAGGAGTAGGATCAGGATCACATCAAAAGTAGTTATGGCCTCATAAAGTTTCACCTTAACCATGGATTAAAGGATCCTAGGTTTAGGGCCATAGATCATAGGTTGGTAGGGTGTATTCATTGAATCATGTCCCAATTGATTTTGGAGAAGGACCTTCAATAGTTATATGTATGGATTTGATTAGAAACACCTATAAAAAGGATATCCAAGAATTGTGACGTCCCAAACGAGGATGCCACTCATTAGTGACCTGAACCCAGATGGCCACTCATTGGAGAGGGACCTTCAAGTTCTATTATGTTTTTTCTCACATACGAATAATGATTTTTGGGCTGTCTGAGGTCCATAGAGGAGGGTGGTGGGTTGTCTGGGGTCTAGGGAGGAGGGTGGGGGGTTGTCCAGGTTCCAGGAAGGAGGGGGCTGTCCTGGGTCCAGAAAGGTGGGTGGGGGGCTGTCCGGGGTCCAAGGAGGGGGGGGGGATATCCAGGGTCCAGGAAGGAGGGTGGGGGGTTGTCCAGGGTCCAGGGAGGAGGGTGGGGGGGATGCCCAGGGTCCAGGAAGGAGGGGGGGTTGTCTTGGGTCTAGGAAGGAGGGGTTGTCCTGGGTGGACCTCAAAACACCGAATGGGGTTCCACTATATAGCTCTGAGAATATATTATCCAAATCTAAAAAGATTCCACCTATAAACATGACAACTTTAAATTAGTGCCTACTTTAATTTCATGAAATTTAATAGATATGTGTTTTTTGAAAAGCCTATACATTACAGTGATGTTTGTGAATGATGGTTTTTTGCCCAAATGTGTATGGAATTCAATAACGAGGATGATTTCTTCCATTTAACCAATGTTATAGTGTACGTTTAGGATGAATTATTGCATTTAACCAGTGTTATAGTTTATTTTTAGGTGAGGTGAGTTAGAAACCATGTTAGGCATGTCATTAGAACATGGGTTCTTCCATTTAACCTTGTAGTCTTGAATTTTAGGGATGAAAGTGTTTTCACTGAGCTAATTACTACCTATTCTATAGTATGGCCAACACATCATGTGGGCATACCCATGAAACAAAGCCATTTGTAAATGGGACGTTTTCAGCACCCCATTTGGCTAAACATACTTTTCACCATAAGGGATTGGCCATGTATATTTACATGGATAACCAAGTCATGTACTGTGTGTACATTCCCATGTATATTCCCAGGACACTAGATTATCGTAGACACCATGTCAACCGTTATACACACCATGTGAACCCTTATATCATATCGTCATTATTACAACCATTAATAACAACTTATTAAACAACATCACTTGTCAAAGATAATCAAATTGAACATAAATAAATAATAATATTGGATATATCAAGTAAAATTAATTTATACTATCTTACATCCTAAATGAACACCCACAACCATGATTAATGACCACAAAGATCCCCTTTCGTCCAAATAAAAAGTGAAAACAAAAAACACATAGTTGCAGAAAACAACTTCATTTTTGTGAAGAATAATAATCCCATGGTCCACTTGATATTTGAACCACATAGTCATGATTTTCGAGATGAACTTGTATCCATGAAACCATATGAGAAGCACGATTCAATACATGTGTTTTTCCAATTTTCCCAAGAATTTTGAGGAACCCCAAATCAGTGAAAATGTTCATGTGTTTTAAAAAGGTTATTGAATAACTCATGTATGATGTTGAAGGCATAATGATTAATGGTTATATTTGGAAGACTAATATTCATTAATATTGCGAATTTGACATTCTGTGAATTAGTTTCATGAAGAATGAAGAAGTACTACATGGGAAAAGGAGAGGTCCCACCGAGAGTTCCCTTTGTAGATATTTTATTCATAAAGAACATTGGATTGTACGATTAAGTATTTATTATTTCTTCTGTGAAGAATAATTAGAGACCACATACTATTTTACAAAGTTCAAGAAGATACTCCATATGTTCTATTGTGTAAAGGATAAGTGAACAGTGTGTCATTATATATATATATAGATAGATTTTGATAGAAACAAGATACATACTTGTTATGTAATACACATAGTGTACAAAAATTAAGATGAATAAGATCTTCATGTTTGACATGATCTTAATGAAAGGAGTGATTTTCATGAAATACTATGAATAAATATTATAAACAATTTCTTATGAGTTCATATACATGAAGCTATAATATTTGAAGCATTGAGATTAAAAAAAACTATTAATCTTTAAAATTAGAACACAAGAAAGAGACACCATGCCCTTATAAATGTATATGTGTAATGAAAACATTAATTGGACAATGTGTACACCGATGTAGTGATTTGAGTACACAATTCGTGGAGTAGTGAATAACGATATCCTTGAGAATAGGGAATAACGATATCATTGAGAATAGAAGGATATCCTTGAGAAGAGGTGGAAGGTTATCCTTGAGAAGAGGTGTAAGGAGTCTAACCTGGTAGCTGATCGGATGGAAAAGGTACACCTGTGTTGGGGCTTCTCAAAGGCTTCTGGGAGTCGTCCGCAATCTGCTTCTGGATCGGGGGGGGGGTCCTGCCTTAGTCGAATTTGGGGTTTTTTCCCAACGGTTATTAAAACCCGTTGGGAAAACAATTATTTCCCAGTGGTTTGATGAAACCGTTGGGAATACTCCATCAAAATCCATCTTTACCAATGGTTTATGAAAACCGTTGGTAAAGAACACCTATACCAACGGTTCAAAATAACCGTTGGTATACAAGTGTTGGGAAAAGTATAATTTCTAGTAGTGTCTCAACCTATATCTTAAGGTTAGGTCCGATCTAGCCTCACTAAGAACCTTATCACTCATGACCCCACTACCCAGAGACCATCCCAAGCCATAAAAATTACCTGACCCTAGCCCCAATATGGGGGGGGTCCGATTCCCATCCAAAACCCCTTGGAATCCCAATGCCAAGTCCTGAAAACTCCCACAACCCTCACTCGAGTTTTTTCTCATATCTTCTAAGGGATCACAACATGTCACTTGGTGGAAACCCCTCTCCATCACATGCACCAAGTCATGAAGGAATCCTCTAGCTCTAAGCACACATCAAGACTCGCCTCCAACCCTGGGATGGAGTTCCTAGTCACTTGCGAGATGCATGACCATCTTGCTTGTTATCACTTGACCCCAAGCCTCTCATGTCTTCCCACTAGCCCTAGAAATCCAACCTAGGATATTCCAAAACTCGTCTCACATCTCAGGACCACCTAGAGGTCCCTCTTTAGCTCAACCAAAGCCTACACCCCTTGGAAACGTAGTCATCAGGCGATCCTGATTCACTTAAGTGCTTAAAAGTACTTAATTCAAGCATAGGAGGCCTAACTGTTGGAGTTAGTGTCCTAGGATTAACTTTTTGTACTTTGATTACATGTATATTAGATGTATTGAATATTAATAAAATTACTTATTACATATTGTTTATTGTTCTGCATGACTCTAATGTAATAATGTCCTAGAGTATACGTGGCATTGATAAGGTCACAACAGTTCCCCGCTATGATGAGAACCTTGATGTTCTATGAAAATATTCTTAAATAATGTTCTACAGTTGGATAACGTACTATGATGAGACACATAGTACATAGACTATCAGGTGAGAGTACTTATAAGCAGATGATGCTTCTTCTCATGAAGTTCACACTTGATAATCTCCATGACAGAAGATTATGAGAACATACCCAACAATAGGAATTCCGCATGTTTTTCTGTCATCGGATATTCCTATCTGCGAGCATGTGTGATGGTCCTTAGGATTTGAGATTATTATTAATTCATGTTACAACTCATGTACTTAGACGTATTTCATAAACCATGATGATAACTTTTTATGGTGAAGTTGGATATGTTGGGTGCGTCATGAGTGACATGTCATTAATGGACAAGTCAAGGAAAGATTTTTCACTTCCATCTTTATGGAAGCTTATATATCAACCCTTTGATTGAAATAGAACCGTCACCCTAAATTCCATGGCCATGGTGAATAATGTGTTTATTTCAGATAGTCAAAGAAAGATGTATCAACCATATAGGTTGGTGACATAGATGTGCAACCTGTCTGATGAGATATTAAGACAAAGGGATTATATTATATAGTGAACATTCATACGTGATTGTCCTCATTGCGAAATTAAGTTCTTTCTCTTGGGTGTCTTGACCCGTTGTAAGATAGTAATCTTGGACTTTAGGAAAACCCACCTAATGCCAATGAGAAAGAATCCTAGAGGGTCACAAACTAAGTGTTTACGTTGATCTCAATTAAATTATATTTGAATTTAATTATTAGAATAAATATTATTCTCAAGATCGAGGAATAATTTTATTCAAGTTTTATTGATCACTAATATTCACAAGGTAATAAATAATTATTTGTTTATTAATAAATAATTTATTTTATTATGTAAATATATATAAAATATTTATTCACTGGAGTGTGAATAAAATATTTATTTTATTTATTGAATATTTTTAATAAATATTTATTTTCTAGATTGTGAATAAAATATTTATTTATGAATAAAATATTTATTCGGTTATTGAATAAATGCTAGAGGAGTTTGAATGGATCAAAACTGAGTCCGGTGACAAATATTAACTAACAAGGCCATTACATAATATTTATTATTGCACAAGTTGACACGTACCAAAAAATAATAATGATGATATTATTATTATGTGATATTGAGTTTATTAAAGGTTTTAAATTCTATTTAATGAAAAATATGTAATTAAATAATATTTTAACCTAATCCCTAACTCTATAAATAGACATTTATATCTATTGTATATTGCATCCAAAAATTGAGAATAGAGAATTGTTGTGCACAACAAATTCTCTCTTGAATACTCTCACCCTCTCAAGAATGAGAAGTGCAAGAGATATTTCTTCAAGACCAAAAAACGAGTGATCAAGAACGAACAACACAAAACATTTGATTTTCCGCACTAGCACCTGGTGACTGAGTGATGATACTTAGAGATAATTGGAGCACGTGTGGATCACCGCTAGAGAGATTCTATCATTGGATCCTCATAAGGCAATGAAGTTAATTTGAAAGGGTCTTTTCGGATGATTAATAATCATCAACAAAGAAAGTTCATAAGCCCAGATATTTATTTATTCAGACATTAATAAAATTAATTAATTATTTATTTATTTATCACATAATATATTACCCACCACCGCATGTTTCTACTGCACCCATAATCAAGTGGTATCAGAGAGAGGTTACATTTAAATTTATAATTATTTATTTGATTGTTTATCCATACACAATCGCAGTAGAGTTTTCATTTCTTATTATTTGATCTTTAATCCGATTTGAAGTAATATGATTTGAAATATTAATCATATTCATTTAGTGTTTCATTTTATTAAGGCTTTAATAATAAACGAAGAATGACCATAGATTTCATCGGGAAGTTCCAAATTTTTGGCTGATAAAACTGGGTTACACAGCGTGTAGTCGGAGTACACTTCGTGTACCCATGCGCATTGTACCTGGATACGCCAAGAAATTAATTAGACGTGGTTCATTTGTTGTACATCGTGTGTTGATCGGTCCAACCGGACACATGACAAGTAGATACATGGCATGTAGTTGACATGTACATGCCATATAGTTGACATGCACACGTCGTGTAGTCCGACCGAATTAACATGCCGAAGCCCTAGGCATGTGACTCAGATACATAGCAACCAAGGTACACGTCATGTTGCTGGAATGTACATGCCATGTAGTCTCCCATTAAAGGAAATTATTAAAAAATTATATTAAATTGAAAATTTTAGCATTAAAACCTTATTTTATTGATTGACACACAAATGCGTGTTTGACAATTTAATAATAATTTTAAAGAATATTAAATACTCAATTAATTTATTTTAATGAATATATAATTATTGATTTTACCGTTTATTTTCCATGAATTCCATAAATGACAGACATCTACAATTAAGATCAGATGATAATTAAAATGAATGAGAATTAATTAATTAATTAATTAATGCAAGCATATTTATCTTAATAATAAAGAAATGAATTCTAGCTGGTTACTTTTGTATATTTTTTGCATGTATGAATGATCATGAGTTTGACCAAGATCTATGTATATGTTGACATTTATTTAATTTAATTTCTTTCTTGAGTTTTCAATTATTTAATATTAAATTAAATGATGGTTTGTGAGTCATCCTCCACTCCATTATTATGTAGGATCTGTGTGTTCAAGAATATTTATGTAATCCCCTTTAACCAATCCTTTATTTCCCCTTACCTACATGTGAGTAATAAATACTTGTAATTAATGAAGCATCCCAAGGGCGTGGAGATAGTTCAAGATGAAACCATGATGATTCCAACTCGATGATGCACATATATACAGGTGGAATGATGTAACTCATTCCATGACTAACAAGTGGAGTTATTCCCCTATGTCATGGGTTGATTTAATTTCCTCTCATTAAATCAACTATTAGATAAGCTCATGATTGGGTCATTTACTTTACTTATTTATTTCTATCTATGCATTATTTATTTTATGTATACAAGACCACAACCACATAAATGAATGAATTAATATGAAAATATAGAAATTAAATAAATGAATTATGTGTAAATGTTTTATCCAACATGGTTAATTAATTAAGTAACATCCACTTAATATTAACAAGACATGTAAAGGATAAAATAAGATAAAATTTATGTATAAATTAATTAAAATCCCTCAACCTAATATTAATTAAGACTAATCCTTCCATTACTTGATTGAGAATGAAACCATAGAACTAAGTGTAGTATATGGACAAAGTCTAGACACTTACTTTTATTGGGCTAATCTCATGAGAGTTTTGGGTTGACTTAACCGAACTTGTATTGAGTTTAATAGATAAAGTCTATTCAATACAAATTTGGAGGAAAGTGTTGAGGAAATCCAAGTCATGATTTCCAGATAGGAGAATCCACTCAACAGATCAAGGAGCTGCAAGTCCATAATTGGAAAGACTGCCTACCAAATTACTTTCTTATAGTTTTAATGGCCAAAGTATGGATCATTAAGAAAATTAATGGGGATCATTGCCACTAGAATGTTATAGAAACTATACATTCTAAATTCAATGGTGATCAGGGATATTAGGACCTGATAAAATTTTGGGAGATTTAATAAAAACATTTAATTATTATATCTCACCTAATTTGAAATCAAGAAAAGTATTAATAATATTCTCTTTTTAATTGTAGAATAAAATGAAAAGTTCATCATCCACACTATCCCTACGATCAATAATAGGGAAAGACAACCTCCTAACTGAAAATAAATTCCAGGAGTGGTTTAGACACCTTTGGACTTTACTACACCATGGACAAAATATTACATGCTAAAATCATCAATGCCTAATCTATATGCTAAGGAGGAAAGTGATTAAGAGTTCTTTGTCTACAATTTTTTTGAGCAATGCAGTCGATGTTCAATGTTTGATGCTTTCATCTATGTCTAGTGAAATCATGAAGTCTCATGAAAACATGGATGGGTATAGCATTCTTGAGAACCTATGTGGCCTTTACCAGGAGAGATCTAGATAGGAACAATTTGAGATATCAAAGACACTATTTCATAGCAAGCCTGGAGAGGGTTCTTCAGATGGGCCTCATGCAGTCAAGATCATTGGCTAGCTTGAGAGCCTAGAGGTTTTAGGGTTTAAAATCCCTAAATAACTAGGCACCGATCTTATTTTGGCATCACTCCCTCAGATCTTATCCAACTTTGTTGTAAATTTGAATATGAACAATATTGAGAAGTCTCCTCCAGATATTCTTACTCTCCTTTTCCAAATAGATAAGGATATGAAGCGTGAAAATCCTTCCATCCTTATGGTGAACAAATGGAAAGAGAAATCAAAGATATTTAAGCTCAAAAATTCTTCAAAACCTTTAAATAATAGGAATATCAAGTGGAAAATAAGGGAACATGACACTATTTGTTTCGCATATGAAAAGAAGAGCCACTAGAAGAAAAATTGCACTCATCCAAAGAAGCAAGGGGAATATTTAATTGAGTTTGTTATCGAGTGCAATTTATTTGTTTCTAAAAATTGGACATTAGATAGAGCTTGTGGTGATAAAATATGTATTAAAATACATGAACTGAGTAGATTTAGAAAGATTGATTGAGGGGAGGTAGATCTACGATCAAAAAATGGAGCTAAACTTGCTGCTACAACTATCAGGGACTTCCACCTCACATTGATGATCAGAATGATCATGGTTTTAAAGGGTTGTTATTATGTTCCTACAGTTACCAAAACATTATTTCAATATCCAAACTAGATACATGTGGATTTATTTTCAAATTTGAGAATAAATGTTGCTTGTTTTATAAAGATAACATTTTTATGGTAGGAGGCATTTAAATAATAGTATTTATGTGTTGTATTACACAAACCAAGTAATGACAATCAATAAGGAAGTTAATCCACATGACTCATACCACATCAAACTTTGGAATCATTAGCTAGGTCATGTAAATAAAAAACACTTGACAAAATTAAATCAAGATGAATATTTAAATTATTTTGAACTAAAACCACTTGGTGTATGTCAAACATGTTTATAAGAAAAAATGACCAAAGCCCCATTTAGTGGGAAATGTGAAAGGGATAAAGAGATTCTTGAATTAGTTCATACCGATATGTGTGGACCATTTCCTATAGAGGCAAGGAGTGAGTACTCATACTTCATAACTTTTACTGATGATTTCAATAGATATGGACATGTCTACTTAATGAGGTATAAGTCAAAATCTTTTGATAAATTCAAGGAAGACATGAATAAAGTTGAGAATAGCTTGGTAAGAAGATTAAGAAACTCCAATATGACCATAGTGGAGAATATCTTAATCAAGACTTCATTGATTATTTATGGGAGTTCGAGATATTATCTCAAATCACTCATCCTTATAAACCTCAGTGGAATGGTGTAAACGAAAAGAGGAACCACACCTTGTTGGACATGGTGAGATCAATGATGAGTCATGTGAGTCTTCTATTATCCTTTTGGGGATACACATTACAAATAATAGCATACGTACTAAAACGAGTGCCAACTAAAGAGACAGATGGTATACCATACCAATTAAAAAATGGAAAGAAGCATGTGTTGTCTTACTTACATTTGTGGGGTTGTGAAGCATTTGTTAAGGCCTCTTCAGGTAATAAGCCTACACCATAAGGCATATAATGTATCTTTATAAGACATTCCAAATAAACAAATGGATAATACCTATACAATTCTTCATAAAAAAGGTCTTGGTTGATAGAAATACAACATTTCTTGAGGAGAATCTTATATCTAAAAGAGATAGTGGGAGTGAGATAGACTTCGATGAAATCCAATATCAAGATACACAAGAGTTGACACTGGAAAAAATTCCACAAAGTCCTGTGGAAGAAGAAATTATTCCAAAGACATAATTATTATGCAGGATTACTAGAGAGGTTAGAGAACCAGAATGATATGGTTTTCTAGTCACTAAGGATGGTGACTCATTATTAGTTGATAATAATGATCCTCAAACCTATAGGGTAGCAGTAAGTGGCACAAATGTTTCTAAGTGGAAAGAGACCATGAATTCAGAAATGGATTCCATGTACCAAACCCAAGTCTATATTTTGGTAGACCCTCCAGTAGATGTAAATCCTTTTGGTTTCAAATTAGTATTCAAGAAGAAACTGGACATGGAAGGACAAGTTGGGACCTATAAGTCATGACTGGTTGCAAAAGGGTTTAAACAACGTCAATACATTGACTACGATGAAAAATTTTCACCAGTTTCAATGTTAAAATCCATCCAAATTCTAATTTCCATTTGTGAATTTCCATGATTATGAAATTTGGGAAATGGATATGATTGTGTTGTCGAGCGCATCAAATTAGATGTTTAGTTTTACTAAAATTTCTGCAACATAGTAGGAACCCTAGGTTGTCTCTCGATGATGCCATAGATCATTAATTCAAAAAGAATGTTGCGATTATAAAAATAGAAGGAGAATTATATTTTAGAAAACTTGGGATTTTATGATTTAATATTCCAAAATAAAGATTAAAGTGATAAAAACAAAGTGGAAGTTAACAAAAGTAATTAAAAGTGATCAACCCAGGGAAGTCTCATGATGCTCATCCTTCATCGCTTCAAGAGACAGGGTTTAGATCTTTTAATACTTGGTTTGTAATAACTAGAACCAGAATGTTATTGATTTTATACTAGGATAACTCCTAGGGTTCATTCAAAAACACACAATGATTCACCAGATACCTCCGATGATTGAGTGATTTGTGTTCGACTTCATAACTGAAACTCACCAAGGAAACACATGAAGAACTCGATGTGTTGTCCAGGTTTGTATGTTTTTTTTTGTGATACCATGAAATAAATGTACATGGACTTTACAATGTTTATGAGAGTTCAATTTATCAATATGAACCACACAAACACTGCAATTAAAAGATAAAGGAAGAAATAGTGAATGGTGTGTGAAACATCACATGAAAGGGTACCCCCAAACATGATCATATGAGTTGAGTATGACATACCAATATATAAATAAATTAAATAAGAATAGAGGATGATGAAAAACCATAAAAAAACATGAAATTTAAAATACCATTCAAATATTACAAAAACAAAGCTCGAGATTACATCATGTTCCTCCACAGGTGATCACAAGGTGTTTATAAATCCATGGGAGGGGAGGAAGAAGAAGATGTTGAATTAGCACTTCCCATATGTTGGTCGGAGTGGATACTCAAGAGGGGGTGAATTGAGTTCCAATAAAAATTTCTGTTAAGAATATTTCTATTCAAATCCACCAATTAAAAACTAAGTTAAACTGTAGTGAATTTGTAAAACTGTAAGGGTTCATTTAAGTTCTTGATTCTAGCTCAAATTTACCCAAGAGAAGAAGGTAAGACGGACCTTGTAGTTTAGCTTGGGTTGTCGAATCCTCAGAGACCTAAGAAGTAACCTATAGACACATAAATTCTATGGACTATTTTTGGCTACGAAGTGGCCAACTTGGGTTGATTTTAGATGGGTTTAAAGGAACTCTAAGAGACTTAAGTGAATTCAATTTAAAAGAATGAGTTTATCCTAGGTTATCGCTCAGGGTGGATTGGACGTATTCCCTTTTTAATGATTTTAATTTCTTATATTTGAGATGGGTTCATTTAAGGAGATAAAACAACATCATAACTTACTGGTTTAATGCCTACACCCTTTAATAATAATAACCTATACACTTGAAGGATCAAAGTTTTGAGCACTTCAAGGTAAAGTTTTGAATTAGCACTTGAAGTGTTTGGCCTTAAATTCAACAAGGATGATGGAGTTTAAAAATCATCAAATAAAAATCTCAATTAAAGAAGTGATTATACATTAATGAGTTGATAAATAACATCCAATCCAGCCTCTTTCTACTCCCTTGGATCAACCCATAAGTGGGTTAGCCCTCCATTGATCCCATGGTTTCAATGGAAGCGGAAAGTAGACTCATGAGGGAGGAAATGGAGAAGTAAAGAAAACAACAAAAATAAAATGATCACTCCACCGTTGTGTGAATAATTTCACAATATTTGGTGTGAATAAATTCACACCTTGATCCAACGGTATCAAAGTGATATTAATAACAACAGAATAAGAGTAGAATAAGAACTTTTATTAAGAAACTAAAGTGAATTGAACAACTTACATGTGAAAGACAAATTTGAGACAACAAAATTGCAGCATAACATTACAATTGAACAAAGCATCCAAGATTCTCAACTCCTTCACCACCACTGCCTTAAATAGGCATTGTTGAGCCCTTGGGTCGAGCCTCCAACAGTCCAAGTCTCCTCAATTAATTGTGGTAGGCCATAGGTGGGTGGAAAGTAAGGGGAGTTGATTTTTCCACCCTTGACCCGAGGTGGCAGTCATCTTTCCTTCACCACACATACATGCTTGTAATTCCTTCTAGATGGCCGAATCAGAGTGGGAAATAGAAGAAGAAAATGGATCTCTTGATTTATTCTAGCCACATGTAAAATTTGGGCTCATTTGGAGTTGTGGATTCCGAGATATAATCATATTAGTGGGATGTTTTTCTGTGCCACAGAATCTGGCCCAAAATTTTATCTCTAACTTGGGCTGCCTAAATAGACACCATGGAGGCCGAATTAGCATTGGATTATGAATAGTGATTTGTTACTATACATGTATTCTAGAATCCCACGAAATTTGAGATTAATTAGGCATTTATGTTGGGCCCCACAACCTAATAAGTGGGATGGTGTCCAATCTGCCTTTTCCAGAATTGCTTCCTTTCATTGCCAAATATCTACATCATCATCCATGAATTCTCCACTGATCCATGAATCAAACATGTTCATATTTAGGTTTAGATAAATTTACAAAAATATAAAATTAAAATATGTATAATTAGATTCCTTAAAATCAGATGAATCATTGGGTACTTTAAATGATGTTAAAAAATGTACCACATAATAGTGCATTTTAAGAAGGTATTACAATCATAATGTGAAATGATGTTCAAAGTGTAAAATGCACTAAAATGGTGTTTATGAATAATAAAGCACATGAATAATATATATATTAACAATTAATATTAGCCTCATTTAGTGGCTAATCACACCCCCCAACTTGAGTTTTGATAGTCCCGAGAAAAATATATCTCAACAATATGAAATTCAAATTCCCTTTTCCAAAAAAAATTTAATACACAATGATCACCAAAACCCTTATACCAAAAAATCATGAAACCCTTCAAAATATTTTAATACAAGATAGTTTCATAAGCAGATCACAATCCCAAGCTCATTCCTTTGTTCAAATTCATTGTCATATTTCATCCAATATCAATTAAGTATGAGGATGTGTTGTGCATCACAATAGACATGGGGGTTCATCTTTATTCAAGGGGGAAATTACAGAAGCACTAGGTGGAATCACATTTCAATATTAAGATGAGTATTCATTTTTTTTTGTATAATTTTTTTTTGTTTTTGCAATTTTACCATGGTAATTGAAGTTGCACTCAAAAGAGTCAACCCCTGTAGGGAGACTTTGTCGATGACTCCCAGGCTCAAAGACCTTATGGCACCAAGTGAAGCCCATATACTCAGGAATCATCTCAAGTTAACTCAGTCAAAAACAAATTCAAATTACCAAAAATAGAGATAAAATTACTAACTCTGTGCCAGACAACTATGGAGTCACGATCCCCAAGTGCCGAAAGCCACGCATTAGGTCATTTTATTGCTCTACGCGCAAATTTTTTTTTTTAATTTTTTTTTATTTTTTTTTTGAATACTCATATTAAACTAAAATGATCACAAAACCTATGCTATTTATTTAGGGGACCTCATGAACTCAAAGTAATACCCCACTATCCAAAGGACGTGCATTGTGATCTTTTTTTTATTTGGAAGAAAATATAAACGATGAAATATCACATTGGACAGCCACACTTTCCAAAATCAATGCTCATGAAATTATACAAGGATTAAAATCAGAATCAGGGTATGATAAATTATTTGATATTCAGTTTCAAAGTGTACAATGTGTATTACCATGTTTAAAGTTAAAGGAATTTTTCCTTCTATTTTCACAATTTTTTTTCCAAATCATTTATCATTTTTTTGACACAAAATCATTTTTTATTTTATCTCCCCTCCAACTTAAAATAACATTGTCCCCAGTGTTTAAAAAAAAGAAAATTTATCAGGGGGCAGAGGTAGAGAATTAATGTTCAAAAATGAAATTGAAAATGAGGATCACGGAATGAAGTCACCTGGTGGTTGAAGTTGAAATTCTTGCTGCTCCCTTTTAATCCTTTGATATCCATGTCACTTGCAGAGTTCCCTAGTAGAAAAAGGAAAAACAAAACAAACAAAACAAAACACAACAATATATACATAAATATATAATAAAGAAAGTAAAATATAAGTATATATAATAAAATTATAGAATAGGGAAGCACAAAAAGCCGTAGGTCAGTGGTAAGCGCGCGCCCCTATCTCCCTTTGGTCCCGGGTTCGAATCCCCGTGGCTTCACCGGTTGTGACGGGGTTTGACTCACGACCCACGACGTGTCCCTTTTTATTATTATTATTATATTTTTATTTTTATTTTGTATTTTTATTTTAACCTGCAAACACATAAAAAAAATGAACTGATGATACATTGTCTTCTTTTTAAATTTCTCGGTAAGGTATTACTCAAGGATCACACCACGTGACACGGATGAATATGGTGCTCCCCTTTCGTACCCATCCATACTCATAATAGAAGAATAGGTCAACAGTCTATTTTTTTAAATATCAAAACGATTTATTAATTCTATTTAAAAAAAATCGCAAAGATGAAAACCACGGGTTACCTCCCATGCAGCGCTTTGGTTTAATGTCGCTAGCTCGACATGAACCCCCTAACTTACCCAATACCAATTTTCAACATTTTAAAGACCCCATATTTCTCCATGTCCACTAGATTTATATTGATTCTTTGTTTATAATTTTTTTTGTGCAAACCTATGTTCTAAAATGAGTGGTAAAATCCAAGGAATATCAGAAATGGTGGATCTAGTTGCTTCTCTAGTTTTACCTAAGACATTAATAATCATTCCTTCATTTTATTTTTAAATAGAAGCTTGAATTATAACTAAAAGGTCATGGTTATACCCTATGAAGGGATACTTGAGTGGGTAAGGAAGGATAATAATTTTGAGCTCGGTTTGGATAGGACATTCAAACACAGGTTGAGATTTTAAATCCAACTCAATTTCTTTTTCAAAATTGCTCAATAGAATTGGTTCCTTTTGAATAGAAGATTCATCCACAAAATTGGAAAGATCAATTTTAGTAATGGGTATCGACTCAATGTTTGTGATTTCTCTCAATGGTTCAATGGTTGGTATTTTTGAAAATTCTTCAATGGAGTTATACTTAGGAGACTCAATCCATGATGTCAAATTCTCCTATTTTGAATCCAAAAAGTCAATTTCCTCCTAATTTAAAGACTCATAAATAATTCCTTGATCCTCTTCATCTTTCCCAAATCCAAAGGTTTTCTCTTCAGTAAATTCATGAGAGGTTTGTGGGAAACTAGACACTTCACATAAGGTTATGGAAGGGACAGTTTGTGTAGGGATGGGTTCCTCACAAGTTTTAATGATTTGTAGTTCTAACCTCAATGATGAAACCTCAAAATTAATTTCCTCCATTTGTTGACATAATATTTCAAGTAATGGTTGTGTATCAAGATGGTAAAGGTGTTGGGACATATGGTCTATTCCAAGAGGATAATTAAGTTGTTGGAATTCCACAGGAGGATATTCTGATTTTCCTTGTTGGGATTGGAACTCATAATAGGTTGGAATGTATTGTGGATCATATGAATAAAAACATTTTGGTTCAGTAGGTTGTTGATGATCCCACAAGTAGAAATTATGATGGATATTGTACATCATACATGGGGTTAGGTGATCAAAGTAAGGAGAGGTTCCCCATGTTTGGGCTTGTTCAAAATTGATTTCCATAGGAGTGAGGGGGTGAGAAAAGAGAAGAGGAATGAAAAAAGAGGATTATAGTCTCTAAGATAACTTTCTTAGGTCCCCGGAAACGGCGCCAAAATTTGATTCTCTCTCAAATTTACCCAAGAGAAGAAGGTAAGACGGTCCTTATAGTTTAGCTTGGGTTGTCGAATCCTCAGAGACCTAAGAAGTAACCTATAGACACGTACATTTTATGGACTATTTTTGGCTATAAAGTGTCCAACTTGGGTTGATTTTAGATGGGTTTAAAGGAACTCTAATATACTTAAGTGAATTCAATTTAAAAGAATGAGTTGATCCTAGGTTATCGCTCGGGGTGGATTGGACGTATTCCCTTTTTAATGATTTCAATTTCTTATATTTGAGATGGGTTCATTTAAGCAGATAAAACAACATCATCACTTACTGGTTTAATTCCTACACCCTTTAATACTAATAACCTATACACTTGAATGATCAAAGTTTTGAGCACTTCAAGGTAAAGGTTCGAATTATCACTTGAAGTGTTTGGCCTTAAATTTAACAAGGACGATGGAGTTTAAAATCATCAAATAAAAATCTCAATTAAAGAAGTGATTATACATTAATGAGGTGATAAATAACATCCAATCCATCCCCTTTCTAATCCCTTGGATCAACCCATAAGTGGGTTATCCCTCCACTGATCTCATGGTTTCAATGGAATCAGAAAGTAGACTCATGAGGGAGGAAATGGAGAAGTAAAGAAAACAACAAAAATAAAATGATCACTCCACCGTTGTGTGAATAAATTCACACATTGATCCAATGGTATCAAAGTGATATGAATAACAATAGAATAAGAGTATAAGAAGAACTTTTATTAAGAAACTAAAGTGAATTGAACAACTTACATGTGAAAGACAAATTTGAGACAACAAAATTGCAGCATAACATTACAATTGAACAAAGCATCCAAGATTCTCAACTCCTTCACCACCACTGCCTTAAATAGGCATTTTTGAGCCCTTGGGTCGAGCCTCCAATATTCCAATTCTCCTAAATTAATTGTGGTAGGCCATAGGTGGGTGGAAAGTAAGGGGAGTTGATTTTTCCACCCTTGACCCGAGGTGGCAGCCAGCTATCCTTCACCGAACAGATGTGCTTGTAAGTCCTTCTAGATGGCTGAATCAGAGTGAAACATAGCAGAAGAAAATGGATCTCCAGATTTCTTATAGCCTCCTATAAACTTTGGGCTCATTTGGAGTTGTGGATTCTGAGATATGATCATATTAGAGGGCTGTTTTTCTGGGCCGCAGAATCTGGCTCAGAATTTTTTCTCTAACTTGGGCCGCCTAAATGGACACCATAGAGGCCGAATTAGCATTGGATTATGAAGAGTGATTTGTTCCTATACATGTATTATATCATCCCACGAAATTTGGGATTAATTGGGCCTTTATGTTGGGCCCCACAGTCTCATCAGTGGGCTGGTGTCCAATCTGCCTTCTCCAGAATTGTTTCCTTTCATTACCAAATATCTCCATCATACTCCATGAATTCTCCACTGATCCCTGAATCAAACATGTTAATATTTAAGTGTAGATCAATTTCAAAAATATCAAATTAAAATATGTATAATTAGATTCCTTAAAATCAGATGAATCATTGGGTACTTTAAATGATGTTAAAAAATGTACCACATAATAGTGCATTTTAAGAAGGTATTACAATCATAATGTGAAATGATGTTCAAAGTGTAAAATGCACTAAAATGGTGTTTATGAATAATAAAGCACATGAATAATATATATATTAAAAATTATTATTAGCCTCATTTAGTGGCTAATCACACCACCCAACTTGAGTTTTGATAGTCCCGAGCAAAATATATCTCAACAATATGAAATTTGAATTCCCTTTTCCAAAAACATTTTAATACACAATGATCACTAAAACCCTTATACCAAAAAATCATAAAATCCATCAAAATATTTTAATACAAGATAGTTTCATAAGAAGATCTCAATCCCAAGCTCATTCCTTTGTTCAAATTCATTGTCACATTTCATCCAATATCAATTAAATATGAGGATGTGTTGTGCATCACAATAGACATGGGGGTTCATCTTTATTCAAGGGGGAAATTACAGAAGAGCTAGGTGGAATCACATTTCAATATTAAGATGAGTATTCATTTTTTTTGTATAATTTTTTTTTTTTTTTGCAATTTTTCCATGGTAATAGAAGTTGCACTCAAAAGAGTCAACCCCTGTAGCGAGACTTTGCCGATGACTCCCAGGCTCAAAGACCTTAGGGCACCAAGTGAAGCCCACATACTCGGGCATCATCTTGAGTTAACTCAATCAAAAACAAATTCAAATTACCAAAAATATAGATAAAATTACTAACTCTGTGCCAGACAACTATGGAGTCACGATCCCCAAGTGACGAAAGCCACGCATTAGGTCATTTCATTGTTCTACGCGCAAAAAAAAATTAATTTTAATTTTTTGAATACTCATATTAAACTAAAATGATCACCAAACCTATGCTATTTATTTAGGGGACCTCATGAACTCAAACTAATACCCCACTATCCAAAGGACGTGCATTGTGATCTTTTTTTTATTTGGATGAAAATATAAACGATGAAATATCACATTGGACAGCCACACTTTCCAAAATCAATGCTCATGAAATTATACAAGGATTAAAATCAGAATCAGGGTATGATAAATTATTTGATATTCAGTTTCAAAGTGTGCAATGTGTATTACCATGTTTAAAGTTAAAGAAATTTTTCCTTCCATTTTCACAATTTTTTTTCCAAATCATTTATCATTTTTTTGACACAAAATCATTTTTTATTTTATCTCCCCCCCCCAACTTAAAATAACATTGTCCCCAGTGTTTAAAGAAAAGAAAATTTAGAAGGGGGTAGAGGTAGAGAATGGATTTTCAAAAAGTAAATTGAAAATGAGGATCATGGAATGAAGTCACTTGGTGGTTGAAGTTGAAATTCTTGCTGCTCCATTTTAATCCTTTGATATCCATGTCACTTGCAGAGTTTCCTTGTAGAAAAAGGAAAAACAAAACAAACAAAACAAAACACAACAATATATATATATATAATAAAGAAAGTAAAGTATAAGTATATATAATAAAATTATAGAATAAGGAAGCACAAAAAGACGTAGGTCAGTGGTAAGCACGCGTCCCTGTCTCCCTTCGGTCTCGGGTTCGAATCCCCGCGGCTTCGCCGGTTGTGACGGGGTTTGACTCACGACCCACAACGTGTCCCTTTTTATTATTATTATTATATTTTTATTTTTATTTTGTATTTTTATTTTAACCTGCAAAGACATAAAAAATGAATTGATGATACATTGTCTTCTTTTTAAATTTCTGGGTAATGTATTATTCAAGGATCACACCACATGACACGGATGAATATGTTGCTCCCCTTTCGTACCCATCCATACTCATAATTGAAGAACAGGTCAACAGTCTATTTTTTTAAATATCAAAATGATTTATTAATTCTATTTTAAAAAAAAGATTCGCAAAGATGAAAACCACAGGTTGCCTCCCGTGCAGCGCTTTGGTTTAATGTCGCTAGCTCGACATAAACCCCCTAACTTACCCAATACCAATTTTCAACATTTTAAAGACCCCATATTTCTCCATTTCCACTATATTTAGATTGATTCTTTGCTTATAATTTTTGTTGTGTGCAAACCTATGTTCTAAAATGAGTGGTAAAATCCAAGGAATATCAGAAATGGTGGATCTAGTTGCTTCTCTAGTTTTGCCTAAGACATCAATAATCATTCCTACATTTTATTTTTCAATAGAAGATTGAATTATAATTAAAAGGTTATGGTTATACCCTGTTAAGGGATACTTGAGTGGGTAAGGAAGGATAATAATTTTGATCTCGGTTTGGATAGGACATTCAAACACAGGTTGAGATTTTAAATCCAACTCAATTTCTTTTTCAAAATTGCTCAATAGAATTGGTTCCTTTTGAATAGAAGATTCATCCAAAAAATTGTAAAGATCAATTTTAGGAATGGGTATCGACTCAATGTTTTTGATTTCTCTCAATGGTTCAATGGTTGGTATTTTTGAAAATTCGTCGATGGAGTTATACTTAGGAGACTCAATCCATGATGTAAAATTCTCCTCTTTTGAATCCAAAAAGTCAATTTCCTCCTGATTTAAAGTCCCATCAATAATTCCTTGATCCTCTTCATCTTCCCCAAATCCAAAGGTTTTCTCTTCAGTAAATTCATGAGAGGTTTGTGGGAAACTAGACACTTCACATAAGGTTATGGAAGGGACAGTTTGTGTAGGGATGGGTTCCAAGAGGATA
This sequence comes from Viscum album, assembly GCA_963277665.1. Taxonomy (NCBI): domain Eukaryota; kingdom Viridiplantae; phylum Streptophyta; class Magnoliopsida; order Santalales; family Viscaceae; genus Viscum; species Viscum album. The sequence goes on along the minus strand of OY728163.1, from coordinate 74,780,930 downwards.
ATTAAGTTGTTGGAATTCCACAGGAGGATGTTTTGATTGGCCTTGTTGGGATTGGAACTCATAATAGGTTGGAATGTATTTTGGATCATATGAATAAAAACATTGCGGTTCAATATGTTGTTGATGATCCCACAAGTAGGAATTAGGATGGTCATTGTACATCATACATGGGGTTGGTTGATCAAAGTAAGGAGAGGTTCCCCATGTTTGGGCTTGTTCAAAATTGATTTCCATAGGAGTGAGGGGGTGAGAAATGAGAAGAGGAATGTAAAAAGAGGATGATAGTGTCTAAGATAACTTTCTTAGGTCCCCGGAAATGGCGCCAAAATTTTATTCTCTCTCAAATTTACCCAAGAGAAGAAGGTAAGACGGTCCTTGTAGTTTAGCTTGGGTTGTCGAATCCTCAAAAACCTAAGAAGTAACCTATAGACACGTACATTCTATGGACTGTTTTTGGCTATGAAGTGGCCTACTTGGGTTGATTTTAGATGGGTTTAAAGGAACTCTAAGAGACTTAAGTGAATTCAATTTAAAAGAATGAGTTGATCCTAGGTTATCGCTCATGGTGGATTGGACGTATTCCCTTTTTAATGATTTCAATTTCTTATATTTGAGATGGGTTCATTTAAGGAGATAAAACAATATCATCACTTACTGGTTTAATGACTACACCCTTTAATACTAATAACCTATACACTTGAAGGATCAAAGTTTTGATCACTTCAAGGTAAAGGTTCGAATTAGCACTTGAAGTGTTTGGCCTTAAATTCAACAAGGACGATGGAGTTTAAAAATCATCAAATAAAAATCTCAATTAAAGAAGTGATTATACATTAATGAGGTGATAAATAACATCCAATCCAGCCCCTTTCTACTCCCTTGGATCAACCCATAAGTGGGTTATCCCTCCATTGATCACATGGTTTCAATGGAAGAAGAAAGTAGACTCATGAGGGAGGAAATGGAGAAGTAAAGAAAACAACAAAAATAAAATGATCACTCCACCGTTGTGTGAATAATTTCACAAGGTTTGGTGTGAATAAATTCACACCTTGATCCAACGGTATCAAAGTGATATGAAGAACAAAAAAATAAGAGTAGAAGAATAACTTTTATTAAGAAACTAAAGTGAATTGAACAACTTACATGTGAAAGATAAATTTGAGACAACAAAATTGCAGCATAACATTACAATTGAACAAAGCTTCCAAGATTCTCAAATCCTTCACCAACAATGCCTTAAATAGGCATTTTTGAGCCCTTTTTTCGAGCCTCCAACAGTCCAAGTCTCCTCAATTAATTGTGGTAGGCCATAGGTGGGTGGAAAGTAAGGGGAGTTGATTTTTCCACCCTTGACCCGAGGTGGCATCCACCTTTCCTTCATCGAACAGACGCGTTTGTAAGTCCTTCTAGATGGCCGAATCAGAGTTGTCCATAGAAGAAGAAAATGGATCTCCGGATTTCTTATAGCCGCCTGTAAAATTTGGGCTCATTTGGAGTTGTGGATTCCGAGATATGATCATATTAGTGGGCTGTTTTTCTGGGCCGCAGAATCTGGCCCAGAATTTTATCTCTAACTTGGGCCACCTAAATGGACACCATGGAGGCCGAATTAGCATTGGATTCTGAAGAGTGATTTGTTCCTATACATGTCTTCTAGCATCCCACGAAATTTGGGATTAATTGGGCCTTTATATTGGGCCCCACAGTCTCATCAGTGGGATGGTGTCCAATCTACCTTCTCCAGAATTGCTTCCTTTCATTGCCAAATATCTCTATCATCCTCCATGAATTATCCACTGATCCCTGAATCAAACATGTTCATATTTAAGTGTAGATCAATTTCCAAAAATATCAAATTAAAATATGTATAATTATATTCCTTAAAATCAGATGAACCATTGAGTACTTTAAATGATGTTAAAAAATGCACCACATAATAGTGCATTTTCAGAAGGTATTACAATCATAATGTGAAATGATGTTCAAAGTATAAAATGCACTAAAATGGTGTTTATGAATAATAAATAACATGAATAATATATATATTAACAATGAATATTAGCCTCATTTAGTGGCTAATCAGTTCTCAAAGATTTATTAGGTCTTAGGTAATTTAATCAGAAGATTAAATTAGCTTTTGAAACTAACCTACTGATTTACAATAGTTACAAACACTTTCTAGATTAACTATCAAAGTAACTTTAAAACAGTTTGAATTTAAAAGTAATTAGCAGTGGAATATAAAATATATAGTATACTTTAGACTTAATCTAAAATGCACATCAGATATAATCAAGAGTTTGAGTCTCAAGCTGAGACTTAGTCCTCTCAAACAATTTATATAAATTTGATCCACACCCTGGATCGAGGTAAAAAACAGTACAAAGACTGTTCAGGTACTAAGACCTCTACCACAGTTCTTCGTGGGAAAACAAAACAACATCACACTGGTTGTCCAGGTCCTACTTGACCTCTACCACTATCCACAGTGGGATACAAGAGAGTTATAGAAGGTTTGTGTAAGGATTTAGAAATCCTCCAGCTTAGTACAGGAGACAGTGTGTGTATAAATTATATATAGTATACACACTAATCAAAATGTAAATAAAAGAATCAATTAGAGAGTAGATATGAGTTTTAGAATGCTCTAGTGATTTGAAGTGCAGCTTTGTACTCCTTTGATTAATCAAGAATTCTTCTGAGTCCTTCTCTGGTTTTTTTCTGAAAAACAGAGGGTCGTTTTCTTCAAGTTCAGTTTGATCAGCTTGAGTGAATGAAGTGTTCGTTGTAGTTATTCACTCCTTTACTAAAGTTCATCTTGTGTTCTCTTCTTGAATGAATGGATTCGTGTATGTCCAGTGTTCTTCCAGTATGGATGTAGCCTTTCTTTACTGTGTATGCACCACTATTCAGCACTCTTCAGTCCTTATTTTCACACTCCTTTTGCACGGCCTTTGTCCTTCCTTTTATAGCATTCAGCTCCGGTCTATGGGAATGGTTACTTTTTTATAGGTATGAGGTACGGTTCCCTGACATTCCAACAACTATCATTAAATAACATTAATTTCATTAAAATCATCAAATATGACTGTTAACATTATTTTAATAATATTGAAAAAGTATAGAGTTTAAGAATCAGTGACTGGTTAAGTCTTTCATCAGTAGCTCTATGTCGGTAGACTTGTAACGGTGGACTTTGTATAGCGGTGAACTCCTATCGGTAGCTCTTTGTTCTTATACCGGTAGCTCCTTGTATCAGTAGCTCTTTGTTTCTATCGGTAGCCAGTCTTGTCTATCAGTTAGTGGCTCATTGTATCAGTGAACTTCTATCGGTAGACTTGAGTAGCGGTGAGCTTCTTTATATCGGTGAACTTCATAGCGGTAGACTTTCTTATACCGGTTGACTTACTCTAATGGTAGCTCTAGTGTAACGGTAGCTCGTATCTGTAGAATTTTGTATCGGTATCCTGTGCATACCGGTAGCTCCGTTCTGTACCAGTGATTAAGTGCATACTGGTGGACTTGTGCACACCGGTCGGCTTGTTTTATCGGTAGCTCTGCTTCTATCGGTAGCTATTCTGTATCAGTGGATCCTTTCTGTAATGGTAGCTCTTATCGATAGCTCTGAGTATTAGTGAGTTCTCTATCGGTATACTGAATCTATTAGTGACATTTTCTTACTGGTGGACTTACACATACCAGTAGCTCTGTATCAGTAGCTATGAGCATATCAGTGACTTAACACTTATTTGTTCTATGCAACACATATCCAGATTGAGTTAAAATTATTTCATCGTATGTATAAGCATAGATAAGCATTGATTAGTATATTCTAATGATTATTCTTATATTCTTATCAACTCAATAGTAGGATGAGAATGTAAATAATATATAAATGAACATTATTTAGGAATATCATCATATTAAGACATAATTGAGATTATCAAAACAGGTGAGGTCAACAATCTCCCCCTTTTTGATAATCACAACTTAGATATGATAATTCCAAAATAATTAGAAATGTATTAGAGAAAATTAAATCCAATTGTATCAGAGATAATAATAAAAACAATAATAATAAAAACAGCACACCAGAGGTAAAAATGTAAGATTTGAAATGTTAAATGTATCAGAGGTAGAATTTAAATGCAATGGTATCAAAGGTACAAGTTTCAAATCATAGTATCTCTCCCCTTCAGTTCGGTTCTCCCCCTTTGTGATTAGCGAAAAGTGGTAAACAACAAAGATATAAGGAACAAAATGTAAAAGAAGAGAAGACCATTTGTATTTCATGGTGTAAAAAGGTACAGAGAAAAAAAATACAAGTGATTCCTATCAAATGTCTTAGCCACCTATGCAATCCACGTCCTCAATGTGAGATTTTCCCTTGGGATCAGAAGAGGATTCAGGCTGTGTGGATGCAGGTGGAGGCTTGGGAACACCAGAGATGATTAGAGGAGGCTGAGCTACTAAAACTGTTCCTGGCCTGTACTGTGGAGCTGTCTGTGTGATCATAGGAGTAAGGCTGCGGATGGCTTGGGCTGGAGTCATTTGAACAGGATAAGTAGTAGAGGCAGATGCAGGTAAAGCTGGAGGTACAATCACTGGCCGAGCATCAACATGCAAGAAAGGCAACAAGAGATTTCTGAAATCCATAATGATTCCTTGTCCTCTTTTCATAGCAGAAATGAAATCATCCTTGTTCTCTATGAATTTGTCTAGTGCAGGAGTCAATTCTCTGAGCTTACTGACTTGTTCTCTGAAGGCTTGATTGAATGGTGGTAACTTCATGTTTTCTAACATAAGATTGAAATGGTTGTTGAGATGATGCTTTGTATAAACCCTTTGAAAATAAAAAATCTACCTTGTCTTTCACCTCTTTCTGAGAAGTAGAAGCTTCTCTCATATAGTCCTGAACAATCTTCATCAAAGCTCTAATCTGATCCAAATCCACTAAAGGTCTGGAAGCAAGAGAACCAAGAGAGAAGTTCACAGTTTCCTTGAAACTCTTAGTTAGCCCGCTAATAAGATTTTTCACTGCAAAATCTTGGGTGCTAACATGCTTTGTTATGGAATGATTAAACTCCTAAAAAACTGAGACCATTTGGCTGACCACACTCTTCACATAAGCTAAATCCTTGTAAGCTTGAGATTTAGAACTCATATAGGATTCCAGAGAGATAACTGATTGCTTTAGAATTTCAACATTCTCTTCCAGTCTAGATACTTGTGTCTAGCAAGCTGTAACTTCATCCACTATCTCTGCCACAAAGGTTGACACATTACAACCAAGAGAGAGTTCGAAGGACTTTTCCATATTGATCATCTCTTCAACAAAGAAACTCTTTAATTCAGAAATAGAAGCACTCAAAGACTCTTTCATCTCATCCTTTAAGGATTCAAGATCAGCCCTAGTGATCATATTTTCAGGTACAACTGCAGGTGCTCTTTCAGACATAATACTGGCCACTGAGTCAGTCATAACCGATTGAATAGATGACACTAAGGATACTTCCATTTTTCTTATCTCTTCCATAAAACTGGCTTTAAGATCAGACTTTAACTTATCCAGATCACCTTTTCTGATCACATCTTCAGGTAACAACTCAGATTGAATATCATAATTAACTTTTGGTCGACTGAGGGATGTCTCGTTATCAGAATCTAGGTAATCCAATCCACATACCACAAAACCTGGGTCTTCTGCCCAGTCTTCAATCTCAACAGCCACTGAAACACTGCCAAATCTGGTTGGATGCTCCCCCTCAACTGGTGCATTCTCCTGTACAGCAATGGCACCCTCAGCAGCTCTGTCTTCCACATCAGAATCCTCTACAACTAATTTGATTTCTCCAACAGCAGGAAGCTCCTCTGGAATAAGTACAGGTCTATTAACTTCATCAAACTCCTTAGCAGGCATTAGGGAGTGTCCAATCAATGGACTAAGGCTCAAGCTGGAAGAAACAGATGCTTCACTTCCATGAACTTCTTCTTCATTCTTTCGAGAAGCCTCTTCCTGATCTAATCTCTGCTGGTCTTCCTCTTCCACAAGTGCCTCTTCATTGCTTACACCCAAAAAAATTTCTGTACTAGGTAGGTTCAAAGAAGCACTTTCCTTTTCTTGTGATACAATTTCAGGAGTTGGGCTAGGAGGCAAGTCCGGATCTCCTTCATATGCTACAGAGGAATCCTCCTCTTCTGAATCATCACTATACTGTGGCTCCTCTTCATCAAATCCTAGACCTGGATCCCTCACATCCTTAGGCCTTGAAGGATGACCCATAGGATTAAACTTATCATACCACTCAATCTGAGGCACGATGTGGCTGGTACCACTCAAAGTGTCACACTTTTGTTTGAAATGGACACTGTTTTAAGTAAAAACAACAGCCATACGGAAAACCGACCAAACGTATTCTGATTGTGTTGATACTTTAGCACAAAGATCCATGGGTCATTTGTGACGTGTACGAGTCAACTATTCCTCAATCAGAGGCACGGTTTGGCCGGTACCACTCAAAGTGTCTCACTTTTATTTGAAATGGACAACATTTTAAGTGAAAACAACAACTAGCATATGGAAAACAGACCAAACGCATTCGGATTCTGTTGATACTTCAGGAAAACGATCCATGGGTCATTTGTGACGTATACGAGTCAACCCCGACTCAATTCGACGCACGGTGTGGCGGGTATCACTCGAAGTGTCCGTATTTTGTTTAAAATGGACACTATTTTAAGTAAAAAAAACAAACATACGGAAAACCGACCAAATGTATTATGATTGTGTTGATAATTTAGCACAACGATCCATAAGTCATTTGTGACATGTACGAGTCAACCACGCCTCAATCTGAGGCACGGTTTGGCCAGTACCACTCAAAGTGTCTCACTTTTATTTGAAATGGACAACATTTTAAGTGAAAACAACAACTGGCATACGGAAAACCAACCAAACCCATTCGGATTCTGTTGATACTTCAGGACAACGATCCATGGGTCAGTTGTGACGTGTACGAGTCAACCTTGACTCAATCCGAGGCACGGTGTGGTGGGTATCACTCGAAGTGTCTATCTTTTGTTTAAAATGGACACTGTTTTAAGTAAAAACAACAGACATATGGAAAACTGGCCAATCATATTCTGATTGTGGTGATACTTTAACAAAATGATCCATAAGTCATTTGTGATGTGTACGAGTCAACCACGCCTCAATCCGAGACACGGTTTGGCCGGTACCACTCAAAGTGTCTCACTTTTATTTGAAATGGACAACATTTTAAGTGAAAACAACAACTGACATATGGAAAACCGACCAAACGTATTCGGATTCTGTTGATACTTTATCACAACGATCCATGGGTCATTTGTGACGTTTATGAGTCAACTCTGCCTCAATCCAAGGCACGGTGTGGCCGGTACCACTCAAAGTGTATCACTTTTGTTTGAAATGGACAACATTTTAAGTGAAAACAACAACTGACATACGGAAAACTGACCGTATTCGGATTCTGTTGATACTTCAGGACAATGATCCATGAGTCATTTGTGACATGTACGAGTCAACCCCGCCTCAATCTGAGGCACGGTGTGGCCCGTATCACTCGAAGTGTCTGTCTTTTGTTTAAAATGAACATCATTTTAAGTAAAAACAACTGGCATACGGAAAACCAACCAAACGTATTCGTATTGTGTTGATACTTGAGCACAATGATCAATGGTCCAGCCTCACACAATCCACTTCTCATGTGAGGAACTCCTGCCCCTATTCTAAAACACATGTCATTTATTACACCAAGGACAATTGCATTCCCTAAGTCACACAGTCTCATTGATACACACCCATTATCGTCATCACTAAGTTCAAAGACACCCGCCCCAAACCATGAGACATTATATTTGTGTTTGGTTGAATTCATTTATCCATTTCCTTATTTTGGGGTTATTAGCTTCTAATTTCTTTATTCAATCGTGTATGTGTTATACAAAATGCAATTTTGTATGTATTATTAATTCTGTATAAAACATATAAATACGTATTCAATTTTTTATGTATTGTATTCATAATTGATAATTAAATTATGTATGTATTCAATTCAGTATTCAATTATGAATTGAATTTCAGATTGCACATGTAATTATCTCTCAGAATTGAATTCTAAATCAATTATGTGTGTTTCTAATTGCCTTATGAGTTATGTTTTCATTCTATATGTGTATAGTTTCTCAAATGTGGAAACTAATTGATTTAGAATTATGTTTTTCATTGTATATGTTTTCATTCTATATATGTATTCAATTCAGGCCTAGAAATGCAAGCCTGGAAATCACTCAAAGAGGCCTGGATAGCAGCACCTCACCACTCACAGCAGCAGCTCAGAGCAGCCTGGTGCTGCAATTTCCCAGCACGCCCTATGGCAACGGTTATAAACCGTTGTCATAGAGAGTTTTATACCAACTCTTTGCCAACGGTTTCAAACCGTTGGTGAAAATTTTATACCAATGGTTATGTAAAACTGTTGGTATAAGGTGGATATCCTAAGATATGCCAACAGTTTTCCACAAACCGTTGGCAAAGCTCTTTCCCTACACCTTACTTTCCCACGATTTTGATAACTATTGGTATATATTATACCAATGGTTATCCAGCCTTTACCAACGGTTTTGAACCGTTGGTAAAGACTTATTTTCTAGTAGTGAGACAAGCTTTCAGGCAGCGATGTTACCAGCGAGTGACAGGGTTGAGATGGTACTGGTGAGTAGAGACTTTGATGGGTTTGGAGGACTTAATGGGCACCCTAACAGGTGAGTTGAAACATGTTGTGATGAGGGGTTAAGTCTTGAACAACTAGCGTCTCGGGGTCATCTGGTGAGTTATGTGATGACATGCAGGGCCTATATGTGTTGTGTAAGCTTGGTTGGATCTCCCTAAAGTGAAAAGGGATGGGTCGAGGTATTTGGACGTATGATTGTGCCCAGTTTCCTCAGGTAGTGGGTTAAGGTGTATGACATGTGATCATGCCATGTCCCTTCGAGCAGTGGTTGGAGGACCTTTCCATGACTGACTTGGGTTAGTGTGCTTGATATGACCTCCCTGACTGTGTAGAAATGGGTCGGTACGGACATTGTACCTTGTCTTGAGAAGGCCTGGGTCAAGGACCTTATCATGAGTGGCTTGGGTCGTGTGCATGAATTGAACCTTGCCTTTAGCAGGCTTGGGTCAATGATCATCCTAGGGGCTAGGTTGTGGTACGATGTGAGACGATACCAATGAACTTTTCCTTAAGTGATAAGTGTCATGACCTCCGCCCTCCAAAGATGTAGCAATGAGGGGAGAGAGATAATTACCCCTGATTCCCGCCCCCCCAGTAGGCCCCAGGTTGGAGACTAGCACATAAGGTATAAAAAAATATCATGAAATGGAAGTCATTACCCTCTATAATAATGTAGGATCGAGAGATAAGATGAATCATCCACAAACAGCTCCAATACATAATATAAAAAAGCCAAAACCATCCCAAATGCATGTATAAATAAAACTGATACAGATAAAAGTATTCAAAATAAATAACCAAAAGTGAAGCTAAAGCAGCGAAACAACTGTAAGGGTTAGTGTCCTGAGAACCAACTGTTTTGTACTTTGATTACATGAATGTTCACTTATTATATGTTGTTCATTGTTCTTCATGACTATAATATAATAATGTCCTAGAATATTTGTTGCATTAATAAGGTCATGGCAGATCCCCTTTGTGATGAGAACCTTGAAATGCTATAACAATATTCTTAAATAAAGTTCTGTGGTTGGATGACATACTATGATAGGACACATAGTATACAGACCATCATGTGCGAGTACTCGTAAGAAGACGAGACTCTCTCTCATGGAGTTCGCACTTGGTAATCTCCAAGATGGGAGATTATGAGAACAGGCCCGCCAGTAGCAATTCTGCATGTCTTGGTGTCATCGAACATTGTTATCTACGAGCGTGTGTAATGGTCCTTAGACTGGAAGATTATCATTAACTCATGTCATGACTCGCATACTTAGATTTACTAACGAAAACCATCACGCAGACAGTTGGCGGGAAGTATGGTATGTTGGGTGCGTCACGAGTGACATGTTGTTAATGGATAAGTCGAGGAAGGATTTGTCCCTTCCATTTATGGAAGTTGATATCTCGGCCCTTTGATTGAAATAGAACTGTCGCATTAAATTCCATGTCCATGGTGTAAACGACGAGTTTATTTCAAGTAGTCAAAGAACGACGGATCAAGCATATAGGTTTATGACACTACCATGAAACCTTCTTGGTGAGATATCGAGACAAAGGGATTAAATTACACAGTAAGAATTCGTATGAGGTGATACGTCAATGCGGCGTCAACTTCTTTCTCTTGGGTGCCTTGAACTGTTGTTAGACAGTAATCTTGGACTTTAGGCAAGCTCGCCTAATGCCAACGAGAAAGAGGCCTAGAGGGTCACACACTAAGTGTATTCAAGTATCTCAAGTAGAATAAAGATTATTCTCGTACGTGGTTTAATAATTATTCAAGGAAGCCTAAGTCGTTTTAATGATGGAGGAAGAAGGAAGTGAAAAACAAGATATACACGCCGTGTATTAAAGATTACACGTCATGTAGTTTTTCATGGAAAACAAGTACACACTATGTAGTTTTCTTTATGGAAAGGAAATGAATAAATGAAAACAAGATATACACGCCGTGTACATTGAGTGTACATGCCGTGCAGTTTTCAATGAAAAACAAGTACACGCCGTGTATTAAAGATTACACGTCATGTAGTTTTTCATGGAAAACAAGTACACACTATGTAGTTTTCTTTATGGAAAGGAAATGAATAAATGAAAACAAGATATACACGCCGTGTACATTGAGTGTACATGCCGTGCAGTTTTCAATGAAAAACAAGTACACGCCGTGTATTTATTAATACATGCCGTGTAGTTTTTCCAGTCGGGATTTTGAGGATATAATATTTTTTTAAATGATATTTATTATAATCAGCATGGGCGCATGTCAAGGAATTAATTATTCGACGTGGGGTTTTAAATAAGAGTCAATAAAATAAATAAAACGCGTAACGCGTTTATTTATTGTCATAACTCTACAACCTCAAACCTGATTATAAATATTCTCACAACCCCAACTCTTTTTCTACCCCACACACAACAATTCTGGAGAGTTCTTTCAAGGCCGAAAGAACCTCTTCCTCCAAGAACGCTCTCAAGACCGAGAGAGATCCTCTTCCACCAGATCAAGACGATCTAAGGCGGACAACGCAAGCAAAGGTTTCTCCACGCTAGCACCCGGAGACTCCTTTGGCGACGTCCCGAGATACGAGGTACACGTGTGGATCACCGCTAAAGGAAGTCTACACTTGGCTTCTGCGACACAACAACGAATCACATCAGAACGTGATCAAGAACATCAACGAAGAAAGAACACCCAAAAGGTATTTCTTTTCAATTGATTAAATTAATTATAATCAACTTGTAACGATCCTACCTTTGGGTTCCGGTACTTTTCCTTTCTTTGTCCTTTTCTGTGATTCGATCCGTGGAGACTGGCGTTTATCGTCGTATTGATCCCGGATTTATCATTATTAATGACAAAAAGGCCAAGTGGGAACATCCACCCACGCGCTTCCACTACGCCCAGAACCTTCAAATGGTATCAGAGCGAGGATACAATGCTGATTATAGTTATTTAAATTTCATTGATAATTTACGCATTTATATTTGATTCAATTCGAATAAATCGTTCTATAAATCTGAATAAACGAGATTGGTTCTTCCTCCTTCGTTTCTCGATTCATATCACAGAAATGACCTTTTAATTTTAATTTTTGATTAAAATAAAAACAAGGATCTCATCCGGAGGAGCCGCTCTTTCTGTCTGTACAACACGGAAATACACGGTGTGTAATTAAAACTACACGCCGTGTACTTAGGTTCAACGAACCGGCACTGGTCCGCCAAACCACGCGTGTGAATTGATTATGCCTAAGTTTTAATCATGTCGTGTTGACCAGAATTGAACGGCGCGTGGAAATCAGAATACACAGCGTGTATGTTGGAGCAACACGCTGTGTAGTCCGATCCGGTCCAGGTGAAACCGTGTACAAGGAGAAGCCGTGTTCCGCGTACAGAGGATCGCCAGGCCGGTTACCGCGTAACAAGGAAGTACACGCAGTGAATGATTTATCTACACGTCATGTACTCCAAAATTTCCAAAGTACAGAAAACATGCCAAAGCCCCCGGCGTGTACTTTGGATAAAGAGTGAAAAGAAATACATGTCGTGTAATTATAAACTACACGTCGTGTACTTTCCAGAAATGGAATTTCACCAGGTTTCCTCCAATGTACAAAAACACGTATAAGGAATATGGATGAGAATAATCTCAAGGAAATTCAGAAAGGAATTTAAGATAAAGAATTGATTAATTATAAGATCATATTTAATTGAATTCGTGCGCGACTTATCTTAAATAATAGAACGATTAAAAGAATTTGAATATGCGTAAATGTCGTTGCATGCTATGGATGATCATGAGCTAGACCAAAGACCCTTTGTATGTGTGTATGGTTTCATTTAAATTTGTTTAAATTTAAATTTGTTGGCCTGCGAGACTTCTTCCAATAAAATGTAGGGCCTGCGTGTCCATGGTTTCTTTAATGTAAACTCACGTAATGGAGGATCTCCCAAGCCGGAGGAGACGGTTCAAAATTCGAAGCTGAGGTGAAACCAACACAGGAAGATTCAAAGGTGGATAGGTGGGAGCTGCAAAACACGAACCATCAGGTTCAAGGTGTTTTCCCTATGTCAGGGTAAGCTTATCAAAACTGCTAGATAAGCTAACCAATAGAAGCTCATAATCATGCCATCTTATTTTATTTCTGTCTGATTGCATGGTTTATTTATTATGTATGTGTTGTCACGGTCACATAATTAATGAAATAAATAAGCATGCAAAGATGGAATAAAATAAAAACCAGACTATGCGTAAACATTATCGGAACATGGTTAATCACTTAAGCAAGCATCACTTAATATTAACAAGAATGTGATAATGCGAAACTACGCATAAAGATTAAAATCCCTCAAAACCATATTAAGTCAGACCAAGCCTTCCGTTACTTGATTAAGGGAAAGACTCAATAAAACTATGTGTTTGACCAACCCTTGTTGGGACACTTACTTTTATAAAGGAATCCCTCATGAAAAGTTTCAGGTTGGCTTAACCATATTGCATCAAGAGAAGTAGCACTTGCTAGACTTGATGTAATATTGGAGGCAAGAGTTGAGGAAATCCAAGTCAGGATTTCAAAATTGGGGAGTCCACTCAACAGATCAAGGAACTGTAAGCTCGCAGTTAGCAAAGACCTGCCTACCTAAATACCTTCAAATAGCTTGACCAACCCTTGTTGGGGTTATGCGAAGGGGAATATGGATCCTTGCCAATAGAATGTCAAAGCAACTGGACATTCTGAGTTCAATGGTGAGGGCCATTGAGACTTGATAAAATAGTGGGAGAATTAATAAATTCATTTATTATTTTTCATAAAATATAATCAAGAAAGTACTGATAAATCTGCTCTTTTAATTTGTAGAATCGAAATAACAAACTCGTCAACCACATTTTCTCTGCGATCAATTCTGGATAAAGACAATATCATCACTGACAGTAACTTTCAGGAATGGTTTAGGTGCCTTCGGGTTATCCTATGCCATGAACGAAAGTTTTACGTGCTGGAGTCCTCACTTCCTAATTCTCCTGCCCCAGGGGCGAGTGATAAAGATTTCTTGGTCTATGATCAACATTTGAACGACACTCTCAACATTCAATGTTTGATGTTATCATCGATGTCTAGTGAACTCATGAAGTCTCATGAAGACATGGATGCCTATAGCATGCTCGAGCACCTCCGTGGTCTATACCAGGAGAGAGAAAGACAGGAAAGGTTTGAGATCTCCAAGGCTCTATTCCAGAGCAAGCTTGGAGAGGGTGCCCCAGCTGGGCCTCATGTAGTCAAGCTCATTGGCTACATTGAGCGCTTGGAGGTTCTAGGGTTTAAACTACCCGAAGAACTGGGCACCGATCTCATTCTTGCATCACTCCCCCAGAGATTCTTGAACTTTGTTGTTAATTTCAACATGAACAACATTGAGAAGTCTCTATCTGATCTTCTTATCCTTATTCACCAAGTAGATAATGACATGAAGCATGAAAAGCCTTCTGTCCTTATGGTAAATAAAAGGAAAGGGAAGGCGAAAAGCTTTAAGACCAAAGCTTCTTCAAGGCCTTCCAAAAAAAGAAGATCAAAGGGGAGGCAAGAGAACAGGAGGTTGTTTGTTTCGCATGTGGCAAGAAGGGTCACTGGAAGAAAAACTGCACCCAGCCTAGGAAGCAAGGGGAAGCTTCAGGTGCATTTGTCATCGAAAGCAATCTATCTGTTTCTACAAATTGGGTATTAGATACTGCTTGTGGTGCTCACATTTGTATCCAAATACAGGAACCAAGTAGATTCAAGAAGATTGATCGAGGGGAGGTAGATCTACGAGCAGCCAATGGAGCCAGACTCGTTGTTGTAGCTGTCGGAGACTACCATCTCACATTGCCTACACGGATGGTCTTGGTTTTGAAAGGATGTTATTATGTACCCTCTGTAACTAAAAACATTATTTCAGTATCCAGATTAGATACTGATGGATTCATCTTCAAGTTTGAAAGTGGATGTTGCTACTTTTATAAAGATAGCATTTGTTTTGGTAAGGCACATTTATATAATGGACTTTATGTGTTAGACTACACAAACCAAGTAATGGCAATCGATGACAAAGTTAATTCACATGACTCATACCACACCCAACTTTGGCATCACCGGCTAGGTCATGTCAATGAGAAACGTTTGACAAAATTACATCAAGATGGGTATTTAGATTCTTTCGACCTAAAACCACTTGGTGTATGGCATGCGTGTCTACAAGGAAAAATGACCAAAGCCCCATTTAGTGAGAAAGGTGAAAGAGCTAAAGAGCTTCTGGAATTAGTTCACACAGATGTGTGTGGGCCATTTCCAGTTGAGGCAAGGGGTGGGTTCTCATACTTCATAACTTTTACTGATGATTTTAGTAGATATAGATATATCTACTTAATGAGGTATAAGTTAGATTCTTTTGATCGGTTCAAAGAATACAAGAATGAAGTTGAGAACCAGCTTGGTAAGAAGATTAAGAAACTCCACTCAGACAGAGGAGGAGAATATCTTAATCAGGACTTCATTGATTTCTTACGGGAGTTTGGGATTCTATCTCAACTCACTCCTCCTTACACGTCACAGTGGAATGGTGTAAGCGAAAGGAGGAACCGCACCCTATTGGACATGGTGAGATCAATGATGAGTCATACGAGTCTTCCATTATCCTTTTAGGGATATGCATTACAAACAGCAGCACACATACTAAACCAAGTACCAACTAAATCGATAAATGGTATTTCATACGAGTTATGGAGTGGACGCAAAGCCATGTTATCGAATTTACATGTGTGGGGTAGCAAAGCATTTGTTAAGGCCTCTTCAGGTAACAAACTTGCACCCCAAGGCACAAAGTGTATCTTTATAGAATATCCCAAGGAAATAAGGGGATATTACCTATACAACCCCTCAGAAAAAAAGGTTACAGTGGAAAGAAACGCCATATTCCTTGAGAGGGAGCACATCTCTAAAAGAGATAGTGGGAGCGAGATAGACTTCGATGAAGTCGAAGCTCAAGATACACAGGAGTTGGTACAAGAACAGATTCCACAAAGCCCCATGGAAGAACAATCTGTTCCAGAGATACAAGAACTACGTAGGAGCACGAGAGAGGTGAGAGAACCAGAACGATATGGTTTTCTTGTCACCGAGGATGGTGACTCATTATTGGTTGACAATGATGATCCTCTTACCTACAAGGAAGCAGTTGAAGGCACAAACGTTGCCAAGTGGCAAGAAGCCATGAATTCTGAAATGGATTCCATGTACCAAAACCAAGTCTGGATTTTGGTAGATCCTCCAGTTGATGTAAAGCCTATTGGTAATAAATGGGTATTCAAGAAGAAACTGGACATGGAGGGGCAAGTTAGCACCTACAAGGAACGACTGGTTGCAAAAGGTTTTAGACAACATCAAGGAATTGACTATGATGAAACCTTTTCACCAGTTGCGATGTTGAAATCCATCAGAATCCTATTGGCCATTGTCGCTTACCATGACTATGAAATTTGGAAAATGGATGTCAAAACAGCTTTCCTTAATGGGAACCTTCAGGAAGATGTCTACATGAAACAACCTGAAGGGTTTGTGACTCCAAAGGATGCCAACAAGGTATGCAAGTTGCAAAAATCCATTTATGGATTAAAGCAAGCATCAAGGTCATGGAACATTCGTTTTGATGAAGCTGTAATGGAGTTTGGCTTTGTTAAGAACGAATGTGAGCCTTGTGTCTACAAAAGGTTTAGTGGAAGTGCAGTCGTTTTCTTAATAGTATATGTTGATGACATATTACTAATTGGAAACGAAGTACCTGTCTTGCAGTCAGTTAAGGCATGGTTGCATAAATGCTTCTCTATGAAAGACTTGGACAAGGCAGCATATATTCTTGGGATCAAGATCCATCGTGATAGATCCAAGAGAATGCTGGGTCTGAGTCAAAGTACATACATTGACAAGATACTGAAGAGATTCAGTATGGAACGGTCCAAGAGGGGATTGTTGCCAGTGACACATGACATTCATCTTTCCAAGAAAATGTGTCCTCAGACACATGAGGAAAGAAATAGAATGGCAAGGATCCCTTACGCATCCGCGATTGGGTCAGTCATGTATGTTATGCTATGTATGAGGCTAGATGTTGCTTACGCATTAAGTGCGGTAGGCAGATATCAAGCTGATCCAGGAGACCGCCATTGGATGGCAGTCAAGACTATCCTTAAGTATCTGAGGCGTACTAAGGATATGTTCCTGGTTTATGGAGGAGATGAGGAACTAGTCATCAGAGGGCATGTAGATGCTAGTTTCCAGACTGATCAAGATGACATGAAGTTGCAGACTGGATACATCTTCAGTTTGAATGGAGGTGTAGTGAGCTGGAAGAGCTCAAAACAAAGTGTGGTGGCAGATTCTACAACGGAGTCCGAGTATATCGCAGCTTCTGAGGCAGCTAAAGAAGCAGTATGTATGCGAAGCTTCATCCAAGAGTTGGATGTAGTACCGAGCAGTAAAGATCCTATCACACTCTATTGTGATAATACTGCAGCGGTGACACTTGCAAAAGAGCCAAGGTCACATCAGCGGACAAAGCACATACTTCGGAAGTATCATCTCTTGAGGGATTTTTCTCAGAGAGGTGAAGTTGCAGTGAGCAGTATTTCCACGGAAGACAACGTGACGGACCCCTTGACTAAAGCCTTGACTCAGCAGAAACATGATCATCATGTGAAGTCTAGCGGACTAAAAGTCGTAGGCAGTTGGCTCTAGTCCAAGTGGGAGTTTGTAAGGGTTGGTGTCCTGAGAACCAACTGTTTTGTACTTTGATTACATGAATGTTCACTTATTATATATTGTCCATTGTTCTACATGACTATAATATAATAATGTCCTGGAATATTTGTTGCATTAATAAGGTCATGGCAGATCTCCGCTATGATGAGAACCTTGAAATGCTATAACAATATTCTTTAATAAAGTTATGCGGTTGGATGACAGACTATGATAGGACACATAGTATACAGATCGTCATGTGCGAGTACTCGTAAGAAGACGAGACTCTCTCTCATGGAGTTCGCACTTGGTAAACTCCAAGATGGGAGATTATGAGAACAGACCCGCCAGTAGCAATTCTGCATGTCTTGGTGTCATCAGACATTGCTATCTACAAGCGTGTGTAATGGTCCTTAGACTGGAAGATTATCATTAACTCATGTCATGACTCGTGCACTTAGATTTACTGACGAAAACTGTCACGTAGACAGTTGGCGGGAAGTAGGGTACGTTGGGTGCATCACGATTGACATGTTGTTAATGGATAAGTCGAGGAAGGATTTGTCTCTTCCATTTATGGAAGTTGATATCTCGGCCCTTTGATTGAAATAGAATTGTCGCATTAAATTCCATGACCATGGTGTAAACGACGAGTTTATTTCAGGTAGTCAAAGAACGACGGATCAAGCATATAGGTTTATGACACTGCCATGAAACCTGCTTGGTGAGATATCGAGACAAAGGGATTAAATTACACAGTAAGCGTTCGTATGAGGTGATACGTCAATGTGGCGTCAACTTCTTTCTCTTGGGCGCCTTGACCCGTTGCTAGACAGTAATCTTGGACTTTAGGCAAGCTCGCCTAATGTCAACGAGAAAGAGGCCTAGAGGGTCACACACTAAGTGTATTCAAGTATCTCAAGTAGAATAAAGATTATTCTCGTACGTGGTTTAATAATTATTCAAGGAAGCCTAAGTCGCTTTAATGATGGAGGAAGAAGGAAGTGAAAAACAAGATATACACGCCGTGTATTAAAGATTACACACTGTGTAGTTTTTCATGGAAAACAAGTACACGTCGTGTATTAATAATTACATGCCGTGTAGTTTTCTTTATGGAAAGGAAATGAATAAATGAAAACAAGATATACACGCCGTGTACATTGAATGTACACGCCATGTAGTTTTCAATGAAAAACAAGTACATGCCGTGTATTTATTAATACACGCCGTGTAGTTTTTTCAGTCGGGATTTTGAGGATATAATATTGTTTTAAATGATATTTATTATAATCAGCATGGGCGCATGTCAAGGAATTAATTATTCAACATGGGGTTTTAAATAAGAGTCAATGAAATAAATAAAACATGTAACGCGTTTATTTATTGTCATAACTCTACAACCTCAAACCTGATTATAAATATCCTCACAACCCCGACTCTTTTTCTACCCCACACACAACAATTCTGGAGAATTCTTTCAAGGCCAAAAGAACCTCTTCCTCCAAGAATGCTCTCAAGACTGAGAGAGATACTCTTCCATCGGATCAAGAAGATCTAAGGCGGAAAACGCAAGCAAAGGTTTCTCCATGCTAGCACCCGGAGACTTCTTTGGCGACATCCCAAGATATGAGGTACACGTGTGGATCACCGCTAGAGGAAGTCTGCACTTGGCTTCTGCGACGCAACGACGAATCACATCAGAGCGTGATCAAGAACATCAACGAAGAAAGAACACCCAAAAGATATTTCTTTTCAATTGATTAAATTAATTATAATCAACTTGTAACGATCCTACCTTTTGGTTCCGAGACTTTTCCTTTCTTTGTCCTTTTCTGTGATTCGATCCGTGGAGACTGGCGTTTATCGTCGTATTGATCCCGAATTGATCATTGTTAATGACAAAACGCCAAGTGGGAACATCCACCCATGCGCTTCCGCTACGCCCGGAACCTTCAACAACAACTATCCCAAGGTTCGAACTAATAATGTCCATCACAGTCCATGTAATCCTCCTAGAAACCTAAAAATAGTTTTATATACGTAGAATGATCATAAAAGTATACTCAGTAAGAAAACCAAAGTCTCTCATGCACATGTGAAAATAGCATACTAATGCACCCTTGAGAAAACAATAGAACTAAATAGCACCTATATAGGTATACTAACCAAACACAACCTCACCAAGGCATGCTCACTAAATAATGCACACCAAGTAATATAATATAACAAAAAGCATATCAATATAGGGTGTCCCGCACCACTTTCCCACCGAAATGTCTTTCTCACACCCCAACGTTTTCATCATGACACTCTCATCTCTTATGTATACCACACCGCCCCACAAGCATGGTCACAACACATCATGCCCACAGACACATGGCCCACCGCCCCACAAGCACGGTCGCATCTCACCCGAAAACACATGGGTCATCACATCTCAACCATTGTCGTAACCAGAATAGTAGGATATCGTGAACATGTAGTACATCAACCTCGTTCCCACCTCCTACAATGCATGACCCCCACTAGAAGTATCCCCACAAGCACGATCATATCACACCTCATCCGAAAACACCTAGGCCACCACCCCACAACCACAGTCACATCTCGCCCGAAAACACATGGGTTATCACAACCACCATCTAATACACTAACAGACCTTCAGCCATCACAGCATGTGCAATACCTACCTCGCCTAGAAGAGAGAGAGGGAAAGATCGGGTACCCAACTATCAATCCTGATCACTGGATGTTGGAAAAAAACACCCCATGTGTGACTATGCGGGTGTAAACACATGGTGTTCGATGTGGGTGGGGTGCATATAAAAATCAAAAATAATATACAAGTGTATATATATATAGCCACACACACAAACTCAACCTATGGGTTCACAACTAAACGCTAACCAACTCACAACATCGCCACTATTGTTGCCACCTTTAAATGCATAATACAAAACAACAAGCCACAAGCCCCATTTCATATTTCCAACTAATTCCATTATCCAACCAATTGATTTCAATATTTATTGTTGTAAGATGAAATGAGAAAATAGGAGAGACCCGAACCCCCAAGGTGTACTCTTTAAAGGAGCCCTTGGGGTTAATTTATAATGAATATTAAAGATCACACCGGACCTCAAGTCCGATGTGGAATGCAGACTCCAACACTCCCCCTCAAGCTAGGTGTACCCAGCTTGGACACATAAATAAAAAACAAGCCAAACAAATAAAGACAAAATAATCAACAGACTGCAAACACTCCCCCTCAAGCTGGACATACCCAGCTTAATGATAAAACATGACGAAATAAAAAAAGAAATCTGCAAAGGTTGATGCTCCCCCTCACGATCGAAGCTCCCCCTCACGATGATGGATGGATGATGTCGCGGGCGCAGTAGAAGAAACCACTCAGACCGACCGGTTGACGGAGCGCCAGGAATGCCGCACTAGTGGGGTCGGTCGATGAATTGCCGGGAAATCCACACTAGCACCGGGAAAACCGCACTTGCGGGGCCGGCAACGGGAGGCGGGGATTCCGCAGAAGTGTTGCGGGAACTGGCGGTGCCAACGGGCCCAGATCCTAGGTGGTCGAGCTGCTGCGCCACGGTGGGTAAAAGCCAAAAAAGTGTGGGGCCGGACAATAGAGCGCTGGTAAATCCACACCGGTGGATCGGTCGTCAGAGCGTCGGGAAATCCGCACTACGGGCCGGTCCTCAGAGTGCCGAGAAATCTGTAATGTCGGGCCGATCGTCAAAGCACCGATAAATCCGCAGGAGGCACTGACGATGGGATGCGGTGATTCCACAGGAGGCGTCGGGCAGAGAGGTGGGGTTCCGAGGGAAGCAGGAGGAGGCCGACGTGGAGGGAGCAGCCTGGACCGGTTCGCTTGGACCGGTTCGCCAGGAGGGAGTCGGTTCTGGAAGGGAAGAAATCGGACGGGCGGGCACCAGCGCGAGGGATCCGCCGGGAAGGGAGCACTGGACGGAGAGGGGCAGACGTCGAGGAGCCGCTCTGACGGAGGCGGGCCGATCTGCTGGGGCAGGGAGAGGCGGGCCGAACAGAACCGGAAACCGCAGGAGAGGCGCATGGAGATGCCGGCAGGGGGAGATCCGCCGGGAGAGTGTCGCACGGGAGGGCGGAAGGAGTCGCCGGACAGCATCAGACCGCCGCCAGGATTTGGAGGCGCGACGGTTGGCGCGACCTAGGCAGGAGGGCCAAGAGCCGACGGGCCGGAGCGAAGCCGACGGGCCGGAGCGAAGCCGACGGGTGATCCGCCGGGAGAGGTCTTGCGGGCGGAAGGATTCCGCCGAGATAGAGCCACCGGGAGGGAGACGCCACGCGCAGAGAGGGGCCGGGATCGGGATCTCGAGAGGGCGTCGGAGAGCCGCACGTAGGGAGCCGGCAGGGAAGAGGCGGACCGTCGGGAGGAGGTGCACTAGGAGCGGACAAAGGGAACTGCTGCCTGGGAAAAAAAAGAGCCCGGAGGGGCGGCGGCAAAATAAACCCAGCCCTACATAAGGGTGGTCGTCGCCCCCCATGGGGGAGAATTATGAGAAACCCTAAATGGAAAAATAAAATGGGAGGGAGAAGGGTTCGGGATTAATCTCGCTCTGATACCATGTTGTAAGATGAAATGAAAAAATAGGAGAGACCCAAACCCCCAAGGTGTACTCTCTAAAGGAGCTCTTGGGGTTAATTTATAATGAATATTAAAGACCACACTGGAGCTCAAGTCCGATGTGGGATGCAGACTCCAACATTTATCAAAAACCATGTTTTACCACACCGCCCACCATTTAATTATCCATCAGCCATTTTCATCCAATTAAACAAACCAACTCATGCCATTTCAAAACATTATTAAATGATTGTTTATGCCCTCACCACCCAGGCATCTAACACAAAGTAACCACATATCACATACAACTCATCATTCTCATCACACAATCACCACACTACCCCAAAGCACAGTCAAACAACCACCTCCCCGCCCCAAAGCACAGCCAAACAACCACCTCACTGCCCCAAAAAACGGCCAAACAACAACCTCACCGCACAAAAAGGACGACTAACAAACCATCATCCCCACATGACCCAACCACACATCGTCGCCCCACAAGCACGCCCACACATCACAACACATCAAGATCATTTTAAAGATTTACAAAGGAATTTTATCACATTCTACTTTATTTTAGGGGCGTTATCACATAATCCATAATCTTAGGGAAACCATTCCATTAGCCAAATATAAGTGGTTAATCAATTTCCATTTTAGGGTGATATCACAACAAAAGCAACAATTAAAATACATATCAACCAGCACAAACAAGACCCCTAACGGCCACAATTTTTAGTAGGGCATCAAGCTTGTATAATCCACAATATCACAATAATAACCAAACTGTAAAAACATGTGAATCAAACCTCTTTACCCCTTTCAAATTCAATTTAACCAATTATTTATCTTTGATTAAGTCATCACAACCATAACCCATAAATAAACAAAAGTAAACCCCTCATGCGTGATACATAATAAAGAGAAATGAGGGGTTCCCAGTCTCAAGGAATCTTTCCAACTCGTTGCACACCACAGGGCGAAGAACACCCGCAAACCACAACTACACCATGAGAAACCTCAGATCAACCTACACTACATCCAAATATCATCAAAATGCATCTCAAACACACAACCCAAACCAAACCACACCACCGCAGCAAAACTCTGAAAAATAACTGAAGGAAGTTGATGAGAACGAGAGGAGAACTCACCATGGATCGAAGATGGGAAATCGGGAACCAATCCCCATCGAAAGGAGTCTCAAAACACCTAAAAGGGGAGTCGTTGGCCACCTAGAACGAGAGAGAGCGTAGGGTTTGACAAAAATCCAAGCTCTCTATAGCTTTATAACTGCACTATATCGGGGATTTACACAACGTGTAATCCTCGGGGTTCAATTTCACTGAAAAACGCATTGCCTTTTTATTATTTAACCCTAAAAATCTACACATCGTGAACCGGTCATGGACAAGTCGTGAAACCAACTTTCAGGTCGTGTAAACTTTCCATAACATGTATTTCCTACAACTATGTTGCACCTCTATCTTCCACCGAAAACCCCTAGAACCTCCCCCAAACACCTCCAATGCTCAAAAACCGAAAAAGTAACAGATCATGAGGGAATAGACCATTACATCATATACCTCTCAAACGATTCGCGTCCTCGAGAATCCAAAACCAAGCCCAGAAGGAAAGGGGTTCGAACAACCACCCTGTGAGATATCTCCCAAGGATCTCATCATTCCTTAAACGCTGCCACCATCCAAACACGCCAAACTAAATGGCCACAAAAAATCTCGCACAACCTCATCACCACACAACCACAAATTGTCTCCTCCCACACAACCACACTGCCTCACAACCACCACACAACCAACAAACCGCACTACCCTGAGCACACAAATCAGGGAATTCATTCCTCCATGTCAAGATATTATCCGCTTTGGGTGGCACTAACTCGCTCGCATGGGTTTAATCGCATCGCATTTAATACGTCTCAATTAGGAATCAGGTCCTCCCCTTTTCATATGTCATGACTTCATCACACATCACACAACACACATCACAAAATAGGGAAAACGTCACATCAGATAAAACAAGGTCCAAACATCAAATCACAAAGCAAAACAAGGCAAAGAAAACTCAAAACAACTTCGGGTACTAGGCACGCATTTGTGTCTCTCGCTCACAATTACTCTCCTCCAGACCAACATGCCACCACAACACACGAATCAAAAGAATGGTTCATCCATACAACGCCTTCTCTTAGCAATCCTGGATCTCTAATGGTCATTCCATGAACACCATGTCATCCTCGATATCCAACTCTCCTCATTCAATGACATGAGAGTCATCGTGAAGATATCGGTGAAGCTGAGAGGCGTGAAAGGCTTCATGGATCCTCTCCAGCCACGGTGGCAATGTCAACTTACCCCAACACCTCAAAGGGCCCAAAAAACCTGGGAGAAAGCTTACCCCCTTCCAAACATTTGTTGTCCACGTCGAGAGAAAACCTTCAAGAACACGTGGTCCCCAACTTCGAACTACAAGGGTCTTCTCCTGCGATCGGCATAAGATTTTTGTTGGTCATACGCTACTTTCATCCCCTCACAAACAATCTGAACCTCCTATGTCGTGCTCTGAACCACATTGGGACCAAGAACTGCTGCCTCCCTAATCTCCATTCAGCGCAATAGAGAACAACACGACCTCTATTAGTAATCCTGAATCTATAATGGTCGTTCCATGAACATCACATCATCCTCGATATCCAACTCTCCTCATTCAATGACATGAGAGTCATCGTGAAGATACCGGCAAAGCTGAGAGGCGTGGAAGGCTTCATAGATCCTCTCCAGCCACAGTGGCAATGCCAACTTACCCCAACACCTCAAAGGGACCAACAAACATGGGAGAAAGCTTACCCCCTGCCAAACATTTGTTGTCCACTTCGAGAGAAAACCTTCAAGAACACGTGGTCCCCAACTTCGAACTACAAGGGTCTTCTCCTGCGATCGGTATAATATTTTTGTTGGTCATACGCTACTTTCATCCTCTCACGGACAATCTGAACCTTCTATGTCGTGCTCTGCACCACATTGGGACCAAGAACTGTTGCCTCCCCAACTTTTGTCCAGCATAATAGAGAACAACACAACCTCTCGTACAAAGCCTCAAACGGAATCATGCCAATGGAAGAGTGATGGCTATTATTATAGGAAAACTCAACCAAAGGCAGGTGTCGTGTCCAAAATCCACCAAAGTCCAAGACGCACGCTCACAACATATCCTCCAGTGCATGTATGGTATGTTATGTATGTTCGTCTGTCTATGAGTGGAAAGTAGTGTTGAAGCATAACTGAGTGTCAAAAGCAAGTTGTAATCCCCTCCATACTCACAAAGTAAAATATGTGTCCTAATCTAAGACAATGGACCTCAAAATCCCATGCAACCGCACCACCTCATCTGCATACCTATTAGCCAAAGCATTCACTGCGCCCGACTCCTTGATCGCTAAGAAGTTGGCTGATTTTGTCAACCAATCCATGATCACCTAGATAGTATCACAACCTCCCTGAGCTCTGGGAAACCCTATGATGAAATTCATCGAGATGTCATCCCATTTACACTCAGGAACATTCAAAGGCTGCAACAAATCTCTAGGAACATGATGCTCGATCTTTCCCTGTTGGAAAACCAAAAACTTCGCCACAAACTCTATTAACCAGTCTTTTATATTCTTATTTACTTGGTGAACCTTACCTCAATAGGTAAAGAAGTGTTTAATCCATTTTGTTTATTTAGTAACCTTAAATGAAATTAGAGTTAATTGGTGAATATGAATATCTCGTGGTCCATCTTTCTATTACACAAAGCTAGTGTAATTATCACGAAATTCAAATTTTGCTTCACTTTCTCCTTGCAAACTTCTTGAAGATGAGACGTTATGTTATATGACCCATGTCCTAATGTAGTGACTGCAACTAACATCGGATGTTTATGAAACCATAATGACATAACCATCATATGATTTTTACATGAGTCTCATGTAAGAAATTTTTCTCACCCTCACTTCTTGTGGTATCTTAATAGGTATAGGGGACACTAGCACCTTGAATTTCTTATAGCGTAATATTTTGTGCAAGCGCCTGTACTACTCATAAAAACTTGTGTCAGTGTGGACATGTCCATTATTTATCACAGTATTTATTGTGGTAAATCTTGCCATTTTCTACAAAAATAAAATTTTAGCAGATTAGTACTTTTTATCTTGATTACTGATTTGGACATTTTGATTAATTAATTAAATCATTAAATATATCCCATTATTTTATCGAATTCTAAGAACCCTCTATGCTAGAATTGGAATACTTTGTCACTTGAATATTCTAGTGGCAAGGATATATGAACCTCCCCTCATAGTCTATAAACTACAGTTGCGCCACTATTTGGAGGTTTCAAGGTATGCGTTTGGATGGTCAATCGCATTAACTTGCAGTTCCTTGATTTGTCGAGTGAAGTCACAGCTTTTAAAATCTTAACTTGATTTACTCAATGCTTACCTCTAAAATGATAGCAAGTTAGTTATGATTAATCCTCACTGGCACTTTAGTTAAGTCGACTCACCACTCTCATAAGAACTCCCCAGTAGTAAGAGACACTCTCAGTTATGGCATGATGAGCACCCCAAACACCCGATTTTGTCCAAATTTGAATGATGGAAGACGGTTACGACTTAATATTTCTTTGAGGGCTTTATTATTTTTCAACTGACGAAAGAATTCAATTTCTATTTCATAAGCATGTACTATATGATCGTACTGACAACTGATCATGCAATAGAAAATATTCATCGTGTCGCATGTTCATTTTATTTTTGCATGTTTGGTTATTATTCTATGTGATCGCGCGTAAACTACACAGTCACGAAAATAATAAACCATGCAAAATAAAATGATGACCAGGTCATGAGTCGACTCTAATGGTTGATCCATTGAGTGAATAATGGATCAACCTAGATCCTAGGGTATATACCTTGATTTACGTCACTTGCGACTCGAGTTGCAGTACCTCACAACCAATGCATCAAGCTCCTGTATAATGTGTCGCCATAACTTGGCGAGAAGTGTGTCACTGTCCGTCTTGTCATTATACAACAATACTCACTCCCATGTGAGGGGAACTGTGGAATATAAAATACAACTCTAAAAATGGGCACGCAGGCCCTTGTACATATGACACTGAGACGACACGCATATCATCTTTTATTACAAATCATGCAATAATTAAATAAGAAAACAAACATCAGACCTACATTGGTCGGTCAATGGCTCATGATCAGTCTAATACACTTTAACTCGCGTATTTTAATTAAATGCAAAAATAAAAATTACACTTGCATTAAAATATAAACAAGAACATTTTATTGAATTAAAATTCACTCTTATTTTAATTCAATGTTTTATGTCGTTCACTCCCGATTAATTAATTTAATTTAACATCAAATTAAATTAAAGCCACAATTTGTAAAAAAAATAAAACAAAAAATAATTTTTAATTAATTTAATTTACAATCGAAATTAAATTAATTAATTTTTGATTTATTTAAAATTGGTTGGGCCCCGAAAACCCCGGGCAGGGCCTGTACGGGTCGGTCCAAACCCGTGCAGGCCCATTTCGGGTTGTACCAACCTCGCGCAGGGGTTTTCTACGCCAAGCAGGTCCGCCCACGCCCATTCCGGGATGAGCCAATCCGCTCGAACCCGTTTCGTGATGAATTTGGTCCACAAAACTAGCAGGGACTATGCGGGTACCTCACGACCGAGGCGAAGCGGACCAGGTTGGGGTTACCTCTCCGCTAGGAGGACCGGGCGGCGGTCGGAATGGGAACAGCTGGGACTTGATCGAATTTGGGACTACCGGTGCGGCAGCAGTGGGATCCGGTGATCGAAGTGGCATGCCGGGAAGAGGAGAGGTCGGCTAACCTTAGTCGCGGCGGAGGCAAGGTCGCGACTGGGGAAGGCCTACGTCGCGACGGCGGTAGGGATTCGCCTGGATCTGGCATGGTGGTACTTGCAATGATCCTCGTTTGGTTGTTATGCCTTAGGTCTCGGGTTCGAGTTGCAAGGGAGATGAGTTTAAATCCCCGAAGGGTAGGGAATAGTACCTGCCACGTGGTCCCGATTGCGGGTTGGGGTGCGGCCAGCCCAACAAGGCACAACCAAACGAGGACCGTTTATAGACATTCATATCTGAAAACACGACTCTCCTCTGGAAGCAGTCGATGACATCACGTGCGAAATACAACTAGTCGATGTCGAGTATAACATCATATGGCTGCATCTGTAGCAAGAAAAGATCCTCACGGGACTGATGTGGCCCCCTCATCATTTTACACTCCTGGCACACATTAAACAAGTTGGTTTGATCTCCAACTGACGTAGTCAACACCAGGGGTATGAAAAGTCTCTCTACGTCTAGTCACAGAGCACTGGCTAGAGCAGGTGCAACAAAGGAGTGTGAAGCTCATGAACCAAACAAGGTACAAACAAGAGTACCAAACAAATTGATTGCACCGCTAACGATCTCTAGCCCCTCTAGCACTACCACCTCCACTGTATGCAACTGACCACGCCCAACTCCTCTGCCTCTCTACTAACGACCACCTCCATGACCATGCTCGAGTCGGGATCCCTGAACACGAGGAACATCCTGAGGTCGGTCTCTACCTGCTCCATCTCCCCTCAAGGGAGCATAAGCATGTTGCCCCTGCTACGGGAACGGTCTCACTGGCAACTGCTGTTGAGGCTCGCACTGAACCAGTCCACCTCCACCAAACTGAGCTCGAGGAACCAAAGGGCACTGGTTCTGGTGATAACCACAAACCCCACAACCCAAAAACACTGGCACAAAGCCCCTAGGAAAAGCATGGAAACCACTAGCCCGAGTAGGCCGAAAAGGAAATTGCTGAGGTCGACTCCTTTTTGGTAGAAACCTCAAAGGTCCCGGTGCCTGAGACCTGCAACTGACAACTCTACTCCTCAAGGAACCCTGTCGGTTCCCCTCTCACGACAAACCTCCTCGCGAGTGCATCTGCTCGATCACCTCCGTATTCTTCTGAACTTCCAGGTGCAGTAGCAACGTAAAAGGAGAAATTGCATACTAGATAGAAGGACAGAGTGTCTCCTAAAGACATCTCGCATGAGACTCCTCATCTGGAAAAAGATATGGAACAAAGCATGGATGGTTCTTGAACTTGATTCTCAACTCCCGCACTGGCATACTCCCCTACTGAAGAGAAAGAAGCTTCTACTTCTTCACTACCTTTATGGTTGACGAAAGAAACTCTGCCTAGAACTCTTTCTGAAAGTCGGCCCAAAAAACATTTGTCTCCTTCCGCTCCCCCAGATACAGCCTCCACCACTGACACGCAGCTCCTCACATCTGACTGACTGTCAAAGGAACCCAATACTCTGTCAGGGCCCGAATCAAACTGAAAGCGATATCGAGTTCCCCTAGCTAGCTCTCTATCTCCACATATGAAACACTACCCTCATACTTCTCCAAAGTCTTCCGCTAAAAAACATGCAGCGCCATCTGCCAAGCCTCATCCTCCTCTACCGGATCAACCCTATGACGATCAAATGGATCTGTCTGCTGAACCTCAACTGCCTGGGCCACATGCGCATAACGAATGGGAGTCATAGCTGAAAGAGGAGATAAAGATTTCCTAAGCCCGGGTAGTATGAAATTTTATTAAGATTTATTTTAATTCATTTTAATTCATTTTAACCTTCTCAAAACAACCAAATTCAAACAAGATTACAAGTCATTATGATGTATGCACCTCTCCTAGGTCTCTACCCTGCAAACAGGTCCACCTCACTTGGTCGTTCAATAAGCTCATAGTTCGTGCACTGGATCACAGGGGGCTAAAATCATGTGTCTCAGTCGGTCTCCCTAGCCTATGTCACGCACCAAAGTCAATTGGCATTGTTGTCATACCAAATCATGCAATCCTTAATATGCATAACTTCAAACTTCACTCTATCTCTCAACCATCACATCTGATACCCCACTTTGTCACGACCACCTCCCTCCAAAGATATTGTAATGAGTGAAGAGAGATAATGACCCCTGAGTCTCGCCTCCGGTAGTCGCCGGATTGGCGACTAGCACCGAGGGTATAAAAAATCTCATGAAATGGAAGGCATTACCCTCTATGATAATGTAGGATCGAGAGATAAGATGAATCATCTACAAACACCTCCAAGAAATAATATAAAAAGAAACCAAAATCATCTCACATACATGTATAAGTAAAACTGATACAGATAAAAGTCTTCAAAGTAAATACTCAAAAGCAAAGTTAAAGCAGCGACACAACAGTTATCCAAATATCTGAACTAATAATGTCCAGCACAGTTCATGTAATCCTCCTGGAAACATGAAAACGGTTTTATTTACGTAGGGTGAACATACACGTATACTTAGTAGGAAAAACCGAAGTCTCATGTGCAAATGTGAAAAGAGCATACTAATGCACCCTTAAGAAAACAGAACTAAACAAGACCAAGGCACGTTCACCAACCAAACCAAACCTCACCAAGGCACGCTCACCAAGGCACGCAAGTCAAGTAATATAATATAACAATAAGTATATCGATATAGGGTAATGTGCACCGCTTTCTCCCTGATATGCTGCTCTCACACCCCAACATTGTACGTCCTGGCACTCTCATCTATTCTGTATACCACATCGCACAAGCACAGTCACAACACATCACGCTCACATACACCTTGGCCACCACCCCACAAGCACGGTCATGTCTCACCCAAAAACACATCAGTCATCACATCTCGACCAATGTCATAATCAAAGAAGTAGGGTATCATGAACATGTATGACATCAACCTTATACCCTCCTACCATGCACGACTCCCACCAGAAGTCGCCCCACAAGCACGGTCATATCACACCTCGCTCGAAAACACCTGGGTCACCGCCCCACAAGCACAGTCATGTCAACACATGGGTTATCACATCCATCATTTAATGCACTAACAGACCTCTGGCCATCACATCTTGTGTAATACCTACCTCACCTGGAAGAGAGAGCAGGAAAGAGCGGGTATCCAACCACCCGTCCTCCACATCGAATGTCTGGAAAACACCCCCCACGTGACTATGCGGGTGTCAGCACATGATGCTCGACGTGGATGGGGTGCATATAGAAATCACAAAGAATATACAAGTATATACATATAGCCACACACACAAGCCCAACCTATGGGCTCACAACCAAACGCTAACAAACTCACAACATCACAATCATTGTTGTCGCCTCTAAATGCAGAACACCAAACAACAAGCCACAATCCTCATTTCACCTTTCCAAACAATTCCATTATCCAGCCAATTCATTTCATTATTTATCAAAAATCACGTTTTACCACACCATCCACCATTTAATTATTCATCATCCATTTTCATCTCATTAACCAAACCAACTCATGTCATTTCAAAACATTACTAAACAATTATTTATTTCATTGCCACTTGGGCATCTAGCACAAATCAACCACATATCACATACACCTCGTCATTTTCACCACACAATTACCTCGCCGCCTAAAAGCACGATCAAACAACCACATCACCACCCTAAAAGCACGGCCAAACAACCTCACCGCCCCAAAAGCACGCCCAACAAACCATCAATCCAACACGCCCAATCACAAATCGTTGTCCCACAATCACGATCACACCATCACACATCAAAATCATTTTACAGATTTACAAAGAGCTTTTATCACATTCCACTTTATTTTAGGGGCGTTATCACACAAAGCATAATCTTGGGGCAACCATTCCATTAGTCAAATATAAGTGGTTAATCAATTTTCATTTTAGGGTGATATCATAACAATCACAAGAAAAGCACCAGTCACAATACATATCAACCTGCACAAACAAAACCCCCAAAACCACAATTTTCAGCGAAGCATCAAGCTCGTACAATTCACAATATCACAATAATAACAAAGTTAAAAAAAACATGTGAAGCAAACCTCTTTACCCCTTTCAATTTCAATTTAACCAAATATTTATCTCTGATTAAGTCAGTACAATCATAACTCATAGATAAACAAAAGTAAACATCTCTTGCATGATACACAATAAAGAGAAACGAGGAATTCTCTACCTCAAGGAAGTTTTCCAACTCGTTGCACACCGTAAGGAGAAGAACACCCGCAAACCACAACCGTACCACAAGAAAACACGAATCAACCTACACTGCACCTAAAGATCATCAAAACGCATCTCAAACACACAACCCAAACCAAAACCCACCACCCTAAGCGAAACTCCGAAAAAGAATGAAAGGAAACGAATGAGAACAAGAGGAGAACTCACCACAGATCAAAGACGGGAAGTCGAGAACCAATCCCCGTCGAAAGGAATCTCAAAACACCTGAAAGGGGATCCATTTGCCACCTAGAACAAGTGTAGGGTTTGACAAAAACTCAAGCGCTTTGCAGCTTTATAACTGCACTACATCGGGGATTTACACGTGTAATCTTCTTTCACGTCGTGTAATTCCCGAGGTTCGGTTTCACTAAAAAATGCATCGCCTTTTTATTATTTAACCCTGAAAATCTACACATCGTGAAGCGATCCTAGACAACTCGTGAAACCAACTTTCACGTCGTGTAAACTTTACACGTGTATTTCCTGCAACAACTCTATTGCACCTCCAGCTTCCACCGAAAACCCTTACAACCTCCCCAAACACCTAACGCTCAAAACCGACAAAGAAATGGATCGAGAGAGCACGTGTCGTTACAACAAGACAATGAGTTGAGATGTGGACACATGATTGTGTCCAGTGTTTGTAGATATTGAGTCGGGGTTTGGACGCCGCTCTACCCAATCTTTAGGTGCGGGTTGGGCATCAGCGTGACAGAAAGAGGCTACGAGTGGATTCTAGCACAACATCGAAGCTTGTGTGGTCAGGGTCAGGTGGCCTGGTTAGCACCCAATGGCTCGACGAGCATGTGTCTCATCGAGTGACGTTGAAATCTAGTTAGCACCAATGACTCTGCAAGCATGTTTATTTATGCATTTCTTTTCCTCTTGCATACACATGCATATACTAAGTTATATATCCACACCCTGCACATACATCACGGTACACTTGCAAACCTGATGTCTGCATTTCAAGTACAAAATGTGAGGATCAGGTTTGGGGCCCATGGATGATATGTGCAACACCATCATTTGTTATTATATGCAATTGAAAGGTTCATGTGTGTTGTTTAGTTATTTGTATTATCGTATGACTCTAATTTGAGGACAAAATCTCTCACTATGGATTAGCCATCACCGCTAGTGTACGAAAAGACATCATTGAGGTCTATTTGCAATGATGATGAAAATCTAATAATAATGTTCAGCATACTCATCTTCGTAGGACCATATACATATATGGTCTTGTATATATTATCATATGATACAGTATGCTGTGACATTACAGCACCTCTGTCACTTTAATATGAGTAATATCAACAAGTTATGACTGAAAGGGATGAAGTTCATTGACATAATACACTAGTTTTTTAGGAAGCAGAATCTCAAGCAGCATGTTTGGCCTTTATACTACAGTTTAAGAGTGCACAGATCATAATGCTTTTGGTTAGGAAGACTTTGATTATGCTGTTAATGTTGATACCCAGAAATCAGGTATTTTGTTTTAATTGCCTCCAATAACCTGGAAATGCAATATGTAGTTCATTTGATTGCCTGAATAAACTGGAAATGCAACATGTGGTTCATTTTATTGCCTGAGGGTATATTGAATCACCAATAACTATAAAATAATATTTGTGATCAAAGACAGCGTTCAAATTTTAATATTTTTTTGTTGTTTGATAGCCGCGGTGATTTCTATTTATCTGAGAACCATTCATGTCAGGATAGACCAAACCATATAAGCATTATGTTCCATTTTGCGTCGACTGTGAAAACACGATACTAGCCAAAATCTAGTTGAACATGCAATTCTTAACCTAGTGCTAGATACACTCCTTCATAAGATAAGAAGGAAAAAACACACAACTGCCTTTCTCAATGAAACAAAATGCCTTGATTATCATAAATGAAAACTTCTAAATCCAAAATCTGGACAGCAAAAAACATCTCAAAATTAAGTTCCTAGACATAGAAACCAAAGGT
Source organism: Viscum album (assembly GCA_963277665.1). Lineage (NCBI taxonomy): Eukaryota > Viridiplantae > Streptophyta > Magnoliopsida > Santalales > Viscaceae > Viscum > Viscum album. Next base: position 74,746,577 of record OY728163.1, on the reverse strand, counting down.
CGCAGCAAATAAGATAAAATGGTTCCATCCTTAGCACACAATGTACTTAAATGAAAGAACATAGCTAAACCTTAATGGCATACTTCCTCATGGGGAAGTACATCGCTCTCTTCTTCTCACGCTCGGTCTTCAATGAAGCCTGCAATCACAAAGAAGACATGAAAGATGAGCACATTACATTCTGCAAAAGCAAATAAAATCACCTAGCGGGCAAGACCCAGCTGGCTTAAGCTTTTAGAGAGCCAGGAACATTTTTTTTCTTTTTTTCAAATAAAAAAAAACGCTTATCTAAAATTGCAGTTTGTTTGTTCAAGATTTTTAAAAATAAAATCAGAATTTAATGACACGCAAGGGGCTCTGAATCTTGTTAGCACATCAGATATCATAATTGAGTAGCTGGGTATCACAACGAACCATGTGATGAAGAGAGTAGCGCACCCAAGCGTACATTTTTAACGGCCAGCCAAGAGAAAATAACATTCCAAACAAAAAAAATCAAAGAAAACTAACAATCATATATTTTTAACAGCCAACCAAGAGAAAATAAGAAAGGAACAAAATGCTTAAAAATGATTGTTAGAGGAAAACAAGCCTGATGTTTGGTAAGGCGTCTACGTATGGCTCTGGTTTTCTTGGAACGCAGATCAAGGGGCAAAAACTTCTTGTTCTTGTAAGCTTCCCTCAGCGCCGCCTTCTGCTTCTGCGAAATCACCGTCAACACTTGTGCAATCGACAATCTCACCACCTTGCTACACCCACAAACGAACCCACAGGCCACATAAAAATAAAAAATAAAAAACAACCATTACGATCCCTGGACGTAAGTAATCAGAACAAACAGGGGAAATGAGATCAGTGGAACTGAGAGGGGGGGTACATCTTAGAGAGCTTGTTGGGGGCACCGCCAGTGACTTTTGCGACGCGAAGGAGAGAAAGCTCGGCTTTGAGATCCTTCAATTGGGTTAGCAGTTCCGCCTTAGACTTGTTCCTCAGCTCGTGAACCTTGATCTTCGCTGTGGAAGATGATTAACAGTACGTGTTATTACGGGAAAACCCACAAACGCGAGTCATAGAAATCAAAGAGTGATACCCATTTTCTGCAACCGATCCCCCGACGGCTCCGCCTAGAGTTTCAAAACCCTAGAAAAGAGAGGTTTAACTCTGATTTTGATACATTGTTTTGGGCCGGAGATGTGGCCGAATATTGCGGTTTTCATCTCAATCCTCACTCCGGATGGAGCACACGTGTAACACACGTGAGGTGGAGGCAGATCCCTGGATCTGGGGTTTTATTTAAAAAAAATGTCAAAATCCTATGGACATAAATACCCAGCCACCTGTTTTGCTTTTTTATATTTTAAACTTTTTATAATAACATTTTATCAATATAATAACGTTTAATGTATAACGTTGTTAAATTGATCCAACGCCGATTGAAACCGCGAAGCATTTCGAAACACATCATTGAGAAAGCGAGTGTCGAATTTACATATGACGATGATAATGACAAATGGAAATACAGATACAAAAGAGATACAAAAGTAAAGAACACAATGTAGAGCCAAAAGTTCATCTCATTTCATTAACATATCACCATATTTATAGAGTGAAGGTCTCAGGCGCAGCGGAAGCTCGTGGGTGGATGTGTCCACTTGACTTTTTGTCATTACCAATGATCAATCCGGGATCAATACGACGATAAACGTCAGACTCCACGGATCGAATCATAGAAATAGACAAAAAAGAAGAATAGTCATGGAACCACAAAGGAGCATCATCACAGGTTGATTATAATTAATTTAATTAATTGACAAGAAGTACCTTTTATGACGTTCTTTCTTCGTTGATATTTCTGATTACGTTCCGATGTGATCCGTCGTTACGTCGCAGAAGCCAAGTGTAGACTTCTTCTAACGGTGATCCACACGTGCATCACGTATTTCTGGACGTCGCTAAAGGAATCTCCGGGTGCTAGCGTGGAGAAGCCTTTGCTTGTGTTGCCCGCCTTAGATTGCCTGATCCAATGAATGAGGATCTCTCTCGGTCTTGAGAGCATTCTTGGAGGAAGGAGTTCTTTCGGCCTTGAGAGAATTATCCAGAATTGTTGTGCACAACCATTAGGGAAAAGTGTTGGGGTTGTAAGAATATTTATAATTGAGTTTGAGGTTATAGGGTTATAACAATAAATAAACGCGTTACGTGTTTTATTTATTTCATTAACTCTTATTGAAAACCATCATGCCAAATCATTAATTCCTTGACACGCGTCCACGCTGATTATAATAAATATCATTTAATAAAACGATATTATTTTCTCAAAATCTCGACTGGAAAAACTACACGGCGTGTAATCATTAATACATGGCGTGTACTCGTTTTTCATTTCCTTTCCAAAATGAAAACTACACTGCGTGTACATTCAATGTACACGGCGTGTATATCTTTTTTTTCATTTTATTTTTACTCCAACATTAAAACGATTTAGGCTTCCTTGAATAATTATTAAACCACATACGAGAATAATCTTTATTCTACTTGAGATACTTGGATACACTTAGTGTGTGACCCTCTAGCCTCTTTCTTATTGGCATTAGGCGGGTTTGCCTAAAGTCCAAGATTACTGTCTAGCAACGGGTCAAGACACCCAAGAGAAAGAAGTTGATGCCGCATTGACGTGTCACCTCATACGAACGCTTACCGTGTAATTTAACCTCTTTGTCTCAATATCTCATCAAGCAGGTTTCATGGCAGTGTCATAAACCTATATGCTTGATTTGTCATTCTTTGACTTCCAGAAATAAACTCGTTGTGACATCATGACCATGGAATTTGGGCGACAATTCTATTTCAATCAAAGGGGCCAAGATATCTACTTCCATAAATATAGAAGGGACAAATCATTCCTCGACTTATCCATTAACAACATGTCATGCGTAACGCACCCAACATACCCTACTTCCCGCCAACTGTCTTCATGACAGTTTTCGTCAGCAAATCTAAGTGTGCGAGTCATGACATGAGTTAATGATAATCTTCCAGTCTAAGGACCACTACACGCACTCATAGATAGCAATGTCCGATGACACCAAGACATGTAGAATTGCTACTGGCGGGTTTGTTCTCATAATCTCTCATCTTGGAGATTACCAAGTGCGAACTCCATGAGATAGAGTATCGTCTTCTTACGAGTACTCGCACATGACGATCTGTATACTATGTGTCCTATCATAGTATGTCATCCAACCGTAGAACTTTATTTAAGAATATTGTTATAACATTTCAAGGTTCTCATCATAACGAAGATCTACCATGACCTTATTAATGCAACAAATATTCCAGGACATTATTATATTATAGTCATGCAGAACAATGAACAATATATAATAAGTGTACATTCATGTAATCAAAGTATAAACAGTTGGTTCTCAGGACACAAACTCTAACAAACTCCCACTTGGACTAGATCCAACTGCCTCCGACTTTTAGTCCGCTAGACCTCACATGATGATCATGTTTCTGTTGAGTCAAAGCTTTAGTCAAGGGGTCTGCCACGTTGTCTTCTGTGAAAATACTGCTCACTGCAACTTCACCTCTCTGAGAAAAATCTCTCAAGAGCTGATACTTCTGAAGTATGTGCTTTGTCCGTTGATATGACCTTGGCTCTTTTGCAAGTGTCGTCACTGTAGTATTATCACAATAGAGTGTGATAAGATCTTTACTGCTAGGTATTACACCCAACTCTTGGATGAAGCTTTGCATCCATACTGCTTCTTTAGCTGCCTCAGAAGCTGCGATATACTCGGACTCTACTGTAGAATCTGCGACCACACCTGCTTTGAGCTCTTCCAGCTCACTGTACCTCCATTCAAACTGAAGATGTATCCAGTTTGCGACTTCATGTCATCTTGATCAATCTAGAAACTAGCATCTATATGTCCTCTGATGACTAGTTCCTCATCTCTTCCATAAACCAGGAACATATCCTTAGTACGCCTCAGATACTTAATGATAGTCTTGACTGCCATCAAATGGTGGTCTCCTGGATCAACTTGATATCTGCCTACCACACTTAATGCGTAAGCAACATCTAGCCTTGTACATAGCATAACATACATGACTGACCCAATTGCGGATGCGTAAGGGATCCTTGCCATTTTCTTTCTTTCCTCATGTGTCTGAGGACACATTTTCTTGGAAAGATGAATGTCATGTGACACTGACAACAATCCCCTCTTGGACTGTTCCATACTGAATCTCTTCAGTATCTTGTCAATGTATATACTTTGACTCAGACCCAACATTCTCTTGGATCTATCATGATGGATCTTGATCCCAAGAATACATGTTGTCTCGCCCAAGTCTTTTATAGAGAAGCATTTATCCAACCATGCCTTAAATGATTGTAAGACAGGTACTTCGTTTCCAATCAGTAATATGTCATCAACCTATACTATTAGGAAAACGACTGCACTTCCTCTAAACCTTTTGTAGACACAAGGCTCACATTCGTTCTTAACAAATCCAAATTCTGTTACAGCTTTATCAAAATTAATGTTCCATGACCTTGATACATGCTTTAATCCATAAATGGATTTCTGCAACTTGAATACCTTGTTGGCATCCTTTGGAGTCACAAACCCTTCAGGTTGTGTCATGTAGACATCTTCTTGGAGGTTCCCACTGAGGAATGCTATTTTGAAATCCATTTTCCAAATTTCATAATCATGGTAAGCGGTAATGGCCAATAGGATTCTGATGGATTTCAGCATCGCAACCGGTGAAAAGGTTTCATCATAGTCAATTCCTTGACACTGTCTAAAACCTTTTGCAACCAGTCGTGCCTTATAGGTGTTGACTTGTCTCTCCATGTCCAGTTTCTTCTTGAATACCCATTTATTACCAACAGGCTTTACATCAACTAGAGGATCTACCAAAATCCAGACTTGGTTTTGGTACATGAAATCCATTTCAGAATTCATGGCTTCTTACCACTTGGCAATGTCAGTGCCTTCAATTGCTTCCTTGTAGGTAAGAGGATCATCATTGTGAACCAATAATGAGTCACCATCATCGGTGACAAGCAAACCATATCGTTCTGGTTCTCTCACCTCTCTCATGCTTCTACGTAGTTCTTGTGTCTCTGGAACAGATTGTTCTTCCATGGGGCTTTGTGGAATCTGTTCTTGTACCAACTCCTGTGTATCTTGAGCCTTGACTTCATCAAAGTCTATCTCGCTCCCACTATCTCTTTTGGAGATGTGCTCCCTCTCAAGGAATATGGCGTGTCTTGCCACTGTAACCTTTTTATCTGAGGGGTTGTATAGGTAATATCCCCTTGTTTCTTTGGGATATCCTATAAAGGTACACTTTGTGCCTTAGGTGGAATTTTGTTACATGAAGAGGCCTTAACAAATGCTTCGCTACCCCACACATGTAAATTTGATAACATGGATTTGCTTCCACTCCATAACTCGTATGGAATACCATTTATCAATTTAGTTGGTACTTGGTTTAGTATGTGTGTTGCTGTTTGTAATGCATATCCCCAAAAGGATAATGAAAGAATCACATGACTCGTAATTGATCTCACCATGTACAACAAGGTGTGGTTCCTCCTTTCACTTACACCATTTCACTGAGGCGTGTAAGGAGGAGTGAGTTGAGATAGAATCCCAAACTCCCATAAGAAATTAATGAAGTCCTAATTAAGATATTCTCCTCCTCTGTCTGAGCGAAGTTTCTTAATCTTCTTACCAAGCTGGTTCTCAACTTCATTCTTGTATTCTTTGAACCGATCAAAAGAATATGACTTATACCTCATTAAGTAAATATATCCATATCTATTAAAATCATCAGTAAAAGTTATAAAGTACAAGAACCCACCACTTGCTTCAACTGGAAATGGTCCGCACACATCTGTGTGAACTAATTCTAGGAGATCTTTAGCCCTTTCACCTTTCCCACTAAATGGGGCTTTGGTCATTTTGCCTTGTAGACACGCATGACAGACACCAAGTGGTTTTAGTTCGAAAGAATATAAATACCCATCTTGATGTAATTTTGTCAAACGTTTCTCAATGACATGACTTAGCCGGTGATGCCAAAGCTAGGTGTGGTATGAGTCATGTGAATTAACTTTGTCATTGATTGCCATTACCTGGTTTGTGTAGTCTAACACATAAAGGCCATTATAAAAATGTGCCCTACCAAAACAAATGTTATCTTTATAAAAGTAGAAACATTCATTTACAAACTTGAAGATGAATCCATCGGTATCTAATATGGATATTGAAATATTTTTTTTGGTTACAGAGGGTGTTGAGAAATTGTTGTTTTCAACAATACATTTTGTTTGTTTTTAAAGGGGGGGGGGTGTTGAGAACAATACTCTATCTCTTTATGACTATTTTGATGCTCATAAATACCCTTAATTATTTTCTAATGATTTTATTTGTTAAGTATTTTGCCGAAATTTATTATTCATTATGTTTTTATTTCTGGACAAAATATTTTGATTCTTGAACAATGAGAATTAATTTCTAAGGTATTCGTATTTAGCGCATTCTGGAAGCACTGTTCATGCTCTACATATTCGGGATCTGTTTTAGCGTGTTTTGGAAACACTGTTCATACCCTACGTGGAGAAACTTAGCGTAAGGATGAAAAGTAGTGTATACTTTATGAAACAAGAGAAAAGTATGGTTAATCAACCACACGTTATCTGCAAAGTATGAAAAAGAACCCTACGTTATGAAGGAACCCTATGTTTGGGATATTAGAAAAGTATAGAAGGAGAACCGTACATAAGTGTTAAACGTTACGTTTGTTTCTCAAAAGTATGGTTCATCAACCTTACTTTTGTAAACAACCATATGTTCCTGTAAAAGTATGAGTCAAGTAAAAGTATGGATCTTTTATCATACGTTTGAAAGTTGTAGAGAAAATTATGGATGACCAACCCTACGTTTGAAATCAACCATACGTTGTCAACCCTACATTTGAAGGCTACGCCATCAACCTTACGTTTTCTACGTTACGTTCAGAAGATGCATACTATATAACTCAACCTTACGTTTGACATCGGAGAATTTAAAATCGATATTTTTATGCAACGGTCAGCAAGCTGATTATTAGGCTGATTTAAAGCCGGATTTAAAGCCGTTTGTAAAGTGCGAATTTTACTGATTCAGAGTTTTTAATGGTTTAAGGATCGTATTAAAAGGATCTTTTTATGCCGAGTCTTCAGGGAAGTTACGACTACTCTGTAAATTCAAATATTTGAATATCACGTGTCAAAAGGCGACTTTTGTGGATCTAAAATTTGTAGAAGAAGTGATTATAATTGTTATAATATATGAGTTTTTTCCGAACAACAACATGAAATCTGGTGTGATCTCTCAATCATTCTAAATAGAGGAAGAAAAACAGAGACTATAAAAACATACAGATCTGCTGATTAAAAGAAGAACGACAAAGCTCTATTTGTTGAAGAAGAAAAATCACGATAGAAGATTCATTTGTTCTACATCGAAGATCATTTTTGAATCTGCTACTACTGAAGTTGTGAATTATATTTCTATATCTACTGCAACGGGATCGACTCAGAACGACTCTTTTGTGAAGATCATTATTTCTGAAGGTGATGATCTATCTACTGTCAATTGCATGCTGTTGCAATTGTGATGAACATCTAGAAAGTATTTTCAGAATACAAAAATATTTATTTTCTATTCTTGAGTGACTGACTTCTTGTACTAAGCTATGTAGGTTCTATGAGTGAACCAGAAGGCTTTGTTTTGCCTTAGATTGTAAAGGTGTCAACTGCCTGTACTCAGTTGTGAAACGATATGTTGAAATGATGACCTGATAGTGAAAATTACCAAGCTCATGGAATAGAGCGTTGGTGGAGTGGACTAGGGGCCTTCTGTTCCCCGAACCACTATACATCGTGTGTCTCTGCACTTCATATTTCCGCTGTATTAATTCACATGATTAAAGTAAAAGGGCAAAACACAATCTTGCTAAGATTTCTGAAAAGACACAATTCACCCCCCTCTTGTGTATATTTGGTATAATCCGATCCAACAATTGGTATCAAAGGTTGAGCTTTCTGATAAAGCCTTAACAAACTGAAAGTGATTATACACAGAGTAAGATGACTGATACAAGATAGGGAATGTATATGGCCAGAGCACCATACTTCAATGGAGAAAACTATGGATGCTGGAAGTCGCGAATGATTATCTATCTGAAAAACCTTGGATACAGAGTATATTCTAAGATTCTGACTCCATATGAAATACCAGAAAAACCTGAAACATGGAGTGCAGCTACTGAATCAGAATATGATATGAACTCGAAGGTAATGAATGCAATTATATGTGGTCTAGGACCTGATGAATTTAACAGAGTATCTCAATGCCCAACATCATATGAAATGTGGCAAACTATTGTTATTACTTATGAAGGAACTAACAATATCAGGGAAATGAGATATGCAACTGCTAAGCTTAAATTTGATACTTTCAGAATGGTTGAAGGTGAAATTATTACTCAAATGAATGGAATATTGACAGAGATTGTCAATAACATAACCGATTTGGGAGATCCCATTAAACAAGCTGATCAAGCTTTAAAAGTACTGAGGGTACTGCCTATAAAATGGAATGGAATCTCTGCTGTAATAAGACAATCGACACCTGTCAAAGACTTAACCATGAGAGAACTGATTGGAACAATAATGATGTATGAAGCTGAGATGGAAGATGAAGCAAATGAACATAAAGTTCTTATCAAAAGAGATGACACTGCCTTGAAAGTGTCATCACAGAGCAAAAACAGAAAGATAAAGAAAAGTGGAAAAGAGAAATCAGAAAGTTCTGATTTATCAAATTCTGATGTTGAACTGGCTCAGCTAGCCATAAGATTCACTAAATTCTATAGAAAGAAGGGCTTCAGAAAATCCTTCAAAAAGGATGAAAAAAAAGTCAGATGTTATGAATGCAAGAAAATGGGGGCATATCAGACCTGACAGTCCTCAGCTAAAAGAAGACAAGAAAAAGAAATTCTTCAAAAGAAATGATTATGATCATAAGGACAAGAAATCCATGAAAGCTACATGGAGTGTATCTGAAGACTCCAACAACACTTCTGAATCAGACTCAGAGAAGGAAAAAGTAAACCTGAAAGCCAACATGTGTTTTATGGCAGAAACAGATGAGGTACAATCTTACTACTCTTCTGACTCTAGTTATGAATCTAGTTACTCTAATAAAAAACTTGCAGCCTACTACAATATGCTTGAAGAAAAATATGATTCTCTATTTATAAGAAGCATAAGTCTTTAAAGAACATTCATAAGGTTGTTTCTAATAAAAGAGATACAATGCTGAAAAAATATAAGGAGTTAACTGAAAAGTTTGACTCAATTAACACTAACAATACAGATTATGAATCAAGGATAAAATCACTAAAAACTGAAGTGGAAACTTATAAAAATGCAGCCCTTGTTTTTACTAAAGGATAAAATATTTTAAATGAAATTCTTTGAAAAAATGTCATTAAAAAGGAAAGATTTGGAATTGGCAGTAAAAGTGAAAAACCCAAGCTGTACAAGAATTATTTTATTCCAAGTGAAAAAAGACTAGATAGTAATTACTGTGGAATAAGGAGACATATTTCTAAAAACTGTTTCTTAAGACAAACCCAAATAAGTGGTATTAAGAATGATTTTGTATCAAATGATTTATTTTACTCTTGTGAAATTAGAAAAACAAAGCAAGTCTGGATTCCCAGATCTCTGCTGGCTAACACCCCTGGACCCAACAAAATATGGGTATCAAAGCAAATTGTGTAAATACCTTTGCAGGGAGAAGGTCACAAAATCAAAAGGGACATATGGTATATGTACAGTGGTTGCTCAAGGCATATGAGTGGAAACTCATCAAACTTCTCTACACTCACTCAAAAAGATGGTGGACTTGTCACTTTTGGTGATAATGCCAAAGGGAAAATCATTGGTATTGGAACAGTTGGAGATCCAGAAGCTGTCTCAATCAACAAAGTACTTTATGTACAAGGATTGAAACACAATATGATAAGTATATCTCAACTATGTGATGATGGTTATACTATTTATTTTTCTAACAATTGTTGTTCTGTTTTCAAAAATAAACTGCTTAAATTTAGAGCACCTTGAACTGACAATGTGTATACCCTGGATTTAAATTCCTTGTGTAAACAACAAGTAAACTGCTTAACTACTAAAGTAAATGAATCTTGGATCTGGCATCAAAGACTTGGACATTGTAATGTATATGTTTTACATAAATTATCTAAGAAACAATTAGTTTTTGATTTGCCTAGTCTCAGATTTGAGAGTGACAGATTTTGTGATGCATGTCAACTTGGAAAGCAACACAAATCATCCTTCAAATCTATTAAAAAAATTGCTACATCTAAACCTCTAGAACTTATCCATATGGATTTGTTTGGACCTTCAAGATTATCAAGCTTGGCTGGTAAATTATATGTATATGTTTTAGTTGATGACTTTTCTAGATTTATATGGATTTTCTTTTTAAAATTTAAAAATGAAGCTTTTACCTTATTTGAAAGTTTTTTTAAAACTGTTCAAAATGAAAAAGGTTTTAAAATAATTTCATTAAGAAGTGATCATGGTGAAGAATTTGAGAATAATGAATTTAATTCCTTTTGCTCAAATATGGGTATTAAACACACCTTCTCTGCACCAAGAACACCTCAACAAAATGGAATTGTTGAAAGAAAAAATAGGACTATTCAGGAAATGTCTAGGACTATGCTAAATGAATACAATCTTCCTACCTATTTTTGGGAAGAAGTTGTAAGCACAAACTGCTATATAATGAATAGAGTTTTAATTAGACCTCTTTTAAAAAATACACCCTATGAACTTTGGAATAACAGAAAACCTAAAGTATATTACTTTAAAGTTTTTGGATGCAAATCTTATATCTTGAACACCAAGGACAATCTTGGTAAGTTCGATCCAAAATCTGATGAAGGCATTTTCTTAGGATATTCAGCTACCTCCAAAGCTTATAGAGTCTATAATAAGAAGTCAAGGATTGTTGAAGAATCAGTTCATGTGAAATTTGATGAATCTGATCCCCTTGAGAAAAGGACAGATCAAATGGATGAATCTAACTCTAATGATAACACGAGACTTGAAAAATTGAAAAATTATTTTGAAAAAGATATAAAAGAAATTCAATCCAGTTTAAAAGAACACGATACTGAAGAACCTATGAGTGTGCTGCCTAGACAAACTAGAACTATAAAGAATCACCCTTTATAAACTATTATAGGTGACTTAGACACAAGAATAAAAACTAGAAGAAGTATAGGGAATCTTGTAGAATTATTTGTCTTTCTATCCCAATTAGAACCCAAGTCTATAGAAGAAGATTTAGATAATGAAATCTGGATGATAGTAATGCAAGAAGAATTAAACCAGTTCAAAAGAAATAAAGTCTGGGAATTAGTTGAAAGACCACAGAATTATCCAGTGATAAGAACCAAATAGGTCTTTAGAAATAAATAAGATGATCAAGGAATAATAACTAGAAATAAAGCTAGACTTGTAGCTAAAGGATATAACCAGGAAGAAGGTATAGATTATGATGAGACCTTTTCACCTGTAGTTAGATTAGAAGCCATTAGAATCCTTTTAGCCTATGCATCTCATATGAACTTTAAATTATTTCAGATGGATGTTAAGTCTGCCTTTTTAAATGGTTATTTAATGGAGGAAGTTTATGTTGAGAAACCTCCTGTTTTTGAAAATTCTCAAAAACCAAATTCTGTTTTTAAACTTACTAAAGCTCTTTATGGCCTTAAACAAGCACCTAGAGCTTGGTATGAAATATTAAGCTCTTTTTATTGAAAAATGATTTTACTATTGGAATGGAAGATCCAACAATTTTTAAGAAAACTGTAAATTCTAATATTTTATTGGTTCAAATTTATGTTAATGGTGTAATTTTTGGATCAACTAATAAACTCCTTTGTCACGAGTTTTCAAAATTAATGCAAAAATAATTTGAAATTAGCATGATGGGAGAATTAAATTTCTTTTTAGGTATTCAAATTTATCAAAAAGATTTTAGAAATGTTTTGAATCAAAGCAAATACATTACTGATTTATTAAAGAAATTTGGACTTGAAAACAACAAGACATATACAACTCCTATGTGTACTAATATAAAACTTGATTTGGATGAAACTCAAAAATCAGTTGACAATAAGTAATATAGAGGTATGATTGGTAGTTTATTATATCTTACCACTAGCAGGCCAGATATAATGTATCCATTATGCCTTTATGCAAGATTTCAATCAAATCCTAAAGAATCTCATTTAACTACTATTAAAATAATTTTTAGATACTTAAAAAAAACTATTTTTCAATCTCTTCTTTATCCCAAAACTTTTGATTTTAATTTAATTTCATATTCAGATGCAGAATTTGGGAGTTGTAGATTAGATAGGAAAAGCACTTCAAGAACTTGTCACTTTTTTGGGAAATCCTTAGTGTCTTGGTCAAGTAAGAAACAACATTCAGTTTCCCTGTCAACAGCTGAGGCAGAATATGTTTCTGCTAGCAGTTGCTGTGCACAAGTGTTGTGGATAAAAAACACTCTTATGGACTTTGGACTAAATTTTAATAATACGCCTATTTTATGTGATAATACTAGTGCTATAAATATTTCAAAAAATCCTATTAATTATTCTAAAACTAAGCATATTGATATCAGACATCATTTTCTAAGAGATCATGTTCTTAAAAAGGATATATCTTTGGAATTTTTAAGTACTGAAATTCAATTAGTTGATATTTTTACTAAACCACTTCCCACTTCAAGGTTTGATTTTATTAAGGGGGAGCTAGGTTTATTTAATTTTAAATGAAGTTTTTTTTTACTTTAATAGTGTTTAAAATAATTTAGTTATTTGTTTTTCAAATAGAATAAGTTTTTATTTTCCCCATGTAATCGATTTTATTTATATTTAAAATCTATGTAATAATTAATAAAAACACAGGAATCAAGGCTGTCAGAAACCTTTCGACTTCTAAACCATTTCATTTCTACCAAAACCTTTCGAACCCACAAAACCGCACCACTACTCATCAAACCCTAATTTTCGAACCTCTGAAACCCTAACCTGAAAACCTTTAGAGATTCTCGCAGAAATGGAAAAGAAAAAGAGAGCTGATGAGGCCGAGACCAGCAATGCCAAGAAACAATGTTCATAAGGAAGGAAAATCTTACATGGAAATGTGATTGATCTTGACTGGATATTTTAGATGAACTTGTTATTAAAACAAGCACTGTCATTTCAGAATCTTGAACAGACTTTCAATAGTGAGAATACAGAGTTTTTATATGAAGCAGAACTATGATATTTCTTTAAATCTATGCAATTCAGTCTGAGAGACAATGAGAAAACTATGCTGTCTATGATAGAGGATAGAGATTTTTCAATCTCTTCAGTAGAAATTGGTTAGATTTTAAACTGCCCTCATGAGGGAGTCTTTCATTTTGATTTGAAAAATATAGGAGATTCTGTGCATAAATCTGAGGACATTATGTCTTTTCTTTTTTGTTCTACTTCTATAAAGAAGATGTTTATTAAGGACCTGGATCCAGATCAGAAAATCCTTGTGAAATTTGTACAAACAGGGATAGCACCAATAATGTCAGAGATGGAAAAGATATTGTATCCTGACATGTATATAATATATCTTATGCTTAGTGATGTAAAATTAAATTTTCATAGGTACATGGTGAGGTACCTGCATTACTGCTGTCATAGTAAAGCCAGAATGAACTTCTACCCTTTTGGTATATTCATTTCCAAACTGTTGTTCAAAAAGGATATGGTAATACTGGTGGATGTCAGAGTAAGACGTCATCATAGTAATGTTTTCAATGCTGGGACTTTGAGAAAAATTGGCTATTTTTGGAGCACTATAAAAGGGAAACTTTTTCCAGTAGGAGCTGAGGAAGACACAGAGAGTGCTCAAGTTCAATCTGCTCAGTCCAAAGAGGGACATGCTAAATCGAGAGTCAACACTGCTATAAGAAGAATCAGATTTGAAATAGAAGATACTGAGGAAGAAAGAAGTTAGAAGGGACTTCAGTTTCAGAGAAACAGAACTGTTAATGAGGAACTTGTTTCCCCTGTACTAACAATAAGAGATTTACTCTCTTATAGTTTTTTAAGATAAGATGTTGCTGAAAAGGAAACGTAAACTATTGTTGAGAGGTCAGAAACAGTGGAAGAACCTAAAATTTAATCTGGAAATCAAGAAGAAGCTGTAGGAGAGACTCAAGAATAGTTTTTAGTTGATGTTGAAGTTACACTTCAACAGGAACAAGAGGCAGAGCTTGGTGAGGAAGTGGCCAGACCTCAAGAAACTCTAGAAGATATTCTTTTAGAAACTCCAATGGAAGAACAAATTGATGATGTTCATGATGAACATGTTTCTGAAGCTCAAACAAAAGTACTTCATGAGGATTTTTCTGTGGAAGAGTCTACAAAAGACTCTGAGGAAAAATCTGTGGATCAACCAGCTCAGGAGAAGGAAAAAGACAAATCTGATGCAGATTCGCTACCTTTAGTACTGCTACATCACACTGAAATTAAGAATGATAATAAAGAACATGGTGCCTCTGATTCAGGGAATAAGGAAGTTGAAGAGCTTTATAGAAAGTTGTCTCAATTGGAATCTGAAAATGTTACTCTGAGAAGAACCTTAGAATCAGAACAGTTGAAATTTTAGAGACTTAAGGATAGTACAATTTCAAGGCAAGAAGTTGAAATTTTTAAGAAGTATATGCTGAATGTTTTTACAAAATTAAATTCTAAAATGGTTATGAAGTCAGATTTATCAGATCTCAAATTATTTATGGAGACACAATTTACATCTGTTGGAACTAGTGCTGCTAGTGGGTCAGGTACTTCACCTGATTTACTCAGAAAATTTCAAGCTATCACAGCTGCCATGAGTAATATGAGTGACATATTGCATGATTTTCAATGCAACAATGCTCCTTTATCAGTCTTATTAGACAATCAGAAATTTTTGGTTGATCAGTTGACATCAAGTGAACCATCTCTTAGATTTGTGCTGACTCAATTCACAAAGAAGTTTTCTTTGTTTATAGAAAAGGAAGAAAGACTTCATGAGTTTTCAGAGTCAACCTCATAGAAGATATTCATATGACTCAAGAAACTAGGGATCTTATTATTAATCTTGGTGATGGAATGATGAAAAGACTGAGGAAACAGTTGACAGAAATCAAGTTTGCAGTTCAGAGAAGATAGACCCTATATAAACCCTAACCAACCCTTGATTCCTGTATTTATCATATTTGTACTTTTTATAAAAATTTGTTTCCTTATATTTGTTTATTTTACTGTACTTGTTTCGATATGCCAGTAATCCAGATTTAATTATTGAAAAACAATTAATTATAGAATTTACTTACGTTCAGTGAAACATTAATCTATGTTATATCCCATATTTTTTCATTCTTTTTGATATCACAAAAAGGGGAAGAAATTTGGATAAACACAACATTTTTGTTTGTTTCATTTTATTGGGGGAGATTAATTTAACTCTAATATTGTATTTATCTTTTCAAAAATCAAAACTATATTAATTTTTTTAAGTTAATTTCATTAATTATTTTATGGGTTTTGTGATCATCAAAAAGAGGGATATTGTTGAGCAAGTGTTGTTTTCAACAATACATTTTGTTTGTTTTTAAAGGGGGAGTTTGTTGAGAACAATACTCTATCTCTTTATGACAATTTTGATGCTCACAAATACCCTTAATTATTTTCTAATGATTTTATTTGTTAAGTATTTTTCAGGAATTTATTATTCATTATATTTTTATTTCTTGACAAAATATTTAGATTCTTGAACAATGAGAATTAATTTCTAAGGTATTCATATTTAGTGCATTCTGGAAACACTGTTCATGCTCTGCATATTCGGGATCTGCTTTAGCGTGTTCTGGAAACACTGTTCATACCATATATAGAGAAACGTAGCGTAAGGATGGAAAGTAGTGTATACTTTATGAAACAAGAGAAAAGTATGGTTAATCAACCATACGTTATCAAAAAAGTATGAAAAAGAACCCTATATTATGAAGGAACCCTACATTTGGGATATTAGAAAAGTATGAAAGGAGAACCGTACGTAAGTGTTAAACGTTACATTTGTTTCTCAAAAGTATGGTTCATCAACCTTACTTTTTTAAACAACCATACGTTCCTGGAAAAGTATGGGTCAAGTAAAAGTATGGATATTTTATCATACATTTGAAAGTTGCATAGAAAAGTATGGATGACCAACCCTACATTTGAAATCAACCATACGTTGTCAACCCTACGTTTGAAGGCTACACCATCAACCTTACGTTTTCTACGTTACATTCAGAAGATGCATAATGTACAACTCAACCTTACGTTTGGCATCGAAGAATTTAAAATCAATATTTTTATGCAACGGTCAGCAAGCTAATTATTAGGATGATTTAAGGCCAGATTTAAATCCATTTTTAAAGCGTGACTTTGACTGATTCAAAGTTTTTTTCATGGTTTAAGGATCGAATTAAAAGGATCTTTTTATGCTGAGTCTTCAGGGAAGTTACGACTACTCTGTAAATTCAAATATTTGAATATCGCGAGTCAAAAGACGACTTTTGTGGATCTAAAATTTGCAGAAGAAGTGATTATCATTGTTATTATATATGAGTTTTTTCCGAACAACAACATGAGATCTGGTGTGATCTCTCGATCATTCTAAATAGAGGAAGAAAAACATAGACTATAAAAACATACAGATCTGCTGATTAAAAGAAGAATGAAAAAGCTCCATTTGTTGAAGAAGAAAAATCACGATAGAAGATTCATTCGTTCTATATCGAAGATCATTTGTGAATCTACTGCTGCTGAAGCTGTGAATTATATTTCTATATCTACTACAATAAGATTGACTCAGAACGACTCTTTTGTGAAGATCATTATTTCTAAAGGTGACGATCTATCTACTGTCAATTGCATGCTGTTGCAATTGTGAAGAACATCTGGAAAGTATTTTCAGAATACAAAAATCTTTATTTTCTATTCTTGAGTGACCAGCTTCTTGTACTAAGCTGTGTAGGTTCTGTGAGTGAACCAGAATGCTTTGTTTTGCCTTAGATTTTAAAGGTGTCAACTGCCTGTACTCAATTGTGAAACGATCTGTTGAAACGAGGACCAGATAATGAAAATCACTAAGCTCGTGGAATAGAGTGTTGGTGGAGTGGACTAGGGGACTTCTATTCCCCGAACCACTATACATTGTGTGTCTTTGTACTTCATATTTCTGCTGTATTAATTCATCTGATTAAAGTAAAAGGGAAGAACACAATCTCGCTAAGATTTCTAAAAAGACACAATTCACCCCCCTCTTGTGTATATTTGGTATAATCCGATCCAATAGAGGGTACATAATAACATCCTTTTAATACCAAGACCATTCTAGTAGGAAATGTGGGGTGGTAGTCTTTGACAGCTACAACAGCGAGTTTGGCTCCGTTGGCTGCTCGCAAATCCACCTCACCTCGGTCAATCTTTCTGAATCTACTTGGTTCCTGTATTTGGATACAGATGTGAGAATCACAAGCAGTATCTAATACACAATTGGTAGAAATATATAGATTGCATTCGATAACAAATGCACCTGAAGCTTCCCCTTGCTTCCTTGGCTAGGTGTAGTTTTTCTTCCAGTGGCCCTTCTTGCCACATGCGAAATAAACAACCTCCTTTTCTCTTACCTCCCCTTGGATCTTCCTTTTCTTGGAAGGCCTTAAAGAAGATTTGGGCTTAAAGATATTCGCCTTCCCTTTCCTTTTATTCACCATAAGTACAGAAGGCTTTTTACGCTTCATATCATTGTCCACTAGGTGAATGAGGATAAGAAGATCAGATAGAGACTTCTCAATGTTTTTCATGTTGAAATTTACAACAAAGTTACAGAATCTCTGGAGGATTGATACAAAAATGAGATTGGTGCCCATTTTTTCAGGGAGTTTAAACCCTAGAACCTCCAAGAGCTCAATGTAGCCAATGAGTTTGACTACATGAGGCCCAGCTGGGGCACCCCCTCTAAGCTTTCTCTGAAATAGAGCCTTGGAGATATAAAACCTTTCATGTCTTACTCTCTCCTAGTATAGACCACCGAGGTGCTCGAGCATGCTATAGACATTCATGTCTTCATGAGACATCATGAGCTCACTAGACATTGATGACAACATCAAACATTGAACGTCGAGTGCACCGTTCAAATGTTGATCATAGACCAGGAAATATTCATCACTCACCCCTTGGGCAGGAAAATCAGGAATTGAGGACTCCAACATGTAAAACTTTCGTTCATGGCATAGGATAACCCGAAGGCGCCTAAACCATTCCTGAAAGTTACTACCGGTGAGGATATTGTCTTTATCCAGAATTGATCGCAGAGAAAATGCGGTTGACGAGTTTGTCATATTGATTCTACAAATTAAAAGAGCAAATTTATCAGTGACTTTTGATTACATTTTATGAAAAATAATAAATAAATTTATTAATTTCACCACTATTTTATCATGTCCCAATGACCCCCACCATTGAACTTGGAATGCCTAGTTGCTATGACATTCTAGTGGCAATGATCCATATTCCCCTTCGTATAACCCCAATAAGGGTTGGTCAAGCTATTTAAAGGTATTTAGGTAGGTAGGTCTTTGCTGACTGTGAGCTTACAATTCCTTGATCTATTGAGTGGACTCCCCAATCCTGAAATCTTGACTCGGATTTCCTCAACACTTGCATCTATTTTACAACAAGTATAGAAACTAATCCTCTTGATGTAAAATGTTTAAGTTAACCCAAAACTTTCATAAGAGCTTACTTTATAAAAGTAAGTGTCCCAACAAGGGTTGGTCAAACACATAGTTTTATTGAGTCTTGCCCTTAATCAAGTAATGAAAGGCTTGGTCTAACTTAATTTGGTATTTGAGGGATTTCAATCCTTTATGCGTAGTTTCACATTATCACATGCTTGTTAATATTAAGTGATGCTTGCTTAAGTGATTAACCATGTTCTGATAATGTTTAAGCATAGTCCGATTTTTATTTTATTCCATCTTTGCATTCTTGTTTATTTCATTTACTATGTGATCGCGAAAACGCATACATAATAAATAAACCATGCAATCAGACATAAATAAAATAAGATGGCATGATCATGAGCTTCTATTGGTTAGCTTATCTAGCAGTTTTGATAAGCTAACCCTGACCTAGGAAAAAACACCTTGAACCCGATGGTTCATGTTTTGCAGCTCCCACCTGTCCACCTTTGTATCTTCTTGGGTTGGTTTCACCTCAGCTTCGGATTTTGAACCATCTCCTCTGGCTTGGGAGATCCTTCATTACATGGGGTTTACATTAAAGAACCCATGGGCATGCAGACCCTACATTTTATTGGAAGAAGGCTCACATGCCAACAAATTTAAATTAAATAAATTTAAATGAAACCATACACACACAAAGGGTCTTTATTCTAGCTCATGATCATCCATAACATGCAATGAAATTTACGCATATTTAGTATTCAAATTCTTTTAATCGTTCTTTTATTCAAGATAAGTTGCGCTTGAATTCAATTAATTATGATATTATAATTAATCAATTCTTTATCTTAAATTCATTTGTTATTTTCCTTGATATTCTTCTCATACATATTCCTTTTATGGGTCTTTGTACTTTGGAGGAAACCTGATGAAATTCCATTTCTAGAAAGTACATAGTGTGTAGGCTATATTACATGGCATGCATTTTTTTTCACCCTTTATCCAAAGTACACGCCGGGGGCTTTGGCGTGTTTTCTGTACTTTGGAAATTTTGGAGTACACGATGTATAGATTAATCTAACATGACATGTACTTCCTTATTACGCAGTTACCGGCCTGGCAATCCTGTGTACGCGGTTACACGACTTCTCCTTGTACACAGTTTCACCTGGGCCGGATCGGACTACACGACATGTTGATTCAACATACACGCCGTGTATCTACACATCGTTCAATTCTGGTCAACACGGTGAATTAAAAAAAACTTAGGTATGCTCAATTCACACGACATGGTTTGGCGGACCAGTACCGGTTCGTTGAACCTAAGTACACAACGTGTAGATTTCACTACACGATGTGTATTCCTGTGTTGTACAAACAGAATGAGTGGTGCCTCGGAATGAGTTCCTCGTTTTTATTTTAATCAAAATTAAAATTAAAAGGCCGTTTCTGTGATGTGAATCGAGAAACAAAGGAGGAAGAACAGATCTCGTTCATTCAGTTTTATATAATGATTTATCTTGAATTGAATCAAATATAAATTTGTAAATTATCAATGAAAATTAAATAACTATAATCAACGTTGTGACTGCTCTAATACCACTTGAAGGTCCCGGGTGCAGCGGAAGCTCGTGGGTGAATGTGCCTTCTTTACTTTTTGTCATTAACAATGATCAATCCGGGATCAATATGACGATAAATTCCAGACTCCACAGATCGAATCACAGAAATAGATAAAGAAGAAGAATAGTCTTGGAACCACAAAGGAGGATCATCACAGGTTGATTATAATTAATTTAATTAATTTACAAAAAGTACCTTTTATGGCATTCTTTCTTCGTTGATATTTCTGATCACGTTCCGATGTGATCCGTCATTACGTCGCAGAAGACAAGTGTAGACTTCCTCTAACGGTGATCCACATGTGCACCACACATCTCTAGACATCACCAAAGTAATCTCTGGGTGCTAGCGTGGAGAATCCTTTGCTTGCATTATCCACCTTAGATCACCTTAATCTGATGGAGGAGGATCTCTCTCGGTCTTGAGAGAATTCTTGGAGGAAGGAGTTCTTTCGACCTTGAGAGAATTCTCCATAATTGTTGTGCACAACCATTAGGGAAAAGTGTTGGGGTTGTGAGGATATTTATAATCGGGTTTGAGGTTATAGATTTATGACAATAAATAAACACGTTACATGTTTTATTAATTTCATTAACTCTTATTGAAAACCCCCATGTCGAATCATTAATTCCTTAACATGTGCCCACACTGATTATAATAAATATCAATTAATAAAACGATATTATTTATTCAAAATCCCGATTGGAAAAACTACACGGCATGTAATCATTAATACATGACATGTACTCGTTTTTCATTTCCTTTCCAAAATGAAAACTACACGGCGTGTACATTCAATGTACACGCCGTGTATATCTTGTTTTTCATTTTATTATTCCTCCAACATTAAAATGATTTAGGCTTCCTTGAATAATTATTAAACCACATACAGGAATAATCTTTATTCTACTTGAGATACTTGGATGCACTTAGTGTGTGACCCTCTAGGCCTCTTTCTCATTGGCATTAGGCGGGCTTGCCTAAAGTCCAAGATTACTATCTAGCAACGGGTCAAGGCACCCAAGAGAAAGAAGTTGATAATTCATTGAACTGTCACCTTATACGAACGCTTACCATGTAATTTAATTTCTTTTTCTCAATATCTCATCAAGCAGGTTTCATGGCAGTGTCATAAACCTATATACTTGATCCTTTATTCTTTGACTTCCAGAAATAAACTCGTCGTGATGCCATGGCCATAGAATTTGGGCGATAGTTCTATTTTAATCAAAGGGCCTGAGATATCTACTTCCATAAATATGGAAGGGACAAATCCTTCCTTGACTTATTCATTAACAACATGTCATTCGTGACGCACCCAACGTACCCTACTTCCCGCCAACTGTCTTCGTGAGAGTTTTCATTAGAAAATCTAATTGCGCGAGTCATGACATGAGTTAATGATAATATTCTAGTCTAAGAACCATTACACACACTCATAGATTGTAACGCCCCAACCCCAATTACCTAGAGTTAGTGTATTATTACATAACATTGGCATGATACAAAGAAATCATGTCCCAAAAGACAGACCAGTTTAGTAGCATTGGAAATACTAGATACATTCATAAGGTCAACATTACAACTTGAAAAGAAAAAAACACTAAATTATTCCATTAGAAACATCCAATATTCCTAGATTATGCCTGCAAGTCACTCATAACTATCTTCTTCACATACTGGAAAAAATAAAACATAGAAAGGGGTGAGCTCAGATGCTCAGTAAGGATAATAATATAGCGGGAACTTTCATAAATAAGCATAAACATTTAAGGCAATGTATAACTAAAACAAAAGCCTTTTAAACTTGAACTTCAACATAATATGGAAAAAAATAAAATAAAATGAAATAATTCCATTTACTTATTCACATGAATATTCTACTAGTCTAATAATCACATGCAATATCAACAACCACTTTCATAAGGATAGAATGCATAATGCCAGAATATCATAACCACATAGTCAAAGCCATGTGCCAAGACTACAAATAAGATTTTGTCAAGACCTTATGCCAAGACACTGGTTTGTCTCATGAGACCTACCAATGCATCGAGGAGCTATAGCGGGCTCTACCCATCACTTACTAAGTCCAATGCATTCCTCATATGAAAAGTTTGAAACATAACATCAATATTCCTATTAAAACTAGCATACGAAATGTCAATACTTTATCCACAAACCATGAATGGTATAAAAATAGCACATCCACAGTCAAACATAACTCATTAAATACAATATGAAAGATTGTATTATACCAGATTAACCT
Source organism: Viscum album (assembly GCA_963277665.1). Lineage (NCBI taxonomy): Eukaryota > Viridiplantae > Streptophyta > Magnoliopsida > Santalales > Viscaceae > Viscum > Viscum album. Next base: position 74,723,747 of record OY728163.1, on the reverse strand, counting down.
CAATTGAGAATAATGAAGGATATTGACATCATCAAAACTATTAGAGAGAAATATCCCCCTTTTTCTTGAAATCATTTAAAAGTCACTCTATTTGTCAAGAAGCCATTTAAAAATATATTTTTGAATCAAAGTATCCCATACCACTTTGAAACTTTTAAAAGGAATTTTAATTTTAAAACATTAATGTCTATATAAATAAATCCTTAAAACCATTTTTAAAACATGTACATTAATGAGAACGATTTAGAAGAATAAAGCTTTAAAACATTTAAAAATGATATTTTAGTTAGAGTTTCTAACCAAAAGAGAGACTCTTGAATAAAAATAATTGAGGTAATACAAACTTTGTAATATCATGAGAATAAATGGATTCATGATATACTATGTCAAAGTACATTATATACACCATATAAAAGTGATTTGGTGTATAACAACAAAGAAGTCTCAATGGAATGTAATTTGAGATGAAATCTCTTATAAAGACCACATCCTTAGGTTAAGGATAAATCAACGACATAATTATGTGTGAAAAATATAAATAAACTAAATATTATTGGATATTTAGTGTAAATGAATCAGATGACATTCACACATATTCTTGTAAAGACAACAACAATGAATTGGATATTTAACTCAACAAATGGAGATTGAGTTAAAATTACTCTTATCAAGCTCATATCGATGACTTGAGAAATTATCAATGGAGTGATTATGTGTATCAAAAGTATATCCACATAAAGGGGAGTGGAAATTATGACATAAGCAAATTAATAGTAATTCCACACATAATCTTGGAGTAAAATAATCAATTAAGTATGCGTAAAGCCGAATGAGTGGAAATTGAAATTTTAAATTCCCTTATCGATTTGGTAACTTATGAAACATACACACATGAAAGAAGGATCATAAAATGATGATGTAAATATCCATAAATTAAAGTATATTACACAATGAATACAATAATGGGTAGTACACACACCACATGCAATAAATAAGTGGTGAACAATGGAAATCTCACGGAATTAAAAGTGAGATAAGAAACCACTTACTTTATACTTTTTCATTGGTAGAGGGTAGGTTAACCAAATTTATAATGGTGAAATAATTTTTATTGAATTATACAAGAGTCATATACATTAATATGATATCATATATGATCTTTTAACATTGATTTGTTAATAATATCTTAGTATTATCGTCGTTTCAGGTGTTAACAGATTCGTTTTCCTTTATATTCTTTGTTATGTGAGCCATATTTGTTATGGATGGGAGGTATATTATTCATATCTAGAATTATATCATGTCTCTAAACATTATTTTTAATCATCAAATGAAATTTATTCTTGAATGTATACGATGGGGAATGAATCTCATCGCGTTCATGGAGACGGTAATCCGTACATACGCACGAGCGATAATATCATTCTTTTGATATTAAAATAATATATGATTGGATGGTATATCATATATACCGAATCATTATCATGTTATATTTTATTATTTACATGAATTACACATCATTATTATACCCATCCAAATAATAATGTATTGAATAACAATTACACCACGACGTGGAGACGGTAATCCGTACGTACGCACGTATGGTGACATGTCATTCAAAGGATAGATAGAATAATGAATATGGTTGTACCGTATTTATAATAACATCATAGTATATAGAAGATATTGGAGTTATTATTTTAGAATGTAAATAACAAATAAAGAAGAAGTGGAAGAAGAAATGAACTTGAAAGAGGGTGGTGAAATTATTACCTCTTCTTCGGGTTCTTCCTTTTTATTTGATCAAAAGGGATCCTTAAGTTGGATTTCTGAGCAAAGGAGGGCCTCTAGGATGAATTGAGGGAAGTTTAGAGGATATTTTGGCAGGGTTTGGCCGATCCAAAAGGCTTTGAATGTGTGAATTTGAGAGAAGGGGAAGTGCCCTTTTATAAGAGGGGTGAGGGGCACCTTAGGAAAAACTTAAAATATTATTTTATAATAAAATAATTTTCGGTTTATAATGGCTCCAAAGTAGATTATTTAAAGGATAAGGTGGGTATGGGTCTAAAACCACTCGACCAATAGGTTTTAGACAGGTTTGGGTCACTATATTAACCTTAACTTTTAGATTTAACTCTTAGTTAAATAGTTTGACATTTACCATGTCTCTTTGTATTTTTATATTATATGGTTAATAAACTTACTATATACTTCCAAGAGAACCACAAGTGGTTAATTAATGATACAACTATAATTATATAAGTCCTTTGATCGAACCTTAGATTTTTAGGAATTGAATATCAATTAATAATATAATTTGTGATTTAAAAACTCTTTTATGTCAATTTTGACACTATTTGGTATTTTGTTTTTTCTAAATTCATAACAACATTATTACTTAGAAAAAAATTAATATAACCAACACTAATATGTCATATTAAGCTATAAAATTTTTGTAATTCATAAAAAGTCTCAAATTACATTTATTTGGATATTTATAATATTAATTATTTTAATATTTCATTAATTAGGTAATTACTGCATCATCATTGTGTCATTAATAAATTAAATTATTTAATGTCTAAAAAATATAAATAAAATACCATTATGTATTAAATCTTTTTATATTTCTAATGAATATTTATAGTCTAATTTATCTTATGTGTAACCCTATATTAAAAATGTTTTAGTTATTAAACTTTGATTTTAACTCTTTTAACTCTTCTTTGAATTAAATAATAATAAATGTCCTAATATAATCCAAGTGGACCAAAGAGGTTTATATTTTATTCCTAAGGTTGTTTTTGGTCTAATTATACTTAGACAATAGAATTAGGACATGTGTTAGGGTAATAATAATACCATTTTACCCTTAATTACCCTATTTACTTTTAACTGTGGCACATAAAAGTAAAAAGTTACTATTCACCAAAAATTATTTTTATCTTATTGAACCACATTTTAATAATTTATATTAACTGTGCCTCTTGGATTTTCAAAATTCAACTCACAGAAGCAATAAAATTAAGTTTTATGTGAATTTGCAAATTCTCCAAGGAGATGGGTAAAAGACGGTGAAAAGTTCAATAAAATTATATATATATATATATATATATATATAATATTATTAGAAAATGAATCCAATGAATTACATTGAAATTATATGGTTATTATGTATCTATTTTGAATAAAAATAAATTTAAATAAAATAAATAATTATTTAAATAAAAATTCGATTTTAAACTATAACTCAGTGTTTTTCACTATTCATAAAAAATTAAAAATTTTCAGAAACATACCAAAAATTCACCCTAAGATAATTTTGATATTCTGAATTCAAAAATAAAGTCTATTTTTCCAAATTCAAAACATATAAATTTCATTTATTAGTTTAAAATTAATTCCCGTTGTCAAAACCAAAAGGCGTATTTTCATGAAATAATAACTTCCAAAAGATTGACATTTGTTTATGTCCAATTTCAAAGTGAAATTACTTCCAATGAACAAAATTGGATTAAATGGTAAAAATATAATGTAATTATATATTCAAACCATTCATATGTATAGTTGAACACTATAAATTATTTTGATTAAAAAAGCTGTTTTCTGTTAAAATATATTATTTTTCACTATTCACCCAAATATGAAAGTTATCAGAAAAACACCAAAAAATCATTGAAACTAAATCCTTATGTACCAATCCCAAATAAAAAGTTTATTTTGTCAAATTGAATATATTAAAGATTGAAATAATGGATTTAAAAAAAGTTCACCATTAAAAGGCGGTAAAATTTCATTTTTTGAAAAATACTTCTTTTATCTGAAAAAAATTAATTTGTCCTTACATTATGTCTAAGAAACTAATAATATGGATTCTAAAATTATAAGGGTTATATAAAGTTCAAAATTTTGTTAATACTATTCATAACCTCTTTTGAACGGCTAGTTTGGTAAGTCGTGGTGCGCTTGAACTCGATGTTGTGTATAGTGTAAGTTATTGAATTACTTTGAAGAACTAACATACTATGAAATCTTGGGGTGTTACATTCTTCCCTCCTTAAATAAATTGTGTCCTCGCAGTTTTTAAAATTGGGCTTGAGAATATAATGGAAAGTCCCACATCGGAAAAAGAGTCAATAAAACTATCACTTTAAAAGAAAGAAAGATAAGTACAAAGGTCACCCAAGATAACTCATACTAGTATTCCATGTAGGAAAACATGGATATGGAAGATAAACTAAGTGTCAAGTTCTGATGGAGAGGGATAGAAAACATGATCAGGATAAAGTTAACAACAAGAAAACCGTAAACTTGTGATGGGACAAACGGTCATTAGTTTCCCAGTAGAAAAAGTAAATGGACAACATTTTTTTTTGTTTTAAGTTACATTTCATAAAGATAAGGAATTAATTTATGAGATTGACTAAGAACATAAAGAGATATACTTACTTTTTAAGTAGAGTTTCATTCTTTAATAAATTTCTACCACTAACTCATTTTTTTAAAACCACGAGTATTCAAGAAGACTTGGTCACACCGAAAGAGCTAGAATAAACTTCTATAGAATCACATGATCCACAAAGGATAAACTATATATTTACCTTGTCTTTAGAGATTAATCAAAACAAAAATGGTTATTACAAGATCTGATGATCCCCCAAAAGGATATTCCTTTAGAGAAAGAAACACTAATCTTAATTTCTAAAATTAAACCAACAATACCCCAAAGTTAAATAAATACCATTCAATAAACAATTGTCCTTAAAATTATTCATTATAATACAAACTAATATTTAAAACCAAAACTTAGAAGAATTTGGTTATGTAGTCTTCCACGTTAAATTGTATCTCCAAATGACATCAACTACTCTTAAAGTCACATACTTAAAAGTAATTAACCTAATCACATATTCTCTATTATAGGTTATTCATTTCCATAAATAACCCAAATCACTATAAATCCACAATAAAAACATAGATAAAAATCCACCATTACTTCTCAAATTAAATCCCACAATATTATATTTTCCTTGGGCATATAGTGTTCCCAACAAAGCGAACATCTTCCAAAATAACATTTACCACTTAATCACCAAATCATTTTCCTATACTAGGGGTATTTATTTGATAAGACATAACATCCCAAATCAACTTATTATTGATCAATAAAATCATTTAACTAAAAATAATTAGTCACACTAACCAGATACTTCACATAGTTCAGTGGTAGGCGATAAATTCCAATCGCACTCTGGTTGTGGGTTCGATTCCCACAGATTTTTCTGACACAATGGGTTGTCACACAGTCTGCGTGTTGTCCTTTTTCAAAAACTAAATTTTATAACATTACCAAAATGAGATAAATTTCTCAAAATAACCATAAAATAATTTAACCACAAATGTTATCTCATACCTTGCATTTTCATCCCAAAATATAATAACTTGTAATTACCTCAAACCCAATGATCATATAAAACTAAATGGTTATTTATAACTATATCCACAAGATAAAAGATAAGTCTTTCTCAAATATCATTTTCACATGAAAAACTGCAGGGTTAAAAATACAAGAGAAAATTATTCCAAAGTAATCCCATTAACAAGGAGTACTAGTACTTTTAAAATTTTCTCCAACCATTTATTTCCAAATAGCTTCTTCTTTGACCAAGAAAATATCCTATAGAATAGGGAATTCACTCAGGTAATGGCCAGGTCCCCTACATTTACGAAAAATGACTGTAAATAGATTCGTGAGGCCATTTTTATTTTCTTCCATAGTACTCTTCATTTTTCCTCAGCAATTCTTCACTTTATGTCATTCTTTCCCGCACGTAAATCATTTCTTTGTTCCACTGAGACACTTTCCTGGGTGTCTCCTTCCACATTTCCTACATGATGGAAATTGAGGATTCTTTTCTCCATGGTCTCCACTACTGGAGATCTTATCATTCATCACCTTTCTCTTCTTTGTTGAGTGGAGTTGGTTAATATATATGTTGTTGATCATATTTTTGGAAAACTGATTTGGCATGAACATGATATCTTTTAAACCTATCAACATTCCATTTTGTTACTCATTTCCACCACCGTTCCCACCTTGTACATCATTCTCAAAGTTACTATGACTTCATTGGAATCTAGCCATTGACTAAAACCAGAAAACATTGTGTGAGTAACAGTAGTCAAAAATCATTTATAGAATATCATGACACCATATTTTCAATTTGAAACACCTTAGGATTAACCAAGGTCATTTATTATCATCTTATATTAAAATACTTCAAATCAGTTTGTAAAGAAAATGTAAATTATCCTTATCATATCCCCCGGGAGTGTCGTAACCAAGAGTGCAGCAAGGCCCGTTTTCGTGCACCAGTTCCCGTTTGAGTCTATCTAAAAGCGGTGTAAAATAATTCAAATTGGTTTGTAAAGAAAATGTAAATTATCCTAAGAATTTCCCCCGGGAGTGTCGTAACCAAGAGTGCAACAAGGCCCATTTTCATGCACCAGTTGCCGTTCAAGTCTATCTCAAAGTGGTGTTTTTGGGTTTTACCCCTAGGTACATTTGTGCCAGAGCCGCCTCTACCTGTTCATATCCAGACAGTGATGTATTACTTGGAAAACTCACAAAATCTCTACAATACCAAAATTTTGGGAAGTTCTTCTATACTAATCCTCAAAGTATATCTTAGGGCCATGTGTTCTAATTAGAGTTTATCTAAATCTAGCTTCCAAGGTTTGTACTAAACTTCCTCTGATACCAACTGTAACGCCCTAACCCCAGTTACCTAGTGTCGGTGCATTATTACATAACATTGGCATGATACAAGGAAATCATGTCCTGAAAGACCGATCATTTTAGTAGCCTTGGAAATACTAGATACATTCATAAGGTCAACATTACAACTTGAAAAGAAAAACAACACTAAATTATTCTATTAGAAACATCCAAACTTCCTATATTATGCCTGCAAGTCACTCATAATTATCTTCTTCACATCCTGGGAAAAATAAAACATAGAAAGGGGTGAGCTCAGATGCTCAGTAAGGATAACAATATAGCGGAAACTTTCATAAATAAGCATAAACATTTAAGGCAATGTATAACTAAAACAAAATCCTTTTAAACTTGAACTTCAGCATAATATGAAAAAAAAAAATTAAATAATGACATTTACTTATTCACATGGATATTCTACTAGTCGAATAATCACATGAAATATCAATAACCACTTTCATAATGATGGAATGCATAATGCTAGACTATCATAACCACATAGTCAAGCCCTTGTGCCAAGACTAAAAATAAGATTTTGTCAAGTTATTGTGCCAAGACACTAGTTTGTCTCATGAGACCTACCAACGCATCGAGGAGCTATAGCGAGCTCCACCCGTCACTTACTAAGTCCAATGCATTCCTCATATGAAAATTTTGAAACATAACATCAACATTCGTATTAAAACTAGCATACAAAATGTCGATACTTTATCCACAAACCATGAAGGGTATAAAAATAGCACATCCACAGTCAAACATAACTCATTCAATACAATATAGAAGATTGTATTGTATCAGATTAACCTCAATCGAGAATAATGAAGGATATTGACATCATAAAAACTATTAGAGAGAAATACCCCCATTTTTCTTGAAATCATTTAAAAGTCACTCTATATATCAAGAAGCCATTTAAAAATAGATTTTTGAATCAAAGTGTCCCATAGAACTTTAAAACTTTTAAAAGTAATTTTAATTTTAAAACATTAATGTCTATATAAATAAATCCTTAAAACCATTTTTAAAGCATGGACATTAATGAGAACGACTTAGAAGAATAAACCTTTAAAATATTTAAAAATGATATTTTAGTTAGAGTTTCTAACCAAAAGAGAGACACTTGAATAAAAATAATTGAGGTAATCAAAACTTTGTAATATCATGATAATAAAGGGATTCATGATATACTATGTCAAAGTACATTATATACACCATATAAAAGTGATTTGGTGTATAACAACAAGGAAGTCTCAATGGAATGTAATTTGAGATGAAATCTCTTATAAAGACCACATCCTTAGTTTAAGGATAAATAAATTACATAATTATGTGTGAAAAATATAAATACACAAAATATTATTGTATATTTAGTATAAATCAATCATAGGACATTCACACATATTCTTGTAAAGACAACACCAATGAATTGGATATTTAACTCAACAAATGAAGATTGAGTTAAAATTACTCTTATCAAGTTCATATCGATGACTTGAGAAATTATCAATGGAGTGATTATGTGTATCAAAAGTATATCCACATAAAGGGGAGTGGAAATTACGACATAAGCAAATGAATAGTGATTCCACACATAATCTTGGAGTAAAATAATCAAGGAAGTATGTGTAAAGCCAAATGAGTGGAAATTGAAATTGCAAATTTCCTTATCGATTTAGTAACTTACGAAACATACAACCATGAAAGAAGGATCATACAATGATGATGTAAATATCCATAAATTAAATTATATTACACAATTAATACAATAATGGGCAGTACACACACCACATGCAATAAATAAGTGGCGAACAATGGAAATATCATAGAATTAAAAGTGAGATAAGAAACCCCTTACTTTGTACTTTTTCCTTGGTCAAGGGTAGGTTAAACTCCTTTATAATGGTGAAATAATTTTTATTGAATTATAAAAGAATCATATACATTAATATGCTATCATATATGATCTTTTAACATTGATTTGTTAATAACATCTTAGTATTATCGTCGTTTCGGGTGTTAAAAGATTCGTTTCCTTTATATTCTTTGTTATGTGAGCCATATTTGTTATGTATGGGATGTATCTTATTCATATACAGAATGATATCATGTCTCTAAACATTATTTTTAATCATAAAATGAAATTTAGTCTTGAATGGATATGATGGGGAATGAATCTCATCGCGATCGTGGAGACCGTAATCCATATGTACGCACGAGCGACAATATCATTCTTTTTATATTAAAATAATATATAATCGGATGGTATATCATATATAAAAAATCATTATAATGTTATATTTTATTATTTACATGAATTGCACATCATTATTATACCCATCCAAATAATAATGGATTGAATAACAATTACTCCACGACGTGGAGATGGTAATCCGTACGTACACATGTATGGTGACATGTCATTCAAAGGATGGATAGAATAATGAATATGGATGTACCATATTTATAATAACATCAAAGTATATAGAATATAATGAATTTATTATTTTAGAATGTAAATAACAAAGAAAGAAGAAGTGGCAGAAGAAATGAACTTGAAAGAGGGTGGTGAAATTATTACCTCTTCTTCGGGTTATTCCTTTTGATTTGATCAAAAGGGATCCTTAAGTTGACTTTATGAGAAAAGGAGGGCCTCTAGGATGAATTTAGGGAAGTTGAGAGGATATTTGGGTAGGGGTTGGCCGAGCCAAAAGGCTTTGAAGGTGTGAATTTGAGAGAAGGGGAAGTGCCCTTTTATAAGATGGGTGAGGGGCACCTTAGAAAAAACTAAAAATATTATTTTATAATAAAATCATTTTCGGTTTATAATGGCTCCAAATTATATTGTTTAAAGTATAAGGTGGTTATGAGTCGAAAACCACTCAACCAATAGTTTTTAGACAGGTTTGAGTTACTATATTAACCTTAACATTTAGATTTAACTCTTAGTTAAATAGTTTGACATTTACCATGTCTCTTTGTATTTTTATATTATATGGTTAATAAACTTACTATATACTTCCAAGAGAATCACAAGTGTTTCATTAATGATACACCTATCATTATATAAGTCATTTGGCTGAACCTTATATTTTTAGAAATAGAATATCAATTAATAATATAATTTTTGATTTAAAAACTCTTTTATGTCAATTTTGACACTATTTGGTATTTTGTTTTTACTAAATTCATAACAGTATTATTACTTCGAACAAAATTCATCTAACCAACCCTAATATATCATATTAACCTATAAAATTAGTTTAATTCATAAAAAGTCTCAAATTACATTTATTTGGATATTTATAATATCAATTATTTTAATATTTCATTAATTAGGTAATTACTGCATCATCATTGTGTCATTAATAAATTAAATTATTTAATGTCTAAAAAAAATAAATAAAACACCATTATGTAGGAAATCGTTTTACCTTTCTAAGAATATTTATAGTCGAATTTATCTTATTTGTAACCCTATATTAAAAATGTTTCAGTTATTAAACTTTGATTTTAACTCTTTTAACTCTTCTTTGAATTAAATAATAATAAATGTCCTAATCGAATCCAAGTGGACCAAAGAGGTTCATATTTTATTTCTAAGGTTGTTTTTGGTCGAATTATTCTTATCCAATAGAATTAGGACACGTGTTAGGGTAATAATAATATCATTTTTACCCTTAATTACCCTATTTACTTTTAACCATGGTACATAAAAGTAAAGTTACTATTCACCAAAAATTGTTTTTATCTTATTGAACCACATTTTACTCCTTTATATTAACCGTGTCTCTCGTATTTTTTAAATTCAACTCACAGAAGCTGTAAAATTAAGTTTTATGTGAATTTGAAAATTCTCCTAGGAGATGGGTAAAAGACGGCGAAAAGTTCAATAAAATTTTATATATCTAATATTATAAAAAAATGACTCCAATGAACTACTTTGAAATTATATGGGTATTATGTATATATTTTGACCAAAAATAAATTTAAATAAAATAAATAATTATTTAAATAAAAATTTGATTTTAAACTATAACTCAGTGTTTTTCACTATTCATAAAAAATTAAAAGTTTTCAGAAACATACCAAAAATTCACCCTAAGTTAATTTTGATATTCTGAATTCAAAAATGTAGTCTATTTTACCAAATTAAAAACATATAAATTTCATTTATTAGTTTAAAATTAATTCCCGTTGTCAAAACCAAAAGGCGTATTTTCATGAAATAATAACTACCAAAAGATTGACATTTGTTTATGTCCAATTTCAAAGTGAAATTACTTCCAATGACCAAAATTGGATTAAATAGTAAAAATATAATCTAATTATACATTCAAACCATTCATATTTATAGTTGAACACTATAAATTATTTTGATTAAAAAAGCTGTTTTCAGTTAAAATATATTATTTTTCACTATTCACCCAAATATGAAAGTTATCAGAAAAACACCAAAAATTCATTGAAACTAAATCCTTATGTCCCGATCCCAAAGAAGAAGTTTATTTTGTCAAATTGAATATATTAAAGTTTGAAATATTGGATTTAAAAAAAGTTCGTCATTAAAAGGCGGTAAAATTTCATTTTTTGAAAAATACTTCTTTTATCTTAAAAAATTAATTTGTCCTTACATTATGTCTAAGAAACTCATAATATGGATTCTAAAATTATAAGGGTTATATAAAGTTCAAAATTTTGTTAATACTATTCATAACCGCTTTTGAACGGCTAGTTTGGTAAGTCGTGGTGCGCTTGAACTCGATGTTGTGTGTAGTGTAAGTTGTTGAATTACTTTGAAGAACTAATGTACTATGAAATCTTGGGGTGTTACATAGATATCAATGTCTGATGACACCAATACATGAGAAATTACTACTAGTGGGTCTGTTATCATAATCTCCAATCTTGGAGATTACCAAGTGTGAACTCCATGAGAGAGAGTCTTGTCTTCTTACGAGTACTCGCACATGACGGTATGTATACTATGTGTCCTATCATAGTATGTCATCCAATCGTAGAACTTTATTTAAGAATATTGTTATATCATTTCAAGGTTCTCATCATAGCGGGGATCTTCCATGACCATATTAATGCAACAAATATTCTAGGACATTATTATATTATAGTTATGTAGAACAATGAACAATATATAATAAGTTTACATTCATGTAATAAAAGTATAAACAGTTGGTTCTCAAGACACCAACTCTAACATAGAGTACATGAGATCTGATCCAACGGTTGACATTAATCCCTACAATATTTAAGCCAATGGCTAGAATACCAATGGTTTGAGAATATGTAAGGTTGTTCATTAAGAGGGAAAATAATTGGGAATTGAGGAGTCATAATTATTTTTATAATTATGAAATCCATTAATAATGTTTCATAACAACCCCCCTTGGATGTCATAATTTCATGGAACTTTATTTAATCTTCACTTAAAAAAACCATGTGAGAAAAATAAGTGAATCCAAAATAAAAGAATTTCATGCCATGCCACCTCATTAAAAACCTTATCAAGAAAACCCAATGGGAAAAGCCTAATGAAGGGAAAAAGAGTACAACATTCCCAACTCCCCCTGAATATATCATTTAATTATGTCTTCATGACATCAATTAATATTATTATTTGATTATGTCTTCAGGACATGGGAGGAAGACCAAAAGTAATAATGAATGGTCTCATTGAAAATTATAACTCATGGGGAAGGCTAGAAATTTAAATTAATTAAAGATATCCATAATGATTTATAACATTCCCTTGGATATTTGTTATGATGTATGATTGCCTCGTTAAAAACATCATCAAGGAAAACCCCTTTAGGGGAAAACACTTGATTAGGGAAAAAGAGTACAATAACATCAAGTCCCCAGAGTGTTGCCTCATTAAAAACCTTATCAAGAAAACCTAGTGGAAAAAATTGAGTAAGGAAAAAGAGTACAATAGTTACATATCCCATTCATAATGATCATCATTTAACTCATAGAATTTCCATGATCAATTCATAACCAAAACATTCAGTTTTGAATTCTGTAATAATAATAACTTATACCCTTTAGATTTCAATGAATAGGTAAAAACATTAACTAGCATCATAATATGATTTATAGTTATTTTCAAAGTACATATGCACATGTACATGTATATCCTTTAGGGATAAATAAAATGCGCATTTATATTTAATCCTTCTGGGATAAAAATGTTCTTCATCAACCCCTTGTGTATGAAATATATCACTCTTAGAAACAAGAGATTTAATTATCCATTAAGGGTAAAACCATTCAAAATTTAACATTTCATCTTTAGGATGATTAATTCAAAATACAAGGACATTCCATGTAATTTCATGATCAAATAATTCATTGATTTTAGAAAACTCTTCAAGAGTTAAGATGTTTTTCAAAACACCTTAATAATATGATGAATACAATGATGAATACAAACCATGAGATGATAAATTCAATTTACATTCTTCCTTAACTTAATATGGATACATCTTATTTAGTTCACCCCATAATTTGTCAGATTGGGTAAAACTTTCATAATTTTGAAAATACTTCAGGCATTTTGAATCCTTTTGTGATTCATATATAAATATCCAAATATATAAGGAAGAATATTTCTTATAATAAGATCATCGATATTCAATAGTCTTGATAGTTTGGATAATCAATCTAGAACTTTATATGTTGAACATTTCATAAGTTCCTTTAATAATTTTGTGCATTTATTATGATGTCGACATCTGTCAAAATCCATTGTCATCAATGAGTTTTAAAATCATTCATAGAAAATATATCATCAACAACATTTTATTGAGATCTCATAATTTTTCTGGTACCAGTGTCACTTTAGGGACAATATCTAAAAAGATATAATGTTGCCGATATATTCATTTTCCTCTTCAAGAGAAAATATATTTATTGCTTTATACTCATGATGAAAAACGATTTTATATAATCAGTTCAACCACATGTTAGGTTTGTATAATCAGATTATTGATTTCCAACACTTTACATTCATGTATGTGTTGTGAGCATCATGTCAATGGTTCTGCAGGACCATATAATATATGATACTCAATATTTCTTTTAATCAACATGCATAACATGCAATGTATACTCACTATCAGCAAAATAACACATGTGATCATTTAGTGGATGCATATTTCATATAAATGGATCACATGGTAAGTGGGCGCGCCCATATATACATACTTCTTCATAAGTATATGGGAAATTTATTTCCATAATAGCTGCTATAAATAATTTACCTAAAAAATGGGCACCTCATGGTAAATTATTATTCAAGGGGAATTCATAATAACATAATGAGAATGAATTCATTGATAATTTAGTAGACATGCACCCATTAAATAAATTCATAATTATCCCCCTAATGGACGTCTACTATGTTATCAACAAATTGATGATCGTGTATACATGAATCAATATCTTTCAGTATAATTGATCTGAGATGACCTAAATCATCATGTCATATATTTGAAGTGTTGGGATCAGTAAACTTATGGTTTACCATTATTGATTCGATTGTACATAACAAATTATTTATAATCACTTTTATGAATGCTTGTTACATATTGAGGTACCTCTTTTATCCAGTGTCTCCATATGATATTCATTTTCAAGAATACCATTCATATATCTCATCGAGACTTCAGATATAACAAATCATTAAGAATTTATACTACCAGGTAGGAATATATTTTCTCTTCTATAGTTGTTAATTAATTTTCTCTACTGGTAAATGTACTTATATGAGCATATACTAACACATATATGAGTTATTTTGAAGCATTTAATCAAAATAATATTTGTAAATATTTTTCTTCAAGATCGACACATATAAGATCTCTTGGATATTTCAATGTGCAAACTCATATTTGTCATTATAATTTCCACTTATAGTGGTTGGTGAATTCCTAATATAATCATAATGGGTTAGGCCCATCACCAGGAGGATTATTGTATAATTTAGAACTTTTGGCCAAAATATTTTGGAACTTCGGGCCCAAATATTATTTTACAATACATCTACCTGGGATAAGAGCCCCCGTGTCTTTTAAAACTGGTGAATGTTGTAGTGAGAACCAATGTGGAAGAATCTTCTAGATTCACAACACACACCTCATCACCATCCAAAATTATAAATCATTTAACAACATTCACTTTACCAAATGAAGGATTAATCATTTGATCCAACCTCATCAACTCTCAAATATTCATGATATCAAAAATCATATCAACAATTTTCATGAATAATTTCATTCGATTCAAGGAATAAGATATAGTAATTAATACTACATTCATTCACAGGATTTCATGATCCATGAATGACAATTTATTATTTATCAATAATGATCATCTTGCATAAAATATAAATTTTATTGACTATAATGATCATTGTTTTAACCACTTGAGGTGGTAAAATCATTTTCATAATATATATTGAATTATCAAAAGTATGTAATTAAATCATTTCATTTATGAATTATATGAACAACAACATCTACTTCAGGGGATAGATGAATTACATGAGATGATATTGATAATTCATATGAATATGATAAATAATAATGTTTCCCATGATATTGTTGTTGCAGGAACAATAAACGATAAATAAAAATATTCTTAAATATAATGTCAAAGGGAATTATTTTCATATCATCCTTCAGGGATGCATTATTTTATAAATATTAATAAAATTCATTGTGCTTTGTAAATATTTACTATCATCAAACCACTTTTTGTGGTTATATTTTTATTATTTGTTATAAACAAATACAACACAATGATCATTCACACAAAATCATATTCACCTCGAACATGATTTATAATAAAATCAAGTATATTTTCATTCACTTCGGGAAATGAAATAAATCATTTTCAATAAATATTATCATTCACTCTAGGGAACATAATAAAATTATTTATTCGAGTTTTATAGTGTCTTCAAGACAATTGCATGAATATTCAATTCAGCAATTTCATCAATTTCATCCACTTCGGGGGATTAATATATATATCTATATATATAATATTTAAAAAAATTCATCAAGAATATTTAATTTCTCTAAAACATTTTATAAGAAATAAAATAAAGATAATAGAAATAAAAACAAATATTTACAAATATTCAAAGTAAATATCATTTTCATTATGAGCCTTTATATATCATCATCAAACTTGTCTCCTTCAGGGTGAACAAACGAACAAGTGAGATGAAATTTTATGGTTTATGGAATGATTAGTGAACTTCAAATTGATGTATGACAGGTACGCGATGATCAACAAACTTCAGCTTGATGTACGACAGGTACGCGATGTTCATCAAACATCGGCTCGACGTACGACGGGTACGTGATGATCAACAAACTTCAGCTCGATGTACGACAGGTACGCGATGTTCATTAAACTTCAGCTCGACGTACGACAGGTAGGCGATGTTCATCAAACTTCAGCTCGACGTATGACTGGTACGCGATATTCATCAAACTTCACCTTGACATACGACGGGTATGCGATGTTCTCAAACTTCGACTCGACGTACGACGAGTACGCGATGTTCATCAAACTTTGACTCGATGTACGATGGGTACACGGTGTTCATCATTAAACTTCTTCTGGTGGTGTATTTTTTTATTCACTTTATGAATGATGTTTGTCTTGACATCGACCACATTGGTTATTAATCAAACACATTCTCTCTAGGGAATGAAGTGAAAATTTTCAACCGTGATTCATTACATCTCTTCAGGAGCTCATTATTTTTCCCGCAAAAAAGATTAATAAAATCATATATTATTTTCAGATTTATCAAGAGGGGAAAAATAAATGTTACAATATCTTAAATATAAAATAAGGTTCACATTTTGATGCAGCTCCTCGAATGAGTGGAGTCGATGCGCATGCGAAAGAGTATGTCAAAATAAGAATGTTTATAAAAACATGCGACATACCTTTTTCCCATGAGGTTTTTCTTATGCCGATGATGGGGATGAAGGAAGCGTCATAACGACGTACAATTTGGAGAAGATGATCGTGCTGATAACATGTTGTTGAATTGATACAACACCGATTGAAACTGCAAAGCATTTCAAAATCAGAAATGTAAAATCGATTGTAGGCGAAACACATCATTGAGAAAGCGAGTGTCGAATTTACATATGATGATGATAATGACAAATAGAAATACAAATACAAAAGAGATACAAAAGTAAAGAACACAATGTAGAGCCAAAATTCCATCTCATTTCATTAACATATCACCATATTTATAGTGTACATGAGATCTGATCCAACGGTTGAAATTAATCCCTACAATATTTAATCCAATGGCTAGAATACCAATGGTTTGAGAATATGTAAGGTTGGCCATTAAGAGGGAAAATAATTTGGAATTGAGGAGTCATCATTATTGTTATAATTATGTCATCCATTAATAATGTTTCATAACAACGTTATATATTAGCATTTTTTAACATTTAATGTTTTTGTAAGTCAAATTCAGTTGTGGAGGTTTTTTTTATTTTTTTTATTAAATAAAATAGGGTTAGGTCACCTTTAATTTGGGAAATGGGTTTATTGAGTGTCAATTCAAGTGGCTTTTTTTAGACATAAATTGTTTTTTAATTTTTTTTAATTATATGAGTTTAGGATGACGAAATTTGTTAAAGGGGTGTTTTTATTTTATTTTTTAATTTAAAGGGTTTAGGTTAGTTTTATTTCGGAAAATGGGTTTCTTGAACGCCAAATGATTTGGCCCTTTGATTGAATTCCTTGGTTTTTTTCTTCAAAATACTCACACCGCCCCTCCCCAACCCCCTTCTATAGATTTATATAATTATAATTATAATTATAATAAGTATAATTATAAAAAATATAATTAATAAAATTAATATAATACATTTATAATTATATTTATAACAATTATATAATTATAATAAATATATAATAATAATAAATATAATAATAATAATTATATATTTATTATAATTATATAATTACAATAAATATATAGTTATAAATATAATAATTACATATAATAAATACATAATCACAATTCTTTAGATTTATTTGTAAATATATATATATATATATAATAATATGAATGTAAATATATTTGTAAATATATAATTATTATAATATGGTTACATATATATTTAAAATTTATTTATAATTAAGTAAATATATATTTATAATAAATATATAATTATAAATATTTATAATAAATATATAATTATAATTATATTTACAAATATATTTATAATTATATAATTATAAACCTATATTTATATAGTTATAAGTTTTTATTTATAAATAAATTTGAAATATTTTTAAACATATAATAAATGCATTTATTATATTTAATTATTTACGATATATTTAAAAATTAATATATGTTTATAAATATTTTAAATTTATTTACAAATAAATAAATATTTACCATTTAATAGATTTAATATAATTATAATTATATTCATAAATATATAATTAAAAAACATAATATCTTTATAAATATTTAAAATTTATTTATAAATAAATAAATATTTATAAATATAGATTTAAAATTATATATTTATAAACATATTTAATTTTATAGAATTATGATTATTTAATAATAATTATATGATTTTAAATAAATTAATAAATAAATAAATATATATATATCTAATTATAAATATTTATTTATATTGAAACATGTATAATTGTATAATAATAAGTATATTCATTAAATATATAATTATAAATCTATATTTATTAGTTAGTGTCACAAATTTCATTCAGATTGTTTTTGTACTTTGTAATTTATACGCTTATAAAGTCATATACATGAAACATAATAATGTTACAATTACGAGACTTTGAATTTCTTTTTATTTGTCTAAAACAATAATTAATTATCACAGTAAATAAGTTTTTTAATATATACAACATGAGACCTTATTCTTATTGGGGGCTTCAACAGAGGGAAGATTAGCATTGAGGAGTACATACAGTCTTGGGACCAGCTAGCTTCGGAGTTTGAAAATCTAATGATGGTGACACCGAACATTCAAGTAACCTCTATCTCATGAAAGTTGTTTAGGGAACTGGTTTCTGGTAGTGTTAAATTACTTTTTGATGTCTCTAGTTAAATTGGTGATTTGTTTCATGGGTTGGAAGGTTTTCTGGTTCGGATGGAATATGCTCATGGGCTAGTTTTTTTGTGTGTTTTAAGGTGAAGTTTGGGTGTCACTCTCCTAAGTACTATAATTGGTTCTGCTTCAGATGGGGTTTAGAGCATGAGGTCGTCACTTATGTATGCTAGTTGGAATTAGAAGTCTGAGAGGGTATGGCTGGGCCATTGGTTTTGTGCCCATGCATCTTTTCACGGGACTGCTTGTTGAGTGGTCATGTATTGGTGATGGTTTTCGACATGATGCACTTACTGGGGAGAGGCAAAACCTGTATTTTACTTGGGGTTATTCTGTTCTGGTTTTTTGGCTGTTTTCCTGGATTTGTTGGTTTCTCACTTTTTCCTAAAAAGTGATTTGATAATAAAATAAAAAAGAATTTTTAGTCAGTAATATATATAACATGACATCTGAATTAATCAGTGTCGATGCCCCCCAGTACCACAACATGGCGTCAGAACCTCACACCCACTTCGTGTCTGACGTCCGTGTCGCTCCGGTGTCCTAGCTGTGGGTTCCTCCTCTTCTGGTGCTTCTGGTGCCTCCTCATGGTGTTGTGTAGAGGACTGGACAACATCATGTGTGGAGGACGACCCAAAATCATATGTGGATCCATATGGCCCCAAAGCTCCTAAAAATGGTAGAAATGGGACATTGAAGAAGTCCTCATCGGCAGGAGAGGGGCCACCACAAGCTGTGTTACCACACCCAGCTCATAGTTTAAAGCAATAATCAGATATGACATATGTGGCATATAAGTATCTCCTTGTTGTGCAAGATCATCAGTCGGCTGGGCAGGATCATCTCTTTGTAGTGCGATAACATCTGCAGGAGCTGCTCTTGGGAATCTATGTCATTACCTCTGCCCCTCCTAATGTACTCGTCTCTGTCTTCCAGCTGGTGGTGGCAGTGTCAGTGCATCGTCCTCAACAGGCATAGTAGGGGCATCATCATCCGCAGGAGCTTCAGTCGGAGGATATGGATCTGGATATACTTGTGGCACCTCATCATAGAAACTGTCACATATGAACCGAAGATGATCATTGAGAGCCAACACATCTCAGTAAACTACATCCCACCTAATATATGTCTCCTCCCGAGGATGTGTGATATGTACAAGATGAGCAATGTCGTCTGACTGAAAATGAAATATGATTCAAATTAATACCAAAAGTGAGTTGAACAAATATAATAAATCTTAGTAAACATACCAACTGCTAAATGACAATCCCCTGACGTGTAAAGTGCATGATGGTGTGTCGTCGATACCATTCTGTATAATCCCCCTGATTAGATAATTGATATCATGCTGTGGGATATCCGTATGGAAAGATACCATATTGGGCACGCATGTCCCAAAGCTCGATATAAGTTGCATGAAACTGCCACCAGTCTGTTGTCTGTCTACCTATAAGCACAATCGAATGTAAGTCATCATCATGTTGTGGTGCCATGTGGATATCATTTATATAACTAAACTGACACATGACCCGATCTAGCTGGTGCCACTCAATGATGTGGAAGTGGATGAGTGGCACCACTGCAGCACAATCTCTAATCATAGCTGTGCAGTATGGTGGAAGTGATGCATAGAAAAAACCTATATACGAAGTCTATGAAACCTAAAATGTAAACTCAAAAAATAAGTAATATAATAGAATGATAATGTTACTAAGATTACATTGAAATAACTTAAAAAGGAAATAACAAAACAAATTTGTCTACAAAAAAATGTTTAACTTACATCAGTTGGAACTATGGCGTCAAATATCTGTCGAAAATTGTGCACACTATGTCTAAGAGTATGTACATACTTTTGAGACTGACTCCACCTCATTAAAAAAGAGTAATATATGGTAAGTTTATAAAAAACAATAACAATAGTACTAAATAACTGAAAGTAATAATGTAAACATACTAGCTTCCCCGAGGACAGTCCCGAATTAACTCTGGTGCAAGTGGTGCGATAACTCGAGGAACAATGCATGGAAAACTATCCTAGACCCACATCAGTACCAAAACCATACAACCCACAATCTACTGTGTATTGGTGTGAAAATTGGTACAAATACATCTACACATTTTAAGCAGGCTTATATGGATAGCCGGCATGGGTAGCCAACCCGTGCGGGTTTACCCACATGGATACGGGTTGACCCATGGGTTATTTTAATTTGTTTACAATAATAATTATAACATTAAATTTTAAAATATAATTTCATTTAAGAGGTGGTGTAGAATTCATTCAAAGAATTCTTAGTTTCCCAACACCACTCTACCCGAAGCTGCCTCGGAACCCGGTTGCCTCCTCCACTTTATTTTATTTATCCAACCAAACTCCACCCTAGCCACCCCATCAACCCGCCCGACCTCCCCCACGACCCCTGACTTCACCGCCCTCTGATCCTACGCCACCCCCGTCACCCCCGCCCACTGCCCGACCTCATCCGCAACCCCCGCCTAGCCTCCCCCCGCGACCCCCATCACCCCCAAATGGCCTCCTCACCTCCTTCACCCGTGACCCCCGTGACCCCCGCCCGACCTCCTCACCTCCTCCATTTACGACCCCCATCACCCTCACCTCCTCTGCCCGCAACCCCCATCACCACCTCCCAGCCTCCTCTCCTCCTCCGCCAGTGACCCCCATCAACCTCGCCTCCTCTGCCAACAACCCCCATCACCCCCGCCTGACCTCCTCGCCTCCTCTATCTGTGACCGCCGTCACCCTCGCCTCCATCACCTGCAACCCCCGTCACCCCCGCCTGACCTCCTCCGTGATCCCCGCCTGACCCACTCTGTGACCTCTACCTTCTCCGCCCTCAGATCCCACGCCACCCTCGTCACCCCCCCACCCGGCCTCCCCTGCGACCTCAACTTCGTCGCCTCCTCTCGCGACCCTCGCCTTCGTCGACTCCACCACGACCCCCCGACCCGGCCATGAGCCCTCCTCTACCATCCCCTGGTGTCCCCAACCACCTCCTCCAGTACCTGTAACTCCTCACTGGTGCTTCTCCGGTATTGCAACGGCTACTCCAGACAAGTATTATTTTTTAATTTTTTTGATTTATGTTATTTCATAAAAGATTTAATTTTTAGTTTTAATTTTTAATATTTTTCATTTTTTTATTCTGTATCTCATAAAATTTTAATGCAAAATTTTTAAAAAAACTTATAACATCAATAAATATTATATTACACCCTTATTTGTTAATTTAAAATGTATTTTTTATATAATATATATATAATAAATGCGGGTTTCCCGTGGGCATGCCTGCATCCATTGCGGAGCGGGGCGGGCTTGATAAATCCACCCATTTTTATGTGCGATTTTGTAGGTCTAGCCCACGCAGGCTTGGCCCACCCCGCCCTACCCATTTTGCATTGCTATACATCATGTGTACCAAAGTTGTGGAGTAGTCGACGCACAACATGCCTTCGATCAGTCGCAAAATATATGCACGTGTGTGTTGAATAAGCGTCTCCTCACCCGCATCATGAAGAATGACGACAAAATTCTCATCAAGCCACCCCATGTGCAAGCGCGAACCCTGGAGGACACCTCGTATGCCGATGACATCAATTCCTAGTAGAAGTTGTATGACTTCATACCAGTTACCACTAGTGGCACCCGTAACTGTATGTCTGTGGATGGGTAAACTGAGCATGTAGGTGACGTCCTCTAAAGTAATGGTCATCTCCCCCTCTGGGAGATGAAATGTGTGTGTCTCTGGACACCATATCTCAACCAATGCAGAAATCAAATGGTGATTAATAGTCTTAAAGTCACACATAGCGACTCCATAAAATCTAGCATGTCTGAGGTATGGACAAACAACTGCTGGGGGTGCATCGTGATGAAAATGATGTGCTCTCCGAACAACAAGAATTCTAATAGGTCGATGTTCCAACACATCATGCGACACGTGCGTCTCCTGGGAATACAACAGAGGCCGCTCCATCTGAATTTCTAAATAGTAAAACATTAATATCATGTAAGATATGACATTTATCAGGTAAGGTATGAAATTTATCATGTAATGTATGAAAGAATCATAAAACAGTTTGTTATCTGAGACATTAGTCAATCTAATATGAAATGAATTGGTATTGCATGACCAACTCAAAGATACTAATCCGCTTAATGGATGTAGCTTCCACTTATGGATATATACAGGAAAATATCATCCGATAATATTTAATATGATCCTAGTATAGAACTAGCCAATCCATACTTAGAATTAAATTGAATCTGATAATTTACAGCATAAATACATCCAAAATGAAATTGTAGCAAAAAATTTCAGAAGAACATTCCTTACGATGTCTGATATATTTAGATTTCACTCCCATTGGTGTATTTATGTTCATAACACCATCAAATAACTCCACAACCAAACCCAAACCATTGGACGATTGAGTAGATAAAAAGGAATGTGATGCTCTTGTATCATCAATGATGAAGGTACCCCTTAGAGGTAAGAAGTGGACTACCTTCATTAGTTGATCAATGATCACTCATACTATATTATTATTTTGATGTGTCCTAGATAATCTTGTCATTAAATTCATAATAAAATCATCCCACTTCAATTTCAGAATGGGTAGAGGCTCCGAAAACCCAGTAGGCCTCTGTTTCTTGGCCTTCACCTATTGAATTCATTAGATCGAATGACATTACCATGAACTCGTAAAATATATACATACTCTTAAAAGAAGATCGAGGAATATTTTATGGTATCACCCTAAAATGATGGTAATAAGATCTAAATTCGATCTTCAAGAAGATCTTGGAACCACTCAGTTGATCAAAGAGATCATTTATGTGTGGAAGCGGATACCAATTCTTTACTGTCATCTTGTTCAGTATTCAATAATACATACATAAGTGCAAAGTCTAATAAGCCTTCTTAGTGAAAAGAATAGGAGAACCCTAGGAGAAGTATTAGGCCACATGAATCCTTTTGATTCTAGATCTCCTAACCGAACTTTCAACTCAAGAATCCAAAACATGGATTGGTTGTACATCACTCACAAATATAATCACCAAATTAAGGATTCTTTATGCACTTCACTATTGTTGGTTAACTACCGCTTAACATAGCATGTGATCTGAAATTCTTTCCCAATGTCTCTATGGTTCTCTCATCGCACATATTCTCGCCAACATCTGTATCATATCACCATTTAGAATTCACTTTTACTTCCTACACCCATTTACTATATACATCCAGATGATGCATGCATGCATGTAGTAAATGGGTGCAGGAAGAGAAGGAAAAGTGAATTCTGAATGGTGATATAATAGAGATGGTGGCGAGCGTGTGTGCAATGAGAGCATCACAGGAACACCAGGCAGGAAGTTCAGATCACATGCTATGTTAATCAGTAGTTAACCAATAGTAGTGAAGTGCACAAAGAATCCTTAGTTTGGTGATTAGATTATATCTAGATCAAAGAAACACTTTGGAAATATCTAAATGTAATCTTGATATTTGGACAGTAAAATAATTGTCCATAGAATTAATTTATTATATCATTTTTTATGTTTAATTTTTTTTAGTATTACTCATAATAATTCTTTTCTTATATAGGTGGATTATTTTTTTCGAGTTAATGTGGTTTGTTTAAAGCTATTCATGCAGTGTTGGAAGTTCGACAAAGAAAGTCAATGGTGATAATCATAAAAATGATTACATGTACAAATTTTTACACTAACTGATAGAGTACATGATTCATTTTAAGTATTAGATGATTGCCCTATGTGTCTAGGGAAACGTGTCATCGTATGACCTTCCTTGCGGCATATGCTGCACCTTCGTCCAGGTGCTCGTTCACTGGGCCAATCCATCTCATTCCAAATATGAGTCGACTTTGGCCTCCCTTTAGGTTGAAGCCTGGTGTTGTTCGGTAGAAGCATGGGTGTTCCATCAGATAGTAAAAAATTATGATATTCTCTGATTAGAATCCATAGAGAGCTATAAAAGACGTTGATACTCTCTAATCGATAATCCGGATCAATGAACTGCTCCCAAGATACGTGTACGTAAGCACATGTTGCAATCACATGATCACAAGGATATCTCAATGCTTGAAAGTTCCCACATTCACAACAACGCTTATCCAATAAAACCACTCTTACACAACCATTTCTACGAGTCACAACATCACCAAGCTCAGTGACCTCAAATTGTTGCTCTGGATGATTAAATGCAATTACACGATAAGTTGTAGCCTCCTGAAGAACTCTATCTAGATCACACTAGAAATGGTGTCCATAGCGTATCCCTCTATTCAGAACCTCCTCAGCCTGCTTTCCTCATTCCAGAAAATAGTTTACACTATGATAGAAGGTCTCTTATACCAAACTTGTAATTTAGATTTAAAACATTATACTAATATTATATTATAATTGTATCTCTTTTGAGTAACATATAATCAAATATTCTTATTTACCTGTGATAGGTAATTTCTGAACTCCCTTGAAAACTCCATTTATGCATTCTATGATATTGGTCATCATATGTCCATATCTCCTCCCATCATCATATGCCAACGACCATTTATTCTTTGGTATTTGCATCATGTAGTCATAAAATTACAAATTAACTCGGTGAATATCTTCAACACGCTCCTCTATCCTTTGTTGCTGAGGCTCGTATGCTATCAAACAAGAATTATTGTGAACACATATGGAAGTAACTATGAAAGTGATTTGTAAAATGAAAAATGATATTCATACCAATTTTTAAGATTGATTTCTTCATCAAATCATTCTTGAACTTTTTTCCCAAATTGCTAGCAATGTGGCGAATACAATATCGATGATGGGCATAGGGTGGTCTCCAGGAAAGACCCTCATACTATACTGCCTCCTTGATTGCATTATGGTGATCTAAAATAAGACAAATCCCTTCTATGTTTGTAACAAACTCTCGAAGACATGCCAGAAACCAACTCCATGATAAGAATTTCTCCTTCTCCACAATTGAAAATGCCAAAGGTAAATGGGATTGATTTCCATCTTATGTGGCAACAATCAATAAAGTTCCTGTATACTTTCCATACAAAAATGTGCCATCAATCTGTATAATCTGCTTACAATTTCTAAAAGCTTCCACACATGGTAAAAATGTCCAAAAAAATCTATCAAACATAACTATCGACTGATCAACTTAGTCGTGTTAGTTAACATATTTATTAGTATGTAACCAATAGATCAGTTGATTATTGTGGCGTAAAATCTCCAGAAGTTGTGGTAAAACTCTATAAGAGTCGTCCCAATCACCGTACACTTTCATAATAGCCTTTTGTCTTGCCGCCCATACCTTCTAGTAAAATATTTGATATCCAAAAGGTCGTTTGATTCACTACACCACCAAAATGATAGGAACGTCTTGACATGCTCTAATCATTTCAACAATAATAGTTGAAGCAAACTCAACATCTTATAAAGAGTGTTCTTGTGACAAGCTTAGGTTTACACATGTGTGTGGAGTAAATCTAGTAATGTGCCAGCTGTGAAAAGTGTTATCAATTATAGCCTGTAGACGCATTTGATAGTTGAAATCATATTTGTCATAACAGATCAAATGATAAGACCTCTTTGATTCTTCTATAACATAATAGTAATGTCTTTCAATGTGATATTGTTTTATCACATTTTTCATTGTATCTTTGCTCTCAAACTCTCTTCCAATATATATAACACCTTCATCAAACACTCAATTTTTGACACTAATGATTCCTGTAAATTCTTTACTAGGAGTAATAACTAACCAATCAAATTATGGCAAGTGACTCATGCCTTCAGTAGACCATGATGCCAATAGTGGAGGATGGTTCAATGGTTGGTTGAACCTCACATGAGTGGGCACAGACTGTTCTTCTATATGCTCTTCTTCTTCTTCAACTTCCTCTTTATATTCTTGTTCTAAATTGTCATCATTCTCAAAATCATTGACCAATGCATCTGAAGTACATGGAGGAATGTCCATTGAAATTGTGGCCGGAGGAAATGATGGAACAACTACCATTGATGATGGAACTTCTTGATGTATTATAGAAGGAGCATATGACATAGTCTCATGAAGTTGTGATGGCCCAACTTCCAATGTCGATGGAACCTCCATTGTAGCTATAGTGACTTACAACCCATCATTTGATTCTCAGGTTGATACTTAACCAATGAAAGTATGTATTCCCATTCTTCATCATTAGTTACTGGACAGTCCACATGCTAAAACCTATCTACAAATTGAAGATGTCTGTATGTGATTGATTCTATCACTTTATTGCTCATCAATTTTAACTTTTGATGAATTTTCTTTTGAAGAGATTCCAAATTCGTACAACCTCCAAGCATCACAACACCTTCTAGTCATATACTATAACTACATCCTTATTTTGTCTCAATTATTTGGCCGTTTCAATAAATATAGGAAACCATATTTTTTATCTAAAATAATCCATCTTTATTAATTAAATATGATCAGAGAATAAATTTATATATTCATGCTTCTAGTAATTTAGGTTGGAATCCTAATACCTCCACCAAATAAATATGTTTAAACCATATTGATTTGTAACTCTATACACAACCCACGAGTTTGTGTTACTTACCCAAAAATAGAAGTTAAACATATTTATACATATCCACATGCATCATATGCATGAGGTACATGAACACGTCATGTAAAATCATAGAGTTATATGAGATTGAAAAACTCCACATGAGTAATCCCGAAGCGATAGATAGCCAAACCCATTCACTTCCCTAGACAAGACAAGCCTCTAGGAAAGTAGGTGGTCCGACCCAAAGCCCCTCTACCCAAGGATACTTTACTCCAAAGAGCATTCAATTCATGACAACTCTAATACTTAATATACACAAAATAAATTCAACAACTAAATTCAAGTTCATAACTTCAATTACAAACCGAGGTCAAGGTAGATGAAAAACTAAATTCATTATCTTACCTAGAATGTAATGTAGTGATATATTCTAGAAGAAATTTATAAAATAATTACTTTGCTAATTAATATAGTTACTTTGATAATTAATATAGTTACTTCACTAATTAATATAGTTACTTCGCTAATTAATATAGTTACTTCGCTAATTAATACACTTACTTTGCTAATTAATACAATTACTTCACTAATTAATACAATTACTTTGCTAATTAATACAATTACTTCTCTAATTAATAAACTTACTTCGCTAATTACCATTAAGTAGTTGCCTAATTACCATTAAGAAGTTGCCTAATTAGAAATAATTAGAAATAATTAAAATTAATTAGTTTCCTAATTATAATTAATTTTTTCTAATTAATGAAGCCCCTAATTACACTAAATATAAGTTTCCTAATTAGAATTCATTAATTTCCTAATTAGAATTCATTTAATGCCTAATTACCATTAATTAGTTGCCTAATTACGATTAATTAGTTTCATAATTACCATTAATTAGTTTCCTAATTACCATTAATTAGTTTCCAAATTACCATTAATTAGTTGCCTAATTACCATTAATTAGTTGCACTTAATTAATTATAATTAATTAAACACCTCTAATTAAACACCTAATTACACTTAATTAAACAGCTAATTACACTTAATTAAACACCCAATTACACTTAATTAAACACCTAATTACACTTGATTAAACACATAATTACACTTAATTAAACACCTAATTACAATTAATTAAAAATCTAATTACAATTAATTAAACTCATAATTATAATTAATTAAACACCCAATTACAATTAATTAAACACCTAATTACACTTAATTAAACACATTATTACACTTAGTTAAACAACTAATTACAATTAATTAAACACCCAATTACAATTAATTAAACACCTAATTATAATTAATTAATTATCTAATTACAATTTATTAATTACCCAATTATAATCAATTAAACACCTAATTACAATTAATTAAACACCTAATTAAAATTAATTAATTACCAAATTACAATTAATTAATTACCTAATTACAATTGATTAATTACCTAATTATAATTAATTAAATACATAATTACAATTAATTAAACACCTAATTGCAATTAATTAATTACCTAATTACAATTAATTAAACACCTAATTACAATTAATTAAACACATAATTATAATTAATTAATTACATAATTACAATTAATTAATTACCTAATTACAATTAATTAAACACATAATTACAATTAATTAATTACCTAATTACAATTAATTAAACACATAATTATAATTAATTAATTACCTAATTACAATTAATTAATTACCTAATTATAATTAATTAAACACCAAATTACAATTAATTAAACACCTAATTACAATTAAGCAAACACCTAATTACCATTAAGTAAACACCTAATTACAATTAATTAAACACCTAATTACAATTAATTAACCACCCAATTATAATTAATTAACTACCTAATTACAATCAATTAAACATATAATTAAAATTAATTAAACACCTTATTAAAATTAATTAAACACCTAATTATAATTAATCAAACACTTAATTACTTAAAATAAACTATTACTATTTCTAAATATATTAGATTAATTATGAACTAAACAAATAAATAAATAAATTAACACACTAAACAAATTAAAAATTGGAATTACCTCAAATTTGTGGAAGGTGGTGATATTTCGAAGCACAATGGCTACAAGGATAAAGAGAGGTAGAGCACCGAGAGGAATTTAAGAGAGAATATCTGAGAGAATTTAGAGAGAGAGGGGTGATGTGGGAATGGGGTGTGGGAATGGGGAGGAGGGTGAACCCCCTTATATATGGTTTTAAGATCCAGGCGCCACTTGAAGTGGCACTGAACCATTTCGACACTTCAGCGCCACTTCAAGTGGTGGAAAATTCACAACGCCACTTGAAGTGGCGCTGTTCCAACCCAGTTTCCCAATTAAAAAAAACAGACCTATAAAAATAAAAAACAAAAAACAAAAGCCCTTATATGCCAATTGATCTGGCGTTCTGGATAGAAACTTCAAATTGCCAGATCAATCGGCGATTTGGATTGAAAAACACCAAAGCCCCTCATCATTTGGTGTTTTGGGTCCTTCCACGCCCCCACTATATTCATTTATTAATTATATATTTATTTTTATAAATAAATACATATTTATAAATAGATATTTATAATTATATATATATAATTATTTATATATTTATAATTATATTTCTCTATAATTGTAAATAAATATTTATATAAATAAATTTATATTTATAAATATTTATATAGATAAACTTTTTATTTGTAAATATTTATTTATAATTTATTACATGTTTAAAAATATTTTAAATTTATTTATAAATAAATAAATATTTATATTTATAATAATACAAATATAGATTTATAATTATCTTTATTAATTATATATTTCTTTATATAAATAATTTCATATTTATAAATATATATTTAAAATTATATATATATATTTATAATTATTTATATATTTATAATTCTATTTATCTATAATTGAAAATGAATATTTATATAAATAAATTTATATTTATAAATATTTATATAAATTTTTTATTTATAGATATTTATTTATAATTTATTATATGTTTAAAAATATTTTAAATTTATTTATAAATAAATAAATATATATATTTATAATAATATAAATATAGATTTATAATTATATAATTATAAATATATTTATATATATATTCATATATATATATATATAAATTTATAAAGATAGATTTATAATTATCTTTATTAATTATACATTTATTTATATAAATAAATCTGTATTTATAAATATATATTTATAATTATATATATATATATTTATAATTATTTATATATTTATATTTATTTATAATTGTAAATAAATATTTATATAAATAAATTTTTTATTTATAATTTATTATACGTTTAAAAATATTTTAAATTTATTTATAAATAAATATATATTAATATTTATAACAATATAAATGTATATTTATAATTATATAATTACAAATATATATATATATATATATACATAATTATATATATATATATATTTAAAGAGATAGATTTATAATTATCTTTATTAATTATATATTTATTTATATAAATAAATTCATATTTATAAATACATATTTATAATTATATATTTATATATATAAGTATTTTTAATTATCTAGCACACTGCTAAGGGCCCCTGCGTCCAACATATCACATAACATTGATACTGATATGATTTTTGTTAAGCAAACTCCTGGGCATGATGGTAGTGTAGGGTTTGGAAAACCAACTTGTGGGAGCTCTGGACTACCGATTATGCAGTTTGAACGTGATGGTGATTTATCTACTAGGTGGGTGGAGGAAGGAGAAAACCTTAGAGACATTCATTTATAGTGCACTGCTAAGAAATTACGGTCAGAAATTATTGTTGGGAATGATCAGAATGTAAGGGAGGGCGATTTGGTGTTTGATCAAGTTGCTTAAAAATCCATTGAGATTGGTTACAGGAAAGTGACTAATAAACATCCATAATCTGTCCTCAATAGAATGAAGTTGATTGAATATGATATTGCGGTGCAAGCTGCAGTGAATGATGCTTCAGGGTCATTTGTGACTATGGAACAACCTCTCACTCTTTCTGAACCAGAAGGGGATTGGTAGCATAAGAAGACTTAGAAACGAGGTCGACATCCGAAAAACTGTGAATGAGGATGTGGCGGGGATGACTGGGTTATAGGGCATGGCATGTCTACCAGGTCTTCTTCCAAGGATCTCACTCTGGAGTCGGTTAAACTCAAGGAAAAATACTTTGTGCTTTTTAATTAGAATAATTTGCAGTCCGAATGGGAATTTGCTGATGATCCCTCTGATCATGATTGTGGGGATGATCCCAGTCCCACCCATTTATAGTTTTCTTTTTTGGATGAGGATTTTTCCTTTGTTGATCTTATCCTTTCTTATTTTCATGTTATATCTTTTATTTTTCAATAAATTTTAGTAGGAGTAGGTTTGTCTGGATCCTGAACTCTTTCGGTATAAATATATATTTATATTTATAACAATATAAATATAGATTTATAATTATCGATAAATATAATTATAAATGTAACGTCACAGACCCATGCTTCCTAATTCAGTGCTAAAACATGCTGTGTATTTTTTTTATAAATGATAACTAAAAAAATACACAGTGCTTTATACAAAAGAGAACCTTTTTCAGTGTAGGTTCTGGAGGATTAGAAAACACCTTACATTTATTAGAGTTGAACAAAATAAAACAAATTCCTACTACGCCTCTGTGCGTGCTAACTCAAAAAGCATCGATGTCCGATTAAAAACTTATATGATTCATCTGCAAAACATTTAAAACACGGGATGGACATTTAATTTCCAAGTAGGGGTTTTGAAAATTATTGAAATACCTTTTATGAAATATTCCTTTTGAAAATAATTTTTTGATAAATGCTTTTGAAATTCTTTTGGTAAAAACATAAAATTACTTTTGGAAATACCTTTTGAAAACTTTATATAAAATTACTTATGCTTTAAAATACTATACCACTTTTGAAATTACTTAAGTTCAAATATTTATTTAAATATAACACGGTGTTTTTTAGAAAACATAACACAATTTTTTGAAAACAAAACACTATGGTCACTCAAAATATTGAAGGCTATCTTGGGCCTACCCATTCATAGAGGGATGAGTTCATTCCCATTTCCCTACTATATTTACAACGTTCAAGTGCCATATTTATAAAAAAACAATTTAAGCTTTATTTACTCATATATACTTTCAATAGAGTTTTTTATTTTAAAACTTGATACATAACAACAAACATTTGCATGTTTATATTTTAATTTATATACACACTTTCATAATAAATTTCTTTCAAAATAATGAAAATGAATTTCTTTACTTTCTAAAATTACTTATAATACATGGAATGAAAACTATACTTATCATTCATTTTAAACTCACAAAATTTATTTTGATAATATTTTCTTATCACTACAAATGAACATACATCAAATATTCAGTAAAAATGAAACTGATAGTTACATGACATGTCACGTATTATAGGAAATGGCTATATCTTATAATGAAATTGACATATATGAATGTATATAGGCTTCACACACATAGAATTATAAAATTTATTTATTAAAAACCACATCAAATAATATCGTTCTAGATGTGTAAAATCAAAGCTTATAACTTTGAATTTTAAACCCATAAATCATTTCTTTTAGAAACCAAAACCCACCCTACAAAGGTTCTTTTAAATTTTTTAAAACAAATAATGTTTGTATTTAAAACTACCTTTGAAAATTAAATAAAAATAAACAAGATTTTTATAATAAAATTATGATTAAAAATAGTAATCCCTTACCTTAACTGATTAACAAGAGGAGAAATATGGATCTTTGGTTCACCGAATGTAAGGAAATGTATATGTGAAAGTCGTAGGGGTTTTGCAGCTTATTTATAAGTAGAGTGATTCTCCTACAGACTGTGTTATTTTATGCCAATTGGATGAGGGGTTTTTAATAGCTATTTTGGTGTGCAACAAAAACCGAATGACATACAACTGTTTTGATTGACATATATGCATATTTTATATTCTCTTACTGATGTCTTGTTGTGCAAGCCGAATCGAAAAGGCGGACAACTCAATCGAATCTTATGACTAATGAAACACAACAAAGGCGGATATCTCAATCGAATGGCCAGTGACGTGAAATGCAAAACCAAGAGGCAAACAAATCAGATCTCCAGACCCAATCAAACAGTTGAAATGTGTAGCACTCAACTACTCATATAAACAAAGTTTAAATGAAATTCTATTAAGATGGTCATTTTTATAACTAATTAATAACTCCCTCATAATTATTTATAATTTTAAATTTTATAAACTAAAATTTAATTGTCATAAAATATATTAAAAATAACTACCACTATTTTAAACTAATAATTTAGAAACATAATATCTATCAACAAAACCATTTACAATTTTTATTTCAAAATAAAGTTTAATGACACACACACACACACCAACAGTTCTTACATCTCATTTTCATCTTTAAATTAAAAATTCTAACATTCATATTTATAATGGTCAAAATAAAAGTCTTATAAATATATACATTTAAGGGAATTCCAAACACACATAAAATTTTTGGATGCTCATTTTATTTCCCTTGAAATGGTGTTATATTTTCCTCTCAGTCTCAGTCTTATTTCTATTTTATGTGCTATAAATTTTCTGGTTATGATTGATTCATGTGATGTTCCCTACTTAGTTGACCTTGTTGTGATGTTTGGTGGATTTCTAGTGGTGTTAATATCAATCATAGTGGGTTTTACGGGTTAAATTTTGTATGGAATTAATGTATTAGCGGTGTATAAATATTTTTTTTACTATTTGTGTCTTTTATCAACCTTTTATTTATTTACTGCATTAATTAAATAAACAAAATAAAAAAATCATATAGAAACCTCGGGTGTTACATCCCCCCCTTAATTTAATTGCACCTTCGAAATTCGTTCGTCGGACTTTAGAAAATTATGAATTTCCACGTTCATATTTAAAGAATTTCTAAGGAAACTTTACTACCTAAAGAAACTTCTATCGCATAAAGTTTTTTCCCTTCAAAAGACAACATCTAATCTCCAAAGTTGTCTAGACCATTCCTCTAATATCAACTGTATCTCCCCAAACCCACGCTTCCAGATTTGGTGCTAAAACATGTTGTGTATTTTTTTTATAAATGATAACTGAAAAATACACAGTTGTTTATAAAAAAGATAACCTTTTCCGATCTAGGTTCTGAAGGATTAGAAAACACCTTACATTTATCAGAGTTTAACAAAATAAAATAAATTCATATTATGCTTCTATGCGCAATAACTCCAAAAGTGTCGATGTACAACTTAGATATTCTATGATTCCTGTGAAAAACATTTAAAACATGGGATGAGAATTTAATTTCTGAGTAGGGTTTTGAAAATCATTGAAATACCTTTTATGGAATCTCCATTTTGAAAATAAAGTTTTGAGAAATTATTTTGAAAATTCTTTTGGTAATAGCATAAGATTACTTTTAGAAATACCTTTTGAAAACTTTATTGAAAATTACTTACACTTTAAAATACTATACCACTTTTGAAATTACTTACATTAAAAAATTGCTTTAAATATAATCCATTGATTTTTAGAAAACATAACACAAGATTTTGAAAACAAAACATTATGGCCACTTGAAACATTGAAGGACATCTTGGGCCTACACACTTGATGAGGGATGGGTTCATTCCCATTTCCCTACCATATTTACAATGTTCAAGTGCCAATTTTATAAAAAAACAATTTAAGCTTGCTTTACTCATATATACTTTCACTGAAGTTTTTTCTTTTAAAAATTGACACATAACAACAAGCATTTACACGTTTATATATTAATTTATATACATACTTTCATAAGAAATTTCTTTCAAAATAGTGAAAATGATTTTCTTCACTTTCTGACATTACTTACAATACATGGAATGAAAAATATAGTTATCATTCATTTTCAACTGATAGAATTTAATTTGATAATATTTTTTTATAACGACATATGTACATACATCAAAGATTCAGTAAAAATGAAACTGATAGTTGCATGACATGTCACGTATTATAGGAAATGGCCATATCATATAATGAAATTGACATATATGAATATATATAGTCTTCACACACAAAAATGATAACATTTTTTTATTAAAAACCACAAAAAATAATAAATTTCTAGGTGCGTAAAATCAAAGATTATAACTTAGAATTTTAAACCCATAAATAATTTCTTTCAAAAACTAAAACCCAACCTAAAAAGGTTTTTTAAAAAATTTTAACGCACAAATAATGTATGTATTTTAAGCTACCTTTTCAAATAAAATAAAAATAAACATGATTTTTATAATCAAAATTGTGATTAAAAATAGTAATACCTTAACTTAACTAATTAACAAGAGGAGAAAGATGGATCTTTGGTTCACCGAACATAAGGAAATGTATATGTGAAAGTTTCAAGGGTTTTGTAGCTTATTTATAAGTTGAGTGCTTCTCTTACAAAATGTGTTATTTTATTCCAATTGGTTGAGGAGTTTTTAATAGCTATTTTTCCGTGCAATGAAAACTGAATGACATAAAACTATTTTGATTGACATATATGTATTTCTATATTCTCTTAATGATGTCTTTCCATGCAAGATCAATCCATTTTTTTTTGTGATAGATATGTATATATATTTTATATATGAAGATAAGGAACTAAATGACATTGGTGGTAGATACTCAGGACGATATATCATGGAAGACCAAGATCCACACCATTTTTTTATATTGTAGTGGAATGGATATTATTATTTTATCATGACGGGCAAAGATTTGGATTTGATTCAAAAATAAATTATGGTTTTACATGGATAGAAATGGAATTAAAGGGAAGGTATGCATTGAAGGGTTTCCTGGTTCGACTAATGGTTGAATACGATAGTGGAATTAGACGAACTTCATCAAATCCTTGTATTTCATTAAATCTTATCTACTGATTAAAAAAATTCATATGTTCCATGGAGAAAAATTACTGAGGGATGGTTAGATCTGTCGATCAAGTTTTTTGAATGATAGTTGCAGTAAAGGGAAATGCAGGATTGAGAAGATGATGCAGATGTGTTCAAAATAACATTTGTTGAATCGCACGACTAATGAAATACAACAAAGGTAGAAAACTCAATCGAATGGTCGGTGACGTGAAATACAAAACCAAGAGGCGGAAAAATCAGATATCCTAGACCCGATCGAACGGTTGAAATGCATAACGCTCAACTGCTCATATAAAAAAAGTTTAATGAAATTCTATTAACATGATCATTTTTATAACTAATTAATATTTCCTTCATAATTATTTATAATTCTAAATTTTAAAAACTAAAATTTAATTGTTGTAAAATATATTAAAAATAACTACCATAATTTTAAACTAATAATTTGGAAACATAATATTTATCAGCAAAACCATTTACTATTTTTTATTGCAAAATAAAGTTTAATATATATATATATATATATATATATATATATACACCAACGGTTCTTACATGCCATTGTCAACATTAAATTAAAAATCTTAACGGGCATTTTTATAATGGTCAAAATAAAAGTCTTATAAATATCTACATTTAAGGTCATTCCAAACATACATAAAATTCTTTGACATTTATTTTATTACCCTTGAAATTGTGTTATATGTTCTTCTCGGTCTTAGTCTTATTTCTATTTTATGTGCTCTAAATTTTATGGTTATGGTTGATTCATGTGATGTGTTCTACTTAGTCGGCCTTGTTGTGTTGCTTGGTGGATTTATAGTGGTGTTACTATCAATCATAGTGGGTTTGATGGGTTATTTTTTTATATATAATTGATGTATTAACAATGTATAAATAAATTTTTTACTATTTGTGTCTTTTATCAACATTTTATTTATTTACTGCATTAATTTAATAAATAGAATACAAAAAAGTGCATAGAAACCTGGGGTGTTAAATTCTCTCCCCCTTAATTGAATTAAACCCTCACAATTTATTTGTCAGACTTTAGAAAATTATGAATTTCCATCTTCAGAATTAAAGAATTTATAAGGGGACTTTACTACCTAATGAAACTTCTATCACGTAAATTTTGTTTTCCTTAAAAGAAAACATCTAATCTCCAAAGTTTTCTTGATTGTTCCTCTAATACCAACTGTAATGCCCCAAACCCATACTTTAATATTCAGTGTTAAAACATGTTGTGTATTTTTTTATAAATGATAACTGAAAAATACATAGTGCTTTATATAAAAGAGGTCATTTTCTGTTCTAGGTTCTGGAGGATTACACAACAACTTACATTTATCAGAGTTGAATAAAACAAAACAAATTTCTACTATGCTTCTGCGTGCTAACTCTAAAAGTGTCAATCTAAAACTTAAAGCTTCTATGATTCCTGTAAAAAACATATAAAACATGGGATGAACATTTAATTTTTCATTAAGGGTTTTGAAAATCATTTAAATACCTTTTACAAAATTTTCCCTTTAAAAATAAATTTTTGAGAAATGATTTTGAAATGATTTTGGTAATAACATACAATTACTTTTGGAATTAGATTTTGAAAACATTATTGAAAAATTACTTACACTTTAAATCACTATACCACTTTTTAAATTACTTACCTTCAAGAATTTCTTTAAATATAATCCAGGGATTTTTAGAAAACATAATGCAAGTTTTTGAAAAAAAACACTATGGATACTTGAAACATTGAAGGCTATCTTGGGAATACCCACTTGATGAGGGAGGGGTTCATTCCCATTTTCCTTCCATATTTACAATGTTTAAGTGCCAGATTTATAAAAAAATAGTTTAAGCTTCTTTTACTCATATATACTTTCTCATGAGTTTTTTTTCTTTTAAAACTTGATACATAACAACAAAAATTTACATGTTTATATTTTAATTTATATACATACTTTCATAAGAAATTTATTTCCAAATAGTTCAAAGGAATTTCTTTACTTTCTGACATAACTTACAATACATGGAATGAAAAATATAGTTATCATTCATTTTAAAATCACAAAATTTACTTTGATAATATTTTCTTATCACTGCATATGTATATACATTAAAGATTCAGTAAAAATGAAACCGATAGTTGCATCAAATGTCATGTATTATAGGAAATGGACATATCTTATAATGAAATTGACATATATGAATGTATATTGGATTCACGCCCAAAAAATGATAATATTTGTTTATTAAAAACCACATAAAATAATAGCGTTCTAGGTGCATAAAATCAAAGCTTATAACTTATAATTTTAAAATCATAAATCATTTATTTCAGAAACTAAAACCCACCCTACAAAGGTTCTTTTAAAATTTTTAAAGCACAAATAGTGTATTTATTTGAAACTTAATTTTCAAATAAAATAAAAAAACATGATCGTTATAATAAAATTGTGCTTAAATATAGTACTCCCTTACCTTAACTAATTATCAAGAGGAGAAAGATGGGTATTTGGTTCTTCAAACATAAGGAAATATATATGTGAAAGTTGTAGGGGTTTTGCAGCAAATTTATAAGCAAAGTGCTTCTCCCACGGACTGTGTTATTTTATGCCAATTGGTTGAGGGGCCTTTAATAGCTATTTTGTTGTGCAACAAAAACTAAATGGCATACACATATTTTGATTAACATATATGTATATTTTATTATCTCTTACTGACATCTTGTTGTGCAATCTGAATCCAAAATTGTTTTGTGATAGAGATGAATATATATTATATATATAAAGACAAGGAACCAAATGACATTGGTAGAAGATACTTAGGATGATATATCATGGAAGACCAAGATCCACGCCTTTTTTTTATATTGTACTCGTAATCTATGGTATGGATAATATTATTTTATCATGTTGATCAAATATTTGGATTTGATTCAAAAATAAATTATGGTTTGACATGGGAAAAAATAGAATCAAAGGGAAGGTCTGTGTTGAAGGGTTTCCTGGTTCGACTAAATGTTGAAGACGAAAGTGGAATTGGATGACCTTGAACAAATCCTACCATTTCATTAAATCTCATTCATTGATTAAAAAAATTCATATGTTCTGTGGAGAAAAATGACCGAGGTATGGTCGAATCTATCGATGAAGATTTTCGACTGACGATTGTAGTGAAGGGTGATGCGGGATTGAGCAGACTATATAGATGTGTCCAAAATCACATCGCTTGAATCGTATGGCTAATGAAATGCAACATAGGCTGACAACTCAATTGGTTGGTTGGTGATATGAAATGAAAAACCAAGAGGTGAACAACTCATATCTCCTAGACCTGATCAAACATTTGAAATGTGTAGCTCTCAAATACTCATATAAACAAAGTTTAAATGAAATTCTATTAACATGTTTATTTTTAAAACTAATTAATAATTCCATCATAATTATTTATAATTCTAAATTTTATAAACTAAAATATAATTGTCGTAAAATATATTAAAAATAACTACCACTCTTTTAAACTAATAAATTGGAAACATAATATTTATCCACAAAACCATTTACTATTTTTTGTTGCAAAATAAAGTTTAATAACACACACACACACACACACCAACGATTCTTGCATGTCATTGTCAACTTTAAAGTAAAAATTCTAATAGATATATTTATAATGGTCAAAATAAAATTCTTATAAACATCTACATTTAAGGGAATTCTAAACACACATAAAATTCTGTGATGTTCATTTTATTTCCCTTGAAATGGTGTTATATGTTCTTCTCATTTTCAGTCTTATTGCTATTTTATGTGTTATAATTTTTCTGGTTATGGTTGATTTATGTGATACGTGCTACTTAGTCGGCCTTGTTGTGCTGCTTGGTGGATTTATAGTGGTGTTACTATCACTCATGGTGGGTTTGATGGGTTAACTTTTGTATGGAATTGATATATTAGGTATGTATAAATAAAATGTTTACTATTTGTGTCTTTTATCAACATTTTATTTATTTACTGCATTAATTTAATAAATAGAATAAAAAAAACCACATAGAACCCTGGGGGGAGTTACATTCCCCCCCTAATTGAATTGCTCCCTCACAATTCGTTCTTCAGGATTTAGAGAATTCTGAATTACCATCTTTAGAATTAAGGAATTTATAAGGGGACTTTACCACCTAAAAAAACTTATATCACGTAAATTTTGTTTTTCTTAAAAGACAACATCTAATCTTCAAAGGTGTCTAGACCGTTTCTCTGATACCAACTAAAACACCTCGAACCCACTCTTCTGGATTTAGTTCTAAAACATGATGCGATTTGTTTATAAAAGATAACTGAAAAACAAACAGTTCTTTATATAAAACATGACCTTTTCTGGTCTAGGTTCTGGAGGATTACACAAAAATTTACATTTATCAGAGTTGAAAAAAATAAAACAAATGCCTACTATGCTTCCACGTGCACTAACTCAAAAAGTGTCAATGTCTGACTTAGAGATTCTATGATTCCCATGAAAAACATTTAAAACAAGGGATAGACATTTAATTGCCGAGTAAGGGTTTTAAAAATTGTTGAAATAACTTTTATGAAATCTACATTTTGAAAATAAATTTTTGAGAAATGATTTTGAAATTCTTTTGGTAATAGTATAAAATTACTTTTGGAAATACCTTTTAAAAACTTTATAGAAAATTACCTATGCTTTAAAATATTATAAAACTTTTGAAATTACTTACATTCAAAAATTGCTTTAAATATAATCCAATGATTTTAAAAAAACATAACACAAGATTTTGAAAACAAAACTCTATGGTCACTTGAAACATTGAAGACTATCTTGGGCCTAAACACTTTCTGAGGGATGGATTCATTCCTATTTCCCTACCATATTTACAACATTAAAGTGTTCGATTTATAAAAAAATAGTTTAAGCTTGCTTTACTCATATGTACTTTCACTAGAGTTTTTTTAAAACTTTATACCTAACAACAAACATTTACATGTTTATATTTTAGTTTATATACATACTTTCATAAGAAATTTATTCCAAAATAGTGAAAATAAATTTCTTTACTTTATGACATTACTTACAATACATGGAATGAAAAATATAATTATTATTCATTTTAAACTCACAAAATTTACTTGGATAACATTTTCTTATCACTGTATATGTACATACATCAAGGATTCAGTAAAAATGAAACCTATAGTTTCATGATGTGTCACATATTATAGGAAATAGCCATATCATATAATAAAATTGATATATATGAATGTATATAGGCTTCACACACTAAAAAAGATAACATTTATTTATTAAAAACCACATAAAATAATAGTGTTCTAGGTGCGTAAAATCAAAGGTTATAACATAGAATTTTAAACCCATAAATAATTTCTTTTGGAAACTAAAACCCACCCTAGAAAGGTTCTTTTAATTTTTTTTAAAACACAAATAATGTATTTATTTGAAACTACCTTTGCAAATAAATTAAAAATAAAAATGATCGTTATAATAAAATTGTGATTAAAAATAGTAATCCATTACCTTAACTAATTAACAAGAGGAGAAAGATAGATATTTAGTTTTCCAAACATGAGGAAATGTATATGTGAAAGTTGGAAGGGTTTTGAATCTTATTTATAAGCAGAGTGCTTCTCCTATAGACTGTTATTTTATGCAAATTGGTTGTGGGGTTTTAATAGCTATTTTTCAGTGTAACAAAAACTGAATGACATACAACTGTTTTGATTGATATATATGTATATTTTATATTATCTTACTGATGTCTTTCCATGAAATATGAATCCAAAATTTTTTGGTGATAGAGATGTATATATTTTTGTATATGAAGATAAGGAACTGAATTACATTAATGATGAATACTTAGGATGATATACCATGGAAGACCGAGATCTACCCCATTTTTTTTATATTGTAGCCGCAACCTATGGTATGAATATTATTATTTTATCATTCCAATTAAAGATTTGTATTTGATTCAAAAAGAAATTATGGTTTGACAAGGAGAGAAATGGAATCAAAGGGAAGGTCTGCATCAAAGGGTTTCCTTGTTCGACTACAGGTTAAATATGACAGTGG
The DNA here is from genome assembly GCA_963277665.1 of Viscum album. NCBI lineage: Eukaryota > Viridiplantae > Streptophyta > Magnoliopsida > Santalales > Viscaceae > Viscum > Viscum album. The sequence goes on along the minus strand of OY728163.1, from coordinate 74,681,070 downwards.
AATGGGACGACCTTGATCAAATCCTACCATTTCATTAAATCTCATCCATTGATTAAAAAAAATTCATATGTTATGTGGATAAAAACTACAGAGGGTTGTTCGGATCTGTCGATCAAGATTTTCGACCGACGGTTGCAGTGAAGGGTGATGCAGGATTGAGTGGATGACATAGATGTGTTCAAAATTACATCTGTTGAATTGTATGACTAATAAGACACAAAAAAGGCTGACAACTCAATCGAATAGTCGGTGACATGAAATGAAAAACCAAGAGGCGAACAACTCAGATATCCTAGACCGAATCGAACTATTGAAATGCGTAGCGCTCAACTGCTCGTATAAACAAAGTTTAAATGAAATTCTATCAACATGGTCATTTTTATAACTAATTAATAATTCCCTAATAATTATTTATAACTCTAAATTTTAAAAACTAAAATTTAATTATCGTAAAATATATTAAAAATAACTACCACTCTTTTAAACTAATAATTTGGAAACATAATATTTATCAACAAAACCATTTAATATTTTTATTACAAAATAAAGTTTAATAATATATATATATATATATATATATATATATATATATATATATAAAACAATAGTTCTTACATGTAATTTGCAGATTTAAATTAAAAATTCTAACGGACATATTTTTAATTGTCAAAATAAAAGACTTATAAATATCTACATTTAAGGGAATTCTAAACACACATAAAATTCTTTGACGTTCATTTTATTGCCCTTTAAATGGTGTTATATATTCCTATGATTCTCAGTCTTATTGCTATTTTATGTGATATAAATTTTCTGGTTATGGTTGATTCATGTGATGTGCACTAATTAGTCGGACTTTTTGTACTGATTGGTGGATTTCCAATGGTGTTACTATCAATCATAGTGAGTTTGATGGGTTAACTTTTGTATGGAATTGATGTATTAGCAATGTATAAATAAAATGTTTACTATTTGTGTATTTTATCAACCTTTTATTTATTTACTGCATTAATTTCATAAACAGAATTCAAAAAAAAAATCTCATAGAAACCTGGGGTGTTACATTCTCCCCCCTAAATGAATTGTGCCCTAGAAATTCATTCATTGGAATTTAGAAAATTCTAAATTTCCATATTCTGAATTAAAAAATTTCTAAGTGGATTTTACTACCTAAAGAAACTTCTACCTTATAATTTTTTTCCTTAAAAGATAAAAACTAATCTCCAAAGTTGTCTAGTCTATTCCTTTAATACCAACTATAACACCCCGAACGTATGCTTCTGGATTCAGTGATAAAACATGTTGTGTATTTGTTTTATAAATGATAACTGAAAAATACATAGTGCTTTATACAAAATGGGAACTTTTACAGTCTAGGTTATAAGGGATTAGACAAAAACTTACATTTATTAGAGTTGAACAAATGTCTACTATGATTTCGTATGTGCTAACTCCAAAAGCACTAATTTTTGACTTAGAGATTCTATGATTCCTATGAAAAACATTTAAAACATGGGGTGAAAATTTAATTGCCCAATAAGGGTTTTAAAAATTTTTGAAATACCTTTTACGAAATCTTCCTTTTAAAAATAACTTTTTGAGTAATTATTGTGAAATTATTTTGGTAATAACATAAAATTAATTTTGGAAATACCTTATTAAAACTTTATAGAAAATTAATTACACTTTAAAATATGTTAAATTTACTTTTCATATTAAATTGATATTTTTTTCTTGACTATTATTATGCTCAAAGTTATTTTTATTTCTGATCATTTACACCATGGAGATCCGAGAGAGGATCCCTTCTATTTTGGCCATTGATTGCGCACCGCCCTTCACATCTAGGGCGTTTGATTGGTTTGTGCGATTTTGCAGACCGCTGCTTGGGTTGTTTGGACTGTGTATTCATGGAAGCCTTTCTTTAGGGCATGTGGTTATGTGGTTTTAGGCTTGTTTTCATTTTCCTCTTTTCCCTTGTAGGCATGTCATCTGGTGTAGAATATTTTGAGATCCAATTTTTTCAACGCTGCTGAAGCCACTGGAGGAATTATTTCGCACCGCTAGATCCTCATCTCCCATACACCAAATCAGAGTCTTCCGGCACAATGACTTAAGATCCAGTATTCTCTGTGTCAAGCCACTCCAGATCTAAGAGGTTTCTTGGAACACAACGCCACTCCAAGAGGTTTCTGACCACACCAGTCTAGATCGAGCATCCTCAATCCATGCTGCTCAAGAACAGAGGTCTCTGGTCTCGTCGTCTTTAGATCTAGGTGTTTTCCGGGCATAACAGCTCTAGATCTGGTGTTCTCCAGTCATGCTACTCCAGATCTGATGTTCTTTAGTCCTTCATGACTCCCGATCCAGTGCTTGAAGAGATCTAGATAGTTGAACCTATTGTGGTCTGACGTTGTGAGTATTTCTTCTCACTCCTTGCTTCGTATTTGTGCAGATTTAATTATTGTCTAAGGATGTATGTTGTTGTTTCTACTGGTAGATTCTACCATTGATGTTAGCCCTTTGTAATCTATTTTTATTTGAGCATTTAATAATGAAAGCATGTGTGGTGGTGTTATTGTCATTGAGTAGGGCTCAAAAGGGTTCTGAACTATGTAAATCCTAGTGTTTTTTGTTCACTGCTTAATCTTTCTTACTTTGGCGCTCACTAGTTTTGCTAATCATCACTTCCAAGTTCTATTTCTATCATTTTCAGTGTTTTCAATTTATTTTTTTGTTTTAAAAATTTCATTGAGTCTATTTGTTTATTCAGTGGTCCTCAGATTATATTGTTGGGGGTTGTTTTCGCATTTTCCCCCACAATATAGTGGTATCAGAGGGATCTAAATAAATAATGGCATTTAAAAAATAAAAAATTGAAAAATTTTACGGAAAAAATGACTTTAATTTATATCAGTTAAAAATGCAAGCCTTGTTATATCAGAAAGGGCTACAAGACGCCCTTTGTGAACTTAAGAAACCCCACGTGAGTATGTTCACTAATGGACAAAAAGTGAAAACCTATTCAGATGTCCCTCCTGATGTTTTGATGAAAGCCCATAGCTCTTTGACCTTATCTTTAGGTGATAAAGTCCTAAAAGAGGTCCTGTATGAGACTTCTTCAACTAGTATTTGGTCCACGCTTGAAAATATTTATATAACAACCTCTTTAATTGGCCGTTTACATAAGAAGCCCAAATTGTACACCTTCAAGATGCGTCCTAGAATGGCCATCCATACACATATTGATGAATTCAATAAAACATTATTAGAGCTATCCAATATAAATGTAAATATTGTAGATGATAACCAAGCCATCATACTTTTAATTTCTTTAGTCAGTTCATATGAACACGTAATTGATGCTATGATGTATGGTAGAGATTCCTTGACCTTAGAAGAAGTCAAGTCTTCCTTGCTTTCACATGAGTTGCGTAGAAAGGCTAAGGTTAAGCCTAAAGTTGAGGGTCTGAATGTGAGGGGTTGTTTGGAGTTTCGAGGGAAGAAGAAAGGTAAAGGGAGGAAGGTAAGCAAGAGTTATAGGCAGTCCTAGGAACACTGGTCTAAACCCAAGTTGAATGGGGGGGGGGGGGTTAACTATTTCCACTATGGAAAACCTGTGCATATTATAACCAAATGCAATGAACTAAAATCTAGTAAGCCTTCTAAATAATCTACTAATCATTCACTCTTTGTTGACTAAGGATATGAAAGTGATGAGGTGTTATGTGTGTCCCGCGATACTCTTGATGCCGAGTGGGTTATAGACTTGGAATATTCTTTCCATATGCACCCAGATAGGATTTCTTTTTCTATCTTGGTTGAAGGAGTTGAAGGAGAGGTTGTTCTAGGTAACAACAAGAGATGTTGCATCATGGGTAAAGGTTCTGTTATGCTAGAGATCTCAGATGATTCTCTTGTCACCTTGTTGGATGCGAGATGGGTTCAAGATTTACACCAAAATCTTATCTCATTAGGTGTGCTAGATCAGATAGGTTTTACCTTTAAGTATAATTCTGGTTGTCTTAAAATCTCCAAGGGAGCTCTTAGGGTGCTTAAAGGATCCTTTCTAAATGGGTTGTATGTGTTGGATGGAAGAATACATGTCAAATAGTTGGGAAACACCAATGTCACTAGCAATGACAACACTATGCTTTGGAATAAATGTCTAGGACATGTAAGCGCTAAAGTCTTGGATGAATTGAGCAAGAAAGGGATTCTCACTCGAGTTACACCGAGTAACTTACCCTTTTGTGAATATTGTGTCATGGGTAAGTCTAAAAGATTCAGTTTTCAAAGTTCCAGCTTTAAAGCTAGTCACCTACTTGAGTACGTTCACTCTGATTTGTGGGGACCTCCTAGGAATACCTCCCATGGTGGAGGCTCCTACATTGTCACTTTTATAAACGACTTTTCTCATAAAGTCTAGGTCTACATTTTGAAAAATAAAGATGACATCTTCGAGGTGTTTAAAACTTGAAAAGATTCTATAGAAAACCAATCTGGGAAGAAGTTGAAAGCTTTAAGGACCGATAATGGTCTTGAATACCTATCTACTGAGTTTATCAAATTTTTTAAAAATTAGGTAATTTTGAGACACCAAAATGTGAGCCATACTCCTTAGAAGAATGGTCTAGCTGAGTGTATAAACCGTACCATTCTTGAGTGGGTTTGTAATATGATTTCATGCTTGGGCCTGCCCAAATCCTTTTGAGAAGAAGTTGTCAATAGGGCATTTTACTTAATAAATAGGTGCCCCTCATCAACCAACGACTTTAAGACTTCTATTGAATTATAGAGCAATCAACACCATCCTATGAGCATCTTAGGGTTTTTAGATGTAATACCTATTTTAATGTTAAGGATGATAAACTTGATCCTAGAGCTGTCAAGTGAATCTTTATAGGATATCCTACTGGGGTGAAGGGATATATAATTTAGGCAGATAAACTCGGCTTTCAAAAGTGCATAATTAGCTAGGATGTGGTATTTCAAGAGTCTATACCTGCCAGAGTCCAACATCCCACTGATGAAAGTGGTGATCCTTCTTAGAAGAGGGATCTCGAGGTTGTTCCTCCCAGTGTTAGTGAGTCTCTTGTTAAGACTCTCTCTACCTCTCAGGTGCCCCTTTCTCAGCCTCATCCATAATATGGGTCTGATTCTGATGATGCTACTGATGATGGAGAACCTAGTGACCTTAGGGGTTATCAGCTCACTAGGGATAGGTAGAGGAGAGTCATTATACCTCATCCTAGGTACAACTATGTTGATATGGTTGCCCTTATCTTAAATGTGGTAGTGGATATTGGTGGAGTAGATCCCCAAAGCTACAATCAAGCTATCAATGACAACAACTCTAAGCATTGGATTTCAACTATGGAAGAGGAGATAAAATCCCTAAGAAAGATCCATACTTTATCCATAGTCAATAAACCATCTACTACCAAGGTGATTGGATATAAATGGATATAAAAAAAATTAAAGAATACAATACTGCATGAAATAAAATTAAATCCAAAGAAAGACTTTTAGCTAAAGGATTCCTTTAAAGAGAAGAAATTTCTTACTTAGAAATTTTTTCTTCTATAGTGAAACATTATTCTATAAGAATTCTTCTTGCATTTGCTGCCCATTTAGACTTTCATATAAAACAACTAGATGTCAAAACCGCTTTCTTTCATAGTGATTTATATGAAAAGTTATACATGAAGCCTCATGCTATTTTTGAACATGAATTTAAATCTAACCAAGTTTGTTTTATTAATAAATCATTATATGGATTAAAGAAAGCTTCAAGTAAATGGTACAAAAAGTTTGATTCATTTATGTTAGAAAATGGTTTCAGTAGGAGTTAGTTTGACGTATGTGTTTATTTTAAATCTATTAAAAATGTATGCTTTATTTACTACTTTATGTAGATGACATGTTACTCATTTTTAGTGACATGAAATTAATCACCCATATGAAAATTAAATTGAATTTGGATTTGGAAATGAAGGATCTAGGCTGTGCTTAGCAAATTCTGGGCATGGAAATTATTAGGGATAAGAAGCATGGACTTATATATGTATCTCAACATGCCTATATCCTTCAAGTGCTTAAGAGTTATTTGTTTGATTCTTTGAAACCTGTTAGTGTTCCTTTAGGTAATCATTTTAAATTGTCTTTATCTTAGCCACCTACCAAAACTTTTGATATTGAATACATGAGTAGATTCCCATATGCTAATGTAGTGAGTAGTATTATGTATGTTATGATTTGTACTCGACCAGATATTGCCTTTTCTATCCATACTTTGAGTAGGTTTATGGAAAATCCAGGCATCCCACACCATCATGATCTTAAATGGTAGTTGAGGTTCATTTATTCTACTCTATCTCTTTCAATTTTATATGGTAAGAATGTTAATTCATCTGAATTAGTGACTGGTTATGTTGATCCTGATTACGCTGAAAATGTTGATACTATGAAATCACTAACTGGTTGTGTATTTACTACACATGGAGGACCTATATCATGGGAGTGAAATATGTAGTTAGTGGTGGCCCTCTCAACCATTGAAGTGGAGTATATTGCACTGACAAAAGACATAAAAGAATCCATATGGCTCAAGGGTTTGATTTTTGGACTTGGTGTTAGTAATTCTATTATTACTGTGCATTGTGATTCTCAATCTTCCCTTTATCTGTCTAAAAATTTAGTATGCCATGGTAGGTCTAAAAACATATAAATTAGGATTCATTTTATTACAGAGGTTATTAAAAGTGGAGCAGTCTGTGTCACTAAGATACACACGGATGAAAATTCATCCGATAGTTTGACTAAAGCTGTGACTTTATTCAAGTTCAAGCACTTTTTAGATATCTTGAACTTGTCTCCTCTTGAATAAATTTATGTGCAAGGACATAACCAATTTTATATGAAAATGGTGGAGATTTTTTAATTTTACTTTTCATATTAAATTTCCATTTTTTTAGTATTATTCTACGCAAAGTTTTTTTTATTTATTCTCATTTACACCATGGAAATACGGGAGAGGATCCCTTCTATTCAGGCCATTGATTGCGCACCACCCTTCACATCCAGACCATCCTTTTGGTTTGAGCAGTTTCACAGACCGTTGCTTGGGTTGTTTGGACATTGGAGTTGTGGAAACCTCTCTTTGGGGCATGTGGTTATGCAGTTTTAGGGTTGTTTTCATTTTCCTCTTCCCTTGTAAGAAATTTCGTTCGATATAGAATATTTTGAGATCCAATTTTTTCAACACTACCGATTCCACTAAAGGAATTATCTCATGTCGTTGGATCCTCATCTCCCATACACCAAATTAGAGTCTTCCTACAAAACCACTCAAGATCTGATCTTATCCACGTCAATCTGCTCTAGATCCAGGAGGTTTCCAGGCATGCGATGCCACTCAAGGAGGTTTCTAACCACGCTGGTCTAGATTCAACTTCCTCTGCCCATACTGCTCAAGAACAGAGGTCTCCAGTCTCACCGTCTTCAGATTCGAGTGTTTTTTGGGTGCATCGTCTCTCGATCCGGCATTCTTCGTTCGCGTAACTTTGAATCCAACTTTCTCCAGTCCCACACAACTCCCGATTTGGTGCTTGAAGAGATTTGGACAGCCGTACCTATTGTGGTCCGATGTTATAAGTATTTATTCTCCATCCTTGCTTTGGATTTGTGCAGATTTGATTGTTGTCTAAGGATGTATGTTTTTGTTTCTAATGGTAGATTCTGCCATTGTTGTTAGCCCTTTGTAATCTATTTTTCTTTGAGATTTTTATAATTATTTATGTATTTATAATTATTTTTATCTATAATTGTAAATAAATATTTATATAAATATTTTATTTATTTATAAATATTTATTTATAATTTATTATATGTTTAAAAATATTTTAAATTTATTGATAAATAAATAAATATTAATATTTATAAAAATATAAAAATATATTTATAATTATATAATTACAAATATATTTATATATATACATAATTATACATATATATATATATATATTTATAAAGATATATTTAGAATTATATATTTATTTATATAAACAAATTATATTTTTAAATATATATTTATAATTATATATATATATATATAAGTATTTATAATTATCTAGCACACTGCTGAGGGCCCCTGCATCCAACATATCAGATAACATTGATACTGATATGATTTTTGTTAAGAAAACCCCTACACATGATGACAGTGCAGGGGTTAGAGAACCAACTTGTGGTAGCTTTGGACTGCCAATTGTGTAGTTTGAATGTGATGGTGATTTATTTACTAGGTGGGTGGAGGAAGGGGAAAACCTTGGAGACATTCATTTACAGTGCACCGGTATAAAATTATGGTCAGAAATTATTGCTAGGAATGAGTAGAATGTAAGGGAGCGCGGTTTGGTGTTTGATCAAGTTGCTCAAAAATCCACTGAGATTGGTAACAGGAAAGTGACTGATAAACATCAATCACCTATCATGGATAGAATGAAGTTGATTGAATATGATATTGTGGTGCAATATGCAACAGATAATGCTTCAAGAGTCATTAGTGACTCTATGGAACAACCTCTCACTCTTTTTGAACTAAAGGGAATTGGTAGCATAAGAAAACTTGGAAACGAGGTTGGCATCTGAAAAATTGTGGACTAGGACGCGGTGGGGATGAATAGGTTGCAGGGTGTGGCCGGTCTTCTAGGCCTTCTTCCAAGGATCTCACTCTGGAGCAAGTTAAACTTAGGTAAAAGTATTATGTACTTTTCAATCAAAAGAATTCGCAGTCCAAATGATAATCTGCTGATAATCCCTCTAATTAGGATTAAGGGGATGATCCTAGTTCCACACATTTGTGGTTTTATTTTCTAGATGAGTATTTTTCCTTTTTTGATATTATCCTTTCTCCTTTTCATGTTCTATCTTTTATTTTTCAATAAAATTTGGTAGGAGAATGTTCGTCTGGTTCCTGAACTCTTTCAGTATAAATATATATTTATATTTATAACAATATAAATATAGATTTATAATCATCGATAAATATAATTATAAATGTAATGTCCCGAAACCACGCTTCTAGATTCGATGATAAAACATGCTGTGTATTTATTTTATAAATGATAACTGAGAAATACACAGTGCTTTATACAATAGAGAACCTTTTCTGGTCTAGGCTTTGGAGAATTAGACAACCCCTTACATTTATCAGATTTCAAAAAAATAAAACAAATTTCTACTACGCTTCTGCACATGCTAACTTTAAAAGCATCGATGTCAGACTTAAATTTTCTATGATTCCTATGAAAAATATTTAAAACACAGGATGAACATTTAATGCCCAATAAGGGATTTGAAAATTATTGAAATACCTTTTACACAATATCCCTTTTGAAAATAACTTTTTGAGAAATGCATTTGAAATTATTTTGGTAATAGCATAAAATTAAATTGGGAAATAACTTTTGAAAAATTTATAGAAAATTAGTTACGCTTAAAAATACTAGACCACTTTTAAAATTAATTATGTTCAAAAATTACTTTAAATATAATCCAGTGTTTTTTTGAAAACATAACACAAGATTTTGAAAACAAAATACTATGGCCACTCGAAACATTGAAGGCTATCTTGGATCTATCCACTTGTTGAGGGATAGGTTCATTCCCATTTCCCTACCATATTTACAACGTTCAAGTGCCAGATTTATAAAAAAACAGTTTAAGCTTGTTTTACTCATATATACTTTCACTGAAGTTTTTTATTTTAAAACTTGATACATTTTAGTTTAAGAGATGAATCCTTGGTCCAAAAAGACCAAAGCACAATTATTATCAATTTTTTTTACAGGAGTCTAAAATATGGGATCATATTACAATCTTTTTCATGTAAGGAAATAAGATCAATGGGGAGGTCTTCGAACCAGGTGATATCTTGATTTACTCCCATGTTGGCAAGGCTATATACAACCGTATTAGCTTCTTTATAAACATGAGTAATGATATAATTGAGATCGATAGGTGAACGGGCGCATTCCATCCAACGAGTAGTAATCGGACAAGCAAGATGAATAATGCCATTCCAAATCACTTACAATACATGGAATGAAAAATATAGTTATCATTAATTTTAAAATCACAAAATTTACTTTGGTAATATTTTCTTATCACTGTATATGTACATACATCAAAGATTCAGTAAAAATGAAACTGATCGTTGCATGAAAAGTCATGTATTATACGAAATGAACATATCTTATAATGAAATTTACATATATGAATGTATATAGGCTTCGCACACATAAAATGATAACATTTGTATATTAAAAACCACATAAAATAATATTGTTCTAGGTGTGTAAAATCAAAGATTATAACATAGAATTTTAAACGCATAAATCATTTCTTTCAGAAACCAAAACCCACCCTACAAAGTTTTTTTTTAAAATTTTAAAAACACAAATAATGTATGTATTTGAAACTACCTTTGAAAATAAAATAAAAAACAAACATGATTATTATAACAAAATTGTGATCAAATCCTACAATTTCATAAATTCTCATCCGTTGATTAAAAAAAAATTCATATGTTATGTGGAGAAAAATGACCGAGGGATAGTCAGATATGTAGATCAAGATTTTCGACCGATGGTTATAGTGAAGGGAAATTCGGGATTGAGCGGACGACATAGATGTGTTCAAAATTACATCTGTTGAATCATATGACTAATGAAACACAACAAATGTGGATAGCTCAATCGAATGGTCGGTGATGTGAAATACAAAACCAAGAGGTGGACAACTCAGATCTCTAGACCCGATCAAATGGTTGAAATGCGTAGTGCTCATCTGCTCATATAAACAAAGTTAAAATAAAATTCTATTAACATGGTCATTTTTATAACTAATTGATAATTCCCTCATAATTATTTATTATTCTAAATTTTATAAACTAAAATTTAATTATTGTAAAATATATTAAAAATAACTACCACTCTTTTAAACTAATAATTTGGAAGAATAATATCTATCAGTAAAACCATTTACTACTTTTTATTGCAAAATAACATTCAATAATATATATATACACACACCAATGATTCTTACATGTAATTTTCAACTTTAAATTAAAAATTCTAATGGAAATATTTATAACGGTCAAAGTAAAATTCTTATAAATATCTACATTTAAGAGTATTCTAAACGAACATAAAATTTTTCAACGTTCATTTTATTGACCTTGAAATGGTGTAATATGTTACTCTCGGTCTCAGTCTTATTTCTATTTTATGTGTTATAACTTTTTTGGTTATGGCTGATTCATGTGATGTGCCCTACTTAGTTGGCCTTGTTTTGCTACTTGGGGGATTTCTAGTGGTGTTACTATCAATCATAGTGTGTTTCATGGGTTAAATTTTGTATGTAATTGATGTATTAGTAGTGTATAAATAAAATGTTTACTATTTGTGTCTTTTACTAACCTTTTATTTATTTACTTCATTAATTAAATAAACAGAATACAAATAAAAAATCACATAGAAACCTGGGGTTTTACATCCCCCCTTAATTAAATTCCACCCTTGCAATTCGTTCGCTGGACTTTAGAAAATTCTTAATTTCCAGGTTCAAAATTAAAGAATTTCTAAGGGGAATTTACTACCTAAAGAAACTTCTATCATGTAAATTTTGTTTTCTTCAAAGGACAACATCTAATCTCCAAAGTTGTCTAGACTGTTCCTCTGATACCAACTATATCGCCCCGAACCCACCCTTCCAGATTCGGTTCTAAAACATGCTGTGTATTTTTTTTATAAACTATATATGAAAAATACAGAGTGCTTTATACAAAAGAGGAACTTTTCTAGTCTAGGTTACATAATATTAGATAACACCTTACATTTATCAGAGTTGAACAAAATAAAACAAATGCCTACTACCCTTCCGTGAGTGCTAACTCCAAAAGCATTGATGTCTGACTTAGAGATTCTATGATTCTTGTGAAAAAAATTTAAAACATGGGATGATCATTTAATTTCCCAGTAGGGTTTTGGAAATAGTTGAAATATTTTTTTACGAAATCTCCGTTTTGAAAATAAATTTTTGAGAAATGATTTTGAAATTATTTTAGTAATAGAATAAAATTACTTTTGGAAAAACCTTTTTAAAACTTTATTGAAAATTACTTATGCTTTAAAATACTATACCACGTTTTGAAATTACTTACGTTCAAAAATAAATTTAAATAAGATCCAGTGATTTTTAGAAAACATAACCTAAGATTTTGAAAACAAAATACTATGGCCACTTGAAACATTAAAGCCCGCCTTGGGCCTACCAACTTTCTGAGGTATGGTTTCATTCCCATTTCCCTTACCATATTTAAAAATTTCAAGTGTTGGATTTATAAAGAAATAGTTTAAGCTTTCTTTACTCATATATACTTTTGTTGGAGTTTTTTATCTTACAACTTGATACATATCAACAAACATTTACATGTTTATATTTTAATTTATATAATTTTTTTGGGCCAAAGACTCATTTATTATTTAAAGAAAATCAAAGACCTCTTTTAATTGGGTATAGGGAGACCCATTACATAGCCCGAAGACCCAGAGGGCATTTATCCAATTACATGGCCCGTAGGCCCAAATTTTTGTCCCAAGGCCCATTTTATGAATAGTACTGCTTCAATACTCCACCTGCTACAGTACTGCACAATATCCGCCACTGCTATAGTCCCCTTCCACTGCTACAGTGCCCATCGTTGCTACAGTGCCACCGCTGCATATATACATACATCAGAGATTTAGTAAAAATGAAACTAATAGTTGCATGAAATGTCATGTATTATAGGAAATGGCCATATCTTATAATGAAATTCACATATATGAATGTATATAGGCTTCAAAAACATAAAATGATAACATTTTTTTATTGAAAACCACATAAAATATTAGATTTATAGGTGCATAAAATCAAAGCTTATAACATAGAATTTTAAACCCATAAAATATTTTCTTTCAAAAATTAAAACCCACCCTAAAAAGGTTCTTTTAATTTTTTTTAAAAAAAAATAATGTATGTATTTGAAACTACCTTTAAAAATAAAATAAAAATAAACATGATCATTATAATAAAATTGTGATTAAAAATAGTATTCCCTTACCTTAAAAGATTAACAAGAGGAGAAAAAATGGATCTTTGGTTCATCGAATGTAAGGAAATGTATATGTGAAAGTTTCAATGTGTTTGCAGCTTATTTATAAGAAAAGAGATTCTCCTACGGACTGTGTTATTTTATGCCAATTGGTTGAGGGGTTTTTAGTAGCTATTTTGCTGTGTAACAAAAACCGAATGACATACAACTATTTTTATTGACATATATGTATTTTTATATTCTCTTACTGATGTCTTTCCATGCAATCCAAATCCAAAATTGTTTTGTGATAGAGATGTATATATATTTTATATATGAAGGTAAGGTACCAAATGACATTGGCGACGAATACTCAGGATGATATATCATGGAAGACCGAGCTCCACATCATTTTTTAATACTTTAGACGCAACATATGGAATGGATATTATTATATTATCATGAAGGTCAAAGATTTAGATTTGATTCAAAAAGAATTTATGGTTTGACATGGATAGAAATGGAATCAAAGGAAAGGTCTACGTTGAAGGGTTTCCTAATTCGACTATAGTTTGAAGATGATAGTAGAATTGGACGACCTTGATGAAATCCTACCATTTCATTAAATCTGGTCAATTAATTAAAAAAAATTCATATGTTATGTGGAGAAAAATTATAGAGGGTTGGTCAGATCTGTCGATAAATATTTCTGACCGATGGTTGCAGTGAAGGGTGATGTGAGATTGAGGAGATGACGTAGATGTGTTCAAAATCACATCTATTGAATCGTACGACTAATGGAATGCAATAAAGGTGGACAACTCAATAGAATGGTTGGTGACATGAAATGCAAAACCAAGAGGCGGACAACTCAGATCTCCTAAACCCAATTGAATGATTGAAACGTGTAGTGCTCAACTACTTATATAAATAAAGTTTAAATGAAATTCTATTAACATGGCCATTTTTATTACTAAATAACATTTCCCTCATAATTATTTATAATTAAAAATTTTAAAAACTATAATTTAATGGTTGTAAAATATATTAAAAATAACTACAACACTTTCAAATTAATAATTTGGAAACATAATATGTATCAACAAAACCATTTACTATTTTTTGTTGCAAAATAAATTTAATAATATATATACACACACACCAATGGTTCTTACATGTCATTTTCAAATTTAAATTAAAAATTCTAAGAGACATATTTATAACGGTCAAAATAAAATTATTATAAATATCTACATTTAAGGGAATTCCAAACACACATAAAATTTTTCGACGTTCATTTTATTACCCTTGAAATGGTGTTATATGTTCCTCTTGGTCTTAGTATTATTTCTATTTTATGTGCTATAACTTTCCTGGTTATGTCTGATTCATGTGATGTGCACTACTTAGTCGAACTTATTGTGGTGCTTGGTGGATTTCCAATGGTGTTACTATCAATCATAGTGGGTTTGATGGGTTAGATTTTGTATGGAATTGGTGTATTAGTGATGTATAAATAAAATGTTTACAATTTGTGTCTTTATCAACCTTTTATTTATTTACAACATTAATTTAATAAATAGAATACAAAAAAAAAATGCATAGAAACCTGGGCTGTTACATTCTCTCCCCTTAATTGAATTGCTTCCTCACAATTCATTCATCGGACTTTAGAAAATTTAGAATTTCCATCTTCACAATTAAATAATTTATAAAGATACTTTACTACCAAAAGAAACTTCTTTCACATAAATTTTTTCCCTTAAAAGACAACATCTAATCTTCAAATTTGTCTAGACCATTCCTCTAATACCAACTGTATCATCCCGAACCCACGCTTCCAGATTTGGTGATAAAACATGCTATAATTTTTTTTTATAAACAATAACTGAAAAATACAGAATACTTTATACAAAAGAGGACCTTTTCTGGTCTAGGTTATGGTGGATTAGAAAACACCTTACATTTATTAGAGTTGAACAAAATAAAATAAATGCTTACTACCCTTCCATGCACACTAACTAAAACAGCATTGATGTCATACTTAAAGCTTCTATGATTCCTATAAAAAACATTTAAAACATGGGATGAGCATTTAATTTCCCAGTAATGGTTTTGAAAATCGTTGAAATACCTTTTTACGAAATCTCCCTTTTGAAAATAACTTTTTTAGAAATGCTTTTGAAATTATTTTGGTAATAGTATAAAATTAATTTTGGAAATAACTTTTGAAAACTTTATTAAAAATTACTTATGCTTTAAAATACTATACCACTTTTGAAATTACTTACGTTCAAAAATTAATTTAAATATAATCCAATGATTTTTAGAAAACATAATGCAAGGTTTTGAAAAAAACATTACGGTCACTCGAAACATTGAAGGCTATCTTGGGTCTACCCACTTTCCAAGGGATGAGTTCATTCCCACTTCCCTACTATATTTACAATTCTCAAGTTTCAGATTTATAAAAAAATATTTTAAGCTTGCTTTACTCATATATATTTTCACTGGAGTTTTTTCTTTTAAAACATGATAAATAAAAACAAACATTTACACGTTTATATTTTAATTTATATGCATACTTTCATAAGAAATTTCTTGAAAAATAGAGAAATGAATTTATTTACTTTCTGACATTACTTACAATACATGGAATAAAAAATATAGTTATCATTAATTTTAAACTCACAAAATTTACTTTGATAATATTTTCTTATCACTACATATGTATGTACATCAAAGATTTAGTAAAAATGAAACCAATAGTTGCATGAAATGTCATGTATTATAGAAAATGGCCATATATTATAATGAAATTAACATATATGAATGTATATAGGCTTCACTCACATAAAATTATAACATTTGTTTTTTAAAAACCACATAAAATAATAGAATTTTAGGTGTGTCAAATAAAATCTTATAACTTAGAATTTTAAACACATAAATCATTTATTTCAGAAACTAAAACCCACCCTAAAAGGATATTTTAAAAATTTTAACACAAATGATGTATTTATTTGAAACTACCTTTTCAAATAAAATAAAAATAAACACGATCGTTATAGTAAAATTGTGATGAAAAATTGTAATCACTTACCTTTAATGATTAAAAAGAGGAGAAAGATGTATATTTGGTTCGCTGAATGTAAGGAAATGTATATATGAAAGTTTTAGGGTTTTGCGGCTTATTTATAAGTAGAGTGATTCTTCTAAAGACTATGTTATTTTATGCTAATTGGTTGAGATGTTTTTAATATCTATTTGGCTATGCAACAAAAACTAAATGACATACAATTATTTTGATTGACATGTATGTATATTTTATATTCTCTTACTCATGTCTTTCTGCTAAAAAATGAATCCATTTTTTTGTGATAGAGATGTATATATATTTTATATATGAAGATAAAGAACCAAATGACATTGGCAGCGAATACTCAGTATGATATATCATGGAAGACTGAGATCCATTCCATTTTTTTTATGTTTTAGTCGCAACCTATGGTATGGATATTATTATTTTATCATGTCGATCAAAGATTTTTATTTGATTCAGAAAGAAATTATGGTTTAACATGGGTTGAAATGGCATCAATAGGAAGGTTTTCATTGAAGGGTTTCCTGGTTCGATTACAGGTTGAAGATAATAGTGTAATTGGACGACCATGATCAAATCATACCTTTTCATTAAATCTATTATATTGATTAAAAAAATTCATATGTTCTGGGGAGAAAAATGAACGAGGGATGGTCAGTTATATCGATCAAGATATTTTACTGATGGTTATAGTGAAGGGTGACACGAGATTGAGCGGGCGACGTAGATATGTTCAAAATCTCATCTCTTGAATCGTATGGCTAATGAAACACAATAAAGGTGGACAACTCAATCGATTGGTCGGTGACGTGAAATGAAAAACCAAGAGGAAGACAACTCAGATCTTCTAGACCCGATTGAACAGTCAAAATGCATAGTGATCAATTTCCCATATAAACAAAGTTTAAATGAAATTATATTAACATGTTTATTTTTATAACTAATTAATAATTCCCTCATAATTATTTATAATTCTAAATTTTATGAATTAAAATTTAATTATCATAAAATATATTAAAAATAACCACCGCCCTTTTAATCTAATAATTTGGAAACATAATATTTATCAGCAAAACCATTTACTATTTTTTTATTGCAACATAAAGTTTCATAATATATATATATATATACACACACTAAAAATTCTTACATGTCATTGTCAACTTTAAATTAAAAATTCTTATGGACATATTTATAACGGTCAAAATAAAATTCTTATAAATATGTACATTTAAGGGAATTCCAAAAAAAGCTAAAATTATTCAATGTTCATTTTATTTCCCTTGAAATGGTGTTATATGTTTTTCTTGTTTTCAGTATTATCGCTATTTTATGCGCTATAACTTTTCTAGTTATGGTTGATTCATGTGATGTGAACAACTTAGTTGGCATTATTGTACTACTTGGGGGATTTCCAGTGGTGTTACTTTCAATCATAGTGGGTTTGATGGGTTAACTTTTGTATGGAATTGATGTATTAGTAATTTTTAAATAATATGTTTACCATTTGTGTCTTCTATCATTATTTTATTTATTTACTACATTAATTTAATAAATAGAATACAGAAAAATCTTTTAGAATCCTGGGGTGTTACATTATCCCCCCCTTAATTGAATTGCGCCCTTTCAATTCATTCATCAAACTTTAAAAAATTCCGAATTACCATCTTCAGAATTCAAAAATTTCTAAGGTGAATTTACTACATAAAGAAACTTCTATCACATAAATTTTTTTTCCTTAAAAGGAAAGATCTAATCTCTAAAGTTGTCTAGATCGTTCGTCTAATACCGATTGTAACACCCCGATCCCACTCTTTCAAATTTGGTTCAAAAACATGCTGTGTTCTTTTTATAAAAGATAATTGAAAAACATACAGTGCTTTACATAAAAGAGAACCTTTTCTAGTCTAGGTTCTGGAGGATTACACTACTTACATTTATCATATTTGAACAAAATAAAACAAATGCCTACTTTTCTTCCATGCATTCTAACTCAAAAAGAGTTGATGTCCAACTTAGAGCTTCTATGATTCCCATGAAAAAAATTTAAAACATGGGATGGACATTTAATTTTCGAGTAAGGGTTTTGAAAATTGTTTAAATAACTTTTATGAAATCTCCATTTTAAAAACAACTTTTTGAGAAATGATTTTGAAATCATTTTGGTTAGAAAATAAAATTAATTTGGGAAATACCTTTTGAAAACTTTATAGAAAATTACTCATGCTTTAAAATAATATACCACTTTTGAAATTACTTACATTCAAAAATTGCTTTAAATATAATCCAGTGATTTTTAGAAAACAAAACACAAGATTTTGAAAACAAAAAACTATGGCCACTTGAAACATTGAAGACTATCTTGGGCCTACCCACTTGTTTATAGATGGGTTTAGTCCCATTTACCTACCATATTTACAATTTTCAAGTGCCGGATTTATAAAAAAATAGTTCAAGCTTGCTTTAATCATATATACTTTCACTAGAGTTTTTTCTTTTAAAACTTGATACATAACAACAAACATTTGCATGTTTATATTTTAATTTATATACATAATTTCATAATAAATTTCTTAAAAAATAGTGAAAATAAATTTCTTTATTTTTTGACATTACTTACAATACATGGAATGAAAAATATAGTTATCATTCATTTTAAACTCATAGAATTTACTTTGATAATATTTTCTTATCACAACATATATACATAATGAAAGATTCAATAAAAATGAAACTAATAGTTGCATGACATGTCACGTATTATAAGAAATGAACATATCTTATAATGAAATTGACATATATGAATGTATATAGGCTTAACTCACATAAAATGATAACATTTACTTATTAAAAACCACATAAAATAATAGCGTTCTAGGTGCGTAAAATCAAAGATTATAACTTAGAATTTTAAACGCATAAAACATTTATTTCAAAAACTGAAACTAACATATAAAGGTTCTTTTAAAATTTTTAAAACAAAAATAATGTATGTATTTGAAACTAACTTTTCATATAAAATAAATATAAAAATGATTGTTATAATAAAATTTTGATTAAAAATAGTAATCCCTTACATTAATTGATTAAAAAGAGGAGAAAGACGGATCTTTGGTTTGTCGAACATTAGAAAATGTATATGTGAAATTTGTAAGGGATTTACATCTTATCTATAAGAAGAGTGATTCTCTTAGAGACTGTGTTATTTTATTCCAATTGGTTGTGGGGTTTTTAATAGCTATTTTTTTGTGCAACAAAAACCGAATGACATACAACTGTTTTGATTGATATATATGTATATTTTATATTCTCCTACTGATGTCTTGTCATGGAAGCTCAATCCAAAATTGTTTTGTGATAGAGATGTTTATATATTTTAAATATGAAGATAAGGAACCAAGTAACATTAGAGAAGGATACTTATGATGATATATCATGGAAGATTAAGCTCCATGACATTTTTTTATGTTGTAGCCACAACCTATGGTATGGATATTATTTTTTTTATCATGCTGGTCAAATATTTGGATTTGATTCAAAAGAAAATTATGGTTTGACATGGATAGAAGTGGCATCAAAGGAAAGATCTGCATTGAAGGGTTTACTCATTCGACTACAGGTTGAAGACGATAGTGGAATTGGACGACCTTGATCAAATCCTACCATTTCATTAAATATCGTCCGTTGATTAAAAAAAATTCATATGTTATATAGAGAAAAACGATAGAGGTTTGGTCAGATCTATCAATCAAGATTTTCGACCTATGGTTGTAGTGTAGGGCGATGCAGGATTGAATAGACGACGTAGATGTGTTTAAAATCAATTTTGTTGAATTATACTGCTAATAAAATGGAACAAAGGCAGAAAACTTGATTGAATTGTCAGTGGAACGAAATGAAAAATCAAGAGATGCACAACTCATATCTCATAGACCTGATTAAACAGTTGAAATGCGTAGCACTCAACTGATTGTATAAAAAATGTTTAAATGAAATTATATTAACAAGGTCATTTTTATAATTAATTAATAATTCCCTCATAATTATTTATAATTCTAAATTTTAAAAACTAAAGTTTGACTGTCTTAAAATATATTAAAAATAACTACCACTCTTTTAAACTAATAATTTGGAAACATAATATTTATCAGCAAAACCATATACTATTTTTTATTGAAAAATAAAGTTTAATAATATATATATACACAAACCACTGGTTCTTACATGTCATTGTCAACTTTAAATTAAAAATTATAATAGACATATTTTTAACGGTAAAAATAAAAGTCTTATAAATATATACTTTTAAGGGCATTCCAAACACACATAAAATTATTTGATGTTCATTTTATTTCCCTTGAAGTGGTGTTATATGTTCATCTAGGTATCATCCTTATTTCTATTTTATGTGCTATAACTTTTCTGGTTATGGTTAATTCATGTGATGTGCACTACTTAGTTGGCCTTATTTGTGCTACTTGGTGAATTTCAAGTGGTGTTACTATCAATCATAGTGTGTTTGATGGGTTAAATTTTGTATATAATTGATGTATTAGTGATGTATAAATAAAATGATTTGTATTTGTGTCTTTTATCAACCTTTTATTTATTTGATTTATTAATTTAATAAACAGAATTCAAAAAAAAATCACATTGAAACATGGGGTGTTACATTCCCCCCCTTTATTGAATTGCACCCTAGCAATTCGTTCATAGGACTATAGAAAATTCTGAATTTCCATCTTCTGAATTAAATTTTTTTAAGGGGACTTTACTACCTAAAGAAACTTTTATTGCATAAATGTTATTTTTCTTAAAATATAAAAAATAATCTCCAAAAGTTGTCTATATCATTCCTATGATACCAACTGTAATGCCCCGAACCCACGCTTCCAGATTCGGTTCTAAAACATGCAGTGCATTTTTTTTATAAATGATAACTGAAAAATATACAATGCTTTATAAAGAAGAGTTAAACAAAATAAAACAAATTCCTACTATGCTTCTGCATGTGCTAACACCAAAATCATCGATGCTGACTTAGTTCTTCTATGATTCCTATGAAAAACATTTAAATCATGGGATGAGCATTTAATTTCCCACTAAGGGTTTTGAAATTTTTTGGAATACCTTTTACAAAATCTCCCTTTTGAAAATAACTTTATGAGAAATGATTTTGATATTATTTTTGTAACAACATAAAATTAATTATGGAAATACCTTTTAAAACTTTAAACACAATTAATTACTCTTTAAAATATATTAATTTTGCTTTTGATATTAAATTTCCATTTTTTATTTTGTATTATTATGATCAAAAATATTTTTATTTTTGATCATTTACACAATGGAGATCTAGAAGAGGAGCCTTTCTATTCTGGTCATTGATTGCGCACCGCCCTTCACATCTAGGCCATCTGCTTGGTTTGAGCAGTTTCGCGGACCACTTCTTGGATTTTTTGGATGGTGGAGTCCTGGGAGCCTCTCTTTGGGGCGTGAAGTTAAGAGATTTTAGGGAAATTTTCATTTTCCTCTTTTACCTTATAGGAAACATCATCGAGTACAGAAGATTTTGAGATCCAATTTTTTCAATGCTACTAAAGCCACTGGAGGAATTCTATCACACTGCTGGATACTCATCTACCACACACCAAATTAGAGTCTTCTGGCCCAATGAATCAAGATCCAATCTTCTCTGTGTTGAGTCGCTCTACATCCAAGAGGTTTCTAGGCATGCGACACCACTCCAGGAGGTTTCTGACCATGCTGGTCTAGATCCGATATCCTCCATCCGTGCTACTCAAGAACAGAGGTCTCTAGTATCATCGTCTTTAGATCCAGGTGTTTTCTGGGTGTAGCGGCTCTCGATCTAGAGTTCTTTGGTTGTGAAACTCTAGATCCGATGTTCTTCAGTCTCACATGACTCATGATCTGGTTCTTGAATGAATTATATTGCAAGTTTATTTAAGTTTACCTTTTCCTTGAGTGCAACCCTAGAAGCATGCATGAATGTTTCCAGCATCTCCTCTAATGAATGGACATGGATCATCAGTGTGGGACCTTATGGTGCTTGTTTTTTGCACCCTTGTGGTCTTTGTTGATATCCTTGTCCTTTCTGTTGTCATGGTCACCAGTCCTCAAATTGATTACCATGATTGTAGTCAGCATAGTTTGCATCTTCAATATGCGCTCCTTCGGGGTTTGGTTGCTGGCCCATCATGATATCCAACTTTTTGTTCAATGGATCTAGTTGTGCTGTCATCCAGTCTTTATTTTTTATTTCATTAATTCCTTTTCACTGTATCCTTTCTTCCTTCTACTGGAAACTATTACTTTCCATCTCATCCAAAAGATTGTATCTCGCTTTAGGTGATTTCTTCATCAGTGATCCTCCAACTATAGCATCTAGAATATACCTATTTGCCTATGAAAACCCCTTATAGAAATCTTTAATTAGTAGCCATAGCTCTATTCCATGATTTGGGTACTTGCGTGTCATGCCTTTATACCGTTCCCATGAAGAGCACAATGATTCATCCTCAAATTGAAAAAAATTAAGAATGTTTACCCGTATGTCCATTGATTTAGAAGGTGAAAAGAAGAAGGTGAGAAAATTCCTAACCAACTCATCCCATGTAGTGACGGAATGTGTAGGCAGACTTTAAATCTAGTCTCGAGCACATTCTCATAAGGAAAATAAAAAAAGATGGAGTCTTACTACATCGCTTGAGACATTCTGAAGTTGAAATTTGTCACAGAGCTCAAGGAAATATCCCATATGCTTGTTTGGATCTTTATGTGGAGGTTTGGTAAATTTCACAGTGTTTGTTATCATCGAGATGATTTTTGGCTTGATCTTGAAGTGATTTTTAGTGACATGGGGTACCAGGTTGCTCGGTTGTAATCCTGTGTTTGATGGGAACCTATAGTCAGTGAGCATATGAAACCCTTAATCTCCTTGAATAATTTGATTTTGTTCTGTGCCTTCCATGGTTGTATTGATCTTTGTCTCTGGGCTTGGTTCAGAATGATGCACTAAGTCTTTTATGTCTTTATCCTTTTACCATGTGTTGTAGTTGTGCATTAAAAATATGAAATTCATAGCAAAAACACACCCAACATAAAAATTAGAATTAAGAAACAAAATTAAAATTTTAAAAAACTAAAAACTAACATTACTGTCCCCAGCAACGACGCCAGTTTTGATATCCCCGTAGGGCATTATTAGTTTCCTACAGTACTATGAAAAAAAAACAAATATATAAAACCCAAACTATGCTACTCAATTATTTAAAATGTAGTATTGGTGAGTTTGGGGTCAAACCCACAAAGAAGATGATTTAGTTTATTAGAATATGAAAATATTAATTAAACTGAGAAAGAGATGAGAAAATACGAGTTTTGATTTATTCGAAGAAACCAAAGTGAAAATAAGGTAGCATATTTATTGGTTGTGTGAAAATAGATTTTAAAAGTGTGCTGAGGATTTGTAATTTCTAGGTTTATGTGAAATTTGATTTAAGAAAATAGATTTCTTGATTCATTATTGGTGTTGGAGTTGAGACGAGGTAGATCCAATGATCATGGTATCTACTCCTTAACATGGAAATATCCAATTTCCCTTGGTCTGGTAGTTTAGAGTGTTATCGAATCAAGTTTGTCTTGATACTATATTTAAATCTGATTTCCCCTAAAGTTGATAATGGTCATGACTTCTTTAGGGTTATTAGTTGCACAATTTTTATGTTCCTTTTAGATTTGAATATCAATGGTCACAATAAAAGAAAAAGAAAAGGATTTTAAATTCATATATGAAATCACACAAACCAAATACATGAATAATAAAAATGATAAAATCCAACACACCTTCCCCCTTCGGTTACATCACCCTATCACCTAGCAGGATTACCCCCTCATCCTAGTGATGATAGGTTTATAGGGAAGGAGAGAAGAAAATAAATGCATAAAGGAAAGAAAGAACTCGGAGGAAGGCATAACAGCTTTGCTCAAAGCTTTGGTCTCCTCCTCAAACTCTGGAATGCTCTAAAGGTGCATCTAGGGGCTCTATTTATAGGCACTAGAAAGGTTCTTCCTGATTGCTATCATGACGTGTACTTGGTAGACATTTCGTGTACCGACGATCCACTTTTTGTGAATCTGCATGACGTGTGCATGGATCTCGGATAAGATTTTGGAAATTTGACCACCTATATGGTGTGTACTTGGCCTACACATTATGTACACCTTGTCTATTTTGCCTCCATATCTGTGAGAATCTTGAACAAATCTCATTCATAAATTTTATGTTTTATCATCATCATGTCATGTACTGAAGGTATACAATGTGTATGGGTAGTTCACAGTGTGTTTTCACGTCACAGCTTGTTCTGGCGGTGGCCTGCTTCTCCGATGAATTTATGACGTGTATTTATGCTACACGACATGTAATAGTGTTTTTCCAAAATTTACTGTTTCACTTTTCCTCAAAAATCTGATGTCGTTTCATGAGCAAAGATCATGGAATGAAGGGTCTTTTTCTCATATTTACACCCCTTTTCATTACCTTCCTGAAAATTCATTATATCCAACCACAAAACATAAAACAACTCAATTTTTTCACACATTGGAAAGATTATGCAATCAAATTCAAAAATCACTACATTAAACTACTCAAAAATATATTCATGAAATAGAATTATCAAATATATCTAGTATTTCTAGTAGCTAGTTCTTTTATATCTATATCCGAAATACCAAGTATTCTGTGTAGTGTGTTTAAAGAGTATGTGTCAGACTGAGCTATCTCAAAGTAGGGGATAGATTAACAGGTAGTATGGGTACTATCACAACTAGTTTTATTGTCTTATATGAGTAGATGACATATGTCTAAAATTAATCATAACAGCAAACATTTTCATGTTTATATTTTAATTTATATACATACTTTCATAATAAATTTCTTACAAAATAGTGAAAATAAATTTCTTTACCTTCTAACATTACTTACAATACATGGAATGAAAAATATAGTTATCATTCATTTTAAACTCACAGAATTTACTTTGATATTATTTTCTTATCACTACATATGTACATACATGAAAGATTCAGTAAAAATGAAACTGATAGTTTCATGACATGTCACGTATTATAGGAAATGGACATATCTTATAATGAAATTGACATATATGAATGTATATAGGATGCACGCACATAAAATGATAACATTTATTTATTAAAAACCACATAAAATAATAGTGTTCTAGGTGTGTAAAATCAAAGATTATAACTTAGAATTTTAAACCCATAAAACATTTATTCCAGAAACTAAAAAAACCTATAAAGGTTCTTTTAAAATTTTTAAAACAAAAATAATGTATCTATTTGAAGCTACCTTTTCATATAAAATAAATATAAAAATGATTGTTATAATAAAATTGTGATTAAAAATAGTAATCCCTTACCTTAATTGATTAAAAAAAGGATAAAGATGGATCTTTGGTTTGTCGAACATAAGAAAATGTATATGTGAAATTTTGGGATTTACAACTTATTTATAAGCAGAGTGCTTCTCCTACATACTGTGTTATTTTATGCCAATTGGTTGTGGGGTTTTTAATAGATATTTTTCTGTGCAAAAAAAACCGAATGACATACAAATGTTTTGATTGATATATATGTATATTTTATATTCTCCTATTGATGTCTTTTCATGGAAGCTGAATCCAAAATTGTTTTGTGATAGAGATGTATATATATTTTAAATATGAAGATAAGGAACCAAATAACATTAGCGAAGGATACTTATGATGATATATCATGGAAGATCGAGCTCCATGACATTTTTTTATGTTATAGCTGCAACCTATGGTATGGATATTATTTTTTTATCATGCTAGTCAAATATTTGGATTTTATTAAAAAAGAAATTACGGTTTGACATGGATATAAATTACATCAAAGGAAAGGTCTGCGTTGAAGGGTTTACTCGTTTGATTGCTGGTTGAAGAAGATAGTGGAATTAGACGACCTTGATCAAATCCTACAATTTCATTAAATATCGTCTATTGATTAAAAAAAATCATATGTTATATAGAGAAAAACTATAGAGGTTTGGTATGATCTATCAATCAAGATTTTCGACCTATGGTTGTAGTGTAGGGAGATTCAGGATTGAATGGATGACGTAGTTGTGTTCAAAATCACTTCTGTTGAATTGTATGGCTAATGAAATGGAACAAATGCGGACAACCCAATTGAATGGATAGTGACACGAAATGAAAAACCAAGAGATGCACAACTCATATCTCATAGACCCGATTGAACGGTTGAAATGCATAGCACTCAACTGCTCGTATAAACAACATTTAAATGAAATTATATTAACAAGGTATTTTTTATAATTAATTAATAATTCCCTCATAATTATTTATAATTCTAAATTTTAAAAACTAATGTTTGAGTGTCTTAAAATATATTAAAAATAACTACCACTCTTTTAAGCTAATAATTTGGAAACATAATATTTATCAGCAAAACCATATACTATTTTTTATTGAAAAATAAAGTTTAATTATATATATATACACACCAATGGTTCTTACATGTCATTGTAAACTTTAAATTAAAAATTCTAACAAACATATTTTTAACGGTAAAAATAAAAGTCTTATAAATATCTGCATTTAAGGGCATTCCAAACACACATAAAATTATTTGATGTTCATTTTATTTTCCTTGAAATGGTGTTTTATGTTCCTCTGGGTCTCATCCTTATTGCTATTTTATGTGCTATAACTTTTCTGGTTATGGTTGATTCATGTGATGTGCACTACTTAGTCGGCCTTTTTGTGCTACTTGGTGAATTTCCAGTGGTGTTACTATCAATCATAGTGGGTTTGATGGATTAACTTTTGTATAGAATTGATGTATTAATGATGTATAAATAAAATGATTAGTATTTGTTTATTTTATCAACCTTTTATTTATTTTCTTTATTAATTTAATAAACAGAATTCAAAAAAAAAAATTAGATAGAAACATAGGGTGTTACATTCCCCCCCTTTTTCGAATTGCACCATATCAATTCGTTCATAGGACTATAGAAAATTCCGAATTTCCATCTTTCAAATTAAAAAATTTCTAAGGGGAATTTACTACCTAAATAAACTTTTATCGCGTAAATGTTATTTTCCTTAAAAGACAACAAATAATCTCTAAAAGTTGTCTATACCATTCCTATGATACCAACTGTAACGCCCCAAAACCACGCTTCAAGATTCGGTTCTAAAACATGCAGTGTATTCTTTTTATAAACAATAACTGAAAAATACACAATTCTTTATAAAAAAGAGGACCTTTTCCAATCTAGGTGTTGGAGGATTAGATAGAAGCTTACATTTATCAGAGTTAAACAAAATAAAACCAATGCCTACTATGATTCTACGTGTAACACCAAAATCATCGATGTATGACTTAGTTCTTCTATGATTCCTATGAAAAACATTTAAAGCATGGGATGAACATTTAATTTCCTAGTAAGGGTTTTGAAAATTATTGAAATACCTTTTAAAAAATCTCCCTTTTGAAAATAACTTTATGAGAAATGATTTTAAAATTATTTTTGTAATAGTATAAAATTAATTATGGAAATACCTTTTAAAACTTTTAAAAAAAATTAATCACGCTTTAAAATATATTAATTTTACTTTTCATATTAAATTTACATTTTTTTCTTTAGTATTTTTATGAGAAAAAATATTTTGGTTTCTGATTATTTACACAATGGAGATCCAGGTGAGGAGCCTTTCTATTCTGGTTGTTGATTGCGCACCGCCCTTCACATCTAGGCCATCCACTTGGTTTGAGTAGTTTTGTGGACCACTTATTGGGTTTTTTGGATGGTGGATTCATGGGAGCCTCTCTTTGGGGCGTGCAGTTATGCGATTTTAGGGCTATTTTTATTTCCCTATTTTCTGTTGTAGGAAACATCATCGAGTACAAAAGATTTTGAGTTCCAATTTTTTAAATGCTACTAAATCCACTAGAGGAATTCTCTCACACCGCTGGATACTCATCTCCCACACAACAAATTAGATTCTTCTGACCCAATGAATCAAGATCCAATATTCTCTGTGTCGAGCCGCTCCACATAGATGAGGTTTCCAGGAACGCGATGCCACTCTAAGAGGTTTCTGACCATGCTGGTCTAGATCCGATATCCTCCATCCGTGCTACTCAAGAACAGAGGTCTCCAGTCTCATCATCTTCAGATCCATGTGTTTTATGGTCGTAATGGCTCTCAATCTAGCATTCTTTGGTTGTGTAACTCCAGATCCGACGTTCTTCAAGGTGAATGAGAGTTTTTAGTTCTTATTGATATTTATTACATTCCATAGTATTGATATTAGGTTGCTGTATTCTATGGCGTGGAAGTCTGATGTAGGAAAGGGCCATGATAAAATTTTATTTTTTTCCACTAATTATTTCCATAATTATTTATTGGGTGAAATCATTCATAGGTGCTATTTCAGTGTTTTATTATCACTTGTTACGTCCCATGTGGATTGGAAAAATCCTTTAGGTCTTATCATGGGTCAGACCAAGAATCTGAAGGAGGGACAACTTGGGGTGGTTCATGAAAACATGTTATCAAAATAGGAGTTAGGTTAATTCCACCATAAGATCCTTAGATATCTCATAAGTTTCCCTTGTTATTTAGGATTTTTGGTAGATACAAATAAAATCATCAGAGATTAGTAGGTTTTTCATGGTTTGGTGTCTACTCACCACCACTCATGATTAAACCCATGTTACCAGGGGATGTTGGGATTTTGATTTTGAGGTTTTCTTTTTGGGATGATGTGAGAGTTTAGCTAGTGGTACATTGTGAGGTCACATAGATTGTTAACCTTCATGAATCTTGCCTACATGGTTCTATGTTAATCTCGATGATGGTTTCGTGGTTAAGACATGGTGCACCTAGAAATGTACCCAATTAATGTATGGTCAATAGTACCTTCATGGTTGGTTTATGTTGTGTATTTTTGGTCAATTGATCTTCAACTAAATTTTGATAAAGGTTTTTTAATTTTAAAATGGTTCTCAAGTAAAGTTTTATGATTTTAAAAATGAAAGTGTGTGTTTCAAAATTGTTTTAAGTGGTTATAAATCAATTTTAAAATTTAAAATGGGGACTTTTAATATGGGTAAACATTTTATAAATGGTTTTTCATGATATTTTTACTGAAAAACTTATTTTAGTGGTATGAAATCTTAGATTTGATCAATACATTTGGTTCTGGTTTCATTCTTACATAACTAATATAAGGCGCGTTTATAGATGTATAATTTTAATTAGGTGATTTTTCTAACATATGAAAAAATATTCTATATCTTTATCCCTGCGTCCATTCCTCTAGCTCCACCTCTGACACTTTCCCATCATCCCATCATCTATTTCCCTACCTCCATGATTCTTCTATCTGTATCCTTTATCACACATGCATATCTTCAAAAATATAAAATGCCTCTATTTTATCCACCTCATTATTATTTCTTTTTATGTATCTATTCATCCATGAAATCTGTGATCTATATAGAAACCCTATAATATGCCGCTTAGGTAGGTTATCTAGGTTGGTTGTGACAAATTGGTATCAAAGGCATTCATGCCTCTTCTTTCAAATTGCTATATAGTTTGGGATGTATTGGTAGACATAAGATAGTATTTTTGAGACTTAATAGGTATATTATGAGAAATTTCTTGGCTAGATATCATCTTAAAGTGCCTTAAGTTACCATGGGCTATTGGAAAAAAGTATATTTGAGGATTTTTTTGATCTAATCCTAGACTTTTTCCAAACCTTTAACATGTTTATATATTTTTTCAACTAGTATATATGAATCTCTTTCGCTATTTATTAATAGTTATGTGTTTTAATTTTTTTTAATATTGTGTAGGCACATTGTGATATACATGGATAAAAGCTGGATCACATTACTGAGGAACACACCTCAACATGTTAAGGGTTTAGAGGAGTTTTTAGATTTTGAAATTTCCAATAGATCTGTTGAAGGGAGAATAAGATGTAAATGTCCTAAATGTAAAATTAGAAGATGGTTGAAGAGAGATGAAGTTTATGAAAATTTAATATTGAACCAATTCCCTAGTCAATATTTGTGTTGGATTTGGAATGGAGAATCGAACATTACAGAAAGGTTGAGCACTGATGTCAATCCACAGAATGAGCTCCCAACTTCGTCGACAATGGGAAATGAAATAAAAAACCTTATAAATGATGAATTTGGAACCACAAGACACCACCATCAACATCAAAACATATCAGAACAACCAGATTAGGGTGATACAAATAGAAACGTGACAATTGATGTTTTTTAGAATTTAGGAGAACCAGATGAATATTATAACATATTAGTGGATCCTCCTCTTGATTATGTGGAGACTAATATAAGAGAAAACTTCACTGAGGAAAATACATTTCATGATCTAGTAGACGATGTAAATCAAGAGTTGTATAGTGGGTATTTGAAATATTCAAAACTTTCTTTTCTGCTAAAGTTGTATCATATCAAATGTCTATGTGGAATTACAAATAAGGAAATGTCCATGATATTGGAATTGTTACGTGATTCATTTCTTAAATAAAACATCCCCGAGTCTTTTTATGATATGAAAAAATTTGTTAACAGGCTTGGTTTGAATTATAAAAAAATACACGTGTGTCCCAATGATTGTATGCTTTACTGGTGAGAGGATTCAAGCAGACAAGATTTCAAAAAATGTTCTTCTTCTAGATGGTAGTCAATGGGTGACGTTGGAAGTATGAATCAACATACTACCATGAAGAATAATAAAAGGAACACACCTGAAAAGGTTTTGTATTACTTTCCTTTAAAGCCTTGATTGTAAAGATTATTCATGTCATCGAAAACCGCCAAACACATGAAGTGGAATTATGTAGATAAAAACAATGATGGGTTAATGCGACATACATGAGATTCAAAATCATGGAAGACATTTGATTCATTACATCCAGATTTCTCAGCTGATCCTAGGAATGTTTGATTGGGATTGGCTTCTGATAGATTCAACCCATTTGGGACTTTGAGTACCAGTTATAACATTTGGCCAGTTGTTTTGTTCTCTTACAATCTGCCTCTGTGAATATGTATACAAAAAACATCTTTTATCATTTTGATGATTATTCCTATAAAAAAATTCTTGGAAATGATATTGATGTATAATTTAATCCTTTAATTGAAGAATTATAGGAGTTATGGAGCAACAATGTTGAGACATTTGATGCTTCTTCTAAAACATTGTTCAAAATGTATGCTGCTTTAATGTGGACTATTAGTGACTTTCTTGGGCTTGATAATTTATCTGGTTGGAACACTTAAACAGGTTTGGCTTGTCTTGTTTCTAACTTTGATTTTGATCCCAAATGACTACCTCATAGTAAAAAATGGTGCTTATTGTTCCATCGAATATTTATCGATGCATCTCATAGATTTCGACTGAAAAGATCAAAATTTAATGGTTTCCTTGATCGTAGACCACCTCCAAAGTTGTTAACTAGTTCTGAAACATTGAAACAACTTGTAAAAGTTGAAACAAAATTTGTGGAGGTTTATCATTTGAATGATAGTGGGAAAAAGGTTCGAAGTGCATCGTCAAGTGAAATCAAAACGCAACAATGGAAGAAAAAAGGTATATTCTTTAAACTTATGTATTTAGAATTTAATTTATTATGGAATAATCTTGATGTGATGCATATAGAGAAGAATTTATGTGAAAATATTATCTTTACATTACTTAATGAGCATGGAAAGTCAAAGAATCATCTCAATGCTCAGAAAGACTTACAAGTAATAAACATAAAACATGATCTCTGGCTAGATGTGAATGAAAAGTATGCTCTGAATTTTTTTGCAATGAAAAATAGGTATAAAGATACATTCCTTAAAATTTTAAATCATATGAAAGTATCTGATGAGTATTAAATTAACATATCTATGTGTGTTGACTTAAAGAATTGTAAGTTATATGGATTTAAAACTCATGATTCACATATTTTGTTATAGTAGTTACTACCATTGGCATTGCATACATTATTACCTGAAAAAGTTACTACTGTTGTACTCCAATTCTATAATTTTTTTAGAAAACTATGTGAGAAATATCTACATCCATTTGATCTTGACAACCTTCAGGAGAGGTTTTTATTGACACTTTGTGCAATTAATATGATCTTTCCTCTGTTGTTTTTTACTATCATGATGCATTTAACTGTGCATTTGGTTGAGGAAGCTAAATTAGGAGGCCCCATTCATTATCGATGGATGTATCCAATTGAGAGGTACTTTATTTATATGTTTTTCAGTTAAGTAAACAATTTTTGACACTTAATTAAATTCATATTTATATTTGTTTATTTTATTTCATAGATATCTTGGGCATTTGAAATCATATGTGAGAAATAAATCTCAACCAAAAGGATCTATTTCTGAAGGCTATTTTACAGAAGAGTATCTTACCTTTTGTTCTAGATACTTGGATGATATTGAGATAATATTTAATCGAGTTGGATTTGTTGAGGACACATCGATTCAATCTCAAATACATGGGAAATCAAAAATATTCCCTGCTATTGTCCGATCAGTTGGGAGGACCTCAAATGTTACACTGACAGAAATGGAATTATTAAAGGCACATAGATATGTGCTACTAAATAGTGAAATTGAAGATCCATTTATTGAAGAGTTTATGATACAAACAAAGAGACGAATGAGAGGCTGAACACAAAATGAGAAATATATAACGAAATCTGTTAATAAAGAGCTTGTAGAATGGTTTGCACGACGTGCAAGTTCATAAATATTTCAATAAATACAAATATTAGGTTGACACATATATTTTGTAATTATAATAAAGTATATTTCTTTTTTTAGATCATGAATACTGATACTTGAGTAGATTTGTCAGAATATTTGAAGTTTCTTGCTCGAGGTCCTCTAAAACAAGTTAGAAAATTCTATGCTTACAACGTGAATGGCTTTAGATTTCATACAGTCGATCGAGAAGAGGGTTTGAAAACAAAGAATAGTAGCATATTTACATTTGATGAAGTGGGATACTATGGAAAGCTGACTGATATTATTGTATTAAACTACCACGGGAATTTTTTAGTTGTTTTATTCAAATGCAATTGGGTCGATATTATTAGAGGTATTAAAAGAGATTCCTTACAATTTACTTATGTGAACATCTATCACTTGATGGATGTTGTTGATCATGAACTGCATGATCCATATATCTTATCATCTCAATAAAAAATTGTATATTATGTGAATGATGTTGTGGATGAAGGGTGGAGTGTATTTGCTCACATAAAACAAAGAGATTTGTATGATATGGCTGATGAAGTAGATGATTTGACCTCTGACATTGAATCTCATCAATAACAAGAATCAAAATTATTTTTCCTCCATGATATTTAAAATATTAGTCTAGAAAGGATAAATGATGTGGATGAAGTAATAGAGTAGGAAAATGACATGATTGAAGGAGAAAATGATTGTATGTAAAGTTATGCATTCATTTAGCAACCACTTATTTCATTTGTGCAATAATTCATTATCATTGTTATGTATATTTTGTTTGTTAGTACTGTGCATATGTTATCTTTTTTAATTTTTTTTATGCATAATTTTTTTGAAATATATGTTCTGAACTTAATTTTATTTGATTAAATGATAGGAATGCCAAGGAGGAAGCAATATACTATTTCATCGACCACTACGACAAATGATGATCCATTTGTCTCCCTCCATACGACATTTGAGCCACCATCTTCCTACCCCCCTACACCATCTACCCTTGCACAATCTCTCACACCCTCTGTGAGTATCCCTTCAGCAGCTCATTCTTCAACTCCCACTTCTGGTGCCTCAGTAGTGGGGGAGTGGCGCGCCACTTCTAGTTCTTCGTGGGGATACTAGAGGGTGACTGTTATATATACAAATTTTAATATGAATAAATTTATTACAATTTTTTATACTAACTATTTGTTCATTAATTATGGAAACAATGAAACTGTGGAGAAAAATATAAAAAGTTTAGATGTATGGAATCTGACTAGAGCTAAGATTGTTGTCCCATTTGATTCATATGAGGTCCCTATGGATGATGCCATAGGATTACTTGGATAGATTTTAGGCCATCTGGTCGTGGGGCCCATTTCCCTTCCTATTTCATATGATGATTAGAGACATATGCCTGCAAGTTGGAAAAATTAAGTTTTTGATTCCCAAATAAAGGTAATTTTAATACATTATGGTGTAATTTAATGTCATGTTATTAATATTTTCAAAATGAATTTCTATATACAGATGTTTTTCCACTTTACAGTTGATGATGTGATAGTAGGAAAGTGGACATTGAAAAATCTTGGCAAAAAATGGAAAGACTTTAAATGAATATTGTGGGGTGATGTCAACGATAATTCGTTGACCGCCCAACATATGTATGACAAGCTACCCGATGGGGTACCCAAAGAGCAATGGAAAGTTTTTGTTGATAGACATCGTGATGAGAAACAGATGATATTTAAATATATATTACTATAATAATATAATTTCACATTTATAAATGTATATGAATAAGATATTACATTGAATAAATTACTATTAAATTTCATTTTATTTATTTCAGGATCTTTTAAGAAAGAATGCATCAAGCCGGGCTAAGAAGGTCATCCCTTACACTACGGGTTCAAAGAGTTTTTCTAGAAGATGATCTGATCTATTAATCTTTTCACTAGTTTAAATATTTATAAGACAATATTATTTGTTTAATATATTAAAATTTTGATTTATGTTTGTTTAATGCAGTCACAGAGTTTAGGGCACAAAGCATCCCAAATAGAAGTGTGGTTGAATGTTCACCAAAAATCTGATGCAAGTTTTGTTAATGAGCCTACCAAAGAAGTTGGGGTATGAACTCATTTTTCATTATAATAACTTATTATTAGTTGTTACTATGTTAATATATATTTCTTCTAATATAACTGATATTTAATTTATAGATAAAAATTAAAGAACTGTGGGAGGCCAATCCTGCACAGTCCTGCTCAGTCTCCCAGGATGACCCAGTTGCTAAAGTCCTTGGGAAGGAGAATCCTGGTAGAGTGCGCAGGACAAGTTTGGGATCCGTACCATCTGAGGTCTTTGGAAGGCCACCGAGGATTGCAACTACATCTACTCCTGGTTTTATTCAGTCCATACCCCGAGATACTCAAAGAGATATTGTTTCTCTACGAAACACAGTTCACGACTAGGGAGCTTATATATCCACTTTGCAGAAAGCATTGATTGATTTAAATAATAAGATGATCGGATCTTCCCCCCAGTGGTATTTCATCGACTAGTGGTGAGTAGGTAAATCAAAAAAATTTAAAATCATTTAGTTTGAAAACATTTATTGGTTTTAAGTTTAAATATAAATATATAACAATATTTAATTTTCAATATAATGTTCTTTCAGGTGGTAACATGAAGTAGAGATGGAGGTGGAGAGGGTGATGAGATTTGTTCATCATCGGACTGTGATTAGTTGTTTTGTTAATATGTTGGACAAATATGATAATAGTCGTTTTGTATATGTATCATGTGTGGCACATAGTTTCCACCAAACATTTTCATGACCTAACATTTTCTTGATTTCTCATGTTTCCTTTTATGCATTTTATTGATTTCTGATGTTTCCTTTTATGTATTGATTTATCGAGTGTGGTATGCACCCTATATGTCGATTCTTTTTTGTCATGAATCATTTTTTATGATTCATTTTTCCTAAATTTATTAGATTTTTTACCCAAGGATGAACGATAAAAAACATATCCTATATTTACAGGAATCAATCCATTCACAGTTCTTGGAAAAGGTCCTCTATAAAATTTTGTCTTGTGTATAGGAGGAGAAGGATGAGTTGTATAGTAACCATTATGTGAGAAATAAATAAACAAATTTATGTGAATGAGGAAGGGTCTCACCTCTAGGGTATAACCAGTGTGATTATAATTTTCACCAAGGCCTATTATAAGAGATCCCAATATCATTACATATATTGAAACATCATGAATCAATCCACATATAGTTTTTATATAATACTCCCATGCATATTAGGCTCTTTCCTAGGGTAAGAGTCATTTTTTTCATAACATAGGTTTACAGATAAAGAACCACATGCTAAGGATCCTTATATAGATTTGGATAATATGTAGAGGAAGATAGGTCTTACTAGGTATACTGCTCTAGGAAGTTTCAAGTCTTACAAGATGTACCATGCATCACATAGTTTAACATCATGTGAAAATGACTAAAATAATCTATAGTTTAAGATCATATGAAGAATACCTTATTATATGAGGTTTAATATAGTTTAAAATGATGTTTAAAATGAAATGAACTTGTCTTGATGCCAACCCTATGGATGGAAAACCAATGTGAATGAAGAAACCCAATCACTAAGATAAAGTGAGGGATTTGATATTAGTTTTTTGGTTGGGTTTGAGATAGGAGATCTTGGAATCACTATGTATCCCATGAAAATAATAATCAATCCACACATAGTTATTATAGTTTTGGGGAAAATATGATCACCTTGACTTAGAATTGAGAAATAATAGGAAAACCAAAATAAATAGAATGAGTGTAATGGTACATACCCTTTATGAACTTCCCTTTGTGCATTATCAAGTCTTGGGGATGTTTAGGGAAAGTTTTTTGGTGATTTTGAGGTTTGAGGTGGTGTTTTTTCCTTTTGAAGGCCACCACGACTTGTGTAATGACTTTTCTGGATATGAAGGAGATAGTTTTATATTGGGCGTGATCTTATGTAAAATGGGATATATAATCATGACTTGGGGATGACATGGTGCTATGCGTGTTGTCCTAGTGGGTTTTTTATGAACCATGAGAATCTTGAAATGCCCTTGGGTGGGTATGGAATATCGAAGGACCACCTATCCAAAATAGGAAACCCAAGCTCACCACATTGTATCCTTAGGCATGGTGAGGGTAAAATGGTTAGGAAATGGGAACTAGGTCATGAATTCTATACATGGAAGAATATAGAAGAACCACTATGGCTGATACCACTCCATGTTCTAATATTTTTGGGAGGCCAAATTCTATTTTAAAATGGAAAAAAGATAAAATGACAATTAGGGTTATAGATCACACTTTTACCAAACCCACCACATGAGTTTTGGATATTAACCATGTTTTGGTAGAGTCCAGTGTGATTCACATATAAATAGGAGTTTTATTACCTCTTTGTTTTGAATTTTAGACTTTTCATCAATTCTTGGTTGACCCTTACTCATCCTCCCCTTTCCCAGTCACCTCTCTTGGTGTTCCAAACCACTTGGATCATATTGGATCATTTATATTGAAGTTATTTGATTCATGGTATCCCTATATTTCCCCATTAATCCTTTATTATCTTTATATTATATTCAAGAGTTCATTATGGTGGTAATTATCCGCTTTTTTGGGTGGTTTTTGATGGAGTCTTATTATTCATTGGATTCAATAGAGATTCACTTGAGATTAGAGGTGGTTTATCCTTGGTTCTTGTTCATTTCTCCTTCAATATTCAGTCAAGGTTGGGGATCCTTTATCTCCCCTTATTTATATGTACATTTGAAAATATCATGCTTTTGTATTTCTTTGGTTAAATGGTACATATCATCTTAATAAAGATAATGAACAAGATTAATTTAATTTTAAGGGGAAGGAAGAAATCACATGCTTTTTAATTATTCTTGTTATTTATTCTTATATGGACACACTTACTTGGTTTTCCAATTATGAATTATTTTGAGATAGTGTATTGTTTTGGTTTTTATAAAAATTTATATGTATGTTTGTATAACCTCACCACATATGAAAACGACTAAGAATATATATCGAACTATTAAATTGGTTTCCCATGCAATATTGTATTTCTGTGTGAATACCCTTCATAATAATTTAGTAATTATGATAAAAACCCTTATTGAAACTAAATTATGCGTGGTGATTGTGATGTGCAGTGGTTATGATGTGTGGTGGTGGTGATGTGGGGTGGTTGTGATACAGGGTGGTTACGATGTGTTGTGGTTATGATGTGTTATATGTTATATCAATTGGAATGGTTTTCTTTTTAGGGCATTGGTAATGGGCCTGCAGTATCAACTGCTTTTTTTGTAAATCTAGATTTAGTGGAAGTTTTAACTGCCTCTACAATTATGGTATTTTGCTATCCACGGTGGATAAAACCGCCGCTACGGACAATAATTTAGTTGTGGTTAAAAATGCCACTACACAGTTTTCATATTCCTTTATTATGTAACCGCTGTTAAAAAAAATATCTGTTTCGCTGGGAAAACCCGCCGCTAAAACCATAAAAACCTCCATGAAATGCACCCAGTATGACGGTTACCATAAACATATGCTAAGTTGAGGAAACAACCATGTATTGCAAACTGACACACACTTTAGCAGCGGTTTTTTGAAACCACCACCATTTCCAAAAAAACCACAGTGAAATGGTCATTTTCCTGTAGTGCCACTTCCTGGACACTTGAAATATTCATTCTTGGGTGAGAATTCCACACTTACTATAATAATTTCTGCTAATCTGAATGTAGATTAAGAAGAAATATTGTCAAGTGTCTTGAAAAAAAATCAAATCTACCATAGGCTGGACCATAACTGATATAAAAAGAATCAGTCCTTCATTTTGTATACATAAGATCCCTATAGAGCCAGATCATAAGACTGGAGTAGAATATCAAATAAGATTGAATCCCAATATAAAAGAGGTTTTAAGAGAAGAAGTAATCAAACTGATAGAAACTAGAATAATATATCCTATATATGACAGTACTTGGGTCAGCCCAGTCCAAGTAGTTCCTAAAAAAGGAGGCTTCATTGTTATAAAAAATGAGAAAAATGAAGAAATTTAAGTTAGGAAATCCACAAAATGGAGAGTCTGTATAGACTATAGGAAGATTAATTATTCCACTAGGAAGGACAATTTTCCAATTCCCCTCCTTCATCAAATTATTGATGTAATTCCCCAACCCCAGTTACCTAGAGTCGGTGCATTATTACGTATCATTGGCATGATCACAAAAGATGAAGTCTCAAAAGACCGATTAGTTTTGTAGCCTTAGAAGTACTAGATACATTCATAAGGTTTACATTACATCATAAAATGAAAAACTATAATAACATTGTTTCCATAGACAACACTAAGATCCCATATACTATCCCTGCAGGTCAGTCATAATATAATTCTTCGCATCCTGGAAAAAATAAAACATAGAAAGGGGTGAGCTCAGATGCTCAGTAAGGATAACAATATAGCAAAAACTTTCATAAATAAGCACAAACATTTATGGAAATGTATAAGATTAAACCAAAAGACTTTTAAACTTGAACTTCAGCATAATATGGAAAAGATAAAATCAAATAATTCTATTTACTTATTCACATGGATTTTCTACTAGTCGAATAATCACATTCAATATCAATAGCCACTTGCATAATGATGGAATGCATAATGCCAGACTTCATAACCACATAGTCAAGGCCTTGTGCGAAGACTACAAATAAGATTTTTCAAGTCCTTGTGACAAGAAAATAGTTTGTCTCATGAGACCTACCAATGCATCGAGGAGCTATAGTGGGCTCCACCCATCACATACTAAGTCCAATGCATTCCTCATATGAAAAGGTTTAAACATAACATAAAAATTCGTATTAATACTAGAATACGAAATGTCAATAATTTATCCATAAACCATGAATGGTATAAAAATAACACATCCATAGTCAAACATATCACAAAACCTTCAATAAAATATTGAAGTTTTGTATCATAATAAATCAACTTCAAATAAGCTAAAAATCCATCAAAGGATGTTGACATAGATGAAATCAAAACCTTTTTTTAGAGAAATATCTCTTTCTTTTTGGAAATCATTTAAAAGTAATATAATTATAAAAGAAAACATATATTTTGAAAATATTATTATAATCTTGTAAGGGAAGCTTTGACGATGTTATAACAGCAGAAAATAGCCGCACCCGCCGTATAAGTGAAAAAACATCTTACCTTATTTTTTTCGAAAAGGTCATAAAGTACTTTGTTTGGAAAACGATGGAAAGATTCCTTTCAAACCATTTTATAAAAAATAAAATAAGGGTATAAATTACTTTAAACCATATTCTAGTAAATAGTAATTTTTTTTGAAATACATTTTTAAGAAACATGGATGTGGATGATAAGGATGTCTCAGTAGATACTTACGTAAAAACAAAATCGGATAATAAAGAGAATGTGAAATTAACCCTTACCAATTTGGTAACTTATGAAAAATACACCCCATGAAAGAAGTATCATAAAATGAAGATGTAAATACACATAAATTAAAGTTTATTACACAAAGAATACAATTGTGGGTAGTACATATACCACAAAAAAGAAAATAGTGGCAATATAGCATGAATCTCACGGGAATAAGGAGTGAGATGAAAACCCATTACCTTGTAATTTTACTTGGCCTAAGGTAGGTTAACCTCTGGTATAATGGTTAATTAATTTTTATTAAATTATACAATAACTATATACATTAATATGATATCATATATGATATTAATATTTCTTTGTTAATTATATTTTAGTAGTATCATCGTTTCGGGTGTTAACTGATTCGTTTTCCTTTATATGATTGGTTACATAAGAAATGTTTGTTATGGATATGATGTATTTGATTCATATAATGAATTATATTATGTTCATAATCATCATTTTTAATCATAAAAAGAAAATTATTCTTGAATTATTATGATGGGGAATGAATCTCATCGCGTTCGTGGAGACGGTAATCCGTACATACGCACGAGCAATAATATCATTATTTTTATATTAAAATGATATATAATTGGATTTTATATCAAATATAAAGAATTATAATCATTTTATAATCATTATTTACATAAATTATACATCATTATTATGCCCATCCAAATTATAATGTATTGAATAACAACTACACCATGACGTGGAGACGGTAAGCCGTACATACGCACGTATGGTGACATGTTATTAATAGGATGGATAACATAATGAATATGGTTGAGAAATTTTTATAATAACATCACATTATATATAAGATACTGAATTTATTATTTTATAATGGAAAAAACAAATAAAGAATAAGTGGAAGAAGAAAATAACTTGAAAGAGGTGGTGAGATATTTACCTCTTCTTCGGGTTCTTCCTTTGGATTTGATCAAAAGGGTTCCTTAGGTTTTTTTTGATCAAACTAAGGCCTCTATGATTAAGGTAGGACAATTGATAGGGTATTGGGGTAGGGTTTGGCTGATCCAAAAGGATTTTAAGGTGTGAATTTGAGGGAAGCGGGAGTGCGCTTTTATAAGAGGGGTGAGGGGAACCTTAGGAAAAACTTAAAATATTATTTTATAATAAAATAATTTTTGGTTTCTAATGGATCAAAAGTGATTTATTTCTAGGAAAAGGTGTGTATTAGTTGAAAAAAACTCAACCAATAGGTTTTATATAGGTTTGTGTCACTATATTAACCTTATATTTTAGATTTAACTCTTAGTTACTTAGTTTGACATTTACCATGTCTCTTTGTATTTTTATATTATATGGTTAATAGACTTACTATAAACTGCCAAGCGAACCCCAAGTGGTTAATTAATGATATAAATATCATTATATAATTCATTTGTCCAAACATTATATTTTTAGGAATATTATATCAATTAATAATATAATATTTTTTTAAAAACTCCTTTATGTCAATTTTGACACTATTTAATAATTGATTTTTTGTTAAAGTCCTAAAAAATTTATTAATTAAAAATAAATTTATTTAATCAATCCTAACATGTCTTATTAACCTATAAAATTATTTTATGGCATTAAAACTTTCAAATTATATTTATTTTAACATTTATAATACCTTTATTTGATTTTTTCATTGATAAGGAAAATACTGCATCATCATTGTGTCATAAATAAATTTACTTATTAAATGTCTAAAAATTATAAATAAAATACCATTATATAGGAAATATTTTTGTATTTCTAATGAATATTTATAGTTTAATATATAACATATATAACCCTATGTAAAAATTGTTTTACTAAAAGATATATGCTTATGTCATTTTTGTATTTACTTTAACTTAATTAATATAAGGTGTCATTATCACTTACGAGCGACTCTATGGGGTCCCAAAATCAACCCAAGGATTCCCATGGTTGGACATGTATCATAAAATAGGGTTATAATACATGTTAGGGTAATTTAATGTTATTATAATATTATTTTTTTACCCTTATTTACCGGATTTACCCTTTAACCATGGTAAATAAAATATTTACCAAAGTAATTATTTAAAATGTCTAAAAATAAAAGTTACCTATTTACACAATTTGGACCTCCTGATTCTAAATATGGAATACATTTTTCTAAATTCAAAACACATAGGTGGAAAAAATTAATTTAAAATTAATTCCCGTTGTCAAAACAAAAAGCGTGTTTTTAAGAAATAATAACTATCAAAAGATTGATACTTGCTTATGTCCAGTTTAAATGTGAAATTACGTCCAATGACCAAAATTGGATTAAATGGTAAAAATATAATCTAATTATACTATAAAACCACTCAATAGTATAATTTATCACTATAAATTATTTTGATTAAAAAAGTTGTTTTTAATTAAAATTTAGTATTTTCACTATTCATAAAAAACTGAATGTTTTTAGAAAAATACCAAAATTTCATCCTAAGATAATTTAGATATTCCAAACCTAAAAATAAAGTCCATTTTGAAAGATAAAATTGATAAAATTTCAAAAAGTGGGTATTACTATTCATAACAGCTACTTTGATTGGTCGCGGTGTGTTAGAATCTCGAAGTTTCGTACAATGCAAGCTATTGAATTATTCAAAGGGAAACATACCATGGATGCTTGGGGTGTTACATTCTACCCTAATTTAAATAATTTCATCCTAGAAATTTCTATAATACTTCCACATAAAAATATTCGGGTGGTTCTTCATCATAAGTTCTCGGGTTCCCATGTTGCCTCTTCCATCTTATGGTTTCTCCATAGAACTTTTACCAGACGAGTCGTCTGGTTTCTCAATAATTGTTGTCTGGTATCAATAATCCTAATGGGATCTTCGCAATAAGAGAGATCAGGTTCTAGTTCTAATTCCTCATAGGTGAGTACATGCGTTGGGTCAGGCATGTATTTTCTCAACAGTGATACATGGAACACATCGTGAACTTTGGAGAGACTTGGAGGCATTTCCAAATGGTAAGCTACAACCCCAATTCATTCTAGAAATTTGAAAGGTCCGATGTACCTGGG
Source organism: Viscum album (assembly GCA_963277665.1). Taxonomy (NCBI): domain Eukaryota; kingdom Viridiplantae; phylum Streptophyta; class Magnoliopsida; order Santalales; family Viscaceae; genus Viscum; species Viscum album. Next base: position 74,637,338 of record OY728163.1, on the reverse strand, counting down.
ACTCAATTTACCCTTCTTACTAAAACATATAACACCCTTCCATGGAGATACCTTCAAGAAAACAATATTTCCTACTTGAAATTACAAATCCTTCCTTCGGTTATCAGCATAGATCTTCTTCCTACTTTGAGATGCTTTGATGTGGGTTTGGATTACATTTACCTTTTCCATTGTTTCCTCAACAAGTTCTGGGCCAATGAGTTTTCTTTCACCAACATCATCCCAACAAGTTGGTGTGCGATATCTCTTTCCATATAATGCTTCATATAGTGCCATCTGAATACTTGAATGGAATCTATTATTATAGGAAAATTCTACCAGAGGTAAATATTGATCCCACATACCCTGAAAGTCAAATGAGAAAGATATAAACATATCTTCTAAGGTTTGAATAGTCCATTCTGATTGTCCATCATTTTGAGGGTGGTAGGCAGTGCTCAAACAAAGTTCAATTCCCAGGGATTTCTGAAGACTTTTCCAGAATCTTGATGTAAAATGGGGATCACGATTAGAAAGAATCGATAGGGGTACTCCATGAAGTCACAAAACTTCATTAATATATAGTCTTGATAGACATTCAAGTGGTAAATCTTCTCTTATAGCAAGAAAATATGCTGAATTGGTAAGACGATCAACAATGACCCATATTAGATCGTTCCTTCTAGGAGTCTTTGGTAGTACCATGAAAAACTCTATCATAATATTATCCCATTTACACTCCGGTATGGGAAGAGGTTGCATGAATCCTCCAGGCTATTGCCTTCCAGCTTTCACTTGTTGACAAACCATACATCTTGACACAGAATCAGCAATCTCCCTCTTCATGTTGTCCCACCAAAAATGTTCTTTCAAATCTCTATAAATCATAGTGCTACCAGGGTGTATAGAGAAATTGGAACTATGAGAATCATCCAACAATACCCTTTTTAGATCAGATATATCGGGAACACAAAGTCTCTTCCCAAATTTCAAAATTCCATCTTCATACACAAAGTCAATCAATCTCCCATCATTCACAACTTTAATATTCTTTTGAAACCCTTCATCATCGGTCTGAGAACTTTTTATCCTTTCTAGTAAAGATGGTTTGGCAACCATTTTAAAAAGTATTGATGTTTCAACTTCCATGGTGATTCCCATATCCATCTTTACTAGATCCATGTATATAGGATCCTTTTCAACTCTTATCTTGTTCAAAACTCCATGATCCTTTCTACTCAAAGCATCTTCCACCTTATTTGCCATCCCGAGTGGTAGTGTATAGTGAAATCATAATACTTGAGTAGTTCAAGCCATCTATTTTCCTCATGTTGAGTTATTTATGTGAGAAAATATACTTTAAACTCTTGTGATCGGTATATATCTCACATTTTCACCATAGAGATAGTGTCTCCAAATCTTCAAAGCAAATATTACAGCTACTAACTCAAGATCATGAGTAGGATAGTTTTGCTCATGAATTTTTAACTATCGTGATACATAGGTAATAACCCCATCATTCTGTATAAGGACAAAACCAAGCCATTTCTTTGAAGCATCACTATAAATAACAAACCCATCATTCTCCAATGATAGAGTCAATATAGAAGCATTGACTAATATTCTCTCAATTTCTTCAAAAAAATCTTCACACTCTTTTTTCCAAATAAATTTAACCCCTTTTTGTGTGAGCTTTGTTAATGGGTTAGCCAACCGGGAAAAATTCTGGACAAAACGTTGATAATAACCTGCTAAACCAATAAAACTGTGAACCTCGGTTATACTCATTGGTGCTGGACATTCTTGGATTTCCTTGGTCTTAGAAGGATGAATAGGGATTACATCCTTAGAGACAATATGGCCAATAAAATAAATCTCCTGAAGCCAGAATTCACACTTGCTAAACTTCCCATATAATTCATGTCTTCTAAGATTCTTCAGGATAATGCGCAAGTGATTTTCATGATCTTCGTAGATTTTCGAGTATACCAAGATATCATAAATAAATACCACTAAAAATTCATCAAGATATTCCTTAAAAACTTTATTCATTAGATCCATGAAGATAAAGGGTGTATTAGTCAATCCAAAAGGCATTACTGTAAACTCGTAATGCCTGTACCATGTTCGAAATGCTTTTTTCAGAATGTCTTCCTTCTTTACACACAACTGATGATATCCAGATCAAAGGTCAATCTTTGAAAAGTATTGAGCTCCATGAAGTTGGTCAAATAAATCATCAATGCAAGGTAGGGGATACTTTTTCTTTATTTTTATAGCATTGATCTCCCTGTAGTCAATGCACAACCTCATAGATCTATCTTTCTTCTTAACAAAAAGGACATAGTCTCCCCATAGAGAAAAACTATGACGAATAAATCCCTTATTACTAAATTCCTCTAATTTTTTCTTTAGTTCCACTAATTCCATAATGGCCATTCTATAAGGGGTCTTCAATATGGGCCTTGAACCAGGAATTAAATCAATGGAGAACTCAATTTCTTGTTCTGGAGGATGTCCAGGTAAATCTTTTGGAAACACATCAACATATTCTTTCATAATAGGTACATCTTATATTGAACATTCTTTTCCTCACCCATAGTTATTTCATTCTCTTCCTCCCCAATAATTGAATTTAGTTGAGCCACTAGGTGTTGATCTATATAAGAATCAGGTGTTGACGATTATGCTCTAAAGATAAGGTGTTCTTTATCATCATCATAAAAAATCATAGACTCCTTCTTCTAACAATAAATTTTTGCATCATAGTCCGAAAGCCAATCCATACCGATAATTATATCAAATTCAATCATGGGTATGATGATGAGATCAGAATATAAAGAACATTTATATGCCCTAATGGGGACTGATTCACAAAACTTTGTTGCAATGATACTTCCCTTGGGAGTTTTAACTGAAAACTCCCTTATTAAATCAAATTGGAAATATCTAATTTTCTTAGCAAACTAGGAAGATATGAAACAATGCGATGATCCAGAATCAAATAAAGCATTTTCTAAACTTGAGGAAACCATTAAATTACCTTCCGCCATATCTTTCGAAGCTTCAACCGCAGCAGTAGTGACATCATAAGCTTTCCCTTGATCCCTTGGCCTTTTCTGAGGTAAGTTCCCCTGACGCTTAGGACATTCATTCGCATAATGCCCCTTTTTCTACAATTGTAGCATTCGACATCGACAACCTCTTTCTTCCCCTTGCAATCATGAGCTTGGTAGCCTTTTTCACCACACTTGTAATAGAATCCCATTCCCTTTAGGAAAGTACCAGGGTGTTTCTTCCCACATTTACTGTAGTTTGGATATTCAAATTTTCCCTTCTTCCCCTTATTTCTATTTCCAGAGTTTTCAGCAAATCTCTTCTTCTCTTTCTTTGCTTTAAAGTTGTAAGACTTAGAGGATTCTTTTTCTGTCTTGATAGCACATGAGACAATATCTTCATACGACGAGAAGGATTGTGAGAATAATGCTCGATGAAGAAATGGTTTTAACCCATCAAAGAAATGATCGATCTTACTTATTGGGTTATGTATATAATCCACAGATACCTCTCTAGCCTTGTAAAGTTAGCTTCATACTTGGCGACATTATCATCCTCCTTTTGCCTCAGACTCAGAAATTGTCTTTCCATATCTGCTCGATGGTCATGAGGAAATTATTTTTCTAAGAAAATTTCATTAAACTCCCTCCATTCCATATTTGATACTTCATCATCTTCCTTTGTGTTTTGAATCAATGACCACCATTGATCAGCATCTCCAGTGAGGCAGTAAACTGACATGAAAACTTTTTCCCTTTCTCTACTCCCCAAGACATGGAATATTTTCTCTAACGAATTTATCCATTGATCAGCTACTAGTGGATTTGTACCCCCATTGAATTTTGGTGTTTTTTCCCCATGAAGCGATCTAACATTGATCCTCCACACTGAGGATCAGGGTGCTCCATACAGGTAAGGTTATTATTCATAACCTGAGTGAGTTTTCCCAATATAATGATTAGCTGATCAGCACTAGTTGCATCACCAACTCCCCTATAATTATCTTGAGTATGAGGGAAATCCCTACATGGAGTGCGTGCATTTATATGGTTTCCATTCCTTCCACTAGGCGCCTTTTCTAAACAATGGAATAAACTAGATTAGTTTATGAATCACAATACATAAATCCAAACTTGTAAAACACTTAACATAAATTGAACAGTTTATGGATATAATCCATAACCATAAAAATGTTTTCTTTGAGGAATTATATACTCATAAACCCTTCATAATGGTTTGTAAAGAAATTGAGAATTATCCTAAGCATATCCACCGAGGGTGTCGTAACCAAGAGTGCAGCAAGGCCCGTTATCGTGCACCAGTTCCCGTTTAATTCTAGCTCAAAGCGATGTTTTCAGGTTTTACCCCTAGGTACAACTGTGCCAGAGATGCCTCTACCTACTCATATCCAGACAGGGATGTATTTCTTAGAAAACTCACAAAATCTCTACAATACCAAAATTCTTGGAAGTTCTTCTTTACTAATCCTCAAAGTCTATGTTAGGGTAATGTGATCTAATCCGAGTTTACCTAAATCTATATTCCAAGGTTTGTACTAAACTTCTTCTGATACCAACTGTAACACCCTGACCCCAGTTAACCAGAGTCGGTGCATTATTACGTATCATTGTCATGATCACAAAAGATCAAGTCTCTAAAGACCAATTAGTTTAGTATCCTTGGAAGTACTAGCTACATTCATAAGGTTTACATTACATCATAAAATTGAAAACTACAACAAAATTGTTTCCATTGAAAACACTGAGATCCCATAGACTATCCCTGCAGGTAAGTCACAATATACTTCTTTGCATCCTGGAAAAAATAGAACATAGAAAGGGGTGATCTCAGATGCTCAGTAAGGATAACAATATAGCGGAAACTTTCATAAATAAACATAAACATTTATGGAAATGTATAAGGCTAAAACAAAATCCTTTTAAACTTGAACTTCAGAATAAAATAGAAAATATAAAATCAAATACTTCCATTTACTTATTCACATGGACATTCTACTAGTTGAATAATCACATGCAATATCAATATCCACTTTCATAATGATGGAATGCATAATTCCAGACTTCATAACCACATAGTCAAGGCCTTGTGCCAAGACTACAAATAAGATTTTGTCAAGGCCTTGTGCCAAGACACTAGTTTGTCTCATGAGGCCCACCAATGCATCGATAAGCTATAGCGGGCTCCACCCATCACATACTAAGTCCAATGTATTCCTCATATGAAAAGGTTTAAACATAACATAAACATTCGTATTAATACTAGCATACAAAATTTCAATACTTTATCCATAAACCATGAATGGTATAAAAATAACACATCTACTGTCAAACATATCACAAAACCTTCAATACAATATGGAAGTTTTTTATCATAATAAATCAACTTCAAATAAGCTAAAAATCCATCAAAGGATGTTGACATAGATGAAATCAAAACCTTTTTTTTAGAGAAATGTCTCTTTCTTTTTTGAAATCATTTAAAAGACATATAATTATAAAAGAAAAAATTTATTTTGAAAATATTCTTATAAGCTTGTAAGGGAAGCTTAGATGATGTTATAATAGCGGAAAATAGCTGCACCCACTGTATAATTTAAAAAAACATTCTTACCTTAATTTTGTCGAAAAGGTCATAAAGTACCTTGTTTGGAAAACGATGTAAAGATTCCTTTCAAAACATTTTATAAAAATTCAAATAAGGGTATAAATGAATTTAACCCATAGTCTAGTAAATAGTAAAAATGCTTTGAAATACATTTTTAGGAAACATGGATATGGATGATAAAGATGTCACAGTAGATACTTACGTAAAAACAACCTCGGATAATAAAGAGATTGTGAAATTAACCCTTACCAATTTTGTAACTTATGAAACATACACCCCATGAAATAAGTATCATACAATGAAGATTTAAATACACATAAATTAAAGTGTATTGCACATAGAATACAATTCTGGGTAGTACATATAACACACAAAAATAGTGGCAATATAGCATGAATCTCACGGGAATAAGGGGTGAGATGAAAACCCCTTACCTTGTAATTTTCCTTGGTCGAAGGTAGTTTAAACTCCTATATAATGGTGAAATAATTGTTATTAAATTATACAATAACCATATACATTAATATGATATCATATATGATATTAATATTTCCTTTTTAATGTTATTTTAGTTGTATCATCATTTCGGGTGTTAACTGATTCGTTTTCCTTTATATGCTTGGTTACGTAAGCCATGTTTGTTATGGATAGTATGTATTGGATTCATATACAGAATTATATTATGTTCATAATAATTATTTTTAATCATAAAATGAAAATTATTCTTGAATGATTCTGATGGGGAATGAATCTCATCGCGTTCGTGGAGACGGTAATCCGTACGTACGCACGAGCGATAATATCATTATTTTGATATTAAAATCGTATATAATTGGATTTTATATCATATATACAGAATAATAATCATGTTATATTCATTATTTAAATCAATTATACATCATTATTGTACCCATCCAAATTATAATGTATTGAATAACAACTACACCATGACGTGGAGACGGTAAGCCGTACGTACGCACGTATGGTGACATGTTATTCATAGGATGGATAACATAATGAATATGGTTGCACAATTTTTATAATAACATCACCGTATATAGAAGATACTGGAGTTATTATTTTATAATGGAAACAATAAAGAAAGAGGAAGTGGAAGAAGAAAATATCTTGAAATAGGTGGTGAGATATTTACCTCTTCTCCGGGTTCTTCCTTTTGATTTGATCAAAAGGGATACTTAGGTTGGCTTTCTGATCAAAATAAGGCCTCTAAGATTAAGGTAGGACATATGAGAGGGTATTCGGGTAGGGTTTGGCTGATCCAAAAGTCTTTTAAAATTTGAATTTGAGGGAAGGGGGATTTCCCTTTTATAAGAGGGGTGAGAGGCACCTTTGAAAAAACTTAAAATATTATTTTATAATAAAATCATTTTCGGTTTATAATGGCTCCAAAGTGATTTATTTAGAGTCTAAGGTGTTTAGGGGTCTAAAAAACTCAACCAATAGGTTTTAGACAGGTTTGGGTCACTATATTAACCTCATATTTTAGATTTAACTCTTAGTTAATTAGTTTGACATTTACCATGTCTCTTTGTATTTTTATATTATATAGTTAATAAACTTATTATAAACTGCCAAATAAACCCCAAGTGGTTAATTAATTATATAAATATCAGCATATAAGTCATTTGGATGAACCTTATATTTTTAGAAATATTATATCAATTAATAATATAATATTTTTTTTAAAAATCCCTTTATGTCAATTTTGACACGATTTAATAATTGATTTTTTGAAAGTCCTAAAAACCTTATTAATTCAAAATAAATTCATTTAATCAATACTAACATGGAATATTAACCTATAAAATTCGTTTATGGCATCAAAACTTTCAAATTATATTTATTTTAACATTTATAATACCATTTATTTGATTCTTTCATTAATAAGGAAAATACCGCATCATCATTGTGTCATAAATAAATTTAATTATTAAATGTATAAAAATTATAAATAAAATACCATTATGTATGAAATATTTTTATATTTCTAATAAATATTTATAGTTGAAGATATAACATATATAACCCTGTGTAAAAATTGTTTTACTAAAAGATATATGCTTTTGTCATTTTTGTATTTACTTTAACTTAATTAATATAAAGTGTCATTATCACTTACAAGTGGCTCCATGGGGTCCCAAAATCAACCGAAAGATGCCCATGGTCGGAAATGTATCCTAAAATAGGTTTAGAACACATTTTAGGGTAATTTAATATTATTATAATATTATTTTTTTACTCTCATTTACCAGATTTACCCTTTAACCATGGTAAATAAAATTTTTACCGAAGTAATTATTCAAAATGTCTAAAAATAAAAGTTACCTATTTACACAATTTGGACCTCCTGATTATAAATATGGAATCCATTTTTCTGAATTCAAAATACAGAAATGGCAGAAATTAATTTAAAATTAATTTCCATTGTCAAAATAAAAAGCGTGTTTTTAAGAAATAATAATTATCAAAAGATTGATACTTGCTTATGTCCAGTTTAAATGTGAAATTACATCCAATGACCAATATTGGATTAAATGGTAAAAATATAATCTAATTATACTAAAAAACCACTCAATATTATAATTTAGCACTAAAAATTATTTTGATTAAAAAAGTTGTTTTTAATTAAAATTTAATATTTCTCACTATTCATCAAAAACTGAATGTTTTCAGAAAAATACCAAAATTTTATCCTAAGAAAATTTCGATATTCCAAACCCAAAAATGAAGTCCATTTTGAAAGATAAAATTGATAAAATTTTAAAAAGTGGGTATTACTATTCATAATGACTACTTTGATTGGTCATAATGTGTTAGAATCTCGAAGTTGGGTACAATGAAAGCTATTGCATTATTCAAAGGGAAATGTACCGTGGAAGCTTGGGGTGTTACATTCTCCCCTCCTTCAAATAATTTTGTCCTCAAAATTTCTAGAATACTACCACATAAAAATATTTTGGTGGTTCTTCATCATAAGTTTGTCGGGTTCCCATGTTTCCTCTTCCATCTTATGGTTTCTCCATAGAACTTTTACCAGACGAGTCGTCCGTTTTCTACATACTTGTTATCTAGTATCAAGAATCCTGATGGGCTATTCGCAATAAGATAGAACGAGTTCTAGTTCTAATTCCTCATAGGTGAGTACATGCATTGGGTCAGACATGTATTTTCTCAACAGTGATACGTGGAACACATCGTGAACTTTGGAGAGACTTGGCGACATTGCCAAACATTAAGCTACAACCCCAATTCATTCTAAAATTTCGAAAGGTCTAATGTACCTTTGACTCAATTTACCCTTCTTACTAAAACTTATAACACCCCTCCATTGATATACCTTCAAGAAAACATGATCTCCTACTAGAAATTCCAAATCCTTCCTTCGGTTTTCAGCATAGCTCTTATACCTACTTTGAGCTTATTTGATATGGTTTTGGATTACCTTCACCTTTTACATTATTTCCTCAACAAGTTCTAGGCCTAAGATTTTTCTTTTACCAAAATCATCCCAACAAGTTGGTGTGCGACATCTCTTTCCATATAATGCTTCATATGGTGCCATCTGAATACTTGAATTGAAGCTATTGTTATAGGAAAATTCTAGAAGAGGTAAATATTGATCCCACATAACTTGAAAGTCAAGTTAGAAAGATCTCAACATATATTCTAATGTTTGAATAGTCCGTTTTGATTTTCCATCAATTTGAGGGTGGTAGGAAGTGCTGAAACAAAGTTCAGTATCCAGGGCTTTCTGAAGACTTTTCTAGAATCTTGATGTAAAACGGGGATCACGATCAGAAACAATCGATAGGGGTACTCCATGAAGTCTCAAAACTTCATTAATATATAGTCTTTCTAGACATTCAAGTGGTAAATCTTCTCTTATAGAAAAAAAATATGTTGAATTGGTAAGACAGTCAACAATGACCCATACTGCATCATTCCTTCTAGGAGTCTTTGGTAGTCCCATGACGAAGTCCATCATAATATTATCCCATTTCCACTCCACTATAGGAAGAGGTTTCATGACTCCTCCAGGATCTTTACTTCCAGCTTTCACTTGTTGAAAAACCATACATCTTGAAACAAAATCAGCAATATCTCTCTTCATGTTGTCCCACCAAAAATGTTCCTTCAAATATCTATACATATTAGTACTAATAGAGTGTATAGAGAAATTAGAACTATGAGAATCATCCAACAATTCCCTTTTTATATCAGGTATATCAGGAACACAAAGTCTCTTCCCAAATTTCAAAATTCCATCTTCATACACAAAGTCACTCAATATCCCATCATTCACAACTTTAATCTTCTTTTGAAACTCTTTATCATCGATCTGAGAACTCTTTATCCTTTTTAGTAAATATGTTTTGGCAACCATTTGAAAAAGTATTGATGTTTCACCTTCCATGGTGATTCCCATATCCATCTTTACTAGATCTATGTGTATAGGATCCTTTTCAACTCTCATCTTGTTCAAAACACCATGATACTTTCTACTCAAAGCATCTTCCACCTTATTTTCCTTCCCCGGGTGGTAGTGTATAGTGCAACAATAATCATTGAGTAGTTCAAGCCATATCCTTTGACTCATGTTGAGTTCTTTCTGTGAGAAAATATACTTGAATCTCTTTTGATCGGTATATATCTCACATTTTTCACCATAGAGACAGTGTCTCCAAATATTCAAAGCAAATATTACAGCTGCTAACTCAATATCATGAGTAGGATAGTTTTTCTCATGAATTTTTAGCTATCATGATGCATAGGCAATAACCCCATCATTCTGCATAACGACACAACCAAGTCCTTTCTTTGAAGCATCACTATAAATAACAAACCCATCATTCCCCGATGGTAGATTCAATATAGGAGCATTGACTAATATTCTCTTCATTTCTTCAAAAAATTCTTCACACTCTTTTGTTCAAACAAATTTAACCCCTTTTCGTGTGAGATTTGTTTATGGGTTAGCCAACCGGGAAAAATTCTGGACGAAACGTCGATAATAACCTGCTAAACCAATAAAACTGGGAACCTCGGTTATACTCGTTGGTGCTGGACATTCTTGGATTGCCTTGGTCTTAGAAGGATGAATAGAGATTCCATCCTTAGAGACAATATGGCCAATAAAATAAATCTCCTGAAGCCAGAATTCACACTTGCTAAACTTCCCATATAATTCATGTCTTCTAAGATTCTTCAGGATAATGCGCAAGTGATTTTCATGATCTTTGTAGCTTTTGGAGTATACCAAGATATTATCAATAAATACCACTACAAAGTCATCAAGATATTCCTTGAAAACTATATTCATTAGATCCATGAATATAGTGGGTGCATTAGTCAATCCAAAAGGCATTACTGTAAACTCGTAATGCCCGTACCTGGTTCGAAATGCTGTTTTCGGAATGTCTTCCTTCTTCACACACAACTGATGATATCTAGATCGAAGGTCAATATTTGAAAAGTATTGAGCTCCATGAATTTGGTCAAATAAATCATCAATGCGAGGTAGGGGATACTTGTTCTTTATTGTTATAACATTGATCTCCCTGTAGTCAATGCACAACCTCATAGATCCATCTTTCTTCTTAACAAAAAGGATAGGGGATCCCCATGGAGAAACACTAGGGAAAATAAATACCTTATTACTCAATTCCTCTAGTAGTTTCTTTAGTTCCACTAATTCCACAATGTCCATTCTATAAGGGGTCTTCGATATGGGCCTTGAACCAGGAATTAAATCAATGGAAAACTCATTTTTTTGTTCTGGAGGATGTCCAAGTAAATATTTTGGAAACACATCAACATATTCTTACACAATAGGTACATCTTCTATTTGAACATTCTTTTCCTCACCCATAGTTATTTCATTCTCTTTCTCCCCAATAATTTAATTTAGTTGAGCTACTAGGGGTGGATCTAGATAAGAATCGGGTGGTGATGATTATGCTCTAAAGATAAGGTGTTCTTTATCATCATCATCAAAAATCATAACCTCATTCTTCTTAAAATAAATTTTTGCATCATGGTCCGAAATCCAATCCATATTGATAATTATATCAAATTCAATCATGGGTATGATGATTAGATCAGCAGATAAAGAACATTTATATGCCCTAATGGGGACTGATTCACAAAAATTTGTTTCAATGATACTTCCCTTAGGAGTTTTAACTGAAAACTCTATTGTTAAATCAAATTGGAAATATCTAATTTTCTTAGCAAACTGGGAAGATATGAAACAATGCGATGATCCAGAATCAAATAAAGCATTTGATAAACTTGAGGAAACCATTAAATTACCTACCACTACATCTTTTGGAGCTTCAACCTCAGCAGTAGTGATAGCATAAGCTTAGCCTTGATCCCTTGGAATTTTATGAGCTAAGTTCACCTCACGCTTTGGACATTCATTTGCATAATTCCCCCTTTCTCTACAATTGTATCATTAAACATCGACAACCTCTTTCTTCCCCTTGAAATCACGAGCTTGGTGGCCTTTTTCACCACACTTGTAACAGACTCCCATTTCCTTCAGGCAAGTACCATGGTGTTTCTTCCCACATTTACTATAGTATAGATATTCAACTTTTTCCTTATTTACCTTATTTCCATTTCCAGTGTGTTCAACAGATCTCTTCTTCTCTTACTTTTCTTTAAAGTTGTAAGACTTAGAGAATTATTTTTCTATCTTGATAGCACATGAGACAATATCTTCATACGACGAGAAGGATTGTGAGACTAATGCTTGATGAAGAAATGGTTTTAACCCATAAAATAAAAGATCGATCTTACTTATTGGGTTATGTATATAATCTGCAGATGCCTCTCTAACCTTGTAAAGTTAGCTTTATACTTGGCGACATTCTCATCCTCCTTTTGCCTCAGACTCAGAAATTGTCTTTCCAAATCTGCTCGATGGTCATGAGGAAAGTATTTTTCTTAGAAAATTTCTTTAAACTCCCTCCATTCCATATTTGATACTTCATCATATTCCTTTGTGTTTTGAATCAATGACCACCATTGATTAGCATCTCCAGTGAGGAGGTAAAATTCCATGACAATTTTTTCCCTTTCGATACTCCCCATGGTATGGAATATTTTCTCTAAGGAATTTATCCATTGCTCAGCTAATAGTGGATTTGTACCACCATTTAATGTTGGTGGTTATTACCACATGAAGTGATCTAACACTGATCCTCCAGGCTACGAATTAGGGTGCTCTATACGGGTAAGGTTATTATTCATAACCTGAGTGAGTTATCCCAGTATGGCGATTAGCTGATCAGCACCAGTTGCATTACCAGCTCCACTATAATTATCTTGAGTAGGAGGTAAATCCCTATATGGAGTGTGTTCATTGATATGGTTTACATTCCTTTCACTAGGCGCTATTTCTAAACAATGGCATAAACTAGATTAGTTTATGAATCACAATACATAAATCCAAACTTGTAAAATGCTTAACATAAATTGAAAAGTTTATGGATATAATCCATAATCATAAAAATGTATTCTTTGAGGAAGTATATACTCATAAAACCTTCATAATGGTTTGTAAAGAAAAATGAGAATTATCCTAAGCATATCCCCTGGGAGTGTCGTAACCAAGAGTGCATCAAGGCCCGTTGTCGTGCACCAGTTCCCATTTGAGTCTAGCTCAAATCGGTTTTATCGGGTTTTAACTCTAGGTACATCTGTTCCAGAGCCGCCTCTACCTACTCATATCTAGACAGGGATGTATTTCTTGGAAAACTCACAAAATCTCTACAATACCAAAATTATTGGAAGTTCTTCTATACTAATCCTCAAAGTCTATCTTTGGGTAATGTTCTCTAATCAGAGTTTATCTAAATCTAGATTCCAAGGTTTGTACTGAACTTCCTCTGATACAAACTATAACGCCCTGACCCCAGTTACCCAGAGTCGGTGAATTATTATGTATCATTGGCATGATCACAAAAGACCAAGTCTCGAAATACTAATTAGTTTAGTAGCCTTGGAAGTACTAGATACATTCATAAGGTTTACATTACATCATAAAATGGTGAAATACAACAAAATTGTTTCCATAGACAAAACTGAGATCCCATAGACTATCCCCGTAGGTCAGTCATAATATACTTCTTCTCATCCTGGAAAAAATAAAACATAGAAAGTTGTGAGCTCAGATTCTCAGTAAGGATAACAATATAGCAGAAACTTTCATAAATAATCATAAACATTTATGGCAATGTATAAGACTAAAAGAAAATCCTTTTAAACTTAAACTTCAGCATAATATGGAAAATATAAAATCAAATAATTCCATTTAATTATTCACATGGATATTCTACCAGTCAAATAATCACATGCAATATCAATAACCACTTTCATAATGATGGAATGCATAATGCCAAACTTCATAACCACATAGTCAAGGCCTTGTGCCAAGACTACATATAAGATTTTGTCAAGGCCTTATGCCAAGACACTAGTTTGTCTCATGAGACCCACTTATGCATTGAGGATATATATAAGGCTCCACCCATTACATACTAATTCCAATGCATTCCTCATATGAAAATATTTAAACACGACATAAACATTCATATTAATACTAGCATACGAAATGTCAATACTTTATCCATAAACAATGAATGGTATAAAAATAACAAATCCACAATCAAACATATCACAAAACCTTCAATAAAATATGGAAGTTTTTTTATCATAATAAATCAACTTCAAATAATCTAAAAATTCATCAAAGGATGTTGGCATAGATGAAATCAAAACCTTTTTTAGAGAAATATATATTTCTTTTTTGAAATAATTTAAAATATTATAATTACAAAAGAAAAAATTTATTTTGAAAATACTTTTATAATCTTTTAAATTAAACTTCGATGATGTTATAATGGTAGAAAATATCCGCACCCACCGTATAAGTTAAAAGAACATTCTTACCTTAATTTTTTTCGAAAAGGTCATAAATTACCTTGTTTGGAAAATGACATAAAAATTCCTTTGAAACCATTTTATAAAAAGTAAAATATGGGTATAAATGACTTTAACCCATAGTCTAGTAAATAGTAAAAATGTTTTGAAATACATTTTTAAGAAACATGGATGTGGATGATAAAGATGTCCCAGTAGATACTTACGTAAAAACAACCTCGGATAATAAAGAGATTGTGAAATTAAAACTTACCAATTTGGTAACTTACAAAACATACAACCCCTGAAAGAAGTATCATACAATGAAGATGTAAATACAAATAAATTAAAGTGTATTACACAAAGAATAAAATTATGGGTAGTACATATACCACACAAAAGGAAATAATGGCAATATAGCATGAATCTCACGGGAATAAAGAGTGAGATGAAAACCCCTTACCTTGTAATTTTCCTTGGCCTAAGGTAGGTTAAACTCATGTATAATGGTGAAATAATTGTTATTAAATTATACAATAACCATATACATTAATATGATATCATATATGATCTTAATATTGTTTTTTTAATGATATTTTAGTAGTATCATTGTTTCGGGTGTTAACTGATTCATTTTCCTTTATATGCTTGGTCAAGTAATCCATTTTTGTTATGGATAGGATGTATTTGATTCATATAAAGAATGATATTATGTTAATAATCATTATTTTTAATCAGAAAATAAAAATTATTCTTGAATTATTCTGATGGGGAATGAATCTCATCGCGTTCGTGGAGACGGTAATCCGTACGTACGCACGAGCAATAATATCATTATTTTGATATTAAAATCGTATATAATTGGATTTTATATCATATATAAAGAATAATAATCATATTATATTCATTATTTAAATCAATTATACATCATTATTATACCCATACAAATTATAATGTATTGAATAACAACTACACCACGACGTGGAGATGGTAAGCCGTACGTACGTACGTATGGTGACATGTTATTCATAGGATGGATAACATAATGAATATGCTTGAACCATTTTTATAATAACATCACAGTATATATAATATACTGTAGTTATTATTTTATAATGGAAACAACAAAGAAAGAGGAAGTGGAAGAAGAAAATAACTTGGAAGAGGTGGTGAGATATTTTCCTCTTCTTTGGGTTCTTCCTTTTGATTTGATAAAAAGGGCTCCTTAGGTTGGCTTTCTGATCACAATAAGGCCTATAGGATGAAGGAAGTATAGTTTAGAGGGTATTTGGGTAGGGTTTGACCGATCCAAAAGGCTTTGAAGGTGTGAATTTGAGGGAAGGGGGTGTGCCCTTTTATAAGAGGGGTGAGGGGCACCTTAGGAAAAACTTAAAATATTTTTTTATAATAAAATAATTTTCGGTTTCTAATGGCTCCAAAGTGATTTATTTAGAGGATAATGTGTTTATGGGGCGAAAAAAACTCAACCAATAGGTTTTAGATAGGTTTGGGTCACTATATTAACCTTATCTTTTAGATTTAACTCTTAGTTAGTTAGTTTGACATTTACCATGTCTCTTTGTATTTTTATATTATATGGTTAATAAAATTACTATAAACTACCAAGAGAACCCCAAGTGGTTAATTAATTATATTCCTATCATTATATAAGTCATTTGGAGGAACCTTGGATTTTTAAGAATATTATATCAATTAATAATATAATATTTGTTTTAAAAACTCCTTTATGTCAATTTTGACACTATTTAATAATTGATTTTTTGTTAAAGTCCTAACAACTTTATTAATTCAAAATAAATTCATTTAATCAATCCTAACATGTCATATTAACCTATAAAATTCTTTTATGGCATCAAAACTTTCAAATTATATTTATTTTAACATTTATAATACCATTTATTTGATTCTTTCATTAATAAGGAAAATACTGCATCATCATTGTGTCATAAATAAATTTAATTATTAGATGTCTAAAAATTATAAATAAAATTTTATTATGTATTAAATATTTTTATCTTTCTAATTAATTTTTATAGTCGAAGAGATAACATATATACTTTTATTTAAAAATTGTTTTACTAAAAGATATATGCTTATATCATTTTTGTATTTACTTTAACTTAATTAATATATAGTGTCATTATCACTTACAAGTGGCTCTATGGGGTCAACAAATCGACCCAAGGATTCCCATGGTCGGACATGTATCAGAAAATTGGGTTATAACACATTTTAAGGTAATTTAATATTAATAAAATATTATCTTTTTACCCTTATTTACCGGATTTACCCTTTAACTATGGTAAATAAAATATTTACTGAAGTAATTATTCAAAATGTCTAAAAATAAAAGTTACCTTTTTACACAATTTGGACCTCCTGATTATAAATATGGAATCCATTTTTATAAATTCAAAACACAGAAGTGACATATTAATTTAAAATTAATTCCCGTTGTCAAAATAAAAAGCATGTTTTTAAGAAATAATAACTATCAAAAGATTGATACTTGCTTATGGCCAGTTTAAATGTGAAATTACATCCAATGAACAACATTGGATTAAATGGTAAAAATATAATCTAATTATACTTACAAACCACTCAATAGTATAATTTAGCACTATAAATTATTTTGATTAAAAAAGTTGTTTTTAATTAAAATTTAGTATTTTTCACTATTCATCAAAAACTGAATGTTTTCAGAAAAATACCAAAATTTCATCCTAAGATAATTTTGATATTACAAACCCAAAAATGAATTCCATTTTGAATGATAAAATTGATAAAATTTCAAAAAGTGGGTATTACTATTCATAATGGCTACTTTGATTGGTTGTGGTGTGTTAGAATCTCGAAGTTGTGTACAATGAAAGATATTGAATTATTCAAAGGGAAACATACCATGGAAGATTGGGGTGTTACACTTGAGTGGATTTCTATGAATGGTTTTTTTTGTTTCCTGGATGGGTATTCTGGTTACAACCAGATTCCAGTTGATCCAAAGGATCATGAGAAGAATACCTTTACATGCCCCATTGGGACATTTAATTATAAGAATATTCCCTTTGGGTTGTGTGGAGCCCCTTCTACCTTTAAAAGGTGTATTATGGCTATATTATCTGATATTATTGAGAAAATCATAGATGTTTTTGTGGATGAATTCTCTATTGTGGGTATCACATTTGATACTTGCTTAAAAAATTTGGAGTTAGTGCTTGAGATATGTTTTGGGACCAACCTAGTTCTTTCTTAGGAAAAATGAAAATTTATGGTCACTAAAGGTATTGTGTTAGGACATAAAGTGTCCAAGAGGGTTTTGGAGGTTGATACTTCTAAAATATAAGTAATTCAAAAACTCCCACATCTTGAAAATGTAAAAGGTGTTAGAAGTTTTCTAGGGCATTCCAGTTTATACCAGAGGTTTATAAAATACTTTTCAAAAATCACTAATCCCTTGTGTTCTTTTCTTATTAAGGATGCACCATTTGTATTCGACCATAACTATCTTTATTATTTCAATATGATTAAATAAAAACTCACTACATCACCTATCATCACTTTACCTGATTGGAAACTCCCTTTTGAACTAATGTGTGATGCTAGTGATATAGTTGTTGGTTATGTCATAGGACATAGGAGTTATAAGAATCCACATGTGGTTTATTATGCTAGTATATTTCTATACAAGGCTCAGAGAAACTATAACACTACTAAAAATGAGTTGTTGGCTTTAGTGTTTTCTCTAGATAAGTTTAGGTAATATTTGTTATGTTTAAAATTTATCATATTCACCAACCATTCTACCTCGAAATATATTTTTTATAAGAAGAAAGATAAACCTAGGATTATTAGATGGATTCTGCTATTATAAGAGTTTGAATTGGAAATTAGAGATAAGTAGGGAGCTAGAAACTTATTTACAAACCACCTATCTAGGCTTCATCATACCCATTTTGAAGTCCCATGGGAGATTAACTCTTCCTTTCCAGATGAAAATCTACTCACTATCTCAATAAGGTAGTTTGCATGGTTTGTAGACTATGCCAATTTCCTGGTAGCAGGAGTCCTTCCCAAAGACTTATCTAATAACCAAAGGTAGAAATTCATTTCTAAACTAAAGTATTACCTTTGGGATGACGCCTTATTGTTTAGAAGGTGTGCTGATGGGATACTTATAAGGTGTGTGTTAGAGAAATAAATGTTGTATATTCTAGAGATTTGTCACTCCTCACCTTGGGGAGGACACCACAGTGGTGAAAGGACAACTCAAAAATTCCTTCAAGCTGGTTTTTATAGGCCCATCGTATTCAAGGATGCTAGGAGTTTTATTGTAGGATGTGATAGGTGTCAAATATTAGGCAATGTTGGGAGGAACTAGGAGTTACCCCAAAAGGGTATATTAGAAGTTAAATTTTTTGATGTCTGGGGTCTATATTTCATGGGTCCATTTTTATCATCTAATGGGAATGAGTATATTCTTGTTACTATAGATTATGTTATTAAATTGGTTGAGGTAATATCTCTTCCCAATAATCAAGCCAATATTGTAATTAAATTTGTCAAAAGAAATATATTTTTAAGATTTGGAGTACCAAAAGCCTTCATCACTGATAATGAAACACATTTTAAAAACTACATTTTAAGGCTTTAATGGAAAAGTATGGATGAACCCATAAAACTGGTACTTCCTATCACCCACAGTCTAGTGGGAAGGTAGAGATTTCTAATAGGGAACTAAAACAAATATTAGATAAAACTATCTCTCACCCTAGAAAATACTGGTCTCTTAAATTAGATGTAGCTTTATGGGCATATAAGATAGCTTTTAAGACCCCAATATAAATATATCCATATATGATATTATTTGGAAAATGATTTCATTTGCCCGTGGAGTTGAAGCACAAGTCATATTGGGCAGTTAAGGCCTTAAATTTTGATTTTAAGAGTGCTGGTGAGAGAATACTACTTGAACTGAGTAAACATGATGAAATTAAGAGTGAGTTATATGGTAATTTTATAATATTCAAAGAGAGGTCCAATGTATTTCATGATTCTGTCATACAAAACAGAGAGTTCAAACCTCAAAAAAAATTCTCTTTAATTCAAGATTTAATCTCTTTCCTATAAAGTAAAAATCTAAGTGGTTTGGACCTTTTAATGTTGTTAGATTTTTAAATAATGGACCAATTGAGATAGTTGGAGAAGAGAACAAACCCATGTTGGTTAATGGGAAAAGAGTTAAATTATATTTTGAAGGACATCCAAAGTGTTTGGTTGCCTTCAATGTGCTTGAAAATTAATTCTTAATAAAATCTAACTGAAGACTAAATTTAATTATTCATTCGAGTCAACCCATGGTTCATGATTTGTCGTTATTTTTTTTCCGATTTTATGTTTTGAATAATGTGGTGCTTGATTTCTATTCTTTTCATCTCGTTTTCTGTTGGTGCTATCTTCGTATTCTTTCTGGATTATTTTTTTGTTGAAGGTGTCACAAAGGAGTGGAGTTCCCAAAATGGATCATGTTTGGACAGAATTTAATAGGGAATTTCTTTCATTTTACTTCTACATTCATGTTTCTTCTCCTTGTTACTTAAAAAAAACTTTCCATTGCTAAGTCACAATTTATCAGTGAGTCCCTAACTCACCAATTCACTTGAGCCACTAATACACTATTATCGGTAAGTCACTCAATGGTGACTCACTGGTGGCATTGTTGGTGACTCAATGATTTTATACTACTACAGGAACAATTCTGTTGTATATGTGTGCTGCTCTTGGAAAATTATTCTATTTATGTCTCTTTTCTGAATTTTTTTTTGTGAAAGTATTGGTATGCTGAAAAATTTAATGTTTTAGAAATTATGTTCATTTCACTACTCGTATACTGAAAAAGTCTGTTACAAGTCACTAAGCTAAAAACAAATTCTTCATGTGCTTCTTTGTTTAGAAATTTAATTTTATTGTTATTAAAATCTCTTAACTACTAAAACGTAAGTGTGGGGGGATTTCCCATGGATTCTTATTATTGGATGTGTTCTGCTCATTTCTGTAGGGTGTTTAACATGCATTTTTTCTATTTTTTTTGAAAATATGATTGAATCAAATTCTTAAACTACTACACCCTATTCACTCTGCACTCACAAGTTTATAAGCAACTGTTTATGCTTAATTGAAAATTTCTATTTAATTTACTTAATTATAATTCATTTAATTTCATGAGTTTTTGTTGTAAAATAATTATTATGGAAAACACATATATCTGAACTTCACTGAGATCTTTATACATGTCATCAATATGCTTTAATGAAAATATAATTTGAACTTCAATTTTTAAAATGTTTCTTCTCCATATTTGAATTCAAATTTGGGGACAAAGTTGGGTTTTAAGTGTGGGGGTGGGGGTAAACTTATATCAAGAAAAAAATTGCTTAATGGAATCCGATCAATTTACACAACTCTTCAAACTTTTTGAAAAAAATGGATTAAATTTTTTAAAATCCCATCACAATTTGAGATTATTTAGGCTTCACATTGTACCCAAATGAGTCTTTCCTTAAGACAATTACTTTACTAGTAGTTGACAGTTGCTATGAGTATGAAACTTTTGAGGATGGATGATTGCTAAGTGAACATACTTAGTGATTTTATGAATATTTGTTTTATGAACTATTTTTGAGAGCGATATAGGATACTAGTTTGTGGAGTTGAGATCATAACTTTAAGCACTATATGTTTGAATGTTTACCCAGGGGGATCATCTCAATTTTTAATTATTAAAAAATAATTACCTTAGTGTGCCAATTTGAATGGTTTTCATATGAATCTATTGAAACTGGAGTAAAATTGGCATTTTGTAACTCATGGTGAATCTCTGAGACCCTACACTACTGGAATTTGAGGTATTTGCTACCGGCTATTTGCGATGAGATCCTGTCAAAAAAGATCTTTTGCAACGGGGTCCTGTCGCAAATAGCCCACTATAGAAAACAACATCGCAACTAGTATTTTTTGCGATGAGACTGTTACAAAAATACTATTTGTGATGGGAAAGCATCCCGTCACAAATAGATCATCGATTATATACATTATATATATAAAAACTTGTTGTGATGATCCCATCACAAAAAATATTTGCAATGAGCCCGTTGTCCTGTCACAAAAAAAGTATTTGCGATGAGACTATTGTACCATCACAAATAGTTCTCCGTTTATATATGTTATATATACCTAAACATGTTGCGACGAGCCCGTCGCAAAAAAGTATTTTTGATGGGTCCTTTTACCGTCGTAATTACCTTTTTTAAAAATATATATAAAAACTATTTGCGATGGGGTCCCATCGCAAAAGGCCCCGTCGTAAATACTGAAAAAAAAAATTTAATAAAATTATGATTCACGAAAAAATAATATTAATATTATAAAAATAATAAAAATATAAAAATATTAAAATTATCAATATTCGAAAAAAATATAAAAAACTCATAAAATATTATTATTATTATTAGTAAAATAAACAAACATTAAAAAATATAATACTAATAATAAATAATAAAATAATAAAATATTAAAAATAATAATAAAAAAATTAAATTATGCGATATTCACACCAATATAAAAGACAAAAAACTGTAAATAGTTCATATTACAACAAATGTTGAATTCAAATGTTTTTAACATAACAAAAAAATCACTGGGGGGTCGTCTTCTGGAGGAGGTGGAGGAGGTGGAGGGGTGGTGGGGGAAACTCCATCCCTAAACTATGAGTTAGACGACACATATATTCCATCTGCTCATGCTTCTGCTGCTGCCATCGACGCATATCCTCCTCGTGCTGCAGCAGCTACTACTACTCGCATCGACGTATATTCTCCTCGTACTGCTGCTGCTGCTGCTACTGACGCATCTCTTTATCCTGCTTATGAAAAATCTCTATAATCTCATTCTGAGCTTGCAACTACTCCTGATACTGTGAGCCAGAAGATGATGCCTCTCCACAAGCTCCTCTCGAGCTAGACGCCGACATCGCAGTAGTACCATAATAATTCATAGGAGTCAAATGAGAGCTAATACCAACTATTTGGCCCTTGTCGGAGTCATAATGGGTTGCCTGCATCCATGCCACCTCCTTGAAATGGTGGGCACTAGTTTGATCAGCCATCTCGGCCAGAATCTTAGCCTATATCTGAGAGGTCATGACCTTATATGACTCCTTCAGTTCCAATTTGAAATTAAAATAGTGAAAATATTATATGCAGTTAATTTTCAAACTAAAAAAGAAATAATACTGACCACAATCTGACGTTGGTGATCACCTCTAATCTCTCTAGTGGTTGGATCACTATACATATTTTGATAAATGTCATAATATGTAATACCGGGATGCTCAACTGCCTATATGAATATAAAATAAACTATTTATATTTAATGTTATATAAAATATTTAAAAAAGATACTTACCAGATGCTCTCTACGTGTACTGAATGTACGACTACCAACTCGATGTGTCACCTCCTTTCTACCCCAGTTCTGCCGACCCAATGAATATCTACTCTGAAATCCACCACTAAACCAGTGTGAGCATAAACCATCCCAAAAATGAGATGAAATGTACTCTGGTCGGTGGGCTCTACACGAGTCATCAAATACTTTCACTCCTTCTTTATTAATGGTCGTCCTTATCAAATTGTGCAAAATCTGATGGAAACTCTCACGTATAGATACCTCTCATGCCGCATGGATAGCTTCACACATGCTATCATTGATGGGATACCATAAAACCTACAAATAATTTATAATATAAAGTTATTAATGAAATAAATTTCAAAATAAATATTATTTATTTACGTACAAGCCAATGATTGAACATTCCAAGTTGCACATCAATAGGAATCTATTACCATGTGATCCATGGCTGAGAAAAATAATTGTACAAGATAGCGCTACCCTATCCAACATATACATGTGCAAAACTATGAAAAAAGAATAAATAATAAAACAATTAGTATATAAATAAATTAATGAAATATAACTAAAATACACAAGTTACTATACCTCCGCATGCATAGATTTAATCCAAGACGTGGACGTCACTTGAGGATAGGGTCAAGAATCATCAGTCACGTAAGACCCCACCCCCTCCGCGTACCCCCTGAACCTCCAGTAGGTTGAGGGTCAGATCCCAAATCCTTCTCATCCAAAGGTAGCTCAGCCACCTACAACTCACAAAGTTGATTAGGGTCCATCTGAAACAAAAAATGATTGTTGTTAGCAGATAGTTGAAAATAACTATTAAATATAGATATATATTAGTTATGATTATAACCAACATTTAACTATGTCAATGTTCACCTTCATAATCATCTTCATATATGATGATGTCAATGTCTTCATATTCATCCTCAACACCATCAATATCCATACGAGTTTCAGTTTCATCATCTATTTCCATTTCAAATTCATTTGTAACATCATTAACATCATCGTCACCATCGACCCTTAATTATTGGGTGCCATCATCGATATTCATGTCTCTTTATGAAAAAGATGGATTTTGATTAGTCTCTTGAAAAATTTCAATTCATTGTACTTCAGCGGAACCACATTCAGTTTGAGTAAACTGATTTTCTCGAGATTTCATTTTTATTATGCTCCACCAATCACTCAAGTATCTTAAAGTAGTACAGTACTTTTCATAATATATTTTATGTTTCTTTTGAGCCAATAGAAATGGTTCATTTACTGCAAGAAGACATTTATATTTAATATTGATGATTCCATGAATTGGATGAACACGCAAGCCTCTCTCAGTATCCAACCAACAAAATTTAAGCATCGTTATATAATTTTTCCCTAGATAACATAGTTCAATAATTTTATCCAACATGCCGTAAAATTCAACTTCAGTTTTTTCTATGATGCGATCCCCTCAAGAAAACTCCACTATTCATTATTTTTTTGATTCCCCATATGCACATGTATGAAATCGAAAATTTTTCACCACATATGCATTATAAGATTTTACTATTTTGGATGGTAGGTTATTCAATATATATAGTTGCTTATCAATTTTATTAGCATGTTGAGACACCTAAAAATTTATAAAACAACTATGAATATAATAAATAATAAACTGAATTGATATGTTAAACCATCAATAATTTATATTACCAGTTTTTGAAACCATTGAGAATTTTTTTGTCGACGTTCTTCAAGATCAACTGCTGTAATTTGTGGAAGCTGTTTCGTGATATGATTATCATATAACCTACAAATAAAATAAGTTTACTTACTATAACATAAATTATAGAATAAGTGATAGAATCAATCATAGTACAAATGTTGTCATTTCTTCACATTTGAGCAGAAAATATGTATGAGCTCTGTGATGTTCATCATCTGAAATCCATCGTTCATGAAATCCACCAAAGACAAGCTCTGACTGATTAAAAACTAATAATTGATTATCCATTTCATCATCAACATTCCACTCATTCCATCCCATGTGGTTGTGTTTTGAGGGATATTCAGATTCAAAATAATGAGAGAAAAAAAGCAATTTTCTATTGCAAATAAGATTCAGCAATTGAGCCTTCAACTGATGATTTGTTACATACTTTTTTCTTTAATTTCTGCATGCATCTCTCAAATGGGTATATCCATCGAAACTGTACTAGACCTCCACATTTAGCTTCATGTGGAAAATGTAATATCAGATGTTCCATTGAGTCAAAGAAAGTTGGCCGAAATATTTTTTCCAATTTATATATAATTACAACAACATATTCTTCCAGTTTTCTTAGTGAATCGCAGTCTATTGTCGCTGCAAAAATGTCTCAAAAAAATATGATATGTCTGTTATCGAATCCCAAATCATAGAATTCAAAAAACCTCTGAATCCAATCAGTATAAGTTTTTCCATTATAATATGACAATCATGACATTTTAATCCGGTAATATGACAATTCTTAACACATCTTCCCAAATTGGAAGCAACACCATCTAGAAGTCTCAAATAAGCAATCCACTGACAAAATAATAAGTGGATCTATTTAGACAGTGTATAAGCTGATTTTGGATTCATTAAACTATATGATCTGATATTTTGAAATAGTTCAAGTTCCGGTCATCTGCAAATTTGGGCAAGATCTAATCATGCCTTTACATTATCGTTGGTCTTACCTTGTGTATCCAAAACTATATGAAATAAATTATCAAGACAGTATTTCTCAATATGCATGACATCCAACATATGACGGACCAACAAATCAGACCAATATCGAAGATCCCAAAAAATGCTCTGTTTTTTCCAATTATATTCTTTTCCAAAGCCATGAATTTTCTATTGGTTTACTGTTGGCCCAAAGGTGATGGGAGGTAATGAAAATAAAACTGATTTTAACTCTGTACCTGAGATCATTTTTGGAGGTTCATCCCTTTCAATTGTGCCTTTTCTAAAATGAGATTTGTTCCTCTGAAAAGGATGATCGGTTGGAAGAAATCTACGATGATAGTCAAAATAGAAAGTTTTTTTCCATTAAAGAGCATAAATGATTTGTTGACTTTTATACAGTAAGTACATGACTTCAGACCATGTGTACTTCAGCCAGATAACATGCCATATGTGGGGAAGTCACTAATTGTTCACATCAATACAACTATTAATATGGAATTTTGTTTTGCAGCAACATCATATGTACTAACACCATTACTCCACAATTAATTCTACTTATCAATCAATGGTTTCGAATAAACATCAATATATTTTTATGTCTTAGGATTAATAAGGTTAAAAAGATATTGGGCTCCTTCATCAACATCCATGGAGGTAAATTTTACAAAGTTATAAAGATAGGCCAACATGAATACTGACTACCATAAGAACCAAAAGGAAAAAAACCGTCAGTAGAATAACCCAATCATATGTTATGAGGTTCTAAAACAAAAGATGGATGCAGTCAGTTAAAATGTTTCCATGAATCACCATTAGATGGATGATTCAAGCTTTTACGAGTTGAAATCTTAGTTTTGTGCCGTGACATCATTGATACTGTGTTCTGAGACATAAATAAACGTTGCAACTTGGGTATAAGTGGGAAATATCTCAATTGTTTTACAAGAATAAATCCAGACTTCCCTGGTTGAGCTTCTTTATACCTCGATTTTACACATGTGGTACAACTATCCAATGACTCATTTTCACCAGAATATAAGATGCAATCATTTTCACTTGCATGAATCTTATGATAACTAATTTCCAAATTACAAACCAGCCTCTTGCTCTCATAGTAATTTGTAGGCAACACATTTCCTTCAGGTAACAGTGTTTTAACCAAAAAAAATATCTAATCAAAATAGTTGTTTTACATTGCATTATCTAATTTAATAGCCATAAATTTTGTAACTACTTATAATTTTCTTATCTTAAAACAAGGATATAACGCATCTTCAGTAGACCTCAACAACTCATACAATTTGGATGATGCCAACTCAGGAGTTAAATCATTATCATCCTAAGTTTTAGTTTGTTGAACAGATGTACCTACAACATCATGTACTAAATTTTAAAACCATGATGGATCCAGAATCAAGTTATTAGTATCTTCTCTGGAGCTACGTTCACCATGTTGATACCAAAAAACATAATCTAGTTGAAAACCAAAATTAAAGAGATGTCCCCCAACCTTGTCAAATATGTCAAACATTATCAGAGAACATTTTTTACAAGGACACTTAATTATGCCTTCTGAAACAAATTCCAGTTTTGATGATACAAATGATAAGAAATCTTCAACAACCTCAATATATACAAGATTTAAACCAGAACCATTTTGAATTTCTACACTGATTTATCCAAGCACGATCATTTAATAATGACTGTTGTCAACTTCCTTGTTCTATATTTTCCTACAAAATATAAAATCATTACCATTTTTAAATAATTTGAAATTAGAAAAACATTATCCAATAAAAGAAGATAAATAATTATAACTACTTCTTAATAATTACCAGTAATTATGGCGACACAATTTTCAGTGGATTGATGACTACTCTTTTGTCCGACGACTCATTTACTTGCAACTTTCTCAAACTGAAATCACAATAAAGAATCTGCTCAGAGGTACACATATCCATTCTCTTGCATATGAGAATGTATAAGCGTGCCTCTGAGAAAATTATTCATTGTGATTTCAGTGTGAGAAAGATGCAAGTAAATGAGCTATTGGACAAAAGAGACCCATTTTCGTCGACAAATCATCTTCTTGCAACTGTCACCGCATGAAAACATTATGAAAAATTTGGTACTACGAATGCATATTCAAACTCGTTCATAAAATATTGGATATGCATACGTAGAAGAATATTTTTCATAATGTCTTGAGTCGGTGAGAGTTGAAAGGAGAAGAGTCATCGAGAAAAAGGAGTGTCGCCAATCCACTAATAATTGTGACAAGTTATTACATTACAATTTATTACAATTGATTTTATTCCTAATTATTCCGAATTATTACTAATTATTCCTAATTATTCCTAATTATTCATAATTATTCATAATTATTCATATTTATTACTAATTTATACTAATTAAAACTAATTATTACTAATTATTTCTAATTGTTGCTAATTATTCCTAATTATTCCTAATTATTACTTATTATTCCTAATTATAACTAATTATTACTAATTATTAATAA
The DNA here is from genome assembly GCA_963277665.1 of Viscum album. Taxonomy (NCBI): domain Eukaryota; kingdom Viridiplantae; phylum Streptophyta; class Magnoliopsida; order Santalales; family Viscaceae; genus Viscum; species Viscum album. The sequence goes on along the minus strand of OY728163.1, from coordinate 74,609,013 downwards.
TTATTAATAATTATTACTAATTATTACTAATTATTACCAATTACTACTAATTATTACTCATTATTACAAATTATTCCTAATTATTTCTAATTATTCCTAATTATTACCAATTATTACTAATTATTACTAATTATTACTAATTATTCCTAATTATTCCTAATTATTACTAATTATTACTAATTATTACTAATTATTACTAATTATTACTAATTATTACTAATTATTACTAATGATTCCTAATTATTTTTAATTATCCCCAATTATTCCTAATTATCCCTAATTATTACTAATTATTCTTAATTATTCCTAATTATTACTAATTATTTCTAATTATTAATAATTATTCATAATTATTCCTAATTATTACTAATTATTCTTAATTATTACTAATTATTACCATTTATTCCAAATTATTACCATTTATTATTAATTATTACAATTTATTACTAATTATTACGAATTATTACGAATTATTACGAATTATTACAAATTATTACCATTTATTACAAATTATTACAAGTTATTACAAATTATTACAAATTATTACCAATTATTACCATTTATTACAATTTATTACCATTTATTACCATTTATTAACATTTATTACAAATTATGACTAATTATTAATAATTATTCCTAATTATTCCTAATTATTTCTAATTATTCTTAATTATTATTAATTATTCCTAATTATTCCTAATTATTCCAAATTATTCCAAATTATTCCTAATTATTACTAATTATTACTAATTGTTACTAATTATTCCTAATTATTCCTAATTATTACTAATTATTCCTAATTATTTTTAATTATTCCTAATTATTCATAATTATTCCAAATTATTGCTAATTATTTATAATTATTGCTAATTATTCCTAATTATTCTTAATTATTCTTAATTATTCCTAATTATTCCTAATTATTCTTAATTATTCCTAATTATTACCAATTATTACTAATTATTAGTAATTATTCTTAATTATTCATAATTATTGCTAATTATTCCTAATTATTCCTAATTATTGCTAATTATCCCTAATTATTCCTATTTATTGCCAATTATTCCTAATTATTGCTAATTATTCCTAATTATTCCTAATTATTCCTAATTATTTCTAATTATTGCTAATTATTTCTAATTACTGCTAATTATTACTAATTATTACAAATTATTACTAATTATTACTAATTATTACTAATTATTACTAATTATGACTAATTATTACTAATTATTACTAATTATTCCTAATTATTCCTAATTATTCCTAATTATTTCTATTTATTTCTATTTATTCCTATTTATTCCTAATTATTCCTAATTATTCCTAATTATTCGTAATTATTCCTAATTATTCATAATTATTACTATTTATTACTATTTATTAGTATTTATTACTATTTATTACTATTTATTACTATTTATTACTAACTATTACTAATTATTATTATTTATTACTATTTATTACTAGTTATTCCTAATTATTATTATTTATTACTAATTATTATAATTTATTACTAATTATTAGTATTTATTACTAGTTATTAGTATTTATTACTAATTGTAAATATTTATTACTATTCTTTTCCTAATTATTACTATTTTTCCTAATTATTACTAATTAGCGTTAATTACTATTAATTACTGCAAATTATAGCTACTAATTTCTAATTACCTCTAATTATTTATATACATTACTAATTATCATTAATAATTATTAATTGTTACTAATTACTTAGAATTAGTACTAATAATTTCAATTTATTATTACAAATAAACACCGATGACAAAATAATTTAAATCTAACTTAATTACAACTAATTAACAATAATTAAAATTCATATAAAAAATAAAATAAATACTAAATTAAATAAAACATAAATACCTTTAAACTTGATCTCTTATAATTGTAGACGGCTTCACAACTTCTTCATAAAAAAAACTAACTCTGAAATTTTTTCACTCTAAAATTAGAGTTTAGAGAAAGAGAGAAAGTATAAAGTGAGTGGAATGAAGGAAAAATGGATGGGGGTATATATAGGTTAGATTGGTGGCGACGGGATCCCCGTCGCAAATAATACTTTTTGCGACGGGACTCGTCGAAAATACTTTCGGTCGCATTAATTACTGTCGGCTGTTAAAAGGTTATTTGCGATGAGACCCATCACAAAAAGTGACCTGCCGACACACTATTTGAGATGGGACAACATCCCGCCGCAAATAGTATTTACCGCCGTCGGGTATTTGCGACGGGTCCCATCGCAAATACCCTTCGGCGGACGCACTATTGGCGATGAGGATTTTTTTGTCACAAATAGTATTTACCACCTCCCAGTATTTGAGACGGGAGGTGCCTCCCCGCCGCAAATACCCTTCCGTGCGGTTTAGCGCGCAAACTGCGCCAAACCGCGTGTAACTTTTTGCGATGGGACCCCTAGTCCCGTCACAAATAATTAGTTATTTGCGACATGTTGATTCTCCCATCACAAAAATCACTTTTTCCCGTATTGCTAAGCACTGGGTGCATTTCTATTAACTTAAAATCCCTATGTACAATATTGAATAAGTGCATATGCACTGTTCTTAGCACATGACACATGGCTTGGGAAAAATTATAATAAAGTGTCTGGGGTCAAAAATGAGTTCATTAAGGTGAGGAAAATAATGAATACCAGATGAAAAAGGGGACAATTGATTTGTATGTAATCATTTAGGTTTTTTCAAAACAACGATTCAATTTTTTTTTTTAAATTTAATCTTTGATTTTTGGAACTCAGGAAAAAGTCAAAGGACAAGGTTCTTTTTGTTAAGTTCTTGAATCCTTTGGATTTTAATCATTTATCGCTCCTGAATTTTGAACTTAAGTTTGAATTGTAGTAAATCATTAGACAAACTCATATATGAGGCATGACATCCTCAAAAGTAGATGATTCGCTGCTCTCTTGATCATCGAGTGAGTATTTAATTTTGGGAAAGATTCATTTGAACATTACATTTCAAAATCCTTTTTTACAATGTGTGGTCCTCTAGTTTTAAACTATGTAACATGCTACATTTAGAGCAGAATGATTAAAAATCATTTTTCTATTTTCTAAAGACAATAAAGTATGAAATTGTTTGAGGACAAACAATGTTTAAGTGTGGGGGAATTTGATGTGGCTCTAAAATCACATGATTTTGCCACATATTTTTATTAAGTTTTTAATCATTTATTTAATTAATTTTATACTTTTTTGTTAATTAATTATACTCAAATAATTATTTAGTTTAATTTATTAATTAATCAATTTTTATAACTAATATTGTATTTTAATCCTTTATAAAACTATATTTTTGTTTTAATTATTTTAATAATCTAATTTCATTTTTACTTTTTATTCTACTTTAAATAATAGTACGTTGTTATGTTTGTTTTAATTAATTAACCATTTAATTATTTTATATACAATTAATTAACTTGGTCTTTAATTTAATATTTTATCTTTTAATTTAGATCGATTAAAATAAATCAACTTTATTAATTTCTTCTAATTAGATTATTTTAAATTGATTTGATGGAATTTAATAATTTGTACCCTTTTAATTTAATTTAACAATTTTTTTTATAATTGGTAATTTAATTATTTTGTTTAATAAATTAGTTAGTCTTTAATATAAGTTAAGTGTTTAAGTTTTAATTTAATTAATTAGTTAAATGTTTTAATAATTTCGTTATTATTTTAAGTCTTAATCTAGTTAATTAATTAATTAATTTAGAATTAAAAATCTTTAATTTCTTTAATGTTTTAATTTTGTTAATTTTTATTTCAGGTTTTGCAGATTTTTTGCTTGAGACACCGATACTGCCCTTTCGCACTGTCCGTGACTCAATGAGTCACCGATGTAGTTCACCCTCACTCACCATTGCCTCTCCCTTTAATCAGTTTATTTAATTAATTGAATCTTAATTTTAATTTTAATCTTTTACTTCAATATTATCAAACTAGTTTATCATAAATCAATTTTATTAATTAAAGTGTTTTCTTATGTAATTTGAATGTTTTCAATTTAAATAATAACCCATTTTCATTTTATTTAGTTCACTCTATTTAGTTTTCAATTTTAGTTTTTAATTTTAGTTTTATGTTTTTAATTAGTTAATTAATTAATATTTTAATTAATTCAAGTTTTATTTTTAGTTTCATTTATTAAATTAATTGAATCATGTTTTTAAATTTTATTTGTTTTAATTAATTGTTAACTTATTATTGTTTTAAGTAAGCACACTGTCAAACATTTTTTACAACCTATCAACAGTTTCATATGAGTCACCGATCCTCCTATCGGTGACTCATTTTTTCCCTTTTCCATTTTCAGGACCTACTAATGTCCAACAATTTCACCCCACCTACTGATGACCCCTGTAGTTTCTCACTATCATTACCCACAATCACTGATGCCGCGTCGGTAGGTCATCCTACCAACAGCCTTGTAGCACTAGCCTTTCCCCTTTCTCCTACCGATTCTCACTGCTACCGACACACCCATATTTCACATACCTACTGTCCAACACCTACTGACGCCCCTTCCCTCTGTCGGTGTCTTACGAGTTACCGACACACCGTTGCCTACCCCCCATTTTTACAACTACTGACACTCCAGGCTTGTAACCTACCGACGACCCTTTTCCCTTAAACCTACCGATATTAATTCCTCTTCCACACTGCTACCGATGCCTTACATGCATCATCCAACCGAAAACTATATTCCAACCAGAGATTCACAAATTACTTCTAAACCATTTCAAACTAGAAAAAATTCCACACATTGCCGGATTACAACCAATTTGAACCCAACCCTCATCTGGTTTTCAATAGATCCAAACCAACCCGTCATTTCCATATTGAAATCCACACCACCGCCAGAGTAGGACCAACGAACCACCACTGTCATCCATCGCTGCTATAAGAGGAGCCCATGACATCCTGACCCAGGAGCCATCGAATAGTGCCCCAATCCGGTTGGCCAGATGCCCTCAAGTGCGACTCCTCATACATCAGAGGGTGCTGACTAGCATCGAGGGTATGGGAAGTCAGTCTTGGGGAGACTATACCCTCTTTTATCAGAATAAAACATCAGTGGAAGCAAATAACAATAACCAAGTGCGGAAGAATATATAAATAACTAGAACAATACCATGACATATGATAGTCAAAACCTAAAAATACAATACTCAACTGAAAGGTAAAACATGCTATGATGATGAAAGTGCCAAGTGTCTACAATTCAACTGAATGTAAAGACACAACGACTCCCAAATGGGTCCCAAACCATGTCTGGTTCCCTCTCCCATGCTCTAATCCCAAACTACAACCTATTACAGGGCCTTGCCCTTATCCATTCCTACAACAACAAAGTTTTCTCGGGTGCTGATCAGGCGACCCAAATAGGGTGTGAGTAAAACTCAGTAGGCCACCACCAACAGTGTCTAAAACAAGTCCAGTCAAATGATAATACATGCATTTCTATGAAGCAATAAGTACAATGCATAATTTAAACAGTTATCACATTGTCATTTAATATTTAATCATCACATTAGGCCAATTCAATTCATGTTTCTGATTTGAATCATCATTCATTATCATTTATCATTTGGTGTAGGTTGTCATTCCTAGCACCCCAATTCTTAGTTGAATCATCATTCATTATTATCATAAATCATTTCGTGTAGGTCGTCATGCCTAGCACCACAAATCTCATTGAGTGTAGGTCGTCATGCCTAGCACTCCAATTCTCATCCGGTGTAAGTCTTTATGCCTAGCACCACATAATCTCAAGCTTGGATAATTATTGGGGAGGAATTCCATGTCCAAGTCCCAACTTCTAATCATTATAGGACACCATGCCTAGCACCAAAAACCCTCATCAATTTAATCATTCTTTAAGTCATAATAATTTTCCACATTATTCATTTACTAATCCAACGATTAGTTAAACATTTCGAATTCCATTAGTTAATTCAACAATTAACTAAGAATTTAACCCATTAATTAATTCATCAATTAATTAATCAATCAACACATTTCTGTTTCTGTAATTAATTCTTCACAATTAATTATCCAAATCAAAACCCAACAAGTCATATTTAATTCTCATAATTAATTATCTTACATAGCCAAATATAGTTCCATAATTAATTCCCCCCAATTAATTATCTTATCACAATCAAATCTGTTTCTCAATTACAATATGTCAAATACAAAAATCAAATCTCCAAAAGATCTATTTGGGAAACCCCCCATCATTTGTTATGTGATTCAATTACCAATCAATCACCAAGGCAAACTCAATTCAAATTAACATTCCTAATTACTCCAATTTTGTAAAGCAATCATAAAGGGAAATCTAGATAAACATAAACTCACATTCACATATCATAAATCATGACTATGGGAGTTTTATGTAGACCACCTACCTCAGTTTCCAGATGGAAGTTAGCTCGATGGAAATCCCCAAAATCCGAGCGGCACAACGTCATCGATCAAGCTCTGGATCTAAATCCCTAAAACCAAAATTAAGATCAAAGGCATCAAGATATTGAAAAAAATATATCTAGATTCACAATCCTAGATCTAGATATCAATCCATAGGTTTAGATCCAAGAAAATGGTGGAGACATTCCATGAAAATATCATTAAAAGATAAGAGAAAGAACGGAAGAAGCATCAGGATTAAATCCACTTACTAGGAGGAGATCAAATCTTCAATCCGGGCTTTCAATCTCGAAGAACAGTGTTTAGATCACCTTGGAATCTCTTTGTGAGGATTTGGAAACACCTAGATTTCATCAAGCCCGAGCCAAGGTCGAAAATATGAAATTCCTGAGGGTTTAGGTGGTTTTAAAAAGGATTTTTGGAATTAAAATCCCATGTGCACAGTTTCCTGGGCAGAGGAGCACGGTTTGAAATACCATGCGCCAACCATGCAGACCCCTCTGTCCAGTTTTGAACGGTTGGCACAGTTTGGTCACATAGTTTTTCAAACTATGTGCAAACCATGCACAAACTGCTGTCCTTTAGTTTTCCTTAAAATTTCACCCAAACGCACCCCAAATCACTGCTCCAAGTTAAAGGTACTCAAAATCTTCAAAAATTACCTGAAAATGCACTCGAGATGACTCTATAGAAGGCCATGATCTTACAATCTCCCCACCTTATAACTGCTCATCCTTGAGCTGCACTCCCGAACTTCTCTAAGATTCCGAGCCAAAAATATTCAGCCATTGAGCCCTCATGTCTACTTATAGTTCCCATGTTTCCTCTTGAACATTTCCGTGTTTCCATAACACATGAACCAACGACGCAGTCTTTCCCCATAACACTTTATCATTAAGACCCAACACACATACCAGATGCTCCTCAAAGGATGCATCTATCTTGAGGTCAACTTCCTCCACATCAATCACATGAGAAGGGTCCGGATGATACCATTGTAGTTGTGAAAAATGGAAAACATCATGCATAGCACTGAATTTCTGTGGAAGTGCTAATCTGTACGCAACTGGCCTGATTCTCTCCAACACCACTAATGGTCCCACAAACCTGGGTGCTAACTTACCCTACCTTCATATCCTGTGGTGACCCAATCTAGGTGACACCTGAAGAAAAACACGATCACACTCTGTAAAATCTATAGTTCATCTTCATCTATCAGCATATGAATTCTTCCTACTCTAAGCTGTAGACATATGCTTTCGAATCAACTACACCTACTCCAATGTCTCATGAATGAGAATCGGTCCGAACAACTCTGACTCACCCACCTCTAACCAACATAGCGGAGATCTTCAAGATATACCATAAAGTGCCTCATAAGGTGCTATCTTTATAGTTTCTTGAAAAATTTTGTTATAGGAAAACTCTACTAAAGCCAAGTACTTATCCCAAGAACCACCAAAGTCAAGCACACATGCTCGCAACATATCCTATAACACCTATATGGTACGCTCCGACTGCCCATCTGTCTGTGGGTGGAAGGCCATACTTAACATAACCTGTGAACCAAGTGACTTCTATAAACCCTACTAGAAGCGTGAAGTAATGTTCGAATCGTGATATGAAACTATAGTCTGCAGCACCCCATGAAAACTATATCTTTCACGTACAATCCTCCCAACTGCTCTATTGTGAAGGTTTCCTTAATAGGTAAGAAGTGTGCTACCTTCATTAGTCGATCCAAAATGACACAAATAAAATCATTCTTCCTAAGAGTATTTGGAAGTCTTACCATAAAATTCATAGTCACATCATCCCACTTCCATTCCGGAATAGGTAATGATTGCAATAGGCCTGCAGGTCGTTGATGCTCTGCTTTCACCTGCTGATTGGTGAAACATCTTGTTATCAACCCTACTATCTCCCTTTTCATGCCTAGACACCAAAACTGTCATCTAAGGTCACGATTCATTTTTTTCACCCCGGGATTTACCACCCACCTTGAAGCATGAAATTATTGCATGAGTTCCTCTCGCATACTCGTAGGAACAACAACCCGATTTTTCACAAAGATGAACTCATCCTCATATATTTTCCAGTATAAAGGTGTATCCTCACCTTTAAGGCTTTACCTTAAGGATAAAAACTCCGTATCCTCATAATATATGTCCTTGATCCATCTCAATAGTGTATACTCCACTACTACAGAAGCCAGAGTCATCCTCTCCTAACTCCCCTGAACTACCATATACATTTCTGTCAGTAAATTCATCATCTTCCAATCTGCACTCGACTAATGTACCAACTAAGTCTGAGTTTTTCTATTCAAGAAATAAGCCACACTATTCACCTTCCTGGGTGTATATGCCAATTCAAAATCAAAGGACCGCATATACTCTACCCATCTTCACTACTGAAGATTCAAGTCATGCTGTGAAAATATATACTTCAAGCTTTTATGATTCGTAAAAACTGTAAACTTTTCACCCAAAAGATAGTGTCACCAACACTTAAGAGTATAAACCACTACTGCCAACTCAAGGTCATGTGTAGGGTAATTCCATTCATGTGGCCTTAACTGCTGAGACCCATAAGTAGAGAATCTATCCCATTGCATCAACACAACTCTGAGTCCGACCCCAGAAGTGTCACAATACACCATGTACTCCTCACCCGACTTAAGTAAGACCAAAATTGGTGCCGAATTCAAGCGCTTCTTCAACTACTAGAAAGCATTCTCGCATGCTTCTGTCCAAACAAACTTTATCCCTTTCTTTGTCAAACCAGTAATTGGTGCTTCCATTCAGGAAAAGTCCTGGATAAACCTCCTGTAATAACCAACTATTCCCAGAAAGCTTCAAATATCAAAAGCATTCTTGGGCTGCTCCCAAGAGATCACTGCCTGCACTTTTTCTGGGTCCACTGTCACACATTCTTCCGAGATGATGTGCCCCCAAAAGTGTACCATGTCTATCCAAAACTGAAATTTAGATAGCTTGGCATATAGCCTATTATCTCTTAGTGTACCTAGGACAATGTCAATATGTTGAGCATGATCGTCTTGAGTCTTAGAGTACACTAATATTTCATCCACAAAACCAACACAAACTAATATAAGTATGGATGAAATATCCTATTAATCAAGGATATAAACACTATTGGAGAATTAGTTAACCCAAGCGGCATTACAAAAAACTCATAAAGGCTATACCTTCTCCTGAAAGCAGTTCTTGGTATATCAGAGGTCCGAACTCTCACCTGATGACACCCTGATCTCAGATCGATCTTTGAGAATACACTATCCCCCTTCAGCTGGTCAAACAGATCATCGATACATGGAAGAGGATATCGGTTCTTCACATAAATTTTGTTCAACATTTGGTAATTGACACACAAGCACAAAATCCCTCATCCTTATTTGAAAAAAAAGGTGATCCCCAAGGCGATGTACTTGTCCAGATAAACCCTTTATCCTCTAACTCTTCCAACTATGTTTTGAGCTCTTGAAGCTCAGTCAGTACCATTCTGTAAGGTGGAATAGATACCAGTTCAGCCCCTGACATAAGATCAATAGTGAATTCCACATATCTCTTAAGTGGAAATCCTGAAAAGTCTTCAGGAAAGTCATCTTGAAATAGTTCTACTACTAGTGGAAGAACATCTTAACTACCACCCCCATCATATAGAAAAAGACTAGAAACTTGGGTTGTGATCTCTCCCAGTTGCTAAGTAATTGGCCCATCTCTGCCTGCATGGATATCCCAATCTCCACGAAAGACATATTGGTCACCCTTAGGAGATAGAAATGTCACTCTCCTATGATAACAATCTATGTGGGATTAGTATGCGACTAGCCAGTCCATACCCATAATCAGGTCTAAGCCCATTATATCAAGGACATAGATATGCCAAAGGAAATGATACTCTATGATCTCTAGAGAACATCCCTTGCATAAATAGATATCCCTAGTCTGTGTTCCCAATGGTGTATCAATATTCATCACCTCACTTATGGAATCCACTTCCAAGATCAAGCCATTAACAAGATTTTTAGATATAAAGTAGTGAAAAGCACCAATATGAAATAAGGTAGTAGATAAAGTAGAATAAACTAGAATAGTACCTCTCATTGTCGATGGACCAACCTCTCTCTCCACAAGTGTAGGATGCACTGCATGTAACTATCCTTACCCTCTTCTCTATGGTATCGTCTGACTCCACTGAGTAGCACCACTCTAATGATACAGGTGCTCATTCCCTAAATCACCACGTCAACCGCCTCTGCCAGTAGAGCTCCAGCTTCCAGATCTATATGGTGTAGAAAACCACCTTCCCACACTCTAACTCTGAGAAGATTCTCCCTCAGCACCAGCCTGCCACTGCTTCCTGCAGAACCTCTGTAGATGTCCCATCTTTCCACAAAACCGGCACTCCAATGGTGGTCGAGGAAAATGTGTACGATAATGTCCCTATCTACCGCACTAGTGGAAAAGAACATGATAAAGATCTAGTGTAACTATCCCTCCTGACTATACACCTTTCTTTCCAATGTCCTGACTAAGATTATCATAGCTGCACTTCCTACTCTAGGAAGGCCCGTTACCTGATTTTCTAGCTACCTGTCCAGAATTGGAAGCCTCCTTTAGGTTCCGCTCTGAAATGAGATCCCGATTAACTACTTTTGAGAATTTATTCAGCCTAAAGATATTCACCTGGGACTTAATTTCACACTAAAGTATGTCCTGAAATCGTTTTGTCGAAGAAGCCTCATCTACCACCAAATATGGAGAAAAATGCTGTGAAACTGTGAAACATACAACATATTAAATTATAGACAAGCTTCCTTGTGTCAGACACATAAAATCTGAAGCCTTCTCTTATCTCAGCATGTCTGGATAGAAGTTCTCTAAGAACTTCTCCAAAATTTTCTTCCATAACATCTTGTCAGTCTGTCCAGATCATACCTGAATTTCCCACCAGTTCTTTGTGGAATCCCATATCATATAAGAATCCAACTTGACCCTACTTTCAGATGGAGTCTCCAAATGTTCAAGTATCATCTCTTTGTATTTAATCTAGAATTCAGCTCCCTAAGGTCCACCCTCTCTAGTAAAAGTAGGAGGGTTCTGCAGCTGAAACTCCCTTGTCAACTCATACATGATTTTCTGAACCCACCCTAGGTCTCTCTCCATGAATTGCATGAAACGAGAAAAGTTCTCTCAAAACTATTCCCCTTCTTTCTCAGCTTACACCAATGGTGCCTCAAGCTCCCTGTCTGGATGTTCATTCTGGGCCATACCCCTTGGTCTCTCCCTCAATAAGCATTGTGGAGGCATACTCCTACAAAGAAAAATACACATCTCAGGTCTCATAACGCAACCTTATAACATTTACGTAAGAGGAGAAACTAACACAACTGGTTTCAACATGTCTTTTCCCCCTTTTTCTTGCCACATGGTCAACACCAATGCCCTTTTCACTACCCTTAACCATCCTATTCCTAGGTCTTGGTTAACAAGGGTATATTAAATCTCATTAATTAATTAATTAATTAATTAATCAAATTATCTAAAATTAATTAATTCAACAATTAATTAATTTCTTATACTCAATTCAACAATCAATGTTCTCATTAGAAACCCATTTATTCTCATTTTTATCATTTTTTCAATCTCACATAAAGGAAAAATAGTTCAAGTTCAACAAATTACCATAACCCATTTTCTCGTGAGTGCCTAAAATGATGCATGTCATAAAAACCTTGAGTGCCTAGAATGATGCATGCAGACTCAACTATCATGCCTCTTTAGGCCCCAAATCAAAATTAAACAATTTTAAAAACAAATATCAAATCACACCACAAGTTTTTCACTTAAGGTGAAATAATATGCAACTGTAAAAACAAACAACAATCACAACAATCCCACACCGAGTACTTAGATTTTCCCCTATACATGGGTTTGTGACTCCCATGCACAAGATCATTACCAATCCTCGACTCTTCCTAGTCTCTTTTCTACCATTCCCAAAATAGTAATACAAAAGAAGAAGAAAGAAAAGAAAACTCCTCTAATACCACTTTGTGACGTCCCAACCTGGGAGCCATTGAATGGTGCCTTGAGCCGGTTGGCCACATGCCCTCAAGCGTGCCTCCCCATATGCCAAAGGGTGCTGACTAGAAGTGAGGGTCTGGGAAGTCAGACTTGGGGAGAATATACCCTATATTATCAGAATAAAACACCAGTGGAAGAAAATAACAATAACCAAGTGCAGAACCATATATAAATAACCAGAAAAATACCATGACAAATGAGAGTCCAAACCTGAAAATACAATACTCAACTGAAAGGTAAAACATGATATGACGATGCAATTGACAAGTGTCTACAATGAAACTGAAAATAAAGACATGAAGACTCCCAAATAGGTCTTGAACCATGTTTGGTTCCCTCTTCCATGCTATAATACCAAACTAAAATCTATCACAGGGACTTTACCTTATCCATTCCTTCAACAAAAAAGTATTCTTGGGTGCCGATCAGGTGGCCCGAATAGGGTGTGAGTACAACTCAGTAGGACACCACCAACAATGTCTAAAACGAGTCTAGTCAAAAGATAGTGAATGTAGGTTTTTGAAGTAATAAGTACAATGCATAATTTAAATAGTTATCACATTGTAATTTAATATTTAATAATCACATTAGGCCAATTAAATTCATGTTTCACATTTGAATCATCATTCATTATCATTGATCATTTGGTGTAGGCCGTCATGCCTAACACCCTAATTCTCAGTTGAATCATCATTCATTATTTTCATTAATCATTTGGTGTAGGTCGTCATGCCTAGAACCACATAATCTGAAGCTTGGATAACTATTGAGGAGGAACACCATATCCAAGTCCCAACTTCTAATCGGTCTATGATTCCATGCCTATAACCACAAAATCTCAGCCATTTAATCATTATTTAAGTCGTAAGAATTTTCCACATTATTCATTTACTAATCCAATGATTAGTTAAACATTTAAAAGGCCATTAGTTTATTCAAAAATTAACTAATAATTTAACCAATTAATTAATTCATCAAATTTTTAATCAATCAAAACATTTATCTTTACATAATTAATTCTTCACAATTAATTATCCAAATAAAAACCCAAAAAGTTATAATTAATTCTCATAATTAATTATCTTAAATAGCCAAAAATAGTTCCATAATTAATTCCCCAAGATTAATTATCTTATCAGAATCATATCAGTTTCTCAATTAAAATATCTCAAATACAAAAATCAAATCTCCAATAGTTCTATTTGGGAAACCCCCCATCATTTGTTCTGTGATTAGATTACCAATCAATCACCAAGGAAAACTCAATTCAAATTAACACTCCTAATTACTCCAATTTAGGAAATCAATCATCAAGGGAAATCTAGCTAAATATAAACTCACATTCACATATCATAAATCATGATTATGAGAGTTTGATTTAGTCCACCTACCTCAGTTTCTTGACAAAAGTTATCTCAACAGAAATCCCCAAAATCCGAGCGGCACAACATCGTCGATCAAGCTCTGGATCTAAAACCCTAAAACCAAAATTATGATCAAAGGCATCAAGATCTTAAAGAAAACTAGATCTAGATCCACAATCCTAGATCTAGATCTCAATACATTGGTTTAGATCCAAGAAAATGGTGGAGATATTCCATGAAAAAATCATGAAAAGATAAGACAAAGAACGTAATAAGCATCAGGATGAAATCCACTTACTGGGAGGAGAGCAGATCTTCAATCCGGGCTTCCAATCTCAAGGAATGGTGTTCAGATTGCCTTGGAATATCTCCGAGAGGCTTTAGAAACACCTTGAATTTGTCAATACCTAGCCAATGTCGAAAATATGGAAGTCTCAGGGGTTTGGGTGGTTTTAAAAAGGATTTTAGGAATTAAAATCTCTAATTCATGGTTTCCTGGGCAGAGGTGCACAGTTTGGAAAACCGTGCACCAACCATACAGACCCCTCTGTCCATTTTTGCACAGTTGGAATGATTTGGTCACATGGTTTTTCAAACCATGAGCAAACCAAATGGACCTCTCTGTCCAGTTTCTCACGCTTGGCATGGTTTGGTCGCACAGTTTGTCAAACAATGCACAAAATGTGAAAATCCCACTATCCTTTTGTTTTCTTTAAAAGTTCACCCAAACGCACCCCAAGCCACTGCTCCAAGTTAAAGGTACTCAAAAGATTCAAAAAGGACCTAAAAATGCGCCCGATATAACTCCAGAAAAGGTCGAGATCTTACAGAGCCAATGCCAGAGACTTGCCACAGTGAAATGGGAAGATTATTTTGTCATTCGTGAGGAGGGAGGGATCCGCCAGTGTGAGCCACGCCACCATATAGGAGACCCACCTTCTGATGCAACCCATAACTGCCAAACTATCACCTGAAGGAGGTTCCGTCGGTAATGAGGAGTCCACTGCCGAGCTGGCATTGCTTCCCATGGAAGCTGCTCGAGCCAGAATCCCCCTACTACGTAGTGGAATATTGGGGGGAGATAGAATTATAAAAATAAAAAATTAAAAAATAATTATAATTATAATAAAAAATTATGAAATTAAATAGATCGATCTAATATAATAAAAATAAAACTTAACAAATAATAATAAACTAATAAAGTAATAAAACTAAAATACAAATTAATAATAATAATAATAATTAAAATAAGTATCATTTATAAAATCATAAAATACTAAATTTAATAAATAAATAAGTTTATTATTAATAATTTATCATTATTCTAAATAAAATAAAATAGTTAATATAATAATTAATATTATAATAATTTTAAATAATTATAAATCATTATAAATAAATAATTAACATTATAAAATATTAACAATATCAATAATATTTAATAAAATAAACTTACTTAATAATTACTTTTAATCTTAAAAGTAATTTTATCAATCTTTTATAAAATTATTAAAATATTAACTATAATAATATTAATTAAATAATTAATAATTAATAAATTATTTAAATAAAATAAAATAAATAAGTTAATTAATCAAAATATCTATTAACTAATAACAAATAACTTTTAAATTGTAATTTAACATCAATTTAAAAGTAATAGTAATTAATTGTTTAAGTAAAATTTTTATTATGTTAAAAATTTGTTTAAAACATTCTTTGTTCTTTTTTATAGGTACAAGAAGGACCTTGATTCACATCTAAGTTAATTTCAACCAACTGGCCGAGATTTAGTTACAAGAGTTATGATAGTATGACAAGGCTTTCACGAAAAAACGCACG
Source organism: Viscum album (assembly GCA_963277665.1). Taxonomy (NCBI): domain Eukaryota; kingdom Viridiplantae; phylum Streptophyta; class Magnoliopsida; order Santalales; family Viscaceae; genus Viscum; species Viscum album. The sequence continues at coordinate 74,593,222 of OY728163.1, read as the reverse complement.
TGTGTGGTGTGAGGGTGAAGAACCTAACTATATCAATAGAACTTGTGGGAGACTTGTAGCAGATGATGAAGGTTTAAGAAAAATATTCAGCAGTAGTATGAGAAGACACAAATCATTCAAAACTTGACACTTTTCATCCAAAGGGCAGAGAACATCCTTGGAGAACCACTCTTGGAGACCCGAGGAGCCTAGGAGAAAAGAATCACAAGAGGGAGTGCCTTCTTCCTCTTTTGTTCTTAATTTTGTACTCTGTAAATAAAATATTTCAATGTTTTTAATCAATATGATAGTAGGCTAAAACTTTTAGCTCATGAATTCAAATTTTATTGGTTTATTTTTTTTTTCGATTCCTTTACACACTTTCTATTTATGAAATTAGAACCAGTTGGTGAGACTGATTATGATTCTCTTTTTAATTTCTCACATCTCATCTGTTTTTAATTTAAAAACATCAAGATCTATTGGTGATATTGATCCTGAAGGCATTTATCAAAGCTTTAATTTTACAAACATTGGAATTTTAGGGAAAGTCAAATTTCAATTGTTTTCTTTATCAAATTTCTAAGTAGTTCGATTGATTTCTGGAGTAGCGAACTCTAGGATTCCAACATCTTTCTATTGAATATTCTGGTGAAGAAGATTCTTTATCATTCATTTGAGGTGTGTTTCAATAAAAATTGTGTGAAGAAGTCATCCTTTTTAACCAGTAGTTTATAATTTTCTAGTGTTATTCTTGATTTTTTGCGTCTCAATCCTTGTTTTTTTCTTAGTTCACTGGTTTAATATTAGAATTCTATAATGTTAGTCATCATAGTTTAGTTTTAAATATAGTTTTTTTAGTAAAATAAATATATTATTTCTTAGATAGTTATTAAAAAATATAAAAAGAAGAAAAATAAAAAAGAAATCTCCTTACTGCTGACAAAAGTGGGGTTGTTTGAAAAGAAAATATAGTCACCAACCTTCCTTGTGAGTTCGACCCTACTAGCCACTATACAGTAGTAGTAGGAAAACACAAATTTTTAAAACTTGACTCATTTTCAACAACGAGCGAGTCACCTCCCAATGGTGATACATAGATCCAGGTATATTGGTGGTGGCTCGGTATAATATATATAGTGGAGTCATTGAGTGAGGGAATTGGAAAATCATTGTGATTGAATGGGAGGTTTTTCATGGTGGTAGTATCATCATGGATATGTGTTTCCATGTATATATTCTTTACTTTTATTTAACAACAAGGGATGGTTTTCGACTTTAAAGTCCTTTAGTACTCTTCTAATAGTGTCTAGCTAGTCACAACATTAGTAATATACTATAACAGTCTCAACTATTGGCATCCTTCCAGTGGTCCATCTTGGTTTCTTGGCATCACGTAATTTAGTTTCAAGTAGTGGGATGTGGTGGGCATGATAGTTATGATATAGAGATGGTAATGGGTCGAGTGCGGAGTATGGGGTTCAAATGTACTGTTCTACAATGGTCATATGGCATCCATAAAGCACAATTTTATTGAATATTTTATTGATAATAAATGAAATAATTTTCTCACATTTTTCTAAATATGTTTATTTATATAATATTTGGGATTAGATAATTCATTTGAAAATTTGATGAAAATTCCAGTTTTTCCCTTTTACAGTTCACTATAGTATTTCAGATGTACATATTTTTATATGTATTATTAAAACTTTAATTTTTTTAATTATGTTCCTAAATTAATGGGTTATAGATTTCTTTCATGACATATGAGAAAAATCATGCATTTTATTAGACTTAATGGGCATTGATATCAAAGCTGCACTGGACTCTCCAGATTGGAAATCACTTCATTATTTGGACCATAAATTCTTCATTCATTAATGTATTGAGACCAAATTTGGAGAGGATATTGAGGAACCAATTTATCAAAAATCATTATTTTGGAATGAAATATGGTTAACGCATTTTGGAGATCACACCGGTGGTTCAAATTGCCTTAAAATATTTAGTCTAGTTTCCCCATTCAGACTTGATACCATTTGTAACCTAGCCTCCCCTCCACTATATAAATATGTATTTTTCTCATTTAGAGGTGTTGTGACATGCATTAAGAGATTGGGAGCAGAGGATAAGTGGTTCCATACCATCTCAATTCATAATTGGAGGTGGGAAGCTATCAAGCTAGGATCTCCTCCAAAATGCTCTTATTTTCTTCTTCTTTCTTGTAATGTTGTCGTTATTTCAATAAAATCTTATTTTATCTTAAATTTCTTCTAATATTTCAATTTTATTATTCTATTAATATTCCTATTTGGTCTATAAATCAAGAGTATAAATGTGATTGGGTTATACCCTTTCAATGACCTTTTACAAATGCAAAATGTTTCTATGATGACTACACCGCCCATGGAAGAATAATTCTTCTTAGTAATTGATCTAACTCTAACCATATTTAATTAATTATTTTAAATCAATGAGATAATGTATTTAAAAAATTATGATTTATGATTTTTTTAAATTAAAATAAATCGAGCAAGCAATTTAACGATTTACGCAAAATCACGTGAGGTTGAGTATTGTGTGAATTGTGAGAGCGTGGCCTTAATTGGTGAAACAAAACCACATGAGATTAATTTTTAGAGTTAAAATATAATATCTAAACTCAATTAATCCTAATTTTTATAATTTATATGTTTACTAATTTACTAATGACTATAAACTAGTATTGGAACGACAATCAACGCAGGGTGCTATGATTACATGTTCCGAAGCTATCCTAGGGTTCAATTCATTTCATCATTGTGGTTAAGTTAACTCCTATAGAGTTCAAGGGTTAGAAAATTAAGGGATCTTAATTAAGTGTATTTTTATTTAAATGATAATGATTAATAATTAAGTGAATAGGTAGAGTCAGATCAATTATGCCTTTTAAAATATTTTTCTAAAAAATCTTCTCGTTGTATTTTATTAATCAAATTTCATTTCAAAAACAAGAACAAAAAAATAAAATCTTCTTCCAGCAAACTTATTTCTTATTTTAAAAACATAAAACCCACCCATAAATCTAAGTATGTTGCTTCCATTTTATTTTATTTTCAAAATACCTTTAATATTTTGTTTTAAATAATTTCCTCCTTTGAGAGACGACCATGGTTAGCCACTCTACTGCACTTAACTACCCAAAAATCAAACTTCACTTGAGATCACCCATGAAAATGCCTTTAAATTTTCCACCATTTTAAAGGATTCAAGTAATTATTTCAACCAATTATATGTATTTATTTTATTTTTTATTTTATTCTCTTCTTATCTTCTTTCTCCTTTCTTTACCCAATCTGAATTTTTTCTTCTTCCTTTTTTTTCTTCTTCTTCCTCTTTTTGGACCATCAACTCAAAATCCTAATTTTTATTTTATTATGGTACACTTTTCTTCTTTTATTTTTTATTTTATTTATAACACAAACTAATTATAATGATCTTTTATATCATGATGCTGATATTGAACATAGCCTTCGAGCTCGAATCAGATAGTCTCAGTCTACGAGAAGTTTCAACATTCAACCAGTTGGAGAATTCCTCCATTCTAGTAACATTGAAATTGTAATCAATTAAAATTAAAATATAAAACAAGAACTATTTGATGAAAACAATAATAATGAACTTAATATAACTTTTCAAGAATTGGTTTCACCATATATTAATTATCAACCAAATTGTATTGCATACACAAATATTGAATCAGACTTTGAACTAAAATCTGGGTTAGTTCACCTACTTAAAAAATTTCATGGATTATCTGGTGAGGATCCAAAAGAACATTTAAAATAATTTAATATGGTTTTCTCAACCCTTAAACAAATAAATTTCTCTAAAGATCAAATAAAACTAAGAGAATTCCCATTTTCGCTTAATGGAGCTGCAAAGTATTGGATGTATTATTTACAACCTGAAGATGTAAATTGTTGGAATGATTTGAAACAACCTTTCTTACAGATATTTTTCCAACATCAAGAACCACTTCTATTCATAATGAGATCTCAGGGATCAAGAAATCACAAGGGGATCCAATGTATGAGTACTGGGAGCAATTTAAAAAGATTTGTGAAAGCTATCCACAACACCAAATTAGTGAGAAACTCCTCATCCAGTACTTCTATGAAGGACTCACACCTATAGAGAGGATCATGGTGGATGCCATGGATGGAGGAGCATTGGTGGAAAAAACACAAGTATCCGCACATGCATTGATCGACAAGATGAAATAAAACTTCAAAAAATTTGGTAATCGAGGTATGCCACATGTTATAGGAGTATATTAGGTAAGTCCATATTATCTTCAAAGTCATTTAATTAATACCAAGTTGGAAGAATTAACCACTATGGTGAGGTATATTTATTTGGATCAAAAGGCATACCAACCCACTCCTATGAGACCTTGTGGTATTTGCACTAAAACATACCACCTGACTGATTATTTCCCCCAATTACAAGAGACGGAGGATTTCACGATAGTATTCCTTGGGAGACCATATCATTAACAACAACAACCACATCCCTAGAATAAGTATGATTCCATTTCTCCAATATACAACCAATGGTTAAAGGATCAATCAGACATGTGGTATGACTCTAGAAAACAATAAAGGCCTCCTTTTCAAAAAAATTTCGATCAACCTCCACCTTACCAATAGGGTTTCCAATAACCAAAAAGGAGATTTGAATCCCAAGAATCAACAAGTCAACTATAATAGAATTCTCAACCAAAGGTATATTCTAATATTGATGATATTTTGAAACATATTATTCTTAATCAACAGAATAAGTTGAAGAGTCAAGGTTTGGAGTTGAGGGACTTGAAGACACAAATGATCCATATTGCCACCGCCCTCCATGAACTGGTAAGTAAGAACTATGGAAATATTCCTTCCCATCCTACTCCAAATCCCAAGGGTAATGTTAGTGCCATCACATTGAGAAGTGGGAAGCAAACAACTGATACTTTTGCACTACCATTCCACTGAGATTCCCCTCAACTCCAAAGAAGACCCATTCAAGAACCACTAATAAGCAGCCCAAGGAGAATAAAAAGGTAAGAAAAGGATTGATGATGTTTCTCTTAAATCCATTCCCTTTCCAAATAGAGTTGTGAAAACCAAAAAAATAGCTGAAGAGGCAATGTAAAAAGAGGTTTTGGACACATTCAACCGTGTGGAGATCAACATAACTCTACTTGAAGACATTAAACAAATACCATGGTATGTCAAATTATTAAAAGAACTTTGTAATAATCGAAGAGGTATAAAGGGAAATGAGAGGATCAATATTGGAAGGAATATGTCAGTACTCATTACAACAACTCTAGTAATGATAACAAAGTGTAAGGATCCTAGGACCTTCACTATACCATGTACCTTAGGGGAGTTACACTTTTCTGTTACTTTATGTGATTTAGGTTCTTCCATAAATGTGATGAATCACTCTTTATTCTCTTCTTTATAGGTTGGTGAGTTGAATCTTACTAGAGTTGTGGTGCAGTTGAAAAACAAATCTATAACATATCTCACTAGAGTCATTGAGGATGTACTTTTTGGGTAAGGGAAATGATATTTATAGTAGACTTTTATGTGATTAACATGGAAGATGATCAAGTAAGTTATCATTCTCTAATTATCTTAGGAAAGAACTCCCTCAAAACTGAAAAAATGATTATAAATGTCCATGAGGGTACACTTTACATGGATTTTGGAGATGAAGTTGTGATATTTAATGTTATAGACTCTATGAAGTACCCCTCATAGGACCATTATACTTTTTTTATCTCCCATTTTGAAACAAAAAATAAAAACCACATGGGATTTTATTGTCATATTCTTAGAGAGATTATGATCATTGGTTCTATTTTTATGTTTAAGAGAACTTCCACACCTATCTATAATGAAAAAACCTCTCTTAGATTTGATTTTTAAATGGATTAATATTTCGATTTTGATAATTTTCACTTAGATTATGACTTGTCTATTGAGTATGCTGATGGATTTGATGAATTATTCTTTGAATTTGATGATTTCTATTCTGGTACTGATATTTATTGTTCACATATTTCGGTTCCTTCAATGTATCCATCCATACATCACCCCCTACAATGGAACTCAATCCATTTCCACCAAATCTAAAATACTCATTCTTTTAGAGTGGTGAGAGATTACCTGTTATCATTTCTAACAATATCCCTTTTTAACATGAATAAAAACATTTTAATGTTCTGAGGGAGAAAATATGGTCAATCAGATGGACCTTGGATGGCATATCAGGTATTATCCCCTCCATTTTCATTCATAGGATTCTTATGGAGGATGTGTCTAAACCAATTAGGCATCCACAAAGGAGACTCAATCCAACCCTTCTTGAAGTTGTTAAAAAAGAAGTTGATAATTTTCCTGAGGTAGGTATAATTTATCCCATTTCAGATTCCAAGTTGGTGAGTCCTATTCAGGTTATGCCTAAGAAAAGTGATGTTATTGTTGTTGTAACACCCCAAGCTTCTACGGTAAGCTTCTCTTTGAATAATGTGATAGCGTGTGTTGTACGCAACACCGAGTTCTAACACACCATAACCAATCAAACTAGCCGTTATGAATAGTAATACCTACTTTTTGAAATTATATATATTTTATATTTTAAAATGGACTTCATTTTTGGATTTGGAATATCGAATTTAGCCTAAGGTGAAATTTTGGTACTTTTCGGATAACTTTCATATTTTGATGAATAGTGAAAGTTACTAAATTTTAATTAAAAACAACTTTTTTAATCAAAATAATTAATAGTGATAAATTATGAATTTGAGTGGTTTTAGAGTATATTTAGAATATATTTTTACCATTTAATATAATGTTGGTCATTGGACACAATTTTACAATTAAACCGAACATAAACAAGTGTCAATCTTTTGATAGTTATTATCTCTTAAAAACACGCTTTTTGTTTTGACAGCAGGAATTAATTTTAAATTAATTTCTGCCACTTCTCTGTTTTTAATTTAGAAAAATGGATTCCATATTTGGAATCAGGATGTACAAATTGTGTAAATAGGTAACTTTTATTTTTAGACATTTTGAATAATTACTGTGGTAAATATTTTATTTACCATGGTTAAGGGTAAATCTGGTAAATAAAGGTTAAAAAATAATATTATAATAATACTAAATTATCCTAAAACGTGTCCTAGACTTATTGGTTGATACACGTTCGACCATAGGCATCTTTGGGTCGATTTTAGGACCCCATAGTGCCACTTGTAGGTGATAGGGACACTTTTTTTTAATTAAGTTAAAATGAATACAAAAATGACACAAGCATATATCTTTTAGCAAAACAATTATTACATAGGGTTATATATGTTGGATTTTAGATTATAAATATTAATTATAAAGATAAAAATATTTCCTACATAATGATAGTTTATTTATAATTTTTATACATTAAATAATTTAATTTATTTATGACACAATGATGATGTAGTAATTACTATAATAGTGAAAAATTAAAATAATTAATATTATAAATACCCAAATAAATATAATATGAAACTTTTAATGAATTAAAATAATTTTATAGGATAATATGATATATTAGGATTTATTTAATTTACTTTTTTAGAAGTAATCAATCTATTATGAGTTTCAAAAAAATCAACTATTGAATAGTGTCGAAATTGACATAAAAGAGTTCTTAAAACAAATATTATATTATTAATTGATATTAAATTCCTAAAAATCTAAGGTTCGGCCAAGAGACTTATATCATGATAGGTTCATCATTAATGGACCACTTGGGGGTTTCTTGGATGTATATAGTAAGTTTATTAACCATATTTTATAAAAATACAAAGAGACATTGTAAAAGTGAAACTAATTAATTTAGAGTTAATACTTAAAGATAAGGTTAATATAAGTACCCAAACCTGTATAAATTCTATTGGTTGAGTTTTTTTCGACCTATACCCACCTTAAAATTTAAATAATCAATGTTGGATCCATTAGAAACCTAATATGAATTTATTATAAATTAATATTTCTAGCTTTTCCAAAGGTGCCCCTCACCCCTCTTATAAAAGGGCACTCCTCCTTATCATTTCTTCACACCTTAAAAGCCTTTTGGTTCGGCCAAACTCTGCCCAAATACTCTCCCAACTTCCCTCACTACAACATAGAGGAATTAGTTTGATCATAAAGCCAACCTAAGGAGACCTTTTGATCAAATCAAAAGGAAGAAACTGAAGAAGAGGTAATGATTTCACCACCCTTTTCCAAGTTCCTTTCTTCTTCCACTTCTTCTTCCTTTGTTGTTACCATTATAAAATAATAACTCCAGTATCATATATATACTGTGATGTTATTATAAATATGGTACAACCATATTCATTATTCTATCCACCCTTTGAATAACATGTCACCATACGTGCGTACGTACGGCTTACCGTCTCCACGTCATGGTGTAATTGTTATTCAATATATTATTATTTGGATGGGTATAATAATGATGTGTAACTCATGTAAATAATAAATATAACATGTTAATGATTCTGTATATATGATATACCATCCATTTATATATTATTTTAATATCAAAACAATGATATCGTCGCTCGTGTGTACGTACGGACTACCGTCTCCACGAACGCGATGAGATTCATTCTCCATCGTATCCATTCAAGTATAATTATCATTTGATGTTTTAAAAATGATGTTTAAGGACTTGATATCATTCTGGATATGAATAATATACAACCTATCCTTTACAAACATGTCTTACGTAACAAAACATATAAAAGAAAACAAGTTAACACCCGAAACAACGATAATACTAAGATATTATTATCAAATCAATATTAAAAGATAATATATGATATCATATTAATGTATATGATTCTTGTATAATTTAATAACAATTATTTCACCATTATACAGGAGGTTAACCTACCCCAACCAAGGAAAAGTACAAGGTAAGGGGTTTTCATCTCACTCCTTATTTCCGTGAGATTCATGCCATATTGCCACCATCACCTTTTGTGTGGTGTATGTACTGCCCATAATTATATTATTTGTGTAATACACTCTAATTTATGTGTATTTACATATTCATTGTATGATACCTCTTTCATGGGTTGTATGTTTCATATGTTACCAAATTGGTAAGGGTTATTTCACAATCTCTTCATTATCCGAGGTTGTTTATATGTAATAATATACTGGGATCTCTTTACCATCCACATCCATGTTTTCTTAAAAATGTATTTCAAAACATTTTTATTATTTACAAGAATATGGGATAAAGTCATTTATACCCTTGTTTGACTTTTTATAAAAGGAATCTTTCCGTCGTTTTCAAAACAAGGTCCTTTTTAACCTTTTCGACAGAATTAAGGTAAGAATGTTTTTTTTAACTTATACGGCGGGTGTGGTTATTTTCCACCGTTATAAAATCTTCAAAGATTTCCTTACAAGCTTATAAGAATATTTTCAAAGAAAATGTTTTATTTTATATGGCTCTTAAATGATTTCAAAAGTAGAAAGAGATATTTTTCTAAAAAGAGTTTTGATTTCATCTATGTCAACATCCTTTGATGGATTTTATGCTTATTTGTAGTTGATTTATTAAGATACAAAACTTCTATATTGTATTGAAGGTTTTGTGATATGTTTGACTGTGGATGTGCTATTTTTATACCATTCATAGTTTATGATGAAAGTATTGACATTTCGTATGCTAGTTTTAATACGAATGCTTATGTTATGTTTAAACCTTTTCATATGGGAATGAATTGGACTTAATATGTGACGGGTGGAGCCCGCTATAGCTCCTCGATGCATTGGTAGGTCTAATGAGACAAACTAGTGTCTTGGAACAAGGCCTTGAAAAAATCTTATTTGTAGTCTTGGCACGAGGCCTTGGATATGTGGTTATGATAATCTGGCATTATGCATTCCAACATTATGAAAGTGGTTATTGATATTGCATGTGATTATTCGATTAGTAGAATATCCATGTGAATAAGTAAATGGAATTATTTCATTTTACTTTTGCCATACTATGTTGAAGTTCAAGTTTAAAAGGCTTTTGTTTTAGTTATACATTGCCTTAAATGTTTATTCTTATTTATGAAAGTTTCCGCTATATTGTTATCCTTACTGGGCATTTGAGCTCACCCCTTTTCTATGTTTTATTCTTCCCCGGAAGTGAAGAAGTAAATTATGAATGACCTGTAGGGATATTATGTGGGGATATGAGTGTGGATTATGGAGACAATATGTTGTTGTAGTAGTTTTTCATTTTATGATGTAATGTAAAACTTATGAATATATCTAGTGTTTCCAAGGCTACTAAACCAATCGGTCTTTCAAGATTTGATCTTTCTTGTGATCATGCCAATGTTATGTAATAATGCACTGACTCTGGGTAACTAGGGTCAGGGCATTACAATTGGTATTAGAGGAAGTTTAGTACAAACCTTGGAAGCTAGATTTATATAAACTCTGATTAGAGCACGTAGACCTAAGATGAACTTTGAGGATTAATATAGAAGAACTTCCTAGAATTTTGGTATTGTAGAGATTTTGTGAGTTTTCCGAGAAATACATCCCTGTCTGGATACGAGCAGGTAGAGGCGGCTCTGGCACAGATGTACCTAGGGGTAAAACCCGAAAACACCGCTTTGAGCTAGACTCGAACGGGAACTGGTGCACGACAACGGGCCTTGCTGCACTCTTGGTTACGACACTCCCGGGGGATATGCTTAGGATAACTCTCATTTTCTTTACAAATCATTATGAAGGGTTTATGAGTATATACTTCCTCAAAGAAAACATTTTTATGATTATGTATTATATCTATAAATAGTTCAATTTATGTTAAGTGTTTTATAAGTATGGGATTATGTATTTTGATTCATAAACTAATCTAGTTTATGAAATTGTTTAGAAATGGCGCCTAGTGGAAGAAATGGAAACCGTATCAATGCACACACTCCATGTAGGGATTGACCTCCTGCTCAAGATAATTATAGTGGGGCTGGTGATGCAACTGGTGCCGATCAGCTAGTCACCATACTGGGACAACTTACTTAGGTTATGAATAATAACCTTACCCGTATGGAGCACCCTGATCCACAACATGGAGGATCAATGTTAGATCGATTCATGAGGCAACAACCACCAACGTTCAATGGGAGTACAAATCCATTAGTAGCTGAGCAATGGATAAATTCCCTAGAGAAAATATTTCAGGCTTTGGGGAGCAGTGAAAGGGAAAAAGTTATCATGGCAGTTTACCGCCTCACTGGAGATGCTGATCAATAGTGGTCATTGATTCAAAACATTAAGGAAGATGATTAAGTATCAAATATGGAATGGAGGGAGTTCAAAGATCTGTTTTTAGAAAAATACTTTCCTCGCGACCATCGAGTAGATATGGAAAGGCAATTTCTGAGTCTGAGACAAAAGGAGGATGAGAATGTCACAAAGTATGAGGCTAACTTTACAAGGTTGTCAAGGTATGCTGGAGATTATATACATAACCCAAGAAGTATGATTGATCGTTTCTTTGATGGGTTAAAACCATTTCTTCGTCGTGCATTAGTCTCACAATTGTTTTCGTCGTACGAAGACATTGTCTCATGTGCTATCAAGGCCAGAAAGGAATTCTCTAAGTCTTATAACTTTAAAGCAAAGCAAGAGAAGAAGAGACCTGCTGATCAATATGGGAATGGAAATAAGGGGAAGAAGGGAAAGGTTGAATATCCATCTTGTGGTAAATTCGGGAAGAAACATCCTGGTACTTGCTTGAAGGGAATGGGAGTTTGTTACAAGTGTGGTGAAAAAGGCCACCAAGCTCGTGATTGCAAGGGGAAGAAGGAAGCTACCAATGTTCAGTGCTACAATTGCAGGGAGATGGGGCATTATGCAAATGAATGTCCTAAGCGTCAGGAGAACTTACCTCAGAAAAGGCCAAGGGATCAAGGCCAGGATTATGCTATCACTACTGATGAGGTAGAAGTTCCGAAAGACGTGGTGGCAGGTAATTTAATGGTTTCCTCAAGTTTAGAAAATACATTATTTGATTCTGGATCATCGCATTATTTCATATCTTCCCAGTTTGCTAAGAAAATTAGATATTTCCAATTTTATTTATTATGGGAGTTGTCGGTTAAAACTCCTAAGGAAAGTATCATTGCAACAAAGTTTTGTGAATCAGTCCCCATTAGAGCACATAAATGTTCTTTATCTGCTGATCTCATCGTCATACCTATGATTGAGTTTGATATAATCCTCGGTATGGACTGGCTTTCGGACTATGATGTGAATATCTATTGTAAGAAGAAAGAGGTTACGATTCTTGATGATAATGATAAGGAACACCTTATCTTTAGAGCAGAATCATCACCAACTAATTCTTATTTAGATCCACCCTCAATAGCTCAACTAAATTCAATTATTGGGGAGGAAGAGAATGAAATAACTGTCAGTGAGGAAAGGAATGTTCAAATAGAGTATGTACCTGTTGTGAAAGAATTTGTAGATGTATTTCCGGAAGATTTACCTGGACATCCTCCAGAACGAGAAGTTGAGTTTTCTATTGATTTGATTCCTGGATCAAGTCCTATATCGAAGACCCCTTATAGAATGGCCACTGTAGAATTAGTTGAACTAAAGAAACAACTAGAGGAATTGAGTAATAAGGGATTTATTCGCCCTAGTGTTTCTCCATGGGGAGCCCCTGTTCTTTTTGTTAAAAAGAAAGATGGATATATGAGGTTATGTATCGACTACAGGGAGATCAATGCTATAACGATAAAGAACAAGTATCCCCTACCTCGTATTGATGATTTATTTGACCAACTGCATGGAGCTCAATACTTTTCAAAGATTGACCTTCGATCTGGATACCATCAGTTGTGTGTGAAGAAAGAAGACATTCTGAAGACAGCATTTCGAACCAGGTACGAGCATTATGAGTTTACTATAATGCCGTTTGGATTGACTAATGCACCCTCTGTATTCATGGATCTGATGAATAGAGTTTTCAAGGAGTATCTCGATGAATTTGTGGTGGTATTTATTGATGACATCTTGGTATACTCCAAAACCTACGAAGATCATGAAAATCACTTGCACATTATCTTGAAGACTCTGAGGAGGCATGAATTTTATGGGAAGTTTAGCAAGTGTGAATTCTGGCTTCATGAGATTTCTTTTCTTGGCCATATCATCTCTAAAGATGGAATCTCTATTGATCCTTCTAAGACCAAGGCAATCCAAGAATGGCCAGAACCTACGAGTATAACTGAGGTATGTAGTTTTATTGGTTTGGCAGGTTATTATCGACATTTTTGTCCAGAATTTTGCCCGATTGGCTAACCCATTAACGAAGCTCACACGTAAAGGGGTTAAATTTGTTTGGACAAAAGTGTGTGAAGAATGTTTCGAAGAACTGAAGAGAAGATTATTCAATGCTCCTATATTTACTCTACCATCGGGGAATGATGGGTTCGTTATTTATAGTGATGCATCAAAGAAAGGACTTGGTTGTGTCCTTATGTAGAATGATAGAGCTATTGCCTATGCATCACGACAGTTGAAAATTCATGAACAAAACTATCCTACTCATGATCTCGAGTTAGCAGCTGTGATCTTTGCTTTGAAGATATGGAGGCACTACCTCTATGGTGAAAATGTGAGATTTATACTGATCACAAGAGTTTGAAGTATATTTTCTCACAAAAAGAACTCAACATGAGGCAAAGGAGATGGCTTGAATTACTCAAGGATTATGATTGCATGATACACTACCACCCAAGGAAAGCAAACAAGGTGGAAGATGCTTTGAGTAGAAAAGACCATGGAGTTTTGAACAATATGAGAATTGAAAGGGATCCAATTTTCATGGATCTAGTGAAGATGGACATGGTAATAACCAGGGAAGGTGAAACATCAATGCTTTTTCAAATGGTTGCCAAACCATCTTTACTAGAAAGGATTAAGAGTTCTCAGACCGATGATGAAGAATTACAAAAGAACATTAAAGCTGTGAATGATGGGAGATTGAGAGACTTTTTGTATGAAGATGGAATTTTGAGATTCGGGAAGAGACTTTGTGTTCCCGATATACTAAAAAGGGAATTGTTGGATGATGCTCATAGTTCCAATTTCTCTATACACCCTGGGAGCACCAAAATGTATAGAGATTTGAAGGAACATTTTTGGTGGGACAACATGAAGAGGGAGATTGCTGATTTTGTGTCAAGATGTATGGTTTGTCAACAAGTGAAAGATGGAAGGCAACAGCCTGGAGGAGTCATGCAACCTCTTCCCATACCGGAGTGGAAATGGGACAATATTACGATGGACTTTGTCATGGGGCTACCAAAGACTCCCAGAAGGAACGATGCAATATGGGTTATTGTTGATCGTCTTACCAAGTCAGCACATTTTCTTTCTATAAGAGAAGATCTACCCCTGGAACGTCTAGAAAGACTATATATTAATGAAGTTGTGAGACTTCATGGAGTACCCCTATCGATTGTTTCTGATTGTGATCCCCGTTTTACTTCAAGATTTTGGAAAAGTCTTCAGAAATCCCTGGATACTGAACTTCATTTGAGCACTTCTTACCACCCTCAGACAGACGGACAATCAGAATGGACTATTCAGACCTTAGAAGACATGTTGAGATCTTGCTCACTTGACTTTCAGGGTATGTGGGATCAATATTTACCACTGGTAGAATTTTCCTATAACAATAGCTTCCATTCGAGTATTCAGATGGCACCATATGAAGCGTTATACGGAAAGAGATGTCGTACACCAACCTGTTGGGATGACGTTGGTGAAAGAAAACTTGTAGGCCTAGAACTGGTGGAGGAAACGGTGGAAAAGGTGAAGGTAATCCAAAATCACATCAAAGAAGCTCAAAGTAGGCAAAAGAGCTATGCCGATAATCGAAGGAAGGATTTGGAATTTCAAGTCGGTGATCATGTTTTCCTGAAGGTATCACCATAGAAGGGAGTCATACATTTTGGTAAGAAAGGTAAATTGAGTCCCAGGTACATCAGACCTTTCAAAATTCTAGAACGAATTGGGGCTGTGGCTTACCGATTGGCAATGCCGCCAAGTCTCTCCAAAGTTCACGATGTGTTCCACGTATCTCTGTTGAGGAAATACATGCCTGACCCAACGCATGTACTCACCTATGAGGAATTAGAACTGGAACCCGATCTTTACTATTGTGAAGAGCCTTTCAGGATTATTTATATGAGAGAACAAGTACTGAGAAACCGGATGACGTGTCTGGTAAACGTTTTGTGGAGAAACCATAAGATGGAAGAGGCAACGTGGGAACCCGAGGAACTTATGATGAAGAACCACCCGAGTATTTTCATGAGGTAGTATTCTAGAAATTTTGAGGATTAAATTATTTGAAGGAGGGGAGAATGTAACACCCCAAGATTCTACGGTACACTTCTCTTTGAATAATGTGATAGCGTGTGTTGTACGCAACACCGAGTTCTAACACACCATAACCAATCAAACTAGCCGTTATGAATAGTAATACCTACCTTTTGAAATTATATATATTTTATATTTTAAAATGGACTTCATTTTTGGATTTGGAATATCAAATTTAGCCTAAGGTGAAATTTTGGTACTTTTCGGATAACTTTCATATTTTGATGAATAGTGAAAGTTACTAAATTTTAATTAAAAACAACTTTTTTAATCAAAATAATTAATAGTGATAAATTATGAATTTGAGTGGTTTTAAAGTATATTTAGAATATATTTTTACCATTTAATATAATTTTGGTCATTGAACACAATTTTACAATTATACCGAACATAAACAAGTGTCAATCTTTTGATAGTTATTATCTCTTAAAAACACGCTTTTTGTTTTGACAGCGGGAATTAATTTTAAATTAATTTCTACCACTTCTGTATTTTGAATTTAGAAAAATGGATTCCATATTTGGAATCAGGATGTCCAAATTGTGTAAATAGGTAACTTTTATTTTTAGACATTTTGAATAATTACTGTGGTAAATATTTTATTTACCATGGTTAAGGGTAAATCTGGTAAATAAGGGTTAAAAAATAATATTATAATAATACTAAATTACCCTAAAACGTGTCTTAGCCTTATTGGTTGATATACGTTCGACCATAGGAATCTTTGGGTCGATTTTGGGACCCCATGGTGCCACTTGTAGGTGATAGGGACACTTTTTTTTAATTAAGTTAAAATGAATACAAAAATGACACAAGCATATATCTTTTAGAAAAACAACTATTACATAGGGATATATATGTTGGATTTTAGATTATAAATATTCATTGGAAATATAAAACGATTTCCTACATAAGGATATTTTATTTATAAATTTTAAACATTAAATAATTTAATTTATTTATGACACAATGATGATGTAGTAATTACTATAATAGTGAAAAATTAAAATAATTGATATTATAAATACCCAAATAAATATAATATGAAACTTTTAATGAATTAAAATAATTTTATAGGATAATATGATATATTAGGATTGATTTAATTTACTTTTTTCGAAGTAATCAATCTGTTATGAGTTTCAAAAAAATCAACTATTTAATAGTGTCAAAATTGACATAAAAGAGTTCTTAAAACAAATATTATATTATTAATTGATATTAAATTCCTAAAAATCTAAGGTTCGGCCAAGAGACTTATACAATGATAGGTTCATCATTAATGGACCACTTGGGGGTTTCTTGGATGTATATAGTAAGTTTATTAACCATATTATATAAAAATACAAAGAGACATTGTAAAAGTGAAACTAATTAATTTAGAGTTAATACTTAAAGATAAGGTTAATATAAGTACCCAAACCTGTCTAAATTCTATTGGTTGAGTTTTTTTCGACCTATCCCCACCTTAAAATTTAAATAATCAACTTTGGAGCCATTATAAACCGAATATGAATTTATTATAAATTAATATTTCTAGCTTTTCCAAAGGTGCCCCTCACCCCTCTTATAAAAGGGCACTCCTCCTTCTCATTTCTTCACACCATCAAAGCCTTTTGGTTCGGCCAAAATCTGCCCAAATACTCTCCCAAATTCCCTAACTACAACATAGAGGCCTTAGTTTGATCAGAAAGCCAACATAAGGATCCCTTTTGATCAAATCAAAAGGAAGAAACCGAAGAAGAGGTAATGATTTCACCACCCTTTTCCAAGTTCCTTTCTTCTTCCAGTTCTTATTCCTTTGTTGTTACCATTATAAAATAATAACTCCAGTATCATATATATACTGTGATGTTAATATAAATATGGTACAACCATATTCAGTATTCTATCCACCCTTTGAATAACATGTCACCATACGTGCGTACGTACGGCTTACCGTCTCCACGTCGTGGTGTAATTGTTATTCAATATATTATTATTTGGATGGGTATAATAATGATGTGTAACTCATGTAAATAATAAATATAACATGTTAATGATTCTGTATATATGATATACCAACCATTTATATATTATTTTAATATCAAAATAATGATATTGTCACTCGTGTGTACGTACGGACTACCGTCTCCACGAACGCAATGAGATTCATTCTCCATCATATCCATTCAAGTATAATTATCATTTGATGTTTTAAAAATTATGTTTAAGGACTTTATATCATTCTGGATATTAATAATATACAACCTATCCTTTACAAACATGTCTTACGTAACAAAACATATAAAAGAAAACAAGTTAACACCTGAAACAACGATAATACTAAGATATTATTATCAAATCAATATTAAAAGATCATATATGATATCATATTAATGTATATGATTCTTGTATAATTTGATAACAATTATTTCACCATTATACAGGAGGTTAACCTACCCCAACCAAGGAAAAGTACAAGGTAAGGTGTTTTCATCTCACTCCTTATTTCCGTGAGATTCATGCCATATTGCCACCATCACCTTTTGTGTGGTGTATGTACTGCCCATAATTATATTCTTTGTGTAATACACTCTAATTTATGTGTATTTACATATTCATTGTATGATACCTCTTTTATGGGTTGTATGTTTAATAAGTTACCAAATTGGTAAGGGTTATTTCACAATCTCTTCATTATCCGAGGTTGTTTATATGTAATAATATACTGGGATATCTTTACCATCCACATCCATGTTTTCTTAAAAATGTATTTCAAAACATTTTTATTATTTACAAGAATATGGGCTAAAGTCATTTATACCCTTGTTTGAATTTTTATAAAAGGAATCTTTCCGTCGTTTTCAAAACAAGGTCCTTTTTAACCTTTTCAACAGAATTAAGGTAAGCATGTTTTTTTAACTTATACGGCGGGTGCAGTTATTTTCTGCCGTTATAAAATCTTCAAAGCTTTCCTTACAAGCTTATAAGAATATTTTCAAAGAAAATGTTTTATTTTATATGGCTCTTAAATGATTTCAAAAATAGAAAGAGATATTTCTCTAAAAAAAGTTTTGATTTCATCTATGTCAACATCCTTTGATGGATTTTATGCTTATTTGTAGTTGATTTATTAAGATACAAAACTTCTATATTGTATTGAAGGTTTTGTGATATGTTTGACTGTGGATGTTCTATTTTTATACCATTCATAGTTTATGATGAAAGTATTGAAATTTCGTATGCTAGTTTTAATACGAATGCTTATGTTATGTTTAAACCTTTTCATATGGGAATGCATTGGACTTAATATGTGACGGGTGGATCCCGCTATAGCTCTTAGATGCATCGGTAGGTCTCATGAGACAAACTAGTGTCTTGGAACAAGGCCTTGACAAAATCTTATTTGTAGTCTTGGCACGAGGCCTTGGCTATGTGGTTATGATAGTCTGGCATTATGCATTCCAACATTATGAAAGTGGTTATTGATATTGCATGTGATTATTCGATTAGTAGAATATCCATGTGAACAAGTAAATGGAATTATTTCATTTTACTTTTTCCATACTATGTTGAAGTTCAAGTTTAAAAGGCTTTTGTTTTAGTTATACATTGCCTTAAATGTTTATTCTTATTTATGAAAGTTTCCACTATATTGTTATCCTTTCTAGGCATTTGAGATCACCCCTTTTCTATGTTTTATTCTTCCCAGGAAGTGAAGAAGTAAATTATGAATGACCTATAGGGATATTATGTGGGGATATGAGTGTGGATTATGGAGACAATATTTTGTTGTAGTAGTTTTTCATTTTATGATGTAATGTAAAACTTATGAATATATCTAGTGTTTGCAAGGCTACTAAACCAATCGGTCTTTCGAGATTTGATCTTTCTTGTAATCATGCCAATGTTATGTAATAATGAACCGACTCTGGGTAACTAGGGTCGGGGCGTTATAGTTGTTAGAAATGATAGATATGAATTTTTTCCAATGAGAGTTCAAAATAGTTGGTGTGTGTGTATTGATTATAGGAAAATAAATCAATCCACTCACAAGGACCATTTACACTCCCATTTATTGATCAAATTATTGAGATAATTTCTAGGAAAACACACTATTGTTTCTTGGATGGATTTTTTGGATATTTTTAGGTTCTTATTTCTCCATATGATTAGGAGAAGAAAACATTCACTTGTCCATTCAGTACATTTTCCTACCGAAGGATTCCATGTAGACTTTGCAACACCCCAGGTACCTTACAGAGATGTATGGTAGGTTTTTTTTCATATTTTATTGAGACCTTCATGGAGGTATTTATGGATGAATTTATTGTGTATGGATCTTCATTGAATGATTGTATCTCTAGTTTGGGAAAGGTGTTGAATCTTTGTATTGATTAGAATCTGGTCTTGAACTTTGAAAAGTTTCATTTCATGGTAGATCATGGGATTGACTTAGGGAATGTAGTATCAAAACATGGGATAGAGGTTGATATATCTAATGTAGATATTATTTCATCCTTACCCTATCCTTCATGTATGTGTGATGTTAGATCTTTCCTAGGGCATGCAGAATTTTATCAGCACTTCATCAAAAATTTTAGTAAGATTTATCTTCCTATATCGTGATTAATTCAAAAGGATTTTGAATTTTGTGTTTGATGATTCTTTTAGTACTTCCTTTTATGATCTAAAATAGTGTCTGACCATTCTACCGATCATACATCCCCCATGGTGGGGTATTTCATTTGAGTTGATTTGTGATTCTTTAAACTTTGTAGTTGGAGCTGTCTTATCACAAAGGGTGGAGGGACGTTCACATGTGATTGCCTATGCTTAGAGGACCTTGTATTTAGCACAATCAAACTACACAACCACAAAAAAGTAGTTTCTTACCATCATATTTGATTTAGATAAATCTTGTTCATATTTATTGGGCTCTAAAGTATTTTTTTCTAACCATGCAGCTCTGAGGTACCTCTTGAAGAAACCATATGCAAAGCCTATGCTTATCCGATGGATTATCCTTTTCAAGAATATGATATTGAGATAAAGGAAAATAAGGGGTCCAAAAATTTTGTGGTGAACCACATGATTAGGATTACTCACACACTAGAGGCTGACACCATGGAACATATACCACTTCAAGACACTTTCCCCGATGAGCATATTTATGCACTATCAGGTATGTATCCTTGGTATGAATATTTAGTGTACTACCTTATTGCCTATAAAATTAAAGAAAATTTAAAGAAACATCAAGTCCAAAAATTAAAATTGAGTCTATATTTTATGTGTGGGATTATCCATATCTATGGTGTATATGTAGTGGTCTAGTTATTAGGAGGTGTATTTATAATCACGAGTTTGTGTTTGTTATTCATTTCTTCCATACACTTTCATGTGGAGGACACTTTAGACCCCAACTAACATCTAAAAAAATCTTAGACTCTGGCTTATATTGGCCTAGATTTTTCCATGATGATCATGTGTTTTTTAAGTCGTTCTCATGTTGTCAACACATTGGGAATAGTTCTAGGAGACCCGAGATGCCCCAAAAACCCATATTATTTTGTGATATTTTTGACATATGGGGCATTGATTTTATGGGTCCTTTTTCTAGTTCATTTGGTTTTTTGTATATTTTTGTTTCTATTTATTATGTTAGAAAATGGGTAGAGGCCAAGGCCACCAGGAATGATGACTCTCATGTTTTAGAAGACTCTATCAAGAAACATTTTTTTGTAGGTTTGGAGTACCAAAGGCCATCATCAGTGATTAGGGGACACAATTTTACAATCATAATTCAGATTCCCTCCTTCAGAAGTATGGGGCGACACACAAAATAGGAACACCATACCACCCCCAAAAAAATGACCAGGATGAGGTTTCAAATCGGGAGTTGAAACAAATTTTGGAGAAAACCGTGTAGTCAAATAACAAGGATTAAAGAAAGCACTTGGATGATGTGATATAGGATTATAAGAGAGAATACAAGATGCCCATCATTATGTACCTATTTCATATTTTTTTTGGGAAATCATGTCATCTCCTAGTGGAAGTCTATCAACGTGCATATTGGGCTATAAAGAAATGAAAGATGGATTTGGACCAATCTATAATTTAAAGTAAGATACAAATTCAAGAGATTGTGGAGATTCGATTACCATCATATGATAACTCAAGGCTCTACAGGGAAAGATAAAAAGTAGCTCATGATAGAATGATCCAAAAAATAGAGTTTCATGTTGGGGAGAAAGTCCTTCTCTACAGTTCACGAATGAAGTTTATTCCTGGTAAATTGAATTCCATATGGTTAGGTCATTATATTGTATCTATTGTTTTTTCTTATGGTGTAGTGGAGATAACATAATAGAACACTGGATGTATCTTTACAATCAATGTGAAATGATTGAAGCAATACATTGGGGGACTTTCTACTGATGTAGTGGATTTCATCACACTGCATGACCCCATGATCAATTGAAAATATCAGGTTGTTCCTAACCCTTTCACTTTTATATTCTTTTTCCTATTTAAAATTCTGCATTTCCTGTGCACATATCATTTCATAAGTTCACATTAAGGGAAATGAAATATTTTAAGTGTGGGGGAGGGGACAAAATTTTGGGGTTGATATTTAGGATTTTTATTTGTGTGTTTTTTTGTTTTATGTTATGTTTTTAGTTAAAATTTTCAAAAAAAAAACATATCATGTAACATGCTCATTTAGATTTGGAATATATGGAAAATTTATAATTTCAAAATTCATTAGTGGAATGATAATTATGAGTAAGATTTCACCATCAAGGGTTGATTTTTATAAAAATGGAAGTCATCGATGATAATATTGGTTGTTTCATTATAAAACCTTTTATATTTTGACACTATTCTTTTTGATATTTGTTCATGGTAAATTGTGTCATTGATTTCCCCACACAAATTTTCACGCAACCATGAATTGTGAAATATTTACTACTAAATTAAAGGTATAATCATGTTAGATAAAAAAATTCATCTTATATCAATGGTTAATCCATGAACTTGTTTATTTTCTGATCGATTTTATTACTGTAACGAATTTCTCTATGAATGTGTACCTATTATCTGACTGTTGTACACCCTAAGAAAAAAAATCAAAATATGGGTTGTGTCTTGGATAGGCCAAAACCCACTCTTCCTCGAACTTTGATCATGTTATAAATATTAAAATTAGTTTCATGAGGAGATCAAACATGGGTTTAGAGATGAGTGTGAGATTTTTTCCAAGTGAAACTTAAAAAAGAAACAAAAAAAAAAAAAAATAAATGAGGGGAGTGATGAAATGTATAACACAAGGGGATATCTCTGTCGGGAGCTTAAGGTTTGACTTTCGGGAATGCTTATGTGAGTGGGTCTTGAAATTTGATTGCAAAGGAATGCAAAATAGGTTTAGTGAATTAAACTTGGTAAGAATAATTTATTTACTTGATATGAATATAATGAATAAAGGGTGGAGATATGATCTTGAAATGGTTGACACACACACACATGGGGAATTAATGGCATGTTTGACCCATAACTTGTTTCGCTATGATTAGTGTCATTATTCTCACTGGATTTTATTTTGATAGAATTTATGAGATAATTGATTTCAAATTTATTTATATCGACTCTTTATGGGATTCTTACTTTTCCTATATTTCCATTGTGGATTGAGGAATATGAACATTCATATCTTATCACATTTTTTGAATACATGATATGAGGTTTTCCTAGGATTGAAAAAGGGTAAGTGTGGGGGAATTGATAAAACACAATTTTATTAAATATTTAATTGATAATAAATGAAATAATTTCATCACATTGTGCTAAATATTTTTATTTATAGAATATTTGGGATTAGATCATTCATTAGAAAATTTGATGAAAATTCCAGTTTTTCCCTTTTACAGTTCACCATAGTATTTTGGACATAAATATTTTTATATGTATTATTTAAAATTAATTTTTTTAATTTTGTTCCCGACTTAATGGGATACAACTTTAATTCAAGAAATATGATCTAAATCATGCATTTTATTGGACTTAATGGGCCATGAAATCAAATCTAGACTGGACTGGTCAAACTGAACATCACTTCAGTATTTTGGCCATAACATCTTCATCCGTGCATAGATTGGGAAATTTTTTTGAGAGGATCTCTAGAACCAAATTTCCCAAAAATCATTATTCTATAAGGACTGATGGTTCACGTGTTTTGGAGGCCAAATAGGTTGTTCAAATTGGATTAAAATATTTGGCTGAATTTCCCCATTCACACATGAAACTATTTATAACCTCGCCTCCCCTCCACTATATAAATATATATTTATCTCATTTTTAGGGGTTAAGATGTGAATTAGGAGATTGGGAGCATAGGATAAGTGGTTCCATACCATTTCAATTCACAATTCAAGGAGGGAAGCTACCAAGCTAGGATCTCCTCCAAAATGATCTTCATTTTCCATTCTTTGTTGTAATGTTGTTTTTATTTCAATAAACTCTCAGTTTCTCTTCCATTTATTCTATTATTTTAAATTTTATTCTTCTATTAATCTTCCTATTTGGTCTGGAAATCACTAGTAGAAATGTGATTAGGTTATACCCTTTCAACAATCTTTTTCAAATGAAAAATGATTCTACGATGACTACACCACCCATGAAAGAATAATTATTCTTAGTACTTGATATAACTCTAACCATATTCAATTAATTATTTTGAATAAATTAACTAATGTAATTCAAATATTATGATTTATGAATTGTGTTTTTAAATTAAAAAAAACTAAGAAAGTAATTTAATGATTCATGCAAAATCACGTGAGTTTGAGAATTGTGTGAATTGTGAGAGCGCGATCTAAATCAATGATACAAAACCACATGAGATTAATTTGTAGAGTTCAAATATAATCTATAAACTCAATTCATACTCATTTACATAATGGATGTGTTCCCTAATTTACCAATTACCATAATCTAGTATTGGAACGATAATCAACAGAGGGTGCTACAATTGCATGTTTTAAAGCTAACCTAGGTTTCAATTCATTTCATTATTGTGGTTAAGTTAACTCCCATAGGGTTTGAGGGTTATAAAATCAGGGGATGATAATTAAGTGGATTTTAATTTAAATTATAATGATTAATAAGTAATTGAAGAGGTAGAGTCAGATCAGTTTCACTTTTTAAAATAGTTTTCTAAAAAATATTCTCGTTGTGTTTTATTAATCAAATTTCATTTCAAAAACAAGAACAAAAAAATAAAAATAAAATCTTCTTCCAGAAAAATTATTTTTCTTATTTTAAAAAAATAAAACCCCCACATCATTCTAATTTTGTTTCTTACATTTTATTTTATTTTAAAAATACCTTTAATATGTTGTTTTAAATTAATTCCTCCTTTGAGAGATGACCTTGGTCAACCACTCTACTACACCTAAGTACCCAAAAAATCAAACTTCATTTGAAAGAACCCATGATCGAAACTTTAAGGAATTTTTTAATGAATCATACAAGTTATAAATTTAATAAAAAGTACTATGATTCGAGGGGAGAGTGGAAAGCATTCTTGGAGTAGTACAATTGGGGTAGCGCACAGGGAACAGACTAGTAGGGTCTTGGGAATGGCCAACATATCCACTTTGAACTCCATAATCGATGGTCCTTATTCACACACATAAAATATCATTACACTATTACACATAATTTTTGTTTTTTGGGTGTTCATTCCTATGGAAGGGGTGCGGGAGAATTGGATCACAATTGAGATCTTGGGTGGAGCAGAAACGTCAACGATTGGATGATGCACCAACTATTCTTGATACTAAAACAACCTGTCATATCAACACTCCATCGGAACTTGATTACTTATCCAACCCTGATTAATCTATCGTATTATTGGGGACTCGACACTTTATCTGGTTTTTGTTTAGTACTGCAGTTGGTCTATGACATTTTATTATCGATGCATCACACATCGAATGTTGATCTCACGTTCTCCTGTGTGGAAACCATAATGAGAGATGCTTCTAGGGGATGGTTTCTATGATATCTTCGTTTGAATGGGTAGAGTATGTTTCTTTTGTTATTTCACCATCATCTCTTTTATGTTCTCTATTATTCTAGTTTTATTAGTCCTCAGTAATAAGTTCAGGGTTTCGGTGTTCTGCTACCACTCTTATTGATTGGGACTGTGCTTCTGGGATATGTTCTTCCTTGGGAGAATATGAGATTTTGGGGATAAACTGTTATAACCAGCATCATGAACACCATACTAGTTGTGAGAAACACCATTGTATCTTGGATATGTGATGGGTTATCCATTTAAAATCCAACCTTAATGCATTTTATAGTTTTCATCTTGTACTTCCATTTCTGATAGTAGGATCCAATCTGATTCATTTGGCCTCACTGCATCAATTTGGATCCAATAATCCCTTGGGTGTGTATTTATAGATGGATAATATAGAATATTTTCACTATTTCTATGTGAATGATATATCATTATTTGTTTCTTGTTTCCTTGGGCTCGCGTTGGTTGTGTTTTTTGACCCCTATTTCTTATTGCATCCCGAAAATTCTATCACTGCTAATCCAATGCCGACACCAACCCATATTGTTACTAAATGGTATTTTTACTGCTTTATGCCCTACTGTGTAGTATCTCTTCCAAATATGGTGGTAGGTACACAATAACACTTGTGTTTCTCTATCTGTTTACTCTATGTTTTGTCCAATGGCTGTATGTATTTCCAGTTTTCGCCCTATAGCCCAAGGACTATTTTGGTTATTGTTTTCAGATCTCTTGCAGCTCGGATGGATCATATGTCAATCTTTCAAGTACTATATGTGCCTATAAGAAAAATGACCCCATTGGATTTCGTGTACATTTCAATCACCCCATCCCTTCTCGGGCTCATTGGTAAGCTCTATTTCTATTTGTATACATACATACCAGACATCGATCACCCACATGACAATACAATTTGACTTCATGAGCAATACTATTAGAGTATAGTACTAATGGAATCAACAAGGTGTGATTAGAAACCACCTTAGCCTTAATGGAAACCCTTGGGACTAGGTCGAATCAAAGATGCCAATCACAGATTGTACCCTTTGAGTTGGATCCCCCAAAATCCACCAATAGCCAATACCCAATGACAGATGTCCATTATTCAAGCAATCCAATAAGCTTTCCTGTTCAAAGGTGGCCTAATAGTGATAGTCGACATCGATATAGGTCATTGGTCACTCAATAAACCCACAAAACTAAGAATCAGAACTAAAATGGGTAAGATAACCCACATCAAGGTGGAGGTGTCCATCAACAAGATTAGAAACCACCTTGGTAAAGAATTTTAGAGTAGAGTACTAAGGCTCAACCAATGCATATCAAAAGGGGTAGATAAATGAACTACCATAAAACTACCAAGACCTCCACATATAGCTACCTAATTACAAGAAGACCTTGTCTCTCGTGGTTGTTCGGTCCTATCTGACATGTATACTACCTATATTATACCAAGGTTGAACCCATTGATGGTTCTTGATGTGTTGATTCAAGTCGAATGAGGCATCACATTCAAAGTTTTTTATTGTATAAAAAAACCATGTTTTTGGGACTTTATTCTTGAATATTCAGAGTAGTTATAGCTTCTAGTATCTTGAAATAATATAGACAGTATACAACTACATCACCTCCAAATGGAGACCTTACCTCCAAAATAGAGGCCTTCAACCTCTGGGCCTCCTTCTAGTGTTTTTCCTAAGGTGAATTTATATATTTATGTTATATGATGATATGATGAGATAGTAATGAAATTAGAAACCCCTAGAAACTCTGTGTGACATTTACTATAGATTGAAAATCATATACTATATGAAAACATGGGTCTTTTTGCATTAGAATTGATTTAGATAGGTACTCACTAACCAGGGCTCAAAATATCAATAAAATCCAAACTAATAGTATAAAATTACGAACAATGTGAAATGTCGTTGAATCACATTCCCTATTTTCTACTACTAGTATAGTACAGTGGAGTGGTGGGGGTTCATGGGACTTTCCCAACTACAACAATAATATGAGGTGATTTCTGGAACTCATGTGATATATCATAGGGTGGTTGTTTGGAAGAGATTGGGGTTTCATCGAACGACTAGGACCATACACTCCATTCCAGTAGCTACCTTTTGACATTGGACCATCATCTCATATGTTTCATCGTCCTAATCAATAAGATTAGTAGCAGAAAATGGGTACCTCAATGAATACTTTTGGAGGTGGATCTTTCAAGGTGTGGTGTGGTCAATGGGACTATTAGATTAGAGTACTGGTGACTCATCCATCCATGATTGATCCTATTGGATATTATTGGTTGTCATATACTGGTACTTATATATATTTATTGGTCTCTAAAACCCCCTTTCCATTCCAATATGACCAAACTTAGTCAAACAACCCACTAATATATATAAGTACCAGCTTCACAAGGTGCCCGGTGTGCGCCTACGAAATGAAAAAGTTCAAGAAAATATGGGACTGTATGGTTCGATTGACCCTTTAATATATATAAGTACTAGTGGAACCGAAAAGCGGTGGTTCCTCCTTCTGAGCTAACCACCATGATCCCCAACTATGGAAGTGGGAATGAGGGTTGATCCATGTGATTGAAAAAGCTACCACCTTGATCCTCCAATATGATTTCTGTAGCGATTCATGACTTTTTTGCTGATACTGTTAGAGTAGAGTACTGATCCATATTCCACTTCATCTTATACTCGATCTGTATTGGATATGATCAATCCAATTAAAACTTACTTATATAAGTCATTCTTCCAACCTTTGTCTTAAAGGTCACACCTCTAGGTAGTTTGGGGAATCAGGTTGACCACTATAGGGTGAGACCTATGTATTTTTTCTTGAAGTTATCAATCAATATCAAGACCAGACATCCACTCAATCAAAAAAAAAATCTAGATAGGTGCATTGAAATTCCATGGTGAGGTAGGAAGCAACATGATCGTAGATGCAGTTGAGTTGGAGTAGCGGTTCAAAATAGGATCAAAATTCATTTTAAAAAGGAAATCACTATTTTAGATTGCAGGTGTCACCAGATTAGGCACTTTGTTCCATTCATGTGGTATTGGAATAGATTACAATGCATAAATTGGGACACAACACATCAAAAAACCCCATGAACCCGGTTGTTCATCCATGAGTGAGTTATTACTCTACTATAATAGTCTTTACCTTTGACTTTGGTTGGTGGTGGTCTACTACCCTTCAAGAAATAATTCACTGTTGGGGGGTCTGGTTAGCTGCTAGCTGAGGAACAAATAGGGATGGGGGGTTAGGTTCACTTTAATTCTATTGGTGCTGAAAGTGAGAGGTGACTGCGCACCCATATGCGATCTAGTGAGTATGGAATTCATCAAGCCCGTGGTATCCTCAGTACTCTACTGTAATAGTTAGGTTATGTTGTTAATTGGAATGCCTTACAAATTGATTCATTATAATATCACTATTAGATCACCTTCCATGGGAATGGCTGGGAACACTCACATATCATGGGTTGCAGGGACAAATGGTGCTCATAATCAGGTTCTCAAATCGGGGGAGATTGGTATTTCTGGTGATAGGGAAGAGAGTACTATACCAGACTAGTATTAGATGAATAAAAGAAAGATTGAATCAAGTAGAAGAGGAAATGTACTATCTCTTTTGAGGGTGAGGTGGTTGGAACAACTAGAGGGATGTGAGTTGGGCATAAGTTTTCTAGATTGAATTCCAATGCCGTAACTGGATGAATTCACATATTGGACACCATTCATCAAGTTATGGATAGTACTCTAGACATAATATATATATATATATATATATGAGCCTATTTGGAGTTCAAGGGTTTAACTACATTCGGAAATTATGGTTTCACCTACGAACACTGGGAAAGACCATACTGTTAAAAGAGATAGACATGGTGTTACGCTTTCAAGATGAATTCAACCATGGGTTTTGCACCGATGTAGACTAAATTTATGAATATAGATTCCAAGTATCCAATTAGTGTACGAGCATGGGATGCTATTGGGTTCACCAGATCAAATGACTCAGGCTCTGGGACATTAGAGAAATCATTGGGCAGCTAGGCATGGAAGGCCATACCAGTTGGTTATCGAGGTTGGATCTCACTGAGAGGGGGTCAACATGTTGTATGGAGGTTTCATTAGTCCATGTTCTACTCATATAGAATATTCTATTTTACCACCACATGGACACCCGGTTAAAGGCAGACTTTATATACTAGAATACCCATGTCTCAATACTCTACTCTGATAGGTGAACAGTGGGTTCTGAGGTTGGGAATCCACTAATACTGGCATCACAATACAGAGTGGTGGGAAGAGATCAGATCAGCCAGAGGTCAATTTTGGTGTTAGGGGTTTTTCCTTCTCAAGGGTGGTCATGGATCTATTTGTATGGTACTATTGGAGTCTGGTATGAGGATTCCTCTTGATATAGGATGCATTGCGATTCACATCTCACACAAGGTTTAATGAGGACTACCTCAAAATGAAAGTGGTAAGTCCTAGTACTCTTATATTTATATATATAGATTCATAATCAGTACTCTAATCTAAAAATACTCTTGAAATATTGGTGCGTCACTCGGTCGTTTTTGATGCATCACTCTTGGAAAAATACTCTTGGAAATGGGTAATCGCTTTGTATTCCATTTAAAGATCTGAGCAAGATCAGTTTATCATCCCTATTAATTACTCACACTTATCTATTCGTACTAGCTTCAGTTACATATCCCTATCCATAATGGAATGGTTCTTTATCCCTATTAGTGGTCTTTGAGGTGGTGTTGTGGTGAGGGTATGCAGCCTAAGGCACTCGAGGCACTATACTGAAATCATACATCAGGTTTTTGAGGTATATTGACATTGGAACAACATGGGGTGGGGTTGAAAGAAAGTATTGACCAAGTGGAGAAGGTGGTTTGACCTCGACAGTTCTATATCATTGCATGAGTTTTTTTGGGGAAATGGCAGGGAAAGATACCAAGGTGTTTCAACTCAACAGGGCTATTGGAGTACTATTTCCAGTAGCATATCAAGCCGTATGATTAATAAAAACTATATATGACGGGAGGGATGAGTTATTCATGGAAGATCAGATGAATAAACCGATGGGGGGAAGTGTTAGGTGTTAAGTAACGATCATGAGTGCATTCAATTGACTATTAGAGTAGAGTAATTAGGGTATATGTGGAAGGAAAACCAACAACTGGTGATAGGGCATGATCAGATCAAACACTTCATATAACAATACTGAACTACTAGATAAAAGTGGATGGGTTGGCATGAATGGTTTATGAAACCTCTCAGGATGGTAATTCATGCTTGATTAACTGAGGCATTCCTATCATTTGGTGGAGACAAGTCTATGGCCAATGTCGAGAGCTATCAACATTGGGGCCAGTATTGTTAGTGGTGTTTTGTACATGCATCCAAGTCGCGGGTGTTCTCTAGTTGGTATGATGGTGCTAATGGTGATCCTATACACCTTGGTCTTTTGGCGGCGTAATGTGCTACGCGAAGCAAAGATAGGGAAGCATACCCCAGTAGTACAAAATGGACCAAGATATGGATCTTTTCTATTCATCGTCTCATAGGTTGTGTTCCTTATTTCTCTCTTTTGGGCATCTTATCATTCTATTTTGGTGCTTTTAGTAGAGGTTGGATTGATTTGGCCACCCCAAGGAATCTTTTATTTCAATCCTTGAGAGATTCCAATGCTGAATACACTAATTCTCCTAACTTCTAGAGCATCAATCACTTAGGCTCATCATGATCTATTGAACAACATGTACCATTGATCTGTTTTCTCTTTACTCTCTACCATTACACTGGATCTCATTTTCATTGGGTTTCAAGGGTTGGAATATGAACACTGATACTTCTCATTATCGAATAGTATTTATTGTTCAATTTGTTTCCTTATCAACATGGTGTCATGGTTTGCATGTTATCATTGGAACACTATACTCGAGCATCTATTGTTATCACCAATCAATAGGGCAGTTTGGAAGGGTTCATCACATTGGATTTGAAATGGAAACATGGTACTAACATTTTTTAGACGTTGTTCGGTTCATCCTATTTGTCTCAATATATTGGTGGGGAGGCTGGGGGTAATCATAAATACTAAAATACACTGTTTTTACACTAATAGTAGTAGAGTACTATCCATAGTTTGTTTCTTGAATAGAGTATTGAGGTGATCTACTCAAATACACTAGGTCAATAGAGAAAATGGAAGTGGTGGTTTTTAGAAACAAGGTTGATTTAATGGTTCTATAACTCAAACTCTCTCTTTTTTACTATTGGATGGTGATGGAAAATATGTTGGAAGATCATTTCCCATCCTTGTTTCACCGCATGTTGATCTTGGTCTATTTTTGATTTTTCATAGTTATCCACCTCAAAGATGTTTTTTGGATGATTATGCTTAGTGCATTGACGTTGAAATTGATTTGATATGTGAATCAAATGGAAGGTGACATCGAAGAATGGATAGGTAATTGAAGTGGATTATTGATAGGATGGATAGGTAAAAATCCAATCAGAAGGACCTTGATCGCAACCACACACACAAGTACACAAGAACTCATCTAAAGCCTTTCTGTGGTAGTTGATTAGCCTTTGGGTTCTTTTTACCTATGACAACCCTGCTTTTTATTACAACTTAAGAATGCTTTATTACATAAAACTTCACTTTATACAACAAAGAAGATCGAGAGGTTTAGTGTCTTTGGGGCTTAGGACCATTACATAAAAACTTTAAACTTGAAATACAACATATTTATTGAAAACTTCCTTTACATGACCACTACATTCCTTTGTACTTAGCATTGCATGTGATAACCTGAGGACATGCATAAGAAAAGGGTGAGCTATAAAGCCCAGTAAAGGAGTACACAATTAATAACATGAGGAGTACAATACATGTTAGGCAATAGGAACATCAATAGAGCATTAGAGTAACATGAACATAAAGGCATGATAAATCATGATAACCATAACATGGAAATGTGGCAACAACACTTAACATTGAATTAGCATGAGCCAAGGCTCATTGCACATGGAGCATGAGTAAACCCTCATTGCACTTGAAGCACAAGTAAACCCTCTTTGCACTTGAATTAGCATGAGTCAACACTCATTGCACATGACGTATCATGATACTATACTTTACCCAATGCATTGGAGCGCTATAAGGGCGCACCCTTCTTAAACATTTCATTTCATGCATAAGTGTGCCACATGGATCATAAAACATGGATTCATAAAACATAATCATTTATTACAATATAAAGGAATGTGGAATTAATACATGAAACTTTATAATCAATAAGTAAATGTGCATAAATGTGAATACCCTTGATGGAGAAATGGGCATGGTATTCACTACACAATGACATTGGCTTAGAAAATCAGTGCGATTTCGACAGCGTAACGGCGTGACATAAGAATTCATAAAAAAAGTTTGATGAGAGAGAAAGGGGTTCCTCATCATATTTACATGTAATGGAGAGTAAGGAGGTCATATATATACATGTCCCAACAATTGAAATG
Organism: Viscum album; assembly: GCA_963277665.1. NCBI lineage: Eukaryota > Viridiplantae > Streptophyta > Magnoliopsida > Santalales > Viscaceae > Viscum > Viscum album. The sequence goes on along the minus strand of OY728163.1, from coordinate 74,560,088 downwards.
GAATTTAAATTCATGATACAAAAGTATTGCTTGAATGTAAAAGAAGAGAGTGAAGTTCCTTTCGGAATTTCGGCATAGTAACGGGTGTACATGAGAGGCATTTAATGAGAGAGAAAGGGTTATCCCATCATTAAAAAAATAAGAGGGAAGTATGGGGGAGGTGAGAAACCATACCCCAACATTCATAATTGAAATTAAAAGGGAAATACAACTTAAAGAAAATTGACAAAAATGAGAAAGGAAGAAAAAACCCTTACTTGGAAGTGTGCTTCCAAAGGCTAGAGAGAGGCTTGTGAGAGGCTTCTTGGGAGCTTGGGGCACCTTGAGAGGATTATAGAGAGAGTAGGGAAGAGGGTGGACGAACTCCAAGGGCTTTGAGTAAGGAGGAAGTGGGAGCTTGGGTGGGTTTATATAGGAAAGGTGAGGGAATTCTTTATTATTTAGGTTTGGGACCCCTTATATTAAAATAATCCAAACCACAAACCATCCCATGGTATTTGCCCATGGTTTCTGGAAAAGTAAAGAGGAAAAAAATATTTTACAAGGCCAAGGTCCGAACTTATTAAAAAATTAGGGTTGCTTATGTGGAGGTGAGTCACACTCCCATGGAAATTAATTTAAAAAGGCAAAGTGTTGAATAAGTCTTGAGGGCTCCATTAATTCTTTTAAAAGTAAGTCAAACAAACCCAAAAACTCATTATTTTAATGATAAAACACATATTGTCCGAGCATAAGGATTATGGTATTTTATTACATCACCATTGGGTCATTATGATGTTATAAAACACATTATATATTTAAATGGTATTTAATTTTTACCCAAAAATTTGACTGTCTCAGAAAATTATGAAAAATTCACTGTTGGATAATTTCTACGTCCTAATTCCAAAAATAATATTTATTTTATATAAATAATTTTCTAAATATGTGAATTTTCACTTTTAAAATAAAAACCGACATTTATAAAAAAATTCACGGGTTTTGACAGAAATGGCTTTCAAACCTTAATAAAAATTTTAATTGCATTCATAAAATTATAAGATCATTTATATTTAATAAAAATTAATGTAATATTAATAATAATATTTTATTAAAATATTATTTATTTCAAAAATTCTTTAATTTAATAAAATATAATTCTTAATTAAATAATAACTAAAAACACCATTTGTACTTTAAAAACTAATTACAATGTATCAAAAATGACTAGAAATTATATTCATTATTATATACAAAAATAATGTACATGAACATGGTGCTACTTATTTGTTACATAACCCCTTAAAATAGCCGCATAAGACCTAAGGGTAAGGTGTGCGATGGTGACAGACTCTTGGGGTGGCTCGGATAACATCGCTCGAGTTGTAATTTCAATCAACTTCCACTTTTCCCGTAGACGATCACGTTCGAGCTTGACTTGATGAAGCTCAGCTTGGGCTTGGTCAAGGGAAAATACCAAAGATGCCACCTCTTTTCCGAGCTCCGACAAATGGGCTTCATAAGGGGAAATTCTACTGGATGAGGCCATCGCTTCCTTTGTCTGAGTAGAAATGGGTTCGTTAAAGCCTTATATTTATACTACTCATATGATCACTATTCAACAACTATAAAAGTAACGGTCACAAATCTTAACGTAAAACTAAAGAAGTTGACATCTTATAAAACATTTTTCATAAAGAAAAATTTAACTGGATCAAGAGAGATTTTCTATTAATGAAACTTTGGGTCATTACAATATTCCCCCCTTAAGAAATTTCTCCCTCGAAATTTTCCTTTTCCCACACTAAAACAAATGTGGGTAACTCAGCTTCATCATATCCTCCGACTCCCAAGTTGCTTCTTCAAACTTGTGGTTTCTCCACAACACCTTGACGAGGGGCATTGTCTTATTTCGTAGAACTTTTTCTCTACGATCTAAGATCTTCACTGGTTGCTCCTCATAAGAAAGATCATCTTCCAATTGTACCACCTCAGAAGAGAGTACATGTGAAGGGTCCGGTATGTACTTCCTTAAGAGGGATACATGAAAGACATCATGCACCTTGGCCATAGTAGGTGGAAGTGCTAGTCGATAGGCCACAACCCCAACACGATCAAGAATATCGAAGGGGCCGATGTAACTTGGACTTAACTTCCCTTTCTTTCCAAACCTCATGACCTTCTTCCACGGAGATATGCATAAAAACACCATATCTCCGACTTTAAACTCAAGATCTCGTCGACGATTATCTGCATAACTCTTCTGTCGACTTTGGGCTGCCTTGATATGCTGCTGAATGGTTTTCACCTTCTCCACCATTTCTTCGACCATTTCTGGTCCAAGCAGCTTACGTTCACCGACCTCATCCCAACATGCCGGTGTTCTACACCTTTTCCCATACAAGGCTTCATATGGTGCCATTTGGATGCTCGAGTGGAAACTATTATTATAAGAGAACTCAACCAGAGGAAGATGTTGATCCCATCCTCCTTTAAAGTCCATTTAGCACTCTCTCAACATATACTCAAGTGTTTGGATAGTCTGCTCGGATTGGCCATCAGTTTGAGGATGATAGGCCGTACTGAAGTTCAGTTCAGTATTCAGAGCATGTTGAAGACTCTTCCAAAACTTAGAGGTAAATCTTGGATCTCAGTCAGAAACAATAGATAGTGGTACTCCATGAAACCGTACCACATCCCTGATATATATCCGTGCCAGTTGATCCAAAGAGAAATCCTCTTGAATAGCAATGAAGTGTGCAGTCTTTGTAAGACGATCCACAACAACCCAGATTGCATTGTTGCCTTTGGATGTCCTTGGAAGTCCGGTGACAAAGTCCATGGTGATGTTCTCCCATTTCCATTCTGGTATGGGCAATGGTTGCATCATCCCCTTAGACTTCTGCCTCTCTGTCTTCACTTGCTGACACACCAGGCACTTTGATGTATATTTAGTGATCTCCTTCTTCATATTATCCCACCAAAAGTTTTCTCGGAGATCTCGATACATCTTTGTGCTCCCTGGGTGAATAGAGAAATTTGAACTATGTGCACCATCCAAAAGTTCCTTCTTCATCTCCGAACTTGATGGAACACATAGTCTTTTCCCAAACCGCACAATTCCTTCTTCATTAACATTAAACTCTGAGGATATTCCCTTTTTGATAGCTTCCACTTTTTCTTGGATTCCCGCATCATCCTTCTGAGCATCCTTTAACCTTTCCAAAAGAGATGGTTGAGCAATCTTTTGTGAAAGGATTGATGATGTTCCCTTCTTTATGATTCCCACATCCATCTTCATTAAGTCTAAGAAGATTGGATCCTTCTCAATTCTCATCATTGATAGAATCGCTGGATCCTTTCTACTTAGGGCATCTGCCACCTTGTTCGATTTCCCAGGGTGGTAATGTATTGAACAGTCATAATCCTTGATGAGATCTATCCATCTTCTCTGGCACATATTAAGCACTTTCTGTGTGAATATATATTTAAGACTCTTGTGGTCAGTATATATCTCACATTTCTCTCCATAGAGATAATGCCGCCAGATTTTCAAGGCAAAGATCACCTCCACCAACTCCAGATCATGCATTGGATAGTTTCGCTCATGGATTTTCAACTGCCTTGAGGCATGGGATATCACTTTATCTTTCTGCATCAGCACACATCCTAAGCCCTTCTTCTAAGCATCACTGAATACCACAAAAAGCTCCCCACTTGTGGGTAAAGTGAGCACGGGTGCAGTGATAAGCCTCCTTTTCAACTCCTTGAAGCTTTCTTCGCATTCATCACTCCAAGAAAACTTTACTCCCTTTCGAGTTAGCTTGGTAAGAGGGTTGGACAATCATGAGAAATTTCTCACAAATCGTCGATAATATCCAGCTAACCCCAAGAAGCTACGGATATCAGTTACCGATGTTGGCCTCGACCATCCCTCAATTGCATCTGTTTTGGAGGGGTCCACAGATATCCCATTGCTTGTGATGATATGGCCCAAGAATGAGACCTCCTTCAACCAGAACTCACACTTTCTGTACTTGGCATAGAGCTTCTCCTTGCGCAAAGTCTCCAGTACAGTTCTTAAATGCTCCTCATGGTCCTCCTTGGTTTTGGAGTATATTAGAATATCATCTATAAAGACTACCAAAAATTTGTCTAGGTAATCTATAAAGACTCTATTCATCAAGTCCATGAATATTGTTGGAGAATTGGTGAGTCTGAAAGGCATTACTATGAATTCATAGTGCCCGTACCTTGTACGAAAAGCAGTCTTGGGGATATCTTCCTTCTTCACCCTTACTTGATAATATCCCGACCGCAAGTCCACCTTGGAGAAGTATTGTGCTCCACGCAGCTGATCAAACAAGTCATCGATTCTTGGGAGAGGATACTTGTTATTTATCGTGATTTTGTTAAGTTCACGATAATCGATGCAAAGCCGCATTGACCCATCCTTCTTTTTGACGAAGAGGACTGGTGCACCCCATGATGATGCACTTGGGCGTATAAACCCTTTATCCAGATTCTCCTGTAGTTGTTTCTTCATCTCTTCAAGCTCAACAACATCCATTCTATATGGAGTCTTGGATATTGGTAGCTCCCTAGGTATAAGTTCAATTGAGAACTCAACATCTCTTCTTGGAGGAAGACCAGGAAGTTCCTCGGGAAATACTTCAGTGAATTCCCTCACAATAGGAATTTCTTCAAGGGTGGTTTCTTCCTTGGACTCAATCATCTGAGCCAGATATGCGTGCTCATAAGGCAGTAATATCCATTCTTGAGACGATGGAGCTAAAGGAGATTCATCTTCCTCCTGACACTTGTAAAGAATCAGGGGTCGATTCTCCATATGGAGTGTGATTTCCCTCTCCCGACAATTTATGTTGGCTCTATATAAGGAAATCCAATCCATGCCAAGAATTGCATCAAATTCCACCAGAGGGAGTATGATGAGGTTCTCCGGGAAATTCAATCCACAGATTATAACAGGGGAGGACTTATACTCTTGGGATGCAATGATTGCCCCATTTTCCGTACTCACCGACATCTTTACTTCCATGATTTGTGGTGGTGCAGGGATTGTTCTACTAAACTTTTGAGATATAAAAGAATGCGTAGAACCTGAATCAAAAAGTACGTTCGCTATTCTTGAATGAATAACTAGCGTACCTGTCACCACTTCGTTGTCGGGGTTCACTTCGGTAGAAGTGATGGCAAAAGTTCTTCTTTGCTGTCTTGGAGGTTGCTGGTTGCCTCCGATAACCCTTGGATTAGGGCACTGATTTGCAAAATGACCTGGTTCTTTGCATTTGTAGCATTGAACAACGCGTTGAGGTTCGAACGAAGCGTTCCTCTCCTCTGTCGTAGCCGCGGGTCCTTCTTGCTGACAGTTAACAGCTAGGTGCCCTTCTCTTCCACACTTGAAGCATTTTCTTGTCCCCCTAAGGCAATTTCCAGGGTGCTTCTTTCCACACTTTTGGCAAGTGGGGTGCTGTAACTTCTTAGAACCATTGGATTTATCCATCGGACCACTAGCATTGAATTCCACCTTACGTTTCTTGTCCCCATGATACCCCTGTGATTCTCCGATATCCATTTCAACCTTCAGGGCACATCAGACAATTTCCTCATAGCTGTCGAAGTCACGGATCGCTAATGCTTTCCGCAAGCTAGGCTTCAGCCCACCAAAGAAGCGGTCAACCTTGAATTCGGGGGTAACGACAAAGCCGGAAGCGTATTGTGCAAGCCTTGTGAAGTTTGCCTCGTACGCTCCCACAGATTCTTCGTCTTTCTGTTTGAGGTAAAGGAAGTCCCTTTCCATCTTAAGATGGAGGGTGCGTGGAAAATATTTATCAAAAAACATCTTCCGGAATTCCTTCCATTCCAAAGCCTCGATCTCCTCCTCAGGCTTCGTATTTTTGATCAACGTCCACCATTGATCAGCTTCACCCTCCATACGATAAGCCTCCAGGAGAACCTTCTCTTTTTCAGAGCATTGGAGGATGGATAATATCTTTTCAATGGAGTTGATCCATTGTTCAGCGATCGTGGGATCGGATGATCCACTAAAAGTAGGAGGCGTTTGTCTCATGAAGCTCTCGATAGTGACTTGTTCTTTCTTAGGGGGGGGGGTTGAACGTTCCTCTTGACCAGTGTTTCTATTCAAAACTTGAGTTAGCTGAGATAGAAGCGTGACAAAGTTCGCGATTCCCGCTCCCATTGGATTGGGCATCTCATAAGTACAATCATCACACTGATCTTCACAACGGTTGTTAGCCCGAGTTCTCCAATTACCGACCATTGGCTGGAATAAAAGGAAAGTTAGGGGTAACACATAAAGGGTAATCCAAAGACAAAAGTTGTTGACTTATAAATAAACTTTAATCTCTTTAACTCATGAGTCTATAGGATTCAATCCAGACTTTTCATGATCTTCCTTCTAACATATATTCTTAGGGGCATTTTTCCCTTAATAAGGGTTCATACTAAGATTGTGAATTTATCAAAACATATCCCCCGGGAGTGTCGTAACCAAGAGTGCAGCAAGGCCCATTGTCGTGCACAAGTTCCCGTTCGAGTCTAGCTCAAAGCAGTGTTTTCAGGTTTTACCCCTAGGATACATCTGTGCCAGAGCCGCCACTACCTGCTCGTATCCAGACAGGGATGTATTTGTTTGATAAACCACTTACTTAGTATTTAACAAAACTTAAAGATGCTTTTATTATACTTAGTCTTGTATCTAAGGCTTTACTAGGGTTTCCTAATCCCAAAAATAACTAAACCTATCCTTTGATACCAACTATGACAACCCTGCTTTTTATTACAACTTAAGAATGCTTTATTACATAAAACTTCACTTGATACAACAAAGAAGATCGAGAGGTTTAGTTTATTTTGGGCTTAGGATCATTACATAAAAACTTTAAACTTGAAATACAAAATATTTATTGAAAACTTCCTTTACATGACCACTACATTCCTTCGTACTTAGCATTGCATGGGATAACCTGAGGACATGCATAAGAAAAGGGTGAGCTATAAAGCCCAGTAAGGGAGTACACAATGAATAACATGAGGAGTACAATACATGTTAGGCAATAGGAACATCAATAGAGCATTAGAGTAACATGAACAAAAAGGCATGATAAAGCATGATAACCATAACATGGAAATGTGGCAACAACACTTAACATTGAATTAGCATGAGCCAAGGCTCATTGCACATGGAGCATGAGTAAACCCTCATTGCACTTGAAGCACGAGTAAACCCTCGTTGCACTTGAATTAGCATGAGTCAACACTCATTTCACATGACGTATCATGATACTATACTTTACCCAATGCATTGGAGCGCTATAAGGGCACACCCTTCTTAAACATTTCATTTCATGCATAAGTGTGCCACATGGATCATAAAACATGGATTCATAAAACATAATCATTTATTAGATGATAAAGGAATGTGGAATTCATACATGAAACTTTATAATCAATAATTAAATGTGCATAAAGGTGAATACCATTGATGGAGAAATGGGCATGGTATTCACTACACAATGACATTGGCTTAGAAAATCACTGCGATTTCAGCAGCGTAACGGCGTGACATAAGAATTCATAAAAAAAGTTTGATGAGAGAGAAAGGGGTTCCTCATCATATTTACATGTAATGGAAAGTAATGAGGTCATATATACACATGTACCAACAATTGAAATGGAATTTAAATTCATGATACAAAATTATTGCTTGAATGTAAAAGAAGAGAGAGAAGTTCCTTTCAGAATTTCGGCATAGTAACGGGTGTACATGGGAGGCATTTAATGAGAGAGAAAGGGTTCTCCCATCATTCAAAAAATAAGAGGGCAGTATGGGGGAGGTGCAAAACCATACCCCAACATTCATAATTGAAATTAAAAGGGCAATACAACTTAAAGAAAATTGACAAAAATGAGAAAGGAAGAAAAAACCCTTACTTGGAAGTGTGCTTCCAAAGGCTAGAGAGAGGCTTGTGAGAGGCTTATTGGGAGCTTGGGGAACCTTGAGAGGATTATAGAGAGATTAGGGCAGAGGTTGGACGAACTCCAAGGGCTTTGAGTAAGGAGGAAGTGGGAGCTTGGGTGGGTTTATATAGGAAAGGTGAGGGAATTCTTTATTATTTAGGTTTAGGACCCCTTATATTAAAATAATCAAAACCACAAAACCATCCCATGGTATTTTCCCATGTTTTCTGGAAAAGGAAATAGGAAAAAAATATTTTACAAGGCCAAGGTCCGAACTTATTAAAAAATTAGGGTTGCTTATGTGGAGGTGAGTCACACTCCCATGGAAATTAATTTAAAAAGGCAAAGTGTTGAATAAGTCTTGAGGGCTCCATTAATGCTTTGAAAAGTAAGTAAAACAAACCCAAAAACTCATTATTTTAATGATAAAACACATATTGGCCGAACATAAGGATTATGGTATTTTATTACATCACCATTGGGTCATTATGATGTCATAAAACACATTATATATTTAAATGGTATTTAATTTTTACCCAAAAATTTGACTGTCTCAGAAAATTATGAAAAATTCACCGTTGGATAATTTTGACGTCATGATTCCAAAAATAATATTTATTTTATCTAAATAATTTTATAAATATGTGAATTTTCACTTTTAAAATAAAAACCGACATTTATAAAAAAATTCACGGGTTTTGACAGAAATGGCTTTCAAACCTTAATAAAAATTTTAATTGCATTCATAAAATTATAAGATCATTTATATTTAATAAAAATTAATGTAATATTAATAATAATATTTTATTAAAATATTATTTAATTCAAAAATCCTTTAATTTAATAAAATATAATTCTTAATTAAATAATAACTAAAAACACCATTTGTACTTTAAAAACTAATTACAATGTATCAAAAATGACTAGAAATTATATTCATTATTATATACAAAAATAATTTACATGAACATGGTGCTACTTATTTGTTACATAACCCCTTAAAATAGCCGCATAAGACCTAAGGGTAAGGTGTGCGATGGTGACAGACTCTTGGGGTGGCTCGGATAACATCGCTCGAGTTGTAATTTCAATCAACTTCCACTTTTCCCGTAGACGATCACGTTCGAGCTTGACTTGATGAAGCTCAGCTTGGGCTTGGTCAAGGGAAAATCCCAAAGACGCCACCTCTTTTCCGAGCTCCGACAAATGGGATTCGTAAGGGGCAATTCTACCGGATGAGGCCATCACTTCCTTTGTCTGAGTAGAAATGGGTTCGTTAAATCCTTATATTTATACTACTCATATGATCACTGTTCAACAGCTATAAAAGTAATGGTCACAAATCTTAACGTAAAACTAAAGAAGTTGACATCTTATAAAAACATTTTTCATAAAGAAACATTTAACTGGATCAAGAGGGATTTTCTTTTAAGGAAACTTTGTGTCGTTACATTACCGCCTTTGGTTCGAGGCTACGACATGGTGTTTTGGAATGGTGGATGTTGGGGCATGGAGGGTGAAAATGTGATTCAGTACTCTAATATAATAGTATTGTGGAATGAGAAGTTCTAGATGGAGTGGACATGTGATTCGGTACTCTAATATAATAGTCATCAGTTTGAGGTGGTACGATTGAAATTCTAACTCTATTGAGATCCATGATTCTGAGTATAGTTTAACCACTTATCTAACTACAATTACAAACCCAACTACAACTACTGAGGAATGTGATTGTGGGTGACTTGAAGCCTCCTTAACTCAACTCCAAAGTAGTGCCTCCGGCCTTGTGATGACGTACATTTACCATATCTCTTCTGACTATCTCCACTCGCACCTGGGGGGGGGGGGTGCTTCTGTACCACCCTTGGGAGCATATCGAGCTTGATGTCTGATAATTTACCATCTTGACACAGTTCAATACCACAATTAATCTCCTTACCCTTTCAAAAGGTTTAGATCTTTTAGAACCTTTGAAGGTTCCATATGGAATCCTTTTCTATTTAGGGGAAACAACTTATTGGAATGCAATCAACAGGTATCTCAAACCTTCAACCTATCATCTATTGGGACCACTTGTATGACTTTGAGATGGTGTTCTAGGAAATATCATAGTTTTTTTCATTTCATCTTGTACTGGGGGAACACTATATAATATAGTTAGTAGAGGTATGGGGTTCCGCTCGAGAGCTACTCTGAACAACTTAACCCATAGATCGAGTTCCCCCAGTACAATCAGACAGAAAATTAGTATAATATAAGTAGTGTAACCTATGAGGACAAGATCAATCACTATCATCTATCACAAAATAGTACCTTGTAAGTAGTGAGCACACACCTTCATTTATCCTTTGGACAAATGAATTTTGTGCTTGGCCATTGTTAGACCATTCAACAAATCCCAAAGGGCTCAACTCGACACACCTAAGGTGTTTAGGGTAGGGACTATCAAATAGAACTATAACCTCCATCCACTTAATTAAGATCACATGAGGTAGGGAAAATTGATCTTCGTTCATCCTGACTTGCTTCCTTTAGCTGGTAATGACTCTAGAACCTTGCTCACTCTAGAACCAGGGGGAGACTCACTGGCTGACTCCGACTTCTACTCATACTCATTATAATATCGGTAGTATACTTATAGGATAATTTTATCTAGATAAATTTGAATCAATTGGGTGACTTTATATCTTGGGAGGCTTGTATGGATTATCGGTCTAGGGATATGATTTTGTTGATTCCTTGCTAGTGGGATAGAAAGGCTCGGTATAATATTGGTAGTGGTATAGTCAAAGGGTTGTTAGATGAGGGTTATAAAGTAGTATGGTTCTCCAAATACAATGAGGTTATAGGGATAAACCCATAAACCAACACTAGGGTTGAGAATGCAGCCTGAATCTTGACTTTTGGGTGATGCCGCAACTAAGAAATGTAGCACATGGGATGACTTAAGAACTAAGCCTACAAGGTTGTTCAATATCTTCCAAAACTATTTTAATTCCATTTGATTGGGTATAATAAAATACCTATATTATACTGAGAGAGGTTTTAGTTGGATTGAAGAGAGAGACATGGAACAATATGGGAATTTCCTCTTTGATGGTATATGATGCATCACGTTCCTTCTAGGCATCCCTGAGTGTAGAGCATTGGGAAATGGGGAAGCCATACTTTTAGAGTAGAGTACTAAAGGATGAAGGAATAGTTCATGAGAAACGAAAAGAGGGTGGTACTTATATATATTGTCATTGGCTCATCAACTCCTTAATAGGCTATTTTCTCCACAATCCAACCACCATATGATTAATTGACTTGAGAGTAGGAAATGATAGATGGTGGTATTGTTAGCAATTCTCATGCTGATAGAGAGTTGAGGCGAAGCACTTTGACTTTGGTATGATGTTCATTGAGTGCCCTTGCCAGTGTAGAATCAAAGATATTACTTTAGGGGAGGATGCTAATTGGTATAATATAGGTAGTAGACTATCTCGGTATAATATATGTAGTAGACTATCATGTGATTTCTTGAGAAATAGCTTTGGTTACTCAGTCGACTAGAATCCTATTTGGTAGATGAGCCTAGACCATAAGGAAGGTTAGTGCTAGTTCCATTCTTGTACCACACATGTAGACATAATCAATTGAGTAGTGAAGATCCTACTCAGATATATTCCTATAATATCCTTCTCGATACTTTGACATAATCAACAGGTCACTGAGTATGTAAAATTACTCAAGCATCACCAATTACCTTCGTCTAACTCCAAGAGGGAAGCATTTAGAGACCTAGACATCAAGAAGTGGAGGGTATTAGTGATAACCAAATAACTAATAGGTACTATAATCAGTGGATCAATCGCAAGGTGGTGATGAGATTTAGGATAGAAACCTCAATTAACTTATTATGGTGAAATGAATCTATCCTACACATACATATGCTTCGGTATACTTTCCTAATGAAATAGAATACCATCCTGTTAAGTACCTACCTGTGATATGAGATCTTGTCATTGTATTGTGTCACATCGATTGCACTTGATGATTCTTTCTATGTTTGAGAAGAAATAAGAAAAAATGATTGATTTGAATGTAGGATCGAGTGAGAAAATGGAAGTATGTGCTATCAAATCTAAATTTCTATTATAGTGGACCTCCCAAAGACAACAAGAACTGCAACTACCAGAAAGAAAGATGAACTAGTTTCTAGGATACAATAAATGAATCATGTATCCTAGGTACTCATTGGTATAGGATACTTCACATATTCCATGTAATCCTTGGTATAATATAGCTAGTAGAACCTGCCCTCCATATAATGATAGTATCCTGGAGCACTTGGTCTAACCTTTTCTGGGATACATTAAGTATCCCAGACCTTGGAGGACCTATTATAATATATAGTATCCTTCCATGTCTAACCAAACCTGGGACACCTAAATTAGGTATCCTAGTAAAGTACAAGGTGATCCAGGCTACCATCATTATATGGAGGGTAGGGTCTACTACCTATATTATATTGAGAAGAACCTAGTGCACACTAAATAGGTTCTCACTAACTAGGGAGAACTTGGGATACATGAAGTATCCTAGTTTCTTCTACCTATATTATACAGAGAAATGACTAGGACATACCGGGGTACCCATTCGTTTCACCAATTAGTTGATCGAATGAGTTTTATTGAAAATAATCAGGGATTTGAAACTTTTCCATATCTTATAATTATATATATTATGCTTCCAATTCCAAAGAATGGATACACACCACCGTACCTTCATTTGACCCACCATGTTCCTCTTTTTTGATCTTTTCTTTACTTGGTATCTTTGGGTATTGGACCCAAGAGTGCCAAATCTTTCATTTGATATTCCTTTCGAACCACAAATGAAGAGGTAAACCTCCTATAGACATGATTTTATACCCATGGAGTAGGATGGGAATAACCTCTATTTGGTGGAAGAGGTGCTCAATACTCTTTTAATAGTGTTGGTTTTTGAGGTTTGACGGTGTGGTAGGAGGGAGCTTCCACCGAGTTTGGGGTGTCACCATCTATTACCTATATTATATGATGATGAGATCCATCAAGTGAAGGAAACCACTCAATAATATACTCTAAATAGAGTACTCTACTCTAATAGTGACTCCCTATGAAAATAGTAGCAGTCCCTGATGCGTGAATTTGGAAACCATTCCACAAGCTTTCCAAAGTTTTTTCTCTAGAGTCTAGGGTTCCCGTTATAGCTTCAATCATATTCAAAATTCCTCAAAAATAGACAAGAATGGTTGTGTGGGTCCCCAATGTACCTTTCCAATCATACTATCATGACTTCCAATCTGGTATACTACTTTTCAGGTTGAGCCATCCGATACTCTTAGGACCTCCTTCGATATTGACTCATTGTGATGAACACCTAGATTCTACTACTATAAAATAGCAGGTATCCATTGGAATTTAATGATACCCTCTTCAATGATAGATCACCGTGAACTATAATCATATGGATCTTGTAAACCTCACCAGTCCATATACCTATTCCTGTTGACCTATCAGCGTGCTAGTAGTCGAAGGAATTCTTCATGGCTGATTAGTTCTAAGTGATGTGATACGTGTCGAAATCTCATGGAGTTTACTACCTATATTATATCGACCCAAATAACAACTTGTCTATTACATTGGAATTGTACATTCACACCCCTAAACCCATAGTCCTCTAGGTGTCCATGGTAGCCATCTTTCTATAACTCACCTGATACTTATATATATTAAAGGACCACCAGCAGAAAATGTTAGGTTGACACAAGGCACACAACCCACCAATGGCCTCACATGTGTCATATTAACCCACTAATATATTGGTATATCTCATGGGTCTAGTTTCTAGCTAGTTCTTGACTCAACTACATGAAAAAACCATAGGGTGTTCCATCCTCTTTCTATTTCTCTGGTATACACAATAAACATTCACCTAGAAACCTAAAGGGAAACCACTGGACTGCATTGGTCTTGAACCACTAGGTATCATAGGGATTTCCATCACCACCTCCAAGAAACTGGATAATTATTCCCTAGGTGTACTAACAAAACCCCCAGTCCTTTTGGTATCCCACTAGCCCGAAGGGCATCCAATATTTGGCTACATTTCAGAGTTGCCTAGGTGCTTTGCATTCCTAGAGGTATAGCTTGACCAGACCACTAGATCACTGAACCACAATAGAATCTTCATTAGGTTTCCAATCATTATACTAAACCTAGTTTAGGTTCACAAACTTCTAATACCAGAGATGAGTTTTTAGTGGACCCATCAATACTATATTCTAATAGTCTTCCTTTGAACCATCCCGGTAAACTGCTTTTCCTCACGAACTTCACTGTCATGAAACCGTGTTCCATCTTGTGATACCTCACCACCACCCCACCATTTCAACCCCTTGTTCATTCTAATCCTTCCGAGGTTCCAAAGAAACACCACATGAGAAACTATACTAGATATAGTCCATCCACCCCATGAACCATATGTGAATTTCCTTGTCGGTTCCCGAGTTGTGTCTGGGTGGCAGACAAGGTCAGTATATGAATCAACAGATCAAGGTCATGTTCGAGCATCTAATTCAGTATAATATAGGTAGTATAATAGAATATGAGAGAAAAATAAACCTTCTGAATGACTTATGGTCACACCCATTTTCATTGAAATGGAACTCGAACCACCATACCAACTCCTGGGTACACCGATATGCATTTCAACTAGGAGTTGAATGGGGATAGAGAAAGTGGAAACAATGAGTAGAAGATTAAAACTACTACTTTATCATGGTATTTATATATATTGATTTATGGGTCAGAGTCTTATTTTTTGTTTCTGAGTGGAAAATCTAGGTTTGTAAAGGCACGAGTTTCATTGGAATCCACTTGTTCAAGTCCAGTCAAAATGTTGTGCGTCGGAATACGAAAATATCTATCAGTCTTCATGGGATTCTTCAAGATCATGGAAATTTATATACTATAATACCTACTACAAAATTGAGGAAAAAACCCTAGGATCTACCAAAAATAGAGAGTGAATCATGACCTTCAAACTGGTGCACCCATAGTGACTGATCAAAGAGAATTAGAGAAGGAAAGCTAGCTCAACTGCCCACAAAGTCACCACCAATCTCTCACGTTGACCTTTAGTATTCTAATGTAATATCTAGTACTCTTCTCTAATAGAACTATTATATATAATTACCATCTATCACTGTAATTGACTTATATTATGAAAGTATATTTGTGTTAAGCATATGGCATCTACTCATATAAGACAAGAAAACTGGTTGTGATAGTACCCATTCTACCTGTCAATCTATCCCCTACTTTGAGATAGCTCAGTCTAACACCTAGTCATTAAAAACACTACATAGAATACCTGGTATTTGGGATAGAGATATGAAAGAACTAGCTACTAGAAATACTAGAGATATTTGATAAGTCTATTTCATGAATATATTTTTGAGTAGTTTAATGTAGTGATTTTTATATTTAATTGCATAATCTTTCCAATGTGTAAAAAAATTGAGTTGTTTTATGTTTTGTGGTAGGATATAATGAATTTTTGGGAAGGTAATGAAAAGGGGTGTAAATATGAGAAAAATACCCTTCATGCCATGATCTTTACTCATGAAATGAAATCAGATTTTTGAGGAAAAGTGAAACTCTAAATTATGGAAAAACACTGTTACATGTCGTGTACCACAAATACACATCATAAATTCATCAGAGAAGCAAGCCGCTGCCAGAAAAAGCTGTGATGAGAAAAAACACTGTGAAATGCCCATACACATCGTGTACTTTTAGTACACGATGTGACAATGATAAAACTTAAAATTTATGAATGATATTTGTTCATGATTCTCATGGACATGGAGGTGACATAGACAGGGTGTACAAAATGTGTAGGCCAAGTACACACCATGTAGGTGGTCAAATTTCCAAAATCTTAGACGAGATCTGTGCACACGCCATGCGGATTCACAAAAAGTGGATCACCAGTACACGACATGACCACCAAGTACACGTCATGATAGAAATCAGGAAGAACCTTTCCAGTGCCTATAAATAGAGCCCCTGGATGCACCTTTGGAGAATTATAGAGTTTGATGAGGAGACCAAATCTTGGAGCAAAGCTGCTGTGCCTTCCTCCGAGTTCTTTCTTTCCTTTATGCATTTATTTTCTTTTCACCTTCCCTATAAACCTATCATCACAAGGATGAGGGGGCAATCCTGCCATGTGATAGGGTGATGTAACCTAAGGGGGAAGGTGTGTTGGATTTTATCATTTTTATTATTCATGTATTTGGTTTGTGTGATTTCATCTATGAATTTAAAATCCTTTTCTTTTTCTTTTATTGTGACCATTTATATTCAAATCTAAAAGGAACATAAAAATTGTGCAACTAATAGCCCTAAAGAAGTCATGACCATTATTGACTTTAGGGGAAATCAGATTTAAATATGGTATCAAGAAAAACTTGATTAAAAAACACCCTAAACTACCAGACCAAGGGAAATGGGATATTTAAATCTTAAGGAGGAGATACCATGATCATTGGATCTACCTTGTCTCGACTCCAACACCAATCATGAATCAATAAATCTATTTTCTTAAATCAAATTTCACATAAAATTGGAAATTATAAAAACTCAGCACACTTTTAAAATCTATTTTCACACAACCAATAAATATGATGCTTTATTTTCACTTTGGTTTCTTCAAATAAATCAAAACTCATCTTTTATCATATCTTTATCAATTTAGTTAATATTTTCATATTATAATAAACTAAATCACCATCTTTTTTGGTTTCAACCCAAAATTACCAATACTACATTTTAATTAATCGAGTAGGATAGTTTGGGTTTTATATATTTGTTTTTTTCATAGTACTGCAGGGAACTAATGACGCCCTATGGGGATATCAAAACTGGAGCCGTTGCTGGGGATGGTAATGTTAGTTTTTAGTTTTTTAAAATTTTAATTTTGTTTCTTAATTATAATTTTTTTTTCTGGGTGTGTCTGTGATGTGAATTTCATATTTTTAATGGACAAATACAACACATGGTCAAAGGATAAAGACATCAAGGACTCAGTGAATCATTCTGAACCAAGCCCAGAGACAAAGATCAATACAACCATGGAAGGACCAGAACAAAATCAAATTATTCAAGGATATCAAGGGTTGTAGATGCTCACTGACTACAGGTGTCCGTCAAACACAGGATTACAACCGAGCAACCTAGTACCCCCTGTCGCTAAAAATCACTTCGATATCAAGCCAACAATCATCTCGATGATAACTAACACTGTGAAATTTACCAGACTTCCTCATAAAGATCCGAACAAGCATATGGGATATTTCCTTGAGCTCTATGACAAATTTCAACTTCAGAACGTCTCAAGAGATGCTGTAGGACTCCATCTTTTCTGATTTTCGTTATGAGAATGAGCTCGAGACTAGATTCAAAGTCTGCCTACACATTCCGTCACTACATGGGATGAGATGGATAGAATTTTTATCACTTTCTTCTTTACACCTTCTAAAGCAATGGTCATACGGGTAAACATTCTGAATTTTTTTTCCATTTGAGGATAAATCATGGTTATCTGCATGGGAATGGTACAAAGGCATGACACGCAAGTGCCCAAATCATGGAATAGAGCTGTGGATACTAATTAAAGCTTTCTATAAGGAGTTTTCATAGGAAAATAGGTATATTCTAGATGCTATAGTTGGAGGATCACTGATGAAGAAATCACCTAAAGCGAGATACAACCTTTTGGATGAGATGGAAAGTAATAGTTTCTAGTGGAAAGCAGAAGGGATGCAGTGAAAAGGAATTCATGAAATAAAAAATAAAGACTAGATGGCAGCACAACTAGAGACACTAACAAAAAAGATGGATATCATGATGGTCCAGCAACCAAACCCCCAAGGTGCGCATATTGAAGATGCAAATTATGATTAATAAAATAATGGTAATCAATTTTAGGACTAGGGACCACAATAATAGAAAGGACAAGGATATCAAAAAAGACCCCAAGGGTGCTAAAAAAAAGTACCACAAGGTCCCACACTGATGAGCCATGCCCATTCATTAGAGGAGATGCTGGAAACATTCATGAATGCTTCTAGGGTTGCACTCAAGGAGATTAGATAAGAGGAATGATACTAAAAGGATGAATTTCAGAATCTGTAGTGTCAAGTTGGACAAATCACCAAGACACTTAGAGAGAGAAAAAGAGGAGAGCTTCCAGGATTTACTGAAGAATGCCCATGTCAAGACTTAAAGGATATAGAGCTCAAAAGTGGAAAGAAAACAAAATGAAGTGGAATAAAGTTTTTAGGATGACCACCAATGGAATCAAGAGAAGAGGAAGTTGAAACAGGAAAGGAATAAATAGTAGTAGAAGAAGAAAAAGAGACACCTCTATACAAACCAAGGATGCCTTTTCTAGAGAGAATGCTGCAGGCAAAGAAAAACATGCAGAGTGGTCAGTTTCTTGATCATTTTAAAAAATGGAATATTAATATACCCTTTGTAGAGGATCTTTCAAACATGACGATATATGATAAATTATTGAAAGATCTAGTAAGCAATAATAAGAAGTTGGAAGATATTAGCACTATCCCACTCACACGGGAGTGTTCGGCAGTGGTGTCAAATGACCTACCTAAGAAGAAAAGAGACCCATGTAGCTTTTTAATTCCCATATTTATTGGAGATAACAAATGTGGGAAATATTTGTGTGACTTAGGTGAGAGCATCAATATCATGTCATACATGACTTTAAAGAGTTTAGTATTGGAAGGCCTGAAGCCCACAAGATTTTCAATTCAATTAGTAGACTCAAAAGTAAAGCATCACCGAGAAGTCATTGAATATTTCCTTATAAAATTCAATAAGTTATAATTCATTGTTGTCTTTTTAATGCTGGATATGGAAGAGGAAAAAATACACTAATTCTAGGAAGAACATTTTTAGTCACAGAGTGTGAAATAATCGATGTTCTAAATGAAGAACTCTGTATTAGAGTTGGAAGTGATCAAGTGAGCTTCAACATCCACAAAGCGATGAAGAACTATGATGTTCAAGAGGACGATGAGTTTGGAGAAAGAGAGGAAAATGAAGTTGAGGATTTCACTGATATTGAAGAGTTAAATAAGATATAGGATGTTAGGGAAGAAAATGTTCAAGATAAGAAGGAAAAAAAGATGAAGACCAAGACTGCTGACCCCAAAGGAGAGACTGACTCCACTACATTTGAGAGAGGACAAAAAGTTTGGGTGGTACATGAACTTTCATTTAGTTCATCAAGATTGAGGAAGAAATCGTGGATTGGTCCATGGATATAAAGAAATTATTACCATCCGAAAGAATAAAGTTGTTCAAAGAAGAAGGATAGGGGCTAACCTATGTTGATAGAACAAAATTAAGACCATTAAAGGACCCCAAAGAGATACAAAATTTTCAATCATCTGTCTCCTGATCTGGAGCTTAAATAGGTAAGGTTGAGCCAATGATTCTAAACAAAAGTTCTTCTAGGAGGCAACCATAGTTTTTTGTTTTTCCTTTATTATCTATTTTTTAAGGCTTGAATGCTCTCGCTCCAACATTTTTCAAATTTCATTGTTATGGCCTGTGCTTTCACTTTTGTATATTAGTTTTGTAGGAACATTAAGTCTGAAGGTAGGCAAAAGAAAGAAACAAGTGAAGAATCCGTAGAGAGGTTACATGTCATGAAAGGGTTCAACCAGAACCTATAAAAACCATGTTTAAAGCATCATTTTCAATGGGATTAATCACTTAAATTCAGAATTTTTATATTTTATTCCCCACATTTAATGTGTTTAGAGTTTATTTTTAATTTCAAATTGCATTCCCGACACTTGAATCATTCTTTACTCAAAATGATATAGGATACATAAACTACTTAGGATATTTACCATTCCATGAATTTAAATATATTTTTCAATAAATTTTAATGAGAAATATGGGAAAAATAATTATTAGAGATAAAAATTTGGATTAGGATTTAAAAAATCATGATTTAGGGAGCATGTTAATCATTTTAGATAATTTTTTTCTAATAATTGGCCATGTTTTGGATTTCTGATGTTTTCATTAATTGATTTAATTATTCATATGCATTATTATGAGTGATTTACCCAACCATTTGTCTCATCCCCAATATATCTACTGATCCAATATTTTTCATTATTTATATAATATATTTCTTTAGAAACTCGATCATGTTTTCTTCTAGAACTTTTACTATATCTTATCGAAGCTATGACTGTACAGAGTCACTTTTTAAATGATTGAGGCAGTATTTTTTTATTTTCCATTATCCTGTGACCCACCTTGAATCAATCCCTTTTAATCACGTAGAAGCCATGAAAAACCTTGTTAGAAAATGAGTCATGTTACAAGATTATTTTATCTATTCCTACCTTCCTCTAAATGTTTTTCATGATATTTAAAATAATAAGTGTGATGGAGGAACATTATAGGGTGTATCAAGATTTACATCATTGTGGATATTTTTCTGTGGGATTTTCTATTGTGATATGGGAGAGGCCATTACTTATTTTATTTTATTTTATTATTCAACTCCCTTTCTAAAAAAAATTGTTTTTTTTGAAAAAAATGAAAAAAATTGGGCTGTGTTTTGAGAGGATAAAAAATTACCATTTTCCAGACCGATAATTTTTGATCGTATGTGGTTAGGTGATGGATGTGTGATTTTTCCTGATCAAAACATTCAAAACACACACACACACACATAATTAAGAGAGGTTGATTTAATCATTGTCTTTATATGTATCATGATCCCACTTTGTACTTTTTGGGGATAGATAAATGAAATTTGTGAAGTGAGACATCCATTGATCTTATCTTATGATATCATGGAAAATTATTTAGAGTCAAACATCATTTTTAAGCCTTACTTTTTATATCATTTAGCTACCTACCCTGAAGCCTTAGAGTCATTTGATCCAAAATGGTTCATCCCTCATGATTAATTGTGATTTTGTCTTTACGCATTGAAGATGTTAGATGCCTTGCAAGCCCATGGTATGTTACATGTTTTTGAGGTATGTGCATCATGTTATTCACATTTTTACCCTGATGATGAGAAAAAAATAATGTGAGGTAGATTTCAAGTGGCATGCATACTAATAATGAATTGAAAAATGAAAATGAACGAATGAAAAAACTTTGTTATTTCGAAAAAGGAAAAGTAAAATACTTGGTTGATTTGTTCCTTTGAAAAGTGAGGCATTGATGAATTTTACCGTGTGATTATTGAACCTTAAATTATCCATTTTAACAATTTATTTTATTTAAATTTAATTTAAACATGGCAAGGTGAAAGTCCACTTTAGTATGTTGAGATTCCATCCTTAATGACAAGGCTGCATTCAAGTATAGGGGGATTTGATAAGTCTATTTCATGCATACATTTTAGAATGTTTCAATATTTCAATGTATTGATTTATGGATTTAAATGAATAATATTTATAGTTTTGGAATGAATTGAGTTGTTTTATGTTTTATGGTATGAAACGATGAATTTGTGGAAAAGGAACAAAAAGGCATGTAAATATGAGCAAAAGGACTCTTCGCGTCGTGAGTGAAGCGTAGTGGCATGAAACCATAATTTTGAGGAAGATAGATGTTGTAAAACTCAAAAAAACAATATTACAAATAATGTACCAAAATTACATGTCGTGACTTCATTAGAGAAGTAGGATGCCACCAGAACAATTCATGATGAGCATACACGTTGTGAGACACAAGTACACGTCGTGTACCTCCAGTACATGATGTGACACCGGTCAAACATCACATTTATGAGTAATATTTGTGCAAGATTCTCATGGACATGGAGGTGATGTGGAAAAATAATACATGATGTGTAAGCCAATTATACATCGTGTAGGTGGTCAAATTTCCAAAATCTCAACTGAGATCTGTGCACGCGTCACGCAGATTAATAAAAAGTGGATCGACACTACATGACATGTAGCTCAAGTAAACTTCATGACGGGGGTCAGGAACAACCTTTCTAGCACCTATAAATAGATCCCATGGCTGCATATTTAGGGAATTCAGATTTTTACAGAGTTCAAGGCTTGGAGCAAAGCTACTGGGACCTTTTCGAGTCTTTCTCTCTTTCATTTATGAATTTATTTTATTCTCCCTTCCCTATTATTCTCTCATCACTAGGATCAGGGGGTAAAATCATCTTATTCCAGGGTGATGTAACCGAAGGGGGATGGTGTGTTGGGTTTAACTCTTTTTATTATTCAAGTATTTGGTTTGTGTAATTTCATTCTTCAACTTCAAATGCCTTTATTTTTCATTTATCGTGACCATCGATATTCGAATCTAAAATGAACATTTAAATTGTGCAACTAACTACCCTAAAGATGGAATGACGATTTTTGACTTCAGGGGAAATCCGTTTTAAATATATCATCGAGGCAAAATTTATTCGACAAAATCCTAAATTACCAGACCAAGGGAAATAAGAAATTTTCATGGTAAGGAGGAGATAACATGATCATTGGATCTTTATAATCTCTACTCCAACACCAACTGTGAATAAACTTATTTTCTTAAATCCAATTGCTCCTAAATCCCAAAATTACATAACCCCAACACACTTTTAAAATATTCTTTCACAAACCAATCAATCTGTTTCTTTGCCTCTACTTTTCTTTATTCAAATCAATTAAACAAGTCTTTTCTCACATCTTTCTACAATTTGATAAAATTGAATCTTTTAAAAATACTAATCAAAATAATTCATTGTCTCTGTGGGTTCGACCCCAAACTTACCTTATACTCTATTTTTAATTGATAATCATAGTTTGGGTTTCATAAATTTGTTTTTGCATAGAACCATAGGGAAGTAACAACACCCCACA
This sequence comes from Viscum album, assembly GCA_963277665.1. Taxonomy (NCBI): domain Eukaryota; kingdom Viridiplantae; phylum Streptophyta; class Magnoliopsida; order Santalales; family Viscaceae; genus Viscum; species Viscum album. Next base: position 74,537,140 of record OY728163.1, on the reverse strand, counting down.
GGGTTATCAATATTCAATCACTTTTCTTCTCTAATGATATGACCCTATTATAGTCATTGATCCTAGTCCCATTAATCACGATGAGCTATATAATCTACATATATTAACGAGACTACTAACTGTATTATAATAAAATACATATGATACACAAACAAAATATGATACGTCGATGAAGAGAAAATGAATTCCATGAAGGAGGTCCCCAAACCTTAGTTAAAGCTACCTGCCTCATTTTGATGAAGCTATGATAGTCTAATACCTATATTATACCAAGTGATATTTTTTAGTGGATTTATCAATATTCTCTAAACACTTCCAATACCTCACCACATAGATTTCATAGCTTGATTAGAGCAGCTTGACTTTCTTGTGGATTTCAATTCGAAGGGACGAAGGTATAAGGACTATCAGTGACTGGAAATGAAAAACACTTGTTAAAAGGGGAAAGATAAAAATAAGGATGACCTAGATTTTGTTTTTACCAATACACTTCCTCACCATCAAGGACTAATCCTAGCAAAACTATGGACTACCTTTGAGTTAGAGATCAACCACTTGGATTCCTCCACCCCACAGGGGTCCAGAGAGGGAAGACAATCAAACATAAAAAGCCTCTAGATTTAGGGAGTGATAGATGAGCTACTCGAACAACCTCTATTATTTTCATTCACCCTTGAAGAGTACATTCCTCTTATCATGATTTTCTTCACGCCTTCCATCAAAATGTGACTTCTCTACTAACTTTCCTGATAAAATGGCTGACTTGAATGGTCTTTATGATATAGGTAGCTATCATAAGTGGGGTCATAGAACTCCTTAATGTAGTTCATATAAGACCCACCAGGTTCTGAAACCTATCCATATTTTCCCTCAAGAACGGGCACACTGATACCTCTAGCCAAGAGGAGTGAAAGTCTATACTATTAGATTAAATGATGACCTTGTATCCCCACTTATCAACTCAATAGTGATAGTTCCAGCCATGATGGTCTCAATTGGTCTTAATATATCTAGATTTATAAAAGACTCACATCATTGTGCTTGAGCTCAGTACTCTACTCTAATAGTCTCAACCGGGTCTTCTTGTGCAACTTAAGTTCAACCTCATTACTCTACTCTAATAGTATAGTCTAGTTCCATCATTTGATTACCTTTTCTAGGTTTTGAAAAAGTTAGACAATTTCTCCTTGGAGCTCTGATAAGTGATGAGATACTAGGGTTGATAAACTACAAGCGTCAGTACTCTACTCCAATAGACCCTATTTGATGGGATCATTCAATTCATATGATATGAGTATTTATATTGATTTTTTCTTTCTTCTGGGTCAGTCTTAGTTCTTGTTTCATGATTTGCAATTTCCTAAAACACATATGGTCCTCCCAGGTGCTCCCATCCCTAGTCTATGAGCACTTAGTCACCACTGAATATTTTAATAAAATTTAATTTTTTAAAATATTTAAAATGTCTGGGGAAGGGAAAATACAAAAATACAAATAAGTATGCAAAAACACACATGTTGGAAGCTAGTGATACCCAAACCCAAGACCTCCTCGAAACCCCATAGAGCCCTTTTCCACTAGGCTAATCTCTGGGGGATTAATTTTTTAAAATATTTAATAAAAAATATAAATATATAAACTATGACATGAAAAAAACTAAAAAAAATCATACTAAATCCATCATATATACATCATACATCCAAAATCATATATATATATACACATCCACAATCACCATAACCCCAATCACCATAACCTCAGGCAACTGATAACATCAGTCAACCTATACCCCAATAATCAATATATGATTATAAAATATGTCAAAAAACAACCCATACCCAATATACATCCATACCATGACCTCTTCTATATCCATATGCCTCCATATAATCTCATCAACTGGAATTGACCTATTTATCTCATCAACTATAACAAAAAAGAAGACATAAATTAAAACTAAACATAATAAATCAGAATTACATTAGAATCATGGATAAAATTTAAACATACCACAAAAACTAAGAACCATAATTACTACCTTCTAAATAATACCATGGATCAGAACAATCAACCTCATGCCTACTACCGACATTTTTCACCTACAATTAAAACCAAGAAATTTAAGAAAATAAATGAAAAAAAGAAAAGATATAAAATATATTCATAATTTTTCATATAAAATTTGTTATTTTTTTAATAAAACATAAGAAATTTCAATATAAAACAAATAATATATCATTAAAAACACTTTGAAAACATAAAATCACCTATTTATGATATGATTCAATACTTAAAACTAGAAAGGGATAAGTATATCACAGTCTAATTAATTTTCAAATCTACGTGTGGTGTGCTCGAAATTTACTTAATAAAAAAATTATTTATAATTTGATATGAAAACATTTAATATATTTCAAAAGTAATTCAACGATGGTTTTTTCGATGATTTCATGTCAATATGAGGTCATTTTCTATGTTTTTGACCATTACACACATGATTTTTTGCTTTAAAACACTAAAAAAACTTTTACTGGTATATCAAGAAAACCATAACTTAGAATGATGTGTCATCAGTTAATACATTTCAAAAATAAATCTATGATCATTGTCTAAATATTTCATGAAAATATGAAGTCATTTTCCCAGTTTTGACCCCCCCTAACACACATTTTTAAAGGATTCAACACCTTTAAAAACTGTTTACTAAGTTATTTCAACCACACCTCACATTGAATTGATGTGTTATCTACGCATAAATGTTAAAAATAACTCAAATGTGGTTTTCACATGATTTCATGTTAATATGAGGTTTTTTATATGGTTTTGAAAGTTACATGCACATTTTAGATTTTTAAAACACTAAAAAGGTGTTTAAGTAAATCCTGAGTGAACTGTAACTCAGAATGACGTGTCATCTATTCCTTTATTTCAAAAATCAATCTACAACTATTGTAATCTAATTTCATTGCAATCCTATGTCTTTTATCTAGTTTTAACCACATGATACACGTTTTTAAAGGCTCTGGTACCTTTAAAAACTATTTACCGAGTCGTGTTGTCTCCATATAAATGTAAAAAATAACTCAAATGTGGGTTTCCCATGATTTAACATCAATATGAGGCTATTTTCTTTGATTTTGAGTGTTACATGCATGTTTTAGTGTTTTAAAACACTAAAAACACGTTTATAGGTTTCTTGGAAAAATTGTAACTTGTAATGACATGCTGTCAGTTTCTATATTTTAAAAATCAATCTATGGTTGTTTTACTATGATTTCATAGAAATATAACATTGTTTGTCCAATTTTGACCCCCCCTGACACATGTTTTTAAAGGCTCTGGTACCTTTAAAAAATGTTTACCGTGTCATTCCAACCACACCTCATATCGGGTTGACATTTTTTCTACACGTACATATCAAAAATAACTCAATGGTAGTTGTATCATGATTTCACATCAATCTGTGGTCGTCTGTTAGGATTTGGACAGTTGCATGCATGTTTTAGTGTTTTAAAACACCAAAAAAATGTTCATGAGAATAATAAGAAAATTGTAACTCAGAATGTTATATATTCAGTTTCTATATTTCAAAAATCAATCTATGGTGTTTTCCTCTAATTTAATGGAAATCCAACATTGTTTGGATGGCTTTGATCTCCTTAACACACATATTTAAAGGCTTCGATACCTTTAATTTTTTTACCGAGTCAATCCGACCACACCGCATGTTGTATTGAAATGTTTTCTTTGTGTACATGTAAAAAATAACTTAATGGTGGGTTTCCCATAATTTTAGATCAATTTTAGTTTGTTTTCTATGGTTTTGACCGTTACTCGTATGTTTTAGTGTTTATAAACACTAAAAACCTGTTTATAGGCATCCTGGAAAAAACATAACTTAGAATGAAGTTATGAAAGTTCCTAAATTTGAAAAATAAATATATGGTCATTTTACTATGATTTAATTACCATGCGATGTTGTTTTCCATATTTTGACCCTTCAACACACGTTTTTAAAGGTTTTGGTACCTTTAAAAACTGTTTACTGAGTCATTTTGATCCCACCGCACATTAGATTGAAATTTTTTCTTCAAGTAAACATATAAAATAACTCAAAGGTTATTTTTTAATGATTTAATATCAATTTGAGGTTTTTTCTAAGGTTTTGACCTTTACACACACATTTTAGTGTTTTAGAACACTAAAAATGTGTTTATGGGCATCCCATACAAATCGTAACTTGGAATAATGTGTTTTCAGTTTCTACATTTCAAAAATAAATCTAAATACATGTTACTTTTATTTAATGGAAATAATACATCACTTTTATGGTTTTGACTCCCCAACACACGTTTTTAAAGGCTTTGGTAAATTTAAAAATTGTTTACCGAGTCATTCCGACCACACCGCACATCAGATCGATGTTTTTCCTGCACATACATGTCAAAAATAATTAAATTTTGGTTTTCCCCTAATTTAATGTCAATATAATATTGTTTTCAATGGTTTTTACAATTACATGCTTGTTTTAGCATTTTAAAACATTAAAAACTCATTTACGAGCATCCCGGGAAAACTGTAACTCGGAATGATGTGCCTTCAATTCCAAAATTTTAAAAATCAATATATAGTTGTTTTAATAGGATTTAATGACCATTATACATCATTTACTAGTTTTTAACCCCCCTATATACTTTTCTAATGGCTTTTATACCTTTAAAAATAGTTCACCGAGTCATTCTGACCACATCACACATCAAATTGATGCGTTGCCTGTGTATACATGTCAACAATAACTCAATAATGGTTTTATCATGATCTCATGTCAATATGAGGTTGTTTTATATATTTTTTACCATTACATGAACATTTTAGTGTTTTAAAACACTAAAAACACGTTTATGGGTTTTCTGGGAAATCTGTAACTCAGAATGATGTGTAGTCGGTTCCCAAATTTCAAAAATCAATCAATGGACTTTGTTCTTGAATTTTATTGGAATAAAACATCATTTTCCTAGTTTTGACTCCCCAATACATGTTTTTAAAGACATTGGTACCTTTAAAAACTATTTAGTAATTCAAAACCAAATAAACAAGCTTAGATTGTTTTTAAAATTTTGGATAATGACCCATAATTCATTTTTTACATGTAAGAATCAAGCACACATAAATCCTTCACATGATGTGGTTGGTATGACTCGTAGTGTGTGTTTTAAATAAAAATAAAAATATTACTTTTATTTATGAATTTTTTATATGTTCTTTGAAAATTTATAAATGATCTATGGAATTTAGGATTTACCTTGATAGAATGAGCTATAAAGATAGAGATTTCCTTGGGGATCGTACCGATCATCCACTAAAATACAGAAACCAAAGAATTTTCCATTATTAGCTATCATTAATCCCATGTTTTCCTATAATAGTCTTTTTCTTGCAATTTTTCTTTCAACATTGCAATTTCTCTTTGTGATTCTCGATCAACGACACTACTCGAACCCCCACTAGGTGTAACAGTAATTGATAATAATGCCTTACCAAAGACAACTGATGGTGTAGGCCCAAAACCCATAACCCATATCCCATACATGTTCGGGATGATCTTTCCCTAAAGCAATTATAACCACATCATTTTGGGAAATTGATGATGATTGTGAAGGGTTCACATCCCAAAATTCTTGATTTTTAACCTATTAATAGAAAAATATTAACAATGATTTTTTAAATTTTATGAACTTCATAATATTATCAAATTAATATTTTTTTATTACTATATATTTTTATTTCATTATTATAAAAACATAATAATGAAAAATAAATTCTAATAACAAACAAGTCTTAAAATCAATTAATTGGGGCCGACTAGATGGACCAAACAATGCCAAATTTTTATCATTTAATCCATGTAGCCGACCCCATTTAATTGGGTTTAAGTCTTGCTTGTTGTTATACTATATTTTTCATTACTTTGTTTTTATAGTAATGAAATAACATGAAATAGTAATATATTTTTTTTTTATGTTATGTTTTTTTGTTATTATATTTTTCACGATTGTACACAATTTTAAAAATAACATGAAATAGTAATAAAAAGTATTAACTCCAACGTCTTTGGTAGGGTCATTTACAAAACTACCATCAAGTTTCATGTACACTTGAAACCAAATCTCTGTTCGACCAATAGAGTGACCTAGTTCATTATCCTTTTATAAAAAAATATAAAAAAGTTATAAAAAATCCCGAATGTAATAAAATGATAGAAATAATAATGGATAAAATACAAAAAAAGTTATTTTCCTTGAAAAACTCTGAGACCCATTGATATAAGGAAATAATTATTTCTCAAGATTTTTAGTATTTTTTTATATAATTATTGAAAAAAATAGTAAAATTATAAAAATTATAATTTTATTTTGTTTATGTTATTAAGATATTGTAAGATATGCAACTACCTCATGAGATGCATCTCTTTTTCTATAAAAAAAACTTCCATTGCTCATGAGAAACGCCTTTAAACACTTTCTCATATATATATCATGAGATTAAAGATGTGTCATTAAACTCATACCATAATATCCATTTAAAATCTCTCCATTTCTTGCCCAAAATTTTCACATTCAATGGGCATGAAATGGAGTCGGGGAATAAAAATGAGACAAAATTTAGAAATAAAATAAAAAACACTTTATAAGAATATTAAAAAAATTTAGTCATGTTTTTAAATTAGTTATCAATGAATATTAAATTAATTTTTCATTTACATGATTATCAAAGTCTTTAGTTTTACAAGCCATGGGAATATGCCTCCAATATTTGTAATTAATAAGAAAGCTCACCATCTTACAAGAAAGATGACAAAGAATATGCCCATGGATTCCAACAACATCACCAGTAGGCACCCCAAACTCATCAAGTGGAATGATAATCTTGAAGTCCTTCATGTCTCATACATCTACTGTGTTCATATTTATATCCCTTATATTACTATCTTTATCTGTTTGAAAAATATATTAAATAATTAAAAAAATACATATATTTTTTATACAATGATATACACACTAGTAATGGTAACTCACCAATATCCCCTAGATAAAGGGGTAACCAACTGATCCATCATTGAAGGTGAATCATATGGTGGGATGCCAAAAAAATATAGGGAAATAGCTGGATCGCTAGTAGTTTTGGGTACAACAGAATAAATCGGATCCACTGAGGATAATGGTAGTGGTGGCGTGCTTCTCGATGCTAATCGGCTATGATATTGATTTTTTTTGTTCTCGATATTCCTATGATTTAAATGGTTCAGATATATTAAATGTATAAAAAAATGGAAAAACTAAAAGATTTTTACAAAAAAGAAAAGAAAAAATAGAATAATGTATATATGTATGAAACACTTATAAATGATAAATTTTAATATAGCTTCATTACCAAATTATACATTCAATTATCTTTATCTTAGTGTTATTTATTGTTATCAAACTCCATTATGATGAGTGGTTCATTTTCACCCTCTCTTGCAAGTTCTATTATTTCAATATTTTTAGGAAAAAACTATTCAATGTTTTGTGGTTGATAAGGTTTATTGTCAAAAATTACCAATTGATCTTCATCACTCATATCATATAATTCTCTCCTCTTTAAGTGTACAACAACACTCTAACCATCATGTATTTCATCGCCCACATAATAAACCTTATTTACTTGTGAAGCCACAATAAATGGATCATGCTCTGCATGCTCATCAGTATGGCTCAAGTGAGAGAAGTTGAAAAAATTAAAATGTAACGTATCTTTCATTATAACCCTATCAATGTTGTACCACTTGAATTTGAATAAGAAAAATGAAAATTGAACATGATAGTTTAATTCAATTATATCATTCATCTTTCTATAGTATCTGACCTATGTAAGTGTAAATAAACCACTATTTTGAGTTTTCAAGTCTTCCTGATAAAAAATTGTACAAAACCTGATGCCATGAATATTGTAGGCATATAATTTCTTAGCCTTCCTTAGAGGGCCTCAATATAAAAAACTTCAAATCATTCGATATTTCAGATCGATCATCAGCATTAATTATATAGACAAGAATATATGAGGTGTTTCTTTTAATATAAATAAAATAAATACACATCAATAATATGAATATGAGTATATACTTACACAACAGGTACTCTATTTGAAAATCTTCTTATTAACAACTTTGGTTAATTCCATCTCATTTCAAGCTCGACAACTCTGCTGCTTTTTTTTATTGGAATCACAATTTTTAATAAATGGATCTAAAATAAGACTATTGAGTAGCACATATCTATGTGTATAACATACCAACCTAGGTCTTCCAAAGCATACACCCGATCCGGTCTTCACATGGTGAGGTGAAGTAAGAAAAAAGCATAAGGTATTTTATATAATGAAACAAGACATACAAACAAAGTACTAACATAAAAAAAATATACAACCAAATCCATAAAATCCATTCTAAACTGGATAAATCTGAAAGTATGAATAAAGAAAGAACAAAAAGTATCCATGTGACCAAAAGTCACCTCTAAACCACCCCTCTACAAAGGAAAAGACAAAAGGAGAAGCTGACATACTACAAGATTCCCCTTCCTTTACCTGTATATTTCAATACAACATCTACAAAATCCCTAAGGGAAAAAGTAGGGTGTGATCACAAAGACTAGAGAGATAACACCACAGAGTCTATACAAGGTCTTATAAAAAGAATACAATAGTTCTAGTTTTAAAAAAAATCATTTTTACAAAGAATTTTCATAAATCCAATTTATCTATAAATCATTTTCCCTTTGATTTTCATAAAATAATTTCATATTCCCAAACCATAAATATGAAATATTGAAGTGATATAAGAAGGAAATCATATCCATACATAAAGAGGTAAGAAAATAAACACATATCCATGAAATAACCTATCATGCGAAGCTATGTGATAGGACCGCATATAAAAACTGTGATAAAAAATCCATGATAAAAACAACCATGCGATAAATAACCATTAATTACAAAGCACCTCATATTGGGCCCTAGCCCATGGGACAATACGCACAAGACACTCAAGAGCCTAAACAGGTATAACATTTGATCCAACTGATATTGAGTACTTCCAAATTCTATTGATATCAGAAAATGTTACCTCTTAGTGGTCCCAATTTTCAAAACCATTCTCACAATTTTACAAAACATTTTCAAATCCAATCCAATATACCTTGGTGTTTGAAAATCTATTTCCCAATCAAGAAAATCCATTTTCAAATAAAAAACCTTTTTGAAACATTTTTCCTTTCCAATCAATCCTTTAAGAAAACATATTACTTTAATTAAATGAACAATATAAAATAATTTACCAAGAACAACAAGAAATTCATTGCATTAAACCATTGTATATAAACACCTACCTTAAATCAGTATAAACCTATCTACCTTCGACAATAGTGATTGGAAACCAAGAGATCGGTGTTTGAAAATAAGGCATGATTAGAGACTATAAAGGATTGATAAAAAACACCATCTGATCACAAATCTAAAACATAATCATAGAAAAAGTAATAACTAAGACCAAAGGAAAGAAGAGCCAGAAGGAACACTAACTCAGAGAGAAGAAACCCAACCACAAAAATGATCAATTGTCAAATGAAATGATCCATTAGAGGAAGAAACACCCAAAATAAACTAGGATGATATATGGGTCAAGATAGGTAATTATAAAGGCATAATGAAATGAAAATCATCCATGAAACACCCTAAAAACCACAACTCATGACATTTACATGGAATGTAATTACATTACATGTCGTGTAATCCATGAAGTTTGGAATCACTGGAAAATGTGTCGCCTTTTTATTAAAAACTTTATTTTTGACAGTATACGATGTGAACCTAGTACACAATGTGTAATACCTTCACACCCTAAACCCATTTCATGATATCTACCTAGAGAAAATTATATGGCATGTAATCACCCAAAATATTTCAGAAAAAATAGGTTTTAAGAATAAATACCCAAAGACCCCACTATGAGCATTCTCCTAACTTGGTAAGAACCCTTATAAGTCCTTGAAACATTTATACTCAGACGATATTACTTAAAATAAAAATACATCCCTAAATTTAGGACCTTTTACCAAGTTAAGGATATCTATCGCAAAGAAGTTAGCAAAAAACCCAAATAAGGATGATACACAAAGGATAAACAACATAGTACCTGAAAAGCATAATGGGTGTTACAATATCCCTACTATAAATGATTTACCCCTAGAAAGCCCTCAGATTCCTGGAATCACAAAAGGTAAACACCATTTCTACCTCATCAACAATTACCTCTCCCATGTCTCAGGGATGACCCGTCCGCACTGCCATAATACCTGGACACGAGGAATCATTTTACCATTCTGTTTCCAACTCTTTCACTAGGTCCTGCCTGCTCGTCGACATGATACATGTGTGCACTAGCTATTGTATCCCAACATTATCACTTTCCAAATGATGATATATTTTATCAATCTCAATGAAAATTTCTACTCCTTGATCAAAATTGGACGATGGGATGTCAGTTCCTCCTTTAATGGATTCCTCGTTGGAGACCATTTCCTAGTCTGGGTCTTTCTTATAGATTTAATTCATGTTCATGGAACTCATTCCCCATGCCATATCTTTGTGGACATTGGTTAATTAAACTACTTATGTTTGGACATTCTTCTTTTTTTATGGACATAGAAGAAACCTTCATTTAGGAGAAATGTCACATTGGGCATTGCTGGGAATGTATGGATGCTGGACATATTGGTCACTTGTATTCTTCCTCTTAGGATGGCATCTCATATGATCCATCTTAAGTCATATAATCCAAGTCATCTTGTGTTGATCATGAGGTAACAACTATATGGGCATAATTCTTCCAAGGATTTTTACATTAGGAATCCCACACTTATGCATAGGGTAGCTGTTTGGGCCAAGTAACAAGTTCTATGTCCTATAGATACGGGTCAGGATATATGGTTGAGACTGATCAAGGCATGATTACAACATCTTGTGAAGAGGGTAACATGGTTAATATCTTATGGGGACAAGATGGATGGATCATAATTCCCCATAGTGGCGGATTCAGGAGGTGTTTCCCTAGTAGGGAAGATGTCACACCTAGATTAGATGGGTCATAACACCCTTTGAGGTGGATCTAGGATGTTGATCAGAATTCCATTTAAGGTGGATCAAAGAGGTGTGTCCCTAGGAGGGAAAACCTATGTCTACCATAGATCAGGATGCCCCTTGAGGTAGACCCGAGAGGTTGATCAGAATGCTCCTTGAGCCGGATTAGGTTGGTACGTCCTTGGGAGGGAGCACCTAAGTTTAACATTGGTCGAGATTCCCCTTGAGGCATAATTGAGAGGTTGATCGGAATTCCCCTTGAGGAAGATCAGGGAGGTACATCCCTAGGAGGGAGCACCTAATTTTACCATTGGTTGGGATTCCCCTTGAGGAAGACCCGATAGGTTTATCGGAATACCCATTGAGGTGGATTAGGGAGGTACATCCCTATGAGGGAGTACATAATTTTACCAATGGTTAGGATTCCCCTTGAGGAAGACCCAAGAGGTTGGTCAGAATGCCCCTTGAGGCAGATTAGGGAGGTACATCCTTAGGAGGGAGCACCTAAGTTTACTATTGGTTAAGGTTCCCCTTGAAGCATACCCAAGAGGTTGATCAGAATACCCCTTGAGGTGGATCAAGGAGGTACATATAGAGAGGCCTCTCCAAATAATGATATGAATTCCTAACATTCCTCTTACTCAACCTCATCCACATATTAAGACTCTGTAGCAACTACCTCTTATTCAAAATTGAGGGGGTTTCTCAAAGATTCTACAGGGGAATTACATGTCTATTTTGAAAAGTAGAGGGCCTCAAGGATCGAAAGTCTTGTAGGTATGTTGGAGAGGTGATTCAACATGTCATATTTACATGATAGAATGTTTTTTTCTATATGAGGATGCTCTTTGGTGGGAGTCATGATGGATATCAATGATTTTACTACTAGGTTCTGGATGGTGCTAGAAATATCCTATTGCTAACCAACTAACTGACCCAAAACCACTTCTAGTTGACTATTGATAGGATGAGACCTGTATTTAGATGGACGTGGCTAATTATGGTGCGGTTGTGACTGATCCTATCAATTAGTTAACACAGTCATCTAAGACTGATCCACTCGAAAAATTAACTTGGCTAGTTATGGTGACGCATCTGACAAAGTGGGATGGGAGGACTATTCCAGTTAAGGTTTGTGAAAAACCTACTACCTAGTCTTGGTATCATGCATAGATCAGTTTGAGGTACTAGCCTGAGAATTTTGGAAGTTTTCACACCCTTTATCATTCCATTGATGACATTTTCCAAAGGTACCTAGGTGATTTTCCTAATATTATCCACTATCAGGAACTATGAAATGGTCTACTAACTCAACAAAATTCATGGAGGCATACTCTTTTTCATCATTAGAGGGTTTCTCTAATGCTAGGAGGACCCTGGGGGGAATTCCCAAATCAGGAGGCATGAAGTCAATGAGATTATGGGATGGCTTAGACATTAGTGGAGGACTCTGATTTCCCTTGAGCCATCGACACCTATAATTTTGAGACTTGGAAGTTTGGGAAGTGGATGTAGAGGTAGTATCCAAAGAAGGTGGGGTGACCATGGGAGGTTATGGCCTGTCTAGGTAGGAAAAAATGAAATTGTGGGCATGGGAAAATACTCTATGAGCCAACCAATCATCACACTTCATGGTTCCATGGCTGGAAACTATCTGAAACTCAGCTAAACTCTCACCGTCTCTACTGGGATTGATAGATATATGTGTTACTTGGGCCAGGGCATCACCCAAATCGACCAAACCATTATCTACTTTTTCCTAGAGTCAATCATTGAAGATAAATTATTCCTTGATGGTATATATGAGGATTCTTTAGTAAGGTTAATGGTCTGAGTGATCAGTGTGTCCGACCTCCTAGGGTCTCCTACACTCAGGAAACTTCAAAATTCCCTTCTCTAGGGCACATATAAAATAATTGGGGACCAGTGAATCCTTAAAATAATAGGTATGGTTTCTTATTTTTGGGAATGTTACTCTAGGATCCTCTCCCTGATAGGGGTCCAAAGCCTAATGAGGGGCTGGAGCAATATTTTATCATCTAGTTGGTTGAACCTAGCGTGGCGGTGCCTGGCGGTTCTGTGCTGGGTGAGGCTGAGCTTGGTAGGGCCACTGAACTCAGAAAGGTTCTTTGAGTAAGGGATCAAAAAAACACTAATGGATTGGGGGACTCTACCTATATGGTGAAAAAAATATATAATTTTTAATCCCTTCTCATAGGAGCAAGAAAAGGTAGTGGGTGTGACTGTTTAGCCTGCTAGAAGGATTCCTCCAAACGCTAGTTCTTATTAGAAAAATCTTGGAACATGCTTGGGAAGTTCTGAGTGATGTGGGTAGGGACTGACTCAGTCTTAAAATTTACCATGCACATATTTAACAACTTATCTTGAGTCAGTGACATGTTGAGTGAATACATGAGGCATTTCCACTTGATGAAAAAAATCCACGACTCAATCATCAGGCCTTTGTTTGCACTTGAAGAGGTCAAAAATACTTTTCTTGTACATGGTGGAGATGAACTGGTAGAGGAACTTCATGCGAAGGTCTTACCAACTAGTGATGAAACCTATAGGCATATGGATATACCATATGATCAAAGGTCCTTCCAATGTTTAGAAAAAACACTGGAGCTTGGTGGCTTCCTACTACTCTGGGGTTCCCAATATGAGTCCGCACCTTGAGATGAAGTGGTCCAAATGCTGCAGAGGGTCACCCATCCAATTAAATGAGGAAACTCTAAGGTTCCCAATGTTCGGGGTTAATCACATGTCATCCAACCATGCTAAGTATGGATTTCCATCAGGTGGGATCACCACCCATTATATCTCCAGGGCCTCAAGGTGAGTGGTGAGAGCAACTATCAAATCATCCTAGCAAGGGTCCCTATATTGATGGGGATTACTAACCACCAATGCATTAAAAGGTTCATCAAATTGGTAATTTGGCTCAGTGGCTCATAGAGCAGCATGACCTAGATCTCGAGGAGGGTAATCACACTCCTCATGAGGGTTTGGAAACTCATATCTAAGTCACTTACCATAAAATCTTGCCTATACTATGTCAGGATTCATGGTAATACCGAGCTCCACTGGGAGCAATTAGACTAGGAGAACTTGATGCCCCATTGGAGGAGAAATGGTATCCTATCAGGCGGTACCATAATCTGGAAATTGATCAATAATGAGCTCATTGATGATCCATTTCTTCTTTGTGACCTACTAGATCAAGGCAGCCACAATAGGCACTGTCTCCATTTTTAGTGAAAACTCAGATGAATAATAGGTCATAATATTATTATTAACTTTATCGATATTATGATGGGCATAAAATGTCTTAGAGGGACCCATGAGTCCGAGTTACTAGCTTTTCTAGTGGGTAAGGACACCTATATGAGGGTTTTTCTAATACTGAGCCACCCCTTGGGGAAGGTTTTCCCCATCAATCCCTATGTTGGTGTCTCTATTCTCTTACATCTTGGGAATAAACATGTTTACCATAACTATACTCGAATAAAAAATTTAATCATCGATGGGTAATTTAGGCTGTCATAGGATATGGATGAATTGGAGAGAAACATACTATCCCTATTCCCTGATATGCACATATAGAGACACATATTCCATAATATGTTGGAGCATTGTGTGGCTTTTAATGCATAATTTTTGGAGGGTCTAATTGAAACTGGGCGACGCATGGCACTAAACCACTGGGATCACTACCAAATCAACCCTTCAAAAATAATGATCAATATCTTTGAGGTTCCCCCAGATTCCTAGGTATACAAACTAATGGTCACAAAGGCAGTTAATTGTCGCCCATATGGCCTGGAGGAAACACATGGCCTAAAACTTGGTGAGGGACTCTAGGATTTCTAAGTTGGGAGTTGTAGGTGGCTACAACACTATGACTAACTATTATATGACCAAGACGTCCCACAAGATCTCTTAATAAGTACCCTATTCTTGGTTGACCCATAATTTGATCAACATTGAACTATAGATAGGTGGAAGCATCAATGTGGATCAGTTTGGTGAATAGTTGGCTGGTTATGGAGCCACTGTGCGAGGCATCTGTTCACTGCACACCTAGACATCCCTAAGGGATGGTGACAACCACATCATCATGTCCCTATAGGATGGATTATTTACCACTACCTCATGTGAAAGGGTGAGAGTGATCATCTATGACTCAAATATTTGTGGTGCAACAAGGTGGTCACCATCTAAAGAAGTTAGTCCAGGCTAGAACATATTTTCATTATCTTGGATAGAGGTAGAGAGGAAGACCTGCAATGATGGATATGGATGCACCATGAGACCCTGTAAGTGGGATAAAAATTCCTCTATCTGCATGTACCTGCAGGGGGATTTGGGGATCCTATATATTTAAACTTCTAGGATAGCAGAAATCACCTATTGGACCCCTAACCCAGACTCTGGAAGTTAGGGTGGAAGTTCCATTTCTTAATATTCTATGTTCTCAAGATCCGAAAGATCGATGAGGTAAATGAAGAATTGGAATTTTCTAATATTTCACCATTGGTGAAATTTTTTAACTCTTATTCCCCAAGACGATTCTTCAGGGTAGGGTACCAATTTGGAACCAGGAGGACCTCCACACTGATTGGTTGGAGAATGAGGAAGACCTTCATACTGGTTGAAATGGGAACAGGGAGGAACTCTATGTTGGGAAGTAGGAGTGTGAAGAATAACACTGTACTAGGTGTTGATTGAGTAGGGGTGACCTCCACTTTGGTTGGTGATGGTGATGGTAGAACCTCTGAATTTCATTTCATTGTGACGAGTTGGCCCATAATGGCTATCAGTGGTGCCGATGATTGATAGATTCAACCCAAACTACCTATGAGGTGGCTGGGGTTTTGATCCTAATTAGGAGAAGACTGATCCCTATTCACCTATGAAAGGGATATGATGGTATGAACCAATAGTGTAAGGGTCTAATAGATCCATAGAATAAAATTCCCTTTATTAGGCATTCTCCTGAGCCTGCACCCGATGTTGGCGCTGGGTGCTTCAGACCCATGCTAATGAAGTAGGTGTAAAGTCCACCTATTGTTTAACCTTAGGGATCTGTCATTGCCAACGTTGACTTGGCCCAGTGGGAGCCTTCCTTAGATCCCCCTAGGTAGTAGTCACTTTTTATGTGACTTGTTCACCCCCACCTCCTTAGATTAGGGGAGATAGTCATAGAATTGCTCTAAGGAGAGGTTTCAGAAGTGGCCGACTATTGGAATGGGGAGTGGTTACTCCCTATGACACCCTTGGGGGAAGTACTGTCAGTAAGGTGCTGATTCCACCAGGTCCTGGATGGCCATGTACCTTGTGGTAATGACCCCCTCCTACTCATACTGATGTACGAGGGTGTCAATCGACCTCTATTGGATGATCTTTGAGGGTGATATGAGGTGTGGGAACCCGGTAGATGAAGTTTTGGAGGAATTCATGGAGAAGTTGGAGTTATGGGGGGTTGCCACATCAATGTTTCCCCTACCCCAACAATTATAGGAACTGGGTTGTTGATTTCCTACTATGTTCATCCGATAAGGAATATGGATTTATCCTTTAGTATAGGTACCTAGAAAGTGATTCCCAATTCCCCAACATCGTCCAATCTTCAAAAATAGAGAGGGATGCATGCTGACAATGTTACAGACTAAGGATTCCCAATTTTTAACTATCTCGATCAATAGTGAGTTCCATGATGGGCCCAATGTTTTCTTTGTGGGACCTGGAACTGGATATCTAGATCTAGTGACATGAAAATCTACTGATTCCCCAATGATACTAGTCCCTATATTGAGGAGAAGTGTTTCACGTCGAGTTCACTATTTCTGTTTCTGACACTTTTACGAGGGCCCTTATGTGCATCGACATGATGCATGTGCACAATGGTTGTTGTAGCCTCTCATTCCCACTTTTCAAAGGTGGGAAGATTTCATCACTCACAACAAGGATGTATTCTCTTGGATAAAAACAAGATGATGGGATATCGGTTACTCATTCCATGGATTCCTCCTTGGAGTTCATTTCCTTGTGTAGGTCTCCCTCATAAATTTAATTCATATTCAAGGAACTTATTCTAGGTACCATCTATTTGTGGACACTAGTTAATTACACTTCTTCTGTTTGGACATTCTGCTTTTTTCTGGATAGGGAAAAAACCTTTGGTTAGAAGAGTAGTCATGTTGGGCATCACTGAGCATGTCTATATTCTAGGCATATTGGTCACCTATATTCTTCCTCTTGTGAGGAAATATCATATGAGGAATCTTAATGTGAGGAACCCAAGGAATCCCTTGTTTATTATGAGGTAACAATGCCATGGGTGTAAGTATTCCAAGGATTTTTACCTATGGTATCCCACACTTATGAATAGGGTAGTTATTTAGGACTAGTCACAAGCTCTATGTATTATGGAGATGGATCAATACATATGGTTAAGATGGATTGGGGAATGAGGTTAAAATCTCATGGAGATTATCATAGGGTTAATGTCTTGTGGGGACAATATAGATAGATCAGAATTCCCCATAGTGGTGGATCTGGAGGGTGTGTCCCTAGGAGGGAAGATATCACACCTAGAGTGGATGGGTTAGAACACCCCTTGAGTTGGATTCAGGAAGTTTATTAGAATTCCACTTGAGGAAGATCAGAGAGGTGTGTCTCAAGAAGGTAACACCTAAGTTTTCCATTGTTTAGGATGCCCCTTGAGGTAGACCTGATAGGTTGATCATAATTCCACTTATGGTGGATTAGAGAGGTAAATACCTAGGAGAGAGAACCTAAGTTTACCTTTGGTTGATATTCCTCTTGAGGCAGACCCAAGAGGTTGATCATAATTACCTTTGAGGTAGATCAGGGAGGTACATTCCTAGGAGGGAGCACCTAAGTTTACCATTGGTCAGTATTCCCTTTTAGGTAGACCTGAGAGGTTGATCAGAATTCCCCTTGATGTGGATTAGGGAAGTACATCCCTAGGAGAGAGAACCTATGTTTACCATTGGTTGGGATTCCTCTTGAGGTAGACCTAATTGGTTGATCATAATTCCACTCTGAGGCAGACTAGGGAGGTATGTCCCTAGAAGGGAGAACCTATGTTTTCTATTGGATGAGATTCCCCTTGAAGAATACCCAAGAGGTTGATCATAACACCCCTTGAGGCGGATCAGGGAGGTACGTCCCTATAATGGAGAACCTAAGTTTACCATTGGTCGATATTACCCTTGATTCAAACCCAAGATGTTAATCAAAAACCCCCTTGAGGAGGATTTGAGAGGTACATCCCTAGGAGGGAGCACCTAGGAATACCATTGGTCAGGATTCCCCTTGAGGTAGACCTGATAGGTTGATCAGAACACCCGTTGAGGAGGATTAGGGAGGTACATCCCTAGGAGGTAGAACCTAAGTTTACCATTGGTAAGGACTGAACCTCAGAGAGGAAACCTATATACCATATTCATAAGATAAGGATCAAAACCTATGTTGTTCGATGCTGTAGTTTAAGGTCATAAAACAAGACTGATCCATACAGTTTAATATCATGTAGTAAGGATGATTGTGTTGAAAAATGAGCATCGATGAGTGATGGTTTGGGGATTATGCATTGAAACTACCATTTATAAGATGATTTCTCTTGGTTGGATGGTGTGGGGCTTACACATTGAGATGTCTAGAGGATCTCATTCCATGTGAGTGGTAGAGGTGTTGGTGTCATCCTATGATACTCATACACAGATAATCCTATGATTGTTGCATAGGGTAAGACTTCAGTTTTACATCATGTATTGAGGATGTTGTCGTGCATTTTAGAATTATATGACTAGGAAGTGGAGTTATGAAGTTTTACATCATATAGCTTGGATGTGGGTAGGAACACTCCTTACCCCTAGGGAATATGTGACCAATACTCATGTGCCTTTTGGAGGAACATGGAATTTTCACTACCAGGGTACAATGATGTGAGGGGTGGTCAATCACGAGGTCCATGTTTTAGACCCCATGCTTAGTCACAACATGGGTTAGAGTACCCATTCTTAGAAGTAGTAGGTAAGGTAACATGAGAAATGAAGGAATAAGGGACATCACGTTTGGGACTTGAAAGTTTTTTCATTCAAGATTGGAGTGTTTCTCATAAGATTTATGCAATCAGGGTGATATAGAACAAGGTCTATCCATAGAGTATTTAGGTGAAGTTGCACACAAGAAAGGAGTTTACGCACAAGATGGGGTTGCGTGCAGGGTCTCAAAGTTGTGCGCAATCCAAGGCTTGTATGAAAGCAAATTATTTTTCACACACCTGATATACATTCAAAGGGGTTGTGTGATGATTAGTCAACCATTGGACAAGTCATGTTTGGGACCACATGAGTCCCATTGTAAAATATTCTCTACCTTGGGTGGGCCATATTGCATGCTATCACAGAAGAGAAGTATTTACGCACCCAAGGGAAACATTTTATCTTCCAGAGAGCCTTTATGAGAGGGAGGGGGTGAACTTATATTTATAGCTGAAATCCTCAGTGGTGGGAACACATGGCCATGGATGCAGAATATGCTTTTCATGTGACTACATCCTTTACTGCGGGAGCTAGACCACGTAATACACCTGGATTGACATTGCCTTTTTCGTTCAAGGGGGCCTGTTGCATGAATCCTTCATTTAACTCATAAACCCTTCTTTATTCTAGGATATTTTATTGGAAATCCTTTTGGACTTGGTGAAAAACATGAAAAATACTATCACCTTTGGTGTGCATGAGTTTTGCGCATGGAATGATATTTTTTTCATGTAACCATTGAAACTTGCATTCACCTCTCTCTTCGACCCTAAAATGGACCTTCAAGGTGGACTGTATGATTGGTTTTCCCAAAACTGGCCATTTGAAGCCTTGGATGAGATTTCATTGCCAAAACATGTTGTACCTTCTCCTGGTGATCCATAATCTGAACTGACTGCTCAACCAAAGTGGAATCGGTCTCATGATCAATATCCTTCCATCTAATCACATGGGAAGAATTTGGTATACACCTTATATGTTGGAAAACTTGAAAAAAATTGTGGATAAAAGTCAAACTAGATTATAAGTCCAACTGATAGGCCACCATCCTTATTCATCCAATGATCTCAAAGTGGCCTATAATCCTCAGTGCCAACTTACACTACTTACCTAACTGATGATGTCCTAAGTGAACTAAAACTCTAAGAAAAAACTGATCACTAACCTCAAATTATAGAAACTAATGATGATGGCCCACATAATATTTTTGATGACTCTGTGCTGTGATCAATCTCCTCCAGATCAACTATACCATCTCTATTGTCTCCTAAAAAGGACGTGACCCAACTAAGGACCACTCTCCCAAATATTCCTAATACAAGGGAGATCTATATGGCTTCCCATACAATGCCTCAAAGTGAACCATCCCAATGGATTCCTGATAATTATTTTTATAGGAAAACTTGACTAGAGGAAAATTATTTTCCCAAGATCCACCAAAATAAGCACACAAGCCTAGAGCATATCCTCTAGAACCTAGATAGCCCTCTCTGTCTGTCCATCTATCTACAGATGATAAGCTATGCTCAATCTTATATGGGAACCCATCATCTTCTATAAACATTTCTATAATATAGATTTGAACCTTAAGTCCATGTCATATATAACTATAGGGGGAACCTCATGAAGTCTAACAATATATCATACATACAAGTTCCCAAGATGTTCCACCTTTGTCGTCTCCTTGATAAGAAGGAAATGCACATATTTTATGAGTAAATCAATGATAAACTTAATCGCATCATTCCATGTAGGATTCCATGGAAAACCAATGAATAAATCCTTGTAAATCTCATCCCACTTCCATACCAGAATGGGTAAAGGCTACAACAAACCTATAGGTATTTGGTGTTCTCCCTTAATTCTTTAACAAGTAAGACACTGCGATACAAAATCCGCAACTAACTGCCTCATACCCAACCACCAATACTAACGTCTCAATTCATGATACATCTTGGTAGCCCCAGGGTTCACAAACCAACAAGACTAGTTTCCACTATCTAACAACTACTACCTAAGGGAGAATAGAACAATCAACCTACCATAGAATCAAAAAGCACCACTAAGAGACTAAGGCCACTAACCCGAGGTCCCCCCACCATAAAGCCTTTCAATATAGAATTGGAACTCAATGTATTCCACTTTTTCGAGCTAAACCCACTCTTCAAAATACAATTCAGGATTCATCAAATCCAAGAAAACCTATCCACCAACTTCTTCCACTATCAAGTTCATCTCTATAAAAAAAACTCATCATAGACTAGTTCTCAACTGATTCCATCATGAATTGTGTCGGTAATTTTCTACTCAAAGAATCATACCCCACATTTCCCTTTCTAGGTGTGTATACAATATCAAAATCAAAATAATTTATATACTCCAACCAACATATCTGTTGAAAATTCAGATCCCTCTGAGTAAAAATATATTTCAGGCTCTTATGATCTAAATACACTATAAAAAACTCCCTAAAGAGATTGTGACACCACATTTTTAGGACGTGCATAACCGAAAAAAACTCAATATCATGGGTATAGTAGTTCTTCTCATGAGGTCATAACTATCATGATCCATAGGCCACCACCTATTTCCCTTGCATTGATACACATCCCAAACCCATACAAGAAGCATCGTAGGAAGCATCATAACCTGAACATGGATTTGAAAGAATAAAAACTAGTGATGAA
Source organism: Viscum album (assembly GCA_963277665.1). Lineage (NCBI taxonomy): Eukaryota > Viridiplantae > Streptophyta > Magnoliopsida > Santalales > Viscaceae > Viscum > Viscum album. The sequence continues at coordinate 74,515,203 of OY728163.1, read as the reverse complement.
GTCAACCTCATCTTCAGATCCTCAAAATATATATGATAATTTTCATTCCATTAAAACATTATACCCCTATGGGATAAATCAGTCATTGAATATTCGATATTGGAGAAATCTTGAAAAAACCGTCTATATTAACTAGCCAAACCCAAGAAGATTCAGATCTCAAACACATTTATAGGATTCTCACAAGACATCATTGCCAATATATTTTCAAGATCTACTAAGATTCCCCTCCCAGATATCACATTCCCCATAAACTTCACTTCCTAGATCTAGAATTCACATTTGGAAAGTTTACCAAAAAGATGATGTTTCTTCATGTTTTGAAAAATGATATCCAAATGGTATCAATGCTCATCCTATGACTTGGAGTACACCAATATATCATCAATGAACATAATGAAAAAGTAGTATAATAACCTATGAAAAATCTATTTCATCAAATCCATAAACACAACAAGAGTGTTAGTTAAATCGAATGGCATAACCAAAATCTCAAAATGCCCATACCAGCTTCTGAATGCTATCTTAGGTATATCCTCTTATCAGACCCTCAATTGGTGGTACCTTGACCATAGGTTAATCTTTTAAAACAAACATTACCCTATAATCTAGTAAAAAAGATCACCAATCCTAGGAAAAAGATATTTTTTTCTTAACAACAAACCGATTTAACTCCTGATAGTCATTACAAAGCATGATACTCCCATATTAATTCTTATAAAAGAGGATAGGTGGAGCCTATGGGAACATGATAGGATTAATAAATCCTTTAGTATATAGGTCCTCAAGATGGAAATTAAGTTTAATCAACTCATCAGGTTCTATTTTATAAGATTGAATAGAAATGGGAATCATACCAGGGAGTAGTTAAATAGTAAACTTGACCTCTATCTAGGGAGGAAAACCAGGAAAATCATCCAGAAAGACCTTGGGGTATGAACTCACCATTACAAGAAGTCGACCATAGAAACAAGGTTCAACTACATCAAGAAATATCTCTTACAACTAACACGAGATTACCCTGGCCTAAGGAATAATAAGCCTCACCCTTCTCGATCTAGATCCATACTCACCCTGAAAGACATGAGTCATCCCATCGATAGATAAGAATTATTATCGATAGTGATAATAGTATATCTAGTCCTTAACACTCACCATACAATACATGATGATAATAAATTCAAAGATGTCAAGATCAAGCACCAATAATTTCCATTCCACCTCAAAGACATCTATCACCAACCGACACATAAGACATTTGAAACTTTATTTTTACATCTTTCCCAAAGGTGTGGAAAGATCAAAAAAGTAAAACATAAGTTCTAAATGCAGGAATAACATGTAAACTATCTTTGATGATATAAAAGAATGAGTAGCACCTGCATCAAACAAAGCTAGCACTATAGAAGATGAAATAAACACTTATTTTATCTTGAAATGGAGATGACCTCGTTGATTTAAGGTTCAAACATTCTAAGAAGTTTCTAATGGGTTTTTTTGTAGAACCGGAAACATCCGATGATTCTATATCCATTTGGACCTACTTTCCAAAGCTAGGTTCTCATTAGTTGTGAAAAGATAAGGCTTAAGAATTTGCATTGGTCGAGAGGATGGGAGGTTGGACTCATCACACCTTTTTGAGGGGAATTATTGTCTACTCCAGAAATCTCTTTATAGATTTAAGTTCTTTTCATGAATCCTTATTAAATTACCAAGTATAAGAATGAGCTTTCCTTTAGAACTTGTAATCAATGATTGATATGTAGGAAATTTAGAGAATATTTTTATATGTATTCGAGGTTCTTCATCGATAGAGAATCATCAATATTTTTTTAGAGATTCTTAGTCAATGGTATCCTTATAAAAAGTCTCTTGGTCATTATGATGACCACACTGGTTTTAAATCCACTCAGTGGGGCACTTGAAGTTTATTGTCATTCAGAAGGAAATGGATTATTTCAGAGTTGTGATCGTACCTGTAGATGGGATACCTATGTATCCTTGTTTATAAAAGTAATGAGAACCCATGTAGTTAGAGTAAGGGAATATGATGTTTATGCATGATTGATGGCTCAAAGAAAGATGTCATAATTAATTTTACACTTTAAGCTCACGTGAGTCATGATCGGTGTGAGAAACAAGAGGTATTGGTAAAACCAAACAATTGTGCCATGAGAGATGCAATCATAAGAAATTATGTGGGGATTATGTATGTATGACTACCCAAATAGATAGAGATCAGGACTTATTTTAGAGAAGAAGTCCAGGAACCGGGTCCACAAAGTTATATGTGCTTTTATGTAGATTTGAATACTCTAAATTGGGGCTTACTCCTGAGGAAGATGCCCAAATTAGGAGGGACTTATGATTGGGTTTTATTCTTGAGAAGGAATCCCAGATAAAAAGTAAATTAAGACTGGTTAAGATAAATTATGACTGGGGCTTAATTCTAAGGAGGAGGCCCAGGTTAGGGAACTTGTGACTGGGACTTACTCCTAAGGAGGAGGCCCAGGTTAAAGGGAATTATGACTGGGGCTTACTCCTAAGGAGGAGGCCCAGGAAAAAAGTAATTAAGATTGGGTGTTACTCCTGAGAAGGAATCCCAGGTTAAAGGGAATTTAGAATTTGGGAACTTGGGGCTTACTCCTAAGGAGGATACCCAGATTTTGGAAATTATGACTGGGGATTACTCCTAAGGAGGATGCCCAGGTTAGGGGACTTGTGACTGGGACTTACTCCTAAGGAGGAGGCCCAGGTTAAAGGGAATTATGACTGGGGATTACTCCTAAGGAGGAGGCCCAGGTAAAAAGAAATTAAGACTAGGGCTTAATCTTGAGAATGAGGCCCAGGTTAAAGGGAATTTAGAATTTGGGAACTTGGGGCTTACTCCTAAGGAGGATGCCTAGATTTGGGAAATTATGACTGGGGCTTACTCCAAAGGAGGATTACCTGGTTAGAGGACTTGGGGATTACTCCTAAGGAGGATGTCCAAATTAAGAGAATAAAGACTGGGGTTTACTCCTAAAAAGGAGGCCTATGAATATGAGAATTTGGACTGGGGATTACTCCTGAAAAGGGGGCCCTGGTTAAAGATCCTATCATCCTAAAGGATGAGGTTGAATGAATGAAATCTCTAACCTTAGCGACATAAAGATATGAAAATCACTAGGTTTTGAGATATGTTCCCCAGAATTCCTTTCAGATAAGGAATCCAACAAGGGAACCATGCTAAAGGAAATGGATTTAAAGAGGGGTTTGAAGGCTGAATCTTGAATAGGTTAGGTGGATAAGCATAAAAGAGGTGAATAGGCAGGAGGGGCACCCAAAAAGAGAGAGGCACGCAAGTCCTGCGTGGGCACACAAGTACTGGTCGCGCAGGTATACTTGTGTGACACATGGGTACTTACGCGACAGTCAACCCATGGGTTAGTACTTGGGATAGACTTTGCTCAATCCCTTAGTATTATCCCTAAAGGCTTCCAAAGGGGTGGAACGCAAGTTCTGGTGAAGGGGTAAGGCGGCGCACAAGTGTGGCCATTTCCTTTAAGGGCTGGCCACTTAGGCGCGCAAGTGTTGATGAGTTTCAACAGTTAGGCCTTGTTTCCTCTGTTTAGATCTTCCATTCTAGGTAAAAAATTACCTTAGAAGTGACCAGAAGACTTCAAACAGAGACTAGGGTGACCAGAGCTTAAATCTTACTTTTGGAAATTTTATGTCCTCGAAATGGGGGGACCATCGGGTGTATTTATAGGCTTATGAAGACCCTGAGTGAGAATCAAAGAGGGTGCACAAGTCACCTGCATGACCACTATGAGGCGCACAAGTATACTTGCACGACCATGAGGAAACTTGCGCGACCCAAGTGGGAAGAAATCCTTATTCATGACTTTGTCGATTTTTGATGTTTCTTCAAAGGATGAATCACTTTGGAATAAGTTATTTCCCTTTTTCAGTCACTAGACTATGTGATGGAAAGGAGCGTCAACAAAATTTCCCCCTCAGAGTTGGATCCGAAAGAAATGAGGATGTGACTCTGAGGTAAAGAAGAAAGCCAAGGAACATTCGGCGTGCAAGTATTGAGAACGCAAATGGTGGTGCGCAAGGGTGAGCCGCGCAGGCTTCAACACGTAGGGGTGCGGCCTTGCCTATATATATGTGGTCATTCCTTGGGCAAAGCACCCACATTTCAAAATTTCGAGCTCTCACCGTGCATGTTGCCTTCTCCGCGCAAGTTACTCAGTTTTTTGCTGCTTATTTTTGTGTCGCGTTGCTGTAGAGGTATTTGGACTTGCACGGTGATACCTACTTTCAAAAACTTGCACGACACACTAATACTTGCGTGCAAACTTTGGGACTTGTGTGACTTAATGCCTTAGCCATTTTTTCATTTTTTCTTCACAAAATTTATGAAAAATAAACTCACTTAAGAGTTAATTATTTGACTTTTGTGCAGATTTAATGGCTCCTAGAATAATCGGAACTATCGATGAACTGGCTAGTAAGCAAATTGATGACATGATGAGTATCATTGGCCATGATTATTATACTATCTGCGATAGCACTCTTCCAGATTTGGCCAAGTACCTAAAGAAGTATCATCTTGAATTTCCGCAGAGTATTTATCTACCTTTGTATGGCTATGGTCATCTGCGAGAAGTCACTATTCTAGAGGCAAAGAACTATCTCCCAAATTATTGGTTTTAGAACTACACCAATTTTTCTTCAAAAAATATCTTAGGTGGATGAGCATTTGTAAATACTGGAAAAGTGGAGAAGGCCTACATAATGCATCATAGCCCATGTACCTCAGATCTGAAACCTCACAAGCCTGAGCTGCAACCACATTTTTATCCCTCAATCTTCCAAAATTATCAGATGGATCAATCCAAAGGCTGCAAAGAAGATTTGGGACTTTTGTCCTGAAGGAGGCGTGAAGCCAACTTGGATGTGGGCATACTAGGTGCGACAAACCTGCGCAGAGTTTTTTGAGGATTTAAAAGTAGCTGCAATATATGAAGCTGTCTGGGCTGGGAAAACATATGTTTACTGGAATGATGACTTTGTGCCGAAGATAATCAGCCGCTGGATCCCAGAAACCAATCCTTCCCATCTGAATCATGGATAAGTATGCATCAGTCTATGGGATGTCCACAAGATCTCAGGGGCTCCAATTATAGGTGACATGTATGATGAATTTATCCCCCCCAAGGCGACTTGGAATGATTCGGAGAAGACCACGGCTTTGGCTCAGAAATTATTGAAAATCTTTTACAAGCTCAAGAGTTCATAGACCTCCTTAACTCATTATAGAAAGGATATTCATCTAGAGGAGTGGATGAATATGTTTCTTACTAAGAAGCAGGAGAAGGATCCGAAGGAGAAGGGATCGAAGGGGAAGGGACCCAAGGAGAAGGGGCCCATCTGTACTCATCCTACCACTTGCCCCAAAACATAGAAGAGGGGTGCTCCTGGCACATTCTGGCCAACTCTAGAAGCAAGGGAATTTAAGAAGTGGGGATACTAAGTGAATCAGAGAATCCCAAAAAATACTCGTATGGCGGGCTTCTTGGCCTTGTGGATTAGTGTTTATCTTTTTCCAGTCAGGGACTCGAAGGGAGGTGTTAGGCTAGGGACCTTCGTTGTTGCAGCCAAGTTGGATGAGGGAAAAATGGTTGGGTTGGCTACCCTCATTTTAGAAAATATTTACAGGAGCTTAATCCATGTCTTCATGGGTAAGTATCCTTTGAGAATAGTGGGACCATTCAATGTTTTGTGGGGATGGATCGCCACTCACTTTAGGACGTATAATGTACATAACAAAGTACAGGTTCCTGGAGGTTCTTTCAGGCCATCAGTGTAGGCATTCTCTGGAATTTCTCCGCTAGATCTCAATTCCTATGACATGAAGGTGAGGGTGAGCATGTATAAGGAATTCAATTTATTTCCTTATGGAAATCTTCCAAACGGGCGGTTTGTTGATGATGGAACATCCAGTCTAGAATTGAGGGCATACATGATGGACTATAGAGATGGTGTACTGGCCACCAGGATTGACAGAGAGATTATATGCGAGGCCTATGCTCCATACAGATTTTCACGTCAATTCAAGTGTTTGCAGCAGACTGTTGTATCTCCCCCTATGCATGTCAGGTCAGAGAAACATCCGATGGTTGCTTGAAAACTATGGTTGCTGACATCTAGGGAGAAGACCTGGGTAGTTTTTGATCTACCAGTTAATAAATCGGTGAGTAATTTGACTACATGGTATGTCGAGAACTAGATAGCTTCATACCCCGGAGGGGTGTTGAATCACCCGGTTTATTAGGTGGGGAAAAGGAAAAGAACCGTAGAGAAAGAAACCCTTCATCTGGAAGGTGATTCTTCTACACCACCTGGAGTTGATTCACCGAATTCTTCACCTAGGGCCGACTCGTCGGATTCCCAAGATGGGGATGATGAGGCAAAACATAAAGAAAAGCAGCCTCGTGCCTGATATAATCCTACCATCAGAATCAAAAGACCAACTCCATCAACTCCTAGTGAGTTACTTCATTAGGGAAGTTTAATCATAATTACTTTATAGAGCAGTAAGTCTTATTTTCTTATTCTCTATCTGTAGTTGCAGGACCTAGGAAGAAGCTGAAGTCCGAGATTGTAGGGCCTTCCTCGCAACCTTCTGATACACATACTGAATATCTACGACCAGAGGCTGTCTAGACATGGTGAAGTTTATACTGCGGTGTTGAAACTGCCTGGCTGGATTTGTGCGAGGGGTTACACCTCCCTGGAATAGGGAATCTTCTGGATTATAAAAATATCCGTTACAAGGATAACCCCGATGAAGTGTGGGCTTACATCAGAGAGCTGGAAATACTCATATATTCCACCGATGATTCCATTCCTCTCACCAAGTGGGTGAAGGAAATGATAGATTGTGGCGCCACTGAGGGGACTAGTGGTTCCAGAGATGAGGAGTGACACGATTACGTGGCTCCTAAAGATGTAAGTCTCTTTCATTATTTTCTTTGTAACTTGATTCCAGTTAAAGCTTTGTTACTCAAGAAAATTATTCTCTTTATCCTGCAGCTTGAAAAGAAAGGAACTGCTGAAGTTCCTTCACCACAATATAGCCCTGGTGGTTCTACCATTGGGGTTAATGAATCTCCACATGAGTTGGGAGAGATATCTCCAGGACATAAAGCCATGGATGAGTAGTTAGACATGGCTTTCCTTTCTCCAATTCATGTACCTATAAAGGAGAATGTCGATACTCCCAAAAAACCAAATAGACAAAGGCATCAAAGAAAGAAGTCCACAACTAAACGCTTCATCAGTAGTGGCAAGTCCTTCGGATAATCATGAGTCTTAACCCATGAAAAGGTTACTCATACTTCTTGGAATTATAGGGGATTCTTCAATTTTCCCTATGAGGGAGAGGAATGACCCTCCTTTGAGGACCACTGAGGGTACTGGTGAACAATCACAAGTTCAGGCTGACTTGGCTGCTCCTGGAGGAGAGCCAACGTCTGTTCCCAGTATCCCTCCTGCTGATATTGTAAGAAGAGAAGAGCTTGCTTCTAGTAAGTTAACAATGCTTCAAAAAATGTTGAATGAAACATCAACTGGCTTCCATTATGTGATACTTTAGGTTCAACCTCTGCACTAGAGATTTTGGTGGCCATTGCAACTGATGCCACAATTTTATCTGAAGAAGCTATCCGGGGTCAGAAACAGTAGAATGAAGGTCGCCAAGAAGACATATCTAATGCTCCCACTGGTGAGATTAACCAGGATTCTGAGATAACATTGGATGAAATGATGGAACATGGAACATATTTTGAAGATTTTTTAGATCATGTTAAATTACCATGTAATTTAGAAGATTATGGATGTGAGTGTTATACTTCGTCATGTTAAAAAAAACTTCTTATTACATCTCTAATCATGATCGGTTGAAATGTGAAATTCTATCTGAGAAAGATGCCGAACTTTCAATGCCTGAAGGGCGTATAGAAAACCCTACTATTACAGAGACATTAGCTCAAGTGGAGCTTAACCTGGAAGAGCTTCCTGAAACTCGTATTGAAAATCCTGTTGAATCTAGGAAAGATGGGGAGGAGCCTTCTCAAGTTACTGATCTACCATTGGGTAAGAGATAACAATTTTTGCGTTTGTACTTAATTTACAAGACATACAATCAACTTTTGTTATCCTTTGAAACTAACCAAACATTCAATTGATTATGCAGGGCCATCAATTCCAGTGGCTAGATCTGGAGGTGAAGCCTCAACTTCTGCCCCAACGGGAATAGAAAGCGAAGAAACACGGGTTAGGGGGGAAGGAGTAGAATAGGGAACTTCTCTAAGTGCATTAATCCCGGATTATATTCCCCCCTGTGATAGTGATGATGAGTCAGACCCATAGATACAAAAGGCACTCCAATTTTCACGACGCAAGGCATCAAAGAACATATGGAAGATCATATCTGAAGTTCCTTTAGAAGAGATGTCATCGAATATTCCCCGACTGTCATCCATGTTCGTCATGTTGGGACTTGGTGGTTTTGGATATCAAAATATCCATGCCGCAATAAAACAAGTCATATTAAGAAGGGAGCAGGAGCAGAAGTACCATCAAGATTTAACCAGAGTAAGTCTGTCAGCCAATATCGGAGAATTTGAGGCTACAATATACCTAGATTAGGCTGATCATGCTGCCACGTTGAAGGAGCTAAAGCATAAGATCAAGGAGAAAGTTGTGCAGCAGATGCATCTTCAGCAACAGTTAGATGCTGTTACTGGGGAACTTGTCCAACTTAATAATTCACTGTAAGGAGCTCAAACGAATGGTATGAAAGCCACCGCAGATTCCAAGAAATCACTCCATCAAGCTGAAAAGCGTAAAGTTGTTTAAGTGCATGAACTTCAAGTGGCTGCTGATGAAGCCCAGGATGCTATAAATCAAATTAAGATTTATGTTGACAACCTTTTGTAATTCTTATAAAAGATAAGAGACTCTAGTCTGTGGATGTCCTTCTAAATTTTGTGCATCAAATGAAAAACACTTTCATCTTCAATCATTTGTGCATGATTTCTTTTGCTACCTACTTTAAATTTTTACCTAATCCAATGGGCCTAGTAAACATATTTTGATTTTTTCTAGGATTATTATAAATAAACCTACAAACTTTGAATCTTTTAATTGCTCAATATTACCTAAATCATACGAAATGTATGTTTAGTGAGATGGAACTTGACTTTTGTTCAGAGTTCCCTTGTCTTTTATGGGCAGTTTAAATTCATGAACGTCAGACATAAAAAGGCTAATGTTTAAGGTCAAAATATATTTGACCGAATGGACTAAAATTGACTCAATTCCTTGAAAATTTATCTGAAAACATATTACCACACTCAAGTATGAGGGAAAATATGTAAACTATGACTTAAGAAATTTTGAATCGAAGGGATGGCATGAAAAAGGGCTAAAAGGAATTAGAAGAATTAGTTACCAAGAATGAAGTTACCATTATTTAACAAACTCGTTAGGGGGTTGAATTATGTAGGGCCACCTAAGGGCATTGGCTGCATAGTTAAATAATAGCATCTTTTGGATGACAAGTCTGTTATGTAGAATGTTTATACAAGGCCACCTAAGGGCACGTGCTACATAGTCAGGCAAAAGAACTCTCAGAAATTTACTTTTCTACTGCTAAAAAGCCAGTGGAAATTTATGGAGATTCAAAATTTCCAAATCATAGAGTTTGATTTATGGAAAGAGGTACTTGAATATGAAGAAGATATTTCCAAACAATATCATCTAAGAACTGGATGAATGTCACTCCTACAAAGGTTTGACCCAAATGTAGGGAATGGAAATATAAACCATAGACTTGAATACTTTCATATCATGAAAAAGAGTATGAGACAAATATATTAAGGATATCTATTTTTTCGGATCCCTATATATTTTCGTTAAGACAACTAAGGAAAAAAGAGATTTTCTTCCCAAGAATGAAGTTACCATTATTTAACAAACCCGTTAGGGGGTTGAATTATGTAGGGCCGCCTAAGGGCATTGGCTGCATAGTCAAATAATAGTATCTTTTGGCTGACAGGTCCGTCATGTAGACTGTTTATGCAAGGCCTCCTAAGGGCACGTGTTGCATAGTCAAGAAAAATAACTCTTAAGAATCAGACATTTTTGTGAACAGAAGTTGAGAAAAGGGTTATGGAGATCTGGAAGTATTTAAGGTTAGGAGTATGACACATAAAAATGGGCATTATTCAATGCATGCATAGATACACAGACCAATGCTAACCATAATCATGTTGTGGCTGGGTCCTGTATTGAAATATTGGACTTCACTACATATCCCATAAGGATGGGAATCAAGCCATACATAGTTCTTGAAATACAGTTTAAAGTCATGTGGGATGAGAGTGTAGGAAATCTTTGTTTAGGGTCATAGATCTCGGACCATAATAATGAATACGCATTGTGTGTTTTCATAGAGACTTTTCAGCCAGGGGACTGCAAGTAGAATTTGGGGTTAGGACCAAAGACTTGGGGCTGGGTTTGAGGGACATTCAAACGTTCCTACGTATCCCATAAGGATGGGAATCAAGCCGCACGTAGTTCTTGAAATACCCTCTGTATAGATTTGGTTCGTACATGTGAAGGGTGAAAGGGGACTTTAGTGCAATGATGATTTAACTCAAGATAAAAGGTTCAGGCATTGCTATATATACACGTAGTATTTGGAATATAAAATGATTGGATATCAATGTAAATAATGATTCCCTCTCAGGTGAGGGTGTCAAATAATGTTGTAGTTTATTGTCATACAGGACAAAGGTGCGAATAGTTTAAGGTCATATATGTGGACCGTGGTGAACCAATTTAAAAATATTGGTTCTGGGGGTTGCTTCATGAATCAACATCATATGAGATGGAGGTGAACCGATGTGAATAGATTGGTTTTGGGCTTGAACCTTGGGAGGTTGCCTATGTACCCATCCTATAAGGCAAGGATCAAAGTCCGCATAGTTCGATTGAATAATGAATTGGTGATCAAGTTGTTTTTGAGAACAATGCCCTAAAAAATGGTGTTGGGACTTATGCATAGTTAGCAGCCCAGAGAGGGTGTTATGGTTGATGTTTACTCTAAGATTACGTGATTCATACTTGGTGTGAGAAATAATAGGTATAAACAACCCTAATGATGCACAGTTTAATGTCATGTAGGACATATGAAGGGACTACGAAGTTTAAAGTCTTGCAGTGAGGACTATTGGTGCTGCACAATTTAGTGTCATGTAACAGGGACAAAATACAATTTAACGTCATGTAGGATGTATTAAGGGACTTCTGTACAGTTAAGCGTCATGTAGCTAGGACGATGGGGACAATACAGTTTAACGTCATGTTGGACGAAAGGGGAACTGTGCAATTTAATGTCATGTAGTAAGGACAAAAGAGGACACAGTTTAACATCATGTTGGACATATTAGGGACTTTTTCATAGTTTAACGTCATGTTGGATGAATGGTGAAAATAGTTTAAGGTCATATGAATGGACCGAGGATGGTGTAGTTTAATGTCTTTCTAGACATAAGGGACTATGCAGTTTAAAGTCTTACAGCAAGGACAACACAGTTTAACGTCATATTGGACGAAAGGGATGAAAATAGTTTAAGGTCATATTTATGGACCAATAATTGATGTATTTTGTGTTTATAAAAAATACTTCTTCAGAAATCTGGCATTGGTTGGAGTAGTGATGATTTCTCCATCCATTGAAATTAAAGAATAAGCTCCAATGGAGTAGACCTTATGTATTGAGTAAGGCCCTTCCCATTTTGGTTCAATTTTGGGAGGTTTCTTTCCTGGTATCATTGGAGTTCTGAGAACCAATACCAATTCTCCCTGAATGAATGAACAAAGATGAACTTTTTTGTTGAAATCTCATGCTATTCGATTATGATAGACTTCCAAATGATGTCGGGTGCATAATCTTTTCTCATCTAATCGTTCCAATTCATCCAATCACTTTTGAGATTTTTCATCTGTAGATGACTGATCACAAATGGATACACTGAGCGAAGGTAATTGAACCTCAATGGGAAAGACTGCTTCTGTTTCATATACCAATGAATATGGAGTTGACCGCATTGTAGTGCGAGTGGGGGTCCGATAATCCCATAAATCATGAAAGAGTTTATCAGGCCATGGTTTCTTATCTTTATCCACCATCTTTTGCAGTATATTTGAAAGAGTATTGTTAAAGGCTTCTATCTCGACATTAGCCACTGCATGATACTGAGATGAATGATTGGATTTGATGTTGTATTCTTGACACAACTTCCTCACCTCGGATGAACAAATGTTGGTTCCATTGTCCATCAATATGGTATGAGGGACATAAAATATGGTAATGATGTTAGACTTGATGAAGCTAACAATTCTTTTAGAACTGACTTCATTGAGGGGTATTGCCTTGCCCATTTGGAAAAGAAGTCAGTAGCTGTAAGAATATACTTAAACTGCTTGGCTATAGCCGAAGGATAAGGTCCCACTACATCCATTCTTCATGTGGAAAATGGCTATGAGTATTTAGTTTTATGAAGCAACTCTGGGGGTTGATGAATGAAGTTGGCACATAATTGAAAAAATGACACTTCTTTGTGAAATCCACACAATCTTGTATCATTGAAGGCCAAAAGTATCCAAGCCTTCGAATTTGATCAGATAGTCTATGTCCAGACTGATGGGCACCACAGAATCCTGCATGCACTTCTTTCATGACAACCATTGTCTCTTCACCATCAATGTATCTGAAGAGAAATCCATAAAAACCTCTTTTGTAGAGAATTTTCTCTAGGTGATTAGGGTTATCATAAAGATTAAAATTGACCACATGTCTCCGGACTTGTTCTTTCCCGGCTCTATAAGGTGGAAGTGTTCCATTTTGAAGGTATTCCCTAATAGGTGTCATCCATCCTGTATTATGACCATATGGTTCAGAGATGGGACTAATTTCATTGATTTCCTCTGTTCTGGTTTGAACATAAGGTGAAATTGTACAACGGTGGGCAATATTGATGATTGTCTCATCCTGATTTGGATCTTCCAGAGATGTGGCTATATTAGCCAGTGCATCATCTTGGGCATTTTGTAATCTTGGGACATAAGAAAATGTCGGTTCTGTAGTAAATTATGCCATTAACTCTCTGATGTAATCATACAAAGGGATTATTTATTCTTTTCTAATGGCATAATCCTCATTGACTTATTTGATTACCAGGTCTGAATCACCTTTCACCTTTAAGTGATTCACTTGTGCTTGAAGCACCAACTCCAATACTGCAATGAGAGCTTGATATTCTACTTCATTATTTGTCCCGCCTCCCAATAATGAGAAGGAATAGGGTAGTACTTTATTTTCTGGAGAAATGATTACAATTCCTAACCCAACTTTGTTGAATTTAGGATCTTCCATTTTCTTCCCTGTTGGACTTTTGGAAGATCCATCAAAGTACATTTCCCATGTTTGAAGACTATCTTGAAGAGAAAAGACTTCCTCATCAGGAAATTTAATATCTAAAGATGTATCTTCTATTGAAGGATGTTCAGCCAGGAAATCAGCCAGAGCTTGGCCCTTTATTGCCTTTTGAGACACATACTAAATATCAAATTGCTGCAAAATAACTTCCCACCTTTCCAGACGTCCTGTAAGCATTGGACAACTAAGGATGAATTTGAGCGGGTTATTACGAGATACCAATTGGACCTCGTGATGTTGGAGGTAGTGTCTCAACTTATGAACTGCAAAGATCAATGCTAGGAAGCACTTCTCAATATTTGAATATCGGGTTTCTGCTTTAAGCATAGTCCGACTGAGATATTAGAGGCTATTTTCATTCCCAACATCATTCTTCTGAGCAAGAAAGGCACCCAATGATCACTCTAAAGCTGTCACATAGAGGATAAGTGGTATTCCTTCAATAGGTGGAATTAATACCGGTGGAATCAAGAGATACTTCTTGAGAATATCGAATGCTTTCTGACATTCTTCAGTCCACTGGTAAGTGACTCCCTTCTTCATCAATTTGGTGAAGGGTAAACTTTTGCCTGCCAAATTAGCGATGAGATGCTGAACATAGTCCAAGTGTCCTTGAAGTCCTCTCAATTATTTCAAATTTCGAGGAGGTGACATACCAAGGATTGACTTTGTCTTCCCAGGATCGACTTCGATACCATGATGGCGTACAACAAAGCTGAGAAATTTTCCTGAGTTTACCCCAAAAGCACATTTTAAGGGGTTCATATTCAAATTATGTTGCCAAAGTTTGTGGAATATGATTTCCAAATCAGCCAAGTGATTAGAACGTTTCATGGATTTAACCACCAAATCGTCCACATAACATTCAACAAACTTCCCTAAAAAGGGTTTGAAGATATGATGCATAGCATGCTAATATGTTGCGCCTTCATTCATTAGGCCAAAGGGAATTACCTGATAGAAAAACACACCCTGAGGGGCTCTGAAGGATGTAGATTTTTTATCTTCTAGAGCCATTCAGATTTTATTATACCCGGAATATCCATCCATGAAGGAAAGTGCTTCATAGCCAGCTGTTGCATCAATTAAGAGTTCTATAATCGGAACTGGAAAATCATCCTTAGGACAATGCTGATTAAGATCTCTGAAATCAATACAAACTCTAATTCGTCCGTTCTTCTTTTTCACAGGGACAATATTAGCTAACCATTTGGGATATTGAACTTCTCTGAAGAAGTTAGCTTTGATATTCTTATCCACTTCAGCTTCAATTTTGGAAGCATAAGTTGGGTGTGTTCTTCTTGCTGCTTGCTTAAATCCTCGATGTTCTTCTGGAAAACCCAAATGATGAGTAGCAACATCAGGATCAAGGCCTGGAATTTCTATATAGTTCCAAGAAAATATATCTCGATTTTGCTTCAAAAATGAAATATACATTTCCTGCTCTTCAAGAGTCATGGCCACACTAATTAAAGTGGGGCATGGATCTTCTTTTATACCCAGATTTATTTCTCTGAGTTCATCCACAGTGGTAGAGATACCCTCTTCAAAAGCTGGAGGAGCATCCTTGAGATATTCCTCCTCTTCTTCAACATGTGTTATCTCTTCTGTTTCTACTTTCATAGTAGATGATGAAATAGAATTTCCTTGACCATGAGAGATGTTAAAATTTGAACATCTTGAAGAAGAGGCTTCCATTTCTGACCCGATTGATGATGAAGGGTATTCCTTGGGTAATAAAGAGGAGATGATGGATTGAGAATCGACATCATCATTCACCTCTGACATTGCTATAACTTCTTCTACCCTAGTTGGTGAAGTATAGACTTTCTGGATTTCAGCATATGAAATGAAGACATCTACATTTGAGCTTTCATCATTGCTTGGTGAATCACCAATTTCTCCCATGCCGTCTGGATTGATTGTCGTGATTGACATTATGGAAGTTTCCATAAGAGTATTTTGATTTGGGTATATCTTATCAATTTTACTGATAGGCAGCACATAATCTGTACTCACATGTGCAAATGGATTTACTGGAATCTTTTCCAAACCAAATGGAGCAATAACCTTGGTAACCTCCCTTGCTGTGGATTTCTCCATACCCTTCATGTAATAAAATTCCGCCTCAATGTATTGATATTGACATGTCTTGAATGGGGCTTTATCACCATACAATGTCCCAATTTGATCATCAAAACAACATTTGAGACATTGATGGTATGATGAAGGAATAACCGCATGTTGATTTAGCCAGGGTCTTCCAAGAAAGATGTTGAAGGCTGTGTCATGATCAACAACCATGAAATCTGAATTGGATACAAGATCTCCAAACTGAGTTCTGAGTGTAATATCGTCCAGTGGTTCTTGTTCATTTTTATCATATCCTTGTAACATTAAAGTAGAAGGAGATAAATCAGATTCTGTGAGGCCCAATCGATGAAGTGTACGAATGGGGATTAGGTTGACTCCTGAACCATTATCAATGAAAGATTTTAGGACGTCTATACCATTGGCCATGCCAGATTAGTACAAAGGTCTAATATGTCCATGAACGACATCATCTTCATCTTCATCTGGGAAAGATATCACTGCATGGAATTCTGTAGTATTATTCTCTACATGGTAGACTTCAGCTGCAACAATTTCATTTTCAAACTTGTGAGGACTTGAAAAAGCCTCGATGAGTGCCTCCCAAAGATCTTTTGATAAATTCAAGGCATCCAAAATTGATAACTTGGCCAGTACTTGGGCCAGGTGTTTCAATACATCATACTTTTGATCCAAAGGTCTGCGTTTCCCAACATGAACATGTGGTTTTGCAGGTTCCTTAGAAGTTGATGCTTTGGATGTAGATGCTTCCTATATCATGGTAGGAGTTGGAAATACTCCTGTATTCGTAAGATTATACCGAATAGGTCTATTTATTTTCTGAGAGGAAGAAGATGGAACCTCCAACCGATCTTCCATAATAACTGTTCCAGGACTGAATCTGCTATTGGTGGAAGAATTTTCTTGTTCTTGTTGAGCCTGCTGAAGGGATCTGCCACAAGTTTCTTCCACATACATAGTTCTGGCAGGGGTGGAATTGGAATAGTGGATTCTAGGATATCTACGTCTTCCTCTATATCCCAGACCACTAGAAATACCTCTAATTCCTTTGTTTGATACAGGGAACTCAGATTCATCAAAATTGAAACTGCGACTGGCATAAGGATTTGTTAAGTGAATCATGTTAACCGAACCAAAAATAATCTCTTTGTCTGATGAAGACTGTGCCTAATTAGCTAGTTTAGGATGTGCCGTTTGGTGGGGCGGTGCCCGTGGCTTCGAAGTAGATGGCATAAAATCTTCCAGAGTCAAAGACAATTTGGGATTTGACACGATTTCATCTTCTTCTGATTTCTCTTCTTTCTTTTAATTATGCCATTTTTTTGAGGATTTTCTCTCTGATGAAGAGGGTTTTTCTGTGGAATTCACAGTGGAAGACACAATTGGTTTCTTCAATTGCATTCGAAAAATGATATGAGATCAGTTGATCATTTTTCTGACCATCCAATCATCATATTTCTGCTCATTTTTGTTTT
The DNA here is from genome assembly GCA_963277665.1 of Viscum album. NCBI lineage: Eukaryota > Viridiplantae > Streptophyta > Magnoliopsida > Santalales > Viscaceae > Viscum > Viscum album. The sequence goes on along the minus strand of OY728163.1, from coordinate 74,498,055 downwards.
TGACTTCCTACCACTCACCTTCTTCCTTTGGATTTTTAGTAGTAACACATGCTACCTGAGCTGAAAAACCTTTCAATTTGACTTGTCCTGAGTCGACCATTTTTTGCAGGAACTTGTTCATTTCGGAAAGAGTAATCTTTGCTCTTAAAATCCTAAAATTGTTTTTGTCTTTGATCTCTTTGATCGTCTTGATGAAACTACCTATTTTGTTGATGCTCAAGAGGTGGAACCCTTTGACAAGATGAAGGTTTTGAAGTAGAAGAAGGTACATGTGCTTGTTTAAGCATAACTGTAGTGGTTTCTGCTTTACCCATTGTCCTTCTTGGAACTGATGGAATTACACAAGTTTTATCCTTAGTCTTCATAAGAGAATCTTCAATCTATTGAGTGATTGAAGTAAGGTCTCAAAACCCTCCTCTGTATTTCACAGGGATCAACGGTGTGCGTAACTCATCACGCAGATTTTCCACACAGATTGGCAACATTTCCTCTTGAGGGAGTGCTAAGCTTAGGGAATATGTTAATCCCTTCCAGTGAGCAATGAAATCTGAAACCCTTTCATTCTACCTTTGCTTATAGTTTGTAAGATAAAAAACTATTGTATTTGGCAAAGTTGAGCTGAATTGAATAAGGAATCGTTGACGGAGATCCTCCCACCCGGTAATTGACCGGGATTTCAAGCTTGTGTACTAGAAAAAGCAGGTCCTTGTAATGACTGTACAAAACACCTGAGCTTAACTGCTTCTTGTTGCTGAGGGGTTCCCATAATAGGATCAAAATGAGAAACAAAATGTGTTAAATGTTGCTTTGGGTCTCCCGAACCATTAAATATTGGGAATGTGGTACTTGAAAAATTTGATGGGGGAGGAATTGAATCAACCCATTCAGGATAAGCTCTCTTTTCTGGTTGAATTTGAGCACACTTTCCCTCCATAACTTCCAACCAAGCCATTAATGACTCAATAGTAGTTATTAACTTTTGAGAAACATCCGGATGAGCTTGGACCTGAGTAGGTGCAATAAATGGAGCTTGGAAAAATATGGTGGCTCGTACTGCAACTAATGGTAGCACTGCCGATTGTTGTTGCAACTGACCCTTAGGATTATACATGTGAGGGTGTACTGGTAGAGGAGGATATTCTTGATCCATCTTAGCAGTCATAACAAATTCCCTTGGATGACTGACTCTGGCATGCTTAGGAGGAAGACTACCCTAAAGTAGTTCTGCATTCAACCTCCTCAATTCCTTCATTTCTTCCTCCTATTGTGCAAATCTTTGCTCTAGTGAGAGCGATTGGACTTCTCCAGAGGAAGGGTATGTAACCTGATTATTTCCTTTCCCCTTTTTGGATCCCTTTTGGGGAGGGGGAAGTGGGTTATTTGAAGGAACACCTAGATTCTGGGTAAGCCTTTGATTTTGTGTATGCACGCCTTCTTCATTTGTGTCTGTGCATACAACTTCTTGAGCATGAACCTCTTCATCTGATCCCTCTGAGTGAGCCTCATCTAGTGGATTAGAAACAACAACATTGATGACATTAATTGATGCATAATTCATTGCACCCTTCTATTATCATTTCTGCGATATTGTCTTCTTCCATGTCCCTGATGAGACATTTCCTTTTGTCGATTTGATCCTTTAGAAACTTCTTGATGAACCGTAATTTGGAGGGAGTCTACTGATAATTTGGATCTTCGTTCCTCTTGGGGATTCTTCCCTAATCGAGAGAAGACTGAATTTCTCTGAGGAAGAGATTGAAGATTTGAAAAACTCCCCAGTCTGGTGGATTGTGGTTGTTCCTCTTCAACTCCTCGAATCCTATTTGTTGATTTTGAGGGTTGGGTTAAAAGAGTCCCTAGTATGGAAAGATGGGGTGGTTCTTGACATGCTATATCTGATACTTTCTTAAAATATCTTTTGATCTTGCTGACTTTAGTCCGAAAATTGGCTGGATGCATCAATCTGCATCCACTTTTATCACCTGGTTCAAAATACCATTGGATGATTTCTGAAACTTCTATCACTTGATGATGTGCACACTCTAAATGAGAAGCCTGTTCAATATTATCGTTCACTTGATGTAGGAGTAATTCAACAACTTGTTTTCTGTATGCCTGAGGAACTAGTTGAGGCCTGTTCTTGAGCGAACCTTTGATTACAAACAAATCCAATTGGCTGTGGCCCGCTATGGGCAATAACATTGCATGAGACCATTTTCGGAAGGCTTTGTTGACTGGAGAGTACAGTGAAATGTAGTGCTCCATGAACACCCCATCACCTGATATGAATACCAGATGGGGAATTGGCAATTAACTGGCACAATCTTCTTAGTGTGCCAAGGCATGAACACTGAAGGTCTCTCTGCTGCTTTTCAGCCTTCGGATATCGAGAAACTAAGAGAGATGCCAAATCAATTTGGTGTTGTAACCCTTCTATTATCTTAACATGATTTTCATATTCATCATAAGATAATATTTTCTTTTTTAACTGACATAGAGTTTTCCATATGTTGAGATGAATATCATGAATTCCATCTTCCGTCAACATCTCTGGAATGTCATACTGAGAGTCAGCCAAAGGCCAAAACATGATTGGAACTTCACCTTTTCCATTTTTTTTCTCATATTCAGTACTTCCTCTTTATCATTTGATGAAGATTATTCTACCTGATTAGACCAGAGTTGGTGCTTCCTTGTTGCTTCATCAGATTCAAAAAGATTGGTAGAGAATTCACTAATCAAACTAGAATATGAATGACCCGGGGGTGGTTCGGAGAATGACCTACATCCTGGGCTATCTTATGATTGATAATGTATTTAACCTGCTAGTGGTAAAGTTTCAGACATGAATGGCCTCACATTTGCAAGTGCCTCAAGATAATAGGGATTTATCGTCACTACATTTTACATTGGATCATTTTCCAGGAAATGTGAATTACTACTGCAGAGAGGACTTTCGCAGCTAAATTCATCATCATGGGGAGGACCACCATGGTGGTTTACATCAAAAGATGAAAAATTTTGCTCCTTGGTCTTCTGGCCACACAGAGGGTTCTTATGGATCTCATGTGAAGATGAAACTTCAAGATTGACCGAATTTTCATGAAGCAAGCCTTCATGAGGAAGTGTCTGATGAAGAACTTTAGAATTAATGTTCCCAATATTGGGAAATAAGGGAGTAGAATTTTTAATTCCAATAGATAACTGTCTGAGGGATTCAAGAACTCCAGCATTGAGCAAGGCCTTATTACAAATTGGCTCTTGATTTCTTGACTATGCTGGGCAGGTCTTCTTCTTAGATTCCTTCTTACTCAATTTAGGAACCACCTGTTGATGAAAGTGGTCATTATGGGAAGGTGTATGTGCCTGCTCAAGAGAAATGATCAGGTTAGGCTGATTATCTCCACTCAAATCAGGTCTATGTGCCTGACTTGGCTGTCTGTATGATATGAGGGAGTACGCCCCACAACCCTCTTGGACTGGAACAAAGGTGTGTGTCTGTTCCGAAGTGAACTGTTAATGTTTCACTCCACTGGTAGGGATAGATTTTCATTTCTTTCCCTGTGATGCTGCTGAAGCTGTTATAATATCCTGACAGGCATCCAGAATATGAGCAGGGATTTTCTTCTGCTCTTTAACCATTGAAAAAATATTCTTGGTGACTTCAGCTACCGAAACGGGGAAATACATCCATTCCATGCTTGGAGTAGGTGTATGGGCCTGCTCCTGTCCTCCTTTTCCTGTCAGTGAATTCTGACAGTACTCATGTGTGGGGGCAGAGAGTTGAGTCTGCCTCATGTTTTTCGCCAGAGCTTTCCGACTGACATATCCGAATGCTACCAAATGAGACTGTTGGTAGGATTGATCAATACTAGCAGGTGTATGTGCCTACTGATTGCACTCCTCCAAACATGGTTGAGGATTTTCCTTCAATACTGACAGACGAGGCTGCTGGAAGGATTGATGAGTGTAGGCATGTGTATGTGCCTGTTTACCAGTTGTCAACACATTGGGTTGGCGGGCTTCATCGTATGTAGTCAGACGAGCCTGCTGACTAGCTGATGATTTATAAATAGGTGTATGTTCCTATCTATAGTACTCTACCAGAATTTCCTGGAAGGATTGGCATGCTGCTTCCAGACAAGTTTGCTGGACAAAAGAATTAAAATGGATGGGTGTGTGTGACCGCTCGTTGCTTGCCACCAAGTTAGGTTGTCGGACTTCTCCAGAGATGGCAGAGATAAGAACCTACTCACTATTGACCAGATTTCACCTCTGGCGGTTCTTCTTTCCTGCTCGGGTTCGAGGAACCTGACCCGAATGCCTGGAGATGATACCCTCATTTTGTTAAAGGCGCACTGCCTCACGAGTCTGGCGACGATTGTTGATGGGATCCCTTGGGAAGGACTCCTGTCACTTTGAATTAATGCCCTGAGGGACCTTCTCATTCACCTCCCTAGAATATAGGAGGGACTGGTGATTGCGTTCTGGGGATAACGACCCGAAATGGTTGGAGACGGTGGTTGGAACCACCTGATTCTTAATCGCTGGTTGTCATTTTTCAGATGACCAGGGTGAATTTTCGACTTGAAGGGCTCATCAAGCGGCCTCCAGAGTCGGGATAGTACCATTTTGAAGGTATTACTTAACCAGCGCATTTGATACCCAACATTGAAGAAGCTGAGTAGGTGATTTCGTCCTCAGAGTGGACAATGATCCAGCAGGAGTAGCAACATAGGTATTCACAGTAGAGGTATTCATAGGTGTGAACTTAAGAGAATCCATTTCTGTAATGAATAAGATCTTGGAAAAGAGTGCCTGTTTGATATAACAGACATAATCAATATAAGTTCAGCCACTACATCTCTTGGATGAGCATATAGGTTATTGATTGTTTTGTTGGACCTCTCATTGATTTTAAATAGGGGCCTAAAAAATAAGAAAAACATCATTTTAACTTGGTTAAGGATTCACATCGGGTTCACCATTTTTTGTTTCCTCTGGAAATGGGGATGACCTCATTGATTTAAGGTTCAAACATTCCAAGTAGTTTCTAACGGGTTTTTTCATAGAACCGGAAACATCCAATGATTCTATATCCATTTGGACCTACTTTCCAAAGGTAAGTGCTCATTATTTGTGAACTGATAAGGCTTAAGAATTTGCATTGGTCGAGAGGATGGGAGGTCAGACTCATCACACCTTTTTGAGGGAAATTATTGTCTACTCCGGGACTCTCTTTATATATTTAAGTTATGTTCGTGAATCCTTATTAAATTACCAAGTATAAGAATTATATTTCCTTTAGAACTTGCAATCAATGATTGATATGTAGGAAATTTATAGAATCTTTTTATATGTATTTGAGGTTATTCATCGATAGAGAATCATCTGTATTTGTTAGAGATTCTTAGTAAATGGTATCCTTTAATACATTATATAAAATGTCTCTTGGTCATTATGATGACCATACTGGTTTTAAAGCCACTCATTGGGGCACTTGAAGTTTATTGTCATTCAAAAGGACATGGATTATTTCAGAGTTAGGATAGTACCTCCAGATGGGCTACCTACATATCCTTGTTTAGAAAAGGAATAAGAACCCACGTAGTTTGAGTAAGGGAATATGATGTTTATGCATGATTGATGGCTCAATGAAAGATGTCATAATTACTTTTACACTCTAAGCTCACGTGAGTCATGCTCGGTGTGAGAAACAAGAGGTATTGGTAAAACCATACAATTGTTCCATGAAATATGCAATCATAAGAAATTATGTGGGGCTTATGTATGTATGACTGACCAAATAGATAGAGATCAGGACTTATTTCAGAGAAGAAGTCCGGGAACAGGGTCCATAAAGGTATATGTGCTTTTATGGAGATTGGAATACTCTAACTTGGGGCTTACTCCTGAGGAAGATTCCCAAATTAGGAGGGGCATATGATTGAGTTTTATTCCTGAAAAGGAAGCCCATATCAAAAGTAAATTAATACTGGTTAAGGGAAATTATGACTGGGGCTTAATCATAAGGAGGAGGCCCAGGTTAGGGAACTTGTGACTAGGACTTACTCCTAAGGAGGAGGCCTAGGTTAAAGGGAATTATGACTGGGGCTTACTCCTAAGGAGGAGGCCCAGGTAAAAAGAAATTAAGACTGGGGCTTACTCCTGAGAAGGAGGCCCAAGTTAAAGGAAATTTAAAATTTGGGAACTTGGGGCTTACTCCTAAGGAGGATGCCCAGATTTGGGAAATTATGACTGGGGATTACTCCTAAGGAGGATGCCCAGGTTAGTGGACTTGTGACTGGGACTTACTCCTAAGGAGGAGGCCTAGGTTAAAGGGAATTATGACTGGGGCTTACTCCTAAGGAGAAGGCCCAGGTAAAAAGAAATTAAGACTGGGGCTTACTCCTGAGAAGGAGGCCCAGGTTAAAGGGAATTTAGAATTTGGGAACTTGGGGATTACTCTTAAGGAGGACGCCCAGATTTGGGAAATTATGACTGGGGCTTACTCCTAAGGAGGATGCCCAAATTAAGAGAATGAAGACTGGGGCTTACTCTGGAAAAGGAGGCCCATGAATAGGAGAATTTGGACGGGGGATTACTCCTGAAAATGGAGCCTAGGTTAAAGATCTTCTCATCCTAAAGGATGAGGTTGAATGAATGAAATATCTAACCTTAGTGACATAAAGATTTGTAAATCACTAGGTTTTGAGAGATTTTCACAGAATTCCTTTCAGATAAGGAATCCAAAAAGGGTACCATGTCAAAGGAAGTGGCTTTAAAGAGGGTTTTGAAGGCTGAATCTTAAATAGGAGAGGTGGATAAACATAAGAGAGGTGAATAGGCAGGAGGGTAACCCAAAAAGAGAGAGGCGCACAAGTCCTGCATGGGCGCGCAAGTACTGGTCGCGCAGGTATACCTGCGCGACACATGGGTACTTGTGCAACGGTCAACCCATGGGGTAGTACTTGGGCGAGACTTGGATCAATCCCTTAGTATTATCCCTAAAGGCTTCCAAAGGGGTGGTGTGCAAGTTCTGGTGAAGGGGTAAGGAAGAGCGCAAGTGTGGCCATTTCCCTTAAGGGCTGTCCAATTAGGCGCGTAAGTGTTGATGAGTTTCAACACTTAGGCCTTGTTTCCTCTGTTTAGATCTTGTATTTCTGGTAATAAATTACCTTAGAAGTGACCAGAAGACTTCAAGAAGAGACTAGGGTGACCATAGCTTAAATCTGACTTTTGGAATTTTTCCATCCTCGAAATGGGGGGCCCACCATGGGTATTTATAGGCTGATGAAGACCCCGAGCGAGAATCAAAGAGGGCGCGCAAGTCACCCGTGTGACCACTATGAGGAGTGCAATTATACTTGCGTGACCATGAGGAAACTTGCGCGGACCAAGTGAGAATAAATCCTTCTTCATGCCTTTGTCTATTTTTTGATGTTTCTTTAAAGGATGAATCACTTTGGAATAAGGTATTTCCCTTTTTCAGTCATTATACTCTGTGACGGAAAGGAGCATCAACAACACCTTACCTATAACAATATATATACTTGTTTTAGATTCCTCTTTCACATACTCCGTCACATAAATATGTCTAGTTTTTCCCCATGAACACCCCCTTGGCCTGTGTATTTGACCCACCACCCTTGGAAGAATCAGTATGAACCTATGAACTTTTGGTGAGAGTGGATCCCACCTTACTGTCTTAGGATATCCTTTCCCAGAAATGCTTCATATGGCCTGATAATCTGCAAGGATGACATGTCCTAGGAGCCTCCATATAGTTAAAACAGTTTGATCATATCACCCAAACTGATAGAAAATAACCTACTGATTCCATGTCGAAGCTCATAGAACTAGTCCTAAAGAAATCTGACCACCCATGCACTTCCTATTCTAGATATAAGATACACTCTGACTAATAACCGAACCAACTGAAGTTCCACTCAACCAGTCTACCCGACTATGTCTACATCATCCAAAGATGAATTATCAACTACCTCCATAAATTTTATATGGAACATGATAATAAACATAAAACTAATATTAGTCCTTAGTCCTAAATCAACCTACAATCCTTAAGGTACTCATAAATTACAAGATCTGGTGCCAGATGCACCAACTCAGCAAAACGGGTAGAATACTCCAGAACGGTACACCCCCTGCTCCAAGGTTAGAAACTCCTAGGTCTTTACTACACATAACAACTCAGGGTAAAAATTATAATTAAATATTATCTTAAAATAATCCCAAGTAAGGTCCTAATGCAACCTAGATTGTATATTATATTCCCACCATATCTTTTTTGGTCCCTCGAGTACATACATGAAAAAACTCACCTTCGAATCTTCATGAAATTGAAGATCCTCTCAATCTACTCAAGATATTACTCATATTATTGCATTACTTTTTCACCATGGAATATAGGTGAATGATGATTAATAAACTCAGTTTCATGATCCACCATACATCTTTGGTTCCTGACACCCACTTGACCTAGAGTCTGAATAGTGTGGATAATAGCTTCTACCAAAGAAGGGTTCACTGAAGGATTCTCCTATGGAACCAGTCTTGTAGATTCATCTCTCAGGTTTAGAATAGATATTATCAGTGAAATTGTCTAATAAAAATAATACAATAAACAATTATATCATGATCAAATTCCAGGAATCTTAGGAACACTTTCAGAATCCAAATATATTCTTTAAATCAACAATAATTTAAAGCAATTTAATAATTCTATCCACAAAAGACATTTACAAAAGGAGAAGGTAAATTTAAATAAACTTACCATATAATTCATTCAAATTACCCTAAACCCCAAGTATCAAACTAGGTAAAAGTCCCTAACCACCCATGGTAACTTGACTTCAATCACATAAGTAAGATGGCCAGGCCCCTTTCCACACCTACTATCTAAATATCGATGGTCCTAACTATTTTCTACTTAAGAAATATAACCAAAATTAGGTAGTGTTAACCCACTTCAAGTTGAGACTTCCATTTGATACTAATTTGTAACATACCAGCCTAGGTCTTCCAAACCATACACCCGAGAAAATAGTCACATGGTTAGGTGAAGCAAGAAAACAGAACAAGGTCTTGTATATAATGAAAAAAGACATGAAACCCGAGTAATAGAAAAAGAAAATGATACAACCAAATCCATAAAATCCAAGCCAAACTAGATACACCTAAAATTATGAATAAATAAATACTAACATTCCTCTATGTGACCAAAAGTCACCTCCAAACCACCCATCTTTGAAGGAAAATACCAAAGGAGAAGCCAACATGCAACAATATTCCCTTTCCTTTACCTATATCTTGCAATAAAACATCTAAAAATGACCCAATGGAAAAATTAGGGAGTGAGAAGAAATACCAATAGGATACCTCCACAGAGTCTGTACAATTTCTAATAATAATAATGCAACAATTTTATCTTTTAAAACAACAAAGAGTTTTACAAAGCATTTTCATAAATCCAATTCATTTTTAAATTATTTTGCCTTTGGTTTTCATAAAATCCTTTCATATTATCAAACAAAAAATATATAAAATATAAGTTATATAAACAAAAAATAATATCCATTCTCCAAAAGTTAATAAAGTAAACACATATTGATGAAATAACCTATCATGCAGATCTATGTGATACAACCTCATATAAAACCTTTGAGAAACATTCCATAATAAAAACAACCATGAAATAAATAACCATAAATGAAAAAGAATCTCATTTAGGACCTAGACTATGAGAATATACATACTACACACTCAAGATCCTAAAAATGAATAATGTTGGATCCAACCAATATTGAGTCCTACCACAATCCACAGATATCCAAAAAGGTTACCACCTAGTGGTTCTACACACACTAAGGCCACTCGTGTCTCTTTCCTGATGCACCCAAGATTCCCAATGTTCTAATTGTCAAAATAAATTTTCAAAACCATGATCACAATTTTATAAAAAATTTTCAAATAAAATCCAATCAGTTTTAGTGTTTGAAAACCCATTTCCAAATCAAGAAAATCCATTTTCAAAGAAAAAACATTTTTGAAAAAAATTTCCTTTCCAATCATTCATTTAAAACACATATCACGTCGAATCAATGAACAACCCAAAATATTTTACCAATAACAATAATAAATTCATTTCATTAACTCATTTTATAGAAACACCTACCTCAAACTAATATAAACCTCACTGCCTTCAACAACAGTGATTGGAAATAATGAGGTTGTCCTTCAATAGATAAGGCATAACAAGAAACTTCAAAGGATCGATAGAAAACATTATCTGATAACAAATATAAAAAACAATCTCATCTAAAGATATAACCATGAATAAAGTAAAGATGAACTAGAAGGGGTGATTACCTGGAGAGAATAATCCCATCCAAAATAATGATAAATCACCGAAAAAATGATCTAGAAGGGAGATAACCACAAAAAATCACCAACGGTGAGATCTAGGTCAATAGAGGTTAGGATGTAAGGATAATGAAATGAAAATCATCTATGAAACCCCATGAATACCAAAACTCATGGAATTTACATGTATATAATCACATAATACATCATGTTATCCAAAAATGATGGAATCGCTGGAAAATGCACATCCTTTTTATCAAAAACCCGATTTTTGATAGTACATTATGTGAACCTACTACACAGTGTGTAAACCCTTCACACCCTAAACCTATTTCATGATATCATCTTAGAAAACATTACACAATGTGTAATACTTATACTAAGTTTAATAACCTAGTAGATTGTAGAAACTATAGTTTTTAAGTAGAAAAACCCAAAAACCCTAATATGAGAAGATTGAGTCATGAATTTTCAATCATGTAACTTTTTATGTTTTAAGTCAATGCACCTAGATATGTTACTTTAATATCCATCTGGCACTTTTATATTCTTTAAATTTTGAATGAATACATCTTTCTTGTAATTTTTTATTGTAAAAATAGCTAAAGGATACTTTCCATTATCATTTTACCGAAAACCATGGTTTATATTCATTGAATCCGAATCCTTATGAGCCTTAAGGTGATCCTTTGATTTAACCTAATCATTAAGAAATGTAAAAATTACATTATCATAGATGTTCTTCTCTATATTTATTACATAATAATTAAAATGTATCAAATTAAAATCCCAAAAAGGAAATTTGAAAAATATACTTTTTTTCTTCCATTATTTTGTTCTAGCTACTTCAGATACTGTACCTCATACCCTTTTACCCCTTTTTAAAATGATTATGTTTTCCAAATTCTTTAGAGACATTAATAAATTGTACCAAGATTTATGAATCAGATAACACCATCAATGGATTTCTCAATCTAATATATCCATTGAATTGTGTCTTGTTAATCATGAATTTATCAGGAGCATCAAGAAATCAGTGATGAAACATAAAACATTATTTTCTACTATGTAGTAATCTTTGAGGTTCAATATCAAAAATAAAAACTAGAAAATCCAAAACAGTATGAGTTTTCTAACCAGATAAATTTCATAGTCCTGGAAAGACACTAATTATCCACATTAAAGAAGCATGCATTTTGAATAGTTTTCTCATTGAATTATTATATGTTTCCATACCACCATCCCATAATTCTTGCAATTATTTTATTAGAGGTTGAAGGTATACATAAATGTAATTTTTAGACTTTTCCTTTCAAGGAATAATCATTGAAATAATGAAATAAGTCTTATTCATACACATCCATGGTGGTAGATTATAGGGGATTAAAACAGCTGTCCAAATTTTATAATTAGGACTTAAAGTACTAAAAGGGTTAAAACCATCAGAAACCAATCCCAAACGTACATTTCTAGGATCCAAAGAAAAGTATGGATATAATGAATCAAACATAGTCCATGATGTTGAATATTTTATATGTATCATAAAACCATCATTATTATCCTAAGAATGCCACTTCATGTTATATACAATCTTAGATAACGCATATAATCTTTGCAAGAACAATTTTAGAAGAAAGTAAAGAAATAAAATTTTTGGAGATTTATTCTTCTATTTATTACTGGGGTTTCATTGATTTATACTCTCATTATTTTTCATTTAATTCCATATTATTTTATGATATATTATAAAATCTTCTTTATTGGACTCTTCTCCCTAGTAAAGCATGAAATCATTAGGGAATGCATGTATCTTTTTTATAATCAAGTCCATGTTTGTTGATAACTTTATTCATATCATAGAATGATTCAAGGATCTTAGATTCAATAAATTCATCATAAAAATACTCTAAAATCATTGAAATTACTTTTTCAATAATTCTATAGAGACACTTGATAAGATATAACTTAAGTATAAAATTCAACTTCAAATACTTGGAACACCCTTTATATAGGTCTTATTTTCTATCTTCAAGTAATTCATAAAACTAATTTTTGGGTCATCGAAGTTCTGAGAAATAATAACCTACTTAGAATCAACTAAAGGTTCTATTGATCTATTAAAATAATCAACATTGTATCATGAAAAGTGAAATGTGTCATTTATCAAATCTTGAACTAAATCATCCCATAGTGTGTCACTTTCTGTTTCATTGATAGAATTTTCATTGTTTTCACTTATCATAACATTTGATTCAATATAAAAAATACAACATATATATCAAACAAGAAATAGTTTCAATATAAAATTATTATATGCTTCATTTCTATTAAACCGTCACTTTAAATTACAATCAGGACACAAACATTTTATTCTACCATCCACTCATCAATTTTCAATTTCATAATCTAAAAATGCTTCCAAACCCTTGGCATAACAAATTGTGTTTCAAGGTAAATTAATACAATTTTTATCTATAGGTATTGTATTTTCATCGTTATCCCTATACATTCAGATATAAATATATAAATATTTAATCAAATAAGTTCAATCAAAATTAAACATCACCCAACTTATTAATTGACTAGAGAAGGGTATTGATTTTTGATAACACAAATTCAACATAAAAATGATTCAATCCAACATTAAAAATATAAACGAAATAAATTAATAAATATTACCACTCAAAATAATATAGTCTAATGTCATGGAATAAGTTCACTGTGCCAAGGAGAGAGGTTACTGTGATGTTAATCGTACTGTTATCAATCCATAATAATACATGAATATAATCCTTCTATTAAATTATCTCTAAATTTTATTCTTTTTCATTTATCCTTTTTTATTTTATATTGCAGAAACATGATTTTCTTTATAGCTAGATTTTTCTTCAATTATTTTTCAAATCAATATTTTTTGTATCTTAAAATAAGAACTTGGCACTGTGATATTTTGTTCATGTGTTTCCATATGCGTCATAACATTTCATGCAATTATGGTTTTACTACATTTTCAAAATCGATTTGAAAATTTGTACTCAACTTAAAGAGAGTAGAACATTTAGAAAGTTTCATGTATTCTGAAGCTACATAGCTTATAGTATGCATTATTTATTGTACTCATTATTATGATTATTTTTTATTTAATATATTAACATCATGATATCATTTTAAAAAAATAACGGTAAATTACACGTGTCTTGTGTTCTTAAACCGCAAGCTAAATGATCAATTTTTTCAAACGTAAACCCCTTTAACAAACATCTAAAACCACTATTCTCCCAAAGATAACCTACAATGGTGCTTTAGGTGGACCTCAATCGGAAATTTATCATTTTAAAAACATTAAAATGATTAATAAATGGGGAAGTCACATAAAACTGAAAGATTGGCCTTCCTCTTGATGAAAATTTGAAAGATTCAAGTCTTACACCACACATAAACAACACTCTTATAACCTATATCATTCCACATGAAATAAATAAATGATTATAATAATTAATATTTTAATTATTGAAAATTAAAAAATAGGAATACTCACTTAAAAAAACATTGAGGTGCATCCACTCTCCAAAACCGTAACCAATTGTCAATGGAGGGTTTGAAATGTAACCCCAACATCATCTGAAGAAAAATCCCCAAAAAACATCACTCAATTAAATATATCTTTATATAATTTAAATAAAAATCTTACAAAAATTCAATCAATCATAACTTCAATGACGTTGGGGGTTTCAGTCAATGAAAAAATGGGAAGAGAGGCCATTGGGGGTTGTCGTCGAGGAGGGGGGGGGGGGGGTCAATGTAAGGTCCATTGAGGAGTAGGGGGGTCAGGATCATGGGGATCGGGGGGGGGGCATCATTAAGATTAGGGGGTTGGGTTCATGGTGGTTTTTGGTGTGTGTGTGTGTGGGGGGGGGTCATGTAGGTAGCTGGCAGGGGTCGGGGTTACGGTGATCATTGTCAAGAGTAGGAGGTCGGTCATGGAGGTCACTGTCATAAGAAGGAAGTTGGGGTCGAGGGCCATTGAGGAGAGGAGGGGGTGGGGTGGGGGGGTTGTTTGCGACTAATGGTATTGGGGGGGGGGGGTGAAAATTGGGTTTTTTAAAAGATTTTGGGTCAGTTTAAATAAAAACACCGCTAAATTTAAAAATAAAAAAATATAGTGGTGGTTATATTAAACCACTGATATATTATATTTTTTTAATATGATTTATTTTGTGGAAATTATTATAACCTCCATTAATAAACCGCTACTAATACCTATTTTTTATAGTGTATGTATATGCATGCATGCACTTGTTTTTGTATGTACCTATATAGATGTATAATTGTAAAAAAATCACATTAATATAGCCGTATGCATGTAAATAATTATACTAATATATTTGTATATACATCTTTATATATATGTGTATGTATGCATGTTTATACTTATTTTTTTATGTACTTATATTTAAATATTCATAATTTTATATATGTATTTATACATATAATTGTTTAAATATATATTCATGTACTTATATTAATATATATTTATGAATGTATGTATGTACGTACTTATAATTGAATATGTGTATGTAAGTATGTATGTATTAATATATATATATATATATCAATATATGTATGTATGTATGTATGTATTTATGTATGAACATACTTAAAATACACACACACACACACACACATATATATATATGTAAACACTCTTTAATTTTTTTATATAAACATATATATGGTTTTTAAAATGTTTGTATATACTAATTAAGTTTTTATATCTTTATTTATATGTAGTGTAACGATATTGGTTTTTTTTCAATGTAATTTCCCTTATTATTATATAAATGTGTCATATTTAGTAATGGCCTATTATGTAAAGAAGATGCACCACATGATATAAATAATGACATCTTATTATATTGAATTGAACATCACATTTAGAGAATAAATATACCCATAAGAATTAATTTTTTTACAATGAGCCAAAAAATAGAAAATAAGACAACTATAATATGAAAATATGGATTTGTTCGATTCTCAAGAATGATCACATTCCTGAACAACATTGTAGAAAAAAAGAAAAATATTCATAATGAAATATTTATTTTGAAAATGAAAATATATAAAACCTTGAGAGAAAATATAAGTTTATGAATAATGAATAAAAGATAAGGTATTTATAGAAGGTAGGGAACTCATATGACCCTTACAAATCTGACCATTGGAACAATAATCTGATTGCTAAAATAATAATTTGAACATCAGAAATAGTAACCCAACTATTATAACAGTAATATCACCTAAATAATTGTAAAATAATATTTATCTATCTTAAAAAAATGAAAATATATCAAATTTATATCATGATAAAAATAAATAACAGTTTTAAAAATGATACAATAAGTGTTTGGTTTTTTGTAAAACACATGTTTTATTTACATTTTCTTGATAAATACAAAAATTTAAAATAATTTATTTTCTTCATAAAATTGGTTTGTAAAATAATATTAAGTTTCATTAAAATAATAAAATAATTTTATGGGACCATAATTAAATTGTCAAAGCATCAAAAAAATTGATTATAATATTAAAATAAGTATTTTTCGAATAAATAGGAATTTTATTTATAAATTAATTTTCTCATATTTAGAAAATTATTTTCATAAAATGTATTTAATTTTTGGAATATACATATTGTAAAATGGTTAGGGTGAATTTTTTCTATTTTTCTAAAATAGTTTATTTTTGGTGAATAGTGAAATATGATAAAATACAGTTTTTAAATTTATAAGTTAAATACATGAATTAATGAATCATGGTTGATCTAAACAACCATTAGTTTGAACTCACATTCACTAATTATATTATATATTCACTATAATCAATACTATTGGTAGTATTGAGAAAATATAATAAAATAATCTATATTATATGAAAAAAACCCCTCTCCCCCCCTTATAAATACCTCCTGACACCATCCCTTCTCCTCACACCTTCTAAAACTTTGAGATAGCCCAAAAGATACACATTTCTCTCCCTAACCCTCATCCACATTTCCAAGGAGTTTTGGTCTCACCAAAAGACCATTCTAAGGATCCTTAAGGGGTGTCGTAAGAGGAGACATACAAAGGAGAAGGTAATACTCTCAAACTAGATTTTTAATATTTATTCCTCCTCATACCCTCCAAATTATATTCAATATGAAATAATGGATTCAATATCACAAATATACCAGAACATTACTGTAAAGTCTTTGGTTTTTCTAGATTAGGCCATTAATTATTTCTATATATATATCCGCATTTTTCCATAGAGTTTGCACAATGCTTGGGTGTCTTGGGACACCAGAATCAATATATGAAAAATATTAATATATTTTAAATCATTTATGTGCACCGTTTAGGTATAAATGGTTTTATTGTTTTTTGGATCCTCATATGGGAAATTTTAGACCATTGTTGATTTCGAAATGCATGGTTTACCCCAGGCATGACCTAAAGTTGGTGGGCGCTGGACGTTCGATTAAGGTAACCATTAATGATTACATTAAGTGAATTAATTAATTAATTTAATAAACCTAAACATAGAAAAACTCTATAAATACATCTCTATGATGTTTTTCAAATTTTATCCACATAACCATAGGATAATTAGAGTAGGAGAGAGAGTTCCTTATTGTCATTGGAGGATCAAGGATTGATGGTGAATCAATTGAGGTAAACAGGGAGACAGACTGTGAACACTGAAGATCTTATTGTCCATCACTAGTGTATGTTTTATTCACCAAATATCAATCCATAATCAAGGTAGAGTTCAATATTTTTTATTTTATACCTTTTATTAAAGATTAAGCATAGATCTAATATCTTCTTTCATTTTTCGGAGATTTCCATTCTCCACATGAGCCCAAAATTGATAGATAATATTGATTTAGTTTTTTTGTAATTATTTAACTTGATTTAAAACCTTGATTTCAACATTATGTAATCCTTATCATATATTTCATCACATAATAGTTTATTCACTTCATTTGTGTGAATTTTTCCCCACTGTTCTTCGCGTTCTTCGCCGTTGATCCATGGGATCATGGTTTGACATTTCCAGGATGGGTTCAAGTGAAATAAAACCCTATAATTCATGGTGGTTGAATTAATGAAATATATGTTGGAGTTTTGGGAATGGATCAATGTGTATTTATGGATCAAGGTGATAGATTCATGGATTGTGATCTAGAGCAGTGGCGATATTCACGACAGTTTCCACACTGGTGATCAGGTTTCAAATTTCCAATCACTTGAGGCTAGAGGTGTTTCCTTCAACCTTGGTGGATTTTTGGTGGTCAAAAAGACATGGAAAGTGGTGGAGAAAGTAGATATGGAATTTTCATAAAGAAAATCAATTTCTAAAATATTCCCGACTATATGCAGTGTAGTTTGGTTTCTTATGGTGGATAGGGTTTTGGATGAGTTAAGTATCACATACCAAGTGACTAAGACTAAACTCCATGTGATCCTACCCAGGTGGATAAGACATATTCTATCTAAACATTCCTAAAACCCCATGTGGTCATACATTTTATGTACCCTAGGGGACACACTGTGTATATGTACATGGACAGCCGATCCGTGCGCCAGGTGTATCTGCCCAGGACCCATGGTAGACATATATGACATGTAACTATGTGGAAACACCATGTATTATAACATGTATTACCAATCTATGTCCATGGGAGAACAAAACCAAGCAAAAAGTCATGGTTAGATGCTATGTGACCCTATGCACACACCATGTACTTCTCTAAGAAACTTCTCCCTCTCATATCTCCTTCTTTGGAACTCGGATTGGGCCCATGAGTAGCTTATCTTGAGTGGTTTTATATGTATAATGTGATGGTATACTTCATTTTTGAATGATAGATATGATGTGAGGTACTCTAAGCATTAATCTTCTTTAGGTGATTCCTGAGTGACGATTGTGATCAGGAAGTATGATCAGAGAGATTCTAAGGTTGGAAACCCCCTATCACAGTTGGATGTGAGTCCCTCATATTCTTCACCCAAGTGGAGTGGTACAACCCCTCATTCTATTGAGGGTGTAGGTCCTCTATCTACTAAGTGGAACTCCCCTAAGGTAATAGTATGTGAGTCCACTATTTACTAATTGGCACCCCCTAACGCACCAGGGTGTGGGTCCTCCATTGGAGATTGGGACCCCTCGGCTGTGGGGTATAGTGGTGAGGTGTGGGTCCTTCACAAATATTATTGTGAAATTATACATGATACTAGGAATTAGAGATTGAACTTTGGATCTGTAGGTAGACTAATTATCATTAGCTGGGTTGTGGAGATGAAGATCCCCTTTATCTCTCACGTGGGATTATTTAGGAGAATTTATGTGTATTGGGTTGAGGTGACTATTGTATCTTTTTATTTCTCCCCTAAGGGTTTTTGGGGAGTCATACTGGGTATATATATACTCACCCCTACATGGGATTTTACTACACGTGTCATGTCTTATGTAGATGATATAAAAAACAGTGGTGATTTGGTGAAGCATAGCGGTACTTGGGTGCATTGACCACATTCAGTGGTTGGACGTGGAGATTAGGAGTTGGGATCTTTTAGTTTCCCCCTTTTTATAGTTTTTTAGGTTGGGAATTTATTTCTGTTTGGGCATGTATTTTTTCCCTTTAGGATTTGGATTTATATTTTCACACTCCGATGTATTCCCAAGAAGCTATTGTATGCATGGTTATAATCTAGATGTTACAGTATTTTATTATTCCTTCGTACTTTTTCATTGTGATGATTGTGTGTGTGCACATGTACTTTATCCTAAGACCTCCCATTATAGTTTATGCCTTATTGGTTCTTGTTTTCTGCCCCTAGCCTATTGTAAGTGGGCTTGGGGTGTCACACTCAGCTTGCTGCCGACCAGGTGGGCCTAGGTGGGTCGGGTCATGACATAGTGGTATTAGAGCAATTCAACATTGGATCAGTGTTGGAGTGAGAAACATGGTGAGTATTGGTTGGTAATTTAGAAAATAGTATTAGAGTGTCTTGAGTGTAGATTTTATATTAGGGAATCCATTTTTAGTGTGGAGATGATGTATCCATTCACAGGGACTTTGTAAATCAGCTTATTGAATCAAAATACCAAGACATCGATTGAAGGAAAAAATGGTACATGAATCATATAGTATTTATTCCTTTGACTATACTTCTTAATTAATCTCCCCATGCATGATCATATAAGCATGGTACATTTTGATAACTTTAAAGATGCCTCCATAAAGTCATCTAGTTAGGATGCTGATATGAGTTCAAGATGATGATCAGTTGAGTGACGAGGCCTCAGTTTAGATACTATCTCATGAGTTATTTCCTACAGGTATGAAAGGAATAGTTCTGCCACCTATTGAGTGGTAGATAGTTCCATCAGACTAGGATGATGATATATGTAGGCTAATCACATTGCACAAGTTCCAATGAAAGTTAGCTAAGGTTTCATAGTGATACCAACCCTCAGGAAGAATATGGTTGGATGAAGTTAGTGACATGAGTGTTTAGTCTTGGTCAAACACTGACTAATAATATGTTTTCACTTGCGTCCAACCCTCTTCTGGGAGTAGTAGGGTTCTAGTAGAGTTTGACCACCCAGAAACATGATGAGGCGAAACACTTGTGGTCAAACATATAGTAGATATTTCATGAAGAATATTATCCTTTATGATTACACTCCATGTAGATTCAATATCTTTTGTGATACAACAGGGTGATATGAAAATTTCCCAATATGCTACGAGGTTTACTAACCTCACGTGTTAATGACTCAACATGGTGCATGATGGTTTCTTCTGGGTGTGGATGTTTGAGTAGGGCCTCTTTAGAGACATCCATGCCAGCATAGTCTTCTTATGCTTGGGGGTTTTTAGTGAGCTATGGTTATAGAGAGATTCATAAAATAGGGTTTCTGGGTGGATAGAGTCAGGAGTGGACATCATGAGACTGAGTCGTCTATATTACATAGCATATATCAGTCATCAAGTCCGTAGTGCAGGAGACCACTCCATTTTTGAATTTAGACATGTGGTTTTGTGTCTTAGGGATTGTGCAAGGGATCTGGTCATCTTGGAGAGGGTCGATGCTATGCTTGTACTGGATGGGGTCACATGGATCACGATTCTCTAACCTTACATATTGAGGAGGGTAGGTAGAAAGTGGATGGACCACCATGGAAAATGACGCATTGTGATCATGGATCTCATAGGCGTGGTCAGGGAAGTCTCCAGGATGCGGTGATGGTAGATTAGTAGGTGGATATTTAGAGGGAGGAGTTGTTAGTGGAGGAAAATTATATAAGCTAGTCCCACCCTACCACCAAGTGCCCCACACCAGGATCAGGAAGCTAGCAGATGGGGACACATGCACTTCTAGGATATGGATGGCTATAACCAGGATGTACATGAGATGATTCAAGGTATTATTTGTGTCTTTTATACTCTTTATTTAGAAATTTTAGGCACATACCTGAATCATTACTTCATCTCCAAGTCTCTTGTGTGATATCTAGAGCTCCCTGTTGAGAACATAGCCAAACATCTTTTTCTAGAGGTTCTGAATGGGTGTGATTCTTTTAAATCGCATATCTTCTAACAGTGTGAGTTGGAGTTCAGTGGAGAGAGTTTCTCATGAGACATATTTTTCATCATAATAAAACCCTATGATTTAATTTTGGGTATATATTGGCTATCTATGATGCATACCCATATTGATTTTTATCACAGGTGAGTTAGATTCCTTCAAATAGATGAGATAATATTCTCCTTTACAAGTGAGAGATATCTCATGGATGAGTGAGTGGGATTTTCAAGAAAGAAACTCCAACCCATCATTCGTCAGTTGATGTGATTATACCTTGGTGTAGCATTCTATTCAGGCATCCAACCTCCTTCAGTAGTGGATTAATACATGGACATCTTCCTCGAATATGTTCCAGGACTACCTCCAAGGTGGAAGATTTAATTCTGCATCAAATTTCACTATCAAGAGTACATTTATATATTAGATGACACATCGTATGGCCCCTATAGAGCTCTAGGAGATGAGGGTGTAGTTATAGGAAATTAAATATAAAGGTTTTATTAGACGTAGTGTCCCCCCTAGGTAGCTTTAATTTTGTGTATAAAAAAGGTGGATAGGATTTTGAGGCTTTGTGTTGATTATCGTTGCCTGAATCAGTTAATAATAATGAACAAGTACCATTTTCATAGGATCAATAAACTCTTCGACTAGTTGAGATGTGTGATTTTGTTCATAAAGATTGATCTCCGTTCTGGCTACCACCATTTGATGGTTTACAGGGATTATATTCCGAATATGACATTCTAATGTCGCTATGGATACTATGAGTTCCATGTGATGCCTTTTGGTTTGACCATTGCCTTCACAGTGTTCATGGATCTTATGAACTAGATATTCCAAAAAAACTTGTACTGATTCATAGTTATCTTCATCAATGACATACTCATTTACTCTATATCGGAGGAGAGCATGTAGAGAATTTTAGGATGGTCCTAGAATTACTCCGGGAGAATTGGATGTATGGTAAGCTCTCAAAGTAAAAATTTTGGGTCCACGAGGTTTAGATTTTGGGGAATGTCATCTTTGATCATGGTTTAGCAGTGTACCTAGTGAAAATTGATGTAGTTATAGTTTGGGAACAACTTAAGACCATGGTAGAGGTGAAAAGTTTCCCTCTCTTGGTTGGGTGCTATAAGAGGTTTTTGGTGGACTTCTCCAAGATTTTGGCCCCTTTAACTACCTTAACATGGAAATGATATCCTTTTTCCTAGAATGAATAGTGTTAGAGATCCTTTATAGAGCTAAGGAATAGGCTGACCAGTTATCCTATGTTGATACTACCAGAGCGGAACGTTGAGTATGTGGTGTTATGTGATGTCTCTGGAGTTGGTCTTGTTTGTGTGTTAATGCAGAGGCAAATAGTTATTTCTTACGGGTCAAGGTAGTTGATACCAGATGATTATAACTATATGACTCACAATCTAGAGTTGTAAGTGGTATTATTTTCTATGAATATGTGGAGGCATTATCTTCTGGGTGGGCATTTTGTTTCTCACTTAAACCAGTAGATTCTTAGGCGCATCTTCACCCAGAGAGACCTTAGTCTGAGGAAAAGGTGTTTTTTGGAGTTTCTGTAGGATTATGACTTCAAGATAGTCTATTATCATAGGAAGATAAATACGGTGGAAGGTTCCCTTAGTAGTAAGTATTTTTATCTCTTGGTAGCAGAGACATCCGAGTAGTTGGTTTCATTGCAACTGACCCTAGTGTAGGGTATGAGTTTCGTTTTTCTTTAGTCAATGGTAGTGACTCCACCACTTATTCAATATGTTGGAGATGCTCAGTTGGGAGACATAAACTATGAGGTTCTACATGACCATATATCCTTAGTAGATGCACCATATGGATTTTATAAAGGAGGGGATCATGTCATCCTTTTCCAGGGAAATACTCCAGTTCTAGTTACGTTTCAGGAGGAGGCGATGAGGGAGTTTCATACTTCTCCCTTCACTATAATTCATAGTGTAAAAAAGATGTAAAGGGACCTTCAAAATCAATTTTGATGGTATGAAATGAGGTAGATCATTGTTGAGTTTCTCTCTCAGTGTCTCACATGTTTTCAGGTAAAGGATGAACACCATGTTTCGATAGGTTTGACACAACCTCTTGAGGTCTCAGAGTGGAAGTGAGATAAAATATATATGGAATTTGTAGTAGGGATTCCATGAATAGTGAGAGGAAATGATGCTGTCAGGGTAATTTTTGATTTAATTACCAATTTGGAACACTTTATTTATTTTAGGGAATATATTTTGGTTGTGAGTTTGGGGTAGTTTCACATTCAGGAGATCATCTGACTTCATGAGGTACCAATGATAACCCTCTCCGATTGTGATGCTAAGTTCACATCATGGTTGCAGAGAGGTCTGTAGGAGGATTTTGGGACCCATTTATAGATGAGACCAAAATTTAACTCCCAAATAGATAGGAATACCAAGAAAAATATTCAGGTATTGGAGTATATTCTGAGAGTCTATGTGTTGGACTTTGGTCAGAGTTGAGAGGATCACTTTCCATTGGTATAGTTTTCTTATAATAACAACTATCACTCTACTATCAGTATGGAACTTTATGAGGCCCTATATAGGAAAACCTATAGGCCACCCTTATGATGTATTGGTATTGTAAAGACATCACTTTTTGGTCTATATATGGTACATGTGATGATTTAGGAAGTACAAGTCACATGCGAGCGTATGAGGATAGCCTATAGCTGTCATAATTCTTATGAAGATTGACGTCATAAGACTTTGGAGTTTGAGTTGGGAGACTATGTTTTCTTAATAGTATCCCCATGATGAGGGATATAGAGATTTGGCAGGGGAAGAAAGTTATTCCTAAGGTTCATGGGGCCATTTGAGATCCTACGGAGGGTTGGAAAGGTTGCTTATTGCTTGGCCTTTCCCCCATAGTTGTACCAAGTGCATGGAATCTTCCATGTGTCACAACTGAGGTGATACATGCTTGACCCTATGATTATTATTGGCTAGGAAGAGATAGATATTGAGGATGGATACACCTTTATTGGGTACCGAATGGTGATCAAGGATAAACCTGAGATGATCCTTAATGGATGGACCATTACTTTAGTTCACGTGCTTTGGTTGCATAGGAGTTTGCATGAGAACTCCTAAGAGCATGATAGTCCGATGCAGACTTAGTACCCCCACATTTTTTATAGATCACACTTTTCAGGATGAAAATCCTTGATTTAGGGTAGAATGTAACAAATCTACATTTATTGGATTAGTTCTATGAATATTTTTATGTATATATCCATATTTTTCCTTGGAGTCGGTGCAGTGTTTGGGTGTCTCGGGACCCCATAATTAATATATTAAAAATATTAATATATTTTAAATCATGCACATGAATCATTTTGGTATAAATGGGTTTCCCATTTTTTTGGGACTTGGATGTAAAATATGAGACCATTATTGATTCCAAAACCTCAGGTTTATCCTAGGGACAACCTAAAGTTGGTTGATGCTAGACATTTGATTGAGGTAACCATTGTGTGGTATGCTAAGTGAATTATTTAATTTAATTAATTGAGTTATTTAATAACCCTAAACCTACAAACAATCAACAAATACATTTTTATGACGTTTTTCCAGGTTTATCCACATAACCCTAGGAGAATTAGAGGAGGAGGAGAGAGAGTTACTCATTATCATTGGTGGATCGAGGATCAATGACGAAAAAATCCCAGTGAACCATGAGACAAATAAAGAACATAGAAAATATCATTCTCCATTTCTAGAGGATGCATTATTCACTAATTATTGATCCATAATCAAGGAAAGGATTATTATTTGTTGTTTTTACACTTTGATTAAATATTAAGAAAAAATTTATTATATTCTTTTATTTTTTTTGGTAATTTTCGTTCTTCGCATGAGAACAAAATTGAAAAATAATCTTGATTCAGTTTTTTTAATTGTTACACCTGATTTGACCCCTTGATTTACACATTATGTAATATTTGGATGAGATCACATTAGACAATGGTGGATTCACTTCGTTTGTGTGAATCTTTCCCCACTGTTCTTCATGTAATTCACTGTTGGACAACAAGGTTGTGGTTTGACATTGTTAGGTAGGTTTTGAGTGTGATTGAACCCCCATATGGTGTTTGTGAGAAATATGTATGTATTGGTCCTTTGGGGATGGATATAGGTGTGTTGTGGGATGGGGGTGATATATTTGTGTATTTGAGATCTGGAGTGGCGATGAGATGCGTGATGGTTTTCGTATGGGTGATAATATTTTTAATTTCCATCCATTAAGGTTGGGAATCAGTGGATATAGGAGTTTCCTTCAATATCAGTGGATTTAGAGTAGTCAAATAAGCACAAATGATGAAAGAGACTGAAGATATGGAATCTTTGTGATGAAACTTATTTTTTACAAAATTATAGAATACACGTTGTGTATCCTAGAGGAACACAGGAAATGTAGTCTGGTTTCTCATGATTATTGGGTTTTGGACAAGTTAAGGATCACATGCCAGGTGAATGGGCTCACATTATTTCTGATCCTACCAGAGTGGCTAAGCCATGTGCCAGTTTCACATGCCCAAAATCCTGTGTGGTCAGACATGTCGTGAACACTGGGGGACATGCCATGTATATGTATGTGGCAATCCAACCCATATTCCAATTATACATGTCTAAGACCATGAGTAGACATACACTCCATGTACCCATTTGGACATTCCAGGTAGTACTATAGGGCTTTCCAAGTCATGTCTAGGGTAGAACATGCATAAGTGATGTAGTGAGGTCACACGCCGTGTGACCCAATGTACATGCCGCGTAGTTTTCCCAAGAACTTCTACATTCGGTATTTTCTTCTTCAAGAATTATATTGGGAACATATGTATCCTATCTCGAGTGGTATTCTATTTAGAACATGATGGTATCCTTCATTGTGTCATGTGAGATATTATGTGAGGTGATCCAAGCATGATGTTTCTTCAGGCGATGCTTTACCAATGGCAGTGATTAAGCAAGATCATCATAGAGATGAAGGGGTATGAAACCCCCTAGTTATATTAGGGAATTGGTCTCCCATAATATTCACATAGGTGGATTGGTACCCCCCTCATGCTATAGAGGGTGACCCCACCATGATGCACTGCTTTATTTCACCCTTACATCAATCTTTTAAATTGGTTTTGTATTGAAAATTGCAAATACAACAAAAAATTTCACTTCCCATATGATTAAATTATTCTATTTTTATCACTTTTAAAAAGGTCAACTATACCTATTTTGGTTATTTCATTATAGGAGGAGGTGATTTGGAGTGTTGGAAATGATGTAGAAGAAAAATGGGCAAAACTGCATGGAATCCCAAAGACATATGTCCAATATTTTACATGTCCCACAAAATAAGTAGATCCAAACAGGATGAAATTTTATGATCTAATCCAAAAAACATTTGGATACAACTAATCACAAGACACCAAATCCTAATTCATCTATTTGGTGTCCCAAACGAACTTATTTTTCTAGAGAACCGAATATGCATGGAGTCAAAAGTTAGGTTCGGTATTTTGACAATATCTCCCATTTCGAATGTCCAATGGATTCACAATTTGACATGTTAGTATTAAAGATGACAATTTTTTTTTAGTTTTTATAAGTCGAGATAATACCATTTACTATCCCAAAACTAGGACACAATTGGTATCTAAAATTATAGGTTCCCAAAACCATTTCCCATTTTTGCTATAAAAGGACACCATGTAAACCTCATTTGGGAGTTAGACCAAGGAGTGAAGTGTTGCCATTTTGAAGTTCCATAGGAGCCCTCTCATAATATTGTAGGTTCTAGAACTCCTTATACTCAAAGGGATATCTCTTGAATAAATGATCCCTTCATCGACACCTTCTTATCCTTCTCATGTTGTACTGTTTGTGTTTTCATAATAAACTTTTTAGTTTATCTTTTATTACTTCTACTTCATCCATTTTCTTCTATTTTCTTCTATTTTATTCTTATTTAATATTACTATTTGGTTTGGAAATCAAGAGTAGAAACATTATTGGGTTATACCATTTCCACGACCATTGAAAACAATGACTACACCGCCCATGGAAGAGTAATTATTATTATTAATAAATCTACCTATAACCTTATTGACTTAATTATTTTGAATCAATGAGATACTTTAATTCACATATTATGATTTATGATTTTTGTTAAATTAAATGAAACTAAGAAATTAATTGAACAATTCATGAAAAAACACATGAGGTGGAGTAATGTGTGAATTATGAGAGCGAGACCTTAATCGGTGAAACAAAACCATAAGGGATAAATTTTTAGAGTTAAAATATAATCCACAAAATCAATTCATCCTCAATTACATAGTAGGTATGATCCCTAATTCACCACTGACCATAATCTATCCTTGGAAATACAATTAATATAGGGTGCTACAATTTCATGTTCCAAAACTATCCTAGGGTTAAATTCATTTAATATTTGTGGTTAAGGTAAATTCTAATAGGGTAAGAGGATTAAAAAATTAGGGGATCAAAATTAAGTGGATAATAATATAAATGATAATGATTAATAAGTAAGTGAAGAGGTAGAGTCATATCAATTACGCATTTTTAAAAATATTTTCTAATAAAAATATCTTCTCGTTGTGTTTTCTCAATCACTTTTTAAAAGAAAACCAAAATATAAAAATAAAATATTCTTACAGTATACATATTCTATATTTATAAATGAAAACCCCCCATATTTTTAATTAGTGTGGTTGTATTATTTTATTTTATTTTCAAAATACATTTAATATGTTGATAAATTTACTTCCACCTTTGAGTGATGACCTTGTTCAGCCAATCTATTGTACCTAAGAAGTAAAAAACTTACATATCATTTGAAAGTTCCCATGACAATATATTTCAAATTGGAATTGTTTTTTGGGAGGAACGTAATTTATTCAACCAATTAGATGATTTTTTTATTTTCATTTTATTTTTTTCTTATCTTCTTTCTAATTTCTCAATTTTTCTTTTAATATTTTTTTTATGTTTCTCTTTCTTGGGAAATCTTCTCAAACTTATTATTATTTTTATTAAAATCCACTTTTCATCATTTTATTTTTCTTTCATTTATGAAATTAACTAATCCTGAGAATCTCTTAGATCTTGTCCCTACGATTGAATGTAGCCTTAGGGCTTGAATAAGATAGTCTCGGTCTATGAGAAGTTTCAAAATTCAACCAGTTGGACAAGTACTCCATTATGGTAACATAGAAATTGAAAAAACTTATGAATTATTCTTAAAACAATTACCTATCGATGAAAATAATAACAATGAACTTAATCAAACCATTCAATAATTTTCTGCACTAGATATTAACTATGAACCGAATTTTATTGCATACCCAAATATCAAATCAAACTTCAAACTAAAATCTAGATTGATACACCTTATTCTAAAATTTCATGGCCTCCCTAGAGAGTATCCAAAAATAATTTAAAGTAATTTAATGTGGTTTTCTCAACCCTAAAACCAAGAATTATATCTAAGGATCCAAAAAAACTAAGAGAATTCCCATTTTCACTTGATGAAACTACGAAGGATTGGATGTATTATTTACAACCAGAAGACGTAACATGTTGGAATGATTTTAAATTTATTTTCTTACAATGATTTTTTCTTGCATCAAGGACCACTTCAATTCGAAAGAAAATCACAAAAATGAAGAAATCACAAGGGGAGTCAATTTATAAGTACTGGGATAGATTCAAGAAGTTGTGTTCAAGCTTCACACATCACCAAATCAGTGATAAAATAACCATCCAGTACTTCTATGAAGTCCTCACACCTATGTAGAGGAGCATGGTTTATGCTGTGACTGGAGGGGAATTGGTTGAAAAAGCACCCATATCTGCACGTGAATTTATCAGTAAGATGAAACAAAACTCCCAACAATTTGGTGACTGAGGTACACCACATGAAAGAGGAGTACATCGGGAAATCCCATATTCTTTTGAAAATAATTTTATTGATATCAAGTTGAAATAATTGACCAAAATGGTGAGACAAATTTATTTGGATCAAAAGACACCCCAACCCTCTCCAATAAGGACTTGTGGAATTTTCACTGAAACATACCACCCAAATTATTGTCTCTCCTAACTACAAGTGACATAGGATTGCATAAAAGTATTCCCTAGGAGACTATATCAGAAGCAACAACATCTACATCCATAAAAGAAATATTATTTCTTTGCACCAACATACAACCAAGTGTGGAAGGATCAACCAGACATGAGGTATGGTTCTAGGCAATAATAAAGGAAACCTTTTCAAAAATAGTTACAGCAGCCTTCCCCTTAAAAATAGGGTTTCCAACATCCCCAAAGTATATTTTATGCTCAAAAATTAAGAATCCAACAACAAGGGAATACCCAACCAAAGGTAGATTCTAACACAGATTATCTTTTGAAACAAATTGTTCTTAATCAATAGAATGAGATGAAGATTCAAGGTTTGAATTTGAGGGAATTGAAGACAAAAATGAGAGATATTTCTACCACCCTCTATAAAATGGAAAGTAATAACTTTGGAAATATACCTTCTTAGCCTACTCCAAATCCCAAGGGGAATGTTGGTGCCATCACATTGAGAAGTGGGAAGTAAACAACTGATACATCTTCACCTATCATTCCACCAGGATTCACCTCAACTCCAAAGAAGCCCCATTCAAGAAAAGATAATGGGAAACCCAATGATAAAGACAATGGTAATAAAAAAATTGATTATATTCCTCCTAGACTCCTTCTTTTTTCAAATATATTCATTCAAACCAAAAATATGGTTGAAGAGGTGATGCAAAAAGAGGTTTTGGACACATTCAAGCATGTTGATATCAACATCCCTCTACTTGAAGAAATTATGAAAATCCCAAGGTATGAAAAATTATAAAAATAACTTTTTACCAATAAAATAGGGTTCATAGTAAATGATTGGATCGATCTTGGAAGAAATGTGTTAGCACTCATTACACCAACACAAGCGATGCCAAAAAAGTGCAAGGATATGAGGACCTTCACCATCCCATTCACCATAGGGGAGTTACAATTTTATGATTCTTTATGCGATTTGAGAGCTTCTATAAATGTGACACCTAACTATCTATTCTCTTCTTTATAGGTTAGTGAGTTAAAGACGATGAGATAAGTGGTTCAGATGGATAATAGAGCTATAGAATATCCAGCGGGAGTCCTTGAGGATGTAATTATTTCAGTCAGAGATATGATATTTCCCTCACATTTTTACGTGATTAACATGAAGTATAATAATTTAAATTCTCATGCTTCCATTATATTAGGTAGAAACTTCCTAAAAACTGAAAAAGTAATCACAAATTTACATGATGGTACACTTTATATGAATTTTAGAGATGAATTTGTGATATTTAATGTTATGGACTCCATAAAGTACCCCTTATAGGACCATTCTGTTTTTGTTGGCTCCCATTTTGAACCAACAAGTAAAAACCCCATGGATTTTTGTTATCCTATTCTTAGAGAGATTATGAGAATTGGTTATATTTTGATGTATAAGAGAACTTCCAAAAATGTTTCTAATTCACAAAACATATCTTATATTTGATTTTAAAATGGATTCATTTCTTGATTTTGATCATGTTCACTCTAGTTATGACTTACCTTTTGAGTATGCTGATGGATTTGATTCATTATTATATGACTTTGATGATGTTTATTCTGGTAATGATGTTTATTATACACATATTTTAATTCCATAATTGTATCCATCCATAATACACGCCCCTT
The DNA here is from genome assembly GCA_963277665.1 of Viscum album. NCBI lineage: Eukaryota > Viridiplantae > Streptophyta > Magnoliopsida > Santalales > Viscaceae > Viscum > Viscum album. Next base: position 74,467,205 of record OY728163.1, on the reverse strand, counting down.
AATTATAAATCAATCCATTTCCACTAAATATCAAATACTCATAATTTTTAAGTGGTGGGAAATTACCTGTTATCATCGCTAACAATATCCCTTTTGGACATGAAGAAAAACTTTTGAATATTTTAAGGGAGAACATCAGGGAAATTGGGTGGACCTTGACTGACATATCAGGTATTAGACCCTATATTTTCATGTATAGGATTATTTTTTGAGTATGGGGATAAACCATTTAGGCAGCTTCAAAGGAGACTTAGTCCAAACCTTTTGGAATTTGTTAAAAAAGAAGTTGAAAAATTGCTTGAGTCAGGTATAATTTATCCCATTTCAGATTTCCAAAAGGTAAGTCTTATTCAGGTGGCGCTTAAGAAAAGTGGTATTAATGTTGTTAGAAATGAGATATAGGAGTTAGTTCCAATGAGGGTGAAAAATAGTTGGTGTGTGTGTATTGATTGTAGGAAACTAAATAAATCCATTCACAAAGACTATTTCCCCTCCCATTTATTGATAAAATGCTTGAGAGATTAGTTGGGAAGAAACACTATTGTTTCTTGGATGGATTTTCTAGATATTTTGAGGTTCCTATAGCTCCAAAGTATTAGGATAATACAACAATCACTTTTCCATTCAGTACGTTTTCATACCAAAGTATTCCATTTGGACTATGCAATGACCTAGGTACCTTCTAGAGATGCATGGTGAGTATTTTTTTTGATTTCATTGAGACCTATATAGAGGTATTTATGGGTGATTTTATAGTTCATGTATATTCATTTGATGAATGTATCTTTAGTTTCAAAAAGGGTTTGAATCATTGTAATGAGAAGAACCTGGTCTTGAATTTGGAAAAGTATCATTTCATGGTAGATTATGGTATTGTCATAGGGATTATAGTGTCAAGACATGGAATAGAGGTTGATAGATCTAAGGTAGATATTATTTCATCTTTACCTTATCCTTAATGTGTGTGTGATGTTAGATCATTCCTAGGTCATACAAAATTTTATCAGCACTTCATCATAGATTTTAGTTAGATTTATCATCCTTTTCCATGATTACTTAAAAAGGATTATGATTTTCTATTTGATGATTCTTATAGGATTTTATTTTATGATATAAAGAAGCACCTAACCACTCCACCGACCATACAACCCCCACAGTGGGACATTCCATTTGAGATTATGTGTGACGCTTTAAAATTTTTAGTTAGAGCTGTCTTATCACAGAGGGTGGAGGGGAGTTCACATGTGATTGACTATGCCTCGAGGACAATGGATTCATCCCAATAAAACTACACAACCATAGAAAAGAAGTTTTTTTCCATTATATTTTCTTTAGATAAATTCCATTTAATTTTATTAGGCTCTAAATTAGTTGTTTTTTCTAACCATGTAGCTATGAGGTACCTCTTGAAAAAGACAAATGTAAAACCCAAGATTATCTGATGGATGATCCTTTTTCAAGAATTTTTATTAAGATAAATGAAAACAATAGATCATAAAACTTTCTAGCAGACCATATGAGTAGGATTACTCACACACACTAGAGGATGACACCTTGGACCATGTACCACTCCAAGACAATTTCCCTGATGATCATCTTTATGCACTATTAGGTACACATCCTTAGTATGATGATTTAGTTAACTATCTGGTTGCCTCTAAAACTACTATAAATTTAAAGAAATATCAACTTAAAAAAATAAATATGGATTCTAGGTTTTATGTGTGGGATTATCCCTACCTTTAGCGCATGTGTAGTGATCAAGTTATTAGGAGGTGTGTTCCTGATTATGAGTTTGAGTCTATTCTGCATTTCATCCATACACTTTCTTGCAGAGGAGACATTGGACCCCAACGAATAGCTAAGAAATTATTGGTCTCTGAATTATATTAGCCTAGATTATTCCATGCTGCTCATGGGTTTTGTAAGTCATGCTCATGTTGCCAACAAACTGAAAAAAATTCGAGGACAGACGAGATTCCCCAACAACCCATATTATTCTGTGATATTTTTGATGTATGAGGAATTGATTTTATGGGTTCTTTTCCATGTTCATTTGGTTTTTTTGTATATTTTAGCTACCATTTATTATGTTAGAAAATTTTTAGAGTCCAAGGCTACCAGGAATTATGATTCTCAGGTTGTAGTCGATTTTTTCAAGCCAAATATTTTTTGAAGGTTTGGAGTATCAAAGGCTACCATCAGGGATCAGAGGACACACTTTTCCAATTGAAAATTTTCTTCCCTCCATTATAAGTATGATATGACATGCAAAACATGAACACCATACCACCCCAAACAAATGGATAGGATAAGGTTTCAAATCAAGAGTTGAAACAAATTTTTAATAAGACCGTGCTACCTAATAGGAAGGATTGGAGTAAGCACTTGGATGATGCATTGTGGTCTTATAGGATGACATACAAGACTCCCATAAATATGTCCCCATTTCAAATTATTTTTGGGAAATCATGTCATCTCCCAATTTAAGTAGAGCATCGAGCTTATTATGATATAAAGAAATGCAACATAGATTTAGACCAAGCTAGAATTCAATGGAAGCTTCAAATTCAAGAGATTGAGGTGATTCTATTGTCATCATATGATAACTCAAGGCTCTATAAGGAAAGATAAAATGTGTATCATGATAGAATGATCAAAAAATGGGAGTTTCATGTTGAAGAGAAAGTCATACTTTATAGTTCACGAATCAAACTGATGCTCAGTAAGTTGTGTTCTAGATGGTTAGGTCCTTATATTGTATCTAATGTCTTTCCTTATGGTGCAGTGGAGATCACAAAATAGGACACCAGAAAGTTATTTAAAGTCAATGGGAAACATTTGAATAAATACATTAAAGGACTTACCACCCATGTAGTAGACTTCATCACACAATATGCCAACATCATTAATTGAGAATATGAGGTTGTTCCTAACCCTTTCACATTTATATTATTTTTTCTATTTAAAATTATGTATTTCATGTGACCATATCATAATATAAGTTCACATTGAGATAAATACAATATTTTAAGTGTGGGGAGGGGACACATTTTTTGGGTAGATATTCAAGATTTTCATTTGTGTTTTTTGTGTTTATTTTCTGTCAAGTTTTTGGCTAAATATTTTTTTTTAAAAAAAGAAAAAAATTTAAAAATAAAAGAAAACATATCTTGTAACATGTTCATTTAGATATGATATATATAGAAAATTCATGTTTTCAAAATTCATTGGTGGAATGATAAGAATGGGAAATATTTCATTATTAAGGGTTGTTTTTTATAAAAATGGATGTCATTGATGATATGATTAGTTGTCTCATTATAAAACCTTTTATATTTTGACACCATTATTTGTGATATTAATTCGTGGTAATTTTTTTTTATTTATTTCTCCAAATTTTTTTTCACGAAATCATGAATTTTGAAAATTTTCATACTCAATTGAAGGTATAGCCAAGTTAATAAAAAAATAACCTTATATTAATGGTTTATATATATATTCATTTCTATTATAATCGGTTTTATTACTATACCGAATTGATCTATTTGTGTGTACCTGATATCTTACAGTTGTACGCCCTTTAAAAAAATAAAAATAAAAAATAAAATATATATATATATATATATATTATATTAATAAATAGGGGAGTTATGGAATGAACAACACAATGGGATATCTAGGTCAGGATATTAATGTTTGAATTTTGGGAATTCTTAACTGAGTGGGTCTTGAAATTTGATTATAAAGGAATATAGAACAAGTTTAGTGAATTAAACCAAGTAACAAGAATTGTTTTTATTGACCTGAATATACTGAATAAAGGGTGTATATATGAGCTTGAAATTGTTGCAACCCACAAAATTAGAGAATTAATGGAATATTAGACCCATAACTTGTTTCTCTATGTTTAATTCTATTAATCTCACTAGATTTTATTCTGATACAATTTATGAGACAATGACTTTAAAATTTATTAATATTGACCCTTGATGGGATTATTAATTTTCTTATATTAACACTATGGATTGAGGAATATTAACATTCATATCTTGTCACAATTTTTTTGGAATACATGATATGAATTTTTTCCCAGGAGTGTAAAAGGGTAAGTGTGGGGGTGTGATCACACCATGATTCACTACTTTATTTCACCCATACATCACTATTTTAAACTAGTTTCATATTGAAAATTAAAAATATAATTAAAAATTTAACTTCCCATTTGATTCAATTATTCAATGTTTATCAATTTTAAGAAATGAAATTATAATTGTTTTGGTGATTTCATTGTAGGAGGAGGTGATTTGGAGGGTCAGAAATGATGCAGAAGAAAAATGGGCCTAACTACATAGATTCCCAAGGACATATGTACACAATTTTACATGTAATGTAGAATTAATGCATCTAAATGGGATAAAATTTTATGATATGATCCAAAACCTATTGAAATACAAATAATCTCAAGACACTCAATTCCAATTCCTCTATTTGTTGGCCCAACCAAATTGATCTTTCCAGAGAACTGAATCTGTATGGGGTCAAAAATTAGGTTTAGTATTTTGATAATATCTCTAATTACAGATGAAAATGGCCACCCAATTTTACATGGTGGTAGTAAATATTCCTAAAAAACCTTTTTTATTTTTTCCAAGTTGAGATAATTCCATTTACTAACCCAAAACCGAGACACAAGTGGTATCTGAAATTCTTGGTGCCCAAAACCACTTCACATTTTTGATATAAAAGGACACCATGTGAACCTCATTTAAGAGTTTGATCAAGGAGTGGATTGCTACCATTTTGGAGTTCTAGAGAAGTCCTCTCATAATCTGGTAGGTTATGTAACTCCTTATTATCATAGGGAGATCTCTTGAAGAAATTATTCCTTCATCGAAGCCTTCCTCTCTTTCTCATGTTGTAATGTTTGTGTTTGCATGATAAATTATTTAGTTCCTATTTTATTTCTTATATTTAATTTTTTTATTATGTTTTATTCAATTTTTTTATTCTTTAATCATAAACTTTGGGATGAAAGTAAATATTATAAATGTTATTGGGTTATACCCTTTGTGTGACCTTTGCGAATGCAAAACGTTTATACAATGACTGCACCACCCATGGAAGATTAATTTTTCTTAGTAATCAATCTACCTATAACCTTATTCACTTAATTATTTTGAATCATTGAGCTACTATAATTCACATATTTTGATTTATGAAATGATTTTTTTAAATTATATTAAAATAAGTAAGAAATTGAACAATTCATGCAAAAACACATGAGGTTGATTAATGTGTGAATTGTGAGAGCGCGACCTTAATCGGTGAAACGAAACCACATGGGATACATTTATAGAGTTAAAATATAATCCCTAAACTTAATTAATCCTCAATTATAGAGTGGATATGATCCCAAATTCACCACTTACCATAATCTATCCTTGAAATGATAATTAAATCAGGGTGCTAAGATTGCATGGTCAGAATCTAGCCTAGGGTTAAATTCATTTCATCTTTGTGGTTAAAGTAAATTATTATAGGGTTAGAGGACTAACAAATTAAGGGATCATAATTAAGTGGATGTTAATACAAATGATAATTATTAATAAGTAAGTGACGAGGTAGAGTCATATAGATTACACCATTATAAAAATATTTTCTAAAAAAAATATCTTCTCGTTGGGTTTTCTCAATCAAATTTCAAAAGAAAAGAAAAATAATAATAAAACAATATTTTTCCATCATACTTATTCTAGATTTATAAACATAAACCACCCATAATTTTATGTATTGTGTTTGTGTTATTTTATTTTATTTTATTTTCAAAATACATTCAATATGTTGTTCAATTTACTTCCTCCTTTGAGATATGACCTTAGTCATCAAATCTGTTGAACTTAAGAAGTAAAACAATTACACATTATTTGAAAGTGCCCCCAACAAAATCTTTTAGAGAGAATGAGTCCTATTTCTACTGTTTGGAAGTATCATAAATTACTAGGGTGTGGTTCTTCTTTATTTTGAGTGGCATCCCCCTGACACACCATGGTGTGGTTCTTCCACTAGAGATTATTCCCCCTCGGCTATGGAGCATAGTGGTGAGGTGCAGTTTCTCTACACAGATTCTTGTAAAGTTTAAAATTATGTTGGGTATTATATCTGGACCTTTGTAGCTATAGTTATACTAATCATCCTTAGCTGGGTTGTAGATATGAATATCCATTTTCTATCTCACTTGGATTTTCTTTTGAGAATTTATGTTGATTGGGTTGAGTTGACTATTGTATCTTTTTATTGCTCTCTTTTTAGTTTCTGGGGAGTCATACTAGGTATGTATATACTCACCCTTGAAATGGATTTTCCAACACATGTCATGCATTATGTAGATGAAAATAATATAGATGGTGACTTTAGTGAAACATAACAGTACTTGGGTATATTGACCATGTTTGGAGGTCGAAATTGGAGATCTGGAGTTAGGTACTCTCAGTTTTTCCCTTTTTTTAGTTGTTGTTAGGTTGAGGCACCATTTCTAGCTGGGTGTGTATTTTTCCATTTTATGATTTAGATTTATATTTTCTTAATCTAATATATTCTCTAGAGTTCATTTCATGCATGGTTATACTCTATATATTTCAGTCTTTTATTATTCTTTGACACTTTTTCATGGAGATGGTTGTGTATGTGCATGCATGTACTTTAGGATATGGACTCCCATTATAGTTTGACTTTTATGTGCTTTTTTATATACCATATCCTATTAGAGGTGGGATAGGGGTGTCACACTTAGTTTTTTTTCTGGCTAGGTGGGCCATGCTGGGTCAGGCCGTGATAGTTATTATGTTAATGGGATATGAATTATCAAACCCCATTTTATTTTATTCTAAAATGAAAATGACTATTCCTATTACGGTGGGTTCACCGCTTCTATGAGTACTTAGTTATTCTCCAACATATTCATACCTACTTAAAAAAATAATATTATGGTTAAATATGATGAGAATAAATATATTATATCTTATTTACTATTCTGTAATGTATTAATAATCATTGAATTAAATAAAACCAATCTAGTTTGTGATGGTTGGTAAAACCACCTAAATGAACTAACTGTATAATGATAAAATTTATTCTAAATGAATCATATCTATGTTAGAATACATATAGTTATTTGGTAACATTTAATATTTTTGAAGGATATGAATATCACTTCATTTCACTTTTGGATTTATAGTCCCATTTGGCAAGAACTTATATAATTATCCACAAACTAAAGTGGATTTAAAACCATAAAATAAACACCATTGGGAGAGTAGTAATGAATATGGTGTCTTAACAAAATGATTTTAAACAAAAATAAACTATTAGTAATAAATAAAATATAGAATAAAAATTTTCTTAAGAAATTATTTATTAAATTTAATTTTATCACTTGGGATGTTAGGTGTTCGTACCGAGCGAGTCAAGGACTTGAATTATGGAAACTTCTGAACCACCCTATTTTCTTTGGGTTATGACTCATATATCTCTACCTCAATTTCTACATTTAAGTTTTTTGATGAAAAAAATCCTATATTATGTATATATATACCTTTCATATATATCTAATTTATTCTTGTTTTATTTTCCGGGGATATACAAGATCTTAAAGTTCTCTTCCTAAATCTTGCTTTTATATAAACCCAATTTAAGGGAACTTTATATTTCTTATGTATTGTTAGGAACCACCCAATCATTTTTTAATCATAAATGGTTTTTTTAAATAATATTTATTTTATAGGGAACCCTCTTAGTTAAATTTTGGTTTTATGAAAAATATGATGCACTTACCATTTTTAAAGATTACTTTACATTTTTTTTAAAACCTCACTAATGAAGTTCAATTCCAAAATTACTTATCCAATATTTCTCATAATTTTTTTAAATAACTACTTATTTTATACCTTATCTTATTTATACAAATACGAATACTTAAAAATAATTCATTCCTTCCTCTCTTTTGAATCCTTATGAGATATCCTTTGATTATGATTTGAAGAAAGATTATTCAGTTCATTTATTTCCATGGGTATTTCTCATGATTATGACTTATGTTTGATTCCCTTATGTGGAACACATATGAATGTACATGTTATTATTAGTGTTACTAAATATCACTATAATTCATTTGGTAATTTTTATATCTCATGGGATGATATGTATTAGATTAGGGAGTAAACCAAATCCATTATGGGACTCTTTCCACCATGTTATGATGTATTATAAGAGAACATTAACTTATTATTATGATTTAATGTATTTTTTTTTCTAAATTTCTATTATTACATGATTCTATGATTCTATCTTATTTATGTCACGTCTCTATGTGATCATTCATGTACATTTTCAATTATGATATCATGTTATGCCATTTGAATCATATGTTATGATTATTTATCATGATTATTCCCTTATTGGGATTTATAACCGACCCATTTTGTTTATGTATTATCTAGGTTAACTTATTCAATTTTTGAAGATAAAAAAGATTTAGGATCTCACTATGGAGATTAAAATAAAGATTTTGTATTTCTGTTTCATGTCAAGGTTTTATGTACCTAGTATTCCTAATACAACATGACTTTGGATCATTAGGTTGTACTTATTGGATATTTATGTTAAAAATCATGTAATAATATGTGTAATAGCCATGGGTCACTACATGAAAGTATAAAATATTTATTTGGAATATGTAGTGTATATTAAAAATATAATATAAATCTATATCATAATGTTTGGAGTGTCATTTTTCACAACAAATTTACATTAATATGTATGTACATACATATATCAATATTTTTTAGATATATTTATTTATAAGCTCATATAAAAAACGTAATTAGTATATATAGTGTATAAAAAAATACACTATAATTTTATAGTGTAAAATTTACATTATATGTATAACTATATATATGTTTATGTATATATACATATGAATGTACTTATATGTATGAATATTTTTAAATAATTAGATTAATATGTATATATGTAATTATATTAACATATATGTACATATGTATGTACATTCACACAAAGACACATAAAATAAATAAATAAATATAAATATATATATATAAATGTATACTTAATAAATTTTAAATATATTTATCCATATGTAAGTTTTCTAGTAAATTTTTTCTATATAATAAAACACGCGGTAAGAGTTAAAAAAATATTCTATAAATTTACAGGGAAAATCTATGTTTATATATGGAAAAATTAAATTCCAAAGTAACTTATCAGATATGGGTTTAAAATCATTCACATCGATTTCTTGACCACATTAGTTTTGAAAAATTGAAATTTGGATATCATTTGCATAAAATATATTAGATCAAGGTTTATTAGTTTTAAAAAATGCTTTCTTGATAGAGGAGATAACATGGGGGTTAATGGATAGTGGTATGCTATCTTTATAGGGTATTTTGGGTAGTGTGTTCATTTAAATGGATGGTTAAGATGGGTTTTTACACATTATGAAAATTGATATAAAATTGATAATACCAAATAGAGAGAATGGCGATATGAATATTGTATCCCATTTGTAACTTTTTTCTAATCCATGTATTTGGATCTAGTTACCTAGAAATTTATTAAGAAATGTATTAAAATATTTTATTTTAATTTAAAAAATTACCACTTCCCTAATTCAATTTCTTTTTAGTTTAATTATTATTTTCTCTGTAAACTCAAGTATTATGCTTTGATTGTGGTGAATAACATCAATTCAATTTGAAAGTTGCAACATGTTTGAATCTTAATAATGTTTTTTTAATTTAGAGTTGAAATTAGACAGTTTTTAAAAAAATGGGAATTATATGATTAAAAATTACAAATTAAGGGTTTTTATTTGTTTTTTAATATTTATCATGTTCCGGTATGTTAGTGATTGATTTACCTAGACCCATCTCTAATAATGTGACACACACATGTCATTAGTCAAACCGACCCAATGGCCTTCAAGAATTTTTGATCCCCCTTTTTTGGGTTTAGATGGAACCATTACATCACACATAGGCCCAGAGGCATAAGTCCCAATACACAAGATGAAGACCCAAAGGCACAAGGCCCAATATATAAACCGAAGGCCCAAAGACCATACTACACTAGAACATCCCCTCCCCAAAATTTTCATTATTGAAGGCGCTTAAATCACCACATTTCGTGGATGATTACCTAGCATTTCTCTATGCAGAGCTGCATGGTGACTAGTACCAATGGTGGTTTCCATAGTCTCTCGTTCTTCCAATCCCATTAAATTTTCTCAATAGATGCTATTTGATTTGAATCCTCTTATAGGGCCTGCTTTGTGTGGTCCACTTGGATTGCTTCATGGTCTTGTATCCCCAAATCCCATAGGTTAGAGGTTTGAGGTGGCTTAGAGGCCCTGTGGTTCGAAGGAGAATGGTTAACTGAAGGTTCATTATCCCATAGGCCCAAATCGGTGGCCTATAGGCCCAAATCAGATGATTTGTTTCAACTACTATAGTACCACTACAATGCTGCTATAATACCCCAGAAATATCACTCCATCGGGATTTGATATTGGGTTTTTTGTAGGATTAAAGGGTGTTTTAACCACTTAGCTACCTCCCTAACTTCAAAATAAAATCATGGTAAACATGTAGGCCCAAGGACTTGACCCTATAACTTTACCCTCACCCACAAACCCTTACCACCCCATCACTAATGGTGGGGATTCCCACATGTCACTGCTACATATTATTTTAAATTATTTTATCTTATTTCAAGTCAATTTAAAATTTTAGAGAGTTTTATTTTAAATTTTATATAATATGGAAAATTTTCCTCTTAGCATAGTTAACACACATAGTTTAGAAAAAACATGTGGTTATGCTCACATAAGGAGGTTTTTAGTTCATTTGGTTTAGTGCACGATTGGTCTAAATGGGTAGTGCATGGTCTGTTACAAACCCTAAAAAAACTAGTATAAATCATTTGATACATTTTTGTGTGTATGGGTACTATTGTACGACTTTTTCATGGTTAGTGGGAGCTATGTGATGAGTGTGTAGGAGGCTCAATAGTTTTAAGAGAGCGGTTTGACATAGTTGGAATGTAGTTTAGAAACCATGTGGCCAAATCTTGTAGGACTATTTTCTTATGTGGTTATATCCACATATTTTATTCATGGGTTTGAAACCATGTGGTGAAACCATGCAGGGCCATTTTTATTAGATGGTGCCATCCCAGCGGTAAATGCATGGCTGGGAAAACCATACGACCAAATCATGAAATCAAACCAGATTTCATTTAAAGGGGAAATTAGTCAATCCACCTTGTTCTCTGAATAATATGGCCCATATTTTTCTTGATCCTTTCTTATAAAACCTAGTTCCATGAAGGGGACCTCTATAAGAGTTGGTGTCCTAGAACCAACTGGTTTTATTTTGATTACACGGATATTTAATGTATTATTACATATTATTCATTGTTCTTCATGACTATGATGTAATAATTTCATAGAGTATTTGTTGCATTTATAAGGTCATGGAATTTCCCCACTATGATGAAAACCTTGAAATGCTATAACAATATTCTTAAATATAGTTCTTTGGTTGGATGACATACTATGATTGGACACATAGCATGAAGACCGTCAGGTGTGAGTACTCGTAAGAAGATGATACTTCCTCTCATAAAGTTCGCACTTGGTAATCTTCAAGATAGAAGATTATGAGAACATACCCGCTAGTAAGAATTTTTCATGTTTTAGTGTCATCAAATATTTCTATCTACGAGCATGTGTAACGATCCTTAGACTTTTAGATTATCATTAACACGTTTCATGACTCATGCACTTTGATTTACTTATGAAAACCATCATGCATGCAAATCGCGAATAGTAAGGTACATTGGACGCATCACAAGTGGCATGGTATTAATGGATATGTTGAGGAAGGATTGTCCCTTCCATTTATGGAAGTTGATATCTCGGCCCTTTGATTGAAATAGAACCGTCTTGCGAAATTCCATATCCATGGTGTAACAATGAGTTAATTTCATGTAGTCAAAGAATGATGTATCAAGCATAAAAGTTTATGACACTATCATGAAACCTTCTTGATGATATATTTCAACAAAGGGATTATATTACACGCTCAACGTTCGTATGTGGATTTCATTGTTGCGAATTTACGTTCTTTCTCTTGGGTGACCTAACCCGTTTCTAGATAGTACACTTGAAATTTATGCTACCCCACCTAATGAAAATGAGAAAGAATCATAGAGGGTCACACACTAAGTGTTTTTGGTGGTCTCAGTTAAATTATATTTTAATTTAATTAATGAAATAAAAATTATTCTCAAGACCGTGGAATAATTTAATTCAAGTTAAAATGATCGCATAAATTAAATAAAATATATTTATTTATTTTATTGAACATTTAATAAATATTTATTTACTAGTTTGTAAATAAAATATTTATTTAAGATAATAAATAAATTATTTATTTATTCAAGTGTTCAATAAATGGAAGTGGAGTTCAAGTGGACCATGGTTGGTCCGGTAGAAAAATAATTATTTGAAAGACGGTAAATAATTATTTAACTAGTTGGAACAAGTTAAAATAGAAATGACACTACTATTATTTTGTGAAGCATAATTTTATTTTATAATTCCGTTTTGCACAAGTTGGAGCATTATGAATAAGGACGCGGTATTATTATTATGAGCATGGGTTTTCTCTAAGTTCTTGAGTGTATTTAATTGTTTCTATGCAATTAAATATTGTAACTAAAATTCTATGTATATAAATAGACAAGTAGGCCTATTGGGCCATACACCACACCACACACTTGTTGAATTGAGAATTGGGGAGCCCAAAAATTTCTCTCTCAAATACTCTTCTCTCCCCTCTTAAGAATGAGAGATGTTCTTCAAGGCTGAAGAACAAACAATCATGAACGATCGGCACAACACACTCGCTTCGCCACGATAGCACCCGGAGAACGAGCAGTGTCAATCAGAGTCCATAGGAGCACGTGTGGATCACCGCTAGAGGTATTATAGTTTGGATCTTACCATCACAACGAGATAATCTGAAAGGGTCATTCCAGACGATCAATATCATCAATGAAAAAACTACCCAAGATCCAGGAATTATTTTTATTTATGAAATTAATTAAATTAATTATAAACATGATGTGCAAGATCATCTCTAAAGTTTTGAGGCCTATTTTTACTTTATCTAAATATTTGATTATATTCTATGGAGACTAGATTTCATTGTTGTATTGATTCCAGAATAATCTTTTATCATGGTAAAAATAAAATTTAAGTGCCATCCCAACCACACTTATGCTGCACCCGGAACCTTGAAGTGGTATCAGAGCTTTTACACCATGGTTTATAATTATTTAAATATTTTGTTGATGAATTACGCATTTAATAATTTAGTTGTTTCAATTCAAGTTAATCATTCTATAAATATGAATCTCGAGATCTATTCCTCCTCTTTCATTTCTCGTTCACCTTACAGAAACAATCTTTTCTTTTAATTCTGATTAAAATGAAATAGAGTATCGTATTCGGAGGTACTGAAGCTTCCTAGCCATACAACACCAGAACACACATTGTGTATTCGATAGTATAGGCCATGAAGTCAAGATTCAATGCATTGGACTGACCCGACAAACCAAGCCGTGTGTTGGAGTCTTTATAAGTATTGAATGACTCTGTGTGTTGACTAGGAACAGGTGGCACATGGTTTTCAGATACATGCCATATACCCCAAATGGACACAACATGTAGTCCCTTATTGTTAGAGTTAAACAGTGTACCCCGTACATGGCTAGCCCCGCTGGAGACCATTTAATGAGGAACTACACGGCGTGTGGCCAACTGGACACACCGTGTACTCTAAATATTTCTGAAGTACTCCCGCATGCCATTTCCCCTTGCATGTACTTCAGATGGATGGTGAACAATAGTACATTCCATGTAGTTGGAACTAAACACCGTGTACTCATCCAAAATATGTGGATTTATTAAAATTTATTATTATATTATACAAACCCTTGATATGTGTACCATCGTGTGGGTGTAAAGCTGAGGCGCAATGCGTGATAGGTGTTTTATATATATGTGTTTAATTTAACATCTGTGTAATGTTCATTTCTACTCATTTGGTAGTTATGAATAGGAATTCAGGGGGTTACCTCCAAGGTACAAGTTACATAAAAATATAATTTTAAATGAATTTATTTGTTTAAAATTACGATGGATGATAATATCAAGGAAATTCAGAAAAGGATTTAAGATAAAAGGATTGATTAATTAAAGATGACGATTAAATAATCAAGCATGATTTATCTCAAACAATAATGATTAAAGAATTTGATTCTGGTTTTATTTATGCATAAATATCGTTGCATGTATGGATGATGATGATCTAGACCAAGACCTTTTTATGTGGATGGCTTCTTTTAATTAATTTATTTTAATTAAATTTTTAAGCCTGTGAGCCTTCTCCTCATTAATATGTAGGGCCTATGTGCCCCAGGTTTCTTTTATGTAAAACCCACTTTTACCCCTCACATACATGTGAGTTAAAAAAAGGGCATATGTAATGTATGGAACTCCAAAGCTAGTGGAGGCGGTTCAAGCTGGAGACAAGACGAAACCAATCCCAGGAGATACAGAGGTGGACAGGTGGAAGCTATAAACATGAAACCAAAAGGTTCAAGGTGTTTCTCCCCTAGGCCATGGTTAGTTTATCAACTGCTAGATAAACTAACCATTATAAAATCTCATGATCATGCCATTTACTTTATTTTATTTCTATCATTTTCATGGTTTATCATTATGGATGTGTTGTTACAATCACATAATTAATGAATTAAATAAGCATGCAAGATGGAACTAAAATAAACCAGTCTTATGAGTAAATATTATCAAGACATGGATAATCACTTAAGTAAGTTCCACTTAATATTAACAAGAATGTGATAATAAGAAATTCACACATAAGAGATAAAAATCCCTCGAATAAAATATTAAGTCAGAATAAGCATTCTATTACTTGATTAAGGGAAAAACTCAATAAAACTATGTGTTTGACCAACCCATGGTGGGACACTTAATTTTATATAGGAATCCCTTATGAAAGGTTTTGGGTTGACTTAACCATATTACATTAAGAGGAGTATCCCCTACTAGACTTGGTGTAATATTGGAGGCAAGTGTTGAGGAAATCCAAAGTCTTGATTTCAGGATTGGGGAGTCCACTCAACATATCATGGAACTGCAAGCTTGCAGTTGGCAAAGAACTGCATACCTAAATACCTTCTAATAGCTTGACCAACCCTTGCTGGGGTTATGTGAATGGTAATATGGATCCTTTCCACTAGAATGACATGGAAACTGGATATTAAAAAGTTTAATGGTGAGGGCCATTGGGACTTGAAAAAATAGTGGGAGACTTAATAAAATTTGTTATTTATCATAAAATGTAATCAAGAAAGTACTAATGATCTGATCTTTTAATTGTAGAATAAAAATGAAAATCTCATCAACCACACTATCCCTACAATCAATTCTGGATAAAGATAACATCCTCACTGGAAATAACTTCCAGGAATGGTTTAGACACCTTTGGGTTATCCTACGCGATGAATGGAAGTCTTACGTGCTAGAGTCATCATTACCTAATCCGCCTGCAAAGGAGGAAAGTGATGAGGATTTCCTGGTCTATGAGAAACATATAAATGATGTAGTCAAAGTTCAATGTTTGATGTTATCTTCAATGTCTTGTGAGATCATGAAGTCTCATGAAAATATGGATGCTTATAGCATACTCGAGCACCTATGTAGTCTTTACCAGGAGAGAGAAAGACATGAAAAGTTTGAGATCTCTAACGCACTCTTTTAGAGTAAGCTTGGAGAAGGTTCCCCAGTTGGGCCTCATGTAGTCAAGCTCATTGGCTACATTGAGGGACTAGAGGTTCTAGGGTTTAAACTCCCTGAAGAACTGGGCATCGATCTCATTCTCGTATCACCCCCTCAGATCATCTCTAACTTTTTTGTCAATTTCAATATGAACAACATTGAGAAGTCTCTATATGATCTTATTATCCTCATTCTCTAAGTGGAAAAAGATATGAAGCATGAAAAGCCTTATGTCCTTATGATGAATAAGAGGAAAGGGAAGGTGAAAATATTTAATACCAATGGTTCTTTATGACCTTCCAAGAAAAGGAAGATCAAAGGGGAGGAAAGGGAAGAGGAGGATGTTTGTTTTGCATGTGGTAATAAGGGACACTAGAAGAAGAACTGGACCCAGCCTAAGAAGCAAGGGGAAGCTTTAAGGGCGTTTTTTATCCAATGCAATATATTTGTTTCTACAAATTGGGTATTAGATAAATCCCGTGGTGCTAACATATGTATCCAAATACAGGAAAAAAGTATATTCCGAAAGATTTATCGAGGAGAGGTAGATCTACGAGCAGCCAACGAAGCCAGAATTGCTGCTGTAGATATTGGATACTACCACCACACATTTCCAACTAGGATGATCTTGGTTTTGAAGGGTTTTTTTATGTGCCTTCTGTAACTAAAAACATAATTTCTGTATCCATACTAGATATAGATGGATTTATTTTCAAGTTTGTAAATGAATGTTTCTTCTTTTATAGAGATAACATTTGTTTTTGTAGGGCACATTTATACAATGGTATTTATGTTTTGGATTAACCAAACCAAGTAATAGAAATCAATGACAAAGATACTTTACATGACTCATACCACACCCAACTTTGGCCTCACCAGCTAGGTCATGTAAACGAGAAACACTTGACAAAGTTACATTAAGATGGATTTTTATATTCTTTTGAACTAAAACCACTTGGTGTATGTCATGCATGTTTATAAGGAAAAATGACCAAAGCCCCATTTGGTGGGAAAGGTGAAAGAGAAAAATATCTTCTTGAATTGGTTCATACCGATTTGTGTGGACCATTTCCAGTTGAAGCAAGGGTTGGGTACTCATACTTCATAACTTTTACTGATGATTTTAGTAGATATGGATATATCTACTTAATGAGGTATAAGTCAGATTCCTTTGATAATTTCAAGGAATAAAAGAATGAAGTTGAGAACCAGCTTGGTAAGAAGATTAAGAAACAAACCTTAGACCGAGGTGGGGAATATCTTAATAAATACTTCATTGATTACTTACGAGAGTTTGGGATCCTATAAAAACTCACTCCTCTTTACAAAAATCAATGGAATGGTGTAAGATAAAGGAGTAACTACACCTTGTTAGACATGGTGAGATCAATGATGAGTCATGCAAGTCTTCCATTATCCTTTTGGGGGTACGCGTTACAAACATTAATACACATACTAAACCAAGTACCAACTAAATCGATAAATAGAATTCCATATGAGTTATGGAGTGGAAGAAAATCCATGTTATTGAATTTACATGTGTGGGGGTAGCGAAGCATTTGTTATGGCCTCTTCAGGTAGCAAACTCGCACCCTGAGGCAAAAAGTGTACCTTTATAGGATACCCCAAGGAAACAAGGAGATATTAACTATAAAACCCCTCAGACAAAAATTTTATAGTGGAAATACATGCCATATTCCTTGAGAGGGAGAACATCTCCAAAAGAGATAGTGGGAGAAAGATATACTTCAATGAAGTTGAGGCTCAAGGTATACAAGAGTTGGTACATGACTATTTTCTACAAAGCCATGTGGAAGAAGAATTTGTTCCAGAGACACAAGTACTGCGTAGGAGTAAAAGAGAGGTTAGAGAACTGGAATGGTACATTTTTATAGTTACCGATGATGGTGACTCATTATTAGTTGATAATAATGACCCTCTAACCTACAAGGAAGTAGTAAGTGGCACAGATGTTGCCAAGTGGCAAGTAGCCATGAATTCTGAAATGGATTCCATGTACCAAAACCAAGTCTGGATTTTGGTATATTTTCCAGTTGATGTAAATCCTATTGATTTTAAATGGGTATTAAAGAAGAAACTAGACATGGAAGGAGAATTCAGTACCTATAATGCACGACTGGTTGCAAAAGGGTTTTAATAGCATCAAGGAATTGACAATGATGAAACATTCTCACCAGTTGAAATGCTAAAATCCATCAGAATTCTAATTTCCATTTTAGCTTAACATGACTATGAGATTTGGAAAATGGATGTCAAAATATAATTACTTAACGGGAACCTTCAGGAAGATGTCTAAATGAAACAACCTGAAGGGTTTGTAACTCTAAAGGATTTTAATAAGGTATGCAAGTTGTAGAAATCCATTAATGGATTAAAGAAAGCATCTAGGTCATGGAAAATTAATTTTGATGAAGCCATAAAATAATTTGATTTTATCAAGAAATAATGTGAGCCTTGTGTCTACAAACGGTTTAGTGGGAGTGCAATCATTTTTCTAATAGTATATGTTAATGACATATTACATATTAGAAACAAGATACCAGTATTAGAGTCTATTAAGGAATGGATGAATCAATGATTCTCCATCAAGGACTTGGGCAAGGCATTATATATTCTTGGGATCAAGATCCATCATGATAGATCTAATAGATTGCTGGGCCTAAGTCAAAGTACATACATTGATAAGATATTGAAGAGATTCAGTATGGAACAGTCCAAGAGGGGATTGTTGCCAGCGTCACATGAAATTCATCTTTCCAAGAAAATGTGTCCTCATACACATGAGGATATAAATATAATGTAACACCCCAAGATTCAACGGTACGCTTCCCTTTAAATAATACAGTAGCGTGTGTTGTACGCAACTTCGAGTTCTAACACACCACAACCAATCAAACTAGCCGTTATGAATAGTAATACCCACTTTTTGAAATTTTATAAATTTTATCTTTCAAAATGGAATTTATTTTTAGATTCGGAATATCGAAATTAGCTTAGGGTGAATTTTGGGTATTTTTCTCAAAACATTCAGTTTTTGATGAATAGTGAAAAATACTAAATTTTAATTAAAAACAACTTTTTTAATCAAAATAATTTATAGTGCTAAATTATACTATTGAGTAGTTTTTAAGTATAATTAGATTATATTTTTACCATTTAATCCAATGTTGGTCATTGGATGTAATTTCACATTTAAACTGGACATAATCAAGTATCAATCTTTTGATAGTTATTATTTCTTAAAAACACGCTTTATGTTTTGACAATGCGAATTAATTTTAAATTAATTTCTGCCACTTATGTGTTTTGAATTTAGAAAAATGGATTAAATATTTAGAATCAGGAGGTCCTAATTGTGTAAATAGGTAAATTTTATTTCTATACATTTTGAATAATTACTTCGGTAAATATTTTATTTACCATGGTTAAAGGGTAAATCCGGTAAATAAGGGTAAACAAATAATATTATAATAATATTAAATTACCCAAAAACATGTTCTAACCTTATTTTATGATACATGTACAACCATGGTCATACTTGGGTCGATTTTGGGACCACATGGAGCCACTTGTAAGTGATAATGACACTTTATATTAATTAAGTTAAAGTAAATACAAAAATGACATAAGCATATATCTTTTAGTAAAACAATTTTTACATAGGGTTATATATGTTATATATTCGACTATAAATATTAATTAGAAATATACAAATATTTCCTACATAATGGTAATTTATTTATAATTTTTAGATATTAAATAATTAAATTTATTTATGACACAATGATGATGCAGTAATTACCTTATTAATAAAAGATTAAAATAATTGATATTATAAATATCCAAATAAATGTAATTTGAGACTTTTTATGAATTCCACTAATTTTATAGGTTAATATGACATGTTATGGTTGGTTAGATGAATTTTCTTAGAAGTAATAATGCTGTAATGAATTTAGTGAAAACAAAATACCAAATAGTGTCAAAATTGACATAAAAGGTTTTTTAAAACAAATATTATATTATTAATTAATATTCTATTCCTAAAAATCCAAGGTTCCGAAAAATGACTTATATAATGATAGGTATATCATTAATGAACCAATTGGGGTTCTCTTGGTAGTTTATAGTAAGTTTATTAACCATATAATATAAAAATACGAAGAGACATGGTAAATGTCAAACTATTTAACTAAGATTTAAATCTAAACGATAAAGTTAATATAGTGACCCAAACCTATCTAAAACCTATTGTTTGAGTGTTTTTCGACACATAACCACCTTATCTTTTAAATAATTCATTTTTTAGCTATTAGAAACGTAACATGATTTTATTATAAAATAATATTTCTAGCATTTCCTAAGGTGCCCCTCACCCCTCTTATAAAAGGTCACTCTCCATTATCTCTAATTAACACTATAAAAGCCTTTTGCCTCAGCCAAACCATTCCCCAATACCCTATAAATTGTCCTACCTTAATCATAGAGGCATTAATTTAGTCATAAAGCCAACCTAAGGAGACCTTTTGATAAAATCAAAAGGAAGAACCCAAAGAAGAGGTAAATATTTCATCACCTCTTTCAAGTTCCTTTCTTCTCCCACTTCCTCTTTATTTGTTGTTTACATTATAAAATAATAACTCTAGTATCTTCTATATACTGTGATGTTATTATAAATATGTTACAACCATATTCATTATTCTATCCATCCTTTGAATGACATGTCACCATACATGAGTACGTACGACTTACCGTCTCCACGTCGTGGTGTAATTGTTATTCAATAGATTATTATTTGGATGGGTATAATAATGACGTGTAATTGATTTAAATAATAAATAAAACATGATAATGATTCTGTATATATTATATACCATCCAATTATATATTATTTTCATATCAAAATAATGATATTGTCGCTCGTGCGTACGTACGGATTACCGTCTCCACGAACGCGATGAGATTCATTCTCCATCGTATCCATTCAAGACTAATTTTAATTAGATGATTGAAAATAAGGTTTAAAGACTTAATATAATTCTGAATATGAATAAGATACCTCCTATCCATAAAAAACCTTACGTACATAACAAATCATATAAAGGCAAATGAATCAGTTAACACCCGAAACGACGATAATACCAATATATTATTAACAAAGAAATGTTAAAAGAACATATATGATATCATATTAATGTGTATGATTATTGTATAATTTAATAACAATTAGTTTACCATTATAAAGGAGGTTAATGTACCCTCGAACAAGGAAAATTACAAGGTAAGGGTTAATTTTACAATCTCTTTATTATCTGAGGTTGTTTTTACATAAGTATCTACTGTGACATATTTATCATCCACATACATATTTCTTAAAAATGTTTTTCAAAACATTTTTACTATTTCCTAGACTATGGGTTAAAGACATTTATACCCTTGTTTGATCTTCGATGTTTTGAAATGAATCTTTCCATCATTTTCTAAACAAGGTAATTTATGACCTTTTCGACAAAATTAAGGTAAGAATGTCTTTTCTTTAACTTATACGGTGGGTGAGGCTATTTTTCATTGTTATAACATCATCAAAGCTTCTCTTACAAGATTATAAGAATATTTCCAAATTAAATTTTTTCTCTTCTAATTATATGAATTTTAAATTATTTAAAAATAGAAAGAGAAATTTCTCTAAAAAAGGTTTTGATTTCATCTATGTCAATATCCTTTAATGGATTTTAAGCTTATTTGAAGTTTATTTATTATGGTACAAAACTTCCATATTTTATTGAAGGTTTTTTGATATGTTTGACTATGGATGTGTTCTTTTTACACTATTCATGGTTTATTGATAAAGTATTGACATTTCGTATGCTAGTTTTAATACGAATGTTTATGTTATGTTTAAAACTTTTCATATAAGGAATGCATTGGACTTAGTATGTGATGGGTGGAGCCCCCTATAGCTCCTCGATGCATCGACAGGTCTCATGAGACAAACTAGTGTCTTGGCACATGGCCTTGACAAAATATTGTTTGTAGTCTTGGCACAAGGCCTTGACTATGTGGTTATGAAGTCTGGAATTATGCATTCTATCATTATGAAAGTGACAATTGATATTGCATGTGATTATTCGACTAGTAGAATATCCATGTGAGTAAGTAAATGGAATTATTTTGATTTATATTTTCCATATTATTATTAATTTTATGTTGAAAAGGCTTTTGTTTTAGTTTTATACATTTCCTTAAATGTTTATGCATATTTATGACAGTTTTCGCTATATTGTTATTCTTACTGATCATATGATCTCACCCCTTTCTATGTTTTATTTTTCCCAAGATACGAAGAACTATATTATGACTGACTTGAAGGGATAATCTATGGGATCTCAATGTTTTCTATGTAAACAATGTTGTTGTAGTTTTCCATTTTATGATGTAATGTAAATCTTATGAATGTATCTATTACTTCTAAGGATACTAAACTAATCGGACTTTCGAGAATTGATCTTTTTTTATCATGACAATGATACGTAATAATGCACCAACTATGGGTAACTGGGGTCGGGGCATTACATATAATTTCAAGGACTCCATATGCATCAGTGATTGGGTCAGTCATGTATGTCACGCTATGTACTAGGCTAGATGTTGCCTATGCATTGAGTGCAGTAGGTAGATATCAAGCTGACCCATGTGACCACCATTGGATGGAAGTCAAGACTATCCTAAAGTAACTTAGGTGTACTAAGGATATGTTCCTAGTTTATGGAGGAGATGAGAAACTAGTCATCAGAGGATATGAAGATGCTATTTTCCAGACTGATCAAGAGGACATGAAGTTGCAAACGAGATACATCTTCACTTTTAATAGAGATGTGGTGAGCTGGAAGAGCTCAAAGAAGAGTGTGGTCACAGATTCTACAGCAGAGTATAAGTATATCATAGCTTTTGAGGTAGCTAAAGAAGAATTTTGGATGTGAATATTACTCTAGGAGCTAGATGTGATACCTAGCAGTAAAGATCCCATCACACTGTACTGTGATAATAATACAGCAGTGTCTCTCGCAAAAGAGACAAGGTCACATCAGTGGAAAAAGCACATACTTCAGAAGTATCATCTCTTGAGGGATTTATCTAAGAGAGGTGAATTTTCAGTAAGCAGTATTTATATATAATACAACATGGCATACCCCTTGACTAAAGCCTTGACTCAGCAGAAACATGATCATCATGTGAGGTCTAGCGGACTGAATGTCGTAGGCAGTTGGGTCTAGTCCAAGTGGGAGTTTGTAAGAGTTGGTGTCCTAGGACCAATTGGTTTTACTTTGATTACATGTATATTTAATGTATTATTACATATTGTTCATTTTAATGCATGACTATGATGTAATAATGTCCTAGCATATTTTTTGCATTGATAAGGTCATGGCAGTTCCCCGATATGATGAGAACCTTGAGATTCTATAACAATATTCTTAAATATAGTTCTATGTTTGGATGACATACTATGATGAGACATATAACATGTATAACATCAAGTTCCAGTACTCATAAGTAGATGAGACTTCCTCTTATGAAGTTAGCACTTGGTAATCTCTAAGATAAGAGATTATGAGAATAGACCCACTAGTAGGAATTCCACATGTTTTAGTGTCATCAAATATTTCTATCTGCAGGCATGTGTAATGATCTCTATACTTTAAGATTATCATTAATATGTGTCATGACTCACACACTTTGATTTACTGATGAAAACTATCACGCAGACAGTTGGCGGAAGTAGGGTACATTGGGTGCGTCATGAGTGGCATGTTATTAATGGATAAATTGAGGAAGTATTTGTCCCTTCCATTTATGGAAGTTGATATATCGTAACTTTTATTAAAATAGAACCGTCACGTGAAATTCCATGTCCATGGTGTAACAATGATTTTATTTCAGGTAGTCAAAGAATGACGTATCAAGCATAAAATTTGATGACAATATCATGAAACCTGCTTGATGAGATATTGGGACAAATGGGTCATATTATATAGTGAGAGTTGGTATGTGGATTTCATTATTGTGAATTTACGTTCTTTCTATTGGGTGCCTTGACCCTTTTCTAGATAGTACTCTTGGAATTTAGGCATGCCTGCCTAGTACCAATGAGAAAGAATCCTAGAGGGTCACACAGTAAGTGTTTTTGGTGGTCTTGGTTAAATTATATTTGAATTTAATTAATTAAATAAATATTATTCTCAAGACTATGGAATAATTTTATTCAAGTTAAATTGATCACATAAATTAAATAAAATATATTTATTTATTTTATTGAACATTTACTAAATATTTATTTACTAGTTTGTAAATAAAATATTTATTTAAGAGAATAAATTATTTATTTATTTATTCAGGTGTTCAAGAAATGGAAGTAGAGTTCGAGAAGACCATGTTCGGTTCAGAAGTAAAATAATTATTTTCAAGATGGTAAATAGTTATTTAACTAGTTGGCACAAGTTAAAATAATAATGACGCTGCTATTATTTTGTGACACAAAATTTTATTTTATAATTCTGTTTTTTGTAGGTTGGTGCACCATGAATAAGGATGAAGTATTATTATTATGAGCATGGGATTTCTATAAGTTCATGAATGTATTAAATTGTTGTTATGAAATTAAATATTGTAACTGAAATTCCATGAATATAAATAAACGAGTAGGCCTATTGTGCTATACACCACACCACACGCCTGGTGAATTGAGAATTGTTGAGACAAACAATTTATCTCTTGAATCCTCTTCTCTCCCCTCTCAATAATGATATATGTTCTTCAAGGCTGAAGAACAGGCGATCAAGAACGACCGACGCAAGACTCTCGCTTCACCGTGCTAGCACCCGGAGAATGAGCGGTGTTGATCGAAGGCCATCAGAGCACGTGTGGATCACTGCTAGAGGGATTCAATTTTGGATCCTTAAAAGCACAAAAAGATAATTTGGAAGGGTCATTCCGGACGATCAACATCATCAATGAAGAAAAGTACCAAAGATCCAGGTATTATTCTGCATTATGAAATTAATTAAATTAATTATAAAAATGATGCACAAGATCCTCTCTAAAGGTTTCAGGACTCTTTCTTCTTTATCTAAATATTTGATTATATTCCATGGAGACTGGAGTTCATCGTCGCATTGATCCCTAAATAATCATTTATCATGGTAAAAATCAAAGTTGGGTGCCATCCCAACCATGCTTCCACTGCGTCCGGAACCTTCAACCTATCCCCCTTATTCTCTGTTCAAATTTGTGGCATTCTTCCTCTGATTTTAAGCTCCCTCTCAAAGTTAATCCCTATTTTATCTTTATTTTATCTTTATTCTTCTTCCTTCTCTCATTTCTATTTGTCTCAGATGTATCCCACAAACCCTAATGGCCTGTTCGGCTGTGGCTAGGGTTTTTTGTGGCTGTAAATTATGAGTTTTTGTTTCTAGGGATTATGAAGGGAATATTCTCTAATATATAATCTTTCACCACTATAGGAAATTTGTTTCAAAATGGTTTTAGAATGATTCTACTTGATTCAAGGTGGGTGTTTTGGTGTGTTTCCTTTTAATTCCATTCCATTGAATAATTTGGAATTTAAAATCCTTGTTTTATTAAATTAAGCATATAGGTGATAGTTATGGTGAAGTTTTTAGTTACTTTAAAGGGTATATCACTTGGTATAATGGTTTAAAAATGGTTTTTTCTTGGTTTATAAAGCTTTTGTTAAGTTCCAAGTGTTTTAAGTAATTCCTAATAAGATTGTTTTAAATGGAATCAATGTTTTAAATTATTTAACCATCTTTAATTCATGAATTGAGTGAAATGTAGTTTAAATAGAAGTTCTTTAATTTCAAACAGTTTTTCATAAAGAGAAGGTGTATTCTAAATGGTTTTTAATGTGATTATAAATGGTTGGTTTTAAAGTTGTGTTTGAAATTAGTTTTTTTGAATGAGAATAAAGTGGTTTGTCACTTAGACCATATTTCAAATAATCGTTTAGAACTTTCAAGTGGTTTTCTCTAATATGTGAGACCCTCAGTTGAGTTCCTTGTTTTTGATGTCCTGATATTGATTGAGACCTCATTAGCGATATTTATATTGTTTTATGCTTGTTTATGCTAATACATTGGTTGTAAAAATTGGTTGTTTCTTGTGAGGGTTTAGTAGGTGAGTTGATATTTATTGTAAATGTTTTATGTTTTTAAATGATATTTGTTTAGTATGTTGTTTCTCACCTTCCCTTTGTCTTATCAAGAGAACCTAAGTATCTAATGAGATATTTGGATTCATGTTGTATTAGTGCAGTGTGCACACACTAGCTTGTCCCCTATAAGAGTTGCACCCTCTTGGGGGTTTATTTTGTACTCAGTGGCCCTAAAGGGAGTATTAGGTCTGTTCTGGTTTCACTAGAGGGCTCTTATATAGAGTTGTTTTGAGGAGAGAAAGTCCTGTATCATTCTATTTAGAGCACTATGAGTTACCCATGATGCTATATCATTTTTAGGATGATTTAGGGATATCGCACCTTATGCCTTATTTTTTATCCACGACCCTTCATTTTTCTATGGTACCATTTCTTTAGTTATCCATTTTGACATGTTTATTTGGTTTTTTGGTGTCATGTATGATTATTCACTATTTTGGTTATGGTTTGGTTCCAATTTCAAATTGAATTGTAAAATGATTTATAAAGTGTGTTTTAAATAGAAATTGAAGCATTTTTATAAAAAATATGTTTTATTTTTTATCAAAAGGGTTGGAACCACCCTTGTTTTTACTAATAAATGGGGTATTTTATAGAAATAAATCTTAGCATATTACTTGGTTTCATTTGAAATACATGTAAAAACCATATTTTCTATTTATATTTAAAACTATCATTAGTGTAATGATTTATTGAAAGTAAATGACACAAATTATTTAGTGAAATAATACTAGGAATAATTTTCTTACACCCTATATACACTATTTAGTGTATGAAACTCTCATATTTTCCCTCAAGCACCTTGGTATGGTCTTTGTAGTAATTTTTCATTGGGTTGGACCATTGATGGTTGGTGCCAGATTACAGTGAGTGACCATATATCATGAGGATACTTGATTTTATATGTTAATTTTTTTTTTGTTTTGATATGGTTGTGTATTGGCCTTGATGATCTATATTATTTTATTTTGGATTAGGTGCATGTGGATGTCTTCTTCTGTTTAGTTTATACATTGATGTTGCGATTTACTTTATTTCTATTTTTTGTTCTATATTGTACCTTTTTGTTTTAATTTTATGTACATCCAATCTATAGATGGTTCATTCCGGATTTCCATGTGTAATTATAGGTGGCTAATTTGATTTAGAGGGGGAAATTTCTCGCATGATTTTATTCTTGATACCCAAGAACTAGCTTCTAGCCCATGGGGGGTTAGGAATACCCTTTGGTCCATATTGCGAGCTAAGTTAGGTGATGGGCTGAGTCAGCTCAGGAAAGTTAATTAAAAAATGGTATCAAATATAGGGTTTTAATGTACTATGTTCTTATGAATACCTATTATTATTTGGGAATTCTAGTAGTTAGAGATAGGATTGTTATAATTCAAGAGGTAGGTGTAGGGATAATGTCATGAGCTCTTTCCCATCCCAAGACTTGAGTCACCATGGGTATTTTTGTTTTTTAATCTTAAATTAAAGGTTGTTTTTTTATTATTATCTATGTGTCATGATATAATGTTATGATATTTTGATCCCCATTGACTGTACCTATGATTTTGGGGGCCAATTTGGATTTTTTTGGGTGAAAATGATAAAAGAACTAGAGCTACATGGTTAACTCACAAATATTATAAAATAATTCAGATCCCATAAATACGGGTATGAAACCATGAAAATTAATTTTTCATGGTTGAATCAGGTTTGGTCAACCAAGCAACCAAACCATCAACAATTCTACTTTCTCCTTGTATTAGATATTTAGGATCTTTTACTTTATGAATTGAATCTGATGGTTCCTACCATTGGTGTGAGAATAATTAAGGGGGTTTATGGTGGTTTAATATTGTATGATGGTAAATTTATTGATGTTTTTCACCATGTTATTTGGCCTTATATTGTGAAAAGGTTGGTTTTGTGTTTTGATACTTGGTTTTAAAATGAGAAGAAATGAATTTTTATGGAAATATCTGATATCAAACCCATTTTTTTGGGTTAAAAAAGAATTTTGGTGATCATGAAATGTTTTAAAAATGATTATCCTTCTTTATTACCTTTTAATTTAGAACTTTCTTTTTCTTAATTAAAGTTGGATTTTTAGAAATGACTTGGGTTTTTTAAAACTGGGTGTGGGGGTTTCCCTGGAAGATAATTTTTTTAAATTTGAAATGTTTGGTTTCACTATGTTGAGAAGGGTTTATAATTGATGTAAATGTTTTACTATGGAAATTATATAATAGTTTAGAATTTATGTAAATTATTTAAAATAAAAAGTGTATTTTGGTTCTAAATAAGTTGGATGTTTGAAAAGGATATAAGTGTGTTTGTGACTCCTTTTTAAAATGGAATTTGAAAATCTTATAAATAATGTGAAATGGTTTTAAAAATGGAATATCTTGTTTTTTAAAGCATATGTGTATTTGGAAAATGATGTTTTAAAGAGGCTTTGTGGAGTGATTTTCCCAATGACTTGTGAACTTGGATTTGTCCCCTTGATGTTCACTAATACTATTTGGTTTGATTTTTGGAAAATTTATGGGTTAGATTCATGTTTCATTCTATTTAGTTATGCCTCCCAGAGAGTTCTTGGGATAATTTATAGAGTTTATTTCCAGGGATAATCCTTTGGAATAATCCTCTTATCATTTAAGTGCATCTCTTATGATGGTTGGATTTTACCATTATCTAAATAGTTTCATAGAACTAGAATCATTCTTTATCTAGGAGTCCTTGGGTATTCGATCTATTTTCCATGGTGATCAAGATCCTAAAGGGGTTTTGGAATGGTTAGATCATTTTCAATAACCCAGTCAGGTGAGTCTTCCAGAGGGGTTTTTGGTGATTATATCTTTTGGGATTGATGATCCTAGAGCTTGAAATGGATTGAGGCTCTTGAGGTGATTTTTTGGTGGATGTGTTTTTAGATTATTTTTCCATTCCTTATTTATGAGGTGTCGGTTGTTAGGGTTGTGATCATGCTTCATTTTTTGGATCTTTTTTCTTGAGGTTTACATGTGATGTTTCCTATAGTTATATTTTGATGGTTAGACACGAGTGAGTCTTAGGTATATGTGGTTCATGTGATTAGGATAGACGTGGAACCACTTGAGATTATACAATGGATGGTGTTGGTTTAGATATTACCGTGTTCACCATGTTATAGTAACTCAGGTTTGCGGTCCTCGATCGTCCCTTCCATTTAGTTTATGAAACAAGTTCTAGACCCATGTAATTTATTGTTGAGGCATTTTTTTATTGAGGTACCTCACCCATTTGGGTGACATGGGAGTTTTTGGATTTGATGAATTTTCCTTGAAGTTGTTTGGAAGTTTCTTAGGTTAGGATATTTGTGGATTTGAGTTGGTTTTATAATGATTCTTTGTGTTTGTTGGTGGTCTGTTATTCCTTTAGATATGGTTTTGAGGAATTTTTTTTGTTAGGTAATTATATAATTTATGGTTCCTCGAAGGTGTTTTCCATCATTTCCACTAGTTTTGATGAATTATAAATAGCAGGGATACCTATGATAGGTCTCCCTCTTCTTAGGACCTTGTGGTTTATTGGTCATCAATTGGGTTTTCTTGTATATGTTCATGAATGTTGAAAATTTTATTCAAATATTTTAGGAATTGATCATGTGAGGTGTTTCCTTGTTGTAGGATGCTTCTAAGTTTTCCCTTAATGTTCCCACCTTCTGTATAGGTGTTGGTGTTTTTGGATTTCCCATTATTCTTCTACCCTATCCCATTTCTATTCGATTCCAATGACTCTTGTGAACCCTAACAGGGTTTTCTCCCATGACCAGGGTTTTAGGTGGCTTTAACTTATGAAATTTGGTTTCTAGGGCTTACGAAGGGCATATTCTTCCTTGGTTAAGCATTTTTCACTATCAGAGATTTATTTTGGAATGATTTTGAAATGATTCCTCTTGATTCAAGGTAGGTGTTTTTGTGTGCTTCCTTTTAAATACATACTATTTAATTATTGAGTACTTTAAATTCCATGTTTTGTTAAATTAATCCTATATGTGATAGTTATAGTGGAATATATAGTTACTTTTAATTGTGGATAAATAGAAATAATGGTTTCAAAATGATTTTTTCTTGGCTTCCAAATCTTTGATTAAATGATAATTATTTTTAAATAATGTATAATAGGATTATTTTAAATAGAATAAATGGTTGAAATTATTTTACCCCATTTGGTTCATGAATTGGGTGAAATTTAGTTTAAATAGAATATCACAATTTTCAAATGGTTATTCATATTGAGGGGATGTATTCCAAATGGTTTTCAAAGTAATTTAAAATGGTTGCTTTTAAAGGAGTGTTTGAAATTGGATTTTTTAAATGAGTATAAGGAATGTTTGGATATTTTAAGTAGTTTTTTTAAATACACGAGACATTCAGTCAATACCCTTTTGTTTTATGGAATGATATGGATTTATACACCATAGGGGATATTTATATTGCTGTGTTCTTATTAATTTTTACTCATTGGTTTTGAAAAGGGGATATTTTTTGTAAGGTTGTATGATGTGAGATGATATTTATTGTAAATGTTTTATTTTGATAAATGGTTATTATTTGAAATGTTATTTTCTCACAAACACATTGTCTTGTCATGGAATCCTAAGTAGAAAATGGGATATCATGATGCATGTTACACTAGTATGGTGTGCGCACAATAGCCAGTGCCTTGGGAGATTTTTCCCCCATAGGGGTTTATTTTGTACTTGGTGTCCCTAAGAGGTGCTGAGAGGTATGTTTCAATTTTACTAGGGGGCCCTTGTACAAAGTTTTTTTGAGGAGAACAAGTCCAATATTGTTCTAGTTAGATCCGTAGGAGTAACCCATGATTTTAGATCCGTTTTAGGATGGTTTAGGGATCTCAAGAATTATTCCTTATTTTCATCCCCTACCATTCATTTTTTTTGGAACCATTACTTCAGTTGGCTATTTTGACATTCTTATTTGGTATTTTAGTGTTGTGAAAATTTATTCACTATTTTTGATATGGTTTGGGTTCACTTTCAAATTAAATAGTAAAATTATTTAGAAAGTGTGTTTTAAGTAAGAAGTGAATTTTTTCCATAAAAATGATGTTTGAAATTGTTTTGATTATAAAGGTTGGACCTACCCATGTTTTTACTAAGAAGGGGGATATTTTATAAAAATCAATCTTGGCATGTTTCTTGGTTTTATCCAAACTACATATGAGAATCCGATTTTTTATTTATATTTCAAACTAGAATTAATGAAATGGTTTTTTAAAAGGAAATGACACACGCTCTTTAGTGAAATATCACTGGGTGTTTTTTTCTCACACACTACATACAACATTCAGTGTATAAAACTCTCATTTTTTTATCAAGTTCCATGTTCTGGTATTTTTAGGAGTTATGATTGGGTTGTACTATTGATCGTTGGTGTTGGATTGTGGTGAGTGAATGTGGGTCATGAGGATAATTGAGAATGTAGGTTTCTTTTGTTTATTTGTTTTCAGATGGTTATGTATCGGCCCTGCCAACCAATTTTTTTTTCTTTTGGATTATGCATATTCGGGTGTCTATTTCTGTTTAGTTTATGCATTGATTGTACAAGTTTATCCATTTTAGTTGTTTAATTTTATATTGTACCTATTTGTTTTGATGGAATGAACATCTAATGTAGAAATGGGTCATGCTAGATTTTCAGCTGGAATATAGGGTGGTTAATTTGATTTAGAGGGTGAAATCATTCCCAAGGTTTTGTTCTTGATACCTAAGAACTAGTTTCCAGCCCATGGGGATCAAAAAATTCCATTCAGTCCATGCGACAAGTTGGGTCGAGCGATGGGTCGGGTCGACCTGGACTGGTTTGTTACAATTAAGCTAGGGGATAGTGAACAACACTGAGCTATCTATAAAATATATTGAGATACATTACCGATGATGACAAAATGTATCCTACTAAATAGAAAAATACATCCATAATAAAATAATCATCAATAATGACATTTAAATCATTCATATGTTCCAAACATCCATATAACACAATATAATCATTATTTAGGTAGATAAGATTACAAAACACAAATATATATACGCAGAAGGTATAAAATTAGATCAAGTATCATCCTTCCCCACATGGATTTACCAATAAACATAAGTGAAATTATAAATTTTTGTTGGATCAAAGTCTAAGTGACTTGAAAGCCCAATTCTTTT
This sequence comes from Viscum album, assembly GCA_963277665.1. Classification (NCBI taxonomy): domain Eukaryota; kingdom Viridiplantae; phylum Streptophyta; class Magnoliopsida; order Santalales; family Viscaceae; genus Viscum; species Viscum album. The sequence goes on along the minus strand of OY728163.1, from coordinate 74,434,793 downwards.
GAGGCCCAAAGGCCCTAAATAAAACTTGTACTAGAGGAAAAATGTCTATAATGAAACTTTATTTTTTTAATTGAAACCTATGCTATTATGTCCCATGTACCACATTACCATGCTCTTATGACCTGTATCCTTTGCATCACCATATCCACTCACAAAATCCACACCCTGTATGCATTGTGTGTGAGAAAAAACACACCTCCAAATTGGGGGAACAATATAAGTATGATGATTGGGATTGGAACCCCAACCACTTGGATGTGTTTAACCCACAAATAAGGTAACATAATCAATATAAACCCCTAGATTTACATGATACATACCAACCAAATGTAATGAAATATAAAATTGAAGATGGATGAAACTAATGTGGTCACCCATCAATTACTATACATCCTTACCTTTCATCAATGACCAATAACACTTTATAATTACACATGTTTATCTGCATCAAAAAAAGATTGAAAACATGAAAGTGTGTATGAGAGGTTCATAAGTAATAATTATTATAATTGTCCCATCCAATGAGTCAACTCCCATAAATAACTGGTGTGTATGTGCATCATCAATAAGTACAGTGTAAAAAAAACCATGCATCTCAAACATAAACTATTAATTAAAACATATTAAAATCTATCATTCATTCCATATCAATGCTACCCATAGATAAACACAATCATATGTTTGGGGAACACACCACTGATCACTGAAAGATACACCATCTGAGAGCTTTAAAGGTAAAAATAAGCTCCAGAACTTACTTGACTAGATGATACCCCACAATGCCAATGTAATAAAACTTAGGAAGTTGTACCACACCATAAATAATTCTAATGAGTTGAAAATTTCACACACTCACTAAAACATTCATGAAAAAAATTAAAGGTTAATAAAATAACATAAATAATTACATAGTTCGTACATTTAGTCCTACATCCATGAGAGAAAACTGCTGTATTTTCATTTCTTTAGAATTTATACAAATTAAAATCACTTAGGAAATTTAGTCAATTAAATCAATAATTACAAGTAATCACTGAATTGTATCATAAAAAATGTACAAGTGGTCCCACCCACTTATAGTAGGTCCCACCCATAAACCTGTTCAATTAACATCTAAAATTTATGGATTCCACTTCATTGAGCATAGTGACTGTAAATTACCTATAGAAAGACCACATATAACCTCCAAATTCTAGTGAATAATACAATTTCATCCCTTACCACTGAACCAAAAGGAATGAATTTAATATAATTTTCATTCACATCTTCCATACCACTGACTAGCACACACTGCTTCCTAAAAAACAAAACTTTTAGAATATATGCCTCCACTGGAGTCTTTTGTTGGAATTATTTAACTAGGTCGAGTTAAATTTAGAAGATTCTCCTTCCATTCATCTCATCACATCTTGAATTACGATTCTCATTCCTAATAATCTCCCACGTTAATATTTCTTTAAAGAAAACTCTGGAAACCAACAATACTTAGAAAAAAAAATCAAATCCTTCATATCATCTAGAATCTTTCAGATGAAATTATATTTTAGGTTGTTGTGTTTCATCCAAGCATGAATATACATATTCTTTACTTAATGTATTGCACTCTAACTGGAACACTATAGAAATATACCTTCCTATATTATTCCATGTTTTTTCAATAAACACTTTAACCATATAAATTATTTCCCATCTTCTATTGTGGATATATATTATGATTTTGTTGTGGAAATATCTACCACTGAATACAACCTTGACATCCCGCAAACTATCATTCCTCTAAATGTGGTCAAATATCCTATAATAATCTTCTAAGTATCAAAATATCCTCTAAATTATACATCTATATACCCCCATAATGAATCATCTCCCTTGAAAGATAAGGTTGTATCTTTTGATCATTTAAGATACTAGATGATCCATTTCATGGATTCCTAGTGCTATTTTCCTAGATTTTACATGAAATGGATGACAACTCCCACTGCAAATTAAATGTCGAGGTGAGTACATACCATGGTGTAAATTAATCTACAAAACTCTAATGAAATAGAACTTTTACCATGTATGTAACCTCATATTACATTTTTTTATGATTTCTCCTTAGACAATTTGAAGTGTCTATCCAATGGAGTTCTGAATGGATAACATACAATCATTATAAAATTTTAAATCATCTTATCTGTGTATTACTATGACAACCCAGCTTTTTATCACAACTTAAACATGCTTTATTACATAAAACTTCTCTTGAATACAACAAAGAAGATCGAGAGGTTTAGTGTCTTTGGGGCTTAGGATCATTACATAAAAAAACTTTAAACTTGAAATACAACATCCTTATTGAAAACTTCCTTTACATGACCACTACATTCCTTCGTACTTAGCATTGCATGGGATAACCTGAGGACATGCATAAGAAAAGGGTGAGCTATAAAGCCCAGTAAGGGAGTAAACAATGAATAACATGAGGAGTACAATACATGTTAGGCAATAGGCATATCAATAGAGCATAAGAGAGACATGAACATAAAGGCATGATAAAGCATGATAATCATAACATGGAAATGTGGCAACAACACTTAACATTGAATTAGCATGAGCCAAGGCTCATTGCACATGGAGCATGAGTAAACCCTCATTGCACTTGAAGCACGAGTAAACCCTCGTTGCACTTGAATTAGCATGAGTCAACACTCATTGCACATGACGTATCATGATACTATACTTTACCCAATGCATTGGAGCGCTATCAGGGCGCACCCTTCTTAAACATTTCATTTCATGCATAAGTGTGCCACATGGATCATAAAACATGGATTCATAAAACATAATCATTTATTCCACGATAAAGGAATGTGGAATTCATACATGAAACTTTACAATCAATAAGTAAATGTGCATAAAGGTGAATACCCTTGATGGAGAAATGGGCATGGTATTCACTACACAATGATATTGGCTTAGAAAATCGGTGTGATTTCGGCAGCGTAACGGCGTGACATAAGAATTCATAAAAAAAAGGCTGATGAGAGAGAAAGGGGTTCCTCATCATATTTACATGTAATGGACAGTAAGAAGGTCATATAGATACATGTCCCAACAATTGAAAAGGAATTTAGATTCATGATACAAAAGTATTGCTTGAATATAAAAGAGGAGAAAAAGGTTCCTTTCGGAATTTCGGCATAGTAACGGGTGTACATGGGAGGCATTTAATGAGAGAGAAATGGGTCTCCCATCATTCAAACAATAAGAGGGAAGCATGGGAGAGGTGCGAAACCATACCCCAACATTCATAAATGAAATTAAAAGGGCAATACAACTTAAAGAAAATTGGCAAAAATGAGAAAGGAAGAAAAACCCTTACTTGGAAGTGTGCTTCCAAAGGCTAGAGAGAGGCTTGTGAGAGGCTTCTTGGGAGCTTGGGGCACCTTGAGAGGATTCTAGAGAGAGTAGGGCAGAGGTTGGACGAACTTCAAGGGCTTTGAGTGAGGAGGAAGTGGGAGCTTGGGTGGGTTTATATAGGAAAGGTGAGAGAATTCTTTATTATTTAGGTTTGGGACCCCTTATATTAAAATAATCCAAAACACAAACCATCCCATGGTATTTGCCCATGGTTTCTGGAAAAGGAGAGAGGAAAATAATATTTTATAAGGCCAAGGTCCGAACTTATTAAAAAATTAGGGTTGCTTATGTGGAGGTGAGTCACACTCCCATGGAAATTAATTTAAAAAGGCAAAGTGTTGAATAAGTCTTGAGGGCTCCATTAATGCTTTGAAAAGTGATTCAAACAAACCCAAAACCTCATTATTTTAATGATAAAACACATATTGGCCGAACATAAGGATTATGGTATTTTATTACATCACTATTGGGTCATTATGATGTCATAAAACACATTATATATTTAAATGGTATTTAATTTTTACCCAAAAATTTGACTGTCTCAGAAAATTATGAAAAATTCACCGTTGGATAATTTCGACGTCCTGATTCCAAAAATAATATTTATTTTATATAAATAATTTTCTAAATATGTGAATTTTCACTTTTAAAATAAAAACCGACATTTATAAAAAATTCACGGGTTTTGACAGAAATGGATTTCAAACCTTAATAAGAATTTTAATTGCATTCATAAAATTATAAGATCATTTATATTTAATAAAAATTAATTTAATATTAATAATAATATTTTATTTAATTCAAAAATCCTTTAATTTAATAAAATATAACTCTTAATTAAATAATAACTAAAAACATCATTTGTACTTTAAAAACTAATTACAATGCATCAAAAATGACTAGAAATTATATTCATTATACAAAAAAAAATAATGTACATGAACATGGTGCTACTTATTTGTTACATAACCCCTTAAAATAGCCGCATAAGACCTAAGGGTAAGGTGTGCGATGGTGACAGACTCTTGGGGTTGCTCGGATAACATCGCTCGAGTGGTGATCTCTATCAACTTCCATTTTTCCCGTAGACGATCACGTTCGAGCTTGACTTGATGAAGCTCAGCTTGGGCTTGGTCAAGGGAAAAGCCCAAAGACGCCACCTCCTTTCCGAGCTCCGACAAATGGGCTTCGTAAGGGGCAATTCTACTGGATGAGGCCATCGCTTCCTTTGTCTGAGTAGAAAATTGGTTCGTTAAAGCCTTATATTTAAACTACCCAGATGATCACTGTTCAACGGCTATAAAAGTAACGGTCACAAATCTTAAAGTAAAACTAAAAAAGTTGATATCTTATAAAAACATTTTTCATAAAGAAACATTTAACTGGATCAAGAGGGATTTTCCATTAATGAAACTTCGGGTCGTTACAACATTCCCCCCTTAAGAAATTTCGCCCTCGAAATTTTCCTTTTCCCACACTAAAACAAATGTGGGTAACTTAGCTTCATCATATCCTCCGACTCCCAAGTTGCTTCTTCAAACTTGTGGTTTCTCCACAACACCTTGACGAGGGGCATTGTCTTATTTCGTAGAACTTTTTCTCTACGATCCAAGATCTTCACTGGTTGCTCCTCATAAGAAAGATCGTCTTCTAATTGTACCACCTCGGAAGAGAGTACATGTGAAGGGTCTGGTATGTACTTCCTTAAGAGGGATACATGGAAGACATCATGCACCTTGGCCATAGTAAGTGGAAGTGCTAGTCGATAGGCCACAGCCCCAACACGATCAAGAATCTCGAAGGGGCCGATGTACCTTGGACTTAACTTCCCTTTCTTTCCAAACCTCATGACCTTCTTCCACGGAGATATGCGTAAAAACACCATGTCTCCGACTTTAAACTCAAGGTCTCGTCGACGATTATCTGCATAACTCTTCTGTCGACTTTGGGCTGCCTTGATATGCTGCTGAATGGTTTTCACCTTCTCCACCATTTCTTCGACCATTTCTGGTCCAAGCAGCTTACGTTCACCGACCTCATCCCAACATGCCGGTGTTCTACACCTTTTCCCATACAGGGCTTCATATGGTGCCATTTGGATGCTCGAGTGGAAACTATTATTATAAGAGAACTCAACTAGAGGAAGATGTTGATCCCATCCTCCTTTAAAGTCCATTGAGCACGCTCTCAACATATCCTCAAGTGTTTGGATAGTCCGCTCGGATTGGCCATCAGTTTGAGGATGATAGGCCGTACTGAAGTTCAGTTCAGTATTCAGAGCATGTTGAAGACTCTTCCAAAACTTAGAGGTAAATCTTGGATCTCGGTCCGACACAATAGATAGTGGTACTCCATGCAACCGTACCACTTCCCTGATATATATCCGTGCCAGTTGATCCAAAGAGAAGTCCTCTCGAATAGCAATGAAGTGTGCAGTCTTTGTAAGACGATCCACAATAACCCAGATTGCATTGTTGCTTTTGGATGTCCTTGGAAGTCCAGTGACGAAGTCCATGGTGATGTTCTCCCATTTCCATTCTGGTATGGGCAATGGTTGCATCATCCCCTTAGACTTCTGCCTCTCTGCCTTCACTTGCTGACACACCAGGCACTTTGATGTATATTCAGCGATCTCCTTCTTCATATTATCCCACCAAAAGTTTTCTCGGAGATCTCGATACATCTTTGTGCTTCCTGGGTGAATAGAGAAATTTGAACTATGTGCATCATCCAAAAGTTCCTTCTTCAGCTCCGAACTTGATGGGACACATAGTCTTTTCCCAAACCGCACAATTCCTTCTTCATTAACATTAAACTCTGAGGATTTTCCCTTTTTGATAGCTTCCACTTTTTCTTGGATTCTCGCATCATCCTTTTGAGCATCCTTTAACCTTTCCAAAAGAGATGGTTGAGCAATCATTTGTGAAAGGATTGATGATGTTCCCTTCTTTATGATTCCCACATCCATCTTCATCAAGTCTAAGAAGATTGGATCCTTCTCAATTCTCATCATTGATAGAATTGCTGGATCCTTTCTACTTAGGGCATCCGCCACCTTGTTCGCCTTCCCAGGGTGGTAATGTATTGAACAGTCATAATCCTTGATGAGCTCTATCCATCTTCTCTGGCGCATATTAAGCTCTTTCTGTGTGAATATATATTTAAGACTTTTGTGGTCAGTATATATCTCACTTTTCTCTCCATAGAGATAATGCCGCCAGATTTTCAAGGCAAAGATCACCGCCGCCAACTCCAGATCATGCGTTGGATAGTTTCGCTCATGGATTTTCAACTGTCTTGAGGCATAGGATATCACTTTATCATTCTGCATCAGCACACATCCTAAGCCCTTCTTCGAAGCATCACTGAATACCACAAAAAGCTCCCCACTTGTGGGTAAAGTGAGCACAGGTGCAGTGATACGCCTCCTTTTCAACTCCTTGAAGCTTTCTTCGCATTCATCACTCCAAGCAAACTTTACTCCCTTTCGAGTTAGCTTGGTAAGAGGGTTGGACAATCGTGAGAAGTTTCTCACAAATCGTCGATAATATCCAGCTAACCCCAAGAAGCTACGGATATCAGTTACCGATGTTGGCCTCGGCCATCCCTCAATTGCATCTGTTTTGGAGGGGTCCACAGATATCCCATTGCTTGTGATGATATGTCCCAAGAATGAGACCTCCTTCAACCAGAACTCACACTTGCTGTACTTGGCATAGAGCTTCTCCTTGCGCAAAGTCTCCAGTACAGTTCTTAAATGCTCCTCATGGTCCTCCTTGGTTTTGGAGTATATTAGAATATCATCTATAAAGACTACCACAAATTTATCTAGGTAATCTCTAAAGACTCTATTCATCAAGTCCATGAATATTGCTGGAGCATTGGTGAGTCCAAAAGGCATTACTATGAATTCATAGTGCCCGTACCTTGTACGAAAAGCAGTCTTGGGGATATCTTCCTTCTTCACCCTTACTTGATAATATCCCGACCGCAAGTCGACCTTGGAGAAGTATTGTGCTCCACGCAGCTGATCAAACAAGTCATCGATTCTTGGGAGAGGATACTTGTTCTTTATCGTGATTTTGTTAAGTTCACGATAATCGATGCAAAGCCGCATTGACCCATCCTTCTTCTTGACGAAGAGGACTGGTGCACCCCATGGTGATGCACTTGGGCGTATAAACCCTTTATCCAGATTCTCCTGTAGTTGTTTCTTCAGTTCTTCAAGCTCAACCACAGCCATTCTATATGGAGTCTTGGATATTGGTAGTGCCCCAGGTATAAGTTCAATCGAGAACTCAACATCTCTTCTTGGAGGAAGACCAGGAAGTTCCTCGGGAAATACTTCAGCGAATTCCCTCACAATAGGCATTTCTTCAAGGATGGTTTCTTCCTTGGACTCAATCATCTGAGCCAGATATGCGTGCTCATAAGGCAGTAATATCCATGCTTGAGATGATGGAGCTAAAGGAGATTCATCTTCCTCCTGACACTTGTAAAGAATCGGGGGTCGATTCTCCATATGGAGTGTGATTTCCCTCCCCCGACAATTTATGTTGGCTCTATATAAGGAAAGCCAATCCATGCCAAGAATTGCATCAAATTCCACCAAAGGGAGTATGACGAGGTTCGCCGGGAAATTTAATCCACAGATTATAACAGGGGAGGACTTATACTCATGGGATGCAATGATTGCCCCATTTGCCGTACTCACCGACATCTTTAATCCCATTATTTGTGGTGGTGCAGGGATTATTCTACTAAACTTTTGAGATATAAAAGAATGCGTAGAACCTGAATCAAAAAGTACGTTCGCTATTCTTGAATGAATAACTAGCGTACCTGTCACCACTTCGTTGTCGGGGTTCACTTCGGCAGAAGTGATGGCAAAAGCTCTTCCTTGCTGTCTTGGAGGTTGTTGATTGCCTCCGATAACCCTTGGATTAGGGCACTGATTCGCAAAATGACCCGGTTCTTTGCATTTGAAGCATTGAACAACGCGTTGAGGTTCGAACGGAGCGTTCCTCCCTTCCGTCGCAGCCGCGGGTCCTTCTTGCCGACAGTTAATAGCTAGGTGCCCTTCTCTTCCACACTTGAAGCATTTTCTTGTCCCCCTAAGGCAATTCCCAGGGTGCTTCTTTCCACACTTTTGGCAAGTGGGGTGCTGGAATTTCTTAGCGCCGTTGGATTTATCCATCGGACCACCAGCATTGAAGTCCACCTTCCGCTTCTTGTCCCCATGATACCCCTGTGATTCTCCGATCTCCATTTCAACCTTAAGGGCACATCGGACAATCTCCTCATAGCTGTCAAAGTCACGGATCGCTAATGCTTTCCGCAAGCTAGGCTTCAGCCCACCAAAGAAGCGGTCAACTTTGCATTCGGGGGTAACGACAAAGCCAGAAGCGTATCGTGCAAGCCTTGTGAAGTTTGCTTCGTACGCTCCCACAGATTCTTCATCTTTCTGCTTGAGGGAAAGGAAGTCCCTTTCCATCTTAAGACGGAGGGTGCGTGGAAAATATTTATCGAAAAACATCTTCCGGAATACCTTCCATTCCAAAGCCTCAATCTCCTCCTCAGGCTTCGTATTTTTGATCAATGTCCACCATTGATCAGCTTCACCCTCCATACGATAAGCCGCCAGGAGAACCTTCTCTTTTTCAGAGCATTGGAGGATGGAGAATATCTTCTCAATGGAGTTGATCCATTGTTCAGCGATCGTGGGATCAGATGATCCACTAAAAGTAGGAGGCCTTTGTCTCATGAAGCTTTCAATAGCGACTTGTTCTTTCTTAGGGGGGGTTGAACGTTCCTCTTGACCAGTGTTTCTATTCAAAACTTGAGTTAGCTGAGAGAGAAGCGTGACAAAGTTCGCGATTCCCGCTCCCATCGGATTGGGCATCTCATTAGTACAATCATCACACTGATCTTCACAACGGTTGTTAGCCCGAGTTCTCCTATTACCGGCCATTGGCTGGAATAAAAGGAAAGTTAGGGGTAACACATAAAGGGTAATCCAAATACAAAAGTTGATGACTTATAAATAAACTTTAATCTCTTTAACTCATGAGTCTATAGGATTCAATCCAGGCTTTTCATGATCTTCCTTCTAACATATATTCTTAGGGGCATTTTTCCCTTAATAAGGGTTCATACTAAGATTGTGAATTTATCAAAACATATCCCCCGGGAGTGTCGTAACCAAGAGTGCAGCAAGGCCCGTTGTCGTGCACCAGTTCCCGTTCGAGTCTAGCTCAAAGTGGTGTTTTCGGGTTTTACCCCTAGGATACATCTGTGCCAGAGCCGCCTCTACCTGCTCGTATCCAGACAGGGATGTATTTGTTTGATAAACCACTTACTTAGTATTTACCAAAATTTAGGGATGTTTTTATTATGCTTAGTCTTGTATCTAAGGCTTTACTAGGGTTTCCTAATCCCAAAAATAACTAAACCTATCCTCTGATACCAACTATGACAACCCAGCTTTTTATCACAACTTAAACATGCTTTATTACATAAAAATTCTCTTGAATACAACAAAGAAGATCGAGAGGTTTAGTGTCTTTGGGGCTTAGGATCATTACATAAAAAAACTTTAAACTTGAAATACAACATCCTTATTGAAAACTTCCTTTACATGACCACTACATTCCTTCGTACTTAGCATTGCATGGGATAACCTGAGGACATGCATAAGAAAAGGGTGAGCTATAAAGCCCAGTAAGGGAGTAAACAATGAATAACATGAGGAGTACAATACATGTTAGGCAATAGGCATATCAATAGAGCATAAGAGAGACATGAACATAAAGGCATGATAAAGCATGATAATCATAACATGGAAATGTGGCAACAACACTTAACATTGAATTAGCATGAGCCAAGGCTCATTGCACATGGAGCATGAGTAAACCCTCATTGCACTTGAAGCACGAGTAAACCCTCGTTGCACTTGAATTAGCATGAGTCAACACTCATTGCACATGACGTATCATGATACTATACTTTACCCAATGCATTGGAGCGCTATCAGGGCGCACCCTTCTTAAACATTTCATTTCATGCATAAGTGTGCCACATGGATCATAAAACATGGATTCATAAAACATAATCATTTATTCCACGATAAAGGAATGTGGAATTCATACATGAAACTTTACAATCAATAAGTAAATGTGCATAAAGGTGAATACCCTTGATGGAGAAATGGGCATGGTATTCACTACACAATGATATTGGCTTAGAAAATCGGTGTGATTTCGGCAGCGTAACGGCGTGACATAAGAATTCATAAAAAAAAGGCTGATGAGAGAGAAAGGGGTTCCTCATCATATTTACATGTAATGGACAGTAAGAAGGTCATATAGATACATGTCCCAACAATTGAAAAGGAATTTAGATTCATGATACAAAAGTATTGCTTGAATATAAAAGAGGAGAAAAAGGTTCCTTTCGGAATTTCGGCATAGTAACGGGTGTACATGGGAGGCATTTAATGAGAGAGAAATGGGTCTCCCATCATTCAAACAATAAGAGGGCAGCATGGGAGAGGTGCGAAACCATACCCCAACATTCATAAATGAAATTAAAAGGGCAATACAACTTAAAGAAAATTGGCAAAAATGAGAAAGGAAGAAAAACCCTTACTTGGAAGTGTGCTTCCAAAGGCTAGAGAGAGGCTTGTGAGAGGCTTCTTGGGAGCTTGGGGCACCTTGAGAGGATTCTAGAGAGAGTAGGGCAGAGGTTGGACGAACTTCAAGGGCTTTGAGTGAGGAGGAAGTGGGAGCTTGGGTGGGTTTATATAGGAAAGGTGAGAGAATTCTTTATTATTTAGGTTTGGGACCCCTTATATTAAAATAATCCAAACCACAAACCATCCCATGGTATTTGCCCATGGTTTCTGGAAAAGGAGAGAGGAAAATAATATTTTATAAGGCCAAGGTCAGAACTTATTAAAAAATTAGGGTTGCTTATGTGGAGGTGAGTCACACTCCCATGGAAATTAATTTAAAAAGGCAAAGTGTTGAATAAGTCTTGAGGGCTCCATTAATGCTTTGAAAAGTGATTCAAACAAACCCAAAACCTCATTATTTTAATGATAAAACACATATTGGCCGAACATAAGGATTATGGTATTTTATTACATCACTATTGGGTCATTATGATGTCATAAAACACATTATATATTTAAATGGTATTTAATTTTTACCCAAAAATTTGACTGTCTCAGAAAATTATGAAAAATTCACCGTTGGATAATTTCGACGTCCTGATTCCAAAAATAATATTTATTTTATATAAATAATTTTCTAAATATGTGAATTTTCACTTTTAAAATAAAAACCGACATTTATAAAAAATTCACGGGTTTTGACAGAAATGGATTTCAAACCTTAATAAGAATTTTAATTGCATTCATAAAATTATAAGATCATTTATATTTAATAAAAATTAATTTAATATTAATAATAATATTTTATTTAATTCAAAAATCCTTTAATTTAATAAAATATAACTCTTAATTAAATAATAACTAAAAACATCATTTGTACTTTAAAAACTAATTACAATGCATCAAAAATGACTAGAAATTATATTCATTATACAAAAAAAAAATAATGTACATGAACATGGTGCTACTTATTTGTTACATAACCCCTTAAAATAGCCGCATAAGACCTAAGGGTAAGGTGTGCGATGGTGACAGACTCTTGGGGTTGCTCGGATAACATCGCTCGAGTGGTGATCTCTATCAACTTCCATTTTTCCCGTAGACGATCACGTTCGAGCTTGACTTGATGAAGCTCAGCTTGGGCTTGGTCAAGGGCAAAGCCCAAAGACGCCACCTCCTTTCCGAGCTCCGACAAATGGGCTTCGTAAGGGGCAATTCTACTAGATGAGGCCATCGCTTCCTTTGTCTGAGTAGAAAATTGGTTCGTTAAAGCCTTATATTTAAACTACCCAGATGATCACTGTTCAACGGCTATAAAAGTAACGGTCACAAATCTTAAAGTAAAACTAAAAAAGTTGATATCTTATAAAAACATTTTTCATAAAGAAACATTTAACTGGATCAAGAGGGATTTTCCATTAATGAAACTTCGGGTTGTTACAATTACCACTAAGAAAACAACAAAATTATAGATTTACTATCTCAATAAATCCTTATATCCAATATTTTCTTGGCCTCCCTGAGATATTTTATCTCAAATATTCCATAAAAATCATTCTCCAGCTTTTGAATTCACATAATTTCTGTCCCTATAAGAAGTATTCCATCCACATATATGAGAAGAATGAAAAAACTTCCATCCTCAAATTCTTTCTGGTAAAAATAGTTATATGATATTCTATAAATGAAAACTTTATCATCCATGAAAGAGTCAAATGCTTTATTTCATTACCTTGTTTCTTATTTTAAGATATTTATCCCTCTCTTAATCTTATGTACTAAGTCCTTGTTCTTATTATCCTTGAAACTAGTTGGTTGACTTATTTAACTTTTATCCTCTAAGACACCATTAAGTAACACTATTTTTACATCCATATTCTGTATGTGTAATATTTTGGTAGTGTCTATACATAGACCTATTTGGATAATAATGTGCTTAAATTTTGATGAAAAAATATTAGAGAAGTCCATTCCCTCTTTCCGTTGAAATCATTTCACCATAAGTACCACCTTATACCTTCTTTTTCCACTAAATTATTATTTAAAATGGAAGACCCATTTATTCTCAAGTGCATTCTTTTCTTGGGGTAGTTCCTTCATCTCCCAGGTTTCATTCATATGTAATGAATCTAACTCATTTTTACTATTAACTCCCACTTTATAGAATCATTAAAAATTTATGATTATTTTGGGATCTTTAGATATCTTGCATCCATTAATATAAAGGAATTAATATCAGATATAATCCCTTATACCATCCATATGATCCTGCTAGACCTCCATAATTTAGCTTGTAGTTCTGCTCTTTCTGGTACTATAACTTCTAGGGATAAAATTTCTAGAAATCTAATTTGAGATTCAATAGTCCTAGAGATCTTTGAAATATCATCCACCAGCCTAACATATGGACTCTTAGAACTCCATGAACTCTCCAAAACTTATGTCCTTATATAATTCCCATCTAGATCAACTTAGATATGGTTAGCTGATTATTTTCTCTCGACATCCTTTTTCGCCAAGTTCCATTCCTTCCACAAGACCTTCTCATTGATGAGAATACTCCAGCTTCTGATGACTTGTCACTTTTCATAATCCTAATGTCAAAATATGAATCTTTCATCACCACATACCAAAAAGAAACATGCATGAAATTTATTTTGAGTTTATCCATTTTCTTGGAATCCACATGAACATAAGAAGAGCTTCCCAAAACTTTCATGTGGCTAACTTCCACTGGTTTTCTATACCAAATATTCCCTAGGATATTCAACTCTATCAGTGTTAAAATACTTCTATTAACTAAGTATGTTGTATAGTTGACTTATTCTACCCAAAATGAGCTAGAAAATTCTAGAATGTAACATCACGCTCCATAAATTTTTATTTAATTCCTGATTCATTCACTCAACTAAAACATTCTACTCTGGTTTCCTAGGTATAGTATTTTACATCCTAATTCCCTAATTATGACAACAGTTTCTAAAATATATTCCACTATATTTACCACCATTATCAAACCTTAGTCATTTCAACTTACCATCAGTCTCCTTTTCCTCTGTGTATTCAATTAATAAAACACTTTGAATACCTAATATTTGTGTTTTATGAAGTAAATACATAATTTACTCATTGTCTCATCAATGAAAGTTATAATGTATTATTACACACTATCATAGTGGATAGGAGTGAGCCCCAAAATATCAATGCGAACAATTTATAAATTCTATGATACAAGATTTCTTTAATTCAAGTTGAATTATTCCATTCTGTAATTTTCAAGCGAAAAACTCTAACAACTTCATATTTCAGTGTGATCAATATTCTATTCTCACTTTGATGATAGAACTATAATGTTCCTATCACTAAGGTGTCTGAGATTTAAATTCCACAAATATGATCTTTCAGAAATTATTACTCTAGAAATTGTATCTCCATATGATATTCTAGTCAGATACAAGTTTCTATCCTTTACACATCTGGCCCTAACCATAGATCCTAGAGTAACTTTCTATACTCCATTCATGGAGCTTGTTTCAAATCCATCCTCATCCATCTAAGTAATTAAAATTAGGTTTTTCCATAGAACTGGTATGTGCCAAACTTCTTTAAGCTTCATAAATCCCCCATTTGATATCTAGATGTTAATATCAACCTTTCCAAAGACTTCAAAATCTTCTTCATCAAGTTAGTGAACATTTCTGAACCTTTCATATACAAAATTCACCATGAATCATTGCACTGATATATAATGGAATGATTATACTAAATCAATCACCCATGATTCCATTAGAATTTTGAAACTTACCAATAAACTACTATTAAATTTAGCTGAATTAATGAGATTTGAACTTCTAGAAGATTACCTTATGGAGTTCACTATGTTATCTCTATATTCCTTCTTGAGATGACCAATATTATTACAATGAAAATATTTTCCAGGTTAAATCAATTTAACTTGAATCCTCTCTCTAGACTTTTCATTCTATTTCCCATGAATTGACTTCAGATGAAGAGACCATCCTCTACCTTCCACATTTAGCACTATACCAGTAGGTTCTTGGAATTACCTCTATCTGAGTTCTTCAATCAGAATAATATTTTTTACATCCTCAAAAACCAAGATGGACTTCTCACAAGAGTTTCTTAATACAATTACCATTCTGTCCCAAGACTCCAACAGTGATGATAATAACAATTGTTCTCTCACATCATCCATAAAATTAAAATTAAAAAAATTCAAGATGACCTTAAATATTTTTAATGTCATTCAAATGATCATCTATAGGAATTCCTTCTTATAATATCATACTAAATAACCTCCAAATCATAAAAACCTTCTTCAAAGATATTATATTATCATACATGTTTTCCAGGGCTTTCAATAATGCTACTGTGGTCTTCACCACCTGGATATTAAAGGAAACATTCCATGACAATGATATTCAAATCAACCCAAGTTCTTTTCTATCAAACCAATCCCATTCTAATATTTCCTATCTTATCTGTTTTGACCCCCATCAATGAAGACCTTATGAAATGGATTATATTATATCTATATTCTCTAGAATCCAAAGTCATTCCCATCAAATTTATCTATATTAGCCTTAATTTATTCTGATGACATACATTTAGATACAATAACTCCCACTTAATCAAAATAATGTCAAGATAAGAGAGTGAATATACCCATGTTTTCTACCGAGTCCTGAACAAAGATTTGATACCACCTGTTGGGGGCACGCAACACTGATCACCGGAAGTCACACTAACCAAGAGATTAAATGGTGAAAAAACCTCTAGAACTTCCTTGACTACAAGACACCCCAAACAAATGATGTACTAGTACATAGAAAGTTGTACCACAACATAAATCACCAAATTGTATTGAAAATAATACATACTCACTAAAACATTAAATTAGAAAAAAAGTAAAAGATAAGAACATGAATAATTATATGGTTTGAACACTGAGTCCTAAATCCCTGAGAGAACACTACTGCATTACATTTTCTTCAAAAGTTACAAGAATTACAATAAAACTGGACAAGTCTTCCAATTAGACCCATAATTATAAGTAACAAATATATCTTATAATAAAATGTTTATAAGTGGTCCCACCCACTTATTTTATGACCTAGTTGGTAAACCAGTGAAACATACTTCCAAAATTCCTAGAAGACCCTCCATTGAGCATGGTTACTGCCGATTTTATGCTATAAGTCCAGCTACAAACTCTGACTTCTAGTGAATAATAAAAGTTACTTTTACCTTTAATACTTTACCATTTAATTATCAGTAATGGATTTTCTATAAACACCATTCATATATTTTGAACCACTGATTAGTATACACCATTTACTAAAAAAGGAAACATCTGGAATGACCACCTCTGCTAGAATCTTCCACCACCACTTTATGACTAGGCCCCATTAACTTCTAAAGATTTTTCTTTTGGTTCTCTCATTGGAACTTGATTTTGGATTTTATTCCTTATCTCATGTTCATTATATTATAATGCATTTATATAAATATATAACTCATGACCCATAATATCATAATAATAAGGGCTTATATGAACTATGTTCTGCTAGAACCCACCAAAAACCTAGGCTCTCATATTAATTCCTTTATTCAACCCTTGGTTATCTAGATAGGGGTAATGTTCATAAATATTTATCAATATAGAGATACAAAACATCATCAACTTCTCAACATATGTGGAAACTCATCTACGCCACATGTGGATGGTAGTCGCATAGAGTAATGCATTCTCCACTAGTCTTCCTTAACAACACCCATAGGAAGAGCAGTGAAAACACATAAAATATAGAAATAACATAAAATAATTATATCATATCACACATATACCATAAAATCCATACTCAATGAATTAACCAAGATTAACCATTGTCTCATGTCGAAGAAATACCTATACATGTAGTTTACCTCAACCCCAGAGCTATGAATTAGAAGTGAACATATACTTAGTGCATCATTGTGTACCTAAATACCAAGTATATGAGAGATAAATAGTGTAAATACTTGGGTGAATCATTACCCACATTATCCTAAGACAGTCAATGAAAATGAAAAATAGAAACTCAGGTGTAACACTAACCATCTCTAATAAAGGGTTGTGAGTGAGAAAGTGAATAGAAACAAGAATGTTTTATTTTCACCAAAATAAACCTCCAACTAATGTACACCACATACATAAAGAAAAGCGAGTAACTCAATGAGTCACATTACCCATCCCATGATCATTACACTGATCAAATGAAAATTCATCAGAATAATCATGAGATGTCAAGATATCCTCCAAGATTTCCATGCCTTTTAACATAGTAAAGTCTAATAAGAGGTCAATATTATTTATGGAATTATACTAAAAAAACCAATTCATTATAATAATAATAATATAAATATATACACCTTTATAATTTACTCATAACATCATCATGATAATTCCAGAACATTTCTACATCATCATTGAAAAGAATCCACATATTTTCAAATGATATATTTTATATCCATGTCATTTTATTAAAAGATACACAATATTTAGAAGAAGTAAACATCACCTTCCCTAAAATTACACTTTAACCTTACACATTATCCACCAAGGATTTTAAGGAGTGGGTTCCCCAAAACTAACCCATGTTTTTATTTTTTGATTAACATGTCATGCATATAGTTTGACATATGCAAGCATTCTTATTAGCAGAAAAATATCATTATGTTTTCATGTACTATATATGATAATTGATGGATATATTCCCTAAATACTTACAAATTTTATGGGTATTTGGCCATATCATATATAACGATATAATATATTTTATGGTATAACATCCTTGTGTGCAATATAATTTTTGGTTATATTATTCCTTATTATATATAGATATCATAAGGCTTCATTACCTTGGACATATCATACAGTATATCCTATGATAAATTGATAACCAAGTAACAATAATTATCATTCAAATATATTTAATCAACAATAATCATTAATAAAAATGTTGCATAATATGGAACACTTTGGAGGTTAGGTAAATTAACGAAATGAATGCATATACTGTAACATCCTACCCCAACTCACTCTATGAACAGTAACCATACCAGCTTTCCACTCGACCTCAGGTGTGCATCCTTGTACACTAGAGGATTTTAATTTTTAGTGAGGGTATAAGGTGGTATTGTGAGGATACTATACCCCCATATTAGAGTGTGAAATCACAATATAAATAACCAAACATCATCCATCAAAAATAAAATATAAATAGAACTAATATATATAAATAAATCTATAATAAATGAAATGAAGTAAGTCCCAAAAAACCATGAAATACATGGAATATTGATCACCAACTAGGATGATCACATATACACTATGACAATTGAAAATAAATACACTAGGCTCTACTTCCATCCTTGATCCACGCAATATACTTTGTATCCAAAACCCTATCGGGATGCCCCGACCCATTCATAAGAGTCCAAATGACTGGATGCACTTGATAATGTAATCATGGAACTTTGATCTATCCATTACCCATCTATGATCAACCTAAAATTATACATAAGGTCTGCATGAACACTGAGGTTCACATGAAGGGGTTTAAAAATGAATCTTACAAGGCCACCTACACTAGAGAGCCTATAACCTACTATTATAAGTTCATGCTCATGAAATATGCCCAGCCTAGATGAGAAAAAACTAGAATAAAAATAAAATAAAACCACTATATATCCTTAAGCCCATGACCTTGATCAACCATACTTTCTTTGGTTAGTGCCAAGGTGTCTCTGATCATGTCTCAATGACCATGAATCATAAGAAACATGGGGGCTCCAAACCCATGAAAGCCCCATACAATCCTCATGAATATGAGGACCCAATCCATTACAACCCTATCATTTAGTATCCAAATCCATGTTAGATCCTATCATATACTCACAACTTTAGGGATGAGGCCCACAATAACCTTATCATGAGATCCAAATCCACGACAAACCAAGGATATTCCCCATGATATCCCTATCATCAGAGCTCCAAATCCATGTAAGATCCTATCATATATGATCCTCAAATCAATGGAACCCTCAAAAACTATGATCCTAATCTAAGGCATCTCCAAACATTGAGTCCTATATCCATGGTGACTTTTATATTTGTATTGAATCCAAAACATGGCAGCCCAACCATATCTGACTCCATAACCATGGAAAACTAGCCATATAATAATATCCCCAAGGGTATAAACCTACTTCCAAAATGAATAAAATAAAACAAACAAAACAAGGGATGAATGGATGCCCACCCACATCATCATCATCTTAGCCCCATCAGATTACACATTGGTTCAGGTTCTAGGTGACAATCATAACCATATCTACCCAACCACACACTCAGTCTAGGTTATTCTATCAATGGGAACCAACTTGGGTCATCAGGGTTAGGACATAAGTAGAGGAAACCCTCTTGGTATCCTTGGATTTTTTACCTAAGTGGAGGCATCCCTCTTGGGGCCCTCTAGGCCAGAACACATGCAGAGGCATCCCTCTTGGGATCCTCGATCACAGACTAGTATCTTATGACAATTTCGATCTCTTGGGGGTCACATATCCCCTAACCTAGTCTCTAACATCTCACAGCCTCCCAGGATACAATTATAAAACCTCACAAGAGAGATAGCCTCAAGCCCATCCCCTTTCTAAGCCACTCTAGGTTGGTCTAAACACCCAACCTATCTATCTGTCTGGGTTACATCTCAATACTGCTAACTATAGAATTTCCCAAGCTACACTAGTCAAGGACCTTGGTGACCCCATTCAACATTATATAATAATTCCTATGACCCTCTTATGGGTATCACCCCAATGTATCACTCTCATGAGATAGTTGGATTCAATTAATGGGAGGAAAATCCCATTTTTCATAACTTACTTTCCCTAGAACACTTCTTAAAAGTTTTCAAAATTACCTAAGGGTTTAACCATAAAGTTCTATATGGTAAAATACTCAAAATGTGATCATATTTTTTCTAATTCTAACTATGGTAGAAAAATTACCCAAACCCCTCATATGGAAAACAAGGGTGTAGTACATGATGTGTACCCTGAGTATACAATGTGTGCTCCAAAACCTCCCACATGGACATGCACTTCAACTTGACTTGGGTATACCTGGGGTTTGGACATGTACTACTACATGGATAGGGAACATATGGATTTTATTTGTGTACTACTACACATCCACGACACACCTATGGTCTGGTTGTGTACCACTCATGACCATGTTCCCCATACATGGGGTATATGCCTAATTACTCAGTCACATGGCCATGTACAACTACATAATATGTACTCAAAGTACACAACGTATAGTTACAAAAAATTTATCTTCCAAAAACATATAGAATACACAGAGTGTGTTATTGAAACCACACATCGCGTGATTGGGTGTCCCAAATAGAAAACTCTTACAATCACCCTAAAACCCCTATTTAGCCCAAAACAACCCCAAATCAACCCCCATGGTGTACCCAAAAACCATAATAGTTCTTTAAAACTTATAATAACTACTTTAAAAGGATCCATGTATTAAAATATAAAATATCCCTAACTCCAGGTTGAAACCACTAATGCTTTGGTCTGATCCGTGCTCCATAGATGTTACATGATGATATGACCCCTCCAAAGATCTACGACGACATATCCCTACCTCCCCCCATCTCTCTACCTCTCACTCTCCTTTACCTATCTCAGATATGATGAAGGAAAAATCCAGGAGGGAATACATGATAATACAGAGGAGAATAAGAGAAAAGAAAATTAAAATAGAAAAAATAAAAGAAAAAGAAAAATAAAAGAAAAAGAAAAAGAAAAAGAAAAAGAAAAAGAAAAGAAAACAAAAGGGGGGCTTGGGATTGGTGCCTGACTTGATTCTATGACTCAACTATGAATACCCCCTATTTTGGTCACAAAATAAGAGTAAGAATCTCAATACAACACTCTTTTCAAAATATATCATCATTCAAATTCATGTAAATAAATTAATATTTAATTAATTAAATATTAAATATTTGATATTCTATGAAATTTGGAATGGATTGGATTTCCACTAAACAATTTTACTAGTGAAAAAACCTATTCCTAGACCAAAAAAGTGGTAAAAAATTTATCAAGGTTCATCTAGTTGGGAAAAATAACTATTTTACCGCTCAATAGTATCCAAAATGAAAAATGAAAAATTACACTCATTTTCACAACCCGAAAAAACACAGGGTTTTTGAAATCTCTCCACCATAACACTTATCATCCTCAAGAAGATTTAATGGTATTAAAACCATATATACTAACCTATATCAGTTTCAATTTTTCCTCAACTCATTAAATTCTATTCTAGAATGATGATCAAGTTTCTCTGCATAACTCAAAAGACATGGTCTCCAACCCATCAAAGGTCAAGTTACTGCTATCCACCATCCAAAAACTACCATGAAGGTTACTAAATGAATTTATATACCATGATACATAAAAAAATCACCCAAAATTCTTAATTAGATACATGTTCCTCCCCATCATAAAAATCAACCTACAACAGCTGATTCCAGTCCACAACATGTCTCACCGTCAAAATCACCTACCAAAATACATCCTTTATGGTCCATTTAACCACTCGATGTGTGTCTCACAACATCCTAAAACATACCCACACAATGGTAATATAGTCATGATTGAGATTTTACTCCCCACCATAAGAGTATCCTTATCATTTCTTCATAACCAAACACCAACTTGACGTTCCATGCTCCATCCATTATTGAATGCAGTGACTAGTCTGGAAAAACCCGCTAATTCTCGAGTGATGACCTAAAACAAAAAAATATCCATCTTTAGTGCTTCCTAAGAATGGTTCCCCTGAAATTATTTGAGTTTAAACTCATAAAAAGGTTCAACAACCTCAAATGAGCAATGGTTCACTCCCCACAATTTTTATTACCTTACACCATTCCCCAAGCATTACCTCATCAGGATCCATCACTAAATGCACGCCACTCCTCATGATCGACACTCACTATCCTATCAATATCTGATCAGGATTGATCCAGATCAGCCGTGTCCCTACTGTAGATCAATTCTTGATTTCCCCTATACCATTATTGGAAATTTCTCATTTCATCACAACTCTTGGGAAACCATGCCCGAAACATTTCATTGATTACATTGGTTATCGTCTTGTATACAACCACTCACCAATTTAAGATTCAAATGGTTCCATACAAAACCATCATGTACTATTCCTATCTATCCCAACACAATGGGTGTACGCTTCCATACCACCCAATCACACCACCCAAATCATTCTTTCATGAGCAACATGTCACCAAGGCCAAGCTAATCGTGCTTCATGATATGTCTATCTCAACATGCCAGAAGCTCTCATGGAACTACTAAAAAAAAATTAGACACTATACTTATTATGTGGTCTATCAAATGGATACCAGCCTCATAATAACATTTTAGAAACATAGGTACTAATACTTGGTCCAAGGCCTTCCAATCTTATCCACACGCTTAACCGAAACCTGATGCCATTCCAATCATGAGTGTCCACCCGAGATCTGACCACACTATTAAGAATGTATGCAATGAAATAGGAAAAAAATCACCCTAGTCTTTTCCCCAAAACCACATCCACAAGTCAACAAGGTCAGGCACCTGAATAGTCATGCCCTTCAAAATAAATCTCAATACTCAAGCACTTTAGGTTCTTCCTTAAAAACAAAAGGCATCATCCTGCCTATGCTATAAACCCAGAGCACCTCCGATTAATCAGTACCATAACCTAAATCATCTCTCATGCTTCTATCCTCTAAATAAACACTAACCTAGGCTAAACCTTATCATGGGTTTTCCTCTATCAAACCAAATACCAACCCACCAGGGTCTGAGTCAAAACTAAGGGTCTTTAGGCCTCACACCTTTCCCTATTAGTCAAGTCTCATAAAGGGTTACTAAGTTAGATGACCTAGACCATAGGTCAAAAATCACAGAGGGGAATTGTCCATGAGATGTAATAAATTCTCTAGTATCAAAAAACCATAACATCAACATGACAACCCACCACCCCCAACTGGCGACACACCCTCTCCAAGCATTTTCACATCATACTGATCCCTAGAAGATCACGTCTCACTGGTCAGTTGTTCCCATAATCAACTACATCATCTAAGATGAATTGTTCTAAGGAAACAAAAGCGCGTAGTTTAGTCAATTATAATTTCATTCCAACCTATGTGGTAAAATTCCATATTGGTTGTTACTGGAACATTAAATTACTGAACCTAAGCACTGATGACCCATAAGGGGTCCAACACTTATGCACCATGTGTCATACCAACTCATTAGGGTCACTTCACCTCTTGTGCACGAGGAATGAGTCTCCATATTCACCTTCAAGCATGTAAATGTAGATCCAAATGACCTAACATCATAAGAAAATACATATATATGAAGTCCCATATAAGTAATATATCACCAAGTACTTATATGGGAAAATGTCGTATAATCTGTTACTGACACATTAAATAACCGATGCTCAATTTTTTGTGATAAAAATTACACTATCAGGACTATATTTCATGTGAATCCTACGTTCATGATATGATAGATGTGAAACATCTTTCCTATACAGGATAACATTCAAATACAAAACCAATGACCTCTTTCCAATGGTCTAAGAGCCAAGATCCATCATAAATCAAGAACCTGAACACACATGTGCATTGATCAAGGATAAAATCATATACAAACCTAACATTGTAAACAAAAATAAAAACCCTAGCCATGGTTATCTAGAATTATTACTAGAAAAGGTGTTCTCAATGCACCAAACTGGTATCCGTCATACACTCTCACACATTCCAAGATCTATATTCTATGAAATTCTGAAATATTAAAACAAAAATAAAACAAAGAGCTGATACCACTTTGTAGAATCCTTCCTTGGATCACTCTATGAACTGTCACCGGATTAGTTCTCCATTTGACCGTAGGTGTGCCTCCTCATATTCTAGAGGCTTAAGACTAATAGTGGGGGTCTAAGGTTGTATTGTGAGGATACTATACCTCAATATGAGAGTGCGCAATCACAATATGAATAAACAAACATTTTCCATAAAAAATAAACCGAAAGAGAAAGTATTAAATATAAATAAGGCTATAATAAATGAAATATAATAAGGAAAAAATAGTTGTGTAATACATAAAACACCGACCATCCACTAGGATGATCACATATACAATATAACAACTAATAATAAATACACCAGGATCTACTACCAACTCCGAGCCATGCCACATACCTAATATCCAAACCTTGTTGAGATAATCTAGACCGATCAAAAGAATCCAAAAAAGTGGGTCCTCTAGATCATAAAATACTATGACTCCACCATATCTATCATGAATCCATGTTTAACCTAATAGTATACATAAGATATACATGCCCATTGAGGTTCATGTATAGGGGGTGAGAAATGAATTTTAGTAGGCCACCCTCAATAGTGAACCTATAAAATTTTTATATAAGCACATGATCATGTAATATACCCAACCTATCCAAGACACAATAGGAATAAAAATAAAATAAAACCATCATTGATCCTTTTCCCTATGATCCTAATCGGTTATACTTATTTTGGGGAGTAATGGGGTTTCTATAAATACATCTTGATTATCATACATTCCAAGTAACATGCAAGATCCAAATCCATGGCATCCCCATCCAATTCTCATGAATTTAGGGACCTATGCCATGAAAAAATTATCATTCTAAATACAAATCCATTATATCCCCTATTGTATCCTCACGAATCTGATACCAAGGCTCATATAAACCCCATTACAATCCTCAAATCCATGGTAGACCCTATCATCATCCTCACGACTTTAGTGTTGAGGCAAAAAAAACTATCATTCAAGCTCTAAATCCATGGAAACCCATATCATATTCGATACCTGAATCCATGGCATATATAAAAACTAATCTCCTAATCTAAGAGAGTTTCAAACACCAAATCCCATTTCCATGGAGACTCCCATCCATATATCCAGCTCCAAATCATGGTATCCCAACCATATCCGGATCCATAAACATGGCAGCCCAGCTGTATCACAACATACCCGAGGGAGTAAAACAAGTTCCAACATAAATAAAATAAAATAAACAAAAAAGGGTTGAAAAAACACCCACAACCATCATAATTATCTCATCTCAATTAGACTTACACATCGGTTTAGGTTATAGGTGACACCCACAACTATCTACACCCAAACACACACCCACTCTAGGACAATATATCAATGAGCACCCACTTGAATATTTTGGGTCAACATGTAAGTAGTGGCATCCTTATTGGGATCCTCAGAATTGGTACATATGTGGTGATATCCATCTTGGGACCCTATGGGTCTGAACACAAGAAAATAAATCCCTTTTTGGATCCTTTATCACATAATTGTATCTTAGGATAATTCCCATCTATTAGGGATCATTTTCATGAATGTAATTTGGTTACCCTCAAACATAGCACCCAACCTGATCCATCACATACACAAAGGGTGTTCCTGATCTGCATGGGATGATAACTAGCACCTGAGAATCGAACAAAAACCAATGGTAATGATTTCACCCAAACAGAAGCAAAAAAGATGATATACATATATATATATAGACGCAAAAATCATATAAAATCAATGGAAGATAAATCAAGAAAATATATGCCATAAAACTAAAAGAAGAAAACAAAAGTGATAAAAATAATGTAGTAAGAAGAAACCAAAGTACAATTCTATATAAAAGGAAAACTAAAAGAGAAACTGACTATTACATGTGATAGTGTTGGAAAAATTCCACCATATCACCAAAAGATACCAAAACTCAATAGAAAGAAACATATCCACCTTACTATAGTGCCTTGAATTTCCCTAAATCAAAATACATAACTAGGTCTACACATCATTGAAGGGGTTTAACTATAGGTTAGGCCAGATAAAACACTCATACCCAAACATAGACAATCACACACATCATATATCTAGACATATACATCGAGTCTAGAGAGCAGAGAAACACCCTAGAAATAAAACCCCCCAATAATTTCTAACAAGTCCCTAGAAAAACAGGTGCAATGAGTATAGGAACACCCCATGAGTAAACCCCTTATTGGTATCATTAGATGAGTCCTATTAATCCACCTTCAACCTAAGTACCCAAGGCTTCGCATGTGCTAAATTTTCTAAATCATTTAATCAAAACCATGGTCTGAAAACAATTTCATATATCCATTTCACAATTCATTGAAATACATTTTCTTTTACCAAAATAGGGGAAAACCAAATTTTCTCAAAAATCTATTTCCACAAACACAAATCAATCATGGAAATTTATTTATAAATAATTTTATAAACTAGAGTTATACAATTAATCCAACATACGATAGAGATGGAACCACTTACCTCAAACTTGGGCTGCACCCACAAAGTGATGGGATCCAAAACCACAATAAGAAATGTAAAACAACAAACAGAGGCCCAATTAACGATTCTAACACTGTAAAATCACATTAAAAATCAAGAAAGGATAGTGTAGAGGTTAGGTCACATATACCTTAAAGTATACACATGCTATACCAGAACCAAAATGAGGGTTAGTCCCCTGAGAGAAGATCACACCATAGATCTATAAAGGATCAAGATTTTTTTTCAACATGGTCAATGAATCAAACAACATAGTTCCCCAAAACATCCACAAAAAATGGAAATGAAGAAGTAGAAATTCTGCTTACTAGGGAGAGGTGACGTGACCCCCATAGAGATTAATTTCCAAATAGAGTGATCTAAAACGAGAAAAGATATCCAAAATAACTTGGAGGAGCCATAGGGTTCAATAAGGAAGTCTGCATATCGAATGATAAAATAATAATACATGCACTATGATAAAAACCACTGGTCCTAAAACATTCATGAAATGAACCCCTTTCATGACATAAATTTCATTATTTACGAAATATAATGAAAAAGGAATCACCTTAAGTTGAATTAAACACCAATCAAAATTTTCATGATGTGATCCATTTTCAAATTTTGTACATGTTTCATGGTCTGAACCAGTTCATGAAATCTACCTAAAAATGGATTCACATTGTGTAACCAGTTAATGAAATGAATATGTCCAGTAGGCATTGCGATGTCTAGGTTCTGCAGAAAAACATAGAAAAACACCCAACTCAACCCAAACCCCAAATTACATTCCCTTAATAATTTTAAACATTTATACCTAAAATCCATTAATTCAAACAAACTTACATCTCCAACCTTTATTTAATTTTACCCCATAACGTTCTCCAACATCGAAAGGTCTGGAATGCACTTAAACAAAAAGAGGAAACCAAAAGAGAGACCATAAATACCTTAGAGGTAACGAGATTCTACAATCTACCCATTATAAGAATTTACTTCCTCGAGAAGTCATGTGAAATAATGATGCTCCAAAAAGAGGTGAGTCCATTACTCCCTCACTAAAATTTCACGCTCCCAAGTCTCATGATAATATAATCCATATCACCACAACACTTTGACCAATGAAATGGACTCCCACATAATAATTTCACTTGAGAATCAATGATCTCCACTGGATGCTATACAATGGAGACTTCAGGCTCTACATCAATCTCCTCCCATCCGAGAACATGGGAGGGATTATGAGGATTCTATTTGAGTTAATATATGTGGAAAACATCATGAATACCTTTCAAGTAAGTTGGTAATTCCAACCAATATGCAACCAGACTGTGCTGATTAGTGACCTCAAATGGACCAAACTATATTTGAGCCAAATTTCCCTTTTTTCCAAGATGACAATGACCCAACCGAGGAGAAAGCTTCATGAAAACCTGGTCACCCATGGAAAAATCTAAATGATGATGTTGATGATCTACATATGATTTCTACTAAATCTGAAATGTAACTATATGCTGATGTATATCTTGAATCCTTGAAGATGTATCCTGAATGAGGCTCAATCCCATAATATAGGCATTTCCCACCTCTTCCCAACAAAGAGGTAAACTACAGGGGATACCATAAAAATCCTCGAAGGGAACCATTTTGATCGACGATTGATTTCTATTATTATACATAAACTTGACTAGTCCCATATATCTATCCAATGATCCATAAAAATACTATACACAGACACAAAGAATATCCTCCAGGATCTGAATATAATGATTTATTTGACTATCTATTTTTGGATAATAATATATAATAAACTTGAATGGAGTCTCCATCACCTTCTGGAGACTCTTTTGGAACTAAAAGTTTATCCTTGGATTACTGCCTAAAATATGGCAGTGGGAACCCCATGTAAGCTCACAAACTCCTACACATACAACTTACCCAGATATTCAACTTTAGTGGTGTCCCTAATTAGAATAAAATGATCTAATTTTATTAACTGACAAATCACCAACTAGATGAAATTATTACCTTGGGGAGTACATGGAAATCCAATAAAAAAAATCAATGGACACCTCATTCCATTTTCAAACTATCACTAGAAGAGGATGGCGTAAACCGAAAGGTTTTAGATGGTTTTCCTTTATCTTCTAGATGGTGTAACTAACAGACACACAATTTTCAATATCATTCTTCATACCCAACCACCATAATTTCCATCTCATGTAATAATATATCATTATAGTTCCTAGATGAATGACCCATGAAGAGATTGAAATTCAAAAAAAACTGACATGCACACAATTGTTGGGATGAAAAACTAATCCCCAAAGTAGAGAATACCATCTCAAGGGAGAGACCAACTAGAAACGGTCTCCCCACTATAAAGGGTTTTTTAATTCCCCCAAACTCATCATCCTACTACTAAATCTGTAGAATAGGATCAATGAGACATGATGATTATTGAACACTAGTTAGAAATATACCTTAACCATCCACCCAATATTCCAGATGTAATTGACTGAAGAGTCCCTTCATATTATACTCTTACCTTGATTCCAAAATATCCCTTGATGTATATTTCTTACTGAGAGAATCTTTGATGAAATTCTCATTCCACAGGGTGTAGGTGATGAAGAAATTAAAATTTTGAAGTTATTCTAACCACTATCTCTATATGATATTCAAGTACTTATAATAAATTATATAGCTCAGATTATTATGGTCAAAAAATACTGTGAACCTCTCCCCCAAAATATAGTTACACTAATATTTAAGGACATGAATAACTGAGAAAATCCAAAAATCATGAGTGGGGTAATTCTTATCATGTATCTAAAGATGGAAAGATCCATAAGATATAACATGATCCCTCTATATAAGCACACAACCTAGACTAGAACCAGAATAATCATAATATACCACATAACCCTTACTAGGATCATATAAAATCATAATGATATTAAAATTCCCAATTCATTTAAATTAATCAAAGTAAGATTAAAATTTCACATCCCATGTGAATTTCAACCCTTTCCTAGTAAGAGAAGTCAAAGGTGACACAAACTTTGAGAAATCCCTGATGAACTATTGATAGTATCTAGAAATACCAAAGAATGTATGAATCTCATGGACATTCCATGGATCCTCCCATGAAAATACGACATTCACCTTCTCAGGATCAACTGACAAGCCATGCTTAAAAATCATGCATCCTAATAAATACACTTATTGGATCCTAAAAATGAATTTTTAAATCTTTCTATAAAAATAGTGATTTGTAAAGATTTTAAAAACCAAACTTAGATGGTGGTAATTCTCACACTCAGATCTCAAATAAACCAAAATATCATCCACGAAAACTACCAAAAAAGTGTCAAGTTACTAATGGAATATCCAGTTCATCAAATTTATAAAAACTATAGGAGAATTAATCATACCAAATTTCATCATAAGATATTTTTATTGGTCATACCTACTTTTGAATGCTATATTTGGAATATCAACTTTTGAACTATGAGCTGATAATAACCTGACCAAAGATCAATCGTTAAAAACCACTTTGATCACTTTAAATGATTAAAAATATCATCCACACCGGGTAAATGATACTTATTCTTAACCATCACCATGTTCAAATTCAGATAGTCCATACATAAATGAAGTAAACCATATTAATTCTTAGAAAAGAGCACTAGGGATGCCCAATGGGAAACACTAGGGAAAACAAAACCTTTTACCATGAGATCATCTAACTAAATATTTATCTATTTCAACTATTTTGTTCCATACGATAGGAGGGTATCAAGATCAACCGCATTCCTGACACCAGATCAATTGTAAACTCTACCTCATTCTCTAGGGGAAGACTGAAGAAGTTATCTGGGATGACATCCGAAAAATAACTTACAACTAAGGGAAGATTACCAATAATGAAAAAAACATTGAGATCAATTGCAATAACAGATAACAAACTCCTATGATATGGGTCGAAAGGTCCTAAACGAGAAGACCTAAGATCCCAATATCTCTACAACACATGAGATATTCCCTTGATAACATGAAAAGAGACATGATGATGATAAAAATCAACCTCATTATAATGGGTGAAAATCCAATCCATACTGATGATAACATAAAATAAATATAGATAAAAAAGAAATCCCAAACTAACTCTGCATCAACTATTGATAGTGAACTATAAGAATATTGAAACCCTACTCTTTCATCTTCCTAGAGGTATTTAAAACTCCATAACAAATGACATGATCTCTATTTAATTTTTTTAAAAAGGGAAAAAACAAGTGAGATACATCGATATTAAAATACTGTAACAGCCACAACCATTATACATATTTGTAGGAATAGAATAACAATGATGGGTGTTCTTGACCTCTCCACACTAATATAAGTCAGGGGAACACTACGGGCTGTAATTGATGGTTCATAGGAGGCCCAATATAGATAACCACCTTTTCCAACCCTGCGAGTAATATGACACTTCCTCTACTTACCACATGCACAACTTAAGATTCCACTGGGTAGAATAGAAAGGAAAGAAGATCCAACCTTTTTTCCATATATATCTCTACCATAATTTCCTTACCTACTATATTCGTATTGGTGGAAAGCTTCAGCATGAACACCTATGATTTTAAATCTAGTTGAAAACCCTATAAGAACTTCTAAGCCTTCTACCAATCATTCTTCACTACCTCTGGATAAAAACAAACCAAATCCATGAATCAATTGGTGTATGTCGACACCAATTTCTCTCCCTACTACAAAGAGAAGAAATCTATGGAAATTTACATCATCAGAGACATTGGATAGAACTAATATAAAAATAGGGACTTGAAACACTTCTAGTACAAGCCCAAGTTCCTATCTTCTTGTACCATGGAATCCCACCATCACTTGTTGGGACCATCAAGTTTGAATTCCTTGTACTTTACCTTGATATTTTTAGGTATATCCATGAAATTGAAGATTTGATCAATATTTACTAGCCATCCATAAAACTATTAGGGATCATAAGTACCCTTAAAGGATGGTGGTGTATTGCATAAGAACTCATGAGATCGATCCATTTCTCCTCCAACTCTTGGATATGACTCAACAAATGCATTATGGGCTTGCAGTACATTTTGGTCCATGAAATGAACTGCTTGAATGACAGTCTCAATAATATTTTGATCTATGTAAAATTTCCCTTAACGAGCATCTATTTAACCCTCTTATGGAACCCATGGAAGAAATATCAGATGCATGTCACTATACACTGAAAATAGAAGAAATGTCTAGAAATAGAATAATCACAGTTCAATCAATAAAATTAAGAAAAACTATGATTAATATCAAGAAATCAACATAGGAGGTAAACATCCCAACATCCCATATAAACTAGAGTCTTTTAATGGTAAGAGATAGCCATACACTCACCACAACCTACCTATCAAGTTTCAACAATACTATTTGCAGTCTACCAAACATACCAAGATAAAGAATCTTGATAAGAAACCTACTTCGATACCAATGTTTCACAAATTGACCCAGGTTACCATCAAAACTGGAACCCAACCCAATCCTTCATTTACCCGAAGGGCGTTCCTAATCCCTATAGGCTGGTGACTAGTACACGAGCATCAAAAAACAACCATTGGGAATGATTTCACCCAAAATGAAGTAGAAAAAGTTGAATATATATATATACAAATTATAGAGAAATAATAGAAGATAAAGTAGGAAAATATATACCATAACACTGAAATAAGACAATAGGAAAAATACAACTCAATTAGTCAGAACAAACTAAAGTACCAACCCAAAATAAATGGAAAACTAAAATAGAAACCAACTAATCCATGTGATATCATTGGAATACTCCCACCATCTCACCATTAGCTACCAAAACTTGGCTGATAGAAACCTCACCACCACATTGTGGTTCCTTCCCTTTCCTTTAATCAAAAGACATAATTTTTTCTACACACCACAAAATGGGTGTGTAGGGTGTGAGCTAAATAGGATCAGTAGGATTCCACCTAGGTGTTCCATAATAAGTCTCTATATAACAATCCAAATATACTAAAATTTAAAGAAAATAAGGAATTATAATCAGTTAAAGAGTTTTTATATCAAAATCATGGAAAATAATTCCCCTTTTCCCACAGTTCTAAATAATCCATGTAAAATAGTTTCAAATAATATCACATATATCAAAGAAATTCAAAGTATGTATCACATATCATATAAAATCAAAATTAGTCTGAACCAAATAATAGGTAAACCATACCAAGGATCACTACATGTTATGATAGTTTAAACACTCATACCTAAACATAAACAATCACACACATTAAGTATCTAGACATATGTATTGAATTTAAAGAGTAGAGGAACACCCCATAAAGTGAACCCCCATAGTTTCTAAAAAGTACCTAGAACAAAAATCCCAGGGAGTAAAGGAATACCCTAGGAGTGAAACCCACCCCCCATTGGTATCAATGGACAAGGACTATTGTCACACCTTCCACCTAAGTACCCAAGGCTTCTCATGTGCTACATTTTCAAAATCATTTCACCAAAACCAGGCTTTAAAAACTATTTCATAAACCCATTTCATAATGATTTAAAATAGATATTATTTTACCAAAATAGGGAAACAACTTTTCTCAAAAACCCATTTCTACACATAAATATTAATCATTTAAATTCATTTATAAAAAATTTATAAAACTATAGTGATATAATTCATCCAACATTGGCTAGAGACAGAACCACTTACCTAAAACTTAGGTCTCACAACAAAGGTGACAAGATCCAAAACCACCAGAAAAATTATAGAAAACCAAGAAAAGGTATTATCAATGATTCTCATACTTTAGAATCATATTATAAAGAAAAAAAGTTTATATGAGAGGTTAGGTCACACATACCTCAAAGGATCTACACACTGAACCACAACCAACATGAGGGTTATCCTCTAGGATAATATCAAACTACAGATCTAGAAAGGATCAAGAAAAAAATTAACACATGGTCGATGTATCCAATAATGAATCACTATGAAACTTCCATGACCAATGAAAACAAAGAATTAGAAAGGCCTCTTACCATGGAGAAGTGACGTGACCACCACATTGATCAATTGATGAATAGAGTGATATGAAATGAGTGGATATATCCAAAAGTTCCTAAGGGTTTCCTAAGGTAGATAGAGAACTCTACATGTTTAATGAGTAAAGAATCATATGTGTAGAATGATAAAAACTGCTAGTCCCAAAACATTCATGATGCGAACCCCTTTGATGTGGAAGACCTGTTCTGCGTTGCCGCTGATGATTTTCACTTAGAGGAGGAGGCCGAGGCTGAGCTTGAGGTGTGGAGTGGCCGAAGAAGCACCGAAGTCCCCCTTTCACACTGCTTTGTTCTGAGATTCCACCACACCTGAGGAGGTGCTGCTTGAGTCGAAGCTGCGCTGGAGGAGAACCCGCCTTTCGCCGGGTGGAACCAGCCGCTGCAGCGGCTGGTGTTTGCACCGAAGAGGACCCCCTCCCCTAGGGTTCTTTCGAAATAAGGGGGAGGGGAGAAGAATAAGTTTTTAAAAAAATTAAATTAATAAAAATGAAAATAAATTATAACTAAATTAAAATAATAAAAATTACTAATTATAAATAAATAATTTACTTAAGATATTTAATAAAACAAAATTCTTAAACAAAAATAAAATTCTATTAATTGATAGTAACTTCTTAAATCAAATTAGAATAGATTATTAAAAAACTTATTGATTATAATTTAATTTAATATATTAATAATTATTTAATAATACATTTTGTTTATAAAATAAAATACTAATAAAAAAGTTATAAATTAAATTATAGTTAAATAAAAATAGTTAATTCAAAATGTTAATAATGTAAACTTTCAAAATAATAATAAAATTAATGTTTATAAACTACTTTATTAATGTTATTTAATTAGTTAAGAGTAACTTATAAACAATTTTGCGTCAAAATTAATAATTAATAAAACTTCTTTTTTTTAATAATAATAATAAATCTATTATTGAAAAATTCGATCAAATATTAATACGTAAATTACCATAATTTATCTTTTATAATTAAATAATAACTATTTAATAATAAATTTATTTTCATTATAAGTCATTAAAATATAATTACTAGTTATTATTAATAGTAATAAAATAATTTATTTAACAACATTACTTAAAAATTTATTAATTCTTTTAAAAATACTTTTAAATAAAATAATTTCTTAAACTATAATTCTTTATTTCCTTAGCTTTTTAACTGTTTTGTTTGTTTTTCTTAATCAGGTTCATTCAAGAGTCAAAAAACAGGTCCAAGTGCTTCCAACTAACTCATCTAGAGCTAGTTACAAGAGAAAAACTAGAGTGATGTGCTAGTTGTGAAAAAATGCATGTTGTGCGGTGCATTTGTGGAGGGTTGTCAAAGATGGTGGAAGATGTTCGGTGACAAGCAGCAAAAGATAGTGGGTACTTAAAGTAGAGAAAGTAGCGGAATTTGGAAGAGACTCTCATTCATTCCACGAACACACATTGGAGAGAAGATCCAAGGACTTTCATTCAGACTCTCAATAGCAGCACTGGAGACGAGCAGGAGACCAAGGAGCCTGAGAAGAGAGCAGTATTTGGGGAGTTCTTCTTCCATTTGTCCTTAATTTTTGTACTCTATTCTTGGAATGTTTTTTACATCATTAATCAATACGATCATAGGTTTAACTTTCTCAGATCGGGAATGGTAAAATATTCTGGTTATGATCTTTAAATCTTTATTTGCTTATCTTTTTACAAAATTAGAATCAGTTGGAGAGACTGATTCTGTTTCTAATAT
Source organism: Viscum album (assembly GCA_963277665.1). Classification (NCBI taxonomy): domain Eukaryota; kingdom Viridiplantae; phylum Streptophyta; class Magnoliopsida; order Santalales; family Viscaceae; genus Viscum; species Viscum album. The sequence goes on along the minus strand of OY728163.1, from coordinate 74,399,312 downwards.
TTTAAGCATTCACATTTCTATGTTTACAATTTCAAACTTCAATATTGACTTGCGAGGTTGATCTTGAATGTATTTTTCAAATCATTAACAACTTAAAATTTGGAAATTTATGGGAAGTTATTTTCCAAATGTTATCTTAAAACTTCTTGCAGTTCAATTAAGTTTTAGTGCGGTGAAGTCCAAGACTTAATCATCTTCCTGTTGAGTTTCTTGGTGAGGGGAATTCTTTAGTCTTTCTTAAAGTGTGATTTGATTGTAAGATGTGGAGAGAACATCCATTCAAACTAGTAGTTTAAAATTCCTGAGTACTTTGTTGATCTCGCTTCTTTGTCTTGCTGCTTAATACTAGTATATTGTATTACTCTTGTTTATCAGTATTAGCGTAAATTTCAGTTTCTTGTAAAAAAATCTAGTTTTCTCATCCTGTTTTCACTTAATCATATAAGTAAAAAAAATATAAAAAGTATGAAGGTGTTTTCCTCACTAATGACAACAGTGGGGGTCTAGAATACAAAAACCTTAGAATTCACTCACCTGCCTTCTTTGTGGATCGACCCTGCACCACTATACTAGTATAGAATTAAAAAATATAATTTTGAGGGCCGTAACGACCTCTGGCCACATCAAAATTTGGAACCGTTTCCAGGGAAGGCACGTGTTGGGAGTCTAGGGTTATAATAAAAAGTAAAAAAAAATCAATAAAAACAAAGAAAAAAAACATAAAAAAATATCATATAAAAAATACTGCTTAAAAAAAATTGTGAACTAGAACTTACTACTTTAGTTTTCCATTAAAATCTGCTTCACTATGAACTTTTGTGTGTTTAATCTCACCTGGTTTTAGTTTAAAAATGGATGTTCATGAAAAATGGGATCAACAAGGGAAACATTGTGTGTGTTGTGGCTATTATGGGCACACTTCTTGGCAGTGTGTCTTTAACCAACCACAACAAGATTTTTACATTGAATAAAATGAACAATACGAGTCCAGTCCTGACACCCTAGCTAAAATTGATCTAATTGATTCTAAACTGGATGATAGGGTGGAACTAATTAACACATGGTTAACTAAAACCCATGAAATTCAACTTAGATATTCTCAAGGGCGATATCAAAGACTAAAAATATTGGAAAACATGCTCTTGAAATTACAACAAAAGGTTAAAGAACAAGAAGAATTTGAAGAAAACAAAAAATAAAATGTTTTTAAAAGATTTTAAAATCAAGTGGAAGAGGAAAGTGATAGTGAAATTAGGGAAAAAACAATTTACTTTGAAGAATCTGAATCTGTTCAACCAAATCTAGAAATAACCAACTCATTAAACAAAGAACATGTTGTTAAAGACCCTAGAATGGACTTTAATGCTGTTGAATTGGACAATTTTGAAGATGAATTGAAACAAATTGTAAATGAATGTCCAATTTTCTTCATAATTCCTACATTGGAGAAAAATAAATGTTTTAGAATCTTTGATAATGAAGTCATTCGGGTAGAATAGATTCTTGAAACTGAAAATTTGAATGTTAAAAACTCTTCACCCAAAATTTCTGAAGTTCTAAACATTGAGCCTGAACTTGATATTGGGTATAATCTGGATGAGAATATTAAACTGGATAACATGGAATATAAAAACTTTGAACTTAAACAGAAGATTACTCTTCCATGATTTGAAACTCTAAACCCATCTATTTTTGAAATGATGTTGGATGATTTGGAGGATGAGGGAATGATGTTTGAAGAAAGATTAAATGATGAGCTTTCATCTTCCTTTTCTCAGATTGATTTTTTGATAGAAAATGAGTGTACTGAAATTAAAAATAGTGATGTTTTTCATGGGGTAAATGTTTAAAATTGAAAAATTTGGAAATTGAATTTATTAAAGATGAATTAAACATTACTTCACCTGATATGAACTTCTTGGAACACAATACATACTTTGTTTTGGAAAGTGAGCTCTCTGAACATGAACTTAAAATAGAGGTTGCACACACACTTGAATTAGGCAGAATTGATTTGTTAGAAGCAGTAAGTGCTGAGTGTGAGTTAACAGATGAGGATCTTTTGGAAGATATTTACAACATGGTTAGAACTGAATCTGTTTGTGATAAAATAAATTCTCTTCCCTACCTATCACTTCCATCCTAAACTGTGAAGGGTGCTGAGTATTTTCATGAAATTGATAGTAGTCCATAGGGGGAATCACATTTTTGTTCCATTGTCTATGATTCAGTTCATCACTTTATTGAATCCCCTCTTGGGCCTACTAATTAGTACTCACAGATGAGCACCCTAGAATTTGAATATGTTAATGATGAAGATTAGAGAGTTATCCATGAGAATATGTTCTTACCCTTTGAAGCACCTAGTTTGGTTCTATCCCATCATGTTAATTCATATTTTGAAATGTCTGAACTTATTCTGGAAGTAGACAGCACTATGCCCAGAACTATTAAAGGGATCTACTTAGGGGTTATTTTAGGTTGTGAGGATTCAGTTGTTAAGGTTTTGAGTCATGTTGCCAACAAATCTCATCTTTCTATTAGAAATAATTGGGCCAAACACATGTGGTGGTTCCTATTAAGGAATCCACATACACCTAGTGATTATGGTTAGTTATTAGGTGAGTCCGTCTGGAGACTATAAATCTAGCGCTTCCTGGGAGGCAACCTACGGTCTTTGTTGTGTTAATAAATAAAAATTTCTAATTATATAAAGTAGAACTGAAGACTTTAAAATCAGTGCTGCATGTGAGTCAACTCATGCTCTTTATTTGTTTTCATTTTTGTACTGTTTAGTGTTGAATAAAGTTCTACTTAGTTGTCTTCTATTTTCTTTGTCTTTTCTGGTTAATTATTCTTGGTTTTCATGCTTTGTTTTTTTAGGATGCTACTGTTGGTTTCATGGAGGAGTGTAATTCCCATAATGAAGGATTGATGAAAAAAAAACATTAAGTCAGGGAAGTACCTTACAATTGAATTCTGTTTTATCTCTCTTCTCCTTAATGCTTTCATTAAAAATTCTACTTATATTGGAATGAAATTCTGTTGTATTTCATTGTGTTAATTAAAAATCTACATGTGCCTCTTTGCTGAAAAATTGAATTTCACTATTGTTTGAAACCCATTTCACTGTATGAAATTAAGTGTGGGGGAGCACTTGTTACTAGTAGTTGTGTTTTTCATTGGAACCAATTAGTCTATAGGGTGTTTAGCATGCATCTTACAACTATATTGAACATCCATTGGAATCATACTTTGTTAAAATGTTTACACCCAATTAATTGTGCACCCACACCTTATATACTTCTTTTGTGCTATATTAAAAATCCATGCCACTTTAATGTGTGTGTCTGGATATGAACCTGCTGATTATTTATTTATTGTGGAAAACAAAATTTTTGAACTTCATTGAGACCCTCTATACATGTCATAAATTTGTTTAATTGAAAATCAATTTTGAACCTTTAATGTTTAATTGTTGTTCTTCATATTTAGAAGTCAAATTTTGGGACAAATTTGGGTTTTAAGTGTGGGGGTGGGGGTCAATTCTTGACTATGCTAAACTATGCTTTAATGTAAGCCCATCAATTCCCACTTCACTTCAAAACTTTTTGTCAAAAAAAAGGTTAATGTTTTTCATTTTTTTTGCATAATTTTAGGCTTTGCACTGTACTCAATTGGGTCTTGCCTTGGGAGAAGTTCCTTGTTGGTAGTTAAGAACTTCTTTGAACCTGAAATTGATGATAATGGATAATTGATGAGTGATCTTACTTAGTGATTTGATGGAAATTTGGTTTAGGAACTATTTTTGAAAGTGATTTGGGTAACCATTTATTGGAACTATGATCATAACCCTTGGAACTGGAAGTTTGATTCTGATTCCAGGGGCCTCATTCATCTTTTAATTATTAAATTTAATTGCTTTAATGAGCCAATGCAAATAATTTTTGATATAAATATTTTCAAACTGGTGTAATTTGGGCATCTGGGATCCCACGGTGAGTCTCTGAGACCCTAGATACTGGGTGTGTTTCTGTTAACTATAATCCCTCTGTACACTTTGAATAAGTGTTTATGCACAGTGCTTAGCACAATGATCCATGGCTTGGGAAAATAAAATAAAGTGTCTAGGGTAAAAAATGAGCTCATTAAGGTGAGGGGAATGATGAACACCAGATGAAAAAGGGCTCAATTGATTTTTATGGAAATTATTTAGGTTGTATTATTAAGGTGATTCAAAAATAATAATAATTATTTTTGGAATCTAGGCTTCAGTTAATGTACAAAGTTCCTTGGTTAAGGTCTTAATTCCCTTGATATTTTACCTCTTGTAACTCTCGAATTTAGAACTTTGGCCAGGATTGTAATGAGTCATTAAGTAGTATCAAATATGTGGCATGACATCTTCATTGTTTTATGATTCATAGCTTTCTTAATTACACTTGAGTATTTTTTATAAGCAAGATTCATATAAGTAATTCATTTTCCAAAAGCCTGCTGTTATGTTTTGTCCTCTATTTTTGAGTGATGGACATGTTATAGTGTGATCTTAATCATAAAAACTTTAATGATTTTCAAATAAAATAAAACATGGGATTGTTTGAGGACAAACAATTCTTAAGTGTGGGGGAATTTGATGTGGCCTTATTTTTACACAGATTTCCACATCCTTTTTATTAAATTTTAAAGATTTGTTTAATTATTTTTACACTTTTAATTAAATAAATGCACTTTTATATTTTTATAATTAAATTTTTCAAATATTAATTTTTATAACAATTTATGTGATCATGGACCCTATTATAATTGATTTATTCTTTCTCTATTTTTAATATAACTAATTTTCAATTTGTTTACTTAATCTTTATCTATTTATTCTGTTTAAAATTTTAATTATTAATAATTATTGAGTTTTCTAATTAATTTACTTATTATTTTATAAGTTTATACATCCAGTAACTTAGTTACCGCTTTCCAGGCTACCGGTAGCCAAGCTACCGGTAGTAAGGTTACTTTTTCTCAAACTAGCGGTAACCAGGTTATTGTTACTGCCTAACGATGAACTACATTCATTTTTCTCTAGTAGTGACTAGTTTTGAGATGTAAGGGTGACCTTGCTTTTACCGGTGACCTTTTTCACCGTTACCCTTTCCTACCAGTAACTCTAATTTTTAACCCCAACCTCACTGATAAATTTTCCAGGGTCACCGTTGTCTTTCAGTTTAACTTTTCCTTGTTTAAATTTTTATTTTTCTTTATACATTATTTAGGTATCGAGTTTATCTTATTAATTTAATTATATTTAATTAAATTTTTTTAAGTGAAATAACTAAATTAGTTTATCTTGCGTACAACTGGATTCATTTTTTTTTCAAATAGTTAATTTTAATTGCATGGATATAATTTAGTTATTAATTTAATTTAATTTTCATTTTTTTTAATTTTTGAATCCATTAATATAAATTAATTTTATTAATTTAATATTATAATTATTTGCTTAAAAGATTTAATTTTAGTTTTATAATATAACATAATGTTTATTATTAGTGCTATTTAATTAATTAATTTTGTTGTTTTAAACTTTTAAAATAAATTATGTTTTATGCAGTTTAATTTCTTATTTAAATTAACTCTTTTAATTCTGTAGTTTAAATTCATTATTTAATTTTGTATTATTTAATCTTTCTAATAATTTAATTAGTTAATATTGTATTAATATTTTTTAGATTTGTTGAAATTTTATGTGTTTTAAATAAATTAATGGTTTAATCATTTAATCATTAGTTTAATTTAATTTTTATATGAGTTGTAGTTTAATTAACCCTCATGGTAGTGATTCATGTATTTGGAGCTTCTGTTAGGTGACCCTCACCGTTACTGCCCGTTACCCTCAACCTCAATGATATTTTTCCTCACCGGTAGCTGAAAACTCCACTCTCACTTCTTTAGCAACCTCACTGGTAGCTCATCCTCACTGATAGCTCTTTTCTCCCTCTCTCTCACTGATAGACATCATTCCCTCCATCTCATAGTTACTCCCTTGCACCTCACTGATAGGTGTCTTCCACAAACCACTTGCACCAATGCCCTTTTCCTTCATCTATCGATACCCCCTACAGATCTTTATCACTTGATTCCAAAATTCATAAACTAGACTCAGAATCAAACTAGACACAAACCACTTCCAGATTTAACACAGAGACACCAATTTCAATTTGAAATCCAACCCATGTAATCACCTTGAAGTAGCTCAATTTTAATCATGCTCTTGCTGGAATCTTGAATCCCCCAAGGGTCGCTGCCATCATAAACCGATTCTTGAGAAGACTTGCGTCTCCAGTGATGGTTGTTTCAAAGATGAAGAATCAGATAATTCATCTCAGATTAAAATCTGGAAACTATCATGTCACGCTACTTGCAAGGAGGTTTTGTTGAAATTAAGTTGAGCCACTTGAGACCTTGCTGCCGCACCTGTTGGATAGCACCCGCACCGATGTGGAAGACCTATTCTGCGTCGCCGCTGATGATTTTCACTCAGAGGATGAGGTCGAGGCTGAGCTTGAGGTGTGGAGCGGTTGAAGAATCCCCAAATTCCCCCTTTTGTGCTGCTTTGTTCTGGGATTCCACCACACCTGAGGAGGTGCTGCTTGAGGCGGAGCTGCGTTGGAGGAGAACCCGCCTTCCGCCGGGTGGAACCAGCCGCTGCAGCGGCTGGTGGTTGTGCCGAAGAGGACGCCCTCCCCTAGGGTTCCGTCGAAATAAGGGGGAGGGGAGAAGAACAAGTTTTTGAAAAAGTAAATTAATAAAAATGAAAAGAAATTACAACTAAATTAAAATAATAAAAATTACTAATTATAAATAAATAATTTACTTAAGATATTTAAGAAAAAAGAAATATTAAACACAAATAAAATTCTATTAATTGAGAGTAACTTCTTAAATAAAATTAGAATAGATTATTAAAAAAACTTATTGATTATAATTTAATTTAATATATTAATAATTATTTAATAATACATTTTGTTTATAAAATAAAATACTAATAATAAGTTATAAATTAAATTATAGTTACACAAAACTAGTTAATTTAAAATGTTAATAATGTAATATTTCAAAATAATAATAAAATTAATTTTTATAAACTACTTTAATAATGTTATTTAATTATTTAATAATATCTTATAAATAATTTTTCATCAAAATTAATAATTAATAAAACTTATTTTTTTTAATAATAATAATAATTCTATTATTAAAAAATTCGATCAAATCATAATATGTAAATTATCATAATTTATCTTTTATAATTAAATAATTACTATTAATAATAAATTTCTTTTCATTATAAGTAATTAAAATATAATTAATAGTTATTAGTAATAGTAATAAAATAATTTATTTAACAACATTATTTAAAAATTTATTAATTCTTTTAAAAAGACTTTTAAATAAACTAATTTCTTAAACTATAATTCTTTATTTCCTTAGAGTTTTAATTGTTTTGTTTGTTTTTCTTATGAAGGTTCATTAAAGAGTCAAAAAACACATCAAAGTGCTTCCAACTAACTCATCTAGAGTTAGTTACGATAGAAAAACTAGCTCGACGTGCTAGTTCTAAAAAAACGCATGTTGTGCAGTGAATTTGTGAAGGGTTGTCAAAGTTGGTGGAAGATGTTCGGTGACTTGCATCAAAAGACAATGGGTATTTAAAGCAGTGCAAGTGGTAGAATTTGGAAGAGACTCTCATTCATTCCATGAACACACATTGGAGAGCAGATCCAATGACTCTCATTCAGACTCTCAGGAGAAACAATGGAGATGAACAGGAGACCAATGAGCCCGAGAATAGAGCAGTATTTGGAGAGTTCTTCTTCCCTCTATCCTTAATTTTTGTACTCTTTTCTTGGAATGTTTTTGACTACATTAATCAATATGATCATAGGTTGAACTTTATCAGCTCCGGAATTGTGAAATCTTCTAGTTATGATCTTTAAATCTTCATTTTCTTATCTTTTTATGAAATTAGAATCCGTTGGCGAGACTGATCATGTTTCTAATCTTTTCAGCGTTCACACTTCTATGTCTACAATTTCAAACTTCAATATCGACTGGAGAGGTTGATATTGAATTCATTTTTCAAATCATTAACAACTTAAACTTTGGAAATTTATGGCAAGTTATTTTCCAAATTTTATCTTAAAACTTCTTGTAGTTCAATTAAGTTTGGGTGTGGCGAACTCCAAGACTTAATCATCTGCCTGTTGAGTTTCTTTGCAAGGGAAATTCTTCAGTCTTTCTTGAAGTGTGATTCGATTGTAAGTTGTGGAGAGAACATCCATTCAAACCAGTAGTTTAGAATTCCTGAGTACTTTGTTGATCTCTCTTCTTTGTCTTGCTGCTTAATACCAGTATACTGTATTACTCTAGTTTATTAGTATTAGTGTAAATTTCAGTTTCTTGTAAAAAAATCTAGTTTTCTCATCCTATTTTCACTTCATCATATAAGTACAAGAATAAAAAAAGTATGAAGTTGTTTTCCCCACTGCGGCCAACAATGGGGGTATAGAATACAAAAACCTTAGAATTCACTCACTTGCCTTCTCTGTGGATTGACCCTACACCACTGTGCTAGTGTAGGAGTAATAAATGTAATTTTGAGGGCCGTAAAGACCTTCGGCCACATCAATATGTCTCTTGTTTCACTGTTATCTTCTTATCTCACTTTCCTATATATTCATAAGATTTATATAATTCTTTCTTTGTCTTGATATCACTTGAGACTATATCTTTGTATTATGTGAAATTTTGGGAGACCAATTCCTTTCAGGGGAATGAATTTAACACATCAAATAAATGATCAATATTACTCCTTGGGTTACTTATGTGGTTTGTAGCATGCCTTTATAACCTTGTAAAGTTTTCTTCATACTTAGAAAAATTCTCATCATAATTTTTCCACAGACTAAGAAATTGTCTCTCCATATCCGCTCTCTATTCACAATGAAAATATTTTTCTAAGAAAATATCCTTAAAATACTTTCATTAAATTTTTTATATTTCTTATTCCTCCTTTATGTTTGGAATCAATGACCACTATTGATCCGAATCTCCTGATAGGCGATAAACTACTTTGAAAACAGTATCTCTTTTGTTAGTTAATGAAGCATGAAATATCTTCTATAAGGAACTTTTCCATTATTCAAATAAAATGTATTTATAGTCCCATTGAATGATAGAGGTTGTTGTCTCATGAATCAGTCTAACATTGTTCCTCTATGTTTTGGATTAGGCTTCTCCATATGAGTATGGTTATTTTTCATAACCAGAGTCAGTTGTCCCAGTATAGTCATTAGTTATTCCGTACTAATTGCACCTCCATCTCCAACATCATTATCTTGCATAGGTGGGAAATCCCCACATGGATCATGTGTGTTGATACAATTTAAATTCCTTCTACTAGGAACCATTTCTAAACAATGGCATCCATTAGATTATGTTATGAATAATAATAAATAATTTTTAACTAGGAACACTTAACGTAATTAAAAAATTTATGAATAGATAATCTTATAATAATAAAAATGGTTTCTTTGGGGACATATTTAATTTTAAATCCTTCAAAATGTTTTATAAAGAAAATGTGAATTATCCTAAGCATATTACCCTAGAGTGTCAAACCAAGTGTGTAGTAAGGCTTGTTGTTGTGTACCTAGTTACATATAGTGAAGCATAATACACCTTATTTGAGTTGTAACCACTATGTACATCTATTTCAGAACCAAATCCACTTATAGTATCTAGACAAGGATATATTTCTTGGAATACCCAAATAATATCTACCTCAGAAAATTTCTAGGATGTTCTTCTATATTTATCCTCAAAATACATCTTAGGGTTATGTTCCCAAATCTATGTTTTCTAAATCTAGTTTCTAAGGTTTCTACTAAACTTACTCTGATAAAATTTTTAATGAACCTGGGCCAAGTATCCCAAATCCAGTTCCTAACTTTATTACATTGGCATAGATACAAGATTCGAATCCCACAGGACATATCAGTTTAGCAATTTTGGAAAATATGTTACATACATTAACCATACATTACAATTTAAAATATAAAATAAAACTTAAAAAATCCTTTGAGTACACTAATATTCTCCAAGATTAACCATGAAACATTAATAATATATATCTTGACATACTAGGAAAAATAAAACTTAAAAAATGGGTGATCTCATATTCTCAGCAAGGATAAGTGTTCAGTGGAAGCTATTATGAATAATAAGTATAAACATTAAGGGATGGTGTATAACTAAAACACAAGACATTTAAACATAATATTGAGCATAATATGGCACGAATAAATGAAAATAATATAATTAAACATAAATAATCACATGGATATTCTACTAATCGAATAATCACCTAGAATATAAATAACTAATCTCATAATTATGGAATGCATAATACCAGACATCATAAACATGACGTTGCGGCTTCATCCAAGACACCATACCTAAATGGTTAAGACATCAACCAATACCCAAACTAGTTTTCCTCATGAGGCCTACTAATGCATCTAGGGGATATAGCTAGCCCCAAATATCATTTACTAAGTCCAATGTATTCTTCATATGAAAAAGGTGAAACATAAAAAACAAAAACGTTAATATTGAAAAACTAGCATAAGAAATGTGAATACTTTATCCATAAATCATGAATGGTATCAAAACAGAATATCCATAGTCTAACTAAATCATAAAACAATTAATGAAATATTATATCTTGAGATATCAACCTCAATTAAGCATAATATTCAATAGAGGATGTTTTCATAGATGAAAATACTTTAATAAAACCATTAAAAAATTGTTGAGATAAATACCCCTTTTTACTTTGAAAAAATGTTATTTAAAAGGCCGCAAAATTTTAAAATAAAAAATTTTCATTGAAAATATTTTTTAAACTTGTAAAGGAAGCATCAAAACATTAAGACAACATGATGGCAGAAAAATATGCTCATGCTGTATAAGTTAAAAAAACATTCCTTCAGTTTTTTTTTCCGAAAAAGTCCCAAAGGACCTTGTTTAGAAAATAAAAATAATTTAAATTTTAAATAATTTTTAAAAAGTAAAAGACGGTTAAAAATTAATTTTAAAAATCATCGTATATTAGTAAAAAAAATCTTTATTTTTTTAGAAAACATGGACATGGAGATAAATATGTGATAATTAAATCTCTAAACATTCAAGGTGTCTCATAACACTATGGATATTTAAATCATAATCACAATGAAACAATAATTTTTTTAAAAACATTAAATATCATGATAATAAATAAATTAATGATATGATAAGTCAAAGGGGTTGTATTTACACCTCATAGAAGAAGGTGGGTGTATAACATAAAACTATGCGTCAATGAAAGGAGACTGAGATGAAGTCCCTTACCTTACACTCCCTTAAGTAGAATATGATTTAACATCATTTATAATGGTTTAAATCATGTCATTAAATTATAACATAACCATATCAATATTTATTATATCATATATGATTTTATTATATTGTTTTGTTAACAATATTTTGTTATTACCCTTGTTTCTGGTGTTAACTGCTTCATTTTCCTATGCGGTTTTGTCGTAAATGTCTCAGTTATTTTGAATATGATATAGATTCAGAATCTACATAATGATATTAATGTTTTAAATATCATATTTAATAATTTAATATATTTATATTATAATTCTTTAATATATAATAGGGTAAATGAATCACATCACGTTGTGGAGATGGTAGGCTGTAAGTACGCAGGAGCGATGATATCATTCCCTTAATGGTGAAAGAGTAAGGAATGAGATGGTAGATTAATTTTTTTTTTCAGAATAATTTTTTTGTCATAATTGTCATATATATTTATTATTTTCATAATTATACCCATCCAAGTAAATTGGTGATGAAAAACATATTACACCATGGTGTGGAGACGGTAATCCATACATACGCACACATGGTGTTTTTGTTTTTCGTAGGATGGATAAATCATTGAGTATGGTTGTCCCATAATTATAATAACATATAATAATTTATATGATACTAGAGTTATTGCATTATCATTAAAATAACTCATGAAGAGGAAGAATGAGAAGAAATGAACTTGAAAGAGTTGGTAAAAACAATTACCTCTTCTTCGACAGACTCCCTTGAGATCCCATCTCAAGGGATCTAGGGTTTGAATTTTTTGAAGATCAGGATCTCCATAAATTGTATAATAATGTTTTGAGGATACATAGGGAGGGTTTGGTCTATATATAAGGCACAAAGTTGTGTGATTAAGTTAGGGATGAGGTTCCCTTTTATAATTGAGGTGAGGGGCACTTTTGAAAACCCTCAAAATATTAAAGAAATATAAACTAATTTTCAATTAAAAATAGAACCAAAGTGAGTGTTTTATAATTTAAGAAGATTATGGGTCTAAATAATCTCATAAAATAATTCTCATACAATTTTAGGTCATATTATTAACCTTATCTTTTGGATTTAATGCTTATTCAGTCTCGTTAACTCTTACCATGACAATATGTGTTTTTATTTCTTAAGGGTTAATATAGTTACTCTAAAATTACCAACTTAACCTAAATGGATTTTTGAGGAAATATTTAAACTTATCCAAATAATATTTCCTGATTTAAAATTTTTATGGAATTTATATCATTTAATAAAATATTATTTATTTTAAAATATCATTGATGCCAATTTTGATACTATCCATTACTTTACTTTTTTAAAGTATCATAAAAACACAATATTTTCAAAAAAAAAACTTTAATACATCAATAATATGTCTAGGGGATCAATAAAATTCATAGATTAAATTATTTTACTCAAATTATATTTATTTCAAATTTTTTAAAATTAGTTATTTGATATTTCCAATAATTAAACAATTAATGCATCATCATTATGTAAGCCTTTAAGGTAATTATTTATTTTCTAAAAATTTAAAATAAACTACCATGATGAAAATAATTATTTTATATATTAAATTTCTATTTATATTCTAATGTTACTTCATTATAAGACTTTATAAAAATTTTATACTTATTAAAATCTTGAATATGACAACTTTTACTTTTCTTTAAATTAAATATAATAAATGTCATACTCTAATCCAATTGGCTTAATAAGGTTATTATTTTATCCCAAGGATGGTTCTGGATTATATACACTCATCCAATGAAATTTGGACATGTGCTAGGGTAATTTTATAATATTTATATTATTATTTTTACCCTTAATTACTCAATTTATCTTTAACTCTGTTAATAAAAAAATTACTAAAGTTACTCTTCATAATTCAAAAAAATAAAGGAAAAATATTTACACAATTTTTAACCATTTATTAAAAATATGGATTCAATTTTTCAAAATTCAAAACATATAAGTTTTAGTAATTAATTTAAAATTAATCCCACTAATGGAATGAGAAAATGAGTTTTTAAAGTGAAACTGTTCAAAAGATTGAAATGGTTTTATATACAAATTCATTGAGAAATTGATTAAAATGAAATAATTTGTATTAAATTATAAAACATTTATCTAATTATACTTTAACAGTAATTAAAAATATAATTTAACACTATAAATTACTTAGAAAAAATCTGTTTTCAATTAAAATGTAACATTTTTCACTATTCATCAAAATATGAAACTTATCAGAAAAATACCAAAAATTGAACCAAATTATTTTTTCATATTATGATATCAAATAATAATTTTATTTTTTCAAATAGAATTTATAAAAGTGTCAAAAAATAGATTTAAAATAAGGGTGAAATCAAAATCTGGGAAAATTATAATTTTAGAAAAATACTTCTATTATGCGTAAAATTGGATTTGTTCTTATATCATGTCAAAAAAAATATAAGATTAATTTTTAACATTATATTGATTATATATATATATTTCCTTAATTTAATGAAGAAAGTTTTTTTATTTATTTTTTCTATAAAACACTCTTGTGCACATTTAAATAGTTTTTATAAAACATTCACTTTATATTAAATTTGTTTTTATATTTATTTATAAATAATTGGTAACCAATTAATTAAATAATATATTTTTAAAAGTTATTTAATCATATTCATAGCTAAAAATTTAAAGGAAAGGGTATAATTCCATTTTAAATAATAATATTAACAATATATCATTGTTTGTTAAAGCTTAGTGTTGTGTGAAACACAAGATGTTGATAATATTAAATTTAAAATGATACATACCATAAAATCTTAGGGTGTTACAAATATTATTTTCTATGATAGAACCATTTTTTATAATATGTGATATTGTTAATGCTCACCAAATGAGCGTTATAAAATCTAAAATGTAATAAATACCTGAAACATAGGTATTGTTTTCCCCACATAACAATGGAAGAAAAGGTGGAAAAGACATACTGATTGTGTAAAACTCCAAAGGAATCATGATCAAATGATCTTTGGGAGGTCATATGAATGGGTCATGCATAGTTCATGACCTACGAGAGATCATGTAGATCCCCTGTGACAATCCATCCTTGTTATTGCGAAGGATTCTAGGACATTTTCTAGTCGTATGGAGAATTCAAGATGAGATCCCCTAACTCACGCGACGTGTCAAGCAGTAGGATCCTGAAAACCATAAAAAAATCCTTGTAAAATAAGGATAAGCAACAGAAAAATAAAGAATCCTTTCATGGTCATAAATCTTCATGCGACACACCCATGTGGTTCACATGACACTACGGAAAACCTAGAGACATGTCCGCCTTTCCACATAAGAGTCCACTGACAGATCACCCTCATCATGCGAATGACTTCAAACATGTCCAGGCAGTCTTGTGGTTCCACTCTATATCTAAATACAAATAGAAGGGTTGTCCATGATAATGATCACACATCACCATAGGAGCCTTTATTCATCACACAATGCATCACCAACATAGAGAGTGATTTTATTAGGCAAAAATCATACAAATTTTTGATACCCCCAACAATTGTAAAATAAACAAGGAAATAAATAGGGAAATGATGATTGATTCTTGCGAGGGGAAGATGCAATAATTTTACGTGAATGGAGTTATACACCCTGATTGATTACCATTGATCATATGAACCCCCCATCAACAAGATAACATGGTCCTAAGAGACCCTTGGCATGAAAAATTGATCTTGTGAAGGTCCCTTGGAAATCCACCTATGTCTCGCAGAAGGTCCTAGACAAAATCATCTCAGATCATGTGAAATCCTTTCAACAGGTGTCTTGATCTCACAAAGTTCTGTAGACAAGTTGAACCAACCTTTTAAAATCCCCTTGGAATGACCATATGATTAGGAGAAACCCCTTTGATATTTAAAAATCCAAAAGATGGAGTGCTGATAAGATGTTCTTGCTATCACTGAAAATCATGCGACACCCGTAGATGGATCATACAGAGCCTGTAACACAAAATCCATCCAATGACTCAAGTCAAAATCCACGAGATACATGAAAAAATTTGGTTTATAAATGGGGTGGATAGGCCTATAAATTCCTCTCCCTTAGAACAAAAAATTCATCTTTATATACACACATCAGCACATCTAGACATCAGAACAGACATCTTGGAGTGGCCAATCTCGTGATCGAAAAGGTTTTCTACCAGGTAAAATCTGGGGAACCACTTGAGGATCATGAAGCATACATAGGCACTTTTCATGATTATTTGGGATCGTGTAAAAGAGTTATAGTGTGTTAGGAAGTTTATATTAAGGAGGTCTTGTAGATTCGTTTCATAATGTGAAAAATAAAAAAAGATAACAATGAACATCTCAAAGGCACATATGAAATGAAAAACTAGAATAATAGACTAAAAAATGGGAGACTAATGCAAAGACAGATTCAATGATCTTTATGTGCTTCGTATGAAGCATCTAGATCATGTGAGAGTACCGAGACATGTCATCCAAGCTATGTGACGCCCCATTTAAATGTTATTTGGATCATGAGATGTCCTTTGATTATGTTAAGAAAGCCACACAATGCCCACCAGGTATTCCATATGAGTATCGGGAATCCCTCTGGGCTCACCATATAAATCTTGTAATGTCATTAGACAAGTTGACCAAATTATGAGATGACACGAGTATGTGTCAGCTACATCTCGAGAAGTCCTCCAAGATTACCAGCCAGATCATATGACACCCTCTAAGCACATCAGGCTGGTCATGTTATGACACCAGGACAAGTAATCCATACTCTGTGACTCCCCTAGACATGTCATCCATATCATGCAACACCCTCCAACTATTTCAACCGAGACAATGATATGAACTCCAAGAAAAGATATTCAGGTTTTCTAATGTCCTAAAAATGAGTCACCCTTGATCATGTGATGGTCTTCAGACACACCATTCAGATTATGCAACATCCATTAGAAAAGTCAACTGGAGCATGCGGTTATCTTCAAACTTGTCTATGATACAACCAGAACTTCCCATATATCCTACAACATGTTAGGTATAAAGTCAAGTCATGTCAGGTAGACAATAAAGTAGGTTATACAGACAACCAGTCCAAGTCAAACTGGAGCCCCCAGACATGATAATCATGTCTAGCCTCCATATTAGTGAAACCTCAGTGTGTAAACCCCAATCAACGACATAATATGATATGTACCACATAATAGGGTAACCTCAGTGTGTAAGCCCCGATCAAATGATCTATAGAACTTTGAATCCTTCTATAACTAGAATACGTAGGATTCCTTCCTAAAGACTCATATCAAATGGGAATCCAATTCAATGTAATTCCCTCCATTTCTCTTAAAAACCATCATGACCTAATTATACTATGGGATAATCATTATTCTTCACCTAGTGGTGGGTTGAGAAATCATCTGAACTATGATGAATCTGATTCCTTCCCTAAATAAGATACATAAGACACCTTATTAAGGTCTGATATCCATATTAAACATCCAAATCGTTATCCGAGCACATAAGTCCTGCATCTATATGTAGTGAAAATGATTACTTACTATCCATTATTTCTCACACGGATCATAGATCACATGGGATTAGGTAGTTGAAATGATTATATCATTCACATCATGAATATTCACCAGCTAGAGCACCCTCAACGTGTAAGCCCCAATTAGTGGCATGATATGAATGTCCCCATATAAGGGCATCTGCCTCGGGGTAAGTCCCAAGGGCATGAATGAACTACTATGAATCTAATTCCCAAAATAACCATGATACATAGAATGAATCCCTGAGGTATGATATCAAATGGAAATCCACCTCAGTGTGAGTCCCACTATGTCTCTAACATTCCAACCATCAACACCCAATCTCTTCCATGGGTTGATCATTCTGCCTCATCTACTAGTGGATCAAAAATACAACTGAACTATGATGAATCTGATTTCTTCCATAACCAATATACATAAGAAATCTTATTAAGGTACTAGATCCATATTAGACATCTAAAGTGATGTATTATGACATAAGTCCCATGTCCATATGCAGTGAAACAGATTACTTCCTATCACTTGTTTCTCAAAATAAGTATGGATCATGTGGAATTAAGGAGTTACAATGATCAAATCATTTTCATCTGGAATCTATACTATCTAGGGAAGCCTCATCATGTAAGCCCCGATCAGTGGCATGAAATGAATGCCCCCATACAATGGAATATACCTCGAGGTAAGTCCTATGGGTGTGACTGAAATACGATGACTTTGACTCTTTCTATGATCAAGATTTATAGGATCCCCCCTTGAGGTTCAAGATCAAATACCCAATTCCTAAGTGAACTCATATATATCCTTTCCATTTGACCTCTAAATTGTATGGTTTTAATGAAATACATGCGTTTTTATTCCTATTATAAGCATGATACATAGGATGACTTATAATGGATCAATCCCATCCATGAAATATTAACCACATCCTGGAAGACAAAAAAGATTGAAGCACCTGGTTATATGGATTCAAAATATAATAAGCTACCCAATAATGGAAAATGGATGAAGAACCTCAGATATATATGGATAGACTCACTAAAAGATCCCCCTTAACATATAAAAGGGTTTAACCTATGATCAATTTGTTAGGGAAACTGATCCCGTATCAGGGTTAGGGAGAGATTCATGAACATATCGGAAATCTATAAGAGAGTCCCATAGTAGGAAAAAATTCCCCCTAAAATAGTGGGATGAGCCTCACCTCCCATCCCATAAACAAATATGTGTTCCTAAGTTCCATTGGGTCTGATACCCCAATTGATCCCCAAACTTTGGAAAGTAGGTCTGTACCTAGTTATGGATGTAGTAATAATTAGGATTTTCCACCAAGAACAATAATGATGAACCCGAGTGAATGATTTTTAAAAACATTGACCCCCACAATCAACTATCAGGCCTAACCAAATATACCTCAGTTGTATCTTTTCTAACAAAAAATGGTGAACTTGATACAAAATCATTTAACCACAACATCTCCTTCACAAGATAAAAGGTTAGACTACCCAGTTCTCATTAGACCATTTTGTTCCTCATGATTGTACCCACTTGTATTTTTTCTCATGAAAAAATTGGTGAACCCAATGGGAATGATTGAGAAAAACATTCAACACCCTATAATCAACTGTCGAGCCAAATCTAAAGCACCTCATTTGTTTCTTTTCTGAAGAAAAAAGGCGAACCTAATGAAAACACATTTAACCATGGAATATCCTTCATAATATCAAAAAAGTAGATTTACCCTTTCTCTTCAGATTATTTTGTTCCTTCCATGAGGGTTCCCAGTTGTATCTTTTTGACAAAACAAAAGTGGTGAACCTGAGGTGAATCTCTCAAATAATATAATGATCAGTTTACTATGCATCATGCATTGTTGTTTTCATATCCTAGGAAAAAATGAAAAACCCGACATGAATTTTAAAATGAACAGCTGGTCCTTTTTAGATGGGGTTCTCATGAAATAAGTCCATCCTCACTTTGAAACGTCCATCGGATTAGAATGACCTAACTAAGGATAATAAAGGATGAGTGTGTTACCCATGAATATATTATTGAGAACATATCATGCATATGATGATGCACCAATCAGTGAACTTTTTCCTTGTTGAATTTGTGACTAAAAATAATACTCTAAAAAAAATCATTTTTTTGAGATAATTTCTACATCCAACAACCATTCTGGAAAATAAAATTCGACTAAAACCCCCACAGGTCTTAGAATAGCCTAACATGACCAAATACTTCAATTTCAGGAGGAGAATTTAATTATCATGGAATACCATCAACATGGTATGATACCTACCCTTGAGGATTCCCATGTGGGTCTCCAAAAACTAAAACCAATGGGTCTTCATTTCCTAGAGAAAGTAGTAGTAAATCCAACGACACTCATTACCACCACCAACCAATTAATAATTCTATCTCCAAAGCATGAAAATCAATACATTTAGTAACTAATGAAGGTGGAATAAGGAATAAACTATGGATCACTTTTGGTTCAGAGACCACCAAGGAGGGATACTATCATCCATCATCACTAGAATTGTCCAACCGGTTCCCTTAAATAACCTGCTAAGGGTAAAAACTAACACACTACCACCTCTAATACCAATGCATCAGAAAAAAGGAAGACACATTAGGCATGGAAGGCACTGGATAATCATGAGTGGGATCATATGACCACTCACAAAAATGATACTTGTCGGCATATCCTAATAGTATCTAGATAGAGGGATCATATCCCTTCTCACCCGGAACAAGTCTTAGGCCATATTTTTATAACAAGCATGGTAGAGGCACATATCCCTACCTTGTTCATGAAGTCCATCTTCATATTCTAGTGGAGAAAGGAGGACAGAAGTGGGGTCATATTTCCACGTCAATTGAAGATATCTACCAATATATTGTGGAGATAGAAAATATGCAGGCTTACATCCCTATGAACAATTTGATAAAGTGTCATTAAATCTTAGCAGAAAATGATAAATGCCAAAAATATATTTTTTCACTGGTATAGATACAGATATAGGTGCATATTACCATACCTATATCTAGGGTAGCACAATAATTTAGTCAGTATAAAAACGTAGTTGCTCTAAATCAAGAACACACTATTACTCCCATCTCGGAGGATTATTGGTATATTCCAGTAAAGGATGAGGCATTGGACCATGCTAATATTCCCATTCCAGCCAAGGCTCACCAAGTTAGAGTGGAACATGTCTCAAAAAGAGCTCATATTACTATAAAAAAAGACCGGTGATATACTCTAAAGGCTCAGGATCGGGATCATATCCCCATTCTAACTGAGGCACACCAAGTGAGAGTGGCACATGCCATTGGGTATGCTCATATTCCTTCAAATAATGAAGAATTTCATTGTCATATTCTATTATATTCCCATCAATAGGCTCATATTCCCAAAACACCATATGATTATCAATATATTTCGATATCCATCAAACATAAGGCTCATATCCCTACACAATCCCAAAAGGTAGGTCGGTATATTTCGACCATGACACAGAATGAGGCTCATATCCCTAATATTCTCAATACAAGGGTCCTTTAGGATATTCGAGACACATTATAAATGCACCAAGGGTCCGTTGAATCTTTAAACGAGGAGGAATATGATCATTATCTCGATAGTACTCCTCATGATAGTGTGGATATTGATAGTAGAGACTCTACTCCAAAAATCCACCATGGTCAACCTTCCTACGGTGAAATCTCCCATGGAAAAGGGAATACTAACCCTTCTTAGAAACCTCCATATAGAGATGTTCTCAAAACACATATTCCTTCATATAGAGAGTATCTAGAAACATCGGGGTCAACCATATATAGTTCCCCATAAACTCCCATCAGCACTCTAATCTGGTCATTAGGAGACCCCGAGAGGCACCTTTTTTGGTCTGATCAAATGGAGGTGTGTATGTTTGATGAAGAGGAGGCTGGCATTGAAATATGGAGAGAGTTATCTGGAAACAACCTCCCCACCATGTTCTGACCCCTTTCTAGTTTAGACTATGAGATTCCAGATGAGATAGAGTAGGAGTGAATTCCTTATCTATGCTAAAATATTTGGGCTACTCATCAATAGATGATGTATAATCATATCCCTTACATAGGAAATTATTATCAACTTCATACCATCAATACACTCTATTTTCAAATGGATATGGATACCTTTTCCATAGATCAGAACCTAAGAATGGAGAATCATGAAAAATACCTACATAGTTTTTGTCTCTGCATCATGAAAGATCTCTGTTGAATGTTGTACAGATCATAAATAGATGTATATATCTAAGGATGAGTGAAATATATAGCATTACACTTATCTATGTCTCCAGAATAATAGAATAACCTAGATACGACATCTTATAATGTCATAGCCTTTGGAGAAATTAGGGGAACAAGTAAATCATGATCCAGTTGGTCACAACAATAGAATTACACCACTTAGATGGTTCCAAGACATCACAACCAGAGGGAGAGTACAAATAACGTATCTTTAAACTGAGTCCCTTGGAACAACATGAATTCATTTTATACATGGAAACCAAAGTTACAATCAACCCGATAACTTCCCAAAGAAACTTACTACCTTTAGGGGTTTTCATTGAACCCATATACAACATGAGAATAGCTATGCCAAATAAAAAAGGACAGAATAACATATACCATAATAGCCATACCGAAACAAACCCAACCCGCTGGGCCGGGGGAATACCTACCACCGCCCCCACCCCTCACATCATCGATCCCTGAGAAGATCATGGTTATATTGGCAGAAGCTGAAAATAATTCCCATCTCACTCTGCTAGGGGTATTTTTATTTCAATCACCATAACCAGGATCATCATCCCCCAAGAGGGTCCTAGGGAAATAAATAATGGTTCTAGATCAACACCATCCCACTAGACAGGGGGCATTTATATCTCAATATCCATCCTAGGAATCATAAAATCCTCAACTAGAAGCATTAAATCTACAAAGCCAGGATAAAAAATGCTAATTGTTTCCCTAAATAGTCTCCATCCCATAGGGATGGTGGAATTTTCATCATCATCATCACCACATAGGGAATCAATCTTCTATAGGTTGGGTCGTAAATATCGACAATCAGAATCCCTTCCATTCATCCTACCACAAAATGAACCTATACTATTTGAATCCCATTTTTAGAACACAATTGGAAACTCCCTCAAGGTCACTATTCATAGACCAAGATGAGAGGAATTTATAGTGAATGAAATCAAACCTCGCTAGGGTTACAATCCAAAATGAACTAATATGGTGGAGGGTTCTAGAAACATCCCTAAATAAGGTAGTATAGAATCATCCTATTGTGTTGAGAGTAATGGGAGAACTACCATTTCCAAATACTCTTATTTGAATATCATCACCATCAACACAACAAATAATTTGGATCAAAAAATGAATTAAGAGGGAAGTAATGTGGAAAATATACCCCGAGAGGAGGTTCTAGATGTACCCATTAAGTATGCATGAGACAAAAACTGAAGGAGGATCTAAAATAAAACATCTTTGAATATCAAGTTTCCACTTATATGGAAGAAAAATACCAAAGATAAAGGGAACGTTATGGAAAAATCCTAATCACCACCAAGAAGAAATGAAAATCCTTCCATAGAGGAACAATTGTCACAATATGATAATGAGATAAAAACTCTCATAAAACATAATGAGGAGCTACTCGGGGGAAATATTCCCACTGGGTATCATCTTTAGGCAGAGGTGAATATTCATTCTCTCATACATCTAGAAAGATTTAATTTTCCTACAAGAGTAGCATGCGATATTGGACCGACTCTGGATTCAGACATATAGTCTACATAAATTAGGAACTTGAAAATGATCTTGACTTACCTCGATTATGATTAAAGCCTCTCCAATTCAAGGGAAACAATTTAGTCTTAGGATTCATTGAAAATCTATGGGAGAAAAAAATAGGGCCACATCATCAAACCCCACCTACTCCCTATAGATGGGAGGAGGCTCAGATGATGGTACCTCTAGGACTGCTTAACATCATCGAGTCCCTGATTACTCGAATGTAAGCTATTAAAGGGAGATTCACACTAGTACATCATGAGAAGAATACATATCCCTAATGATTGGGTAAAATGTTTCCCCACACAATTTTGGTAATCCTACCTTATCTAATTTTTACGGCATCAGAGACCCCAAACAAAATCTCAAGCACTTTGTATCCAGATGTGGTTTGATGATGGGACCTTGAAATCAATAGGAGGAGACCAAGATATGGTGTTTTGTATAGAATTTGATATGATGAGCCTTTATTTGGTACAAAAGTCTTCTAATATGATTTTTTGTAGTATGGTAAGACCTTATTCATTAATTACTTTATCAGTTCAGATCGATAATAAGGAAAATGATAGTTTTTGACCTAGTAAATTGAAAAAAAACCTGAAAATGAGAGAGTGGTTGACTTCATAGTTAGATGGAAAGGTTTAAACAACTGAATCAACATCCCTCTCTCATAAGAGAAATTGTTGGAGTTGTGTTCTGAAAATATGTAAGATGATTTTAAGACGCCTTTTATTCTAATGTAGGAGGATTCCACAAGTTTACAAAAATAACAAAATGTCTGGATGATTTCATTTAGTGGACCTGAGTTGAGTCTCAACTCATTCCATTTTCATAGTGAAAAATTCTCATCAAAGAAGAAATTTATATTGATACCATAAAACTAGTAGTAGTGCACATTCAAGCACCTAGGGAGGCCTCAAACCACCCAACGTCTACTATCGAGTAACAGTAACAACAAAATTTCTCTTGGTTTAAATTAAAACAGAGATCAAGGTTTCCCGATATTTAAGGAATACATTAATAAAAAACAATCCTTACAAAATGAAAAATTTCATGGTTACTTCTTTATAGCCATGCACAACAACCTACTCAAGTTTCTACAACCTAGGAAGCCTAATGTGGTCAACCTCACTGATCGTCCCGACTACTGCCATTTTCAAAGAAATCTAGGTCATAACATCTAGGATTAATTAAAATTTAAATATGTCCTCTAAATAATGGTCAAATTTAGATAGGTTATATTGGATAAATCCCGAGTACATGTGACCTACATAAATGTTTCCCAATCATAAGAAGAAGATAATTGGTATAAATTTCCCTCATGGTGTGAAAAGAAGTTGAACAATTGGATGACTTGAAAGATAGCTGATTGATATTATGCCAACCTAAAATCATAGATTTACATACCCATAATTATTATGTTACCTAGGGATTTGATATCCACTATTTATTCCAAAGGTGAATGTGACCATCATATATAGGAGGAAACAAAATAGGAATATTCATTTTCAGCATCGATGCACGCTTCGACTCTTGTAGATTTCTTCCCCGCAATATCCAAAGCATATGAACTACCCCACCAAATGGAAACATCCTTATAAGAAGAGATAATATTTGGATCTATAAATTTGATACACTTAAAAGACCCATTTCTTTATTATTAATATTCCTATGAGTATGATTTCACCATACCTGGCCAGGGAAAAAGAGGCCGCATTTGCAGGAGTCGACGATATAAGGGAAAACACAGGCATGATCAAGCCCAAAATTTTGGTGACATCTACTTAGAGGATATATATGAAATTTATAGTCATGGTCAAGCCCTCCAAAATTCCCAAAATATACATGGAGTTGTCCTAGGACCCTACAGTTGTCATCCACACCCAGTTGTCTTACATGACCACCTATCAGTGGTGAAATTATCTAATCATACCAGACAATAGGGAAGGACAACATGACCTATTACACTAGAATCAGATGATAACTAGAACTATGAACAAGCTCCAGGACTATCTACCTCATATGTACCAGCTTGTGAGCTACACAATAAAGAAGAACCACACCGTGGAAAGCATCGACGTCTAGAAGAAAGTACAATATTTTGAAATAGATTTCAGTTTCCCCATCCAATATCTTAATCCTAGATTTGATCTAACTTTCAAAATAACTTATTTAGGCACATGCTAAAGCCCTCCTAAGCCCATAAGAGTTCAATATATAAGTATTTATAGCTGAGGTTTATCGAGTGGAGTCCATGTCATTATAATTTCATGTCACCTTCTCATTCATAGGGCATGATCAGGAAGAAGTTATCCAGGGACACATCATAGCCCTATGTGTTTCAGGAAGATAGGATAATGTTGAAATACAAAGAGATCTGATTAAAAATATTTCCTAGATCAACCTCATCCTGATTCATAACCTTCTAAATTTGGGGTATAGTGAGGGGGATTTATATCCCACAAAGCTTACCATCCAAGGGTGAGATAATCATGAGAAAAGACCTCTTAGGGTGATCAACCTCAAATCTTTGTTTGAGGATCTCATATCTAACATTGAGTTTATGATTACCCCGCAATACACTAAATATAATGGAATACTCATAAGGACTTAGCTTCATAGCCACATGGATGTACCTTCAATATTCCATCAGTGTTTAAAATACCCCATTGATGGAAATACCAACAAACTATATGGTGATAGTGACTCCATTGAGTTTTGTGAAGCCACATATGCTGAGGTGAGATTTTATTAAGGGGAAGACAAACAACCATTGGTGGAAGAAAATAAATATGTTGTAACTCCCAATGTCTTGGGGAATGCCCATGAAAATCCATGGAGTATTCTTAATAGAGATTATATGCTACCCATAAATCATTTTGAGGAAATAGACTTGATCTGAGATTCCCAAGCCCCTTCTTTCTCCAACGATAGTGTAAAATACAATAATATTTAGAATATCTCTGCAATGTCTGTAAAAGCAAGGGATGACCATGTCTATTCCTAAAAAATCTCTCATCTTTATAGTAATAGAGACTCTATCATATTTCTCACTTCATCTGAATATGCCTCAAAAGACTCAGAGGTGGAAGAAGATGAGGATGACCTCAGGAACACCCCTCCCACATTTGAGGAAGGTGTCTCCACCACTATTGATGAGCTCAACCAGGGGAATCTAGAAATAAAATAATACCTACATCCTACATTGATTATTTCTTCTATGCCTCTCAAGTAGCCTAATTTATACATTCCATTTCTAAGGCAACATTGATATGTGCTCGTTTGGAACTATATATAAATTGACAAACTGAATCCAGATGTGGCTACACTCCATCTCGTCTTCCCGGATGATCATCTAGGCTTAAAATAGGAATCCTATAGAATGAACTTATCTCATGATACCGTTATAGACACAAAAGTTAAAAAATTGATCAAATCCAACTTTTTCGAAGAAGTGAAATACCCAATACGGCTCACCAACATCATCCATGTCAAGAAAAAGAATGAGAATTTTATGGTCTACATAGATTTCAAATACCTTAATCAATATTTCCCAAGGTATGAATTCCCATTTATGATCACATAACTCTGGATCGACACAACTTTTTTCTTTCAAGACCTTTCCTTCATGGATGGGTTTTCAGGGTAAAATCAGATAAAGATGGCCCCTGATGATGAGGAAGCCAATACCTTTAAAGAACCTCAGGGGGTTGTTTTCTATCAGGCCATGCCATTTGGATTGGAGAATTTTAAAGCTACATACCAATGCAAAATACATCATATCTTTAAGAACTTCTTGAAAAAATAGCTAAATGTTATGTCGATGACCTAGGGGTCAAATACCAACAATGATGCGATCACTTCACAGATCTTCAAACAATATTCAATAAGTTTTGACAGCATAGTCTAAGTATTAACCTGTGGAAATTCACATTCAGGGTAACATCAAGAAAGTTCCTTGGATTTGTGGAATGTCACCGTGGAATTGAGGTGACCCTAATAAGACTAGTGAAATCCTAGTAATTTCACCCCATCAGAATCTCAAATAACTAATGGGGGATCCAAGGGTATACATCCGACATTTCATGGATAACCTGGTCATAAAATATCTCCTCTTCACCAAGATAATGAAGAAAGTAATTGCCTATCGATGGGATGATGACTTCCAAAATTCCTTCAAGGTCGCAAGAAGTATGTAACGCACCCACCAATCCTGATGCCACTGATGGAAGGAAATCAACCCATCTTATATGTAGCCTCTATGGAACGATTGTTTGGAACTCTCCTTGCATAGAATAATGATATAGAGAATGAGATCAGTCTCTACAAACTCATCTAAATAATGCTATAAACTAAGACATGATATTATGATGTCGAAAAGAACTACCTCAAACTTATCATTACAGTGAAAAAGATGAGGCATTACTTGCACCAACCCGAAGTCGACCTCACAATTATATTTGAAATGAAAAATATGAGGCATTAATTGTTCCACCACGAAGTCCACTTAGTCTCTCATATTCATCCATTAAAGTATATCATTTTCAATCCAGTGCTGATCAGGTGTTTTTTTGATGGACAATCATTTCATAACAATACAACATTCATTTCGTGTCACAAAAGTCAGTGAAGGGGTAGGCACTGACTAATTTCCTCATGGAACATCCTTCCTTGGAAAGTACACTAGTGGACATCAAGCTTCGAGATGAATAGGTTTTATATTCACATGACACTCCTGAGATATGGGATATGTATTTCTATGGCACTTCCTGAAGTCCTATCAGAAAAAGTATGGAAAACACAAAACTCAACTAGGATAGATTATGGATTGTATTTTTCACTATAGAAAAATAAAGTTTCCCTACTATTTCCCACTATTTTAACGTTATATGAATAATGAGGACAAATATCAAGCCCTCATTATTTGTTTTTAATTATCCCTACAATTGAAAATAGCCTAGATGAAAATCAAATGGGATTCAATGCTAGTGATAAATATGATCAATGATGAATATTCCATTAAAAAAGAAGAATTGGACCCTATGATTGGCTACGTCAGGGGTCTAATGGAAGACTTCCCTTTTAATCCATCATTAAATCATGTTCCCCATTCAAATAAGTTTCATGCTGATGCATTGTCTAATGAATCCATAGTCTTGGATGAACTTGATCAGGGGGAAAAAATTCTGTATCACACACCAAAGGATGGTGTCATAAATCACTGTCTGCAACATGGAATAAATTAATTAGGTCAAAACAATCCTAGATTATGATGAACCGGTCCCCACCCATCTATGTATGGATCTTATGTTTTATTATATCCAAAATGTGGCTCTCCTAGTAGACTGATCCAAAATAAAACATATTCGACACTAAGCAAAAAACCATACCCTATGGGTTGGTCCGAATGAAAATAAATCCCTATATAAGCATGGATTAAATGTAATTACCCTCATATGCATAGAATAAAGAGAGATTCACTCCATCATGGAAGAAGTCCATGCAGGATTGTACAGCTCTCATTAATATGGGACCAATCTCTCCCACCAAATCAGGTGGCTGGGTTAAAAATGGAAAACCATGATACATGACTATGTGAAATTCACCAAGAAACTTCATCCATAAACCCCCAAAATTACGACATACAACTATATATTACTGGTTATTTTTTTATGGGGAATGGATGTTGTGGGGCCATATTTCCCAACCTTTCCAAAACAGTTCAAGTATATACATACTAATACCAACTACTTTTCCAAATGGTAAGAGGCAATAAACCTCAAAGAATTTGGTATTAATAACATCATCAACTTAGTAAAGTTCCATATCATCACAAGGTTCAGAGTCCCTCACATGATAAAAAATGAAAATGGAACAAAATTATATGCTACAGAGTTGATGAAATTCTACTAGGAGTACAAAGTCAAGTCCAATCGCTCATCCCACTATCATGTAGTGGAAAATGAGAAAATAAAGGCCTTTAGTAAGACTCTATCAAATATAATCCATAAGATGGTGAATAAGGATAGGAATTCCTGGCCATACAATCTCCTATATGATTTATGGGATTACCGTACCACCAAACATACTACTACCTAAGAAACTCTGTATTCATTGGTGTACAAGATTGATATTGTATTTCCAATAGAAGTTCAGATTCCCTAACCTTAAATATCCATTTGCAGAAAATTATCTGATGATGAGAAATCAAAAAAGTGGTTGGATGATTTGGAGAGGCTCGATGAGAATAGGTTTTGTACATTGAAAAACCTTGAAGTCCATCAAAATTAAATCACATGGTCCTTTAATAAAAAATTTCACAACCATTAGTTCCTTCAAGGAGATGTTGTATTGGTTCTTAGAACCCCAATTATACCAGAAAAGAAGCCCCCAAAGATAGAACCCAAACAGGAAGGACCATATATGATACATAAGGTCTATCACAATGAATCCTGGATACAAGAAACAATGGATGGGGAATGTGTCACACCCCTACAAAATTCCTTCAAGAATATCTCATCCTGTCTATATGACATTAAACTGCACAAGTGTTTCCATATCCCATGAAATTAAAATTCATGGAAGATATCATTATTGAATGATGTTGAAATGCATAGAATATTTCTTCAATGAAGGTAACTGGAATTTAGAGGAAGTCCTGAAACATGGAATGTTAAAAATTTTCATCGACGACCAACATGATAATGACATCATCTACGAAACACTACTTCATAAAATCTATAGGATCATCATGTGAATAATATTAAGAAAAAAACAAAAAACAAAAGTACCTTGTTATATATGAAGTTGTGCAAGATGTATACTCATCGCCAGTGATCAATAATAGAAGGATTCAAATCTGAATCCCTCTAGATAATCCACATGCAATTCATAAGCCTATGGGAATTTTGATTGACAGAATCTGGGTGCTAGCATGGAGTTCTGATGACTCCTATGATGTCCCAACAATCACCTCTTATCTCTTTTGTTGATCCGTGAAGAACTTCCATGATCGAGCACTTGGAACTAGAGAGTCTCTCTCTAGGAACCAGGAGAGAGATAAGAGAGAAGCTCCCACCTTTGAGAAATGAATAGTATCTAGGGAGAGTTTCCTTTCTCTTATTTACAGGGAAGAGATAAATATCTTGTATAAACACTCTGTACCTGGATTTTTATTTCTCACTAATTAAATGATATAATATGAATTCTAAACTAAATCATAAATATCATTTATATATTTTATCACCTTATTTTAATATAATAAATATATTACATGGTAAAACCCAAACTATTAATATATTCTAAACTAACATTCATTCAAATAATATATTTCTTAATAAATAAATTCAATAAAAATTATTCATAAATTGAATAATAATATTTTATTTATTCCTTTGGGGATAGTACATCCTTGAAAAAATACCAGACCCTAGTGGTGGGACCGACCATGTATAAAATTCCTATTCACTAGAATATGGAATACTTTTGAATATGCTACTATTTGTAACCCTCTAGGCCCATATCTTGATAGTAGTGAATAATATTCACAAACCATGAGTGGGATCTAGCAATCTGTCAAGGACCCTAAATAGATAAGGATAGTCATAACAATTAATACAAACCTAAAAACACACACTCTGTAGTATAATCTCTTAGTCTTTAAAATCCCATAAAGAAAAATGCACAGCCATGTCATCGTCCTTTCATGATTTATTATTTGTTGATCTAACTGAATGAATTTACCCTCAATTTCCATGGCTATGGTCTTTTGAAGGTACTACCATTCTAATTAATGAGGCATGATGTTAAACTGTAAGGAAAATGTTCTGTTTACATGACATTAAAACTACATAACAAATATGTCCCTATTACATGATGGTACAAGGTGTAGACCATCACCCATCATCATTCCTTATCAATGTGCCACAAGCGACCGACCCCAGTCAACTAGAGTATAGGGTGATTTTTGCATCCTTTATGCCCCTCATACCTTGAATCACACTTCATTTCTTGATCAAATCAAGTTGTTGAAAAAATTTCATGGATGTTGGAAAGGAAAATATGTAATTCCCCAACCCCAGTTTCCCATAGTCAATGAATTATTTTTATTACATTGGCATGATTACAAGAAATAAAATTCCAAAGGACCAATCAATTTAGTAGTCTTGGAAAATATATTACATACATGAACCTTTCATTATGATTAAAAACATAATATGAAACATAGTTTATTCTTTATGATCACCATTATTCTCCTGTCAATCATAAAACACTTCTTGGAATCCTAGGAAAATAAAATATATTGAAGGGATGATATTATATGCTCAGTAAGGTTAAACAATATCACATAAGATTTCATAAATAAGCATAAACTTTTAAGGAATGTATAAAACTAAAACACATGCCTTTTAAACATAAACTTGAACATAATATGGAAATAATAAATCAAATAATTCCATTCAAACATTCTCATGGATATTGTACTAATCGAATAATCACATGTAATGTAAATAACTAATCTCATAATGAGGGACTGCATAATTCCAGATATCATAACCACACTGTCACGCCACTTTTCCTAGACCATACATACTTATACTATCAAGGCCTGAGTCCAAGACACTTGTTTGTCTCATGATAGCTACTGATGCATCGAGGGGCTATAGAAGGACCCACCCATAACTTACTAAGTCCAATGCATTCCTCTTATGGGAGGGGTAAAACATAACATAAACATTCAGATTAAAACTAGAATAAAAAATGTTAATACATCAACCATAAACCCGGAATGGAATAAAAAAAGAACATCCATAGTCAAGCATTTCATTAACCCTTCAATACAATATGGTAGATTGTATCATAATAAATCAATCACAATTAAGCATAAAATCCAACAATGGATATTGACATAGATAAAAAAATATAAAAAAATCAATAAAAACTTATTTGGATAAAGCCCCCATTTTTATTGAAAATAATTATTTAAAATGATTTAAAATTTAAAAAGAAAATATTTTAATTTAAAATAATATTGTAATATTATAAAGGAAGCTTAAAAACTTTAAGGCATCACGACAGTGGAAATAGCTTCTCGTGTCGTTTAAGTTTAAAAAAACATTCATTCCTTAATTTTTCAAAAAGGTCATAAAGTACCTCATTTAAAAATCAAAAAAACAATTCCATTCAAAAATATTTATAAAAAGTAAAACATGGGTATAAATTACTTTAATTTTTTTTGATAATATTTTGAAATTCATTTTAAGAAACATGGACATGGATGATGAAGATGTCCTAGTAGATACTCACATATGAACAACCTAGTATTATAATGAGACTATGAACATAACCCATACATAAAAACCTTAAATGATTTATTTTTGAATTAAGATAAAAATAGACCTAAAATTTTCTTTATAATCCTTTATATACTTATAAATAAATATGTGTGATAATATTAAGAATATTAGAATGGAGAAAGGATTAATTCTTTAAACATTCAAACCATCCCTTACAAATTTGAACATTTAAACAATAAGCAAAAAATCTTCAAATGAGTATTTAAATACTATTAAGATAAATGTATTCCTGATATAAAATATAATAGGGGAATTACATACACCGCACACAATAAATAGGTGGAGAATGTGGCTTATATCTCACAAAAATCAAAAGTGAGATGGAAATTGCCTTACCTTAGGTCTGATACTCTCCATACGTGTCAGAAACTCTTGTATAATGGTTTTAAATATATTATTAACTTCTACAAGAATAATAATAAAATTTATGATATCATATATGATTCATTTATGACTTTATATTACCCATTTATTAATAATTTCCCTGTAAAATCAACAATTCGAGTAATAATCGCTTAATTTATCGTACGTGTTTGACCTGTTATTCTTGATCATATTACTTAGATTATAATTTAATTACATAAAGAATGTAAAACATGATTTATATATCATATATATTAAGTATATAAGTATATATAATAGATAGATAAATAAAATGGAACACACCGTTCCTAGAGGCAGTAGGCCATAAGTATGCATGAATACTGTTTATGTTTTCTAATTGTATTGAATTGAAGTAAATGATATATATATATATATATATTTCCAATAGGATTATTATGTCACATATTTAATATTTATTTAGTATATGCATTTTTATAATCATTTTGAAATGGTTGTAATGGAGGATGAATCTCATCACGTCATGGAGACGATAAGCCATACATGCACACGAGCGACGATATCATTAACTTAATGGTTAAATTGTATGGAATTGGATAGAATATGAATAATAAAAAAATAATTACATTTCATATTTATTATTTCCTACCTTTATATTTATCATTATACCCATTTAAGTAAAGTATATATGAAAAACAATTTACACCATGGCATGTAGACGGTAAGTCGTACATACAGTTGCATGGTGATATTATTTTTCATAGGATGGGGAAAAAGATGAATATGATTGTCTCATAATCATAAATAAATATAATAATCTAGTAGATTCTGTATTTATTACTTTATTATGGAAGAAACTTAGGGAAAGTAAGTAGAAGAAGAAAAGAACTTTGAAAGAATTGGTAAAACAATTACCTCTTCTTCAAGCGTCTCTTTTAATTTTCACAAAAGGACTCCTTAGGACAGATTTCATTCAAAATTGTGGCCTCTAGAATGAAGTGAGGTAAGTATGAAGGAGAATTGGGTAGGTTTTGACTGATCCAAAGGGATTTCGATGTGTTAATAAAAGAGAAGGAGAGGTTCCTTTTTGTAATTGAGGGGAAGGTCACTTTTGGAAACTCTAAAACTATTAATTTATTATAAATTTTTTTTTTCGGATTAAAAAAGTTCCAAAGTGAGTTATTCCAAGGACAAGAATCATCTAGGTTGAAATAATCTCAACCATTTATTTTTATACGAGTTTAGGTCACAAAAGTAACCTTATCTTTTGGATATATGCCTTAGTTGAATAATTTAACTTTTACCATGTTTAATTGCATTTTATAATATAAGGTTAATATAGTTATTATAAAATTCCAAAATAACACAAATTGGGTCATTTATGACATCTGTAACACTATAATTATTAGTTGGATGATACTTATATTTTTATGAATTTTTTAACATTTAATAAAATATTATTTATTTTAAAGTATAATTTATTTCAATTTTTATACTATTCAATATTTTAATTTTAACAAAATATCAAACCAACATGATAACTTCAAACAAATACTTCCAATATGTCACTTAGATATCAAAGTTTTCTATAAAATTTGTGTATGCTATTTATTAAGTCAAATTAGTTTTATTTTAATATTTTTAATATCATTTACTTGATATATCAATTAATTAAACAATTACTGAATCATTATTATAAAGGCCCTTAATTAAGTTATTTCTTCTCTAAAAATTAAAAATAAATTTTCATGATAAAGATAAATTTATTATATTTAAAATTAATAATTATAGTCAAATTTATCTTCTGTATAACCATATATTAAAAATTATTTAGTAATAAAATTTTTAATATGACACTTTTAACTCTACTTAAAAAAATATATAATAAATGTCTTAATTTAACATAAGTTGCTTTAAAGGAATCATATTTTCTACCTAAGGTTTATTAAACCAAAAAAATATCCAATGATATTAGTACAAGTTTCAGGGTAATTTCATATTACTATAATATTATTTTTTACCTTTAATTACTCTATTTAACATAAATCGTGGTAAATAAAATACAAATGTTACTATTCACCAAATTTTTTTATCCTATTAGACCAAATTTTTCATACAGATTAAAAACGTGCATGTACATTCTTTTTTGAATTTGAATTCACAGAATCAATTAAATTGCATTTAATGCTAATCCTGCAAATGTGGCTTGAAGGCGAGTAAAAGAGGCGTTCAAAAGTTTAATAAATTTTTATATCTAATTATATTATAAAAATGGTTTCAATTAACTACATTGGGTTAATATGTGTATTATTTATATTTCTTGACTTTAAAAAAAATTTAAAATAAAATAATTTTTTAAATGAAAAAGTCAGTTTTAAACAAAAATGCAGTAATTTCAATATTTATAAAAAATTGAAACATTTCAAAAAAATATAAAAAATTCACCCTAAGATAATTTTGATATTCATATTTCAAAAATGATGTCTATTTTACCAAATTCAATTTCTATGATTGTCTAAAATTAAATCTATTATTTTTCACAAAAGGCTATAAATAGTAGTTTCATTAAGAAAATAGTATTTCTAAGAATATAAATATTTTACCAAAACTTATATATTTCATCATAAATATATATTTTTTATGTGAAAAAATTATAAATAAAATTTAAAAATTATTAATTTCTATTCATATTATTATATTTAATAGATCAGTTATAAATATAACA
Organism: Viscum album; assembly: GCA_963277665.1. Lineage (NCBI taxonomy): Eukaryota > Viridiplantae > Streptophyta > Magnoliopsida > Santalales > Viscaceae > Viscum > Viscum album. The sequence goes on along the minus strand of OY728163.1, from coordinate 74,363,983 downwards.
TTTAAATAATTATAATACTAATGTGTTGTTTCGTAGAAACTCAATCTTCTGTGTAATGTAAGACAAGTTGGTGTTCCATACAATATAAGCTATTTAATTTAATTAAAAAGATAATTTACTATGAAATATTATGGTGTTTCATTCTCCCCTCCTTAATTAAATTGTTTCCTCTCAATTTTTGAATTTGGGTTTGGTAACTAATGTTTGATTATTGAAAAATCCTTTATTGCAATCGCACATCGGAATAAGGGTCAATAAAACATCCAATTTGAAATAAATAAAGGGATATAAGAAGGTTACCAGAGAAAACACATACTAGGGTTCTATATAAGAAAACATGGATATGAAAGAAAAATATAACTATCATGTTCTGATGGAGAGTGATAGAGAATATGAAAAGGATAAAGTGAATAATCACAAAGATTGAAGTTGATGACAATTTAAGGGACCATTTGATTCATTGGAAAAAATTCTAGGATATAATTTTTGGTCTTAACATCCTTTAACTTAGAGTTAAAGAATTAATTTATTTCATAGACTAATAACATAAGGAAACATACTTATGTGACAAGTAGAGTTTCGTCCTTTAAATAATTCCGACCACAAACCCATCTTTATCTTTAAAAGATAATAAAATTCAAAAATATTCTATTTATCTTAATCGTATAAGGTTCTAAAAATGAACTCATACAATTTAAATAAAGAAAACTATGATATACTAACTAGGTACTTACCGTAGGCCAGTGGTAGGCGATAAATCCTTTTTTCACTTTAGTTGTGGGTTTGATTCCCACAGCCTTGTATGATACGATGAGTTATTGCCTGAACTATCGATTGTCCTTTTCATAAAACTGAATTATTATGACATTAAAAAAATAACATTAATAAATTTTTTAACCTTAAAAAATACCATCCAATGTTCAACTTAATCCATTCCAACCTTTAGACTTATCCAAAATATTTCTGTCCAAACTCATAGTCCAAAAGTTTACAGGGAAAGGTCACTAAATTTCAAAAATAAATAATACATATCCTTTTTTGTTACATACCAACATGTGAATAACTTAATCATGTATTATTTTAAAAATTTTAATAACCTAAATTACCATAAAACCTTATTGAATACATTCATTCTTTTTTATTCCTTACATAAAACACAGAATATTGGATATACTTCTTAAATTCACAAATGCTATAAACTCCATCAATGATGGAATAAACAAACCATTAATAAGTTCCAAGTTAGTCAATAATATCAAATTTACTTTATCCAAATCAATAATCTCTTTATTCAAACATCATTATCTCAGTATCAGAAACATTTTGAGTTTTATCTTTCCCTCCACCATATATTTTCCAAAAAGTTTAACTTACCACTGTGTCACTTTACTTGTCACTATAGAATCTCATATCATTAATGAAATGGTACTGTAGTAAAATCCTTATATAATTCATAATTTTTATAACTACTACATTGCTAATAAAATATTCAAATAAAATAATTCTTGAATAGTCGTATTAATCATTTCTCTTCATCTGTGATAGTATCATAACATGATCATAATCCAATATAATTATCTAGGGTATATTCCTTTGAAAATTGGGACATTGATTTTCATCATGTCCCATCTCCTTGAAGTTGAAACATTATAAATTGGAGACCTTTTTTACCCTTTAAATCGTGAACTTGGTGTCCTTTTTCTCCACACTTATAACAAACTCCCATTCCCTTCAAGCATTTTCCAAGGTGATTCTTTCCATAGTTATTACATGTGGAAAAATCCTTCCTTCCCTTCTTCTATTTTTTTATCTTTTTATCTACCATCCTCTAATTCTCTTGGTTCCCTTAAAATCCATAAGAATTGAAGAATTCATTACTTATCTTATTAACAGATGATATTATTTCCTCATATGAAAATAATATATGGGAGACCATTTCCCTTCAAAATGTTGTCTTAAGACCATGAAGGATATTATCCTTATAAATCATTAGATCATGTGCATTGGTGGAGTTCTAATTACTTATACTAGGCGCCATTTCTATAAGATGGTATTTACTAGATTAGCTTATAAATTTATGAACTTTGTATAACTCTAAATATGGTATAACACATAACATAAATTTATGCATCATAAATCATAGAATCATAAACTTCGTTTACTTTGGGGGAATCTTTACTTTTAATTCCTTTATAATGGTTGGTTAATAAAATGAGAATTATCCTAAGCATATCCCCCAGGAGTGTCAAACCAAGTGTGCAGTAAGGCCTGTTGTTGTGTCAAATTTCACCCCAATTCAAGCCAGGAACACCTTGTCGGAGTTGTTACTCCTAGGTACATCTCTAACAGAACCACATCCACTTATAGTAACCATATAGGGATGTATTTTCTAGGAATACCCACATAATCTCTACATTACCAAAATTCTAGGACTTCATTCTATACTTATCCTTCAAGTCTATCTTAGGGTTATGTTTCTTAATATATGTTTTCTAAATCTAATCTAGAAGGTTGTTTCTAAACATCCTATGATACCAACTATAATTCCCCAACCCTAGTTTCTTAGAGTCAATGAATTATTTTAATTTCATTGTCATGATCACTAGAAATCAAATCCGGAAGGACTAATCTGTTTAGTAGTCTTGGAAAATATATTACATACAAGAACCTTTCATTACAATTCAAAACACAATATGCAACATAGTTTATTCTTTGAGAACTCCATTATCCCCCAAGATTAACCCGACATATAAATCATACAACACTTCTTAGCATCTAGGGAAAATAAAACATACGAAAGGGGTGATCTCAGATGTTTAGTAAGGTTAAACAATGCAGCATAAGGTTTCATAAATAAGCCTAAAATTTTAGGGCAAGTATAAAACTGAAACACAAGAATTTTAAAAATAAAATTGAACATAATATGAAAATAATAAATCAAATAATTCCATTTAAACATTTTCATGGATATTATACTATTCGAAGAATCACATGTAATATCAATAACTACTATCATAATGTGGGATTGCATAATGTCGGATATCATAACCACACTATCAAGCACCGTGCCAAGAACATACATACCCATACTATCAAGGCCTCATGCCAAGTCACTAGTTTGTCTTATGAGATCTACCGATACATAGAGTGGTATAGTAGGCCCACCAATCACTTACTAATTCCAGTGCATTCCTCTTATGAAAGGGGTAAAACATAACATAAAAATTTGTATTAAAACTAGCATAAACAATGCTAATACATTAACCATAAACCATGAATAGTTTAAAAATATAACATCCAAAAAAAACATATCATAAATCCTTCAATACAACATGGTATATTTTATCATAATAAATAAACCTCAATTAAGCATAAAATCTAACAAAAGATGTTTAAATTGATAAATATAATCTAATAAAACCAATAATAAACATCTTTAGAGGAAAACCCCATTTTATTGAAAGTGGTCCAGTAAAATGATTTAAAATTTAAAAATAAAATATTTTAATTTAAAATAATCTTGTAATATTATAAAGGAAGCTTAAAATGTTAAGGTGTCATGATGGTAGAAATATCCTCTCGTGCCGTATAATTTTAAAAAATATTCCTTCCTTAATTTGTCAAAAAGGTTAAAAAGTACCTCATTTGGGAAGAAAAAGAGTGATTCCTTTCAAAACATTTCAAAAAAAGTCTAACATGGGTAGAAATGACTTTATAAAATTGTAGATAGTATTTTTAACTACATTTTAAGAAACATGGACATAGATGATAAAGATGTCCTAGTAGATACTTATGTATGAACAACCTCAGATAATAATGAGATTTTGAAATTAACCCTTATGTAAAAACCTTAAAATATTTCTTCTTTAAAACATTTGAATGAGTTTAAAAATAGAAATAAAATTTTCTTTATAATTATTTATATTCTTATAAAAAAATATGTGTTATAATATCCAAAATATTGAAATGGAGAAAGGTTTAATTCATTAAACATTCAAAGCATCCCATACCACTTTGAAAATTTAAATAATAAGACAAATATCTTCAAATGAGTATTTAAATACCATGGATATAAATTTATTAATGATATGAAATATAATAGGGGAACTACATAAACCACACACAAGAAATATTTGGTGAACTTGGCTTATATCTCACGAAAATTAAAAGTGAGATGGAAATTCCCTTACCTTAGGTCCGATACTCTATGTACATGTACAAAACTCATGTATAATGGTATTAAAAATATTATTAACTTCTAAAAGGATCATAATACTATTTATTATATCATATATAATTCATTTATTCTTTTATATTACCTGTTTATTAATAATTTACAAGTTAAAGAAAAATTTAGGTAATAATCGCTTTGTTTATAATACGTGTTTTGACTTGTTATTATTGATCGTATTACTTAGATCAGAATTTACTTAATTCCAGAATGTAAAAAATTACTTATATATCATATTATATATCATATATATTCAGTATATCAATATATATATAATAGATAGATAAATGAAATGGAACACACTATTCATGGAGGTGGTAGGTTGTACCTACGCATGAATGTTGTTTCTATTTTATTATCGTATTGAATGGAAGTAAGGAAATGACACACACACACACACATATAAATTATTAATGTAGTATTATTATGTAATATATTTTCTATTTATTCAGTATATACATTTTTATAATCATTCTAAAATGGTTGTAATGTAGGATGAATCTCATCACGTCGTGGAGACAGTTAGCTATACGTACGCATGATCGACAATATATTTTACTTAATGGTTAATTTTTATGTAATTGGATGGAATATGAATTATAAAAAAGAATAAAATTTCATATTTATTATTTCAGACTTTATATTTATCATTATACTCATTAAAATAAGGTATATATGAAAAATAGTTTACACCACTGCATGGAGACTGTAAGCCTTATGTACTCATGAATTGTGATACTATTTTTTTAGGATGGGTAAAAGGATGAATATGGTTGTAAAATAATCAAAAATATATCTCATCATTAAAAATATTATGGATTTATTAGTTTATTATGGAAACAAATTTGGAAAAGGAAGTAGAAGATGAAAATAACAGTGAAAGAATTGGAAAAACAATTACATCTTCTTCGAGTGTCTTCTCTTGATTCACAAAAAAGGACTCCTTAGGTTGGATTTCTGCCCAAAGTATGGCCTCTAAGATAAATTGAGGAAAGTTGAGATAATAAGTGAGAAGGATTTTTCTGAGCCAAATGGATTTATAGGTGTGAATAAAGGAGGAGAGGTGCCCATTTATAAGAGAGGGGAGGTGCACTTTTGGAACTCCAAAACTATTAATTTATTACAATTTTTTTAGTTTTAAATAGGTCCAATGTTAGTTATTTATAGGATAATATTACGATGAGTCGAAATTCTCTCAACTAGTTATTTTTAGGCAATTTTAGCTAAAAAATTAACCTTATCTTTTGGATTTAACCCTTAGTTAAATAATTTAACTTTTACCATGTCTACTTGTATTTTTATACTATAGGGTTAATATAGTTACTATAAAATGCCAAAAAATACCAATTAGGTCATTTAGGAAATATTTAATATTATACTAGTTTTTTTCTAAACCTTATAGTTTTATGAATTTTATAATATTTAATAAAATATTGTTTATTTTAATGTATTATTTATGTCAATTTTGATACTATTCAATTTTTTCATTTTTAAAAATGTCAAAAAAACATAATAACTTCTAGAAAATACTTCCAATATGTCAGTGAAATATCTAAGTTGTCTATAAAATTAGTGTATGTCATTAATTAACTCAAATTATAATTATTATAATATTTTCAATATAATTTATTTGATATCTCAATTAATTAAACTATTGCTGCATCATTATTAAACAAGCCTTTAATTTAGTTATATTTCAATAAAAATTAAAAATAAATTATCATGATGAAAATAAATTTGATATATTTAAAATTAATAACTATAGTCAAATTTATCTTACGTATAACTATATATTAAAAATTATTTATTTATTAAAATTTGAATATGTCACTTTTAACACTTCTTTAAAGAAAATATAATAAATGTCAAAATATAACACAAGTGGCTTGAAAAGGATCATATTTTTTACCTTAGGATTATTTGGTAGAACAAAACTTATCCAATGGTATTAGAACAATTTTGAGGTTAGTTTTATATTATCATAGTATTATTTTTTACCTTTGATTTATCTATTTACCTTTAACCGTGGTAAATAAAATTCAAAAGTTACAATTCATTAAAAATTATTTGATCATATTAGGAAAATTTTTTCATACTGATTAAAACCATGTATGTCCATTTTTTAAAAATCAATCCATAGAAGTGGTTAAATTACGTTTATTGCTAATCCGACAAATGTGGCTAGAAGACAAGTAAAAGAGAGGTTCAAAAGTTCAATAAAGTTTATATAAAATTTTATTATAAAAATGGTTCCAATGAAATAAATTAGGTTAATATGTGTATTATTTATCTATTTTTAATTTTAAATAAATTTAAAATAAAATAATTAATGAAAATAAAAAGTCAAATTTGAAACCAAAATGCAGTAATTTCACTATTTATCAAAAAATGAAACTTTTCAAAAAAAAAAAAAACAAGAAAAATTCACCCTAAGATAATTTTGATATTCTGAATTAAAAAATTCTATATATTTTACCGAATTCAATTTCTATGAGTATTTAAAATTAATTTTATTATTGTTAACAAAAGTCTATAAAAAGCAGATCCATTAAGAAAATAGTATTTCTAAACATATAACTATTTTACCGAAGCTTATACATTTTATTTTAAATATATTTTATTTCTGTGAAAAAATTATAAATATAACTTTAAAATTATATATCACTATTCATATTATTATATTTAATGGATATGTTATAAATATAACATTTAAAGAATTATAATACAAAAGTGTTGTTTCATAGAAACTCTATATTGCATGTAATGAAAACCAAGTTGGGGTTCCATGCAATATAAGCTATTGAATTTATTTAAAAAGATAATGTACTAGGAAATATAGGGTTGTTAAAAAATATATCTTTTATTTTTACCATGCTATCAATGTATAATGGGTTAGACCTACCAACCAAAATATCTGGGCTCTTTAATGAGGGATTTCTGATCCTTATGAGCTTGACGTCGTCGTGGTAGAACATGACACCCGAGGGTGTTCTGGATCATCCCTGGCATGATCATTCCATTTCATTACCCAAGACTGAAGGACCACAATCAATGATTTACAACATTTTCATCCTATTCATAGAAGGATGTTATAGTACTCTTGACCTTCAGTATCGTAATCAGGTTCTTGTAAAACATTTCCCTCAATTAGGTCTATGTGCAACATGACCTTAATTTTCCTATACTTTGGTCAAATATTTATAGAATTAAACTCTAGAACTTTATGGTCCAAATCCCAATACCATAAAATGATAGAAAAAGAGACACAAAACATGTTCGGTTGAAAAATATAAAAGGGTGACCTTAGTAAAATTCAAGTCTTCACTCACTAAACTCTTTATCTACAAAGTTTAGGAAAAAATTTAGGGCGTAAATAAATAAGGCATGAAGCCCATTAGGGATACTTTGTATCCCTAGTAAAATCTTATTTATTCCTACTGGACCCCCTGGTCCAGGAAAAAGTTAGAGTAATTATTTGTCACACCTCCTCACCATGATAACATGTTCACTAGGTGACGACACAACTTTTAAGGTGCTAAAACATTTCTTGAATGTCACACTTTACACAAATCACTATTCATGATTTGAGCATCTCATATCACTATAAATATTTCATGGCCCTTGGAAATTGATACCAGGCTTCAAGGGGCCCTTTGTTTGACTATCCAAATATGCCTATGGACCCCATATATGCACATATGGTCATTAATAAATTGTATCTCTTTGCAAAAAGGTATTTCTGGTCCTTGTGATCCCTAACATCGCCACTGTATAAATCATCACGTTAGGGTGTTTTGGGCCATTCCTGGAACAATTTTCCCACACCATTATCATGACCTGAGCACTTTGGACCATGATTTATAGTCCCTGTAACAAAAATATTCAAGTGGTATCGACATCCTCAATGTTACATCACTATGTTTGGTACCCTTTATCAAAGATGGAATGAAACACTCTATTCCTGAGCCTTTTGATGACCCACACCTCATGAATCAAAACCACAGTGCATAGGTCCCGAGCTTCATAATTTAAGAGCTATATTTCCCTTGGGTACTAGAACCCTTCCTAGATTGAATTTCCTCTATACCCACCTTCATCATATGGATGCTTGAGTCTTAAAAAATCTTTCATTTCTTATGAAAAATGGTAGAGAAACCTCTATTTGACCTCACTATCGATGCATAAGGGCTTTAACCTAATAAAAAGTGGCATCCCCTCCTTATAGGAAAGGAACCCCAATCCTTGTGAGCCATGGAAACAAAGTGGTAGAACCCAACACCTCAGGGTGTTATGGGCCATTCTGAGCATTTCATCCCCTTCCCATATTCACTGACTCAAATGTTTGGGTTATGACTTACATAACCTACATTCCAAATATCGAGGTAGACTCGGCTTCCCTAGTATTTTAACCTCAACTGATATTACCCCTATAAATATTCCATGTTCCTTAGAAAAGAGTGGATAAAACTCTCTTTGAAAATTTTACTAACACAAAAGGGATTTCACTTACTAAATAGAGGCATCTCCACCTTATAGGAAAAAATATTTAATTATCGTGATCCCTGATAACACCACAGTGGAACTCAACATCCTAGAGTGTTTTGGGTCAGACCTAGAATGTCTTCCCTATATTCTATATTAATCAATCATTTTTTGGTAGTAAGAATTTAAACTACACATCATTCTACACCCCCAATACATGATGTTAAAATAAAAGGTATACGTCCTTACCACATGAAATTAAACTAGACAAAGAATGTTACTTTGAAAATAGCATATTAATAGTGATAGAAGGACCACGATAAAAGACCCTAAACTACACCAATATAATGTCTGAGCTAAAATACCATAAACAATAGAAATATAAGGTCCAATCTAAAATTACCTAAACTAACAATGATAGAAGTTCTGAGTTGAAATAACCTAAACTAATCACATCAATGATTTATTTTGAAAGACTGGAAAAGGCACAAAACCAATCAGGTTGAAAACCTGATAAGGTAATCCTTGGAAAAATATTATTCCATTCCTACCATGTCTTACTCTATATTAAGCTTAAGTAAGAATCAGAGAAATATAAATAAATAGATACAAATCTTGTGAGGTCCACCATATGGCCTAAGAAAAAATCATGCTATGCTCATCAAGTCCATTGACTTTGGAAAAATATAGAGCACTCTACCTTCAGGACATATATTCTAACCAAATTATCCTTTTGTGAATCAGGTAGTCTCAAGATAGCTAAATAAGATATATTAGTGGTGGGAATTCCTGAGAATTTCCCAAGAAGAGCCAGTTCGAATTTAAAAATTAAAATGTAGACATTCATATTTACTTAATTTTATATAAAGGATGGGTATTGTCGTTGATTCATGCAATATTGGATAAATGAAATGTCATGAATATAATGAATGAAAAAAACTAGACAACAACATATAAATTTAGTTATATCCATTCATTGATATCATACAATAGGAGGAATATCCTAGTATCAGAGTCTCTCTCATGAATATACGAGCCAAAGAAAAGTTTTCAAAATTACAATTCTATTACAGCAATTGCTCTGAGGAGTATTTTAGTTCTAAGAACCTTTATTCCTAGGAGATAATATATTAGTGTAATTGATAAAAAAAAATTGGATTCCAAATCTACAATTTGTAACTCCTCTACCCGTGAAATGACGTCATGCCCAACCCTCTCTTCCATGTCAAGGAGTCCTTGTTGATCTAGTACAATTTTATTTGATATCTAAAGTGCATGATGAAACTAAGATATCTCTTATTCAATCCATCCAATCACATACTAGATATGTTCAATTTCAACCTTCTCATAACTAACCGTGTCCCAGAGACTAATTCCCACCACACCATGAGTTAAGCATAATGTGTTTGTGTTAGGACTATAACGACTGAACATGTCTAACATGAGGCCCTTGTTATAATAAGGAAAAGTTTATGAGATCCATGTGGCCTCATACATTTTTATGTACTTCAGCTCCATGTAAAACCCATAAGAAATATATTGCACTGATATGGGACAACCCCAATCCATTAAACAACTACTCCTAGATTGAATGTCCTAGTTGGGAACTGACCCAAACTTTTGGATAGTGGTGGAATTATCCATTATGAAATGATATATATAGATATTAGAATGAGGTTCAAAACTATTCCCGTCAAAGTATGTGGGCATGAATTTCATTATATTCCCATCTACGTGCCCCCCTCAGTGAATCAAATGGTTCATAAGATTGATGTTCACCCGAAATATATTATGTGTTTTTAAAACCCAATAGGGGGTATGATTGATGAATACTGTGAAGGAATGAGAGTTTTATTGGTATGACCAAACTTGCGAAGATGAAGAAATACTGAAAGGAGATATTTCTTAAGGATTACTCCCATCGGGTTTACAAGACTCATCTGAAATGACCCAATGACACGACGACAAGAAGAATCCACACTTTTTATGATAGCATCCCGATGAACCATCACTACCTTATATTCCTTATTGAAAGTATTTCAAGAACTATGATGAGATATGTAATCCAAATATTTGAAAGCAATAAATATATTCCAAAAAAATGAGAATCCCATCAAAATTTAATTTTGGAATCCTAATGCGCATCACATGAATCATTAGGGGATTTGCGATCACATACAGGACTTGAAAATCGCCTTTCCCATGAAGGTATCACAGACCGCATAACATAAAGAACATATCATAACCACAATACACTTCATAAGACTCATGATATTATGAATTTTACATGGTCATGTGATCCACATAATAATATAGTGATCATGAAACCAAATCAGAAGATCCTTTGAAACCAGTAAAGATAATCGTGCAACAATACAGAAGAGGTTCAGGAAATGACTGAAATTTGATTCAAGATTGATTTACGAAAGCACTGGGAGAAAATAGATATTGTGAAATGGTTTTCATGAATAATCCTTAAGAAATAGATCCTATGACCAGTCCTCACAAAATGTTCTTACAGATAGGTCTCATGACAGGTTCTTGCATGAGGTCTTGAAAAATTGTCGAGCAGTGGAGAAAGATCACAAGAGCTATGAGAGTTTAGAATCCAGTGAATGAGCCAACATCTATCCCCATATGTATAGGGTCTTCCACAGAATACCAATGGTCACCAAAGAGATAAAATGTTTCCCAATACCACGATTAACAAAACCCCAAAGAATCAGACGGTTATTTACTTTCATCAAAATCGAACCCTTGTTTCCGTTGACATTGATCCTGAGGGGGGGGGGGGATTTGTTGACATCTACAAAATGAGAAAAAAATCCACAAGGGAAGAAATAATCAAAATACGAGTATTTTTTTCACTATAAATTAATGGAATAAATTGTGGCTAAGACGCACGTATTGCGTAAACTTCCAAAGGAATCATGATCACATAACCTTTAGGAGGTCATGCGAATGGGTCATGCACAACACATGACATATAGAAGATCACAAAGATCAGATTTGAAAATACTTCCTTGTTCTTGTGAATAAATCCATTAAACTTTATAATTGTTTGATGTATTCTAGATGAGCTACCCAAATTTATTCTACTTTTCAGGTTGAAGGTGCCTAACAACCATCCAAAATCCTTATAAAATAAGAAGAAGAATATGTAAAAGGTGGAATCCTTTCACGTTCATAAATATTCATGTGATGCACCCATGTAGTTCACAAGACACAATGGGATACCTAGATATATTTATTATATGTCTCACAAGATCCTATTGGTATATCACCCTCATCACACAAAGGGATTCAAACATGTCCAGGTGGTCCTACGCCCCCCATATGGTTCCAAAGACCAACAAAAGGGGTTTCCATGATAATGATTTCACATAAAACCATGACCCTTTATTGGTCATGTGACTCATCACTGATAAAGAGAGTGACTTTATTAGATAACACTCACAAAAATTCATGATATCCCTATCCCTTTTAAAATAAACAAGTAAATAAAAAGGAAATGACTGGAGATTCTTGTGAGGGGAAGATATGATGATTTTATGTGAAAAGAGTTACACAAATGTATGATTACCATTGATCCTGTGATATCCCAATCAATAAGACAACATGGGGCCGCAAGATCCATTAGCATGAAATCTTGATATCTTAAAGGTCCCCTATAAAGCCACCTTTTTCTTATGGAAGGTCTTAGAAAAAAGAATCTTAGATCACGTGAAATCCTTTCAATAGGAATCCTGATCTTACTAAGGTCTCTAAACATGTCATCATGACCATGTAAAATCCCCTTATAATGTAAAAATTATTTTGTAAGACCCCTTTGGTTGGAAAAAAGAAAATATATGAAGTGTTGATGAGATGGTATTATGGTCGTTGAAAATCATGCGACACCCACAGTTGGATCATGCAAAGCGCCTAACTACAAATCCATCCACCGACTCCAGCATGAATCTAAAAGATATACACTGCATGAGGAGGTGTATAATTTGCTTGGAGAGGACTATAAATACCTCCCCATTAGAAAAAAAATAATCTTTTCATCCATACACCATTACATCCAGGAATTAGAGTGGACTTCATGGAGCATCCAATCTCACGATCATAAGTGTTTTTTGGCAGGTAAAATCCAAGAAAAAACATGAGGATCATGAAGCATGCATAGGCACTTCATGTGGTCACTTGGGATCATGATAAGAACTTTTAGAATTTCATCACTGTAATGAGAATGATCCCCTATAGATATTTTGCATCATGTGAAACCTAAAAAAATCTACCACTAAACAAATCTAAAGAACATATGCAATGAAAAGTTGGAATAAAAGACAAAAAAATGGGAGACTAATGCAAAGACAGATTCATTGATCTTCAAGTGATTAAAATGACTCATACATATCATACAATAGCATCCAAAAATGTCATCCAAGCCATGTGACATTCCCTTAGCATGTCATTTGGATCATACGATGTCCTCTAGATATGTTAAGAAAGTCACATGACACCCACTGAGCATTCCATGTGAGTCTCACAAATCCCTCCAGGACCACCATCTGGATTTTGAAATGCCCTCAGAAAAGTCGCCCAAATTATGCGATGACAACAATATGTATCAGTTAGGCCTTGCAAAGTCCTCCAGGCTTATTAGACAGATCAGAAGACACCCTCCAAGAACTTTTGTAGGTCATGCGATGACACTAGGACAAGTCATCTAGACAACACGACATCCTCTAGACATGTCATCTAGATCATGAAATACCCTCAAGGCATGTTATAAGAGACCATGTGATAGACTCTAGGACAAGACAACCAAGTCTTGTGATGTCCTCTAGATGATTAAACCATGATCATGTGATGGTATCTGGGAACATCATTCAGATTATTTGATTTACTTTAGAAAAGTCAACTGGAACACAGAATTGTATTTGGACTTGTCTGAAATAAAACCAGATATATACATTCATTCTTTGACATGTTAGGAAAACAATAAGTTCATGTTAGTAAGACAATCAAGCATGTCATACCAATAACCATTCCAAGTCAAGTAGGAGTCCTCAAACATGATAATCTTGTCCATATTGACTCTGTATTAGGGAAACCTCAGTGTGTAGTCCTTGATTATTGGCATAATATGACATGTCACACATACTAGGTAAACCTCAGTGTGTAATCCCTGATCAAATGAACTATACGAACTCTGATTCCTACCATAACCAAGATACATAAGATGCCTTCCCTTCCTAAGATCAAATGGGAATCCACTTTGGTTGAAGTCCCTCCATGTATATGGAATTCTAACAATCGAGACCCAATTATCCCATTGTATGATCAATATTGTTCACTCATTAATGTGTTTATAAATCCATTAAACTATGATGACTCAGATTCCTTCCATAACCAGGATATATAGGATGCCTTCTTAAGGCCCAAGATTCATATTAAACATTCCAAGACCTCCATCACATAAGTCCCCTATCCATATGTAGTGAAATTGGTTGATTTCTATCTCTTATTTCTTACAATAAACATGGATCAAGTGATCTTAGGGTTTTCTAATGATTATATCATTTTTATTATGAATATCCACTAGGGAGGGAATCCTTAATGTGTAATCCCTGATTAGTGGCATGATATGATTGACCCCATATAAGGGAATATACCCTGGGGCAAATCCCAAGGGTGTGACTAAACTATGATGACTTTGATTCTTTCCATATACATGAAATTTAGGTCACCTTCCTAAGGCCCAATCTCAAATGGGATTCCACCTCAGTGTGAGTCCTGCCATGTCTCTGACATTCCAACCACTAGGACCAAATAGGTCCCATTATCTGATCATATTTCCCTATCCACTAGTGTATCAAAAAGGAAACTTAACTATGAAAAATCTGATTCCTTCCATAAATAAAATTTTTAGGATGCCTTCTTAAGGCCCAATATATATATGAAACATCCAAAGGGATGTCCTAGAACATAATTCCTAGTTCTATATATAGTGAAACATACTACTTTCTATCCCCAATCAGTGGCATGATATGAATTCCCCCTTACAAGAGCATATACCTTAGGGTATATCCCAAGGGTATGAATAAACTTCAATAACTCTGATTCATATTATAATCTGGATTCTTAGGATGCCTCCTCAAGGTTTCATCATAAAGGATATATATAGATGAACTCACTAAAAGAACCCCCTTCACATATAAGAGGGTTTAACCAATGATCATTTTGTTTGGATAATCGGTCTCATATCGGGATTAGGAAGAGATTCATGAACATATCTTAAATATATAATTGAGTCCTCGAGTAGGCAACAATTCCCCCCAAAAGGGTGTTATGACCCTAACCTCATATCCCCTTGAACAATGTGAGTTTCTATGTTCCATTGGGTCTGACATCCCAATTGACCAATTACATCTGGAAAGTAGGTATGTAATCAGTTATGGATGTAGGAAACCATTGGATTTTCCATAAAGAACAATAATGGTGAACCTGATGTTAATGATTATGTAAAACATTGAACACCCTGTAATCAATCATCGGGCTAAAACAAATTCACTTTAATTGTATATTTTCTAAAGAAACAAAAATGGTGAACTAGATGTAAACTCATTTAACAATGGAATATCCTTCATTATATAATAAGGGTAGACTTCCCAGTTCTTGTTAGACCATTTTGTTCATACCATGAGGGTGACCAGTTGTATCTCTTCTGATGAAACAAAAATGATGAACCTTAAGTGAATGATAATGAAAAGCATTGAACCCCCTCAATAAACCATTGAGCCAAAACAAAAGTATCTCATTTATATATATCTTGACGAAAAAATAGTGAACCTCGCACAAATTTAACCATGAAATATTCTTCAAATGATAAAAAGGGTAGACTGCCATGTTCTCATCAGAACATTTTGTTCCTATAATGAGGGCGCACAGTTGTATCTTCTCAGATGAAACAAATATCAATATAAATGATCCAACACTAATACTTTAATTTATTATTTCATATCACACATTATGGTGAGTTAGATGGTATGATGGTACTGATCTGATTGAAAATAATAAAGTGTCACATCATTAATATGGTATAAGAGATTTTGTAAAAACAGACTCCCAACACCATTTAGTTTATATCACACCATGGTGTATCATAGGTAGTGACTCATAGTGCACAAAATTAATATCATGTAAAAATCTTTTGTGCAAGTTTAATCCTAAATAGGGCACAAATTATAGGCTTTGAGTGCCTCTTCACAAGGTTTAATGTGGAAACCTAAATCTTTTTAGTAATATATCACTTTTATGGATTATTAGTATTCACGAATATGAATTTATATAATTAATAATAAAATGTATATATTTCTCAATGTATTTTATAAAATCAATTAGATACACATTATTCATTTAAAATTATTATCTTTACTTCATGGCATAAAATATGTTTTATTAGATGTTTAAATATATTTCATTCACACAATTTTTATTTTTATCTATATAAATAATTATTTAATTTTTTGATATTTTATAAATTAATATTTATGTTAAATATTTGGTTTTATATTGATATTTATTATTATAAATAAATTTATTAGGTATGAAATATGAATATGTTTGTTTAGTTGAGAAAATAATAAATTTTATTTAAAATAAATTATTTTTTCTATATACTATATGATTTTATTTAAAACTTAAATTTATAAATTTTATAAATTGAGTTTGATAAAATGGGCTTAATTTTGGTTTTAGTATGTCAAAATTATCTTAGGATAAAATTTTAAGTGCCAGACACACCTAATAGGGGGTGAATCAGCTATGGCCCAATTTTTACCATATACCAAATATTATTTTTACCATTTTATATAGTTATTATTTAAACATATGATTTTGATTAAGATAAATGGATATTTTTTTAGTTTAACCAATAATACACCTATTTTTTATTCCATAAAAAAAATAAAGTATGCACATGTGTTTTTATAAGGTCTAACCCCAATGTTTACTTCATGCTATGTTTAACTCTTTTTGAGACAAAACTTATCTATTAGTGATTGTATCATCATGTAAAAGTAGATATGGAATGTATTATCTTGAAACTAGGTTCACATATTAAACATGTGAGGCCACTATATTACATAGGGGATTGTCCATTATATTACAAAATCCAGCTGAACTACATCTAATAGTTTCTTTATATTAGCATCACAACAGTTCTTCTCAAATTCCTTCCTCTTTTTAAAGTAGATTATTATTCCATACAAGGATGTTAATGAACCCACAAACTGATCTCCTTACTCAATAATATAGGGTCTTTATCCACCTTCAAATCATTAAGAACTTAACATACAACTCAGTCATCGATTCTCTGCATAGCTTCTTTATTATTTCAAAATCTAAATTTTGGAATATCTTAACTCAAACTTCAACTATAAATCCCCATAATATTTTACTTGGTGAATAATAATAAATAAATAAACTTATTAGAATCTTTTTTGGTGATTAAAACAATAATATCCCAGTTTATTCTTGCTCACAACATATATATCCACTTAAATCTGCTACTTCTTCCTCTTCTACTATTTATATTATTCTTCTTCAAAACCTATTAGGTTATATATCTTTAGCATAAGTTCAACAACTTATTCTTCTTTATAAATAGAACTAGTTATATCAATTTATTATTCCTTATTCACTATAACATGATTCAACTCTCACATCTTCTTTCTTGAGAGTAATTTTTCTCTCTTAGCTTACTCCCAACAACAACAAAACATAAATAAAATTTCTCATCTTCCTTCTTTATTTTTTATCTTCCTCAAGATGTTAAATATCTCAGGCATCTAAATTAAATATTCCTTATATTTTCAATGTCTATAAATTTAATATAAGTAGAAAAAGTATATGATAACCCAAAATCGCTAATATAATATACCCAGTTTTGGATTCCCATTATTCTGCTTTCATTAATTAATAAAGTATCCCTTGTTAAACTAATTTTCACAACTCAAAACTCAGTAGACAAAAACGATCCTTCTTTCTCATTTTCTCATTGGATGAATATGTATTTAGGTATTTATCCTAGAAATATCAGGTTTATTCTCTCTTATCAAAAATATATTCCAAAATAATATCAATAAATAAATATTCTTCCAATATGTATAAAAGAAAACAACAATAATTGTGGTTTATATTTTCTCATATTTCATCTTGAGAGATTCTAAAAAGTTCTGTGCAGAATGAACTTGAGTCTTTAATTTTTAGTATGAAACTAAAACCTTTTTCCTTTATATATTTATTAAATAAAAAATAATTTTATAATATTTAAGAACATTGAATAACAACACCAACATTTACCCAAATTCATCTACATTATTCTTGAAAACTCATTACATTTATTCTCCTCTATCAAGGATGCTCATCCACTTGATCTTCATCAAAATTAATCTTGAATCTTTGATAAAAATACCATCAAGATATTTTTAACACTTAATAAAAACTCTTTCATCACACTTAATCAATTTACTCTTCAAAATATAAATTCGACAATTTTTTTTCATTATATAGAATTTATAAATTTTTTGATGTCTGATATCTTATGTGTCTTGGAAGCCATACATGACTACCCAAAAATTCATACACTCACAAGAATTACTTTTTCCATATGATGTTTTATATGCATAATTAAAAGTCTTATGTGAAATCTCAAAATTAGCTAAGTCAAAATTCATACGCGACATCAAAGTCTTATGAGATGGATAATAGCATATATGCATCAAATATCTTACACCCAACTGAAATATTATACATGCATTTCCTTTTCCATAATTTTGTAAACTCCAAAGTCATACAATAGAAAAATCCTATTTTTTATTAAAAAGTAATATGAAATTGAGAATATAATATAAATCTAACATTTTTATTATATATTTTTCAGCAGAAACTATAAAATACCAAAATAATTCAAAATAATTCATAATTAATTCAAACTAATATCAGGACTTCTCAGACACTTCAAATAACTTTTAAAGAGTTTAAAATAGTTCTAGGAATTATTTTAACAGTTACAAACATTATTTAAATTTATTCTATGTTCCTTTATAATATATAAATACTTAAACATTAGTATTTCAATATATCTCTACTACCACAATGTTCCAACCTCATTCTGAGCCTTTATAACTCATCATCCAAGTTTATTTCCACATTGATTTCAGTATCCTTCATGCTTATTAACATAGGTATGAATTATTTAATTTCAAGATAAATTCTCTCAATACAGTGTACCTATTGAAAATTTTTTTATAATAACTTTACAAGATATCTAAACAGATTTTGAAACCAAATTTTCTCCCACTTCCTTATGAATTTTGTGTACAATTATTCTTATACTCTTGTATAACTTTCCACAAACATAATTAACAACTCTAAAATCGTCATATATTAATGGGTTACTCACCAAGAAACCAACTCCTTCAACTTCCATTTCCAATAAAAGATAATATCTCCTTTTAAATTTTAATTGAAACCAACTCCTCATATATTTTAATCTGTATCAAAAATTGACTTTAAATTATATTAAGAACCGATTGAAAAAACACAACATAAACTTCACACATACAAGAGGTAATTTAATACCCCCCTTTGGATTTGTTTTCAATTATATATTTTCTTCCAAATTTAATATACCTATTCTCACCTTAATTAAAATGAAATTCAAAGGAGGAAAATTTGTTGCCCCCATTTTTGAAACTATAGGGAAGGATATTCCCAGGGAAAATTTGTCACTATATAACACTTCTAAATTTAATAAAACACATGTTATCCCCTTTTGTTCTCATCTTTAAAAATTTACAATTTATTCCATGAGATAAGGGAGGCACCGAGGTGACCCAATCATAACATACATAAATATTTCTTCATTTTAGATGACTATTCAATCCATTTAACAATAATATGCATGTGAGGGCTTTACAAGTTTATCGTATTTAGAGAATAGATACACAATCAAATTATTTGTTAAATTATATTAAACATCTCCCACAAAGTTCATCATATTTTTACCCTTATAGACATATCGTTCTTAAAACCTTCCATCCAAACCTAGGGAAGGAAAACATAATAAAGGGTGAGATAATATTCTTAGTAAGGGTAAAATGGGAGATTTGAATCATTAGAGAGAATAAGGTGATAACAAGGGTATGGTAATGTAATCAAGTAACTGTTCTCAAAGTAAAAGATTCATACCCAGAAAAGTTTAGATACTAATTTCTAAAATCATGTCATATCTAGAATCATGATTAATAATGGTGTCAAAGAAATAGTCATCATTCATGAGTAATAACATAGACATGTGGAATAGTAAGCATAAGAAATCATAATCTTGTAAATAGAGATATTTTTAATAATTTCCACACATAATCTTACCAGTATAGATAAAATAAATCATGTTCGAACTTCAAAATATGAACATAGACATTTTCAATCATGTCCCTATATAATCTTGAGAGCATAGTTAGAAGGAATAATACCCACATATTCAAATGAGAACATGGATATTTGGAAATAACATCCATTCTTATCCTCATAATCTCACGAGATATCTATATCACATTACCCAATGTATTTGAGGGATATAACAAACCCAACCATCACATAATAATAATTCATTTATATGTAATCCATAATATCATGAAAACATTTATGATTTCATTATAGCTTAACCTATGGAAAATAAAATGGGTTTCATCAATATTTCATCATTATAATCAATAAAAAACTAGATAAAAATAAGGATTCAATTATTGGATCTTCTCCCTAGTGAAACATAAGTAACATCAATTGATTGTTTCATAAATGAAAATACCTTTAAAAGATCACTGGAAAATTTATTGAGGAATTCACCCTTTTAATTTTGAAATCACTTATTTAAAATATAAAAATTTCCATAATTTTTAGAAAAAAATTTCTTTAAAAATAACCATTTAAACTTTCAATGTAATCTTAAAAGCTAAGAGTAGTCATGACGATAGCAAAATCTATTTAGGCAGTATACGTTAAAGAAATGATTCTGTTAACACCATTGGTAAAATGTAGCTTGTTTGAAAAATAAAAATAATATTATTTTAAACATTTATATGGAAGGTAAAATATGGGTAAAAATTGATTTAATAAATTTTTGGATAATTTTATAAATATTATTTAAAACATGTTAAAGAAAAAATATATATGTAAGAAAAATTTTGTTGTCCAAAGAGGAAATAGATTTGACTAGTATTAAAAAAATTTTCTCAATAATTTTACATAACAAAGAGATGATGATGAAAAAAATGAAAACCACATAAATAACTATAGGAGAATAAAAATATTGAATTTAAAGGATAATGATCACAAAATTTACCAAAATGAAAATTTAATATAAATAATCCTAAAAATAATTGAGATTGTAACGTAAATCCCTTACCTCAAGTTTCATCTTGCTTCATACGCATTGAAAAAAACTATAAAATAAATATCATTTTTTTAAAAATCTATTTAAAAACATATTCATATATAAATTACTACGTACCGTTTCTTTATAATTTCTAAATATCAGTTTACTAACAATTTATCCTTAAAATGGACATTCTAGTTAAAACTAGTCTATTTTCCATGGATGTTTTAGTTCAATAGTTTCATAACATTCACCTTGGTCATGGTTTTATCATATAAATAATATAAATAATTAAATAAGTGTAATTTATATTCATTATATAGTCTTTTAGAATCATTCATATAAAGTGGTGATGAAAAATTAATGACATCTCTCTGTGGAGACAATAGTCTGTAGGTACACACAAATGATGTTTCCAGTTTTTGATTGATGGAAATGAAGAATGGAAAATAATAATTATAATTTATAGAATAATTTTTATATAATAAATATCTTATATATTAATTAAATATAACCTTATTACTATCCATGTAAAACATTAATTAAAAACGAATAACATCGCTTTGGGGAGGTGGTTGTCCACACATATGAATGAGCAACACTATCATTTTCCAACGAATGAGAAAGTAAGACGGTATATAAGATATTATAATTACAGAAGAATATTTATGTAATAAATTAAATATATAAAAATTAAATCTATCATAATAATTATCCATGTAATTTGGTGATGGAAAATGAATCATATCATTATGTGGAGGCGATAGTCCACACCTATGCACGAGTAATAGTTTCATTTACCATTTGATGAAAAGAAGGTGAAAAATGGTTATACAATAATCAAAATAACATATTAATATATTTAATAAAATTTATTAATTATTTAAGTATGGTTATAATATATTTAGTGGAAGTATAAGAATAATTAATCTTGAAAAATACTAGTAAGAACATATACCTCTTCTTTGAGAAACCTCATTCGAATATCTTCTTAATGACCCTTGAGTTGGTATTTTTAGAGAAGAATAGCCTATAGAAAGTGGATAGGGAAGATTATAAAAATATTTTTTTAGGTTTTTTACAATATAAATGGATAAATTTGTGTGAATAAGAGTAGATATGAGGTTCTCTTTTATAAGTGAGGGGAGTGACACACTTTTAATTATTAAGAATTCTAAAATATAATAAAGACACTCTCAAAGAACATTATCTCTATATTGGATCAAATTTGAATATATGGTGAGGTATAATCAAAATATATTCATAAAATAGGACTTAGATACGTTTTTAGGTCATTTTAACCCTTATCTCCTTAGTTTAACCCCTTATTAACTACTTTTAACCTTTACGAAAGTGATGAATTTTTACCTCAATTACTTTTCATAATGACCAGATTTTAAATTTGAAATTATAACATATTATTAATTATTATAATTAAAAATATTCAATACATTTTAAAAATTTCAATTCATATAAGTGTTAGAAATTAATTTTAAAATGAGTGCACATAAAGGAACAAAACAATTTTTCAAAAACTAAATTTTTAAACATGAAACTAAGTTTAAATTCATTCCTTGTCATGTAAAAGCTATTGGATGAATGATAAAATATTTTATTTAATATATTATCTATAAATTTAATTAATATCATTAATCATTAGAGATTAATTTAATTTATTAACAAAAAAGTATATTGTGTACATAGAAATAATTTTTTAGAAAATCATCCCTTTTTACCACCAAATGATTTTATTTTAATTTATAACCAATTGAAAAAAATGAATTAATTTTATCAATATGCAAAAGATAGTTTTTCATAATTTATTTAGTCATATTAAAACATTCCAATCTAATTACCTGATGATAACTATCACATTAAATAATAATAATTCAAAAGTGAATCATTATTTTATTAAACTCAGTGTTGCATATAAAATAAGCTATAAAAGAAATTAAATTTATATAAAGATAAATATATAAAAAAATTGGGTTGTTAAATTATAAACTTTATAAAAAAATTTCCATTGAATTTACATCACTCCAATAAAAATAATTTAGGATACTTTTTCATCACCACATCTCCCCATGTAGCTTCCTAAAATTTATAGTTTCAACAGAAAACTTTGACCGGGTGAGTGGTATTATTATATAAAACTTTATCTCTATAATCCAGAATCTACACCACTGGTTACTTATAAGAGTGATAATTATCTAGTGGTACAACCTCAGAGTTTAGTACATGTGAAGGATCTTGTGTGTACTTACTCAGGAGAGATATATAGAACACATCGTGAACTTGAGAGAGATTGGATGAAAGTGGCAATCGATAAGAAACCATCCCAATTTGATCAAGTGTTTTGAAGGGACCAATATATTTAGTGCTCAAATTTCCCTTATTTTCCAAATCTAATTACCTTATTCCAATGTGATATTCATAATAATACCTTTTCACCAACTTGTAACTATAGATCTCCTCAATGATCGACAACATAATTTTTCTCTCAACTTCGAGCTTCCTTGATGTTCTACTAAATATCTATAACCTTATTTCCCATTTTCTCAGCTATCATAGGTCCCAATATATTTTTTCCCAACTTAATACTAGATCATTGATGTCTTTAACTCAGTTCCATATAGTTATTCATAAAGATCCATCTAAATACTGGCATGAAAGCTATAGTTATACAAAATCATTACCATAGAAAGGTGTTGATCCCAACCACCTTTGAAATCCATGGAACATTCTTTCAAAATATATTTAAGGGATTGAATGGCCTTTTCATAATGAAAATATATATGAGGAAGATATGATGTTCCAAAGTTCAACTCTATATTCAATACCAAATGAGTACTTATCTAAAAGTCCACCATAAACCTCAAATCCAGATCAGATACAATAGAATGTGGTACTTCATGAAATATTTTTCACTTCCTTGATGTATATCCTGGAAATAAAACCAAGATATTAATATTATCTTATTTTAATGAAATTGAAAAACATTATAAGACTATATACTACAATACAAGTAGAATTTATCTCTTTAGATGTTTTGGGAAGTCTAATAACAAAATACATGGTAATGTTTTCCAATTTCCATTCTGCTATATATCATGGTTCTAACATGACCTTATAATTTTTTCTCTTGAACTTAAATGTTTCATATACTAAAAATCAAGATGCATACTCTAAAATATCCCTTTTCATGTTATACCACTAGAAATACGTTTTTAGATCTATATACACCTTCATACTTCTAGGATGAATAGAGAATGAGGAAATATGAGCTTCATCCAATAACCCACCCCCATGTATGGTATTAACGAGACACATAGTCAGTTCCTAAACATTATCATTCCATCATAATCATGGTCTAAATCAGAAATAATTATCCACTTCTTCTAAAATTCCACATACTCCTTATGCACCTCTTTAATCCTCACATGAATGGTTTTTTGTACATTCATCTAATAAAGATATGATCTATCCCATTTACTTATGATTTCATGGACCATATTCTATACATCCATAGAATTATATATCTTTAAATCCTCATCATGAAAAAACTAGAATGTTCCTTCCGAATTAAAGCAACATTAACATTATTCACCTTCCAAGGGTGTTAGTGTATTGAGATGTCATAATCTTCAAAAAATTCAAACCACCTCCTTTGGAATACATTAAAAATTTTCTATGTGAATATATAATTAAAATTTTATGATTAGTATACTTATTAAATATTTCATCATTAAGATAACTATTCCATATTTGAAATACAAAAAACACCACTACTAACTCTAAATCACGAGTCAAGAAATTTTGATCATGAATTCTCAATTATCATGAGGCATAAGCTATCACCATGTCATCTTTCAGGAAGACTATTCCTGGTCCATGATTTGATGAATACTTATAGATCACAAACCATTATATATTTTAGGGTAGTGTAAGTATAGGTTCACTAACCAATATTCGTTTCATATCCTTGAAATTTTCGTCACATTAATCTGTCCATATAGGAACTTGGATCCCTTTCATGTCAACTTGGTTAATGGATTAGATATACTTGAGAAATAAATCTGAAAGAATTAATAGTATATAGCCAACCTAAGAAGACCAGGGATCTCAGTTACCACTGTTGTTCTAGTCCATTGGTCAATAAATTATATCTTTAATGTATCTACTGATATACCAACACATGATATTATTTGATCTAATAGTGAAACCTCATATAGCCAAAATTCACTCTCGATAAATTTGTTATGAAACTTATTATTCATTAGGGCCTTCCACAAATTCATCAAATGATATCCATGATATTTATTTATAATTGAATAAATAATAATATAATCTATAAATACTACCATAAACTAATCAATGTAATATATAAATACTATACTCATTATATCCATGAATATAGAGGTGGTATTGGTAAGTTCAAATGAAATTACTATAAATTCATAATGACAATACTTTTATAGAATGTATTATTGTTTATATCCTCTTTTGTGTACCTTAATTGATGATATCAAGAATGAAGGTAAATATTTGAAAAGTGTTGATCTCCATGTAGTCGATCAAACAAGTCATCAATACGAGGTAAATGATACTTGTTCTTGATAGGGATCTTATTAAGTTCACAATAATCATTGAAAATATGCATTGAACCATCTTTTTTCTTAATGAAAAGAACATGTCCACCCCACGATGAATCACTTAGATGCATGGATAACTTTTTTAGATTCTCTTGGATTTGGTCCTTTAATTACCAAAACTCAATTGAGGCTATTCTATAAGAAGTATTTTAAATAAGAATAACACCAAGTATGATTTATATTGAAAAATCAACTTCACAATTCAGAGGAAGACCATGAAAGTATTAAATAAATAAATCAACAAATTCAAAAATATTAGGAATATAATCAATTTTTAGTTTCCCCACCAACTATTTAAGATAAATAACCCCCATGTATTCGTAGTAAGACCCAAATAATAGATGTAGTTCCTATCAAAAGTTCATGTCCATACTCACACCGATAGAAAATCATAAGTTGATTAGAAATATAAAACATGAGATCGCTTACTCAGAAATTAATATGGGATTTATAAATGGAAATATAATCCATTCCCAAAATCACATCAAATTCAACTCATGAGAGAATCTCAATATTTATAGGAACCATATTCCCACATACATCTATTAGAGATGAATTATAGACTTGAGACACAATCATCATGCCATTAGTGTTTTTTATTATCAAATCAATATATATTTTTTGAGGTGGTGATGAGATATTATTATAAAATTCTTCATTCATAAAATATTTAGAAAAACTAGAATAAAATAATACATTTTCATTTCTAGAGTGGATATTAAGTGCACTTTCCACCATTTAATATTCCTAATCCACTTCAGTTGTGATATCAAAGGCCTTCCCTTTATCCTTTTGTTTAGGGGTTGTTGATGCCTAACATCCTCATTATCTCTTTGATTAGGGAATTGGTTCAAATAATGACTAATATCCCTATATATGAAACATTTAACTTTACTTATTTAATCCTTATTCTCCTTTATTACATTTTGGACCTTTTTATCCCCTGTCGACAATCTCTAGCTTTGTGGTCAGCCTTTCCAAAACTAAAGCATTTATTAGTTCTTTTTAGAAACTTTTCAGAGTATTTTCCACTATATTTTAACATGTAGGGGATTTTAATTTCTTTCCTTTACGAGATTTACCATTAAAGTTGCCATGAAGCTCAATTTTTATCTTATTGTCACTAAAACTAGAAGAAAAATTAGAGTTCTAACTCTCCATTTCTATCTTGAGAGCACATTGAATGATTTATTCATAGTTACTTAAGTCTCTTATAGATAAATACTTTTGAAGACTTAGTTTCAAGCTACTAAAAAATGGATAAAGGTTTCTCACAGGGTTGATTATAAATTCTTAATCGTACCTTAAAAGCCTTGTAAATTTTACTTTTTAGGTACCGATGGATTCATCATCCTTCTATTTTAGCTTCAGAAAGTACCTTTACATCTTAGTAAAAAAAATTTGAAGAAATTATTTATGGAGAAATACCCTATTGAAATCCTCTAATTACATTGATTTTATTTATTCATCTTGAATCATGTTTTTGATAAGAGTCCACTATTGATGAGATTAACCTTCTATGAAATAGAATTCCAATACCACTTTCTCATGGTCTAAGCACTGAATAATGGAAAATATCATTTCCGTCCATTGATCAATTCCTTGAACACTAGTGGAACAAAATCCTCATATTAGGAACATGGATGTTGTCTCATAAAAGACTCAATGATATGTTTCTATCTCCTTAGTTCATTTGGAAGCTCAATATGGTTTATATTATTACTCAATTATTGAGAGAGTTTAGTGAGAATAGACATACAATATTGTATCATAGATCCAAATACATTTGGTTTATTATGAGTATAATAATTGAATCTACCATTAAAATAATTATTATCATGATTAATTATGGTTCATCCATTGAATAAAACCAAAAAACAACTAACATAAGTATTTATAAATAATAAACAGTGTAAGAAATCATTAAAAAATAATTCCTAAAATAACCAAATTGATGATATCTTCTTATCAACCTGTGACACTTTTGGTTTATCCCATATCATTTTCACACACCATATGTTTTCTTAGGGTTTATCCTCATATTTCTAATAACATAATATCCAAAAATTAAAAAAGAATACTATAATACCAATTGAGGTGACCCAAGAATAACACAAGTAAATATTGAATCATTTTTAATGAACATTCAATACATTTCACAATAATACATGCTAAAGGATTGTAAAGGTTTAGTGTATTTAGTGACTATATATATAATAAACATATTTCTTAAAATATCTTAAACTCCTCCAATTTTTTTTCATATCACTAATATTCTAGATATATCATTTTTAGAACCTTACATCAAAACATAGTGAAGGAATACATAAGAAAGGGTGAGCTCAAATGCCTTGTAATAATAAACAAGGGAGATATCAACCATAATATAGTATTATATGATCACACGGAAATGGTAATATAATAAAGTGAATTTTATCAATGTAAAAGTTTCATACATTGAAAATATTTATTCATAATTTCTAAAATAATGTCATATGTAGAAACATGATTGATAAGGTTATCAAATTACTAATCATCATTCAAGAGTTATAACATAGGATTGTGACATCTTAAGTATATGAAATCATAATCTGGTGAACATATCTTTTCACAATCATGTCTATACAAAATATTGTGATCATTGATAAAATAAATCACACTCACACATAAAAATGTGAACATATCCATTCAAAATCATTCCCACCCATAGTCATATGAGAATTTCTATAAGTAATCATAATCACATGTAAAAATGTGAACATATCTATTTGAAATAATGTCTACACCCATAATAATCATCTCATGTGATATCTATATCACATGAAATAATGATTTTGGGGTTTATAATTGACCCAACCATTAAATAATCATAATTAATTAATATAAAAGTGACAAGATCATGAAACAATTTATCATTTAATAATATATTAACCCATAGAAAAGAAAAAAAGTTTCATAAAGGTTTAATTATTATAATAAATAACCATAAAGATAAAAATAAGGATGGTATCATTGTTCATACACCTAGTGAAGTGTAAGTAACATAAATGGATGTTTTTAAAGATGAAAATACCTTTAAATGGATATAAGAACATTTCTTGAGGAAAATTCCATTTTCATTTTAAAATAAAATTTTAAAATCTAAAAATTTTCATAACATTAGAAAAACATTTTGATTGAAAATAATCATAGAAACATGTAGATTAATCTTCAAATAAAATATTATTAATGATGTAATGAAAAATCATTTGTTTAGTATATATTAAAATAAAGACATCATTCACACATTTGAAAAAAGTACCTCATTCAAGAAATAAAAAAAATTTCTTTTTAAAACTTTAATTAGAAAGTAAAATATGGGTAAAAATTTAATTAATCTTACATCAGATAATACCAAAAGTATTCTTAATTTTTTTTAAAGAAAATATGTACGTTGATGAAATTTTTCATCAAAAAAAGAGAAAATAAGGTTAACTTTTCTTAAAAATATTTTCTCAATTATTTTATGTACCAAAGAGAAGAAAATAAAAAGGAAAATAAAAAAAATAGAAATAAATATATATGAATAAAAATATATGTGGTTTAATGAATGAGTACCATATAATTTACCTCAATGTAAATTTAACATAAACAATACCAAAAGAAAATGATATTGTAACATAAATCACTTTCATCATGCTTGTCTGGCTTCCTATGTGTTTTAACCACTTGTATAATAAATACAGATTTATTATACATATATTTTATAAAAATATTCATACATAACTTATTATGTACCATTCCTTTAAAATATAAAATTATCCTTTTATTAAAAAGTCTTCCTTAAAATGGATATTCAAGTAAAAATGTCTGTTTTCCATGAATATTTCGGTTTCATGGTTCAAGTACTTACACCATGGTCATGGTTTCATCATATAAAAAATATTATTCAGGAAATAATTATAATATTTATTCATTATATACATTTTTATAACTATTAATATAAATTAGTGATGGAAATTAATTATATCACTTCATGTATATTGTAGTCTACACACAATCACGAGTGATGTTTCATATTTTAAGTGGAAGGAGTAAAAGAGAGGTACAAAATAATTCACATTTATAGAATGTAAGAAGGTAGATAATATATTATAATTATAGAATCATAATTATTTCATAAATATCATATATAAATATTAAATACATCATAATAACTAACCATGAAAATCGTGATGTAAAAATAATTATATCTCTACCTGGAAACGGTAGTCCACATGTACGCATGAGTGATACTTTCATTTACCATTTGATGGAAAAGGAGGTGTAAAATTCTTGTACCATAATAATAATAAAATATAAATATATTTATGATATTTTAGTCCTTATGTTAGTATGGATATGACTGTTTTAGTGGAAGTGGAAGAAGAATGAAAGTTGAAAATGATCGGTAAGAACATATACCCCTTATTTGAGAAACCTCCTTTGAATCTCTTCTTAAGGACTTCAAGATTGGTATTTTAAGAATATAATCACATATATGAAATGTATAAGGAAGTTTATAATATAATATTTCCAGTTTTGAACAAAATAAAGGGCTGAAATGGTTTGAAAAAGAGAGGATATGGGGTGCCCATATATAAGTGAGGGGAGTGCCATGCTTGTAATTATTGTGAATAATAAAATATAATAAAGTAAATATCCAGGAAAAGTGGATATAAATTCGATCAATTAATAATATAGTAGGATATAGAGTCTAGATCCATTCATAAAATAGGGGTTAGACAAATATTTAGGTCATTTTATCCCTTATATCCTTAGTTTTACCCCTCATTAACCCCTTTTAACCTCTACAATAATAATGAATTTTTACCTCAGTTATTATTCATGATGAATAAAAAATTATTTGGAATTATTACATAATATTAATTATGATCATTAATAATATGTAATCAATTTTACAAGATTCAATTTATGTATGTGGAAGAAATTCATTTTAAAATATGTGCGGAAACAGAACAAAACCGTTTTAGAAAAATACATTTTAAGCATAAAACTGAGATTACCTTCATTTCTTGTCATGTAAAAACTATTATATGAATGTTAAAATATTTTAATTAATATATTATATTAAAATTTAATTAAAATCATTCATTAATAGATATTAATTTAGCTATTAAGATAAGAATATATTATACCTATAAAAACAGTTTTGAGAAAAACATCCATTTTAACCATCAAATGATTTTATTTAAACTTATAAAAAATTAAAAACGAATGAATTAATTTTTTACATATGTAAAAATTAATTTTTAATAATTTATTTAATACTATTCTTACCCACCAATATAACTTCTTGGTGATAAATATCACATTAATTAATAATAATTCAACAGTATATCAAAGATCATTTAAACTTGGTGTTGTGTATAAATAAGGATTTAAAATAAATTAAATTTTTTTAAAGAGAAATATATCATAAAATATTAGGGTGTTATAGTTACCATAATATTATTATAAATTATACAACTACTAATTAACTCTAATTCTATGTGGGCTATCCCTTTATAGAAAACAAAAGTGACTAATTGATAGAATAAAGCTTTCCATAAATATCTACAATGCGATAACAACACTTATATTAAATTATTATGGAAAACATAGATATAATTATTAAGTAAAATTTAAACCTACAATCAATTGAACAAAAAAATAAAAACATTTCAAATGTAAGGTATTTTTTCTATCCTATTTGTTAGACAATGACTCCTTTTGGGAAACATGTTCAACATAATCAAAATAGTGATGAGAGAGTAAAAGTAATACCTAAACATTTAATTTCATCAATGTTGTATATAATTATAGATTTAGTAAGAAATAAATGATTTATAGTATATTTATTTAATGGTATTAAATGTATAGACCTCTTCATGATTTCTTCACCTTCAACTTTACAACTTTTTT
This sequence comes from Viscum album, assembly GCA_963277665.1. Taxonomy (NCBI): domain Eukaryota; kingdom Viridiplantae; phylum Streptophyta; class Magnoliopsida; order Santalales; family Viscaceae; genus Viscum; species Viscum album. The sequence continues at coordinate 74,332,245 of OY728163.1, read as the reverse complement.
CACTTTTAGAGATCATGGGGTTTCTTTCTTTTTCAGATTTTGTCTTATTTATAATTCCCTTATTTACTTTTTAAAGATGATAAATTTTATTCTTTTAATATTTATACATTAACCAAGATACTTATAACTTGTAAGGGATTATAATTTATAAATATTTAATCTCATTATCATTCTTTCTTTTATGTGTAGATTCTTTTCTAGAAACAATACTTTTAACACTAGAAGTAACTATTTTTTTCACCTTATTCTTCATTTAACTAGTAAAAAATCATGCATATTATAGGCACATGTATTTCCTACTTCACTTTCCTTACACATCATTCAAATCCTTAGAGTTACCCTTTTTAGGTAGCCTCTCAAACTCTTCTCTAGGAGTTTCAACTACAAAACCAATCCTACTATCTCTCTATTGTGTTTATTTCCTTCTTCATTCTAGTTTTCTTCCATTGAAATTGATATTTATGTCCATTTTAAAATGTTAAATAATGTGTAATTTCTAACCACATTAGAATAATCTATTTCTTGATGATTTTAAATTCAATATATTCTCTTTTTTCATTTTATTCTTTGGAGTAATTACTTCAAAGCTCTTCTTTTTGATTTAACTCCCAGGTTAGATTTTTTTATTTCTTTGGTTCTTAACTCATTTTTGTTGAATTAGGTTTTGAATCAATATAGAGTTTTGTTGGGGTGGTACATACAAACACTCATTATAATCATGGAAAACATTTATGTAAAACTCGAAGATATTTTCCAAATACTAAAATATGTTCTTGAAGGACTGATTATTCTTGTTCTTTGTACTATTAATCTATCCAGAAAGGTTCTTATTTATTTCAGCACTAATCCCATATATTAATGACTTATTTTAATTTAATACATTGAAATATTATTCCAACACTCTATAACCATGTTCCTGAACCTCTGATAGCACCAAAAATTCCTAACAAAATGCTTTCTCTTTCTTATAGGTACAATCTATTTAGATTTTCTTCCATTCTTTTTTTGGGCTAAAAACCCAAATTTTTGGGATTTGGGGGAAATATTCTTGGATATAATCCAACACACCCTAGATAAATTGGTGTATTTATTATAATTTTTATCACTATACATTTTTAGAGTTTTTGACTTGAAATCTGAATATTCAATTGACACAAATTTAGAAAAAACATAGTTTTCAGGGTTGTAGGATTCCTTCTTCCATAATCTTGTGGTGGATGCTTATCTAGTTAATCCAAACCTCTATTTAACATCAACATAAGTGAATTTTTAGGGAAAAAACATCTCAAAAGCATGAATGGTAGCACTTTTCATCTTAGTAGATTTAGAAGACCAAGATTGTGTAGCTTCCATTTTTTTTCAATTTCAGTCCCAGCTCTAGGAACATCATGTTGAGAGTATACTTCTCAGACCCAAATGACCTAAATATTTCTTCCCATATTATTTTCATCTTTCCATATTTTATCCTCATACATATTAATTATTTCTTGTAACTTATTATCAAGATATTTCACTCTATTTTCCTTGATGTCTGGTTGAGCAGTTCTAATATCTAGAGAAACGTTTTGTAGTTTTTCAAATGCATGAATTGATTCTTTGAAATTTTGTCTCATATAAAGATATATGAAATTATTAATCAGACATTGAAACTCTATCATTGAAAAGTGTGAAGCTTTATTCTTTTACATTCATAATATTTTTGAGATCATTTCAAATACTCACTTTATTTTCTAATGATTCTTCATGTAGTATTCGATTTTATAGTAAAACTCACCAAGTGACTCATTGAATTCTATTTCATCATAGTTTTTTAACATTAATCATATGAACAATCTTAAAAATAGTTTACTAAAAAACACTCACTATTATGATTACCAGAAGCTAATAGTGTATCCTTATTTATCGTTAAAAATTTTCTCTATTTCTTAACCTCTCATATATTATAGTTTTTAAAGTCATATACGAGACCTAAAAAATCAGTTTTTGTATATTTAGAAATAGATTATTCCATTTGAGGAACATAGAAAGTTATTTAATTCACTTCATGTATGTCAAGTAAAAAGAACAAGAACAAAAATATTTTAAAATAAAATTAATCAGATATTGATACTTATGAGACAACATTATTTTTGATAGAATAATAGTTCCAATTAGTAGGATACTAGGTTGTGATACCAATTATAAGTTCCACATGATCTGTGAATATACGCCTATGACGGGGTTGAATTAGTTGTAGTCTAATTTTCCCTAAATTAAAAATATTCTTTTGATCCATTTAACTATTTGGTCTTTGAAGCTATGATGGTAGTTATAAAATGTATCTTTAATATTTTATCTAGGAATAAACCTATTTTCAATTCCATTAAAGCAGTAAAGTCTGCACATGTGTTTTATAAGGTTCGACCCAGATGTGGGAAACCTAATACTTATTGTGCTCACTTTTATTGAGAGACAAGTTCTCCACTAGTAATCTAATCATCAAGTACACGTGATTTGTATATCGATCATCCAAAAAACAAGTTCACAATATCACAAAGGTGAGGTCACTATATTACACAAGTTACAATCTACTATATTACACAAGAAGACTAAACAACGTCCAAAAAGTTCTTTATACTAGCAACACAACGATTCTTCTCAACTCCCTCAATCCTGTTGAAATAGATCCCAATATTTTTTATGGATGTCATGTCAACCACCAAATGATCTATTTCATAAATAAAAGAGAGTATTTGAATACCTTAAAATATTCCCAAATTGAACATGCAACTTGAACTATGTTTCTATGAATATATTCCTAGTTATTTTAGAATTTGATTACTAGAAACTCTCAACTTATAATTCAAGAATACAACCCCATAAAACTTTACTTGGTGAATAAAAATTTATATTATAGATTAGAATTTTTTCTTGGCGATTATAACACATAAAGATGGGTCTATTATTACTCAAAACATGAAGATCCACTACATTATACTACTTATTACTCATCCTCAATTTATCTTATTATTCTTTGAAACCCAGAAGATTGTATCTCTTCACCATAGGGTCAATAACTTATTCTTATTCTTTTAGAAAATTAGTTCTATCAGTTTTTCACTTATTTATACTAGAATCACCCCAATTCTCCTCAAATTTATTCCTCCTCTTAAAATAGATCACAATGTTTTCTAGGGATGCCACTACACACAAAACATTTATATCTTTCATTAATAACTTAGATATTTCAACTACATTTAAATATTAAATAACTAAACTTGAAACTTAGCCTCTATTTATTTTCTTTTATTGCAGTTTATTTAAAAATATGATTTCCATAAACCCTTAACTTAGACTTCCAGAATAAAACCATATAAAAATTTACCTAGCTAATAAAACTGAATATAAAAAATCCTTATAATATTTTAATGGATATTAAAACACTAAAATATGGGTCTATTCTTGATAAAAACATAAATATCCACTTTGATCTATTACATTTTCCTCTTCATCACTTCCCCTTATTATTATTCGAAACCTAAAAAGTTGTATCTCTTCACCATTGGGTCGACATATTCATATTATTCCTCAAGAGAAAAAATTCTATATATTCCTCATTTAATCGTCAAAATAATATGTTTTAGCACATACTTGTTCTTTATATAGAGTACTTTTTCAATCTTAGCTTACTCCCATCAACAATACGACAAAACAATTATCCTCTTCCTTTTCTATTTTTCTGTTCCACCAGATCATTAATTTATCAAGAGAATTCATTAAATATTTCATTCATTCTAAATTTCCATCAATGAAATACAATGAGGTAAAGTAGCCACCAGGAAGGAAAAACAACTATAATATTCCCAATTTGGGTTCTCACTATTATACATGAAGTACTAAATATAGTATCTCTTGTGAAATATATTTTCATGACTCAAAAATTAGTAGAAAAATTTCCCTTCCTATTATTTATAATTTTTTAGTTGTTTAAATATTTATTCAGTTATTTGTACCAATAGGTTTCGGTTTCTCATTATTCCCAAAAATATACTACATAATAATATCCACAAATAAATATTCTTCCAAGCTATATAAAATTCATTAACAACAATAGTTGTGGTGTAGAGTTTCACAAATTTTAGCTCGAAACATTCCATGATGTTATGTATAGAATCATATTGAGCTATCAAGAAACTCATCCCTCCTCCTCCTTCTTTAGCTATAATCACAAATTCTTTTACGATATATAAGAATATTGAATATTATTACCAACATTAACTCAATTTAACTAGCATTATTTTTGAAATCTCATGAAATTTATTTTTCATTATAAAGAAATATCATCCTCTTGATATTATTCAAAATAAATATTTAATCATAGATATATATAGTAAAATGATATTTAGAACACTTTAAAATATCTCTTTTATCATCCCAAATCAGTTTCCCCATTAAAATATAAATTTTGGGAACTTACATTTTTCATTCAATAGAATTTCAAAAAATTTCTAAGTTCAATATCATATGAAAACCAGAAGTCATACAAGACATTTAATAAATTCAAAGTAATATTGGAAATTTTTATGAGACATAATATATATTGCATGAAATTAAAATTATTATGTGGTCTCCCAAAATAGGCTATGTCAAAAGTTATATGTGACTTCAAAGTCTTATAGATTAGAAAATATCATACTAACATAAAATATCCTACACCCAACTGAAATATCATAGATGCATTGAATTTTATAAATTTCACAATATCAATAGTCATATATCATAAAAATTCCTATGTTGTATATAAAAGTCTTATGAAATGAAGCATATCATACATTTATTATATTTTCCTTTTCCATTTTTCAGAAATGCCAGATTTATTAAAATTGATTTAGAGTTACTGAAAAATAATCCCAAGACACTCTTATGAACTTAAAACAAAATTAGAAGAGTTATAAATAATTAAAGGAATTGTTAAAATAGTTATTAACATATTTATCTTCCTTAAAAGATCCTTTAAAGCATGAAAATACTTATATTTTATTATTTTAATATATCTCCACTACATCAAGGTTCCAACCTCATTCTCAGCCTCTGTAAAACATCATCCAGGTGAATTTACATGTCAATTTTATAATTACTTATGTTAAGAAACATAGGGATCAATTCTCCAGATTCTAAATAGTTTCTTTCAATACATTGAAACTGTTGAAAACATTTGAACAACAATATTACAAGTCATCCATAATAGATTTAACATCCACATTTTCTCTCACTTATACACTTACTTGTGAATGTTATAGAAATATATTATTTCACTATTGTATAACATTTCATAGAAATAAGGTATAAATCTATAATCATTATATATGAATGGGATACTCACCAAGTAGCCAACTCTTGTAACTTCTTTTTCAATATATGATAAGCTCTTCTTTACATGTTCCATGAAAGGAAAATCCTCACTTATTATACTCTTTTTCCACAAATTTCATTTACATTATATTTGAAATTAATTGAAAAAAATAAAACATAAACTTCACACCCCAAATGAGAACTTTATAATTTTTAAAAAATTTCTAAGTTGATTTTTTGGTGAATAGTTAAAAAATACAGTTTTTATGAACACATTGCCTTTTATGAAATCATCATGATATAAATACGATATAATTTTTTTAAGACTTAAATAAAATATTTTAAATGATAATATACTCAAAATATAATATAAATATTATTAAATTGATATAAATTACTTATAATTTCAAGATAAATACGAAAACATTTATTGGTATTGACGTAGTGTATGTGCAATATAGAAAAAGTCAAATTGATGTCTTTATGATAGTATCTAGGGAGATATAGTTCTTTCATAAAACCTAAGAGATAGAAATGTTTAATACTAAATTATTTTTACATATATTTATGAATTTTATAATTATATAATAAGATAATTTTTCCAATACTTACTGAGATATTGCACAAGGTAAGGAAAGTCAAAATAAATTAAATATTATTTTATGCTAAAGATTAGAATAAAAATAAAATATAAAATATTTTTATGATATTATTTAAGGCTAAAAAATATATTTATTTTGGTAATTTATTTTGGAGATTAAATAATATAATTATTATCCAAAACGCTAACACAACATCGATGCAATGCTTGTATAAGTAGAAGAAAAGTCAATGTAAATGGTTTTATAAATATTAAAAGTGATATGATTTGAATTAATTAGGGTAATCCATGATTTTTAAGGATAAAATTTATTTTTAAGTAATTATTTAAAATTTAAAATTTTAATCCTTTTTTATCTATATATTTTTAATTCTGACTTATGAAAATAACACTAAAAATGACTTTAAATGGTGTTTAATGTTAAAAACGATTTATAAATTCATTAAAAACTATAAAATATTATATTGAGTCATTTATTAGGTGTAATGGTCTATAATATCACCCATTTTCCAATTTTTAACGACTTTCCATTTTTAAATTACATTATTGACCCTTAATGTCTGAATATTTTTGAAAATGCCATTGATTTTTTCCTATAAAATGGGACTAATTATAACCTTTCCAAAACATATCCTAAGTGTATTGTTGTCTCTAAATTATTCCAAAATATCCCACCAAACTACCCTTTACATGTTTATAAGTCTCTATCCTTTCCAAATTTTTTTATCCAATGAATGATGTTGGAATTAACTAGTTAAGTTATTCCATTATGAATAATGCTTGAATTATCTGGCTAAGTTATTCCCTTAAAGGGGGATATTAATATGATGTCCCAAGTAAAATTAAGGACTATTAAATATCTTTTATACTTTATTATGATTTTATTTTTTGGAAATTTTTGAGAAACAAACATGATTTTAGGCTTGAAAGTAAGTTTAAAGTCTTCAAAAAACTCAAAGTTCTTTATTTAAAGGAAGTACATTTTTTAAAAATTTTCAAGTATTTCAATGGATTAAAAAGTTTTCTATTATTATTTTACACCAATAAACTAGTTGTATATTCATCTAGAGTTTTAAAATTATTTTCACAGGGATTATGGATGAGAAGGAATGCCTATGAAATCTGGATCTAAATATGAGATTTTGGCCTTGAACAAAGAATGTGTTTCATTTTAAGAGCTTGTTATTGTGGAAAAAATATAAACTGAGTAGATGTGTGGATTTTATATTGTAATGGGTTACCTAATCCACTAAAAATATAAATTTGAAAGTTATTGGGAATTTATATAATATAATATTTACCATTAATTATATAGTTATAAACTGAATATGCTCAGGGTGTTATGTAGGGTTCTCACTTACCCTACGAGTGATTTTTCAATAAAATAAAAATAGATTGTGGGATCAGGGTGTTATATTTGACCTTACCAAATAGGTGAGAAAAGTTATTCTCATGGAAGGTGCTGATCAGAGGTTGTGATTCATGGTGGGATGGTTTATTACTATACCACCACCCCACAAATTTTAACATATACAAGATTAATTATTAATCATATATTTTGATTGATAATGATTAAGGTGACTTAACTGATATCGTTAAAAATGATACAGATGAAAAAATATATTTTTCAATATTTCGGTTATTAATTAAATTCTATGAGCTATAAAATTCTTATTTATCATATTAAAACATTTTTTGTTATTTATTTAATTTATAAAAAGTTTATAAACAAATTAATCAATAAAATGTTTATGAAACATTTATTAAATAAATATTCCATAATATTAATTGTTAATATTGGAATTAAAATTTTAAATTATATAGAATGAATTACAATTGAGATATAAATTATTTATATTAAAATTATATATGTAATTTATATTTTAATAAAAGATACAAAATCAGGAAAACGATATAATTTTATATTAATATTATGAATTGTTCATAGCTATTAATTCTAATAATTCAAATTAATATCCTTATTTATAAATTATTTAAACCATATCAAATGGGGTTTGATAATTTGTTTGATCAAGGTTAATGTGTTATTAAATAAGTTGTATTTTGAGTATGTAAATTTTTTACATAATAAATTTGGAATACAAAATGTTTATATTTCATTTAGTATTATATATTTAAAGTAAATACTATCAGATACATGGCTTTTCATTACTGGAAATAGTGTCTTGTTTGTGTTTGTTTTTAAGTAAAACTAGGTTGATCAAGGAGTTTTCAAGGCTAGTGATATTATAGTATAAGTTGACTACAATGTTTAAGGTGGCATCATTTCCTAGTGTTTACAAATTTTCTATACTTTGAATTAGAAGGATGGAAAAAGATTTGTGAAAGGTAGTTTTGTGGAACTGACTCTTATCAAATATGGTAAAGGCATAAGTTTCACTATAACTAGGTTTCATAAACATAGGGTTTCTCAAAAGGTTTAGTTTTTTAATGGTGTGGAGCATTGAGAATGCACGATGAAAAATGGTACATCTCTGTGACTATGAGAAATAGAGCATTGTGAATGCATGATGAGTTGATGGTGAGGCTTCATGACTAAGTGAATATTTGTGAATGGGTGAAATTTCACTGAATATTCATATATGAATAATCTTTTCAAATATTAATTTGGAGGTTCATGAAAAATCCATTGGAAGCGTGGGACCATTGCAAGGGGCCGAGCCAATAAATAGGAAACTACCCCAACATCAATTGACATGAAATTTTAGGGGAAAAGGTTGAATCATTCTGAATTCATAAAGGATATAATCTTCATGAATCAATAATTCATTATGATCCCGAGCATTATGGAAATAATTTCTTAGTCTTGACCAATTATTAGGTATCTTGAAAAAAGGAGTTTCCTGATGACCTTTTATTCTGCGATGAATTAGTGATCTGCGATGACATTTTTCTTCACAAAGGTTATGAGATTCATGAAGGAACTTTCCAAAGGTGATTGATAAATAGTAGTTTTAAACATCTTTTTTAAGTTAATAGTTATTTTAAGTGCCTTAACTCAAGACTATTGTGGAAGCAAAGTCTTGTGTTAGTCAGAGACAAAAGACTTAAATTCCAATCTACCGAGGTGACATTCAAGTCGTTAAGATGAGTAAGACTTCACCCAATGTACTGATTTAGAGTGATTTTTTGTAAGTGTTTCTAGGTAGGTAATGTGACATCCCTAAAATATTTTAAAGGTAGTGTTCTTGGCACAAAGTTATTGTGTTTGAACTTCTATATTCAACAACTAGAGAAGATTAATGCATTTAGGTATAGTGACCACACTGTCAACATATGATACTGGGACTATCCATTAGTGGTGAACCAAGTAATTTTTTTTGCCATTTATATTCATTTGAATGTTTTATTTCTACATGATTCCATCATATAGATTTAACATGTTCCTTCTATTTTGGGAACAAGATCCGTCACATTAAAAGAAAAATTTGACACCCTAATTCACCCCTCAACTATCAGGGTGTCCTAGGGTATTAAAAATTTCATATAATAGAATAATATAAATTAATTAATATTATAAATAAATATAAATTGTTTAAATTTATTTAAATTTTAAATTTCCATATCTATTTTCTAAATTATAAAGTAATTATAAATTTATTTATTTATGAAAGTTTTCATAAACAGTTTATCTCGTGTTTAAATAGAAGAATAGTTTATTTATTTATTTTATTATCTTATTTATTCATATATATAAATTGATTATATTATTAATGATTGTATGTTTTAGTTTAAATTGTTAAACTATATCTATAAATAGTCATATATGCGTCTAAGGAGTTACATTCTAGATATGACAATAGATTTAGTTTTCTTCTTTTATAACTTTGGTTTATATTAGGTTATGATCTTGAATTAAGTAGTTAATTATAGTTTATAAAGATTTGGTGTTAGAATTGTGATGGAATTTATATCTCTCTTGGGTAAAGTATCTTTGGTTAGAGGTTCTTTGGGTTGAACAGCTCACAAGCCTAGAGGCATATGCCTTGCCTAGAAAAGTAGGCTCAATTATCTGTCACTCCATGATTTCTGTTATGGGGATTTCTGATTTTATATGATTATAAAAATTTATATAAAATGGATTCGTATAAATTATGAGTTAGATTTATTTGGATATGTATGAATATAGTTGGATTTTAATTTGGGCTAGTAACACAAGCTATGAGTTGTGTAAAGAGTTACAGATCAACATAGATTAAACATATTGATTTAGTAGAAGGAATATGATTAAAAAATAGATCATTAGAGCCATCAAAACACAAAGGTAATAAAATGATATAACATTGTTAGATTTAATCTTCTTTAAAATACCAAGTGTTGGATTCCTTCTAAATAAAACACTTATGAATACCTTGATCATCCAACTGGTTAGGTCCTGCTATATCTAGGTTCCGTTGAATTATATTGTGTATGGAAAATAGGAAATGGGTGACCCTAATAGTATTAGGTACACATTTTTGAAATTTAATTTGGGTTAAAATTATTTAGGAAACCCTAATAGTATTAGGTTACTAGAGGAGTGGTGTTGAGTTTATCTATATACTGGATTGGTTAAATATTTTTTCACTCAACCATCCCAGAGTTATGCATGATATAAATGGAATCATGGTATACATAAATATACAAGTCATGGGAGAAAATATAAGGGGACCCAAAACATAGTGAAATATATATTCTCCATCTAATGAATATATTGAATTTATAAATGGCTCATCATTTTAATTAGAGAAAATTTAATAGAAATCCTTATTATATATAAGTAAAACTTGATTCCCATTAGATAAAAGCTTATATTATAGATAAATAAGAGCCCTTATTATACAAATTTTCATTGAGATCATACCATAGAAAATATAAGCTTAATGTAAGTAACTTCTTTTACTGGTACAAAAAACATAAGAAGTGTTATTAAGAAAGGAAACATTAAATGTGTTAGAACAGCTCATTTTTTAGTAAAAACTAATGAATCACTTCAATAAGTGGATCTAGATTCTTATGTGTGTTGGTGTTGGTGTCCTAGAACCAACTACTTTGTAATATATATTACCAGTATATTCAAAGGATTAATTGAATTAATTCAATCTTGTTATATTTGAAATAATATATAGATATTTGTTGAATATTAAAAAAATATTTATTTTTATGGTAATTAATAATTGAACAAATATATAATATTTATTTATATCTTTTTTCATAAGGGAATAAATAATTATTTATTTGGTTATGTAAATATTAAATAAATATATATTTATAGTAGGTGAATATAATATTTATTTATTTAATGAATGAATAATACAGTGGAATATATTTATTTAAATAACTATTTATTATTTATGTTTTGATAAATTTTGAGGAGGATCTACGTGTCAAATTAAGGGTCTGATTGAAATGATATTTATATAATCTATATGTTTAGTGTCAATAAAAGATATAATAATAATATTATTATTCGACATTGGGTTCAATTATAATTAAGAGATTGGTTATGGTGATTTTTTTGATAACTTATTATCCTACCTAATTATATAAGCATGATTATATAATTTTGAGAGGCATGGAAATCATTTTATACAATATAATTCTAATCCAGGGAGTTATCTCAACCCTATAGAGTTATTTTCAAGAATACTCTAAAGAATAGGGAGTGGTGACCCCTCTCCTTATCAAGAGATTGAGAGAATAATAGAGATCCTTTTAAGTGTGTAAAGATTCTATTTTTGACCAATAATGAATTAAACAAGTGGATTGGATCTTCTATGCTAGAACCCAAAGTTTCAAAAATGATTTTATTAGGTTCATGGATCATGTGTGGATTGATGTAGAGGTATTATATCTTTTTATACTTTATTATAATGGAAATATGAAAACATATGTCAATCTGAACATTAAAAAATAAATAATTCCAAGTAAATTTAATTATTTTCTATACAAATTAATTATAAATTATTTGTAAAAAAACCCCTCTCAATAATTTTTATGGGGTTTCTATCATCTGATTATTAGAATATATTTTAAAAAACCAATGAAAAACCATTGTTGGCATAGATACAACTGTTTCCATTGTGCCTAAGAACCTTCAAGTAGTATCAACACTAGGTCACATATTAATTTATAATTATTTTTTAATAAACTACTCAAATTTTATCCCATTAAAACACTTATATACCCATGGCTTCAACAATCCATGGGAATATATTCCCTATAATATTTTTGTACAGAAACCATTGGTATAGAGTCAAAAATATGATGCTATAACAACATTTTTAAAAAACCATTTCAATATTCTAGGATATACCAACTATTTTTAAAAAATACTAGTATGGGTTTCCCTCAAAATCATACTTGCTGGCTCCCCTCCCCCATAATCACAATTTCTATATACACCAATATGATAAATTCCCTTGATTATCCTCATTGGTCACCCTAATTACAATGATTTTCATCTTAAATTATTTTTTAACATTAAATAAATATGTTCTAGGTGAATAATATATTAAATTAAGCATCATTTTGATTTTTATATATGTATAAAATTACATCCAAGATATTTTTAGGCCATGATTATTCTCAATTCATTGAACTTAGGTTCATTTATATTATATTTATTATTGTATTTCACAATAAATATACTTGTAACTGATGTATTGTTTTAATGTAGTTATTCACTGCCTCAACCTAAATCCAATATAAAATTATTTTTATAGGATATATATTTAGGGATTATAAAATTAATCATTTTAGAAATTTATTATTTGGTTAATGTATTAGGGGTTTTGAAATTATTCATTTAATAGTTTTATTTTAATAAATTAATATTTTTTTATAATTAGTTTTAAATAATTACAATGTGAAATATTTGAATAATCATGGAAGTAATTAATGAAAGTTTATTTAATATTAGCCCAGCACCTATACATAATATAATATTATGTATTAGTTTTTGCCTATACCATGTATTATATAATATGTTTATGTTACTACTTGTATGCATCTATTATAGTATATGTCATCTCCTATGATTTTCTTGGTGAGCTAGGAGTTTTCTTTGATGAATTCCATATTAAAATTGGTATTTGGAATATTTTCCTTGATAGGAACATATTTATAAAAAATATTTTTTTTAATGTTTTTTGGGAAAATATACCTATTTAATATTGTGGAGTAATATATAGAAGCAACCATATGTTTTCTTAGTTTATTAATTTTAGCTTGACTTGGGTCTTTAAGGATGGAATGATTCAAATTTCTTTAATTTTGTTATATTTTATAACAATCCTTCTCTTTTTTAAATTTTAATACCTGATTTATTACATGAGATTACATTTAATACAACATAGAATATAGGTAAGTATAATTTATTTTTTAATGAGGTATGTTACATAACAATTTAAAACATTAAATACAACATATGTATTGAAAACTTCCTTTATATTATCGTACTTAAAACTACATAGGATAACCTAGGTACAAACATAAGAAAGGGGTGAGATATAAATCCAATTAAGGGAATAAAAATGGAATAATGTGATACATGTTATACATTAGGCATATAAATGGGGAAAAAGAGTAGGAATAATAAACATGAACAATGAGACATGATGTGAAATGATAATCATAACATGGGAAATATGGAAACAACTTAAAACAATTCATGATAAACATAGGTTGAGGATAAAAAACCAAGTAATCATGGTGGAAAAAGTACCATAAAGGAATTATGTTCACTCCCTATCCCAACATAATTTCTCATGAGACTAAACATTACCCAATGCATTGGAACACTATTTAGTTCTGGAAACACCTATCAGTTTCATTTTGTTCTCATGCTTAAGTGTTCCACATAAATCATACTACAAGGATTCATTCATCATAATATTTAATCACCAGATCAATCAGTGTGAATTAAATACTTTTAAGTCCCAATTAAAATAATTATAATTGTATAAAAGTGAACACACTTGATAGAAAATGGGTTTGGTATTCATTGCACAATTGTTTTGGCATGAAAATATTTGGTGAGATTTCAGCAGAACAACAATGTCACATTAAAATTCATAAAATGGGATGATGATAGAAAAAGGGCTATTTCATATTTTGTAAATAAAATATTTAGTAATAGGGACATGTAAATACATATCCCAAGAAAATTAATTTGAAATATAAGGTATAATATAATAAGGAAACTTGAATAAATATGAGAAGGAGAGGATTCCATACTAAATTTCGGCATGGTAATAGATTTACATAAAGGATAATGGGAGGATTAATGATAATGAAAATTAAGATATTATTATTTATAAATCAAATGGATATTAAGGGTAATATGGAAGAAAATATCCCAACATTAACAAATAGAAACAAATAAGCATAACAAAAAAGTAGTGATTGAATGGAAATGACAAGAGAGAAATTCCTTACTTGAGTGTGTGACTAAAAATTCCTGGGAGAGGCTTATTATGATATTGGGGGGTGCCTTGGGATGATGATATAGAGTGTAGGGTAGATTATGTAAGTTATTTAAGGATTTTGAGTGAAGATAAATGAGATATTGGTTGGATTTATATAGAAAAAGAGGGGGTATTTATTTATTATTTAGGTTTTTCACTCTTCATAATAACATAACCCAAAAACACAAACCATAGCATGATTTTTACCATGGTTTTGAAGAAATTTAACTGAATCTAATTAGTTTATAAGTCCATGTGTATAAATGAATAAAATGATACCCTTGATTATGTGAAGATGAGTCATACTCTTAAATAAATGGTTTTAAAACCTTAAAATATATTAATGGGTTTGGAGGATTCATAATGGATTTATAAAATTAATGAAAAACAATAAAATAAAATTATTTTAAAGTTAAAATATATATTTTTTAGTGTTTACCATTTATATTATTTATTACATTACTTTTAGGTCATTATGTTTTCATAATACACAAAGTATATTTATAAGATATTTAAATTTTACCCAAATTTTAGACTATCTCAGAAAATTATGAAAACATCACCATTGGATAATTTTGAAATTTTGATTCCAAAAAAAAAATTTATTTTTTCTAAATAATTTTCTAAATATGTGAATTTTTTCTTTTGAAACAGTAATCATAATTTATTGAGAAATTCTAGGTTTTTTGACAATAATAGTTTTTGAACCCTTGTAAAAATTACATTAAACTTCATAACAATTATATGATCATTTATATTTAATGAACATTATTTAATAATAATATTTTATTAAAATATTATTTGTTTAAAAAATCCATGAATTCAACAATAAAAATTCCTTAATTTAGTTTTAATATTGTCCAAAAATACTATTTTTGTTTTATTATATCGAAATAAAAATCATTTATAAAGTATAGATAATGGGATTGAAATACATTAACAATTAGATAAGAAACAATGTACATACAAATAATTCTATTATCTTGATACATATCCATTTTATACATCACAAATATCCCTAAGAGTAAGCTTCATGATGGTTGGAATTTCATGGGGTAGTTTGATGTACATGGTTTGGCTTGTGATCTCAATGAGCTTGAACTTCCCCTATAAACAGTTTTTATCATACTGAATTTGTTGGATCTTAGCTTTGTCTTTTTCAAGTGAAAATCCTAGTGATTCTATCTACCACAGAAGTCTGATATATGGGCTTCATAGGGTATGTTCCTATTAATTGATGCCATCACATCATTTGTCCATGTTAATTGAATTTGTTAAAACCCTATATTTATACTAATCTTGTGATCACTGTTGAGTGGCTATATTATCAATGTTAATGATACTTAATGGAAATTTAAATCCAATTGGATATAATAATAAAAAAATAAGTGCATGTGTTTTTTATAACCATATAATATAATAAATCTTTAAATTAAATCATAATGGGAATTTTATTTATAAAAGTTCAGTTCGTTACAATATTCCCCCTTAAAAAATTACACCCTCAAAATTTTCTTTTACCACATTAAAACAGATGATTGTAACTTTGTTTTATCACCTCTTCTAATTCCCACATTTCTTCATCAAACTTGTGATTTATAGACCACTATTTGACCACATAAATTGTTTTATTCTGTATAACTTTATCTCTATGATCTAAGATCATCACCTGCTACTCTTCATAGGGAATGCTATTCTCCAATGGTACTAGGTATTGAGTACATGTGAGGGGTATGGTTTGTACTTCATCAAGAGGGATAAATGGAATACATCTTATACCTGAGATAGGTTCGGTGGGAGTGATAGTCAACATGCCGCCACTTTGATGCGATCAAGGATATCAAAGGATTGGTGTATCTTGGACTAAGATTTCATTTCTTCCCAAATATCATCACTTTGTTGCATAGAGATATGATGAGGAATACCATGTCTCTAACATAAAACTCTAGGTATCATCAATGATTGTCATCATAGATCTTCTATCAACTCTAAGAATCCTTGATGTGATGATGAATGGTCATAACCTTTTCCACCATTTACTCAAACATTAAAGGACCTATTAGTTTTTACCCCAACTTTATCCCAACATGTAGGTGTTTTGCTCCTCTTCCCATAAAGGGATTCATATGGGGCCATTTGGAATATTTAGTGGAAACTTTTGTGGTATGAGAACTCTAATATAGGTAGATGTTGGTCCCATTCTACTTTGAATTCCATAGAACATGATCACAACATGTATTCTAGCGTTCGAATAGTCCACTCAGAGTGAACATAAATTTGAGGTCGAAAATTTGTGTTGAATTTCAACTCAGTATTTAGATCATGTTGGGTACTTTTCCAAAACTTGGATGTGAATCATAGATCTTGATAGGATGCATTAAATTATGATAACCCATATAGCCTTACCACCTCTCCGATTTATATCAAAGAAAGTTGATCCAATGATAAATTTTTTCAAATTGTAATGAAGTGTGAAGTCTATGTAAGATAATCCACCAAAACCCAAATATCATTATTTACTTCAGATGTATTATATAATCTAGTGATGAATTCAATGGTGATGTTTTACCATTTCCACATTGATATGGGTAATGGTTTCATCATTCCCTTAGACTTATACCTTTCAGCTTTCACCCGCTTACATACTAGGAACTTTAATGTATATTTGATGATATCCTTCTTCATAATGTCCCACCAATAGTTCTCTCAGAGATCTCGATATATCATTATGCTTCCTGGGTGAATAGATAAAGTTGGACTGTGTGCGTATTTCATCAATTTTTTATTTAACTTCAGATTTTATGGTACACATAGTTGTGATTGAAATCTCACAACTCCGTTTTCATTAACACTAAACTCTGAGGGTTAACCTTTTCTTATAGTTTCCACTTTCTTCTAAATTCCAATATCATCCCTATGAAAATCCTTTATATTTTCTAAAAGATATGTTTTAGCAATCATTTGTGAAAGGATTTATGATGTTCCTTTATTTTTTATTCCCATGACCATCCTATTCATGTCTTAGAAGATCGTATCCTTTTAAATTCTAATCAATGATAAAATTACTGGGTCCTTTATACTTAGAGTGTATCCCATTTTATTTGATTTCCTAGGATGGTAGTGAATTGAGAAATTATAGTCCTTGATTAGATCTAACCATATTTTTTGGTTCATATTAAACTCTTTCTATGTGAATATATACTTGTGGCTTTTACGATTCGTATATACTGCAAACTTCTCGCCAAAGAGATAATGCCACAATATTTTCAAAGTGAAGATTACTACATCCCACTCCAGATCATGAGTTTGGTAGTTATTTTCATGAACACTATATTTCCTTGAATCATAGGTTATGTGTTTATCATTTTTCATTAACAGATAGCACAATCCATTCTTTATGGTTTCACTAAATACCATGAAAATCTCTCCACATGTGGGTACTGGGAGAACAAGTGCAGTGATAAGTCTTGTTTTAAACTCCTTGAATATCTCTTCACATTCAACATTCCAAAAAAACATGACTACCTTCTCGGTTATCTTGGTTTTAGGGTTTGATAATTTTGAAATATTTCACACAAATTGGTGATAATACCCAGCTAATCCAAGGAAACTACAGATATCTATCACAGATGTTCGCCTCATCCATCCTTCAGTTAAAACTGTTTTTGAAGGGTCCATATATATACCATGGTTTATGATGATATTTCCTAAGAATGAGGCTACTTTCAACCATAAATCATATTTTCTATACTATTCATAAGGATTATCCTTGCACAAGTTCTTTGTAATAGTGCTTTGATTATCCTCATGCTCCACCTTGGTTTTAGAGTATATTATAATATCATCTATAAATACTACCAAATTGTTTTAGAGGTAATCTCTAAAGACTCTATTCATCTGCACATGAAGATTTCTAGAACATTAGTGAGTTAGAATGGTATTACTATGAACTCATAGTGCTCATACCTTGTATGAAATGTGGTCTTTGGGATATCTTCCTTCTCCACCCTTACTTGATAATATCCTAATCAAATATAAACCTTGGAGAAGTATTTTGATCCACATAGTTGATCAGAAAATTGATCAATCTGTGGTGGAGGATACATGTTCTTTATCATGAACTTGTGGATCTTATGATTATCAATGAAAATGTGCATTGATCCATCCTTCTTCTTGATGAAGAGGACTGGTTCACCCCATGGTGAAACACTTGGGCATATAAATTCTTTATCTATATTATCATATAATTGTTTATTTGATCCTCAATTTTGATAATATGTATTCTATATATATTCTTGGATAACAGAAACCCCTTAGGTATAAGGTCGATTGAAAATTCAACCTCTCGTCAAGGAGGAAGACTAAACAATTCCCCCGAAAACGCATCAGTGTATTCCCTCACAATAGGCATATCTTCTTGGGTGGTTATTTCATTAGAATTAATCATTTTAGATAGATACACATTCTCATAGTGCAATAATATCCTTTATTGTGATGTTGGTGCTAATGAATATTCATCCTCCACCTTGCACTTGCATAGAATTAGGGGTCGATTCACAATTCAAAGAGTTATTTTCTTCTTGTGGAATATTATGTTGGCTCTATATAGGGAAAGAGAATCTATGCTTAGTATTGAATAAAATTCCACAAAATGGAGTATTAAAAGGTTCTATAGGAAGTTCATCACACAAACTGTGATGGGGGTTGAGTTATATACTCAGGATGCAATAATTGTCCCATTTTATGTTTTCACCAATAATGCCACTTCCATGCTTTGTGGTGGTGTTTTAATAGTTCTACTAAAATTTTTTGATATGAAAGAATTCATAGAACAAGAATCAAAAGTATGTTCACTATTATTTAATGAATAAATATCATACCTTTCACCAATATGTTTTTGGGATCCACCTTAGTGGTCAAGATGGAAAAATCTCTCCGTTTCTACCTTGGAGGTTGTTGGTTGTATCTAAAAACCCATGGCTTAGTGAATTTATTTGAAATGTTCCCTAGTTATTTGTAGTTGAAGCAATCAAAAATGAGTTAAGCATTGACCAAAACATTCCTTTCCTATGTCACATTAGTAGGTTTCTCCCATTGGAAATCGTTAGCTAGGTGTTATTACTTCCCACAACTAAAGGGTTTCCCTATTCCCCTTAGGCAATTTTCAGGGTGCTCTTTCCACACCTTTGACAAGTGGGATGTTGAAATATATTAGTACTATTGGATTTTTACATAGAAGCACTATAATTGAACTCCACTTTCCACTTCTTATCCCGGTGATAGCGTTGAGATTCATTGATCTCTATTTTGACTTTAAGGGAATATCAGACAATTTCCTCATAGCTATTAAAGTCTCAGATCTCCATATATTTTAGTAAACAAGGTTTTAGACCACCAAATAATCAGTCAACCATTCATTTGGGATTAATGAAAAAACTGGAGGAATATCATGAAAGTTTTGTGAAGGTTTCCTCATACGTCCCAATAGATTCTTCATTTTATTCTTGATGGTGAGGACATCCCTTTCCATTTTAATTGAGAGAGTGTGAAGAAAATATTTATCAATTTTTTTTCTAGAATTCCATCCACTCTATCACTTAATTATCTTCCTCAAGATTCATATTCTTGATAAATGTCCATCAATGATCATATTCTCCATCCATATGATAAAAACCCAATAGAACCTTCTCTTTCTCAAAACATTGAAGGATTTAGAAGATATTCCAATGGAGTTGGTCCATTGTTCGACGTTTGAGAGATCAGATGATCCATTGAAAGTAAGATTCATTTTTCACATGAAGTTATCGATTATAGATTTTTCTATATTAGGGGGTTTGTATGATCCTCATAATCCAGGTTTTTATTTAAAACTTGAGTCATCTAAGAGAGTATCATCATAAATTTCATGACTCATTCTCCCATCAGTTTGGGCATCTTGTGGGAAAATAATCACATCTCCCATCACATTTATTTTTTAACCAATTCCTCTTATTTACAGCCATTTACTAGAATAAATTGAAAATTAGGGATTATTATTTTTAAAAAACTAAACACATAAAGAGGAATAAAATGACATTAAATGGATAACATATAACTTACATTTATTCCTTTAACTTATGAATTTCTATGCTTCAATATATGTTATCCATGATCTATTTCCTAGAATATATTCTTATGTGAATATTTTTGTTCCCTAAATAATGGTTTAAAATTAAATTATGAATTTACTAAATCATATCTCCCAGGAGTGTCAAACTTGGTTTTAAGTATGGTCTGTTGTCATGTACCAAGTTACGTCATGTCAGGCCCGACACACCTTTTTAGAGTTGTTACCCCTAGGTACATCTGTGCCAAAACCACATCCACTTATAATATCTTGATTGGGAAATATTTTCTGGATAAAAAATTAATCCATATTTACAAAAAATTCCGGTTTTTTTTCATATACTTATTCTTATCCCTGAGGCTTTCTCTAGAGTTTTCTAACCCTAATCCCCAAAACAAATATACTTTTTCATAGATACCAACTATAAAAAACATTCTCTATATTACATATTAATACACGATTTATTAAATTTGATTAAAATTAATACAAACCAAAATATTAGTAAGTATAGTTTCTTTGGGAATTATGTATATTACATAATAATTCAAAACATGAAATACAACATCTTTATTGAAAACTTCCTTAACATGCCCACACATAAAACTACATGGGATAACATGGGGAAAAAATAACAAAAGGGTGAGCTATAAATCCTAGTAGTGGAATGAACATGGTATAAAATGATAAAATTCATACAATATGAATATAAATGGATAATAAAATATTTGGAATAAAAATCATGAATAATGAGACATAACATAACATGATAATCAAAACATGGGAAACATGGGAACAACTTAAAACATTGCTTCCTAAACATAGGTCAAGGATAAAACACCAATAAATCATGGTGTAAAAACTCCCATAAAGGAATTAAATTCACTCCCTATTCCAACATTACAACTCATGAGACTAAATATTACCCAACGCATTGGAGAGCTATATAATTCAGGGTGCACCAGTCACTTTCATTTCACTCTCATGCTTAAATGTGTCACATAAATCATACAACATGGATTCATTCATCATAATATTTTATTCCAAGATAAAGGAATGTGGATTATATAAATTTAAGTCCCAATTAATATATTTATAATTTTATAAAAGTAAACACCCTTGAATTTAAATGGGTGTGGTATTCACTACACATTTGTTTTGACATGAAAAATCACGGTGAAATTTCGGCAGCATAACATCGTCAAATTAAAATTCATAAAATGGGTTGATGAGAGAGAAAGAGGTGTCTCATAATTTTTAAATAAAATAGGCAGTTATAGGGTCATTTAAATATATATCCCATCATAATTAATTGGAAATATAATTCATAATATAATAAGGAAACTTGAATAAATAAGAGAAGGTGGGGATATCTTATTAAATTTTGGTATGGTTACAACTGCACATAAAGGACCATGGGAGGATTAATGAGAGTTAAAATGGGGCTCTAATAATTTATAAATAAAATTTAATGTAAGGTTAAAATGTAATAAAATATCCCAATATGAACAAATGGAAACTAAGAATCATAGTATAAAAGAAGTGCTTGAATGAAAATGAGAAGAGACTAATCTCTTACTTGAGTGTGTGACTGCAAATGATTGGGAGATGATTCTTGAGAGATTAGGGGTTCCTTTGGAGGACTATATAGAGTTTATACTAGAGTACAGATGTGCTCCAATGATTTTTATTAAAGATAAATGGGATCTTGGTTGGGTTTATATTGGAAATAAGGGGTATTTCTTTATTATTTAGGTTTTGGACTATACATAATAATATTACCAAAACAACTTATCATACCATGGTTTATATAAAATGGTAGTGTTTATAATTATTTTATAATTCTATGTTCTAAACTTAATAAAATAATACTCTTGATTTTTTGGAGGTGACTCATACTCTTAAAGAAATTGTTTTAAAACCTAAAAATATATTAATGGTTCTGGAGGATTCATAAGTGATTTATAAAAATAATAAAATAAACATAAAATCATATGATTTAAAGTTAGAACATAATTTGGTATTGGATACCATTTATAATATTTATTACATCACTTTTGGGTCATTATGATTTCATAATACACAATGTATATTTATACAATATTTATTTTTTACCCAAAAATTGAACTCTGTCAGAAAATTATGAAAAATTAACCATTGGAAAATTTCAAAATTATAATTCCAAAAAAATATTCATTTTATCAAAATAATTTTCTAAATATGTGAATTTTTACTTTTAAAATAGTAATCTATATTTATTGAGAAATGCTGTGTTTTTTGACAATAATAGTTTTTGAACCCTTATAAAAATTACATTTGACTTCAAAAAAATTATCTCATAATTTATATTTAATAATAATTTTTTATTAAAATATTATTTATTTAAAAATCCATTAATTCATCAAAAAAAATCTTTAATTTAATTTAAATATTACCCAAAAATACTATTTATGTTTTATTATATGGATATAAAAAACATTTATAAAGTATCCATAATGGGGTGAAAATATATTAATAATTATATAAAAAATAATGTACATAATCATAAAGATAGGGTCTTGACACATATCCCTTTAATACACCATAAAACACCGTAAAAGTAAGGTATGTGATAGTGAGACTTTAATGGGGTGGTTTGATGTATATGGTTTGGACTATGATCTCGATGAGCTTGAACTTATCCCATAAACAGTTTTGACCATTCTTAAGTTATTAGATCTCAACTTAGGCTTGGTCAATGGTAAATACCATTGATTTTATCTACCTGAGAAGCTCCAATAAATGGGTTTTATAGAGTACGATCCTACTGGTTGAGGCCATCACTTCCTTTTTCTATGTCAATTGGATTTTTTAAAACCCTATATTTATACTAATCATGTGATCACTATTCAGTGACTATGTTATCAATGGTAATGATACTTAACTATATTTTAAATACAATTCGATATAATAAAATCAAATAAGTGCATGCATTTTCAATAACCATATTACATAATAATTCATTTAATTTAATCATAAGGGGAATTCTATTTATAAAAGTTTGGGTCATTACGCATTTGGTATTCAACTAAACACAATGTGAATTTTTGAGATAAAGTGGTTGAAATAAATTAAATGTAATGTTATTTGGGTAACACATTGATAGGATAAAATAATTTTATAATTTACTAGTAAAATAAAAATAGTTTAGTTGTAAACTGTAAAAATAGTTTACGTGTAAATTGATTTTAAAAACAGATCACAAGTAATTTGTAAAATGAGTTTACATGTAAATTGATTTTACAATTTACAAGTAAAATGTAATAGTAAAATAATTTTACATGTAAGTTAATTTTAGTTAAAAAATAATGGTTTAAAACTTACATTCACACTTATCACTTTATTAAAAACATGTATAGTCATAACTTAAAAAAATTAAAGTGAAAATTGAGATTTGGAATCTCTATTTCGATAAAAAATTGTTAAAGGAGAACTATTTTCCTAAAAAAGTATTTTCAAAAGATTTTTTTTGAAAGTATATGTATAATGATAAAAAAAATTAATATTCAAATTCTATAAAAATAATAACAAAAAAATAAAATGAAGATGAAAACTAACCATGGACACCAAGACGACCATAACAACCTCAACCACAAAAAACAATCATCAAAAGTTGAAATTTATTATTTAAATTAAAATTTAAGATTTAAAAAAAAATCTTTAATGGGTTCAGGATTTCGGTTCAAATTCAAACAAATACAAACCTAAACCAGTATGGGTGTTACATAATGGAGACAAATTATGATATAATATGATATTTTAAAAAACAAGTTTATATATAAACTAGATTCTTATCTTCACTAGATTTATTTAAATATTTCTTATTTACACCAATTTTTATTTTCATTTACAACTACTTTCTATCATGAATAGAACCTATTTTAAAGTGATAATCATAGATAAATAACTCTTTTTAGGATATTACTCCATTGAATTATACATATTACCCCTGCAGTTGTTGTATCATTCATTAAATCTAGTATTAATGAAGGATATTCTTCATCTAGTTTCATATAATTATGTGGAGTATTTTACTGAATGGATTTCTTGATCATGAAGTATAAAACTACCAAACATAGGTGAAGGTTGTGTATAATGAAGTATATCTACACATTAGGAAAAAATACTTTCTAAATTATGAGAAAACACAAGTATTTTCATGAAAAACTAATTTCAATCTAATATTATGTGTTAGTTATTTCCTATTCCATGTATTATAATTTTTTTGGTTTTTACTTGTATGAATAAATTATAAAATATTTTCTCTCTTATGCTATGTTTGGCTAGCTAATAGTATTATTTTATTACATTAATATTAAAATTTGTATCATTATTATCTTATCAAAAATTCTCTATAGAAATGAGATATTGGATTATGTTATACTAGTGTTATGAATTTTTTCCTTGATAAAAATATATATCAAATATTGGAGCATTCATGTTATGGGGGAAGAGATATTAATTTCCATGTGGGAAAATGCCTATAAACTCTACATGATTGGTGACTACCTCTCCCAAGGTTTTGGGATTTTTATCAAAGTGTCAATCAAATTCACTCAGGTTCACTAGAGCAGATTTCATGGTAGCCTAAATAACTTGTTATTCTCTGTCTCATCTGGTGGATGTTGTGTCCACAAATCTTCTCGGAATACTTTCACTATCATTTTCTACTCCACGTCAATTGACACATTCATTGGGTCCTTCCCTTGTTGTGCGTCCTCCCCAACCACCCTCATCCATAGATCTAGTTCAGATATATGATCTTATATCTTAGATAAATATCTGTGTGATGGTCCATATATCATTCAAGTGGATGCGGTTTAGAATTTTGGTGGTGTATTCTCATCTGACTAAGACTGTACAATATCTTTCTCATGCTATAAGGTTCTATGTTCTGGTGATGTCTTGGATTCCTTCAAGAGGCAACATTAGGTGGCCTGATGATATATGATTTAAGAAATAATAAAGTCTTGTGTGAGTATTCTCATAGAAAACTCAATGGACGACGGCGAGGTTAGAGTGAATGATTGATGCGAGACTGTAATGTCAATAGTATTTTGGTTGGTGAAGGATTCTTGGAAGTAATTAATTATTGAATTTTTCTGTTGAAGACCTATTTTGGTGGATTTAGGCTCTACTAGATTCTATTCTAATTATTGGGACTATTTCTTTGATTGGATTTCATATGCCTCTATAAGAATTGGATATTTTATTGTTACGTTTAGATGGCGTTTCATCCATTGGAAGGTACTACTGGGTGAAAGGCATTGAAAGAGGGTTTGGTGTGGTGAAACCCATAATTCAACTATCTTTCTTCAATTTTTTTTGGATAAATGCATACCTTGAATTTCATTTTTCACATTGTTTTATTTATGGTGTTTTCATTCCATTAGGTTGACAATGCAGTGAGTTCCTATCTAGAACTGCTGGGAAGGTGGATTGAAAGAGATATAGTTCTACTAAAACATATCATCTAGCCCTTCCTATATATTTATGTGGGTGGGATTGGTGCGCTTCCATGCTGTTTTTTCCATCATGATGCAACTTCTTGGTAGGGGGAGACACATCAACCTTGATTTATTTCACTATTGCATTATCTGTCGGGGGGGGGGGGTAATGTGACTTTTTTACTTCTTATCTTGAAATATTTCGTCCATTAGACTCTCAGGACCATTTTGATCTTTAGGTCATGTTTCTTTAAGTCATTTTTCCAATGAGATTGTATTGGGTTCCCTTGTTACCTAATTTTCAAAATTGGTCTTCTTTTTTATGTTCAATAAAGGGGGATTGACCCTCAACCTTTTAAAAAAATGTATCGAGGGAAAATATTCTTATCTAAGAAAAACATTTCATGATAAAGAAATATCTATTTAGTTATAGAATTAGTTTTTATATTGGTTTCATTTTGAAATGGTATGTTTGGTTTAGTTTTGTTTTTTTGGTTGTATATAGTTTGATTTATTTCATGTCCAAAACTAGGAATATGTTCTAAAAAATTGATCCAAAATATAACTATTTTGAAAAACACTTTACATCAATTAAAAATTATTTAATAAATACATATATTTTAAAATGGATTATTAGATAATTATTTTTGAAAATTAATCTATTACAATTTCTCAGGACTTTTTAGGATCTAAAATACATCTATTAGAGATATATTTTAACCTTTAGAAACAAAATTCAATGCATTTTACCCATTTTAACACTCATTCCATTAAGAAATATTATATATTTCATGGAGTTTAATTTACTAAACATGTTTTTTTGAAAATAATTATTAAAATAAATTAAATACAAAGCCAATATGCCTATTTAGGCATATTACACATGGTTCAAACTTGAATGATCAATTTTGAATCTGTGTGAGACCTAAACTGGTTTATACCATCTAAACAATAAAAATATACTATAAATAATAAATTTAAATATAAATATACATATATACTGACCAAAAATTCCCCTTACATAAAATTTTGACATCCAGAAATGACATATAACTTAAATTCTATTTAAGTAACACAATTTTAAAAATTAATGAATCTTATCACATTTTTATCATCAAAAATCTTTTTCAATCAACAAAATCAACTCTAAACTATTTCAAAAAAAAATGAAAATTAGAATAAATTTCATAAACTAATAGAATATATAAACTATAAATTAGTTTGAAAAGTCTTTTTGGAAAAGAAATCACACCCAAACAAGACCTTATTACTTGATACCAATTCCCCTTTGAACACTTTCCAAACAAAAACTTAAACCCATCCTACATTTTAAAAAAACTACCATTTTAAAACATAAATTTATTTTTAAAAATAAAATTTTAAACATTTTTATCCCAAATATAACCACCCAATACTAAAAAAAATTTAATTTAACTATATGTCTTCCTATTCAAAACTATATTATTTTTAATGAAATCTTGGATTAAAATACTATATATATATATATCTATGATTAATGTAATTTATAATGTCAAAAAAGACCTTAATTTATACAAACAACAACTTTTTCCTTGAACATCATTTTTATAAACAATCATAAATGACCAAAATCATATGACTCTATATTAAAACATTACATTACATGTTAGATACAATTAAATTAATAAATTCAAATGACTAATTTATTTCAAGTTAGAATTTCTTAAGAACCTAAATTCATAAAAACATAGGATTAAACATGTAAATTCAACCTAGATTCCAAAAATAATTAATTTAAATCAAATAGTTTTAAAATGGATTTAATTAATAATTAATAATTCAAGAAAACCTTTCATTGTTAATGTTTTTAAAGTATAAAAACGATTTTTTTTTATTTTATCATAAAACTATATAAAAATAAAATCCAATATTGAAATTTAAAATGGCCTTAAAACATTCAAAATGATAATATTTTCCTAGATCTTAATCATATAATATTCCATGAAGTCACCTTATACCATTAAAGAACCTATGGGTTTAAAGTTACATTTCATATACTCATAAGGATTTAGTATCAAATCATTAATTCTTTTAAAATAATTTTTTATATTCATTTGTTCATAGTATTTCATACAATAAATTATAAAAATATCCTAAGGAAATTACCATTTAATAGACCAATTTTAAACATTCAAACATACATACTTTTAATTATTATAAATTACTTTTAAACAAAATACAAAATTACTATAAAATGTATTAATTAGAAATGAAATCATTGAATATTATTCTAACAAACAATAAGAACACGAATGATTAAAGTTATAACATTAAATATCAATATATATAATGCACACTAATCCATAAAATTATATATTTACCTCTCATATATTTTGTATTTAAAGAATTAATTATTTAATAATGTTTTTGCTATTATCCACATGAATTTTAAATTGATTTAGGCTCCATTCCATATTATGGAATCATACTATCCATGGATAGACATAGAAAATTAAAAAAAACATTACTTAAACTATATGAAAAATAAAAATCCACAAAATTAAATACCCCTAAAATAATAGAAAAATATGTGAAAATCATCAGATTGGATCAAAACACATAGTTTTTTCCTAAAATTCTTAATGGAATAAAAAAAAATAAATTACATTAATTTAAATAAAAAACCAATGATTTCCAATAACTTTTATCAATACCCACCCAAACTATTTGAATTTATAATATTTTAATATACAATGATGTAAACCTTTTAATTTACAAACTAATTTCCAAACTATATTAACAAAAATAAATTGAAAACATTCTTTCAAAACCAAATTAAATTTTAATTCCATGAAAGTACATTTACTATTAAAAAATTATAAAAGAAAGAAATATATTTTTAACTCTATGTGACACCCAAAAAACCTCATGTGACACCACCACTATTTCTCCACAATGGTCCAATAGTCTAATCACTTTGAAAAAGACCACTCATTGGAAATATGTATGTGGGTTTTTTCATAACAACATAACAAGAAACATTTGTTAAAGATATTATAATTGTTTATTTATAAACCCATTAACTAGAATAATTTAAAATCAAGGAAAATATAAACAAATAAAACATCAATAGATCCTGATTAACAAGAATAACTTCTCAATTATTGGATTATGTTGTGCCACTAATTATCCCTTGTTTTTCAAGAAAATTGGTACACCTTAATCATTTTATAACACCTATTATGTATTGTTTTACTTATCTATTAGTAATTATTTTCTAGTTAAATGTATATTTATTTTTCAATGAAGGAAATGAAAAATATTAAAGAGATAAATAGGGAAAAAATGTTTGAAAATGATCGAGACATGAGATGTTGTAAATGATAATGCTTACAAGGGTATTCATGATGAGGGTAGTGATAGTGAAGGCTATGATGCATCATGTGATTATGTTCCTAGTGGTGGTAGGGTCAAAGACGTTCTTAGTGGTGTTGATGACGATTACATTGGAGGAAATGCTGTTAGTGAGGATTTTCATGGTGATAGTAATTCTAGTGATGGAAATGATGGTAGTGGTGCTCATGAGGGAGATATTAATCCCCATAATTTTTGAATTAGTATTCAAGAAACAACCATATGAATTATGTTTGAGGAAGGAAAGTGAGTATATATATGTTTTGATTTTATTTTTAAAAAATCGATTTATTAAATGTGAATTATACAATATATTTGTTGTATTTAATGTGTATTATGACTGGTGGTATAAATAAATTTTTTAGTATGAAATATATTTATTGAATGGTGCTTGCAGTGATTGTGCAAGTTGGTTATGATTTTGTTTAAGTGGGATCCTATACTACTAGTTTTGTAATAATTAGAATAATAACCTATACCAAGAGTTTATTAAGCCATTGCTAAAAATTAATTTTAAACTACCTATACCAACGGTTTCCAGAAGACTATTGTCATAGGGGTATCCCGGGAGCCAAATTTCCAATGGGTTTGGGAACTAGTTGTATAACCTATATGAATGGTTCACATACTTATACCAATGGTTTAAAACAACTGTTATACTATAATTTTTTAGTAGTGACTATTGAAAAATTTACACATTTGATTTCCAGTTTTTCATTTAGAGTTTATTCACTCTTAATCCAAAAGGAGAGATATTATGTTTTTCATATTCATATGAAAAAGAACAAGCTAAAGGGAGATATTATTATTTTTTAATTCATTAAGAGGTTACAGATATTTTTTCTAGATAACATAGATATAGATCATGTGAAGGAAATGTAAATGTTATGTACCCCTATTCATGTCACAATGACGAGTTGTGGGAATAATGAAATATTGTGTAGGATAATAATTTTTGGTATCTTTATATTCCATATATTTACTGGCATATATGAAATATAAATTTTGGGGTTATATGGTGTAGCTGGTATACAAGTGAGATAAATCACATGGTTTCACCCAACGGAAAATGCAGAAGTCATGTGGTCAACATACGTTGAATATATTAATTTCACACTATATGTTTACTATCAACTAAGAAACAAGATCTTGATGAGTTTACATGAAATGTATATAGAATACACATCGTGTAACTCATATATCTTCATATGGGTTACATGTCGATTACAAAATCATGTGGTGTAGATGAATATAGAATGGAGTACATGTTTTGTAGTAATCTATACACAACATGTAACTTATACCCATTCAGATAGAGTAGAAGCTGAGCCAGGTTTTACACGAAATGAATTAATTATGTGGAATAAATATTAATTAAAATATTAAACAAAACTACATATTATTTAGTAGGTGTGAACTTTGTGTGATATGATTTTGCAGAATATTAAATGCTTAATCAATTTCTATATTATTTTGGAACTATATGGAAGGTATGATCAACCTAAAAATAATGTACTTCATGGGAATAAAAATTAGTACATGACACAAATATTAACAGTGTGTCATGTAGTTATTAATTTCATGCTGACTACTCATCTGGACTCATGGAACTACACAACTTGAAAAATTATTACATATTGTGTATGCTAAATGTCATAAAGTATACGGTACATGACTAGAACCATACCTAATGTAGTCAAATTACATGAAAGTCATAATAAATTCCATGTATATGGGTACACACCATGTTTCCTTCAATACATATCATGTCAAATCCCGAAAAATATTTAAGACTGACTAGATGGGTACACACTATGTTACTTGTTAGTATGTGTCATTTAGGAATTAATTTTAAATTAAATTAATTTATTTTAATTTATTTAAAATTACAAAATATAGGTATCTCCATGATTTTTCAGATGGAGAATTAATATAAATGAATGAATGAATGAATTTATTAATGTGAGTAATGAATTTTAATAAACAATGAATAAAAATGAATGATAACTATTTTTATTAAATACATTATCATTTCTTGCATGGATAATCATTAGTTTGACATCCCAATGTATGTGTTGAGTTCCTATTTAAATTAATATTTATTCTATGAGTTTATAATGTGATAAAAGTTTTACTATATGAAATATTATGGGCCACGAGTCACCCATCCCACCTTTATTATATAAGATACTACATGTGCATGATTTCTTTTATGTAAACCCATAACTCTAGTTCCCCTCACTTTTATGTGAGTAAATACATGAAAATGATATTTCTCTATGAATATTAGGAATTTTAGAACCCATTTTGAGTTGGAACTAACTAAGGAGATATATTGAATCCAAGTGGAATTCTTTAACTCGAGCAAATATCAGTTCAATGATTTATTCTATAGCTTCAAGGGTTAGTTTGTCATCTGCTTGATAAATCCAACAGCAATAAAATCTCTTTATCCTGCCATATATTTATTTTATTTCTCTCTTGTGTATGGTTATTTATTTATGTTTATTGTATGATTAAGAAAGATAACTTAAAATAAATGAAATAATAAGAATGCAATATATAATAAAATAAATGGATTATGAATAAATATAGAATCTAAATAAAATAAACCATCGTATAAAAGTTTAAAGTGAAGAATATATTTACACATAAGATAAAAATTTTGAATCAAAATATTATTCTATTATAGCCTTCTATTACTTGAGTAAAATTCAAACTATATTTCAAAGGGCTTATCTAGCCCAAGTCAGGGAGATTTTGATTGTTATTGAGTTTTAACTGATGTTTTAGGTTTACATAACCTAGTTCACATCAAAGGTTGACTAACTAAGTAGGACATGGTGTAATCAAGAGGTAAGTGTTATGGAAAATATGAGTTTAGGATTTTAGGATTGGGGAGTCCACTCAACAGATCATGTAGTTACAAGTTAATGTAATTGGTAATACCACATACATAAATATCCTTGAATAATTTTTCTGTCCCAATTATGAATTATGAGAATGGAAATATGGATTATTTAAACTAGAATATCCATAATATAGGATATTACAATTCTAATAGTGAGGTTTATTAAGAATTGATAGAATAGTGGGAGAGTAATAAATAAAATTTATTACATCACATTTTGGTAATCAAAATAAATTACTAAAATATTATTTTACTTAATGTAGAAACTGGCATTCAAAACCAAGAGATAACTATAATCTTTTTTAGACAAATTCCATGTCCCCACTAGTAAAAATTTCTATGTTAGGAATAGTTTTTATACACTGCGCTACTAAAGAAATTATTTTAATATGTTTTGGAGTCCATATGCCCCTTTAACCACCTCATCAAGCAAGTATAGGTGAAAATTATGATTCTAGAAGACACATGGATGGCACTTCTACTATCTATTACATCATTATATCCACTATGATTTAATATATGAAGATACAAAATAAGTACAATTATTCTTATACCATGATATATCATCTCCTATATCTTGATTAGGAGAAAGAGAGGCTTAAGATAAATGAGATTTTCATTGCACTATACCATTGAAAATTGAGATAGTTTTACCTATATATTGATCTTTCCTTCACTATGATAATGTATATTGATCATTTAGTGAACATGGGATTCCATTGGGATAATAAATTACTGATTAATCTCAATGTTTCACCTTTATCACCAAGATATTACGTATTCATCCAAAAATATAGGATGAAGAATATAGAGAATCTAATTTGGAATATTTTGAGAAATATTTTCCACATAGATAGGGAATTATGGTATCTTAGTTCCTTACCCCTTCTAATTAAAAAAAGGAAATACAGGGTTGACAATACATTGTCTGGTTCAAAGTCAATGGAACCGTTATAACACCCAAGAAAAAACATTTAGTAGAAGTGTTCGGAAAATAAAGAAATTTAATTTTCATGTAACTAGAAAGATTATTAGAAGAGGAACTTTCATTAATTGAATAAGAATAAAAAAGTAACACCCCATTCAGGTATATTAATCGTTGTGAATTTATCATCTTTTTTTACTTCTTGGGTATTAAATAAAAAATAAATAAATAAAATATGAAAGATAACATGATTGTATTCAAAATTGGAACCAAAGAAGTTTCAGATAACTATAAAAATTAATATAAACTCTCTAAAAGCTAATAAAAGTTGATTCCAAGGTTATTCAAGAGGATAAAATGACCTTAAATTTCCTAAAAAATAGATTCTAGTTAAACTATTATTTTTTATTGAGTAATAACAAAATATATTTATCTTAGTGTCTATTAGAAAAAATGAGGCATTATTTCATTTTGAAATGAATTTTATTATTGTTATTTATACGTAATAGTTTTTTAATAATTGGATCATAAAAAATTAAAAATTAATATAAAATATAATACATAAACCTAGTTGTGGAACAATATTTCTTTATTGAAGAAAAGAAACCTTTAGAAATAATGGTAGACCACAAAGCTTCTAGAGTAAGTTCATCTTGACTATATGTTCTATATTAAGGGGAATATAGAGGAAAATTCATATACTTTATGAGTTTACGTTAAGAAATTATAGGAACTCTCAAAGGAGAAAATGAATACACTTAGTAAAGTATATAATATCCACTAGGTTCTCTTATAAGAGTAAATATTAACCAAGTATTTATCAATAATTTAAATATAGAGTGAAGGTTTTCCAAAACTTGCATTACCTTGTTCAAATAAAAATGTTATAATAGTATAAGTTAGATTGATGAAGAGTGTTATATATATTATAATTTTACTATAAATGCATTTAATTTTTTTTTCAAATATAAAAATATCAACTAACAACATGAAAAGTATATTTACTAATGGATATCATATAAGTTATGATATGAATGGAGTCTATTATATACCATCTTAAAGTGTTTGATAGGAACCATTTTTTTAAATATAGTTATATCTACAAGAATAAATAAATGGAAATTCAAAGCTAATTTTAGTTTATTATCCTATTGTGACTAAAGATATTGACATCTTAAAGTTAGTACTAACAATGACTATAATTCTAAGAGGAAAGCATATAACTTTTAATATAAAAGGATTAGGATAAGATTATATGAATTCTAGGATTTGGATTATAGAATATGGAACAATAACACTAAAATCCACAAGTATTTGTGGTAGAAATTGTTCCAGAGACACAAACTACATAGAAAAGTTCGAACCATAGAGATGGTTTCATATTCCCCTAGATAGGTGATATATTATTCACTAAGAATAATGATTCTCACAAAGAGGTAGTAAATTAAAATTTCTATGGTTGTAAATATAAAATTAATTCAATATTTATTACATTTATAAGACTCTAGTTAAATATTTTGGTATTTTTATCTAGTTGATGTAAATCCACTGGTCGGTATTCAAGAGAAACTAGACATGGGTGGTACAAGTGTGGCACCAATAAGGATCGATTGGTCATTCCAAGTCACCATGGTTCAATCTATTTGAAATTATACATGTTAAAACCACATTTTATTATTAGTGAATATTTTTTTAGAATGAATATATTCCAGGTGTCTGTAAGAGGTTAGTGGGAGCTCTATTGTTTTCCCAGATAGATATGTTTGATAACATATTGAAAATAGATGATTATCTTTATAATTAATTAATAATAAGTACAATTTTCCATGAATATATTAAGTAGAAACCCAATTTTTGGGAAAAATATATTTAGAAATAGATCTATGGGGTTTCTTATAATAATTCATAGTACTAATATTGACAAGGTATTATTTATTGTGTTACATGGCACGAAATATCCCCAGTATGACGTGTGAAAACATAGAAGGGGATTCTTGTGATATAATACATATTCCTAAGAGTACTTAGGAAATCTATCTCACATTCAATGATATTTATGGAGTTTTGATATTTCTTATGTATAAATTAGAGAAAGAGACTATCAAACAAAACTAGGAGAACTTTAAGGGTTTATAATCGAAACTATACAGCAATACTTGAAAATGTAAAACTGGATAAGTAAATAGTTATTAGGGAAATGAGAATAAAAGTTATTAAGTGGATACCAAAATATTATTCTTTTATATCACTTTTATCTACCATCATAGTTAGGTCAAGGTAATTGTAACACCCCAAGATTTCATTGTACGTTAGGTCTTCAAAGTAATTCAAAAACATACACTACACACAACATCAAGTTCAAGCGCACCACGACATACCCAACTAGCCGTTCAAAAGTGGTTATGAATTGTATTAACAAAATTTTGAGCTTTATATAACCCTTATAATTTTAGAATCCATATTATGAGTTTCTTTGACATAATGTAAGGACATATTAATTTTTTTCAGATAAAAGAAGTATTTTTCAAAAAATACAATTTTACCATCTTTTAATGGAGTACTTTTTTTAAATACAATAATTCAAACTTTAATATATTAAATTTGATAAAACAAAATTCTTATGCGGGATAATTATATAAGGATTTAGTTTCAATGAATTTTTGGTGTTTTTCTGATAACTTTCATATTTGGGTGATAGTGAAAAATAATATATTTTAACTGAAAACAAATTTTTTAATCAAAATAATTTATAGTGTTAAAATATACATATGAATGGTTTGGATGTATAATTAGATTATATTTTTACCATTTAATCCAATTTTTGTCATTGGAAGTAATTTCACTTTTGAAATTGGACATAAACAAATGTCAATCTTTTGGTAGTTATTATTTCATGAAAATACGCTTTTTGGTTTTGACAATGGGAATTATTTTTAAACTAATAAATGAAATTTATATGTTTTTAATTTGGTATAATAGATTTCATTTTTGAATTCATAATATCAAAATTATCTTAGGGTGAATTTTTGGTATGTTTTTGAAAACTTTTAATTTTTTATGAATAGTGAAAAACACTGAGTTATTGTTTAAAATCGAATTTTTATTTAAATAATTATTCATTTTATTTAAATTTATTTTTGGTCAAAATATATACATAAAAGCCATATAATTTCACTTTAATTCATTTGAGTCATTTTGTAATAATATTAGATATATAAAATTTTATCGAACTTTTCACCATCTTTTACCCATCTCCTAGGAGAATTTACAAATTCAAATATAAACTTAATTTTACCACTTCTGTGAGTTAAATTTTGATAATATGAGAGAAATGGTTGATATAAAGATGTAAAACATGCTTCAATAAGATAAAAATATTTTTTTTTGTGAATAGTAAATTTTTACTTTTATGTACCACAGTTAAAAGTAAATTGTGTAATTAAGGGTAAAAATGATATTATTATTACCCGAACACATGTCCTAATTCTATTGGCTAAGTATAATTGGACCAAAAAAAACCTTAGGAATAAAATATGAACCTATTTGGTCCACTTGGATTAGATTAGTACATTTATTATTATTTAATTCAAAGAAGAGTCAAAAGAGGTAAAATCAGAGTTTAATAACTAAAACATTTTTAATATAGGGTTAAAAATAAGATAAATTAGACTATAAATATTCATTAGAAAGATAAGACGTTTTCCTACATAATGGTATTATATTTATATTTTTCATACATTAAATAATTTAATTTATTTATGACACAATGATGATGCAGTAATTACCTAATTAATGAAATATTAAAATAATTGATATTATAAATATCCAAATAAATGTAATTTGAGACTTTTTATGAATTAAAATAATTTTATAGGTTAATATGACATATTAGAGTTGGTTATATAAACTTTTTTTGAAGTAATAATGCTGTTATGAATTTAGCAAAAACACAATACCAAATAGTGTCAAAATTGACATTAAAGAGTTTTTAAATAAAATAAAATATTATTAATTTATATTCTATTCCTAAAAATCTAAGGTTCTGAAAAAGGACTTATATAATTATAGGAGTATCATTAATGAACCAATTTTGGTTCTCTTGGAAGTATATAGTAAGTTTATTAACCATATAATATAAAAGTACAAAGAGACATGGTAAATGTCAAACTATTTAACTAAGAGTTAAATCTAAAATTTAAGGTTACTATAGTGACCCAGACATGTCTAAAACCTATTTGTTGAGTGGTTGTTGAACCATTAACACCTTATACTTTAACTAATATACTTTGGAGCCATTATAAAACGGAAATTAACTTATTAGAAAATAATATTTTATGTTTTTCCTAAGGTGCCCCTCACCCCTCTTATAAAAGGGCACTTACCCTCCTCTCAAATTCAAACATTCAAAGAATTTTTCATCAGAAAAACCCTACCCAAATATCCTTTAAACTTCCCTAAATTAATAATATAGGCCCTCCTTTGGTCAAAAATACAACTTAAGGAGCCCTTTGGATCAAATCAAAAGGAAGAACCCGAAGAAGAGGTAAGAATTTCTGCACCCTCTTGCAAGTTCTTTTCTTCTTCCACTTATTATTTATTGGTTATTTAAATTATAAAATAATAAATCTAGTACCTTATATATAATGTGATGTTATTATAAATATGGTACAACCATATTGATTATTCTATCAGTCCTTTGAATGACATGTCACCATACATGCGTACGTACGGATTACCGTCTCCACGTCGTGGTGTAATTGTTATTCAGTACTTTTTTATTTGGATGTGTATAATAATGATGTGTAATTAATGTAAATATTAAAATATAAAATTATAATTATTCTATATATATGATATACCATCAAATTATATATTATTTTAATATCAAAATAATGATATTTTCGCTCATGCCTACGTACAGATTACCGTCTCCACAAACGCGATGAGATTCATTCCCCATCGTATCCATTCAAGAATAAATTTCATTTGATGATTAAAAATAATGTTTAGAGACAAGATATAATTTTGGATATTAATAATATACATCCCATCCATAATAAATATGGCTTACATAACAAAGAATATAAAGGAAAAAGAAGATGTTAACACCCGAAACGACGATAATACTAATATATTATTAACAAATCAATGTTAAATGATCATATATGATATAATATTAATGTATATGATTATTTTATAATTAAATAAAAATTATTTAACTATTATACAGAAGGTTAACCTACCCTCGACCAAAGAAAAAGTACAAAGTAAGGGGCTTCTTATCTCACTTTTAATTCTGTGAGATTTCCATTGTTCACCACTTATTTATTGCATGTGGTGTGTGTACTACCATTTATTGTATTAATTGTGTAATATAATTTAATTTATGGATATTTGAATAATCATTTTATGATCCTTCTTTCATGAGTGT
The DNA here is from genome assembly GCA_963277665.1 of Viscum album. Taxonomy (NCBI): domain Eukaryota; kingdom Viridiplantae; phylum Streptophyta; class Magnoliopsida; order Santalales; family Viscaceae; genus Viscum; species Viscum album. Next base: position 74,293,596 of record OY728163.1, on the reverse strand, counting down.
ATGCTTCATAAGTTACCAAATCGATAAGGGAATTTGAAATTTCAATTTCCACTCATTCGGATTTACGAATACTTCATTGATTATTTTACTCCAAGATTATGTGTGGAATCACTATTCATTTTCTTATGTCATAATTTCCAATCCCCTTTTTGTGGATATAATTTTGATACACATAATCACTCCATTTATAATTTCTCAATTCATCGATATGAACTTGATCATAGTAATTTAACTCAATCTCCATTTGTTGATTTAAATATCCAATTCATTGGTGTTGTCTTTACAAGAATATGTGTGAATATCCTCTGATTGATTTACACTAAATATCCAATCATATTTAGTGTATTTATATTTGTCACACATAATTATATCATTGATTTATCCTTAACCTAATGATGTTGTCTTTATAAGAGATTTCATCTCAAATTATATTCCATTGAGACTTCTTTGTTGTTATACACCAAATCAATTTTATATGGTGTATATAATGTAATTTGACAAAGTATATCATGAGTACCTTTATTCTAATGATATTAAAAAGTTTTTATTACCTCAATTATTTGTATTCAAGTGTCTCTATTTTGGTTAGAAACTCTAACTAAAATATCATTTTTAAATGTTTTAATGGTTTATTCTTCTAAATAGTTATCATTAATGTCCATGTTTTAAATATGGTTTTAAGGATTTATTTATATGGACATTATTGTTTTAGAATTAAAATTCCTTTTAATAGTTTCAAAGTGGTGTGGGACACTTTGATTCCAAAATCTATTTTTAAATGGATTCTTAACAAATAGTGTGACTTTTAAATGATTTCAAGAAAAAGGGGGATATTTCTCTCTAATAGTTTTGATGATGTCAATATCCTTCATTATTCTCGATTGAGGTTAATATTATAAAATACAATCTTTCATATTGTATCGAATGAGTTATGTTTGACTGTGGATGTGTTATTTTTATACCATTCATGGTTTGTGTATAAAGTATTGACATTTTGTATGCTAGTTTTAATATGAATGTTGATGTTATGTTTTAAAATTTTCATATGAGGAATGCATTGGACTTAGTAAGTGACGGGTGGATCCCGCTATAGCTTCTCGATGCATCAGTATGTCTCATAAGACAAACTATTGTCTTGGCACAAGGCCTTGACAAAAATCTTATTTGTAGTCTTGGCACAGGGCCTTGACTATGTGGTTATGATAGTCTGACATTATGCATTACATCATTATAAATGTGGTTATTAATATTGCATGTTATTATTAGACTAGTATAATATCTATGTAAATAAGTAAATGGAATTATTTTATTTTATTTTTTTCCATATTATTCTGAAGTTGAAGTTTAAAAGGATTTTGTTTTAGTTAAACATTGCCTTAAATGTTAATTCTTATTTATGAAAGTTTCCACTATTTGGTTATCTTTACTGAGCATCTCATCTCACCCATTTCTATATTTTAATTTTCCCAGGATGTGAAGAATATAGTTATGAGTGACTTGAAGGCATAATATAGGAAGCTTGGATGTTTCTAATGGAATAATTTAGTGTTATTTTTCTTTTCAAGTTATAATGTTGACCTTATGAATGTTTCTTGTATTTCCAAGGCTACTAAACTGACCGGTCTTTCAGGACATGATTTACTTTTATCATTCCAATGTTATGTAATAATGCACCGACTCTGGGTAACTGGGGTTGGGGCATTATAGTAATATGTAAGATAATTTATTTTATTGCTGGGGTATTTTCATATCTACATAGACGAAGTATATTAAAACTTATTATGTAAGGTAATAAGAGAGTTTAATAAGGATTTTTTTTCTAGATATAGGAATTATATAAAGATAGTAATATGTATTCATGTTATGATGAACTTTAGACTATGGTATTATCCAATGTATTATTAATGGTAGAGTAAAAAGGTATATACTTGGTGATATCACCTCTTGAGAGATTTTCTCAAAAGGGTGAGGTCAAAGTAAGAAGAAAAACTAGCAGAATATAGTGGGTTTGAAAACTATAACCATAACGTAGTAGAAGAATATTAATAATGTGAGTCTAACTAGTTAAGTTATTAGTTGGATTTAGTGTAATTAGGAATCTATTGGATTTGGTTCCCTAGAACTACGTACAATATACTTTTTATTACTAGTTTTTTCACAGAATTTAATATTAATAATTATCTTATCACATGAGGAGTGATATTCATTGTAACATTAATATGATAATATATTAATAGTATTTATTACATCAAAAGTTTATAGTATTTATAAGCTATAATTAGAACCTTGAAATGTTACGATAATATTATTAAATTTATGTTCTATGTATGGATAATATTTATCTACTGGGGCACAAATGATACAAACTATCATGTGTTGGAGGGTCATAATAAATTGAGACTTAATCTCATAGTTACCCCACTAAGTAATATTTAATAGAGGATGTTATGAGAATAGAACCACCAGTAGGAATTACACATGTAAAATGTGTCATTGGATATTCTTATATATGGATATGTGTATTGGTACTTAGACTTGAGATTATTATTTATATATATCACAAGTCACATAATTTTATGTATTGTTGAAAAACATGACACATATTTTCATAGGGAGGTTGGATTGGTGGGGTGAATCACATGTGACATGACATGAATGAATAAGTCAATAAAGTAATTTTCCCTTTTAAGTTAATAGAAGTTGATATCTATGATTTTTTGATGGAAATAAAAGTGTTTGATAAATCCATATCCATGGTAGAATATCCATATCTCTATTTCTATTCAAAGAATGATATATCAAGTATATAGGTTGATGGAATGTAGTATGAAACCTTCTTGATGAGATATCAAGATAGGGAGATTATATTTCACAGTGAGTGTCCATAGGATATTGCTTCGATTTCAATATTTACTTATTCATCTTTTAGTTCTGGGATGTGTTGCTAGATGATGACCCTAAATTTTAGGATGGTTCATCTAATAACATAAAGGAAGATTCCTAGAGGATCATAAACTAAGTGTATCCAGAGTCTCAATTAAATTCTATTTGAAATTTTATAGTTTAAATAAATATTACCCCCGACTTATGGTTTAATAATTATTCAGGACTTATTGATCCCATTAATGAAAAAAATCATTTATTCAAAAGAATATTTATTTTAGTTTAATATTAGATAAATATTTATCCACAGGGAAACTAATAATATTGTGAATATATTTATTTATCTATTTTTTATTCACAAGGTAATAAATATTTTTTTGGGTTATGTGAATATTAAAAAAAATATATTTTCCAGTTAGTGAATATAATATTATTTTTTTGTTTATTAAATAATATAATGAATGTTTTTAAATAAATACTTATTATTCAAGGTTCAATAAATGTTGATAATGATATAGACTAAGTTACGAGTCTGGTTTAAATGATATTTATATAATCTTTGAGTTTAGTTCATGTTAAGGAAATAATAATAATAATAATAATAATATTATTATTATTTGACATGGGGTTCACTTAGAATTAAGATATTAGCTAAAATTCCTTTACGAAGTATCTTATTATCTCTCTTAAGTATATAAATATCATTATATAATTTTTAGAGGTATTAGATTCATTATACACAACACAATCCCTCTTTAGGGAATTATCTCAACCCTAGAGAGGTATTATCAAGAACGCTCTCAATAAAAGAGAGTGACGGTCCTCCTCTTCCATCTCAAGAGATCAAGAGAACAACATGGAGTCTTTAAAGTGTGGAAATATTCTTATTTAGACAAAAAATGAATGCCACAAGTGGTTTGGATCCTTTTTTATTACACTCAAAGATCTAAAAGCAATGTTTTGAGGTTTGTGGAGCACATATGGATACCACTATATGGATTCTATCCTAGGATACATGATCACAATGGCAGTACAATAATAGAGTACAATTAGATCATCATGGAAGAATGAATTATAAGTGTAATTAATTCTTGTATATATAAATTAATTATAATAATTTTTGAGAAAAATATAATCTCTATGATTTTTTCGGGTTTTTATTATCTATTTCTGAGGATTTATCTGAATATAATAATGGAAAACCACTTCTTGGAATATATCTAACCACTTTTACTATGCCCCAAAACCTTTAAAGTGATGCATAAAATAATTCACCAAAGTTTCCTTAAGGATTTTTATTGTTATAGAATCCATTTTTTTTGTATTTTTTAAAGTGTTTTGATAATGTGAATGAGTACAAGAAACTTTTACCCCATTTTCTCAAAGTGTTGTGGGAAGATAAACAACAACATGTGATGTTCAAGTTTTAGTACTATATCGATAATACAAGTGGGTGAATGTTTTAATCAAAAGAAGAAAAGTTAGTAATAAAGTCAATTTTTTTATTTGTATAGTTATTCAAGGACATTGAAACCTAATAGTCATGAAGGAGGTGAAATGATTCCATTGGATTGAATTTTCTAGATACCTGAAGGGGTTTTAGAAACTTCATCAAATGTATATTTCTTGTATCCATATTATAGAAATCAACCATTCAGTCTTTGAAAATGAATATTATATTAACTATTTGTTTTATAAGTGTTATAAATATATAATAATTCAAAAAAAGAAATGATTTCAAAATGATTTTAGTTTGCATTCATGTGAAGTATAAAAGTGTTGCTACATAAAATATTTGGTTGTAAATGAATATATTTTAATCCTAGATGGATCTAAGTAAAGGATTTGTATGTTTATATATTTTTTATATATGATAATATATGTTTTTTTAATAAAAAAGGGTTTTTATAAACAATATAAGACTAATACACATCATTTATGATTCATATATTTATATACCATGTTTTTAAAAGAAGATAATGATAAAAAATATTTATCAAGGAAAAATGTAATTATGTAGTTTCTTGTTAAAAATATAATGGATATGATTCCACTACCATTAATGTCATATTTTAAAGAATAAAGTCTTATTTTTGGATCAATTCTAAAAACAAATAGAATACCATATTGTATATAGATATAATTGTTTTCTAAATATTTATACTAAAATGAAATAAGAATTATATCCTAACACAAAAGCGTTTTGATATCTTAATATGATATTCTATAGAGGATATAATGTCCAAGTGGATTATAAGAGTATATTTAATGAATAAAATATTATACCAATCAAGGTATACAGTGAATTCCATTTTAAAAGAAACTTTTGATGGAAATACTTCCAAAAGTAATGATAATGTAGGACTTAGAAAGAGTTATAAGTAGACAAAATAAGTCATTAACAACATAACATTTGACGTTGTGTAGTTAAGAAGTTTGAATATGTTAAAGAAGTAAAAAATTAGGAACATGGTTCTTAAGTTTCACCATTATTAAAACTATATTTATTCATAGATTTTAATCACTAAAGAATGGTTTTATCTGGTGGTTGCATGGTAGAAATTACACATAGATATAACGAGTTTAAAAATACCCTTAATGGTGCATAAAACATAAGGTTAGTATAGATTAATATCATATGTGATAGGTTTCAAAAGAACATGGGTATAGTTTTTTATGAATTCATAGGTGAGTATATGAATATAACATATATAATTTTATAAAAAAAATTAAATCTAAAGTCTACAAATATTTCATATTAGATGTATATATATTTTAATCATGAAGTGAAATGATAATTGAACTCTAAAAACACATCATTGATTAACCCATAACCAATTTTATTCTTATATTATTATAGGATGTGATTAAATGTTAAGGTTAACATGAGAAGGATTTTCTATCGAGATATGTAATATGATCATGTTGCACAAAACGAGCTTTGTGCACTGGATAACCCACAAAGTATACTACATAGAGTTTAATAAACTATTTCATTAGTATATTAGGGATTCATTGTTTATATATTTATTCATACACACCTAATGTTTGAAATAAACGAAGCATCGTAACCTTTATAATTTTATAAATTTCCTACAAAATTCTTTGTGGCTTAACTAATTTAGGGATCGTTGGGTATGTTGTCAATCATTCCATTGGTTGGATATTAACAAATATGGGATTTTTATTCTCATATAATTTATATGAGATATGGTCCCTTTATTGAGATTGAATGAGTAATTGTAATAAAATACCTAGATATGAAATGTGATGTGCTTATCTATCGGGTGAGCGGAATGTGCTGTGCTCATCCATAAAGGTGAATTAAATGTAATGCATCCAATGAAATGGTCTATATATACATGGATAATCAAGAATATATGAGTAGATATAAAAGATTGAAATACTCCATGTACTATGGTCATTTTATGTCTTGGAAAAAGTAATCATATAAAAATTAATTCTTGTATATGATTTCGCTAGTGGACACAGGTATAGAGATATATGTGTTTGATGGAGATCACACTAGATCGATTTATAGCTTGAGTAACACCGATTATTTGATAGATACATCTCTTTCCTACATATTTGGATTCAAGAATTTTTTTTATCAATGATACAAAGGATCATTGGGTCAAACTATGTGGTTTATTGAATCAATGTTGAGTTCTAATTTGAGATTTTCTCTAAAATTGATTTAGAGTTAATCCAAAAGGAGTTTTGGATGGGTATTTATGAAGTATTACATATTATGTGATATAAGAAGATTTTAATGATATCTTTATAAAATGGGTTTTGGATATGATTTCATAAGTTATTTTATATGATAAAATATAAGGTGAAATAGAAAAAAGTCCATGAGGATTTAGTGTAAGTGGGTTATTGAATAATATATAGCCTAAATCCTTACATATTAGATGTGTATTTGGCCATATATTATGTAACAATATGCGAAACAACCCAAGTATTTATAGAATAATACTTTTTTATTTATATTAATATATATGAATAAGATATTATTTTTACATTAAGAGGATTTTTTGTCTGATAGTGTACTCAAGACGAAACAACAGGTTTCTTTGAAATCTTATGTTGCACATAACTTTGAGTTATACCGAAAATTATATTTTAATAATATTATTATAAATTGTAGTTAACACCTAGTCCTTGTATTGGAAGGAATAAGCCTAACTAAATATATTATGATTAAGCATGTTTGTTAAATTATTTTATATTTATCCAATAAAATTTAGAGGCTTAAAATGAGAATGAATCCAATTTTAAGCATAACTACTTTAATATTTTTAAAAGGTAGTTTTACTGGATTTTGATGGAAAAAACTTTTTAAATATATTTTTTGTAACTTTTATTTGTTCTATATGATAAAATAAAAATCTTCTATAGAATAGGAACATCAAGATTTAATTCGTATGAAATTTGGCATTTTTTCGGTAATGTTCATTTTTTAATGAATAGTGAAAAAATACTGATTTTTCAGTCAAAACTGTATTTTCATCTAATTTTTTTATATAGCTATATTACCCCTTTAATTGTTTTTAAAGTGTAATTGGATTATATTTTTATCAGATAATACAATGTTGGTCATTGAAGGTAATTTCACTTTGAAATTGGACATAAAAACATGTTAATTTTTGATAGTTGTTTCTTATTAAAAACACACCTTTTGGTTTTGACAACGAGAATTAATTTTAAATTTATTTATGAAATTTATAAGTTTTTAATATAGAAAATGGATTAAATATTTGAAATCAGGAGGTCCAAATTATGTAAATAGGTACCTTTTATTTTTAGAAATTGTGAATAGTAACTTTAGTAAATATTTTATTTACCATGGTTAAAGGGTAAATCTGGTTAATAAGGGTAAAAAATAATATTATAATAATATTAAACTACCCTTACATATGTACTAATACTATTTTATGAAATAATACCGACCATGGGCATCCTTGGGTTGATTTTTGAGACCCCATGGAGCCACTTTGATGTGAAAATGTCATTTTATAAGAATTAATTTAAAGTAAAGAAAAATAAAACATAAACATGTATTTTTTACTAAAACAATTTTTATAAGTGGTTATATAAGTGATCTATTCGACTATGAATAGTAATTATAAAGATAAAAATATTTACTACATTATGGTAGTTTATTTATAATTTTTAGAAATCAAATAAATAAATATATTTATAACAAAATGATGATGTAGTGATTACCTTATTAATGAATGATTTAGATAAATGAGATTATAAATATTAAAATAATTTTTTTAAAGCTTTTTATGACATACAAGAATTTTATTGATGATTATGAGTTGTTATATTTTATTTAATGATTTTTTTTCCAATTAATCAAGTTGGTATGAATTTTTAAAATGTCATGATATGAATAGTATAAAAATTAACATAAATGATTTTTTTGAATAAATACTATTTTATTAAATGATATAATAGTCCTAAAAATCAAAGATTCGTCCAAATTACTTAGATAATTTTTAAAATGCCATTAATTAACCACTTCAGGTTCTATTGGAATTTTATAGTAACTATATTAACCATATATTATGGATATACAAGAAGACATGGTAAGAGTTAAATAAGTTAACAAAGGGTTAAAGTTAAAAGATAACATTTGTGACCTAGACTTTTCTAAAACCTATTGGATGAGAGGTTTTCAACCCAAAATTATCCTATATTTTAAATAACTGAATTTGGGACAATTTTAAATTGAAAATTATTTTATTATAAAATAATACATTTAATCTTTCCTAAAGTGCCCCTCCTCTATCTTATAAAAGGGAATCACCTCTACCCATTTAATCACAATTCTAAAGCCCCTTGGCTCATCCAAAATCTGAAAAAATAAGGTCCCAAAATCCCCATATTCCTCCTATAATCATTACCTTAGGCATAAGGAAATTCAAGAAAGCCTTTTGGCCCAAGTCAAAGGGAGTTATACGTTTTAGCGGTTGCCTCTTAACTAAAATTACTTTCCATTATTTTACTTCTTCACTCTCTATTCTATTCTTATTATATGATTACATAAAAAACAATTCAAAATATATTAGTATGTTTTTATGATAATTATTATAACTACCCTTACACACACCTCCATCTAATGGATATGAACATACTGTTTCTGTGTACGACAAACTACTGCCTCACGAAATGATGATTGTTCGATTTTACCATACCACCTCTCATGGTGTATATTATGATGGAAATATATTTATACTTTTTTTACATATATATTATATTTATCTTGTCTTTGGGATTCTGTTTTATTATTTAAATCATACCTTTATTCTTTCCATAATGTGTAAATATGATAATTTAATTTGGAGAAGTGCAGACTACCGCCCCCTCAAAGTGATATGACTCGTTCATGACATACATGGAACGTATAAGGTCTGGGGTTAATGAACTTATATAATGTATATAAAATATCATATTATAATTTAATTATAATATAAATATGTCTCATTTATTTTTCATTTAATTAAATAGGAAAAAGAAATGAAAGCAGCGTTCATGCGTATGTACGGCTTACCGTCTCCATGAACGGTGCATTTCATTTATTATCTCCAAATCTTATAGAATATTATAAATACATATATAATGGATGTAAATACAAATTTAATGAATATATATGAGACTTAAATGATTAATATCATTCTGGAGATAATGGACTTTTGAATACATGGACAATTTCTAATTATAACAAGTTCATTTTTGACTCAAGTATCGAATATCGAAAAAATGACTGATATTAACTTAAATAATTATGTAATATTTATAATGTGGTAATAAGTGATATAAAAGGAATAATAAACATGAAAAAGGTTTTGAATCAAGTAGAAACTAACTTAACTTTATGATTTAGGAAGAACAAGGAACATATGTGATGAATCAGACTCAAGGTAAAGGACTTTATCTCAATCTCCTTTCATTGAGGCATATTTTGTTTTATACAAGACCTTATTTGATAAGGTGTATAAAGACCTTTTACTTTTAATTTCATTAAAAGGTAATCTTTTTTCTATGAATCATTTTACTAAACAACAAAAGGAATGTTTCTTTTTAACATATGTGGAGACAACGTCCTTTCCGTTGCTGCGAGCATTCTTTGATATTTGGATTCATTAATAAGCCATAATGTTTTTAAAAGGAAAATAACAAACTTATAACCCTTTTAAATATTTTTGTATTGAAAATGGTTTAATAAATCATCGATTATTTCAATATCTTGAAATTATATATTTTGATTACAATGTGGAAATTTTATCTATCCTTTATGATTGTTTTATTTGTTATGATTATGTTATGGTTCTTGGGGATTGTTTATGTATACGGGTGGTTCCATGATAAACATAGGGAGGTTTAGCCTCATATATCCCTCCAATGTATTGGGTAACATGATATAGGTAAAATTTAATGTTTCTCCTAATAGATTTAGGTAATACACTAAGATGGGTATTCAGAATGTAACTCCCTATGTAGCTGTCAATACTACAATGTAAGTATGTTATGGATACCAAATGTTACCTTTGTGATTTATGATTTTTATGTATTATTAATAAATCTTATGATTTCATGAGGTATGTTAAATAGATTTTGTTTATGATTGAAAATAATTAATTCTTTGATTTTTATGTATTCATGGACTAATGTTTTCTTTCCATATTTTATATCCCTTACTAATTGTTTTATGCTCATCCCTAGTTTTTGAAATGTTTTTCATAGGGTATAAAAAAGGGTAAGAGAAAAGAAGAATTCAAGAAGATTTATATCAAGAAAATAAATATTGTTTTATTTAATGAGTTTTATTGGTGTGAAAAAATTGGTTAGAGTAGAAGTGTCTACTTTGTAATATATAGTTATTTAATAATTTTTTATAACTATAAACCTGAAAATATCTTCAATGTAGAATTCTTGACTTAACTCAAGATTATGAAATGTTTAAGGTTGAGGCCTTATAGTTAGTATCAAAGGTCAGTTTAGACAACTTTAGGAGTTAGGATATTATTAAATTAAAATACATAAATTATTTTTACTCTATGGTATGATTGAAATGATATAGTATTTTAAGATCACTATGTTGCTTCGTCTAAGATAGGTTTGTTCAGAATGGGTTTTCATAGAGGAAACATGGAAGTTGTGATTGAAAGGCATACATAGAGAAATGACCATCCAAATCAACATCCTGAGATGGTCGGAATCAGAGTTGAATAGTTTTTTGTAGTGATGGCACTATTGAATTAGGTGATAAATGGAGGTTGTGTTTATTGATTATATTTTGTATATTCTAAAACTAAAGAGGAGCATGAAATATATTTAAGGGTTATGTAGAAAACCTTAAAAGAAAAGAAATTGTTTGGGGAATTCAGCATGTGTGGGTTTTGGTTAGGAAAAATTTTATTCCTTGGTCACATTGTTTTTAAATATGGAATAATTGTTGATCCTTCTGAAACAAAAGTTGTTAAAGAATGAACAAGACCCACAAATATAACCGAGATTTGTTGTTTTCTTGGTTTAGTAGGTTATTAGAGGAAGTTTTTTGAAAAGTTTTCACGGTTATCTAGCCCACTAACTAAGTTAACTGAAAAAGGTGTTAAGTTAATATGGACAAAATAATGTGATGATTTTTTTCAGAAACTGAAAAGAAGATTGGTGAATTTTCCAGTTTTGGAACTGCCTTCTAGAAATGGTGAATTCGTTACCAATAGTGATTCGTCGTTGAAATGACTTGGTCATATCCTTATGTAGAATTATCAGGTAATTTATTATTCTTCACGCTAGTTGAAACCTCATGAATTAAATTACCCTACACATGATTTGGAATTAGTTATTGTTATTTTTTATTTAAAAATTTGGAGGCATCATTTTTATGTAGTGAAGTGTGAAATATATACTGATCACAAAATTTTGAAGTATATATTCACTCAGAAATAATTTAACTTGAGAGAAAAAAGATGACTATAATTAATCAGGGATTATGATTACACGATCCATTAGCATCCATGAAAGGGAAAAAGTTTCTTATTCTTTGTGTCAAAAGAGTAATTATACATTAGCCATGCTACGTTTAGAATGAGATCCTTTTGGTTCTTGATTTGATGAATTTTGGATTGGAAGTTGTTGGTGTTGTAAATTCCTATGTTTTGTTTCAGGTGGCAGTGAAATCATCTCTATCATACAGAATTAAGAAAGTGTAGAAAGAAGATAGTGAGTTGTAGAAAGAGGTATAATTGGTTCAGAAGGGTAAGCTACCTAAATTTAACATTGATAAAGATTGTTTTTGGAGGTCTGGAAGGAGGTTATGTGTTACTTATGATTCAAGAGTTGATGAAAGAGTTTTTATGTGAAGTTCATAGTTCTCCTTTTTTAGTTCATCCTAACAGTACTAAAATGTGAATAGATATTCAGGAGTATTATTGGTGGGATAGAATGAATAGAGATATTATAGACTTTACTATGAAGTGTTTAACTTGTCAACTGGTTAAAGCAGAATGATAGTTACCGAAAGGGATGCTTCAGCCTTTTCCAATGCCAGAGTAGAAATAGGAAAATGTGTCCATGTATTTTGTAGTGGTATTACAAAAGTATTCTCAAGGTAACATTTCAATTTGGGTTATTATTGATCAATTAACTAAATCTACTCATTTTCTTCATATTCGAGATAATATTTATCAAAATCATCTCTTTTGATTGTATATTAAAGAGATAGTCAGGTTATATGGAGTTCCCCCATTCATTATATCTGATCACGATCCTAGGTTCACTTCTAACTTTTGGAAGGGCCTTCAGAAGTAATTGGGAACTGAATCAAATTTTAGTATAAATTTTCATTCTCAATCACATGGATAGTGAGAACGAACAATTCAGACCTTGGAAGAAATGCTATATGCTTTTTCATTGGATTTCTAGGGAAGTTGAGACCAACATATTTCCTTGGTTGGGTTTTCTTATAATAATAGTTTTCATTATAGTATACAGATGGAACCATTTGAACAATTATATATAAAATGATGTAGAATTATAGATTTTTTAGATGAAGTAGGTGAAAGGAAGTTAATGGGACCAGAATTGGTGGAAGAGATGGCAGAAAAAGTTCAATTGATTTAGAAGAACATGAGAACAACTCAGAGCAGGCAGAAAAGTTATTTGGATAACTGGAAGAAGGAACCATATTTTTAGGTAGGTGATCATGTCATTCTCAATGTTTCTCCCTGGAAAAGTTTTATCTGTTTTGGTAAGAAGGTAAAGTTAAGTCCTAGGTTAATTGGACCCTCTGAAATCCTAAAGAAAGTTGGATCAGTTGCCTATAGAGTGGTTTTACTTCCATGTTTATCCCTGATACAAAATGTTTTTCATGTTTCAATGTTGAGAAAGTATATTTCAGATCCATCTCATGTTTTAAGTCCATAGGTAGTTTATTTGGAAGAGAATATTTCTTATGAGGAACAACCGGTCAAGATCCTTGACCAAAGAGAAAAAGTGTTGTAGGATATGGTAATTCATTAGGTAATGGTTTTTTTGGAAAAACCATATGGTTGAAGAGGCAACATGGGAATCTGAAAATTCTATGAGGGTTAAATACCCCCTTATTTGATATGTGAATAGAATTGCAGGGGCACAATTTTTAAAAAGGGGTGAAGGATGTAACAACCAATGTATTTATAGAATAATAATTTTTCATTTATATTAATATATAATAATAAGATATTATTTTTACATTAAATGGGATGCTTTTTCTAATAGTGCACTCAACACACAACAACCGGTTTCTTTTAAATCTTCTGTTGCACAGAACATTGAGTTATACCGGAAAATAATATTATAATATTATTATTTTAAATGGTAGTTAACACCTAGAAATTTTATTGGAAGGAATGAACATAACTAATAATATTATTATGAAACATATTTTTTAAATGTTATTATATTTACCCAATAAAATTTAGAGGCTTAAAATGAGAATGAATTCAATTTTAAGCATAAATACTCTAAAATATTTAAAAGGTATTTTTACCACCTTTTGATGGAGAACCTTTTTTAAATTTATTTTTTGTCACTTTTATATGTTCTATGTGATAGAATAAACTTCTTATATAGAATAAGGATATCAAAATTTAATTTGGATGAAATTTTTGTATTTTTATGGCTCATATCATTTTTAATGAATAGTGAAAAATACTGCATTTTAAGTCAAAACTGTCCTTTCATGAAATTTATTTATATATTTAGATTGTTATTTTAATTAGTTTTAAAGTTTAACTAGATTATATTTTTATAATTTAGTCTAATTTTGTTCATTTTATGTAATTTTACTTTAAAATTGGATATAAAAACATGTCAATCTTTTGGTAGTTTTTACTTCTTAAAAAAATGTTTTTGGTTTTGACAACGGGAATTAATTTAAAATTAATTTATGAAATTTCTGTGTTTTGAATTTGAAAAAATGGGTTCCATATTTAGAATCAATAGGTCCAAATTGTGTAAATAGGTACCTTTTATTTTTAGACATTATGAATAGTAACTTTAATAAATATTTTATTTACCATGGTTAAAGGCTAAATCTGGTAGATAAGGGTAAAAAAGAATATTACAATAATATTACAATACCCTAACACGTGTCATAATACCATTGGATAAAATATTTACAACCATTTCCATCTTTGGGTCCATTTTGGGACCCCATGGAGCTACATTGATGTGAAAATAACATTTTAAAAGAATTAATTTAAAGTAAAGAAAAATAAAACATAAACATGTCTTTTTTAATAATTGTTTTATATATGGGGTTATAAAAGTGATCCATTCGACTATAAATAGTAATTACAAAGATAAAAATATTTCCTACATCATGGTATTTTATTTATAATTTTTATACATCAAATAAATAAATATATTTATGACACAATAATGATGTAGTGATTACCTTTTTAATGAATGATTTAGATAAATGTGATTATAAATATTAAAATAAATTTATTTTAAACCATTTTATGACATAAATGAATTTTATTGATTATTATTACTTGTTATATTTTAATTAATGATGTTTTTTTGAAATAATCTAGTTTTTATTGATTTTTAGAATGTCCTGATATGAATAGTTTAAAAATTGACATAAATGAGTTTTCAAAACAAATACTATTTTATTAGATGATATAATAGTCCTAAAAATACATGATTCTGTAAAATCACTTATATAATTTTGAAAATTTCATTAATTAACCACTTTAGGTTCTATTTTAATTTTATAGTAATTACATTAACCATATAGTACGAATATACAAGAATTTGTGGTAAGAATTAAATTAGTTAACTAAGGGTTAAAGCTAAAAGATAAGGTTAAATTTGTGACCTAGACATGTATAAACCTATTTTTTGAGAGTTTGTATTCCCAAAAGTATCATATATTTACAATAAATGACTTTGGGACCATTTGAAATCAAAAATCATTTTATAATAAAATAATACTTTCAAACTTTCCTAAAGTGCCCCTCCGCCCTCTTATAAAAGGGCATCACCTATACCCATTTAATCACACCTCCCAATCCCATTTACCTGTAAAACATCTTCCCATATAAGCTATCAACATCCCTATTTTCCTATTATAAGACTTACCTTAGTCAGAAGTCAATTCAAGAAAGCCTTTTGGCTCAAATCAAAAGGATTTACACATTTTAGAGGTAGCGTCTTCTCTAAAGTTCCTTTCCAATATTTTAATTCTTAACTCTCTATTATCTTATTAATATTTGATAACATAAAAAAACTATTATAATAAATATAATAAGATTTTTTATGAGAAGAATTATAACTACACTTACACACACCTCCATTTAATGGATACGAACATACTGTTTCTGTGTACAACAGACTACTTCCTCACGAAACGATGATTTTTTTTTGATTTTCCCCTACCATCTCTAATGGGGGACACTATGATGGAACTATATTTATATATGATATATATTTATATTTTCTCTATTATTATGTTTTATTATTTTAGTCATACCTTTATTCTTTCCATAATGTGTAAATATGATAATTTTATTTGAGGAAGTGTGGAGAACCGCCCCCTCAAAGTGATTCGACTCATTCATGCCATACATTGAATGTATAAGGTATGGGGTTAATGAACTTATGTAACATATATAAAATATTATATTATACTAGAATTATAATATACCTATTCATAATTTAGTTTTCATTTCATTAAATATGAAAAATAAATGAAAGTAGTGTTCATGCACACGTACGACTTACCGTCTCCATGAACAGTGAATTTCATTTCATTTCTTCAAATGTTATGGACTATTATAAATACATATATAACGGATCTAAATAAATATATACTGGATATATATGAGACTTAAACCATGGATATCATTCTGGTGATAATTTACTTTTGACCACATGGACAATTTGTAATTATAACAACTTCATTTTTGACTAAAGTACCAAATATCGACAAAAGGAACGATATTAAAATAAATAATTACGTAATGTTTATAAAATGGTAATAAATTATATAAAAGGAATAATAAACATTAAAAAGGTTCTCAATCAATTATAAATTAACTATGTATATTATTCAGGAAGAACAAGGAACATATGTGACGAATCAGACTCAAGGTAAGGGACTTTGTCTCAATATCCTTTCATTGAAGAATATTTTGGATTATACACGACCTTATTTTATAAGATGCATAAATCCCATTGACTTTTAATTTCATTCAAATGTAATATTTTTTTACTAAAAATTATTTTACTAAACAATAAAAGAAATGTTTCTTATAAATGTATGTGGCGACAAAAACCTTTCCGCCACCGCAAGCATTCTTCGATATTTGGATTCCTTAACAAACCGTAAAATTTTTAAAAGGAAAATAACTAAAATATACCATTTTTATGTATTTTGGTATTGAAAATGGATTTAAAAATCATTGATTATGTCAATATATTGAAATGATATATTTTGATTGCAATGTGGAAATGTTATCTTTCCTTTATGCTTGTTTTTATGTGTTATGATTATGTTATAGTTCATGGACATTATTTATGTATATGGGTGGTTCTGTAATATAAATAGGGAGGCTTATCCAAATATATCTCTCCAATTCATTGGGTAACATGACATAGGTAAATGTTAATGTTTCTCCTAAGATATTTATGTAATATACTATAATGGTTATTCCGAACGTAACACCCTATGTAGTTGTGAAAGACACAATGTAAGTATGTTATGAATGCCACAAGTTATAAGTGTGATTTATGATTTCTATGTGTTATTCATAAATCTTATGATTTCATGAGGTATGTTAAATAGCTTATGTTTCTTATTGAAAAGTACGAATTATTTGATTTGTATGTATTTATAGACTAATGTTTTCTTTCTTTATTTTATATCCCTTACCGAGCCTTTTATACTCCTCCCTTGTTTTTGAAATGTTTTTCATAGGGTATAAAGATGGGTAAGAGAAAGAATAATTCAATAAGGTTATATTAAGAAAATAATTCCTGTTTTATTTAATGAGTTTTGTTGTTGTGAAAAAAATTGGTTAGAGTAGATGTGTCTACTTTGTAATATTTGATATGTAATGTAATAGTTATGGCCTAATTCTCTAAAACTCTAAACCTAAAAAGATCCTCAATGTCAAATTCTTGAATTCAATCAAGATTATGTAATTTTTATGGATGGACCTTATAACATGCGATATCATATGGTACAATATCCTTGTATGAATTTTTTATTTGGTTGTATCATTCCTTATGATATAGAGATATTCCGAGGTTTTAATACCTTTGACATATCATAGAGTATATCCAATAAAAAATTGGTATAAGTGTGATAAGAATTACTATTAAGATCTCTTCCATCAATGGATATCCTAAATAAAGATGTTTCATAAGTTGAAAAACCTAGGAGGTTTGATGCACTCATGAAATTAATTCATGTATAGACATAATATTAAATCACACATTATATAATATATGAGTTAATGAATGAATTCTTTATGAGTTTCCTTGATGGATATATAATAAAGAGTTTACCCTCAGATGGTGACATCTATGATTTTACAAGCATTGGACGAATCTATTTCATACATTATTTCATTGTCCCTGGCCCTTTTATTGAGAAAGATACAAGAATATCATGGGTGTGAGAATATTTCCACCATTATAATGGATGATTCAACATTTATAGCTGATATAACATAGAGGAGGGAGTCTGATGTATTATTCTAAGGGATCTTCATCAAGTGAATGAATAAATATCAGGGAAATAACATTCTAAGGTGAAAGGTACACTAGCTATTATTTATTTTAGTAATGAATGGTTTATTTATAAATCATGGTAGATATTGGGTAATGAGGTTTCTACTTGTTTCCCCTGCATTTATTTACCATCAATTGGTCCTTAAAAGACCATTAGTAATGTACTTATAATATTTTTTATATAAAAAGGTGATAATAGTTCCCAATTATAATAAAAAACAAGATACACCATGAAAGTAATCTTAAACACATGTCTTATGGTCTAGATATATCAGTATAAAGGGAAATATATAATATTTAACTATCAAGTGTTAGTGGATCATAAGAATTTATACTTATTCTCAGGATTATTTTCACTTGGTGATCACTAAGTATGGGAGAATACGAGGACTCACCCACCCATAAGAACAAAACATGTTCTAAGTGTCATTGGTTGTTCATTTATTTGATAATTTTGTTGATCCTAGTTTGTGAGTTCTATGTGTTTTCAATAAGAGAAGGTATTTTCTTTAATGTCAATATATTAAAGAAGAACATGATGTGAATATCATGCTTGGAATTTTGAATGAGGAATCTAGGTTTATTGGTATGGGTTTTAATTCATAATTCGTAAACTAGTTTATAGTGATTCAATATCATGGAAGGATTTCATGATGTAAGAAAATTGAAAGGATGATAGAAGTAGGGAAGCTGGAAACAGAGACCATGGGACAAGATATATACCAAGACATAAAACATGAAAAAAGTGGATTAAAATATAATATATTTTATATTTCATAGTGATGATAAATTTTATAGAGGGTAAAAATTTGTCTATTGGACCTCATGCTGTAGAGTGAGAGACCAAACCATAGGGGAGACTCAATCAGAGGTCTCCACACCATATTTAAAATGGTTTCACTTTAGGATGATTTAAAAAGGGATACTATATGATATAGGAGAATTGTACACTATAATATAGTATCATGTTTAATTTTTTATGTCCTTAAAAATTTTATTACCTCCACTCTTTGATATATATGCTACATGACTTTCATTGGAAAATGTGGAGGACTATGTTGTAGTGCACATACCATGCTGCAGAGACCAGTTCTGTGATTTTTGGTGTCATTAGAAAATCCAATACCTCCATTACATAGCCTATATACCACATCCCAAAGGCCTATTACATCTGTTAAGAAACCATTATAATATAGATGGATATTGCACAAGGAAATAATTCATTCTGTAGTGCCATTCATGTAACATAATATCTAGCCATGCTGTTTTAGTATATTTCTAGGAATATTCTATGTAGTCAAAAAATCCATACTGATGTGGGTTCACCCAACTTGTTTGGTGGTTATTATTACTCTACATAGCTTCCATTTCAAATTTTATAGTGCATATAAATTAAGATATAATCCCAAGGTTATTAAATAAACGGTTAAAGGAAGTTTATTATTTGAGTTTGAAATTAAAATTAAAATTCAAACATGATGAAGTATTTGAAATAATATATGTATATTTATTTCTAGAAATAATTTTGAGAAGTTATAAACCTAAAAAACACAAATTTTAGATGAATAACTTGTGATAACAGAGGAAGAATTCTAAATCTAGGATATCATTCATAAAAGGAGATGATCTATTGCCTAAGTTTTCGGAATATTGAAGATCTATATCATTCAGATTTTTTTTAAGTTCTAAGACTAGCGAATTGATTATCATCATAAAATATTGAATATCTCAGAGGATTACACATGCCATGTTTTCTAATCCATTTTCTCATGGGGGAATATTATATTCCCATGTGGTGCAAGAGCAACCGAAGAGAAGAAGAATGCATTTTTTTGTTGGATCAATTTTTTTAGAGAGTTGTATCTTCCAGTGGATTATAGAAGTGGTGAAACATAGTGGATTCAATGTTTTAAAAAATTATTTGGTGATAGTGTAGAATTAATTTTTGGGATAATAACTATCATTGAAATGAGTAGGTTTTGGAGCCAAACCATGTAAATTTATGTGTGATTATCTTTAATCACATTTTTGGATACAATGAGGCTTTTAGACCATTTTTTGAGTGGATTGTGAAATTTAACAGGTTATAGAGGTTGTATTAAGAAGGAGAATTTGTAAAAAATTGATTACCACTTATTAAACTCGTTAGTGATACCAAATCAGATTCTTGGAAACTTCAATAATAATTATATGGAGGTTTCATCTAAAGATCTAAAAAGGTTGTTGTAGAGATAGAGTATATTAATTCTATGAACATATGAGGAGTTCCTACCATTAATGTTACAAACTATAATATTTGGAAGAATAAGATGATTCCTTACATAATTTAACTTGGTCATGAATTTATAAATTGTACTTTAGTGAGATTTCAACCCATTATTTAAAATTATCATATGAAAGATGCTGATAAAAGAAATTTGGTAATGGATGGATTGAAACAAAACTAAATCTTAATATCTTTATAAATAAAATTTTACACCAAGGTAATATGTCTTTAAACTGAAAAATAGAAATGGAAAAAGTTAGAAGATGTTTTGAAGTAAACATAAAAGTTAAGGAATCCATGCTTCAAGTGTGGAGGATCATATTTGAAGATATAGAGGAAAAATAGAGGACTATACTATTATAAAAAAACTTATAAGAAATTTTATAGGAAATTTTGATCACAAAGTTCCATATTTGGAAGATTAGAAGAATTTTTCATTGGATGACCTTCCCAGCATCATTTTATATTATGAAATTAGTAAAGATACAATTATCAAGAAAAAGTAAAAAAATTAGATAGCCTTTGAAGCCATGAGAAAAGGAAAAGGTAAAGAGAATTTAGAGTTCAATGATTTAGATGTTAAAAATGATGAAGATTTAAATCAGATTATTTCTCTCTCATAAAGGAGATTCCTAAAGATAAATGGAAGGAAAAGGGTGATAAATTTCTTATATGTTTTAATTGTAATGATATTGGTCATATTGATTTTTTTCCCCAAAGAAGTAGGCTGAGGAATCTGAATTAGATGAGGGAGAAGAAATTTCTTAAAATAAGAAAAAAGATTATAAGAAGAAGAAGCACATCAACAGAAATAATAATAATTTTATTTTCAAGCATGATAAAGATTTATTTTTAACTAAATATTGATAAGATGAAGTTGATTTCCATTCTAGTGCAAAGAAAAACTTAAAATCATCATGAAATGATGATTATGGATAATAGAGAACATATTTTAGTGGAATTTGAAATAAAAATTAGAATTATGCATGATATATATACAATACCTCAAGAAAGAAAAGAATAAGATTGAGAAACCATACAAAAAGTTGGTTTTTGAAAATGAATATTATGACAAGAAGGGTGCTATAAATTGATGATATCCAGACACACAATTCGAATATAGTTGAATAATTTAAAATAATATACGATATCAATGTGAAGTTGGATGATACATAAGAGGATTTGTTAGAAACTCAATCCATATGTTTTGTTTCAAAAATTGAGTTTAAAAAGGCCATATTGGACTTCAATAAATCAGTATAAGTTAATTGATAATCTTCTCAAGAAATTAAGATGAAGGGTTTTAACTATCAGGTAAAATCTGGTAATTTTTATTCTCAATAAAAATCAACTATAACTAACAATGTTGGTCTAAAAAACAAACCCATACAAGGTTTGACAAAGATTGTTTTTTAGAGACACTATTCCCCATCAAAGTAAGAGGTATAATCAAGAAAACCATAGATACTTCAAGAAATGAAGGTAAATATTTCAGCATAACAACATCAGAATAAATCTAAATAGAACTATAATCAATAAAGAAGATCTTAGTTCAAAGGTTTTTACTGGTTTTGTGTAAGGTATAGAAATAAATAATTATTTTTGTTTAATAAGTATTTTCTAGGAAAGAGGTAAGAACCAGGGGAATTTTGGTGAGAAATAGTGGATAAAATTTCAATAAATACAAGAAATTACCAGAGATATATAAAACTTTCCTACTCAAAATAGATTTGAATATCTAGATGGGGTATTTCATAGATGTGGAAATGAGGGTTACTGATATGATATTTTCATGAATATACTGCAATGATAGATTCCTTATGGTACAAGAGGGGATAATTTTTAAAAGTTTAAGGAAGTTAAATAAAACTCATGAAAAACTAAATATGCTAAGAAGAAAAATGATAAGCATAAGAAAACCATAAAGAAAGAGTGCTAGATAATCCAGACAGGTCAACTAGAAATATCTAAGAAGATAGAAATTATTGAGGCTAGAGAAAATAAAAATGTTTAAGAAGATGAGTTCAAGGCACATGAGAAGTTATTTAAAGTGGTGAAATATTCTTTACATGTGAAATAAATTTCATATAAGAAATTTAGTAAACCACCTGTTAAAGTTTCTGATAGGAAAAATATTGAGATAGTAAGAAAGGAGTACCCTAGCATTAGAGGAAACTCTTAGCCCGAGTGTTACTTTTAAGGAACAAATAGTCCCCTTCTTGTTCTCTATTATTATTGTATAATTATGATAAATCATATGGTATTGAAGGATATGTTTGAGGATATCATTTTTGGGTAGAAAAGTAGATATATTTTTACCTGAAGTTATACTATATAATAAATAGGAAAGAGTGCATCCTATAAAGGGTAGAAAAATTTGAGAAAAAGATGTTATGAATAAATTCATGATAATTTAGTCAGATCCCTAAAATATGGAATTGAGGTATGATAATAACACTTTACCTCTATTTTTGTGAGTATATTTAATATATTTATTATGTTATAGTGTTGGTTAGTCAATTTGTGGGAAAGGGGGAAGTTTAAGTCTTGTGCATGAATTATTTAGATGTGTTTGTTGAATTGTGTATGATCATTCATTTATTGATCAATATATTTTTTTGAGTAGAATATATGTTAATATTTTGATAATGTTATCACATGATAAATGTTTATGGATAGATTAAATAACCTTTATTCAATATCTCTTATTTTCTACACCGGGTTTTCCCATTTAGATATAGAGTGGATCAATCCGTTTCTATTTTCTAAGGAACCATGGGACATTTTCCCTAATTTCCTTTTCATTGTTTTTTCAATAAGGGGGATATTAATTTATCTTTGAATAATACACATTGAAATATCATTGATAAGGGTATTTCCAACAAATAAAAATGGGGATATTGTTGATCCCAATTTTTGATTTTTATTTGCTTTCAATAAGAGAAGGTCTTTTCATTGATTTTAATATATTGAAGTGGAAATTGATGTAAAGAACCATCTTAGATGTTGAATGAAGAATCTAAGTTTGTTGCTATAGGTAATATTTCAGACTATGCTTAAACTAGTTTGTAGTGATTAGATATCATGAAAGTAGTTCATAATGCAAGAAGATTCAAAGGAACCTATAAATAATGATGTGGGGAGTAGAGACCATGATACATACTATATACCATGCTGTAAAAATGAAGAATAAATATGATTATGCTCTATTATATTTTCTACAACATGGAGATTCTAAAATTTTCAATGGGATGAAACCCAGTCTATAATATTTTACACCATAGAGTGAGAGATCATACTATAGGGGATACTCGATCAGAGGTATCAACACCATAGTAAAAATTGTTACACCATAGGACAAATTGAAAAAAGATTCTACATTATTTAAGAGTGATATACACCATAGTGGTGGGTTGGGTAAAATTTTTATGGCCCTAGAAATTTTAGTACCTCCAAAGTGCAAGATATATGCTACATCATAGTCAGGAGAAAATGAAGAGGACTTTGTTATAGTGCACAAACCATACTGCAAAGCCCAATCTAATTTTTTCTGGTGTCACTAGAAAACATTAGACCTCCATTACAAAACCTATAGAACACATCAATAATTATTCTTGTAGTTGATAAAAAACTATTAAAAACCATATGGATACTCTGTGATGATATTTATCATGATTTAGTGTCACTTTTAATGGCAAAGAATATCTAGCGACACCATAAAATTGTATTTTTGTGAAGTTTAAAAATCCATTATTATGTGAATTCACCCAAAATATTTGATAGTTATACTTAATCAACATAAATTCCATTTCTAATTGGATGGTTAAGAACAATTGAGAGATGATCCAAGGGATGTTAAATAAGTGGTTAATGAAAGATGATGATTTGAATTTGAATTTGAAATTTAAATTTCTGGATGAATTATTTGAAAATTTTTAGGAAGATTTATGACTACTAAGAATTTTGAGTAGTGAGAAACCTAAAAATAACACAAGTTTGAGAAGAATAAATTGTGAGAATATAGGAAGGAGTCTGAATCTATGAGATAATTTATCAATGGAGAAGATGCTTTTCATGAGTTTTTATAATATTAAAGATCTATTTCATTCATAATTTAGTTGATGTTTTAAGACAAGTAGACTGAGTATCGTCGTCAAATATTGAATATAATGAAGGAGTACATGCACAATGTTTACTCATCCATCTACTCATAGGGGAAGATTATATTCTCAACTGGTATAAGAGCAACCTAGGAGAATAAAAATATATTTATTTATTGGATCATCATTTTTTAGAGAGTTGTATCTTATAATGCATTCCAAAAGTGGTGGAATATAGATGATTATATGTTTTGAAATTTTCATTGAATATAGTGGAGAATCCATGATGGGGGAATAACCAACATCAAGAGGAGTAGGATTTTGAGCTGATCCTTATAAATTTCAGTGTTCTTACATTTCATCAAATTTGTACATATGATGAGTGTATGAAACCATTTTTCGAGTGGATCATGAACTTAAATATTTTCTATTGGTTATATAAAGAATTATAATTAATAAATGGAGTTTACCACTGATCAACCATCTTATTGGTACTAAACTAGATCCTTGGAAACTTTACATGTGTATTAGTTTCTCAACTTAAAATCAATATTGAAGTGTATGATGAATCATGTACATTTATGCGTGATTATAACTTTGGAAATTTATCTCTATAGTGATTTTTCCTGTATTAGTATATCAAAAGTGGAATGGAATTAATTAAGTTATTAAGATATTATTTTTTCCCTTTTTGTGTTGTAACGAGATACCAATAACACCCACATTTTCCAATTCTCAATAACTGTGTTTATATAGATAATTCTTGGAATGAAAATAATATAAATATAAATGTTATTAATTTTTAGGTGACACATGAATTTTATATAGTTTGGTTAACCTTTCATAGTAATTTTGTGTCTTTAAAACTCTGATATGGTAGAAGTTTCACTGTTAGGGTGTGATTTTGGGAACTATGCATCCTTATTAGTTGACCCAAAACTCTTTTTTTCATGTCTTGATTTTCTATGACCCTTTTGAATAAATTTATGGGTTTTTAGAAATGTTATTAACTTATTATCTTGAATATATAATTTATAAATTATAATAAAAATATTTTAGATTATATTTTTATGGAAATGAATTTGTAATAGAATATGTCATATATTTTCTTTGATTTAATATAATGAGTTATTATTATAAAATATTGGGAATTTAAATTAAATAAGGATTGAGTGGTTATTAAAATTATATATTAATTAGATTTAATTAACTATATTGCATGTTTTATTAGTATTATAAAAATTTAGAGATATAGATTTTAATTATATTATTAGTTTTATTAGAGTTAAATGGGTAATAAGGGGTAAAATCCACTGATACAAGAGGTTTTTATGGGTTTCACATAAAAAATTCACAAAACATAGAATGTAGTCTATTATGACTAACAAGGTTTGTTTTTAGGAAGGTAAGTTTTGTTTCCCCATATCTTAATCAATTATTAATTTTTATTTTGTTTTATTAATTTTGAAAGTAATATACAAGTGAAAATGATGTTTTTTTGTATTAGATTTTTAAGAATTTAAAAAAATGTAGAAAACACAATGATGGGGTTATAAAGATATTTAGGTGATTCGAGGATGAATTATGGAGGGTTTAAGTGTTAATTATGTTTTTTTATAAATTAAATAACTCTATGAAAAGATTCAATATCATTTATCTACTCATCCTCCACTATTTCCTTGTATGAAACCATTAACATTTTCAAGGAATCCTTGAACATATCAATGATATAATATGTTATCCTTAATGAATGGGAAATAACACTCCTCAATCAAGTTAATGCTTCTACTTAAACACTTGGAAGAAATCAAATACCATTATTCCATTCAAAGCACAAAAATCAAGTGGAATGAAGTTTGGTTTGAATAGATGGAGACTTTGTAGAATAAAAATTATAGTGATGTGGTAGTGGTGATGGATAATTGACTTAAAATAACATTCCCACTCTTCACCTTATCTATTTCATAGAATCATGAAGAAATATATTGGGAAATGGAATGTACAATTTCATGAAACCCCATTGAAGGTACCCTCTGATCACTTGTAATGGACTAAAACTCCATAATACCAGAGTTAATGATCATGAGGAGTTCACATAGGTTGATAAAAATATATGGAATTGAGGGAGAAGAGAACATATCATGAAAAATCAAACAAAACAAAATGAAATTAGAATTATACGTGAAAAATAAAGACAAAAATAACAAAAATTAAGACTAAGATGAAGTTAAAAGTTCCCAAATATTTTTATTGGTGGAGGGGAAATATATTTATAAGTAGTGGAAAACCTTATCCCTCCTTCTTAAAAAAATTTAGAGTGTAGGAGTGAATATATATTTCTTTATGTTTATTCCATTTATCGTAGACAATGGTGGAGATATATTTGGTTGAGAGAATATTTGTGAATCTTACTAGATCATAAACTTATCCCATGATTGAGATACATATGACATTAGGAATTACTAGAGCATAATTGTTTTATTACTTCATAGATTCATTTTAAATCCAAAAATAAATTCAATAGAATGAGAATATACACATTCTGGGTAGAGAATTATTTGAAAGCTGGGGTTTCAATGAAACATTCTTAGTCCCTAGTTGGTGGAATTCACAATTAGACTAAACCATTATAGTGTGAATAGTGTTTTATTGGAAGCTTTTCTAAAAAAATAGAAAATTACTAAAGTTATATGACGACTAGTAAATTCTTCCAATGGTTGTAAAATTCTGATGATTTACCAGACAAAGTCTTACAATCAAGGTTGAAGTCTTATGCTTAAGTATTATGAACCCCTTTTAGGAAAGTATTATGCTTAGTGCCAAAGTATTTTGATGACTCTAGAAAAGCCATACAATGGTGATCCATGTAAATATTTTATCTTGAAGTATTATAATCTTCTTAAAATCTTTATGATCAACTTTAGAGTCTTATGATCTTCCTTGTAAAGCCTTACGTTCATCCTAACAAAGCCTTACATGCCTAAAGTTTTCATTTTTTATAGAAATCATAAAAATGAAATATCAAAGTGTTGGAATTATCAAATTAAGTACAAAATGAATAAAAATAAAAAAACTCAAATTAAAAGTCCTCTAATCAGTTAAATTCTAGAATCAATCAATGTATAATTTTTTTATTAAAATTCAATGGATGAATAAGAAAAATTAAAACCATGATTTTTTTATTTATAAAATTAATTCCAAAGTTTACCAGAGAATAAAAAAAATATTATTTACTTAGGATTTTAATATATCATTAGATTAATTTACAATAAATAAGATTAAAATTTGTAAAATTTAGTTCAGATCACTCACCCTAACCTATTTTATTGCACACCTGAGAAATATAGTGAATTCAATTATTTTAATAGATATACTTTCCTAGACTTAATTACAAAAGAATAAGGAAGAATAAAATCATATATTTCACAATTTTATAAATTTCCGTGGATAATTTGTGAATTTAATTAACAAAATCACTTCAATTCAATCATATGTTCTAATTTTAGTTTGTAAATAGAATAGGTCCTAGTGGAATCTAAATTTTATCAAATGGAAATTCCTAAATCCCTTTCCCATAAGATCTCTTTCAAAGGCTCATTTCCACAATTCATTGATACTTCCTAAATTAAATTAAAATATATCATCTTCCCCTTCTTCATCCATATTCAAAATTCCCCAGCCTTATCCACCCCTTTGTCAATTAGCACTTATTGATATTTTCTTGGCTATATTTAAGTAAAAAATTTATTAATGTGTGTAGATAAGACTCTAACTAAATCATATATAGAAAAAGGTATCCCCTAATGCTAATCATAATAGTCAATTTATATAATCCATGTGTATTAAGATGACTCTTGGTGTTGTATAACTATTTTTTTCTTTAAAAAAACTCAAATTATTATTATTGAACTTGGAAGACATGTAGATCTAATATCGATTATTTGTTTTTAATCTAGTTTATATGAGCTATTAATTTTTATTTTAGAGAGGAACCTAATGGTGATACTCAATCACTATGGTCTAATTGCTTAGGTTATATTTCATCAATCAAGTTCCACAAAGATATGATTTTAGTTCTACTAATGTATTGTTTTACATCTCCATTCCCAGTTCTAAATAAAATTATTCCATAAAATTAGTGATATGTTCACTTAGTAATCATTTAACTCACACAATTTCAGAAATAATGAAATCCCTCAACTCTAACATGGTATTGTTTCTAGGAAAACCAAAATTCAGCAAAGGGAAATTTAAAAACACACTCCAAAACTATACAAAGAGATTTTTTTACAGAGAAATATTTTTTATATAAATTTTTATTTAGAAAATGGATGAAAACCAAAATAAACTAAATAAAAGAAAATAATGAAAAATTTATCCTTAATTATCCCCCACACTTAGTCTTACCAATATACTAAATCAAACATAGAAAGTATTAGACATATTTTAGAATATTTTAAATAGGAAGACATGAAAAATTAGTATGGAAGGAGAGAACCAAGCCATAGTTCTTCAATTTCATATAGATATCCTTGGGAATAATAATTTTTCACTTTTTATTGGATTTTAATCCCCATTAGCTATTGTACAACCATGTACTACATTGAATAAAAACATAATCTAACAACGTATTCAAAATTAACACACAAAATTGAATATAAAGTAAAATTATTAAAAAGGGATGAAAGATTTTGGGTATACCCTCAATAGGTACTATGATTTATTTTATCCACATATAGAAAACATTAGGACTATCTCCAATATATTGGAAGATTGGATTTGTATGGTACAAACCACCACATTCTTTTTTCTCTACCCCACTGTTCCCAAATTTATTCTTATTTTTAAGGTCACTATTTTTAGTATTTTTCAGTGTATATAACCCCTTAATAATGTAAAATAGCATGTAGTTTTGTATTGGATGGATAAATTATGAGGCCTCATATTGGTCTTTCTAGATCAGGATGTCCCCATACAACCACTTCTTCAAATTTCCCCAAAATAAAATTTAGTAAATTTTAAAAATAATTCTAATATAGCTCCTCATCATCATGTTGGGAAATATCTTCTTCAATGTTCAAATCCAATTTTCACCTCTTTTTGTGTAGCTTCATCTAAATTCTCTTGGTCTTGTGAAAAAGGTGCTAATTCTACATAGTAAAAACATGGAAAATTATTTTTAAATTCATATTTTGCAAAATCAACAAATGAACTCAAGATACGATCATCTGGATTAATTATTTCAGCATGTAGTTAATCCTCGAGGTGTAATACCACTTTTAAGTATTCGAGTTTGGATGAGGAGTGTAATGAAAATTCAATATTTTACTTAAATTTGATCTTATCAATTTTTCCATCTTTATCATAAAAATTCAGGGCTTACAAGAATACTTTTGATCCCATGTTTTCACTTAAAAGATAATAGAAATCAATAGATTATTTGGATTTAATAAAAATTAAAAATTAAAGAGATCAAATTAGATCTCACCACAATGATTTAATTCTTTAAAATACTCTTCAAAGTGTAGGTCTAATAGACATATATGTTTAGTTGTAAATAGTAGTACTTCATTTTCTTCTTCAATATCTTCATGTTCTACATGTACCATGGTTTTCATGATAATCCAGAAAAACAATTTAGATTCATCATCTAGTGGTAATTTCTATATAGATTTTATTTTTTGACAATCAGATTGGATTTTATCATATCCGTTCATTATTTTATCTCAAGTGAGTTCATTTATAATATGTTCATCCTTCTTGAGATGGTTAATAAGGTGAATTGAGACCTTATTTTTCAATATTCAGTTGGATAAAAAATTAATATTCTCAATCCCATTTGGAGAGGCCACAATTTATTTGAATTAAAGTTTAGTATAAAAATAATATATTATTTACAAGCTATTAAAGAGTAAAAATGAATGCCTAAACTGACTCTTTGACAATTACACCAATTATATAAGAGTTTATCGCATGCCTCACATAAAAAATTTGTAAAACCAATAATTTAATCTAGTGTGATTGAAAAGGGTCATTCTTAAGTAATCATGGGTCATTTCCTTGCATCTTGGTCACTAATCAATTTTATTTATTTTCTAAAATTTGAATGTTGGATAAAAGTTAAAATAATTTTTGTATTGCTATTGATTATTCATAAATTAGAAAAAATGAATAAAACAAAAAAATGGTTGAAAAAGAAATATAGGTGATCGAGGAATGAATTCCAATGGGTTAATTCATTATTTACCTTTTTCAAAATTACATAACATAATGAAAATATTCAATATCATTCATCGATTCACACTCTTATATTTCCTTGTATGGAACCATTAATTTTTTCAAGGAATCGTTAAGAATGCCAATGATATAATGTGTTCTCCTTAGTGAATGGTCAAGAAAACTCCTTAACTAAGTGAAATATTCAATTCACAAGCCTATAAGAAATCACATACCATTCTTACCTTAAAAGCACACAACTCCATTAGTATTAAGTGTGGACCAAATGGATTGAAAATTTGGTACATAAAAATTAAAGGGATGTGGAAGTGGTAATGGAGAATTGACTTGAAATCATATTTAAACTCTTTACCTTCACTATCACACAAAAACAAGAAGAAATATATTGGTAAATGGAATTAATAAATTCAAGAAATCCCACTTTAACTCCCCTCAAAACACATGTAATGGTATATTTTTCCAGAATCCTGGGGTTCAAGATCATGGGTAGTTCAGAGAGATTGAAAAAACATAGAGAACTAATAACTTATGGCATCCATAAGAAGTGGCGAGCCTTATTCATAAATATAGAAAACCTAACAAAAATCAAGACTATGAAAAAAAGTCAAAATTCCAAATCCTTTTTTAATAGTGGATATGAAATGTTTTTATAAGAAGTGGTGAGCCTTATTAATTTTTATTTACTAATTTTAATATCGAGTGGTGAACCTTTCATTCCTCATATTTCTTCCATGTGCTATGGATAATAGTAGAGATATATTTAGTTAATAGAATATTTATGAATTAACCCAGCTCAGAAATTATTCTTATGATTGATCTCTCTATGCCTTCAATAATGATAAAATTAAAAGTATTTCAGTAGTTTACAAATTCAGTTTAAATTTGAAAATCAAGATAAAAGAGGGAGACGATTCATGTGTTAAGTGTACTGGAAATTGAAATCGTGGGATTCAATGAAACAGACATGGGCCTGAGTTGGTGTAATTTACAATTGTGCCTTACCATTATGAAGTTTCTGGTCTTTTATGTGTAAATTCTCTAAAAAATAGAACTATAAAAGACTTATGATGACTAAAAATGCTTTATTATTGCTAAAAAATAGGATGATCTCCTAGACAAAGACTTATGCTTGAGGTTGAAGTGTTACACTCAATCCTTACAACCCCCCTTATAGAAAGTCTAAAGCTTAGGGACAAATATTTAGGATAAGTTTTCAAAGACTTATTATGGTGATCCATATATATTTTGTCATCCCGAAGTCTTAAAATCCTAGGAAAATATTTACAATTAGATTTAGAGTTTTACTCTTATCCTGGAAAATCCTTATATATAGTCTATTAAATCCTTATATTTCCACCTTTTTTTATGTTCCTAAAAATCATGAAAATTTAATTTATCAATATAGTCTTTATTAGATTCAGTAAATAATGAATAAAAAATAAAAAAACATATTTAAAATCAACTAAAAATATAAATTCCCAAATCAACCAAAGTATGTATTTTCATTTAGACCCTAAGGAAGAATAAAATAATTAAAAACCATGATTTTATCCATTTTAAAAATTAAACCCAGAGTTGGCCATAGAATAAAAAAATATATGATTTACCTAGGATTCAAATGAATTATGGGGTTAATATCCCATAAGATGAAAAAAAAAATTGGAATATTAGTCTCACATCAGCCCCTCATTTTCTTCAAAATAGGCCAATACCCTCGTATCTCCAAAGGGAAGAGATATTATCTATTTATATTCTCATCCTCCCCTCATGGGAATTCCACTAAGTATTTATGATCATTTTACCTTATTTTTCTCTTCCACTTATAACCTCTCCTTATCTTCTTTCTATTCTCTTTTCATTCTCCACGTCTAGGGTTTATTTATGGTTAGTGTTTTTACATGGTAAAAAAAACCCCCTAAATACAATGGGGTTTTTTATTTTATATGGGTGTAAACACATTTCATAATTCCACTATACCATTCTTTTGCGAAGAAATAAAGTTTCCATGGCTTCCAGGTAAGTGATTATTTTATTTACCTCTTTTTTTAGTGAAGCCATGGGTACCCATGTCTTCTAAATTTACATTTTACATATAAAATAATCCTATGTATTATATATAAATATTTTATGATTTATAGGGTTTTTTGGTTATTTTTTTATTATGTAAAATGGATTTATATGGGTTACGTATACACAATTCTTCTCATCAATTCCTTTACACATATGGTGTTTGATAAAAGGTTAATAAAAATTATTCATGATAAAATTGAATCTATATTGGGGATTAAACTTAGGTTTAAATTCCCAAGTACATATTAATGGGGTTTTTTTATTAAATTTGATGTTTTAAATCTATTTTATATTTATTCTAACTATAAAATCATTTGATAATTTTATTGCAAAATAAGTGTTTATTGAAATAATAATTATAGTCTTAATGGAAAATTATGAAAAATGTGTTCATGGGTTGATTTTATATGATCTATAAATAATTTATTTTTTTATAATCATTTGAAATAATTTAGTTGTGGTTTTTATACATAATGGTTTTTTTAATTGACTTGTTTCATTATGTGATCATCCAGCTTTGATATAAAGTGCATTGATGTGGAATAGTGTTATTGATAGTTATTGAATTAATGTAAGAGGGTAATTTAGAGTAATTAAACAAGAGTTACTTTAATACTTTAATTATTTATAAAAACACATGGAAACACCTTATGTAATTTGGGGAACACCTAGGATAATTACCTATGTTTCACGATGTTTCATCCATGGGGACATGGATATCCCTTATGAATCTACTAATGGGGACTTGATTCTACCTAAACAAATAACTATGGGGATATGTAACTCCCTTAGAGATCAAATTATATATACATATCACTCCCTTAGATATCAAACCATGAGGACATGGTTCTCCCATATGAATAAAGTGTCGAGGAAATGTCACTCTAAATGGATTCCTAGTATTCATGGCTTTTGTTTTTAGGCCTTTCCTTGATTCTTGGTTACAAACTTCCCCATGAATTATTTCTAGTTTATGTTTTGTCATAACTTCATTTATTTTTATTCAATCATGTTATTTATAATAGGTAATTACGTTTTAACATTTAAAAGAAAGTCTAAAAAGGTTAATTCATGTTAGTTGAGTTCAAAAAAGATAAAAAAGAAAATATTTTTCTATAGTTTTAGTTCAAACTAGGATGTATACATTCTAAAATAAAAGGAATATATATAGTACTTGATGTGATTATACTGGGAATTAGATTATTCCTTACACACACAACTTGGTGTGTATGAATCATTATTTACAATTTATTTGTCTTACATATATGATCAATGCTCTTCCTTATAGAAGTGGACCATGGCTCAGGTGTAAGGATGTAGAGGTGGTTGCATATAGATAACTTTATATGTTACATAGGGATTTTAAAACTCGTCATTATAGAAATTCCATATTATCTATAATATTCTTTAACCATTTTACATGTTCATTTATTGATTATATTATGTCATTTATGGTATTATGTACATTTATTTTTTAAAATCCTATGTGGATGGTTGATGAGTATGATTATATTTTTTTTATCAATATATATTATGGAATCAAAGTCAATTTATGATAAATTACACTATAATAAGTGATTTATCACAGAAATATAAATGGAAATAATATGAAAAATATTGAAGATGTTTGGTGATGATGGTTAGAGGATTTTTATGGATTCATTTGATGTCATTTGGTAAGACAATTATCCATATTAAATGCGATGATTGTTATGTTGTCCTTTAAATAGTACTAGAGGTTCAACCTCAATGGAAAAATTAAAAGGGGCACCTGAAAATGCATCTTCATAGACCTAAAACTATGAGATCACCCCTTTCATAATTCTGGGGTGATAAATGGATCATACTATTTGAGCCTTTTTTCATAGTTTTCTGGGGGATGGATACATAATAAAAAGGAATCACTTGATATTATTTTTTCCCTTTAGCAGGAGATTGGATCTAGTCATAAGAAGAATACTTGGTATAAATAACTTACATATGGGGGTCTTAGACCCTATTCCCATTCACTATGAGCGCCCTGACCAGTGAATGAGATGTTTCTATTTATCTATCTCTTGACTCGAAGGGAGAAAGTTTGAAAAATGATTTTTGAGTGTATAGGGTTGTCTCAGGGGGGTCTATTTACATTTCACCTTATTTCTATTCTCATCATTGGACTTATTTCACAAATACTTGAGTAGGAGAAGGGGGAGCACACTTGAAAGAACAATACAAGGATAAAGTTGTATGTTTCATTTGTCACATGAATTTGAGAAATTGCCTATTATGATTTGAAATATTGATCATTTTGAACTAAAAGAATGCTTTTAGGTGGAATATTCAGATCATGTGTCATCATATCTTCTTGACTATCAACATGTACATACAATTTGATGTAACATTCAAAAGCATGATATATATGATGTTTAGATTTGGGATGAATCCAATCCACATTAAATGTTATTTTTCCACCCATTAATCGTAATGGAATTCTGGGAAATGTTTCCTCCTATAATATGAGTTAACAATCCTTGATCACTAATACTACCACAAACATCTAACAACATTTTCCAATTGAAATGGAATATGACTACATAAATTGCATTGTACATCCATAATAGCCCAAAGAAGATATGATCCCAAGCATATACTTGACATTTACTGCCCATTATATGACTATCACAAGGGAATGGATGTATTTTTATTTTTCATATGTAAACTTGGTGGAATTTGGAATATATTAACCAAACCCTTTAGATGGGCTCGATGTTCACTTGCCTGGTCTGGAGAGGGTTACTTGTATTAAAGTTTAGGTGATTTATCTTGATTTCATTTAATTGATTTTTTCTTTGTCTAGTTCAATAATAATGGTTATCTAAATGAGTTTTATAAGACAATTGGACCAGAATATTCTCAAGATCAATCATTTACTCTTTAAGTTATAAACAATTATTTTTAGCATAACATGGAATCTGCTCAAGGAAATACTAGTTTAGGAAAATAACTAATGTGCTCAAATTCATGGGGTAATTGAAAATAGAGATAAAACATTTTATTCAATAGTATGATCTGAAGAAATAATATGAAATAAAGTCTAGGAAAAAAGTATATCATTGCAGGAGGAGAATGTGATATGGGTTTCCGTGAATTCGAATAGAATTTGGATAATGTTATTTAGAAGTTTGATTTTATAGAAGTTTGTATAAAAAATAATAAGAATATTATATTTGAGATAATGAAAAAATAATTGAAATGCCTATGGGATAAATTTTGGAAAATGGATATTTATATTTTATGAGTTGTAGTGGAATTTATTACATGGTTTTTTTCTATTTGTTGAATGACTTATAAAAATTTGGACAACCACCCAATGAAAATGGTCCAGTTCATACCTCGTACATGTGGTAGGAGGCCTAAACCATGTGTGGGAGACAACTTATAGAGCTTGTTGGTGGATATAGAGCATGGATATGCTGAATAATTACATGGGAAGTCATAGTGGGAGATCATATCACTCGTAGTGTGTGCATAGTGGCATGCATGGGGGAAACTCATGCGACCCATCCCATGAATGTCTGTGTTTCATGTGTATGGATTCTGAAACTGATGCCAAATCAAAGTCTCAGTGGGAACTATATTTAATATTAAAGAGATTTATACTAGTCGAATAATCAACATGGGATGGGGGATGAGTGTTATTTTTCATGCATCTTAAAATGTGAATGAAATAAGGTGGGTCATTCGATTCATTTTTTCGCAACCATCTAGTTAACTTGGTTGTTTAATCTTATTCCCAAAGATTAACCTAGAAAGATCAAAACTATTGTACATGATATTAATGTATTTCACAACATTTAATCCATTTTCATGATTATATGATCAAGATATTGAGATAAAATAGACAAGAGGCCATACAAGCAATATTCATCTTGGAAGCATGAGATTATTCACAGAAGTTAACATTATAAAGAATGAAAATGAACTGTAGGGGTTGTTTATGAATCCAAAATTCATGGATGATATTGAACTTAAAAGGAGAATTAATTTAGCATCACATGAATGCGATAAATCATCATGAAGATGAGACACCATATTATTCGATGTTACATGATAAAAACAAAACCATGTTAAAAAATTGAAATTCCAAGATACTCATGTGATTTAAAACTTTCTTGACTCGACATTATTTTGGGGGAGTTTAATGTGGTGAAGCGCAACTGAGGTGGTGTAAAGTATCTTATGAATACCAAAAAACCATGAACACAGAGATATTCTATCTCTCCTATTTTGTTGGTGCTATAATTTTCCTCAAAGAAAATAGAGAATCTTCTCAATTTTATTTTCATGAAGGGAATAAGTAATCTATGAAACTCCTATTTCATGAATAGAAGACCTCATGAGTTTTTTGATGAATAAGAACCTACTGTGAGTCCAAGTTTGACACTTGAAGGAGAGAAGATCACATGATTCCATTTATATGAAGAATAAGATCCCATATACACTATATGCGATCTTCACATCTAGTCTTACATGAAGTTTGTGATACATTCCATGAAGCATACCAGATTCTGCAAATAAGAATAACCTATGTACTTAAACACTTATGATAACGAAGGGAAGACCTCAAAAACTTAAATATATTTAAAAGTAACAAAGGAAACATGAATCATATTCCTTTTATGAAGATAACATAGGAATATAATTCAGGTTCTTTTTGTTACACAATAGAAAACTATATGAATAGTGATGACTTTTTACACACACCTGCCTGAAGCTATGCATGCAGGTGGTCACCAATCAAATGAACATACATTAAAAACAATATCCTTTAAATACAATTATATTTAATTTCATTCAATGGATCATGAAGTGAAACATATATTATATAGAGAATAAAATAATAAGATAACATTTCAGGTGTTAGGTTATTGTGTAATTAAGTTGATATTTCTAAAAAGTGATTTAATTGAGTCATGAGAGATTATTCTTGTATAAAATAATACCAAAGAAATTTTTTTAATCACATGTACACATCATATTGAGGCTAGAAACATCATTAATAGAAGGATTATCTTCCTAAACATTTGATAATTGAGAATGAATGTAGTGTGTATTCTTCGGCCTTCAAAAAGTGCTAATTATTCTGATAGTTAGATGATATAGTAGGACCGATAAAAATGAAATACCTTTTTTATTACTTTGGTTTTCGAGGATCTATTATTTGAGAAATAATATATTACTCAATTTTATGCAGTGATATCCATGATCCAATTAAAATATATTATTTAGAAATTTGTTGAAAGATCCTTTTTGGATCTAGTTATACCAATATTAAAAACAAAATTATGAATTAGTGGTACTAGTATAGAAACGTCCATTGAAGAATTGGTGGTAACAATATATATAACTCTATATATATGTAGTGGATGATACCTTCATGAAACTTATGTGTGAGTTATACTAAACTTAGAGTCACTACAATCATTGTGATAAGAAATTCTATGAAACTACCATAGGTTGATCATGTAAGGGAGTATGATTTTTCATTGAGTTTGAACCATTTAAAATATCTACATGTTAATATTTATTTTAGTATATTCATTATATGATTATTTGATTTTTAGTTCATATATCAGATTCATTCCTCTTAACTTTGGTAGAAGTCCGAAAGTAATTGGGGAAAATTGAAAAAAAGCCAAAGTTAGTAAAATTTGGATACACTGATTCACCCCATCTCAATGTCCATACATGATACATATGGGATTTAAAAGTGTTAGTATTGGGTAGGCCTTCTTCTGATTGGATCAATGTTTTCCCCCTAGTTTCTTTACAAGGTTTATATGAAGTTTATATTTGAAGTTGATTTTGAAGTGCCTTAGGTGGAAGTATTATTCTTCACTCATATTAAAGAAATCACGATGGACTCTTAGAAGACTTTAGAAAATTGAAATAAAAGGGAATAAAATTGATTATGGAAAATATAAAATAAATAAATATCAATGATATTTTATAATTTTTTTTTGACTATGATACTTCTAAAAAACTAGCTCGAGCTGTGGATAGTAAAAGGAATATGAGTCTATCAAAACTATTGATGACTTCTTCTATAAATCTAAAATATAATTTTAAGATGTTCTTAATGAATTGGTTTCATATTTAATTTATTTTTTCAAGGAAATTATTGATGATAATGAATATATTGAAGAGGAAATTAATAAATTATAGTATTAACTAGGAAATAAATTCCAAATGCCCAATGCTCTCATAGACCTCATTTAAGATAAGGAATAATTTGCGACTCTTTGTAATGAAAATATTTCATAAAATTTAGAATAAATTCAAAGGATTTTTTATGAGAGAATCATGAGTAAACATGTTTTTTTGTGTACTAATACATGCACATAAATATTAATTCATTGCTTCCATGAATATGAGGGATGTTTAGATTGAAGAAAAAATAAATAAGGTTAAAAAGGTTGAAATTTTAGTGGAAGAAAATAACATGTTTCCTGAAGAGTATATTCATAAGATCTATGATATGGAAGTATCAATCAGATATAATATCATTGTCATGGAATCCCAATTGGATGTTAAATGTATAAGAATGAAATACCTTGATATGTCTTTAAATTAAGGTAGTAGACATCATGAATATCATATTATGAAAATAAAAAACGAATGGGATGGAATAATGAAATTAGTTGACAATGAAAAGTTTGAACTCAACATGAAATGAATTTTACAAGAGTTTAAGTTGTGAAATTTGAAGGAGGAACATTCTATAACCTCCCAAGTTGTTGAGAAGAATTATTCCACCAAAACATATAGACAGTCAGTCCCCAAAATGAATGTTTTCATGAAACAATTTGATGAGAGTCATGTATATAATGATAACCATATTGTTGGAAATAATAACTAAAAATTATATCTTGATCAACCTTATACAATATCATGGAATTATGTAAGCCATAAACTAGTTAAATCTATTTATATTAATGTAGTATCATCTACTATTAGAGGTTGAAAGAAAAAATCTAGGAAGATGTGGGTATATAAAAATAATCATAAATACAGAAAAACACCAAGGGAGGATTCTAGAAAGATAAAAATAATAACTCCCAAAATGATAATCCAAATAATAAAATTAAAATTTATAAACATCAAGTTACTAAATCTAGTTAGACTGGTACTACATGAAGAATACAATGATTCATTAGCGATAGTTGGTGTTGGTGGATGTTTGGACATCATGCTTATTTGTGTTGGAAAAATATGAAAATGTATTAAGACTATATAAGGACTACATTTAGTGATAGAAAATGTTAATTAATTAAGAAATCTTTTATAAAGAAGTATATTTCAAATAAAAAATGAATCTTTACACTATAAATAGATTCAAATGCCTTGAATATTTCTATGAGTGTTGTAATATATATGGTCACATATAAAATGAGTGATGGTATAAACTATTTAGGTATAAATAATATGAAAATATGAATAATGGTCTAAACGCATAAAAAAGATGATTAAAAATATACGATATCGAGTTATTTTGGTATATAAATAGGTGAATAAAGATTTTTAACAGATGAAAAGAACTAAATAAACCACTCATATTAAGATCATGAAAATGGATTCCAATAATGTAATTTCATCCAAGAAAATTTTCCTCTACTATTGAAAGTGAGGTCATAACATAGACCACTAAAATAGGCCATAGATATTAAAATGAATAGAAGAAATTTTAATTCAAGAAGAGAATAAATCTTAGAGAGAAAAAAGAAGATTAAAATGATTAAATATATCCCTAAATAATATTTTTAAATTTAACCCAATAAATATAGCTAAAAAACATTTAATAAGCCATGTTAAAGATCTAAAGTAGAATATTTTAAGAAACAATACCTTATTATTTGGCCTGATTATGTGGAATATATGAATAAATGAAAACAATTTGAAGATTAATAACCATCTAGTGAAAAGAAAAAAGGAAAATAGGTTGTTCAACATGAAAATGTTCTTTAATTTCATGATTAGTTTTCAAAAAATGAAAAATATAGTGTTTCAAAAACATTTTTTGGAAGGTCCAAACAAACTATGTATAATGTGATAAATTTTATAACACTTTTACCTACACAATAAGTGATACTGAAGATTAAAAAATCACTCGGGGAAGTTACTGCACAACTAGTAGATGTGAAGATAAATAATCCATATAAGACAAAGATGAATGAAATTAAATATTTGATGCTCTTTAATAAATACAAGAATATGAAATGCAAAGGGGAAACAATCATGAAGACTACCAGAAACTTTAGATATATTAAGAAAAGTGTCTCTGGGTTGAAAGAAAATACAGAGCCCTATTGCACTCATTAAGAAGCTCATAAGTGTTCTAGCTTATTCACTTACCTTTCTTCAAATATTAATGTGATTACATTGTAGAGAATTTAAGGTGAATATCAATCTCAAGAGTAGAAATGAATGAAATAAGTGGAAGACAACAAGTTGTAATGATTATACAATATCTGATAAAAACATGAT
The DNA here is from genome assembly GCA_963277665.1 of Viscum album. Classification (NCBI taxonomy): domain Eukaryota; kingdom Viridiplantae; phylum Streptophyta; class Magnoliopsida; order Santalales; family Viscaceae; genus Viscum; species Viscum album. Next base: position 74,252,211 of record OY728163.1, on the reverse strand, counting down.
TTTATTTCATAATGGAGGATCATTGACATGATCATCTTGAAGACTATATGATGAAATTGTCCACCACTTAAAATGAAGTGAGTTCACACCTTGAGGGGGAGAACACATAAAGGAGATTATATCAATGTTTTTTCCATGACCACATAGAAGTTTAGGTCATCTATATAGAAGTTTAAAATGGATGTAACCCAATTACACTTCTTAACCTTATCTTGATTAAATTATGTATTTGTATAAATGGGGAGTGTTGTTTGTTGAGTAAGCTCATAGAAAGTGGGATTAAATTATTTTTGTACTTTATTATTTATTTTTTGAGTGAAGTGTAGTCTATATATTTCTTGTAGAAAAATCAGTTTATACTTCCCCAAGGATGAAAACAATAAAAATTACATCACATGCCAAATCATTTAGTAGATAAAATTTATATATTATAGAAACCACTCTTGTTTTCTACGTTGGATTTTCCCATAGAGACTTAGAGTTGACTAGAGAATGGATCATTTCCATGTAAACTTGTGGTATCGTACACCTCATTACAAGTTTACCAAAGTAATCCTTTATATTTATTGTCAATAAGGGGGTAGGATATACATTGAATTTAATTAAGAAAATGGCATTGACAAAAAATACAAATAGAGAGATTGAAATGACCATATAAATAGTTTGTGAGTATGGCTGTATTTTTTTTCAATATATTATATGGAATCAAAGTCAATGTATGATGAAGCCCTCTATGGTTAGAAATTAATTATGGAAATAGAAATATGAAATTAATTTGATAAATATTGAAGAATGTTGGTGATGTTTCTTTTGGAGGATTATCATGAATTCATTGGATGTCATTTGGTAAGAAAATTCTCCATATTAAAGGTTATGATTATTATGTTGTTATTTAAATATAAAAAAGGCATGTGGTAATTAAAATTAGATATGAAATATTGTTTAAAATAGTGTGATGTTAATAAATAATATGAATTTAATGCCATGAAAAATTTATATCATTTCACGAGGATAATGTGAAATGGCTTTGAGTGAATTTAAAAAATTTGGAATATGTTATGAAGAAGATTGATTTGATTGAAGGTTATGCAAAAAAATATTCCATGATAAAAAGAATAAATAATTGATAAGGGTACATAATACATATTGGGAAATAGATATTTGTATTTAAGGATGTGTGGTGGAATTTCTTAATAGTTTTTTTACTAAGTGTTGAGTTGGTCTTATAACAATTTCACCAAAAACCCACAAGTACAAGGACTAGCTTAAATCCTACATGTGTTGGAGGAGTCCTCAACCATGAGGGGGATCCAGCTCACTGAGCTTACTAGTGCTGGTAGGGCATGGTTATATTAGAGTTCTTACATGGGATGGTGTGGTGGGTGAGCATAGTGCCAAAAATGATCATATAGTGTTGCACAAGGGGGAAATCTGTATGGCCCACCCCATGAATGTATGTGTGTATAGAGTGTTCAAGTTCTATCCATAGTGCTAGTTCGAAGGATCACAAGTAAATCATTGTAATATTAAGAAGTGAGAGAATTGTTGAAGAACTAATATAGGAAGAGAGATACACATTACTATTCATGGGTCTTAAAATTTTATTAAGAAAAGATGGGTTATTTGATCTGTTATATCACAGTCATCCACTCATCTTAGTTGCATTATCTTGTTCCCCATGCTTAACATAGAAATATTTACACTATTGAAAGTGATATTACGGCATGCCACAATTCTGACTCCATTCTCATGCATGTATGGATGAGATATCAAGGTCATTAATATGAGAAGCAATGCATGAAATCTTTAACTTACAAACATGTTATTATTTAATGAATTTGATATTCTTCCAAATGAAAATGATGTTTCAGAGGCTATTTGAGTATCAATAATTAATGAGTTAAATATTTAAAGGAGAATGTATTTATAATTGTATTCATGTGAGAAATCTTCGTGAAGTTGAGATAACTTATTTTTCTCAGTCATATGAGAAGAAGGAAACCATATTAAAAATTGAAATAATAAAAAACTTGACTGATTTAAAATATGATTTACCTGGCCTTATTTTTAGGGATTTGAATGAGGTGATGCACAAATTTGATGATTTGAACTAACTTATAAATACCGAAGCACCAATATAAGAGAGTTATAATAATGCTCATGATTTTTGAGAGATATCACTTTCCTTGAAGAAAATAGATCATCCGATCTATTTTATTTCCATAAAGTGAAGACAAATCCACAAAAATATTTTTTCATAAAGAGAAGATCCAACAAGGCTTTCTGTTTGCATGAAGAAGAACCTCATTTGATCACTAGTTGGATATACCAAGTAGATGAGATCAAAACATTCCATTTCAGTGAAGAATAATATCCCATTCACACTACATGTGATCTTTCCATCACATGTTGCAATGTTCCTATGACATTCTGTGAAGCATACCAGCTTTCATGAAGAATAATAACACTTGTACTTGAAATTTTTTGTAAAGGTTTAAAAGAACTTGTGTATTTACTTATATGTGAAAGAGACAGAGGAACCAAAAATCACATTTCTTCCACTAAAATAAAGGAGGAATATAATTTGGGTGTTTTTTTACATAATAGGGAACTATGAAAATAGTGTAGACAATGTACACACACCTGCCCAAAGTAGTGCATGCTTGTGATCTCGTATCGCATGTACATACATTGAAAAGACAATACTTTACATAAAAATAATTTGAATTTTATGTAATGGATCATGAAATGAAACATATATAATAAAGAACATAAATAATAATATAACATTTATTATTCTAGGGTTTTCTGTAATTAAGTTGATATTTCTATAAAGTGATTGAATTGAGGTGTGAAAGATTGTTTTTTCATGAAATAATACCAAATAAATCTTTTACCTCACATGAACACATCTAATTGAGGTTTAAAACTTCATTAATAGATAGAGTATCTTCCATATCATTTTATTATTTATTAATAAGTAATCTTTGATTATTTTATCTTCAACAAACACTGGTCATTCTGATAGTGAGTTGATATAGAAGGATCAAAAAGTATGAAATACCTTTTTATATTACTTAGGATGTCGAAGAAAGTTTTTTTGAGGAAGAAGATATTATTCAATTTTATGTAGTAAAATCCTTTATCTAATTTAAATATATTATTCATAAATGTTTTGGATGATCCTTTTATAAACTAGTGGTTCCATTAAAAACAACGTCACTGAAGAACTAGTTATACTAGTACAACTGACATCATTGAAGAATTGGTGGTTCTTGTATAAAATATTCAATTTCCGGGTAGTGGATGATATATAACAAAAATGTTTTCATGAATTGTACTGAACTTGTAATCACTATAATATTAGTGATAATAAAATTAATGAAACAACCAATGTTTGATCATGACAAGGAGTAACATTTCTTATTGAGGAAGAACATTATAAAACCTAAGTGAACTTCTCTTTCATTATGTATTTACATTACATGTGTATGTGATTATTGAGAGCACATATCAGATCAATTCCTCATAACCAGGGAAAATGTTTGAGAGTTATAGGGGATAATTGAAATGAAAGTAGAAAATATTATAAGTTGGGTACATAGATTCACCCCCCTCTCAGTGTCCCTACACGATTTATATGAGTTCTAAAAGTTTTTTTTATTATATTTGATTAGTGTTTTATTATTATTTATATAATTTAAATGGTAAATATATACCATTTATTTATGATACCATTGGAAATAGTTGTCGACTCTGGGTGATCCGGAGTGTGCTTCAGGTTTTGTGGCATGATAGTTTGGGTATAGTAGCCATGTACTTAGGTTGATATGGTGAAATATTACTTGCCTTTTGACATAGTTGGTAGAACCTGCCTAAAATCAATGAACATGGTTGTGGTGGAAAATTTAATATAATAAATTTCAATAAATATATATCAAGTGTATAAGGTTGATGACATAATTATGCATCTTTCTTGATGAGATATTAGGTGAAAAAAGGTCATATTACACAATGCATGTGTATAGAAAGGTTTTCTTTGATATGAATTATTCGTATCTATTTTGGGACCATGATGTTTTATTAGATAAAAATATTGCTTTATGATTTAGAATAACTACTATTAATATAAGGGCCTACAAGTTCAAACACTTCATGTATCCAAAATTTTCACATATTCAAATAATCTCTTTGTTGAGTTTACACATAAGGGAACATTATTTTAGGTTTAGAAATAAATGTTTTTTCTTTTATTAAAATGACATAGGTTATGGTATGAATCAATAAATAATGGTTTATACATACTTGAACCAGAAAATACAGTTCTATCAATCAATGATAAATCCATCCTACATGACTCATATAACACCCATCCATGAAACTTTAAGTTTGTTCATACAAAAGAAAAGTGATTAACTAACATAAAACAATAAGGGTATTTATACTCATCTGAGTTGAAACCCTTGGATATATATTGTGATTTTTTACCAGTTAAAATTACTAAATAAAATTTCAGTGTAAATGGATAAATGTTACTGAGCTTATATAATTTATCCACATTGATGTTTATAGACTATTTATAGTGGAAGAAAGGGATTTATTGTTGTAATTTATTAATTTTATAAATGAAACTAAAATACATGGTTATATATAATTAATAATATATAAGATGTTTCATTAAATATATTAATGTAATATCAAAATGAATTAGATAATAAAATTGGTAATAAGATAAAGCAACTTCACTCAAACTAAGGTAAAGATTATCTTAACCAGTTACACACTGATAACTCAAAGGAGTGTGGAATTGTTTAATAAATCAAACCTATTTATAGACCATAATGGAATAGTCTCAATTAGAGGAGGAATATCAACTTGATATAACTGTTGATATTGATGACAAGTCATGATAATATTTTATTAACCCTTTTGGTATATGATTTTAAAATATAGGCATATAAACTAAATAGGATTCCAATAAAAGTGTGGATGAGATTCCATATAGGTCATCGAATATAAAGAATCCTAGATTTCGACATAAATGTTTCTTGGGATATGAAGAATTTGTTAATACTATCCCAATGAAAAACTTTTATCATAGGGAACAAAGTGTATCTTTATAGTTTTTTCTAAGGAAATTAGAGTCTATGTTCTATATAACCCCTTAGATCAAAATGTAATTGTGGAATAAAAATCCATATTTCAGGATAAGGATCATATTTTTGAATAAAATTTTGTGAGAAAGGTATAATTTGATAAAGACAAGTCTCAGGATATATAGTACTTTTCATGTGTATAGACTCAATAAGAACTAGATGAAGATGTTCTAAAGACACAAGTACTGCACAGGTTCACCAAGGTGGTTAGAGAACTAGAGATATTTTTTTTCATGACACTATGTCGGGTAATAGATTATTCCTTAAGGATAGTGAACCCATTACCAACATGGAAATAGTAGATGGTAGAGATGATATCAAGTGATAATAGGCCATGAATTTTGAAATAGATTCAATGTACTAAAAATATGTTTTCAATTTGGTAGATCCTGTAGTTAATGTGAACAAAATTGGGAGTAATTTAGTATTCCAGAAAAATATAGACAAGGATGATAATGTAAATTCTTATAAATTATGATTGGTTGCTAAAGGTTTTAAGAAAAATCAAATAATAGATAATGAGTAAAAATGTTTAGTAGTTGGAATTTCGAAATCTATTAGAATTATTCTTTCTCTAAAAACATTATATGATTATGGGATCAGGTAAATGAATATAAAAATAGCCTTCCTGGATGAAAAATGGTAAATATGTATTTGTGACACCACTAGAGGGGTTATTATACCAAAAGATACCAATAAAATATTAAATCTATAAGATCCAATTATATATTGAATCAAGCAACATCATCATGGAATTTTCATTTTTTTGAGGCTATAATGGAATTTTGTTTTATTAAAAATGGATGGGATTCATGTGATTATGATGGGACCTTAGAAGACTAATGTACCCTCATAATGTGAATTGGAAAATGGGGAGCTGAAAAGTTCTCAATTGAGAGTGGTAAATATAATATTTTTCTTTACCCTAATATTTTTAGAACTCTAATAAAAATTATTCAATATAACATTGTCGTGTTTAGATAACTCTAAAAGTTCAAGTGTGTTATTATTTGTTTATTAATATGATTCATTCATGAGTTATGATGAAGGTTTAATATTTTTTTTACAACATGCTCACAGATAATTTGAAGGTTTATTAGAGTTTAGTCTGTTGTAAAGGAATTGTTTTTTCATGAGGATAAATAGACATTAACACAATGTGATGTTATTACACCACAATAAGCTAAAATAGAGGTAATATTTACTATTATCTTCGAATCAAGTGGTAATGAACATAAATTACAACATGATGGTTTCTTATAGAATTACTAGATTAATACAAGGTGAGTATTAAACCATATTAATATATTTAACATCCCAAATATTTAGACCAAATAATACTCGTGAACTATAAGAATTTATGGACATGTCATAATCATTTTATCCATTCCACAATTTTTATTAATAATTACAATGATAAATGAAATCAAAAAGACTAAAAGATCATTAAATTTGTTATGCTATAATAGAGTAAATGATGATACTTATTTTTTGGATCTCAATGAAGATTTAAAGAGATATAATCAAAGATTTTTATATATTGAGTCAACTGAGGATTACACTATAAGGTACAGTTATCACACCCTGATTATTTTGGTGGTTTTAAAAAATAAGTTTCAAAAATAGAATAGAAAACAAAAATTGGTATAGTCAATAATAACCATTATAGGATCATATGGAGAGTATTTTAACTAGGTTTGAGAAGAATAAAAATGGAACACACTTAATTCAATATCAAGAGGATCTTTATGAGGCTGTAAAATATTGATTAAATTGGGTATGGTTTTTTTAATCACTAATTTTATTGCTGTTTGTTAACATTTTAACACTAATAAACCTATATTCTTGTTGATATTAAGATAATAATGTGGATAATAGGCTCATAACTATCTGACACCAAGGATTAACCAATTTTTAAAAAGAATGTGTGAAAATTTTAAATCTCTTATGTCTCATGAGTTATATATATACATGTATATCTCATAACCACTAGGTTTAGTTTATAGATCTTATATTTAAATTGAATGGGAATAATTTATTTAAGAGTTGGTGTTCATTATAAGCACTGATTCAACCACTTTTTGTGGTTGTGCATCACTTACATAAGCCTCAAAATATGTATTAGAGTGCATTTGAGAAGTCCTAGATATTCCCAAAGATCTGATTTATTTCATATTGCTTATATATTCTGGTTGATTTTATATATAGATCATGAATTATATTAATAATAAGGGAGTTACTATGTTCAATGGAAAATTATTTTATCTTTGAAAAGATAGGATAGTTCCATATATTATATATCTTGTCTTGTACATTCTTGGAGTCACCAATAATGGTGTTTATATTCATAAATATAATAAAGATTAAAATTTATAATAAAAGAAGAATATTTAATCATATGGCAGATCACACAATCCAATACTTTTATACCTCTCTAAGAATTAGTTGACATGAGTCATGAACACTAAAACAATTACTGAAATTTCGATAAAAATATATGATATCCATTAGAGTGATAATGAAGTCAAATAATCGTTATTAAAATCATTTTAGGATCAATTTTAGGATACTTGAATGTGAAAAGAAGATTTCTCATCTTGGGTGAAATATTTTTAGTTTAATTTGAAGTTATAGAAAAGTTTTTAATGATTATATTATAGAAAAAAAGTTAATGAGAATACTTTCAAAAAACATTAATTAACTTTTTTCACTATTGTGGATAAATTCATGGATGAGTTTACCATTTATAAGACTAATAATATCTTAATTTACAAGGATATTATTAGGGGGATATCCTTGAAGAATAAATAAAGATACAAAATTAAAACCACATGCAAAAATTCAAATGGTTATAGAAACATTGAAACTAGGATGTCTCGTGTGGAAGAAACATATTAAAAGAATGATACCATGAATTTAAATGAGTTAATATAATTTTATCAAAATTTATTTCTTTGAGGAAATGTTAAATAATATAGAAACTACCTTTTAATTTATTTAAATATAAAACTATTAGAAATTTTGATCTATTTTCCCTGATATGGAAGAAGGTGATGGTGTGGATGTTTAACAAAAACATTATCTAGGAGAAAAAAGGTGGAAATTTTTCATAATATAGGTTGGTAACTTAAATTCAAACAAAAATACAACACATAAAATAAGTGTAACTTTATCTCAAAACATGATATGATATCTTCTTATAAGAAGAGGAAAATGGACGAAAAAGATTCTGGTAATGAAAGAATTAAAAATTTTATAGCCAAATAAAAATATTCCAGTGATACCTCTATTAAAGAATATTAATAAAATAAAAAATAATAAAATAATTATAAGAGGACACCAAAAGGGTTTTAATTTATAATGGATATCTTCTTGTGTTTAAAATAAAATTGAAATATTGAAAAATAAAATAACCCATTGAATACTGAGAATGATTTATTAAAAAAATCTATAATTATATAAAACTTCAAGGAAATTAATGTGATGAAATTTTAATTTTAAATGAATATGGGTAAATCAATTAAATCCTTGAATGAATATTCAAGATTCTTAAGTGTACTATAACAAAAATTGATTAATAAGAATGGTGAGGTGAAAACTATTGAGGTAAAGGTAGTCAAAGATGTAAATTCCATATAGGAATTTTAGTAAGTGGAGTTAATTAGTTATATAAAATGAGTTATATAATTATATAAGTCAATTATTTTATATCCTTATTCTACCAATTTTAACACCCTAATATTATAAAAGACCACTATTATTAATAGCGTCTACAACACACACCACAGATCTTAAACAAACCGTGAAATATTATTATTTAAATATTATATTTATATCCTACGAATTAAATTGGAGTGTATGAATAGGATTAAAGAAATATAATATATATAAAATTTATAATCAATAAAAATATATAGATTATTTCTTAGAAAATAATCACTCAATTTTTAGTAAAGTAAATTTATTCTTCAAAAATATGTTGTTTCAAAAAATTATATTGATTGAATTTTGTGATGAAATATTATAATTAATTTTCAAAAATGTTAAAAAATAAATTTATTAAAATAAAAATTATTTTTTAAATCATAATATTAAAATTATCTTAGGGTTAAATTTTGGGATTTTTCTGAAGATATTATTCTTTCAGCGAATAATGAAAATACAATTGTTTGTACATTTTGTTTATAAAACTATCATTTATTTTAATTTAATTGTTACATTATAGTTATAATTTGATAGAAAAAATTACATATTTATAATTTCTTAATAAATAATATAGTTAATTTCATATAAATAAACATTATACTTTATTTTGGTATAAGTTCATTTTTTCTGCTAAAAAATGCATCTTTTCTAAAAATAGTTTTTTCAATGCATTTTATAAATTTTTATTAAGAGTAAGTTTTATCAATTATATGAATTTAATTTGATAAAATGTTATTTCTTTTTATATCCATCAAGAAAAATTTAACCCATGGTGAATTTTTTAGATTTTTCGGGAGAAGTTTAATTATTGTTGAATAGTAAAAAACATAGTTTTTAAACAGTACAATATATTTTATGATATTCATAAGACATTAACATGATATAAAAATTCATTATACTTATTAAAAGATTAATATATGATAATATAATATAATTATCATAGAAAATAAATTCAATACAAATAAATTATAATTTATTTCATGATAAATATGAAAATCATTTTCACTGTTGATGCAGTGCCGACCCAACAGTAGAAAAGTAAAATTTTGTGTTATAAAGATAATATTTTAGAAAGAAGAAGTAATTTATATAATTGGTTAATAAATATGAAGTATTATTTATGATTTTTATGGATAAAAATGAATTATTATTTATATAATAAGTGAAATATCCAAATTCTTATACAATGCTTGTGCATGGATGAAAAAGTAAAAATAACATATTAAATAAGTTTCCATGACATATATGTGAGTAAATATACATATTTAACAAATATAAACGTTTATATTGAACTTTATTTAATTATTTATTTTATGGTAACTTATTTTCATTTTTTTTGTGATGATATAATTACCTAAAATGTTAATGAAATACTGAGACAATGCTTGTAAAAATAGGGGAAAATCAAGTAAATTATTATTAAAAACACAAAAAGTAATATTTTTTCGGTGAGTATGACAAACCATATCTTTAATACACCTTAATTATTGATTTATTACCTTAATTTACACATAATACAGCCCCAAAATATTGTGAGGCCTAGTGTCTTTTGGAAAATTAGGGTACATAACACAACAAATTACAAAATAAATTCAATTACATAAACATAAACTCTATGAAAGGCCCTTAGATTCTATAGATTATTGTAAAACCCCATGGGATTACCCAGGTATGTACAGAATAAAGGGTTATACATACATCCCTATAAGGGAATAATCAAATAATAACATGTTTAATGTAATACATGTGAGTAAATATGCACATTAATGAGATATAAAATGGGTGAGAATAAAAACCATGAACATTGAAGCATGATATACAATGATAACATGAAGTAAACATAAGAATTTGGCAACAATATAAAACATGGAATCATAAAATTAATTCAATCCTAACCTCCAATAATTCATTACTTAATGTACTTAGGATAAACTCTCATGAACCGTACATGGAGTCTCATGAGATAAAAACATTATCCAATGCATTAGAGGGATGTATAATTTCACACTCACCTATCACTTTCATATAATGTACTCGCATAAGTGCGCTACATATATCATACAAAATAATAATTAATTTCATCACTTTTAACCCCATAATTACGAATTAAGGGATATATACATGGAATTACCCAAATAATAAAGGGTATGTATAAATAGGTGAATATATTTGAGTGAAAATATGGATGGATATTCACTACACAAATGTTTGGCATGAAAAATCACTGGATAATTTTGGTAGCATAACAGGTGTACATAAAGGTTAATGAAATGAGATAATGTGAGTTAAATAGTTCAATCATCACTTGATAATAATAAGGTAGAAATGGGTGTTGTTTAAAAAGATATCCCAACTTTAATAATTTTAAATTAAAAGTAATAATATAAAGAAGGTACTTAAATAAAGAGTAGGACGAGAGGATGGATTACCTTGAGAGGGAACTTATAAAATCTTGGTTGGATATTCATAAGATATTGGGGGAATCTTGGTAGGGATATTGAGAGTGAATGGTAGTGTAAATTCATTCACCAAGGGTTTTGAGTGAAGAGGAATGAGAGGTTTGATGGGTTTATATTGAAAAATTGAGGGGAATTATTTATTAATTTATAAACATAGGATTTTTATTTTATATGATAAATTAATCTAAAAAATCCATACCATGGTTTTCCCATGCTTTATTCCAAATAAGAGTGTATTTAATTATTTTATAATTCCATGAACTGAAAACATTAAAATTTTCCCTTGGGGATGTGGAGGCGAGTCATGTTTATAAAGAGTTGATTTCAAGACATTAAAATATAATATAATTTTTAAAGGATTCATTAAAGGTTTATAAAATTAATAAAATAGAATACAAAGGTTACATTAAAGGGAAACTATAATTTTTTCTATGGACACTCTTTATAGTGTTTATTACAATAGTTTTGGGATTTTATGATGTCATAATGTGTACCATGTATTTATACCAAATTTAATTTAAACCCAAAAATTCACCTGTCTCCAAAAACTATGAAAAAATCACCATTATATAATTTATATGTTTTGATTTCAAAAATAATATTTATTTTATCGAAATAATTCAGTAAATTTTTTATTTTACATTTATAAGTAAAGATCATCATTTATTTAAAAAATATTTTTTTTGACAATAATGTTTTTCTCACCCTTATAAAATTACATTTAACTACGTGAAATTATTTTATCATTTATATTTAATAAATTTTATTGAATAATTTTTTTAAAAAATATTATTTATTTAAAAAATTAATGAATTCATCAAAAAGAGTGTCTTGATTGAAACTATATGTTTCTCAAAAATACAATTCGTGTTTCATTATATGAAAATCTATTTTTTTTCAAAATTATTATCTACTAATTTTAAAAATAATAATAAAAAAGAATAAATATAGTCCTTATTTTATTGAAATAAAATATAAAAATACATAGTGTTAGGATCTTGATACATAACAATTTATTACACAATTGAATTATCTAAGGGTAAGGTGTGCGGTGATGAAATTTTCATAGGGTGGTTCGATGAACATGGTTTGGGACATGATCTGTATGAGCTTGAACTTCTATTGTAAACAATTTTTATCCAGATTTAGTGGTTGAATCTTAGCATGGTATTAATTGATCGAAAGGCCCAACAATGCTATCTACCTCATAATCTCTGATAAATGGGCTTCATAGGGTATGATTCTACTAGGTGTGGCCATCACTTCTTCTATCTATATCAACTGGACTTTACCATAACCCTTAATAGTCTAATCTTAAAGGTTACTATACAAAAAATATATTATCAATGGTTTTGATTCTTAAAGGTCTTTTAAATACAATATGATATAACATATAATGGTCTAAAAGTCAAAGTAGTTCAGGTGCTTTAAATAATTTCATTTTTTAATATGGAATTTACTTATTTAAAAATGGGATTTCATTTATAAACGTTTAGGTAATTATATTCTTCCCTAGTTTAGAAATTTCACCGAAAAAAGTTTCATTCCATACAATAAAATAGATGCGGGTACTTCTGTTTCATCACCGCTTCCAGTTCCCATGTCATATCATTAAACATGTGGTTCCACCACAACACTTTCACCAGATGAATTATCTTGTTTCATAGTTATTTTTCTCTATATTTTAAGATCATCGCTGACTACTCCTTGTATGAAATAACATTCACCAATGGAACCACCTATGGATTCAGTATATGTGAGGGGTCTAGTATTTACATTCTTAATAGGGATACATGGAACACATCATGTACTTGAGAAAGTTTACGTAGGATTTATAGTCAATAATCCTCCACTATGATGATATCAGGGATATCAAAGGGGATTGTGTATCTAGGATTAAGCTTCCCATTCTTCCCAAACCTAATGAATTTATTTCATAGTTATATATTAAGGAATACTTTACCTACAACATAAAAATATTGATCATGTTGACAATTTTCTACATAGATTTTCTTTTAAATTTTTATACATTTAATATAACTCTAAATGATTTGAACCTTCTCTATATTCTCTTGGATAATATCCAGTCCCATTAGCTTTCTCTCTTCAACTTCATCTAGGAATATTTGAGTTTAACACCTCATCCCATAGAAATCCTTAGAAGGATCCATTTGAATGTTATAATGGAAATTTTATATATGGGAACACCACCAGGGGAATATTTTGTTACCAATATCCCTTGAAATCCATTTAACATGATCTTGGTATATCCTCAAGAGTTTTAATGGTCCTCTCATACTGACCATCATTCGAAGGGTGATAAGTAGTACTGAAACTCATCTTTGTTTCCAATTCTTGTTGAAGGATTCTAAAAAATCTTGAGGTAAACCTCAAATCTCGATTAGATATAATGGAGAGTGGAACTCCATTCATTTTTATCACTTCACTTAGAAATATCTTGGTTTTTTAGTAAAGAGATAAATCTTCCTTGATAGAAAAATAATGTGCTAAATTGCTAAGGTGATTAACTACCACCCATATGGTTCTATTGCCTTTAGATGTCTTGGGTAGTCCAATGGATAAATCCATGTTTTTGTTTTCCCATTCCTATATTTTTATAGGCAATGGTTTTATCGTACCCTTAGATGTATATCATTCCATATTGACTTATTGGCATACCAAGCATTGAAATTCAAATTCTGCAATTTACCTCGTATTCCACCAAATGTTTTGATTCAAATATGTATACATCTTAGTGTTTCCGGGATTAATTGATAAATATGAGATATTCACATCATCTAGAAGTTCCCTATTCATATCTGGTTTTAATGAGACACATATTCTAGTTCCAAACATTATAACTCCATATTTCTCAAAGTTGAACTCTGTAATATTCAATACCTTTTTCTATATCACCTCATCATCCTTATGGACCTCCTTGATCCTCTTAGAGAACGGGTGATTGAGAAGTTATTTGAGAAAGGTAGTGTAAATATACTTTTATTATTCCCAAATAAATCATTTCATTTTTAATAATATTGGATCCCTTTCAATCCCCTTCAAATATAGGTTTTCATGATCATTTTTACTCATAGCGCTTACCACTTTGTTAGCCTTCCCATTATTATAATGGATTGAACAATACTAGTCATTAAACGGTTCTAACCACCTTAATTGTAATAAACTAAGATCATTTTTTTGAATATATACTAGATGATTTTATGATCTGTATATATGTCACACCTTTCTACATAGAGATAATATTGAAAAATAATTAACATGAATATCCCTACAACCACTTATAGATCATGAATTAGGTATTTCTAATCATGGATATTTAATTTTAAGGATACATAAGATATAAATTTTTCATCTTCCATGAGTAAACAACCCAATTAATTTTTGGATTCATCACTATTGATCCAAATCCCTTCCCCTCTAGTGGGTAATATGAGTACAAATTCAATTATTAGAATCTTCTTCAACACTTTAATGATCTCTTGGTATTTATCAGTTTAAAGAAACATGAATCCCTTCCATGTTAGCATGATTAAGGGGCCTGATAATCCTAATAAGTTTCCTAAAAATAGTTGATAGTACCCAACAAATCTAAGAAAACTACTTATTTCCAACATAGATATTGGTCTTAGGAATCCTTAAATTGCCTCATTTTTTGAAGGATCCATTAATATCCTTTTGTTGGTGGTAATATTCCCTTGAAATATCCATTGATCCATACAAAACTCACATTTACCATATATAATGTAAAAAATTTCACTCCAAAAGGTCTTCAGTACAACATTCAAATGCTCCTAATATTACTCCATGCTTTTCGAGTAGATACAAACATCATATTCAGGTATAAAATTTATTCAAAATTATACCTCTAGGTTATGAATAATATGAGAAAATTATTTGGGGGAATAACTTAGTGTATTTCCTCACAAATGGCATGTCTTAAAGGATAGTATTTTCCTTCATTGTAATTATTTGTGAAAGATATGATTTCTCATAGAAAAATAATATCCATTATTAAGATGATGATACTAATGTAGATTTATACACCTCCTTGAAATTATAAATAATTGAAGGATGGTTCATGATACGAAGGGTGATTTACTTCTCTCATTAATTTATGTTTGATTTATATATTGAAATACAATACACACCTATAATTGTATAAAATTATACTAAAGGGAGTATCATACAATTTTTTGGGGAATTGAATCCCTAAATTTTTAAAGGGGATGAGCTAAATTCTTAGGATAAAACAATTGAACTATTTTAAATCATCATTAATAACTCAACTTATATATTTTGTGGCATCATTTGAAAAATTCTACTAAACATACATGATACCAAAGAATTAATAGAACTACAGTCACATAAGACATTTTAAGGCTCAATAATCGATGATAATACCACCTTTCACTATTTTATTCTATATGCAATCATTTACTTCTGAAAAAATTGATATAGGGATGATAATTTGTTAAATATTACACACCTACAAGAGAAACTTAAAAAAATTTAAGGGATAAATAAAAAATGACATATATCCCTTAACCTATAAATTTATAGGTTTCTATCGATGTTATTCACAATATATTTCATAATATTAAATCTTATTGGAATTTTGTTCCATTTATAATGATTCATAAATATCATGGGAATTTCCAAAAGCATATCCAATAGGAGTGTCCAAATTAGCGTGCAACAAGGACAATTTCTTTACACTAGGTGAAAATCAAGTCAAGCTTAATGAACCCTTTTTAGGGTTATTACCCCTAGGTAAAACTGTTCCAGATATACATCCACATATAGTATCATGACATGGAATTATTTTATTAGAAACCATTTACTCTATAATATATCAAAATATTTGTATGTTTTCCTATTTTTATTCTTATGACTAATTATTTCACTTGAGTTTTCTAATTCCAATACCTAAAAATAACTAGACTTTTCTCTAATACCAACTATGAAAACCCATATATTTAATATGTCTTAATCATTTATTTATTATATAATGGTACCCATAATTCAACTCTAGAAGATCATGATGCATATTTTATTTGGGAAATTAGATTACATAGAATAACAAATAGAAAAATAAATACAAGTAAATAAACCTAAACATCATAACATTCCCTTAGATTCTCTTGATTCTTACAAAACAACACACGATAACATGTAGATGTACATAAGAAGGGAGTTAGCTATAAAAACTAGTAAAGACATAATAAAATCATAACTTGATGAAACCAATACATGTGAGTAAATAGTCATATCAATGATGCATAAATGTTGAGAGAATAAAAATCACAAAAATTGAATCATACTATATGATAATAACATGACGACGATATAAAAATGTGGAAACAATATAAAACATGACATCATAAACACAATTCATGGAAACTTCAAAGACATAATAATATAGTGTTCTTAGGATTACCTCACATGAACCATACATGGAATATAATGAGGTAAAAAAAATACCCAAAGCATTGGACGTATATATAATTCTAGGCCCACCAATAACTTTCATATTATGTATATGCATAAGTGTGCCACATAGATGATACAACATAAGAGAAACATTCATCAATTTTAACCCCATTATTATGGAGTTTGGTTTATATACATAGAATTTACCAATAAGTAAGTGTAGGTACAAGTAGGTGGATACCCTTGAGTGCAAATGATTATGAATATTCACTATACAAATGTTTGCCATGAAACATCGTAAGATATTTTCAACAGCATAACGGGTGTACATTAAGGTTTATGGAAGGGTTAAATGAGATTTAAAGGGGTATATAATCATTTTTTAATCATAAATAAAATAATTGGAATGTGTATAAACATATACCATATTGAATAATTTAAAATAAAATGTAATAACATAAAGAAGGTGCTTGAATAAAAAAGAGAAGGAGAGGATCCCTTACCTTCAGAGGGCACTTTAATGATCTTGGGAGGAGCTTATTAAGAGCCTAAGGGAACATTGGGATGGATCTATAGATGTAAAGGTAGATTAAATTCATGGTAAAATGGTTTTTTGTGAAGATTAATTGAATATTGGGTGGGTTGATATAGAAAAATAGAGTGGAATTCATTATTAATTTCTAAACTCAGGGTTTTCACTCTATATGTTAAATTAACCCAAATCACAAAACATACCATAGTTTTTACCATGTTTTATTCCAAATAATAGTGAATTTAATTATATTATAAGTAAAATAACCTAACTCATTAAAATAGTATCCTTGGTTATGTGGAAATGATTCACATTTATAAATAATTGGTTTTAAAACCCTAAAATATAATATAGGTTTTGGAGGATTCGTTATGTTTTATAAAATTAATAAACTAAGATAAAATAATTATTTCAAAGGTAAAACATAATATATTTCATGGATACTCATTATGGTATTTATTACGTCACCAATATTTTATAATCTCATAATACATACCTTATATTTACACCGTATTTAATTTTGACCCAAAAATTTGACAATCTTTGAAAATTATGAAAAATTCAGCATTGGGTAATTTTGATGTGATGATTTCAAAATTAAAATTTATTTTATTCCAAAAATTTTCAAGATTTTATATTTTATACTTTTAAATCAAAATCCATGTTTATTTAAAAATACTTGACTTTTGACAATAATAGTTTTTTGACCCTTATAAAATTACATTTGACTTTAACAAATTATATTATAATTTATATTAAATAAAAATTATTTATGAATAATAAATTATTAAAATGTAATCAATTAAAAAATTATTTAATTCATAAAAAAAAGTTTCTTGATTGAAACTATATATTTCCTAAAAATACAATTTGGGTTTCATCATATCAAAATCTAATTTTTATAAAAATAATTTCCATTATTTAAAAAGTAATAACAAAAATAATAAAAATAATAATTATTTTATTGAAATAAAATATTAAAATTCATATTATTAGGGTTTAAGGATATCATCCTTTTCTAAACCATTGAATTACTTATAGGTAAGGTGTGCGATGGTGAAATATTATTAGGGTGGTTCGACGAACTTGGTATGGAACATGATCTTAATGAGATTGAACTTATTCCAAAAATAGTTTATCTCATGATTTATTTATTGAATCTAGACTTGGTATTACTAGAGGTAAAATAATAGGGATTCCATCTCCCTTGTAAACTTTGATAAATGGGATTCATAGGGTGGGATCCTACTGGTCGAGGCCATCTCTTCTTCCATCTGTGTTAATTGGACTTTATTGTAACCCTTAATAAACTAATGTTAATAGTTAATGTACAAAGACTACATTAAAAATGGTTATCATACATAAGTATTTTTTAAATTCAATAGTATATAACTTATAATGGTCCAAAAACCAAAGTAGTTCATGTGTTTTCAATAATTTCATTTCATAATAAATCATTTACTCATTTTAATGAGGAAATTCATTTATAGATGTTCAGGTTGTTATGGTGAGTTAAAGTGTCCCAATAATTTTTAGATAAATATTACATATTATGGTTGTGAAAAATATTTATATTTTATTTCCATTGTTTTCATGTTGTTTTCAAAGTCAAATTATGTGAATAGTTCTTAAAATTAATTTAATAGGGTTTTATATAAAATATATTTTATTAAATGATTTAAAAATTATAAACACTTAAAATAGTATAATTAATATGATAAATGGTATAAAATTTAATTTATTTTCCATTTAATATATAATTAGTTCCTTATAATTTATATTATAACCCTTTAATACTAAAAAGGTCATTACCATGGTTGAGGAGAAAATTGGTTAACCAAGAGGTTAAACAAAAAAGACAAGTCTTAAAGTGATATAAAACATATAAAATTTTGATTAGTATATTACATCACTACCAAATCCTCTTATATTGGATTCCATTTCATTTTGTAACCATTTTACATGAGTTAGAGACATATAATATTATAATGTTTCATGTATTTCCAAAAATGAGACTAATGGTATTTTATTATAAAAAATATTTTTTAAAAGATTTAAAATTAATAAAAAACATATAATATGTCATGTTAATTATATATGGTTGAAAATATAAACCATGACCTATTTATGGGTTACATTACCACTTATAGTAAATTTTTTGTCCCTTAAAGAGTAATAAACATTGATATCATGGAAATTGTCCAAAGGGTTAATGGGTAGTTAAAACTAAGTGATAAGGGTAAAAACCTACTAAATCATGTAACAAGTTTATTTTATGATATTATTTCGACTCATAATCATATTAGATTCTAATTATATTAATTGTTATCCATTTTTCAATGAAAATTAATTTATATTCATTTAATACATTATGTAATTCTTTGAGGGCCCCTCCCCTAACTTATAAAAGGGAATATCCTCTACATCATTATTCATAATGTTTGAGCAATATATACAAGACAATACATACCCTAATATCATAATTTATTCCTTACCTATATCTTATAGCTTATTTTATTTCTAAAATACTATCCTTTCATGTTTAAACCTATAACAAAAAGCCGGTTTCCCAATAAATAGGTATAACTCTTAACCTAGTACTTTCAAGTTTATTTATTATTATACCTATACTAAATCCATGGTATCCATTATAAAATAATTAATTCGACATAGAAAATATTATTATTTTTTTTATTATGATGATTGAACAAATGTTATCTACATTCTTTCCATCCTACGGAAATCGAAAACATCGCTCGTACGTACGTAAGACATACCGTTTCCACAAAGTAGTGTAATATGCTTTTTTCCATCATCATATTTCATGGATGGTTATTATGATGAGTTTAATGTTTAGAAATTATATTTATAAAATAATTATTCCTCTTTAATTATAATATCACATCTATCTTCATACCTTCCAATCCATTAGAAAATGACAACGTTGCTTGTGTGTACGTGTAGAGAATCACCTTTACGAAATGATGTGATTTTTTCATCATTTATGTTTTACTTGGATGGTGATAAGGGTATATTTAATGAATATATATATATTTATATAATACATATTATATAAAAATATTTCTATAAATTTTAATTATTATTTAACTTTATTTTGTTTAATCTTTTGAAAAGTGAAAACAACGTTCATGTGTACGTACGACATACGATCTCCATGAACGATAAAATTAATTTTTAAATATATAAATTTTATGGATTAAAAAATATATATATATATAACAAATATATATGATATTTATATAATTATTAAAATTATATATATTGTGTAACCAAGATGAAATTACAATTACTAGATCTACAGAACCAAAATTCTCTGAAAAAAACGAAAGACTTAACACCTCGAAACAACAATTTTAATAATGTTAAAATGTTATAATTGGATCATATATGATATTATAAGTATTTAAATGACTCATTTATTAAATTATAATAAATTATAATTTATTATATAATAGTTTAAATTGATTTAGAAGTAGTTCTATCTTGAGGTAAGATATTTTCATCTCCCTTTTACTTATATGAGAAATATTCATTATTCACCAATTATTTATTTTATATGGTGTATATACTACCCATGAATAAATTTTATGACTATTATCATTAAAATTATGGGATATACATATCTATATAAGGTTCCTTATTTCATAGGACCCATTATTCAAAAGTTACAAAAGTGGTAAGAGATTTATGTTACAATGTCACTGTTTATCAGAATTGCTTATGATTATGCTTCCTAATGATTAAATTTCTTGATATATCTTTAAATAATCACATGAGGTTTTATATCATTTAGTTATTTCTGGATATTACTTGTTTTCCTTTCATTTTACTCACTTTAAGAACTCAAGATAGTCGAAGAATTGTTTTTAATAAAATCTGACTTTATTTCCCTCTTCCATTGAAAATCCTTTTTCTTACATATTTATGTTTCCTAAAAATATTTTCTAGATTTTTTTACTATCATCCTATGATTGCTTAAATTTGGTCGTACCCTTGATTGATGTTTTTTAAAAATGGTTTAAAAGTAATATTCATTTCATTTTTAAATGAGGTACTTTTGACTTTTTACCGAAGATGTGAAAGGAATATTTGTTTTTACAAAGATGACATGAAACAATCTCCCACCATCAAAACTACTCAATACTTTAAATCTTACTTTTACATGTTTCCACGTTTGTTTTCAAAAATATATTTTTCGTACATTTTTTTTTATTTTTTTATTTTAAATAAGTTATTTCAAATGTGAAAAAGTTATTTTCATCATGAAATGTTTCAAGTGATTTGTTAGAGGAAGTTTCATCCATGTAGACATACTTTGATGTTACTTTTGATTTACTAGTTATATGATCTAATGATACCTTAGATTTTCATTATTTTTATGGATGATGATGATGATGATTTAAGGACGATTCTATAAAGCCCATTTCATTTCCATGGGATGATTAAGTTATGAAACCTGTTTCTTTTCTATGGGTTATACTATAATTAAATTATAAATTTTTTATAAAATCCATTTCCTTTTCATGGTTTATTATATGATGAAAATTTTATAATATTACAGAACACATATATATGATTATCATTATGTGATGGGTGACACCAAAATTATATACCCTTTCAATGAATTTGGTAAAGATGGTTATCTCTTGAGATAGTATGGACTGGAATAAGGAGTGAACCCAATTTATTAAGGGAATCTATCCACTATGATAGTATTGGGAGAGAACCTTGACTAATATTATGGAATTTGGAGTGAACCTAATACACTATCATAGTATTGGTTGTGAGGCTTGACTAATAGGGAAATTATTTTCTATGATTGTGAGTATTCCACAAACTTATGTCTTATGCCAATGATCTACCCTGATGGATCATGTTCTTTGATTCCCTAGGATTATTGTATTATGAGCTGCCAAAATTTATATTCTTATTAATGATTATGATCTATGATATTATGAGTATGGATTTCAAAATGTTAATCTCATGTTATCATACCCTTATTCTCATATTGTTGATATCTCCTTCATTTACCCTTACCGAGCATATGACCTCCCCCTTTATTATGTTTTATTTTTCCTAGGTTAGGAAGAAATTTTTTAATTACGATGTGTCTAAAAATGGTGATAATTATGAATAAATAAGTGGTAGATGATGTAGAGCTTTAATTAACCAGTTTTTTTTATATATCCAAGTTTCCAAAGACACAAAACCTTTACATTTCTGGCATGGTTCGTAATTTTATGTAATGAAATTTCATATAATATGATGTAGTGTTTATGTTTGAAAAGTATGGGTCACAATACAAAGATACATGGATAATTTTCCATGATTATATGAACCACTATTTTGGATAATCAATATTTTTTAAAAATGGTTACAACAACGATGACAAAGAAAATAATATGGTTTCTTCACCAAAGGAGAACACACTCATTGTTTTTCCATGTCATGGAACTAAAAATCATAAAATCAATGAGGTGTAGAATAATAACGATGATGAGACTTGTCTTAATTGAAAACAAATGGGAAAAAAGAAAATTTCTAATTTAGTAGAAGCCTGAATAAAATAATAAAGTCCAAATATTTTAAAAAAATAAAAGAGTATAATTTGAACAATAAAATTTCCAAAAATGATTTTGATTTAAATAAATATGTTGGTGTTATATATTGTTCAGCCACAAATCCTAGGTGTTCTATTAAAATAATTCACTCCCACAATCAAAGAGAGTCTATTAATCAAGTGGGAGTCAAAATAAATCTTTAAGAATCCAACCAAGAATACATCCAAAAGAGAAAGTGAAATTGAATTTCACTTTTTAATATCTTGAGAAAACTTGGGGGTGGAGTAATTAAAAAAGACATATAACTGAAAATTCTCTCATGATACTACATTGAAGATGAATGAAAATCCAAATAAACCAAGAGGAAGAGTAATCAATAATAGAAAATAGTATTTGTGGTGGCTTGAAAACCCATGAAAGGAGGAAATCCTTGGATACATGACACTGGATGATCATCGCACATGACTAGTAACAAATATATCATGAAGAATTTCCAAAGGGATTATGGATAAGCTATTATCTTTTAAAATTATGTATCACTACAATTTAAAGGAGTTATAAACACTAAAATTTTTAATACCAAATTTGAATATAGTTATAATATCTTTGTCGATGGGTTGAGGAATAATCTCTTGAGGTATTGTGACTTTGTGATAACGGTAGTGGGATAATCATCTAGAATTAATGGTTGTTTAATTAAGAGTATGAATGATGAAATAACTATCATGAAGGTATTTTGAATAAAAATTAATCTATTTTAGGTTCCTAATGATAAAAAATTTGTTGCATGAGTATAAAGGAGGAGAATGAGCATTGATAGAGAAGACTTATTAATTTGGGTCAAAAATGATATGGACTAACATATAAAATATTAATATGTGATAAGTCTACGAAATGTGATTCCTAAGAGGAGAATCACATGTGGTTTGTGTTGCAAAGTAAAGATGGTGAACCAGAGACACAATCTAGGGAGACGAAAACAAAGGAGCCTCTTGGGCTGATACACTCAAATTTATCTTTTCTGATGAGATTAAAATCAATCATCAAAGATAAGTATTTTTTTACTTTTATTGATGGTTTTACTTATATCAATTATGTTTATTTTATTTTGAGTAAATCCCAAGAAATTTAAAGGTATAAGAACTCTCGTAGTTGTGTTGAAAATCCAATGGGATGTGTTCTCAAAATATTTCAATCTAAAAATGGTTCTGGATTAAAGAATGTAGAATTTGAGGCATATCGTGATAATCATATAAAAAGGAATGGATATTGTTATATATGTACACCCTAATAAAATATGTTAGAAAAAAGGACAAACTATTGGTTTGTGGAAATAGTTAGAAGCATGTTAATATAGAATTGTACTTTAACCATAAATTTTTTCTGTATTCTCAATTAGTGATTATTCCAAAAACAATTGGTCAATATGCCTTATGTGATGTGGTTTGGGAATAATTGAAATTTAAAGATATTTAAAGTATTTAGTACCATGTGTTACATAAAAAATAAAAGGAATTGTTTTTGGAATGTTTGATGAGAGAGTTAATGAGGGGATATTTTTTTAGATACACACTCGTTATAAAAAGCTATCAGTTTATATAAATATAATTTGATGAAAATAAATGAAAAATATTATGGTATTATTTTCGAAAATCTTGGTTGATTAAAAATATCATTTCCTATAAATATTGATATTTTTGAATCATATGGATATTGTTATGGAAGGTATGGAATGAATTGGATCACAAAAAAAGGTTTTCATGATTCCCATGTTGATTCTAAAACTTATAGCTATGTGGAAGACTCAACGTAAGGAGGAAATAAGTTCTAAAAAGTTAAAAAAATACATAGACTAAAACAATAAATAGAGATAGAATCAAGGGTGTTCAAACCCAATATAAGAATGATGAATTCCAATCGTACCAGATTTCTTTCATAAGTTGAATTATAACAAACTGGTCCAGGTTAACTCAACACATCACTGAGGTCAGCTTTCTATAGGGCCCATGTTATGATCCTGATTACCATTGGATGGTGACTTGTTTAGGGTATCACAAGTGAACACATGGGAATTATTTCACACTAATGAAACACTAATATAAAAAATGGTTCAAACTGGGAACCCAAGATGAGGTCTCCTTAAATTGGAAGACCATGACCAAATAAACAATAAGATGTAAAAATAAATTCCAACAAGGTAGGGAATATTAAATATAAACAAACCCAAATTTTTTTTCAAATTTGTTCCCACATAAATGAAACAATTTTATGAAAATATTTTACAAACCACAAAGGAAATAAAACAGAAAAAAATCGGAGGTCATAAAGGCCAATACACCACCAAACCCAATATGTCAAATGAACCTAGAAGGTAAAATACACTATCACCACATGATCCTCAAGTCACCACCATGACCAACAATACCCACTGACCCAAGGAGAGTTGTAAGTAACCAAACCACAAGTCATAACCTGAGAACCTATAAAAAACATGAAGAAAACATACTCATCAATGTGAATATGTAGGATGTGATCCAAAGGATAGTAAGATACCACCATAATTCCACTAAATTCCATTTATAATGAAACCAATCTCACTAGTTTAAAATTAATAGGAAAAATAAGTTTTCTATTAATTTACACAAAATTGAAATAAATAAAAATTTCTGTATACCATTTCATAAAATGATATTTTTATAAAACATGCCTTATAGAGGTCTTAGTGAGGTAATTCCATTTAAAAATCCAACAATTAACTTTTTAAAATAACTTTTATTTCAAAAAGAAACAAATTAGACCCCTCTTTTCATTTTATGAAATCCATTTTGAAAAACCCATCACATGGTTTAAAATTATTTTTGTAAGGGACATTCAATAAGGTTTTCATTTAAAACAAATATCACTTTTACACTTTTAAAACTCAATACAGATGCACAAACACTTAAAAAATTGAGTAAAGGATAAGGAAAATCATAATAAAATGAAAATTCATGAAAAGTAATAAAAAAATACAACAATATAAAAATGAAATAATTTAATCTTTAATACGAAAACATAGATAAATGATACACCACGTAAGGTAAAAATAAAATATAAACAATTTTCATGACAATATAGAGTAAACAAGCATAAAATAGGATACATTCCATGAGGAAACCCTTAGTGACTAATGGAATAGGTACAAGACATGAAAAAATTGAACCAAATTCCAATGTGATAATGGTCACATAACTCATAACCTGAATTTCTCTAACCATCCTTATCAATGAAACCACCTAGCCAAGTCATAACACTCAACTATGCGAAACTACCCAGTGCATAAATCTGAACTAGTATAACCAAAATCCCTTGACTTCCCACTTTATATCCAAGGGTTCCTCATGCCATTTCAAAAAAAATTGGACCACTATGAAGATAAAATCAATCCCACAATGAACACAAAGTCCAAAGATAATATAATATGAAATTAACATACATCCCACATAAAAAAAAACACCCCCTTAAAATATGATCCCCATCCAAAACCCACATAACCATGAATCACAATTCATATAACTAACAAAACATATAGAAAATGGGAAATAATAGGGCATAACTAGGATTTAAATAATCAGTCAAACGAAATATGACATGGTTCCAATCAAACCTTATCTTTATGTATAAAAATTAAATTATTCAGAAATATCTTTTAAAAAACAATTAGAATACCAACACAATTCCAAGGGAAATCATACATAGCACAAAAATACAATCAGTGTTAACATATTTGGAAAATAATTTTCAAAATAACCCTTTGAAAGGAAGGAAAATTCTAGAAACACATAAGAAATCATCAAAGTTTTACATTCCTAATAAAATAAATTATTCAACCAAAGAAACCAAACCAAGAGTACATAGAACTCTTTTCAAAATTGGAAAGAGTTTGAAAACATGAACACCCAAATTTAAAAATTTGAATTGGCCCAAATCACCATGAACAAATTAATTTTATTAAAGAAAACCATAGATGTAATTTTATCAAATAATCAAAATTTAAAACACACTATCTTAAAAAAAAGTTCCGTCAAATCATAAAATTTACCTGTTTACCCATGGATAAACCCAACTGATCATAGAAACCCATTGAAAATTAAAATAAGATTTCATATACATCATTAATTTAATTTAAGAGAACATTTAAAACACCAAGAATCTATAAAACTATTTAATATAAGGGATCAGAATAGAAAGAAATACCTACAATGGTGTAACCATGTATGCTTCCTAAAAACTACCAAAAAAGGCCTCAAGTGGTGGCTCTCAACCATTATAAAAAAAATCCATAGTTATAACAATAATTTATAATGAAAGTACCCACTAATGGACACTAGGGTTTGATATGATTGAACAAAATGAATGAAACTTGAAAGGGAATGAAGGAAGATATCTTACCCTTCGACCTAGATGAGATACCACCAATAAAAACTCGAAATACACTTTTGAGTGTATTGGGAATAGAAGATAAGCTATTGGGAGGTTTCATAGATGAGGGGATCAAATGGGGGAGAGATAAGGTGATCAAAAAAATATAAACCACTAAAATTTACAAAAAATACCAAGTCTAAGTATGTAACATGGTTTTCTTGCATGATTCACCAAACTCTGCATAGTCCATGGAATCACTATTGTACCAAAAACCACAAGGGGAACATGGTTTCCACTACATGGTTTTATAAATTGTACGCTTAACCGTGTGACCCTCTAAAAGTTAAAAACCTCCAAAAATAACCATGAAACACCCCAAACTCAAGGAATAAATTAACCACAAAAATATAATTAAGATAATGGAATTTTAGGGTGTCATAATTCTCTTCACCATTCCATGTGTTCTTACTAGAAATTCATCCACAAGTTAGTTCAATCGATAGTTCAAGTATAACTCCTAGAAAGAAAATACCCCTCTACAGGGATAACTTCATATAATTGAAACCAATAACATGAGAAATGAGAATCCCACTGTTAGGGAAAAGAGCACAAAATTATTTATGGCCAACCAACCACCAAAACACTTTTAGTTCTAAATGTTGATTCCCCACAAAATTAGATGTTGGGATGACCAATCTTATAGTCTAATTTAAACTTGAAAACTCCAAAATACATACCTATCAACCCAGAAGTTATTTATAAGTCCCAAAATACACCAAAGGACAAATAACGCTAACCCCTGTGGAATATTTGAGGTTACAAGAGCTGAACACAATTATAAGTCCCAACCCAAATAAACCAGAAGAAAAACAATCATGAATTAGTGAAAAAATGGAGACTTCCCTTAGGTATCCCCAACATTTAGAATTATTATAGAATGGTAAAACAATAAACAAACACACACAAAAATAATTTTCAAAATGGAAAAATCACATTCGATTAACCATAAGTTACAATATCTAACACTAAAATGGCACAAACTTAAGAAATAACCAAATATCACCAAGATAACACCCTCCAAAAAATAGGGGAGACATCAAAAAACATTAAAATTATTCCACAAGAAATGATATGATTCTATCTACATGTTATAAAAAACACAGAGGGTAACTTGGGGCCCAACTCATGGAACACCCACTCCCAGTGATCCTGAAAGGAAACCTCAACCCAGTAGCTCTCAAGATCTACCTAGCAACTAAAATCTTATTACTATTACCCTATAAAAAACACAAGACATTCCCATTTCACCCACCAAAATAACATAAAATAATGGTTTAAACTATGTACAATGATAAAAAAGCATCAAAATTAGTAAGGAATGAATATAAAAAGAAAATAACATCCCAAAGGAACAACAACACTAGACAACATTCCATATCATTCTCACAATAGAAGACATGGGGTAAGACAACCCATATTTTAATACCTGTTAATTATTGATTTCTTACATAATGGTTCACATAATAAAATCCCAAAATGTCATGAATCTTAGTGTATTTTGGAAATTAGATAAATATAATAATAGATTTCAACATGAATATAGTAACATTATTGAAAACATAGTATGCCTATAAAATTGCATCATTATTCTAAAACTGCATGGGATAACCATAGGACATACATAAGAAATGGGTGAGATATAAAGCCTAGTAAGAAAATAAGAAAGTCACACCATAAGGTAAAGAAGTACATGTGATCCAAGAGGCATATCAAAGTAATATAAGATGGGTGAGAATCATAATCTTGAACTATGATGCCTGATATGATAGAATAAAGACAACATAGGAATGTAGAAACAACATAAAACATGGAATCATATACATAAGTCAAGGATAACCTCAATGAAAACCAAAAATAGTGTGATAATAATAAACTTATGTGCACTATACATACTCATGATATAAAATATTTTCCCAATTCATTTGAGGAATATGTAATTCTTGGTCAACCCATCACTTTCATATACTATTCATTCATAAGGGTCCCATATAGATCATACAACATAAGAACATATTTAATCAATATTAATCCAAAAATTAAAGAGTTTGGGCTATATACATGTAAATTAAAAATCAATTAAGGATAGGTACAAATATGGGAATACCCTTGAGTGTAAATGGATATGGGTATTCACTACACAAATGTTTGGAATGGAAAATAATTGGATAATTTTGATAGCATAACATGTGTATATAAAGGATTACAGATGGGATGAATGCGCTAAATTTGGGTATCACATTTCTTTAGAATCATTAGGATAGTAAGAGGGATGTGTAAAAAATTATATCCCAACATAAACAATTGGAAATAAAAATCCATGGAAAAAATAAGTTTATTGAATCAAGTGGGGAAGGAGAGGATCCGTAACCTTGAGTGGATGCTTATAAAATATCGGGAGGATCTTCTAAAGAGTTTGAAGTCACCTTGGTAAGAATACAGAGAGGTAATAGTGGATTAATTTCATTCTTAAAGACATTTTAATAAAATAAATGGAAGGTTGGGTGGGTTTCTGTAATACCCCAAGCTTCCATGATATGTTTCCTTTTTAATAATGCAATTGTTTGCGTTGTACGCAACTTGGAGTTTTAACACACCAAGACCAATCAAACTAGCCATTATGAATAGTAATACCAACTTTTTAAAAATTTATAAATTTTATTTTTCAAATTGGAATTCATTTTTTGATTCGGAATATCAAAAATATCTTAGGGTGAATTTTTGGTATTTTTCGGAATACTTTCAAATTTTGATAAATAGTTAAAAACACTGCGTTATTATTTAAAACCGCCTTTTTATTTAAATAATTAGTTATTTTATTTAAATATATATTAGGTAAAAATATATACATAATACCAATAAATTTTCAATGTAATTAATTATAGTTATTTTATAATAATATTAGATATATAAAATTTTATTGACTTTTTTACCGTCTTTTACCCACCTTCTAGGCACATTTGAAAATTTGCATTAAATGTAATTTTACCACTTCAATGATTTGAATTTCAAAAAATTGAGAGATACGATTGATATCAGTAATAAAAATTTGGTTCAATAAGATGAAAATAATTTTTTTGTGAATAGTAACTTTTGACTTGTATTTACCACGGTTAAAAGTAAATAGGGTAATTAAAGGTAAAAATGATATTATAATTATCCTAATAAATGTCCTAATTCTACTGGATACATGTATTTATATCCAAATAAAACTTAGTAATAAAATATTATCCTTTTTTCCTCTTGTATTAGATTAGGACATTTGTTATTATTTTATTTAAAGAAGAGTTAAAAGTGTTTAATTTAAAATTTAATAACTAAAAAATTTTCAATATAGGGTTAATTATAAGATAAATTCATCTAAAAATATTAATTATAAATATAATGATATTTCGTACACAATGATATTTTATTTATAATTTTTAGATGTCATCTAATTAAATTTATTTATGATACAATGATGATGCAGCAATTAACTTATTATTGAAATATTTAAAACTTGATATTATAAATATTAATAAAATTGTAAATTGAGACTTTTGATGAATTAAAATAACTTTATATTTTAATATGACATGGTAGGGTTGATTAAATAATTTTTTTGAAGTTATAAAGTTGTTATGACTTTCATAAAAACAAAATTTCAAATAGTGTCTAAATCATTGTAAATGAGTTTTTAAAATAAATACTATATTATTAATGATGTAATATTCCTAAATATATAAGGTTAGGAAAAAGGACTTAGATAAGGATATATATATTAATAATGAACCACTTGGGGTTATCTTGTGTTTTTATAGTAAGTTTATTAACCATTTATTATAATAATACAAGAATACCTAGTAAAAGTTAAACTATTTAGCTAAGAGTTAAATATAAATGATAAGGTTAATATGGTGACCTAAACGTATCTAAAACCAATTGGAAGAGATGTTTTCGACCCATACCCACATTATCCTAGAGATAAATAATTTGGGAGTGATTATAAACCGAATATGATTGTATAATAAAATAATATTTCAAGGGTTTCCTAAAGTGACCCTCACCTCTCTTATAAAAGGGTACTTCCCCTTCTCTCAAAATCACACCTCCAAATCCATTTTTCTTGGCCAAACCCAGCTCCAATACCCTAAAAACTATCCTAAATTATCCCTAGAGGACATAAATTGATCAGAAATCCAACTTAAGGAGCCCTTTTGTTCAAATCAAAAGGAAACACCCGAAGAAGAGGTAATAATTTAACCACCTCTTTCAAAGTTCCTTTCTTCTTCCACTTTCTCTTTCTTTGTTGTTTCCATACCAAAATAATAAATATACTAACTTATAAAAACTATGATGTTATTGTGAATATGTTACAACCATATTCATTATTATATGCATCCTATGAATGACAAGTCACCATACGTGCATGCGTACGACTTACCGTCTCCACGTCATGGTGTAGTTGGTTACTCAAACACTTCATTATTTGGATGGGTATAATAACGAGTATAACTGATTTAAATAATAAACATAACATGTTAATGATTATTTATATATTATATACCATCCAATTACATATGATTTCACTATAAATAGATTGGTATTGTCACACGTGGATACGTACGGATTATTGTCTCCACGAATGCGATGAGATTCATTCCCCACCGTAACCATTCAAGAATAAATTTCATTTTATAATTAAACAATAATGCTTAAGAACTTAATATCATTCTAGATATGAATCAAATACATCTTATCTATAAAAATAATGGATTACGTATCCAAGCATATAAAGGAAAACAAATCAGTTAACACCCAAAATAATAATAATACTGAAATATTATTAACAAAGAAATATTAGAAGATCATATATGATATCATATTTATGTATGTGGTTCTTTTATAATTTAATAACAATGATTTAAATATTATTAAGGAGGTTAATGTACCCTACACCAATGAAAATTACAAGTTAAGGGTTAATTCTACAATCTCTACATTATCCGAGGTTCTTTATACATTAGTATCTACTGGGACCTATTTATCATCCATATCTTTGTTTCTTACAAATGTATTTCAAAAAATTATTACTAACTCCTAGACTATAGGTTAATGTAATTTATACCCTTTTTTGAATTTTTATATAATGCTTATAATGGAATCTTTCTATCATTTTCCAAACAAGGTCCTTTACAACCATTTCAACAAAAGTAAGGAAAGAATGTTTTTTAACTTATATGACGAGTGAGGATATTTTACTCCATTATAAACCCTTCTAAGCATCACTTACAAGATTATAAGAATATTTTAAAAATAAATGTTTTCTTTTATAATTATGTGACTTTTAAATTATTTCAATATATAAATAGATATTTCTCTCAAATAGTTTTGATTTCATCTACATCAACCTCTTTGATGGATTTTACACTTGTTCGAAGTTGATTTATTATGATAAATTATCCCATATTGTATTGAAGGTTTTGTGATATGTTTGACTATGGGTGTGTTATTTTTATACCATTCATGGTTTATAGTTAAACTATTAACATTTCATATGCTAGTTTTAATACGAATGTTTATGTTACGTTTAAAAATTTTCATATGAGGAATGCATTGGACTTAGTAAGTGACGGGTGGAGTCCACTATAGCTCCTGGATGCATCGGTAGGTCTCATGAGACAAACTAGTGTCTTGGAATAAGGCCTTGACATATTATTTTTTTATTCATGGTACGAGGCCTTGACTATAGGGTTATGATGTCCGACATTATGCATTCCATCATTATGTAATTGGAAATTTACATTACATGTGATTATTCGACTAGTAGAATATCCATGTGAATAAGTAAATGGAATTAATTGATTTATCTTTTCCATATTATACTGAATTTTAAGTTTAAAAGGTTTGTGTTTTAGTCTTATACATTGCCTTAAATGTTTATGCTTATTTATGAAAGTTTCCGCTATATTATTATCCTTACTGAGCAAATGAGCTCACCCCTTTCTATGTTTCATTTTTCCCAAGATACACAGAAGTATATTATGACTTACCTGCAGGGATAGTCTAATGGATATGAACGTACTCAATGGAGAAAATGTTATTATTGTTTTTCATTTTATATTGTAATGTAAAACTTATGTATGTATTTAGTGTAAGGGTTGGTGTCCTGAGAACCAACTGTTTTGTACTTTGATTACATGAATATTAACTTATTATATATTGTTCAATGTTCTGTATGACTATAATATAATAATGTCCTGGAATATTTGTTGCATTAACAAGGTCATGGCAGATCCCCACTATGATTAGAACCTTGAAATGATATAACAATATTCTTAAATAAAGTTCTACAGTTGGATGACATACTATGATAGGACACATAGTATACAATCCATCATGTGCGAGTACTCGTAAGAAGACGAGACTCTCTCTCATGGAGTTCACACTTGGTAATCTCTAAGATAGGAGATTATGAGAACAGACCCACCAGTAGCAATTCCGCATGTCTTGGTGTCATCGGAAATTACTATCTTCGAGCATGTGTAATGGTCTTTAGATTGGAATATTATCATTAACTCATTTCATGACTCGTGCACTTAGATTTACTGATGAAAACCGTCACGCAGACAATTGGCGGGAAGTTGGGTATGTTGGGCGCGTCACAAGTGACATGTTATTAATGGATAAGTCGAGGAAGGATTTTTCCCTTCCATTTATGGAAGTTAATATCTTGGACCTTTGATTGAAATAGAACTGTCACATTAAATTCCATGGCCATGGTGTAAACGATGAGTTTATTTCAGGTAGTCAAAGAATGAAATATTAGGCATATAGGTTTATGACACTACCATGAAACCTTCTTGATGAGATATCGAGACAAATGGATTAAATTACACAGTAAGTGTTCGTATGAGGTGATACGTCAATGCGGCGTCAACTTCTTTCTCTTGGGTGCCTTGACCCGTTGCTAGACAGTAATCTTGGACTTTAGGCAAGCTCGCCTAATGCCAACGAGAATGAGGCCTAGAGGGTCAGACACTAAGTGTATTCAACTATCTCAAGTAGAATAAAGATTATTCCCAGACGTGGTTTAATAATTATTCAAGGAAGACTAACTCGTTTTAATGATGGAGGAAGAAGGAAATGAAAAACAAGATATACACGCCGTGTAGTGTTTCATGGACAACAAGTACATGCCGTTTATTAATAATTACATGTCGTGTAGTTTTCTTTATGGAAAGGAAATGACTAAATGAAAACAAGATATACACGCAGTGTAAATTGAATGTACACTCCATGCAGTTTTCAATGAAAAACAAGTGCACGTCGTGTATTTATTAATACACACCGTTTAGTTTTTCCAGTCGGGATTTTGAGGATATAATATTGTTTTAAATGATATTTATTATATTCAGTGTGGGAGAAAGTCAGGGAATTAATTATTCGACATGGGATTTAAAATAAGAGTCAATGAAATAAATAAAATTCATAATGCATTTATTTATTGCCATAATTCTACAACCTCAAACCTGATTATAAATATCCTCACAACCCAACTCTTTTCCTACCCAAACAGAACAATTCTGGAGAATTCATTCAAGCCCGAAAGAACCTCTTCCTCCAAGAACGCTCTAAAGACCGAGAGAGATCCTCTTCCATTGGATCAAGACGATCTAAGGCGGACAACAAAAGAAAAGGTTTCTCCACGCTAGCACCCGGAGAATCCTTTGGCGACATCCCGAGATATGAGATACACGTGTGGATCACTGCTAGAGGAATTCTACAGTTGGCTTCTGCGACGCAACGACGAATCACATCGGAACATGATCAAGAACATCAATGAAGAAAGAAAACCCAAAAGGTATTTCTTTGTAATTAAATAAATTAATTATAATCAACCTGTAACGATCCTTGTTTGTGATTCCGGGACAAACCTTCTTCTTTGTCTTTTTCTGTGATTCGATCTATGGAGACTGGCGTTTATCATCATATTGATCCCGGATTGATCATTTCTAATGACAAAAAGCAATGTGGGCACATCCACCCTTGCGCTTCCGCTGCGCCCGGAGCATTCATTTAGTACTTCCAAGGTTACTAAACTGATCAGTCTTTTAGGATTTGATCCCTTGTGATCATGCAATGTTATGTATTAATGCACTAAATCTGTGTAACTGGGGTTGGGGAATGACAGTTGGTATCAGAGGATGTTTGGTTCAAACCTTGCAAGCTAGATTTAGAAAAACTCTAATTAGATAACATTACCGAAGATGGACTTTGAGGATTAGTATAGAAGAACTTCCTAGAATTTTGGTAATGTAGAGATTTTGGGTATTTTCCAAGCAATACATCCCTGTCCAGATATGATCAGGTAGAGGATGCTCCGACATAGATGTACCTAGGAGTGAAAACTCCAACAAGGAGTTTTGGGATTGACTTGAGGTACCCTGGTAAATGACAACGGGACTTGCTGCACTCTTTGTTACGACACTCCCAAGGGATATTCCTAGGATACTTCATATTTTATTTACAAACCATTATGATGGATTTATGAGTACGTACCTCCTCAAAGAAAATATTTTTATGATTATATGTTATATCCATAAACTGTTCAATTTATTATAAGTGTTTTAAAAGTTTGGAATTATGTATTAAAATTCCTAAACTAATCTATTATATTCCATTGTTTAGAAATGGCACATAGTGGAAAGAATAAAAACCGTATCATCACATGTAATCCATGTAGGTATTTTCCTCATACTCAAGATAATTATAATAGAGCTGGTGATGCAACTGGTGTTGATCAACTTATCACCATATGAGGACAACTCACTTAGGTTATGAATAATAACCTTACCTCTATGGAGAACCCTAATCCATAACGTGGAGGATCAATGATAAACTGTTTCATGAAGAAAAAACCATCAAAATTACATGGGACTACAAATACATTTGTATCTAAGAAATGGATAAGTTCATTAGAGAAAATATTTCATGCTTTTTGGAGTAGCAAAAGGGAAAAAGTTTTCATGACAGTTTATCACCTCACAGGATATGTAGATCAATGGTGGTCATTAATTCAAAACCCAAATGAGGATTAAGAAGTATAAAATATGGAATGGAGAGAGTTTAAAGATCTTTTATTTGAAAAATAATTTCCTCATGAACATCGAGTGGATATGGAAAGATAATTTTTGAGTCTGAGGAAAAAGGAGGATGTGAATGTCGCAAAGTATGAGGCTAACTATACAAGGTTATCATGGCATGAAACAGATTATATATGTAACCCAAAGAGTATGATTTATCGATTATTCTATCAGTTAAAACCATTTCTCCATTTAGAATTAGTCTCACAATCCTTCTCATCATATAAAGATATTGTCTCATGTGCTATCAAGAGAGAAAAAGAATTTTATATGTCTTACGGTTTTAAAGCAAAGCATTAGAAGAAGAGATCTGCGGAACACTCTGGAAATGAAAATAAGGGGAATAAGGAAAAAGTTAAATATCCATCCTATGTTAAATGTGGGAAGAAACACCCTGGTACTTTCCCGAAGGGAATGAGAGTCTGTTACAAGTGTAGTGAAAAAGGCCACCAAGATCATAATTGTAACAGAAAGAAAGAGGTTGTCAATGTTGGATGCTACAATTGTAGTGAAATGTGGCATTATACAAATGAATTTCCTAAGCACCAAGTAAATATACCTCATAAAAGGCCAAGGGAGCAAGGCCAAGCTTATGGGATCACTACTTCTGAGGTTGAATCTCTGAATGACGTGGTGGTAGGTAATTTAATGGTTTCCTCAAATTTAGCCAATGATTTATTTGATTCTGGATCATCACATTGTTTTATATCTTCCTAGTTTTCTATGAAAATTATATATTTCCATTTTGATTTAAAAAATGAGTTTTCAGTCAAAACTTCTAAGGGAAGTATCATTGCAATAATGTATTGTGAATTAGTCTCCATTAGGGCATATAAATATTCTTTATTCGCTGATCCCATCATTATACCCATGATTGAATTTGATATAATCCTCGGTATGGATTGGATTTCAGACCACGATGATAAAATTTATTTTAAGAAGAAGGAGGTTACAATTTTCGATGATGATAAGGAGTACCTTATCATTAGAGCAGAAATGTTTCCACATGATTCTTATCTAGATCCACCCCAGTCCCTCAACTAAATTCAATTATTGGGGAGGAAGACAATGAAATAACTATGGGTGAGGAAAGGAATGTTCAAATAGAGTATGTTCCTATTGTGAAAGAAAATGTTGGTGTGTTTTCAGAGGATTTACTTGGATATCCACCAGAACGAGAAATTGAGTTTTCCATTGATTTAATTCCTTGTTCAAGACCCATATCGAAGACCCCTTATTGAATGGACACTGTGGAACTAGTGGAACTAAAGAAACAAATAGAGGAATTGAGTAATAAAATATTTATTCACCCTAGTGTTTCTCCACGGGGAGACCTCGTTCCTTTTGTTAAGAAGAAAGATGGATCTATGAGGTTGTGCAATGACTATAGGGAGATCAATGTTATAACAATAAAGAACAAGTATCCCCCACCTCGCATTGATGATTTATTCGACCAAATTCATGGAGCTCAATATTTTTCATTGATTGACCTTCGATCTGGATATCACCAGTTGTGTGTGAAGAAGGAAGACATTCTGAAGAAGGCATTTCGTACCAGGTATGAGAATTATGAGTTTAGAGTAATGCCTTTTGGATTTACTAATGTGCCCTTTGTTTTCATAGATCTAATGAATAGAGTTTTCAAGGAATATATTGATGATTTTGTAGTGGTATTTATTGATTATATATTGGTTTAATAAAAAATCTATGATTTTCATGAAAATCACTTGCACGCTATTCTAAAAACCCTCAGGAGAAATAAATTATATGGGAAGTTTAACAAGTGTGAATTCTAGCATCAGGAGATTTAGTTTCTTGTATATATTATCTATAAGGATGAAATCTCTATTGATCCTTCAAAGAAAAGAGAAATACAACAATGGATAACACCAATGAGTATAACTAAGGTACACAATTTTATTGGTTTGGCAGGTTATTATTAGAATTTCATCCAGAATTTTTCCCGATTGGAAAACCCATCAACCAAGCTCACGCGTAAGGGGGTTAAATTTTTTTGGACAGAAGAGTGTGAAGAATTTTTTGAAGAACTGAAGAAAATATTATTCAATGATCATATCTAGACTCTACCAATTTGGAATGATGGGTTTATTATTTATTGTGGTGCTTCAAAGAAAGGACATGGTTGTATCCTTATGCAGAATGATTGGGTTATTTCGTATATATCACAGTAGCTAAAAATACATGAAAAAAACTATCCCACTCATGATATTGAGTTAGTAGCTGTAATCTTTACTTTTTAGATATGGATACACTATCTATATGGTGAAAATGTGAGATATATACCGATTACAATAGTTTGAAGTATATTTTCTCACAAAACGAACTCAACTTGATGAAAATAAGATGGATTGAAGTACTCAATGATTATGATTGCACGATACACTAACACCAGGGGAAGGAAAATAATATAGAAGATACTTTTATCACAAATAATCATGGAGTTTTGAACAAGATAAAAGTTGAAAGTGATTTTATGTTCATGGATCTAGTAAAGATG
Source organism: Viscum album (assembly GCA_963277665.1). Lineage (NCBI taxonomy): Eukaryota > Viridiplantae > Streptophyta > Magnoliopsida > Santalales > Viscaceae > Viscum > Viscum album. The sequence goes on along the minus strand of OY728163.1, from coordinate 74,213,222 downwards.
GATATGGGAATAATCCTGGAAGGTGAAACATCAATACTTTTTAAAATGGTTGCTAAAAAATCTTTACTAGAAAGGATAAAAAGTTCTCAGACTGATGATGAGGAGTTTCACAAGAAAATTAAAGTTGTGAATGATGGGAGATTGATTGAAATTCTATATAAAGATGGAATTTTGAAATTTGGGAAGAGTCTTTGTGTTACTGATATACCTGCTCTTAAAAGATAATTATTGGATGATGCTCATAGCTCTAATTTCTCTATAAAGCATCATAGCACTATGATGCATAGAGATTTGAAGGAAAATTTTTGGTGGGACAACATGAAGTGGGATATTGCTGATTATATGTCAAGATGTATGGTTTATCAACAGGTTAAGTCTGGAAGACAAAATCCTATAGGAGTCATGCAACCACTTCCCATACCTGAGTGGAAATGAGATGATATTACGATGAACTTTTTCATGGGGCTACTAGAGACTCCTAGAAGGAATGGTGTAGTATGGGTTATTGTTGATTGTTTTAACAATTCATCACATTTTATTTCTATAAGAGAAGATTTACCACTTGAATGTTTAACAAGACTATATATTCACGAAGTTGTAAGACTTCATGGAGTACCCCTATCGATTTTTTCTGATTGTGATCCACCTTTTACATCTAGATTCTGAAAAAGTCTTTATAGGGCCTTGTATAATGAACTTCGTTTGATCACTTCCTACCACCCTCAAGCTGATGGACAAATAGAACAAACTTTTCAAACCTTAGAAGACATATTAAGATCTTTCTCACTTGACTTTCAAGGTATGTAGGATCAATATTTACCTCTGGTTGAATTTTCCTATAACAATATATTCCATTAAAGTATTTAGATGGCACCATATGAAGCATTATATGGAAATAGATGTCACACACCAACGTTTTGGGATGATGTTGGTAAAAGGTGACTCATAGAACCAGAACTTGATGAGGAAACAATTGAAAAGGTGAAAGTTATCCAAACCCACATCAAAGAATCTCAAAGTAGGCAAAAGATCTATGCTGATAACCGAAGGAAGGATTTATAATTTCAAGTAGGAGATCATGTTTTCTTGAAGGTATCTCTGTGGAAGGGTGTTATATGTTTCAATAAGAAGGGTAAATTGAGTCCTAGGTACATCAGACCTTTCAAAATTCTTGAATGAACTGCAGTTGTAGCTTATCATTTGGCAATGCCACTAAGTCTCTCCAAAGTTCATGATGTGTTCTATGTACCACTGTTGAGAAAATACACGCCTAACCCAATGCATGTACTCAACTATGAAGAAATAGAATTGGAACCTGACCTGTCTTATTGCGAAGATCCTATTCAAATTCTTGATACCAGAGAACAAGTGTTGAGAAACTTGACAACTCATCTGATGAACGTTATATGGAGAAATTATAAGATGGAAGATGCAACGTGGGAACCTGAGGAACTTATGATGAAGATCCACCTGAATATTTTTATGTAGTAATATTATAGAAATTTTGGGGACGAAATTATTTGAAGGAGGGGAGAATGTAACACCCCAAGCTTCTACGATACATTTCCATTTGAATAATACAATATCTTGTGTTGTACGCAACTTGGAGTTTTAACACACCACGACCAATCAAACTAGTCGTTATGAATAGCAATACCCAGTTTTTGAAATTTTATAAATTTTATTTTTCAAAATGGGATTCATTTTTGGATTCAGAATATCAAAAATATATTAGGGTTAATTTTTGGTATTTTTCTGAAAATTTTAAATATTTGATGAATAGTGAAAAACACTACGTTTTTGTTTAAAATAGACTTTTTATTTAAATAATTAGTTATTTTATTTAAATTTATATTAGATAAAAATAGATACATAATACCTATAAATTTTCAATGTAATTATTGGAAGTCATTTTATAATAATATTAGATATATAAAGATTTATTGAACTTTTTACCGTCTTTTACCCACTTTCTAGTCGCATTTTCAAATTTGCATTAAACGCAATTTTACCGCTTTTGTGCTTTGAATTTCAAAAATCTGAGAGACATGGTTGATATCAGTAAGTAAAATGTGGTTCAATAAGATGAAAGTAATTTATGGTGAACAGTAACTTTTGACTTTTATTTAACACAGTTATAAGTAAATAGGGTAATTAATGGTAAAAATGATATTATAATTACCCTAACACATGTCCTAATTCTATTGGATAAGTTTATTTCGACCAAAATCTATCTTAGGAATAAAATATTATCCTTTTGGTAAACTTGGATTAGATGAGGACATTTATTACAATTTTATTTAAAGAAGAGTTTAAAGTGTTTAATTCAATGTTTAATAACTAAACAATTATTAATATAGGGTTATAAATAAGATAAATTCGATTATAAATATTCATTGGAAAGATAAAAATATTTCATACATAATTGTATTTTATTTATAATTTTTAGACATTAAATGCTTAAATTTATTTATGACACAATGACAATGCAATAATTACCTTATTATTGAAACATTAAAAAATTGATATTATAAATATTAATATAATTGAATATTGAGACTTTTTAGGAATTTAACTAATTTTATAGGTTAATATTACATTTTAGGGTTGATTATATAAATTATGTTCGATGTTATACATTTTTTATGACTTTCACAAAAACAAAATATCAAATACTGTCAAAATCGACATAAATTAGTTTAAAAAAAATACTATATTATTAATTGATATAATATTCCTAAAAATATAAGGTTTGGACCAAAGAATTAGATAAGGTTATATATATTAATAATGAACCAATTGGTGTTCTCTTATATTTTTATAAGATGTTTATTAACCATTTATTATAATAATACAACAATATATGGAAAAGTTAAACTATTTAACTAAGAGTTAAATCTAAATTATAAAGTTAATATGGTGACCTAAACCTTTATAAAACCTATTGGGTGAGAGGTTTTAGACCCATACCCACCATATATTTGAAATAAATCATTTTTGAGCCATTATAAACTGAATATTATTGTATAATAAAATAATATTTCAAGCATTTTCTAAAGTGACCCTCACCTCTCTTATAAAAGGGTACTTCCCCTTCTCTCAAAATCACACCTCCAAAGACATTTGGATCAGCCAAAACCTACTCAAATACCCTACCAACTACCCTAAATTCTACCTTTAGGCCTTAATTTGATCATAAACCCAACATAAGGATCCATTTTAATCAAATCAAAAGGAAACACCCGAAGAAGAGGTAATAATTTCACCACCTCTTTCAATGTTCTTTTCTTCTTCCACTTCCCATTTCTTTGTTGTTTCCATACCAAAATAATAACTCCAGTAACATATACATATTGTGATATTATTATAAATATGGTACAACCATATTCATTATTTTATCCATCCTATTAATGGTAAGTCACCATACATGCATACGTACGACTTACCGTCTCTAGGCCGTGGTGTTGGTTGTTATTCAAACAATTCATTATTTGAATGGTTATAATAATAATTATTACTGCTGTAAATAATAAATATAACATGTTAAGGATTCTGTATATATGATATACCATCCAATTAAATATTATTTCACCATCAATATAATGCTATTGTCGATCGTGCGTACGTATCGTTACCGTCTCCATGAACGTGATGAGATTCATTCCCCATCATAACCATTCAAGAATAAATTTCATTTTATGATTAAAAAATAATTTTTAAGAAATTAAAATCATTATTTATATGAATCAAATACATATTATCCATAAAAAGGCTTACATAACCAATCATATAATGGAAAACTAATCAGTTAACACCTGAAACAATGATACTACCGAAATATTATTACCAAAAAAATATTAAAAGATAATATATGATATCATATTTATTTATTTGGTTCTTTTATAATTTAAAAACAATGATTTAACTATTATACACGAGGTTAACGTACCCTTGACCATGGAAAAGTACAAGGTAAGTGTTAATTCTACAATCTATTCATTATCTGAGTTTTTTTATACGTGAGTATCTACTGGGACCTCTTTATCATCCACATCCGTGTTTCTTAAAAATGTATTTCAAAACATTTTTAATAATCCATAAACTATGGTTTAAATTCATTTATACCTTTGTTTGAATTTTTATAGAATTTTTATAAAGGAATCTTTCTGTTGTTTTCCAAACAAGGTCCTTTACGACCTTTTCAACAAAAGTAAGGAAAGAAGGTTTTTTATCTTATACGGTGAGTGCAGCTATTTTCAACCATTATAACACCTTCTAATCTTCCCTTAAAATATTATAGGAATATTTTCAAAATAAATGTTTTTTTTATAATTATGTGACTTTTAAATTATTTCAAAATAGAAAGATATATTTATCTTAAATAGTTTTGATTTCATCTATATCTGCATCCTTTGATGTATTTTACACTTGTTTGAAGTAGATTTATTATGATAAAATCTCCCATATTATATTGATGGTTTTGTGATATGTTTTATTGTGGATGTGTTATTTTTATACCATTCATGGTTTATAGATAAAATATTAACATTTTGTATGCTAGTTTCAATACGAATGTTTATGTTATGTTTAAACCTTTTCATACGAGGAATGCATTGGACAAAGTAAGTGATGGGTGGAGCCATCTATAGCTCGTCGATGCATTGTTAGGTATCATGAGACAAACTAGTGTCTTGACACAAGGCCTTGAGAAAATCTTATTTGTAGTCTTAACATGAGTCCTTGATTATGTGGTTATGATATCCGAAATTATGCATTACATAATTATGAAATTGGCTATTGATATTACATGTGATTATTAAACTAGTATAAAATATATGTGAATAATTAAATGGTATTACTTGATTTATATTTTCCTTATTATGCTGAAAATTAAGTTTAAAAGGATTGTTTCTTAGTCTTATACAATGCCTTAAATGTTTATGCTTATTTATGAAAGTTTCCACTATATTGTTATCCTTACGGATCATCTGAGCTCACCCGTTTATATTTTTTATCTTTCTCAAGATGTGAAGAAGTATATTATGACTGATCTATATGGATAATCTAAGGGATATGAATGTGGTCAATGGAGGTAATTTTGTTTTTTTTTTCATTTTATAATGAAATACACAACATATGTATATATCTAGAACTTCCAAAGCTACTAAACTGATCGCTCTTTCGGGATTTGATCTCATGTGATCATGACAATGTTATGTAATAATGCACCGACTCTAGATCACTGGGATTGGGGCTTTACAGTATATATAGAAAAAGAGAGGATAATTATTTATTAATTTTCCGAACATTGGTTTTGGACCCCATATGATAAATTAATAAAAAACAACAGGATTACCTAGAATTTTTTGATGGTTTCTACCTAATAGGAGTTTTTTCCATTATTTTATAAGGATAAGAACCGAAAACATTAAAATAATTCCCTTTGTGATGTGGAAGTGATTCATTTTTATCAAGAATGGATTTTAAAACCTTTAAATATAAAATTGGTTTCGGAGGAATCAATAATGGTTTATTAAATTAATTATATACCCTCACAAAAAAAATATTTTAAACATAAAAAATAATTTTGGTGATGGATAATATTTATAGTTTTTATTTCATAACTGTGTGGGCTTTTATGATGTCATAATACACACTATATTTATATCGTATTTAATTTTGACCCAAAAATTAGCCTGTATTAGAAAATTTTAAAAAAATTACCATAAGATAAGTTGGACATGATGATTTCAAATATAATATTTATTTTATCCAAATAGTTCTCAATGTATGAGAATTTATAATTTTAAATAAAAAATCCACATTTGGTGAGAAATAATAGTTTCTTTGACAATAACAATTTTTTGACCCTTATAAAAATTATTGTTGACTTCATAAAATTATATAAAATTTAAATTTAATAAATATTATTTAATGAAATTATTTTATTAAAATATCATTTATTTCTAAAAAAATTGACTTCATTAAAATAGAGTATCATTATTGAAACTATTCATTTCCCAAAAATATGATTTATGTTTTATCATAGAAAAATATAAATAAAACTTCTTATCTAAAGTAGTATTAAAAAGGGATATATATAATCATTATTTTATTAAAAATAAAATCTAACATTTTATTCTTTTAGGGTATACATACATACCCATTTATTATACTAGAGAATTCCTTAAGGGTAAGGTGTGTGATGATGAGATTTTTATGGGGTGGTTCGACAAACATGCTTTGGGCTGTGATATTGATAATATTGAACTTCTCCCATAAATTGTTTTCCTCATTCTTCAGTTGTTCAATATAGCCTTTTTTTTCCAAGGGGAAATCCATGTGATACTATCTCCCTCAAAATTTCTAATAAATGGGCTTCATTGGGTATGATCCTACAGGTCGAGGTCATCACTTCCTTTGTCTATGTCGAATGGAATTTATCATAACCCTTAATATGCTGAAATTAATGGTAATTATACAATGGCTATATTTTCAATGTTTATAATGCTTAATGACCATCTAAATTTGAAAAATTATATAACATTCTAAAATAACAAAATTAGTGAAAGTTTTTTCTATAAATACATTACTTAATAATGTATTTATTCATTCCAAAATATAAATTCATTTAAAATAATTCCGGTAGTTACATGAGGTTTAAAAAATATATGAAATAAGGTCCCACAAAAAGAAATGATTATAAAATAGAGTACTCCCAAAACCACAAAAACATATTTGTACTCTCCTATGGAATAAATTCTACAAACCACTATATGTATCAATGTTAGGTTTGAGCCTTCTTCTTCTGAAATATTTTTCATCTTAAAAAACTTCGAAACATGACAAGAAAGACCACATTGATGACATGTATTTATAACTATTATACAATAGGATCAAATTTTCATTGACTTTCTAAACTAGAATCACATCATTGAATTTATCTTTCCACTAGCCAGATCTCATAAACAGACACCCGACGAGGTCAAAGAACAACTTATCATAGGTTTCCCTAATAAAAAAAGCCTTTTTAAATATTCCCTTATACATAAAATTCATAAAAGTAGCCAGGCTGGATTAGAGTACCAACGAGATGAGAACTAGACAGAGGCCTCTAGAAAAGATCCAAGTCTTCTTCAAATCATCTCTAACCAAATTGTAAGTGAAAGTGGAATGTACGTTTAAACATTAAATATAGTCTATCACTGAATGATCGCCCTAATGAACACTAAATAATTCAATAACTTTTGAAATTATCACTTCCGTGGGATAAAACCATTTGATAAAGGTAGTCGTGAAATATCCCAAAGGAAAAGCTCTGAATGACTGGGCATAGTTAGTGTGTTTCTAGCAATGAAAACCAAATCCTTTGAACAAAGGAGTAGTGCACCTTACCCTAGATGTATTAGGAGTCTATAGTAACTTGAATATCTCTTTGAACTTAGCCTGTAACTCTTCACGTCCTTTAATCCTAGTCCACCACTAACAATTAGTGTATGTCGATTAAAAAACTCTCACACCTGATACATGAGCAAATAAGAACAAGTAAATGCCACTCCATAAAGATTTTAGAATGATTTTAATGCTTGTAAGACCACATTAGGACCACTAGAATGACTACTTGAATGATTCCCTTCTTGACTTATCAATTCTTTTCTAGAGGTGACATTTTAAAACATCACCCAAACCACCATACTTAGTCAAACCATCACAAGACCAAAAAAGGGGAACATAATCGAAAATCAATGAAAACCACATCACAATGAACTCTTTATAAACCCATTTAAAAAATGCATAACAGTTTTTTCTTTCCAGTTTATAAAAGGTCACTTGGGTTCATAAGAAAACATTAATGTTCATTTTTAAAATCATAAAGAATTTATCCCAATAATAAAAAGTAACCCACACTATAAGAAAAACATAAATTAGAAACATTTTTTTATCATTAGTGACATTTTAAAAAGTTGGTAATTCATTTACAGATATTTCTAAAAAACATAGGTAACTGAGGTGACGTTAATTTCCAAAATTTATAAATTCTGTTAATTAGAGGCGTTTCTATTTTTTTCTGGAAATTAGTGACATTTATAGAAGTTGTAAATTAGCGACATTTAAAAGCTTCTCTAATTTGACACCCCATTTACTAATGTTTTTAGAAATATTAGGAAATTATTTCTAAAAAACATTGGTAAATGAGGTATTAAATACCTGACTTCCTTTTTAAAGTTTATAATTTTTTAATACACCAATTTTTTTTTAAAAAAATAATGTTTTTAACACATAACTACACCCTTATGTAACTTCTTTTAGACTCCACATGTGATGAGGGCCCTGTCCCTTCTATCCCTTCTCATCATACAAGACCCACCACCCTTGCTTCCCTATGCATGATGACTGCCTTACCCATAAAACGCATTCTGCCTATTGAACGGATTAAAACCCAGAACACATAGTCCACACATTGAATGACCAGACCAACTCCCCAAATCCAATTTTGTTAATAAAGTTTTATTATTTTCTATTGTTATATATATGAATAGATTTCAGTATTAAAAAATTAATTATATATTAGTATATATATAATTTTATATATCAATATACATATATTAATATATATATATATATATATATATATATATTTTATATATGTTTATATATATGAGTGTGTGTGTGTTTATATATATATATGTGGGTGTGTGGGTGTGTGTGTATAAATATATATGTATATGTATACATATATGTAATTATAATTATAAAGTTTAATTTTAATATATATGTATATATATATATATATATATAATTAGCCACGTTTTCTTAAAAACTGGAATAAATTTAAAATATATATGAAATTTTAAAAATATATGAAATTTTAAATATAGTAATACATATATATATATATACTTATATACTTATAGATTTATATATGTGTGTGAGTATTTATATATATAAATATATATGTATATGTGTGTGTTTATATATATATATATGTTTATATATGTGTGTGTGTTTATATTAATATATAAATATAGATATTAATATACAGTTACATCGATGCAAAGAAATGATCAATATTACCCATAAAACATTCAAGACACAAATACAGGAAAAAACTCGATGAGGCTCAAACTCGAGACCTCACTGAGACCCACATGGTAAGCTACCATTGAGCTACACCCAGACACACACACACTCACACAAACATACACATATTATTAGCAATGTTTTAATATACTAGTAAAAATGTAACTAAAATTTCCAAGTTTTCCTAAAAACATGGCTAAATTTAAAACACATGTGTGTTTATATATATAAATATATATATGTATTTAGATATATATATATGTGTGTGTGTGTTTGTATATATATATATATATGTGTGTGTGTGTGTGTGTTTATATATATATATACATCAATGTGGTGAAATGAACTATATTACCAATAAAAACATGCAACACACAAATAAAAGAAAGAACTTGATGAATCTCGAACTCAAGACCTCAACGAGACCCACAAGGGTAGCTACCATTGAGCTCGACCCGAAGGTATATATATACATATATCTGTGCGGTTATATGTATATATAAATATTATGATATTTCAATATATGTTAATGTATTTTTATATAAAAATAAATAAATATAAATATATACAAATATAATTATAAAATTTCACTTATATATATATTTAAATTGATATAATTATAATTATATATAATTAAAATTGATTTAAAATAGTGGTAAAAATGTCACTAATTTTTTCACGTTTAAAAATGTAGTTGTTTTAAAATTTAGTGGAGTATTTCAGAAAAAACATCGCTAAAATAACAATGTCTTTCTGAAAATATAGCTAAATTCGAAATTAATGATTTTTTGGAAAAACATAGCTAAAAACCATATTTAAATTCTAGTTTTTTGTAGTTACACCACTTGATAACTAACTTCCCCGCTAAAATACACACACCCAAAAAATTAATTTTTCATAAAGCAACACATTATTTACAAATTAAAACTATTCGAGAGATATTTCAAAAAATCCACCAAACATAAAACCCATGAAATTATTTTTTTTGAACCATTTTAACCCAAAATTTATTTCATACACTTAAATCACTTCTTCTAGAGTTCAAAAATCTTCAAAAAATGAAAGTCATGCATCAAAAACATGGTTTTCAAAATAATCCTAAATACAAAAATCCCAAAAAAATACTTTACAATTTTATCAAACAAGATTTAAAAATAAAAAATTTTCACATGATCACTCATAACAAGAATCATTAAAAAAATTTGGGAAGAAAATCATCGAAAGAGGGAATACAAAAAATTCCCAATTTTCTCCACCATGAGTGGTTTGGATGAACGAGTTGTTAAAACATCTAAAAACCATGAAAGTACCACATGAAGCTATCTAGAATGGTCTTCACAACATTTACATGGTTTGAAATACCATGAAACTTACTTGTGTTCCCCTAAGGTTTCCTCCAGTTTAATTTTGAAACAACGAATTTCCCTAGATATCTGATTGTGTATTCATACAACTCATAGGAGAACCAATCCACCTAAAAATATCTAAAAAATAAAAACTATAAATTGTGAATTCAATTGAAAAATCATGAACACCCATGGAAACCTGAAACTTAGCACAAGGAAGATTTTTACAAGCACTCCTCCACACCCATCACTCGAGCTCCAATAGTCCTAGCTATGTTCTACCATAAACCCCCAAATAAAAGAGCCTATAATACTATTTTGTAATGAACCATCCTGAGTTAACCCGACATGTCACTGGGGTCAGATTTCCATATGCCCCTATGCACATTCTCAATTTCACCATGTTGGCGACAAGAACTAGAGTATCATAAGTGAACACATGGAAACGATTTCACCTACAAAACATACAGAGTTAAATAATGTCTCCAACCAATAAGTCGACCTGAGGTATCCTTAAATAAGATGCCCATTCCAAATTAAATAAGCCGGTTGAAAAATAAAAATTACCGAAAAAATTTGTAATAAATATAAAGAAAACCAATGTTTTTGATAAACATTTTACAACATAAATGACACCATTTTATACAAAGATTTCACAAACCACACAAGAAACAAAAATGTTAAAAATCTAGAGTCTATAAAGGTTGATAAACTACTTAAAACAACATTTTAAATGAATCTGAAAGATAAAATCTTTTTTTATTCGAAGTGTGAGGCACTAGCTGTAGAGGCACTATGGCATGATATTGGTTTTTCCAAAATGGGGGACTTGGAATCGACAATCAAAGGATAATTTAACAGAATTTTGGATTCCTAAGAAAATAAAGGATGAGGAGAATACCCTAGTAAGTAAAAAATAAGACATTGCCTCTTTTATGTAATGTAACAACCTCCGGGACATGAGATTTTTAGAAGACAAATACACCGGGTGAAACAATCCAAAGGGAAATATCCACACCTTGTTCCACCTCGACCATTGCTTTAATAATTTAGGATCCTTTTCATCCAACCCAAATGAAATGGTTTATCTTCCTGTTCAATCCTCCTCTGATCAACCCCTATTCCTTTTTAACCTAGCTCCCAAATGAGAAGATAGTGGACACTTTTTCTTTTCTTGACACTGGACCTCTAATTATAGGTATTAATAGATGGGGTGCTCATCCTAGTCCATAAATATAAAGATAAAATAGTGGGTCAATTTCCCTAATAATATAAGTAATTTAAAGGGAGATCTGTAAACATGGAATAATAACCCCCCCACTCTCATGATTTTTAATCCATTAAGTCTGAGATTGAGAAAAATGAGAAAATACATAAAGATAGAGAGGATAGTAATATTTTTAGTATTATTTTCCATCAAAGTAGCCAGATAATAAATATTATCCTAGAATAATAATGTTTGGAATGTGATTATCCCATATCTACACAACTAAAAGTGGGATATAGAAACATGTCATATTTCTAAGATTGCACCAAGGTGAAAAGGAGGATAATCAGGCCTAATATTCTTAAAGAATATAGAACTTTCACTAGTGTTCTTGATGTGGTGGGAGGTATGGTTGAGTCCCACATTAAAATTTTACTTCCAAGTCCTAAACCTTGCATACATTATAGGTATCTGAGGGGAATTAGAGATCTATTTAATATTATTACTCACATGATGATTGAGAAAAACTACTCTATATTTTAAAACATCCTAGACAAGAAGGGGATATGGGAGTATCTTCTCACTCTTAAACCTAAAATCTCTCCTAGCCCTAATGACTTCATGGGATCTTTTTATGTGGCTTCTTGGAACCTCATTAAGAGAGAGCTCATGGAGGTGGTGAAAGACTGTTTTTTTGGATGTGGTATCCCTCAACTGGACTATGATACCACCCTTATCCGATTACTAAAAGTTAGATAAACCTTTTTATTGAGGTAGTAAAAACCCATTAGTATCCGAAAAGTTTCATATAAGGTTGTCGTTAGTGTTATCAATAGGAGAATCTCCCTACACCTTCACAACTAGATTTTCCAAGTGAATCATGGTTTTATTAAGGCTAGGTTCATCTAGTGTACTATAGTGTTATATAAAGTAATTTTTGTACACATTACTAAGAAATATAATTGTTCCAATAATGATATTAAAGTTATTATCACCACATCACCCTTAATCACCATGAGTGTCGACAACACTTCCTCTATGAAGAGAGGTAGCCTAAAAACCTATAGGTCATAACCTGAGAACCTATAGAAAACATGAAGAAAATATAACCTCTAATTTGAGTATATAGGGTGTGATCCAAAGGCCAGTAGGATACCACCATGAGTCCATTACTTTCATTTTATAAATAAACAAATTACACTAGTTTGAAATTAATAGTAAAGATAAATTTTCATTTCTTTTACACAAAGATAAAAAAACAATGCCTTATATCATTTCTTAAACAAAAATTTTATAAAACTCACCTTAATGATGAATTACCAAGGTAATTTATCTTTAAAGTACAACCATATCCATTTAAAAATAACTTTCATTTAAAAAAGAAAAAATTTGTACAACCTCTTTTCATTTTAAGGCACCCATTTTAAAAATAAACCATTACATGATTTAAAGTTTATTTCCAAAGGAACATTTTACAATGCTCGAGTTTAAAACCACAACCTGTTTTCACTTTTTAAAACTCAACACACACACAAAAACCACAAACATTAGTAAAGGAAAATGGGAAGCATAATAAAATTAAAATCCTGGAAAAGTTATTAAAAAATGACCACAATATCACATGGTAATTTTTAGAATTTTGATTTTGAAAAATAAATAACTAATACATCAAGTAATATTAATATATGATACAAGAAACTAAAATTATAATAAAAAATAAATAGGAATAACCTAAGATTCATATAATGAAAAAAATCCTTAAGGATTAATGGGATAATTACTAGAAATGAAAAAGCGGAACCAACTACTAACAGGTTAAGGGTCACATAACCTATAACCTCAATTACATTAACTATTCACATAAGTGACAACCCCATATCTTGGTCATGAAAATCAACAAGGGGATATTATCAGGTGCATAAATCTCAACTAGAATAGATAATTCCCCTTGAATCTATACTTAGTTGAAATGGGTTCCTCATGTCATAGTTAATTATTGTAGACCACTATCAGACCAATGTTAATCACATGTAAACAAAAAGAAAAAAAAATAATATAACATGTCAATAACAAACATATAAACTCTATCACACACCCCCTTAAAATATGATCCATGTAATGTCCCAACCTGAGGGCCACTAGTTGGTGCCTCGAGTTGGTTTGTTACATGAAATCAGGCATGTGACCCCATACTTCAGAGGCTTATGACTAGAAGTGAGGGTCTAATGAAACACATGAGGAGATTATACCGTCTTATCAGATTAAGTCACAGTAGATAAGAAAATAAATAATAGATAAACACAAAATATAATCACTCATTCCCAAAAAATAAACCCAAAACTAGGTACATTCCCACAACCAAATAGTAAATATGTCATGCCATGTCATACAGTTCCATGTGTAATGGAAACTCAAAATAAAAACATGCTGAAGAATACAAAAAAAGGTCCAAACACCAAGTACAATCCCCTAATCCATTATTGTCCTTTAACCCCAAATAAACCCTCTAGCACAGGGACTTTTCCCATATCATAAAAACCATAAAATTTGACCAGGTACCCAATGTCAACCCGAGCATAGTGTTAGTAAAATTCCGTAGTCCATGAACAATGGTTTCTACAAAAAATCCAATCAAATATAGTTTATGTAGAAGCGTGGTTAATAATGATAGAAAAATAAAATAGGTTACAACACTTATCATTCATTATATTAATTACCTTCATTCTAAATTCCATGTTTTACCCATTTTTCATAAAACTTGTTTCGGCCCATGATGGTCATCTGAACCATGTATAAAAAAGGGTCCAAGGTTGAAAGACATAGATCCTTAGTCCATGTATTTGAATGGGATTTAGAATGCTATGTCTGAAAATCAAAACCATGATATGGAACTCCATGTCCATACCCATTGTTTTAGGATCACCAGTCCATTACCCGAATAACTACTATGCATAGCGGTGCCTAGAGTATCAGTTTGGCCCACCCATGGGAATAGAGCATCAGTACAACATCCCACTACCATATACCACAATCACATAGTCTCATTATCTTTTTTTGGAGAAATATGGAGGTAGTGATTGTTTTATTATGAGAAACCAAAATATAAGAACCCAATAACATATAAGAAAAAAAGAAAAATCCCAAAGAAGAATTTAGCTACCTATGTTTTTCTTCAGTCATTCAGTGAGTATTCTTTCTTCTTCTCTAATTTCATTCCATGCAACCCTTCCACGACGATATCCTCGGCATATCTCTCTACCTATAAATGGAGGGAGATATTGAAGCCTTTTAAGTAGTGTATTCGCACCCGTGCTGTCTTAATCAGAGCTATCATCCGACCGCTCGTTGAATTTTTAGGAAAGTGACTCTTATCATAGGGGTCATCATCCCTTTAGCCTCTATTTCATCTGTTGAAGCAATCTCATGATTCTTAATAAGGGATCTCATATTTTTTACCTTGCATCTTAATGGAACCATCGATATATTGATCAGAGAAAGAGGTAGGGTTACCTTCAATAGGTTTCTCTACTACCACTTGAGTCATAACCAGAGACATCAACTTCTTTTATGAGACAAGTTGAAATTCCTCATTGTCTACAATGGATTTTTAAGAATAATGGAATGTTTTCAAAATAATATGAGTGTCATGTTTTAAAATTATCTTTTCCTTGTTACCTAAGGGAACCAACCTTTTATGTGAGAGTTGGAGATCATCTTATTTTTATATCTCATCTTCAATCAGTTTTTCAGATATCGAGTCATTATTTCTTACTTGCATATGACAATTCAACAAGTCGTAACTTTTACTATTGATATGAATATCATAACTTTATACATTGTCCTCTTCAAATAAGATGGAATTCCAAGAATTCTTCTTATTATTTGGAGTAGAGGCATAGACCTGAACATTTTTATCAACAATGGTTTGCTTGACTGCATCCTCAGGAACAACACACTATTATTATTTCTTTGGTTCTACATTATTAGAAGCAATGTTAGTTCCATAATAACTTTTATAAGGATTATCCTCAGGCTGCTACAACTAAGAAGGAAGATCAATCTTCTGAGAAGATGTGTTTTTATTATTCTTGAGATAGTTTATCATATCATGTCCTCAAAAATAGAAAAAGCTGCATATTTTGAAGCATCTATAGGTAGAATATTTATGACCTATAGCATTTCAGTACTTGCAAATTTTTTGTAATTTTTCATAAATAATCTTCAACTCAATCATATCATAATAAGTTGCATGCAATACCTTATCTACTAGTGTTGAACCCAGTTAAACCTCTACCAAGAAGCTGGAAAAGTTTCCAGATTGAGCTACTTCCATTTCCTTGTCAATTTTAATTGGTATACTAATCGACAATGCATTATCATATTCTCAATTTACATCATCAACCCATTTTATCATTTTAATACATTACAACCATTTATCACCTATTCCAAGACATTTATCCATGATGTCAAGCCCCATTAACCAATGATCACATTCATCCATTTACCCATCATCAATTACAAAACTCTTAAAAGTAATCCAAACATACAATATTTCCATGTTATCTGGTCAATCACATTTATCATTATTATTTTTTCATAACCCCCAATTTATCATTCAACAACCCAATCCTTCATGATCATGGGAGTGGTCCACCCCTTGGGTGTCCATAGGTATGGTCTATCTATCATCATCGGATCCCACATGGATTTCGAGTGGTTCAATTAATCAATCAATTATCCCAATTACCATTTCCTACCAAAGAGACCAAATGGAAAAAAAGAATGTACCACAACACCACTATATGCACCCAAATACACTCTAAATGGACAATAATTGAAGTAGAATCATCCCTTAGAATCTTGGGGGAAGGAGGTTCATCACCTAGGTTTCTATAGGGTGTAATGGAAAGAAAATTGTGTGAGATATCATAAAGAATAAGGATAAAAATTTGGAAATTCATAAACTTTAATGGGAAACATGGTTTGGATACACAGGTTGCCAAACTGAGTGCCAAATGTGTACCACCTCTATCCAAAGAGGGCCTAGGTCACACGGTCTCCTGGGTTCCCACATGATATGGAAAACCAAGCGATGGGCATGAAAAATGGATCTGTCTAAATTTGCATGGTTTGCATGCTCCCCTTTGCACGGTTTTTTAACCATGAAGCCTCATCCTACAGGAAGAATGGTTAATTAGTAAGGTTGCTACACACCACATTCCCTTATTAAAGAAGACTATATTCTTCCTCTTTATCATCCTGAAACCCTAAGACACCCCATATCATCCCATTATTCTCGGTAGTAAATCTATTAACCAAAAAGAAAAGAGTTCAATGGAAACATAAATGAAGTGTACCTCATTACAATTTCATGATATAACAACCTCTCTACTTTATAACGGATGGTCTTAGAGTTTCAATCCCAAGAATCACAAAATTTCCAAGGTAAAACTATCATGAAACCAGTCCTATATATCTGTCTCCCTCTCCCAAGATTCCTCTTGAACACTACCATGCTTCCACAACACACTGCCTAATGGTACAACCTTACCTCACAAAACATTCTAAATGTGATCTATAATACAAACCAAATACTTCTAAAAGGATGCATCAGCCTCAAGCCCATCATTATATAGAAAAATCACTTGATAAGGGTTGGGGTGATACTATTAAAGCTATGACATGTTAAGAACATCATTCATGCCCCTATACCACTGTGGAAGATTAAATCGATTCACCACTAGTATGATCCTCTCCACAATATTAAACGGTCACACATACTTGGGAACCAACTGGAAATATTTTTGAATTAGACGGTGGGCAAACCTTGGTGACACCTAAAGGAAGACACAATCACCCACTGCAAACTCAAGAGGATGACAATATTGATCATTATATGAATTATGTATTCTATGAGATGCAAATGTCTCCTACATGAGATTGAACCCCAAAAACATTGATTCCCTAGTTTTCATTCAACATAATAGGGATCAAATTATACTACCCTAGATATCCTCATATGGTTTCATATGAATAGTTTCTTGATAATTGTATTTAGGAAAACTCAAATAGAACCAAATGAATCTACAAAGATCCACCAAATTCAAGGAAACATGCCCTCAACATGTCTTCTATCACCTGAATAGTATGCTCAAATTTACCATCTATATTGAGGTGAAATGATATACTTAGAAGAAAACAGGTTCCAAGAAACTTTTACAAACTTTTCTAGATGTGAAAAGTGAACTGTGGATAAAAATATAAAATAATATTCCATGGAATTTAATCCAATACAACTATCTTTTAATCATTTAAGTCACCCAACTTGTCCATAGTAAAATTCTATCAAATCAGTAAGAAATTGGCCACTATTTTCAACTAATAGAAGTTACCCATATTGCACCATTCTTCCATGGAATCCTTGGAATACCTACAGAAAAGGCCATAGTGGCGTCACCCCACTTCCATTTCGGAATGAGGAATGGTTATAGCATACTAAACATATGTTGATACTTGAACTTCACCTACTGAAAGGTGTAACATCACACCACCAAACCTACAACATATTTCTTCATCCATGGACACAAATAATGTCTAAAAAGGTTACGATACATATTTGTTAAACTAAGATGTAACACTCATTTTGAGGATTCAAACTTACATATCATGTCCTACCGCAGACACGTGGGAACAAAAACATAACCTAGACTATAAATGATATCTTCATCCTCAATATTCTAGTCAGAAGTTAACTCCACAACTTCATGTCTTTCCCTCAAATCCAATAACTCTGGATCCTCATACTGCATCTCCTTGATATGGCTCGAATGTGTGGAATCAATTTAAAAATATGCAAGGGTCATATTTATCTATCCTTACTGAACCCCTATATACATATCAATGACAAGAACATCATATTATATCTAGAACTGGGCTCCTTAACTACTTGAGTCTATGACAATTGGATTAAATCATATACAAAAATATTTCCTTTCCTTACTATATAGTCCAACTCTAAATCGAAATATTGCATATAGTTGACCCATATTCACTATAGAATGTCTAAATACCATTTATAAAAGATGTTATTCCGGCTTTTATAGTTATTTTACATGATAAAACTCTCTCCCAACATGTAATTCCATCAACAATATTAAAAATAAACCACCATGACCAACTCAAGGTCATGTGTAGGGTAATTTCATTCATTTGAACACAATTGTTGAGTCCCATATGATATGAATCGATCTCCTTGCATCAAAACTAATCCAAGTCTAACCCCAGATGTATCACATAATAAGGTATGCTTCTTACCTAGATTGGGTAGGATCAAAATTGGAGTGGTAGTCAAGAACTTCTTTAGCTCCTAGAAGGAATTATCACTTGTTCTAGACTATTAGAACTTGAAACCAATAATGTTGAAAGAAATAAAATTCCTTGATGAATCTTTTGTAATATCCCACAAGACCCATAAATCTTCCGATTTCAAAAACATTCTTGGGATACTAAAAAGATATAACTTCTTTCACTTTTATGGGTCCACTGACACACCTTCCTTAGAGATGATGTGACCCAAGAAATGTTCCTTATCGATCCAGAAGCTACACTTGTGTATAATGGAATATTTATAATGCTCACTTAGTGTAATCAAGATGATGTCATGATGTTTGGCATGGTTTTCAGGATTCTGGGTGTACACCAAGATGTTTTACACAAAAATAAATTTGTACTGGTCAAGGTGAAGGTGTAATATTCAATTCATTAAGTTCATAAACATAGCAGAATCATTTTTCAATATGAAGTGCATCACAAAAATATCATACAAACCGTACCTAATTCTAAACCTGTTCGAAGTATGTCAGAAGGTAACACCCTTAGCTGATGAAACCCTAAACTCAAATCAATTTTAGAGAAGACATAAGAAACTTCATGATATTCAAAATGGTCATAGATACATGGAAGAGGATATTGGTTATTAATTGTCATCCAATTCAACTTTTGGTAATTGACACAGAAACAAAATGTACTATCAACCTTCTTAGAAAAAAACTAGAGATCTCCAAGGGGAAGAACTTAGAAAAACAAACCCTATATTCTCAAATTCTTCCAACTGAGTCTTGATTTCTTAATTCTATAGTAGTCCTATTCTATGTGGTGGAATGAAAATCTTCCCAACTCAAGGTAAAAACCCAATAGCGAGTTCAACATGTCTCTTGGGTGGGAAATCCACATAAATCCATTGGAAACACATCTTGAAACTATTCCACCACAAGAGGAAAGACACAATTCTATCATTATCTATCATCAAGAACATGGCATGCAACTCAGGCTATTATTTCACCTAACTACTGATGAATTAGACCTTAAGGTCCCGCATGGATATTCTATTCCCCTCAGTGAACATAAGTGTCACCATCAAGGGATGTGAACATTAACCTTCAGTGTTAACAGTTGATATGGGATCGATACAACACCATCCAATACATCCCTAATATCAAGTAAAAATATGACATCACAAATTGAAAAAGGTATGAATAGAAATAATACCCACCAACCTCTACAACACACTACTTACATTGTCAAATATTTTATTCTTTATTACACAATGGTATGTTAATAAACCTAACCCGACACATATGTTCCACTAATATACCGAAAAAATTCTCAAATTGAGCATATATAAAATAAAGAGAGTCCCTTGTATCAAATAAATCATTATCAATATTTTAGGATACAAGGATCACACCTCGAACAATTGATGGTGTATCCTTGTGACCTCTAGGTGTAGGATGTACTGCATGAAGTTAACCTTCCCATTTACCTTGGAATACAATATATCTTCTTATTTTTGTACTAACCTAGAGATAGGAATTATCTTTTCCTGTAGTAACACATCCCCCTCCTTGACTGGTATGGTCGATGGAACTCCAATCACTTAACTGATACGGAGTAGCTTACCCCATGTCGGTGCTCTGAACTTTCCTAGATCCTCCACCACAACCAATCTGCTAAGGGTTCCTACGGAAACTCTATATATGAATCATATTTCTACATGATCTAAATTTCAATAGTGTCCGTGGACACTGACCTCAAATGTGGATTGGCCTACCACACAAATAACACATGATTGAGCTACTCCCCTGGGTGAGGGGTCCACTTCTTTGACTACTATGTTTTCCACTAATCTAGTTGAAAATATCCCAATGGTGCGTCCTAATATTAAAATATATACTGCTAAAGATCCCCAATACAATTATTTTTCCTCCACAAAAAGCATTGTTGAGGTTACCTTCAAAAATGAGAGCTTGATCCACTACCTTAGAAAATCTTTTTAAGCAAAAGATATTCACATGGGACTGGATGTCACATCTAAGCCCATCCTAAAAGTTCATAGTCATAATCATCTCATATCCATCCAACGTCAGGGAAAAATGTTGTATATCTATGAACCAACCATCATAAATCATCACCATTGTGTTTCCCTACTTCATGAACATAAACTACTTAGCCTTCCTCTGGATCAAAATATTAGGGAAAAAATTATTCCAGGAACATCTCCTAGAATTCCTTAGATTCAATAAAATTCATCTAATAATTTTGATCCCGTATATCCCAATAAATCTTCACTAGTCCCCATAAAAAATAATTCTTCTTCATAACTCTCTTTTCATGTGGGGTCTCTAAGTGATCCATAATCTTCTGGATGGAATCAATCCAAAACTATGCTACTTCAGGTTCACCCTCACCAACAAACATTAGAGGGTGATATAGCTAGAACTCTCCTATCAAATAGGACATACTCAGCATATACCACCATGGGTATCACTCTGTAATCTGCAAAAAATTAGAAAATATCTCATTTAAATTATCCTTCCTTCTATTACCTAGAACCAATGGGGTTTCCTACTCTGTTACTAGAGGAGAATTCTTGGAAATACCCTCTTATCGCCCAACTAGTAGAAATTTTAATATTGGATTCTCTATAAAATTTCAAATACAAATCTAAAAACACATAACATAAGGTTTCAATAGTTTAAATAAAACAGGGCTCACTACTATCCACACACAACCAATTCCTTTTGCACTATACCAATGTACATGACCACAACTCTATCACTATCCTCAACCACCCCTAACCTGGTCCATTTCATAGAGGTTTAACCAAAACAAAATTTTAATTTATGCTAGATAACATTTTACCCACCCCAAAAACATATTTATATTATTTTACCAATTATTATAATTTATTAGGCACATTGTCCTAAAAGTTTCAATAAAATCAAGATGAATTTTCAATTTTCATAGCTGAACATAAGCCATTTTACCGTGTTTTTATAGCATGATTCATTTCATAGGTATACCAAGGTTCCTAGAATGACGTATATATATTTGACCTGATTTAATGTTGGGACACAAATTAAATTTAAATAATTAGTAACATCAAACTACAAGTGAATCACTCAAGGTGAAATAATATCCAACTATAACAAAAAATATCAAGAACATTTATACCACTATGGATACTTGGGTTTTCCACCATACATGCGTTAGATACTCCCATGAATGAACTCATTTCCAAGGATTTACACATCTTAGTATCCTATATACCATCCCCAAATAAAATAAATAAATAAAAATAATCTCTCTGATACCACTTTGTAACATCATCAACTGGGTTCCACTAACCAGTTCCATGAGTTGATTTATTACATGACCACAGGAATGCTTCCCCATACTCCATAGGTTACTGACTACAAGTGAGGGTCTAATGAAACACATGGGGAGACTGTACCCTCTTTATTTGAGAAACCCACAACATATAATATAAGAAAGAATAGATAGATAAAAAATACAATCATTCATTCCCAAAAAAGTTTCCAAAAAACGGTAACATGCCCACAAATGAATAGTGAATATGCCATACCATGTCATATAGTTCCAAGTGTAATGGAAACCAAAAATAAAGAAACACATAAGAATCCCCAAAATATGTCCCAACACCATGTCTGGTTCCCTCATCCATGCATGTCTCTAAGCCCTAAATCAACCATCTAGAATTGGTAAATTTCTCTTATCCTGACCTATAACCATGAAGTCTAATCGGGTACCCAATGGTACCTGAGTAGGGTGTGATTAGAAATCAGTAGGCCACCACCAATAATGCCTCCAAAATATCCAGTCAAATATAGTATATACAGAAGTGTAGGTAATAATGAAAGAAAAAATAGGTTACAACACTTAACAATCCTTAAAAATTACTTTAATTATCAATTTCATTTTTTACCCATTTTTCATCAAACCTACTCCAGCCTGTACCAGTCGTCTAAGTGATGTGTCAAAAGGGTCCCATGTTGGAAAACATGGATCCTCATTATATGAGACTGATCAGGATTAAAGATTCATTTTTGACCATCCCAACCATGATATGGAACACCATGTCTATACCCTTCTGTTCATGAGCATTTGTATAATCCTCGAATAACTACTATGCGTAGGGGTGCCCATAACATCATTGTAGCCCACCCATGAGAGTGGAACATCAATCTAACATCCAACTACCATATACCAAAATCACATAGGCTCATTATCACTAACCATTTCATTATAGAAAATGAAAAGGGTGAACCATTTCCATTTAATTACATTTCTATGGGTCTTTACCATCATCATGTTCTCAATTTCCAACATCAACCCATTTTTTCATTTTAACACATTATAACCATTTATCACATCTTCCAAAATATTAAAAAATGAGTTCATCCTTCATTAAAAAATTATCTTATAAATCAATTTACCCATTGTCAATTACTTAACTCTTCAAGTTAATACAAACACCCCATCCTACCATGTTACCAATTTAACCACACTTACCATTGGTTTAATATCATTATCCCCACAATTTATCATTAAATATCCCAATAATTGATGTTTAAGGGAGTGGTACACCCAATGGGTGTCCATAGGGATAGTCTATTTATTCTCATCAGATAACATGAGGATCAATAGGGGTTTAATTCACCAATAAATCAACCGAATTGCCATTTCTTACAAATGAAACCAAACAAACTACAAGAATTTACCAAAACAACACCTCATACACACTCAAATAGGGAATCAAGACTATTATATATTACATATAGAACACCTACCTCAAGTTTATAGATGAACACTTGCTTAACCTTATCCATTAATCTAGACTCAATCAACCTTCTAATACCAAACCTAGATGCTGATGGAAATTTAATTTTTTAGGGGTTTATATTGATATGAAGTAACACACATGACCTTTTCTATAAAATATAGTAAATTGGAGTGTTATAATTACCATAATATTTTATTCTCACCTAAAGACACTCTTAATAGCCAATAATCAATGGAGAATCATCCATTGGAAACTTGGTGATAGAGGTTCAACACCTAGGTTGTTGTAGGGTTAAATGGGGGGGGGGGAAATTAGGTGAGAGATCATAAATCCTCTAGGGGGATTTGGATATTCCTCATCTTTAATGAGGCACATGGTCTGGAAACACGGTTGTCTATACCATGTTCCAACTATGAACCACCTTCTATTCAAGGGGGTCCTGGGTCACACAGTTTCCAAGGAGGCCACACGGTTTGGAAAACCATGTGGTGGGCATGGAAAATGGCTCTATCCAAATTTTCACCGGTTTTAGGTGCCCCCTTGAATGGTTTGTTAACCATGAACCCTCCCCCTACGGGATGCAGGGTTAAGTTGAAAAGTTACTACTAACTGTGTTCCAACCATGTGAACTTCCCCAAAAAGATTCTTTTCATACTTTTTTTCATCCCAAACCCCTAGGATAATTCCTAGCATCCCCATATTCTCAAGAAATAATAGATTAACCAAAAAGAAAATAGTTTAACCAAAACCTTAACAGTGTGTACCTCATTATAAGTTCCGTATCTTACAAGGCCCTACAAAAAAATTATAAATATGAAAAAATAATTCATATAAATAATAGTACATTCACAAAACTATAAACAATGGGTAATAATGGGGATCAAATAGGGTGAAAAAAATAAATCATTTGACATCACATATGATTTCAATCAGGAATTCTCTTTATATAAAGATATGATATGCTTTGAAAATACATTTTAAAAAAAATTTATAACCCAAACACAATTCCAATGGAAATGAATAATTGAAAAAAAAGCACAATAAATTTTAAAAACTTTTGAAAGTACTTTTTAAAACCACCCTTTGAAAATAAGGAAAATTTCTAAAACACATAATAAATAATTAAAGAATTTAATACCTAATAGGATAAAGGGTTCAAATAAAGAAATAACCAAATTGGATTCACAACTATTTTCAGACTTATAAATATTTTAAAAACATGAACACCCCACTATAAAAATATTTAGTAGACTAAATCACCATAAACCTTTAATATTTCTTAATGAAAACTTGTAATTTTATAGAACACTTATAATTAATAGTACACCATTTTAAAAAAATGTTCCATTGAACCATAAAATTCACCCATTTTTCCTAAGTAGGAACCCAACCAATCATGGAAAACTTTTTACAGTTCAAACTAGATATCTTAAAAATCATTCATTTAATTCAAGAAATAATTTAAAATACTAATCATCTATGTAAATCATTAATAATAGGAATAAAAATTTAAACACAAACCTCTAATGATGAAACCTTGTCACCATTAATAAAAAACACCAGAAAAGTACTGAAGATGTGTCTCACAACCCTTAGAAACAAATAAATAGTAAAAAAGTCATAAAAAACAAAATCATCCACCCATGAACATTAAGGTTTGAGGTGATTAAGGAAAATGAAGGAAACCTACAATATAATGAAGGGTGATCTCTTAAACATTGATCTGGATAATATCCCACCATGAAAAGAAACTAAATAAAATTTAGAGGTGCTTGTGAAGATGATAGAAGCCCATAAAAGTCACCAAAGATGAGTGGGATGAAATGATTGATATATAAGGTGATACCATAATTAAATGAACTCAACATAAGAATATCCCAAATCCAAGAAGGATACATGGGTTTCTCACATGATTTATAAAGCCGTTCACTAACCATGTGAACACCACTATCCTGAAACTACATAAGACACCTAGTTTTCCTTCTAGGGTATCTTAAATTGTGTGATTAACCATGAATCATAAAAAAATGTCAAAAACATACAAAAAATATCCCCATGACATCCTAAAATCCATGAAGAAAATTACCAAATAAACATAATTAAGAAAATTAAATTTTTTGGAGTCACATGAACCACATAGTATTGATGATTCATTAAAACATGAAGATTGGATCACAATGATAATATAAGAGACAAATAAAAAAGAGAATAATGAAACTAGGGACTTTATGATTTATCCTAAATACAAGAATGTAATCAGGATGATGTGAGTTTTTAGAAATAAACATAATGATAAAGGCGAATTAATATAGAAAAAAATTCATCATCTATATAGGGGGTACTACTAAATTGAGGTTATTGAATTTGATGATAATTTTAATCTAGTTTTTTAGAATTAAATAATTTATAATTCTATTAGAATATCTTCTCAAAAGAAAAAAAAGGTGTTCCAAAAGTATGTGAAGTCAGGGTTATTGAATGATACACTTGACGAAGTGTTTTATATCCATCAAACACTAACTTTTTATTATTATTTCAAGATGGGAAATCCCTACACAGAACAAACCTAAGGAGGTATAATGTATTGGAGACAAAATGCATCTTCCACAAAAAAGTTACCACATGCATGTGGAAGAGACCCCAGCCTGGAAAACAAATAATTACGATCACCATTAGTAATTCCTAAGGTGAGGAAGTCAGCCACCATGTTCCCCTCACGCCATGTGTGACTAATAATCGCCTGTGGATCCAATAGACGTTTGCACTTACGAATGATGTAGACAATGTTACAAGGGATTTAGAACTTCCCCTCCAGCGAACCATGGAGGATATCCAAATCAATCTCAATCGATTCTAACTTAATGTTGTGAGAGTGAAAAAGCTCAATACCTTTCAGCATCTCGGAAGCTTCCACCATGATGGAATCTCCCGCTCCAAATCCATCAGTAAAGGCCAGAATCACTACCCCTTGGGGATCACGAACCACTCCCCCGCCCTCATAAAACCAGACACACATGACCCATCCACGTTCAGCTTCAACCCACTGCTCGGAGGATTCCACTTCACCCATCTGCCTCACCTGTTAGCATCCTCTAATGTGCGAGCAGTAGAATTACCTGCCATGAAAACTCTCAGTGTAGGAATATTCATCCATCCTTTGATTAGAAAAACCAATTCGACCGTGATGCACCTGGTTCTAACCATCACGTCCAGGAACGAGCGTGACATTTCCCCATGACGACTTTGGTTTTGGGTATTCCAGATGCTCCAACATCCCGCAAGAAGCAACACTGCCCGCGCCTTCTTCTCTGAAGCGTTATCTTTCGAACCCAAGAACCAAAGTTGATGAAATGTGGCAAGTGTGGCTGCCCGACTTCCGCACCCGAAAGACTCACCCAGGTAACTCCAGACTGTAGCCTCCCATTCACTGGCAAAGAACAGATGATCAACCGATTCCTCCTTGGAAGCAATACAGCAAAGACATTTAGATGCCAAAGAGATCCCTTTGTTCCTCACCTGTTCGTCTGTTAGGATAGCATTGTTCCAAATATGCCAAAAAAGAAAGTTGTATTTCACCGAAAGGTCACAACAATAAACCGTTCCACTCCATCGGTCGGGAATGCTATGGGCCGAAGACACAGAGCGGTACCGAAAAATGTTTCTATTATTTATAGTTGTGGTTATCATGATTTAATGTTGAATAATGCATTATATGAGATTAAAGAGGCATCGAAGAATTTAATTTATAAGTCTTGGTAGATTTTTGTAGACCCTAATGGGGGGGGGGGGTAAATCAAGCATCGACAGATCTTTTACCAAATTCCAAAATCTCAAATTGTATTTTAAAACATTTTGGTCTTGAAACACTACCACGTTTTAAAATGTATGTTGACATATTTGTATTTTCTTGATCACATACACCACAAGAAATTAATTTAAATTATTAAATAATGACACATTTGTTTTTACAATGTTCATCATTAATTTTGGAAACCTACAACTTCTTGTACTAGAGATGTTAGATTCATATATTTTCCACTATAATATTATTATAGAAGAATAATGGGTTGTATATGGATTATCCTAAAATATGGTTCACCATATTATGAAGGTGATGTAACCATATTATAGAGGTGATTGTTCATAATATTACACATGTGAACTATACTGCATCATTTAGATTGTTTATATTGTCATTGTACTAGTTTTTAGCTTCCATCCTCTTCTTTAAGAAGATCACAACACTACAAAAGGACATCAATATAGGTAAAAAAATCTGATTTTATTTCTCAATAAGAAACAATTTTTGATTACCTTAATGTCATCAAGAACTTATCATAAAACTCAGTGTCTCCTCCTATGCATAACTTCCCAAATATTCATCTTGTATTCTTACTGGATTCTTAATTCAAAATTCAATTATACAACTTTTGATAATCTTAACTGCCTAGTAACAATCAATATCATAGATTATCGGAATATTTATTAGCGATTGAAACATAGAAACATAGGATTGTTCTTATTCACTACATGCACACACTTAATGAAACACCAATAAAAATTATAATATATTTTCCATTTAAATAGGTACTATGTTGAATATTTTTTTTCACATGAAATACCAAACTAAAACGAACTATGATTCCTTTTATTGAGATAAAATACAACAATATAAGAAAATAAATTATGATAATGTAATATGAAACATCCTTAAGAAAAGTATAAGAAGAATTAAGACATAAGAAAATAAAATAACCCCAGACATGTAATCATTATCCTCATAGTTTATGTTGAAGAACATCACCCTCATTAAAAATATAGAAATATGGAAGAGAATTAGAAATATAATATAGATGTGGAGAGATAAATAAATAAATAAGATTAATTATTCTAAAGAATATATATATAAATATATATAGGATTAAAATATAACCATTATATATATGGTCATTTGAAATATGGCCATTGGAAATATGACTATTATAAATATGGTCATTGGATATACGGTCATGGGTATGCATGTATCCAATAAGTTTGTTGAAATTGTTGGATATATTGTCGTTGAGGCTAAACCTTATCAAAATATCAGTGTGATATTATTTAGTTTTAGTATCTGTATTTCACATCAAATAAATTGGTGAGGGTGAGTTATAATGATCCATAAATCCAAACCGATTATTTAGTTTCAATTAACTTAAAAGAAATAATAAATTTAATTTGATATTAATCCAAAAAAATTATGTCACCCCTGATTCACCCCCATCTTAGGGAGACAACATAATCCTATGAGACTATCAATTTGTATCTAAGGGTAGATTCCATCTTGTTAAAACTATAAGTTTTTATCTCATTTTATTTTAACCAATATATATGAATTGGTTATTTCTATAATTTCAAAAAATAAATATTTCAGAAGATAAGGATGTTGAAGATTTAGTTTCTATCTAAGTTTCAAAGGTGGATCTTTCATAATTTCAAAATATTATTTATAAGATGAAGATAACAACACATTCTATTTATAATAAAAATTTAATTATTAGAATAAACATTAAAGAATCAATAAAAAAGGAATCTAAGAAGTTATGAAAGTTATCCACTTGAGAATATCAGAAGAAGGATCCATTACTACTTGAAGTTAAGGTGAGTGGGAACTATTCTATTAAAACTGATAAAATAAATCCTCTTGAAGAAGAAGAATGTTCAAGATATGATTATTTTGAGTCAATTGAATATATTGATAAACTATATAAAAATGTTAAAGATGTATTAAATAAATTTACTTTAGAAGTTGTCTCTTAAATATTTTCATTTTTAAAAGGAATATTTGAATCAAATGCATAGCTGGAAATGCAACTAGATAAAAACGTAGATAAGCATAATTATTTCACAAAAATAATTTAAACAAAGGATTCATAAATTTCTATTTGTAATGATTTTTTTTCTCATTGATTAATTTTAAAAATGTATTTATTATGGTAAAATTATATTTAATATATTTTATGAATAACTACTCCATGTATCCAAATATTTTTTTTAAATCAAGAACTCTTTATTAGAGGTCAAATACATATGAATAAAAGATATTGAAAAAAGTATGTTAAATTAAATGAATATTCATGAAGAAAATATTCAAAAGTTAAAATATGAATGTGAAGATAAAATGAAATTATTTTAATATCAAAAAAATAATTTAAGTATGAAGTTTCTTGACTTAGTAATAATGCTGAGAAAATTTGAGGATACTCAAGTAAAATCTTCAACTGAAATAAAAATAAGGCCACTTTTGAAATTTATAGGATGTTAGTACTTATCATAATAATAAATATAGTGGTAATAAGAATTTGAAACCCTTAGATGTTCTTTATTATGACAAGTTAAATAAAAAGGTAAACAAAAATTCTGGAAAAAATATTTGAACTAATTCTAACTCTTTGAATTTAGGAGACACAAACATAACTTATAAATACATTATATCATTCTAGATGATGTTTCAATAAATTTCACAATAATACATGTTTTATAACCATAATGTTTTGTTTTTTTATATGATTATACACATAGTCATCTTATTTCATGATTGTTTTTCAACATCTCTCATAGAGTTCTTCTCACATAGTGAGCTTCTTAGGCATACCTTACTAAAAAACATTCTTTGTAACCTGGGGAAAAGAGATATAATTGAGGGTGATCTTAAATGCTTAATAAGGGTAAACATGGGAGAAATTAGTATATTATAATAAGGTAGGATAAGATAAGTATAAAGGCATGAGATAATTAACTTAACATTAGAAAATTATATATAAATACCTGTAGATCAAAATCATGAGTCATAGAACAAAGCTTTGGCAGTTCTAAAGATTTGAATTATAATAGAATCAAAGAAAAGGAGCTGTGAGAATATAAATTTGACATAATAAAATTTTATTAGAGTTTGTAACATTCATAATCTTATAAATCATTTGTTAAGGATATTTTCCTTGACATTCATCACATGTTGGGCTTGGGATAACCACTCATGAACCCTCTATTGGTTTGAGATAACCTCCCACATAACCTATTTCATTATTGGTATAAACAACCACATACCCTTTCATACAATAAACCTTAAACATTACCTAATTAATTTGAGAGATATTATGGACCCAACCATCGCATAATTATAATCCATTCATATATATTCCACAAGATCATAAAACACATTTATTATTTCTACATAGATTAACTCATGGAAAAAAAATTAGTTTCATCAAGATTTCATCATTGTAATCAATAACCATATATAGGAATAAGAAATATGGTAAAATTGAATCATATACCTAGTGAATCATAAATAACATAAATTTATTTTTTTATAGTTGAACATACCATTAAAAGTCCACTGGAAGATTTTTTTATGAAAATACCTCTTTTATTTTTTATTTTCTTATTTAAAATAAAAAAATTAAAGAATATGGGGGAAAATTATATTTGAAAATAACCATGTATAATTATAAATTAATATTTAAGGAAAATAATATTCTCGATGAAGGGAAAAGTTATTTGTGTGGTAAATTTTAAAACAAAGATTCTATTCACAACATTAGTAAAAAGTACCTCCTTCGAAAAAGGCATCGAGTTTACATTGGTTTTTTTATAAAAAATCATACAAGAATAAAAATGAATTTAATAAAAAATTATATAATATTAAAAACAATCTTGAAAAAAATTTAAATAAAATATTGACATAGAATAAAATATTCATCACTAAATAGAAAAACATAGTCAGTTTTCCGTAAAAACATTATTTTAGAATGTTGAGTACATTGAGAGAGAAAAATGAAAGGAAAACCATAAATTTTCTAAAATAACCAGATTATAACAAACTATGTATGTTTTTTATAGATATAACACATAATTTCATCATCATAAATTTAAGCATAAACAATCTCGATAAAAAGTGATATTGTAACATAAAACCCTTACTACTTTGGTAACTTTTGAATCCTAACCACCATGAAATAAATAACATAAAAATAAATGTTAAATATAATAAATATAAATGGATTCATGATATATCATATAAAATGGGTAGTATATAAACCACATGAAAGAAACAAGTGGTGAGTATGACATATGTCTCATAGAAACAAAAGTGAGATGAGAAACCCTTATCTCAAGTCCGACTTCATTCAAAAGGTCTCTAACCTATTTTATAATAAATCTAAATTTATTAGAATTATATACCCAAGAAAATTTTATATTTATAATACCATACATGGTGTACTCATAAAATCTTATCTACTATTCATTAATAATCTTATATTATTTTCATCATTTCGGGTGTTAACTGGCTCATTTTTTATGTATGTTTCAGTACATAAGTTCTTTTTCCTAAATCATAATCATGGTTTCATCATCTGTATAATGTTAATCTTAATATTAATATTATATATATTCATTATATACATATTCATAACCATCCATAAAATGTAGATATATAAAAATGAATTACACTATTAATAGAGATAGTAGTCCTTAGTACACATAAACACTATTTTCATTTTCTATCGAAAAGATGGAAAGTAAGATAAATAATATTTTATCATTAAATAATCATAATTATATAATTAATATCATATATATTAATTAAATCAATCATTATATCCATCAATGTGAGGCGATGATGGAATATAATCACATTTCTATGTGGTGGACGTAGTCCAGATGTACACACGAGCAATATTTACATTTCCCATTTGATAGAAAGCAGAGAGATTTTTTTACCATAATAATAATAAATTCTAATTATATTTATGATACTGTATTAATTATTTTAGGATGCATACAATATATTTATTGTAAGTCTATGCAAAAATAAATTTTTAAAGAGTCATGTTAGATGATTACCTCTACTTTGAGATATGACTCTTGGAATAAACATTAAGACTTATTAGGATGGTATTAAGGTAATAAAACATCTTAATAAATAATTAAATTGACATATTAAAGTTTTTGTTTAGGTATTTCTTGAGCAATAAGACTCAAATTGATTGAATAAAGGATAAGAATATGTTCCCATTTATAAGTGAGGGAAGGGACACTCATATGATTACTTAAAATATTTAAATAATATAAGGTCACTTTAATTTTAAATTTGAACCAAATAAAAAATAATTATATGGTATGATATAATAAGATATAAATATCATCAACGAATAAGATTTAGATAAGTTTATCTATATTATACCCTTATTTCTTAGTTTAACCCTGCGTAAACCCATTTTAACTCCTACCATAGCAACACATAGTATTTTTATTATTAATTATTAATAGAAATGAAAGTGGAATAATAAAAAAATTTGAAAATTTTGATTCTAAATATGGAACCTATTGTAGAAAAATGATTTTTAATTAAACATGCAAAACACAACAAATGATGTTTTTTTAGAAAAATTAATTATTAAGCATAAAATTGAGTTTACTTTCATTCCATACCTAGTAAAAACTATTAAATGAATTTTGAAATTTTAAATTGAATATATATTTTAAAAATTGCATTAAAATAATTAATAAAGAGTTATTTATTTAATATACTGTTATAACAACATATCACATTCACAATTTGTTTTTGAAGATAACTCTTTTTTATATTTAGATGATTTTATCTTCATTCCAAACCATTATATAAATAATGTATGAATGGTTATTCATTAATTAATAATACATTTCATTAAAATAAAATTTAAATAGTGATAAATATATATTATTATATAAAAAATCACAAGACCTGTAAAAATACATTTCTTAATAAAAATAGTTCTTTTAATCATGAAATGATTTAATTAAAATTTAATGATTATTTCTTAAGAATTAATTAGTTCATTTAAATTAAGTATAACACAGATATATATATATATATATATCTTATAATGTGATTAATCCTATTTACATCCTCCAATCCAATGACTAGGTTATAAAAGATGTAATATATCATTATTCATTTATACTTGGGTTTGTGTGTAAAGAAATATATCAAATAAATAAATTTTATTTCAAAGGTATACATATAAAATATCATGGTGTTACATTCTACCCCCTTAAAATTAATTTCACAATCAAAATTCAATCACTATTTGAAAAAATATGGGGACACTTTTACTTCATTACATCATGAGGTTCTCAAATAGATTCCTGAAATTACTGAATCATACAAAGAACATTAACCATGTAATTAGCCTTATTCCATAAATATTTATCATTAATATATAAGATTTATACTAATTTATATTCACAATAAATATTATTTTTGAGCATAATAACCTCTATATTTAATACATTTTAAGGATGAGGTATTTACATTCCCAAAAGTGATAAATGTAAAACATCATGAACTTGAGAGAGGTTCAAAGGAAGCACCAAGAAAAAAGATACCATCCATACTCGATAAATAAACTTATAGGGGAAAATATGACTAGGTATAAAATTTACCTTATTTCGAAATCTCATAACCCTTTCCATGATGAAATATAAATGAATACATTCTCACCAACATTGAATTCCATATCTCACTGAAGATTATCAGTATAAGTCTTTTTTTAACACTGAGATACTTTAATGCTTAGCTAAATGACTCTAACATTCTATTCCATTTCTATAGATATCTCATGTCCCAATGGATTTCATTCTACAACTTCATCTCAAAACATCAAAGCTCTAATCTTATTTCAATATAGATATTCATAAGGATTCATCAGAATGATCATGTGAAATATATTATTATAAGATAAGTTTCCAAGAAGAAGGGTTTAATTCCAACATCCATTTAAATTTAGAGAACAATATATTAGTATATATTATAGTGTTTTAAGGGTTATCTCTGAGTAACCATTTGTCTAATTATTATAGGAATTATTGATACCCAACTTTGTATACAGATCATGCTAAAGACTTCTCCATAACTTCAAGACAATCCTCGAATCCTAATCAGATACAACAGAATTTGGTAGTCCATGTAACCTTAAAACATCCTTTATTTATATCTATGAAATATGACCAAAAGATAAATATTATTTAATATTATTTAAATGTGATTACTTTTTAATGGTATTTACTACAACCAAAATAAAATTATTCCTTTTAGATGTGTTGGGGGTTCTATGATAAAATCCATAGTGCTGATTTTCCATTTCCATTCGGGTATGAATAATGGTTATTACACCCCCTAGACTTATGAAACTCTACCGTAACTATTTGGAATACAGAGAACCGAGATAAATACTTCACAATATATCCCTTCATGTTATCCCACAAGAAATTCTCATTATGGTGTCTATAAATCTTCATACTTCCATGATGAATAGAGAATGATGATCTATGAACATCATCCAATATCTGATTCTTTAATTATTGTATATATTTTAAAAATACGTTTCTTATAAACCTTACAATTATATCACAATCAAGGTTGAACCCATGAACATTTATCACATTTTTTTATCTCTTTATATTCATTTTTTATCTCTTTAATCACTACATGGATAGATAGTTGAAAACTCATTTGAGTGAGATAATATTTCTAACCTTTCTTCAGGATTTAAAGTTACATCCTTTTAAAATCTATATATATTATATATTTTGTGATATTAATATTAGATAAGATAACATTATCATTTCAACTCAAAGCATCAACCACATTTTCTATCTTCTTAGTGTGGTAAGGTTTTGGGTAGTCATAATCATTAATCAACTCCGACCTCCTTCTTTGGTTGATATTCAACTCTTTAGAGGTGAATATATAATTTAAAATTTTATGATCATTATATATATTACTCCTTTCTAAATAAATGTAATAACTCCATATCTTTGATGGTAAAATTAATGATACTAACTCAAAGTCATGCATCTGGTAATTATATTCATGAATCATTAATTAATGAGATTCATAAGCTATAACCATTCCATTAAACATAATAATTCATCAAATATCTATCTTAGATTCATCACTATAGATCACAAATCCTTCTCCACTAAAGGTTAGTGTGAGTATAGGTGAACCAACCA
The DNA here is from genome assembly GCA_963277665.1 of Viscum album. Lineage (NCBI taxonomy): Eukaryota > Viridiplantae > Streptophyta > Magnoliopsida > Santalales > Viscaceae > Viscum > Viscum album. Next base: position 74,177,407 of record OY728163.1, on the reverse strand, counting down.
AACTTCATTCTAACTCCTTCATTTTTTTCACATTCATTTGTCTAAATGAACTTTACTCCATTTGGTATTAACTTTGTGATTGGATTATATATACATGATAGATTCTTCAAAAGTCATCTATAATATCCATCCCATACAAGAAAACTTTGGATTTTCGTCACAGTGGGTGGTTTGATCAATTTTTCAATTACTTCCATCTTGGAAGGATCTAATAATATACCATATCTTGTGATTATATGTCCCATGAATGCTACTTTCTATAACCATAATTTAGAATTTCTAAATTTTTCATATAGTTTGTATTTCCTTAGTGTATTCAACAAAATTATCAAGTGATTTTCATGTTCTTAATTTATCTTAGAGTATATAATAATATCATATATAAATTTTACCATATTCAATTTTAGTAATCTATAAAGACTCTATTTATTAAATCGATAAAGATTTCAAGGGCACTAGTTGGTCCTACTATAATCAATATTAATTAATAATTTATATAACTCCTACAGAAGGCTATATTTGGTATGTACTCCCTTTTTACTATCATATGATAGTTTCTAGGTTGATGATCAATATTGGAAATTTATTTTTATCATTATAATTGATCAAACCAATCTTCAACAAAGGGATGATGATACTGATTATTGATTTTTTTTAATTTCTTGGTAATAAATTCAGATTTATGTTGATCTATCAATATTCTTAACAAATTGAACATGTTCACCCCCAGGTGATGTACTTGAATGAATTAATTCCTTATTAAGATTCCCACAGAGTTTCTTATTTAATTTATACAACTCAATCATCTTCATTCTATATGGAGTCATTGAAATAGGTGTAACACCAGAAATTATTTCTATTGAAAACTCAACTTCACGATTCAGAGGAAGACTAAGAAACTCTTCTAGAAATATATCAACAATCTCCAATGTAATAGGAATATCTTAGATGTTGAGTTTCTCCATAACCATTTGAGATAAATAACCATAATAATTGGAATCAAGACACATAAATAAAAGTAATGTACATAATAAACTTGTATCAATACTCATACTACTAAATGACTACTTGTTTATTAGGAATATAAAATGTGAGTTACCTTGGAAATTGATTTGAGATATATATAAAGAGTTCTAATTCATCCCAAGAATCTCATCAATTTCAACTACGGAGAGAATTAAAATATTTTTTTAGGGAACATATTTTCACAAAATTCAATTGAAGAAGAATCATAGACTTGAGATACAATAAACGTAACAATATGAGTTTTCATTGGTAATTCAAAATCTAATATTTGAGGATATGAATTAAAATTCCTCAAAAATTATAATGATAAAAAGTAATTCACATGACTAATATAAAATAAGATATATCAAATTTTTATCATGATTTTAACCACCTTAACTTTATCATTCTACCATCGATCACTTACAAATACCAAAATGGTTAGCATGACCATCAAGAATATTTAATCGGAGTGATAAATCATATACTCATAAAATAATACCTAATTTTTCCTAAAAAATGAAAAGTTATTTCAACCCATGTTACTTTATGTTTATCTCATGTCATTATGGATTATCTTAGGTCTTCAAAAATATTATTCCCTCATTCCATAAAGTGAATGTAAATTAACCCAAGCATATCCCCTGGGAGTGTCTACCCAGGTGTGTAGTCTTAAGAATTATAATTATGAATTGGTTATGATTAAGTCAATACCCAATCCACCAATTTCATTATTGTTACCCATATATTAATTTTTACAACAACCTTATCCACTTTACAATATCCAAAGAAAGATGTATTTTCTAAGAAGACCATACTTCTTTATTTACCATAACTTAGAATGTTCTCCTATACTTTGACATATAACCTAGTTATTCAACAAAGTTTGGTAATAAAAATCTTTAAAAAATTACTAAACCGTCCTCTGATACCAATTTAGGTGTCCAAAAGATAACATACATAAATATTACATTATTTTAGATGAATATTTAATAAGTTTAAAAAAATTATATGCCTATGAATCATACAAGTTTAGTTTATTTAGAAACAAGATACATAATCATCCTATTTAATGAATGATCTCTAACATCTCCCAAACAGTTGTTCTTATATAGTAAATATTTTAGACATACCCTCCTTAGAAACACTCTTCATAACCTTGGTAATGTAAACATAAGAAATGGTGAGATCAGATTCTCAGTAAGGGTAAACATGTGAGATATCAGTCATTGATAATAAGTGATCATAAAATAAACATAAGGGTATGAGAGAATGAAAATAACAATATAAAATTATCCCAAACAATTCATAGTTCAAAATATTTAATCATGTAATAAATCTATTGCAGTTAATAAAACATGAATTATAAGAAAATTAAAGATTATGAGCGATGGGAATATAAAATTGTTATAAGAACAAGTCATAATAGGGTGTCAAAAACTCTGTAATATTCATAATAATAGAAATAATTTTACCAATGACATATAATATTACATTTATTAACTTTTGGTCTTGGGATAACAACTTTTGTACCCTTTTGGGCTTGGGATAACCCCTCAGGTAGTGAACCTGACCCCAGAATCTCAAAATCAGTGTATACTTAATTATATTTACATAAGATACAACAGATTTCATCCCAAAGAAACAAATAGTTTTGTAGTCTTGGTAAAATAGATACACACATGAAATTATTATTATAATAAAAATACACAAATTACTTTCTTTTAGAATTAAATTATTACTCATAGTGTATCCTTTCATAGGAATCCAAAAACACTTCCTAGCATTATTATGAAAATTAAACATAATAAAGAGGTGATCTCAGATTCTCAGTAAGGGTAAGAATAAAATTAAATAAATGAATAAATAAGTAATAATCAATATGAAAATGTATATAACTTAAATACATACCATTTAATCAATAACATGAGAATAATATTGTTGGAATACATGATGATCAAATAATTCTATATAAATAATCACATGATCTTAAAAAATGAACCATAGATATTCTAACTAATTGAATAATCACATGGTATATCAATAAAGAAATTCAAAATGATGGAATGTATAATTACATACATTTAAAAAATACCATTTAGGATTTGTGCCAATACATATAAATAAATAGGTAACGCCTTGGCCAAAACCCTATATAGTTTTTCTCATGAGACCTACTGATGCATCAAGGGGATATAGCGCACACGACCCATCACTTACTAAGTCTAATTTATTCCTCATATTAAAGGGGTGAAACATAGTCAAAATAAACAATTATATTAAAAAATAATATAATAAATGTTAATACTTACCTAAATCAATAAAACTAATCACAAATTATTTAAAGTAAAAGGGTGAATGATAATAAAAATTATACATCCCCAGTAAAATTGATCATAAAACATCTATAGAAATAATAAGGATAGTATTAATGTAATATATACTTACTGGATAATAATTAAAATATATTCTTGATGTTTATGATGAATATAAATACAATGAAAAAATCCTTAAAAACATTTTAGAGAAAAATAACATTTACATTTTTAATATCACCTTCTAAAACAAAATCTTAGAATATAATTTTAAAATAAATTTTATCCAAAATATACATTAAAAACATTTAAATTACTCATTAAAACATTTAATGGCCAAGATGATGGATTTTTTTTCATTTTTTAAATGTTAAAACAAAGATTCTTTTCACATTTTCAGTAAAATACAAACATTCATTATTTAGAAAACAAGATGAAGATTCCATTAATTTTTTAAATTAAAAAAACTGGATCAAATTTTATTTATAAAATATTTCATAAATGTTTAAAAATAATTTTTAATACATTCATATAAAAAATGGGTTTTGATGAAAAATGAGTTCCGATCGAAAAGAGAAATAAGTAGGATTTTATTAAAAACATTTTCTCAATCATTTTAAGTACCATAGAATAAAAAAATGGTACTATTACTTTACAAGGTTCATGAATAAACATATTAAAATAAAATATAACTATTTTAAGATATAAATATCTTATAATTCCACCAAGGTAGATGTAAACATAAATAATCCTAAATAATGATGAGATTGTGAAATAAACCCTCACCACTTGGGTAACATTTTAATTTCAAGCACCATGAAATAAAAAACGTAAAATAAAACATAAAATAAAATTAATATAAATATATTTTTATGATATAACATATAAAATGGTAATTATGTACAAAAAATAAAGAAAATATGTAGTGAATATAACATACGTCTCATGTAGGTAAAAGTGAGACAATAAACCATTACCTCAAGCCTGAGTTACTTCATATATGTCTACAACTCCAATATAATGGTTTTAATCATTTTAGTACTTTATAATAGAATGATAATAATATTTATTATATCATATATTACCTTATTATATCATTTTACCACCCATTTGTTAATAATATTTCATTATGTTCATTATTTCAGGTGTTAATTACCTTGTTTTCTCAAGCGTATTTTGTCATAAATATCTAGTTCTTGTACATAGGATATATATATATATATCATATGTGGAATTATAATAATGTTATAAATATCATATTTACTTATTAAATAAATTGTTATAACCATTTATGAAATTTGTACATAGAAAATTAATCGTACCTCTTCGTGGAGCCGGTGTGTCATACGCAGGCACAAATGACGATATCCTTCTATTCAATAGTGAAAGGGTAAGGTAGTGGGTGATATATTATTTTTAAAGAATAAATATCACTTCATATATATATAATATATTAATTAATTTTGTATTTGTTACATTCCATGGAAATCTTAAGTGAAAAACAAATGACATCACTTCGCGAGGCAGTAGTTCGTCCTACACACGAGCGACATTATCATATTTGAAACAGAATGGAATATAAAAAGGTTTATATGGTATTAAAATTTAATATTTATAGTAATATAATTATTATCATATAAATGTTTTAAATCTATAATTATATTCATCCGTTAAAAGTGGTGATGCAAAACAAACTACATCGGTTCGCGGGGCGGTAGTTAGCTGTACATATGAACAATGATTTTTTTACCATTTGATTGAAGTGAAGAAGGATAAATAATATTCCATCAACATAATAACATATAAGTATATTTTATATAATGGTTTTATTTTATTTTAATTTTTAATACATAATTTAATGTTTAAAAAATAATGAAAATGAACGAGCATTTTTAAGATAATTACATTCTCTAAGAGAAAGATCCTTTAGATCTACTCTTAAGGACCATATGAATGGTATTCTTTGAGGAATAAATATTCTATAATATTTATAAGGATTTTTGGGGAATTTATTTTTGAGTTTTTGGTCAGGAAATGAGGCTTTATGGGTGTGAACAGGTGAGGTGAGGGAGTTCCATTTTACAAGTGGGAAAAGGGAACCCTCTTTGAAATTACATGAAACTTTCCATAACAACTACAAAATGACATATTAATTCATAAGAAAAGATTAAAAATAACATTAGGTTAGAATTAGGGACAGGATAAGGTGAAAATATGGCCATCCAATAAGAGTTTGACAGTTTTTAGGTCATTTTAACCTTTATCTTCTTAGTTTAACCCCATGTTAAACCTATTTTTACCTTAACAACAATAATTAATTTTTACTACTGTCACATCTAATTTGGGTAAAACGTTAATTTAAAATTATTAGATTATATAAATTATTATTATTCCAAATAAATAATATAGTTTATCAAATTCAATTTGTAGAAGTGGTAGAATTAAATTTGCAATTAAACTCATAGAAGCGAATAAAACGAGGGTTTTCAGAGAGACAATTATCATATGTATAGAAGGTTTTAATAACAAAATTCAACATAAAATTTATTAAAATGACAAAAATTAGTTAAATAATCATATGATTGAAATAATTTTACATTAAAACCAATTTAAAATATAAATGAAATTTATAAATAATTTAAATGAAAATGCCATTTTTTGTCAAAATCAGTAATATTCATTATTCATCCAAAAACAAAAAATCACAAAAAAATACCAAAACTTCACCCTAAGATAATTTTTATATGATGATCTAAAAAATTATGTTTTTTTATCAAATAATATTTTTTTAAAATTGGTATAAATTAATGGTAAATTATATTCACACTGGGTGACTAAATCACATTTTAGTAAAATATATTTTTACAGAAAACATTTATTTTTTCCATCTAATGTTTATTATTATATTTCTAATCAATATATATCCATTTTAGTTATTTTATAGATGCATAAACCATATAAGTTTCATAATTTAGTTATTACTATTTATACCCACCAAAATAATGGCAAGGTTATAATGGTCATGTTTAAATAATGATATTTTAATTGAGTATCATGTTTCGTTTAAATGTATTGTTTCATGAATAGAAAAATATCAAAGACATTGAATTTATTTAAAACAATATGCATCATAATGTCTCAGTATATTTTATATTCTTCTAATACTGATGTTATATATAATACATGATATCAAACATGATGTTCCTATTTTAAAAATCTCTGGGTGTTACGTTCTCAAACCTTAAATAAATTAATCCCTCAAAATTTAATATTGATCATAATAATTAATGGTTTTACATGTGAAAATACCTTAATTTAAAAACTACATTTTAAAAAGGGTTGATAAAATATCCTCTTAATATGAGTGAAAGTAAAGTAATAAGTTTATATGGAATAACACATAACTAGGATTCTAAATAAGAGAAAATTGGTGGAACAACGAAGATATGGGCATGGAAGAAAAGCACAAATAATTATAGAGAGTGATATAGGCCATAGATCATAAGAAATTGAATGATAAATGGAATTTTAATGACTTAAAATACACAAATCCATGATTATTTAAAATACTATCAGTTCAACATAAATGGCAGTATTATTATAACATTTTGTTTTAATATTATTTTCCTTGTGTTGAAGAATTACTTTAAAATATAGACTAATAATATTTAAAAATATACTTAGTTGATATATTTATCTTTAATAAGAACAATTTTATCTTTTAGGCATGGTTTGATCAATTCCTACATCAACTCTTACTCCATGAAATTAATATACAATGGGAATTATCATTCTTGAAGCAAAAAAATTAAAAATTAATAGGTCATTGTCTAAATAAAATAATGACAAGTCATTCCTTATATTTGTATATATTTTAAAACACTGAAATGGTTATAATAAGTTATATAATAACACCTAATGTTCAACTCAATCTATCCCATAAATATTCAACCTGAAGACTCATCCAAAATTTGTCTATCTAAATTCAAATTAAATTTTTTATGGAAGGTCACTAAATCAACATTATTTTCCCCAGAAAATAGAATGTGGATCATAATGTCACATTCCAAATATGTTAACTCCTTGATCATAATAAAAACTTAATGAAAACATGAATTCTTTAAAATAAAAAATCTTAGGATGTTAAATATATTCCATAAATCAATACATGCAGTAAACTCTTGCATTGATGACTTAAACCATAAAACCTCTAAACAATTTCACGATCAAAAACATTATTCCATAAAAATATAATTATTATCTCAACATAATAAATACATTAATGTTTTCCCTACCTTAATCATGTGTTTTACAAGAGGTTTAACGTTTAACTGAATCACTTTTATTGGTCCTCAATACTATTCAACATGGACTCTCAAATCCTTAAATAAATATTAATGTAATATAATAATGATATATTTAATGATTCAAATAACTATAATATCATTGAAAAAAATCTTGTAACATAATTATTAAATAAAAACACAAGAAAATAAATTATTTCACTTCATTTGTGGTTATATCATAAGCTTAGCAATGATCTGTTAGCTTCTTTTGAGGTACATTCCCTTAATACTTAGGGAATTAATTTGCGTAGTACACCATATCATTATAGTGAAGGCATTGAAAATTGGAAGATATTTCTTTCCATTTAAATCAATACTATGGTGGAATTTCTATACACACTTGAAGAAAACTCATTTTTTATTTTAATAATTTACCAAGGTGTTTCCTTCCACATGTATCACATGTTGGAAAATCCATGTTTCTATTTTTTCCATTTATCTATCTTTTGATTGGTAACTATTATTATCATTATTAGTTTCAAATATATAATACTTTGAGACTTATTACCTATCTTAATAAAACAAGATAGTACATCATCATATGATGATAATGTCTTGGATACTAGTTCCATTCAAAGGATTGGATTTGGACCATTAAAGAAATTTTCAATCATAATATTTTGATTAATAATTTAGTCCAAAAAATTCCTTTATAACCTTGTAAAGTTGGATTCATACTTAGAAAAATTTTCCTCTTATTTCTGTCTTAGAATCAATAATTGTCTTTCCATATTCGCTCATTTCTCACGAGGAAAATATTTTTCCATGAAGATTACTTTAAAATACTTCCACTTCATGCATTTTATTTCTTACTGATCAATTGTGTGTTGAAATAAAGTCCACCATTGATCCATAGATCCTAAGAGATGATACACTACCATGAAAATATTCTACCTTTCTGTAATTCCCAGAGTGAGAAATATATGTTGTAATGAACTTATCCATTTTTTATCCAAAAATGGATTTATAGTCCAATTTAATGATGGAGTTTTCGAATGCATGAAGTGGTCTAAAATCATTAATCCACATGGTGGATCAACTAGATACTCCATATGAGAAAGGTTATTATTCATAACCTATGATATCTTCCCCAATATGTTTATAATTTCATCAGATCCAGCTCTACCTCTAGCTTCGGCTTCATTATATTTCCATAGGGGTAAATCCTTATATGGGAACATGAATTGATATGGTTATCATTCCTTTCATTAAGAACCATTTCTGAAAAATATAATAAACTATATTATATCATAACATTATGAATCATAAACTATAACCCCAAAACTAGTGAAACACATAACATAAATTGAAAATTTTCTTCATATATAATATCATAATCATAAACATGGTTTCTTTGTTGATATCTTTATTTTCAACTACTTCAAAATGATTTGTAAAGAAAATTTGATTTATCCCAAGTATATCTTTTGGGAGTGTCAAACCAGGTGTATAGTAAGGCCTATTTTAATGCACTTGGTGACAATAGGATGAAGACAAATTGACCCTTTTCAGATCTATTACCCCAAGGTATATTTATTCCAAAACTATGTGCCTTTGTAGTATCTAGACTAAGATGTATTTTATAGGAAAGAATACATAATATATTCCTTACCAAAAAATATGGTTTTTATTTTATATAAATCCTCAAAGTATAACATAGTTTTATGTTCCCTAATATTGGTTTTACTTAATATAGTTCCCATGGTTTCTACCAAACTTCCTATGATTCCAACTAGAATGACCCTGACCTTAGTAGCCTAAAACTGGTGTATACTTTATTAAATTGGTATAAGATACAAGGAATCACATCCCTAAGGAGTGAATAATATATTAGTATTTGTAAAATAGACACCAAATTTAAATTCTTAATATAATTGAGAACATAAAATAAAAAAAATATTTTCTTTGAGAACACCATTATTCCCCATATCGTATCCTTGCATATCAATTAAAAAGAACTTCTTGGTATCCTGGGGAATATAAATCATAATAAATGGATGAGATCATATGCTCAGTAAGGGTAATCATACATTGGAAGCTATGAATAAATAATAAATAATCAATATGTTAAGGTAAATAACTAAAACCCATGAAATTTAATCAATAACATGAGAATAATATAATAGGAATAAATAGTTATCAAATAATGCCTCATAAATAATCAAATGAACTCGAAAAATTAACCATAGATATTAAAAATAATAAAATAACCACATGGAATGTCAATAACTGAATGCATAATTTTGGTATTCATAATGAATAACATCTAAAACATACCATTGAGGCATTGTTCTAAGAAATATAAACAAATTGGCAAGGCCTCGGCCAAAACCCAATCTAATTTGTCACATGAGAGCTACTGATTCATCGAGGGGATATAGTGGGCCCCACACATCACTTACTAAGTAAAATTAATTCCTCATACTGAAGTGGTGAAATATAATAAAAATAAACATTCATATTGAAAAAATAACATATGAAATGTTAATAAATACCCCAATCAATAAAAATAATCATAAAAAATCTCGAGCAAAATGGTGAAGGGTAACAAAATTGGACATCCCTAGTCAAAATTATCATTAACCATCCAAAGAAATAATAAGGATAGTATCATTACAAAATATAATCATAGGATCACACATTAAATATAGGTTTGATGTTTTGTATGAAAATAAATACCATGAAAAGATAATTACTTACTTTTTTTGTGAAAAATAACATTTTGAAAAAAGTTCACAAAACTTTTTGAAAATAATTTTAATTGGATATAACCTTTTAAAACATTTAAAATATTATTAAATAATTAATTTTAATGATGGTAAAAATATATTTTGATATTGTACATGTTAAAACAAATATTTGTTTTACATTTTTGGTAAAAGTCAAACATGCATTGTTTTGAAAATAACATGAAGAATGATTTTAATTTGTTTTGAAAATAAACATAGGTAAAAATTAATTTGATAAATAATATTTAAATTTTTAAAAATATTAATTTTTGTTAAAACATTGGTTTTGATGAAAAATGATTTTCGGCCAAAAGAAGAAATAAAGTCTTATTTTCTTAAAAACATTTTATAAATCATTTTAATTACCAAAGAGTTAGAAAATGGTAATATTGTTTGAAAATTTTCATTAATAACCATAGGTAAGGAAAATAGATTTATTTTCAGATATAAATATCAAATAATTCCCTTAAGGAAGACATAAACATAAAAAATTTGGAATAATGATGGGATTTTGAAATAAACCCTCACAACTTTGGTAACATTAAAATCATAATCCCTATAAAACAAATTAAATAAAATGAAACATAAAAAACCATGAATATTAATAGATTATTTATATTACATATCAAATGGGAATTATATACACCACACAAAAGAAATAAGTGGTGAATATAGTATATGTCGAAGAAAGAAAAAGTGAGACGAGAAACCCATACTACCACTCTGATTTCCTTCGTACAAGTATATAGCTTCAGTATAATGGTTTTAAGCATGATATTATTTTATAAAATAACCATAATACTATTTATAATATCATACATGACCCTCTTATAACATTTTCCTACACATTTTTAATAATATTTCATTATTTTCATTGTTTTTTGTGTTAATTTTCTTGTTTTCTCATGCTCATTTTTTTCATGAAAGTTTCAGTTACTGTGAATGGGATATATATATATATATATATCATATTCATAATGATAATAATGTTATAAATATAATATTTACTCAGTAGATACACTTTTATAACTATTATGAATGTTGGACTTGGAAAATGAATTGCATCGCTTCAAAGAGACTGTAGGCCATACGTACGCATGAGAAACAATATAGTTTATGTTATCTCAACTAGGTTAAATACCCTAAGAGGGGAGGGGGTGAATTAGGGTATGAAGGATTAAAACAACTACACCATCAAATCACGATTCATTATTAATCAAAGCACTCTTCTCTCTCTTTCCAGTAGCAATATATGAATTGAAATGAAACCATGCATGACACACATACATTTTACTTGGTTCACTCACAATCAGATACATTCAAGGATCATAAAAAGGAAATGTTCCTATGTATAAAATCCAATAAAGTACACAAATGTTACAAAGTTTGGAGTGGACTCACTATCCTCTCTGGATTACAACCAATCATAATGCAAAAGATCATTTCTCTCTCAACTGAAGTGTGCTCACTGCTTCTTCAGATGTTCCTAATTTGATTACTTGAGTCAATATGTTTTACATCTCATTGGGTTCATCATTAAGTTAAATTTTCATCCAAATAATGAAAACCACTTTACCATATATTTTTTGGGAAATCCCTTTTGGTTTACACGTTGTCTTTCACACAACCTTTTGATGTTCTAGGGTGAAACTATACCAACTTGCGCACAATATTTAACTTTTTTTTTGAAATTACCACTTGCATAAAACAATTATATGTTTCTCACACCTATATTAGTCATGTTGAAAAAAAATTATTTTCTATACATAATAAATATTTCAGTTGTTTCTTCACTCCACACTTTTTACATGCAACTTCTATACCTAGCCCGAAACTCTTACGTGATTAAGAGCCCATAATTTTTTGTAAGGGTTGAGTTTCTCAAATGAGGGGGTATCCATCAATTTATAGGCCCGAATGAGCATACATGAAAAATCCTTAATAATTTTCCTTTACGTGCATAAGACTTCCCCCTTTGGGATTTTGAAAACTCATCACAATTTGATACCTCATCAAATCTTCTTCCATCTCCTTCAAAAAACCACTTCATGAGATTTATATAGTAATCATAAATTTACTCAACACACACTATAATCCCACGTGATCCACGATCATCATGAAAAATAAGAGTATCTTGGAAATTTCATCAATGAAATACTTTATTCTTGAAACCAATAAACTGCTTTCATCGGATTCTCCATATGTTATGATATATATCCTTTGATCAATCACATTTAGCATCATCATATTTAAAACACTCCATAATTCACTTCTTCGGTTATCGTGCTTTGTAATTCTTAAATATGTCTAAGGAAAGATTGTCTATCCATGAATTGTTTCCACATAGTGCCTAACTCTCATCATTTTACAGAAGCATTACATGGTTTGTCAAAAACCTACATCCTATAATATGTTGAGACTCCCCTACATCAAAAAAACCTCTATAAACTTATCCCCTATCATGATTAATACATTTTTTCTGATTTAACAGTAATAATTTCTCCACTATTTTCATTGAACCCGGAGGTCACTTCATTGTGGTCTGCAACATGGTAAAGAACATAGATCATTAGAGTAAGGAAAAACATAGCATACCTCTAGGAGAGGGGTCCCAAATCCACACTTTTTCATGTATTGGGAGGTTATTGAACTCCTAGATACATTTTATGCCATCCAAATGCTTCATTGAGTAAGGCCTTTGTTAGAATTTCTGAAACATGTAGTTCTATAGAAACATACTCTAACTTTACAAGGCCTTGATCCGCCTTCTCCTCGATAAAATGATACTTTATATCAATGTTATAATTACATTAATGTAACTACACGACCCCAGTTACCCAGAGTCAGTGCATTATTACATAACATTGGCATGATACAAGGAATGATTTCCCAAAATAGGCCGATCAATTTAGTAGCCTTGGAAGTACTAGATACATTCATAATTTTCACATTACATCATGAAATAAAAACATCAAAAACATTTTGTCACCATTTTAAACACAATTATATCCTTAGATTATCCTTTCAGGTCAACCATAAAATTCTTCTTCACATCCTCGAAAAAATAAAACATAGAAATGGGTGAGCTCAGATGCTCAGTAATGATAACAATATAGAAGAAACTTTTATAAATAAGAATAAATATTTATTGAAATGTATAAGACTAAAAAAAGAATTTTAAACTTAAAATTCATAATAATATGGAAAAGATAGAATAAAATAATTCTCTTTACTTATTCACATAAATATTCTACTAGTCGAATAATGACATGCAATATCAATATCTACTTCCATAATGACAAAATGCCTACTGCTAGACTTCATAACCACATAGTAAAGAACTTGTGACAAGACTAAAAATAAGATATTGTAAAGTCCTTGTGGCAAGAAACTAGTTTGTCTCATGAGACCTACTGATGCATCAAGGAGCTATAGTAGGCTCCACCCGTCACTTATTAAGTCCAATGAATTCCTCATATAAAAAGGTTTAAATATAAAATAAACATTTGTATTAAATATAGCATACGAAATATAAATAATTTATCCCTAAACCATGAATGGTAAAAAAATAACACATCCATAGTCAAACATATCACAAAACCATCAATAAAATATGGAAGATTTGTATCATAATAAATCAACTTCAAACATGATTAAAATCCACCAAAGGGTGTTGACATGGATGAAATGAAAACTATTGGAAAGAAATACCTCTTCCTATTTTGAAACCATTTAAAAGTGACATAATTATAAAAGAAAACATTTATTTTGAAAATACTCGTATAAACTTGCAAGGGAATCTTCGATGATGTTTTTACGACAGAAAATAGCCAAACCCTCTCTATAAGTTATAAAAAACATTCTTACTTTAATTTTTTCTAAAAGGTCATAAAGTACCTTGTTTGGAAAATGACAGAAAGATTCCTTTAAAAATATATAAGGTCAAATAAGGTTATAAATGACTTTAACCCATAGTCTGGTAAATAGTAAAAATGTTTTGAAATACATTTTAAGAAAACACTGATGTGGATGATAAATTGGTCCCAATAGATACTTATATAAAAACAACATCGAATAATAAAGAGATTGTGAAATTAACCCTTACCCTGTAATTTTCCTTGGACGAGGGTAAGTTAACCTCATTTATAATAGTTAAATAATTGTTATTAAATTATACAAGAACTATATAACTAAATATGATATCATATATGATCTTCTAATATTTCTTTGTTAATAATATTTTAGTAGTATCATCGTTTAGGGTGTTAACTGATCTGTTTTACTTTATATGCTCAGTTACATAAGCCATATTTTTTATGGATAGGTTTTATTTTATTCATATCCCAAATTATATTAAGTTCTTAAACATTATTTTTAATTATAAAATGAAAATTATTCTTGAATGACTACGATGGGGAATGAATCTCATCACGTTCGTGGAGATGGTAATCTGTACGCACGCACTAGCGACAATATCATTATATTGATGGTGAAATAATATGTAATTGGATAGTAAATCATATATACAGAATTATTAACAAGTTATATTAATTATTTACATCAGTTATACTCATTATTAAACCCATACAAATAATAAAGTGTTTGAATAACAAACTACACCACGACGTGGAAACAGTAAGCCGTACACACACATGTATGGTGACTTTGTCAATCATATGATTGATAGAATAATGAATATGGTTGTACCATTTTTATAATAACATCACATTATATAGATGTTAGTGGAGTTATTATTTTATAATAGAAACAATAAAGAAAGAGGAAGTGGAAGAAGAAAAGAACTTGAAAGAGGTGATGAAATATTTACCTCTTCTTCTAGTTATTCCTTTTGATTTGATCAAAATGGCTCCTTAGGTTGGATTTATGACCAAAGTAAGGCTTCTAATATGAAGGGAGGAAAGTTGGGAGGAAATTTGGGCAGGTTTTGGCTGAGACAAAAGGCTTTGGAGGTATGAAATTAAGAGAAGGGGAAGTTCCCTTTTATAAGAGAGGTGAGGGTCACTTTAGGAAATGTTTGAAATATTATTTTATAATAAAATCATTTTCAGGTTATAATGGATCCAAAATGAATTATTGAGATTATAAGGTGGTTATGGGTCGAAAAACGTTCAAAAAATAGGTTTTAGATAGGTTTAGTTTGTCATATTAACCTTATCTTTTAGATTTAACTTTTAGTTAAATAGTTTGATATGTACGATGTCTCTTTGTATTTTTATATTATATGGTTAATAAAATTACTATGACAAGACAAGGGAACCCAATGTGGTAAATTATTAATATATAAAACCTTATTTAAGTCCTTCGTTCGATCCTTAGATTTTTTGGAATATTATATCAATTAATAATATAGTATTTGTTTTTAAAACTCAATTATTTCAATTATTACACTATTTAGTATTCGGTTTTTGGGAAAATTATAACAGAATAATTACTATGAAAAAAAGTATCTAATCAACCCTAACATGTCATATTAACCTATAAAATAAGTGTAATTCATCAGAAGTCTAAAATTACATTTATTTGGATATTTATAATGCCAATTTTGTTAATATTTCATTAATAAGGTAATTACTGCATCATTATTGTGTCATAAATAAATTAAATTATTTCATATCTAAAAATTATAAATAAAATACCATTATTTAAGAAATCGTTATCTATTTCTAATGAATAGTTATAGTCGAATTTATATTATGTATAACCCTATATTAACAATGGTTTAGTTAATAGACTTTGAATATAACTCTTTTAACTCTTCTTTAAATAAAATAATAATAAATGTTCTAATCTAATCCAAGTGGACCAAAGAGGATCATATTTTATTACTCAAGGTTTTCTATGGTCTAATTATACATATCTAATATAATTAGGACATGTGTTAGGGTAATTATGATATCATTTTACCCTTAATTACCCTATTTACTTTTAACTGTGGTAAATAAAAGTCAAAAGTTACTATTAACCAAAAATTACTTTCATCTTATTGAAGAAAATTTTACATACTAATATTAACTGTGTCTCTCAAAATTTTGAAATTCAACTCAAAAAAGCGGTAAAATTAAGTTTTATGCAAATTTTCAAATTCTCCTGGGAGGTGGCTAAAGGTCGGTAAAAAGTTCAATAAAATTTTATAGATCTAAACATATTATAAAATAAGTCCAATGAATAACATTGAAATTATATTGATATTATGTATCTATTTTGACCTCAAATAAATTTACATAAAATAAATAATTATTTAAATAATAACTCATTGTTTTTCACTATTCATCAAAAATTGAAATTTTCTAGAACAATTCCAAAAATTCAACCTAAGCTAATTTCGATATTCCGAATCCAAAAATGAAGTCCATTTTGGAAGATAAAATTTATAAAATTTCAAAAAGTGGGTATTACAATTCATAACGGCTAGTTTTAGTGGTTGTGGTGTGTTTGAGCTCGAAGTTGCGTACAACACAAGCAATTTTATTATTCAAAGGGAAATGTACTGTGGAAGCTTGGGGTGTTGCATTTTCCCCTCCTTCAAATAATTTCATCCTTGAAATTTCTAGAATACTACCGCCCAAAATGATTTTGGTGGTTCTTCATCATAAGTTCCTCTGGTTCCCAGATTTCCTCTTCCATCTTATAGTTTCTCCATAGAACTTTTACCAGACGAGTCATCTGGTTTCTAAATACATGATCTCTTGTATCAAGAATCTTGACTGGATCTTCACAATAAGACAGATCAGGTTCCAGTTAAATTTCCTCATAGGTGAGTACATACATTGGGTTAGGCATGTATTTTTTCAACAGTGATACATGGAACACATCGTGAACTTTGGAGAGACTTTGTGGCATTTTCAAATGGTAAGCTACAATCCCAATTCGTTCTAGAATTTTGAAAGGTCCAATGTACCTGGGACTTAATTTACCCCTCTTACCGAATCGTATAACTCTCTTCTATAGAGATACCTTCAAGAAAACATGATCTCTTACATAAAATTCCAAATCCTTCTTTCGGTTATCAGCATAGCTCTTCTGCCTACTTTGGGATGCTTTGATGTGGGTTTGGATAACCTTCACTTTTTCCATCATTTCCTCAACAAGTTCTGGGCCTACGAGTTTTCATTCACCAACATCATCCCAACAAGTTGGTGTGCAACATCTCCTTCAATATAACGTATCATACGGTGCCATCTGAATACTTGAATGGAAGCTATTCCTATATGAAAATTCTACCAGAGGTAAATATTTATCCCACACACCTTGGAAGTCAATTTAGGTAGATATCAATATTTCTTCTAAGGTTTGAATAGTCCATTTTGATTTTCCATTAGTTTGAGGGTGGTAGGCAGTGCTCAAATGAAATTCAGTATCCAGGGCTTTTTGAAGACTTTTCCAAAATCTTGATGTAAAATGGGAATCTCGATCAGAAACAATCGATTAGGGTACTCCATGAAGTCTTAAAAATTCATTAATATATAGTCTTGTTAAATGTTCAATTGGTAAATCTTATCTTATAGAATGAAAATGTGCTGACTTGGTAAGACAATCAATAATGACCCATATTGCATCACTCATTCTATGAGTCTTTAGTATCCCCATGACAAGGCCCATTGTAATATCATCCCATTTACTCTCAGGGTATAGCAGGAGGTTTCAGGACTTCTCCAGGTTGTTTCCTTCTAGATTTCACTTGTTGAAAAACCATACATCTTGACACAAAATCACCAATCTCCCTCTTCATGTTGTCCCATCAAAAATGTTCCTTCAAATATCTATATATCTTAGTGCTACCAGGGTGTATAGAGAAATTGGAGCTATGAGCATCATCCAACAATTCCCTTTTTAGATCAGTTATATTAGGAACACAAAGTCTCTTCCCAAATTTCAAAAATTCCATCTTTATATACGAAGTCGATCAATCTTCCATTGTTCACAACTTTAATATTCTTTTGAAATTCCTCATCATAATTCTGAAAATTATTTATCCTTTCTAGTAATGATAGTTTGGAAACCATTTGAAAAAGTATCGAGGTTTCACCTTCCATGGTTATTCCCATATTCATCTTTACTAGATCCGTGAATATGGGATCCCTTTTAACTCTCATATAGTTCAAAACACCATGATCCTTTCTAATCAAAGCATCTTCCACCTTATTTTCCTTCCCTGGGTGGTAGTGTATAGTGAAATCATAATCCTTGATGTAACACCCCAAGATTTCATAGTGTGTTATTTCTTCAAAATAATTCAATAACTTGCACTACACGCAACACCGAGTTCAATCACACCATGACTTACAAAAAAAAAGCCATTAAAAGAGGTCATGAATAGAATTAACTACATTTTTAACTTTATATAATCCTTATAATTTTAGAATCCATATTATGAGTTTCTTAGTCATAATGCAAGAACAGATTCATTTTCAGTATTGCACTTTTATCAACTTTTAATAGTGAAAACTTTTTAAATACAATATTTTAAACTTTTTGACTAAATGGGGACATCAAAAAAATTAAAATGAAACATCCCAAGCTTACACGGTACGCTTTCCTTTGAATAAAACAGTAGCGTGTGTTGTACGCAACTTCGAGTTTTAACACACACCACAACCGATCAAACTAGCCGTTATGAATAGTAGTACCTAATTTTTGAAATTAGATATATTTTATATTTCAAAATGGACTTCATTTTTGGATTCGGAATATCGAATTTAGCCTAAGGTGAAATTTTGGTACTTTTCGGATAACTTTAATATTTTGATGAATAGTGAAAATTACTAAATTTTAATTAAAAACAACTTTTTTAATCAAAATAATTAATAGTGATAAATTATGAATTTGAGTGGTTTTAAAGTATATTTAGAATATATTTTTACAATTTAATATAATTTTGGTCATTGGACATAATTTTACAATTAAACCGAACATAAACAAGTGTCAATCTTTTGATAGTTATTATCTCTTAAAAACACTCTTTTTGTTTTGACAGCGGGAATTAATTTTAAATTAATTTCTTCCACTTCTGTGTTTTGAATTTAGAAAAATGGATTCCATATTTGTAATCAGGATGTCCAAATTGTGTAAATAGGTAACTTTTATTTTTAGACATTTTGAATAATTACTGTGGTAAATATTTTATTTACCATGGTTAAGGGTAAATCTGGAAAATAAGGGTTAAAAATATAATATTATAATAATACTAAATTACCCTAAAACGTGTCCTAGCCTTATTGGTTGATACATGTTCGACCATAGGCATCTTTGGGTTGATTTGGGGACCCCATGGTGCCACTTGTAGGTGATAGGGACACTTTATTTTAATTAAGTTAAAATGAATACAAAAATGACACAAGCATATAGCTTTTAGAAAAACAATTATTATATAAGGTTATATATGTTGGATTTTAGATTATAAATATTAATTAGAAAGATAAAAATATTTACTACATAATTATATTTTATTTATAATTTTTAGACATTAAATAATGTATTTTATTTATGACACAATGATGATGCAATAATTACTAAAATAGTGAAAAATTAAACTAATTGATATTATAAATACCCAAATAATTATAATATGAAACTTTTAATGAATTAAACTAATTTTATAGGATAATATGATATATTAGGATTGATTTAAGTTACTTTTTTTGAAGTAATCAATCTGTTATGAGTTTCACAAAAATCAACTAGTGAATAGTGTCAAAATTGACATAAAAGAGTTCTTAAAACAAATATTATATTATTAATTGATATTAAATACCTAAAAATCTAAGGTTCGGCCAAGAGACTTATATCATGATAGGTTCATCATTAATGGACAACTTGGGGGTCTCTTGGATGTATATAGTAAGTTTATTAACCATATTATATAAAAATACAAAG
Source organism: Viscum album (assembly GCA_963277665.1). NCBI lineage: Eukaryota > Viridiplantae > Streptophyta > Magnoliopsida > Santalales > Viscaceae > Viscum > Viscum album. The sequence continues at coordinate 74,157,118 of OY728163.1, read as the reverse complement.
AGACATTGTAAAAGTGAAACTAATTAACTTAGAGTTAATACTTAAAGATAAGGTTAATATAAGTACCCAAACCTGTCTAAATTCTACTGGATGAGTTGTTTTCGACCCATCCCCACCTTAACCTTTGAATAGTAAACTTTGGAGCCATTAGAAACCGAATATGAATTTATTATAAATTAATATTTCTAGCTTTTCCAAAGGTGCCCCTCACCCCTCTTATAAAAGGGAACTCCTCCTTCTCATTTATTCACACCTTCAAAGCCTTTTGGTTCGGCAAAACTCTGCCCAAATACTATCCCAACATCCCTAACTACAACCTAGAGTCCTTAGTTTGATCATAAATCCAACCTAAGGATCCCTTTTGATCAAATCAAAAGGAAGAACCCAAAGAAGAGGTAATGTTTTCACCACCCCTTTTCAAGTTCCTTTCTTCTTCCACTTCTTCTTTCTTTATTCTTACCATTCTAAAATAATAACTCCAGTATCTCACATATACTGTGATTTCATTATAAATATGGTACAACCATATTCAGTATTCTATCTACCCTTTGAATAACATGTCACCATATGTGCGTACGTACGGCTTACCGTCTCCAAGTCGTGGTGTAATTGTTATTCAATATAATATTATTTGGATGGGTATAATAATATTGTTTAACTCAGGTAAATAATAAATATAACATGTTAATGATTCTGTATATATGATATACCATCCATTTATATATTATTTTAATATCAAAAGAATGATATTGTCGCTCGTGCGTACGTACGGACTACCGTCTCCACGAACGCGATGAGATTCATTCTCCATCATATCCATTCAAGTATAATTATCATTTTCTGATTTAAAAATGATGTTTAAGGACTTGATATCATTCTGGATATGAATAATATACAACCTATCCATTACAAACATGGATTACGTAATAAAACATATAAAAGAAAATGAGTAAGTTAACACCCGAAACAACGATAATACTAAGACATTATTAAGAAATCAAAGTTAAAAGATCATATATGATATGATATTAATATATATGATTCTTGTATAATTTAATAACAATTATTTCAATATTATACAGGAGGTTAACCTACCCCAACCAAGTAAAAGTACAAGGTAAGGGATTTTCTTATCTCACATTCAATTCCGTGAGATTTCCATTATTCGCCACTAAATTATTGAAAGTGGTGTATTGTGTACTGGAATTTTATATATATTATCATGATTATATTTATATTCATGTTATTCAGTAAATAATTTGGTGGTTATTAACTTTTGTCCATACGACTCAGTTGATTAATGTGGTAAGGGGTTTTCATCTCACTCTTTATTTCCGTGAGATTCATGCCATATTTCCACTATTATCTTTTGTGTGGTGTATGTACTGCCCATAATTGTATTCTTTGTGTAATACACTTTACCTTATGTGTATTTACATTTTCATTGTATGATACCTCTTTCATGGGTTGTATGTTTCATAAGTTACCAAATTGATAAGGGTTTACTTCACAATATCTTTAATATCCGAGGTTGTCTTTACGTAAGTATCTACAGGGACATATTTACTATCCATGTCCATATTTCATAAAAGAGTTTTCAAAGGGATTATTTCTAAGGGAACATGTACTAAAACATCATTTTAAATGTTTTAAATATTTATTCTTCTAAATCATCCTCATTTATGTCCACGTTTTCAAAATGGTTTGTAAGGATTTATTTATATGAAAATGAATGTTTTAAAAGTGTTAATTACATTCAAAAGTTTCAAAGTGGTATGGGACACTTTGATTAAAAAATGTATTTAAATGGCTTACTTTCTAAATTGTGTAACATTAAAATGTTTTCATGAAAAAGGGATATTTATATCAATAATTTTTAAAAAAACATTTTCAACTATGTCAACATCCTTTGATGGATTTTAAGATTACTTTAAGTTGATTTATTATGATTTAAAACTTCCATATTGTAATGAAGTTTTGTGATATGTTTGACTGTAGATGTGTCATTTATATAGCATTCATGGTTTATGAGTAAAGTATTGACATTTCGTATGCTAGTTCCAATAAGAATATTTATGTTATATTTCAACCTTTACTTCATATGAATATGTTGGACAAGTATGTTCCAGGTTGGGGACTGGTTAAAGTAAGCCCTCCAGGTTAGGGACTGGTAAAAGTAAGCCCTCCGGTTTGGTCTCCGGTTATTAGAGGCACTCCGGGTTGGTGTCCGGTTATTAGAGGCACTCCGGGTTGGTGTCCGGTTATTAGAGACACTCCGGGTTGGTTTCCGGTTACAGTTAGCCCCAAGGTCTTGGGACGAGGCCTTGAAAAGAAATTAAAGTTTAGCATTATGCATTCCATCATTATGAAAGTGGTTATTGATTTTGCATGTGATTATTCGATTAGTAGAATATCCATGTGAATAAGTAAATGGCATTATTTCATTTTACTTTTGCCATACTATGTTGAAGTTCAAGTTTAAAAGGCTTTTGTTTTAGTAATGCATTTCCTTAAATGTTTATGCTTATTTTGAATGTTCCGCTATATTGTTATCCTTACTGGGCATTTAAGCTCACCCCTTTTCTATGTTTTATTTTCCCCAGGATGTGAAGAAGTAAGTTATGAATGACCTGCAGGGATATTATGAAGGGATAATAGTGTGGACTATGGAGACATTATGTTGTTGTAGTAGTTTTTCATTTTATGATGTAATGTAAAACTTATGAATATATATAGTGTTTCCAAGGCTACTAAACCAATCGGTCTTTCGAGATTTGATCTTTCTTGTGATCATGCCAATGTTATGTAATAATGCACCGACTCTAGGTAACTGGGGTCGGGGCGTTACAGTTGGTATCAGAGGAAGTTTAGTACAAACCTTGGAAGCTAGATTTAGATAAAATCTGATTAGAGCACGTAGACCTAAGATGAACTTTGAGGATTAGTGTAGAAGAACTTCCTAGAATTTTGGTATTGTAGATATTTTGTGAGTTTTCCGAGCAATACATCCCTGTCTGGATACGAGAAGGTAGAGGCGGCTCTGGCACAGATGTACCTAGGGGTAAAACCCGAAAACACCGCTTTGAGCTAGACTCGAACGGGAACTGGTGCACGAAAACGGGCCTTGCTGCACTCTTGGTTACGACACTCCCGGGGGATATGCTTAGGATAACTCTCATTTTCTTTACAAATCATTATGAAGAGTTTATGAGTATATACATCCTCAAAGGAGACATTTTTATGATTATGGATTATATCCATAAATAGTTCAATTTATGTTAAGTGTTTTATAAGTATGGGATTATGTATTTTGATTCATAAACTGATCTAGTGTATGCCATTGTTTAGAAATGGCGCCCAGTAGAAGGAATGAGAACTCCAGAAATTCACATGATCCAAAGAGAAGGAAGGATCATATCTTTCATGTTCTTAAGCTAGAATTTATAAGAGAAATAGTCTCCCATGTATTATCATCATATGAAGAAATAATATCATGTGTTGATAAGATAAGTAAAGAGTTTAATGAGTCCTATGGCTTTGAAGGGAAGCAAGAGAAGAAAAGTATGTAAGAGAGAAAGATGGATAAAGGGAAGAGGGAAAAGAAGAATTTTCCCATAGGTGATAACTGTAGAAAGAAACACCCTGGAACTTGCCTGAAAGGAATGAGAGTTTGTTATAAGTGTGGAGGAAAAGGGCACAAAGTACGTGACTGCAAGGGTAAGAAAATGGTTTCAAATGTACAATGATTCATTTGCAAGGAGTTTGGACACTACGCGAACCTATGTACCAGTCATCAGACTATGCCGCAAATGATGTTATTGGATAATAATCAAGTTATGATACTACCACATATGAAGAGGAATGATTAGAGTTCTTATGTTGATTATGTCAATTGATTTTTGTATCAACAATGTACTTGTTATAATAATTATGGAGTATATAAGGATTGTACTGCAGTACTATTTCATTAAGGACTTGAGATTGTGTGGAACAAAGAAAATTGACTCAATAGAAGGATAATTTTTTTGAAAATATATGGTTGAGAGAATGATAAATCATAATATAGTTCTGATACTGAGGAAGTGATTTTGGAATAATATGTGATTGTTTTGGATAAATTATATTGGATATTCTTGACTACCTTGGAACTGATTAATGATTTGTATATTCCATCATTGTTGGGGTTTAAAACATTTTTGGATTAATGATGTATATCCAGCATTCTATATGGAATAAGGGAGCATTAATGTAATCAATAAGGAATATGGTAATACATGATGAAGGTATTCATATGCTCTTACGGGGTAAAAAGGATCTATATTATGTTTACCTTCCTTATAAATGTTGGACTGTGAGTTTGGACAGAATTATTTTGGATAGTTCTAGTTTGGATTATTTTGGATTGCCATAAAAGGACAACCCGGAGGTCGGGCGACAACCCGTCGCGTCCGGCAAGGCTGCGAGACTTGAACCCGCACCCGAAGGGAGAAAAGGGTGTATCACCTACCACTGGCCCACGATATGTCCTAGATTAAATAATGTAGTTTTTTTAAAAGATCTGGTAGATGAATTATAAATTCATTTATTTTGGAACCCTGTACGAATAGTATAAATAGAAATTTTTTTACGTTCTATTATCTTTTAGAGTGAAAGATGAGTTTATGGTAGAAATTTATTAAAGGATAAAACTCTAATTATAAATTGAGTATATCTCCTTATGATCTTATCCAATCTCATAAATAAATTCCTCAACATTAAGAAAAGGAACTTAGAACAAAAATGTTGTCCTAGATGGTACCTTAAATCATCACTAATTTATGGCTTTGGGATTGTTGGCCTTTTCATAGCCATGTTCTCTACACTCTCCATCAGATAATTGATGGTTAGATTTATCTTCCATATCCATATTTTCCTACATGGAACCCTAGTATGTGTTATTTTCGGTAATCTTCATACTTTCCACTCTTTATTTTAAATAGAGGCCTCATTAATTCATTTTTGGATGTGGGATTTCAACTAAGATATTTTGAAACGTCAAAAATGTGTTATCCCAATACCCTATATTTTGTTGAACCGATGGTACTTCAAATCATCATAGATTGATGAGTTTAAGGACCTCAATTTTATACTTGTTTGTTATTGATGACCTTAATCACTACCTATAAATATTTACGTTTTTCCTCCAATTATATGTCTCTAATTTCCACCAATGTTCTCCTAATCAAGATCATAATTTGGTGGTGACCCTTTCATTTCTCTTTTCCTCATATTAAGACTAAATTTTAGTAACCCAATTTCGGATGTGGGTTTTCCCACAAATATATTATCTATTTTCAACCTTTTATTTTCGAAGAACAATTTCAAATTGCGAGGACGCAATTTATTGAAGGAGGGGAGAATGTAACACCCCAAGATTTCATAGTGTGTTATTTCTTCAAAATAATTCAATAACGTGCACTACACGCAACACTGAGTTCAATCACACCATGACTTACAAAAAAAATCCATTAAAAGAGGTCATGAATAGCATTAACTACATTTTTAACTTTATATAATCCTTATAATTTTAGAATCCATATTATGAGTTTCTTATTCATAATGCAAGAACAGATTCATTTTCAGTATTGCACTTTTATCAACTTTTAATAGTGAAACATTTTTAAATACAATATTTTAAACTTTTTGAATAAATGGGGACATCAAAAAATTTAAAATGAAACATCCCAAGCTTACACAGTACGCTTTCCTTTGAATAAAACAGTAGCGTGTGTTGTACACAACTTCGAGTTTTAACACACACCACAACCGATCAAACTAGCCGTTATGAATAGTAATACCTAATTTTTGAAATTATATATATTTTATATTTCAAAATGGACTTCATTTTTGGATTCGGAATATCGAATTTATCCTAAGGTGAAATTTTGGTACTTTTCGGATAACTTTAATATTTTGATGAATAGTGAAAATTACTAAATTTTAATTAAAAACAACTTTTTTAATCAAAATAATTAATAGTGATAAATTATGAATTTGAGTGGTTTTAAAGTATATTTAGAATATATTTTTACAATTTAATATAATTTTGGTCAGTGGACATAATTTTACAATTAAACCGAACATAAACAAGTGTCAATCTTTTGATAGTTATTATCTCTTAAAAACACGCTTTTTGTTTTGACAGCGGGAATTAATTTTAAATTAATTTCTGCCACTTCTGTGTTTTGAATTTAGAAAAATGGATTCCATATTTGGAATCAGGATGTACAAATTGTGTAAATAGGTAACTTTTATTTTTAGACATTTTGAATAATTACTGTGGTAAATATTTTATTTACCATGGTTAAGGGTAAATCTGGTAAATAAAGGTTAAAATAATAATATTATAATAATACTAAATTACCCTAAAACATGTATTAGCCTTATTTGTTGATACATGTTCGACCATAGGCATCTTTGGGTCGATTTGGAGACCCCATGGTGCCACTTGTAGGTGATAGGGACACTTTATTTTAATTAAGTTAAAATGAATACAAAAATGACACAAGCATATATCTTTTAGAAAAACAATTATTACATAAGGTTATATATGTTGTATTTTAGATTATAAATATTAATTAGAAAGATAAAAAGATTTCCTACATAATTATATTTTATTTATAATTTTTAGACATTAAATAATGTATTTTATTTATGACACAATGATGATGCAGTAATTACTAAAATAGTGAAAAATTAAAATAATTGATATTATAAATACCCAAATAATTATAATATGAAACCTTTAATGAATTAAACTAATTTTATAGGATAATATGATATATTAGGAATGATTTAATTGACTTTTTTCGAAGTAATCAATCTGTTATGAGTTTCACAAAAATCAACTATTGAATAGTGTCAAAATTGACATAAAAGAGTTCTTAAAACAAATATTATATTATTAATTGATATTAAATTCCTAAAAATCTAAGGTTCGGCCAAGAGACTTATATCATGATAGGTTCATCATTAATGGACCACTTGGGGGTCTCTTGGATGTATATAGTAAGTTTATTAACCATATTATATAAAAATACAAAGAGACATTGTAAAAGTGAAACTAATTAACTTAGAGTTAATACTTAAAGATAAGGTTAATATAAGTACCCAAACCTGTCTAAATTCAACCGGATGAGTTGTTTTCGACCCATACCCACATTAACCTTTGAATAGTCAACTTTGGAGCCATTATAAACCGAATATGAATTTATTATAAATTAATATTTCTAGCTTTTCCAAAGGTGCCCCTCACCCCTCTTATAAAAGGGCACTCCTCCTTCTCATTTATTCACACCTTCAAAACCTTTTGGTTCGGCAAAACTCTGCCCAAATACTATCCCAACATCCCTCACTACAACCTAGAGGCATTAGTTTGATCATAAAGCCAACCTAAGGAGCCCTTTTGATCAAATCAAAAGGAAGAACCCGAAGAAGAGGTAATGTTTCCACCACCCCTTTTCAAGTTCCTTTCTTCTTCCACTTATTCTTTCATTATTATTACCATTATAAAATAATAACTACAGTATCTCACATATAATGTGATGTTATTATAAATATGGTACAACCATATTCAGTATTCTATCCACCCTTTGAATAACATGTCACCATACGTGCGTACGTACGGCTTACCGTCTCCACGTCGTGGTGTAATTGTTATTCAATATAATATTATTTGGATGGGTATAATAATGTTGTTTAACTCAGGTAAATAATAAATATAACATGTTAATGATTCTGTATATATGATATACCATCCATTTATATATTATTTTAATATCAAAAGAATGATATTGTCGCTCGTGCGTACGTACGGACTACCGTCTCCACGAACGCGATGAGATTCATTCTCCATCATATCCATTCAAGTATAATTATCATTTGCTGATTTAAAAATGATGTTTAAGGAATTGATATCATTCTGGATATGAATAATATACAACCTATCCATTACAAACATGGATTACGTAATAAAACATATAAAAGAAAATGAGTAAGTTAACACCCGAAACAACGATAATACTAAGACATTATTAACAAAGCAAAGTTAAAAGATCATATATGATATGATATTAATATATATGATTCTTTTATAATTTAATAACAATTATTTCAATATTATACAGGAGGTTAACCTACCCCAACCAAGTAAAAGTACAAGGTAAGGTATTTTCTTATCTCACATTCAATTCCGTGAGATTTCCATTATTCGCCACTAAATTATTGAAAGTGGTGTATTGTGTACTGGCATTTGATATATATTATCATGATTATCTTTATATTCATGTTATTCTGTAAATAATTTGGTGGTTATTAACTTTTGGCCATACGACTCAGTTGATTAACGTGGTAAGGGGTTTTCATCTCACTCTTTATTTCCGTGAGATTCATGCCATATTTCCACTATTATCTTTTGTGTGGTGTATGTACTTCCCATAATTTTATTCCTTGTGTAATACACTTTAACTTATGTGTATTTACATTTTCATTGTATGATACCTCTTTCATGGGTTGTATGTTTCATAAATTACCAAATTGATAAGGGTTTACTTCACAATCTCTTTAATATCCGAGGTTGTCTTTACGTAAGTATCTACAGGGACATATTTACTATCCATGTCCATATTTTATAAAAGAGTTTTCAAAGGGATTATTTCTAAGGGAACTTTTACTAAAACATCATTTTAAATGTTTTAAATATTTATTCTTCTAAATCATCCTCATTTATGTCCACGTTTTCAAAATGGTTTGTAAGGATTTATTTATATGAAAATGAATGTTTTAAAAGTGTTAATTCCATTCAAAAGTTTCAAAGTGGTATGGGACACTTTGATTCAAAAATTTATTTAAATTCCTTACTTTCTAAATTGTGTAACATTAAAATGTTTTCATGAAAAATGGATATTTCTCTCAATAATTTTTAAAAAAACATTTTCATCTATGTCAACATCCTTTGATGGATTTTAAGATTATTTGAAGTTGATTTATTATGATTTAAAACTTCCATATTGTAATGAAGTTTTGTGATATGTTTGACTGTAGATGTGTCATTTATATAGCATTCATGGTTTATGAGTAAAGTATTGACATTTCGTATGCTAGTTCCAATAAGAATGTTTATGTTATATTTCAACCTTTACTTCATATGAATGTGTTGGACTAGTATGTTCCAGGTTGGGGACTGGTTAAAGTAAGCCCTCCAGGTTAGGGACTGGTAAAAGTAAGCCCTCCGGTTTGGTCTCCGGTTATTAGAGGCACTCCGGGTTGGTGTCCGGTTATTAGAGGCACTCCGGGTTGGTGTCCGGTTATTAGAGACACTCCGGGTTGGGTTCCGGTTACAGTTAGTCCCAAGGTCTTGGGACGAGGCCTTGAAAAGAAATTAAAGTTTAGCGTTATGCATTCCATCATTATGAAAGTGGTTATTGATTTTGCATGTGATTATTCGATTAGTAGAATATCCATGTGAATAAGTAAATGGCATTATTTCATTTTACTTTTTCCATACTATGTTGAAGTTCAAGTTTAAAAGGATTTTTTTTTAGTAATGCATTGCCTTAAATGTTTATGCTTATTTTGAATGTTCCACTATATTGTTATCCTTACTGGGCATTTGAGCTCACCCCTTTTCTATGTTTTATTTTCCCCAGGATGTGAAGAGGTAAGTTATGAATGACCTGCAGGGATATTATGAGGGGATAATAGTGTGGACTGTGGAGACATTATGTTGTTGTAGTAGTTTTTCATTTTATGATGTAATGTAAAACTTATGAATATATCTAGTGTTTCCAAGGCTACTAAACCAATCGGTCTTTCGAGATTTGATCTTTCTTGTGATCATGACAATGTTATGTAATAATGCACCGACTCTAGGTAACTGGGGTCGGGGCGTTACACTTGATTAGTTCAAGCCATCGTCTTTGCCTCATCTTGAGATCCATCTGTGAGAAAATATATTTAAAACTCTTGTGATCAGTATATATCTCACATTTTTTTCCATAGAGACAATGTATCCATATATTCAATGAAATTATTACAGCTACTAACTCTAGATCATGAGTTGGATAGTTTTATTCATGAATTTTTAGATGTCATGATGCATAGGAAATAACTCTATCATTCTGCATAAAGACACAACCAAGTCCTTTATTTGAAGCATCACAATAAATAACAAACCCATCATTATTAGATGGTAGAGTCAAGATAGGATCATTAACTAATCTTCTATTCAGTTCTTTGAAAAATTATTCACACTCTTTTTTACAAAAAAACATTTAACCCCTTTATGTGTGAGCTTGGTTAATGGGTTTGCCAATCAGAAAAAATTCTGGAAAAAATGCTGATAATAACCTGCTAAACCAATAAAACTGTGTACCTCAGTTATACTCGGTGTTGGACATTCTTGGATTGCCTTTGTCTTATAAGGATTAACAGAGATTCCATCCATAGAGACAATATGGCCAAGAAAAGAAATATCCCGAATCCAGAATTCACATTTTCTAAAATTCCCATATAATTCATTTCTTTTAGAGTCCTTAGGATAATGAAAAAGTGATTTTCATGATCTTTGTAGATTTTGGAGTATACCAAGATATCATCATTAATTACCAATAAAACGTTATCAACATATTCCTTGAAAACTCTATTCATTAAATCCATGAAGACAGAAGGAGAATTAGTCAATCCAAAAGGCATTACTGTAAACTCGTAATTCCTGTACCTGGTTCGAAATGTTGTTTTCGGAATGTCTTTCTTCTTCACACAAAATAGATGATATCCAGATCGAAGTTCAATCTTTGAAAAATATTGAGCTCTATGAAGTTATTTTAATAAATCATTAATATGAGGTAGGGGATACTTGTTCTTTATTTTTAGAGCATTGATATCCCTGTAGTCAATGCACAACCTCATAGATCTGTCTTTCTTTTTAACAAAATGGACATGGGATCCCCATGGAGAAACACTTGGGAGAATAAATCCCTTGTTTCTCAATTCCTCTAGTTGTTTCTTTAGTTACACTAATTCTGCAGTGGCCATTCTATAAGGGGTCTTTGATATGGGCCTTGAACCAGAAATTAAATCAATGAAAAACTCAATATCTTGCTTTAGAGGATGTTCAGGTAAATCCTCTGGAAACAAATCAACATATTCTTCCACAATAGGTACATCCTCTATTTCAAAATTCCTTTCCTAACCCATATTTATTTAATTCTCTTCCTCCTCAATAATTGAATTTCGTTGAGCTAATGGGGGTGGATCTAGATAAGAATCAAGTGGTGACTTTCCTGCTCTAAAGATAAGTTACTCCTTATCATTATCGAGAATTGAAACCTCCTTTTTATTACAATAAATTTTCGCATCATGGTCTAAAAGCCAATCCATACCAAGGATTATATCAAATTAAATCATGGGTATGATGATGATATTAGCAGATAAAGAACATTTATATTCCCTAATGGGAACTAATTCACAAAAAATTGTTGCAATGATACTTCCATTAGGTGTTTTGACTAACAACTCCCTTGTTAAATGAAATTGGAAATATCTAATTTTCATTGAAAAAGGGGAAGATATGAAACAATGTGATGATCCAAAATCAAATAAACTTTGGATAAACTTGAGGAAACCATTAAATTACCCGACACCACGTATTTTGGAGCTTCAAACTTAGTAATAGTGATCGCATAAGCTTGGATTTTCTCCCTTGGCATTTTATGGGTTACGTTTCCTTGGCTATTTGGACATTAATTTGCATAATGCCCCTTTTCTCGAAAATTGTTGCATTCTGTAAAGACTCGGAAATTCGGTGGTTTTTTTTAATACATGGGAATTTTATGAGTTCACAAAAATTACGACAATTGATTCCAAGGCCCGGTGTTCCAGGAATCAATTTCTGAAGTTTTGATCAGGTACGTTCAGTAAACGTATACGCATGATTTTATAACTTTTTAACCGATGCTCGGAATTGAAATCCAAGGGCACCGTTGAACTCGCAGCGCCAATATTCGCTTAAGAAGACTTCCATCTCAACAGTAGTTGGTCGAGAATGAAAGTTAGTTTTTTGAGATTTTAAGAATAAAATTAAATTAAAATAAGTGTGTAGCTTATTTTTATTTGGTGGTTAAAACCTCAAAGAGGATGTTATAGGTGGGGGCCACCATACCATAACCTCCCATGAGAGGTTATGGTGGTGGGGCCCACCCGAGGTCTAAACACCTCTTTTCAATTAAAGAGGTGGGGACCACACGAGCTTTAAACCTCCTTGAAACTCCCCATAAGTGGGGAGAACCCTTGAACTTCCCCTATTAAAGTGCCAACTCCACCAAATTAATCAAGTGATTTATCTCATTTAACTAAAGAACATTTTCAATTCATGACAGAAATTAAAATAATAGACAATCTATTTTTTCATTTTGTTAGCATCATTCTTTTTCTGGAACAGAGGAAGAGGAGAGATAGGGAAAACCATCTTCCCAATGAAGAACACCAACGACGCTTCTTCCTCGGTCTTCTACCCCAGACACTTTCTGACGCACGAGATTGAATTGGGAGTGCAAGATGAACGCAATGAAGGACGAACCGACGTCTGCCTTTCTGCGACATCATCAATGAACAACGAACTTCTATTAGCAAATCAAAGTTAGGGGTTTTTGAGTTTGAAATTATTCCGTTCTATGTCGATCAATCTTAGGTAATGTTTTGAAAACTGATATCACCATAACGTGGAGGGCTCGGGCCGCATGAAAATGGCACGACTCCCCCATTTCCCCCTCATTTGTTGACGACAGCAGCGACACAATGGTTACGGCGCAACGGCACTGCCTAAAGAGTGAACCGCGGTGGAGCAACGGCGATCGGCGGTGGGCCAACCATGAAGAAACTGACGGCGCAAGGCTGCTTGATTGCCGGAAGCGCACGACGCCATCACTCCATGTGGAGGAGAAGAGGGTCTTTGCCAGGGTGGGCCGCAGTTGAGGAGCATAGGTGGCTGGCTTAACCGGCCACCAGTGGAGTGGGAGCGGCTGGCCGCTCTGCCAGGCAGGAGGAGTGAGACCTCATTGGGTCCCGCATGATTTGGACCGGCACCACCTGGCACCGGTTTTGGCTCACACCTGAACGACTATGCCGTTCGGGACTTCCAGGGGGCGCGCGATATCCCCCTGGACATGTCTGAGGCGGACCCCCATGGGCTGCCGGGCCGGGCGGCCCCCTCTGGCCGGGTCGGATCCGTGGACCGGGTCGGACCTGCAGACCGAGTCAGACCCCAGTCTGAACCCAATTGACTTGAATACACCTTTTCTCTCATAACTTGGGTTATAGTTGTCCAATCGATGAATCATCTTTGGTGACGGAAAGCGTAGAGGCAAACGGTTCTTTTGGAATACCCTACACGTGGTTTGGACATAGTTGGGGTATGGTAGGGTTCTTTTTAACCTAAAATCTAATCGGGCCCCTAGGATGGAAATTCCAATAACTCACAAACCGGGCGTCCGATTGACGTGCCGTCTGTTGCATTGAGACCCCTATGATTCGGAAGACCTTTGAGATACTACTACTTGGGACTTCAGAAAAATTATAGGATCAACCAATAGCTTGTGGAGCAGATCCTTCTAGAGGCGAGTAGATAGAGTACAGAGACCTAGTAGCTGGCTGAGACCGGATGACTGCTTGACCGATTCGACTAGGAGTGATTCGACCGGCCCAGTGGGGAGCGCCTCTATGTGTCGCTGAAGACCCATGGTGGGGAGCGCCTCTGTGTGAGCACGACAGACCCATGATACTTGACAGGAAGAGTACCTAAGCAGGATATGAGTGGGAGCGCCTCTGTATGAGCACGGTAGACCCGTGGTGGGGAGCGCCTCTGTGTGATACAGCAGACCCACGGTACTCGACAGGGGGAGTACCTCAGCAGTCCAAGGATAGTGGGAAGCGCCTCTAGGTGGTGTGGAAGGCCTACTGTACTCGATATAGGAGGAGTACATCATCAGCCGAGGTTCCGACAGTGTGATTGTGGTTGTTACTTGATACTACCTCCATAATAAAGTTGGTTTTAGCCGAGTCAATGACTTTTTTGTTTTCCTCATGATTGAGATGGGTTACTAGATAACTTAAGTATTTGTATGGACATATAAATAAGTAATGTTTATCCATTTATTTAAAAATTTGTGGTTATATTTATTGGATTTAGTAAGACCTTGAGGATCTCGGGGTCCGTTCTGAGTATCATACTCACCCCTACAGGGGCTATGCCCACACCTCGTTGTGTTGGTCGCAGACGAAGGACAACACTGACTGAGGTAGAGAGTAGCAGGATTGGACGATACCTAGAGGTGGACCACTCGATGTGATGGTACACGGAGGATCCGAACATGGAGCACTGAGGAGGCTATCTGTACCTACCCTTCAGGTAGGGTTTCTCGGTGGAGGATCCAACATCTGTTTACTTTCTTTCAGTTGTACTGTTATTTTTCCATTTCCTTGTACTTTACTATTGTGCTTGTATTTCTAGCCCCTTTTAATTTCTAGCACTTCCTTTGTATACAGGTTTTACTTAGTATTTGGTTCCAATTGTACTCTGATTGTGTTTGTTTACAGTTATAGATGAAATGCCTTCCCTGTTTAGGGATTTACACCGTTGGTTCTAGTCGCTAGCCCCTGGAATATGGAAGGCGGGCTTGGGATATTCATGATATGGGCCCCGTGTGATGGGTCGTGACAAATTGGTATCAGAGGAGTCTGTTATACCGCAGAACATAGAACTCTGATCATTCTTTTCTATGAATCAATAGTGTTAAGGGTACTAAGTGTGGTTTTCAGTTCAGGGAATACAGTGTTGGGGTGGGAAGCTGAAATATCTATACAATAGGACCCTGACTACTAATTTCCGACTCAGTGCACAAAAACACTTATTGCGTGAGTGTCTTTAAAATTTTTCTTAAGTCAGCTCAATAAGGTCATCTCACCAGGTATAATCTTTTAACCATGTCACATCCGTTTCTTTCAGGATTCCTACCCGTAGAGCCCCAAGAGTCGTACGCTCTGACATCCCACTGAGTGATGAGGCCTCTATGTAGGGCCCTCTACCAGCAGAGGCACCAACGGTACCACTTCCCATTGGGCCACTAATGCCACCAACCCCATCAGTAGACAATGCACACCACTTGAGCGCGTTGCATGAGTTCCAGCACCAGAGGCCACCCTGGTTCTGGGGAGATACAGACCCACAGGCAGCTGAGGATTGGTTGGAGGCTGTGGTTAGAGTCTTCAGACTGGTAGGGACACCGATAGACCTTATGGTGATCCCTGCCGCAAGTCTGATTCAGGCAGTAGCAGGCAGATGGAGGAGCCTGATGCACCAGGTAAATGAAGAGGCGACACTACTCTGGACAAATTTAGAGATCCTGTTCCAGGCAGAGTTTTTCCCATCCACCCTTCGTACGGTGAAGATACATGAGCTACTACATCTACAACAGGGTAGCATGACTTTTTCTCAGTACTCAGTGAGATTAACCGACCTCTCACGCTACTCCATAGATATGGTACGACACCTATTCTTTAGGGTCTGGACCTTCGAGCAGGGGCTCAGGTGAGAGATCAGAGCATCAATGATCTCCCTCAGCATCCTGACACATGTGGGGGTGTTAGAGAGAGTCCTCCTAGTGGAGAGTTTCCTTGCTGAGCAGTCACCAGCAGTGAGACCCAGTACTATTTGACATGCAGTAGAGTCTTCTGCAGCTGGCAGTAGACAGTTGACGTAGAGGTCCAAGACGACTAGGCCCACGGGTGGACGACCGCATGACTCAGGATCTATTGTGCGGGGCACCCAGGGCAGTGAATTATCTTCCAAGAGTAGGCAATGTTACTTGTGCGTCGGATAGGGTCACATGGCTCGTGACTGTCCGAACTTCCATTCAGATGATCACCAGACAGTTGAGGGACGTCTCAGGAAGAGGTAGAGATTCGATCGAGGTGGTCAGGAGGGCGCAGGAAGACGTGGCAGAGGAGCTGGTCGAGTATTTGGAGATGGATAACTTTATGAGGTATTACCACCACCACCACCAGGAGGTCCACCCCGACCGTAGGGAGCAGGTGGACAGGGGAGAGCTCAACTTCAGGCAGTTGAGGCATACGAACATTGTTCTTTGGAGATGATTTGAGCTACTATCTGTGTCTACTCCACCCTAGCTATAGTTCTTATAGAAACAGGTTCCATTCACTCTATCATTGCCACTAACCTCGTTCGGAGCTCGGAGATTCCGACGGAGTCGTTGGCTCAATCCTTACGGCAAAAGACTTTTATAGGAGTAGACTCGATGATTACGCACTGGTTTCGGTAGTTTTAGCTTACTCTAGGAGGCGAGAGCTTCGTCTGGGATCTCCTCGTAGCGACGTTGAGGCCTTACAACGCCATCTTGGGTATGGACTGGTTATCTACAGTCCATGCTCAGATCGACTGTATTAGTTGAAAAGTGCGGTGTGTTAGCACGGATGGGACCAGGATTACCTTCATCGGTGAGAAGGGAACCTTTTCAGCATATGACAGACTTACTTTGAGGAGGGTGCAGCTGATCACTCACCAGTTGGCTTGCCTTACCCTCAGAGAAGTTGATATGGAGAGTCCGACTTATCCTGTAGTGGTGGACCAGTACGCAGATGTTTTCCCTGATGATGTTCCAGGACTACCTCCTTGCAGAGAGGTGGACTTCTACATTGACCTGTACCCCAGGACGACACTGATATCTACACCAACATATCGGATGTCTCCTGCTGAGCTTCATGAGCTTGGTTATAAATATATGACATGCAAGGTAAGGTATTCATCCGGCCTAGTGTTTCTTTTTTGGAAACCCTGATTCTGTTTGCCAAGAAGGAGGATGGGAGCTTGAGGCTTTTTGTTGACTACCGTCGCCTGAACTATGTGACCGTGAAGAACAAGTACCCACTCTTGAGGATTGACGACCTCTTTGATCAGTTGAAGGGATCACATTGGTTCTCAAAGATAGACCTCAGATCAGGATATCACCAGCTCAGAGTTTGAGAGAAGGATGTGAAGAAGATGGCCTTCAGGTGTCGGTACGACCACTACAAGATCTTGGTTATCCCATTCGGTGTAAACAACAATACAACAGTGTTCATGTGTCCCATGGATAGGGTTTTCCATCCTTACCTTGATCACTTTTCCATAGTCTTCATTGATGACATTTTGATCTACTCGACTACTGAGTAGGAGCATGCCTACCATTTGCAGGCAGCACTGGGCACACTCAGAGAGCACCATCTTTATGGAAAGCTCTCGAAGTGCCTGTTCTGGATTCGAGAGGTTCACTTCTTGGGACACATCATCTCATAGGATGGTGTTGCAGTGGATCCAGTGAATATTGAGGTGGTACTTGCTTGTGAGCCACTGAAGAGTGTGACAGAGGTATGAAGTTTCCTGGGTTTAGCTGGGTACTACTGGAGATTCGTTCCAGACTTCTCCAGAGTTTTAGTACCACTATCAGCCTTGAAGAAGAAGGGTAAACCCTTCGTGTGGTCGGAGAGATGTCACAAGAACATTCAGGAGTTGAGGTAGAGGCTGACTAGTGCCCCTATCTTGAGACTTCTAGAGGAAGGTGTAGGGTACATAGTCTACTGCGACACATCAGGGACTAGACTCGAGTATGTCCTGATGTAGGAGTGAGCAATTATTGCGTATGGTTCTCGGTAGTTGAGATAGCATGAGAAGAACTATTCTACCCATGAACCGGAGTTAGCAGCAATGGTCTTATCCTTGAAGATGTGGCGACAGTATCTGATCAGTGAACATTTCACAGTCTACTCTGATCACAAGAGTTTTAGGTATATATTCATTCAAAAGGACTTGAACCTGAGACATAGACGTTGGCTTGAGTTCCTCCAGGACTATGAATTCGAGATCGTCTATACTTCTGGGAAGGGGAACGTTGTTGCGGATGCACTCATCAGGAGATATGGTATACAAATACTAGGTGAGGCGACAGAGAAGCTAGCTTCCTTACATATATCATTTATGGATAGAGATGGAGCAACCTATCTACAGTCTCTTACAGTCACTCCTCCACTTCTTCAGTGAGTTAGGGAGGCACAACGTGGGGATGCTGACTGTGAGACATGACGTGTCCAATTATCCACAGGGTAGGCACATGATGGATTTTCTGAAGGTGGGGAGCACGTAAACCTCTATAGAGGATGTACGATGGTACCAGTAACACTTCAGGAGGAAGTGTTGAGGGAGTTCCACACTTCACCTATAGCGGTACATCCAGGAGTGGCAAAGATGCACCAAGACCTTCGACGACAACACTGGTGGCCAGGTATGAAGAAGGCTGTAGTGGAGTTTGTCTCTCGATGCCTCACTTGTCAGGAAGTAAAGGCAGAGCACCTGGTACCATCAGGCTTCGTTCATCCTTTAGAGGTCCCAGAATGGAAGTGGGATGGGATTTCCATGGACTTCGTGATGGGTCTTCCACGTACATCCAGGAGTCATGATTCGATATGGGTAATCGTTGAAAGACTCACCAAGTCCGCCCACTTCCTACCGATCAAAGAGCAGGGTTCAGTAGAGATCTTGGGACACCTCTATGTGCGGGAGATTGTGCGTTTACATAGAATAACATCGATGATTGTCTCTGACGATGATGACCAATTTACTTCCCAACTATGGAAGGGGTTGTAGGAAGCTTTCGAGACATAACTTCACTTGAGCTCCGCCTTCCATCCTCATACAGATGGTTAGATCGAGCAGACCATTCAGACCGTCGAGGACATGCTTCGTGCTTGTGTCCTCGACTTCGGTCGCAGCTGGTAGGATCACTTACCTTTGGTAGAGTTTTACTGCAACAACATCTATCACTCCACCATCAGTATGACAACTTTTGAGGCCTTTTTCGGTCAACCTTGCAGATCTCTACTGTGCTGGACAGTCCCAGGGGAGTCAACACTAGTGGGACCAGAGATGGTATGTGCTACCACAGAGAAGGTACATATCATCCAGGAGTGGATGAAGACTACACAGAGAAGATAGAAGACGTATGCTAATAATAGGTGGAGACCTCTGGAGTTTGAGGATAGTGACCATGTCTTTCTATGGGTCTGACCTCCATGAGTTCTATAGATATTTGGCCGAGGCAATAGGTTATCTCCACGACTCATCGGACCTTTCTAGGTCCTCAGAAAAGCAGGGGAGGTGTCTTACCGCTTAGCTCTTCCACCTTAGTTACACTGGGTGCACGAAGTCTTCCACGTATCCCAACCGAGGAGATACGTGCATGAATCATCCCATATCATCGACCATGGAGAGCTTAACGTCGACGATGGGGAGACTTTCACGGAGGTTCAAGTGGAGATTAAATATTGACAAGAGCGGGTCCTGTATGGATGGTCGATACCTCTGGTACACGTTTGTGGGCAGCATGAGAACGTCCAAGATGCCACATGTGAGCGGGAGGCTTGGATGCATGTTCAGTAGCCCCATTTCTTCCCGTAGTTTGATTTGTAGCTTACAGGGAAGTAAAGCCCTAAGGTGGGGATAATATAAAGACCCAGAAATTATGTGGATTTTTTAAATACATGGGAATTTTACGAGTCTGCAAAAATTTACGGCACTTGATTCTGAGGCCCGGTGTGGCCGGAATCAATTTTTGATGTTTTGTTCAGGTATGTTCAGTAAATGTATGAGAGAGATTTTATAACTTTTTAACCGGTGCTCAGAATTGAAATATGAGGGCATAGTTGAACTCACAGTGTTGGTATTCGCTTAAGAAGAATTTTACCTTGAGGACAGTTGGTCGAGAACGAACGTTATTTTTTGGAGTTTTTAAGAATAAAATTAAATAAAAATAAGTGTGTAGCTTATTTTTATTTGGTGGTTAAAACCTCCAAGAGGAGGTTAGAGGTGGGGGCCACCACACCATAACCTCCCATGAGAGGTTATGGTGGTGGGGCCCACCCGAGGTCTAAATAAATCTTTTTAATTAACGAGGTGGGGACCACACAGGCTTTAAACCTCCTTGAAAATCCCCATAAGTTGGGAGAACCCTTGAACATCCGTCATTAAAGTGCCAACTCCACCCCATTAATTAAGTGATTTATCTTATTCAATTAAACACCATTTTGAATTAATGCCGACAATTAAAATAATAGAAAATCTATTATTTCATTTTGTTGGCATCATTATTTTGGTGGAACAGAGGAAGAGGAGGGATAGGAAGAACCATCCTCCAAATGAAGAACGCAAATAATGTCGGTGATGCTTCTTCCTCAGTCTTCTACCCCAGACACTTTACGATGCACGAGCTTGAATGGGGAGTAGGTGATGAACGCGGTGAATGAAGAATCAGCATCTACCTTTCCGCGACACCATCAACGAATACGAACGTCGACCGGAGAATCAAAGGTAGTGGTTTTTGAGTTTGAAATTCTTCCATTCTATGTCAATCAATCTTGGGTAAAGTTTTTCCAATTGATGTCACTATAATCTGGAGGACTCCAGCCACATAAACACATCCCGAATCCCCCTTCGTTTTCCCTAATTTGTTGATGACGACGGTAGCACAACGACACCGCCAAAAGAGTGAACCGCAGGGGAGCAAAGACGGCCGACGACGGGCCGGCTGTGAAGAAACTGGCGGTGCAAGGCCACCAAGTCGTCAGAAGGGCGCGACGCCGTCACGCCGCATGGAGAAGAAGAGGGCCGCAATAGAAGGGAACATTGTCGTCTCACCCCATGGAGGAGGAGAGTTGCGGCCACGGTGGGCCGCGACAGAGGAGCAGAGGCAGCTGGATGAACGGGCTGTCGGTGCAGTAGGAGAGGGACCCCGATGGGTCCCGCATGATCTGGACCAGCACCACCTGGCACTAGTTTTGGCTCACACCCGAATGGTTTTGGCGTTCGGGACTTCTAGGAGGCGCGTGGTCTGCCCCTAGACACAGCTGAGGCGGACACCCCACGGGTCGCCGGGCCACCGGGCCACCGGGCCTCTGGGCTGTCGGGCCACCCAGCGCGGGCCGGGCCACCCCCTCGGGACTGGTCGGACTCGCGGACCGGGTCGGACCCCAGTCCAAACCCGATTGAACCGAATACACCTTTTCGCACATAACTTGGGTTACGTGTGTCCGATCGACGAACCATCTACAGCGATGGAAAGGTTAGAGCGAGGCGGTTCATTCAGAATACCTCACCTGAGGTTTGGACATAGTCGGGGTACGTTCGGGTTAATTTGAACCTAAAATCCAACCGGGCCCCCGGGATGGAAATGCCAATAACTTACAGACCGAGCGTCCGATTGACGCGCCGTCTGTTGCGTTGAGACCCCTATGACGAGGCGGACCTTTGAGATACTTATAATTGGGACTTCGTGATAGTTGGAGGATCGACCAGTAGCTCGTGGAGTGGATCCTTCTAGAGGCGACTGGACAGAGTACGGAGACCTAGTAGCTGGCTGAGACCTGACGACCACTTGACTGATTTGACTCGGAGGGACTCGACTGGCCCAGTGGGGTGAACCACTGTGTGACGCAGCAGAACCATGGTGGGGAGTGCCTCTGTTTGAGCATGACATACCCACGGTACTCGATAGGAAGAGTACCTCAGTAGGCTACGAGGGGGAGAGCCTCTGTGTGAGCGCGACAGACTCATGGTGGAGAGCGCCTCTGTGTGACGCATCAGACCCACGATACTCGATAGGAGGAGTACCCCAATAGTCCATGGATAGTGGGAAGCACCTCTGTGTGATGCGGCAGGCCCATTATACTCGATAGAGGAGGAGCACACCATCAGCCGAGGTTCCGACAGTGTGACTGGGGTTGTTACTTGATACTACCCCTAGAATAAAATCCTAGTTTGAGCTGAGTTAATGACTTATGTGTTTTCCTCATGATTGAGATGGGTTACTAGATTACTTAGGTATATGTATGGGCATATACCTAAGTAATGGTTATACATTTATTTAATAATTGGTGGTTATCCTTGTTGGATTTAGTGAGACCTTGAGGGTCTCTGGGTCCCTAATGAGTATCGTTATACTCACCCCTGCACGGGCTATGCCCGCACCTCATTGTGTCGGTTGCAGACGACAGACAACACTGATTGAGGTAGAGAGTAGCAGGGCTGGAAGATACCCAGAGGTGGTCCAATCAGTGTGACGGTACATGGAGGAGCCGGACAGATGTAGAGCACTGAGGAGGCTATCTATACCTAACCTTTAGGTTGGATTTCCTAGTGGACGATCCAACAGCTGTTTACTTTAGTTCAGTTGTATTGTTACTTTTCTGTTTCCTTGTACTTTACTGTTGGGCTTGTATTTCCGGACCCTTTTACTTTCTAGCAGTTCCTTTGTATACATTTTTTACTTAGTATTTTCTTCGATTTGTACTCTGATTGTGTTTGTTTTAGTTATAAAGGCAATGCCTTCCCAGTTTAGGGATTTATACCTTTGGTGCTAGTTGCCAGCCCCTGGCCTATAGAAGGCGGGCTTGGGGTAGTCACGATATGGGCCCTGGGGGACGGGTCATGACAAATTCAAATTTGACAACCTCTTTCTTCCCCTTGCAATCATGAGCTTGGGGGCCTTTTTCACCACACTTTTAATAGACTCACATTCCCTTTAGGAAAGTAACGGGCTGTTTCTTCCTATATCTACCACATGATGGATATTCAACTTTTCCCTTCTTCCCCTTATTTACATCTCTATAGTGTTCAACATATCTCTTTTTCTCTTGCTTTGGTTTAAAGTCGTAAGACTTAGAGAATATATTTTCTGTCTTGATAACGCGTGAGACTATATCTTCGTATGATGAGAAAGATTGTGAGACTACTACTTGATGGAGAAATGGTTTTAACCCATTAAAGAATCGATCAATCTTACTCCTTGGGTTACGTACATAATCAGCTACATGCCTTGATAACATTGTAATGTTTTCCTTATACTTTGCGGAATTCTCATCCTCCTATGGCCTTAGACATATAAAATTTCTTTCTATATCCGCTTGATGGTCACAAGGAAATAATATTTCTGAGAAAATATCTTAAAACTCCCTCCATTACATGATTGATTCTTATTATATTCCTTTGTGTTTTGGAATAATGACCACCATTGATCTGCATCTCCCTTGAGGTGATAAACTGTCGTGTCAACTTTTTTCCGTTCGCTACTCCCCTAGGCATGAAATATTTTCTCTAAGGAACTTATCCATTGCTCAGCTACTAATGGATTTATACTCCTATTGAATGTTTGTGGTTGTTTCCTCATGAAGTGGTCTAACATTGTTCCTCCACGTTGTGGATCAGGGTTCTACATATGGGTATGGTTATTATTCAAAACCTGAGTGAGTTATCCCAGTATGGTGATTAGCTGATCAACACCAGTCGCTTCACCAACTCCACTATAATTATCTTGAGTAGGATGGAAATCCATACATGGATTACGTGCATTGATATGGTTTCTATTCCTTCCACTAGGTGCCATTTCTAAACAATTTCATACAGTAGATTAATTTATGAGTCAAAATACATAATCCAAAACATGTAAACTAGTTAACATAAATTGAACAGTTTAAGGATATAATCCATAATCATAAAAATGTTTTCCTTGAGGAAGTATATACTCATAAACCTTTCATAATGGTTTGTAAAGAAAATGAAAATTATCCTAAGAATATCCTCCAGGAATGTCATAACCAAGAGTGCAGCAAGGCCCGTTGTCATGCACCCGTTCTTGTTCGAGTCTAGCTCAAAGTGGTGTCTTCCAGTTTTACCCCAAGGTGCATCTGTGCCGTAGCCTCCTCTACCAACTCGTATATAGACATGGATGTATTACTTGGAAAAATCACAAAGTCTCTACTGTACCAAAATTCTAGGATGTTCTTCTATACTAATCCTCAAAGTCTATCTTAGAGTAGTGTTCACTAATCAGAGTTTTTCTAAATCTAGTTTCCAAGGATAGTACAAAACATCCTCTGATACCAACTGTAATGCCTCGACCCCAATTACCCAGAGTCAGTGCAATATTACATAACATTGGCATGATACAAGGAATCATGTCCTAAAAGACCGATCAATTTAGTATCCTTGCAAGTACAATATAAATGCATAAGTTTTACATTACATCATGAAATAAAAACATCAACAACATTTTGTACCCTTTTTAAACACACTTATATCTCTAGACTATCCCCGTATGTCAACCATAAAATACTTCTTCACATCCTGGAAAAAATAAAACATAGAAAGGGGTGAAATTAGATGCTCTGTAAGGATAACAATATAGTGGAAAATTTCATAAATAAGCATAAACATTTAAGGCAATGTATAAGACTAAAACAAAAGCCTCTTAAACTTAAACTTCAGCATAATATGGAAAAGATAAAATCAAATAATTCCACTTTCTTATTCACATAGATATTCTACTAGTAGAATAATGACATGAAATATCAATAACCACTCTCATAATTATGGAATGCATAATGCCATACTTCGTAACCAAATAGTAAAGGACTTGTGACAAGACTACAAATAATATTTTGTCAAGGCCTTGTTCCAAGACACTAGTTTGTATCATGAGACCTACTGAAGCATCGAGGAGCTATAGTGGGCTCCACCCATCACTTACTATGTCTAATGCATTCCTCATATGATTATGTTTAAACATAACATAAACATTCGTATTAAAAAAAGAATATGAAATGTCAATACATTATCCATAAACCATGAATGACACAAAAATAACACATCGACACTCAAACATATCACAAAACCTTCAATAAAATGTGGAAGATTTATTTCATAAAAAATTAACTTCAAATAAGTTTAAAATCAATCGAAGTATGTTGACATCGATTAAATGAAAACTATTTAAAATAAATACCTCTTTATATTTTGAAACCATTTAAAAGTAACATAATTATAAAAGTTTTTTTTAAAATATTATTATAAGCTAGGAAGGGATGATTCGATGATGTTATAATGGTGGAAAATTGCCTCACCCACCATATAAGTTAAAAAAACAATCTTACCTTAATTTTGTCGAAAAGGTCATAAAGTACCTTGTTTGGAAAATGACGAAAAGATTCATTTCAAAAAATATAAGGTCAAATATGTTTATAAATGACATTAACCCATTGTCTAGTAAATTGTAAAATTGTTTTGAAATATATTTTTAAGAAAACATACATGTGTATGATAAAGAAGTCTAAGTAGATACTTTTGTTTGATAAAATATAGATATCCTTAACAATGAAGGTCAGCAGACGTACAAGTGCAAAGCCATGAAGGAAAATTTTCCAGCCAGAGTTGGTTGGAATCGAATGGGCCTGAGGATGCAATTTGATGGGCTGCATTGTTTCCTTCCCTTTTGGTGAAGGAGAAGGTGAAAAATAAGAAGCATTGGCGAAGTGTGATAATTATTCTGATGATGAGGCCAAAGGACTGGAGTCCATCATCATTATGGTTAATAGCATCGATTACGGTGAGGTAGTCAGACTCAATGTTGATATCAACCCACCCATGGTCCATAGAGAGCATCATACCAGCAAGGATGGCGGTGCCCTCAGCCACTGCAGGTTCTCAGAATGCATGGTGTGGTTAGTATTTTTCCGCAATGATTTTCCCCATATGGTTTCGAGCCAGGAGTCCAAGGGCAACGATCCCATCCTTGGGGAGAGATGTGTCCATATTGATGTTATGAATCCCTTCCGTTGGAGGATTCCAATGAGAGGGGTATGAGGGGGTAACACCTGGCGTATAATGTCCATTTCGGTCCTTTCCACCCTCAATCCATGAGGTGGCCCGTTCAATCCAGAAATCGGGAGGTTTATGAATGTGATGAAAAATAGCATCGTTACACCGGACCCAAATGATCTAGGATAGGGTGAAAAGTTAGACTGCGTTATCCGGTGAGAGGGAGGAGCACCAACGCATTAGAAGATCGGTTAGGTCGGAGACCGTGGCTAGTGGTGTGCCTGGAGATGAACCCCATTTATTCCAAATTTCCCTAGATCCTAGGCAGTGAATGATAGTGTGCAAATGGGTTTCTGAAATATGCAGGAAGAAAGGGCAGAAATTGGCACTGGCCATATGTCGGTAAACGAGAAGTCTCATAGTTGGGAGGGTACCCATGGACACCTACCACCAGAATTGATGTACTTTTGGGGGGACGTTGAGCATCCAAATCGATTTCCATGGTCCCTCCATCGGGCCAACTGAGTGGTTTCCAAGATAGAATCTATACCCATATATCACCTTATACTCGCCTGATATGTCATCGATCCAGAAGAGAAGGTCTGGGCCTGTGTGCGGAACCTAGGGGATGCTAATGATAATTCATTGGTCTGTTTCATTAAACCAATCATGAATCTTTTCAAGACACCACCCCGGTCGCTGGTCAGAAAGGTGGTAGATTACAGTGGCGTCTTCAAGGCGGGGGATGTGGCCCTCAAGACTTCCTTATCGATCTGCCAGGGATAAGTTCAGATATTGACAGATGAGGCAGTCCCAATCATACAGCCTAGCCCTTTTTCCAGGAGATTTCGAGCCCCCCAAATGCTTCTCCAGAGGAAGCTAGGGCGAGGGCCAAGATAGGAAGCAAGGAAGTCCGTGTGGGGAAAGTACATGGCACAAAGAATTCATGCACAGCGCGATTATGGGCCGTTAATAAGGCGCCATCCTTGCTTAACCAAGAGTGTGTCATTAAAGAGAAGAAGGTTCTGGAATCCCATACCTCCCTCGGTTTTAAGTTTCCAGAGTTTCTCCCAGGCCATCTAGTGTGGTCTATTCCTTCCATCGTTCTTCCCCCAAAAAAATTTGGAAGTACGTGAATGGATCTTGTCGACGATGGCCTTCTGGAGTTTAAACAGGGACATAAATTTGTTGGGGATAGATTGCATGATAGCTTTAATGATGGTCTCTTTTCCAGCTTTGGAAATTCTTTTAGGGGTCTATCCTTGGATTTTTTTGTCAATCCTGTCCACCAGAGATGCGAATATTTCTTTTTTGGACCAACCAATCACCGTGGGTAGCCTGAGATTCTTATGGTATTTTTCAACCAGATGGATGCCTGCAGATGCACATAGTTCATCTCTCTTGGGAAGGGGCACCCCTGCGCTAAAGGATATTTCAGATTTCCATGATTGATTGACTATCTAGATGCCCTATCGTACATAGTTATTGCTTTGTTGACCACTTGGAATTCATTAATTGTTGCTCTGGAAAAAAGGAGGCAGTCGTCGACGAAAAAGAGGTGTGACACTGGTGGGCTAACATGTAACGCCCCGACCCCAGCTACCCAGAGTCGGTGCATTACTTCGTAACATAGGAATGAACACAAAAGATCAAGTCTCGAAAGACCGATTAGTTTAGTAGCCTTGGAAACACTAGATACATTCATAAGTCTTACATTACATCATAAAGTGAAAAACTAATAACAAAGTCTTCACAGTCCACACTCATATCCTCTTCTGACTATCCCTGCAGGTCATTCATAAAATACTTCTTCACATCCTGGAAAATATTAAAACATTGAAAGGGGTGAGCTTAGATGCTCAGTAAGGATAACAATATAGCGGAAGATTTCATCAATAAACATAAACATTTAAGGCAATGTCTAACTAAAACAAAAGCCTTTTAAACTTGAACTTCAACATAATATGGCAAAAGTAAAATGAGATAATGCCATTCACTTCTTCACATGGATATTCTACTGGTCGAATAATCACATGCAATATCAAAAACCACTTTCATAATTATGGAATGCATAATGCCAGACTATCATAACAACATAGCCAAGGCCTCATGCCAAGACCACAAATAAGATTTTGTCAAGGCCTTGTGCCAAGACACTAGTTTGTCTCATGAGACCTAATGATGCATCGAGGAGCTATAGCGGGCTCCACCCGTCACTTATTAAGTCCAATGCATTCCTCATATGAATAGGTATAAACATATCATAAACCATAACATAATCGTATCACATAAAACAAGCATAAAGGAAACATAACATTTACACATTTCAATCACAAGATATCAATACAACACATTGATATAATAAAAACGCTTTCAAAACCATTTTCAATACCAAAATAAAAGAAAGTTAAAACTTTGTATTTATTTTTCATTAAAAAAAATGATGTCTTGTAGAGGAAGCCGAATCTCAAATAATGGTCACGGCGGCGGAGAAGTCGTTGTCGCCGCATAAGTACGGAAAGAAAAACATTCCCTTTTTGACGTTTAGTAAATCGCTTCACATAAAAAATATTCCTTTTGAATAAACGTAAAAGTCAAAGGGGTTTATACACCGTATAAAAGAAAGTTGTGTATAAAACCAAATATGCCTCAATGAAAGGAGATTGAGACGAAGTACTTAAAAAGATCATTTTTAAAATTAAATATATCTTTTATGTGTATTCACTATAGGTACACATAAATAAAGTAAAAATACAAAACAGGACATAATAATATCATGACATAATTTGAAAGTAGGAGATTAACCCAAAGAATGAAAGTTGGGTTAAGAAATTCTCTTAAAAAGATCATTTTTTAAATAAAGTAGATATATTATGTGTATTCACTATAATTACACATAAATAAATTACAAATACAAGATAGGACATAATAATATCATGACGTAATTTGAAAGTAGGAGATTAACCCAAAGAATGGAAGTTGGGTTAAGAAATTCCCTTACCTTGCGTCCTGTCCTGACTTGACCGCTATTTAACCTCCTAAATAATAAACTAGAGTTAATTTCTATTTACATAAGAACCTTTTTCATGTTCATTATTCATTTTATATCCCTTATTACCATGTTATGAACATTATGTAATTATTTATGTTTATAACGGTCATTTTGTCGATCTTAGGTACTTGAGTCAAAAATAAAATTCTTATAATTACAAGTTGTTCATGTGGTGATATATCCATTATATCTAGAATTATTTTCATGATGTAGATATCATATATATCATATATCTCCAGTATATACATGTATTTATAATATTACATAACATTTAGAGGTAAGAAATGAAATTCACCGTTCATGGAGATGGTAAGCCGTACGTACGCATGAACGCTACTTTCATTTATATTTCGTATTTAATGGAATGAAATAATAATTATATAAAGTTATAATATATTTCCAGTATAATATCATATATAATATCATTTACTCCATCCTTTATACATCCCACATATGGCATTAACGATTCACATCACTTTGAGGGGGCAGTAGTCCGCACTTCCTAAAATGAAATTATCGCATTTACCCATAATGGAAATCATAACGTATGCCATAAATGAGAAATAAAAAAGCATAAGTAAAACATAAACATATTATATATCATATATAAATATAGTTACATCTTAATGGCCACCTTTTAAGGTGTTATATGAGTGTTAAACAATCATCGTTTCGTGAGGCATAAATTCACCATCCACAAAAACCGTATGTTCTTTAACCATTAGATGTAGGTGTGTGTAAGTGTAGCTCCAATCCTTCTTATAAAAAAATCCTAGTATATTAAGGATACTGGTGTTGTTACAAAAGAAATGAATAAAAAGAGTTTATGGGGTTGGAGAAGAAAAATAAAACAAAACAACATTAGAGAAGACATTACCTCAAAATCGGGTAACTCTTTTTGATTTGAGCCAAAGGCTTCCTTGGGAAGAGTTCTGCCCAAAGTGAGGCTTCTAGGAGTAATAGGGGGAATTTGGGAGAGTATTTTGGTTGAGTTTGGCCGAGCCAAATGGTTTTAAAGTGTGAATGAGGTGGTAGAGGTGGGGGCCTTTTATAAGAGGAGAGGAGGGGCAATCTTGGAAAGTAAAGAAAAGTCACTTTATTATAAAATGCGTTTCGGATTTTAGAGGTCCCAAACTTATATAATTCGAGTATAAGCTGATAAGGGTTCTAAATCAACCCATCCAATAGGTTTTGGACATGTGTAGGTCTTAGATATTACATTATCTTTCCATTTTATTTAAATCGTTAAATAATGAGGTCATCGCTGCATCATCATGATGTCATAAATAATTTAATTTATTTAATGTCTCAAAATTATAAAAAAAATACTATGATTTAGGAAATCTTTTTATATTTCCAATGACTATTTATAGTAAAAAATATGACTTGTATAACCCCATGTAAAAATTGTTTTAGTAAAACATTTCATGTTTGTGTCATTTTTTACTTTAACATTAAATAAAAGGTATTTAGTCATTTTCCAACTAAAGTGGCTCCATGGGGTCCCCAAGTTGACCCATGGATTTTCTTGGTCGTCCATGACACATCCAATGAGGGTAGGACATGTGTCAAGCTCGTCTCATATTATTAAAACATTATTTTTACCTTAAACTACACTAATTATCTCTAATCGCGATTAAAAACTTAAAAGTTAATATTCACCAAAAATTATTTTAATCTCATTGAACCAAATTTTACTTCTTAATGACAACCATGTATGTCGGATTTTTGAAAATCAAATCACAGAAGTGGTAATATTTCATTTAAACGAAAAATCAGTTATTTAACTACCACTTAGTGGTTTCACTATTCATCAAAATTGAAGTTTTTCAGAACAATGCCAAAATTTCACCCTAATCTATAATTGATATTCTGAATTCAAAAATGATGTCTATTTTATGAAATTCCAAACATATAAGTTGCATTAATTAATTTTATAATTAATTCCCGCTGTCACAACAAATAGCGTGTTTTTAAGAAACAATATATATCAAAAGATTGACAGTTGTTTATATCCAATTTCAAAGTGAAATTAATTCTAATGAACACCATTGGATAAAATGGTAAAAATATATTCTATTTATACTTTAAAACCACTCAATAGTATAACTTATCACTATAAATTATTTTTATTAAAAAAGTTGTTTTAAGTATTTTTCACTATTCATAAAAATTTGGAAGTTCTCAGAAAATTACAAAAAATTTAACATAGGCTAATTTCAATATTAGGAATACAAAAATGAAGTCCATTTTGAAATATAAAATTTCTATAAATTTAAAAAGTGGTTATTACTATTCATAACGGCTACTTTGATTAGTCGCGGTGTTTTAGAACTCGAAGTTGCGTACAATGCAAGATATTGCATTATTGAATGAGAAGCGTATTGTGGAAGCTCGGGGTGTTACATTCTCCCCTCCTTCAATAAATTGCATCCCCGCAATTTGAAATTTTTCTTGGAAAATAAAAGGTTGAAAATAGAAAATAACTTTGTGGAAAACCCACATCGGAAATAAGATTAATAAAATTTAGGCTTAATAAGAGGGAAAGGGAAATGAAAAAGTCACCACCCAATTATGATCTCGATTAGGAGAACATTGGTGGAAATTTGAGATATATAATTGGAGGAAAAACGTAAATATTTGTAGGGAGTGATTAAGGTCATCAATCACAATCAACTGTCAAATTGAGGGCCTCAAAACCTTCAATCTATGTTGATTTAAAATATCATCAGTTCAACAAGACATATGGTATTAGGATAACAAATTTTTTTGTTTTAATATCCCTTTACTAAAGTTTAAGAATTAATTTATTCATTGAATAAGATATAGGTATATATATATTTATGCTTGACAATTATAGTTTCAACCTTCAACTCATCTTTCACTCAAAAAGATAATAGAACTCAAAAATATTATACTTATCCTAATTGTACAAGGTTCCAAATGTTAACACATACCATTTAGATTAGTAAAATTATTTTGTAATAACCAGGGACTTCCTGTAGGCTAGTGGTAGGAAATAAAGGCCTGTCACACTATGGTTGTGGGTTCGATTCCTGCAGCTTTGTCCGACGTGTCAGGTTATGCCCCACCCTACAGGTTGTCCTTTTCCTAAAACTATAGTAGTATAATATTCCAAAAATAATCTTCATGAATTTTTTAACCTTAAACAATACTATCAGAAGATCAACTTAATCCACTCCAACCTTTATAGTTATCCAAAATACCTCTGTCCAGACTTTCTCTAAAATGTCTCTTAATTCCAAAATCAATTTATCAGATTCCCCAAACAAAGTAAAGTTTCTCTTATTGTCACATAATAAAAATATGATTACCTTCATCATATTAAAACCTTACTGAAACAACAAGTACTGCAGTACAATCCTTACATATATATCACATTATTCTAATAACCAGAATATAATCCAAGAGTCCAAGAGCACCAATACATTAATTATTCCGCTTCAACTATAGTAACAGCATAAGATTGTCCTTGATCCCTTGGCCTTTTCTGAGGTAAGTTTCCCTGACGCTTAGGACATTCATTTGCATAATGCCCCCTTTCTCTACAATTGTAACATTCAACATTGATAGCCTCTTTATTTCCCTTGAAATCACGCGCCTGGTGACCTTTTTCTCCACATTTATAACAAACTATCATTCCTTTTAGGCAAGTACCAGGGTGATTCTTCCCACAATTATCACATAATGGAAAATCCTTCTTTCCCTTTTTCCCTTTATCTGTCTCTTGTTCCACCGTTCTCTTCTTCTCTTGCTTTACTTTGTTGTCACAAGACTTAGAGAATTCCTTTTCTGTCTTTCTAGCACATGAGACAATATCTTCATATGTTGAGAAAGATTGTGATACTAAAGCTCTAGAGAGAAATGGTTTTAACCCATCAAAGAAATGATCAATCTTACCTCTTGGGTTACGTATATAATCTACAGCATACCTCGCTAACCTTGTAAAGTTAGCCTCATACTTTGCGACATTCTCATCCTCCTTCTGCCTCAGACTCAGAAATTTCCTTTCCATATCCGCTCGATGGTCTCGAGGAAAGTATTTTTCTAAGAATAGCTCTTTGAACTCCTTCCATTCCATGTTTGTTAATTCATCATCTCCCTTTGTGTTTTGAATTAGTGACCACCATTGATCGGAATCTCCAGTGAGGCGGTAAAATGCCATGAAAACTTTGTCCCTTTCGCTACTCCCCAAGGCATGGAATATTTCCTCTAAGGAGTTTATCCATTGCTCAGCTACTAACGGATTTTTACCCCCATTAAATGTTGGTGGTTGTTGCCTCATGAAGCGGTCTAAGATTGATCCTCCACGTTGCAGATCAGGGTGCTCCATACGAGTAAGGTTATTAATCATAACCTGAGTGAGTTGTCCCAGTATGGTAATAATTTGATCAACATCAGTTGTATCTCCAGATCCACAATAATTATCTTGAGCAGGAGGGAAATCCCTACACAGAGTGCATGCATTAATACGGTTTCCATTCCTTTCACTAGGCGCCATTTCTAAACAATGGCATAAACTAGATTAGTTTATGAATTAAAATACATAATTCCATATTTGTAAAACACTTTACATAAATTTAACTATTTATCGATATAATCCATAATAATAAAAAGGAATGTTTTCTTTGAGAAAGTATATAATCATAACCCTTCATAGTGGTTTGTAAAGAAAATGAGAATTTTCCAAAGCATATCCCCCAGGAGTGTCGTAACCAAGAGTGCAGTAAGGCCCGTTGTCGTGCACCAGTTCCCATTCGAGTCTAGCTTAAAGCGGTGTTTTCGGGTTTTACCCCTAGGTACATCTGTGCCAGAGCCGCCTCTACCTGCTCGTATCCAGACAGGGATGTATTTCTCGGAAAACTCACAAAATCTATACAATAATAAAATTCTAGGAAGTTCTTCTATACTAATCCTCAAAGTCTATCTTTGGGCTATGTGCTCTAATCAGAGTTTATCTAAATATAGCTTCCAAGGTTAGTACTAAACTGCCTCTAATACCAACTGTAACACCCCGACCCCAGCTACCCAGAGTCGGTGCATTACTTCGTAACATTGGCATGATCACAAAAGATCAAGTCACGAAAGACCGATTAGTTTAGTAGACTTGGAAACACTAGATACATTCATAAGTCTTACATTACATCATAAACTGAAAAACTAATAACAAAGTCTTCATTGTCCACACTCATATCCTCTTCTGACTATCCCTGCAGGTCATTCATAAAATACTTCTTCACATCCTGGAAAATATTAAAACATTGAAAGGGGTGAGCTCAGATGCTCAGTAAGGATAACAATATAGCGGAAGCTTTCATCAATAAACATAAACATTTAAGGCAATGTCTAACTAAAAAAAATCCTTTTAAACTTGAACTTCAACATAATATGGAAAAAGTAAAATGAGATAATTCCATTCACTTCTTCACATGGATATTCTACTGGTCGAATAATCACATGCAATATCAATAACCACTTTCATAATGATGGAATGCATAATGCCAGACTATCATAACCACGTAGCCAAGGCCTCGTGCCAAGACCACAAATAATATTTTTTCAAGGCCTCGTGCCAAGACACTAGTTTGTCTCATGAGACCTGCCGATGCATCGAGGAGCTATAGCGGGCTCCACCCGTCACTTATTAAGTCCAATGCATTCCTCATATGAATAGGTTTAAACATATCATAAAACATAACATAATCGTATCACATAAAACAAGAATAAAGGAAACATAAAATTTCCACATTTCAATCACAAGATATTAATACAACATATTGATATAATAAAAACGCTTTCAAAACCATTTTCAATACCAAAATAAAAGAAAGTTAAAACTTTGTATTTATTTTTCATTAAAAAAAATGATGGCTTGTAGAGGAAGCCGAAGCTCAAATAATGGTCACGGCGGCGGAGAAGTTGTTGTCGCTGCATAAGTACGGAAAGAAAAACATTCCCTTTTTGTCGTTTAGTAAAATGCTTCGTATAAAAAAAATTCCTTTTGAATAAACGTAAAAGTCAAAGGGTTTATACACCGTATAAAAGAAAGTTGTGTATAAAACCAAATATGCCTCAATGAAAGGAGATTGAGACGAAGTCCTTAAAAAGATCATTTTTAAACTAAAATAGATCTTTTATGTGTATTTACTATAGGTACACATAAAGAAAGTAAAAATACAAAATAGGACATAATAATATCATGACATAATTTGAAAGTAGGAGATTAACCCAAAGAATGGAAGTTGGGTTAGGAAATTCCCTTACAAAGATCATTTTTTTAAATAAAGTAGATCTATTATGTGTATTCACTATAAGTACACATAAATAAATTACAAATACAATATAGGACATAATAATAAAATGACGTAATTTGAAAGTAGGAGATTAACCCAAAGAATGGAAGTTGGGTTAAGAAATTCCCTTACCTTGCGTCCTGTCCTGACTCGACCGTTCTTTGACCTCATGAATAATAAACTAGAGTTAATTTCTATTTACTTAAGAACCTTTTTCATGTTCATTATTCCTTTTATATCCCTTATTACCATGTTATAAACATTATGTAATTATTTAAGTTTATAACGGTCATTTTGTCGATCTTAGGTACTTGAGTCAAAAATAAAATTCTTATAATTACAAGTTGTTCATGTGGTGATATATCCATTATATCTAGAATTATGTTCAGGATGTAGATATCATATATATCATATATATCCAGTATATACATGTATTTATAATATTAAATAACATTTAGAGGTAAGAAATGAAATTCACCGTTCATGGAGACGGTAAGCCGTACGTACGCATGAACGCTACTTTCATTTATATTTCGTATTTAATGGAATGAAATCATAATTATATAAAGTTATAATATAGTTCCAGTATAATATCATATATAATATCATTTAATCCATCCTTTATACATCCCACATATGGCATTAACGATTCACATCACTTTGAGGGGGCGGTAGTCCGCACTTCCTAAAATGAAATTATCGCGTTTACCCATAATGGAAATCATAAAGTATGCAATAAATGAGAAATACAGAAGCATAAGTAAAAAATAAACATATTATATATCATATATAAATATAGTGACATCTTAATGGCCACCTTTGAAGGTGTTATATGAGTGTTGAACAATCATCGTTTCGTGAGGCAGAAATTCTCCATCCACAGAAACCGTATGTTCTTTCACCATTAGATGTAGGTGTGTGTAAGTGTAGCTCGAATCCTTCTTATAAAAACATCATAGTATATTGAGGATACTTTTTTTGTTACAAAAGAAATTAATAAAAAGAGTTTATGGGGTTGGAGAAGAAAAATAAAACAAAACAACATTAGAGAAGACATTACCTCAAAATCTTTTTGATTTGAGCCAAAGGCTTCCTTGGGAAGAGTTCTGCCCAAAGTGAGGCTTCTAGGAGTAAGAGGGGGAAGTTGGAAGAGTATTTGGGCAGAGTTTGGCCGAGCCAAATGGTTTGAAAGTGTGAATGAGGTGGTAGAGGTGGGGGCCTTTTATAAGAGGAGAGGAGGGGCACTCTTGGAAAGTAAAGAAAAGTCACTTTATTATAAACTGAGTTTCGGATTTTAGAGGTCCCACACTTATATAATTCGAGGCTAAGGTGATAAGGGTTTGCAATACACCCATCCAATAGGTTTTGGACATGTGTAGGTCTTAGATATTACATTATCTTTCCATTTTATTTAAATCGTTAAATAATGAGGTCATCGCTGCATCATCATGATGTCATAAATAATTTAATTTATTTAATGTCTAAAAATTATAAAAAAAATACCGTGATGTAGGAAATATTTTTAGATTTCCAATGACTATTTATAGTCAAAAATATGACTTGTATAACCCCATGTCAAAATTGTTTTAGTAAAACATTTCATGTTTGTGTCATTTTTTACTTTAACATTAAATAAAAGGTATTTATGTCATTTTCCAACTAAAGTGGCTCCATGGGGTCCCCAAGTTTACCCATGGATTGTCTTGGTCGGCCATGGAACACCTAATGAGGGTAGGACATGTGTCAAGCTCGTCTCATATTATTAAAACATTATTTTTACCTTAAACTACACTAATTACCTCTAATCGCGATTAAGAAATTAAAAGTTACTATTCACAAAAAATTATTTTAATCTCATTGAACCACATTTTACTTCTTAATGACAACCTTGTATGTTGGATTTTTGAAAATCAAATCACAGAAGTGGTAGTATTTCATTTAAATGAAAAATCAGTTATTTAACTACCACTTAGTGGTTTCACTATTCATCAAAATTGATGTTTTTCAGAACAATGCCAAAATTTCACCCTAAGCTATAATTGATATTCTGAATTCAAAAATTATGTATATTTTATGAAATTACAAACATATAAGTTGCATTAATTAATTTTATAATTAATTCCCACTGTCACAACAAATAGTGTGTTTTTAAGAAACAATATATATCAAAAGATTGACAGTTGTTTATGTCCAATTTCAAAGAGAAATTAATTCTAATGAACAACATTGGATAAAATGGTAAAAATATATTCTAATTATTCTTTAAAACCACTCAATAGAATAACTTATCTCTATAAATTATTTTGATTAAAAAAAGTTGTTTTAAGTATTTTTCACTATTCATAAAAATTTGGAAGTTCTCAGAAAATTACAAAAAATTCAACATAGGATAATTTCAATATTAGGAATACAAAAATGAATTCCATTTTGAAATATAAAATTTCTATAAATTTAAAAAGTGGTTATTACTATTCATAACGGCTACTTTGATTAGTCGCGGTGTTTTAGAACTCGAAGTTGCGTACAATGCAAGCTATTGCATTATTGAATGAGAAGCGTATTGTGGAAGCTCAGGGTGTTACATAAAACAACAGACCTTAGCCCAATGAATAGAATTAGAGGATGCATCCCTAGAAATAAGGTGAGAGAAAACATCAGCCACCAAAATAAAAAAGATAAGGGGAGAGGGGATCTCCCTAGCATAGGCCCCGGGATAGGGTTAATCCTCTAGTAAGCTCCCCATTGAACTTGATTCTGAAGGAGACACTCGAGATGCATTTCATGACCATATCAGTCCATTTAGCGCAAAAGCCCATTTTTAGCATCACGACTCTGAGGAAGTGCCATTCCACTTTGTCATAGGCCTTAGTCATATCCTGTTTCCAGGCCATGGTTCCTCTTTTCACAGTGGAGTGAGATTTCATAGAATGGAACACTTCATGGGTTACAATAGCATTATCAGTGATCAGTCTCTTGGTCACGAAAGATCTCTGGTTTTCAGAGATAATATCAGGAAGCCAAGGTCACAACCGATTGACAAGGATCGTTGGGAAGATCTTGTAAGAGATATTGCAGAGACTGATAGGTCTAAAATCAGGGATCGCCAGAGGTTTCTTGATTTTGGGAATGAGAACGAGGACCGTTTCATTGAAGGCAGCAATGCTAGTATTCCCAGCCCAGATATTTTTTATCCTTGGTCGAGGTTACGTTAATGTCATGTATAATAGTTAAATCATTGTTATTAAATTATACAAGAACCATATAAGTAAATATGATATCATATATGATCTTCTAATATTGCTTTGTTAATAATATTTTTCCTATATCATCGTTTTGGGTGTTAACTGATCTATTTTCCGTTATATGCTTGGTTACGTAAGCCATGTTTGTTATGGATATGATGTATTTTATTCATATAAATGATGATATAAAGTTCTTAAAAACTATTTTTAATCATAAAATTAAAATTATTATTGAATGATTAGGATGGGGAATGAATCTCATCGCGTTCGTGGAGATGGTAATCCGTACGTACGCATGAGTGAAAATATCATTATATTGATGGTAAAATCATAGGTAATTGGATAGTATATCATATATAAAGAATCATTAAAATGTTATATTTATTATTTAAATCAGTGATACTTATTATTATACCCATCCAAGTAAAGAAGTGTTTGAATAACAAATAACCCCACAACGTGGAGACGGTAAGCCGTACGTACAAACGTATGGTGACTTTGTCATTCATATGATATATAGAATAATGAATATGGTGGTACCATTTTTATAATAACATAATAGTATATAGAAGATACTGGATTTATTATTTTATATTGGAAACAACAAAGAAATAGGAAGTGGAAGAAGAAAAGAACTTGAAAGAGGTGATGAAACATTTACCTCTTCTTCAGGTTATTCTGTTTGATTTGATCAAAATGGCTCCATAAGATGGATTTATAACCAGAGGAAGGCCTCTAGGATGAAAGGAGGAACGTGGGTAGGATATTTGGGTAGGGGTTGGATGAGCCAAAAGGCTTTGGAAGTGTGACATTAAGAGAAGGGGAAGTTCCCTTTTATAAGAGTTGTGAGGTTCACTTTTGGAAAAGCTCGATATATTATTTTATAATAAATTAATTTTCGGTTTCTAATGGATCCAAAATGAATTATTTAGAGTATAATGTAGTTATGGGTCTAATACCTCGTAAATAATAGGTTTTAGATAGGTTTAGGTCATCATATTAACCTTATCTTTTTAGATTTAACTCTTAGTTAAATAGTTTGACATTTTCCATATCTCTTTATATTTATATATTATATGGTTAATTAGCTTACGATAACAAGCCAAGAGAACCTCATGTGGTTTATTATTAATATATATAACCTTATATAAGTCCTTTAGATGAACCTTATATTTTTAGAAATATTATATCAATTAATAAAATAGTTTTTGTTTTAAAAACTTAATTATGTAAATTTTGACACTATTTAGTATTTGGTTTTTGTGAAAATCATAACAACATAATTACTTTGAGAAAAAACTATTTAATCAACCATAACATGTCATATTAACATTTAAAATAAGTTTAATTCATCAATAGTCTTAAATTACATTTATTTGGGTATTTATAATATCAATTATTTTAATCATTCATTAATAAGGTAATTACTGCATCATCATTGTGTCATAAATAAATTAAATTATTTAATATCTAAAAGTTATAAATAAAATACCATTATTTAGGAAATATTTTTATCTTTCCAATGAATATTTATAGTCTAATTTAGATTTTGTATAACCCTATATTAAAAATGGTTTAGTTATTAAACTTCGATTATAAATCTTTTAACTATTCTTTAAATAAAATAATAAATAATGTATAATATAATCCCAGTGGGCCAAAGAGGATCATATTTTATTCCTAAGGTTGTTTTGGGTCGAATTATACTTATCCAATAGAATTATGACATGTGTTAGGGTAATTATGATATCATTTTTACCCTTAATTATCCTATTTACTTTTAAACATGGTAAATAAAAGTCAAAAGTTACCAATCACCAAAAATTATTTTTATCTTATTAAACCACATTTTAATTATGGATATTAACCTCAAATCTAGGATTTTCTAAATTCAACTCACAGAAGTGGTAAAATTATGTTTTAGGCAAATTTGAAAATTCTCTTAGGAGGTGGGTAAAAGATGGTAAAAAGTTCAATAAAATTTTATATATCT
Source organism: Viscum album (assembly GCA_963277665.1). Lineage (NCBI taxonomy): Eukaryota > Viridiplantae > Streptophyta > Magnoliopsida > Santalales > Viscaceae > Viscum > Viscum album. The sequence continues at coordinate 74,116,788 of OY728163.1, read as the reverse complement.
AAACTGATTGTAAAATGACTCAAATGAATTAAATTGAAAATATATAAGTATTATGTATCTATTTTGACCTCAAATAAATTTAAATAAAATAAATAATTATTTAAATAATAACTCAATGTTTTTCAATATTTATCAATAATTGAAATGTTTAAGAGAAATACAAAAAAATCACCCTAAGCTAATTTCTATATTTCAAATCCAAAAACAAAGTCCATTTTGAAAGATAAAATTTATACAATTTAAAAATGTGAGTATTACTATTCATAATGGTTTGTTTTATTGGTTGTGGTGTGTTTGAACTCGAAGTTGCGTATGACACAAGATATTGTATTATTCAAAGGGAAATGTACCTTGGAAGTTTGGTGTGTTACATTAATGATGGAATTTATTTTTTTATAAGATTTATAGAACTTGAATTATCTCAATGTATTCTGATTGGAAGCTTCACTTGAACTCCCATATGATCAAGATGATACATTATCCCCAAAGAACAACCTGCATGATTTAGTGGCCACAATATATTCACCTTCTTCAGTTCTCAATGGAATTCAATATATATTCTTTCTCAAAAAAATATGTACATAATATTCCAAGTTAAAATTAACCACTGGACATTGATTTTCTATAATCTATTGAATCAGGCCAATCTGTATTTCTATATCCAAAAAACTCTTTCTGAGAGTTATCATTGTACATCAAATATAATTCCACTATTCCCTCGATATACCAAAGTATTATTTTTACTATAAGAAATTGTATTTCCTTGGGATTTATTTGATATAATTCTACATCCTTGGGATTGATTTTATATAATTCTACATTTTATTTAGGAAAAAAAATATCAGGTCTTATCGCTATCAAGTACAATAGACTACCAATTATTTTCCTATATTTTGTGACCTTAACTACATATTCTTCATCATCCCATGACAGTTTAATTAGGGTATCCACTATTTCCATAATATCCTTGGAATTATCAATTCCAAATCTACTCAAAACCTCCCTATCATAATTATATTGAGAAATAAATGTGCCACTATCTCCTTGTGTAACCATTAAACCAAAGAAAACATGTCAATTAAACAATCATAGAAATTTGAAGTTTACGTTTTATAAATCCAACGAACTATTTTAATTGTGCTTCATCTGATCCACCAAAAATTATTTCACTGACATAAACTAGAACAATCATTCTTTGAATACTACCATTGTTAACATAGAGATTTTAATCAACTCCCCCATGTTGAAAACCTAGATTCTTCAAAAACTGATTGAGCCTAGATGTCCACACTCTTAGCACTCACTTCAACCCATATATATTATTTCTCATCCGACATACTCTGTTATCATCTTCATGAATTATAAAACCATACAACTACTCAATATAAAATTCTTCTTCCAGAACCCCATTTAAAAAATATGGACTTCATATTGATCTGGAAAACATTGTACTTTCTTTTCACAACTATGTACAAGAATAATATGATTTTCTCTACCCTTACAATAGGTGAATATGGTTCCGCAACATTGATATCATTTATCTGGGAGTACCCTTTTCCATTTAGTCATGCTTTGTTTCGAATCAATGTATTATCTTCATTAATCATGTTTCTAAAGAACCATTTAGTCCAAATAACGTTCTTATACTTTGGTATTGAAACAATTTCTAATGTTTTATTCTTCTCAATTTGTTCTACCTCCTAATTCATATAATGAAACCCGTTTTCATCACCAGCTACTTCCTTATAACATTTATGCTCTACCTAAGAGAATAAAGATTCCTGCTGTAAAGAATTCATTATCCACATTTTAACTATCACTGCATAATCACTAATGAAATTTTTCTTTTCAATTTAACTCAACTCTTTGTCTTCTATGCAGATACATATTTGACTTCCTCCTACTCATCATCAGTATATTATTTTGAATCATAACTTCCACTTCCTCTCCCCCTATGTTTCATACCTCCTCATCACATTAATTAGGAAACTGTTCACTAAATTGTTGAATATTCTATTCATTTTATACTATAATGAGATCATTGTTTTCAACCACTTTCCACAGCCTCTTATTGAAGCATATATATACATTTCTTTTTTCTTAAGTATCCAATAAATATCCCTCATCTCCACATGACTCAAATTTATTTTTTTTCAATTTATTTATAATAAAACACTTACTTACAAATATTTTTGAAGTATTTATGTGTCGGATTATTTTTTTATCATGTCTCATAATGAGTCGTTTATTCCTTTGGACACAATAGATCCCTGTTAAATATTTAGATCGATGTCAAGGATGCTTCCTTCCATAATTTCTATGGTAGGTATTTTTAAATAATAAATGTTCTAGTCATGTTTTTGGTAATCATATTTATCCTTTTAACCACTACATTTATTTGAGGAGTTATCACAATGGAAACATGATGCATTATTCCTTTGTTTCTCAAGATAGGCCTCCACATGGTTGTGTAATTTCCATACCATTATCCGTATAGAACTTCATATTAGTTTTCCAATATTTCTTTCTGATTCCCTCTGATATGTTTTTATGTAACTAAAAATATCAATTGTGTGGTAAATGAAAAATACCCATTATATCCTACTAAAATCATCAATGAAAAGAATGTAATACTATTTCCCATCAATGAGTCTTGGTAAGATAGGTCCACATACATCTTCATGGACCAATTCAAGCACTTTGGTTGACTTATGTTCTTTTGACTTATGTGTATTTCTAATGATGTTCCATTATTAACAAGCATCACACATATGAGTGTGATCATGTGATAGCTTAGGTAGGTCTCAAGCTGCATCACATCTGACTAGATATTCCAAGGATGGTTCGAATATATGGCCTAGTCATTTATTCCATAATTTGTTTTCTTCCTCTCTATCTTTCTATCTGGGTAAAAGAAACATATATTCTTCTCCACATAAAAAGATGATATTCCCATTTTTTATTTTTCCTTATTGAACAACTACACCATCACTTCCATTAACAATAAATATATTTTCAGTTAATATTCAAGTATGCACCGAGTCACATAGTTTATTGATACTAAGCAGGTTGTGACTGATACCTTCAACGACTAAGAAAATAGAACATCTCATTTCTTTTCCCCAAACATGGATTTTCTTGAGACAATTATCATCAATCCTTTATCATTTTCAAATTTGAAAACACATTCCTTGTCATATTTTACTTTTGTAGCAAGTTCCTTATTTCCTTTCAAATGGGATGTGAATTCACTATCAAGGATCCATACACCAGAATGATTTGATGCTTCAAGGAAAATTTCTACAGTGACTTCCTTCTCAAATATTTTGTTTCTAATCCATGTTTTTGACTTCATATGGAGTATATATTGATAATATTAATCTTTATTGGATTATGATGGTAAAAAATAATCTTCCAGAGATTCAAATCAGTTTTGCGCTCTCGGATCACTTTTATGATTCTTTGAGTTTCTCCTTGTGTCCAATTTGGTTCTGCTTTAACACATTCCTTTGTATTGTTGATATAAAATATATGGTCATATTTTAAAACCCTCCACCCAAAAAACAATGAACATAGAAATATATCCTAGATTATTTATCTCTGTTTAGTTATCACAATTTTTCTTTTTCTCTTTTTCATCTATTGGATATGGAACACACTTTGTTTGAGTATCCCATCTTTCCACATCAATAACACCTAATGTGGGATGCCTTCTTGCATGTCACTTATACACCACTAGTTGTCTGTTGAGTCCTCAAAATATTATGATTATAATTCGTTCCCAAATAAATCATCAATCATGGATTGAGTTTTTGAGGTCTGAAATCAATCATCAAAACGTTTTGTTTTTGTTAAATCCTTATACTGGCCTTATCATTTGAACTTGGTTGTTGTTTTTCTTCTTATGGACCTCTATGCTCCAATTTTATCTTTTATGTCACCTAAATGGTCTGCTTTCCCAATTTCATACTAGGAATAAAGAGTTTTTACTAATCATTAAAAATTTTTCATTGGCTAAATAATTCTTCTTCAAGTTCTTCAATACGTTTGATTTGATATTTTTCTATATTATTTAAACCATCGATCACTATTTTGTATTCTTAAACATTGAGCTTGAACTCACCAATCATTTCTGAGTCCTCTGTAAATGAAGTCTTATGATTTTTAATTTCTTCCATCATCTCAGAATTCTCTTCTTCCTATTTCTACATATAGATTCTGGAAACACGAACCACTTTTTTTTTTAATTTCTTCACTTTATCTCTCCAAACATGCATCTCCTCAAGAGAGGCTTCTAATTCTGCCTGCATATCAAATCTTCCCTTGACTTCTTCATTATCATTGTTGCTTTATTCCATTTACTAGGAGATAACTATAACTATAACCATATAATTTTCTCCATGATATTTGCAGTTATCCATCTCTTCAACCCCAGACTCATCTAAAGTGTCATATTCTTGAGAAAGAAGATTCTTCTTGTTGAAGACATTTTTCTGAAACATTTTTTTACCTTTAACATTGGTTGAAGATTTTTTCCTGGTAATTTTTAACTCATCATCATCATTATCATCTTGAAATTTTTTGGGGCACCTTGCTACAATATATCCAACCTTTCAATATCAAAAGAAAGCTAGTGGAAGTTTCCATTTGAACACTCCTTCTCCAAATTATAGATTTGAATAAAGGAATAAAATCAACTCATCTGTATATTCTTCTTCCTAAAAATATTCAATGGTGGGATTATTCATGGAATTGAATGCCCCCTCTTTGAAAATTAATTTTTCCATAGACTCAATGTTCTCATTTCTCATCTCATATACGACTAGAGTATTACGCAATCTATCCAATGTCAGTTCCTTGGGATCTGTATCTTCAAAAATAGAAATGTATGGATTGAAAAAAGGTGGAAGTATTATCAATATGCACCTAAAGATATTTATATATTCAATAATTTCTCTAAGACCACATATGGCTTCCACAAAAACATTCACCCAGCTAAAAAAACATCAATATACTCACTGGGATTCATTATCAGATCCTCATATTTGTTATAGAGAACTTTTAGTTTTTCATATATGAATTTTGAGTCACCTTCATAGATATTAAATAGATTTTCCCACATAGCAAGATTTTACTTAGATGAAATCACCTTTGTATAAACTGCATTGTATAAGGATCCCCCAAATGAATTGATTTTTTTAGCATCAACATACAATTCACTTCCATAATATTTTAATAACAAAACACTATCCGATTTGCCAAAATACTATGTGTTGATACTGTATAGACATCCATACCTAAGGATCAAAAAATGTTCTCAATTTAATTCCTCTATAATTGAAAATTTTTCCCATCAAATATCAGAATCCCTTTATGATTGGAAACTTCCTTTAAAACCCCTTGTAGAGTAACAATTAAAAAAACCCTTGGATATGTTATCAATTGTTATCCCAAATAGATAAAATCCCCTGAGGGGGGGGGGGGGTGGTGAATCAAAGTACGAGGGATTAAAACAAATTTTCTTTTCAAGTATTGTTTCATAATTAAATAAAACATTCTTATCTCTCATTCCTATAGAAATATATGAACATAAACAAAATCATGCACGAGACACATAAATTTTACTTGGATCACCCACACTAGGCTATGTACAAGGAGCATACAGAGGCAATGTGCCTATGTACTAAATCCACTAAAGTGCACTTATATTACATTTTTCGGAGTAGACTCATTGTACCACCTATTATAAAACCAATCACAATATGAAATCTCACTACTCTCTCAACTAATATGTGCTCACCGCTTCTTCAGAAGATCCACCTTTGATTACATGAATCAATATGTTTTACACCTCATGTAGTGCATCATTAAGTTCCACTTTAATCCACATTACAAACACCAAATTAAAAAATATTTACTAGAAATTTCATTTTGATCCACAATTTTTCTTTCAAATAATATTTGGATGTTATTGCGCGCAACTCTACCAACTTGCGTGCCATATTTACCTTTGCTGTAGAAGTCCCTCTTCAACACAACATTTATACTTTTCATGAAGCTCCCTTAGTAATGCTGAAAAATGTTATTTTATACACACAAAAAATATTCCAGTTGTTTCTCCACACCAAGATTTTTGTGTGAAACTTCTACAACTTTCTCATAACTCTTATTTTATTTAGAGACCTAAATTTCTCTAAGGATTGAGCTTCTTAAACGAGGGGGTCACCGTCAATTTAAATAACCTGATGAACCTAGGAAAAAAAATACTTACCCACCTTCCTTTATGGATGTATGATTTCCCTAGTTCATAAGATCTCAATTTGATGTTGCATTTGTCACGTAAAATCCTTTCTCATAGAATCTCCATCTCTATTTTCTGGATGTTCTCAACTCTAGTTTTATCGCGCAAACTCATATTTCACTCATATTCAAATCTATTCTGTACTTATTTCTTTAATAATATTTCAATATGATGATCATGAATCTTTAATTTTCTGAAACATTGTGAATCACCAATACACTTTAGTAAAAAAAAATTTATTTTATGATAAAATACTTCCTTTTCTAAAAACACCATTTTCCATTATTTTGATTTTTGACCCCAAAAAATTGGCAAACACTATAAAGAAGCGCCACCTTGTATAAAACTCTTTTTGTACCACCACCAGAGCATACATTCCTCTTTCTTGGTTTTTTATCAACATAAATTTCCAACAATCTCTATGGAACTCCGTAAGTAACCATGAAAACGTTTTTTGTCAATAAACACTAACATCCCAAAAACACTACGATGTTACCTTGAGGATTTTCCCCCAAAAATCCGCTTAATGAGTGAATGGGTTAGAGATGGGGTGATATATTAAATTTATAGAATAAATATAATATATGATATATTACGTATATTCATTAATTTAATCCTGATAACATTCCATGTAAATCAAAAGTGAAAAATGAATCACATCACTTCACGAGGTGGTAGTTCGTCGTACACACAAGTGACGTCACCGTATTTTAAATGAAATGGAACATAAAAAGGTATTTGTGATATTAAAATTATATAAGTATAATAATATATTAAATATCATATACATATTGTAAACCCTAAATTATATCCATCCTTGAAAGGTGGTGATGGAAAACAAACTACATAAGTTAGGGAGGTGGTGTTCTATTGTACACACGATCGATGATTTCGTATCCCAATTGATGAAAGAGGAGATGAATGAATATTATTCCATAAACATAATAATATATCAGTATATTTTATATATCAGTGTTATTATATTGTAATTTTTAATAAATAATTTAATTTGGAAAATTAGAAAGAAAATGAAAGAGTTTTTTTAATATAATTACCATCTCTAAGAGAAACATCCTTTGGATCTCCTCTTAAGAACCATATAAATGGTATTTTTGGAGGAAAAGAAGGAATATAATATGTATAAGAATTTTAGGGTGGGATTGTTTCAGGAAATTTTCATGAAATAAGTCTTTATGGGTGTGAATAAGTGAGGGGAGTGAGTTCCCTTTTATTAGTGGGGAAAGGGAACCCTCTTAGAAATTAACTAGAAATTTCCAAAAAGAATAAAAAATGATAAAGTCACTCACTTGAAAAAATCATCAAAATAAACTTATATTATAATTTTGGATAGTATAATGGGGAAATATGTCCAACTAAAAATATGTTTAGGTTATTTTAACCCTTATCTTCTTAGTTTATGCCCCCGATAAACCCATTTTTACATTAGTCGTGGAAATTAATTTTTTCTCGTTTCACTATTTATAATGGTAAAAAATTAATTTTACATTATTAGATAATTAAAATTTTGACTATTTTAAATAATAAATCTATTTGTATATATTTAATACAAATATGTTGAATAATTTATTTTAAAATTATACCCGTAGGTGCGAAAAAATTGGGTTTTTAAAGGGAAACGTCTCATTAGAATAGAAGATTTTAATATCAAAATTCAACATAAAATTGATTAAAATAGTATAAATCAGTTAAATTTTAATATAATTTAAAAAATATTACTTTAAATCCAATTTAAACTATAATTCACCTTTTCATGTAATTTCAATGGAAAAACAGTTTTTTCGAAAAAAATCAGTATTATTTACTATTCATCAAAAAATGAAACATTTCATAAAAATTCAAAAAATTACACCTAAGATATTTATTATATTATAATGTAGAAAATTAATTTTATATTTTCAAATAAATATTATTAAAGTGGTAAAACTTAATTATAATTTATGTGTGCAAAGCACAATTAAACTGCCTTTCAGAAAAATACAGTTTTTCAGTAAACATTTCTTTTTCTTTCAAATGGTTGATATTTAATTTTTAATAAATAAAAAATCCATTTTATTTATTTTATATATGTTTAAAATATATAATTTTCAGAATTTATTTATTACTATTCATACTCACCAACTTAACAAATATGTTATAATGGTCATGTTAAAATAATAAAATTTTAATAGAGTATCATATTTCTTTTAAACCCAGTGTTCTGTGCATCGAAAGCTATCAAAATGATTTAATTAATTTAAAAATAAATGTATTTTAATGTATAGGGATGTTATATTCCCTTATACTCTTGGTGTTGTGTGTCATACACACTATCGTACATGATGTTCCTGCTTTAAAAATATCTAGGTGATACACCTCGTGTACGTTATTTTGTGCTTAATATAACCACCCATATACCATTTAAGATCAAAAATTTATACATTACCCAATACATTGGAGTTATATTGCATACCCACCCATTAAATAATCATAATATATTCATAAGTATGTCATAATATCCTAAAATATTTAACATTTCAATATAGCTTTACCCATGGAAAAGAAATTGGGCATGATCAAGATTTCATCATCATAGTAAATAACAATATAGATAAATAATGAATATGGTAACATTTTATCATATACCCATTTAATCATAATGAACATAAATGGATTTTTCATTGATAAAAATCCTATTAAAATTTTAATAGAATTTTTTAATGAAAATACCCTTTTTATTTTGTAATCACATATTTAAAATCTCAAAATTTATAGAATATTTTGGAAAAAATATCGTTTAAAAGAACCAAATAATATTTTCAATTAATATTTAATTAAAATAATAGTTTTTACAATTATAAAAGTTCTTTATGTGATAAATATTAAAACCAATATTTAATTCACACCTTTTGTAAAAAGTACTTCATTCAAAAAATGTCATGAATATTTATTTTAATTATTTTATAAAATGTAAAACATAAATAAATATGGATTTAATAAAATATTTTAGAATAAAAAAAATATTCATGATATTTTTTTAAATAAAATATGCACATGAAAGAAAATATTCTTGCCTAAATAGAAAAACAATGTCGGTTTTCTTAAAAACATTTCTACGGACTTTTGAGTAATTTGAGAGAGAAAAGTTAATAGAAAACATGTAATATTCAAAATTAAAAAGAGGATAAGATAAATAATATTATTTTTTATTGATAGAAAATATAATTTCATTATAAAAAAATAATCATAAACAATCTCGATAAAAATTCAGATTGAATCATAAAACCCTTACCTTCTTTGCTAAATTTTGATTCTTGATACCAAGAAAGAAATAACATCAAAGGAGACTTTAAATACCCTTAATATAAATATATTAATGATATATCAAATAATATGGGAATTATATATACCACATGAAGGAATAATTTTATGAATATGACATATATCTCATAAAAACTAAAGTGAGATGAGAAACCCTTACCTCAAGTCTAACTTTCTTTGTAAGTGCTATAACATAATATATAAGAAGGTTGATTTTAGTATAATGTAATAATTGAACTAAATTTACACTTATAATATCACAAATGGTATAAAAATAATATATCAACCCCCTTCATTAACAATATTTAATTATCATGTTATTTTCGGTGTCAACTACTTTGTTTTTTCTGTATGTTTTGGTTCGATAGTGGTAGAACTTGCATCTTGATCATGGTTATGTAATCTCAGAAATGTTTACCAGGATATAAATATAATATATATTAATTATATACATATTTATAACTATCCATAAAAGTAATAGATAGAAAAATTAATCACATCATTCATGGGGGTGATTTTCCATACGTGTGCATGAATGCTGCTTTCGTTTTCTAATGAAATGAAAGAAAGAAAGAGGAATTACATTTAATTATTAAAGAATAGTAATTATATAATAAACATCATATATATTTATTTAATCCCTATTATATACATTTTTTTTAGTTATTAATGAAAAATTAATCATATCGCTACATGGATCCAATAGTCCACACGTACGCATGGGCGATACCACAATTTCCCATTTTATGGAAATGAGGTGAAAAAAGGTTGTACCATAATAATAATAATAACTTTTTATATTTATTAAAACGTATTTATTATGTTAGTATGGATTTACTATATTTAAACAATCAATGAATTTTTCATATTCTAATGTAATTTCCAACAATTTCAACCTCAACAAATCATTTGGTCTCTTCAACTCCCATTTGGATTCGTTGTCAATACCTAATTCATCTTAAAAGTAAATGAAATATTCTCCCTCTTATTGTAAATAAATCCAAAAATAAAGGAATGGGAAATAATTATCATTTCCGTAATTAGTTTTTAAAAAATAGCATCTTCTCTTCTGACACATATTGCCTGAATTACTTCGAGGAATGATAGAATCACTACTAGAATAGAAAGGAGATAAAATTAATCATCTCTAAGTCTATGTGATCAATGCTCAATGTAGAAAATAATATTGGTGAAATTTATCATCAATGTTGTCAATAAATATCCATCATGTGACACCAATCATTGAAACCTCTTATCTGGGGTTGTTCAAATGATTTCCATCAAATCTCTGCTTATATATTACCAAACATAATAGAAACATTAATGTAAAATAATGTATTTACATTTTCATATTATATTTCACATTTTCCATCAAGTATTAAATAAATCCCCTTTTTGGAATATTATTTTTCAACATGAAAATGGGTTAATTAACCATCATACCTCAATGATGACAAAGTTCATTTTTACAGACATTTTTATTTTAGAATTATCAGATGCATTCCTTAGCAGATCTCTTGATATTCATAATATATCAACTAAATTATAAATATCTTTTGGTTGATCTTTTATGCTCCACCTCAAGAGATTCACTAAAAAATTCATCGTCATTATTGATTTTCTTCAAGAATAAATTCCAAGTATCTTATAAGATTATTTGAGATGTCACAATAAAATAACATGATTTCAATAGTCTTCCAGAATGGACATATTTCTATCTGTAAGATATTCATACCTTTTTATAAATTCAAGTCTCCCGCTGAATATATGCTTAACCATTAATTCCCTAGATTAAAAACAAACAGAATATATGGAAATAAAGCAGTTCTTCAATGCTCTTTAGTTATAGAAACATGGATGCGAGTTTCTTCTCAACATAATAATCTTATTAGATGAAAAATGATTCTTATCATTTTAAATCAATGAAATTTGATATTTCTAAACTTGTTTCAACTTTCTTACCTCTTCCAACTATTCTTGCAATATGATCATATATTTTTTTGGAATATGCTTAGTCTTCACTTTGTGTGTAGACTTCTTTTTCAAAACACTAGAAATCACAAATAGTTTCCCTTTCTTTTTCACAAATTATTCTTGATCAGATTTCCATGTCAAAAAACATTACCCATAATGAGTATAAATTTTACACCTATCACACACAACATTATAATTAAACAAGTTTCCTCTTTTATGATTCTTTATATATTCTTCATTAGATACATATTTCACCAAATAAATCTTTTTATTTGTCTTATGAACTAATTCTTTCTTTGATTCCATCTTTCTTTCTTTAGCATGAATGTTCATGGATAAAGTAAAATGGTCTATAATGCAGCCTTTCTTACAATAATAGAAACATATTTTCATTGGTGAAACACTATTTACATACTTTTTCACAAACTTATTAGGAGTTATTTTTTTTAAAACCTTCCCTTTTGATCGCATCCCAAGTTTAACTTACCATATTCATTTCTTACCTTCTTCACTTTCTATTGTGATATCTTATTTGCATCAACAGATGATTTGTGTATGATTGGTACAAAGCATCACTCAACCTAACAGTGACCAATTCTATTTCAATAATCACAGAAATTTTAAAATTAATCATATCTATTATTAATAATGTGATTCAATTTCTCTGAATTTTTCTTCTATTTTTCATGTTTCAAATGTTTTTCATCTTTTCTCCCCCTAAATTTTGGAATTATATAATTTTCATACAATGTAATATTATGCGAAAAATTTATTTGTTGATGCCCAAACTTCCAATATCACAAATAGTAGCAAAAAAATCTTGATTTCTCTTATGTGACAAATTATGTCTATCTTTGAAATTTTATAGCTTATAGGTATCATACTTCTTCTTCTATTATTTCATTGGGAAACAAGAATTTCCAATGTTATTCACATCCATATTTGAAGATGTTTTGGATTCCAGAGTATTTTTCTTCACCCATGATTTTCTGTATTTAAATGTTGAATCTATATTAGTTAACAAGGAAACATTAGTACACAAAAATTTATAAGGAAAGGGGTTACCTTCTTCAATGATCCAACAATAGATTTATATTTAGATAATATGAAGATATTCATCCCACCAGTTGGATTATTTTTATAAATTAGACTCTTATCAGATGAATCCTTGGAAGAATTTATTTTCTAAGCATCTTGGGAAGTCTCTCCTTGTGTCTCTTCCATATTTATCAGTTTCACTTCAAGTTTAATACACCTTATGTTGAGGGAAATATTTGCATCATTAACTGATTCCATGCCTTCTTGTCACTAAATTATCATCTTCTAAATATCATCTTCAGGAATATAATTAACCTTCAATAAAAATTTGTTAAGATCATTGATTATTTATTATTCATCAACTAGCTGAACAATTTTTACAATCATAGATGTATTATGCATATTTTCAAGTGCATGGATAAATTCTATTAAAAAATTTTAAAAATTCATTTCCCACAAAGATTACTTTAAAAGTGTTCAATAGCTTCAACATATCAATATTTGTAAAGATATATTGTTTTTAACTTTTCATTCATAATTCTTCTGAAGAATATAGGAAATTAAAACCTTTTTAGACAATTCTTATTCTATTGAATTTACCACTTATACTAGATATAATTTTTTATCCTGAAGTTCCATAAAAACTATGGTCATAAATGTGACCACTTCTTTATGAAGTTTTTTCAGATGGTTTCTAATTTCAAAATTGATCATAACATCATCATAACTTGAACATGATTCTTTAACTGATTTCAATGGACAATGTACACTCTGAGTGCCTTTATAAACCAGTTCATTTTCATTCATATTTAAATCCTTATTCATCTTCTTTTCCACTCTTTTCGTCCCGTTTTTCTCTAATTTGTCTGAAACATCAAAATTTCTAACATCATGAGTACAGAGAGGCTTTTCCATATGAAGTTATTCTGAATTATCTTCAAAATAAAATATTGACTTCATATACTTATGATATAAACCACTCGACAAGTAGAGTAGATCCAATCATAGGTGGACTTCCCCCTCATACTAATTGAAGTGTCAAAGGATCGTGCAGTCACACTGGGAGGGAGGATGAATCAGGTGTCACTGATTTTCTTTAATTATTTTACACCATTAATGCAAACATATCTCACCTATTAATATTATTGGATCTGATTCATGCTCAAATTTACCCAAAATAAAAAGGTAGGATGTTCATTGTAGTCTATATTGGGTTTTCAAATCCTTAGAGACCAAAGAAGTACCCACAGACATGTACATTCTATGGACTATTTTTGGCTATTGAGTGGCCAGCTTTGGGTTTATTTTAGAAGTGTTTAAGGGAACACTAAAAGTCTTAAGTGAATAAAAATTATGAGAAGGGTTGATCCTAGTTTATTACAAGGGGTGTATTGGATGCATTCTTTTTCTTGTAAATTTTTTTCAATTTCCTATATTTTAGATGGGTTTATTTAAAGAGATCAAACAAAATCATTACTTATTGGTTTAATGCCTACACTCACTTATAATAATCACATATACACTTGAAGGATCAAAGTTTTGAGCACTCTAAGGTAAATATTCCTATTATCACTTGAAATGTGTGACCTTAAATTCAATAAGGATGAAGAGGTTTTAAAGTCATCAAATAAAAATATCATTCAAATGAAGTGATTATCCATTAATGGAGTGAGAAATAACATCCAATACAGCCCCTTTCTACACCCTTGGATCAACCCATAAGTGGGTTATCCCTCCATTGATCCCATGGTTTCAATGGAAGCAGAAAGTAGACTCATGAGGGAGGAATTGGAGAAGTAAAAAAAACAATGAAAAAAACAATCACTCCACCGTTGTGTAATAATCTCACAAGGTTTGGTATGAAAAAGTTCAGACCTTGAGGAAATGGTATCGAAGTGATAATAAGAATAATATAAAAATAGAATATGAAGAACTTTTATAAATAAACGAAGGTAATTCAAGGAACTTACAATTGAAGTAATGCGATTAGAACATCAAATTGGCAGCAAAAAATTAAAACGAAACAAAGATCCAAGATCCTAAACTTCTCCACCACCACTGCCTTAAATATGATTTTTTGAATCCTTGGGTCGAGAATTCAATATTCCAAGTATCCTAAATTAATTTTGGTAGGCCATAGGTTGGTGGAATGTTGATGGAGAGTTGATTTTTCTACCATTGACCCAAAGTGGCATCCAGCTTTCATCTATCAAATAGACACGCTTGGAAGACCTTCTAGATGGCCGAATTAGAGTGGAAAATAAAATATAAAAAAGGATCCCCAGATATCTCCTAACTTCCTATAAAATTTCGGCCCATTTGGAGAAGTTTATTCAGAGATATGATTAGATTAGTGGGCTGTTTTCTGGGCTGTAGAATCTGGCCCAAAATTTTATCTCTATCCCGGGCCACCTAACTAACCACAATGAATTCCTAATTAGCACTAGATCCTAAAGAATTATTTTTTTCCTCTATATTTCTTTTATAATACCAGGAAATTTGGGCTTTATTGGGTTTGTAATGTGGGATCCACATTCTCATCAGTGGGATGGTGTCTAATCTGCCTTCTCTAGAATTGCTTCCTTTCATCTCCAAATATCTCCTTCATCCTTTTTTAATACACCATTGATCCCTGAATTAAAAAATTTAATATTTAAGTTTAGATCAATTTCCCAAAATATATAATTAAGATATTTATAATTAAATTCCTTAAAATCAGATGAATAATTGGGTACTTTAAATGTTGTTAAAAAATGTACCACATAACAATGCATTTTAAGAAGGAATTACAATCATATTGTGAAATGATATTCAAAGTGTAAAATGAAATAAAATGGTGTTTATTTATAAAAAGGCACATTAATATTATATATATTAACAATTAATATTATCCTTATTTAGTGACTAATCACACCCCAACTTGAGTTTTGCTAGTCCTGAGCAAAATGTATCTCAACAATAGGAAATTTGAATTCCCTTTTCCAAAAAAAATTTAATAAAAAATTATCACCAAACATTCTTATAACCAAATATCATGAAACCCATAAAAATATTTTAATACAAGATAGTTTCATAAGAAAATCCTAATCCCAAGACCATTCCTTTTTTCAAATTCATTGCCATATTTCACCCCATATCAATTAAGTATGAGGACGTGTTGTGTATCACAATAGACATGGGGTTTCATATTTATTCAAGGGGGAAATGATGTAAGATCTAGGTGGAATCACATTTCAATATTAATATGAGTATTCAAAAAAAAATATTGTATTTTTTTTTGTTTTTTTTCCATTTTTCCATGGTAATTGAAATTGCACTCAAAAGAGTCAACCCCTGTAGCGAGACTTTGCCGATGAATCCCAAGCACAAAGACCTTAGGGCACCAAGTGAAGCCCACATACTCGGATATCATCTTGAGTTAAATCAGTCAAAAAAAAAATTCAAATTACAAAAAATAGAGATAAAATTACTAACTCTGGGCCATACAACTATGGAGTCACGATCCCCAAGTGCCGAAATCCACTCATTAGGTCATTTCATTTCTCTATGGGAGAATTTAATGTTATTGTTTTTGAATACTCATATTAAAACTAAAATGATCACCGAACCTAGGTTATTTATTTGGGAGACCCCATGAAGTCAAACTAATACCCCACTATCCAAAGGACGTGCATTGTGATCTTTTTTTATTTGGACGAAAATAAAAACCATGAAATATCACATTGGACCACCACATTTTCCAAAATCTATGCTCATGAAATTATACGTGGATTAAAATCAAAATCAAGGAATGCTAAATTATATGATATTTAGTTTTAAAGTGTGCAAAGTGTATTACCATGTTCAATGTTAAAGGAATTTTTCCTTCCATTTGCACACATTTGTTTTTTCAAATCATTCATTTTTTTGACACAAAAGTATTTTTTAATTTTATCTCCCCCAACATAAGATAACATTGTCCCCAGTGTTTGAAGAAATGAAAATTTAGAAGGAGTAGAGGTAGGTAAGGGAATTTAAAAAAGTAAATTTAAATATGAAGATCATGGAATGAAGTAACCTGGTGGTTGAAGTTGAAGTTCACGTTGCTCCAATTTATTCCTTTGATATCCATGTCACTTGCAGAGTTCCCTAGTAGAAAAAAAAGAGAGAAAAAAAACAAAAAAAACAATATATATATATATATTCATTTATATAATAAAGAAAGTAAAATATACGAATATATATAAAAATTATAGAATAAGGAAACACAAAAAGCCTTAGGTTAGTGGTAAGGGTGCGCCCCTATCTCCCTACGGTCCCGGGTTAGAATCCCCGAGGCTTCGCCGGTTGTGACGAGGTTTACCCCACGACCTACAATGTGGAATTTTTTTATTATTATATTTTTTTTGTATTTTTATTTTAACCTGAAAACACATAAAAATAAAATAAAATAAACTGATGATACATTGTCTTCTTTTTAATTTTCTAGGTAAGGTATTACTCAAGGATCACACCATGTGACATGGATGAATATGGAGATCCCCTTTCGTACCCATCTATACTCACAATAGAAGAATATGTCAATAGTCTATTTTTTTATTAAATATAAAAATGATTTGTTAATTCTATTTAAAATATAAAGTTGATTAAAACAACAAAATGATAGGAAACATGAAAATCATGGGTTGCCTCCCATGCAGCGCTTTGTTTAACGTCGTTAGCCCGACATGAACTCCCTAACTTACACAATACCAATTTTCAACATTTTAATGACCCCATAATTATCCATGTACACTAGATTGAGATTGATTCTTTGTTTATAATTTTTGTCATGGGCAAACCTATGTTCTATAAAGAGTGGTAAAATCCAAGAAATATCAGAAATGGTTAATACAGTTTCTTTTTTAGTCTTTCCAAATTCATTAAGAATCATTACCTATTTATTGGTTTCAAGATAATAAATTGTGAAAATTGGAAGTTTTTGGCTATCCCTAATGAATGAAAACTTGAGGGTGGATGGAAAGTCCTTTAGTTCAAGTTCAGGTTGGCTAACACTTTCAGACATAGGTTGGGAATGTGAATCAAACTCAATTTCATTTTCAAAATTTCTCAATATAATTGGTTCCTTTTGAATAGATTATTCAACCACAAAATTGGAAATATAAATTTTTGGAATGGGTATGGACTCAATGATTTTTATTTCTCTAAATGGTTCAATGGTTTGTGTTTTTGAAAATTCATCAATGGAGTTATACTTGGGAAACTAAATCCATGATGTCAAATTATCCTCTTTTGAATCCAAAAATTCAATTTCCTCCTAATTTAAAGACCCTTAAACAATTCCTTTATCCTCTTTATCTATACAAAATCCAAAGGTTCTTTTTTCAATAAATTCATGTTGGGTTTTTGAGAAAAAAGAAACGTCACATAAGGTTATGGAAGAGAAATTTGGTTTAGGAATGTGTTCCTCATAAGTTTTAATGATTTGTAGTTCTAACCTAAAAGATAAAACCTAAAAATTCTCTTTCTCCATTTTTTGACACAATTTTTCAAGTAATGGTTGTGGATCATGATGGTCAAGGGGTTGATAAAGATGGTTTAATCTAGGTGGATAATTAAGTTGTTGGAATTGCACAGAAGGGTGTTTATATTGGATTTTTGGGGATTGAAACTCATAATAGGTTGGAATGTTTTGTGGAGAATAGGAGTTAAAACATTGTGTCTCAATCTGTTGTTGGTTATCCCACCGGTAGAAACAAGGATGATCATTGTACATCATACTTGGTGTGGGGTGACCAATGTTGGGAGGGGTTCTCCATGTTTGGATTTCTTAAAAATGGTTTTACATAAGAATGAAATTGTGGATGAGATTAGAGAAGTGGGGTGATAAAAGGTAGATAGTGTCTAAGATAACTTACTTAGGTCCCAAACAGTGGTGGAAAAATTTGATTCACACTCAAATTTACCCAAAAGAAGAAGGTAGGACGGTCCTTGTAGTCTAGGTTGGGTTGTCGAATCCACAGAGACCTAAGAAGTACCCACCGACACATACATTATATGGACTATTTTTGTCTATTGAGTGACCAACTTTGGGTTGATTTTAGATGGGTTTAAGTGAACACTAAAAGTCTTAAGTGAATTCAAATTATGAGAAGGGTTGATCCTTGGTTATTACAAGGGGTGGATTGGATGCATTATTTTTCTTGTAAAAATATTTCAATTTATTATATTTGAGATGGGTTCATTTAAGGAGATCAAATAGAATCATCACTTACTGGTTTAATTCCTACACATGCTAATACTGATCACCTATACACTTGAAGGATCAAAGTTTTGGGCACTCCAAGGTAAAGGTTCTTATTAGAACTTGAAATGTGTGACCTTAAATTCAATAAGGATGAAGAAGTATTAAAGTCATCAAATAAAAATCTCATTTAAAATAAGTAATTATCCATTAATGGAGGGATAAATAACATCCAATACAGCCCCTTACTACTCCCATGGATCAACCCATATGTGGGTTAGCCCTCCATTGATCCCATGGTTTCAATGGAAGCAGAAAGTAGACTCATGAGGGAGGAATTGGAGAAGAAAAAAAACAGTGAAAAAAAACAATCACTCCACTGTTGTGTGATAATATCACAAGGTTTGGTATGAACAAGTTCACACATTGAGGAAAAAGTATCAAATTTATAATAACAATAATATAAAAAGAGAAGATTAAGAACCTTTATAAGGAAACTAAGGTAATTCAAGGAACTTACAGTTGAAGGAATGCGATTACAACATCCAATTTGCTGTATAACATTAAAACGAAACAAAGCTCCAAGATCCTAAACTCCTCCACCACCACTGCCTTAAATAATTTTTTTTGACTCCTTAGGTAGATCCTTCAATATTCCACATCTCCTCAATTAATTTTGGTAGGCCACAGGTGGGCAGAATGTTGAGGGAGAGTTGATTTTTCCACCCTTGAACCGAGGTGGCATCCAGCTTTCAAGCACCAAACATAAACTCTTGGAAGACCTTCTAGTTTACCGAATTAGAGTGGGCCATAAAAACAAATGGAACCCCGGATGTCTCCTGACTTCCTGTAAAATTTTGGATCATTGGGAGTATTCGGAGATATGATTAGATTACTGGGCTGTTTTTCTGGGCCACAAAATCTGGCCCAGAATTTTATTTCTAACTTGGGCCGCCTAACTAACAACTATGGAGGCCTTATTAGCACTAGATCCTAAATAATGGGTTTTTCCTCTATATGGATTCTATTATCCCACGAAACTTGGGCTTCTTTGGGTTTGTAATGTGGGACCCACATTCTCATTAGTGGGATGGTGTCTAATATGCCTTCTCTAGAATTGCTTCCACTCATCTCCAAATATCTCCATCATCCTTTATGAATCCTCCATTGATCCCTGAATGAAACATGTTCATATTGAAGTTTAGATAAATTTGACAAAATATAAAATTAAAATATGCATAATTAAATTCCTTGAAATAAAATGAATCATTGGGTACTTTAAATGATGTTAAAAAATATACCACATAATAGTGCATTTTAAGAAGGAATTACAATCATAATGTGAAATGATGTTCACAGTGTAAAATGCACTAAAATGGTGTTTATGAATAATAAATCACATTAATATTATTTATATTAACAATGAATATTATCCTCATTTAGTGGCTAATCATGATCATTCATGAAATATAGATTGTAAATAGAACACATCACACATTATTTTTTACAAGGTTCGGTACTAAGGCCAACATCCATTCCATGTTGGTTAGAACACCCAATATGGATTATCAAATATAATATTTTTATTAATTAAAATCGTTCGATAATAAACTAGTTATACACCCAAGTAATCTATCCTCTATTTGATTCTAGTTATACCACCTAGAAATTCTACTCTTCTGCCTTAGTTGGCTAGTGCTATAACTATTTGACTAGTTAGACACCCTAGTCTCTCTCGAGCCTATTCAGCAACTGGTTAGACCCCCACCCCCAATCAGAAGATCCTTCTTATACAATAATATGATCCATAGATAGGATGATCAGTTGATCACTCTCCACAATCTTGATGGATCAAACTAGCTCTTATACAATTTAAGTACCTTTGCACTGATGCTAGTCTTGCTCAGATAAACTCTAATCACTGAATGTCATCAGATGGCTCAGTAAAAAACTGCTCGGGAAAGAATTATTTCTTCTATTGAAGACTCAAATTCACACATCCCTGAAAACTCTGATACTAAATATTCTATAACACTGATAGAAAATATGTTCCGACATCAGTCTCAAATCACTAAAAAAATGATTATGCAATATAGATTTCACCTCTCATTTTCAATCTTGAAGCATTTAAATAATACATATGAAAAACACATATGCAGAAACAAATTAAATTTCAAGGATTCTTACGAACATGTACATGAATTCTTCCATATGTTCTACTTTTCACAAAGTCCTCATACTACCTTGTATCATTCTTTTCATATGCACTATCCACATAGAAGACATGCAGTCATGCACACAGTTCACCTTGCACAAAAAACTCTTAATACTTGCAAAAATTTTGCATTTCATTTTTATCCATGTGTATAATAAATCTGATTGTTCCTTATGCATTAATACTACACCTCTGCACAACAGATATGCACAGACATAATTTAATTCTTTCGCACCAACTTTCACACACACTGTCCACCTTTACGCGCACATACACACACTATCTTTTTTCTAATACATTCACTCCCTCAGGTAAAATTCTTTTTCACACAACTCATATACACACTTTACAACATTCTTCTTGGATGAATAAACCCAAATGGGTATAAAATGCTTGCATGATGTTTTTCCACAAAAAATACAGTGTTAGGACACACTGTCTTGTGACTCCTCAAACATGTTCACACAAACTCAAATAAGCACTGGTTTAGAATTCTTCATACAAGACAGATGAGTAAAACGTTATAGTATTTCATTATCTTAAATTATTCACCAAACTTAATTCATTGTGAAGTAGAATGAGTGTGATAATAAAAGGTCCTCTACATGCGAGATGCTTCTCCTTCGTGCAAAAATAGGTAGCATGGGATCTTCTCTTCACGAACCAGAGTAATTCATGGAAATTTTTATCTCTCAAAACATAGCCCTCATACATGAGATAAATGAACACCAAAAATTTACCCGGTCTCGATTTTTATAGGCGTTGAGCATCATATCAGAATCTTTTGGAGTCACCAATATTCATTTCATCATCGCCTCTCTCAAACACTATCTCTGTTCCTCTACTTTAATAAACACCATCAAAAAAACATCATTCTTATGCAAAATGATAGAATGATGGTTTTATCATTATTATATTAGGGAAACAATGTTGAAACATTATTTCAATAATATTAAGATCATCCTAAGTCTGAAACGATGAACATAGAGATTAAGTACAGCTTCTGTTCGTCATCCATAGAAAATCCACTATTCATAAACCTCGAACTGTGGATAAAGAAGGCACTGGATGGAAATCTGAAAGCTCAGATATAAACATCAAACTAATATCATAGTTAATAATGAAGCAATATAATCTGATCGACAGAATAAAATAATTGACAGATCAGACTGTCATGATTTTTCTTGTGCTAAAAAAATGAATCCTACATCAAAGCACACTCACTCCCAACAATTCTTTATATTACAAGATACAACAACCCCACTTCAATAACTTCTATTCTGCCTCCTTTGGTACCCCGAATTGGTTCCCTGTAGGCATTCCCCTACCCCAGCCTCTACTGTTGTGCTACCCTACATGGTGGCACTGTGCCGCTCTAGCACATTGCCTAGGCACATCCATGGTTTGCTTGGATACCCATGTGTTGGATATCTAGGGTCAAGCCTATCCACCCACGTAGGTTCATCCTACTCCCCTAGCTAGCTGGTGTGTAGGCTGTCCAATAATTTTTTTAATGAACATCTTTAAAATATATTTGTCCAAAATCCATATCCAAACAACTCAAAACTAAAACACAACCACCAAACCTCATTATGCATGAATCCTTCTATAAATATTAAATCCTTCTCCTTCTCATGCAATACTGCTTCATATTTTTTACCCCATTCAATATTGTAAACAATGTGTCACTTCAAAAGACCAAAGCCACATGTTTTTATGAACTACAAATTGGCTCATCAATCTTCACATTAAAGAATCATTGACGTTTTCATATTCTTATTTAATTAAAAACAATTTACACCCCAATAAGTCATTTGGACTCTTCAATTAGAGTGTTACAGTGTAAACTAAATAATAAATACACACCCAACTGGAAATAAAGTCCCAACCTAACAACAACTAGAAAAATGAAAGATGAAGAGAGATCAACACTTTATATCCAAGTATTACCACCAAACGAGGAAAATGCACCAAATTATAACTATGCTCCACCGATATCACCACCAATATTCCTATCCTTTATATAATACATGACACATATAAAAAAATCATATGTAGGGGTGAGTATAAACATATCTAGTAGGATTCCTCGAAAACAAAAAAGAGAGAAATAAAAATATACGATAGAAGTAAACTAAACCTATAATACGATAGAAACAAAATGAAACATATATACTTATAAAGATACCAAAACAAAAGAGAATTGGGATCTCCTCCTTCACATCCCAACCATAGATGATTAGTCTACCGACTACTCCAAAGGTCCTTCTCTAATGCCCAATATCTCACATGTCCATATAAAAACCTATATGGACATCACACAACTCAGCACATAGCTCAATAATTTAGGGGAACATCCTCCAATAGAATACCTTTACCCTAGTATTATATAGGGGGGAACTCAGTAGATAGACCCATTCCCTAGTGTGATTAGGTGGTGCCACTCAATAAATAGAGGACCTATGCCCCACTGTGATGGGGTGGGGATACTTGGTAGATAGATGACATATTCCCTTGTGTGATATGGGAGTGTCACTTTATAGATAGAGGAACCAATCCCAAGTGCTATAGTGTGTTCCACTCGGTAGATAAAATACACGTGTCCTGGTGCGATATGGGGGTTCCACTCGGTATATTGAGAACCCACAGAATGGTGATATATGGGGGTGACACTCAGTGGATAAAGGACCCTTGAACTAGTGTGAAGAGGGGTACCACTTAACTTGGGCAAAGAGTTTGGGGACTAACACCCTAGTGCAATATGGGGTTCTAACCAGAACATTTCTATGATGATCCTTCCCGATCACTACTATTGGTCAATCTTTGTCTAATGAAGCATAATTATTGAAGAACCTCACATAATATCCCAAATGACACTATAAAGTATACCATTTAATTCTATGTGTAAAACTACTCCGGATAGGATACTCATAAGAAAAAATCTGGGTTTTAGAAAAGAAGATATGGAAGGTAAAATCCCATCGAAGAAGTATATGGAATGTATGTGGGGTCAAAGAATGTGTGACCTAGTATCATTACCTATGAATTTTATCCCATAGAAAGGTATTAATAAGACATTTCATATTACATGGTATGTACATGTGGTATAATGTGTGTCTTAGTCACTCAATGCCTACCCATGTCCTCCCAGCCCATGCTAGTGTACACTAGTCATGACCATGTACACTGGCCATGTCTCAGTACATGGTCGTTCCCTTGTACTCTATCAATGTCGTTGTGCCTATCTATTCCCATCACCATGTACTCCTAGGGTTCACACTAAAAAACCAATACAAGGTCACATGGAATTTATGTTCTATGCACATTGTGTGATCCTTATCTTAATATAAAACCATATCCATCTCAGTTGGGGGATACTAACAACATATTCCTTTGGGATACATGTCATATAGTCAAGTTTTTTAAAGAAACCACATTTCTCCACATGGAACCCATATCCACTATTTATTCCACCATTCACACCTATTTTATCACTCGAATCCAACAAAATTGAGGGAAATATTTCTTGCAATCGATTCTTGGCATATGATGGTAAGAAATCATAATCCCAATTACCCGTGTGGGAATCTATCACAAGTATACCACAACTCTAGATCTTGAATCCACAAATCATCAACCACATCCCATATCTAACCTTGATCTATCTCTAAAACCTAAATAAATACATAATTGATGTAACTTCCATGAATCTGGGGGTTTGATCATTCTTGAACCCTCCCTGATAATGTCGAACTGTGACCACATGGTCCAATGATGAAAAAAACAAAGAAGGGTGGGGGAAAATGATAATAAAGTATTGAATAAATCATTGGATGATGTGATCATGTAAAATGATTATAATGTGGGGAAATTAGGGTTGAAGCATGCAACAATGAATAAAATTGATAATTGGGCGCATGTGATGAACAACAATCATTGATAAAAGAAAGAAGATATAAATCCAAGATAAAATTTTAATCTGAAGGGTAGAAACCAAAAATAACAAGCCCTACCTTGATTAAGGATCAATCATTGTTGAACAAGGAATTCACTAGCGATTAATAAGATTTTATGCCTTCATTGCCTGAATATTTATTCTCCTTGATCCAATCATATTCTTTCTCCAATCTTGATCCCCTATCAAAGAACCATTTCCTCCCCCTCTCTAATACCCCATGGTTTATCAGTGATACCTTTAGATTTGAAATAACATTTTATTTAGAGAGGGTTGATAGGTTTTTGGTTATTTAATAAAAATAAATAAATAAATAAATTATTATTTTTTAAATACACCCACCGATGGTCAACTCCCAAAGAAATTATGATGCTGACAGATAATAGTTTTCACCTAGGGAAGATACCACACTACTGAATCAATCATGGTCTAAGATTTCACATTGAAGGTATCAAATTAATAAAATATATTATTATTTTTAATATATTATTTTCGGGGTCTCGAGACACCCAAACACTATGATAAATTTCACTAACCATATCATGAAGGTAGTTCCAGTGACCTCCATATTTCAGGAAGTGGGAAGCATTCTAAGGGCCCTACATGTTTGGTAGGATAAGTGAAAAACAGCTTTTACTGAGGAAATTTAATATCAAATGAGATACTTACTGGGGTGTCTTTTTCCCAGATCATGAAAATCAAGAAGCCTCTATGGAGGTTTCAATTTGGTATCCTTCAGATGTGAGTCCTAGTGATGGGGTGCCCCGCCATCAGTAGTGAAGGAGAGGAATCAGAGTGTCGATCACATAGGTGAGTCTTGGGTGAACTAAAGGTGGCATATATAGGGTGGACCTAGGAGACATAAAGGTGTCTTGTATAGGGTGGACTAGGGGTAGTTGGATGTGTCTCACAATTGGTGGACTTGGGATAACAGAAGGTGTCTCACACAAGGTGGACATGGGAAAGATGAAGGTGTTTCACCTAGGGTGGACCCCGGTGACCTAGAAGTACTTTTACTAGGTAGGGTTTGGGTGAAGTAGATATACTTTTCCCAGGTAAGGCCTTGGAGAGCTAAA
Organism: Viscum album; assembly: GCA_963277665.1. NCBI lineage: Eukaryota > Viridiplantae > Streptophyta > Magnoliopsida > Santalales > Viscaceae > Viscum > Viscum album. The sequence continues at coordinate 74,090,688 of OY728163.1, read as the reverse complement.
GGAGCTTCACCTAGGTAAGGTCTGGGTGAGATGTTGGTGCTTCCCCCATGTAATGCCTGGGTGAGATGAAGGTGCATCAACCAGGTAATGACCTGGAAAGATATAGGTGTTTCACACTAGGTGGAACTTGGTGAGATGGATATTCCTTGTGCATGGTGGAATTGTTTGATATGGTGGTTCTTCTCTTAGGCAAGGCCTGGGTGAGATGAAGTTTCTTTTCCCAGGTAATGGACTGGTAAAGCTAAAGCTTCTTCAACATAGTAAGGCCTAGGAAATCTAGAGGTTCTTTGCATAGGGTAGACCTAGGAGAGATACAGGTTCTTCGCCTAGGTAAGGCCAGATCAAGTTGAAGGTGCTTCACTTGTGTATGTCCTATTTGAGATGAAGGTTCTTCATCCATTTAAGGCTAGGGTGAGATATAGGTTCTTCACGTAAGGTGGAACTGGATGAGATGGAGGTGCCTCGTGTAGGGTGGACCTGGGTGAGATAGATGTACCTCACATAGGGTGGACCTAGAAAATAAATATATTCCTCACATAGGGAAGACCTGGTCATGTTGGAGATACCTCATGGGCTATGACCAAACTGGGAAACATCACTTAGGTGTGGTTTTTCTCTAAGCTCGAAGGGTCCCGTTAGGTGTCTTTGGATGACTAGTGATCATGATTTGAGGAATGGAATTGCTATTAACCCTATAAGTTTAGACTATGGTTAGGAATGGTTCCCCTCATGGTTCATGGTTCTAGAACTTGATGGACAATAATCCATTAACTATTTTTAACTCCATCTTCTTTTATAGGATTAGGGAACTATTTGAGGGGTTGGAGGAATTTGGAAAGGGAATTGGGTGAGCTATGTTTCATCAAATCACTTAATCTTACAGTAATGCCAAATAAGGATCCCAATTTTCCTATTTATAAGAATTATTAGGACCCTGGGTGAATATGGAGGTTCGTGTAAGTTGTTCAAGCAAGTCACTCAAGTAGGAGATACCTAAGTGAGTTGTTGGCCCTGCATGTTTGGCTATGAAAATTGAACCTATAGGAGTTTATGAATGTTGGTGGGTCTTGCAGGAGTGATCTTCATGAAGGATATGTGTGACCTATGTGAGGTGGTTGGGTGAGCAACCTGTGTGAGATATGAACTTCCTTAAAAATAAAAACATCAACTTCCAAAAAGCATAACATTTGAATTGTATGTCTATTTTGGCTTCATTAAAAGTTCGATTGATTCCTAGTAAACATACAATTCCCATTAATATGATGTATAAACACCATAGGGTTGTATTATAGTGCAAAAATAAGTGCATAAAATACCCTATGAAATGGGTTTTATGGAATCAACACCTTTTATCTAGATTTTTTGGGAAATTAAAGGCCTCATCTTAGTGGATGGTTATCATGACCACACCACCATATTGGGATGAATTTATAAAGAATATCTATCTCTCATTATGGAGTATTCTTGTGGTGCATAGAAATCCAAACATCTTTTTCTTCTAATAAGAAGACATTTTTTTACTCAAACTCCACATTTGTGGTTATAGTGATGATCACATCATGAATTATGAAACAATGTGGGTGGAATTATGTTTTCAATGAAAACAAGGGTATTTTATTTTTATTTCTTGGTTTAGTGTTATTTAATAAAAATAAATAAGTATATAATTTATTTTATTAAAAACACACTCCAGTGGTCACCTCTCATAGACTGCTCGATGTCATCCAAACTTAGTTCACGCCTAGGGTAAAACTCAGATCTTGGAATAAAACATGAACATATATATACAATACAATGACTTAAACCATATAAAAAACCATTTATACTGAAATTATGAATGCATGCTCATAAAATATATTTATATTTTTAACATATTAATTTCGGGGTCTTGAGACATCCAAACACTATTCTGACTATGAGAAGAAATCTAGATTTATATGTACGAATATTCAAAAGAATAATCCAATAAAACAAGAGTTATTAAATGAAATCCAAAGGATTTTAAAAAACCCTAAACAGTTATCCATAATGTGGAGTGAACTCTATTCACCACCAAGTATCCATCCATTGGCCTAGTAGTTCGGATGTATCAAGACTTCATCATTAGCTGACCTGCATGCCTTCACCAAACCACCATTTGAACACAATTTTGTCACTATCCGTCATGGAAACCAGCACCACCCACCCTGATTTCACCCCTAATGCAACATCGCCATCGCCACCTGAATCCATAGACATCACCTACCACCCCAAATTCATCCTATGTCAATACCACACTATCACCATTATCCTTGTCATCCTTTAACATCGAATCCAACCACCACCAACTAATTCTCCCCTGAAGAATGAGATCTACCCACAAGCCTTGTATATATAGTCGGATTTCTACATCATCATATGATTGATGCCTTTAAACCTTCTGCCACTGTGAAAACACCTGATATCACCATTCTAGATCTCATTTTGCAAAATCCTAGATGATGTTCTATTGAGAGTAGTGAAATCATGACAATTTATTCATCCAATAAATAAAATATTAAGATAATAAAAATATTACAAGATTGAGAATTCATGAAAATTTTATTAATGAAATAAAAATTATATTATGATAACAAAAAGTAAGCATAAAAAGGTGAATGAAACTCATGAAGCATCCATGATGAGAAATATAGTTTGAAATATTTTATCATGATTGGGAGATTAGGATTATGAATAATTGAGTTTTTATAATAAAAAAAATAAAAATTAAACCATAAGATATTGTTTTCATTGAAAGTTCAAATATTAGAATTATTATTTAGATATTATCTGGAAAATGAGAACGTATAATGAATGATTAGTACATCAGATAATTCCCACTAGAAACTCATGCATCCATGTTAATTTTATTAAAAATGGAATACTATGAAATTGGAATGTACAATGGCATTAAATGAGATGTAGGGAACCACACATTCCTGATGATATTCATGAGTGTACAATGTTTTTGTTCAATGATGAAAAATATATAAAGTTATGACATAGGAATACATGATGAAACACAAGATATAAACTATGTGTATGATGATAAGATGAGTTTTAATGAATATAAATTCATGAATAATTGGAATCCCAAAGGATAACCACTAGAAGAAAATTTATGATTTTAATGGAACAGATAATTTTAATTGGATTAGAAGATGATGTTACAAGCTAAATCCCAGTTGATATTATATGTGATGAAAACAAAAAATGAGAGTGAAAAATGTGTAATAAAGATGATCAAGGTAGTTTGTGCCACTATTTTTCATTCCAAGTTCATAGGTGACCTTTTTGGAAAATAAACCTGTTTTTATCTTAGATGACACCAAACATCACTACTGTATTGATGGATGGGTAACATCACATATGGCAACTTAATGAGTTTTCCAATTGAAATAAGGGTGTAAAATACAATAACCAATATAAATAATTTATTTCTCATTCAATATTTTTTTATTTTATTTTTGTATGTGTATCCCTATAAATGGGTTCTATTTTTTGTATTGTTAGATCATTCCGATTTGGAGAACCAAAATCTTTTTTCGGTTGAAATTTTTATTCCTACGATCACCTCTAGTGATTTACATATGCTTCTGCATTTGTGTTTACTGCATCAAAATAAAACATCTGTGTTATCATAGGGGTTGAAGATTATGTTTCTATATCTAAATAAAACCACGAGATTACATTGGCCTACTACATCACTATAGAGATGAATATGATGAAAAGTAAAATACATTATATTGCTTAATTTATTATTTTCCACACCTTGTCTTTGGTGTTATCCATTTATCAACAAAAATGGGGGTATCCAAGAATATATATCTCTTTATTTTCCCCTATGTTACTTTTTTCTCTTCAATTTTCATTTGTCTAATTTTCACTGTTGTCATTCACTATGCCCCCCTTATTCAGGTTGTCAAAAAAATGATTTTTTATTGCATTTTTGTGAGCCTCCCATTCCCTACCTCTTACATGTTCCATTCTCACAACCAAAAAAAATATAACTCATTTTCATCTATGCCCTTATTTCCTCTATTGCATTCAGATACAAAAATAAATCATTTCTATAATTCATATGTATTATGATAAAAAAACAGACTGCATATTCCATTTTTTCCATCCAATATAATTTTTGAATCTTCATAGAGAATGAAATTACATAATCTTTGATATAGAAGATGATAAATGAAAACAATTAAAAACATTTCATCTAAATTAATGTGCTTTTTAGCACCCAATATTTCATTGATATCATGGAGTATGGATACGCTGATCTAGAATCGAAATTAGTAGTGTCCCTACCTCTATATGTTCAAAATGAAATTCATTAGGGGGAACAGAAGTGAGACTATAAGGAAAAATAATTCAGATATCAATTCCTTGTGGAATTCATCTTCAAAATAACTTCTCTATCAAAATTCTTGAAGATGATATGGGAAAATCTTTGAAAAACATTCAAAGGTTATGGAAAATTTAAGAAAATACAAATTCAATCACTATGAGGTGAGTTTGAAACCCTATTTATTAAATCCTTTGAAACCATTATCAAGTATCATACTCATGTAATCATTGTAGAGAACCAACTACAAGTAAATAGAGAAAATATTTTTGATATGTGGGTATGGGAGAGAATTTTGTGATCCATATATCCAAAATATTATTACACAATCAGTTACATGGAAGAATCTATAGACCAAGAGAAAATATCTGTTGAAGAACTCGTAGGATCTCTACAAGCCCATGAACTTAAGGTGAATCACCAAAGTGATAATAATAGATAGGATTTTGACACTCAATCAATTTTTTATATCAAAAACTTTTAAAAGGATCAAGGAATGTTTTTAAGAGGCCGAGTTAGAGGATTCCTTGGAAAATAATTTTATTCAAGAAGAGGAGGATGATGTGGAATTCACAAATAGAGGAGGTTGTGGATATCAAAATTATACTATATGAGAATTAGGATAAGGAAGAAAAGGATGATTCAATAATAGAATGTTGTTAGATAATGTAAATGTTTATTTCTATAATTTTTACAAATATGGAAATTTTAGTAATGAATGTTGGAGGAAAACCCCTTATAGAATGTCATCAAGGAGGAAAATATCATTGAGGGAGATATTTTGGAGTGTGTCATGGGTTGATGGAATAATAATTTACTCAAAATTAGGGTGTGTAGTATCTTGACTCTGGAGATAGAATCCAAATGATAGGCCACAATCACTTGTTTATGAACCTAAATGAGAGGTTTTAATGAGATATTTCATTTTGAGATCTCTCAATAACATATATCCAACAAAGATGAGATATTTTGATCATGAAATAAGATGAAAGTTAGGATTCCATCTTTGGAATCGATTATGTACTTGACATGAAGACCAAAATATTGAGTCTTGGTAAATTAATGGAAAAAGGTTTTCACATAAGCAAAATGATGCCCGAGCAGGGTGTGAGATAAAATCCTAGTAGATTATATGTTTGCAGGTATTGAAAAAGGGAAGCATATTGCATCCAATTCATGATTGATTCTTCCTGCTTAGGATAGAGACTGGGGTAGAGGACCGAGCCTTGATCATGATGCAATTGTCTCACTTTGTTTCTTTTCTTTTTAGTTGATAGCATGCTTGGGTTCTGTTTTCTGTACTTTCAGTTTAGACATAAAACATGGCACGACATCCTTTTGTGAGATTCTGCACTTGAGTTTTATTCAGTTGGATTATTTATATTTCTTCTACTGAAAGATATTCATTTATATACTTCCAAAATTTATTATTAATTTTTGTTTACATCCTCTATGATAATACCTATTACCTATGAGGGCATAGTCTCCCCCTTGGACACAAAAAGGCCTTCCCTGCTAGTCGGCAGCCTCTGGCATTCAGGGAGATGCGCTTGAGGTCATGTAACTCACCTATCCAGCTACCGTCTTAGAGGTGATCCAGGTTGGGACATTACAAAGTTAAAATAAATAAATAGTGATTTTCAATGAAAAGGGAAGGATGGATACAAAATTACTGATGACAAAGAACTGTATGTTTCTGATTATGATCTGACCTAAATATCATGATGTTTCAAGATGATGATTGATGATTAATATTGGCTATGTAATCTCATATTCAGAAATTTAAACTTTGTATGTTTAGGAGTATTAGGAATAAATAATATGGTGAATTGGATTCCTATCATTAGACACCCATATAAAATATCTAAATTCTATATTCTAGAAAAAAAATAGAAACAACGTTGCAATGATGGCCAACTGGAAAGCCGATGCACTACTCGAGTTAGTCCAAACTAATGTGTATATTCTATTTAATCCAAAATAAAATGTAAAAAATGATGTACCTCATAAAATTTATTTATGGTTAGAGTAGGAAAACATGGTTATACAATCATAAGATGAATTTTTAAGTGTTTTAAATCTTTAAAGAATTCAAGGTGCTGGTGGATAATGAAAGAAACCATCATATACAAAATTTATGATCTGATTGAGGTGGGGAGTACACCTATGATGTTTTTCAATAATACCTCAAGCAACATGTAATTCAACACAAAAAAACATTGGATTACACAACTCAAATCAATGGAGTAGTTGAAAGGAAAAATCGATCCATTCTCAACATGGAAAGAAGCATGTTGAATGTAAATGGAGTGAAAATGGATTTGTGGGATGAGGATAATTTGTGTGTGGTGTATCTACTCAATAGATGCCCAATAAAAAATCTTGAAGGAAAGATTCCTCAGGAAACATAGAGTACTCACAATCCTAGTATAAACCATCTAAATATTATTAGATCCATTTCCTATGTTAGGATTTCATAAGAAAAATGAACAAAGCTCAATGATAAAGGAGTGAAAAGCATCCTCATGTGATACAAATATTGAGTATTGGGATATCGATTGTATGATTCCATAACTAAGAAGATAATATTGATTAGATGTATTATATTTTATTAAAATGTGTATTGGAAATTGAAAAAATATGATGATTCTAGAGAATTGAAACTTACTTTAGAAGACGAATAAAGTGTTGAAGAAGTACCAATGTAGGAATGCTGGGTTGAAAAACCAATTTTTTCTTCACTACATACTCATATATTAAAATAAATAAGATGATAATTTTCTCATATACATCTCCAAACTATTTTATTCCTTGAAAATATATATGAGGGATAATAACCAATAAAAGAGTATGTAAATTTGTATAGTCTCTTGGTGAATTCTAATCTAGTAAGCTTTGAGGAATCCAAATCTTATGAAATATGGAGGAACATGATAAATAATGGAATTCATTGCATCAATAGAACCAAAGGCTACAAGAAAAATGAGGGAATTGAGTATAAATAATTCTTTGAACCCATTTATTATCCACCTTCATATGTGAAGATTGATTATATAAATTTCGGGGTCATAAGGAAAACATGTTTAAGGGGGAAATTGGAAGGTGAACGTGTTTTCCATTGTAATGTACCAAAATTCACTAATGTGATGGAGGCTGGGAAACATCAATGATGGAATCACAATGTGATTGGTAGTGGGGACTTGGTAGAAACCAATTGCAACCAATTCAGAGACTTTATTTTTTATTCTATATCTTGTTATTTGTTTTGTTGTGTGTTTGAATCTCTCTAAATAGGTTGTGTTGTTTTAATTGTTAAATGAATAAATGTTGATGAAATAATATATGGCATCCATTGTAAATTTTGATATTGTGATCACATACAATGATTTTTATTTTCTTCTAAGTTGGTGTTTGTTTATGCAGAATCCACTTCTAGGCCCACTATGACACGAGCTCAACACGATGCACAGTGAAGGATATAGGCTATCAAAATATATCCATACATAAATAATTTTTGTGAACATAATCTTGAAGATGATACAAATACCAGGGGCTCAACACTAGAAGGGAGAGATATTTTGAATCACTGTAGCATATGATAAGTCTTAGAAGATTAGTTGATTAGGTGAAGGCAAGTGCTAGAACATAAATCTAAGGAAACATCAAATGTTCACCACCAGAAGAATGGGTGGATTGAAGTACATAAGGCTGTTTATATTTCCTTACAATTCATGTTATTAATATATGCATGTAATAATTTATTGGGATGAAAAAATATGGATGTTTATCATAAGTTACTACTAAAGAACCCTTGATAATCACTGCTTCCCTTTATTTGCTCTACCCAAACCACTGATATTATTATTATTAAAAAAATCATTGGGAAATGTTACCTTTATAAGTGATAAAAAATGCTGATAAATTCACTCCTTTATTTGCAATTTTTTTAGCAATGTTAAAAGTGAACCTTTGTCATCATTCTTTTGTACTCATAAAGGGTTACCTTTAGTAATGATACAAAGTGATGAAAAAAGGCATATTTCATATAAAATATTTATATCGCTAAAAATCATATATTAATATATATATATTATATGATTTATATATGACAAGATATACATTTATACTTGATATATAAGATATTTAGTAAAAAATGGCATATAAAATAATTATAAAAAAATTATATATTATTGAATATAATATTTAATATATAAATAAATTAATATTGATATATATATATATATATAATTTTCTGAAGAATTATATATATATATATTCTAAATATGTATTTACACTAAATATGTCATAAAATTAGTGAAAATAAGATTATAAGTAAATTAAGTATTAATATTTATTCAAAATATGAACTGATTAATAGTAATAGACAATTAATATAATTTTTTTCCATCAATGTATTTTTTTTAAAATAGTCATATATATCCAATTGAAAATAATTAATTAACAATTTTAAATATTGAAAAAATATATATTTATAATTTATATGTCATATAATAATTCCACCGATATATATGAAATTAATTCAATTTTATAGAGGCAAACATACACTAATAATAAATATTAAATATTTTTGTTTTGGATTTTTATTTATTGATATTTAATATTTAATATATTATGTTTTTAAATATTAATTTTTGTTCAGTTTTAAAATTTTTATTTAATATATATATTATTTATTACTTTATAATATATATATTTAAATTTATTCATTATTTTTATAATTATTAATATCATTAATTTTTTTTTGAAATTTATTCATTTTTAATATTTATTTGATTAATTTTTTTTAATTTTATTCATTTTTAATATTTATTTATACATATTTATTGATTAACATTTTTTTATTTTTAGTTATTTTTAATTTTCATAATTAATATAGGTATATTAACTTTCATTTTAATTATTCATTTTGGTATTTTTAATTTATATAATTAATAACTATTATTCTTTATTTTATTATTTTTTCGATCGCTTCAATTTTTAAATAAATTTTACTAATTTGTAACATTCATTCATATAATATTATTTATTCATTAATAATTTTAAGTAATTTTTTTATAATTTATTTATTTTTAAAAGTTATTCGTTCAATATTTTTGTAATTTACTCATTTATATATTTTTTATACATTATTTTTCATCAATATATTTTATATTTTTAAAATGGAGATATATTCATATATATATATATATATATATCAGTATATATTTTTTCCTTAAATATGATTTATGTAAAAAATATGTATTGACATTTAATAATTCATATATCTAGTAAAAAATGGTTTATAATTAAAAATTATTATTAACTAAAAATATTGACCAATTAGTATTAAGTAAAATAATTTTTATATTATATAATATCATATATTTTTTCCATTTAACATATATAAATATTGTATTATATATATACATACATTAATTTCAGACACAGATATACGTAATTAGTACAATTTTAAAAAGAAAAACCCACACATAATGTTTCTATAATTTATTCAATTTTTAATATTCATTTTAGAATTTTATTTTCTAACATAATATATTGAATATATTATATTTTTAATCGGTGAATTTGAATCATTTTGAAAATTTTATTTAGTATATACTATTTATTAATTTTTAATATTTTTCTAATTAATTCATTTTTAATATAATTTTTTCAATAATAATATATTTTTAATATTTTTGTAATTTATTGATTTACAATTTTTATACGTTTATTAATTTTTTTATTTTATCCAGTTTTAGTATTTATTTATACAAGATTATTCATTAGCATTTAATGTTTTTAATATGGTACACGTGATTTCTATAATTAATATGTATTCATTTTCATTTTAATATATACCCATTTTTAATTTTTTTAATAATCTATATAATTAATAACAATTATTCATTTTTAATATTTTTATAATATATTGATTTTTTAATTACTAAATTTATCTCTTTTTTAACTTTTATTCATCCATGTAATACTATTTAATCACTTATAGTGTTAGTTATTTTTGACTTTTTTAAATAATTAATTCATTTTTAATATTTATTCTTTTAATATATTTTATAATTTATTCATTTTAATTATTTATTTATAAATATTTATTCTTTAATATTTAATTATTTTAATATGGTTATAATGTACATTTTTAATATGTATTCATTTTCATTTGTATATATATTCATTTTTAATTATTTTCATAATTTATATAATTAATCAAACTTTTCTATTTTTTAGTATTTTTTAAGTGTATTCATTTTTAATTTTTCAATTTCACTCATTTATAACATTTATGCATTTATTATTATTTATTTATTAATAACATTAATTTTTTTATTGTTTTTTAATTTATTCATTTTAATATATATTTGTTTGATATTTTTGTATTTTATTTTAAACAATTTTTATCGGTTTATAAAAAAAGTGTTGATAAAACCCTACAGAGTCTTTTAAATTCAACCCTAACTGAACCCCACTCAGTTGCGTCATTCAAGTTCTCATAGAAATCCACCGATACCACCGCCCCATGAACTTCTTGGATGCATTGTCCATTAAATATATGGTTTGTGATTCTTTATACTCCTCTTTAGTCTATCTTGCATTGTTTAACAATTTTTATTTCTTCTTTTCCCATGTACCATACCAACCAAATCCCCCTACTGAGGTGGCTTGACCTATCCCAAAGGATCAAGTCCATGAGGTTTTCGTTTACGCAAGTTTGATACAGGTAATTCCTTTATGGTTCTTTGTTTGGACATGATATCCAAAGGGCTTTGATACTCAAGTGTGGGTGTTTTTAATTGTTCAAGTCTACTAGTGGATGTTTTTTTGTTTTTATTCTCAAATTTATGCCTTAACGGTCTATTTAGTAGGAGTTATTTGTGTGGAAAAGATAAAATATTTACATAGTTAATTTATTTATCCAATAATGTTAATAAAAATTTATAAAAACAAAATAAATGATTAATAATTATTCCCTAAGTAATTAATGCCCCACCACTTTCTTTTTTATCCTCCACTATATATTTAACTTCACCTATAACATCTGAGCCTAATATATTTTTAATAAATAAATTTAATTCATTATTCGTTTTATCATATTCTTACATGTGGAATTTTCCTCCATGATATCATTATTATTCAATTATGATTATAATATAATAACGAGGAAAACAACATTATAGTGGTTATCATCCCATATGGGTTCCCCTTTTTGGAATTTTTCTTCAACCTTGATCTCTCCAATTCCAAGCCTTCAACTATCATTAATTTCCTACTTTAATGTTACTGCACACCATCCAACTTTATTTTAGACACTCCAAATTATTATTTTATGAGGAGGTTTTCAATGTGACATGTTCTCATAAAAAGTATACTAGATTTACAATTTTCATAACTTCTATCATTTTTTATCATTAATTTTTTTATTGATTCATTGAATTTACAAAGTGAGTGACTTTTTCCTTATGAAAATAATTAAATTTCTTATATATATCTGTAACTTTATCCTTTTATTATTAATACCTTATGAATATTTATTTATTTTTTATAGAAATAATAGATTTTTAAATATAATAAGATGAAAATCAATCAAAAATGGATGGATGTAAACTGTATGAAAAAGGAGTATGAGGACAGAGTTAAAGAGTTCATCAAGTTTACAATAGAAGTTATAGAAAACCCTTCTCAAATCCGTTTTCTATATATTTTTTTTATTCAAAAATAATTCATCTTGAAGATTTGGAAGAACATTTTTTTTCCTAGAATAGATTGAAGCTAAAAATGTTGGACTAAATATGAAGAATTTTTCTGATTGTTTATACTAAATGGGATGATATTGTGATTTATGGATCATTTGATTCAAATACTAGTGTAAATGATGATAGAGATCATATAGTATAAATGACAATGATAATTGAAGATGACCTTCATGATTTTCCCAAGTTGTTTGAGAAGATAAATAGTTTTTCAAAGAGACCAATGTATATCGATTGTACTAAATCAAAAACATTTCCAGTTGTTTTAAAGTAATATAATTTGAAAGATGGTTATAGATGGAACAACACCATCTTTATAAGACTAAATGGTCTCTTGAATAATATATTACTAAAATAAAGTGAGATTTATTATTGAACATATGATGCTAAAATAATTATATGTTCAATGAGTATTATATTTTAATAAATACATGAATTTACAAAAGGATTCTACATTTTTTCACAAATACCATGAATCAAACAGAAAATTTCATAAGTGTCTTGCAGATTGATATAAGAAAGATGAATCAATTTCATAGAAATTTGTATGGAAAATTCCTATCATTTCAATGTATATACAACTATATTGATGTTAGGAAAATACTTTACAATTGACATGGAGTGAAAATACAGGAATTGAAGATGGGAAACTGTGTGGTTCAATAAGACTAAATGCGGTTCAATAAGATGAAAATAATTTTTGGGGCATAGTAACTTTTGACTTTTATTTACCACGGTGGAAAGTAAATAGGGTAATTAAGGGTAAAAATAATATCATAATTACTCTAACACATGTCTTAATTCTATTTTATAAGTGTAATTCGACCAAAAACAACCTTAGGAATAAAATATGATCCCCTCTGGTCCACTTGGATTAGATTAGGACATTTATTATTATTTTATTTAAAGAAGAGTTAAAATAGTTAAATTAATGATTAATAACTAATCCATTTGTAATATAGGGTTACACACAATATAAATTAAACTATAAATATTCATTATAAAGATAAAACTATTTCCTTAATAATGGTAATTTATTTATATTTTTTAGGAATTAAATAATTTAATTTATTTATGACACAATGATGATGAAGTAATTACCTTATTAAAGAAAGAATAAAATAATTGATATTATAAATATACAAATAAATGTAATTTTAGGATTTTTATGAAATACAATAATTTTATAGGTTAATATGACATGTTAGGGTTGATTAAATAATTTTTTTGAAGTAATCATGCTGTTATGATTTTCACAAAAACCAAATACTAAATATTGTCAAAATTGACATAATTGAGTGTTTAAAAAAAATACTATATTATTAATTGATATTATATTCCTAAAAATATAAGGTTTGACCAAAGAACATTGAAAAGGTTATATATATTGATAAAAAAACTACTTTGTGTTCTCTTGGCTTGTTATAGAAATTTTATTAACCATATAATATAAAAATACAAAGAGACACGGTAAATGTCAAACAATTTAACTATTAGTAAAATCTAAAAGATAAGGTGAATATGGTGACCTAAACCTATATAAAACCAATTTTATTGAAAGGTTTTAGACTCATACCCACCTTATCGACGAAATAATTAATTTTTGAGCCATTATATAATGAAAATTATTTTCTTATAAAATAATATTTCAAGATTTTCCTAAAGTGACCCTCACCTCTCTTATTAAAGGGAACTTCCCCTTCTCATACTTTCACACCTCCAAAGCCTTTTGGATCGGCCAAAACCTTCCCAAATATCCTCCCAACATTCCTCCATTCATCCTAGATGCCTTAGTTTGGTCAAAAATCCAACCTAAGGAGCCCTTTTGATCAAATCAAAAGGAAGAACCCAAAGAGGAGGTAAATATTTCATCACTTCTTTCAAGTTATTTTCTTCTTCCACTTCCTCTTTCTTTGTTGTTTCCATTCTAAAATAATAAATCTAGTATATTATATATACTGTGACTTTATTATAAAAATGGTACAACCATATTCTTTATTCTATCCATCATATGAATGACAAAGTCACCATACGTGCGTACGTAAGGCTTACCATCTCCACATCATTGTGTAGTTTGTTATTCAATCACTTTTATTTGGTTAGGTATAATAATGAGTATAATTGATGTAAATAATAAATATAACATTTAAATTATTCTTTATATATGATATACCATCCAATTACATATCATTTCTCCATCAATATAATGATATTGTCGCTCGTGTGTACGTATGGATTACCGTCTTCACGAACGCGATGAGTTTCATTCCCCATTGTAATCATTCAAGAATATTTTTCATTTTATGATTCAATATAATGTTTATGAACATAATATAATTTCTGTATATGAATCAAATACATCCTATTCATTACAAATATTGATTATGTAACCAAGCATATAAGGGAAAAAGAATCAGTTAACACCCGAATCAATGATACTTCTAAAATATTATTAACAAAGTAAAATTAGAAGATCATATATGATATCATATTTATGTATATGGTTATTTTATAATTTAATAAAAATGATTTAACTATTATAAAAGAGTTTAACTTACCCTCATCCAAGAAAAAGTACAAGGTAAGGGTTAATTCTACAATCTCTTTACTTATCCGAGGTTGTTAATACGTAAGTATCTATTGGGACCTCTTTATCATCCACATCTGTTCTTTCTTAAAAATGTATTTCAAAACATTTTTATTATTTACTAGACTATGGGTTAATGTAATTTATACCCTTATTTGACCTTATATGTTTCAAAAGGAATCTTTCCGTCGTTTTCTGAACAAGGTACTTTATGTCCTTTTCAACAAAATTAAGGTAAGAATGTCCTTTTTTAACTTATACGGTGGGTTCCATTATTCTCTCCCGTTATTACAACTTTTCAGCTTCCATTACAAGATTATAATAATATTTTAAAAATAAATGTTTTCTTTTATAATTACATGACTTTTAAATGGTTTCAAAAAAGAAATAGGTATTTATTTAAAAAAAAGCTTTCATTTAATTTATCTCAACATCCTTTGATATATTTTAATGTTGTTTGAAGTTGATTTATTATGATACAAATCTTCCATATTGTATTGAAGGTTTTCTGATATGTTTGATTATGGAAGTGTTATTTTTATACCATTCATGGTTTATGGATAAAGTATTGACATTTTGTATGCTATTTTTAATACAAATGTTTATGTTATGCTTAAGCCTTTTCATACGAGGAATGAATTGGACTTAGTAAGTGATGGGTGGAGCCCTCTATAGCTCCTTGATGCATTGGTAGATTTCATGAGACAAACTAGTGTCTTGGAAAAAGGCCTTGGAAAAATATTATTTGTAGTCTTGGAACAAGGCCTTGGCAATGTTGTTATGAAGTCTGCCATTATGCATTCCATCATTATTAAATTGGATATTGAAATTTCATTTGTTTATTCGACTAGTATAATATCCTTGTGAATATATAAATGGAATTATTTGATTTTATATTTTCCATATTATTCTGATGTTAAAGTTTGAAAGTCTTTTTTTAGTCTTATACATTGCCTTAAATGTTTTTGATTATTTATGAATGTTTCCGCTATATTTTTATCCTTACTGAGCATCTATGTTCACCCCTTTCTATATTTTATTTTTCCCAGGATGTGAAGAAGTATTTTATGGTTGACCTACAAGGATAGGATAAGGATATAAGTGTGTTCAAAAGGTGAAAAATGTTTTTGATGTTTTTATTTCATGATACAATTTAAAACTTATGAATGTATCTAGTACTTCCAAGACTACTAAACTGATCAGTCTTTCGAGACATGATTCCTTGTATCATGCCAATGTTATGTAATAATGCACCGACTATGGGTAACTGGGGTTGGGGCATTAAAGTTGGATTCATAGGAAGTTTAGTACAGACCTTGGAAACTAGATTTAGATAAAATCTGATTAGAACACATTACCCTAAGATAGACTTTGATGATTTGTATAGAAGAACTTCATAGAATTTTTCTATTGTAAAGATTTTGTGAGTTTTCAAAGCAATAAATCCCTATCTGGATACAACCAGGTAGAGGATTCTCTGGCATAGATGTACCTAGGGGTAAAACCCAAAAACACTGCTCTGAGCTGGCTCGAATGGGAACTGCTGCACGACAATGAGCCTTCCTGCACTCTTGGTTACGAAAATCCTAGAGGGCATGCTTAAGATTATTCTTATTTTCTTTACAAGACATTATGAAGGGTTTATGAGTATATAATTCCTCAAAGAATTTTTTTTTATGATTATGGATTATATCCATAAACTATTCAATTTATGTTAAGTGTTTTACAAATTTGGAATCATGTATTGCGATTCATAAATTAATCAAGTGTATTCCATTTTTTACAAATGGAACCTAGTAGAAGGAATGGAAACCATATCAACGCACGTAATCCATGTAGGGATTACCCACTTTATCAATATAATTATAGTGGGGTTGGTGATGCAACTGGTTCTGATCAGCTTATCACTATACTGGAACAACTCACACAAGTTATGAATAATAACCTTACACATATGAATCACCCTAATCCACAACGTGGAGGACCAATGTTTGACCGATTCAAGAGGAAACAACCACAAAAATTCAATGGGACTATAAATCCATTTGTATCCAAGAAATTTATAAGTTCTTAAGAGAAAATATTTCATGCTTTGGGGAGTAGCAAAAGGGAAAAAGTTGTCATGGTAGTTTATCGCCTCACTGGAGATGCAGATTAATGGTTGTCATTGATTCAAAACACAAAGGAAGATGATGATGTATCAGATATATAATGGGGGGGGGTTTAAAAATATTTTCATTGAAAAATAATTTCCTCATAGACATTGAGCGGATATGGAAAGACAATTTTATTGTCTAAGGAAAAATGAGGATGAGAATGTCGCAAGGTATGAGGCTAACATTACAAGGTTAGAAAGGCATATAGAATATTATATACGTAACCCAAGGAGTAAGGATGATCTATTATTTGATGTATTAAAAACATTTCTCCATCGAGCATTAGTCTCAAAATCCTTATCATCATACGAAGATATATTATCATGGACTATCAATATAGAAAAGGAATTCTCTAAGTCTTACGAATTTAATGCAAAGCAATAGAAAAAGAGATCTTCTGAATACTATGGAAATGGAAATAAATGGAAGTAGGTAAAAGTTCAATATTCATCATGTAGTAAATGTGGGAAGAAACACCCCAGTATTTTCTTGAAGGGATTTACAGTCTGTTACAAGTGTGGTGAAAAATTCCACCAAGCTCGTGATTGAAAGGGAAAGAAATAGGATGTCAATGTTCAATGGTAAAATTGTAGAGAAAATGGGAATTATGAAAGAAACTATCCTAAGTGCCAAGGAAACTTACCCTAGAAAAGGCCAAGGGTGCAAGGAAAAACTTATGCGGTCACTAATGCTAAGGTTGAAGCTCTGAAAGATCTGGTGGAGGGTAATTTAATGGTTTCCTCAAGTTTAGCCAATGATTTATTTGATTTCGTACCATCTCATTGTTTCATATCTTCCCAGTTGTCTAATAAAATTAGATATTTTAAATTTGAGTTAAGAAGGGAGTAGTGAGTCAAAAAACCTAAGGGAAGTATCATGACAACAAAGTTTTGGGGAAAAGTTCCCATAAGGGTATATAAATGTTCTTTATCTACTGATATCATCATCATAACCATGATTTAATCTGATATAATCCTCAGAATGGATTGGATTTCAAACCATGATGTGAAAATTTATTGTAAGAGGAGGTTAAAATTTTCGATGTTGATAAGGAGTACCTTATCTTTAGAGCAGAATCATCTCCACCTGATTCTTTCTAGATCCACCCACAATAGCTCTACTAAATTCAATTATTTGGGTGGAAGAGACTGAAATAACTATGGGTGAGGAAAATATTTCTCAAATAGATGATGTACCTATTATGCATGAATGTGGTGATGTGTTTCCAGAGGATTTACCTAGACATCATCCAGAATGAGGAATTGAGTTTTCCATTGATTTAATTCCTGGTTCAAGGCCCACATCGAAGACCCGTTATATAATGGCCACTGTGGAATTAGTTGAACTAAAGAAACAACTAGAGGAATTGAGTAATAAGGGATTTATTATCCCTAGTGTTTCTCCATGGGGAGCCCCTGTTCTTTTTGTTAAGAAAAAAAGAAGGATCTATGAGGTTGTGCATTGACTGCATGGAGATCTATGATATAACAATAAAGAACAAGTATCCCCTACCTCTCATTGTTGATTTATTTGACCAAATTCATGGAGTTCAATATTTTTCAAATATTGAACTTCGATCTGGATATCATCAGTTGTGTGTGAAGAAGGAAGACATTCCGAAAACAACATTTTGAACTAGGTACGAGCATTATGAGTTTAAAGTAATGCCTTTTGTATTGACTAATTCACCATCTATATTCATGGATCTAATGAGTAGAGTTTTCATGGAATATCTTGATGACTTTTTTGTGGTATTTATTAATGATATATTGGTATACTCTAGAATCTTCAAATATAATAAAAATCACTTACGTATTATTCTAAAGATGATTAGAAGAAATGAATTATATGGGAATTTTAGAAAGTGTGAATTCTGGCTTCAAGAGATTTCTTTTCTTGGCCATATTATCTCTAAGGATGGAATATATGTTGATACTTCAAAGACAAAGGAAATCTATGAATGACTATCACCAATGAGTATAACTGAGGTACACAATTTTATTGGTTTAACAGGTTATTATTGATGTTTCATCCAGAATTTTTCCCGATTGGATAACCCATTAACCAAGGTCACACGTAAAGGGGTTGAATTTCTTTGAAAAAATGAGTGTGAAGAATGTTTTAAAGAACTGAATTAAATATTAGTCAATTCTCCAATATTGACTCTACCATCAGGGGAAAATGAGTTTGATTTTTATAGTGATGCTTCAAAGAAAGGACTTGGTTGTGTACTTATGCAGAATGATAGATTTATCGCCTATGCATCACGACAGCTAAACATTCATGAGAAAAACAATCCGACTCATGATCTTGAGTTAGCAGCTATAATATTCTCTATGAAGATATGAAGACACAGTCTCTATGGTGAAAAATGCGAGATTTATACTGATCGCAAGAGTTTGAAGTATATTTTCTCACAAAAAGAACTAAACATGAGGCAAAGGAGATTGCCTGAACTACTCAAGGATTATAATTGCACAATACACTACCACTCGAGGAAGGAAAATAAGCTGGCATATGATTTGAGCAGAAATGATCATTGAGTTTTGAAAAAGATGAGAGTTGAAAGGGATACTATTTTCATGGATCTAGTAAATATGGATATCAGAATAACCATGGAAGGTGAAAGATCAATAATTTTTCAAATGGTTGACAAAACTTATTTTGTAGAATGGATAAAAAGGTCACAGACTGATGAAGATGAGTTTCAAAAGAAGATTAAAGCTGTAAATGATGGGAGATTGAGTGACTTCGTATATGAAGATGGAATTTTCAAATTTGGGAAGAGACTTTGTGTTCTCGACATTCATGATCAAAAAAGGGAATTATTGGATGATTCTCATACCTCTAATTTCTTTATACACCCTAGGAGCACCACGATGTATAGAGATTTGAAAGAACATTTTTGCTGGGGAAACATGAAAAGGGAGATTGCTGATTTTGTGTTAAGATCTATGGTTTTCCAACAAGTGAAAGATGGAAGAAAACATCTAATAGGAGTCATGCAACCTATTCTTATACCCAAGTGTAAATGAGATCATATTACGATGGACTTTGTCTTGGGGATACCAAAGACTCCTCGAAGGAATGATGCACTATGGGTCAATGTTGATCGTCTTACCATGTCAAAACATTTTCATGCTATAAGAGAAGATTTACCACTTGAACTTTTACCAAGACTGTATATTAATGATGTTGTAAGACTTCATGGAGTACCCCTATCGATTGTTTCTGATTGTGATCCCCGTTTTACATCAAGATTTTGGATATGTATTCAGAAATACCTGAATACTGAACTTCATTTGAGAACTGCCTACCACTCTCAAACTGATGGAAAATCATAACAAACTATTCAAACCTTAGAAGACATGATGATATCTTGCTCAATTAACATCAAGTTATGTGGGATCAATATTTACATCTGGTAGAATTTTCCAATAACAATAACTTCCATTCAAGTATTCAGATGGAACCATATGAAGCATTATATGGGAAGAGATGTCTCACACCAACTTGTTGGGATGATGTTGGTAAAAGAAATCTCATAGGCCTAGAACTTGTTGAGGAAACAATGGAAAAGGAGAAGGTTATCCAAACCCACATCAATGCAGCCCAAAGTAGGCAGAAGGGTTATGTCGATAACTGAAGGAAGGATTTGGAATTTTAGGTAGGAGATCATGTTTTCTTGAAGGCATCTCCATGGAAGGGAGTTATAAGATTCGGTAAGAAGGGTAAATTTATTCCTAGATACATCAAACCTTTTGAAATTCTAGAACGAATTGGGGCTGTAGCTTACCGTTTGGCAATGTCGCCATGTCTCCCCAAATTTCACGATGTGTTCCATGTATCACTATTGAGAATTTTCATGCCTGACCTAACACATATACTCACCTATGAGGAAATTGAACTGGAACCTGATATGTCTTATTGTGAAGATACTGTCAAGATTCTTGATACAAGAGAACAAGTGCTGAGAAACCAAACGACTTTTCTAGTAAAAGTTCTATGGAGAAACCATAAGATGGAAGAGGCAACGTGGGAACCCGAGGAACTTATGATGAAGAACCACCCGAATCTTTTTATGAAGTAATATTCTAGATATTCAGAGCATGAAATTATTTTATATAGGAGATAATGTAATACCCCAAACATCCACGGTATGTTTCCCTTTGAATAATACAATAGCTTGTGTTGTACGCAACTTTGAGTTCAAACACACCACAACCAATCAAACTAGGCGTTATGAATAGTAATACCCAATTTTTGGAATTTTATAAATTTTATCATTCGAAATGGACTTTATTTTTGGATTCTTAATATCAAAATTATCTTAGGATGAAATTTTGGTATTTTTCTGAAAACATTCGATTTTTGATGAATAGTGAAAAACACTGCATTTTTGTTTAAACCTAATTTTTTATTTAAGTAATTAGTTATTTTATTTTAATTTATTTTAGGTCAAAATAGATACATAATACATATATATTTTCAATGTAATTCATTGTATTCATTTTATAATAAGTTTAGATATATAAAATTTTATTGAACTTTTTACCGTCTTTTACCCACCTTCTAGGAGCATTTGAAAATTTTCATAACACTTAATTTTACTGCTTTTATGAGTTGAATATCAAAACTCCAAGAGACACGGTTGATATTTGTAAGTAAAATGTGGTTCAATAAGATGAAAATAATTTTTCTTGAATAGTAATGTTTGACTTTTATTTATCACGGTTAAAAGTAAATAGGGTAATTAAGGATACAAATGATAACATAATTAACCTATCACATGTCCTAATTCTATTGGATATGTGTAAGTATACCAAATAAAACCATAGGAATAAAATATGATCCTCTTTGGTCCACTTAGATTAGATTCGGAGATTTATTATTATTTTATTTAAAGAAGAGTTAAAAGAGTTATAT
Source organism: Viscum album (assembly GCA_963277665.1). Lineage (NCBI taxonomy): Eukaryota > Viridiplantae > Streptophyta > Magnoliopsida > Santalales > Viscaceae > Viscum > Viscum album. The sequence goes on along the minus strand of OY728163.1, from coordinate 74,068,890 downwards.
TCAAAGTTTAATAACAAAACCATTTTTACTATAGAGTTAAACACAGTATAAATTTGACTATTAATATTCATTGGAAAGATAAAACTATTTCATTCATAATGGAATTTTATTTAAAATTTTTAGACATTAAATAATTTAATTTATTTATGACCCAATGATGATTCAGTAATTACCTTATTAATGAAAGATTAAACTAATTGATATTATATGTGTCCAAATAAATGTAATTTGAGACTTTTGATGAATTCCACTACTTTTATAGGTTAATATAACATTTTAGGGTTGATCAAATAATTTTTTTTCTAATTAATCACGTTGTTATGATTTTCAAAAAAACCAAATACTAAATAGTGTCAAAATTGACATAATTGAGTTTTTAAAACAAATATTGTATTATTAATTGATATAATGTTACTAAAATCTATGGTTAGGCTAAATGACTTATATAAGGTTATATATATATTAATAATTAACTACTTGGGGTTATATTGTCTTGTTATAGTAATTTTATTAATCATATAATATAAAAATACAAAGAGACGTGGTAAATGACAAACCATTTAACTAAGAGTTAAATTTAAAAGATAAGGTTAATATGGTGACCTAAAACTATCTAAAACCTATCGGTTCACATATTTTCAACCCATCCCCACCTTATCATAGATATAATTAATATTGGAGCCCTTAGAAACCGAAAATGATTATATTATAAATTAATATTTCAAACTTTTCCTAAAGTGACCCTCACATCTCTTATAAATGGGCACTTCCCCTTCTCTTAATTTCACACATCCAAAGCCTTTTTTTCACGGCCAAACCCTACCCCAATATCCTACCAAGTTTTCTCCCTTAATCCTACAGGCATTAATTTGGTCATAAAGACAATATATGGATCCCTTTTGATCAAATCAAATGGAAGAACCTGAAGTGGAGGTAAATAATTCATCACCTCTTTCAAGTTATTTTCTTTTTCCACTTTCTCTTTCTTTGTTGTTTCCATTCTAAAATAATAAATCCAGTATATTATATATTATATGATGTTATTATCAAAATTTTACATCCATATTCATTATTATATCCATCATATGAATGAAAAAGTCACCTTATGTTCGTACGTACGGCTTACCATCTCCACGTCATGGTGTATTTGTTATTCAAACAGTTCATTATATAGATTGGTATAATAATGAGTATAACTGATGTAAATAACAAATATAACATTTTAATGATTCTGTATATATGATATGACATCCAATTACATAATATTTCACCATCAATATAATGATATTGTCGCTCGTGCATACGTACTGATTTCCATCTCCATGAACGTGATAAGATTCATTCCCCATCGTAATAATTCAAGAATAATTTTCATTTTAATATTAAAAATAATGTTTATGAACATAATATAATTCTTTTTTTGAATCAAATACATACTATTAATTACAAACATGGCTTACATAACCATTAATATTAAGGAAAACGAATCAGTTAACACCTGAAATGAAGATACTACTAAAATATTATTAACAAAGAAATATTAGAAGATCATATATGATATCATATTTACATATATGGTTATTTTATAATTTAATAACAATGATTTAACTACTATACAGGAGGTTAATGTACCCTCGACTAATGAAAAGTACAAGTTAAGGGTTATTTCTACAATCTCTTTACTTATCTCAGGTCGTTAATATGTAACTATCTTGTGGGATCTATTTATCATCCCCATCCGTGATTTCTTAAAAATGCAATTCAAATTTTTTTACCATTTAATATAATATTTGTTAAAGTCATTTATACCTTTATTTGACCTTATATGTTTTGAAAGGAATCTTTCTGTTGTTTTCCAAACAAGGTACTTTATGACCTTTTTGACAAAATTAAGGTAGAAATGTCTTTTTTAACTTATACGGATGGTGCGGTTACTCTCCGCCATTATTACAACTTTGAAGCTTCCCTTACAAGCTTATAATTATATTTTCAAAATAAATGTTTTCTTTTATAATTACATAAATTTTAAATGTTTTGAAAATACAAAGTGGAATTTCTTTAAAAAAAAAGTTTTCATTTCATCTATGTCAACTTCCTTTGATGGATTTTAAACTTGTTTGAAGTTGATATATTATGATACAAATCTTCCATATTGTATTGAAGGTTTTGTGATATGTTTGACTATGGATGTGTTATTTTTATACCATTCATGGTTTATGGATAAATTATTGACATTTATTATGCTAGTTTTAATATGATTTTTTATGTTATGTTTAAACCTTTTCATATGAGGAATTCATTAGACTTCATAAGTGACAGGTGGAGCCCGATACAGCTCCTCGATGCTCTGTAGGTCTCATGAGACAAACTAGTGTCTTGGAACAAGGCCTTAGGAAAATAGTATTTTTATTCTTGGCACAAGGCCTTGACTATGTGGTTATGAAGTCTGGCATTATGCATTCCATCATTATGAATTGGATATTGAAATTGCATGTGATTATTAGACTAGTAAAATATCCATGTGAATAAGTAAATGGAATTATTTTATTTTATCTTTTCCATATTATACAAAAGTTTAAATTTAAAAGGCTTTTGTTTTTGTCTTATATATTTCCTAAAATGTTTATTCTTATTTATAAAAATTTCAGCTATATTGTTATCCTTACTGAGCATCTGAGCTCACCCCTTTCTATGTTTTATTTTTCCCAGGATGTGAAGAAGTATTTTATGGTTGAACTCCAGGGATTGGATAAGGATATAAGTTTTTTAAAAAGGAGACAAAATGTTGTTGATGTTTTTATTTCATGATGCAATGTAAAACTTATGAATATATCTAGTACTTCAAAGTCTACTAAACTGATCGGTCTTTCGGGACATGATTCCTTGTATCATGCCAATGTTATGTAATAATGCACCATCTCTGGTTAACTGAGGTCAGGGCCTTATAAAATGACCATTTATGTTGGTAAATATTGACTTTACACTATAGTTATGCATGAAGTGTAAATACATTATGTTTTATTAGATTATATCATGACCAAAAAAACTCAATAATGATATTAATGTCTATTTTCATCTATTGATCAAATATCTAAAATTGTTGTGGGATAAATTTGTTACATTGTACGATTTTGATAGAAGTGAAGAGATCTCATTGAGATCCATGTTATATGTGATGATAAATGACTTTACTCATGAAAATGATTCAGGCTATATAATTAACGAAATGTTGGGGTGTCCCATTTTTAAATAATGTACACAATCATTTAGGTTGAAGCATTCCCCAAAGACTATGTTTTTAGTACATAATTTTATTTACCCCAATGACATAAGTACCAATCCTGGAGGACATAATTTGATGGAAATACAGAACAAGGTACATCACCATCTCCACTAATAGGTGACCAAATGTTCGAGCAAGTAAATGTTATTGATAGTGTTTTTAGAAAACTATTTGAAGAAACTTTATGAAACCAGGTTGGGAAAAGATATCAATATTATTTTCATTACCATTATGGAATTAAATATACATCAAAAATTTTATTGATGTCATGCATTTAGATAAATGTGAACGTGTTATTGAAATATTAATAAATGTAATAGATAAAAAATGGTATTTAGACTAGTTTGGAAATGATTGATCTGGGGATAATGGAACAGTTAGCATTGGTGAAGGGTGAAAGTCAAACTTTTCTTCCTCTAGCAGCATACACTATATCCATACAAGAAAAATTTCAATTTTTTAACTTCCTTAATGGTGTAAAGGTTTGATATGTGTATTCATAAAATATCAAGAATGCCATGTCAATGACTAATTTAAAGTTATAGGGTTTATAATCCCATGAATATCATGTTCAGATACAATATTTAATTCTTATATATTTACATTGCATCCTGGATAAAACTTTTCACTATATATAATCTTGACATTTCTTATTTTTCAAATCCATATGTAGTATAGTTATAGACCCGAATAAGTTTACAATCATGAATAGAGAAATTTCAGTAATATTAAGTTAATTAGAGATGTTATTCCCACAATTGTATCATTTATATAATGGGACACCTGATGATTCACTTGGTTAAAAAGATTAAACTATGTGGCCCTTTCCATTTCATATAGATATACCCCATTAAATGATATATGATGATTTTTAAAGGGAACGTTATGAATTGAAATACGCCTGAAGGTTTTATTGCATAGTGATATATCAATCAAGAAGATGTTGAATTCTATACCAATTACCCATCATACTTTTATAGAATTTGTATCCCAAAATCCCATAAAAATAGATTCGTTATGGGAGAAGTGATTTTTGAAATAGATATTGTTACAATTACTATTATTGAGTAGGAGAAGGCTCACCTTAACATTTTACAAAATAGTGTAGAAGTTTCTATATTTGTTGAACCCCATAAAGTAATTCATATACATTTGAATCCATTAAGGTCTGAGATATATTGATAAAATACACATAATTTATAGATTATAGGATGGTTCTAAGATCATATTTATAAGGAGTTATCTGAAAATCATAATTCAATTACCGAATGACTTCAGTGTTTAGCCAGGGGATCAATTTTAAATGCTTTCAGTTACACTATTTTTCTAATTAATGGCTATACATTCTATTTGAAAGAACCTGATAAACACATGACAATGAAAAAGAGTATAGTTACTATTATAGTGGAAGAGATTTTTATATCCATTTCCAAAAAATATAAATCTAATATATGTGAATATTTCCTACATGGGTATCATCGAACAAATAGGTGATTTAGATTATACAACATTTCAAGTGTTGATTTTCCATTGAAAATGGGCTGGCAACAAAATTGTAGTTAAATTTGATGAATTGGGCTTCATAAAGGTGAATTTAAGTGTGGAATGGTATTAGAAAAAACAATAATAATGAAATAACAAGCAGTGTAAGTACGTTACGTCCCAAAATAGGAAAATATAAATTCGTAAATTATTTTATTGGCGACTAAAACTACTGCATGGTCAAATGAATATTAAATTTAGGATTCCCCTTTCATTGGGAGATCAAAATTATTTCATGGTGGTCACAATATAGATAATGTCTTTTACATTAGAGGAGAATATATAGAGAAGATTTTCATTATCCATAGAGGATCCAAATATCTTGAAAAAATTAAATAAGAAAGAGAGTTATATGAACAGTTTAATGTTTTTTTTGTTATACCATGGTTTTCCTAATAATATTATATGCTCTTTACTACATTTATTTAATATAAATTTAATATTTAACTACTCATTAAGATAATTAATTCTCTATATACTGATGTTACCAATCCTATGATAGAACACACTATCAATACAAAAACTACAGAATTATTAGGGGATCAAAAACATGTGGATGAAAAAAATAGTAGCATAGAATCACAATGTTAAATAGAGTAATCCAGGAAATAAAAAATTCATAAAATTCGAGTTTGGCTTGAATCAATGTGGTCAACCTGTTGACCCCAAAAGTCAATGTTCATTAGTTATATTGGGTAAAAACTAGAATGCACGTTCCAATCAATATAGATACATGAACAAATATCATGCCTCAATTAAATACAACCATGTGGAAAGATATTAGGGTAATGTTATGATATATTTTCTCTATTTTACCAAAAACACATATAATGAAATGTTTGTTTCATTTTCATTATCCCATATAGAGTTCATTTATTTTAGATGATATCCTTAATAAATTTTTCTTAATGGTTTCTGAAAAATTTCATAGAGACTTCTTGACATTTTAACAAAGTATCATCTTAGGGATTGTAAGGGGAAAGAAAACCCCCACCCACTAGTTACATATGGACACATTATAAACCAAGAAGCATTGAAGTATTTAATTAGTCTTAATGGTGAGGAATCATTTTAGGTGCATTGTAATCAATAATATTTCATTTTAAAATTATTATTTTATCCACTTTGATTCAAAATTATTAATTTATGAAACTGAAAAAGGAGTCATAAGAATAATGATCATGAATTGAAAACAATATACCCCTGTTATAAAGCATGGATGGGTTAAATTTCACTTGAAAATAAAATGGTATGTATTTTAAATCTATAGAAATTATTTAATGTGATATTAACCAAAATATATTCATTTATTTATATAAACACAGATGAGTTATAATCCAAAGAAACTTCCATAACACATTATGTGCTATGGAAGGAGTTTCCTGTAAATAAAGAGGGAAACCTAAAAGACAAAAACACACAGACAATATAGGAATCATGTAAAATTATGAAATTATAGTAATTTGTTATAGTTTTTAATAGTATTATTTAAAAATATATATTTTTATTCATATATTTTTTTATAATGTTTAGATACAATAATTGAGGTTGAATGTAATTAAAGAAAAATTACTTTCAATAGCTTTGATGTGGATAGGATAATATGGCCATATATAGGTGAAAGTTTTAGAGTGTCACCTCAAAAGTATCCACAAGACAAAGACAAATAGATATATACATGAGAAGATGAAAGGCATACATGCATAGATAACTGATTTAAAAGATATTATTTTTCAGTCTATTTTGGAAGATCAATATATGTTAATGGATTAAATAGAACTTATAGTAGAAAAACAATAAGTAAATGAAGAGCCACATGACCCCACTATCTTTGAGGATAGCTATTCCCCTCAACCGCGATCTTTACTCAAGGTAATCTATTTTTCCCTAAACCTTTGTCAAAAATGGTAATCAAATAACTTCAGATAACATTATATTACCAAAATTAAAAGGGTAAAATTTTATGTGATTTATATCTATCAACACTCACACATTAACTTTCTATGAGGGGAACTATCTATAATATCCTAGGATATATTCTACACAATAAAAAAAGCTCCCAAAATATCACGTGATAGTGGGGAATGAATTAGCTCATGTGATGAGCACCATGTTTCCTATTTCTCTTGATGATATTGATGTTACCATGGTCAATAATGTTACAATAACATTTGTAGCATGTCTATTTAATCTAATAAAGATACATGTGGTATGTCCTCAAATAAAATTTCAAATGAAAAACCTTTAATAGTTAATAAAAAATGTTCTGAATTGAGATATAGTTTTATATATGGAAAAAATAAAGGGGAAACAAAAGACCGGATCCTGAAAATATAGGGGATCAACAAAGAAATCAAAAGTACCTTCAGAGATTACCTTCACCCCAACAGTTACACTACCACAAATATTAACAATACAAGATCATGCATATATAAAAATAAAAGATGAAAATATATCCTATGTTGAATTTAAATAATAAATATTTAGAGAGGATATTAAAGACATTCTTGGTCTCTAGGGTATAAATGAAATTATCTATTTTTAATGGATTGGATTCTCAGTTTTGAATACATAAATGATGTATATTTTCATAATGTTTTTTCCAAAAAATGATCTACTATGTTAATTATAATTATTAAATATTCATATTTCCTACATGTGTATATATTAATACAATATAAATAAAAAACTATTCGAATCAAGATTTAGAATCTTTAAACCCTCTATACTTTCTATAGATTCTCATTGGAATTAGAGGAAATTGAAAAGAAAAAAGCTAAAATAAGCACGAAATTGTAAAAGAAAATAATAAATAAATGTTTCCTGTTGATTCCTAAAATGTTGTGGTAAAACTCCACATTATAACTAAATAAAATATATGTTTCTTTTTATGCATTAATTATTTTTTAGAAATCACTAGATGCTCATTGTAATCAATTATGATACCCCGAATGTTTATGTTTTTGATCCAAAACAATGATTTTCAAAAAATCGACCACACATAATGCCCATTGGGAATTTGTAGTGAAATGAAATCACAGTTTTGATGATAAAATTAAAATTATATAATTTATTTTGTTTTTTATAGGTTTTTTGTTATTATAGGGAGATCCATAAATTTTTTCTAAACCATGGTTAGAGTTTTTTGTCCGAACACAAGAAGCCAAATTATTTATTCAAAATTAAATAGATTAAGGTATATATTGTCAGATTTAACTATAAAAAAATATTTCAAAACAATTTGATTTTTTTGGTCATTAATTCTACTATTTTTGAAGAAAATAATGACAATGATTGTAGATATTACATTTGAAAATTTTTAAATGATATTATATTTTATCAATAAACTAGAATCCCCAAATAGGTAATTTCTAGAGGTAATTACAATTTCATTAAAAATATTTTTCAATGATTTGTTTGTTGATATTTTCTCAATACTACTAGGATTTTATAAATTCTAAATACTCAAAATTAGAAGTAAAATTTTTAATAGATGAGGGGGTATAGTACATAGTGTTATAATGCTTTCTAAAATTAAGATGAGGTGATTACCTTTTATGTTTTTGGTATAGTACATGATATGAACTTATAGATACATTTGGGATTTGAATCATTAGTATCATAATTATTAGATATGATTTTTCATAAAATAAAATTCATGTAGTATTTAAAATATTTTAGATTTATTTTTATTATAATATTACATTTATAATTACCATCCATTTTTTTCATATTTTTTCCTCCACCATTCCAAAGGAATTTTAACCCCACCATATATTTTATAACCCTATTAAGAGAGGATACATAATTAATGATCCTCCCCCATGATTGGTTTCTCTAACTAATGTATGTATTATGAATGTTTTGATTTAGGGTGTTTCATATATGAGGAGAAACAAAATCAAATAAATAACAAGCCACAACCTGAAGGGAAGTAATTTCAGATACATTCAAATCCACTTGCATATGTACAAATTTTCCAAATTCAATTAAAAATTTTGGATACATTTACCAAACCTACATCACATGTGATTACTCTAATCATACTATTGTTATTATAATTATTAAATTATTTTAAATTGTATATGGTAATTCTATAATTAACCATGAATTTATTTTTAAATGGTGATTAATTTCATTCATTTAGGGGCTAGGATGAGTTTGAAGAAACTAATTTTTTTTGATGAACCATGAAGGTAATAACATTTTGAACTATTTATAAAGGATAAATTTCATAGAGGTTTACTCTCTATTGATTCCAATAGAGTTAGAAACATGTCCAAAGATACTTATTCTTGTGAGATATTGGAATTTGAGGCTGTAGGTGAGATAATAGTGAGAGAAAAATAAATCTAGGATTATTCTACCCAAAAATCTACCAACTATAGGAAATATACTACATATGAATACAATTCATGATGTTTCTGGTATGACTCAATGTTAGAGTTTTCACATTAAAAGTATCATTTTAATCTAGGAAACATGTTATAGAAACAAAACTAAGTAAACAAGCTCAAATTTCATTTATCCATTTAAATAATGATCTATATTTCATTTTTGATATGTAGGAATTGAACACATGTAAATCTGACACATGGTGTGACTAGTATGACTCAAAGTAAAATTTTCAAAATAAAAGTTGAATTTTAGTTTTAAATGAATTCCATATTGTCAAAACTAAGTAAAAGAGATCACATTGATTTAATAACTTAGTAAAATGATCTATAATTAATTTTAGATGTGTAGGAGTTGGAAACAGGTTAATCTGACACCGGATGTAGCTGGTATGACTCAATTTGCGTGACATTAAACTTTTCATTTAAAAAAAACATAACATAGAAAAAATGCAAGAAATTTGGATTATAGTTTCTTTATAATTTGGAAAAGAGATCCATAATTACAATTGGAATGAATGAATTTAATACACATCATTTTGAAAATCTATGTGGATAGTATAACTCAAAGTGTATGTTTTCACATTAAAGTGTTTATTTACTTTAAAACATGCATCAAAAAAGTAAAATGATGAAAGTTAGAACATATTATATATATACTTTATGAAGGAGATCTATAATTCATGTGTGACATATATTAATTTACCACACATCAATCTGACACACAATGTTTCTAATACGACTCAAAGTGTATGTTTTCAATATAAAAAATCCATTTCAGTTTAAAATGAATGTCTAATAGTGAAAACCAAGAAAATTAGATTTCATTTTTTCAAAATCTTATAAATAATAAATAATTCATTTTTTAAATGTAGAAATTAACAAAACATAAATCTGTCATATGATGTGACCGGTATGACTTAAAGTGTGTGTTTTCAATTTTCATTTTGGTGTAAAAAGAACATCACATACCCAAAACCAAATGAATGAGATTTTATTGTCTATAAAATATATTATAAATATACATAATTATTATTTTATGTGTAATAATTGATCACACATCAATATAACACATGATGTGGGAGATATGACTCTAAGTATGTGTTTATAACATAAACGTATCATTTTAGTTTGAAATAAAAATTAAATTGTTAAAGAAGAGCAATAAAGATTGAATTATTTTTAAAATATAGTATTCATAATGTTTTTTTATGTTTTGGTATTGAACACATGTCAATACAACACATGATGTGGTCGATATTACTCAAAATGTACATTTTCAATGTAAAAGTGTTATTTTAGTTTAAAAGGAACGTCACCTAGCTAAAATTGAGAAAAAAGATTGGATTATTTTAAAAATTAAAGAAAATGATCCATAATTCATTTGAAATTTATTCGAATTGGATGAACTTCAGTTGGACACACTATGTGGTTGTACTAACTCAAAGTTTGTTTTTTAATATTAAATTTTCATTTTAGTTTAATACACTCGTTACATAGAAAAAACCAATTAGATGATCTTATATTTTTTCAAACTTTATAAAACTGATACATAATTCAATTTTTATGTGTAGGAATTTATATGATTACAATTTTACACACGAAATGTTCGGTGTGACTCAAAGTGTGCATTTTTAATATAAAATTGTCATTTTAGTATAAAACGTCAGTCACAAATCCAAAACTATGAAAATGAGCTCATATTTTCTTAAAACCTTTAGAATATTCCCTATAATTCAATTTAGATGTGTAATAATCAACCAAAATTCAATGTAACCCACATTGTGGTTGGTATGACTATAATTATTTATTTTCAATAAAAAGTAACATTTTTGTTAAAAATGTGCATTACGTTGTAAAAACTAATTAGATGAACTTGGATTATTAACAAATAATAGGAAAATAATTCATAATTAATTTGTGGCATGTAGAAATTGACATCACATCAATATGATACATGATGTGACCAGTATGAGTCAAAGTGTCAGTTTTTAATATAAAAGTGTCATTTTAGTTTAAAATGTGCATCACGCAGCCAAAATAATAAAAAAGATCAAATTATAATGTGAAAAATATTTTCAGAACCAATAAAATGAACCTAGATTACTTTCAAACATTAGGAAAAGGATTTATAATTAATTTGTGACTTGTAGTAATTGTCCTCACTTTATTCCGACGCACGATGTGTTCAGCATGACTCAAAGTTCTTATTTTTAATTTAATAATGTCATTTTAGGTTAGAACATAGATCATAGAGACAAAACTGAAAAAATAATCTTAGATTGATATCAAATTTTGTTAAAATGATCCACAATTCATTTAAGAAATAAAATAATTTATTGCTTGTTTATTAAACACACAACATGGTTACTGTTGCTCAAAGAGTGTGTTTTCAATATAAAAGTGTCATTTTTTTAAAATTCATTCCACAGATCCAAAAAAATCAAACGATATACTATTTTTTTCAAAACATTAGTTAAATGATCCATATTTCATTTTTGATGTATAAAAATCAACCTGATTTTAATCTGATAAACAATGTGTCCAGTAATACTCAAAGTGAATGCTTTTAATTTTAAAGCATAATTTTAGATTAAAACACACATCTCATAGCCAAAAATGAGAAAACGAGCTCACATTATTTTCAAACCATTGGAAAAAAACTCCATAATTCGTTTTTTACATGTATTGATTGACCAAATATCAATCAAACACGTGATGTGGCTAACATGACTCAAAGTGTATGCTTTCAATATAAAGGTGTCATTTTTGTTTAAAATAAGTTTCACATATCCTAAAACGAAAAAACTAGCTCATATTGTTCTCTATTTTTTCAAAACAATTATCCATAATCCATTTATGATGTTTTAGAATCAACCAGACATAAATTCGATACACAATATGGTCGTTATGACTCAAAGTAGAAGGTTTCAATATAAAATAATGATTTCAGTTTAAAATAACAATCTCATAGACAAAAATTAGCAAAATAACTCATATTATTTTCAATAAATTATAAAAATGATCCAAAATTCATTTTTATGTATAGTAATTGACTATATGTCAATATGATACACGATGTGGTCAGTATGACTGAAAGCGCGTGTTTTAAATATAAAAAATGTAATTTTTATTAAAAATATGTGTCATATTATGAAAACTGAGTAAGTTATCTCTAATTGTTTTCAAATTTTATGAAAATGATCAAAAATTCATTTTTGAAATATTGGAATTGACCACATGTTAATCTGACATACAATGTGGGCGTTATGACTCTTAATTATTGTTTTAATTATAAAATTGTCATTTTAGTTAAAAACATACGTCACATTGTCAAAAATGATTAAATGAGCTTATATAGTTTCAAAAATTATGAAAAAGATCCATAATTAATTTTTAATTTGTAGAAATTGGCATAGCATTAATCCAAAAGATGATGTGTCCATTATAACTCAATGTGCATGTTTTCAATATAAAAATGTAATTTTACTTTAATTATGTAATTATTGATAACTATTAAAATTATAATTTTTTTATTTTTATATACTTTTACTAAAATAAACATTAGTTTTATTACTGGAACATGTTTTTGTATCGAGTTTAACATTTGAAAAATCGTACTACAAGTGCTTAGATTTTGTATATTAGGTTATAATTTCTTTTGATTAATTGTAAATATCAAACCAATGCTAATATTCTTTGTGTATGTTTTGAATTGAAATGATAACGCACTGTAATATTTTTATTTCAATATAGATTTCTATAATATTTGTATTATAATTTGATTATGTTTCTAATCTAGTTCGGTTATTTGGATTCTACAGGACTATAGGTTTTTTACCATCATTCATGGCCATTATCAGTGCTAAAAAATATTTGATAAGGGCCCCCTTTTTCAATACTGAAAAATAGTAGCTAAAGGCCCCCTCTATCAGGCACAAAATAAAGTACTCATAAAGGGGTCCATTATCTGTGCCACCAAAAGTGCTGAAAAAGGCCCCATTTATCAGTGCTAAAAGAAAGCATTCATAAAGGTAACTATTATCTGTACTAAAATAAATCTATAATAAAGATAAAAATTATCAGTTTATTATTTTAATGTCCAAAAAGGGGGCATTTATCAATTGTTTTTCTAGTATAGATAAGGGATACATGCTTTTCTGGGAGGTCTGAATTTAAGAAGATTCTCATTCCCACAAAGACCATTTCTTTCATTTATAAGGGTGATTTCTTTAGGAGTGAGTGAAATGACTTGAAAAAAACCTTGCACATTGTCAATATCGATGTTTTACCGAAACATGAATTCAATATGTGCATACATATATAATTTTTGTGATCAGAAGCTGGAAGAAGACCAATAACCATAGTACTCTATAAAATATTCATCATGTCTTATGAATTCTCTAAGATTCCTTTATACGAGTTGTGATTTCTTGAAGTAGATATTATGAGAAATATTAGCTCAGGGAAGAATAAAATATACGAGAAGACAATATTAATAGAAGGACAAGTTGAAGAACAATGAAAGATGATTTTATATCGTTGCAATTTTTTGAAAATGAAAATATATTATTACGAGAAGTTATATATAATAACAAATCTGTGGGGGTAATTCACCGATCTTTAAAGCTCAATCATTTCTTTATGGCTTAAAACTTTAATCCTAAAATAAAATTACTCTTTCCTCAATAAAATCTTATTCAACATTGATTGTTCAGTACCTTTTGAGGTGGCCCCCATTCCATTAATGAGTTTCATATACTGTAAAAACATTTAGAGGGATTATTTATATAGGAGTATAGATATTGTACACCTAGTGTGAGGGTAATTTCATGTCATAATTTCTCACTTCAAAAGGAGTTTAATAGGTGTATTTGATAACCTACTTGAGTTTGGATTCATTTTCTATAAATTGTAATGATTTTATTCGAGGGTAATCACTCATGCTCCACATTTTTAGGACCCTATGATTTATTTTTTGATTCTACCATTCCCTGGTTTGATATGTCTTAAGTAAAAATTAAATTTTCAGTTGAAAATAAAAATAATAACTCCAAAATAATTGGTTTTCAAACATGAATTAGTTGAATTGAGGAAGTGTATAATATGAAAAAATTATGAAATAAAGTGAATCCAAGATAAAAAAGGTTAGTAAAATGAAGAGAAAAATGATTATAAGTAAGTTCGGAAGATACAGGTGTCTAGAAAATGATACATGAGGTGAACCATAAGAATATACATGAGAGACTCATGAATGAGGATATTGATATTTGAATGAGGAGATCAATATTTGATTTAGGAGCTCGATATTTTGGATTTAACAGATTGTTAAAATAGGGTTTTTTATTCTAAAGCCAATCATAGTGTTGTGAAGCCCAACATAATTCACAATCCATGAGTTTCTATTATTTGGTGCAGGAAACATCCTTCTAAATATAACTTTTTGGTATGGTGATTATAGAACGTTTCCCTTCCCATAGATGAGATGGTTTTTGAAATATTTCCATTTGCAGGACGGTCGATTCCCCCTTGTTTGTCAAAGTGGGGATGATGATGGTAGGTGGTGGGTGGAAAAACCCCACAAAACTCACCCACAAGGGAAGAGGAGGTAGGGGAAAAGTAGCCTATAAATGGGTCTCTCTTCTAATGGTTTTCTCATCATCCTTACTTGATTATCAACACCATTAGTTTAGTTATTTATAGTATTTTTGAGGTGGTTTCACAAATTATTGAGGATAGATATTTACCAGGGTTTTCTCCTTTTAATAGTAAGAGAGTGTGTACCCACATTTACCCCATAGTGATCCTTTTATTTGCATGTGGGTTTTTACCCCCTTCATTTTGGGGGTTTTCCATGTTACATCTGATGCAATTTATTTCTATATTTTTTAATTTATTTTATCTCATGATTATTTATTATTCTTGGGAAAATCATTTTTGGTCCCAAAAAGTTGTATCAGAGGTAGGTTCTAACCTGGTACTATTCATGTTTTCCGGTATTAATAATTTTAATTAATTTGAGAATTCTCTGTGATTAATAATCTGGTTGATCTTTCACATCAGAAAAAATTTCTTAACATTATTAAATAAATTGTTTTTAAATGGAGGAGGTTATGGAATAATGGTGTGTATATATGGTGGCGAAATTTGAGATCAATAAATTAAATGGGAATAATTTTTCATTATTTAAAATGAAGAGGCAAGGAGTGATGTGGAAGGATATTTATCTACTGGAAAATGGAGAAAGGTTGGTGGGTGTGACATAAAAGAAATTGAATGAAATGTATTAGAATTCTATTTCCATCATCCATTTGTCTTTGGCAGACGGGGTCCTATTGAGCATTGCGGAGAAAAAGATGGCAATGGAAATATGGGATACTCTAACGAAGTTATACAAGGCCATGTCTCTAAAAAACAAAATTTTCCCGAAGAGAAAATTGTACACTCTTCAAATAATAGAGTCGTCATCAGTGACTGACCACATCAACAACCTCAATACCCTATTCACTCATCTCACAACATTGGGCTATAAAATTGTGGATACTGAATGTGAAAATATTGTGCTCTAGAGTTTTTCAGATTCATATAAACAACTCATCATCAACCTCACCAACAATATCCTGACAGACATACTAGATTTCAATGATGATGCAACTATAAATCTTGAAGAAGAATGTTTGTACAAGAACAAGGAGGAAAAAAATACCACTTTTCTCTATGTAGAGGCTCTGTCAATAAAGAGAGTAAGGATGATGGAGCGTGGTTCCAGTGGGAGCCAAACTCATGTAAGGTCCAAATAAAAGAGTAATAAAAAGAATGTCACATGGTTCAATTGTGGCAAGAAGGTTCACATCAAGAAGGATTGCTGGAATAAGAATAGTAGTGAAAAGTTATCAGGGGGAAATGTGGTGATTACTTCTAAAAATGGAGTTATACTAGTCAGTGAAGTGGCAGAGACTGCCAGAAGTAGACAACATCTCAACGATACATGGATTATTGACTCAGGAGTAACATGGAACATGGCGTCTTGATGGGAATGGTTTGATCAGTATGAAACCATACCGGAAGGACTTGTGTACATAGGGAATGATCACAATCTAAAGATCATTGGAGTCGGTACCATCAAAATGATGATTCATGATGGAATAGTATAGATCGTCCAAGGAGTACATAATGTGAAGGTCCTGAAGAAGAACATATTGTCTTTGGGATAATATGATGATATCAGATGGAAGATTCGCACTGAGAATGGAGAGATGAGAATTGTGAAGGGTGCAGTTGTGGTAATGAAGGTAGAGAATATATCAAAGAACCTATATGTTCTTATGGGTGAAACGTACAAGTAGGTGAATATAGTTGTTGCATCAACTACCTCAATGGAAGCATTGATGATGTTTTGGCATCAGAAGCTTGGCCATATGTCAGAACGAGGCCTGAAGATTCTTTCATATCTGAAGATTCTTCCTGGGTGAACAAAGGTATCCTTACCATTTTGTGATCATTGTGTTTCAAGAAAGTAACACAAGTTAATGTTTTGGCAGTCAACAGGAAGAAGTCAGGAGATCTTGGAGTTGACCCATTCTGATGTTTGGCCAGATCAGTTATATACCTGGGAGGAGGAAGGTACTTTGTATCGTTAATTGACGATTATTCCAGGAGATGTTGGGTGTACATAATCAATAGGAAATAAGAAGTTTTTGAAGTCTTCAAAACATTTCCATGTGGGGAAGGAACTTTAATCTGGAAGGAAGATCAAGTGTCTAAGGACTGACAATGGTGGAAAATATAAAATCAAAGAGTTTGATACATTTTTCAACATGAAGGAATCAATAGATAGTTCATGGTGTCATATAATCCACAACAGAGTGGAGAGATAGAGCGGATGAATAGAACCCTACTGGATAGAATATAGGCAATGTTGAAGACTAGAGAAATTGCCAAATCTTTTTGGGCAGAAGCAGTTTTATTTGATCAAACGATCTCCTTCAATGACAATTGACCTGAAGACGCTGATGGAGATGTGGACTGGTAAAACTGTTGACTATTATCGGTTATATAGTTTTGGAAGTCATGTATATGCAATGTTTAACAACTTGTAAATATCGAAGTTGGATCCTAGATCCAAGAAATGTATCTTCATGGGATGTGCAGATGGTGTGAAGGGGTATTTTTTGTGGGACCCCACTGCACAGAAACTTATTATTAGTAGAAATTTCTATTTTTTACAATACAAGCTACAAATTAAAATTGATCGAGACATGGAGATGGAGAACATAAAAACTATAACAGTCTAAATAGAGGAAAAATCCAAGGAAAAACCAGTTTCCTTTCAAGAATTACTAGAGTATGATGATAAAGTATCAATTGAGTATGGACCACGATAGTCAACTCGAGAGAAAAGTGCACTAATATGGAACTCAGAATATGTCATTGAGAGAAATATTTCTTATTACGTATGGACAGAGGATGGATATCCATATTATTTTGTGGAGGAAACCTAGAGTCTAGATGTATCATCATGGATAGCAGTGATGTAGGAGGAACTTGAAGCCCTACAAAAGAATAAGACTTGGGATCTTATACCATTACCTCATAGGATGAAGGATATCAGAAAACAATGGGTCTTTATGATCAAGCAGGATGGAAAGGACCAGGTGGAAAGATATCATGTAAGAATGGTGGTCAATGAATATGCTCAAAAGGTTGGTAATTATTTCAATGAAAGATTTTATCATATTGTTAGACTGACAACTGTTTGGTTAGTTCTGGCAATATTTACGATATAAAATTTACATCTAGAGAAGCTGGATGTGAAGACTGGTTTCTCTCCATGGTGATCTTGATGAAGGTATCTATATGCTCCAACTGGAAGTTTTTCAGAAGAAGGAAAAGATAAATTGGTTTTCAAGTTGAATAAATCATTGTATGGTCTCAAACTGGCACCGAGGTTTTGGTATAGGAGATTTGATTCCTATATCATTATACTTGGATACAAAAGACATCATTCAGATCCATGTGCATGTTTCAAGGGTTCAGATGGTAATTATTTCACCATTATTCTATTTTATGTGGATGACATGTTGGTTGTAGGCTCCAAAAAAGATTAGATATAGGAGACGAAGACCCAGTTGGCTAGGGAGTTTGATTTGAGGGACTCGAGTCCTACAAACAAGATTCTTAGCATGCAGATTTACTAAGACAGAAATAATGGGAAGATTTTTCTATCATAGAATAATTAATTACAGAGATTCTTGAAACACTTCAACATGAAAGACTGTAAGCCAACCTCTACCCCTATGGCTGTTAATTTCACGTTTTCCTCAACGATGATTTCAAGAATTTAATCAGAGAGGATGGAAATGTCTCAAGTACCGTATACATTAGTAGTGGGTATTCTAATGTTTTATATGGTTTTTACTAGACCAGACATTGAACATGTAATGTAAGAAGTTAGTCGGTACATGGAGAATTCAGAATGGGAGCATCAGAACATGGTTAAGTGGATCTTGAGATACATCAAGGAGACCTCAAATGTAGCATTATGTTACGAAGGATTTGATTTCACTATTAAAGGATATGTTGATTCAGATTTTATAGGTTAATCTAACTGGTGAAAATCCATTAGTGGTAATGTGTTTACTCTTTCAAGAGGAGCTGTGAGATGTATTTCAAAGTAAGAGTCAGTTGTGGATTTATCCATGATAGAGGTAGAGTACATGGAAACTACATAGGCTTGAAATGAGGCTATTTGGATGAGATGGTTGTTAGAGTTTCTTAGGAAGAGCAAATAATCGATTATATTATTTTTAGACATTCAGAGTGCCTTGCGCATTATAAGGAATCTATATTTTCATTCCAGGATGAAGAACATTGGAGTACATATTACATTTTCCAAGATGTGGTGGAGGAAGGAAGTGTGGACATTCCAAAAATTTATACTAAAGAAAATATGGAAGATTTCCTAACGAAGGCGATTAACTATGATAAGTTCAGATGGTGTAGTTCCATGAGAGGCCATGCAGATATGTGAGATTCATGTTTGGAAGATATAAAGGATGTGTAGATATTTCATTGTATCTCAATCAAATCTCCAAGTGGCTTCTGTGTTGGAAGATGCCCATTTGCAGGATGATGGTTGCCCCTTCCTTTGTTAAAGGGGGGGCTGGTGAAGGTAGGTGGTGG
This sequence comes from Viscum album, assembly GCA_963277665.1. Taxonomy (NCBI): domain Eukaryota; kingdom Viridiplantae; phylum Streptophyta; class Magnoliopsida; order Santalales; family Viscaceae; genus Viscum; species Viscum album. The sequence continues at coordinate 74,049,489 of OY728163.1, read as the reverse complement.
GTGGGAAAACCCACCAAACTCACCCACATAGGAATAAGATGTAGGGGGAGAGGCATCCTATAAATGGGGCTCTCTCCCAATGGTTTTTATCATCACCATTATTTTAGTTATTTTCAGTATTTTTGAGTTAATTTCCCCACCTATTTATGAGATATATTTATGAGGGTTTTCTCTTGGTAATAATGAGGCAGTGTGTACCCACTTTTACTCCATAGTGACCCTTCTATTTTCCCATGGTTATTTATACCTTTAATTTTGGTGGTTTTTCCACGTTACATATGATGCCCATTTATTTCCACATTGGGGACATTATTTTATCTTGTGATTATTGTTGCATCATGGGCCAATCATTTTTCTGTCCCAATAAAGGTCATGCATAAAGGTGTTCCACATGCCTCACGTTTCACTTCTTGTAGGATCCCCTATGAAGAATCCGTTTCTCACCTCTTTTTGGAAGGTTATTGGGTGACCTTTGTGTGGTGTTATTTTGGTGACTATTAGGGTCTCGTGTTACTCGACTAGAATGGTGATGATTTCCTCCATCATGAAGAATCTGTTTCTCACCTCTTTTCTGAAGGTGATTGGAAACCTACGTGTGGCATTATTTTGGTGACTTTTGGGTCTCAAGTTACTTGAATGGAATGGTGATGATTTCCTCCATCTCTATTTTAATGGTGTAAATGGGGATTGGGTAGAAAGAAGGGTGAGAGTTCTTCTTCTGGTTGATGTCTGTTAGAGTATTTGGGTGGAGAGGAATAAATACCACCATGAGGGGGTCTTTGTCTTGTGTAGAAGCATCATTTCTAGATTGTGATTTCTAGAGGTTGGCCTGGAGCCATTGAGTAAACGCTGGGAGTCAGCATCATTGTTATAGTTCTTCATGTAGGTTGGAATTACTTCCTCAGGTAGGCTAGTTTCATCTTCTAGGGGGAATTGGATTTATTGGATACCTCCTTCCCATAGTCTCAAATTAAATAGTGGCGGTTTCTGAAATGCTGGTTACAGACATGGTGGAGGTGTTCTGCGTGATTCTGGTAGTTCTCTCATTTTATCCTTCAGTTCCAATTATTGTCCTTGTGATTCGTTAATGGCAGGGTATTGTGCTATTCATGGTGGATTGGGCTTATATATTAATAACAATGTCAGTTTATCATCTGTGGAGACCAATTCATAGATCATATTTTACTCTTCACAAGGCCAAATTATGATTCCTTGGTATATTATTTATCAGAATTAATGCTGCAAGGCCCTTATCAATGATCATACTATCCTACTCCACACTTATAGATAAGGGAACTGGGCAGCGGAATATCTTGATTCATAGGTTATCTCACATAGTTCATGTATTTTTCTCTCTAGTTTTGGGTCTCTTCCACTCAGATGTCATTCCATTGTGAGAGTAGATTCTATTAGATTTCATCATTTCATCCCCCCCAGGATGTGTATTTCTTTTCCCCTTATATATAGTTAAATTTTAATTTGATGTAAAAGACCCATCTATTAATAATTACATGATGCTTAAGCCCATGTAAAACATTTTTCATGAATCTAGTTACATGCACATTGATTTTTTCATGGGGAGAAGTGAGTTTGTATGAAGGTATGACTGATAAATATTCGAGAATATGAATGGTTGAAGTATAAAAAATAGTGATCTTATTGAGAAAACTGATATGGCCTATTATGGTGGGTATTGGGAACAATAGTGAAATGCATCAAAATATATTGTGTGAAAGTAAAAACACAAAAATGATATGAATAGACGATTGATTTTAGATTAATTATTTATGAGAAAAATATTATTACATATGGTAAGGTAATTTTAATTCATGCAAATTAAATATAATTATGATTATATTGATATGTACATCCTATGTCCAGTATTCATGAAAAAATGTACACGATTTTACCTATGTTTTTTAGAATATTTGAGAAGTGATTTGAATCCAAATTCTATTGATACTTGATTTGAAAATGAGATTTTAGAATATTTGTTGAATCTATTCAAAATAAGGCCTTAGAGTTTAGAGATTTTGATGTCACTAAATTTATCATGGTATGTTTAATCTATAAAAATGGATGACATCATTCGAGAAAAAATATGAGAGAGTAAAAAAATTTATGATCACTGAGAAAGATCCTTATTGTAAAAGTGGCTGCCCTAGAACAAATTTAAATAGTTCTTTTTAAATTAAATAATCATGTATACAATGACTTATGAATTATGCATACTTAAGATAATAGTGATGGTTTTTTTTGGCGTCGACTATTTATAATGTAATGGAATTAGATCATTTTTTTATCAATGGGTTATAGAGGTTCCCATATATAATGAGAATATATAGAAACTATTACTTTAAACATAATCATATTTCTTGTGGTATAGATACATCATTATGACTGGAAACAAATTATGTATTACTATCAGTTTCTAGGGTCTCATAAGCATTGAGACTTCTTCTCATTAAGTTACCACTTGGTGATCTAAATTAGAGGGTATAATGAGGACTGACCTGTCAATAGAAACACCACATGTTTTGAGTTCTAATAGTAGTTCCTATATGAAAACATTTCTATTGGTCTGTAAACTTGAAATCATTATCAATATGCATCATTTTATTACATATTTTGATTCAACAAAAAATCCATGGAATTTATGTAGTGGTGAGGTAACTTGCATTGGGTTCATATTTGGTGGTTTTCCATTCTTTGAATAATTGAGAATGTTTTTTAACTTCTAAAAGGATGAGATAACTTGAGCCCAGTTGACTAGGATAGTTATACCTTTATTAAATCCATAATCATGGTGATTAAAGGTAAGTCCATCCATTAAAGCCAATAAACAATTATGTATGAAAGAATGATGACCTGATGTGTGCATTCTTCTTTATGAGATATCATGAGATAAAGATATTATATTAGATATTGTGTGTTTGTAAGAGTTTGTCTTTTACTTGAATAAAACTTATCTCCTTTAGGTACTTTATGGTTTTCTAGACTCCACTTCTGGTTTGAGAGTTAAAATCAACTCTATCATGATAGGGGCCTAAAGGTTTACGCACTAAGCATATTCAAGTGTCTGTTCTCTTCTAAGTGGAGAAGTGTTTAGGGAATGTTGGTCCCCACTCTAATGTTTGGTGTATTTACAAGTTAGACCAATCACCGAGAAATAAATAATTTCAATATTGTTTATTTTTAGAATAATAAGTTTTGAATTTTTTTTTCAATTTATTCACAAGTAATTAAGTGACCACCCAAAAAATAGTTTTTCAAAAAATATTATTGTTCAATTTTTGTTAAGTATTTAATCAGTGAAGTGATTATAGTGAATGACTTGAGTTTTATCACACAACATATATTTGATGTTACAAGTATGTGATAAAATTTAAATGACATTTATGACAAAATTATTAATTCATTTAGTTCTATTAAGGGTTTATTTTTAAGGTTTATGTTATCTGGGGGCCTAAGTGAAATTTTTGGGACATTAAACCAACCTATTTAAGACTTAAGAGGCCCAAATTTCTAGATACAATTCATTTCGTAAAATTTGATAGCCTCTCTCACTTCTCTCCCAAATTTTATAGTGATAAAGAAGATATCTGAGCACCCAAATCCAAGTTCATTATCTCAGATCAAAGGAGGGATGCTTAGGCGATCACATAGACGTCAAAATAATATTCCATTATCTTTTCTAGTACCTTGATACATAATATCTACAAACTAATAGGTTTTTAAGTGCATGTGTCTGGTCTATAGGAATATGATGTTAGTTTCTTTGATAAATGATCTATGAAAGTGAGTGATGACACATTCGATCGAGATCATGGGAGGTACGATTTTGATTTAATTTTTCATTTATAATTCATATTGTTTACATAATTTTCAAATTATTCATGGATAAATATGTTCTAGGGTATATAGGATTTTATGTTTCGACATTAATCTAGACTTTAAAAATATGAAATATAATTTTTCATGCTTCCACAACCCCTAATATCCTTTAATTTCTATCGGAGTGAGGTGTATATTTAATTAAGTAGAGTAAAAAATTAAATTTTTATTTATCTGAGAATACATAGTTGCCACAATCCTGCTGCTAGAAACAGTGTGTTGATCAAAGATTTTAAGATTGATTTATGGTCATCCAAATATCAATATTATAATTAATCACACATAAAACCCATAATTCCTATAATTTTTTCTAGTGAGATAACATATCACTAATGAATGGTGACTTCATATTGGAAGCAATGAGTTGAACCCATCCTTTGTGGGAACCTTTTGACTAGGTTTCATAACTGTTGATGTTTGAGTCAATTAATACTTATTTAAAAAATATTGAAAAATATATACATATATATATATATATAAACATTTATAACCCAAATATATATATATATATATATAGGTTACTAACTTAGTGGAGGAGAAATATTCCTTATTAAAAAACAATCAAGCCTAACTATAGGATTTTTTTAAAAAAGAGTCTAGGGGAGATAGTAGTATAAATACTTGTTTAAAAAAAAAATTTAATTATGGGTTTTCTCACCTACCCATATTTTGTAAAACATTTCTCCCACTTGGGGGGGAGTGGCATCTAGCAGTGCCCAATGATGTACTGCACAATATTTTTTTAAAAAAATTATATGGGGGAGGATCAACAACTCCCCTACCTCACGTGGAATCCCCCTTTCTCTTGGGGGTGGGGGTGGGTATAACAATTCCTAAAGTTCTCTTACATTAATATATATATATATATATTGGTGGGTGTGTTTTATTTCATGGTTTGTTTTTGTATGTGTTTGTGAGAGTGTGTGTGTCTGTGTGTTATGTGGGACCTTATGAGGGGAACCTTGTATATTTCCCATGTGTAAGGCATGCATTTCCGGACACCCCACTAACCCATCGCCCCTACTAGGTCAGGTTTTAGTTGATCCATGATGAACTTCTGAGTATTTCACTGCAACCTAATACCCCTCTAGGGGAGGGTGGTGGGTGGCTGTGTGTGGGGGGGGTGTTTAAAAATACCCAGGAAGTCTAGTTGAATCCTAAAAAATTCTAAAATATATTTTTTAACATATTTTTAATTTAATTGAACAATTATGGGACTGTAGAACAACTGTTTTGTGAATAAAATAAAATTTACTTTATTTTAATTCAAAAAAAAGTTCTTAATATTAAATTCATTATAAAATTAACTTTTTATTTGAGTCTAATGTGTACTGACTGATCTTGAGCCTTAGACAGTCTAATACATGTTTAGTTTTATTTTATTTATTATAATATATTTATCTGTAATAATTATTTAATAAAGGATGATCTGCACATTTTATTTTGTGTCAGTATATATATAAGGGATCCTAAATATAGATATTTTTTTTATCTACATCCTGAAAACCTGAAATCCCCTCCTCATAATGTGAATACTATTGTAAAATGATGAAGATGAATGGTTATTCATTTCACACCAAGACATGGAGAGAAACCAGATGAGACTTTAATAAATTAGATAGGTGATCACTATAAGTCGGGTCACATGCGTCAAAACTCAAGGAGTTACCCCTAATGTCTAGTTTTATCCATTATTTACTCAATGGATCAACCATTAGTATCAGATCGATATCACTGCATTTAATTTTATTTTTTCATGATTTAATATTTTTTTATATGTAGTTTTTATGCATGATCAAAAAAATACAAGCATGAAGAAATATAATGAAATTTCATTGGGATTTTTTTTCTATTTATTGGATTGTTAATATTTGAGTTTGGACACATTAAACAAGAAAGTGTAAATAGAAATGGAATACATTATCCTCTAAAAAATTAAACTGCTCATAGTAAATATTAATTCATAATTCCTTCCATCACTTAATCTTTAACAAAACTGATTGTATGAGGTGCTCATCATCCCATGTTGAAGGTTATCCATACTAATATGGAGTTATTTAAAGACTAGAGGGTTGAACTAACTAATGTTAGATGAAAATAAATATTAATAGCTACCCTGTAATAAATTTAGTGGTAAAGTTTTGAGAAGTGAAACATTTTTCTTTGTGGGAGATTATACTACACTCCAATGATCAAGCATCAATGTCTTAATGCAGATGGATAGCTAAAAACATATCCTAAGAATCTTTTAGAAGTAGCATATCTATAACATTTACTATGAGGACAACTTTTGAGGATGATTTCCAATAGAATAGTCAAGTGTAATGAGTAATATGAAACTAGTAGTTTGGTTCTATTGGAATTAGAAAAAATATTGGGAACAATTTTAATATTTGAAAATATATTATGTCAAATAACTTTAAATCAATATAAAAGTACTAACATTCTTAAGTAATATTTTTTATTAGAATTGATCGAAATACTAAAAATTACCTGTGATCAATTCTGGACAAATAAATTGTCCCTACCAGCTTTAATTTCCTTGTTTAGTATATTCTTCTTCACAAAGTACTATGATATGAAAGGAAATTCTATGTTTTGGATCCCTCACAACCTATTGAGTGACTTAAGGAAGTGAGGGTTAAAACGAAGCTTATAGGAGAAACAAAATTGAATCATTTTATGTTTACATCATAATTCTATCAATAATTTCCAATTAGTTATTCCAAAAACATCAGGAAATGGATGAATTCCAATGTTGTCTCATCTACTAGAGGTTTGTGGGGAGAAACTAAAGAAATAAATGAATCAGATCATGATTAAATAAAAAACCTATAAATTGAAACATGTATCACAATATTTATATAAAACATTTTTAATATCCTTGTCACACAATTACTCTAGTTTCATTTTGGATTATAAAATAAATAGTATGAAGAAAATGATTCATTACCTTTAGGGTACGATTTACCAAGAAGATAAGAACTTTAATAAATATTAATATTTAGTTTTTATGGTGAACAATTTAAAAGACAAGGTGAAAAGGCCAATAGAATGTGTGATTTCAAAGGTCCAATTGGAACATCCTTTAAATAAAAGATGAAAATCATCATAAAGATGATATTTGATTCATATGTTGTGAGATAAACACATAGAAGATAAATTCTAATGAATTGTAGTATAATAAAGAAAAACCATAGACATAACATATATTCATCATTGTATGTGATGTTTATGTTGTTACCTATTATTTATTAGATACGGAAATGTTTTCACACATTTGTATCCAAATACATTAAACAAGAAAGTTAAGAAATGTTATAAGATGTAAGGTGAATTATCAATGTGATTTAGAAAGGGTGATTCCTATATTCGGGGTGAGAAGTATAAAACTTCTGATTTCCTAGATTAATTATTCTAATTGAAATTTTATTAAGTATTACCAAAACATATATATTATAATCCCATATGATACTAGGATACATTATTCCATTTTTGTAATCAATGTTGTTTTTATTACCTCATACTGAAAAATTAGTTTAGTAATACTTGAATAATTGGAAATATTTGATGAATATTAAATTTAATAATAAAAACCCCACTTGTGGAAAGATGATTCATTATATATAGAAAATGAAATTATTTGTCAAGGAAATACATACTATGGTCTTCATACTCTTTGGAGATAATATTTTTTGGTATTATTGACACCAAATTTTGTCATGTTATGATAAATAAACCTTTATAAATAATATTAAGCCAAAATTATTTCAGATTTAATATAGCTAGATAATTCAAACAATTCCAAGAAGAAGTTGGAGGTAAATTTATATGATTAATGAGGTTGTTTTAAGAGTTTTATGGAATGTATAAATGAAGTAAAGAACATGCATTGTTAGAAGATATGAGTTTCTCCAGGCTTATGAGATGAAGAATATATTGACCAAGCATTCATCTATAATTATAATGCTTTAGTAGATTTATTCTTAATCTTTCATTTACTTATACACATGACATCTATGATGATATTAAGAAGGAGGATTGATGAAGAGTCTTACATGAAAACATTGATCATGAAAAATATATCATGGAGAATTTCCTAAATTCATATTTACTTATACACATAATATTCATGATGTTTGTAAATAGAGGATAAATGACACGACTTTGATGTATTTTAAAATGTTCCTTAATAATTTTAAAAAATGATTCAAAAATACTGGCATTATCCTATAACCACATGCTAATTATTATGAAAAATTACTCTCATATGAGTTATAGTAAGAAATAAATCCATTATACTTTGATAAATGTTTTTACATGCAAAGAGTTTTTAATACTAATTCAAAATGAAAAACTTGCATCTCAAAAAAAAAGGAATCTCTGCTATTTTCTAAATGTTCATATGGGATATTATATAAGTACCTATGATAGAAATGTTATAGTAAAGAGATAGAATATATTTATATAATAGGGTGTACATGTCTATTTGAGATTTTAGGAGAAAGGTTAAATTTGTTAATGTTAAGGTTCAAGATGTAGAAGTAGTTGGAATAGGAACAAGTTCCAGAATAACTCTTGGAAATGGAATGTTTCAGAGACACATACTGTATAGGAAAAATAAAACCAAGAGAATAAACATACCATATAATATGTGGATAACATGTGGAAAGTAGTTATTATAATTACAATTATTTAAGACTTGGTTAAAATTAAATCACTAAATATTAACTTAAAGTATAAACCTAGGTCTTAGGTAACGAGATATATATAGGCAGATTTCGGGTTTTTAGACCAATTCAAATGTATATAAACTAACAAATGTATTCGAATAATTTGATACATGATTGTTTCCAATGTCACATGGAATAAATATCTCCAAGAAGACATGTACGAGACATTAGAGGATATTAAAATAGCGAGTAGAATTCTATATGAAACCATGATGGATCTATAGTTTATTCCATTATATATATTATATATTTCCAATATATACTTTATAAAAGGAAAATACCAGTTAAATTCTGAAGAACTTCATATGAAGCAATCAATACAATCAAATTGTACTCAAGAAAGTACATGGGATGTGTTCCTAATACTTGGAGAGAGAGACACTAATAATAATGAGACACAAAATCATCTTCTCATGGATAAATACTATCTAATATCAATGTAAGAATAAGTTAATTATCAAGATAAACTTATTCAATCTAGTTGTATCCATATCTATAAATAACGAGTTTTTTGTGCCTTTTGATGGAGATATTAAAATATGTAGTGGTTTTTTCAAATTATTAAAATCATATAAAAGGTACTAGTAAATATTTAAAGATTATGATAGTGGAAAAAAAATTATACTTGATGATATCCTCTCCGGGGAATATTTAATTAAGGAGGAGAATTCTAAGATAGAAGAGTATCCATATAAGAAAACACAGAAGACACAATGACAAAATCCACACCTAAGCAGAAGCATGATCTTATCACGTGAGAGCTAACAAGTTGATTATTATAAATTTGTTTCTAGTAAAAGTGGTATTGTTGAAAAATTGGGTATCGTAGACCAAAAAATAATAATTATCAATTAACAAATAATGTATATACAGTTATGCATGATGTATAATTACCATAATAATGGTGAAAGTTATGGGTTTACTATTTACATGGTAATGTCATTAGATTATTTGTCAAATAAATAGGTTATAATAGTTCTTAGTTATAATGAGAACCTCAATATTCTATGATATTAATCTTAAAAATATGTCCTATAGTCTAGATACACCAATATTACTAGACACAAATGTTTTATGATTATCAGTTATTGGGTGATTATAAGCATTGAAACTTCATCCAATTAATGTTCATCCTTGGTGATCTAATGAATAGGTGATCATAAGTACTAACTCACCAATATGAGCACCACATGTTTCCGGTGGCAATGGTAGTTAATATCCATGAACACATTTATTTTTCTCTTGGATTGACATCATTATCAGTATGTATCATTTGATTATACAGTTTTACAAATGATGAACACCCTGGAATGTATGCAATGGAGAGGTAGTGTAACACCCAAGAATTTTATGAGAAATATTTTTTTTATATAAATCGTCAAAGGAATCTTTCACTACACACAACACTAGCTTGGCTTGCTTTACACACAATCATGACCTTCCTCGATAGGTTGTGTCGTACGCAATTCCGAGTTTCACTAAACAACGATATGGTATTAAAATATTATTAAAACTAGCCATTATGAATAGTAATACCCACTTTTTGAAATTATGTAAATTTTATTTTTCAAAATGGACTTCATTTCTGGATTCGGAATATCGAAATTAGTCTAGGGTGAAATTTTGGTATTTTTCTGAAATCTTTCAATTTTTGATGAATAGTGAAAACACTGAGTTACTATTTAAAAACCGACTTTTTATTTAGATAATTATTTATTTTATTTAAATTTATTTGAGGTCAAAATTGATACGTAATACCTATATAAGTTCTGTAACATCCCAGGTATATAAGGAATAATACATTTTCATATTTATTAATATTTTCGAATTAAATATTAATTTTACTTTAAAGGGGTTGCTATGTTCTATAGCATACCCGATACGCAACAATGTGTTTCTTTGAAATCTTACGTTGCACACTAGTAATATAATAATATTTTTTTAAATGGTAGTTAACATGTCGTCGTTGTATTGGAAGGAATGAATAGAAATAACTAAAATATGATTATGTATGTTTTTTAAATGTTTTTATATTTATCCAATAAAAGATAAAGGCTAAAAATAAGAAAAAAAATTTAATTTTTGGCAGAGATACTCTAATATTCACTAAAAGGTCGAACTATCACCTTTTGATGGAGAACCCTATTTAAATATAGTTTTGGTCACTCTTATACATTCTATTGGACCAAATAATACTCTTCTTTAGAATCGGGACATCATAATTTACTTTGTGTAATTTTTTGGTATTTTTCTGATAAAGTTCATTTTTAATGAATAGTGAAAAGGTTGTATTCTAATTCAAAACCTATTTTTAATATAATTTATTTATATGATTAGCTTATATTTTTAATTGGTTTTAAAGTACAATTAGAATATATTTTTACCTTTTAATAAAATAGTGGTCGTTGGAATTAATTTCACTTTGAAATTGGACTTAAACTAGTGTCAATCTTTTGATACTTATTGTTACATAAAAACACGGTATTTACTCTGACAGCGGGAATTAATTATTAAATTAATTAATGAAACTTATATGTTTTGAATTTTTTAAAATAGACATCATTTTTGAATTCAGAATATCAAATATAGATTAGGGTGAAGTTTTGGTATTTTTCTGAAAAACTTCAATTTTTGATGAATAGTGAAACCACTAAGTCGTACTTAAAAAAATAATTTTTCTTTTAAATGAAATTTTACAACATTTGTGTTTTTAATTTCAAAAATCCGACATACATGGTTGTCATTAAGAAGTAAAATGTGGTTCAATGGGATTAAAATAATTTTTTGGTGAATAGTAACTTTTAAGTTTTTAATCGCGATTAGAGATAATTAGTGTAATTTAAGTTAAGAATAATGTTTTAATAATATGAAATGAACTTGACACATGTCTTAACCTTATTGGAGGTGTCATGGCCGACCAAGAAAATACATGGGTCAACTTGGGCACCCCATGGAGCCACTTTGGTAGGAAATTGACATTAATACCTTTTTATTTAAAGTTAAAGTAAAAATGTCACAAACATGAGTTGTTTTACTAAAACAATCGTTAAATGAAGTTATACAAGTAATATTTTGGACTATAAATATTCATTAGGAAGCTAAAAATATTTCCTACATCATGATATTTTTTTTATAATTTTTAGACATTAAATAAATTAAATTATTTATGACATCATGATGATGCACCGATTACCTCATTATTTAAAGATTAAAAAAAAGAAAAGATAATGTAAAATATAAGACCTAATCCTTTCAAAAACCTATTGGATGGGTGGATTTCTAACCCTTATCACCTTAGCCTCGAATTATATCAATGTGGGACCTTTAAAATCCGAAAATAATTTTATAATAAAGTAAACGTTTATAACATTCCAAGAGTGCCCCTCCTCTCCTCTTATAAAAGGCCCCCACCTCTACCACCTTACCCACACCTCTCAAGCCTTTGGCTCGGCCAAACCCTACCCATTTTGTCTCTACAAATCCCTCTCTAACTCTTAGTAGCCTCACATTGGGCATAAGTCTTCCCAAGGAAGCCTTTGAGCTCAAATCTAAGAGAGTTACCCGATTTTAAGGTGATGTCTTCACTTGTGTTCTTTTGTTTTATTTTGCTTCTCCAACCCCCTAAACTCTTTTTATTCATTTATTTTTTTAATAAATACTGTATATTCAATATACTAGTATGTTTTTATAAGAATAATTAGAGCTGCACTTACACACACCTCCGTCTAATGGTTAAAGAACATACTGTTTCTGTGGTTGGCGAATTTCTACCTCACGAAACGATGATTGTTCAATCTTCTTTTAACACATTTAATGGTTTCCATTAAGATGTCACTATATTTATATATGATATATATTATGTTTATGTTTTCTTTATGCTTATGTATTTTTCATTTGTGGTATACCTTTATGGATTCCATTATGGGTATACACGATATCTTCATTTTAAGAAGTGCGGACTACCGCCCCCTCAAAGTGATTTGATTCGTTAATGCCCTATGTGGGACATATAAAGGATGGATTTAAAGTTATTATATATGATGTTATACTGGAATTATAATATACCATTATATCATTATTATTTCGTTCCATTAAAGTATGAGATAGAAATGAAAGTAGCGTTCAGGCGTACATATGGCTTACCGTCTCCATAAACGGTGCATTTCATTTCTTACCTCTAAATGATTATTTAATATTATAAATACATGTATATTCTGGATATATATGATATATATGATATCCAAATCATGAATAGCATTCTGGATATAATGAACCTTTGACCACACGAACAACATGTAATTGTAAGAAGTCCACTTTTGACTTAAGAACCAAATATCGACAAAACAAACATTATTAACTTAAATGATTACATAATGTTTATTACATGGAAATAAGTGATATCAAAGTAATAATGAACTTGAAAAATGTTCTTAAGAAAGTATAAATTAACTCAAGTTTATTATTTAGGACGTTAAAGAACGATCGAGTCAAGTCGGACCCGAGGTAAGGGAACTTCTTAACCCAATTTCCGTTCTTTGGGTCAATCTCCTACTTTCAAATTATGTCATGATATTATTATCTCATATCTTGTATTTGTACTCTTATTATGTGTTATTATAGTGAATACACATAATAGATCTATTTTATTTAAAAAATGATCTTTCTATGGGACTTCGTCTCAATCTCCTTTCACTGGGGAATATTTTGTTTTATACACAACATTCTTTTATACGGTGTATAAAACCCTTTGACTTTTAATTTTATTCAAAAAGAATCTTTTTTATACGAAGCATTTTAATAAACGATAGAAGGGAATGTTTTTGTCGTACGTATGCGGTGACAACGAATTCTCCTCCCCCGTGACCATTATTTGAGTTTCGGATTCCTCTACAAGCCATACCTCTTTTTAAAAGAAAAATAAATACCATGTTTTAATTTTATTTATTTTGGTATTGAAAATGGTTTTCATAATGTTTCTATTATATCTATGTGTTTTATTGATATCTTGTGATTGAAATGTGGAAATGTTATGTTTCCTTTATGTATGTTTTATGTGATACAATTATGTTATTATTCTTGGGAATTATTATAAAGATGGGTGGTTCCGTGATAAACTAAGGGCGGGTGAGCCCGATATAGCTCTCCAATGCATTGGGTAACGCGAAGGGGTTAAACGTTGAGGTTTCTCCGAAGAGATTTAGGGAATATACTATGATGGGTATTCCAAACGTAACCAAGAGGGTTACTCCCTACATAATAATGTTATGAATTCCCCAAGTTACCTTTATGTATTATGATTTATATGATTTATTCATGATTTGATGAGGTATGTTAAAGTGATTATGTTTTTTGGGAAAAGTATGATTTCAGTCTTATGTATATATGTACTCATGTTTCCTTTCCATATTTTTGTATCCCTTAATGAGCTTTTTATGCTCATCCCATGTTTTTGAAATGTTTTTCACAGGTCAAGGGAAAGGTACATGATATGATGATAGTGTCAAGGAAGTTTCAAGAAAGAATCCATGTTTTATTTTAAATATGTTTTCGTTGATGGAAAAAATGAATATTATATTTTATGTAACCACTTTGTTTAAATGTGGATTGTAATTCATGTTTTATGATCTAATTCTCTAAAACTATAAACCTGAAAAGATCCTCAATCTGTAATCTTGTAATAACTCAAGGTTAAGTAAGGTTTAAGCCTGGGGCCTTATAGTTTGTATCAGAGGTCGGTTTAGATAACTTTAGGGGTTAGAATTATATTAAATGATTATCCAAAAATATTTTTTATGGTCAAATTGAAATGATATAGAATTTAAAGATTACCATGTTGCTTCACCTTAGATATTTCTGTGTTAAGAATGGTTTTTCGTAGAGGAAACAAAACCTCTTTTCTGGGAAGGCATATAGAGGGAAATGACCTTCCAAATCAGTATCCTGAGATGGTCAGAATCAGAACTAAAAAGTTTTTCGCAGTGATGGCTCAGTTGACTCAGGAGTTGAAAAGAAGATTGGTGAATGCTCCAGTTTTGGAACTACCTTCCAGGAATGGGGAGTTTGTTATCTACAGTGATGCTTCATTGAAAGGACTTGGTTGCGTCCTAATGCAGAATGATCAGGTATCAATGAAATCTTCTCTATCTGACCGAATCAAGCAAGCACAGAAGCAAGACAGCGAGTTGCAGAAAAAGGTAGAGCTGGTTCAGAAGGGTAAGTTTCCTGAATTAAACATTGATAATGATTGTGTTTTGAGATTTGGGAAGAGATTGTGTGTGCCTTGTGATTCACAGTTGAAGAGATAGTTATTATGTAAAGCTAATAGTTCTCCATTTTCAGTTCATCCAGGAAGTACTAAGATGTACAGAGATCTGCGGGAGCATCACTGGTGGGATGGGATAAAAAGAGATATTGCTGATTTTACTGTGAAGTGTTTGACTTGTCAGCAGTTTAAAGTAGAGCAGCAGTTACAAAAACGGATGCTTCAGCCTTTACCAGTGCCAGAGTGGAAATGGTAAAATATATCCATGGACTTTGTTGTGGGATTACCGAAGACATCTGGAGGTAATAATGCAATCTGGGTTATTGTTGATCGCTTGACGAAATCTGATCATTTCCTTCCTTTTAGAGATACTTTATCTATAGATAAAATATCTTGATTGTATCTTAAATAGATAGTCAGGTTGCATGGAGTTCCCCTATCCATTGTGTCGGATCGTGATCCCAAGTTTACTTCTAACTTTTGGAAAGGCCTTCAGAAGTCATTTGGTACTGAATTAAATTTTAGTACAGCTTTTCATCTGCAATCAGATGGGCAGTCAGAACAAAAAATTCAGACCTTGGAACATATGCTACGAGCTTGTTCTATGGATTATCAGGGATGTTGGGACCAACATCTTTCTTTGGTTGAGTTTTCATATAATAACAGTTTTCATTCTAGTATACAGATGGCACCGTTTGAGGCGTTATATGGGAAGCGGTGTCGAAATCTATCTTTTTGGGATGAAGTGGGTGAAAGGAAGATGATGGGACTAGAATTGGTAGAAGAGATGGCAGAAAAATTTCAGTTGATTCAGAAACACATGAGAATAGCTCAAAGCAGACAGAAAAGTAATGCGGATAACCGGAGGAATGATCTATCTTTCAATGTAGGTGATCATGTTTTTCTCAAGGTTTCTCCATGGAAAAGTGTGATGCGATTTGGTAAGAAAGGAAAGCTGAGTCCAATGTTCATTGGACCATATGAAATTTTGGAGATATTTGGATCAGTTTCATACCGAGTGGCTTTACCTATGAGTTTATCTCAGGTACACAATGTTTTTCATGTTTCGATGTTGAGAAAGTATATGCCAGATTCATCTCATGTTTTGAGCCCAAAGGTAGTTCAGTTGGACGAGAATATCTCTTATGAAGAAAAACTAGTCCATATTCTTGACCGAAGAGAGTAGGTGTTGTGAATTAAGGTAATTCACCAGGTAAATGTTTTGTGGAAAAACCATATGGTTGAAGAGGCAACGTGGTAATCTGAAAATGCTATGAAGGATAAACACCCCCACTTATTTTGATAAGTGAATAAAATTGCAAGGACGCAATTCCCAAAAGGGGGGAAAGATGTAACATCCCAGGTAAATAAAGAATAATACATTTTCATATTTATTAATATTTTCAAATTAAATATTAATTTTATTTTAAATGAGTTGCTATGTTCTATAGCGTACCCGATATGCAACAATGAGTTTCTTTGAAATCTTACGTTGCACACTAGTAATATAATAATATTTTTTTAAATGGTAGTTAACACGTAGCCGTTTTATTGGCAGAAATGAATAGAAATAACTAAAATGTGATTATATATGTTTTTTTAAATGTTTTTACATTTATCCAATAAAAGATAAATTCTTAAAATAAGAAAACAATTTAATTTTTCGCATAGATACTCTAATATTTACTAAAAGGTCGAACTATCGCCTTTTGATGGAGAACCCTATTTAAATATAGTTTTGGTCACTCTTATACATTCTGTTGGACCAAATACAACTCTTCTTTAGAATCGGGACATCAAAATTTACTTTATGTAAATTTTTGGTATTTTTCCGATAAAGTTCATTTTTTAATGAATAGTTAAAAGGTTGTATTTTAATACAAAACCTATTTTTAATCTAATTTATTTCTATGATTAGATTATATTTTGAATTGGTTTTAAAGTAAAATTAGAATATATTTTTACCATTTAATCCAATAGTGGTCGTTGGAATTAATTTCACTTTGAAATTGGACTTAAACTAGTGTCAATCTTTTGATACTTATTGTTTCATAAAAACACGCTATTTTCTATGACAGCGGGAATTAATTATTAAATTAATTAATGCAACTTATATGTTTTGAATTTTTTAAAATATAAATATTTTTTGAATTCGGAATATCAAATATATCTTAGGGTGATGTTTTGGTATTTTTCTGAAAAACTTCAATTTTTGATGAATAGTGAAAGCACTAAGTGGTACTTAAGAAAACTGATTTTTCATTTAAATGAAATTTTACCACCTCTGTGTTTTGAATTTCAAAAATCTGACATACATGGTTGTCATTAAGAAGTAAAATGTGGTTCAATGGGATTAAAATAATTTTTTGGTGAATAATAACTTTTAAGTTTTTAATCGCGATTAGAGGTAATTAGTGTAATTTAAGGTAAGAATAATATTTTAATAATATGAAATGAACCTGACACATGTCCTACCCTTATTGGATGTGTCATGGCCAACCAAGAAAATCCATGTTTCAACTTGGGGTCCCCATGGTGCCACTTTTGTAGGAAAATGACATTAATACCTTTTTATTTAAAGTTAAAGTAAAAATGTCACAAACATGAGTTGTTTTACTAAAACAATCTTTAAATGGGGTTATACAAGTCATATTTTGGACTATAAATATTCATTCGGAATCAAAAAAGGTTTCCTACATTATGATATTTTTTTTATAATTTTTAGACATTAAATAAATTTAATGATTTATGACATCATGATGATGCAGCGATTACCTCATTATTTAACGATTAAAAAAAAGAAAAGATAACGTAAAATATAAGACATACACTTGTCAAAAACCTATTTTATGGGTGTATTTCAAACCCTTATCACCTTATCCTTTAATTATATCAATGTGGGACCTTTAAAATCCGCATATCATTTTATAATAAAGTAAAATTTTATAACTTTCCAGGAGTTCCCCTCCTCTCTTCTTATAAAAGGCCCCCACCTCTACCACCTTACCCACACCTCTCAAGCCTTTGGTTCGGCCAACACCTGCCCATTTTGCCTCTCCACATCCCTCTATAACTCTTCGGAAGCTCAATTTGGGCAGAAGTCTTCCCAAGGAAGCCTTTGAGATCAAATCTACGAGAGTTACCCGATTTTAAGGTGATGTCTTCACTTGTGTTCTTTTGTTTTATTTTGCTTCTCCAACCCCCTAAACTCTTTTTATTCATTTATTTTGTAACAAATCCAGTATCTTAAATATACTAGGATGTTGTTATAAGAAGCATTCGACCTACACTTATACACACCTCCATATAATGGTTAAAGAACATATTGTTTCTGTGGTTGGCGAATTTCTGCCTCATGAAACTATGATTGTTCAATCTTCTTTTAACACCTTTAATGGTGGCCATTAAGATGTCACTCTATTTATATATGATATATATTATTTTTATGTTTTCCTTATGCTTATGTATTTTTCATTTGTGGTATACCTTTATGGATTCCATTATGGGAATACACGATATCTTCATTTTAGGAAGTGGGGACTACCGCCCCCTCAAAGTGATTTGATTCTTTAATGCCATATGTGGTACGTATAAAGGATGGATTTAAAGTTATTACATATGATGTTATACTGGAATTATAATATACCTTTATATCATTATTATTTCTTTCCATTAATGTACGAGATAGAAATGAAAGTAGTGTTCATGCGTACGTACGGCTTACCGTCTCCATGAACGGTGCATTTCATTTCTTACCTCTAAATGATTATGTAATATTATAAATACATTTATATGCTAGATATATATGATATATATGATATCAAAATCATTAATATCATTCAGGATATAATGAACCTTTGACCACATGAACAACATGTAATTGTAAGAAGTCCACTTTCGACTTAAGAACCACATATCGACAAAACAAACATTATTAACTTAAATGATTACATAATGTTTATAACATGGTAATAAGTGATATAAAAGTAATAATTTACTTGAAAAAGGTTCTTAATCAAGTATAAATTAACTCAAGTTTTTTATTCAATATGTTAAAGAACGATCGAGTCAAGTCGAACCCGAGGTAAGGGAACTTCTTAACCCAATTTCTGTTCTTTGGGTCAATCTCCTACTTTCAAATTATGTCATGATATTATTGTCTCCTATCTTGTATTTGTACTCTTTTTATGTTTACTTATAGTGAATACACATAATAGATCTATTTTATTTAAAAAATGATCATTTTATGGGACTTCGTCTCAATCTCCTTTCATTGAGGCATATTTTGTTTTATACACAACCTTCTTTTATATGATGTATTAACCCCTTTGAATTTTAATTTTATTCAAAAAGAATATTTTTTATATGAATCATTTTACTAAATTACAAAAGGGAATGTTTTTGTCGTACGTATGCGGCGGCAACGACTTCTCCGCCACCATGACCATTATTTGAGTTTTGGCTTCCTCTATAAGACATACCTTTTTTTAAAAGAAAAATAAATACCATGTTTTACTTTTCTTTTATTTTGGAATTGAAAATGGTTTTCATAATGTTTCTATTATGTCTATGTGTTGTATTGATATATTGTGATTAAAATGTGTAAATTTTATGTTTACTTTATGTATGTTTTATGTGATACGATTATGTTATGGTTCTTGGGCATTATAATTAAGATGGGTGGTTCTGTGATAAACTAAGGGCGGGTGATCCCGATATAGATCTCCAATGCATTGGGTAACGTGAAGGGGTTAAATGTTGTGGTTTATCCGAAGAGATTTAGGGAATATACTGTGATGGGTATTCCAAATGTAACCAAGATGGTTACTCCCTACGTAATAATGTTATGAATGCCTCAAGTTACCTTTATGTCTTATGATTTCTATGATTTATTTTTGATTTGATGAGGTATGTTAAAGTGATTATGTTTTATGGGTAAAGTATGATTTCATTCTTATGTATATATGTACTCATGTTTCCTTTCCATATTTTTATATCCCTTACTAAGCTTTTTATGCTCATCCCAAGTTTTTGAAATGTCTTTCAGAGGTCAAGGGAAAGGTATATGATATGATGATAGTGTCAAGAAAGTGTCAAGAAATAATCCATGTTTTATTTTAAATATGTTTCCGTTGAGGGGAAAAATGAATACTATCTTTTATGTAACCACTTTGTTTAAATGTGGAATGTAATGCATGTTTTATGATCTAATTCTCTAAAGCTCTAAACCTGAAAAGATCCTCAACATGTAATCTTGTAATAACTCATGATTTATTAAGGTTTAAGATTGGGGCCTTATAAGTTCAATGCAATTCATTAGAGTCATTTTATAATAGTTTTAGATATATAAAAAATGTATTGAACTTTTCTCCGTCTTTTACCCACCTCCTAGGAGAATTTCCAAATTCACATAAAACCTAATTTTACCACTTCTGTGAGTGGAATTTCAAAAATCTGAGAGACACGGTTAATATCAAGGACTAAAATGTGGTTAAATGAGATGAAAATAATTTTTGGTGAATAGTAATGTTTTACTTTTTCCCGCACGGTTAAAAGTAAATAGGGTAATTATGTGTAAAAATGTTATTATTATTACCCTAACACATGTCCTAATTCTATTGGATAAGTGTAATTCGAGCAAAAACAACCTTAGGAATAAAATATGACCATTTAGTCCCACTTGTATTAGATTATGACATTTATTATTAATTTATTTAAAGAAGGGTTAAAATAGTTAAAATCAAAGTTTAATAACTAAATAATTTTAAATATAGAGTTATACATAATATAAATTCGACTATGAATATTCATTAGAACTCTAAAACAATTTCCTACATAATGGTATTTTATTTGTAATTTTTAGACTTTAAATAATTTAATTTATTTATGACACAATGATGATGAAGTAATTATATTATTAATGAAATATTGACATTATTGATGTTATAAATACCCAAATAAATGAAATTTGAGACTTTTTATGAATTACAATAATTTTCTATGTTAATATGACATGTTAGTATTGATTTAAGGAACTTTTTTAGAACTAATATTTCTGTTATGATTTTCACAAAAATCAATTACCAAATAGTGTCAAAATTGACATAAAATAGTTTTTAAAACAAATATTTTATTTTTAATTGTTATTTTATTCCTAAAAATATATGGTTCGGAGAAATGACTTAGATAAGGTTATATATATTAATAATAAATAAATTGGGGTTCGTTTGGCTTATTATAGTAAGTTTATTAACCTTATATTGTAAGAAAACAAGAAGACACTGTAAAAGTTAAATTATCTATCTTAAAGTTAAATATAAATGATAAGGTTAAAATAGAAATATAAACTTGTATAAATTATATAGGATGAGAGGATTTCGACCCATTCCCACCTTATTTTCGAAATAAATCAATTTTGAGCTATTAAAAACCGAATATGACTTTATAATAAAATAATATTTTTTGTTTTTCCAAAGGTGCCCCTATCCTCCCTTATAAAAGGGTACCTCCTACCTCTCTTCCCCACACCACTTTGATCCTTCAAGCTCGGCCAAAACCTACCAAATTCTCTTTTCCATTTCCCTAGAAACATTCTAGAGGCCCTGGTCTTCTTCAAAGACCAATTTCAGTGCCCTAAAAGGAGGTCTCAAAGAGGCGCTTCAAAGAAGAGGTAATGTACGTTACCGATTCTTTCAACTTTATTTATTATTAAACTTATTCTTCTTTAGTTGTTTAATTATAAAGTAACAAAATCAGTATCACTCATATACTGATATGTTATTATAAGTAAGAAACAACCCTATTTCACCATTTATCCATCCTACAGAAAACGAAATCACCGCGCGTGCGTACGTACGGAATACCATCTCCACGCCGTGGTGTAATCTATTTTCCACCACCACCTTACTTGGATGGGTATAATGGTGTAAAGAATAAATATATATGATTATTGTAAATTGATATTGATTCTGAAATGGTATACATACACTCCAATACAATTCCACGATCATGGGAACGATATCATCGCTCGTGCGTACGTACGGAATACCGTCTCCACGATGTGATGCGACTTGTTCTACATGATCTTCATTGAATAATGATTATATAAATGAATTTAATGAATTAATAGGATATATATTACACTAATACCATTCTGTAAATGAGGTATCTATAACCTAAAAAGAAAAATAAGAATTTCTTTGACAAAACTCGCATAAGAACAAAAAGTAATAAACACCTGAATAACAAGTAGCAATAAAATATTACTAATAAGAAACTAAGAATATGAACATATATGATATCATAAAAATAATTATGATTCTGGAATAAGTAAATGTCATTATTTAAATCATTATACAGGAGGTTTGGACACTTACGAAG
Source organism: Viscum album (assembly GCA_963277665.1). Classification (NCBI taxonomy): domain Eukaryota; kingdom Viridiplantae; phylum Streptophyta; class Magnoliopsida; order Santalales; family Viscaceae; genus Viscum; species Viscum album. Next base: position 74,027,220 of record OY728163.1, on the reverse strand, counting down.
CAAATCGGACCTAAGGTAAGGGAAAATATCACAATCTCATTTTTATCCAAGATTATTTATAATTTGGTATTTAATGGGGTGTATTTTATCATCCACATCCATGTTTCATCAATATGTAATATTATTTCTATCCACCTACAATTGTTTAAATCCAATTTTACCCTTAGGTGAGTTTTTAGTAAATGATATGAATGGAATCTTTTGTCGTTTTTCGTACGAGGTACTGTTTGACTTTTCAGACAAAAGTATGAGAAGAATGTTTTTTAACTTATACGGCATGAATGGATTTTTAGAACATTATTTACACGAAGCTTACTTTACTAGTTTTCAAGTTTATTTTTAATCAACTTCTTTTAGTTCAAAATTATATGACATGTTAAGAAAGGAAAATGTTTTTGAAGTAGAAAGGATATTTTCCTCAAGGATGGAGTTCAAGTGTCTTATCAAAATTATATTCCATCTAAGATAATATAGGGTTCTGTTTCTATCTCTATTTTTACATTGTTTCGATTATGTTATGATTGAATTATTTTTATGATTTCCTTTTATCTTATATGGATTATGTTATGATGGCATGATGATTAAGAATCCCATTTTTATTACATGGGTTATGCTATCATGTATGATTTATGATTTGTGGCACACATAAGAATTGTATCATTATGAGACCGGTGGGACCTATATCTCCCTCCAATGAATTGGGTAATGATTTATATCTCATGAGATAGACATGGCTGGAAGAGAAGGTTAATCCGGTTTAGTGAAACAGGACTGAAACGAGGAGTGAACTCGGTTCAGAAATGGACTTTGTCTGCTAAGATAGTCATGGCAATGAGTCTTGACTACTAAGAAATGATTCTCTATGATTATGTGTGTATGCTACAAAGTTTCATGTTTCAAGTTATGATTATTGGGATTTCATTTCACTACTATGATTTATCCCATGTTATGAAATTATGATCTCTTTTGCAGGTTATGATTTCCAAAATGATATGTTCTTATGAATATGATGTGATTGATATTTCTTTCGTTTACCCTTACTGAGCATTTGAGCTCACCCTTTTGTATGTTTGATTTCACCAGGTCAGGAAGAAGGTTATTAAGTAGTATATGCCAAAAAGGGACTCTAGATATGATGAAATAAATGGGAGACAACGTAAATGATTTATGAACCAGTTGTTTTTGTTTCCCAGTTTCTAAAGACACTATACCTATATGGTCCTTTCATGGTTTTATTATATGTTGTAATAAGTGTACTTCAATTTTAAAGTATTAACAATGTATGTAAATTATGGGTCGTTATAGTTGGTATCAGAGGAAAGGTATAGTCAACCTTTGGAAACTAGGATGTGAAAGCCTTAGTAAGAAACCTAAGGATATGTCTAAACATATAACACAATCTTAGTGTTTTAGAAATTTCCATGAACAACCTATGATAAGACCTTAAGTGTGGAATTTTATTCTTGATTATGTGTTTCTCCTATTATAATTAGTGTTGATCACACTATTCTTCTGGTTGTAGTCAATGGCTGGAACCTAATGGAACCGTGTTAATGCAGAATGCGACGGGAAATGCAATGATTGTTCCCCTGAGCAACCAAACGTTATGGGAGCTGGAATGCAAAATCTTGTTGCCATGCTCACACAACATTATCAAGCTATGAATCATGAATTACTTCCTAATGAGAAAAGGAAGGAGAAACATTCCATCGAATCCTTTAGGGGGCAGCGTCCACCCTCATTCAGCGGTTCTACTGATCCATTAGTGGCTGAACAATGGATCAGTACTACTGAAAAGATATTTTCAGTTCTTCAATATCATGAACATGATAAAGTCATCTTAGCAGTTTATCGTTTGTAAGGTGAAGCTGATCAATGGTGGAATTGTATCAAGAATACGAGGTAGATGGATGAAATTGAGTCCATGGAATGGGATGAGTTCAAGAACTTATTTTTCAATAAGTACTTCCCTAGTATTCTCCGAACAAAGATGGAGAAGTATTTTATTGAACTAAAGAAAAAGGATGATGAATCTGTTGGTACCTACGGATCAAATTTTACAAGACTTTCAAGGTATGATTATGGAATTATTATCCAACCTGAGAGTAAGATCGATCGATTATTTAGTGGATTAAAACAAAGTCTTCGAAGGGTGTTATCCATAAGGGACTTCAATAGTTATGAGGAAATCGTTCGATGTGCTCTCAAGGTTGAGATAGAGATTGGAGTAACCCATCAGTCATATGGGTTTGATTAGAAGTGTAAAATGGAATTCAAAGGAAAATCTAAAGAGCACACTGAAAAGAAGATGAGTATTCCCTTACGCTCATAGTGTGGAATGAAACATGGGGGGAGTTGTCTTAAAGGGATAAGTGAATGTTTCAAATTTGGAAAGGAAGGTCATCGGGATTTTGAATCGCGCATTGATGGGAAGAAGATGTCTAGTGATACGAACAAAGATAAGGCTACACAGAGTGCACCTCCTACACTTCAATGATACAAGTGCAAGGAAATGGGGCATTATGCTAATAAATTCCCTAATCCAAGGGTTGTTGATGATGATCGACATCAACAAACTCTTAAGGCTAAAGACAAAGGAAAGTCACATTCAATTTCTATCAGCGATGTGGAGTACGATAACGAAGTGGTGAAAGGTACAGTTACCATCCACTCTGAAGTAGCAAATGTTTTATTTGATTCCGGATCCACCCACTCTTTTATTTCTGAAGAAGTTTCGAAGGGTATCACCATATTACTTCAAAAATTAGATGTTGAGTTAGCTGCGACAACCCCTAATGGTACAACAGTCGCATCAATAGTTTATAATTCTTCTAAGATTGAAGTTTGTGGGAAAGTACTTCCTGCAAATATTGTTATCCTTCCTATAGTGGAATTTTATGTGATTCTTGGCATGGATTATATTTATTTATATGGAGCTCATATCAATTTACAAATAAGGGAAGTCACATTTCATATTCCAAATCAATCTATGATCGTCTATCGATGCAAGGATGAACATAACCTTCAAGTGGAAATTTCTTCCATCTTGTGGGTCTTGATTCCACTAAATGAAGGTTATTTATATCAAATGGTTTGTGAGAAAATCACGATTAAGAATATTCCCATTGTACGGGAGTTTGACGATGTCTTTCCGGAGGAATTGCTGGGTCTTCCACCAAATCGTGAAGTTGAGTTTTCAATAGAACTCGTACCCGGTTCTTTGCCTATTTCAAAGACACCTTATAGAATGGCCCCAATTGAGTTGTAGGAATTGAAGAAGCAACTCCAAGAGAATATTTATAAGGGATTCATATGCCCTAGTGCATCACCTTGGGGAGCACTTGTTCTATTTTTTAATAAGAAAGATGGATCAATGAGACTCTGCATTGATTATCGAGAACGTAACAAGACCACTATCAAGAAAAAATATCCTCTCCCACGCATTGATGACTTATTTGACCAACTATGTGGAGATCAATACTTTTCCAAGATTGATCTTCATTCAGGGTATCATCAATTAAGGGTCAAAAGGGAGGATATACCAAAGACAGCTTTCCGTAAAAGGTATGGACACTATGAATTTATAGTGATGCCATTTGGTCTTACTAATTCCCCTGCTATCTTCATGGATCTGATGAATAGAGTCCTTAGAGACTATCTTGATTAGTTTGTGGTAGTCTTTATAGACGATATTCTTGTATATTCAAAGACCAAGGAAGAACATGAAGATTACTTGAGAATTATACTGAAGAACCTGAGAAAGGAGAAGCTTTATGCCAAATTTACCAAGTGTGAATTTTGGCTTAAAAAAGATGTATTTTTGGGTCACATAATCTCAAAAGAAGAGATATATGTGAATCCATCAAAAACATAGGTTATCGAAAGATGGTCGAGACCAACAACAGTAACCAAGATTTGAAGTTTTCTTGGTTTGGCTGGATATTATCGACGTTTTGTGAATGATTTTTCACGATTATCTAATCCACTCACCAATTTGACCCGGAAAGGAGTTAAGCTTGTTTGGACAGAGGAATGTGAAGAGAATTTCAAGGAGTTGAAAATAAGGTTATCCAGTGCACCTGTACTCACACTTACTTGTAGTGGAGAAAGGTTTTTGATCTATAGTGATGCATCCAAGAAGGGGCTGTGGTATGTTCTTATGCAAAATGATATGGTGATACCTTATGCCTCACGACTCTTGAAAATCAATGAGCAAAATTACCCAACTCATGATTTGGAGTTAGCTGCGGTAATCTTTGCATTAAATATTTGGAGGCATAATCTTTATGTATAAAGGTGTGATATTTATACTGATCCTAAAAGTTTAAAGTATATTTTCACACAAAAGGAGAAGAATATGTGCCAAAGATGATGGTTGGAGATGATTAAGGATTACGACTGCTCAATTTATTACCACCCTGGGAAAGCAAACAAGGTGGTAGATGCATTAAGTCGACTAGACCATGATATCTTATCCATGAGGAGGATCACAAAAGATCCAATATTTATGGATTTACAAGGGATGGATCTTGGAATTATAATGGAAGGGGAAAAATCATTTCTTTCTCAAATGAATGTTCAACCATATATACATGTGAAGATTAAAGAGGCACAGAATGAAGATGTAGAATTACAAAAGAAGGCGAGAAATGTTCCTAAATTCAACCTTGATTGTGATGGGATAATAAAGTTTAGGAATAGGGTTTTTGTTCCTCCCATCCCAGAATTAAAGAAGGAGCTACTGGATGAGGCTCATAGTTCTTCATTCTCTATTCATCCTGGAAGCACGAAGATGTATAGGGACCTGAAAGAGTACATCTGGTGGGATGGCATGAAAAGAGATGTTGATGAATATGTCTCTCGTTGCTTGGTTTGTCAGCAAGTTAAAGCTGAGAGACAAAAGTCTAAGGGGATGTTACAGCCATTACCCATACCAGAATGGAAATGGGAAAACATCACTACAGACTTTGTCACCAGACTTCCTAAAACATCCAAAGGAAATAATGCTATCTGGGTCATATTTGACCGTCTTACAAATTCTGCACACTTCATTACTATTAGAGAGGATTTCTCTCTGGATCAGCTTGCCAGGATATATGTGAAGGAAGTGGTAAGATTTCATGGAGTACCACTTTCTATTATATCTGATCGGGATCCGAGGTTTACCTCGAAGTTATGGAAAAGTCTTTAGCATACTCTAGATACAGAGTTGATTTTCATCACTGCTTATCATCCTCAGATAGACGGTCAGTCTGAGAGAACAATTCAAACTCTAGAAGATATGTTGAGAGATTGCTCTATGGATTTCAAAGGTGGTTGGGATCAACACCTACCTTTGGTGGAATTTTCTTATAATAATATCATTCACTCTTGTATTCATATGGCTCTTTATGAAGCTCTCTATGGAAAGAAATGCAGGACTCCAACTTGCTGGGATGAAGTTGGGAAAAGAAAGCTATTAGGACATGATCTTGTTGATGAGATGGATGAAAAGGTCAGATCTATTCAACAACACATTAGAGCTGCTCAGAGTCTACAAAAAAGTTATGCCGACAACCGAAGAAAAAACCTAGAGTTTGAAGTGGGTGATAAAGTGTTCTTAGGAATATCTCCATGGAAGAGAGTAATGAGATTTGGAAAGAAGGGAAAGCTGAGCCCGAGATATATCGGTCCTTTAGAAATACAGGATCGTGTTGGGAAGGTAGCTTACCGATTGGCGCTTCCATCGAATCTCTCTCAAGTTCACGATGTGTTCCATGTATCTCTCCTGAGAAAGTAAATACATGATCCTTCACATGTACTCAACTCAGAAGTTGTACCACTGGAGCAAGATCTTTTTTATGTAGGACAGCCAATAGAGATTCTCAATCGTACTGAAAAAGTCCTACGGAACAAGACCACTCGCTTGGTGAAAGTTTTATGGAGGAACCACCAATTATAATAAGCTACATGGGAGCTTGAGGATATGATAAGGGAGAGGTATCCTCATCTGTTTGTTACAAAGTGATGAATTTTGAGGGAGAAATTCATTCTAAGGGGTGTAGAATATAACACCCGAGACTTTTATGAGAAATATTTTATTTTTATATAAATCATCAATGGAATCTTTCACTACACACAACACTAGATTTTCTTGCTTTACACACAATCGTGACCTTCGTCGATAGCTTGCGTCGTACGCAATACCGAGTTTTACTAAACAATTATTTGATATTAAAATATTATTAAAACTAGCCGTTATGAATAGTAATACCCACTTTTTGAAATTTTGTAAATTTTATTTTTCAAAATGGACTTCATTTTTGGATTTGGAATATCGAAATTATCCTAGGGTGAGATTTTGGTATTTTTCTGAAAACTTTCAATTTTTGATGAATAGTGAAAACACTGAGTTACTATTTAAAAACCGACTTTTTATTTAAATAATTATTTATTTTATTTAAATTTATTTTAGGTCAAAATTGATACATAATACCTATATAAGTTCAATGAAATTAATTAGAGTCATTTTATAATAATTTTAGATATATAAAAATTTTATTGAACTTTTCACCGTCTTTTACCCACCTCATAGGAGAATTTCCAAATTCACATAAAACTTAATTGTACCGCTTCTATGAGTGGAATTTTGAAAATCTAGGAGACACGGTTAATATCAAGGGATAAAATTCAGTTCATTGAGATGAAAATAATTTTTGGTGAATAGTAACTTTTTACTTTTTTTACCACAGTTAATAGTAAATAGGGTAATTAAGGGTAAAAATGATATTATTATTACCCTAAAACATGTCCAAACTCTATTGGATAAGTCTAATTCGACCAAAAAAAACCTTAGGAATAAAATATGACCATTTAGTCCCACATGGATTAGATTAGGACATTTATTATTAATTTATTTAAAAAGGGATTAAAATAGTTAAAATCAAAGTTTAATAACTAAACCATTTTTAATATAGGGTTATACATAAGATAAATTCAACTATAAACATTCATTAGAAAGATAAAATGATTTCCTAGATAATGGTATTTTATTTGTAATTTTTATACTTTATATAAGTTAATTTATTTATGACATAGTGATGATGTAGTAATTGTATTATTAATGAAATATTGACATAATTGATGTTATAAATACCCAAATAAATGTAATTTGAATCTTCTTATGAATTAAAATACTTTTATATGTTAATATGACATGTTATTATTGATTTAATTAACTTTTTTCGAACTAATATTTCTGTTATTAGTTTCAAAAAAATCAATTACCAAATAGTGTCAAAATTGACATAAAATAGTTTTCAAAACAAATAGTATATTATTAATTGTTATTTTATTCTTAAAAATATAAGGTTCGGCAAAATTAATTAGATAAAGTTATATATATTAATAATAAACAACTTGTGGTTTTTGTTGGCTTTTTATAGTAAGTTTATAAACATTTTAGTGTAGGAAAACAAGAAGATACGGTAAAAGTTAAATTATCTAACTTAAAGTTAAATCTAAATGATAAGGTTAAAATAGAAATATAAACTTGTATAAATTCTATGTGATGATAGTATTTCGACCCATACCCACCTTATCTTCGAAATAAATAAATTTGGAGCTATTAAAAAACGAATATGACTTTATAATAAAATAATATTGTTAGTTTTTCCAAAGGTGCCCCTCTCCTCCCTTATAAAAGGGAACCTCCTCCCTCTCTTCCTCACACCACTTTGAGCCTTCAAGCTCATCCAAACCCTGAAATATTCTCTATTAAATTTCCCTAGAAACATCCTAGAGGTATTTTTTTTCTTCAAATACCAATTTTAGTGCCCTAAAAGGAGGTCTCAAAGAGGTGCTTCAAAGAAGAGGTAATGTCTGTTACCAATTCTCTCAACTTTATTTCTTCTTCCACTTCTTCTTATTTAGCTGTTTAATTATGAAGTAATAACATACGTATCACTCATATAATGATATGTTATTATAAGTATGAAAAAACCCAATTTCACTATCTTTCCATCCTACGGAAAACGAAATCACCGCGTGTGCGTACGTATGGAATACTGCTTCCACGTCGTGGTGTAATCTATTTTCCACCACCACCTTACATGGATGGGTATAATGGTATAAAGAATTAATATATATGATTATTGTAAAGTGATATTGATTCTGAAATATTATACATATACTCCAATACAATTCCACGATCATAGGAATGATATCATCGCTCGTGCGTACATACGGAATACCATCTCCATGAAGTGATGCGACTCGTTCTACATGATCATCATTTCCTAATGACTATATAAATGAATTGAATGAATGAATATGATATATATTACACTAATTCCATTATGTAAATGAGGTATCTATAACCTAAAAATAAGAATAAGAATTTATTCGACAAAACACGCATAAGGACAAAAAGTAATAAACACCCGAATAACAAGTAGCAATGAAATATTACTAATAAGAAGCTAATAATATGACCATATATGATATCATAAAAATAGGTATGATTATTTAATAAGTCAATGAAATTATTTTAATCATTATACAGGAGGTTTAGACACTTACGAATCAAATCAGACCTAAGGTAAGGGAAAATATCACAATCTCATTTTTATCTGAGATTATTTATACTTTGGTATTCACTGGGGTGTATTTTATCATCCACATCCATGTTTCCTCAATATGTAATATTATTTCCATCCACCTAAAATTTTTTAAATCCAATTTTACCCTTAGGTGAGTTTTTAGTAAAATATATGAAAGGAATCTTTTGTCATTTTTCGTACGAGGTACTTTTTGACTTTTCCGACAAAAGTACGAGAAGAATGTTTTTTTAACTGATACGGCATGAATGGATTTTTAGAACATTATTTCCATGAATCTTCCTTTACAAGTTTTCAAGTTTATTTTTAATCAACTTCTTTTAGTTCAAAATTATATGACATGTTAAGAAATGAAAATGTTTTTGAAGTAGAAAAGATATTTTTCTCACGAATGCAGTTCAAGTGTTTTATCAAAATTATTTTCAATATAAGATAATATAGGGTTCTGTTTCTATCCCTATTTTCACATTGTTTTGATTATTTATGATTGAATTATTTTTATTATGTCCTTTTGTCTTATATGGATTATGTTATGATGGCATGATGATTAAGAATCCCATTTTCATTACATGGGTTATGCTATGATGTATGATTTATGATTTGTGGAACACAAAAGAATGGTATCATTATGAGTGGGTGGGAACTATATCTCAATCCAATGCATTGGGTAATGATTTATATCTCAAGAGATAGACATGGATGGAATGATAGGTTAATCCGGTTCAGTGAAACAGGACTGAAATGAGGAGTGAACTCGGTTCAGAAATGGACTTTGTCCACTATGATAGTCTTGATAATGAGTCTTGACTACTATGAAATGATTCTCTATGATTATATGTGTATGCCAGAAAGTTTCATGTTTTAATTTATGATTATTGGGATTACATTTCACTACTATTATTTATTCCGTGTTATGAAATTATGATCTCTTTTGAAGGTCAATATTTCCAAAATGATATGTTCTTATGAATATAATGTGATTGATGTTTCTTTTGTTTACCCTTACTGAGCATTTGAGCTCACCCTTTTGTATGTTTTCTTTCCCCAGGTCAGGAAGAAGGTTATTAAGTAGGATATGCCAAAAAGGGACTCTAGATATGATGAAATAAATGGGAGACAACGTAAATGATTTATGAACCAGTTGTTTATGTTTCCCAGTTTCTAAAGACAATTTACCTATACGGTCCTTTCATGGTTTTGTTATATGTTGTAATAAGTGTAGGTAAATTTTGAAGTATTAAAAATGTATGTAAAGTATGGGTCATTATAGGTAGCTTACATTGGGTGTGTCTTTGGTTGTATGACATTGATTGAATGATCAAGATATTTTTTGTTTAATTTTAATGGTTATGATGACTTAGGCCCTATTGAATATGATGGTAGTATCTTTATTAAATCCATCAAAATATTGATTAAATGTAATTCCTTGTATTAAGTCCAACAAAAAACAAAGAAGGAAATGATTATGACATGAAGTGTTAATTTTTCCTTATGATATATCATGAGACAAATTTATTATATTACATAGTGCATGTTCATAGAAGGTTTTATTTTCCCTGACTATGCCTTATCTACTTTGGGGCCTTGGTGCGCAAATAGTCTCCACTCTTGGTTTATGAGAAAAATAACTGCAATCAAGATAAGGGTCCTGAGGGTCACATAATAAGCATATTAAATAGTACTATATATTCTAAATGAACAGGAATTTAGGACCATGTTGGACCCACCATGGGTTCGGCTTGTTTATTAGTTTGACTGATAGTGAGGAAATAAGTAATTTCAATATATAAATATATATATTTACTAAGTGTTTGGGGGTACAATTATTTTCAAACAGACACACACACACACCACACACATAGATCAGAAAGGCATTCCATAGGCCCCAAGGGGATGACCCACTCCTAAAGTATGTGATAAAATTTAAATAACATTTATTGAATAATTACTAAATCATTTAGTATCATCAAGGAATTATTTTAAATGTTTAAGATGCATGTGGTCATAATTAAAATTTTGGGACTTCAAACCTACCTATATACTACTTGATATGCCTAAATTAGATAGAGAATTCATTCCATATAATTTGAGAACCTCTCCAAATTATTTTTCAAATTATAGAGCGAGGAAGAAGAGATCTGGGCACCCTAATGCAAGATCTTCATTCTCGATTGAAGGAACGATGCTCAGGTGATCTCAAGGATGTATAAAGCATCTTTGATTTTGTATGCTTGGAACTAAAAATAGAATATTGCTATGACAATAGGTTCTTGAGTTTTGTGTAGATGATCCTAAGGGATCCAAAATTGGTTCCTACAAGAAATAATAAACTGCAGTTAGAAAATACATGTTCGATCAAAATTGGATGATGTATGATTTTGATTTATTTTTTCATTTATAATACCTAGTGATTAATTATTTTAAAAATGATCTATGGATGAATTTAGGCTAGGGTATACCGTATTTGATGTTTTGAAATAATTATTGAAATTTATATTTAAAAATATAAATTTTCACAATTTTTCAAGATCTAGATTCCATCACTCATTAAAAAATAAATATTTGAGAGAGGAAGAAACCACCCAAAGTTGTCAAGAAATATTTATATGGGTTAATGTTTGAGAATACCTACCCATCAGGTTCTAATGAAAGTTAAGAAGAACATTACATGAATTTATAAGGAAATTTTGTTATGTCACAATATTTAGGTGACCTCAAAAATATAGATAAGGGCTCAATATTTAGTTTACTAGATGTATAAAAAGGCTAATGTGTGAGTACACTAGATGAAGTAGAATTTATAGTCAAAGACCTATTCAAATTTGAGAATCTTGATGGATGTAAAGAGATAGTATAAAAAATATTTAGTAATGAGGCTTAGTGTGTAGAATTCACATTGTGGGTTGAGGATAAAAACATTTGACCCTACTTGTAATTGATATTAATATTATTATTAGAAATTTCAGGACATGAAGTGTCTCAACAAATCATGGAGTCTGTTCTCAGATTGAGGTTGAAACTTGTAAAAATATATGTGTGCTATTATTTACTTTCAAGATATACATTTTATATCAATACAAGTGATATGGGTGAATTTAAAATATCTATACATCCTAAATGATGATTGATTTTTTATCAAATTAAAGGAAACATGAAATTTATGTTAAACATAATCCATAAAAATCTGGTCACCCATGATTCATCCCTCTCATGTTTACACCATGAACCCTTTATACTATCATTTTCAAGCATATTATTCATTCTAATCAATAATAAAAACACAATAAATAGATATCACACTATTTATCCAATAAAAAATCAATAATAAGAATATCCACCTGAAATCACAAAACCCTTTCGATTACAGTTTCAATTTCAGTTATTATCACTATTAAGTTGATCCCCCCATTACCAAAATATTATGAAGTTTTATAATCTCACACATGCACATAAAACAAAAGGATAAGTAACAAATAACCTAATTTTATTATAAGCTCAACGTTACCCAAGAATGAATGAATGAATACAAATAAAACACCATTTTACTCAAAGGGAATTAATATTGGAACCTATTGAAATGACCAAACCCACTGGGGTCCTTATAGATAGAAGAAAAATAGGTTCCTATAATCCCATGCATGCCTCTAATAGGTTAGCAGATGGAAATAAGTTCCAATAAGGCATAACAATATTAGGAGGCCTTTTCCTAATATACCTGTACTCTCACACCCAAAAATCTCTATGAAATTTCATTGAGGAATATAATTTATAGATTTTAACATATAGAGATTAACCATTCATGAAAAAAACTATAAATAATACATCAGCGAACAAAAAAATAAAAATGAATTGTAAGAGGGGAAAATACATGCCAAACCAGAAATGAGGTCTTGAAATGAAAATAAAATTGCAATAAAAAAATAGCTAATAGTGCACAACTCCTGATCTCCAAGACCAACCACTGTACATATCCTTTGCACCCGAGTATCCATATTCCTTATGAAATCACCATCAATATTTATTTCTTATGCATAATACAGGACACATTCAGGAAAATCCCATATAAGGGTGAGTAGATACATACCTAGTAGGATTCCCTAGAAAATTGAAAGGGAGTGATATAGAGATAAAATAAAAGGTTTTCTCAACCCAACAAAGGCATGTCAATCGAAAACTAATATAATATCCATAATCATCAAAATATGCTCAACATGAAACCATAACGAGATAGAAAGGGGATCTCCATCTCCACGACCCAACTAAGAAAAATTAGACTGCCTGCATTTCTAAAGTTCCATCTCTGATTCCCACCATCATGAAAAAAATCTCATAAGAAGACGTGTTAAGGGACCCACACCTAAAAACTACACACTGCATCTGAGGGATCCATGACTCTATACCATAATTCATACATAAACTCACTATAGTATGGGTGGAGGGGCCCACACCCCACAACTATGCTCTAGAGCCAAGGGAGCCACAACTCATATAGATGATCCGCACACCGTTGGAGTTTGACGATGGAGGAGTACATTTCTATGTAGATGTAAGGGGAGTACATAATCAACATGTTTAAATAATATGGGTAACCTGAGACATGGTACGACATAAGCGTACTAAACCCGTAGATAGAGAAGCCACACCCTAGTGTGATGGTGGAGTACTAACCCTATATGTATAATGAAAATTGGGAACCTACACCCTAGTGGGATAGGGGGTTACTGACCTTATAGATAGAGAACCTACACCATGGTGTGATATGGGAGTACTAACCCTATCTGTATGATGAATATGGGGAACCCATAGCCTGGTGTGACATGGTAGTACTAACCTCAACATATCACTGATGATAAAACCAAATCGAATCCATCAATGAGTGTCTCCTAAGAATAGTCCCACTCAAAACACATTTCATAATATCTCATAATCCAGAATGAAGGTCACTGTCACACACTATGTGGAAAAATACTCATGGTAGGCTACTCGCGGGCAAAAACCCTAGTCCAAATGAAGGATATACAAGAGGAAGAATTTCTAGAGGGAAGTACATGGTGTGTCTGTCCAAACTCCCGATGAATTCCTGAGGCTCATAATTAGTCTAATGGTCTAAATGAAAAATCCATTGATACATTTTCACAAAAATGTTCATGAATGAAAAACTGATTACACCATTATGATCATCATAGGAAAACAATCAAGATAGGATAATTACTTTACCAAATCATACACCTAGTGAAAAAACTCATTTTTCAAGAATATGTATGTACATCACATTGTGGAGGTGAGCCATAAGTCAAAATTTGGTACCCAATATTTTTCTTGAATCAGCTATCTCAAATTTAGGGCCATGATGCACAGACAGATTGTCAATCTGATGTCCTATGAAATATTTACTTCTGAAATAAGATAATAATAATAATATTGTTTAAAAATATATAAAAAAGGGATTATTATTATTATTATTATTATTATTATTATATAATGATAAAGGAATTCGGTAAAAGTTTTCCCTACCATATTCACACATGGTTGCACATAGGATGCCCCTTCCTCTCACAAAGTGGCACCCCATTCCGTCTATCAATTAATAATAATAATTATTATTATAAAATTTTCAGAATTATTTTATATATATACCATGATGGCAGGGGATTCTCATGGGTGAAGAGCACAACTCCCCACTCGTCATGTGATTCTTTTTCACCTGTCTTCTTATACCATCAATTTATTATCATCATTAATATATATTTTTAATTATTCTTCCATTTCAACTATAGTCATTGATATTCATGTGGATATTTTTCTGCACTTATTTCACATTGAGCACTACCCTCACCCAATATTTTCACCACCACCACACTATTTGTCACCATAGATGGATTTATTAGTGTAGAACCAGTGATAACGATGACTGACCTCTCCTTGTATATCCTAATCACTATATGCCAATGAGCCCAAGAATTCATGATATCCAGTGAATCTAGCTCACCAACCACTGATACCCAATCCAAATTCAGGTTCTCATCATCTTCGCAACACCTTTTCCATGTATACTAAATTCAAATACTAAATTAGGACTATAATCCATTGATTCAAAGATCAAATTCACAACAATTGATATTCCCAAATATCATTGAATCACCAATTAATCGATCAGTGACAATGAGCACCAAGAATAGAGGGAGAAAGTAATAATACAAAAATTTACAATCAAAAAAAGTCCATGATCATTTTGACATATTCGATAGAATCCAACTACTTGGGGTCTATCAAGTCTTGAGAATCCATAAGGATAAATCAATATCAAATTCCTTTATTTAGGAAGTCAAAAATGAATCATTTGAAAACAAAAATATCAATCCATGAATTAATTTGGAAAATGAATAATTCACGTTCATATAAAAGTTTACATAGGAATAAAACCAGAAATGAAATTTCCTATATTGATAATGGATCGATCATTGATGAAGAATTTTTTTGCTAGCGGTGAAGGTGAGAATTCCTATACATTTTTCATCTGTCTCAAAATTATCCTCGATCGGTCCTTTGTGGATCCACATTTTGGATGCAGCAACACAATCACTCTCTTACTTGTCTATACTAAACTAGGGTTATACAATTAAACCTAATTATTTCTCATAGAAATAGTTAAATAGAGGGCTAGAATTAGATTTTCCCATTAAATGAAATAAATAAATAAATTCATTTAACATACCGGAACAATGGTGTCCCTCAACCATACATCCAATTCCAACCAACTTTTAGTCATGACTAGGGTAAAACGCATATAGAAAACTCATTTATAGCATCAAAATTTGGATCCAAGACTCTATTTAGGGGTTATTTCGTTATTTAAAAACAAATTCACGGCAATGATATTAGTATATTTAATATTTTTATAATAACAATACGAGGAACATGGGGCCTTGGAATCTACTAGAATCTTAGTATCTAGATCTGAAAATATTCCTCGGATAATTCCAAAGTCTTACTCAGCAAATCTAATTCTAGCACATTATTCAACCTTTAAGGATTTGTGTCCACAAAAATCAAAATATAAAAAAAAGTGGGTATACTGAAACCACATTTGGATATCCCACTCTTAGGATCTCTCCAACATGGTACCATGATATCTACCAATACACACCTTGGGGAAAAATTTTCCCATAATGGGTCTTCCCAATCCAGTGCACAACGATCACCCGTCACCTTGAAAGGCATCTCCACAGCCCACACCCAGCTCATCTAGGATGATACTGTGCAATGCGTTATACATGAATCCAATTATATATGAAAATTGGAAACACCCAACTCCAATTCTAACTTTATTCATAGGTTCAAGAGGACACCACATTGATGAAATGAAACAATAAATGGAAAAAGGGCCTACGATCCTTAGAGGTAGCCTACCATCCCTCCAAATCCACATGATCCTCAGCATGATGAGATATCTCAGAACAGATGAGCTCCTCATCAAACTCCAAATTCCCCCATCATGAGTTTCTAAAGGACTCATGATTCTTTCCAAACAATTATCATCATCCCCTAGATTAACTACACCCCTTTCATAAACATTACTGGAACCATCCATATGTCTAAAGGTGCTGACTCCCACTAGATTCAACCAATGTAATGGTGACCTACAAGGTCCCCCATATATGGTCTCAAATGGTTCTTCACCGATGGTGGAGTGATAAATGCTCTGATATGAACTCCACTGATGGTAGGAGACCCTTCGAGATATGTCCCAAAGCTAACATGGAATTCCAAATCATGTTATCTAGTACATGAATGGTCCACTCTCCTAGTCCATCTATTTCGGGTAGAAATACTTTGTTCAAGAATAAATGAGTCCCAAATTCCTCCTAAATCCTCTCCATAATCATGATTTGAAGTGAGAATCATGTTCTGAATGATCATATAGGGAATTATAGAAATCTAAATTACCTCCTAGACAAATAGGAATCCCAAAAATTCTGGTAAACTCTATTCTCAAATGAGTGTGATGTGGGTTTACCTAGTGAATCAATGTACAATCAGTCAAGAAGAATCATTAACTCTCAACAATTATGGAATCCCCATCATGAGAACCCCCAAAATTCCATTTGATTTTAACTTACAACCAACACCTTGGTCTCCACCCACAAGATGGTGAGATGACAAGAGTTAAACTAAAGGAAAATATATAACATTATTGGACACCAAACCCAAATCCATTGGATATCAATACAACAACCCTTCTCCTCGGTGCACTACTAAGTGAAAAAAACATTCTCAATACATTTTACCAAAAAATTATTATTTCCACCGACTATCATTGAATAAGAATTTCATGCTCCCCACCTTTAGGAAATCCATTTTGAATGTATCCATTGGATATCTGGTCACACAAGATATCCCCATCAATATCCCCATGTTTTTCTAACTAAATTGATAAATAAGTAGAAGGGTAACAACCATCTACTAAATGTATACAGAACCATACTTACCCACATGGGTCAACTGTATAGAGGTTTACTCTTCCATCACCTCGCTCGAAAATAGTTGATGGAAAACCACATTGTGAGCTTCTACTTCAATGAACATGACTTGGGGTGGCTCTAAAGATCACACCACATAAACCTATGTATGGTCCACTATAAATCCCATGTTTGAGAAGACATATCCTAAGAAGTTGATCGTAGAATCTAGTACAAACCCCATGAGATATTCCATACCACTAGCACTCCCAAAACATGTCTAGATCCATCCTGTAATGTCTTGTGTTCTCTAAATATGATTATGAGGAAATGGGGGAACCATCATAGAAGACTACCATGAATTGATCAAATAAAGGTTAAGGATCTAGCTCAAAAGTATTACAAACATTAATGGGGAATTCAAGATTCCAAAGGGTACCAACAAGAACTCAAATACACCACAATGGATCTTGGAATCCATTCTTGGTACATCCACCTTTCGATCCTGGAGATGGTGATAACCTATACCGAGGTCAGACAACAAGATCCACTTCACCTCCATCCCCTAGGTGAAGAGGTCATTGATTCTCAATAGTGGATACTCCTCCCAGATACTAACCTGGCTTGAGTGACACTAATCCACACATGACCTCTATCTCTCACCCACATATTATGGGGAAAATAGGGATGACAATGGAAAAAAACTCGGTCTTGCAAGGCCCCCACTCTACAAACATCTCTAACCGCACCTCTATCTCTCATAGATACATGGGGCCATCCAATATACTAACACAAATATCAGGATTTCCCTGGTTAAATTACATATATAAAATAAACTCTCTATAAATAGGTGAACCTCAAACATCCACAATATAGATTCCTTCATACTCCTCCACCATCTTTGAAAACTAAAATCTCATTGAATCTCCTTTTATATGGTTAATACTAGACAACTGATAAGGAAGTGGTTGTAACCTTATTTTAATGACATTATCTTTCCCTGAATAGGGATCACTACTTATTAAAGAATGAAAAATCCATCCAAAAAATGGTAGATCTATTATACACACTGCTAATAATATTTTGATCATGGATGTTAAAAAACCAACCCATACCATGGAAAACATCATAGGTTCCCCCCTATACCAATAATCATTCATTCAAGGACCTATCTCATCATAGAGTTGGGTTACATTGTCGATAGAAATGTGTGATCACTCATCCTCTATATAAGATCCGCCAGCCCAAGGTTCAATAAATAAGGCATTCATTAATACTCTTTGGTCTCAAATAGGGGATATGTACATGGAAGTGTGTTTTGTGGCCTCAGTATGTAACTACATTTGGAGTGGTTGAGACAAATGTCATACCCTAAACCACACACAAATCCATTAAGCCACATGCTCCGACCACCTAATGCAATCTGTTCCCTTACCCACCTACTCACCACAACCATGGATTTCTACGTTTCCATAGCACATAAAAACTAAATCAGACATATAGGAAAATGTAACTCATTTTCTGTACCTCAACACTATCATCTTTGGACATTGAATCACCCTCATAATTTAGAACCGCATCATAAGAATGCATCTTGCTGAGGTAAGTGTACCTATTTCTTGAATTTTTGAATCCAGATCGAATATCGACAACACATGGTTTTACTAATGCCTTATGACACCATATAAGAGTCACTTTGAATATACCCCCATCAGGAGGGGTCCTATCGAAGTAGGAAATTCACACCACAGGCTTGAACAAGTCCTCTATCACATGAGAAGGGAGACTGTTGGATAACCCAGAAAATTGGTTCACCCTGCACATATAAAGACCTCAATGCATACTCAACATATGTTCATCATCCCTAAGAACCTAAAAAGAAAAAATATTCTCCATGAATAAGACTAGTGGCCCACTTAACCGCCTAATCATTTTAGGTCCTCACATGACGAAAATCCCAAACCACAACCTTAAGTAAATATTTTACTATCTAAGGTTGTGTCTCTTTATAAAACCTCTTAAGGATTCATCTCTTGAGTTCATGTAATGTGCTAAGCCTAAGTGTATTATCATTATATCCAGCTAGAGATATTGACTAATCAACACACGGACGATCATGTGCCTGATCCAAAAAAGGGTCCACATGCCACTCAGTAGGTGGTATCACTAATATGTTCCCACTTGGAGAAAACAACCCTTATGTGGGTCAATGAACTAAGGAATCATTTCTCAACTAGTTATCATCATGACACTATCTCAATGTCATATCTAGATGTCATGGTGGAATAATATTCAAAGTTATCAAGACATGGAATGGTGAAATAGAATATATAGGGAGAATACTCAATAACTGCAGTCAAAATGAACTAATTATTTATGATACATGCACCACGTTCCTTGTAATCAATTTTTCAGTGAGATAATTAAATTAAAAGGTAGTTAGACTCCTGATGTATGGATATATCAACTTCCGCACCAACACTAGGTTCCTTAGCCTAAAATTAATACAAGAGACACTTCGAAATTGTTTACCAAAGTTCCCAACCAATCCTCACAAGAGGGAAACTCCAAACATCATCCTGGGGACCAACCACATATTATAATAATATATAATGGCCTAACCCACTAGGGCCTGCCTGGTTGGAAAAAGCATGATACACCACAACCCCAATCCAACCTCCAATAGGTCAGGGATTCGAGACAAGCACAACAAAGGAATAAATATAATGGTAGGATTTTGAATAATGTATCTATATTCTTGTATCCAACCATATCTATGTAATATTTAATGGGAATATAATGTAATGATTGTAACATCTAGAGATAAACCATGCATGGAATAAACACTATGGAATACATCATAGTACAATAGAATACAACCAAAGTGTAAAGTGTCAAAATATATTCCCCACTAGAAATGAATTCCCAACCTAAAAACAATTAGAATAGGAAAAATAGTTGAGAGAGACCGACTCCTGATCTCTAGGCCCAATGACTGTATGTGGCCTATAAACCAGAGTATCCCTACGATCCCTTAAATCACCATCCATCTATCCATTTTCTACATAAGAAATTACACTTTCTGGAAAATACCATGCATGGGTGAGTATATAAATACTCTATAGGATGCCTTGATATCCGAAAGAGAGAGATAGTGAGTTACAATAGAATAAAAAATCATCCCAACAAAGGAAAGTTGATTAGAAACTGAGAAAATAGCCATAAATATCTAGATATTCTCAATAAGAAACCCAAATGAGAGAGAAATGGGATCTCCATCTCTATAAACCACCAAATAACAATGAGTCTGCCTACAAATCCAAAGGTCTAGATCTGATGCATAGAATCTTTCAAAACTCTATAAGAAACCGTGTGGAGGGGCCTCCACATCATCACTATGCACTAAAGTCAAGGGAACTACAAATATGAACCATTCTTCTCATGTAACATCAACAGAGTAAGAGTAGAAGGTAATGCACCCCGAAACTATGCTCCATAGCTGAGGGATCCACAACTCTGATGGAGGACCTGCACACTATCGGATCTTGAATAAGGGGTAGTTCCACTCTATAGGCCATGAAATAATGTACTATAGTAGTAAGGGGAGTAATGAATCTACCTATGCAATGAATACGGGGAACCAAAATGATAGTGTGATAGTGGATAACTTACACCATAGATATATAACTAACTCCCTAGTATGACATGGGAGTATTAACCCTATCTTTATAAAGAATATGGAGAACATGTTCCCGGGTGTGATAGGGTACTACTGAACCCATAGATATAGAACCCGCACATTGGTTTGAGAGGGGAGTGATGAAAATATCTGTATAATGAATATGGGGACCCTGTTCCCTATTGCTATATGGATTAATGACCCCGAAATATCTATGATGGCCACACCTCATCACTTCCATCATCGAGCATTTCCTACCGAATCCTCCCACTTAGAACACCTCACATCATATCATATAATCTATATAAAAGGTCACCATTGTTTTTGATATAGAAAACTACTCATGATAGGAAACTCTTAGACAAAATTACAAGTCCAAATAAAGGTGATAAAAGGAGGAAACATTTTTCAAGGGAAGTACATGATGTGTTTGGACAAATGTCTGATGAATTCATAGAGATTGTCATCAGTCTTATGGGTTAGATTAGAAATCCACTAATACATCACTACAAATATCCATGAATGACCAAACCGATCATGATGTTGTGATCTTCATTGGAAAAAATTTGGCATATTCTATTTACTTTCCCAAATCGAAAAATTGTTGAGAAAATATATTTTCCAATAACACTTTCTTACATTTCTTTGTGGGACTATGTCATGAGTCAAAATTAGGTACATAATATTGGTCCTGAATTGGTCATCCCAAATTAAGGTCATGATACCACTGATGGTTCGTTGGTCTAATGTTTTATGAAAGAGTTATGATCAAAACTAGATAATAATAATAATAATAATAATAATAATAATATATCATTGTAATGGATTTGTGAAAATTCCCACTTACAATATCTTTGTTGGGTCACGCATAGGAGGCCCCTTACTCCCTCAAAGTGGTCCCCACTCCCTCTCTCAAATAATAATATTAATTTTAATAAAAAATTTATCATTATCATTATCATATATATTCCAATATGGTAGAGGATTCCCATAGGTGAAGCACAATTCTCCCTACCCTTTAAATTATTCTTTTCACACTTCCTACTACATCATCAATTTATTGTCATTATGAATACATTTTTTAATTATTCTTCTTATTCAAAATTAGTCTTATATATGACCACATATATTTTACTCCACTAATTTAACCTGGAGCACTTCCCTCACCCAGGACTATCACCACCAACATGTTAGTTTCCATCATGGATTGATTTTTCTGCACAACCCCAGTTGCAAGGATAGACAACCTCACATGCTCCATCCCACTCACTGCACACCAATCGGCCAATACTGCCATGATATCTAATCAATCCATCTCAAAAACCATTGATACAAGATCCAAATTTGAGTTCCCATCATATCCACCACACCCCTATCACATCTCTAAAATTCTAATCTTAATTCATGATCATGAACCATTGTTCAAAATAATGAATGGCTAATGATCGGTATTCCCAAATGACATCGAATAATTGATAAACCAATTACTGATGATGAATTCCATGAATAGAGGGAGAAAGGCACAAACCTTAATGTTACAATCGAATGAAGGTTTTATTTGTTGGGATATATTTAACAGAATCCAATGAATGATGGATCATCAGATCATGATAATTAGTAAGGATAAATAAATCTAAAATTCATAGATTTAGGAAGTGAGAATTAGCCGTTAGAAAACTAATAAATATAAGAACAATAATTAATTTGTAAAATGATTATTTTTTTTCATATAAAACTTTAATTGGGAAAAAAACACAATGAAAATGTCATACCTCAATAATGGATCAATCATTGATGAAGAAAATTTCCCCTAGATATGAAGGTGATGATCCTACAACATTTGTTGTTCATCTCATGACTACGCTCGATCAGTTTGTTGTTGATACTTATTCCCAATCTTCCAATGCCATCAATCTACTCCTCCCCTCATATCTAAAAGGGTTATGAGGGTTACTTTGAGGATTTTACATAGAATCACATAAATATAGGGAGAGTTTTATCTATTAAATTAACTAATTTATTAACATAATTAATTCACTTAATGTACCTTCCTATGGTCTCCATCATCCGAACATCCGATGTCAATCAACGTTATGTCACACCTTGGGTAAACCCGAAGTTCCAATCTCAACTAAGGTCTGAAATTTTTGAGACAAGACTCTATTTGGGGTATATTTTATTGTAAAAAAACTATCCATTTTTGATATTAATATATTTAATATTTTTATAATACCAATTTAGGTCTCACCAGACCTCAGAATCTCACACTGTATTGGCAACTAGATCAAAAATTATTCCTTGGAATATTACAACTTATTAATAAAAAACTAGATTCACTACACCTATCCACAACATTACATCATCATTACAAGATTGATTCTCATCCCAAAGCAGTAAAAATTTACTAAAATGATACCTAAGAAAGAAATAAAATAAGGAATATGATGATAATAGGATAAGATATTGTACCTTGATCCACAACACTTCAATATAACGATCTAAGGTTTTTATAATTTCATGGAAAGTTGATGGATGGTGGTGAGAGGGACAAATATTGGCTAGGGTTTCAGTTATGATATTAGAAATTGAACCAATGAAGTAAAATACCTCTATTTGTAGAGGGAGCCCAAAAAATACAATATGGCATAGTGACCTCTCCCTATGATGTGATGAATCCAATCAAAGAGAGATATGGTTTTCATAATGTTTTAAATGAGTTAAGTCACTGTTTTTCATGTGTTTTAAAAAAAATATAAAAACTTTGATCAAAACTATTTCTTTCACCACGATGTGAGGCAAGGTCTTTCAGTTTCTCAACATGCCACCATGGCCTCCAAAACAGAATAGGAAAAGACAAATCTCTGTTTTGAATTACCAAACCAAGAGCTTTATTGTAATGAGATCCAATGCATCATTTCACCCTCCTTCATGTGACTTGACTCTTCCATGGATCCATAATCCATCATTCCCAAAACAAGGTATTTTGAGGGTCCTTGTTTCATATTGGATGAAATAGAAAAATACCACACCCAACAATATTGTAATTTTAGTGGTGCATGTTCCAGACATTGAGAAAACCTAAGGAATCTAGTGGAACCACACCCTCTACTATGTATTGACGCTCCTCCATATTTATCACAAAAGAAAATATGAGAAAAAATGACTCCCAAAACGTCCATCAAAGCTGATTTAGTCACATTGGTTCACCCAACACCACACATCTATCTCAAAACAACCAATGGATTAATAGACCAAAAAAAGACCACATCACACTAAATACTCTAAATTTTCTCTCAATGGTCATCACCATGCCCACTGCTATGGTGTGGTGACCCTTAAAGTGGGTAAAACTAAACACTCACCTCTGAAAAACCTAAATAATTACTATTAAAATCCCCAAGACCTAGTTAAATGCATCAGGAGATATCTATACATTAAAGATCTTATATTAGATAACTCTCAAAAAATTACCACCCTTGATAATTAAAAATAAAACATGGGAAAGAATGAAAGGGGGTTGAGATAACCACCTAATGATATAACTCTCAAGGATATTTCAAAAACAAAAACTAATAACAAAATATGATGCAAGATCATACAATAACATGACACCAATGACCATATAATAAAATATAAAAATTTCAATCAAATCATGTCAAAAAAGATCAAACATCAAACATCTCAGGATATTGAAAATTCTCCTGTGACTCCTTCACCCATGAATAATCCTTCAAGCCTCCAATACATCATAGTATATGAATAAAGGGGATAACACAACCTATAAGCACCTTATACCAATAGTACTGGGTCACAATAGATCACCCCTCAAAGGTTACATCATCTTCAACATCCATCTCCCCCAAATCAATGATGTGGAAATTATCATGAAGATACAAGTGAAACTGTGAAACAAGAAGGAAATCATATATTTGCCACATCTATGAGGGTAGTGATAACGAATGATAAATTTCTACAAAATGTTCAAAAACCTATAAAGGTCTAATAAATAGGGGATAAATCTCATGCCCTTTAATCAATCCTTCACTACACATGATGTGGTGTTACATTTAAGTAGACAATATCTCAAACATCTAACTACAAAAGCTACATACTATGATCAAAGATGGATTTATGATGATATTTTGCTATATTCATTCAGTCAAAGATCACTGAACCTTATTTATTTTTCTCTTCACCATTTCTGGTCTTAGAATCATAGACTCTCAAACCACAGTCCAACAAAAAAAGTCCAGAAAGGCCGGCCATACAACACCTAAAAAAGAGCTATACCAATAGTGGTGTAATAACTATTATTGTAAGAAAACATCATGATGGGTAGTTGGCTCACCCAAAAATATTTAAAATCCATAATGAATTTTTGTAACTTGTCCTGTAGAATATGGAATGTTAACTTTTAGTGACCAACCATATGAATATGAAGAGCGGTCATAAGGAATGATTGAGATCCAAAATCCTACTGGTGACATCTACAAACCTTGGAGGTGAACCACGAGTAAATATCAAAGTTGAAAAAATTTAGAACCCCATGGAGCCTTTCCCCCTCCTCTAGGTAATACATTAACATAACCTCCATTAATTTTGACTCATTAGTTTCTAAGAAGTGATATAAAATCATTAAGAGACAGAAAATCGCTTATATGACCTCATAACACCAATGATCTTGAGGCATCCGGATGATGAATCCCATCAAGAATTCCTCCCACCTCAACTAGAGGATATATAATTTCTAATGCACCCCACCAAGAACATGGTTCTCAAACATCACCCTTTGGTAAACAAATACTCTATAACCAATGTTTTCATGAAATACCACCATAATAGAACTTGCAAGGCCAAATACATATTATCCACACAAAGATGTATTGCCAATGGAAAACTAAGGAACAAAGAAAGGATAACATCATGAATAAATAAAGTAATGAAGATCCTACCTTGAAAAAACACTAAATTGTGATAATCCTTAGACCATCCCTCAGGAGAATCAATACAAATAACTTGATATCGCCATAACTCCACCTCAAAATCCCCTAGAAAGGACTCCTCCTCTTACTACACTAGATATTAATACACTATTATTTAACAAAAACACTATCAATAATCATCTAATCCCATATCATGGTGTTTGGAAAAGAGTTCCTCCATTATAAATTCCTCCAGACTCATGCATGATATCACTTCACAGCATCCTACTCAAAGAATAAACCACAGAATTTACTTTACCCAATGTATATGAAATATTAATTTCATAATCCTATAATAATTCCATCCAAAATCGATGAAATATGTTCAAATTGTACAAGATAAAGGCATATCTTAGGCTCTTGTGATCTTTAAAGACCACAAATCACTCACTATTGAGGTAATTCCACCACAAATTCAGAGAAAAAGAACCTCAAGGTTATGGGTATTATAATTATATTCTTGATGTTGTAACTTTGGAGAACCATAATAGATTACCACCCTCTACTATAATTGAACACATACTAGTGAAATACATGAAGCATCACAACAATCCTTGAACAAAACACCCTACTTTGGAAACTAAATAACTAGAGAAAATACCAACCTCTACTTCAAATAAAAAATATTATCCCACCACTGGTCAGCATATAAAAATTCATGATCCTTACTAGTTAATTATATCATAGGAGTTACAATATGATAGATGTTGGGTATGATCCTACTTTAATAACTAGTGAGACCAAGGAAACACTACACCTCCACAAAATTCTTGGGGGCTACCTAAGAAATAAACACCTCCACCATCAAAGGATCAATCACTACTCCATGATGAGACATGACATGTCCCATGAAATAGACTTCAAGGGACCCAAAATCACACTTAGAAAACTTCCCAAATATTTATTGATGACTAAGAATTCCCAAAACAAGTCCTACATGATATGCATACACCTCCCCCAACTCAGGGAAAATAAGGTAGTCATAAAAAACCATAAAGAATATATACATAACTTTAATGAACACTGTATCCATCAGTTAAACAAACATTAATGGAGTGTTCATGACACCTAAAAAAAGTACAACAAACTCATATTTCCTATAGAGACTCGAAAATATCTCTTCAACATATTTTCATCCTTCACCCACATCTGATGATATTCTGACTGTAAATTGATCTTCAATTACCATTTAAATTCCTTAAATTGATGAAAGAAATTAGTAATACATTTTAGAAGATATAATTTATTCATTGTCATCTAATTAAAGAGATGACAATAAATATTAAAACATAAAATTCTACCATCCTTATTCAAAAATGTAACTGGAGAACACCAATGAAACACATTGGTCAAAATGAATCCTCATTACATATGATCATAAATCTAAAGTCACAAATCCTACTACTCAAAATGATCCATTATATTTGGAGATATACATATAAGTGATACTCCCATTTATAACTCTATCTCAAAAGTGATCTCTAATAGGGGGTGGGGGTGGGTGTGGTAACATCTCCAACTATTCCAAAAAAATATCAAAGTATTCATTTACAATGATGGGAAAAATTGCGGACTAATACTACAATGAATTCAAACTTAGCCTGATCATCAAGGAAGATAAGGACTCATCAAGCATCAGAACTAGATGAGGGTTTTGATTGTAAAGAAAACACAGTATTATTTCTTTCCAAATCATTAAATTTGATGATCCTCCTGAACCAATCAGTAATTTACTACAAAAAATATATAAAATTAATATTGAGGAAGATATGATATGGTTGTATCTACAATCATAGGAAATATTTTCAAGAGTGATAATTCTTAGAACCAAATCACTGTATACACACACATCATACACACTACTGTTTCAAAATTTCTAAGAGTAATAACAATGATTTATTCCAAAAATTGGAGTAAAAAAGAGGAAAAAAGAACCAGAAGAATATAATGAGAACCAATATTTACATGGTGTAGGAAATTATCACTATGCCCAACAAGAAGTATAAATTTTACTATGTTCTAGAGTATAATTAGAAGTTTAATATTAGAGTTTCACATGAAAATAACTCTATCTCAATTTATCTCATAAAGAAACATGGTGATATAGTAACCTATGATGCTATAGTTCCAAAAAACCACATAAAAAGTCCATTTTTCTAGAGTGGCCTATGGATGGAAGTTTTCATAGTTATAATGACATGTTAGTGTTTCTATTCACATGATTCCATCATACCATGTCGATGACCACATCGTTACTGTGTACTATTGGTGTCTCCAGTTAGTAATTCAATAGTTGGTTAAACTATGAGATTTTTTGTTTGATTTATAGTTTCAGAAGCTTGAAATTTTCCAAACATCATACAAAGGAATGAGATATACCATTACAATAATATGTAACTTGTATCATGATTAATAATGATGTCCTTATACTATTCTACTGACTTAGACAACTTACTTAATATGAGATTCTCGACTTCATTACTCACCGATGGGTACTTCCCATTAATGATTCAATTTCAAGATGATGATTCATGAAATACATTATTTTTTCCCTTATATACTCTCTTATTGATCTCTAATATCATGGAAGTCATCCTCTATTCATCCTGGGAAATCGAGGCACAATAGTGTCTGAAATTCTCTATCACCCTTGGATTCATCAATATGTTTGTTGAAGTTTTGGTTCCATGAATTGTCTGTAATGTCAAAACACCATATTTATTTAGACTATAATGAAATTGTACGTCAATTTAATATTCTTCATCTATGAATGAAACCATGGATTCCTTTCAAGATATATAACACTTTTTATTTCAATGTTCAATTCATTTTCCTACCAATTTCTGCCCGGCTCCTCTAAGAAGTTCTTCAATCAAACTATCTCTTTTCAATATTATGTTACTATAATTTCATTTACATATGTAGTGGATAATTACATTACCTTATGTAACTAAAATAACAAAATAACTAAAGTTCTTCCATAAGTAATCACATAACCCATGGTACTCCCCATGCAATTGAAATAACCTTCAATGTTAGTTTACACATATACCTATAGAGAATTTCTTATCCCAATGCACTAAGATACATCCTTAAATCCATTAGGTAACTCAATTTCCCCATAAAAAATTTACAACTTTTTATTCAAAGGTTATACATGTACCAACTCACAACTCCAACTACATGAGTAATATCATGTTTTTTATAGATCACGACATACATCAAGCTTCTAATAGTTGATGTGTATAGAACCCTTTCCATGTACTAAACCTCATCTACTATCATTGGTTCTTTATACATTGAAAATTTTAAATGGATTTATAGGGTAATATAAAATGTATTTTCTTTTAGAATAAAAAAACACTAATAAACTTTCCAATATAGTCATCCCATGAAAACATCAAGTTTACATCATCACACAATCCCTTGATCATCATCCTTAAAATATTTCCAGATTCTCCATGATCATTCATCTCAAACTCCTCATCTAGTTTCCCTTTTATATCATCAATTCCATGTATATGTGATCCAGTAATTATAATTTCATCCACATAAAAAATTAATATAATGAATCCATCACCAAAAGACTTAAAATAACAGTATTAATCCATGGAACACCAGTTGTATGAATTCATTCTCATGAATGAATAAAATTTATTATTTTACATCATGGGTTCCTACATTAAACCATATATTCTCTTTTGGTGTTTTCACACTGGGTCATCCTTTACTCACTCAATTTATCCCCCAGACTGCTACATATAAATTTAATCCTCTAAATCTCTATGATGAAAAGGAGTATTCGCACAAAATTTTTATAGATGTAAATAATTGGATTCAAGAATACTAAGAACCACCTAGATAGAGGTAAAATTCAATAAAAGTGAGAAAATATTAGTAAAATACATACCTTCATTCTGTTGAAATCCTTTCACCACCATCCTTTCCTTGTTCCTCAAATCTCTATCATGATATTTTTTTGACATGGAAAACACATTTTTTGGTAATTCTTTCATTCCATGTAGAAAAGGTGTTGACTAAAATGTATTTTAATCATGTAGTGAAGAATTATCCTACTTCATTGATAAGTCCCACTTACTCAAATCCTTTAACTACATTTCCTCTTAAAATAATTCTAGATCTCAACCGCAAGTCAATAAAAAATTGGATAGATGATGAATAATTCTGAACAATACTTCCCACCCTTTTTGATCTTCTCAATTCAACCCGAGGGGTAGGATTAATTATTTTTATTGTAAAATTCTCAAGTACACCTTCAATATTAAATTAGTCCTATAATTTAGATTCTTTATTCCCACCACCAGTTATAAAAACATTCTAGTTCCTCTTTAAAACACCTTCATTAAATATCATGTTCTGACTTTTAATGATCATCTTGTTATTATCTTTCTAGAATTGTAAACTAAACTCCTCAAAACCATAACTAATAAAGAAATATTATTTGGAATAAGCATCAATATTTTCCCTTATATAAAAATCTATATATACATATTCCAAACAATTAAAGAATCTTAAATGAGTGAGTATTAACCCCTTTCATGAACAACGCTCCCAAAGTAGTCATTATCCCATTGGTATAGATATACTTCTATTTATGATATATGATTCGATGTTCTCTTCCTATTCCCATAAATCTTGGTTAAAACTCTATGTAACTTTATACTCCCGACATTCATTAAATGTTCTATTCATACTTTCAACCACACCATTCTATTGTAGTGTTCCTAGAATATTTTTCCCCTACAAAATTATATTATTAGAACAAAATTCCCAAAAATATTTTCTTCTAGACTCACATATATTATTAGACCTCAAGAATTTCACCCTTGATCCAGAACCATTCTTCCCCACGGTATTCCCCTTCTAGAAAATATTAATCAAAGAAAATATTTCATTTCAAAAAGTAAACCCTTAACTTCTGTATTTAGTCATTGATAAATCTCATATAATATTTTGACTCTATAAGGGAATATATTTGTGAAGGCCCCCAAACATAACTGTGTACCAAGTATAGCTTCCTATCCTTCTTTTTTTACAAAAATTTGTAAAATATACCTTCTTACACTTTCCAAAGATAAAATATTCACATAAAGAAACCTTCTACTAATAAATCTCTTGTATAATTCCTTTTTATTAAACACATTTTCCCATTTTCACTTATATGACTTACCCTATAGTTCACAATTTATGAATCTTTGTCAGAATTTATTATTGAAAGTGTGTCCCTAATTTTTTTTCATATTATACAGGGTTTCATTATTTACTACAGAAGATCTGACCATAGCTCCCATGGTAATCTTCAATGCACTACCAGTGAATTTAGAGCTAAATCATGCATCAATGAACTATGAAAAAGAAATAACATTACTTGTAAGTATTATAATAAACCTTACATTTTTTCTAATTAGATAGCTATCATTATTTTTCAATATTGTTTCATCTCCATTATCCATAATCTCCAAGGGTTTATCATCAAAAAGATATACCTTCACAAAATATTGATAAAGAAAATTTTTCAATAAACCCATCCCTGAAGTGGAATGAAAGATGACCCCTAGACTAAAATCCAAGAATCCATAAGGCTATCCATGCTCAACAATAACACATCATTAGTTCCTTCTCTTACTGTGTTTTGTTGTATTGTTTTTAGGTGCCATAATTGTTTCTATACAATCATTATAAACACGTCCCTTATCTAGTAGGTAGGACTAGGACCCTTTTACTTGTCTTAGTTATCTCCCAATGGTTTCAATCATATTATATTATCATCTCATTATACATATCTTCTTCTTCCTTTTAGGTTCAGAATAGAACTAAAGAATCTGATCTATTATATTCTCTAAATTCCCTTACTAAGGATATTGTCTCTCACCTAATCCAAAATCAACATTTTTAATTCCCCAAGAACTAGTCATGTATGTTATAGTTGGTTCCCAACTATCAAGTAATGAAAATAGTAATTCATGTGCATGTTAAGCATCATATACCATAATTCCATGTGATAAAAACCGACCTATGACGGTGTGGAATTTGCTGAATTGATTAGAAACAAGCTTCCCATCAATCATTTTCAGATTTTAATATCATCATATCATGTATAAGGTTTTTTATATAGAATGATTATTATACATATTAATGTGATATTTCATCAACCTAGATATCATATTCTCCTCTCTAATGTCGAAATCCATGTTTTTGGTCAACATAGGGTGAAAAACTTCCAGAACTTGTTGATGATGTAGATTCAACTTCATATTTACTATATATATATATTTTTGACCAAGAAGTAGAAAGTGTATCTTTTTTTTGATAAAGATAATCCTCAATCTACTTACTCTAGAACTTAA
Organism: Viscum album; assembly: GCA_963277665.1. NCBI lineage: Eukaryota > Viridiplantae > Streptophyta > Magnoliopsida > Santalales > Viscaceae > Viscum > Viscum album. The sequence goes on along the minus strand of OY728163.1, from coordinate 73,995,135 downwards.
ATAATTTCTATTAAAAAAACCGATCTTCAAATTTCCTTCAACCATAACCATCATTAAATTCGAAAAAACATGAATCATTCTTTCAAACATAGCCTCATATACCAGTTGATATGGAAATGATGAGAGTAAAATTTATGAACGATTCTAGAAACAAGAGTAAAAGGAAGAAAAATAATGGAACAACAAGAAGATGAAGGAAAAAAATTACATGGTTTGAGAAATGATCCATATTCCAATAGAGAGGAAATATTTTCACTATTTTTAGGAGTATAATTACAAGGAGAATATTTTATTTTCACTCCCACAACAAAAACCCTAGCTTGAACTAACTTATAAAGAAACACATTGCTACCATACCCCACATTGCTATAGTACCACCAACCATACAATAAGTCCACTATACTTAAGTTACTCGTGATTTGAATTCCACATACCTACAATGACTAGATGGTTTCACTAGTTACATAATACTATTGTTCCTTGTCAAAGTTCACATTAATATAATGCATTTATGATGTACCTAGTCAAAAATTCTACATTTGGTCGAACTGTGAGAGTTTCAGTTTGGTGTACAGTCTAGGCCGCTAAGAGTTCACAAAGACTACCTCCACATTCATAAAAAACCACGCTCAATCCAAATAAAGGGGTCTTAGAACTTCGAGACCAGGTTAAATGATAGAAAAAGGAATGAACTAAAAATACACTACCTAAAACATATTCATTTGGATAGAAATATATAAACTTTTGGCCATATAACTACTCCAATGTGAGTCTTAATGGTTGTTCTCTTCAGATGATATGGTTCTGCAAAGCTTCCTCTCAATGACCTCTTCCCTCTTTAGAGCCTTATGGTTTTTCTTCAATATAAAACAACATCATTAGGCTAGATCTACAGACACAATGCCTCCTAAAAATGAATCTCCATAGCCTCCTCATATAGTTTGAGATCTAAATCATAATAAAATATATTATTATACTAGATAATAAACTTACATACATTGTAAATCCCCTAAATAAGTTTAATAAATTGACACTAAGAAGACACGTTAATGGTCAAAGATAGGAATTCAACCCGAAATTGATAAAAAAACATCCCCCATATAATGAATGACTTCTTACAATCAGGGAGGAATAAGATTCTCCACTACATGACTGCTCAAAAAACATTCTCTCAACCAACGAATCCTAGTACTCTATGTAAGTATGAATCAAACTAATGGAGATATCTACCTCCTCCAACCAAGACTTGGTATATTGATCCAAAACAAATTCCTCATACTTCTACATAGTATAGTGATGTGAATCTCAGATCCCCCTCCTCTAATATTTTTTTTCATTGACCTTAATTTTGGGGAGACCCACGGGAACATCTTGTTGAACATTTTTGGCACAGACCTAACTTGGATATCATGCTAGAGACACATATATAAAAGAAAACATGTTAGGGAGTCTATAACTAAGAATATGAAGTATTTAAAGTAAATTAATTAACTAATCCAATTTAAATTAACAGCCTCACTTTTTTCTACCCAATTTATGAACAAAAACATAAAAACATAATAAATTATCCTTACCTAGGTCTCTACCTTGAAAGCAGCATCACATAACTTATTTTATTCACTAAACATGATGCCCCTTATGTCAGATCATATGTGTCCCCAAATACCCATGTCGTAGCCAATCACCCATGTTTATGTCATATACTAAGTCCAAGATATATTACTTCCCTACCAACCCATGAATCCTCACAAGTGCCTTTCTTCAAAATCCATTATATATGTCAACCATCATCTTTGATACCACTTTATCACAAACCCCCCATCCCTCTTATGGAACCATGTTGTATTGGAAGTAAGGATATCAATAATGACCCCCGAATCCTACCTCTAATAATTCATAAGTTAGAGACGTGAACCAAGGGTATATAATCCATAAAAATTGGATGGATTACCCTAAATATATAAATTTAAGGATAAGAGATAACATGAGACCACCAATCAACTCTATAGAGTAAATAATTGATATATAATTCCAATACTTGAAGGTAATGTCATTAAAAAGGAAACAACTAAAAGTATCAAAGGAAATACTTGTAAGAGATCATCAAACACTAGAAAATCCCTGAGATAGTAATTCCCAGTTCATTAAACAACCAGATCCATAAGACATGAAAATATATATATATGTTGGGTGAGAATATAATAATCTCAATAGGATATATTTTCCAAAGATATAATTGAATTGGGGGGGGGGGGTAAATTTCATTTTTTCAAAATTTAAAGTGGATAAAAATATTGAAGTGATAAATCAATAAAGGGATAGTTTATAAACTTGATTTGATTTTATCAAGATAACTTCAAAGTACATTAAGCATGGAAATGATCAAACTGAACTTATGAAAGTATTTGAATCAATGTGAAATGTTGTAATGAAAAAATAAATTGAGAAAAAATCAATTGCAAAGGAGTTCAGTTAATGCTTGATGTTAGCCCGTATATATCCAGCCCTTGGACTCAAAAGATATATTATATAAATTCCTTGACCTCAATAATGATCAAGAAACTCATCTCTCACAATTGTGGTTTGTGAGAACCCTCTTGAGATTTGAGGGTTTCCAAGGAACCCATCACTCAATTTTATGTATTGAGAACCACTAGTGAAAGGGGATTAAGAGGAGAGAGGATTTCATCTGGATAAAAAAATTAAAAATCCACTCACAAATTTATTGGATGGATAAATACAATGGTAGAAGAGATATTCGAGAGGAATTTTGAGAACCTTTGAAAAAATGGAGAACTTGGACATGGATATTTTATAGAATTTAGAACGTGAAGGACATCATCATCGATTTAGATCAAGATAAAATATCACAAGTGAGTTGTTTTTTGAGATCTAAAAAACCATGTACTCTATTTATAGCATTAAAAATACTTAAAAAACTTTAGGAATTCGACAAGGAGTAATATAGTCATTGAATACAGAAATTAATGAGGATTTATGTTCATTAAAAGACGTTCGACCATCGACATGACTTTTACCACTCCCTATATCACTAATATTGGGATTTTTTGCCCGCCATCCTTTCTTTCCCCTATTCATAGGGTCTACCACTCCTTGGAATAGGTCAACCATGTTATGACATTGGATATTTTTCCAAGTTTACATGGAACTTACATTAGAGGCTCTTTATGTTCCATCAAATGGATTCCAAGTTTATTTGAACTTGATTCCAGGGAATTTAAACATATAAAGAGATATGTACAAGCCTTCAACACAAAATTAAAATAAATTAAATATTCCATTAAATTCCAACACGTGGTTTTCAATGTAAACACTAAAACCCACTAAAATTAAAATGTTAGAAATATATGTGAGTTTTTTTATCATTAAAATACTATGATACAGAGAGAGGTATACCTATCTCCCCCTTTTTAATGATCATAAAATTATAAAATAAAAAGATAAACTATGCATTAATCAACAAGAAAAGTGATAGTAATTAAATTCAAGATATGAAGGATCAAGATATATTACATGCTAATTACATAAAGAAAAATATATTTCAACAATATCAATAAGTGAACACATTAATCATGCTATTAACAATAATTAAGATAAATTTTTAAAATTCCCCCTTTGTAAATTAAATAATTACTAGAATGAAAATAAAAAAGATAAATGATTTAAGTAATTCTCAGATTATGTGAAAATAAAACTGGTTAGGAAAGTTCTCCCCATTTGTAAAATTTACACACACTTATCCCCATTTTAGATTATAAAAAATATAAAAAAAGGAGAGGAAAGGGAAACATATGAAATATTTTGAAGATAAACTCAAGGGTGATTTTGGAAAATAAAAAAGACTTTTGAAAATAAAAGATAATAGAGATTTTCTTTTGAAAAGTATAAATAGATTTTGAAAATTACTTTTGACTTCCAAACTCTCCAAATAATTTAATAATTAGTGATTTGTAGAGGAAAGTAAAATAGAAGTGAAAAAATAAAAAAGGGAAAAATTTAAAAATTTTAGAAAAAAAGAAAAATCGAAAAAGAATTATAAATTAATGGGAAGTAAATATAAGTAAGAGAAAATGAATAAATAAATATAAAGAATAAAAAATAATAGAGTAAAAGAATAAAAAGAAAATAAAATAGTACACATCTTTTCCATGACAACAATTTTTTTCTAGAAAGAAATTTACCTACATTGATTGATTCATTGATAGATCTTGTAATGGTTCCTTTAATGTTAAATCATTCTTTGAAATAATTCTTTAATTTTTTATTCCATCAATAAAAATTAAGTATAAAGGTTAATGAGACAAGTATATATGCCACATTTTTACTCAACATTAATCTTTATTAAGTAATATAAATAAAATCATTAAAAATAAGAGATCATATATAAAGTTTATTATAAAACCTTTTAAAATAATTTCAAAATTTAAAGATAAAAGTCATTAAAGTTAATTTTTAAAATCAATATTCAATGATTACTATGTTTTGTTTGAAATGTGATTTTGAAATTTAAAAAATGATACATTTTTATTCATAAATAATTAATTTGAAACAAATAACTCGCTTAAGAAAACCATAATTTTAGAGATAAGGTTTCCCCTCAAATGGTAGCATAAGCGAGATAAAGGGATCATATCCAAGATAAAAAATATACAACAAGAAATTCAAGTATTAAAGATTTGAAATTAGAGAAATTTATAATCCAAAATTATAATTCGACATAGAAATTGATCAAATGAAGAGTGTCACAGGTGAACCATTTCTAATTAACTGTTAATGAATTTTAAATGATCTTGAGATAATATTTTAGAGAAAATATTAGTTATTTGATATTAAATTGGAACAAAATATAATAAGATATCACATTTTTTGAACTCATCACTTAAGAAATGGTGAAGAAGGTCAATACATTTTCTGGAAGAGTTTTGAATTGGAATTTTAGAGATATTGATAGGATTAGTGTTATCACACTTTATAGGGATATGGTTAAATGTTATCCTAAAATGTAAGATTTTTATTTTAATCTATAGTATTTGTGTGTAAATACTGCATATCACTATAAATTCCTCTTCATCTATGGAAAGAAAAAATATGTTCTAATTCTAATTACTCTAGGAGATGATGGGTTTTCCTAGTAGATGGAATGTTCCACTTGTACTTTTATTATCTTGTTGGCACCCTTCAAAATCATTATTGGAAAATGATGTTAGTTCAATGTAAATTCAGTTTGGGAAAAATAAATAGAGATTTTTAGATCTTCTAAATAAATAAAAATAATTTTGATAAATTTGAAATGTGATTCCTTAGGATTCTATTAAAATTATCATAGTGAAATAAACTGAACATGATATCATGCCAGTTAGTAGTATGTTATGTTAGACTACCAATCATACTTTTATAAAGCTTTATCTCAACCATTTTACTAGTTTGATCCAATATAAGCACATAAGTTCCACCCATGGGAGTGTTTAGTTCCTTATTATGATCCATGAAAAAATCATTTTAATAGTTTATTAGTGTATTATCCTTGGATTAATGTGATTCCACCATAATATGAAAAATGAGAAAGAAATTGAGTTCACCCATAATGCTCATATAGAATTATATTTTCATTAAATAGAAAAAATCAAAACATAGAGATTCATTAAGAGAGCCAAAAATCAAATCATCAATGTATATTTGAATTATTAAAAAATCATTTGAGATGATTTTTATAAATATATTTGAATAATATTTTCCCATTATAAATTATTTTTAAATTAGATAATTTTAAATGCATTTATAATAAGACCAAGGGGATTGTTTTAAAACATAAATATTTTTTGATAATTTGAAAACTAAATTAGGAAAAATTTCATATTCATTACTAGGTGGTTGTTCCAAAAGAACTATTTTTAGAAATAAAAATATTTAAAATAGAACTTATTTACATCTATTTGAATGATTTTGAAAATAAGATGATAGGATAATTCCAAAAAGAAACTAATAGATTCTAACTGAGTAAGAGGTGAAAATACATAACTATAGTGGATTTCTTCTTGTTGGTTATAAAATTTTAATACTAATTGATCATTATTTATAGTGTTATTATAGGGGTGATATAATTTATTTCTATTAAACCAATAATATTAAATAATTTTATGATCATTAGGATTTTTCCACAAGAGTCTATACATAATTTGAGTGAATTTATGTAGTTCTTATTTCATGAAAAGTACCAAATTTTGATTATTAATGGAATTTTTTAGGTTTTGGGGATTAAGGTGAGAGTTAATGGTTAGTGTTCAACCTTCTTTAAGACTGAACTACAAGTATGAGTTCATACTTGTAAATCACCAATGATATTTTTTGGGGATGGTCCTTATAATTTTCTAAAATATTATGTAAAACAATTGAGGATATTATTGGTATACTTCAACTTCATTAGTTTTAAAAGGTTCATTTAAAATAATAATTTCAAAAATATTTTGACAATGGAGTTAAGGGAAAATTTCATTCAAAAAACAATACGGGGTGATTATTTGACCATTTTAGAAATTTTACAAAGAAACAATATTATTTTATTGAGTTGAAGTATAAATAAATATTCCTTTATCAGATATAGATTCAAATTTCTCATGATTGCTTTTTTTATTTAAAATAAAACATTTACAACCAAAAGTAGTGAAAAATATGCGTGTTTTTTTATTAAAGAAGTTTATATTAGAGGTTTTATTTATAAAAGGACTAATGAGATCATTATAAGTGATATTTTATGCAGTATTGATGTCTGCACAACTAAAAATATTTTTAAAGGGAAAATTCAATTAAAATAGTTTGAGTAATTTATTGGATTGTTTGATTTCCCCTCAATATTGCCCTATTTTGTTGCAGGGTTTGAGGTGGAGAAATATAATTATTTTAGAATTTATAAAAACATAAATCATTAAATTCCTTATTATCTAAATATCTTCCAAGATAACTTTGAACTGAAATAATTTTGAATCCTTTTTTGAAAACATGATTAACGGCTTGAAAAATTCCCTTTTATGAGTTAAGAAATAATCCCTTGGAAATCATGTAAATTTTTAACCAATTAAAAAAATATAGTTTTTCCTCTTAGAGATTAAATTTTAGAACCAAAAAATTGAAGATGAATTAATTCAAGATTTTTTAAGAAAAAATTTACTTTTGATAATTAAAAGAGGATTTGTGTTTCTTACCATATTGGCTTTCATCATAAACCATGTCCTCTTTGAAATTCAATTTAGGAAAATCTCGTACTAGTTGATAATGGTTGCGTTTAACACTAGATTAGGTTATTAAATTTTCAATATGTATATTACAAATCTATGACTCGCTAACGTTTTCACACAAATTGTTTTTGTTTTGGATTGCAAGAAATTTTGAATTAATTTTATATTCATTTCAAAACCAAGATAATGTAAATACAATTTTTTTGACTTTAAATCTATGAATAAAATATTTTTTTAAAACTATATCAAACAAATAAGTAATTTTTAATAAATTTTATCTTAATACATTTATGAATTATTTTTTATAAGGGTTGAGTTCAAAAAACAGGTCATACCTTCACCAATTATATTATCCCTAGTATTATTTCAAAACATTATGTCACCTCCATATAATTCCTTAATTTAATTGAATTCATATAGTTATCTATACTTGTGTTTTTAGAAACTACTATCAAGTTACAACAATGATTCTTAAGTTTGTCTCAAAATAGCCTTTTTGGAAAAATAAAATTAACGAATAATGGTTTTGGTATACACACAAACATGGGTATGATTATGTAATCCAAAAATGATTTCAGAATCTAGATTTTCTTAGTTGGTTTTCTTTTTAAAAAATTGGAATATAGATATATAGTCACGGGTCTCCCATAAAATCCATTTTCTAATACAATTCATAGATTAAAGGACCAATTATTTTTTAGTAATTAACAAAATTATCTTTGGAGTAACATTTTACTAATGTTGTTTTCAATTGATTCTTAGAGGTTCTTGAATGTTTGGAGAAACCAAATTCGAGCTACTATTCTTCATGTTTCTCAGAGGCCAAAATTTAATAAAAAAATTCTTCACCTTGGGTGAATTTGAAAAGAAAAATTTTAAGGTATTTAAAGATAGATTTGAGTTTATCGTCATCTGGTTGATTATTTGGACCTTATGGATAACTCTTTTATTTTAAGAGATTTTTTTCTCATTATGAAGATGAAATTTTTCTAAAATAACATTCTCATATTTATTTTAAAGATATTTCTATAAAAATTCATTTTGATGATATCTATTTTCAAGAAGACGATGAATATATTTTAGATCATTATAATTAGAGTGACTAATTCTGAAATAATAAGAAGAATATTGATAAACATTATGAAAAAAATAAGAATTGGGGAAATAGTAATATGCATTCTAACTGCAGTGTCTTTATCAAAATGTCCCATTAGGTTCTTGAGGCTTGAGTCACTCAATGTGGGTGAGGATGATGAATTCGTAGAATCATCAATTTCACCACACATTGTTACCTTAAAAAACATAATACCTTGATTCATTTCATTGATATTCTTCTAGTATATGGGCCACTCTCGTATAATGTGGCCTTTCTTTTTTTAAATTAATTGAATTTAAAATTTGGTTCTTCCTTTTGATTTTAATTCTTAGAGTGGTTCTAGATCTTGAAGAATTGGTTCTTATTTTTTAAATATAAGCTTATACAAGAACATCACCTCATGATAAATAATCATTTCTTTCGTTTAAGGAGATATTGTTTTGACTTATATGGATTCATTGGCCTCCTTTTTCACTTGCTGTTTCATCATGATTTTGTATGTCATAAGGTAGAAAATGAGTTCCTTAACAACCATATTTTTTTTATATTTAATTTTTGGAATGGCTATGACTTTAAGAGATCACTAGCTTGAAAAAACCCAAAATATATTATTTATGAGTATTTATATAGAAAATTTATCAATGAGGTACTTTCTAACATTATAGGGGCCAATATATCTCGTAAACATTCTTGTAATCGATTCATCAGAATGTATACTGAAACATGCATAATATTTATGACACCTACCAAATCTAGTTTCCTTTACTTTATTCATGACTTTTCCCATGAATTTTAATAATTTAAAAATTACATATGTAGTTGTTTCAGGAAGAAACATGATTAAATTCATTTCTTTGAAGGCCATAATTCATTACATTCATAGAATTATTAGTCAATTCAAAATTTTAATCATCTTTGTGAGTTTATTTTTCATTAGATTATTTTGTTGGGAAATACTCACGAATTACTATTTTCTGAACATGATAACTCATACTACCAAGTAAATTTGACATTTTACTATTCTTCTAGGAATATTCATTACCAAAAAGAATCAGAGTAAGCATATTGGAATTGTATACCACAATAAAATTTAACTTTGAAATAAATAAATAATTGGGAAAACAAAATTTAAAAATATAGTTTAAAAAATTATGTTTTTAATAAAAATAAATATTACTGATTTGATACAAATTGCTAGTTGAAGATATATGGAATGATGGTGGTGGGATTAATTTCTTTTTTAAAAATTTAAAATGGAATAAAATTTTATAGTGGGAAATCAATAAAATGATAGTTGATAAATTAAATTTTATTTTATTTATATAATATAAATGTAATTTTTGTTTACAAATGTTCAAACTATATTTATGAAAGTATTCAAACTGATGTTAAATGAATAAAAGTAAATAGAGTAAAAAAAATTGATAAGGAGTTTGGATAAAGCTTGATGTGAGTCACTACATCTTCCCCCATCTACTCAAGATGTATATTGTATAAATCCATTGATCTCAAGGGTGATCATGAATCCCATCCTTCAAAATAGTAGTTTGAAAACACCCTATTTAGCTTCTCTAGTATCCAAGGAACCCATCCCTCAGTTTAGAATAGTAATAAACATATTAAAAAGGTGGTTGAGAATATAGCGGTTTGCTTTAGGTAAATTCTTTACCAAGCTGATCAAAAATATCTTAGATAAGTGAATATAATAGAGTAATATATATTTGAGAAAAAGTTTTCGATCATTTTAATAAATTGAGAACATAAAGTTGCAACTTTTAGAGAATTAAAAACATGAAGAACTTCTTCATCGATTGGAATCAAGATAAAATTGCACAATTTTTTAAATTGAATCACACAAGCCCTCTATTTATAGGATTAAAAACATTCAGAAAAACATGTAGAATTATCTAAGGAGTAATGGATTCATTCAAGAGTGAATGTAATTATTTTTTACTTTTATTAAAAGAAGGCATACTGTCTACATGGATAGCGCCACGCCTTAGTGCTCTAATCTTTGTAATTTTGGAATAATATCCTTATTGTACACCATGCCCAGGGTCTACCTCACCATGATATAAGTCCACTAAAACATGACACAAGTTCACTATGATCCTTCACTATTCATTTTTCTCATTTTTCATGAAAATTATATGAATGGATTCATCACTTCTATATAAGGCCTTCTAGGGCTATTCCAACTTGAATCCATAATGTTGAAACCTAAAAAGAGATATGTCCATTTGTTCAACAAGACATTAAAATATCTTGAATATTCAATTAAATATAAAATCATGGTATTAAATATAAATACCAAAAATCACTTAAATGAAAATGTTAAAACATGGGTAAGTGTTTATGATTTAGGAAACTCAATAAGAGAGGTACAACTAGATCCTCCTCCAAAACTATCCAAAAAATGTGAAAGAGCCATACAAAGGCCTAGTGAATAAACAAATGAAACAAAATCATAACCTAATTAGGTAAAACTATATCCCACCCTCACCATTTAACATCCCCATTAGTTTATCACTCTCATGCCCCAATTCCAAACATATTTTTCTACTACCCCTTCTATAACCTTGTTTCCCTAACACTAGAAATAATTTCATAAACCTGTATCATATACAGTATACAAAAATATCATCCTGTAAACTATAATGAAGTAGAAGTTAGTAATCAAATAAAATCTATGTATCATGAATTATACCTCAATCCAATACAACCCATGCAAGTATAGCCATGGGAAATAATAGCCACCATATCCAGATATAAGAGTGTGTTATAACACCAATTACATACAACCCATGCTATATGTATTAGAAACTTTAGATCCATCATAGCCCATGTATGTCCATAGGCTGTACCTTAATACATCAAATCAAAGATATTCCCACACATGATACTATAGCTAAGGGGAGAGTGGGAGAGAGGAGCTAGTCACCTATCCATTTCCTCTCCATCCTAGATGTCAGAGGAAACACCCCCACAAAACATTTTGGAATTATTTTTTCTTTTGAATCAAGTGCTGAAATGTCTGAAATCAAAAATAAAAAGAACAATATGGTGAAAAACCATACAATTGGAAACTACCTAACCATACACTAAAACTGTAATTATTGTCTAACATGACACCTAAAAACCACCACTACGATCTAGGAACTATATCTCATATAAGTACAAAAGCATCATGGATCAATATCGTTAACCATCAACATTTATTAATTATAAATTACTATTAATTCATTTAGTAACCCAGTAATTTACACTTTATTTGTTGTCCCATTATTAAAATTGGTTTAACCATTTTTTCCCCTTACAAAAAAACTTGATTACATACACCATTTATTATTTTCATATAGAATACCTATTCTCCATGGACAATTCCATTCAACCATACCATGATTGAATTAACATATTTAAGTCATTATATCCACTAGTGACACTCAAAACCATGAGCTTATTATAAGACCATTTATAATTGCAGACTTTTGAGTACTTTAGGACTAATACTAAGCTATAACACCCAAAGATGAAATTTTTTTCCATAAATCCAAATTGTATTAAGAGGTTAGAAACCATAAAAAGAAATTTCAAAACAATCCATCCAAAGAAAAAATAAAATAATAACCAATGGGAATCCAAACTCTTTACACATTACAACCTATGTATTTCATCCTTGACACTATTTCACAAAACACATTCAATCCCACCATCACTGACGTTAATCTACCCCCAAAACCAAAGAAATATGAACCCATAGTTCATAAATATCCAACCATCATAGTTTCAAAACAAATGATCAAGGATATTTCAACCTAGAGAATATTCACAGAAAACAAAATTTAGCATGAAAACAAAAGGGGGAACTATGTCCAAAACTCCAATGTGCACAATCATCTAACAAACAATAATGGGCTCTTTTAGCCCAAAAAAACTATCTTCAGTTAAAACCTTTTAATTAATATCTTGAATTAAACTATTTATTATATATATGTTTTAGAAACAAGAAATAAATAATATAAAACTATCATTATATAAGAATCAACCATATACATGCTTATAGAATTCTACTATATTCAAAATATTTTAGGAAGTATGGTAATTAAAATCACATTCCACTTTTATTATTATATTAATTAGTATTTATTTACATAGTTTATTCAATTTTCATCATATTAATCATGATAAAAAAATAAAAACACATAAAATAGTTAACACAGTTTCTATAAAATCAATAGGCATCAACAATAAGAATATCCACATGTGATCATAACACCCATCTAATTTCACTTTCAGTTATGGTTATTATCTTTCATAGGATTTTTCCACAGTTACCCAATGAATCTACTGAATCTAAAGATTATAATAGCTATAAATGGATTTTATATTGTGTCTTTTTCCAATCCATGCTATGTTGAAGAGTTAGTTTGAAAGATAAGCGATCTTATGGTATAAGTGGATTTAGTGTGGAATGTGGTGTCATTTACAAACTTTCACCAATTTTTTTGGATAAGAAAAAATGAAGGAAGTGGTGAGTATCACAAAAAATGGATTTACCGGACTGAATCTTAACAAATATAGAAAACACATGGATTTCATAAAGATTTTTGTTTTATGATGATATAGAGATTTGAAAAGGAATCTAATTTCATGATGGTATGAAGGACCATGGAAGAGGTTTTTCAATAAATGGAAGATGTATGATGGAAGGTTGGTAACCTAAATGAGTATGAGAAGCTTTGATAATAGGATAATTTCATTGACATTTAATAGAGAGAAATAGCATGTAGAACAAGAATAAATTGTTTCAAAAAAGGAACATGATAATATTTAGATATTCTAAAAAAGGTGATGTCTAAAATTAGGTCATTCTATATTATTTGAGACACAAAGAGAATTTTGAAAAAAAGAGAATCACTCTAATTTCATGAAGGTATTTTGAGAAAGTAATTATTTTTGAATCAAGAACACTTTGTGAGAATATGTCTCACAAAAGTAATATTTAAAAACTATTTGAAACTAGATAATTTATTACAAAATGGAGTTTCACAAAGGATGTATGTTTCATAAGAGTTTAAGGTTTTGTGAAGTCTGGGATATTTGCAGAGGCTTGCACTTCCATGAAGGTTTTGATCTTCTGAAAGGATGGGAGATTTAGGAAAGTATTTAGGTTCATTAAAGCTAAAAAATCTTTGAAAAAATGGATTTCAAGAAGGTTGGATTTTCCCTAAAGGTACATATGTGAACATATGGTTTTGAAAATTTGGTATAAGTGAATAGTCTATTCAAGTGCATCAGTTTTAGACTATGGTGCATGCAATGTTTCACAGAAATTAGGGATAAAGAGTTATATTCCAAATATATTGAGGTAACCATAAAATATATAAACTGAGTAATAATTTACCTAATTTAGTAATAAAGGGGGAGTCAATGGAAGTCATCTGAGGGAGGTAGTATGCTCTCCCCAAAATTATTATAAATGAAGTGATCTTGGAAGAAATTGAATATGTTTATTATTTTGTAATCGATAATATATAGTGAAGATTAGTCGATTAAGGTGCAACTAAAACACTATCAAATTTTTTTGATTTGACTATCCATTAGTTATGAACCAATCAAAACTATCATGTTGTGTTTCTATTTCTATATACGGGTGTTTAATGTTTTCAAAATTCCATCAAAAAAGTTTAACATGTTCCTACCAACGTGGAGACAAGATCTATCTCATTGAAAGAAATAGTTGACGCCATGATTCAAGCATCCCCTTTCAGGGTTTTCTGTGGTCCTATAGAATCTATAGTATGATAATCTCACACTTTCATATAAAACGTACATAGATGACAAAATTCATGAACCCCAATTCAAAGATCAATATTTTCCAATAAATAATTGAAGAATATGAATCAACCACCACTAACCTTGAATGGAAACGAACTCAGAACATTTATGAAATAGTGTATCTTCATGTAATGCTTAATTCTCATCCCAAAATATAGAAACTCCACCACAACTATCTTCAAAAATGAAAGATAATAAATTATAGTAAATAAAATAGGAGAATATAGAGTACCTTGATCTATAATACTTTTATTTGATGATCCAAGGTGTCAATACTTTCAAGGGAAAATATTTGAGGGTTGTGAGATGGCTATGGGTATGATAGTATTTGATGTAAGATATTAGATATTGAAATAAGGAAGTATCATCCCTCTATTTATAGAATAATTCTGAATTACCATTACCGTGGCAGAGTGACCTCTCACTATGTCATGGTGTCTTCCATCAAAGCGAAATATGGTTTTACCATTTTTTGATACACCATATATCCCTAATAACATTTTTCTAAAAAAAATTAAAAAATTTGACCGGCACGCCAACTTTTCCCGTAGTGTTTTGAAATGAATTTCCGAGGCCCAATAGGTGTACACAACCTCCACAATAACATAGGGGAAGATACCTCCCATTTTGACCCACTACACCGGAGCCTTGAGAATGGAAATCTCTAGTTATGGATTTCCTTCCCCCTTATGTGGATCACCTCTTCGATGACTCAACATACCAAAACTCTGAACACAAATCATTTTGACTGTACACATCTCATAAAGAAGGACCTAAAAAAACACCATGAACAATAACAAAATCATTTCAGTTGTGCCCATTTTTAACAGGGAGTACCCCCCCAAGGCTCTCAACGACACAACATACTCTACTATGATGTAGCTCCCCTACCTGTTTCTTAGAAGAAGAATATCCAAGAATAATTAATTTCCAAACATCAATCAATGCTATCTTACTCACCATGGTGAACACATCACCACACAACCATATTGAGAAAACAAGGGCTTAACACACCCAACACAAAATGTCCAAACCACACTCGCAAATCCAAATGAGCTCACCATGAACAACACCATTTCCATTTCAATGAAGTGGTGATCATCAAGATGGATTGAACTTACATCCTGCCTCTGAAACAAATCTGAATTCCCTCTCAGAACCTTCAGGCTAAAGGAAATTAAAAAAGATATATATCTGTAAATTTTGGACCTTATAATTAATATTTATTTAAATTATATAAAATAAAATATATCATTTATATTGATATATTAACTTGACTCATCAACCCTCCATGGATGTTTCTAAACATCCAATAATAAAATATTTAATATAATAAATATCATTCATTCAAAAAATAAAAAAAATATTATATTCAATAAACTCACAAATAATATTTATTTTAATATTCACATAACGGAATAAATATTTACATAATCTATTAAATGAAGTGATAAATAAATAAATATTTATTATTTAAATTTTAAATAATAAACAAGTGATAAAATTTAAGTAACATATTCTAAATTTTTATATCTCAGGAAGGAATTTTTTTGATCAACTATAAGTAAATAATAATTATTCCACAAGATGCCAATAATATTTATTATTTATATTAAATTGAATATAATTTAATGAAATTCTAGATGAATTTAGTGTGTAACCCTCTAGGAATCTTTCTCATTGGCATTAAGTGAACTTACCTAATCCCAGATTAGTTTCCAACAACACATTAAGAAACCCATCTAGGAAGAAACTGAATTCACAACAAAAAACCTTCCTACAAACACTACCATGTAATACAATTACTTTGTATCAATATCTTATAATATAGGATTAATACATGCACCATCACCCTATATGGTTGATTAATTTCAGTTTAATTTATAAAATTAACATATATATGAACTATCATGACCATGGATTTATCAGAAGGATTCATTTCATACAAAGGTCAGAAGATATTTTCATTAATTAAATAAAAATATAAAAATACTTTCTTGACTTATTCAATTAATTTCACATCATGTATGGACCATAAAACGTATGCTACCTCATCTTAATGATATTTCGTTAAGGTTTTCATCAATACATCAAAGTAATAAATACATTATATACATTTATAATAATCATAAATTCAAGGACCAATACACACATTCATAGATAGGAATATCCAATGACACATAAATATATGAAATTTCTATTGGGAAGAATGTAGTCCTAAACTCTTATTGGAGTCCACCAAGTGATAACATAATGATAAGAAGTTTCAATGTCTTATAAGCTTCCAACAATTAATATTCCAACATCATCCCTATATCATTAGATAAATGTGTCTATACTATAATACATTTAAGAATATTTTGACAGAATCTCTAAAAATAATCTAAGTACATTATCACATTAACTTCATGAATAAGTACAATAATTATGATATAATATATTAATTTATATATTGTTAATTGAAAGTAAAAGGTTAATTTGTTCAGGGGAACCAAGATCAACATTATCATCTAATAATGAATGATCACGCGTAAAATCAAAAAATTAATCCATTTATAATTTATTCTAGTTTATAATAATGTGAATTGAATTTATTTATCAAGGTATTCACAAGTTATTTATGTTTGAATAAGTAAATCTGATAAATTATTTATTGAAAATTATATTTCTAAGGTTTGACAGATAATTATGGGATAATATGAGCTATTTTAATGGTTTATATTTTATCATGTAACACCTATGAGTGTTATAAGAGGTTGAAGAAGTGTTCATGGAATTTTATACAAGTAAAAGAATCCATAAAGGAGTTAAGGGTCATTTTATGAGGTTATGTTTCTTAAGGTAATTTTTTAAATTAAAAAATAACAATCTCAGTATAAACATGATTTTATGAATCCAAAGTTTGGAATCTTATTTGGGGAAAACTTTATACCCTCTTCATCCCCTCAAGGTTTAAAGAGATATAATGCAATAAAATACACCTATATATCAATTTTCCTTATTAGATATTGTTTATAGTGTTTTAGAAAATATTCAAGTGTCATAAAGTACTTTGACCCACTATTTTAGCCTAAAATGATCTGGGATAGATCCTAGGATCTTGTAAAGAATTTTTAGATGATCCATAGGGGTATTATGTCATATCCTTTGCACTATTATGACGTGATGATGAGAATGTAATGAAAAAATCCGAAAAAATAATAATGATATATTCTTTTTTCTTTGTGTGTAATTATGTTGTAAAAATTTCATGGGGAAATATGGGGGTTCATAGATTAGATTTGGTATTAAAACATTGATTCAATCACATTTTATTAAATATCCATAATAAAATATTTTTTTGTGATCAAGTTTCATCAATATGTTTTATCAATTACTCCCATATTCTAAATTAATCTTCTCCCTCTTGGAGTAATCTATGACATAATATAATGTTTTCAGCGTCTAAAAGTAATATACATGACCTAAAGGAATTATAATTAAAAAAAATGAAACCTGAAGCTAGTAATGATTAAATCAGATATTTTTAATTTTCCATCAATAACAAATCATGTGATTATAAAAACAATTATCATCACAGTGATAAGTAAGATTTAATCAAACAAAAATTCTACATCACCAATTGAATAATTTCATCAAAGTACCATAATAGGATATGACAATAAGAACATAAAAGTACCATTATGCATATATAAGTCAAATGAAACATTAAAAATTCACCAAAATTGTTTAAATAGTATTCAATTATATATGATAGTTAAAAATGGGAAACTCAATGATTTTTGTTCTTAAATTGGGCTTCAAATATGCCCCTAAATTCTAATAAAAGAACATAAAAATAGGGGTTTCATAAAGCACCCCCATGTGCACTTCCCATGTCCCCTAATGTACCTCGGCATGGGATAGAATTGGTCATCTAATATTTGATAATAAAACCCATGATACTTGGCTTATCCCCAGCCAATATTCTTTCCCACATGGATACCTGGCCATGAGGGATGTCATAAAACTGATCTAATTGGAAATAGTTGACCAAAATGGGGATGGCATTCCATATGATGATGTGGATGCACAAAATGTTATCAGATAAAGGTAATCATTTGATCCATTAGTGGTTGCACCACTGATCCATGCCATATTGCGGAGCTATGTGTGGATATATGTGTGTTTTATAATTAGTTGATTTGATGGACCACATCTCCTCAAACCCTCTCCATAATGCTATGTTATGCAACAAGTGTCTGCTCGAAACACTCCACCTTGTGTGGTTTATATTCTAGAGAGTAAATTTTTCCAAAGGCCAGATATTTTTACTAGTATATTTATATTAATGATATGATTATAAAAATGAAATTTTAGAGACATGAATTATATAATAATGGTAATAAAAGTTAGATAGAATTTTTAATTCAAGAAAAAAAAATATCTTCAATATCTCCCAATTTGTAAGGTGGAGAATCACATTCTTGGTCTTCCTGGGTTTGTTTCGTCACATATTAACACATGATATTGTGCTTGGTGGCCGTCATCAGGTTCTCGGCTAGGTGGGATCGTTGGAGTCGTTTTTTGGCAGGTCTTTTTTCTTCCTCTCAAGTCATTACGTGGTCGCGGATGGCAACCTCAGGACCGCTCAGAGCCAGAGGCACCACCTCGCCATTTCTCCTCCCGATCCTTCTGGCCAATCTTATCAGATTCTTGGAGATTTTCCCCTGGTTCCGGGTTTGGATAATCGATCCTCCATAGAAGGTCTCATAGGGATTACAACATTCCAGTTTCGGTGCTCTTCTGGTTTGGTTTTGGATGGTTCGTTGTCTTCTCCCGGGTCAGTACGTGGTCACAGGTGGTGTCCTCTGGAAATCTTAGCCCTGACGACGTCCTCTTGCCCTCCCTGCGATCTTGGGGGCAGCTATCTGCTTTCATCTGGTGCAGTTTAGTTTTTTTTTTGTTTCCCTCTTTCGTTCGGTGCAGATCTGGTCTGGTTTTCTGGTATAGTTCGTTTTCTCCTGTCACAGTTGCCTACCATGGATGACAGTGGGATGGTGGTGCATTGGGGTCGTAGCCTGTAGGCATTCAAGGCTTTCTGGTTCATGGTGAGGCGGATCAACGAAGGCAGGCGGGACTACTGTGAGCGCAGGGTGACGTGACAGTCAGGTTTGTGTATGTGTTTCTTGGGTGGGTCCGTCCTGGAAAGGGTTTCCTGACCGGACCGTTTATGGTTTATGGTTTTTTGATGTTTGATGTTCTTTGGTTTATCTTTTGGATGGGTCTCGACTTGGGCATGAATCCAAGATGGCTCACTTATGGTTCCCACTACTTGTTCGGTTCTCACTATCCAAAAATGTGATTACTTTGAAAAAAAAACGTTTCAGTAAAAAAAATGTACTAACCCATGATATGTGGTTTCTAATTGGAATGAATGAAATTTTATTAAAATTTTTCTAAAACTATCTTACTAATGTACATATAAAACTAATATTTATAATTTTAATATTTTTATATCAATTAAATTGTATCAAAACATTTTTTTCAAAATTATATCCCATATCATTTGAATTTTAGTTTAAAGCCTTCAAATATTTGAGGGATGTTACGATCATCTAACGTATCTCTAATAGTAACATCAATTTGTATATCAGATTATTATTATTTCAATTAAAATATTATCTTGATATATTTTATCTTTTTTGAACATGGATTCAAGAGTCAATTCCTGGAAAAGAAGAAATCATATTACTTGAGAAGACATCAACATCGATATTGTCACACTCAACAGAACCATTTGAAACCATGACATCACCCATGCCAGAATAAATATCACAAAACAAAAATAGATCCACAATTCCATAAACCATCATTATCTCCAATAAAAACTATAAATAGATCCACTAGAAAATCATCCAGGACTAAACCACATCCTCTAGAGTCTACTCTAACATACTTCAAGCATAAACTCCTTTCAACTCAAAACACACCACCAAATCCACATAAAATAAAAAAGGTAACATTGATGTCCATATTGAATCCAAAATACTCCCTTTGAACTCAATAAATCACTCTAATAATATCTATTGTTAGATTTAAACAACCTCCATCACAACCCCATCACTATAAAAAATATAGGGATGGGATCTCGGATGGGACGCACTATGTACTGGTCATAGGTCCAGCCACCAACAACAAAGAAAATGCTTATGAGTGACCCACCATTGGGTACTATTATAGGGATCCTTCTATGATGTACCAGGAGTTTTCCTGTAACCATAACAATCTTGTGATTCTTCATCACATACTACCTCTAGATTCCACTGCTAATTTCCCTTAGATTTATTTTTTATTGTCATACATAAAGACACCACCATAACCTATCCACTGACATATGTGTTCCAATAACTATGAAACACCAAGACCCCCATCCTTGCCACCTCCCAATCCCCAACACTTATTACCACTTCCATGGGGAAACACAATGAACCTAGGAAACTCAAATGTAAGAGTGAGTCCCATCAGAGAATATAGTTATATACAAACTTGAAACACCCTGTTATAGACAATCTATAATACTCACTTCCCAATATGACACTCTACTAACGAATAATATTATTTTTCCTCTTTTTATTATAAAACTTGTTTTTTCCTTTAAAAACACTTACGGTACTAAAAAAATCTAAAATACTACATTTAATAAATATGAATTTTTAATAATCAAATTAAATCTAAATCAGGTATTAAACCATGAGAACAAGATATTGTTAGCATAAATAGGTTAAATACACAAATATCTTTGGGTGAATCATGGTATGAAATATTAAAACACATGTCCCTTTTGGATATTGTTTCATCATTAAGAAAAACCCTATTCTCTATCATCCCCAAAACATAGAATAAATAAAAATTAGAACATACTCATGACATATCTATCTTATGATAACCCTCACTGGGTTATATCAAAGGAGAATACAATGAAAATGTGTCAATGTATCAAATCCACTAACACACACTACTATTATGAGATTTTGAGTGGATTCACTATCCATCCATGTCTACACCAATAATTAATTAAAAGACTACTACTCTCTCAACTGAAGTGTGATAACTACTCCTTCATAATATTATTCTTTTAATCACTTGAATCAATATTTTTTACACCTTATCTAGGGTGTCATGAAGGTCAAATTTTATCCACTTGATTCATACTTATTACTGTTGAAATTATAGGAAAATATTTATAGGGTTACACAACATCGTATTTCATGAAACCTTTAATTGACTTGTATGAAACTCTACCACATTTAATAATTTTTTTTTGTGGTTTCAGGAAACATTCAATTTTGTGCAACCATTCTTCTCATTGTGAATCTCTAAACATTCACGCAACTTTTTCATTGTCATGGATCTCTCCCCATTTGGGTTTGTTGAAAACTTTTCACCCTGTAATACATATCTTAATCTTCTATCTATAGAATGATGAAAAAAATGTGTTCTCCTTCATCTAAAACCAAAAATTGCATTATACGACTCCAGATAGTGAACATAGATTTACCTAAAAAATCTTACAAGACCACATAATCCATCTTCATAATGAGAAACAAGAGTAGAATTCAAAGGTTATCAAGGAATAATTACTTTCTTGAATAACCCTTTTGTAACTACATTCATCATGAACCCTTTCATCCATGATTTTTAATAATTGAATGAACATATTTAGTATCATAAAATTTAAAACTCCCTATATCTTTACCCCCTATTAGCCTCTCCCCTATTTTGATCAAGAATCCATATCTCCAATTTTTGATGAACCAAAACATCATTTCTTTAAATTCTGTAATATGGTAAAGAAAATATATCATCACATTGATAATAAACACAACATAAATAATGGATTGGTGGGTCCCACATCCACACTTATTTAGTGCAGGGAGTTAACTGATCTCTTAAAGCCCGAAAATTCCATTCAAATGTTTCTTTGGGTAAGTATTTCATCAAAATATCCTCAACCTAAAGATATGTAGGCACATAATCCAACATCACAAGCCCATGATACACCTTCCCCTTGATAAAATGATACCTTATTTCAATGTTCTTCATCAATGAGTGATGGAATGGATTTTTTTCTAAGACTTATAGAAATTGAATTATCACAATGTGTTTCAATCAAAGGCTTCAATTCAAATCCCATATCTTCAAGATGGTTCTTTATCCATAATAAGTACATGTAATTTTGAGTAGATGAAATATATTCATTTTTGTGGTTCCTAATGAAATGAAATATTGTTTCCTTCTTGTCCAAGAAATCCACAATTTAATAAGATAGAATGCCCCAACAGATGGTGATTTTATATCATCTACCGAACCAAACCAATCTATATCTGTATAACCCACTAACACTTACTCAGATTTGTAACTATATAATAATCCAAAAACCATCGTTTCCTTTATATATAGAAGTATTATTTTCACCTAAATTATGTTTATTTCCTTGGGTTTAAATTACAATATAGAAAAAACAATATTGGGTTGTGTCACTATTATGTACAATAGAATGCTAATGATCTTGCCTATATTCTGGGAAATTAATTGATTTTACTTCACTATCTGAAAACATTTTCATTCGGGTATCTGCCTGCATTGTCATCTCCTTCGAATTATCTATTCCAAATCATTTGGAAACCAGCTCAAAATATTAATATTTCTAAATTAATGTGTTATTACTTCCTTGAATCACATTTAAACCATGTAAAGATGTTAGGTTACCACTCATTGAAATTTCAAACTCACTTTTCATGAATTATGTGAACTATTTTCATAATGATTAATCTTATCCACCAATGATATTGTATCCAACAAGCATCATCACTATCTTCCATTGACCACTATCAATATTGAAATATTGATAATAATCAACTCCACCATACTAAAAACCAAGCTTATTAAAAAACTAATCAATTATTAAATACTAGGATCTCAGAAATTACTTCAACCCATATATCACCTGCCATAACTGATAAAAAATGTTTTCATATTAATGGACAAGAAAACCATCGAGTTATTCAATGGAAACCTCTTTTTCTAGAACACCATTCAGGACATGAAATCCATCTGGAAAACATTGGAAATTTATTGCACTATTATGTCTATGAATATGTTAATATGTATCATGAACATACATTCTATTACACTATGTGTATCCCTTTCATACTAGCCATGATTTGTTTTGTATTACTAAGCCATTTTCATTTATTTTATTCTAGAAGACCCATTTGGCCCTGATGATATTCATATCTTCCGACCTCCAAACAATCTACCATGTTTGGATCTTTTAAAATTTTTCAACCTCTTCATTTATATACTGAACCAAATTTTCATCTCCATTATCTTATTCAAAACAAATTGGATCTACCTATGATAGTAAAGTTTTTTGATGTTGTCCCTACACCCATCTTGTATTCACTGGATCTATTGGATCACTAATTATGTTCTACATATCAATTTTAAATTGGATCTTCAATTTCTATTTAGATAAAATTCTAGATTTATACTTTACATCATCCAAGTATTCTTTTAAATCTACATGAGTTACATTCATTCCCCTTGAGCTGCTCATCTCTTCATCAACATCATCATTATTCTATTCATGGATTTTTGAAATATTCTACTCATTTTCCATCATAATGAAATCATTTATCTCTATTACTTTTCATATCCACTTATTAATGAATTTAAATAATTTTCTTTTTCCTGAGTATCAAAGAAATATCCCTTCATATCCATTGGATCCAAACTTCCATTGTTTCTCTTTATTGATAATGAAACACTTACTTTGAAATACTCAAATGTACTTCAATTTTTTCTTCTATCAATACCACAAGACTTATAGAGTGTTTTCTTCCTTGGTAAAAAATAATTCTCTTTTATAAATATAGACTGACAAAGCACTTCTTTTTTCCAAAACCTATCTTGATGATCTTTATCAATAAATACAATTATATCCATGTTGTTGAGAATCTAGTTTCTTCTATCAATCACTCCATTTTGATAAGGAGTCCATACTACCAAATTTTTTTCTTTAACCATATTTTTCAAGGTAATCCTCAAATTATATGTTTGTGAACTATGTTCTATTATTATTTTATATTTTTTCTATTTTTTGACACAATAGATTTTTAAATTCCCTCTGATAATGTGTTATTAAACTAAACACATCAGACTTGTGGTTGATAATTGAAACCCATTCCATCCTACTAAAAAAATTTATGAATATGACAAAGTATCCCTTACCATCAATATATTTCGATGGAAAATGTACACACACATTAATATTCACTAGTTCAATAACTCTTATTGACCTTTAATCTTTTGACTTAAACATCTTCTGAGTGATCTTCCCTTATTGGAATGCATCACACATATGAGTATGATCAGATGATAACATAGGGAGACCTAAAGTAGCATCCCATTTCACAAGATCATCAAAGTATGGTTCTATTAGATGCAGAAGATGTTTATTAGACAATTAATTTTTTTATCCTTGGATAGAAATAACACATCTTCTTCTCCACTCACAAGGTATAGATTCCCCTTCATGCACTTTCCTACAAAATAGTTGCACCATATTATTCCTTGATGATTTAAAACTTGTTGGTAAATCATTTACCATTCCTTGAGTGAAAATTTTTACATAAACTTATATTTTTTTGAATAAGACCTTTAATGACCATGACATCATCACATCTTATAGCTTTTCCCATAAACTTGGATTTTCCAGAACTAATAATCTTTATCATTTCATCATTTCCAAATATGACAACTCCAACCAGGTCAAACTTGATGTCTATCACTAGATCTTTATATCCTCTCATATGGGAGGTGCATCCACTATCAATGATCCATTTTCCAGTGCAATATAAAATATGTACAACTACTATTTGTATAGTTATTTTCTTTTTTATCCATATATTTGGATTCATAATTGAAGTTTTATGATATTTTTTAATAGTCTGATTAAAAAACATAATCTTCTAGAATATATATTTTTTTTCATTTTTTTCTCAATTGATGATTCCTTAGGTTGGTTTACACTACCACTCGAGGTATTCTTAGGCACATTCCACTAAATTGTTAATGATAAATATCTGTCCACATGTGTCAATACTACACACAAAAATCAATAACCATTAATGAAAATCATGGAATAATTAATTATATTTGGATAACTCTATTTCTATTTTCCTCAATGATACCTCTTTATATGGAATAAATATTTTGATGGTGTACCATATTTAAATCTTAGTAACACATGATATGATGTCTATTCCAATCCATTATTGCTTCATTACTGATTTTACATTGAGTTCTATGAATTTTAGGATTATGATTCATACTAAAATTTTGATTAATCCTTAGATCAGGTGATTATGGTATAACATCAATCATTACTACTTTATGTTTTTAGTCAAATTCAATACCGACTATTTCATTATGATGTTCCATTTTCTTCTACTAACATTCCATTGACTGTTTTGATGGACCTCCATACTCTCATTTCATTTTTTATCACCTGTGTGATGTTCTTTCCTGATATCTTTCTAAGAGTCCATAGTTTATCATGATATTTTACCTTTAGTATTAGGCATAAACCTCACACCTTATTTTTGTTGATACATTTGACTTTATATTTTACTGTGTTAGTAAGACTATAGATAACCCTTGTATCTTCTTCAACCTTGAGATTGCACTCAAGAAATTTCTCTGAGTTTTATGACTTTTTAGATCGAAGAATTTCATTTTCAACCTTACAATTAGAGTTTTCTTCTTCCTAATACTATATATAGAGTTTCCCATCATGAACCAATTTATTGGATTTCTTTATTTTGTCTCTATAGATGACTATCTATTTAAGAGAAGCTTATAATTCAACCTGTGGGTCAAATCTTACTTCTATTTCTCAACCATCATTTTCAATTTATTCCCTTGTATGGGAATTAATAACAACTTCCAACATATCATTATTTCCATGATCCTTATAGTTTTACATTTCTTATTCAAATGAATGGTTTGTAAATTCATTTTCTTGTGAAAACAATTCTTCTTTCTAATGAAATGTTTCTTAGTATTTTTCCTACCTCAAATACTACCTAATTATTTTTTCTTGATAGTTTCATCTTCATCTTCTTCATTATCATGAGTCCTATTTGGAAACCTTACTTCTAAATGGAAAACCTTTCCACATTGAAAGCATGTGACAAGAGAACTATAAACGTTATCCAATTTCATCCTATTTGGATCTTTATCTTTTGGTATAAATAATTTTATATTGATCCAAGGTGGAATTATTCTCATGATGAAATTAAAAAAAATTACATCTTCAAGAAATTATTTGAGACAATCAATTACTTCGAGAATAACATTCACCTGATAAAATAATGCATCTACTAGATCTTTGGTGAGTATTATTAGGTCCTCATATTTATTCCACAAAACCTGTAATTTATGTTCTCTAACTTTTGAATTACCTTCATAGATTTTATAATCTTTTCCCAAAAGGAGTGATATGTCTTACATGAATTCACTTTCATGTTTATTGTGTTTGATAAAATCTACCTAATACATTGATTCATTTGGAATTATAATCCAATTATTTTAGGTATAATTATGATCGAACTCCATTATCCACACAGGAATAAATAACATGCATCATAGGTTTAAAGATATCAATCCATAATGATTATAAGTAGTGATACATTTTTTACATTGAAAAATTCATTTCATGTACATTATCAAAAATTTCATGGTTGGATTTCAATTTTCAATGACACTACTCCACAATGAGAGATAAGTTAGAATGACCCCACTAAGATTAGTCCATGGCTTTCCAAGATCAATGACAAAAGGTGTCAACACATAAAAATTATATTTACAATGCTCTTTTGAGATGATTTGTTGAATTAAAAAATTTAGGATGTATAGATCTCTTCAATATATTTTATATCACTAGTCGCGGAGACTAATCAGACTCACTGATCAAACGTTATGGAAATAAGAAGTTGGAAAAATTTTATAAAGGGATTGTCATCAGGTTGGAAGCCACACTTATTCACCACACTTGCATGCCACACTTGTGGGCCAAGTCACCTTATCTTAAGGTTCCATAGTTTCCTATAAATAGGCCCCTTGGGCACATAATTTTCACAAAAAAAAACTAGAAGATTTCCCAAAAGCTTGCGCGCATCAGCTTACACGGAAAAATTTCACACATTAGCTTGCAAGAATACCTTCTGTGCATCAGCTGGCACAGTTAGCTTGCACGGATATATTGAACACATCATATAGCACAAACAGCATGCCCACATCAGCTTGCACAAACAACATTCACACATCAGCTTGCACATACAGCTTGCATGCATCAACTTGTGTGCATCAGCTTGCGTGAAAAGCTTTCATAGATCATCTTGCATGGATATCTTGCACGAAATATCTTTCGTGGATTTCCTTGTGTGGATATTACTTTCATGAAACCCAGTTTTGAGCCAAATATCCTTCACCCATGGACCTATTTTTTCCCATAAATATACATATAAGGTCTTTATTTGTATGGAAAAATTTCCCCGAAACCCAATTGCTGCTCTGGTCAACATAGGGCTTCACCCAAGTCTTCTGAAACCTCTCAAGTAGTTCTTCCTCACCTAAGGCAAGGGGATTAAAGGAGGATTATAGGACTTAAGTCCATTATGTGTTTAAAATCCATAACACTTGCGTTCCAAAAGCTACCAACCCCCCTAAATCAAGAAAACTTACGCACCCTTCATTCCTTATATAGGAAATTGAGCACCCTACATCTGGGAATACCTGTGAAGACTCATGAAGTCTTGAACCAAGTTTTACCCAAGTCTTATTGTCCATGGTTGTCATCACTTCTTGTGACATCAGGTCACCCAAACCTACTTGTGTGACCAATACCTACATTCCAGAGACTTGAGCACCCCTCTTTGGTTCACCTCCCCTTTTTAGCCTCTTAATGCCTTTCATGAAGCCTTAATCAAATCCATTTATGGTAGATATTATTCTTCATTGTCCCCCTTTCCAGAAAGGGATCTTCATGAAAACTCTACTAAGAACTATCGATTTAAAAACCTCAAGGAAAGGAAAACCAGTGTGTATCCTATTGGGGTTTGTATCTCTATGGTTAGAGGTTTCCCATATTTTACCTATTGAGAAGCTAAGGTTCTTTCAATGTATGTGGAGTTATACCCCAAAATTCATGAGGGATATTCCCCTATGAAAAATGTTGAGGAGTTACCGGTTTTGGGGATTAGGGTTCATGCCATGTCCGTCCCTTGACTCAAAAACTTTGTGCCTCATTTCCATGGAAGAGAAGGTACATTTCACCCATTCTTTTCTTTTCGACTATAGAAAATTGTCCCTCCTCTACCAGGAACAATTTTAGGGAATCCTTCCTACAGTGACCCCCCAGCCTTTCGGGCCTAAGACAATGACCTTAAATTTCATTTCATATTGAAGGGTTCATTTCTCCATGCCTTCTCCAACCATATCGTTGGCTTCTTTAGCTATAAACCCAACCACTTCTGTTAGTGGAGGTGAAAGTGTGTGGTTTGTTGAATCTTTCGCATCCTCTTTTTTCTCACACCGAGCATGAGTCACATGGGCTTAGAGATATATGATGATTAAAACATCCACACAATCCACCTCACCTATTTAACAATGAGAACTCTAATTCCCACCACAATGTGATACACATGATGCCTTCACCTAGGTCCCGAGCTCAAAAGACAACCTACTCAGGTGTCCAGCCCCAGTTCATTTAATTTAGGAATCCCCCTTAGGATTAATCCTTGAATTCAGTCCCCTTTTTATCTCCATGAGTTAAAATATACCTCAGGGATATTGCTATAATGTAATCCTATTTAGGCATAAGTCCCAACCTATTTCTCTCAAATAATTATACTCCACTGCCTGACTTACTGAACTACATGGGATATGATTCCCATCTAAGTGGGATACGTAAGAATCCTCCCAAAGGTTCAAACCCAATACTCCAAATAAAAACTATTCTTTCTGGGATACATTCCTAGTAGGGTCTAATCCAACTTGGAAACCTATATCCTTTCCAAGTTATTAGGGATTATTAGGCCTAAGTCCCACACCATGATTTTACTAGGCACCTTTCTCTTAGATGTCCTTAATACATGACATTAAACTGTATGGTTAGGTCCTTATCACATGACCTTAAAAGGTATGATATGTAACATTAATTAGCACTAAAATACAAGGGTTCAGATTCCATTCATGAGAAAATGTAGGTAGCTCATTTATGGGAATGATCCCAACATCAAAACCACTTTTGTCTACCTGGATGTCCATTAATTCTAGAGTTCCCCACTGAGGGGATTAAAAACCAGCATCATCGTAACAACCACTAAAAGAATTTTTAAGTAGTATATGAGAGGATAATATTGATGGAGAACCTCGAATACATACAGATATCTCCATAAATGAATAACCGAGAATATATAAAGATGATTCTGAATTCAACACATGATAATAATTGATTGAAATTTCAAAGGGAAACATACATTATACTTGGTAGATTAATAAGGATTCATGAACATATCTTAAATATAAAAGAGAGTCCCAGAGTAGGAAATAATCCCCCCCCAAAGGGTGTGATGAGCCTGACCTCCCATTCAATTAACCGATGCGAGTTCTTAAGTATTGTTAGTCAACAAACCTAATGAATGCCTACATTTGGAAAGTGGGTCCCATTGGATACTGAATTGTTGGGTGTTTCCAATTCCATAAATAAATACAATTAAAACCATTTAGATGTAGTGATTCATATACAAAACACATATTTTGAGGGGAATGGTGAACTTGACATGAATCATTAACAAAGATTATAGTGTTACCCATCTGTTAGGCCCCTATCAATTGATAAAAGAGGGCAGAAAATGTAATCAACCACACATGTGTTCATCTATATGATTCCACTATACTGGATTACATTGTATGTATTTGTCATATATCTAGGAAATTCTTTCTAAGAACTCCCTTAATTCTAAATGTCTTCCTTTAAGTCTGCACCCAGGAATGCCCCGGCTTCTACACAAGCTGGATCACCGTCTACTCGAAGGATGTCATCACCAACTCAGCTTCTTCAACACTGGGTCTCCAATGCATTGGTATGAGAGTACCGTCAACATTGTACAATCCTAACTTTGGAGGCTTCCCGAAAGGCCCTCTAAATAAAGAATAACCCCTGTTCTTCTGGTCAATGATGACCAATGTTTCAATAGTATATGGTACCAACCACCATCTTTAACCATTTTTGGAGTTTATCTATAAAACGCAATCATAAATCCCTCCCCTATTCTAGGGAGTTCGAACAAGAGTATGTCCATGGTCTCATCCCAAGGACATAGGGGTCCCTCACAAGGGCTCATACCAATAGTCTCTGTGATCAACACTGCATGGTAGAAAACCCTCAACATGACGAGGCTTTTATTTTCGGTTGTCCGGCCCAGGTCCCTCAGACACGAGCACGCAAGAAGAACCGTCAGGTACAACAATCAGCCAACATGGATCTTGTTACTACCTTCACCCTACATTGAATTCCATCAATCTAGCTTTATGAAAAACAACGAATGGGAACATGCACTTATTTTTAATAATTTCACCAGCCAGCAGACTCATCTAGTGGAACTCAATGAATCCCACAATTAAAATCCAGTTGAGTACCGTAAGCAAGAACATACACCTGTCTGCACTCACCAATCCTATAATTAGTCTCATCTATCTGCATTTAAATAATACTATCGACCATGATTGGAGACAAAAAACCATCTGGAACATACACCTACCAACATCCATCAAACCTTCCAATAGTCTCATTTGGAAGTATTTAGAAAAGTTAGTCAAAAAGATCTGATGATAAACTTAGGACTGACTCAAAAATATACCTCCATAGAAAAGTACTATCAGTATCCATTGAGAGGAAAGGGAGGATAGAAGAAGGTACATACACCTACCCCAAATATGTAATTAATGTATATTTCCCTTCCATTCATTGAGGTTACCAAACACATTTTGGAAATGGTGAAAGGGAAGATACAAATTCCTACTCATATCCAGGAATATTTCTAGAAAATCATAACGGTAAATTCAGTAGTACTAGAGTTACAAACATATAATTCTATCCTCACACCTAGGATGAATCATCATCATGCCATCTTGGAGTAGATATACACATTTATTCTAGTCCAGGAGGGTTATGGTGAAAACTTTCCAATATCATATGGACAAACACATAGGGAATATACAATTGTTAAAAATGGAGATAATTAGTCTGTTCTGACATCCACTCCAAAGAAAGAACATACACATGATCAGGAAAACCACTTTTCCCTGAAAGTGGCCCCAACTACATGGAAGAGAGAATCTAATAAGAAGTCTCACCAATCACAGTTGTATAATCAAGAGTTAATCAGTAATCTAGATCCAATTAATGTTGGAGTTCTTGAATCCCTCATCCATTAATATAATGTATCTCAAGATCCTACCCTCCCATTACCAAATTATAGGAGTAGTAGTAGTAATTATGAAGTTCTTTATTGTATACATCATATAAAGGATTGCTTTATGATGATTCAATCAATCTAGAGAACCAATCTCTAGTTAAGAACCATGAAAACCCTTTATGTGGACAGAAGACCAAGGAGAAATAGGATCTATCTCTTGGTGTAATCCACCATGGTGTTCCTCCCCATGATGGGATTCACTAAAAAAGTACTCTCAGAAGTATTGTTTCTAATTGTCATGAAAGTTCTCCAACAGACAATGCAGTGATGAGAAAGAACTCTTATCTTGAGGAACATGAAAATGGAAGGCCATTCATGTCTGATTCCTTGTTACTGGAAGGTGAAATACATTCTCACCTAAAAGACAACCCAATTTGATGGTCATTATCCGAACCTCCATTGGATCATTTTCCATCTAAAATAGAAGAGGAAACATCAACTGATCCCATTTATTATGATAAACCCACCAAGAAGAATCCACTTTGGTCACTCCAAGTTGAGAAACCTCTGGAAAAAGAGAAAGATAATATGTTGAATATGAGAAAAAAACTGGATAAGGGTGAAATACTAGTCATTCTTTGGCCATTGGAAACCTCTCAATACAACATTCCTGAAATGATTACTGAAGATTACATTGATGATATACTCCTAAACCTATGGAAGACTCTTCATAATTTAAAAATTAATGTATTACAATATGATGAATATAGAAGTCATGTCAAGATAATAGAAGGGTTGTAGCCCAAAATTGACTCAGCATCTCTCTAGTTTTCTCAATATCCAAATATCTAGAAGAAACATGAGGCCCTTAAACGTGCAACCTTAATACATTAAAGAGGATGTGACAATTGATCGCAGAAACCCCACCTGGTGTTCATATCAGTGGATGGGGTGTACATAGAGAATTTAATTTACTACACTCAAAAATCATAAAATCTTGTCGAATGTGGTCAAATTCAATATTATTTCCACAGGCCGGCTACAACAAACAAATTCTATTCATGATCGAACAGATGCTCAACAAGAGTATGCCTCGACTAGTTTTCACCAACGTCAAGTCCAAAGAGAGAAATCTATTAAGATGCTTTTGTTTGAAGCATCTAAAAACCTCGATCATGATTCCCTCAAAGAGGATTCCATCCATCAGATTAAAAAAACGTCTAAAAGAGTAAAATGATCTTCCAAAATAGGTGATTTAAGTGGGTATTGGACAATTGAACCAAAAAAATGCCCATACAATAATTCATAAAATTAGAAGAGAAGTTGTGTTGATATAAGCCATTAAAGTATAGTGACCACCCCATCTTGTAGCTCTAGATGCGTTTTTAACCCAACGATCAAAGTTAACAAACATAGCCCAAAGGTTTGAGGAAGAATAATAGGAACATCCCTAGCCCACAGGAATGGGGGGATTTTTTATATCAACAATCCCATCCTTAGTAGATGTTAGATTTCTCTCAATTAGGGAAGAAGCCACAAAGTGAATGCACAACTGAACTATCCAATGATTCCATTTAGATTAATATTCATAAAACTGACCCTATGAAGCCAAAAAATATGAGAACAATATATCATGGAAGATGAGGAAGAAGGAGATATTACAAAGATGCTAATAGAATGTCATTAATGGATTATGCGTTAGTGATTGTCATTAACACCATGATATAATATCCTCCAAAAAAAGAGTCTTGTTCAGGGGATTTGGAGGACGATGTTCTTATTCATAATATGGTACACATTGAAGACAATGAAGGAGGCGTGTGTACCCAAAACAAGTGGATTACCCATAATCTAGTTATTGCCTTGAACAATCAATTTCCACCTCTTCAAAATGAATCTAATATGGGGAAAGTTAAATTTAAAACCATGTTTCAACTTCCCTCTAAATAAGGTCAACCTATTTCACTTGAAGAAGTATTTTACCAATATTAAGAGGATATAGAGTTGAGAAAACTCAATGGAGAGTTACTATGAAGAAGTATTCCTTCCAGACATGGTCCACAATGAGATCCCCAGCTTTCACGTCTAATAAGAGATAAAAAAAAGTGGTTTTGTTTTAGCTATAGATGTGGATAATGAATTAACTATATATGGTAAACATCCATAGTAGATTCAATCACCTTTTTATAGGCCTTTCACCAAGGGGTATCCAAGACAAATACTAGCATCACCACCACTTGTGGGTTTTCCCATCGTTGCACCTCTTCAGGCACTAGTTGTTGTACCTATATAGGTCCCATCTCATCTAGAGATTCCAAAAATTATTATGAATACAATTGAGTCATTAATAACTCTATTGGAAGCTATTGAATAATGAAACACACCAATACAACCAGAAAATTAGACTTACCCCGAATGGGTAGTTCTGATTCCACTGTCGCCAATCTTTGCGAATACCACATTTCCAATATTTAATGGTTCGGGAGATCCAAATCAGCACTTAACATGAATTTCATGTATCACTGTGATCCCATGATGAGGACCCCTCAACAAAAAGAAGTAGTACAACTCAGATGTTTTTCTCAATCACTGCAAGGGCTGACCTTTTTCTGGTATACAAGTTTGTAGTCTCGATCAATTATTGGATGGGAAGAACTCCGTTAGAAATTCCTTTTCCAATTCCTCTCAACACTGTAGAAGACAAATTTTTTTGATCTTACAAACTGAAAACAATGGTTGAATTAAAGTGCTTCAGATTTCATTACTCAGTGGAAGGGATTAACATACTTCTTAAATATAGCACTCCCTCATGAATAGTTTCTCTAAATATGTGTGGAAGATCTCCATGATGAGTTTCACACACCACTAATCCCTGTGAAATACATAGGAGGGTTTCAAGACCTTACTTAAATCGACCAAGTAGTTTAGAATTTAATCATATAAACAAAAAGTAAGTCTAATATAGTCCCATAAACTCCTTAAAGGAGAATAGGAAAAGCAGTGGCTTCTATAGTTACATTCCAGAATGAACCCATATATGGTTATACTTTAAAGACCTCATCATACCGTAGGGATCCTCCTCCTGAGTGTCCGCAACAATGACCGCCTCCTCATGATGATCAATAATATCATAGGTGAAGATAGTTTGAGGAGTTAAATAACAAAGTCTACTCTTTTTAGAATGAACAGGTTCCTAGTTACTTCCTTCCAGGCATAGAAAACAACTCAGTCCGGCTTCTAAGACCCAAGAAACCAAACAATGAAGGAAATGAGAACCTCCTGAATTACTATCCCATGCATCAAATGTCGGGGCACTCCATGAATGAGCATTTTTTCAATAATCTCCTAAAAAAGATGGACTCTGTAAAAATGGAACTAAAAACTTTATCAGCCTAGATAGGATGTGTTATTTTTACCGATCCAGAGGAAGAAGGTGAATGGAAGAAAGTAAAATCAAGAACGCATAGAAATTTTATGAATGGATGGTTAGGGAAATGATCAATCGAACACATTCCATTCTACAAACATAGTTGAAACAACCAATTATTACTCCTTCCACTTCTTCTACAACCACGTTATCTTCCTTAACAGGTCAGTCTTCCAAAGAAAAATCCTCAAAGAAGCGATATGATCAGAAATATAAAGAGAATTTAGAAGAAGATGAGATCATGTTAAAACCAAATTTACCTTGACATTTTCAGATTTCATTCCATATGTCTTAAAAGCACAAGCACTACCTTGCGAAACAACACAACATGAATTGACCTATCAGGCAGATTCTTTATCAGATGAGGATTTGATCTTCTATTTTGTTGACATTATCCACTTAACAAAACATTATGAAAATTATGATTCTGGTTATGAACATGAATTCCATATACTTGATTGGGGAACTAGGGGAAGAATTCAATGTTAAGGATATAGGGGAATATGTGGGTATGCAAGAAGTCACTATGTTAATTACACCCCTGATCAAACCATTTATACAGTAAAAACTTGTGGGAGATTCCTTCAGCATGCTCTACATGAACATGGGAACTCTCCCACACAAGACGGGATCAACCCCAACATTATCATCTTGTAAGAATTATTATAGGATATACCACAATTCCCTTAATAGGTAGATAGACAAAGTTAGCCTAATCCACATAGAGAATAAGTATTTCCAACCTCTACCCTGACACATGGTCCATCTACATTAGAAGCATCAACTTCTAAGACACCTTAAAAATAGCATCTCCATGCTGAAAAACGTAGACATTTAAATCCAAAGTATTATTATTTTTGAGAACAAATAGCTAATGTACCATCCAACTTATCAAACCTAGACTCTCTGAATCTTTCAAAAGATTATTAGGTAGCACTTATTGAGGCTTTTTCATGTCCTGAAAATTTTGAAACCAAGGTATTTTCAGATGAGGTCTATCGTATAGAGAATTATCATGTATAATTATCATGAAGTTATATCTTTCACGAATCAAGATGAGGATGATGTTGTAGAAGGAATCATTAGGCCAGCGTATATATATCTAGAATGTTTAATGATATTTCCATCTGATGATCCTTCATTGAAAATGGATGAGGAGCAAACCTCATTCCAATCTGTACACTTCATCGGTTGGATCCAAATGAATCTGGATTATCTCCCTCCACTTTGATGTTAAAAGGTTATGAAAATAATGAAAAATGACCTCTAGGCGTTAGTACACTTAGAACATAGTTTCAGGATCTTGTATCTAATTTAGATTTTTGGGTTGTCCA
The DNA here is from genome assembly GCA_963277665.1 of Viscum album. Lineage (NCBI taxonomy): Eukaryota > Viridiplantae > Streptophyta > Magnoliopsida > Santalales > Viscaceae > Viscum > Viscum album. Next base: position 73,958,659 of record OY728163.1, on the reverse strand, counting down.
ATAGGAGACAACTTTCAACATTCTTCTTGGAAGGCCTTTGGTACATCAACATGCATCCACTCCGTCATCATACCACCAATGTCTCATGTATTTCTTCAATGGTAAAATTGGAAAAGTTCAAAGTAATAATTCCCAATTCAAAACTTTGGAATATCAATATATCGAGGTAGAGTTCTATAACACAAATGGAACAAGGTCTTTGGATAAAGATATAATAATAATCAATGCTCTAAATGGTCTCGAAAAGATCCCATCCAATCCATTCAAGCATTATAGTATAGATTACGTGATGCCAATATCTAAAATTGAAAGGGTACATCCAAATTCAAGAACTTGTTCAGTGAATTCCATAATGTCTGTTGGGGAAATTGAGCCTAATATCACATGAGAAGTTATTTATTTACCAAACAGTGGTGAAAGATTAAATGGAGATTTCTGTATTCCATCTACCGAACCTCAGTAAGTGCTTTCTTTATCAGCCATGCTAGAAAAAGTTGGTTTATTAATATAAAAATATAAGGATGCAGATTCCCAACCCATAATTTTCAATTCAATACTCTCAGAAGAACCATTATCATCTGTAGGGTAAGAAATGGTTGCTTCTTCTCCAGGGTGTACAAATACGGACTCCTCCCTTAGCTTTGAGGGTCTTGATTCATCAACTATCATTCAAGAAGAAAAACAAAAATAGGAACATGAGGAAGAGAAAGAAGAGGAAGATCTCATAGATACCCCTCTATCATTTGAGGAAAGAATCTCCACCAATGTGGATGATCTTAGAGAAATAAATTTGGGTATAGAGGAAGATCCACGCCCCACTCTAATTAGTACGGCCATGAATTCAAAAAGAGAAATATGTGCATACTTCATTTCTAAATCAACACCGAGGTGTATTTTCCTAATAAAAATTATAGGCCTTAGTGCCAACATGGAAACTCATCATTTGGGTTTTCCAGAAGAGCATCCGTGAATTACATATATAGTAAGAAGAACGAACCAAAATCATTCCTCCAAAATTGAGGCTTAAGTTTACAATATTATCAATGCTAACGTTATTAGGGAGGTCAAAATATACCAAATGGATAGCAAACATTGTCTATGACAACCCTGCTTTTATTACAAACTTAAACATGATTTATTACATAAAACTTCACTTGATATAACAAAGAAGATCGAGTGGTGTAGTGTCTTTTTAGATTAGGATCATTACATAAAAACTTAAAACATGAAATAAAACTTCTTTATTGAAAACTTCCTTTACATGACTGCTACATTCTCTTGTACTTAGCATTGCATGGGATAACCTGAGGGCATGCATAAGAAAAGGGTGAGTTATAAAGCCTAGTAAGGGGGTACACATGGAATAACATGAGGAGTACAATATATGTTATACAATAGGAATATCAATAGAGCATAATTGAAAAAAGAACATAAAGGCATGATAAAGCATGATAATCATAACATGGAAATGTGGCAACACCACTTAACATGGAATTAACATGAGACAAGGCTCATTGCACATGGAACATGAGTAAATCCTCATTGTACATAAAGAACGAGTAAAACCTCATTGAACATAAATTATAATGAGTCAAATCTCATTGCACATGACGTATCATGATACTATAATTTACCCAATTCATTGGAGAGCTATAAGGGCACACCCTTCTTACACATTTCATTTCATGCATAAGTGTGCCACATGGATCATAAAAAATTGATTCATAAATCATAATAATTTATTCAATGATAAAGGAATGTGGAATTCATATATGAAGCATTATAATCAATAATTAAATGTGTATAAAGGTGAATACCCTTGATGGAGAAATGGGTATGGTATTCACTCCACAAAGGCTTTGGCTTAGAAAATCGGTGCAATTTTGGCAGCGTAATGGCGTGACTTAAGAATTCATAAAAATGGTTGATGAGAGAGAAAGGGGTTAATCATCATATTTACATGTAATGGACAGTAAGGAGGTTGTATAGATACATTTCCCAACAATTGTAAAGGAATTTAGATTCATGATACAAAATTATTGCTTGAATGTAAAAGAAGAGAGAGAAGTTCTTTTCGGAATTTCGGCATAGTAACAGGTGTACATGGGAGGCATTTAATGAGAGAGAAAGGGGTATACCATCATTAAAACAATAATAAGAAATTATGGGGGAGGTGCGAAACCATACCCCAACATTCATAATTGAAATTAAAAGGGCAATACAACTTAATGAAAATTGAAAAAAAAGAGAAATGAAGAAAAAACCCTTACTTGGAAGTGTGCTTCCAAAGGCTAGAGAGAGGCTTATGAGAGGCTTCATGAGAGCTTGGGGCACCTTGGGAGGATTTTAGAGAGAGTAGGGCAGAGGTTGGACGAACTACAAAGGCTTTGAGTGAGGAGGAAGTGAGATCTTGGGTGGGTTTATATAGGAAAGGTGAGGGAATTCTTTATTATTTAGGTTTGGGTCCCCTTACATTAAATTAATCCAAAACAAAAACCATACCATGGTTTTTTTCCCATGGTTTTTTTCTAAGGGAAGAGGAATACAAAATTTTATAAGGCCAAAATCCGAACTTCTTAAAATAATAGGGTTGCTTATGTGGAGGTGAGTCACAATCCCATGGAAATTAATTTAAAAAGACAAGGTGTTCAATAAGTCTTGAGGGGTCCATTAATGCTTTCAAAAGTAAGTTAAACAAACCCAAAATCACATTATATTAATGGTAAAACATATATTGGCTGATAATAAAGATTATAGTATTTTATTACATCATTATTGGGTCATTATGATGTCATAAAACACATTATATATTTAAACGGTATTTAATTTTTACCCAAAAATTTGACTGTCTCAGAAAATTATGAAAAATTCACCGTTGGATAACTTTGACGTCCTGATTCTAGAAATAAAATTTATTTTATCTAAATAATTTTCTAAATATGTTAATTTTTTCTTTTAAAATAAAAACCAACATTTATCGAAAATTCACGGGTTTTGATAGAAATGGTTTTGCAACCTTAATAAAAATTATAATTGCATTCATAAAATTATAAGATCATTTATATTTAATAAAAATTAATTTAATAATAAAAATAATATTTTATTAAATTATTATTTAATTAAAAAATCCATTAATTAAATAGAATATATTTCATAATTAAGTAATATTTAAAAACACTATTTGTACTTTAAAAACTATTTACAATGTCTCAAAAATGAAAAGGAAGTATATTCATTATTATATACAAGAATAATGTACATGAAAATAGTACTATTTATTTGTTACATAACCCCTTAAAACAACCGCATAAGAATGAAGGGTAAGGTGTGCGATGGTGACAGACTCTTGGGGTGGCTCAGATAACATTGCTTGAGTGGAAATCTCTATCAACTTCCATTTTTCCCGTAGACAGTCTCGTTCGAGCTTCACATGGTGAAGCTTATCTTGGTCTTAGTCAAGAGAGAAGTCCAAGTATGCCACCTCTTTTCCAAGATATGACAAATGGGCTTCGTACGGAGCAATTCTACTGGACGAGGCCATCACTTCTTTTTTCTGAGTAAATTGAATTTGTTAAAGCCCTATATTTATACTAATCATGTGATCGCTGTTCAACAGCTATATTAGCAACGGTCAAAATTCTTAACATAAAACCAAAGAAGTTGACATTTTATATAAACATAAAGAGACATTTAATTATATGAAGAGGGATTTCCATTAATAAATCTTTGGGTCGTTATATTGTCCCATTGAAAAAGAAAAATTGGAAAATCAGAGTTTTCATTGATTTCATAAATCTTGACTAGCATTTTCCTAAAGATGACTTTTTGTTCCCAATCACAGAACATTTGATTGATGCAACCGCTGGATACAAAGCTCTCTCCTTCATGGATGGCTACTGTTGGTATACCCAAATCTTAATGGACCTAGAAAATGAGGAATCTATAGTTTTTAGATCCCCTCAATAAATATTTTGCTATCGGGTATCTCCCTTTCCCTTGAAGAATACAGGTGCTACATATCAATGTACAATGCACCCGATTTTAAATCCTTAATTGGGGAAATTCATTGAATTCTATGTGGACAAACTAGTGGTTATGTCCTAAAAATGTTCTGACCACTTGGTTGATCTGGAGACCATATTCATCAAACTATGACAACATAATTTGATGATGAACCCCATGAAATTTTTTTTCGTGGTAACCTTAGGGAAATTTCTCAGTTTTTTTGTATGCCATCACGACATTGATGTAATCCCTGAGAAGACGAAGGCTATCCTTCGAATTTCACCTGCTTAAAACCTAAATGAATTTAGAGTAATTCGAGGAAACGTGGCCTATATCAGGAACTCCATAGCCAATTTGGTAGAAATGTGTTCCCCTCACCAAATTTATGAAGAAAGTTGTAACAAATCAGTAGACCTATGACTACCAAGAATCATTTGATATCTTCAAGACATAACACTTGATCCCACCGGTATTGTTTCCACCAGTTGAAGGAAAGCCACTCATTCATTATATTATAGCCTTGGAGCGATTGCTTGGTACCTTACATGCACAAAGGAATGAGGCTCAGAATGAAAATAGACTTTACTATCTCAGGTGAACCATGCTCGACGTAGAGACTCAATATTCATATATTGAGAAAAGCTGCCTAGCATTAATCTTTACAGTTAAGAAATTCAGACACATTTTTTAGCAGCACGAGGTCCACTTGGTTTCTCTCAATAACCTGCTCAAATCTATCCTTAGTCATCCTATGCTTATTGGATATCTAGAATAGAGGATGACTATTATATAATAGTTTGATATACGATTTGTGTATTATAAAGCAGTAAAAGGCCACAATTTAGTATATTTTCTTACTGAGAACTGCTTTTTGGAAGGGAAATAATTGAATATTGAATTTCCTGATAAAGAAATATTCTCCATTCAATAATGTCCTTGAAGATGGGAAATGTACTTTTATGGTTCTTCCAGAAGTCCAATGGATAAGAAAATGGAAAACCCCAAACTTAACAATGTTGGGTTAAAAATTATTCTTAACTCCCCAGAGAATGCTGTCTTTCCATATTCCTCTCTATTTTCAGTAGGTGGTACCAAAAATGAGGCAGAATATCAATCTCTAATTGGAGGCTTGGAATTAGCACTCTAAGTACCTTTGGATTACCTGGAGGTGAAATGTAATTCAAAATTTGAAATCAAACAAATTAATGGGTATTATTCCATTATAAAATAAGAACTAATCCTACCTGTGTGATTATGTTTGAGGTTTAATGTCAGAATTCCCCTCAGTGGTATCTTTTATTACATCAATCTATCACAAAATTCCCTAGTTGATGCATTGGAAAATGCAGCAACAACCTTGGTTGATCCAAATCAGGATGAAACAATCATTAGAATTGCTCACAATCGATTGGTTTCACCTTTTTTTCAAATTATAATAGAGAAAATCTATGAAATGAGTCCCATTTCTAATCTATATGGTTATACCATAGAATGGATGACACCCATCATAAAATATATCCAAAATGGGGAAATTCCACTAGATAGAATTAAATGAGAAAAAATTTGGCGACGAGTAATTAATTTTACACTTTATGTGGGCTTAAATGAGTATAAGTTCCTTTATATAAAAGGATTAAATAGATTTCATCTAAGATGAATTGATGGGGGGTGAAACCGTAGTTCTCATAAAAAAGGTTCATGTAGGAGCCTATGGTGATCACGAGTCTGGGCATAGTATTTTTGATCAAATTTGATGGCATTGATACTTTTAGCCTTCGAATATGCATGATTTCATATATTTCACTAATAAGTTTCATCCATTCCAGATGCATGACAACATCATTCATCAACCCCTAGAATTTCAAGATATAAAAAAATACTTGTGGACATATTCTACATGGGGAATGGGTGTAGTAGGACACTTTCCTCCATCCATGTCCAAGTAGTTCAGATATATTCATACTACTACTGATTTCTTCTCCAATTGGGCTAAAGCAATACCTCTCAAGGATGACGGGGCTAGAAAAATTGTTAGCTTTTTCAAAGATAATATAATTACCAGATTTGGTGTCCCCCATACCATATTGATGGAAAATGGCACCAATTTCTATTATGATGAGTTGAAGAAACTATATCAAGAGAACAATATCATATCCAACAATTCATATCGCTATCATGAAACGACCAATGGAAAAAATAGCGGATTTCAAAAAAAACCCTATCAAATATACTGTAAATGATAGTGGATAAAGATAAAAAGTCTTGGACTGATAAGTCTTTGCATGCTTTGTGGGCTTAACAGAATACTACTCATACCGAAACACTTTCAACCAAGTATTCATTAGTGTATGGGACAAAATTAGTTATGCCTATTGAAGTTCAGTTTCCTTCACTCCGATTTTTCATATGTGATCAATTATCTATATATGAATAGTCTCAAAAGAATTTTTATGAGATGAAATGACTAGACAAAAATTGATTTCATACTTTGAATCATTTTAAAGTCTACCAGAATAGAATAGCATGATTAGTTAAAAAGAAAGTTCACCATCAATCATTTCTTCAAGGAGAGTTGGTATTAGTCCTGAGGAATTCGATGATACAAAGAAAGAAAGATCCAAATTTGGAAGGACTTTTTTCCATACATAAGGTACTCTAATGGAGCCAATTCCTTAATCTCAATGGATGTAGAACTTATTATAACTCCAAAGAATGAAGGATTGTTGAATAAGTACTTTGTGTTATATCACAAAGTAATGTCCTAGTATCAAGACATTAAACAGAATTACAACTCTATGCATCTATGCCACATGACATTAAAATGTATAACATATATATCCTTGTCACATGACATTAAATTGCATAACATTATTTTTCCTCACTACATGACATTAATCTGTATGCTTATTGTCTTCTTCATTTGACATTGAGAAATCCCCCAAGATACCACAAATTATCATTCCCTGTGGTTCGTTAAAAATTATTATCTTCCATGAGAATGAATTAATCACAACATTGCTACTCCTTAATGGAACATGAGTCCCATTTCTCCCTATGTTTGAATCAGATCTACATAGATGACCCTTTACAAATACTATGTATGGATTAATTCTCATTCCAATGAGATACGTAGTGACACCTAGATCTCTAAGCTTGGGCCCAGACACAAAATACTAAAAATTCCCCCTTTCTGAATGTTTATGAGTAAGATCTTCACAGGTAATAATATTTTCATGAACTAAGTGTGGCTTGATTCTCATTACAATTAGATACATAGTGACACCCAAATCTCCAATCGTGGGCCCATCCACGAAAAAAATAAAACAAATCCCCTTTATTCAAATGTGTGAATGAATCAAACATACATAGGGAATATTTCAAGAACTACGTGTGGCTTGATTATCATCCATATTATATATTTAATGACACCCAGATCTCCAATATTGGGACCAACCAAAATTTCATCATTTTCTTTTACCCATGCACAAATCAAATTTTCGTAGGAACTTCTTCCAAGATTTTAAGGTTTATTCTCATTTTAATGAGATACATAGGGATTCCTAGACTTTCTGCATTGGGACCAACCATTAGCCTGGAAATTATAAAAATCCATCTTCCCCATATGATAACTTGATTGATATGGGGAACAATCTCAAAAACTATGTGTGGCTTGATTCTTGCTTCGACAAGATATGTAATGATTCTTAGGTACTATAACCTGGCTCAGCCACCACATAATTATCATAACCTTATCCTTCACTTGATACACCTTTTTGTTGTAGAAGAAACCTTTTACCACTCTTTATTTCTCACTCCAATCATAGATCACGTGGGATTAGGAATTGGTTAAATAATATATTTGCATAAATAAGGTATTTCAATTCATACTTTGGATTATATGTCCTAGCCACATGATAATAAGCTGCATGATCTCCGTAGAAAAACTAAAAGTGTTATGATTCTCTTTTCTATGATATATGTAGTCATTTCACATTGATTCACCTTCTTCCTCACCACAAGACATTAAACTGCATGAGAATTTTCCAGATTTTCATTTAAATGAGATACTTAGTGACATCCAGATTATCAATCTTGGGCTTGGCAGCAACATGAGGTAAAAATACTGTTCTCTCTCATATTAGAGTTATATATACAAGAAGAGATACAAATTATATTTATATCAAATCCCCTAATGTCTATGACACATGGCTTTAAACAGCACGGTACCCAAATAACTATGCATGGCTGGATTCTCATCCTATTGAGTTATGTAGTGAATGCTAGGACTTAGATCTTATATTCATCTATAGGATAAAATACAATTACCCATATTTTTCAACCAATTACAAATCCATATAGCATCCCTTTATTTTGGGTCCTCTCCTTAGAGATCCAACTAAGGAAACAAAATATATTCCCATTATACATATGAGTCATCTCTATGTTAGGGACTCCCAACTCATAACTGATATTGATTTAAATATTTCTCCTATGCATTTAACATAACCCCTTTCACATTTCACACTCTTAATACTAAATACCTTAGGATCTTTATAATAATTCATTGGATTCTGGTGGTAGAGTTTCTGATACCCTAGAACTCTTTTTCCGGACTATCTAGTATGTTCCCAAAGTTTACCCTGCATAAAATTCACCTACATAATGGGAATGTTATTCAAAGGATGACACTCTTTGGATATGCACCATATTACCTTATTGTCCCTGTATAATAAATCCCCCATAAGAGGTTTTTCAAAAAGTGGTAACTTCGTTCTCGGTAGAATACTCTTCTATCCCCATAAAAAATGATGAAGATATATAAGAACCCATATTTTAAATTGGTCATCCGGTGTATATTTGTCTCATACCCTTTCTCTCGACCTAAAAGCCTCCAAGACCATCGTTTATACATTTTCCCTCCCCATGTGTTCAAATTATATTGAAATAACCATGATCATTTGACCACATATCATCCATTGTTCCCATGATATTATGGTCATAGTCATATGACCTAAAACTATAGATACCAAATTTCCAATGTTTGGGTCAAAACATTGTAGATATCTTATCTCTTCAATTCTTTGAAAACCGTGATCATAAATATCCCCACTATATTCAAGTACTTTTCTCCATAAATCAAATTATGTTTTTAGGAAAATCTTAATCTCCATAAACATTCATTGACTTTTAGAAATAGAATGTTGAATTTTTGAGATATCGTTTATCTGACTATGCAGTATGTTTACATAAGTGGCCTTTCATAAAATTCACCTACATAATAGTCCTTTCAGAAATAGGATTCCACTATTTGGATATGAATCATATTCCCTAGATGGCCCTGTATAATACAACCCCCATAACGGTTCTGTCAAATAGAGGTATATTTGTTCATGGAAGAGACCTCCTCTATTTCTATACTTCACATTTTAGATTTTTTGACAAAAAAATCATCATGAATCAAGATCCCCCTTTGAAATATCAAGAGAATATTAGGACATTCCACAAATATCAAGCCTTGTTTGGGTTATAATATCTAAATTCATGGTCAAATCTATTAAAACTTAAACATTGTCCATATTAGTCCAACATGCATGTCATTAAACTGACTATAAAAAAGAGATATAGTAATCACTAGGTTGAAAACCTACAAAGGGAAATCTAGACAAAATTTGAGTTTTAGCTCACTAGACCTACGCTCTGTATGGTGTAGGAAATGTCGATCAATTTTAATAAATATCAAAATCAAGAGACAAAATGTTTGTAAGGTCTTCTATATGACCATATAAATAGTAAATCAATGCTCACTAGGCCCATTGGCTTAGGTAAAAATTAGATCCTATTTTCAAACTTCACATAGTTATTAACCCATAAAATGATGTTGGAATGTATTAAAGTGACCTACATTTATATTAGAATTAGATTATTTTTGTCCCAAACGAATCAAAGTCTTAGGGGGGATTTTTTGACACCATAGAATAAGTTTCATGAACATTTTGGAAAAATTCATAGTTGGATTTCCATTTTCCATGATACTGCTCCACAATGAGGGATAAATTAGAAAGACCCCCCTCCCCAATGTAGGCCATGGATTTCCAAGATCGATGTTAAAATCGTGTCATTGAATCAAAATTAGATTTATTATTTTCTTCCAAAATGGTTTGGATTATTAACCATGTAAAGATGTTTATATCTATTTGAGAGATTCGATTTGGCTAGTTGCAAAGCCCAAGAAGACTGAAAAATCAAAATTAATGGCTCTTAGAAGTTGGAAAATCATTATAAAGGGGTTTTCATAAACTTACGCACCACACATATGCACCATGTCAAATTCACCCAGGGTCCCATATTTTCCTATAAATATACCCCTTGGTCACCTAATTTTCACAACAAATATTATTGAATTACTCCCCGCACCTTGTGCGCATCATCATGCATGAACAGCTTGAATGAATTTTCTTGCATGGATAACTTGTGAGCATCAGCTTGCATAGAGAGATTGCACACATTAGCTTGCGTAGATAGCTTGCAGGCATCAGCTTGCATGCATCAGCTTACAGGGATATCTTTTGCACGTCATCTTGTGTGTACTACATTCACACAGTAGCATGCACAAATCATCTTGTACAGACATCACTTATGCGCCACCCAATTTCACGCCACCCACTTGCACAACAATTCTCCTTCACCTAGGGTCCTATTTTTTTATAAATTGACCCATGGGGTTTTTAATAGTACAGATCAATTTCCCCAATTCCCAATTGATACTATGGTCATAGAAGTGATTCTTCCATGTATTTAGAAGCCTCCTAGGTAGTTCTTTAACACCTGAGGTGTGGGGATTAAAGGAGGATCTTAGGTCACAAGTCCATTCAGTGTTTGAAATCCATAACACTTGCGCACCCAAAGCCCCCAACCACCCTAAATCTAGAATACTTGCACGCCCTCCATTCCTTATATGTGAACTTGAGTGCCCAGCTTATGGAAATACATGTGCAGACACATAAAGGCTTGAACCATGTTTTACCTAAGTATTATCCTCGAGTATGTTCTTCAATAAAGGTGAAATCAGGTCACCCAAGCATACTTTCATGCCCAATACCTACGCGGCGGAGACTTGAGCACCACACTTTGGTTCCCCTCCTATTTCCATCCTCTTAAATCCTTTCATTAATCCTTCTTCAAAGAAATTCAAGGAATATATTATTCTTCATTGGCTCCCTTTTCTAAAAGGGATCATGTTGAAACCTCCACAAAGACCTCCCAATTTAAAAAACATAGGGAAAAGCACACCAGCGTGTCTTCTATTTAGATTTTTATCTCTGTAGTTAGATTTTTACTATACATTTACTATTGGAAATATATAGATCATGAAATTTATGTCCAGTGGTATCTCTATAGTCCCATGTGATCTTATCCTTGGAATAATATTGAGGAGTTCATGATTTAGAGGATTAGGGTTTGGGTCATGTTCTTCCCTTAGGTTTAAAACCTGGAGCCTCAGTTCCCTAGTAGGGAAGGTATGGTTGCCACCTACGTTTCCTTCCAACAAAAGAAAAGTTTCCCTCCACCACCAATATCAATTTTAGGGAATCCCTCTTAGAGTATGCCCCTAGACATTCAGACCTAACCCAATGAACTTCAATTTCATTCACATTGATGGGTTCATTGCTTTGCGCCCTCGCCCACCATCAGCTCATCTTCTTTTACCATAGGCCCGAACTCTTCCATCAACGGAGGATAATGTGTGTGGTATGTCTAATATTACACATCCTCTTGTTTCTCACATCATGCATGACTCATGTGGGATTAGATATTTGTGATTATTACAACATTCTCATAGTCCACCTCACCACTTTAACTATGAGAACTCAAATTCACACCATAATTGGGATACGTAGGAAGCCATCACCAAGGGACCAAGATCAATGGATATCCTCCCTGATAGTTGAACCCTAATTACCTTAATCCATACATCCTCATTAAGAGTTTTCCCCGAATTAATTCAACTTTTTTATATCCACAGGTTAAAATATCTCTCACGGACCTTGTTACAAGGGAATCCTATTTAGGAGTAAGCTCCAACCTATTTCTCTCAAAAGGATATACTCCCTTGAGAGACATACCGAACTACATGGGATTTGATTCCCATCCATGTTGGATACGTTCGAAGCCTCCCTAAGGTTCAAACCCAACACTCCAAATCAACCATATTATTTATGGGATTCATTCCCATCATGGTCTAATCTGTCTGGAAAACCTATATCCTTTCCGATTTCCCCGGGATTCATAGGCCTAAGTCGCACATGAAGATTTTACTAGGAACCTTCTACTTAGATGTCCTTTCCACATGACAATAAACAATATGGTTAGGTTCTTATCACATGATCATAAAATATATGATGTATCCCATTAAAAAGCACCGAACTATGTAGGTTATAATTCATTCAATGAGGATACTTAGGTAGTCTGTTTATGGGTATGTTCCCAACATAAATACAACCTTTTTCTACCTAGATGATAAAAAATTCCATAGTGCCCCACTGAGTCGCTTAAAAAAGAGAATTATCATAACAATAGCTAACATAATCTCTATGTAGTATATGACATGATACCATTGATGGAGAACCTTGAATACATATGGATATCTCCATTAATGAATAACCTCAAATACATATACATGATTTTGAATTCAACCCAAGCTAATAATTGATTAAGAATTTCAAGGGAAACATATATTATGCTTGGTAAATTAATAAGGATTCATAAAAATATATTAAATATATAAGAGAGTTCTGATGTAGGCAATAATTCACCCCAAAAAATGGTGTGAGGAGCCTGACCCCCATTCTCTTGACCAATGTGAGTTCTTACATATCATTGGTCAACAAAACTAACGAATGCCTGCATTTGGAATGCATGTCCCTTTGGATACAGAACCATTGGGGGTTTGTAGTTCTATAAATAAATCCAATGGATACCATCACGAAGTAGTGAATCCTAACTAGAACACATCGTATAGGGGGATATACATCTAATTCTTCCGTAGATGAAAATATTTTCCTTCAATGATTGGAATCCTGCTGTGATTAACATTTTCTATTGCTTCTGCTAAGAGAGAACATTTGGCTTTAACCTTTCCATATGATACCATTTGTTATTCCAACTAGGATAAATTCCTTGGGGGGGGGGTGAATCAATGTATGGATGATTAAAACATATATCACTTTTGGATCTTGTCCTTTCATTAAAAAAACATTTTCTATACTCTTTGTTACACATAATAAATGAAGAATAGAATATATAAGTGAAATAGTAATTTTACTTGGTTCACCCTCACAAGTCTATATCCTAGGTGCATATAATGAAAATGTGACGATTTACTAAATTCACTAAATCACACTTCTATTACAAGGTTTTAAGCATACTTACAGTATCTTTTGGTTTACAACCAATAAAAATTTTAAATCTAACTTCTCTCTCAACATAAGTGCACTCATTTCTTTTTTAAAATATTCTTCTTTATATCACATGAATCAATTTTTTACACCTAATTTGGTGCATCATTAAGCTATAATTTCATCCAATTTATTAATACCTCTTAACCATAGTAGTTCTATGAAAATAATTATAGGTTCTCACAACTTTGGTATTCACACAATCTTTTCAGAACATGTGAGAAACTATACCAACTTTTATGAAAATTTTATTCTTTTTCATGAAATATTAACTTTCAAGAAACTATTAAACTCATCATGGATCTCTCAACTTTCACACAACTTTTGTATTTTTATGGAAATCACTTGGTCATGTGGAAAAAAGTCTATATTCTACATGAAACTGATTTCTGGGTTAATTCTTCTTGAGAGAAATTGATTCACTCAAATCTTATTCCATTCAGAGCCTTGAGATTCTCAAATGGTTTACTTAGGAAATTATGGGGGTAGCATCCTATTTATAGATGTGGTTGGACCATCACACAACTACCATACACTCCTTAGATTATGTGAAAAAATTCACATATGAATAAAACTACAATGATTTAACATCTCCTTTAGTGTCAAATCACTAACATTGCACAACTACATCATTATTTTTTGGACTCATCCTACTCTCCATTTTTTCATGAAAATAAAAATTTTGTGAAGATTTAGAACTTTGTGAAGACATAGCCTTTTTATATTTTGATATATCAGCCATGAATCTTCACTTAGATGAAACTTTAAGAAACACCTTTACCATTTTTCGTACATTTTATATTTACATGAAAAGATCTCATTTTATAAAAACAATGTTTTCCTTCATCTAAAGTTTGGACCCCAAATTTTTGAAAAACTTGGAAACCATGACATCATATACAAAACAATTCTTCTAAAACTTCTAGAACATTAATTCCTCTATATAGAATCGTTTTTAACACACCTTGTATAAAATCATGGAGGAACTTCAAAACTAACCTTGTGAAACTTCTTTTTTAACAAATACAATCAACCCTAAGACACTTTAAACACACATTGACAGTTTTTTTCAAATAGTTAAGTTATTATAAAATAAAAATTATAAATAAAAATCTATGTAATTCCTAGTATCCATAGTCATATAACTTTTCCAAAATCCTCATAGTGATTGTTTATACTAAAAAATAGAACAATATTATAAATAAAGAAAATAATGAATGAATTAAAATTGATGTTTAATTTCAATTATGGGTACATGGTAAGTAATTATTAGAAGGACTCCGGAATATTACATTCTCTTAATCATTATATCATTTCATCTAAAATTATAATAAAAGTCATAAATAACATAATCTCTTCATCTAGACATTACATTTTTTATTATAAGGAAATCTATGGTCCTTTAATTTTGTACAAGTGGAAAGAAGAAATTATTCAGGATAAATATTTGCATGTAAAAAAAAATATTTCCATAATATCAAGGGAAAATATACACTAAAATATAACATTAGTATAAATGGTGAATAATAAGGATTTAGAACATAAGTCTAAATAAATACCCCCAATGTTTACAAGAAAAAAATTATAATCTTTAAAAGAATATCATATTTTAAAAAATAAATTTTTACAACAATACTCCCTTGTAGCATTACTCTTGTACAACTTATATTCAAAGAAAACATATATTCATTTTAATTACCACCCAATGTCATTCTAGGTAAAAAATAAACTCATATATGAATGATCATCTATCACATATTCTATAGATCCAAGATCCTAAACAATATAGAAATGAATAAACTAATTAATTGCCCACCAATTATTATGGGATCTCCATGTTCACATGAATGGTTGATGAAAAAAATCACATTAATACAACACTAACCTCATATAAATTCAATGATTGACGTACCCATAGTCTAGAACCTCTTATTTCAATTCTCCTCATAACATAATTAACCAATACACTAACATTACAACACTTATAATGATAAAAATATCATAATAATCAAATTTTATGATTTATAATCACAATTATCAAAATATCACTACAAAAAAGTATGTTATTTTCCAAACACCTACTTAAAATTCAGATTAGAATTAAGTTTTATCTACATGGAAGATAATTAAGATACCCATATTTATGAAAAAACCTCAATATGTTACACCTAAAATATTTGTTCATAATTAATATCTTCATAAAATACCTACCAATAGAATAGAACACATCATTACAATTTACAAAAAATTTTGTAGCCTCATTAATTCAGAAAAAAGAATGAAAGCCAATACAAAACATAAAAATCAAATCATTGAATGATAACTCATCCTTCTATTTTTTTAAATTAACCACTAATTTAATGAAATAATTGGTTAGCATAATATCTGTTTATCTTTAATGAAGCACTTAAAACTATCGTCCTCTCTTATGACTCCTACTTGAAAAGGGAGTTCTTTGAATAAAAACAAGAGATATAATATATCTTTTTTTAAGAACCAATGAATAGTTTTGGATATAAAATTATAAAATAATATTTAGTTAACTATTATTTATAGATGAAATTTTTATATAGTATATCTATTAAAGATGTAAATATTTATTAAAATAAACATAAATATCCTCTAGGACTATTTCATAAAAAAAATTTATATTATTACAATTAAAATATAAATTAATTTCATATCACTTAATTTAGTACCGTGATTCCACTTATCCTTAACCTATGTCTATTATTTCATTACAATAACATAATTTACTAGCTCACAACCCTTTTTGTTCCATTAATAATTTTTAAAAATAACTAAAACCCCATTTATAAATCTATATAAACTCAAAAAAATTATTTTAGTAACTTTAATCAATAAATATTTCATCAATAAACCACTATGTGTCTCAGTTAAGTCACTGTTTCTCTAATAAAAAATATTTTGGCACGGTAGTATGGCATTTAAAAATTAAAATCCAATTGATCCCACTTTATGTGTATTGTTTATTTGAATTATTATCAATTATCATGGAATGTTTATGAAGACCAATGAAAATATTTTTAAGAATATGTGATGAAGAATATCTTTTATATTTAACAAGAATAATAAAATTCATGTTTACAGAGGATCATAAGAAGCATGTAATGTTGTATTACATAAATAGAGAATGGATAATTCATCATGAAAGTTATCATGATGTTTATTTTCATGTTTAATTTTAGAATTAGAGTTATTACCTTTGAAAAATGTGAGAAATTTATGATTATTAAATGATTTTTTTTAATATTTTAGTTCCATGGGGGAGTTATATTAAAAAAATACTACATCTCTATGATGATAGAGAAGATAAAATATTTATTAAAAAAGAAGAACATAGAATGATGAGAGCTTGGTACTTGAGTCCATATCTAATGACTGTTATTTTTGGAAAAGTATTTCATATGAGATAAGGGAAAAAAACTTCCAACTCAATTTAGAAAATTTATATAAGTGTCCATGGAATCATAAATACATCCATCTAGGATTAAAGTTGTTGGCCATTATTTAGTGTCCGTGAGAATCCATAGTTGAGGTAGATCCCTTATGTGGGTTGGAATAGGTGTGAATATGCGATGGTTGTTCTTGGAACCAGAATAGAGGATAGAATTATGGAACATTGAGGGAACCATCTCTAATGGATCGAATCGAGCCTCTATCAAAATTCCTTGAATTATTAATATGTGCAATCCCAAACCAAAAATCTGGTGCAGAATTGGTGTAAACATGACACTGTCCAACATTAAAATCCATGTTTTATTATGATTAAAAGAGTTCAATATACTATTTATGTATTTCTCACATGTTCAAACACATTCCTAGCCTTAAATCTCCAATCCCTGTTTTTTCAATGCTGATAATCAATATAATTTATATTGGATGATCAATGATTATAAGAATATCATTCATGTATGATTATTGAAAATATAAATCTAAAAACGTATGAATTACCTTAAAAGAACCTATAAAGAAGATAATAGAAGAAGTGTGTCATGTGGAACGTCTACATTACATCATTATAGATATGAATTTTATACTATGTATATATCATCACCATAAGGATGATCATTCGACAGTATAAACATCATCTATGTAAGGATGATCCTCCGACTATGTAAAAATAATTCACATAAGTATGATTTCAAAACCCTGTAAGAATCATTATAAGTAACATATTAACAATTATGAATTGAATCTATGTAAACATAAATGGTCATCTATATAAATATCCTTTTCAGGATTATCTTCAGCTAAGATTTATATAATTTTGATGTTTTTGAAGAAATAAGTTCCAACATAAGAGAAAATTGTACCTAGTCATTTTTACATTAGTAGGAAATACATGAAAATAATTCATGTGATTATTTTAGGTTTCAATTAGAGGTTCCATGATAACATCACTATTCCACAAATATATCCATTTATATTCATTGGGTTTTGTTACTTGAAAATATATTTGCTAAAAGAATAATAATTCCATGTTTTGTGAAGAAAGAAATATTAGATGTTTATGCATGTTTGTATTTATGTATTTTATTCATAAATACTTTTATTTTTGGGGTAAAATTTAAAGCTTCCCCCCTAGAAATTTATCAATAAAAACTTCGGGAAATTTATCATGTCTTTGTAATTTCAATAATCATGCAGATTCAAATTATATTCATTGATTATTTAATTAAAAGATATGTAACGATGTGAGAAAAGTGGGTAAAATAAATGATACAAATATTCTATGATATATACATATAAATAAACATTGTAACATATTGAAGATGATATTTTATGGGATATAGAACCGATAATGAAAATCCTAATAGAAACTATTGTGTGCTGAAGTTATTTGATAATGATATCTAACACTAATACTGTCTTAAATAATCATTGTGTGTAAAGGGTAAATGAGATATATTAATGTGATTATCTGAACTGAAGTATAATAAAGAAAAAATAATTGAGAAGAAGAAGTAACAATTTTTTTTCATTTTGGTTTTCATAGAAAGAAGATAAATATGTAATAACATCATGGATTTTATACTGTAAATAAACAAAATTGTTTTGTAAAACTATGAATAAAAAATATAAATAAGTGGTTGCATGTTTCTATGAATTTTAATGAAGAAGAATACCCATAAAACATATTAATATCATGAATAAGTTTAAATTGGTGTAATTTTTTGTAGTTACCAAAACTATTTTAAATATAATATTTATGAAGAACTTGTGTGTGAGATACATCAAAGCACTATTGGGAGATGTGGAAACATTATTTTCAAGGATATACCCTTCTTTATTGTATCTCATAAGTTGATAATCGTGGTCCAAGTGAATGAGAAGTAATAAATCTTTCACAAAGTTCCAAACTTATCATATTTAGAGTTAAACATTCTTAAAATCTATTTTGTTGGTGTCTTTGGGTGTGTTTCTTGCTAGAAAAATATTAAGTGGATTGAAAAATAAAACCATTAACCTTAACAAGTTATATAAGTAATAAATGGATAAAAATATCAATTTAGATTAAGAGTCATCAAAACTAATTCAATCGTATTAGTGGGGAATAAATCCCTAACTGGTCCCCTCAATTGGTATCAAATCTAGGTTATCCTCTTCTTGGATTCTATATTATTGATGTTTTTAACTTTTGAATATTTAACTCTCGGTATAAATTTAAAATTAAATTAAATTTTAATGAATATACATCCACAACAAATCAATATTCTCTCTCTACAAAGAAAATTAAGAACCTAAAACTAATAAAGAAAACGATATTGAGGAAGATATACCTTTAAATAAAAAAGGAAGAAGATCCTGATGATCTAGGAAATCATGTTAAAAAGGACAGATATGAAATGAATGGTGGTCAATTCTACCCCCAAGTAAATGTAAAGTACATTTTCCTCGATATAATTAAGGGATTCAATTGATCCTTAGGTATGTGAAAATCCTTACTTAAATTATCCTCTATAAGACCATTGTATTAGTGGTGATGATACTATGTCTATAGGCTCTCATGATATATCTATAGAAGCATTAAAATATATGTCATATTATTTTACTAAAGAGTCTTTTCTTTGACATTTGAAAATTTTGAAAGTCAAGAGGAAGAGATCATCCAACACGAGGAGGAATCCGAATAATTGGAGAATTATTTTAAGGAAATATTTAATCCTGTGTAAAGATCTCCAAGAATGTTAGTGCCAAAGAAGTTGTGGATGTTTTAATTAAAGATAAGCGATTTAAATTTTAAGAATAGTGGCTCAAAACCATTTATGAAATTTATTAGTTCAATAAATAATTTTAATATATGATCCATGAATTAGAGGATAATATTAAAAAAAATTACTATTAAGAATATACAATTGGATGTTAAATATAAGAATATCATGGAGTATGAAATATTATTATAAAAAGGACAAGATGCATGGTGATAAAACTAAAAGAGTCGAGAATGAATGTGAAGATAGATTCATAACAATTGAAAGTGAGAATTATATTCTCAACATGAAGTTTTTTTAACTAGAGATTAATATAGTGAATTTGTAAACTTCTCAATCCAAGTATTCAAAAGAAGTTTTTATAGGAGGAGCTTATTTTATAGACAGTTTTAAGTAGTAAAATTATCTTAAAATTCCTATTTTTACTTTCAGGAATAAAAAAACAATCACCTGATGGACTTTATCAAGTATCTATAATGATATTGTTACTATCATTTCCAAAATCTAATGTTTACACTAAATTTATTTATATAAATGATATATGATTAAATGGAAAAATAAGAACATATATGTATAATGAAAAATGATAAGAATCCTATTAATATGTATATGGTGGATAGAATAAAGAAAATGGAATCTGTTTCCCCTAGAATATCCCAACCAGGGATGAAGAAATATCAAATTTATCCTTCTTCAAAAACATAAATTTCTGGGAAACAAATAGTTTTGAATAGAATCTCAAGGTTTGTGGGGGGGGGATTTGTTGGTGCTGTAAGAGATTTGGGATTTGGGATTTTGGAATAATACCCTCTAATAATCACAGAACAATAGCATTATTTGAGGAAGCATTTTGGAGAAAAATAAATATCCATTGATTAAGAACAATATATATATATATATATAACAAACAAATTTGATGTGCTTGAAGATTTACTTGGTATGTGAAATGTGTATGTTCATAACACTAAAAAATTTTAATGACACCATGTATCACATATAATGGAGACTATAAGTCCATAAATGTTGTTGAAGAAAGGTGATGTTTCCTTGGGTATGAAAATAATGGGACCCACATGCTAGGATATTTCCAAGAAGATTCAAGAGATGAATAAGTCATCCTTCGACAAACTTTTTAAGGAATATTAGATCCAAAGAAAACTATGTAGTTTATAAGGAGTTCTATATAAAAAGTAATTGTTTTGGAGAAAATAACTCATAAGTTTCCATATGGAGGATCTAGAGAAGCTGTCAACATATCAAAATGATGTTTAGTTATTTGTACAATATATTTAGAGAATGTAAATAGAATAGAGGGATCACAAATAAATGCTTATGATTAAGTAAAATAAAATATTTCATATAAATTATTTGAATGCAATGATAGGATTTCATGAAATTGAAGTGTTTTAGTGAAATTATGTGGGAGATCCAAGGAACCTTAACATAATACCAAAGGTTGTCCGACCTTACTTACAACATAATAATTCAACTTAAGTAAATACTATAATAGAAATGAAGGGTGATGTTAAAACATATACTCAAAAAAAAAATAAGTTATTAAGAGATCAATTTCATATGAAAATGAATCATATTTGAAAATAAGATGTGGTATTATGAGGAAGGGAGATACTCGGCTGAGAAAATATTTATAACCATTCTATTCACTTTGAAGAGAATGAAGAACAAACTTATTCCCATATCATTGTGTACTGTATTTTTATTTAAATTAAAATAAATTGAAGGTGATTCTTTTTCCTAGGAGAAACATGAGAATAATTTTATTTATTAGAATTATAAAATATATTGAAGAAGACGTCATCATAGATTAATCCCATATTTGGTATTATAAAGAGCATATATTGAAGAAGATCATCGTTGGCGAGGATGTAGAAGATGTTAAATGTATACAACCACATAAATAAATCCATTTTAGTTTATTTTCAATTACAAATATCTTTATATTGGTCTATAAAATAGGTCCACTAGGATACATATTTTTTACGAGTCTCCTTTCAGGGGAGACACATGAAGAATGAAGAAGCAGATTCCGTAACTATCATTTTAGGTTTTTTTTATTTTTGATAGTTTTTGATCATACTGAAATGGAACTACGATTTTTAGAATTTTATTATCCATGGTAACAAAAATAAGATCCTGATATAATGGGAAATAAAATTATTTTAATCAATTATATAAATTATAAAATTTTAATAAGAATTAATGTTTTTTTTCAAAAACTAAAAATTGCATATTTTTACTTGAATGGTTTGACATGTGTGTTGAAGTGAGTACAAAAATTTAGGTAGAAAGTATATGTGAATATTTATCTTAATTATTATTAATTACTTAAATAAATCTTAAAAAAATATAAAAAAACTTTGTGGAAAATAATAAGTTCCCCATTTGAGTTTGAGTCATATTCTTTTGAAATTGACATATTTGATGTCTAAATCAAACACTCTTGTTTTCTTAACCAAGAATAGATCATGTATTCTTAGAGTGGTATGGTTAATGAAATATTTATTAAGTATGAATTGATACCATTTTCCCAAATACATTGTATTTATTATCAATAAGGGGTTGAGAATGTGAATTGAAATGTTAGTGAGAAAGGGGGATATAAGGAATGATACACATATTGAGAGAAATTGTTTCACACATATTGACATATCCTTTTTATGTGGGTATTGAAAAAAAATATAAAGGGTAGATTATTGAGACTATTTTGTGTTTATTTTATTTCTTTCAATGGTTATTTATTAACATGGAGTGTTCATTATGACCAATGTAAATATATTGAAGAAGAAGAAGGGAAAAGAGATTAGATATTGATGAATAATCCCAAGAATCTTATGTAAAAAAGATCAAAAGAACCGCGTCACATTGTATTAAGTAAATAAAGATTCATTGACGCATCTAGGATGTTTAAATGAAGTTTATTTTTTCATATGTCATATGAAAAATAATGTAATTTAATTTAGATTTTCTGTAATATTTATTCATATTAAAAGAACATGTCTTTTGAATATTTGAGATCCATACAGTAGTTATATTGAAAAATCCCATCTCTCAATGATAATGTAAATAATGAGGTATTGATTAAAATAATGGGAAAGAATAGGAATATTTAATGTTGAAATCTTGGTACTTCGGTCTATCTATAGACTATTATATTTGGAAAAAGAATTCTTATGAGTTGAGGAAAAACATGTTAGTAACTCAAGCCATCACATCTACCTTACTAGCCAGAGTATTAGAGGGAAACTCGACCAAGAATTAAGGTGGAAGACAACATTTATCAGTTATGATTAGGCATATTTTAAATAGAATAATTCATAGGGTTTCATGGTTTTTAATATGTGAGGGTGGTTCTTGAAACCACTATGAAGGCCGACATGATGGAACATTAGAGAAAACCAACTCTAATGTATTTTATCAAGCCACTTTTGAAAAAATAATTTTGATTTACTATATCTTTCCTCAACCATAAATTCAATGTGGGATCCATGTAAATATGAAACTATTGATAATTAAATGTTGTGCATTCTCAATCTTAGAAGATAGTTGTGTATTGTTTCTATCTTCATCATGCTATCAAACACATGATCATCCTTTAATCACCCTCCTATGCTCTTTAATTTAATCAAAATATAACTCAATATGATTGATTTGGATTATAGATGGTTATAAGAATAACATTAAGGAAATATTTTTGAATATCTGATGATCGAAAGTTATTTTAAAAGCTTATAAGAAACAATATAGAATAGAATAATAGAAGAGATGCATAATGAAATGTTGTTTAAACATCATAGTAAGGGATACCATCCACAACATAGACATTGTATCCAAAAATATGATACTTCCACTATATAAAAAAATCTCAATAAGTATGGTCCCTTGATTGGTTCGACATCATTTTAATAATCATAATAACCATCTTTATGAGGATTAATTGAAGTTGTATAGACATGAATGATCATTTATGTAAACATCATAATAAGGATCATCGTGTGCAAATGATAAAGTAGTTTTAGGTTATAAAATAATGATGATTTAGGAGAATAGTAAATTAAACCCATTCATTTCTAGGTAAGCTAAACATAAATAAAAATAATTATCATGATATTTATATCATGAATCATGTATAAATAATGAATGATGTAGATGGAGGGATAATTCAGGAAGATTCCTTGTTCCTTCAAAATTATCTTTCGGGTCTCATTGCCACCGATGGGCAATCAACTATGTCACAAGGAATCATCAAGGAATTCTTAATTTCAACACTAATGTGTCTCACACGTGGTGGGCGGGGAACAAATTGGTGGATCACCAGGCATCCCTGGACGTCATTGGGATAGAGAATGTCCTCCTTAATAATGTTCTCAGCTTGAAGGTCGAGGGGGTGAATTTTATTAGAGGGGACACCCTTATTTTTGGTTACTTTTGGCAACCGTAGCCCGTAGGGTTGAGTAGGGGAAAAGCATACCTTTCTTCTCACTATCTATTTTCAATAATAAAAATTTAAATGATGATTTTTAATGAATCATTATACCATGAATATATCCATGGAAACATGTTGATTTTTATTATATACAAATGTCATCGGTAGAAATAGGAAGATTGATAGGATTTGTGAAGGAAGAAAAATGGGACGTTTCTATGTGTTTGTATTCATTTATTTTCAAGTAGTAATAAAGGAAGGGATAAATTTTTGTCACCAGGTGTATCCTAATAATAAAAGTTAGTAAATTCAAGATGTATTTTTAATGTTTGATAATCATGTAGTTTTAAAATGTATTAATGTAATATTTAATGAATATAGAAATAAAGACATGATAAAAGTAGAGATAAATGATGCAGAAATTAATCTATTATATATATATATATATATATTTATTGTAGTCTAAGATAATATTTTTTGTGAGTGATAATTGTTATATAAAACCATACGATAAATCATTCAATATAGAATTTGATAGAGATAGAGATCCACCACTTCTAGTCTCATGAAGAAAACAAATGTGTCAAGGATAAAGGAGATCCATTATAGTATTATTTTGTATTGAAGGAGAGTATGAATAGAAGAAGATAAAATAAATAAGTAGAGGTTTCTTTTCATTTACGTTATTTTAAAAATAAGATAAATAATGAGAAATATTTCATATTTTAGTGTAGAATATATTTGGGAAACTATGAATATTAATGAATAGTATGTTCATTCATGTAAGAAGCCGGTTTTTGCTACAAAAGACTTTGGAATATTCTTGATAATATTCCAGAGCAGTGCCTTCAGACGGCATGCGATTCTGAGCACCGGAGTGGCCGGAATAAAATTTTCGGTGCGCTCACACTGGAAATGCTAAATAATTGGGATAACTCCTAAACAGTGCATCTGACCAGAGATTCGAGTGTACGGATGGGTCCAGAATGGGGTGTTTACCCTAGGAACGATATAAAACATGTCGGCGCGGGATTTTTGGACCCCTCGCTCGCTTTCGGAAGGTTAAATGGATAAATTAATAAATTAATTTATTCATTTAATGGAGAAATGCTAGTATCTCTTAAACGGTGGCTCGGATTGCAAAAACGAGGGCACCGTTGAGTTCAGAGCATGCCTTTTACCCTAGGAGGGGTATATGTTTCGCGGGCGCGGGCCGTTTGTGAAAAATGGCCCCAGGGGCGTTTTCGTAATTTAGCGGCTTCAGGCGTTAAATTTTATAACATTGGAACGGGGTCTTGTATTAAAATTTCGAGACCTCTGTTGTGCTCGGGAGGTGGTGTTTACCCTCGGGGAGGCTTAACCTCGACCCCGTCAGGAGTTTCAGATGCAGGTCTTTTCGGGGGTTTAAAATTAATTAAATCATAAATTAATTTATTTAAACCCCACCCCTCTCCTTCCCCTTCCCCCTGGAAGCCCCTCCTCTCCCTCTCCTCCTCCATCTCCGTCAAGACAGTCCGGTGAGGTGACTCCGACGAGTTGCGGTTGTGCCGGTGGATCGTCGTGAAGCTTCGGGCGAAGCTCCACGAGGTAGGATGTTTCTTTTGCATTTTCTATCCTAGTACCTACTTTGAGCTCGTTTTGCAATGTCGATTCCTTGTCAAAAATTCTATCAAAGACCATGAATGCCTATTATGTTTCCTATTCTTCCCGTCGCCTCTTTTGAATTGAAAATCCGAGTTTGGAAATGGTCGCAAACACCCACCGAAGTTTGCGGTTTTTGGGATTATTGCGGCGGCAGAGAGGTGGTCCGGGGAGCTCCGAGGCGGCGGCGGCAGCAGGTCGGGGGGGGGGGTGTCCGTGGGTGTCCGGTGGAGGCATTGGGCGTGACAGCAGGGTGTCTGCGGGCATCGGTGCGGGTGTCCGGTGGAGGCGGTAGGTGCGACAGCAGGGTGCTCGGGCGTCGGCATGGGTGTCTGGCGGAGCGCCCGGCGAGGCAGTGGTCACCAGGGAGCAGCGACCGCGGGGTCGCGGCGCGGGATCCCTGCACGGCGAAAAGACTCGCGCCGCGAGGGTCATCACGCAGCGGCCACGACCGGACCTTGTGGCCGGTCTGCGCGCGGACCACGAGTCTGCTGCCGACCCGCGTGACTAAGCCGCAGGCCGGCCCAGGCCGGGCGGACCGGCCGGTCCAGGCCGGTTCAGCCCCAGGGGCCTTGCCCCTTCGGTGTTCGGACACCCGTATTTTCCGCTACTGGTGTCCGTTTTGAGTACCGTCTACGGAACTGGAACCGTATTGATGAGGTGGAATTTTTGAGATGGGTTTGGGAATTTTTAATTCCCGAAACAAGGGGCCGTGGAGGCACGGCGTGTCTTTAAGTAAACGAGTGTTTTTTTTCGGGATTCTTGTTTTGGACGGCGCGGGCGCGTCCGACGTCCGTTTTGAGGGCCGTCAGTGGTGCTGCGACCCTGACGTTGGGGAAAATGTTTCCAGTGCGGTTTCGGGCGTTGAAGCTGGAGTTGAGGCATGGGCCCCACGGCCCATCTTTTGAGCTGCGTGCAACGTTTCATGACTTTTTCATCGGACGTACGTTCGGGGCGTTCGAGCAGTCATTTTTGGGAGTTATTACGAGGGAATTTCATTGGTGCAATCCACCCGCTCTAATTCGGCACGATGGTGTGGGCCCCGCGAGGGCTGTTTCGAGATTTGACGGCGATTTCCAGCTTTATCATCGGGTGTCCGTTTTGGACAAGTGAATAGTCCATTTCATGTACCTTTTCGAGAGGATCGCAACAGTGCGATCTTTTCATTGAGTTTCGGGACCGGGATGCGAGTCCCATGTGGCACCGCTCGTGTGCGGTGCGCCGGGATGCACCATTTTCTCTGGATATCCGTTGTACTCAAGTGAGTAATGCTTTTCACGTGTTTTCCCGAGGGGATTGTAATGGTGCGATGCACCCGACTATTTTCGGGGCCGAGGCTTGGGATCACGGGACGTCGGTCGAGCGTGAGGCGGTGTTGGTGACTTTCCCGTCGGATATCCGTTGGAAGTGAGTAAGTAGTCGATCTCGCGTGTATTTCCGCGAGGATTTGAACGGTGTGATCCATTTGGTTGTGCGGAGCCTCTTGCGTGATCTTATTAACAGTAGAAGCATGGAAGGTGCTCCAGTGGTGGTTCTCCCTACCTGGTTTGTATTGGACCCTTGGCATGTGATCGCGCACTCATGGGAGAGTGATGTAAATGGTTCACAAGTAGTGGCTGGTCGTGCCTGGGCCTTTGAGGTGGAGTTGTTACGCCACGTCTTCACGTTGACGTTGGGTGCCATGTGCACAATAGCCTTTGGGCTAGAATGAGGTATACTATGGGAGTATACGGGAGCGCTTGGAGGTACGTGTGGTTGTTTGTACCTGAGGATGTTTGTGCACTCAGTTGGGGTTGACATGGGGCCACACGTCGTGTGGGCCCCACGTGCGTGTTGTGATCTTCTTTACGTACTTTGACCTCTCGCAACATAGAGGGCCCCTCTGCACTCGTTAGTTTGACCGGCAGGGTGGAGTTTTACCCTGGCTCTGTGCTCGTTGGTTTGACCAGTAGGTTTGAGTTTCCCCTGGCCTGGTTCTCTTTTGTCTGACCAGCAGGGTTGAGTGGTCACCCCCTGGTCTTGATCTCGTTGGTTTGGCCAGTAGATATGGTTTGGTTCCTCTGCTTCTTAGGCTGTGAGGGGATTCAGTACCGTGCCCCTCTCATTGGACTGTGACACTATCTACGACTACAGGTGTTCATGCAGCATGGACGTTTTCCCCACTTCCTGGGATGAGATGTCTCGGTCCTCTTCGACAGTGACTCAGCGGATTGAAGTGTGATCGCCTTGTGAGGCCTGGGGAGTCCCTCCCATTGCTCCATGTTCCTTGGTAGAGCTTGTGGTTTCGATGTGACCAATACTTTACACGGGCACCGATCCTCTAGTCAGGAGGTTGTTCCAGCAGGGCTGAGGGTTGTTTCCAGCAGGGCTGAGGTTGTTCCAGCAGGGCTGAGGTTGTTCTAGCAGGGCTGAGGTTGTTTTCAGCAGGGATGAGGTTGTTCTAGGAGGGCTGAGGTTGTTTCGAGCAGGGCTCGCCAGTGGGTTACCATCCACCAGGGATGGCCAGTACAGCGGTGTTCATCGAGAAGTACCATCCAGCAGGGATGGCCAGAGCGATGTTGGGCTTACCTCCAGCTGGGCTGGGCAGTGGTCCCCGATGTCTGGCTTACCTCCAGCTGGGCTGGGCAGTGGTCCCCGATGCCGGTTTACCTCCAGCTAGGATGGGTAGTGTTCCCTGATGTCGATCTTACCTCCAGCTGGGCGGGGCAGTGGTCCCCGATGCCGGGTACCTGCAGCTGGGCTAGGTAGTGGTCCCATCGCCAACTTTAGCCGGGTCTCCCTCCAGTGGATTACCCTGTTACGGGACTGGGCAGTGTGGCACCCATCGACTTTCTGGGTCTCGCTGTAGTGGGAACCCGTTGACATCTAGGGATCCTACAGCGGGGCTGGGTAGGGGGCCGCCTGTCGACTTTGAGTGGATTTCTCGACTGCGGGGCAGTGACGAGTGGTGGTTGACGTTCCCCCAGAACTCTCAAGTACAAGGAGATTTTCCCCCCACTGAGATGCATCCTTGTGACGCGACCTAAACCCGTGTGGGTGAGTCAGTGCCGCCCACAGCGGATAGTGTCGAGGTGTGGTGATTGATCCCCTTGGCTTGCGGTTCGAGGCAGACGTGCGGGATGTTGGGCATCGATGGTGTTTTGTTCTGGGACTGTTGGCTACTCTTTCCTTGGGTTGACCTACGGGACAGAGATCCCCTTACAAGTTTTTTCGGGCTTCTTGACAGAGCATACATATGTATATACCTCGTACGAGTACCCACTCCTTGGGTTTTGGTTACTCTCCTTCCCGGAGAGGCGAAGACGCGCGGGGTATGCCACATGGTTTCCGTGTCTAGCTTCTCATGGTTGGACGAGTCTACTCTCCTTCTATAGGTAGCGAAGACTCGATGAGAAGTTCATCTTCTCACCGTTTCCATCTCCTTGTTCCTGGACGAGTCTACCTCCTTTCTTTTGTTGGGTTGAGCTGGACTCTTACTGTTCTCTTAACTGTACTCTCTGTTGTACCCCTTTACCTTACTGTTCTCTCTACTGCTCACCCTTCGGTACCTCCTTTTGTTGCTCCCTTGATCCTTTGGGGTATCCTACTGAGTAATTTTATACTCACCCCTACTTGGGATTTTCCTGTACTTGGTGTGCCCTTGCAGACGACGGACAAGTGGAGCGTGACTTCAGTGGAGCGTACGAGCTTGGGAGCTTGGACCACGTGTGGTGGTCATAGTCGGGTTCCAGGAGGGAGACCCGTCAGATGTTTCTTTTGTTTACCTGTTGCCGGGTTGTGGCACTTTTTGGTTGGGTGCATGTTTTGCCCATTTTCTTTTCAGTTTGTACTTTGTACTTGTAGTGGTCGATGCACTCTGTGGTTTATATATAAAAGTTGTTCTTTTTTACTCTGCTTGTTCTTTTCTTTTTACTCTACACTTTTTCATTGAGTGCGATGCATGTGTGTGTACAGGTACTTAGGCAAAGGCCTCCCCGAGTTTTTGCGCCTTCGGCGCTGGTCGCCAGCCCCTGGCCTATGGAGGCGGGCTTGGGGTAGTTGCGGTTCGAGCCAATGTAGGGTCGGGTCATGACAAGGTGGTATCAGAGGTGGTTCGTTCCTTGGTACGCTTTTCGGACATCCCTAAAATAAAAAGAACTTGTTGGGATTTAGGGCAACAGTGTTAACGTGTCTCGAGAGTGGCTCTCAGGCCCGAGAGTCTAATGATGGTGCGACGACCGACATATCCATTCAATAGGACCCTGATAACCCGCTTGTCGACTCGGCATGCTGAGACACTTGTTGCAGGGGAATTTGGTTGTGCATCACATAGGATTGAGTCTTTAAATGTCCTTCTTGAGTCATATCCCCATCGTTGTTGTTATCGGTATATACATATATATTCATTTTACCACGAAACTCCTTGATAATATTCAGGATGTCTCCGCAAGGACAGCCATCTAGGATACCAGCTTTGGTTCGTGAGGACGACCATGTGAGCTATGAGGCCACAGTCCAGGACCCATCATGCGAGCCCATTTCTCCGGGTGGGATGGTAGCAGCACCCCCACCTATTGAGCATTAGGCAGTTTCAACAGAGCAGGCTGAGCTTGAGCGCAGGTTGAGTGCGCTCCGTGAGTTCTAGCGGCAGAGACCGCTGAGGTTAAGTGGTAAGCCAGACCCTCAGGCAGCAGAGGTTTGGCTCGAGGTAGTGGTTCGCCTTTTCAGGCTTGTGCAGACACCGACAGATCAGAGAGTGGCTTTGGCAGCCACCCTTTTTCATGGAGCAGCTCGGCGTTGGTGGAGTCTGGTGACTCAGCTTTTTGACGAGTCGTCTCTTTCGTGGGAAGACTTCCAGTTGTAGTTTCGTGAGGAGTTTTGCCCCTCCTGCTTGCACTCCGTTCGGATTCAAGATCTCCTGCAGTTTCAGCAGGGAGGGATGACGGTGGCCGAGTACGTGGCTAGTTTTGCAGACCGTGCACGCTTTTACCCGGACTTGGTCCATGACGACAACCTCTGAGCGCGGAAGACTGAGCAGGGTCTCTGCCGAGATATTTGTGCTTTTATAGTACCCTTGGGCATTTCCAAATACGCCGGGGTTCTAGAGCAGGCGCTGGTGACAGAGGGCTTCCTATCGCGTTCTAGCGTTGGTGGTGGTAGTAGGCACGTTAGAGCCGAGACGTCTGCTGCAGCTAGTGGGCGTCGGCAAGCAGAACCTTGACGCAGGTGGCTTACTGACAACTGGACTCAGGGGCATTGTCGTACACCACAGTGGCGCCGGAGGGCACCAGTGCAGCCCATAGAGAGTCAGTGCTATGCTTGTGATGGACGAGGTCACTTGGCACAAGACTACCCAACCCGAGTTGCTGAGAGCTTCGGGCAGGCAGCAGGCGCACCACCACGACAGAGGCAACGCCGTGATCGGAGTAGTACCCAGGGAGGTGGTGCTAGCATAGTAGCGGGAGGAGCTGGTAGTGGGGGACGACGTTACGAGGTCTTCCCATCACCACTAGGTGGTCCACGTCAGGCTCCGGGAGCTGACAGTTTGGACCGAGGATAGCCGCGAGCTTTGGATGTCTATTATCCTGCAGTGCATGATGTGATAAGAGGTACGCTCTACAGCTATTCTGACTTTTTGTAGTAGAATTGTTAGACACTACGTGTGAACGCCTTTCCTCCCTGGTCTTTGTTTGAGGTGTTACTAGGGTGATGCTGGGCATCGGGTGTAACCCTGTGTTGGTAAGGAAAAAGGCGTGAGACCTTTTCCTTTAGTCGATGGTGTTAACTCCTTCGCCTTTTGAGCGTGTAAGAGAGCATCGACTGTGAAAATTTTCGTGACCAGATATCCTTAGGTGTTTCACCATATGGATATTTTGAAGGAGGGAATCACCGGGCCTTGTTTCAGGTGTGGGCGGTGATTCCAGTCGCGGCATGTGATATAGAGGTTTGACCGGGGGGTGAGCTACCGCCGAGGGCCTTCAGGCCCTTTAGACTGTGCAAAGGGATGACGAGGTACCCTACCGCCATGCCCTAACACCAAAGTCTGGAGTGGGTGCATGACAACGGCATGGGCCAACCTCAGATGAACGGATCAATCCTTTGGTCCGTGTGCGGTGACGCGGAGCTGCGCGTGGGTTCTTCTGGG
This sequence comes from Viscum album, assembly GCA_963277665.1. Lineage (NCBI taxonomy): Eukaryota > Viridiplantae > Streptophyta > Magnoliopsida > Santalales > Viscaceae > Viscum > Viscum album. Next base: position 73,926,754 of record OY728163.1, on the reverse strand, counting down.
TATGGAAAGCCATGTGTGGGCTTAGTACCCTGTGTTGCTCCCTAGTTTTTCTTTTCGGGGATGAAAATCTTGAAGGAGGGAATGATGTAAGAACCCAGTTTTATCTACGAAAGACTTTGTAATATTTCTGATAATATTCCAGAGCAGTGCCTTCAAACAGCATGCGATTCTGAGCCCCAGAGTGGCTGGAATTAAATTTTCAGTGCGTTCAAACTAGAAATGATAAATAAATGGGATAACTCCTAAATGGTGCTTCTGACCAGAGATACAAGTGTACGGATGGGTCCAGAATGGTGTGTTTACCCAAGGAACGACATAAAACATGTCGGTGCGGGATGTTTGGACCCCTCTCTCACTTTCAGAAGGATAAACAGATAAATTAATAAATTAATTTAATCGTTTAATGGTGAAACGCTAGTATCTCTTAAACGGTGGCTTGGATTGGAAAACCGATGGCACCTTTGAGTTCGGAGCGTGACGTTTACCCTAGGAGGGGTATAAGTTTCGCCGGCGTGGGCCGTTTGTGAAAAATGGACCCAGGGGCATTTTCGTAATTTAGCTGCTTCAGACGTTCAATTTTATAACTTTTGAATGGGGTCTCGGATTAAAATTTAGAGACCGCCGTTGTTCTTGGTAGGTGGTGTTTACCTTAGGGGAGGCTTAACCTCGACCCCATCAGAAGTTTCGGATGTGGGTCTTTTCGGGGGTTTTAAATTAATTAAATCTTTAATTAATTTATTTATACCCCACCCCTCTCCTTCCCCTTCCCCCTAGCAGCCCCTCCTCTCCCTATCCTCCTCCATCTCCAGCAAGACAGTTCAGCGTGGTGACTCCGACGAGGTGCGGTGGTGCCGACAGATCGTCGTGAAGCTTCGGGCAAAGCCCCACAAGGTAGGATGTTGCCTTTTCATTTTCTATTCCCATACCTACTTTGAGATCGTTTTGCACTGTCTATTCCTTGTCAAAACTTCGATCAAGGCCCATGAATGCGTAGTACGTTTTCTGTTCTTCCCGTCGCCTCTTTCGGATCGAAAATCCGAGTTCGGACATGGTCGCAAACAACCGCCGAAGTTTGCGGGTTTTGGGATTTTGCGGCGGCAGCGAGGTTGTCCGGGGAGCTCCGAGGCGGCAACGGCAGTAGGTCGGGGGGGGGGGGTGTCCGCGGGTGTCCGGTGGAGGCGTTGGGTGCAGCAGCGGGGTGTCCGCGGGTGTCAGTGCGGGTGTCCGATGGAGGTTTTGGGCGCGGCAGCGGGGCGCTCGGGCGTCGACGGGGGTGTCTGGCGGAGCGCCCGACGAGGCAGCGGTCACCAAGCAGTGAAGACCGCGAGGTCGCGGCGCACGACCCCTGTGCGGAGACAAAGACCCGCGCCGCGCGGGTCTTCACGCGGCGGCCGCGACCGACCCTTGTGGCTAGTCTGCGTGTGGACCGCGAGTCCGCGGCCGGCCCGCGCGGGTTAGCCGCGGGCCGGCCCAGGTCGGTCCAGCCCCAGGGGCCTTGCCCCCTCGGTGTTCGGACACCCGTATTTTCCGCTACGGGAGTCCATTTTGAGTACATTCTATGGCAGTGGAACCGTATCGACGAGGCAGACTTTTTGAGATGGTTTCTGAAATTTTTAATTCCCGAAATGAGGGGCCGCGGAGGCGCGACATGTCTTTAAGTAGACTAACGTTTTTTTTTCGGGATTCTTGTTTTGGACGGCGCGGGCGTGTCCGACGTCCATTTTGAGAGCCGTCAGTGGCATTGCGACCCTGGAGCCGGGGCAATGTTTTCCAGGGTGGTTTCGGGCATTGAAGCTGGAGTTGAGGCATGGGCCCCACGGCCCGTCTTTTGAGCTCCGTGCAGCGTTTCATGACTTTTTCATCAGATGTCCGTTCGGGGCGTGCGTGCAGTCGTTTTTGGGTGTTTTTACGAGGGAATTGCATTGGTGCAATCCGCCCGCTCTAATTCGGCACGATGGTGTGGGCCCCGCGAGGGCTGTTTCGGGGTTTTACGGTGATTTCCAGCTTTATCACTAGGTGTCGGTTTTGGACAAGTGAATAGTCTATTTCGTGTACTTTTTCGAGAGGATCGCAATGGTGTGATCCATTCGTTGAGTTTAAGGACTGGGATACGGGTCCCACGTGGCACCGCTCGTGTGTGCTGCGCTGGGATGCACCTTTTTCTTTGGATATCCATTGCACTCAAGTGAGTAGTTCTTTTGATGTGTTTTCCTGAGGGGATCGTAATGGTGTGATGCGCCCGACTGTTTTCGGGGCCGAGGCTCGGGATCACAGGACGTCGTTCGGGCGTGAGGCAGTGTTGGTGACTTTCCCCTTGGATATCCGTTGGAGGTGTGTAAGTAGTCGATCTCGCGTATTTTTCTGCGAGGATTACAACGGTGTGATCTGTTTGGTTGTGCGGATCCTCTTGCGCGATCATATTAACAACGGACGCATGGAAGGTGCTCCAGTGGTGGTTCTCCCTACCTTGTTTGCAGCGGACCCTTGGCGTGTGATCGCGCACTCTTGGGAGAGTTATGTAAATGGTTCCCAAGTTGTGGCTGGCCGTGTCTGGGCCTTTGAGGTGGAGTTGTTACGTCACGCCTTCATGTTGACGTTGGGTGCCATGTGCACGATAGCCTTTGGGCTGGAATGAGGTATACTCTGGGAGTATACGGGAGCGCTTGGAGGTACGTGTGGTTGTTTGTACCTGAGGATGTTTGTGCGCTCAGTTGGGGTTGACTTGGGGACACACGTCGTGTGGGTCCCACGTGCGGATTGTGATCTGCTTTACGTACTTTGACCTCTCGCGATGTAGAGGGTCCCTCTGCACTCATTTGTTTGACCAGCAGGGTGGAGTTATCCCTTGGCTCTGTGCTCGTTTGTTTGACCAGCAGTGTTGAGTTTCCCCTGGCCTGGTGCTCTTTTGTCTGACCAGCAGGGTTGAGTGGTAACCCCCTGTTCTTGATCTCGTTGGTTTGGCCGACAGGGATGGTTTGGTTCCTCTCCTTCTTCGGATGTGAGGGGTTTCAGTACCGTGTCCCTCTCACCGGACTGCGACACCATCTGCGACTATGGGTGTTCGTGCAACGTGTGAGTTTTACCCACTTCCTGGGATGAGATGTATCGGTCCGCTTCAACAGTGACTCAGCGGATTGGAGTGTGATCGCCATGTGAGTCCTGGGGAGTTTCTCCCGTTGCTCCCTGTTCCCTGGTAGAGCTTGTGGTTTCAGTGTGACCAACACTTTACGCGAGCAACGATCCTCTACCAAGGAGGTTGGTCCAGCAGGGCTGAGGTTGTTTCTAGTAGGGTTGAGGCTGTTCCAGCAGGGCTGAGGGTGTTCCAGTAGGGCTGAGGTTGTTTCCAGCAGGGCTGAGGTTGTTTCAGCAGGGCTGAGGATGTTTCGAGCAGGGCTCGCCAGTGGATTACCATCTAGCAGGGATGGCCAGTACAGCAGTGTTCACCGAGCAGTACCATCCAGCAGGGATGGCCAGAGCGATGCTGGGCTTATCTCCAACTGGGCTGGGCAGTGGTCCCCGATGCCGGGCTTACCTCCAGCTGGGCTGGCCAGTGGTCCCCGATGTCGGGTTACCTCCAGCTGGGCTGGGCAGTGGTCCCCGATGCCGGGCTTACCTCCAGCTGGACTGGGTAGTGGTCCCAAATGCCGGGTTACCTCTAGCTGGGATGTGCAGTGGTCCCATCGCTGAATTTATCCGGGTCTCCCTCCAGTGGATTACCCTGTTACGGGACTGGGCAATGTGGCACCCGTCGACTTTCCGGGTCTCCCTGTAGTGGGAACCCGTTGACTTCCAGGGATCCTCTTGCGGGGCTAGGTAGGGGGTCGCCTGTCGACTTTGAGCAGATTTCTCGACTGCGAGGCAGTGGCGAGTTATGGATAACGTTCCCCCTGAACTCTCAAGTATGAGGAGCTTTTCCCCAACCGAGACGCGTCCTTGTGATGTGACCAAAAACTGTGCGGGCGAGTCAGTGCCACCCACAGCGGATAGTATCGTGGTGTGGTGATTGAGCCCCTTGCCTTGCGGTTCAGCGCAGACGTGCGGGATGCTGGGAATCGATGGTGTTTTTTTCTAGGACTGTTGGATAATCTTTCCTTGCACTGAGCTACGGGACAGAGATCCCTTTACGAGTTTGTTCGGGCCTCTTGACAGAGCATACATATGTATATACCTCGTAAGAGTACCCACTCCTTGGGTTTTGGTTACTCTCCTTCCAGGAGAGGCGAAGACGCGCGTAGTATGCCACGTGCTTTCAGTGTCTAGCTTCTTGTGGTCAGACGAGTCTACTATCCTGCTATATGTAGCGAAGACTCAATGAGAAGTTCTTCTTCTCATAGTTTCCAGCTCGTTGTGCCTGGACGAGTCTACCTCCTTTCTTTTGTTGGGTTGAGTTAGACTCTTACTGTTCTATTAACTGTACTCTCTGTTGTACCCCTTTACCTTCCGGTTCGCTCTACTTCTCACCCTTAGGTACCTCCTTTTATTGCTCCCTTGTGCCTTTGGGGTATCCTACTGAGTATTTTTATACTCACCCCTGCTTGGGCTTTACCCGCACTTGGTGTGTCCTTGCAGACGATGGACAAGTGGAGTGTGACTTCAGTGGTGCGTAGGAGCTTGGGAGCTTGGACCGCGTGCAGTGGTCGTAGCCGGGTTCCAGGTGGGAGACCTGTCAGCTATTTCTTTTGTTTACCTCTTGCCGGGTTGTGGAAATTTTTCGTTGGGCACGTGTTTTTCCCATTTTCTTTTCAGTTTGTACTTTGTACTTGTAGTGGTCGATACACTCTATGGTTTATATATGGCAGTTGTTCTTTTTACTCTTCTTGCTCTTTTCTTTTTTACTCTGCACTTTTTCATTGAGTGTGTTGCGTGTGTGTGTGTACAGGTACTTAGGCAAAGGCCGCCCCGAGTTGTTGTGCCTTCGGCACTGGTTGCCAGCCCCTGGCCTATGGAGGCTGGCTTGGGGTAGTTGTGGCTCAAGCACGTGTAGGGTCGGGTCGTGACAATTCATGTTTCATTGTATTTATGTAAAGAATAATAAAAACTAAAAAATGCATCAAAAATTTTATGAATTCTAAATAGGTGATGTACATTTCAGTTTCTAACAAAAAAGTTATCATTGTAATGTGTGAGATGCACTTGGGTGTGGAATGCACTAAATCATTATTTTGGGACTTGAAAACATGAGCTTTAAGGATATATCTCATAGATTGATACTACTAGGTATCATGACCATTGAGGAATCTATATCACACCAAGGAAGATCCTTTTCACAGTGAGAGGAAAGCCTTAGAAACATATATCGAGCCTCTTTTGTGGGTGTGCTCAGGTGTATTTATTTTATAAAAAAAGGTAAGTAGAGAGAACATGAAATCCACTCAACTTAAAAAGTTATAAAGGAAAAAATAGATGGGAAAATCATAAATTGGACTAATGGTCATCCACACTAATTCACCCCTATCTCTATTGAATATATTGCTAACTAATCCCCTTACTCCCACATCCATCAACCACTATGTAGTTTGGTAAAAAATCTATCAATGTACCATACCAACACATCTAAAGATGATATTCATAAATATATATAATTTACAATGATCAATCTATTCCATAACACATAATAACACCTATAAAATACATTGAATCTCAAACATGACTAAAATATAATATATCATAATTACATTCAATCGACCAATTCTATACCCTAGTGGTCTCTATAACTAAAAATAACATTATATGGATCCATTTATTTAGATTCTAATTAGGCCTCTTTATGAACTCAGGAATCAAACTCTAATGTTAGGGTTATAGTGACCCAATCATTAAACATACTTTATTTCATTATTCTTAGCATACTATTCGAACAATACATGCTAAGGATCTAGAGGTCTTGTGTATTTTAAAAAATTAGACATAAAAATACATCATCATAAATGTAAAAACATAACCATTATTTAAAACATTACATAGTTATACTAACTAAAAAATATCCTATGTAATTACATAGGATGTATTGGGGAAAATACTTATGGAATATGGTGTTCTAGAAATCCTAGTAAAGGAATAAACCAGAGAATAAATAATAACATGAGAGTCAAAAGGAAAAACATTATATGATACTGTAATTTTTCATGAAAATATAAATATAGAATAATGAGAAAATATCATATGTTCATATAATCATAAACATGTGATAATAAAATAAAACATGATATCATAAAAATAAGTCAAATGTAACTCCTAATACCTTTATTATAATGTGGATGAAGTCTCATGATGGATTTAGGTTCACTTCCTAATACCTTACATACTATATCATGAGATATAAAGATTTACCCAATTAATTGGAGGGTTATATAATTCTGTTAACACCCATCGCATAAAAAAATAACAAATATATGCATTCCACATGATGAAAATAACCCATACAAAAATCTTAAGCATGATCAAACCCACTAGAAGGAAGTGGGTTTCATAATTATAATTCAAGGAATAAATAAAGGCTAAATCCTAAGGATTCCAAATTTAATAAACAATTAAACCATTTTTGATGTCTATATTTGAAAAATAAATATAGGACTTTAATATTGATTTATAATATAGATAATTCATGAGAATTAACTTCGAGAAGAAATTACAAAATGTACAACTTGGGTGAAGCTTTTGTGAAAGGACTAAATGATCTATTAAAGAATGAAATACCATATTTTTTATAAAATAAAATTTTAAATAAGAGTTTTATCCATGAAATAATAAGTTTGTTTAGAATATATAAATTCTATTAAAAAATTTCATTAGGTTTATTCTCTATATGATATAATAAACAAGAACAGTTTCTCAAATTGGGTATACTTAAAAGTGGAAATTTTGAACGGAACTAAAACATGTATATCATTAGTAAGGAAAATTATATTTAAAAAATATATATGTAAGGAACATAAATAATAAAAGAGGTAAATGAGCATAATATTTCATAAAATGGATAAAATAATACAATGTGTAACCAGAATGTCATGAAGGAGGCCAAAAAGACCCGTTATTGTATTTTAAATCACATTTGTTGAAAATACCACATCATAAAAAAATAATAAAAATTAACTTAAAAATAGTAAAAGTTAAATATAAAGTTAATTTGAAATAAAAAATAATTGGTCTTCCAATTAAAAATGAAAATATAGGCAGGAAGGGAAAATTATTGACAAATGGGGGAAAATTCTATTTAAAAGGATGATAATTATTCTTAAAATAGTTGCATTATTTACAATGACTAGAACATAATATTGAATAATATTTAAATCAATGTGATCTCCAAAAATATAAATAGGTTATACCATCTGAAATGAATGATAAAAATCAAGGAGAAACATTATAACATAAGAAATTATATTGAGTTATAAAAGACCCTTTTTATGGAAGACATTAATCATATCCGAGAGTAAGGAAGGAAATTAATGAAAGTGAATTTTTCATGTTAAATAAAAATTTATCATATTATGACTCATGGTCGGTGGGTGGGATTAATATAAAGAATAAAAAATAATACTGCTGAATAATCATAAATTATGACTCAGTAAATGGTGATTGAGAAAAATCCCTTATGACTTTAATAAATTTTTAATAAAAAATTTATTGGAGGCTTGAAAATAAAATGGTATTATATGTAATTCCATAACCCCACTTACCCAGAGTTGGAGCATTATTACATAACATTGGCATGATGAAAAGAATCATTTCTCGAAAGACCGATCAGTTTAGTAGCCTTGGAAGTACTAGATGTATTCATAAGCTTTGCATTACACCATGAAATAAAAACATCAACAAAATTTTGTCCCCTTTTTAAAACACTTGTATCCTTAACCTATCCCTGCAGGTTAACCATAAAATACATCTTCACATCCTGGAAAAAATAATCCATATAAAGGGGTGAGCTCAGATGCTCAGTAAGGATAATAATATAGCAGAAACATTCAAAAATAATCATAAACATTTAAGGAAATGTATATGACAAAAAAATCATTTTATACATAAAATTCATCATAATATGGAAAAGATAAAATCAAATAATGCAATTTACTTATTCACATAGATATTCTACTAGTCGAATAATCACATGAAATTTCAATAGCCACTTTTATAATGAAGGAATGAAAAATGCCAGACTTTATAACAACATAGTAAAGTATTTATGCCAAGACACTAGTTTGTCTCATTAGACTTACCGATTCATCGAGGATCTATAGTGGGATCCACCCGTCACTTACTAAGTCCAATAAATTCCTTATATGAAAAGGTTTAAACATAACATAAACATTCGTATTAAAACTAAAATACAAAATGTCAATACTTTATCCATAAACAATGAATGGTGTAAAAATAAAACATCCACAGTCAAACATATCACAAAACCTACTGTAAAATATGGAATTTTTGTATCATAATAAATCAACTTCAAACAAGCTTAAAATCCATCAATGGATGTTGACATAAATGAACTCAAAACTTTTTTAGAGAAACATGTCTTCCTATTTTGAAATCATAAAAAAGTTATATAATTATAAAATAAAACATTTATTTTGAAAATATTCTTATAAGCTTATATTCAAATCTTCTACAACGTTATAACAGTGGAAAATTTCCGCACCTGCAGTATAAGTTAAAAAAAGACATTCTTATCTTAATTTTGTCAAAAAGGTCATAAAGTAATTTTTTTATAAAACGATGGAAAGATTCCTTTCTAAACATATATGTTCAAATAAGGGTATAAATGACTTTAACCCATAGTTTAGTAAATAGTAAGAATGTTAAAAATTACATTTTTAAGAAAACACGGATGTGGATGATAAAGAGGTCCCAATAGATACTTACATATTAACAACCTCAGATAAGTAAAGAGACTATAGAATTGAACCTTACCGTGTACTTTTCCTTATTAGATGGTATGTTATCCTATTTTATAATAGTTAATACATTGTTATTAAATTATACAAGAAATATATACATAAATATGATATCATATATGATCTTATAATATTTCTTTGTAAATAATATTTTAGTAATATCATCTTTTTCGGTGTCAACTGATTCGTTTTCCTTTATATGCTTGGTTACGTAAGACCTATTAGTTATGAATAGGATGTATTTGATTCATATACATAATGATATTATTTTCTTAAACATTATTTTTAATCATAAAACGAAAATTATTCTTGAATGATTATGATGGGGAATGAATCTCATCGCGTTCAGGGAGATGGTAATCCGCACGTACGCACGAGTGACAATATCAATATATTGATGGTGAAATCATATGTAATTCGATGTTATATCATATATACATAATCATAAACATGTTATCTTTATTATTTATATCTGTTATACTCATTATTATACCCATCCAAATAATTAAGTGTTTGAATAACAAACTACACTACGACATGGAGACGGTAAGCCGTACGTACGCACGTATGGTGAATTTGTCATTTACAGGATGGATAGAATAAAGAATATGGTTATACTATATTTTTATTATAATCCCAGTAAGTATAAGGTATTGTATTTATTATTTTTTTATGGAAACAAAAATTAAAGAGGAAGTAAAAGAAGAAAAGAACTTGAAAGAGGGTGGTGAAATTATTACCTTTTTTTCAGGTGTTTTCTTTTGTGTTGATCAAAAGGGCTCCATAAAATGGCTTTATAATAAAAGTAAGGCTTATAGGTATAAGGGAGAGTATTTTTTAGGATATTATTGTAGGGTTTGGGTGATCTAAACGGTTTTGGAGGTGTGAATTTAAGAGAAGGGGAAGTACCCTTTTATAAGAGATGTGAGGGTCACTTTAGGAAAAGCTTAAAATATTATTTTATAATAAAATAATTTTAGGCTTCTAATGGATCCAAAATGATTTATTTAGAGGATAAGGTGGGGATCGATCACAAAACTCTCAAGAAATAGGGTTTAGACAGGTTTAGGTCACTATATTAACCTTATCTTTTAAATTTAACTCTCAGTTAAATAGTTTTCCATTTACCATGTCTCATTGTATTTTTATATTATATTGTTAATAAACATACTATAACAATCTAAGAGAACACAAAGTGGTTAAATATTAATATATATAACCTTATCTAAGTCCTTTGGATGAACAATATATTTTTAGGAATATTATATCAATTAATAATATAGTATTTTTTTTAAAAACACAATTATATCCATTTTTGTCACAATTTAGTATTTTATTTTAGTGAAAACCATAAAAGCATGATTACTTAAAAAAAATTATTTAATCAAACCTAAAATTTAATAGTAACCTATAAAATTAGTTTACTTAATAAAAAGTATCAATTTACATTTATTTGGATATTTATAATATCAATTATTTTAATATTTCATTAAAAAGATAATTACTACATAATCATTGTGTCATAAATAAATTAAATTATTTAATGTCTAAAAATTATAAATAAAATACCATTATGTATGAAATATTTTAGTATTTCTAATGAATATTTATAGTCTAATTTATATTGTGTAACCCTAGATTAAAAATGGTTTAGTTATTAATCTTTGAATTTATCACTGTTAACACTTCTTTAAATAAAATAATAATAAATGTCCTAATCTATTCCATGTGGACCAAAATGATAATATTTTGTTTCTTATGTTTTTTTGGTCTAATTACACTTTTCCAATAGAATTAGGACATGTGTTAGGGTAATTATAATATCGTTTTACCCCTAATTACCCTATTTACTTTTAACAGTGATAAATAAAAGTCAAAAGTTATAATTTAGAAAAAATTATTTTCATTTTATTGAACCACATTTTAATTAATGATGTCTACCGTGTCTTTTGGAGTTTTTAAATTAAACTCAAAAAATCGGTAAAATTTATGTTTTATGAAATTTTGTAAATTCTCCTAGAAGGTTGGCAAAAGATAGTAAAAAGTTCAATAAACTTTTATATATCTAATATTATTATAAAATGACTGTAATGAGTTACATTGAACATATATTGGTATTATGTATCTAATTTTACCTAAAATAAATTAAAATAAATTAACCAATTATTTATATAAGAAGTCGGTTTTAAACAATAACGGAGTGTTTTTACTATTCATCAAAAAATGAAAGTTCTCAAAAAAATACCAAAAATTTACCCTAAGCTAATTTTGAAATTCCTAATCCAAAAATGAAGTCCATTTTGAAAGTTAAAATTTATCAAATTTCAAATAGTGGGTATTACTTTTTATAACGGCTAGTTTGATTGGTTGCGGTGTGTTTAAACTCTATGTTGCGTACAACACAAGCTGCTGCATTATTTAAAGGGAAATGTACCATGGAAGCTTGGGGTGTTACATTCTCCCTTCCTTAAAATAATATCGCCCTCAAAATTTCTAGAATATTAAATCATAGAAAGATTTGGGTGGTTCATTAACATATGTTTCTCGGGTTCCCACGTTGCCTCTTCCATCTTATGGTTTCTCTATAGAACATTAACCAGACAAGTTGTCCAGTTTCACAGCACGTGTTCTCTTGTATCATGAATTTTGACAGGTTCTTTACAATAAGACAGATCATCTTCCAGTTCAATTTTCTCATAGTTGAGAACATGTGTTGGGCCAGGCATGTATTTTCTCAACAGTGATACGTGGAACACATCATGAACTTTGGAGATACTTGGAGAAATTTACAAACAATAAGATACAACTCCAATTTGTTCTAGAATTTGAAAGGTTCAATGTACCTATGACTTGATTTACCTTTCTTACTGAAACGTATAACACCCTTCCATAGAGATACTTTCAATAAAACATAGTCTCCTACTTGAAATTCCAAATCATTCCTTCGGTTATCGGCATAGATATTTTTCCTACTTTGGTCCGCTTTGATGTGGGTTTGGATAAACATCACCTTTTCCATTGTTTCCTCAGGAAGTTATAGTCTAATGAGTTTTCTTTCACCAACATCATCCCAACAAGTTGGTGTGCAACATCTCTTTCCATATAGCGCTTCATAAGGTGATATCTGAATACTTGAATGGAGGATATTATTATAGGGAAATTATACCAGAGGTAAATATTGATCCCACATACCTTGAAAGTCAAGATAAAAAGATATCAACATGTCTTATATAGTTTGAATAGTCCTTTCTGATTGTCCATCCATTTGAGGGTGGTAGGTAGTGCTCAAATGAAGTTCATTATCTAGGTCCTTCTGAAGACTTTTCTAGAATCATGATGTAAATGGGGATCGTGATCAGAAAAAATCTATAGCGGTACTCTATGAAGTCTTATAACTTCATTAATATATATTATTTCTATATGTTCACGTGCTAAATCTTCTATTATAGCAAGAAAATGTGCTGACTTGGTAAGACGATCAACAATGACCCATATTGCTTCATTTCTTTTAGGAGTCTTTCATAGTCCCATGAAAAATTCCATCGTAATATCATCCCAATTACACTCATGTATGGGAAGAGGTTGCATGACTCTTCTTAGATGTTTCCTTCCAGCTTCCACTTGTTGGGAAACCATACATCTCAACACAAAATCAGAAATCTCTCTCTTCATTTTGTCCCACCAAAAATGTTCTTTCAAATATTTATACATTATAGTGATACCATAGTGTATAGAAAAACTGGAGCGATGATCATCATCCAAAAATTCCCTTTTTAGATCTGGTATTTTAGAAACACCAAGTCTCTTCCCAAATTTCAAAATTCAATCTTTATAAATAAATTCACTCAATCTCTCTTTATTCAGAGAATTAATCTTTTTTTGAAACTCCTCATCATTATTCTGAGAACTCTTTATCCTTTCTAGAAAATATGGTTTAGCAACCATTTGAAAAAGTATTGATGTTTCACATTCCATATTTATTCCCATATCCATATTTACTATATCCATGAAAATAGGATCCCTTTAAACTCTCATCTTGTTCAAAACTCCATGATCCTTTCTACTCAAAGCTTCTTCCACCATATTTGCCTTCCCTAGGTGGTAGTGTATAGTGGAATCATAATCCTTGAGTAGTTCAATCCATTATCTTTGCCTCATGTTGAGTTCTTTATATGAGAAAATATAATTCAAACTCTTGTGATCAGTATAAATCTCACATTTTCCCCCATAGTGATAGTGTATCCATATTTTCAGAGCAAATATTATAGATACTAACTCAAAATCTTGAGTAGGATAGTTTTTATCATGAATTTTTAGCTGTTGTAATGCATAAGCAATAACTCTATCAATCTGTATAGAGACACTACCAAGTACTTTCTCTATAGCATCACTATAAATAATAAACCCATCATTCCTTGATGGTAGAGTCAAGATAAGATCATTAGCTAATCTTCTCTAAAGTTCTTCAAAACATTATTCACACTCTTTTTTTCAAACAAATTTAACCCCTTTACACATGAGCTTAGTTAATAGGTTAGCCAATAGGGAAAAATTCTTGAAGAAATGATGATAATAACTTTCTAAACCAATAAAACTACGTACCTCAGTTATACTCATCAGTGCTAGCCACTCTTGGATTGCCTTGGTCTTTGAAGGTTCAATAGAGATTCCATCCTTAGAGACAATATGGACAAGAAAAGAAATATCCTGAAGCCATTACTCACACTTTCTAAACATCCCATATAATGTATTTCTTCTAAGAGACTTAGAATAATGCACAAGTGATTTTCATGATCCTCATATCTTTTGAAGTATATCAAGATATCATCAATAAATACAACTAAAAATTCATCAAGATATTGCTTGAAAAATCTATTCATTAGATCCATGAAGATAGAGGGTGCATTAGTCAATCCAAAAGGCATTACTGTAAACTCGTAATGCCCATACCTAGTTCGAAATGCTGTCTTCGGAATGTATTCCTTCTTCACGCAGAAATGATGGTATCTAGATCAAAGGTCAATATTTTGAAAAATATTGAGCTCCATGAAGTTGATCAAATAAATCATCAATGCGAGGTAGGTGATACTTGTTAGTTATTTTTATAGCATTGATCTCCTTGTAGTCAATGCACAACCTCATAGATCCGTCTTTCTTTTTAACAAAGAGGACAGGGGATCCCCATGAAGAAAAACTAGGGTGAATAAATCGTTTGTTACTAAATTTGTCTAGTTATTTCTTAAGTTTCACAAATTCCACAGTGGCCATTCTATAAGGGTTCTTCGATATGGTCCTTGAACTAGGATTTAAATCAATGGAAAAATCAGTTTCTTGTTCTGAAGGATGTCCAGGTAAATGCTCTGGAAACACATCAACATATTCTTGCACAATAAGTACATATTATATTCAAACAATAGTTTCCTCACCCATAGTTATTTCATCTCTTATTCCCCAATAATTGAATTATGTAGAGCTATTGGAAGAGGATCTAGATAAGAATCAGGTAGTGACATTTCTGCTATGAAAATAAGGTACTCCTTATCATTATCAAAAATTGTAACCTTCTTCTTCTTACAATAAATTTTCACATCATGGTCCAAATACCAATCCATTCGGAGGATTATATCAAATTCAGTCATGGGTATGAAGATGATATTAGAAGATAAAGAACATTTATATGCCCTAATGGAAACTGATTCAGAAAACATTGTTGCGATGATACGTCCCTTAGGTGTTTTGACTAACAACTCCCTTGTTAAGTGAAATTGAGAATATCTAATTTTCTTAGAAAACTGGGAAGATATGAAACAATATCATGATATAGATTCAAATAAAGCATTGTCTAAACTTTAGGAAACCATTAAATTACCTACCACCACGTCTTTCGGAGCTTCAACCTCACCAGTAGTGATCACATAAGCTTGGCCTTTCTCCCTTGTCCTTTTCTGGTGTCTGTTTCCTTGGTTCTTAGGAAATTCGTTTGAATAATTCCCCTTTTCTCTACAATTGTAGCATTCAACATTGAGATCCTCTTTCTTCCCTTTACAATCATGAGCTTGAGGGCCTTTTCACCACACTTTTAACAGACTCCCATTCCCTTCAGCCATGTACTCGGGTGTTTCTTCCCACATTTACCACAGGATGGATATTCAACTTTTCCCTTCATCCCCTTATTTTGATTTCTAGAGTGTTTATCAGATCTCTACCATACCTTCTCTGCTTAAAAGTCATAAGACTTAGAGAATTCTTTTTCTGTATTGATAGCGCATGAGACAATATATTCGTATGATGAGAAGGATTGTGAGACTAATGCTTGATGGAGAAATGGTTTTACCCAATCAAATAATCGATCAATATTATTCCTTGGGTTATGTATATAATCTGTTGCATACCTTGAAATCCTTGTAAAGTTGGCCTCATACCTTGCGACATTCTCATCCTCCATTTTCCTCAGACTCAGAGATTTTCTTTCCATATTCACTCAATGGTCACGAGGAAAGTATTTTTCTAAGAAAATATCATTAAACTCCCTCTATTCTATGTTTGATACCTCTTTATCTTCCTTTTTGTTTCGGATTAATGACCACCATTGATCTGCATCTCCTGTGAGGTGATAAACTTCCTTGACAACATTTTCCCTTTCGATACTCCCAAAAGCAAGAAATATTTTCTATAAGGAATTTATCCATCACTTAGCTTCTAATGGGTTTGTACTCCCATTGAAATTTGGTGGTTGTTTCCTATTTAAGTAGTCTAACATTGATCCTCTACATTATGGATCGGGGTGCTCCATATGGGTAAGGTTATTATTCCTAACCTGAGTGAGTTGTCCCAGTATAGTGATAAGCTGACCAGCACAAGTTGCTTCACTAGCTCCATTATAATTATCTTGAGTAGGAGGAAAACCCCTACATGGATTATGTGCGTTGATGCAGTTACTATTCCTTCCACTAGGCTCCATTTTTATACAATGGTATATAGTAGATTAGTTTATGAATCGCAATACATAATTGCAAACTTGTAAAACACTTAACATAAATTGAATAGTTTATGGATATAATCCATAATCATAAAAAAAAATTATTTGAGGAGGTATATACTCATAAATAATTCATATTGGTTTGTAAAAAAATGTGAATTATCCTATGTATATCCCCCGGGAGTGTCGTAACCAAATGTGCAGTAAGGCCCGTTTTCGTGCACTAGTTCCCACTCAAGTCTAGCTCAAATTGGTGTTTTTGAGTTTTCCCCGAGGTAAATATGTGCAGGATCCGCCTCTACCAGCTCATATCTAGAGATGTATGTATTGTATGGAAAACTCACAAAATCTCAACATTACCAAAATTCTAGGAAGTTATTCTATAATAATCCTCAAAGTCTGTCTTAGGGTATTTTTCTCTAATCAATGTTTTTCTAAATCTAGTTTCCAAGTATTTACTGAACTTCCTCTGATACTAACTATAATGTCCTTACCCCAATTACCAAGATTAGGTGCATTATTACATAACATTGGCATGATACAAGGAATCATTTCCCGAAAGACCGATCCGTTTAGTAGTCTTCGAAGTACTAGATACATTCATAAGTTTTACATTACATAATGAAATAAAAACATCAACAACATTTTGTCCCCTTTTAAACAAACTTGTATCCTTATCCTATCTCTATAGGTCAACCATAAGATAATTTTTTTCATCTTGGGAAAACTAAAACATAGAAAGGGGAGAGCTCAGATGCTCAGTAAGGATAACAATATAGCAGAAACTTTCATAAATAAACTTAAACATTTAAGGTAATTTATAAGAATAAAACAAAAGCCTTTTAAACTTAAACCTCATCATAATATGGAAAAGATAAAATCAAGTAATTTCATATACTTATTCACATGTATATTCTACTAATCAAATAATCTCATGCAATATCAATAGCCACTTTCATAATGATGGAATGCATAATTCCAGACATCATAACCCCATAGTTAAGGCCTTTTTCCAGGACATTAGTTTTTCTCATGAGATCTACTGATTCATCAAGGAACTATAGTGGGTTCCACCCATCACTTACTAAGTCCAATGCCTTCCTCATATGAAAATGTTTAAACATAATGTAACCATTCGTATTAAAACTAGAATATGAAATGTCAATACTTTATCCATAAACCATGAATGGTTTAAAAATAACAAATCCACAGTCATACATATCACAAAACCTTCAATAGAATATGGATGTTTTGTATCATAATAAATCAACTTCAAACAAGCTTAAAAGCCATCAAAGGTTGTTGACAGAGATGAAATCAAAACTTTTTTTTGGAGAAATATATCTTTCTATTTTGAAATCATTTGAATGTTATATAATTATAAAAGAAAACATATCATTTGAAAATATTGTTATAATCTTTTATGTGAATCTTTGACGATGTTATAAAGGCAAAAAATAGCAACACCCATTGTATAAGTTAAAATATGATGTTCTTACCTTAATTTTGTCAAAAGGTCATAAAGTACCTAGTTTGAAAAACAACTGATAGATTCCTTTCAAAACATTTATGGTCAAATAAGTGTATAAATGATTTTAACCCATAGTATAGTAAATAGTAAGAATGTTTTGAATTACAATTTTAATAAAACATATATGTGGATGATAAATAATTCCCAGTAGATACTTACATTTTAACAACCTCGGATAAGTAATGAGATTGTAGAATTAACACTTATCTTGTACTTTTCCTTAGTCGATGGTATGTTAAAATCCTATATAATAGTTAAAAAATTGTTATTAAATTATATAAGAATCATATACATAAATATGATATCATATATGATCTTATAATATTACTTTGATAATAATATTTTAGTAGTATCATCATTTTGGGTGTTAACTGATTCGTTTTCCATTATATGTTTGGATAAGTAAGCCATGTTTGTTATGGATAGGATGTACTTGACTAATATACATAATTATATTATGTTCATAAACATTCTTTTTAATCATAAAATTAAAATTATTATTGAATGATTATGGTGGGGGAATGAATCTCATCGCATTCGTGGAGACGGTAATCCGTACATTCAAATGAGCGAAAATATCATTATATTGATGGTGAAATAGAATGTAATTGGATGGTATATATCATATATACATAATCATTAATATGTTATATTTATTATTTACATCATTTATATGCATTATTATACCAATCCAAATAATGAAGTGTTTGAATAACAAACTACACCACGACGTGGAGACGGTAAGCCGTACGTACGCACGTATGGAGACTTTTTCATTTATAAGATGGATAAAAAAACAAATATGGTTGCACCATATTTATAATAACATCATAGTATGTAGAAGGCACTGGATTTATTAGTTTGGTATGGAAACAACAAAGACAGGGGAAGTGGTAGAAGAAAAGATCTTGAAAGAGGTTGATGATATTATTACCTCTTCTTCGGGTGTTTCCTATTAAGATGATAAAAAGGGATTCTTAGGTTTTCTTTATGATCAAAGTAAGGCCTCCAGGTAGAAGGGAGTATAGTTGATATGATATTTGGGTTGGTTTTGGCCGATCCAAATGGATTTGTAGGTGTCAATTTAAGAGAAGGGGAAGTACCCTTTTATAAAAGAGGTGACAGTCATTTTAGGAAAAGCTTAAAATATTATTTTATAATAAAATCATTTTCGATTTATAATGGATCCAAAAAAAATATTTTTAGGATTAGGTGGGGATGGGTCGAAATCCTCTCAACCAATAGGTTTTAGATAGGTTTAGGTAACCATGTTAACCTTATCGTTTAGATTTAACTCTTAGTTAAATAATTTGATATTTACCATGTATCTTTTTATTTTTATATTATATGGTTAATAAACATACTATAACCAGACAAGAAAACCCCAAGTGGTTCATTATTAATATATATAACCTTATCTATGTCCTTTGGCCGAACCATAGATTTTTAGGAATATTAAATCAATTAATAATATAGTATTTGTTTTAAAAACTCAATTATGTCAATTTTGACACTATTTAGTATTTGGTTTTTGTGAAAATCATAATAGCATGATTACTTCGAACAAAAATTATTTAATCAGCCCTAAAATTTCATATTAATCTATAAAATTTATGTGATTAATCAGAAGTCTCAATTTACATTTATTTGGATATTTATAATAACAATTATTTTAATATTTCATTAATAAGGTAATCACTGCATCATCATTATGTCATAAATAAATTAAATTATTTAATGTGTAAAAATTATAAATAAAATAAAATTATGTAGGAAATATTTTTATCTTTATAATGACTATTTATAGTCAAATTTATAGTGTGTGTATCCATATATTAAAAATATTTTAGTTATTAAACATTGAATTTATCACTTTTAACTCTTCTTTAAATAAAATAATTATAAATGTCCTAATCTAATCTAAGTGGACCGAAAGGATCATATGTTATTCTTAAGGTTGTTTTTGGTCGAATTACACTTATCCAATAGAATTAAGACATTTTTAGGGTAATTATAATATCATTTTTACCCTTAATTACCCGATCTACTTTTAACCGTGGTAAATAAAAGTCAACAGTTACTATTCAACCAAAAAAATATTTTCATCTTATTGAACAGAATATTACTTACTGATGTCAAAAATTTCTCTCGGATGTTTGAAATTCAACTCACAGAAGAGGTAAAATTATGTTTTATGCAAATTTTTAAATTCTCTTTGATGGTGGGTAAAAGAGGGTAAAAATGTCAATAAAATTTTATATGTATAAACTTATTATAAAATGAATCGAATGAGTTACATTGAACATATGTAGGTATTATGTATATATTATGGCCTAAAATAAATTAAAATAAACTAACTAATTATTTAAATAGAAATTCAATTTTAAACAGTAACACAGTGTTTTTCACTATTCATCAAAAATTGAAAGTTTTCAGAAAAATACCAAAAATTCACCCTAAGAAAATTTTATATTCCAAATCCAAAAATGAAGTCCATTTTGAATGAAAAAATTTATATAATTTGAAAAAGTGGGTATTACTATTCATAATGGCTTGTTTGATTTGTTGTGGTGTGTTTGAACTCCATGTTGCATACAACACAATCTACTGCATTACTCAAAGGGAAATGTACCGTGGAAGCTTCGAGTGTTACACTAAAAATCCCATGAATTAAATAATTTATTATCTTAGAATACATGCTTGTGTAGTATATAAACCATAGAAGTATGAAATTGGTTCCTAGCATTAAAACATCTCTCAATAAAGGGGAATTGAAATGAAAACCCTTACCATATTCAGATTCATTCTGCACATGTGCCTAGAATCTGGAATAATCAAATTACGTTTTTTAAATACCTTATTATGAACATCATTATTATTTATTTAATTTATTATGAAGTATTTTTCATCATATTCTATATATTTATTATATATTTTTCTTTCCTATCGCTGTAACATGAGGTTGTTCGGTCAATTTTCCCATAACAGCTTGTGTATATTGACATTGGTCAAATTCATTGTAAAATAGTTTTTTAATATCTATAATATTAACAGTTTTATGGAAATAATTATTTTATATTAAATATTTTTTAAATACAACCATGATGTGTGGTGATGAAAAATAAAACTCATTGGTTGTGGGGGAAATAATTCTCATATACACGTCATACATGTTTATATTTCTCAATGAATTAGATGGAAAGAAGGTAAATAATAATTCTAAATTTAGAAATATTAGTTATATTATAAATATATTATTTATTTATCCGTTACATCCTTTTGATCATCAATAAATGGTGGTGATGAAAAACTGAAGTCATTGCTTTGTAGAGGTGGTAGTTCACGCAACAAAATAACAACGCTTTTGTTTATATGATAAAATTGAGAGTAATAAGAAATGATTATTAAATTAATAATATAAAATATGTGTATAATAATTATAACTAATTAATTATATTTTTATGTACATAATATATTTCAAAGAGAAGTATTAAGGATAAAATGTTACAAAGAATGTAATACCTACCTCAGAGATGCTGTCTTCTCTTAGAGATTTCTACATATGTTAAAGAATTAATCAAAATTCTAGATAATAGGGGATTAAGGATTATAAAATGGCTTCTAGTAGAAGAATGTTTTATAGGGAAATCTGAATGGTTATGAATAATGTAATTCCTACATTGGAGACAAAATCTCCTCTTAGAGACTTTTCATGGAAGTGAATTCCTTAATCTAAATTCTAGATAACATGGGATTAAGGATGGTAATAATGGATTTGATTGAAAGAATTTTTGATAAAGGTTCAAGTGAAATTTGATAGATATGATTAAAAAGGTAGGGGTGGAAGTGATACACTTTTATAAGTGAAGAAAATGTTGCTTTTGGGAACACCCTTTACACTTCCCTAATATCACTACACTATTTGTCGGTCAATGACTCAAAAATTTAATAATAATAGAGTTTTGATTGATATTGGCTCAATAAATTATAAACCAATTCTTTACAAACAGGTTTCTAACTTGTTTCAAGTCTTTTACCATAGGTTTTTACATTTTATTTTTTTGGTTTTCACCTTGGCAACTAATTTTTAACCAAATAATTTTTATTTTATATAAAAAATATAAAGTAAAAAAATTGTTACCAAATTTATATGTTTTGAAACTAAATTTATTATTTATATAATTTAATTTAATTTTATAATATGATAAAATCCAATTTTATGTTAAAATATATTATATATGAAAACAGTTTTTGTAGGAAAATGACTTTTAACTATTAGGTGTTCTTAATCATATTTAGTATTGATCAAAAATTTAATTTGTGTTAATATAATTATATATAGGTTTGGAAAATAATATTATATTCATAATTTAAATTAGATTAATTTTATTGATTAAAATAAAATCAAACAAAATTAAAAAAATAATTCTACAAAAAAATAATTTTACTATTATCACGACAATTGACACAAATCTTACTAAATAATCTATAATTCTAAAAAATAAATTAATTTTTTTATATAAAATTTAATTGTTAAAATCAAATAAATATTTTCTTATATTTAATTTCAAAAATTAAGAATGTATAATTATTATTATAAGGATGTACAAACAGTTTTTAATGTGAAATATTACTTGAGTTTCAAAATTGTTAAACATGTGTTTTATAAATTCAAAATTTTATTTTTTTAAATGGTTTATATTAATTATTAAATATTTAATTTTCATATAATAATGGTTTATTATACTTTTATCTCATTTTTATATTATAAAAGTGAAAATGTTTAGTAAAAGTAGGTATTTTTACTATTCACCTAAAAATTGATTATTTAAAAAGACTCAAAAATTAATTTTAGTATATTATTGATATAATTAATTCAAAAAAGAATTTAATTTAATAAATATAAAATTCTAAAATTTTTATTTTTATTTTTAACACAATGATATAAATTATAAAAAAACTGCTATTATTGGAAATGGGCATTTTAATCACAATGTGTTCTTAATGTTATTTCATATTGATTTCTAATTTAAGTGATGTTAATATATTAGTTCATATTTATTAACATTTTAAAGGTGTTAATTTAATTTATGACGAAGAAATATATAATACTTAATAAAAGAGGCCTTTGAAAATAAATACTACTTTTACACTAAATACGCTTTAACGAATAAAATTAATTATTTATATTATAAAATTCAATTTTTAATCCTCCTTTGATTTTGAAATATTTATTTCAATTATATATATAGAAATTAAAATATTTTAATAACAATATTTGTACTTTTACATAATGAGTAATTAAAGAAATATTTATATATATATTTTAAAATCATATTTTTGTTTCATTGTGAGTTAAATTATTTTAAATTTACCACATTACAATACACGAATTTAGAATACTTATAGGATATATGACCAATGAACAAAATTACAATGAACATATTTTCAATAGACATAATTTTAAATTCCATATTTACATCAACCATATTTCATTCCTATATATAGACTTGGTAAATCATTTATTCATTCCACAAGTCATTTCACATGGAACCATTCTTATTTCATATTTTGGACAATGATCTATCCTTTCATAGAGCTCTACCTCATTATATGTTTTTTTATCTGTTGAATATCCTCATGTTTAAAAATGATATAGGAGATTTTGTAGTTGTGAAGATATTTTTATCTATTTTCCCTTACTTATTTTTTCTCTTTTAATGGATGTACTTAATCCATGGTGAGTAATAATTCATTGGGTGAAATAATTATTTTTATGTTTTTTTGTAATGTCCCAGTTATGAATGAATATATTTATGTAGTCTAGTTCATATCATATTGGAACCATTTTCGAATCATGTTTCAATCATTTTGTAAGAATAAATAAACATTCTTTAAAATTATATATGTAAATAATAATAATAACAATAATAATAATAATAATGGATCCTAAAACCAGAGGAATTATAGGATCTATGTTTAATATTAATATATTAAATTTGGTATTTTGATCTTGAAAACATAACAATAACACAATTTTAAAAACACACCCTAATGAGATGATCTTTTTTAGATCTCTCAGTGTGACATCTCAATTTAAATAAATATGTGAAATAATTACCCATTTCCCTTCTAATAAACTTTTATTCTTATATATGAGTCATGAAAAGTCTCATCACTTATATTCTTATAGAAATTACTCGATTTCATACACTAAAGTATATTTTTCATACAAAATACTATTTCATTTCATGAATAATTCACTCCAAACTTGACTACTATGAATGAAAAGCAAACAATATTTCACAAGAAATATCTGTGATTATTTTTTACACTTCCACTTTTCAAGAAAACCAATTCGATCAACATCTACTATATGTACAATAACTATTATGTAAGATATTTGTGAAAATAAAATCTCATAAATTTAGATTTCATCACTAGGGAAAACATAAAATCTAATCTTATTTAGTTATACATCATCTCATATCATTTAGAAAATTCAACACATAGGTAATACCATATTATAAAACTCCCAATTTCTCAAAAACATGAGGTGTTTCATCTTTCATAAAGTTAATAACTATTAAAATAATCATAGGTTTGGTTCATTTACACTGAGATGCCTAAATAGAGTTTTAATTATGTCATGATAATCTTAATGTGGTTCTAAAATCAGTAAAAACATAGTAATCCCAACTCTTAACTTTATGAAAAATTACTTGAAATTTAAACAACCATAGAAATAAGAAAATAAAATTCTCTATTAATCTATAAGATATAAAAATGATTAAATTTATAATATATAGTTCAGTTTCTCATTATTTATAAATGAAATAAAAAACTAAAATACAATAAGACTATTATTTGAGTCTCTATACAATTACTCTTAAAACCTTTTCTTCTGAAATCAATTGAGTCCCTACGTCTCTGTCAATTATTTTTTTCTTAGCTTGCTCTATTTATAATGCACCGTCATAGCCACTATTAACACTATTTACTATCTCCACGACAACATCACTTTCTCTTCAACTAAAAAAATTTCTACAAAACACTCAGTTTCGACCTCATAGAGAATTATATGGATATTTATATAAGTATCCTCTATTTTCCCGACAAACAATCATAAAAATCAATAAAATCACATGCATGCATGAAATAATTTAATAAATATATATTATTTATTATATATAATTATTTTACCTATATATGATGTATTAATTCCTTTATTTAATTATTATACAATCTGAGTCTATGAATAGGAATGCTGGATCTCAACCCCCTATTATAAGTCATTATGTCTTACTAAATGTAATTTAACATTATTAAATTTTTTCCTAGTTTCCCAAAAAAAAATTTATATTCTCATAACTATAAAATCTAACCTAACTCTTTAATAACAATCTTTCATATCCTGACCTATTGGTAAGTAAACCCCCTAGGACTGGCTCAAATAGGCCATAAGCTACTGACTAATGATGAGATATCTACACAAAATAATGGGAGGTGTCACCTTTTATAATATTCTTTCTCCTATTAAACATAAGAAATGATCCATAAAATGAAAAATAAAATAAACAATGATAATTATATATAAATAATATATATTTATATAGCATCCCCATATTACATTATATGTAAGAATAAGAAATATAAACTCCATAATGTACATAACACTTCTAAAATAGATATAATTAAACATAAAACTTAACCTATATGAAGCCAATATTGTTTCATTGACAATGAATCCAATCCATCAACTACCATATCTCATTGTACACCTCCAATGTTTGAGAACATCACTGAACAACACCTATTGATCTGTATTAGGATAAGAGTGGAAAAACAGAATCTCTCATGCATGGGTCTAATACTCAATATTTTTTTACCGTCCAACAAGATGACTCACAGGAAAAACATTTATTTATAGGAAGTATTAATATAAAATTATAAACAAAATCAAACTAAAAAAATACACATCATCAAATATGACATGTTAACATACATGATTCATTCCATATCGAGGATACTAAAATTTCATTATAATCATACTCACAAAATAATTATTGATTTATATAAATATATAAACTACACCAAATAATATAATAATAAGGACCTTCATGAACTATATAATTTAAGAGGATACCAAAAACCTATGCTCTTATCCCAGTGCCTCAATCCATATCTTGGTTACCTAGGGAGGGGAATTTTCTATTACTCTCGATCCATCTTGAGATACACCACATCGCCACTTACTTAATTGATGTTAGATCCCACTAACATTTCTTGGGATTTATATGCATGTAACACAATTTTTTCTCCACTATTATTCTTCAAAACCCCCAAAAAAGACCAGGTAAAACACACACATGATGGAAATAACATATAAATAATGTTATCATGAAACACATCCCTCTATAAATCACACATTTGATGAATCACATAGGATATAACAGTCTTATGTTAGAAAATTACCCCGATGACTTGAATTTTCGAACCAACCCTTATGGGTGAGAATTAAAAAAATACTTGATTTATAAACATCCACCTCGATACCATATATATAGGATAGAAAGAGTGGAAATACTAATATGAATTATCATTTACTACAAAATAAAAAACATAGTGAGAATGGAAATAGATACTGATGTGTCACCCTATCGCTCTATTACCTAGGATTATGGGTGATAATGAGAATGGATATAGAAATGTTCCATCACCAGCAAAATAATCCTCTAATTGGATTATATAACACATATAAAGAAAATTTAGTAGTCCAATGAATCATATTATCCACCCCATGATCATTCCATAAATCTCAAAAAAATTCCTAAAAATATTCATGAGATATTGTAATACCCTCTAAGATTTTTGTGTCTTTAGGCATACTAAATTAAAGTGATAGTTGAGTGTTATTTATGAAATTATCCTAGAAAAAAAGTTATTATAATAGTATTATCAATGTACACACCCTCATTAGGTATCCATATAATCGTGAAGAGAATCATATAGAATATTTTGTATTATCATCAGGAATAACTAATATCCTTTCATATGATATCTCTTTTTCAATGTCATCGTATTAATAGATAAAATATATTAAAATAATCCCATATCAACATCACTATTATTAACCTCACAATTATCCAATATGTTTTCATTAATGATTAAATCCATTTACCTATGTAATCTATGTCCTATTATAGTGATTCATATCATCATAAAAAGATCATAATATCATGATGTAACAAAAATTATCTAATGTTATTCCATGTCATTACTATCAACCACATGTGAATTCAATAATTATTAAATAAGTAATTATTTAATTTTATATCAATAAACAACTACACCATTATAAATAGTTTTTTTTCATGGCTATAAGAATTAAAATACAACACCCTGATAAATATTTACCACTAATGGAATAATGTCATCAAAGGAATGAAGAATAATATTCCAAAACAAACTCATGAGACCTATTATATATATACAAACCAAACTACCCCATTAAACATTTTAATTGGAATTTGTATACATGAACACCCAATAGTGACCATTTTTAACATCCCAAACCATCATTATGTATTTTGATTAAATAAATATTATGTTAATATATTTTTATAGAAACAATAAAAAAAAGAAAAGATAACAGTGGTATTTTAAAATAAAATTTTACCATTCTAATATAGTAGTTAAATTAGTGGGACTAAAGGGAAGTAACCATGTTACATAATCAATGAATGAAAGATACGACACTATGTAGCGTGATTCACTCTTAGAAAGATCATTTATTAAATAATCGAAAGATAGAAAATTATCTAGGGATTTCCATAGAAAAATAATTTGATGAAATATATGAATTATAGCACGGGTCAAATCATATGTGATAGAAATTAAAGATCTTTAAAATTTCCACAACATCTATCCTAGGAGAGTTAATACCCTTGACTACCACCATATCTTACCGTATGATTAAATATTACAAGGTTATGTTGAGAGGACATGTAAAAATAAATTAATTCAGATATAATCATCAAATTATTAATGTAAAAAATTATTCTTGGCATATATTTTACACATTTTTAGTTTTGAATTTTAATGTAAAACAAAGTTAATTTATTATTAAAAATAATTTTTATTCATATTTCAGATTTTAAAGATAAATTGATAAGTTTCTAAATTTAAATTAAATTAAATGAAAATTATTTGCATATTAATAAGGTCACTATAAACTTATGGATAATTTTTGGAATATTCTTATATAATTGAAATTTTTAGGTGAATTGTGAAAATATATTTTTTACAAAAACTGTACATTTTATGAATCTATAAAAGAAACCAAGAAACTTATGATACCATTTATGTGTGAGAATATTTATTTAATAATTAAAATTACACATTAAAAAATTACTATATTGAATTTATAAAACATATTATTAACATTTTAAGAACCTAAATAATACTTTCTAAGAGAAACCTTTTTTGGCATTTTTTTAAATAAATAATATTTTAGTGAAATTTGCTTTTGGATTGAATTTAAAAAAATGATTTTTTTATAATAACAATATTTACATTATAAAAGGAAAATAGTTTTATCATTTTATCAAACGCATAAATTTTAAGTTTAATAAAAAAACATTTTCTAAAAATGGGGTTTTATGCGTAACATGTGAAAATGTAAAACACAAATTTTCATACAAATTTTTTTCGGATAAAATTGTTCTTGTATTTGTAAATAATCAGTAAAAATTATGTAATAAGAGAATTTTTTTTCACAAAAATATAATTACTAAAATTAAAGTCAATTATAGTGACAATTGTGAAATTTTTATTTTAAAAGAATTGTATTATTAATAATTTTCATTTTTATCTAATAAATTAAATTGAATTTTTTTACTAATTCCAAAAAACTATTTTTTGAAATAATATATATTTATAATAAAAATATTTAAATGGTAACCAATTCTAAATAAGATTAATAATACATAATTGTTAAAACACCATTTTCGACAAAAAAGTTCTTCTATATAAAAAATGTTATAGTTTAGAAGATATTTTAATATTATTTAGAAATTTAATTTTATTAAATGGTGATTAAATTTTGTCTCATAACACCCACATTTAGTAATATGGTTTACCATATATTTTAAATAAAATAATTTACTTGGTTTAAAATTAGCTACCAAGGTAAAAATAAAAATGATAAAATATAAAATCCTTACTGTAAATAAATTAAAACATGTTTAAATTTTTTTTAAAATTAATGTTCGATGATTTAGAGACCTTATAACTCCCAAAAATTCATTATTTATTTCTTTTGGAACCATTTAACCTGAAATAGTGTCATTCCATTGCTGTAACATGATGGGTGTTCACAACAGAACCCGTTTTCACTTATAAAAGGGCATGACGTAATACCACTCCAAGTTACACAAAAAATTAAAAATTTGATTTAAAACCCACCAAATTATCTTATCTATGAATTAAATTTCACATCCTATATCCCCTAGTCACCATACATTATCCTGATCCCTTCATTTCCATGGATACTTTCTAGAGAAAGTTCAAGATCCCAAAGTGAGTATGGATCCATCCTCATCATCTTATTCTTAATATTTCTCTTCCAAACCGACCAAATACATTTTAGTAGAGTAAAAAAATTATCATTAGTATATTTTATTATTATTTTATTAATGTAAAACATATATTTATTTATTTCTATCCACATAGAAAAACAAATTTACATCGATAATTTGTTTGTGCAGACTACCACCTCCACGAAGTGACCTCTTCTGTTTTTCAAAATATCCTTTCTTAACAGGTTATATGGATGAAATTTAAGAATAAATTATTTATATAATATAATTATGATTATGAATAAGAAAATTACAATCCACCTCTACTTTATATAATTCTTTGGGAAATGAAAATGTTAACCATGTGTTGTACGAACTACCGCCTCCCTAAAGTAACATGCCACATTTATTTTCTATATTCTTTCTTATTTATTAATATATTTTAAAATATAATAATCCACTAAAAATTATCTATATAATATAATTATAATTTAATTAATAAATATATTACTCTAAAAATAAAAAACTTTTATAACCATACTCATCCATTGATTATGCTATGTTCATGTTTGGGTTGATCTAAAAACCTACTTGAAAAATGTTATAAAATAAAACCATGGAGGACTATGAGAAATTAATTAGCTGAGTTTGAACCTTGTTCTTTTGGATCCTAGGCTGAGACATTTCCATTCTTCCAAATTCACCCGCATGAATTACTTTATATATAAATGTTTTTTTTCAGTTTTAGAAAGAAAACATGGTGCACATATCATATATTGAAAGACACGCCTTGTGGTTTTATTAAAATGGTAAATGATGGAAATGGGATAGTTTTCAGGATTCAAACCTGGGTCTTTTGGATCCAATTTACCATCCTGACCAACCAATCCATCCCCATCATGGGGTTTCTTATAAGAATATATATATATATATATATATATCAAAAACTACCACACATGCTGTGTAAGAAAACACATTGATTAAAAGGAAGAATCCTCGTGCCAAAGGTAGGTCTGGGAAGATTCGAATAGGTGACGGCTTGGAGAAACTCCATTGACCTTACTATTAGCATTGCCACCATCCCTGTTTATTTATTAGTTAATCTATATGTTTATACTAGTTTAGAAAATAAATGAAAAGGAAAAGGTATACGTCGTGTATATAGGTGGGACACATTGTATATCTGCTGGGTTGCCTCCCTAGAAGCGCCTTTGTTTTAGGTCATTGGCTTGACCTACTTACCTCATTTACCTAAGCTCTATTGTGGACAATGTTACCACCATGTCGTCTATGTGATGGTAAGCCTTCAACTGATGTCCGTTCACCATGAATGGTTGGCCAACCTCTCCAGAAAGTTCCACCACTCAGTGATTGAATACGCTTATAACTTGGAATGGTCCCGACCATCATGACTTTAAATTCCCTAGGAATAATCGAATATGAGAGTTAAAGAGAAGTACCTGATCACAGGGTTTGAATGATTTATGTGAAATCATCCAGTCGTGAATTGCTCTTGTCCTCTCCTTGTATAGGTTGGTGTTATCATATTCCTTTGATCTGATTTCATAAAGTTCCAACAATTGTAACTTTAACTTCTATTCAGATGCATTTAGCTCAAAATTCAGGGCCATGATGGCCTAGTAGACATTGTGTTCCAACTCCACTGGCAGATGTCATGGATTTTCATAGATGAGGCGGAATGGGGACATTCCCAGGGGTGCGTTGAAAGCAGTTCAATATTCCTAGAGAGCATTATCTAACTTCTTGGACCAATGTTTCCTCGAAGTTTTCACTGGCTCCACTTGTCCACTGTACTGGGGATGATAGGGTGTCCCCATCTAATTCTTTACTCCTTACATTGAAAGTGTTCCTCTCATCAGTGTATTATCGAAGTGGGTCCCTCTATAACTGATCAGTACTGATGGAACTCCAACCCTTCTAAAAATACGTTTCTTTAAAAAGCTCATGACTAACTTGGCTGTGTCATGTGGTGTAGTAGTGGCTTCCACCCACTTGGAGGCGTAGTCGATGCAGACCAGGATATATGTGCTCCCAAAATATGGGGGAAAGGGTCCCATGAAATCTATGCCCCAGACGCCGAAAATCTCAACCTCCAGGATTGGGTGCTAGGGAATCTTGGCTCTACATCCCACATTACCGATCCTCTAGAACCGATCACAACACAAAACAAAGACCCATGCGTCTTTATGCATAGTGGTCCAGAAAAACACAGACTGCATGATCTTTGCGATCTTACGATCAGGCCCATTATGTCCTCCAACTGGTGAGGCATGACAGAACTCCAGGATGCCGTGAACTTCATTCTCCGAGATGCAACGGCTGATCACCCCATAGCCACAGGATCGGAATAGTAGAGGCTCTTCCAAGAAGTACTTCTTCACATTAGAGAAAAATCTCTTCATTTTTTGGAAGGAGTGGTCGTGGTGAGCGCACATGTAACCAGAAAATTATCAATATCATCATACCATGGTCTAGGTGTTTCGTTAACTAAAAATAGGTGCTCATCAGGGAAATCCTTTCTGATATCTCAATCTTCCTCCTTCTCTAAATGAGGCAGCTCGAGGTGGGAGAGATGGTCAGCAACAACATTCTCACTCCCTTTATTATCTTGTATCTCAAGATCAAATTATTGTAAGAGGATTACCTAGAAGATCAATCGGGGTTTCACATATTTCTTGTTCATTAGGTACTTTAGTGTTGCATTGTCAATATAAATAATAACTTTAGACAACACTAATTAATAACAGAACCTATCAAATGTGATAACCACTGCAAGCATCTCTTTCTATGTGGTGGTGTAGTTGATCTATGCCTCGTTGAGAATCCTACTGGAATAATATATAGGTCAGAAAATCCAATCAAGCCATTGGCCCAAGACTTCTCGCACTGCGTAGTCACTAGCATTGAACATCACCTCAAATGTTTTTTCCTAGTTGGGATAAATCATCACTAGATCTTCCACCAGGTGATACATCAGATGCTCAAAAGCAATGATGCATGTCTTATCAAACTCAAATATGGAATCCTTCGTTAGAAGATTGGTGACGGGCTGGTCAAATTTTCAGAAGTCGCGGACAAACAACCTATAATAACCGTCATGCCCCAAGAGGCTGCGGATGGATCTAACAGAAGTCGGAATAGGTAGTCTTGAAATGACTTGTATCTTCACTGGGTCCACCTCTATCCCCTTTGTTGAGATTCTGTGGGAAGTAAGATACCACTTTTCACCATTAAATGACACTTTTCCCTATTCAAAACTACGTTAGAGTTCTCATATCATCCCAAAACTAGCTCTAGGTGCCGTAAAAAAGTGGCGAATGATTTTCTATAAACGAAAAAATCATCCATGAATACCTCCAGGATCTGTTCCACCATGTCCTGGAAGATAGAAAACATACAACGCTGGAATGTGGCGGGGGCGTTGCACTTGACAAAAGACATTCTACGATAAGAAAACGTACCATAGGGGAAAGTGAATTTCCCCTTATCCTAATTCTCTAGAGCAATGGAAATCTAGTTATAGCCTGAATAACCATCAAGGAAGAAATATAAGTTGTTCCCTGCTATTCTATATAATATTTGATCCATGAAAAGTAGGGGAAATGATCCTTCCTTGTAGAATCGTTTATTTTTTGGTAATCCACAAAGACTTTCCAACCCGTGACTGTGCATGTAGGGATACACTCCTTCTTTTCATTTGAAATCATAGTGATACCCCCACTTTTTGGGTACCACTTGTAGAGGACTCACCCACAGAATATCTGAGATGGGATAGATGATGCCTTCATCCAACAATTTAATCACATCTTTTTTTAAAACTTCCTTCATGGGGGGATTCAGGAACCACTGTGGTTGCCTAGATTTCCTGGCATCTTCTTCAAGTAGCACCTTGTGGGTGAAAATGGTAGGGATGATGCCCTTCAAATCAGCGACTGCCCATCCAATAGTGTGATTTCGATGTTTCAAAACCTGTAGAAGGGCATAATCCTTCTCCTGTGATATTTCTTCGTTAAGTATGACAGGAAACGTTTTATTGGGTCCTAAATACCCATACATTAGATAATATGGAAGGGGTTTCATTTTGAGTTCAGGTGCCTTTAAAATCAAAGGCACTAGTGGTTGAACCTTGTCCCATTTTAGACTATTAGGAACAACTGCATGTTTCCAATAGTTTCTTCCCTGGCCTTCTAGGAATTTCAAGTCCTCTAGAACTTCTTCATCTGGAATGTCTAGAATAATAAAGTTATTCGAAGTAAAAGAACATAACTAAGCATTCCCTTTTCTGCTCAAATGATCATCCATGGTAGTTATAGTGTAACAGTCCTCATGCTCAGAAAATGATGCATGTTTGACAGTCTTGAAGACATTGTAGGAGATTGTTTCATCTCCTACCTAGAAAATCAACTCCCCTTGGTGCACATTGGTGAGTACTTTCCTAGTTTCCAAGAAAGGTCCTCCAAGTATAAGAGGTGCCTCCTCGTCATCCTCCATGTTGAGGATGATGAAATCACTAGAAAGGATCCGCCTACCCACTCTGACCAGCACGTCCTCCAATAGTCCCTTCTGATGTTTGATGGATTGATCAGCATGTTGAAGGGATAATCATGTAGGAATCCAATCATTGAACCATAGCTTATTGAAATATCTAAGGGGCATGAGGTTTACGCTAGCCCCTAAATCATAGAGGGCCTTCCCAAATTCGTATGGTCCAATGGTACAGAGAAAAGTGAAACTACCTAGATCCTAGAGTTTGAGAGGAATTGAGTGCTGGAAGACTGCAGAATATTCCTTGGTTAGAGAAATGGGGCTCAGATCCTCTATCATTCTCCTGTTAAAGAGTATTTTCTTCATGAATTTGGCATAAGTGGGAATTTTCATTAGTCCCTATGAAAATTGAATATTTATGTGCATCTTCTTGAACACATCCATGAATTTTTGGAACTGGTGGTCCATCATTATTTTCTTCAATCTCATTGGGAAGGGTATGGAAGGCTCAATGGGTTTGACGGCCTACTTCACTTTATTTTTAGAAGCCTCCTTCTGTGGGATTTCGGATGAGGAGGGGTCTGAATTTGTACCTTCTTCATCAATAGGGGTTGTGGGTGCACCTGGATGTGCTGGTTGGTACTATTGGATCTCTTTTCCACTTTAGAGCATGACCGCATGGGCCTCCTCCCTTAGGTTCTTCTCTGGGTTACCTAGTAAAGTACCAGGTTTCCTTCTCAAGAGTTTGTTTGCCAAATGGCCCATATTATTCTCGAGGACTTGAATAGAATCCTCCTGAATTTGGAACCTGGTCTCAGAAGTAGATATAAATTTGGTAAGGAGATCCTCTAACCTTGAGGTGTTCTCTTGCTGAGGTGGTTGTTGAGCTGGTGGAGGTGGTGGCTATCGTGGCTACTGCGGGTAAGGGTTCTGATACCCTTGCGGTTGATAAGAGCCATGTTGGTGCTGTTTCTGCCATGGGTAATGGTTCTGATAAGGAGGTAGGTTTTAGGTGGGCGGTCACTAGGGCGATAGATTCTGTTGTTTTTTTCCCCAACCTGTGTTTTGTTGACCACGGCATGCCGGGTTTGGGTATTGTTGGTACTAGTTTTGCCCATAGTTTTGTGCAAGATAACTCAACTCACTTGTCGATAGGACTCTAGTAGAACCTGGGAATTATCCCATGATGTGGTTATCACAACATTCGCTACATGCCGGATGGTTTGCCGCATGTACTTGGTACATGACCTTCAGATTGAGTGCGTTGATCTTTTTGGACACATTGCCCCACTGGGCATCTATCATGGTAGTTGCATCAATGTTATGAATACCTCATTTTTGTGTGCCCCACTCGAAATGCCACTAGAAGCTATTGGCATATATGTCTTCTAGTAGTTCGAAGTGTTCTTTAGGGGACTTCCTCATTACCATACGTCGAGTAGCAGCATCCACCACAGACTTGGTATTAGAGGTCAGACCTCCATAAAAGGTTTGGACCTACATCCAAATTGGAAGTCTATGGTGTGTGAATTTGCAAAAAAAACTCCTTGAAGTGCTCCCATGATTTGTAAAATCACTTCAAGTCATGCTGCTGGAAGTTGTGGATTTAGTTCCGTAGTGTCACCATCTTCACAGGTGGAAAGTATTTGGACAGTAATGCCCAGGATAGCTCCTCCCAGGTGAGGATGGATCGTTGCGGAAATCCTTTAATCCAGTTTTTCGTGTTATCCCTTATAGATAAGGGGAAGAGGAAAAGATAGATGGAGTCCGTAGACCCTAAGTGGTAGCGGAATGTGTCACATACCTCAAGAAAATTTGAGAGATGTGAATTGGGATCCTCGCTGGGCAGGCCGCCAAATTGAACAGTGTTCAAGATTAGCTGCATGATAGCAGGCTTGATCTCGACATGTTGGGACTGCATTAGTGGACGGACAATGCCCATATCAGCTCCATGAATTGATGGAAAACCTTAATCTATGAGGGTATGACATAGAGGTGGATACTGAGGAAGAGAAACTAGAATGTATTTTTAGTCCTGAGGGGAATATTATTTCCCCTGACCTGGATGTTAAAATGTCATCAAATCTGGTAAGAATTGTGGAAGCTGATACAAATGGTATTCCGGAGCCTGTGGAGCTTGCTGTTTTCGGTTGTCATCCAGACCTAACTGCTATCCAGATCCTTGGGTAACAACTGGATTTCCTTCCTTGTTCTGCGCCATGGGTTTTTTGTGATTATGATCGGCCATGAGTGCTTGTTGGCACCTCAAAAGTGTTTGTTCGATCTCTAGGTCACTTGGGAAAAACCCTTATGACTCAGCATTCTTCGAACGTGTTATGTAACCACTCATACACCTAATGACCTGAACAAAAAAAACAAAACACCAAGCATAAATGAGAAATGAAAAAGATAAACAGAGATGATATTAGAAAAGAGATTTTTGTAAATTTATGATTTTTATTTTCACTAAAATTTTGTACACACTCAATTCTGAAAAGATTAAAAGTAACATTTCTTTTCCCCAGCAACGACGCCAAAATTTAATGAGTCATTTCACCGAAGGTATATTATTTTTTTGCCAAATTATTTTTACCCTAACAAGTATAACTCCAATAATGGGTCGATCCACAGGAAAAAATGAGTTATTTATATCCTATTTAACTTAGTTTGTATTTTTATTTTAATTAATTTTGCTGAATTTAGAGTCGATTTTTGTTGTTTGGATTATAAAGATTAATTGGTTTTAATATTCTTTAATAAATTGTTTAACGAATAAACCAAAATACAGGAAATATTATTTTGATGAAAATACAGAGAGAAATGCGTTGGGGTTATGGATTTATGAGAAGTTGATTATTAAATCAAGTTTTTTATGAGGTTGTGTTGTTCAAAATAAACCAATACTCTGGGTTCAATTTGTAATAATGTTTCCTTGGTACGATAGACATTATATTTAGAGGTTAAGAAACTAACTCCTTGGTCTGGTAGTTAGTATTTAGCGATCATTATTTGTCTTAGTCCATTTTGAGTCAACGAATACTTCCAATGGTCATGAAATTATTAATTGGTATTCTTCTTTTTGAATCCCGGAAAATTATGCCCTTGGTCTGGTATAAAATTTCCAGTGATAAGATGAAGTGATTTAAGAACAATAAGAAGATGACGATAGAACAAACACATTCATAGAAACTTAATTTTAATTACAACTCATCATCTCCCTCAGCCCCAACACACTGGGTGCTTAGTTACACATGGAGAATAAAATAAACCCAAAACTCATAATACCTGATTTGATCATACTTGAGACTTTGAGGTCAAAAAGATTCTTCGGTAAATGGTAGAATGAAGGTAGTATAGTGGCATAACATCTCTCCTTATGAACTTCAACCCATTTCTCTACACAACACCACCCTCTTGAACCGAAGGCCAGGGCATCCTTTTAAAGAAAACTTAACTACATGGAGAATGGACAAAGTATATGTTGTGTGCTTTTGTCAACATGTTTTGGACTTCATTTTCTCCGCTGGTAGGCAGCCTAACACACCATCTTTGAATTAGAATATGGTGCCGCCTGGTAGGTAAATATACATGGTGTGTAGCGCCTCCATACATAGCGTGTAGTATCATTTTTCGGCTACCTACTGCTTCTATAAATGTATACACAACATGTATCATTGGAACACGGTGTGTCACCTTCAGCCTTCCACATGTCCATGTCGACTATTCTTGTCCACCAATTCCTTCTATAATGGCATACACGACGTGTATTTTGTGAACCCGACTTGTACCAGTATCTGGATACATGGGCCTGTACTTGTCCTATAACACCCGAGACTTTTATGTGAAATATTTTGTTATATAAATCATCAAAGGAATCTTTCACTACAAACAACAATAGCTTGGCTTGCTTTACACACAACCACGGCCTTCCTTGATAGCTTGCGTCCTACGCAATACCAAGTTTCACTAAACAATGATATGCTATTAAAATATTATTAAAACTAGCACTTATGAATAGTAAGAACCAATTTTTGAAATTTTTGAAATTTTATTTTTCAAAATGGACTTCATTTTTGAACATGGAATATCGAAATTCGCCTACGGTGAAATTTTGGTATTTTTATGAAAACTTTCAATTTTTGATGAATAGTGAAACCACTAAGTGGTAGTTAAAAAACTGAATTTTTCATAAAATTTAATTTTACCGCTTCTGTGAGTGGAATTTCAAAAATCCAAGAGACACGATTGATGTCAGTAAGAAAAATGTGGTTCAATGAGATGAAAATAATTTTTTGATGAATAGTAATTTTTTACTTTTTTTACCACGGTTAACAGTAAATAGGGTAATTAAGGATAAAAATGATATTATTATTACCCTAACACATGTCCTAATTCTATTGGACAAGTTTGATTCGACCAAAAACAAACTTAGGAATAAAATATGACCATTTAGGCCCACTTGGATTAGATTAGGACATTTATTATTAATTTATTTAATGAAGGGTTAAAATAGTTAAAATCAAAGTTTAATAACTAAAGCATTTTTAATATGGGGTTATACATAAGATAAATTCGACTATATATATTCATTAGAAATCTAAAAATATTTCCTACATAAAGGTATTTTATTTGTAATTTTTAGACATTAAATAATTTAATTTATTTATGACACAACGATGATGCAGTAATTATCTTATTAATGAAATATTGACATAATTGATGTTATAAATACCCAAATAAATATAATTTGTGACTTTTTATGAATTACACTAATTTCATAGGTTAATATGACATGTTAGTATTGATTTAATTAACTTTTTTCGAACTTATCATTCTATTATGATTTTCACAAAAATCAATTACTAAATAGTGTCAAAATTGACATAAAATAGTTTTTAAAAAAAATATTATATTATTAATTGTTATTTTATTCCTAAAAATATAAGGTTCGACCAAATTACTTAGATAAGGTTATATATATTAATAATAAACAACTTGGGGTTCGTTTGGCTTGATATAGTATGTTTATTAACCTTATAGTATAAGTACACAAGAAGACACAGTAAAAGTAAAATTATTTAACTTAATGTTAAATCTAAATGATAAGGTTAAAATAGGAACCTAAACTTGTCTAAATTCTATTAGATGAGAGAATTTAGACCCATACCCACCTTAGCCTAGGAATAAATCAATTTGGAGCTTTTTAAAACCGAACATGACTTTATAATAAAATAATATTTTTAGTTATTCCAAAGGTGCCCCTCTTCTCCCTTATAAAAGGGCACCTCCTCCCTCTCTTCCTCACACCACTTTGAGCCTTCAAGCTCAGACAACCCCTGCCATTTTCTCCCCTAAACTTACCTAGATACACCCTATAGGTCCTTTTCTTCTTCAAAGACCAATTTTAGTGCCCTAAAAGGAGGTCTCAAAGAAGCACTTCAAAGAAGAGGTAATATCCATTACTAATCCTTTCCAATTTCTTTCTTCTTCAACTTATTCTTCTTTAGTTGTTTCATTATGAAGTAATAACATCAGTATCACTCATATAATTATACGTTATTATAAGTATGAAACAACCCTATTTAACCATCTATCCATCCTACGGAAAATGAAATCACCGCGTGTGCGTACGTACGGAATACCGTCTCCACGCCGTGGTGTAATCTATTTTACACCACCACCTTACTTGGATGGGTATAATGGTGTCAATAATGACTATATATGACTATTATAAAGTGATATTGATTCTGAAATAGTATACATACACTCCAATACAATTCCACGATCATAGGAACGATATCATCACTCGTGCGTACGTACGGAATACCGTCTCCCCAATGTGATGTGACTCGTTCTACATAATCTTCATTTCATAATGATTATATAAATGAATTGAATAAATGAATATGATATATATTACACTAATACCATTCTGGAAATGAGGTATCTATAACCTAAAGAGAACAATAAGAATTTATTCGACAAAACACGCATAAGAACAAAAAAGTTATAAACACCCGAATAACAAGTAGAAATGAAATATTACTACTAAGAAGCTATGAATATGACCATATATGATATCATAAAAATAAGAATGATTCTAGAATAAGTCAATAACATTATTTAAAACATTATACATGTGGTTCAGACACTTAAAAATCAAGTCGGTCCTAAGGTAAGGGAAATATCACAATCTCATTTTTATCCGAGATTGTTTATACTTTAGTATTTACTGGGGTGTATTTTATCATCCAAATCCATGTTTCCTCAATATTTAATATTATTTCCATCCACCTAAAATTTTTTAAATCCAATTTTACCCTTCGGTGAGTTTTTAGTAAAAGATATGTAAGGAATCTTTTGTCGTTTTTCGTACGAGGTACTTTTTGACTTTTCCGACAAAAGTACGAAGAATGTTTTTTAACTTATACGGAAAGAATGGATTTTTAAAACATTATTTCCAAGAAGCTTCCTTTAAAAGTTTTCATGTTTATTTTTAATCAACATCTTTTAGTTATAATTTTATGTCATGTTAAGAAATGAAAAGTGTTTTTGATGTAGAAAGGGTATTTTCCTCAAGAATGGAGTTCAAGTGTTTTATAAAAATTATATTCCATATAAGATAATATTGGATTTTGTTTCTATCCCTATTATTACATGGATTTTATTATGTTGTGATGGAAATATTTTTATGAATTCCTTTATCTTATATGAATTGTTTTATGATGTCATGTTGTTTAAGAATCCGATTTTTATTATATGGGTTATGCTATGATGTATGGTTTATGATTTTGTGGCACACATAATAATGGTATCATTATGAGATGGGTGGGACCTATATCTCCCTCCAATGCATTGGTTAAAGATTTTATATCTCATGAGATAGACATGGATGGAACGGTAGGTTATACCGATTCAGTGAAACAGGACTGAAACGAGGGTGACTCAGTTCAGAAATGGACTTTGTCCACTAAGATAGTCTTGGCAATGAGTCTTGACTAATAAGAAATGATTATCTATGATTATGTGTGTATTAAACAAAGTTACAGGTTTTACGTTATGATTATTGGGATTACATTTCACTTCTATGATTTATCCCATGTTATGATATTGTGATCTCTTTTGCAGGATAAGATTTCCAAAAGTTATGTTCTTATGTATATGATGTGATTGATATTTCTTTTGTCTACCCTTACTGAGTATTTGAGCTCACCCTTTTGTATGTTTTATTTCCCCAGGTCAGGAAAAAGGTTATTAAGTAGAATATGCAAAATAGGGACTCTAGATATGATGAAATAAATGGGAGGCAAAGTAGATGCTTTATGAACCAGTTGTTTATGTTTCCCAGTTTCTAAAGGCACTATTCCTATACGGTCCTTTCTTGGTTTTGTTATATGTTGTAATAAGTGTGCTTCAATTCTGAAGTAATAACAATGTATGTAAAGTATGGGTCGTTATAGTTGGTATCAGAGGAATGGTATAGTCAACCTTTGGAAACTAGGATGTAAAAGCCTTAGCAAGAACCCTAAGGATAAGTCTAAGCATAGAACACAATCTTAGTGTTTTAGAAATGGCCATGAATAACCTAGGATAAGACCTTATGTGTGAAATTTTATTATGTGGTTTTCCTATTATAATTAGTGTCGCTCACACTATTCTTCTTGGTTTTAGTCAATGGCTGGAACCCGAAGGAACCGTGTTAATGCAGAATGAGACGGGCAATGCAATGATTGTCCCTCAGAGCAACCAAACGTTATGGGAGCTGGAATGAAAAATCTTGTAGCCATGCTCACACAACTTTCTCAAGCTATGAATCATGCAGGACTTCCAAATGAGCAAAGGAAAGAGCAACATTCTGTTGAATCCTTCATGAGACAGCATCCACCTTCATTCAGCGGGTCTACTGATCCATTAGTTGCTGAACAATGGATTAGTACTACTGAAAAGATATTTTCAGTTCTTCAATGTTCTGAGCATGATAAAGTCATCCTAGCAGTGTATCGTTTGGAGGGTGATTCTGATCGACGATGGAATCTTATTAAGAATACGAGGAAAAGGGATGAAATTGAGTCCATGGAATGGGACGAGTTCAAGAAATTATTTTTCAATAAGTACTTCCCTCGTATTCTCCGAACAAAGATGGAGAAAGAGTTTCTTGAACTGAAGAAAAAGGATAATTAATCTGTTGGTACCTATGAAGAAAATTTTACAAGACTTGCAGGGTACGCTTCTGGTATTATTATCCAACCTGAGAGTAAGATCGATAGATTTTTTAGTGGCTTAAAACCAAGTCTTCGAAGGGCCTTAGCCATAAGGGACTTCAATAGCTACGAAGAAATCGTTTGATGTGCTCTCAAAGTTGAGATGGAGATTGGAGTTACCCATCAGTCATATGGGTTTGATAAGAAGAGGAAAATGGAATTCAAAGGAAAATCTAAAGAGCACTCTGAAAAGAAGATGAGATTTCCCTTATGCTCAAAGTGTGGAAAGAAACATGGAGGGAGTTGTCTTAAAGGGACAAGTAAATGTTTCAAATGTGGAAAGGAAGGTCATCGGGCATTTGAATGCCGCGATGATGGGAAGAAGATGTCTAATGATGCAAACAAAGGAAGGGATACACAGAATGAACCTACTACACTTCAATGTTTCAAGTGCAAGGAGATGGGACATTATGCCAATAAATGCCCAAATCCAAGGGTTGATGATGATGATCGACGTCAACAAACTTTTAAGGCTAAATACAAAGGAAAGTCACATGAAATTTCTATCAGTGATGTGGAGTACGATAAAAATGTGGTGAAAGGTACAATTACCATCCACTCTAAAGTAGCAAATGTTTTCTTTGATTCTGGATCCACCCACTCCTTTATTTATGAAGAATTTTCTAAGGATATCACCTTATTACCTCAATAGTTAGATGTTGAGTTAGCTGTGACAACCCCTAATGGCACAACAGTCGCATCAAAAGTTTATAATTCTTCTCTGATTGAAGTTTGTGGGAATGTGATTCCTACAAATCTTATGATCCTTCCTATAGTGGAATTTGATGTGATTTTTTGGCATGGATTGGCTTTCTCTACATGGAGCTCATATCAATAGCTAAAGAAGGGAAGTCACATTTCATATTCCAGATCAATCTATGATCGTTTATCGATGCAAGGATGAACATAACCTTCCAATGGAAATTCCTTCCATCTTATGGGTCTTGATTCCACTAAATGAAGGTTATTTATCTCAAATGGTTTGTGAGAAACTCACAATTAGGAATATGCCCATTGTACGGGAGTTTGATGATGTCTTTCCAGAGGAATTACTGGGTATTCCACCGAATCGTGAAGTTGAGTTTTCAATAGAACTCATACTGGGTGCTTTGACTATTTCAAAGACACCTTATAGAATGGACCCATTTGAGTTGCAGGAATTGATGAAGCAACTCCAAGAGAATCTTGATAAGGGGTTCATACGCCCTAGTGCATCACCTTTGGGAGCACCTGTTCTGTTTGTTAAGAAGAAAGATGGATCAATGAGACTCTGCATTGATTATCGAGAACATAACAAGATCACTATCAAGAACAAATATCCTCTCCCGCGCATTGATGACCTATTTGACCAACTACGCGGAGCTCAATACTTTTCCAAGATTGATCTTCGTTCAGGGTATCATCAATTAAGGGTCAAAAGGGAAGATATACCAAAGACGGCTTTCCGTACAGGGTATGTACACTATGAATTTATAGTTATGCCATTTGGTCTTACTAATTCCCCTGCTATCTTCATGGATCTAATGAATAGAGTCTTTAGAGACTATCTTGATCAATTTTTCATAGTATTTATAGACGATATTCTTGTATATTAAAAGAGCAAGGAAGAACATGAAGATCACTTGAGAATTATATTGAAGACCCTGAGAAAAGAGAAGCTTTATGCCAAATTTACCAAGTGTAAATTTTGGCTTCAAAAAGTTTCATTTTTGGGTCACATAATCTCAAAATAGGGGATATCTGTGGATCCA
This sequence comes from Viscum album, assembly GCA_963277665.1. NCBI lineage: Eukaryota > Viridiplantae > Streptophyta > Magnoliopsida > Santalales > Viscaceae > Viscum > Viscum album. Next base: position 73,883,256 of record OY728163.1, on the reverse strand, counting down.
GCAAAAATAGAGGTTATAAAATGATGGTCGAGCCCAACAACAGTGACTCAGATCCGAATTTTTCTTGGTTTGGCTGGATATTATCGACGTTTTGTGAATGATTTTTCAAAATTATCTAATCCACTCACCAAGTTGACTCGGAAAGGAGTTATGTTTTTTTGGACGGAGGAATGTGAAGAGAATTTCAAGGAGTTGAAAAGAAGTTTATCCAGTGCACCTGTGCTCACACTGCCTTGTAGTGGAGAAAGGTTTGTGATCTACAGTGATGCATCCAAGAAGGGATTGGGGTGTGTTCTTATGCAAAATGATATGGTGATAGCTTATGCCTCACGACATGTGAAAATACATGAGCAAAATTACCCAACTCATGATTTGGAGTTAGCTGTGGTAATCTTTTCATTAATGATTTGGAGGCATTACCTTTATGGTGAAAGGTGTGATATTTATACTGATCATAAAAGTTGAAAGTATATTTTCACACAAAAGGAGCTGAATATGCGCCAAAGAAGATGGTTGGAGCTGATTAAGGATTATGACTGCTCAATCCATTACCACCCTGGGAAAGAAAACAAGGTGGCAGATGCATTAAGTCAACAAGACCATTCCAGTTTATCCATGATGAGGATCAAAAAAGATCCAATATTTATGGATTTTCAAAGAATGTATCTTGGAATTATAATGGAAGGGGAAAAATCTTATCTTTCTTAAATGAATGTTCAACCATCTATACATGTGAAGATTAAAGAGGCACAGAAAGAAGATGTTGAGTTACAAAAGAAGGTGAGAAATGTTCCTGAATTCAACCTTGATTGTGATGGGATAATAAAGTTCAGGAATCAGGTTTGTGTTCCTCCCATCCCCAAATTAAAAAATGAGTTGCTGGATGAGGCTCATAGTTCTTCATTATCTATTCATCCTGGAAGCACGAAGATGTATAGGGACCTGGAAGAGTACTTCTGGTGGGATGGCATGAAAAGAGATGTTGCTGAATATGTCTCTCGATGCTTGGTTTGTCAGCAAGTTAAAGCTGAGAGACAGAAGTCTAAGGAAATGTTACAACCATTACCCATACCCGAATGGAAATGGGAAAAAATCACTATGGGCTTTGTCACATGACTTCCTAAATCATCCAAAGGCAATAATGCTATCTGAGTCATAGTTGTTCGTCTTACAAAGTCTTCACACTTCATTGCTATTAGAGAGGATTTATCTCTGGATCATCTTGCCAGGATATATTTAAAGGAAGTGGTAAGATTGCATGGAGTACCACTTTCTATTATATCTGATCAGGATTCGAGATTTACCTCGAAGTTCTGGCGAAGTCTTCAGCATACTCTGGATACATAGTTGAATCTCAGCCCTGCCTATCATCCTTAGACAGACGGTCAGTCTGAGAGAACAATTCAAACTCTAGAAGATATGTTGAGAGCTTGCTCTATGGATTTCAAAGGTGGTTGAGATCAACACCAACCTTTGGTGTAATTTTCTTATAATAATAGCTTTCACTCCAGTATTCAGATGGATCCTTATGAATCTCTCTATGGAAAGAAATGCAGGACTCCAACTTGCTGGGATGAAGTTGGGGAAAGAAAGCTATTAGGACCTGATCTCATTGATGAAATGGCAGAAAAGGTCAGATCTATTCAACAACACATAAAAGCAGCTCAGAGTCGACAGAAAAGTTATGCCGACAGCCGAAGAAAAGACCTATAGTTTGATGTGGGTGATAAAGTGTTCGTACGAATATCTCCCTGGAAGAGAGTAATGAGATTTGGAAAGAAGGGGAAGTTGAGCCCTAAATATATCGGTCCTTTCGAAATACTGGATCGTGTTGGGAAGGTAGCTTACTGATTGGCACTTCCACCGAATCTGTCTCAAGTTCACGATGTGTTCCATGTATCACTCCTAAGAAAGTACATACCTGATCCTTCACATGTACTTAGCTCAGAAGTTGTACCACTGGAGCAAGATCTTTCTTATGAAGAACAACCGATAGAGATTCTGGATCATACCGAAAAATTCCTATGAAACAAGACCACTCGATTGGTGAAAGTTTTATGGAGGAACCACCAATTAGAAGAAGCTACATGAGATCTTAAGGATATGATTAGGGAGAGGTATCCGCATCTGTTTGTTACAAAGTGACGAATTTCGAGGGCGAAATTCATTTTAAGGGGGGTAGAATGTAACACCCGAGACTTTTATGTGAAATATTTTCTTATATAAATCATCAAAGGAATCTTTCACTACACACAACACTAGCTTGGCTTTCTTTACACGCAACCGAGGCCTTCCTCGATAGCTTGCGTCGTACGCAATACCAAGTTTCACTAAACAATGATATGCTGTTAATTTTTTTTTTAAAATTAGCCGTTATGAATAGTAATAACCAATTTTTGAAATTTTTGAAATTTTATTTTTCAAAATGGAATTCATTTTTGAACTCGGAATATCGAAATTAGCCTATGGTGAAATTTTCGTATTTTTCTGAAAACTTTCAATTTTTGATGAATAGTGAAACCACTAAGTGGTAGTTCAAAAATTAATTTTTTCATAAAACATAATTTTACCGCTTCTGTGAGTAGAATTTCAAAACTCCGAGAGAAATGGTTGATGTCAGTAAGTAAAATGTGGTTCAATGAGATGAAAATAATTTTTTGGTGAATAGTAACTTTTTACTTTTTTTTACCACGGTTAACAGTAAATATGGTAATTAACGGTACAAATGATATTATCATTACCCTAACACATGTCCTAATTCTATTGGATAAGTTTTATTCGACCAAAAACAGACTTAGGAATAAAATATGACCATTTAGGCCCACTTGGATTAGATTAGGACATTTATTATTAATTTATTTAAAGAAGGGTTAAAATAGTTAAAATCAAAGTTTAATAACTAAATCATTTTTAATATGGGGTTATACATAATATAAATTCCACTATAAATATTAATTAGAAAGCTAAAAATATTTCCTACATAATGGTATTTTATTTGTAATTTTTAGACATTAAATAATTTAATTTATTTATGACACAACAATGATGCAGTAATTATCTTATTAATGAAATATTGACATAATTGATGTTATAAATACCCAAATAAATATAATTTGACACTTTTTATGAATTAAACTAATTTAATAGGTTAATATGACATGTTATTATTGATTTAATTAACTTTTTTCGAACTTATCATTCTGTTATGATTTTCAAAAAAATCAATTACTAAATAGTGTTAAAATTGACATAAAATAGTTTTTAAAACAAATATTATATTATTAATTGTTATTTTATTTCTAAAAATCTAAGGTTCGGCCAAATGACTTAGATAAGGTTATATAAATTAATAATAAACAATTTGGGGTTCTTTTGGCTTGATATAGTAAGTTTATTAACCTTATAGTATAAGTACACAAGAAGACACAATAAAAGTAAAATTATTTAACTTAATGTTAAATCTAAATGATAAGGTTAAAATAGGAACCTAAACTTTTCTAAATTCTATTGGATGAGATTATTTCGACCCATCCCCACCTTAGCCTCGAAATAAATCAATTTGGAGCTATTTAAAACCGATCATGACTTTATAATAAAATAATATTTTTAGTTATTCCAAAGGTGCCCCTCTCCTCCCTTCTAAAAGGGCACCTCCTCCCTCTCTTCCTCACACCACTTTGAGCCTTCAAGCTCGGCCAAACCCTGCCATTTTCTCCTCTCCACTTCCCTAGAGAAAACCTATAGGTCTTGGTATTCTTTAATGACCAATTTTAGTGCCCTAAGAGGAGGTCTCAAAGAAGCACTTCAAAGAAGAGGAAATATCCATTACCGATCCTTTCCAATTTCTTTCTTCTTCAACTTCTTCTTCTTTAGTTGTTTCATTATGAAGTAATAAAATCAGTATCACTAATATACTGATATTTTATTATACGTATGAAACAACCATATTTAACCATTTATCCATCCAACGGAAAATGAAATCACCGCGCGTGCGTATGTACGGAATACCGTCTCCACACCGTGGTGTAATCTATTTTCCACCACAACCTTACTTGGATGGGTATAATGGTGTAAATAATGACTATATATGACTATTATAAAGTTATATTGATTCTGAAATAGTATACATACACTCCAATACAATTCCACGATCATAGGAACGATATCATCACTCGTGTGTACGTACGGAATACCGTCTCCACGATGTGATGCGACTCGTTCTACATAATCTTCATTTCATAATGATTATATAAATGAATTGAATAAATTAATATGATATATATTACACTAATACCATTCTGGAAATGAGGTATCTATAACCTAAAGAGAATAATAAGAATTTATTCGACAAAACATGCATAAGAACAAAAAGTTATAAACACCCGAATAAGAAGTAGCAATGAAATATTACTACTAAGAAGCTAAGAATATGACCATATATGATATCATAAAAATAAGTATGATTCTAGAATAAGTCAATAACATTATTTAAATCATTATATAGGAGGTTCAGACACTTACAAAGCAAGTCGGACATAAGGTATGGTAAATATCACAATCTCAATTTTATCCGAGATTGTTTATACTTTAGTATTTACTGGGGTGTATTTTATCATCCAAATCCATGTTTCCTCAATATGTTATATTATTTCCATCTGCCTACAATTGTTTAAATCCAATTTTACCCTTCGGTGAGTTTTTAGTAAAAGATATGAAAGGAATATTTTGTCATTTTTCGTACGAGGTACTTTTTGACTTTTCCGACAAAAGTACGAAGAATGTTTTTTTAACTTATACGGAAAGAATGGATTTTTAAAACATTATTTCCAAGACGCGTCCTTTACATGTTTTCAAGTTTATTTTTAATCAACATCTTTTAGTTATAATTTTATGACATGTTAAGAAATGAAAAGTATTTTTGAAGTAGAAAAGGTATTTTCCTCATGAATGGAGTTCAAGTGTTTTATCAAAATTATTTTCCATCTAAGATAATATTGGGTTCTGTTTCTATCCCTATTATTACATGGATTTGATTATGTTGTGATGGAAATATTTTTATGAATTCCTTTATCTCATATGAATTGTTTTATGTTGTCATGTTGTTTATGAATCCCATTTTTATTACATGGGTTACGCTATGATGTATGGTTTATGATTTTGTGGAACACATAAGAATGGTATCATTATGAGATGGGTGGGACCTATATCTCCCTCCAATGAATTGGGTAAAGATTTTATATCTCATGAGATAGACATGGCTGGAACGGTAGGATATACCGGTTCAGTGAAACAGGACTGAAACGAGGGTGACTCGGTTCAGAAATGGACTTTGTCCACTAAGATAGTCCTGGAAATGAGTCTTGACTAATAAGAAATGATTCTCTATGATTATGTGTGTATGCCACAAAGATACAGGTTTTAAGTTATGATTATTGGGATTACATTTCACTTCCATTATTTATCCCATGTTATGATATTATGATCTCTTTTGCAGGATAAGATTTCCAAAAGTTATGTTCTTATGTATATGATGTGATTGATATTTATTTTTTCTACCCTTACTGAGCATTTGTGCTCACCCTTTTTTATGTTTTATTTCCCCAAGTCAGGAAGAAGGTTATTAAGTAAAAAATTCCAAAAAGGGACTCTAGATATGATGAAATAAATGGGAGGCAAAGTAGATGCTTTATGAACCAGTTGTTTATGTTTCCCAGTTTCTAAAGACACTATACCTATACGGTCCTTTCTTGGTTTTGCTATATGTTGTAATAAGTGTGCTTCAATTCTGAATTAATAACAATGCATGTAATGTATGGGTCGTTATATGTCCTAGTCAACCCATGTCTGAGCATAAATGTACATGGGGTTTATATAAGTAAATGCCATGTAGTTGTAAATTTTTTCTCAATTATCCCCTGTTTTGTGTATTCGGCTATAGAACTCTTGAAAATGAACAAGATCTCCAAAATCAAAGTATTTTTTCACTAAGTAGTAGGTATTTTCTGAAAACTTGTTCTTATTTTTCAATAGAGTGTGTAAAAATCTATACACAAATCGGGTGCATTAGGGACCCATAAGTATTTTCATGGAATTCCTAAAAAATGCAAGGAATGTCCTCTAGATAGATTCAATAAAGGATAACTCTATCAAACCCTTGTATGTAGAGAGTCTCTTCAATGTTAGACCCTCTCTAGAGTGTGAACTGCACTACCCACTAATGAATTCTCTCACACTCAGCTCAGTTTATGAGATAATTCCATACCAGTGATACTCAATAAGGGGATGTATCTAATCAATATTTTTTTTAGATTCAGGGGGACCTTAGGGTCCTAGAATAGATTTTCTAGAAACTAGTTGATTTACCCATTACCTGTTATCTTATGATGTAATAGGAAACTCTATTTTGGAACATAAAAGATATGGTCTTCCTGGTTAGGATCTATAAGAGACACGTCCCAGATTTCCAAGGTGTTATCATGAACATTCTATGAAAAAGGGATGTGAGTCACTTTTATCTAGGAATGTAACTAGGCCATAAAATTATGAGTACTCTCTATAAAGGTATATATTTCATGCATTCAGATGATATAGTCATTGTCAGTTTTTTTCATGATTAACTCAAAGTCTCCTTTCACATGTAAGAGGGGGACATTAATCTCGAGTTCCAACTCAATATTTGTAATGAGATCCATATACTCTACCTCTTAATTGGTATAGCCTTCTGACAAAAATACTGAGTATGGTAGGCTATTCATGTTACTAATTTCAGGTAGGAATCCTTGAATTGGGATCAGTGGGCACAAACCTCACTGTCTGCTCTATTAGGTATTCCACCACAACTAATTTTATTGGTTAACTACATGGCTCAAGAATGAGGGTACCATGATTATCCATGTTCATCCATGTTATGAACTCATCCAACTATCACCTAGCCATTAGTTTTTAAAGTAGAACATCTAACAGTCTATGGAAAATATCTAACACAAGCTAGGCCCCAGTGCTCCAGCCAGTGGTATTTGATGCACCCTATTCTAATGAGAGACCCTATGTAGGCCAAAATATTACCCTAGAATGGAATTATTATGTGAGAAAGTTCCTCACCAACATATCTTTGAGGATCTTGATTTATGAAGAACTGCCCCTAATGGAAGCAATTAATGAGGTACTCATTAATGTATTAACATTATTCCTTTATATTGAGTCTGAGTTAGCTAAATTTGAGGATTATTATGTAGAATAGTCTAAGAAAGAGTAATTTTGGTCCATCATCCCATTTTCCTTAGAAGAAAAGGGTTTCACTATTTTGGGTCACATATGCCCACTATATATCACATGCTAGTTCGATTGTGTAGAAACATGTAGTTTCCTAGTGGGTACGTACTGGCTCCAAGTTCAACCTCATCCAGATATAGATGCTCCATTTGATAGACTTAAAAAAGAATACCCGACTCCTTATAACATGACAATTTAGGGGTGTGAAAAGTAAGAAAATAAACCTCAAAAACATATCTAACTAAAGAATCATTTCATATTACTATTAATAAACACTGAATTCATGGAAGTTCACAGAATACTTCATAAATCATGTTATTGAGAAGGCCCTAAATTCATTTACATATAATAGTCCCCTCATTATATTAATTTTTTTTAATTACTCCCTTGATGATCGAGTAGGGGTACTTCAGTTGGATATGTCCCCCTTTGACTCATGTGATACATGCTATTTATATGTTGGTTATTATAAAAGGGAAGAAAATGAGGTCTAGAATGATGGAGTTGAGCGCATCAATTCCACTAATGATCTAGAGGCCTCTATAGATGATCCTTGCATAGACTTGAAAGACAATTTTATCACCTAATTAATTGGTTAGAGCCCTTAGAGACATACCTCAGGGTTTGTTTCATCGTCTCAATGAAAAATTAGTTATCCAAAAATATTGACATTATTCTACACCAAGAAATACCAACTGATACCAGAAGAACCTACTCCTATGAATTATTGAGATGTTCTCCCCATGAACACTGACCATGTAGTTCCTTCATATTCGACAAAGTAGGTATAACTTGATGGAGGTTGACCAGTAACCATTTCATAAATATTAAGAGTGTACATCACAGTCGGAAACCCAATGAAATTGGATCGATAGTTTTTTTATCACCATAGTCTCTAAAAAATAGGAACCCATTATTGAGGATTCTAAATCCACTAGATTAGAAACTAGTTCTCCCCTCAGGCCAATTGTTTCATAATATATGTGTCCTCCCTCTAATACCACAATCTAAAATAAATAAGATGATTTGGAAGACACACCTATGACATTTATAGAAGGTGAATCCACCACTGATGATGAGCTAACTGAGGGGAACCACAGGTCTGAGGAAGATCCAAGGTTGACACTAATCAGGGAATCCATGTCCCCAGAGGAGAAACCTCTTTATGTGGCATTCCTGACATTTCATCATGAGTTATTATTCTAGAGCATTGATGAGTTGATAGGTATAGAACATTAGGTTTACATTCATCATGGTGGCCTCATAGTGGGCAATCTTGTGTTTAAACAACCTCCTAGAAAATTTACCCCTCTTAGGTTTTTTTGGTTGAGGCCATGTTTGACAAGATTATTATATCAAACTTTTACAGCGTGGTCCATTACCCAGGGTGTCTATCCAACATTTTACCATTTTTGAATAAGAATTTATAGATCATATTCTACATAAACTTATGGTACCTTAATTGCCACTGAACGAAGTTTTATTTTCCCCTTCAGGTGATAGAGCTGCTTATTGAGGCAAGAATGGGTTCTAAGACCTCTCCTTTATGGATACACAACACATATAATCATGTTCAAATATCCCAAAAGGATGATGAATCCAACACCTTCATGTTTCCCCAAATAACATTGTTCTACTAGGTGATGCCTTTCAGATTGAATATTATTAGATCCACTTATCTAGAATCCATGCACTATATCTTGAAACCAATTATCATGATGTTTTTGGATTGTTACATGGATGATCTGGTAATCAAATCCCACTAGTGTTAGAACTATCTCAAGGATATTGAATAAATTTTTAGCTTCCACTTCTCTTGACAATTGAAGATGAACCCCCTAAAGTTCACATTTTGGTTTACCACTAGATTGTTTTAGATTTGTCATAAAATATAAGGCCCTTGAGATTGACCCAAATATAATAATAGATTTCAATCATGTTACTCCACCAATAAATATTTGGGATAATCCTGGACTCTAATTCAACATAGCCTACATATTCAAATTTATTGAAATTTTGGCTTGAATCTGTAATACCTAATTAAGGATCATGGAAACAGGCATCGTTTACCTGTGGGATGAGGAATGCCAGACTTCCTTTGAGGATATTAACCAACACCTACTCTAACAACCAGTTTTGATGCCACCGATATTAGGAATACCATTGGTCTTTTATGTGACCAATGCAGAATGGTCCCCAATTCCCTTATATATTAGAAAAAACAATGAGGGAATGCAACATTTATTCTACTGTCTCATACAAATTCTCATCGATGCAGAGATCAGATACTCCCCTTCCAAGAAGAGTTTATCCTCACTGGACTTTTTAGTGTAGAAATAAAAACATTATATATATCCCTATGAGATAAAACTGGTGTCCTGAGTAGATATTCTAAAGTAAATACTCAGTGTACCCAATTTTATAGGAAAATTGGAACAATGAGTGGTAATAATATAGTAGTTCAATATTGGTGTTGTACAATAAAAGCCATAAAATTACTAACCTTGGTTGATTTACTGGCTGAATCTCTAGTACCAGAAGAACTACCCAAGTATATTGATTTTATAGATGATGTTATTATCTTAGTGGAAAAGTCCATATCATGTTGGATATTCATTTTGATGGTGACTCTAGGATTCCAATTGGTAAAAACCTCAATGATCCCAATATTTATAAGTTCTTCCCATGGATCATCTTCATTACTCCAATATATTTCATCATTCTGTACTAATTATTATTATTAGAATGTTTCCCTATCCATATGGAAGAGTACTAGGCCCTTATTACAGGACTCAAATTGGACCTCGAGATTGATTCCCCCTTATTTACATGTGAAGGGAGATTATGAGCTAAGGATCATGAAAATTAAGGGGGAATACATCCTCATAAATTAAGATCTTGGGCCCCCATTGAAATGTTCTCATTAGTTGATGGCTAGTTCCCATCCCAACTACAGGTGAACCATGTTTTTCAGTCTAATAATAGTTGATCCAATGATTTATAGAGACTATATGTATTTCTTTGAGAAACCATGGAGGATGACATTGTCATCCATGTCCCATGCCATAGGGTCATAACCCCTACCACTATAGATGATAGAAACCAATAGGTGTATTAGTTGGATTCCATTACTTAAGCACCAGGACACTGAAATCCCACCTCTAGAAATGAAATTTACAATTAGATGAAATCCTTTATTGAGAATATCTAGAATGGCCATTCCAGACCATACAGATATGAGTGTGAGAAAATCCACTGGAATCCATCACATGTTACCCTCCATGGTGGTCCTAACCATGAGGAGACCATCTACATGTGTTTTTCCAATAGAATTATCTTCCATTGCATCTAAGGAGATGAGATACCTCAAGTCATATAGGAAGTCTACACCAGATCCAATGCCATCCATCAAGAACGAATGATTATCTACCACGAAATTTGGAGGTTGGGATACTTCTAGCCCACCATGGTTTGTAACTACATATATTTTTTCATGATTTTTTTATTCATGTCAGATTCACTATATGTTATTTTGTTGACCACTAAATATTCTCTACACTACCAAATATTCTTATCACTTTGTAATTTGGGGAATAGACATTGTGGGACCATACCTTCTAGCGATAACAAGATTGTGTAGGTTCATTTGGAAAAAAAATAATTCTTTTCAAAATGTTCATATGTAGTTCCACTCAATGAATCAAAATCCCAATATGTGATAGAGATTCTGAAATCCCACATAATCCATCATTTTTGGGTACCTCACACAATTCTCATAGACAACGACACCAGCAGATGGGCTATTGAGTTGAATAAATAGTATTCCAAGTAAAATTTCTAGTATAACCATACCTTTCTCTACCATGCATAATAAATAGATAGATTGAGGAATTAAAAACCACTCTTTATCATCTTGTGGAAAATAGTGGCCCCAATAAAAATGAGTTTTCCCAAAAATATTCATAATTAACATTGGGCCTATCAAATGAAAACTCAAAATTCCACCCAGGTGACCCCATACTCTTTTGTGTATAAAACGGAGGCATTCATACCCATGGATGTTTAACTAATATTTCTCGAAATGAATATTTATGCCAACAATGGTGAGAAATAATATCATAATTATCCCTATATGACTTAGAATCCATCATGGAAAATAGGCTTTAGGACTTTCATAACTTAGAGAGGTACCAAAATAGGATAGTGAGAGTGTTCAATCAAGAAGGTCCTCCATCACTCCAATCTCCAAGATGACATGGTACTGGATCTCAGAATATTGATGATATCTAAAAAAATCCACTGAAGTTGGATTCTAAGTGAGAAGGAACATATATTATATATATGGTATACTATAATAGAGAATAAAATTTAATCATCATGTATACAGAGCACATTACACCTCCCACCAACACTAAGTTTCTTAAGTAGTACTTCATGTGAGAACAATGGTCAAATGACACATGACCATAAACTAAATAAACCATGGTCTAATGCTATGACCATAAACTAATAGCGATCCCAATGCTCAACGAATTATGAACATAAACTATTCACACTCCTTCTATGGTATGAGATCCATGACCTTAAACTTCTAGAAACCATAGTCAGAGATGTACAAATTTAAATGGGATAACCCAACATCCATAGAGAATGATGTTAAACTATAGCATTACCCTATGTAATAAACATTGGATGCCTCAATACTAAGTGTTGGATTACAAAAAAAAATTTCCTTAGTACACGATGACAAACTATAATCCTAATCCATGTCATAAACACATGATTCCCCAAAACAATCATGGGATGCCTCAAGGCCCCCATCAAAGAGGATAGTCCCCTACTTCTATAATCAGTCATCTCCTAGGACAATTTTCTAAACTACATGCGTCTTGATTCCAAATTTTATGGTATATATAGTGATGCATAAACCCTATGTCTTTGATCCAAACCTCCTGTTCATCATAAACCATTCCCCCATGTGGGGGTGGCGTGGAGAAATTCTGTTCACCAATAATTATCCCCTTATCTCTACATACAGTTCATGAATTACAATTTTAAACTATGTGCATTTTGTTTTCATATATTTATGTGGCACGTGGTCTTACATCTCTCTCTTTTTATGTCATGTTTTACCTATTTCTTTCCATGAAAACATCCTTAAATGAAATAGTCCCCCATAAATGAATCATGAATTTAAAATAGTTTCCGAATTCCCCTCCATCTTAGTTGCATGACCTAAAACTATAGATCAATTATTCACTTGTGAGATTCTTAAACTAAAAATAGATTTCACATACCCTTTGGAGAGGATAAGCCCCTGTATTTTCCGGACCAGTATCCTACCACGTCCTGTTCCATAACTACTTGTTTCTTTATTCCCAATTTACTAGGATACATAGTGATAATTATAACTCTTTTCTTTGGGCCTAACATAAATTTCATAAAAAAACTCCCATTAACTATGATATTATCACCCCCAAATTCCCTCATGGGCCTCCTCTTCAGGTATAAGTCCCAATAATATTCCCTATATTTCTAGTGAACTGAGAAACCCTCATAACCCAACATAAAAATGGAAAGAAAGGGAAGGTCACTATAGAAGCCCCACAAACATCCTCAGTAAATGACATTAAACATTAAGTCATACCCCATATACACTCAAGATTCCTTTTATGAAAAATATGGTATGACTAAAATACATATCCTTAGCTCACAATGTTAAACTGTATGCTTATCATATATGATGAACCTAGGATGAATCATATCACAAATATGAGATTATTGAATGTTCTTTACAAAAAAGAAACACCATTATCAGTGATGGTCGCCTACCATGCCATGTTCCAGAACTACGTATGTATTGATTCCAAAGCCTGAGGGGATATTTAGGGATTCCTAGATCCAACAACTAGGGCCTAAGCTCACCACTAACCTATTGTATGGACTCCCCCATTCCCAAACCTAACAACCTCAAACTGTGTGAAACTAGACTTAAGATTTTTTTTTGTTGTACAGAGCCTCCTTGAATCCTTCATGGAGGGTTTTAACTCTTATTAAAAACTAAATCATCCTCTAAGTACACGGACACCTTTCGGTATGAACATTACGACCTTACAAAATTTTCATTATCCCCCTTATGGACACTTATTCACATTTTTTATTTCACCCTAAGTGTTTTATTATGCTAATACCCCCTAATAATTTCATTGAAAAATCACTTGAGAGGACCACCACTTACCGTCATTGGTCACCTACCGTGATGAAATAGATAACTACATATGTCTTGATTCCCATTTCCATGGGATACATAGTGATGCCAGAATTCAATATCCAAAAAATATTCTCCAACTTCAACCTATCTCAATGTATTTACCCCATCATTATTATGAACTCTACAAGGTTTTTTCATTCATGTAAGTGTGTGTTTAAAAGGGCCTCCATGGACCTATTTTCACATGTATTGGTTACTCTTTCATGTCAAAAAAGCCCTGTTAGGACACCCACACATTGTTGTATGAGATGTGTGACTCAAAACTACAAAGTCCAAGATCCTTATTAAATTAAAGTAAACTATAGTATTACCTCATATGAAATCAGGATTCCTCATATGATAAATATGATATGAATTAAATTAAAATCCTCAAAACATGACGTTAAACTATAGACTTACCCTGAATAAAACTAGAATCACTCATATGATAAATATGAGATTATCCAAACCAATATCCTAAGCACATGATGTTAAACAGTAGACTTACCTTATATGAAACCAGGATGCCTCATATGATAAATATAAGATGAACCAAACTAGCATCCTTAGAAAACTATGATAATCTATATGCCTTAAGCTGTATACACCCGAGATGCCTTGTATAAAAAATATATTCTAACCAAACAAACATCCTCAGAACATGACATTAAATTGTATACTTACCCTATGTGATGAACATAAGAGTCATTTGAAAATTTAGATATAACTGGATATCCTCACTTGATAGGATGTTACCCCTCTACATGTGGCTTGTTTTTCATTTTTGTTGGATATGTAGCGATTACTGAATACAATATCCTAGGTCTGTCCCCCGATGGCAACCTATCATGAGGTATTTCCTAAATCATTATTATAAGTTCTACATAGGTGAATTTTTTATTGTAAATGTGTTTCGAAAATGGTCACATGGACCCTCTTTTTTACCTGGTTATCAATATTTCATTCCACACAATCCACTTTCAAAAACATGCACTAAAGGGTCTGATCCCCATGACCTCAAACTAGTATCAACCATAGTTTGAGTAGTTTGACTCTAAAATAAAAATCCCAAAATCCTCATCACAGAATGTTAAACTATATATTTAAACTACATGAAACAAGGATCCCTCATATGATAAATATGATATAAGCTAAAGAAACATCCTTATAACACAACATTAAACAATAGACACACCACATATGAAACTAGGATACCTCATATGATAAATATGAGACAAACAAAACCAACATCTTCAAAAATTGACATTAAACAATTACCATACGTTCTATGAAACTCGGAATCCTCATTTTCTAAATATACGATGAACCAAAGAAACATTATTAGAAAACAATGATAAATTACAAGCATTACCCCATATATACCCAAGATACCTCATATGACAAATATGGGATGTCCAAACTAACTACCTCAGAAAAAGAAAAGTTAAATTGTATCCTTACCCTATGTGATGAACATAATATAACACATATGAAATGTATAAGATTAATTGATTTCCTCTCTAGAGAGGACGTCACCCCTCCAGTGTTG
Organism: Viscum album; assembly: GCA_963277665.1. Taxonomy (NCBI): domain Eukaryota; kingdom Viridiplantae; phylum Streptophyta; class Magnoliopsida; order Santalales; family Viscaceae; genus Viscum; species Viscum album. Next base: position 73,868,185 of record OY728163.1, on the reverse strand, counting down.
GCCTCCTACCACACCACATTCTAGAACTATGGGTGGATTGGTTCCCAATTTAATGGGATACATAGTGATGCTCAGATCTCTTATACCTGGTCTATCCCTACCATTGACTCATTTTAGGTTCTTTTTATCTTTGATCCATGCTTGATCTTTTCCAACCAATACTTTTGTCTAGTATGCTTTAGTGCATGAAAGATGATCCCCATAGAACTCAACATTCTCTCTAAGACGTTCTCCATTTCAATGTCCTCATTTTTCACGTCCTTCGTTTATGATAGTCATCATCCTCCTGATATGATTATTATATATAACGGTAAATATTACTATAAATATTTTCTCAATTATCTTTCTATTCTCACACCTTGAAGGATCCTTGGTAAAAGATGAAAACCCTCATGTTTTGAATTCTATCAATGGACAATCCTACATTTGTTCACCCCATACAAGATTAGTGCAGGTGTAAAACCTATTTTAGAAAATTTTCAAAAGTTTCCCCACACCAATAAGTTATTCCCCCTTTACTATTAATGTCTTTGAAGTCATGATCTACCCTCATGGGATGTCCTCTGCTCAGTCACCTCTTCCCCATGTATTGTGGACCCTGTAAAAAAATGGTAACTTCATTTTGCTCCTTGTTTCTACATTGAGCATGGCTTACATAAGCATAGTAGTTGGGGAGGAGTTTCCCTAAGAAATGATTATATGTGTAGGCTCTAATTAAATGAATAACTTATTCTCATGGTATGAACACTATGACCTTAAATCCGAAGCCAAAGTCTATGTGTGATGACATTAAACCATGTACAAGTCACCATAGTTATGTTCCATGTGGCTCCAACATTCCTTGTCCCTAAATTCAATTCAGTTTTTCACTCTTACTTTCCTTGCATGTTCTTTTGGTGCGTTCACCCCTCTTTTTTTCTGCTCAATGACCTTAAACTAGGATCCTAGGTCTAATAATCACAACTATAAACTATTTGAAAGTTGTATCAGTGATGTTATGTGTGGAATCAAGTGGCCTCCAATGACCTCAATTAATTTTTTGTAACCTTTAATCAATGCCACACATATTCCATGAAGATTCACAACCAATGGTCCAAGAATATTTTCCCTAAACTATTTAAAACCCATTGTACTAGAATTACAACAATTAACTATTTGAAACCTTTGGTCTATGAATTATTACCTTAGACTATTTTCAACCCCATGTTCTAAACTAAACAACCTTAAGCTAATAGAAAATTAAAATATCATGATTTTAAATTGATCAAAAGTTTCCATGGTAATGTGTGATGTTAACCAAGGCCTAATTGGACCCATGTTCACAACATGTCTTCACACTCCCATGACATGCATGTTCTTTCATGCCGTTCAATGCTCTTTTGTTCTGAACCCTATGGCCTTAAACTGTAAATCTTGGCCTAAGTTTCATTACATTAAAATGTGTTCAAGTTGTCTCGGAAATGATTTGTGTGGAATTGAGTCTCCTTGGCTATCAATACAAAGTGGGTTAATTATCCTCTATTTCACAAAAAAACCTTGGAGACATTCCCCCCATTGGTCCAAGAATTATAAACATAAACTATTTTCAACACTTGGTCAAATCATTTTGACCATAAAATATTTGTAACCCACAGTCCAACCTTAAGGAACATAGAATATTTATACCTTTTTAGTACCATTGGAATGACTTTATAATACCCTATCTAAATGTAATATACATCAGTCAAGTGGAAAAATTGCAAGAGAAACTTGAACAAAAGTTAGGCCCCCACCCATTTGGACTCTTTCGTGACCTGGGAAAACGTGAGGGAATGATCCAAAAAGATAGAAAGCCATCATGAACCATCATGGGCCCTAAAAACCTTGGTTTTTCTCATTGGAACCAATTATTATAAGATATAGTTAGAGAAAAATATCAATTCCTTTTTCTTCATGAGCTCCCCTATGAGGTTCTATCCATTGTGCTTCATGTTCGTGCCTCCTACTACCATAACCCAATATGATTTATTATTTTTAGTCAAAAAATTATGTACACAAGATAATAAAATGTGATATAAACATCCTCACCATATGATGTTAAACTTTTCACTCTTCATCCGCATCGTATAATGTAAAATTTCTAGTCCATCATTATAATTTCATGAAGTAAAACTACGAATCATTCTAGGTCAATGCTCAAGAAGCCACCCTCCCCTTCGGCGCCACCAACTTACTACATCAATCATGTTACCAGATCATTTATTGGAATTTGAGATGGAACTTCCCTTGGACAATTATTATAACCCTTTTTTGAACTAATATTCCTACCCAATGTGCTCAAATAAAATGTGAGAATATTCTGAGAGTGTTGAAACCCATTTGAAAAATCCATCAATTCATCCATATAGCTCATGTATCCATGAATTTGGATCCCTATCCACCTTAACATATGAATTATTTCCCTAATGGGAATGGTTCCTTCCCACACTGGCCCACCTTACATCTTGGGTACACAATCTGAAAGATATCTGATGAAATTATAAGTTAGGTATCGTGTTTCAGATATGGTCAATGACTGGCCCTCATATGTGTTTCACATCCCTAACATAGAGATAGTGGAACCTATGTTTTGAAGATGGTTTGTAGTCATCCACTATCACTCTATCACCCCATCTGTGTTCCCAATCTAAGGCATCATGATTCAATATCTTCATTCCATTTTCTATTCTGGTTGAATTAAACATCCTTGGTGTTAAGACTTTTGTGCATAATCTCACTTTGAGAATGAAATTTGGGTGTTCAGAGATCCCCATTATCCAACCATATCCTTTTTGGCTAAGACACTATTGGTGGTAAATAAATGAGTTCATACCCAAAGAAACCGACCCATTTTTGGTACTCTCATATAAAAGATAAGTCTTCTATTTTTTTTATTATTTCCCACATTGATCATGACTCATGTGGGATTCAACATTTATTGTTGGATATCTTGTTAATATGATTGAGATGAATAAAAAAGAATGAATTTTGAAGATCATGGGGGATTTAAAAGCATTCAAGATTCAATAGTTTGGGAGGGTCCCCCACATGTTGGGGCCTCTCCATTATTTTAGCCAAACCGATGCTCTCTATGGATTTTCTTCATCAATTGAGCACTCCAGCGTGGCTAGAATTTGGAGAGGGTCCCTTTGAACTTGTATAGCCTAGAAATATCCCACTATTCCTCCTCAACCACTAATAAAAGCACATCAACTTCGATTTACACCTGGCCCTTCCTGGTATGGAACTAAACCATCAGTGATTCTACCTCTGCGGTTATAGCCTAGGTCACCACCAACTAGGCCCTTATTTTTTAATTGTTCATGTCCTGATCATTAACAATTTTTGAAAGCTCACACACATCCCCTGCTAGCCATGTGAGTTTTTTTCGACTATATAGAGTTTCTTGATACCCTTATATTTCACCTTATTCTAAATGAACATGAACTCTTGATCATTCATGTGCACCCACTCAACAAGATAATAATAGGATAATGTGTGGATAATAATTGAATCCACTCCTCCAGTTCTTATGAATATAAATTAGTGATGGAGTGACCCCATAAGGATGTCTTACTCCAGATCCAGTGTATGGGTGATGAAATACCACAAGCAGCACAACACCTTGTTCAGACAACGTGATTATCCTTTGTGATTTCAAACCCAAAGCAATCCAGAACCTCATGTGTTTTGGGCACAGACTTTGGAAATATCATAAGTAAATGAGTAGAAAGATCCTCCTCAGATATTCTCTCAGATGGCCTGAACTCCATGTAGAGAAAAGTCTGTTCCTGTTTTGCCGCCTTTCTAGAGAAAACATCTTCACCATCCTAAAGCTTTGTCTCCCTCAGAACCAAATCAATTCCTACAGTAGGAGGCTCTTATGGGATTGGATTCAACCTTCCCAAAATGGATAGAACCCCATGGGTTGTCTAAGCAACCTAGAGAGGTACCTTGGCTTCCTTAGCTACACTTGTTTTCAGGGCACACACACTATCCATCAAATTTTCAAATAGAAGCATTTCCAATTTTACCTATGAAAAAAAGCCTAAAATCTTGATTTTCTCAAGAGGAAATAAATTACTATAGGTGATATATTCAATTAGATCCATCCCTATGGCCATGAAGGGGAATTCCACCATTTGCGATCCCTCATTACCAGTGTTCACCTCAATCGCTAGCACTAAGCTACTTAGTACTTCTAGGCTAGTAACTGAATCCATGAATCATGTTAATTCAATAGGACTAAACAACTTCATGAAGGGTAGGAGGGGATCAAACGTATTCAGAATAGAGAGAAAATATCACCAGAGGTATGGGGATTTCAATGATGATTCAACTTGGGTGATCAACCTCACTAGGGGATCGCGTTTCCCTAAGAATATCAGGGTGTGACACACAATAAATGACTAGGAAGGGAGTGTACTGGAAAACCTCCTCTATGAAGACCTCTGTATGTTCCAGTTCAACAAAAACTAATGGGGATGAGACTGAGGTGGGCCCCTTATATTCAACATAGGATCTTTTACCCCCTAAATAGATTCCTCTTGGGACTCCCCATTCATACGATTTATAAAAATAAATCATTGTTTAGAACCTCTTAAAATTGGAAGATGTAAGGATAGGGAAAAAAGAGATATATTGTAAGATTACTTCACCAAATAAGAGCATATTCAAGTCATCACCCTCTGGAGTGAGATCTCCACTCTCATAAGAGGCCTTCAAGCTATCAATGGACCCACATGACTCCACATTAATGGAACCGTACATATTAGAAATGGAGACTGATTTATCCTATGTTATAACCACAGAAACTTTATTTATTTAGGTTACACAAAAAACATTGCTTGTATTTGAGAAATAACAGGCCTGAGTTTCCCACACCAGTGTGAGAAGGAATCCATATCCAATAGATAGGAAAATTATTCAGTGAATTCCATGTGTTACATGAACCTAGATTGCCTGACCTATAAAAGTTTGATCCCATCTCGAGTGATCCTCCTCTATATTTTTTCCATCAGGGGAATCCTGAACATAACTCATGTCACCCAAAGTGCAGGATATGTGGCATTTATTTCTGGATCCACCAAATAATATAGTTTCTTCGATGAAGCTCTACTAGCTCAAGAGATATATAACTTCTGTTATGATTGTTTATGAGGGAACCATAAACCACTAGAAAGAATTGGTGGGGAAAAAACCTAAGAACCGCCCACCTCAACACCACTCCATTTGTATCAATTTTTACATGATGGGGACATTATAAAGCTACCTGTATTCCACCCTTATTCTCCTACAACTAACCTGATGGTGCAATCCTCCTACACGATGATAGAGGATTGATCATGGATATGAGCTATCAAATTTCCAATGTATTTTGAGGAGAGAATGAAATTGAAGTTATTTTTTGGAAGCATGATAAACTCCATTATTTCCTTAGGTGTGAACATCCCCCATAATTGGCGAATGATACAAGGATTACATCATTCATGTATCCTTATATATGATTGCTTTTCATGTTTCTTGATGTACCATAAATTATGGGAGAACATATATGGAGTGTATGTTTCACAATATGTGTTTCTATCTATTCTGGAAACCTACAATATACCTCGAAAATCCTAAATGTTTTCCTACTGCTCCATCATCCCCTCTATTTTATTAATCATCACCCCAAATGGGGTTTAGAATGGGTAAAAATTGATGTTCAATTGGTTCCCAATCCTAATCACGACCCATATTTCATCAATAATTACCAAACAAACCCCAGAAATATTGACAAGAGAAGGACATAGGCTAGTTTTCATATGAGTAATGGATTTTGTAAATTCATTCCAACTAAAATTTTTGGACCCACCAATGGTGGAACTAGAATGGGCCACAAATGCACTTGGAAATGTTTCCCCTCAAGAATTGAACGAGTTGGATGTAAAGACGGGCTAGCACAGGGACTCCCATGTTCACCCAGTTTCCAAATTTAGGTATATACGGAATCACTAGTGTATCCACACAAATGACCATATGGGAATCCCTAAAAAGTTGTTTCCACCTACTCAAAAAGGTGTCTAGAAATTATGAGTGTCTAATTATTGACTACCATCCCTTGATACCAGAGCAACACACCTTCTAGTGGTATTTCTACAAGATCTTTCGGTAGGACCCCAACATTATCCTATAATGTGCCACCGAACACTACTTCAGATTACCTAGCACATTTATAGCCTGTTTATTCATGAACATGTGTAGCCAGGCCATGAAGGTGATGTAACCTAAAAAGGAAGGTGATGATTCAAAATTTTGGTAAGCACATCCAAAATAACTTTCTCTATGTTGGAGGTCTTATCCCTTTCCCCAAAGTATTTGGTGCTATAATGAAGTCATAATTATGGTACCTCATCAGTTGGATGTCCCCAATTCCCTGGAGGTCGCATAGACGAATACCCACTTCCCCATGATGAAGGTGGAAGGTGTTTTTATCTGAGGACCACTAGCTGTGAATCTCTTGTGGATGCTCTGTTGACAGTAGAAATAGAATTGGGATGTCCAAAGTTCCATGTATAGCAAATATGTCATAGATTGGCCCCATAATCTTATCATTTTATGGGTAACTAGTATGCCAATTCCCCCTCTTTGGCAAAGTTCCTAGGTTATTTCAAATCCTAGTCTTCATACCATCCACTAGTATTATCCTGAATGATGGTTTGAATGATTCTTTCACAAAGAACAGGGAACTCTTTATTTGATGGATACCCACTGTCATAGTCTTGGTCGTTCAAATGAGAGTGTAGATCATGAAATAATCATGCTCCACAGTCAGGTGACTAGCAACAACAATATTCAAATGGATAATTTCTTCAAGATGGGTGATCCGGAACTGTGGTATTTTGACTTCCATTGTCAAGATTTTGACATCATCCAAGAACCCATAATTTTAACAGGACAACCTATTTTTTAGAAATTACCCCCTATGGGCCTTAGTTAAGAGACCTATTCGATAATTTTTTTGAGTTAAAAATCTCATTACATGGGGGATATTTGGTGTTTTCCGTTTTCTCCATTTGGTAGCAGCGACAACATCAGCGACAACCCGATCAGTATGAATGGCCACCTCCAAAACAATCAGCGAATCTATTGAAGTTCGTTTATGAAAAAATGCTCTGTTACACAAAATTCATTCCAAATTAGTGTAATGTTTCTCTATTTCACACAAATTAGATTTTTAGATTTATCAGGTAATTCCAGTTGTGTAAAGATTTATTCCCCGAATATTATGTCTTAAATCACAAAAGCTCACACAAATTTCTGAATTCCATGAATGAGTGCCTTCTTATCATACACGGAAGTCACTTAACAATATTATGTCCCCTTTTCCTATTTACAATAATGGGTTCACCAGGTTGTGCTTTCCACCAGTGGTGTTTCATGACCTGGCCTCAAATTTTAACGACATAATATAAATAATCTCTACAATTGGATTTTTTCTTCGGAACTCAACCTTATGGACCCCCTTCTACGCAAGCTTCTAGGGGTGGGGGGGGGGGTAATTTTTTAGAATTGAATATCCCAACATGGGATGTTATAACGAAAAAATGGAAGTCCACCCTAGATGATAATTTTGGAACCAATGAGTCATTTGTGTGAATTTTTCTAGATTTTCATGAAACTTTTACATTCCCTACAAAATATATTTTCACATGAAAGGAATCACTGAAGAATTGTATTTTGAGGATCATCCATGAGCCATGAAATTTTTGAAAAGGCACTGACACAAAATAGTGGTTTCCAATGTTAAAAACAAAACAAATCACCCCACATCACATTGCACAAGAATGGAAAAGAGAAACCATCGGATCAAATGACCATATCCCCATGGAAAAGGCATGGAGTGTGCATAATGTTTTTACATGACCCAAAAAGTTTTGCACCAATTGATTCCCATTAAGGATATAAATAGTACCTCACTTCCTCATTAGGGGGGGGGTCTCTAGGAGACGAATCATTGGCTCTAGATCTCACAAACCTCTATTATGAAAAATCACATAATTCCATTGAATTATCAAAGTTAGAACATTTTCATGACCAACATCACATGGAACCAAATGTGTCTAATCCCATTCTTGAGAGCTCAGCAATCAATATCCCATAAGGATTGTCAGATTATTATAAGAGAATATGCCTTCATTCCACCCTAATATGTGCATAGTCTCATAATTTACATGTGAATAAAAACGTATAATATATGTAATTTCCTTGTGCTAAAGACCATGTCTCCCAAAAACAATTTTATGCTCAATATGATCTAATGGTTCACAATAAAATTCGGGTCCTCAGTCTCATGCCCCCTATGCTTCATATGCAGCCTGGATCGCTACCTTACAGGTTTCTCCTAAGAATATGTACCCTAATTCCTTGTTCTCTTGAGAATATGAACCCTAACATTGGGTCCCATAATTACCACTCCACCATAATAACTTCTATGTTATTCCCCAGCGATAGGTACAATAGTAGTGAACACGTAGCCCCTAAAGTTTGAATCACTAAGGGAAACAGATTACCTATCTCAGTAGAGAGTCATTTTTTCATATCTTCTACTCACATTGATAATGACCTCCCAAAATATAATCCTCAACAATTTCCAAAATGTATGATTTAAAACTTCATAACACCACATCCTCATCATACAATGTTAAACTTGACAACTAATTCCTGATGACACGATGTTATACTATATCATTACCCCTTGTGATGAGCATGGGATTCCCCTAGTGTAATAATCATGTGATAACTCCCCCATGTACATCTACTCTAGGACCATGCTCTCACCCCAATGGAATACTACTCTCAGTATATTTCATTCATAATTTTCACACTATCCCAAATTAACTCTCTTTAAAAAACATGAGTTTACTTACCTCATAGAATTAAATTGCATGGATCAGTCTTGTCACACAACATTAAAATGAGGCATCGAACTACATGGGTTTTGATCCCTGTTTCCAAATAGGGTACATAGGATGCCAACTTAAGGTTAATTCCCAACACATCTGGGTTAAGTTTCAATCCAAATTTCTTATCAATCTATCAAATCCTTAAAGTGTGATCGTCTTATCCATGGGGAAACTCTTGACATCCCATATGTCTCCACCGGACATTAATAGTATGACCTATTTTCCCTGTAAGATGTTAAACGTGCACCCATATATCTTCACAAGATATTAAACCTATGACCCACATTTACCCACAAGATATAGAAACTACCACTCACATATTACCGCAAGATGTTAAACCAATGACCCATTTTTTCTCACTTGATGTTAAAATTGAGACCCATTTATCATCATAAGGCATTAAACCCGTAACCCAACTATCCCCATAGGAAAATAATCCTATGACCCATATATCCCCACAATAATTTAAACTTGTTACCCATATATCCCTACAAAACATTAAACCTGTGACCCATCTGTCCTTGCAAGATGTTAAACCTCTGACCAAAACTATCCCCATGGGACATTAAACATGGGACCCATCTATGACCTCAAGACACTAAACATGCGACCAAACTTATCTCTGCAAGACAATGAACATGTGACCCATCTTGTCACCACAAGTTTATAAAACAATGAACCATCAATCACCACAATATGTTAAACCTATGACCCAATACTGAGTCTCGACCACATAAAATGAACATGGGATGCATAAGGTAAAAATCCTAAAAAGGAATAATCCTCTAGCACCAACCACCTCATGGACAACAAGGGATGCCTTTAGTTACACAACCACGATGCCTCACACATGTGATTCAATCCAAATGGTAAGACATTATAGGTTCCCAACCTACACAACATCTATAAATTCCAAGAAATTCCCAACATTCTAATCTAATATAACTGAAGGTTTCTACCTTATCAATATATAAGAATCATAATTAACTAACATCCACCTTGATATGGAACCGAGAACGATTTTCATGAACATGTCTCAAATATATGAGGGAGACCCAGACTAGGAAAAAACCACCAATTAGAAATATATAGAAGGTGGAACAGACATCCCGACATCCCATTTCAATCAAGCATATGACATCACTGATTAAAGTAATGGAAGCTTCCTACATTTAGAAATCAAGAACGTGGGGTAGGGAGCATCGTAACACACGACCCCAACAAAAAGAATCAAAAAAATCATTTATATTTCAGAGATCTTCCAATACTACATGAGATAACCTGAGGACATACATAAGAAAAGGATGATCTATAAATCCTGAAAACGGAAAATCAAAGAATAACAAGATGAAAGAAATATATGTTATTCAATGGGCATATGAATGTGACATAAAAGGGGTGATAATAAAAAAATGATAATGAAATCATGATATATGATGATAACATTAAGAAACTATAGGAATGTGGATAAACATAAAACATGATATCATAACCATAAGTTAAGGATAACCTCCAAGACATCATAACAAAATATACTTGGTTTAATCTCTCATAGAAAATACATGACATCTCATGATATAAAATCATTACCCAATGGATCATAGGGCTGTATATTTCCGAGTCCACTAGTCACATATATATTGTGTATATGAATAAGTGTACCACAAAGAACATACAACATAAGAATTAATTTCATCAATCATAATACCATGATTATTGATTTTGATTTAATTAAATGATAGTCTCCAATAAATTAAGGATATGTACACCTAGATTAATACCCTTTAGTGGAAATGAGGATAGGTATTCACTGCAAAAATGTCAAGATTGGAAAATTGAAGGATAATTTCAATATAATAACATGTGTATATAATGGTGTATGAAAGGGGTGAATAAGAGAAAAATGTGGTCTCTCGTTATATGGGAATATTAAGGACTATAAATACATGTGTAAAAATACATTACTATATAAAAAATTGGAAATCAAAATGGCTTAATACAAATAATGTACCTTAAATAAAAAAAAGCGGAGAGAGTCCCTTACCTTGATAGGGTGCATCTAAAATATTTAAATGGTATTTTTAATATATTGAGAACACATTGGATGGGATTTGGGAAGGTATTGGGAGAGTAACTTAATTCTAAATGTGTTTTGAGTAAATAGGATTGGATGTATGGGTGGGTATTTATAGCAAAAGTGGGATGAATTATTTATTAATTTATAAACATAGATTTTGTACTATATATGATAAAATAATAAAAACCGAAAACCATCCCATTATTTATACTAAATTAATGTTGTTCTTAACTTTTTATAAATCTAATAAAATAATTCCTTAAAATAATACTCTATGAAATTTTGAAGTGAGTCATGTTTATAAAAAATTGATTTTAGATCCATAAAATATAATATTTGGTATTGAGGATTCTTTAAGGGTTTATAAAATTAATCAAAAAAAATTAAAAAAATACATTATTTAATATGGGATACATATTTTTGGTGATGGACTAAATTTATACTATTTATTACATCACCTTTGTGATATTATGATTTTATAATACAAACTATATATGTATACTGTATTTAAATTCTACATAAAAATTAGACCATCTCAAAAAATATTGAAAAATTTAAAATTGGATAAATAAAATGTACTGGTTTCAAAATTTAAATTTATTTTATAAATAATAATTACATAAATTTGATAATTTTAACTTTTTAAAAAATATCATTTTTACTAAAAAATGCTATTTTTCAAGATATTGGCCACTTTCTGGACTTTTTAAAAATTACATACGAAATAATTAAATTATATTAGAATATATTATGAAATAATAATTATATAACAAAAATATTTTATTAAAATACCATTTAATTCAAATATTTATGAATTTTTTAAAAGAGTGTCTTATTTGAAACTATATACTTCCAAAAATATAATTTTTATTTCTTTATGTCAAAATATAATTTTGATCAAACTAATTATAAAATAACTGATAAGAAATTGATAAAAAGAGATAAATATAATCATTATTTGATTAAAAAAATTAGACATATTCTTATAACTAGTGTCTAGATTCGAAACTCGTTATTGCACCAGTGTACGCCCCAGGGATTGGATATGTGGAAGTGACACATTATTAAGGTTTTTAAATGAACATGGTTTGAGTTGTGATCTAAATAAGCTTGAATATTTCTCGTAAATGGTTTTAGACATGTTTTGGTTGTTGGTTCATAGTTTAGGCCTGGTCAAAGAAAAATCTTGGGGATTCCATCTCCCTAAGATTATATAATGAAAATGATTCACAGGTTATGGTCTTACTAGTCTTGGCCATCATTTCTTTTTTTCTTTAAAAAAGAGAATTTATCATAACACTTAAAATATACTGATTCTATTACTCATTGTACAATACCTATATTATCAACGTTTTAGATTTATAATGGTTTTTTAAATATGAAAGGATATATTTTATAATTGGTCTAAAATTACCAAATTAGTGTATGTGTTTTATATAAATATAACACTAAATACGGAATTTATTCATTCAAAAAGAATTTAATTTATAAATGGTTGATTCTTTAAAAGAAGAGTATTTATTAAAATAAAATAAATTTCAAAATCTTAGGTTGTTACATTATACCCCATTAAAACATTTTTTCACTCTAAATGTATTACAATGATGGGAGAATATGAGGACACCTCTTACTAATTAGGCCCTTTGGGTCCCTTTTCACTTCCTCAATGTTATGATTTATCAATATAAATTTAACCCAATTAGTAGTTCTATTTACCAATTCTTTTTATATATGACCCAATAGTTCTAGTGGTTATTCATTTTAAAATAGATCATGTTCTTGTTTTATAACCTATGAGTTTAGTACATTTGATGGATCATGTATGTACATTCTCAAAAGTGAAACATGGAACACATTATGTACTTGAGAGAGGTTCAGAGGAAGTGAAAGATTATATTCTATCATCCCCCTATTATTGAGGTTTTTAAAATGATTAATGTATACGGTAATTAACCTCTCCTTATTTAAATATCTTGTAACCATATTCAATGGAAACATTCAAATAAATGCATTATATATAATTGCGAACTCTAAATATTGTTGATGGTTTTATGTATATATCTTTTGTCAACTTTGTGTATCATTAATGTTATTCTAAATAGTTTTGATCTTCTCTATCATATCTTGATAAATATTTGTCCCAATCAAATAATTCCCTCCTACTTATTCCAAACATGTTGTATTTCTACACGTTTCCCCATACAGATCCTCATACAACTCAATTTAAATTCTATAATGGAAACAATTGTAGTATGTGAAATCTACTGGGGGGGGGTGTTGATCCCAAAATCCATTTAAATCCATTTAATAAGATCTGAACCCATACTTTGTAGTTTTAAAGGTCCTTTAAGATAATACATCAATATGAGGATGATAAGTTGCACTGAATCATATCTCTATATCCCAATATTGTTATAGAATTATCAAATATTTTAAGGTTAACCTCATATACCTGTCTAATTATTTAGAAATTGGTTTACCTTGTAGCCTTTAAACATCCCTTATGTATATTTTGGAATGTTGGTCAAGTAATAAATATTACCTTATAGTAATAATATAAACTCACTCTAAAAGGAGATTTATTAGCACCCAAATACCATTATTTTTTTTATAGGTTGAGGTTCAATCCACCTTTATTGAATATAATATAAGAATCCACTTTTGAGAACTGGGTAGAGAGGGAACCAATACCAGAAACATATGCAAATATTCCTTAAATAAACATGACTATAAGGTCCTAATACGTATTTGAAGGATCAAAGGGAAGTAAACACCAAGACAAACGAAACACCATTGTGACACTTCAATTTTTTCGGGAGTCCTATGATGAAATCAATGTTGATTTTATCATTTTTCTATACATATATTAGTATTGGTTGTGTCATCCCCATATACTGATTTCATTTATTTCATAATACCAACAATAAGGATACATATTCTAAAAAATCTCTCTTCATGTTGTCCCATAAGAAATTATTCATTAGATCTCTATAAATATTTGGGATTCTATCATAGAAAGGGAATGTTATACTGTGTTCATCATCCAATAACACCTTCTTCAATTTCTTATATTGATGGATCACATATCCTTTTCATGAATCTTATAATTCCATAATTATCAAAGTTAAACTCTAAAATATTCCACACCTTATTTGTAGATAAATATACTTCTTCAATGCCTCCTTGATATTCACATGGATGTTGGGTTGAGCTTTCATTTGTGAAAGATAGGATTTATCCCCTCACATTATGGTTTCAAGGTCCATCATTGGAAAATCAATGAGTATAGGGTATTCTCCAATCCTAATCATGGATAAGTTAGTATGATCCTTTCTTCATAGAAAATCCTCCAACTTATTTACCTTCCTAGGATGGTAATGTAAAGAGAAATAATAATATTTGACATGTTATATCCGTATCTGTGGGATCATGTTAAACTCATTTTGTGTTAATATATATTTTCAGCTCTTGTGGTTAATGTAAATATCACACTTCTCACCATAGATATAATTTCATCAAAATTTCAATCCAAAAACTACATCCACTTGCTCCAGATCATGAATTGGGTAATTTTCACATGATTATTTAATTCAAATGAAAAAATATATTACCTTGTCATTTTCATAAGGATTAATCCTAAACCCTTTATTTAAGCATCACTATATATTACAAAAACCACTCCATTTTAGGGATTATAGTCATAATTGCTGTGACCAATATATTCTTATGATCCAAAATATTTCCACACATTATTCTATCTATAGTAACGGCACTAAATTCTATGTTTACTTGTTTAAAGGTTTAGAAAATCAAGATAAATTTATAACAGATCATCAGTAGTATCCCTTTAATCCAAGGATGATTTATATTTCTATCATAGTGAATGGTCTCATCTATTCATAAATCAATTTTATTTTTGATGGTTCTATCTATATACCATCACTTATGGTTACATGACCCAAGAAAGATTATTTTTTATATCCAATCATTACACATTATAAGCGTGGAGAGTAATTTCTCTTTTGTATGGTTTTTAAAACAATCTTAAAATTATCATAAAATTATTATTTAATCAAAGAATATCTCATCATATCATTAATAATTACAACCATAAATTTGTAAATGTGACCTCTAAAGACATTATTCATAATATCCATAATGACAACAAGGAAATTTGTAAGTCTAAATGGAGTCACTATGAAGTCATTGTGACTATATATTATGTGGAAGGATATATTGTTAGAGTTAGTTCCCTAAAACTAACTTATGTGTACTTTTTGACAACCTTTATTCATAGTTTACAATTTTAATAAAATACATATCACATCATGATTTTTTTTCTATGTGAAAATGTCTCTGATAATTCCCTAAAAATAGGTACTGCACTGAAAGGTCACAGTAGTTATCCACATTAAAGAGAACCTATAAGTTCCATGATAGTATTCTTAAATTTATTTTTTATAACCATATGAAATCATTTAAGGCCCAAAAATGATATATCTTATTAGATGTGGATATTCATGAGACTTTGAAGAACCGTGTCATTTTATATTACATTTTTAATTTCCAATACATCAAATTATGATAATGATACCAGCTTGTAGGAAATCCAAATTTTTATTTTTAATTGGATATTTTTATTTGAAAAATTATGTATTAATCCATTGAATTTAATTTTTTTATTATTAATGGATATTATGAGTCATGAAATTTTATGCATTTTTAAAATTTTAGATGACATATGTTTTTGGGGAAGTTGGATAAATTGGGTGCATCACAAGTAATATTTCATTAATGAATAATTTGAGAATGAATATGTACACTCAGTTATTTAACATAAGCTGATACATCAAGAACATTAAAGGAAATGATATAACCTAAATAAATCTATATCCATGGTTGTGTAAAGGAAAGTTCCTTTTCATAAAGTGAAAGAAATATATATTGATAAAATAGGTTGATGGAACCGGTATACAACATACTTGATTAGATAAATTAAGATAAAGGAATTCTATTTCATAGTAGGCATCCATATGAGGTTTTACATCATTAGATCATTAAATTGTTTCTCTATGGGTGTAGTGGAATGTTTCAATACCTTATCCATGGACTTTGGGATGCTTAATGCTATTGAGAAATGGGCATAGAGGGTCATAAAAAAAGTGCATCCTGAACCTCAATTTAAAAATAATATTATTTTTAATTTAAAATTTTATGTTAATATTATTTGGGAACATGGTTACTAATTATTAATATTTTATTGATCACATATATTTCATCACTAGTTATTCAAGAGATGGTTTTTTGAGCAAAAAAGTTAATAATTATTTATTTTATATTTATTGAATATAACATTTAGTAATTTAATGGAAATATATGAAATGATATTTATTAATTAAATAAATTGTCATTATATAAGGCCTGATAAATATCATGTATGAATGGTGGATTGAGTTTAATTATCCAGAGAGAAATAATATACATTAAATATAATTCAAATAAATAAAATTTAATTAATATGTGAGTCTTTCATATGTCAAGAAATATTATTATTATTATTATTATTATTATTATTGATATGGGGCTGTAATATGATTAAGAAAATAATAAGGCCCCATGTAAAATTATTATTTTCTAACCCTAGAACTATTTAAACCTAATTATAATATTTTTGACTAGTTGTCTTCCATTTAATTTGGTTCTGCACATCAATATCCATTGAATTCTCTCATATCCCAAGAGTAATACCTCTTCAAGGAACTCTTAAGAACAGAGAGAAATCATCATCCTACAACAATCTTGATTCTAGATAGATCGAAGATAATCATTGATGAAGTGATTCTCATGGTGATTAAAAATGAACAATAAAAGTATTGGGATTTACTCTGCCTGCACATAGAGATTCCTAGGAATACATTCAGTGGTTTAGTGACCACGTGTGGGTCAACACTGGAGTGAATTTACAATTGATACCAATAAAAAAATTATGGATCAATGTATAAATGTTTTCAGCTTCATCAATTACTTAATAATTCATCAAAAGGTAAATTGTTAGTTTCTTAAATTAATTATAAATCATTATATGATGATCATGCATTTTGGTTTCGATGTTCTCTAGAAAATTTTCTTTAATTCAATTCGATTGGTCAAAATGTTAATCATCTATGTACATATCAAATTAATCATCGATTAGGGAAAATAACTGGGTTGGGCATACCTTATTCAAAACATCCACTACACCCCGAACCATCATGTTGTATTAGAGAAGTCATATAATTATTTAATGATCATTGAATGATTTATGTATTTGGGATTATTTATCGATTACTTTTTAATTTTTATTTAATTAGAATTATACGATATTCTCATATTCCTCTTAATTCTCATAAATATAATCGTATAAATTAATTTAATGAATGAATAGTATTATAAGAACTCATCCAGATGTGTTGAGGATTTTTTATGGATAACACAAGAGTACACGCTGTGTAGGAAATTGGTATACATTATGTACCCTTATTAAATGAACAAAGATTATTCAGGAATTAACATAGAATTAATTAAATCTATATACATTTATTACATGAGATGTGTATTTAAATACACCATGTGTTTATCGTTTCATCTTGGCCCACATTTAACCAGACTACACATTGTGTAACCTTTATACACAATGTGTAGTCTATTAGTCAATAAAGGGCTGGTTATTATCTTACATAGACTATATGACTGGTGACCATGTAACCCAGACACTACACAATGTGTATCCAATGTAGACATCATGTGATCCATTATTTTCCATGGGATGATTATAAACCATGTCCTTTAGCATGTTCCACATATAGAATGTAAGATATATATATATATATGACATGTAGCTGGATTTTAAATGCCATGTATATTAAATATTTACGGACATTTAAAATTTAGTTAATTATACTACATAAAATGTATCAGAATCTGTTCTTTGTGTAATTTATATTAATAGGTACATTCCATCTGATGGGTTATATATATATATATATATTTAATGTATAAGTAATTTTTGTTTAATGTTCTGAATTTTAATGTCACGTATAATTCATAAGTCATTACTACAAGTTCATTGAAATATACCATGATAGATAAATAATGGGTGTTCTATGTGTCATCTATTTAACAATGTACATGCCATAAAATTATGTGACAATTCATGTGTTCCACATACCTTATGAGTAAACAGTATATGAATATAATACCTACTTGGTAGTTCAAGAAGGCACTCACTGTGTTTTCTAAAAGGTATGTTTGTTTTCTATATAAATAATTTTAAATAAATTTATTTAATATTTTAGAATTTCGAAGGATGATAATATCTAGAAAAAATTTACCAGAATTAATATAAAATAATTGATAAATTAAAGAAGATAATTAATTGATTCAAGTGTAATTTATCTTAAATAGTAAAGATTGTAATTGATTTATAATTTTATGAAATGCATAATTCATTTCATGTATGTAGATGATCATGAGAATAGAAAAGAAGTTTTTATTTTATTGGTTTTTTTAATTTATTAATAAATTAAATTGATGGCCTATGAATCATACCACCTCTCATTATATAAATGGCATGCATTCCCATGTTTTCCTTTATATAAACCTTTTAACCTATCCTTTGGTCCCTAGCATGTGTGTGATTAAAAGATTATGTAATGGATGAATCCCCTGAGTGAGTGGTGACAGTTCAAATTTGGAGTTGTGGTGAATATAATCCAAGGGGTAGATGGGTGGAAATTTGGAAAGCTGTAATATGAACCAAGTCATGGTTTAAGGTGTTTTCCCTATAACGATAGTTATTTTATCATTCTCTAAATAAAATAACCATTAGTAAAATTTCATGATTCGACCACATTATTATTTTATTTCTTTCATGCTTCATGGTTAATATAACTATGGATGTATTTTCATGATCACACTAATAATTGAATTAAAAATCATGTAAGAAAGAATAAAAAATAAATTTAAATATGCATGAACTCAATCAAATACATGGTTAATCATATAAGTAAATCCAATTAACTTTATCAAGAATGTAACAAAGATAAAATGGTTAATGTTTTCATAATGATAAAAATACCAAATATATATATATAGTCAGTTTATCCTTCCAATAATTAAGATTAAATCAAACCATCATTAGAAGTTATTGATAGACCAAAGTTGGGGTGATTTCAATTATCAAAGAATTATAACTTAATGTTTTGGAATTAATTAACATAGATGAAATCATGGCTAGATGGTACAAGATGGACTAGGGGGTAAATAAGATGAAATTTTTATGAAATCCAATTTAAGGATTTTAGGGTTGGAGATTCCACTCAAAAGATCATGGAACTGTGAGTTAATGTAGTATAAATTTTAATGACCACCTAAAACCCTTCAAATAACATGTGATGCCTAAAACTGGGCTATGAGAAGGGGAATACAGGTCCATTCCACTAAAATATCCCAGAAACAGTATGTTCAAAATATAATGGCAAGGGATATTGAGTTTCAATTAAATAATGTGAGAATGATAAATATAATATTTATTTATCTAATTTTATCATATAAATTAATAAGATTATTCTCTTATTAATTATATAAGAAATAATAAATATTACATAAAACATATAACATTGGTCCATAATTTAGACGCATATCCTTTTCCAATGAAATAATTTCCATGATTTGAGAATGCACATTCAAGTTATCCAATTCCTCAAAAGAAAATCATGTGTAAGAAAACACTATTCCAGAATAACCTGCCTAAGAGGATAGTAAGGATGAGTTTCCTCTTTAGGAGAAGCGTTAGAGTGATTCCACATTTGTCACACCCTGACTTTTTAATTAATTTCATTTAGTATTACTTGGCTTCGGTTCCTCGCGAAAAGGTCCGAGTTGGGTCCCAGATTAATTGTTTTTTATGATTTAATATCCCTCATGGTTTCAGACCCATGTGCGGTCACCACACAGAGGGCGGTGCTTGTGTAGTAAGTCGAGTTTCCATGAAAGTATCTAACGATTAAAAAAAAATGTTTTTGTAAATAAAGTGGGTTAAATGGTTCAATTATAGTAATAATAATGTTATTATGTAATTGATAATGTTAATATCAATTATGTGTTATTATTGTTATTATTTTTATTTATATAAAATTTTTGTTGTTATCATCTTTAATATTATAAATTTTATGGTTATTATCAATTTTTATTGTTTTATTATTATTCATTATATTATGATTACTATTATTATTATTTTTATTATCATTATTATTCTTTACATTATCATTATCATTATTATTATTATTATTATTATAATATTATTATTTTGTGAATAAAATAACCCCCCAAACCATATTTTACCCGTGTGGCGCCCCCTCCACATTTTTCTCTTGTACACCGCATTCTAGGCCTCCCATCCCCCCTTCGTTGTCTAGCACTGCGCGCCCCCCTGTTATGACCTCCTTTTGCGCGAGCTAACTGCCCCTGATTTCTCCCTCTGTGCTCTGTCTTCCTCTGCCCGGTAGCCGCCAACACCCTCCCTCATCGCGCCGAGGGCCTCACCTCACCTATTGAAGCCCCACGACTCTTCCTTGCACCAGCCAGCTGCTGCCGCCACCTCACCACCCTACCTCCGTTTGGCCTCCCGCATCCAAGCCCAGCTGCTCCCAGCCTATTGGCACACCCGACCTAAACCCTCGTTGCCGCCTTGTGCCCAGTGCTCCAGCCGATATCCAACACTCCTCCTATGGCCTTCCGTGCACCCAACCTTGCCCTCGACCACCTTCAGTGAACCTCCTGCAGTCCGACCAGCCCGCTTTACCCTCCTGGTCCTCTGGGCTCCCGCACCTCCAGCTAGGATGCACTCCAACCTCCTTGCTCCGGCCAGTGGAACATTTGACACCATATTTGGCTATCTCCATCTCCAGTGGGAATACTCCTCCTCCACATGGGTTTTCCTATGAATTTTAAGGGGTTTTCCTTCAATTTAGAAAACCCTAACACCTCGGGTTTTAATTTTCTTGTTTATCTAATTGTTTTATGTTTGCTGTTGATCTGCAAGAGAGTGTTCTACCTTCCATCAGAGTTTGATCACATCCGTGCTCGATTTGAGGTAGGTGCTTTCAACCCACTCCATTCCGGAGCAATTAATTGGTTTTTGTGTTTCTTCAATTATCATTTTTACTTGTTTCACAACATTATAATATGTTTAATTAGTCTATGATAGTGTTTATGAATTTTTAGAATTTATTATAAATTCATCTTGTGGTTGTTTAACATGCATAGGTGGTGCGAAAGGTGTTTTCAAATGGTTTTGGTGTGCGTGTAAAATGGAAATGGGTTGTCTTGTTGAAAATGGTGGTTGTCTTAAAATTGTTCAGTATGGGTAATTTCTGCAAGTGGTTTACTAAATTGTTCATGTGATACAAAACTTACTATTATTATTATTATTATAATTATTGGAAGGGAATTCATGTGATTTTGATTTCAAGATGCTTTTACCTGTGTTTTTAGTGGAAATCCTTGTTGTGCTACTAAGAAGTACTTCACAAATTGCTTAGATGATTTATTAAGTTATGTGATATTGTAGATATTATTTATTTCGTTAGTTTTTTCGCCTAAATTATTGATTTGTAATGCTTTGTGATTGATTAGTTGGGTGCGAAGGTTAGTTTTTAAATGAACTAGTTTTGTGATGTTTAATATATTTTCATGAATTTTTGTGTTTAGTTTTTCCAACAATAAAAGTCATGTGTTTTTCATCATGGTATGTTATGGGTGTTCCTTTGATAGAAAATGCGTGCTTTGGATGAGTTTTTGGGTATGTGGGTTGTGGGTTACCCTTTGGAGATCGTTTTATAAATTTTAAGGTGTTTTATTAAATCGGACAAGCAGTATGAGTTTTGTTTTGAAAGTAGGTCGAGGTGGTTCTTTTTCTCTATTTGTTCATTTGGATTGTTATAAGTCCGTGATTACGAATTTTATTTATCTTTTCGGTTGCAGTGCATTGGCGAGGTAACCCCGCGTTACCACGATCATCAGTTTGTGCATGCTTGTGCGCCTGTGCGAGGCGTGTCGCATTGTCGCGTTGTCGCGTTCGAGCTGCGAGTCGGGGTGGGTTCCCATTGCACTAATTTTTAAAATTTATGTTACATTATTTCCTGCTATTTGCACACACTATTTGTTCAAATTAAATATCTTGATAATTTTAATAAATGTGTGATAATATAAGACAATTGATTGTTTAAAATTATTTTTTGGTGTAAAAAGAGCAGTTTATTTTATACAGGACACTTGAAATATTTTCTTGATTAACGGACACACAATAGTGAATGAATGAAAGTTTCACTTTTAAACATAATTCACAGAATTTCAATTATAGTTCTGGTTTTAATGATAAATGATTTCTTCTGAATCTTGAACAAACGTTTTAGATCTTTCTAAAGTGGTAATTGTGAAATGTATTTAATTCCATTTGGGACTTTATGGAAAATGATGAATATGTTTAGATAAAAACCCACCTAGGATAACTCTCCTTCCATGGTTGCAATAGATTTTTTTGGAGGCCGCGCTTAGAGGCTCCCGGGTACTTGAGTAGTTTAAAGGTAAGAGGTTGTCCCATGGAGAGGCTCAGGGTGATGCCTATTGTGATATATATATATATATATATATGATTGGATGCTTGGTTGGCATCAGTTGGCTTACCCCCTATCCAAACACTTGATACATGGGAATCTAGAATATTGAGAGAATACTCTAAGAATGATTTCTACACTGGTAGGTTATGATACTGACCAGTGACCCATAGTAGGTGGATATGTAGGATTTATTACTATGGGATTTTCCATCGTTCTGCCTGATAAAGGATGGTCGAGTGTATTGGGTGTTTTGATTTCATCATGTGTGACATGTCAACGAGGATGAATTCTCATATATTGGTGTCTTCTGGTTTATTATTAATCTCCTAGGTTCACCCATTCTGTTTGATTTCAGTTACTTGTTGTGATGAATATGGTACATGTATGTATTTTCTTTTCATTTCCCTTACTGTGTAACTACTGTAGCATTTTCATGTGTAGTGTTTTAACTGGAAAGTGATGTGTGGTTTTAAAGTGGTTTATAAAAACTATTTTCAAAGATAGGTGTTTTATACTTTTTGTGAAAATTGAAAATTTAAACATCACTTCCCCTTTGAAAAATGCTAATGTCTCACTAAAACAATGACTTGGGATTTTGAGAAATGAATATGGGCAATGGCTCGTACATTATTTCTAAGTAACATGTAGAAAACCATACTTTTATAAATTTTCGTTCCAACTTGAAATGGTGTTTCTTTTATTTTAAAGGTAGTTCATTGGAAATATATATCGGGCTAGCCTACTGAGTTTTAATATTAAAACCTATAGCGTTTTCCTGTTATTTTAGTTTTTTTGCAGGTTTGACATGTGCTTGCTCGCCGGGGGCGACCGTTAGTTGTGGAATGGTGAGTCACTCCCGGAGTCGCGAGGAGTTTTGGTCATGGTCAGGTTAGTTTGTTGTTATTGTTTGCTCCCCCTTTTTCATTTTGTTTATTTTCCTTGAGTTATTTTATTTTTTTCTGCTGCTTTTCTTGTCTTTCATTTATGGGCCAAATCTTTCCCCCTTGTTTAGTTTTCATGCCCGACACTAGTTTCCAGCCTGTGGGGATTGGGAACGCCCCTCAGGCCATGTTGTGGGATGGCTCAGGTGACCGTTTCGGGGTCGACCTGGGTTGGTTCGTGAAAAAATGGTATCAAAGGAGGTTCTTGTTATTTGGGATGTCCGGTAGGTGGCGATTAGGACTGTCGGGACTCAAGAGGTAGGTACGGGAAGGACGTCATGAACCCTCGCCCGTTCCGAACCTCAAGTCACCTGTGGTAGTCAGGGAATTGCATTATTTTCTGGTTCTGATTTGTCTTTGATTGATGGATGACATATGGAGGAAAACTGATGTTACATTGTGATTTTACATGGAGTAGTGTCCCATGTGGAGTCCGCGCACATTGTTTAAGTTCTTCCTAGTCGTTGACTCTTACTTGGGTAATGACCCACTATCATGTCACTAGGATATTCAAGACTACTAGTCCCTCCCTTCGGTGAATTGATGCAAGTTGAGTGTTGTATTGGTTCTCGTGGGAGTAAGTGCACTTTAGGAAATGAAAACGGGTTTTAAAATGAGATTGTTTTCTTTTAAATGGATTTAAATTTTTGAAAGATATTTTCAAAACTAAAATCTCTTGGAATAAAAATCCAGTGGTTGCTTGGAACTGGTAGAGATATGGTTTGAGTGCATCCTCAGGTACTCTCTATGAACGTTTTCACATGTGAGGGAATACATGGGAAGTGCGTGTTGGTGCGTATGGATGAAAGTGGATGAAGACATGTGCAACGGTTTATTGGATTATTTAGGTGTGCACTTAGAATTAAAGGCTTGACCATGTTATTCAAATTTAATTTTAATAATGGGAAATGATTTTTGAAAAATTAAATTTTGTTTGAAAAGTGGGTTGGGGTATTTTGAAAGTGGCCTTGAGGGAAAGTTGGTTTGAAATAAAAAAAATGAAAATGAAAAAGGGGATTTTGGGTGAGAAATTTTTGAGATTTCTTGGTATTTTATTGTTTATTTTGAGCTGGTTTTTTTGGATAAAGTCGGTTTATTGGATGTTTCTTCGGCTTGATACCAGGTTTGGCTCTATGTTTTATATTTTTTTAATAACATGGCACTTAGAAAGGTCCCTAGTGTTTCTGATAAGTCATGCCCAGTTTTTTGTCCTTCTCGGACATTGTCTGTACTTAACAGTGATTGTGGTCTGTTAAAGGTAGTTATGTGGTTTGAAGAGGTCGAGTGTACTTTTAGGATGTTAGGAACTCCCAAAGCTATCAATGTGCATGTTGTTTTGGGACTGTTTGAAGGTCCATCTTTGGACGTGTGGGAGTTTCTCACCCCACCATCAATGCAAATTGGGATGATGTGGGATGTCTTCAAATTTGTCTTCTTCCAATGGTTTATACCTGAATAGGTGAAGACGAAGAAAAGGAAAGAACCTATGCGCTTTCAACAAGGACAACGGACGATGAAGGAATATGTTGACCATTTCAAGGAACTTGTATCCTTTTCTCCGGAGGTAGAATCATAGGATTTAATGAAGACTTCTCTCTTCATCGAGGGCCTTCATCAAGAGATCATGGAGTAGATTCTCTCTTCTAGGGACACGCATTTTGAGATGTTGGTGGATGAGGCGTTTCTAGCTGAGTTAGTCTTCGGAGCGGATATGGTTGGTAATCGAATGTATTTAGTTTCTCTTCAAGGTTCCCCATCTGGAGAGCAGGGTGTTCTAGAGGTACGTGTCCCTAGAGAGTCATCTATAGTGGTTATGGCTTCGAGTTCGTCAGACCGTTCTGTGGTGTGCCACTAGTGTGGCATGTTCGGGCATGTGAAATCATCATGTCACATCCCTACAAATACATGATGTCGTTGCGGCTGTCTGGGTCACATGGAGAAGTTTTGTAGTAAGCATCGCCTGAAGAAGATGCTGTGATCGGAGAAATTTCTAGTGCCTGACTGTGAGACATATGATGCTTCAACCATCAGAGCCCTAATCACAGGTCTTGGGGTGAAGCCCGCGTGTAGTCAAGAGTTTCTGTGGGTGTGAGGCCTTGGTTCAGGTTTATTTTTCTGTGTTGGTGGTGGAAGATCTAAAGTTGTATCCTTCTTGATTTTCTACTGTTAAAGTATTGACGTTGTTGAAAGTTTCTTGTTTTGTGGTGGATTTATGACAAACATTCTCTATTGTAATCTAAATAGTTATGTTCACCGGGTTAGCATTTTCTACAGTGTGGGTTTTTCTCAAGAGATTGATTGACCCTTGTATGGGTCAATCTTGGTTTAGCGGTGTTCGTTTAGAGATATAAGTGCCTGCGGAGGAGTCTAGGTTTGCGGTTATGCATAGTTTGACCACTTGGGTTAAGCTATTTTGGGAGTTTTTCTCTAGTTTTTAGGCTTTCTTTGGTCTGAGTCGAGAGTTCCATGTTTTTTGGATGTGTTGTTTTCGCTCGTGCTATAGAGGTTAGTCTGGATCGGTTGGGAGTTCCCGTGTCGCCCCCACTTCCCGAGGTGGTATGTTTGAGTGTTAAAATTTCCACACTAGTTGAGTTCTTGTGGTGGGGAGAACCCTCTCATGTTCTCCCATTACCTTATGTTGTAGTTTCTTCTAGTTTTATTTGGTCATGGATTCTTGTTTGGTCCATCGTTCGGCTAAGATACTTTGTGGGGGCAGAAAGTGTCTGTGGTGGGGATAATTTTCACACCCCAAATATTTAATTAATTATTTTTAGTATTACTTGGCTTCAGGTCCTCACGCTAAGTTCCAGGGCTGGGTCCCAGATTATTTTTTTTTCATTTAATACTTCTCATGGGTTTCAGACCGGTGCACGGTCACCGCACAGTGGGCGGTGGTCGCGTAGTTAGCCGGGTGTCTGTGCAAGTATCTAAATATTAAAATAAATAATGTATATGTTAATAAAGTGGGTTAAACGGTTCAATTGCAGTAATAATAATGTTATTATGTAATTGATAATGTTAATATAAATTACGTGTTATTATTTTTATTATTTTTATTTTTTTGTTATTATCATCTTTATTATTATAAATTTTATGGTTATTATCATTTTTTATTGTTTAATTATTATTCTTTATATTATGATTATGATTATTATTATTATTTGTATTATCATTATTATTCTTTACATTATTATTATTATTATTATTGTTGTTTGAATAAAAAACCCCAAACCCTATTCTACCCACGCGGCGCCCGCTCCCCATTCTTCTCCTGCGCGCCGCACTCCAGGATTCCCATCCCCACATCGCTATCCAGCGCTGCACCCCCCAGTTATGGCCTCCTTCAGCCCGAGCCTACCACCCCCTGTTTCTCCCTCTATGCTCTGTCTCCCTCCGCCCTACAGCTGCCAACACCCTCCCTCGCCGCGCCGAGGCCCTCGCCTCACCTCTTGAAGCCCCGCGACTCTTCCTTACACTAGCCAGTGGCCTTCTCCGCCTCTCCACCCGACCTCCGCCTGGCCTCCCACATCCAAGCCCAGCCACTCCCGTCATACCAGCAATCCCGACCTAAACCCTCGATGCCACCTTGCGCCCAATGCTCCAGCCGACAACCGACAATCCTACTATGGCCTCTCGTGCACCCAACCTCACCCTCGACCCACTTCGCTGCACCTCTCTCAGTCCGACCAGCCTGCTTTACCCTCATGGTCCTCTAAGCTCCTGCACCTCTGGCTAGGACGCGCTCTGGCCTCCTTGCTCCGGCCAGCGCGCATCTGACACCATCTCCGGTTGTCTCCCTCTCCAGTGGGCATACTCCTCCTTCACATGGGTTTTCATCTCAATTTCAAGGGGGTTTCCTTCGATTTAGCAAAACCCTAACACCTCGGGTTCTAATTTTCATGTTTATATCATTGTTTTTGGTTTGTGGTTGGACCGCGAGGGAGTGTTCTACATTCCATTATATTTTGATCATGTCCGCACTCGGTTTGAGGTAGGCTCTTTCGACCCATTACATCATGGAGAAATTAATTGGTTTATGTGTTGCTTCAATTATCATTTTTACTTGTTTCGCAGCATTATAATATGTCTAATTAGTCTATGATGGTGTTTATAAATTTTTAGCAATTATTAGAAATTGATCTTGTGGTTGTTTGACATGCATAAGTGGTGTGAAAGGTGTTTTCAAGGGGTTTTGGAGTTCAAGTAAAATGGAAATGGGTTGTTTTATGGAAAATGGTGGTTTTCATAAAATGGTTCGGTATGGGTAATTTGTGCATGTGTTTTACTAAATTGTTCATGTGATGTGAAACTTATTATTATTATTATTTTTGAAGGGACTTTATGTGCTTTTGATTTCAAGAGGTTTTTACGTGTGTTTTTAGTTAAAATCCTTGTTGTGCTACTAATAAGTACATCAAAAATTGCATAGATGATTTAATAAATTATGTGATATCGTAGATAATATTTATTTGGTTAATTGTTTCACCAAAATTATTGATTCGACATGCTTTGTGATTCATTAGTTGGGTGCAAAGTTTAGTTTTTAAATGAACTATTTTTCTGATGATTAATATGTTTTCATGAATTTGTGTATTTAGTTTTTTCAACTATGCAAGTCATGTGTTTTTCATCGTGGTATGTTGTGGGTGTGACGTTGATAAAAAATGTGTCCTTTGGATGAGTTTTTGGGTGTGTGGGTTGTGGGTTACTCTTTGGAGATCATTTTCTAAATTTAAAGTGGTTTATTAAATAGAACAAGTAGTATGGATTATGTTTTGAATGTAGGTCGAGTTGGTTCTTTTGAGTTATTTGGTCATTTGGATTGTTTTAAGTTTGTGTTTACGTATTTTATTTATCTTTGCGGTTGCAGCGCGTTGGTGGGGTAACCCCACGTTACCACGATCATCAGTTTGTGAGTGCTTGTGCACCTATGCGAGGCGTATCGCATTACCGCATTGTTGCGTTCGAGCTGCGAGTCGAGGTAGGTTCCCATTGCACTGCTTTTTAAAATTTAAGTTACATTATTTCCTTCTATTTGCGCACACTATTGGTTCAGATTAAATATCTTATTAATTTTAATAAATGTGAGATAATATAAGACAATTGATTTTTTTAAATGATTATTTGGTGTAAAAAGAGACATTTATTTTATACAGGACACTTGTACTATTTTCTTGAAGAATGGAAACCCTGTAGTGAAAGAATGCCAGTTTGAATTTTAAAGATAATTCACGGAATTTCAATTATAGTTCTGGTTTTAAGGATAAATGATCTCTTCTGAAGTTTTAAAAAGCCTTTTGGTTCATTCTAAATTGGTGATTATGAAATTTATTTAATTCCATTTGGAACTTTATGGAAAAAGATGGAAATGTTTTGATAAAAACCCTCAAAGGATAACTCTTCTACCTTGGTTGCAATAGATTGTTTGGGAGGCTGTTCTTAGAGGCTCCCGGGTACTTGAGTAGTTTAAAGGCAAGAGGTTGTCCCATGGAGTGTCTTGGGGTAATGTATGTTGTGCTATATATATATATATATATATATATATATGATTGGATGCTCGGTTGGAATCGGTTGGATCACCCCCTTTCCAAACACTTGAGACATGGGAATCTGGAAAATTGAGAGAATATTCTAAGAATGATTGCTGCACTGGTAGGTTATGGTACTGACCAGTGACCCATAGTTGGTGGATATATTGGGTTTATTAGTATGAGATTTTCTCTTGGCCTGCCTGATAAAGGATGGTCAAGGGTATTGGGCGTTTTGATTTAATCAAGTGTGACATGTCAACGAGGATGAATTCTTATGTATTGGTGTCTTCTGGTTTATTCTTGATCTCCTAGGTTCACCCATTTTGTTGGATTTATGTTACTTGATGTGATGAATATGGTACTTGTATGCATTTTCTTTTCATTTCCCTTATTGTGTAACTACTTTATTAGTTTCATGTGTAGTGTTTTTATTGGAAAGTGATTTGTGGTTTTAAAGTGGTTTATGAAAACTGTTTACAAAGAAAGGTGTTTTATAATTTTTGTGAAATTTTAAAATGCAAACATCACTTCCCCTTTGAAAAATGAAATTGTCTCACTAAATGAATGACATGGGTTTTGGAGAAATGAATAGGGGAAATGACTCGTACTTTGTTTTTAAGTAACCTATAGAAAACCATACTTTTGTAAATTGTAGTTCAATCTTGAAATGATGTTTCTTTTATTTTAAAGGTAGTGAATTAGGAATAGATATCAGGTCAGCCTACTATGTTTTAATACTCATGCCTATAGTGTGTTCAGGTTTTTTTAGTTTTGTTTCAGGTTTTACTTGAGCTTGCTCACCATGGGAGAGAGTTGGTTGTGGACTGGTGAGCGACTCTCAGATTCACAAGGAGTTTTGGTCATTGTCAGGTTAGTTTTTTGTTGTTGGTTGCTCCCCCTTTTTCGTGTCATTTATTTTCCCCGCATTATTTTATTTTTTTCTGCTGCTTTTCTTATCTTTCATTTATGGGCCAAAATTGTTCCCTCTTATTAAGTTTTTATGCCCGACACTAGTTGCCAGCACGTGGAAATCGAGAACGCCCCTCAGGCCATGTCGTGGGCAGGCTCGGGTAACCGGTTCAGGGTCGACCTGGGTTGGTTCGTGACAACATAAGTTCAATGTTTCATGTTGTCATCTATAACCATTGAGCTTCCAATGAAATAATAAGACATTTATTCATATAATAATGATGTCTCAACTTCATGACTTATATCAAGATAAGGTGTTCTAAGATAGATACAAGGTATCCATTGCATTTTTTATATGCATTCGTAGATTTTTGGTGCTAGGGGGATCATATAGTTAAGCTTATTAGCTGTATATATCACTTAGAAAACTTGGGTATTAAATTAAAAAATCATTTTCCCACATATCACATACATTTCTAACTACAAAAATAATTATATAATTTTACTTTTAATTATAATGTGAATAATAATGAGAAGAGTCTATCAAAACTTCTTACACTCATTCAATAAGTTAACAAGGACTTAGGATTTTAAAAACCCACAATCCTTATGGTGATTAAGAAATGGAAGAACAAATTAAATATTCCATCGACTCACAAAAAGTCTAAATCTCCTCAGCATTATCCTTTCATGAAGAGGAAGCTATAAAGGTAGGAAAAGGAAAAGGAAAAAATATGTTTTACATGTGGTAAACAAGGCCACTGGATGGGAAATTGCACCCAAAATCAAGGGGAATCTAATCATTTATTCATTATCAAGTGTAATAATTATATATTTACACATTGAATATTAGATATAGATGGTGGTACTCTCTCTCACACACACACATAGATATATATATATATATATATATATATATATATATCTAAATATAGGAATCAATTAGATTTTGAAAGATTTCTAGATTAGTGGTGGATTGTTTGGTTGTAAATAGTGAAAGGTCGGATTCTCTATCCATTGGAGACTACCACCTTCAGTTTCCAACGTGAATTCTTTTCATATTTTTATTATATACATGTTTATATGAAAAATATAGTTTTTTCTCCTATCAAGATACATGTTGCTTTGTTTTTGTGTTTGGAAATTAAAGTTTTTTATTTTATAAATACAACATAAGTTATGATATGGAACATTTAAATAATGGTCACTAAGTAATAAAATATGAAATCTATGTTTTGGAAATTGATAACAGAAATGTTTACATAACTGATATTACATACCGTTATGGAATGTCTACATTGGTCATGTAAATGAGAAGCATATGGAAAAGCTATATCAAAATGCTTATTTTGATTCTTTTGAGCAAAAAGAAATTAAAATATTTTATGCTTGTTTATAATTCAAAATGAGAAAACCACCATTCGGATGATATAGTGAAAGGTCCACAAAGATTTTAGGATTAGTACACACCGAAGTGTGTGGACCATTTCCAAAAAAAATTAGAGATGAGTATTCTTACACCATATCTTTTGTTAACGACTTAAATATATATGGATATTTATACTTGATGAGATATATGTTTGTGTCCTATATGAAATTCAAAGAATTTATGAATTTAGTTGAGAATCAACATGGAAAGAAGATAAATAAGCACCAATTAAATTGAGTTGGTGAATAACATAGAAAACATTTAGTGAATTTCTATGGGAGGTTAGGATTCTTCCTCAACTACCATACACACTATTGTGGAATAGGGTTAGTGAAAGTAGGAATTATGTCTTTCTGGACATGGAAGGGACTGTTACAAGTCATGAAGATCTTCCATTATCATTTTCGATAAATTCATTAAAAAGTGAGACATATAAATTAATACGAGTACCATCTAAAGTGGGAAAAAAATTACCCTCATGTTTTATAGTCGAAAGAAAATAATTTATTCAGATACATATGTGTATGGGTTTTTAAGGTGTTTATTACGTAAATCATAGGAAACAAACTATCATCCAAGGAAAAAAGTTATTCTTTCTCGAGAATCCTGAGGAAAAAAGGGTATACAATTTATACAACTCTTCAAAAAAGAATGTGATTTTTTCTATAAAAGTCATAATTCTTGAGAGGGATATCATATTAAAAACGGGAATGTTGGATAAATATTTAATTCAATGAATTTGATGCTAATTATGTGAATGATTTGTTACATGAAAAAATTCCATAGGGCTCGATGAAAGAAGATGTTCCTGAAACACATATAATATATAAGAGCCCTAGAGAGGTAAGAGAAACATAGAGATATGTAGTATTTTCACCAAAGATAGTGACTCATTATTAGTTAAAAAATGTAACTAAATAATACTAAGTGGCAGTAGAGGTCTCATAAGTAGAAATATGGAAGGAATCCCAGGATTTTAAAATAGATTCCATGTATCAGAACCATGATGGGTTCGGTTCAATCCGCCAATTCATGTAAGTTCTATTGGTTATAAATTGGATTTCAATATAATTCTAGACATGGAAGGAAAACTATACTCCCATAAAGAAAGGCTAGTGGCTAAAAGGATTAAACAACATCAAGGAATTGTCTAAAAAGAAATATTTTCCCTAGTTTCCATGTTTAAATATATTATAATTCTACATTATATAGTATATTCTCATGATTATGAAATTTTGAAGATGGATTTAAAAATATATTAATTGAATGGTAACCTTTAGAAAGATGAAGTTTTAAAACAACTAGAAGATTAAGTGACTCCATGTGATGCCAAAAGTTACAAAAGTTACATAGATCCATTTATTGATTGAAGAAATAATGTAGGTTATTTAATATTTGATTTGACTAATCAATTAAATAATTTGGTTTCATTAATAATTAATGTGATATATTTATTTTAAAGTGGTTTTGTGGGAATATTTTCATTATCCTAGTAACATATGTTAGTGACATATTAATTATTTGAAATTATATATTTGTATTACAGTCTATTTAGGATAGGTTAAAAAAGGATTTCCTATGATGGAAATTGAGGAAACAACCTAAATTATAGTGATTAAGATAATTTATGATATATCCAAGAGGATTTATAGACTATGTCAATGTATATATTGAGAATATACTAAAGATATTTAGTATGGGGAAATTAAAGAGGAGGTTGGTTACATTGTCTCAGAGTACACATCTATTAAAGAAAATGTGTGCTCATACACAATAGGATAAAGATAGAATGTGTATGATCTCATATGATTCAGTAATAAGATTAATAATGATTGTATTGTTATATTCTAGATGTTTCCTATTCACAGAGCATGGTAGTTATATATCATTATTATCTACGTGAAAAACCTTTCTCTACCATTATGGTGATCCTTATGTTTTTTAGAAAAACTAAAGATACATTATTACTATATAGGGGAGATTAGGATACAATCATCAGATGTTATAATGATTCTAGTTTTCAAATATATTAGAATGATCATAATCCAAAACAAGGATATATCATCAATCTTAATGGAGGCGCCGTGAGATGGAAGAGTTAAAAGTAGCGAGTTTTCTCCGATTTTAAAGTGGAGATTGATTATACAACATCTTATGATGTTGCTAAAAATGTATTTTACATATAAAATATTATCTAGGAGAATGGATTGTTTTTTAGATGTTAGGACACTATCAAATTATATTGTGATAATAAAACAGTGATGGATATTAAAAATGAGACAAAGTCACATCGTTCGAAAATAAAATTCCTTAGAAGTAACACATCTTTAGGGACATTTCAATGAGAGGTGAATCTATAGTAAAAAATATTACATGGAAGAAAATTTGGTGGGCCCCATTACTAAATCATT
The DNA here is from genome assembly GCA_963277665.1 of Viscum album. NCBI lineage: Eukaryota > Viridiplantae > Streptophyta > Magnoliopsida > Santalales > Viscaceae > Viscum > Viscum album. The sequence goes on along the minus strand of OY728163.1, from coordinate 73,834,264 downwards.
ATGATAATAGGATCATGAGTAACATGTGAGAGTTAGAAGACTGAAGGTTGTTAGATGTTGGCTCTAGTGTAAGTGAGAGTCTGTTAGAGCCGGTTCACTATAAAAACTTATATATACCTTATGAAAAACTATATTCATAATTTTAAATATTAATAAACTATATATCACATTATGATTTTTCTTTAATGTGAAATATTATGTGACAATGTTCCAAGAATATTCTTCAAACTAAATGGTAAAAATAGTTACATCGTATGATGAGAACATTGATGTTCCATGATAATATTCTAAAATATATGTTCTATATCTAGATGAAATTATTTTTTTGTAAAAAATTATATATAATCTTTGGGTAAGATACACATAGAACCTTGAGGAAAAATTTTATGTTGTACTCCCTGTGTAGTTTCCAGTGTATGAGATTCTATGAATGAGTTCTTCCAGTTGGAAATCCACATTTATATGTGTCATTGGATGTTCTTATTGTTTGATGAATGTATTGATCCATAAAATTTAATAATAATATTAATGGATATTATGAGTTGCATAATTTTATGTATTGATGAAAATCATGATGACATATGTTCATAGCAATGTAGGATACATTGGGTGCATCAAAAGTAATATTTCAGTAATGGATATATATGAGAAGGGATTTTTCTATTTTTTTAACATAAGATGATATATTAGGACAATTTATGTAAATGATATATCCTAAACAAATCCATTGAAATAGGGTTATATAAGAAAATTCATATCCAAAAATTACATGAAATGGACATCGAGCACCTGGGTTGATGAAACCAGCATACAACCTGCTTGATTAGAGATATCGTGATAAAGAGATTATATTAAAAAGTGATGAATGAGGTTTTATTTCATTTTAAAATTATCTTCTTTCTATATGGGTTCCTTGGTGTGTTTCTTGATACTAGCCTTGAATTTTTTGTGTTGGTTCAGCTAATTTCACTAATAAATAGGCCTAGAGGATCACACACTACATGTATCCAAAACCGTAGTTTAATGAAAATATGATTTATTATTTAACATGTTGAGTAAATATTATTTCTACATGTTGTTTAATAATTATTAATATTTTCTGGATGAAATATACCCATCACTAGTTATTATATAGAATCTTTTGTGATTAGAATATTTGATTAATATTAATTTTATATTTAGTTATTGAAATATTAATTTATTTATAGAAAAATTGTAAGGCCCCGACCCCATTTACCCAAAGTTGGTACATTATTACATAACACTGGCATGATATAAGGAATCATGTCCCGAATGACTGATCAGTTTAATAGCCTTGGAATTACTAGATACATTCATAAGTTTTATATTACATCATGAAATAAAAACATAAAAAAATTATATTTCCCTTTGAAAAAACTTATATCCTTATCCTATCCCTATAGGTCAACCAAAAAATACTTCTTCACAACCCGGGTAAAATAAAACCTTGAAAGGGGTGAGCTCAGATGCTTAATAAAGATAACAATATAGTGGAATCTTTAATAAATAAGCATAAATACTTAAGGAAATTTATAAGAATAAAAGAATCCTTTTAAACATAAACTTCAGCATAATATTGCAAAGATAAAATAAAATAATTCCATTTACTTATTCACATACATATTCTACTAGTCGAATAATCACATGCAATATCAATAGCCACTTCCATAATGATGGAATGTTAAATGCCCGACTTCATAACCACATAGTCAGGGCCTTATGCCAAGACTACAAATATGATTTTGTCAAGGCCTTGTGCCAAGACACTAGATTGCCTCATGAGACCTACTGATTAATCGAGGAGCTATAGTGGGCTCCACCTGTCACTTACTAAGTCCAATGAATTCCTCATATAAAAAGGTTTAAACATAACATTAACATTCATATTAAAACTAGCATAGAAAATGTCAATACATTATACATAAACCATGAATGGTGTAAAAATAACACATCCAAAGTCAAACATATCACAAACCATCAATACTATATGGATGTTTGGTATCCTAATAAATCAACATCAAACAAGCTTAAAATCCCTCAAAGTATGTTGACAAAGATGAAATCAAATCATTTTTAGAGAAATATCTCTTTTTATTTTGAAATCCTTTAAAATTTATATAATTATAAAAGAAAACATTTATTTTGAAAATATTCTTATAATATTTTATGGGAATCATTGATGATGATGTAACGACCAAAAATAGCCACACCCGATGTCTATGTTAAAAAAAAGACATTCTTACCTTAATTTTTTCAGAAAGGTCATAATGTACCTTGTTTGGAAAACAACAGAAAGATTCCTTTGAAAACATATATGGTAAAATAAGGGAATAAGTGACTTTACCCCATATTCTAGTAAATATTACGAATTTTTTGAATTAAATTTTTAAGAAAACACGGATATGGATGATAAAGAGGTCCCAGTAGATACTTACGTATTAACAACCTCAGATAAGTAAAGAGATTGTAGAATTAACCCTTACCTAGTACTTTTCCTTAGTATATGTTATGTTAAAAAACTGTATAATAGTTAAAAAATTGTTATTAAATTACACAATAATCATATACATAAATATTATATCATGTATGATCTTATAATATTTCTTTGTTAGTAATATTTTAGAAGTATCATCCTTTCAGGTGTTAACTGATTCATTTTCCTTTATATGCTTGGTTAGTTAAGCCGTGTTTGTTATGGGTAGGATGTATTTTATTCATATAAATAATGCTATTATGGTCATTAACATTATTTTTAATCATAAAATGAAAACTATTCTTGAATTATTACGATGGTGAATGGATCTCATCGCGTTCGTGGAGACGGTAGTCCGTACGTACGCATGAGCGACAATATCAATTTATTGATGGTGAAATAATATGTAATTGGATAGTATATCTTATATAAATAATCACTAACATGTTATATTTATTATTTACATCAGTTATACTCATTATTATACCCATCCAAATAAGGAAGTGTTTGAATAACAATTTACACCACGACGTAGAGACAGTAAGATGTACGTACACTAGTATGGTGGCTTTGTCATTTATAGGATGAATTGAATAATGAATATTGTTGTACCATATTTAAAATAAAATCATAGTATGTATAAGGTATTGGATTTATTATTTTGGTAAGGAAACAACAAAGAAAGTGATGTGGAAGAAGAAAAGAACATGATAGAGGGTGGTGAAATTATTACCTCTACTTCGGGTGTTTCCTTTTGAGTTGATCAAAATGGTTTATTATGTTGTTATTATGATAAATTTAAGGCCTCTAGGTATAAGGTATGATAGTTGTGAGGATATTAGGGAAGGGTTTGGCTGACCCAAAAGGCTTTGGAGGTGTGACTTTACTGGAAGGGGAAGTACCCTTTTATAAGAGAGGTGAGGGTCACTTTAGGAAAAGATTAAAATATTATTTTATAATAAATTCATTTATGGTTTCTAATTTCTATAAAATAATTTATTTATAGGATAAGGTGGTTATAGATTGAAAAAATCTCAACAAATAGGTTTTATATAGGTTTAGTTCACCATATTAACATTATCATTTAGATTTAACTCTTAGTTTAATAGTTTTCCATTTACCATGTCTCTTTGTATTTTTATATTATATGGTTAATAAACATACTATAACAAGCTAAGAGAACCCCAAGTGGTTCATTATTAATATATATAACCTTATATAAGTCCTTTTTCAGGACAATAGATTTTTAATAATATTATATCAATTAATAATATAGTATTTGTGTTAAAAACTCAATTATGTCAATTTTGATACTATTTAGTATTTGGTTTTTTTGAAAATTATATCAACATGATTAATTCGAACTAAAATTATTCAATAAACCATAACATGTCATATTAACCTATAAAATTAGTGGAATTCATCCGAAGTCTCAATTTACATTTATTTGGATATTTATAATATCAATTATTTTAATATTTCATTAATATGGTAATTACGACATCATTATTGTCTTCTAAATAAATTAAATTATTTAATGCCTAAAAATTATATATAAAATACAATTAAGTAGGAAATCTCTTTATCTTTGTAATTAATATTTAAAGTCTAATTTATATTATGTGTAACTCAATATTAAAAAATGTTTAGTTATTAAACATTCAATTTATCACTTTTAACTCTTCTTTAAATAAAATAATAATAAATGTCCAAATCTAATCCAAGTGGACCAAAAGAATCATATTTTTTTACTAAGGTTGTTTTTGGTTGAAATAAACTTATCCAATAGAATTAGGACATGTTCTAGGGTAATTCTAATATCGTTTTTACTCTTAGTTACACTATTTACTTTTTTACCTAAGGTTGTTTTTGGTTGAAATAAACTTATCCAATAGAATTAGGACATGTTCTAGGGTAATTCTAATATCGTTTTTACTCTTAGTTACACTATTTACTTTTTACCATGGTAAATAAGTCAAAAGTTACTATTCACCAAAAATTATTTTCATCTTATTGAACCAAATTTTACTTAATAATGTCAACCGTGTTTCTCGGATTTTTGAAATTCAACTCACAAAAGAGGAAAAATTATGTTTTATGAAAATTTGTAAATGCTCCTAGAAGGTGGGTAAATTACGGTAAAAAGTTCAATAAAATTTTATATATCTAAACTTATTATGAAGTGAATCAAATGAATTACATAAAACATATATATTTATTATGTATCTATTTTTAACTAAAATAAATTAAAATAAAATAGATGATTATTTAAATAAAAAGTTGATTTTAAACAATAATGCAGTGTTTTCACTATTCATAAAAAATTCAAAGTTCTTAGAAAATTACCAAAAATTCACCATAAGAAAATTTTGATATTCAAAATCCAAAAATGAAGTCCATTTTGAAAATTAAAATTTATAAAATTTCAAAATGTGGGTATTACTATTCATAACAGCTAGTTTCATTGGTCGTGGTGTGTTAAAACTCCAAGTTGCATACAATGCAAGTTACTACATTATTCAAAGGGAAACGTACCGTGGATGCATGGGGTGTTACATTCCCCCCTCCTTAAAATAATTTCATCCTTGAAATTTCTTGAATATTACTGCATAAAAAGATTTGGGGGGTTCTTCGTCATAAGTTCAATGGGTTCCCACATTACCTCTTCCATCTTATGGTTTCTCCAGAGACCATTTACCAGACGAGTCATCCGGTTTCTCAGCACTTGTTCTCTTGTATCAAGAATTTTGATAGACTCTTCACAGTAAGACAGATCATGTACCAGTTCAATTTCCACATAGGTGAGTACATGTGTTGGGTCAGGCATGTATTTTCTCAATAGTGATATGTGGAACACATCATTAACATTAGAGAAACATGGAGGCATGTCCAAATGATAAGGTATAACTCCAATTCATTCTAGAATTTCAAAAGGTCAGACGTACCTAGGACTCAATTTACCCTTCTTACCGGAAGTTATAACACTCTTCCATGGAGATACCTTCAAGAAAACATGGTCTCCAACTTGAAATTCCAAATCATTCCTTCGGTTATCGACATAGCTCTTTTTCCTACTTTGGGATACTTCGATGTGGTTTTGGATAACTTTCACCTTTTCAATTGTTTCCTCAACAAGTTCTGGGCCTATGAGTTTTCTTTCACCCACATCATCCCCACATGTTGGTGTGTGACAACTCTTCCGTATAACACTTCATATGGTGCCATCTAAATAATGGAATGGAAGATATTGTTATAGGAAAATTTTACAAGAGGTAAATATTGATCCCCCATGCCATGAAAGTCAAGTGAGAAATATCTCAACATATCTTCTATGGTTTGAATATACTGTTCTGATTTTCAATTAGTTTGAGAGTGGTAGGCAATGCTAAAATGATGTTCATTATCCAAAGATTTCTAAAGAGTTTTCCTGAATCATGATGTAAAATGGGGATAACGATCAGAAACAATCGATAGGGGTATTTCATAATGTCTTACAACTTCATTAATGTACAGTCTTTCTAAATGTTCTAGTGTTAAATCTTTTCTTATAGAGAGAAAATGTGTTGACTTGGTAAGATGATCAACGATGACCCATATTGAATCATTTCTTATAGGAGTCTTCGGTAGCCCCATGACAAAGTAAATCTTAATATTTTCCCATTTCCACTCAGGTATGGGAAGCGGCTGCATAAATTCTCTAGGTCATTGCTTTCCAGCTTTAACTTGTTGACAAATCGTACATCTGGACACAAAATACGCAATCTCACTCTTCATTTTTTCCAACCAAAAATGTTCCATCAAATCTCTACATATCTTGGTGCTCCCATTGTGTATAGAGAAATTAGAGTTATGAGAACCATCCAACAATTCTCTTTTTAGATCAGGTATGTTAGGAACACAAAGTCTCTTCCAAAATTTCAAAATTCCATCTTCATATATAAAGTCACTGAATCACCCATCATTCACAACATTAATCTTCTTTTGAAACTCCTCATAATCAGTTTGATAACTCTTTATCCTTTCTAGTAAATATGGTTTGTCAACCATTTGAAAAAGTATTGATGTTTCACCTTCCATGGTTATTACCATATCTATATTTACTAGATTCATGAAAATAAGATCTTTTTCCACTATCATATTATTCAAAACTCTATTATTATTTCTACTCAAAGAATCTTCTACCTTATTTGCCTTCCCCGGGTAGTAGTGCATAGTGAAATAATAATTCTTTAGTAGTTTAAGCCATCAATTTTGACTCATGTTGAGTTCCTTCTCTAAAAAAATATACATTAAACTCTGGTGATCGGTATATATCTCACATTATTTACCATAGATATAGTGTCTCCATATCTTCAATGCAATGATTATAGCTGCTAACTCAAGATCATCAGTAGGTAGTTTTTTTCAAGAATTTGTAGCTTCCATGATGCATAGGCAATAACTCTATCATTCTGCATACGGACACAACCAAGTCCTTTCATTAAAGCATCACTATAAATTACCAACCCATCATTCCCCGATGGAAGAGTCAAGATACAAGAATTAACTAATATTCTCTTTAGTTCTTCAAAGCATTCTTGACACTCTTTTTCTAAACAAATTTAACCCCTTTACATGTGAGATTGGTTAATGGGTTAGCCAATTGGAAAAAACTCTGGATGAAACATCGATAATAACCTGCTAAACCAATAAAACGGTGTACCTCAGTTATACTAATCAGTGCTTGGAATTCCTGGATTTCCTTGGTATTTGAAGGATCAACAAGGATTCTATCCTTAGAGACAGTATGGCCAAGAAAAGAAATCTCTTGAAGCCAAAATTCACATTTTCTAAAAATTCCATATAATTCATTTCTTCTAAGAGTTTTTAGAATAATGCGCAATTTATTTTCATGATCTTCGTAGATTTTGGAGTATACCAAGATATCTTTAATAAATACAACTGAAAAGTCATCAAGAAATTCCATGAAAACTATATTTATTGGATCTATAAAGACATAGGGTTAATTGGTCAATCCAAAAGGCATTACTGTAAACATGTAATGCTTGTACCGGGTTCAAAATGTTGTTTTCGGAATGTCTTCATTCTTCACAGACAACTGATGATATCGAGATAGAATGTAAATCTTTGAAAAATATTGAACTCCATGAATTTGGTCAAATAAATCATGAATATGAGGTAGGTGATACTTGTTCTTTATTATTATAGGATTGATCTCCCTGTAGTCAATGCCCAACCTCATTGATCAATCTTTCTTCTTAACAAAAAGGACAGGGGATCCCCATGGAGAAACTCTAGAGAAAATAAATCCCTTATTAATCAATTACCCTAGTTGTTTCCTTAGTTCCACTAATTCTACAGTGAACATTCTATAAGGGGTCTTCGATATGAGCCTTGAAATAGGAATTAAATCAATGGAAAAATCAATTTCTCATTCTAGATGATGTCCAAGTAAATCCTCTAGAAACACATCACATTATTCTTACACAATAGGTAAATCCTCTATTCAATCATTATTTTCCTCACCCATAGTTATTTCATTCTTTTCTTCCCCAATAATATAATTTAGTAGAGCTACTAGGGGTGGATAAAGATAAGAATCAGGTGCTGATGTTTCTACTATAAAGATATGGTACTCCTTATCATCATCGAAAATTACAACCTCTTTCTTCTTACACTAATTTTTTGCATCATGGTCTGAAATCCAATCCATTCTGAGGATTATATCAAATTCAATCATGGGTATGATGATGATATCATAAGATAAAGAACATTTATATTCTATAATGGGAACCGATTCACAAAACATTGGTGAGATGATACTTCCCCTAGGTGTTTTGACTGAAAACTTCCTTGTTTAGTCAAATTGAAAATATCTAATTTTCATAGAAAACTGGGAAGATATGAAACAATTCTATGATCCAAAATCAAATAAATCATTGGCTAAACTTGAGGAAACCATTAAATTAGCCTCCACCACATCTTTCGGAGCTTCAACATCTGCAGTAGTGATCGCATAATCTTGTCCTTTCACACTTCTACTTTTTGGAGGTAAGTTCCCATGGCACTTTAGACATTCATTTTCATAATTCCCCTTTTCTATTCAATTTTAGCATTCAACATTGACAACCTATTTCTTTCCCTTACAATCACGAGCTTGGTGGCCTTTTTCACCACACTTGTAACAGACTCCCATTCCCTTCAGGAAAGTACCAGGGTGATTCTTCCCACATTTACCGTGGGATGGATACTCAAATTTTCCCTTATTCTCCTTATTTCCATTTCTAGAGTGTTCAACAGATCTCTTCCTCTCCTGATTTTCTTTAATGTCATAAGACTTAGAGAATTCTTTTTCTATCATGATAGTTCAAGAGACTATATATTCGTATGATGAGAAGGATTGTGAGACTAATTCTCGATGGAGAAATGGTTTTACCCCATCAAAGAATCTATCAATATTACTCCTTGGATCATGTATATAATATGCTCCATGCCTTGATAACATTTTAAAGATAACCTCATACCTTGTGACATTTTTATCCTCCTTTTTCATCTGACACAGAAATGTTCTTTCTATATATTCTCAATAGTCACTAGGAAAGTATTTTCCTAAGAAAATATCTTTAAAATCCCTCCATTCCATGTTCTATACTTCTTTATCTTCCTTTTTGTATTGAATTAATGACCACCATTGATCTGCATATCCCGTGAGGCGATAAAATACAGTGAAAACTTTTTCCCCTTCGCTACTCCCCAAAGCATGAAATATTTTCTCTATGGAATTTATCCATCGCTCAACTACTAATGGATTTTTAATCTCATTGAATTTTGGTGGGTTTTACCTCATTAAGCAGTATAACATTGATCCTCTGCATTGTGGATCAGGGTGCTCCATACAAGTAAGGTTTTTATTCATAAACCGAGTGAGTTGTCCATGTATGGTGATAAGTTGATCAGCACCAGTTGCTTCACCAGTTCCACTATAATTATCTTGAGTAGGAGGGAAATCCCTAAATTAATTATGAGAGATGATATAGTTTCCATTCCATCCACTAAGCCTCATTTCTAAACAATGGAATATACTAGATTAGTTTATGAATCGCAATACATAATTCCAAACTTGTAAAATAGTTAACATAAATAGAATAGTTTATGGATATAATCCATAACCATAAAAATGTTTTCTTTGAGAAATTTTATACACAGAAAACCTTCATAATGGGTTGTAAAGTAAATGATAATTATCCTAATCTTATCCACTGGGAGTGTCGTAACGAAGAGTGCACAAGGCCCGTCGTCATGCACCAGTTCCCGTTCGTGTCTAGATCAAAGCGGTGTTTTCGGGTTTTACCCCTAGGTAAATATGTGCCAGAGCCACCTCTACCTGCTTGTATCTAGACATGGATTTTTTTCTTGAAGAACTCACAAAATCCCTACAGTACCAAAATTCTAGGAAGTTCTTCTATAGTAACCCTCAAATTCTATCTTAGGATAATGTTCTCTAATGAGAGTTTTTCTAAATCTAGTTTTTAATGTTTTTACTAGACTTCCTCTGAAACCAATTGTAATGCCCCGGCCCCAGTTACCCAGATTCGGTTCATTATTATATAACATTGACATGATACAAGGAATCAAGTCCCGAAAGGCCGATCAATTTAGTAGCCTTGGATGTACTAGATACATTCATAAGTTTTACATTACATCATGAAATAAAAACATCAAAAAACGTTTTCCCCCTTTAAACACACTTATTTCCTTATCCTATCCCTATAGGTCAACCATAAAATAATTCTTCACATCGAGGGAAAAATAAAACATAGAAAGGGGTGATCTTAGATGCTCAGTAAGGATAAAAATATAGCGTAAACAATAATAAATAAGCATAGATATTTAAGGCAATGTATAGGATTAAAAAAAGACTTTTAAACTTAAACCTCAGCATAATATGGCAGAGATAAAATCCCATAATTCCATTTACATATTCACATGGATATTATACTAGTCAAATAATCACATGCAATATCAACATCCACTTTCATAATGATAGAATGCATAATGCCAGACTTCATAACCACATAGTCAAGGCCTTGTGCCAAGACTACAAATATGATTTTCTCAAGGCCTTGTGTCGAGAAAATAGTTTTTCTCATGAGACCTATCGATGCATATAGTATCTATAACATGCTCCACCCACCACATACTAAGTCCAATTCATTCTTCATATGAAAAAGTTTAAACATAACATAAACATTCGTATTAAAACTACCATATGAAATGTAAATACTTTATCCATAAACCATAAATGGTGTAAAAATAACACATCCACAGTCAAACATATCAAAAAACCTTCAATGAAATATGGATGTTTTGTATCATAATAAATCAACATCAAACAAGCTTAAAATCCATCAAAGGATGTTGACATAGATGAAATCAAAACTTTTTTAGAGAAATATATCTTTCTATTTTGAAATCATTTAAAATTTATATAATTATAAAAGAAAACATTTATTTTGAAAATATTCTTATAATCTTGTATGGGAAGCTTATATGATCATATAATGATGGAAAATAGTCACACCCACTGTATAAGTTAAAAAAATACATTCTTACTTTAATTTTGTCGAAAAAGTCATAAAGTACCTTGTTTCGAAAATGACGGAAAGATTCCTTTAAAAACATATATGGTCAAATAAGGGTATAAATGACTTTAAACCATAGTGTTGTAAATAGTATGAATTTTTTGAATTAAATTTTTAAGAAAACATGGTTGTTGATGATAAAGAGGTCCCAGTAGATACTTACATATTAACAACCTCAGATATGTAAAGAGATTGTTGAATTAACCCTTACCTTGTACTTTTCCATAGTCTATGGTGTGTTATCCTCATGAATAATAATTAAAATTTTTTTATTAAATTATAAAATAATCATATACATAAATATGATATCATATACGATATTATAATATTTATTTGTTAATAATATTTTAGTAGTATCATCATTTCGGGTGTTAACTGATTCGTTTTCCCTTATATGCTTGGTTACGTAAGCCAGGTTTTTTATGGATAGGATTTATTTGATTCATATACAGAATGATATTATGTTTACAAAAATTATTTTTAATCATAAAATGAAAATTATTCTTTAATGATTACGATGTGGAATAAATCTCATCACGTTCAGGGAGATGGAAATCCGTACATATGCACGAGTGACAATATCATTATATTGATGGTGAAATAAAATGTAATTTGATGGTATATCATATATAAAGAATCATTAACATGTTATATTTAATATTTACATCATTTATTCTCATTATTATACACATCCAAATAATGATGTGTTTGAATAATAAACTACCCCATGACGTGGAGACGGTAAGTTGTACGTACGCACGTATGGTGTCTTTTTCATTTATAGGATGGATAGAATAAAGAATATGGTTGTAAAATATTTATAATTACATCACAGTATGTAGAAGGTACTGTATTTCTTATTTTGGTATAGAGAAAACCTAGAAAGAGGAAGAGGAAGAAGAAAATAACTTGAAAGAGAGTGGTAAAATTATTACCTCTTCTTCGGGTGTTTACTCTTGTGTTGATCAAAAGGGCTACATAGGTTGGATTTATGATCAAATTAAGGCTACTAGGTTTAAGGGAGGATAGTTGGGAGGATATTTGGGTAGGGTTTGGACTATCCAAAAGGCTTTGGAGTTGTGAAATTCAGGGAAGGGGTAGTAGAGATGGGGAACCACTTTGAAGGTCTTGAGGTCCATGATCCTCCTTTATCTAATGAGGAAGAGTCACCACATGATGATAGTTAGAGTCATCCCTCAGTGGACAGCATGGACCGAATCAAAGGGAAAGGACCCCATAGTCCTAGATGGATGAAAGGGAAAAAAGTCATGCACGACCTGGGGAAATGCATTGTGGTTCAGGGAAAAAAATCAACGGGATGCAAGGACTACTCATACTTGGAAAAACCAATGGAGACTCGGTCAGCCAAAAATGACAGAAAAAAGGAAGGTACAGATGCACAGAAGAGGGAAAGTGAAGCATCGAGTATAAAAAAAAGAGACATGGAACAGGAAGTTGGGGAGTGCTTGAAACTTATACTGCACTCCAAGGAAGAAATGCTAGAAACAAGTCATCAGCCCAATGTCTCCGAAGAAGAGATTCAAATGATTTATGAACATCGACTGCAAGTTGATGCTAATGAGGAGTAAGAAATTTGGATTGATAAACAAGACTGCATAATGGACAAGGGATAAAATCTGAGTAAAATCAACATAGAAGAGTTTATTTAGACAATGTAAAGGATGATCACTCACGTTGAAGAGCTACTAAGAGAGGATCTAGAAACCCAGGTGAGCACGCTGCACTGGGAGCTTTATCGAGTAGCTGAGTCAAGTAATCTTAGCCTGGTTTTTAATCATTTTGTTCGTTCCTTCAGTACCTAGTTATTTCCTTTTTTAGAAAAATGGTTTACCATTTTCCCTTAAAATGTCTTTGCTTTAATAAAAATTTAATTTGGATGGATGGAAGGGAAGGGGTAGTACCCTTTTGTAAGAGATGTGAGGGTCACTTTAGGGAAAGCTTACAACATTATTCAATAATAAAATTATTTTCAGTTTATAATGGCTCAAAAATGATATATTTAGAGGATAAGGTGGGTAAGGGTCTAAAATCTTTCAACCAATAGGTTTTAGACAGGTTTAGGTCACCATAGTAACCATATCTTTTAGATTTAACTCTTGGTTAAATAGTTTGACCTTTACCATGTCTCTTTGTATTTTTATATTATTTGGTTAATAAACATACTATAACAAGACAAGAGAACCCCAAGTGGTTCGTTATTAATATAAATAAATTTATCTTAGTCGTTTGGAAGTACCGTATATTTTTAGGAATATTATATCAATTAATAATATAGTATTTGTTTTAAAAACTCAATTATGTCAATTTTGATACTATTTAGTATTTGGTTTTTGTGAAAATCATAACAGTATGATTACTTCAAAAAAATATTTAATCAACCATAACATGTCATATAAAACTATAAATTAGTGGAATTAATCATATGTCTCAATTTACATTTATTTGGATATTTATAATATCAATTATTTTACTATTTCATTAATTAGGTAATTATTGCATCATCATTGTGTCATAAATAAATTACATTATATAATGTCTAAAAATGAAAATAAAAAACCAATATGAATTAAATATTTTTATGTTTCAAATTAATATTTAAAGTCGAATTTATATTTTGTGTAACCCAACATTAAAAATGGTTTAGTTATTATACATGGAATTTAACACTTTTAACTCTTCTTTAAATAAAATAATAATAAATGTCCTAATATAATCCAAGTGGACCAAAAATATCATATTTATATTCCTATGGTTGTTTTTGGTCTAATTAAACTTACCAAATATAATTACGACATGTTTTAGGGTAACTGTAATATCATTTTTACCCTTAATTACCCTATTTACTTTTAACTGTGGTAAATAAAATTCAAATGTTACTATTCACCCAAAATTATTTTCATCTTATTAAACCAAATTTTACATACTCATGTCAACAAATTCTTTCATATGTTTTAAATTCAACTCACAATAGTGGTAAAATTAAGTTTAATGCAAATTTGTAAATTCTCATAGAAGGTGGGTAAAAGACGGTAAAAAGATCCATAAAATTTTATATATCTAAAATTATTATAAAATGACTCCAATGAATTAAATTGAAAATATATAGGTGTTATGTATCTATTTTACTTAAAATAAAATAAAATAAAATATCTAATTATTTAAATAAGAAGTCGGTTTTAAACAATAACGTTGTGTTTTTCACAATTCATCAAAAATTGAAAGTTCTCTGAAAAATACCAAAAATTAACCCTATGATAATTTTGATATTACAAATCAAAAATTGAAGTCCATTTTAAAAATTATAATTTATAAAATTTAAATAAGTGGGTATTACTATTCAAAACGGATAATTTCATTGGTCGCGGTGTGTTAAAACTCCATGTTGCATACAATGCATGCTACTGGATTATTTAAAGTGAAACATATTGTGGAAGCTTGGGGTGTTAAAAAAATAATGAAATTATATTTATTTTTTAGATAAATTATAACTGTTAAAATACTAATAAATATTATGGAAGAATGATAGAGCGAGTCTAATTTTTTATTGGGAAAAAATATATTAAATATTATTTTTTAAAATATTAATTAATTAATTTCCATGTTTTTTTCATGTAAAGAATTGGTAATAATTTTATTATTATATACATGGGGTGCCGTAAGGATTGATGAAATAATAATGGTTTATATAAAATTAATTTTTTCTAACACTAAAACTATTAAAAAAAATTATATTACTTATAATGTTTTGGTTTCCATTTCTTTTGGTTGTGTACAACAAAATCCAGAGAATTATGTCAATTCCCTAGAGGGCTCCCTCTCTAAGAACTCTCTTATGAATTAATAGTTTTACTACTCCCAAAAACTCTTGATTCTAAAGAGATTGAAGATTATCCTTCTTGGAGATACTTTCAAGGAGATCAAATACGAACAACATGAGAATTAAGATCTACCATGCTTACAGCTGGAGATTCCTAAGAAAACATTTATTGGTTTTTGGAGCACATTTGGATCCCTAGTGGAGGTAATCTACAGTTGATTCCTATAACACAATTATGGTATGATTTATATACTTTTTAAAATTCTTTAATGAATTAATAAGTCATCACAAATAAATTCTTAAAATTCTTGAATTAGTTACAAATCATTATGTGATGATCCTATGTTTTAGTTTTGGAATTATCTATTAAATTAACAATTTATTCAATTCCATAATTCATTAAGTTTATCATTAATGAGTATCATGGATTAATCATTTATTATGATAAAAAAATGAGTTTGGAATACCCCTTATAGCACTTTACCTACACTTGTAACTTTCATGTCTTAGTTATATCTTTATTTTTCACCTTTAACTAATGATATCTAAATTGAAAGTCAATATTCAAGAAATATTGGGCGTCTCATAGTTAATAAAACATTTTTTTATTGTGGTGTATAGGATATTTTTTATGGATGACAATATTTTGATGTTAACAATAGTAAATTCAGAGATTCATTGATCCATCCATATTCTTAACAAAGTGAACTAGTACACTCATTAGTGAAAGAAACTAGCATATAAATTCTTTATAAAAATTCTCTTGTATTTTATTCTTCAATTCATCTAATTAAATTGTATCCATTCTACAAGGAATATCTCATATAGTTATATAACTAGGTATGAGAGAAATTTAAAATGCAACCTCAATAACTCTAGGAGGACCAAACAATTCCTTAAGAAATATGTCAAAATATTCCCATACAGTAGGAATATATTTAATACTGAGTTCTTCTACAACTATTTGAGCTAAATACATCTAATTAATGGGTATTAAGACCCATATAACAGAGGTTTTTTAGATAGGGGTGATATTAAAAATCTATTTACCTATTTTATGTTTTTATGTGTGTTTCCTTTGAATATTAATCAATTTAATATGATATCCACCCTGATATGCACTAGTAGAAAAATAACCTATAACAATAGTTTGAAACCATTGGTATAGGCCTCCAAACCATTGGTATATCATATACCAACGGTTTGTAGAACCGTGGCCATGTAAGTAATGGGGATAGGTATATACCAACGATTTCGAAAACCCTTGGTATATGTAATATGAAAAATCTTTACCAATGGTTCCATAAAACCATTGGTATATGTATTTTAAAAATGAAGCATTCAGTGGGTTTTGATCCAGTACCTACAGTTTATTATTGAATGACCTAACCACTAACCTAAATTGACTTTTGTGAACATAATTTCATAAATATATATATGAATTATCATAAATATTTGAAATTTTGATTTATTTAATGTTCTCGGTAATAAGATTCCATAAAAAATACATGTAACTATACCAACGGTTCTCAAAACCATTGGTATAGACCATTACCAGTGGTTTTGAGAACCCTTTGTATAGATTCTTTGATTTTGGGACCTATACCAACGGTTTGGGGAAAACCGATGGTATAGGGCCTCTATTATGCACCTATACCAATAGTTTTCCCCAAACTATTGGTATAGGCCCCCCATATACCAACGGTTTGTCCCAAACCGTTCGTATATGTCCAAATTAGTGACCTATACAAACGGTTTTGGCCAAACCCTTGGTATAGGTCCATATAAGTGAACTATACCAATAGTTTTCCCAAAACCGTTGGTATATATCATATTTCCAGTAGTGATGTATGTTCTTTGTATTATTATGAAGAACCGTCATTTGGAGCATATGATGGAACATTTGGAAATGGAGGAATAAATAATCACTTCACGCTAAGCCGCTTTAGATTTTGGTGTGACAATGAAAATTGAATAATGAATCTAGTATAATTTAAGACAAAGAGACCCATACATCAACTAAATTATGGTTTCCCATGATGTTGGATGATCATGGGGGTACTGAATGCTAAAAATAGATGAACTAGAGAAAATGAAGATTCTGGTGCTGAGAAACTTTTTATAAGTCTTGTAAAATCATTAAATGATGTGAAGTTGCAAGCTTTGAACCATTTATAGGCTGTGGAGAAGAAGAAACAAGAATTTTGTGAAGTGTTTGTGTCTTGAAGATTACACTTTGTGTAAATGCCTCATACATCATAAAAATGGGGTTTTTTATGTAACTTCTAATAGATACCATATCTTTTAACAAATATTTATATTAAAAAAATATCTTTGAATTGGTTAATCCCATTGTTAACCTAAAGGCTTATAAATAAGGATTTTGGATAAGAGATTAAATCATTCCATTCTATGTTTGAGGTGCGACCACTAGGAAGCTACTGTAGGGCTCTGACCCTGAGTTCTACATCAATAGGTTTCTATTTTTGTTTTATTTCATATATGTTACAATATAATTCTTTATATTTTAATTTACATATCATTATTTTCCTCATTAAACTTATTTTTTAATCTATGTCCTATGGTTCTGGGTTTAATCATCATTGGAAACCAGCCAACGATGGTTGGCTAAAATCCATCTGGGATAGTGGAATTAACTGAAGGGGTTATGTAACATGAATCTTTGATTTACTTTATCTTGTACGATGGTTTTATGCAATACTATCATGTTGTTCCTACACATCTATTTTATTCATCCTTGATCCATTCACTATATTCCTTCTATAATGATTGAACAGCTACATAATTTAGATGATTTTTTCAAGACCATTAATGAAATTATTATCTTTATTTTAAAACCTAAAAAATCACTTTATCTTTCTTTATTCATTTGAACGAGAATATTTTGGATTCAAGGGTATCATTTTATAGAGAATGACCAATTATTCTATCGATAAAATTGGTTGGTTGGGTATCTATTTGATATATGTCTTTTCTAGTCATGTCGTATTAATTTATATAGAAAATCACCCTTAGAAACTGGTTCCCCTCTCTGATATTTTTGTATTTGAACTCATTTATTTAAATTTCATCATTAGTGTAATAAAATCAATCAGTAATCGGAATGGCCCAACAATTAGTTAAGAGTTTTCATCACTATTGTCCCTGATCTCTATGGGATCGACCACACACTTCTTCTAAAATACGCATCTATAGTTAGTACTATTTGGAAACATATAAATTTCTAATTTGATAATGCCCAAAGTATTTGATGATTCCTTTTAGGAGAGTTTAATTTTGGCACTCTTTCTAGGGAGCACTGGAGTGTTGTAGATGACTTAAGACCAATTTATTATGGTAAAGACATTTCTTATTCTATATATGTTTACTGATTTTAGTTTAGTTATTTTTTTCATTCATTTTTATTACACTAATGGTAGTTTTTGGTGTTTTATAGGATGGAATACATGTATGAACAATTTTCTACCACACCACCATTGGAGTACACTAGATTTCAAGAGTATCTAACCATATGAGAAACACTAAATTAGGACGGTGGCCCTTAAATGAAACAATCTAGGAGGATTCATATTATTATGAATATAATGAATTCCAACAATGTCAAAAATATAAAACCTATTATAAATACTTTTTAGGAGACCCCAATTTTAATGAATACTTAGGGGGATCCTAGACCGAGCATCACTCAGAAGTATGAGTAACAAGACTAGTCATTCTTCACATTCTAGTGTTATAAAATAGGTTGTATGATAATGATATAGATCATAGATAACATGGAGAATTGGCTACTCACCTTGCATGAATTATTTAAAATTTTAATTATATTTTCAATAATGTACATTCAATTTCTAACTAAAGTATAGTTTGGTTTGAGGGAAAATATATCATTTAATGGAGGAGGTCAAAATTATTAACACTATTAATACACAAGTGTATTACATTCAATAAAACCATCACATTATACCACCTCATGGGAAGAACCAAGAGACATACATACCATCTTACAAAAACATTTCATTCCAATGTTGTATACGTGTATGGATAGTCACCAAACCACACTTTGTGAACCTGGATAATTTATTAATAACCATTATAAGGTTATTTCAAATTTAATTTCCCTATTACGAACCCTACAATTAAAATTTAATGTAGGGATAGGTTGGCTTGAAGATGATTAATAGGTGAAAGAAGTCAATACTACAAAAACAAAAGAGGAAGAAAAGCATGAGGCATAAAAAGAAGAAAAATACCTTGAGCATGTTGAAAACATTAAAAAATATGAACCTATAGATTTTTAAGATGTATAATAACTAGAATTGTCCCTTATTAGCATCCAAATGCCATGAAAAACAATTATAATACCTTTTATCACTATGAGGGGAAGAGGGAATAAATCCAAAAGAAATTTTTCATTTGATGGTTGAAGAGGAAGAATAGAAGGATTTTTAATTGATACAATCTATAAAATCAAAGAAAGAATTAAATTTAATGTAAGAGGATAATGTAATAACATGCATCAACCTCATTTTTATTCTTGAGACTAAAGAAGAGTGGTACTGCCTCCTTCACATTCAAGAAGAATAGGAAAAAAATAGAATCTTCAATTCAAGAAGTCATTATCGAAGCTCAGACTAAGAAAAATATAGAGGAATCCATGCTAGAGAATGAGAAATAAAAAATTTGGTTCGATTTTGATTCAATATTATTTTAGATACATTTTCTCTTAAATTTCATGCCCCCAACAGTCACGAATAACGAATAGAGGATGACACGAAAGACTACTCTAGAGGTACAACATATTCAAAAGTGCCTAAATCTAGTATGGTAAGCTCTAAATCATTTTATAATTATTAAAAAAAGTTAAAGGTCAATATAAACAACCCTAAAAAATAGTAACTATCAAGGGGAAATGTGGATTTAAAACATTTATTTTTTGATATAGATTTATTTTAATAAATTTATTTAATAACGCTCCCTGTGTTCAATTTATTTATCTATTAAGCTAGATTTTTTTAAAAAAAGGCATTTACTTTCACTATATAATTCTCTTATGGATGAAAGAGCCACGTAGTAATTGAAGTGTCGTATGTAGGACCAAACACATAATGTGAAGCTATGTTAGAAAGAACATAATAACCTCATTCAAAAGCTTCAATGGAAGGGGATTAATTTTTACTTGTTTATAATTGTGAAGGATAGATTTTTCTGCCACATGATTTGGAAAAAAAGGGAAAAGAAATAGCAAATTGAATTGTTTCATGACCTGAATTAAATTAGATTCAACCACCACAATTATTGACTTTTTTGTCTTGTATTAAAAAA
This sequence comes from Viscum album, assembly GCA_963277665.1. Lineage (NCBI taxonomy): Eukaryota > Viridiplantae > Streptophyta > Magnoliopsida > Santalales > Viscaceae > Viscum > Viscum album. Next base: position 73,813,947 of record OY728163.1, on the reverse strand, counting down.
TATAAGAGATATCAGAACATAGGATAAGTATTTTTAAATGTTGGAAACTTTGAAATATAATTCCCATAAATGAAAGAGATATATTTAGAAGTTTTAAAATTAAATTCCTTACATAAATTTTTTATTTCTTGAAAATGAGTGCAAATATGATTTCTTTTATTGATGTTGAGTCCTAGAATCATGCATTGAGTAGACTGATTATTTATTTTCATGAAATGAATAGATTGAAATATATTATATTCCCATTACCAAGAGGATTCTAGACCAAATATTTCCTATTTTTCGAGGAATATTTCATGAGTGATACACAGTTCATGTAAACCTAATAGAATATTACATAATATCTCATTACATCTATGACTAATTTTTTTTTGGAATGATTGAGGCATTTTATAGAAGATTCTATTTATCCCAAGACCCACATACAAATTTATCCTTATTTAGCCCATAGAATCCATCGATGAACTTGTTAGGATTAATCCAAATCACAAGACATTGTTTTTTCTACCCATATATTTTATTTTTCATCATATTTTTCTGAATGCATGAGGGGAGGGGTTTTTCTTGGTGAAAATGGGATGTTGTCCCTTGAGAGGAGAATATATAGTGTTTTCATTGGATTTTGGAGAATTTTAATATTTTCATTCATTATAATTCAATTTTTATCCCTCTTATTGTTTAATATATATATATATATATATTTATATATATGAAGAAAAAAATGGGTTTTTTATTTGCTTGGTGAAAAAATCACCACTGTTTGAACAACCATCTTATAATCGTATCTGGTTAGGTGGTGGATGTGATACTTATCCTAGGGTAGCTTGCAAAAAATAAAAAAGTAATAAATAAAAAAATCGGTTGTTAATTGAGAGAATAAAAAACATCCATTATCAGAATGATGTTTATTATCATATGTGTTTAGGTAGTGGATGTGAGGTTTACTCTAATCATGACTTAATAAAAATGAAAAATAAAGAAAAAAAGTAAATAGACCAACAAGAGAATATCCTTTTCATTATGATTTCATCATCTGTGATCCTTTACTTTACACAATTTGGGTGAGTGAGATGAAATTACATTTTGGTGATGAACATTTTTTTGTTCTGTATTTTGAATATAATGTACAATACCTTATATTTTTCCTCCTCCTTGAAACTTAATTTATTTTTAACATTTTAATCTACCTTCCCTTAGGCATAGAGTCATTTGATCCTTATTTCAAATCTGTCATGATTAATTGTGAATATTTTTCTTTAAGGGGTGGAGAAATTAGATTCAATGAAATAATAGGGTTAAGGGAATGTAGAAGAGGTATGGGAATAAATATAATTAAATTTTTATCTTGAGTGATGAGTATATAAATAAATGGTGAGGTAAATCATAAATGAAATGGATGTTGATTAAATGTTCAAAATTGTATCTAAAAAGGAAAAAATGACTTGAATTTCAATTTATAAATGAAGCATGATTTTTGAGATTTTTTATTGGGTATGCATTGTGAATTTTTAATCTATATTTATAACTTGTTTTTATGAGCATAAAAATTTTAAATTTCCCTTATTGATATATGGACCCTTTGTGTTTTGATGTTGAGATTTTCCTTAAGGACAACTAAATATTTGAGTTTGGGGGTATTTGATATCTCTATTTTATATACATATTTTTTGGCGTTTTTATATTTGTTTACCTTGGATATTAATTTTATTAATATTATATCCCACCCTTATGTGGATTTTGTTTTTATTATTTCTTTGTAACAATATTTGGATCATATGATGGACAATGTAAAAATTGAGGATCAAATAGGCACTTCACGCCGAACCACTTCACGACTCGAAAGAAAATCCTAAATTGAAGAATGAAGACGTGATTTATTGGTTATAAATTGACCAATAAATATATTTAATATTGGATTCCATTGATGTTAGTTGATCCTGGGAGTTAATAATGTCTTGAAAGTAAAGAATCGTAGAAAAATGGAGATTGAAGAACAGAAAAAGCATTTTAAACCTCATGTAAAATCATTACATGATGTGAAGTTCCAAGACATGAATCAATTAAAGGTAGTGGGGAAGAATAATACATCATGTCATGAAACTTTTTTCCCCTAAAAAATACACATTGTGTAAAATTTACATGTCATGTAAATGCCTGACATTGCAGAAAAAAACATTGATTATTATGTATCTTCCAACAAAGACCATATATTTTGACCAATATTTCTGTTAAAAACATATATTTGGACTGAGGAAGCACATTTATAACCTAGAGGCTTATAAATTAAGATTCTATTCAAGGTATTCAAGAATTCCATGCCAATCTTGAGGAACATCCAGTGGGAGGCTTCTGTAGGGTTCCAACACGGAGTTATACATCAATAGTTCTTTTTCTTTTATTACCATTATATAACAATAAAATGATTTTTATTTTAATTAAATAATATTTTTTCCTTCTATATCATTATTTCTTAATATATCTTCTATGGTTTGGGGTTTAATCTTTTTAATTTGATAGTGACTAAAGTATTTAACGATGCATTTTGTATGCATCAAGGAGGTTCATAGTTTTACATTCAATGATAGACGATCATGTGTTGATTTGTGATATTACATTTTATTCTCTATCCTGATAATTAATAAGGTCAATATATAAAGAGATCCAACCCATGCTTACAATCACATCAAATTAATCCAATAGAAGGACTATAATAATTGAAATATGCACAGTCCAATAAATTATTATCAAAGAGGATATTTATATTTGAGTTGAAATTATCAAACCACTAAAATTAATGACCAATAATTTATGGTGTGGTTGTTTGATGTATTTTTAGTGTGATGATGATATAATGGCGTAGTTAGAAAAAGAAATAAATAATACATTCATTTTTTTAAGAGGATGATAAGTGTACCTTTCACCAATTAATTTTCATGACCCATGTAGACGCCGGAAAAGTCCGTTGTTCCCAAACGAAACTCCGGATGCGGAAAGCGAAGTGATATTTGGAGTCGGAAGAACGTTTCGGAGGGCCCGGAGGCCTTGCGCGGAATTTCAGAGGCCCGCGCGCAAAGGTGATGTTCCGCGCGCAAACCCCCCGGGATGCGCGCAATGCGCCGGCCCGGCGCGCAATTTTGCGCGCCGCGGGTCCGCGCGACTCCCTGGCGCGCCGTGCCCGATTCCGCGCCCGCGAGGAGAATTTCGCGCTCGCACCCTGGATTCCGCGCCCGGGGTTGCCTATAAATACAAGGCGACCCCCAACGTTTCAAGGGTTGCTGGAAGTCGAAACGTCTCTCGTGCGCGCAATTCAACCCCTTCCGCGCGCAATGACGAACTTCAGGTAACCTCCTTTCTTTCGCGCAAGAAAGCCTCGGGGTCCGCCTTCGCGCGCAATCCCCGCTGGCTCCTTTCATTTGAATAAACACTCACCCTAAGGTCTTTGCGCGCAAAAGGACCCGTTTGCGCGCAATTGCCCCCGGGGTGCGCGCAATCCGGCCCGATTGCGCGCACCCCCCCTTCTTTCAAGTGGCCATTCGTTAAAGAATGAGTCGTTGCCCCCGCGCGCTATCCGAAGCCCGGTGTGAGCATTCTCAAGCATCCGCGCGCAAGGCGCTGGCCCAATTGCGCGCCAGCCGCCCCGATTGCGCGCTGGCCCGCAGTATTGCGCGCAAAGCTTCCTTTTTGCGCGCAATCTGCCAGGGTCGTCCCCGTTGACCTCCTAAGGGTACCTGCCCGCGTGGCGCCCGATGCTCCTCATCCTGGGTGCCCGCACCGTGCGTTGTCTTCCCGTGCGGCCCTCCAGGTTCGTGCGAAGTGACATACACCCATCGTCCGGCAACCTCTGCCCTGCATGACGTTAAACTGCGCATACGTCCGAGCTACAAGACGTTAAACTGTTCAGCATTCGTCCCGCATGACGTTAAACTGCGCATACGTCCAGTATGACGTTAAACTGCATATGCGTCCAGCATGACGTTAAACTGCACATCCGTCCAAGCTGCACGACGTTAAACTGCCTAGCCCCCATCGTCCGCGCTGCAAGACGTTAAACTGCTAAGTGCTTCGTCCTCAACACATGACGTTAAACTGTACTTCGTCCGGCAAGACGTTAAACCGTCCGCTTCGTCCTCAACACACGACGTTAAACTGTACTTCGTCCGGCAAGACGTTAAACCGTCCGCTTCATCCGATCCCGTGCTCTGCACGCAGGATCTCCCCCGGTTTGGATGTGGCCCCCACCCGCTCGTCTCTGCAGGGATGTCGGGATTGTCCCGCTTTCGGGGCGATTTAATGGGAGTGGCTTTTCCCTACGGGGGCAGGGTATTACAAACCCCTAATTTCTCGTGGGAGGCTGCACATGTGTATCTCCATTGCTCCTCCCCACTGCCGAAGCCAGTAGAGGGTCTGACTGGGATCGAGGTGTCTTCTGCTTTCGGTCCAAGTCCCTTCCAACTGAGTTTTGCAGCATCCGGGCTGCCCCAAGTGCGTAAGTCCTGACAGAATGAACTACGTGGACTTTGATCCCTGTCTCCTATACAGGGTACGTAGGAAGCCTCCCTGAGGTCCAAGCCCACCACCTGGTCGTCCCGGTCGTATTTACGTCGGTTCGTCCATCAGTGGACCCCTCCAGGGTTCACGCTTGCGTTGATTCACCTATGAATCCGCCCCTGTGGAAGACTGCCCGTGTGTATCTCCACGGTGCCTCCCCATAGCCCCCCTTTTCCATTTCCCCTTTTATCGTCCAGCATGACGTGAAACTGTGATCCACCCGGCCGTTCCATCCCCCTCTGTGCGAGGTGGTTCGGTTCAATCCTCTGCCCGGCGGCCTAGACCTCTTCGTGAGTCGGCTTGCCGACGTCCAGCATGACGTTAAACTGTATGCCCGAACTACGTTGACTTTGATCCGTGTTAACGCGCGGTACGTAGGAAGCCCCTCTGGGGTCCAAGCTCTTCACTTCATCATCCATCCTGATCCTTACCCGGGCCGCCACATCCCGGTGGGGTCATGCCACTTCACTCCACTCCACATCATTTGGGAAGCCGCCCATGTGCTGGCCCCAGCGTCGGAGGTTCCCCGCAAGGGGTTCTGTCATCTGATCCGCTTTTCGTGTTGATCGGTCCGATGCCGTCCCCGCTGGACGTTAAACTCGCGGCATACCCCGTGTTAAACATGGGAAGCTGAGGAAAACCTCAGGTGACACAGTTCCCCGCACCTAGTACGGGATGCCTCAGGCCATCATGCCTTCGAGAAGCCCTATTAGGGACGGAAGACAGATGTGCAGAGCCGCAGTGTTACGACATGCCCCCAGCACCCAGAGCCACCCGGCCTTCTCACCGCAGGTTGCTGCCCCGCCCAGACTCCTTGGAGCGTCCGGGCGGAAGCAGCGTAATTAACCGGTGTCCATGAAGATATGGCGCCGGGAACGAGATTCACGAACATTCTTAAGTCTATGAGGGAGACCCGGATTAGGCGACGAGTTCCAAGGAGACGTCCAAGGAAGGAGGAGCCGACATCCCATCATCCCGGTTTCGATCAAGGAGCAGACGCCCCTGAATAAGGGACGAATGCCGCCCGCCCTTGGAAAGCGGGACTGCGGGACCACAAGCCGCGCGCCCATCCCCTCGGGTTGACGGGTGCACGCGCGAACGCGTCCTGGCGGAACAGCGTAACCCGACGCACATCCGCACCGAAACAGAAAAATGGTGAACCCGACGTGAATCTCTTCTCCTCAATACGAAGACCGATGGCTTTCAGAGGTGTTGGAAGACCGGCGTGTTGCCCGGCCAAGCATTCAGTCTTACCCGCCAGGGGCTGGGGAAGTGAAATCGGGCACTCCGTCTCGCAACGTCGAGGGCCTGGGTTCCCCCCACGGAAGGCGTCGTGGCGCTAATGGTTGGTTGTCGATTCCTTTTTCCTGTCAGTATTAATGGGTCATTCTCCCTGCTTTCAGAAATCAGGTCGCCCGATCCAGTGCCCGATCGCCACCCGCCCACTGGCGCAGGGACAGGGGAAACACCGACGCGGCTACTCCGCGCGGTCCCGCCCGTTCCGCAGCCGTCCCAGCAGCCGCAATTGCGGGACGACCACGCCCTCTCTCCCCCTCGGAGGTCATCCAGAGAAGGGTGATCAACACCCTGGTGCGGAGATACGAGGAAGAGGGAGTCATCCCCACTAGGGAAATGGCTCACCTAGACCTTGAGGAGGCTGCGCCTCGCCACCACCGCCGCCCCCGAGGGCCGCGCAGGGAGGCACCGCTGCCTACCTCAACGTCCAACCGCTTCGGGAGCTTATCCCCGGAGCGCTCTGACAGTTCCCTTCCCTACGCGGATGAGGTGGAAGAGGCCCGGGATCACCCTATCCGGGATTCGCTCCAGGGATCTTCGGTAAGGACTCCCGCCAGGCCACGGCGACACCGCCGCCAGGCCTCTCCAGTCGAAGAGCGGGCTCTCCACCTGCCCGCGCCGCTCATCCCGGCTCGTCTGTCTCGACGCCAACGTCGGGCACGAGCGGAAGAGGATGCCCACCTTGGGGCTCTGGCAACAGCGGCCGCATTGGCCCAAGCCACTGCTGGCTCCAGTCGCCAGGCCTCTGCGCATCCTGAGCGGGGGAACTCCTATTCCCGACCTGGATCGAGGCCCCGACCGCCCCAAAGGCAGGTGGGGTCGACTCTCCCGGTTGCTGGCACTGGCAGTAGCCACCGCGGACCACCTCGCGGTAGCGCTATTCACCGGCAGGATCTACTCTGTGTGGCCGATCCAGGAGGCATGGGTCATCCCACCTTCCGATCCCGGCCCGGAGTCCTGCCCGGAATCATCTCTCCCCGCGTCCCCTTCGATATCTGTCCCGGTGCCCTTCGCACCTCGGTTCTCAGTCCTCTCGGCCCCAGCACCAGTGCGGCCGGAGGACGCCAGGACAGAGATCAGCCCTGCCCCGAAGAACCACCCAGGGGCAGGAAGGCAAGGCGTCGACGCCGAGGGAAGAATGTTGCGGAGTTCCGGACAGAGATCCGACCGGTTTGCTTCTCTGACTCAGAGGCGGAGTACGATTCGGCGACAGAGCCCCTTCCCCAATCCCGCCAGTCAAGGGCAGGGATAGGAATGCGGCACGTCAGCCTCGTGCTCCCCGAGAGCGAGATCGATGTGATCCCCGCGTCTCTCCGAAGGTATATCCGGAGTAACGAGGGCCTGGTAGACCCCCAGGGATCAAACTTGCGGTTGGTACCGGCCCCTCCGGAAGTGCCTTCCGTCTCGGTCGGAGAAGCCGGAGACTTTTTCTGGGGACCGACGGTCGAACCACGATCTGGTGCGCCCTCGGCGAGCACCGATGCTACGGCAGGATGTTCGCTCGCCGGCCCGTCCTATCGTGATGTGGTAGCCAGGCCACCGCCACCCTCAGGGGGAGGTCCGGGATATGGAGGCCAATCGGCCTGCTCGCCGTATTCACCGCCGGCCAGCCCGTCGGCCCGGCGGCCCGCCTCGGCACCACTACCAGTTCCTCGTCCGTTCCCAGCCATTGAAGAGGACCAAGGAGATCTGAGTCTCGAGTTTGAGTCGTGGAGCTTCTGGACCGTCCTTGCAGAGGGCCACTTCCCTGAGAAGTTTTGGCCAGTCGCAGGACTGGGCTTTGATGCACCCGAATCGCTCACCCCGGATGAGTTCGAGTGCTTCCGCCGAACTCTCCGGGAGACTCACTCCCGTCTTCATTGCCTACAAATGCCATACCCCGGGAGTCAAGCGCACCTGGAGGATATTGGTGAGCAGTGCCGTCAAATTGACCTGGCCATGCTCCCCGCGGTTCGGCACCCCGGGTCATTTGGGCACCACGAGGCCCTCCAACAACGATGCGTTGAGTGTTTTCAAGTACTCCGCAATGTTATCGAGGAAGCCACTCCCCACGTGTATATCCGTGGATGGGGGCAGTACGCTGCCCTACGCTTCAGTGTGATCTGCCGACAGCCCGATTCGCTGGGTGGCCCTGAGGGTATATCCCCAGGGACAGGAACGGTCAATATGGCTGACCTGTCGGGAGAGGGGAACGACTTGGAACTTCTCGACGGGGGCTTCCCCCCCGAAGACAAGCCGTCGTCAGATCCATCAGTGAGAGTTACTCGTCATCAGAGAAACCTCCTGGGGCTCCCCGCACCCACTGAAGCACTGACGTTGAGCCGGAACGTCAGCAAAGGAAAAGAGCACAGCGAGGCTATAAGGCCCGCCGACCCATCTGCCTCCATGCAGAGGGCAGAGGAGGATCCCGAGAAGGCTACGCTACGTCAGCAGCTCGCCGAACAGAAGAGGCTGGTTGACCAGCTCCTCGCCGAGCGCGCTGCAGAACGGCGGCCTGACTATGGTGATCCTAGGCCAGGACAGCAGGGACCGGAACAACCGCTCCTTGATGAGACTCTCCCGGGCAACCGTGATCATGCCGTGTTCGCCGACAGGAGAGAGGTCATTGCCTATGGCAAGAGGGCGCGGTATGTTTCGCCACACCCTCCCGAGCGGCGAGACTACTTGAGGGACCCCGCTCGGATTCCTCCCGCTGCCCCAAGGGCCGCTCCGCCAGCCATCCCACGAGCTGCCGAGTTCGACGACCCGGTCGACGACCCGGTTGAAGGGCCGTGCAATGCGCTCGTGGTTAGAGATCCTCGCCAGGACTGGAACCCATGTCCGGACGATCCGATGGCGGCGCTCATTGCCCGCTTGGAAGCCTTGGAGACTCGGCAGGTGGCGATCCCACCGGACGACAAGCCCTACCCAGCATGGGTGGATGACATGCCGGCGCCTCCGGGATTCGGGAATCCCACTTTCGCCCCCTTCAATGGGACTGGAGATCCGCCACAGCATTTGGCCCACTTCAACTCGAGGTGCGGGCCTATGTTGGGGACTCCGGCGCAGCAGGAGGCCGCTAAGCTTCGTTGCTTTGTCCAGACACTGGAAGGGCCAGCATTTGTCTGGTACAGCCAGCTTCCCGTCGGGTCGATAACTAGCTGGGAGGACCTTCGTAGACAATTCCTCTACCAGTTCAGTTCCACGACCCGGAAGACGAGTATCGCAGACCTCTTCAAGTGCAAGCAGAGGCCTGATGAGCGAGTCGCGGACTTCGTCGCCCGATGGAAGGGTCTCACGTATTCCCTTGACATGCCATTGACTCAGGAGCAGTTGCTGACAATGTGCGTCGGGAACGTCAAGACCGAGCTGGTCCCTTCCCTGATCACTCAGAATTACCCCGGAGGGTTCAGGGACTTCTCAGACAAAGCTCAACGTCTTGAGGAAGCCCTGCAACAGGCCAGCCAGGCACACCCGCTGCCTCCTATGATTCCTGCAAGGAGAGTCAGCAGGGCTAAGCCCGCTGCTGTGGCCCAGATAGAGGCTCCCAGGCCGTTGGAGCTGCTGCCGGTGAGGCCAGCTCCACCGCCTCACAGGAATCCGCCTCCACGGGCTCAGTTCCCGGCCCAGCAGCGGCAGCCTCAGAACCGGCCGGCCCCTCCACGTAATGTACCGCCACAACCCAGGCGAGATAATCAGGGTCCACCTCCTCGGCAGGCCCCTCCAGCCCCTCGTCAAGACCGCGCTCCCAGGGGCCCGCGACACCTGACGTACTCATTCCATGAGGATCAGGTCCCCGGTTATTTCCGGAGCGCCCTGGAGCAGAGGATTGTGCGACTGCCTGAGTGTTGGAAGCCAGAGGAGGCACATCTCACGGATAACCCCCGCTACTGCCCTTACCATCGAGCCCTGGGACACACCATCCAGCGGTGCTATGTGTTCAAGGACTGGCTCCAAGACCAGATTAACAACAATGTAATCAGGTTGGGCCCAGCTCCAGCACAAGTGGCGGGCGTCTTCGTGGGATCAGATGACGATAGTGGCAACGAGGACGAATGGCAGCTGGTCTCCGACCGCGGGTCCCAGAAGTATAATAACTGGATGGCCCGCAAGACGACCATTCGCGCCCGGGGAATCATCCGTGCGCGCTTGAATCAGCCTGAGCCCCCAGAATCTGCGGGTGCTGCTTCGGCGTCGTCGTCCCAGCCTGCCTCTTCCAAAAAGAGCAAACGGCGGCATCGCAAGAAGGAAGAGCGCGCCCCGCCAGTTCCGCCACTATCCCGTACTCTCGGCGATTTCATGCCCCCGGAGATGGGGGTCCCTCCTCGGATCCGCCCGGTGGTGGATGATTCGTCCGATGAAAGTGTTGGGTACGCTTCGGTTAATACCGCCGAGCTGGTAAATCTCTTTTCGGTTCCCGACATTGAAGAACACCAGGTGGACCTCCCTAGTGTCCCCGGTCGTCGCCACCGTCGGAAGAACCGCAGCAGCAGGAGTCGCCGGGGCACAGCCGTCGGTACCTCCGGCCAGGCCGTGCACGCCACTGAGACTAGGCAGCAGGCTCAAGATCGAGCTCAACGTGCGCAGGCTCCCCATCCGGGGATGACGGATTCGCCTCCGCCACTGTTTGTGGTGTGGGACCAGGCAGAACCGCCTCAGCCGCGTCGCGACCAGCTCCGCCCTGCCACAAGTCCATCCCGACCTCCTGACTCCAGTACGGTGACCATTTCCCGGACTGCGACCAGTGAACAGCGAGATGCGCCAAGTACCAGTCGGTCGCCGATCCAACCGGCAAGGCCCGTCATGCCACCAACCGCAGAGCAACCTCCTGCAACCAGGAACTCGCGCTTGGCCAAAAAGTATGATGTCCTGAAGCACTTGGCCGACATCCCAGCAAGGCTCTCCATCCTTGAGGCTCTGCGCATGTCATCTGAGATGCGCGAGGCACTCGCTGAAGCCCTGAAGAGCCCCCTCCAGTTTGAGACAGAGGTTGCGGCTGCAGAGGCCTTTCACGCCGAAACGATCGAGGACGCCGAATGTCAGGCAGTTATCTCGTTCTCTGGTAAGGATGAAGACCCTCCTATACAGGGACACATTCGTCCGCTGTATGTCACTGGCCAGTTCAACGGCCTTGAAGTCCGGCGTTGTCTTGTCGACACGGGGTCCGGGATTAACCTGATTCCAACTCGGACGCTCCGGAGATTGGGGTTGTCTGAGGATGACTTGATTCCCTCCGACCTCAGGATCCAGGGGTACGACCGCACCGAGCAAACCCCGGTCGGCAAGATACGTTTGAAGACCCATTTCGGTGACTTGGTTGCCAACACCGAATTCATGGTAGTCTCTCAGGACACTGCGTATAACGCATTGATGGGCAGGCCATGGCTTCACCTTCACGCGGCGGTTCCCTCGTCATACCACCAATGCCTCAAATACTCCCTTAATGGTCGAGTAGGCGTGCTTCAAGGAGATGCCTCTCCTTTTGCCTCATGTGAAGCCCGTTACCTGGACGCGGACTATTACAAGAGCAAGGATAAGCAGATCCTGGCAGGTGAGGTTGAGCCTGTCGCTGTTGCGAGCGATCCCTGGGCAGGTCTGGATGACGCTTACGTCCTCCCGATTCACCGGTTGGACGTCGCCATGGTCTTGACGGTCCGCGAGTCTCCTGATGAGACGGCCGCGACCGCCCGCGCCAGCACCAGTGGCCCAGCAGGACCTGGTAGCCCCAATGCAGTTGCCAACGCAATCTCTCCCGTGGACGATCCCTCCCCGAGTGGAGAGGACGTGGAAGATGCACCCCCAGCCTTTGAGGAGGGCGTCCCCGCCACGGTCGATGAGTTAATACAGGTGAACCTTGGAACCGAAGCCGATCCAAGACCCACGTTGGTCAGTGCCGCCATGCCCTCTGAGGAGCAGTAGCAGTACGTGGACTTTCTCAGGCAGCACCGTGATGTATTCGCTTGGGGCTATGACGAGATGCCGGGGCTAGATCCTCAGGTAGCCGTCCACCGCCTTGGTCTCCCGGCGAACCATCGCGGGTTCAAGCAGCCTCCCAGGAAGATGCACCCATCCCATGGTGCCATGGTTGAGGCCGAAGTTGACAAGCTTATCAAAGCCAACTTCGTGAGGGAAGTTCAGTACCCCAAATGGCTGGCCAACATTGTGCTGGTCAGGAAGAAGAACGGGCAGATTAGAGTCTGCATCGACTTCCGCGATCTCAACCGCCACTGTCCGAAGGATGATTTTCCCCTTCCAGTGACAGAGCTGTTGATTGATGCCACGGCAGGGTTCCAAGCCCTCTCCTTCATGGATGGATACTCCGGATACAACCAAATTCGGATGGCCCCTGAGGATGAGGAGTTCACTGCCTTCAGGGCCCCCCAAGGTACCTTTTGCTACCGGGTCATGCCCTTCGGCCTGAAGAATGCAGGTGCCACCTACCAACGGGCGATGCACCGCATATTCAAGCCAATCCTCGGCACACTGGTGGAATGCTACGTCGACGACTTGGTTGTCAAATCGCGCCAGCGTCAGGACCATCTCAAAGATCTTGAGAAAGTGTTCAGCTTCCTCCGGTCTCGCTGCCTGAAGATGAACCCGTTGAAGTGTGCCTTTGGGGTCACCTCCGGAAAGTTCCTTGGATTTGTGGTAAGATACCGGGGTATTGAGATCGACCCAGAGAAAATCAGGGCGATTAGCCAGATGCCTCCCCCGGGTACCGTCCGGGAACTGCAAGGGTTCCAAGGCCACTTAGCCTATATACGCCGATTCATTGCGAATCTGGCCGGCAAGTGTAATCCCTTTTCTCAGCTTATGAAGAAAGGTGCCACCTATGTATGGGATAAAGAGTGTCAGACCGCTTTCGAGGAAATCAAGCAGTACCTGCTTCAACCTCCGGTCCTGATGCCGCCCGTATCCGGAAAGCCGCTGGTCCTTTATGTGACCGCCCTGGAACGGTCCCTGGGTGCCCTTCTCGCCCAGAAGAACAATGAGGGAACAGAGAATAGCCTCTATTACCTCAGTCGCATGCTCCTCGATGCGGAGGTTAGGTATTCCCCCATCGAGAAGAGCTGCCTGGCGCTCGTATTTGCCGTACAGAAATTACGGCACTACTTGCAGCACCATGAGGTACAGTTGGTTTCTCGGGTAGACCCGTTGAAATATATCCTGAGCCGACCTATGTTGACTGGCCGTCTAGCGCGGTGGGCTGTGATTCTCCAGCAGTTCGACATCAGGTATGTGTCTCAGAAGGCCATCAAAGGGCAGGCATTGGCAGACTTTCTGGCCGCTCACCCGACCTCCGCGGATCAGCCGCTGGATCTAGGCTTTCCTGATGAGACCATTCTCTCGGTTGATCGAGCCGATCCATGCTGGCAGATGCACTTTGACGGTGCCTCCCGGAGCCCCACCGGTAGAAGACTCGATAATCCTAAGCTCAATAGAGTGGGCTTGGGCATCGTCTTCATTACCCCGGAGCGAGCCGTGCTGCCATACTCTTTCCTGTTGTCAGAGGGCTGTACCAACAATGAGGCGGAATACCATGCCCTCATCACCGGCCTCGAGTTGGCTCTCGAGATCGACGTGCCCCGTCTGTGCGTGAAAGGGGACTCCGAGCTGGTCGTTAAGCAGATCAATGGCGACTACGTTGTCAGGAAGCCGGAACTTGTGCCATTGTTGGAGTGCACCCTTCTTCTGATGGCCCGGTTCCCTTCTCGGCCGGAAATTGTCCATGTTCCCCGGTCGCGGAACGGTCGAGCAGATGCTTTGGCCAGCCTGGCTGCGTCACTTGCGGAACCTGAACAGGACAACCTGATCGTCCGCGTGACGCGCCGCAGGCTCATCGCTCCCGTTGTCCTGGAAGAAGATTGCGGCCCGTTGGTAAGTAACCTCACCACGGTTGCCCCTATGCCCGGAGCCCCGAGTACCCCAGATATAGCAGTCGAATCAGCCCGTGATTGGAGGGCGCCTTTGGTTGAGTACCTCCAACATGGCATTCTTCCGTCAGATCGGGCCGAGCGCGAGCGAGTTCGACGCCGCGCATCGCAGTTCGTCCTCCAGAGCAGTCCCGGCCTGGAGCAGATCCTCTACAAACGCGGATTTGATGGTGTTCTCCTCCGTTGCCTTCAGGGAGTTGAGATCCCACGAGTCATGCAAGAGGTTCATGCTGGTTCATGCGGCGCCCACCAGACTGGGCCGAAGCTGTCCCACCAGATTCGGAGGTTGGGATACTTCTGGCCCTCTATGATCCATGACTGCATCGAGTACGCCAGGAGGTGCCATGCGTGCCAGGTTCAAGCGAACTTTGTGCATCGGCCGCCGGAGCCTCTCCATACCACAAGGTATTCCTGGCCCTTTGCAGTCTGGGGACTGGACGTTGTGGGACCTTACCCGCCGGCGACAGCTCGCCAGTGCCGGTTCATTCTGACCGCCACGGACTTCTTCTCCAAATGGGCAGAAGCGATTCCGCTCAGAGAGGTCAAATCCTGTTCGATCGCTGACTTCGTGACCTCCAACATCATCTATCGATTTGGAGTGCCTCACGCTATCCTCACGGATAACGGAACCAATTTCCGAGCAGCCGAGTTGAAGAAGTTGTACGCCAAGTATAACATCCGCTCGAACCATACATCTCGCTATCATGCGCAGGCGAATGGACAGATCGAGGCGTTTAACAAAACCCTCTCTAACATTCTGCAAAAGATTGTTGGTCAGAACAAGAAGAGTTGGCCGGACAAGCTCCCCAACGCCCTCTGGGCTTATCGGACGACGACTCGCAATTCCACCCAGATGACCCCTTATTCCCTGGTGTATGGAGCTGAGGCCGTCCTGCCCATCGAGATCCAGTTACCGTCCTTGCGCACTGCGGTCTACGACCAGCAAGCGCCGGACAGAGTTGCTGAAGCCCGTCTAGTCGAGTTGGAAGCACTGGATGAGAATAGACTTCGCGCTTTGCACAACTTGGAGAGGCATCAAAGCAGAATGGCTCGAGCTTTCAATAAGAAGGTTCGCCTCTGCTCCTTCCTGCAGGGTGAGCTAGTGCTAGCCCTAAGAGCACCGATGATCCCCGGCAGGAAGCCGCCCAAGTTGGAGCCCAAGTGGGAGGGACCTTTTGTTGTCCACAAGGTCTATCCCAATGGCGCGTACTCCCTAGCGACTATGGATGGTGAGCGTGTCACTCCTCCCACCAACGCTAGGTTCCTCAAGCAATACTTTGCCTGAGTGTGCGCTTCGTCCTGCATGACGCTAAACTGCGCTTCGTCCTGCATGACGCTAAACTGCGCTTCGTCCTGCATGACGCTAAACTGCGCTTCGTCCTGCATGACGCTAAACTGCGCTTCGTCCTGCATGACGCTAAACTGCGCTTCGTCCTGCATGACGCTAAACTGCGCTTCGTCCCGCATGACGCTAAACTGCACTACGTCCGAGCTACAAGATGTTAAACTGTTCAGCATTCGTCCTGCATGACGTAAAACTGCCACTCAAGAACTACGTATGGCTTGATTCCCATCCTTATGGGATACGTAGGACCGCCTGAACCCTCGCGTTTCAGGCCCAGCCCCATCCTTCGGGAATTTCCATCCCATCTCGGGCCCTTGGCCCAGTTGCCCCCGGGTGTGCGGCGTATGGTGTGAGTGCGGGGCTATGCCCTCATTCACGTCGGTTTGCTCGTCACGCTGTACGCCCCCCCACGTTTGGGGATGCCTTCTGCTCCCCCCTTCTTTTTTCCTTATCGTCCTGCATGACGTTAAACTGCACTTCAAGAACTACGTATGGATTGATTCCCATCCTTATGGGATACGTAGGACCGCCTAGACATTCATGTTTCAGGCCCAGCCCCATTTCCTGGGAATCTCTATCCCGCGTTGGGCCTCTGGCCCCCAGTTCCCCTCCTTTTTGTGCGAGGCGTATCGCGTGAGCGGGGGATTACGTCCTCATTCACGTCGGTCTACTGGCCGCGCCGTACGCCTCCCCCATGTGTGGGACTACCTCACACCCCTCATCGTCCTGCATGACGTTAAACTGCCTTTCCAGAACTACGTATGGCTTGATTCCCATCCTTATGGGATACGTAGGACCGCCTGGACGCTTGTGTCTCAGGTCCAGCCCCGTCTCTTGGTTGATCACGGGGATCTGCCCCCCTTCGGTTGCTCTCAGGGTGAGTCCTCCGACCCTTTCCGGAGATCTGTTAACATGTTTTGGGTGCTTCGGTCTATGACTCGTAGTGTCAGATTCAATCCCGACAAGTCCTGTGTTGCTTGTCAGGCCCCGCGCTTCCTCTTGTTCGAGCCTTCACTCAAAGGGATCCTCGTTAGCGGTTTGGGTACGATGCCTCAGTGCTCTCCCACCGCTCCGGGTCGATTTACCGGCGGGTTTTGGGCCGCAATTCGATATGAATCCTGCGATTGAGCGGTTGATGCTCGTTTTGCTTGCCCCGTCTTAGGCTGACGCGATCGGATGTTGTGTTGCGAATGCGTCAGCAACGTCCTTGATCGCCATGTCAGCTCTCTCAGGCTCTGAACATTTGTTGCGCAGTCCTCATCACACTCCGCCTTTGTGCGTTGTAGTGGAATCTTGACACTCTCTTCATACTGACCTCCGGTACGCCTCTACACGTTAGGCAGACCAACCAGGGTAATGATGTCGTTCGAGGCTCCCATGATCTGAGCACCAAGGATATATGCGGATGTTCTCCCCAAGGGCCATGCGTAGCTGGACCCTCGTCCCCATAAGGAGGAGGGAGTCGCCCGAACAATTGCGTTCTGGGCCCAGTATATCCGGAGGCTAGCATCTCTGCCCCTCGGGTGATGGACATATGCAGACCCCTATCCCAAGACTCTTCTCCTGGAATCGTGCGTGACCGCAGGGCTGGGTATGTTCCCACCTCCGCCGTGTCCGCCGTACCGCAATAAGCGGATTCCTCCATGGTCCGAACCACACGACCTTAAACTGTGTTGTCTGGTCCTACCACACGACCGTAAACTGTGATCGTCTTGGCCGCCCGACGAGAAACGGCACTGCATCGTGATGTCCTCCTCAGGGGACACTCATGTTGGGCGCTGGTTAATGACCACGCCATTCATCAATGCCTTCCGTGGCTTGATTATTGTGGCGACGCCAGAGATTTCTCAATCACGGGCATGTCGCCGCACAAAGAAAAACCATTCATCTTTAAGGACAAACAAGAAATATCAAATGCCGCTCCTTTTGTGTGCGAGGGTCAGACCCGCACTCTTCCCCGCGCTGGTGCCCGATTGTGTTGCACCGCGCTTCAAGAACTACGTGCGGCTTGATTCCCATCCTTATGGGATACGTAGGAACGCCCGGATGTTTGAAACTTCGGGTCCAGCCCCCCACCTCTTAGAGATTCCCCCTTCTCTGGGGAATCCGCCGCCTTCAGGTCACCCTCAAGGCGTGTTCCCCGACCCCTTGTCGTGGTCCACCGGTGTCGAGAGTACTCTGGTTTATTGCCAGGAGGGTCAGGATCCGCTTGGTCAGGTTTCCTCCACTTTTCAGGCTTCGTGCTCCCTTTCATTCGGACCCATCGTCTACGCCCTGGGTGGAGCCCCCGTGAACGGTTCGGACACAATGCCTCAGTGCTCTCCCACCGACTCGGGCCGGTACCCCCAATGGCCTCGGGCAGCAAATCGATATGAATCCTGCGATTGAGCGGTCGATGCTCGTTTGCTGCCTCATTACACCAACGGTTAGTGCGATATTGATGCTGCTTTTCCGCCACGGTCGGCAGTACTCCCATATCGTTGCGCCGGTGCCCCCAGTCCTTGAGTGAATGGCCGCATGATTCACATTTTCCACCTCCCATTCTAACCAGGCGAAACCTCGACACTCTTGACACTATCCCTCAGTGCATCTTCGCATATCCAGGGGATATGACCACGATGTGGCGTGCTTTGAGTCTTTCTGGTCCGAGCTCTAAGACCTTAAACTCAGATCTCTCCTTATGGTCCGAGCTCTAAGACCTTAAACTAAGATCCCCCCTTATGGTCCGAGCTCTAAGACCTTAAACTAAGATCTCTCCTTATGGTCCGAGCTCTAAGACCTTAAACTAAGATCTCTCCTTATGGTCCGAGCTCTAAGACCTTAAACTAAGATCCCCCCTTATGGTCCGAGCTCTAAGACCTTAAACTAAGATCTCTCCTTATGGTCCGAGCTCTAAGACCTTAAACTAAGATCTCTCCTTATGGTCCGAGCTCTAAGACCTTAAACTAAGATCTCCCCTTATGGTCCGAGTTCTAAGACCTTAAACTAAGATCCTCTAGCCCTTATGGTCCGAGCTCTAAGACCTTAAACTAAGATCCTCTAGCCCTTATGGTCCGAGCTCTAAGACCTTAAACTAAGATCCTCTAGCCCATATGGTCCGAGCTCTAAGACCTTAAACTAAGATCCTCTAGCCCTATGGTCCGAGCTCTAAGACCTTAAACTAAGATCCTCCACCTTTATGGTCCGAGCTCTAAGACCTTAAACTAAGATCCAGCCCTTATGGTCCGAGCTCTAAGACCCTAAACTAAGATCTACCCTAAACGGGATTCTACGTCCTGCATGACGTTAAACTGCACTCACAGAACTACGTGTGGCTTGATCTCCAGCCTGATGGAGTACGTAGGAACGCCCGGGCATTTCGACTCGGGTCCAGCCTCAGGGATTGTTAAGTCCCGCCCCTCCTCGTCGCCGGCCGTCTGGCCTGACTTCAGGTAGAGTGGTGCAGTTGTGATATTCTCCCCGATTCAGCTCGGGATGCCCCATCGCAAGGATGGGAAGCGACGGTTTCCTCGTCAGAGAGGTGCTGTCTGAGAATTGAGGTGACTCACGGCCAGATTAGTGCATCCGCCTAATACGCTTCCCCCACGGTGGCGCAATTTTGAGAGCGTTGGATTCTGTCCGAACAAATCGTCACTTCGCCCCACGCTTCGCATGCCCTGTTGATCTGGATTTTCCACCCTTGTGTCTGAAGGAACCCCAAAGCGGTATTCATGATGACATGTGGTCCGCCTCCTGCAATATGAATGATGGCCTTTTTCGGTCCGTCTATTGCAGTTGTTATGGTCGATCCACTGTCCGCCTACCGTCTTGGGCATTTCCTGGAAGGCCGACCGTTGTGGATGTCTGGATTCGGGACACGCGATTCACCCTTTCTCGTTTCCCTATGTTCGGATAAAATCTCAACGCCCCTAGCGTTGTCCCGCTCGTGTGTTGGAACAAGTTGGGGGATGATACATTGGTTAGGTCTGAGGTCTCCTTTCCTAGGAATGACCTCCCTCTTTTCTCCAGAAACCCAGGCCCAATTATGGATGCCTGATGCTTGGTTAACACTCCCGCAAGACAACGAATTGTGGTTGAGCATATTAAACCAAAAGACGCAGATAAATATGGCGATTCATACAAGTGGATCAAAATATTAAGTAGCGGAAGCAAATGTTCTAGGAATGGCAAAAAACAGCCCTTAGGGATTAGCGTGCTGAATGAGTCTTTCTAATGCCGCTACCCTTTGGCTGGTGGCCTCCAGAGCTGCTTCTCGTTCTCTGCGTGCCCTCTCCTCATCGGCGGTCGCAGCACGCAGTTCGTCGATCCTGACCTGTGCACGCTCCCGCTCGACTTGGAGTGTGACCATCTGTTGGCCCGCCTCCGTCAGCTGTACCTGAGCGTCGACCAGTTGTGCCGATAGTTGCTCCACAAGCTCGGTACATGCTGCGACGAAGGCCTCCTTCTCTGCCGCCTGCCCTTCGAGGCGCCGGACTTCCTCCTCTGCCGCGATGAGCGCCTGCGTGCTCTCTGACATGTCCCGACTTTGTGCGACGTCGGCACGCCGGCGGCTCTCGCGCATCTTCTCGGCCATGAAATCACGGACCGTCAGATGAAGGCGTTGAGCATCAGCTCCCCCGGCACACAGGAAGCGCAGCCAGGTCTGAAGTGATCCCATGCGCCCCAGCCATTCCGATGGGTCTCGCTTGAGGAAGCGCTGGATGCACTTCCACCCCCTGCGTCGCGTTACCCGGCTATCCTCGACCGCCTCCGCGTCCGAGTCATCCATCTCCTCGGGGTCGGCAGGCCGGTAAGCAGGGAAGGCAGCCAGCAGGTCTGCTGCAGGGTCCGCCCCTGGGAGGTCCTCACGAGGGATAGGTTCCCCAACATCCGGGCAACCTTCTTCTCTCTCCCCAGCGGCGCTGACACCCTCGTCAGCCCCCAACCTCTCTCCGGGGCCGCGCTGCGCGGAAAGCCAGAGTACGGAACGCGGGACCCAGCGCCCCTATTTATAGGCGAGGCCGGGGCCGCGCTGCGCGGAAAGCGCTTTGCGCGACCGCAGCGGCGAATTTCGCGACCGGCGCCCCTTGTTTGCGCGCCTAAGTCCCGCGCCGCCCAGGACTTCGGCATTCCGGCGTCTCCCTCGGAACCCGATCGTTGCGACCTCTCGCCGATCAGATTCCGAGGGGGGGCTTTTGTAGACGCCGGAAAAGTCCGTTGTTCCCAAACAAAACTCCGGATGCGGAAAGCGAAGTGATATTTGGAGTCGGAAGAACGTTTCGGAGGGCCCGGAGGCCTTGCGCGGAATTTCAGAGGCCCGCGCGCAAAGGTGATGTTCCGCGCGCAAACCCCCCGGGATGCGCGCAATGCGCCGGCCCGGCGCGCAATTTTGCGCGCCGCGGGTCCGCGCGACTCCCTGGCGCGCCGTGCCCGATTCCGCGCCCGCGAGGAGAATTTCGCGCTCGCACCCTGGATTCCGCGCCTGGGGTTGCCTATAAATACAAGGCGACCCCCAACGTTTCAAGGGTTGCTGGAAGTCGAAACGTCTCTCGTGCGCGCAATTCAACCCCTTCCGCGCGCAATGACGAACTTCAGGTAACCTCCTTTCTTTCGCGCAAGAAAGCCTCGGGGTCCGCCTTCGCGCGCAATCCCCGCTGGCTCCTTTCATTTGAATAAACACTCACCCTAAGGTCTTTGCGCGCAAAAGGACCCGTTTGCGCGCAATTGCCCCCGGGGTGCGCGCAATCCGGCCCGATTGCGCGCACCCCCCCTTCTTTCAAGTGGCCATTCGTTAAAGAATGAGCCGTTGCCCCCGCGCGCTATCCGAAGCCCGGTGTGAGCATTCTCAAGCATCCGCGCGCAAGGCGCTGGCCCAATTGCGCGCCAGCCGCCCTGATTGCGCGCTGGCCCGCAGTATTGCGCGCAAAGCTTCCTTTTTGCGCGCAATCTGCCAGGGTCGTCCCCGTTGACCTCCTAAGGGTACCTGCCCGCGTGGCGCCCGATGCTCCTCATCCTGGGTGCCCGCACCGTGCGTTGTCTTCCCGTGCGGCCCTCCAGGTTCGTGCGAAGTAACATACACCCATCGTCCGGCAACCTCTGCCCTGCATGACGTTAAACTGCGCATACGTCCGAGCTACAAGACGTTAAACTGTTCAGCATTCGTCCCGCATGACGTTAAACTGCGCATACGTCCAGTATGACGTTAAACTGCATATGCGTCCAGCATGACGTTAAACTGCACATCCGTCCAAGCTGCACGATGTTAAACTGCCTAGCCCCCATCGTCCGCGCTGCAAGACGTTAAACTGCCAAGTGCTTCGTCCTCAACACATGACGTTAAACTGTACTTCGTCCGGCAAGACGTTAAACCGTCCGCTTCGTCCTCAACACACGACGTTAAACTGTACTTCGTCCGGAAAGACGTTAAACCGTCCGCTTCATCCGATCCCGTGCTCTGCATGCAGGATCTCCCCCGGTTTGGATGTGGCCCCCACCCGCTCGTCTCTGCAGGGATGTCGGGATTGTCCCGCTTTCGGGGCGATTTAATGGGAGTGGCTTTTCCCTACGGGGGCAGGGTATTACAAACCCCTAATTTCTCGTGGGAGGCTGCACATGTGTATCTCCATTGCGCCTCCCCACTGCCGAAGCCAGTAGAGGGTCTGACTGGGATCGAGGTGTCTTCTGATTTCGGTCCAAGTCCCTTCCAACTGAGTTTTGCAGCATCCGGGCTGCCCCAAGTGCGTAAGTCCTGACAGAATGAACTACGTGGACTTTGATCCCTGTCTCCTATACAGGGTACGTAGGAAGCCTCCCTGAGGTCCAAGCCCACCACCTGGTCGTCCCGGTCGTATTTACGTCGGTTCGTCCATCAGTGGACCCCTCCAGGGTTCACGCTTGCGTTGATTCACCTATGAATCCGCCCCTGTGGAAGACTGCCCGTGTGTATCTCCACGGTGCCTCCCCACAGCCCCCCTTTTCCATTTCCCCTTTTATCGTCCAGCATGACGTGAAACTGTGATCCACCCGGCCGTTCCATCCCCCTCTGTGCGAGGTGGTTCGGTTCAATCCTCCGCCCGGCGGCCTAGACCTCTTCGTGAGTCGGCTTGCCGACGTCCAGCATGACGTTAAACTGTATGCCCGAACTACGTTGACTTTGATCCGTGTTAACGCGCGGTACGTAGGAAGCCCCTCTGGGGTCCAAGCTCTTCACTTCATCATCCATCCTGATCCTTACCCGGGCCGCCACATCCCGGTGGGGTCATGCCACTTCACTCCACTCCACATCATTTGGGAAGCCGCCCATGTGCTGGCCCCAGCGTCGGAGGTTCCCCGCAAGGGGTTCTGTCATCTGATCCGCTTTTCGTGTTGATCGGTCCGATGCCGTCCCCGCTGGACGTTAAACTCGCGGCATACCCCGTGTTAAACATGGGAAGCTGAGGAAAACCTCAGGTGACACAGTTCCCCGCACCTAGTACGGGATGCCTCAGGCCATCATGCCTTCGAGAAGCCCTATTAGGGATGGAAGACAGATGTGCAGAGCCGCAGTGTTACGACATGCCCCCAGCACCCAGAGCCACCCGGCCTTCTCACCGCAGGTTGCTGCCCCGCCCAGACTCCTTGGAGCGTCCGGGCGGAAGCAGCGTAATTAACCGGTGTCCATGAAGATATGGCGCCGGGAACGAGATTCACGAACATTCTTAAGTCTATGAGGGAGACCCGGATTAGGCGACGAGTTCCAAGGAGACGTCCAAGGAAGGAGGAGCCGACATCCCATCATCCCGGTTTCGATCAAGGAGCAGACGCCCCTGAATAAGGGACGAATGCCGCCCGCCCTTGGAAAGCGGGACTGCGGGACCACAAGCCGCGCGCCCATCCCCTCGGGTTGACGGGTGCACGCGCGAACGCGTCCTGGCGGAACAGCGTAACCCGACGCACATCCGCACCGAAACAACCCACCATGGCAGTTGTGATAATGTTAGTTTCCCCTTATTCCCTTGGATTATGGTGTTTATGAACCTAATAAAATCCATTAATCATTGACCTGGTGAAATTATATGAATTATTACCATACTCATGAAAATTGAATACTAAGAGTGTGAGTGGTGCATTGTGTTGAGTGTTATAATAATCCCTTTAATTTGCGGACCTCCATACCGCTTTTTGGAATAAACATGTATGATGGGATACATTTCTACATGTATAAGATCTTTATAACCCTTTGTGCCATAGTTACTTGAAACGTGTGTGTTAACACTCCTTTCCATCACAGAGTCTAATTGAAAAAGGAAATACCTTGAACCCAAAGTGATTTATCCTTTGAAGAAACATAAAAAATTGACAAAGGCATGAACAAAGATTCAAATGCACTTGGGTCGCGCAAGTTCCACCAACTTTGCTCAAGTATACTTATGCGCCACCCAGTGGTCACACATGTGACCTGTACGCCCTATTTGAATTTCTCCCAGGGTCTTCTCCAGCCTATAAATACCCCCTGTTGGCCCCCCATTTAAAGGTGGAAAATTTCCAGAAACTCAGATTTGGGCTCCCAACGCCCTAGTCACTTCTCGAAGATTCTGAACACTTATAAGGATTTTTGTTTACCTAGAACAGAAGATCTAAAGAGGGGGAGGAAGGAGAAAGTGTTGAAACTCATCAACACTTGCGTGCCTAAGTGGCCAGCCCTTAAGGGAAATAGCCACACCTGCACACTACCTTACTCCTTCAACATAACTTGTGCGCCAATCTTCTGGAAGCCTCTAGGGATAGTACTAAGGTCTTGAGCGAAGCCTCACCCAAGTTTTACCCTATGTTTTGACCGTCGTGCAAGTACCCATGTGTCACGCAGGTACACCTGCGCGACCAGGACTTGTGCGCCCATGCCGGACTTCCGCACCCACGCCGGACTTGCACTCCTCTCTCTTTTTGGGTCTCTTTCCTCTCCATTTCACCTATCCTATACCTATCCACCTCTCCTATTCAAGATTCAGCCTTCAAATCCATCTTCAAAGCCATTTGTGGCATGTTTTGTTTGTTGGATACCTTATTTGAAAGGAATTCTGTGGAACATCTCTCAAAACCTAGTGATTTATACATCATTTCTCACTAAGGTTAGAGATTTCATTCATTCAACATCATCCTTTAAGATGATAAAATCCTTAACCTGGGCCTCCTTTTCAGGAGTAAGCCCCAGTACAAATTTTCATTAATTTGGGAATCCTCCTTAGGAGTACGCCCCAAGTCCCCAAACCTGGGCATCCTCTTTTGGAGTAAGCCCCAGTCATAATTTCCCAAGTTTGGGCATCCTTTTCAGGAGTAATCCCCAGTCTCAAAGTTCCCAAAATCTGGGTATCCTCCTCAGGAGTAAGCCCAAACCTTAATTCCCATATGTCGGGCTTCCTTTTCAGTAGTATGCCCCAGTCTCAAAATCTACCACTGTGGGCATCCTCTTGAGGAGTAATCCCCAAGTCCCTTAATTTAAAAAATCCCCTAACCTGGGCATCCTCCTTAGGAGTAAGCCCACGTTTTCAAATTCCTTTAACTTGGGCCTCCTTCTCAGGAGTAAGCCCCAGTCTTAATTTATCTTAACCGGTCTTAATCTACTTCTTGATATGGGCTTCCGTATTAGGAATAAAACCCAATTATAAGTCCGTCCTAATTTGGGCATCTTCCTCAGGAGTAATCCCCAATTTAGAGTATCCAAATCTCCATAAAAACATGTATACTTTTATGGACCATGTTCCCAGTCTTCTTATTTGAAATAAGTCCCGATCTCCATCTATTTGGGCATTCATACATACATAATCCCCAAATCATTTCTTATGATTGCATATTTCATGGCACAATTGTCTAGTTTTACCAATACCTCTTGTTTCTCACACCGAGTATGACTCACACGATCGTAGAGTGTAAAAGTAATTATAACATCTTTCTTAGAGCCATAAATCATAAATAAATATCATACTCCCTTACTCGAACTACGTGGGTTATGATTCCTTTTCTAAATAAAGGATATGTAGGTAGCCCATCTGCGGGTACGATACCAACACTGAAATAATCCATGTCCATCTGAATGACAATAAAATTAAAGTGCCCCACTGAGTGGATTTAAAACCAGTATGGTCATCATAATGACCAAGATACTTTTATATAATGTATTAAAGGATACCATTGACTAAGAATCTCGAACAAATACAGATTATTCTCTATTGATGAAGAACCACAAATACATATTAAAGATTCTCTAAATTTCCTACATATCAATCATTGATTTTCAGATCTAAAGGAAAGATCATTTTATACTTGGTAATTTAATAAGGATTCACGAACATAACTAAAATCTATAAAGAGAGTCCCGGAGTAGACAATAATTCCCCTTAAAAACGTGTGATGAGTCCAACCTCCCATCCTATCGACCAATGCAAATTCTTAACTCTCATCGGTCCATAACTAATGAGCACTTACCTTTGGAAAGTAGGTCCAAATGGATATATAATCATTGCATATTTTTGGTTCTATGAACAAACCTGTTAGAAATCGCTTGGAATGTTTTAACCTTAAACAAATGAGGTCATTCCCAATTCAAGAGGAAACAAAAAATGGTGAACCTGATGTGATTCCTTATCCAAGTTAAAATGATGTTTTACCTATTTGATAGGCCCCTATTTAACCTCAATGAGAGGTCCAACAAGACAATCAATAACATATGTGCTTATCCAAAAGATATAGTGGTCAGACATATCTTGATTACGTCTGTTATATAAAAACTGCACTATTTTCCAAGATCTTCTGCATTACAAAAAAGGATTCTCTTATGTTCACACCCGTGAATACTTCTGCTGTGAATACTTCTTCTAGGAAGGCCTCTGCTGCTACTCCTGCTGGATCGTCATCCACTCTGAGAACTACATAACCTACTCAGCATCTTCAACGCTGGGCATCAAATTCACTGGTTAAGGAGTACCGTCAAAACGGTATTATTCCGACTCTGGAGGCCACTCGACAAGCCCTCCTAGTCAATAACTCACCCTGTCCATCCGGACAGCGATGACCAGCGATTAAGAATCAGGTGGTGCCAACCACCGTCTCCAACCGTTTCGTGTCGTTATCCCCAAATCACAATCACCATTCCCTTCCATATTCTGGGGAGGTGAATGAGCAGGTCCTTCAGGGCCTTAATTCAAGGAGACATGAGTCCTTCCCAAGGGATCCCATCAATAATCGTCGTCAGACTCGTGCAGCAGTGCGCCCTCAACATGATGAGGGTATCATCTCAATGAATTCAGCTTAGGTTCCTCGAACCCGAGCAGGAAAGATGAACCGCTAGAGATGAAATCCTTTCAACAGTGAGTAGTTTCGCATCTCCTGCATCTCCAGATAAGTCCACCAACCTAACTTGATGACAAATAACGAGTGGGCACACACACCCACCTGTTTTAATTCTGCTGTCCACCAGACTCGTCTGGAAGCAATATGCCAATCCCTCCAGGCAATTCTGGCAGAGTACTATAGAAAGGAATATACAACTTTTTATAAATCATCATCTAGTCAGTGGGCTCGTCTGACTACATTCGATGAAGCCTGCCACCCCAATGTGTTGACAAGTGGTAAACAGGCACATACACCTTCTTACACTCATCAATCCTACCAGCAGCCTCATCTGTCAGTATTGAAGCAAGCTCTTTAACCACATTCGGTGGAGTCAAATCAGCAAGCACATAAACCTGCTAGTATTGATTAAGCCTACGAACAATCTCATTTGGTAGGAATCGGAGAAGTTAGTCGGAAAGCTCCGACGACAAACAGGAGGCAAACTCAACTCTCTGCCCCTACACTTGAGTACTGTTAGGATTCACTGACAGGAAAAGGAGGAAAGGAGCAGGAACACACACCTACTCCAAGCACGGAATGGACGTATATCCCCGTTCCAGTAGCTGAAGTCACCAAGCACATTTTTTCAATGGTGAAAGAGCAGAAGCAAGTCCCTTCTCATATTCTGGATGCTTGCCAGGATATTATAATAGCTTCAGCAGAATCTCAGGGAAAGACACAAAAATATATCCCTACCAGTGGAGTGACACATCAACAGTTCACTCCGGAATAGACACACACCTCTGTTCTAGTCCAAGAGGGTTGTGGGGCGTACTCCCCCATATCATACGGACAACCAAGCCATCCACATACACTTGATTTGAGCGGATATAATCATCCTAACCTGATCATTTCTTCTGAGCAGGCACATACACCTGCCCATAATAACCACTTTCATCAACAAGTGGTTCCTAAATTGAGTGAGAAGGCATCTAAGAAGAAGACCTACCCAGCACAGTCAAGAAATCAAGAGCCAATCTGTAATAAGGCCATGTTTGATGCGGGAGTTCTTGAAGCCCTAAGATAATTATCTTTTGGAATTCAAGATTATAATCACACATTTCCCAATAGTGGAAACATTAATTCTAAAGGTATTCATCAGACACTTCCTCAGGAAGGCTTTCTTCATGATAATTCAGTCGATCTCGAAGTTTCATCTTCAGATGAGAGCCACATGAACCCTCTGTGTGGCCAGAAGACCAAGGAGAAAAATGTTTCATCCTTTGTTGTAACCCCCCATGGTGGTCCTCCCCATGATGATGAACTTAACTGCAAAAGTCCTCTCCGCAGTTATAATGCACATTTCCTGGAAAATGCTTCAATGGACAATGTAGTGACCAGAAATCCCTCTTATCTTGAGGCACTTGCAAATGTGAAACCAGTAATGTTTGATTCTTCACCACTAGCAGGTGAAAAACTTTCTCAATCAGATGATATCCCAAGGTGTAGGTCACTCTCCGAACCACCCCTGGGTCATTCATCTTCTAGTTTGATCAGTGAATTCTCTACCGATCTTGTTGAATCTGATGAAGAATCAAAGAAGCACCAACTCTGGTCCAATCAGGTAGAATATTCTCCATTGAATGATAAAGAGTAAGTACTAAATATGAGAAAACAATTGGTGAAAGGTGAACTGCCAGTTATGTTTTGGCCTCTAGCTGACTCTTAGTATGACATTCCAATGATGTTGATAGAAGATGGAATTCATGATATTCGTCTCAACATATGGAAAAATATTTGTCAGTTGAAAATTAAAATATTATCTTATGATGAATATGAAAATCATGTCAAGATAATATAAGGGTAAAACGCCAAATTAACTTGGCATCTCTTTCAGTTTCTCAATACCCGAAGGCTGAAAAGCAGCAGAGTGCCATTCAATGTTCATGTCTTGGCGCACTAAGAAGATTAAGCCAGTTAATTTCCAATGCTCCATCTATTTTTCATATCAGGGGATGGGGTGTTCATGGAGCACTACCTTTCACTGTAATCTCCTGTCAGCAAAGACCGCCGAAAATGGTCTCAAGCAATGTTATTGCCCATGGTCGGCCACATTCAATTCGCTTTGTTTGTAATCAAAGGCTTGCCCAAAAACAGGCCTCAACTAGTCCTTCTCAAAATCAAGCATACACAGAACAGGTTGTTGAATTACACCTGCATCAAGAAAACAATAATATTGAATAGGCCTCTTATTTGGAGAAATCACATCATCATGTGACAGAAGTGTCAGAAATCATCCAACAATATTTTGAACCGGGTGAAAAAAGAGGACGCAGGTTGATGCATCTAGCCAATTTCTGGACAAAAGTCTACAATATTAAGAGAGTTTACAAGAAATTATCAGATATAGCATGTCAAGAACAATCCCAACTTTCCAGAATGGGGACTCTTTTAACCAAACCCTCAAAATCAACAAATAGGCACTAGTGCAGAAAACGTTTTTTACGTCGGTTATTTTTAATTTTTTACGTCACTTTTTAGCCGACGTTAATATGACCGACGTTATAAATAAATTTTTTTACGTCGGTTATTTGAAAACCGATGTAAAAATAATAATATCACTGTTTTTCACATTGGTTATTAAATAACTGACATGAAAAACGCGTGGCAGGCTTTATTTTTCACGTCGTTTATTAAAAAACCGACGTGAAAAAATGATGGGGCAGGCATTTATAAAGTCGTTTATTTGAATAACCGGTGTGATAAAACCCTGGGTTATCATTTATAACATCGGTTATTAAATAACCGATGTGAAAAATGAGGTCTGCCGTGCATTTTTCACGTCGGTTATTTAATAACCGACGTGAAAACTAATTTCCCAGGTCTTTATCACGTCAGTTATTAAATAACCGACATGAAAAATCAATTCCAACTTGTAGTTAATTTCCTGAGCTTCGATTTGGCAGGTCGTGGCATTCAAACAGAGTTACGGATCAAATGTTATGACTATCAGAAGTTTGATAAATATTTTTGAGGAAAGATTCATTGCGAAAATTATTACTTCATCTTGGAAGGAATTTTATAATTCAAAGGAGTATTTATAGTTTTTCGATGATATGAATAATTATTCATCATCATAATAATGTAAGAATCATTAAAGGGTATATAAATTATGAAAACCACTCATATAAAATATAAATCAGGGAAAATTGATTACACATACCTTGAAGAGATCACAAAAAGAAGAAATAGTGGATTCATGTGAAGATCAAACAAGAAAAGTCATTGTAATGATGATTGTTGAATGAAATTATCATTAAATGGTAAATCAATTTAGAAAACAAATCATAAAAAATATAAATCATGGATAAATGATTACAAATACCTTGACAAGATCGCGAAAATAAAAAATAGTTGATTCACGTTGAAGATCAAACGAGTCCAGTCGGCGGATGGATAAGGGTTGAAATAAATGATCGATAAGTTATTATATGCATATAATGAAACATTATAATTGACATGTTAAATGAAAATGCGGTATTAAAATTTTTAGGCGGCAAATGAAAATTTCGATGCCCCGATATAAAAAATTGAAATACCTTGTGGGCGGGATATTAAAATTATATTTCACGTCGGTTTTATAATAACCGTCGTGAAAAGGGATTAAACTTTATTCACATTTTTCACGTTGTTTATATAATAACCAACGTGAAAAATCAAATTTAATAACCTATGTGAAAAATGAGGCCTTCCGCACATTTTTCACATCGGTTATTTAATAACCAATGTAAAAAATCATTTCCCAGGTCTTTATCACGTCGGTTATTTAATAACTGATGTGAAAAATCAATTTCAACTTGTATATAATTTCCTGAGCTTCGATTTTCAGGTTTTGGCGCTCAAACGGAGTTACGGATCAAAAGATATGACCATCAGAAGTTGATCGTCTCTTAAAGAAGTCTTAGGGATAACCAACTTTCGAGGGGCATAACTTTTAATCTGTAACTCCGTTTGGGCTCCGTGACCTATCAAATCGAAGCTCGGGAAAGTTTTTACATGTATGATCACATTTTCCACATCGGTTATTCAATAAGCGACGTAAAAAATTCCTTTATAACGTCGGTTATTAAATAACCGATGTGAAAAAGGCATGAAAACCATATTTTTCACGTCGGTTATTTAATAACCGACGTTAAAATTGCATTTTTCACGTCGGTTATTAAATAACCAACATGAAACATGTTAACACACATGTATAAAATTTCTTGATCTTCGATTTGATAGGTCTCGAATCCCAAACGGAGTTACGGATTAAAAGTTATGCCCCTCGGAATTTAGTCTTCCCTAAGACTTTGTTTAGTGACGATCAACTTCTGATGGCTATGAATTTTGATCCGTAACTCCATTTGGGCTCTGAGACCTATCAAATCAAAGATCGGAAATATTAAACATGTATGTTAGCATTTTTCACGTCGGTTATTTAATTA
This sequence comes from Viscum album, assembly GCA_963277665.1. Taxonomy (NCBI): domain Eukaryota; kingdom Viridiplantae; phylum Streptophyta; class Magnoliopsida; order Santalales; family Viscaceae; genus Viscum; species Viscum album. Next base: position 73,783,072 of record OY728163.1, on the reverse strand, counting down.
CCGACGTGAAAAATGAAGCCTGCCGCGTGTTTTTCACGTCGGTTATTAAATAACCGACGTGAAAAATAGTGATATTATTTTTTTGACGTTGGTTATTTAAAAACCGACGTGAAAAATGAATCATGTCATGTGTTTTTCACGTCGGTTATTTAATAACCAACGTGAAAAGCAATGATATTATTATTTTTACGTCGGTTATTAAATAACCGACATGAAAAGTCATGAAAACTAGATTTTTCACGTCAGTTCTAATATAACCGACGTGAAAAGGTCATGAAATATGAATTTTCACGTCGGTTATTATATAACTGATGTAAAATATAATTTTAATTTTCCAAGAATGCGGAATTTCATTTTTTTAAATCGCCGCGTCGAAAGTTTCAATTGCCACCTAAAAATTTCAATACCATGTTTTTTTACATCACAGAATTTATTTTTCACGTCGGTTCTTATATAACCAACGTGAAAAAGTCATCAAATATTATTTTTCAAGTCGGTTCCTAAATAACCAACGTGAAAAGATCCACACAAATGGATTTTCACGTCAGTTATATAATAACTGACGTGAAAAGTCCATGCAAATTAATTTGACGTCAGTTATATAATAACTGACGTTAAAAACAGTTTTTTTATTAGTGAGGATTCGAGGAGTTGAGAAGGAACAGCAGGAACAGCCCCAGTCCACCAGACTAGGGACTTTTTCAAATCCTCAATCTCTTCCTCAGAGAAATTCAGTCTTCTATCGATTAGGGAAGAAGGCCCAAGAGGAATGAAGAGGAAAATTATCAGGAGATTCCCTCCAAATTACGGTTCATCAAGAAGTTCCTGAGGGATCAAATCGAAAAAAGACAATGTCTCTTCAGAGACATGGAAGAAGTCAATATTGTATAAATGTTGATAGAAGGGATGCAATGCATTATGAATCAATTAATTTCATCAATGCTGTTGTTTTTGATCCACCAGATGAGGCTCATTAAGAGGGATTAGATGAAGAGGTTCCTACTCAAGAAGTTGTACGCATACACACAAATGAAGAAGGTGTGCGTACACGAAATCAAAAGCTTACCCAGAATCTGGGTGTTCAATCAAGTAACCCACTTCACCCTCTCCGAAAGGGATCCAACAAGGGGAAATGAAAGAATCAGGTTACATATCCTTCTTCTGGAGAAGGACAATCGCTCACACTAGAGAAATGATTTGAACAACAAGAGGAAGAAATGAAGGAATTGAGGAGGTTGAATGCAGAACTACTTTAGGGTAGTCTTCCTCCTAAGCGCAATGGAGTCAGTCAGCCAAGGGAATTTATTGCAGCTACTAAGATGGATCAAGAATATCCACCTTTTTCAGTACACCCTCACATGTCTAATCCTATAGGTCAAGTGTAACAACAATCGGCAGTGCTACCATCGGTTACAGTACCAGCCACCACATCTGTCAAAGATCCAATCATTACACCTGTTCAGGTCCAACATCAAACTTATGTTTCTCAATATTTAATAACTATTATTGAGTCATTAACAGCTCAGTTGGAATATATGGAGTGAAGGCGTGCTCAAATTCAACCAGAAAAGAGAGCTTATCCTAAATGGGTTGATGCGATTCCTCCCCCGCCAAATTTTGCAAGTACCACATTCCCAATCATTAATGGTTCGGGAGACCCAGATCAACACTTAACACATTTTGATTCTCGTTGAGATCCTATGATAGGAACCCCTTAGCAAAAGGAAACAGTTAAGATCAGGTGTTTTGTAAAGTCATTACAAGGGCCTACTTTTATCTGGTATACAAGCTTGCAATCCCGGTCAATTACCAGATGAGAAGATCTCCGTAACCGATTCCTTCTTCAATTCAGCTCAACTTTGCCAAAGACAACAGGTTTTTATCTTACAAACTGTAAACAAAGGGAGAATGAAAGGGTTTTAGATTTCATTGCCTGTTGGAAGGGATTAACATATTCCCTGATCTTAGCACTCCCTCAAGAATAATTGTTTCCAATATGTGTGGAAAATCTGCGTGATGAGTTACGCACGCCGTTGATCCCTGTGAAATACACATGAGGGTTTTGAGACCTTACTTCAATCTCTCAATAGATTGAATATTCTCTTATGAAGACTAAGGACAAAACACGTGTAATTCCACCAGCTCTAGGAAGGAGAATGGGTAGAGTAGAGACTACTACAGTTATGATTAAACAAGCACCAGTACCTGCTTCTACTTCAAAACCATCATTTTCTCGAAGGGCTCTGCCTCTTGAGCATCAACAATAGAGGCTGTTTCATCTAGATGATCAGTGAGATCAAAGATAAAAACAATTTGAAGATTGGAAAAGAAATGTTTACTTTTTCCGAAATGAACAAGTTCTTGGCTACTTCATTTCAGATCTGTAAAAATAATTTTGTTCAATTGCCAAGGCCCACAAAGACGAACAAGGAAGGAGATGAAGACCTTCTGAATTATTTCCCCTTTCATCAGATATTGTGTCACCCCATTTAGGAGTGTTTTGTTTTCAAATACCTCCTGCAAAAAATGGTCGACTCAGGACATGTCAAGTTGAAATGTTCTTCAGCTCTGGTAGCATGTGTTACTGCTACAAATCCAGAGGAAGAAGGCGAGTGGCAGGATGTCAAAAGCAAAAATGCGTAGAAATATGATGATTGGATGGTCAGAAAAACGATCAACCAAACACATTCCATTTTGCGAACTCAATTGAAGAAACCAATTTTGTCTTTTTCTATTAATTCCATAGCAAAAACCTCTTCATCAGAGGGAAAATTATCTAAGAAACAGCATAATTCAAAGAAAGAGGAACAATCAGAAGAAGATGATATCATGTCAAAGCACAAGTTGTCTTTGACTCTAGAAGATTTTATGCCATCTAATTTGAAGCAACGGGAACCGTCCCACCAAACGGCACAACCAAAATTGGCTAGTCAGGCAGATTCTTCATCGGATGAAGAGTTGATCTTCGATTCTGTAAATATGATTCACTTAACATATCCTTATGCCCGTCACAGTTTCAATTTGGATGAGCCTGAGTTCCCTATATCAAACAGAGGAATTAGAGGGAGTTCCAGAATTCTAGGATACAGAGGAAGACGTGGATCTTTCAGAGGCCACTATTCGAATTCTACCCCTTCTAGAACTGTGTATGCGGTAGAAACTCATGGAAGAGCCCTGAAACGAGCTCAACAAGAACAAACAAGTTCTTCCATACAAGGCAGATTCAGTACTGGCACAGTTATTCTAGAGGATCTTGGGTGTTACAACCTCTTCATCTCATCATGTAAATAGACATATTCTGTCTAATCTTCCAAATCCAAGAATATTGCCAACTCTTACCCTGATACAAGATGCATCAACTTCCAGAGCATCAACATCCAAGGCACCTGCTAAACCACAAGTTCCTATTAGGAACTGAAGACCTTTGGATCAAAAATATGATTTATTAAAACACTTGGCCTAGGTACTAGCCATGTTATCAATTCTGGATGCCTTGAATTTATCTAAGGATCTTCGGGAGGCACTCATTGAGGCTTTGTCAAGTCCTTAGGAGTTTGAAACTAAAATTGATGCAGCTAAAGCCTACCATGTAGATAATAATCTTGCAGAATGCCATGCAGGGATATATTTCACAGATGAAGATGAAGATGATGTCATGCATGTACATATTAGAACTTTGTATTTATCTGGTAAGTTCAATGATGTAGACATCCGAAGAGGTTTCATTGATAATGGTTTAGGAGTCAACCTCATTCCCATTCGTACACTTCGTCGATTGGGCCTCACAGAATCTGATTTATCTACTTCTAAAATGATGTTACAAGGGTATGATAAATATGAACAAGAACCATTGGGCGAGATTACACTCAGAACTCAGTTTGGTGATCTTGCATCAAATTCAGATTTCATGGTTGTTGATCAAGACTCAGCCTTCAACATCTTGCTTGGAAGACCTTGGATACATCGACATGCGGCTCTCCCTTCATCATATCATCAATGTCTCAAATATTGTTTCGATGGTCAAGTTGGGACATTGTATGGTGATAAGGCTCGTTCAAGACATGTGAATCTCAATACGTTGAGGCATAATTCTATCACATGAAGGGAAATGAAAAATCCACGACAAGGGAGATTACCAAAGTTAATGCCCCATATGGTTTGGAAAAGATTACAGTAAATCCATTTACACATGTGGGTACAGATTATGTGTTGCCTATCAGTCAAATTGACAAGATAGACCCAAATTAAAATACTCTTATGGAAACTTCCATAATATCAATTACGGAAATCAAGCCAGACTGCATGGGAGAAATTGGTGACTCACCATGCAATGATGAAATATCAAATGAGGATGTATTCATTTCATCGGCTGAAATCCAGGAAGTCTATACATCTCTAACCAGTCCAGAAGAAGTTATAGAAATGTCAGAGGTGAACAATGATGTTGATTCTCAATCCATCATCTCCTCTTTATTACCCAAGGAAGACCCTTCATCATCAATCAGGTCGGAAATGGAAGCTTCTTCTTCAAGAATTTCAAATTTTAACATCTCTTATGATCATGAGAATTATACTTCATCATCTACAATGCATGAAGAAATAGAAGAAATAACACATGTTGAAGAAGAAGAGGAAGATCTCAGAGATGCTCCTCCATCTTTTGAAGAGGGTATCTCTACCACCATGGATGAACTTAGAGAAATAAATCTGGGTACAAAAGAAGATCCATGCCCCACTTTAATTAGTGAAGCCATGACTCTTGAAGAGAAAGAAATTTATATTTCATTTTTGAAGAAAAATCGAGATATATTTTCTTGGAACTATAGAGAGATTCCAGTACTTGATCCTGATGTTTCTACTCATCATTTGGGTCTGCCAGAAGAACATCGAGGATTCAAGAAAGCCGCAAGAAGAACACACCCAACTTATGCTTCCAAAATTTAAGCTGAAGTGGATAAGATTATCAAAGCTAATGTCATCAGAGAAGTTCAATATCCCAAATGGTTGGCTAATATTGTCCCTGTGAAGAAGAAGAACAGACAAATTAGATTTTTCATTGATTTCAAAGATCATAATCATAATATTCCTAAGTATGATTTTCCAATTATGATCACCGAACTCTTAATTGGTGAAACAACTGGCTATGAAGCACTTTACGTCATGGATGGATATTCTGGGTATAATCAAATCTGAATGGCTCCAGAAGATGAAGAATATAAAACCTTCAGAGCCCCTCACGGTGTGTTTTTCTGTTGGGTAATTCCCTTTGTCCTAAAGAATGCAGGCGCAACATATCAGCGCGCCATGCATCGTATCTTCAAACCCTTTTAGGGAAGTTTGTTGAATGTTATGTGGATGATTTGGTGGTTAAATCTAGACAACATTCTAATTACATGGATGATTTTAAAGTCATATTCCACAAACTTTGACAATAAAATTTGAAGATGAACCCCTTAAAATGTGCTTTTGGGGTAACCTTAGGAAAATTTATTGGCTTTGTTGTACGCCATTGTGGTATTGAAGTTGATCCTGAGGAGACAAAGTCAATCCTTGGTATATCACCTCCTCTAAATTTTAAATAATTGAGAGGGATTCAAGGAGACAAAGCCTATATTTAGCGTTTCATCGCCAATTTGGCAGGAAAAAGTTTACCCTTCACCAAATTGATGAAGAAGGGAGTCACGAACTAGTGGACCGAAGAATGTCAAGAAGCGTTCGATATTATAAAGAAGTATCTATTGATTCCATCTGTATTAATGCCAGTGGTTGAAGGAAGACCACTTATCCTCTATGTGACAGCTTTAGAATGATCATTGGGTGACTTTCTTTCTCAGAATAAAGATGTTGGGAATGCAAATAGCCTCTACTATCTGAGTCGAACTATGCTTGAAGCAAAAACCCGGTACTCAAGTATTGAGAAGTGCTGCCTTGTATTAATCTTTGCAGTTTAGAAGTTGAGAAACTACCTACAAAATCATGAGGTCCAATTGGTATCTCGTAATAATCCGCTAAAATTCATCCTTAGTTGTCCAATTCTAACAGGACGTCTGACAAGGTGGGAAGTTATTTTACAGCAATTTGATAAATAGTATGTGTCTCAAAAGGCAATAAAGGGCCAAACTCTAGATGATTTCCTTGCTGAACAACCTTCAGTAGAAGATACATCTTCAGATATTGAACTTCATGATGAAGAAGTCTTCTTTATTCAAGATAGTCTTCAAACATAGGAAATGTACTTTGATGGTGCTTCCAGAAGTCCAACAGGGAGGAAAATAGAAAATCCTAAATTCAATAATGTTGTGTTAGGAATTGTACTCATTACTCTAGAAAAGGCAGTGTTGCCTTATTCCTTCTCATTTTTTGGAGGTGGTACAAATAATTAAGCGGAATACTAAGCTCTCATTGTTGGCTTGGAGTTAGCGCTTCAAGCACAAGTGAATCACTTAAAGGTGAAAGGAAATTCAGACATGGTAATCAAAAAATTCAATGGGGATTATTCCATCAGAAAAGGAGAACTAATCCCTTTGTATGATTACGTCATAGAGTTAATGGTGGAATTTTCTATGGAACCATCATTTTCATATGTCCTGCGATCACAAAATGCCCAAGCTGATGCACTGTCTAATATAGCCATAGCTCTGGCAGATCCAAATTGGGACACGACAAGAGTTAGTATTCCCCAACATTGTACAATTTCACCCTATGTTCAAACTAGAATAGAGGAAATCAATGAAATTAGTCTCATTCTTGAACCATATGGTTATATTACATGGTGGATGACACCTATCAGAGAATACCTTCAAAATGGATCATTTCCACCTGATAGAGCCGGGAAAGAACAAATCCAGCAACATGTGGTCAATTTTACTCTTTATGACAGCCCAGATCACCTAGGGAAAATTCTCTACAAGCATGGTTTTGATGGAGTTCTCTTCAGATGCATTGATGGTGATGATACGATGAATGTCATGAAAGAAGTGCATGCAAGAGTCTGTGGTGCCCACAAGTCTGGACATAGACTATATGATCATATTCAAAGGCTTGGATACTTTTGTCCTTCAATGATACAAGATTGTGTTGATTTCACAAAGAAGTCACATTCATGCCATGTACATGAAAACTTCATTCATCAGCCCCTAGAGTTGCTTCATAAAACAAAATACTCATTTCCATGACAACTTCTTACTATTACTGACTTCTTTTCCAAATGGGCAGAGTTGATACCTCTCAAATATGTTAGTTATAAAAGCATTGTTAGCTTCATCAAGTCTAACATCATTACCATATTTGGTGTCCCTCATACCATACTGATGGACAATGGCACCAACTTATTTTCATCTATGGTGAAGAAGTTGTATTAAGAATACAGCATCAAATCCAATCATTCATCTCAGTATCATGAAGTGTCCAATGGCTAGATAGAATCCTTCAACAATACTCTTTAAAACATTCTACAAAAGATGGTGGATAAAGAAAAGAAGTCATGGCCTGATAAACGCTTTCATGCTTTATGGGCTTATCGGACCACCACCCGCACTGTAACGCGGTCAACTCCATATTCACTGGTATATGGAATAGAAGTAGTCTTGCCCATTGAAATTCAATTACCTTCGCTCGGGGTATCCATTTGTGATCAGTCATCTACATATGAACAATCTCAAAAGTGATTGGATGAATTGGAATAGTCAGATGAGAAAAGATTGTTCCCCTTGCACCACTTGGAAGTCTATCAAAATCGAATAGAACAAGCTTTCAATAAAAAAGTTCATCTTCATTAATTCATTCAAGGATAATTGGTATTGGTTCTCAGAACTCCAATGATACCAGGAAAGAAACCTCCCAAGCTTGAACAAAAATGGGAAGGACCTTACTCAATACATAAGTTCTATTCTAATGGAGCTTATTATATAATCTCAATGTATGGAGAAATCGTCACTACTCCAACCCATTCCAGATTTCTGAAGATGTATTTTGTATAAACACAAGATACATTATTTACAGTCCATGCATATGACCATAAACTATTTGCATGCCTTATGTCCAGCAAGATTTTAAACTGCACCATTACGGTCTATGAATATGACCTTAAACTATTCACACCATCATCTAACATGATGCTAAACTGTATCGTCCCTTTTCGTCCATCATGATGTTAAACTGTGTAAATGTCCATCAGGACGTTAAAATGCACCATCAGTTGTAGTCCTTTCATAAGACCTTAAACTATTTGCATCCCTAATACGTCCAACATGACGTTAAACTGCGAAAAAGTTCTTAATACGTCCAACATGATGTTAAACTGTGTCCTTTTTTGTCCTTACTGCATGACATTAAACTGAACATTCCCCCCTTTTTTCCAACATGACATTAAACTATATTTTCCCCATCGTCCTGACTACATGACGCTAAACTTTATAGAAATCCCTTAATACATCCTACATGACGTTAAACTATATTTTGTCCCTGTTACATGACACTAAACTGTGCAGCACCAATAGTCCTCACTCCAAGACTTTAAATTGCATAGTCCCTTGATATGTCCTACGTGACATTAAACTATGCATCGTTAGGGTTGTTGCAACCTCTTGTTTCTCACACCGAGTATGACTCACGTGAGCTTATAATAAGCTTCAAACATAACACCCTCTCTAGGCCGCTAACCATGCGTAAGTCCCAACACCATTTATTAGGTCGTTGTCCCCAAGAACAACTTGATTACTAATTAATTTTTTTTATTTTAATTGAACTACGTAGACATTGATCCTTGACTTCTAGGCTGGGTACGTAGGCAACCTCCCATGGTTCAAACCCAAAACCAATCTCTTCACATCGGTTCACCTCTATCTCATACGATGTTGATTCGTGAAACCGTCCCTAGAATGAATATCTTTACATTGGTTCACCTTTGTCCTTGCTATATGATGTTAAAATGTGCAAAATTTTTGTCCTGTATGCCAATAAACTACAACATTCTTTGATATCCTCACTTAAGATGGAATCATTATTTACATTGATTTCCAATCATGTTACATTCCAAAGACTACGTGCATACATGGCAATGCTCGAACCTTTTATCTTGGGTCAAACCATCATTACACTAAAGTCCCCTTTCCCCCTTCACATGTTTGAACCAAATCTGTACAGAGGGTATTTCTAGAACTACATGGTCTTGATTCCCATCCTTATGGGATAATTAGGAATGTTCGAGTGTCCCTCGAATCCAGCCCCAAATCTTTTGGGCCTAACCCCAAATTCCACTTTCAGTCCCCTGGCTAAAAAGTCCCTATGAAAAAACACACACTATGTATTCATTATTATGGTCTGATTTCTATGACCCTAAACTACGATTTCCGACACTCTCATCCCACACAAAATTAAACTATATTTCATGAACTATGTATGGCTTGATTCCCATCTTTATGGGAAAAATAGTGAAGTCGAATATTTCAATTTAGGACCCAGCCACAACATGATTATGTATAGCATTGATCTGTGTATCTCTACATAAATTGGACAATACCCATTTTTATGTGTCATAATCCTAACCTTAAATATTTTCATATCTTCATAACCCTTTTCTCGACTTCTGGTCACAAAATGTCTAAAACTCGAGAGTTATTTTTCTTGACCATGGAAAACGTTATCTTAGCCGGCCTTGCATAAGTAGTCCTCATAACGGACCTGTCATCCAAAAGATGCTATTATTTGAAAATAAAGCCAATTCCCTTAAGTGGTCCTGCAAAATTAAACACCCTAACAGGTTTGTTAAATAGTGGTAACTTCATTCTTGGGAACAAAACCTCTTTTTTCCTTAGTTTTCTTAATGACAATATGTAGGGATCTGCAAAAATAGCAACACTTAATATATTTTTCTCATACTCTTTTTCATGATCTGAAAGTATTCAAGTCTATGGTTTATATTTCTCTTCCCTACGCTTGGGTCAGACCTTTGTAGGAGTGACATTCATCCAGTTCTTAGACAATCTTGTTTGGAAATATCTTCTCCATATCCAAGTACCTCCTTCCATACAGCAAACTCTATGATTTGGAAAATTTGAATCCCCATAAACTTTCACTGGTGTTTTATCAGTAGAAAAGTTAATTTCTGAGAGTTCATTTTCCTGACTATGCAGCACATGCCCTTAAGTGGCATTTCATAAGTAGTCTACTTAACAGACCTGTCAGCCAAAAGATGTTATTGTTTGACTATGAAGCCAATTCCCTTAGGTTGCCCTGTATAATTCGACCCCCTAATGGGTTTGTTAAATAATGGTAACTTCATTCTTTGGAACTACTTCTTCTAATTCCTTTTAGCCCTTTTTTCATATCATTCCTCAGATTCAAAATTTCTTAAGTCATACTTTACATGTTTTCCCTCATACTTGAGTGTGGTAATATGTTTTCAGATAAATTTTCAAGGAATCAAGTCAATTTTAATCCATTAGTTCACAGCTATTTTGACCTTAAACAATAGCCTTTTTATGTATGACATGCAAGACTTTAAACTTCCCACAAAATACAAGGGAACTCTGAATAAAAGTCATGTTCCAGCTCACTAAACATACATTTTGTATTATTTTAGGTAATATTGAACAATATAAAGTTTCAAAAGTTTGTAGGGTTATTTATAATAATCCAAGAAAAAATCAAACTATTATTACTAGGCCCATTGGATTAGGTAAAAATTTAAAGCAGGTAGCATGAAAATGCAGACACAAATGATTGAAGATAAAAGTATTCTTTATTTTATGCAAAAGAATTAGAAGTAGGTCCACAGATTGGAGTCTCTTCTCTTTTCCAAGAAATTACAAGATATTGTCAACATAAGTCATCACTTGATGTACAACATCCTGAGCATCATCAGTAGCTACTTGAAGCTAATGAACTCAAGAAAATTAACTTGTTTTAGCTCGATGGAGTGCTTTCATGGCATCTGTGATGGCTTTCATACCATTCGTTTGAGCTTACTCCAGATAATTATTGAGTTGGTCAAGTTCCCCAGTAACAATATTTAAATGTTGCTGAAGGTGCATCTGCTGGACGACTTTATCTTTGATCTTATGCTTCAGCTTCATCATCTTGGCAGTATAATCAACCTCATATCGGGATACCACAGCCTGAAATTCGCTGATATTGGCTGAAAGCTTCACCCTGGTCCAATCTTGACAGCACTTTTGCTCATGCTCCCTTCTTAAGATGACTTGCTTCACTGCGGCATGGAACTTTTGATATCCAAAACCACCATGTCCCAACCTGACAAACAGGGACGATAGTCACGGTATCATCGATGACAACTCTTTAAGATGCATTTCAGATATGATCTTCCATATGCTTTTCCATGCCTTGCGTCGTGAAAATTGGAGCGCCTTTTGTACTTCTAGATCCGACTCAGTATCACTGTCACAGGGGGGAATATAATCCCAGATTAATGCACATAGGGAAGTGCCCTGTTCTACTCCTTCCCCCCTGACCTATGATTTTTCACTTTCAATTACCATGGGGGCAGAGGATGAGGCTTCACCTCCAGATCTATCCACTGAAATTGATGGCCCTGCATAATCAATTGAAATCTTGGGTTAGTTACAAAGAATTACAAAACTTTATTGACTGTCTTTCAAATTAATTACAGTGGCAAAAATTGTTATCCCTTACCAAATGGTAGATCAGTAACATAAGAAGGCTCCTCCCCATCTTTCCTAGCTTTAATAGGATGTTCAGGGTGAGTTTGAGGAAGCACTATGGGGTTAAGCTCCACCTGGGCCAATGTATCTGCAATAGTAGGGTGTTCTGTACCCCCTTTAGGCATTGGTAGTCCAACATCTTGCTCAGATAGAACTGCACATTTCAACCGATCATCATTAGACATGTAATAAGAAGTTATTTTTTAAATAGGACAAAGGATAACACTCATTTCTATAATCGTATAAATTACATGGTAATTTAACATGTTTTAAAAAATATTCGAAAGATACGCCATGTCCCATAATTTCATCCAATGTAATCTCATAATCCTTGTTAATCTCACCTGTGGGAGCATTCGATATGTCTTCTTGGCGACCTTCATCCTACGGTCTCTGACCATGGACAACATCTTCAGATAAAGTAGCAGCGTTAGTTGCAATGGCCCCCAAAAGAACTAATGTAGGGGTTGAACCAAAAGTATCATAAAATAGAAGTCATTCGATGTTTCATTCAACATGTTATGAAGCATTGTTAACTTACCAGAAGAAAGTTCTTTTCCTCTTGAAACAACATCAACAGGGATACTGGGAACAGACACTGGCTCTTCTCCAGGAGCTGCCAAGTCAGCCTGAACTTGTAATTGTTCACCAGTACCCTTCGTAGTCCTCAAAGGAAGGTCAGTCCTCTCCCTTAGAGGGTAAATTTAAGAAGCCCCTTCAATCCCAAGAATTATGATCAAATGTTTCATGGGTTAAGACTCATGATTATCTGAAGGAATTACCACTACTAATGAAACTTTTAGTTGTGGAATTCTTCCTTCGATGCCTTTGTCTCTTTGGCATTTTGGGAGTGTCGGCAGTCTCCCTTATAGGTACATTAATTGCAGAATGGAAGGCCATGTCCAACTCCTCATCCATGGCCTGCTGGCCTGGAGATATCTCACCCGACTCGTGTGGAGATTCAGCAAAAGCCTCAATGGAACTACCACCAGGGCTATACTGTTGTGAAGGAACCTCAGTAGTTCCTTTATTTTCAAGCTGCAGGATGAAGGAAATAATTTCCTTGAGTAACACAGCTTTGACTGAAATCATGTGGCAAAGAAAATAAGGAATGAAAAATTAAATCTTTAGGAGCCACGTAATCATGCCACTCCTCATCTTTGGAACCACCAATCCCCTTAGTGGCACCACGATCAATAATTTCCTTCACCCTCTTGGTGACTGGAATCGAATCATCGGTGGAATATATGAGCATTTCCAGCTCTCTGATGTAAGCCCACACTTCATCGGGTTTATCCTTGTAATGTATATCTGTAGAAGCCAGAATATTCCCTATTCCAAGGATGTTTAGCCCCTCATACAAATCCAGCCATGCATTTTCAGCACCACAGTATAAACATTTCCATGTCTGGACAGCCTCTGGTGGTAGATATTTAGTATGTGTACCAGAAGGCTGCAAGGAAGGTCCTACAATCTTGGACTTCATCTTCTTCCCAGCTCCTACAACTATAGATGGAGAATAAGAAAATAACACTTGTTGCTCTATAAAGTAATGGTGATTAATTTTCCATAATGAAGTAACTCACTAGGAGTTGATTGAGTGGGTCTTTTCTTTCTGACAGGAGGATTATATCAGGCACGAGGCCGCATTTCTACTTGTTATGCCTCATCATCCCCAACTTGGGAATCTGGTGAGTCAGTCCTAGATGAGGAATCTGGAGAATCAGCTCCAGGTGGGGAAGCATAACCTTCCTAAGGAAGGCTTTCTTTCTCTATAGTTCTCTTCCTTTTCCCCACTTGATTTACCGGCTGATTTAGCACACCTCTAGGGTATGATGCTCTCTAGTTCTCGGCATACCATGTAGTCAAGTTATTTTCCACTTTATCAACTGGTAGATCAAACACTGCCCCGGTCTTCTCCCTATATGTCAGCAACCATAGTTGTCGGACAACCAACATATGCTGCTCTAACCAAACATGCACAGGGGGAGATACAACAGTCTGCTGGAAACACTTGAATTGACATAAAAATCTTTATGGATCATATGCCTTGCATATAATCTCTCTGTCAATCCTGGTGACCAGTACACCATCTCTGCAGGCCAGCATGTATGCCCTTAATTCCAGACTGGCTGTTCCATCATCAAAAAACCGCTCGGTTGGTGGATTTACCTAAGTAAAGAAATTCAATTCCGTATACATTCTTAGCCTCACCTCCATTCCATAATAATTGAGATCTAGTTGAGAAATTTCATAGAATTCCTATACTGATGGTCTGAACGAACTTCCAGGAATCTGTACTCCGTTCTTTACATTATACGTCCTGAAGTGAGTGGTGATCCATCCCCACAAAACTTGTAATTATCCCACTATTCTCAAAAGAGACTTACCCATGAATACATGGAGTAAACTCCTGTGAACCATTGCTAAATTGGGGGTAGCCAACCCAACCATTTTCCCCTCAGCCAACTTGGATACAATAATAGAGGTCCTTGGCCTGACGCCTCCCTTTGAGTCCCTGACTGGAAAAAGATAAACACTGAGCCACAAGGCCAAGAAGCCTGCCAGAAGAGTCTTCTTTGGGATTCTATGATTCACTTCATATCCCCACTTCTCAAATTCTCCTGCTTCTAGGATCGTCCAGAATGTGCCAGAAGCACCCTTCTTCTCTATTTTTGGGCAAGTGGTAGGACGAGTGGGACTCTTCTCCTTGGGCCCCTTCTTCTTGGATCCCTTCTCCTTCGATCCCTTATCCTTTGGATCCTTCTCCTTCTCCTAGATAAGAAACATATTCGTCCACTCTTCTGGATGAATATCCTTTCTAGAATGAGTCAAGGAGGTCTATGAACTCTTGATTTTGTGGAATATTTTCAATAATTCCCGAGCTAAATTCGGAGTCTTCTCCGAGTCATTCCAAGTCGCCTTGGGAGAAATGAATTGATCATACATATCACCGAAAATTGGATCCCCTGAGATCTTGTGGACATCCCATAGACTGATTACTACTTCTCCATGAGTCATGTGGAAAGAATTGGTTTCTTGGATCCAATGGCTGAGTATCTCTGGAATGAAGTTATCATTCCTGTAAACATATGTTTTCCCAGCCTAGACAGCTTCATATATCACAACTCCATTCAAATCATCGACAAACTCTGCACAGTTTTGTCGCACCCAGTATGCCCACATCTAAGTTGGATTCACACCTCCTCTAGGAAGAAGGTCCCAATTTCTCTTCCAGCCTTAGGATTGATCCATCTCAGAGTTTCTGAAAATTGAGGGATAACAATGTGGTTGCAGCTCGGGCTTATAAGGTTTCAGATCTAGAATACATGGGCTATGATGAATTATGTAGGCCTTATCCACTATTCCAGCATTTATAAATACTCCTCCACATGAGATATTTGCTGAAGAAAAATTGGTGTAATTTTGAAATGAAGAAATTGGGAGATAGTTTTTTGCCTCTGGAATGGTAACTTCTCACAGGTGACCATAGCCAAACAAAGGTAGATAAATGCTTTGGGGGAAGTCATGATGATATTTCTTCAAATACTAAGCCAAATCTGGGAGAGTGCTGTCGCAGAAGGTATAGTAATCTTGTCCAATGATGCTCATCATATCATCAATTCGCTTGCTAGCCAGTTCATCAGCCGTTCCGATTCTCTTGGGATCCATTGAATATGTACAAATGATGAATAAATTAAATCTTAAATGGGTTTATTTTTCATAAAATTTGTAAAGAAATTTCAAAAAATGGCTACGTCATAAAGGTACGCACGTCTAAAATTTGGCATGCAAGTATGAATGTGTCGCGCAAGTATGGATGTGTCGTGCAAGATTTTGGCGTGTAGGTATCACCATGCAAGTCCAAATACCTCTACAATAGCGCGACCACAAAGAAAGAGCGGAAAAAAGAGCAACCTGCGCGGCGAGAGCTTAAAACTTTGAAATCCGGGTACTTTGCGCGAGAATGTCCACATATATATAGGCTAGGATTCAAACATGCACGTCTAAAAGCCAGCGCGCTCTAAGGCCAGCGCGATCAACACCTGTGTGATGCAATCTGCGTGCTCAACACTTGCGCCCTAAAGTTTCCTTGGTTTTCTTCTTTCCTCATAGTTACATCCTCATTTATTTCGGATCTAACTCTAAGGGGGGACTTTTGTTGATGATCCTTTCTGTCATAGAGTCTAATTGAAAAAGGAAATACCTTGAACCCAAAGGGATTCATCCTTTGAATAAACATAAAAAATTTACAAAGGCATGAAAAAAGATTCAAATTCATTTGGGTCGCGCATGTTCCACCAAGGTTGCACAAGTATACTTGCGCACCACCCAGTGGTCACGCATGTGACTTGCGTTCCGTCTTTGAATTTCGTTCAGGGTCTTCTGCAGCCTATAAATACCCCATGTGGGCCCCCATTTAATGGAGGAAAAATTATAGAAACTCAGATTTGAGCTCCTGGTGCCCAAGTCTCTTCTCGAAGCTTTCGAAAACTTATAAGGTAATTTATTACCTAGAACGGATGATCTAAATATTGGGAGGAAGGCCTAAGTGTTGAAACTCATCAACCCTTGTGCGCCTAAGTGGCCAGCCATTAAGGGAAATAGCCACACTTGAGTGCCTCCATACACCTTTAACATAAATTGCGCACCAAAATTCTGGAAGCCTCTAGGGATAGTACTAAGTTCTTGACAAAAGCCTCGGCCAAGTTTTACTCTAAGGGTTGATCGTCGCGCAAGTACCCATGTGTCGTGCAGGTACACCTGCGCAACCAGGACTGGCACGCCCATGTAGGACTTGCGCACCCCTCTCTTTTTGGGTCCCCTTCCTACCCATTTCACCTCTCCTATACCTATCAACCTATCCTATTCAAGATTCATCCTTCAAAACCATCTTCAAATCCATTTATGGAATGTTTAATTTGTTGGCTTCCTTATCTGAAAGTGATTCTGTGGAACATCTCTCAAAACCTAGTGATTTGTACATCTTTATGTCACTAAGGTTAGATATTTCATTAATTAAACCTCATACTTTAAGATTAGATAATCCTTAACATGAGCCTCCTTTTCAAGAGTATTCCAAAGTCTATATTATCATTAATTTTGGAATCCTCCTTAGGAGTAAGCCACAAGTCCCCTAACCTGGGAATCCTCTTTAGGAGTAAGATCCATTCATAATTTCCCAAGTCTGGGCTTCCTTTTCAAGAGTAAGCCCCAATCTCAAAGTTCCAAAAATCTGGCCATCCTCCTCAGGAGTAAGCCCCAACTTTAATTCCCTTATCCTAGGCTTAATTCTCAAGAGTAAGCCCCAGTCTCAAAATATACAAATGTTGGCATCATTATTAGGAGTAAGCCCCAAGTCCCTTAATTCTAAAAAACCCTTAACCTGGGCCTCCTCCTTAAGAGTAAGCCTTAATTTTTAAATTCCATTAACTTGGGCCTCCTTCTCAAGAGTAAGCCCCAGTCTTAATTTCTCTTAACCAGTCTTAATCTACTTTTTGATATGGGATTCCTTATTAGGAATAAAACCCAATCATAATTCCCTCTTAATTTGGGCATCTTCCTCAGGAGTAATCTCCAATTTAGAGTATCCAAATCTACATAAAAGTACATATAATTTTATGGACCACGTTCCCAGACTTCTTCATTGAAATATATCCATATCTCTATCTATTTGGGCAGTCACACATAGATAATCCCCAAATCTTTTCTTATGATTGCATATTTTGTGGCACAATTGTCTGGTTTTACCAATACCTCTTGTTTCTCACACCGAGCATGACTCACGTGAGTTTAGAGCGTAAAAGTAATTATGAAATCTTTCTTTGATCCATCAATCATAAATAAACATCATACTCACTTACTTGAACTACGTGGGTTTTGATTCCTTTTCTAAATAAAGGATACATAGGTATCCCATCTGTGGGTACAATCCCAACTATGAAATAATCCATGTCATTCTGAATGACAATAAACTTAAAGTGCCCCACTGAGTGGCTTCAAAACCAATATGATCATCATAATGACCAAGATACTTTTATATAATTTATTAAAGGATACCATTGACTAATAATCTCTAACAAATACAGATTACTCTCTATCAATGAAGAAACATGAATACATATAAAAGATTCTCTAAATTTTCAACATATTAATCATTGATTGTCAGATCTCAAAAAATCTCATTTTATACTTGGTAATTTAATAAGGATTCCCAAACATAACTTAAACCTGTAAAGGGAGTCCCATAGTAGACAATAATTACCCTTAAAAAGGTGTGATGAGTTCGACCTCCCATCCTCTCGACCAATGAAAATTATTAAGCCTCATCCGTCAAAAACTAATGAGAACCTACCTTTGGAAAGTTGGTCCAAATGAATATAGAATCATTGGATGTTTCCAGTTCTACGAACAAACCCGTTAGAAACTGCTTGTAATGTTTGAACCATAAAAAAATGAGGTCATTCACAATTCCAGAGGAAACAGTGTGTTCTAAATTTAAGAATCACTGTCTCCAGGTGGTTTCCATTGGATTTATTCATGGAATCGGAATCTTCCAACAGTTCTTTTATCCAAAGAGGACCTTATATCCAAAGGCAGTCATTCGTTAAGTATTTAAATTTACGATACTTAAGAACATGCATTGGTCGAGAGGACGGGAGTTCAGAATCATCACACCATTTTTGGGGAATTATTGACTACTCCGGGACACTCTTTGTAAAAATTAAAATATTTTCATGAATACTTAGTAATACACCAAGTATTTCATAAGTATCCCTTGGAATTTACAATCACTTATTAACATGTGTAAAATTTAGAATCATCAGTATGCATTCAAGGTTCTTCATCAATGGAAAATTCTATATGTATTCAAGGTTTTCCATCAATGGAATGCTCCAATATATTGATTTAGAGATTATATTAATCATTGTTATGATGAAACTCGTTTTTAAGCCACTCATAGGGGGCACTCTGGAATTTATTGTCATATAGGGAGACAAAGATTTGTTTTAATCTTGGGATCGTGATCATAAAATGAGCTACCTACATATCCTTGCAAAAGTAATCAGAACCCTCATAGTTCAGTACTGCTTAGTAGTACACATCATACCTTTTAAGGTCATGTGACAAGGACCTATAAGCAAAAGGTTCTTCGTTGAAACTTTGTGTGTGACTAATGCTAAAGAAGCCCAATGAATTTTGGAAAGGATATTAGTTTTCAAGTAGGATCAGACCTTATTGAGAATATAGCCCAAAGACAATAGGTTTGGTTTGAAGTATTGGGTTTCATCCTCAAAGAGGCTTCCTACATATCCCATATGGATGGGAATCAAAGCCCACGTAGTTCAATAAATCTCATATGAAAGTATAGTCCTATGAGAGAGATGAGTTTGGTCTTACTTCCTAAAAAAGGATGCCTTCATTGGGGTAATTAGGTTTGGATGAGGTTAGGCCCTGAAAGGGATTCCTACATATCCTGGTTTGAATAAGAATCATAGTTCTCATAGTTCATTGGTTGAGTGTTTGTGTATATGTAGTAACCATCACGTATCTGTAAGCCCACGTGGGTCATGCTCAGTGTGAGAAGCAAGAGGATTTGAAAGATTCAACAATGACAACTCACACTTTTCCTCCCCCACTGATGGAAGAGGGTGTGTCGACTGTGGAAGAGGGTGAGGAAATGAACCTTCTTATATTATATTTATAGTGGAAAAGGTTCCAATGTTAGGAACAATGGGTGAAGGTGAAGGGATTATATCGGGATGGCTACCCTAAAATTGATCCTAGTAGGAAAGCAGAAAAGTAAGTGTGAAATGAACTTTCCCTACCATGGACCTAAGGTTCCAGGTCACCTCTTTGAGAAAGTAGAGGCCAAAGACCCAAAATTTCTCCAGACTGAGATTTTCCTAACACTGTTTCTAGGATAATGGTCCATGTTACTGTAGATATACAAACCCAAAGATATTCCATGACTCCTAACCCCATTGTGAAACAAATGCAGAAAACCTCTAACTACAGAAATAGAAACCCAAATAGGAGACACACTAATGTGCCATTCACAAAGGTTAGATAAGTCATGAGGTTTTGGTGAAGGCTTCAATTTTGTCCCTTTCAAATAAGGGAACCAAAGAAGGAGATAACCTACCATGGATGGATTTTAGGAAGGGTAAATAAGTTTGCCATGTTGGTTCCTTGTGAAGGTATGCCACGTAGGTGCCCCGCATTGCCCTATTGCATGGGTACGACGCACAGTTGTACCGTGCAGATGTGGCACACAAATATACTACTTATGATTGGCATGTAGATACACTGCGTTGGTAAGGATGGGGACTATAGAATGGAAAGAATTTCAAAACATGCCTATCCCTTTTAATTATCCCTTATTTTGTAGTTTATAAAACTACCTGAGAAATTTTGAGAGATCTAGGAGAAAGAGCAATGCAATGGGAGCTTTAGAGAGTCTTTCACTTTTTTCAGTTTGAAAATGGGGAGCCCAATGGTCATATTTATAGGCACGGATGGGGCCTGACCGATGAAACTTTTCCCACACAAGTCTTCCTCGTAGATCCACCATGCAGGTGATCCGTGTAGGGACATCAAAAATTTTCTGACTTGTAGCTCGGCTGTGTAGTTCGTTCGCGAAGCTTGGCCGCATAGCTCGATCACGAAGCTCAGCCGCTTAGCTACTGGATGTTACTACATCGCGTAGATCTTGGGAGTATTTGTTTATGTTTACCATGTAATCTCTGAATATTTTTAAGTAGTGTCAACAAAATCCCCCCTCAAGATTCGATCTGAAATATAAAAAGACGGTCAAGTCCTGAGGTGAAAGTCTGTGAAAAAGATCAGAATTGATTAATGAAAAGAAAAATTTTGTTGCGCAAGTACCTTGGACAAGTTTTTCGTGCAAGTATGTCGCGCAGCTATGGCGTGCAGTCATGACTCATAGGTCTTATGTTGCTTATAAATAGGTCTCAACCTTTCGCACTTTTTTTTACTTCACTTGATCTTTCTCAAAAATTTAAGGCTCTCATTGCGTAGCTTGTTCACCCTGCATTATCACGTTGTGCTATCACATAATTCTCATGAAATTTCATCCAGGTAAAATTGTTTACATGATTGAGCTATGCCAAGAGGACTTCACTGATAGAGTTGCGCTACGATATTTGTCGAAGAAACTATGCGAGAGACCTCGTCGAAGGACCTCATCGAAGGACCTTGTCGAAGGACCTACACATATAGTGTCCTTTACCAAAATTTTTGACTTTATTCTTGAAAATATGACTTTAAAGTTTGATAAATCTTTTTGCAGGAATAAATGACTCATTTGATGACCCATACTGAAGAAGCTAAGGTTCGTCAAGATGAAATGATGAGGATCATCACACCATATTATTATGACATTGTTTAGAGTACTCTTCTAGGGCTATGGATGGGTCTAATTCTGTACCAGCATGACTATCCACAAAGTCCTTACTTACCCTTGTACGAGCATGGTATTTTTCAAGATGCCCATTTTCCATCAATTAAGAAGCAATTTCCAAAAAATTGGTTTATTCAGTATTCCAACTGTAATAGCATGAATATTAGTGCACGGGGGTTCCGATACAAGAAGGCATGATCCCTATTGGTTGAATACTTAATCACAATGGTTTCACTCAGGACATGAAGGATCATGTTGTATATCCAAGACCACATTATTATGATTCCAATTTTAGGGATTCTGAAACAGATCAATATAATGGTTGTAATGGAGATTGGGACCTTCATTCTGGAGGGGGTGTAAAACTCAAGTGGATGTGAGCATTCTGGGTACGTCAGAATTGTGCAGAATTCAGAAAAGAGTTATTAGATGTTCATATTTACAAAGCTGTTTGGATGAAACAAACCTATGTTTACAAAAATGAATTTATTCTTGAATTACATAGCCAATGGAGCCCATAAATTAATTCTTTCCATTTGACACATGGTGAAGATGGTATTAGTCTCTGGGACATTTAAAAAATAGTAGTAATTTCAATTCTTGGGGAAATGTATGGTGAATTCATCCCACATAATTCAACATGGGGTGATGTAACTCGAACACCACCACTGGACCATTAATTACATAAGATAGAGAATAATTTAAACAAGGATAAGAAAGATATCCATTCTAGAGTGTCCATTTAAGCCTTATTAGAACCAACATCATAGAAAGGTCCAACCTGAGGACATCCTACTGTTTTTCCTTCTGCCAATAACTGAGGCAGTTCGGGCACATATTGGCCTACAATGGAAGAGGTGATTACAAGAACTGGGGTTATAAATTCAATCCTGATATAGATGAAAAAGTTTGATTATCTGCCTTCTTTGATATGTGGATATGTTTTTATTTTCTTCCAATTCGTGAATCTGGAGGAGGTGTAAGATTAGGGACTTTCATTATTACTTCTAAATTGGTAGAGGGGAAGTATATTGGCCTAGAAACCCATGTTTTAGAAAGAATTTACCTTCTCATGCTGCATTTATACAGTGGGAAGGCTCTATTTATAATTGAAGGGACATTCCAAGTGTTGTGGGGCTGTTTCGCCGCACATTTTTCTTCATACTCAGTATTGAACTTAGTCAGAGTTTCTAATGGTCGATTCACCCCATTTTTAGAGAACTTTTCTGATATTAGGCCTCTTAACTTGTGACTTGATGAGGTTCTGAAGGTATTGAATGTCTCGGGAAAATTAAACATCATTCCTTAGGGTAATCCACCAATTGGAACATTTATTGACGATGGAAATGAAAATAATTATGAAATGAGATCTTATATGGTGCCATGGGATGGTTTATTGTCATCCAAGATTGATGGTGAAATTATTTGTGAGGATTATGTGCCGTATAGGTTTGCTCGTCAGTTCAGGTGTCTTCAACAATCAAGCACTATTCTACTCACATATGTCAGACATGAGAAACACCCAATGGTAGCGCCACAATTATGGATTCTCACAGCATTAGAGGTATCCAAATAATCAATTACATTACATATACCAGATGCATCAATCGGATTGGAAGATGGGTATGCCAAAGCTTGGGTTTCTTCATATCCTCAAGGGGATTTGAAAAAAGGAATATATCGAGTGATGACTATAATGACTGTTGCATGTGGAAATCGTGGTAAAAAGTCCAAGTCCAAAGATGGTACATAAATTTCAGAGGTTTCAGAGCCCTCAAAACATCTTCGCAGGAAGTATACCATGAAGACCAAGGACAAAGAAGAAATACCTCCAATGTCAAGAAGATCTAGTCACCACCATCAAACAGAGATTCTTATTTAATCTATTGAACTTTCTGAGGAATAAAGGTCTGAAGAATATCTTCAATCGGAAGGTGTCAAATCCCTTCCATAGTCTACCCGAAAAAAATCGAATTATGTGTGAACTTCGACCATTCATCATTGGGAGAGTGTAACCCATGATCTTAGGGATGCCTGGGTATTTCTTCAGAATGGCATTGGAATACCAAATATTGGGGATATCAGGGAACCTTCTGATTTAAATCTCGAGAATTACTTATCTGAAGTACAGAAGTATATTGCGGCTTTAGAGGCATTTATATATGCAACTGATGAACAAATCCTAGCCATTAAACGAGTATCCCATATGCTGGACTTAGGAGTCCGCGAAGGGGTAATTTTTTACTCTGAGAAGGAGTGGGATATTTATGTTAATACTGAGAATTTATTTCAATTTTCTTTATTCTCAACTATCCTTTATTATTTATCATCATTAATATTGATGAAAATGTATTTCTGTAGCTTTAATGTAGAGAAGAAAGATTTGGACTGATTCTTGAATCGCCTCAGTACTGTCCTGTAGGTTCTCCCATTGGTGTAACGAATGATCCCCCCATGTTGCCAGAACTATCTCCAAGAGAAAGAATCATGACTGGAGTAATGGCGAAAGATAATCCTCAACCCTTACCTAAAGATTTCTCTACTAAGAGAAGTGTTTCAATCTCTCCTCATGATTTTGAACAGACAAATAAAAGAGCAATGAGATACTTTTGAAGCGTTCTCTAAAAGAGTAAGTATTTATATAATACATAGGGAATACAACTTGCTCAAGACATCCCAGTAACCACATTTTATCCTCTTGTAGGATCTATTTCTCTCTCCTCTCTCAAGGGATTAAGAGCTGATGCTTCACAACTAGAAAAAGAATCCACAGGGGAAACCCAGGTTCATGCTGACGTATCTGTTATGTCAAAAGATTAAGCTATACCTGCTCCTAGATCTGTTGAGAGAGAGGAGAGCCATGGTAATATTAAATTCATCCCCCATTTACCTTTGTTAGATTATCTTGAAAATAATCAGTACAGATATTCCTATTGCTTCAGAAGAAAGGAGTGAAGATCCACAGCAATATAAAACCAATGTTGATATTAACCCAAACCTGGAAAGATCTGATGCTGGAATACCAATTGAAGAGTCAGTGGAACAAAATGTTAGTGGAGCCAATTTGGGAATCAAACAACAGTTGTTGGATACCATAAATGGTGAGGATGTTGCAACATTTCATGCCGTATACACTAAAATGACAGACACCCTTAATCCGAATATTGATATTCCAGGTTCCCTCAAGGAGTTTAGATATTTTCATGAGTAATTGCAAGGAAGTAACTTCCTATTCTTGAATTTTCCATACATAATTTGTTCTTTAACTTGATTCTTTACATCAAAATTCACCTTATACAACTTTATATGCAGAAAATGTCGCAAAGGATCTTCAGGAATAGGGTGTTCCACTATATCCTTCTGTTGGGGCTAAAGAAATACTTACATAGGATTTTTCATCAGGAGATGTTCTAGAGAATTCAAATGTCATACCTAAAACTATTTGAGGATATCCCCCCTCTCAGGAAACACCTTCTCAAAACACCTGAGCTAAGAATAAAGAGGATGAATCCAATCATGTAGCTGACTTAGTGTTGGGTAAATATAGTCATCTGTCTGAATCATATCTGATTCCTCCATTTGAAACTAATAATGACCTTGATTTATTATTTAGGTTTATCAACTCCTAGATTAGAGGTTGAATCTTCTACAGCCCCAAGAGAAGAAGAACAAAACAAATATTTAAGCGACCTATTTCCAGAGTAAAGTTTACCTCCTGGCAGTGACTCAGATTCAGATTTCAAGATGAAATAAGCTCTTGGCATGGCACGTAAGAAGACATGGCGGTAGATTTGGAGACTAATTGTTGAAAGTCTTTTAGATGAATCATCGTCCCATTTTTCAGAAGTCCCATCATTATTCTGTGTGATGGGGTTTGGTGGGATCAATTATCGGCCAACCTTTGATTCCATGAAAGAGACGGTTCTCCGACCGAAGCAGAAGCATAAGTTGAGAAAAAATTTTGAAGAGGCTAAATGACTCATCAATATTAAGTGCTTTCAAGCTACAGTGGTTGAGGCAGAGGGAAATAATAACAAGAAATCACTTGAGATTAGCCAAAAAATCATGGAATCCACGAAGGAGTAATTATATATTAAACCGCAACTGGATGTTGTTCATAACAATGTTGTGCAACTGAATCAGACATTAAAAGAAACCTAATTAGAGGGGATACATGCCATTTCAACGGCTAAGGAATCACATTGTCTGGCAGAGGAGGCTGATGTTTCTCAACTATCTCAACTTGAACAGGCAGCTGACAGAGCTTATGCAGCGGTCCAACAAATGAAAAATCATATTGAGAGTTTTTTCTCAAACATGATAGAGTGGCTCCATTTTTGTGGATGGACCTATATTTTCATATAAATGAAAAAAAATTTCTTTTTAATCATATAAATATTCATTCTTGTTTTCCATGATAGAAGAATGAATGGTAAATGATGATAATGATTCCTTTATATTAAACAACCATGATTTATAATAATAAGAATGAAGTGCTCAAAAGATTTTATTAAGCTGAGGGACCTAATGAGCATAATTGGACTGTTTCTAGGGTTATATAGATAACCCCACAAATTTTGTGCCTTTTGACTCCCTCTATTTTTTATTTATCAATATTACCTAAATCTTACAAAAATGTATGTTCAGTGAGCTGGGAGTCAACTTTTTTTTAGAGTTCCCCTTGCAAGTTCTCAATCTAATGAGTAATGAGACTTTTGTCACTAGAAGTTTAAAGTCATACATGTTGGACTGTAAAAAGGGATAATATTTAGGGTCAAAATAGTATTGACTGTAAAGTTTGAATTAAACCCCAAATAAAACATTGTGGCTAAGAATTGATTTAATATTCTTTAAACATTTCCAAGGGGAACTCGGGCATATGCTGCATAGCCAAATAGTGGGGAATATGCTGCATAGCCAAATAGTGGCATCTTTTGACTGACATGCCTGTTATGTAAGAAACTTATGCAAGGCCGCCTATGGGCTTGTGATGCATAATCAGGAAAAAGAGATCTTTGGGAATTTAACATTTTCTATTGATAGATAAGTTCAAATAAGATTTGGTTGACTTAAGACCATTGTAGGTGGTTTTTCCAAGGAAATGAATTTTAATAATGAAAAGGGTTATTTTAAATCAATAGTAATGTAGTGACGACATTGGTACTTTGAAGTTTTAAGTCATGCTATGAGGACATTGGTACTATGCATTTTTAAGTCATGTTGTGAGGACATTGTGTGGCTTTAATTTAAGGTCTTTATTTCTGACCAAAATTACAAGATTCTCCCAATTTCTTGATAATTTATTTGAAATATACTCTCATATTCAAGTCTGAAAGGGAAAATTGTAAACTATAATTTTAGAATTTCTGACACCGAGGAATGGTATGGGGAAAGGGCTAGAAGCATTATAGAAAGTCTTTTCTGAGAACAAAGTTACCATTACCTGACAAACCCATTATGGGGGTTGTATTATGCAGGGCCAACAGGGGCATATGCTGCACAACCAAATAGTGACATCTATTGTCTAATAGGCCTGTTATGTAAGAAACTTATGCAAGGTTGCCTAAGGGCACATGATTCATAGTCAGGAAAAAGAGCTCTAAGATGTTTGGCATTCTATTGCTGAAAGTTGAATAATGTTTATGGAGATTCAGATTTTCCAAAGCATAGAGTTTGGTTTACAGAGAAATGTTCTTGAACATGGAAAGGGTATTTTCAATCAATATATCCAAAGAATACAAGGAATATGACATTTACAAAAGTCCAACTCAAATTTAAAAGATATGATGTCTGTTGTTTTAGGTCATACAACTAGGACCAGAAATGTAAACAATATATAACATGAGGCCAAGTGATTTCAAGATTATTTCGTAGTGTATCGAGCGCATGATGAGGGAAATGTATAAAACATGGTCTTGAAGTCTTTCATATTGTGAGAAAAATTATGGAACAAGTATACTTGAATGACTGTTTTAAAATATAGATTCTTGTATATTTTCATCAAAGATTAAAGGGGACAATGATACTATAACCAAGAACAAAGTTACCATTATTTGAAAAACCCATTATGGGGGCAGACAAGGAGTGGACTGAAACTCAGTCCACTGGCCAACCGGTGTGATAGCACCGGCCAGCCGGTGGACCTGGCAGAGGCATTGCCCACTGCCAGGCTCCACCGGTCAACCGGTGGCCTCAGCACCGGCCAGCCGGTGGCATCCAGTCAATAGTGTTTGCTACTGTCTTGCCACCGGCCAGCCGGTGGCTCCTCCACCGGTCAGCCGGTGGAGCCTGGACCAGTTTTCTTCTCCTCATCCAAGGCACCGGCCAGCCGGTGGCCCTGCACCGGCCAGCCGGTGGAGCCAGTCAAACTAGCCGTTGCAGTTTGACCAGGCTGGCCCACTTGGCTCCCAACGGCTCTTTAAGCCTCTCCAACGGCTCCGAAGGCCCCCAATGGGTTCCATGCCTATAAATAAAGGCCAAGGAAGCCCCGGACACTAACCGGAACACTTGTGAAGCCAACGGACTCATTTCCCATCATTTGGCCAACCTCCGGCGACTTCCTTCAAAGGAACCCCAATTGCTCCAACAACTTCCACATCCAAGGAGCTCCTTCAAAGAAGCTTGGAAGCGGCCTTCAACATCTCCATCCAATCAAAGGCGCCCAAGGCTTCTCAAAATACGGTTTTTATTGTATATTTATTTTGAGATTTAATTTTGGGTTTGTGCCTACAAACCCCAAACTCTTTCTCATTCCCCTTTCTTTTGGGTTCTCACACCACCATTAAGGTGTGAAGAGGTTAGTCAAGCCTTTCCTTTTAAAAGGCTTGAGTTTTCGGTGAGCTAGCCTTCACCCGTTAAAAAGGCTAGTGGGTTCTTGCTAAACCATCAAAAGCAAGTGGGTTCTTGCTAAACCACAAAAAGCAAGCTGTAATAGGTCCTAGTGCTACCTCAAAGCCTAGTGGGTTTCTTTCTAAAACCATTGAAAAGCAAGCGGTAGGAATCTCTCAACGGTTGAGTTGGGAGCGGAGACGTAGGCCGGGTTTTGGCCGAACTCCGTTATCAATTTCTTGTGTGATTGCCTTCTTTATTTCCGCTGCATTTTAACTTTGATTTTTAAATTGTTAATCATTTTTTTTAAAAGGCAATTCACCCCCCCCCCCTCTTGCCATCATTTCCGTCTTTTTCTGACCCAACAATTGGTATCAGAGGGCGTGTTTGAGTAATTCCCTCACCGGTTTCAAATTAAAGATCCTATTTTTTTTGATGGCTTCTACCGCTTCTTCTTCTCAAACTCTTGAAGGACATTCTTTGGATCGTGCTCCATTCTTTGATGGAGCCGATTATTCTTTTTGGAAAACCCGCATGTCAACTTTTCTTAAAAGTATTGGCTATCCAATTTATAGAATTGTTATGCATGGTTTTACGCTCTCCTCTCCCGATGAGTCTAAATGGACCCCAATGACATTGCTTATTTTGAGCTTGATGGCAAAGCCATGAACGCTCTTCATTGTGGTCTTGACCGTAATATTTTTGATCATATTTCTTCTTGCTCTACTTCACATGATATTTGGAAATGTTTAGAACTTACCCATGAAGGCACTAAGAAGGATCAAAAGCAAGAACCCGCTCGAAAGCTAGAACCCGATGCAAAATCCGTACCCATTTGCCCACCTCACAAGAAAAGGGCCAAGAAAAAGAAGGGAAAGATGAAGGCTTCAAAGGCATCTTGGAATGATAGCTCCACCTCTTCATTCTCCTCCTTCTCCTCAAGCGACCAAAGTAAAAAATGCCTAATGGCATGTAATGAGGTAACATCATCCGACTCTTCCTCTTGTTCTTCAAATTCCAATTCTTTAAATCATCTATCTTATGAAGAACTCTCACATGCTAGAGACCAACTTGAAAATGGTTTTCATGCTTTATCATCAAAATTTGTTGCTTTAAAAAAGTCTTTCAAAAAACTCTCCTCCGAAAAAGAACAACTTCTCAAAGAGAAGGAGGAGTTGACCCTTAAAATCCAAAATTTCCCAAATGTTGATTCCATGGAATCAACCATCAAAGACCTTAGAGAAACCCTAGCTAAGTTCACCCAAGGGGAACAAAATTTGAACAATATCCTAGGTTCCCAACGCATTTCCCGAACCACCCAAGGGCTTGGCTATTCCAAGCAAGCCTCCTCCTCCCATGCACCCACTGTTTTTGTAAGGGGGAGCTCTAGCTTTAAATTCTGTAATTATTGTAAAAAACCCGGGCACCTCATTTATGAGTGTAATTGCAAAAATGCCCGGTACGGCCAACCCAAATCCATTTTTTATTCGGACGAGTTTTTTAGGAGAAGACCCGCCATGAGACAAGTATGGATTGAAAAATCCCTTCTAGCGAGTCTCTCTGGGCCTAAAACTGTCTCTTTTCAAAATCCCTCTCCCCGGTGACTTTTTGTTTTTATTTAGGGGGAGTTAGGTTCTTTTAAGCCTGTTTGTGAATTAAAAATTTTCATTCTCCGTCTTTTTCATTCAAATCTTTCAATTCATTTTTGATTCAAAACTCTCAATTTCAACAAATTTCATTTGGTTTCAAATTTCAAAATTCAATTGGTTTTTGATTCAAAACATTCAATTCAAACTGTTATTCAATTTTCATTTCAAAATTTTCAACAATTGATATCATTTTCAATTGATTTAAAATCTTGATTTTCAATTCATTCCCTCAATCAAGTTTTCTGCCCCATTCTATTTTGATAATCACAAAGGGGGAGAAATTTCTTGATTGATTGGGGGAGAATCTTTTCTCTCATGCTTAGTTTTTATTTTCAATTTTTCATTTAAAGCATGCCTTCTTTTAAGTTTTTACATTGCTTAGATAAGTGATTGTGATCATCAAAATAGGGGGAGATTGTTGTACCCCACACTCTTTGATTTTCATGATCACAATCACTTTCATCTTTGTCTAACCTTGTTTTCAAGTGTTGTGGATGATAGGCAAAAGGTTGCCAAAGGAATGGCCCAAGAAAGGACAAGGAGTGGACTGAAACTCAGTCCACCGGCCAACCGGTGTGATAGCACCGGCCAGCCGGTGGACCTGGCAGAGGCATTGCCCACTGCCAGGCTCCACCGGTCAACCGGTGGCCTCAGCACCGGCCAGCCGGTGGCATCCAGTCAATAGTGTTTGCTACTGTCTTGCCATCGTCCAGCCGGTGGCTCCTCCACCGGTCAGCCGGTGGAGCCTGGACCAGTTTTCTTCTCCTCATCCAAGGCACCGGCCAGCCGGTGGCCCTGCACCGGCCAGCCGGTGGAGCCAGTCAAACTAGCCGTTGCAGTTTGACCAGGCTGGCCCACTTGGATCCCAACGGCTCTTTAAGCCTATCCAACGGCTCTGAAGGCCCCCAATGGGTTCCATGCCTATAAATAAAGGCCAAGGAAGCCCCGGACACTAACCGGAACACTTGTGAAGCCAACGGACTCATTTCCCATCATTTGGCCAACCTCCGGCGACTTCCTTCAAAGGAACCCCAATTGCTCCAACAACTTCCACATCCAAGGAGCTCCTTCAAAGAATCTTGGAAGCGGCCTTCAACATCTCCATCCAATCAAAGGCGCCCAAGGCTTCTCAAAATACGGTTTTTATTGTATATTTATTTTGAGCTTTAATTTTGGGTTTGTGCCTACAAACACCAAACTCTTTCTCATTCCCCTTTCTTTTGGGTTCTCACACCACCATTAAGGTGTGAAGAGGTTAGTCAAGCCTTTCCTTTTAAAAGGCTTGAGTTTTCGGTGAGCTATCCTTCACCCGTTAAAAAGGCTAGTGGGTTCTTGCTAAACCATCAAAAGCAAGTGGGTTCTTGCTAAACCACAAAAAGCAAGCTGTAATAGGTCCTAGTGCTACCTCAAAGCCTAGTGGGTTTCTTGCTAAAACCATTGAAAAGCAAGCGGTAGGAATCTCTCAACGGTTGAGTTGGGAGCGGAGACGTAGGCCGGGTTTTGGCCGAACTCCGTTATCAATTTCTTGTGTGATTGCCTTCTTTATTTCCGCTGCATTTTAACTTTGATTTTTAAATTGTTAATCATTTTTTTTAAAAGGCAATTCACCCCCCCTCTTGCCATCATTTCCGTCTTTTTCCGACCCAACAGTATTATGTAGGGCCAACTGGGGCATATGCTTCATAGCCAAATAGTGGAATCTTTTGGCTGACAGACCTGTTATGTAGGCATCTTATGCAAGGCCGCCTAATGGAACGTGTTGCATAGTCAGGTAAAAGAGCTCTCAGATGTTGGAAACCTTGTCACCAGAAACCGTAAGAATTATTATGAAAATCTGAAAGAAAAAATCAAGATTAAGAGTGTGAGATATAAAATGGGGTTATTCCCAATGTGTACGAGAAATATTTGAATCAATATTCTCCATAAATTTGATGTCCTTTATATAGATCTCACTAGTATGTAAAATTGAGACTTTATTT
Source organism: Viscum album (assembly GCA_963277665.1). Lineage (NCBI taxonomy): Eukaryota > Viridiplantae > Streptophyta > Magnoliopsida > Santalales > Viscaceae > Viscum > Viscum album. The sequence continues at coordinate 73,751,511 of OY728163.1, read as the reverse complement.
GTTTACATTGAATGAATATGGCAATGTGCAGTTCTAAGTCATGAAGTAAGGACATTAATAACCCCATAAGAAATTAAAACACCTTATATAAAGAAGCCTTTTAATAAATTCATAAGCCCAGATGATCTATGCTCAGTGTGAGAAACACAGAGAATTAAGGGTTTCCATCATAATGCAAAGGTGATGAAAATTAATAATAGGGGTATCAGATTTTCCTTTAGTGTAATTTCATGAGGTAAGGATGACAATGAACTGATATGAAAGGAAAGACATATTGGAACTGGATTAAGGGATAAAACCCAAGTATCACTATATTTTTATCTGTGGAAAGGATCATGTCATACATAGTTTTTTTTAAAAACTATTCCCTATTCAGATTTGATTTTATAAAAGAAATAAATGGTTTTTTTGTTGTGGCTGGGCCCATGATTGGAGATCTAGGTGTCTCTACATATCTCATTGAAAATGAGAATAAATCCATACATAGTTCTTGAAACATGGTCTCTATGCAGATCTGACTGCGACATAGGAAATAGAGGGACTCATGTACTACTAAGGAGTAGTGATGATGTCTATGACGTTTTCTTATAGAAACATCTAACGTCTTATAAAGAAAATGATAGTTGTACAAATGATGTCATGTAGTTTAACGTCATGCGACAAGGACGACAATGCTATTCACTTTAACTTCACGAAGCATGAACGCTTATGGTTTTTATTTAGATTAATGTCTTTCAACTAGGACATGGGGCTGTGCAGTTTTAAGTCTTGTAGCAAGGACATGGTACTATGTGTTTCAAGTCTTGCAGTGAGTAATAATGAGTATAATTACGCAAAGTATTTCTTCAAGAATCTCTCATTGGATGGAGAGGTAATTAGCTCTCCATCTATTGAAATTAAAGCATAGGCTCCATTTGAATAGAACTTATTTATCGAATAAGGTCCTTCCCATTTTGGTTTAAGATTTGGATGTTTCTTTCCTAGTATCCTTGGAGTCCTAAGGACTAATACCAATTCCCATTGAAGAAATGAATGAAGACGAACATTCTTTTTAAAAGCTCATGCTATTCAGTTCTAATAAACTTCTAGATGATGCAATGTATGGAATCTTTTCTCATATAATTATTCCAACTCATTAAACTATTTCTGAGATATTTCATATATGGGTAACTGGTCACAGATTACTACTCTAGGCGAAGGAAATTGTTTTTTAATTGGAAAAACAACTTCAATTCTATATATCAATGAATAAGGAGTTTCTTGGGTGGCAGTACAGACAGTTGTATGATAAGCCCATAAAGAATTCAAAAGTTTATCAGGCCATGATTTCTTATCTTTATACACCATCTTATGGAGTATATTTGATAGGGTTTTGTTGAAAGCCTCTATATTTCCATTGGCTGCCGCATGAAAGCGAGATGAATGGTTAGATTTGATATTATATTCCTGATATAACTTTTTTACTTCAGCAGATCAAATATTGGTGCCATTGTCCGTCAAAATAGTATGAGGGATTCCAAATCTGGTGATGATATTAGTTTTGACAAAATTAATGATGATTTTGGCTCCAAATTCCTTGAGAGGTATTACCTCATCCCACTTAGAGATGAAATCAGTAGTAGTGATAATATACTTTAACTGCTTAGCAGTGGCTGGAGGATATGGCCCTACTACATCCATTCCCCATGTGGAAAATGGCCAAGAGTATTTAGCTATATGTAGAAACTCTGTGGGTTGATGAATGAAGTTGGATTGAACATGACATGGATGACATTTTTTTTTGTGAATTCTGTACAATACTGTGTCATTGAAGGCCAAAAGTATCCAAGCCTTTGGATCTGGTTGGAGAGTTTGTGCCCAGCATGGTGGGCACCACAAGCTCCCGAATTGACTTCTTTCATGATAACCGTGGTCTATCCTCCATCTCTACATCTGAAGATAATTCCATCAAATCCTCGCTTGTAAAATATCTATTGGTGGTTTGACCATCATAAAGAGTAAAATTATCCGCTCATTGCTGAATCTTCTCTTTCTCAGCCCTATTAGTTCAAAGTATCCCATTTTTAAGATATTCCATTATGGATGTTCTCCAAGCTATGGTATGACCATACTGTTCAGAAATAAGGAAATTTTCATTAATTTTCTCTCTTATGGTTTGAACAAAAGGTGAAACCACGTGGCGATGGGTTATACTGATAACTGTCTCATCCTGATTTGGATATGATAAGGTTGTAGCTGCATTATCCAGTGCATCTGCTCATACATTTTGTGATCGCGGGACATGGGACAATGTCGGATCTAAGGGAAATTCAGACATTAATTCTCTGAAGTAATTACATAAAGGTATTAACTCATCATTTCTAATAGATTATTCTCAATTGATTTGTTTTATTACCAATTATGAATCACCAATTACTTTTAAATGATCCATTCACACTTGGAGGGAGAATTCCAAACCTACGTTGAGAGATTGATATTCTACTTCATTATTGGTACCACAGTCTGATAATAGAATAGAATAAGGCAATACTACATTTTCTAGGGAAATAAGGAATATTCCTAATCCAACCTTATTGAGTTTAGGATTTTCCAGTCTCTTCCCTATTGGACTTTTAAAAGCACCATCAAAATACATTTCCCATGTTTTCGAATTATCTTGGATAGAGAAGTCCTCTTCATGAGGAAGTTCAATATTAATCGATTTATCTTCCGCAGATGGATGTTCATCAAGGAAATCAGCCATAGATTGGCCCTTTATTTCCTTTTGAGGCACAAACTGGATATCAAACTATTGGAAAATAACCGCCCAATGTGCTAGACGTTCAGTAAGGATAGGACGACTGGGGATAAATTTGAGCAGGTTATTACGAGATACCAATTGGACCTCATAATGTTGCAGGTAATGTATGAATTTTTTAACAACAAAGATTTATGCCAGGAAGCACTTCTCAATAATTGAATACTGAGTTTCCACATCATATATTGTGCGACTGAGATAATAAAGGCTGTTTTCATTTCTGTCAACATTCTTTTGGGCAAGGAAGACACCTAGTGAGCGCTTTAAAGCTGTTACGTAGAGAATGAGTTGTCTTCCTTCGACAGGTGGAATCAATACTGGTGGACTCAAGAGATATTTCTTGAGTATATCAAATGCTTCTTGACAATCCTCAGTCCACTGATAAGTGACTCCATTCTTCATTAATATGGTGAAAGTTAAACATTTTCCTTCCAAATTAGCGATAAAGCGCCGATGTTAGGCCAAGTATCCTTGAACTCCTCTTAATTATTTCAAATTTAGAGGAGGTGACATACCAAGGATAGATTATTTTTTCTCAGGATCAAATTTTATACCACGATGGCGTAAAATGAAGCCAAGTAATTTCTTTGAGGTTACCCCAAAATCACATTTTAAGGGGTTCATCTTCAAATTATGTTGCCAAAGTTTGTGAAATATGGTTTCCAAATCATCCATGTGATTGGAACATTTTTTGGATTTGACTACCAAATCATCCACATAACAGTCAATAAATTTCCCTAAGAAGGGTTTGAAGATATGGTGCATGGAACGTTGGTATGTTGTGCCTGCATTCTTTAAGCCAAAGGGAATTACCAGATAGTAAAACACACCTTGAGGAGCTCTAAAGGCTATATATTCATCATCCTATGGGGCTAATCGAATTTAGTTATACCCAGAATATCCATTCATGAAGGAATGTTCTTCATAGCCAGCCGTCGCATCAATTAGATGTTCTGTAATTGGGACCGGAAAATCAACTTTAGGAAAATGCCAATTAAGATCTCTGAAATCAATGAAGACTCTAATTTTACCATTCTTATTTTTCACTGGGAAAATATTGGCCAGCCATTTTGGATACTGAACTTCCTTGAATATGTTATCTTTTATAAGCTTATCAACTATAGATTCAATTTTAGAGGTGTGAGTTGGGTCTGTTCTCCTTGCTGCATGATTGAAGCCACAATGTTCTTCTGAAAAACCCAAATGATGGGGGGGGGGTAAATCAGGATTAAGACCTGTAATTTCTGTATAATTCTAAGAAAATATATCTCTATTTTTCTTTATAAAGGAAGTATACACCTCTTGATCCTCAGAGTTCATGGCCTCACTAATTAAGGTGGGGCGTGGATATTCTCCTGTACCCAGATTTATTTCTCTGAGTTCATCCACAGTGGTAGAAACACTATCTCCAAATGCCGGAGGATCATCCCCAATATCTTCCTCTTCTTCCTCATTACATGTTACCACTTCTGTTTCCATTTTCATTGTAGATGATAGGACAACAATCCCAATGTTAGGTAAGGAGTCAACATTTGAATATCTTGAAGAAGAAGCCACCACATCTAACCCTACTGATGATGAAGGTTCTTCCTGTGGTAAGGAGGAATTGATGGATTGAGAATCATAAACTTTTTCATCTTCTAACATTGCTAAAATTTCTTCAATTCTGATTAACCAAGTAGAGGCTCATTGTTGTTCAGCAGATGAAATAAAAACATCTCCATTCAAGGTTCCATCTTTGCTTTGTGCATCAATAATTTCTCCGATGTTATCATGCTCAATTTCCATAATTGGCATTATGGGGATTATTGGATGAGTGCATGGATATGTCTTTAACCTTTCAACCAGATTAATGGATAACACATAATTTGCACTCCAATGCATGAATGAATTTGATGTAATCTTTTCCAGTCCATTTGGAGCATTAACTCTTGTAATCTCCTTGGTCATGGATTTCATTCCTTTTGGGAAATAAAACTCTGCCTCAATATTTTGAGATTCACAAGTTTTGAACGGTGCCTTGTCACCATACAATGTTCCGATTTGACCATTTAAATAGTATTTCAGACATTGGTGGTATGATGAAGGTATGGCTGCATGTTGATGCAACCAAGGCCATCCACTAAGAATATTGAAGGTTGTATCCTGACGAACAACCATGAAATTTGAATTAGTCGTAAGATCTCCCAACTGAGTTCTATGTGTAATTTTTCCCATAGGTTCTTTTTCATTCTTGTCATATCCTTGTAACATTAATGTCGAAGGAGATAAGTCAGATTCATTCAGGCCCAATCGATGAAGTGTACTAATGGGGATGAAGTTGACCCCTGATCCATTATCAATGAAGGCTCATTGGATATCCATTTCATTGACCATGCCAGATAGATAAAAAGGTCTGATGTGCCCATGTACCACATAGTCTTTATCTTCATCTATAAAAGATAAGAATTCATGACATTCTGTAGAATCATTCTCTATATAGTAAACATCAGCATTAGAATGTTCAGTCTCAAATTTCTGAGGACATAACAAGGCCTCAATGAGTGCTTCTCGAATATCTTTTGATAGATTAAAATCATAAAAAATTGATAACTTGGCTGGTAATTGGGCCAATTGTTTCGAGACATCATAATTTTTGTCCAAAGGTCTGCATTTCCCAGCATGGAGATGTGGTTTTGCATGTTCTTTGGAAGTTGAGGCTTCTATTGTAGATGTATTCTGTGTTGAAACAGAAGTGGGAAATACCCTGAATTTGAAAAATTAGATTGACTAAGTCTATTAATCTGCTGAAAATAATATGGTGGAGCTTCTAATTGGCCCTCCAGGATAATTGTGTTAGAAACTAGACTTGGTTTTCATGGAAGAAACCCCTCGTTCTTATTGAGCACACAAAAGGGATCTTCCATGAGTTTCTGCCGCTTATATGTTTTGAGTAGGTGTAGAGTTAAAATGAAGGGTTCTATAATTCTTAGGTATTCCCCCATATCCTTGACCTTGGCCTCTTCCTCTAGTTCTCCAATTAGGAACATGGAATTCTGCTCAGTACAATTACAATAATAATTGGCATAAGGATCTGTTAAATGGATAACATTAACAGAACCAAATATCAATTCTTCGTGTAATGAGGATTCTTCCTGACAGGTTATTTCTAGTTGTACAATTTGGCAGGGAGGCACTCGTAATTTTGAAACATATGGCATGAAATCTGCCAGGGTAAAGGAAATATTTGGCCTTGATGCAAGCTCTTCTTCTTCTGACTGGTCTTTATCCATATGACCACATTGTTTCTTTGAGGAATGATCCTTTTATAAAGATGGTTTTGTTGTGTCAAGAGTGGAAGAAGACACAATTGGTTGTTTCAACTATGTTCATAAAATATCATGAGTTCGTTTGATCGTTTTCCTGACCATCCAATCATCATATTTTTTCACATTTTTTACTTTTAACTTCTTTCCATTCCCCCTCTTCTTATGTATTGGTGGAATTAACACATGCTACTTGAGATGATAAACTTTTCAATTTCACTTTTCCAAAGTCTACCATATTTTACAAAACTTCTTTAAAAAGAAAACACTCATGAATGGGGTGTCCTAGCATCTGATGAAAGGGACAATAATTCATACGATCATCATCTTCATCTTTATTTGGCTTCTTCATCCTTGGCAACTAAACCAATTTGTTTTCTAAGGCTGAGATGAAGTAACCAGGAATATGCTCATTCCTGAAATAATAGATTTTATTCTTTAATTCCTCAAACTATTTCAGCCTTTGATCTCTTTGATCATCTTGAGAAGGTGGTCATTATTGTTGATTTCCAGGAAGTAGAGCCCTTCGATATGATGAGGGTCTTGAAGTTGAAGTAGGTATAGGTTCTTGTTTGAGTTTAACTTTATCATCCTCTACCTTTACTGTTCTCCTTCCTCGAACTGATGGAAATACATGAGTTTAGCCTTAGTCTCTATAATCGTGTCTTCTATCTGCTGAGCGATTGAAGTAAGGTCTCGAAACCCTCCTGTGTATTTCACATGGATCAATGTTGTGCGTAATTCATCACGCATATTTTCCACACAGATTGGAAAAAACTCTTCTTAAGGGAGTGATAAACTTAAAGAATATGTTAATATTATACAGCGAGAAATGAAATATAAAACTCTTTCATTTTACCGTTTTTTACAATTGGTAAGATCCAAAACTGTTGTCTTTGGTAATGTTGAGGTAAATTGAAGAAGTAATTTATGACAAATATCTTCGCACCCTGTAATTGATCGAGATTGAAAACCTGTATACCAGACAAAATCTGGTCCTTGTAATGATTTCACAAAACCCCTAAGCTTAAATTATTCTTTGTTGTTGAGGAGTTACCATCATGGGATCACAACGGGAAACAAAATTCATTAAGTGTTGTTCTAGATCTCCCGAATCGTTAAAAATTGGGAATGTGTTATTCAAAAAATTTGGTGGGGGACAAATTGCATCCACCCATTCATGGTAAGCTCTCATTTCTAGTTTAACTAGTGTACGTTGTTCCTATATAGCTTCTAATAGAGTCGTTAATTCCTAAATTGTGTTTATAAGCATTTGGGGAATATCTCGATGAGTTATATTCTGTGCAGGTATTGTAATTTGAACTTGAGCTGGTGTTATCACCGGTAAGACCACTGATGATGGTACTGATATCTGTCTTGATTGTGTACCAATAAAGGGAAATTATTATCTACATCTGTACTTACTACAAATCCCCTTTTCTAAGGAGCTACTATAGTATTTTAAAGTTGAGGACTTTCCTAAGGATACTGTCTTGCAGAAATGCTATTTCGAAGTAACTCTGTGTTGAGTCTTTTCAACTCCTTCATTTATTCTTCTTACTGTGCAAGTCTCTCTTCAAGTGAAAGAGATTTACCTTATCCAGTGGAAAAGTAAGATTCAATCTGAGTTTTTGCTTTCCCCTTGTTGGATTCCTTTCAGAGAGGGGGGAGTTGGTTATTTGAAGGCATACCTAGATTCTGACTAAGCCTTTGATTTCGAGTATGAACACCTTCTTCATTTTCCTTGGTGTGTACCATATTGTGGACAAGAACTTCATCTTCTAATTCCCCTAAACTAGAAATATTTTTTGGAGGATCTTATGCAATGGTATTGATAACATTAACTGATGCATAACACATTAATGGCATTCTTTCAGTGTTTCTAGTAGATCGTCTCCCTTTTTGTCTTTCATGAAACTCCATTCTCAGGTACGAAGAATCCCCTAGAACTCTTCGGCAGATAGTAACATGAAGTGAATCATTGGATAGTTTAGTTGTTCGCTTTCCTTGTGGCTTCTTCCATAATTGGTTGAAAACTAACTTCCATTGAGTAGGGGATTGAAGATGAAAAATAGCCCCTAGCCTTGTAGGCTGGGGTTGATCCTGTTCTTCTTATTCAAATCATTGAACATTATTTAATGAATTTGAAGGTTTCTTCAAATTATCCCCCAACCTAGAAAGTTGTGGTGATTCTTGATTTTGTGGATTTTGGTTCGGAAATTAGCTAGACGCATTATCCTAAAATTACATAAATCACTTTTTTCAGAATATCATTATGCTATTTTAGGAATTTTCATCCTCTGACACCTAAAATTATCTAAATGGGACGCCTACTAAATATTATCAGAGGCTTCATGTAGAAGTAGTTCAAAAACTAATTTTCTTTTGGCCTGATTCTGATGAGAACTGGTTGAGGCCTATTCTTGAGCATACATTTGATTACACGCAAAACCGATTGACTGTGGTCGTCCATGGGCAATGACATTGTGTGATACCACTTTTGGCTGACTTTTTTGATTTTGGAGTGAAGTGAAATGCAATGCTCCATATGCACCCCATCCTCTAATGAGAACACTAGATGGGGAATCAGAAATTAATTGTCACAGCCTCTTCAGAGCATTGAGACATATGTGCTGAAGGGTTATCTATTGTTTTTCAACCCTTGGATGTTGGGAAACTGAATGATATTCCAAGTCAATTTCGTGTTGTAACCCTTCTACTAACATTATACGATTTTTATATTCATCATATGGAAATATATTAGTTTTCAAATGACAAAGAGGTTTCCATAAGTTGATACGAATGTCATGAATGCAATATTCCTTCATCAATTCTGGAATATCAAACTGAGAATTTTCTAAAGGCCAGAACATGGCTGGTATTTCTCCATTAGCTAATTGTTTCCACATTTTTAAAAAATCTTAATCATTTTTTACAAGAGGTTTATCCATTTGGTCTGATCAAAGTGGATTCTCTTTATTAGAAGATAAATGACCCAAGGGAGGTCTGCAGAATGACCATTCCATTAAAATGTATTCTTACTGAGAAAGTGTTTCACCTGTAAATGATATGGCATCATACATGACTGGCCCTGTGTTTTCAAGTGCCTTGAGATTGGAGGGCTTTCTTATTGCTACATTTTCAATTATAGAATTGTTTTGACAATGCGAAAAACTACTACGAAGAGTAATTTCATAGATAATGCCATCATGGGGAGGATCACCATGATAAATTACAGCAAGGGATAAATCTTCTTGCTTCTTGGTCTTCTGGACACATGGAAGTTTTCCATGGCTCTCATCTAAATATAGACACTCTAGATTGACCAATATTTCATAAAGAAAGCCTTCATGATGATGTTTCTGGTGAGAAACTTTAGAATTACCATTACCACTCCCAAAATTTGGTAATGAGAGGGTAGATCTTAATCAGCAACAGATAAATGTATGAGATATTTAAGAAATCTATCATTAAGAATAGATGAATTACATATTGAATCTTGATTTTACAATAGTATTTGGTGAGATTTCTTCCCAGATGTTCTCTTGCACTTAGTTAGGGAAACTTTCTGGGAAAGGTGGATATCATGGGCAGGTATATTTGCCTACCTTGGATTAGATATTGGAATAGACCTTTTACATCCAATTGGAAAGGTTGTATGTTCCCGATCTTGTTGTCCATATGATATGGGAGAGTAAGCCACATGACCCTCCTGGACTAGAATAGAGGTGTGTATCTGCTCTGGAATGTCATGTTGATGTGTCATCCCATTTGTGGGGAGAGATTTATGTGTATGTTCTCTTGATTCTATTGAATTAGTTGTTAAAATATCCTGACATCCTTTCAGAATATGGGTAGGCATATGAGTCTACCCTTTAACCATTGATAAGATGTGTTTGGTGACTTTAGCGGTCGGAATGGGAATATAAGTCCATTTCATGTTTGGAGTAGGTGTATGTGCCTTCTCCTGTCCTCTTTTTCCTGTCAATGGATATTGAAAGTACCCATGCATAGGGGTAGAGAGTTGGGTCTGCCCCAAATTTTTTATCCGAGATTTATAACTGACTTTTCCGAGTGCTACCAAACGATAGTGTTGGTTGGATTGGTGAACATTGGAAGGTGTATGTTCCTACTGGATATTCTCTATCATGTATGGTTGACGGGTCTCCTTCAATACTATCAGATGAGACTGCTGACATAACTAGTGATAGTCAACATGTGTATGTTCCTACTTACCAGTTTCCACCATATTAGATTATCGGGTCTCATTAAATACAGTCAGATGAGCCTGCTGACTGGATGATAACTTGTAAACAGGTGTATGTGCTTGTTCATGGTACTCTACTTGGTTTATCTAGTGGGTTTTTTGGGTTGTTTTCAGAAGAGACTATTGAGCAAACAAATTAGGGCGAACCGGTGTATGTTCCCTCTCGTTGTTTTCCATCAAGTTTGATCAATGGACTTTTCTGGGGGAGGTAGAGGTGAGGACCTGCTTCCTGTTAACTGGATGTTGTCCCTTGCGGTTTGTCTTGCGTGCCCAGGTCTGAGAGTCCTAGGCTAAATATCCAGAGGCAACACCCCCATCATCTTGGGGATACACAACCGCATGATTCTGGCGGCAATTGTTGGTGAGAGTCCTTAGGAAGGACTCCTGTATATTGGAATTGAGGCCTTCAGTGACCTCTTGATCCTCCTCCCTATAGCATGGGAGAGATTTATTGTTTCATTCCAAGGATAAAGACCTAAAACAGTTGGATACGGTGGTTGTAACCATTTGATCCTTGATCATTGGTCGTTGTTGGCCAGATAATCATGGATTATTATTGACCTGGAGGGCCTGTCAAGTAGTCTCCAAAGTCGGGATTGTACCATGTTGATGATATTCCTTTATCAACACATTAGAGACCCAGTTTTGATGATGTTCGGTTGGTGATAACTTCATTCCTGTGGATGGAGATCCAGTTTGAGCAATAGTCGGGAAGTTCACAGATGTTGTCTTGGAAGAAGCCATTCTTTGTATTGAAGGGAATTTTGTAGAAAACTGAGAACAACAAAAAGTTCTATTAAAGTGAAATCTTGTCATATGGATACATGCATGATCAATTCCTATGTCTATAATTCCTTTATCAATTTATAGTAGTATAACATGTGGGTAAAATTATTAACTTGGCTAAGTATTCATGTTGGGTTCACCATTTTCATTTCGTAGTTCCTTGAAACGTGTTTTCTAAATTTAAGAATCACTGTATCCAGGAGGTTTCCATTGGATTTATTCATGGAACTAGAAACTTCCAACAGTTATTTTATCCAAAGAGGACATGCTTTCCAAAGTTAGGTGTTTCTTAAGTTTTTAACTTTACGATACTTAAGAACATGCATTGGTCGAGATGATGGGAGGTCAGACTCATCACAACCTTTTGGGGGGAATTATTGTCTACTTCAGGACTCTCTATGTAAAAATTAATATAATTTCATGAGTCCTTATTAATTTATGAATTATAAAAAAAGTATCCCTTGGAATTTATAATCACTCACTAACATATGAAAAATTTAGAATCATCAGTTTTCATTCAAGGTTCTTCATCAATGGAAACATCTGTATGTATTTGGGGTTTTCCATCAATGGTATCCTCTAATATACTGATTTAGAGATTCTTTTAATCCTTTTTATGATGAAAGTAGTTTTTAATCCACTTAGTGGGGCACTCTGGAATTTATTGTCTTCTAGGGAGACGAAGGTTTGTTTTAATCTTGGGATCCTGCTCATAAAGTGAGCTACCTACGTATCCTTGTGAAAGGAATCATGACCCTCATAGTTTGGTGCCACTTAATAGGACACATTATACCCTTTTAGATCATGTGATAAGGACCTATAAGCGGAAGGAGCTTTGTTGAAACTTAGTGTGGGACTTATGCTGAAGCAGCCCAACGAATTTGATAAAGGATATGAGTTTCCATGTAGGATCAGACCCTATTGGGAATATGGCCCAAAGAGAACAGGGTTGATTTTAAGTGTTGGGTTTGAACCATAAGGAGGATTCCTATGTATCCCATATGGATGGGAATCAGAGCCCACATAGTTTGATAAATCTCATAGGAGAGTATAGTCCTCTAAGATAGATGAGTTTGGGATTACTTCCCAAAAAAAGGATTCCTTCATTGGTGGAATAATAGATGGATGAGCTCGGGCCCTAAAAGGGCTTCCTACATATCCTGGTTTGAACAGGAATCAGAGTTCTCATAGTTCATTGGTTGAGTGTTTGTGTATATGTTGAAACCATCACATATCTCTAAGCCCACGTGAGTCATGCTCGGTGTGAGAAACAAGAGGATGTGAAAGATTCAACATTGGCACTTCACACATTTCCTCCTTCACAGATGGAAGAGGGCGCATCGACAGTGGAAGAGGGAAAGGTGAAGAACCTTCCTTTATTTAATTTACATTGGGAAAGGGTATAATGTTAGAAAGAAGAGGTGAAGGTGAGTGTATTATACCTAGATGGATGCCCTAAAATTGATCATGGTAGGAAAGTGGAAAAGTAAGTGTGAAATGTACTTTCCCTACCATGGACCTGAGGTTCCTGTTCACCTCTTTGAGAAAGGAGAGGCCAAAGACTCAACATTTCTCCAAACTAGGATTTTCCCAACATTGTTTCTCGGAGAAAGGTCAATGTGACCATGGATATAAAAACCCATAGATACTCCATGAATCCTAACCCCATTGTAAAACAAATGCGGTATTCCTCTGACTGCAGAAATACAAACCCAAATAAGAAACACGCTGATATTCCATTCCCAAAGGTTTGATATGTCATGAGGTTTTGGTGGAGGCTTAAATTTAGTCCCTTTCAGATAAGGGAACCAAAGAAGAAGATACCCTGCCATGGATGCCTTTTAAGAAGGGTTCTTAAGTTGGTCGCGTAGTTACCTTGCGCAGGTATACTGCATAGGTGCCCCGTATTGTCCTATCGTGCAACTATGGCGCACAGTTGTACCGCACAGGTGTGGCGCGCAGATTTACCGCGTAGGTTTGGCACGCAGATACACCACATAGGTAAGGATGAAGACTGAAGAATAGAAAGTATTTTGAAACATGCCTATCCCTTTTAATTATCCCATATATTGTAGTTTAGAGAACTACTTGAGACAATTTGAAAGATCTAGTCGAAAGAGTTACGCAATGGGAGCTTCAGAGAGTCTTTCACCTTTTTATGTTTGAAAAAGGGGAGCCTAATGGTCCTATTTATAGGCACAGATTGGGCCTGGCCGAAGAGACTTTTCCTGCATAGGTCTTCTGTGTAGACCCACCGCGCAAGTTCTCCATGTAGGGACATCACAAATCTTTTGACGTGTAGCTCAGCCATGTAGTTCGTTCATGATGCTCGACCACATAGCTTGCTTTCGATGCTCGACTGCGTAGCTACTGTAAGTTACTACATTGCGTAGATCATGGGAGTATTTTTTGATGTTTCCCTTGTAATCTTTGAATATTTTTTAGTAGTGTCAACACCCTTTAATGTAAATTTCCCCATTCTTATTTCCAAATTTCTCGCCCTCCAAAATATTGAATTTATTTCATCTATGTAATTTATCATTCAGGTTTTCTTGAAACTACTTTTTATTTTCTTATCCCCAAAACTAATATAAGAATGTGAGTCTCCAAAATCCATTTTTACCTTGATTTTTTATTGAACAATTTATACATATATTCCAAACTATAATATAGCTAATAACATTCATAAAAATGTTTTTAGGTCACTAAATAATCAATAGATATTTATTTAATGGTTAGTAAAAAAAATGGTCGCATAAATTGTGAGTTTTGTGAAGTTTACTTCATATGTACCAATGGATTCATTCTCATTTATTTCAACTATACAAATTATCTATCAATTTGTTTTGAAAATAGTTCATGTAAAATATTTAATTAATAATATTTTTATAAACTTCTCCCATTATATAATGTAAAAATATTCCTTCATATTTATATCCTTTAACTACCCAACATCGATTTTCCTAACAATAAAAATGATAAATGGATAAAAACAAACCTTTTCATAGTTAAAATAGTATAGGAGAGAAAATATATTCTCTATTGCATTAATCCATTTTTTTGTAATTATTATTTTTGAATATCCACTAGATGAGCATGGATGTTATAACATAAAGGACTTGATAAAAAGATTCTTCTGCATAAGTAAATTGAGGAACTCAGTATGGTTTGTATAATTGTTAAGAGCATTATAGTGTTGAGTCAGAATCACTACAAGATATCATAATCTACCACCTATAATGCTAGATTAATTATTGGGATAATCATCACATAAATTTTTAAATCATTTTCCCCTTTATCTATCCATTTATATAAATAATGGATTGTTAATGTATGATAAAATAAATAAATGAATAAAATGAAACTAAAAAATTATTAGAAGTAAATCATAAATGATGTGTATATCTTAACTTATAAATCTATATATTTCAATATAGGTTATCCATGATCATTTTCATATTATGATCTATTAACTAACTAGTTATATATCAAATTATCATATTATATTTAAATCCTTCATAATGGTTCATAATGGGAATGTGAATTACCAAGGTATATCCCTTGATAGTTTCAAACCAAGAGTGAATATATTCCCACAATTCATGCACCAAGTGAAGATCGAGTAAATAATCTACCAACAATTTTTAAGGATTTTTACCCATTGCTTCATCTATTATAAATCATGTATCAAATTATTTATATCCAGATAGGTATTTCATTTATATTAAACCACAAACCCTATACATCCCTATTAGTTTAGGATATATTCCTATATTTAAGCTTATCCTTAGGGTTTTCATTAATGTTCTCTTGTCCTAATCCTAAAAAATAAATAAACTAATTTGAAAAAAATAACTAAATCTTTCTATAATTCAAAATGATAAAACCCAATCATACATATATACATATTGCATTGTTATAAATTATTATTTAATTTATCTCAAAATCATTCACAACAAAGAACCTGAAGGTTTAGTATCTTTGGGGATTAACTACACAATCAACTTATTATTCAACATATTCAACATATCCCATAAAATAATTTTACATACTATCCCATAGAGACATAATATATGATAATATTATTCATAAAATTTGGAAGGAAACATATGAATGGGTTAGATCAATTTCATAGTAAGGGTAAATAATAAAGAGAACCATCAGAGGTCATAAGTGAGTATAACATAAGCATGTGGGTATGAGAACATAATCAAAGTCAAATTAAATAACATTAGGATATCATAAAAAAAAAAAAAATCTCAATAATAAATCATAAATATTTAATCAAATTATAACACAATATATTAACCATCAAAACATGATTATGAGGGAAATGTATAATTTTTTCCCAAAAATAATTATATAAATCCCAAAATATTGGATTATGAATCACGTTCATGCCTACCATATCGTAGTTGATAAAGAATCACCTTCCATGTCTTATATCATAGTGGATCCGGAATCATGTTACTACCTCCCATAATTATCTCACATGGTAACAAAATTTTCTTAATTCATTGGAGATATATATAATTAAAGTCCCAAAAACCATATAATGGTAACCTATACATATGTGTTCCATAATAACTTATAAATATTCATATCATATATCAATTAACATGTAAAAAATGCCTAATTTAATTTTAATTGGCCATCCAGAGAAAGAAGGTGGTTTGTTTCATTTAGTAGAAAATCCCAATAGAGAATTAAGAACATTTATATATATTCATATAGATTCAAAAGACTTCCATAAAACATAAAAATTTAAATGGATAAAGGATAAGAAATAAACTTATATTTTCTAATACCTTTTAAGAATATTTTTTTAAAATAAATGGAATAAAATTATATTTGAAAACCCATGAAAAATAAGAGAAAAATATTCCAAAATAAAACGAACAGAGGTGGTGAGAAATTTTTTTAGTATGGAAAACCTTTAAAATAATATTTCATTCATATAATGTAAATAAGGTCCATGATGGTGAAAGAGGACCACACTAAATAAAATAAAAAAGGTAAATTTATCAATAACATGAAAATCCATTGAAAAAATCATTAAAAAATATATAATTTGAGATAAGTATATATGTAAATTAAAATAGAGTACATAGACATATAATAAAAATATTCCCAACCTAAAAGAAGTGGTAAGGATAGTTTCTATTACATGAATCCCTATGAGTGATTTATGATTCATAGGAGAAGTAAAATTCTAGGTGGAAAAGTAAAAATATGAAATAATAGGGGATAAGGAAATATGTATGGTTATATAGTGAAATATCATACAACTTATTATATGGAAACTTTGTTATAATAATATATAATTCAAAATGAGATTAGCAAGAAAACTGTTACCGCATTAGTAACATTTGAATCAAAGGCCTTTGAAAAGAGAACTTGAGGCAAATTTGTAAATAATTTTAATTTTATTAAATGAATGAAGAATATAATCAATAGGTTTTTATGTAGACTATGAACGTAAAACAAGTTGTGAATAAGGTATATATCTCCAAAAACAATTAAGATGAGAAACCCATACCATTTTAAATCAAATATCAATAGAATATCTTTAACATCATTTATAATAAACCCAAACATATTAACAATATATTTGAAAACCTTATTCATATCTATAAACATTCATACAAATTAATTATAATAATTAATGATACATTCATTTGGTAGTTATAGTTTGTTTTCATCATCAGTTGTTAGAAAATGTTCTTCTTTCATACATGTTTCATAATTGAGAAACCAAACCCCGTTATTTGATAAAACATTTATTATTTAAATACTATAAAATATATTTAAATCATTGTGTCTCAATTATTTATGAATTTACATGTTTTTTTGATGGAAGAGATTGGTATGGTTTATAAGAACATGATCCATGTGAATCTTGTTTCATGATTTTTTGTGATATCAATGGATTACATTACAATGATCATTAATTATTCTGTCATAATTTATGAACCATATTTCTGAAATATATTAAACCTTAATATAATATATATATTAATTAATTATATTTTATAACAATCCATTTAAGGAAGTGATGAAAACAGAATATCTTGTTCATTGATGTGGTAGTATGAACATAAGACAAGTAGTGTTTTCATTTTTTGAATGTTAAAGAGGAAGGTAGAAAATTTTAATTCCATAAACATAATAAATATATAGAGTAATAATGATATTGATTTAACAATTTTATGACGGGTATTATAGTTTTTGAGGATGTATAAGAAAAAAGATTAAGAGTTCTCGGTTAAGAACATTACCTCATACTTTAGATGTCTCCTCTAAGACTACACCTTTAGGTATATTGGAATAGTCTTTTGTGGGACCAAAACCTCTAGAAAATTTTAAATAGAGTTAATAAGATTTTTTTTGAGTTATATTGAGATAAAATTATTATGGCATGTTCAAAATGGGCGTGGGTATGGGCTTCTTTTATAAGTGAGAGTGGTGAAACAGTTGTAAATACTAATAATGTTCTATTAAAGGCATGTAACATTCAAAGGAAAGTGACTCAAAATTTCGTTAATAATGGATATGGGACGATTCTTGGCTGATTAAAATCTTATAAACACAAATAAAGGATAATTTTTAAGATATTTAAGGCTATTTACCCTTAATTTAACATTTTTACCATAATTTACTTTTACCACGGTACGCATTTTTTTAGCCTTAGGATATTATTTTTATGAGAAAAAAATTAAATTTACTTTATTATAAAATTTTATGTCATTATTAAAAATATGGAGATAAATTATTATATTAAATTTCTAAAATTAATTCAAATTAGTTCAAAAATATTAAATATATAAAATTTAAAATCACTTTTATAAAAAATATAATTTAAGTGATAAAATATCTAACATTTGTTTCTAGAATAAAATTAATATTTTCTAGATTTAGTATTTTACTTATAATTAAATATTATTGCATTAAAAAGTCTCATAAATTTTATTATATGCTTATATCCTAATGATGTCACAAAATTCATGGTATTTTTTAAAATGGGTTTTTACTATTCACCTAAAAATTAATCATTGTAGATAAATATTAAAATTTATTTCCATTCTAATATTTATTTTATATGTCCATGAAATGATGGTCATTTTTGTAAATTAAAATTATAAAATTTAGTAATTTATATTATAAATTGAAACGTAAAATTTAATGGAAAACTATTTTATTTAGTAAATATATTTTAAAATATTAATAGTTATTACTATTGTTTCTTATAATTTACTAATAAAATTATTGTCAATATATTTTTTATATATAAAAATATTTCATCCACTTTTATTCATTATATATCGAGTTGAAAACTCATATCACATAGAAAGGTATTTTTTATAAAAATAAATGTTTAGGTAAGAAATATTCATAATATTTATTTAGATACACTAATTTAATTTTATCAATGCATTAATGTTAGAAGTGAAAATTATTTTTATTTAAATATATATTTCATAATGATGTTAACTCTATTTATATTGTCCAATTCAACTGCTATATTATAATGGTTATATTTACTTCTTATAATATTATCTTAATAAAATGTATCACTGTCCATTTTAGATTGGTGTTGAGTGTAAAAAAACTATTTAGAATAGTATTTATGAATAAAATATACATTTTAAAATTGTGGGATGTTACATATTGAATGTAATTAAATATTTTTGATATATCCTATCCTTATCTCATGAAACACAACCTACTTCCATTCACATATAGACCCAAGGCACCCCGGATCTATTTCCCTCCACTCCTGAGGTTCCTTAATTTTGAAGGAATCAAATTCTCATCTCACCTATACCAGGGATATCATTACACCTCATTATCAATAAGGTTTTCACAACCATACCACTGATTAATCATCTCAACCTCTAACTTGTGTTCCATATCACATCACAAATACATACTCATATCATAATTATATCCAAGCTCTAAACTTAAATAAATTCTTGGAAATGTGTACTAATTAATTTTCATGTCCCCAAAAATTTATTTTATAATACATTGAATAAATTATTTTTACATCTAAACTAATTATAACCCATTTTCCAAAATCCAATTTCCATATACATGAAATTAAGTACATGTATTGATAACCTACATACTAAATAAAATGCATGTACTTCTTCCCTCTTTCCAGGTCACCCCAAGAGTAAATTAAAAAATAATAATTCATAACCTCAATTTTAAATAAATATATAAACCATAATATTCATAAGTAATAAAATAAATCCTAGAAATCTATTTTCTTGGGGATTTAATATACAAGTTTTGGCTATAACCAAGCATAGTTTTCTCCCCATGTTTGTTCATCTTATCTCTATATACCAAGACCAAAAATCATGAGACAGTAAAAAGGGATCTAATGCCATTTTTAATGCCCCAGTATTGTATTTCTTTCCTAATACAAAGATCTACATTACCACGGCCAGACCTCCCCATACAATAGTGGTTGTTAACTAGTGAGGAAGGTATAGTCCATACAATGGAGTGACTATACCCTCAATATCATTCTCATTTAATAATAAATGACATAAAAAAAATAAAATTTACAATAACATAATAAGTTATGATTAATTAATAATAACCATACAAATAAAATTCTTATGTAATAATGAAATGGGAACTCATAAAATGATCATACAATAAAATTTAGAATTTTCATCACCACATGTAGTTGATAAAACATAAAAAATATATTAAATGAAAAAAATAATCATGATGGAATTGAAATAATGGTCTTCAAAAGAATAATAATATCACCTCCATCTCCCTATAAATCCATAGAAGGTGAACCACCTATCATTGAGGTCGTCCTTATACTACCATATTGAATAGTTATGTTCGTACATACACCATGGTTCATATTCATGGTGTGAGTTTAAATACCTCTAAAACACCACTAATGGGTACTTTACATAAAAAACATAACATAACTGAGTGAATTTATTGGTTAATAATAAATAAAAATAAAATAAAACACCAAATTTGTGTAATTATGAACTAAATAGGTTACACCAACCAAAGCTAGTGGTGGTCACCATCACACACTCAGGAATCCTAAAAAAATAAAACACAAAGAGAAAATGGCATATAATATTTAACTCATAGGAATAAGGTTACCATATGAAAAATGATGATACAATGTTATTAACATTTCTGTAATGAAAAATCTAAATTCGTATAGAAATCACTCATGAAGACCCCTAACATTTGAATGAATAGAAACATGCATCTGAATACTGATGAGGGAATAAAATATCTAACCTCTCAATAAGTGAAACTAAATAATGTGTAGGGAGGAACATATATAAACTCTCAAGAATTATATTTTAATCATAATAAGGGAGTAATAATTCTAATATCTCTCGAAGTTCATATGAATCATGAGGAGGGCATAACATATACACCCTCTAATGAAGTGAATCTGAATGATGGAAATGGTGAATCAAAGATGAAATTTTGGGAAGTGTATTTGAATCCTAAGAAGGGTATAATGTAGCCAATATGTTCTAAAAAACCATTTAGTATGGAATATAAACAAAATCAAAAGGAATATTCAACTTATCCCTAACTCTCAATTATTACATAGTTCATCCCTATATTTCCACAGTAATTATTCACCTATAGTGCTTCCCACATACAAAATCACTAAAACCATGGTGCATAGTCATCATATAACTAGACTGTTATAGGAATACCTAATCTGCACATTTATATAGGCTTATAGTTTGGCACATCATGCTACTCACACTTATCCCTTAGTTAAATAAACATAATCCCTTATTTCTTGTGTATCAAGAAACATAACCTAGAATCAATTTAGTTACCATCACATCTCATGTGTCGTATAGTTCATATGCCCTTCCCAACCCCTGATTAGTAACTACAACTTTATGAAGACCATAAATGGAAAACATGACCATTACAAGGGTCCCTCATCTCATATTAATCATCATCAAGATGACTATGTATACAACATGATTATTCCTATTATTTTCTGCCATAAAATCGTAAAAAATAAGGTCACCAAAATAACCCACAAAATATGCAACTGAAAATAAATAATAGTTGCCCTGGAATGTTGATGTGCCGTCTACATCTATAGTGTTTCATTCCTATAATACTCATCAGGTGTTACTTACCAAGGAATGATCCTCTATATTATAAACCTCTTATATAAGTGTCCCCAAATTTAATAAAATCCACACACAAACATATTATGTAGGATTTACCTTCAGGTGTTAATCCCTTCTAATGTAACAAGTATCACAACCCAACCAAAGGGCCAACCTTTGTCCCTACTCAGTCATTTCCACTCATGGAAACCAAACATGGTGTCCATTATAGATTCTAACACAACCCACCCAACTAGTTATAGTAAAAATATAATACCACAATTAAGAGATAAATACCTTAAGTTTATATTTTCTTTTCCCTAATTGTTAGAAAATAATCATGTTTTCATTTAAACCTTACAACCCTAAGAAGAGAGAAATTCTAAAACATTTTACCAAAGTCGATAAGAGTTTCACAATTGGTATTTCTATAATTGGAAACCTCCCTAGTAACAATTCCTTTGGTATAATAATGTTCTAATAAATCCATAACATCACCCCACATATCTAGGTTTACCAAAATGGGTATATTATTTCAAATTTCATTTGAAAATGTCACCCCTATTTTGTGGAAACCATAAAATAATCTTGAAAGGGTTTGAAGTTCTACTAAACTCTCATGCACACCTTCACATTCAAGATATTTTATTTACACACATGTAAATGATGAAGAATTTTGAGAACCACCTATCATTAATGGTATTTATCTCATTTCAAGATGCCCACATTACCTCCAATAAAATCCACATCGATCACTGTCCATGTTTCAATGCCACTATTTCATTAAATATCGATACTATTTCAATATAATCTAATCATAATTAGTTAATAAAATACACAAAATTGTTATAGTAGGGAAAACTCACTAATTTTCATTACATCATTGAATCCTCACGCAACGGAGTGTAGTATACTTCCAACATAATTTCATTCCTATAAATAATATTATACCCATTTTTAAATTATACATATAACCAATTTAATTAAAATTAGCTTAAAATTAAATAATTAATCATCAAGTCAATTAGTCTCAAGTAAAATAATATTTAACCATGAGTGTTCATCCTCCCTTGAGTTCCTATACCACCCAAATAAAAAATACCCATAAATACGATGTAATCCAACCATTCCCTGATGGATTTTCACACCGAATACCTAATTAAAAACATTAAAAACATTAGTATAAGGAAGAAGAATAATAAATAAGAAATAAAGGGAAGGACCTCACCCTAAAAGGTGGATGAACACTACTAAAAACCCAGTAACCATGTAGGAATCAGAAAAGGAATGAGATAAAATGGGGTATCTCTCATCTCATTCTAATTGTATGGAGCCAAAAACTTTGAAATGGTAAAAGAAATAACAAACTAAAATCACCATTCCTCCATTTATTAAAATTAAGGAGGTTTAATCCTATTGAGTGCTCGATGATCCTACATTGACCTCCAGAAACCCCTCCAGAAGCACAATATAGAAATTCCATTAGAGGTGCACCAATATTCAAATAGTCTAACCAATATTTTAACACCATATTACTTCTCAAAGTGTAATCAATTCCACCAACAACCAACCTATACTATATTTTTAATTACATATAACTCTAAAATTCAATTCATGTCCTTTCCACCTAAATTTCCACTTTCACAACCTATATTACCACATTTAAAATAACTATAAACATTCCAATATCAAATATAAAATAAAAATTTCAAATAAAATATGGTTCTAGTTTTAGTATAATATATAATTATTCAAATATTGGAAATTTTTAACAATGCATGTTATTATTAAATCTCAAACTATTCATCCACTATTCTCTTCCATGTCGTCATTGTTACCCACAATGATTTTACATGTGCAACCTATATTCTTGAGTGAGATAGATTTTTATGGTAAAAAAACGCCATTATATTAATCATTACATTAGGATTGAAAAACTATATGTTTTGATCAATGTATAGATGAAATATTTATGAAATGTTTGGGGGAACTAGAATTGGAATAAAATTTATCTCCATAAAATATCTCAATTAGTTCCTTGATCCATGTGTTCTTGGTATCATTGGGTTAATTTACTTGAGAACTAAATAGATATATGAGATTATAAATATGTATAAATATATATTGAAGTAGATAACACTTTTATTAAAAACAATTTAAAATGTCTCCCTAAAATATAACCAAAACTATTACATAGACTTTAAAAAAATTTATATAAATAAAATTATATTGATACTTGGGTTTTGAAATTTATACCATACCATGTGAGTTTTATCTTATTTATTTAAAATATCAGTGGGAATATTGAGGTATTCTACCATTTAAATAATAATAAAATTTATATATATATTATGTTAATATTATTTTAAGGACAAATTATAATTTTTATAAAAATATTATATTAAATGAATGTGTTATCAAGATTATATCTACATAATTGACAAAATAATATTGGATGAGAATACCAACATTAAATAGAATGTAGTATATATCATAGAAACCATTCCATATATGATGATCTTTCCAAACATTTATCCGAGCACCATTGATAACATCCTACTTTATGTCTACCTCCGTAATAGAAAATGGAACAATATTATAGGTTATATAGAAAATCCCTATGATTTTTTATAGAATTTCATTGGATTTTGAATAGTTTAATTTATTTTATATTAAAACAATCATTGAGACTTAATAACAACAATTTAAGATCAACAATAAAATTACACATAAATTATAATACCCCATTTCAAACAAAATGGAGTACTTTTTCCCCAATCTAATACTTTGTTAATGTGAAGAATTATAATTTTACACTTTTATTTTAAAACTAGTATTTTCTTTCCAAAAATATTATAATACCTAATGTAACCACTCAAATACCCCATTTATTAGTTATTATTTTCAATTAATATAATATAATTAAAAAATATTATAAAGATGATATCAATATAGTTTTTTCTCAAATCAGATTCACAAACACCATTTCTTGTTACCCCTAGTGTCCACAATCACATTATAATTTCCACAACTTCTTGTTATTAATTTTTTAACTATAAATATAATAATATAATATATAAGTACACTAATAAATAAATTTATGTTTAAATATAGTATAGATTTTAAGTATTTTTTATGTGATTCTCATTATGTTTTCCTATACATGCATTATAATAATGACATAGAATGTACACAAAATTAGGATTTTGATTCAATTTTAATCGATTTATTGGTGTATTTAATTATTAATGTTTCGTTTTTAGATGGATATAGAGACATAAATTACTAATTGGGGGTATGGTTATATATATTTCTGATATAAAATTCATTATAATGTTTAAAATAGTTATAAATTTGAATATAAAAATCATAACACTCATTAAACATTTAAATATTAAATTCTTCCTTTGGTAATTTTGAGTAATTTGTACATTTATGTATGGAACCATTGAATGATAAAAAATATTATCTTGGGTTTTTATTTATAGTTTTATTTGATCAATGAGTGTTACCTAACCCCAATTTTATTATACTCAAATTATCAAACATATTTATACCCATACATGCATAATTTCTGAATTAATATAATTATCATCAATCAGAATTTCAGATAATAAAACCAGGATTTTGGATATTTCTTGAACATGATGTCTAACCTAAGTGTGACATATGTTTCGTATATATGAGGTTTCCTGTCAATGCACAACCCCTAGAGGATTAGATGGATTAATTAAACAATTAAACCTTTTATATTTTCTAATTCATGTTAACCCCATGAGACCCGTCTAGTTAAAACCCATAATGGAGAATTATCAGGGTTATGTGCACAACTTAGAAAAATTATCTAAAGATGATAAATAATTGGGAGGAGATTACCTTCGACATCTAATCGAAAGAGGATTAAGAATAAAAAACTAGATTCAATAGATCATAATATTAATGATAAATTTATTGGATATCTGCAAAAAAGTGACACAAAATCATTATTCATGTATGATTGATCCAATCACAAAGTATGGATTAATTTTTTATGGATTATGGGATTTTTAATCGTCATGTTCAAGTATGGATTTAAAATATTCTTTTGAACCTCTAGAAATGTTTCTTATATAGCCCTGTAAATTAAGATTGTTTTATTATCCCCAAATGAATTCATTGCACCGAAAAATTGTATCTTCTATGTAAACTTCTATTTTTACAATTTATGTTTGGTTTTTTATGAACACTGATTATTTCACTTTGTTAATTGTTTTGTTATTCCCCTAATAATTATTTTTCACCACTATCCAACAAATTACCATTGATTTAACCAGAAATATGGTTCAAATCATTTTCCAATATCATATTTAAGTCCATTGATTCAAATGATGGTAGAGTCATTGAATGTTGGAGAGAAGGTGGATGACATGAGATCATTTTTTATAGATATTGAAATTGATTCCATATGCGATAGTGAGAGGGGATTGGGACATCAAGAGAGTTTGATAGAAATCTCAATTTATAGCCATCAGAAGTTGGAATTAGATGATATCAGAAGGATTATTTGAGATCTAGGTCATGGATAAATCCTTGGGTGAATATTTTAGTGAAATCAGTGTGGATGAAGGTGTGATAACACTCTAGGAGAAAGAATCCCCTTTGTGTGAAATACCCAACTACATGCCATGTGTTTGGGAATAACATATTTCATGTAGTCTACTTCTATGATGAATAGTTTTTACTATCCCAGTTCAGTATCACAGGCCATTTGGATAGCCCCATATGATATGTGGTTTTACGAATGTTTCCAAACTGTATATAGGGAGTACATTCTTAGAATCCCGGGTGGTCCAATATGCTATTCCCCAATATAGATACACTGTGTTAAACTTCCCATCTAAACAATTTGTGTTCAATAGGTACATGCCTAGAACCTAAGGGGGTCCGACATTCCTTTTGGATTACACCACACACTATGTATATGATTTTTCAATTGATGAGTGGAACCACATTACATAACTAGACTGGGAATCAATACTACACCCCATTAACCCCACGAGATATGATGTTTACTCTTCATCTACAGATATACCTCCTATACCAACTCATTAGGGAATCAAATCTAGACATGTTAGTAGTACATCTTGAAAATAACTCCACATAGGATAAGATGGTAGCTGTAGTTGCAATATAAATGATATGATGGGTGAATGTATGATCAAGTTTCATTTACCTTAGTAATGGATAACTAAAATTAGAGTATGGGTATGATCTTCTATGTTGATGCTTAGATTGATACTATTATGATGGAGGTAAAGTCAATCTAGTTGCAGGTCTACCAAAAACTTTAATATAGTTAGGTTCAGAAATATCTATATAAATTTTGGTGTGGGTTATCTATATACATAGTTGGTACTCCCCCACCATTAAGTTCTAGTGGGGAGCAGGTCCTCCAATAGAGTTAGTACTCCATCAATAATGGAATTTTCCTATGAGGCATGATTCCTCTATTCTATTAATATGAGGTTACCTAGGGGAGTGGTTTTGTGTTTGTATTTGTGGAGATATGGGTAGACTCATCATTATTGGTTGTCTTTAGCAATTGAGATCTCTTTCATTTTACACCTCATTTTCATAATGATCATATTTATTCCTTATTGATTTATTAGCACAATTGTTTTTTTGATCTAACTATCTTTTTATTATTTACCCTCTTATGTTATAAAGTCATTTTATTGTAAATATATACACTCATCCCTAAACAGGATCTTCCTATACGTGGTATGTCTTATGAAAGTGACATACAGTTTTCAAAGAAACATTGGTGGACCCAGTGTAGGTGGATCATAGTTTTAATGGGTGTCTCTGATCATGTATGGTGGTTATTTCCTAAGTTTGTGAGATAGTCTCTCACATTCATCCTAACTAGCTTATTTAGGTAAGATACATTTATTTTGTTTGGAATGTATTTTACCCCTCTTTCTTACTTCATTTATTTTTTCCCTGATGTTTACCTAGAGTTTATTATATACACATTTTTATTCTCTATAGACTTGTTCATTGATTTATATCCTACCACTATTTTATTGATATGTGGAATGTTTACAGGTAAGTTAGGCTATGTAAACACATTATATGAGATATGTCTTCTCGGTGGTTGTAACCAACCCTAGGCCTTATGGAGGTAGGCTTGGGGGAGTACAATCAGTCTCTTGCTTGTCTAGGTGGGGTGTTAGTGGGACATTTCATCTCAAAGTGGAATCAATGGGAGTCTTTCTTTGAGATTTTTTTGGATATATATTTGTTTTTAGTATTCTTTTGGGAGACTGAGGAAATAGTGTTAAAATATCATGAGTTGAACTCTTAGTTTTGGGTCCCCAATAATGGGTTGGTGGTTGATGTATCTATAGACCATCACTTGTATAACTGGATTGTCCACTCAGTACAATAAGGAAATAGTTTTGGGGAATCATAGGTGCATTCATCATATCAGGAAGGGTTTTGACCTTTCATATACTTCTAGATTTAGGTCCCCAGATATGCTCATCTCACTATTGTCTATAATGGGAATTTTCAGGATGCCTCTATGAAGACAACCAGTGAGGATTCCATGATAGATTCATGAGGGTGATCAAATTAATGATTAGTATACTGTTCATGGGATAGTGATTAAGATATTCTACCCGGGAGGGTAGCTTGTAGTGCCCCATCCCATTGAGTAGTGAGTAAACCCAAATCTAGTAGCCCAAGCTAGTGAATCAAATCAAGTTGAGTAGTCGATAGTTATTAAAGTCAAAAATGATGACAAAGACATTATTAGTTCATTGAATGATTTCCAATTAAATATATTGACTCTCTTTAATGGTGAACTAGATCATAAGATAGTAGAGGATTTTCTAGAGTTGGTGATAGATTTATGTCGACTTGTAGATACCACTTCTGATCAGATGGTGACACTCGGGTCCATCCTTTTTCACAGAATGTTGGGGTGTTAGTGAATTCTGGTTACCCAGATGCATGATGGTACCACACTCACCTGGATAATGTTATAGCATTTATTACATGAGGATTGTTACCCATCAATGATAGGAAAAATCAAGATTCCCGAAAAATAATATGGAAACATGACGGTGTAAGAGTGCATATCGAGATTCATTGACATCACACATTACTCCCTCAACACGATGCGAGATGGATATTTCTGGAAAGGAAGTTCAATTTTTTTGTTTATATACTCAGGATGATGTGATATCTCTTTTCATTCCCACTTATTTGGGAGTACTATATCAGGAGCTAGTTAAGGAGAACTTCTTGGAAGAGGATTAATAGTACATTTGAGGGTAATGGAACACTGTAGATATTATATATCTTCTATAAGTATAAGTCATAGATATTTAATATTCTATAGAAGGAAGAATACTCACACTAAGACCTATAACCATGGTTCAACAACACATGGATACTAATGAGGATCGTATGAGTCTAGAGATTGATAATGATGCACTTATGATTGGAAAGATCAAATCGTGAATGACTACCTAACCCAATGTGCTTTTGATGGTTGAAAAATAGTGGAATAACCAAAACATTAGAGGCAACACCATAATATGGTACTTCATAGGGGTGATCAGAGTAAACCCTAAGGAGATAGATCTATCACAGGGGATGATGAAGCCATAGAAGGATCACCTACTAGAGAAGTTTGACATTATGAGTGCTTCTACCAATATAATCCAGGAAAAACATCTTGACTACAGTGTTATAGATATATGACACTGATAGTTTCATATAGTGGAGGCATATAACCTCATGGTGTTGAACATGATTCAAGGTACGATCTATGTCTTCTATACATTAGTTATAGTATTGATAATCATTCAAATGATTCATTATTTTATTTCCATATATCTATTTCATTATATTTATACATTAATAGGGCCCAACGGATAATATGTACGGTCAGATACCCCTACTAGAAGAGATTCTAATATCTCATACATCTACCAATAGTGTGAGTCTGTGGATGGTGGATAAATATTATGAAAAGACCTCTTTGTGGATGATATCATTCCATACGTCATTATTCTTGGTATGGATTGATTACCTATAGTATTTCACCAGATAGACTCTCATCAGGGGCGAATTTGGTGCCACTAGGTCGATGGGAAAATATTTTCTATCACAGGTGAGAAGAACATTCAAATAGAGTGATTATGGACTGTATATAAGAAACATTAACCCATCAATTTTTATTTGGTGAGCATGGACATTGGTTGAATAAGATCCTCAAATAGTTAACTTCCAACAGTATTAGTGGAATATATGGTTTTTTCCCTTAAGGATGTACTAGAAATACCTCTGTAAATAATCCTTTTTATGGGGAAACTAAGCTAAAAATTAAATTTTTCTTTAAAAAACCTATAATTTATAAAATTGGATTCTCCCCTATAAGATGATATTGAATAATTTTTATGACCACTCCCTTATTCATATAATAAGGTTCTTACACTAGGAAATGATTTTGGTGGAATTTCAAGCAGTTCTAATTTTCATAGAATAATTAATATTTAATTAGTAATTAATTAAATTTTAATTTATTCTCACACATTCATTAAAAAATATATTTTGAATAGAGCATCATATTGAGATTACACCTTAATGTTTGAGTTATAAATTTGTATTTCTTCGAAGCTATGGTATGAACTCACATTAGGCGATGGGGTAAGGCATGATCCACGTTTTCTTTTTCTTTTTTATTTTATTTTCCCTTTATTATTTTCATTTTACATTTTATTTTGTCTCTTCCACATAAATCTCATGCATGAACCCTATTTATTTATCCTTGTATAGTTTAAAGTAAACATGTCGAAAGGGGAGATCGAGAGAGGGGAAAAATGGATAGGTTCCACCACATATCTTAAAAGGTTCCATATCATTGTGTGGCATCAATGGAATGTGAACTGGTGTAAAGCTTCAATAGATTCTACCCAAAGACCTGATATTTTTATTTATTCCCATAAATCCCAATATATTAACCAGTTTCTAGTTTTAGGGCCCTATTGTGATTGATGAGGAGCCATAGTGGGTAGATCTATTCTTAAATATGAGTAAAACTGGTGTTTTGGGTATATTGTATGGATTTCTATTTAGGAAATTTTGATCACATGATGTGTGGTTCTATGAACACACACCGAGAATTCTTCCCATTTGGGGAAGTCAACTTTTTAAAAGTACATTCTGTGTAGTTTAATTATACAAAATGTACTAAAACATTTCCATGTATCCAAGTATATGTAAACATGAAATTTTTTAGGGTACATGTTTGGTACCCGAGGTACACACCATGTAGTAATAATTGACCATGTAGCTGATTACATGGAAAGACAACCCATGTAGGGTAACATGGCCGTATAGGGTACAAAACCATACCCCATGTGAGATACACACATTATAGAAGTACATGTACAAGAAAATATACATGGCCAGACCATGTTAGGTACATAGGAAAGTACCTCATGTTGGGTATATGTCGTGTAGATGACTTACACACCATGTTCTTGAGTTTAACACACTATGTCCAGCTGAAGTACATGCCTAAATGGGGATTTGAGGTTGAACACCTTGTACTCATGTATACACTCATTGTACTTATTCCTTGCTACCCCTCTTATGGGTTTTCATGTTTTTAATCAATGAAATAATAATTTTAAAAAATAGGACTACATTTTGAGGGTTTTATCTAAATAAATCATGATTGGGGAACCCTATAGGTGTTTTGAGAAATCCAAAAAGTAGTTTTGGTGTGAGTGAACTGTGATGGAGGGGTGATTCCTCCTAAAATATATTCCATATTCTCTTGATAATTAGGATGAGAACCTATTGAGAGTCATGATAAACTGTAAATGGTCATTGAATGAGATACTAAATATCATTATTTGATGTTTTATTAGGTTATTCCTTGGGTTGGAAGGATTTGTATTCAACATAAGGAAGTGATAGGTTGGATGTTCAGGAAAGCCTTGGGTGATAACTTGATTTTAAATGGTTTATGAGACATCTCCATAGACTTGTGACTATGATTCTTCATTCCTTGAGGAAACTTTCAATGAGAGGTATTCCCCTATTGGACTGTGAGGCTATGAAATATCATAGATGGGGTTTTGGGATGTGTTTTCCCTAGGAGATTAGTTGTGACCAAGGATCTCACGTGGGATACATATACTTAATCACTATTTCCGAGGATACTAAGAGAGATACCTTCTCTTACATGCTAACATAATGGATCTCATATAGGATTCATGTCTAGTGTATTGACATAGGGGGTCACAGTGGGTGACCCAGTGGCTAACAAACCAAGAGCTAGTGTGTGTGGGTTTTCGTAGAGATGGCATCAGGGGTCACATTATATTTTTTTATTGAACATGTAATCCCAAGAGGATGTGGAAGTAGTGATGGGTTTAGTATTTCTTCTAACCTCACCCTTTTATTCAATATTTCAACTGGTTAATATTGATTCTGCTATAGTTTCAATAGTTGCTTCATAGTTCAAGTTCGATGAGTCTAATTTGATCATATTTATGATATGGTTGAGTTGAAACATTTGGAGTATGGTTTACTTCTATGGGTTGTTATGATGAAGTTTAGTGGAAATGACACCATTCAGTTATGACTAATAATATTCAACATGGTGCTGCATAGTTTTGACTGACATGAGTGGATATGGTGCTCCATAGTTATGACTAATATTGGTAAACATAGAGCTCCAAAAAAAAATTCAAGATCAATGTACATATATTTACATAGATGATATTATTGGGTGGGCACACTTCCCCCAAGATTTTGATATTGTGATATTTTTGAGGGTTGATGATGATCTCCCTGAGTGATGATTGAGATGATTCTTAGGATCATGGTGGACGAATCATTAAAAATATATATACTTTCTCAGAAATGAGGATACTGATCCATTTATTTAATCGATCTCACCTATTTTTACCATCACTAGATTATTCCCCGAGAAAATCTTAGATTCCTACATAGAGTTACTTTTACAAGCTCATAGGACTAATGGAGTTATATCATACTTGATAGTTATATGGATAACTTATTTGATTATAATTATACAAGGATGCTTTGGTTATGTACCTTAAGCCCAAATATTGTTTATATAAAGTAAAATTCTAAGGGGAATTTTGGTACTGACCAAAGAGTGTATGGTTGATTGGGTTCAAAAACCCAAGGATCAACTGTGGTATTACATTTTTTATTTTATTCTGTTGTGACTTGTCTAGGATGAGAATATTTTATAAGTATGCACTTATGACAACTGGTTATAGGTTCACTATTGGGTATGTACTAATGTGAATTATTTCTCACCATCTATATATTATCCTCAGTGTGTGTTCATATCTTATGAAAAAATTTAGGTTAAGGAAGAATATATGATAAATAGGTATGAGACCCAAGGTTGTATGATCAAGAATAGATACACATGTTGATTCATATGATTGGGCTGGAGTAGCTCAATAGTGTCTTAGAGACTACATATGTGGTTCAGATCAATGTTAGTATTAGTTCCTTGTACTATTATTTCTATGCATTATATTTACACCATTATATGTGATTGGACAAGTGGGTGATCAATTTTGTTTGTATGATATGGTTGTTTGGGATTTTACTACATTTAATTAATTATCCCCCAGTTTCTATTAATTGATTCTACAATCTAATTATTTACATCTATGGATGATGTTTTGTTTTTTCCATATTCTTTTATTACTCTAATATGAGGGTATATTCTCCTCATTGACACACTCTAATATATTTTTTTAATTGACTCCGTATTTTTATTACTCTAGTGTATGGGAAGGCATGCATGAGGCCTTTTAACTAATAGTTTCGACTACTGTTCATAGAGTTTCCAAATCGGGATTAGAAAAATTAATCCTCTAGGGTAAGGATGTATGTTGGGTGTCTTAGCTCTGGGCCTTTAATGGACATGTATTGGTCCTAGTGCAGTTGGCCAATAGGTTGTGTAAGGTTTCCCCAAACCCAATTAAAAAAGGTGTTATCCAAAATGAATAAAAAATATATGGCCTTTGGGATTTCAATCATAGACACACATGTTGTGTAGAGTTACAATTTATTATGGATTTATGAAAATTAGAACATCGAAGAGAGGCCAATATTTTATTTTGACTCTTTTTTAGTAGATGAAACAAGTAGATGTTCATGCATCAATTTTTGAACATAGATTCCACATGTTATTGTCCTATCCATGTTTGATTTTTTTATTAATAATGATTTTAACTATTTAATGTTACAACAATAAACTAAATGGAGTTTTCTCATATTGGTTCTTTCTGTCATTATGCTCAGTTAGACACACACACAAATAAACACACACAAATATACATTCTAGTGGTAGGTCATGTGGATCTACTATGATAGTTTCGACAATAATGATGATGGATTATTTTAATGCACAGAAGGTGCAGTGACCCAAGTGGGTTGGTAGGGCCCATGATTCCCAACTGTCGAACAACATTGGGCCTTCTTACTTTTTTATAGTAATTTGTAGTGTCAATAGAAACCTATCTAGTGTTCCCCAAATTGGTTGGATTGGAATTCCAATTAACTAATCTATGTGAGTGATGTATAACATATATTTTTTGATACAATTATATGTTTATAACACTAACCCTTGAATGCCACTGTCAGTAGTTATTGTGTTTCTAGTAGATCTATTATATGTGTTTCCTTTTTTAGGAGTGGTTAAATTAAAATTTGTAACAACTTAAAATGATTTTTCTTATCAATCATTCAATAATAGTTTACTTAACAGACCTTATTTTATGTTTATTTAGTCAAATACTCTAATTTGATGTCGATTGGAACTTAAATAGTTATAGTGAAATGGAACCACAAGGGTGTATTACCTTATAAAGATTCTTGGTGATTATTAGTTAGTCATTTTTTTGTATCGTGACCCTGCAGGAAATATTCCCTCGTGAGGATGTTCAGATAGGATTTGGTCATGGTAGACTGATACCTGACCAATGATTCCATATTAATAGGTTTTTGACCCATATAGGTTGATGATCATTTTACCTGAACTCTTTTTATGTCATTTAGATAGAGTTTTCAAGAACCTTAGATGCATTTCATTGAGATATGTACATATATAATTCCTCATGATATGCGACATTGCTGAGAGGATGACCAACAAGCTATGTGGTTGGACATAATGTACCTGATATGAGAATTTTTTAGTTGGGATAAGAGGGAGAACTATATACCTTTAGTTTTGACTTAATCCCTTATGTGTTGGCACTTAGTAAGATCGAGGGAAAACTATGAATGGGGTTTTCCCAAGATTACTGATTCATTTTTAATAAGTTAGCTTGTTTTTACGCTCATGGTGATACTAATGTAGGAGAGGTTCTCATGTTTTTCGCTATTGTAAAGATGTTTCATTCCATTTCTGATGAATCCCCCAGGGTGATTTTGTTTTGGGATTGAGTTTGATGGGTAGGATTGTTTGGGTGGTAAAACTTTTGACCAATGGATTTCTTAGAATATTGTTAGATCATTGTTAGATTCTCATGACAATAATGATGTCGAGTGGTGAGTAGTCATGGAAGAAATTGTGGCATAGGTGAGGTGCCTAATTTTTAATAGGAGCACACATAATGCTTCTAGTTTGTCATGAATAATGTTTAGAGTAGTATAATTATCTTGGATTAAATAATGTATTTATCATGGAAGTTTGATTCATGTGCTGATCGGATGGTATGGGATTTCACACCAATTGCGTATGGTGGTTTGGTATGTATTGTTTGAACATGTTACCCTTTATATCGTAAATCAATGAGTGGACATGTGTGAGCCAAGGACTGATGGTTTTAAATAAATATTTTTGAAATGGATTCCCTAGAATTTTTATTAAATGTTAAATGTCCCAATGTGGTATTGGAAACATTAGAAATTGAATGGGTACTATGGAATGGTCGGTATGGATAAGTCCTAGTGAGGTATTGACCGGATGATGAGCATGAATCTCTAGAAGAAACATGTGTAGAGTAGTGTAACCCTTTGATGTTGTGATCAAGGAGTTGTATAAGGTAATAAATATAGTAGGAAAGTAACTATTGGTTATTTTAGGGTGTTGGTCTTCTTTATAGGTTGAAATCTTGTGGTTTCCTTGAAAACTATTTCTGCGAAATAGAAACATGTGATGTTTCTAGTTGATTCTTGGTAATGAGTATTTTCTAGAAAATCTAGTCGTTGTATTCAATGATGAATGGATTGTGTGACTTTTAGATTGGAGTTCTTTTGTAAGGAGATGATTAGGATTCTTCTAATGGTAGGGAGCACCATGTTAGTCACGATTGAACATCTTCATTATTGGGAGAG
The DNA here is from genome assembly GCA_963277665.1 of Viscum album. Lineage (NCBI taxonomy): Eukaryota > Viridiplantae > Streptophyta > Magnoliopsida > Santalales > Viscaceae > Viscum > Viscum album. The sequence goes on along the minus strand of OY728163.1, from coordinate 73,715,820 downwards.
TTATAGACATTGTGTGACTGTTCATTGGAAAGTCAAGATATTGTAGTTTTTTTAATGATCAAGATGGGGTCATGGATACTTGTTAGCCTCTATGTATTCTCAGCGATAAGAAGGGTCATGATCAGAAGGTTTTTAAGAACAATTCTTTTTCTAAACTGGGAAATTCAGAAAAAATATGATTTTTTACTTTTAGACTCTAATAAGGGATAAAATTGTATTTATTCAATAAAATATTATATTGGACAAATTTTTTGACCATTGTGTTAGTATTGAAATAGTTTTTTAGTGTAGGATAAGAATTTGGGGGAATTTTGAGCCATTCACTTTTTTATGAAATAATTATTTAGTTAGATATTAATTTATTCACATATGTTCATTGGGAGATATATGTTTAAAATAAAATCATATCGGGATTCGATCATTTTATTTGTGTTTATAATGGTTGGTTTTTTCCTTGTTGATGAATAAACTCACAATGGGTGTTGGGGTTGGGCACATTCCCTATTTTCTTTTCTTTTATCTTTCTTTTCCTTCATTTCATTTTCCCCTTTTCATTAATCTCCAACCCTATATTATTGTGATTACCCCTATAGGATTCTAATTTTGAAACAATACATAAAAATTTAATATATATAGAGAGATATATATAGAGAGAGAGGTTGGGGGACAGGAGCTACCATAGAGCTCGAGAGGAATCAGATCATCATGCAGTAGTAGTGGAACATGAATCATTTTTGAAGCTTCAGTGGATTATACCCAAGGGTTTTATTTTTTTGGTTTCATCCAAAATAACTTTAGAATTAACTCTTTATAGTTTTAAGGACCATTTATGATTTATTAGGCCACCTAATAGATCAATTTATTCTTAACTTGGAGAAAAAAGGTGTTTTGGGTTGATTACAGGGGTTACTATTTAGGAAATCCAAATCACAAAGAATGTGTTTCTAGGAAAACATTCCATGAATTCATCTCATTTAGATAAGATGAATTTTTATCAGTGCATTCCGCATACTAAGAGTATATTCTAATAATTGGTTCTTGGACATGTATCTGAGTACAAGGGTAGATGGAATTTTCAGGACTCCACGCTATGTGCCTAGGGTACATCTTGTGTATTCGTACATGGATACGTAGATGAGTAGATGATGATAAAACCCATGTAGGGCCACTTTTCCATGTAGGGAACACATCCAGACCATATGTGGGATACACACCTTATAGAAGTACCCAACCACTAAAGCCGCATGGATAGACCATGTGGGTACGCGAGCAGGTACCCTATGCAGGGTACATGATATGTTTATGAGATTCACACCATTTACTTGGGTTTTACAAGTAATGTCTATCTTTAGTAAATTTCCAGGTGGGGATTTTAGGGTACACACATTGTACACAAGTATTCACACTATGGATATCCCCACTTGCTACTCTTTTTATTGTTTGTTCATTTTTTATTCCCCAATGTAATAATTAGTAATAATATGAGTCCATTGAGAGTGTTTATTCCATGTATATTATGATGATGGAACCCTATTGTTGTTTTAAGGACTCCTAAGAGCTGTTTTGGGGTGATCGATATATAATTTAAAGGTGATTCCTCAAGTAATGGACCCTACTATTTCCTTATAATGAGACTGGGATGAGACCAAGTTGATAGTTGTAATAAATGGATGATAGACATGGAACATGATCACCAATGTTTTAATTTTATATTTTATTAGGAAAATACCTGTGTTTGTGTGATTTTGATTGGACTTGAGGAAATGATAAGTTGGGTGTTTAGTCCAAGAAAGGGTGAGATATTAATCTGAGATGGGTCATGACCCATCTCCTTTGATTGATTCTTATATGGCATGTTTCCTTAAGGACACCTTCCTTGAGTGGTGTTCCCCCTTATGGATAATGAGGCTATGATATTTCAGAGATGAGGTTGTGGGATGTGTTGACATCGAGAGATTAGTTATGACAGAGAATATTGTATATGATACCTCTTTGCACTCACTATATTTAAGGATCCCAATAGAGATTATTTATTTTACCTGTTGACATAAAGGATCTTGTGTAACCTTAAATTCCTTTTATTTTTTCTAAAAGACCTTGGTGTTTTTTCCATTGGCTGAAAAACCCTATGATATTACATATGGGTTTAGGTAGATATGGTTATGGGAGTGACATTGAAACTTATACCGAACACATAAGCCCAAGGGGATATATAAGTAGTGATGGGTTTAAAAGTCCTTCCACCCAGAAAATTTTATTGGTTATTTCACATGGTTAATGTTGATATAGATATAGCTTCTAAAAGTACTTCTATGCACTAGGGCTTTGATCCTGATGCGATGTAATATAGGATATTATTGATTTTATACTTTTGGAGCCAAGTTTACTAATACAGGATGATATGACTGGTATTAGTGGACTTGACACTCAAAAGTTAATAATAATATTAGTGAAAATTATTCACCCTAGTTATGAATGAGATTAGTGAACATAGGTCTCGAATTTAAGGTAGAGATTAATGGATGTGGAATTACAGAAAAAATAGTTTTTTTATGGGAGAACATCCCCCAAGCATTAGATATTATATTTTTCCTAGAGATTGATGATGATCTCGCTCATAGACACATTATATACTCCTCAAGGTTGGGGTGCATTCCGAATTAAAACATTTTTATACTTTCCAGAAAATATTGTAGTTGAGCTCTTTATTGAATTGATCTCACATGTTTTGAGAATGAGAATATTATGCCATATGTGATACTTGTATTCCTACATGAAATCCCATGGACAAGCATGACATTGCCTTGGAAACTATGTATATGGATCATCTAATATCCGATTGTAGAAATTTACACTATTATTTATATTTATTTAATTTACAAAAGTATATGATATTTTTACACTGAATGGTATGTAATATGTGAATGATATCGGTGTTTTTTCTTTTACTACTTTTAATTTATTTCAACCTTGTTTATATTTATTTCTTTTTCACTATATTTATTTACTTTCATGGATGTTGTTTGGTTATTTCTTTTGTTTCCCATACTCTGATGTGAGGTATTTATCTCTCCAAATACACAACCAAGTCCATCACTGATACTTAGAAACATCTGGGTTATGGATGAGGTATGCTTGAGGCCTTTTCGCAAACAAGTTTAGCTACTATTTATAGAGTGATCCAAGTCTGGATATGACAACCTTCGATATGGGAGAGTATATTTTGCATTGAACTAATCCTTGGTATGACCCTGATATCTTCCAAATCATGTCATATATTCCTCACTAAACTTCAGAAGTTTAGTGTGAAGTTAGAGTACTTTTAGGATAAATGTTTCATCAGACCCAACATGTCACATTAGGCTACTCCAATCTTTTTTTCAAAAATGTAAATAGGAGTTGGAGGATTTTCATGGACTACCATTACTTAAATAAGATGATAATCAATAATAATTACCCTTTTCACTAGACCAGTTATCTCTTCAACCAGTTAAAATGTTTGATAATTTCTCAAATATTGAGATCGGTTCTTGATAATGTCATGTAGGTTTGTGATGAGGATATCTCAAATATGAAATTATAGTGTCTCAATGGATATTATGAGTTCCTACCATTTCACTTTGATGTGATGAATTCCCTTATAATATTCATGAGACTCATTAAATGAAACTTCTATCAATTTTTGGATCTTTTGTGGTAGTATTCATAAATTTAAATCACATATATTCTGCATTAATGTATGATCTTATAGAGAACCAAATGATGGTCCTATACTTTATTTGAGAGATTCAACATTATGGTAAGCTCTTGAAGTTACTGTTCTAGATTATAGAAGTGAAATTTTTGGGTAATTTTATATCACAAGCTAGATTAGTTATGGATGCATCAAAGATAGAAGAAGCGAAATCATAGAAACCACCTAAGAGTGTATCTAAGGTGTATAGATTTTGTACTTTGGTTAGATACTATTATATATTAATGGATGATTTCTCTAAAATTTCATCACCTTCAACTAATTTGAATAGGAATGGATAACGTTTTGTTTGGACTAGTAGTGTTAGAGATCCTTTGATGGGGATGAAATAGATATTTACAAGTGCTCTTGTTTTGAGACTATTAGAGTAGGGTGTTGAGTATGTGGTATTTTTCAAAGCCTATCGAGCCTGGATCACATTCATGTTAAAGTAGGGGTTTCCATTGTTTTTATGGGCCTATGTATTTTATAACACTAAGAAGAACTATGTTTCCCATGATATGGAGCTAACAATAGTGGTCTTCACTATGAATAAGTGGATACATTGTCCTATTGGTGATACATTTATCATCTTTTCATAGAACCACAGTCTCAGGTATATAATTTCACAATGATATCTTAGCCTGAGGTAGAGGAGATGGTTGAATGTTATGCATGGATATGACTTTGAGAGAGTCTGTACTACAGGTAAGGGATGCGTGGTTGCAGATTCCATGAGTAGGAAATAAAAATACCATTTAGTGGAGAAATGTTTTCTAAAATGGACTCATTATGGTGGACCTTGATAGAGGTGATCATATTAGCCTATATACAAAACTCCATTATATAATATTTATTTCCTTTCAAATAAACATGATGTATTCAATATATTTATTTACTGAAAACCTCAAGTCTAAATGAACCATGATATATTACAATATTTACAACCAGACATTTCTATTGGTGTGCATGAATAAGTTTAATAATTATAAGAATATATATATATATATATATATATATATAAACATATTTCCCTTGATTCAATTATCTGTATTAATTCCTATTAAATAATTATATACTTGTAATAAAATCATCTTATGATTAAATAAACTACTTTTCTTAAGAAATATATTTTCATAGGTGTTATGTTTTTTAAAAAAAATTGTAACTACGATTTTTAAAAAATGATTTTAGTGAAATATATGGATGATTTATATGAATAAAATAATATTCATCCATAAATTATTTATGTAATTTGATTAATAAACGTAATTTCATTTAAATGTAAAATTTTTTTTTCAAACAATTGTTCTAAAATTTGAAAACTATTTTTATATTAATATATTAGATAAATCATTATTGATCTATTTTTGTAATGTAATGTTTATATTATATATTAAATAAAATATTACAAAATCAATTTGATAGTTTTCACTAGAAAATGAGTGAAAGTAAAATTAGTTTCATTCTAAAAAATACATTCTTCAAAAATGAGGTTTTATTTCGTTTTGTGGATAATTTAGAAGTTAATTTCTACCACTTATATAAATTAATTTTGATAAAATGGATTTAAATTTTTATTAATAATTTTTAAATTGTTTATTGATTCCAATTCAATTTTTGGTTATAATGAATAATAAAAATAGTAAAAATGCGTTTTCGTTATTAGCGTTAAAACTAGTTTAATGGGGTTTAATCTAAGAGATATGGGTAAATATGCCACTTAAACATGTATAAATATTATCAGTTGAAGTTATTTGAACCATATATTATTATATCCTCAAATTATTTTACATTTGGAGAACCTTTCATAAGAAAGTAACATCATATTATATAAATAGTTTAAGTAATTTCTTGTATGTCATCTCCCTCATTTATAAACAAGCACCTTGTCTTCTACCTAATTCAGTAATTTGGATCCTTCTATATCATAAAATATCTACTCCCGAACTACATACATTACTTACATTCATCCTATATCCTTTGATCTTCATTCAAGTCCAGTATTTCAAGGCAAATGATATAAGCGAAAAGAGGTCCTTAAAAGAAGATGTATAAATATTTTTCGAGGTCTTTCAATTTTATTTATCCCTCACCATATCTAAACCTATTATATCCATAATAAAATGATACCCAAGTATTATAAATATATTTATATACTTTTATTATGGTTTAAAAACAATTTCCACCTCATTTATAAGAAATGGGATAAAAATTATCACTCGTGCATTTTTGTGGACTACAACATCCACATAGCGGTATGATTCATTTTCCATCACATCCTCACATTTATAAATAAAATGAAATATTTAATAAAAATATTTTAAATTAATTGTATAATTAATATTTTAAAATTTTATGATATCATTTAACTTTCATTCCATGTATTTTTATAAAATTAAAACAATGTTATTGAGTACATACAGACTAACATCTCCATAAATAGTGCAATTAATTTTTCAATATACGAATTTTATAGATAGCTATAAATATGTATATAATTAATATATATGATATCTATATCATGATTAAAATTCAAGATATTATATAATGATGATTAATATAAAGGTAATATAACCACTAAACCAAAACTTACATGAAAAATTAAATTGTTATCACACAGAAATGATAAATTTAATAAAGAATTGCTAATGAACGAGTGTTAAAATGTTATAAGTGGATAATATATGATATTATAGTTATTAATATTGTTATATTATATAATTATAACAAATTTAAATTTTTTATACAGTATATTATAGAACTTACAGGGAAACATGGACTTTATGTAAGGGATTTATGTTATAATCTACCTGTTTACCATGATTGTTAGGAATAAATTTAAGATAAAGAAATTATATAGACAATATATAATAAATAATATTTATTTTATTATACTATATTTATTTATAGAAATTATAATATTTTATTTCATTTAAATCTCATTATGTACTCAAATTTATGAAATATGTTTTTTTACTGAAATTTGAATTTGTTTCTATATTCGGCTGATAAACATTTTCTTTATTAGCTAGATTTTATTTAAAATGTTTTTAGATATTTTTATAATATTTTAAAATGATTTATTAAATTAATTTTTACCCATTTTTTAATTTCTATAATTTTTTTTTAAAATAAATATACTTTCCCTTTTATGAATTAGGTACTTTTGAATTTTTACCAAATGTTTGAACAAAATATTATTTTTAACGTAAACCATATGAGATAATTTTCCATTTATAATGATTAGTAATTACTTCCAATATTCTATTATAATATTCCATTATTCTATTAAAAGAAAATGATTTCTTTAATATTTTGTAAATTTTTTTATTTCAAATAAGTAATTTCCAAATGAAAAGTGTATTTTATTCAAAGAAATATCTCAATAATATTTTATTGAAATTTTCCATCTATGAAAATATCCTTCGATGTCACTTATGATTAAATAATGGTTAGATAATATGATAATATCGTTATTATTTCTTTAGATTATTTATGATTAAGATGATAAAATATATATGAAACATAGTTTCTTTAACCTGAGTTAATCAATGACGAGATGATAGATGTTTTCATGATATTGTTACAAACATATAAATGAATAATTATTATTTGATTGGTGAGTAAGTTAAATTCCTCCAATTTATTGGGTAATTATTAATATAATTTTGAGCTTGAAGGACATGCATGTGGTTATATCAATCCCAAAAGGGTACAAGAGTTGGTGTCCCAATCCCAAATCAAGTATACAGGTGGTTATCTCAAACCTAACATTTCTTGAATGTCATAGTGGGTATCCATGAAATATTATTTATATGATTACAATTATGAAATTTTTTCACTATTCAATAACATAAAATAATGACAATGTTATTCTCTCATGGATCAGATTATTTGATTCCATTATGATTCATGTCTTACGAACTTCCATGATTTATTACATGACTCATGATTATGATCTATTAATTGGAAAATATGATTTTAAAATGTTAATCTCATTTATCATACCCTTATTCTCATGATATGATTATAGTTGATCATATTCTAATACCTCCCACAATTACCTTAATGTTCATCTGAGAACACCCTTTAAAATATTTTATTTTTCTCAATATATGAAGAATGTTTTTAATCATTATATGTCTAATATTGGATCTAGTTTTTATAAACATATTGTGAGAGGAAGTAGATATTTTATATACCAATTTTTTATGAATCCATGTTTTCGAAGACACTAAACCTTTACAATTTTGCAATGTATAGTAATGATATATACTGAATATTCATATGATAGCATGTAATAATTATGTATATAATGTTTGGGTTTCCTCAACTAGTATCACAAAAATGTTTGGTTGTTTCCAGAAACTATTATGAAGAAAGGTTTTGAAGACACCTTATGATATGCCTAATAATTGGATAATATCTTATGAAATTATAAATAACGTGGTGTAGTTTTCTTAGAAAATACATACCTTTGTTGATACTGGAAATTGGATGCATCTATAATATAGATGCACCTAGGGGTAAAAACTCTGAATAGGAGGGATTAAGTATTAACTCAATCATCACTGGGGAAAAATGAATGGTCCTAAGAATTATCACATGGTTGTACACTCCCAAGTGATATTTTTGGGCTAATTCACATTTTATTTAACCATTATGAAGGATTTTAATAGATAATGACCACAAATAACCAATGTTAAACCAAGTCTAAACCTAGGTTAATCCTAGGCTAAACCAAGGATAAACCTATGGTTTCATATATTGAAAATAATTTTTCATGATATTGATATACTATGAATGATATTTTACCATTATATGAATTTTCACTATGATTTTGTTTTCACACACTATGATTTTTGGTTTTATTAAAGGGATGGAACGCAAAATAATCATATTAATTCTTAATTTGACTGAAAATGTAGTGATTTTCCTCTTAAAAAACTCAATTTTATGGGGGATGGAATGAAAAATATTATTATCATGAATACACACCATTCTTAATATTCAAACCATGTTGAGCTTCCAAATGAGAAAATATTTGAACAATGTACTATTCAATCCCTCATAGGAAGCATCCAACTTGTATATGTGGGTTCATTGATCCATTAATTAGTGATTAATGGATCAATATCACATAAAAGATATTTTATATTATCCATTGATCAGAGCATGGAAACGTTTTTTTGCCATTTTATATTTGGATGTTGAAGTATATTAATTGTAAACTCTTATTTGGAATAATATGAAACAAGAATATATTGACTCCAAGAAGTGGGATGCATTCAGATTGTTTTTTATGACATGTACTTTCTTTTTATTATTTTTATAAATATTGAGAAGGAATTCTGTGAGCTAATGTAGAGGTATGATGAATCCATTAGTACCTATGAAGAAAATTTCAAAAAAGTCTTTTGTGGTATTCTTATGGAATTATCATCCAAATTTGAAAGAAAGATTCGTCGATTCTTTAATAGATTAAAACCAAGTATCTGAAGGGTTTAATCCATAAGAGTCCTTAATATATACAAAGAAATAATTTTATGTTCACTCAAGGTAGAAATTTATATTTGAGTCACCCATTATTCTCATGGTTTTGATGAGTATATAAAGTGGGAATTTAAATTAAACTCTAATAATAAAAACCATGGAGGGAAGAAGAAGAGTATTCATGTTTGCCAAAAGTGTTTAAATAAACAAGGTGTTAATTGAATTAACGAGACTAGTATTTGATTTAATTGTGTAAAACCATTCATCAATTAATTAATGTCAATGTGATGGGAAGATGTTATAAAATTATGTGAATATAGATAAATATCTCTAGAATGAACCACATACACTCAATGGTTTTATATATAGAGAGTATGAGCATTATTCTAAAAAGTAACTAAATATAAGGGTTAATGAAGATGATCAGAATCAAAAACATCTTAAGACTAGAGAAAAATAGATATAACATTCCATCATTATTATTAATGTGGGTTACAATAATTAAGTGGTTAAAGGTACAATTACCATCCAATCAAGAACTGATAATGTCTTTTTTGATTCTTGTTGTACCCACTATTTCATATATGATGAATTTTCTAAGGGTATCACATTACCATATCAATTATTATAGGTTGAATTATTAATGAAAAATAATAATGATATTATGATCACATATCAAGTCTATGATTATTATTTGAATGAAGTTTCTGGAAATATGCTTTCCACAAATCTTGTTATTTTTTATCTAGTTGAATTTGATGTGATTTTGGTCATGGATTTACTCTCTCTCTATATATATCCCATATTAATTTCTTAGTATGTGAACTCATATTTATTATTCTAAACCATCCTATGATCATCTATGAGTGTGAGAATAAATATTAACATCCAATGAAAATTTCATCCATTGTATAGGTCCTGATTCTTAATCAAAGGTGATATTTATCTCAGTTGGTTTGGGAGAAACTAAAAATCAATGATATCTTTATTATATAAATATTTTTTGATGTTTTTTTAAAATATTTTCCTAGTCTTACTATGAATCATGAAGTTGATTTTCAATATAACTCATACCAAGTGCTTCACCTATTTCAAATTCCCTATATAAAATATTCCTATTCGAGTTGTCGGAATTGAAGAAGAAACACTAGGACAATTTTGATTAGGGATTCATTCATCCATGTGCATCACTACGTGGTTCAACTATTCATTTTTCTAAAAATAAATATGGATCATTGTGAATCTACATTGATTATTGGGAACATTATAAGATCATGATCATGAATATATATTTATTACATCATATTCATGGTTTTTTCTATCAATTAAAAGGAGCTCAATATTTTTACAAGTATTACCTTTGATATTTATACTATAAATTGAAGTTCAAAAGTGAATACATACTTGAGAAAATCATTTTTATGTTGTATGAACACAATGAATTTATAGTGATTCTATTTGGTTTTACTAATTACCCTACTATCTTCATGGATTTAAAGAATAAAGTATGTAGATATAACCTTGATCAGTTTGTAAAATTCTTTATAGATGATATTTTTATATAAAAAAAGAGAATGTAAGGGATTAATATTATTAAAAATTGTACTGATGTTCATAAAGAAGAAGAACATGTATGAAAAATTGAACAAATGTGAATTTTGGCCATAGAAAGTTTCATTTTTGGGTGGTAAATTATTATGTCTCATATCGGTGGATCCATCAAAGATGAAATTTATTAAATAATAGTTTAGACAAAAAATTGGGATTATGATCCATAGTTTTCATATATTGGATGAATTATTGAAAAAAATTGTGAATAATTTTCTAAGATTATCATATCCACTCACCATGTTTACTCGAAATTGGGTCTAGTGCCTTTAGACTAATGAATGTGATGAATATTTCAATGAACTGATAGAATTTTGGTCATGGAACCTATAATAAAACTACACTGTAGTGGGGAAGGGTTATTATTTAAAATTATGAATCAAATAAGGTATTTTGATTTGTACTTATTTAGAATTATATGGTGATTTCATATACCTCTCATCAATTAAAGGTTCATGTTTCGAATTACTTGTCACATGCCATGGACTTAGCATCAGTAAACTTTACATTAAAGGTATAGAGGCATTATATTTATGGGTAAAGGTGTGGCATATATACTTAAAATAAAATATTAATGTATTTTTACCTATAAATTCTATATATGTTCTAGAGAATATGGTTCAATTTGATTAAATATTTTGACATCTCAATATATTACCCCCCTGGGAAACCAAACAAGGTGGTTGCTACTTTGAGTTGAAATGAGCATGCTATATTATATATGACAGGGATCAAAAAAATACAATATTTATAGATTTCAAAAGTATATGACTTGAAATATTTAAGTAAATGGGGAAATATCATTTTGATCAAATGAGTGCTCAACCATCAATCCACTCATTGATTAAAGAGGTGTAGAAAGAAGATGTTGATCTAAAAAAGATGGTGATAATTGTTCTTCAGTTCTAATTTGATTTTTATGTAACGATATTTTTTATGAACCACGTATGTTTCTTAAAAATACCATAATTTAAGAAGATACTGTTGGAATATTATTATATATCATCATTATCTATTCATCATGGATGTATGAAGATATATAAATATATAAAAAGTATTTATGGTGGAACAACATAAATAATGTTATTTCATAATATATATCTTGGTGCTTGATATATCTATAATTTTTGAATCAGAGGATTATGTTTATGGGTTCGTTTCAACCATATCCCATACTTCAATGGAATTTAGAAAACATCACGTTGGATTTCATCATACGACGGCCCAAAAAATCTAAAGGCCATAATGCTATTTGGGTTGTAATCAATAACCTTATGAAGATATCATATTCCATTTCTATCTAAGATTATTTTTCTCTTGATCATATTTATAGGATATACATTATAGAATTGGTATGTTTATATAGAGTACCACATTCTATTGTATCTAATCATGATCCAAGGTTTACCTTGACGTTATAGTGAATTCTTCAACATTCTCTGGATAAAGAATTCTATTTCATTACAACATATAATCCTCACATATATGATCAGTTTGATAGGTCCATTTATACCCAATAAAATATTTTAATATTATTTTATCTAGATTTAAAATATTGTTGGTATCAACACCTACCTCTTGTAGAATTCTTTTATAAATATTTCTTTCACTTGATTACATAGATGGATCATTATGAAGTAATATGTGGAAGGAAGTGTAGAGATATAATGTGATAAGATGATGTTTTCTAATGTATTATATTGGAAACAAATCTTTTCAAGGAAATGTTATATATGGTTAGATCTATTCCTCTATATATCACAGCTTCCAATAGTTGACAAAAGAGTTATACTGAAAATCCCTATCGACATCTAAAATTTAATATTGGTCAGATGGTATTTCAAATAATTCATCTATAGAATAAGGTAATTATATTTGTAAAGAATGTAAATATGATCCATATATACAATAGATCATTCAAGATTCTTGATCAAATAAGTATGGTTACTCATTGCCTTATGCTTCCAATGAACCTCGCTCAATTATATGATGTCTTCCATGTATCTATTTTGAGGAAGTGCATATATTCTACTTAAATATAATGAAATTTGAGGTTTTATAACTTTATAATGTTATTTTATATGAGGAAAAACTGGTATAAATTTTGGATTATAGGGATAATGTGATATGGAATAGGACTACTCAGTAGATTAATGTTCTCAAGAAGAATATGAAATTCAAGTAAGCTATATGGAAACATGAGGATCTGATGAAGAAAGTATATTTTTTTTGTTTTTATAATAGTTATGGAATTTTATGTTAAATATTTATATTAAGAGGGTGATAATGTTACACCATATGATTTTATATTTATTTACTTTGAAATAAAAATGAAGTATTTGATATCTTTCTTTATATGAAACCCTAAGTCTAAATTAACCATGATATATTATAATATTTATAACCTAGTAGTTGGATTGGATGGTATTCATAGGATTAAAAACACTATGACATTTATACGAAAATATTTTTCTTCATTCAAATTCATTGATATAATCCTAATAGATAATAATTAACTATTTTAATAAAATCACTTCAGGACTATATATCCATTTTTTGGGGAAATTCATTTTTTGGGAGTGACAAATTTTTTAAAAAAAAATATATTGATCACTATTGAATTTTTATAAATGAAATATTTTGGCAATTTATATGAATAAATGAATAATCAGCCACAAATTTTATATGAAATGGTTTGTAATGAAGTTAATACTATTTCAAGGTAATTAGAGTTACTTTTCAAAAAATTGATTTCAAATGCACAAATTGATTTATCATAGTAAATTAATTAAATCATTATTGATAATTGATTATGATGAAATTTATATATTATATATTCAATAAAAAAAATTTACATCCATTTTATAGTTTTTACTAGGCAATAAATGAATGTCAATATAGTTTTATGGTTAAAAATGCATTTTTTCACAATGAGATTTTGTTTCGTTTTATATTCTTATTTGAAAGTAAATTTCTACCAATTATAGATATTGAATTTCAAAAGATATATTAAATATTCTTAGTTATCATATTATATCTTTATAATGATTCCACTTTCATTTTTTGTCATAAGAAATATGGAAATCAATAAAAACTTATTTCCATGGTTAGGGTTAAAAAATGGTTACAAAAAGGTTAAACTATATATATGGGTAAAATTACACAAAACAAATCAAAAATATTAATAGTTGAAGATATTATTATCTTATAATGTTAGGTTTCAGGAACATTAGAAGGGTGCAATGTTCCATGACCAAATTTTCATATTATCATGGTCAATGATCAATCTGATATTTACGCAATGATTAACATCATGATCTATGGAATTAAATCAAAGAAAATAGAAAAGGGACAAAACACCAGAATCCGAGAGAGAATCATCACTTATGATTTAAAATTAATTTATTTAATTAAATAATTAGCTTGAGGGAATTATTTATTCGTTGATGATTGTGAGAATAGATCTGTGTTGCGCGGTCGTTAGATTATAGGAATCAAGGAAGATTCTCTCTAGTAGTGATCCACACGGGCTCCAAAAATCTCCAAAATTCAACGTAAGATTCTTTAGGTGCTAGCATGAGAGAACCTATCACTTGCATAATATGCCTTTGTTGGCCTCGAGAACTACTTCCAAATAATTCATCATGATCTCTCTGGATGTGAGAGTGGGAGGTGGATTAAGATCTCTCTCCTTTCATAGGAGCGTTCTTGGAGAAGGGATCTCTCAAGGGTTTTAGAGAATTCTCCAAATCCATTCTACACTACTAAAAAACAAAAGAATTAGATTATTTAGAAAATAATATAATTCAGGATATATATCTCTAGAGTTAAAATTAAATAACACATAATTTCCCTTTATTATTTATTTATTTCCTATGAAACACTATGTCAATTAATAATTATAATATTAATATTTTTCAACATGCACGTAACTTTTGAATTAAATTAAATATTATTTAATCAAATATTATTTATTATTTATTATTTCTCAGCAGAACAATAAACTTGGTTTTCCATTCCACCATAATATTTATCAAGCCATGAATAATTACTATTTATTTATTAAATAAAAATTAATACATTATTTGGTAATAAATAAAAATATATTATATTCAAAAAATAGAAAATAAATATTTATTAAATATTTTGACCACATTATATTCTCTTAAATAATAGGTGATGGAATATATGTGATCATTAAAACATGAATAATTATTAAACAACATGGGGGAATAATATTTATTCAAAATTTTAAATAATAAATAGCAATATTATAATTTAAATGAAATTTTGGTTACACTTAATGTGTGACCCTCTAGGCCTATTTCTCATTGGCATTAGGAAAAGTTGTCTACTGACCAAGGTTAGTGACTAGAAAAATGCCAAGGCACCGATAGAGAAATAAGTTAATTATGAAACAACATAATACCTCATACAAATTCTTACTCTGTAATATAATCCTTTTGTCACGATGTCTCAAATCTCATAGGTTGCATAATGGTGTCACAAACCTATATGATAAATGACTCTTTCTTTGAATTATTGAAATATGAACATTCCTAAAGAACACCATAGACATGGATTTATTTAAGATATATCATTTCAATCAAGGGTCCATAGATATCAACTTCCTTTAAAGGACATAAGGGTCAATTCCATTATCGTATTATTCATTAATGCAATATTACTCGTGACACACCCAATGTATCCTACCTATCCACGAACATATATCATCATGGTTTTCTTCAATACATAAAATGACATGGATCATAATATGCATTAATAATAATATTAATATCTAAGGACCAATATATATTTTCTCAGATACGAACATTCAATGGAATATATAAAAGTGGATTTTTTACTGGAGGGTCTCATTCTCATAATATCCTAATGGATATTACCAAGGGCGTAAACCATGATAGGGTGCCTCCAAATCCTATGAGTCTCCACCTTTTATATCTCATATCATTTTGGTCCATCAAATGATTTAATCCTATTAGATAACATATATTTATGAATAGGGTCGTAACACTTATGGGTTCTTATCATAGAGGGGAAATGCTATGACCTTTTAGTGAAACAGCTACTCTTGTGACATTATCATATAGTATGATTGGTAGAAGAATAATCACGATATGATAAATAGTTTTTCAATTTCAAAAAATATTAATACAGGTTATCATAAAGTACATAGAATTGGTTTCTAGGACAATAACTCCAACAGACTCCCATATCCACAAGATCCAAGTGTGAATAACCTTGAGTCTACAAGCTCTCACATGATAATTATTCTTCAACTAAGATATACCTTTAGTGCCGATGACCACCACATTCTCTTCTATGGGTACTATACATACTGCATATTCACCCCTTTGATCAAAATTCCTCAAGATGTGATACTTTTGGAGTATATTCTTTTTCTATTAGTGTGTCCTTGGCTATTCTGCAAGATCTACCACTGCATTATTATCACAATATAATATGATAGGGTCTTTACGGCTAGGTAAATCATCCGGTTCCTAAAAATATTTATTGATTGTGACCTCCGATCATATTTTGAGTAAGAAAACTAGACTCTTCATAACCTCTTAGGACTAGCTCCTTGTCTTCTCCATACACCATGAACAGATCCATTGTTCTTCTCAGATACATAAGGATAACGTTAACATCAGACCAATTATATTATCTTATATATTCTTGATATCTTCCAACAATCCTCAATGTGTAGGCAACATCATGTCTAGTAGATAACATTAAATACATGATTGATCCTATCCCTGAAGCATATGGGATATAACTAATTTTATGTTTCTCTTATTATGTTTGAAGAAACATTTTCATAGAAATATGTAAACCATGTGACACTGGATCAAATCCCCTATTGTATTGTTCCATACTAAATCTATTTAGTATTTGGTCAACATATGTACTTTGACTTAGTCCAAGTATCCTCTTGGATCTATCAGGAATGATCTTGATCCCTATATTATAGTCCACTTCACCTATGTACCTCATTGAAAAACACTTGTTAATCCAGTCATTAATAAAATGTATGACATATAATCTGTTTCTAATAAGTATTATGTTATCAAAATATACTACTAGGATAACAATCACATTTCTACAAAAAATCTAGTTAACACAATCCTCACATTGATTCTTAATGAACTAAATTATTTTATGTCTTCATCGAATCTAATCTTCCAGGACTATGATACTTACTTCAATCCATAAATGGATCAATAAAACTATCAAATACTTTTGGAATTACATGGAGTCACAAACCCTTTTTGGCGTGTCATATAGATATCTTCCTGAAGGATCCCATTATGGAATTCATCTTTTACATCCATCTGCCAAATATCATAGTCCTGGTAAGCTTCTATATCAAGTATAATTCTAATGGATTTATAAATGGAAACTAGTGAAAAGGTTTCATCATAGTTAATTCCTTGATGCTGTTTAAACCTTTTTTCCACTAGCCTTGCATTATTTTTATTTAATTTACCTTCCAGGACCAATTTTCACTTGAATACCCATTTTCACCCAACATGCATTACATCAACTTGTGCATCGACCAGAGCCTAAACACGGATTGGATACATGGAATCCATTTGATAATTCATGCCTTCTTTCCATCTTAGAGTTTATGAGATCTCTACTTTCTCCTTGTAGGAGATAGGTTCATCATTGTCAATCCATATTGAGTGACCATCTTTGGTAACTAGAAAACCATATCTCTCTCAGTCTCTTACCTCTCTTGTACACCTACACAATAATTGTGTTTTTAGAACAAATTCTTCCACGTGGACCTACGTAACATATTCCTACTCCAACTATTATATATCTTGAGAATCAACTTTATCGATGTCAATCGTACTCTAACTATCCTTTTTTAGGATGTTCTCCCTCTCATGAAAGATATTTTTTCTAGAGAAATCACATTCTTATTTGTGCATTTGTATAGGTAGTATACCTTTTTTCCATTTGGATATCCGATAAAGAAAACATTTATGCCCTGTAGTGAAAGGTTTTTTATGATTAAGACTTAACAAATTCCTTGTATCCATATACATGTGTATGCATCAAAATGGGTTTCTTTACACTATATAACTCGAAGGGAATTCTGTTTTCTGCTTTAGTTGGAACTTAGTTTAATTTGTACACTTCATGTTGTAATGCATAAACCCAAAAAGATAATGGATGATTTACAAGACTCATCATCAACCTTACCATGTTTAACAAGGAATAGTTCCTGCTTTCACTAAAACCATTCCACTTTAGAGTATAAGGTGGATTGTGTTAAGAAAGAATAAAAAAATTCTGTATAAATTTGATAAAATCATGGATAAGATATTCACCATATCTATCAATTCAAATCTTTTAATCTTTTAACCATGATGATTATCTAATTCGTTCTTAAATTACTTCAATTTCACCAAGGACTCAGACTTATACCTCATTAAGTAGATATAGCCATATCAAATCAAGTCATCAGTAATAGTTATGATGTAATAATATCCTCTTCTAGCTTCTACTTTAAGTGGTCCACATACATTAGTGTGTACCAATCCTAATATCTTTGTAGCCCTTTTACCCTACCAACCAAATGGTGGTTTGGTAATTTTTCATGGTAAACAAACAAGAAATCGTTTAGGCGGTTTTAGATCATATGAGTGTAGATAACCATCATGAGAGAGATTTTTCAAATTCTTCTTGTTTACATGGCTATGATGTTGATGCCATATCTGGGTTTTATATGAGTCATGTGAACATGATTCGTTATTAACTTCTAATATATGTTTTTTATAATTTAAAAAATAAATATAGTTATTTAAATGTGTCATATTGTAACATATGTTGTTTTTTTTATAATAAACAACATTTATTTCCAATCATGAAAATAAATGCATATGAATATTGGCATGATACATAAATTATGTTCTTGCTAACTTTTGGTACAAAATAAAAATGTTTTAAAACCAAAATCATTTATATTATAAATGAAAGGTGGTAGTCACCAATGGCCAGTGAAACAAGCCTCACACCATTAGTATCTCTCATATCCAAATATCCTCTAGTAATCTTTTAGAATTGACTTGGTTCCTACATTTGGATACAGATGTGAGCACCACAAGAAAAATTTAATACCCAATTTGTGAATGTTGAATGATTTCACTTAATAAAGAATACACCATTAGCTTCCCCTTGCTTCAGGGTGTAGTTCATAATCCATTGTCCTAGATTTCCACATATAGAACATATGACCTCCATTTCCTCACCCTTCCACAAGATCTTCTTCTTCTTAGAAGAACAATGCTTGGGAGATTTAGGCTAGTTATGAGTCTTGGGCATGTTTTCCATGTTATTTCTTTCTTATTCACTATAAGGATCATGGGTTTATAATTCCCCATGTCCTTATCCACTTGGAGAATCAATGTAAAAAAAATCCAAAAAGCCTCTTCTAATTATTTCTCATATTTTAATTAATAATAAAACTAGATAAGCTCTTTGGAGGCGATGAAAGTATGAGATTTGTACACAACTCATCTGGAAATTTAATAATTAAGTTGTATAAGCATTCAATATATCCAATAATATTTACTACATGAGGCCCAAATGATGTAGACTCTCCAATATTAGTTTCACACACATCATTATAGATCTCATGCCTATTTTTCCTCACCTTATCTTGATAGAGATCCCGAAGGTGAGACATCCAGTTATATGAATCAATGTTGTCCTATTGCTTCAAAAGATAATTGGAAATGGATGATATCAAGAAACATTTATCATATATGGAATCATTCAAATATTTCCCATAGAGAGATAACTCTTCATCACTTTCTTCATTACCTAGTGCATTAGGAAAAGGTTCTTCTATCACATACAATTTCCTTTTATGGTGAAATATAACACGTAGGTTTCATTTCCACTATTGGAAATTAATGAGAGTGAGAAGGTTTTTATTTTCATCTATGGATCACAATGATATGTTTGATGTCAATTTATTATTGTTTCAAATAATAATATTAGAAAAAATTTAGTACTTTATTTGATAAAATTTAGAATGATAAATAAATATTATATTTATTAGTCTCCCACAATTTTATCAAAACACAATAACCTCTACATTGGCTTAAGAAAATCATGTTTCTTGAATATTCAAGTGTAATGGATTCATATTCCACTATTAATTACTATAACTTTTGTTGGCCAAGAATCTCTAATTGTTTTAGTTAGGCATTCCAAATTACAACTTCCTAAACTCATAGTTCCTAGATATCTTGAGTGGAATCCCCAATCCAGAAATCTTTAAATTGTATTTCCTCAACCATTTGTCTCTCAGTTACACCATGTACTACTTTGGATGTCAACCCTTTATGTGAAATATGTTAATTCAACCCAAAACATCAAGTTATAATTCCCATATAATTGAAATCACCCCACATTTGGATGGTCAAGAACATTGAACTATGGTTCAATTTTAACCATAGTAGTGGAAGACTATACCCACATAATATATATAATTGAGGGATTTTATCCCTATATACATAAATTAAAAATTATTATCTCTATCACTTTATTGTTAATATTAAATGTAATTAATTTAGTGATTAACCATGCCTCTGATAACATTTACAGATAAGAAAATTTATGTTTGTTCAATCTTACATTGTCATTAAATTCATTAATTTATGTGATAACGACAAAACATCCATAAGGAAATAACCATGAAAGTTGTCATAAATAAAATAATACAGTGGTATGATCATGATATTTTACTAATGTTTATTTTATATTGAGATTGATAAATTATCTATTGACCTAGGGGAAAACACCTTAAATCAGTTAAGGATGGTGTTACATCTTTCCACCTATCCACATATGTATCTATCTTGGATTGGTTTTTCATCGACTCCAAACTTCAACGACCTCCACTATCTTGGGAGCTCCGTCTATTATATATTCTTTTACTCAAACATAGGTGAGGGAAACATGGGGTTTACATAAAATAAATTGAGGGAAGTAAGGAGCTTACATAATAAGATTTGGGGATGCATGATAGCCATTAAATTAATTTAATAATAAATTAAATGAAACCAATATCATAAAAAAGTCTATTCTATGCTTAAGATAATCTATATGCATGCAACAAATTACACATTTCACAAAACTAGTATTCAATTCGTAATTTTTCGTATTTAAGATAAATCACGCTCAAATCAATTAATTATTATATTAAATTAATCAATTATTTTATATTAATTATCATATAAATTTACTTGCGATTCTCATCCATCATGATTTTAAACAAACAAAAAAAATTTATATAAAATTAAATGTTTACATAAATATACCTTGGAGGCAACAAGTTGAATACCCATTTGATTATACCCAACATATATTATACTTATTTAATTGGTATTCTTGTGACATAAGGAATACAATAATTATCACGTACTTTCATGATATGTACTATCAACTAAATGTTTACATGAATTACAAGATTTTTTGGTCACGTGTTACGGTTCAATGCACATAGACTAACAACTATATTATGACTCATACAAGATATGAAGATAATAATATTAGGGAGATATTTATTAAACATTTATATATTTATATTAAATAACCATCACATGGTGTGTACTATCAACATAATGACCACACAAAAGAACTTATCTTATGTGTTTCCTAGTATAATAGATAAATTTTAAATCTGTGTAATTTGGTATAAGTACACGTTGTGTACATGGGGATAATTGTATTATATGTTTCTCATCACCTATCCAAGACACGCCCCTTGGGACTCAATGTGTAAATCGTGTATCATAAAATTGGAGTATTGTACCTGTATAATCGACTAATTGGCATGTGGTCTCTGAGATACATGGTAACTAATTATGGAGGTCGTGTATGGTAATACACAGCCCATCTATGACTCAAAAGGAGTACACGCCATGTACCTGGGCTACAAAACGTGCATGCCGACTAACCTTGGGGCACCCTATCTTAGTCGACACATGGTGTAATAATTAAATACACCATGTGTCATCAACACACATGCTTTTAAATAATTTCGGAATTAATTAATAATACATTAAATAGAATTACATATTGTTTAACTATGGTTATAAGGTGTGTACTCTTCTGTTATCCAACCAGAATCCTTAGAACCTCCATATGAGTTACACAATAATATTTCATTTATAAAATTAGTTGTATTGATTATATCTATGAGAAAAAATGAGGAGGAAGAATATACCATTATTCAGATTAAAATAACGATTACACTTTACTTGAAAAACTGAATCAAAAATGTATAAATCATCAATTATCTATAAAAAATTGAAAATAATTATATGACCACTATACTAAAACTTATAGGTTCTGGGAATATCAGAAGAGTGTGATTTTTCTTGTCCAAATTTGTTTCATGATTTATGATCAATCGATGATTTATAAATTTTTTGATGACATGATCTACTAAATTAAATCAATGAAAACAGACAAGGGATAGAACACTGAAACCAAATAGAGGATCATCACATATTATTTATAATTAATTTAATTAATTAATGAATCATCTTGATGGAATTCATTCTTCCTTGATGATTTGGACAAAAAATATATATTGAATAGTCATTCAATTATATGTATCAAAGAATATTCCTTTTATGAGTGACCCACACGTGTTCCAAAAATTATCGAACTTTGTCATAGGAATCTCAGTGTGAAAGCATGGAAGATCCTATCACTTGTGTCTTACACCGTTTATTGCCTAAATAACTACTTCCAAATTGTAATCGATGATATCTATTGACTTGAGAGTTGAAGGTGGAGTAAGATCACTCTCTATTCTTGAAAGCGTTCATAGAGAAGGGAGGATTGAGAGAATTATCCAAATCTGTTATGCACAACAACAAAAAATTGATTGTATTATTTAGAAAATAATATAATTTGGGTTATATATTTCTAGGTTCAAAATAAAAAAACTTCACAAGTTCCCATTATAATTTATTTAATCAATGTGGAACCCCGTGTTAAATAATAATAATAATTATTATAAATTTTTTGATATGATCATAACTTTAGAATTAAATTAAATATAATGTAATAAAATAATATTCAATATTTAATATTTCTCACTGAACCATTAAACCTGGTTGGCCATTCATCCACAATATTTAACGAGCATTGAATAATGACTATTTATTAATTAAATAAATATTACCACATTAGTCTAAAATAAATAAATAAATTTCATATTACTTAAATAGAAAATAAATATTTATTAAATATTTTGTTCACGTTATATTTTTTTGAATAACTGGTGGCGAACTATATGCGATCCAGAAAACATGAATAATTATTAATCCATGTGAATGAATAATATTTATTCAAATTTTTAAATAATAAATAATAATAATAATATTTGATGGATATTCTCGATAAACATTGTGTTTTACCCACTAGGAATCTTTCTCAATGGCATTAGGTGATGTACCCAAAGTCCAAGGTTAGCAACTAGCAACATGCCAAGGCACCCATGGAGAACTAAGTTAATGTCAAAATGACATAATAACTCATACGAATTCTTATTTTCTAATATAATACCATTATCATGATATCTTAAATCAAGCATGTTTCATGCTAGTGTCATCAAATTATGTGCTCAATGTTTCTTTCTTTGACTTCTTGAAATACGAACATGCCTATAGAACACCATGTCCGTGGATTTATTTAGTCTATATCATTCACATCAAAGTGAAAAAGATATCAACATACATTAAAGAACAAAAGGTACAAATAATTTCTCAAATTATTCATTAATGAAATACTACTCGTGATGCATCCAACACATCCTACCTCACTGTGAACATCTGTTATCATAGTTTTCGTCAATACATCAAAGTAAGTGACTAGTAATACCCATTATTAGTAATCTTAAATTTTATGGACCAATACACACATTCATAGATAGGCTCATCCAATGACATTAGTAAATGTGGATTTCCTACTGGTGGGTCTCATTCCATTAGTAACCTTATGGATATTACTAAGGGTGTACACCTTGAGAAGGTTCCTCAAAGACCTACGAGTCTCAACCCCTGATATCCTTTATCATTTTCGTCTGTCAAATAATAACATATTACTATATAGTATATATTTAATAATAGTGTCATAACACTTCTGTGTTTTCATCATAGTGGGTAACTACTGTGTCCTTTTAGTGAGAATGATTTTCTTGGGACATTATCACACCCAATGTTACATACACGAACAATCATGAAGTGATAAGAAGTTTATTAATATTAAAAAAAATGAATACATTTTATCGTAATGTAAAAAGAAGTTGATTCTAGTTCACCAAAATCCAACAATATTATAATACTTTTTAATTTTTAGATATTTTTATCTACTTTAATAATAAATTGAACTTATATTATTTAAATATTTTATGTAATTTCATGTGTTCCATATCCCTCACTTATGAAAGGGAACCTCATATCCTATGTTATTAATGAATGTTATATTGTATAGATTAGTAAATCCATAACCCAAAACCTTTATATCTTACTTACCTAAATCATATAACCTCTTGTCTTCTTCTAAGACCAATATTTTAAGGATAAATATGTAATTTAAGGGAGGTATCTCAAGGAAGATGTATAAATCCTAACTGATCTCATTCAATTTTATATCTTATTACATATTATATTAACCTAATATATCCATGAAAAAATGTTTTTTATGGTATAATTAATATATTTATATGTTATTATCATGGAATCACAACCATTTTAGATCTCCTTTCCATCAAATTGGATTTGAAATTATCACTTGTGCATACGTGTGGCATACTGCTTCCATGTAGCGATATGATCCATTTTCCATCACCATGTGACACTGGTTGATATAATGATAGATTTAATAAATATAAATTATCTTTAATATTTAATTATGTTATTAATGATATAATATTAGTTATATTTCTTCACTTTTTGTCATTAGAAAATGGAAACATCATTCATACATACATATAAACCACTAGCACCATGAAAATTATAATTTATTTTTGCATATCTAACTTTTATAGATGGTTGTAAATATATATAAATGAATATATATTATATTTATATATTTTTTAATATTATTTAGATGATGTAACACCGATAATATTACAAGTACTAGAAATAATGAATTGAAACAAATATGAAAAACAAACCTGTAAAGTTCTAGAAACGATGATTTTAATAAATATTTATTAACAATTGATTATTAAATTGTTATAAGTTGATTAAATATGATATTATATGTATATAAATTGTTATATTATATAACTATAAAAAAAATTAACTTTATTATATATGATTTTATAGTTCTTACAAAGTAATTCATAGTTGAGGTAAGAGTTGTATGTTACAATTTCACTATTTACCGGGATTATTTATGATTATTTTTGTTAAGATTGAATTACATGATATATCTCTCAAAAATATTATCTATTTTTATTCTATATTGATTTATATATATTAAAATCTTTATCTTCATTTTCCTCTCTCTAAGTACTCAAAATTTAGGAAGAATGATCTTAAGTAAAATCAACATTGTTTATTTATTCATCTTGGAATATTTTATTTCCAATTCCATATTTTAATTAAAATGTTTTCAAAAATGTTTTTACTATTATATGATGAATTATTAAATTCATTTATACCTATTTTTTAATTTTTATATTTATTAGAATAGATTCCATTATTGTTTTCCATATGATATACCTTTTACTTTTTATTGAAGACATGAAAAGAATCATAGTTTTAATGAATACCACATGACCGAATTTTCCCACCATCATGAGAACTAAGAGAATTGATTTTTCCATTAAAATTTTCATTTTAATTTTCAATTTTTTTCCTTACTATTTTGGAAGTTTTAGATTTTGATTAAGTGATTTAAAAATGAAAAGTGTGTTTTTATCGTCAGAAATTCTAGTGGTATTTTAATGGAATTATGCATCTATAATAACATCCTCTAATGTTAATTATGCCTCATTGTGGATATGATTCTATGTAATAATCATTATTCTTTATATGTATGGTTTATAATTATGTTGATGAAATATTTATGAAACCCATTTTTATTCCCTGAAGTAATGTTATCATGTTATGAAACATGTTTTCATGATATTTTAATATACATATTAAGGGATTGTGATTATGTTATGGGTGTTACTATTGCAGAACTACAATTAATTGGGTAAGGATTAATGTTTTATTTGGTCAATGGGTAAAACATTGGTTACACCACGCTTAAGGAAGGTACATGGGAGGTCATCCCATTCCCAAAGTGCGTACATGGGAAGTTAGACCAAGCCTAACATTTGATGAATGTATTGTTGAGTATCTTTGAAATAATATTTATATGATTATCATTATGCCACACTTTTTACCACCCATTTATGACAAGAAATTTTTCCAATTTTATACTCTCATGGCTCATGTACTTTGATTAATTTAGTATTCATGTCTTATAAACTACCAATAATTATGCCATGACTCAGGATTATTATCTATGAATTTCTATATGATATTTTCAAATGTTAATATATTGTTATCATACACATATAAATATGATCTTATTACATATGATCAATTATTGATATGTACCATTTTACCAATACTGAGTATCAATGATCACCAATTATTATATTTTATTTTTTTCCAGGACATAAAGAACGGTTTGAAGTATGATATGTATAAGGAGTGTTCTTTTCAAGATGAACTTAGTGGGATATGATGTAGATATTTTATTTACCAATTTTTTATGTGTCAATCTTTCCAAAGATACTAAACCTTTATGGTTGTTTCATATATAATAATAATAATTTTTAATGAATATTCATCTAATAAGTTATAATAATTATGTGTATCAATATTGGGTTGACTCACTATCTATATTCAATGGTGTTGAATCCACTACATCAACATTGTGAGAGAGAGGACGTATTTGGAGACAACAACTGTAAAATTATGTGAGAGAGATTATTCTTTGTGGATGGATTATATGGATTTTATGAAGGTGGGGAGCTCGTCATCATCTTCCATGGATAGACAATGGTAGTAGTTACACAATGTGAGGAGCATGTGAGGGAGTTCCACACACCCCCCTTGGAATTATAGATCTGAGTAGAAATGATGTACCAATACCCTTGGTGATAATTTAGGTGGCCTAGAATAATGAAATGTGTCACTCAGTGTATCTCTAGATGCATCACCTGCCAGCACATGATGGAAGAGAACCAGGCTCTTAATGTTTTCGATGAAATCCATGAGGTTATTGAATAAATATGGGATGTCATATCCATAGATTTTATAATCATAATTTTTTCTAAATGGGGAGATACCATGACACTATTTTGGTGATTATTAAACTACTCAACCTGTCATTTAATTTCCTTTCCATTTAGGAGAATATTTTGGTGGAGATTTTTTAACACCTATATGATAGGGATGTTATCTGACATAATGGGGTACCCTTTTTGACTGTCTCTAAACGTGATGCTCAATTCACATCCAAATTATGGAAAGGCATACATGGGGCTATCTTAAACTACTTACATATAATCATGGAATACCACCTTGAGTAAAATGACTATATATAATGGACCACATATCTTTTGGAGGACATATTGAGAACTTGTGTGCTAGATTTTTTACTAGGTATAATATGATCAACTTCTCCTAGTGAAGATTTCTTAAAATAATAGCTAACAGCCCTCACTATTAGTATGGTACCATTTGATGCCTTTTATTGGTGACCCTAAAGGTCACCCTTATGTTGGAATAAGATTAGTGATTCATCTCTTGTGGGAAAAAGATGGTGTAGGAAATGAAATAGATGGTTTAGATGATTTGAGATCATATGTGGACTACACATATCTAAAAAAATCTTATGTAGGGTAACTTCATAGGACCTAAAGTTAAATTAGAGATACAATTTTCAATTAAATGTTTCATAATTTTGTGGCTTAATGAATTATATATAGAAAATCAGTATGGTTTATCAGGCTATTCAAGGTAGGGAAAAGGATGGTGGGTTGACTATTGCCTAGTCATACCCCTAAAATTAGACTAGGTTCATGATAACATACACATGTCATAGCTCAAGAAGAACATTTATGATCAA
Source organism: Viscum album (assembly GCA_963277665.1). NCBI lineage: Eukaryota > Viridiplantae > Streptophyta > Magnoliopsida > Santalales > Viscaceae > Viscum > Viscum album. The sequence continues at coordinate 73,687,787 of OY728163.1, read as the reverse complement.
TCACACATTATTGACTGTGGTAAACTGAACATAGAGGATGTGGCTTCCTTTTTCCTAGTACCCGATGGTGATCGTTGATCGAAGGTATATGATTATTCTTGGTTAGGCCATTCCACATGTATGAGTCCATTAGAAACATGAGAGTCTCTGGGAGAAATATTAGGAGTGTGACTTATTTATTTGAGATCAGTACCCTCATATTTTTAGTAATTCATTCATTTCAAGGTGGAAATAATTACAGATTGAGATAATGCATTGAATCTATTATTTATATATGGACTATTTAAATAATATAAAATATTATCTTGAATTTTTCTTTAGAGTTGGAATAGAATTATGACTGCCTCCAAGCCATAGTATTGATATATTAAAAATATTAAAAATATTAATACTCACACAAGGAAAATTTCAAAATTAATTGAATTCCCATTGATCAGAGTATCAATTCTGAAAACAAAAACTAAGGTTGAGTCCAAAACATAGGGTTTACTCTAGGCTTGGAATAAGTTTTATAAGCATCCTGTTTTAGGGTGACCAGAAGTCAGATATATATTATATTAATTAAATTGATTAATAAAATAATTGATTATTTTAAAACATCTAATTGATGTTAAGCCTTTTTTACTCTTCTATTTAATCCCTACTATGGATGATTCCTAGGGTTAGATGAAAAACCCAAATATATTCTACAACTGAGTGAGAATCTCTACGAGGGGGAAACATTCATCTTTTAATCAAAGTAGGATCAAGGATCAATAATCAAATTGAATGTATATCACCATTGATGATGGAATTATTGTATATTTCCAATGAAATAGATGCAATATCATTCTTCATATGTAATAGGTTTAATAATTATCTAGGGAATTATTTTTTATATATTATTTCTATTTGATCCTAGTGTAGAAGTAGGGTTTGAATATCAATTTTTGAACGCCTAGACCTTGTTGTTTTTTCACAATGAATTAAATTATTCTTTTTCCTTAGAGAGTAAAATAAAGCTTAATGTTTTTATAAAATATTGTTATTCATATATGTTTTATTGGTGGTTTTTTTTTCTAAAAATACATACCATATCACTTGGTTTATTGTGCCTTCATTGCCTCTGCTATTCAAATTTTTATTGGCCAATAGATGGCCAATGATTTGACCATGGATCTGGATTGAATTGACATTGAACCACATATATATTTATATATTTTCAATTGGTTGTAGAGGAATTGAATGTGGGAGAGATATTGGATTTCATTAGATTGGAGGTGGTATTTTTAGATATCAATTCCATGGGCATCAATAAGAGGCATGTTGGAATCTAATGGGATTAATTTAAATCATCTTTTCTCCCCATCTAAAGTTATATTTCAATGCAAGGGGAAGTATTATTATATATTGAGGTCATGGATGGATCCTAATAGGAATATGGTAGTGAAATTGGTGGAGTTAAAGTTATGAGAAAGATTCTTAATGAAGAATCATCTTTTTGTAAAATTCATAACTATATTTCTTGTGTTTCAAAAGAACACACACCAAGTGATCTTATTCTATAGAGACTATGGTTTCTTATAAAAGAAATGATCACACATCTCGTGGATAGGCCCATACATCATGCAACCTTACCTGATTAGTTATGCTATTTAGAGGGAGTAAAAAACTTGGAGGTGGAGTAGTCCTATAATCCATGTCCCCAAATAAAAACACTTTGTTAAGAGACTAGACTAGTCGAGCTAGGTTCAATAGGTACACTAATGGTACCTCATGTTGTCCCATAACCATGAGGATTGAACTATACACTAAGCATATTATTTTTCAAATACCCAATAGAACAACATGACATGAACAATATTGAACTTCTGACTTCTACCGGTGTGCCCTGAGGGACACACAATGTACTTTTCAATAAAAGATCTACCTCCAGTATCTCCTTCTATGGGACTTAAATTCATAAATTAAATTAATTATATCATGAGTATAATACAACATAGGATGTGATAGTAGACTCAGTGGTGATATCAGTGATATGATGGGTGGTGATATAAGCAAGTCTCTTTTACCTCTATGATGGCTAGCCGACATCAGCATCTAGGCATGATGATCAAAGCTGATGCAAGGATTTCTACTCCCTTGACAGAGGGAATTTATCTTAGGGTTAAAGTATCTCAAACCATTTTATATAGGTTTTTTATTACTCCCCATACATCTAGGAATATTTCCACTATCTATAGATTTGATACTCCCTTATCATCAAGCTCTAATGGGGACTCAGTCTTCCATTGGAGTCTGAACACCCATGACTGAGGTATCTTCCTTAGAGGTGTGGGTCATCTATTATATTTTCACGAGGTTACCTGGGAGTGTGAATTTAATTTCGTATTTTGGGATCCATGAGTAGGCTCAACTTCTATATCTGGATACAATGATTTATATCTCTTCCTCTACTGAAATTAGTTTATTAAAAGAATATCGGTCCCGTATAGGTTTATTATCTCACTTTTTTTGGGAAGAGCTTACTATATTCATGTTATTATTACCTTTTATGTTCATGGATTCCTACTATGTATGTATATACTCACTCCTTCATGGGATCTACCCCCATGTGTTTTGTCTTATGTAGATGACATACATGTTTGAAAAGATTTTATTAGACTTGAAGATAGTAGAGATTGGTTATACTAATAGGTTGTGACTGCATATAGTGGTTAGTTTTCAAGATCATGAGTATGTATCTATCTTCCATTATGACCATCTTATTTAGGCTGGGGTTCTTTAATTATGTTGGGAATTTATTTCCCCCTTCCTTCAAACTTGCATTCTTTTTATCTACACAGAATTTTACCTAGAGGTTATTACATGATTTTTTAACACTCTAATGGTTTAAACATTTATTAATATCCATTAAATATTTTGGGCAGATGTGTCTTTGCATATATAGGTATCTTGGGATAAGGCCTCCCATAAAGTGAGTTATGCCTACTATGATCATGTCTCTTTCCCCTGACCTATTAGAGCAAGGATTAGAGTGGGCCACTCACCTTTCTACCAGACTAGGTGGGACCTCGGTGGGTCAGGTCATGTCATAGTTTAAAATGGAGACATAAAATATATTCTGAAATGTTTTAGTATTTTTATGTGATAAAAGATTAGTTAGTGTGTTATATCAATTTATTTATTATTATTGACTATTTTATTATTGAATGTGATAATTTTGAGTGTATGGCTAGACATAATTGGGAATATGAAAAAAATTGGATGCTTCATTGAGTCACATAGTCGATATCCTTAAAAAATATCTCACCTCACCCAATTATGTAATATAAATGATTTTTCACTCTAAATTCCATAGAAAAAAAGAGACAAATAATTCTAAATGTTAATTTCCATGTTAATAAGGTGATCCTTTATTTTAAAGAGATTATCATATTTGAACTCCATAATTTATTTTGATTGTTCTGAAGTAGTGTTTGGATGTCAAACATCCAAGAATGTATCTTGGGTTGTGTTTTAGTGAGGAAAATGTGAGGGGTTTAATTTTAAATTATTATTTACAAATATAGTTATAGAGAGAGGGAAAATCTACCCACAATATCTACCAATATATAAAATGGAAAAATGAAAAAAATATAAAACGATGTGTACCTCACTATCCAAATATAATCCCTCTCAAAAATAATTTTTATTAATATCCCTAAATATTAATTAAAGGAACCATTCTTGTAATGTTATCCAATAGATGAAACAAAACTAATAACTCTTGATTAATTCCCATTTTTATTTAAAGGGGATTTCAAATCACATTTTCAATGGTATTTAAGGACAAGATCCTAATGTATCATTGAATTTGGAGTGTGATCACCACTATGTGAATATGAGGCCAATGAAATCCACTATACATGACTCCTTTACATAATGAAGGAGGTTATAGAAGTCCATTTTATTTACATGTTATCAAATAACATACAATTTGGATACACATTATAATGATTACAATGGATCCTAATTTATTTTCATGACTATTAAAATAATTTAAAAATTAATAAAACATATGATCACCATCACATTATGTTTCATAAGTTTAATAAAACATGATAATTAATGTATGAATATTGGTTGAAGGATTTATTATATCATTCATCATGAACATGATTCCATAGTATCAAAAACAATTATATAATAACAAATATTATATGATGACTCCAAAAAATCATGGTTTGTGAATTAGAGCATATTTCTCAAAAATCCCAATTAAAGATATTCTAATTATAATTTATATAAAATTTCAAAACTCATTGAAATTCCATTCACAATACTTCAGATGTTATTTTCATATAAATTCTCTCAAATTTTGGACTTACACTTTATATCATAATTAATCATAATTTTATTTCCCATTTTGTAAACATGAAAGTGAGTATAACATAAAAACAATTATAAATTCCCGAATGCATAATTTTAATCAAGATATTCCTCTATTAAAAACATATTATTAAGATAAAAATGGATCTTGAATGATCTCAATCAAACACAAATATGTATTCATATAAACATTTACATCACAATATGTATTTGTATACATCATACATATTCTTACATAATCCCTCTCTCCTAATGATTTAGTGACTACTAATCATCTAACATTACAATCTCATATAAACAATCTCATATGTTCTACATTCCGTTCATACTGAGGGAATTAAGGGATGAATCCTATTGATCTCTTGTATTTTCCTTAAAATTAAAATTTACATAAGGCGATGTTAAAAATATAACACCTTTATGAATTTTAATGATTGTATGAAATTACATGGGATATAATTTGGTAATAAAATCCAGATAAGAAGTTGTTTTCTTATTATCCCATGAGTCTACACAGTACCATATTAGATATTCTAATCACTATAATATTAACATATAATTAAAACCCAAAATAATTTATAAAGATCATCAGTTTGGGATAACTCAATGTCATACTATTTGGGGAACAACTAGAAATTTTAGCTTTACCAACTATTTAAAACTGTTGGTAAAGGTTGGAAAACCGTTGGTATAAACATTACCGATGGCTATGCAGAATGTTTGGTCTTGAGCTGTAGGGATAGACATATCTCAATGGTTCTCATAGAACCATTGGGAAATGTCTTAAAAATTCAGTATATACCAACATTATCAGTAAACCGTTGGTATAAATATTTCCCAATGGTTTTAAAATGTAGGTAATAGGAAGAATTCTCTCTATACCAATGGTATAGAAAACTATTGGGATAAAATTTTACCAACGGTTTCCCAAAAACTGTTGGTAAATATGAAGTAAAAGTATCTATTCTAACTGTTTACAAATAGTGGGCATAAAATTATAACAACGGTTTACAAAAAATTTTTTTTTATAAGATCATATTTTATATATATACCAATGGTTGTAAATCGTTGGCATATCCTTTGTACCTGCAGCACGCCGAATTTCTGGCCTCCCCATGTGCAGCTGTAGTAACCCCTGTAAAGCTGCAGCAATTCCTCCTATGCAGCTGCATCAATTCTATATAAATTCATACACCACAAAGCTTCATAATACATACACACACAAAAATTAACGCAATACACAATTAACAAGTATAAAGAATTCTGTATGAATTCATACAGAATTCATCCATCAAATAATCATACATAAATTGGAATACCTCTAATTTGGAATTTAATTACCCTCTACACACATACCAAATTAACACATAATTCATAAGGCAATTACAGTAAGTATACACATAAAAAAAGTATACCCATACACCATTAACACATAATTTATATGTTAATTAAATACATAAATAATTCAATTAAGTATTTAAGGAGTTGGGGGTGTTCAAGGGGTTGAGGTGGCTGTACAAGGGGGTTAGGGGGTGTCTAGGGGGGAGGGTGTCCGGGGGGATGGGGGTGTCCAGGAGGGGGGGTGTCCAGGGTGGGGGGGTGTCCATGGGGTGTCTAGGGGGTGGGGTGGTGTCCAGGGGGTGGGGTAGGGTCGAGGGGGGGGGGGGGTCCATGGGGGTCGGGTGGTGTTTAGGGGTTGGGGGGATTTCCAAGGGGTGGGGGTGTCAAGGGGGTGGGGGGTTTCAGGGGTGGGGGTGGGGGTGTTCAGGGGGGTGTCCAAGGGGTGGGGAAGGTCTAGGGGTTTGGGGCCTGTCCAAGGGCGGTGGGGGTGGTGTCCAGGGGGTGGGTGGGGTATTCCATGGGGGTGGGGGTGTCCAGGGAGTGGGGGATGTCCAGGTGGTGGGGTGTTCCCAAGGGGTGGGGTTGTGTCTAGGGGGTGTCCAGGGGGTTGGGGGTGTCCACAGGGGGGGGGGGGCTGTCAATGGTGTTGGTGGTGGGGGGGGGATGTCCATGGGGGTGTCCAGGGGGTGGGTTGGTGTCCATGGGAGGTGGGGGCTGTCCAGGGGGTTGTCAAAGGGGGGTGGGGTGAGGTCCAGGGGGTGAGGGTGGTTATCCATGGGGGTGGGGTGTCCAGGGGGTGGGGGTGTCTAGGTGGTGGGGTGGTTTCCAGGGGGTGGGTGGTGTCGAGGGGGTGGGGGGAATCTAGGGGGTTGGGGGTGTCCTGGGGGGTTGGGGGGTATGTCCAAGGGGGTCTCCAGGGGTGGGGTGGTGTTTAGGGGATTGGTGGGGGGGGATTTCCAGAGGGTGGGGTGTCCAGGGGGGTGGGGGTGTCCAGGGGGTGGGGCGGTCCATGGGGTTGGGGGTGGGGGGATATCCAACGGGGGTGGGCTGATGTCCAGGGGGTGGGGGTGGCTATCCATGGGGGTGGGGTGTCTGGGGGGTGGTGGTTTCCATGTGGTGGGGTGGTGTCTAGGATGGGTGGGGGCCATCCAGTGGGTTGGGGTGTCCATGGGTGTGGGGGGGGGGGTGTCCAGGGTGGGGGGGGATGCCGATGAGGGTGTCTAGGGGGTGGGGTGGTGTCCAGGGGTTGAGGGTGTCTAGGGGGTGGGGGGATGTCCAGGGTGGGGGGTGTCGATGAGGGTGTCTAGGTGGTGGGGTGGTGTCCATGGGTTGAGGGGTGTCTAGGGGGTGGGGGTGTGCAGGGGTGGGGTGGTGTCCATGGGGTGGGGTGGCGTCTAGGGGGTGGAGGTGGTCTAGGGGGTATGGGGTGTCCATGGGGGCGGGGTGATGTCCTGGGGGTGGGGGTGTCCGTGGGTGGGGAGTGTATAGCTGGTGGGGTGGTTTCAAGGAGGGGAGGGGGCTGTCCAGGGGGTTGGGTGTGTTCAGGGGGTGGGAGGGGGGGGGGCTGTCTAGGTTTATGGGGGGGGATGTCCATAGGAATGTCCAGGGGTGGGGGGCTTTAATGGTTTTAATGGAATGAAATTCATGAATTTTATGATCATTTTTATTTTTTATAATGGTTTTGGAATAGTGTTTATTTCAATAGTATGTTCTTTTTTAGGAAAAAATTAATGTTTTTGGTGTCTATGGAAAGAAGGGGGATTTAGTTATTAGGAAGTGGATTACATTTTTCTTATGGGAAAAAATACTATATTATTTTTGAAATGGAACCTTAAAAGAGATTTTTATAAACCATTGGGGATTTCTAAATATAATGAAGTATCTATTATGTGATTTTGAAATGGTTTTAAGAATAATTATTTATGATGTATCTTTTTGGGATTTGTTATTTTGTGTACCTTGTTTTAGAAAATCATATTATTGTACTAAAGGTTTTGTTTTTGATAATTCTTTATAATTTTACCACTATAAATGAATAAAAAATTCCATAAGAGGATATCTTAGGTAGTCATTAAAGTGATCCAGCTATTGATTTCCTAGTCTTGGTCTCTACTCAAACTCTTGTGGAAGTGGAATAACCATGTTCTTCTAAGATCATTTATTATGCATGGCAGTTTCTAAAGAACCATCAACTATTTTTATTGGTGATCTAGGATCCCATGAGGCAACGAAGTGAGTATCTATGATTAATGGGATCTTCGAGTTGTTAGAAGCCCTATAATCCACGGGGGTGGGGGCTGTCCATGGGGGTGGGGGGATGTCCCCGGGGGTGGTAGGGTTGTCCAGGGGGTGGGTGGGGCTGTCCATGTGGTAGGGGGTGTACAGGGGGGTCGGTGAGTTGTCCACGGGGGTGGAAGGGCTATCCAAGGGGTTGGGGTGTCCAAGGGGGTGGGCAGTTTGTCCGTAGGGGTGGGAAGGATGTGATAATCACGAGTCTTCAAAGATTTTAGCTTTAATTCTCTTCTATTGACCCATTTGGATATGTTGCTTGAATATCCATTAGGAACTTTAATAGTCTCTAGTACTTCTAGAAATTGCTTTTTTTTGTGTAGGTGTTATCACATAAGAAGCACATGGAACTTTCTATTTATTTTCATTGATATACATAGGATGAAATTCTAGTCTGATGCCCCAATCCACCAAGTCACGCTGAGAAAATAAATCATCTTTTGTCTTTCCATTAACATTTAAACGTAGAAAAAGAAAAATTTCACATATTTTTTTTTTCAATATGCATAACATCTAAGATATGACGTAACAAATTGGTTGACCTATAAGGAAAATCAAAGAAGATACTTTTCCTCTTCCAATTTTAATAGGCTTCAGTGGAAGCATTCTTTCTCTTTCTAGATTTCATTTGACCCTTCCCGAATGAAAAAATGAAATATTTCAATTCATTAAGAACATCAGTTCTAGGCATACGCAAAGGTGGATCATCAGTCTCCATGGTATTGTCAAATCTTCGATGATTATTTCTATATGTATGGTCCATTGTAAAGAATCGTCGATGTCCCATAAAACTAAAACTACAATGATGATTCAGTCTTCTAGATCGTGTATTTTTCATACAAACAAGACTTGATAGTTTTCCCTTCGTGCTCCATCTAGACATCATTGAATAAGAAAGAAAATCATTGATCGTCCACATAAGCGCAACACGCATCTGAAATATTTCTTTCGAACATGAATCATATGTGCGCACACCCACATCCCAAAGAAGTTTCAACTCTTTTATTAAAAGTTTCATGTATACTTCTATATCATTGTGGGGATCAGAATGGCTATATATGAGTATACACATGAATGTGATAGGTTTTTTCATACAAAACCATGGGGAAAGATTATAAATGTGTATAAAAACCAGCCATGTGTTGTGCGACGTAAGAATCTGCCCAAAAAAATTAAAACCGTCACATGAAACACCCAACCTCACATTACGCACGTTAGCTGCAAGGATATAGAGCATCAAATCTCAGCCATGAAAATCCATCTGCAGGGTGAACCAACTCATCATTAGTCTTCTGTCTCTTAGTATCATGCAATAACATTTTTATTGATATTTCATCAGAAATAAAAAGATTCTGGAGTCTGGGGATCAATGGAAAGTACCACATTACTTTCTGTGGCATACGGGATGGTATTCCAATAGATTTTGGCTTCCTTCAGGATGTTCCACATTTTATACAATCATTTCATTCGGCATTTTCCTCCCAGAATATATAGAAAACGTTTAGGGAAACTTGGATTTTGATTCTTGAAAATCCATGTTCCCCAACTAACTTCAATGCCATATAGTAGTTTGAGGGAATATCAGCATCATCTGGAAGTAAGTCCTTCAAGAAGGTAAGAATGTAATTGATGGAAGTATTAGAAATAACATACATAGTTTTTCCATGAAACAATCAGATTAAAAATTCCAGATTTTTAATTTTACTGCATTGTTGATATACTGGAGTCATTGAAGCATCTTTCCTTTTTTTCACCCTGACAACATCATCATTTTCATTAGACGCATAATCTATGATCATATAGAAATATTCTTGGGTCAGAATCCTTTCTTTTTCATGATGATAAATAAATGGAAACTGGTCATATAACAAATTCTCTAATCTAGTCCTCTCATTTGGATCATCAGCAATTTGAGATGTCATTTTATCCCCATTGTGATGCCACACATAGTAGTTTTCTTGAAAACCATATTTGGTTATGTGGTAGCTGACATCTTCATGGATCAACCAAGGTTTTCCAACATAATTTTAATAGGGGCAGTGTATGTGACCACTATCTGAAGCATTGTTAAATTCAAAATCTAAAAATCTCTCCAAATTGATTTGAAAATTTCTTGAGATCTGATCGGTTTGATACATCCAACTTTTATCCATTCTGTAAAAAAATTTTAGTAAGTAATTTCGTCAAAGGAACTTCAATAAGATTGAAGTTTCATCGAAAATATATTTAAGTAAATGAGAATTGTTCACTTTATATGAAATCATAACAGACACAACACTCTATAAGAAAATCCGAATATAAAAGACAAAAAAATACAATATTTATAACAAAATATCGTCGAAGAACTATACACGAGTGTAATAGATCATGTACAGTTGTGGATGAGAATTATCCAGGGGGTACGGTTGTCCAGGGAGGTGGGAGACCTATCCACAGGGGTGTTCGGGGGGATGGGTGGTGTCCGGGGGGGTAGGCTGGTGTCCAGGGGGTGGGAGGGCTGTCCACGGGGGTGGGGGCAGGGGCTGTCCAGGGGGGTACGGGGTGTCCAGGGGGTGGGTGGGCTATCCACGAGGGTGGAGAGGCTGTCTAGGGGGGTCGGGGGTGTCCATGGGTGGGGGGGGGGGCTTTCCATGGGGGTTGTCTACTGGGTACGACGTGTCCAAGGGGTGGGCGGGCTGTCCAGGGGGTGGCGGGGCTATCCAGGGGGGTACGGGGAGGGTGGGTGGGCTGTCCATGGGGGTGGAGAGGCTGTCTAGGGGGTACCAGGTGTAACGCCCCAATCCCAGAATCCAGGAGCCGGTGCATTATTTTAATACATTTTCATGATTACAAGGAATCAAGTACCTAAGTACCGATCAATTTAATAGTCTTGGAAATAAGATACATACATAAGTTCAACACTAAAACTTGATAAGAAAAGAAACACAAATTTATTCAATTTGAAACATCCAAGCTTACAAGATTATTCCTGCAAGTCACTCACCACTAGGTTCTTTATATACTGGGAAAATGAAACATAGGAAAGGGGTGAGATCAAATGCTCAGTAAGAGTAAGAAATACAGTGTAAGATAACATAAAAATTAGGCATGGTGAATAATTGAAAACACACGACTTTACAAATAATAAACATGAATAATTTATGGCAGGAATATTTGTTGAGTAAATAATGCCATAATAAAACATAGTCATGGGTATTCTACTAGTCGAATAACCACATGAAATATCAATATCTAATCTCATAATGATGGAATGCATAATTTCGAACATCATAAACACATAGTCATGGCCTTTTGCCAAGACTACAAATAAGATTTTGTCAAGGCCTTGTGCCAAGACACTAGTTTGTCTCATGAGACCAACCGATGCATCGAGGAGCTATATCAGGATCCACCTGTCACTTAATAATTCCAATGCATTCCACATATGAAAAGTTTGAAACATAAATACACATTCGTACTAAAACTAGCATACGAAATGTCAATACTTTATCCACAAACGATGAATGGTATAAAAATAGCACCTCCATAGTCAAACATAACTCATTCAATACAATATGGAAGATTTTATTGTAACATATTAACCTCAATCAATAATAATGAATGATATTCACATAGATGAAAATAATCATCAATACTATTTGAGAGAAATATCCCCCTTTTTTGAAAACATTTAAAAGTCACACTATTTGTCAAGAAACCATTTAAAAATAGATTTTTTAATCAAAGTGTCCCATAACACTTTAAAACTTTTAAAAGGAATTTTAATTTTAAAACTATAATGTCCACATAAATAAATCCTTAAAACCATTTTTAAAACATGGTCATTAATGAGAAACATTTATAATAATAAATCTTTAAAACATTTAAAATGATATTTTATTTAGAGTTCCTAACCAAAAGAGAGACATTTGAATACAAATAATTGAGCTAATAAAAACCTTATAATATCATGAGAATAAAGGGATTCATGATATACTATTTAAAAGTACATTATATACACCATATAAATGTGAATTGGTGTATAAAAAAAGAAGTCTCAATGGAATGTAAATTGAGATGAAATCTCTTATAGAGACTGTATCCTTAGGTTAAAAATAAATAAATTACATAATTAGGTGTGGAAATATAAATAAACTCAATATAATTGGATATTAAATGTAAATAAATCAAAGTAAATTCACACATATTGTTGTAAAAACAACACCAGTGAATTGGATGTATAACTCAATAAATGGAGATTGAGTTAAAATTACTCCTATCAGGTTCATATCGATGACTTGATAATTTATGAATGGAGTGATTATGTGTATATAAGGTATATCCACAAAAAGGGGAGTGTAAATTACTACAAAAATAATAAATATTGATTCCACACATAATAATGGGGTAAAATAATCAATGAAGTATGCGTAAAGCATAATGAGTGGAAATTGAAAATTGAAATTCCCTTACCGATTTGGAACCTTATGAAACATACACCCCATGAAAGAAGTATCATTAAATGAAGATGTAAATACCCATACATTAAATTATATTACAAAAATAATACAATCAGCAGTAGTTCATACTCCACACAAAAGGAAATAGTGGCCAATGTAGCAAGAATCTCATGGGAATAAAAGTGAGATGAAAACCCCTTACTTCATTGTAATCAATCGACTCGTATGAACAAAAGTTAATAAACACCAAATTAATCACAAAATACCATGAATATAAAGATAATATTGATAATATATAACAAATGTAAGTACACAATACACCACATGCAATAAATAAGTGATGATCAATGGAAATATCACAGAATTAAAAATGAGATAAGAAATCCATTACCTGACGTCCGACTTGTCTTGTATACTCCTTATTCTTCTTGAATAATAAACTTAAGTTAATTTATAATTTATTAAGAACATTTCTCAAGTTTATTATTCCTTTAATATCACTTATTACCTTGCTATAACAATAAGTTAATTATTTTATTTCATATTAGATATTTTATCGATGTTCGGAACTTGAGTCGAAAATGAACTTATTATAATTATAATTTTTCCATGTGGTCAAAAGTCCATTATCTCCAGAATGATATAAATGATTTAAATATCATACATATATATATATATATTATATATCCATTATATACATCTACTTATAACATTACATAACATTAGGAGATAAGAAATGAAATGTATCGTTCATGGACACGGTAAGCCATACGTACGCATGAACGCTACTTTCATCTCTATTTTGTATTTTAATAGAATTAAAACATATTTATTCATGGGTATATTATAATTCCATTATAATATCATAAATAATATCATTAATTCCATCCCTTATACATCCAACACAATTCATTAACGAGTCAGATCAATTTGAGGGGGCGGTAGTCCGCACTTCCTCAAATGAAATTATCGCATTTTACCCATAATGGAAACCATAAAATAATGATATAAATGGAAATAAATAGAAGAATAAATAAAACATAAACATAATATATAAATCATATATAAATACAGTTCCATCTTAATGGCCACCATGAGATGTGGTAGGAGATAATCGAAAAATCATCGTTTCGTGAGGCGTTAGTTTTCCATCCACAGAAACGGTATGTTCTTCACCCATTAGATAACAGTGTGTGTAAGTGTAGTTCGAATAATTCTCATGAAAACATACTAGTATATTGAGGATACATGTGTTGTTATAAAATAGATTAATAAATTTTTTTATGGGGTTGGATAAATAAATAAAACAAAATAAAACAAAAGAATTTAAGAGAAAGTGTTACCTTTAATTTGGGTAACATCCATTGGTTTGAACCAAAATGACTTCTTGAAGTGCCTTCTGCCTAAGATAATGATTCTAGGAGGAAGAGGGGGTCTTGAAAGATTTTGTTTTCAGGGGTATGACGATCCAAGGGGCTTGAGAGGTGTGTGGAAGGGGTTAGAAGTGGTGTCCTTTTATCAGGGGGAGGAGGGGCTCTTTAGGGAAGTGTGAAAATATTATGTTATTATATTGTAATATTTGGTTTCTAAAGGTCCGAAAACTAATTAAAGATGAAGATAAGATGACTAATGGTAGAAATAAAATCATCCAATAATAATTGGATAGGTTTTGGATATTATTTTAATGTTAATAATCATATTTGATTATATCATTTATTAATGAGGTAAATTCTACATCATTATTGTGTAACAAATAATTTAATTTATTTGATGTCTAAAAATTATAAAAAAATTACCATAATGTAGGAAATCTTCTTATCTTTCCAATTATTATTTATGGTCGAAATGATGACTTATATATGTCCATGTAAAAATTGATATACTGAAAGCTATTTGTTAATGTCAATTTTGTCTTTACATTATGTTAATTAAAATAAAGTGTCATTATCATTTTTAAGTGTCTCCATGGGGTCCAAAAGTCCACCCAAGGATGCCAATGGTCGTCCATGACTTATAAAATATGATTAGGACAAGTGTTAATGTAAATTTGTACTATTATAATATACTTTTTTACTTTCAATTACCCTATTTACCTTTAATTGCGGTAAATAAAAGTCAAAAGTTACTATTCACCAAAAATTATTTTCATCTTATTGAATCACATTTTACTTACTAATAACAACCATGCATCTCAGATTTTATAAATTAAATTCACATAAGTGGTAAAATTCGATTTAAATGAAAAATTCTGATTTTTAACTACTACTTAGTGGTTTCACTATTCATCAAAAATTGATGTTTTTCAGAAAAATACAAAAAATTCAGCCTAAACTATATTTGATATTCCAAATTAAAAATTGATGTATATTTTACCAAATTCAAAACATATAAGTCGTATTAATTAATTTAAAATTAATTTCTCATGTCAAAACAAATAGCGTGTTTTTAAGAAACAATAACTATCAAAGGATTGACACTTGTTTATGTATAATTTCACAGTGAAATTAATTAAAATGATAGAAATTGGATTAAAGGGTAAAAATATAATCTAATTACACTTCCGAACCAATTTAAAATATAATCTAGCCATATAAATATTTTAGATTAAAAGGCAGTTTTGAATTTAATTACATTATTTCTCACTATTCATAAAAAAATGAATATTATTAAAAAAATACCAAAATCTCATTCAAATGAAATTTTGATGCCCTGATTCTAAATAAGAATTTTATTTTGTGAAAATTAATATGTAAAACGTTCGAATATTGTATTTCAAAGGGTTCTCCATGAAAAGGTCATAAAATTGATTTGTGTTTGAAAAATACATTTTTATCTAAAAAATTGAATTTATTCTTATAATATATCTAATAAACACATAATACATAAGTTAATATTATATGGAGTATATAAAATTCAAATTCCAGTTAATACTATTCATAACCGCTTTTGAACGACTAGTTTGGTTAGTTGTGGTGTGCTCGAACTCGGTGTTACGTGTAGCACATTCTATTGAATTTAAAAAAAAACTTACTAGGAAACCTTACAGTGTTGCATTCTCCCCTAATTTAATAAATTACGCCCTCGAAATTTGAAATTGTTCGTCTAAAATAAAATGTTAGAAATTGAAAAATACCATTTTGGAAAACCCAAATCATAAATTGGGTTAATAAAATTTAGTCTTAATAATATGGAAAAGGAGATGAAAAAGTCACCAATAAGTTATGATCTCAATTAGGAGAACATTGGTTGTAATTTGAGACAAATAATTGGAGGAACAACGTAAATATATATAGGGAGTGATTGAGGTCATCAATCACAAACAAGTGTAAAATTGACAGCCTCAAAGCCATCAATCTATAACAATTTCAAATATCATCGGTTCAACAAAACATAAATCATTAGGATAACACATTTTTTGTTTTAAGATCCCTTCCCTAATGTTAAATAATTAATTTATTCATATAATAAGAAATAAAAAATATAATTTACAAGTAGAGTTTCATCATTTATCTAATTCTTACCACAAACTCATCATTCACTCCAAATGGTGAGTATTAAAGATGACTTGGTCACACCTATAGTTCTAGAATAAACTTATAGAGAATCACATAATCCACAATGGAAGAACTATATTTTTCCCTTTTCTTAAGATATTAACTAAAACCAAAATTGTTAGTAAAAAATCAGATGATACGCAAAAAGGATAATACTTTAGAGAAAGAAATACTATTCTTAATTTCAAAAATTAAACCAAAAATACTAAAAGTCAATAAAAACCATTCAACAAACAATTTTCCATAAAATCATTTAATATAATTCAAACTAATATTGAAACCCAAAAAATTAGAAGAATATTCTTATGTAGTTTTCCACATTAAATTTTATCTCCAAAAATATCTACTACTCTTAAAGTCACATACTTGAATGAAATTAACCTAATAACATATTTTCTATGATTGGTTAATTATTTCCATAAATAACCCAAATCGCTATTGTTTCGTATGCTTTCACCATGGCGCACACTTCCGTCACGCAGAGGATGCACTGTTGTTACCATGTATTCCCGATTTCTAAAGGCAGGTGGCATCCGCTCCTTATTCAGGGATGTTTGCTCCTTGACCAAAATGAGATGATGGGATGTCAGTTCTTCCTTCCGTGGATTCCTCCTCAGAGCTCGTCACCTAGTCCAAGTTTCCCTCATAGATTTAAAACGTAGTTCGTGAAGCTCTTCCCGGCGCCATATCTTCATGGACACCAGTTAATTATGCTGCTTCTATCAGGACCTTCCAAGGGGTTTGGTCAGGGCAGCAACCTTTGCTCAGGGGAGTAGTCACGTTGGGACCTCACTGGCGTTTCTTGACACTGGGGAATTGTCACGTCTGTCTTCTGTCCCTTATTATAGGGATTCTCAAGGGCGCGGATGCCTGAGGCATCCCACAATGAATGTGGGGAGTTTTATGCCATAAGCATGCATATGAGGTTTTCCTTAGCTTCCAGTGTTTAACACTGGGTATGCCTCAAGTTTAACGTCCAGTGGAGATTGATCAGACTGATCGGAACACTCGCTGGAGTGGATTAGATTGATGAACCCCCAGGAGGGAATTCCGATATTGGGGCCAGCACGAGGGCGGCTTCTTGAATGCTGTGGAGGGGAGTGAAGTGGCATGATCCCACTGGGATGTGGCAGCCCGGGTAAGAATCAGGATGGATGGTGGATTTGGGCTTGAGTCTCGAAGAGACTTTCTACGTATCCCCGTGGCGGGGAATCAAAGTCAGTGTAGTTCGATGGTACGGTGGGACACCAGAAGAGGCGACCCGTGAGAATGAACGTGTGGATGGGACCCAGGGGAAGTGGAACCTCAGAGTTATGTCATGGGCTTCTTGAGACATGTGGGATCAAGGGTGAGGTCATGATGAGACATGGGTGATGGGTTTGAGCCTCGTGGAGGCCTCCTACGTATCCCCGTGGAGGGGAATCAAAGTCTTTGTAGTTCAGGATGCAATGAAGTTTAACGTCATGTAGTACGATGGAATTTGGGGCTTATGCTCTGAGACGACCCAAGGTTGTGGGGTCGGTGAACCGACGTGAAGAGGTACCTGGGTCCAGATGGATCGGGGCCTCTGTTCTGAGGTGGCCCAAGGTGGAAATGGGGCTTGGCACACTGACACGGAGATGGTAGGGGCCAATGGTTTGTGGGGCTTGAACATTTTAGAGGCTTCCTACGTACCATGCCTTAACATGGATCAAAGTCCCCATAGTTCGGGATAGATGGGGCTTATGCTCTGAGACAGCACAAGGTGGTGGGGCTTGAACCTCGTGAAGGCTTCTTACGTATCATGCCTTAGAATAGATCAAAGTCCCCATAGTTCGGGATGGATGGGGCTTATGCTCTAGGACGACCCCTGGTGGTGGGGCTTGAACCTTTTGGAGGCTTTCTACGTAACATTCCTTAGCACGGATCAAAGTCCCCATAGTTTGGGATGGATGGGGCTTACGCTCTGTGACAACCCATGGTGGTGGGGCTTGAACCTCGTGGAGGATTCCTACATACCATGCCTTAACATGAATCAAAGTCCCTGTAGTTCGAGTTGGATGGGGCTTATGCTCTAAGACAACCCATGGTGGTCGGGCATGAACCTCGTGGAGGTTTCCTATGTACCATGCCTTTGCATGGATCAAAGTCCCCGTAGTTTGGGATGGATGGGGATTATGCTCTGATATGACCAACGGTGGTGGGGCTTGAACCTCATGAAGGCTTCCTGCGCACCATGCCTTAGCATGGATCAAAGTCCCTGTAGTTCGGGTATACTGTTTAACGTCATGCGGAACAGGGGGGGCATTTGGGGATTATGCTCTGAGGCGGCCCATGGAGTGTCTTGGTCGGTGCTCACTCTAAGCTCACGGGAGTCATTCTCAGTGTGAGAAACAAGAGGTTGTAGGGACCCAACGATCACATCGCGAAGGTGCATCCGTGGGAAGCAAAGAGGGGATTATGTGTTGAGCGGCCCCTGATGTTGGGACTTACTCCAGGATGGAGGCCTGAGGGCGACAAAGCACAGAGGGAGAGGTATTTGGAACCCAAGAAGAGAGGAGGGGCCCCATTCCCTATTATGTCCTTCACTGGGCTTGGCACCGAGGATGTGAGGAGGAGCAGAGGTGCTGCCTCCTGGAAGGAAGGCTAGGGGCTTACACCTAGGTGGCTGCCCATCCCCACGGACAAAATCTACTCCAACAAGGAGGATATCATCCATGTGAAGAGTGATCCCATCCCCGTGGAGATGACAGGGCATGGAGGATGTCTTAGGTGGAGGGACCCAACGAGCGACGCACGGGGCCAGGTCACAGTTTGACGACATGTGTTGAGGATGAGGTGCTTGACTGTTTAATGTCCTGAATCTAGGATGAAGTGGGATTGCTCTGCACCCCTAGGACAAACATAACCAGTACCCTCTGCTCCTTGTGGGGGTGAAGGCATCAGCAAGGCCATACTGAGGGGGTGTCGTGGAGCAAACCATCGAGGGGTCTACGTTAGCGTGGCTATGCGAATAAGAAATAGTCATTAGCGTTCCTATGTAAAGAAGCCTGAGGCGAAGCCACACAACGGGAAGGATTTTCCAAAGGACTTTTAAGTTACTTTGTATCAGCCTAGAAGGCCGTATGGGAAAACCTTTTATGACACGGATTCCCAGGGTGAACAAGACACCTGTGAATGGAACCCAAGAGGAGTGCATTGGGCGTTTTCACAAGGTGGGAACTCAAAGAGCACCAAGGTTTAGGGCCCTGGGGGATTGCGTACAGACCTTAGGTCTTGCATTAAATAAAAGGGGCATGCGAAAAAATCCCCAGGTGGCGCGAAATCAGTGTTCCTTGCACGGAATAGTGGGGCCGCGGTTTTGCACATGGCTTGAAGGGATTGCGCGCAAAGGAAGAGATTTCATGCAAAAGAAGGGGTGTGCACGCAATGGTAGGATTGCGTGCAGCTTGGCCGGCATGAGAACCCTGTAAAGGGTTGCATGCAAGGGGCAGACCTCGAAGGGGTTGATGTTTAGTTTAAGCCATTGGGATCTCGCGTGAAGGTAGATCCCATGGTGACTTGGCATGAAGAAGAACCATACCTGAAGGCCATATTGCATTTGCGTGGAATTCCGATTACACGCATTAGAGGCGGTTCGAATTATTCAGCCCCAAAAATGAAGGGGTCGCCTTCTATTTATTGGAATCCGGCGGCACTAAATTTAGGGTTGCATGAAAGAATTGTGCAAAGGAGACTGGGGTGCGAAATACCAACCGCACGGGGCGGGGGCACAAAATTATTTCGCGTCGGCACCAGGACTCTTCACGAATCCTAGGACTTTCCACGTGGGACAACTTTTTTTCACACACTTTATCCTTTTTTTTTCACGCAGCACCTCCAGGCCCTCCGGAACGGGTCTCTAGGTTTGAATACGACATTTCTTTTTCGCTTCGGAACTTTCTTCACCACTTAAGAACTTTTTGGTGTCTACAAATTCCCCCCTTGGAATGGGATTGGCAAGGGTTCACAACGATCAGATTCCAAGGGAAACACCAAAATGCAGGGCTTTGTGGGCGCCCTGCGCGGAAAAAATTATGAGTGGTGAGCAAAACTTGGCCAAGCATGGAATCTGCTTTCTGCGGGGGGACGAAATCCAGGGTTAGCCTATAAAAGCCACCGTGGGTCCCATGATCCGTACGGCATTTCTCGCGCGATAATCTTGAACTCTTGTGCGTGAAATTGCTTCCACTTATGCATGAAAAACCGCTCGGCGGCACATAATTCCACTGATATTTGGAGATAGTTTATGCGTAAAGATGGGACATTTCACACCACGACCTGAAATTTTGGGCAACTCGCTAATTTTCCGCACCGAAATCTCAGATTTCGCACCAAGCTCCCAGTTTTCACTCCGACTTTTGAAAGACTTAGTTAGATGAAGATGGTCACAGACTGGGTTGATGAGGGGGAAGCCACCGCTCGCAGGACCGAAATGGCTGCGAACCCAGTGGTTTATGGTGCCAAGTGGGTCATCTCCAATAACCACACCCTCTTCAACATGCTAACCCCCACACAGAAAGTGTACGCCCTGTCAGACAATCTACTGTTGTGGGACTTCGACATTCTAGAGGAGGTTCCTCTGCCGGGCTTTGAGGTGGATACACCACGGTCATGGGTGACCCACTAAGATTACCATCCTCGATACAACATCACCAAAAAACGGTCATCCTGCCAGAGAAACCAAGAACATTGATGTATATGTCTTGAATCCCAGGACCATGACCATTGCTGGGAGTGATCCTATTGCGGAGAGCTCACCGACCCTCTACTCGAGTGCTTTTCGTCAGAGTATCCCTGACGAGGCCAAGGGTTGGCTGCAAGACTGGGATCTAAAGTCTGGAGGAAACTTCACCCATGAGTGGGCCTGGGTGTACTGGGTTTGCACACATGCTACCAATTTGGGGCCAAGCTACGACACATTGGTCTGTTCGAGGCGGTGTGGACATCAAAGTTCCACTTGTACTGGTAGCCTGAGCTTAGGCCAGAGCTGTTCACCCGGTGGTCCCCTAACACCAACACATTCCATCCTCACCATGGGGAAGTCGGCATCAGTCTCTAGGATATCCACTACATCAGAGGCATCCCTTTGGATGCCCATCAATATGATGAGTTCCTCCTGCCGATGAACATCTGGGGTGACAGGTCTCGAACCCCCATACTGACATGGCACCTACTAAAGTTGGACAAGGAGAAGTTGAAGGTCAAGGACTTACTGAAGGACATCACATACAAGGACTGCTTCAGCCTATTCCTAGAGAAGGATCCGGAAGTCAAGATGTCTGGGTGGGGAAAACGATGTCCAACCACGGTTTAAAGGAGAAAGAGGGGATCTTACTGAAGGATCCCAATGGTGGGGAAATACCAATAATGGGGCTAAAACATCAAGGAGTCCTGAGACCTGAATGTCTGGTATGCCAGATTCCTCTCCACATACCTGAATGGGTGGCTCTTTCCAGTGCGGGACGCAAGGATGGGATTCCGTCTAGTGACCCTGGGGATGGCGTGAATCATGGCTTCTAATAAGAGGTTCAACCTGGGGTTCCCTGTGTTGGCTCGGCTGCACGCCATCTTGGCATGCATCTCGAGAGGGGGATCACCTAGGAGAGTATATGGCCCCTTCCAGATCTTCCATGGCTGGGTTGCGGCGGCTACACCTTCCCAAATTCCAACCGTCCTTCGGGCAATGGCCTGCGACCATCTCTACTAAAAATTGTCGGGGTCATGCTGATGACGCTCAATGAAGAGGGAGTACAACTCAGGATTGGTAACCATTCCAACTTAGACTTCAACCTATTCCCCACCCCAACTGGATAGCTGATAGAAGATGGGAAAGGCTCACTGGAGCAGAAAGAGTACATCAAGAGCCTCAGAGGCGGGGTGCTCGTGGCCCAGATTGATGGGAATATTTTTTTCCCACCTTATGTACTGTCTAAGTTCTCTAGGTAGTTCAGATTCATATATAGAATGCTGAAGAGTGTATACATGGATGTCTGGGAGGAGAGGCATCCCTGTGTTCTGCGTCAGCTGTGGCTGATGTTCACAACCTACGACTCTGGAGACATCATCACTTTCCCTCCCACCAGAGTTGACGCGGGCCTATCGACTGATTATGATGAACATTGGATCATAGAATACCCTGAGGGGATTCTGCAGAAGTGAGTACGGTAGCTCAATGTCACCAGTGCGGAACCTAGATAGCGAGAGAGCAGGCATGGTACTGTTGGAGGAGGAGGACCAGTAGAACCTCAGGAATCGGGGCCTGCATAGGCCGGAACATCAACAGCAGGGGCGTCGCATGGTGTGGTCGTGCCCTCGTTTCCTAGAAGAGGAGGGTCCCATGGAGAGTCTAGAGAACATCCTGGGAAGAAAATAAGATACTTTCTTTTACTTTTCAAGGATTTCGTCTTCCCTGTGCTATGGTCAGCCTGGATAACCCTATGGTAGTCAATAAGTACCAAATCCATCTGGCAGAAAATAGTGCGAGAGGGGGTCCAGCTTCTAGAAGTCAGGCTTTTCCGGGTCACTGATATAGTGAGATTCCATCGCTGGCATGCATACCTGACGACCATGGACACCTACGCATGTCAACGGGGTCGGCGTGCAGAGCCACCTCTTTTGGTGAAGGCACTGCTCGGCCAGGATCATGATCTTGAAAGGATGCCACCGAGGGATGATGACAGCGATGATGAGTCTTAGGGTAGAGAAACAGGAGAAGAGGTAGAGTGAGAAGAGGATGGTGAAGTTGAAGTTTAAGGAGGAGATGAGCTCGAAGGTGAAGGGTTGCTGGGGGTGTGCCACCAAGGGAGTCTCTTGTAGAGCGGTGAGATCATCGGATCTGAAATAGAAGTAACCGAGATACTCAAGGTATGATTCGACCCTTTTCTATCCTTTTACTTTCATTAAATTTCCTTGAAACCCTTAATCCACTTCCTTATCTTGTGCAGGAGCACGCTGGTGCTAGGACGGATCAAGAGTCCCCAATCATAGGAGGAGGAGGTCTAATTGAACAAGGCGAGGCACCGACGCTCATTATTGAGCTGAGAAGTGTTGAGGGATCCCCTACCACGATATCTCCTATAGTGGCCAGAGCACTAGAGGATGATGCCTTGGGATCCTGTAAGTTCCTTGTTTCGTTACTGGTACTCACTGTTGGGGGATCCAACTGATCAGGGTGCTCCTTGTCTATACAGTGATCATGACATTGGAGGCGCGTTGGGCTGCTGAGCCCAGACCATCTGTGAGCATGATGATGGAAAGTGTGCCGCCCCATCTAGAACATGCCTCCCAAACTTAGTTGGCTTCGGAAATTGGTGATCAGGGAGCAGCGGACATTGGTGGTGCTGCCGTCAGGGTAGGGCCGGAAATCAACTAGGGTGCCACCAGGATCGAAGGGATAGAGGAAGGTCACCAAGATGCTGAGGAGCCTATTCCCCTGGGAATAATATCTGAGGAGGACCCTACTGCTGCCCTGTTGGCTGTCTTCCATATTTATCGGCCCGTGGATCCCAAAGAAATTGATGATTCAGATTCGGAAGCAGCTGAGGAGAGTCAGATGACGAGACGCAAGGGATGGAAGTGCATCCGACGTTTCCTTAATCACCCCCAGGTGGAATGGCTGAATAGGACGGGGTCACTCCACACCTGGATGCGTTTTCTAGGTTCTGGAGGGGCATATTCTCAATGCCTTCACCTGACGGTCCATGATTACATGGCCGAGAAGATTCATGAGAGCAGCCGGCGTGTCGACGTCGCCCGGTGCCCGGAGGAGTCAAGGAGTACCCGAGCATTTATGAGAGCGGAGTAGGAGGTCCAATGCCTCGAGGAAGAGGAGAAGGAGTAGGAGGTATTCATCTTGAACGTCTCTGAGCTTGTGGATCAACTGAGCGATCATCTGGCGGATGCTCAATATCAACTCATAGAAGCGATTCGCCAGATAACCGAGCTCCAAGCTGAATAGGCGCGGGCGTGAGCTAGGGTCAATGAGTAGCGCTCCATGACCGCCGATGAAGAAAGGGTCCTCAGGGGAAGGGAGAAGTCCTGGGGGACACTAGAGAATAGGCGAAGGCATTGGAGAGATCTATCCAAGCAACCGACCCTTAGGGGCCCTGTTTTGGCCACACCCATACACTTGCCCCGCTTTTACTATTTCTTATTCTTTTGAACTATTTCTATAGAGAAGTTTAATTACTTGAACCACTTCTTAAGAGACTTGTCCCTTTTGTTTAACATACTCAACCATAATCCTGAAATAAATATAAATCCGTCACTAAGATCACATGGGTCATGAGAAGAAACGTTGGTTTGTACTATCACTTCGTTTGATCGTGGGAGAGTTAACCAAACTTTTGGCATTCGAAATTCAAAACTGGATTTCCTAGCAGAAGAGGGAGGCCCATCAAATGGAAGAGGACCTCAGACCAATCAATGTATCGTCTTCTCAATGTGATCTAGCGCACGAATAGGGAAATTCCAGGGGCATTGGAATCAGTCTGAACTTAGGGGAATGAAAAATGTGAATCACGTTACCCTAATTCAGAACACTATGGGGTGGGGTGTGGCAATGAAAGATGATTGTTGAATATGTTCAGAACACAACAACCTTCTTGAATTAGCCTAAAATGGGGATAACAGATGAGGGCTGACCACTGACCATGTTTGCAACATAGGTCCTAACTCAAATATCATCGACCAGCCTTCCGGAACGTTGTCCTAGGACAGCAGGTAGACCATGGGTCGAGCATCCGTACTGTTAGGGGGCCCCTTCAAACGTGATCAGTCTTCCGAAATGTTAGCCCAGGACAGCAGGCGGACCTTGGGTCGAGGATCTGTACTATTAGGGGGGCCCTTAAAACATGATCATTCGTCCGGAACGTTGGCCCAGGACAGCAGGCATACCATAGGTCGAGCATCTGTAATGTTGGGGGTCCCTTCAAACGTGAAAGAAGATGAGGATCCGAATAAATGGGCCCACAAAGCATGGAAATTGAAGTGGTGGTTTGTTTGTATAGAATCCAACACTCCCATGATTATGCCACCATGGTGGAATCACATTAGGAGGACACTTCAATCTGATCATGGATCATCCCTACATTTAGACAGGACCTCTCTGGCAAGGGAATTGTCACTTCCCAATGTCATCATGGGGAATCAAGAACTTGTTCAGGGTAAATGATATAGTTAGAAAACTCCTCATGATGTCAGGCCAAGGGGCCGACAGTGACGAGGGATGAGATTTGGTGATCCCCGGGGCTGGACCCGAGACAAAATGTCTGGGAATTCCTATGTATCCTATTAGGATGAGAGTCAAGACGCACGTAGTTCTGGAAACTATCATAGTTTAAGGTCTTATAAATCAAACCACGGATGGGTAAGGAGAGCAGGAGACACATGTTAAGGTGATTATGAATCCTGATGTGAATGGGTTCATGAACCCTACTTACCATGTGTTCCCTGGGGAGGTGCTCAGGTCAAGGGACCACACACAAAAGATAGGCTGGGCTCGCGGGGAAGTGCCTGAGCACTCATACGTATCTCGTGAGTATGGGAATCAAGCCATATGTAGTTATTGGAGGGTTTCATGGCATGGTAAGGTACCAGTGCAATGGACGAAAGGGGTGTGCGGGTCTAGCCCTCAAACCAAAAGAAGCGGCATTTGATGTATCTTGTTTGTCCTTTAAGGTGAATGGTTTTTCTTTTGTGGAGCGATTGAACTAGTGTAGAAATTCTTGGAATCACCACAATAATCATGCTGTATACGGGCATTGATAAATGGTACGGTAAATGACTGATAGCCAACGTGATTTCCTCTATGATGAGGTTATCACAATGTTTTTCCGTTTTTCATCCTGCAATCGGGATGATATCATCACAGTTTATGGTCATGTGGCAGGACCAACCAGCACAGTTTAAAGTCTTATGGATTGGACTTGGGGTAATGCACACGGTGTGATAAAAAATACCCGACATGAATGTGGACGAGGTCCAGATCATCACCGCATGCACTAATGGGAAAAGAGCCTCGGGCCAAGAGGCAGGTGAGGGTTAGAGGATGAGAGGCATGGGAGACTAGCTTCCATCTAAGATGGACCCGATAGCATGATGTTTGGGTTATCCCACATATCCCATGGGGATGAGGATATAGATGCACAAAGCAATTAATGAAGATCTTAGTTTATGGTCTTAGAGCATGGACAGTGGGAGCCCTGAAGGACGCCGTATTGCAGCTTTGTCCCCCTGATGTGTGAAGGTGGACCGAGGGATAGGGCCAAGAGTGTCAAGATTCCACCTGGAAACAATGGTGGTGGAACATAATATGAATCATGCAACCAACATTTAAGGCCTCAAGGGGCTGGCGTGATGACGAAGGATTACTACTAACCATGTTCGCAACACAGCATCCTATCGCGTTAGCCTGAAATGGTGACAAACAAATTAACATCGACCGCTGAACATGTTTGTAATGTGAGATTTGTATAAATTTATTGTCCAAAACCCTTAGGGGCGTCGGCCGTAATGGTAGGAGAGCCCTTAGGCGTGGTATCCAGGCCGATCTTGGGGTCCGTTAAGGTGTGAGAGATAACGAGGGCCCAAATGAAGGGAGACATGAAACTTGACAAGTGGAAGGGACTTGCCTAAGTTGAATCTGACACCCCAAGTCCTAGACCAGATTACTCTTAGGAACATTGGTGAACCACTGCAAAGGGTCGAGGGACTCAATTGGACAGCATCCAAGAGATGGAGGATTCCCGGGAGAAGGGGGGCATGGCGCCAAAAACCCTGTACCACACCTATATATCTCCCTCATATAGAGGGATAGGCCGAGGGGCCTACGTGACTAGGAGATTGTGGGATCTATATGATATGGGGTTGGAGCTGAAATCTAAATGTTCTGGTGGTCCTACATATCCCATAAGAATGGGAATCAAGCCACACGTAGTTCTTGAAGACACCCATGGGTATGATACCCTATCAAAGGGGGGTGTACGGCATGGCGAACTACCCAATGTGAATAAGGACATAATCCCACACCACACCGTACACTCTGGGATGAACTGGAACTGGAGTCCAAGAAGGCCAAGGGGCCTAAGGGTGGGTCTTGGTCAGGAAGGCCTGACTAGTTTGTAGTTTAACGTCATGCGGGACGAGCATGTACTTTATGGTCATGATGGACCATAGGG
Organism: Viscum album; assembly: GCA_963277665.1. NCBI lineage: Eukaryota > Viridiplantae > Streptophyta > Magnoliopsida > Santalales > Viscaceae > Viscum > Viscum album. The sequence continues at coordinate 73,660,616 of OY728163.1, read as the reverse complement.
GCCTGAATGTCGGACCAAATGCAGTTTAAGGTCATGAAAGACCATGTCATCAGAAAACGTATTGCTTGAGGAACTTGGCATTAGTGGGAGGAGTTATACGCTCACCATCCATGGTCACCATAGAGTCTGCTCCATTGAGATAATCCTTTTGAACGATCAAAGGTCCTTCGCATTTGGGCTCCAACATGGGTGGTTTCCTGCGAGGGATCATTGGTGCTCTCGGAGCTAATAATAAGTCACCTTTTAGGAAAGAGCAGAGGCGAACCTTCTTGTTGAAAGCTCAATCCATACTGCTCTTATGCCTTTCTAGGTTGTGTAGGGCATGAAGCCTAATCTCATCCAGTGCCTCCAATTCAGTTAGGCGGATATCAGACACTCTATCTGGTGCTTGTTGGTCATAGAAAGATGTACACAATGAGGGAAATTGAATCTCAATGGGAAGGATGGCCTCCGTTCCATATACCAGGGAATATAGAGTCACCTGGGTGGAATTACGAGTCGTCGTCCGATAGGCCCAGAGGGCGGTGGGGAGCTTATCCGGACAACTTTTCTTGTTCTTACCAACCATTTTTTGTAAATAGTTATAGAGGGTCTTATTGAATGCCCGAATCTGTCTATTTTCTTGCACGCGATAGCGGGATGTATGGTTGGAGCGAATGTTGTACTTGGCGTACAATTTTTTCAGCTCGGTTGCCTAGAAGTTGGTGCTGATATTGGTGACAATAGTTTGAGGAACCCCAAATCGATAAATGATATTAGAACTTATGAATTAGAAGATAGAATGTTCCTTGAATTACTTGACCAGAATCGCCTCTGCCCACTTCAAAAAGAAATCCGTAGCGATCAAAATAAATCATCATTGGTGAGATGTTGCCGGTAGGTATGGTCCCAGACATCTAACCCCCATACTACAAAGGTCCATGAGTACTTGGTAGTATTAAGAGGCTCTGTTGGCCAATGCACAAATTTATCAAGAACATGGCACGCATGGCACCTCTTGGCGAACTTGATGCAATCGTGGATCATGGAGGGCCAAAAATACCCTAGTCTCTGAATCTGGTGAGATAGTTTTGGCCCGGCCTGATGAGCACCACAGGAACTGGCATGAACATCTTGCATGACCTGTGGAATCTCAACTTCTTGGATGAAAAAAATGATAACACAATCAAATCCGCATTTATAGAGGATCTTCTCAAGGCTGGGACCACTTTGAAGAGTAAACTGCAGCACGTGATGTCAGATTCACTCGGGCTTGGCCTGGTCTGATGGGAGATTACAATGTTAGAGGTATTCAACCAAGGGTTTCCTCCAATAGGAAATTACATAAATCACTGAATCTGGACTACCTAGGGGACCTGATGTAGAGGCACCATCGGTAAGCTGTTTTACCAATGGGCCTTCATCAACCTCTGGGGTGACAGGAGAAATGACTCTCCGGTGCGCCACGTGGATGATCAGATCATCCTGCCCAGGCTCTGCAAGTGATGCAACTAGACTGGCTAAGGCATCCGCTCGATCATTCTATGACTGAGGGACATGGATAACCTCTAGACGAGAAGGGAACTAGGCCATTAGTTATAGAGTGAGTCCTACCAATGGTATGAGCTCTGGATACCTGACAACATAGTCCCCATTGACCTTCTTGATGACTAGCTCAGAATCCCCTTTCACATGCAAATGGGGAATGTCGATATTAAGGGCCAGCTCAAGACCAGTGTTGAGGGCATGATTCTCTTCCTCGTTTTTGGTGCAGCCTTTTGACAACATGAATGAGTACGGTAGAACGGCTTGTGCTGGGGTGATTAAGACTATACCCAGGCCCACTCGGTTGAGCCTAGGATCTTTAAGCATCGTACAGGTGGGGCTTCATGAGGCACCATCGATGTTTATTTTCTAACATGAGATGGCATGGTCAACTGAGAGGATTACCTAATCAGGAAAATCTATGTCAAAGGACTGGTTCATAGAGGGTGGATGGGCAGCTAGGAAGTCACCCAATGCCTACCCCTTGATAGCCTTCTGGGGAATGAACCTGATGTCTAACTGCTGGAGGGTCACCACCCACCACACTAGTCGGCCAATCAAGATGGGACAGCTCAGAATGTACTTCAGTGGGTCTACCTGAGAGACCTGCTATACCATGTGGTGCTGCAGGTAACACTGCAGTTTCTGCATAGCAAATATGAGTGCAAGGCAGCTTTTCTCAATGATGGAGTATCTGGTTTCTGCATCGAGGAGAATGCGGCTGATGTAGTAGAGGATGTTCTCCATCCCCTCATTGTTCTTCTGGGTGATAAGGGTGCCAAGGGATCATTCCAGGGCAGTGACATAGAGAATCAGTGGCTTCCCGGAGACGGGGGGCATCAAGAACGGAGGCTAGAGAAAATATTGCTTTATTTCCTCAAAGATGGTCTGTCACTCCTCATTCCACTCATAAGAGGTTCCCTTCTTCATGAGTCGGGAAAATGGATTACACTTTCCATCCAGATTCTCAATGAATCGGCATATATAGTCTAAGTGGCCTTGGAGACCTCTAAGCTCCCAAATATTTCTCAAGGGAGGCATCTGGCTGATGGCCTTGATCTTTTCTGGTTCAATCTCGATGCCCTGGAATCTAACAACAAATCTAAGGAATTCCCTGGAGGTGACCACGAAGGCACACTTTAGTGGGTTCATCTTCAGGTGGTGGGAATGGAGGAAGGTGATGACTATATCGAGGTCCTTGAGATGGTCCTAGAACTGGTGAGATTTGACCACCAGATTATCCACATAGCACTCCACCAACGTCCTGAGGATTGGTTGGAATATGCGATGCATGTCCCACTGGTAGGTGGTACCTGCATTCTTCAGGCCGAAAGGAAAAAACCTGGTAATAGAAAGTACCTTGAGGTGCCCTAAAAGCTATAGACTCTTCATCCTTGGGGGCTATCTTGATCTGATTACATCCATAGTATCCATCCATGAAAGAAAGGGCTTGGATCCCAGTCGTAGCGTCAATCAACAATTCTATCACTGGAAGGGGAAAATCATCTTTTGGACAGTGATGGTTGAGATTGCGGAAGTCGATGCAGAATCCGATCTGCCTGTTCTTCTTTTTTACTGGCACGATGTTGGATAACCACTTGGGGTACTGGTCCTCCTTGAAAAAGTTGGATCTGATGATCTTGTCAACTTTGGCCTCGACCATGGCACCGTGAGACAGATGCATCTTTCTAGGAGGCTGCTTGAACCCGCGATTGTTTGCTGGGAGACCAAGGCGGTGGATGGATACCTGAGGATCTAGTCTTGGCATCTCTTCATAACTCAAAGAAAATTAATCACAGTGCTATTTGAGAAATTCCATGTACCGCTACTGCTCCTCAGGGGACATAGCGGTGCGGATCAATGTGGGCCTCGGATCTATGTCGCTACCGAGGTTCACCTGTACCAAATCGTCGACCGTGACAAAGTCACCTTTCTCAAAGGTAGGGGGAGTGTCCTCCACATATTCTTCTCCACTTATGGAGAGATATTACTGTGGGAAGCTTCTTCTGATCTACTAAACCCTGATGGGAGGCTTCTACCAGCTTGTGCGGTCGTGGTCATTGCATCGGGGCACTCCGGCGCTGCTGACACCATGGCTATGAAGGATGTCGACCTGATCCCATCTGGTCTCTGGCCCAAGGGTCCGTGCTTGAAAATATTGAAGTAGTAGTGGCACGTCGGCTGGAGCTGAATTATTCCAACCTGGTGAAACAGACAAGTATGATGTACCGCCATTGCCATGATCCGGATGTCTCAATCCCTAGTGAGAGTGGGAGGCTACATGATCCCTAGAGGATTGTTCATATAAACATATGAAGAGATCTTATAATTCCACCTGGATCTGTGAGAATGGTTCCCCCTAGTCCCGGAAATGACAAAACACAGCCCCATTTCAGGGGTTGTGGCCTCCAATTTATGGATCTGGAACACGTAGGCGTCATTCAGGCTTGCCCAAGGGTCGGTTGTAGTGGCGACGAGCTCAACTTCGCTTTCCTGGAGTTATTTATCCTTTCTATTGTAATAATCATTATCCAAGTAGTGGGATTCACAAGAAGAAAAAGGAGATTCATCACCTTAGAGTATGCCTACTCGACCATTAAGAGTGTTCTTGAGGCATTGGTGATACGATGAGGAGACTGTCGCGTGCAGGTGGAGCCATGGCCTACCCGTCAATGCATTATACGCGGTGTCCTGGGAGACAACAATGAACTCAGTGATGGAAATTAGGCCACCGAACAGGGTCTTTAGACGGATCTTGTGGACTAGGGTCTGTTGTGTCCTGTCATATCCCTGGATCATTAAATCGGAGGGAGTCAGGTCATCTTCAGATAACCCTAGCTTCTGCAGTGTCTGCGTAGGGATAAGGTTGATCCCGGAACCAGTGTCAACGAGACAGCGGTGAACCATCATGCCATTAAATTGGGTGGTGATGTACAATGAGTGGACGTGCCCCTGTATGGGGGAGCCTTCATCCTCTCTTGAGAACAAGATGATGGCCTGTCATTCGGCATCCCCAACTGCTTCAGCATGGAAGGCCTCTACAGCTAGTATATCTGTCTCAAATTAGAGAGTGCTCCAAAAATCCTCGGCAAGTACTTCATGCATATATGGCGACAAGCAAATGGATTCAAGGATGGAAAGACTAGATGGGATATTGGAGAGGTTCTTAATAACATCATACTTCCACGCTAGGCGCAAACTTCTATTTACAGTAAGCCGCTTGGTGATTGGAGGCATAGCGGACCCTGCCGGCTGGACTGGCGGCTGACAAGTACTGGGGACATCCCGTTGCTCACTAGTCGAGGCTCGGAAGGTCACTATTAGATGACGACTGGGTGACTGATATCGGACTACAACATGGAGAAATAGGCCGCAGTATGACCGTAGTGGGTCTACCTAATTCAGTAGCACAAATGGTGGTGAATGCGGGCCTATCGACACTAGATAAAGAGGCTGCGCATGCTAAGTTCTGCACTAGACCATCTCTATGGCCTCAACGACGTGCACAACCTAGATGGAGGTTCCAACTGACGTGCCCTGGTGACCCATATCATCGCAGTTCAACTGACATTGGCATCGGCTGGGCAAATTGGGGAGGTTCTCCTAGTGCTCCCCCTTGTCTGGAGTCATATAGGGATTTACCAACTCGACTGTGTTAACAAAAGTGTATACCAGACAATCAATTAACGAATCATCCACCACTGGGAGGATTCTGGGAGGGATGCACATCTCCATGAGCATGAAATAACCGAGAGTGCGGGATGAATACGTCACTGACAGGACGTGTTGGTTCTTTTTGCGCCGCTGATTCTTGCTCTTCTGAGAAGAGGCCGACTGAGATTATGATACAAAAGTGGTCATCGCTGCTTCTGAAGGCTCTGGATAATTCAAGCATGATCAAATGATTCCATGGGAACGGGCGACCGTCCTGCGAGCCATCCAGTCATTATATTTCTGGGACCCGCGATTAGGAACCTACTGCCACCAACCATCACCATCACTACTACTATCTGATCTCACAAATACACCTGCCACTTGTGCCAAGGCTAGGCCCAACCTGACTATGTTGTTGTCAATCTGGTCTTGGAGCCAATCCTTGAACACATAGCATTGCTTGATGGTGTGACCTAGGATCCTGTGATAAGGGCAGTAGTTGATGTGATAAGCGAGATGCACCTTTTTTGGCTTCTGGCATTCAGGAAGTCGCATAATGCTTTTCTCTAAGGTGCTGCGGAAGTATCCAGGGACCTGGGCCTCATCGAATGAGTAGGTCTAATTCCTTATATACAGAAAGGGTGATCTAAGAACCTGACCCTGACGGGGGGCCGAAGGATCTTACATAGGAGGCAGAACATTATTATCCCGACTAGGCGGCGGCGCATTACGCGGGGCGCCTCCCGATTCATGGGCAGGAACTGCAGGGTTGGAAACTATACCCGTGGTGGAGGGCCTCTACGAGGCTGGGGGGTTGGTCCTACTATGAGAAACTATAGTTTCCTGGGGGGCCTCTACATAGGCCATGGCGGCGGGCTCGGCTCTGGAAGATCTTTGTTCTAGAATTGCAGGGGGCAGCAGGTGTGCATGGCTAGCCTGTTGCAGTGCTTCCTCGAGGTACTGGGCCTTATCGGAGAAGTCTCAAATCCCTCCGGGATAATTCTGAGTGATCAGGGAGGGAACCAGTTCCATATTGAAATTCCCTATTCACAACATCATTAATTTCTCATGAGTCAGTGGCATGTCAGGGGAGTACGTGAGCCCCTTCCACCAGGTGATGAAGTCCGCGACTCTCTCATCGTGCCTCTGCTTGCACCTGAAGAGGTCTGCGATGTTCGTTTTCCGGATGGTAGTGCTGAACTAAAAAATGAATTTCCTGTGAAGGTCTTCCAATCATTTCACAAATCAAACAGGGAGCTGGCTGTACCAAAATAATTCCAGCCCCTCCAGTGTATGAACAAAGAAACGGAGCATGGCGGCCTCCTGCTGCGCTGGGGTCCCTAACATAGGCCCACACCACGAGTTAAAGTGGGAAAGGTTCTGCGGTGGGTCCCTTGTCCCATTAAAGGGGGAGAAATTGGTATTTCCAAATCCTGGGGGAGCCAGCAGGTCATCCACCCATGCCGGGTATGTCTTTCCGTCGGGCGGGATAACCACCTGTCACTTTTCCAAACCTTCTAGGCGGGCAATGAGCACCACTATCGGATCATCTGGACAAGTGTCTATGTCCTGAAAGGTATCCCTAACCACGAGTTCATTTCCAGACTCTTTAATGTGGTAACAAAGCTCATCAGCTTGTGGAGAAACCGTTGGGGCGGCCAGAGGAGACTAAGCAGGGTTCCTCGGATTGTCGCGCCATTCAGGAGGGTTCGACGAGACATACGGCGCCCTCTTGCCGTGAGCTCTGGATTCTCCCCTATCAGCAAATATGGTATGATCTGGGTTGCCTGGGGGAATCTCGTCGAGGTGTAGTTGTTCATGCCCCTACTGCCCCGGCCTAGGATCACCATAGTCGGGTCACTGCTCGGAAATGCATTCATGCAGAATTTCATCGACTAACTTCTTCTGCTCAGCAAGCTGTTGGCGCAGCGTGGCCTTCTCAGGGTCCTATTTCGTCTTCAGCACTGAGGAAAACATGTCAGGGTTCTTAACAGCTCCTACATGCTCTTTTTCTTTACTGACATTCCAGCTCAGTACCAAGGGTTCGGTAGGTGGAGGGAGACGTAGGAGGTTCCTATACTGGTGAGTAATCCTTCTTGATGGGTCCCGTGGCAGCACATCCTTAGGGGGAACGCTTCCATCAAGAAGTCCTAGATCGTTTTCCCCTCCTAACAGTTCGGTCAAGTTTACTGCCACTCTCCTTGGGGGCATGTACTCACTATCTCCAAGCGAGTCGGGCTGCCGACAAATCGCACTAAGGAGAAGGGCAACGTACTACTCCCAGCCACGAACTTGTGCATGGGGGGTATCCTCCTCAACAACTCTGTGGAGCACTCTAAAACTCTGAATGCATTGTTGTTGGAGGGTCCTGTGGTGTCCAGGTTACTCAGGGTGCTAGACCATGGTGAGCGTAGCCAAGTCAAACAGATTTAACTCTTTGCCGATATCTTCGAGGTTCCCTTGGTTCCCGAGATAAGTCACTCGACGGTGGTGAAGATGGAGGTGAGTCTCCTAGAGGGTCTCGTGGAAACATTCAAACTTATCCGGGGTGAGAGATTATGGCGTATCGAATTTCGACCCTGCGACTAGCCAAAACTTCTCAAAGAAGTGGCACACTGCGAGGACGGTCCAGAAGCCCCTTGGATCAGATACATATTCTGCCCTTTGATTTCCCCACTCATCAATTGAGGGTGGCTAAGAAACTAGAAGTGGTGCTGAGGTGGGTCGCTGGGCCGGCGGGTTGGCCGGCAGAGAATACGGTGAGCGAGCTGATTGGCCTCCAAATCATGGGCTGCCCTTCGAACAACACAACGAACTGGCCTCCATATCACGATAATATGGACCAGAGACCAAGCCTCCTGACGCAACATCAGTGCCTGCCGAGGGAGAGTCATGTCGTGGTTTTCCCGCCATTGACCCCCAAAATAGCTCCGTGATAGAGGGCGCTTCTGGCAAAGATGGCGATGACTGCGCGGTCGGCCACTGGGAAAATTCCAAGTTATCTTCCTCCTAGATATACATTCGGAGGGAAATAGGGATCCTGTGGATCTCTCATTTTTGGAGTATAAGGCTGATGCGCCTCATTCCTGCCCCAACCCTTGACTCGGAGGGTTGAGGGGAGGTCTCCTGCGCTGAATCATACTCCGCCTCAGAGTCTGAGAAGTGGACTAGTCTGATCCCTGTCCGACCATCCCCAGAATTCATCTTGTGGCGGCAACGACCTACTTTCCTACCCCTAGATGGTTCTTCAGGGTGGAGATGATTTCCGACATGGGGTCCTCCGGCCGCACTAGTGCTGGGGCGGAGAGGGTTTCCACCTGAGGAAGCCGGGGTGCGAGGAGCACCGGGACAGATGTCGAAAGGGACATGGGAAGGACCTCAGTGCTGGGCATTGGTGAAGTGGGGTTGTCTTCCACCTCTCTGAATTTTTGGGCGAGGAGGACCTTCTCCGATCGGCATGGGGACATGGGGAGGACCTCCATGTTGGCGAGTGACCGGAAATGCAATGTCTCCATGCTCGTGGTCTGTGGTAGGGGGAGTGACCCCATACCTAGTGTAGTGAGCACAGGATAGACCCCCACACGGAGTGTTGCTATCACGAGGAAGACACTTGCTTGGGCTGAAGGTGGCGTGGGGCAGACCTCCCAGCTGAAGTTTTGGACATGGAGGGCCCACACCTTCTATTATGGCAGCATAGACCGAGCCTTCACATGGGGTGTCACTCCTGAAGATTGGTCCATAGTGGCCATTTCCTGTACCGACGACTAGGAGATTCGACCAAACCTTCCCGTGGGGCTGTTGGGAAATTGATCTGGGTCGGGCGTGTAGTTTCCCCTACTCAACATATGCAGGATTTGGGGATATGAATTGGTGGTGGCCCGAGCCACATTAGTTGCTGACCTTGACACCCTATAGCAAGTGTCTTCTTCTACTCGTGCCCGACGCTGGCGTCGGGTTAGATGGACTAGATCCAGCGGTGCAGGAACTTAGCTTTCCTGCTCTATGGCTCGAGGAACTGGTCGGCGGTGCTGATGCGGCCTGGCCGGGGCCCTCGCTGGGAGCCCATGAAGTGGGACTCCTATTGGGATAACACGGATATCCCTTCCTTTGTTGGCATAGGGGAGGGAGCTGTCAAGGTGCTCTGGGGAAAAAATCATAAAGCAATTGAATGTTGGGGGGGGAGCAGTGGCCCCCAATGCGGCCTTTGGGTGCAGTGTGGACGGTAAGGCGCAGCTGGCCCAAGATCTAGGCGGGCCATATCCCTAGTGGGGATGACCCCCTCCTCCTTGTACCGGCATACAAGGTCATTGATTACCCTTCATTGGATAATCTCTAATGGGGAGAGGGGGCATGGGTGCCCATCTATCATGGAGGTCGCGACCGTCATGGAAGAGGCAAAACTGCGCGGGGAAGCCTCATTGATATTGCCCATGCCCCTGCGTCAGTGGGCAGGTGATCGAGCTCTAGATGTGACGACTTGATTCCTAAAATCAGGGAGATGAAATCAAAAACACTTCTAGAAAAAATAATTGAAAACCAGTTCCCCAGTTTCATTCCATCTCCCATGGTTGGCATGAGGGATCCACGCTGACAACGTCATAGGACGGAATGCTCAACATCATGACTGTCCCATCTTCTGGCAAACTTCATGTTAGGATTGTTTAGTGGGACCTGGTACTAGATGATGAGGTCAGACAACATGCTTATACACATATGTCTTGAATGCTACTAGCCTCCAAGATGAGGATAATAGCTTCTCGTCTGGTTCACCATTTTCTCTTTTTGACGCTTTCACCGTGGCGCGTGCATCCGTCACGCAGAGGACGCGCTGCTGTTACTCTGCATTCCCGCTTTCCAAAGGCGGGCGACATGTGCTCCTTATTCATGGACTTCTTCTCCTTGATCAAAATGGGATGATGGGATCTCGGTTATTCCTTCCATGGATTCCCCCTCGGAGATCGTCACCAAGTCTGGGTCTCCCTAATATATTTAAAACGTAGTTCCTGAAGCTCTTCCCGGTTCCATGGACACCAGTTAATTATGCCACTTCTACCAGGACCTTTCAAGGGGTCCGGTTGGGGTAGAAACCTTCGGTCAGGAGATTAGTCATGTTGGAACATCACTGGCATGTCTTGAAACTGGGGAATTGGCATGTCTATCTTCTGTCCCTTATTATAGGTCTTCTCGAGTGCGTGGAAGCCTGAGGCATCCCACATCGAACGCGGGGAGGTGTTTTCCATAGGAATGTATCTGAGGTTTTCCTCATCTTCCTGTGTTTAACGCAAGGTATGCCGCAAGTTTAACATCCATCAGAGATGGATGAGACTGATCAGAACACTGGCTGGAGTGGATCAGATTGATGAACCCCCAGGAGGTAACACCAATATTGGGGCCAGCACGAGGGTAGTGTCTTGAATGTTATAGATGGGAGTGAAGTTGCATTATCTCACCGGGATGAGGTGGCCTAGGTTAGTATCAGGATGGATGGTGGATTTGGGCTTGGGTCTTGGAGATACTTCTTATGTATCCCTGTGGTGGGGAATCAAAGTCTGTGTAGTTCGATGGTACGGTGGGACACCTAAATAGGCGACCCGTGAGAATGAACGCATGGATGGGACCTGGGGAATGTGGAATGACTGGGTTATGGCATGAGATTCCTGAGATTTGTGGGATCGGGGGAGAGGTTAGTATGCGACATGGGTGATGGGATTGAGCCTCGTGGAGGCCTCCTACGTATCCCTGTGGCGGGGAATCGAAGTCTTCGTAGTTCAGGATGAAGTGCAGTTTAAAGCCATGTGGGATGAGGGCATTTGAGGATTATGCTCTAAGAAGACCCAATGTTGTGGGGTTGGTGAACCGTCAAGAAGAGGTACCTGGGTCCAGATGGATCGGGGCTTACACTCTAAGGCGGCCCAAGGTGGAAATGGGGCTTGGCACACCGACACGGAGACAGTCAAGGCCATTGGTTTGTGGGGCTTCAACCTCGTGGAGGCTTCTTACGTACCATGCCTTAGCATAGATCAATGTCCACATAGTTAGGGATGGATGGGGCTTATGCTATGAGACAGCCCAAGGTGGTGGGGCTTGAACCTTGTGGAGGCTTCCTACGTACCATGCCTTAGCATGGATCAAAGTCCCCGTAGTTCGAGATGGATGGGGATTACACTCTGAGATGGCCCATGGTGGTGGGGCTTGAACCTCATGGAGGCTTTCTACGTATCATGCCTTAGCACAGATCAATTTCCCCATAGTTCAAGATGGGTGGTAATTACACTCTGAGACGACCCATGGTGGTGGGGCTTGAACCTCGTGGAGGCTTCCAATGTAACATGGCTTAGCATGAATCAAAGTCCCCGTTGTTAGGGTTGGCTGGGGCTTACTCTCTGAGACGGACCATGGTGGTGGGGTTTGAACCTATTGGAGGATTCCTACGTACCATGCCTTGGCATAGATCAAAGTCCCCATAGTTCGGAATGGATGGGGCTTATGCTCTGAGATGGCCCATTGTGGGGGGGCTTGATCCTCATGGAGGCTTCCTATGTACCATGCCTTAGCATGGATCAATGTATCCGTAGTTTGGGTATATAGTTTAACGTCGTGAAGGATGGGGGGAATTTGGGGCTTATGCTCTGATGAGGCCCATGATGTGTCATGGTCGGTGCTCACTCTAAGATCACGAGAGTCATGCTCAGTGTGGGAAAAAAGAGGTTGCAGGGACCTGACGATCACGTCGCGAAGGGTGTGTCCGTGGGAAGCGAAGAGGGGATTATGGGTTTAGTGGCCCATGGTGTCGGGACATACTCCAGGATGGAGGCCCGAGGGTGACAAAGCATAGAGCGAGAGGGATTTGGCACCTAGGAAGAGAGGAGGGGCCCCATTCCCTGTTACGTCCTCCTCTGGCCTTGGCACCGAGAAGGTGAAGAGGAGTAGGGGTGCTGCCTTTTGAAAGGAAGGATAGGGGCATACACCAAGGTTGATGCCCTTCCCCGCAGACAAAATCCACTCCATCAAGGAGGATATCATCCCCTGTGAGGAGGGATCCCATACCTGTGGAGACAAGTGGGCGTGGAGAATTTCCGAGGTGGGGGGACCCTGCGTCCGTGGCACGGGGACAGGTCATAGTTTAATGTCATTTGTTGAGAAAGAGGTGCTTGGCAGTTTATCATTCTACAGCTCGAACAAACTGTGATTGCTCCGCACCCCTAGGAATTACATAACCGGTACCCTCTACTACTTGTGGGAGGGAAGGAATCAGTAAGGTCGTACTGAGGGGGTGTCGCAGAGCGAACCATCGAGGGGTCCACGTTAGCATGGCTATGTGAAGAAGCGATAGACGTTAGTGTGCCTATGTGAAGAAGAATGAGGCAAAGCAATGTAATGGTAAGTATTGTCCAAGGGATTGTGAAGTTACTTCGTATCAGCCTAGAAGGTCGTACGGGAAAACCATGTATGCCACGGATGCCTGGGGTGCACCAGGCATCTGGGAATGGCACCCAGAAGGAGGGAATCGGGCGTTCGTGCAAGGGGGGAGCCCAGAGAGCACCAAGGCTTAGGTCCTTGGGGGATTTCGCGTATCCCTTAGGGCTTGTGCGAAATAAAGGGGTCCTATGTGAAAAGCCCCAGGTGGCGCGAAATCAGTGTTGCTTGTGCAGAATAGGGGGGCTGAGGTTTTGCGCACGACATGAAGAGATTTCACGCAATGGAAGAGATTACGTGCAAAGGATGGGGTGTGCACAAAAAGGAAGGATTGTGTGCTGCTAGGCCAGCTTGCATGCCCCGGAAAGTGTTGCGTGCAAGGGGAAGACCCTGAAGGGGTTGAAGTTTAGTCTAAGCGATGGGGATCTCGCGCCAAGGCGGATCCTGGGGCGACTTGGCGTAAAGAATAACCATACCTGAAGGCAATATTGCACGCATACAGAATGGCGATTATGCACATGAGAGGTGGTTCGAATTTTTCATCCCCAAAAAGGAAGGAGGTCGCCTTCTATTTATAGCCATCTAGTGGCACAGAATTCAGGGCTGCGCTAAATAATTGCATGAAAAAGGCGGCGACATGAAAGACCAACCGTGTGGGGCGCGGGTGAGAAATTATTTCACGCCGGTGCCGGAACTATTCATGAATCCTGGTACTTTCCGCACGGGACCACTTTTTTCATGCACTTCATCCTTTTTTCACGCAGCACCTCCAGGCCCTCCGAACCGGGTCTCTGTGTCCTAATACAACTTCACTTTTTTTTGCTTCGGAACATTCTTCAGAACTTAAGCACTTTTCGGCATCTACAGCTATAAATCCACAATAAAAACATAGGTAAAAAACACCTCTACTCTTCAAATGATATACTATAGTATTCTATTTTCCTTAGGTATATAGTATTCCCAATAGAGCGAACATCATCCAATATAACAATTATCACTTAATCACCCAATCATTTTCCTATACTAAGGATATTCATTTGATAAGACATAAGATCCCAAATCAACTTATTATTAATCAATAAAATCATTTAAAAAAATAAATTTGTCACACTAACTAGGGACTTTAGGTAGTCCAGCAGTAGGCGATAAATCCCAATCACACTATGGTTGTGGGTTTGATTCTCGTAGCTTTGTCCAATGTGATGAGTTTTAAGACGGTCTACGTGTTTTACTTTTTCAAAAACCATATAATTTTATAATATTCCCAAAAATGAGATAGATTCCTCAAAAATAACTATAACATAATTTCATCACAAATGTTATCTCATAACTCACATTTTAATTCCAAAATTTAGTAACTAGTAATTTCCTCCAACTCAATGATCATATAAAACCAAATGGATATTTAAAACTATATCCACAAGAGAAAAGAAAATTCTTCCTCAAATATCATTTTCACATGACAAACTGCAGGGTTACAAATACAAGAGGAAAGCCTTCCAAAGTAATCCCATCAACAAAGAGCACTAATAATTTTTAAACATTTCTCCATCCATTTATTTCAACATAGCTTCTTCCTTGACCAAGAGGATATCCTATAGAATAGGGAATTCACTCAGTTAATGGACAGGTCCCCTACCTTTATGTAAAATGACTATAAATGGATTCTTAGGACCGTTTTTATTTTCTTCCATAGTACTCTTCATTTTTCCATTGCAATTATTTACATCTTTTCTTTCTTTCCCACACATAAAGCATTTCATTTTTCCCTTAATACACATACCTAGGTGTCTCCTTCCATATTTCCTACATGATGGAAAATGAGCTTTCTTTTCCCCATGGTCTTTACTGTTGGAGCACTTATCATTCACCACTTTTCTCTTCCTTGTTGAGTCCGCGAGTTTCTTAATATATATGTTGTTGATCATATTTTTTGAAAACTGATTCAGCATGAACACGAAATATTTTATGCCTATCAACATTCCATTTTATTTCTCTTTTCCACCACTATTAAAACCTTTTACATCACGCTCAATGTTACTATGACTTCTTTGGAATCCAACCATTGACTAAAATCAGAAATCATTTTGTGAGTAATAATAGTCATAAAATCATATAGAGAATATCGTGACACCTTATTTTCAATTTAATACTCCCTAGGATTAACCAAGGTCATTCATTCACATCTTATATTAAAATCTTTCAAATCAGTTTGTAAAGAGAATGTAAATTATCCTAAGAATATCTGCCAGGAGTGTCGTAACCAAGAGTACAGCAAGGCCCGTTGTCGTGTACTAGGATACCCTGGGTCAATCCTAAAACTAATGGTCAGATTTTTCACTCCTAGGTACATCTGTGCCAGAGCCGCCTGTACCTAGTCGTATCCAGACAGGGATGTACTACTTGGAAAATACACAAAATCTCTACATTAAGATGATTCTTGGAAGTTCTTCAATACTAATCCTCAAAGTCTATCTTAGGGTAATGTGCTCTAATTATAGTTTATCTAAATCTAGTTTCCAAGGTTTGTACTAAACTTTTTTGATACCAACTGTAATTCCCCAACCCTAGAATCCAAGATCTGGTGCATTATTTTAATACATTGGCATGATTACATGGAATCAAGTCCTGAAGGAATGGTCAGTTTAGTAGTCTTGGAAACAAGATACATACAGAAGTTCAACACTAAGACTTGAAAAAAAAACCACACAAATTTATTCCATTTGTAACATAAAAGATTCCACGATTATTCCTGTAATTCAATCATAACAAAATTTTTCATATCCCAGGAAAATGAATCATGAGAAAGGGTTGAGCTCAAATTCTCTATAAGAGTAAGAAATACAGTGGAAGGTAACATAAACATTAGGCATGGTGAATAATTGAAAACACACGACATTAAAAATAATATACTTGAACAATTTATGGCAGGAATATGAGTTGAGTAAATAATTATATAATAAAAAATAGTCATGGGTATTCTACTTGTAGAATAACCACATGAAATATCAATATCTAATCTCATAATGATGGAATGCATAATGTCGGATATCATAACCACATAGTCAAGGCCTTGTGCCAAGACTAAAAATAAGATTTTGTCAAGGCCTTGTGCCAAGAAACTAGTTTGTATCATGAGACCTACAGATGCATCAAGGAGCTACAGTGGGATCCTCCCGTCACTTACTAAGTCCAATGAATTCCTCATATGAAAAGTTTGAAACATAACAAAAACATTCATACTAAGACTAGCATACTAAATATCAATACTTTATCCACAAACCATGAATGGAATAAAAATAGCACATCTATAGTCAAAAACAACTCATTCAATACAATATTTAAGATTTTATTGTAATAGATTAACCTCAAATGAGAATAATGAAGGATATTGACACAGATGAAAATAATCCTAAAAAATATTTGAGATAAATATCCCCCTTTTTCGTGAAAACATTTAAATGTCACAATATTTCTCAAGAAGCTGTTTAAAAATAGATTTTAGAATCAAAGTGTCCCATACCACTTTGAAACTAATAAAAGGTATTTTAATTTTAAAACTTTATTGTTCATATAAATAAATCCTTAAATCATTTTTAATAAATGGACATTAATGAGAAAGATTTAGATTAATAAATCTTTAAAACATTTAAAATTATATTTTAGTTAGAGTTCCTAACCAAATGAGAGACACTTGAATACAAATAATTGAGGTAATAAAAACTTTACAATATCATGAGATTAAAGGGATTCATGATATACTATGTAAAAGGACATTATATACACCACATAAAAGTGAATTGGTATATAACAAAAAATAAGTCTCAATGGAATTTAAATTGAGATGAAATCTCTTATAGAGACTATATGCTTAGTTAAGGATCAATCAATGACATAATTGTGAGTGAAAAATATAAATACACTCAATAATATTGGATATTCATTGTAAATAAATCAGAGGACATTCAAACATATTCCTGTAAAAACAACACCAATGAATTGGATGTTTAACTTAATAAATGGATATTGAGTTAAAATTACTCTTATCAAGGTCATATAGATGAATTCATAATTTATAAATGGAGGGATTATGTGTATCAAAGGTATATCCACAGAAAGGGGAGTTTAAATTACTAAAAAAATAATAAATAGTGATTCCACACATAATCATTGCGTAAAATAATCAATGAAGTATGCGTAGAGCCTAATGAGTGGAACTTGAAATTTGAAATTCCCTTACCAATTTGGAAACTTTTGAAACATACACCCCATGAAAGAGGTATCATACAATGAAGATTTAAATACCCATACATAAAATTATATTACCAAAATAATACAATGAGGGGTAGTTCATACTCCACAGAAAAGTAAATAGTGGCCAATGTAGCATGAATCTCATGAGAATAAAAGTGAGATGAAAAACCCTTACTTCGTTGTGATCAATCGAGTCGTATGAACAAAAGTTAAAAACCACCAAATGAATCACAGAATAACATTAATATAGAGATAATCATTATAATATATATCAAATGACAGTGCATGATACACCACATGTAATAAATAAGTGGTGAACAAAGAAAATCTCATGGAATTAAAAGTGAGATAAGAAACCCCTTACATCAAGTCCGACTTGTCTTGTATTTTTCTTGTTGGTCCTGAATAATAAACATAAGTTAATTTATACTTGATTAAGAAAATGAATGAATACCCTAGGATATATAAAGATAGATTTAAAAATGAAATTACCCATTATTTTGTATGTAAAGGTGACTTAACCTATAATCATTTTTTAGGATAACCACCTCCATATGATGATTTAGAAGAGATTATCAAATATATCTAAAATATGTAAGAGAGTATCAGAGTTGACCAATATTCTTCCTAAAACGAAGTGAACATCCCATCCTCATTCCCCCTTGACCAACGATAATCCCTAATTATCATTGGTTCATAATCCATAATTGACCACTAACCTTTAGAAAGAAGGTTTGTAAATATTTTTGCATGTGGTAACCATTGGGAGTTTCCATTATGAATGAAAATGGAGACCCAATGTTATTTGATGTACAAGAACTAAACCCCTAACAACTCACCATTGGGCTAAACTAAATTTATCTTGATAGGGGTTCTAATTCATATATTCTAAGTCAAAACTAAAATTTTGAAATCAACATAAATATTTCAAAAAACATAATGACTGTCTTATTGCCCATCATGTGATTTTTTCACACCATACACAATATATACTGAACCCGAAAAGAATATCTATAATAACAAAATGGTTGTGTTATTGTGAATCAAGCCATTTTTACACTATAAAAAATAAAAATGGTGAAAATGGTGTGAACTTATCAAATAAAAAAATGATTGTGTTATTTTCCACTAGGACATTTTGTTTTCACACCATATGAAATAATGTTGAACTGGACTTGAACCTCTCAAATAAAAAACTGACTGGTTAATCATGCGTCAGAACACTTTTTTTCAGATCATACACAAAAAAAAATTAATCACGACATGAACTTCACAAATGATCCTATGTAATCGGTGTTCCTATAAAATAATCACATCCTCACAGTGAAAATTCCACACAAGCGAAATGGATGGATCTAGAATAAAAGGAAAATTGTATTAATCAATAATATCTGATTGAGCACATGATGGCTATGATATTTCACCAATTAGTAACTATAATCCTTGTTTTCTACATAACCATTTATACAACTATTATCAACAGGACCCTGAACCAAGAAAATGGAATCATCTAGTGACTATTTGAGAAATTCATATTTGGATTCCACCCCCACATGTTGAAAAATTGTATCACCTACCCAAAACATCAATATTAGTTAGAAAACACAATGGTCGAATAATAACACTAACATGGTACACTCCAAACCCTAAAAACTAACCATGAAGGTCTCTAAGAACCGAATTTCATGAGTCTACATCATCCATGGAAATATGAAGCTAAGACAATGAACCACATTTCCATAGCCAACCTCTTTAGGATCCTACCCCTTGAGGGAAAGTACGACCACATTCAGTCACTAATAAAGGTGGACCATGGATTCAAGTAAGGATCCCTTTAGATTAGGCTCCACTAAGGATGGAACCTATCAACCACTATCACTAGAATCATCCCACCATTTTCGAGTTGAGGGTACCGCTTGACACACTTCCACATCTAACACACAATCATGGGAGATAAGAAAGTATCATCAAGAGAATAATGAACTTGATATCCGAGGGTGGAAATATCCCCACCCCTATTGATAATGTTTTCCATTATTTTTAAGAAGAAACCAGTAAGCAAGGTCTTATCCCTTCTCACTCAAAACAATTATGTGGTCATATTCCCACAATAGGAATGGGGAAGCCACATGTCCCTTCCCCTATGCATGAAGTCCATCAACATATTCTAGTGGAACAAGGATGATAGAAGTGGGATCATATACTCCCTTCAATATAATATATCTTCTACTATGTAGTGGATATTTAAATGAGCAGGATCATATCCCTACACACACTTTGATAAGATGCCAATAAATTTTACCAAATACTGAAAAACTCCTCCATCACATTCTGATATTGATATAGATTAATGGAATGGCACATATTTCTATCCCTACAACGAGGACATCTCAACACTCTAATCATTGTGAACATGTTTCTGCACTCAAGATAATGAACATTATTTCTTCCATTTAGGAGGATTATCAGCATATTTTGGTAAAAGGGGAGGCATCATACCAAGATCATATTCCCATTCCAACCATGGCTCACCAGGTGTGAGTGAAAAAATGACTCGAGACATGGGAACATGCCTATCAAAAAAGTCCAGGGGAATATTCCAAACACCTAATATTAAGCACATATGAATGTTCAGGTTGGGGCTCACAATGTGATATGTTCACATCCCTTGGGAAATATTCATATTCTGATCAAATAAGTCCAGTGTCGTACATGAAAGGGCCTGGATCAAACATATATACTCATTTTGGTTGAGAATAACCATGTGAGAATGGAACAAGCCTTCATATAGGCTCATATTTATGTCAGTGAATCTATCTTGAAAATTATAGAAGATCATGGTATCCAAGCACATACTCCTACTTCCACCGATGAACGACTACATCAGCATCATTTTGAGGCATTATAGGAGGGGGCTCATATCCCTTCTTCCATTCTAGTTTTCCATTTGAATATTCCGATGGGGAGTCCATATCTATAGCAGGATCATATTTTTACTCCAATTGGGTCTCACTAAGTAAGAGAGGTCCATACTAGATTCATATTCTAAAGGATTAGGATCGACATCATATTCTCGTCATAATTGAGGATCACCATGTGAGAATTGAACATGCCTCAGGACAGGATGGCATTCATATCAATATTGAGACAACTCATTGGAATATTCTAGCAGCTTCTCAATAGTGGGATCATACTCTCGTAGAACCAAAAGGTTATAATAATGTTTCAAAAACCATCATATAGTAGGATCATATCTATAAACAATTCCAAAAGGAAGATCTTCATATTCTAATCATAACGTATAACATGATCTATATTTCTAATCTACTCAATGTTTATTTCCATGGGTTAGTTTGAGAGATATTTTCAACACCACAAGTGTCCAAAAACTCTACTATCAATTCATAAGATGATCATTTCCACAAATGTCCTTGTCATGGTATTGTGGAGAAAGATCACATTGACTCTACTCCAAACATCCACCACAGTCAACCTCCCCATGATGATATCTCTCATGGAAAATTAATTCCACCCCTTACCCAAAAACGTTCATGTATATAGGTGTTAAAGGCTCATAAATATTCATATATATTTTTTTTAAGATCATATATTCCCTCGTATAGATAGACTCTAAAAACATCAGGGTCAACCACATATAGTACCCAATAAATTTCCAGAAGCACTCCACTATTTTTTATAAGAAACCCTTAGAAGCACCTTCTATTTTCCGAATGGATGGAGGCATGTAAGTTTGATAAAGAGGATGTCGACATTGATATATGGGAAGATTTATCTTGAAACAACCTCCCCATTATGTTTTCTCCCCTCACTACTATAGAATATGAGATCCCAAATGAGCTATAAAAGGAGTGAATTCATTCTCTATACTAAAACATGTGGGATACTCATCTGTAACAGAAGGTTAGATGCCTCCCTTATCTAGGATGCGCGGGTCACCTTCATTCCATCAAAATACTCTATTGTAAGCTTTAATTTGATACTATCTCAATGGGCCGAGATCCAAAACTGAAAAACTATAGGAAAAATATGCCACATGATGGACCCCATTGCATTATAACTCTTTAGCTATTGATCTAAAATGCCATATCATGCATCTGTAATCGAGGATGGGGAGAGTAGGAAGAATTATAATTTAATTCTTCCCTATAATAGTAGAACTCCTCAGATACAGTGTCCTATATTTTCAAAGCCAGTAGAAAAATAAGTTGACCGGGTAACGCTCTGGTGAGTTAGTCACTATAACAAAATTCCCACCACTTCAGTGATGCCCAGTGATCATGAATAGAGGGTGAGTATAGCCAACCATATTTTATGCTGGGACCCTCAATGTAATGTGATACCATCATACCCAACTCCTTTGTTAGAAAAAATGCACCACATCAAACATGCTTTAGTAGAAGCTACCGTAACAGTCATTCAAGAGTGGATCCAAATCTCCAGCCTAAGGGAATATCTATTTCTACCATTGAATCTACAATAAGAAATTCCCAAATTTATTCAAGATATATCATCAGCATATAAAAACAATGCCCATCCCCCTGATATGGTGGAAATTATATCTTAATCACCATATCCATTTTCATCATCCCTTAAGATAACCCTACAGAAGTAATTGGTGGTTCTAGATAAAACGTGGTCCAATGGGATGGGGGAATTTATATATTCATGTCCATCCTAGGATTCCTCAAATTCATAACTAGAATCATTGGATCATTAGTAACAGGACCAATAAATTCTAATTTTGGTCTTGGGTATCCCCCATGCCTCATGGATGATGGAATTTTCATCATCATCATCACAAAGAAGATCGATCTTATTCATGTTGTGAGGTAGAAAATAATTTTCAGAATCCCCTTTTTTCCAACCTCTCCAAGAAAAACCTCTGTTATTCGGGGCCCATTTGACAAATACATCTAGAAACTTCCTCAATTTAATTGTTCATAGAACAATATGAGAAGAGTGTATATAAAAATCGGTCAGACCCCACCAGGTTTCCATGTCAAAACGACCCAATATCACCAAGGCTTTGAATAAAAACTAGATGAAGGTAATGTAGAATCATCTTATTGCATCTATGGTAATGGTACAAACACCTTTTTTATATATGCCTTAATAAATTTAATTATTATCAACAAGACATACATTATTGGTCAAGACATAATGAAGATGAAACAACCTAGAAAATGTACCCCAGTAGGATTGTGATTTGGATTCACCAACTGAGGATGCACACACCCAGAAAAAAATGTTTCCAAAACCTAGATAATCTGAATACTGAGTTTCCAACTCTATGTAGTAACACTATCAATGATAAAACAAAAGGTGTGGACCCATCCAGATCACCACCCTGAAGACTGGAGATTCCTTCCACAAAGGAAAATTTTTACAATATGAGAGTGAGGCATAATCTCTCAGATGACTTAATGAAGATATAATTAGGAAAAATATTTCCATTTGGTATCATCCTCAAAAAGTGAAATATTTTACGTCTTATGGTTTATCTTCCAGTGAGAGTGGTATATGAGATCTAGAATTTCCCTGGATCTAGGAAACCAATATACATAAATGAGGAAGTCAAAAATGACCATGGATTCCCTCCATTAGGGAAACTGTATCTCCCTTTATAGTGAAATCATTCAGTCATAGGAATATTTGAGAAATGATGGGTTATAAAAATAGGGCCACCTCATCGACCCAGGCCCGCTCCCTATAGAAGGGATGTGGATTAGAAAATAGGTCCCCCAAATCTTATTAACATATTAAATCCCCTAGCTACTTGAATGGATGCCTTGGATTGGTGATTCATACCTATAAAAACTAAGAGGTATCCTTATCCTGAATTGGTGGATAATACTCTACCTCCACCCAATTTTAGAAATCCTACATCCTCCACTTTTGATGGTGCATCAGAACATGGATAACATCTCACACAATTTTTATCCTAATGTGGCCCATGGATGGGCCCTCAAGATAAACATGAGATATCAATGTTGAGGTGTTTTATACATAATCCGAGAGGGATAGCCTTTTATAGTACAACATCCTACCATAAGGATCTATTATAGGATGGGAGGATTGAAGTCATCAATTCCTTTATCAATTTATCTCTATTTTGAGGAAAATTAATATCATCTCCCTAACCTAATGAAAACAAAAATATAATTAGAGGGTGTCTAAATTTATAGAATGTTTGAAAGGTCTAACCAATTGAATCATCATACCTATATTGAAAGAGAAGAAAATGGAACTCTATACAGAAAATATTTGGGTTGATTTGTAGACACCTCTGATCCCAAATAAGTGTTCAGGTGGGTTTTGTGAGTTCACAAAAATCATACAAAATCATGATGAAGATATTCAGAGAACCCTATCCAAATCATGGCTCATAGACATAACATAGGGGAAAATGTTATGCAAAGAAGAAGCTATGTATGTCACCCTCATGATAGAAGTAGTTACCACCCAATCAACTAGGAAAATCCCGAATTTCCCAACCCCTCCTATCGAGCGGTGACAACCACAGAATCTCCCTTGGCCAGAATCACAGAGAAATAAAGAATGCACAATATTATAGGAATATATGAATAAATAAAATTCCTTATAAAATGAAAAAGTACTGAGTTATCTTTGAGTAGTAATAGAAAATAACCTCCTCGTGCTACTATATCCCTGAAAGCCCGATGAGGTCAACCTCACTAACCATCCCATCTACACCCCCTTCCACAAAAGTCTTTGTCATAATATCATGGAATTATTCATCTTCAATGACTTCCTTTAAGTCATGGTCAATTATAGATAGGTGGTGTTAGATAAATCCTCAGAGAACAATTCTTGCATAACCATTTCCCAGTCATAAGATGAAGGTTATTGGTATATAGTTCCAGCCAGGCATGAGTGAATGTTCAACAATTGGATTACTCTATTATAGTTGAATGAGAACACTCCACACTGAGAGAAAAACTACACATACCCAAAATAGATTCACTGACAAAGAAGGATACATCAAATTCCCCTCATAATGGTGGTTGAAACCTTTAGAAGAAGGAATAAATGGAATATGTAGAGTCATATTGTGATCCAAATCAAGATCTTACTCTAACAGATTTATTCTCTGTAAAATAAACATCATGGTAACCACCTAACACAATGGAAATATAATTAGAGGAAGAGATAATATTTTCTTATTTTAACATTATACACTTGGTAGACCCCATATCTAATGATTAATATTCCTCAAAAATATGAGTTTCCAATAAATAACTGGGGAACGAGAAGCCACTTGCACTAGAACTGAAGATGGAGGGGATATTGTGGATGTAGTCAGACCGGATATTCCTATCATGAACCCATGTAGAATATATACACACAAAAAAATCATTGGAAAACACTTAAAAAGGCCCATATTTGGTAGGAATGAATCCCAAAACCCTCCACCAGTCATCTACACCCAGTTTTCTTACATGAACGCCTTGTAGGGGTTTCATTATTTGATCAACCCAAGAAACGAAGGAGGTTATAACAACCTAAAATGTCAAAATCAAGTGATCCATATACCAATA
The DNA here is from genome assembly GCA_963277665.1 of Viscum album. Taxonomy (NCBI): domain Eukaryota; kingdom Viridiplantae; phylum Streptophyta; class Magnoliopsida; order Santalales; family Viscaceae; genus Viscum; species Viscum album. The sequence continues at coordinate 73,636,188 of OY728163.1, read as the reverse complement.
AACAATCACAAAACCCATCTAAATTGGTTTCCTCAACCCCTTATACACATGTTAACAATAAAACCTAAATTGGGAAGTGCTGACGTCGGGCATAAAAGTGCGACATTCTAAAACAACTGGGTGTTGTTCCATCCAGGATCTTGATCTTGAGTATGTTCTATCATTCAAAAGAAATTCGGGAGGAACTTTCTAAATCCCTCTAGAGACCATAGGAATTTGAGATAGAAGTCAGTTTTACTAAAATTTATGGAGTGGATACCATGTTAGTATAATTCCATGTTTCTATCTTGTTCACTGACCAAGATAATGAAGAGGTCAACCAAGGGAACACTAGGCCCCTATATGTCATGGTAATACTTAATAATTTTGACTTCCCAATGGACCTTATTGATAATGGATCCAAGATCAACCTCATCCAGATCTGAACCCTCATAAATTTGGGATATAGCAAAGGGGAGTTTTCTCCCACAAAAATTATCTTTCATGTGAATGAAAATCATGATAAAATACCTATCAAGAAGGTAAAAATCGATTCTTAATTTAGAGAGATCACATATGATGCTAATTTTATGTTTGTCTAAAAAGACACCATATACAATTTCTTAATCAAAAGGACCTAGCTCTACATCGACATGGTGGTACCTTCACTATTCTATTAGTGTCTAAAATACCCAATAAGTGGAACAGTCGACATACTTCATGGTGACAAAGCCCCCTTCGAGTCTTGCAGAGCCACATATGACTGAACCTATTTATATATAAGGGGAGGAAAAAAAACTAGTGGGAGATGATATATATGTTACAGTCCCCAATGGATCGAGGAGATCCCATGTATAACCCTAGAGTATGTTTGACATCGACTATGTGATTCCCATAAATCTATTCGAGGTGATAGATTTGTCCCCAAGGGCATAATCCTCTTATGTCCCCAGTGACAATGTAAAAGACAAATAACTCTAAAATATAACTATAATGACTCAGGATGTTGGGGATGATAATGTCTCATCTCATGGACCCTCTCACCCTGATATTTTTAGAGAATCCCCCATATTAATGGCTTCATCTAGAAAGTATCCACAGACTCACAGGTCTAAGAAGATTAAGAAGACCTCATGAACACCTCTCCCACATTTAATGAAGGATTATCCACTACCAACGATGAGCTCCTAGAGGTGAATATATGAATTTAACAAGATTCATGAACTATAATGATTAGTGCTACCATTCCCATCAAAGAGAAAGAGGTGTACATTTAATTTATAAATCATCACCAATATCTGTTCTATTGGAACATTATTGAAATTCCCAAATTGGATATAGATTTGGCTATGCACCATCGCATCCTACCCGAAGAGCATCAAGGAATCATGAAAGTTTCCAAGATTTTTCACCCCTCTCATGTTACCAATGTAGAGGTAGAAGATGACATGTTAGTCAAATAATTAAATTTCCAAGAAGTAAAATACCCACGATGGATTTCTAGCATAATCCCGATCAAGAAAAAGAATGGATAGATTAGGGACTACCACAATTTTAGAGACCTTAATCGACATTTACCAAAGGAAAATTTCCTATTTCCAATCAATGATCTATTGATCAATGAATTTATAGCTTCCAAGTAATTTTCTTCACGGATGGGTACTCAGGGTACAATCAAATAAATATTTCCCATGAAGATAAAGAAGCCACTGCGTTCAAATCACCTCAGAGGATCTTGGAATATTAGGTCATTCCCTTTGTCTAGAATAATTCTTGCACCATACACAATACCCCATGCATCATATATTTAATACATTATTGGGTAGAATAGCCAAATTCTATGTTGATGACCTGGTGGTAAAATCTCAACATCAGCGGGATCAATTCACAGATCTCCGAAAAATATTTGAAAAGCTTAGAAATCATAGTCTAAAGATGAATCAATAGGAATATGCCTTGGGCGTAACATCTGGTATGTTACTTGTCTTTATGGAATTCCACCACGACATCGAGGTTGACCTAGAGAATACTTGTTATATTCTAGTAATTTCACCCCCATAAATATCAAATAACTAAGGGGGCTCTAAGGTAACCTTGCCTACATTCATATTTTTATATCCAGCTTTGCTAGAGAAGCTCAAACCTTCATTAGGATAATGAAGATGGGAATCACCTATCAATGGGATAAATAATTCCAAGATGCCTTCAAATGTCTCAAAAATTTTCTAGGTTGGGCTCAACTATTTTTATAATCCCAAATCATGTTTCATTTATATAGAGTATCTTTTTTCTATTACAAGATAATATTTTATATGAAAATTAGGTTTATATCAATGTAATAACTATGTACTTTTAATCTCACTTCTCTCTTGTTTATTCTCATTGCGAAAAATTTCCCTAAGTGCAGAGGTCACCGATGAAAGGGACACTGATGCAAAGTTCACTGATGCAAAGGTCACTGATGAAAAGGACACTGATGCAAAGGTCCCTGATGAAAAGTTCACCGATGCAAGGGTCACTGATGCAAAGGTCACCAATGAAAAGGTCACCGAGGAAAGGTCACCATTGTAAAGCCACCACTAAAGGCCACTGATGAAGGTTACAGTGGAGGGATACCACTGAAGGTTACCGATGGAAGGTCAGCATTGAAGGTTTCTAGTGTGCACCTACTATTGAAGCCTACCATTGTGAAGGCTACCATTACCAGTCTACTGATTATTACCTTTCCATAATTTGTCAAATTCATAAGATTATTCTAATGGTCATATTTGATATATTAATTGCTTCTGAAATTAATTAATGCTGATTGTAGACATATCAGGATACAATATCTGGATAGTATGAGGTATGAGAAAGATCGCACGTGATGTACATATTCATATTTTCAAATCTCAAATATAAAAAATAGAAGACCACATAAGAAAATAAGGATGTACGAGTGCCCTAGATGAGAAGCTATGAAAGTGAAGTGAAAAAACAGAGAACTAGCGCATGAAAGAGCTTACTTTCTAGATCAAAGAAGAACCATCCTGCACATACACTATGAACCACAAGAATCATGAAGATCATTTGAGACAAACTCACTTCTACCTTCTGTGCCTCATCAACCCTTGATCAACACCCGAAGCAGAGCACTCAAAGCTAGAGAAACACTCTGTTTTGAAGACAACAATCATAGATAGACTCAAACATCAAATTATTCACTCCATGGAGTCAAGATATGATTTTCAAACACATATATCCTTCTAATCTAATGCTTATAATTTTAGATATATAGTGTTTCTTTTTTTAGCATTTCTGAGAAGTGTGTATGTCTGTTTCACACACTCTCTTCTGTGCTGAACTGGAGGAGACAGAAATTCCTCACAACAAAATTCTTCTTCATTTTGTTCCAATGAATAACTATGGATGAGAGTGTTTGTGGTCTGTAATATATGTTTTTCCCACAATAAAATGTGGTAGAGGGTGTGACCCATTGACAGTTTGTAAAAACTATTGTAATGACTGATATAGGTCGTGTAACAAGTTTATTATTAATATAGACTGGTTGGTGGCAGCTGATCACCAAGTGGAGAGGATTAAGTCTCATCTTGATATTGAACCTCTTGTTTAACTTTTCTATGCACTATATTTTTTTTACTTTGTTTTATCTATTTTCTGCTGTTAATATTTTCTAAAACAGAGAACTGTTTTGCATTCACTTGGATAGTTAGTTTTGGTGAGTGTGTGTATGTTTTTAATTCAGTAAACTTGTTTCAATAGTAGGAGAAGCGTTTTACACTAATTCCACTGAGGACTAATAATCGTTTGAGAAACCTTTTGACCAATTAGAAATCTATATCTCTAAAACCATAATTAACTAGGCAGTTTCAAAATTTGGGGGATATATAATGTAATGTTTTAATAGAAATTTTAATTAGGAAATCAATTTACCCCTTCTTGAGCTTTCACTATGACCAACATTTGGTACTAAAGGATTTAGTTTAGTTATTATTAATACTCTCTATATTTTTCTTCAAGTTGTCAAATTTATTTCAACTGCGATTTAAGTTGTATCTTAAAGATCGTAAAATTTCATTCATATATAAATTTTCAGTTCATTAAAATTGTAGTTAAATATGGATAATAGAGTTTATGAGGTTTCTACTAATTAGACACCTTTCCTTAATGGAAATAACTATGTTCAGTGGAAATTAAAAATGAAAATGTTTCTAGAGATTATGGGACCTGAAAGCTGGGACACATTTGAATAACAACATTTATTTCCTGTTACTACTAGGGACACATGGTATTAGTTGACTAAGGCCACATATAACAATAATTGTAAAGTAATGAATGATTTTTATTGTTCTATAGGTGACGAAGAATTGAATAGAATATCTACTTGTAAAACTGGTTATGAAATTTGGGATACATTATTTGTTTCTCATGAGGGAACAAATAATGTTAAAGAAATGAGATTAAATACCTATAATTTTAAATATGATAATTTTAAAATGATTCCTAATGAACTTATTTCTGAAATGTATCTTAGGATCAATGAAATAGTGAATACCATGAGTCTATTTGGGAAACCTGTGGACAACAAGGATCAGATTAGGAGATTACTTCGATGCCTACCAGACAGATGGAGAGGAACTTCTGTTTCTATCCAAGAATCTTGTGACATAGGCAAGATAACAGTGAAGGAACTAATTGGAAATATTATGATTTATGAAGAAGAGATTAAGGTAAAACAATAAGTAGATGAAGAACCAAGAAATAAATTTGTAGCATTCATGGTTACTACCTCAAAGAATAAAGATAAATAAAAAGTTCAAGCACCTGTAGAAACATCCATGAGTGAAGAATCAGACTCTAACAGAAGATGAGATGGATCGTCTTCCAAGGAGATTCTAGAAGTTCTATCATAAGAAAAAAAAATTATAAAGTAAAACTATAAAGGAAAGTATGATAATAAAGTATAGTGTAAAAAGGACAGAAAGTGGAATGATAACACAAATGAAATAGTCTGTTATGAGTGTAAACAAAAATTCCATGTGAAGGATGATTTCCCCAAGATTAAATTTAAGAAGAAGAATGAAGTCAATGTAAAGGATATAAAAAATCTATGAAAGCCACTTGGAGTTCCTAAAAAGATAGCTCAAGTGGATCTGACATTTCTGATGCCGATAAGGACAAACATGCAAACTTGTGTTTCATGACAGAAATATCCGAGGTATCACCCAATTCTTCTATACCTAATGTTTATTATTCTAGGAATGAAAGTGAATCAACTAATAATGGGAATATGACTAAGGATACACTATTTTAATATTGTGGAATGCTTGAGGACACCTTTAATGAACTCAAGGATAAATATAAACTATTGAAAAGACAACATAATGTAAATTCTAATTACAATACCGATTTGGATATTGAGAAAGGAAAATGTGCTCATTTGTTAAAGGATAATACTGAACTTAAATTATTAAATGAGAAATTAAAAATGGAATTGGAAAAGTTTACTACTGGTAGAAAAACCTTTACTCAGTTTATAGGGAAACAAATTACTCCAAAATACACAAATGGTATTGGATATCAACCAGGATAGAGAATCGTTATTCAAACTAAATTTGTTCCCAAATCTTGATAGTTCACTACTAGTTCAAGTTCTGATCCATAATTTGAAAACCAATTCTCTATAGGACCAAACAATGTGTTCATGTCTTAAAACATATCTACTGATTATAGGAAACCTATGTGACAATTATGGGTTCCCAAAGCTTTACTTGAAAACCTATCTGGACCAAAGAAAATATGGGTTCCAAAGTTACCCTAACTTAATCTAATTTTCTGGAAAATTGTCTAAAGGGATTCTATAAAACTCAATGATACTTGGATATTTTATGTTCAAGACATATGATAAGAGATTATTCAAGATTCAAAAGACTAATTAATTTTGATGGTGGACATGTCACATTCGGTGATAATGCTAAATGGAAAATCATCAGCTTAGGCCTAATTGGAAACCCTAATACTATGTTTATTTCAAAAGTACGTTTTTTGGATGGGTTAATGTACAATTTAATGAGTATCTCTCAGTTGTGTGATGATGGATTCAATGTTAAATTTGAAAATGATGCATGTCATGTTTTTAATTCTTAAAATGATTTAATATTTACTGCTCTTAGAAATGAAAATTTGTATGTTATTGATTTAAATTATTTTGCTAAGAAAAATGTTTATTGTTAAAATGTTTTTCATAAGGAATCCTAGTTATGGAACAAAATATTAATACACTGTAATTTGAACTCACATTGAAAACTAACTAAGAAATATTTAGTTAGAGACTTACCTAAATTGAAATTCCCTCTTAACAACGTTTTTAATCCTTGTAAAAGGGGAAAACAAAACAAAGTTTCTTTCAAACCAAATAAATAAGTTTCTACTTCTCAACTGCTTGAGTTGGAACACATGGATTTGTTTGGACCATCTAGAGTTTCATGTTTAAATGGGAAGCACTATGTTTATGTTTTTGTAGATGATTTTTCTAGATATAATTTGGTATAATTTCTAGCTCACAAAAGTGAAGTCTTATCTTAACTCATTAAATATTCCAAATTTGTAGAAAACCATAGGGGACATAGAATTAATTCCATGAGAAGTGATCATGGTCGTGAGTTTGAAAATCAGGAATTTGAATCTTTTTTATCACAAAATGGCTATACTCACAATTTCCCTTATCTTAGAACACTTCATCAAAATGGAGTTGTAGAGAGAAGGAATATGACACTTCAAGATATTTCATGAACTATGCTTAATGAGTATAATCTACCTATCTATTTTTGGGATGAGGCTATTAATACTGCTTGTTACATTATCAGTAGAGTCTTAATTAGAAATGTTATTAAGAGGACCCCTTATGAGCTTTGGAATAATAGGAATAAAAAGGAAAATTACATTAGACTGTTTGGTTTAAAAGTCTTTATCCTTTACACTAAGGATAATCTCAAAAAGTTTTCTTCCAAAAGTGATGAAGGAATTTTCCTAGGTTACTCAATCTCTTGTAATGCTTATTGAGTATTCAATTAGAGATCCAAATTTTTGGAAGAATCAGTTCATGTCAAATTTGATGAGAATGATCCACATGAACCCAAAACATCTGTTGAACATATTTAGGAAGATATGTCAATTCTGGACCTTAATGATAAAGACAATGAACCCTTTGTGAAAACAACCAGTTCTGTAAATCATCTAGAAACATTGCATGGTGAATCTGAACCTATAGACAATCACGAGGAGTCTAGTTCAACTCTTTTGAGAGGTATAAAAACTCTCAAGAATCACCCTTTAGATCCTGTAGTAGGTGATTTAAATAGATAAATAAAACTAGAGCTTCTCTGTAAAGCTAGGTTGAACATCAGGCCTTTCTTTCACAGCTTGAACTGAAAAATATGAATGATGCAATTATGATGAATTCTGATAGCTATGCAAGATGAATTAAATCAGTTTGAAAGAAATAATTTTTGGGAATTAGTAGAAAGACCTAAAGACACGTTGACCAAAGGCACTAAATAGGTGTATAGAAATAAAGTTGAAAAATTTGGACACATAGTTAGAAACAAGGCTAGACAAGTTGCACAAGGATATAGTTAATAAAAAGGAATAGACTATGAGGAAACCTTTGCACATGTAGCTAGACTAGAAACTATTAGGACACTACTTTCTTATGCAGCTCATCTGAATTTCAAACTTTATCAAATGGATGTCAAAAGTGAATTTTTAAATGGGTACATAGTTGAGGTTGTATTTATTTAACAACCCTCTAGTTTTAGAAATCCCCAATTTTCAAATCATGTCTTCAAACATTCAAAAGCACTATATGGTCTCAAACAAGCTCTAAGATCTTGGTATGACCGACATAGTTCATTCCTTATTTCAAAAGGTTTTGGTAAAGGAACACCGGATCATATTGTTTTTATTAAAAATATTTCAAAAGATGTTTTAATAGTACAAATTTATGTAGATGACATTATTTTTGGATCCTCTAACAAATTCATTATGTATTAATTTTTCAAAAAAAATGCTAGATGAATTTTAAATGAGTGTAATGGGGGAACTTAAATTTTTCATTGGATTTCAAAATTTTCAAAATATAAATGGTATTGCTTCAAATAAGAGTAAATATACCAAATATATTTTCAAAAATTTTGGTTTGGACAACAATAAAGGTAGTGATACTCCTGTGAGTACCACCTGTAAGTTGGATGCTGATGAAACTGGTAAACCAGTGGATCAAACCAATTACAGAAGTATGATTGGGATTATTTTATATCTTACTACTAGGAGACCCGATATAATGTTTAGTGTAAGCATGTGTGATCATTTTCAATCCAATCCTAAAGAGTCAAATTTAACTGAGGCTAAACAAATATTTAAATATCTCAAGTATTCTACAAACTTAGCAATGTTTTATCCAAGAGGAAAATCAATTGATTTAATAAGTTATTTGGATGTTGAATTTGCTGGTTGCATGCTATATAGAAAGATAACCTCTAGAACATGTCACTTTTTATTCAAGTCACTAGTATCATGGTGTTGTAAGAAACAGAATTCTCTCGCATTATATACTACCGAAGTAGAATATATAGATGCTGGTAGCTATTGCGTTCAATTTTTTTGGATGAAACACACTTTACTAGACTATGGATATCATTTAAAACAAGTCTCTATAAACTGTGATAATATTCGTGCTATCAACATCACTAAAAATCCAGTATCTCATGCTAGGACAAAGCACATTGATGTGAGACATCACTTCTTGAGATATCATTATCAAATAGGTGATATCACTCTTGAATTCATTGGTAATGAACACCAATTGGATGATATATTCAGAAAGACATTGAATTATGAGAGGTTAAATTACATCAAACATGAGTTAGGTATGATAAACTATTAAAGTAGAAACCTCACCATTAGAAACCTTACCATTAGAGACCTCACCATTAGAAACCACTCCGTTAGAAACATCACCGTTAGAGACCTCACTATTAGAAACCTAACCATTAGAGACATCACCGTTAGAAAACTCGCGTTAGAAACCCCACCATTAGAGACCTCAAATTTAGAAACCTCACTGTTAGGAACCTCAATGTTGGACCTCACTGTTAGAAACCTCATCGATAGAACTCGCTATTTGGAACCTCACCGATAGACCTCACCATTGTTACCTTACTGATAGACAATGTTTTTGGGACTTAGTGTTTTTGGGAATTCGTGTTTTCTCTACTAGAATCTAAAACGTTTTATGTATTACTTATTTATTTTATCTTATATGTTTTTCAATACCTAAGTGATAATATTAAAGTATATACTACATGTCGATCAACCTAAAAATATATCCTGAATCTCTTTCTACCTAACCTCCGAACCTAACCCTCTTCCAAAACCCTCGAACCGCTCTAGAATGAATGACAAATGTGAAGAGACCATTGGTCAGTGATGAAGGGGATGCACCAAATCCAAAGACACCTCAAGATGATTAAAGTATTGGAATCAGTGCTATGACAAAACTGATCAACCCTCATGTGTCGATTAGGGAAATTGTAGTTGAAAAGGAGCATAGTTCCGAATGGTTTTTGACAAGAAGATCTTTAGTTTTGAAGGCACTTGAATCCCAAGGCCGAGTTTAATGATTTCCAAACAATAGTGTACCCTACTACCCAAAGTTAGTGAAGGAATTTTATGAGTTTTTGAAATTCAAACAGACTAAGGATAAGAACAGAATGTATTCAAGGGTGAATGGAATAAGTATAAGTTTTTCCTCTACTGAATGGGCTGAGCATCTGAGAGTACCACATGAAGGGATTTATGATTACTACTCAGGAGTGGTGCCTCCCACTATGGAGTTCTTCTGTTATGAAGTAGCCTTAGCCGAACTGACATAGATTGGGATCCCTAGGAATTTCATTGCTGCTGAGATGGATGGAGAAGAAAAGCTATTGTTTAATTCTGTCCAGCATGTGTTGTGTCCTAGGAGTGGGGACATTGTAACATTGAAATTTCAGGATGTATTTCTCTTATATCTGTTGAATCATGGATAAAAGATTATTTTTTGTAGGCTGCTGATGATTCAATTAGATGATATGGAAAATCCCAGTTCCAAATACAATGCCTTATTTCATGCTAGATATATATCCTTGATGTTGAAGGTGAATAGAGTTTCTAGAGATAATGATGAGAAAAGTTGTTTTAAGGTACAATTTATACATTACAAAGGTAATTTTCATATTGATGACAAAAATTGGAACCCTTCGAAAAAATATGGGTCCATTATGAGGATTAGATTTATGATGAATTCAATCTCGTCACTCATCGTATCGGGCCTAAGGATAAGAGGGATCCTGTTATAAAGCATGATGAAGTGGAACCAGTATATTCAGATGAAGAGGAAGAGGTTGTTGTTATGCAAGAAAGAGGGGATTCTCCTATTGATGATAAGAGTAATCCAGAACATCCCTCCAATCCTTATGCTAATACTGTATCTTTTGGTGAGCCTAGTCTACCAAAGAGGTTTCCTAGAAGGGAGACATTCCTAAGGGATAGAGATGATGAAGAGGCCATTGAAGAAGAAGGGGAAGAAAATGTTTTAACAGACACTGGACATACCTTGGATGAGGATGAGGACACTGAATCTAGTCATGATAACTTTGAGACTACTACAGATATGAGTGAAGTGGAATGTCTTAGTCTCAGTCCCTTGATAGGGAATACAAAAATGATTAAAAGTGTAGATGAAGAGGTTTGTCATTCATCTAAAGATGGAATTTTTTTGATGTTGTTGAAGATTTTAGAGAGGAACTGGCAGTGGACCCTTCTGTTGATGTAGTTTCTCAAAGAGGTACTACATAACTAAATGTGGATGATCATAAGAATGCTCCAAGTGAGAAGGAGGAACCTGTTTCTGCAAGTTCAGTTGTTGTTGCTCATGGAAGAGTAGATTTGTCAGAAGACCCTGGATTTGTGGTGTTGGGGTTAGATTATGGAGATTCGGATAATGACTAGCCTATCAGAAGTCCTCCAATCCCTTCAGTTACAGAGACTACAATTGTGCAGCCAGTAGTACTTCTTCCTTGAGACTATGTGAAGAAGGAATATTTCGAATCAATAAAATCATATCTGAAGATCCACCTGGATGAGAGATTTGTTTGGATAGAATGGTATATAACTCAAAATCAAAAATCTGTAACATCAACAAAGTAAAGACTAGTTTCTACCTCTCACTCCATCCTACTAGTGGAAGTAAAGGACTTTCAGAATCAGATCAGAACCTTGGCAGATTCTATGAAGTCTGTGAATCAGTTTATAGCGAGATTAGAATCACAGATGGCTTCAAGGGCTTAGGTGGATAGAGATCTTAGATATGTTAAAAGTGTGGTTCAGCAAAGGGTCACTATGTTTGAGGACATTAAGAAGTGTATGGAGACACATATGAGTGGCTAAGATGATGATGTGAAAGGGCTAATCAGTTGGTTGACAAAATATTTTATGGAGATAGTGGCTTTCACTATGTCACCTCAATGGGCATCCGCTTCATCTTCAGCTACTCCTCCTGTTGATCTAGAAGCCCTAAGGTTGGTTTTTAGAGAATAGGTTGATATGTTCTCTAGTACCAGTACCTCATATCCTCAGTCTATGACACAAATTATTTCTATTATGAGAGAAATTCATAATATTGTGGGAAATTATTTAAGGTAAGTTGATCAATATCAGAAGGCCATTATAGAGCAAGTTGGTTTCTACTAAAAATAGGTTTATAATAAACATAATATTGGTGGTCAATTCAAATTTTTGTTAGATAACATGAGGATTCCACCAGTCACTCGTGCATTTAAGGATCAAGTTAGCAAGCACAGAATGTTGAATCCTACCTTAGAGAAATTCATGGAGAATAAGGATAATTTTATTTTATCCATAAAGAGAGGAGGAAGTATTATTATGGATTTAAGAAATCTTCTTTTTGACTTCTTCCATGTGGACTGAACTCCCATCATTGTTCCTCCATCCTTTCCTTCTACCTCGGCAGCTTAAGGATCCACCAGTGTTGCACCAATGATGAATTTTGCACAGGACATTAAAAACTTGACCCATTTGATTCCTTAGAGATATACTCACTATAGGTCTTCTGATGCCTCCGTTGTAGCTCCTCCTACCATTATGACTCCTATCCCTCAGCCTATCCCTCCAACTTCAGACCCTGCCTCCTCAACTTCGAAAGAAAAATCTCCCTTGGACATATCTAATTTGGATTGAATGTGGGTTGTCCTAGTTGAAAGAGATCTTTGTAAAAATTTCCTATATTATACTATTTGTTCATTAAAATAAAATACTCTTTTTTTAGTATTACATTCTTTTTGTTAATCACCAAGGGGGAGAAATAGGCCAGGTTACAAGTTATGTTTATGTTTTTAAATTGCCTAAAAAGAGGATACGTTTTTAAGTTGAATTTTCATATCTATAGAATGTTGTCATAATAACCATGGTTCAAATTTTCTTATTCACACCTATAAAGATATTAGAAAATGTTCTTACCCTGATTCAAATAAACTGACATAATTTGTTATTATCAAAAAGGGGGAGATTGTTGGACTCATGTGTTTTAATAATCCCAAATCATGTTTCTTTTATTTAGAGCATATTTTTTCTCTTACAGGATAATATTTTATGTGAAAATTATGTTTATATCACTGCAAAAACTATGTCCTTTTAATCTCACTACTCACTTGTTTAGGCTCACAGTGAAAAATTTATCTATGTGCAAAGGTCATCGATGGAAAGTTCACCGATACAATGGTCACTAATGTAAAGGTCACTGATGCCAAGTTCACTGATGTAGTGGTCACTGATAAAAAGGTCGTCGATGCAAAGGTCATTGGTGCCAAGGTCACCGATGCAAGGTCACCGTTGCAAAGCCACCGCTGAAGGACACCAATGAATGTTACCATTGAGGGCTACCACTGAAGGTTACTGATGGAAGGTCATCGTTGAAGTTTGTCAGTGTGAACATACTGTTGAAAACAACTGTTTTGAAGGCTATCGTTACTAGTCTACCGATTCTTACCCTTCCATAATTTTTCAAATTCTTAAGATTATTCTAATGATCATATATGATAAATTAAATGCTTCTAATATTAATTAATGCTTATTGTAGAAATATTATGAGAACATATCTAGACAGTACAAGGTATGAGAAATATCGCACGTGATGTACATATTCTTATTGTCGAATCTCAAATATATAAAAGAGAATACCGAGGAATAAAAAAATGATGTATGAGTGCCCGAGTCCAGAATCTACAAAAGTGACGAGAAATAATAGAGAGGTAGTGTATGAAGGAGATTACTTGCTAGATCAAAGAAGAACCATACTGCATTTACACAGTGAACCCACAAGAATAATGAAGATCATTTGAGACAAACTCACCTCTACCTTATGTGCCTCATCAAATCTTGATCAACACCAGAAGCAGAACAGCCAAAGCTTGAGGGACACTCTGTTTTGAAGACAAATTTTAGCGAAAGACTTGAACATCAAATTATTCACTCCAATGAGTCAATAGTTGAATTGAAAACATAGAGAGCCTTTTAAACTCAATCTTATAATCATAGCTCTTTTTTGTTTCTTATTTTTTCATTTCTGAGAAGTCTGTCTATCTGTTTCACACACTCCCTCCTGAGCAAAACTAGAGGATAATAAAAATCCTCACATCAAACTTCTTCATCATTTTCCCCATGAATAATTGTGGAAGAGACCATGTGATTTCTGTACTATTTGTTTTTCCCACGATGAATTGTTGGAGCGGGTGTGAACCCTGGACAGTTTATGAAAACTATTGTAAAGTCCGATACAGGTTGGGTATCATGTTTATTGTTAATATAGACTCCTTATTGGAAGGTAATCACCAAGTGGATAGCATTAAGTCTCTACTTGATACTAAACCTCTTGTTTTACTTTACTGTGCACTATATTTTGATTTACTCTGTTTTATCTATTTTCCGCTGCTTATAATTTGTAAAACGTAAAAATGTTTTGTATTCACTTTGATAGTTAGTTTTGGTGAGTGTGTGTATGTAATTAATTAAGTATACTTATTTAAAAAGTTGGAGAAGTGTTTTATTCTAATTAAAATGTGGACTAATCACTCTTTAAAAAACTTGTTGACCAATTAGACATCTTTATATTTACTTCCTTAATTAACTAGTCCATTTCAAAATTTTGGGTATCTTTAACCTAATTTTTTTAATAGAAATTTTATTTAGGAACTCAATTCACCCTCTATTGAGAGTCTACTCAAACCAACAATCTACCACACCCACATATTATGATTCCTATGTTGGAAGGGGGCTACTCATTTTTTATGTGGCCTCCATGGAATCTTCACTAGTCAGACTTCTTCAATTGAAAAATGATGTGGGGAGAGAGAATAGTCTCTATTACCTCAATTGAACAATGATATGTTATGAGACCTAATACTCTGATGTTGATAAGATATATAATTTACTCATCTCCACCATGAAAAATCAAATGGATTACTTCTAGAACCATGAAGTTTATTTGGTATCTCATATTGATATACTAAACTTCATCCTTGGGTTTCCAATTCTTACTAGGTTCTTTTCTCGATGGGCGGTCATTCTTTAGGAATACGAAATTCTGTTTGTATCACATAAATTTCTGAATGGGAAATCCCTAGATGATTTCCTCACAGCACATCATGTGTCAAAGAATACACTAGTAGACACCAAGGTTCCATATGAGTATGTCTTCTATGCTGATGAAAATCATCACACATGGAAGACTTTTTTTGATACTGCCTCTAGATTCCTATCAAAAAAGGGTGGAAAACATGAATCCCCATTGGTTTGCCATAGAGATTGTATTTTTCACTCCATAAAAAGATGTGTCCCCACACACATTTCTCACTATCTAAAGGTTGCATGAATAATGAGGTAGAATAACTAGTTTTAATTGATGGGTTGGAACTAGCCCTATAGATGAAAATAGCCTACCTAATTGTCAAATGGGGTTCAGAGCTAGTAATAAAGCACATCAATGGATAATATTCCATTAAAAAGAAAAAACTACCCCCCTAACTCACTACATTATGGGACCGTTGGAAGCATTCCCTTTTCATCCAACATTGCATCATGTTCCCCGATCACCGAATGCTCAAACCGAAGCATTAGCTAATACAACCACAATCATGGCTCAACCTAATAAAGAGGATGCAATATTCTATATGAAAAATCATAATATGTTTTCATTAATCTTTATATGTGATATGAAATAAATCAATCAGGTCAGCACCTCCCTAGATCATGATGAAATGGTGTCCACCCCTGGATGGATGGATCCCACACTATGTTATCACCAAAATTGGAGTCTCCTAACAGATCAAGATATAACAGAACATTTTCAGTTTCATGCATCAAAAATTACCCTGTAGAGTGGTCCAAATAAATATAAGGTCATTTAAAAGAAT
Source organism: Viscum album (assembly GCA_963277665.1). Classification (NCBI taxonomy): domain Eukaryota; kingdom Viridiplantae; phylum Streptophyta; class Magnoliopsida; order Santalales; family Viscaceae; genus Viscum; species Viscum album. The sequence continues at coordinate 73,620,682 of OY728163.1, read as the reverse complement.
GGCTTCAAGGTAATCCTCCTTTTATTCATAAAATAAATAAAGATTCTCACTATCACGTATGAAGTCCATGTAGGCTCATGCGGTGCTCATCAGTCTAGGACCATGATCTCCCACTAAATCTAGATATTGGGTTACTACTAAAAACCAATGATACAATAATATGTAGAATACACTAACAAATTTCATGCATTCAAGATACATTAAAACTTCATCCATTAACCCCCATAATTACTGTATACAACTAAATATTTCTGGTCAATTTCCATTTGGGGAATGGATTTTGTGGGGCCATATCCACTATCCATAGCTATGCATTTCAAGTACATCCTTAATTCCAATGACTTCTTTTCATAAGGGAAGATAAAAATAACCCTCAATGATTTTGGGATGAAGAATATAACCATCTTTTTAAAGTCCCATATGATCACCTGGTTCGAGGTCCCTCACATAATATTTTATGGACAATGGAACCTACATGTATTCTACAAAGTTGAAGAAACTATACGAGGAGTGAAACATTGAGTCCAATCACTCGTCTCAATATCATGAATAAGAAAATAGATAGATAGTGGCCTTCAAGAAGACTCTGTCAAATATACTCCAGAGTATGGTGAACGTGGATAAGAAGTGCTTTCCTGAAAATATCCTCCATTCTATATGGGTGTACCATAACACCACACGTATTGCTACACAAGCAATGCCATACTCATTGTTGTTAGGGACCAATGTAGTGTTTCCTATAGAATTCCAGCTTCCATCACTCCAAAAAGCCATTTTCAAAAAACCCTCAAATGTTGATAAATCACAAAATTAACTAGATGAATTGGACCATCTCAATGAGATCTGGTTACATACATTGTACAACTTCTAATTACATCAAAATCGAATCACACAATCATCTAATAACAAGGCTAACCTCCATTAATTCCTCTGTGGAGAACAGGAGTTGGATCATGGGACCCATATGAAACAAGGAAAGAATCCTCCAAAGTTAGAACTCAAATGGGAAGTTCCTTACATCATATATCAGGTCTACCACAAAAGAGATTACTCATTGTCCATAGTGGATGTGGAGAATGTCACACCCCCATCCAATGCAAGATTTATCAAAAAATACATTGTGTATTTTTAATAAATCACATTTCATCCTGGTTGCAAGATGATAAAATGATTAAGCATGTCATGGTAGTATGACATTAAACTACAACCGATCATCCTTACTGTAAGAAGTTAAACTGCACGATGAATATTATCAACTCATGATGTTATACTCTATGAATGATGTCCTTTCTGGAGTAAATTAAACTACATAGGTTTTCAATAACTACATAAGGCTTGATTTTTAATTCACATTATATATGTAGGCACTTATCAATACTATATCTTGGTCCATCAACTACCCATATCCACAATATTCTTTTCATTGCACATAGGGTGATTCTCATCATAACTACATGACATTAAACTACATGATGGATGTCCATACCACCTGATGTTAAACTGCACTGATCCACAAATTATTCAACTTCCTTCACATCGGATTACCCAATACCCTCACCACAGGACATTAAACTACTCAAATGATTTCCTTTACACATTACATTAATCTTCATGGGTTTACAAGAACTACATATGTCTTGATTCTCATTTTCAATGAGATGTATAGGGATGCATTGATCTAGTATCTTGGTCTAACCGCCACATAATGAAAAATTTCCATGTCATATCCTTAATTATATCTTAATGGTGCGAGGAACCCTATCCATTCATTGTTTCTCACATTTAGAATATCTCACATGAGTGTAGAAGTTTTGGTAAGCACTTCCCCACCCAAACATGGCATCACAACTGATAATAGGTTTATAATAGTCCTCAATGAATAGACTTAAAAAGTCATACCATAATTCCTCACCATGTGACATTAAACCAATCAATTGATGTACCTTTGTAAGACATAAAATTGAAAATTCCTATGGAAATCACCTGAGAGGAAAACTACTTTTGGGGATGATCTATTACCACACATCCATTCATGAAATATCTGGGACTTGATGCGTGACACCACATGATAAGTAATGATGACCAGATCCTAAATCCTGGGTCTAGTAAAAAAAATAGAAAAATTCCCCCCTCTATGCATATTGGTTATACATTTGAAAGATGTTCCTTCCTCAATAACTATATATTATTTGATTCTTCTTTCCCCATGATATGTATTGATTCCCTAATTTTCATCCTTAGGTCTAGCCACAATACCTCATTTTCACATTGGGAAGCACATGCCATTATCAGATGACATAAAACAATATAGTTACTCTATAACTATGTGGGTCATGATTATTTTAATCATGGGATATGTTGTGAATACCATTTTTCTATCATGGGGATATATACAACAATTAATGGAATCAATTCCCATATCTTCATATTGGTCAAACATGCATAAAGAGTTTCCCATTCAAGAACGACATGAGGCTTTATTACTATAATCATGAGAAATGTAGTTACTCATAGATATAAAATCATGGGACCAACTACAAAAACCAAAAAAATAAATGCACCACAAATGCATTAGGTTTGAAACATATAGGACCACTTTTCCTATGTATGAGTCAGATCAATGTACTACCATCTTTAACACATATTATTCCTTAAAATTTTTTCACATCGATTGTAACGCCCTTACCACATGATGTAAAAATGAAATGAAAATTTCCTTGTCACATGAAATCAAAATTGAAAAAAAAACACTTCCATACCACATGACAATAAACTTCATAAAAAAATTCCATACCACATAACATTAAACTGCATAGAAACAAATATTTCCCCACCACATGATGTTAAACTATGAAAACCATAACCCATAATCATATCTTGTCAAATGACCATAATAAACTTACCACTAACATCCAAATTACAGGGTAATTCTTCCATCTTGTGAGACTTAACATCACTATGGTATAACTGAACACCTCAATGTGAGTTGAACTACTTTCAGTTTGATTTAACCAGTTTATCCTCATGACCTAAGAACCTATATCCATGATTTATAACCTTTTATCCCCCGTTTAGTAGGAAGATGATTTAATATTGAAAATGGGAATCCTAATTAGGATCTTGTGTATCATCCTCTATATTAGGTCCATTTGGGTCATGACATTAAAATGCCTACAATTTGGGTGAAGTTGTAAAACCATAAACACTATCCTATAATGGGCCAAATTAGAAGACCATAAACTACTAGTTAATGAGACAAAAAATATTTTAGGATAAAAACTAGAAAAGGGAGGCCTAAAAAAGTAAAGTCTTCGCTCGCTAAACTCTTCACCTCTAGAGTTTAGGCAAAAAATAAAGTGAAAATAAATAAGTAATAAAGCTCATAGGGCATACAATGTATCCCTATTAAAAGACAAGATATGCTCGTTGGACCCCCTAGTTTAGGAAAAAGTTTGAGTAATGATTTTTCACATATCCTCACCATGAAAGTATGCCTGCTAGGCAGTGACACAACTCATCGGGTATTCAAATATTTCATGGATATTACACATTACAAAAATCATAGTTCATGACTTGGGTGACTCAAATCACTGCAAACCTTCCATGGCACTTGGAATGAATACCCAGATTCAAGGGACCCTTTTATAGACTACGAATTAATGACTATGGATCTTGAATATGTGCCTATGGACGTTAACCAAGTGTTTCACTTTTCAAAAAATCCTTTTCAATCCTTGTGAGACTTTCCATCACTACGGAAGAACTTAAAACCTTAGTTTGATCTAAACTACTCCCAATATGACTATCCCATATCATCCTCTTGACCCGAGCACTTTGGACCAAGGCATAAAATATATGTTCCAAACTATCAAAGTAGATTAAACATCCTTGATGTTACATAACCATGTTTTATAACCTTTATCAATTATGGAATTTGACACTCCATTCTCGAACCTTTGATGGACCACAATTTCTGATTCGAATCCACAAGGTGAAGCTATATAGATTCACTATTTAAGAGATGTATTTTCCTAGGGTGTAGGAACCATTCCTAGTATGTTTTCCTCCCATACCCATCCTCATGGTTTGTATTTTTTAGTCTTGGAAAATTTTTCATGTCCCTTATAAAGGAGTGGTTATAATGTTAGGCTTGACCATGATATTGATTCATAAGGTCCTTGACCCACCAACTAAAGTCATATAATACTTTTAATAAAGGAGATACAATCCCCATGATACCTGGAAACACCACAAAGGAACCTCACATCTCAGAGTGTTGTGGGTCATCCGTGGCATGTCTGTCCCATCCCATATTCATGAACTCATTCTTTTGGGTTATGACTTACATCATTCATATTCCAACTATACATGTAGACATAGAATCCCTTTTAATTTTACCTAAACCAATTATACACCCATAAACCTTCCATGAACATTGAAAAAGAGTAGAGACACCCTAGTTTGGAAATGATACTGACATATTAGGGCATTGACCCACCAACTAGGGGCATCTCCTACTTACAAGAAATGAGATGTAATCCTTGTGAGCCTTGACAACACCATAGTAGAACCCAACACCGTAGAGTGTTTTAGACCTTTCTAGAAATTTATTCATCATATTACATGATCATAGATCTATTCTGAGCAAGAAGACTTTAAACTATAATAATAGAAGGTTTGAGCTAAACGACCCAAAACTAAATAAATATAATGTTTGAGCTAAAACACCCTAAAATAAAGAAAAAGAAGGTATAAGATAAAATAACATGAACTATAGTTAAATAAGGTTTGAGCTAAAATACATTAATCTATAGTAATAGAATGTATGAGCTTAAATAACCTAAACTACATAGATAAAAGGTCTAAGCTACAATACCGTAAACTAATGTGACCAATGGTCCGAGATAAAAGACTATAAACTATAGTGATAGAAGGTCTGAGCTAAATGTCCAGAATTACATCACAATAGTGATCCTCCATAAAACAAGACAATGATTTGCAACCCCAGAAATGAATCAGTCGGTAATTTACTTTCCTCATAGCTGATCCCTTGTTCTCTCAGACATCGCTCGTGAGGGGTGAAATTTATTAACTCCCGCTAAAAGAGAATTATAATTTTCAAAAAGGGAGAAAAACAAGAATATGGGTATTTCTATCCTCAGTGAAATGAAAGAAGGTGTCCACATTCTCATGGATTTTTCAAGACACTAAAAGACCAATTATAATATGGAAATCATAAGGTCATGTGAAGGAGGAATGCACATCATATAACCTATGGAAGGCCCCATAATGTCCCTTTGACAAGTATATCTTCTCTTGATAAGGAACCTCAAAAAACCAATGGTCATGTAGTGGAATCCAGATAAGCTTCCCCTAGGACCCATTGATTCTCAATCGGTGGGTTCTTGACAAACCATCCCAAAGTCCTTAGAAAGTAGGTAAAAAGTATCCAAATAAAAATAGAATTTTTTTATCGTAAAAAATCATCTGATTCATCACGAATGGGAATGATTATGTTTCTCAATAACATAAAAAAAAATAATGATATCCAATTTTTTTTTTAAAAAAAGAAGGAAGTAAAATATGAGAAGGTATGAGCCTCCCATGGTCAGAAACGTCAAGTGACGCACCCCTGGTGATCTGCAAGACAATGTAAGAAACCAAAAATGTGCCCGCCTCATATCAGGAAATCACTTTATCATGTAATACTTGTCAAACAAATAGCTTTAATTATGTTCAAGATATTTCACACTTCCCCTTTGTATTCTTAAGGATAATCATATTGAATTTTCTATGAAATGATCACACATCTTTATAGGACCATTTTTAGTCATGAAATGCATCACCATTAGGTAAGTTGATTTTCCCTTATGACACCCAAACAACCACAAAAACTCCCTGGCCTTTACAAGATAAACACATGAAATAAAATTGGTAGGAGGAAGGAGACTCTTGCAGTAGTAAAAATACCACGATGGATTTTGGATGTCCATAACATGGTCTCACAAGACCCCTTGAAAAGTTGACCGGATGTCATGAACGGAACATAAAAATCCATCCTTTCCTTGTGAAAGTTCAAGATAAGTCTCATAGGATAATGAGAATTGTATTTAGAAGGCACCCTAGTATAATGAAGTGACTTGGAAATATATAAGTAACAATATAAATGTCCCTTGGCATGTCCACAAGATTATATATTTCCCCATCAATTAAAAAATAAATCCAAAAAGTGAGGTCATGACATAATGGTCTTATGGTCAATAAAAGATATGAAATTCCTCCATAGTGATTTATAGAAGGTCCAACAAATGTGTGTGATTTTGAACCCCAACACCAAATCAAAACATGTGGCTCACGATATGCGCTGCATAAAGCGACGAACAAATGAGGCAAAAAATCCTATAAACCCCCCCATCCTCAAAGAATAAGTTTGATTTTTTCCATCCTGAGACACCGGCGCACTCAAGGACCAGAGAGGATTTCTTGGATCATTTAATCCCATGACTAGAAAAACATTACTTTAGTTTTGATCTATGAAAAAACTAGAGTGATTTTGTGGAAATCATAATTCAGTTTGTGTGATCACTCATAGATCTCACGAAGGACCTCTGAAGATACACGTGAAGAACTTCACATGCATATGCTAGATCATGTGAGACATAAAAAATCTAATATTAAAAAATTCTATGTCACACACAATAAAAGTATTGAAATATGACCAAGAATAAGGTATACTAATGTGAAAAACATGTACTTTGACCCCCGTTAACTTATCTTGAAAAGTCTAAGACACACTAGAACACCTTGACATGTCACCCAGATCTCACAACACTCCTTAAATATACTTTTTGTTCTTGTAATGTCCTATAGAAATTTCAAATGAAGTCACATGTTTCCCCTTGGGTATGCCACCCATGTCTCATGGAACACTCAATGATCTTTTTAAAGCCTCATTATGTCCTTCAGACATGTGTGCCAACTCAAATTGTGGCACCGGTACAAGTCAGTTGAGTCTCGTAGTAGCACCCATGCTTGTTGATTGGGTCTCGTGATTCCCTCCAAACATGATCATGAGGATTCTAAAGATCATCCATACATGTCATCTAGGAAATTTCAAACCCTCCGAGTCTTGTCCTGTTGACTGTCATGACACCCTCCATGTGTGTTAGCATCTCTTGTGATTACACCAAGGTGTATCAGTTGGATCATGGGTTTCCCTCTACGCATATCAGTAAGGATTGTTTGATGTATCTCATGAAAACATTCCTAGTCTCATGATGTCCTCTAGAAAATTCATCCCTGATTATGTGAAAACCCTCATATATTCTATCCATGTTATATGATTTCCCTAGGGAAGGATAATTTTATCATGGGACTATATTGGGACACATCTAGGAGACATCCTCAAACATGTCATGAAAGAAATCATTAAATGTTGACTAGACAATATAGAAGCTCTGGTATGAATTACGGCCAGGTAAATAAGGGAATACTAGAGCTTTATAACATTGTCCACCCTCAGTTCAGAAGTCCTGACCAGAGGGAAACATATGTTTTAATACCCAATCCACAGAACCCTGAGAACTCTGATTCCATCCATAACTAGGATATATAGGACATCTATCCAAGGAATGATCACAATATTAATCACACAAAGGGTTGTTTCCATATGTAAGTCTTCAATCCTCTAGAAGTGAGACTAATCATTTTTCCATCCCTTCATTCTCACATCAAGAAAGCCCACTTGGACTTAGGGAGTGACAATAATCATATCATTTTCATCAAATGTCTCAATAATGGAAAGGGAAACCTCAGAGTGAAAGTCCCGATCCTTAAAATAATATTATAATCCCCAATCAACTAAACTACAAGAAATATAATTCCATAAATAACCAGGATACGTAGGATGAATTCCTAAGGTCTGAGCTCAAATAAGAATCCATTTCAATGTAAGAAACATGTATCTAATATTTCATCCATCAAGACACAATAATTTTTTTTGGATGATCATTCTACCACATCCCTCAGAAAAATGGGAAATAAACTAAACATTGATGACATTTATTCCTTCCATAACCAGGATTCATAGGATTCCTATCTGATGCCCACGTTCTATATTAACATCCAATGGTTTTCTCAATATACATGATCTACATCAATATTCAATGCTGATTATCACTTGATATCTCTTATTTCACTCACTATGTTTGATATCTTGTACATAGTTTATGTGTAAAAATAATAGTTTTAATTTTTTTACTTTTATTAATGTTAGTATTATACAAAAAAAGGATTTCAAAATAAACACTAGACATATTTTTTTGAATTAAACACTGAAAAATTACATTCCCACATAGATAAATGACAATAAATAACATATAATTCCTACTAGTAGACCAATAAAATCATTGGGAGACCCCAAAACACCACAAAATTGCCATGAATATAATGGAAATAATTCAGACCTTCCACAATGAAAAATAGAATGCAAAGAACAACGACCACGGTGCTTAGCATTAAGGGTAAGAAGAGAAACATATTCACCACGTTTTTTGTAATGTTTTGAATACCCTAAACATATTTTTATAAGGCCTTTTGTGACTGCTGGTAGTGATTTTAGTCCTTAAGTGACCTTTGGTTTTTTCCACAGTCATAACATTATATAACCTTTGGGTTCTTGTTAAGAATTTTTATTATTCTAAATATCTAAGGTATTTTATTTATTTTAAGTATTTTTTGTTTATAATCATTTTTAAGTTTCTAAGTATATTTGAAAATTATTTAAAGTCATAAATTGGAACGATTTTTAATTAAACATATCCTTAGATTTTGAAAACATAATGCCTTAAAACATAAAATGAATATGGAAATAAAGATATTAATGTTTTATTGAAAATATGTAGAGAATTACATATATTTATTTAAATGAATGTGATGAGTGTTTATATTGGAAAAAATATGCATTCAAATTTAATATTATGTTTTAAATATTCATGATAATTAATGGTAATACATGGTATAATGTATATATTGGATTGTGAATATGAATATACTAAAGTTTAAAAAAATGTTGAAATGATGGTTTAGATTAATATAATTTATGACATTATTTATTTTAATGTAAGTAAAATATTTCAAACATCATTTCTATGGTTTTTTTGTATGATTTATTTATGAATGTATTAATTTTTATTTTATTTTTTAATGTTTGGTTTATAAAAAATATAAATCCAATAGGGCCAGCCCTCTATCTGGGATGGAGGAGGAATCTCACACTATATTTTGAATAAGCAGTTGATACTAGACCCTTCAGGCACAACACAGGCTAGCCCATGGTTGTGTGCGTGTGACTACAGTAACACATAGAGGAATCGAGCAGTGGGACCCAATGTGGGGTGGCACAACGGTAGGGGTGGGTGCAGAAGCGTTCCTTCAGAGAACAATTATGGGGTAGTACAGGGGAGGGGGAGAGGGAATTCTGAGTGAAGGCCAAGAGCGCTAGGCTTATAAAACTAGCCCAGATATTGTTCCGTTTAGATGTGGGGTGGGAATTTTAAAGAGGGAACTAATCTCGTCTGTCCAATCTCACTGTGCGAGATCTGAACCGCCCGATCCAGTCTTGGGTTCGAACTCCTCCACCTCAGTATTAACATCATGTTTATTTGGGACCGTCTTATCGTTAATTGGGTTAATCTCATCCCTTCATCTATTTTTAAATTCAGCATCTCAGCTCAGCCATCTGACCAAATTGGGATTTAATCTCGTCCCTCCATCTCTTTTTAAAACTGCAAAAACACCTTTAACTTTTCGATCAAATCCCATTTGATCTAGTCCGTCCTCTCTTTTTTCTGCATTTCCTCTATATGTTTCTTCTTCCTCCTTGTTCCAAACTAGTGGTTACCCACTGTTTTCATCTCATATTCTTCTTCTTTTTCTATTCTCCCATGGGATCCTCCACCTCTCTTCAGACCAGCCACCAATTTATACATGTAAGTCTCTCTTGTCCATTATTTTTATTATTTTATTTTCTCCACATTAATGTTTTCCACAATCTTTATACTTAAATATGTATATATATATATATATATTAAAATCACTCTTTGATTTCAGGATTTTTTATGTAATATGTTGGACTTAGTTTTTTTCAATGATTTTTCACGAGTCTTTGCTTATAATTTGCGTATGATTCATTATTATATATATATATATAAACAACCAATATAAACCCTAGTTTTCACTTTTTTTCTACCCGGTTTCTTCTCCTCAACATAAAAACATCCCTTGCATGACCCTACCACTCTCCTAAAACCATGTAAGGGATTAATTTTAGTCATTTTTATCATCTCAATTATTCATTTTTTATGAATATATATATATATATATAATGTTTCTTCTCCAAATCCTAACATGGTTTTTCTAAATGTGTCTTTGAGAATTTAAAACTCATGAAAGGGAGTTATTTTTGCCTCAAATTCCACATAAAACCCCTTTTTAATCTACTATTACAGTTTCATGGATTACATATAGATATATATTATTTTATATGGATTTCAATCCAAACTAGGTTTTTGGTTTTATGATTTTAATCGATGATCATTTGTTTTTAAATAATGTTCTTTAAACATGTAATAAATGAAAGGGTTTTATTTCATATTATTTTAATATGAAAAATACATGTTTACAGTTTATGTATATATGGTTATGTACCAACATATATATATTAGTTTGATTATGTAAGAAATCCGAATTAGGTTTTCATAAAACCTATTCTTATTGATTAAATTGTGTTTTTAAAAGGTACATCAATTACACGAATTTTTGAAACCTTGTTTCAGGTTTTGCAAATCCCAAGTATACAACTTATGTATATAGGGTTTTATATTTTTAAAACCCCACATATAAACATATATGCATTTCAATTTTTATTTTTCATGTTTTAAATAATGCAAGCTATGTTAGTAAATTGTACAATGATTTTCATGCTTAAGAAAAAAAATATGTATATGCATAAGCGCACGTGATTAAATAATTTTTATTTTATACATGAAAACCTCACATGAAATAATGATTTGACATTCATAAATTGTATTCCCACTTGTCACAAGAAATGACTTTTATTCATGATGTTTTTGTTTAATCTATTTTTATATAATTAACATGGCATGGTTTATTACATGTATCTCAAAGTAAAAACATGTAAACCATGTCATGAAATGGTTTAGATCCATGATTTATTATTTTATGTGGCTACCCATTATTTTAGGTGTACTAGTTCTTTCCACATGTGCAAAAGTATGTTGTTTTAGTCTATGTAGGTCACTATAGAATCCATAACCTGAAACCAATTAATCTAGTCCTTTTTTACATTTATTGTATAATTCATTCATTTATGAGTATATATGAAAACGATTATGGATTAATAGTGTAAGTTTCATTGTAGTATGGGACACTTTGGAAATAAGACCGTAATAAGTCATATGAGGAATGTAATGGGATTAAATGATGTGAAGGGTGTGCCCAGAATTATACATCGCTCTAATGCATTGGGTAATGTGATGAATCTCATGAGTTATGTGAAATGATGCTTGAACATGATGTTATATTTGTTCACAACTATGATTGGTAGTTGAAAACAATTATGTTAGGTTTTTACCCGTATGGTCTTGGCCCGAGGCCTTAGAAAAGTCTGACATTATACATTCCCTCATTATGTACTAGTATATGACCAATCAATGGATTAATCAATTAAAATAATATCCCGTGGCTAGGGAATTATTATTATAACAGGGATTAATTGTATACGGAATGATGAAGTTTGCAAATATAAAGTTAAATAAGGAAACAATAATGATGATGTTATATAACGACCCATACTTTACATACATCGTTATTACTTCAGAATTGAAGCTCACTTATTACAACATATAACAAAACCAAGAAAGGACCGTATAGGTATAGTGTCTTTAGAAACATGGAAACATAAACAACTGGTTCATAAAGCATCTACATTGCCTCCCATTTATTTCATCATATCTAGAGTCCCTTTTTGGAATATTCTACTTAATAACCTTCTTCCTGACCTCGGGAAATAAAACATACAAAAGGCTGAGCAAAAATTCTCAGTAAGGGTAAACAAAATAAATATCAATCACATCATATACATAAGAACATAACTTTTGGAAATCTTATCCTTCAAAAGAGATCATAATATCATAACATGGGATAAATCATAGAATTGAAATGTAATCCCAATAATCATAACATAAAACCTGAAACTTTGTGTCATACACACATAATCATAGAGAATCATTTATTATTAGTCAAGACTCATTGCCAAGACTATCTTAGTGGACAAAGTCCCTTTCTGAACCGAGTTCACTCCTCATTTCAGTCCTGTTTCACTGAACCAGTATAACCTACCGTTCCAGCCATGTCTATCTCATGAGATATAAAATCTTTACCCAATGCATTGGAGGGAGATATAGGTCCCACCCACCTCATAATGATACCATTCTTATGTGTGCCACAAAATCATAAACCATACATCATAGCAAACCCATGAAATAAAAATGGGATTCTTAAACTACATGACATCATAAAACAATTCATATAAGATAAAGGAATTCATAAAAATATTTCCATCACAAAAAAATAAAATCCATGTAATAATAGGGATAGAAACAGAACCCAATATTATCTTAGATGGAAAATAATTTTGATAAAACACTTGAACTCCATTCTTGAAGAATGTATCCTCTCTACTTCAAAAACACTTTTCATTTCTTAACATGTCATAAAATTATAACTAAAAGAAGTTGATTAAAAATAAACTTGAAAACTTTTAAAGTATGATTCTTGGAAATAATGTTTTAAAAATCCATTCATGCCGTATAAGTTAAAAAAACATTCTTCGTACTTTTGTCGAAAAAGTCAAAAAGTACCTCGTACGAAAAACGACAAAAGATTCCTTTCATATCTTTTACTAAAAACTCTCCGAAGGGTAAAATTGGATTTAAAAAGTTGTAGGTGAATGGAAATAATATTACATATTGAGGAAACATGGATGTGGATGATAAAATACACCCCAGTAAATACCAAAGTATAAACAATCTCGGATAAAAATGAGATTGTGATATTTTCCCTTACCTTAGGTCCGAATTGCTTTGTAAGTGTCCGAACCTCCTGTATAATGATTTAAATAATGTTATTGACTTATTAAAGAATCTTACTTATTTTTATGATATCATATATGGTCATATTCTTAGCTTCTTAGTAGTAATATTTCATTCCTACTTATTATTCGGTTGTTTATAACTTTTTGTTCTTATGCGTGTTTTGTCGAATAAATTCTTATTCTTCTCTTTAGGTTATAGATACCTTATTTCCAGAATGGTATTAGTGTAATATATATCATATTAATTTATTCAATTCATTTATATAATCATTATGAAATGAAGATTATGTAGAACGAGTCGCATCACATCGTGGAGACGGTATTCTGTACGTACGGACGAGTGATGATATCGTTCCTATGATCGTGGATTTGAATTGGAGTGTATGTATACTATTTCAGATTCAATATCACTTTATAATAGTCATATATAGTCAATATTTACACCATTATACCCATCCAAGTAAGGTGGTGGTGGAAAATAGATTACACCACGGCCTGGAGACGGTATTCCGTACGTACGCACGCGCGGTGATTTCATTTTCCGTAGGATGGATAGATGGTTAAATAGGGCTATTTCATACTTATAATAAAATATCAGTATATTAGTGATACCTATGTTATTACTTCATAATGAAAAAACTAAAGAATAAGAAGTTGAAGAAGAAAGAAATTGGAAAGGATCGGTAATGGATATTACCTCTTCTTTAAAGTGCTTCTTTGAGACCTCCTTTTAGGGTACTAAAATTGGTCTTTGAAGAAGACCAGGACCTCTAGGATGTCTCTTGGGAAGTGTAGAGGATAAAATGGAAGGGGTTGGCCGAGCTGGAAGGCTCAAAGTGGTGTGAGGAAGAGAGGGAGGAGGTGCCCTTTTATAAGGGAGGAGAGGGGCACCTTTGGAATAACTAAAAATATTATTTTATTATAAAGTCAAGTTTGGTTTTAAATATCTACAAATTGATTTATTTCGAGGCTAAGGTGGGTATGGGTCGAAAGCATCTCATCCAATAGAATTTAGACAAGTTTAGGTTCCTATTTTAACCTTATCATTTAGATTTAACATTAAGTTAAATAATTTTACTTTTACCGGTTCTTCCTGTGTACTTATACTATAAGGTTAATAAACTTACTATATCAAGCCAAACGAACCCTAAGTTGTTTATTATTAATATATATAACCTTATCTAAGTCATTTGGCCGAACCATAGATTTTTAGGAATAAAATAACAATTAATAGTATAATATTTTTTTAAATACTATTTTATGTCAATTTTGACACTATTTAGTAATTGATTTTTGTGAAAATCATAACAGAATGATAAGTTAGAAAAAAATTAATTAAATCAATACTAACATTTAATCATAACCTAGAAAAGTAGTTTAATTCATAAAAAGTCTCAAATTATATTTATTTGGGTATTTATAACATCAATTATTTCAATATTTCATTAATAAGATAATTACTGCGTCATCATTGTGTCATAAATAAATTAAATTATTTAATATCTAAAAATTACAAATAAAATACCATTATGTAGGAAATCTTTTTAGATTTCTAATGAATATTTATAGTCGAATTCATCTTATGTATAACACCATATTAAAAATGATTTAGTTATTAAACTTTGATTTTAACTATTTTAACCCTTCTTTAAATAAATTAATAATAAATGTCCTAATCTAATCCAAGTGGGCCTAAATGGTAATATTTTATTCCTAAGTTTGTTTTTGGTCGAATCACACTTGTCCAATAGAACTATGACATGTGTTAGGGTAATAATAATATCATATTAACCCTTAATTACCCTATTTACTGTTAACCGTGGTAAAAAAGTAAAGAGTTACTATTCACCAAAAAAATTATTTTCATCTCATTGAACCACATTTTACTTACTGACATCAACCGTGTCTCTCGGATTTTTGAAATTCCTCTCACAGAAGCGGTAAAATTAATTTGTCTGAAAAATTCTGTTTTTTAACAACCACTTAGTGGTTTCACTATTCATTAAAAATTGAAAGTTTTCAGAAAAATACCAAAATTTCACCCTAGGCTAATTTCGATATTACAAGTTCAAAAATGAAGTCCATTTTGAAAAATAAAATATATAAAATTTCAAAAATTGGTTATTACTATTCATAACATCTAGTTTTAATAATATTTTAATAGCATATCATTGTTTAGTGAAACTCGGTATTGCGTATGACGCAAGCTATCGAGGAAGGCCGCGGTTGTGTGTAAAGCAAGCCAATCTAGTGTTGTGTGTAGTGAAAGATTCCTTTGATGATTTATATGACATAAAAACAAAATATTTCACATAAAAGTCTTGGGTGTTACATTCTACCCCCCTTAAAATGAATTTCGCCCTCGAAATTCGTCACTTTATAACAAACAGATGAGGATACCTCTCCCTCATCATATCCTCAAGCTCCCATGTAGCTTCTTCTAATTGGTGGTTCCTCCATAAAACATTCACCAATCGAGTGGTCTTGTTTCATAAGACTTTTTTGCTACGATCCAGAATCTCTATCGGTTGTTCTTCATAAGAAAGATCTTGCTCCAGCGGTACAACTTCTGAGCTAAGTACATGTGAAGGATCAGGTATGTACATTCTCAGGAGAGATACATGGAACACATCGTGAACTTGAGAGAGATTCGGTGGAAGCACCAATTGGTAAGCTACCTTCCCAACACGATCCAGTATTTCGAAAGGACTGATATATCTAGGGCTCGACTTCCCCTTCTTTCCAAATCTCATGACTCTCTTCCAAGGAGATATCCGTAAGAACACTTTATCGCCCACTTCAAACTCTAGGTCTTTTCTTCGGCTGTCGGCATAACTTTTCTGTCGACTCTGAGCTGCTCTTATGTGTTGTTGAATAGATCTGACCTTTTCTGACATTTCATCAACGAGATCAGGTCCTAATAGCTTTCTTTCCCCAACTTCATCCCAGCAAGTTGGAGTCCTGCATTTCTTTCCATAGAGAGATTCATAAGGAGCCATCTGAATACTGGAGTGAATGCTATTATTATAAGAAAATTCCACCAAAGGTAGGTGTTTATCCCAACCACCGTTGAAATCCATAGATCAAGCTCTCAACATATCTTCTAGAGTTTGAATTGTTCTCTCAGACTGACCGATTGTCTGAGGATGATAAGCAGTGCTGAAACTCAACTCTGTATCCAGAGTATGCTGAAGACTTCTCCAGAACTTCGAGGTAAATCTCGGATCCCGATCAGATATAATAGAAAGTGGTACTCCATTCAATCTTACCACTTCCTTTACATATATCAAGGCATGCTGATCCAGAGAGAAATCATCTCTAATAGCAATGAAGTGTGCAGACTTTGTAAGACGATCAACTATGACCAAGATAGCATTATTGCCTTTGGATGTTTTAGGAAGTCCTGTGACAAAGTCTATAGTGATGTTTTCCCATTTCCATTCAGGTATGGGTAATGGTTGTAACATTCCCTTAGACTTCTGTCTCTCAGCTTTAACTTGCTGAAAAACCAAGCATCGAGAGACATATTCAGCAACATCTCTTTTCATGCCATCCCACCAGAAGTACTCTTTCAGGTCCCTATACATCTTCGTGCTTCCAAGATGAATAGAGAATGAAGAACTATGAGCCTCATCCAGCAGCTCCTTCTTTAATTCGGGGATGGGAGGAACACAAACCCGATTCCTGAACTTTATTATCCCATCACAATTAAGGTTGAATTCAGGAACATTTCTCACCTTCTTCTGTAACTCGACATCATCTTTCTGTGCCTCTTTAATCTTCACATGTATAGATGGTTGATCATTCATTTGAGAAGGATATGATTTTTTTCCTTTTATTATAATTCCCAGATCCATCCTTTGTAAATCCATAAATATTGGATCTTTTGTGATCCTCATCATGGATAAACTAGCATGGTCTTGTCGACTTAATGCATCTGCCACCTTGTTTGCTTTCCCAGGGTGGTAATGAATTGTGCAGTCGTAATCCTTAATCAGCTCCAACCATCTTCTTTGGCGCATATTCAGCTCCT
This sequence comes from Viscum album, assembly GCA_963277665.1. Classification (NCBI taxonomy): domain Eukaryota; kingdom Viridiplantae; phylum Streptophyta; class Magnoliopsida; order Santalales; family Viscaceae; genus Viscum; species Viscum album. Next base: position 73,603,475 of record OY728163.1, on the reverse strand, counting down.
TTTGTGTGAAAATATACTTTAAACTTTTATGATCAGTATAAATATCACACCTTTCACCATAAAGGTAATGCCTCCAAACCTTCAATGCAATGATTACCGCAACTAACTCCAAATCTTGAGTTGGGAGATTTTTCTCATGTATTTTCAACTGTCGTGAGGCATAAGCTATAACCATATCATTTTTCATAAGAACACACCCCAATCCCTTCTTGGATGCATCACTGTAGATCACAAACCTTTCTCCACTACAAGGCAGTGTGAGCACAGGTGCACTGGATAACCTTCTGTTCAACTCCTTGAAATTCTCTTCACATTCCTCCGTCCAAACAAACTTAACTCCTTTCTGAGTCAACATGGTGAGTGAATTAGATAATCGTGAAAAATCTTTCACAAAACTTCGATAATATCCAGCCAAACCAAGAAAACTTCGGATCTCAGTCACTGTTGTTGGTCTCGACCATCTTTCGGTAAACGCTATTTTTGCTGGATCCACAGATATCCCCTCTTTTGAGATTATGTGACCCAAAAATGAAACTTTTTGAAGCCAAAATTCACACTTGGTAAATTTGGCATAAAGCATATCTTTTCTCAGGGTCTTCAATATAATTCTCAAGTGATCTTTATGTTCTTCCTTGCTCTTTGAATATACAAGAATATCGTCTATAAAGACTACCACAAACTGATCAATATAGTCTCTAAAGACTCTATTCATCGGATCCATGAAGATAGCAGGGGCATTAGTAAGACCAAATGGCATCACTATAAATTCATAGTGTCCATAACTTGTACAGAAATTCGTCTTTGGTATATCTTCCCTTTTGACCCTTAATTGATGATACCCTGAACGAAGATCAATCTTGGAAAAGTATTGAGCTCCGCGTAGTTGGTCAAATAGGTCATCAATGTGCGGGAGAGGATATTTTTTCTTGATAGTGATCTTGTTAAGTTCTCGATAATCAATGCAGAGTCTCATTGATCCATCTTTCTTCTTAACAAACAGAACAGGTGCTCCCCAAGGTGACTCACTAGGGCGTATGAACCCCTTATCAAGATTCTCTTGGAGTTGCTTCTTTAATTCCTACAACTCAATTGGGGCCATTCTATAAGGTGTCTTTGAAATAGGAAAAGCACCCAGTACGAGTTCTATTGAAAACTCAACATCACGATTCGGTGGAAGACCCGGTAATTCCTCCGGAAAGACATCATCAAACTCCCGTAAAATGGGAATATTCTTAATCATGAGTTTCTCACCAACCATTTGAGATAAATAACCTTCATTTAGTGTAATCAATACCCATAAAATGGAAGAAATTTCCACTCGAAGGTTATGTTCATCCTTGCATCGATAGACGATCAAAGATTGATCCGGAATATGAAATGTGACTTCCCTTCTTTGGAAATTAATATGATCTCCATGTAGAGAAAGCCAATACATGCCAAGAATCACATCAAATTCCACTATAGGATGTATCACAAGATTTTCAGGTATCACGTTCCCACAAACATCCATCGGAGAAGAATTATAAACTTTTGATGCGACTGTTGTGCCATTAGGGGTTGTCACAGCTAACTCAACATCTAACTGTTGAGGTAATAAGGTGATATCCTTAGAAAATTCTTCATAATTAAAGGAGTGGGTGGATCCAGAATCAAATAAAACATTTGCTACTTTAGAGTGGATGGTAAGTGTACCTTTCACCACATCATTATCGTACTCCACATCGCTGATAGAAATTGCATGTGACTTTCCTTTGTCTTTAGCCTTAAGAGTTTCTTGACGTCGACCATCATCATCAACCCTTGGATTTGGGCATTGATTGGCATAATGTCCCATATCCTTGAACTTGAAACATTGAATTGTAGTCGGTTCATTCTGTGTATCCCTTCCTTTGTTTGCATCATTAGACATATTCTTCCCATCATCGCGGCATTCAAATGCCCGATGGCCTTCCTTTCCACATTTGAAACATTTACTTGTCCCTTTAAGACAACTCCCTCCATGTTTCTTTCCACACTTTGTGCATAAGGGAAATCTCATCTTCTTTTCAGTGTGCTCTTTAGATTTTCCTTTGAATTCCATTTCCTCTTCTTATCAAACCCATATGACTGATGGTTTACTCCAATATCCATCTCAACATTGAGAGCACATCAAACGATTTCCTCGTAGCTATTGATGCCCCTTATGGATAAGGCCCTTCTAAGACTTGGTTTTAAGCCACTAAAGAATCTATCGATCTTACTCTCAGGTTGGATAAAAATACCAAAAGCGTACCGTGCAAGTCTTGTAAAATTTTCTTCATAGGTACCAACATATTCAGCATCCTTTTGCTTCAGTTCAAGAAACTCTTTCTCCATCTTTGTTTGGAGAATACAAGGGAAGTACTTATTGAAAAATAAGTTCTTGAACTCGTCCTATTCCATGGACTCAAATTCATCCCTTTTCCTCGTATTCTTAATAAGATTCCACCATTGATCAGCATCACCCTCCAAACGATACACTGCTAGGATGACTTTATCATGCTCAAAACATTGAAGAACTGAAAATATCTTTTTAGTAGTCCTAATCCATTGTTCAGCAACTAATGGATCTGTAGGCCCGATGAATGAAGGTGGACGCTGTCTCATAAAGGATTCAACAGAATGTTGCTCCTTCCTCTGCTCATTTGGAAGTCCTGCATGATTCATATCTTGAGAAAGTTGTGTGAGCATGGCTACAAGATTTTTCATTACAGCTCCCATAATGTTTGGTTGCTCAGGGGGACAATCATTGAATTTCCCGTCGCATTCCGCATTAACACGGTTCCTTTGGGTTCCAGCCATTGACTAAAACCAAGAAGAATAGTGTGAGCAACACTAATTATAATAGGAAAACCACATAATCAAGAACAAAATTTCACACTTAATGTCATATCCTAGGTTATTCATGGCCATTTATAAAACACTAAGATTGTGTTCTATGCATAGACTTATCCTTAGGGTTCTTACTAAGGCTTTTACATCCTAGTTTCCAAAGGTTGACTATACCTTTCCTCTGATACCAACTATAACGACCCATAATTTACATACATTGTTATTACTTTAGAATTGAAGCACACTTATTACAACATATAACAAAACCAATAAAGGACCTTATAGGTATAGTGTCTTTAGAAAATGGGAAACATAAACAACTGGTTCATAAAGCATATACTTTGCCTCCCATTTATTTCATCATATCTAGAGTCCCTTTTTGGAATATTCTACTTAATAACCTTTTTCCTGACCTGGGGAAATAAAACATACAAAAGGGTGAGATAAAATTCTCAGTAAGGGTAAACAAAATAAATATCAATCACATCATATACATAATAACATAAGTTTTGGAAATCTTATCCTGCAAAAGAGATCATAATATCATAACATGGGATAAATCATAGAACTGAAATGTAATCCCAATAATCATAATATAAAACTTGAAACATTGTGGCATACACACATAATCATAGGGAATCATTTCTTATTAGTCAAGACTCATTTCCAAGACTATCTTAGTGGACAAAGTCCCTTTCTGAACCGAGTTCACTCCTCGTTTCAGTCCTGTTTCACTGAACCGGTATAACCTACCATTCCAGCCATGTCTATCTCATGAGATATAAAATCTTTACCCAATGCATTGGAGGGAGATATAGTTCCCACCCATCTCATAATTATACCATTCTTATGTGTGCCACAAAATCATAAACCATACATCATAGCATAACCCATGAAATAAAAATGGGATTCCTAAACAACATGACATCATAAAACAATTCATATAAGATAAAGGAACTCATAAAAATATTTCCATCACAACATAATAAAATCCATGTAATAATAGGGATAGAAACAGAACTCAATATTATCTTATACGGAATATAATTTTGATAAAACACTTGAACTCCATTCTTGAGGAAAATATCTTTCTACTTCAAAAACACTTTTCATTTCGTACCATGTCATAAAATTATAACTAAAAGAAGTTGATAAAAAATAAACTTGAAAACTCGTAAAGGAAGCTTCTTGGAAATAATGTTTTATAAATCCATTCATGCCGTATAAGTAAAAAAAACATTCTTCGTACTTTTGTCGGAAAAGTCAAAAAGTACATCGTACGAAAAACGACAAAATATTCCTTTCATATCTTTTACTAAAAACTCACTGAAGGGTAAAATTGGATTTAAAAAATTGTAGGTGGATGGAAATAATATTACATATTGAGGAAACTTGGATGTGGATGATAAAATACACCCTAGTAAATACCAAAGTATAAACAATCTCGGATAAAAATGAGATTGTGATATTTTCCCTTACCTTAGGTCCGACTTGCTTTGTAAGTGTCCGAACCTCCTGTATAATGATTTAAATAATGTTATTGAATTATTAAAGAATCATACTTATTTTTATGATATCATATATGATAATATTCTTAGCTTCTTAGTAGTAATATTTCATTGCTACTTGTTATTCGGGTGTTTATAACTTTTTGTTCTTATGTGTGTTTTGTCGAATAAATTCTTATTCTTCTCTTCAGGTTATAGATACATTATTTCCAGAATGGTATTAGTGTAATATATATCATATTCATTTGTTAAATTCATTTATATAATCATTATGAAATGAAGATTATGTAGAACGAGTCGCATCACATCGTGGAGACGGTATTCCGTACGTACGCACGAGTGATGATATCGTTCCTATGATCGTGGAATTGTATTGGAGAGTATGTATACTATTTAAGAATCAATATCACTTTATAATAGTCAAATATAGTCATTATTTACACCGTTATACCCATCCAAGTAAGGTGGTGGTGGAAAATAGATTACACCACGGCGTGGAGACGGTATTCCGTACGTACGCATGCGCGGTGATTTCATTTTCCGTAGGATGGATAGTTTGTTAAATAGGGTTGTTTCATACTTATAATAACATATCATTATATGAGTGATACTGATGTTATTACTTCATAATGAAACAACTATAGATGAAGAAGTTGAAGAAGAAAGAAGTTGGAAAGGATCAGTAATGGATATTACCTCTTCTTTGAAGTGCCTCTTTGAGACCTCCTTTTAGGGCACTAAAATTGGTCTTTAAAGAATACCAGGACCTCTAGGATGTCTCTAGGGAAGTGGAGAGGAGAAAATGGCAGGTTTTGGCAGAGCATGAAGGCTCAAAGTGGTGTGAGGAAGAGAGAGAGAGGAGGTGCCCTTTTATAAGGGAGGAGAGGGGCACCTTTGGAATAACTAAAACTATTATTTTATTATAAAGTCAAGTTCGGTTTTAAATAGCTCCAAATTGATTTTTTCGAGGCTAAGGTGGGGATGGGTCTAAATAATCTCATCCAATAGAATTTAGACATTTTTTGGTTCCTATTTTAACCTTATCATTTAGATTTAACATTAAGTTAAATAAATTTACTTTTACCGTGTCTTCTTGTGTACTTATACTATAAGGTTAATAAACTTTCTATATCAAGCCAAACGAACCCCAAGTTGTTTATTATTAATATATATAACCTTATCTAAGTCATTTTTCCGAACCTTATATTTTTAGGAATAAAATAACAATTAATAATATAATATTTGTTTTAAAAACTATTTTATGTCAATTTTGACACTATTTAGTAATTGATTTTTTGTGAAAATCATAACAGAATGATAAGTTCAAAAAAAGTTAATTAAATAAATATTAACATGTCATATTAACCTAGAAAATTAGTGGAATTCATCAAAAGTCTCAAATTATATTTATTTGGGTATTTATAACATCAATTATATCAATATTTCATTAATAAGATAATTACTGCATCATCGTTGTGTCATAAATAAATTAAATTATTTAATGTCTAAAAATTACAAATAAAAAACCATTATGTAGGAAATCTCTTTATATTTCTAATTAATATTTATAGTCGAATTTATCTTATGTATAACCCCATATTAAAAATGATTTAGTTATTAAACTTTGATTTTAACTATTTTAACCCTTCTTTAAATAAATTAATAATAAATGTCCTAATCTAATCCAAGTGGTCCTAAATGGTCATATATTATTCCTAAGTTTGTTTTTGGTCGAATCACACTTGTCCAATAGAATTAGGACATGTGTTAGGGTAATAATAATATCAGTTTAACCCTTAATTACCCTATTTACTGTTAATCGTGGTAAAAAAGTAAAAAGTTACTATTCACCAGAAAATTATTTTCATCTCATTGAACCACATTTTACTTACTGACATCAACCGTGTCTCTCGGATTTTTGAAATTCCACTCACAGAAGCAGTAAAATTAATTTTTATGAAAAATTCAGTTTTTTAACTACCTCTTAGTGGTTTCACTATTCATCAAAAATTGAAAGTTTTCAGAAAAATACCAAAATTTCACCCTAGGAAAATTTTGATATTACGAGTTCAAAAATGAAGTCCATTTTGAAAAATAAAATTTATAAAATTTCAAAAATTGTTTATTACTATTCATAACGGCTAGTTTTAATAAAATTTTAATAGCATATCATTGTTTAGTGAAACTCGGTATTGCGTACGACGCAAGCTATCGAGGAAGGCCGCGGTTGCTTGTAAAGAAAGCCAAGCTAGTGTTGTGTGTAGTGAAATATTCCTTTGATGATTTATATAACAAAAAAAACAAAATATTTCACCTAAAAGTCTCGGGTGTTACATGTTACATCTATCAATACATGAATTTCATATGAAGTGTTAAGGGAATAATTTAATGCCCTGACCCTAGTTACCCAGAGTCAGTGCATTATTACATTACATTATCATGATCACAAGGGATAAAATCCTGAAAGACTTAGCAGTTTAGTGTCCTTGTAATTACTAGATACATAAATAAGTTTTACATTACATTATAAAATGAAAAACAACACCAACATTGTCTTCATTGACCACATTCATATCTCTTAGACTATCCTGAAAGGTTATTCATAATATACTTCTTCGCATCCTGGAAAAAATAAAACATAGAAAGGGGTGATCTCATACTCTCAGTAAGGATAACAATATAGATGAATCTTTTATAAATAAGAATAAACATTTAAGGAAATGTTGAAGACTAAAACCCAGGCCTTTTAAACGTAAACTTCAGCATAATGTGAAAAAGATAAATCAAGTAATTCCATTTACTTATTCACATGGATATTCTACTAGTCCAATTATCACATGTAATATTAGTATCAAATTTCATAATGATGGAATGCATAATGCCATACTTCATAACCATATAGTCAAGGCCTCGTGCCAAGACTAAAATTAATATTTTGTGAAGGCCTTGTGCCAAGACACTAGTTTGTCTCCTGATAGCTACCGAAGCATCGAGGAGATATAGTGGGCTCCACCCGTCACATACTAAGTCCAATGAATTCCTCATATGAAAAGGTTGAAACATAACATAAACCTTCGTATTAAAATAAGAATACGAAATGTTAATACTTTAACCATAAACCATGAATGGTATTAAAATAACACATACACAGTCAAACATATCACAAAACCTTTAATACAATATGGATGATTGCATCATAATAAATAAACTCCAAACATGTGTAAAATCCATCCAAGGATGTTGACATAGATGAAATCAAAACTATTTGAGAAAAATATCTCTTTCTATTTTGGAATCACTTAAAAGTAACATAATTGTAAATGAAAATATTTATTTTGAAAATATTCTTATAATATTTTAAGGGAAGTTTCAAAGATGTTATAATGGAGAAAAATTGTTTCACCCTCCGTATAAGTTTAAAAAAAAATATTTCATTAATTTGTCGAAAAGATCACAAAGTACCTTGTTTGGAAAACAACAGAAATTTTCATTTATAAAATTTATATAAAAAGTAAAAAAAGGATATAAATTAATTTAACCCATATTCTAGGAAATAGTAATTTTTTGAAATACATTTTTAACAAACAATATGTGGATGATAAAGAGGTCCCAATAGATACTCACGTATAAACAACCTCGGATAATAAAGAGATTGTAAAATTAACCTTTACCTTGAACATTTCCTTGATCGATGGTATGTTAACCTCTTGTATAATAGTTAAATCATTGTTAGGAAATTATTCATGAACCAAATACATAAATATGATATCATATATGATCTTTTAATAATTCTTTGTTAATAATATTTCCGTAGTATCATCATTTCGGGTGTTAACTGATTCGTTTCCATTTAAATGCTTGGTTAGGTAACCCATGTTTGTTATGGATATGATTCATTTGATTAATATCTAGAATGATATTATGTTATTAAACATTATTTTTTTAATCATATAATAAAATTTATTCCTGAATGGTTACGATGGGGAATGAATCTCATCGCGTTCGTGTAGAAGTTAATATGTACGCACGAACGAGCGACAATACCATTCTATTGATAGTGAAATCATATATAATTGGATGGTATATCATATATACATAATTATTAACATGTTATATTTGTTATTTACATCATTTATACTCATTATTATACCCATCCAAATAATGATGTGTTTGAATAACAAACTACACCACGATGTGGAGACGGTAAGCCGTACATACACACGTATAGTGATTTCTCATTAATATGATTGATAGGATAATGAATATGGTTATTAAATATTTATAACAACATCACAGTATGTATAAGGTACTAGAGTTATTATTTTGGTATGGAATCTATGAAGAAAGAGGGAGTGGAAGAAGAAAAGAACATTGAAAGAGGTGGTAAAATTATTACCTCTTCCTCGGGTGTTTCATTTTGAGTTGATCAAAAGGGATCCTTAGGATATCCTTATGATCAATGTAATTCCTCTAGGTATATCTTAGAGTAGTTGGGAGGATATTTGAGCAGGGGTTGGCTGATCCAAATGGATTTGGAGGTGTGGTTGTGAGAGTAGGGGAAGTACCTTTTTATAAGAGAAGTGTGGGCCACTTTAGGGACAACAAGAAATATTTTTTTATTATACAATCATATTTATTTTATAATTACTCCAAAATGATTTATTTCAATTATAAGGTGGGTATGAGTCAAAAAACTCTCAACCAATTGGTTTTAGAAAGGTTTAGGTCATTATATTTTTTATTTTATTTATGTAAATATTGACACTATTTAGAAATTGATTTTTTTGGAAGTCATAACAGCATGATTACTTCACAAAAAAAATCATTGAATCAACCATAACAAGACATATTAATCTATAAAATTATTGGAATGTAGTAAAAGTCTCAATTTACATATATATGGATATTTATAACATCCATTATTTTAACCTTTCATTAAAAAGGTAATTATTGTATCATCATTGTGTCATAAATAAATTTAATTATTTAATGTCTAAAAAATATATATAATATTATTATGTAGGAAAGTGTTTTATCTTTCTAATGAATATTTATAGTTGAATTTATCTTATGTGTAGCCCAGTATTAAAAATGATTTTGTTATGAAAATTTGAATTTAACACGTTTAACTCTTCTTTAAATAAAATAATTATAAATGTCATAATCTAATCCAACTGGATCAAAAGGATCATATTTTATTTGTAAGGTTCTTTCGGGTTGAAATAAACTTTCCTAATAGAATTATGACATGTGTTAGGGTAATTATAATATTATTTTTACCTTTAATTACCCTATTTACTTTTAATCGCGGTAAATTAATGTCACAAGTTACTATTCACCCAAAAAAGTATTTTTATCTTATTGAACGACATTTTACTTACTGATGTCAAATACGTTTCTTCGATTTTTGAAATTCATTTCACAAAAGTGGTAAAAATATGTTTTATGCAAATTTTCAAATTCGCCTCGAAGGTGGGTAAAAGACGGCAAAAAGTTCAATAAACTTTTAAATATCTAATATTATTATGAAATGGCTCCATTAAAATAAATTGAACAAAAAGTGGTATTATGTATCTATTTCTATATAACATAAATTTAAATAAAATAATGAATAATTTAAATGAAAAGTCAGTTTTAAACAATAATGTAGTGTTTTCACTATTCATAAAAAATTGAATGTTTTCAGAAAAATAACAAAATTTCACCCTAAGCTAATTTCAATCTTCAGAATTAAAAATTGAATTCCATTTTAAAAAATAAAAATTTTAAAATTTCAAAAAGTGGGAATTACTATTCATAACGGCTAGTTTGATTGTTTGTGGTGTGTTAAAACTCCATGTTGCGTACAATGTAAGCTATTGTATTAATCAATGGGAAAAGTACCGTAGAAGCTTGGGGTGTTAAAAATTATGATTTTTTTACTTAAGAAATTTTTTTCAAGTGGTAATGTTATGTTCTAATGTGTACTTACAACTTCTCTTGTTTCCTTTAAAATTGGTTTGATCATTTATGGATTACGCAACATTTCATGAATATTTACACATGTATGCACACTCTCATTTATGTTTTACCTACAGTTATTAAATAAAAACATATGATTATTATGTAAGAATTTTTCTTCGAAATATTATCATGAAAGCATAAAAAAATAATGATGACATGCCTCAATAAGAGTTTTGGTGATTACTTTAAAAGTTGTTGTTTTAAAAAGGAATTTCTTCAAATATTTTTAAAACCCATTACAGGGAATTCTTTTGATCACCCTATGTTTTCAATTTATTTTATAGGGTTTAGTAGATTATTCCAAGCATGAGCACTCTTATGTGTCAACATCAATATGAAGATTTACTTTGTCACGTCTTCAGAAGGTGTGTATCATTAGCATCTAGTTTTCTAGAAGCTGAACAAAAATGATCCCTTATATTCGACTAGGATATGTAATTTTTTGTATGCATGTTTCTAGGAAAAAAATTACACACCATGTTTAATTCACTGACTCCAGGCTTCTGGGGTCCAGGTTTTTACAGTTGCTATCATAGGATCGGTTTAGACAACTCTGGAAAACTAGAACAATTGTTTTAAATTATGTATTACCAAGAATAATTATTTCATCAAATTTTTAGACGGCAGACGAAACATTTCTTTTATCTCTTTTAATCTATATATTAGAGACTATAGTTGACTAGTCTTGATTAGACGAATATGGGACATTTGAAAACCTTCTTCTATCATGAAAACATCTCTACTGTGTATTGATCTCTCCTACTGTACTTAAACTCCACCGAGGATCAGGTTTTGACTATTTCTTTATGATGCATGCTCAACATCCATTCTATGAATTTAAGGGAAAGTACATTGAGGGTTTGTTTAAATTATTTACCATATCCAAGAATTTTACATCCCTAGAGGAAATATAAGCGTCCGTACAATATGGTGATCTCTGAGGGACATATATCTGTCAACACGTGACCTATGGTATCTATAGTCGAGTTGGGGACATTGAAATTCGTGGTGGTGAGTCTTCTTGTTTGTTTTATAGACATAAAATTCATGCTGATGTTTCCCAGCTTAATAAAATTCATGACTTTCTATCTTGAAACATTATATTTACACCTACTGTTTATCCAAGTTTCCTGTGTTGCATCTGGACCAATGATATTGAAGAGTTTGAAACCACTTTAGGGATCTGTTTGACTGGGAACTGGGGAAATCGCCAACACTAGTGGTACATGTTAAGAGACATCACAGTGGATGTCAGGATGTTCCTATCTGTGAGTTGTTAGGGAACAAATGAATATTTGTCTCCATGAGTTTCATGAACCCTGTCTTAAATGAATGTTGCTATGTTTTTATGATTTGATACATTATTTTGAATTTGAAAAATAAAATCTCTATTTTAATAGGATTATGCTTTACTATGTAGACCATTTTTTATAAAATTTTTAGATGGAAGATGAATGGTCACCAACTAACCTTTTTTATCTATCAACTATGATAATAGAAACAATAATGCTAAAGACCTTTTCAGATGAATTTTAACCACTCGAGAACCTATGGTTATCATGAAAATATCATTATATGTTATATAACACATCAAACATACTCTGATTATTCTGAGGATTGGATTTCATTTTTTTCATTTTGGAACATGCACAACTCGCATTCTATGCACAATGAAGAAGTTATTTTGAATGACTATAAAATTTTTTTACCATGGTTTAAAGATATTCAAATTTCGTGAAATTTTTGGAATCCACTGATGTAGGTGACGTTCATGCAGCTTACATTTTTCAACTCCTCAGCTTTAGTGGCTATAGAAGGATTTATGACTTCCAAATTTTAGAAAATAAGGTTTTTCAAATGGTTTATAAGAATCGAGTTGTTTCTGATGTATCTGAGCTTTTCATCTCCCATTAATTTTATATGTCATCTGATCACTATAGAAATAAGTATAACTCTGACTATTTGAAATGTGTTTTGACCATAGAAACCGACGAATATAAAGCTTCCATAGACACCATGGCATCAGAAAACCACCAAATCGTGTGGTACTGGTGAAGGGACATTGGGAAAAGTTTATAAAGGGTTGGAGGGTAATAGAATTGTAATGGAGAAATTCTTTGAAGGGGGATAATGTGATATCTTTACAATATTTTATGTGTAATAATAATATTTTTAATTTTTTACTTTTCTTAATTTCAGTATTATCCAATTTTTTTTGAAAAATAATGAAATGACATATTTTATTCAATTAAACACTATGTTGTTACATTCCAACAAGGAAAAATTACTATAAATAACAATGAATACCTACTAGTAGACCAACAAAAATCACCAGGAGACCCCCAAACCCCACAAACATAGCAAGAAAATAAAGGAAATCTATTGGATCTTCCATAATTAAAAATAGAATGGAATGAACAATGGACATCGTGCTAAGCATTAAGGGTATGAAGAGCACCATCTTCACCAAGTTTTTTTTAAAAGTTTTTCATACCCTAAACATCTTTTTATAAGGACTTTTGTGTCTATTTATAGCCATTGTGGTCCTTAGGAGAAAATTGGTTTTTACAGCGGTCATAAAATCCTATAACAATTGGGTTATTTTTAATAATTTAAATTATATTAACTATCTTAGGTATGTTTTAAAATATTCTATGTTTATAAGAATTTTTAAGGTTTTAAGTATATTTTATAATGCTTTAAAGTCATAACATGGAACATTTTTTAATTTAACATATCCTTATATTTTGAAAACATAATGTTTTAAAACATGAAATGAATATGAAAAATCAATATCTTAATATTTTAATGAAAATATGAAGAGAAGTTCATATGTTAACTTCAATGAATGTAAAGAGTGTTTATATTGGAAAAAATAAGTATTCAAATTTTAAGTTATGTTTTAAATATTCTTGATAATTAAATGTTATACATGGTATAATCTAAATATTGGATTGTGTATATTAACATACACAAGATTACAATAATATGGAAAAGATGTTTTAGATTAATAAAATTTATGACTTTATTGATTTTAATGGAAGTAAAATTTTTCAAAAATCATTTCTATGGTTTTGGGTATGGTTTGTTTTTGAATGTTTTAATTTGTACTCTATTTTTGATAGATGGGTTTATAAGAAATATAAACCCCATATAGACAACCCTCTACTGGGATGAAGGAGGTATCTTGCACTACTTCAGGAGTAGGCGGCCGAGCCTGGACCCTTCATCCACATCACATGCTAGCCAGTAAGTGTGTGCATGACTACTAGTATTCATGTAGGAACTGAGCAACGCTCCACCATGCAGGGCGGCATTGTGGCAGGGGTGGGCGGAGAAGAATTCCTGTAGAGAACTGGTACGGGGTGATACTGGGGAGGAGGAGAGGGAATTATGAGTGAATTCTGGGAGGGATAGGCTTATAAAACCAGCCTAGACACAATTTTGTTTCGATGTAGGTCATGATTTTTAAAGAGGGATCTAATCTTAGCCATCTGATCTCGTCGTGCAAGATTTGGACTTCCCGATCTAGTCTCAGGTTTAACTCCTCCACCGCGGTATTAATGTCTCATTTCGTTGGACCATCCGATCACAAACACAATTAATCTCATCCCTTCATCAGTTTTTAAAATCCACATCTCACCTCAACCATCCGGTCAAACCAAGATTTAATCTCATCCCTCCATCTCTATCTAAAATTGCAGAAATTCCCTTAGCTATCCAATTAGATCATATTTTATATGGGTCATTTTCTCTTTTTTGGCACTTCCTCTCCAAGTTTCTTCTTCCTCCTCTTGCCAAACCAGTGGATACCCTCGGTTTTCTTCCCATATTCTTCTTCTTTTTTTATTCTCCCTCGAGATCTTCTACCTCTCGTTGGAACATCCACCAATTTCTACCCATATTTATCACTTGGCCCTTAATTTTTTATTTTATTTAATCCTCTTTCATGTTTTCTTCAATCTTTATATATATATATATATATATATATATATATTAAAATTACTATTAGATTTTGGGATTATTTTAAGTAAGATGAGGGACATAGTTTGTTTCAGTAATTTGTTTCCTGAGTCTTTGTTTATATTTGGTTTATATAATGTTATATATAAAATATATTCATAAATATCCAATATAAACTCTAGTTTTCACTAGTTTTCTACTCATTTTTCTTCGCCTCAACCAAAAAACGTCCCTTACCTGATCCTACATCTCACTTGAAGCCATGTAAGAGAATAATTTGACTTATTTTATCATCTTAATTATGACTTTATGTTTTTATGAATATATATATATATATATCTAGTTTCTTCTCCAAATCCTAACATATTTTTTTTCTAAATGTCTCTTTGAAAATGTAAAACTCCTGAAACAGTGTTACTTTTTCCTCGACATCAACATGAAATCCCCTTTTTCTTCTATGGTTTCAATTTCATGGATTATATATATGAATATAATTTTATATGGCTATCAATCCAAACTTGGTTATGGGTTTTTTGATTCTAATTGATGATCATTTGTTTTTAAATAATGTTCATAAAAAATGTAATACATGAAAGGGTTTTATTTTATTCTATTTCAATATGAAAGACCCTTCTTTACAATTTACGTATATATGGTTATGTACAAACTTATATATATATATATATATATATAAGTTTTATTATGTAACAAATTTGAGTTTTGTTTTCATAAATCCTATTTTTATTGATTAAATTATGTTTTTGAAGGTTAAAACAGTTACAAGAATTTATTAAACCTTGTTTCATGTTGTGAAAATCCCAAGTATACACCTTTTTTATATAGGGTTTTATATTTATTAAAACCCACTTATACAAATAGACGTATTTCAATTTTGATTTATCTAGTTTTAAATAATTCTATCTATGTTTTTAAATTGTATAATTTTTTTCATTCTCAGGCACAAAATATATATGTATATTCATAATCACATGTGATTAATTAATTTACATTTTATACATGAAAACCTCACATGAAATAATTATTTTAAATATATACATTGTATTCCCACTTTTTAGAAGAAATTCCTTTAATTCGGTAAGGTTATTTTTAATCTATTTTGATATAATTAGCAGGGCACGGGTTTAACCAAGTATATCAAAGTCAAAACATGTAAACCATGTCAAGAAAAGGTTTAAATGCATGAGTTATTTTTTATGTGACTACCCATTATTTTATTTGTACTATCTCTTACCACTTGTGAAAACTTTTGTCATTTTATTCCATGCATGTCACTAAAGCAGCCATAACCTAAAACCAACAAATCCTGTCCTTTTTAAATTTATTGTATAATTCATTTAGTAAGAAGTATGTATGAAGAAGATTATGGATTAAGAGTGTAAGTTCCATTTTAGTATTGGAAACTATGGAAATAATACCATAATAAGATATATGAGGAATGTATTGAACTTAAATGATGTGACAGGTGCGCAGGGAATTATACAGTGCTATAATGCATTGGGTAAAGTGATTAATCTCACGATTTAAGTGAAATGATGCATCAAGATGACACTATATTTGTCCACAACTATGTGTAGTAGTTGACCCCAATTATGTTGGGATTTTATTGGTATGGTATTTCCACAAGGTCTTGATTTTTTTTGGAATTATACATTCCCTCATTATGTACTACTATATAACCAACCTAGGGATTAATCAATTGTAAGAATATTCCTTTAGGAGGGAACTATTATGATAATATTGATAAAATGCATATGGAATGATTAAGAATGTAAATGTTAAGTTATACATGGAAAGATTAATTTTTATGTTACATCTATCAATCCATTAATTGCATATGAATTTTTAAGGTAATCATGACTTTGTTACTTATGAAGATTTATGAAAGTGGTAAATTTATGTGTTAATGTGTACATACAAATTTTCATGCCTCCTTTAAAATTGGTTTGATTATTTAAGGGTTATGAAAGTTTTCATACATTTTTGTACATGTACGCATACTCTAATTTATGTTTTACCTATATTTTTAAAATAAACACATATGATTATTATGTATGATGTTTTTTCTGAAAATATTATCAAGTAATATTTAAAAACAGATGATAACATGGCTCAAAAAAATGTTTTCTGATTATATCAAAATTCATTGATTTAAAAAGTATTTTCTTAAAATTGTTTTAAAACCCATTAATGGGAATTATTATGCTCACCCTACATTTTCAATTTATTTTACTAGGTTTAGTAGATTATTCCATGCTTTATCTCTCTTATGTGACAACAGAATTATGAAACTTAAATTGGCCATGTTTTTGGAAGAAGTGTATCATTAGAATCTAGTTCATCAGAACGTAAACCGAAACGATCCTATGTATTGGACTAGGATGTGTAATTTTTGTGTAAATTTTTGAATGAAAAAAATTACACACCATATTTCAGGCACCGATTCTAGGATTTTTGTTTTGGGGTCGTTACACTAAGCATAGCTCCCATGGGCTTAGGGTCTTACAATGTAAACATAATTGAAATCATGAATCTCCACCTGCTAGGGTAATATTAGTATGTAATATGTAAAGATTCGATTGATATAAATATCCCTAATTCAATCGCACCGACTGTAGGGACTGTCTCAAGGTCAAGATAAAACTATGATAACACTGATTCTTAATATAACAAGGATACGTAGGATGTCTCCAGGCGACATGAGCTCAAATATCTAATGCCTATGTTCCCACACATATTTCCATTATGTATGGTGTTAAACTACATAGGTTTTATACAATATATGGGTTTTGTACATACAATAACCATGATACGTAGGATGCCTCGTATTTGATCAACCCCCATCTTCAGGATTTTAACCTCCTCCCTACATGACCAAAAATTCTAAAGTGATCGTATACATGGATTCATCATATATATAGCAATTCACTATTGAGAAATAGATGATGAACCTCACGTACATACAAATGGATTCAATAATGATATTTCACATTCATTTTTATATAAAGGATACTCCAAATTTAATTATTTTATTATATAAACCAATCCCGTATCCGGATAAGAAAGAGATTTCTGAATATTTCTCAAATCTATAAGAGAGTTCTAGGGTATTAAAAAATTATCCTAAAATTCAGTGAGGAGATAAACCTCCCATCATATCGACTAATGCGAGTCCCTAAGCATTATTGTGTTTGAAGTCCCAATTGACCACCAACCATTACAATGTAGGTCCATACCTAGTAGTGGATGAGGGGGTTATTGGTATTTCCATTAAAAATAAAAATGGTGACCTGAGGTTATTAGTTGTACATGTGTGTTATTTATCTCTATATGTACCATCATCAAATCATCAACATTAAGATCCAATCAACAAAATTGGTTATTTGAATTATGTGATTTTAGTGACTTTTTATTTTTTAGGCAACAATTGATTTACCCCTATTAATAGTGGTATACTTTCTCCTAGGAATAATAATATTTAACTTCTCAAAATTTTATTTTCCACTAAAAAACCTCTATTTTGTGATCCTTATAAATTAAATACGCATGTTTATATACAAAAACCTTTTATTATAATATATTATAAAAACAATAAACCACCTATTCTTTTTGACAATGAAAAAAATCATTACAGAAGTTTATGATTAATTTTTTTTGAATCCAAATATAATACATATTCTTTACAACCATAAGTCCTTATAAAATAAAATTTGGGATGCTTTCAAATTCATATCTCATATGGTGTCTTTATGATTACCTTAGATGGAAGATGGTTTGTTGTGATAAATATTAGTTCTAGAGAATATCCCAAAAATAATATAAGAAGGTCACAACAACTCATCATCAATTGAACTATTCCCCATTATGGTTTGATTCCCTCTCTCAGATACACTATTTTATAATGGTGTTCCATTATGATTTTCTTGTGAAACAATTCTACACACTCTATGAGGGTTAGTATTTTTTTGGATAAAGTATTCACTACCACAATTTGATTAAAGTATCTAAAACATTTTACCTGATTAATTCTATACATTATTTTTTTAATTCATTAAACAATTTAATTGTTTTAAAATTGTTCCTAATATGAATCACAAAACCATATTAAACTATGTTCTCAGTAATGGTTATGAAGTTCCTAAAAACACTTCTTGATAATGTGTTCATTGGTCAACACATTTCACTATGTTTTATGTATAATAACTCAATAAATTTCTCACCCTTCACACTAAAAGTGATTTGGTCATTTTTTAAAATAATAAATATTTATATTTACTAAATTATTCATAATCAAAATATGGAATCCTTTATTTACTATACTCCCCAATATTCTTTCTAAATAGATTTTGTACTTTCTAGTTTATTTTTTAGGCTGGTTATAGGTGTGTGGGAGACCTAAAAATGAAATGGGGTAGGATGGTGATATTTTTATAGTATAAATAATCTATATAATCTAATACATTTAATTGGTGGGGTCTATAGAATTTGATGCATTGTTGTAGATCACAATATATTATCATTTGGAATCCATTTGCGCACCAGAGGGATTCTTGGACATAACTGGTTCTACCTAGTAGCCATCGGCCAACCATTGGTGGCACTGGAAAGATAGTGGTGTGTTCTGGATCCCAGTAAGGCCACCATGATTATACATGTTAGTTAAAAGACTAAAATTTATCCCTTTTTAAATTCTCTTAGTTTTTCCTCAACCCTTAAGAACCATGGATCTCTCAACTGGTGATTTTGGACTCTATTTACCCCTTTTAACTCATCCATTTTATACACGAACAATAGATCGATTAAACTTTTCCAATATCGTGAGTTATTCATCAATCCAAATAAATACCCTTCTCATATCCTTGGTCAGACCCAACTATATCTTAGAAGTTTTGATTATATATAGACGTTTTTGACATGGTTTGACTAGGGTTTTATCGATTTTTGATATTATTGGATTCCCAATTAAGGGAATTTTCATTTTTTTCATCAATCATACCTAGATCATTTTTGGATGTAGATCTTCTCTGTTTTGATTAACCTTGAACAACCATTAGGATTTTGTTTCTTCCCAACCCTGAGCCTCGGATTTTAAGCCATGTAGATTTGTGATTTTTTGTATGATTTAGTGTTTCTTTTGTACATTGATGGAAATATTAGCCATAAATAATCTTTTTAACTAGGGTTGGAAGATCTTGAAATTATCATTTGTTTTATATGGGTTCTTGGAATGATTTTTGGAATGATTTCATAGCCTTGTGGGTCCTATGTATGGTTCTTAATCACAAGAGGTGTGTGTATTCCTAAGGCTTGTTGTTGGTTTACATGAACATGGGTTTTCATGATTTTGATTCTTTATTGACATGATGTGATTTTTGATCTATTATTTGAAGAGTGTATCATATGTCTTTTTCATCGATCTTTTGCAGTTGAGCATGCATGTCAAAGTTAATGGACTATCCCCTAAGAGGGATGTGTTAGATGAGAGGTATATATGAATTGTACCATCTAGTTAGGGGGGGATGTATTAGAAATTTTTGGAAATTTCCCATCAATGGTATTTGTCAGAAAATATGAACATATTTTTTTATAACATGGAGCCAATTTAGAAAGACCTTGTCACTGAAAACATGACTTAAATATATGAATTTTTGTGATATATTTTTTCTTATCTATTCTCTTTTTACTTTTATGGAATGCACTAGAATATCATAGGAATTTACATTAGGGGTCTTTGGTGGTGTCCTATTGAGTTTTCTACTCACTCGCTACTAGAAAAATATGGCGATCTTATAGATTTCGTGGTTAGGGAATCCGAAAAGGGAGAGAGACCCATGGTGGATGGTGTTATAGGTTTAGAAGGTAATTTTAGGCATTGCATGATGGACCTCATGGTGGATGGTGTTTTTTCTTCATATATAGTGGCTTTAATTTGTATATATATATTCATCTTGTGGGGACCCCATTTTCATATTTTTGGTATATGTGTTGACAAGAAATACTAATTCAACATGTATTGGTACATAATGAGTATTCTTGTTTTGTGATAATTATTTATTTAATCATTTTTAGTTGATTTAGTTTTTTATCGATTCCATTACCGTACATTGATGTTTACATGGTATAGAGGGAATAGAATTGCCAGGATTATTCCCTGTCCATATCCACTAGTTGGAAACCTCTTGCATACATGGAGGTGAACATGTGGTCATGTGGTATTCTAAATCATACCTGGTGGTTCCGATCAATGTGTTACAAAATGGTATCAGGGAACCACAATAACTAAATTTTTTAATCTATTTACATTGATTTTAGAGAGGGTAGACATCAGATATTTTATTTCGGAATTAGGTAGGGGAAATATATTTGTGTCTAGCCAGTACCCTATAGTGAACCTATGAGTTAGCATAAAGTTTGAATTAATGTTCCAACTGTTTGAAATTGCCTTTAATTTATATTTACCTTGTGTGATACACATAATTTTTTTCTAATTTATCGGATTTTGTGTACATCCATGCATTATATTTAGTAATGTAGAATAAAATTCTAAATTCATGATACTTTCAATAGGTAGAAACCAAATAATTAAATGCATATTAAAATTATAATATGTGATCTTGAAAAATTATTTCTTACATTGTTTTATTTGAGCTACAATATTGTTTGTTTGAGTGTATATATATGATTATTAATAATGTTTTGGTACTAGAGGCTTGATTTTGATAATGGGTAGTTCATAGGGGGTTATGAATTACTATTGTGGGAAGCCTCTTAGGCTGAAAATTTTGGTGAACACTTATTTTTCACCCTTGTTTTTAATCTATTTCCTGGGTCAAAGATGTTATCTATCTCTAAGGATTGATTTGAAATACCAAGAAATGTTTCCTTATAGATATGTTTGACAGCTATTTGAACCAAATATTGCGTTAGAGGAAACAACTGAGCATGATCATTTGGTTCCTCCATTAGGTCATTCTATAGAACTAGCCCAGTAAAGACTATTTCAGCTAGTTCCAATTCAAGGTGGAGGTGCCCACATGGGAGGGCTAATGATGATCAATTAAACTCAAGAATTTTGGCTACATCAACCCCATCATTCAATGAAACTGGAGGCCATTAAGGTTATGACAACTAAATATGATTCATCAATAGTATTTTTGACCCATTGACCTAGAGGTTGAGATTTTTATGATTTTGAACGTTTTTCTTCAATGTTTAGATGGAAGATGGTGGAATGTCATGATGTAGGCTAGTAGACATGAATGGATGACTTGGGTGACATTCAAGGATGTCTTAATCAATGATTTATTTCTAGATTCATTAAATGTTGATCATGCTAGGTGGTTTTTGGATATACAGTTGTAGATGATAATAGTTACCACCTATTTCTCACACTTCATTGAGATAATTTTCTTTTTTATTATTATGGTTGGGAATAAACCTCAAAAACAAGAGATTCTATGTTTAGGTTTTTTTCAAAGAAAAATAGATATGTCATGAACGATGATCTAATAACTTATGATATAGTGATTCATAAGTCACTAATGATGGAAAATGGAATGAAGAAAGAAAGAGCTACATGGCTTCTTCCAACTTCCAATAGACCGATCAATGCTTTCTTTGGAATAGTACCAATCAATTATTATGGCAACAATAAGAGATATTTGGAATATTGAAACCAAGTTGGAAGTCAATAGTTATAGTATATCAGAGGTTTCCTGATTCCCTATGCATGATATGACTTAGCTATTTGTTATAACTGTGAGAGTAAATGACACTTTTTCTAGTACTTTTCTTTTTGCCTCAATACAATTCACTGGTGTGGTGAAACTAGGTATCTGAAGTGGCTCTATGATATGTATTTATAGATGCACATGGAAAGGGAAGGTATATGACCTTGACAACATGTGCGGACCCTAGAAGCATTGTTTAGTTAGTTGACTCATTATAAATTGGGGAATTCTAGAGTGGAGGATCATATGAATTATATTGTTGATCATATTTTAGCTAATGGTAGAGAGGGACCTTGCACGGTGCATGGTATAGTCTTGATTTCTTATACACTCTCTGTTACATTATTTGATACAGGAGCGTGTCATTATTTTATTTTTACCCAAGTGGTTTCTAGATTAGAATCAACAGTTACAAATCCTTTTGAGTATGTTATCAATTAATACATCCTTGGGTAGTAAATGTTTTTACCTCATATTTTCACCGAATTTTCGATGGTGGTTTCTAAATTAAACCATGTTTGGATATTCACAATCCTGGAGATGAAATTTTAAGACATGATCATTATAATCGACTGGTTGAAAAGATTCCTTGTACACATAGATTATTATTGGATATGAGTCACTTTCTTGTTTCCTAAATGGGAGATATTTGTGTTGACCAGTGCATAACATGTATAGGAAAATACATTGGGACCAAAACCTCTCCAAATAGATGTAAATTCATAATAAGTAGATTTTATGATCCTGGTAGTGTAACAGATAGTGAACCCATCATCGTTTTATCTAGTGGAAGCATATACCAATTCTGTGTCAGCTGAACAAACCATATCGATTCCACCATATCTCATGAAACCAGATGAGTTTAAAGAGTTAAAGGTGTTTCTAGTTGATGATGAGTTTTATTGTTTCATCAAATCAATCACATAACCTTGTGGTTCTCTGATGTTATTACTAGATAAGGAAGATGTTAGTCTTCATATTTGTGTGGAGTACTATACATTGAATCAGATCACTATGAAAAAGAAGTACTGGTTTCCAATAATTGATTACTTTTTTGAACAACAGAGGGGATCCACATGGATACTAAATATTGATCTGATTTTTTTTTCTACCATTAGATTCAGGTTAGAGATGAAGAATTTCCAAATATAATGTTTAAGAGCATGTATGGGCTGTATGAGTATCTCATTATGCATTTTGGGATGAATAATTCCTAGGAAGTGCTCATAGAATTTGTGAACATGATATTTCACACATACATAGTCTTTTTCATCATTGTAGTCATTGATAAAATCCTAATATATTCCATGATGATTGAATCACATGTTAGAATCTTTAACATCGTATTGAGTACAATTTAAGCACATCCACTTTACAAAAGCCATGGGTATTTCTCAATTCGATACTAATTCCTTACTTTCCCATGATTCCTTGAAACCTTGTTTATAGCCTACACTAATGGTTTCAAGGGATTTACCCACAGTTTCAAACTGTTGGTGTAAGACAATTTTCTAGTAGTATATGTCAAATGAATCATCTTCTTAACCATGAATGAAAAACATTTATTGTATAAACATGATAAATAAATCATATTTTTTTATGTATCATAAATAATAAAAACATTCCAATTTCATAATTATTTCACTTGGAAGACTCATGTTGTACCTTTGGACCCCATGAGAGTGGGAATGAATCATGGTGCAACCCATATTAATCTGTTCGTTCAAACTGTATAACTATCTTTCAGGATCATGTGTGTATTTGCACATGAATTGTGTTCAACCTATAAATATTGATAGTATAATCACTCAAAAAATATAAATATACAGGAATATAATATAGGCATAGTAAAAAAATATTTAACTTGGTTCACAGTAAAGGTCTACGTCTAAGGTGCACGCACTGATGATGTGTCGATGTTCCGAAATCCACTACATGCATATAATGTTTTCAGCACGATCACTGTATTATATGAACACAACATTTATATTGTTTATGGTATGGTCACTCAACACCTGAGGTGAACTACAACATTTTCGCTTCACACAGTAATTAAAGGAAATATATTCTATGGTTTATATAACTGTAGTTCTCTTTAAGATCATCTTAATGAGAATACATTATTTTCACCTTTATCTACTGATAAATGCACCATGATATGAAATATACAGATCATCTACCTTCTTCAAAATAGATAAACTCGACATCTTATAAACATGGGTTGAGTTTGTATCTTCCTCAAATTGCTTCACTGATGCATTAGAAACAACTATGTCGGACTTCAATCAGCTAAACCATATGACTACATATTCACTGTACTGATGCTTCGTAGAATGAAAGTCTGATCACACCACTTCTTGTATATATTTTTTATGTGACATGTATGGAAGATCAAATTTCTCATGCACATTATATTTTAGGCATGGAATACATACCATAATGTTTCATCTCATTAATAAATAGGGTTTTATCTATTTCACATATTTCACTCTTTAAAGTTCTACAATATACTACTTTAAGGGTCCTATATGCATCACAAAATAATATATGCAAATCTTTATTGTTGCTCAAAATTCATCACATGATAGATACATAACACTAATTATTTGGAATTACCTGACTATTTAATCATAATCAGAATTCATGCATAGATTCATTCATTGTTTTTAATTTATGTAATTATGGATATGTAGATCTTATTATCATTCTCTATGTCTAAAATTATGGATGAGAATCCTCCTATATTTTTTATGATTTTTTATACATGATTATCCTTCATGAATGTGATTTTTCACTTATTATAGATCTAATTCACCACTATTTCACATAATACTAGATAGAGTATCATGGATTAGGAAACCTATTCTTTTATGCAAGAATAGAGAACATAAAGAACTCCTTCTTAGAGTAATATATCAATTTATTATCTTTAAATAATCACTATATTTATTTTAATCCTGGAAATTAAGCATGTAAAAACCAATTATTTTATGAAAAAAAATTTCCAAAAAAAATTATTTCTTTTCCAACTTCTGTTACACACAACAATACAATTTAAATAACCACAATATACTATTAATTTTATTATTAATACATGACCATTATAGACTAGTTGTTAAACTTTGTTGTAGGAATGGGAATAATGGGTTTTTTAAAATTAATTATAATGTATTTATAGAATGAAAATATATTTAAAAATAATTACATAATTTTTAGTAAATTCAAAATATACTTCGAAAATAATGTTTCTCAAAAAATGTTTTTATTTACTTATGTTAACAAGTAATAATATGTTCCACTTTTAGAAATTTATTTGAAAAAATTACTTTATTTTTTTTAATAAACATGTTAAAATTACATTATGATTAATTTTTATGTTTTTCGTAAAATTACAGTTGTTTAATGAATAGTGAAATATGTTGATTTTCTTTCAAAACTGTATTTTAATTTAATGAATTTTCAAGTTACAATTTTTTATAATGGTTTTAAACATAAAATATGTTATATTATATGATAAGTAATCCAATTTAGGTCATTATAATCAATTTCATTATGAATTTTTATATTAAAATTTTATATACTTATGAGAACATTTTCATTATAAAATTGTTTTTTGTCACATCTATGGGGTTAATTTTAAATTATATTCTGAAACATCTATGAATTGAATTTTGAAAAGAGAATTCCATATTATGAATCTGTAAAATTAATAATATATAATATGTTCAACATAATTTTTTTCATGATGAACAGTAAAAATATTAAAAAAAATTATTGCGGTTAAGTTTAAAATGGGTTTTCTAGGGGTTTAAACTAAAAATATAAGAATTAAAGTATACTAAAAATGTAAAAACACAATTTTATGGAAATATTTCAACATTATATATTTTATGGTTCTATAATGATCCATTTTGGGAACTTTATACATGTTTAAAATGTTTTTATACCATTTTCTATTCAAATATTTCAAGTGTGACTCTCCCCCACATATAAATGGGAACACCTGTCCTATTTTATTCAAAATCCCTATGCATTTCCATTGATAAAATTCTAGAAAAATACCTTAATATCCCCCCCCCACATCCTATAATCATAATTTTTATTATTAAACCCTCATAATAAGGATTTTATTTCTAAACTATGGAGGTTTTTTTTGAAAATGTTGAGGGTCAATCATCCTTTATTAAATATAAACAATTAAACATCTTTTAAAAATACCATAAGAGGGAACCCATTAAAATAAAGGGAGAACCCCTTAATGAAATGTGGAATAAAGGTAAAATGGTCCCAAAAGGTAAAGAGGAAGAAAAAATCAAGGACATTACAAGGAAAATCCCCATGGACCCCTCACTAGACAGTGCAATAGTGAGTTCAGTCAAAATGTTGTTCCACCCCATCTTCGAAGAAGTTTCACTATGATATACCAACATAACACAGAAAATAACATCTCTAACTAAAATAATAATATGGGGGAGAGAAAAATTAAAGGATCCAACACACGCTTTCCTCTTTCGACCCGCCCACCCAAAAAAAGCATATGAGAACCGATGAGGTTTAATTCACACCACCCAATCCGACCAGTCCACCAACGTTTTCCCTATCCTGCATAAACCATCCACTCAAATCTTCACCACCATCTATCAAGCAACCCATATCCTCCCAACCAACGAATAATGTCTGAAAATAAATCTATTTCTTGTATTCTAAGAATCACCGCCCTAAGAAGCATTAGGTAGAGTTTATGGGGGAGACACTGGAATGTCTCTTTCCGAAGAGCACCCACTCGAATACCAAACCACAAATAGCGATTCAATCTAGGAAATATGTAATGACCCAAAAATTTATCAATTGATTTTTTACCTTATTTTAATTAAGTTATATGGTATAAAACACTTACATATCACAGATTAAAAAATTCAAACGTCATGAAAATTTAATTAAGTGATATTTATATATAATTAAGAAACCCATAAAGATAGAATAGTAACCTACTATTGGAATAGTAATATAAACATTAGTAATAGTTACCAGACCAATAGAATAGAAAACTAACCTATTAAAAGTTAAATCTAAAATATACATCTTATAAATAAAAATATTATATATAATTATATCATGGTATAAGTAAATAAATGTTTTAAAAGTGAAAAATTAAGTGTTGGGATTTTTGTAAAACACAAATGATTAGTTAAATTTTTTTAATTAACATAATGATATAAAATAAAATTTATTTTCTTAAAATATATTCAAAAATTAATATTTTTCTTTTATAATTATAAGGTACTTTAATGAGACCTTGATTAATTTTTCAGAGTTTCAAAAAATCGTTTATAATATTAAAATCGGTATTTTTTGAATAAATGATGATTTTATTAGAAAATTAAATTTATAATATTTAGAAAATTATTTTCATAAAATGTATTAAATTTTTTAATTCGACCCATCGAAAAAATTTCTGAGTGAATTTTTGGGATATTTCTAAAATAGTTGAATTTTTTGTGAATGGTGAAATATGATAATTTATTATATAAGATAAATAAATGATTTTATTAGTCATTTTTGATGTATGGATGATGTAAGAACCATTATCTATAACTTTTCATACCTATTTACTATATTTATCCTTGATAATAAACAATATTTTTAGTCTAGATCCAAAATAATAATATAGTGAAAATAATAATAAAAAATACCCCCTCTCCCTCCTACAAATACCACAACTCACCACCAATTCTCCAGACACCTTCCAAGCCATTTAATTTTTCTAAATTATACCTAATTACATCTATAAGCCTCTTTCCCAATTGCATGATCTACTGGTCTCAACAATATACCTAACCCATGTTCATTAATGAGGTTCTCAAGGATAAGAAATTCAAGAGGTAAAATGTTCTTTCATTATATTTTAAATTCTTTTCATTCTTATTCTATCCTCACCTATCATGTACAAAGAGCAATAATAAATATGGTATCATATATGTACTATAATATTATTTTTTTAATGAAATATCCATCAATAAACCACTTCTCCACTATTTTTATTCTAAAAATTAAACCATCATCCGTGATGTTTTGGTTCATCACTTTCATGGAGGATGAATTTCATTTTCCATTACTGGTTTCAAGGATGGTCATAAAACCATTATAATGGTTAAAAAATATTGTAAATTTCATGATTAAACCTTATTTATGTTCTTTAACTAACTTTTATATATAATATTAAATAATGAAACAAAACTAGTCTGCGATGATCGAAAACCGACAAAATAATTTAAATGGTTATCATTAACGTTTTATATAATTAATCATCCTCATATATGAAAAAATGATATATAAGACCCTTAAAAAAATTTATGTTCATTAGTAACATATAATTTAACTTTTGGATAATTATATACATTTTACATGAACTTCCATACAGGTATATTGGTGAACCAATCAGGAAAACCAAGAAAACAAATAACCCCAAAATGATGAAATCGAATAGTTTAACTCATCTAAATGGCCATAAAAACATAATAAAATTATAATAAATAAAATATATGTGTGTGGGTTTTTTATTTAAGAATTATTGAATCTAAATTTAATATATAGAACATTAAATTGAATGATTAATTCGGGAAATAGGGTAAGGGGATTTTCTAACCCAACTCATTTTCATTCAGTTATTTCTCTTTCAGGACTAATTTTAGTGTGGATATTCATTGACAGTTCCTAAAATATAATTTCATTGTTCTTACCTCTTATTTTCTCGGCTATACATTTTTTGACTTTTTTATACAAATATAATGAATTTCCAAAAAAAACTATTCTTTCCAAAACACATCTTGACTCCTGTTGAGGTTGTTTCTACTTTATTCAAGATTGATTATTATTATACAAAGGTTAAATTTAATTTCTAATTTTTTAACCCAAAATTTTATCCCTTAATGTGTGTTTTATGAAATCTTTATGAAACCCATTCCTTAACATATTCTATTTTATGGTTATTATTGTCATATGTTCGATGTGGCATTCATGATTATGTAAATGTTTTGATGTGAAGGGTGGGCCCATAATCATATATCCCTCCAATGCTTTGGGTAAAGTAATATATCCCATGAGATAATGTGAAATTTTTATATACATAATGATAGAAATTTTACCAATGATTATTTTATGATTATGCACAAATATTATACATGAACACTTCAGCTAGAAGTAAAGGTAATATAAAACAACTTGATGCTGATGGATTTGAGCTGGTGATTTCTAGAATACCGTGAGCTCCTTTTATTGAACGGACTGAAGGGGTTTCAATGGCCAAGGAAGGTGTAGTTGGGACATCACTTGTGAGTACTGGGACCATTGAAGGGTTTACTGAGCTTGCTGTTCATGATGATTTCTAAACAGTTTCTGAAATTGGGCCCTCTGACCCTACTGTTCAGGCTGGTGTAGCTCCTCTTATCTATGATGAGGTACAACATGCTATACAGAGTAATGAACATATTGTTTTTCAAGACGATGTACATGTTGATGTTGTCTCCCAGTTGCATAATGTTTCTGGGGAATCTCAGGATGTCCCACTGCAAACCGCCACAAAACTGTCAAAAGGGCCAGATAAAGCTGGTTTTGATTTTTTTTTTCTGTGTTAGACTCTATTAACACACCTGAATTTTACTTTCTCAATCTTGAGTGTCTTGAGAGTGTATGTTATAGCTACCGAAATCATGGTAACATACTGCATTATATAGTTGGAGAGGCTATAATGAAGGGATTGAACCCTGATAAAGGCATTGATAATGCCTTCATTGAGTGTGTACATTCTATATATGATGCTGTGCAGAATGAAATTCAGGGTGCACAACAGTAACAGATGGAGGCTGTCCAGAGTGTACAACAGTAGGCTGGTGATAAGGGGGTGTTCAGTTTGCACAGGATGTGGTGGTGGCCGAGGATGAACAGGCTGGTCAGGATGACCATAGGAAGGTATCCGATTCTATGGCTTCCAATCAAGTGGAAGATATTCCATACGAGGCATCATATTTATAGCCAACGAAATGGAAAACAGGGCGTCATCTAGTGCCTTGGGGGGGGGGGATGGAGGTTGGGGATGGCCTATGAAGAGGTGATATATACTATATGCACAGAACATTGTATCTTCCTTTTGGTGTTGTGTTGTCACCTTTTTAGTAGTTCTTGTTTTCCATACGTACCTCTAATTTTATTTAATAAATTTTGGCTTCATGGATCCCTATCCATAGAGGATTTATTTTGGTATGTATGAGTGGTATTTTAACACTAATACATGTTGTTTAATTTTTATGCATTTTCACATTCCATGATCTTGTCTAATGTTTCCCCTCATGATTATCTTGATGCTATTTTGATTATATTATGCGGATGGTGATTATACACAGCCATGTGATATTGATTCATGTCCTTATTTATCCTCTTATTAGGATTTTATCTCACCCCTTTATTTGATGTGTATTCTAAGATTACAACATGTAGTTAGGAGAACATGATATTTATAAGGATATAAAATAATATTTTAAATTTATTTTTTATGATTTTTGTATATAAGTTATGTATGGTCCTAATTTTACAAATAAACTAAAACTTTGGAAGCTATATTGTAACTTTTTTATAATGTTTATATTTAATATTATGTTATAGTTATGTGATAGAAGTAGGGTAACTATAGTTTGTATTAGAGAAAAGTTTTATTTATATTTGAATTTGAATTAGATAACATTAGCGAAAATACATAGTATGAGACTAAGTATGTGTAAGAATATATTAAGCTTGGTTTAAAAAATTTCTAAACATAGGGATCCCACAAGATATCCATTTAGATTTAATTTCAAAATGGAATAAATTATTTATTCATGACTTTTTTACATATGTTTTGTTCAAAAATTTCTATTTGATAAAATTCTGTGATCCTGGAGAAACTAGGGAAACAAACCATGTGAGGTACAAAATTAAGACTACCAGAACAATATTGCCAATTCCTTGGGAGGTGGAGTTCAAAATTTCATGGCGATTCATACCCATCTGTCTCGGGCTATAAAAAAGTACCATAAACAATATTGAACGTCCAACTTCACCTAAGAGGGAGAAAATGGAAATCAAATATTTTATTTAGAAATGGCAACTAGAAATTAGTGGATCTTAAGATACACCCATCATGGAATATTTGTTCAAAACAATGTATAAGTTCTTTTTTATGCTTCACTATTATGAGAATTAGAAGGTGGCATTGGATTCTTTTCTTTTAAATGTAGAGGTTGACCAATGGTGGGAGTTTATTAAGAGAACCAAGTTGAAGGATTCGGTATAAGAGACGGATTGAGAAAATGTTTAGAAAATATTTCATAAAAAGTATTTCCATTGAACTATCCATACAAAGATACAGAGATAATTCATATAGATGAAGAAAAAAATGTGAATCATTCATTTCCTAAGAATAAAATTTCACACAAGGATTTCAAGTTACGGCTCAAGTTTCTTATCAATCATTATATCCAAATAGATAGATTCATTAGTGGTTGAAAACCACACCATTTAAAGTCACTAGTGATATGAGAATTTTTGAGTAATGAGAAAGTTGTTCGATGTGATCTCAAAGGGGAGATGGAGTTTGGAGATTGTTCACATGACTACAGATATTTGAAATGAATGATGGAGTTTTATGTTGGTGGATCAAATGAAAAAGAATAAAATAAAACTCAACCACTCACATGTTAATAATCTAGGGGCAATAATATTAGGAATTTACTCAATGGGATAGGGAATTTCTTTAATTGTGGTAGATAAGGCCATTAACCTCATGAATATCAGAAAGACATGATGTATCCAGCCAATATGATGGAGTAAAAGTGAGCACCAATCATTTTTCAATGCTTCAAATATAGATGGAAAGGGCACTATGAAATCCAGTAATATAAACCTCAACTCCTTTAGGGAAATAAGTGCCAACAACCACTAAAGGCAAAGAAACAAGGGAATGATTATTACATTACAACAACTGAAGTGGATCAAGAAAACAATGCCATATAAGGTAAAATTCATATTCAATAAATAAAGGAAAAAATATTATTTGATTATGGTTTTATGAATTCCATTATATCCTTTACATTTTTTATAACTTTTAAATTGAATCCCCAAAACATTTATGTAGATATATCTATAAAAACAACCAGTGGTGTGATCTTTGAAACCCAAGAGTTGGAATCTTCATATATTGGATTATGTAGGAAGATTCATCTAGCGAATCATGTACTAATTCCACTGGTGGAATTAAATGCTATACTGGGTATGAATTGGTTATCGTTATATAGTGAACAAGTCAACTATCAGTGAAGGGAAATATATTTTCAAATTTATAACCATCTTATAATCCTCTAAAAATTCACGGAAGTCCATGAATCTCCTATGGAAGATCCATCAACAAGGGTGGTGTTGAATCTATATGAAGAAGTATACCTAGATCAAATGGTTTCATAAAAAGAAGGTGACAACATATAGTAAATTCCCATTATGAGGGAATACAATGAAATAATTCTAGAAGAGTTACCCAGACATCCCGTAAATGAATAGTCAGTTTTCTCACCAGAACATTAACCCAAATCCATTCTTATTTCAAAATGATCCCACAGGATGGCCTCGATCAAACTCGAGGAGTAAATTAATCAGTTAGAAGATAATTTGATCAAAGGGTTCATATTCTCTAGTGAATCACCTTGGGGTGAGCTAGTTCTCTTTTTAATGAAAAATGATAGATTAATGTAGTTTTGTATCGATGTTCAAGAGCTTAACTATATCACCCTAAAGGACAAGTATCCTCTAATAAGGATTTATAACTTGGTCTATCAACTATGATGAACTCAACCCATCTCAAAGGTGAATCAAAATTATGGATATTACCAACTAAAGGTGAATAAGGAAGATATTTAGAAGAAATATTTCAGAATAAGGTATTGAAACAATGAGATTATGGTGATTCCCTAAGGAAATACTAATTATCCTATAATCATCATGGATTTGAAGAATATATTATTTAGATACTACCTTGAATTTTTTTTGGTAGTTTTTATATAATATTTTCTCATCTACTCAAAGTGAAAGTAGGAACCTGAGGAACATATAAATATTTTGTTGGAAACGTAAAGGATGGATAAATTGTTCTCCAATTTATTCAAGTGTGACTTTTGAATGAAGAAAGTTACATTCTTGGGACACGTGACCACATGTGATGGAATTTTGGTGGTCCTATTAAAAATAAAGGTAATTCGGGAATGGACTAGACCCACTAGTGTTATAAAAATCCATAATTTTCATGGATTAACAGGGTACAATCGACATTTTTTGATACATTTAACATGATTTTATGGCCCTCTAACTAAGTTAACCAGTAATGGGGTAATGTATGTCTGGAAGGAATAATGTGAAGAAAGACTCATTGAGATAAAAAGAGGATAATCACTGCACTTGAACTCACATTACCAAAAAGTAGAGAATGTTTTGTGATATATACTGATTCTTCAAATAATGTATTGGGGTGTGTACTCATAAAGTGCGAGATATACCTCACAAAAGTTCAAGATCAATTCATAGAATTACCTGAGGCATGATCTGGAGTTAGCAGTTGTGTTCTTCACTTTGAATATCTGAATATCATTATGGTGAGAAATGTGACATATATAATGATCAAAATAGTCTAATTTACATATTCCCATAGAATGAATTCAACATGTTTCAAAGAATATATTTAGAGTTAATCAAGGAATTTGATTTCTCTATTCATTACCATCAAGGAAAAGAAAACAATATAGCTGAGGCCCTTAGACGAAAATAACCTGCCACTCTTTCTATGATGTGAATTGAGAAAAAACCCAATCTTGGTGGATATAAAAAGTTGTGTTTTGGAAATACTAATGGAAAGGAATAAATTTTACCTTTCCCAAATAATTTCACAACCACCTTTCCAAGAGAAGATTAAGGAGGCACAAAAGGATTATCTGGAGTTATAAAAGAAGGTAAATGCAGTGAAGTAAGTAAAACCATATTATTTACACATCGATGATGATGTTATGATTTGATTGATAATGAGGAAATGTTTGAATTCATAACTACAGATAAAGAAGGACCTTCTGGATAATGCACAAGTCTCACCTTTCTCCATCCATCCTGGAAGTACCAAGATGTATTGTGATCTTCAAGAGGACTTATGACAGTAAGAAATGAAGAAGATGATTTCAGAGTATATATCGAGGTGCATGATATGTAATAAATTTAAAGAAGAATGAAAAATGTTCTTGGGTATGATTAAACCATTTCCTATACCCACGTGGAAATGGGAGAATCTCACTGTGAATTTTTTCACTGGTCTCTCGAATACATCTAAAGGAAACAATGCGTTATGGGTTGTGGTGGATCGACTCACCATGTCTTCATACATTATCACTATTCAAAATATTTTTACTTGAACAATTTTCCATGATATATGTGAAGGGAGTGGTGAGGTTTCAAGGGGTACTACTCTTGATCATCTCTGATCATGATCCATGGTTCACATCTAAATTTTGGATAAGTATCCAACTTGGTTTCTCTACTGAATTGAATTTATGCATAGCATATCACCCTCAAACTGATGGCCAATATAAATGTACTATTTAGATACTTGGGGAAATTATAAGATCTTACATAAATGAATTCAAAGGATGTTGGTATAATCTCTCCCAGAGGTTGAGTTCTCATATAATAACACCTTCCAATCAAGTATTCATATGGATCCATATGAATCTCTATATAGAAAGGGATTTATAACTCCAAACTTTTTGATGAAGTTGGTGAACTAAAGATACATGGACATGATATTATGCCAGAGATAACATAGAATGATCAAGCCATCTAATGACACATAAAATCCTCTTCGAGTCGAAAAATAACTATACAGACAACTGTCAAAAGGAGATGGAGTTTGATGTTGGATACAATGTTTTCCTTAGTAAATCACCATGGAAAAGAGTCATATGGTTTGGAAAAAGGGAAGCCTTACCAAAGTTACATTTTCCCATTTTAGAACCTTAAACACATAGGATCTGTGGCCTATAATCTTTCACATCACCAAAATATTGGACAAGATCGTGAAAGTATTCATGTATCACTTCAGAGGATGTACATACTTGACTCATCCCATGTACTAATTTTATAGGTTGTTGAAATAGAGAATGACCTCCTGTAGGAATAGAAGTAAGTGAAGATGTTGGACTGAAGGGAAAAATCCCTATGGAATAGGACAGATCACCTTATCAAAGTGTTATGGATTAATCATAAGTATAAATAGGATACATGTGAAACATAGGAAGAATTGATGGATAAGTACCCACACCTATTTTACCTTAGAATGTAAAATAAAATTTTGAGGATGTAATTTCAATTTTGGGGAAGAATGTAATGACCCAAACATTTTACATACGATTTTCCCTTATTATAATTATGTTATATATTATAAAACACATACATATAATAGATATCCGAATAAATACATAATTTATAATGAAATAATTGATATTTATAGAAATTAAGGAACCTAAAATGTAGAATTGTAATATGACCATTGGAATTGTAATACGACTATTATGAACAGTAACCCATCCAAAAAATTTGTAACATCACCTATACATGTAATAATAAAATTTATAAATATTATAAAAAAAATTGGAGATAATTATATAACGGTATAAGAAAAAAAATGTTTTTATAATTATAAATTAAGTGTTTTTATTTTCATAAATCATAAATTATTAGTTAAAATTGTATAATTAACACAATGATTTAAAAGACATGTTTTTCAAAAAATAGATTAAAAAATTAATGTTTTTTCCATATAAATATATTGCAATTTCATGAGACCATAATTAAATTTTCAGGGTGGCATAGAATCAATTATAATATTAAAATTTGAATTTTTCGAAAAAAAATGGAAATTTTATTCAAAAACTAAATTTCTCATATTTAGAAAATTATTTTCAAAAAAAGGAGTATTGTTTTGAATTATACACATTGAAAAATGGTTAGGGTTTATTTTTGAAATTTTTCTAAAATAGTTGATTTTTTTTTGTGAAATGTGAGATATGATAATGTACGATATAAACTAGATACTTGAATTTTTGAGTCATTGTTAAGGTATCACTGATGTAATCACAATTATCTCAAACTCTCCTTCTATCTTTACAATATTTATTCCATGGGATCAACACTATTGATAGTCTCTAGAAAAAATAAAAAAACAATGAATATAATAATAAAAAATAATCCTATCCTCCACCTATAGGTTATTGGTGTAAATTTATAGATAAAGACACACACACACATCACACACACAGGCTGTTAGAGTAGTAGGTCATAGACCACAAAGGGATAAACCTCCCAACCAGATTTTTTATTTATTACATAATTTACTTGAAGTTCTATTTGAAATGAATCTTACCACATCATTTGAAGGCCTGGACCCGTGGTCTAATTATTCAAGATAGATCATGCACATCCAATGCCTTTTTTGAGTCACAACTTTCTACTCATTCTTCCATGTCTCCCCTACTGCCTGTGAGTAGCACAACCCGCCACGCCATCACTAATCACAGTCCTGATTCGTCAGTCCAGAAGTTCCATAGATGTTCCCACAAGAGTGTCTACCCCCTCCAATAGCCACCTTATCACAGGTCTCACCTCGTTACTCTATAATTCCTACATTCATCACTGCTCGAGAATCTTCATCCTCTACATCACCATCACCTAACATGGAATCCCCCACATAACACCTCATCCCTGTTCCAAGAATTATATCTTCTATACATTTTACCTTATTCCCTTCCCAACCTCTTACCCACGTCGAAGAGCTGCTGGTATAAACAAAATTCCAAACCCAAGGTCCTTAAGATGGTTCTCAAGGAGAAGATATTTAATAGTTAAAATCCTCTTTCATTTTATTTTTATTTATTTTCTTTCTTATTATCTCCTCACCTATCCTACCCAAAGAGGCATGATAAATCCAAAATCTGATATATACTATAATTTTTTTATGTTAATGTAATATACATCATCAAACTGATTATCCTCTCCATTTATTATAAAAATGAAAACATAATTTGTGATGTATTGATTTATCACTTTCATTGATGATGAGATTAATTTAGCATTACATCCTTCACGGCTGGTCATAAAATCATTATAATTGTTAAAAATGTTTTAAATTTTTTCATATAACCTTATTTATGTTATGGAACTAAAATAGATACATAATATTAAATAATAAAACAAAACTAGTTCATGATAATCAAAAAACCACCAAAATATTCTAAATGATTATCATTTATGTTTTATCTAATGAATCATCCTCATATATGAAAAACTATATATAAGAAAATTTAAAATTATTTATGATCATTAATAAAAATAATTCATTTATGAATATTTATTCCTATTTTACACTATCTTCCATACAAGTATAAAAGTGAAATAATCATGAAATCCATGAAAATGAACACTCCTAGAATGACGAAATAGAACTGCATAACTCATATAAATGGTCATAAAAAAATTAATAAAATTATAATAAATCAAATACATGTCAAATAGGTTATTTATATAGTGATTAATGAATCAAATTTTATTATGTATGATATAAAATTTAATAATACATTCATACCATAAGGTAATTGGATTCTGAAACCCAACACCTTTTCTTTGGGTTATTTGTTTTTTCATGTCAAATTTTAGTGTGGATATTCCTTGATTTTTATTGAAATATAATTTTATTGTTATTAACACTTCTTATCTATTTTTACATGTTTTCTACATGGTTTCTGAAAAATATAAATATTTTCTAGAATAACTCTTTCTCAAAAACACATCTTAAATCTTCATGAGATTGTTTCTTATTCAGTCAAGATTGATGTTTCATATACCAAATATGAATTTCATTTCTAATTTAAGAACTAAATACATCATTCATGAATTTATTCTTTAAGAAATCCTTATTAAACCCATTCCTTTCCATTGATTATTTCAGGGTTATAGTTGTTATATATTTAATGGATCTTTCATTATTACATAAATGTGTTGGTGTGACGGGTGGTCATGGAACTATATAGCCTTCAAATTCATTGGGTCATGTGATGTATCAAATGATATAATGTGAAATAATCCTGGAAATGTTGCTATATCTTGTTTACAATGAATCCTTTATGATTATACACATATGTTATGTGTGAACATGATGCAAGCTTTGTTCACAACAAGTGTGATATTTAACCACTAAGACATGATGTTTCATTTTAATGATTTTCCACATTCATTCACTTGGCTAATGTTTCCCCTCATGATTATGATGATTATTATATGATTATTTTATCATGATGATGATTATTCTCACCCATTATATATTGATTTATGTCCTTATTTACCCTCTAACTAAGCTATTAGCTCACCCATTTCTTTGATGTCTATCCTTAAGTGACTACTTGTACTAAAAATAATGTGAGATTTAGAGAAATAAAGAATATTATTTGAAATAAATGTTTATGTTTTATTATGCATAAGTAATTTATTGTTTTATTTTTCTCAAGACACTAAGGCTTTGTATCCTGAATTGTATCACTTTTATGATTTTTATCTTTCAAATGATGTAATTTTTTTGTATGAAATGTAGGTTCCCTATAGTTGGTGTCCGAGCATGGTTTAGTTAATATGGGAGTTAGGATTGTAGAACATTAGTCAAAACCATTAGTATGTGACTATGTATATCTAATCATCCAAGAATATTGTTCCTGTAAAAGTCTAAACATAGGGATATCACAAGATCTCCCTTTATAGTTAATTGCACAGAGGAATAAATTATTTTTTCCTGACTTGTTGACTTATATTTTTTAAAAACCATTTATATTTTAGAAAATGATGAAATCTATGAGAAACCAGGAAAATGGCCCATGTGAGGGACAATTCCATGATTTCCTAGACAACGTCCGCAATTCCTTGGGCGGTGGAGTTCAAAATTTCATGGCGATGCTTACCTAGTTATCTTTTCCTATGAACAATAACCCCAACTATGTGAAATATCTTCCTTCACATAGAACGGATCACCTAGCTATCTGATATTTTATGTGGAAATGACTACTGACATTTAGTGGATCTTCTGATCCACTCTTCATAGAATAGTGGGTAAACTAAATGGAGAAGTTTTTTATGATTCACTATTATGAGAAGAAGAAGGCGAGTATATAGTTTATATAGAGACACCAATAAATTGTTGGAATTTATTAAGAACACCAATCTAATGGATTTAATAGGTGATATGGTGTGGTAAGACTTTATGAAAATATATTTTTTAACAAGTATTTCCCTCAAACTCCTTGTACAAATATCACTATTGGAATTTTATACATTACCAACACTTCACAACCTTTGGTAAAGTCCTGAAAACCGTTGGTGTATAGTATACCAATGGTTCCCTCAACAGTGGCCAAGTAATCCGTGAAACTAGGCCTATACCAACGGTTCTGTGAAAACCGTTGGTATAGGTGTCAAAATAGAAGGTATACCAACGGTTTTCTATGAACCTTTGACATATGTGTGTTGAAGTATAACATATACTGACGGTTTGTGAAACCGTTAGTATATGCGTGTTGCACTTATACCAACGGTTTATAACCGATGGTATAGAATGGATATGGAAAGCCATAAGGCTATACCTATGGTTCTGTCATAACCATTGGTATAAATCTATACCAGTGGTTATAACAAAAACGTTGGTATAGTTATATTATAGAATCTATACCAATAGTTTTGAAAACCGTTGGTATACATTTTCTCTACTCCAAAGCAGCAGGACCCTCTCCCCCCTCTCCAGACCTCGAACAACATAGCTCCACTCCAATACACCTCCCCCTCTCCAGACCTGCAACAACACCAACAAAAAATCCCCATCCAAACTATTAAAAATTTAGAATTCATTCCAGAATATATAAATTTATAAATTTATACATTCAATTGAAATAAATGGTTCCTGATGTGTTCGTGGGAAACATTGGCCAATCTCGACATATGAGATGGGTTACTAGAATAGCCTTCATGTTTTTCATAGACTTTTCAATTAGAATAAGTTGGTATGTGGATAATTGTAATTTGCTCTCCTAGATGTGATGTGAGATGAATCCCCATCTTGGGTAGTGGGTATGAATATTCAATTATGTCTTTGTTATTGGGTTCCCAAAGGGACTTTGGTTTTGTCCTATAACCCACTTTTTGAGGATGGGATTGAGGTGATCCATGGGGCTATATTGGGGTATTTTTTTGAGACTTTTTTCAAGAATCTATGTGTAGCCTTGTTGACCAATTTGTTATATGGCACGCTTGAGTGTTCATAGCTTTCATATGAAATCACTATACGATATTGATTTGTTGTATGTTATTATATAGAATGAACGACCCCTGATTGAGAATTAGAACATGAGTGTTGGTGCATGTTCATGATGGGATGTCGAGACTCATTCCTAATATAATTCATGTTTTTTATATATACTATGACCCATTGTGTTTCAATATACGCCTTGTGAATATTTTATTCTAATAATGTATGACCAATAGACCATATTTTATTTTTTATCCTTTAATTCCAAGAATCTATGTGTAGCCTTATGAAGTGTTTCTGTATGCCAGTTGTTGTTTTCACTTAAAATGTTGTCCATTTCAAACAAAAGTGAGACACTTTGAGTGATACCAGTCACACCATGCCTCGGATTGAGGTGTGGTTGACTCATACCGATAAAAAATGATACATGGATCGTTGTTCTAAAGTATCAACACAATCTGAATGCGTTTGGTCAGTTTTCCATTTTCCAATTGTTGTTTTCACTTAAAATCCCGTCCATTTCAAACAAAAGTGAGACACATTGAGTGGTACCCATCACAGAATTCCTTGGATTGAGTCAAATTTAACTGGTATACTTCACAAATGACCCCTAGATCGTTTTCATAAAGTATCCGAACAATCAGAATGTGTTTGATCTGTTTTTCATATGTTAGTTATTGATTTCACTTAAAATGATGTCCATTTCAAATAAAAGAGAGACACTTTGAGTGATACCAGTCACACTGTTACTCATATTGAGGTGGGGTTGACTATTACACATCACAAATGACCCATGGATAGTTTGGCTAAAGTATCAGCACAATTAGAATACGTTTGGTAGGTTTTTCATATATCAGTTGTTTTGTCTTAAAATGATGTCTATTTTAAACAAAAGTGAGACATTTTGAGTGGTACCAGCCACACATTGCCTCAGATTGAGGCGACGTTGAATCGTACATATCAAAAATGACCCATGGATCGTTTTCCTAAATTATGAACACAATCCGAATGCGTTTGGTTAGTTTTTAATATCCCATTTTTGGTTTTCACTTAAAATGCTATCCATTTCAAACAAAAGTGGGACACTTTGAGTCATAATGGTCACACCATGCCTCTAATTGAGGCGGGGTTGACTGTTAACCTTCAAAAATGATCCATGGATCATTGTTCTAAAGTATCAACACAATCCTAATGAGCTTGGTCAATTTTTCTTATGCCATTTGTTTTTTTCACTTAAAATCCCGCCCATTTAAAATAAATGTGAGACACTTTGAGTGGTACCCCGGCCACACCGTGCCTCGGATTGAGGCGGAGTTTATTTATACACGTCACAAATGACCCATGAAATTTTGTCCTAATGTATCAACAAAATCCGAATGCATTTGATCAGTTTTTCGGTATGTCAGTTGTTGATTTCACTTAAATTTCTGTCCATTTCAAATAAAAGAGAGACACCATGAGTGATACCGTCCACACCATGCCTTGGATTGAGGCAGTTTTGACTCTTACACGTCACAAATTACTCATGTATTGTTTTTCTAAAGTGTCAACTCAATTTGAATACTTTTGTTCAGTTTTATGTGTGTTAGTTGTTTTGACATAAAATTTTTTCCATTTTAAACAAAAGAGCGACACTAAGAGTGATACTGGCCACACCGTGCCTCGGATTGAGGCGAGGTTTACTCTAACACATCAAAAATGACACATAAGTCATTTTCATAATGTATCAAGACAATCAAAAAGCATTTGGTTGGTTTTCCGTATGCAATTTGTTGTTTTTACATAAAATCTGATCTATTTCAAATAAAAGTGAGACATTTTGAGTGGTACCCGG
Source organism: Viscum album (assembly GCA_963277665.1). Lineage (NCBI taxonomy): Eukaryota > Viridiplantae > Streptophyta > Magnoliopsida > Santalales > Viscaceae > Viscum > Viscum album. The sequence goes on along the minus strand of OY728163.1, from coordinate 73,561,172 downwards.
CCACACCATGCCTTAGATTGAGGCGAGGTTGACTCATACACATCACAAATGACCCAGAGATCATTTTCCTAAAGTATCAACACAATCTGAATGTGTTTGGTTGGTTTTCCATTTTCCAGTTGTTGTTTTCACTTAAAATGTTTTCCATTTCAAACAAAAGTGAGACACTTTGAGTGATACTAGGCACACTGTGCCTTAGATTAAAGTGGGGTTGACTCGTACCAATAAAAATAATAATCCATGGATCAATGTGCTAAAGTATCAATACAATTCGAATGCGTTTGGTCAGTTTTCTGTATGCCAATTATTGTTTTCACTTAAAATGTTGTCCATTTCAAATAAAGGTGAGACACTTTGAGTGGTACCGGACACACCATGCCTCGTATTGAGGTAGGGTTGACTCGTACACATCACAAATGACCCATGGATCATTTTCATAAATTATTAATACTACCTGAAAGCGTTTGGTCAGTTTTTCGTATGAAAGTTATTGTATTCACTTAAAATCATTTCCATTTCAAATAAAAGTTAGACATTTTGAGTGGTACAGGCCACACCATGCCTCGATATGATTCACTAACAACATAAAAGGAGTGTCTATGATGAATTAAAATCAAGTTTATTTATATAATCATGACACATGAATTGTAGAATGAAAATAGAAAACAAATCAAACTATAATTATTGGGTTTGTCAAGCCACACACGACACCACCTGGTTTAAGTCAAATAAAAAGATAAAAAACAATAATAGATTCAAAATATTAAAACTAAGTTAATCCTTACTTATTTGAAGTGTAGAACTAAAAAATTGATTTACTTATGATGGATCTACAGGGAGGAAGGAGTTTCGAGCCTGGGTAATGAGAGAGGGATCTAGTTTAGACCAAATCAAAACAAAAAATAAAAAAATAGATGAATAACATTAGGACATAAATATTAGAACAAAATAATTGATTGATTGAAGAGGTTGAAAGAATTTTCAAAGATCGGGGTGTTTTGAAACCAGTACGGGGAGTTCCAAGCCGTCTCCTTGTACACCTCACGAATAATAATTAGGGTGTTTTCGTGTGATTTCAAGTCATTCCGATGTCGTTCGGTATGAATTTGACCGTTAAACATGTGATTTGGCCATTTACAACATGAGGAGTGTGTTTTCGGCCATTGCGGTCACACGAAGCCTCTGATTGACGTTGCTTCTGACCAATAAGTTCACAATTCACCCACCCTTTGTTTTCATCTGATTTCGTGGCATTCCAAGGCCGTTCGGCCGGTTTTGACCACCCCACGCACGCTTTTCAAGCACACTAAACAACTAAAAAAATATTCAGTCGTGCCATGAAAACCGCATGTCCGAATGACATGTCGTCTCCTTGTACATCTCATTAATAAAAATTAGGGTGTTTTTGTGTGATTTCAAGTCATTCTGATGTCTTTCGGTATGCATTTGAGCGTTAAACGTATGTTTTGTCCATTTAAAACATCTAGAGTACGGTTTCAGCCACCGCGGTCAAACGACACCTCTGATTAACTTGCTGTCTATCCAAACATTTCACAATTCACCCACCCTTTTTTTCATCAGATTTCATTGCATTCTGAGGTCGTTCGGCTGGTTTTGATGACCCCACACACGCTTTTCAATCATGCCAAACACCTAAAAACACATATTTAGTCGTGTTGTGCAAATCGTGTGTCCGAATGACGTTCCGTATCCTCATACACCTCACGAATACAAATTAGGGTGTTTTTTGTGATTTCAAGTCATTCTGATGTCGTTCAGTATGCATTTGACTGTTAGATGCATGTTTTGGCCATTTAGGACACGCAGAGTGCGTTTTCAGCCACCGCGGTCACACGACACCTCTAATTGATGTTTCTTCTGGCCGACCATTTCACAATTCACCCACTATTTGTTTTCGTCCGATTTCATCGAATTCTTAGGGTGTTCAGCTGGTTTTGACCACCCCACGCACGCTTTTAAAGCATGCCAAAAACCTAAAAAACACATTTCTAGTCGTTCTATGCAAACCACACATCCAAATTATGTGTCATAATTTCATACACCTCGCGAATAATAATTATGGTGTTTTCGTGTGATTTCAAGTCATTATGATGTCGTTGAATACGTATTTGACTGTAAAACACATGTTTTGGCCATTTACGACATGCAGAGTGCGTTTTCGGCCACCGAAGTCACACACGACCTTTGATTGACTTTCTGTCTAGATGACCATATCACAATTCACCCACCCATTGATTTCATCTGATTTCATGGAATTATGAGGACGTTCAACCAATTTTGACCACCCCACGCATGCTTTTCAAGTGCGCCAAACACCTAACAAACACATATTCAGCTGTGACACACAAACTACATGTCCGAATGACGTGTCGTCTCCTCGTACACCTCATGAAAATAATTAGCATGTTTTCATGTGATTTAAAGTCATTATGATGTCATTCAGCATGCATTTGACCGTTAAACGCATGTTTTGGCCATTTACGACACGCGGAGTGTGTTTTCGGCCACCATGGTCACACGACACCTTCGATTGACATGATGTCTAGCCGAACATTTCAAAATTCACCCACCCTTTGTTGTCATCCAATTTCATGGAATTCCAAGGTTGTTCTAGCAGTTTTGATCACCCCACGCACGCTTTTCAAGCGCACCAAAAACCTAAAAAAGATATATTCAACTGTTCCATGAAAACCGTGCGTCCAAATGATGTGTCGTATCATCATGAACCTCAAAAATTACCCATGGATCGTTGTTTTAAAGTATCAAGACAATCCAAATACGTTTGGTCAGTTTTCCATATTCTATTTGTTTTTACTTAAAATGGTGTCCATTTTAAACAAAAGAGAGACATTTATAGTGATATCGGCCACACCGTGCCTTGTATTGAGGCAAGGTTGTCTTGTACACGTCTCAAATTACCATTGGATAATTTTCCTAAAGTATAAACACAATCCAAATACGTTTGGTCGGTTTTTCGGATGTCAGTTGTAGTTTTCACTTAAAATGTTGTCCATTTCAAACTAAAGTGAGACACTTTGAGTGATACCAGCCACACCGTGTCTCAGATTGAGGCAGAGTTGACCTGTAACCATTAAAAATGACCAATGTATCATTTTACTAAAGTATCAACACAATCAGAATGTGTTTTATTGATTTTCCATATGTTAGTGGTTGTTTTAACATAAAATCGTGTCTATTTCAAAAAAAAATGTGAGACACTTTGAGTGGTACTGAAAACACCATGCCTTGGACAGAACCCCCACCCCATGGACAGCCCCCCATTACCCCAGACAGCCCCCACCCCCAGATAGCCCCCCAGACAGCCCCCCCCCCCCACCTCAGACACCCCCCCCCCCACCGCTAGAAAGCCCCCCACCCCCAGACAACCCTCAACACCACCAAGAACCCCCCCCCCCCCACACCACCCAGACAACCCAACCACCCCCGGACAACCCCCCCTCAACCCGGACACCCCCCCCCCCCCCCCGAACAGCCCCTTCAACCCCCTTGACAGCCCCCCAGAAATCCCCCCAACACCCCGGACAACCCCGCCACCCCCAGCCGGACATCTCCCCCGACCCCCCGGACAGCCCCACCCGGGAAATTCCCCCAACACCCGGGAAAACCCTCCCATCCCCCGTACACCCCCACCCCCGAACAACCCCCCCCCCCCCCAAACCCCCAATCCCAGACAGCCCCCTCCCCCACCACCCCCCCCTGACATCTCCCAACGCCCGTAAATCCCCCTACACCTACCGGACAGCCCCACCCCCACCCCCCGGACAGCCCCCCCCCCCACCCCAAACAACCCCCACCCCCAGACACCCCCTCACCCCTAAAACCCCCACCACCCTGGACTACCCCCCAACCCCCCGGATAGCCCCCCTCACCCCGTACAGCCCCCCCACCCCCACGACAACCCCCTCGTCCCCCGGACAGCCCCCTCACACCCTCATTCCAAGAGGGTTCATTGTCATTTCACATATTCAATCATTTGAAACTACTTTGAAAACATTAAATAATTCAACTCATTTCATTCAAATAAATTTATTTCATTATCTGAATAAAAAACCGAGACAATGTCTCAATTTCACCAATTCCTTTTTTAAATATTCATTGAAAATAAATCTAAATCATTGAATTCAATAATTTATAAATAGTTGAAAGATGTCAAAATTATAGTCATAAAATTCATGACTTGTTAAATTCAATGAGAATAGGATTAAATAATATTTTACAAGGAATTTCAAGGAAAACAATTATAGATACATTGTTAAAAATTTATAAACACATATAAATGAATTCTCAAGTAACAATTAATTACAAGATGAATAAAAATCATAAAAAACACATACTTAGAAAATATGGAATTTAACCACAATGAATCTACGATGTTTCACATTCGATGGAAGGTTAAAGATTTAATTAATTAAATGGATCCGATGGGATGGAGAAAATCTAGGTTAAATCAAAAAAGAAAAAAAATATACACATCAAAATCAAAACACGAAACTAAAATATTAGATGAATAACAATAATAATAAGGTAACACTTAATGATTTTAAGTGTAGAAAGAAGAAAATACCTGATTTGAGATGGATCTGATGGATATTTAGCAGTTCGGATGGGGGAAGTCGAGCGAGAATGACCTTCCGCTGCTGTATATTCACTTCTGTTCATGAATGAGTAGGGGCTAGTAATTGGTGAAAATGTTTCCCAACGATTTTTAAAAACTGTTGGGAAAGAGTGCCTATCCCAACGGTTTATATAGTACCACTGGTAAAATCCCCTAAAAAACAGGCTTTACCCAACGGTTTTGTAGAACTGTTGGTAAAGCCTCCTACAAACAAGCATTTGCCAACGGGTCTCTAGAACTATTGGTAAAGGCTCCTACAAACAGGCCTATACCGATTGTTTTGTTAAACCATTTGTATAGAATCCCTTTCCCAATGGTTTTTGTAAACCTTTGGGATAAAAGCGTAGGGAAAACATCCATTTCTAGTACTGTATGGATTGAGAATTCAAAGAGATAAAAAAATGGGCTGATTTTTTCATATCTTATGAAGAAAATTTAAAAAGGGTTGTACGGTATGGATCCGGTTTGGTTATCAACAGTGATAGAAAAATAGATATATAGTTTATTGGTTTAAAACCACACCATCAAAAGGCACTAGATATTTAATACTTTGGTAGTTATGAAGAATTTGTTTGATGTGCTATCAAAGTAGAGATGGACTTTTGAGAATGGTCCCATGGATATAGAGATAAGAAATAAATGATGGAGTTTCAAGATGGAGGATATAATAAAAAACGTGGAAAGAAAACTCAACCACTCAAATTTCAAAAATATTGGATGAACCATAATTGTAATTTCCTAAATGGGATAGGAAAATGTTTCACGTGTGGGAGAGAAGGCCACAAAAATCATGAATTTTGGAGATACGTGAAGAATCTGAACAATATGATGTAGGAAATGAGTGAACCACCCATGATTCAATGCTTCAAATATAGAGTTAATGGAAACAATGAAGTTGAGTGTGCTAAACCTCGAATAATTGAGGGTTGTTAGTGTCAACATTCACTGAATAAAAATAATTAAGGGAAATATTACACCATCCCTATTACCTAAGTTGAGTAAAAAAATGAAGTCATACAAGTTACACTTTCTATTCACTATAGAATGTAAAGACTCTTATTTGATTCTTGTTCTACGTATTTCTGTATATCTTTAATATTTTTCTAGAACTATTTAACTGAATCCCTGGTACATTTATGTATAGATATTAGTAAAATCACGTGGTGGTGCGGGAATTGCATCCTAAGTGTTGGAATCTTCTCATATTGGATTTTGTGGGAATATTCTTCTAGAAAATCTCATAATACTTACCTTGGTAGAATTTGATGTTATACTGGGAATAGATTGGATATCATTATATAGAGCACATAAAAAATACCCATATAAAGGAATATCATTTCAAATTTCAAACAATCTCATTCTCCTTTACAAATGGAAGGAAGAACATGAATCTCCTTTGGAAAATCTCTCAACAATGTGGGAATTGGTTCCCTATAAAGAAGTATACCATTCCCAAATGGTTGAGTAAAAGGAGGGTATCATCTTGGTGGAAATTCCCAATGTGCGGTAATATAGTTATCTATTTCCCAAAGAGTTACGTATACTTACCCAGATCATGAGGTATATTTCTAAATAGAACTTATACATAAAGACACTCATATTTTAAAATTCCCCTACAGGAAGGCCTTGATCGAACTAGATGAGTTAAAGAAGCATCTGTATGAACATTTTAATAAAGGGTTCATATACAATATTTCATAACCTTGGGGTGATCCAATGATCTTTGTAAATAAAATTTATGGATCAATGTGGCTTTGTATCAATTACAGACAGCATAATATTACCACTATAATGAACAAGTATCCTCGTCCAAGGATTGATGAATTTTTCAATCTACTATGATGATCTCAATACCTCTAAAAGGTAGATCTTCATTTTTGTTACCATCATCTAATGGTCAGTAAGGAATATATTTAGAAGACTAATTTCCTTAAATGTTATGGGATCTATGTGTTTCTAGTGATTATATTCATACTTACAAATTCCCATACAATATTCATACTTTTGATGAATAAAGTCTTTTGATACTACCTAAAACTAAATTTAGTAGCCTTTTATGTTGACATTATTATATAATCCAAGAGTAAGAAGGAACATGAAGAACATATATGTATTGTGCTAGTGACATTAATAACATAGAAATTTTACATCATGTTAGCTAGTGTGACTTTTGAATGTAGAAATCCATATTCTTTGGACACATGGTCACAAGTGAAAGAATTTTTATGGACCCTTAAAAAAAGGAAATTAAAGAATGTCGCAGACCCACTAGTGTTATGATAATCCATAATTTTATATATTATCATGGTACTACAAATTTTTTTTGAGAAATTTATCACTACATTCTAGCCTGATAACTATGTTAACAAAGAGAGGGGTAAAATTTATCCAGATGGAAAAATGTGACGAAAGATTCATGGAACTAAATAAGAGACCTATCCCTACACCTATACTCACATTACCAATAAGTGGAGGAAGTTTTCTTATATATAGTGATTCTTCAATTAACAGATAGGGTTGTGTAGTTATGTAGAATGATAATGTGATAGCATACACATCACGATTGTTGAAGATCCACGAGCAGAATTACCAGAATCATGATCCAGAGTTAGCGGCTATGATATTTTCATTGATGATCTGATGTGGATATCTCTATGGTGATAAGTGTGAAATATATAATAATAAAAACCTATAAATTACAAATGTATATGGAACTAACTCAACATGAATCAAATAAGATGGTTTGAGTTAATCATGTACTATGATTTCTCTATTCCTTATCATCCATTAAAAGAAAAAAAGGAAGGGGATTCTCTTATAAAAAAATAACTTTCTACTCTATCTATGATGATTATTGAGAAAGACCATATATTCTTGGATATTAAAAGGATGGATTTAGAAATAATAATGTTAGGAAATAAATCCAACCTTTTTAAAATGATTTCTGAATTATATGTCCAAGAGAAGATTAAGGAGGCATAAAGGGATGATCTATAGTTATAAAAGAAGTTGAATGCAGTAAAGGAATGAAAGATACATGAGTTACGAGACAATGATGATGGTGTTGTTAGATTTGGAATGAATATATGTTTTCCTTAATCACCTAAGATATTAAAGGATCTATTTGATAATGCAGATCTATCACCTTTATCCATCCATCCTGGACATACTATGATGTTCTATGATCATCAAGAACACTTTTGGTGGGACAACATGAAGAAGGAGATTGTAGAGTTTATATCAATGTTAATCATATGTTAGTATGTAAAAGGAAAATAACATAATTCTATGGGGATGATGAAAACATTTCTTATACCCATGTGGAAATGGGATAATGACACTATGGAGTTTGTTACTTATCTCTTAAAGAAATCCATAGGAAACAACAGAAAATGGGTTGTGGTGTATTGACTCACCAAGACTACCCAATATATCATACTTTAAGAATATTTATCACTTGAAAAACATGGCAAGATATATATGATGGAAGTGGTGAGGCAACATGGGGGTACTACATCTGATCTTCTCTGATCATGATTCAAGGTTGTCATATAAATTTTGGAGACGTCTTCAATGTTCTTAGAGTACTTAATTTAATTTCAGCATGAATTTTCACCCAAAAACAAATGAAAAAACAAAAGGGACTATTCATATACTTGAGGAAATTATAATAGGAATCTTCATAGAATTTAATGGTAGATGGGATAAACATCTTCCATTTGTGGAGTTATTATACAGTAGTAACTTTCACACTATTATTCAGATGGATCCGTATGAAGCCTTATATAGAAAGTGATGTATAAATTTAACCTATAGGGATGAATTTGCAGACCAAAATATAATTTGACCTGATCATGTAAAAGAAAATATAGAGAAGATTAAATCCATCTAGAAACACATATAATCTACTCAGAGTTAGAAAAATAGACATGTTGATAGCTTTCAAAGGGATTTCGAGTTTGATGTTGGATACAAATATTTCCTTTGAATATCAACATAGAGAAGAGTCATGTTGTTTGGAAAGAAAGGGAATCATATCCTAGGGTATATTATCCCCTTTGATATCCTTGATCACATAGGAGAAATGGCCTATTAGATTTAAAATCCACCAAATATAGCCGAATTTCATGATGTGTTCTATGTATCTCTCATGAGAGTGTACATACCTGGCCACTTACATGTACAGAATTCGAAGGTGGTACAAATGGAGAATGACCTTTCATATGAAAAGAAGCAAATGAATATCTTTGACTGAAGCGACAAATTCCTATGCCACTATTCAAATTACCTAGTGAAAGTGTTGTGGAGGAATCATAAGCATGAAGAGGGAACATAGTAATAGAAGGAAGGAATGAAGGAGACGTACCCTCACATGTTTTCACCTTAGTATTTAAAATGAAATTTTGAGGGTGAAATGTCATAATGGGGGAATTATGTGAAAACCCAAAATCTTATCAATGGAGAATTTCCCATCTTATAATTATGTTGTATGGTATAAAACACATAAATTTCATAGAGATACCAATAAATATAACTTAATTAATTAAATAAGTTATATTTATAGAAATTAAGGGACCAATAATGATGGAATAGTAAAATGACCACTGAAAAATTAATATGAGCTTTGGGAGTAGTATCATAGCCAATAGAATTTTAACCCCACATATTAAAGTATTAATAAAATTTAGGTACATTCTATATAAAATAATTATACAATCATATAATTATATCAGTAAATAAATGTTGTAAAATTGATAAATTAAGTGTTGTTAATTTTATAAAACATAAATTATTAGTTATAAATATTGAGTTAATATAATTTTTAAAAGAAAAAATATTTTCATAAAATATATTCATACATTGATATTTTATGTCATATAATTATAAGGTAATTTTATTAGACCTTAATTAAATCTTCAAAGTGTCATAATATTGGTTATAATATTAAAATCTTTATTTTTCGAATAAATGATGAATTATATAAAAATAAAATTTATTATATATAGAAAATTATTTTCATAAAATCAATTCTATTTTTGAATTCCAATCTTTAAAAAATGGTTATGGTGAATTATTTGTATTTTTCTAAAATAGCTGAATTTTTTGTGAATAGTGAAATACGATAATTTACGATATAAGATAAATTAATTAAATTAATATTCATTATTTATGTATGGATTATTTAAGTACCATTATCTAGAAAAATATTTTTTTTATTTACTTTATTTATTCATGGTAATCAACACTATTTATAGTCTTGAGCCAAAATAATTAAATAATGAAAATAATTATAAAAAATACTCCTCTCCACCCCTATAAATTCCACCCCTCAGCACCTCTTATCTTCACAAATTCCAAGCCATTTATCATGTATTAATTAAACCCAATTCCCTTCCCAGTCGTCTTCTCCCAATACAATAGTTTCTGGTTTTATGAAAATACCATACCCAAGTGCCTTAATGAAGTTCTCAAGGAGAAGAAATTCAAGAGGAAAATCATCTTTCGTTTTCTTTTAATTCATTTTCTATATTATTCCCTAATAACATATAATATCCAAAGAGGTATGATAATTATAGTATAACATATATTCTATAATTTAATATTGTAAACGTAATATCCTTCCTTAAACCTCTTCTCCTCTTTTTTTATTCTAAAAATGAAAACATCATTTGTGATGTGCTGATTTATCATTTTCATGGATGATGAGTTTCATTTTCCATTAACCTCTTAAAGGATTTTCATAAATCAAATATAGATGTAAAAAACAATTAAAATGTACATTAAATTTTTTTTATGTTATGTAACTAACATATATACATAATATTAAATAATTAAATAAAACTATCTCATGGTGATTAATAAGCTACCAAAATAATCTAGCAATTATCATTTACAATTTATCTATTGAGTAATCTTCATATTTGAAAAAAATGATATATATGACCATTTTAACTTATTTATGTTTATTAAGAACATATAATTTCAATTTTGGAGAATTCTTCTCATTTTACAAGATCTTCCATATATGCATACAAGTGTACCTATCTTGATAACCAAGAAAAAGAACACTCCTAGAACGATGAAATTGAATAGTATACCTCCTCAAAATAGAACTAAATTAACTTAATAAAATTATAATAAATCAAAAAGAATTGAGAGGTGATGGATTTAGTAATTCATTAATATAATTTTATTATGTAGTATATTAATGTTAATAAATCTTTCAGATAATATGGTAAGAGGATTCTTGAACCCAACTCCATTTCTTTTGGTTATTCATTTTTCATGCAACATTTTAGTGTGGATACTTATTTATTATTGAAATAAAGTAATATAATTATTCTTAACTCTTAATTTCTATAATATATATGTTTTCAACTTGGTTTATGAAAAATATAATGTGTTTCCACAAGAACTCTACTTTACAAAGCACATATTGACTTATCTTGATATTATATCATCTTCACTAAAGATTAATGATTATTATACAAAGTATGATTTTAATTTCATATTTGGGAATGCCCAATTTTATTCATGAATATATTATTTATTAAATACTTATAAAACCCATTCCATTACATGAGTTATTTTGTGGTTATTATTCTTATATGTTCTATGAGGGATGCATGTTATGTAAATCCTATGATGTAACAGGTGGGCCTAGAATTATATATTCGTCTAATGCATTGGGAAATATGATTTTTCTCAAAAGATAATGTGAAATATTGGTGAAAATGATTCTATATCTTTTCACAATAATGATTTTATGATTATGCACATATTTTATGCGTGAAAATGATGCTAGCTTTGTTCAAAACTATTTGTGGTATTTGACCACTAAGACATGATATTTCATTTTTATGCATTTCCACATTCCATGCCTTAATCCAAATATTCCCATAATAATTATGATGATTAACCTATTATTATGTTATTATAATGTTAATTATTATCACCCATGTTATATTGATTCATGTCCTTATTTTTCCCCTTACTAGGCTTTTGCACACCCCTTTTTATGATATGTATCCTCAGGTGACTACAGGTACTAAGGAGAATGTTAGTATTATAAAGATAAAGAAGAATATTTTAAATAAATTATTATGTTTTGTTATTTATAAGTGATTTATGTTCCTATTTTTTCCAAGACACTAGAGCTTTGGATCCTCGACTGTAACGCTTTTATGTTTTTTATCTTTAAAATGATGTAATAGTTATGTATGAAAAGTAAGATTGTTATAAAACCCCATATCAATATATATATATCATGGGATGAATGAATATCATCTAAATAATATCCTCTTACTAGACACTAATTATGGATTCGTAGTAATTTTTGAGGCAAAAAATCAAATGAATGACTCATATAAGAAGTGGAAGCAAGAGAAATCCCCAATGAATAAAATGAAGTCAACTACCACCCTTATCATTCATAGAATAACTGGAGAGAAAATCCTTCCTCAAAACTACATCAAAAAATTCAATATAAGGGTATTCGAAACAAATATAAAATAATAAAATCCTATGAGGGGGATTTTCCACAACTGTATAATGAGGATTCCTCAAAGTCTCTCTTTAAAAAGTGAAATTTAATGGTCCCAAACTTATAGCAGTTTTCAGAAGAAGAATTCTCTTTCTTAACTGAAAGTTATTATTTTATTTCATCATACAAATAAATAAAATATTCTTAAAAAATGATAATATATTAAAAAAATTATAAAATATATTAATTTTTTATGTTGATGGAATGATCTATATGCCTCTCATTTCCATCAAATTTGAAGCAAAAACCATCGATCGTGTGTACGGAGGACAACCACCTCGCTATTTGATATAATTAATTTTCCATAACCACCTATCACATATGGATATTATAAATAATTTAACATTTTTAAATGATATTTATGATATAATTATTCTTATGTCATATTATTATCACATCTTCATTCTTACATTCTAATCCATTGGGAAATGATAACATCGCTCCTGCGTACGTGTGAACTACCACTGCTATGAAGCAATGTGAGATGATTTTTTATTTTATTTTGACATGGATAGTAATAATAATATATTAAATGGATATATATGATATATAAGATGTAATTTTGTTAAAGGTGAATTAATATTTCCCTTTATTACCTTCTATCTGTCCCGAAAATGGAAACAATGTTCATGCATATGTATGATTTACCGTTTCCTTGAATGGTGTAATTAATTTTCTATTTATAAAATTTATGGATTACTATGAAAACATATATAATAAATATGTATTATATTTATAAAACTATGTAGATAATGAATCCATGATCAATGTAAATGGACTGAAAATACAATGAAAAAACATACATAAAAAATGAAGTAGTTATTACATGAAACTTGATTTTAAGAAAGAAATGTTTAATAAAAATTAAATAAAAAGTTATAAGTAAATAATATATCGTATGGTATATATGATTATGGTTCTAGAATAAATTTATAATAATTATTTACTTATTACAGTAGAGGTTTCAACATGTTCGAATAAAGTTGACACTTGATAAAAGTGATTTTTTTCTAACTTTTAGTTCAATTAGACAAATTCCATATTCACCACTTGTTTATTTTGTGCAATGTATATACATAAAAATAATTCATTTTAGTGTTATTATTAGAAAACGTATTTATAATTATATAGACATATATGTTTATTTATTCCATGGAGCTTATGATTCATAGTTTACCAAAGTGGTAAAGGTTTTATGTTATAATCCCATTGTTTATCAGGATTATTTATGGTTAAGTTTATGATGATGAAATATTACATTATATCTCTCAATAAATGTGTGAATTTAATAATACAATATTTATTTCTAGAGAATATATTTCTCCATTTAATTCTATTTTAGTTAATTATTCATGTGACTAAATGAATATTTTTAAATTAAATAGACATTATTTATCTGTTCGGTTGAAAATAATTTTTCTTTCAGGTCCTTGTTTTCAAAAAATGTTTTAAAAAATCTTTTTAATATTTTTTAATTATTTTTTAAATAAATTGTTAAACATTTTTTATTTTAAAAAAATGGTTTAAAATGAATCTTATTTTCCTTTTCTGAATAAGGATCTTTTGAGTTTTTACCAAAAATGTGGAATGAATCTTCATTTTAATGGGCATGACATGAATATTATTTTCAACCATCATAACTGATATACTATTTAAAGCATAATTAACAAGATTAAAATATTATTTTCAAATCAAAAAATGTCTTTAATGTTTTTTAATATTTATGATTTTAAATAACTGTTTTCAAAGTGTAAAGGTTATTTTAATCATGAAAGGATCCAAGTGATATTTTTTAAATCATTTTACTACTATGTTTAAATCCTTTGATGTTAATTAGTAATTATTGAGGATATTATCCAATGATTCCATCCTTATTATTTCTCTAGATTACTGTTTATTAAAAAAAATTTATGAAACCAATTACTTTTTCATGGGTTATTTGATGATAAATTGATGAAATGATTATGAAATTCATTTCTTGTCCATGCGTTATGATGTGATTAAATTTATATAAAACCAGTCTATTTTATGGGGTTTTATATGATGAATGTTTTATAATCTCTTGGAACACAAATATTTTATTTTAAATTTGTGATATGTGGGTCATATATCTCACGTCAATGCATTTTGTAAACATCAACATCTGATGAGATAAATAGGAATGGAATGGGGAGTGAACCTAGTTCAGTAAGATACTTTTTCAACTATGATAGTCATGGGAGTTTAACTTGACTACTATTATGGTTTATATAGTGAACCCACTCTACTACGAGAGTTTTGGTTTGTCCTTTACTACTAATAAAATTATTTTCAATTATTATGTGTATTCCACTAATCAATATCTTATGCCAATGTTATGTTCTCATGGATCATGTTATTTGAATCATTTATGATTCATGTGTTGTGAGCTATCAATATTTATTATATGAATTAATTTTGTGATATAGGGAATGAAGGTATGGTTTTCACCTATTATTATCAAGTTCTCATACCCTTATACTCATCTTATGTTAATATCTTCCTTGTTTCCCTTTATGAAGCATATAAGATAAAAATTTTATTATTTTTTCTTTTCCAAATATTTTAGATAATTTTATTAAGTATTATAGGTCTATAATCGATAATAGTTCTAAAGAACATAGTGAGAGATGATATAGATCTCTTATGACCTATTTTTTATTTATCCATGTTTCTAAAGGAACTAAACCTATACAGTTTTGGCATGGATCATTATGTTATTTAATGAATATTAATATAGAATGACATAATATTTATGTATGAAAAGTGTGGGTAACTATAGTTGGTATCAGATAATGTTTTAGTTCAATAATTAGAAACTAGGATGTGAAAACATTAGTGAGACCCCAATTGATATGATTAGAGATATGTCTAAGGATAAGACTACAAATAATTAGAAGTGTAGGAAAATATACTAGAATGTTGGAGAAGGATATAAAGAATGGTTTCCAATATATTAAATAAATATTTTCATAATATATGTTGATGTGGAAGTAGAACATATATTAATTATGGTAAAAACTTTAAAAGCATTGCATTGGGCTTTAACTCGATCATCACCTGGTGCAACATAATGAGCCTTGCTGTACTCTGGGTTGGACACTATCAGGGGATATTTTGGGCAATTAAAAAACTATTTACAAAGAATTATGAAGGATTTAAATAAAATATGATGATCAATGGCCTAGGAAAAACCAAAGGTTTCGTAGATTTAAAAAACAGTTTCATGATTTTGACATAGTGTAATTTAATTTTCAAGATTACGTGATTTTCCACTATGATTATTTTTTCTCAAACTATAATTTTTTGTTTTGGTAAATGGATGTAACAAGAATGAATCATTTTAATGAAGAATGAGATGGTCAATGAAATGGCTGAATTATTGAGAAACAAAATTTTGTGGGATATGTAATGAAAATTTTTATTCTTATGCTCATAAAACTTTATCAAGTTATTAATTATGATAAACATGAAATTTATCAAAGGAGGGAACACCATTCTGTTGATTCCTTCAGGAAAAGGTATCTACCTTCTTTTTAGTGGTTCCACTAATCCATGAGTTTCTATTAAATGGATCTATAAAATTGAAAATATCTTTTCCAATCTCTATTGTTTAAATCATTAAAATGTCAATTTGGATAAATAAAGTTAAGAAGTAGAATCATATCAGTGGTGTAACCTTATGAAGAATATGATTCATTAATTTGAAATTGACTCCATGAAATTTGATGAGTTTAAGAACTTATTTTTCAATAAGTATATTCCTCCTATTGTTCATACAAAAATGGAGAAGTAATTTCCTGAGTTAAAGCAGAAGGATGATGAATCTTTTTGTCACTATTAGGCCCATTTTACAAGATTTTAAAGGTATGATTCGAGTATTATCATCCAAACTGAATGTAAGGTTGATTTGTAATTCAGTGGCTTAAAACCAAGTATTTTAATGGTGTTTTCTATAAGGGAATTTAGTAGTTATGAAGAAATATTTTGATTTCCTATCAAGGTGGAAGTGGATATTGGAGTTACCATTCAATGTAAGGGGTTTATATTAAAAGAAAGTTGGAATTGAATGGTAACTCTAAAACCATGGAGATAGGTATATGATATTTCCATCATGCTTGATGTGTAGAAGGATATATGGAGGAAATTTTCTTAATAAGTTTGATAAATATTTTTAAGTGTGTAAAGGAATTTTATTGAGTAATAGATTACTGAAGTGATTATAATAAGTTATATATTGATATGAAGAGAGAGAGATATTAAAAAATCCACCACCAACAATCTAGTCTTTTAAATATAAATATTATGGGAATTATTCTATCAAATTACCAAATCTGAAGTTTAATGACAATAATTGAGGTCATGAACCTATTAAATTGATAGAAAAAAGGAAATCTCATGTGATCAGAATTTTTTATGATGTGTGAAATAATTATGTGTAGAAAAGTACACTTACCATACACCCTATAACTTATAATGTATTATTTGAATATATATTAAACCACTATTTTATATATGAATAATTTTACCCTTGTATAAAAATTCCACAACAATGACTAGATATTGAATTAGCAGTTATAACCCCAAATGGTATGATGATCACATCTCAAATAAATGATTCTTCTCTAGATGAAGATTATGGGAATGTTATTCTTGAAAATATTTATGTTTTCTATCTGATTGAATTTGATATTCTATTTGAAATGGATTGAATTTCTCTACATAAATCCTAGAATAATTTTTGAGGAAAAAAAGTCATGTTTGATATTAAAAACCAAAATATGATCATCTATCAGTGTGAAGATAAATACGAACACCCAATGGAGATCAC
Organism: Viscum album; assembly: GCA_963277665.1. NCBI lineage: Eukaryota > Viridiplantae > Streptophyta > Magnoliopsida > Santalales > Viscaceae > Viscum > Viscum album. The sequence goes on along the minus strand of OY728163.1, from coordinate 73,544,123 downwards.
ATCCATCATATTGGTCTTTATTCCAACAAAAAATGGTATATTTTTTAAATGTATGGGTAGACACTCAACATTTATGATATGTTTATTGTGTGGAAGTGTTTTACATCTTTATAGTAGAGTTACCTACTCTTCTTCTGAATCGTGATTTTGGGTTCCAAATAGAACATATACCTGGTGATGAACCTTTTTCAAAGACTACATATAAAATGAACCCAAATGATTTACATGAATTGAAAAATAAAATCTATGATAATATTGGAAAGTGATTTAAAAAGACAAGTGTGTCACCTTTGGTTTCACCTATCATTTTTGTTTGGATGAAATATCGATCAATATGTCTCGGAATTAATTTTTATGAATTTTACATGGTCAAATTAAATAACAAGTATCCTCTACCTTGTATTTAGGATTTATTTGATCAATTATGTGGAGCTCAATACGATTCTAATATTTAATTTCGTACTACAAATCATCAATTTAGGGTTAATAAGGAGGATATACACAAGAAAAAATTTCATAAAAGGTATGGGAACTATGAATATAATGTGATTCCATTTGGTCTTACTGAATATCCCAATAAGTTTATGGACTTAATGAATAGGTCCTAAATAAATTACCTTGATCAGTTTGTGTTCGGATTAAGCGATTATATTATTATCAATTCCAATATCAAGGGATATATTGAAGATCACTTTAGGATTGTGATGAAGACCCTAAGGATTGATAAGTTGTATAAAAACTTTATAAAGTGTGCATTGTTTTACAAATCGACTTATTTTTGGGTCATATAATCTTATGTGTGGTATATCGGTGGATCCATAAATGATGATGGATATTAATTGTTGTCATAGACCAACCACTATGACCATGAAATATAGTTTTCATAATATTAATTGATATTATTGTTTATTTATTTATAATTTATCATGACTATCTAATATATTCACAATTTTTACTCAGAAGGGATCTATGTTCCATTAAACAAACAAATGTGAAGAAAATTTCTAGGAACTGAAATGAAAGTTTGTTACTGAACATATGGTTACACTACCCTTTAGTTGAGAGGTGTTTATAATATTTAATGATGAATTATATAAGAAATTGAGATACATCCTCATGAAGAATTATATAGTTATAGAATATGCCTCATGAAGATTGATGATTCATGAGGAAAATTACACAACTCATGATTTGGAGTTAGATGAGGTAATTTTTTCATTATAGATACGGAGTAGTTATATTTATGGATAAATGTGTGATATATATAATGATAATATTAGATTAATGTATATATAAGAAAATAATTTGTTGAACATGCACAAGAAAATATAGTTCGATCTGTTTAATGATAATGAGTGTGAAACACATTGCTACCCTAGGAAATTGAAAAAAGTGGTTGATTCCTTAAGATGATAGGATCATTCTATAATTTCTATGATAAGTATCCAAAAAGATATATAATTTAAGGATTTGAAAAGGGTGGATCTAGAAATCATGACAGAAGGGGAAGAATCTTATATTTCTCAAATGTGTGTTCAACCATCTATTCATGTGGAGATTAAAGAGGTGAAAAAGAATGATGTAGAGCAATAGAAGAAGAATAAAAATGTTTCTATGTTTTACATTGACTATTATGGAATGATAAGGCTCATGAACCATGTATGTATCCCATCCATAAAATTTTTTAAGATGGAGTGGGTATAGTATTATTCTAGTAATTCATTATTTATTCATCCTAGACGTTCAAAGATGTATAGATATTTGAAAGAGTATTTTTGTTGGGATGGAAAGAAGAGAGGTATTGCAGAGTTTGTAACTTAGTTCTTGGTATATTTCAAATTCTAGTCTAACATAATAATGTCTGTGGGGATTTTACTACTGGAGTTGGTGGCCTAGAACCAACTACTTTGCAATTTATTCATTAATAGAGCCTTATCACATCTTGATTATTCTTCTGCGTGACAATTCATATGATAATGTCATAATGATAGCACTTTCATTAAAGGGTCATAGAAGATCCGTACTATGATGAGAACTCCAAAGTTCCATAAAACTATTCTTTAATATATGTTCTATGGTCGGATGATGTTATTTGAGGGACACAAATAATACAGTCCATTAAGGGTGAGGACACATAAAACTTTGAGGCACCTTCTCATGGTGTGCACCCTTGGTAATATCCAGTAGAATATTAGGAGAATGAGACCTGCTAGTAGGAAATCCACATTTCATAGTGTCATTGGATGTTCCTATCTGTGGATGTGTGTATTGGTCCTTAGACTTCAAGATTATTATTAATGGGTATTACAAATCATGCACATAGATGTATTGATGAAAACTATGACGACACATTGTTCGTAGCGAGGAACGATACATTGGGTTTTTCACGAGTAATACTATATTATTAGATAATGCGAGAAAGGATTTTTCCCTTCTATTCCATAACGTAAGTAGATATATCAGGACCTTTGATGGAATTGATATAGCCTAAGTAAATCTATGGCATTGGTATGTAATGGGAAACTTCAATGTCAGAAAGTCCAAGAAAGAATAATCAAGCACATGGGTTAATGGCACTAGCATGCAACCTGCTTGATTAGAGATATCGAGACAAAGGGATTAAATTACACGGTAAGCATTCGTATGAGGTGACACGTCAATGCGGCGTCAACTTCTTTCTATTGGGTGCCTTGACCTATTTCTAGACAGTAATCTTGGACTTTAGGCAAGCCCGCCTAATGCCAATGAGAAAGAGGCCTAGAGGGTCACACACTATGTGTGTCCATGTATCTCAGTTAAATATTAATTTAACTAGTTGAATATTGATTATTCCAGTCTATGGTTAAATAATTATTTAAGGATGCCTGATCGTATATATTTCGACGCTATTTATTTGAAAGAATATATTTTGGGTGAAATAATATGTTTATTAGCGAGTAATGCAGTAAAATTTATTTAAGAAATAAATAGCCATTACTCAAGGTCTAATAAAGGTGGTGGAGGAAATAAAGAAAAATGGAAAATAAAAGTACACGTTGTGTATATTAAATATACACACCATGTAGTTTTATCTAAAACGAGTACACACTGTGTATTAATGATTACATGCCATGTATTTTTTTCAGTTGAGATTTTGAGGATATAATATTGTTTTTATTAAATGATAATTATTTTAATCAGCGTGGGCACATGTCAAGGAATTAATAATTTTACATGGGGGGTTTTCAATAAGAGTTAATGAAATAAATAAAATGTGTAACACATTTATTTATTGTCATGAATTTGTAACCTTAAACCCGATTATAAATATATTGACAACCCCTACACTTTTCCAAATCGTTGTGCACAACAATTATGGAGAATTCTTTCAATGTCCGAAAGAAATACTTCCTCCAAGAATGCTCTAAAGACTTAGAGAGATCCTCCTACATCGGATCAAGGCGATCGAAGGTGGACATCGCAAGCGAAGGTTCTTCTATGCTAGCACCTAAAGATCCCTTCGGTGACATCCAGAGATATGTGGAGCACTTGTGGATTAGTTCTAGAGGAATATTACACTTAGATTCTACGATGCAATGACAGATCACATCGGATCGTGACCAGAGACATCAATGAAGAAAGAATTCAACCAAGGTAATTCTTGTGAATTAATTAAGTTAATTATAACCAACATATGATGATCTTATCCCTATGGTTCTGGGAATCCCTCTTTTTTTTAGTCTTTCGTTCCATTCTGAAGATATAGAGTTTTATATCGTGACATATCTCGGTTTGAACATTTTTTAACACTAATATTAAAGTTGGGATAACCCACCATCGCACTTCCACTACTCCTGGAACCTACAAGTAGCATCAGAGCGGTAATATCATTGATTATAATTATTTAGTTTTTCATTTCTGAATCACGCATTTAATAATTTAGTTTTTTCAATTAAAGTTAATCTTTCTTTAAATCTAAATCTCGAGATCTGTTCCTCCTCTATCATTTCTCATTCAGCATACAGAAATGACCTTTTCTTTTAATATTTTATTGAAATAAAATAGTGGATCACATCCAAAGGAGCAAAACTGTCCTGGCTGTACAACACGGGAGTACACGCCATGTAGTCTAGGTTCATGCATCAAACTGGTCTTCCAAATTAGGTCCTGTATTAATCCTATCAAATTCTTTTATGACACCGAGTGTTGGCCAGGAATAGGTGGCACATAGTTTTAGGATTTCACATCATGTGGTCCAACAGAACACAACGTGTAGTCCCTTCGGGTTAGGGTTGGACCTTGTACCCCATACATGGCTTGCCCGACTGGAAACCGTGTAACGTGGAAAATACACCGCGTGTATCCCACTGAACATGCCGTGTACTCAGAAAATTTCTGAAGTACATTAACACGCCATGTCCCCGGGCGGGTACTTCAGATAGACGATGATGAAAAGTACACGCCTTGTAGTCGGAACTACATGCCGTATACTCACCCAAATTACGCAGACCTATTAAAATTTATTATTATATTATACAAACCCTTGAGACGTGTACCATGGTGCATGCGTAAAGCTGAGGCACAACACGTGATAGTTGTTTTATATATATGTGTTTAATTTGACATCTTCCTAATGAACGAGAATTCACCGGGTTGCCTCCACGGTATAAGATACATACAAGAATAATTTTAATTTATTTAAAATTATGATGGATGAGAATATCAAGGAAATTCAAAAATGGGGGTTTAAGATAAAAGGATTGATTAATTAAAGATAATTAATTGATTCGAACATGATTTATCTTAAACAACAATGATTAAAGAATTGATTTCTAGTTTTATTTATGAGTAAATATCGTTGCATGTATGGATGATCATGAGCTAGACCAAGACCTTTGTATGTGAATGGTTTATTTTTATTTATTTATTTAAATTAAATTTGTAGGCCTACGATCCTTATCCTCATTAATATGTAGGGCCGGCGAGCCCAAGGGTTATTTTATGTAAAACCCCTTTACCCCTCACCCGTGTGCGAGATAAATGCATATGTAATGGATGGATATCCCAAGCTAGTGGAGGCATCTCAAGTTAGGAGACAAGGAGAAACCAATCCAAGGAGTTACAAAGGTGGATACGTGGAAAGCTGTAAACTTGAACCCGGAAGGTTCAAGGTGTTTCTCCCCTAGGTCTGGTGTTAGTTTATCAACAGATTGATAAAATAACAAATATTAAAAGTTCATTTTCATACCATTTATTTTATTTTTGTCAGTTGCACGGTTTATTTTTTGTGGGTGTGTTGTCACAATCAAACAATTAATGAATTAAATGAGCAAGCAAGATGGAACTAAAATAAAATCGGCTTATACGTAAATATTATCTTAGACATGGTTAATCACTTAAGTATATCCCACATAATATTAAAAATCATGTAATAAATGACAATAAATTGGAAATTTACGTATAAGGATAAAATACATCAAAGAAATATTAAGTCGGTATAGCCTTCCATAATATTGGTTAGAATCAAACTATAGTTCAAAGTGCTTGATCAACCCTAGTTGGGGTGATTTCAATTAATGGGGAAGTCTAATTCAAGGTTTTGGGTTGAATTGACTTGTTCACATCAAGGGTTGACTGCCACAGCAGGACTTGCTGTGACCAAGAGGCAAAGGTTGAGGAAATCCAAAATTAAAGGATTTTAGGATTGGGGAGTCCACTCAGCGGATCAAGGAACTGCGAGTTAATGTAGTTGGAATTTGGAATGCATACATAAAACCCTTCATGTTTCTTGACCAACCGTAGTTGGGGTAATGAACAGGGCAATATGGCTCCTTTCCACTAGAATATTCACGCAATAGAATATTCTGAAGTCAATGGCGACGGCTATTGGATTTTGATAAAATAGTGAGAGAATAATAAGTATTAATTTATTTATTTTTCTCAGTTCTGTAATAAAGTACTAAAACATTGCTCATCCATTAATTTTTACAAACCGCAAGAAAAAGTCTTCAAGCATATCATTGTGAACCATACTCGAGAATGAAAACCTTCTCACCGACACCAATTTCCAAGAGTCGTAGAGGCGTTTACGCATCATCCTTCGCCACGAAAGGAAATTGTATGTGCTAGAAGATCCTATTCTAGTTTCACTTGGAAAGGAGGATAGTGATAAAAAACTATCTCACTACATGAAACACATGGATAATGCCACAGATTTCTAGTGTTTCATGCTATCATCCATGTCTAATGAGATCTTGAAGAAACATGAAAACTTGGATGTGTATAGCATGATGTATCACTATAAGGATATCTACCATGAGAAGGTGAGACAAGAGAGGTATGAGATCTCTTATTCTTTGTTTACAACTATGCTTGGAGAGTCTGCGCTAGCTGGGCTTCATGTAGTCATGCTTATTGGCCACATTGAATGCTTGGACATCTTAGGGATAAAATTCCAGGATGAGTTGCATACAAATCTCATTCTATCATCACTTCCAAATACCTTCTCTATATTTATTGTCAATTTCAACATGAGAAACAATGAGAAGATTCTATCAGAACAACTAACCTTGATTCTCCGAGTAGATAAAGTCATGGGGCCTGACAAACCAGCATTATTTATGGTGAATAGGAAACTGAAGGACCGGGAAAAGGGGCCAAAGACTTATAAACGGTCTAATGCCCCCGAGTTCCATACCTCCAAGAAGGGGATGATCCAGTGGAATGGAAAGGAATGAGAGGTGGTGTGGTTTGCATGTGGAAAGAAAGTCCACTGGAAGAGGAACTACACCCAGATGTGTAGGAAAACTAAAGGTGCATTCATTATTGAGTGTAATATTTCTATTTCTACACATTGGGTATGAGATAAAGCTTGTGGGGCTCACATATGTATTCACATTCAGGAACCAAGTAGCATTAGAAATATTTCTAGAGGAGAGGTGGATCTTCAAGCTGCCAATGGCGTAAGGCTAGCTGCGTTGGTTATTGGCGATTTCCACCTCTCTTTGCTGACTAGGATGATTTTGGTTTTTCATAACTGTTATTATGTGCCTAATGTTACCAAGAACATAACTTATGTATCTTGTTTGGATATGGGTGGATTTATTTTCTAGTTTGAAAATAAGGGTTGTCACTTTTATTAAAACAAAATATTTTATTGTATGGAACATTTAAATAATGCTTTGTATGTATTAAAGTAGGAAAACCAAGTGTTGGCCATCGATAACGAAACAAACTCACATGCCTCATACATCACCCCATTGTGGCCTCACCATCTCGGTCATGTAAACGAGAAGCGCTTGACAAAGATCTTCCAAGATGCTATTTAGAGTATATTGAGCTAAAACCACTTGATAGATTTCATGCTTGTTTACAAGGAAAAATGGCAAAGCCGCCTTTTAGTGGATAGGGTGAAAGGGCCACAGATCTTCTAGGATTGGTACACACGGATTTGTGTGGACCATTTTCAATAGAAGCTAGAGGTGGATATTCTTACTTCATTACTTTTACTGATGATTTAAGTAGACATGGCTATGTATACTTAATGAGGTATAAATTAGATTCCTTAGAGAAATTTAAGGAATTCAAGAATGAAATAGAGAATCCTCTTGGTATGTAGATAATGAAACTTAGATCGGATTAAGGTGGGGAATATCTGAACCTAGAGTTCATTGATCTTCTATGGGAGTCTGGAATTCTATCTCAAATCACTCTTCCTTATACACCACAGTGGGATGATGTTAGTGAAAGGAGGAACCACACCTTGTTGAACATGGTGAGGTCGATGATGAGTCATGTAGATATTCCATTATCCTTTTGGGGATATGCATTACAAACTGCAGCAGACACATTAAACTGAGTACCAACTATGGCGAAAAAAGGAATTCCCTTTGAGCTATGGAATGGAAAGAAACCCATTTTCTCACACACATGTGTATGGGGATGTGAGGCATTTGTGAAGGCCTTCTTAGGCAACAAACTAGCACCCCGGGTCACAAGGTGTATCTTTATAGGATATCCCAAGAAAACTAAAGGATATTACCTATATAAACCTTCAGACAAGAAGGTGATTGTCGCTAGACAAGCCGCCTATCTTGAGAGGGATCACATCCTAAAAAAAGATAGTGGGAGAAATATTGACTTCGATGAAGTGGATGCTCAAGATACACAGGATTTGGTACAAGAAAAAGTTTAACAGGTCCCTGTGGAAGAGGATCTAGAAACACAAGTACTGCATAAGAGCTCAAAAGAGGTAAGGGAACAACGGAGATTTGGTTTCCTAGTCACCGAGGATGGTGAATCATTATTTTTGGACAATGATGAACCTCTCTCCTACGAGGAATCAGTAGAAAGATCAGAAGCTACATGATGGATACAAGCTATGAAATCTGAGATGGATTCCATGTATCAAAACCAAGTCTGGGTTCGGGTCGATGAGCCAATTGATGTAAAGCATATTGGATTCAAATGGGTATTTAAGAGAAAACTGGACATGGAAGGTCAAGTAAGCACCTATAAAGCAAGGCTAGTGGCTAAAGGATTCATACAACATCAAGGAATTGACTATGATGAATTCTTTTCTCCAGTTGCAATGATTAAATCAATAAGATTAATACTTGCCATAGTAGCTTACCATGACTACTATATTTGGAAAATGGATGTCAAAACAGAATTCCTCAATGGGAACCTTGAGGAAGATGTCTATATGACACAACCATAAGGGTTTGTGACACCGGATGACTCCAAACAGGGTTTCAAGTTGCAGAAATCCATATATGGATTAATAAAAGCATCTAATTCATGGAACATTTGATTTGATGAAGCCATAAGGGAATTTTGGTTAATTAAGAATGAATGTGAGCCATGTGTTTATAAGATGTTTAATGGGAATACGATCGTTATCCTAGTAGTATATGTTGATGACATATTACTTATTGGAAATGATGTATAAGTCTTACAGTCAGTTAAGGAATAGTTGAACAAGTGTTTCTCCATGAAGGACATGGGTAAAGCAGCCTACATTCTAGGGATCAAGATCATTTGTGATAGATCCAAGAGGATGATTGGACTAAGTCAGAGTATATACATTGACCAGATACTAAAGAGAGTTAGTATGGAACTATCGAAGAGGGGATTGGTTTTAGTGTCACATGGCCTCCAAGTTTCTAAGAAATTTGTCCTCAGTCACAAAAAGAGAAAGAAAGAATGAGTAAGATCCCATAGGCTTCGAAAATAGGATCCATCATGTAAGCCATGTTATGTACCGGGATTGATGTTGTCTATGCACAGATCATGGTAAGAAGATATCAAGAAGTTCTAGGAGAACAACATTAGTCTGCAGTTAAGACTATCCTTAAGTATCTGAGAAGAACTAATGATGTGTTTCGGGTGTATAGAGGAGACGAGGGGCTTGTCATCAGAGGGTATGAAGATGCAGGTTTTCAGATTGATCAGAACAATCTGCAGTCACAATCAGGATATGTTTTCTGTCTCAATGGAGGAGTTGTGAGATTAAAGAGGTCAAAGAAGCTAGTTGTCACCGATTCTATAATGGATTCTGAAGATATAGCGGCTTCTGATGAATCCAAAGAATCCGTCTAGATTAGGAACTTTTTCCTCGATCTTGTTGTGGTGCCTAGCAGTAAAGATCCTATCATGTTGTATTGTGAAAATATTGCAACAGTGGCTCTTGCGAAAGAACCAAGGTCACATTAACATACATAGAACATACTCATAAATTATCACCTCCTGAGGGATTTCTATCAAAGGGGTGAAGTAGTAGTGAGCATAGTGTCCACGGAAGAGAACGTGGAAGACCCCATGACTAAAGACCAATCTCAGCAAAAGCGTTAAAATCATGTGAGATCTAGCGAGTTAATGGTTGTTAACAGTTGTCTCTAGTCCAGGTGGGAGTCTGTTGGAGTTGGTGCCCTAGATCCAACTACTTTGTAATTTATTCATTAATAAAATCTTTATCCCATCTTGACTATTCTTCTGCATGACAATGCATGTGATGATGTCTTAAGGGCAGATGTTGCATTAAAGGGTCATTGTGAATCCATTCTATGATGAGGACCCGGAAGTTCCATAACACTATTCTTCAATATATGATCTATGGCTGGATGACGTTTTTTGAGGGACACAAATAATACAAGCCATTTGGGGTGAGGACTTATAAAACATTGAGGCACCTTCTCATGGTGTGCACCCTTAGTAATATCTCGGAAGATATTATTAGAACAAGACCTGCCAGTAGGAATACCACATTTCACAGTGTTATTGGATGTTCCTATCTGTGGACGTTTGAATAGGTCCATAGACTTTAAGATTATAATTAATGGGTATTACAACTCACACACTTAGATGTATTGATGAAAACTATGACGACACACTGTTCACAACGAGGTAGGATATGTTGGGTGCATCACGAGTAATACCACATTAATAGAGAATGTGAGAAAGGATTTGTCCCTTATATTCCATAACAGAAGTAGATATCTCAAGACCTTTGATGGAATTAATATAGCTTAGGTAAATCCATGTCCATGGTAAGGAATGGTCATGTTCAATTACAGAAAGTCAAAGATAGAATAATCAAGCACATGGGTTGATGGCACTAGCATGCAACATGCTTGATTAGAGATATAGAGACAAAGGGATTGTATTACACGGTAAGTGTTCGTATGAGGTGACACGTCAATGTGGCGTCAACTTCTTTCTATTTGGTTCCTTGACCCTTTTCTAGACAGTAATCTTGCACATTAGAAAATCCCACCTAATTCCAATGAGAAAGAGTACTATAGGGTCATGCACTAAGTGTGTCCATGTATCTTAGATAAATATTAATTTAAAAAGTTGAATAAAGATTATTCCTGACTGTGGTTTAATAATTATTTAAGGATTCCTGATCGCATTTATTTTGACACTATATATTTGAGAGAATATATTGTGGGAGAAATAATATGTTTATTAGCGATTAATGATGTTACATTTATTTAATAAATAAATAGCCATTACACAAGGTCGAAAAGATGTGGTGAAGTAAATAATGAAAAATGGAAAATAAAAGTACACGTCGTGTATATTAAATATACACGCCGTATAGTTTTATGGAAAACGAGTAGACGCTGTGTATTAATGATTACATGCTGTGTAGTTTTTCCAGTCTAGTTTTTGAGGATATAATATTCTTTTTATTAAATGATATTCATTATAATAAGCATGGGCGCATGTCAAGGAATTAATAATTCGACATTGGGGTTTTCAAAAGAGTTAAATAAATAAATAAATTGCGTAACATGTTTATTTATTATCATTACTCTGTAACCTAAAACCCGATTATAAATATCCTCACAACCCCAACACTTTTACCAATCATTGTGCACAACAATTCTGGAGAATTATTTCAAGGCCGAATCAACTACTTCCTCCAAGAATTCTCGCCAGACCGAGAGAGATCATCCTCCATCAGATCAAGGTGATCGAAGGCGGACCTCACAAGTGAAGGTTCTTCCGTGCTAGCACCCGGAGATCCATTTGGTGACGTCCAAAGATACGTAGAGCACATGTGGATCCCCTCTAGATGAATCATACACTTGGATTCTAGAACTCAACGATGGATCACATCAGATCGTGACCGGAGACATCAACAAAAAAAGAATTCCACCAAGGTAATTTTTGTGAATTAATTAAATTAATTATAACCAACATATGTTGATCCTATCTCTATGGTTCCAGGAATCCCACCATTTTCATCCTTCGTTCTTTTCTGAAGATCCGCTATTTTATATCGTGACAGATCTCAGTTTGAACATTGTTTAACGCTACAATTAATTTTTTGGATAACCCACTATCATGCTTCCACTGTGCCCAGAACCTATATTTACAACCATTACTAATACAAGAATGGAAATGGGAAAAAATCACCATCACGTTTGTCACGAGAAACACTAAAACATAAAAAAAAAAATTTTGTATGGGTTGTATTCGACCGCATTATAAAGTCAGAACACTTCATCACTATCAGAGAATATATATCTATGGATCAGATTACAAATATATACATTAAGAAGTGGTAATGTTTCAAGGATTACCACATTTTATTGTATATGATCGAGATACATGGTTTTCCTCAATGTTCTGGAAAAATCTTTAGTAGGATATAGATATAGATTTGAGATTTAATAATTCGTATTTTTATATGAAAGTTGGAAAGTATAATAGACCCATTCAAATCCCATAGGATATTTTGAGATCATTTTATATATATTTTAATCATTTCTATGATCAACACCAGAATTTGGTCAAGTTTTCTTACAACAAAAACTATCACTCAAGTATTCAGATGGATCCTTATAATGAAATATATGAAAAAAACAATACCAAAAAATAGGCTTTTATCAGCACTAAAAATTCCTTAATCAACACTTAAGAAGCATTGTCAATTGACTTTCTATTAGTGGTTCTACCCTTTATAAGTGCGATTTTTTGTGGAGATAAAGTACCCTCTTTTTTAGCGATATTTGAAATGCTGATAAAGTCCCCATTTATCAGCGCTTCAACTAGCGCGGATAAAGCCTTCCAGGTATGGGGCGGTTGTTTATATAATAACACACTAAGAAACCTGCAAAAAAAAATTAACAGTCAACCAAAATAATCAAACCACCAAAACTAACCTACATAGACTAGTAAGAACCTACTAAAAATTAACCACTCATGGTTTATATATACAAAAGAACCACATACATGATGCAAATGATGAAAAAACAAGCAGTGCATAGAAATGTTTCGCAAATAATGCAATATAAATTTAATTGACATCATTTAAAAAAATATATTCACTCATGGTATATACCAAAAAACTATTATATATACATTTTGAACAATGTTTTATAAAATTACATTTACAAATATCCAACAAACATTTAAAAAGAATAAGGTTTCCTCTTTTGATGTTTGTGGTCCCCTCTAAAAAATTTCCTCTAATGGTAATAGTCATCGAAAAAATCCTCTCAACTCAATAAAATGGTTCCACCTATAGAATAAAAAAAATATTATGTTAGAAAAACTAAAAAGAAATAAATTAAACATTATTATAAAGAATACATTATAAAATGTAATTGTTTTATAAAAATGACATGTTTGGAGTCATACTGGTGAAAATGTGTGTTTTATTGAGGTGGGGTTGATTCTTACATTACAAAAATGACTGATGGATCATTTTCCTAAAGTATCAAAACAATCAGAATGCTTTTCCTCAGTTTTCATAATGTAAATTGTTTTTTTTACTAAAATGTTATTTCAAATCGAAAACATGAAATTTGAGTCATATTAGTCGCATCCTGTGTCAGTTTTATGTGAGACTGCTTCATAGACCTCACAAAAGACATAAAAATCACTATCCTTAATTTGAAAGACAATCAGAGCACGTTTTCTTGGTTTTTAGTTAGAGACACATTTTGAGTTAAGATGTCTATTTTAAACCGATTCCAGACACTTTTAGTCATACCGGTCACACCATTCATCCGATTGTGGTGGGGTTGATTCTTATAAATCACAACTGATTCATGGATCCTTTTTCAAAAATATCAAAACAATAAAAATGCTTTTTCTTGGATTTCAGTATGTCAAATGTGTTTTTTTACTTAAATTAATGTCAATTTTAAATAACAAGTCAAATTTTGAGTCATACTAGTGACACAATGAATCAGATTGAGGTGATTCTGATTCATACATGTCCCAACTGACATATGGACCATTTACCTAAAGTATCAATACAATAGGAATGCATTTCCTCAGTTTTCAGTTTTTCAGTTGTGTTTTTTACTAAAATTACATTTCAAACTGAAAAAATGCAATTTGAGTCATACTGGTTGCATCGTGCGTCATTTTGACAAGAGACATCTTCATACATATAAAAATTACTTACTAATCACATTCAGTGATTTGGAACACAATTGAAGATCTTTTAATTGGTTTTTAGTGAGTGGCACGTTTTGAGGTAAAATGTCAATTTTAAACTGATATCGAATAATTTTAGTAATAAAGGTCACATTATTCATTTAATTGAGCTGGGGTTGATTCATACACATCTCAACTGACACATGTATCTTTTTCCTAAAATATCAAAACAATCTAAATTTGTTTTCTTGGTTTTCAGTATGTTTGTTTTGTTTTTTAATTAAATTATTGTTAATTTTAAATAACAAGACACAGCTGAAGTCATACTAGTGAAACTGTGCATCAGAGTGAGGTTTGGTTGATTCCTACACGTAAAAAATGATAGATATATCATTTTCATAATGTATCAAAATAATCGGAAAGCACTTCCATGGTTTTCAGTATGTATGTACTGTTTTGTAGTAAAATGTAATTTCAAACTGAAAACATGAAATTTGAGACATAATGGTCACATTGTGCATCACTTTGACATGGGAGTTCATAATACATGTCACAAAATACATACAAATCACTATCATAAATTTAGATGACTAACAGAGTGTGTTCTCTGGGTTTTTTGTGAGTTACCCGTTTTGAGCTAAAATGTCAATTTTAAACTGATAACAGAAGTCATACCAGACACATCGTTCATCCAATTGAGGTGGGGTTGATTCATACATGTCCAGACTGAAACATAGATACTTTTCCTAAAATTTAAGAACAATTCGAATGTGTTTTCATAGTTTTTAGTATGTCAGTTGTGTTTTTTTTACTTAAATTAATGTCAATTTTAAATAACAAAACACATTTGGGGTCATACCGGTGACATCATACATCAGATGGAGGTGTGGTTTATTCCAACACATCAGAAATGACTGATAGAAAATTTTCCTAAAGTATCAAAACAATAAAAATTAATTTCGTCAGTTTTTAGTCTGTCAGTTGTGTTTTCTTACATAAATGTCACTTCAAACCAAAAACATGAAATTTGAGTCATATCGGTCACATCGTGCATCATTTTGATGTGAGACGGCTTCATACATGTCAAAATGGACTTACGAATCACTATCCTTAATTTGGAAGAAAATCGGAGTGAATTTTATTGGTTTTAAGGGAGTGACATGTTTTTAACTAAAATATAAATTTTAAACTGATAATTGACACATTTAGTCGTACTGGTCACACCGTTCGTCGAATTGAGATGGTGTTGATTTGTAAATGACACAACTAACTCATGTATCTTTTTACTAAAGTATCAGAACAATACGAATGAGTTTTATCAATTTTTAGTATGCCAGTTGTGTTTTTTTACTTGAATTTATGCCAATTTTAAATAACAAGACACATTCAGAGTCATACTAGTGACACCGTGTGTCGGATTGAGGTGCGAATAATTTTTACACGTCATAAATTACTGATAGGTCATAATAATAATGTATCAAAACAAACTGAATGAATTTACATGGTTTTCAGTATATTAGTTTTGTTTTTTTTACTAAAATGCCATTTCAAACTGAAAACATACAATTTGATTCTTACCGGTCGCACTGTGCATCGGTTTGACCTGAGACTGCTTCATACACGTCTAAAACGACAGAAATATCAATGTACATTATTTTTAATACCATCAGAGTATGTTTTCTTAGTTTTTAGTTAGTGACACGTTTTTAACTAAAAAGTCAATTTTACACTCATAGCAGACACTTTTAGTCATATCGGTCACAACGTTTGTCGAATTGACATAGGGATGATTCCTTCACATCACAACTGACTCATGAATCACTGTCCTAATGTATCGAAACATTCCGATTTTTTTCTCTGTTTTTATTATGTAATTTGTGTTTTTTTAAATTAATAAATATCAATTTTAAATAACAAGACACAATTGGAGTCATAACGATGACACTGTCCGTCAGATTGAGGTGCGGTTGATTCCTACATGTCACAAATGAGTAATAAATCATTGTCCTAATGTATCAAAACAATCAAAATTCATTTCCCTGGTTTTGAGAATGTTAGTTGTTTTTTTAATTGAATTAATTTCAATTTTAAATGAATACACATTTGGAGTCCTACTGATGACATTGTTTGTCAGATTGGGGTGTGATTGATTCTTACTCATCACAAATGACTCATGGATCATTGTCCTAAAGTATCAAAACCAATTTTAGGTGATTTTTTTCCTTGAAAATCAATTCACCCTTTCTTTTGAAACCTGAAAAGGAGACCTGACATGCTCCATATGCTAAATTTACCCATTTTAGAAGGATTATGTAAAAACCGTCGATCACTGTACAGTGGACATAGAATAAAATCTTCCTTCTACAACATAATTTAGTCAGCCCAGTGAAGAACCAAATATCATATATTCAGGAAATATGAATGAATATATTATAGTATTTTCTTTACTGGGCCAACTAAAGAGGGGAACTTACAAGGTTACAGGTTGAATTGATGTTTTTGGAGAAAAAACATTCTCATTGTTGAAAATTAGAAGAGTGGATTAATCTCTGGTGCCCATTATGTATCAATATGTCACAACAAACTGAAGGTATGGGAAAACTCCATCTTGATACTCATTATATTTTGTGGTATTTCAACAACACACATACCATGTAAATGAGGACCACCAATTTATTTTAAAAACCCAATCAACATACAATTAATTTAGTATGCAAATAAGGACCACCAATGGCATTGATTTTTTATGGGGCCTTTATCTTGTACAAATCAGAACATTACCGTCAAACAAAGAGAAAGGTAAGGCAGAAACAATTATTAATGTTGAAATTATTTAATAATTTTACCATCTTCATTGTATATTTTTACATTCTTCCATCAGGTATGACACCCATTCATTTCTAATAATATCTATATCGTCTTGTGAATATGATTGTTTTCAGTAGTCAAGGTTGTACTAAAAAAGTATAAATAAAAAATGGATTAATAATTATTTGAAATTAAAAATAAATTATCTTTGAAAATTCCTCTTTAGGGATTCTGGTTTGTTTATGGTATATGATCTCTTTCATAAATTTACAAACATAATAACCAAAAACATTAACGTTGGTTTGTTTCGGGCAATGCAAAAACATTGCGTAAAATTATTAATTTTTTGTATGTGTCTAGATAGTGAAATATTATTATATATACCCTAATGCATATCCAGTCATAGTACTTTTCAGGTTTCTTGTTCTTTTCCCCTAGCCTAATTCAATGATGTAGACGATAATCACACACTGCCCTATCATAATAGAATACTAATTAAAATATAATATAAATTATATAACTGATGTTTAGTTCAAAAATTTTGGATGTAGTATATCAAAAATTGAAAAAATCCATCATTTTTTGTTGGTTTATTGGATATCCATGCATTGAAACCAGAAAAAAATATTTGGAGTATACAAATTGACTGCAATGAGCATCCAATGCTTCCAAAGAACACAATAATGAATAATTTATGAAAGAAATTAAAATATATTTTACATGATTAAACTATAGAGTTTTACCCCTGCATCATTGGTATTATGAAGATTCTGTCATCCGTGATTTTTCTATTAAATGATTTGAGCAGTCCTGACACTACTTCACCATGTTTCTTAGAAGTTATGTCTTATTGTTTTGTAGAGGTGATGTGAGGACTAACACATCCAAACTTTTGTTTAAGGTGAAATCCATTCAATTATATATATATATATATTCCTATGAAAAATATGAAATGAATTTTGTTATATTTATCATAGTATATCATTTTTGGAAAGGAAAATCCTTAAAACATACCACATGTAAACATTTACAACTGAGCCGCCTAAACAATCATAGTTAAGGATTTCAGTTTCACACTCAAAACCAATTATGTACAGATATTACCCTCAATATATATTTTCTTCTAAATCAATTATGTGATTATCACCAACTTTCAACATTTTATCCACATGATCCTTCTATGATGATAATTGTGGATAAAGAACGGGAGGGGTTAAGGTAATTTGGGTAGATAATTTTTATTGGATGGTTGATCCTTGAGATGGTTTTGAATGAGTTTTTCATTTCACTCCCTTCCCTTCATCTATATATAATAACATGCATTGGTTCAGACATTGTTTCATTAAATATTTAAGGATTATCTTGAAAAATAAATTGGAAATTAAGACATCATCGTCGAAATTTTTTTTACAAGATGGGACAACCATGCAATTAATGTACCTATAAATTGTTTGACTATATAAATAACTGAGTCATCAATTGGAACTTGTATCTCTGTACTTAGATCTAGAGATATCGAAATCGATACTCTGACATGATCTATCAGAAGTGGTCTAGTGTGCAACATGTCATTCTGAATATTTAACACTATAGCCCTTGATACAACGCGATGGTTGGGTGTTGATAAATATAAATCACAGTCATTTTCACCATGTAGATTATAAATATAATAAATTTATTAGTGTCTACTATCTATCTGATTCACATTTCACAGAAATTATTATAAGAAAATAGACTACCTCAATTAAGAATTGTTTTTCAGAGAAATAGATTGCCTGAAAACTGATGGGGGTTGGGTGGGATCATCATGCACGTGGTGTTCTTGAGTTGTCTCTTCTCTTCTCCTCTTCACCCCATCAAACATGATATAATCTCTCTCTGGTATTGTAATTATTGTTGAAAAATAGAAAATGTTTCTCTCATCTTTTTCCTTTCCATAGTTTGATCTTCCACTTGTTTTTTTTCTCAAAATATGTTCAGGGTGTCACCCCAAACCCCACACCTCTGATGGGGCTATATGTTTCTGGCTACTTCAAGGCCACTAAAAGTATGTCTACATACAGTTTGGGTGTTGTTGATTATCGGCACTATGTCAGATATAAAATATTTTGGATTAAGTATTCATTGTTATGTAATAGGGATTTAAATAAAAACAAATTTTTATTATGTTATAATTACATATGTTTCCCACACATTTTATGTATTTTAATCTATTATTTTTCCATATTTAGTTACACAAGCCTCCTTCCTTAGAAAATGGTGTGGGATGGAAGTGACTGTGAAATTTGAAATCTTCAAGATGTGTATAAAAAATGAAAATAGTTATTGTGTTGTTTTATATCACCTAAAATTATTAAAGTATATTTAAAATATGTACCAATTTTTTTCAATTGATGTGTACCCAATCTTTGCTTTACTGTAGGGGTACACTGGTTTTGATTCCTGTTGTTTATTTCCATCACTCATTTTTTTTAAAATAAAACACTACTAATAAATGTGAAGAATTCATGTACCGTCAATCAACCTATTACCAGAAACAATGTACTGGAAAAGACTGCTTCGCATGATGGACAGTAAACGCATCCCATGATGCATGGGATATCATTTCTACATAAATAAGAGGTGGGTGTTGTTTTATTTTACGTTCAACATCTTTAAGTTGATATTTTGTTAAAAGAGTGTGAAACCTCTATGAATCCTTCCAATAAACCTTTATACATACTCTTTGAGCAAGTCATCTACCATAAATGAACTCTGTAAGAGATGTTGAAGTGTATGTCAATGATTCATTATTTAATTTTAATTAATTAATAATTTATATCATAATGTTACCATAACTTATCCCCACATTAGTTTCTTTATCTCTACCACAACATGGTTCCATGAAGTTACATCAATCGCCACGCATTTCCGAGTGATAATTCTAATGCAACTACTGAACATGGGCATGTTGGGGTTAAAAAGTTGGCCCCGCTTATTCAATAAAATCCCGTGTTTGATGCCTTTCTCTTTAGACTTAATGATTTTTTCTAATACCATCAAACTAAAATGCTTCTATTTTTTACTACATCACTGGTGTTTCATGTCCTTTCATTTCCTCAGATCCACTATCATCAATATGTTCCTCCGGTAGTGGAGGGATAGCATTTCCATGTGCAGATGATGGTTGTACCTCTGCACTGGGAGAAACAATAAGTTGAGAAACCTGTTGTTTGTCTGCACTGCAAGCAATAGCAGTTTGAGAAACATATAGTTCATGGAGATTTGGAGCATAATCATGTGAAAAAATTCATTATCTTCAAAATTTGTTTAACATTTAAATTGGATAAAATAAAAGTATCAATGAAAAGATATTAACATAAGGAAACAGGTTGAGAAGCCTATTTTTCAACTGCATGGAGAGAAGCAGAAAGTTGGGAAACCTATTGTTATTTGGGATTGGGTGCATAATCATGTAAAAAAGATATCATCTACAAAATTGGTTTACAATTAAATTTAGTTAACATAAAAGTAGAAACCAAAAAATACTAACATAAGGCAATAGGTTGAGAAACATACTGTTCATCTACAGTGCGAGTAACAGTAGGTTGGGAAACCTATTGTGGTTAAGGATTGAGAGCATTATCATGTGTAGAAGTCATTATCTGGAAAAGTTGTTTAACATTTAATTTATATAACATAAAAGAAATAGTTAATATAGATTAACATAATACAACACGATGTATATTAGATTAAAAAATACAACTTGATTACTGAAATCTCTTTTTTTAAATGGTTGATGGTATTTGACCCCTCTATCGACTATCAATATTCTTTCATTGTTGTCTCCTATTTCATAAAAAATGTCTTCTACACTAGGACCACTATGAACTTTTTGCAATGTCCGAATGAAAGGATCATTCTCCATTGAATTTTAATATGAATCTTCAATGGTTTTGGTCGATAAAAGAACAATTGACTAGTTTTGGTATGTAGGATCTGGAATATAAAATACTTGTACTGCTTATGATACCATTATAAATTGTTCGTCTTGGTACCCTTCCTTACTGAAATCAAATTTCACAAATTCCAACTCATCTATTTTAACATCACATCAGCTATTGACCCACATGCTCTGAAAAATTGGCACTCAGAATGTTGTATAATACTACTGCAATATTTTTTGAATAATCCAAAATATGATATATTCACGTAAATTGGATTTATGTCCTCATCACTATAAAAGTGCATCACATATTCCATAAGTGTAACTCCACTATTATTCCTGGTACTGTCATCGTCATGTTCATTAGTATAGAATGTATAACCATTAATTACATATGCATTGTAAGATAGTGCATATACACCTGGTCCTCCGGCTAGCCATCAAAGTCATTCTGAAATTGAGTCTAGATTTTCATTTGACTCCTTAAAAATATGGTCTTCAAACCATACTATAAACTGTTTATTATGTTTATTTGATATCAATTTTCATCCCATGATGGATTTTCAGGCCTAAGAATTTTTTTGGGTTTCAACATATAGGTCAATTCCCAAACTATTATGAAAAAAGTAAAGCTGGGCATGCCCACGATATGTAATATTGATTGTGTAGACCTCCTTTCTATAAATTCATTCACCTTCAAGTCACCCAGTGTGACAAGATTCTGTTAGACTAATACTTTTCATAACAGACAAATATTCGGTAAAAAATTCAACGGCTTCCTCAACAATATATCACTCTGAAAAACAACCCACTGGCCGACATCAATTTTTGACACACCCTTCCAAAATATTTATAGACCATTCAATGGGGTCAATCCATCTAAAGTACATGGGACCAAAGATCCAAATCTCTCTCACCAAGTGAACTATGAAATAAACCATCTTATCAATGAATGTCGGTGGGAAACACATTTCTAATTCACATAATATGATGATAATCTCCCTTTCTATAGTCATAAATTTCACTGGGTCTATAACATTTCTATATATAGCATTGAAGATGTAATAGGGTTTTTTTAATGTATGAAAGAAATTCCTGGGAAACATTCAATGTAAACTTATAAGAATTTGATCTTGCATCAAAACATAGCTGTCATGTGATGTCAAAACTTTTAACTTTAAATTGTGCATTGAAACAATTTACATTATATTCGATGAATAACCCTCTGGATCCTTTACGTCATTAAATAATTTGAAAACCTGATATCTCTCATGCCCGAAAATAGTGAATGTTGTTGGAGGAAGAAATGTACATTTTTCACCCTTCACTAGTGCCAACGCTTCTCGTATTCCCATGTCAACCATGTCCAGCCTAGACTTAATTCCAACCTTTGTTTTACTGGGTACATTTAGCGACGTGTCGATGAAACTATCAAAATTTGTTTTCCAATATGTATAACATCATTAAAATGTCTGACGTACAGACAATTCTTGTATGGTAATTAAAAAAACTAATTTATTTTTTCAACCGGTTTTCGTAAGTTTTTTCAATTACAGTTTACCAAAAAAAGTGTCCATATCTTTTACTTTTTCAAATAGTTGATCACCTTTTATTGGAGATGATGGTGTACATTCTTTTGATCTTTGATCGAATGATGTTGTCCAAGATCAATACTTGTGCCATCATGTAATGACCCGTAAAATTCAAGGGAAATTTTTTCTTAATTTTCTTTAGAATTTTACAAGAGCGCGGTTTCAGACGGAACCTGATTCCGAGGCCCGGAGTGCCCGGAATTAATTTCCGAAGTTTGGCTCGGGTACGTTCAGTGAACGAACGAGCGGGAATTCCTAACTTTTGATCCGGTGCTTGGAATTGAAATCCGAGGGCACCGATGAACTCGCAGCGCTGATATTCGCTTAAGGAGACCTTTTCGGAAGTTGCGTTTGTTGCGGGTTGAAAGTTAGTTTTTGGGTTTTTTTTAGTTTAAGTTAAATAAAATTTCTGAAGGGAAAATTTTATTTTAACTAGATAAATCCTACCAAAGGGAGTTGGGAGTGGGACCCACAACCACTTAACCTCCCTTGGGAGGATTAAGTGTGGTGGGGCCCACACGAACCCCAACTCCTCAAATTCTCTCAAAACCTCCCCTTTAACCCATTTCAATTAATGTTTACAACTTGGCTTAATTAATTGAAGAGGGTTAATTTAAATTTCAAACCTTTGAAATTCTAAGAGGAGGGTTGTGTAATAAAATAAGCTTAAGCTTATTTTATTTTGTTGGGTTGGTTTCCTTTGTTCTTGGAGAGGTTGAGAGCTTTTCTTCCTTCTTCATGTTCCGACGAAGAACACTCAAGCTCTGACGAAGAACGCCGCCTCTCTTCTTCGTCTTCCATGTCAACGAGAGGGAACGCCGCTTACTCCTCGGACCTTCTTCGTCGGCATACGAAGATTCGCCAACGACGTATCTCTTCGGGCGTATCTCTTCGTCAACGGATTTGACGAACGATGACCGCGACGCCCGACCTCCGCGACGTTGTCTTCCGTGGGACGTTGTCAAATCTTTGAACCTATACCCGAGGTAGGGGTTGTTGATTTATTGTT
Source organism: Viscum album (assembly GCA_963277665.1). Taxonomy (NCBI): domain Eukaryota; kingdom Viridiplantae; phylum Streptophyta; class Magnoliopsida; order Santalales; family Viscaceae; genus Viscum; species Viscum album. The sequence continues at coordinate 73,520,911 of OY728163.1, read as the reverse complement.
TAATTATTCCATTCTTGATCGTGGATCTAGCATGTCTAACGTGAGGCAATTGAATATTTTAAGTTGTGTTATTATTTAACGTGAGGGGGGCCGGACCACATGAACACGGCCGAACCCCCTCCATCGTTCTTGTTGTTTTACCTTGCGGGTGGAAACAAGGTGGTGTGGTGCCGACGCACCACGTGGTTAATCGTGAGGTTATTTTACGCGACGCCGTCGCGCGCGCGCCATGGAAGAATCATTATGAACGCGACACCGTCGCGCCGCGTTGAAAGAAATCAAGGTGCGGCAGAGGGGCACGGTGTCGTCGCACCGTGCCGGACGACGAACACCGCGGCCGGTTCCGGGCCGCGGCGGAACGAGGAGACCGGCGGCCGGGCCGCCGGCGTCGGAAGCCGAAGAGGGGACCGGATTTTCCGGTCCCGTTGGAGAAAACCGGCCGGCCAACTGGCCGGCCGGATGGTAATATTCCGGGGGAAATTAATCCCCCGGCCAGCAATCAAAACCCCCTCTTTATGAGGGGGGCGGTTTCCATGAAGGGGGGGGGGGGGGGGGCAGCAGCCCCCCGGTTTTTCTCCAAGCCGGCCCCCACGTGGGGGCCGTTTTTTTCTGCAAAGGGCGCGGCTATGCCGCGCCGCCCCTTCCAATCAGTGGGGGAATTGATTCCCCCCACGCTGCCTCCGTGCGGCGCCAAGCCGCCGCGGCCGCCGCGCCACCGGCCGGCCGGCCGGGCCGGGTCGGACCCGGTTCGGGTCGTCCCGGTTCGGGCCGACCCAGGGGGGGTCGGGCCGGGTCGACCCGGAGCCGGACCCCCCGTTTCGAATCAGATTCGGTCTTTTGGCCATATCTTGAGCCACGGACCTCCGATTGACGAACCGTCTGCGGTAACGCGATCCTTGGATCGAGACGGTCGTTTCGGAATATCGCACTCAAGGTTTCGGATTACTTTGAGTTCGGCCGGGTTGGTTCGTTCACGAAACCAACCGGGCCTTCGGAGCGGAAACGCTCATATCTTGAGCTACGGACGTCCGATTGACGTGCCGTCAGCCGTGTTGTGTTTCTCTTAGTGAGACAGATCTTTTGGAATACTCCGCCTGAGGTTTGGACGCAGGTGGAGTATGGTCGGGTTGGTTTTGCCTTAAAAACCAACCGGGCCCCGGGGACGAAAATGTCAATAACTCTCAGACCGGGCGTTCGATCAACGCGCCGTCTGTTGCGTTGAGTTCCTGTTGACGATACAGAACTGTTTGATACATCAACTCTAGACTTTGTGTCAGTTGATGTATCAGCCTCTCGGCTCGTGGAGCGGACCCTCCGAACGAGCTTGCTATGTGCGGGAACCCTAGTGTTGGCTGCGACTGTTACTGTGACTACTACTGCTGCTACTGCTACTGTGACTGCGACGACGACAGTACAGAGATCCTGTGTGGATTCGACGACGACGACTACAGCACTCAGCGATCCTGCGTGGATCAGTGCAACAGGTCCTGTGTGGGCCCGATCTTGTGTGGATTCGACGACGACGACTACAGCACTCAGCGATCCTGCATGGATCAGTGCTACAGGTCCTGTGTGGGCCCGATCCTGTGTGGGTCCGATCCTGTGTGGGTCCTTGCGCTCAGCGGTCATGTGTGAACCAGCGCCTACAGGTCCTGTGTGGGCCCGATCCTATGTGGGTCTTTTGCGGGGGTTAGTTACCTATCGATCTTTCGTGGGTCCGACGACTTAGATGGATCAGTGATCATCTTTATCGTATTTTGAAGAAGTATACCTGTGTGAGCTGAAACCTATTGCTTTCCTGTGTGGATTGTGTTGTGCAATCCTGTGTGGATTACGTTTCTCTTTCCTGTGTGGATTGTGTTGTGCAATCCTGTGAGGATTACGTTTTGCTTTCCTGTGTGGAATACGTTTACTTTCCTGTGTGGACTGAGTTGTACTTGTGCTCGGAGGATGGAGCGTATTTGAAATTCATGACTTAGGTATATGTATGGGCATATACCTAAGCAATGTCGGTTGTTACTTCGTGATTGTTCCTTTATTCGTGGTTTATCCTTTGTGGATTTGAGAGACCTTCAGGGGTCTTGGGGTCCCTACTGAGTAGCTTATACTCACCCCTGCACGGGCTTTGCCCGCACTACGTTGTGTTGGTTGCAGATGACGGACAGCGTTGACCTTAGCTGAGGCTTGCAGAGCGGGACGGTACCTGGAGGTGGACCACTGGGCGGGACGTGCTCGGAGCGGACGGCGGGACCCGTGGAGCAGAGGGGCTATCTGTACCCACCCTTCAGGTGGGATTTCCAGTGGACAGCTCGGTGTAGCGGCTTTACTTTTTAGTTGTTGTTTTCCCTTTCGAGTTGTACTTTACTTTCAGTTTGGGTTTGTATTCTGGCCCATTTACCTTTTTGCACTTTCAGTTGTACTCTGCTTTTGCTTAGTGTTTACTTTCCGCTTGCTTACTCTGTGGTGTTTGTTTACTTTACAAAGGCAATGCCTTCCCTTTTTACTGGGATTTACGCCTTGGTGCTAGTCGCCAACCCCTGGCCTATGGAAGGCGGGCTTGGGGTAGTCACGGCACGGACCCCGAGGGCGGGTCATGACACATCAGGGTAGGAATATGTGGTGTCCTAGAAACACCGTTTTCGATGAATTTTTGAACCCAATTGATTATGTACCTTTTTCGTAGACATGACACCCAAGAGTTATTTAATTCTATATCCTAAAAAATTTCCATAAGAAAGAAATTCATTTATTGTTCCATACAATATGGCTCTTAACGTGAAAGATTCTTTTATATAAGCATCATACATCGTAACACCTGAATCTGACAATAATTTCAAATCTTCGATTAATGGAACCAAATAAACATTAATATCATTACCCATTTTTTTTGGTTCGATATAGGCATAGATAACATGATGTGTTTTCTTCATGAATAACCACATTGGAAACATATAATTTACCAACAACACCAGCGACGTACTATAAATGATTCTTTTAAAACCAAAAGGATTCACTCTATCTATAGATAACGCAAGACAATGGTTTCTACTCTCACTTCCAAAGTTAGGATACTCATGATCAATTCTCTTCCACTGAAGAGAGTCTACCAGATGATTTAGTTTTCCTTCTTTATTTCTTCTATCTTCATGCCACATTAATTGCTTTGTAGTATCCTCACTTCCATATAGGTGGCTAAACCTTGAACTGAATGGAAAGTACCATGAAACATTTGTAGGACTAGAATCATCTTTCTTGTATCAAGACTAATCACACTTGGGGAATTATATATGTGATTTGTGTTCCTTATGATATAGTATACAGTCATTCGGAAAAGTGTCTATTTTTTCAGAGATCATACTCATTGAGCGTAACATTCATTTGGTGTCGTATGTTCATCTTGGGAGATAATTATCTTTTGGGAGCACATTATTCAAGGGAGAAAGTAATTCCATAAAACTAGATTCACTCCATCTGTTTCTTGCATCAAAATTTATATAGCTTCAGTACACCTAAAAATGCTGTGTATTTAATGAAACCATCATAAAATTGAGTCTTTGAATAACTCTTTAACTACTCAAACAATTTTCGAAAATCAGGAAGTTCATCTTCAACTATCCTTGTCATTTCGTTAATATGTTCTTCATCATCATGAAAATATGTAATCACATCCTCGCTATGGTATTCTTCGTTTTTTGTGCTTGTAATCATATCAAATGATCCATAAAATGCATTGTTATCCCAATCACTAGCTACATTCTCTTTTTCCCCATGTTTATTCTGATATTTATAACATTGATCTATTCCGTGATAGATCAAGAGTTCTTTCAACTTCCAGGGACTAAATTTTCTTGAATAAAAAATGTATAAACATAGGAAAAGGATTTGAGAAGGTTCATATGTGTGATATTTTGTAAACATGATGAAATTTTTTACTCAATCATCATACTCATTTGTCAGAAGATTGGCATCCATATATTCTTTATTCATATCTGTCCTATTTGATTCAGTGATATTAATATTTGACAAAAACGTACACAAAACATTGATGAAAAATTAAACAAGTCAAAAAAGTTATATAATTTAAATCTCATTTAAAACCTATTTATATAATCACCATAGAAATCCCATTAAAAAACCCATCATTTACACAAATTCCTCTTTCAAATAAAAAAATACTTTTTAAAATAAACAAATTTTTTCAATCATTATTCCTCAACAACACAATTATTTTTTAAAACCATTTAAAAACAATTTAAAACCAAAAATGGTATGTCTGTTCCCTATATCTATATAAGGAAAATCATTGATGGTAGCACACCTCATAGGACTCGTGACACCCCCTATCTAGTCTGATCACTAGTTTTCAGCGTTCCTCCCATAATCCTTATAGATTGGCCAACCCATCACTTGTGGGTGAACTCCTTTTCTAGTTTTCATTCACACCCACTAGCAACTCAAAACCATATAAACATTTAAATTTATGATTGGAAACTAATACCATCAATCATTCCCGTGAATATAGAATCTTTCTAACTAATTCACATGTATTATTTTGAGTAGATCTTAAGTCCATCACACTCACCCTTTTTGAAGATATAGACTTACTAACATATTCTTGTAACATTTATATATCATGATAAAGAATGATTTACCAAATTCATTGTTGGGAAATATCGTAATTAACAGTCTCATAATACGTAAAAAAATTTCCACATTAATATATAACATTCATTATCTGATAAAGAACCCATATAAAGAACCCATATGAGAGATATCTTCTTCTTTCTTGAGAAACCACCCATTGGGGTGTCTAAAACTCACTAACATACCCTTACAAATCATGCTCATATAACCTATCCTTTTAATCAGAAATAATGTCTTCACTCATATCAATCAAAATAAACAAATCTATTTCCACATGTTTCTTTGCTGGATTAGCTTCCAATAACAAGGCTGTTATATTTACTTCCTCAAAATATGTCAGTCCATATTTAAATAAAACCACTCTAAGGTTCGAGAAACAAGATATTTTTTAAAAACAAATAGCCTTTAAAGTTTCATTACTGACTAGATCATGAGAAAAAACACAATGTATTAGAAATAATATGTATAATCCTTCATCAACCGCTCACCCTGAAGAAGGATTGTGATCTCAATGGAATTTTCAACTATTAGTTCCTTGGGATAGTTTAATTGAATAAACCTTATTGTGAAAAATCCACAAAACATGGACTCATGAAGATTAGAATGAAACATACAATCCCACCACACATAGTTTGGTCCTTCAAATAATTAATTAATGACCATTAATATTTAATCCACAGGAGTTTCCATTGAATTTATATATCCCTCAATTCATTAAATCCTATCCATTTCTCCAAGGGAACCTCAATAATTGTGGAAAGAATGTCTTCGGGGATTCAAAAAGACTTGGATGGTGTCTAAGTTCATGGTGTATAGTGGATCCACCACTTTAGCTTGAGTTTGGGTGGAGTATAAAATTAGGGAAACTACATCTAAGAAATGAGACAAATTTCCCTGAATATCTACCCAATGAAAGAACCTTCCACTCTTTTTTGAAGACACTATGGGAGGTACAATCTAAACAATATGAAACAAAAACTTGATTATTTCACATTTCGAAAACTAAACCGTACAGCTTCACTATAAACCAAAGAAAATCCAAAATACAACTCAACCAAGAAAACCACATATCAAACCCCTTTTTCAATATCTTCCAAATTTTTAAAATAATCCACAACATTAAACCATTTCATCTTATTTTGAAAATATTAGACTTTTCATGAAAACAAGGAGCCTACATAAATTCCTTAAAATCAATTTTTTTTCGAAACACTCTATAGTTATCATCTTAAAACAATTTTATTTTGGAATGAAAATATCAAGTTAATATCATTTTATAAACAAACCACAATACCTATACTTTTAATGAGAAACTTTCCTTAAAATCCAATTCTATATAAAAAACATTTCATAAAATTCATTCTTTCTCACACAAAAAAAAATTATAAAACACATTTTTACCCATAAAAATTTTGTTCAAAGGATAAAACAATAACATCAATAAAAATAACACCCAAAAGAACAAATTATGTAATAAAACTCCTTAATTAACCCCATACCAAGGAAAAGTACTATTGGGATTAATTTATAATGTAAGGAAGGTAAAAAACGGTGATTGGAGAAAAAAATAGTTTGGAATGGTTTATCTGCTCAAGATGGAAAACTATGTGTCAATTGTGCATTATCATATGATATGGTTTATAGATCCAATAGTATTACCCCTAAATGGTTTTATAAATCTATAGAACCAACCATATTGCTCTGCTCCTTTCTCCATGTCCATCCCAAATCTCATTGAGATACCTGAAATAATTTATATTCTCTTCGGGGATCAAAGCATCATATTTTCAAATACAAATACAAAAAAATTAATCATAAATGGAATTCAAATTCAAGACACAAGTCCTAAATACAATGAGATAATCAAATTTTCTCATGAAAGGGGTGATTAAGAACTTACTCATGATTTTTAACTCCTGAGTTTCAACTTCCCTATTCCTCCTTTCTTATATGATACACCCTAAATAGTAAGAGAGTGCTCTGATACCATTTTATCATGAACCAATCCACGCCACCCCAAAACTAAGAACCTGATCTTGTCCATGGAATGACCCAAGGTGAATTCCTGATCACCCAATTGGAAACTAGTTCTAGGGAATTAAAACCTGACCATTGGGAATTATTTCACCCTTAGAATCAAAATAACCACATCAAGGATTCCACCTAAAATTCGGACATGACCCATCCATATATCAAATGGGCATGAACATAAGAGAATAGTTCGAATAAAAATAAACCTCCAACAATAGTAAACACATCAAGGATAAAAATATAACTTGAAAATAATAGCAACATACTATTTGGATATAAATAAATAACCAATACCACATATAAAAAAAGAATTAAAAGAGAAATATAGGTTAAAAAGTCTAATACATAACATCCCAAAATAAAATCCAAAACCAATAAACTATAAGATTAATGTACTTCTTACTGGAGTGGTGTGGAAGAAGAGATACAGTGTCGGATAATTTGGCGGTGAAGCTCGATTTGCGGTGGAGGAGAGCAATGCTATGAAGTTCAGTTCGCGGAGGTAGAGGAGTCAGTTGTCGAGGTGGAGGATGAGGTAAGAGAAGAGGGAGGAGACGAGGGAGTAGAAGAGGTGGCAGTGGCGGCGGCGATGGTAGAAGAGACAACATAGACATTGGTGATAGCATCAATGGTAGGGATTGGCTTTCGCGAGAGCTTGAGGGTCCAAGGAAGGAGAAGAAAGATAGGGTTAATTTATAAAACCCCGTGTCACTTCTATCAGCACTAGATAAAGATTGCTAATAAAAGAATGTTTAATCAGTGATAAAATTGAAAGCGCTGAAAAAACATGCCTTTATCTGTGATTTTTTTTCAATGATAAAAGTGTGTTTTCTCAGTGAAACAATTGAAAGCACAGATAAAACATGCCTTTATCAGCACTTTTTTCGCACTGATAAAGGAAAATCATTATCAGCGCTAAAAAATTGAAGATAAATGGATGTTTTATCTGCACTTTTTAATTAGCAGAGATAAAATATAGAATTTATTCATAATTATAAAATTATAACCAATATATTTATTACATTTATAATTTTATAAATATATATAATTAATATATTTATTATAATTTAATAATTTAAATTACAATTAAATATATAAATATATAAATATATAAATATAAATAAATATACTTATTTATTTATGATGTTTGTGTATGAATTATAATTATATATATATAATTTAATAATTTAAATTATAATTAAATATATATTCATATAAATTGATATATTTATTTTTATTATAATTTCATATTTATTTAAATATATATATATGTGTGTGTGTGTTTGTTTGTTTCTTTCTGTTTATATATACATTAAAGAAATATATTTATAAATAACTCTTTTCAAAAGGTAATCATAAATATGTATTTATCATTTAAATTTTTTTTTTGTAATTTTATAATTATATAATCATATTTTTATTTAATTAGATATATATAATTGTAATTATATATAATATATTTAAACTATAAATAATTATATATAACTAAATATTTTTTTTTTCAAAACAATAAATAAATTTATTATTTAATTAAAATTATTTATCAAGATTTTAAGTATTTATGAGAAGATAAAGCTTCATATATAAAGAAAATTAATGAAGAAACCATGTATATATAGTACTATAGTATATATGGCCGTCATTAGGGTAAATAATGAACATATATTAATGAGAATAAATTATGCATCAGTTGACACAATCATTTGGAAATATAAATTTATTTAAATATAAATATATTTAATAAGTATTTGTATGTATATATTAAAAAGTATTTATATATAATATTATAGAATATATTATAATAAATATATAATAAATATATACCTAAAAATAATAAATATAATAAACATAAATAAAACATAACCATAATAAACATAATAAACATGATTTTTTTATTTAATGTATACATATAAACATGATTTTTGAATATCATTATTTTATTTTTATATAAATTAATAATATTTTCTATTAGAAACTTTTATTAGTGATATTATCAGTACTGATAAATTCGCATTTTTATCAGTGATTTTTGATAACACTGATAAAGGGGGGACTTTATCAGCACTAATATTAGCACTGCTAAATGGGGGATTTATCAGCATTTTTTTCTATCATTGATAGAAGTCCCCCTTCTATCAGCTCTTTTTGATTAGCAATGATAAAACCTATGTGCTTACCTTGCCCACATTTTTCATATTGAATTTTTAGATTTCTAATTTGATTGGATGAATTTGGGGAAATAAATATTTTGGGGCCTGATCTAGTTGAGGAAGTTTCAGAGAAATTCAGATCCAATCAACAACACATCATGGTAGATCAATGCTGATAGAAAAGTTATGATATAAATCATTGGTGTGATTTGGAGTTTGATGTTGGTGGGACAGTTTTCTTATTAATTTTTCCATCGAATATGGTTATGATAGTTTATAAGAAATGAAAGTTGATCCCTAGTTATATTGGCCCCTTTCAGATTCTTGATCTAGTGGGGATAGAATCTTATCACTTGGATCTTCCACCAAACCAATCTAAAGTCTAGGATATGGTTCATGTATCTCCTCTAAGGAATTAGGTACATAATTATTCACATGTAGTAAAAAAATTTCCTTGCACTCGATCATGATATTTCCCGTTAAGAAAAACTTGTGGAGATAATGGATCATTGAGATAATGTTATATGAAAAAATACCACTCACCTGGTGAATGTTTTGTGGAAAAACCACCAACATGAAGAAACTATGTTTGAATATAAGGGTATTATGAATCAAAATAATCCTCAACTGATTATATTAGAGTAACAAAAATTTTATGGAAAATTTCTTTTTAAGGGGGGTAGAATGTAGTGCCACTATATTTTATTAAATATATTATTCAAGATATATTTAATTTTTTTGATAGATTATATTACACACAACACCAAGTTTTAACAGACCACAATATACTATCAATATTATAATTTAAAAATGACAATCAAAACAAATTCATTTATCATTGTCATATGAATTATAATAAGATCATTTTTAAAAATAAATACAATGGTTTTAGAAAATGAATATATACTTATAAATAAATACTTTATTTTTTGGAAGGCCTTTATATTCTTTGAAAATACTATTTCTCAAAAAATCATTTTTATTGATTTTTGTGAAAAATTATTAAACTTAATTTCATCCACATTTGGAAAATTTATTTGAACAAATATGTTTATTTTTTTAATCAACTTTTAAAAATAATATTAGAGTAAATTTCGTGAATTTTGTCTAATGAATAATTTTTTGAAGAATAGTGAAAATATTATTTTTATAAAAAATTGACTTTTCAATTAAATCATTTACAAGGTGCCATTTTTTAATTTTTTTTAAAAAATATAAAATATTTTAGTTATATCATAATTAATTCAATTTAAGTCATTTTCATCAATTTTATATTGATTTTTATGTTAAATATTTATTTATGAGAACTTTTTCTTTGGAAAAGTATTTTGTTTTCTGTATATGGATTTAATTTTAAATTAAAGTATCCCAATTATATGAATTAAATTTATAAAAATGGATTCCCAATTTGGAATAATAATAATTAATATTATATAATAATTTCAACTTAATTTTTCGTCATAACTAATAGTAAACATAGTAAAAATTAATTACCATGCTTATGGTTAAATTGGGTTTATCGTAGGGTTAAACAAAATAGCTAATGACTAGACCAACCAAAAATATTTCCTAACATATACTTTATGTCCATATGTCGACCTTATCTCATATAAGGTTCATTAATTAATATTTTTTTATCATTTTTTAAATTTTAAAATTTTGGTATACCATTTTTGTTCAAATATTTCAAGTTTTTCATATCCCCCACTTTTAAAAGGTCACCCTTATCATATCCTATTTACACTCCCAAATCCGTTTGATTCGTCCAATACTAATAAAAATACCATTTTTATTCTTTAATCCACATCATATAGGCCTTAGTTTGATTAGAAAACCCTCATAAGAAGAATGTTAGTATTAGACTAAGGATGTTGTGTGAAGAAGAGGTATAGTTCTTAACCAAGCCTTTTAATTTCATTTCTTCTTCCAAATCCTACAAATATTCATAAAACATGATTATATAATAACATAAATATATACCATATTACTATATTTTATTATTCTAATTTAATGAATAATATAAACCACTTTTTCCATCAAATGGAAAATGACAACTGGCAATCATGTGTACAGTGAACTATCGACACGTGAACCGATGTAATTCGTTTTCTATCACCACCTCTCATGGATGGATATATTGATTGATTTAGGTTACTCAAATTATATTTACAACATAATTAGATTTTTATAATTATAATATCACATATATCTTATTAATTTTCAATCAGTTTGAAAACTATAACATCGCTCTCGCATATGCGTGGACTACCACCTCCATGAAGCGATGTGATACGTTTTTCATTTTATATAGTAATGGATGGTAATAAAGATATATTAAATGAATATATATATATATGATCTAAAAATTATTTTTTATTGTTTAATTAATTTTTACTTATCTTTCATTCCATCTGTTGATAAAATGGAATCAACATTCATGCATACGTACGACCCACCATATTCATGAACGGTGTAATTCATTTTCTATATATAAATTTTATAATTTACTATAAACACATATTTAATGAATATATGTTTTATTTATATAATATTTAACATTGTAGAGATTATGTAACCATGATAAAATTAAAAGGGCTGAAAATACCAATCCAAAATATACATGAAAAATGAAGCAGTTATTACCCGAAAAGTGATTTTAACAAGTAATATTTAATAAAATTGTAATAAAAGGTCATAAGTAAATCACATGAGGAATTATATATATCATTATGGTTTGGGAATATATTTATAATAAATATATATTTATTATACCATGGGTTATACTGTGTATGAATAATGTGGAGACTGGAGGTAAGATATTTTTGTCTCACTTTTTCCTTAAGTCACAAACCCAATTCAGAAATTGTTTCTTTTGTACAGTGTATATATTTATCATGATTTAATTTTATGATGATTATTATGAAATTAATTTGGTTTTAAATATCCATTTATGTTTATTTATTTCATGGGTATTATGATTCAAAAGTTACAAAGTGGAAAAGATTTTTGGTTACAATCTCATTGTTTATTAGGATAGTTTATGATTACATTTTTGGTGATGAAATATTATGATATATATCTTAAGGATATATTGAATTTTATTATCCTTTTTTAATTTTTAGATAATTCATGTTTCTCTTTCATTTTAATCTCTTTATTTACTCAAGAGACTATAATAATTCTTTTATGAAATATCAACTTAATTTCTATTTTCAGTTGAAAATACTCTTTCTATAATGTTCATTTTTTCTAAAAATGTTTGGAAGAAATATTTTACTAATATTAAATTTGTTCATAAATACTTTTTTACCTTTGTTTAAATTAATAAAAGTGGTTTAAAAATAATATTCTTTTAATTTTCTGAAAAAGGATCTTTTTAATTTTTAAAACAAATGTGAAAGGAATCATCATATTCACATGTACGACATGAGTGGTTTTTCCCTCCTTCATGGAATTTCAATAATTTAAATCTTTATTTATATGTTTTGAATGATATTTTTTTTAAAAATCTTTAATGTTTGGGGAAATTTTAGATTTTAAATAAGTTTTTTCAGATTGGAAAGCTTATTTTTCTAATGTAAGGTTCCAAGTGGGTTTTCATAATAAAGTTACATCTATGATGACATCCTTTGATGATACATAAGATATAATAGGGAAATTATCCAAAAATAATATACTTATTATTTCTATATATGGTTTATGATTATGGTGATAATATGTTAATAAAACTTGTTCCTTTTACATGGGTTACTATACTTTAAAATGATGAAATGATTATGAAGCCCGTTCTCTTCCACAGGTTATAATATAATGAAATATTGATGGAAACCATTTATTTTCACGAGTTTATATGTAATTAATTTTTTATGGTCATATCAAACATGTATGTATGATTTTCATTCTGTGGTGTGTGGGACCTATATCTCTCTCCAATTCATTGGGTAAATATTGATATCTCATGAGTTTAATGGGTCTAGAATGGGGAGTGAACCTAGTTCATTAAGAGACATTATCCACTATGATTGTCTTGGTAGTTAACTGTGACTACTATGATGGTATGGGGAGTGAACCCATTCCACAATTATAGTTTTTGGAAATGATCCTGGACTACTAAGGAAATAAATTTTTTTTCTTATGTTTATGACCCAAATCTATGTCTTATGAAAATTCTATGTTCTCATGGCTCATGTTCCTTGATTCCTTTATGAGTCATGCATTATTAAATATCATGATTTATTCCATGAATCATGTTTATTATCTATGATATGTAAGGCATGGGTTTTAAATTTTATTCTCTTGTTATCATACCCATATGCTCATGTTATGTTTCTATATCTATTTTTATGCTTACTATAAATATAATCTCACCCTTTATTATGTTTTATTTACCCATGTTCTAAATAAAGGTATTAAGTGTGATATGTCTAACGAGGTTGATAATTATAAATATCATAGTGGATGATGTTATATTTCACTTATGAACAATTTTTTTACTTGTCCAAGTTTCCAAAGGCACTAGACCTATATAATTATAGTGTGAATTGTTATGTAATGTAATTAATATTCATATTATAAGAGAAAAAATCTATATATGAAATATGTGGGTCACTATAAAGGGGTTTGGGGTCTTTATAAAGGATTTCCACTGACTTAGCCTTATGAGAATCATGGTGATCCATCCACTACATTACCTTACTTCATGTACGTCTTATGACTTTTCTTGATTAGTTCATGACTACAAGAATCATATTCATCATGGTAGTAACATACTAAAAAATTTATCCTTCACATAAATTACATGTCATTCGAACTTCATCTTGATATAATGAAATAAATCACCATAAATCCATTGAAAATAAATCCTTGATCACATACTACACATATAATCCTACTTGAAAAGAAACAAACTATATCTCATTCATGTGAGACATCATTGAAATCAGAGTCGCAGCTTCACAAATGAATATTTCCGATGCCTATATCATTATCACACAGTCCTTTATTCATTATCAATCCTATATTATGATTTCATCATGTTTTATGTGAAAACATTAATCTAATAGAACAAAAACTCAATGTTATCATCTAGTGAACTCATGCCTTTTCATCATCCCTGATGTAGTTCTTGTGTATGATACATGAACAAGTACATGGAGTCCTTCATGGGCATTTCATTCCACATTCATTAACCTTCCAATGATCTCACATGATGGATCATTTTATTGATACATGCTTAGAATATAGAAATATGATGTGATGAAACACTACACTGAGGTTTAAGTAGATCTCAACAAAACTATATTATATATTTTAATGTTTATTAATGTTGTGGCATTATGTATACTATAATCAAAATCAATATTATAAATAGGATAATAGTATTTCTACTTAATAAATATATTCATTCCATTATCCATCTAAACTATAAAATCTTCATTGAACCATGTTTTACTCTTTTTCAATCACACCAAACTATGCTTGTATATCCTCCAAAATGCACTTTAATGTAAAAAATTCTTGGGCCTTTAGATAGAAAAGTTTTTCATAAACTCCATTAAAATGAATACAAGAAAAAACACATATTTTCTACCAAGAAATACAATAATTAATTACCTCTAAAACTTATCCTCTCAATGATTCTTACTTGTAACCCATTCACACAAATCCATTCATACCTAACAATATATTTTTAACAAATAAAATTCTTAAACTCATTACAATCCCAACCGATGGATTGTTTACAATATCCAATAAAATCTATCTCATTGTGGTATAATGACTTTATGTTAACTTATTCCTCCACATTCTTCAATAAATAAAATGGGTTCATTTCTCTTTTATTTGGGGTTATCACCATTATCATTGCACACATTGTTTCATGATGAAACACCACTTTCTAGCATAATCTATATTAAGGGATATTGTTCTCCACCTTAATAATTTCCTCAAAACATCTTATATGACACCCATAAACAACTTCACACTTTCCTCTACCATATTACATTAACACTTTAACTTATGTCCTCCATTTATATTCTATTTCAATTCCTCCATTTAAAATTTAATCATTTTATTTCAGCTCTCTACATTGACATGTCAAAAAATATTCTAAGGCTACATAGTCGAAACATGATATATGAAACCATATTATTTGTTGTTAATAACATAAATATTGTCCATATCACTCAATTTTTTTTAGAGAACCATAAACATCTTGGATTTTTATAATCTATAGTACACCATGCTATCTCAATCACGCTTACACCAAACCATCAAGTGATTATCAATATAGAAGAAAAGTGAGTGAGATATACCAGATATTGTATCAATTATTGACACATGATATATAATGATATTCATACGATGATAGGGAAAATACCTTTTTTTTATAAGACTATGAATCCTATCAATGTTCATTACCAATATCACTTGAATATCGTGGGATCATGAGACCATATTTTGAAATAATATATCAGCATGGGAAACTAGTTTTTTAATTCTCAATTGTTCTAGAAACATATTTTTATCATATAGATAATCATATGATCTCGAAATTACTAGTAAAATAACAAATAATAATTCAATACATTAATTTATCTGATTATCTTATATATTTATAATATCTTTCTTCTAGTGTACATATAAAAAATGAGAAATGGTCTGATTTCATTTTTTTATCTTCAATGAAAGTTTGATTTCATTATAAATATCAAATAATCCATGAAATATTATCAACTCAAGATCAATATAATTAATCATTTCCTTTCTTTTATCATAGGTAATATTTTTCTAGCATATACAATTGTGTGGCTTTTATCTCCCCCATAGGTCTACTTCACTTCTAAAATAGTTATTAGAAACATTAAAATTCATGGGGATAAGGGTACCTAATTTATAAAAAATATTATAAACATGAATATTATTTTTAGACTACACTATTAAATTTATCCTCTATAGTGGTATGATTTTCCATTTCTCTACTTAAACGCACATCCTTTAATTAGTTATCTTGTGAATTTGTCAATACCATTGGATTGAAATTCTCATGATCCTGTTATCAATTCCTAGTCAATAAAAAATTATATTTCCATATGATCAAGTATTATTCATGCAATTCTAAACCATATTTTTGTATGTGAATACATTCCTCATAGTAATATTTTCATCACTTTATGTTATTAGATCATTGCCTTTATTTTTCAATAATTTCTCTTATCTAGGTAACCAAGTCATCACCTGATAACTGTATACCTTAACATTTTACAACTTCCATACAAAAGTTTTGTAGTCTTATGGTTATACCTTCTAGGAAACCTAACTTGAAATTTAAATTTTTATTCTTTCATATATTGTACCAAACCAGTTATGAAATTGTTATCATAGATTGATTCCTTTTTTGCATTCAAGATCCACCCGTTAGAACTGATTTTTATGGCCAGTTTATAGTGGTCCATTATATAGCCTTTCATACTCAAATATATTCATCCTTTCATTTTTGGAGATAAATCCTTAATAAAATTATTCATATATGTAATTTAGTCAATGCCTTTCTTCTAATTACTCACCAAGGTAGAATTATTTTTGTTTCTATTATTTTTCTTCTATTGTTGTTGTAACACCTGGGAATTTTATGAGAAATATTTTGTTTTTATAAATCATCAAAGGAATGTTTCACTACACACAACACTATCTTGGCTTGATTTACACGCAATCACGACCTTCCTCGATAGCTTGCGTCGTACGCAATACCGAGTTTCACTAAACAACGATATGCTATTAAAATATTATTAAAACTACCCGTTATAAATAGTAATAACCACTTTTTGAAATATTGTAAATTTTATCTTTCAAAATGGACTTCATTTTTGGATTTGGAATATTGAAATTATCCTAGGGTGAAATTTTGTTATTTTTCTGAAAACTTTCAATTTTTGATGAATAGTGAAAACATTGGGTTACTATTTAAAAACTAACTTTTAATTTATATAATTATTTATTTTATATAAATTTATTTTAGGTCAAAATTGATACATAATACCTATATAAGTTCAATTCAATTCATTGGAGTCATTTTATAATAATTTTAGATATATAAAAATTTTATTGAACTTTTCACCGCCTTTTACCCACCTCCTAGGAGAATTTGCAAATTTATATAAAACTTAATTTTACCGCTTCTGTGAGTGGAATTTCAAAAATCCGAGAGACGCAGTTGATTTCAGTAAGTAAAATGTTGTTCAATGAGTTGAAAATAATTTTTGGTGAATAGTAACTATTTACTTTTTTTTACCACGGTTAAAAGTAAATAGGGTAATTAAGGGTAAAAATGATATTATTACTACCCTAACACATTTCTTAATTCTATTGGATAAGTTTAATTCGACCAAAAACAACCTTAGGAATAACATATGACCATTTAGTCCCACTTGTATTAGATTACGACATTTATTATTAATTTCTTTAAAGAAGTGTTAAAATAGTTAAAATCAAAGTTTAATAACTAATGAATTTTTAATATAGGGTTATACATAAGATAAATTCGTCTGTAAATATTCATTATAAAGATAAAAATATTTCCTACATAATGGTATTTTATTTGTAATTTTTAGACATTATATATTTTAATTTATTTATGCCACAATGATGATGCAGTAATTATCCTATTAATGAAATATTGACATAATTGATGTTATAAATACCTATAGAAATGTATTTTTAGACATTATATGAATTACAATACTTTTCTAGTTTAATATTACATATTATTACGGATTTATATAACTTCGTTCGAACTAATATTTCTGTTATGATTTTCCCAAAAATAAATTACCAAATATTGTCAAAATTGACATAATTGTTTTTTAAAATATTATATTATTAATTGATATTTTATTCCTAAAGATCTTAGGTTCGGCCAAATGACTTAGATAAGGTTTTATATATTAAAAATAAGAAAATTGGGGTTCGTTTGGCTTGTTATAGTAAGTTTATTAACCTTATAGTGTAAGAAAACAAGAAGACACGGTAAAAGTAAAATTATTTAACTTAAAGTTAAATCTGAATGATAAGGTTAAAATAGATACCTAAACTTGTCTAAATTCTATTGGATGAGATCATTTCGACCCATCCCCACCTTATCTTCGAAATAAATCAAATTGGAGCTATTAAAAACCGAAAATGACTTTATAATAAAATAATATTTTTCATTTTTCCAAAGGTGCCCCTCTCCTCCCTTATAAAAGGGCACCTCCTCCTTCTCTTCCTCACACCACATTGAGCCTTCATGATTGGAGAAACCCTGCCAAATTCTCTTCTCCACTTCCCTAGAAACATCCTAGAGGTCTTGGTCATCTTAAAAGAACAATTTTAGTGCCCTAAGAGGAGGCCTCAAAGAGGCGCTTCAAAGAAGAGGAAATGTCCGTTACCGATTCTTTTAACTTTATTTATTCTTCCACTTATTCTTCTTTAGTTGTTTAATTATGATGTAATAACATCAGTATAACTCATATAATTATATGTTATTATAATTATGAAACAAACCTATTTCACAATCTATCCATCCTACAGAAAACGAAATCCCCGCGCATGCGTACGTACAGAATACCATCTCCACACCGTCGTGTAATCTATTTTCCACCACCACCTTACTTGGATGGGTATAATGGTGTAAAGAATAACTATATATGATTATTGAAAAGTGATATTGATTCTGAAATAGTATACATACACTCCAATACAATTCTACGATCATGGGAACGATATCATCGCTCGTGGGTACGTACGGAATACCGTCTCCACGATGTGATGCGACTCATTCTACATGATCTTCATTACATAATGATTATATAAATGAATTTAATGAATGAATATGATATATATTACACTAATACCATTCTATAAATGAGTTATCTATAACCTAAAAAGGAGAATATGAATTTATTCGACAAAACACGCATAAGAAAAAAAAGTAATAAACACCCGAATAACAAGTAGTAATTAAATATTACTAATAAGAAGCTAAGAACATAACCATATATGATATCATAAAAATAAGTATGATTCTGGAATAAGTCAATAACATTATTTAAATCATTATACAGGAGGTTCGGACACTTACGAAGCAAATCAGACCTAAGGTAAGGGACAATCTCGCAATCTTAATTTTTATCCGAGATTGTTTATACATAAGAATTTACTGGGGAATATTTATCATCCACATCCATGATTCCTCAATATGTAATATTATTTATATCCTCCTACAATATTTTAATTCCAATTTTACACTTCGGTGAGTTTTTAGTAAAAGATATGAAAGGAATCTTTTGTTGTTTTTTGTACAAGGTACTTTTTGACTTTTCCGACAAAAGTATGAGAAGAATGTTTTTCTAACTTATACGGCATGAATGGATTTTTTAAAATATTATTTCCAAGAATATTCCTTTAAATGTTTTCAAGTTTATTTTTAATCAACTTCTTTTAGTTTAAAATTGTATAACATGTTAAGAAAAGAAAATGTTTTTAAAGTAGAAAGGATATTTTCCTCAATAATGGAGTTAAAGTGTTTTATCAAAATTATTTTCCATATAAGATAATATACGGTTCTATTTCTATCCCTATTATTACATTGATTTGATTATTTTGTGACAGAATTATTTTTCCTATATGAATTGTTTTATGATGTCATGATGTTTAAGAATCCCATTTTTATTACATGGGTTATGCAATGATGTATGATTTATGATTTTGTGGCACACATAAGAATGGTATAATTATGAGATGGGTGGGACCTATATCTCCCTCCAATGTATTGGGTAAAGATTTATATCTCATGAGATAGACATGGCTGGAACAGAAGGTTAAACCGGTTCAGCGAAACAGGACTGAAACGAGGAGTGAACTCTGTTCAGAAATGGACTTTGTCCGCTACGATAGTCGTGGCTATGAGTCTTGACTACTAAGAAATGATTCTCTCTGATTATGTGTGTTTTCCAAAAAGATTCATGTTTTATGTTATGATTATTGGGATTACATTTCACTACTATGATTTACCCCATGTTATGAAATTATGATCTATTTTGCAGGTTAATATTTCCAAAATGTTATGTTCTTAGGAATATGATGTGATTGATATTTATTTTGTTTACCCTTACTGAGCATTTGAGCTCACACTTTTGTATGTTTTCTTTCCCCAGGTCTGGAAGAAGGTTATTAAGTAGGATATTCCAAAAGAGACTCTAGATATGATGAAATAAATGGGAGACAATGTAGATGCTTTATGAACCAGTTGTTTATGTTTCCCAATTTCTAAAGACATTATACCTATACTGTCCTTTCCTAGTTTTGTTATATGTTGTAATAAGTGTGCTTCAATTTTGAAGTATTAACAATGTATTTAAAGTATGGGTCGTTATAGTTGGTATCAGAGGAAAGGTATAGTCAACCTTTGGAAACAAGGATGTGAAACCCTTAGTAAGAAACCTAAGGATATGTATACGCATAGAACACAATCCTCGTGTTTTAGAAATGTTCATGAATAACCTATGATAAGACATTAAGTGTAAAATTTTATTCTTGATTATGTGGTTTTCCTATTGTAATTAGTGTTTCTCACACTATTCTTCTTGGTTTTAGTCCATGTCTAGAACCTGAAGGAACCCTGTTAATGCGGAATGCGATGGGCAATGCAATGATTGTCCCCCTGAGCAACCAAACATTATGGGAGCTGGAATGCAAAATCATATAGCCATGCTCACACAACTCTCTCAAGCTATGAATCATGCAGGACTTCCAAACGAGCAAAGGAAAGAGAAAAATTATGTTGAATCCTTCATGAGGCAGCATCCACCTTCATTCAGTGGGTCTACTGATCCATTAGTGGATGAACAATGGATCAGTACCACTGAAAAGATATTTTCAGTTCTTCAATGTTCTGAACATGATAAAGTCATCTGAGCATAGTATTATTTGGAAGCTGATACTGATCAATGGTGGAATCTTATTAAGAATACGAGGCAAAGGGATGAAATTGAGTCCATGGAATGGGATGAGTTCAAGAACATATTTTTCACTAAGTACTTCCCTCATATTCTCCGAACAAAGATGGAGAAGGAGTTTCTTGAACTGAAGCAAAAGGATGATGAATCTGTTGGTACCTATGAAGCAAATTTTACAAGACTTGCAAGGCACGCTTCCAGAATTATTATCCAACCTGAGAGTAAGATCGATTGATTCTTTAGTGGCTTAAAACGATGTCTTCAAAGGGAGTTATCTATAAGGGACTTCAATAGCTACGAGGAAATCGTTCGATGTGCTCTCAAAGTTGATATGGAGATTAGAGTAATCCATCAGTCATATGGGTTTGATAAGTAGAGGAAAATGGAATTCAAAGGAAAATCAAAAGAGCAAACTGAAAAGAAGACAAGTTTTTCCTTATGCTCAATGTGTGGAAAGAAACATGGAGAAAATTGTCTTAAGGGGACAAGCAAATGTTAAAATTGTGGAAAAGAAGGTCATCTGACGATTGATTGTCGAAATAATGGGAAGAAAATGTCTAATGATGCAAACAAAGGGAGGGATACACAGAATGAACCTACTACACTTCAATGTTTCAAGTTCAAGGAGATGGGTCATTATTCCAATCAATGTCCATATCCAGGGGCTGATGATGATGATTGATGTCAACAAACTCTTAAGGCCAAAGACAAAGGAAAGTCACATAAAATTTCTATCAGCGATGTGGAGTACGATAATGAAGTGGTGAAAGGTACACCTACCATCCACTCTAATGTATCAAATGTTTTATTTGATTCTAGATCCAGCAATCATTTATTTATGATGAATTTTCTATGGGTATCACCGTATTACCTCAACAATTAGATGTTGGGTTAGCTGTGACAACCCCTAATGGCACAATAGTCACATCAAAAGTTTCTAATTCTTCTCAGATTCAAGTTTGTGGGAAATTGCTTCCTGCAAATCTTCTGATCCTTTCTATAGTGGAATTTTATGTTATTCTTGGCATGGATTGGATTTCTTTATATGTATCTCATATCAATTTCTAAAGAAGGGAAGTCACATTTCATATTCCAGATCAATATATGATCGTCTATAGATGCAAGGATGAACATAACCTTCTAGTGGAAATTTCATCCATCGTATGGGTCTTGATTCCACTAAATAAAGGATATTTATCACAAATGGTCAGTTAGAAACTCATGATTAAGAATATTCCCATTGTACGGGAGCTTGACGATGTCTTCCCATAGGAATTTCCGGGTCTTCCACCAAATCGTTAAGTTGAGCTTTCAATAGAACTCGTACTGGGTGGTTTTTTTATTTAAAAGACACCTTATAGAATGACCCCAATTGAGTTACAGGAATTGAAGAAGAAACTCCAAGAGAATCTTGATAAAGGATTCATACGCCCTAGTGCATCACCTTGGGGAGCACCTATTCTGTTTGTTAAGAAGAAAGATAGATCAATGAGACTCTGCATTGATTATCGAGAACTTAACTAGATCACTATCAAGAACAAATATCCTTTCACACGCATTGATGAATTATTTGACCAACTACGCGGAGCTCAATACTTTTCCAAGATTGATCTTCATTTAGGGTATCATGAATTATGGGTCAAAAGGGAGGATATACCAAAGACGGCTTTCCGTACAAGGTATGGACACTATGAATTTATAGTGATGCCATTCGGTCTTACTAATGTCCCTGCTATCTTCATGGATATGATGAATAGAGTCTTTAGAGACTATCTTGATCAGTTTGTGGTAGTCTTTATAGACGATATTATTGTCTACTCAAAGAGAAAGTATGAACATGAAGATCACTTGATAATTATATTGAAGACCCTGAGAAAGGAGATGCTTTATTCCAAATTTAGCAAGTGTGAATTTTGGCTTAAAAAATTTGCATTTTTGGGTCACATAATCTCAAAAGAGGGGATATCTGTGGATCCATCAAAAACAGAGGTTATCGAAAGATGGTCGAGACCAACAACAGTAACTGAGATCCGAAGTGTTTTTTGTTTGGATGGATATTAGCGATGTTTTGTGAAATATTTTTCACAATTATCTAATACACTCGCCAAGTTGACATAGAAAGGAGTTAAGTTTGTTTGGACAGAGGAATGTGATGAGAATTTCAAGGAGTTGAAAAGAAGGTTATCCAGTGCACCTGTGCTCACACTTCCTTGTAGGGGAGAAAGGTCTGTGATCTACAGTGATGCATCCATGAAGGGGTTGGGGTGTGTTCTTATGAAAAATGATATGGTGATAGCTTATGACTCATGACAGTTAAAAATCCACGAGCAAAATTACCCAACTCATTATTTGGAGTTAGCTACGATAATCTTTGCATTCAAGATTTGGGGGCATTATCTTTATGGAGAAAGGTGTGGTATTTATACTGATCACAAAAGTTTAAAGTATATTTTCACACAAAAGGAGCTTAATATGCGCCAAAGCAGATGGTTGGAGCTGATTAATGATTACGACTTCTCAATTCATTACCACCATCGGAAAGCAAACAAGGTGGCAGGTGCATTAAGTTGATAAGACCATGCTAGATTATCCATGATGAGGATCACAAAAGATCCAATATTTATGGATTTACAAAGGATGGATCTTGGAATTATAATGGAAGGGGAAAAATCCTATCTTTCTCAATTGAATGTTCAAACATCTATACATGTGAAGATTAAAGAGGCACAGAAAGAAGATTTAGAGTTAAAAAAGAAGGTGAGAAATTTTCCTGAATTCAACCTTGATTGTGATGGGATAATAATGTTCAGGAATCAGGTTTGTGTACCTCCCATCCCAGAATTAAAGAAGGAGCTTCTGGATGAGGCTCATAGTTCTCTATTCTCTATTCATCCTGGAAGCACGAAGATGTATAGGGACCCAAAAGAGTACTTCTGGTGGGATGGCATGAAAAGAGATGTTGCTGAATATGTCTCTCAATGCTTGGTTTGTCAGCAAGTTAAAGCTGAGAGACAGAAGTCCAAGGGGATGTTACAACCATTACCCATACCAGAATGGAAATGGGAAAACATCACTATGGACTTTGTCACTGGACTTCCTAAAAAATCCAAGGAAATAATGTTATCTGGGTCATAGTTGATCCTCTTACAAAGTCGGCACACTTCATTGCTATTAGAGAAGATTTATCTCTGGATGAGCTTTCCAGAATATATGTAAAGGAAGTGGTAAGATTGCATGGAGTACCACTTTCTATTATATCTGATCGGGATTCGAGGATTACCTCAATGTTTTGGAGAAGTCTTCAGCATACTCTGGATACAGAGTTGAGTTTCAGTACTGCTTATCATCCTCAAACAGACGGTCACTCTGAGAGGACAATTCAAAATCTAGAAGATATGTTGATAGATTTCTCTATGGATTTCAATGGTGGTTGGGATCAACACCTAACTTTAGTGGAATTTTCTTATAATAATATCTTTCACTCTAGTATTCAGATGGCTCATTATGAAGCTCTCTATAGAAAGAAATGCAGGAATCCAACTTTCTGGGATGAAGTTGGGGAAAGAATGTTATTAGGACCTGATCATGTTGATGAGATCGTAGAAATGGTCAGATCTATTCAACAACACATTAGAGCAGCTCAGAGTCGACAAAAAAATTATGCGGACAATCGAAGAAAAGACCTAGAGTTTTAAGTGGGTGATAAAGTGTTCTTATGAATACCTCCTTGGAAAAGAGTAATGAGATTTGGAAAGAAGGGAAAGCTGAGCCCTAGGTATATCGGTCCTTTCGAAATACTAGATCGTGTTGGGAAGGTAACTTACTGATTGTCGCTTCCACTGAATCTCTCCCAAGTTCATGATGTTTTCCATGTATCTCTCCTGAGAAAGTACATACCTGATCCTTCACATGTACTCAGCTCAAAATTTGTACCGCTGGAACAAGATCTTTCTTATGAAGAACAACCGATAGAGATTCTGGATCGTAGCGAAAATGCCCTACAGAACAAGACCACTCGCTTGGTGAAAGTTTTATGGAGGAACCACCAATTATAAGAAGCTACATGGGAGCTTTAGGATATGATGAGGGAGAGTTATCCTCATCTATTTGTTACAAAGTGATGAATTTCGAGGGAGAAATTCATTTTAAGGGGGGTAGAATGTAACATCTGAGACTTTTATGAGAAATATTTTGTTTTTATAAATCATCAAAGGAATCTTTCACTACACACAACACTATCTTGGCTTTCTTTACATGAAATTGTGACCTTCCTCGATAGCTTGCGTCGTAAGCAATTCCGAGTTTCACTAAACAACGATATGCTATTAAAATATTATTAAAACTAGCCGTTATGAATAGTAACAACCACTTTTTGAAATTTTATAAATTTCATCATTCAAAATGGACTTCATTTTATGATTTGGAATATCGAAATTAGCCAAGGGTGAAATTTTTGTATTTTTCTGAAAACTTTTAATTTTTGATGAATAGTGAAAACACTGGGTTACTATTTAAAAACCGACTTTTTATTTAAATAATTATTTATTCTATTTAAATTTATTTTAGGTCAAAATTGATACATAAATACCTATATAAGTCCAATTCAATTCATTGGAGTCATTTTATAATAATTTTAGATATATAAAAATGTTATTGAACTTTTCACCGTCTTTTACCCAACTCATAGGAGAATTTTCAAATTTACATAAAACTTAATTTTACTGCTTCTGTGAGTGGAATTTCAAAAATACGAGAGACACGGTTAATGTCAATAAGTAAAATGTGGTTCAATGTGATGAAAATAATTTTTGGTGAAAAGCAACTTTTTACTTTTTTTACCACGGTTAAATGTAAATAGGGTAATTAAAGGTAAAAATGATATTATTATTACCCTAACACATGTCCTAATTCTATTGGATAAGTGTAATTCGACCAAAAACATCCTTAGGAATAAAATATGACCATTTAGTCCCACTTGGATAAGATTAGGCCATTTATTATTAATTTATTTAAAGAAGGGTTAAAATAGTTAAAATCAAAGTTTAATAATTAAAAAATTTTTAATATAGGGTTATACATAAGAAAAATTCAACTATAAATATTCATTAGAAATATAAAAATATTTCCTACATAATGGTATTTTATTTGTAATTTTTAGACATTAAATAAGTTAATTTATTTATGACACAATGATGATGCAGTAATTATCTTATTAATGAAATATTGAAATAATCGATGTTATAAACATCCAAATAAATGTAATTTGAGACTTTTTAGGAAATACAATAATTGTATAGGTTAAGATTACATATTACTACTGATTTAATTAACTTTTTTCGAACTAATATTTCTGTTATTATTCTCACAAAAATCATTTACCAAAGTGTCAAAATTGACATAAAATTGTTTTTAAAACAAATATTATATTATTAATTGTTATTTTATGCCTAAAAATATAAGGTTCGGCCAAATGACTTAGATAAGGTTTTATATATTAACAATAAGAAACTTGGGGTTCTTTTGGCTTATTATAGTAAGTTTATTAACCTTATAGTGTAAGAAAACAAGAAGACATGGTAAAAGTAAAATTATTTAACATAAAGTTAAATCTAAATGATAAGGTTAAAATAGATACCTAAACTTGTCTAAATTCTATTTTATGAGAGGAGTTCGACACATCCCCACCTTAGCTTCAATATAAATCAATTTGGAGCTATTAAAAACTGAATATGACTTTATAATAAAATAATATGTTTCGTTTTTCCAAAGGTGCCCCTCTCCTCCCTTATAAAAGGGAACCTCCTCCCTCTCTTCCTCACACCACATTGAGCCTTCACGCTCGGCCAAACCCTACCAAATTATCTTCTAAACTTCCCAATAAACAACTTATAGGTCTTGGCCTTCTTCAAAGACCAATTTTAGTGCCCTATGAGGATGTCTCAAAGAGGCGCTTCAAAGAAGAGGTAGTGTCTGTTACCGATTCTTTCAAATTTATTTCTTCTTCCACTTCTTCTTAATTAGTTGGTTCATTATGAAGTAATAACATAAGTATAAATCATATACTGATATGTTATTATAATTATGAAACAACCCTATTTCACCGTCTATCCATCCTACGGAAAACGAAATCACCGCATGTGCGTACGTACGGAGTACCGTCTTCACGTCGTGGTGTAATCTATTTTCCACCACCACCTTACTAGGGTGGGTATAATGGTGTAAAGAATTACTATATATTATTATTGAAAATTTATATTTATTCTTAAATAGTATACATACACTCCAATACAATTCCATGATCATGATAACGATATCATCGCTCGTGCGTACGTATGGAATACCGTCTCCACGATGTGATGGGACTCGTTCTACATGATCTTCATTGCATAATGGTTATATAAATGAATTTAATGAATGAATATGATATATATTACACTAATACCATTCTGTAAATGAGGTATCTATAACCTAAAAAGTTGATTAATAATTTATTCGACAAAACACGCATAAGAACAAAAAGTAATAAACACCCGAATAACAAGTAGTAATGAAATATTACTAATAAGAAGATAAGAATATAACCATATATGATATCATAAAAATAAGTATGATTCTGAAATAAGTCAATAACAGTATCTAAATCATTATACTGAGGTTCGGACACTTACGAAGCAAATCGGACCTAAGGTAAGGGACAATCTTGCAATCTCAATTTTTATCCGAGATTATTTATACTTCAGAATTTACTGGGGAATATTTATCATCCACATCCATGTTTCCTCAATATGTAATATTATTTATATCCTCCAACAATTTTTTAAATCCAATTTTACCCATCGGTGAGTTTTTAATAAAAGATATGAAAGGCATCTTTTTTCATTTTTCGTACAAGGTACATTTTGACTTTTCCGACATAAGTAAGAGAAGAATGTTTTTTTAACTTATAAGGCATGAATTGATTTTTTAAAAAATTATTTTCAAGAAGATTCCTTTACATGTTTTCAAGTTTATTTTTAATCAACTTCTTTTAGTTTAAAATTGTATGACATGCTAAGAAAGGAAAAAAAATTTCGAAGTAGAAAGTATATTTTCCTCAAGAATGGAGTTCAAGTGTTTTATCAAAATTATCTTCTATCTATGATAATATAGGGTTCTGTTTCTATCCATATTTTTACATTGATTTGATTATTTTGTGATGGAATTATTTTTCCTATATGAATTGTTTTATGATGTCATGATGTTTAAGAATCCCATTTTTATTATATGGGTTATGCAATGATGTATGATTTATGATTTTGTGGCACACATAAGAATGGTATCATTATGAGATGGGTGGGACCTATATCTCACTCCAATGAATTGGGTAAAGATTTATATCTCATGATATAGACATGGCTGGAACGACAGGTTAAACCGGTTCATTGAAACATGACTAAAACGAGGAGTGAACTCGTTTCAGAAATAGACACTGTCCGCTAAGATAGTCTTCTCTATGAGTCTTGACTACTAAGAAATGATTCTCTATGATTATGTGTGTATGCCACAATTTTTCATGTTTTATGTTATGATTATTGGGATTATATTTCACTACTATGATTTATCCCATGTTATGAAATTATGATCTCTTTTGCAAGTTAAGATTTCCAAAATGTTATGTTCTTATTAATATGATGTGATTGATATTTCTTTTGTTTAACCTTACTGACAATTTGAGCTCACCCTTTTGTATGTTTTCTTTCCCCAGGTCCGGAAGAAGGTTATTAAGCAGGATATGCCAAAAGAGACTCTAGATATGATGAAATAAATAGGAGACAATATAGATGCTTTATGAACCAGTTGTTTATGTTTCCCAGTTTCTAAAGACACTATACCTATACGGTCATTTCCTGGTTTTGTTATATGTTGTAATAAGTGTGCTTCAATTTTGAATTATTAACAATGTATGTAAACTATGGTTCGTTATATTTGTGGTTTTGTTTCCTCAATAACATATGAGTTTTTATTGATTAGTATATACTTGAAATCGTCTTTAATATGACCAATTTCATTTCAATAATCACATAATATTTCATTAAATTCATATATATTCATCATGGGACAATTTTCTCATTTATGTGAAAAATTCATCAACACAACAGTATTTATATTTTCATCATAGTTTGTCTCTATAAATGTATTTAGTAAATATTTATCATAAATATACTTATTACAAATACATTCATGGTCTTGTGTCGATATATTTGACTTCACTAGAAATAAATAATAAATATTATTATTTTTCTAAAAGATACATCTTAAATAGGATTAATTACCTACAAATTAGGGACATGATTTGTATTTTTTCTAAAAATTGTAATATTATGCCCTTCTGATCATATTTTGATATAAATATTTCTCTAGAAAATGAAGCTGCGTTAATGAAAATAGATTTATCAGGTTATCATGTTACATTTGTTTATGAGATTAATGTAACTAGATCAGTAGATGATCTCAAGAAAGTTTTTTCATTAGTTTCAGTCTTCTTCAAGATAAGAACAATTTTAGAAGCTTACATAATATGTTAAATTTTCCTTGATGCATATAAAGAATCTAAAATGTTTCTGTATGGGTTTCTTAACTTCTTCTCCAATTTAAAACTTTTCAGACTTACATAAATTTTCTGATCATTGAGTGTTTTCACCCTTTCTTCACATTCACTCTCTATATTATGGGTATAATCTACACACACACACACACACACACACACACACACATATATATATATATATTATGTTACTATAGAAACAATGTTTAAATCTATTTTATTTTTATTGATTTAACCTCCACCTGAGCACCATTGGAATTCATGGTCATTTTACATAGATTTTCCAGTGAACATATTACTTCTTCAAAAAAAAATTATACAACCAATTTCTCACAAGAATAATCCTTTAATGTATCTTACATGGATATATTATTTTTAAATTATTTTTAGATACAGATCATCACCAAAATATTATCTAGTTCTTCTTCATTTATGTCCTCATCAAATTCATTTGATGCATATTAATTGCAAAATCCTCCAAATATTTTTATTTCAAATAAGTTTATATCTAAGTGATCCAAAAATGTTATAATTTTAAATGATGTAAATTCATCCTCAGTATAATCAATCATATCATTTAAGTTTCAGCAGAAGAAATCATACCCTTTATCGTGTTTTCCTATTCTTTGATATTTAGTTCAAACTCCATTACTTTTTTCAATATCACTTCACTAATAGATTAACGTGTTAACACTTTTTAATGTTTTTCTATTTCTAATTCAAGTTACCATTTATATTAAATATATTGTTATAAAATATAAAAATCTTCCTATTATTCGGTCTTTAAATATATAATTCTTTAATATTATCTTCATTATCTATTGAATGTCAACAAATCCCTCTTATTTTATCTTCTATTGAACTTTAAATTATTTTTTCTCTTGAAATTTCTTCATTCCTTTTTCGGAAGAATGATACATAAAATGTAGAAACAATTATTCAAAATTTATTCAATAAGGATCCACATGAGGTTAGAACCCTTTTGGATACGAAACCACTCATTGTAACATGGGATACCATGAGATGGAGGTGAATAATGATATGTTTCAATTGAGAAATTTTCTTTAACTCATTGAATTGTCTTTTTGGATCATGATACTATGGGAGTATGAACTATGTAAGAATATAACTCTTGATAGCATAATAACTCAAACATATTTATATGTATACGAAGATAAAGTAGGAGACAAAAAAATATTTTATTAGGTTCAACAAAATGGGATACATCTAAGGAGGATACATTGATGATTTATTGATGTTCCAAAATAAACTACACCTTACTCGTTCAGTGGATACAATGTTTAGACCAAGGTCACTCTATGATTGGAATACAATCATTTAAATATTTACATATTTTTCACTCCTCAATAGAGGTGTACATCTAATTCTGTAATTCTATACACTACACCAATGGAGGATCTTACACATCTTATAGACTTGTAGGTATCATCAAAATCATTTTTGTATGCCTGAACTGTATTAAATTTAAAACTATTGATAAATGCACCATGATTTGAAAAATGATGTTCCTTTTAATTATTCAAAATAGATGAACACAACACATTATAAATGTGGGTTGATTTTATGTATTTCATAAATTTATTCACTGATCCTTTAAAAACAGTTATGCTGGTCTTCAATCAGCTACACGAAGAAACTAATTATTCTATGTGTGTATGATTTTGATTGTTCAATTTTGAAAACTCCACTTCATTCATGTATGTTTTAGGTGATATGAATGCAAGCTCAAGGTTCTTGTGATCATGTTATTTTATTCTTGGAACACATACCGTCTTAGTAAATCTCATTAAACTATATGTTTGTATCTATTTCATGTACTGCACTATCCATAGTTCCACAATATATATCTTGAAGGGGTGTCTTAACTTTGAGAAATATTAAATACACTGCAACAATGTTTCAAAAAATTCATCATGTAACAGGTACACAACACTACTTATTCTCCTTCGTGTGACTATTTAATCATAAATCACACTTCATTAACATAGTTTCATACATGTATTTTACACTATGTAAGTATAGATTCATGGATATTATTATCCTTCTTAATGTGGAAAACATGGCATGATATTCCTCATAACTTCTCCGTGAAACACTATGTATAGAAAATATCTATTTCATCCTTGTGATTCTTGACAAATAAAAGATCTCATTCACCTCTGTTTTGCATGAAACGGGGCAAAATATCACAGAGTTTTTTTATATATGGGTTTTAAAGAAAAAAAGAATATAATCCTAGATAATTTTTCTAAAAACTAGGATGGAAAAGTGTCAGCCTCCTTACCACCTTTTCACCATATCAGCAACATAGAAAGGGTGAAAAAGGTGTTACCACGCCAAACTTCTACCAAATTTTTTTAGGTAAAAGATGTTTTCTGAAAAAATTCACTTTTCCTAAAAGGGAAAAATTAATTTGGTGTGGTAAATACTTTCTCCCCACAACCCTATAAATTCCTCCCCGCACTCAAATCATTTAACTTTCATCTCCCTCTCTCTAAAAATCACCCCTCCCTCTAATTTGTTCCTGGTCTTTTTCTCTCTTGTGTGCTGTTTGTTTGGTGGACTTAATAAAGGGTGATATTTTTAAAGAAACATTTAATAGTATATTTTATAATTTCTTTAAAATTTAAATATTTATTTCGTCATTTCATTTTATGTTATTTTTAATTACTTATTTACTATTTGTTTTTTCTTTAGTTAGTTTTAATTATTTCATTTTTTTGGTTATTTAGTTTGGTAGATTTCATTTACATATAACAATTAGCATTATTAAGTAAATTATTATTATTTAGTTATAAGTATTTAGCAATTAATATATAATTCGACTTAGTAATGGAATTATTATTAAAAATATAAAATTATTTACTATTAATTAATAGTAATTAAATATTATTGAGATAATTATTAAATTATAGAAAATTAATGAATTAATCATTATGAACATTAAATTAACAGATAAATAACTAATAAATTTTTTATTAGTAATTAATATTAGTTTTAAAATGAATAAACATTAGTGGAATAATGAATAACTATTAATTAACATATAATAAACTAATAGATAACTAATAATTAAAACATGGTTAACGAATGAATAATGAATGAATATAAAATGATTAACTAATGAATATTTAATGATTAATTAATCATTAAATAATTATTGAATAGTGACGAATTTATAAGGAACTATTTATTAGGTAATGATTAAAAAATATTTAAATTATGATTAACTAATAATTAACTATTATTTAACTATTAATTATATTCAAATTAACTACTTAATAACTAATAAATATCCAATTATTAACTAATTATTTATTATTTATAAAGTAATGATTACGGATTGATTAATTAATAATTAACTAAGGATTAACTTAGGTATAACTAATGTTAAGATAATTAATAACGGAATAATTACAAAGGATCAAATAATGATAAACTAATAGTAAACTAATGATTAACAAACTATTAATTAATAATTTATAAATGAATAATAAATAATTAAATATTATGTAACTACTTGATAACTATTAATTATGTAATGATTAATGACTGATTAAAAAATGATTAATGCATAATTAACATAGGAATAACTACTGGTTAACTAATGAGTATCTAAAATTAACTCATGGTTAAAGAATTATTAACCTATAATTACATAATGATTAACTATAAATTATGTATAAAATTACTACTTAATAACTATTAATTAATGAATGATTAAAAAATTATTATCTACTGATTAAAGAATCATTAAAGAATAATTAATCAATGATTAAGGATTTGTTAAATTATGATTAACTAATGATTAACTAGTAAGTGATTAATTATTAACTAATAATTATCTCTAAACTAAATATTTAATAACAATTCATTATAAAATGATTAAAGAATTAATAATGAGTGATTAACGATTCATTAAAGAATGATTATGGTATGATTAACTTACTATTAAGTAATGCTTAACATGGGATTAAGTATTGTTTACCTAATAATTATGTAATGATAAATTAATGATTAACTAAATATGAACTAATGATTGAATATTAATTAAGTAATGATTAAATACATATTAACCAATAATTAAATAATGGTTACCTATTCATTTATTATTATTAAACTATTAATTAACTATAATATCACTACATAATAACCATTAAATAATGAATAATTAACTAATTATTAATGAGTGATTATAGAATAATTAATTAATGATTAGGGAATGATTAAATTAGGATTAAATAAATCTTAATTAATTACTCTGTACTAATTAATTAACGATGATCTAAAGGTTGATGTAGGATTAAATAATTCTTAGTTGATGATTAAATTATGATTAACATATGACAACATTATGATTATAGTGTGTTGAATGTTTGAAAAAAGGGCCTAACTGCACATTTGATTTTACACTCTCATAGGATCTAACATAGATTATTCATACCTTTAAGACGAATAAATTTTTTTCTATAAATCATTAGTGTCATTATTGAAAATATATGTCAAAATTAAAAAATTCCTATAAATTAATGATTGTGTGGTTATTTCAGAAATAAAATATTTGTTTAGATGCTACAAGTGAATGTGGATCTCGAATAGTCATACATAGTGGTAATAACCCTAAAATGGTAATATTTTGGTTTGGCTCGATCATCAACTGGTGCCTGAAAATGGGTCTTATTGCACACCTAATTATAATATCATGGGGGATAATCTTTAGAAGATTCACTTTATATTTATAAACTATTGAACATACCTTTAAGAAGATTACAATATGTATAATGAAATATTAGATTCAAATTTTAGAATCTAAGATTACATTTTAAAATTTTCATAAAGTAATGATTGTGTGGTTATCTGAGCAATGAAATCCATTTTTGTATACTTAAAGTGGACATGGATCTAGAAACATTTTACTAAGGGGTATTAACTATGAAATGGGAACATTATGATTTTATATGATATTCACCTAGTGAATGAAAATGTGGTTTTTTCACACCTTATTTAACATTCCCATGTGATATTCATTAGATGATTCACATTCTATTTATAAATTAGAGAACATAACTTTATGAAGATTAATATTTTTATAATAAAACATTATTGTCATCTCTAAAGATATATGAAGGCATTATAAAATATTGGTAGATTGTGTTGTTATAATAGAAATAAAATCCCAATCTAAATACTACAAGTTGACATGGCACTGAAATAGTTGAACCTAGGGGTAATCACCCTAAAAAGTTCACTTTGTTCTTTGATTTTATATTCACTTGATTCCTGACAATGGCATTTATTGTACACCATCTTTAAATCCCCAAGGGTATATATATATATTAGATGATTCACATTATCTTTATAAACAACTGAAAATAGAATTAGTAAGATTAAAAGTTTTACTACAAAACATTACTATCATCTATGAGGATATAATAAGAAATTTTAAAATTTCAGTAAATTAAACACTATGTGGTTAATGATAAATGATTATTCATCATTATAAATATTGTTTACACTATCAGAATCTTGATAAAAAATAATTATCCCATAGAAAATCTAGATTTCCAATGTATGCTACTGTAGGGATGTAATTCAAACTAAAGAGCTATATATCTAGTACACAACCAATATAAAATGGTCAATACATATGATTTTGTTACCCTAAGAGAAAATCAATAAAGAATTCATGGATGGATAAATCTATGGCATGATTAACATATCCATCCAATTAGTTATATACATTTTAAATTTCAGGAGAATCTTTGGTATCGAGATTTTCCATTGGATGATGCTAAGGAGTTGGTCTAAGAAAAAACATTATTTAACCAATGGTCTTCTAATTCCATGATAGAGTTATATGTGGATATTTCTAATATCCAATTTTTTTTTGCAGATGTATGATGGCATAGGCCTGCATGATTCATCGAATAAGGTTCATCAGAATAACATGATATCAATCCATATCACTAGGAAGATGAATACCATCCATACCCCCCAGATATGCTACAAGACCATTTGGATAATGATTAAGTGTTTAATGATGTAATATACTGAGTAAATAATGAAGAGGTGTAAAAAGATGCGAAATATATAGAGAAAATTTTGAGAAATTCATTAGTTAAACATCAACCTCGACTAATAATAAATCATCCACCACTATTCGCATTGTGGGTGGTAGAAATGGAACATTTACTGAATTAAACTAGAATATTATTACACTATCAACTGAGTTTCCTAGAGTTATAGATGATATATTTGGTAAACTAGAATAAACATAATACATTGGAAGTGATTTTCAAAGAAAAGATGCAATTAAAAATATACCAACAAGATTTCATATTGAGAGACACTGTTGATATATAGTTTACGAGGAAAACTTAAAATAATACATCATATGGTGTGACACATACAATGGTGATTCTATAACTCACTTGAGGTTGATTATTGAAATTGATCTAGTGGGATAGAGAATTTATAGAATTATGGAATCAAATACTTATGTGGAGCCAATACAGACACATGATCCTACATCAGTGGATGGTAAATTGTTTTCATCTATTATTTTTGAGATGATCAGGGACTACAGCGATGTTCCTGTATCCCTTGTGAAGAAGAGGAAACTAAAAAATTGTCGTCGAAATATTTTCTATGGAAAGGCTTAGATGGAGAAATAGAAGGAAATTTTCAAGAGGAATGGTGATTAGGATGACTCTTAATAAGAGTATCTATAGTTTTTATATGTATTGTAAAAAACAACCACATTTTCTTCTACTATGATATGAATTAACATGTGTCTCATGATAATTGAATTGATCCTTCTCATTTTAAATTTCACCAGTTGATGTGTGCAATCATTCCATGTATTGTCGCATTTCATTTCTACATACTGTTTAACAAAATTGAAGGAATTTTTTTTTTGTATGTTACATGGCTGTATTGCTGATTGTTGTAATCTAATATGGTAACTGTTCACCTATTTCACTTAAATTTCTCATTATGGATAAGAAAATTTAGAAAATTCAGTGTTTGTTTCTATCATATATAATAAATTATTCCACTCGCATTTGGGTGTATGTTTGATATCTAATCATCATTATGAAATCAATTATTTAATCAATGAACATCATATTACATTAATTTTACTGAATCACATAATAAATAATGCATTAGACATATTTCCATCAATGTGTGGAAGGTATTTTATGATGAATATATGAATAATTATATCCCAAATATTGGTAAAAATTACTTTATTATATTTTACTATGTCAATCTAATGATAAAATTAATTTAGTTGAAATATGATCAATTTAACTTGCATATGATCCATATCAGTGATGGTTTGAGCAATGATTTGAATGAATTTGTAGACGGTTCATGAATTGAATGATTACATGATACAGATTCAAAAAGTGAAATGGGAATTGGAATATGATGGGGTGAATAAGTACATACACAATACCACAAACATTATGGAATGCATCAAGGAATCTGTAAATAGTATTTGAATGCTACCTATAATTTTCCTTATTTCGGAGACATTTTATCATTCCATAATGTAATTAATTGAAATTTGAAAATAGATTAATGATGGGATTCAGCAGGGGCTATACTACAAATGACACATTCAATGTGAGATTGATATGAACATTGAAGAAGGTTCTTCTTACCGGGTATGTATTTTCAACAGTGAAGACAGTCGATTTTATGTTTGAGATTTATATCTCCCCACCACAGGATGTATTTGTTGAGTGTTAGTTGTATCACTAGATGCATGGCATTTCCAATGTCGAAAATCCCAAGAATTGTAGTTTTCAAGCATAGAAAGCATTACAACATGTTACTCTATGGACATCTCATGGGAAGAATATGTTGATCCAGTGTACTTATTTTACACAATTTCTAACTACTATGGTGCACCATGGATGCCTATTGGGGAGTTTCAACACTTCTAAATGCTATTAGACTAGCCGAAATTGATGCCTCACATCAACAAGTTATGATCAGGAGGGATATCAAAGTCCATCATGATGCTGAATGAGATTGGTTGGCCTCAAGAACAGGGGAAATTTTTGGAGATACAACATATTTCATTAAGAAGTTCATAATAGGAAACGATGCCCTAATATTGCTTGAAAAGGTTCTCACTCTTAGAGATTAGGTTTTGTTTATTTCAATTTAAATTTTTTGTATTATCCTTTTTGTGATTTTAAAATAAAATACATTATTTTTTAGAATTATTTTAAATTTATGAATAATTTAACTATAAAATAATAAACATTTCATTAATTAGACAGTTGTTTACCTAAATCATACACATGATTAACATGACTAAATTTTATATCATTTTTATAAATAGAACATTTATCTATTCATAATTTTATATATAATTTCTTGGGGAAGTGGGAAAGAAAAATGAGTGAGATAAAAAGTTTTGTATGGGAAATCATAACATTGATTCATAATGGGTTGGATCATAGGAATGAGAGATCACATGAGAATGGGAGAAAAATATGATTAAGTGATTAATAAATCATAAGACATCACCGTCATAGAATATGACCAATGATTTATAAAAGAAATATAATGGATGTATATTATATATATATATAATGTATATGATAAATGTAAAAATAATAATAAAATATTTTAATAAAAACATTTTCATCAACCCCAATCATGACTATGTATTGGGTCATGAATAATTCCATTCATGATTCCACATTATGATGTGAGAAAATCTAATCACGAACATGAAATATTTTTTTATAATACCCAACAATTTCCACATATTATCATTATATCTTGAGATATTACACTATAACAAATATATTGGATGGCTATATAAGACCCCACCCATCACATAATAATAAAACAAACTTATGTATGCCATGAGAATATATGATCATCCATAGTTCCTTATTATATTAATTTCCCCTTGGAAAAGGAACGGGGTTCTCAAAAATTTCATAAAAACTTCATTATAATCCTTCATAAGAATGAAGTTGGATTGAATCATTTGAGCATATATACAGTGAAAGATGAAAATCATAAATGGATGTCAATAAAGATTAAAAATAAATTTTTTAAAAGATTTAAAAATATTTTTTGAGAAGAATGAATAAATTCCTGTATCTTTTATTAAGAAAAATTTTCATTAAATAAGGGGAATAGGTATCTTATGTCCTATATTCTACCAGTTATAACATTCTAATGACCATAATGTTATATTTACATTTTACACTTAATTATGATTTATTTTACATTTATATGTAAAGATAAGGGATACTACTCTACTCACGGAATAGTATATGAATGTTTCACGTGAGGTGCTAGCGAGACATGAGAATTGAGGGATTATGGTATGTAGAGCAAACTATTATCATCAAATTTGTCATCCATATACTATTATGAAATACTTACACAATGTCAGATTCTATAGAGTTGTTGTATCTAATTATAAATTCATTGATTTTATACATTGTGCTATCTCACTAAGATATAAAGACCTAAGACTCACACTTTCATCTTACCTAGGGGTGTGATAACTGTCACCCTTGAGGATGTGGAAGTTATGTTCAGTCTTCCCATCCAAGGTTTTTTAGTTATAGTACCCACCAGTGGAGACTAGCCCGAAATTTTGTAATGATTTCTTGGTCTCAATGATAAGGGGGATAATACTGATAATGATTTAGAATCTCTTACAATGATCTTGATAGACATGCACTTTACACTTTTACCTGTTGATGCTGATGAGCATACTATAATTTGTCACACTTATGAATATATCTTGTAGTACATTGGTGGGACATTGTGAAATAATAAATGTAGAATACATGTATACTTGATGTATTTGAGGATACTATAGGGATTTGATATGGCTTGGAGACACAGTTGGGCTTCTTCACGCATAACATACACTCACAGAGCATTATGCATGACATGCTGATCAGATCATAGTGATGTGGTGGGATGTTTCATCCTCATTAAGATGTGGGAATGGGATATAATTTCTCCCATTACCCCTATTATTTCTAGTAGAGAGATACATATGGATGTGATCTGTGATGATTCTCAAGGATATTGGGAAAATCTGTCATATTTATTGTTTTCTGGTTCTAATATGAGTTATTATACACAATATTTGTTTTTATTTACCACAATAAATATTGAATTTTTAGGTGGAGTCAATCACAGGAGTTCATAAAGGTTTCAAGACATAATTTGGGACCATGCTGTCTCATGTTGGATAATCTACTATCCACCAATGTAAGTGTATACAATCATTTGTTGACAGATAAATTTCATAATATTTTAATTTTTGGAAATTAGTAATAAAATATTTTAACAAATGAAACATTTCATTCTAGATTTCATGGATTTTATACCTGGATTTATTAGACCATCTCCCCACATACTACACCGATGGGATTCCCAATACTATGATTACAGTTCCTCTTATTTAATTACATATTATTGTGTCAAAACAGCTAGATAGAGTCATTCTCCAGTTTTTATTTGTTCATCATATTCCATTTTCACCTAGATAGCCAACAGCAATTCATTCTAGGAAGCTAATGAGGTGGAATGATTTTGTATGTAACCAAATACATAAAGAGTATTTTGATTTATATTATAGATGTGAATTGTTTCATATTAAGGTAATGTGTATGATATGATTCCATTTATCACAACATCTTGAGTGTGATCCATTGTATACAGTTCATTCTATACATTGTCTTACACCACACTGCAGAGGTATTCAAGATTTTGTAAGTCAATAAATTTATATAAGTATGTTGATTGTACTTTTTTTAATTCAATTTAAATCTTTTATAGTATACTCAAATATAGAATATTATTCACATGTCTGATCCATAGGAGGGTCAGGTTTTTAGCCAGGCAGTCCACCATTCTAAAATGCAGAAGTTGATTCCATCTTATCATTAGCTACATTATAGTACCTTCTATATTGTCTTGGATCTCAATGCCACTCAACAGGTTACCCATACCCAGAAGGCCACAGGGCCTCATGCACATTTCCCCAAATGCCATAGGCTGATGACTAGAAACAAGGGCCTATGGTGTGACTGTGGGGAAACTATGCCCTCATTAATAGAGTGAAACACAGTGGAATGATAATATACAATAGCGGAAGTAGTTAAAAGTCACTTCTCAAAGAAATAGTGAAATATTGATAAGTTAAATAACGAAGAATCATTCTATACCAAAGATGACACGTCATGTCACAAGTTCTAGGAAAAAAACCAAAAAAGTACACTATATTAATACACAATATATGTATCAAAATCACAATTGAAACAAAAGAATCTAAGAAGCATCGTAATCCTCATCTCAGTCCCTTACTATCATTTTCCAAAAAAGAAAACTAATTACCAGTAGTAGGGTTCTTTCCCTCATAATCACATTAAATCATATAGTTTTTTTGGTTCATATCACGACCCAAATGGGATGTGAGAATAAATCCCAGTAGGAAACCACCAAAGTTCTATACCAATATTTCTGTGAATATATATAACAGGAACTGTATAATAGTGAAAGCAATAACCAGTAGGTACATAAACTTTAGTACAACATATGTCTTAGAATACAATGCAATAAAGTATGGGTGAAGACTGAATCCAAGCTTACGCTTTATCTTGGTAGATGTGTCAAAAGTCATTTCATTACATTATTAACATTGCAACTGAATCTGGTCCTGACATCCTAATATGGAAACCAAGTATCACTCTTAGTGTGTTTAAACCAAATCATAAAACAATGATATAAAATAATACGGAACTGGATCAAAATCAATTATATAATCATTTCAGCAGTCATTCCAAGATCCCACCCAGTTTATACACAGTTCAGCATGTTCCAGGGTCAAACTCCATTATATAAGCATTTCAGCATGTATCAGGGCAAAGCCTAGTGTATAATCTTTTCAACATTTAAAACAACACATCTAATATACACTATTATGTGGAAAGAAACAATTAAAATCATGTGGGAAATTCATTCAGTCAATCAATTCCATTCTAAATAACCCATAAAATAAATTTCAATGTCATGCACATAGGAGTCCTAAGACAAATGGCTAAACACTGGTCATCTAGGGGAAAATGAACTCACAGGGAGGCCCCTCGAACAAGTCAAACAATATCGAATATGCTTTAGCTTAGTTAAGCAATTACCAAATCAACATTAGGAAATACATGAGCCAATTCCAATCAAGAAGACAACCTAAGCATGGGTCTGTGGCACTCTGGCACAAATAAGTGACATGATAATTCATGAAAGTCACAAGATCACCTACCCCATCGTAGTATGACTATCCTCATCTAGCATAAAGCATTGGTTCGACCTAGAACTGGGTAGATCTACAAAATAAGAAAAAAAACTCATCCCTTGATAACTCAATCAAGAGAAGAAATCAAGAATAAAGGCTCAATAAGAATTGAGTTCTCACCAAAGGGAATCCAACAGATCTAACTGTGTTCGAATCGAAGATTGGATGATGAATCATGAGCAGAAATATTTTTCAGATCTCTTGGATGTGCTAGTCATTGAAGGGGATGTCTGTTTCGGTCCATCTGGAGAAACGACATACTGCCTGACTTATTAATCAATAAAACAATACATGGAATGTACTTAATATTACATGCAGTGTCCGTACATTTTTTTGTCCTGACCTTTACATGATCATGTACTAAGATTAAATCACGTGTATCCTTAAACACACTTGGTGTAACTATAATTACATGGTGTGTATTTCCTAGTCACGATGTGTAACAAGCCAGTAGCTAGCCCCTATACCACGTTTCCCCCATTTTCTTATGTGAAAACTGAAAAGGAAAGATTCATACCTCAATGGAAGAACCAGGATCTTACAAACCTCACCCCTTATAGCAATCCGTTAAATTACCCATCCAAGGATGGGGAATAAATATATGAGAAAAACATCATCCACAGTGATCATACGTCTGCCTCCCTCTCCCAAGTCTCATCATACACACTTCCATGCTACCATAGCACTCGTACCAAAGGAAGACACCATCCAAGGAGAACATTCACACTATGATCCTCAATATGAATGGGATGCTCCACAAAGGATGAATCTTCTTGTAACTCCAATTCCTTAGACTTAGATGTGTTATACAGGTCAAAAAAATTAATTCCATAATTGAGAAACATGGAAGATGTCGTGAATCTCCCCATACCTTTGAGGTAACTGTAATCAATAGGGAACTGGCCTGACTTGCTCCAGAATCTCAAACGGAGTGATGTTTCTCAAGGAATGTTAACCCTATCTCCTAATCCTCTTATGTCCCAAACATCGGGTGACATGTTGGAAAAATAAATCCACGGCCTCGAAATCCAAAGGTCATTTGCGTTGATCAAAATACGATTTCTAACGAGACTTTATAGTAGCCATATAATTCTAAATAAACTAGACCTACATAGAAGTCTCCTGCATGAAACATGTTCCCAGTAAAGCTACCTCACCTACCTCTAGCCAGCCCATGGGTCTCATCATGGAATACTATAAAAATCATCATAAGGTACCATCTCTATAGTCACATAAAAACAATTATTGTTGGTGAATTCGACCATTGGAATTTTCTTCTCCTAAGATACCCAAAAATATAGGATGCAAGATCACAACATGTCCTCCAACACCTGTATCATATAGTCTGACTGGAAATCAGTCTGAGGGTGGTAGGTTGTGCTTAGAATCACCTGTGTACCCAACACCCTCTAAAAACTCAGCCATAAATGAGACGTAAAGTGGAAATCCCTGTCTGAAATGATTGAATGAGGGACCCCATGATGTCTCACCACCTCACAAATATATCGCTTCCCAAGTTCATCAACACCGAAGGTCTCCTTGATCGACAAGAAGTTATAAACTTTCTTAAGTTTTTTATCCACCACCCAGACTACAACATTACCTCCATCAAACCTCGGTAAACCTGTTACGAAATCCGTAGATACATCATCCCATTTCCACTCTGGAATAGGTAACTAATGTAAAAGACTGATTGGATGATGATGTTCCACCTTCACTTACTGAGAGGTAAAACCCCTCGTAAAAAAACAAGCCACCTATCTCTTTATACATAGTCACTAGTTCTGACATCACAAGTCACTGTACATCTTGGTCACTCCATGATGTACATACCATGCGGAAAAATGAAACTCCCACATAAAATCCTCACGTATTCAGAGTAGAACCCAGACACATCCATGGATCCTCAAGATCTCATCATCACCCACCATCCATCCTAGAGGGGGATCCTCACCTACTACCCTTTCTTGCAGGACTGGTCCCTCAGAATATGATATTTTTCGCATCCACACTC
The DNA here is from genome assembly GCA_963277665.1 of Viscum album. Lineage (NCBI taxonomy): Eukaryota > Viridiplantae > Streptophyta > Magnoliopsida > Santalales > Viscaceae > Viscum > Viscum album. Next base: position 73,477,122 of record OY728163.1, on the reverse strand, counting down.
AATCCAGTAGGCTATAATTCATAGCTAAAGAAGAAAGGAATGTTTTTCCATGACTTCCATGAACCTCCAAATTCATATTAGAGAATGATTCCATTAACAATCACTCACTGATGTTCTCCTAAACTACCTACATTGGAGTCATCCTACTTAGTGCATCGGCCACTGCATTTCCTTTTCTAGGCATATAGGTAAGCTCAAATCCAAAAGACTAAAAGTACTCTACCCACCTTCACTGCCTCAAATATAGATCATACTGATTAAATATGTACTTGAGACTTTTATACTATGTGTACAAGTCAAAATGATCTCCCAAAAAGTAATGCCTCCAACTACATAATGCATGAACAACCACGACTAAATCGAGATCATGTATTGAAGAGTTTCTCTCATGTTGACACAATGCTAAGACACATACGCAATGACTCAGTCCCCCTGCTTAAGTACTACTCCTAGATCGATACCTAATGTGTCACAGTACACAGTGTAACTCCTATCTGGCTCTGGAAAAATAAATATTGGTGATGACGTTAATCTCCCTTTTAGATCTGGAAAGGCCATATCTCAATAATATGACCATACACACATCACACCCTTCTTTTTCAATCCATCGATCAGAACTGCTAGGAATTCTAGGTCCTATATGAAACATTTGTAGTAACCATACATCCCTAAAAAACACTACAACTCAAAGTCATTATTGGGATTCTCCCAGAAAACTACTACTATCACCTTTTCTGGGTGCACTGATACTCCAGTCTTTGAGATGACATGACCTGGGAAATAAATCTAATACATCCATAAGTGTCACTTTGAGAGAGTAGCATATAAATGATTCTCTATCAGTGTACTGAAATCGATATCAAGATTTGTGGAATGGTCATATAGATTATGAGACTATACCAAAATTTCATCCATAAAAACTACAACAAATGAATCTATATAGGTATGGAACACTCAGTTCATCAGTTCCATGAAAACTGGTGGCATGTTCTTGAGACCAAATAGAATAACCACATACTCATAAATACCATACCAGCTATGAAACGTGGTACAAGGTATGTCTGAAGGTTTAACATGTAACTGGGGATATCCTGACCTTATGTTGATTTTCGAGAACACTCTGGCGCCTCAATGTTGATCAAACATGTCATCTATCGTTGTAAAGGGATATTGGTTTATAACCATCAATTGTTAATTTTTAGATAATCCACATATATCCTGAGGTTAACAATATCATTTTTTCACAAAAATGGATTGGAGAAGCCCATAGAGATGTAATGGGTCAAATAAAACCCTTTTCCTCTAAATCGTTAAACTGCATCTTGAGATCATGTGGCTCTATCGTATCCATCCTATAAGGAGGAGTGGATACCAGTGCAACTCTTGACACTAGATCAATCAACAAATCCACCTATCACTCTGGAAGAAACATAGAAAAGTAATCTAGGAATGAAACCTTGAAACGATCAACCACTGGAAGGACATTAATCTGACGTCTTCCCTGGTCATCCTGATATAAACTGGAAATCTATGCTATCATCCCACTCAACATGCGATGCTCGGGCCCACCTCAGGTTTCCTAGACATCCCACTCTCCCTCTTATAGAAATTATATACCCTCTGGGGTTGTGAAACACACCCTAAAACATTAAAAATTGACAAAGGATTGAAATGAGACTAATGAGTCCATTCCGAGCATGACATCAAATCCAGTCATCTATAATATATAGAGATTCCAAAGGAATTGATACCCACCAGCCTTAAGGGGGAACTCTATACAGTGACATACACCTGTCTTCCATATCCATAACTGAGTTTCTAGCATCATAAAATCATCATAATAAAAGACACATAGATCAAGAATCTCTACAATGGTCACATATATAAAACTATGTGAATCTCCTATATAAAAGAGTTCAGAAGATAAAACAGGGGAGACTAGAATAGTACCTTTGATAGAAGAATGTCCAGGATGGTGTTCTTGTTGGGTCTAATACACTAGAAAAGTCTATCATATACCATGACCTAGTGACATAGCAAGGCTTCCATGTGTTGATCCACTATTCTATCTCTGAAATCCTAGTGTCTGGATACCACGACCATGACCACTCCCTTGACCTAAATGGTCTGACGTATTCTAGTTCTCTAACTGGTGAGATATTACTAGCCCTGCTCGGCAACATGGAGTCTGTGTAGATCCTCTCTCACTAGATACTAGTGGAAACATCCTATAGAAGCACTATAGATTACCCATCTTTCCACAATATCGACATTCAACTGGGTCCATTAGGGAATAAGGTTTCATGTGCGCAAATTTTCCACACTGGTAGAACCTCACCTGGATACCTAATGAAATGTTCTGACTAATTGGTTCCCCATGATTAAGCTCTAGATGACACATTCTAGTACACATTGACAGAGTAACAAATCTTAGAGTCGAAATGGCCATGCTTGTACATCCAGATTCCTTCTGATTCTAATTAGTAATCAGTTACTGGTTCACTATTGCAGAAATATTAGTCAGAATAAATATATTCACATGTGATTCTGTGTCATACATGAGTCCATCCTCAAATCTCCTAGCATGTAGAATATCATCACCCATCAGAATGGGTGTGATGTTCTGGATCTCAGTAAAATGAGTTGGGTGATCCATAATTGATAGAGAATCATGGTCTAGATGCATGACCTCCCAAGAATTGTTGGACCTTAATGTATCAAGATAGATATAGTCATAGAATACACTCTAGAAGTCTTCCAAAAGAATATCTTGATGATTCCCCATCGGAGTAACCACACCCTACCACCAATTATCGTAATCACACAGAATATACGTTTCTAGATGGACCCTCCTCTCAGGATGTGTTTCTATAATCTCAAAGACTGATAACACGGAATCTAGCTAGTACTCTATAGTCTGTGTACCATATTCCCCCTAAAATGTGGGCTGATGCTATTGTTGGAAACTCGGGTATGTTCTTCTATAGACAAGGCAGATTGTGGTGCTCCATTAATGGTTTTCACGAACCTCATAAATCCTTCATGGAAATTTGCATCAATATCTATGTTTGGTATAACAATTGGTCCCACAACTAGCACATCTTAAGGGTCCACTAGTATCCCATGGCCTACCACAACCAGGGTATGAACATCTCCATCATGTTTTCATACTCTTGGAGGTCATCATGGGGGAAATGCTCTGTAAATTTCATCACCTACACCTATATATAAGTTTATTCATCAAGTTACATAGTTCTAGAATGAAAGAACTAAATAGGAGATGAAAATCCTCAAAAGTTCAACAAAGATGAGTACGCGACATGTGGAAACCTTCACAACATTCTCACTTAAGCCATTTCATGGCTATGTAATCCTACCGGCCACGACTTTTACAAACCCTAGGTAATCGACGTATCATTCTGACACATGGGGAATCCCATTAAACTCTCACATGGGAATGTAACTCCATCTACCTTGTTCGTGTATACATCCTAGCAACATGAGATCTCATCCCCAAACACAATGTATACTCAAGTCCTTTCCTTCTGGACATGTACTTTTACATGGCCAGAGCTAGATGGGTCTTCCTATGTAAAACTACACAGAGTATACATAAGGTTCACGAGATATTCTAATAAAAACTCAACAACCTCGGTTTCCTCTCACATGGCCAGTGACACCATCATCTATCACATGGTGTGTAATTAGAGTACACATCATGTACATGGAAAAGTTAATTTCCTCTCAAATAGAAGAAGACATGGTCTGTGTTTATAGGACCACACCCAATGTTGTCTTGGTTTTCAGATAGTAAGCCTTAGAAACTTCCTCGTAACCCCTGTGTTTTTACAATATAAACCAATGGTGTTCTAAATTCCAATCTACGCGGGCCCATACTCAAATGAATCATTTCTTTTTCTCTATATATAATGCATAACAATATAATTTATATTCCATGGAAGAAACATGATCCCCAAAATTACGATCCTAGAGGGCCCATACTCCTCATGAATCAATGTTTTGCATCCATCCAATTAAACCATACACGTATCAATGCACCAATCACAAGACCATAAATATCTATCATGGTATCAATCACAAAAACATACATATCTAGAACACAACCTATCCCAAAAATATTCAATCAATAATTCTCTCTAAATGGCATGTTAATAATGCATGGAACATGATTCAGGAAAGTTCCTATATGATGCATGAGATGGCACACCATCATCTAATTGGGTTGTAACAAAATATAACCACAAGGATATCAATAATAATAGCACAAAACAAGGGTGTCACCCAACGGTGTAATCTAATCAAATGTAATAGCTAAAAAATAAAAATCACAATTGGATTCAAGGTCATTTGGATTTTCCATGTACACATGGTAGCTACTCATAGGCACAACTATTTACCAAATTACATTCCCTTTTATTTCATCCCTAAGATGTAAAGAAAACAAGGAATGAAATCATCTAATACACCTTTGTAACATCCCAAATCTAGATGCCACTCAAATGGTGCCCCGTACCTAGTTTTCCACTTGGACTAAAGCACATTTTCCCAAACACCAGAGGCAATCGACTAGCAGTGAGGGACTAGTGTGTGACAGGGGGAAACTATTCCCTCTTTGGAAGAGTGTAACACATGGGAATAATAATATACAATAGAGAAAGTAGTAAACAACATACAATAGAAATAAATAGCGTAAGACAAATAATGTAAATAACCAAGCGTCAATCAATACAAAAGATGATGCACCTTGTCACATGTTTTGGGAAAATATACAAACATGTACACTACAAAAATAAACTATATATATCTCAAAATCACAAAAGTAACAAATGAATATAATAATCATCGAAAGACTTTGCTCAGTCCCATGCTCTCATTCTCCTAAATAACAAATCATGTACCAGTAGCAGGGTGATTTCCCTGATCAAAACTTGCTATCAAATAATCTATTTGGGCCCAAAGCATGACCCAAATAGTGTGTTAGACTAAATACCTAAAAGAAAACACCAATGGTCTTTGTTAATCGATCAGTAAATATATATAACAGGTAGTGTATAGTAGTGAAAGCAGTAAACAACAGGTACTCAAAAGTAATAACAATAGGTTTCTCAGAAGAAAATGCAATAAAGTATGGGTGAAGACTGAATCCAAGCTTATGCTTTTTGATGGAAGATGCATCAATAGTTATTTCCCTTCATTATTCAAATTTCAACTGAAACTGGTCCTCACATCCTTATATGAAAACCATGTATGAATCCTTGTGTGTTTAACCCAAACCATATAACTAAGGTATAACATAACACCAAATTGGATAAAAACCAACAATATAAGCTTTTTAGTAGTAAATGAGGGTCAAAACCCGGTGTATAAGCATTTCAGAATCTTCCACGGTCCAAACCTAATGTATAATCATTTCTGCATTTATCAGGGCCAAGCCCGGTGTACAAGCATTTCGAATTTTAAAACATCACATGTGAATTAAAGTATTTCATAGCTAACAAAAATATATCTCATGTAGAAAAATCATTCTATATAACAATGTCATTATAAATTACCCATAAAATAATTTCAAAGGAATGCCCATAGGTATCCTAGGAGAAAGGGATAAATGTAGATCATATATGTGTAAACGCACCCACGGGGTGTCCCTCGAACAAGTAAAACAATATCAAACATGATTTAGCTCAAATAATCAATTACCAAAAAGAAAATTAGGCCATACATGAGTCAATTCCATTCATGGAGATTCCCTATCTAGGGGCACATGACACTCTATCCCAAATAAGAAATATTAAAATTCACAAAATTCACAAGAGCACCTACCTCATCATAGTATGACTCTCCTCGTCTAGCATCAGGCATTTGTTCAAACTAGAAAGTGGTAGATATACAAAACGTGAAAAAATTCTCAACCAATGATAACTAAATAGAGACATTAAATCAAGAAGAAAGGATAAAGATTAATTGAGTGCTCACCGAGGGGAATCCAACAGATCTGACGGGGTTAGAATCAGAGATAAGAGGATGAATCACGAACCAAAATCATGTTCGGATCTCCTGCATGCACTGTTCGTTGGGAGGGGGGGGCTATTTCTATCCACCTGGAGAAAAAAACATATTTCCCGACTTATTATCAAAAAATACCCAGTGTGTACTTGAGATTACATGTCATGTGTGTACAGTTTATGGCGTGACCATTATATTTGTTGGACTTCTCATGTGTTAATCATGTTTTAATGATCACAAATCATATTACTGTTAATTAATCTTGATCTTCATTGCACATCATGCTAATGCTCCTCAATACCTATAATAACTACTCATCATGTTTTAATGATAACAAATCTTATGGATGTTAATTACTCTATTTATTATTTACAAGTCTCATGAATGATCACAAATCTCACATATATTATCAAGCCTTTATGTTTACGATTCAAGTTATCTTACTCTCTAAGGATTAAACATTATTTATATTCTACATATTACTGTTTAAGTCCAAATACAGATATTTGTCTAAGTATGGACTAACCGTGAAGGACTCACTGTGACCCAGACACCGTGAAGGACTCACTATGACCCAGACACCGTGAAGGACTCACCGTGACCCAGACACCGTGAAGGACTCATTGTGACCCAGACACCATGAAGGACTCACCGTGACCCAGACACCATGAAGGACTCACCGTGGCCCAGATACCGTGAAGATCATACCGTGAAGCTCATACCGTGAAGCTCATACCGTGATGCTCATACCGTAAAGCTCATACCGTTAAAAAGACACCGTTTACATAAACACTGTGACACCATTACTTAACGTTTTTTCAATATTATTTAAATAACACTAACAGTCATATTTGATGTTTTTAATGCAGTTAATGTTATTTAAGGATAGTTGTTGGCATGTCAGGAAACCGTATCTCTTGCCTATGAAAAGTGAATCATTCCTACCGCCATAACTCATGGAATATAAGGAAGATTAAGACATAGTACACAAAATAGAACAGAAGTGTGGCATGCAAGTGTGAATATACAACGATAAGAACTTACATACACCAGAGAGAACTGTTATGAACAAGAAGAACAATCCTGAGCAAGAAATAGATTGCTAGACTTTCAATGAATTATCATGAATGCAATATAACACCACTGAAGAACACATGACGATTCAAGAGATTAGTTTCATTCATGTAGAAGGCAAGCTGACTACGACACTCTGTTTTTCAACAGAAAAACTAGAGAAGGACTCAGAAGCATTCCTGCTGAATCCAACGAGTCCAGAGCTGCATTGATAATCACTAGATCTTTCTAAACTCTATTCTTCTCTCTCTAAGTGATTTATTTATTAACTTTCGAGCAGTGTGGTGTACTCTATATTTCTTATACACACACTGTCTCCTCCACTGAACTGGAGGATATGAAAATCCTCACTCCAAATCTCTTATCTCTTGTTTACCCACATAAACTGTGGAAGAGGTCCTTGTGTGGCCTTGTCTTTGTTTTGTTTCCCACGAAGAACAGTGGTAGAGATCCCTGTGTGGCCTGGACTGTTTTGTAAACTGTTGTTAACCCCGATCCAGGGTGTAGATCAAATTTTATATAAATTTGAGAGAACTAAGTCTCATCTTGAAACTGAACCTCTTGTTACATCTTCTGTCCACTTTTAGTTTATGTTCATAGTCTACTTCATATATCTTATTTATTCCTCTTCTTTTAATTTGAAATACAGAACTATTTTAAAGCTACTTTGATAGTTAAATTAGAAAGTGTTTACACTTATTGTAAATTAGTAGGTTAGTTTGAAAAGTTAGTTTATTCTTGCGGTTAAATTAACTGAAACCTAATCAATCTTTGAGAAGCTAATTGAACATTTACAATCTGTATAAATTCAATACAGTTTAACTTGTTTAATAAATTGGGGGATTTAAAATAGACAATATTTTAACAGAATAACTTGGGATGAAACTACAAAGACTGCCTACAATAATAATTGTAATGCTATGAATTCCATGTACTGTGCTCTAGGAGATGAGGAGTTTAACAAAATTTCTACTTGAAAAACTTCTTTTGAAATTTGGGTTACTTTGGGTGTTTCTCATGAGGGAACATCCAATGTTAAATAAATGCGATTGAATACTTATACTATTAAATATGATAATTTTAAAAAGAAGACTAATGAACCTATTTCTGGTATGTATCTCAGGTGTAATGAGACATTCAATACAATGAATTCACTCAGAAAGGCTGTTCCAGCAAAGGAACAAATTATGAGAATCTTGAGATGTTTACCAGACTGATGAAGAGGCACATCTATTTCAATCAGAGAGTCATGTGACATTGCTGCTCTACCTGTCAAAGAACAAATTGGTAAGCTAATGGTGTATGAGGAAGAACTCAAGGTGAATAAAGAGGAAGATGATGAACCTAAGAGAAAATCTGCGGCTTTCAAGACTACTACTTCAAAGAGAAAAGACAAGGAGAAAATAAAAATACCTACTGATAGTTCAACCAGTGAAGACTTTGATTCAGATAGTGATGCTGAAATGGCTCAGATAGCCATAAGGTTTAAGAAATATATAGGAAGAAGAAGTTTTTCAAAAAATCAAATTAAAATGGTAAGTATAACAACAAGGTACACTGGAAAAAGGATTGGAAGAAATATAACAAATCTGATGAAGTTGATTTCTATGAGTGAAAAAGGAAAGGAAATATAAAAGAAGACAGCCCAAAGCTGAAATACAAGAAGAAGTATGATTATAAGGATAATAAGTATAAGAAATACACAAAGGCTACGTGGAGTGCTTCTGAGGATAACTATAGCGAATCTGAAGCTTCTTAGACTGAAAACAGAAATAAGGCAAACATGTGTTTTATGAAAAACCCCTATGAGGTAACATCTGAAACTCTTGCTTTAAATTCATATTATTCAGGAGATGATTATGATTTTGAAAATATGTCAAAATATGAACTGTTTGAATACTGTGATATGTTGGAAGAAACCTGTAATGAGTTGAAAGACAAATACAAAGGTTTACATAAATAGTATGCTTTAACTGTTAAACATAAATCTGATCTTGACATAGAAATAGAAAAGAATGCTAGGTTTCTTAAAGAAAACACTGAACTGAAAATGTCTAATGAGAAACACAGAAAGGATTTAGAAAAATTCACAAAGGGAAAAGATACACTAACTAAAATTCTAGGAAATAAATTTGTACCAAAATATACTACTGGAATAGGCTACAAACCAAGACGGAGACAGATTACCATGAATAGATTTATTCCTAAATCTGCACAAGATACTGGTAGTTCTAGTTCTAGACATGTGTATACTTCAACTAGTTATTCATTTAGTTATAAATCTAATAGAGTTTATATTTCAAAATCTTTTGATTATGTAAATTATATGAGACCCATAAGACAAATGTAGTTACCAAAATATTTGATTTCTAACCTATCTAGACCCAAAAATATTTGGGTACCAAAATCATTTCCTATTTAATCTGTTTGTACGAAAATTGCTTGAAGAGTTCCCACAAGAAGACATGGTATCTGGACAGAGGATGTTCAAGACATATGACTGGAGATTAATCGTGTTTCAAAAGTTTAATAAAGGTTGATGGAGGTCATGTTATCTTTAGTGATAATTCTAAACGAAAGATCATCGGCCTAGGTCATATTGGTAACACTGATTCACTTTTAATTTCTAAAGTTTTATTTGTTGATGGACTTAAATATAAATTGTTAAGTATTTCTCAATTATGTGATGATGGTTTCAATGTTAAATTTGAAAATGATTCTTGTAATGTTTTTAATTCTAAAAACGTTTTAGTCTTTTCTTCTCTAAGAAATGAAAATGTTTATGCTGTTGATTTAAATTCCTTAGCTAAGTAAAATGTTACCTGTTTAAATGCTTTTCATAAAGAGTCCTAGTTATGGCATATAAGATTAGGACACTGCAACATCTATTCGCATAGAGAACTAACTAGGAAAAATTTAGTTAGATACCTTCCTAAACTTGAGTTTCCAAATGAAAAAGTTTGTAATCCCTGTAAAAAGGGAATGCAACATAAGGTATCTTTTAAATCAAAGAAAGAAGTTTCAACTTCTCAACCTCTCGAGTTGGTTCACATGGATTTTTTTGGACCATCTAGAGTTTCTAGCATAAATGGAAAGCACTTTGTCTATGTCCTAGTAGATGACTTTTCTAGATATACTTGGGTATACTTCTTAGCTCACAAAAGTGAAGCTTGTTATTACTTTGTTAAATACTCCAAATCTGTAGAAAATACTAGTTGAATTAAAATTAAAACCCAAAGAAGTGATCATGGCCGTGAGTTTGAAAATCAGGAATTTGAATCCTATTGCTCACAAAATGTCTATAGTCATATGTTTTCTGCCCCTAGGACACCTCAGCAGAATGGTGTAGTATGAAGAAGGAATAGAACCCTGCAAGAAATTTCTAGATCTATGCTTAATGAATATGACCTGCCTGTTTATTTTTGAGTTGAAGTTGTCAATATATCTTTTTATATTATTAATAGAGTATTAATAAGACCTATTCTTAAGAAAACCCCATATGAGTTGTGGAACAATAGAAAACCTAAAGTTAGTTACTTTAGAGTTTTTGGATGAGAAGTTTTTGTTCTCAATACAAATGATAATCTTGATAAGTTTGTGTAAAGACCCGTAAAATTCAAGGAAAATTTTTTTCTTAATTTTCTTTAGAATTTTACAAGATCGCGGTTTCAGACGGCACCTGATTCCGAGGCCCGGAGTGCCCGGAATCAATTTCCGAAGTTTGGCTCGGGTACGTTCAGTGAACGAACGAGCGGGAATTCCTAACTTTTGATCCGGTGCTTGGAATTGAAATCTGAGGGCACCGATGAACTCGCAACACCGATATTCGCTTAAAGAGACCTTTTCGGAAGTTGTGTTTGTTGCGGGTTGAAAGTTAGTTTTGGGGTTTTTAGTTTGAGTTAAATAAAATTTGTGTAGAACAAATTTTATTATAACTTGATAAAACCTACCAAAGGGGGTTGGAAGTGGGACCCACACCCACTTAACCTCCCTTGGGAGGATTAAGTGTGGTGGGGCCCACACGAACCACTAAACCTTTCATATTCTCTCAACTCCCTTAACGCCTCAATAAATGACTTGAGTTACTTATTTAATTATGGGAGTTAATCCTTTTGAATTTCAAACATTTGAAATTCTAGTGTGTTATTTGTTAATAAAATAAGATGTTGTCTTATTTTATTTTGGTTAATTGTTTGTCTTCTTGAGAGGTGGAGAGCTTTTTCTTCTTCTTCTTCATCTCTGACGAAGATCACGAGGAACGCTCAACTTGACGAAGAACGCTCAAGTCCCGACGAAGAACGCCGCTCCGCTCTTCTTCGTCTTCCGTGTCAACGTGTGGGAACGCCGCTTCCTCCTCGGATTCCCTTCGTCGACAAAAGAAGTTTCTCCAACGACGTGTCTCTTCGGACGCATCCCTTCGTCATCGTTGACGAACGGCTACCGTGACGCCCGACCTCCGCGACGTCGTCTTCCGCGGAACGTTGACAATCGTCGAACCTTATACCAAGGTAGGGGTTGTTGATTATTGTTTAGTTATTCTATTTTTGATCATGAATTTTTAGCAAGTCTAACGTGTGGCTTTGGATTATTTTAAGATGCGTTATTGCTTAACGTGAGGGGGCCGGACCGCATGAACACGGCCGAACCCCCTCCATCGTTCTTGTTGTTTATTCTTGCGGGTGGAAGCAAAGTGGCGTGGTGCCGTCGCACCACGCGGATAATCGTGCAATTATTTTACGCGGCGCCGCCGTGCCGCGTTGAAAGGAATCAAGGCACGGCGAAGGGGCGCGGTGCCGTCGCACCGCGCCGGACGACGAACATCGCGGCCGGTTCCGGGCCGCGGCGGGACGAGGAGACCGCGGCCGGTTCCGGGCCGCGGCGGGAAGAGAAGACCGGCGGCCGGGCCGCCGGCGTCGGAAGCCGAAGGGGGGACCGGAATTTCCGGTCCCGTTGGAGAAAACCGGCCGGCCAGCTGGCCGGCCGGAAGGCATTAAAACGGGGGGAATTAATCCCCCGGCCAACACAAAAAACCCCCTCTTTATGAGGGGGGCGGTTCTTTGAAGGGAGGGGGGCAGCCGGCCCCCCGGTTCCGCACAAACAGGCCCCCCACATGGGGGAGACGTTTTAAAAAAAGTGGGTGCGGCACAAAGGTCGCGCCGCTTTTCCAAATCAGCGGGGGCTTAGCCCCCGCGTGCAGCCACCCCGCGGAGACAAGCCGCCGCGGCCCCCGCGCCCCCGCGCCGCCGTGCCCCCACGCCGCCAGCCGCCGCGCCGCCGGCCTGCTGGCCGGCCGGGCCGCCCAGGGGGGGGGGGGGGGTCGGCCCGGACCCGGACCCCCCCGTTTCGAACCAGTTCCGGTCTTTTGGCCATATCTTGAGCCTCGGACCTCCGAATGACGAACCGTCTGCGGAAACGCGATCCTTGGATCGAGACGGTCGTTTCGGTATATCGCACTGAAGGTTTCGGATTACTTTAAGTTCGGCCGGGTTGGTTCGTTCACGAAACCAACCGGGCCTTCAGAGCGGAAACGCTCATATCTTGAGCTACGAACGTCCGATTGACGCGCCGTCTGTCGCGTTGTGTTCCTCTTAGTGAGACGGATCTTTTGGCATACTCCGCCCGAGGTTTGGACGCAGGTGGAGTACGGTCGGGTTGGTTTTTCCTTAAAAACCAACCGGGCCCCGGAGACGAAAATGCCAATAACTCTCAGACCGGGCGTCCGACCGACGCGCCGTCTGTTGCGTTGAGTTCCTGTTGTCGATACAGAACTTTTGGATACATCAACTCTGGTCTTTGTGACAGTTGATGTATCAGCCTCTCGGCTCGTGGAGCGGACCCTCCGAACGAGCTTGCTGTGTGCGGGAACCCTAGTGCTGGCTGCGACTGTTACTGCTACGACTGCTACTGTGACTGCGACGACGACAGTGCAGAGATCCTGTGTGGATTCGACGACGACGACTTCAGCACTCAGCGATCCTACGTGGATCAGTGCTACAGGTCCTGTGTGGGCCCGATCCAGTGTGGGTCCGATCCTGTGTGGGTCCTTGCGCTCAGCGGTTCTGTGTGAGCCAGCGCCTACAGGTCCTGTGTGGGCCCGATCCTGTGTGGTCTTTGCGGGGGTTAGTTACCTATCGATCCTTCGTGGGTCCGACGACTTAGATGGATCAGTGATCATCTTTATCGTCCTTGAAGAAGTATACCTGTGTGAGCTGAATCCTATTGCAATCCTCTGTGGATTACGTTTTGCTTTCCTGTGTGGAATACGTTTACTTTCCTGTGTGGACTGAGTTATACTTGGCCTCGGAGGATAGAGCGTATTTGAATTGATGACTTAGGTATATGTATGGGCATATACCTAAGCAGTTTCGGTTATTACTTCATGATTGTTACTTTTCTTCGTGGTTTATCCTTTGTTGATTTGAGAGACCTTCAGGGGTCTCGGGGTCCCTACTGAGTAGCTTATACTCACCCCTGCACGGGCTTTGCCCGCACTACGTTGTGTTGGTTGCAGACGACGGACATCGTTGACCTTAGCTGAGGCTTGCAGAGCGGGACGGTACCCGGAGGTGGACCACTGGGCGGGACGTGCTCGGAACGGACGGCGGGACCCGTGGAGCAGAGGAGCTATCTGTACCCACCCTTCAGGTGGGATTTCCTGTGGACAGCTCGGAGTAGCGGCTTTTACTTTTCAGTTGTTGTTTTCCCTTTCGAGTTGTACTTTACTTTCAGTTTGGGTTTGTATTCTGGCCCTTTTTCTTTTCCACACTTTCAGTTGTACTCTGCTTTTGCTTAGTGTTTACTTTCCACTTGTTTACTCTGTGGTGTTTGTTTACTTTACAAAGGCAATGCCTTCCCTTTTTACCGGGATTTACGCCTTGGTGCTAGTCGCCAGCCCCTGGCCTTTGGAAGGCGGGCTTGGGGTAGTCACGGCACGGACCCCGAGGGTGGGTCGTGACAAATTGGTATCAGAGGAGTTCGGTTCTACCGCGAACTCTGATCTTTTCTATGTGAAGCAATAATGTTTAGCGTATTGAGTGTGGTTATCAGTCCAGGGAGTCCAGTGTTGGTGCGGCGGCCGATGTATCCGTACACCAGGACCCTGACTTCTGATTTCCGACTTAATGCACGAAAACATTGATTAAATGTGTGTTTCAAAGTTTTCTTTGTGAATACTTATATCAGCTCACCAGGTATACTGTTCTAACCGTGGCGCACCTGTTTCTTTTTCAGGATGGCCCCACGACGACAGCCAGCTAGGGTTCCGAGAGTCGAGCGAGACGACAGCCCACCGAGCAACGAGGCCTCGGTGCAGGGCCCTTTGCCAGTAGTGGCACCGGCGGTAGCTTTACCCGCCGATCCCCCGATGCTTCCAGCAGCAGCCGCTGACGATGCACGTCGCCTCAGCGCACTGCATGAGTTTCAGCGCCAGCGACCACCCAGGTTTCGCGGGGAGACGGATCCCCAGGCAGCAGAGGACTGGCTGGAGGCAGTGGTTCGAGTGTTTAGGCTAGTGAGGACACCAGCAGACCTCATGGTGATCCTCGCTGCGAGCCTACTACACGCAGCAGCAGGACGATGGTGGAGCTTGATGCTCCAGGTGCACGATGAGGCGTCTCTACTTTGGACGGACTTTGAGAGCCTCTTCCGCTCGGAGTTCGTCCCAGCCACCCTTCGTGCGGTACGTATCCAGGAGCTTCTACAGCTGCGGCAGGGCAGCATGACGGTCGCTCAGTACTCGGCGAGATTTACCGATCTCTCGCGCTACTCGACCGACATGGTACGGGACCCATTCTTCCAGGCCCGGACCTTCAAGCAGGGTTTGAGACACGAGATCAGGGCATCACTGATCTCCCTCAGCATACCGACTCAGACAGGAGTACTGGAGCGGGCTCTTCTGATCGAGAGCTTCCTTGCTGAGTCTACACCAGCACAGCGATCCACCGCAGGGCGGCACGTGGCAGAGTCATCTGCAGCAGGAAGTCGACGGATGACTCAGGGGTCCAGACAGACCAGACCTTCGGGCAGACGACCTCAGGATACTGGCTCAGCAGTGCGGGGCACACAGCGCGGAGCCAGTCTTACGAGAGGCAGACAGTGCTACTCGTGCGGCGGGCAGGGCCACATGGCTTGTGACTGCCCGACCCGCCGTGCCGAGGAGCAGCAGAGGGTTGAGGGACCACCGAGACAGAGGAAGAGGGTCGACTGTGTCGGTCCGTAGGGAGGAGGCGGACGAGGCAGAGGAGCTGGACGAGCAGCCGGTGGTGGCCGACGCTTTGAGGCTCTACCACCACCACCACCAGGAGGTCCACCCCGACCACAGGGAGCTTGCGGGCAGCGACAAGCACAGCTCCAGGCAGCAGAGGCCTACGACCATGGCGCACCCGAGATGATTCGAGGTACTATCTGTGTCTACTACACCCTTGCTGCAGTTCTTATAGACACAGGAGCGAGTCACTCTTTCATAGCCGCTGCCTTTGTTCGGAGCTCGGAGATACCAACGGAGCCGTTGGCTCGATCCTTACGGCTAGAGACTCCTACGGGAGCAGACTCGACGATTACGCACTGGTGCCGGCAGTGTGAGCTTACTCTAGGAGGCGAGAGCTTCGGCTGGGATCTTCTTGTTGCAGCGTCGAGGCCTTACGATGTCATCTTGGGCATGGATTGGCTATCTACGGTCCATGCACAGATTGACTGTTTTAGGCGCAAGGTGCGATGTGTACGCACCGACGGGAGCAGGTTCACCTTCACCGGCGAGAAGGGAGCCTTAGCAGCACAGAATGGACTTCCGCGGAGGAGAGGACAGCCCATCACTCATCAGTTGGCTAGCCTCATCCTTGGAGCAGTTGACGTGCAGAGTCCTGGTTTTCCTGCAGTGGTGGATCAGTTTGCGGACGTTTTTACCGACGACGTTCCAGGACTACCTCCTCGCAAAGAGGTTGACTTTTATATTGACTTGTACCCCGGGACAGCCCCGATATCCACTCCAGCATATCGGATGGCCCCCGCCGAGCTTCGAGAGCTACGGGTACAGTTGGAGGACTTGCAGGGCAAGGGGTTCATCCGACCCAGTGTTTCACCCTGGGCTTCCCCGATTTTGTTCGCCAAGAAGGCGGACGGGAGCTTGCGACATTGTGTTGACTATCGTCGCCTGAACCAGGTGACAGTGAGGAACAAGTATCCTCTACCGAGGATTGATGACCACTTTGATCAGCTCAAGGGAGCACGGTGGTTCTCGAAGATAGACCTCAGGTCAGGCTATCATCAGCTCAGATTCAGAGACGAGGATGTGCAGAAGACGGCCTTCAGATGTCAGTATGGCCACTATGAGTTCTTGGTTATGCCTTTCGGTGTAACCAGTGCTCCAGCAGTGTTCATGGCTCTCATGAACAGGATCTTTCAGCCATACCTCGATCGGTTTGTCGTGGTCTTCATCGACGACATTCTGATTTACTCTACGACAGAGGAGGAGCACGCCTATCACTTGCGAGTTGTACTAGACACACTCCGAGAGCACCAGCTTTATGGTAAGCTCTCGAAGTGCCAGTTCTGGATACGTGAGGTCCACTTCTTGGGTCACGTTATCTCTGAGGCGGGAGTTGCAGTGGATCCCGCGAAGATTGAGGCTGTGTTAGCATGGGAGCCACCCAGGAGCGTGACTGAGGTTCAGAGTTTCTTGGGACTAGCTGGATACTATCGGAGATTCGTGCCAGACTTCTCTAGAGTTGCGGCATCACTCACAGCTTTGACGAAGAAGGGGAAACCCTTCGTGTGGTCAGACAGATGTCAGCAGAGCTTCCAGGAGCTGAGACAGAGATTGATTAGCGCACCTATCTTGAGGTTGCCTGAGGAGGGAGTAGGGTACGTAGTCTACTGCGATGCATCAGGGACCGGACTCGGATGTGTTCTGATGCAGGAGCGGGCCGTGATCGCCTATGGATCACGTCAGTTGAGGCCGCATGAGCAGAACTACGCTACCCATGACCTGGAGTTAGCAGCAGTGGTCTTCGCTCTGAAGACATGGCGACACTATCTGATGGGCGAGCGCTTTACAGTCTTTTCCGATCATCAGAGTCTCAGGTATATCTTCTCTCAGAAGGACCTGAACCTAAGACAGCGACGATGGCTCGAGTTCCTCCAGGACTATGACTTTGAGATAGTCTATACTCCTGGGAAGGGGAACGTAGTAGCCGATGCCCTCAGCAGGAGGACGGGCATTCAGCTACTTGAGGAGGCGACGGAGCAGCTAGCCTCTTTGCAGATATCCTTCGTGGATAGAGATGGAACAGCCTTTCTTCAGTCTCTCACAGTCACTCCTCCACTACTACAGCGGGTCAAGGAGGCACAGCGTGAGGACGCTGACTGTGAGACACGGCGTGCATAGATATCCTCGGGACAGGCACCTGATGGTTTCTCCCTTGGAGCAGAGCACAACATCCTTTTCAGAGGACGTACCATGGTACCAGTTGCTTTGCGAGAGGAAGTGCTGAGAGAGTTTCACACTTCTCCTTTGGCGGTACATCCTGGAGTGGCGAAGATGTACCAGGACCTCAGACGACAGCACTGGTGGCCGGGCATGAAGAAGGCAGTAGCAGAGTTCGTTTCTCGATGCCTCACCTGCCAGCAGGTGAAGGCTGAGCATCAGGTACCAGCGGGCTTGGTACAACCCTTGGAGGTTCTGGAGTGGAAGTGGGACGGCATATCTATGGACTTCGTGACTGGACTTCCACGCACTTCCAGAGGTCACGACTCCATCTGGGTGATTGTTGACCGACTCACCAAGTCGTCACACTTCTTACCAATCAGAGAGCAGGGCTCAGTGGAGAGCTTGGTACGTCTCTACGTTCAGGAGATTGTGCGGCTCCATGGCGTGCCAACATCTATCGTCTCCGATCGAGATGCTCGCTTTACTTCCCGACTTTGGAAGGGGTTACAGGAGGCGTTCGGGACGCAGCTACGTCTTAGCACCGCTTTTCACCCTCAGACGGATGGTCAGACGGAGAGGACCATTCAGACACTCGAGGACATGCTCCGCGCATGTGTCCTCGACTTTGGTCGTAGCTGGGAGGACCACCTACCCTTGGTGGAGTTTGTGTACAACAACAGCTACCACTCCACCATCGGGATGGCACCGTACGAGGCGTTGTACGGCCGACCTTGTAGATCTCCTTTGTGCTGGAGAGACCCTGGAGAGTCAGCACTGGTGGGACCGGAGATGGTCCAGGCCACGACAGAGAAGGTCCAGGTCATTCAGAAGCGGATGAGGACAGCTCAGAGCCGGCAGAAGTCTTATGCTGACAAGAGGCGGAGACCACTAGAGTTCGAGGATGGCGAACACGTCTTCTTGCGGGTCTCACCTCGACGTGGTATTCGGAGATTTGGCCGAGGCGGCAAGTTATCTCCGCGCTTCATCGGACCCTTCCAGGTTCTCAGCAGGATTGGTGAGGTGGCTTATCGCCTGGCTCTACCACCTCAGTTTCACCGGGTGCACGGCGTCTTCCACGTATCTCAGCTGAGGAGATACGTGCACGACCCGACGCACATCATTGACCATGAGGAGCTTGACGTTGACGATGGGGCGACTTTTACGGAGGTCCCGGTGGAGATAGAGGATCGACAGGAGCGGGTCCTGCGTGGGCGATCGGTTCCTCTTTTGCGCATCAGATGGCAGCACGGGAATCTCCAGGAGAGCACATGGGAGCGGGAGGCTCATATGCGTGCTCAGTACCCTCATTTGTTTCCCTAGATTTTGATGTATCTTTACGGGGACGTAAAGCCCTGAGGTGGGAGTAATGCAAAGACCCGTAAAATTCAAGGAAAATTTTTTTCTTAATTTTCTTTAGAATTTTACAAGAGCGCGGTTTCAGACGGCACATGATTCCGAGGCCCGGAGTGCCCGGAATCTATTTCCGAAGTTTGGCTCAGGTACGTTCAGTGAACGAACGAGCGGGAATTCCTAACTTTTGATCCGGTGCTCGGAATTGAAATCCGAGGGCACCGATGAACTCGCAGCACCGATATTCGCTTAAAGAGACCTTTTCGGAAGTTGCGTTTGTTGCGGGTTGAAAGTTAGTTTTGGGGTTTTTAGTTTGAGTTAAATAAAATTTGTGTAGAACAAATTTTAATATAACTTGATAAAACCTACCAAAGGGGGTTGGAAGTGGGACCCACACCCACTTAACCTCCCTTGGGAGGATTAAGTGTGGTGGGGCCCACACGAACCCCTAAACCTTTCATATTCTCTCAACTCCCTTAACGCCTAAATAAATGACTTGAGTTACTTATTTAATTATGGGAGTTAATCCTTTTGAATTTCAAACATTTGAAATTCTAGTGTGTTATGTGTTAATAAAATAAGATGTTGTCTTATTTTATTTTGGTTAATTGTTTGTCTTCTTGAGAGGTGGAGAGCTTTTTCTTCTTCTTATTCATCTCTGACGAAGATCACGAGGAACGCTCAACTTGACGAAGAACGCTCAAGTCCCGACGAAGAACGCCGCTCCGCTCTTCTTCATCTTCCGTGTCAACGTGTGGGAACGCCGCTTCCTCCTCAGATTCCCTTCGTCGACAAAAGAAGTTTCGCCAACGACGTGTCTCTTCGGACGCATCCCTTCGTCATCGTTGACGAACGGCTACCGTGACGCCCGACCTCCGCGACGTCATCTTCCGCGGAACGTTGACAATCGTCGAACCTTATACCAAGGTAGGGGTTGTTGATTATTGTTTAGTTATTCTATTTTTGATCATGAATTTTTAGCAAGTCTAACGTGTGGCTTTGGATTATTTTAAGATGCGTTATTGCTTAACGTGAGGGGGCCGGACCGCATGAACACGGCCGAACCCCCTCCATCGTTCTTGTTGTTTATTCTTGCGGGTGGAAGCAAAGTGGCGTGGTGCCGTCACACCACGCGGATAATCGTGAAATTATTTTACGCGGCGCCGTCGCGCCACGCCGAGGAAGAATCTTCAAGAACGTGACGCCGTCGAGCCGCGTTGAAAGGAATCAAGGCACGGCAAAGGGGCGCGGTGCTGTCGCACCGCGCCGGACGACGAACACCGCGACCGGTTCTGGGCCGTGGCGGGACGAGGAGACCGCGGCCGGTTCCGGGCCACGGCGGGAAGAGAAGACCGGCGGCCGGGCCGCCGGCGTCGGAAGCCGAAGGGGGACCGGAATTTCCGGTCCCGTTGAAGAAAACCGACCGGCCAGCTGGCCGGCCGGAAGGCATTAAAACCGGGGAATTAATCCCCCGGCCAACACACAAAAACCCCCCTCTTTATGAGGGGGGTGGTTCTTTGAAGGGAGGGGGGCAGCCGGCCCCCGGGTTCCGCACAAACAGGCCCCCCACGTGGGGGGGGGGGGCGTTTTAAAAAAATTGGGCGCGGCATAAAGGCCGCGCCGCTTTTCCAAATCAGCGGGGGCTTAGCCCCCGCGTGCAGCCACCCCGCGGCGACAAGCCGCCGCGGCCCCCCGCGCCGCCGGCCTGCCGGCCGGCCGGGCCGCCCAGGGGGGGGGGGGGTCGGGCCGGGTCGGCCCGGACCCGGACCCCCCCGTTTCAAACCAGTTCCGGTCTTTTGGCCATATCTTGAGCCTCGGACCTCCGAATGACGAACCGTCTGCGGCAACGCGATCCTTGGATCTAGACGGTCGTTTCGGTATATCGCACTCAAGGTTTCGGATTACTTTGAGTTCGGCAGGGTTGGTTCGTTCACGAAACCAACCGGGCCTTCGGAGCGGAAACGCTCATATCTTGAGCTACGAACGTCCGATTGACGCGCCGTCAGTCGCGTTGTGTTCCTCTTAGTGAGACGGATCTTTTGGCATACTCCGACCCGAGGTTTGGACGCAGGTGGAGTACGGTCGGGTTGGTTTTGCCTTAAAAACCAACCGGGCCCCGGAGACGAAAATGCCAATAACTCTCAGACCGGGCGTCCGAGTCGACACGCCGTCTGTTGCGTTGAGTTCCTGTTGTCGATACGGAACTTTTGGATACATCAACTCTGGTCTTTGTGACAGTTGATGTATCAGCCTCTCGGCTCGTGGAGCGGACCCTCACCGAACGACTTTGCTGTGTGCGGGAACCCTAGTGCTGGCTGCGACTGTTACTGCTACGACTGCTACTGTGACTGCGACGACGACAGTGCAGAGATCCTGTGTGGATTCGACGACGAAGACTTCAGCACTCAGCGATCCTACGTGGATCAGTGCTACAGGTCCTGTGTGGGCCCGATCCTGTGTGGGTCCGATCCTGTGTGGGTCCTTGCGCTCAGCGGTTCTGTGTGAGCCAGCGCCTACAGGTCCTGTGTGGCCCCGATCCTGTGTGGTCTTTGCGGGGGTTAGTTACCTATCGATCCTTCGTGGGTCCGACGACTTAGATGGACTCAAGTGATCATCTTTATCGTCCTTGAAGAATTATACCTGTGTGAGTTGAATCCTATTGCAATCCTGTGTGGATTACGTTTTGCTTTCCTGTGTGGAATACGTTTACTTTCCTGTGTGGACTGAGTTGTACTTGGGCTCAGAGGATAGAGCGTATTTGAATTGATGACTTAGGTATATGTATGGCCATATACCTAAAGCAGTGTCGGTTATTACTTCATGATTGTTACTTTTCTTCGTGGTTTATCCTTTGTGGATTTGAGAGACTTCAGGGGTCTCGGGGTCCCTACTGAGTAGCTTATACTCACCCTGCATGGGCTTTGCCCGCAATACGTTGTGTTGGTTGCAGACGACGGACAAGCGTTGACCTTAGCTGTGGCTTGCAGAGCGGGACGGTACCCGGATGTGGACCACTGGGCGGGACGTGCTCGGAACGGACGGCGGGACCCGTGGAGCAGAGGATCTATCTGTACCCACCCTTCAGGTGGGATTTCCTGTGGACAGCTCGGAGTAGTGGCTTTTACTTTTCAGTTGCTGTTTTCCCTTTCGAGTTGTACTTTACTTTCAGTTTGGGTTTGTATTCTGGCCCTTTTTTCTTTTCCGCACTTTCAGTTGTACTCTGCTTTTGTTAGTGTTTACTTTCCGCTTGTTTACTCTGTGGTGTTTGTTTACTTTACAAAGGCAATGCCTTCCCTTTTTACCGGGATTTACGCCTTGGTGCTAGTCGCCAGCCCCTGGCCTATGGAAGGCGGGCTTGGGGTAGTCACGGCACGGACCCCGAGGGTGGGTCGTGACAGTTTGGTTCTAAGAGTGATGAAGGAATCTCTTTAGGATATTCTTTAACCAGAAAAGCCTATAGAGTCTTTAATAAGAGAACCAAGTGTGTGGAAGAATCTGTTCACATCAAATTTGATGAAACTGATCCACATGAGCCTGAAAACCTCTCTTGAAAATCTTGAAGAAGATTTACCTATTTTGGACCTTAATGAAAAATCTAATGAACCTGCTATAAAGACAACAAGTTCTGGACATATTCCAGAATCTTCTCCTAATGAACCTAAACCCAGAGAAGAACCAGAAATTTCTAGTTCTACCATTACAAGATCTACTATAATTCTAAAGGAATCATCCTTTAGATGCAGTTGTAGGAAATATTGATAGAGGGACACAGACTAGAGCTCCTCTTAGAAATCAGGTTGAACATCAATCCTTCTTGTCACACAGCTTGAACCTAATAACATGATGATGCTATTAATGATGAATTTTGGGTAATTTCAATGCAAGAAGAACTCAATCAATTTGAAAGAAATAATTTTTGGAATCTTGTTGAAAGGCCTAAGGACACTTTCACAATAGGCACTAAATGGGTGTTCAGAAATAAGTAGATGAATCTAGAAAAATAGTTAGAAATAAATCTAGGATAGTTGCACAAGGCTATAGTCAAGTAGAAGGTATTAACTGTGAGAAGAATTTTGCTCCAGTAGCCAGATTAGAATCTATTAGGATTTTACTTTCTTATGCTGCTCATCTAAATTTCAAACTATATCAAATGGATGTCAAGAGTGCATTCTTGAATGGATATATTGATGATGATATTTTTGTTAAACAACCACCTGGATTTTCAAACCCTCATTTTTCAAATCATATTTTCAAATTATCAAAAGCTTTATATGGTTTAAAGCAAGCTCCAAGAGCTTGGTATGATAGATTAAGTACTTTGCTAATTTCTAAAGGTTTTACAAAAGGAATAGTTGATCCTACTCTGTTTATAAATCGAATTTCTAAAGATGTTTTAGTTGTAAATTTTTATTTAGATGATGTTATTTTTAGATATTCAAATACTACATTATGTAATGATTCTTCCAAAATGATGCAAAATGAATTTGAAATGAGTTTAATGGGTGAACTTAAATTCTTTCATGGATTTCTAATCATTCAAAATGATGATGGAATTATTTTAACTCAAAGTAAATATACTAGAGATCATTTAAAACGTTTTGGATTGGATAGCACAAAAAGTAGTGACACTCCCATGAGTACCACCTGTAAGATGGATCTTGATGAAAATAGTAAATCTGTTGATCAAACCACTTATAGAGGAATGATTGGAAGTATACTCTACCTAACTTCTAGTCATCTTGATATTATATTTAGTGTGTGTATGTGTGCTCGTTTTCAAGAAAACCCTACAGAGTCACATTTAAATTCTGTAAAGAGAATTTCCAAATACCTCAAGCATACACCCAATTTAGGACTGTTCAATCCCAAAGGACAATCATTTTAATTAGTTAGTTATTCTGATGCTAATTTTTCTGGATGTAAGCTAGATAGAAAAAGCACCTCTGGAATATGTAACCTTTTAAGAAAGTCACTAGTATCATGGTGTAGTAAGAAACAAAATTCTATTGAATTCTCTACTGCAGAAGCTAAATACATAGCTGCTAGTAGTTTTTGTGCACAAAGTTTGTGGATGAAACACACATTACTAGACTATGGATATCAATTTAGACATGTCCCCATAAATTGTGAGAACACAAGTGCTATTAACATTTCTAAGAATCCTGTTTCTCATTCTAGGAAAAAACATATTGATGTAAGACATCACTTGTTGAGGGACCATTATCAAAAAGGTGATATCACTTTGGAATTAATTGGTACTAAATATCAACTTGTTGATATATTCACTAAACCATTAAATTTTGAATGATTAGACTACATCATACATGATCTTGGTATGATTAATCATAATTAAATATCTTACTGATCTTAATGTTTAATACATTACTATATTTTACTTTACGGTTTCATGGTCATAGTTTCTAAGTTACTGTTTTATGTTCACAGTCTCACCGTCAAGACTTTATGCTCAAGATCTGTCAACTCACTGTCTCACCGTGACTACACAGAATGCTCACTGTCTCACCGTGATGACTACCAACTATCTCACTGTGATGACTAGTTTTCATCACACCGTAATTCCTTCTCACGTTCTCACCGTGAGGATTATTTATATTTTTATTTTAACTCGTGTCGCGTAATTTTTATTTTACCTCTATTTGATTTCCCGCATTTTTGTTTTTATGATGTTTGACATTCCCAAATGATAAAACTTAAGGGTTTCATTAGATTAATTACCTGAACTCTGTCTTGAACCTTCTCTTACCTCTCTCCCAAACCTTTAGTGGATGCCAAGGATGAAGCATCCAGCTTCACCGTTGTCTAGAAGTGCCGCACTAAGAAACAATAGAGGATACCGAGGATAGATCCCGAAGGACCTTTAAACCCAAACCTGGTTAGCCGTATAGCTGTAACTGAAAAGGAGGATTGTGCAGAGTGGTTGTTTTCTAGAAGATCATTAATTTTGAAAGTTTTAAGAGAACCAGGTTGGATTTGACGGTTCATTGGATAGAACAAACTGATTTACCTGAGATTGGTATCTCAATTTTATCAGTATGTGAATTTTTCTTTTGAGTTTGGAGAATGATTTATGGTGAAAAACTGGATAAATGGTCAAAAGTGATCTTTCTCTTTGAGGTTGTGGGCTGTATGCCTAGGGATTCCTCATTAAGGGGTTTGTGAGGATTACCAGAGAGACCCTCCTCCAACAACCGACATCTTTGACCTGGAGACTGCTTTGGAAAACCTGACTGGAAATGGCACCAAGCGAAGGGCCATAGCTGATGAATTAGATGAGGAGACTATACTTCTGTTCAAGTTTGTTCAAAATTTGATTAGCCTGAGAAAAGGATATTTTACTGTGATGAAGTATCAGGATGTGTTCCTGATTCAACTGTTGAAGAATGGCCATATGATCAACCTACGCAAGTATGTTATAAACCATATTTGTGATCTGATCAAAGTAACTTCCAAATCCACCTACTTGTTTTACTCAAGGATGATTTCAGCTATGTTAGTTGTCAAAGGGATGCTTGAACCGAATGAATAAAAGTTAGAGGACCTTGATTTCTGCCTATCCATGCCTATCATCAGAAGAATGAAGATTAGCTAGAACCCCAGGAAGAAGCAGTGGGTTGAGGATAATGATCAAGTGTATAAAAGGTTTAATCTTGTTGACTATCCAAGAAGGCCTAAAAATCTATCTGATCCTGGTTTGGAACCAGATGAAGTGGCTGAGTATTCAGAAGAAGAAGAATAAGAGGATGTAACAGCTGAAGTATCTCCTAGAGAAGAGGTTGAAATACCAACATTGGAAACAACTCCTATTGAAAAAGAAAGGATTGTTGTCCCTGCTGTTATCCCTGCTGAAACACCTCAAGAGGAGGAAGTTGCTGTTATTTTGAGAGAAGAGGAAGCTCCTCCTTCTAGTGGGGATGTAAATCTAGAAGCTCATCCTAATACTGCAAGGAAGCTGGTTTTTCCTGATTCAGAACATCAAGTAACCTTAGAGGCAGATCATGTGGAAGAGGATCTTTCTATGGAAAAAGAAGCAAGTCTGGAAGTTCAACCAGTGGAACAATCTGTTCCTGAGGTTATTCCCTCTGCTGAAGAGAGGATGGAAATTTCCTTTCAGCTGGAAAGGCAATAGTTTACTGAAGTTATTAGAGATGATCCTATGGATCTTGTCCACGTTCCTAAGCCTCAAGAATCTGAAAGAGAATCACAATTTGAGGGGGAGGAACCTCAAAACCTTGAGATTACAGAAGCTGGATCTACTGAAGCTTCTCAACCTTCTGTCTCATACTCTGTGCACACCCGTTTTGTTTTCTGAAGCTATTATGATGTGATTGAGTCAGAGCAAGTGTCTACAACTGGAATGGATCTTTCTTCTCTGTTTCAACTGAAGTCTATCGCTCATCCAGAACCAGAACCAGAGCCCCAACCTCAATCAGAATCAGAATATGAGACTGAAGTTGACTCTGAACCTCAACCGGAATCTGAACCACTACCTTTACCTACACCCTTACCTGAGCATCACTCATTTGTGACCAATGATGATCTGAATGTTTTTTGAGAAACTTTGTTAGATGGAGTTGAGAAAATTGTCTCTACTCAATCTCATCCAGTGACTCAGCTAAGTCAAGAAGATGCATCAATTCTCTTGGAAAATATTATCTTTCATATTCAACCAAGGATGATCCGAGAAATTCCCGAAGTCAGAGTTGAGAATATGCTCCTGAGAGCTGATGTTTCAAATCTGAAAAATATGATAGAAAATTTTCAGAATGAGTTATCATTGAGATCTGAGCCATCTTCTGTTTATGCTCCTGCACCTATTGCTGCTTCTCCTGAGACATATTATTCCCTCCTTGATAGAGATATTGTGTCTCAAGTTCATCCATACATGCTTTCTTTTGATGAAAAGATTGTAAAAAGACACACCAAGATTCTGGAACACAATGAGAGCTTGTGGAAAATCTGAATAAGCTTACAGATGAATACACTGGATGCCTGCAAAAAGTTTTGAAACAACTCAAAGTTCTAACTGAAGCTGTCAAGGCTTCACCTGCTTTTGGTCAGATCTCCACATCTTCTTTGGATGATTCTATGCTCAGATCCATAATCATGGAAGAACTTCAGAGTGCCTTCAGTGGCTTGGATCTATCTTCTTTGTCAGAAGTGGTTAAGAACAGCGATAGAGCATTAGACTTGGTTAGGATTCATTCTAAGAGAGCCAATGATGCTTAATAAGAGACCACCAAGAAAATAGATCTTTATCACTCCCGGATTTTCTCTAAAAGTGTTATGACAGATCACTGTAGATATCTTGTTGAAAATTTGAGAATCCCTCTGGTGACTCAAGCTTTTAAATCCCAAGTTCAGAGATGTACAGACTTCACCAGATCGTTGGACAAGTTTATAGAGAATAAGGATGATTTTGAAAAGGCTATGCAATATGGTGGTGAAATCATTACAGATTTCATCAATATTTTGAAGTCGTATATTCATGTGCAGAGTACTGCTATAGTTTCTCCACCTGCTGCACCCCTTAGACCTGGTATACTTGCCTTAGCCTCAACTGCCATGACAGTCAGCGAAGCTCTTTCTCAGATCCGGCCAGTTATTATTGACCAAACTAACCCTAGATCTTCTACTACTCCCACATTGGATCCATCTGTTTTTGAATGTCTACCCTTACCCTCTTTTTTAACTGCATCTATGCCTTCTTCTACTTCAGCACCAGCTCCTGCTGCTGATAAAGGCAAGGAAAAGATGGATCCCTGAAGATTTCAGGGACTGTTTTCTTTTTGATGGGATGTCTTTTATTTTTTACTGTTTTTACTTCTCCTGTACGTTCTATTCTGAACCCTTTGTTTAATTAAAAATGCTGAGTTTCATTTTCATTTTCTCTAATTTTTATAATCCCAAAAGGGGGAGAAAACTCTACAGGTATAAATGGGGGAG
The DNA here is from genome assembly GCA_963277665.1 of Viscum album. Lineage (NCBI taxonomy): Eukaryota > Viridiplantae > Streptophyta > Magnoliopsida > Santalales > Viscaceae > Viscum > Viscum album. The sequence goes on along the minus strand of OY728163.1, from coordinate 73,449,287 downwards.
AAAAACTACAAATTTCAGTTCTATAATATTTTTTTCCTATGCTAGTATCTTTAATATTACATGTAATTTATATTCTGCCTATATCTGATTTGTGATCATCAAAAAGGGGGAGATTGTTGGACTCCTCATGTGTTAATCATGTTTTAATGATCAAAAATCTTATTACTGTTAATTAATCTCAATCTTCATTGCACATCTTGCTAATTCTCTTCAATCTCTATAATAACTACTCATCAGGTTTTAATGATAACAAATATTATGGATGTTAATTACTCTATTTATTATTTACAAGTATCATGCATGATCAAAAATCTCACAAATATTATCAAGCCTTTATGTTTATGATTCATGTTCTCTTACTCTCTGATGGTTAAACTTAATCCATATTCTACATATTACTGTCTAAGTCTAAATGTAGATATTTGACTAAGTATGGACTCACCGTGAATGACTCACTGTGACCCCGACACCGTGAAGGACTCACCGTGACCCAGACACCGTGAAGGACTCACCGTGACCCATATACTGTGAAGGACTCACCGGGACCCAGACACTGTGAAGGACTCACTGTGACCTAGACACTGTGAAGGACTCACCATGACCCAGATACCGTGAAGATCATACCATGATGCTCATACCATGAAGCTCATACTATGAAGCTCATACCGTGAATCTCATACTTTGAAGAAGACACCGGTTACATAATCAATGTGAACTCATTTCTTAACTTTTTTTCAATATTATTTAAATAATACTAACGGTCATATTTGATGTTTTTAATGCAATTAATTTTATTTAATGATAGTTGTTGGCATGTCAGGAAACAGTATCTCGTACCTATGAAAAGGGAATCATTCTTACCACCAGAATTAATGGAATATAAGGAAGATTAAGACGTAGTACACAAAATAGAACAGAAGTGTGGTGTGCAAGTGTGAATATACATGGAGAAGAACTTACATACACCAGAGAGCACTGTGCTGAACAAGAAGAAGAATCCTGAGTAAGAAAGTGATTTCCAGACTTTCAAAAAATTCTCATGAACGCAATCTAACACCACTGAAGAATACATGATGAATCAAGAGATCGGTTTCATTCCTTTAGAAGACAAGCTGACTACGGCACTCTATTTTTCAACAGAAAAACCAGAGAAGGACTCAAAAGCATTCCTGCTGAATCCAACGAGTCCAGAGCTGCATTGATAATCACTTGAGCTTTCTAAACTCTTATCTGCTCTCTCTAAGTGATTTATTTATTAACTTTTGAGTAGTGTGGTGTACCCTGTATTTCTTATACACACGCTGTCTCCTCTACTAAACTGGAGGATATCAAAATCCTCACTCTAAATCGCTTATCTCCTGTTTACCCACAACAACTATGGAAGAGGCCCTTGTGTGGCCTGGTCTTTTTTTTTGTTTCCCACGAAGAACAGTGGTAGAGGTCCCTGCGTGGCCTGGACAGTTTTGTGAATTGTTGTTAACCCCGATCCAAGGTGTGGATCAAATTTTATATAAATTTGAGAGGACTAAGTCTCATCTTGAGACTTATCCTCTTGTTATATCTACTGTGCACTTTTAGTCTAAGTTCAAATTTTACTTCATATATCTTATTTATTCCGCTGCTGTTACTTTGAAATACAAAATTATTTTAAAGCTAATTTGATAGTTAAATCAGAAAGTGTTTAGACTTATTGTAAATCAGTAGGTTAGTTTCAAAAGTTAGTTTAATATTATGGTTAAATTAACTGAGACATAATCAATCTTTGAGAAGCTAAGTGAATATTTACAATCTGTATAAATTCACTACAGTTTAACTTGTTTTATAAATTGGGGGATTTCAAATAGACAATATTTTAACAGAAATTTTAATAGGAACTCAATTCACCCCCCCCCCTCTTGAGTATCCACTCCAACCAATAATGTGGTTGTGTACTTGGATTAGAGGTATTGTATCCTTTGATACACGACGTTTAGTTCCTAGTCACACCATGTAACATGCCTGGAGCCAGACCCTCAAAATCTTTTCCCCCATTTTCATAATCACAAACTAAAAAGGAAAGATTCATTCCTCAATGGAATAACTGAGTTCCTACATCTTTGACCATACACCATATAGAGATGATGTTCCTACTGAGTGAGAGGAGGATCTTACCCATGATCCTCATCCTATAGATACAAATTACGAGGAGACACACCATTGATGATGTAGACCACATTGTGATGCACTCTTGGACTCACTTGTTCCATAGGAATAGGATTCACCTCTAGCATCCCAACCACATCTATTTGTGGATGTGCACCAATAGGCATGATATTCGTTTATATTGTCAGTATATCCATAGTTTTCATCAGGTATAGTTGATCTGATCTTTTATCATAAGTCATTTCACATACCCCCATATTTTTTGATCGACGCTTTATAGGTCATATGGTCTCTCCTTAGATGTTGTGAGGTCTTTGAACTAACATAGTTGGAGAAGGATCTAGTGAACATCATGAAAACCAAAGGAAACCTCCTCATGATGATTCAAAGATATAGCATCAAACACTTGAACATCAAAAACCTAATAATGATCCCCCTCCATCACATCATAGTTCACCCAAGTACAAAGGTCAGTGATCTCAATACGAGCATCCTATTTGCACACCATATTTCAATATGAGACCTCATCATAGAGAGTGATTGTGAACATTAATTTATATGTCATGTATTTAATTAAATAATTTGAAACAAAAATGTTTTCAATCATCTATATTTTTGTCCAATTTTTTATATTGATGAAATTTTTTACATTAAAATAATTTGTATATGTTTAAACTATATTTTAATTTTCATTTATATTGTACATATAGATTATGTTTTTTAAGAATTCAAATTCAACTACTTCAAAATAGACAAACTTATTGAATTTCATGTTGGTAACATTAAAATCCTATAAATGATGAAGTATAAAAAATATAATGGAAACATAAAACATAGTCTAAATATCTGAATGAATTACTGATAATAGATACAATTTAATAAATATAAAAAATAAAAAACTAATTTAAATGACACAATCATTATGGATTAAAAAAATTATATTTACACAATAAAAAATATAATTACAAAAAATATAATATAAATACAATAAAAATTTAATTTAGAACACTGACTAAACATATAAAAAACAACTTAAAATAAAAGGAATGTTAAAATAATTGTAAATACCAATGTAATGTTCTAAAAATAATAATAATATGTTCTATTAAAATAATTATTCATCATTTTTTTTTGAAATTATTTTTTTACTATATTTAAAAATTTTATAAAGTGTATACAATTTAATTTAAGTTGAAATTATAATTTATAATTCATATTATTTTAAAGTCAAATACAAGATTATTATTTTGTTTCATAAGGTGACCTTGAAATCATATAAATTAAAAATTACAAATAAAATAAATTTGTAATTTGAAATAGTAACTAGATATATTAAAAATTAATGAAAATTAAAATATAATTAAATATAATTAAAATAATCTAATTTACATGTTACAAACTTTATTTATAAAAAACACAACATTTATACTTAAAAATTAATGGGCATAATTCTTATTATGTTTTCTCTTTTTAATTACATTATTATTATGTATTATTAATTATGTTATTATAATTAAATATTAATAATTAAATTATTAATAATTAGTAGTAGTATTATTAAATATTAATAATTTATAAAATAATAAATATTAATAATGATGTAAATAATTTAATTGTAAATTCATTTTTTTTATTAAATTACTAATATATGAAATTTAATTATCAATAATAATGGTATTATAAAATTAATAATAATTAAAAATATTCATATTAATCATGTATATTTATTTATAGCTGTATGTAAAAAAAACAAAAAATAAATAAGTGTTTTAAATATAAAAACCTATATATATATAAGTAATTTATTATTTTTTTGTCATCGGAAAATGGAATTATGGCCCTTAAGGCCGTTGGCCAAATATTTTGGCAATGCTGTGTAGGCCCTTAATTCCCTTTTGATTTTTTTTTTAAAAATGTCAACGTTCGATTATTTTATTAATTTTTAAAAAAATATTTAAAAAACTCATGTATCATATTAATAGTTTCCTCTTCTATCATTTTACAAAATAGAACTTTCAATACTCTTACATATTTAGGTATCCTCATAAATTCCTGGCCTTTCCTTGATTAGTAAGTGACTGTAATCTTCTAATGTTTATTCATTGAAATATACTACAAAAATAAATATTTTCTTCACCTAGAATCTTGGCACTACGGACTTCTACTGTACATAATGAAATAAATATCTATTAAGACATGAGAAAAAAACATTATGTTCCACACGTTAAATCATGCATTCACAAAAACCCTACAACCTTTCATTCAGATTTGACACTAAATAAATCATCTTCATAACTTCATAAAAAAATATATCATATGCCTTCTCCTTACATGTATCATTCCTTCGATATCATTATGATCTTTAGATTTCATTAAGTTCCATAAAAAAGCGTTCATCACAAGAAAACCAAACATGATGTTATCTTCTTGTAAAGTCATGCATGTTATTATGCCATGGTGTAGTTCCAATGTTTACCATGTGAAAAGGATAATTAAATCCCATCTGAAATTCACATGTAACATTCATGATGTTTATAGTGATCTCATATGGGGGATCATCCATCTAATATTGTTTCAACAAATTGAAATCCAATGTGTGAAAACCTACTCCCACTTTGAAGAAGATCTTAATTATTTTGTATTTGTTAAGGTAGTGGAAGTCCAATTAAATGAAAAAACTCAAATAGCGAATGGGAAAAACAACACAAGAATTTACATGGTTTGGTAGTGTACCTATGTTTACAGAGAATGGAGAGCTTAATTTTATTTTTTATCTATGGATGAAAAATCATAGGATCATGATTACATTTTTAGTATAGTTTCTTCATTATTTTATAGATGAAAATTTTGTAGCAGTCAAAGGGTTTGTTTGAGACTGTTCATTAACCATTGAAAATTTCTTATCCATGTGGGCTATGTTTTGCATTGGTTTTACACCAAAGGAGACTACTTCTCCTACAAAATTTTTTCCTAAAAAACTCTTCCCAAAGTATCACTTAATTTGTAAGGGGGCCACAAATGTCTCTGTCACAATTAATTTTAAGTAGAAGGTATACATATAGTCCCTTATAGGCTTCCAAATTCACTTTTGGTAGAACCTTTATCATCATGTGTGGCACATTATCATTGTTGTGGATTTTATCATCATTCAATAATCATTCTTACAAAACATTATACATCAAATGTTATCACATGATGATGTGTTTGGACCTAGAATGAAATTTTGGATTCATACAAAGATGAAAATTCCTCTCACAATTAGAATAGGTAATGGAATTCACCAAACATTGTCCTAGATCCTATAAAAACTTATTCATACACAACATCTCCTTGCATAATATAGTGATAAATATATATTCTAATTTTATGGTAGAAAAAGAAACATACTTTTGAAGTCTAGATTTCTAATATACATTCCCTACAAATGATATCAGGTAACTAGATATTGATTTCCTCATTTAAATATTTCTTTCCATATTGGCATCTATGTAACCTTCCAAAATAGGTTTACCATTACCAATACATAAAATGATACTAGCTGTACATCAAAGATAACATAATATACATTTGATAGTTTTCCAATGCTCATTTCCTAGATTTTATGATAACTCACTCCTAACGCCAACAACAAGGGTAATATTTGGTCTAATGCACACTGTTACATACATGGGATTTCTATATTCATGCTGATAAAGAAAATTTTCAATATCTTATTTATCATCTCCAGTCAAAGGAATTTGAATTCTCTTGATCTTGAAATGACTCACAAGTGGAGTACTAACTGGTTTCTCCAAGATCATGTTTAATCATTCACGAACCTTTTCAATGTACCACTCCTGATATGGTCATATCATATGATTCTGCCTATCATGAGTAATCATCATACTAAGAATATGAATATCATCTCTGAAGTCCATCATTTCAATATTCATAGTGAAATCCTTCTTAAAACTATAAAATTTTGTTATATATATACCAATAAAAAACATATCATCAACATAAAGAAACAAGGTAATTAAATCAACAAAATAACAATATTTGATGAAAATGCAGTGATTAGGTGTTGTCCTCCTGTACCCATTTTCCCCATAAATTAGTCTAATTTCTTATACCATTGCATCAGTGCCTTTTTCATTCCATATAAACTTTTCATATGTTTACATACCATACTTTATTTACATTTCATAAGAAATCTCAATAGACTTTCCATGTATGTCACCTCTTCATGATCACTGCGCTATAATGAAATCATTACATCTAGTTATTGAACCTTCGGGTTTAGCCAATCCATCAATCCAAGAATGACACTGATAGAATACATTTTTACCACATGATAAAAACATATGTCTATTTAAATACCTTTCTTCTGACCGAATCCCTTCACAAACATTCTTGATATATAACATAGATGTGAGATAGAATATTTTTCATTGATTTTTTACACAAACTTATTCTTGAGTTACATTTTTATGTGGTAAATATACCAAATAGAATGTGTGTTTCTTATGTAATGATATCATCTACCCTTGCATGGACTTTTCCCATTCCATCTTCTTATTACTCCTAATTGCATCATCATAACTTTCTAGATCTCCCACTTCAGTGAGCATCACATAATCATGTAGTGTGAATCTACTACTCGATTTTCATTCTCTGATGGATCTCCTCATCCATGATTCAAGGAGGATCTATATTATAATATCATATGGTTGAGATATATTAGTAGATGACGGCATATTATGAGGTAGTGATGTGTCCTCAATTTCATTAATCTCTCTATCACAATTTTTGGTATTGATGGTGGTGATAATGGTTACAAATTGAATGGAATTACCATAAACTATAACTTCGCTTCATTTTAAGGCTTCTCGAATTCTTGAATCATAAAATCCTGAAGAAATAACACACCCCTAATTCTATAAAGTATACTTCATACTAGATCATTTAGTTGGTATCTAAACTCATCATGAGTGTATCCTAAAAGGGATCACTAGATTCATTTTCCATCCAACTTGACCTTCTCATCTTTTGGGATTTGAAAAAATTCTCTACAACAAAATACTCTCAATTTTTTGTATGAATCCTCATTAACTATCAAATCCCAATCTAGAACAACTTAGTTTAGAGGAATTGATGGAGAATGGATGATAAGATCAACTATGGTCCTAATTTCCCCCCATTAAATGGTGTTTGTTATATTTTCATTTTAGATCCTACACTTTACTCTTTTAGAAATTTTCTTTGTTCGTCCTCTCAGCAACACCATTATGTTGAGGTTTCTTCAATACTGATTTTTTCAACTGGATTCTAAAACTCATGTGGTACACCTCAATTGCACTATTCCATTCTCCTCTATTTCCTACTCAAGCACACTTTAACAATCTACCTGTTTCTCATTCCACCTTCACTTGAATCAACATGAAAACATCATGTACTTGATCATTAGATTTCAAAGAAAAGGAACATACTTTTCAATAATATAAATATATGAAGGAATAAAAATAAATATTACCACCCACTAACATATTTATCTTCATTTAGACATTAGTTTTAATAAATAAAAAATGGTTTCTTTTTTGAACGGTAAATAATCAGAAAATGATACTCTATGTTTTTCCAAGATAAAATTATTAAAATTATCTAAAAGTAAACTGTCATTCCTAGAAAGATAACTTTCTTAGTGATCATTCTATTTCCTCTCCCAATTATGTGACCAAGACACTGGTTCCAAACATATAATGAACCCACTTTTCTAGCTACATTAACTTCTCATCTATATAGTCTAGTATCTTTGAGCACATGAGCCTCAGCCCAGTTTGTGTGGAATCCTTTAGTGCATCCTGGAGAGCCAAGATAAAATCCAAATAAAGGCTAATTTCTGGGATATTGTAGCAGTGCTGTAGTAGTACTATAGCAAGTACTGTAGTATGAACTGTGCTAAACTATAGCAGGAACTGTAGTAGGTACTATTTGGAACTTTTGCAGTCAGAAATATTCCCTTGTTTGAGCCTTTGGGCCATAGATTTGGTCCCCAAGTCCTTTAAGGCCTTTGGTCCACCCAGGATTTCAGGTTAGTAAGGCCTTCGGGCCACCACAAGGCCTTTGGGCCACCTTAAGTGAAGATGCAAAACAAACAACATAAAATGAACAAGATTTAGAAGGAGAAGGAGAAAAGATATTTCAGCATAGTAGAAGCTAAACAGATTTCAAGAATGAGAGGGCATGGCACATACCCTCGGGACAAGCCTATGCATGCATGGGAAAGCCTAGCCGAATAGCCATGCAAAGGTGGATAGCTGATTTCATGATGAAGATGTTGGGGAGGAGTAGTTCCAAGTAGTTTGTCTGGGAGGTTTGTAATGTTTGAAAGCCTGTGTGTAATGAATTCCTCTAAGGCCTACAGTCCATGTAATACTTTCGCGTACGATCCTTGTAAGGGTTCCACCTCACCCCTTTAAAGGTGGATTATCAAAATCAATAAAAAATGAAGGCCCTCAGGCCATTGGAGTAAATATCTTTGATATAATGAGAAATATCATTGTTCCCTTTAGCAATTACCATGTTTCATTTGAAACAATTCCATTTCCCATCACTGATGGAACCAAAATATCAATCATTTTCATGAATTCCTATGGATATCATATTGAGGAGAATATTAGGAACATGCCTCACATCCTTCAATAATAACCCACATACACTATTAGTCTCCAAATGAATTTTTATAATACTGGTGATTTTGGATGCTGCATCTTTTCCCATATTCATGTGTCCAAACCCCTCTAAATTGTAAGATGATGCTAAATCTCTTTTGGTGGTGAAATTCTTGGAGGTTCTCGAATCAGTCACCCATGTTGATTAATTACATACAATATTGAGCTGATCATCTTTTTCAAAAATTAATATCTCCTCATTGTCAACTGAAATAACATTATATTGTATTTTACCTTCCAGATCCCTCTAATCTACCTTCATCTTCCTACACTCCGGGCTAACTTTTCCTTTCTTTCCACAGTGGGAGAACTTAATTCCATACGTTGATATGGATTTTGATAACTTCTTTATTTTTACAATTTAGTCCTAAGGTGCTCTTCCTCCACTTCTTCAATAAAATTTTCATTTCCCTTTCATTTCAATGAAAATATTTTTTTATTCAGGTGTAAAACCTATAACATTACTTCACGAATATTCATTCAGCATTCTATCATTCACCTCATCAATGGAGATATTTCTAACATGAGTAAAATTGCTAACTGACACAACTAGAATGCCCCACAAATTCGATAAAAAAACTCAACATCAGTAGTACATAGAAATCATCCTCAACTATCATTTTCATTGAATTCAAGTAAAAATAATTACATGGAATGCTCTCATGTTCTCTGATACATTTTCCCATTATTTTAAATCAAGTTGAAAAGTAAACATATTAGTATTTCATTTTTCTGTGTGCTTCTGATTTCAAATGTTTTTTTCATTTTTTACTATAGAATGTAAGAATCATATTTATTGGACAAATTCTGGAACATACTCTTAATGATCAACTACTAGATTTGGGTAGAACACTTGTTGTTAAGAAATATCCACTCTGCATCAACTAATAGAGTGTAGTTAGAAATCTTCTCACCAGATTGACCATTAGCTAAAGATTCCTCTACTAGCACTATAACGGGCATAGTGGCCTCCACTATTTGGTTCTAAAATATTTAATATAAAAAATATCTTCCATTTTGGGTTTCTCGGTGGAATAATTTAAAGTGGTAAGATTAATCATGTCACTTGTATTTTATTACATTAACCTAGTGAGAATCTCAAAAAACTAACCATAAGGATGTATCCATCATAGTCAAAATATCTAAAAACAACTCCTTGATCACTAGAAATAGTCTCAAAATGGAAAATATATCACAAACATATTTTCAATGGTCTAAATAAACCAATGAGGTGCCATTGATGAGGCTCGCCAGAATAGTCATAGGAAAACCAACTAGAATGTGTCTGCTATAGTGAATAGTAAATTATTCGCTAAAAATAGGTAATATTTCACCTTAGGAATGAATTGAACTTGGATAAACTCTACATATTTTGTTTCATTTTTTTTTTTCATCATTTTCATGATTGGAATCATTTTATGGTATCTTAACTAATTTGGTTTCTAAATTTGGTATGACAACCTTAAATTTTCTCATCATCAGATAAAATCATTTTACTATCACTATTTTGAACAGGGTGCCTCTAATACCACTTTTTTGGGTCATTGGAATTACGAGGCGATGAAACAAAAAGAAGCAGATAATGAAAAATATAAGAATACTATAATATAAATGGATCAATAGTATGACTACATCTATTGAATAATGTGGGATGAACATATATTATTTCTATTTGGATGAACATTTAGAGAATAATGATTACATTTACATGATTGGTTCATCATGATTTTATAGATAAAATTTTTGAAACAGTCCAAGGGTTGGTTTGGGGTGGTTCAACAACCCTTGTAAATTCCTCCTCCCCACCAACTGTATTTTTCATTAGTTTCCCACATAATGAATCTACTTATCCTACAATAGTTGTTTTTGATAAAAGGATCCTACCAAAGTCTCTCTTATTTACTAGTGGAACCCACAATAGTTTATATTCATATGTTTTCAAAAATGGTTGAATAATGCCTTCTATAATTGAAACCCACATTGAAAATAGGAGTAGAATTTTCTATGATGCAGTCATTTTTAATGAAAAAAATTGACCATATATTAAATTTTTTTTAAAAGATATTAATGAATATTATCTTAAAATTCACGGTATTTTTATTATTGGAAATTACCATTACAGAAGTAATATAGATTAAAATTATTAAAAATAATAAAATCTGTATGGCGGATTTTAATCAGGAAAAAATTAAATATTACACAATGTTTTGAATGATTTTTAGTTAAATAAATTATCCAACTAGGTTTTCCCTCAACTAAATGGTTGTAGAAGCCGCTTAGCCATCCCTATAGGGCTGAACACACTACTAAAATAAAGGGTTTTTTAGTTATAAAAACCATTTTATCAGCACAAAAAAATGATGATAATTGAGGCTCTATTAAATGGGGGTCTCTTTTCTCATTGCTAAACAAATACTAATAAAGCCCCCTTTTATCAGTGCTAAAATTTGGGATGATAAAATTATAAAAAAGTTAAAAGAAATTAAATCTGAGGGTAGACCTAGCCTACTTTTAACGGCGCTTGACCCCGCTTTCAACAATTCTAGGAAGCCTCGCCCGCACCCCCACCGCCCCTTTAACATCGTTAAGTCCACCCCCACACTTTAACAGTGCTAGCCCCCTGCACCCGCTCGTGCACCACTGCCTCCGCTTGGATCCGAACTCACGACATATCCTTTGTATGCTTGCACCATCACCACTCACCCATCAAAATTTTTCTCCATTTAGTTATATATATATATTTAGTTATATTTATTCATATATTAATATATATTTATATTAGATGTATATATTTATTTAGTTATCTTTATAAATATATATATATATATTAATTTATATTTATCTATATATATACAATTATATTTATTTATCCGTATAACTATTTTTATATTAATATATTTTTATAAGATGAGTTTTAAATACATTTAAAAATATGTTTTTGTTTGTGGGTTTATAAATAAATTAATAAATACATACATATATACAACATACATACACGTGTATATTTATTATAAATATGTGAATATGTAAGTTTAACGATACATACATACAAACACACAAATATATGTATATATATATATGTGTGTGTGTGTGTTTATATATATTAAAAAATATTATATATTCATATGTTAGAATATATAGATCATATATTTCATCTTGTTAATACAGACACACACTAATACATACACACACACATTATATGGGTATATAAATATTCATTTATTTTTATTTTAAATGAAATGGATATTAGTATTTATTTAGATAAGCTATATATATTGAGAAATATATCTTATATGTAAATATGTTTAATTATTTAATTATAAAATTAAATTTTTATGTGTCAATATATAAAAAATATGTATATATTGTAATATATTTGATTATAAATAACAGTACATTGTGAAAAATGATAAAATTTTAAATCCATAGTATAAATATGAATTTAATCCATGGGAATGAATTCAGTCTCTACTGAAAAGTGGAAAAGGTGCCACTTAAACGATGCTAAAAATCCATCGAATGTTAAAAAATCAGTGTACCAAGACTCAAAACTCATTTTTGGAGGTCTTTTGTGCCTTTTGGCCTCAAAAAATATGAAAAAAGTTTACCTGTGTCCCAAAATTTGTAGATATCACCACAAGATTTGATTTGATATGTGGCAGATCTCATATAGACTGCCGGATCAAAAGATACCATTGTTTAAAGTTTGAGTTATGTTTTCAACTAATGTTATATATTTTATTGATTTTTTGATTTTTTGTGTCATTAAATTGTTATTAAAGGATTTTTACTCAATAATAATTGTAAATTCATTAATTAATAATAATTTTTAATATTTTTTAGAAGTTATTTCTACTTAAAATATTATATATTAAGTGTAAAAGTCTATTTAAACCTATCTAAATTATATTTCAAAAATATATAATATATTTATATATTAATATATGAATTTTATGTATTTTTTTGAAATATATCATTTATCATCGCTAGTAAAAACAACCGGTGATAAAGACCCCTCATTTATCAGTGCTACTAAAAAAAGCACTAATAAAACGTGATCCTCTAACATCGTGAAAAAAGAAAAGATAATGGGAGTAACATTATTAGCATTAAAAAACTATGATAAAGTGGTGCTTTTAAGATCATTTTTAGCACTGTTAAAGTTTTCATTTATTAGATATTTTTTTAACAATGATAATGGCACCCTCTTTGCCAGCACTTTTTTTAAATTCAGTTATAAGATAACGCTACGAAAAACCATTTTTGTGGTAGTGACAGCATTTTGAGTCTAAGAGGAGGGCCCACATAGCACCATAGGAGTGTGTTCCACATTCAGGCAAGCACACAAATAAGTTGGGCCGATGCCCGTGTGGACCTGTGCATATAGGCATGGGCCCATTTGCATGTTTTGCAATGTGTTGTCATACCATCTTTCGATTAGTGAAGATGGTCAGAGGCATCATCAGACAACAACAACAATGTCAAGGAAATGTATGAGGATGTAGAGATCATGAACACGGTGGAGCATTGTCATTTTATTAAATGATGAAAAGTATTTTTTCCACATTTTCCCATGTTGATGGTTTGGATGGACGAGCAATCAAATATAAAATAGCAATGGAGATGCTCGAGTTCACCACAGATCACTATAAGAACCTCAATAGACCTAGGATACCCATTTATAAAAAGAATATTCTTTGCATATTCTATAAGGGGGCTTGATTTTTCCACTATGACAGACGGATCCCCTGGTAGATGATTCCAGTTCCACTACTGCGACCTGCTATGTTGTTGCCTTAGATAATGAAGTGTTTCAAAATAGAGAGGTTTTACTAAAGAGATACCAGAAGTGTCCTTGTATAGAATCTACAATGTGAAAATTCTTATGTGAATGATAATAGAAATGTTTAAGTGAAATGTGATAAAAAATAACTGCATTGAACCTAAAAAGGAATAACTACAAGGAGAAAATGAAAAATGGATATGTGGATTGGCTTGGTACCTGAAAACATATATGTGATCCATTGTGGAAATGGATATCTATTCTAAGGTTACAAATTGATCTATGTAGAATTGCAATAATGGATATGTGAACTATTGTACAACAAATGGATACGTCGCAAATGGATGCATCGAACAATGTAGGAATTCACTGCTATATAAAAAGGAGAAAATTCACATTGATTTGAATGTTATTTAATGTGCAGTAAGAAGTAAATATGATTACTTGAAGTGAAGAAAAAACGATTTGGGGGTAAAATAACATTCTATTTTATAACTTCAACAAATGTATGAGGAAAGATATAATCATGAATTTTTTAAGAATTTGTTGCACCTTAAATATCTCTCTACATGCCGCTGTATGATTCCACATTCTAATTTGAAAACACTTGATATATCACGAGAGATTTAAAATAATGACACATTCAATCATTGGTGAGATAAATATAGATATGGGATGTTCCAATGATAAATGAAGAGTGGAATCCTCTCACTATAAATAAGAGGGTGATGATGCCAATGAAATGAGGATTAGAGGGACACTACCACATACCCTGTCAAGGGTTGTGCTGACTTTTTCATTATTAAGAAGAAAGCACTGATAAATAGGGGTCTTTATTAGTTACCCTTTATCAGCACTATTTTTAGCATTGATAAAATATTTTAATAATTTTTTTATTAATTTATATAAAAATATTATATTTATACTCAAACATAATGTTTTTTTGTATATATTAGATAATATATATATGTTTATAATTAATAAATTTTTTAATAATTCAAATATATATATCTAATGTTAAAAAAAACTATTTCTTTTTTTATAATTGAATAAATATATATTTAAATAATTATAAGATTATAATAAATTTTATTAAATAATAAATATATTTATTAGATTTATTAGTTTTATTATATTTATTAGATTTATTAAATACATTATATTTATTTTATTTATTATATTTATTATATTTATTATATCTGTCATATTTATTTTAATTATTATATTTATAATTATATATATATATATACTTTTTAAATATATATATTTATAATTATATTTATAAATCAATAAATATGTGTTTCTGTTGAATTTGGTCCATGAATATAATTTTGCATGAGTATAATTAACGTGCATATATGTTATGTATTTATCATGAATGTTCATTTATAAATTACACCCCCTTATTATTCCTGTTGTCCATATGTGAGGACTCATTTTTTATTATATATAGTTTACTAGGTTTGTGATTCATTCTGGTTATACCCACAAATCTATTATGTTCAAAAATATAAATATAAAATAATAATAAATATATTTAGATAATAATTATATTTAATATATTTATAATTAAAAATTTAATTATATATAAATACTTTTTAAATATATTTATTTGTAATTATAATTATAATTATAAAAATTTAAATATTTATAAAATTAAAATAAATATATCTATTATAATTATATATATATTTATTTATAATTATATTCAAATATTAATAAATATATTTTTTTATTTTATAATTATAAATATAAATAAATAAATATATATGTAAATAAATAAAAAATTATAATAAATATATTTATTATAGTTATAAAGTTATAAGTATATATAATTAGAGAAATGTATATATAAATATATAAAAATAGTTATAAATAAATACTAATAGTTATAGTTATTTTTATAAATAAATAGAGATTTATTTAAATAATTATTAAGTTTTGAAAAATATATCATTTATATATATTTATATACAAATATTTATTTATAAATACAAATAGATAAAATTATAATTCTAAATAAATATAGATTTATTTAAATATATATAAAATTATAATATATATTTTAATTATATATATTTATAAAATTATAAATATATTTGTTATAATTTTTTAATTTCTTATATATATATATGTATATTTATAATTACAACTGAAAATAAATATGTATTTATCATAATTTGAAATTAAAAAAATATATATATTTACAGTTAAAAATATAATAAAATATTCATTTATTTAAATTATTTTATATTTACCAAATATATATATCTATATAATATTAAAATATTTATAAATAAACACAAATATCTATAAATAAATACAAATATTTATAAAAAAATAAAATATTTATAATTATAATTCTCTATAAATATATATATATTTAAATAATTATAAAATTATAATAAATATATTAATTATATATATTTGTAAAATTATATGTATACTAAATATAGTTCTTATAATTTTCTAAATATATATATATATATATTAATAATTATAACTTTAAATAATTATATATTTTATATAATTTTATAAATTAAATAATTAAATAAATATAAATTTATTATACATTTTTTTAATTTATAATCTTATTAATATATATAATTAATAAATTAATTAAATATAAAATCATAAATTTCATAAATAGAGTGATTATAATTTTGTAATTATTTAAATAAATATCTATAAACTTATAGATATTATATAATTATAAAATTATAATAAATATCTTAATTATATGTAATTATAAATATAATAAATATTTTTATTATATATAAATATATAAAAATATTTATATATATTATATATATAAATATATTTTTATAGTAATTATTATAAATAAATAAAAATATATATATATTTAGTATACATATAATGTTATAAATAAATATAAAAATAAAAATATATTAACATTATGGTTTTATCAGTTCATTTTTAGCACTGATAAGGATGTATTTTATCATCTCATTCTATTTTTTCACAGATAAAACACACCATTATAAGCATTTTTTTGCTAATGCTGAAAAAATGTTCACCTGATTTTATAAATAACCCCTTACAATATCCTCATATCGTACACCTCAAACTCTCACAGAAGGTGATCGCTGCTGCCTCCTACTCCACATCCACCTCTGTTGTCGACTCCTGCACCACCGCGAATCTATCCTCCACCACCGTGAATCCATCCTCCACCACCATGAATCCCTCCTTCTCTGTGAACATCACCTCAGCCGTCGAACCCCACCTCTCATATAACCTCATCTCTACTACATGACGAACCCCACCTCTACCCTGAACCCCTCCCCTCCCATGAACCCATCTCCTCTACATACCCCACCTCCACCATCGAACCCCACCTCTGATATAAATCCCTCATTCCTCCACGAAACAACTACTGTCGGGAACCCGACCTCCACCGAAAACCCCTCTGTGGTCTCTCCGACCGTTGTTGTCGCTGCGTACCCCAACTCTGCCACTGCTGGAGTAATGAAAATAATAGTTTATGGTAAAAATTTATTGTTTCTTTCTTTCTAGTTTATACATGTTTAATTTATCTTACATGGTGATATTTTTTTTGAGATTACTTTTATTGCATCTAATATTTGTTATTAAATCATTATAAACATAAAAAATTCAACTTCATCTACATTTGTATCCATTTGGATTCATGAAATATTCATATAAACTTCTTTTAAATCTAGTGGAACTACTTCTTATAAATTTTTTGGATGGGATTCTTTTGGTGCATCTGACGAATCTGGTTCTTCAACTCACTTTCATTAGGTGGATTGACTCATCTATATATGTTGTAATGTCTTAATTTTGTAGATCGGTTCTCCTTACATAATTATTTTTCCTACATATGTGGAATTATAATATTCTTGTACATAGGTATTCAATTAATGGATTAAACTCATTGGAATCAAATGGATTTACCTCTCAACATATATAATCTTAAAATTTGGTCTACTAATACCTACAACAATGAAACCCTTAAATAATATTATGGTGAAATAATCATCATCTTCTGGTGTAATAGTCTTATTTTTTTTAAAATAAATATAATTATATGTGTTTGGAAACTTATATAATCATCTACCATAGAATTTAAATAACGAAATCCATTAATAATAATCTGGTTTATTGACCATCTTCTGGATTAGATTTTTTGAGGTCAAGGAATAATGAAAAACATTATTTTTACTTTTGATGAATTCACAACCGTCAAAAATTTTGGATTCACAATCATTAGAGATTGGAATTTTTCCTTGACCTGGTCATTGAATATTATACCATGATAATAAACTAGTTTACCTCGGTATTAAATAATGATAAAAGGTATTAAAAAATTTCCTTGGTTGAACATGCATGATATAATTCAGGTGATTACCAAAGAACTATACAAATGGGTTATTACTCAACATTAAAACTTTAATAATAAGATTAATTATTTTGAGAAAAATCATCATAGTATTCATGAAGTTATTTTGAATGATTATTCTACATAAATATTTTCATACCAAAAAAATTGACATGATATTAAACTATTAAATATAGAACAAAATTGGAATTTGAGATTGAGGATTTCGTATATTAATGAAGTATATAATAACACCTCATTATATTATCCAAAAGGCATTGTAAGATAGAGGAATAACCATATTTCAAGGGTAAAGGGTAATAATCGCATGTGGGTTGATACAAATGAAGTAATTAAGAATTTAATAACATATTTTGATCACATAATATTTTATTCTCAGCGTAATTTTATATCTAAATATACAAATTATTATTTTATTACAACATTAAAGATTTGTATGAATGAAGTATTAACTATTGAAATCCATTGTTATGAAGTGATCATGGTAATAATGTTGATGCATCCCTCAAAGTTACCTAACCTAGATTTTATTCATGAACTTTTTATTAAAAGGTTCTAGACTACTTTTCGACTCGATGTTATTAACCTTGTGAATGATTTTTGGAAAGGTAATAATTATCTTGATACTTATATTGATACTCCCAACAATTTTATTCTAGAGGTTACTGATATGAGTTCAAATAAGGATCTTAGAATGACAATTCTTTTTAATTTCATTTATAATGACTTTTTGAATATCTTAGAAAACAGACTATGTAAAATCATGCCATCTATTAGTTTAGTACCATAGTTCTTTTCTTATTTTGACTTGAGAAATGATTTACTTAAAATGAATGGGAAAGAAACATAGTATCATCTATTTATGAGTATCATAGATAAATTATTTTGGAAAAAGGAATGATGTTTGGGAAATTTTTTATTATGTAATGGGTTCATGCATATTGATTTTCATAGGTGTATTTATAAAAGAAGGAACAATAGTATTTCATGTGAGATACATATACACTATTTTTGGTGTGTTTAATAAATTTATTTGGTGTGATCCAAGGTTCAATGGGATAATTCATTGTTTATAGTAAATTGTAACATGAGTGTTTCATGGTTCTGAGTGTGGCCACTGACTATGGAACATATCTGTTTAGTCACTGCTATTGTAGTGAATGATAATTGATATAACTAGAAAATGGAAGCACGAAACATGGATAAGTGATATCCAATGTCGGGGAGCACAACATCAGATTATAATGGAAATTATTATTATTACAGCAACTAATGGAATAATATGATCGAATAATACAACACTAATTGATTTGGTATGAGTGAATGAGTTTTCTAAGTATCTTTAATAATGTACCTCTCTTGAGATTTATGTCTGCGTGAAAATTATTCAGTGGCTCTTTTACAATGATTCAAGTGTATTGAAATGTTTAATTAAAAATTATATGTGTTCAACATACCCTTTTTCAGTTTTAAATAGATTTAAAATGATTTAAAAACCTGGCATGGGACTAGGTTACATACCATGTGTTGGTCAACTAACCTGATTATATTTCAAACATGGATGTGAATGTTTTGAAAGCGTATTTAATGTCGGTTTAATTTTAACAAGGGGTGTGTGATCTTTAAAATGAGAATGTGTAAAATATAGAGGGTTGTTTCTCATTTCAAATGATTAAGATTGTTATGTCATGAAGTTTCCTTGAATTCTTTTTAAAAATGACGTGTGGTTTTTTAAAAGAGTGATGGAACTATTTGGTTTATTTTAAAAAAGGGTGTGTTATTTTAAAGAGGATTTTGTGTAAATGGTTGGTTTTTTAATCATACATCAAGTGTAATTTAATAAATATATTTCAAAGGACAAGAAAATGTAGTTTTCTCATATTCTGTTAAGTTTATATTTTTATATAATTAGGAAAACCATTATATTATATAATGTATTTACTTTGTTAAATACTAATATTACAACATCAAATAAGATGGATTTGAATAATGAATGGATGGATGCCAATCGTCTGACATAAGAGTATGAATATGGAGTGAAGGAGTTCGTCAAGTTTGCAAATGATCATGCATAAGACACTTCTGAAATCCTCTTTCTATGTTTATGCTGTTGTTATTCCAGAAATATTTGTCTAGAGGAGTCGGAATTACACTTGTTCCGTCACAGAATATATCGAAGTTATAAATGGTGGAATAAACCTTGGGAAAAAGAGAATGTAGCTAGTCACTGTGATAATAATGTGTTTCATGGATCATATGATATGAATACAAGTATGAAAATTGATGAAGACCATACTGGGGATCTAATTATAGATGTGAATGATAAAGAATAACATATTGGCGAAATGACAGGGATAGTTGAAGATGATCTTCAGGATTGCCCAAAATTGTTTTGTAAGTGAAAAAATTGTGCAAATACGATGTTTTATGCATGTTTCACTTAATATACATCCTTTTCATCCGTACTGAAGCCGTGTAATTTTAAGGTATCCAATGGATGGAGTGATTCTAGCTTTACGGAACTAGTTGCTATCTTGATTGACATGCTCCAAAAAGATTACGAGCTCCGAATCTGAACATACGACACCAAACAAATGATACACTCGATGGGTATGATCTCTAACAGAACACACAGCATCCAAAATGATTGTATACTATTTCTCAAGGACCATAAATCACATAAGGAATGCCCAAAGTGTGGCGATTTCCGATACAGGAAAGTTGAATGCGGCCCTATGAAAGTTATATGGTACTTTCCAATCATTCCAAGGATTATGTGCCTATATGGACGTGAGGAGACTATAAGGAAATTAACGTAGAACATAAATACAAGAAATAAAGATGGAAAACTACTAGTGTCCTAGAACCAAATATTTTTAATTTAATTACATAAATGTTTGATGTATTAAAAACTAAATCAAAAATCTTATTATAAATTTTTTATTTTTCTACATGACCATAATTTAATTATGCACTAGAGTATTTTTCGAATTGATAAGAACATAGTAGTTCCCCTCTATGATGATAACCTTGAAGTGATATGACAATATTCGTTATATAGTTCTGTGGTTGGAAACAATACTATGACGGGACACATAATATATAAAATGTTAGGTGTGTGTACTAGTAAGTAGATGAGGCTTCTTCTCATGATGTTTGAACTTTGCCTTATCCAATAAAAGATATTATGAGAATATACATGCCTGTAAAAATTACTCATGTTTTGATGTCATTTTAGATTCCTATATTCGAGCATGTGTAATGGTCCTTACACCTTACGATTATCATTAATGCATTTCCCGACTTGCGCATATAGATTTTCTTACAAAAACCATCATGCCTTATGTTGGCGGGAAGTAGTGTACATTAGGTTTCTCAAAAATGACATGTTATTAATGAAGATGTCGAGAAAGTATTTTTCCATACCATACTAATGGATGTTGATATATTTTTGATTGAAATAGAACCATTGTCCTAAATTCCATGGCTATGGTGCAATGACGAATCTATTTCATATATTCAATTAATGATATATCAAAAATATAGGTTGATGAAATCATCATGAAACCTTCTTGATGAAACATTGTGACAAAGGGATTATATTACAGAGTGAGGGTTTGTATGTGGTTATCATCATTGTGCCTTTATCATCATTCTCATGGGTGCCTTAACCCATTTCTAGATAGTAATCTTGGAATTTAGGAAATCCCCCCTAATTCCAAAGAGAAAGAATCCTATAGGGTCACACACAAAGTGTTTCTCACGGTCTCAATTAAATTCTATTTGAATTTAATTAATGGAATAAATATAATTCTCAATCCTAAAGAATAATTTTAATTATGGGATTCTGATCCTATAAATTAAATAAATAATCATTCACCATATTTTGAATTAAATGTATTTATTTATTATATTGAATATTTAATAAATAGTTATTTAATATTCTCTGACTAAAATATTTATTTAAGATAAAAAAATACATATTTAGGTGTTCAATAAATGGTAGAGGAGTTTAATTGGACCATGATCTTGTTTTGGGATAAAATAATTATTTACCAGCCGGTAAACATTATTTATCTATTTTGAAAAATTTGGCCCACCACAAAATAATAATACTATTATTACTATTATGTGGAATCGGATTTCATTATTATTTATAATAAATTTAATGGTTGTTATAAAATTAAATCTTGTAACTGAAATTGCATCTCTCTAAATAGATTCAATGTCTATTGGGTAATTCATTTAATAGAAATTCAATGTTACAAAATAGAGAGTTTTTTCACACAAAAAATTCCCTCTCGACTCCTCCTCCTCTCTCCCTCTCAAGAATGAGAATCCCAAAAGGGAATTTATTAAAAACCAAAGAATGAGTGGCCTTAAACAAGAAGCACAAGCCATTCAATTCATCGTGCTAGCACCCAGTGAATAAGTGGCATTGATCGGAGACCATTGAAGCATGTGGGGATCACTGCTAGAGAGATTATATGCTTGGATCATGACAAGAACAATGAAGGAAATCTAAAAGGGCCTTTTTAGATGATCATTATTCATCAAGGAAGAATGTTCCAAATCCTAGGTATTTATTTCTTCAAATATTAAATAAATTAACAAAAAAATTCACATATAAGATCTTTGCTCTTAGTTTCAGGAAACAATTATAAAATGAAATTTTTATATTTCACCCAATATCTCACGCTTCTGCTGCACCTGAAACCATCAAGTGGTATCATATAACGGTTATGTTTAAATTTATGATTATTTAATTGATTATTTATCTAAGCACAATTTTGGTTATATTTTTTTTCTATATTATTCATTCTTTAGTCTGATTTCGATTAACATGTTATTGACATATTAATCATGTTTGTTCAATGTTTCATCTTTTTGATGGCTTAAGAAGTAAGAATGAATGACTGAAGATTCCATAAGAATGTTCCAAATCATTGACCTATAAAACTGGGGAACACGACGTGCAACCAGAGCACACACTCTATAATGCATGCACAACTTATCTATTTGTGCCATGTAATTAATTACATGCAGTTCTTTTATTGCACAACATGTATTTTCTGGGCCTTCCTAGAACACATAAATTTAATACATGGTTTGTAATTGGCTTGAGATAACCATTTAGTTTAGCTGAGTCGACACATCGAAGCCCCATATGTGTGACATGGATATACGACAACTGAGGTACATGGCCTATAGCTTCATGTAAACGCCATGAAGTATCCCATTAAAAATAAAATAAAAAATTAAAATAAATTTGAATCTGTAGCATTATAACATTATTTTATTGATTAGAACACCATTGTGTGTTTGAAAATTTAATAATGGTTTTAAATAATATTAACATGACTAACTAATTTCTTATATTTAATATGTCATTTTTTGTCGTGCCATTTATTTTCCATGATTTCTATTAATAAAGGGTATCTTCAAATAAGATAATATTATCATTAAAATGAGATGAAATTATTTAAATAAATAATTAGTTAATTACTAAATTAATTAATTCATGCATGTTTAGCATAAATAATTAAATAAAAAAATAAAACAATGCTAGAAATTTACTTTTCCATATTCATTTCGTGTGTGTTTCGTAGTTCCTTGAAACATCTGTTGTAGTTTTTAGAGTCACTGTTTTCAGGCGATTTCCATTGGAATTATTTATGGAACAAAAAACTTCCAATAGTGCTTTATCCAAAGGGGGCTTTCTTTCCAAAGGCAGACATTCGTTATGTTTGAACTTTACGATACATAAGAACCTACATTGGTCGAGAGGATGAGAGGTCTGACTCATCACACCCTTTTTGGGGGAATTATTGTCTACTATGGGACACTATTTGTAAATTTTTTATATTTTCATGAATCCTTTTTAATTCACCAAAAACAGTATTCATTGGAATTTACAATCCCTTATTAGCCTATGCAAAATTTAGAATCATCAGTATGCCTTCAAGGTTCTTAATTAATGGAAATATCCATATGTATTTGAGTTTTTCCATCAATGGTATCCTCTAATATACTGATTAGAGATTCTTTTAATCCTCGTTTTGATGATACTGGTTTTTGAGCCACTCAGTGGGGCAATCTAGATTTTTTTTTCTTCCAGGGAGATGAAGGTTTTTTTTAATCATGGGATCAGACTAGTAAAATGGGCTACCTATGTATCCTTGTGAAATGAATCAGAACCCTTGTAGTTCTGTGCCTCTTAATAGGACACATCATAACTTTTAAGGTCATGTGATTAGGAGCTCTAAGTTAAAGGTGCTTGGTCAAAACATATTGACGAACTTATGCTGAAGCAGCCCGAGGAACATGGAAAGGATATGTGTTTCCAAGTAAGATCAGACCTTGTTGGGAATATATCCCAAGGAGAACTGGGTTGACTTGAAGTGTTGGGTGTGAACCTCTAGGAGGATTCCTACGTATCCCATATGGATGGGAATCAAATCCCACATAGTTTAATAAGTGTCATAGGAGGGTATGGTCCATTGAGAGAGATGGGTTTAGGATTACTTCCTAAAAAGGATGCCCAATGAGTTGGAGTTTAATTTGGGGTTATTCCTAAGGAGGATGCCCAGTGAGCTCGAGCCCTGAAAAGGCTTCCTACGTATCCTTGTTTGAACATGAACTTGAGTTATCACAGTTCATTTGATTTTCCAAATGTTGTGACCACGAAAAATCTCTAAGACCATGTCAGTTATGCTTATTGTGAGAAACAAGAGGATGTAAAAGATTCAACAAAGGCAATCACACTTTAAAATTTTTCCTCCTCCACTAGTGGAAGATGGCACACCTATGGTGTCCAAGGTGAACAAGGATGAGTTCATCGTGGAAGAGGGCGAGGTGACAAGTCTTCCCTATGTTCTATTTACAATGGGAAAACATCCAATATAAGGAGTAAGGGATAAAGTTTAGGGGCTTAAACAAGGATGGATTCCCAAGGGGAAAAAGCACAACGGGAGAGGGAAAGGGTAACAAGATTTCCTATGCCCATCTCTCATTTGGTCTTTGGCACCAGGGGAGGTAGGAGGAGCAATGATGCCACCTCCTACAAGAAAATCTAGGGGCTTATACCAGGATGGTTGCCATAAAATTGATCCTTCTAGGGGAGGGAGACTTCTCCTATGCTTTCACGGAAAAGTAATTATGAATTGTACCTTTCCTACCAGAGACCTGATGTTCCCGGTCATCTCTTCACGAAGGGAGAGGCCAGAAGCCAACCTTCCTCCAAACCAGGAACATCCCAACACTATTTCTGAGAGAAAGGTCCATGTGACTATTGATATACAAACCCAAAAACACTCCATGAATCATACCCCAATTGTGAATAAAATGTTGGAATCCTATGATTGTGGAAATAAAAACCCAAATAAGAGACACGCTAATGTGTATTTCCCAAAGGTTTGACATGCCAAGAGGTTTTGGTGGAGGCTTCATCTTAGTCCCTCTTAGATAAGGTTACCAAGAAAGGAGATACCATGCCATGAATGGAATTTAAAAAGGGTACTTGAGTTGGTTGTGTTGGTCCCTCGCAGAAGTATATCACGTAGGTACCCCACGTTAATGTACCGCGTAGGTACCCCATGTTAATGTACCGCGTAGGTATACCGTGCAGGTATGGCGCATAGGTATGTTGTGTAGGTATGGCGCACAGGTATGCCGTGCAGGTATGAATGATGAATGAAGAGTGTGTTTTACATAGGAGGACCAAACCTATGTAAAATTTGTAAAAATTCTTTCAAAACATGTTTATCCCATTTAATTATCTATTCTCTCGTGGTGTAGAGAGCTACCTGAGACAATTTTAGGGATCTAGGGGAAAGAGATACATAATGGGAGCTTCAGAGAGTCATCCACCTTTCTCAGTAATGAAGTGGGGAACTCAAGGGATCTCTTTATATGCACAGATATGGCCTAGTCGAAGAAATGTTGCTCGCGTGGGTCCATTGCACAGCTGCGCCATGCAGGTATTCCACGTAGGGGCACACAAATAATTCTGGTGTAGAGCTCTGCCGTGTCAGTCTAACTTATAGGTTTGTCGCGTAGCTCCACTGTGTAGGCCTATGAACATAGTATTTTTTCAAGAAGTTTTCTAGTATTTGTACCTTCCTTTGAACTCTTAGAATAATTTTTTGGTATTTGAAATATCTGGGGATCTCTTCATAGTCTTTTTATTTTCATAATTGGTGTAAAAAAGCCCCCCCCCCTTCGGATTCGATCTGATAATAGAATGAGGGTCGAGTCTTGAGTTGGATTTATGGGGATAAAGACTATAGATCAAATGTTGAACATAGCAGGTCTTCCATGTAGGTACCCCATGTAGATATCCCATGTAGATGTCCTGTGTAGATGTTATGCGTAGTCTTGGCTCATAGGTCTTTGGTTTCCTATAAATAGGTCTCATCCTTTAAAATTTTCTTCACAAAAGCTTTTCATAATTTTAAGGCTCTCATTGCATAGCTCATTCTCCCAGCACCATCACATTGTGATCTCATGTAAATCCTTTGAAATTTATTCATGGTAAAATTTATAAGTGAAAGAGCTAAGCTAAAGGATTTTATCGAAGGAGTTGCTCTAGAATCCTTATCGAGGGACCTACGCAACATACTTTATCGAAGGACATACATGATGGACCTTGCCGAAGGACCCACATGAATAGTTTTCTTTTCCAAATTCATTGATTTATCTATTTTAGAATTCTACCATAATAGTAGAAGTTTTGGTAATTCTTTTGGAGGAGAAAATGACTCATTTGATGACCCATACTGAAGAAGATAAGGAACTTCAATACGAAATGATGAAGATCATCAGACCAGATTACTATGATGTTTTTGAGAGTACTCTTCCTGGGTTATGTAAAGGATAAATTTCGTACCAACATGATTATCCACAATGCCCTTACTTAATCATTTATGGAAATGGGCTTTTGAAAAACACCCATGTTCCATCTGTTAAGAAGTACTTTCCAAAGAACTAGTTTCTTCATTACTCCAATTATAACTGTATGAATATTAGTGCAAGGGGGTTTAAGTACAAGAAGAAACGGTCCCTATTAGTTGCATCCTTCATCATAGTGGTTGCACTCCCGATATGAATGATCATTTTGTAGAGACAATACCACATTGTTATGATTCAACTTTCGGGATTCTAAAACATATCAGTCTAATGATAGGAATGAAGATTGGGATATTCGTTCTGGTAGATGTGTTAAGCCCGAATGGATGTGGGCATTCTGGGTAAGTTGAACTTGTGCAGAATTAAGGAAAGAGTTATGAGACGTCCATATCTATGAAAATATATTGAAGGGGGAAATCTTATGTTTATAAAAATGATTTCATTACTGAATTACTAAGTCTATGGAGTCCACAAACGAATTCCTTTCATTTGACGCATGGTGAACTTGGTATTAGTATCGAGGATATTTACCAAATTGTTGGAATTCCCATTCCTGGGGAAATGTTTGATGAATTCATTATGACTTCAACAACATGGCTGATGATATTAGAACACCACCGCTAAACCAAGAATAATTTATGATAGAAAATAATTTACCCAAATACAAGAAATATATCCATTTCAGTGTGTGGATAGAAGCCTTCTTAGAACTAACAATAGGGAAAGGGCCAACCTGTGGACGTCCTTCTATTTTTCCTCCTACAGATTACTGGGGCAGTCCAAAAACATATTGGCCTATACTGGAAAGAGGAGACTATAATCACTGGGGCTAAAAATTAAAACCCGATATATATGAAATGGTATTCTTATCTACCTTCTTTGTTATTTGGCTAAGCATTTATTTGCTTCTATTTCATGAATCTGGAGGTGCTGTAAGATCAGTGACTTTTTTTCATTGTAGATAAACTAGTAGAAGGGATGAATATTATCTTAGAAACCCTTTTATTGGAAATAATTTACTATCTCCTGATGCATTTATACAATGGTAAGGCTCTATTTATAATTTTAGGGCCATTCCAAGTGTTGTGGTGATGGATTGCTTTACATTTTTCTTCATAATCAGTGTTGAATTCAGTTTGAGATCCCAATGGTTGATTGACCCCATTTTTACAGAATGTTTCTGGTATTTAGCCACAAAGCCTGAGACATAATTTGGTGCTAATGTCATTGAATGTATCAAGAGAATTCAGCTTCTTCCCTTTTGTCAACCCACCAGTTGGAACATTTATTGATGATGGTAAAGAAATGAATTATGAGATGAGATCTTAAATGATGGCATTCAAGGATGGTATATTATCCACCAGGGTTGAATGTGAAATTATTTTTGAGGATTACGTCACCTATAGGTTTTCTCGTTAGTTCAGATGTCTTCAATAATCAAACACTTTTCCACCCACGTATGTCAGACAGGAGAAACACCCAATAGTAGTGCGATAATTTGGGATTCTAACAGCTTTAGTGGTATCCAAACTATTGATTACGTTACATCCACCAGATGCATTGATTGGATTGGAAGCTGGGTATAATGACCCATAGTTTACATACATTTTTAATACTTCAAAATTGATTTACACTTATGAAAACATATAACAAAAGCATGAAAGGACCGTATAGGTATAGTGTCTTTATAAACTAGGAAACATAAACAACTGGTCCATAAAGCATCTACACTGTCTCCCATTTATTTCATCATATCTAGAGTCCCTTTTGGAATATCCTACTTAATAACCTTGTTCCTGACCTGGGGAAAGGAAACATACAAAAGGGTGAGCTCAAATGCTCAGTAAGGGTAAACAAAAGAAATATCAATCACATCATATTCATACTAACATAAATTTTTGGTAAACTTATCCTGCAAAAGAGATCATAATTTCATAACATGGGATAAATCATTGTAGTGACATGTAATCCCAACAATCATAACATAAAACATGAAACTTTGTTTAATACACACATTATCATATAGAATCATTTCTTATTAGTCAAGACTCATTCCCAAGACTATCTTAGCGGAAAAAGTCCATTTCTGAACCGAGTTCACTCCTTGTTTCAGTCCTATTTCACTAAACCAGATTAACCTCCCATTCCAGCCATGTCTATATCATGAGATATAATTATTTACCCAATTCATTGGAGGGATATATAGGTCCCACCCATCTCATAATGAAACCATTATTATGTGTTCCATAAAATCATAAATCATACATCGTAGCATAACCCATTTAATAAAAATGGGAATCTTAAACATCATGTCATCATAACATACTCCATATAAGATAAAAGGACATCATAAAAATAATTCCATCATAACATAATCAAATAAATGTAAAAATAGGGATAAAAACATAACCCTATATTATCTTATAAGGAAAGTAATTTTGATAAAAGGTTTGAACTCCATTCTTGAGGAAAATATACTATCTACTTCAAAAACATTTTTCCCTTCTTAAAATGTCATAAACATTTGAACTAAAAGAAGTTGATTAAAAATAAACATGAATAAAGTTAAATAAGCTTCATGGAAATAATGTTCTAAAAATAAATTAATGCTGTATAAGTTAAAAAAACTTTCTTCTCGTACTTTGGCCGGAAAAGTCAAAAAGCACCTCGTACGAAAAACGACAAAGGATTCCTTTCATATATTTTACTAAAAACTCACCAAAGGGTAAAATTGGATTTAAACAATTGTAGGAGGATATAAATAATATTATGTATTGAGAAAACATGGATGTGGATGATAAATATGCCCCAGTAAATTCTGAAGTATAAACAATCTCAGATAAAAATGAGATTGTGAGATTTTCCCTTACCTTAGGTCCGATTTGCTTCGTAAGTGTCCTAACCGCCTATATAATGATTTAAATAATGTCATTGAATTATTACAGAATCGTACTCCTTATTATCATATCATATATGGTCATATTCTTAGATTCTTATTAGTAATATTTCATTGCTACTTGTTATTCGGGTGTTTATTACTTTTTGTTCTTATGCGTGTTTTGTCGAATAAATTCTTATTCTTCTCTTTAGTCTAGATACCTCATTTCCATAATGGTATTAGAGTAATATATATCATATTTATTCATTCAATTCATTTATATAATCATTATGTAATGAAGATCATGTAGAACGACTCACATCACATCGTGGAGACAGTAGGCCGTACGTACGCACGAGCGATGATATCGTTTCCTTGATCTTGGAATTGTATTGGAGTGTATGTATAATATTTAAGAATAAATATCACTTTACAATAATCATATATAGTTATTATTTACACCATTATAACCATCCAAGTAAGATGGTGGTAGAAAATAGATTACACCACGGCTTGGAGACGGTGTTCCGTACGTACGCACGCGTGGTGATTTCGTTTTCCATAGGATGGATTGGTGGTGAAATAGGGTTGTTTAATACTTATAATAACATATCAGTATATGAGTGATACTGATGTTATTACTTCATAATGAAACAACTAAAGAAGAATAATTGGAAGAAGAAATAAAGCTGAAAGAATCAGTAACAGACATTACCTCTTCTTTGAAGCGCCTCTTTGAGACCACCTATTAGGGCACTAAAATTGTTCTTTGAAGAAGACAAGGACCTCTAGGATGTTTTTAGGGAAGTGGAGAAGATAATTATTTAGGGGTTGTCTGAGCTTAAAGGCTCAATGTGGAGTGAGGAGGAGAGGGAGGAGGTGTCCTTTTATAAGGGGGGAGAGGGGCACCTTTGGAAAAACAAAAAATATTATTTTATTATTAAGTCATATTCGGTTTTTAATTACTCCAAATTGATTTATTTAGAATCTAAGGTGGGTAGGGGTCTAAATACTCTCATCCAATATAATTTAGGCAAGTTTAGGTATCTATTTCAGCCTTATCATTTAGATTTAACTTTAAGTTAAATAATTTTACTTTTACCGTGTCTTCTTGTTTTCTTACACTATAAGGTTAATAAACATACTATAACAAGCCCACCAAACCCCTAGTTGTTTATTATAAATATATATAACCTTATCTAAGTCATTTGGCCGATCCTTAGGTTTTCAGGAATAAAATAACACTTAATAATATAATATTTGTTTTAAAAATTATTTTATGTCAAATTTGACACTATTTGGTAATTGATTTTTTGTGAAAATAATAACAGAAATATTAGTTTGAAAAAAGTTAATCAAATAAATACTAACATGTCATATTAACCTAGAAAATTATTTTAATTCCTAAAAAGTCTCAAAATACATTTATTTGGGTATTTATAACATCAATTATGTTAATATTTCATTAATAATATCATTACTGCATCATCATTGTGTCATAAATAAATTGAATTATTTAAAGTCTAAAAATTATAAATAAAATACCATTATGTAGTAAATCCTTTTATATTTCTAATTAATATTTATATTCGAATTTATCTTATGTATAACCCTATATTAAAAATGTTTTAGTTATTAACCTTTGATTTAAAATATTTTAACTATTATTTAAATAAAATAATATTAAATGTCCTAATCTAATCCAAGTGGGCCTAAATGGTCATATTTTATTCCTAAAGTTGTTTCTGGTCGCATTACACCTATCCAAAAGAATTATGACATGTGTAAGGGCAATAATAATATCATTTTTACCCTTAATTATCCTATTAACTTTTAACCGTTGTAAAAAAGTAAAACGTTACTATTCACCAAAAATTATTTTCATCTCATTGAACATCATTTTAGTCCTTGATATTAACCGTGTCTCTCAGATTTTCGAAATTCCACCCACAGAAGTGGTAAAATTATGTTTTATGTAAATTTTCAAATTCTCCTAGGAGGTGGGTAAAAGACGGTGAAAAGTTCAATAAAATTTTTATATATCTAAAATTATTATAAAATGACTCCAATGAATTAAATTGAACTTATATAGTTATTAAGTATCAATTTTTACCTAAAATAAATTTAAATAAAATACATAAGTATTTAAATAAAATATGGTTTTTTAAATAGTAACACAGTCTTTTCACTATTCATCAAAAATTGAATGTTTTCAGAAAATACCAAAATTTCACCCTAGGCTAATTTCGATATTCCAAATCAAAAAACGAAGTCCGTTTTGAAAAATAAAAATTGAAAAATTTCAAAAAGTGGGTTTTACTATTCATAACAGCTAGTTTTAATAATATTTTAATAGCATATCGTTGTTTAGTGAAACTCGATATTGCGTACAACGCATGCTATTGAGGAAAGTCGAGATTGCGTGTAAAGCAAGCCAAGGTAGTGTTGTGTGTAGTGAAAGATTCCTGTGATGATGTATATAACATAAAAAAAATATTTCTTATTAATGTCTCAGGTGTTACATTCTACCCCCCTTAAAATGAATTTCACCCTCGAAATTCGTCACTTTGTAACAAACAGATGAGGATACCTCCCCCTCATAATATCCTAAATATCCCATGTATCTTATTCTAAATGGTGGTTCCTCCATAAAACTTTCATGAAGCGAGTGGTCTTGTTCCGTAGTACTTTTTCGCTACGATCGAGAATCTCTATCGACTGTTCTACATAAGAAAGATCGTGTTCCAGCAGTATAACTTCTGAGCAGAGTACATGTGAAGGATCAGGTATGTACTTTTTCAGGAGAGATACATGGAACACATCGTGAACTTGAGAGAGATTCGGTGGAAGTGCCAATCGGTAAGCTACCTTCCCAACATGTTCCAGTATTTCGAAAGGACCGATATATCTAGGGCTCTGCTTTTCCTTCTTTCCAAATCTCATTACTCTCTTCCAAGGAGATATTCATAAGAACACTTTATCACCCACTTCAAACTCAAGGTCTTTTTTTCGATTATTGGCATAACTTTTTTGTCTACTCTGAGCTGCTCATATGTGTTGTAGAATAGATATGACTTTTTCTGCCATATCATCAACAAGATCAGGTCCTAATAGATTTCTTTCCCCAACTTCATCCCAGCAAGTTGGAGTCCTTCATTTCTTTCCACATAGAGCTTCATAAGGATCCATCTGAATACTGGATTAAAAGCTATTAATATAAGAAAATTCCCCCAAAGGTAGGTGTTTATCCCAACCACCTTTGAAATCTATAGGGAATGCTCTCAACATATCTTCTAGAGTTTGAATTGTCCTCTCAGACTGACCATTTGTCTGAAGATGATAAGCAGTGCTGAAACTCAACTCTGAATCCAAAGTATGCTGAAGATTTCTTCAGAACATTGAGGTAAACCTCGTATCCCGATCAGATATAATAGAAAGTGGTACTCCATGCAATCTTACATATTCCTTTACATATATCCTGGAAAGCTGATCAGAGATAAGTCTTCTCTAATATCAATGAACTATGCATAATTTGTAAGATGATCAACTATGTCCCAGATAGCATTATTTCCTTTGGATGTTTTAGGAAGTCCGGTTACAAAGTCCATAGTGATGTTTTCCCATTTCCATTCGAGTATGGGTAATGGTTGTAACATCCCCTTGGACTTCTGTCTTTTAGCTTTAACTTGCTGACAAACCAAGCATCAAGAGACATATTTAGCAACATCTATTTTAATTCAATCCCACCAGAAGTACTATTTCAGGTCCCTATACATCTTCGTGCTTCCAGGATGAATAGAGAATGAATAAATATGAGCCTCATCCAGCAGCTCCTCCTTTAATTTGGGGATGGGAGGAACACAAACCCGATTCCTGAACCTTATTATTCCATCACAATCAAAGTTGAATTCAGCAACATTTCTCACCTTCTTTTGTAACTCTACATCTTCTTTCCATGCCTCTTTAATCTTAACATGTATAGATGGTTGAACATTCATTTGAGAAAGATACGATTTTCCCCTTACATTATTATTCCAAGATCCATCCTTTTTAAATCCATAAATATTGGATCTTTTGTGATCCTCATCATGGATAAGCTAGCATGGTCTTCTTGACTTAATTCATTTTCCACCATGTTTGCTTTCCCAGGGTGGTAATGAATTGAGCAGCCGTAATCCTTAATCAGCTCCAACCATCTGCTTTTCCACATATTCTGCTCTTTTTTTGTGAAAATATATCTTTTGTGATCCTCCAAATCTTTAATGCAAATATTACCGCAGCTAACTCCAAATCATGAGTTGGGTAATTTTGCTCATGGATTTTCAACTTTCGTGATACATAAGCTATCACCATATCATTTTTCATGAGAACACACCCCAATCCCTTATTGGATGCATCACTGTAGATAACAAACTTTTCTCCACTACAGGGAAGTGTGAGTACATGGGCACTGGATAATCTTCTTTTCAACTCCTTGAAATTCTCTTCACATCCCTCCGTCCACATGAACTTAACTCCTTTTTGAGTCAACCTGTTGAGGGGATTAGATAATCATAAAAAATCATTCACAAAACGTCGATAATATCCATCCAATCCAAGAAAACATTAGATCTCAGTTATTGTTGTTGGTCTCGACCATCTTTCGATAACCTCTGTTTATGCAGGATCCACAGATATCCCCACTTTTTAGATTATGTGACCCAAAAATGTAACTTTTTGAATCCAAAATTCACACTTGGTAAATTTGGCATAAAGCTTCTCCTTTCTCAGGGTCTTCAATACAATTCTCAAGTGATCTTCATGTTCTTCCTTGCTCTTTGAATAGACAAGAATATCGTCTATAAAGACTACCACAAACTGATCAAGGTATCCTCTAAAGACTCTATTCATCAGATCCATGAAGATAGCAGGGGAATTAGCAAGACCAAATGGCATCAAAATAAATTCATAGTGTCCATACCTTGTATGGAAAGCCGTCTTTGGCATATCCTCCCTTTTGATCCTTAATTGATGAACCCGGAATGAAGATCAATCTTGGAAAAGTATTGAGCTCCGCGTAGTTGGTCAAATAAGTCATCAATGTGCGAGAGAGGATATTTTTCTTGAAAGTGATCTTGTTATGTTCTCGATAATCAATGCAGAGTCTCATTGATCCATGTTTCTTCTTAATAAACAGAACGGTGCTCCCCAAGGTGACGCACTAGGGCGTATGAATACCTTATCAACATTCTCTTAGAGTTGCTTCTTCAATTCCTGCAACTCAATTGGGACCATTCTATAGGGTGTCTTTGAAATAGGCAAAGCACCCAGTACAAGTTCTATTGAAAAATCAACTTCACGATTTGGTGGAAGACCCGAAAATTCCTTGGGAAAGACATAATCAAACTCCTGTATAATGGGAATATTCTTAATCGTGAGTTTCTCACAATCCATTTGAGATAAATAACCTTAATTTAGTGGAATCAAGACCCATAAGATGGAAGAAATATCCACTGGAAGGTTATGTTCATCCTTAGATTGATAGACGATCATAGATTGATCTATAATATGAAATGTGACTTCCATTCTTTGTAAATTGATATGAACTCCATATTGTGAAATCCAATCCATCCCAAGAATCACATCAAATTCCACTATAGGAAGGATCACATGATTTGTAGGAATCATATTCCCACAAACTTCAATCGGAGAAGAATTATAAACTTTTGATGCGACTATTGTGCCATTAGGGGTTGTCACGGCTAACTCAACATCTAATTGTTGAGGTAATATGGTGATACCCTTAGAAAATTACTCAAAAATAAATGATTGGGTGGATCCAAAATCAAATAAAACATTTTCTACATTAGAGTGGATAGTAATTGTACCTTTCACTACTTCGTTATCGTACTCCACATCGCTGATAGAAATTGCATGTGACTTTCCTTTGCCTCTAGCCTTAAGAGTTTGTTGAAGTCGATCATCATCAACAACCCTTGGATTAGGGAATTGATTGGAATAATGCCCCATTTCCTTGCACATGTAACATTGAAGTGTATGAGGTGTACTCTGTGTAGCCTTTTCTTTGTTCGCATCACCAGACATCTTCTTCCCATCATTGCAGCATTCAAATTCCCAATGACCTTCCTTTCCACATTTGAAACATTTACTTGTCCCTTTAAGACAACTCCCTCCATGTTTCTTTCCACACTTTGAGCATAAGGGAAAACTCATCTTCTTTTCAGTGTGCTCTTTAGATATTCCTTTGAATTCCATTTTCATCTTCTTATCAAATGCATCTGACTGATGGGTTACTCCAATCTCCATATCATCCTTGAGAGCACATTGAACAATTTCCTCGTAGCTATTGAAGTCCCTTATGGCTAACTCCTTTAAAATACTTGGTTTTAAGCCACTAAAGAATCGATCGATCTTACTCTCAGGTTGGATAATAATACTAGAAGCATACCTTGAAAGTCTTGTAAAATTTGCATCGTAGGTACCAATAGATTCATCAACCTTTTGCATTAGTTCAAGAAATTACTTCTCCATATTTGTTCGGAGAATATGAGGGAAGGAATTATTGAAAAATAAGTTCTTCAACTCATCCCATTCCATGGACCCAATTTCATCCCTTTTCCTCGTATTCTTGATGAGATTCCACCATTGATCATCTACACCTTCCAAACGATAAACTGATAAGATGACTTTATCATGCTCAGAACATTGAAGAACTGAAAATATCCTTTTAGTGGTACTGATCCATTGTTCAGCCACTAATGGATCAGTAGACCCGCTGAATGAGGGTGGATGCTGCCTCATGAAGGATTCAATAGAATGTTGCTCCTTCCTATGCTCATTTGGAAGTCCTACATGATTCATAGCTTGAGAAAGTTGTGTGAGCATGGCTACAAGATTTTTCATTCCAGCTCCCAAAACGTTTGGTTGCTCAGGGGGACAATCATTGCATTGCTTTTCGCATTCCGCATTAACACGGTTCCTTCAGGTTCAGCCATTGACTAAAACCAAGAAGAATAGTGTGAGAAACACTAATTAAAATATGAAAACCACATAATCAAGAATAAAATTTTACACTTAAGGTATTATCATAGGTTTTTCATGTCCATTTCAAAAACACTAAGATCGTGTTCAATGCTTAGACATATCCTTAGGGTTTTTACTAAGGCTTTCACATCCTAGTTTCCAAAGGTTGACTATAACTTTCCTATGATACCAACTATAATGACCCACACATTACATACATTGTTAATTCTTAAAAATTTATGTACACTTATTACAATATATAACAAAACCATGAAAGGACCGTATAGGTATAGTGTCTTTAGAAACTAGGAAACATAATCAACTGGTTCATAATGCATCTACACTGTATCCCATTTATTTCATCATATCAAGAGTCCCTTTTGGACTATCCTACTTAACAACCGTCTTCCTGACCTAGGGAAAGGAAACATGAAAAAGGGTGAGCTCAAATTCTTAGTAAGGGTAAACAAAAGAAATATCAATCACATCATATTCATAAGAACATAACATTTTGGAAATCCTAACCTGCAAAAGAGATCATAATTTCATAACATGGGATAAATCATAGTAGTGAAATGTAATCCCAATAATCATGACATAAAACATGAAACTTTGTGGCGTACACACATAATCATAGAGAATCATTTCTTATTAGTCCAGACTCATTTCCAAGACTATCTTAGCAGACACAGTCCATTTCTGAACCGAGTTCACTCCTCATTTCAGTCATGTTTCACTGAACTAGATTAACCTGCCATTCCAGCTATGTCTATCTTATGAGATATAATTCTTTCCCCATTGCATTGGAGGGAGATATAGGTCCCACCCATCTCATAATGAAACCATTCTTATGTTTTCCACAAAAGTAGAAATCATACATCATAGCATAACCCATGTATTAAAAATGGAAATCTTAAACATCATTCCATCATAAAATAATCCATATAAGATAATAGGACATCATAAAAATAATTTAATCATAACATAATCAAATCAATGTAAAAATAGGGATTAAAACAGAATCCTATATTATCTTAGATGGAAAATAATTTTGATAAAATGCTTAAACTCCATTCTTGAGGAAAATATCCTTTCTACTTCAAAAACATTTTTCCATTATTAAATTTCTAAAAATTTGGAACTAAAAGAAGTTGATTAAAAATAAACTTCAAAACTTGTAAAGGAAGCTACACGGAAATAATGTTCTAAAAATCCATTCATTCCGTATAAGTTTAAAAAATATTCTTCTCGTACTTTGGCCGAAGGAGTCCAAAAGCACCTCGTACGAAAAACGACAAAAGATTCCTTTCATATCTTTTACTAAAAACTCACCGAAGGGTAAAATTGGATTTAAACATTTGTAGGAGGATATAAATAATATTAAATATTGAGGAAACATGGATGTAGATGATAAATATGCCCCAGTAAATTCTGATGTATAAATAATCTCGGATAAAAATGAGATTGTGAGATTTTCCCTTACTTTAGGTCTGATTTTCTTCGTAAGTGTCTAAACCTCCTTTATAATGATTTAAATAATGTCATTGACTTATTAAAGAATCATATTCATTTTGATGATATCATATATGGTCATATTCTTAGCTTCTTATTAGTAATATTTCATTTCTACTTGTTATTCAGGTGTTTATTACTTTTTGTTCTTATGCGTGTTTTGTCGAATAAATTCTTATTCTTCTCTTTAGGTTATAGATAACTCATTTATATAATGGTATTAGTGTAATATATATCATATTTATTCATTCAATTCATTTAAATAATCATTACGTAATAAAGATCATGTAGAACGAGTCGCATCACATCGTGGAGACGGTAGGCCGTACGCACGCACGGGTGATGATATCGTTCCCATGATCATGGAATTGTATTGGAGTGTATGTATACTATTTTAGAATCCATATCAATTTACAATAATCATATATAGTTGTTATTTACACCATTATACCCATCCAGGTATGATGGTGGTGGAAAATAGATTACACCATGGCGTGGAGACGGTATTCCGTACGTACGCACGCGCGGTGATTTCATTTTCCGTAGGATGGTTAGATGGTTAAATAGGGTTGTTTCATAATTATAATAACATATCAGTATATGAGTGATATTTATGTTATTACTTCATAATGAAACAACTAATTAATAATAAGTGGAAGAAGAAAAAAAGTTGAAAGAATCGGTAATAGACATTACCTATTCTTTGAAGCGCCTCTTTGAGACCTCCTCTAAGGGAACTAAAACTGGTCTTTGAAGAAGACCAGGACCCCTAGGATGTTTCTAGAGAAGTGGAGAAGAGAATTGGGCAGGGTTTGGCCGAGCTTTAAGGCTCAATGTGGTGTGAGGAAGAGACGGATGAGGTGCCCTTTTATAAGGGAGGAGAGGGACACCTTTGGAAAAACTAAAAATATTATTTTATTATAAAGTCATATTCGGTTTTTTAATAGCTCCAAATTGATTTATTTCGATGATATGGTGGGTATGGGTCGAATGAATCTCATAAAATAGAATTTATACAAGTTTAGGTATCTATTTTAACCTTATCATTTAGATTTAACTTTAAGATGAATAATTTTACTTTTACAGTATCTTCTTGTTTTCTTACACTATAAGGTTAATAAACATACTATAACAAGCCAAAAGAACCCAAAACTGTTTATTATTATTATATATAACCTTATCTAAGTCATTTGGCTGAGTATTAGATTTTTATAAATAAAATAACAATTAATAATATAATATTTGTTTTAAAAACTATTTTATGTCAATTTTGACACTGTTTGGTAATTGATTTTTGTGAAAATCATAATAAAAATATTACTTCAAAAAACTTAATAAAATCAATACTAAAATGTCATAATGACTAATAAAATTATTTTAATTCATAAAAAGTATCAAATTACATTTATTTGGGTATTTATAACATCAATTATGTTAATATTTCATTAACAATATAATTATTACATCATTATTGTGTCATAAGGAAATTAAATTATTTACGGTCTAAAAATTAAAAATAAAATACAATTATGTAGGACATATTTTTATCTTTCTAAAAAATATTTATAGTCTTATTTATCTTATGTATATCCCTATATTAAAAATGTTTTAGTTATTAAACTTTGATTCTAACTATTT
Source organism: Viscum album (assembly GCA_963277665.1). Taxonomy (NCBI): domain Eukaryota; kingdom Viridiplantae; phylum Streptophyta; class Magnoliopsida; order Santalales; family Viscaceae; genus Viscum; species Viscum album. The sequence goes on along the minus strand of OY728163.1, from coordinate 73,409,310 downwards.
TAACTATTCTTTAAATAAAATAATATTAAATGTCATATTCTAATCCTAGTGGGCGTAAATGGTCATATGTTATTCCTAAGGTTGTTTTTGGTCTAATTAAACTTATACAATCGAATTAGAACATGTGTTAGGGTAATAATAATATAATTTTTACCCTTAATTACCCTATTTACTTTTAATTGTGGTAAAAAAGTAATAAGATATTATTCACCAAAAATTATTTTCATCTCATTGAACCACATTTTAGTCCTTGATATTAACCCTATCTCTTGAATTTTCAAAATTCCACTCATAGAAGAGGTAAAATTAAGTTTTATGTAAATTTACAAATTCTCCTAGGAGGTGGGTAAAAGACGGTGAAAAGTTCAATAAAATTTTTATATATCTAAAATTATTATAAAATGACTCTAATGAATTGCATTGAACTTACATAGGTATTAGGTATCAATTTTGACCAAAAAAATTTAAATAAAATAAATTATTACTTAAATAAAAAGTCGGTTTTTAAATAGTAACCTCGTGTTTTTACTATTCATCAAAAATTGAAAGTTTTTAGAAAAATAAAAAAATTTCACCCTAGGCTAATTTTGATATTCTGAATCCAAAAATGAAGTCTGTTTGGAAAAATAAAAATTACAAAATTTCAAAAAGTGGGTATTACTATTCATAACAGATAATTTTAATAATATTTTAATGGCATATCGTTGTTTAGTGAAACTCGATATTGCGTACAACGCAAGCTATCGAGGAAGGTCGTGATTGCGTGTAAAGAAAGCCAAGCTAGTGTTGTGTGTAGTGAAAGATTCCTTTGATGATGTATATAACATAAAAAGATAATATTTCTCATAAAAGTCTCGGGTGTTACACTAGGTATGCCAAAGCATGGGCCTCATCATATCCTCAAGGGGATTTGACAAAAGGAATATATCGAGTGGCGGCTACAACGACTGTTGAACATGGAAATCGTGGTAAGAAGTCCAAGGTGAGAGATGATACAAAAGATTCAGAGGTTTCAGAGCCCTCAAAACATCTTCATAGGAGGTATACCTAGAATACTAAGGCTAGAGAAGAAATACCTCCAATGCCAAAGAGATCTAGTCATCACCATCAAACAGAGGTTCCTATTCCATCTTTTGATCATTCTGAAGAAGAACGAAGGTATGAAGAAGCTCACCATTTAGAAGGTGTTAAATCCACTCCACAATTAACCATACTAAGATTGAATTATGTGCGACCTTCATCCATTCATCATTAGGAAGGTGTAACTCATGATCTTAGGGATGAATGGGCATTCCTCCAGCATGACATTTGAATACCAGATATTGGTTACATCAAGGAAACTTTTGATTACAATCCATACAAAATCATGGCTGAAGTATAGAATTATATTACAGAGTTGGAGTCTTTTATATATGAAACTAATGGATGAGTATCTCATATGATGGACTTAGGATTACACAAAGGGGTAATTATCTACTGTGAGAAGGAGTTTGATATTTATTTCAATACTGAGAATGTATTTACCTTTTTATTTTGTATCAACTTTTCTTTATCATTTATTGTCATTAATCTTGATGAAAATGTATTCGTGCTGCTTGAATGCAGAGAAGGAAGCTGCAGACCAATTCTTGAATCACTTAAAAATGGCCCTGCATGCTCTTCTATTGATGAAATAAATTATCCACCTAGGTCGCCAATAACATTCTTCAAGAGTAAGTATCATGAATGGAGTAATGGCGATGGATAATCTCTAACCAATACCTCTAGTTTCTCCTGCTAATATGAGTGTTTTATTTTCTCGCCAAGCTTTTCAACAAAAAGGCAAGAGAGTAATGAGATTGATCCAAAGTGTTCGTCGAAGGAGTAAGTATTTATACTATCCTTAGGGCATATAATTTGATCAATACACTTCAACGACCATGTTTTATCCTCTTTAAGGATCTATGTCTCTGTCCTCTCTCAAGGGATTAAGAGACGATTCTTCGAGACCAGAAAAAGAAACCCCAGGGGAATCCAATGTTTATGTGGATGAATCTGTAATTTTAGTAGATAAATTGCCAAAGGATTCATCAATATCTACTCCTGGATGTACTTATATAGAGGAAATACATGGTATGATTAAATATATTCCTCAATTTCTTTCATCAGAGGATCTTGAAATAATCAATACTGATATTTCTATTTCTCTATAAGAAAGGAATGAAGACCCAGCGCAGTTTGGGAGAAATACTAATGTTGGTATGAACCTAGAAAGATCTGATGATTCTATACCAACTGAAGAGCTGATGGAATAGATTGTCAGTGTATCCAATTTAGTCATCAAACAACATTTGTTGGATACCTTAAGTGGTGAGGATTTTATAACATTCCAAGATTCATATTTTGAAATGGTGAAAGGCCTTAATCTGAATATTGATATTCCAAGTTCCTTCAAAGAGTTTGTGGATTTCCATGAGGAATCTCAAGTAATTAAGTCCTTATTCATGCATTTTCCATACAAAATTATTCTTATTTAATTGATTCTTTACATTAACGTTCACCTTATGAAGCTTTATCTGCAAAAAATGTTGCAAAGGCTCTTCAAGATCGGGGTATTCCACTCTATTCTTATGTTGGAGCTGGATAAATACCTCTAGTAAATCCTCAATCAAGAGATGCTCCAGAGCCTTCAAATATAATAACTGAGAAAACCCAAGGAAATTCCCCTTCTGAAGAAATTTCTGCTCAAATCACAAAAGCTGATAATGTAGGGGTTGAATCAAATAAAGTGGTTGACTTATTATTAGGTAACTATAATCAGCTGTCTAAATCATATCTATTTCATCCTTTTGAAATGGAAAATTAACTTGATTTTTCATTTAGGGTTATCAGCTCCCAGATCAAAAGGTGAAGCTTCTACTATTCCAAGAGAAGTAGATCAAGGAAACTCTTTAAGTGACCAATTATTAGAGTACATTCTACCTCATGATAGTGACTCAGATTCATACTAAGATATGAAATAGGATCATGGCATGGAACATAAGAAGACATGGTGGCATATCTAGAGCATTATTGCTGAGAAGCCGTTAGATGAATTTTTTTCCCATTTATCTAAACTCCCAGCCTTATTTTGTGTATTGGGATTTGTTGGAGTTAATTATCAACCAATCTATGATTTTATGAAAGAGTTCATTATCCCGTGGGAGTAGGAGCATAAGCTTCGACAAAATTTTGAAGAGGCTAAATGACTTGTCAATATTGAAGGCTTTCAAGCTTCAGTAGTTGAGGCGGAGGAAAATCATAATAATAAATCGATTAAAATTAGACAACAAATTAAATAAGCCACAAAGGAGATGTTATATCTTCAATAGTAATGAGATTACATTCATAACAAATGTGAGTAGTTGAATCAAACATTGGGAGAAACCCAATTTGAGGGGATAACTGCCATTTCAACTGCTAAGGATACGCTTCATCTGGCAGAGGATGTTGGAGTTACTCAGCTATCTCAACTTCAATAAGAAGCTGATAGTGCTCATGAAGCGATCCAACAAATGAAAAGTCATGTTTAAAGTTCATTCTAAAACATGATAGAGAGGATCCATTTTGTGGATGGCCCTATGATTTTATATGAATGAGATAAATACTGTCTTCATTCCTATATTCCATGATTTCAATATTAAAGGTAAGTGTTGATAATGACTCATGTATGTTAGACAATCAATATTATAATGTCAAGAATGGTGTGCTCAAAATTTTCTTATTAAGTTGATATCCCTAATGAGCATAATTTGACTAATGCTATGATTATATGGATATCCCTATAAATTTTATATCTTTTGACCCCTTTTTTATTGCTCAATATTACCTAAATATTACAAAAAATGTATGTTCAGTGAGCTGGGAGTCAACTTTTGTTTAGAGTTCCCTTCGTGGGTTCTCAATATAATAAGCACCTAGTCTTTTGTTATTGGTTGTTTAGAGTCATTCATGTTGGACTATAAAGGTATAGTATTTATGGTTGAATAACATTGACCATAAATTTTGAAATTAGATCCGAAAAAAAACATTGTGGCTAATAATTGATGTAATAATCTCTAAATATTTCCCAGGGGAATCTTGATCCATGATGTTTTATGGTCACCAAATTTAAAACCAGTGTCAACATAAGGGGTGTATTTTCCATGAACAAAATTAAGCTTATTTGAAAATACCGTTATAGTGTCTATGATATATAGGGCATACTGGGGATAATTCTATATATCCCAATAGTGGAATCTTTTGACAGATAGGCATATCATGTAGGAAACTTATACAAGACCTCCTAAGGGAACGTGCTGCGTAGTAAAAAAAGGTCTCTTTGAAGCAAAACATTTTACTGTTGATTGATAGGGTAAAATAAGATTTGGGTGACTCAAGACCATAGTGGATGGTTTTTTTACAAGGAATGGAATTTAATGATTGGAAGGGATATTTTAGACCGATATAAGTCATGAATAAGAAAACCATTTCTAATCAAATTTTGGTGTATGAGTAATGGTTAAATTTTATCAGAAAGATGGAATTTAAAATATAATATAGTGCAGTTTTAAGTCATGCAGTGAGGACATTGGTACTATACAATTTTAAATCATGCAGTGGTGACATTGTACTGTGCAGTTTTTTGTCATACAGTGAGGACATTTTACTATGTTGTTTTAAGTCAGGCAGTGAGGACATTGTGTGGCTTTAATTTAAGGTCTTTGGATCTGACCCAAGGTACAAAACTCTCCCAATTTCTTTATAATTTGTTTGTAAATATACTCTCATATTCAGGAATGGAATTGAAAATTGTAAACTATGATTTGGGAATTTCTGGAACCGAGGAATGATATGGGAAAAGGGATAAAAGTATTATAAGAAGTCTTTTCCAAGAATAAAGTTACCATTATATGAAAAAACCGTTATGGGGGCTGTATTATATAGGGCCAACTAGGGCATATGTTGCATATCCAAATAGTGGAATCTTTTGACTGGCATTCCTGTTATGTAGACAACTTATGCAAGGACACCTAAGGGCACGTTCTGCATAGTCAGACAAAAGAGCTCTCATAATTTTGACATTCTATTGCTAAAAGACAAAGAAAGTTTATGAAGATTAAAATTTTCCAAATCATAGAGTTTGGTTTATGGAAAGATTTACCTGAATATAGAATGGGTATTTCCTCCCATGATGTCCAAAGAATCAGAATAATATGACTTTTATAATGGTCTGACCCAAACATAAGAGGTATGGTGTCTATAGTTTTAGGTCATACAACTAGGACCAAAAATGGAAACAATATATAATATGTGGCCAAGTGATTTCGAGGTTATTTCATGTTGTATTGAACACAATGAGATGTAAGTGTGTAAACCATGGTATTGAATAATTTCATATTATGATTAAGATATTGGTATAAGTATACTTGAATTACAGTTTTAAAATACAGATTCGTGTATATTGTCATCAATGATTAAAGAGGGAAATGATACTGTAACTACGAACGAAGTTACCATTATTTGACAAACCCATTATGGGGGCCCTATTATGTAGGGCCAACTGGGGAATATGTTTCATAGACAAATAGTGTTATTGTTTTACTAATTGGACTATTATGTATGCAACTTATGCAAGGCCGCCTAAGGGAACATGCTTCATAGTCTGGGAAAATATCTATCAGGTATTAGAAACTCTGTCATGAGAAACCATAAGAAAGATTATGAGGATATTAAAATATTCAAGATTAAGTGTCTAAAATATTGAAGGGGTTTATGTACAATTCATATGGTAAATATTTGAACGAATACTTAATATGATTTTGACGTCCTTTACAGAGATATGAATCATATGTAAAATGGAGACTTTCTTTGTTTCCTCTGAATTAATATTATTATGTTTAGTTTAATGTTATGAAATGAGGACATTAACAATCCCATAATAATTGAGATACTTTATTTATATAAATAATCCATTTAACCAATTCATAAGCCCACAAGAGCTATTCTAGGAGTGAGAAACATGGAGTAATAAGGGTTTCTTTTACAGCGCAAAGGTGATGCAAGTGAAGAATAGCTATGCTATATTTCCATGAAACTTAACGTAATGTGTTAAAGAAGAAGATGAAATGATGTTAAATAAAAGACATATTGTAAATGGATAAAGTGAAAAACCCAAGTGTCACTATATGTCTTGCTGGGGAAAGTATCAAGTCCTACTTAGCTCTTAAAACATTCTCTATGCATATTGAAGTCTTATACAAAAAATAAAGGGAATTTTTTGCGTGGCTAGGCCCAATATTGGAGATCTAGGTGTCTCTACATATCACATTAGAAAATGTGAATAAGGACATATACAGTTTTTGAAACAATCATTTCTCATGGAAATCGAGTTTGACATGAAGAAGAGGGGATTTTGACACATTCTGGGAGAATGGTAAATCACTGGACATAAAATGGTATAAGGAGAAAATCATATATCTCAAGGAAACACTTTTTATAACTCTAATTAATGTAAAGAAGGAGAAAAGAAAAAAGAATATTTTTTGATTGTGGCTGGGCCTAAAATTGAAGATTTAGGCATCTCTACATATCTCTTTGGAAAATGAGAATCAAGCCATACATAGTTCGTGAAATTAGGTCTCTATGTAGATCTGACCCAGACATAGTAAAGAGAGGGACTCATAAAATACTAAGGAGTAGTGATGAAATCAATGATGTTTGCTTATAGAAGCTTCTAACATTAAAATAGAGAAAACATTTGTTATACAAATGATGTCATGCAGTTTGATGTCATGTGAAAAGGATGATGATGATATGTATTTTATCGTCATGCAGCATGGACGCTTATGGTTGTTATGATTTTTAATGTAATGAAACTAGGACATTGGGGCTATGCAGTTTTAAGTCTTGCAACAAGGACATGGTACTATGTAGTTTAATTTCTTGTAGTGAGGATGAATGTGGTTGTTATTCCGTTTAATGTCTTGCAACTAGGACATGTGAGATGTGGAATTTTATGTCTTGTAGGAAGGACATGGTAATGTGCAGTTTAAATTCTTGCTGTGAGGATGAATGTGGTTGTTATACAGTTTAATGTCTTGAAACTAGGACATGGGGGTTGTGCAGTTTTATGTTTTACTACAAGGTCATGTTACAATGCTGTTTATTGTCCTGTAGTGAGGGAAAATGTCCACAACTACACAACGTATTTCTTCAAGAATCTCACATTGGTTGGAGTTGTAATAAGCTCTCCATCCATTGATATTAGGGCATAAACTTTATTTGAATAGACTTTATCTATGGAATAAGTTCCTTCCCACTTTGGCTCATGTTCTGGAGGTTTATTTCCTGGTATCGTTGGTGTCCTAATAACCAATACCAATTCTCCTTGAAAAAATGAACAAAGGTGAACATTCTTGTTAAAATATTGTTCTATTCTTTTCTGATAGACTTTTAGATGATTCAATGTATGAAATCTTTTCTTGTCTAATCGTTCCAACATATTGAATCATTTATAAGACCTCTCATCTAGAGAAAAAAGAACATAGATTGCAACTCTGAGTGAAGGAAATTTCATTTCAATTGGAAAAAACTGCTTTAGTTCCATTTACCAATGAATAAGGAGTTTCTTGGGTAGCAGTATGGGTAGTTGTCTGATAAGCCCATAAAGCATTCAAAAGTTTTTCAGGCCATGGTTTCTTATCTTTATTCATTATTTCCTGGAGTATATTTGATTGTGTTTTGTTAAAGGCCTCTATCTATCCATTGGACACTGTATGATAGTGAGATGAATAGTTGGATTTGATATTATGTTCTAGATATAACTTTTTTACCTCTATAGAACAAATATTGGTGCCATTTTCTATAAAAATAGAATGAGGGACACAAAATCTAGTGATGATATTAGTTTTTTACAATACTAACAATGATTTTGGCTCTGACATCCTTGAGAGGTATTGCCTCATCCCATTTAGAGAAGAAGTCAGTAGATGGGAGAATATACTTTAACTACTTAGCCATGGCTGGACGATAAGGCCATACTATATTAATTCCCCATGTGGAAAATGTCCAGGAGTATTTAGCTATATGTAACAACTCTGAGGGTTGATGAATGAGGTTGTCATGCACTTTGCAGGGATGTCATATTTTAGTGAAATGTGTAAAATCCTGCGTCATTGAAGGCCAAAAGTATCCAAGTCCTCATATATTATCATAGAGTGTGTGCCCAGACTAGTGGAAACCAGAAACTCCTAAATGTATTTCTTTCATGACTATTTCAGTCTCTTCTCTATTAATACATCTTAAGAGACTTCCATCAATGTAACACCCGGGATTTTTATGAGAAATATTTTTTTTATGTTATATACATCACCAAAGTAATCTTTCACTACACACCACACTATCTTGTCTTGCTTTACACGCAATCTCAGCCTTCCTCGATAGCTTGCGTGGTACGCAATACCGAGTTTCACTAAACAACGATATGCTATTAAAATATTATTAAAACTAGTCGTTCTGAATAGTAATACCCATTATTTGAAATTTTTAAAATTCTATCTTTCAAAATGGACTTCATTTTTTTATTCAGTGTTTCGAAATTATCCTAGGGTGAAATTTTGGTATTTCTCTGAAAACTTTCAATTTTTGATGAATAGTGAAAACATTGGGTTACTATTTAAAATCCAACTTTTTATTTAAATAATTATTTATTTTACTTAAATTTATTTTAGGTCAAAAAATGATACATAATACCTATATTAGATTAATGCAATTCATTGGAGGCATTCTATAATAATTTTAGATATATAATTTTTTTTTGAACTTTTTACCGACTTTTACCCCCCTCTTAGGAGAATTTGCAAATTTACATAAAACATAATTTTACTGCTTCTGTGAGTGGAATTTCAAAAATCCAAGAGAAACGGATAATATCAAGGACTAAAATGTGGTTCAATGAGATGCATTTTTTTTGGTGAATAGTAACTTTTTATTTTTTTTACCACTATTAAAAGTAAATACGATAATTAAGGGTAAAAATGATATTATTATTACCCCAACACATGTCCTAATTCTATTGGATAAGTGTAATTCGACCCACAACAACCTTAGAAATAAAATATGACCATTTAGGCGCACTTGGATTAGATTAGGACATTTAATATTATTTTATTTAAAGAATAGTTAAAATAGTTAAAATCAATGTTTAATAACTAAAACATTTTTAATATAGGATTATACATAAGATAAATTCGACTATAAATATTCATTATAAAGCTAAAAATATTTCCTACATAATGGTATTTTACTTGTAATTTTTAGACTTTAAATAATTTAATTTATTTATGACACAATGATGATGAAGAAATTATATTATTAATGACATATTAACATAATTGATGTTGTAAATATTAAAATAAATGTAATTTGAGACATTTTATGAATTAAAATTATTTTATAGGTTAATATGACATGTTAGTATTGATTGTATTAACATTCTTAGAACTAATCATTCTTTTATGATTTTCACAAAAATCAATTACCAAATATTGTCAAAATTGACATGAAATAGTTTTTAAAACAAATAATATATTATTAATTTCTATTTTATTCCAAAAAATATATGGTTTGGAATAATGACTTAGATACAGTTATATATATTAATTATAATCCAATTGGGGTACGTTTGGCTTGTTATAGAATGTTTATTAACCTTATAGTGTAAGAAAACAAGAAGACACGATAAAAGTAAAATTATTTAACTGAAAGTTAAATCCAAATGATAAGGTTAAAATAGATACCTAAACTTGTCTAAATTCTATTTTATGAGAGGATTTCGACCCATCCCCACCTTATATTAGAAATAAATCAATTTTTAGCTATTAAAAACCGAATATGACTTTATAATAAAATAATATTTTTAGTTTTTCCATAGGTGCCCCTCTACTCCCTTATAAAAGGGCACGTCCTCCCTCTCTTCCTCACACCACATTGAGCCTTCAAGCTCATCCAAACCCTACCAAATTCACTTCTCTACTTCCCTATAAACATCTTAGAGGTCCTGGTCTTCTTCAAATACCAATTTTAGTTCCCTAATAAGAGGTCTCAAAGAGGTGCGTCAAAGAAAAGGTAATGTCCATTACCGATTCATTCAACTTTTTTTATTCTTCCACTTCTTCTTCTTTAGTTGCTTCATTATGAAGTAATAACATAAGTATCACTCATATACTGATATGTTATTATATGTATGAAACAACCCTATTTCACCATCTATCCATCCTACAGAAAACGAAATCACCGCGTGTGCGTATGTACGAAATACCGTCTCCACGCCGTGGTGTAATCTATTTTCCACCACCATCTTACGTGGATGGGTATAATGGTATAAATAAAAACTATATATGATTATTGTAAATTGATATTTATTCTGAAATAGTATACATACACTCCAATAAAATTCCACGATCATGGGAATGATATCATCGCTCGTGCGTACGTACGACCTACCGTCTCCACGATGTGATGTGACTCGTTCTATTTGATCTTCATTATATAATGATTATATAAATGAATTTAATGAATAAATATGATTTATATTACACTAATACCATCCGATAAATGAGGTATCTATAACCTAAAGAGAATAATAATAATTTATTTGACAAAACACGCATAAGAAAAAAAAGTAATAAATACCCGAATAACTAATAGCAATGAAATATTACTAATAAGAAGCTAAGAATATGACCATATATGATATCATAACAATGAGTATGATTCTGGAATAAGTCAATGAAATTATTTAAATAATTATATAGGAGATTTGGACAATTACGAAGCAAATCGGACCAAAGGTAAGGGAAAATCTTACAATCTCATTTTTATCCGAGATTGTTTATACTTCAGAATTTACTGGGGAATATTTATCATCCACATCCATGTTTTCTCGATATGTAATATTATTTATATCCTCCCACAATTTTTTAAATCCAATTTTAACATTCGGTGAGTTTTTAGTAACATATATGAAAGGAATATTTTGTTGTTTTTCGTACAAGGTGCTTTTTGACTTTTTCGACCAAAGTACAAGAAGAATGTTTTTTTTACTTATACAGCATGAATGTATTTTAGAATATTATTTCTGTGAAGATTTCCTTATATGATTTCAAGTTTCTTTTTTATCAACTTCTTTTAGTTCAAAATTGTATGATATTTTAAGATAGGGAAAATGTTTTTGAAGTAGAAAGGATGTTTTCCTCAAGAATGGAGTTCAAGATTTTTATCAAAATTATTTTCCATCTATGATAATATAGGGTTGTATTTATATCCCTATTTTTACATTGTTTTTATTATTTTATGATGGAATAATTTTTATGATGTCTCTTTTTTCTTATATGGATTATGTTATGATGGCATGATGTTTATGAATCCCATTCTTATTACATGGGTTATGCTATGATGTATGATTTATGATATGGTGGTACACATAAGAACGGTATCATTATGAGATGGGTGGAACCTATATCTCTATCCAATGCATTGGTAAAAGAATTATATCTCATTAGATAGACATGGATGGAAGAACAGGTGAATTCGGTTTAGTGTAACAGGACTGAAATGAGGTTTGAACTCGGTTCAGAAATGGGCTTTGTCCGCTAAGATAGTCTTGGAAATGAGTCTTGACTAATAAGAAATGATTCTCTATGATTATGTGTGTATGCCACAAAGTTTCATGTTTTAAGTTATGATTATTGGGATTACATTTCACTACTATGATTTATCCCATGTTATGAAATTATGATCTCTTTTGCAGGTTAAGATTTCCAAAAATGTTATATTCTTATGAATATGATATGATTGATATTTCTTTTGTTTACCCTTACTATGAATTTGAGCTCACCCTTTTTTATGTTTTCTTTCCCCAGGCCAGGAAGAAGGTTATTAAGTATGATATTCCAAAAGGGACTCTAGATATGACAAAATAAATGGGAGACAGTGTAGATGCTTTATGAACCAGTTGTTTATGATTCCCAGTTTCTAAAGACACTATACCTATACGGTCCTTTAATGGATTTATTATATGTTGTAATAAGTGTACTTCAATTTTTAAGTAATAATAATATATGTAAAGTATGGGTTGTTATAGTTGGTATCAGAGGAAAGGTATAGTCAACCTTTGGAAACTAGAATGTGAAAGTCTTAGTAAGAACCCTAACAATAAGTCTAAGCATAGGTCACAATCTTAGTGTTTTAGAAATGGCCATGAACAACCTATGATATGACCTTAAGTGTAAAATTTTGTTCTTGATTATGTGGTTTTCATATTATAATTAGTGTTGCTCACACTATTCTTCTTGGTTTTAGTCAATGGCTGGAACCCGAAGGAACTATGTTAATGTGGAATGCGATGGGAAATGCAATGATTGTCCCCCTGAGAAACCAAACATTATGGGAGCTGGAATGAAAAATCTTGTAACCATTCTCAGACAACTTTCTCAAGCTATGATTCATGCAGGACTTCCAAATGAGCAAGGGAAGGAGCAACATTTTGTTGAATCCTTCATGAGGTAGCGTCCACCCTCATTCAACGGGTCTACTGATCCATTAGTGGCTGAACAATGGTTCAGTACCACTGAAAAGATATTTTCAGTTCTTCAATGTTCTGAACAAGATAAAGACATCTTAGTAGTTTATCGTTTGGAAGGTGATGCTGATCAATGGTGGAATCTTATCAATAATACGAGGCAAAGAGATGAAATTGACTCCATGGAATTGGACGAGTTCAAGAACTTATTTATCAATAAGTACTTCCCACATATTCTCCAAACAACGATGGATAAGGAGTTTCTTGAACTAAAGCAAAAGGATGATGAATCTGTTGGTACCTACGAAGAAAATTTTAAAAGACTTTAAAGGTACGCTTCTGGTATTATTATCCAACCTGAGAGTAAGATCGATCGATTCATTAGTGGATTAAAACCAAGTCTTCAAAGGGCATTATCCATGAGGGACTTCAATATCTACGAGGAAATTGTTCAATGTGCTATCAAGGTTGAGATGGAGATTGGAGTAACCGATCAGTCATATGCATTTGATAAGAAGAGGAAAATGGAATTAAAAGGAAAATCTAAAGAGCACACTGAAAAGAAGATGAGTTTTACCTTATTCTCAAATTGTGGAAAGAAACATGGAGGGAGTTGTCTTAAAGGGACAATTAAATGTTTCAAATCTGGAAAGGAAGATCATTGGGCATTTGAATTCCGCAATGATGGGAATAAGATGTCTAGTGATGCGAACAAAGAAAAGGCTACACAGAGTGCACCTCCTACACATCAATGTTACAAGTGCAAGGAAATGAGGAATTATGCCAATCAATGCCCTAATCCAAGGGTTGTTGATGATGATCGATGTCAAAAATCACTTAAGGATAACGAAAAAAGGAAAGTCACATGAAATTTCTATCAGCGATGTGGAGTACGATAACAAAGTGGTGACAGGTACACTTACCATCCACTCAAAAGTAAGAAATGTTTTTTTATTATGGATCCTCCCAATGTTTTATTTCTGAAGTATTTTCTAAGGGTATCACCATATTACCTCAACAATTAGAAGTTGAGTTAGCTGTGACAACCCATAATGGCACAACAGTCACATCAAAAGTTTATAATTCTTCTCCAATTGAAGTTTGTGGGAATGTGCTTCCTGCAAATCTTGTGATCCTTCCTATAGTGGAATTTGATGTGATTAATGGAATGGATTGTCTTTCATTATATGGATCTCATATCAATTTACAAAGAATGGAAGTCACATTTCATATTCCAGATCAATCTATGATCGTCTATTGATGCAAGGATGAACATAATCTTCCAGTGGAAATTTCTTCCATCTTATGGGTCTTGATTCCACTAAATGAAGGTTATTTATCTCAAATGGTTGGTGAGAAACTCATGATTAAGAATATGCCCATTGTATGAAAGTTTGATGATGTCTTTCCGAAAGAATTTTCGGGTCTTCCACCAAATCATGAAGTTGAGTTTTCAATAGAACTCATACCAGTGCTTTACCTATTTTAAAGTCACCTTATAGAATGACCCCATTTGAGTTGCAGGAATTGAAGAATCAAATCCAAGAGAATCTTGATAAGGGATTCATACGCCCTAGTGCATCAAATTAGGGAGCACCTGTTCTGTTTGTTAAGAAGAAAGATGGATCAATGAGACTCTGCAATAATTATCGAGAACTTAACAAGATCAGTATCAAGAAAAAATATCCTCTCCCATGCATTCATTACTTATTTGACCAACTAATGAAGCCCTCTATGGAAAGAAATTCAGGACTCCAACTTTCTAGGATGATGTTGGGGAAATAAAGCTATTAGAACCTGATCTTGTTGATGAGATGGCAGAAAAGGTCAGATCTATTCAACAACACATAAGAGCAGATCAGAGTCGACAAAAAAGTTATGACGATAACTGAAGAAAAGAACAAGAGTTTGAAGTGGGTGATAAAGTGTTCTTACGAATATCTCCTTGGAAGAGAGTAATGAGATTTGGAAGGAAGGGAAAGCTGAGCCGTAGGTATATCGGTCCTTTCGAAATACTGGATCGTGTTGGGAAGGTAGCTTACTAATTGGTGCATCCACCAAATCTCTCTCAATTTCATGATGTGTTCCATGTATCGCACTGGAAAAATTACATACCTGATCCTTTACATGTACTCATCTCAAAAGTTGTACCGCTGGAGCAAGATCTTTCTTATGAAGAGTAGCCGATACAGATTCTTGATCATAGCGAAAAAGTTCTGCGGAACAAGACCACTCACTTGGCGAAAGTTTTATGGAGGAACCACTAATTAGAATAAGCTACATGGGAGCTTGAGGATATGATGAGGGAGAGGTATCCTCATCTGTTTGTTACAAAGTGACGAATTTCGAGGGTGAAATTCATTTTACGGGGGGAAGAATGTAACACCTGAGATTTTTATGCGATATATTTTGTTCTTATCTTATATACATACTCAAAGTAATCTTTTACTACAGACAACACTATCTTGGATTTCTTTACATGCAATCGTGGCCTTCCTCGATAGCTTGCGTGGTACGCAATACCGAGTTTCACTAAACAACGATATGCTATTAAAATATTATTAAAACTAGCCCTTATGAATAGTAATACCCACTTTTTGAAATTTTGTAAATTTTATCTTTCAAAATGGACTTCATTTTTGGATTCGGAGTATCGAAATTAGCCTAGGGTGAAATATTGGTATTTTACTGAAAACTTTCAATTTTTGATGAATAGTGAAAACACTGGGATACTGTTTAAATACAGAATATTTATTTAAATAAATATTTATATTATTTAAATTTATTTTAGGTCAAAATTGATACATAATACCTATATAAGATCAATGCAATTCATTGGAGTCATTTTATAATAATTTTAGATATATAAAAATTTTATTGACCTTTTCACCGTCTTTTACCCACCACCTAAGAGAATTTGAAAATTTACATACAACTTAATTTTACTGCTTCTGTGAGTGGAATTTCTAAAATCCGAGAGACACGGTTTATATCAAGGACAAAAATGTGGTTCAATGAGATGAAAACATTTTTTGGTGAATAGTAACTTTTACTTTTTTACCACGGCTAAAAGTAAATAGGGTAATTAAGTGTAAAAATGATATAATTATTACCCTAACACATGTCCTAACTCTATTGGATAAGCGTAATTTTACCAAATACAACCTTATGAATAAAATATGACCATTTGGACCCACTTGGATTAGATTAGGACATTTAATATTATTTTATTTAAAGAATAGTTAAAATAGTTAAAATCAATGTTTAATAACTAAAACATTTTTAATATAGGGTTATAAAAAAGATATATTATACTATAAATATTCATTAGAATGATAAAAATCTTTCCTACATAATGGTATTTTATTTGTAATTTTTATACATTAAATAATTTAATTTATTTATGACACAATGATGACGCAGTAATTATATTATTAATGAAATATGAACATAATTGATGATATAAACACCCAAATAAATGTAAATTGCGACTTTTTATGAATTAAAATAATTTTCTAGGTTAATATGGAATATTAGTGTTGATTTTATTAGATTTTTGCGATCTAATCCTTCTGTTATGATTTTCACAAAAATCAATTACCAAATACTGACAAAATTGACATAAAATAGTTTTTAAAACAACTATTATATTATTAATTCTTATTTTATTCCTACAAATCTATGGTTAGGCCAAATTTCTTAGATAAGGTTATATATATTAATATTAAACAACTTGGGGTTCGTTTGGCTTGTTATAATATGTTTATTAACCTTATAGTGTAAGATAATAAGAAGACACTATAAAAGTAAAATTATTTAACATAAAGATAAATCTAAATGATAAGGTTAAAATAGATACCTAAACTTGTATAAATTCTATTTTATGATAGGATTTCGACCCATCCCCACCTTATCTTTGAAATAAATCAATATGGAGCTATTAAAAACTGAATATGACTTTATAATAAAATAATATTTTTAGTTTTTCCAAAGGTGCCCCTCTCCTCCCTTATAAAAGTGAACCTAATCCCTCCCCTCCTCACACCACATTGATCCTTCAAGCGCGGAAAAACCCTTTAAAATTCTCTTCTCCACTTCCCTATAAACGTACTAGAGGTCCTGGTCTTCTTCAAAGACCAATTTTAGTGCCCTAAGAGGAGGTCTCAAAGAGGCACTTCAAAGAAGAGGTAATGTCCGTTACCGATTCTTTCATCTTTATTTCTTCTTCAACTTATTATTATTTGGTTGTTTAATTATGAAGTAATAACATCAGTATCACTAATATACTGATATTTTATTATAAGTATGAAACAACCATATTTCACTATCTATCCATCCTATGGAAAACAAAATCACCACGCGTGCGTACGTACGGAATACCATCTCCACGACGTGGTGTAATCTATTTTCGACCACCATATTACTTCGATGGGTATAATGGTGTAAATAATAATTATATATGATTATTTTAAAGTGATATTGATTTTGAAATAGTATACATACACTCCAATATAATTCCACAATCATGGGAACGATATCATCGCTCGTGCATACGTACGGCCTACCGTTTCCACGATGTGATGCGACTCGTTCTACATGATCTTCATTACATAATGATATATAAATGAATTGAATGAATAAATATGATATATATTACACTAATACCATTCTGTAAATGAGGTATATATAACCTAAATATAGGAATAATAATTTATTCTATAAAACACGCATAAGAACAAAAAGTAATAAACACCCGAATAACAACTAGCAATGAAATATTACTAATAAGAAGCTATTTATATGACCATATATGATATCATAACAATCAGTATGATTACGGAATAAGTCAATGACATTATTTAAATCATTATACAGGAGGTTCAGAAACTTACGAAGCAAATCAGACATAAGGTAAGGGAAAATATCATAATCTCATTTTTATCTGAGATTGTTTATACTTCAGAATTTAATGGGGAATATTTATCATCCACATCCATGATTCATAAATAAATAATATTATTTATATCCTCCTACAATTTTTTAAATCCAATTTTACACTTCGGTGAGTTTTTCGTAAAAGATATAAAATGAATCTTTTGTTGTTTTTTCGTACGAGGTGCTTTTTGACTTTTCCGGCCAAAGTATGAGAAGAATGTTTATTTAACATATACGACATGAATGGATTTTTAGAACATTATTTTTGTGAAGCTTCCTTTACAATTTTTCAAGTTCATTTTTTTATCAACTTCTTTTACTTCAAAATTGTATGACATTTTAAGAAAGAAAAAATGTTTTTGAAGTAGAAAGGATATTTTCCCCAAGAATGGAGTTCAAGCATTTTATCAAAATTATTTTCCATCTAAGATAATATATTGTTATATTTCTATCCCTATTTTTACATTGATTTGATTATGTTATGATGGAATTATTTTTATGATGTCTTTATTTTTCTTATATGGATTATGTTATGATGGCATGATGTTTAAGAATCCCATTTTTATTACATGGGTTATGCTATGATGTATGATCTATGATCTTGTGGCACCAATAAGAATGGTATCATTATGAGATGGGTGGGAACTATATCTACCTCTAATGCATTGGGTGAAGAAATATATCTCATGAGATAAACATTTCTGGAATGGCATGTTAATCCAGTTTAGTGAAACAGGACAGAAACGAGGAGTGAACTCGGTTCAGAAATGGACTTTGTCCGCTAAGATAGTCTTGGCACTGAGTATTGACTAATAAGAAATGATTATCTATGATTATGTGTGTATCCCACAATGTTTCTTGTTTTAATTTATGATTTTTGGGATTACATTTCACTACTATGATTTATCCTATGTTATGAAATTATGATCGCTTTTGCAGGTTAAGATTTCCAAAATGTTATGTTATTATGAATATGATGTGATTGATATTTATTTTTTCTACCCTTACTGAGAATTTGA
This sequence comes from Viscum album, assembly GCA_963277665.1. Classification (NCBI taxonomy): domain Eukaryota; kingdom Viridiplantae; phylum Streptophyta; class Magnoliopsida; order Santalales; family Viscaceae; genus Viscum; species Viscum album. Next base: position 73,390,776 of record OY728163.1, on the reverse strand, counting down.
GATCACCCTATTGTATGTTTTCCTTCCCCAGGTCAGGAAGGAGGTTATTAAGTAGGGTATGCCAAAAGGGACTCTAGATATGATGAAATAAATGGGAGACAGTGTAGATGCTTTATGAACCAAATGTTTATGTTTCCCAGTTTATAAAGAGACTATACCTATACAGTCCTTTCATGGTTTATTTATATGTCGTAATAAGTATCCTTAAATTTTGAAGTATTAATAATTTATGTAAAGTATGGGTCGTTATAATCAAAGCCTCACTTTTAGAGGATCTTTTGGTTGTCTGTACTATAATAAAGAGTGAAATTAGCCACTTGTCATCAGATATGTTCTTTTTTAGCCCTATCTAGTGGAAATATTCTATTTTGATGATATTACATAATGGATGTTATTCATACCATGTTATTACCATATGGTTTAGAAATAGGAAACATTACGTTAATTTCCTCTATCTGGTTTGAACAAAAGGTGAGACCACATAACGATGGGCTATGCTAATGATTTTATCATCCGGATTTGAATCTTCTAAGGCTATAACTGCACTAGCCAGTGCATATGCTTGGGTATTTTGTAATCGTGGGACATAATACAATGTCAGATATAAGGGAGATTCATACATTAACCCTCTGACATAATTACACAAAGGGATTAACTCTTCTTTTTTGATAGAATATTCCCCATTGATTTTTTGATTACTAATTCTGAATCACCTTTCACCTTTAAATGATTCGTTTTCACCTGAAGGGACATCTCCGAACCTATGATGAGAGCTTGATATTCTGCCTCATTGTTGGTACCACCTTATGATAACAAGAAGTAATAAGGCAATACTTTCTATTCTGGGGAAATAAGGACAATTCATAACTGAACTTGGTGGAATTTAGGGTTTTCCATTCTTTTATTGGTTGGACTTCTAGAAGCACCATAAAAATACATTTCCCATGTTTCGGAATTATATGGGATAGAGAATACCTATTCATCAGGATTTTCATTATTAAATTATGTATCTTTCATAGATGGTTTCCCACCAAGGAAGTCAGCCAGATCTTGGCCTTTTTTTACCTTTTTAGACACAAACTGGATATAAAACTGTTGAAATATAACCCCCATCATGCCAGACGCCCTGTAAGCATAGGATGACTAAGGATAAACATGATAGGGTTATTGCAAGACACCAATTGAACCTCATTATTTTACAGGTAGTGCCTCAGTTTCTAAACTACAAAGATTAATTCCAGGCAGCACTTTACAAATATTTTGAATATCGAGTTTCTCCATCAAGTATAGTTTGACAGAGATAGTAAAGGCTGTTTTCATTCCCATCATCATTCTTTTGGGCAAGGAAGGGAGCTAGTGATTGCTCTGAAGCTGTCACATAGAGAATAAGTGGTCTTCCTTCAACAATTGGTATTAATATTGGTGGACTCATGATATATTTCTGGAGGGTATCAAATGCTTCTTGGTGGTATTTGGTCCATTTGTAGGTGACTCCATTATTCTTTAATCTAATAAAGGGAAAACAATTACCTTCCAAATTAGCTATAATGCATCGAATATAAGCCATGTGTCCTTGGATTCTTCTTAATTCATTAAAATTTTGAGTAGGTGACCTAGAAAGGAATGATTATTTTCTCAGGATCAACTTTGATACCATGAAGGCGTACAACAAAGCCAAGGATCTTTCCTGAGGTTACCTTAAAAGCCCATTTCAAGGGGTTCATCTTCAAACTATGTTAATGAAGTTTATGGAATATGGTTTCCAAATCATCCAAGTGATTAGAACATTGTTTTTATTTGAACAATAAATCATTTAGATAACAATCAACAAATTTTCCTAAGAAGGTTTTGAAGATATGGTGTATGGTACATTGATAAGATTCACCGGTATTTTTTAAGCCAAACAGAATTACTTGATAGAAAAACACACCATGAGGGGCTCTGAAGGCTGTAGATTCTTCATCTTCTGAGGCCATATGAATTTTATTATACCCAGTTTAATAATCAATGATGGAAATATCTTCATATCCAGTTGTTTCATCAATTAGAAGCTATGTAATTGGAACCAGAAAATCGTATTTAGGACAATGTTGGTTAAAATCTCTGAAATCAATGCAGTCTCTAATTTTCCCATTCTTCTTTTTTACTGGGAGAATACAGGCCAACCATTTGGGATACTTATCTTCCCTATAAAATTTGTCTTTTATAATCTTATAAATATCGGGCTCAATTTTAGAGGCATGAGTTGAGAGTGTTCTTCTTGCTGACGACTTGAATCCATGATTTTCATCTAGAAAACCCAAATGATGGGTGGCTACATCAAGATTTAGACCATGAATTTATGTCTAATTCCATGAAAATATATCTCAATGTTGCTTATGAAATGAATTATACACCACTTTCTCTTCATAGGATATAGCCTCACAAATTAGAGTGGGGTGTGGATCTTCTTATGTACCAAGATTTATTTCTCTGATCTCATCCACAGTGGTAGAGACACCTTCCTGAAATGCCAGAGGAGCATCCCTCAGATCTTCATATTCTTATTCATTACACGTTACCTCTTATGTTTCCATTTTCATAGTAGATGATGAGGCAAAACTCTGATAGTTAGAGGGGAAATCAGTATATGAACATCCCAATAAGAGGTCACAATATCTGAACATACTAAAAATGAAGGATCTTACAGTGTGTAATATAGAGTGGGTGATGGATTTAGAATCAATATATTTGTCTTTATCTAGCATTTCTAAAATATCATCTACTCTAGTTGACAAAGTAGTGGCTTGTATTAGTTCAGTGGATTGAATGAAAACATCTCCATTTAGGCTTCCATTATTTCTTGGTTGATCAACTGTTTCTTCCATGTTGTTAGGCTCAATTTTTGTAATTGACATTATCGATGTTACGTGACATGTTCCAGGATTTTGGTTTACCTTTTCAATTTGATTTATGGGTAACATATCATCTGTATTCAAATGCATAAATGTATTTGCTAGGATCTTTTCTAGTCCATTTGGATCATTAACTTTGGTTATTTCCTTTGTCATGGAAATCATTTCTTATGTGTGATAAGACTCTACCTAAATGTATTGTGATTCACATGTTTTGAACGAAGCCTTATCAGCATACAATGTCCCGATTTGACCATTGATATTGTAATTAAGACATTGGTGTTATGCCGGAGGTATTGCGGCATGTTGATTCCACCGAGGCCTTAGAAGCATAATATTGAATGATGTGTCCTAACGAAAAACCATGAAATATGAATTAGACACTATATCTCTAAATTTATTTCTAAGTTTAATCTTGCCTAGAGGTTCTTGATCATTCTTATCATAAGTTTTCAGCAGTAATATCGAAAGAGATAAGTTAGATTTAGTCAGTCTCAATCGATGAAGTGTGAAAATAGGAATGTTGTTGACTCTAGAGCCATTATCTATGAAGGCTCGTCGAATGTCTATCTCATTGACCTTACCAGACAAATACAAGTGTCTAATATGCACAACCACCATATCATTTTCATCTTTATCTATAAAAGATATGACTAAACGACATTCTACAGAATCATTCTCTATATGGTAAACATCAACAACATCAAATTCAGTTTTAAACTCTCGAAGACATGAAAAAGCCTCAATGAGTGCTTCTTGAAGATCTTTTAACCAATTCAATGCATCCATATTTGATAACATTACCGGTAATTGGGAAAATTATTTCAATACATCATAATTTTTTTCCAATGTTCTATGTTTCCAAGAATGGAAAAGTGGTTTTGTAGGTGCTTTGGAAGTTTATGCATCTGCTGTGGATGTACTCTATGTCATATCAGAAGCTGGAAATACTCCAGATTTTGGTAAATTAGACTGACTAGGTCTATTAACTTGCTAATAAGAAGACAGTGTGACTTCTAATCGGTCTTTCAAAATAATTGATTCAGAATTGAACCTATATTTCATGAAAGAAACTCATTGTTCTTGTTGAGCCCGTGGAAGGGCTCTTCTATGAGTTTTTTCCACACATATGGTTTGATATGGGGTAGAGTTAAAATGGTGGTTTCTAGAATACCCATGTCTTCCCATTTATCCTTGACCTTGACCTCTTCCTCTAGTTCCCTAATTGGGTAGATGGAATTCTGGATCTTTATAATTAGAATCACCATTGGCCTGGAGATTTGATAAATGGATAACATTAATAGAGCCAAAGATCAATTCTTCATCTGATGAAGATTTATGTGGACAAGTTAATTTTTGTTGGGCTGTTTCACGGGGCAGTTCCCGTTCTTTTGACAAATATGGAATAACATCTACTAGGGTCAAGGACAAATTTGGCCTTGACACGAGCTCGCCTTCTTCTCAATTCCCTTTGTCCTTATAATCACTTCAATTTGTTGAGGAATTTCCTTTTGATGAAGGTGATTTTGTTGTGGTAGGAGTGGAAGAAGACACAATTAGTTGTTTCAACCATGTTTATAAAATGTCATGAGCCTGGTTGATCATTTTTCTAATAATCCAATCATGATATTTATACACATTTTTACTTTTGAAATCTTGTCATTTTCCTTCTTTTTCTGGATCAGTAGCAGTAACACATGCGACTTGAGCTAATGAACTTTTTAGTTTCATTTTCCCAGAGTCTACCTTCTTTTTGCAGAAGGTCTTTGAAAACAAAACATTTTGGAATGGTGTTTCCCAACATCAGGTGAAAAGCAAAATAATTCGGAATATCATCATCTCGGTCTTTATTTGGATTCTTCGGCCTTGACAACTGAACCTAATTGATTTCTAAGGTTGAGATGAATTTTCTAGGATCTTTTTTAGTCATGAATAAATAATCATTATTCTTTAATTACTCAAACTATTTTCACTTTTGATCTCTTTGATAATCATGATGAGGCGGTCATTGCTTTTGATGATCAGGAAGTGGAGCCCATTGGTATGATGAATGTCTTGAAGTAGAAGTAGGTATAGGTGCCTGCTTGACTGTGACAGTAGCTCCTTCTTCCTTTCCTATCCTCCTCCCCAGAGCTGATGGAATTATAACAGTTTTAGACTTACTTTATATAATAGAGTCTTCTATCTGTTGAGCGATTGATGTAAGGTATAGAAACCCTCCGGTGTATTTCACAGTGATTGTTAGGTCCACAAGTCCGAGTACCCTTAGAGGGGGGGGGGGTGAATCAAGGTATGACTAATTTTAAATTAATGCATGTTCCGGTCTTGTATTTCTATTAAGAAAAAAACTCTTCTCTCTCTTTCCCGTTACACAATATAAACATAATGTAAATCATTCAAACGACACGACAATTTTTTACTTGGTTCACCCACACTGGGCTACGTCCAAGGAGCATACACCAGCAATGTTCCGATGTACCAAATCCACTAAAAGCGCACTGTTGTTTACAATGTTCGGGATAGATCGTTTCTATTCCTAGGCTCACTGCCTTTACAAAATTTAGGTTCATCTCAGTTCTTTCCCAAGGGTTACTCCGTATTTATCTCTCTCTAGATCACTGCTGGTGGAGAGGATCACCTTCTTCCTCTTACTTTACTCACTACTATGGAAGGAATCCACTCATAGTTTATAGACCTATAGGTCTCTTCATTTGCATGAAGGAATGCATCTTCCTCTGTATATAGATGCTCTGTTGAAGTTCAACTTTTACCCATAGATGAATCTCACTTTGCACCAAAGGTATCGGGAAATCTTACAGCTTTCATGCATCCCTGAATTACCATCGTGAATCAACCTTACTTACTGCGCAAATAAAATATGGCGCACAAGTATTGTCACACAAATCACAACTGGCGCGCAATTCCACCTCAACTACTTGCGCAACACAAGACTCTACAACTACAAACTTTCATGAATCAATCCCATTTATTCCCAAACCAATATTGGCACACAACTACCAACCGACGCATAACTTCAAACACTGGCGCACAAAAATCACCTAGCGTGCATGTCCCACTTGTGCGACCACACAACACTTGCGCAACCACCACACATGCGCGATGGGAGCTATGAATTTTTTTATTTATGAACTTTCTAAAAAAATGAGGATTGGTGTTCCTATATTTATAGGAATTTGGTGACCCTACGTGATGGCATACAATTTTCCTCTCGGCGCGTAAGTTTCGACTCGCAAGTCACTTGCATGACCATCCCAAAGTCACTTGCGCGACTAACTATAAAACTTGCGCGACCATCTTCCCTTTGCCATATTTTTATGTTCTGATCTTGGAAAACAGATGGCGCGCAAGTTTCCTCTCCTTCTAGTACATGGCGCACATGTTTCTTTTCCCCAAACCACTTTTCTTCATTTGTTAATTTTCAGGCCCAAAAAGTTGGCAAACATTGGAAAACGACGCAACCATGTATATGCACTTTTTGTAACGCCTCTAGATCATCCATTCCTTTGTCTACGTTCTTCAATCAAACATTGATCGTTGACCACAACCCTTGAACTTTCCATGCCACCATGAAATACCCTTTGTCAACAAATCTGTATGTCATGGTTTGCTTTGTCAACAATCACAACACAGATGTTAACATTGTCAAAAAATACAATCACCTCAAAAATGCTTCAATGATTCCTTGAGGGTTTTTTGCCCAACATAGATCAATGTAGTGCATAGATCATCACATAGATTTTCAACACATATTGGCAGAAACTCTTCTTTAGGGAGTTCTATACATAGGGAATATGTTAATCCTTTCCATCATGCAATGAAATCTAAATCTCATTCATTATCCCACTGTTTAAAATTGATAAGATCAAAAACTGTCATCTTTGGTAGCGTTGAGCTAAATTGTAGAAGGAATTTTTGACAGAGATCTTCCCATCTAGTAATTGATCTATATTGTAAACTTGTATACCAGACAAAAGATGGTCCTTGTAATGACTACACAAAACACCTAAGCTTAACTGCTTCATGTTGCTGAGAAGTTCCCATCATGGGATCACAATGTGAAACAAAATGTGTTCAGTGTTGTTATGGATCTCCCTAACCATTAAAGATTGATAATGTGGTATTCAAAAAATTTGGTGGGGGAGGAATTTCATCCACCCATTCAAAGTAATCTCTTTTTTCCGGTTAAACTGGTGGACTTCATTCATCCATAGCTTCCAATCAATTCATTAATGCCTCAATTATGTTCATAGGAATTTGGGGAACATCTGGATGAGATAGAACATGTGCATGTATTGCAACTAGAGTTTGATCTGGTGCAACGACCGGAAAAAACCACTGATAGCGGTGCTGATATCTACCTTGGATAACCCATGGGAACATGCCTATCATGATGTATATGATGTTAACTAGATTTTGTAACCAGTTGAGGAAATTAATTATCCACATCAGTAGTTACTAAAAATCCTCTTTGTTGAGGTGCTCTTACATGATTTTCATCTTGAGAACCTATCTTGGGAGTACGCCTAGCGGTAATGATATTTCTATGTAATTCTGTATTGAGGCTTTTAAAATCCTTTATTTCCTCTTCTTGCTGTGAAAATCTCTCTTCAAGAGAAAGAGATTGACCTTATCTAGTGGAAAAGTGAGATGTAATCTAAGTTTTTTTCCTTTCCCCTTGTTAGATGCCTTTCGGAGATGGCGAAGTTAGTTTTTTTAAGGCACACCCAGATTCTGAGTAAGCCTCTGATTTCAGGTGTGCACAACATATTCCTTTTCCTCAGTGTATACCATATTATGGGCAAGAACTTCCCCTTATGATTCCTTGGAACTAGACTTATTTTCTAGAGGATCTTCTACAATGGTATTAATGACATTTACTGACGCGTAATGCATCGATGGCATTTTTTAATTATTTTGGTGAGATTTTTTTCCTTTGTGTCCTTCATGAGACTTTTTCCTCTTATATGATGAAATACCAGGAATTTTTTGTTGGAAAGTAACCTAAAGAGAATCCTTTGATAGTTCAGTTGTATGCTTTCATTGTGGCTTATTTCCTAATCAAGATAAAACCAACTTCCATTATGGAGAGGATTGTAGATGTGAGAATCCCCCAGCCCTGTAGGTTGGGGATGTTCTTGTTCTTCTTCATCAAACCTTTTAACTTTGTTGAATGAACATGAAGGTTGAATTAAATCAGACCCCATGCTTTCATGCTGGGGTGATTCTTTAATTACTATGGCTGAAATTTGTTCAACTTCTCTTCTGATTTTTCAGATTTTGGTTCGGACATTAGTTGGGTGCATCATACGAAAACCGTTTAAATCAACCGTTTTGGAATCTCATTGTGCTATTTAAAAAATTTTCATTCTATGACTCCTGAAATCCTCTAAGAAGGATTCTTTCTCAAGATTCTAGGATTCTTGATGTAAAACCAACTCAACAAAATCTTTTATTTGCTCCTAATTCTGATGAGAACTGGTTAAGTCCTGTTCTTGAGCGTACATTTGATTACATATAAAATCTATTGATTGTCGTCGACCGTGGGAAATAAAATTTCATGATACCACTTTTGGAGGAATTTTTTGATTCTAGAGTGTAGTGAAATGCAAGGATCCATATGCACCCCATCCTCTGATAGGAACATTAGATGGGGAATCCGAAACTAACTGGTGTATTCTATTTATAGCATTGAGACATGCATGCTTATGTGTTATCTGATGTTTTTCAACCTTTGGATGTTGAGAAACTGAGAGAGATTCCAAGTGAATTTGGCATTGGAAAACATCTATTACATTTTCATGATTTTCATATTCATCATATGGTAATACTTTGGTTTTCAAATGATTACGAGTTTTCCATAATTTGAGGTGGATGTCATGAATGCAATCTTCTATCATCAATTCTGGAATGTTATACAATGAATTTTCCAAATCCCAAAACATGACTGTTATTTCTCTTTTAGCTAATTGTTTTCTCATGTTTAACAGATCTTCATAATCTTTATATAGTAGTTTATCCACATGGTTTGACCAATGTGGTTGCTCTGTATTAGATGAAAAATGACCCAAGGTAGGTTCACAGAATGACCGTTCCCTTAATATGTCTTCTGGTTGAGAAAGTGTTTCACCCATAAATGACAAGGCATCAAACATGACTGGCCTTGTGTTTTCATGATCCTTGAGATAGGAGTAATTTCTCATTGCTACATTGTCAATTATAGAATTGTATTAACAAAGTGAATACTACTGTGGAGAGGACTTTCCCAGGGAATACCATCATGCGGAGGATCACCATGATGGATTACAATGAGGGATAAATCTTCTAGCTCCTTGGTCTTCTGGCCACACGAAGGGTTGTTGTGGCCCTAATTTGGAGATAGACACTTTGGATTAAATGAATTTTCATGATGAAAGCCTTCATGATGAAGTTTCCGACGAGGAACTTCAGAATTAAAACTACAACTCCCATAATTTGGTAATGAGAGGGTAGGGTCTTGAGATGAAATAGATTAATGTTTGAGTGATTCAAGAACTCCAACATTAAAAGGAGCCAAATCGTAGCATGAATTGTGATTTTACAAGAGTTATTGCTGAGACTTCATTTTGGATGTTCTCTTATAATTTGTTGGGGCCACTTTCTGGGAAAAGTGGTTATCTTGGGCAAGTGTATGTGCCTTCCATGGAGTGGTTACGAAATGAACTGATTAACTCTTATCGGAAAGGGTGTATGTTCACGATCTTGATGTCTTTATGATTTGAGGGAATATGCCCCATGACCCTCCTGGACTGGATCAAATGTATGTATCTACTCCAGGATGGCATACCGATGTGGCATCCCATGTACGAGGATAGATTTTTGTTTCCGTTTTCCTGATACTACTGAAGTAGTTGTTAAAATATCCTGGAATGATTCCAGAATATGGGCAGGGGTATGCATGCGACCTTTCGCCATTGATAAGATATGTTTGGTGAATTCAGCGGCCATAATGGGAATATACATCCATTTCATTTTTGGAGTAGGTGTATGTGATAGATCCTGTCCTCCTTTTCCTGTCAATGGATATTAAATGTACTCATTCATGGGGGCAGAGAGTTGAGTCTGCCCCAAATTTGTCATCAGAGCTTTCCGAATGACTTCTCCGGGTGCTACCAAATGGCACTGTGTGTGGGCTTGATGAACATTGGAAGGTGTATGTTCCTAGTGGATATTTTTAGTAAAGTACCGTAAACATACATCCTTCAGTATTGGCAGTCGATACTGCTAACAGAATTGGTGATTATAAATAGCTGTATGTTCCTGTTTACCAGTTGACACTATATTAGATTACTGGGCTTCTTTAAATGCAATCAGATGAGCCTGATGACTGGATGATGAATTTAAAGAAGTTGTATGTTCATGTTCATGGTATAACACTGGGTTTATCTGGTGGTATTGGTGGTTTTCTATCAGATGATTCGGTTGAGCTGAAAAATTAAGACGCACAGGTGTATGTGCCCATGTGTTGTTCTCCTTCAAGTAAAATTGTTGGACTTCACTGGAGGGGGAAGAGGTGAGAACCCGCTCTCTATTGACTAGGTGATGTCCATGGAAGTTTGTATGTTGTGCTCGGGTCCTAGATACTTGGGCCAAATGTCCAAAGGAAACACCCCCATCATGTTGGGGGGTACACTACCACATGGTTTTAGCGGCGACTGCTGGTCGGAGTCCTCAAGAAGGACACATAATTTCATTAATTGAGTCATTGATTAACCTCTTGATCCATCTATGTGTAGTAAGGGAGGTATTTATTATTTATTTAATGCAATATGGGCTAGAAATGGTTGGAAACGGTGTTTGGCACCATTTTTTTCTTGTTTATCGGTCATCGTTAGCCAGATGATCGAGGATTGATATTGACTAGGAGGGCCTGTCGAGAAGCCTCCAAAGTTGGGACTGTACCATGCTGGTGATATTCATTTACCATGACATTAGAGACCCAGCGTTGAATATGCTGGGTTGGCAATGATGTCCTTCCTGTGGATGGAGATCCATCTTGAGCAACGGTCAGGAAGTTCACAGATGTTGTCTTGGAGAAAGCCATTTTTAGAATGAAGGAAATTCTGAGAAGAAAATCTAAGAAAACAAAATCTATTAAAGTAACATCTTTTTTATGGATACATGAATGATTGATTCTATTGTATGGCCTTCCGTTATCAATGGATAAGGGCCTTATAGGTGGGTATCATTATTAAATTGGTTAAGGATTCACGTGAGGTTCAACATTTTTGTTGATTAGTTCCTTGAAACGTGTGTTCTAGTTTTAAGAATCAAAGTTTCTAAGTGGTTTCTATTGGATTTATTTATGGAATATGAAACATCAAAAAGTTTGTTATCCAAAGAGGACCTGCTTTCTAAAGGAAGGCGTTCATTAAGTTTGAACTTTATAATACTTAAGAATTTACATTGGTCAAAAGGATGGGAGGTTGGACTCATCACACCCTTTTGGGGTGAATTATTGTTTACTCTCGGACTCCCTTTGTAAATTTAAGATATTTTCATGAATCCTTATTAATTCAACAAGTATATGTATCCAATGTAATTTACAATCAGTTGTTAACAAGTGTAAAATTTAGAATTAAAGGTTCTTTATTAATGCATATATCCATATGTATTCGAGGGTTTCCATCAATGTTATCCTCCAATATACTAATTATAGATTCGTTTAATCATTGTTGTGATGATACTGGGTTTTAAGCCAATTAGTGGGGCACTTGGGAATTTATTGTCATCTAGGGAGATGAAGGTTTGTTTTAATCTTGGGATCGTGCCTGTAAAATGGGTGACAGACTTATCTTTGTTAGAGGAATCAAAATCCTTGTAGTTCGGTGCCACTTAATAGGACACATCATTCCTTTTATGGTCACGTGAAATGGACCTCTAAGAGAAATGTTTTTGGTCAAAACATAGTGTGGGACTTATGCTAAAGAATCCCAAGGAACTTGGAAAGGATATGGGTTTACATGTAATATTTGACCCTATTGGGAATATAGACGAAGGATAATAGGGTTGATTTGAAGGTTTGGGTTTGAATCTCAAGGAGGATTCCTACATATCCCATATGTATGAGAATAAAATCCCACTTAGTTCGATAAGTTTAATAGGATAGTATGGTCCATTGAGAGAGATTATTGTAGGCTTACTTCCTAAAAAGGATTCTCGTTGAGTGGGGGTTTAATTTGGGGTTATTCTAAAGGAGGATGCTCAGAGAGATCAGGCCCTGAAAAGGTTTCCTACGTATCCTTGTTTGAACAGGAATCAGAGTTCTCATACTTCATTTGATTGTGAAAATGATCTGACCATAAAAAATCTCTAAGACCACGTGATTCATGCTCGGTTTTAGAAAAATAGGATTTTAATGTTTCAACAAAGGCATTCACACTTTAAAATTTTTCCTCCTTCGCTGGTGGAAGACGGCGCACCTATGGTGTCCAAGGTGAACAAGGTTGAGGTTACTTTGGAAGAGGGCGATGCGATGAGCCTTCCCTTCATACTATTTACATTGGAAAAGGGTTCAATGTAAGGAGGAAGGGATGAAGGTTAAGGGATTCCAACAGGATGGCTGCCGAAGGGGACAAAGCGCAATGGGAGAGGGAAATTTTTACAAGAGTCCCTATGCCCATCTCCCCTTTGGTCATTGGCACTGGAGAAGGGAGGAATAGAAATGATGCCACATACTACAAGAAAATATAGGGGCTTACACGGGGATGGTTTCCCTAAAATTGACCCAGGTAGGGGAGGGAGACTTCTCTTATGCTTTGGCGGAAATGTATGTGTGAACTGTACCTTCCCTACCGGAGACCTGAGGTTCCGGGTCATCTCTTCGAGAAGGGAGAGGCCAGGACCAAACATTCCCCCACACCAAAAACATCCCAAAACTGTTTCTGGGAGAATGGTCCATGTGGTTGTTGATATAAAAACCCACAAAGACTCCATGAATCCTACACCCATTGGGAAACAAATGTTGGAAACCCCTGACTGTGGAAATACAAACCCAAATAGGAGACACGCTAATGTGTGTTTCCTAAAGGTTTGACAAGTCAGGAGGTTTTGGCGGAGTCTTAAACTTAGTCCCTTCAGATAATGGAACAATGAAAGGAGATACCATTCCATGAATGAATTTTAAAAAGGGTACTTGAGTTGGTTGCATAGGTCTGTCACGCATGAGTGCTGCATAGGTACCCCACGTTGACATACTGCGTTGTTATATTGCGCAGATATGGTGCACATGTATGCTAAGTAGGTATGAATTATGATTGAAGAATGTGTTGTAGATATGATGAACAAACCTATGTAAAATTTTTAAAAATACTTTTAATACAAGGTTATCCAATTTAATTATCTCTTATCTTGAAATTTATAGCGCTACCTAACACAATTCAAGGGATCTAGGAAAAAGAGCTACGCAATGGGAGCTTAATAGAGTTTTTCCACATTTCTCAGTCGTGAAAAGGGGAAACCAAGGGATCTATTTATAGGCACATATGGGGGCTTGTCGAAGAAATGTTGCTTGTGTAGGTCCTTTACGCAGCAACGCCGCGCAGGTACTCCGCATTGAGGCCAAAAAAAATTTGGCACAGAGCTCTACCGCGTAGGTCTGTCGCGTAGGTCTATTGCGTAGGTCCATCGCATAGGCATGTGAAGCCAGTCTGTCATGATGATCTTTTGGATTATTTTGACCTTCATTTGAACTCTTTGAATATTTTTTGGGATTTGAAATATTTGGGGTTCTCTTCATAGTATTTTTTTCTTAAGTGATGTCAACAATGTGTGACCATTCAAGAGCTCGACCAGGACCAATGTTTCTGTTGGAATTTATTTAATTTAATTTATTTCATGTTTTTAAATTTTTTAATATTAAATTAAATGATTCCCAATGAGTAACACCTATTTCCATTATTATGTAGGACCTATGGGTATAAGGATACTTATATAATTCCTTTTCACCAATCCTTTGGTTCCCCTCACCTACATATGAGTAATAAATATTTTTAATTAATGGAGCATTCCAAGGTGTGTGGAGATTGTTCAAGATGGAACTATATAGACTCCAACTCAATGATACATAGTTGGACACTTGGAATGTTGTAGCAAATCCCATGAACGAAAGAAAGAGTTATTAAACATAGAACATAGGTTGATTTAATGCATGCTCATTAAATCAACCGTCATATAAGCTCAGGATCAGATCATATATTTAATTAATTATTTTATATCTAATGTATTAAAATTATATTTTCTGATATAAGACCATGATCAGATAAATAAATGAATTAATATGAAAATATGTAATTTAAATAAAATTAATTATGCATTATTGTTTAATTCAAACAATGTTAATTAATTACAAAAACATCAACTTAAATATTAACACGACATGTAAAGGATAAATAAAAATATTTTTTTTGAATATTAAAATAAAATCCATCAATATAATATTATTTCAGACTAATCCTTCCGTTACTTGATATGGAACAAAAATCAATAGAACTATGTGTTTGACCAACCCCTATGGTGACACTTACTCTTATAAGGTGGGTTCTTAGGAATGTGTCAGGTTGAGTTAACCATTTCACATCAAGAAGAGTATATCTTGCTAGACTTGATGTAATTTGGAGCTATGTGTTGAGATAATCCATGTCATGATTTTTGGAGTGGGGAGTCCACTTAACATATCAAAGAGTTGTAAGCCTGCAGTTGGTAGACACATGCCTACCTAAATACATTCAAAATAGCTTGGCCAACCCTTGTTGGGGTTATGAAAAAGGAAATATAGATCCATGCAAATAGAATTTCCTAGAAACTGGACATTACATGTTCAATGGTATGGATATTGGGACATGATTAAATAGTGTGAGATTTAATAAAATCAATTAAATTATTATTTCTGATAAAATTTGTAATCATGAAAAGTACTAATAGTGTGCTCTTTTAATTATAGAATAAAATGAAAATCTTATCATCCACAATAACCCTATTATCAATACTGGATAAAGACAATATCATCATTTGAAGTAACATACATGAGTGTTTTAGACACCATTGGGTTTTTCTATGAAATGAATAGGAATATTACATGCTAGAATCCCCAATGCCTGTAATGCCTACTCCATAGGCGAGTGATGAAGATTTCAGAGTGTATGAAAAAACATATGAATGAAACAGTTTATTTTCAATGTTTTTATGATTTCATATATGTGTATTGAACTCATGAAGACTTGAAAAAATAGGGTTTCAAATACCTTTCTTGAGCACCTCTATGGTCTTTACCAAGGGAGATCTAGATAAGAAAATTTTGAGATTTCCAATGTTCTCTTTCAGAGTAACTATAGAGAGGGTTCCCTAGTTATCCCTCACGTAGTCAGGATCATTGGCTACATTGAGTTACTATAGGTTTTAGGGTTTAAAATCCCTAATGAATTGGGCACTGATATTATTCTTGTATCAATCCCTCAGAGATTCTCTATATTGTTTTGTGAATTTTAATATGAACAACATTGATATGTCTTGACCATATCTTATTATCCTTCATAGCCAAATAGATAATGATATGAAGTGAGAGTAGCCTTCAATCATTATTGGGAAAAAATTTAAAGAGAAATCAAAGAGATTTAAGACCAAATCTTCTTCATTCCCTTATTAGAAAAAGAAGATAAAAGGGGAAACAATGGAATATGATGTTGTCTGTTTTGCATGTGGAAAGAAGGTCCACTGAAATAAAAACTGCACCCAGCTAAAGAAGCAAGGAAAATATTCTAGTACATTTATTATCATGTGAAATTTATCTATTTCTATACATTGTGTTATATATATATATATATTGTGGTGATAACATATGTATTCAAATACAAGAACCAAGTAGATTCCAAAAAATTTACTGATGGGAGGTAGATCTACGAGCAGCCAACAGATATAGACTAGCTGTTATAGTTATAAGGGACTACCACATCACATTCCTGACTATAATGATCTTGGTTTTAAAGGGTTGTTTTTTTGTGGAATTAGTTAGCAAAAACATTATTTATGTATCCATTCTAGATACATATGGATTCATTTTCTAAATTGGAAATAAATTATTCTTCTTTTAGAAGGATTGAATTTGTTATGGTAATGCACATTTTCAAAACGGTCTTTACATGTTGGTTTACATGAATTAAGTATTGGAAATCGATAACGAAGTTACTTCACATGACTCATACCACACCCAACTTTGGCATCACTGTCTAGGTCGTGTAAATGAAAAAAACATTACAAAACTATATCAAGATGGGTATTTAGATTCGTTTGAACTAAGACCACATGGTTTATGTCATGTATGTTTACAATGAAAAAAAAACCAAACCCCCATTTAGTGGGAAAGGTGAAAGGGGTAAAGAGATTCATGAATTAGTTCATACCAATGTGTGTGGACCATTTCTAGTTGAATTAAGGGGTGGGTACTCATACGTCATACATTTTTCTCATGATTTTAGTAGATTTGGATATATATACTTAATGAGATATATGTCGTATTATTTTGATAAATTTATGGAATAAAATAATGAAGTTGAGAACCATCTTGGTGAGAAGATTAAGAAACTCTGCTCAGATTGAGGTAGAGAATATCTCAATGAAGAATTCATTGATTACTTAATCAAGTTTGGGACTTATCCCAACTCACTCCTCCATACACGCCTTAGTAGAATGGTATAAGAAAACTGAGGAACCACACCTTGTTGGACATTGCGAGATCAATAATGAGTCATGCGAGTCTTCCGTTATCATTTTTGTGATATGTGTTATAAACAACAGAACACATACAAAACTAAGTACCAACTTAATTGAAAAATGGAATTCCTTACGAATTATTGAGTGGAGGAAAAACCATGATGTCAAATTTATATGTGTGGGGTAATGAATCATTTTTTAATTCCTATTTAGGTAAAAGCCTTTCACCCTCAGGCAGAAAGTTCACCTTTATTGGATACCCCAAGGAAACATGGAGATATTACCCATATGACCCATCAGACAAAAAGGTTATAGTAGAAAGACACTCCATATTCCATGAGAGGGACCACATATCCAATGTAGATAGTGGGAGGAGATAAAATTCAATGATGTTGAGGGTCAAGGAACACAAGAGTTGTTACATGATCAGATTCTACAAAGCCCCGTGAAAGAAAAAATTATTCTATATACCAAAGAACCTAATAGAAGTAAAAGAGATGTTATAGAACCAAAGTGGTATGGTTTTCTTGTTATAAAGGATGGTTGCACATTATTAGTTGAAAATAATGATCTTCTAACCAATAATGAATAAGTATGTGGCACAAATTTTTCCAAGTGGCAAGAAGGCATGAATTATGAAATGGATTTGATGCACTAAAAATAAGTCTAGATTTCGATAGATCCTCTAGTGGATATAAATATTTTGGGTTACAAATGGTTATTTAAGAAGAAACATGACTTGAAAGGAAAAGTAAATACCAATAAGGTGATATTGGTTGGAAAAGGGTTTTAACTGTGTTAATGTATTGAATATGATGAAACCATTTCACCATCTAGAGTGCTAAAATCCATTTGAATTATATTTTCCCTTATGTATTACCATGAATATGATTTTTGGAAAATTGATTTCAAAACAACCTTCCTTAATAGGATCCTTCATGAAAATATCTTCATGACACAACTTGAATGGTTTTGTGACTCCAAAATTGAATTTGGTTGTATAAAAAATGAATGTGAGCCTTTTTTCTACAAATGTTATAATGGTAGTGTAGTCGTTTTCTTAATAGTATATATTGATGACATATTAATTATAAGAAATGAAATACAAATCTTACATTCTGTTAAGGCATGATTTAATAAATTATTTTCCATGAAAGACATGGGAAATGAAACATATATTCATCGATCAAGATCCATCATGATAGATCCATGTGGTTTCTTGGCCTAATTCAAAGAAAATACATTGATAAGATATTTTAGAGATTCAGTATAGAATAATCCAAGAGGTGGTTATTTACAGTGTCACAAAGAAATCAACTTTCCATGAAAATGTTTCCTCAAATCCATGAGGAATGAAATAGAGTGGCATGGATTACATATGCATTAAAAATTGGATTAGTCATGTATGATATTCTATGTACTAGGATAAATGTCACCTACACATTATGTGTTATAGGTAGATATCAAGCTGATCTACATGAAATCCATTGGATGGCAGTCAAGACTATCCTTAAGTATTTGAGCCATACTAACGATATGATCCTAGTTTATGGAGTAGATGAGGAACTTGTAATCAGAGGATAAGAAGATTCTACATTCATGTCTGATCATGATGACATGATGTAAATAATGAGATACATCCTCACTTTTACTTGAGGTGTTGTGAGCCAGAAGAGCTCACAGTTGGTTATGGTCATAGATTCAACAATAGAGTCTGAGTATATTGCAGCTTATGAGGATGCTAAAGAAGTAGTCTGGAAGAACAATTTAATCCAATATATTAATGTGGTTCATTGTACAAAATAACCTATTACCGTCTATTGAGATAATACTATAGTATTGGATCTCACAAAAGAGACAAGGTCACATTAGAAGACAAAGCACATAATACTGAAGTATCATCTCTTGAGGGATTTTTGTCAAAGAGGTGAAGTTACAGTAAGCAGTGTTTCCATGGAACACAATGTGGTGGACCCCTTGTATAATGAAACGACATTCCAGAAATATGAATATCATGTGAGGTCTAGTGGACCGAAAGTCACATGAAGTTGGATCTAGTCCAAGTTGGAGTTTCTTAAGTATGGTGATCTAGAACCAACTATTTGTACATCGATTACAAAAATATTTGATGTATTTAATATTAAATTAATAATCTTATTATATATTGTTCATTATTCTGTATGACCATAATGTAATACTATCCTGGAGAATTTGTCGCATTGATAAGATCCTTGTAGTTTCCTTTTATGATGATAACCTTGAAGTATAATGAAAATATTCTTAATATAGTTTTGCAATTGGATAACAAAATATAATGGGAAAAATAGTATATAGACCATAAGGTGAGAACACTCATCTGCAGATGAGACGTTTTCTCCAGAAATTCGCACTTGGTAATCTCTAATATGATAGATTATGAAAACAAACCCACTAGTATAAATTATTCATGTGTTGGTGTCATCAAATATTCCTATCTACGAGAATGTGTAATGGTCCTTATAATTTAATATTATCATTAATGAATGTCATGACTAACACAGACATATTTCATGAAAAAAACCGTCATGCCATATGTTGGTGGGGAGTAGGGTATGCTGGGTATGTCATGAATGATATGTTATTAATGGAGTAGTCAAGAAAAGGATTTGTTACTTTCATATTAATGGAAGTTGATTTTATTTTCGCTTTGAGTGAAATATATTCTTCACCCTAAATTCTATTTCTATGGTGTAACGATGAGTTCATTACAGATAATGAAATAATGATTTATAAAAATATAGGTTGAAGACACCATCGTGCAACCTGCTTGATGAGATATTGTGAAAAAGGTATTATATTACACAGTGAGTGTTTGTATATGGTTATTGTCATTGTGACTTTATGTAATTTATATTGGGTTCATTGACCAATTTCTAGATTTTAATCTTCGACTTTAGGAAATACCTTCTATTTCCAATGAGAAATAATTCTAGAAGATCACACATTAAGTGTTTTTGGTTGTCTCGATTGTAGCACCCCAAACATTTTATGGTATATTTATCTTAAATTCATTCTAGTTATAGCATATCGTTCAAGAATCACTGAGCCTATATGGAACAAAACATGGTTACTTATAAGAGATAGCCATAACCTATCCATAAAACATAAAATTTTCAGCTTTGTGATTCGAATTTTAAAAATCTAACATACACGGTTTTGATGAAGATGATAATTAGAGTCTGTTAGAATTAACTTAATTTTTAGTGAATAGTAACATACCATTATGAATATTAACCTACACTTATGAATAGTAACTTACCCATATGAATAATAATATGAGTCTTATGAATGGTATCCATGCCCTTGAATGTATAAATGAATTTAGGCACCATAATAATGAAGATGAATATTTTAAGTGTTTATATTTTTCGATTAAATAATTATTTTAATTAATTATTTAATTAATCATATTTAGAAAATTCTTTTGGAAAAATGGAAATCATTTTTAAATTCTACACGTCAAAAAATGGTTAGGGTGAAATTTGGGATTTTTCTCAAATACTTAACTTTTTTGATGAATAGTAAAATGCGATAATTTATGATAAATTAAAAATAAAGAATTTATTGAGTTATTGATGATGATATAGAGATTTAATCCTAATTAGTTCGAAGTAACATGAATATATTACTGTTAATGGTCATGTAATGCTCACTATTGGTTGTCTTGAGATGTAATAATAAATTAATGATTATAATATTAAGAAAACTCTTCTCCCCTCCACTATATAAACCACCCTTCACTCCCTCTTCTCTTCACTCCTCTCAAACCATGTGCCTTGCCCATAATCTGCCCAATACTCTCCCCAACCTCTCCCCCCACGCCAAAGACCCACTGGTATCACCAAAATTCCAAAAACAAAGGCCTTAAAGAGATTCTCAAGGAGGAGTACTCAAGAGGTAAACCTTCCTTCTCTTTTCTTTCAATTTCTTTTACAAAGTTCCATTCTTTTGTTATCCCTTATCACCGCCCCTCATCCAAATTAAATGATAATTATAGCTCCTTACATTTACTGTATTTTAATTGTTCTAATTGAATATTTCATCATAATTTCTCCTTTTCCACACCTTTTATACAATAAATGCAAACATCATCTGAGATGTGTAAATTTATCACAATCAAGGAAGACATGTTTTCAATTTGCATTACTATCTTCAATACTGGTCATGAAACCTTTTAAATTATTTAATCAGGTCATTATATATGTATTTTATCTATATTAATGTTTGGTAATCTCTACACATTCATAATATGGATTAATAATATAAAAACATGTTTACAGTGCACAAACCCGCCAAGCGAAATCCAAGCCTTTATTTTTAACTCATCGAATGAGTCATCGTCATGGTATATAACCAGAATCATTGTAAGATCCTTTAAATATATTTAATTTCAATAATAATATATATTAATAATTCTATATGTTTAACCATATTTCAAACAAACATCCATTCATGAACACAAGTAAACAGATCATGAAAACAAAAGAAGAAAATGATATCAAAACAATAACATCGAATCTCTTAATCCCATCAAAACGTCCATTAATGAACCTAATAAGGTCATAAAATATCAATTAAAAGTTGATGAGGTTATAGAATTATTAATTAATGAAGCTAAATTTTATTATTCAGGTCGTTAAGAACAATCAAGAACACCTTCAAGCATAAGGTAAGGGATATCTTAACACAATTTCCATTTATTGAGTTACACATCTATTTCATTGGTTTTTTCATTCCAAGAATATGTGTGAATGAACTATGATTGTTTTAAAATGTATATCCAATTATATTTTGTTGATTTTTATTTGTCACACATAAATATTTCATTGATTTATCCTCACTCTAAGGATACAATCTTCTTAAGGGATTACTTACCTCAATTTTCATTCATTGGGTTAAACATTTATTTCATTGGTTACATTGTTCAATGAATATGTGTGAATGAATTATGACTGTTTTATAATGTATATAAACTTATGTTTGGTGGATTTTTATTTGTCACACATCAATATTTCATTGATTTATCATCACTCTAATGACAAAATCTTGGTAAGGGATACTCTCTCTCACTTTTGTTCAAGAATCTCCCCTATGTTGTGCCATTTTATTTTTAATTCCTAATGATGGGGTATGTTTTCTCACCTCCACCATACTACCTTTGTTACATATTAATAATGTAATACCCCTTTACCTTTAATTAATCCTGCAAAATAACACTCATTACCATACAGAAATGTTTGTACGAGGTTACTCATCTCACTTTCATTTCTATGAGATTTTCATTATTTGCCACTTATTTATTGTATGTGTTATATGTGTACATACATTTAATATATAATAAAACAATTATAATTATATTAATGTTATTAAATGATTAATTTGAGGGTTTTTAAGTTCTGTTCATACGATCTGACTGATTACATTGTGGCAAGAGACTTTGTCTCAACTACTATTTTGTTGTGACTAACTTTGTATTGTGCACCTAATAATCCTTGTGCGGTGTACCTACATCACATTTGAGATCAATTTTCATTTGAAAATATATTTATATTAAATATCCATAATTTCATATCATGGATACGTTTTTTGTCTAAACCGTATACCATTTTACATACAATGTATACTTCAAATGTAATTTTAATTATGGAAATATTGATGAATCTGTATACTATACTCTATACGGATATTTAAAAGAAATATTTATATTGTATTAAATCAATTTATAAATAATGATTTGGAATTTCTGTGGTGGGCGGGGCCTGATATAGCCCCTCGATGCATTGGTAGGTCTAATGAGAAAAATCAGTTTGGCGACAAACCCTTCAAGTTTGTTTCCAAAAATCAGACTGGTTTCTAACCATAGAACTAAGCCGTTTTAATGGTTTTATGGTTTTATGTTCCAGATAAATTAAGTCCAAATAATAAGTATTTTCTTTATTCATTATCAGTTTTTACTATCCAAATGGTTTTCACTATGACAAAATCTATGGATGCAGTTTCATTCTCAGTTTATTATTGGCGTGAGTTTTTCATTTATTCACCATGCCTTATTGATTATGTTACATTGATTATAATTCAATTATTATTTTATTCATGCTTCCTCTATTTGAAACCCTTACTAATCATTTGAGATCACCCCTTTCAGTTTTTACTTTCAACAGGTGATAAAGTGGAGATCGTTTATTGAGTTCTTGTGGATGGAGTTTTTAGTTTTTGATATGTATTGTATTTTGTAAACTTTTCCAATGTAATTTGAGTAACATATATGTATCTTGTTTCTTCAAGACTACTAAAATGATCGTTCCTTCATGATTTTAATTCCTTATAACTATGTCAATATTACATGTAATGCACTAGCTCCATCCTAGAGGGGACGGGGTGTTACAGTTGGTATCAGAGGAAGTTTAGTTAAAAACATGGTAAGTAGATTTAGAAAACATAGATTATGGAAGAGTCTCTAAGATAAGACTTTGAGGATAAACATTAAATATCATCCTGATATTTAGGTAAGGAATAGATTATGTTGAATTTTCAAGCAATACATCCCTCTATGGATACGAGCAGGTAGAGGCGGCTCTGGTACATATGTATCTAGGGGTAAAACCCGAAAACACCACTTTGAGCTAGACTCGAACGGTAACTGGTACACGAAAATGGGCCTTGATACACTCTTGCTTATGAAACTCCTATGGGATATGCTTAGGATAATTCATATTTTTTTACAAGACTTTATAAAGGATTTAAATGTAAATTATCCCTCAAAGAAACCACTTTTCTAATTATTGGATTAGCCATGCATAGGATCATAAACTATGATAAGTATTTTATTAAGATTATACATTATGATTCATACACTAAAACTAGTCTGTGTCATTATTTAGAAATTGTGTCTAATGGAAGAAGGGGAAACAGTACTCGTTGGCAAGGTAGGGATCTCCATACTTTGTAAGTCAACACAGTCAATGTTGGGGAAGATCATATCATGACCATATTAGGAAAACTTACTCAAGCTGTGATGAATAACCATTCCACACCTGTGTTGGACCGTTTCGTGTGGCAGAAACCCCCATATTTTTGAGGAATTACTAATCTAGTGGTTTCTGAGAAATGGAACAAGTCCCTTTAAAAGATATTCATGGAATTAAGATTCAATGAAAATGAAAAGGTAGTACTGGTGGTATATTGTCTCAATGATCATGCTGATCAATGGTGGTCCTCGACTGAGAATACCACAGAGGAAGGAGTTCTGAAATTTTGGAAGAGGTTATGCATCCCATCTATACCTGAGATAAAAATGGAACTATTAGACGATGCTCATAGCTCTAATAACCCTATATACCCATTTTTCACAAAGATGTATAGATATATGAAGGAACTTTTTTGGTAGGATAATATGAAGTTGGAAATTGCTGATTACGTGTCAAGGTGTCTAGTTTGTCAACAAGTGAAGGCATAGAGACAACATCCCAAAAGAGGTATTCAAACTTTACCTTTTCATTTGTGGATGTGGGATAACATTGCGATGGAGGTTTTCACCAGAATACAAAGGACACATAGAAGGAATGATGCAATATGGGTAATTGTTGATCATCTCAAAAAATCATCACATTTCCTTCCAATAAGAGAAGATTTACCACTAAAGTGCCAGGAAAAACTTTATATTAATGATGTTGTAAGACTTCATGGTGTACCTTGATAGATTGTGTCCGATCAAAATTTCCAATTTACAACAATATTTTTGAAGACATGCCGAGATCATGCACTCTTGACTTTTAAGGTATGTGGGATAAATACATGACTTAGGGGGATTATTCATACAAAAATAGTTTTTATTCTAGTATTCAAATGGCTCCATATGAAGCATTATATGTAAAGAGATCTCAAACTCAAACTTGTTTGGATGAAGTTGGTGAGAGAAAACTTATAGGCCTAGAACATATTGAAGATTTCATGGAAAAGGTGAAGACAATCCTAGCCCATATAAATGAATCCCAATGTAGGAAGAAGAGTTATGCTGAAAACTGTAGAATGGATTTTGAATTCCAAGTGGGAGATCATGTCTTTCTGAAAGTATCTTCAGGGATGGGTGTCTTATGGTTTGGTAAGAAAGGGATACCGAGCCCCAAGTACATCGGACCATTTGAAATACTAGAAATAATTAGAGTTGTATCTTACCGTTTAGTAATTCTGCTAAGTCTCTCCAAAGTTCATGATGTGTTCCATGTGTCATTATTGAAGATATAAATGCTAGAACCAATGCATGTACTCACATATTATGAAATAGAGTTGGAACCTGATTTATCATATTATGAAGAGCCTATCAGGATTCTTGACACAAGGGTTAAGATATTGATAAATCAGACAACTAGTCTAGTAATGTTTCTTTATAAAAACCAGAATATAGAGGAAGAAACACGAGAACCTGACGATGTTATGAAGAACAACCACCCACATCAATTTGGCGGGCTTTATAAATGAAAACTTTTATGGATGAAATTTCCAAAGGAGGGAATAATGTAGCACCCCAAACATTTTATGGTATGTTTCTCTTAAATACATTCTAGTTATAGCTTATATTTCAAGAATCACTAAGCCTCTATGGAATAAAACATGGTTAATAATAGGAGATAGCCATAACCAAGCCATAAAACTTATATTTTTCAGCTCTGTGATTTGAATTTAAAAAATCTAACATACACGGTTGTGATCAAGATGGTAATAAGAGTCTGATAGAATCAAATTAATTTGTTCTGAATAGTAACCTACACATATGAATAGTAACCTACCCTTATGAATATTAACATACCCTTATGAATAGTAAAATGAATCTTATGAATGATATCCATTCCGTTTAATTTATAAATGAATTAAGGCACCTTAAAAATGAAGATGAATATTTTAAGTGTTTATATTTTTTGATTAAATAATTATTTTCACTAAATATATAATTAATAATATTCAGAAAATTATTTTTGAAAAATGTACATCATTTTTGAATTATAATCGTCGAAAAATGGTTAGGGTGAAATTTTGGGATATTTCTGAAATACAATTTTTTTTATGAATAGTAAAATGCGATAATTTATGATAACTACGAAAGAAAGAATTTATTGATTCATTGAATATGATCTACTAATATAAGCCCAATAGGATCTATGTCACATGAATATATGAATATTCTTGGTTATCGAATACTCACTATTGGTTGTCTTGAGAGGAAATAATAAATTAATGATTATAATATTAAGAAAACTCCTCTCCCCTCCAATATATAACCCCCCCCTCACTCCCTCTTCTATTTACTCTTATCAAGACATGTGGCTTGACAATATTTTTCCCAATACTCTCCCCAACCGCTCTATCCTTGTCCAAGACCTTCTGATCTCACCAAAAGGCCAAAAAAATCTTTAAGGATGTTCTCAAAGAGGAGTACTCAAGAGGTGAACCTTCCTTCTCTTTGCTTTCAATTTCATTTACAAAGTTCCATTTTTTGTTCTCCCTTCTCACCTCCACTCATCCAAATGCCATGAAAAATCTAGTACCTTAAATTTAATGAATTATCATTTTTATAATGTAATATTTCATCATAATCTCTCATTACCCCACCTTTTATACAATAAATTCAAACACCGTCCGAGAAGTATAAATTTACCACACTCAAAGAAGGCGGGTTTTCAATTTGCATTACTATCTTCAATAATGGTCATGAAACATTTTCAATGGTTGAAACATGTCATTATTTATGTATTTCATCTTTATTAATGTTCTAGAATATTTACACATTCATAATATGGATTAATAATATAAAAACATGTTTATTGTGCACAAAACCACGAAGCCAAATCCAAGCCATTATTTTTAACTCATCAAATGAGTCATCCTCAAGGTATATGAACATAATTATTATACAATAAATAATATATATTTATGGTCAATAATAAATTATATTAACAATTCTGTATATTTGACAGTATTTCAAACAAACATCCATTCATGAACACAAGTAAACAGATCATGAAAACAAAAGAAGAAAATGCTATCAAAACAATAAAATAAAACCTCGTAAACCCATCAAAAAGGCCATTAATGTACCTAATAAGGTCATAACATATCAATTATATGTTGTTGAGGTTATGGAATTATTAATTAATGAAGCTAAATTTGATTATTCAGGTTATTAATAACAATCAAGAACACCTTCAAGCACAAGGTAAGGGATATCTTAACTCAATTTCCATTTATTGAGTTACACATCTATGTCATTGTTTTTGTATTTCTAGGAATATGTGTGAATGAAATAGGATTTTGTTACACTGTATATCAACTTATATTTTGTGGATTTTTATTTTTCACACATAAATATTTCATTGATTTAACTTTACTCTAATGATACAATCTTTGTAAGGGATTACTCAACTTAATTTTCATTCTTTGGGTTAAAAATCTATTTCATTGGTTACATTGTTCCAGGAATATGTGTGAATGACCAATGATTGTTTTATACTGTATATCCACTTATATTTTGTGGATATTTATATCTCACAAAAAAATATTTCATTGATTTATCATCACTCTAATGACACAATCTTTGTAAGGGATCCTCTCTCTCACTTTTGTTCAAGAATCTCCCCTATATTGTGCCCTTTTATTTTTAGTTACTAATGATGGGGTATGTTTTATCACCTCCCCCATACTTCCATTGTGACATATAAATAATGTAATACCCATATACCTCTCATTAATCCCTCGTAATAACACTCGTTACCATGCCCAAATGTTTGTAAGGGGTTTCTCATCTCACTTTCATTTCTATGAGATTTTCATTGTCTGCCACTTGTTTCTTTTATGTGGTATATGTGTACTGAAATTTGATATATAATAACAAGATTCTATTTATATTCATTTTATTCAATGATTCATTTGAGGTTTGTTATGTTCTGGTCATACGATTTGACTGATTACATTGTGGTAATAGACTTTATCTCAACTACTATTTTGTTGTGACGAAATTTGTATTGTCCACCTAATAATCCTTATGTATTGTACCTACATCCCATTTGAGATCACTATTCATTTGAAATTATATTTAAGTTAAATATTTGTAATCTCATATCATGGATTTTTTTGTTTTCTAAACAGTATACCATTTTACATACGTTGTTTACATGGAATGTTATGTTAATTATGGAAATATTGATGAATCTATATACTATACTCTATAAGGAATTTAAAATGGTGTATTGTTCTTGTATTAAATCAATGTATAAAGAATTATTAGGACATGCAGTGGTGGGTGGGGCCCTCTATAGCCCCTCGATGCATCAGTAGGTCACATGAGACAAATCAGTTTGGCGACAAACCTTTCGAGTTTGTTTCAAAAAATCACACTGGTTTCTACACATGGAACTAAACCATTTTAATAGTATTATGGTTTCATGTTCCAGATACATGATTTCAAAAAAATAATCATTTTCTTTATTCATTATCAGTTTTTACTATCCATGAGGTTTTCACTATGACAAAATCTATGGATTCAGTTTCATTCTCAGTTTATTAATGGCGTGATTTTTTTCATTTATTCACCATTCCATATTGATTATGTCAGATTGATTATGATTCACATATTATTGTATTCATGATTTCACTTTTTGTAACCCTTAATGTGCATTTTATCTCACCCCTTTCATTGTTTACTTTCAACAGGTGACAAAATAGGAGATCATTTATTGAGTTCTTTTGGATGCAGTTTTATGTTTTTGTGATATATTGTATTTTGTGAACTTTTCCAATGTAATTTGTGTTACATCAGTGTATCTAGTTTCCTAATGACTAATAAACAGATCATTCCTTCGGGATTTTCATTCCTTCTAACCATGCCAAAATTATAAGTAATGCACTGGCTCCAGCCTAGAGGGGTCGGGGTGTTACATCGATTTAATTCTATTTGAATTTAATTAATCGAATAATTATTATTCTAGAGGCTAAAGAATTAATTTATTTAAGTTATAATGATAACATAAAATAAATATATATTTATTAACCGAATTTTGAATAATCTATGTGTATTTATATTATTGAATATTTAATAAAGATTTATTTACTAGTTTGTGAATAAAATAGTTATTTAGGAGGATAAACTATTTTATCATGTGTTAAATAAATGAAAGATGTGTCCGAATGGACCATGATCATGCCCAGTGATAAAACCATTGTTTAAGATTTGGTAAATATTATTTATCCATTTTTCACAAGTTACCTCACCACAAAATAATATTATTATTATTATTTTTGGCATATGATTTCATTAATGGTTATAATTATATTAAATAATTGTTATGCAATTAAAATTTTTAACTGAAATCCCATCTCTATAAATAGATGGCTAAGTCTATTGTGTAATTCATTTGAAACCAATTCCATCTTTGGGAATAGAAAATTGTTGGGAACAACTAAATTTATATCAACTCCTCCTTCTCTCTCCCTCTAAATAATGAGAACCCCAAAGAGAATTTATTTAAGACTGAAAAAAGCGAAATCAAGATCAAACAAAGTAATACATTTGATTCGTCACATTAGCACCAAAATAATGGGTGGAATTTCTTGGAGACCAATGAAGCACATGTAGATCCCCACATGATGGATTCTACCCTTGTATCCTCACAAGAAAAACAAAGAAAATTCGGAAGATCCTTTTCAGATGATCATCATTTATCAACAATGAATGTTCCTAAGACTAGGTATTTATTTCTTAAGATATTAAATAAATTAATTATAAATTTGATATTCAAGATTATATCTCTTGGATTCAGGAAATTATTATGAAAAGAAATCTTAATATATCACCCCCTATTGCATGCTTCCACTGTAACTAGAACCAAAAAATACATCACCTGACCGACTCTACTCAGTAGAAGGGAATTTATTATGAGTATCCTGAATTTGGAAATGATTTTAGAATCCTTCCCCTTGTATTATCTATAGATTGAGTGAATCATTGTGTTTTTCAAAGAAACAGTCACAGTACAAGGTCAGTTATGTTGGTAAACTATAAAATTCCACTGTGGGTATGCATGAAACAAAAATAAATCTTCTTATCTATGCATATATCTAGAACTAAACAATCATGTATTGGTATTGATGTTTATTTTTCTCCATTGATTGAATATTTGAAATTATTGTGGAATTTGAGTTTTATTTTGTATGATGCTTACAAAAATGAAGATCTCATGTTGATATCCATGTTTTATGGGGCGATAAATGAATTTCTTGCTTATGGAAATTTTTTAGGATATACTATTAAAGGATCTCAGTGGTGTCCCATTTTCAAACAAGGTACACAGTCAATTAGGTTGAAACATTCAAAAAACACTATGTTTTTAGGATATCACAGATTTCTACCACGACGAATTAAGAATCAGTCGTGGAAAACATCATTCGATGTAAGTACAAAAGAGCATAAAACAACATCTCCACTAATAGGTGATCAACTATTTGAGAATTTAAATTATGTGGAAACTACATTCAGTAAACAATTTTTGAAAAACCTTACAAAAACCAGTTAGAAAAAGAGATAGATTTTTTTGAATTACCATACAAGAATTGACTACATGTTAGAATGTTTCATGATATTATTCATGTTGAAAGATAATATATAAGATAGAGTCATCAGAATGTTGTTAAATGCACCTAAAAACAAAGAACGAAATTATGAATAAGTTGGACATGGTTTACATGTGAATATGAGATGAGTTGGTGCCAATAAAGGATGAAAAATGAATTTTTTTCCTCCAAATGCTTACACACTTTACAGGTAGGAGAGATATCAATTTTTAAACTTCTTTAATGGTTCAAAGGATCTAGAGGGTTATTCATCGAATATCAATAACATCATTTCAATGACTAATTTAAAGTTAAAGTGTCTAAAATAACATGACTTCCATGTTTTGATGCGTGATCTAATTTCTATAGCTTTATGCTATATTTGTTTCCCAAAAATTTCCATCATAAATTAACCATACTCTTTTTCTTCTACAAATCTATATGCAATTGTTTCGAATGGATTTCGGGGATGACCTCCTTGACGGGAGATTCAAACGTTCCGATTGGTTTCCAGCGGGGTTGTTCGTAGAAACGGAAACATCCAATGATTCCACATCCGTTTGGACCCACTTTCCAAAGGTAGGCGCTCATTAGCTTGTGGACTGATGAGGCTTAGGAATATGCATTGGTCGAGAGGATGGGAGGTCAGACACATCACACCTTTTTAGGGGAATTATTGTCTACTCTGAGACTCTATTTATAGATTTAAGTTATGTTCGTGAATCCTTATTATATTACCAAGTATAAAATATGCTTTCCTTTAGTTTTAACAATCAATGATTAAATATGCAAGAAATTTAGAGAATCTTTTATATGTATTCGAGGTTCTTCATCAATAGAGAATCATCTATATCTGTTTAGAGATTCTTGGTCAATGGTATCCTTCAAAACATTTATATAAAAGTCTCTTGGTCATTATGATGACCAGGCTAGTTTTAAAGCCACTCAGTGGGGAACTTGATGTTTATCATCATTCAGAAGGACAGGGATTATTTCAAAGTTGGGATCGAACCCATAAATGGGCTACCTACGTATCCTTTGTTTTGGAAAAGGAATCAAAACCCACGTAGTTCGAGTAATGGTGTATGATGTTTATGATTGATGGCTCAAAGAAGAATGTCATAATTACGTTTACACTCTAAGCTCATGTGAGTCATGCTATGTGTGAGAAACAAGAGGTATTGGTAAAATTTCGACAATTGTTCCATGAAAGATGCAATCATAAGAAATTGTTTGGGGCTTAGGTATGTATGACTGCCCAGATAGATGAAGGTTTAGGATTCACTTTTAGGTAGAAAATGCAGGAACATGTTCCATAAAGGTATATGTTCTTTATGGAAATTTGAATACTCTAATCTTGGGGCTTACTCCTAAAGAGGATTCCCAAGTTAGGAGGGGACTTATGATTGGGTTTTACTCCTGAAAAAGAAAACCCAAATCAAGGGTAAATTAGGACTCCTTAAGAGAAATTTAAGGGGGCTTGGGGTTTACTCCTGAAAAGGAAACCCAAGATTATGACTGGGACTTACTCCTAAAAAAGGAGGCCCAGGTTAGGGGACTTGGGGATTACTCCTAAGAAGGATGCCCAAGATTATGACTGAGTCTTATTCCTGAAAAGGAGACCCAGGTTAGGGATTAAGGTTTGGGGCTTACTCCTGAGGAGGATTCCCATGTTTGGGAACTTTAAGAATTTGGGGCTTACTCCTAAAGAAGGATGCCCATATTTGAAATTGGGGCTTACTCCTGAGGAGGATGCCCAAGTTAAAGGATTATGATTGGGGCTTACTCCTGAGTAGGATGCCCATGTTAAGGATTCTCTCATCTTAAAGGATGAGGTTGAATGAATGAACTCTCTATATTTAGTGACATATGGATATTTAAATCACTAGGTTTTGAGAGATATTCCACATAATTCCTTTCAGATAAAGAATTCAAATCAAGAAATCATGCCATAAATGGATTTGAAGAGTGTCTTGAAGACTGAATCTTGAAAAGGAAAGGTGTAATGGCTTAAGAGGGGTAAAATGGGAAAGATGGGCACCGAAAAAGGTAGGGGTGCGCAAGTCTTGAAAGGCACGCAAGTCTTCCGTGGGCGCGCAAGTTTTGGTCGCGCAGGTATACCTGCGCAACACATGGTGTACTTGCGCGATTTTCAACCAGCATTGAAATATTTGAGCGACTCTTTTTTAAACCCTTTATAATCCTCTTGAGGTTCTTCCAGAAAAGGGACGCGCAAGTTATATTGAAGGAAATAAGTCGGCGCGCAAGTGTTGATAAGTTTCAACACTTAGGCCTTCTTTCTTCTCTTTAGATCTTCCATTCTAGGTAAGAAATTACCTTAGAAGTGTTCCGGAAGCTTTGAGAAGAGACTTGGGTGTCGAGAGCTTCAATCCGAGTTTCTGGAAAAAGATCTTCACGAATGGGGGGCCCACAAGGTCTATTTATAGGCAAGAGAAGACCCCGAGCGGTTACTGGGTGGTTATCACTTAGGTCGCGCAAGTCACTTGCACGACCATAAGGCATCGCGCAAGTAGACTTGCATGACCACTAGGCAGCACGCAAGTACTTTCACGACCACTAGGCGGCGCGCAAGTGTACTTGCGCGACCATGAGGGAACTTGCGCGACCTATGGAAAATGTTCTCCTTGTTCATCCCTTTGTCGATTTTTGATGTTTCTTCAAAGGATGAATCACTTTATGCTTAGATATTCCCCTTTTCTGATCTTTAGATTCTGTGACGAAAGGAGCGTCAACAAAAGTCCCCCCTCAGAGTTGGATCTGGAAAGAAATGAGGATTTGACTCTGAGGAAATTGAATACATTAAAAGGAAAAGGGGGCGCGCAAGTCTTCAGGGCACAGAGGGCAGTGCACAAGTGTTCAGGAACTTGACTTTTATTCATATTTCCTTTGTCTTTTGTGGGCAGTTTAAAGTCATGCATGCCGGACATAAAGGGGCTAATGTTTAAGGTCGAAATAGCTTTGACCAAAAATGGGTTATAATTGACACAATTCCTTGAAATTTCATCTGAAAACATACTACCATACTCAAGTATGAGGGAAAATATGTAAACTATGGCTTAAGAATATTTGAATCTGAAGAATGATATGAAAAAGAGCTAAAAGGCATTAGAAGAAGTAGTTTCCAAGAATGAAGTTACTCTTATTTAACAAAACCCGTTAGGGGGTTGAAATATGCAGGGCCACGTAAGGGCATTGGATGCATGGTTAAATAAATAGCATCTTTCGGCTGACAAGTCTGTTATGTGGACTGTTTATGCAAGGCCACCTATGGGCACATGCTGCATAGTCAGGCAAAAGAACTCCCAGAAATTTACTTTCCTAGTGCTAAAAGCCAGTGAAAGTTTATGGAGATTCAAATTTTCTAAAGTATAGAGTTTGTTGTATGGAAAGAGGTACATGAATATGGAGAAGATATTTCCGAACAAGAATATTGAAGAACTGGATGAATATCACTCCTACGAAGGTCTGACCCAAACGTAGGGAAGAATAATAAACCATAGACTTGAATACTTTCAGATCATGAAAAAGGATATGGGACAAATATGTTAAGGATGGCTATTTTTTGCGGATCCCTACATACTGTCGTTTAAGACAAATAAGGACAAAAGAGGCATTCTTCCCAAGAATGAAGTTACTATTATTTAACAAAACCCGTTAGGGGGTTGAAATATGTTGGGCCACCTAAGGGCATTGGCTTCATGGTCAAATAAATAGCATCTTTCGGCTGACAAGTCTGTTATGTGGACTGTTTATGCAAGGCCACCTATGGGCACGTGCTGCATAGTCAAGCAAAAGAATTCTCAGAAGTTAGACATTTTTGTGACTAGAAGTCATGAAAAGGGTTATGAAGATCTGAAAATATTTAAGGTTAGGATTATAACATATAAATATGGGTATTGTCTAATGTATATAGAGAAACATAGGTCAATGAAAACAATAATCATGTTGTGGCTGGGTCCTGAATTGAAATTTGGACTTCACTTCGTATCTCATAAGAATGAGAATCAAGCCATACGTAGTTCTTGAAATGCAGTTTAACGTCGTGCAGGAAGAAAGTATGAGTGATCTTAGTTTAGGGTCATAGAATTCGGACCATAATAATGAATACACAGTGTGTGTTTTCATGAGGACTTTTCAGCCAAGGGACTGAAAGTGAAATTTGGGGTTAGGCCCAAAAGACTTGGGACTGGATTCGAGGGATACTCGAATGTTCCTACGTATCCCATAGGGATGGGAATCAAGTCCACGTAGTTCTAGAACTACCCTTTGTACAAATTTGGTTCGTACATGTGAAGGGTGAAAGGGGACTTTAGTGAAATGATGGTTTAACCTAAGATAAAAAGTTTATGCATTACCATGTATGCATGTAGTATTTTGAAATGAAACATGATTGAAAAAAATCAATGTCAATAATGGTTCCTTCTCAAATGAGGAAATCAAAGAATATTTTAGTTTATTGTCGTACCGGACAAAAGTGTTGTATAGTTTAACGTCATATAACAAGGACGAAAGTGAATCAATGTAAAGATATTGATTCCAGGGGCAGTTTCACAAATCAACATCATATGAGATGGTGGTGAACCGATGTGAAGAGATTGTTTTTGGGCTTGAACCCTGGGAGGTTGCCTACATACCCAGCCTGGAGGGCAAGGATCAAAGTCAGTGTAGTTCAATTAAAGAATGAATTAATGATCAAGTTGTTCTTGTGGACAATGATCTAAATAAAAAAAGTTTTTGGGACTTATACATGGTTAGGGGCCCAAAGAGAGTGTTATGGTTGAGGTTTTCTCTAAGCTCACGTGAGTCATACTCGGTGTGAGAAACAAGAGGTAATAACAACCTTAACGATGCACAGTTTAATGTCATGTAGGACATATTCAGGGACTATGCAGTTTAAAGTCTTGCAGTTAGGACTATTGGTGCTGCACAGTTTAGTGTCATGTAGCAGGGACAAAATAACAGTTTAATGTCATGTAGGACATATCAAGGACTTTCTGTACAGTTTAGTGTCATGTAGTTAGGACAATGGGGATAAAATAGTTTAACGTCATATTGGACGAAAGGGGGACTGTGCAGTTTAATGTCATGCAGTAAGGACAAAATAACACACCATTTATGTCATGTTGGACGAACGTGAGAATAGTTTAAGGTCATATGCATGGACCGTGGATGGTGCAGTTTAATGTCATGCTGGACCTTTGATGATTATATAATTTAACGTCTTTCCGGACGTGAGGGAATTTTATACAGTTTAGTGTCATGTAGTTTGGACGTCACAGTTTAACGTCTTGCTGGACATAAGGGATTTGCAAATAGTTTATGGTCATATACATGGACCAGGGATGATGCAGTTTAAGGTCATGCTGGACGGTTCATGGAACTTTTTCACAGTTTAATGTCATGTGGGACGAAGTTGCAGTTTAAAGTCATACTGGACCATTGCTGTATAGTTTTAATGTCATATAGCAAGGACGAACTGGTGATGTACAGTTTAAAGTCATGTAGCTAGGACTAAGGTGAACCAATACGAGGATATCGGTTCTGGGGACTTTTTACAGTTTATCGTGAAGTTGGACGTTGGAAGTGCCACACAGTTTAATGTCATGTAGCTAGGACACAATATAGTTTAATGTCATCTCGGACAAAATATAGGAACTTCTGTACAGTTTAACATCATGTAGATAGGACATAATACAGTTTAGTGTCTTGTAGGACAAAATATGAACCAATGTGATTGTTTTTTGGATCTGGGAACAATATTTTGTGTTTATACAAAATACTTCTTCAGAAATCTGGCATTAGTTGGAGTCGTGATGTGTTCTCCATCCATTGAGATTAGAGAATATGCTCCATTGGAGTAGACCTTATGTATTGAATAAGGTCCTTCCCATTTTGGTTCAAGCTTGGTAGGCTTCTTTCCTGGTATCATTGGTGCTCTGAGAACCAATACCAATTCTCCCTGAATGAATGAACGAAGGCGAACTTTTTTGTTAAAAGCTCGTGCTATTCAATTCTGATAGATTTCCAAGTGGTGCAAAGTGCACAATCTTTTCTCATCTAACTGTTCCAATTCATCCAACCGCTTTTGGGATTGCTCATCTGTAGATAACTGATCACAAATGTCTATTCTGAGTGAGGGAAATTGAACTTCAATTGGCAAGACTGCTTCTGTTCCATATACCAATGAATATGGAGATGACCGCGTTGCATTGCGAGTGGTAGTCCGATAATCCCATAAAGCTTGAAAGAGTTTATCAGGCCATGACCTCTTATCTTTATCCACTATCTTTTGCAGTATATTTGAAAGAGTCTTGTTGAAGGCCTCTATCTGGCCATTAGCCGCTGCATGATATCGAGATGAATGGTTGGACTTAATGTTGTATTCTTGATACAATTTCTTTACCTCAAAAGAACAGAAGTTGGTGTCGTTGTCCGTCAATATGGTATGAGGGACACCAAATCTAGTAATGATGTTAGACTTGATGAAGCTAACAATGCATTTAGAATTGACTTATTTGAGAGGTACTGCCTCTACCCATTTGGAAAAGAAATCAGTAGCAGTAAGAATGTACTTAAACTGCTTGGCCGTAGCTTAAGGGTATGGTCCCACCACATCCATTCCCCATGTGGAAAATGGCCATGAGTATTTAGCTGTATGAAGCAACTCTGGAGGTTTATGAATGAAGTTGGCATATACTTGGTATGAATGACACTTTTTTGTGAAATTAACACAATCTTGTATCATTGAAGGCCAAAAGTATCCAAGCCTTCGAATTTGATCAGACAGTCTATGTCCAGACTAGTGGGCACCACAGAATCCTGCATGCACTTCTTTTATGACAGCCATTGTCTCTTCACCATCAATACATCTGAAGAGAACTCATCAAAACCACATTTGTAGAGAATTTTCTCGAGGTGGTTTGGGCTATCATAAAGAGTAAAATTGACCACACGTCGCCGAATTTGTTCTTTCTCGTCTCTATCAGGTGGAAGTGTTCCATTTTGAAGGAATTCCCTGATAGGTGACATCCATCCTGTAGTATGACCATATGGTTCAGGAATGGGACTAATTTTATTAATTTCCTCTGTTCTGACTTGAACATAAGGTGAAATTGCACGACGGTGAGCAATACAGATGGTTGTCTCGTCCCGATTTGGATCTGCTAAAGCTGTGGCTATATTAGCCAGTGCATCAGCTTGAGTATTTTGGGATCTTGGGACATAAGAAAATGTCGGTTCTGAAGGTAATTCTGACATTAACTCTCTGACGTAATCATACAAAGGGATTAATTCTTCTTTTCTGATGGCATAATCCCCATTGATTTTTTTGATTACCAGGTCTGAATCACCTTTCACCTTTAAGTGATTCACTTGTGCTTGAAGCGCTAACTCCAAGCCTGTAATGAGAGCTTGGTATTCAGCTTCATTATTGGTACCACCTTCCCACAACAAAAAGGAATAAGGTAACAATGCCTTATCTGGAGAAATGAGCACAATTCCTAAACCAACTTTGTTGAATTTAAGATTTTCCATTTTCTTCACTGTTGGACTTCTAGAAGCACCATCAAAATACATTTCCCATGTTTGAGGACTCTCTTGAATAGAGAAAACTTCCTCATCAGGGAGTTCGATATCTGAATACGTGTCTTCCACTAAAGGATGTTCAGCCAGGAAATCAGCCAGAGCTTGGCCCTTAATTGCCTTTTGAGACACATACTGAATGTCGAACTGCTGTAGAATAACCGCCCACCTTTCTAGACGTACTGTAAGCATTGGACGACTAAGGATGAATTTGAGCGGATTATTACGAGATACCAATTGGACCTCATGATGTTGCAGGTAGTGTCTCAGATTCTGAACTGCAAAGATTAATGCTAGGCAGCACTTTTCAATACTTGAATACCAGGTTTCTGCTTCAAGCATAGTTCTACTGAGATAGTAGAGACTATTTTCATTCCCAGCATCATTCTTTTGAGCGAGAAAGGCACCCAATGATCGCTCTAAAGCTGTCACATAGAGGATAATAGGTCTACCCTCAACAGGTGGCATGAGTACTGGTGGACCCAAGAGGTATTTCTTGAGAACATCAAATGCTTCTTGACATTCTTCAATCCACTGGTAAGTGACTCCTTTTATCAATAATTTGGTAAAGGGTAAACGTTTGCCTTCCAAATTGGCGATGAAACGCCGAATATAGGCTAAGTGTCCTTGAAGTCCTCTTAATTCTTTCAAATTATGAGGAGGTGACATACCAAGGATTGATTTGGTCTTCTCAGGATCGACTTCAATACCACGATGGCGTACAACAAAGCCGAGGAATTTTCGTGAGGTTACCCCAAAAGCACATTTTATGGGGTTCATCTTCAAATTATGTTGTCGAAGCTTGTGGAATATGACTTCCAAATCAGCCAAGTGATTAGAATGTTGTTTGGATTTAACTACCAAATCATCTACATAGCATTCAACAAACTTCCCTAAAATAGATTTGAAGATACGATGCATGGCGCGTTGATATGTTTCACCTGCATTCTTTAAACCAAAGGGCATCAATCGGTAACAAAACACACCTTGAGGAGCTCTGAAGGCTGTATATTCCTCATCTTCTGGGGCCATTCGGATCTGATTATATCCAGAATATCCATCCATGAAAGAAAGTACTTCATAGCCAGCCGTCGCATCAATTAAGAGTTCTGTAATCGGAACTGGGAAATCATCTTTAGGACAATACCGATTAAGATCTCTGAAATCGATGCAAACCCTAATTTGTCCGTTCTTCTTCTTTACAGGGACAATATTAGCCAACCACTTGGGATATTGAACTTCTCTGACGAAGTTAGATTTGATAAGCTTATCCACTTCAGCCTCAATTTTGGAAGCATAGGTTGGGTGTGTTCTTCTCACGGCTTGCTCGAATCCTCGATGTTCTTTTGGCAAACCCAAATGATGGGTGGCAACATCAGGAACAAGGCCAGGCATCTCTGTATAAATCCAGGAAAAAATATCTTTATTTTGCTTTAGAAAAGAAATATACATCTCTTGCTCTTCAAGGGTCATGGCCGCACTAATTAAAGTGGGGCGTGGATCTTTCTCTGTACCCAGATTTACTTCTCTGAGTTCATCCACAGTGGTAGAGATACCCTCTTCAAATGCTGGAGGAGAATCTCTAAGATCTTCCTCTTCCTCTTCATCATGTGTTATTTCTTCCGTTTCTACTTGCAAAGTAGATGAAAAAACGAAATTCTCATGATCATAAGAGATGTCAAAATTTTAACATTTTGAAGACGAAGCTTCCATTTCCGACCCTATTGATGATAAAGGGTCTTCTTTGGGAAATAAAGAGGGGATGATGGATTGATAATCGACATCATTATTCACCTCTGGTGTTGCTATAACTTCTTCTGGCCTGATTAGAGAAGTATAGACTTGTTGGATTTCAGCAGAAGAAATGAAAACGTCACCACTTATGCTTTCATCACTGCTTGGTAAGTTACCAATTTCTCCCATGTTGTCTGGATCGATTTCCGTAATTGACATTATGGATCTTTCCATAAGAGTATTTTGATTTGGGCCTATTTTGTCAATTTGACTGATAGGTAACACATAATCTGTACTCACATGTGAAAATGGATTTATTGGAATTTTCTCCAAACCATATGGAGCATTAACTTTGGTAATTTCCTTCATTGTAGATTTTTCTCTTCCCTTCATGTGATAAAATTCCGCCTCAATGTATTGAGACTCACATGTCTTGAACGGGGCCTTATCACCATACAATGTTCCAACTTGACCATCGAAACAGTATTTGAGACATTGATGGTATGATGATGGAATATCTGCATGCTGATGTAGCCAGGGTCTTCCAAGCAAGATATTGAAAGCTGATTCTTGATCAACAATCATGAAATCCGAATTGGAAACAAGATCTCCAAACTGAGTTCTGAGTGTAACTTATCCCAGTGGTTCTTGTTCATTTTTATCATATCCTTTCAACATCATGGTAGAAGGAGATAAATCAGATTCCGTGAGGCCCAATCGACGAAGTGTACGAATGGGCATGAGGTTGACTCCTGAACCATTGTCAATGAAAGCTCTTCGAACATCTATACCATTGACTTTTCCAGATAAGTACAAAGGTTTTATGTGCCCATGCACAACATCATCTGCATCTTTATCAGTAAAAGATATCACTGCATGGTATTCTGTAGGATTATTCTCTATGTGATAGATTTCAGCTGCAGCAATATCAGCTTCAAACTCCTGAGGACTTGACAAAGCTTCGATGAGTGCTTCACGAAGATCTTTTGACAGATTCAAAGCATCCAAAATTGATAACTTGGATGGTAATTGGGCCAAGTGTTTCAATATATCATACTTTTGATCTATAGGTCTGTGTTTCCCAATAGGAATATGCGGTTTAGCAGGTACCTTGGAAGCAGATGCTTTGGAAGCTGATGCATCTTGTATTGAAGTTTGCAACATCCTTGGTTTTGGAAGATTAGACTAATTAGATCCATTTACTTGCTGA
Source organism: Viscum album (assembly GCA_963277665.1). Taxonomy (NCBI): domain Eukaryota; kingdom Viridiplantae; phylum Streptophyta; class Magnoliopsida; order Santalales; family Viscaceae; genus Viscum; species Viscum album. The sequence goes on along the minus strand of OY728163.1, from coordinate 73,349,934 downwards.
GATAAAGAAGATGGAACCTTTAATCGGTCTTCCAAAATAACTGTGCCAAAAATGAGTTGGCCATTGGCAGAAGAACTTGCTTGTTCTTTTTGAGCTCGCTGAAGGGCTCTACCACGAGTTTCTGCTGCATATACAGTGCTAGCATGGGTAAAATTAGAGTAGTGGCTTTGGAAAGATCCACGTCGTCCCCTATATCCTGAACCTCTAGAACCTCTTCGGATTCCCTTATTTGATATAGGGAATTCAGGCTCATCAACACTGGATTATGAATCTGTTAATTGAATCATATTAACAGAACCAAAGATTAACTCTTCGTCTGATAAAGACTCTGCCTGGTTAGCCTGTTTAGGCTGTGCCGTTTGATGGGGCGGTGCCCGTGGCTTTGAAGTAGATGGCATGAAATCTGCCAGAGTCAAAGACAATTTAGGCTTTAATACATACTCATATTCTCCTGATTCCTCTTTCTTCTTTCAATTGCGCTTCCCTTTTGAGGATTTATCTTTTGATGGAGGCTTTACTGCAACTTTTGTAGGAGACACAATTGGCTTCTTCAATTGTGTTCGCAAAATGGAATGGGTCCGATTGATTGTCTTTCTGACCATCCAATCATCATATTTTTTCGCAGTTTTGCTTTTGACTTCCTACCACTCGCCTCATTCCTCTGGATCTGTAGCGGTAATATACGCTACATGAGCTGAACAACCCTTCAATTTGACTTGTCCCAAGTCAACCATCTTTTGCAGGAGGTCTTTAAAGACAAAACACTCCTGGATTGGATGCCCCAACATTTGATGACATGGACAATAATTGGGACGATCTTCATCTCCTTCCTTGTTTGGCCTCTTCGGCACTGGTAATTGAACCAAATGATTTTCCAGAGCTGAAATGAAGTAACCAGGAACTTGCTCACTTCGGAAAGAGTATGTTTTACTCTTCATATCCTCAAATTGTTTTCGTCGTTGATCTCTTTGATCATTTGGACGAAACGGCCTTTGTTGTTGGCGTTCAGGAGGTGGAGTCCTTCGAGAAGATGAAGGTTTTGATGTAGATATAGGTACAGGTGCTTGTTTAAGCATAACTGTAGCAGTTTCTGCTTTACCCATTCTTCTTCCTGGAGCTGATGGAATTATACGAGATTTAACCTTAGCCTGTATAAGGGAATCTTCAATCTGCTGAGCAGTTGAAGTAAGGTCTCGAAACCCTCCTGTGTATTTCACAGGGATCAATGGCGTGCGTAATTCGTCACGCAAATTTCCCACACAGATTGGCAACAATTCCTCCTGAGGGAGTGCTAAACTCAAGGAATACGTTAATCCCTTCCAACGAGCAATGAAATCAGAGACTCTTTCATTCTCCCTTTGCTTGCAGTTTGTAAGATCGAAAACTGTCGTTTTTGGAAAAGTTGAGCTAAACTGATGAAGGAATTTTTGACGAAGATCATCCCATCCGATGACTGATCGGGATTGCAAGCTTGTATACCAAACAAAATCTGGTCCTTGCAAGGTTCGCACGAAGCATCTGAGTTTCACTGCTTCTTGCTGCTCTGGAGTTCCCATCATAGGATCACAACAAGACACGTAATGCGTCAAATGTTGTTCGGGGTCGCCTGATCCATTGAAAGTAGGAAAAACAGGGTTTCCAAAACTGGATGGAGGAGAAATTGAATCTACCCATTCAGGGTAAACTTTCTTTTCAGGTTGAACTTGCGCCCGTTTCCCTTCCATAGTTTCTAACCGAGCTGTTAATGACTCAATAGTAGTTATTAACTTTTGATAAATGTCAGGTTGAACTTGGTTTTGGGTAGGTGCAATGAATGGAGCTTGGACAGACGTGGTGGTTGGTGCTGCAACTGATGGTAGTGCTGCCAACTGTTGTTGCGTTTGACCCGTAGGATTATACCTCTGTGGGTGTACTGATAAAGGAGGATATTCCTGATCCATCTCAGTAGTTACAACAAATTAATTCGGCTGTCGGACTTCAGCATTCTTAAGAAGAAGACTACTTTGAAGTAGTTCTGCATTCAACCTTCTTAATTCTTTCATTTCTTCCTCCTGTTGTGCAAACCTTTGCTCTAATGAGAGCGATTGACCTCCTTCAGAGGAAGGGTGAGAAGTAACCTGATTCTTTCCTTTCCCCTTATTGGATCCTTTTCGGAGAGGGGGAAGTGTGTTATTTGAAGGAATACCCAGATTTTGGGTAAGCCTTTGATTACGTGTGCGCACACCTTCTTCATTTATGTCTGTGTGCGCATCTTCTTGAGCAGGAACCTCTTCGTCTGATCCCTCTGATTGAGTCTCATCTGGTGAATCAGCAGCAACGACATTGATGACATTAATGGATGCATATTACATGGAATCCTTTCTATTAGAATTTCTGTGATATTGTCTTCTTTTATGTCCATGATGAGACATGGAATTCCATTGACTTGATCCCTCAAGAACTTCTTGGAGAACCGTCACTTGGAGAGAATCTCCTGATAGCTTGGCTCTTCGTTCCTCTCGAGGCTTATTCCCTAATCAAGAGAATACTGACTATCTCTGAGGGAGGGATTGAGGATTTGAAAAAGTCCCCAGTCCGGTGGACTGGGAACGTTCCTGCTGCTTCCGCTCAACTCCTCTAATCCCATTTGTTGACTCTGAGGGTTGGGTTAGAGAAGTCCCCAGTCTGACAAGCTGGGGTGTCTCTTGACATGCTATGTCTGAGATCTTCTTAAAATCTCTCTTGATCTTGTGAATCTTAGTTCCAAAATTAGCTGGATGCATTAACCTGTATCCACTTTTATCACCTGGTTCAGCAGATCGTTGGATGATTTCCGAAACTTCTGTCATTTGATGATGTGTTTGCTCCAGACGAGAGGCTTGTGCAATATTCTCGCCTGCTTGATGTAGGAGTAATTCAACAACTTGTTCTCTATATACTTGATTTTGAGAGGAACTAGTTGAAGCCTGTTCTTGAGCAAGCTTTTGATTATGAACAAAGCCCATTGACTGTGGTCGGCCATGGGCAATAACATTGCTTGAGACCATTTTCGGCGGGCTTTGCTGACCGGAAAGCACTGTGAAATGTAGTGCTCCGTGAACACCCCATCCTCCGATATGAACATCAGATGGAGCATTGGCAATTAACTGACACAATTTTCTTAGTGCGCCAAGGCATGAACGTTGAAGGGTTCTTTGTTGCTTTTCAGCCTTCGGATACTGAGAGACTGATAGAGATGCCAAATCAATCTGGCATTGTAACCCTTCTATTATCTTAAGATGATTTTCATATTCATCGTAAGATAATACCTTCTTCTTTAATTGACAAAGAGTTTTACATATGTTGAGACAAATATCATGGATTCCATCATCCGTCAACATCTTTGGAATGTCGTACTGGGAGTCAGCCAAAGGCCAAAACATGACTGGTACTTCACCTTTTGCCAGTTTTTTCCTCATGTTCAGCATTTCCTCTTTATCATTAAATGAAGATTCTTCTACCTGTTTGGGCCAGAGTTGGTGTTTCCTTGTTGCTTCATTGGATTCAACAAGATTGGTAGAGATATCACTATTCATGCTGGAATATGAATGACCCAGCGATGGTTCGGAGAATAACCTGAACCCCAGGCTATCTTCTGATGGAGAAAGAGTTTCACCTACCGATAGTAAAGAATCAGACATGACTGGTTTTACGTTTGCAAGTGCCTCGAGATAGGAGGGATTTCTCGTCACTACATTTTCTTCTGAAGAATTTTCGAGACAACGTGAATCACTACTGCAGAGAGGACTTTCGCAGCGAAGTTCATCACCATGTGGAGTACCGTCATGATGGGTTACAGCAAAAGATGAAATCTCTTGCTCCTTGGTCTTCTGACCACACAGAGGGTTCCTGTGGCTCTCATATGAAGAACAAACTTCAAGATTAAACGAACTTTCATGAAGCAAGCCTTCATGAGGAAGTGTCTGTTGAAGACCTTCAAAATTAATGTTCTCGTTATTGAGAACTGAGGGAGTAGAATCTTGAATTCCGACAGATAAATGTCTGAGGGCTTCAAGAACTCCAGCATCGAGCAAGGCCTTATTGCAGATTGGCCTTTGATCTCCTGACTGTGCTGGGCGGATCTTTTTCTTAGATGCCTTCTTACACACTTTAGAAACCACTTGTTGATGAAAGTGGTTACTCTGAGTAGCTGTATGTCCCTGATCAGGAAAGATGGTCAGGTTAGGCTGAAGATCTCCACTCAAATCAGGTGTATGTGCCTGACTTGGTTGTCCGTTTGATATGGGGGAGTATGCCCCATAACCCTCTTGGACTGGAACAGATGTGTGTGTCTGTTCCGGAGTGAATCGTTGATGTGTCACTCCACTGATAGGGATAGATTTATGTGTCTGTCCCTGTGATGATGCTGAAGCTGTTATGATATCTTGGCAAGCATACAGAATATGAGCAGGAATTTGCTTCTGCTCTTTCACCATTGACAAAATATGTTTGATGACTTCAGCCGCCAGAACGGGGATATACGTCCATTCTGGGCTTGGAGTAGGTGTATGTGTCTGCTCCTGTCCTCCTTTTCCTGTCAGTGAATCCTGACAGTACTCAAGTGTGGAGGCAGAGAGTAGAGTCTACCTCCTGTTTGTCGTCGGGACTTTCCAACTGACTTCTCCGTGCGCTACCAAGCGAGACTGTTGGTAGGCTTGATTAGTATTAGCAGGTGTATGTGCCCGCTGATTACACTTCGCCAAACGCGGTTGAAGAGATCCATCATATGTAGTCAGATGAGCCTACTGACTAACTGGTGATGTATAAGAAGGTGTATGTTCCTGCCTATAGTACTCTGCCGGAATTGCCTGGCGGGATTGGCTTGATGCTGCCAGACGAGTCTGCTGGACAACAGAATTAAAATGGACAGGTGTGTGTGTCTGCTCGTTGTTTGCCACCAAGTTAGGTTGGTGGACTTCTCCGGAGATGGCAGGGATGAAAACCTGCCCATTGTTAACCGGATTCCGTCTCTGGCGGTTCATCTTGCCTACTCGGGTTCGAGGAACCTGATCTGAATGCCTGGAGTCGGTACCCTCATCATGTTGAGGGCGCACTACCGCACGAGTCTGGCGGCGATTGTTGATGGGAGTCCTTGAGAAGGACTCATGTCTTTTTGAATTAAGGTCCTGCGGGACCTGCTCATTCACTTCTTCAGAGTAAGGGAGTGAATGGAAATTGCGTTCCGGGGATAACGACCCGAAACGGTTGGAGACGGTAGTCAGCACCGCCTGCTTCTTGATCGCTGGCTGCCGTTGTCCGGACGACCAGGTAGAATTGTTAACTTGGAGGGCTTGACGGGCGGCCTCCAGAGTTGGGATAGTACCGTTGCGACGGTACTCCTTAACCAGTGCATTAGAAAACCAGCGTTGAAGACGCTGAGTTGGTGATGTCATCCTAAGAGCGGATGATGTTCCAGCAGGAGTAGCAGCATTGGTTTTCACAGCAGCAGACCTCACAGTAGAGGTGTTCACAGCAGCAGTATTCACAGGGGTGAATTTAAGGAAAGCCATTTTGCAGAAGATCTTGAGAAAAGAGTGCCTGTTCCATATAACAGACATAATCAAGATGAATCCGGCCACTGCATCATTTGGATGAGCACATGTCAATGATTTCTTTTTTGGCCCAAGGGGCCTAACAAAAAAGAAGAACATCACTTTAACTTGGTTAAGGATTCACGTCGGGTTCACCATTTTTGTTTCGCACAGATTTCGGGGATGACCTCCTTGATGGGAGATTCAAACGTTCCGATCGGTTTCTTGCGGGTTTGTTCGTAGAACCGGAAACATCCAATGATTCCACATCCGTTGGGACCCACTTTCCAAAGGTAGGCGCTCATTAGCTTGTGGACTGATGAGTCATAGGAATTTGCATTGGTCGAGAGGATGGGAGGTCGGACTCATCACACCTTTTTTAGGGGAATTATTGTATACTCCGGGACTCTCTTTATAGATTTAAGTTATGTTCGTGAATCCTTATTATATTACCAAGTATAAAATGTGCTTTCCTTTAGTTTTAACAATCAATGATCAAATATGCAAGAAATTTAAAGAATCTTTTATATGTATTCAAGGTTCTTCATCAATAGAGAATCATCTATATCTGTTTAGAGATTCTTGGTCAATGGTATCCTTCAAAACATTTATATAAAAGTCTCTTGGTCATTATGATGACCAGGCTGGTTTTAAAGCCACTGTGGGCACTTGAAGTTTATCGTCATTCAGAAGGACATGGATTATTTCAAAGTTGGGATCGAACCCATAAATGGGCTACCTACGTATCCTTTGTTTTGGAAAAGGAATCAGAACCCATGTAGTTCGAGTAATGGAGTATGATGTTTATGATTGATGGCTCAAAGAAGAATGTCATAATTACTTTTACACTCTAAGCTCACGTGAGTCATGCTCGGTGTGAGAAACAAGAGGTATTGGTAAAATTTAGACAATTGTGCCATGAAAGATGCAATCATAAGAAATTGTTTGGGGCTTAGGTATGTATGACTTCCCAAATAGATGAAGGTTTAGGATTCACTTTTAGGGAGAAAATCTAGGAACAGGGTCCATAAAGGTATATGTGATTTATGGAGATTTGAATACTCTAATCTTGGGGCTTACTTCTAAGGAGGATTCCCAAGTTAGGAGGGGAATTATGATTGGGTTTTACTCCTGAAAAGGAAACACAAATCAAGGGTAAATTAGGACTGGTTAAGAGAAATTTAAGGGGGCTTGGGGTTTACTCCTGAAAAGGAAACCCAAGATTATGACTAGGACTTACTCCTAAAAAAGGAGGCCCAGGTTAGGGGACTTGGGGCTTACTCCTAAGAAGGATTCCCAAGATTATTACTGAGTCTTATTCCTGAAAAGGAGACCCAAGTTAGGGATTATGGTTTGGGGCTTACTCCTGAGGAGGATGCCCAAGTTTGGGAGCTTTAAGAATTTGGGGCTTACTCCTAATGAAGGATGCCCAGATTTGAAATTGGGGCTTACTCCTGAGGAGGATGCCCAAGTTAAAGGATTATGATTGTGGCTTACTCCTGAGGAGGATGCCCAAGTTAAGGATTCTCTCATCTTAAAGGATGAGTTTGAATGAATGAACTCTCTATATTTAGTGATATAAGGATATTTAAATAACTAGGTTTTGAGAGATATTCCACAGAATTCCATTCAGATAAGGAATTCAAATCAAGAAATCATGCCATAAATGGCTTTGAAGAGTGTCTTGAAGACTGAATCTTGAAAAGGAAAGGTGTAATGGCTTAATAGGGGTAAAATGGGCAAGATGGGCACCCAAAAAGGTAGGGGTGCACAAGTCTTGAAAGGCACGCAAGTCTTCCGTGGGCGCGCATGTTTTGGTCACACAGGTATACCTGCGCGACACATGGTGTACTTGCGCGATTTTCAACCAGCATTGAAATATTTGAGCGACTCTTTTTTAAACCCTTTAGAATCCTCTTGAGGTTCTTCCAGAAAAGGGACACGCAAGTTATATTGAAGGAAATAAGTCGGCGCGCAAGTGTTGATAAGTTTCAACACTTAGGCCTTCTTTCTTCTCTTTAGATCATCCATTCTAGGTAAGAAATTACCTTATAAGTGTTCCGGAAGCTTTGAGAAGAGACTTGGGCATCGAGAGCTTCAATCCGAGTTTCTGGAAAAAGATCCTCACGAATGGGGGGCCCACAAGGTCTATTTATAGGCAGGAGAAGACCCCGAGCGGTTACTGGGCGGTTATCACTTAGGTCGTGCAAGTCACTTGCACGACCATAAGGAGTCGCGCAAGTAGACTTGCATGACCACTAGGCAGCGCACACGTACTTGCACGACCACTAGGCGGCGCGCAAGTGTACTTGCGCGACCATGAGGGAACTTGCGCGACCTATGGAAAATGTTCTCCTTGTTCATCCCTTTCTCGATTTTTGATGTTTCTTCAAAGGATGAATCACTTTATGCTTAGATATTCCCCTTTTCCGATCTTTAGATTCTGTGACGAAAGGAGCGTCAACAGCAATACAGTTATAGACACAAAAAAATTCTCAAAATGTAAACAGAAATTATTATAATATTATATTTATTGGAAATTTTCTTCTCATTAATATTAATTTATATGATGGTTCATTTGATGGTTCACTTGGTGAGAGAGATTAGACTATGTGGTCCTATACACTATAGATGGATGTAACCCATTGAAAGGTATATGATGATTTTGAAAATGTATGTAAAAAATAGAAGTCCTCCATATGGTTGTATTACAGTGCGATATATTGTTGAGGAAGACATTGAATTCTGTACTGAATATTGACATGGTGTTTTAATCATTGGTCTACTAAAATCTATTAACACTGGGTGGCATGCGGGTGAAGGAATTTCTTGAAGAGATGTGGTCACAATCAATAATATAGAATGAGATCAGTCCCACCTTTACATTTCTCAAAAATGGTTTGAGGTTGCCCCATATTTTGAAACCCATAATTAAATTCATAGACATTTGAATCCATAAAGGGATGAAATATGGACATCGAATACACATAATCAAAAGGTTTATAGGATTGTTTTATAAACATATTTTTAAGGAGTCATATGAGAATCTGGAATCAATTTCAGAATGTCTTTGATGGAAATATAGATGACCAAGTGTGTATGTATTATCTTACAATGGTTATGTAATTAATGGTTATACATTCTATATAAATGAGCATGATGAATATACTACAATGATAAAAAGTGGAGTTTCTCTTGTGGTTGAAGAGATGAATGTTTTTGGTACTAACGAAAGAAATCCACTTTACGTGAATATGTCATACTTTGGCACCACAAAACAAATATGAGAGTTGGATTATACAACATTCCAAGTGCTGAATTTTAAATGAATGTTGTTTAAAAAAAGGAGTTCGGTTAAAATAGATGAATTAAGATTCATGAATTTTTAATTCAGTAAGTAAGGGTACATTGACGAACCTTTTATAATGGAATCACATGCAATAAAATTATTTTATGTTCAAGATCCTATAAACTGAAAATGGTAAATTTCACTATTATCGACCCAAACCACAAAAGGGTTAGATGAAAATTCAACTAAGGATGACCCTTTCATTGGGATGTCACAATCATTACACAATATTCCCATTATATAAATCATTTTTTATTTCAGAGGAGAGAATAATTAAGGGATTTGGATAGTTTATAGAGGGCTCAAATCCGTTCATCCTTTAAAAAAGACGAAGAGAGTTCAATAATCATGTTGTATTTTTTTGTAATATATATCATGTTATCTCATGTTATTATCTGTTTGTTGCGGTATTTATGTAATCCAAATTACATGTTAAACCAATTCTATAGATATTGAATTCTGCATGTTCTGGTGCTCCCAGTCTCGAGAAACAACAAGTCTCTCAACATTCTACTACTCGCTTTTCATAGGAACCAAAACCTTCTGCATATTTTAGTTACCGCAATCCCAAGGCTCAACAGGTCTGTCAACTGGATGTTTCTTACAGTGTAGAGTAATGACCTTATGTACATGCTGGTGCTCCCACTATTGAGGAAAAATAGGTTTCAAAACCTCATACAACTCCCAATGTAGAGGTACAACAACAATCTCTACAGGTCAATGATACCCCTCCAGAGGAACGTATTGAAGATGTTGATTCTTGGGAAATGGTAGGCAAGGAAAGGACTAACAATGCATTAAAAAAGAAGTGTCGTAGTTTGATGGCGTTATAAAAAATACTTAAGGAAAAATTCAAAGTCGAAAAATATGATGTCATATAAAATGTGTTGGGCCAACATGTTAACCCCAACAAGGCAATGATCAATAGTTACAATGTAATCATCACTCGAAAATGCATGCCGATTGATGTATTTTGTAGAACCATGTTGTGCTCGGGCATAAGACACCGATGTGGGAAGTAATTAAGGACACATTATGATATCATTTATTTATTTTACTAAATATTAAAATAATAAAACATTGAATTACTCTCCCTCATCCATTGTAAAGTGAATTTATAGTAGATCACATCACAAGAAATATGTATTAATGCTTGCTGGAAGGATTCATAGAGGATCTCACAAAATTCTGACAAGAGATAATCTTAAAGATGATGGAGTGAAAATAACCCGCACCCAACACTTATCTATCCACAACTAGCAACCCAAGAATATTGGGATGCGTTTACTAGACATTGTGCTGAAGTATTTTTTCAGGTATATTTTGGCTTGTAATACGATTTTTTGATGATATGTGTAATCATGAATTTGACTAATTTTTATCTATTATGGTGATTGAAACTGAGAGCTAGATATAAGGAATGAGTAGATAAACTAGTGAACTTATTATGTAAATAATTGATGAAGTACTCTTCACATGAAAAAAATTCAGTACATATTTTAAATCTACCTTAATAATTTTATGTGACGTGGAACAACACCACAATTATTTTCCTGTATTTATATGTAGATTGATGACCCCAAATCCAAATCGCTACTATCACACACCATGTACTATGGAAGGAGGAACAAGTAAATAAATATGGGATACTAATTGATGAATGAACCCAAAATGTGTGGGAGCAGGTGTAAGTCTGACATAAAAAAATTTCCTTTAAATTGACCTTACATAACAATGATCAATTTTTTTCTAATATTTTATATCCTACATAGTCACATGAATTAGAAACTTCTGTTCTGAATGAACACATACCACCGTTGGCCTTGAAGTGTCCAAAATAGTATATTTGCATCAGAGGTTTGGGTTGTTGGGTGACACCTTAAACATATTTTGAGAAAAAGAACAAGAAGAGTATCAAAGTGAAGAAATAAAACAGATGTGAGAAAGACTCGCTACCCTTGAAGAAGAATTACATTGGAAGAGAGAGATGGAGGAAACTTTTATCGGAGGGAAGAAAAGAGAAGAAGAAACTCAAGAACAACCACCGCATGGAGATCCACCACCACCCCCACCAGCTATAAAGTGATCTATTCCCCTCAATGACATGTCATGGATGAGGTAATAAATGTTCTAATAAATGTTTTTGTGAAATATGAATTGTAAAGACCCTGATACCTTTACTGTACTGATATTATGTAGGGTGATAATGACTGTGATTTACATCTATCAACACCCATCAATCGCCTTGTATTGAGGGATGTGGTTTTCAATATCCAGAATGACATGGTACATAACAGACCACTCCAGAAAGGTCATGAGTGAGTGCCGATTAGAATACCCTCTGAGCCGACAACTGAGCTACCAATTCCAACTGATGAATAAGATAACCATAATGTAGAAACATATATTGTAACATTCATCACATAGATATCACATCTTGTAAAAAATGTCGACATGGATGTATTCATTCCCAATTTACATTTCAAGGTAAAACTTTATTAATTAATGAAAAATTTCTAAACTAATGAATGTTATGATACATGGAAAATCAAAGGGGATGAAATGAAATACTGTTTCAAAACCATGTAAAGGATTGACCAACTGATTTAAAATATCTACTAAAAACACCATTACCCCACTCATTCAATATTTACATTTAATATCATTGATGGTTTGTGTGGATAAAAAGATTAAAAATGGGGGTAATCACAAAATTTATTTTGAATAAAATATGTACAGAGTGAAAGATCAATAAATAATTTGTGTTGAGAGTGTATGTTCAACCCACAACTATGATTGTCTAGGAAGATCAGTTGTAAATGTATACATGATGTATGTTTTCATGAATTGATTTTCCAATAGCTTATAAACTGTGTTAATTATGACTAAATACATTTCATATTTTGGTCGGAAAAAATATGAAAAACTATTGAAGGTATTTTCCCGTGAATGTTTTTTGGACTCATTAGTCCTCACATATTCTATAAAGAACAAACAAAAATAGATACCAAAAAAAGGATGAAATATTGGAAAGTTTGATCAAATCATTTGGATGAAAAATTTCAGATGACAGAATCTATTAAATAACAATGATGCATTAGTAAAACTATACAATTTAATAATATGAAATAAATTTTCATTTCATTCAATAATTTTTCCATTTAGTGTTTTTAGGCATCATTGGATGCTCATTGCACTAAATTTGGATACACTAAATATTTATTTTCTACATTCAAAACATGGATATCCAACAAACTTTCCACATATGAAGAAAGTTTTCAATAATTAATACACTACTTCCAACATTTTAGAACTAAAAAATAGTTTATACAATTTATATTATCTTATAATGGGGATTCTGTTATGATAAGGAGGTGCATCACTATCATGGAAAACAAGGAATGAGGCTAGGGTCTAAGGATGAGAAAGAAGACAAGTACGACGACTAGACAAGTATTATGATATATATAATTAAATTTCACTATCCAATCACATATAATAAAATACATATTATACTAAATGTTTTTACAATCTCCAAAAAAATAATTGAAAATATTGTGGTTATTATGTTTGTAAATTAACGAGAGAGATCATATTACATGAACAGACTAGCATACCTAAAGAGGCAATTTTGAAGATAATTGCTATTTCATTTAAAATATTTAATAATCCCATTCATATTTATATTTTTTAGTACTACTATGAGTTTCTAAAAGAATCATATTCTGAAGACGATATAGATGTCCTTAGAAAGGAATGGGAAACATACCTGATGAAAGAGTGTACACAAATAACATTATGATGTGACTTAAATAGAAGTGGTGGATTGTTTCATATTTATGTTTAATTTACTTATTTTTAGAATTACTAATATAAGATTTCTTTTCTTATACAGGTGGAATCCTTTGTTTGAGTTGGGGCAGTTTTTTGAAAACTGATCATGTTGTTAGGAGATTGGACATTAAGTATGAAACACATAATTCAACGTGATAGCAATGTTTTTTAATATACAATGTTTCCCTCATTATATTATATGTTCTATAATAAATTAACATAATCTAAATTATATTTTTGACTACTCATGCAGACAATTTTATCCCCAAACTTATTCTCTCTCCAAACCATGTGACCCCTACATTTTAGGCAGTTATCACTTTCCATCAAAGGAAGTGGAGGGAACTTGAAGTAAAGTGATAAATTTCAATATATCAGTGTCGCCATTACAACAAACAAGGAATATGGAAAGCATGGTAATGAATTTATGCTCCTTTTATCCTCATATAATCATTAATATCTCCCTTGTTTACACTTATTGAGAATCTACAATCACACATTCTTATGTTTCAAATCTTTAGGTTATTAACCATGGTTTTAGAAATGCTCTGTCCAAGAATGTTAAAAATAAAGAATTACTTAATGAGCGACTCTTATGAACTATTCTTAATGTATTCATATTTACAAAAGAATTAGACTTAATGATTACGTCTTTTTTCAAAAAAAAATAACAAGTGATAAATGTGTCTATTATCAGTTTAAAATAACAACTGACAGATATCACTCAAAGTGTGTCTTTTTATTTAAAATTGACATTACTTTTAGTAAAAATAATTAGTGGCATACTGAAAACAAAGAAAATAAATTCAAATTATTTTTGATATTTTTGGTCAATGATCTATGAGTCATTTCTGACATTTATAAATCAACTGCACCTCAATATTATTCACAGTGTGTCTATTATGACTTTAAATGTGTATTTTTTAAATTAAATTGACATTAAATTTAGCAAAAACAAAAAATTCCATAATAAAAACAGAAATAATGCTTTTATATTGACTTTATACTTTATAAAATGATCCATGAGTCATTTGTGACGTGTAGGAATAAACCACACCTCAATCCAATTCATGGTGTGATAGTTATGACCAAAAGTGTCCGTTATTAGTTTAAAATTGATATTTTAGTACAATACGTGTCACTCACTGAAAAACAATAAAAAGAACATAGATTGTCTTGATAATTTGGGAAAACGATTCATAAGTCATTTCTATGTGTATGAAGATGTATCACATAAAAATGATGCACGATACGACCTGTATGACTCATAATGCATGTTTATAGTTTTTAATGACATTTTAGTAAAAAAACACAACTGGTATACTAAAAACCAAGAAAACACATTCATATTGTTTTTATATTTTATAAAAAATGATATATAATTTATTTTTGACATGTTGGAATCAACCACACCTCAATACAATGCATGGTGTGACTGGTATCACTCAACGTGTGTCTTTTTATTTAAAATTGAAAACAATTTAAGTAAATAGAACAATTTATAGATAGAAAACAGAGAAAATGCATTCAGATTGTTTTGATAGTTTATAAAAAAGGATCCATGAGTAATTTGTGACATGTAAAATTCAAAAAACCTCAATATAATTCATGTTGTGAGTAGCATGACTCCATGTGTTTCTTTTTATTTAAAATTGACATTAATTAAACTAAAAACAACAAATGACATAATAAAATCTGTGAAAACACATCTGAATTATTTGAATACATAAGTAAAATGTTCCATGAGTCATATTTTTCATTTATGAATCAACCACACCTCTATACGATTCACGATATGACAGGTATGACTAAATTTGTCCCTTATAAGTTAAAAATTTACATTTTAGTTCAAAACGTGTTTGTCACTTAAAACCAGGAAAAAATACTTCTATTTTATTGATAATTTAGGAAAGAGATTCATATGTAATTTGTGAAAATATAGTCTTTTTATCACATCAAAACAATGCACGCTGCGACCGTTATGACTCATAATACGTATTTCTATTTTGAAAGGACATTATAGTAAAAAAACACAACAGACAAACTAAAAACTGAGCAAACGCATTCAAATTGTTTTGATATTTTTGGAAAATGATATATAAGTCATTTTTGACTGGTTGTAACCAGACTCACCTCAATAAGATGCATGGTGTGACCGATATCACTCAATGAGTGTTTTTTAAATTGATATTAAATTTATTAAAAAAGAACAAGTGACATATTGAAAATAGAGAAAACACATTTGGATTGTTTTGGTATTTTATGAAAACAATCCATGAGTCTTTTTTGGCATGTATGAGTCAACTAAACATTAATACGACGCACAATGTGAACATTAGGACTCCAAGTGTCTCTTTTTATTTATAATTGACACAACTTTAAGTACAATCAACAAGTGTCATTTTGAAAACCAAAAAATACATTCAGATTGTTTTTATATTTTAGGAAAATCATCTATATGTCATTTTTGACATGTAGGAATTAGATTCACCATAATAAAATAAAACGTGTGGTGGGTATAACTCAATGTTTCTTTTTTTATTTAAAATTGGCATTAACTTCATTAACAGCAACAAGTGACATAATGATAACCAAGAAAACACATTTGGATTGTCTTGATACTTTAAGAAAATGATCCATTAGTCATTAAAGATGTGTATGAATTGACCAAACCTCAATCTAATTCAAATTTATATTGGTATGACTAAATTTATTCATTATCAGTTAAAACTAGACATTTTACTTCAAAATGTGTCACTTAATGAAAACCAATAAAATGCGCTCTGATTTTCATGATAATTTAGGATAGAGATTCATAAGTCATTTGAGGCATGTATGCAGTAGTATCCCATCAAACCAAAGCATGATTTGACTGGTATGACTCATAATTCATGTTTCAAGTTTGAAATTACATTTACATAAAAATACACAATAGGCATACTGAAAACCAAGCAAACACATTTGGATTGTTTCAATACTTTAGGAAAACAATCCGTTAGTAATTTGTGATAGGTATAAATCGATTGAACCTCTATCCAATATACTATTTGACCAGTATAACTACAAATATGTCATTATCTAAAATAGACATTAATTTTAGTAAAAAATAAGTGACATACTCTAAAATGAGGAAACACATTCAGATTGTTTTGATATTTTAGGAAAATTATCCATAAATCATTTTTGGCATTTAGGAATTAACCCCACCTCTCTAGGATGCAAAATGTTACCGATATAACTCCAAATGTGTTTTCTATTAAATACTCACATTGTATAATTTATTTTTTTATATTAATGTTTAGTTTATTTCTTTATTTTATTATTAACTGAATATTTATTTTCTTATATAGGTGGAATTTTTTCTTGGGTTGAGATGATTTGTTTAGAAACTAATACCATGGGAATAAATTTGTAATAGGGAATCACGAGCGTCAAAATATGAAACATTATTATTTTTAAATGTTTTTAATACCCTGAGATTCTACAGTATGCTTCCTTTTTAAATAATTCAATAGTGTGCGATGTACGCAATACTGAGTCCAAGCGCACCACGACCTATCAAAATAGCCTTTTAAGAAGAATTTATGAATAGTATTAACCAAATTTTAAATTTTATATATTCCATATAATTTTAAATTCATCTTTTGTCTTTCATAGACATAATATGAGGAAAAATTCAATTTTTATAATAAAAGATGTATTTTAAAAAAATCCATTTTTTCTGCCTTTTAATAAAGAACCCTTATTAAAAACAATATTTGAAACTTTTATATATTAATTTTGATGAAATTAAATTCTAATTTATATGCGGGACCTAGAAATATAGTTTGGATAAATTTTTGTTACTTTTATGATAACTTTCATATTTTAAGGAACATTGAAAAATACTAAATTTTAATTGAAAATAACATTATTAATCAAAATACATTTTATTGTTAAATTATATATCTTATTGGTTTTAAATTATAATTTTATTATATTTTTATCATTTATTATAATTTAGGTCATTATAATTTTTTACATTTAAATTGGACATAAACACATGTCAATCTTTTGATAGTTTTTACTTCTTAAAATCCAGCTTTTTGGTTTTGACAACAAGAATTAATGTTAAATTTATTTCTTCTGAATATGTGTATTGAATTTGAAAAAATGGATTCCATATTTTTAATCAGATGTTATAAATTGTGTAAATATGTACCTATTATTTTTTTGACATTATGAATAGTAACATCAATAATTATTTTATTTACAATTGTTAATGGTTAAATTTGATAAATAAGGATACAAAAATAATTTTAAAATAATATTAAACTACCCTAAAAATTGTCTTAATCCTATTGGATGAGATATTTTAGGCCATGGGATTCCGTGGGTCAATTTGGAGACCCCATGGATCCACTTGGGTGTGACAATGATATTATATAAGAATTATTTTAATGCATAGAAAAATATAACATAAACATATATCATTCACTAAAATAATTTTTTATGGGGTTATATAATTGATATCATCGACTAAAAATATTAATTAGAGAGTAAAAATTATTTATTATATCATGGTTTTTTATTTTTAATTTTTATAAATTAAATAAGTTTATTTATTTATGACACAATAATGATGCGGTATTTTCCTTATCAATGAAGGAATCAAATAAATGATATTATAAATATTAAAATAAATATAATTTGAATGTTTTGATGAAATAAACTAATTTATTAGAATATATTGTCATATGAGGTATGTGTTAGAGCATATTTATTGATTTAATCATGTTTTTATGACTTTAAAATAAATAAATTACTAAATAGTGACAAAATTGACATAAATGAGTTTCTAAAACAAATAAAGATTTATTAAATGATATAAAAATCATAAATAAACTAATTTTATGTAAAATAACATTTATAATGTCTAATGTGATAAAGTATCCATTTTAGGCTCTCTTTGAATTTTATAGTAATTTTGGTAACCATGTTTTATAAACATACAATAGGAAATTATAAGAGTTAAACTGCTTAACTAAGTGTTAATCCAAAAATATAACGATATGTTTCTTAAATAAACATGTATAAAACCTATTGGTTGAGTGGATATATACTCATACTCATATTATCCTCTAAATAAATAAATTTGGACCTATTATGAACCAAAACCCATTGTATAAGAAATTAAAATTTCAAGATTTTCCTAAACTACCCTCACCTCTCTTATAAAAGGGAACCTCACTTTCTCTTTAATTTACATGTACAAAGTCATTTTTCGTGGCCAAACCCTACCCAAATCTCATAAAACCTTACCTAAATTCATCATAGAGGAAGAAAATTTGTCATAAATCCATCATAAGGAGTCCATTTTTTCAAATCAAAAGGAGACACCCAAAAAAGATGTAATCATTTTATCCCTTCTTTCAAAGTTCATTACATCTTCTACTTTCTCTAACTAAGTTGTTACATTAATAATATAATAAATAAAAAATATACTATAATATGATATGTTTTTAAGATTATGTGACCACCATATTTCTCTTTTTACCCATCATATAAAAAATAACAACACCATGCGTGTGTACGTAAGACTAACTGTCTCCATGCCATGGTGGAAATTGTTTTTCATGTACAATTTATTTAAATTGGTATAACTTTGAATATAATGGACATAAATAATAAATATAACATTATATTTCTTCCATGAGATTTATATTCCATACAATTTAATACGATTTAATCCTTAAATTAACGATATCGTTGCTCGTTCGTACCTACAGCCTACCGTCTCCACGACAGGATGAGATTCATTCTCCACTTTAACCATCCAAGAATGATAAAAAATATATAATATCAACAATTATAAAATATGTAAAATAATAATTATACTGGAATTATATATATATATATATGTACATACATGTCATTCAATAACTTCCATTCAAAACGATAAGAAAATGGAAACTGTGTTCATGCGTACGTACGACCTACTGACTATATGAATGGTGTATTCCATTTTATATATCAATATACTAAATATATTTAAATTATGAATATATATGATATATAGTTCATATTATAAATTATGGATGTAAGTAAATCATGGTCTATGTAATATGATCAAGAATGAAAAGTCAAAACACGTACAATAAAGAAAGCGATATTACCCGAAATGTTTAATTATCTCGGAATTGTTTAAAAATGGGTAATATAAAGTAATAAAAGAATAATATATGATATAATAAATTTTCTTATGATTATGATAATCGTTAATAATATGATTAAAAATATTATACATGAGTTTCAAAGTCGTACAGAGAGTATCAGACATAAGGTATGGGTTAATTCCTCAATCTCATTATTATAAGAGATTTTTATGTTTAAGTATTTATTGGGACATACATATGATTTGTGTCCATTTTTCATAAAAAATGTTTTCAAAAGTAATCTTTTTAAGGTTTTATGTAAGGGTATCATTAACTATATCATAATTTAAAAAGTTTTAAATATTTATTTATCTTAATATATTTAATTAATGTTAATGTCTTCAAAATGGTTTTTAGGATTTATTTATGTGGACAAGATTGTTTTTAAATATAAATTCCATTAAAAAGTTTAAAAGTGTTATGGGACAATTTAAATAAAAAATCTATTTTAAATGACTTCCTTTATAAATTATGTGACTCTTAAATTATTTCGTTTAAAAACGGATATTTCTCTCAAAGAGTGTTACTGATCATTTTAAACTATGTCAAATCCTTTACTTCGTATTATTCTTGGTTGAGGTTGATTTATTATAAAAAATATTTCATATTATATTGAGGGAGTTATGATATGTTTGACTGTGGATGTGTTATTTTTATACCATTCATGGTTTACGGTTAGTGTATTAACATTTTTTATGCTATTTTTAATACGAAGGTTTATGTTCTATTTTACCCTTTTCATATGGGGAATGTATTGGACTTTGTAAGTGACCCGAAGGGACTGCTATAGCCCCTAGATGCATTGGTAGGTCTCATGAGACCAACTAGTGTCTTGACACTAGTCCTTGACAGAATTTTTGTGAATGGTCTTGGCATAAGTCCTTGACGTAGCAGTTGTTATGTCCATCATTATGCATTCTCTCGTTATGAAATTAGTTATTACATGAGATTATTCTACTAGTAAGATATCCATGTGCATGTTTGTATGATAATGTTTGATTTATTTTTCCCATATAATGTTAATGTTTATTGTTTAAAAGGATGATGTTTTTATTGTACATCTTTCCATAAAAGATGATAGCTTCCGTTGAATTATTTACCCTTACTGGGAATCTAAGATTAACCCTTTATTATGTTTAATTTTACTAGTATTACAAGAAGTGTATTATGATTTATATACATGGATAATATAGGGTAGTAATGGTGTTATAAAATCATTATTTGCTTTGGGTTTTATTTTAGAAAGTGTAATGTAACATTCAGGTATGTAATCTATTTTCCAAGACTGTTAATCTAATCAGACCTTAGGGACTTGATTCATGGTAATCATGATGATGCATTAAAATAATGCACTGTCTCTGGGATTCTGGGTTTGGGTAATTATAGTTAGTATCATAGTAATTTTAGATAAAACATTGGTAAAATATTTAGAAACCTATGATTACAGATTATATGGCTAGGACAGAATTAGAGGATAAGTATTGAACATAATCCTAGAATTTTAAAATAAAGATTATGTGGGTATTCATAGAAAATATATTGATGTCTAGATACTAAAAGTGGATGTAGTTTTGGTATAGATTTACCTAGGGTGAAAACTCTAACAAGATGTTTTGAGCTTGAGTAGGGGTAACCGGGTACAAAATAACGAGCCTGACTACACATCTGGTTTGACACTCCAAGAGGATATGTTTAGGATAATTCATATTTTCATTAAAAACCATTATGAAGGATTTATGAGTATACATGTCTATTGATGCACCTTTCCGTCACAGAGTCTAAACGACTGAAAAAAATGGGATTACCTTATCCCAATGTGATTCATCCTTTGAAGAAACATAAAAAATTGACAAAGGTATGAAAACGGATTTCTTCCCACTTGGGTCGTGTAAGCTTCCTCATCGTCACACAAGTATACTTGCGCGCCACATAGTTGTCGCGCAGGTGACTTGCGCACCCTCTTTGATTATCACTCGAGGTCTTCACCAGCCTATAAATACCCCTGGTGGGCCCCCCATTTCACTGACGAAAAATTCCAGAAAATCTGATTTGAGCTCCTGGCGCCCTAGTCTATTCTTGAAGCTTCTGAACACTTCTAAGGTAATTTCATACCTAGAACGGAAGATCTAAAGAGGGGGAAAAAGGCATAAGTGTTGAAATTCATCAACACCTATGTGCCTAGGTGTCTAACCCTTAAGGGAAATGAAGATGCTTGCACGCTGCCTTATCCCTTCCAAAAAACATGAGCGCCACTCTTCTGGAAGCCCCTATGGATAATACTAAGGGTTTGAGCCAAGTATCACCCACGTATTACCCTAAGGGCTGACTATCACTCAAGTACCCATGTGTCGCGCAGGTATACATGCACGACCAGAACTTGCGCACCCATGCATGACTTGGGCGCCTCCCTCTTTTGGAGTTCCCCTCCTGCCTTTTCACTTGTTTTTTTCAAATCCACCTCTCCACTTCATGATTAAGCCTTCAAAATCCTTTTCAAAGCCATTCATCGCATGATTTCTTTGTTGGCTTACTTATCTGAAAGGAATTATGTGGAACATCTCTCAAAACCTAGTTATTTACAAATCTTTATGTCACTACGGTTAAAGAATTCATTCTTTCAACCACATCATTTAAGATGAGAGGATAATTAACATGGGCCTACTTTTCAAGAGTATGCCCCAGTCCATGTTCTCTAAATAAGGGTATCCTCCTTAAGAGTAAGCCCCAAATTCCCTATTCAATGGGCATCCTCCTTAGGAGTAAGCCCCAAGTCCCATAACCTGGGCCTCCTTTTCAAGAGTAATCCCCAGTCTTTAAGATCCCAAATATGGGAATCCTCCTTAGAAGTAAGCACCAACTTCCAAATTCTCTTAACATGGGCCTCCTTTTCAGGAGTAATCCCCAGTCCTCAAGTCCCACAAACCTTGGCCTCCTTCTCAGGAATAAGCCCCAGTCATAATTTTTCTTAACCAGTCTTAATTTACTTTTGATTTGGGCTTCCTTCTTAGGAATAAAACCCAATCATATGTACTATATACTTTGGGAATCCTTCTCAGGATTAAGTCCTAAGATATGTATCCAAATCTCTATAAAGAACATACACCTTTATAGAACTTATTCCCGGGTTTTTTCCCTAAATTAAATCCCGATCTTCATCTATCTGGGCAGTCATACATACATTATCCCCACATTATATATTATGATTGCATCTTTAGTCGCACAATCGACTGGTTTTACCAATACCTCTTGTTTCTCACACTGAGCTTGACTCACGTGAGCTTAGAGCGTAAAAGTAATTATAAAATCTTTCTTTGAGCCATAAATCGTGCATAAACATCATAATCCCTTACTAAAAATACGTGGGTTATGATTCCTTTTCTAAATAATGATACGTATGTATCCGATCTACAGGTACGCTCCCAACTCTGAAATAATCGATGTCATTATGAATGACAATAAAATTCAAGTGCCCCGCTGAGTGGCTTTAAAACTAGTATGGTTATCATAATGACCAATATATTTCTATATAATGTATCAAAGGATACCATTGACTAAGAATATATAAACAAATAAAGATGATTCATTATCGATGAAGAACCTAGAATACATATAAAATATTATCTAAATCTCTTACATACTAATAATTGATTGTCATATCTAAAGGAAATCTCATTTTTATACTTGATAATTTGATAAGGATTCCTGAACACAACTTAAATCTATAAATAGAGTCCCAGAGTAGACAATAATTCCCCTCAAAAAGGTGTGATGAGTCTGACATCCCATCCTCTTGACCAATGAAAAATTTTAAGCCTAATCAGTTCACAACTAATGAGCACCTACCTTTGGAAATTATGTCCAAATGGATATAGAATCATTGGATGTTTCCGGTTCTACGAAAAAAAACCCATTATAAACTGCTTGGAATGTTTGAACCTTAAATCATCAAGGTCACCCCCATTTCTAGAGGAAACAAAAAATGGTGATCCCGAAGTGAATCCTTAACCATGTTATAGTGATGTTTTACTTATTTGTTAGGCCCATATTTAAACTCAATAAGAGGGCCAAAAAACAATCAATAACATATGTGCTCATCCAAAATATGTAGTGGCCGAAATTATCGTGATTACATCTATTATATCAAATAGGAACTATTTTCCAAGATCTTCTGTGTTACAGAAATGGATTCTCTTAAGCTCACACGTGTGAATACCTCTACTGTGAATGTCTCTCCTGCTACTGCTGCTGGATCGTCGTCCGCTCTGAGGATGACATCACCTACTCAGTGTCTTCAACGCTGGGTATCAAATGCGCTGGTTAAGGAGTACCATCAAAATAGTACTATTCCAACTTTGGGGGCTGCTCGACAATCCCTCCAAGTTAATAATTCATCCTGGTCGTCCGGACAGCGACGACTAGCGATCAAGAAATAGGTGGTGCCAACCACCGTCTCCAATCATTTTGGATCGTTATCCCCAGAACTCAATTACCATTCCCTCCCATATTCTTGGGAGGTGACTGAGAAGGACACTGAAAGAATTAATTCAAGGAGAGATGAGTCCTTCCCGAGGGATCTCATTAACAATAGCCGCCGGACTTGTGCGGCAGTGCGCCCTCAACATGATCAGGGTATCGTCTCTAGGCATTCAGCTCAGGTTCCTCGAACCTGAGCCAAAAAGACGAACCACCAAAGGTGAAATCTGGTCAACAGTGAGCAGGTTATTATCTATGTTATCTCTGGAGAAGTCCACCAACCAAACTTGGTGGCAAGCAACGAGCGGGAACACACACCCATCCGTTTTAATTCTGCTGTCCAGCTGACTCATCTGGCAGCAGCATGCCAATCCCGCCAGGAAATTCTGATGGAGTAATATAGACAGGAACATACACCTATTTATAAATCATCAGTTAGTCAGAAAACTCATCTGAATACATATGATCAAGCCCGCCAACCCAATGTGTTGACAACTGGTAAAAAAGCACATACGCCTGCTTACACTCATAAATCCTGCCAGTAGCCTTGTTTATCAGTATTGAAAGATGTTCATCAACCAACTTCGGTGGAGTGAAATCAAAATGCACATACACCTGCTACTATTGTTCAAGACTACCAAAAATCTCATTTGGTAGCACCAGGAGAAGTCAATTTGAAAGCCCCAATGACAAATAAAAGAAAACTCAACTCTCTGCCCCCACACATGAGTACTGTCAGAATTCACAGATTGGAAAAGGAGGAAAAGAGCAGGAATACACCCCTACTCCAAGCACGGAATGGTTGTATATCCCCATTTTGGAATCTGAAGTCACCAAACATATTCTGTTAATGGTGAAAGGGCCGAAGCAAAATCACTGCTCATATTCTGGATGCTTGCCAGAATATTATAACAGCTTCAGCAACATCTCAGGGAAAGTAACATAAATCTATCCCTACCAGTGGAGTGACATATCAACAGTTCACTCCAGAACAGACACAGACCTCTGTTCCAGTCCAAAAGGGTTGTGGGGAATACTCCACATATCATACAGACAACCAAATCAAGCACACACACCAAATTTGAGAGGAGATAATCAACTTAACATGATCATTTATTCTGATCCAGCACATACACCTGCCCATAATAACCACTTTCATCAACAAGTGTCTCCCAAAGTGAGTAAGAAGGCATCTATGAAGAATACCTGCCCAACACAGTCAAGAAATCAAGAGCTAATTTGTAACAAGTCCTTGCTCGATGCTCAAGTTCTTGAAGCCCTCAGATAATTATATATTAGAATTAAAGATTCTACTCCCTCATTTCCCAATAGTGGGAACATTAATTCTGAAGGTATTTATCAAAAAATTCCTCTTGACGGCTTGCTTCATGACAATTCGGTCGATCTCAAAGTTTTATCTTCAGATGAGAGCCACATGAACCCTTTGTGTGGCCAGAAGACCAAGGAGAAATTTTTTTCATCTTTTGCTGTAACACACCATGATGGTCCTCCCCATGATTATGATTTTAGCTGTGAATGTCTTATCTGTAGTTGTAATTCACATTTTCTGGAAAATGCTCCAATGAAAAATGTAGTGATGAGAATGCCCTCTTATCTTGATGCATTTGAAAATGTGAGGCCATTCATGTCTGATGATTTACCACTAGCATGTGAAATACATTCTCAATCAGAAGATAGCCCAGGGTGTAGGTCATTCTCTGAACCGCCCCTAGGTCGTTCATCATCTAGTTTGATCGATGAATTCTCTACCAATCTTGTTGAATCCGATGAAATAACAAGGATGCACCAACTCTGGTCTAATTAGGTATTAAAATCTTAATCATGTGATAAAGAGGAAGTGTTGAATATGAGAAAACAACTGAAAAAAGGTGAAGTACCGGTCATGTTTTGGCCTCTTTCTGACTCTCAGTTTGACATTCCAGAGATGTTGACGGAAGATGGAATTCATGATATTCGTCTCAACATATGGAAAACTCTTTGTTAGTTGAAAAAGAAAATATTATCTTATGATGAATATGAAAATCATGTCAAGATAATAGAAGAGTTACAACACAAAATTGACGTGACATCTCTCTCAAATTCTCGATATCCGAAGGCTGAATAGCAGTAGAGAGACCTTCAGGGTTCATGACTTGGCGCACTAAGAAGATTGCGCCAGTTAATTTCCAATTCCCCATTTGGTATTCATATCAGGGGATGGGTGTTCATGGAGCACTACATGTCACTATACTCTCTAGTCAACAAAGCCCGCCGAAAATGGTCTCATGGAATGTTATTGCCCATTGTTGTCCACAACCAATTGGATCTGTTTGTAATCAAAGGCTTTCTCAAGAACATGCCTCACCTAGATCTTCTCAAAGTATAGAATACAGAGAAGAATTTGTTGAATTAATCCTGCATCACGAAAATGAGAATATTGAACAGGCTTCTCGTTTAGAGAAAGAACATAATCAAGTGATAGAAGTGTCAGAAATCATCCAGTGTTCATTTGATCCGGGTGATAAAAGTGAATCCAGGTTGATGCATCCAGCCAATTTCCAAACTAAATTCTGGAAGATTAAGATATATTTTGTGAAATTCTCAGATATAGAATGTGAAAAACCACACCAGATCACTAGACTGGGGACTCTTTTAACCCAACATTCATAATTAGTAAAATAGGATTCGAGGAGTTGAACAAGAATAGCCCCAGTCCATCGGACTGGAGATTTTTTCAATTCCTCAATATCTTCCTCAGAGAAATTCAGTCTTCTCTCGATTAGGGAATAATCCCCAAGAGGAACGAAGAGCCTAATTATCAAGAGATTCCCTCCAAATTACGGTTCGTCAAGAAGTTCCTAAGGGGTCAAATCGACAAAAGGCAATGTCCCATCAAGGACATGGAAGAAGAAAATATCCCAGAAATGCTGATAGAAGAGGTGCAATGTGTTACACCTCAATTAATGTCATCAATGCCATTGTCAGTGATCCACCAGATGAGGCTCATTCATAGGGATCAGATATAGAGGTTCATGTCCAAGAAGTTGTACGCACAGACACAAATGAAGAAGGTGGGTGTACACGAAATCAATTACTTGCCTAGAATCTAGGTGTTCCTTCAAATAACCAACTTCCCCCTCTCTGAAAGGTGTCCAAAAAGGGGAATGGAAAGAATCAGGTTACATACACTTCCTCTGGAGAAGGCCAAACGCTCTCACAAGAGCAATTATTAGCACAACAGGAGGAAGAAATGAAGAAATTGAGGTGGTTGAATGTAGAACTACTTCAAGGTAGATTTCCTCCTAAGCACGCTAGACTTAGTAAGCCAAGGGAATTTGTTGCGGCTTCTAAGAAGGATCAAGAATATCCTCCTTTATTAGTACACCCTCATAGGTCTAATCCTACAGGTCATGTGCAACAACAATCGACGGTGCTACCATCAGTTGTAGTACCAGCCACCACATATGCCCAAGCTGAACTAGATGTTTCTCAAAAGTTAATAACTACTGTTGAGTCATTAACAGCTTTTTCGGAAGGTATTTATGGAAAACATGTTCAAATTCAACTAGAAAAGAGTGCTTACCCTGAATGGGTTTATGCAATTCCTCCCACATAATTTTTTTTAAATACAACATTCCCAATATTTAATGGTTCGGGAGACCCAGAGCAACACCTAAAACATTTTGTTTCTCTTTGAGATCCTATGATGGGAACCCCTCAGCAACAAGAATCATTTAATCTCAGGGGTTTTGTACAGTCATTACAAGGGCCTGCCTTTGTCTGGTATACAAACTTGCTATCCCAGTCAATTACTTGATGGGAAGATCTTCTTCAACAATTCCTTCTTCAATTCAGCTCAACATTTCCAAAGAAAAATATTTTTTATCTTACAAATTGTAAGAAAAGGGAGAATGAAAGGGATTCATATTTCATTTCTCATCAGAAGGTATTAACATATTCCCTATGCTTAACACTCCCTAAAAAGGAATTGTTGCCAATCTGTGTGGAAAATTTGTGTGATGAATTGCGCAAACCGTTGATCCCTGTGAAATACACAGGAGGGTTTCAAGACCTTACTTCAATCACTCAACAGATTATAGATTCTATTATGAAGACTAAGGATAAAACTCATGTAATTCCATCATCTCTAGGAATAAGAATGGGTAGAGGAGAGACTGCTATAGTTACACATAAACAAGCACATGTACCTGCTTCTATTTCAAAACCTTCATCTTCTCATAGGGCTCCACCTACTGAGCATAAAAAAAGGCCATTTCATCAAGATGATCAAAGAGATCAAAGACAGAAACAATTTTAGGATCTGAAGAGAAAAGTTTATTCTTTCCAAAATTAACAAGTTATTGGCTACTTGATTTCGGCTCTGGAGAATAATTTGTTTCAATTTCCAAGGACCAAAAGGCTAAACAATTAAGGAGATGAAGACTATCCCAACTATTTCCCATTTCATCAAATGTTGGGGCATCCCATTCAGGAGTGATTTTTCTTAAAAGACCTCATGAAAAAAATGGTCTACTCGAGACAAGTCAAATTGAAAGGTTCTTCATCTCATGTAGCTTGTGTTACTGCTACAAATCCAGAGGAAGAAGGCGAGTGGAAGAAAGTCAAAAACAAGAATTCGCAAAAATATAATGATTGGATGGTCATAAAAGTGATCAACCGAAATAATGCCATTTTGCAAACATAATTGAAAAAACCAATTGTGTCTTCTTCTATGAATGTCACAACAAATCCCCCTTCATCAGAGGGAAAGTCCTCAAAGAAAATTCATAATTCAATGAAATATTAACAATCTAAAGAAGTTGAAATCTTGTCAAATCCCATGGTTCATTGACTCTGGAAGATTTTAAGCCATATAATTCGAAGAAACGAGCACCTCCCCACCAAACGGTATAACCTAAACTGGTTAATCAGGCAGAGTCTTCATCAGATAAAGAATTAATCTTTGGTTCTGTCAACATGATTCACTTAACAGATCCTTATGCCAGTCATAGTTTTGATATTTTGAGCCTAAATTCCATGTATCAAAAAGATGAATTAGAGAGTTCCAGAGGTCTGGGATACGGAGGAGGACATGGATATCCCAGAAGCCACTATTCCAATTCTACCCCTGCTAGAACTGTCTATGCAGTAGAAACTCATGGCAGAGCCCTTCAGCGAGCTCAACTAGAACAAGCAAATTCTTCCACCAATAACAGATTCAGTCCTAGCACATTAATTATGGAGGATCAGTTGGAGGTTCCAATTTATTCCACTCAGCAAGTAAATAGACATAATTGGTCTAATCTTCCAAATACAGGAGTATTTCCAACTCTTACCCCGATACAAGAAGTATCTACATCCAAAGAATCAACTTCTAAGGAACCTGTGAATCCACATGTTCCTATTTGGAAACACAGACCTTTGGATCAAAAATATGATGTATTGAAACACCTGTCCCAAGTACCATCCAAGTTATCAATTCTGGTTTCCTTGAATTTCTCAAAGGATCTTAGGGAGGCACTCATCGAGGCTTTGTCATGTCCTCAGGAGTTTGAAACTGAAATTGCTACAGATAAAGTCTACTATGTAGAGAATAATACTACATAATTCCATACAGTGATATCTTTCAGAAATGAAGATGAGGATGATGTTGTGCATGGACATATTATACCTTTGTACTTATCTGGAGAGTTCAATGGTGTAGACCTCCGAAGAGCTTTCATTGATAATGGTTTAGGAGTCAACCTCATTCCCATTCGTACACTTCGTCAATTGGGCCTCACGGAATTTGATTTATCTCTTTCTACATTGATGTTTCAAGGGTATGATAAAAATTATCAAGAACCACTAGGTGAGATTACACACAGAACTCAGTTTGGAGACCTTGTATCCAATTCAGATTTCATGCTTGTTGACAATGATAAAGCCTTCAATATTTTTCTTGGAAGACCTTGGCTACATCAACATGCGGCTATCCCTTCATCATACCATCAATGTCTCAAATATTGTTTCTATGGAAAAATTGGGACATTGAATGGTGATAAATCCCCATTCAAGACTTGTGAATCTCAATACATTGAGGCGGAATTCTATCACATGAAGGGTAAGGATAAATCCATAGTAAGGGATATTACCAAGGTTAATGATCCATTTGGTTTGGAAAAGATTCTAGTAAATCCATTTACACATGCGAGTGCCGATTTTGTGTTGCCTATCAGTAAAATTGACAAGATATACCCAAATGAAAATACTCTTATGGAAACTTCCATAATGTCAATTATGGTAATCAAGCCAGACAACATGGGAGAAGTTGGTGAATCACCAAGAAATGATGAAATCCCAAATGGAGATGTCTTCATTTTATCCACTGAAGTCCAAAAAGTCTATACATCACCAAAAAGATCAGAGGATGTTATAGCAATGTTAGAGGTGAACAATGATGTTAGTTCTCAATCCATCATCTCCTCTTTATTACCCAAGGAAGATCCTTCATCATCAATAGGGTCAGAAATGGAAGCTTCTTCTTCAAGATGTTCAAATTTTAAAATATATACTGATTATGGAAATTTGGATTCATCATCTACTATGCAAGTAGAAACAGAAGAAATAACACATGTTGATGAAGAAGAGGAAGATCTCAGGGATGCTCCTGCAGCATTTGAAGAGGGTATCTCTACAACTGTGGATAAACTCATAGAAATACACCTAGGTAAAAAAGAAGATCGACACCCCACTTTAATTAGTGCGGGCATTACACATTAAGAGAAGTAAATATATATTTCATTTTGACGCAAAATCAAGATATATTTGCTTGGAACTATACAGAAATTCCAGGACCTGATCCTGATGTTTCTACTCATTGTTTGGGTTTCCCAGAAGAACATCAATGATTTAAACAAGCTGCAAGAAGAAAAAACCCAGCTTATGCTTCTAAAATTGAAGCTAAAGTTGATAAGATTATCAAAGCTAACTTCGTCAGAGAAGTTCAGTATCCCAAATGGTTGGCTAATATTGTCCCTGTGAAAAAGAAGAATGGACAAATTAGAATTTTCATTTATTTCAAAGATCTTAATCAGCATTGTCCTAAGGATGATTTTCCTGTTCCAATCACATAACTCTTAATTGATGAAACATCTGGTTATGAAGCACATTCCTTCATGGATGGATATTCCAGGTATAATAAAATCTGAATGGATCCAGAAGATGAAGAATCTACATCATTCAGAGCCCCTCAGGGTGTGTTTTTCTATCGGGTAATGCCCATTGGCCTAAAGAATGTAGGCGCAACATATCAGTGTGCTATGAATCGTATCTTCAAACCCTTTTTAGGGAAGTTTGTTGAATGTTATGTGGATGATTTGGTGGTTAAATCTAGGAAACATTCTAATCACTTGGATTATTTAGAAGTTATAATCCACAAACTTCGACAACACAATTTAAAGATGAACCCCTTAAAATGTGCTTGTGGGGTAACCTTTGGAAAATTTATCAGCATTGTTGTATGGAATAATGGTATCATAGTCGATCATGAGAAGAGAAATTCAATCCTTGGTTTGTCACCTCATTGAAATTTGAAATAATTGAGAGGGATTTAAGGATAGTTGGCCTACATTTGTCTTTTGATCGCCAATTTGGCAGGCAAATGTTTACCCTTCACCAAATTTATGGAGAAGGTAGTTACATACCAGTGGAATGAATAATGTCAAGAATCACTTGATATTATCAAGAAATATCTCTTGAGTACACTAGTATTAATTCCACCAGTTGAAGGAAGACCACATATCCTCTATGT
This sequence comes from Viscum album, assembly GCA_963277665.1. Classification (NCBI taxonomy): domain Eukaryota; kingdom Viridiplantae; phylum Streptophyta; class Magnoliopsida; order Santalales; family Viscaceae; genus Viscum; species Viscum album. The sequence goes on along the minus strand of OY728163.1, from coordinate 73,318,743 downwards.
GATATCTTTAGAATGATCATTGGGTTCCTTTCTTACTCAGAAGAATGATGATGGGAATGAAAACAATCTCTACTATCTTAGTTGGACTATGCATGAAGAAGAAACCCGATATTCAAGTATTGGGAAGTTCTTCCTATCATTAATCTTTGCAGTTGAGAAATTGAGACACTACCTGCAACATCATGAGGTCCAATTTGTATCTCGTAATAACCAGCTCAAATTTATCCTTAGTCGTCCAATTCTTACAGGACGTCTGGTAAGGTGGGAAGTTATTTTGCAGTAATTTTATATCCAATATGTGTCTCAAAAGGCAATAAAGGGCCAAGCTCTAGCTAATTTCCTTGCTGAAATTCCTTGAGTAGAAGATACATCTTTAGATATTGGACTTCCTGATGAATAATTCTTTTCTATTCAAGATAATATTCAATCATGGGAAATGTACTTTGATGGTGCTTCCAGAAGTCCAAGAGGGATGAAAATGGAAGATCCTATGTTCAAAACTGTTGGGTTAGGAATTGTACTCATTTATCTACAAAAGGTTGTGCTACCCTATTCCTTCTCATTGTTGGGAGGCGGGATAATCAATAAAGCAGAATACCAAGCTCTCATCAGAGGCTTGGAGTTGGCGCTTCATGCACAAGTGAATCATATAAAGGTGAAAGGTGATTTCGACCTCATAATAAAAAAAGTCAATGGGGATTATGCCATAAAAAATAAGAGTTAATCCCTTTATATGATTACATCAGAGAGTTAATGGCGAAATTTCCTACAAGAACCAAAATTTTCTTATGTCCTGAGATCACAAAATGCCCAACCTATTGCACTGGATAATATTGCCATAGCTCTGGCAGATCCAAATCCAGAAGATACAATCATCAGTATTGCCCACCGTCTTACAATTTCACCTTATGTTCCAACCAAAACAGAGGAAATAAAATAAATTAGTCCCATTTCATTAACCATATGGTCATACTATAGGATGGATGTCACATATCAGGGAATACCTTCAAAATGGAACACTTCCACCTGAAAGAGCCGGGAAAGAACAAGTCCAGAGACGTGTTGTCAATTTTACTCTTTATGACAACCTAGATCACCTAGATAAAATTATCTACAAAAGAGGTTTGACAGAGTTCTCTTCAGATGCATTGATGGTGAGGATACAATAGCTGTCATGAAAGAAGTACATGCAGGAGTCTGTGGTGCCCATCAGTCTGGACATAAACTATCTGATCAAATTCAAAGGCTTGGATACTTTTGGCCTTCAATGATATAAGATTTTGTTGATTTCACATAGAAGTTTCATTCTTTACAAGTACATGCCAACTTCATTCATCAACCTCTTGAGTTTCTTCATACAGGTTAATACTCATGGACATTTTCCACATGGGGAATGGATGTGGTGGGTCCTTACCCTTCAGCTACAGCCAAACAGTTTAAGTATATTTTTACTGCTACCGACTTCTTTTTCAAATGGTTAGAGTAAATACCACTCAAGGAAGTTATTTCTAAAAGAATTGTTAGCTTCATCATGTCTAAAATCAAAACCAAATTTTGTTTCCCTCATACCATAGTGACAGAAAATGTCACCAACTTCCTTTAATCTGAGGTAAAGATGTTCTATCAAGAATACAACATCAAATCCAATCATTCATCTCAGTATCATGCAGCAACCAATGGCCAGATAGAAACCTTCAACAAGACTCTTTCAAACATACTGCAAAAGATGGTGGAAAAAGAAAATAAATCATGGCCTAACAAGATCATTCATGCTTTATGGGCTTATCGGACCACTACGTGCACTACAACGCGGTCAACTCCATATTCATTGGTATATGGAATGGAAGTAGTCTTTCCCATTGAAGTTCAATTACGTTCTCTCATAGTAGCCATTTGTGATCAGTCATCTACAGATGAACATTCTCAAAAGCGATTGGATGAATTGGAATGGTTAGATGAGAAAAGACAGTGTACCCTTCATCACTTGGATGTATATCAGAATCGAATAGCACAAGCTTCCAACAAAAAAGTTCGTCTTAGTTCATTCATTTAGGGAAAATTGGTATTGGTTCTAAGAACTCCAATGATACCAGGAAAGAAACCACCCTGGCTTGAGCCAAAATGGGAAGGACCTTACTCAATACATAAGGTCTACTCCAATGGAGCTTATTCATTAATATCAATGGATGGAGAACTCATCACTACTCCAACCAATTCCAGATTTCAGAAGAATTATTTTGTATAAACACAAAATACATCAGTTGCGGTCCATTCATATGACCTTAAACTATTTTCATTTCTTTTTTCCAACATGACATTTAACTATTTTTCCCTTTTCATCCAACATGATGTTAAATGTGAAAAAGTTCCCAATACGTCATATATGACGTTAAACTGTATTTTGCCCTTACTGCATGAAATTAAACTACACTCTCTCCCTTTCGTCCAACATGAAGTTAAACTGTATTTTCCCCATCGTCTTAGATACCGGACGCTAAACTGTACAACAACCTTATTGTACAATATGACGCAAAACTGTGTTCATGTCTAACATGACGTTAAACTGTGTCCCTATATTCGTCCTAGCTACATGACGCTATACTGTACAGAAGTCCCTTAATACGTCCTACATGTCATTAAACTGTGCATTGTTAGGGTTTTTTTTATAACTCTTGTTTCTCACATAGAGTATGAATCACATGAGGTTAGAGTAAACATCAACCATAACACCCTCTCTGGGATGCTAACCATGCATAGGTCCTGTCATCATTTTTTAGGTCGTTATCCTAAAAACAACTTGATCTACAATTCATTAATTAATTGAAGTACATGGACTTTGATCCTTGACTTCTAGGCTAGGTACGTAGGAAAACTCCTGATGTTCAAGCCAAAAACCAATCTCTTCACATTGGTTCACCTTTGTCCTTGATATATGACTTTAAACTGTACATCACTTTTGTCCTGTATGAAAAAAAATTACAACATTATTTGATACCCTCACCTAAGAGGGAATCATTATTTACATTGATCTCCAATCATGTTATATTTCAAACCATAATTAGACTAAATTCCCCTTTCACACTTTACTTGTATGAACCAAATCTGTATATAGGATATTTCAAGAACTACATGCGGCTTGATTCCCATCCTTATGGGATACTTAGGAACATTTGAGTGTCCCTCGAACCCAACCCCATGTCTTTGGGCCTAACCCCAAATTCTACTTTCAGTCCCCTGGCTAAAAAGTCCCCTTATGAAAACACACACTGTGTACTCCTTATAATGGTCCGAGATCTATGACCCTAAACTAAGACTTCCTATACTATCATCCTTCATGATGTTAAAATGTATGTCATGAACTATGTATGGATTGATTCCCATACATATGGGATACGTAGTGAAGTCTAACATTTCAATTCAGGACCCAACCACAACATGATTATGGTTAGCATTGATATGTGTATCTCAACATACATTGGACAATACCTATTTTCATGTGTCATACTCCTAACCTTAAATAATTCAAGATCTCCAAAACCCTTTTCTTGACTTTGGTCACAAAATGTCCAATTTCTGAGAGTGCTTTTTCATATCTATGCAGCACGTTCCCTTAGGCGGCCTTTCATAAGTAGTCTACATAACAGACTTGTCCGCCAAAAGAGGTTATTATTTGAGTATTCAGCGAATTCCCTTAGGCGGACCTGCATAATTTAACCCCCTAACAGGTTTGTTAAATAATGGTAACTTCATTCTTGGGAAGAAAACCTCTTTTGTCCTTAGTTGTCTTAACGACAATATGTAGGGATCCACAAAAATAACCATCCTTAACATATTTGTCCCATGTTCTTTTTCATGATATGAAAGTAATCAAGTCTATGGTTTATATTTCTCTTCCCTATACTTGGGTCATACCCTCGTAGGAGTGACATTCATCCTATTCTTATACAATCTTGTTTGGAAATATCTTCTCCATATTCATGTACCTCTCTTCATATAGCAAACTCTCTGCTTTTCAAAATTTCAATCTCTATAAACTTCCACTGGATTTTTAACAGTAGAAAAGAAAATTTCTGAGAGTTCTTTTTCCTGACTATGCAGCACATGCCCTTAGGCGGCCTTGCATAAGTAGTATACATAACATACCTGTTAGCCAAAAGATGATATTATTTGACTATGCAGCCAATGCCCTTAAGCGGACCTACATAACTCAACCCCTTAACAGGTTGGTTAAATAATGGTAACATCATTATTGGGAACTACTTCTTCAAATACCTTTAATCCCTTTTTCATGTCATCCCTCAGATTCAAAGTTTCCTAAGTCATAGTTTACATGTTTTCCTTCATACTAGACTGTGGTAATATGTTTTCAGATAAATTGTCAAGGAATTGAGTCAATTTTAATCCATTTAGTCAAAGCTATTTTGACCGTAAACATTAACCTTTTTATGTCCAATGTGCATGACTTTAAACTTCCCACAAAAGCTAATGGAACTCTGAATAAAAGTCAAGTTCCAGCTCACTAAACATACAGTTTTTATGATTTAGGTAATATTGAGAAATGAAAAGATTCAACGTTTGTAGAGTTATTTATAGTAATCCCAGCCAAAAAATCAATCTATGCTTACTAGGCCAATTGGATTAGGTAAAATTTAAATCAGGTAGGGAGAAAAAGAAGGTAGAAATGATTGAAGATGAAAGTGTTTTTTATTTGATGCAGAAGAGTTAGAAGGACATCCACAGATTAGATTCTCTTCTCTTTTCCATGAATTACAAAAGGCTGTCAACATAAATCTTAATTTGATTTATAGCATCCCGAGCTTCATTAGAATCCACTTGAAGCTCATGCACTCAACCATCTCCACTCTTTTCAGTTGATGGAGTGATTTCTTGGCATCTGTAATGGATTTCACACCATTTGTCTGAACTCCTTCCAGTGAATTATTGAGCTGGTCAAGTTCCCATGTAACATCATCTAAATGTTGCTGAAGGTGCATCTGCTGGACGAATTTATCTTTGATCTTATTCTTTAGCTCCTTCAACTTGGCAGCATAATCAGCCTCATCTTGGGATACCACAACCACAAATTCACTAATATTGGCTGACAACCTCACCCTGGTCAAATTTTGACCGTATTTCTGCTCCTGCTCGCTCCTTAAGATGACCTATTTCACCGTGGAATGGATCTTTTGATATCCAATACTGCCAAGTCCCAACAAGACGAACATGGATGACAGCCAGAGAATCTTCGATGACAACTCTTCTAGAGGAAATTCAGATATTATTTTCCATATGTTCTGTGATGCCTTGTGTCGTGAAAATTGGAGCGCCTTTTGTATTTCTGGGTCTGATTTGGCATCACTATCACATGGGGGAATATAATCCCGGATTAATGCACTTAGGGATGTGACTTGCTATGCTCCTTCCCCCCTTACCCATGTTACTTCACTTTCTATTCCCATTGAGGTGGAGGATGAGGCTTCCCCTCCAGATCTAGCCACTGAAATTGATGGCCCTTCATAATCAATTGAAATCATTATTTAGTTTCAAAGGGTAAAAAAAGATGATTGGATATCTTAAAAATTAAGTACAATCGAAAAAATTGATATCCCTTACCCAACGATAGATCAGAAACTTGAGAAGGCTCCTCTCCATCTTTCCTAGCATTGACATAATTTTCAGGACGAGTTTGAGGAATCTCTACTGGGTTCAGCTCCATATGCGCTAATGTCTATGCTATAGTAGGGTTTTCTGTACCCCCTTCAGGCACTGGCAGTTTAGCAACATGCTTAGATAGAACTGCACATTTCAACTGATCATGATCAGAGATGTAATAAGAATTTATTTTTAACAAGACGAAGGATAACACTCACGTCCATAATCTTCTAAATTACATGGTAATTTAACATGATCTAAAAAATATTCAAAATATGCGCCAAGTTCCATCATTTCATCCAATGTTATCTCAGAATCCTGGATAATATCACCAGTGGGAGCATTCGATATGTATTTTTGGTGACCTTCATCCTACAGCCTCTGGCCCTGGAAAAGTTCTTCAATTAAAATTGCGGCATCAGTTGCAATGGCCACCAAAATCTCTAGTGCAGGGGTTGAACCTAACGTATCACAAAATGGAAGTCATTTGATGTTTCATTCAACATTATATGAAGCATTTTTAGGTTACCAGAAGCAGGATCTTCTCTCCTTTCAGTAGTAGTAGGGGTGATACTGGGAACAGATGTTGGCCCTTCTTTAGAAGCAACCAAGTTAACTTGAATTTGCGATTGTTCACCAGCACCCCATGTTGTCCTCATAGGAGGGTCAGTCCTTCCCCTAAAAGGTGAAATTGAAGAATCCCCTGAAATCCTAAGAATTATGATCAACCATTTCATGGGTTAAGACTCATGATTATATGAAGGACTTACCACTACTGATGAAGCGTTTGGTTGTGGACTTCTTCCTTCGATGCCTTTTTCTCTTTAGTTTTTTGGGAGTTTTGACAGTCTCCTTTATAGGTACATTAATTGGATAATGGAAAGAAATTTCCAACTCGTAATCCATGGCTTGGTGACCTGGAGATATCTCGCCCAACTTGTGAGGAGATTCATTAGCCCCAATGGCAGTACCACCAGGAGTATACTATGGTGAAGGAACCTCAGCAGTTCCTTTCTTTGCAAGCTATAGGATGAAAAGAATAATTTCCTTGAGTAAAAAATCTTTAACTGGAATGAAGTTAGAAATAAAATAAGGAATGGGACTTACATCTTTAGGAGCCACATAATCGTGCCACTATTCATCTCCGGAACCACCAGTCCCCTTAGTGGTGCCCCGATGAGTGGCTTTAAAACCAGTATGGTTATCATAATGACCAAGATATTTATATATAACGTATCTAATGGTACCATTGACTAAGAATCTATAAAAAAATACTGATGATTCCTTATCGATGAAGAAATGTGAATACATATAAAAGATTCTCTAAATCTCCTACATACTAATCATTGATTGTTAGATCTAAAGGAAAGCTCATTTTCATACTTGGTAATTTAATATGGGTTCATGAACATAACTTAAATCTAAAAAGAGAATCCCAATGTAGACAATAATTCCCCTCAAAAAGGTTTGATGAGTCCGAACTCCCATCCTCTCGATCAATGAAAATTCTTAGGACTTATCAGTTCACAACTAATGAGCACATACCTTTGGAAAGTAGGTCCAAATGGATATAGAATCATTGGACGTTTTTGGTTCTACGAACAATCCCATTAGAACTGCTTGGAATGTTTGAACCATAAATTATCAAGGTCATTCCCCATTTCCAGAGGAAACAATGTCCTCAAAGGAACCATATTTATTATTAGGGATTATATATTCATAAATGTTTCAATTTATGATAAGTCGTTTTGTAGTTTGGAATTATTCATTATGATTAATAACCTAATCTAGTGTATTCTATTGTTTAGAAATGGAACCTAGTGGAAGAAATGGAAATCTTATCAACACACATAATCCAGGTAAAGATTGAACTACTATGCAAGATAATAATAGTAGAGGCAGTGATACAACTTGTACAGAATTGCTTATTACCATACTGGGACAATTGACTCGGGTTATGAATAATAACCTTACCCGTATGGAGCATCTTGATACACAATGCATAGGATCAATGTTAGACTACTTCATGAAAAATTATCCTCCATCATTCAATGGGATTAAAAATCCTTTTGTAGCTAAAATGTGGATAAGTTACATAGAGAAAATATTTTATGCTTTGGTATGTAACAAATGGTAAATTCTTGTCATTGAAGTATATCGTCTCTTAGAAGAAGCAGAACAATGGTGGTCATTAATTCAAAACACAAAGGATGATGAAGAAGTTGGAATATGGAATAGAATGAGTTTAAAATTATTTTTTCTAGATAAATAATTTCCTCATGAATAGAGAGCTGATATGGAAAGAAAATTTCTAAGCCTAAGGAAAATTTATGATGGGAATGTTCCAAAGTATGAGGATAACATCACAATGTTATTAAGGCATGATGTAGACTATATACACAACATAAGAAGTATGATTGATCGATTATTTGATGGATTAAAACTTTTCCTCTTACAAGAACATGTCTCACAAACATTCTCATCATACGAAGATATAGTCTCGTGTACTATTAAGATAGAAAATGAATTCTCTAAGTCTCATGACATTATATTAAAGAACAATAAGAAGAGAATGGTGAAGAAAGAGACAAATAAAGAATAAATGGGAATGAAGGATTTTCACTTATGTTATAATTGTGGGAAGAAACAACCTAGTACTTTCCTAAAAGGAATGGGAGTTTATTACAAATGTTAAGAAAAAGGTCACCGGGATTGTGATTGTAAGGGAAAGAATGAATCTGTGCAATGTTATAGTTTTAATGATATTGTAAATTATGCAAAAAAAATTCCACAGTGTCAAGGAAATATGTCTCAGAAAAAGAAAATGGATCAATGTCAAGATTATTATGTTACTATAGTCAAAGTGGAATAATTAATGTATTTGTGTTTTAGGATTCATTAATTATATTATGGTTATAAGAAGAATTTGATATATATAAGGATTTTACTGTAGTAATTTTTTGTTTTCATTAAGTTTTTAATATGATGAAGGTAACCATAGATTATTTATGTGACAATAATATCATCTTTAAGTTGTTAGGGGAATCTGATTTTACAATTGATTTTGGAAATTTAGAGACTTTGTAGACTGAGATTGGACAGAATTATTTTGGATAACACTACTGTTTGGGATATATTAAGTTGATCATTGGATACTATTGTTTCAGATTGTTTTTGTTATGTTATAATACTATTGTTTTAGAAAATGTAAAACGTACAGGTCTGTCGATAACCCATCCTGTCAGACAAAGCTGTAGGAATCGAACCCACAACCGATGTGCGATAAGGATTTATAGCCTACCAGCAGACTACAAGATTTCCCTAGTTATTATGAAATATTATTATTTATTTAAATTTTATATGTTTATGTATGGAGCCTTAAAAGATTGAGATAAGTAGATTTTTTTTGAGTTTTATCTTTTGAAGAGAAGGATAAGTTTTTGGTAGGAATTTGTTAAAGGATGAAACTCTACTTGTAAATTATGTATGGTTCTTTATGTTCTTAGTGTTCAAATTAAATTAATTCTGCAACACTAGGTAAAGGATCATAAAACCAAAAACAATTTTCAAGTTCTTTATTTTGTGATGAATCAAATGGTCCCCTAGATCATCGCGGATTTATAGCATTATTGTTGTTAACATTCTCCTAAAAATATTCTCTATCACTCTAAAAAAGAACATGATGTTTTTTTCTCATCCATATCTATGTTTTCCTACATGTAACCCTAGTATGTGTTATTTCACGTAACCTTCATACCAACCTTTCATTATTTTAAAATAGAGGCCTCATTAATCAATTTTTCGATGTGGGATTTCAACTAAGATATTTCGAAATTCCCAATCAATAGTTTTCAAAACGGAAATTATATTGTGAGGATATAATTTATTAAAGGAGGGTATAATGTAACTCCCTAATATTCCACGACATACTTCCTTTTTAAATAATTCAATAGCGTGCGATGTACGCAACACCGAGTTCAAACACACCGTGAACTATCAAACTAGCTATTTAAGAAGCGTTTATGAAAAATATAAACAAAAAATTTCAATTTTATACATCTCATATAATTTTACAATTCATATTTTCTGTTTCTTATACATATAATGAGGAAAAATTCAATTTTTTATAATAAAAGTATTATTTTTAAAAAATGCAGGGTTACCACCATTTAATGACGAATCCTTTTTATATAAAATATTTGAAAATTTTATATATTTAATTTGATAAAATTATATTCTTTTTTATAATCAGGGCATAAAAATTTAGTTTGGATTAATGTTTGGTAATTTTTTGATAACTTTCATATATTGATGAATAGTGAAAAATACTAAATTTTAATTGAAAACAACTTTTTTTAATCAAAATAATTTATAGTGTTAAATTATAAATCCGATTGGTTTTAATGTATAATTAGATTATATTTTTATTATTTAATATAATTTAGGACATTATATGTTTTTTACATTTAACATGGACATTAACAAATGTCAATCGTTGGATAGTTTTTACTTTTTAAAAAATCATTTTTTGGTTTTGACAGCACAAATTAATTTTAAATTAATTTGTCACAACATATTGTTTTGATTTTTTAAAAATGGATTCCATATTTGGAATCATAAGGTCCAAATTTTTTAAATATTTACCTTTTAATTTTTTGGTATTATATATAGTAACATCAGTAATTAGTTTATTTACCATGGCTAAAAGCTAAATCTGGTAAATACACAAATAATATTATAATAATATTAAACTACACTAACACCTGTCTTAATTCTATTTTATGAGATATTATGGACCATTAAATTCCTTGTGTAGAATTTGGGGACCCCATGTATCCACTTGGGTGTGAAAATGACATTTTATAAAAAATAATTTAATGTATTGAAAAATATAACATAAACATATATCTTTTACAAAATTGTTTTATATGGGGTAATATAATTGATCTCTTCAAAAATAAATATCCATCATAAATATAAATATCTTTTCTACATCATCTTATTTTATTTTTAATTTTTAGGCCTTCAATAATTTAATTTATTTATGACACAATAATGATGTATTATTTTCATTATTAATGAAGGAATCAAATAAATGATTTTATAAATATTGAAATAAAAATAATTTGAATGATTTTATACCATAAACTAATTTAATGGATGAAATTAAAATATTATGAATGAGTTAGTTCCTTTGGTTCAATGGAATCACATTTTTATGACATAAAAAAATACTAAATAGTGTCAAAATTGACATAAATTAGTTTTTAAAACGAATACTATTTCATTAAATGATATAAAAATCCTAAAAATTTAATGTTTTGATAAGTAACATGGTTACTTATAAAATTGTCATGAATGATCCACTTTAGTCTCTTTTGGATATTTATAGTAATGATATTAACCATGTAGTATAAACATACAAGAGGTCATGGTAAGAGTTAAACTGTTTAACTAAGGGCTATTCCGAAAAGGTAAGGATACTTTTATGACCTAAACATTTTTAAAACCTATTGGATGATATTATTATGTCTCATAAACATATTCTACTAGAAATCAATCAATTTTGATCAATTATAAACTAAAAATGAATTTTTGATAAATTAATATTTCAAGCTTTTCCTAAAGTGCCTCTCACCTCTCTTACTAATGGAAACCTCGCTTTCTCATTAATTCACATCTCCAAATCCATATTTTATCAAAAACAACATACCAGAATCTCCTCCCAACGTCCCTCACTTCATCCTAGAGGAAAAATGTTTGGAATAAATCCATCATAAGGATTACTTTTATGCAAATCAAAAGGAGACACCCGAAAAAAAGGTAATAATTTTATCCCTTCTTTCAAAGTTCATTTTTTCTTATACTTCCTCTTACTAAGATATTACCATAATAAAAGAATAACTCAAGAATATAATAAATTATAATATGTTTTTATGATTATGGGACAATTGTATAACTCTTTTTACTCATCCAATAAAAAAACAGTACCACCTTGTGTGCGTACGTATGGCTTACCATCTCCACGTTATGGCGTAAATTGTTTTTCAGGTACACATTATTTATATGGGAATAAATATGAATATAATAGACTTTAATAATAAATATTAAAATTTATTTCTTCATTAAAATTCTCATTCCATCCAATTCCATAGCATTTAATCAATAAAGGAATGGTATCATCGCTCGGGCGTACATATGACCTACCGTCTCTACGACTCGATGAAATTAATTCTCCACTTTAACCATCCGTGAATGATTGTAAAAAATATAGTATTCATAATTATAATGTACATGACATAATAATTCTATGGGAATGATATATATCTATATGTACATATATTTCATTCACTTACTTCCATTCAATATGATATGGAAATAGAAACAACGTTCATGTGTACATATGACCTACCGACTACATGAATGGTGTATTCCATTTTTTATATCTATATATTATATATATTTATATTATGAATATATATGATATATAAACCATCTTATACATTCTAGAAGTGTGTAAATCATGACTTATTTAATATGATCAAGAATAAAAAGTAAAAAAACGTAAGATAAAAAAAGCAATATTACCCGAAATGTTGCATTAACATGGAATTATTAATAAATGGGTAATATAATGTAATAAAATAATCATATATGATATCATAAATATTATTATGATTCTGATATAAATTAATAACATTTTTTAAAACATTAAACAAGAGTTTCATAGTCGTACAGAGAGTATCAGACTTAAGGTAAGGGTAAATTCCTCAATCTCATTATTATCCAAGATTGTTTATGTGTAAGTATTTATTGGGAAATATATATAATCAATGTCCATGTTTCATAAAAACGTTTTCAAAAGGATTATTTTATGGTTTTATGGAAGGGTATCTATAACTATATCATCATTTTAAATGATTTATTTATTTATTTTTGTACATGTATTTAATTAATTTCCATGTTTTCAAAATGTTTTTCAGGATTTATTTATCTGGCCATGATTGTTTTAAAATGATAATTCCTTTAAATAGTTTCAAATTTTTATGGGACACTTTTATTCAATAATATATTTTAAATGAATTCCTTTATAAATTGTGTGACTTTTAAATGATTTCATGAAAAAAGGGATATTTCCCTCAAAGAGTTTTGCTGATCATTTTCAACAATGTCAACATTCTTTACTTTATATTATTCTTTATTGAGGTTGATTTATTATAATAAAATATTCGAGAATGTATTGAATGAGTTATGATATGTTTGGCTGTGGATGAGAGAATTTTTATACCATTCACTGTTTATGGTTAAAGTGTTATCATTTGATATTCTAGTTTTAATATGAATGTTTATGTTATGTTTCTCCATTTTAATATGAGGAATGATTTTAACATAGTAAGTGATGGATGGGGCCTAATATAGCCCCTTGACGCATTAGTATTTCTCATGAGACAACTAGGGTCTTGGGACAAGGCCTTGAAAGAATATTTGATAATGGTCTTAGTATTAGGCCTTGAAGAAGTAGGAATTATGTCCGACATTATGCATTCCGTCATTATGAAATTAGTTATTACATATTATTATCTAACTAGTAGAATTTTCATGGGAATGATTATATGCTAATGTTTGATTTATTTTTGTAATATTATGTTCATTTTTATTGTTTAAAAGGATGATGTTTTTATTAAACATCTTTCCTTAAATGTGTATAGCTATTACTGAATTAATTAGCCTTACCAATAATCTGAGCTCACCCCTTTCTTATGTTCTATTTTACTAGGAGTTCAAGAAGTGTAATATGATTGATATATAGTGTTATGATAGGTGAAAATGGTTTTCTCAATGGATTATTTATGTTGTGTTTTGTGTTATAAAGTGTAATGTAATGTTCATGTATGTATTCTATTTCCAAGACGGCTAATCTGATCGGTCCTTTAGGACATTATTTCTTTTAATCATGAAAATGTATTAAAATAATGCACCAGCTCCGTGATTCTAGGATCGAGGAGTTACAATTGGTATAAGTGGAATTTTAGAAACATCCTTTGGCATAGATTTAGAAAACATAGATTTGAGATCATAACGTTAGGATAGATTTTGAGGATAACTATTCAAGAGAATACTCGAATTTTAAAATAGGGATTATGTGGGTATTACTATAAAATTTATCGATATCTAGATACTAAATTGGATGTTGTTCTAGTACAAATGTACCAAAGGCTGAAAACTCTGAAAGGGTGTTACTAGCTTGACTTAGGATAACCAGGTACATGACAACACGCCTTACTGCACACTTGGTTTAACACTCCTAGGGGATATTCTTAGCATAATTCATATTTTCTTTAAACCCCATTATGAAGTATTTATGAGTATATATGTCCTCAATGGAACTATATTTATGATTCTGGATTAGACATGCATAAATATTTCAATTTATGTTATTTACATTACTAGTTTGGAATTATTCATTATGATTCATAACCTAATCTAGTGTATGCCATTGTTTAGAAGTGGATCTTATTGGGAGAAATGGAAATTGTATCAATGCATGTAATCCATTTATGAATTTCTCTCTTATAGAAGATAATTATAGTGGAGCCAGTGAGATAACTAGTACTGAACATCTTATAACCATATTGGGACACCTGAATCCGGTAATCTATAATAACCTTACCCGTATAGAGAATCCTAATCCACAATGCAGACGATCAATGTTAGACCACTTCATGAGACAAAATCCTTAAACATTAAATATAAATAACAATCCTTTTATAGCTGAGCAGTTGATAAGTTTCATGGAGAAAATATTTCTCGCATTGGGATGTAACAAAAGGGAAAATATTTTCAAGGCAGTTTATCATCTCTCAGGAGATTCAGATCAATGGTTTTAATTAATTTAGAACACACAAGATGATGAAGTTAAAAATATGTAATGGATGGATTTTAGAGAAATTTTCCAAGATAAATACTTTCCTCATGAACGACAAGATGATATGGAAAGAAAATTTATAAGCCTGAGGAAAAAGAAGGATAACAATGGTGCAAATTATGATGCTATCATTACAAGGTTTTAAAGGCATGCTACATACTAAATACGTAACCCATGAAGTATGACTGGTCTATTATTTTATGGGTTAAGACCTTTCCGCCGATGGGCATATGTCTCCCAATCTTTCTCATCATCGAAGATATCGTCTCGTGTGCTATAAAGACTGAAAATTAATTATTTAAGTCTTATGACATTAAATGTAAGAAAGATAAGAAGAAAATGGTGGATCAAGAGACAGATAAAGATAACAAGGGAAATAAGGATTTTCATTTATTTGATAATTATGGGAAAAACACCATGGTACTTGCCTAAAATAAATGAGAGTTTGTCACAAATGTGGAGAAAAATGGTCACCAGGATCATGATTGTAAGGGAATGAAAGAAGCTGTGTAGTGTTATAGTTGTGTTGATATGGGACATTGTTCAAACGATTTTACAAAGCATCAAGGAAATATAGCCCATAAAATGAAAATGGATCAAGGTCAAGCCTATAGTGTTACTAAACTAAAAGTGGAATAATTAATGTATTTGTGAATTCAGATTCAAGAATTATATTCTGGTTAGAAGAAGAATGTGATATATATATATAGGGATTGTACTAGAGTACTTTTTGTTTTCATTATGGGTTTAATATGATAAATGTAATCAAATATTCATTATGGGACAATAAAAGTAGCATTATGGTGTTAGGGGTATTTTATGTCACAATTGATTTTGGAAATTTAGAGACCTTTTAGACTAAGATTGAAAATATATATTCTGGATAACTCTAAAGAATTGGATGGATTAAGACGAACATTTTATAGTATTGTTTAATATTATTTTTGTAATGTTATAATACCATAGTTTTAAAAAAAGGACAACCTACAGGTCGGCCGATAACTCATCGCGTCGGACAACGGTACCAGAATCAAACCCCCAATCAATGTGTGATAATGATATTTCACCTACCAATAGCCTACATGAATTACTTGGTTATTATAAAATATTATTCTTCATTTTAATGGTATATGTTATTGTTTGGAACCTTATAAGATTGAGAAAAATAGAATATTTTTCTGAGTTTTAACTTTGGAATATAAATATGAGTTCATGGAAGGAATTAGATAAAGTATAAAACTATACTTGTAAATTAAGTATTCTTCCTTATTTTCTTAGTCTATAAATTAAATTAATTAAACAACACTATGTAAACGATCATAAAACCAAAAAAAATTCCTAGTGCTTTCTTTTACGATGAATCTAATGGCCACTTAGATCATTGCATATTTATGGCTTTATTGGTGTATAGATTCTCCTCATAATATTATTTGTCAATCACAATCAGAATATGATGGTTATTTTTCTCATCCAATCTGTTATTTTCTACTTGAAACCCCAGTATGTTTTATTTCCTCTAACCTTCATACCTACCTTTATTTTTTTTAAATAGTGGTCTCATTAATCCCTTTTTCCATCTGGGATCTCAACTAAGATATTTTAAAAATACAAACCCCTAGTTTTCATACCAAATTATAAATTTCTAGGATTCAATTTAGTAATGTATGGGGTAATTTGATACCCCAAGCTTCCATGGTATGCTTCATTTCTAAATAATTCAATAGCTTGCGATGTACGGAACACCGAGTTCAAGCGCACCACAACCATTCAAGCTAGCCATATAAGAAGAGGTTATGAATATTATTAACAAAATTGTGAATTTTATATATCCCATTTAATTTTAAAATTCAAATTTTGTGTTTATTAGACATAATATGAGTGAAAATTCAATATTTCAGAATAAAAGAAGTATTTTTCAAAAATGCAGTTTTTCCACCTTTTAATGACGAACCCTTTTTAATCCAATATTTGACATTTTTATATGTTAAATTTGATGAAATTAAATTATTCCTTATAATATGGATATAATAATTTAGTTCTTATAATTTTTTTGGTAATTTTCTGATAACGTTCTAATTTTGACGAATAGTGAAAAATACTAAATTTTAATTGAAAACAACTTTTTTAATAAAAAACATTGTAATGTTAAATTATTAATATAATTGGTTTTAAAATATAATTAGATTATATTTTTATCATTTAATATTATTTAATCCAATATCATTATTTTGATAAATATATTCGACATAACCACATGCCAATCTTTTGATAGTTTTTACATCTTAAAAACCCGCTTTTTGGTTTTGACAACAAGAATTAATTTGTAATTAATTTATGCCCACTCTGTGTTTTAAATATGTAAAAATGGATTCCATATTTGGAATCAGAAAGTAAAAATTGTTTTAAAAGGTACCTTTTAATTTTTGGACATTATAAATTGTAACATTAGTAGTTATTTCATTTACCGTGGTTAAAGGGTAAATATGGTAAATAAGAGTACAAAAATAATATTATAATAAAATTAAACTACCCTAAACCATGTCCTAATACTATTGTAAGTGATATGGTTGACCATGGGATTCCTTGTGATGATTTTGGGGACCCCATGGAGCCACTCGAGTGTGAAAATGTTATTTTATAAGAAATAATTTGAAGTATAGAAAAATATAACATAAACATCTATCTTTCACTAATTTTTTTATACAGGGATATATAATTGATCTCATAGACAATAAATATTCATTATAAGTATAAAAATATTTCATACATCATGGTATTTTATTTTTAAATATCATAAATTAAATAATTTAATTTCATTATGACATAATAATGATGCAGTTTTTTTACTTATTAATAAAGAAATCAAATAAATATAATTTGAAATATTTTATTTCATAAAATAATTTTATGGATTCAATTTAAATATGAGTTATGAGTTAATTATTTTTGTTCAATGGAATCAATTTGTTAGGACATTAAAAAAAATTATTCCTAAATAGTTTCAAAATTCACATAAATGTGTTTTAAAAAAACACTATTTTATTAAATGATATAATAATCCTAAAAATATAATTTTTCGTCAAATAAAATGGATACTGATAAAAATTTCATAAATGATCCGCTTTAGTCTCTCTTGGGATTTTATAGTAATGATATTAACCATGTAGTATAAATATACAAGAGGATATGGTAAGAGTTAAACTGTTTAACTAAGGGTTAATCCAAAAAGACAAGGGTACTTTTATGGCCTAAACATGTATAAAACCTATTTTTTGTGAGTAATGATACTCATAATCATATTATTATCGAAATAAATAAATTTTGACTTATTATATACTGAAAATTATTTTTTAATAAATTAATATCTAAAGCTTTTCCTAAAGTCCCTCTCACCTCTCTTATAAAAGGGATCCTCGATTTCTATTTAATTAATATATCCAAAGCCCTTTTCTCTACCAAAACCTGCCAAAATATTAACCCAACATCCCTTCCTTCATCCTAGAGGAAAAAAAATGGTCAGAAGGTGAACATAAAGAGTCCTTTTGTGCAAATAAAAAGAAGACACTTGGAATAGAGGTAATCATTTTATCCCTTCTTTAAAAGTTAATTCTTTATTCTACTTCCTCATACTAAATTGTTACCATAATAAAATAATTACTCTTGAATATAATATATTATGAGATATTGTTATTATTATGGGAGAATCATATTCCTCTTTTTACCCATACTATAAAAAAAATACCTCCATGTGTGCATACGACTTACCATCTCCACATCGTGGTGTAAATGGGTTTTCAGGTATATATTATTTATATGGGTATAAAATGAATATAATGGACTTACATAATAAATATAACAGGATATTTATTTTTAAAATTCATATTCCATCCAATTCTATACCATTTAATCCTTAAAGGAACGATATTGTCTCTCGTGCGTACGTACGACCTACCGTCTCCACGACATGATGCAATTCATTATCCACAGTAACCGTCCAAGAATGATTATAAAAAGTATGTTATTCATAATTATAAATTTTTTACAAAATAATTCAACATGAATGATATATATATGTATGTACATATAGTTCATTCACTTACATTCATTCAATACGATATGAAAACAGAAACAATTTTCATGTGTCTCTACAACCTACTGACTACATGAACGGTGTATTCCATTTAATATGCATATATATATTACATATATTTATATTATGAATATATATGATATATAGATAAAATCATAAATTCTGGAAGTAGGTAAACCATGATCTATATGATATGATCAAGAAGAAAAAGTCAAAACAAGTACGATAAACAAAGAGATATTACCTGAAATGTTGCATTAACATGGAATTGTTAATAAATGGGTAATATAAAGTAATAAAATAATAATATATGATATCATAAATATTATTATTATTATTATATATGTTAATAATATGTTTCAATACATTATACAAGAGTTTCAGAGTCTTATAGAGAGTATCAAACTTCAGGTAAGGGTTAATTTCTCAATCTCATTATTATATGAGATTGTTTATGTGCAAGTATTTATTGAAATACATTTATCAGCCTTGTCCATGTTTCATAAAAATGTTTCCAAAAGAAATATTTTGAGGATTTATGGAAGGTTATATTTAACTAGATCATCATTTTAATTGTTTTTATGATTTAACTTTCTAAATCTATTTAATTAATTTCCATGTTTTCCAAATGATTTTAATGATTTATTTATATCAACATCATTGTTTCAAAATGATAATTCCTTTCAAATTTAAAAGTGTTATGGGAAACTCTGATTCAAAAATATATTTTAAATGAATTCCATTATAAATTTTGTGACTTTTAAATGATATTATGAAAAAAATGATATTTTTCTTAAAGAGTTTTATTCATCAATTTCAACTATGTCAACATACTTTACTGGATATTATTCTTTATTGAGGTTGATTTTTTATAATAAAATCTTACCTATTGTATTGAATGAGTTATAATATGTTTTAATGTGGATGTAATATTTCTATTACATTCATGGTTTATGGATAAATTATTTACATTTGGCATTCTAGTTTTAATACAAATGTTTATGTTATGTTTTACCCTTTTCATATGAGGAATTAATTGGATTTAGTAGGTGATGGGTGAGGGCCTCTATAGCCCCTCGATGCATCAGTATGTCTCATGAGAAAAGCTAGTGTCTCAGCACAATGCCTCAAAAGAATATTTGTGAATGGTCTTGGCACAAGGCCTTGACGTAGTAGTTATTATGTCCGACATTATGCATTTTCTCATTGTGAAATTAGTTATTACATGTAATTCGCTGACTAGTAAAATGTCCATGTGTATGTTTATTTGCTATTTTTTTTATTTTTTCTATATTATGTTCATATTTATTGTTTAAAAAAATGTTGTTTTTATTATACATCATTCCTTAAAAGTGTATATATTCTGCTTAATTAGATACCCTTATCAAGCATCTTAGCTCACCCATTTATTATGTTTTACTTTCCTAGGATTCCTAAAAGTTTATTACGATTGATATTCAGGGTTAATATATGGGAACAATGGCATTCTAAAAAGACTATTTATGCATTGTTTTATGTTATAATGTGTAATGCAATGTTTATGTATATAATTTATTTTTCAAGACCACTAAACAGATCAGTACTTTGGGAATTGATTCCTTGTAATATTTCCAATGTATTAAAATAATGTACTAGATCAGGGCTTCTATGGTCATGGGGTTATAGTTGGTATTACAGGATGTTTAGAAACAACCTTGGAAATTGATTTCAAAAACTAAGATTATGTATCATAATACTAGGATAGAATTTGAGGAAAAGTATTGAAACGAATCCTTGAATTTTAAAATAGTGATTATGTGGGTATTTCTAGAATCAATTTCTCGATACTAAAACTGAACGTAGTTTTGGTACAGATGTACCTAGGGGTGAAAACTCCAACTAGGTGTTCTGAGCTTGACTCATGGTAACCTGGTACGCGACAACGGGCCTTACTGCACACATGGGTTGACACTCCCAGAGGATATGCTTAGGATAATTCATATTTTCTTTACATACCATTATGAAGGATTTATGAGTATATATGTCCTCAAATTAACCATATTTATGATTATGGATTAGATATGCATAAAATTTTCAATTAATGTTATGTATTTTACTAGTTTGGAATTATTCATTATGATTCATAGCCTAATTTAGTGTATTTAATTATCTAGGAATGGATTATAGTGGATGAAATTTAAATTATGTCAACGCATTTAATCTATGTATGGATTTCCCTCCTATGGAATATAATTATAGTGGAGCCATTGAGAAAACTGGTACTGAATATCTTATAACTGTACTGGGAAAGCTTACTCAGGTAGTGAATAATATCCTTACCCATGTGGAGCATCCTGATCAACAAAGAGAAGTATCAATGTTAAACCGCTTCAGGAGACAACATCCTCCTACATTCAATGGGACTACAAATCCTTTGGTAGCTGAGTAGTGGATAAATTATTTAGAGTAAATATTTCTTTCTTTGGGATGTAATGAAAGGTAAATGCTTTTAATGGAATTTTATCATCTCTCAAGAGATGCAGATCAATGATGGTCATTAATTCAGAACACAAAGTATGATTAATAAGTGAGAAATATGGAATATAGGGAGTTTAATGAACTTTTTCTAGATAAATACCTTCCTCATGAACAACGAGTTGATATGGAAAGTAAATTTCTAAGCCTGAGCCAAAAAAAGAATTATATTGTTGCAAAGTATGATTCCAACTTTACCAGGTTAAGAAGGCATGCTAGAGACAACATTATTAACCCATGAAGTAAGATAGATCGATTATTTGATAGGTTAAAACCTTACATCTAATGGGAATTGGTCTCACAAAATTTCTCATCAGACAAAGATATAGTCTCATGTGCTATCAAGATAGAAAAGGAATTCTCTAAGTCTTATGATAGTAATGTAAAGAATTATAAGAATAGAATGGTGGATCAAGAGATAAATAAAGAGAAAAAGGGAAATAATTATTTTCCCTTATTTTATAATTGTGGGAATAAACACCGTAGTAAATGCCTAAAAGGAATGGTAGTTTGTAATAAAGGTCGAGAAAAAGGTCACCAGGCTTGTGATTGTAAGGGAATGAAATAAATAATGCAAAAATATAATTTTAAAGATATGGGACATTATGAAAATGGTTGTCCAAAGCATCAAAGAAATATAACTAAAAAATGGATCAAGGTTAATCTTATCTTGTTACTACAGTTGAGTGGAATAATTAATGCATTTGGGTTTTTGGATACAAGAATTATATTCTGGTTATAAGAATATGTTGATATATATAATGATTATTCTATAGTGATTTTTGTTTTCATTAAGGTTTTAATATGATAAAGGTAATCATATATTTATTATATGATATTAAGTTCATCATTACACTGTTAGGGGAATCTAATGTTACAATTGATTTTGGAAATTTAGAGACCTTTCAGACCGAGGATGGACAAAAGTATTTTGTAAAACACTAAACGTTGGAATGGGTTAAGTTGAACATTGGATAGTATTGTTTATGATTATTTTTGAAATGTTATAATACTATAGTTTTATAAAAAAGAGAACTTGCAGGTCGGCTGATAACATGTCGCGTCGGACAATGCTCTGGGAATCGAACCCACAATCGATGTGCGACATGGCTTTATCACCTACCACCAACCTATAGTATGTCCCTCCATATTATATATCAGTTTTCTTCATTTAAATGGTATATGTTTATGTTTGTAACCTTATACGATTGGTATAAAAAGAATAATTTTTTTGAGTTTTTTCTTTTGAATAGAAAGATGAGTTTGTGGTAGTAATTAGTTAAAGGGTGAAAATATACATGTATATTAAGTATGCTTCCTTGTGTTGTTAGTCTCTGAATTAAATTAATTCAACAACACTATGCAAATGATCAAAAAACAAAAAATGTTTTCTAAGTATTATCTTTTTGTGATGAATCAAATGGTCCCTTAGATCAACGCAGATTTATTGATTTATTGTTGTTAAATCTCAACTAATAATATTCTCTATCACTCTCCATCAGAACTTGATGGTTATTTTTCTCTTCCATAACCATTTTTTCCTACATGGAACCCTAGTATGTGTAATTTCTGGTAACCTTCATACCTACCTTTCCTTATTTAAAAATAGAGGCCTCATTAATCCAATTTTAGATTTGGGATTTCAACTGAGGTATTTTTTAATGTCAAACCCCTAGTTTTCAAACCCTATTTTAAATTTATATGATATAATTTATTAAATTAGGGGATAATTTAACACCCCAATCATCAACGGTATGCATCTTTTTTAAATAACTCAATAGCATTCGATGTACGCAATACAGAGTTCAAGCACAACATGACCTATCAAACTAGCTGTTTTTGAAGCAGTTATGAATAGTATTAACCAAATATTGAAGTTTTATATGTCCCATATAATTTTAACATTCATATTTTGTTTTTCTTAGACATAAAATGAGGACAAATTCTATTTTTCAGAATAAAAGAAGTATTTTTAAAAAATGTAGTTTTTCCGCCTTTTACTAGAGAACCCTTTGTAAATATAATATTTGACACTTTTATATATTAAATTTTATGAAATTAAATTCTTCATTATATGAGAGATATAAAAATTTAGTCTGGATAAATGTTTGGCAGTTTTTTGAAAACATTCATATTTTCATGAATAGTTAAAAACACAAAATTGTAATTGAAAACAAATTTTTTATCGAGATAAATTGTAGTGATAAATTATAAATATGATTGTTTTTGAATTATAATAAATTATAATTTTATAATTTTTTATAATTAATGTCATTAGAAGTAATTTTACATTTAAATTGGACATAATCACATGTCAATCTTTTGATATTTTTTACTTCTTAAAAACATGATTTTTGGTTTTGACAATGAGAAATATTTTTAAATTAATTTCATCCGACATTGTGTTTTGAATTTGGAAAAATGGATTCAATATTTGGAATCATAAGTTACAAATTGTGTAAATATAAAACTTTTATGTTTTTGACATTATGAATAGTAACTTCAGTAATTATTTTATTTACCATGGTTAAAGGGAAAATCTGGTAAATAAGGGCACATAAATAATATTATAATAATATTAAACTACCCCAACACATATCCTAATCCTATTGGATGATATATGTTTGACCATGATATTCCTTGGGTCGATTGTTGGACCTCATGGAGCCACTTGGGTGGGAAAATGACATTTTATAAGAATTAATTTAATGTATAGACAAATATAACAAAAAATATATATCTTTCACAAAAATAATTTTTATATGGGGCTATTTAATTGATCTATTCTACTATATATGATAAATATAAATATAAAACGATTTCATACATCATTTTATATTAATTTTAATTTCTATACATTAAATAATTTAATATATTTATGACACAATAATGATGTAGTATTTTCTTTATTAATGAAGGAATCAAGTAAATGATATTATAAATATTAACATAAAAAAAATTTGAATGTTTTTATTACATATAATAATTTTATAGATTAAATTGACATACTTTTTATGAGTTACTTACTTATTTTTGAATGAATAATCTTTTGTGACTTCAGAAAAAATCAATTACTAAATAGTGAGAAAATTGACATAAATGAGTTTTTAAAACAATTAATATTTTATTGAATGATATATAAATCCTAAAAATATAATTTTTAACAAAATAACATGTATACTGATAATAATTTCATAAATGATCCACCTTAGGCTCTCTTTGAATTATATATATATAATATTAACCATGTAGTATAAAAATACAAGAGGACATGGTAATATTTAAACTGTTTAACTATGGGTTTATACTAAAGGAAAAAAGGACTCTATTATGAACTAAACATGTCTAAAACCTATTGGTTGAAAATATTTAGACTTATAGACATATTATCCTCGAAATAAATTAATTTGGATCTATTATAATCTGAAAATTATTTTATAATAAATTAATATTTCACGCTTCTCCTAAAGTGCCACTCACCTCTTTTATAAAATGGAACCTCAATTTCTCTTTACTTAACTTCTCCAAAGAAATTTTTATTGAACCAAAACTTCCCAAATATAATCCAAACTTCCATTCCTTCAAACTATTGGAAAAATAGTGTGTTGAAATCCAACTTATGGAGTCATTTTGTGAAAATGAAAAGGAGACACATGAAGAAGATTTAATCATTTTATCCCTTCTTTCAAAGTTCATTTCTTATTTTACATATCTTTCTATGTTTTTCCATAATAAAATAATAACTCTAGAATATAATAAACTTTATGATTTTTTTTAATATTATTGAGCAACTATATTTCTATTTTTACCCATCCAATAAAAAACAATACCACTATGCGTGCATACGTATGACTTACCGTCTCCACATCGTGGTGTAATTTTTTTTCATGCACACTTTATTTCTATGGGTAAAATGATAAATATAATGAACTTAAATAATAAATATAAAATGATATTTTTCTGTAAAAATCATATTCCACACAATTCCATTCAATTTAATCATTAAAGGAATGATATCGTCGCTCATGCGTACGAACAACCTATTGTCTCCACGACACGATGAGATTCATTTTACATTTAAACCATCCAATAATGATTATAAAAAATATATCATTAATAATTATAAAATACACAACATAATAAGTCTATTGGAATCATATATATATATATATATATACATATATGTTATTCACTTACTTCCATTCAATACGATATGAAAACGGAAACAACGTTAATGTGTATGTATGACCTACTGACTAATTGAATGGGGTATTCTATTTTATATTTCTATATGTTACATGTATTTATATTATGAATATATAGGTTATATATATATATATATATTATATTATACATTCTGGAAATAAGTAAATCATGATCTAATTAATATGATTATGAATAAAAAAATCAAAACACGTACAATAAACAAAGTGATAATACCCAAAATGTTTTATTAACAAGGAAGTGTTAATATATGGGTAATATAAACTCATAAAAAAGTCATATATAATATAATAAATGTTATTATGATTCTGATATATGTTAATAATATGTTTAAAAATATTATACAGGAGTTTTGGAGTCGTACGAAGAGTATCAGTCTTAAGGTAAGGGTTAATTCCTCAATCTCATTATTATCAAAGATTGTTTATGTATAAGTATTTCTTGGGAAATATTTATCATCCATGTCCATGTTTCATAAAAAATGTTTTTAAAAGGAATATTTCAATGTTTTATGGGAGTTTATATTTAACTCGATCATCATTTTAAATGTTTTAAAGATTTAATTTTCATAATCTATTTATTTAATGTCCATGTTTCTAAAATGTTTTTTAGGATTTATTTATATAGACATGATTGTTTTATAATTTTAATTCCTTCAAAATGTTTCAATGTTTTATGGGACATATTTATTCAAAAATCAATTTTAAATGGATTCCTTTATAAATTGTATAACATTGAAATGATTTCATGAAAAAAAGGATATTTCTCTCAAAGAGTTTTACTGATCATTTTCAACTATTTCAACATCCATTAATTAATATTATTCTTGATTGGGGTTGATTTTTTATAATAAAATCTTCCATATTTTATTGAATGAGTTATTATATTTTTTATTGTGAATGTGTTTTTTTATAACATTCATGGTTTATGGTTAAAGTATTAACATTTCATTTTCTAGTTTTAATTTGAATGTTTTTGTTATGTTTCACTCTTTTCATATGAGGAAAGTGTTAGACTTATTATGTGATGGGTGGGGCCCACTATATCCCCTTGATGCATCAGTATCTCTAATGAGACAAACTAGTATATTGGGACAAGTCCTTGATAGAATATTTGTGAATGGTTTTGGAACAAGGAATTGATGTAGCAGCTATTATGTCTGACATTATGCATTCCATCATTATAAAATTAGCTATTACATGTGATTATCCAACTAGTATAATGTACATTTGCATATTTATATGCTAATGATTGATTTATTTTTTCCATATTATTTTCACATTTATAGTTTAAAAGGATTATTTTTTTATTATACATGTTGTCTTAAACATATATAGATTATATTGTATTATTTCACCTAACTAAGCATCTGAGCTCCCCCCATTCTTATAATTTATTTTCCCAAGATTCCATATAGTGTATTATGATTGATATATAGTTCTATGATAGGGGATAAATATAATTATAAAAGGATTATTTATGCTATGTTTTTTTTTGTTAGAAAATGTAATGTAACGTTCATGTTTGTAATATATTTTTCAAGACATCTAAGCTGATTGGCCTTTCGGGATATGATCCCTTGTAATCATGAATATGTATTAAAATAATGCACCAGATCTGGGCTACTTGGGTTGGGGCATTACATGTTTTTTGGATAATTATATATGTAATTATATAAAACGTTTATTGAAATTTATATAGTAGTTTTTTTGTATATACCGTGGGTGGAAATGTTTTTATTCCTATGGACACATTAAATGTATATAGATTTGTTTGAAATTACATGTTTTTATAGGTTTTTCCGGGAGTTCATTTATATTAATAACACATTTTAGATAGCTATGCCTTTATCAGTGCTTTTTTTATCATGGATAAAGCACCCCCTTTTTTCAGAGCTATTTTTCCCAGATAAAGGAACCCCTTTATCATCACTATGATTAACAGTTATTATTTAGACCCATTAAAAGTCATTTTGTGCACTGGTAAATAATAAAAAAAATGGATTGTGGCACTGTTAAAGGGAATAAGTGAATTAGTGGGATCTCATCTTGGAAAATTTTTTCATCTCAATTTTTCATTTCTTACAACTATAATTTTAATTTTAGTTTCTTTTATTAATCATAATTAAATTATTCTATCTAATTTAAAGTATTACATCTATTTTATTCCACCCTCTAACTGTATCTCTATATTTTATATTCTTCTCTTCTTCTCTCAATTAATCAACCAGTGACCTCTTACTTTCAATAATGGAGGATTGACCTAAGGGTCTACCTTAGGTGATGATAGGTATTTTTTAAATTTTGATTTTATCTCGTAAATTTCGTGAATCAATTTATGGTGAATGAGGGTGAATTGTATGAGTGTGGTGGCTTTTCATAGTGACATAGATCTTGATTTCACTTTTATTATTTTGTTTTCAACATTTACTTCACATTCATTTAATGAGAGATCTTTACACAATGGATTTGAGCTGATTAGTTGATGAAATGAAATACGAAGGTGCTGAGACCCAAAATATGTCATAATCTCAATTGATGTGTGTCATCAAGCATAATTAAAATAGGTTGTGGATGTATGTTTTCATAGGAATTTAAAATTTCACACCCAAAAAATAAATGGATTTAAATTAAAGTGTTAGATTACACAATTGTATTATCATTATGATATTAAAACAACAATAATGAATAATGATGGAACATGAATCCAAACCTGGAGAAAAGTTCTTTTATTTATAACCCCATTTGCATTGAATATTAATTTATAATTTACATTGTCTTAATAAATAATAAATACACAAATAAAGTAGTTTTAGGCAATAAATAATTATTATGTAAAGAAACTATGAAGCTCCTCAAGTGAGAAGGACCTGGTCTTCCATTGTGTCGAGCTATTATATTATAAATAATATATTTTGCACGACACATGATAGATGTGTGTAAAAACATGGTGTCATTTACGAGGTTCAAATATTTTGTTTAATTACATTTTCTTTTCTCACATATTTCAAATAATATATCATTTTTCATATAAAAAAGTACTAAAACCCCGTGAAATGTTTTTTACCCAGATGATTTCAAATTATTACTAATATGCATGTAACAAATAAATTCACATGAAGGACCAAGATAATGTGGTTCATAATGCTAAGTATGCCCTCCAAAAAGGGCCAATGATCTCGATGTACTAGTATCAAAGATGAAAATGGAAAGGTTACAAGATTCTCTGTTTAATTATTGATGGGAATGGTCAATAAAGTCCTAAATGATTAGAAACTATTGAAGGAAATCAGGGAATTACCACTAAAACTTCAAAATTTCACTATAGATGTTAAAAATGTTCAATCCTTTCAGGAGGAACATCAATATTCCAAACAACTTGAGAGCCACATTAAAACCGACCATGATGAGAAAAATTGGATTCATGAAGAGGAATAATATTTTACTGAGCTATGTGTATGAGAAAAATAACTTCGAGAAAACTTCTAGAATGGTAATAAATTGCAACCTAAACCCCCTATCTAACACAAAGATGAAAATATAGAACCATTTCATATCACTCTATCATTAGAGGAGGAAGAAACCACACATGTGGTGAAGATTAATGAGAGTACATAAGAGCCTATATACATACCTCTATCCATAGATGTTCAACAAAAAGAGGTCCTTATCACGGAAGTAGAGATAAAAAATGATCCAACTCATTGAGTTGATACTTTGTTAAACACTATCTCTTATATTTTTTTTGAATGGAACGAAGGCCTTTATTTTTTATTCATTTTTGATAATCCCCCTTTTCAATGTTTAAGGGGAACCTTAACATTACATTAACCATATGATTCGTGACATTACAGGACCCGAAGGTCTT
The DNA here is from genome assembly GCA_963277665.1 of Viscum album. Taxonomy (NCBI): domain Eukaryota; kingdom Viridiplantae; phylum Streptophyta; class Magnoliopsida; order Santalales; family Viscaceae; genus Viscum; species Viscum album. Next base: position 73,289,470 of record OY728163.1, on the reverse strand, counting down.
AAAGGAATACATCCCAGACCATTAATACTTGAAACTACCCCTCACAAGAATTTTCATCATGATCAGATCTACACCATTTCATGTTTTTTTGGATAGAGATCATGTGCAGGGATTCATAGGACTTATACATATTGAATGTTCCATACCCTCACATTCTTCCAAATCGAATAGCTTTTATATGGTGAATGCACCTACTTTAAAACATCCTTAGGAGCTTATTCTTTATTGAATTTGTTTGGTTTGTATCTATACGTCAAGTGGCCTGAAAGCCTTGAGGTTTCTCGAATGCCTTGAAGTGTACTGAAAGCATCAAGGTGTCCCAAAAACCTTACTAACATAAAGAACTAGGTGGATCGAAGGCCTTATGGACTCTAATCCCAAACCAGTGGTCCGACAAAAAATAGTTCTGACTACTATAGTACCAAATAGTACCTGCTATATTACCTGCACAATACTTCTATAGTAATGCTACAGTATAATGAAATATTCCTCCACCTAGAATCAATCCTCGGTCTCATGGATGCACTTAAAGAGTCATCACCGACTGAGCTAAGTCTCATGTGCATATTTTGATTCATTATAAATTGAGCATTAACACCAACTTTTTTGAATTTAATATTCTACCAGTCCTTGTTTTTCCTTGGAGGTAGATGAAGAAGAAAACCATGAACCTACTGAGGGACACATGGATATCCATGATGCTGTTGTAAATTTTTTAAAGGAATACCATGTGGAAATAAAAGTGGTAGATAATGAGTAATTCAAACACATACTTATCAAATTAAATTGGAGTGTTTTTATTTGGATTCAATATGCTTAAATTTTGTTCATGTGGGAATACATTTGAATATTCCCTTTAAATATTCAATTTATGCATCCAAAATTGATAAAGCACTAGAAAATCAATTGGATGTTTCACAAGTAGAAACCAAGAAGGATGATGATCCATAATTCATTATACCCTGCCATGTAAGCGTGACCTTATTGTAGAGGTGATGGATTTGGTGTACTCTATCCATGAATTCCACCAAAATTAAAAATCAGTGAAAGATAGGAAACTCCAAATATGGTGGTTCAAGTCCAAGAACCTCTACCCACCCAAATATCATGTATAATATCTATAACTAATAGTCTAGTGGTAGGAAAAATCCAGTAGCCACATAGGGGGATCATATGTAAACTTATCTTGTTACTTTCTTTCTATGAATTTTTTATTTTGTTAATATAAATTATTTTAGAATGAAGAAAAATCTCTTATTATTTATAAGGTTTAATGAAATGATCATTGTGTTTTAATTGATTTATTTAATTTTGTAGGTCCATTATGGAATAAGAAAACCCCCAGAAAAGAAAAATAAAACGGAACAAATCATTATTGGAAACTGAAGTTTATTACTACATTCTTCACATTTTAAATACATAATATCATTCCAATTTTCCATTCTAAACTCAGAATTTCATCTTCTATGTCAAAATTATAAATTTCATCCCCATGCATAGAATTATTACTTGAATTAACTTTTCTAGGAGACATGATTTATTCAGTAACCGTATTATCCAATATTTTAGATTTCAATGATAATTAGATTTAATAAGGTGTAAAATTTAATAATTTGAGTGAAGAATGGATGTTAGTTAGATGAATCATAATTTGGTGGAATTGGTTAATCCCTATTAATGAAATTTCACTACCATTTCTCAAAATTCATTCATTCCATGAGTGATTGTTACAAATTTAATTTTCTAATACAAATAGGATAGCTTCACAAAATACATTCTATTTTATCTTTAGCATATTTATTGAGTGATATTGAGGCATGTTTTAATGACCCTAACTCCAGTTTCCTAGAGTCGGTGCCTTATTTTCTTAATAGGGTATATAAAAAAGGAATATGCATCCCAAAGAACTCAATATTTTAGTAGTTTGGGAACACCATATACATACATAACATCAAAATTACAACTCTTAATGATATACAACATATAAATTCCATTGATAACATTGAAAACTCATAGATTATCCCTACAAGTCATTAATAATTGACTTATTCACATACTTGGTAAGTATAGAAAATAACAAAAGGGTGAGATCATATGGTCAATAAGGACAATAATATAGTGAAAGTAATCATAAACATAAACACTAGGTATGATGAATAACTAAAAACACATGCATTTAAAAATAAACTTGAGCATAATATAGAAGGAATAAAACTGATAAAATAATTCAATAAAACATAACAAAGGTTATTCTACTAGTCAATTAATCACATTTCTATTAATCTCTCATTTCATAATGAGGAAATTCATAATGCGGGATATCATAATAATTCTTTCATCCACTCATGAAATAACCATACATAAACTTGCAAAAACCCAAAATTGATTATCTCATGAGACCTACTGATGCATCGATGGGATATAGTAGGCCACAAATTTCATTAAATAAGTCAAATGAATTCCTCAAATGAAAGGGGTGAAACATAAAATACACATACATTCATATTGAAACTAATATATGAATTGTAAATAACTTTCCCTAATATGTAAACATAAATAAGAACCATTCAGAGTAATATGGTGAATGACATCAAGATAGTACATCCACAATCAAACTAATCATAATCAATTAAATAAAATGTTCTATATTTTATCATAAAATATTAATCCCAATTAATTATAATAATCAATAATAGTTTCAAAATAGATGAAAATACTCAGATAAAATCATCGAGGAATTCTTTGGAGAAATACTCTTTTACTTTAAAAAGTAGAGTTCTTTTGGAAAAATAATTGTATAAAACAAGAAGTAAAATAATATAGATTTTTATAATAAAATTATTTATTTTTGAGAAATAATGGTTTATTAAAACATATTATAGAGTTCCCTGGAATATAGGGTATATTTCAAGAGGTTCCCTTGAACCAGGCTTGTTTATCGAGAAGAGTTTTTAAAAGATCTTTATAAAACAGGTAACTCCCAAAAAATGAAAAAGTATTATGATTGTTAAACATATATTTAAAATTGAAATAGAATTATTGTGTAGTATGTAACTATAATTTACAATTCCATTTTGGTATTGATAGAATAAGATTAACTCGAATGAAAATGGATGATCGGATATAAAACCCTTACATTATGTCTGGATTTGTTCTGCAATTGACCATAAATTACTGGATAATCAAATAAAATGAATTAACAAATTAATTAAAAACCTTAAAAATATGTATTTTATTCATTATATTTTTGATAATTTTATTTATGGCCTTATTGATAGGTAATATTATTGAATTCAGTCATTCCAGAGAGTTTGTTTTTTTGATTTCATGATCGGTTTGCTTGATTATATGTAATGAAGTTCATTTAGAATATGTATATTTATCCCTAATTGGAATTTAACGTTTTTAATGATAATATATATATTTAAATGGTTATATATATATATATCATTTTAACATATTATATGGATGAATCATTAGATAATACATTTATTGAAAATCATTTAGATTATTACTGTAGTTATTGATCATAACGCAACCATTTTGTTTTATCGTTTATTACTAAGTAAATATGTTATATCTAGAAGATAAAATCGGGTATATTAAACATTTTAAACACTATATCTACCATTTTAATTGTTTCATGAACAACTTCGAAGAATAATTTGAAGAACGAAACATCTTCGTCCCTGAAGGTAGTAAATTGGCACCTCCAAGACGATGATTTCATTTATAAAATAAATGAGGGGGAGAGTAAGGAAATTGATGATGGATGTTCAATTAACATGATATAATTACTATATATATATATTATACAATATTTATCATGATAAATTTAATAGAGGATTTTAGAATAGAATAAGAAAAGAAGAAATTTTGAAATGAAAGAAAATGAAAAAGGAAGATGATTTACCTCTTGAAATATCCTCCTTGAGAACCTCCTTAAGGGAAGTGGTTTTTGTCTTTTGACAAGACCAAGAGCTCCTAAAAATGGGGAGATACTAGGGAATAATATTTTGGAATAATTTAGAGAAGCTTCAAGGATTATAGGAGTGAGGGTAAGAGGGGGTGAGGGTTGATTTTTACAGTAGAAAAGAGGGGTGAGTTTTGAATATATTATACATTATTTTATTATTTTTCTCAAGAAAGAAAATAGTGTTTCTTATTGTGAAAAAAATATTAAAAAATTCATGTCAGTTTGGTCAAAGTGTGCTTATATAATCCCCAATTCATGGAATAATATATTTATCTTATAATGTATTTATACAAACAATTACCATATTTTACTATTCAATGAAAATTATTGCATTATAGAAAAATTCCAAAAATTCACCCCCAAAATTTTTCAATACGTAGAATAAAAAAATGTACACCATTTTATCAAAATAATTTTCTAAATATGTAGAATTTAAATTTTAAATAAAATCATCCTTTAATCGAATAATATAGTTTTAAATAATAAAATTGATTTTTTAACACACAAAAAATTAACTAAGGTCTTATGAAATTAACCTATAATCATAAGATAATAAAATATTTATTTATGAATACATTTTATCAAAATGAGATTTATTTTATATCAATTTATTAATTTAAAATTTTCATTAAATATTAATTACTCACAAAAATACTAACACATAATTATTAATTTCTAAAATATTCCCTCTCATTTTTAATGTGCCTAAATTTTATTTATACTTACATGTGTGAGGTTACTACTCATAAGGGTAATATTAAAATTCATAAGGGTATAATACTATTCATATTGGTAAAGTTACTATTCAACAATAATGTAATTTGGTCCTATCATACATTAAATACCTTACTGATCACAACCATGTATGTCCGTTTTTGAAAATTCAAAATATAGAAGTGGAAACATTAAGTTTAACATCTATGTTATAATTATCTCCTATAAATAATAATGTTTTCTTCACAAAGACTCAATGTTGAAAGCATTCTAGATTAATTTTTTTATAAATACTTCGGGGTTTTATGTTTATCATCCCTTACAAATATTTCATCCTCAAAATTACTAGAATGTTACCACACAAAAAGATTTGGGTAGTTCTTCATCATAAGATCCTTAGGATCACATGTTTCCCCTTAAATTTTTTGATTTTAATAAAGTCACTTTACCTGTGTAGTCATCTGATTCCTCAACACCTATTCATTAGTGTCAAGAATTTGGATGGGCTCTTCATAGTAATATAAGTCAAGTTCCAATTCTATTCTTTTATATGTGACGAGATTTGTTGGGTTTAGCATGTACTTTCTCAATAAAGATACATGGAACATATTCTATACCATAGAAAGGCTATGTGGGATTTCCAAATGATAATCCAAAACTCTAATTCTCTCATGAATTTAACAAATGTCCAATGTACATGGGGATCAGTTTCCTTTTTTTTACAAATATTATAACACCCTTACATGGATATACTTTCAAGAAAATGTGATATCCCAATAGAAATTAAAAATACTTCCTTCTATTATCAAGGAATATCTTTTCACTACTTTTATCTACTTTGATGTAGTTCTGTATAGTCTTTTCCTTTGCTATTGTTTCCTCCCCAATTTCTTGGTCCACATGATTCTTTCACCATCTTCTTTCCAAGATGTTGTCATATGACATGAATTTTGGTACAATTCTTTCTATGGTACTATTTATCTACTATAACAGAAACTATTATTGTAGGAAAACTCCATAAAAGTATAATCCTAATCCCACAAACCTGAAAAGTCATGTGAACATGATCTCAACATGTCTTCTAATGTTATGATCATCCTTTCTGATTTTACATCAGTTTGAGGGTGATATGTAATACTCAATCAAAGATCATTATCCAAATATTTTTGAAGAAATTTCCAAAATTACAATGTGAATTGTGGATCACAATCACCTACAATTGAGGGAGGAACTCCATGACATCTAAAAAATTCATTGATATAGAGTCATACATGGAACTCCATTAGAAAATCCTCTCTTATAGTAAAGAAAATGTTCTGATTTCGTATGTCGAACAAAAATTACGCATATTACATCATTATTTCATGTAGTTTTGGGTAATATAGTGACAAAACCCATGATGTCATCCCATTTCCATGTAGGAATAGGTAGAGGCTACCTAAATCATCTAGGATATTTCCTTTCATCCTTCACTTTTTAATCGGCTAAACATGTTGATACATAATCAGAAATTTCCTAATTCATGTTGTCCCACATGAAATGTTCCATCAAATCTTTATGCATCTTTGTGCTACCAAGTTGAATAGATAAATTAGTTCGATGGGCATCATACAATAAACCCATCTCCATCTAGTGTATTGGGGGAACACATATCCTCTTCTCAAGTTTTAGAATTCCATCCTCTCACATGAATTCAACCAACTACTTGTCATTCACAGATCTAAATTTCTTTTAAAGATTCTCATCATCAGACTGATAAGTTTTAATTAATTTCAATAAATATGGTTGGGAAGACAATTTAAAAGGTGATGATGTTTTACATTATTTGATAATTCCCATATCGATCTTTACTATATCCATGAATATATGATCCCTTTCAATCATTAATTTTTTAAACAACATGATCATTCATACTCCATGCATAAGATACCTTATTTTTCTTTCATTTGTGTTAATATATGGAAAAATTTTAATCTCTGAGTAGCTCAATTCATCGGCTTTGCCTCATGTTTAGTTATTTTTGTGAGAGGATATTTTTTAAACTATTATGATCCATATATGTCTTACACATATCACTATAGAGATAGTCTCTCTATATCTTCAGGGCAAAGATTATAGCTTCTCACTCATGATCATGAGCATGAAAGTTCTGTTCATCAATTTTTATCATACTTGACGCACATGCAATAACTCTATCATTTTGTATAAGGACACATCCACGTCCTTTTTTATGCATCTCTATAGATCACAAATCAACATTTCATAATGGTAGAGTAAGGATCATATCATTAACTAATATAATCTTCAAATCTTAAAAACATTCTTCAAAATATATATACCATAAAATCAAAACCACTTTATGAGTAATCTTGGTTAACATCTTGGTTAAACAGGTGATGTTCTGAATTAAACGCCCATAATAACCAACTAAACTAATAAAACTATGTACCTCAGTTTTGTTCATTAGATTATGACGTTACTGAACTGCCTTTTTCTTCATAGGATCATCTAAGATTCCATCCTTATAGGAAATATGGACCAAAAGAGATACTAGTTGAATCAAAAATCCACACAATCTAAACATCCCATATAATTCATTTATCTATGAGTTCTTAGAATAATACGAAATTGATTCTCATGGTATATGTAGCTTTTTGAGTATATCGGGATATCATCAATAGGTACCCAAACAAATTCATCAATATATTTCTTCAAAATCCTATTAATTAAATCCATGAAAACATAGGGGGGCTTAGTTAGTCTAAAAGGAATTACTGAAAACTCATAATTCCCATACCAAGTTCGAAATTCTATCTTCTGAATAACTCAATTCCTCATACGCAACTGATGATATCTAGATTGAAGGTCAATATTAGAAAAATATTGGGATCTATGAAGTTTATCAAATAAATCATCAGTGTGCGGAAGATGATATTTTTTTCTTTATCGTAATAGAATTGATCTCCATGTAGTCGATGGATGGAATCATAGATCCATATTACTTCATAACAAAAAGAACCGGGGATCCCCAAGGAGAAAAATTAAGGTGAATAAAAATTTTATCACTCAATTACTCCAGTTTTTTCTTCATTTATAATTACTCCACAGTGTTCATTCTACAAGGATTCTTTGATAGAGGTCTTGAACTTGGAATTATATCAATAGAGAACTCAAATTTCTACTCTGGAGGATGCCTAGGTAAATCCTATGGAAACACATCAAGTTATTCGTGCATAATAGGTTTGTCCTCAATTTGAATATTCCATTACTCGCTCATAGATATTGAGTTTTTATACTCCCCAATAATTGAATTTATTTGAGCTACTGGGGGTATATCTAGAGAATAATCAGATGATGATGTCTTATTCTCTAAAGATAATGGATTCTACATCATTATCAAAATTTTTAACCTCATCCTTTGTATGATATATTTTCACATCATAATTTGAAATAAAATCTATACTGCTGATTATTTAAAATTAAATCATAGGCATGATAACAAGATTAGAAACTAAAGCATGATTATGTGTCATAAGGGGGACTCATAGATACATATTTGATTATATGATACTTACCTTAGGAGTATTTACTGAGAAATTCATTATTAAATCAAATTGGAAATTATTAATTATCATCGAAAATTGGAAAGATATAAATGAAGGTGATGATTCAGAATCAAATAAATCATTGGTTTTGTTTGAGGAAACAATTAATTTACATGGCACCACATCATTAAGAACTTCAACATCAACAGTTGTGATCACATATGATTTTCCTTGACCCCTTGGCCTTCTCTAGGATGGTTTCCATGATTTTTTTAATGTCATTTTAAACTATCCCATCTATTTTCAATTTATCATTGAACATTGGTGGATTCTCTCTTTCCATAAAATCACAGGATCGGTGGAATTCACCTCCACACTTGTAACAAACACCAATACCCTTCAGGGATGTACTAGGGAGTTTATTCCCATAATTATCATATAAATGAAAATAAATTATTACATTCTTCCCCTTTTCCTTATTTAATTTTCTAGAGTGTTGAGTATCCCCCTTCATCAACTTCATTCCCTTATAGTCATAATACATAGTGAATTAATTTTCTTCCTTGGTATAATGTGATATTATATCTCCAAATGATGAGATACTTTGAGAGACTAGATCCCTTTGGAGGAATGGTTTTAAACCATCAATTAATTGATCAGTATTACACCTTGGATTATGTTTGTAGTCTGCAACATGCCTTTCTATCCTTATGAAGTTAGATTCATAATTTGTAACATTATCATCCTACTTTTTCTTCAGATTCAAAAAATTCCATTCCATATCCTCTCACTTTTCACATGGAAATTATTTTTCTAATAATATATCCTTAATATCACTCCATTCCATAATTTCAATTTCATCCTCCTCCTTTGTGTTTTGAATTAGAAACCACCTTTGTTAAGTATCTCCTGATAGATGATAAGCTTCCATGAAAACCTTCTCCCTTTCATTACTTCCCAAAGTGAGAAATATCATCTCTAAGGAACTTATCCATAACTCATATAATAATGGTTTGTAGTCCCATTGAATAATGGAGGATATTTTCACATAAAACGGTCTAAAATTGTTCCTCCATGTTGTGGTTCAAGATGATCCATAATAGTAAGGTTATTGTTAATAACCTAAGTCAACTATCCTGGTATAGTTAAAAGTTTCTTAGAAATAGTTATAGCTCAAGAACTATCATCATTATATTTCATAGTAGGTAAATCCCTACATGGTATGTACACATTCTCACGGTTTCCATTCCTTCCCCTAGGTGCTATTTCTAAAAAATGCCATACACTAGATTAGGTAATGAATCATAATATATAATATCAACGAGAATAAAATACTTATCATAAAGTAAAATATGCATAGATAATATAATAATCATAAACATGGTTTATTTGAAGAAAAATTTACTTTTAAAACCTTCATAACGACTCGTAATGAAAATGTTAATTATCATAGTCATATCCCCTAGGAGTGTCAAACTAGGTGCACAGAAAGGCTCGTTATCATGTATCAGGTTACCCTGAGTCAGGCCCATAACACCTTGTTAGTGTTTTAAATCCTAGGTACATTTGTGTGAGAACCACATCCACATGTAATATCAAGATAGTTATGTATTTTCTATGATGGTCCACATATTCTATAACATCAAAACGGTATGTTGTTCTTATATGCTTATCCTTAAATTCAATATTAGGGGTTTTTTCCCTAATATACATTTTCCAAATCACGTTTTTGAGTTTCTACTAAACATCCTTTGATACAAACTATAATGACCTCGAGCCCAGTTTCTTAAATTCGATTCCTTATTTTTTAAAAATGTCATATAAAAAAGAATATTCTTCCCAAAGGACCAAATATTTTAATTGTTTTGGAATACCATATATATACATAAGTTAAAAATTTAAACATGAAATGAAATACAACATATAAATTACATTGGGAACTGCCACAACTCCTAGATTATCCATACAAGTGATTCGTAATACACTTCTTCACATCATAAGGAAGTATAAAACATATGAAATGGGTAAAAATAGATGATTGGAAAGGCTAAAAAATACAGTAGAAGTAAACATAATCATAAACACTAGGTATGATGAATAACTAAAAACACATGCCTTTAAAAATAAACTTGAGCATAATATAAATAGAGTAAAACTGATTAAATAATACCATAAAACATAACCTAGGATATTATAATAATATATAATCACATTTTCTATAAATATCTAGTTTTATAATGAGGGAATGCATAATTTCGGACATCATATTAATTCTATCAAGGAATCATGCCAAGAACATACATAAATATTTGAAAACACAAACTATTTTGTCTCATGAGATCTACCAATGCATATAGTGTCTACAGCGGCCCCTAACCGTAGCATACTAAGGACAATGCATTTCTCATATTAAATGGGTGAAACATAAACATAATATACATTAATTTTTAAAATATTATATGAAATGTAAATAACTTTCCCCAATTAGTAAACATAAATACAAACCATTCAGAGTAATATGGTCAATGGTATCATGATAACACATCCACAACGAAACTAAAAAAAACATTCAATAAAGTGTGGTATATGATATCATAAAATATTAATCCCAATTAATGAAAATTATTAATAAGTGTTTTAAAATATATTAAAACACCCATATAAAATAATCACGTAATTCTTTATAGAAATACTATTTTACTTCGAAAAAAGAGTTCTTTTGGAAAAATCATTATATACAATAGGAAATGAAATAATACCAATATTTATAATAAAATGATTGATTTTAGAAAAATAATGGTTTCTTAAAATATATTATAGATTTCCCTTGAAAATATGTATGAATTCGAGATGTTCTCTTGAACCAGGCTTGATTATAAGGAATAAGTTTTAAATGATCCTTTCTAAACATGTAACTCTCCATAAAAGGAAGAAGGATTCTGATTGGTACACATATATAGAACATTCAAATATAATTTTTTAGTATTACATATTTATAAATAAAAACATGATTTTATTAAGTAAATAATATGAGTAACTTGAATGAAAATGGAGGATCGGGTAGAGAATCCTTACCTTATGTCCGAAATTATTCGTTACTTGACCTTAACTTCTTGTATAATAAAATTAAATCCATTAATTAAGTAATTTGGAACTTTATATAACGGTATTTGATTTATTATAGTTTTATTATGTTCATGTATGACCACATTGATATGTTATATGATTTAATTCCATTATTCCATAGTGTTTTTTCCCTTGATTTCAGGATCAGCTCGCTTGAGTATATGTAATGGAGTTAAATTTAAATTGGTATAATTATCTAGAATTGGAATTCATGTTGGTAATGAGAATCCAAAAGCACAAATGGTTATATATATATATCATCTTGTTACATATTATGAGGATAAATCATTAGATATTACATTTATTGATAATATTTTACGGGTATATAATCCTTTTATAAATCATTTGGTTACATATTTTGAAAAAAACTTCTTCGTCCATGAAGGTTGTAAATTGGCACCTCCCAGATGATGATTTCAATTATAAAATAATACCGGGGGAGAGTAAGGAGATTTATGACATATATTTCATGAAAATTATATACTTTTTGTATATATATGATACAAGATTTATCATGATCAATTGGATATAGGAGGTTAGGAGAGAATTAGAAAAGATGATAACTAAAATGAAAATTGAAATGAAAATAAATAAAAAAGGAAGAGGATATACCTCTTGAAATAGCATCCTTGAGAATCTCCTTCATGGATGGGGTTTTAGAATATTGGCAAGGCCAAGAGCTCTTGAATGTGGGGAGAGACTAGGGAAGTGAATTTGGGAAGAACTTCGAGAAGCTTTAAGCCTTGGAAGAGTGATGAGAGACGGAGTGAGGGGTGGTTTTATAGTGGAGGAGAGGGGTGATTTTTAAATATCTTATTCATTATTTTATTACATTGTTCAAGACAAGAAATAGTGTTAATTCTTGTTACCAAAAATAGTAATAAGTTCATATAATTTAAATTCAAGTGTTATTACATCATCCATGATTCACGAAATAGAGAATTTATCTTATAATGTATTTATAACAAAAATTATTTCATTTTACTATTCCCCAAAAATTCATGTATTGTTGAAAACTCCCAAAAATTTACCCCAATCATTATTCAACATAGAGAATTAAAAAATAAGCTACATTTATCAAAACGAAATCTAAATATGTAAAATTTTATTTTCAAATAAAAACAACATTTACTTAAAAAATAAAATTTTTAAAATGAAATTTGAATTTATAACACCCTGAAAATTAACCATGGTCTTATTAAATTATCTTAAAATCATAGGAAAACAAAATATTTATTTAGGAATACATTTAATGAAAATAATTTTTTAAATCATATTATTAGTTTGAAACTGTAATTTAATATTTATGACTCACAAAAATACTAACACTTAATTATTATTATCTCAAATATGTACTTTTATTTATAAGGTTCCTAATTTTTTTATTCTTACATGGGTATGGTTACAATTCATAAGGGTCATATTACTATTCATAAGGGTACATAACTATTCATAAGTGTCGGGTTACAATTCACCAAAACTATATGTTGATCATATCAGACTATAAATACCTTACTGATTGTAACCATGTATGTCGGTTTTTCAAAATTCAAAATATATAAGTAGAAAACGTTTGTTTAATGGCTAGGTTGTAACTATCACGTATAACTAAAAAAGTTTTTGTTTCTAATAGACTCAATGGTTCATGACATAAATAAATTTTTTTTGTAAATCATTTTTTTGTTATACATGCCACCCTCTTGAACATAGATTCGAACTTTTCTAAGCAATGATTGTGAAAAAATATTTTTCATATGATTGTGTAATTTTTATTGATAATATATCATAATTCATAACACCTTTTACATTAATCCAATATTATCCAATATAGACTATGAATAGTGTTGTTAGGTATAACACATGTTTCTATCCATTTAAATATATTCCTATGTTTTGGTCAGAGTGGACACCCCAGAGGGGGGTGGATTGAGTTCCAATTAAAAATTTCAGTTAAAAATATATCTATTAAAAATCCCCCAAATTAAATAACAAGCTAAATTATAGTGATTTTGTAATATAGTAAATGTTCAGTTAGGGTCTCAAGAGATTGATCAGTTCTCAGTTTATCTAATCCAAAGATTAGATTAGCTTTTGAAACTAACCTAATGCTTTACAATAAATACATTCACATTCTAGTTTAACTATCAGAGTATCTTTAAAATAGATTTGTATTTTATAGTAATTAGCAGTGGGATATTCAATATAATTTAAAACAAAATAAATAAGAACAACAGTTTTAACCAAGATGTTTAGTCTCAAGCTGAGACTTAGTCCTCTCAAACAGTTTATATATACTTTGATCAACACCTTGGATTGGGGTAAACAATAGTACACAGACTGTCCAGGTACTAATACCTCTACCACAGTTTTTCGTGGGAAAATCAAAAAAATGGCACACAGGATATCCATGTCACACTTGACCTCTACCACTATCCATAGTGGGATATAAGAGTATAAGGAAAAGATTGAGTGAGGATTTATAAATCCTCCAGTTCATCACATGAGACAGTGTGTGTCTAAAAATACAGAGCACACACACTACTCAAAATGTAAAATAAATGAAACACAATAGATCCAAACAGACAGAGATGAGTTTAGAATGATATTTGTGTTTTGAGTGAAGCTATGGACTCCTTGGATTAATGCAGATGATGCTTTGAGTATTTCTATTATTTTTTTCAAGAAACAGATGGTTGTTTTTGTATTTGACTTCAAGGTCCAGGTTGATCAGTCTGACCAGCTTGAGTGCAAGAAAAATCATTGAATCTCTTTTCTCCATGAATGTTCAAGTTCTACAGATTCAGTATGTATTCTTCCTTCTTCTTCTATTCATGCAAGTTCTTGAGTATCTCCAGAAGATTGTCATGTATGTGCATGGAAAGAATGAACGACCACCACATGAGGTTCCCTTATATAGATTTAGCACCGGAAATAGAAATGATTACCTTTTTACAGTTATGAGGTACGGTTCTTGAAATTGAAACCACTATCATTAATTAATAGTAGGTGCATAAAAAACATCAAATATGACCGTTTCTAAATAAAAAAATATAAATAGAGTTTAGAGATATTCTGACCAGTATCTATTAGTAGCTCTTAGTACCAGTGAGATTGTAACAGTAGCTCTTCTGTATCGATAGCTGTTATCCATTAAAACAGTGTCTTGCTTGAATCGGTAGCTTCTCCTATCGGTAGTTGTTACTCTTTATAATAGTAGCTCTATGTATCGACATCTCTTTAAATCGATAGTTGTTATGCATATCAGTTACCATTCTGTATCATTGAACGTATGTATCAGTGACCCATACCGGTGAGCAATAACGGTGGACTTCAAAATAGTAGTGGTTATTCTGTATCAGTCGACTTGTGCATACCAGTAGACTTATTCTTTTGGTAGCTCTGGTGTAACGGTAACTGTCTGTATATCAGTGACTTTATCCATATCGGTAGAGTTCTGTACCGGGGTACTTAGCCTTATCGGTAGATTTGTACATGAGACCTTTGTATTAGCAGCTGTTTGTATCAGTGGATCTTGTATTTGTATCGGTGGACTTCATATTGGTAGCTATCTATCTGTCTGTTTGTATTGGTAGCTTGTATCGGTAACTATGTACCAGTGACCGTTACTTATCGGTAGAATATGTACCGGTAGGTATGTATCAGTGACTCAAATACTAATATGTTTTATGAAAAACATATCCAAATTAGGTTAGAATTATTTCAAAACATGTATAACCATAGATAAACATTGACTAGCATATTCCAATGATTATTTTGATATTTTTGTCAACATAATCTAACATATATATATATATAGGATTATAAACACTTATTAAAACATAATTGAGATTATCAACACATATTAAAGAATAATTGGGATTATCAAAACAGGTGAGGTCATCAATCTCCCCCTTTTTGATAATCAGATATTATGATATTATAATTTCAAAATAAGTAGTAATGTATCAGTGTAAAATACATTGGGTCTCAGGACATTTTCAAATGTATCCAAGAATAGAGTATTACATGCAACCGTATGAGAGGTAAAATTATAATATAAATGTACCAGAGGTATGAAACAATTGTTTTAGAGATATAAAAAAATGTACCATAGGTAGAATTGGATTAAGGAAAAATTAAATTATGCTCATATTTCATATATTTCCCATATTTCTCCCCCTTTCTTATGATAATATGTATTAGTTTCTCCCACATTGTGATTAGAAAAAAGTAGGAAACAAAAGAATGATATAAGTAACAGAAGGTAAAAGAGAATAAGATCATATGTATTTATTGGGGCAAAAAGATATAGAGAAATACAAAATTGAGACAAAAAGATTACAAGTGATTCCTATGAAATGTCCAAGACACTAGTCAATCAACCTCCTGAATGTCTAATTTGGATTTTCCATTGGGTTCAGAGGTATACTAATGCTTGGGAACTCCAGAAAGCACCACTAGAGGTTCAGAAACAAAGACTGTTCCTGGTCTGTAGTGGGTAATCCGTAGAGTAATCAATGGTGTCAAGCTTCTAATAGCTTGAGCCGGTGACATCTGAGGAATGGAGGCAGTCTGAGCAGAGGCAGGCAGAGCAGGAGGTGCAATGATAGAAGTACTATCGACATGCAAAAATGGCAGTAACAGATTCCTAAAGTCCATTATGATCCCACCTCCTCTCTCCATAGCCAAGATAAATTCATCCTTGTTCTCCACAAACGTTTCTACAGTAGGAGTCAACTCCATGAGCATGCTCAGTTGTTCTTTGAATGTTTGAGTGACTAGTGGAAGTTTCAGGTTTCTAACAAATGTTTGAAATGATTGTTCAATTGGTGATTAGTGTAGATCCTTTAGAAATAGGAATCCACTCTGTCTTTGACAAATTTTTGAGAAGCAGTGTCTTCTCTCATAAAATTCTGAACAATTATCCCTATATCCCTAGTGGTAGTGACAACTTGGGTCAAAGCAGAAGATTCTATTGAGCCACTGGTTGAAGACTGTCCAATCTCTTCTCTCATCATAGCTCGAATCTGATCAATATCCAAAGAAGGCCTGTGAGAACTCAGAGGTGCAATAGTAAAGGAAACTATTTACTTAAAGGATTTAGTCATCCCACTTATGATATTTTTCAGAAGAGAGTCCTGGATGCTGACATGTTGTTCCATGGAAGTCTTAAATTCCTCAAAAACTGATACAATCTGGCCAACTACACTCTTCACAAAAGCCAAGTCTTTGTCTTCTTGCGATTTAGAGCTCATATAAGACTCCATAGAGACAATTGATTTCGTTAGAGATTAAACATCCTCTACCAATCTTGAAACTTGATTCTAGAAGGTTTTGAATTCATCCAAAACACCAAATACAGATTCAGTCATCACATAATGAATTGAAGATATTAAAGAGGTTTCCAAACTTTTCATTTCCTCCACAAAACTGGTGTGGAGATCAGACTTCAAGTGGTTTAAATCAGAATATCTTATAATGTCCACATGTAATGTTTTAGAAAGGAGATTGTAACTGACAGAAGGTCTATTGATGGGTGTCTCATCTTCTGAATCAATATAAATCAACCCCAACACTACAATATCGGGGTCTTTAGCCAAGTCATCAATCTCATGAGAACTGAAATAGTACCATGTCTGGTAGGATTCTCCCCCTTAGTTTGTGCATTATCCTATATAGCAATAGCACCCTCAGTAGCCCGGTCTTCCTCAAAAGAGTTCTCCACAACCATTTCCATTTATCCAGCAGGAGGCTCATCAGGAATAAGTGCAGGTTCTACCTTCTCAACTAGAACAACCTCTATTGGCCCAACAATACTTCCAATCAATGGACTCAAACTCAAGGTGTTCTCATATGAGCTATCAAAAACATGTTCTCCAATTTAATTGACTTCTTATTCATTCTTTGGAGCAAATTGGTCTTCCTCATCAAAATAGACTTATTCATTTTATACTCCCAACACAGTTTCCTTTCCAGATGATACAATTTCAACAACATGACTTGGAGGCAAGTCCAGATCCCTTCCATCATCTACAAAGGTATCCTATTCATCAGTATCATCACAATGCTGGGGTTCTTCTTCATCAGATCCTAGAACTGGATCCCTCACATCCTTAGGCCTATAAGGATGATCCACAGGATTAAAATTATCATACAGCTTCTCATCCTCACTAACCCATTCTATTATCCATGGATTCAAATTGAACTTCGTGTATTTACAGATAGTGTTGGTAATAAAAAAGTTGTCTTTCATAACCACTATCTCATCCTGAGACTTAGACACAGCTCTTAACTTGATCATAACAGAGATCAATTTTGCAATGAATAGAGAATAAGTTTTTGACTTTGGCCTGGTCATATCTTCAATTTAAATAATTAACAGTCTACACAGATTCACCTTAACACCATGTCTTAACAGATGTAGCAAATATATATCTTGGTATCTCAGATTTTCAAAGTCCCCTCTTCTTGGACTTAGCATATGTTGGATGAACATGAACATTAACCAGTTCTCTCCATCCATTTCTATAGACACTACCTTTCTGGGTGTGCCACCCCTGTTAATTATTTCAATATAGCTTCATATTCAAATATTTCACTAGTAGGAGTTACTGATTTTGAGAAATATCTAAACTCTCCTTCATGTGGAACCTTCAGGCACTCAGCCAACTCAATAGAAGAAAATGATATTGTCCTGCCATTCACTACTGATATCATTCGGTTCTCAACTTATGATTTCTCAAAACAAACAAACTCATAGAATTATATTACCTGCTTCGGATAATAAGGACCATTGTTATTCGAGAATCATTCTTCCCATTTCTGATCCTCCGTCACTTTTAGAACTAAATACTTACTAGTCATAAACCATTCCGCACATAGCTATTTCTCAACGAATATCTCCCTTTGAACAAGATGTGGATTTGAAGGTTTCTTTACTTCACTACCTCCGCTAGACTCTCCTTTGAGTATCTTTGTTTTCGGGTCATCATCCTTTTCACTGATTGATGGTCTCTTCACTCTTTCCATTATGCGAATCACGAGGCTTAGGGTTCGAGAGAAATGAAGGTTTGGGAGCAAAGTCTTGAAGGTAAAGGGTTTGAGGTGGTTCGAGATGAGGTCATGACTAATGTGTTATCATTTTAGAATAATAAAATAAATAAATAAAACATAATAAGTATAATATAACGGATACAGATTCCGGCAGCTAAAGATACAGAAGTTTAAAAACAACACATCCTAACGGTAATACATACCGGTGAGGATTTCTATAGGTGAGGTATTTTTATCGGTGAGGTCCATAATGGTGAGGAATAGCGGTGATGTTCACTAACAGTGAGGTATAATAGTGAGTTTCTGGATAGTGGTGAGGTCTGGCTAACGGTGACGTTTGTCTAACGGTGACGTTTGTCTAACGGTGAGGTTTGGATAATAGTGAGGTTTTCCTAAGGGTGAGTTTTGGCTAACAGTGAGGTTTGGATAAGGGTGAGGTTTGGATAATTGGTGAGGTTTGGCTAATGGTGAGGTTTGGATAATGGTGAGGTTTGGCGAATGGTGAGGTTTGGCTAATGGTGAGGTTTGGATAACGGTGAGGTTTGGATAAACAAAGTATACCATTCATAACTCATAGCCAATGTAACTTAACCTATCTTAAGGTAATGTCTTGTAGAATATGTCAGCAAATTTATGTTCAGTACCTATAAATTCTAGAGTAATATCATCCTTTTGGTATTGATCTCTCAGAAAGTGGTGCCTTACATCAATGTCCTTGGTTCTAGAGTGAGACACAGGATTCTTAGAGATATTAATTGCACTATTGTTATCACAGTTTATATATACATGTCTAAACTGATATCCTTAGTCCAATAAGGTATGTTTCATCCACATAATTTGTGCACAACAACTACCAACATCAATGTATTCTGATTCAGGAGTATAAAATGCAATAGAGTTCTTCTTTTTACTACACCAAGATACTAAGGACTTACCTAGAATATGAAATGTTCCAGAAGTGCTCTTTCTATCTAAATTGCAACCAAAAAAGTCAGCATCTGAATAACTTATTAAATCGAATGATTGTCCTTTTGGAAAATATAATCCTAAGTTAGTAGTATGTTTAGGTTATTTGAAAATTCGTTTAACAGCAAGAATGTTTTAGTCTTTTGGATTAGCTTGAAATATTGCACACATACACACACTAAACATAATATCTGGTCGACTAGCAGTAAGGTAAAGTACACTCCGAATCATGCCTCTGTTGTTGGTTTGATCCACTGGTTTTCCAGTTTCATCGGCACCCAACTTACAATTAGTACTCATAGGTGTATCACCTTCCTTAATACTATCCAAACCAAAACGTTTTAAAAGATTATATGTATATTTACATTGATTTAAGATAATAACATTTTTATTTTGAAAAACTTGTAATCCAAGAAAATATTTGAGTTCTCCCATTAAACTCATTTCAAATTCATTTTTCATACTCTTTGAAAAATAAATACACAAATCATTTTTAGAAGATCCAAAAATAATATCATCAACATAGATTTGAAATATCAAAATATATTTGGAAATTGTTTTATAAAGAGAGTTGGATGAGAAATACCTTTAGAAAAACCTTTTTAAATAAGAAAACTATTATGTCTATCATACCATGCTCATTGGGCTTCTTTTAAACCATATAAAGCATTAGAGAGCTTAAAAACTTGACTTGGAAAATGCGGATTAGTAAATCAAGGTGTTTGTTCAACAAAAACATCATCAATTATAAAAACATTTAGAAAATAACATTTATTCATCCATTTGATATAACATGAAATTTAGATGAGCAACATAGGAAAGTAGAATCCTAATAGCTTTTAATATAGCTACAGGTGAAAAGGATTCCTCATAGTCTATTCCTTCCTCTTGACTATAACCTTGTGCAACTATCCTTGCTTTGTTTCTAACTATATTTCTTGATTCATCAACTTTATTTCTAAAAACCCATTTAGTGCCTATAGTCAAAGTTTCCTTAGGTCTGTCAACTAATTCCCAGACTTTGTTTCTTTCAAATTGATTTAATTCTTCTTTCATAGCAATTACCCAATATTCATCATTGATTGCATCATTAATATTTTTAGGTTATAACTTTGAAAGAATGTCTTGATGTTCAACCTAATTTCATAGAGAAGATCTAGTATGTGTCCCTACATCATGATTACCAACAAAAACATATAATGGATGGTTTTTTAGAATCCTCGTTGATCTAGTAAGGGTTGGACTAGGAATTTCATGTTCTTCTCTAGGTTCGGGTTCACTAGGAGCAGATTCCAGAATATTTCAAGAACTGATTGTCTTTATAGTAGGTTCCCTGAATTTATCATTAAGGTCCAGAATAGATAGATATTATTCATGATTTTTAAGAGAAGTCTTAGGTTCATATGGATCAGTTTCATCAAATTTGATGTGAATAGATTCTTCCACACATTTTGTTCTTTTATTAAAGACTCTATAAGATTTACTGGTTATAGAGTAACCTTGAAATATTACGTCATCACATTTAGAATCAAACTTGTAAAGATTATCCATAGTATTGAGAATAAATACTTTGAAACCAAAAACTCTAAATTAATTAGCTTTAGGCTTCCTATTATTCCACAGTTAATAAGGGGTCTTTTTGAGAACTGGTCTAATCAAACTCGATTTATAATATAACAAGCTATATTTACAGCTTCTGTCTAGAAGTAAACAAGTAGTTCATACTCATTGATCATAGTTCATGCAATTTCACAAAGGTTTCTATTTGTTCTTTCTACTACACCATTCAGTTGAGGTGTCACAGGGGAAGAAAAGTTGTGACTATAGAAATTGTGTCAGAATTATGATTCAAACTCATGAATTTCAAACCCACGACCATGGTCACTTCTCAAGGTCTTGATCCTAAGTCCACTAAGGTTCTCTACAGACTTGGAGTATTTAATAAAATAGAAAAAAGATTCACTTTTGTGAGAAAGAAAGTATATCCAAGTGTATCTAGAAAAGTCATCTACTAAGACATAGACATAGTGCATCCCATTCAATCTAGAAACTCTAGAAGGTCCAAACATGTCCATGTAAACCAACATAAGAGGTTGAGAAGTTGAAACTTCTTACTTTAATTTGAAGGAAACATTATGGTGCTTTTCTTATTTGATAGGGACTACAAACATTGTCTGATGGGAATTTTAGTTGAGGTAGGTCTCTAACTAAATTTTTCTTAGTTAGATTCTTAAGTGAATGAACATTTTAGTGTCCTAATATTCTAGGTCATATCCATGATTCTCTATAAAAAACATTTAACCAAGGTACCTTTTGTTTGGATAAAGAATTCAAATCTACAACATAAACATTTTCATATTTTAAGGCAGTAAATACCAAAGAATTTTTAGAATTAAAAACATGGAAATTATCAGTTTCAAATTAAACATTGAAACCATCATCAAATAAATGATAAATGTTTAACAGGTTGTATTTTAATCCATCTAAAAATAAAACATTATAAATTATAACTGAATCAGTGTTACCAATCCGTCCTAAGCCAATGATTTATCCTTTTGAATTATCACCAAAGGTGACATTACCTCCATAAACCTTGATTAAACTCTTGAATCATGAGTAATATCCAATCATATTCCTTGAAAATCCACTATCCAAGAACCATATATTCTTATAGTAACTCTTCAAGCATGTCTTTGAAAAAACACGTTTAAATAGACAATGATTTTGGTAACCATATTTTCTTAGTTCCAGACAGGTTAGCAAGAAAAACTTTTGTTACCCATATTTGCCTAATGGGTCTCATAAAATCAATAGATTCTAAAGATTTTTAAAGATAAAATTTGTTTGATCTATAACTGTGTGAATAGCTAGTTGAGGCATAGGAATTTCCAAAACTGAAACTAGAAGCATACTATCCAGATTTTGGAATAAATTTATTCTTTGTAATCTATCTCAGTCAATGATGATAACCAAAACCTGTAATATATTTTGGTGCAACTTGTTTTCCTAACATTTGAGTTAGAGCATTCTTTCCATTTGTAAATTTCACTAAATTTTTTATCAGTTTCTCATTGGAAAATTTAAGTTGTGTATTCTCCTTTAACAGTTGACCATTCTTTTCCTTTTCTAATTCTAATTCAGATATGACAGTGCTAGTTAAAGCATACTGTTTCTTTAAGGTTTTATACTTATCCTTCAGCTCATTACAAGTAACCTCTAGAATGTTATAGTATTCAATTAATAATTCTATAGTCATGTTTTGAGAATTATAATCATCCCTAGAATAATAATATTTTAAGGCATGAGTATCCAATGTTACCTCAGATGTGTTTTTCATGAAATACATATTATCTTTTTGAGATTTTTCAACCTGAGTATAATCAGAATCACTCGAACTATCTTCTGAATCACTCTAGGTTTATTTCATTGCTTTCTTATATTTTTTTCCTTATAATCATATTTCTTCTTGAACATAAATTTTGGACTGTCAGTCTTAATGTGAGCTTTCCTTTTTCATTCATAACACACTATCTAATTATCCTTATCAGCTTTCTTCCAATATTTCTTCCAATATTTCTTCCAATAACCTCGTTTGTCATACTTAACCTTATAATTTGGTTTTCTGAAAAATATCTTCTTCCTGTAGAATTTATTGAATCTCCTGGCTATTTGTGCCATATCTTCATCACTATAAAAATCTGATCCTCCACTTGTTGAGCTTTCAGAAGGTATGTAACCTTTCTCCCTATCCTTGCTCTTTGAGGCAGTAGACTTAAAACCCACTGACTTTCTCTTTGGTTAATCGTATTCGTCCTTGTTTACCTTCAGTTCTTCTTCATACATCATTAACATACCAATTATATCCTTAACAGGAAGTGAAATTATGTCACACAAATATCTTATTGAAACTGATGTGCCTCTCCATATTTCTAGAAAACCTCTTAGTATCATCATGATTTTCTCTTTTACCGGAACAACTTTTCCAACTGAGCTCATTGTATTTAAAATTTCGTTTAACCTGAGATACATGTCAGAAATTGGTTCATCAGGATTAATGTTAAAATCATCATATTTAATAGTGTTGGTATTCAATTTCATTTCATTAACATTTATTGTTCCATCATGGGAAACAACCAAAGTATCCCAAATTTCATAATCAGTTTTACAAGCAGACATTCGATTAAATTCTTCATCTCTTAAAGCACAATAAAGGGCATTCACTGCTTTACAATTATTATTGTATACAATTTTTGTAGGTCCATCCCACGTATTTCTTTCAGTTTCTAGAATCTTTTAATGAGTCTCTATAGCAGTCCAGATGTCAAATCTCTTACTTTCTAAATGAATTTTCATTTTCATTTTCAATTGGGAATAATTAACACCATTAAAGAAAGGTGGAATGTTGGTAGAAGCACCTTCTAGTTGATTATCCATAAACAGATTTTATAAAATATATTTAAAGAGATAAAATTTAGAACTAACAAAAATTTATGATTTTTAAGATACAACAAAAATCATAGTTGAAAAACAGATTATTTGAAAATACTTTATCAACAACAACTTCTGATACCAAATTTTGGTTAGAGTGGACACTCAAGAGGTGGTGAATTGAGTTCCAATTAAAAACGTCTGTTAAAAATATATCTATTAAAAATCCCACAAATTAAATAACAAGCTAAAATTTAGTGAATTTGTAATACAGTAAAGGTTCAATTAGGTTCTCAAGATATTGATTAGTTCTCTGTTAATCAAACCTGAAGATTAGATTAGCTTTTGAAACTAACCTAATGCATTACAATAAATACAAACACTTGCTAGTTTAACTATCAGAGTAACTTTAAAATAGATTTTTATTTTAATGTAATTACGAGTGGAATATTCAATATAATTTAAAAACAAATAAATAAGCACAATAGTTTTAACCAAGAGGATCATTCTCAAGCTGAGACTTAGTCCTCTCAAACATTTTATATAAACTTTGATCCAGACACTAGATCGGGGTAAACAATAGTACATAGACTGTCCAAGTAATAAGACCTCTACCACAGTTCTTCATGGGAAAAACAATATAATAGCACACAGGCTATCCAGGTCACACTTGACCTCAACCACCATCCACAGTGGGATATAAGAGTATAAGGAAAATATTGAGTGAGGATTTATAAATCCACTAGTTTATCAAAGGATATAGCATGCGTCTAAAAATACAGAGCACCCACATTGCTCAAAATTTAATATAAATAAAACACAATAGATCTAAATAGATAGAGATGAGTTTATAATGCTCCATGTGTTTTGAGTGAAGCTCTGGACTCCATGGATTGATACAGATGAGCCTTTGAGTCCTTCTCTGGTTTTTGTCAAGAAACAGAGTGTTGTTTTTGTATTTGACTTCCAGGTCCAGGTTGATCTGTCTGATCAGCATGAGTGCAAGAGAAATCGTTGAAGCTATTTTCTCCTTGAATTTTCAGGTTCTACAGATTTAGTATGTATTCTTCCTTCTTCTATTATGCATGCATGTTCTTTAGTATCTCTATATTATTTTCTCATATGTTCTTGGAAAGACTGACCAACCACCACACGAGGTTCCCTAATATAGATTTAGCTCCATCAATAGGAATCATTACCTTTTTACAGGTATGAGGTACGATTCCTGAAATTCCAACCGCTATCATTAATCAATAGGAGGTTCATTAAAAACATCAAATATGAACTTTTCTAAATAAACAAATAGAAATAGAGTTTGGAGATATGATGACTGGTATCTATCGACTTCTCTTAGTATCAGTGAGATTGTAACGGTAGCTCTTATCCATTATAACGTTAGCTTACATGAATCAGTAGCTTCTCCCATCGGTAGCTGTTACTCTTTATAACAGTAGATCTATGTATCAACAACTCTTTATATCTGTATCTTTTATGAATATTGGTAAC
The DNA here is from genome assembly GCA_963277665.1 of Viscum album. Lineage (NCBI taxonomy): Eukaryota > Viridiplantae > Streptophyta > Magnoliopsida > Santalales > Viscaceae > Viscum > Viscum album. Next base: position 73,264,156 of record OY728163.1, on the reverse strand, counting down.
CTTTATATATCAGTGATCGTATGTTTCAGTAATTCATACCGGTGAGCTTATTACGGTGTACTTCATAATAGTAGTGGTTATTCTATATTAGTCAACTAGTGCATACCGGTAGACTTATTCAATCGGTGTCTCAGGTGTAACAGTAACTGTCTGTATACCTGTGACCTTATCCATATCAGTAGACTTCTGTACCATTGTACTTAGCCTTATCAGTAGCTGTGTACCTGAGACCATTGTATCAGTAGCTGTTTGTATCAGTGGCTCTTGTATTTGTATCAGTGGACTTCATATTGGTAGTTGTCTGTCTGTCAGTTTGTATCGGTAGCTTGTATCAGTATCTATGTACGAGTGACCTTTACTTATCAGTAGACTATATACTGGTAGGTTTGTATCAGTGACTCATATAATAATTTTTTTCCTATGGAAAACATATCCAGATTGAGTTAGAATTATTTCAAAACATGTATAACCATAGATATACATTGACTAACATATTCCAATGAATATTTTGATATTTCTTTTCAACATAATTTAAAATATATATAGGATTATAAACACTTATTAAAACATAATTGAGATTATCAACACATCTTAAAGCATAATTGGGATTATCAAAACAGGTGAGGTCAACACTATGGTCTTCCTTGTATTTTCATGATCTTTAAGTCATGGTGAAAGGGATACACTACTCTATAAGGAAAAATTATGTTGTGAAATTTCGAGAATTTAGAAATGTTTTTGATTAAAAAAATCATATATTATAGTTTCCATTCGTGAAAAAAATGAAACAAAAAGAATAGGTGTGACTTGTGAATATAAAAAATCAATATTACTAGATAGATGATTTATATTATATATGGTTAAGTGGCAGATTTCCGGTTTATAACAAGTATGATTATCAGAATCAAAATATGAAATAAATTGGTTGAACAAAAATGGACGTAATAAAATAGAGAAAAATTCATGGAGGATAAATTAATTTATTATAAAATAATTGATCATAACCTTAATTTGAAGTTAGGAAGTGGGAATTGTTACTTTAAATAATATATTTTCATTTCAATTATCATTATATTTCTTCCATTATATGTTAAATATAGACCACCTCTTTTAATCCATATTATTTTTAACATAAAAACCCAATAACATTAATCCTCTAAGTCATTAGAGTTAGAATTAAAATATTATCTTGATTTCATGCGATTTTTATCTTTACAAAATAGAGAAAGTATTTTTCACAATACTATGGAATAAGATCATGTACTCATGATATGAGCATAACCCAAATATATTATTTATTATACGTGATGAGATAAAAATATTCAATGTGAGGTATATCCTGAAATTTAATGTTTAATAAATATGAATTGAGAAATATGAATTTTTGAAAGGATAACGTCCACCAATTTCAAAATAGATAAATTAAAATACATTGATTAATTTTTTCTTTAAAAAATTGAAGTTGGATTGTTGTTTTATGGATAACTTAAACAATTTAATTAACATTGATAATCATTTTATTAAAATGATTTGACATTTTAATATTGGAAACATGGTTATTTTATTAAATTCAATGTTTAGATTCAGTGATTGAGGATAATAATATTTCAATTGTGGGTTAATTTGATGCACTCATTTTATCATGAACCAATTTGAAATCTTAACAAATTTTTTGAATAGATATTAATTAATATTAAAATATAATGAAATATTTTATTAAAATGTACTAAATTAAAATTGATGAAACAATGTAGATAAAAATGAATAAAAATAATTAATTATGAATGTTTGAGATTAATTGTGACCTGCTGAAATTTTCTTAACCGTTTTGAATGATTTTATTGTAAACAAATTAGCAAACTAGGCTGGCTCCCAATGCAAAGGATGTGAAAGATACATAGCTAACCTATGAAAGTACAGTTAACAATGTGACCCTTGGAGGAAATCTAGCCCAGCTGTAGGAGGGTGTGGGATGTGGATAGGTCAACACATGTTTCGGATTATCCTTGGCTTGTGTGTGCTGGTACATGTAGGTATGGGCCCATGTGAGTGTGCATAGTGTGTGTATGTTCTGATCCTTTAGTACAAGAGCACAACCACTGGGGTCTATAGCTTGTAATATAGGTTACCACCCTTGTAGCTGCATCTTTTACGAGGGATGTTGAGGTGTATCTAGTGTTCATTATTCTATCAAAATGATGATGCTCTTCCTCATTCATGCTCCCTCTTACCTCAATCATTTCCAAAACACTGTTTTCACCTCTTGATGATGCCAACCAATTTATGCACTCATTGGATATTCCATGTTTTCCTAAAGGAAATCATGAATCTAAGTAAAAAAATAATGACAAGGCTTAGGTTTACAAAGTTTTCCCTTGACAACCTTACGGGACCATGGTGAACCCCTTTGCAGAGCCCAAGTTTCAATTTTTGTCTATCATCCAATATGTGGATGAAGTGGGGATGTCTGGATAATTGTTATGAAAACATGAAATGGAATTCGATACCATGCTTGGATAATTATCCATGTTAACTTTGATGATTTTGGGATGATATTCAATAATTAAACACATGTTCAAGGAGTTCATACATTGGTTGAATCTAGTGATGTTCGTGCAATAATATATTATTTTCATAAAGAATTTGTTTTTATGTTTCCATGAAAAAGAAAATATACATTCATAACAATGTTGGATTGATATTGGATAAAAATACATACTTATATATATTTTTCATGGAGAATTAGTGAGGAAAAATAAAATAGGTTTGAGAAGAAATGGCTTGGAATTATAATATAGTTTGGATTTTAATTTCATTTGATACTTATACTTATTCCATGTTATTTATATTGATGAGATTATTTAAAAAGAGGGTCATATGAAGGGGATACCAAGGCTCGCTCAACATTGGTGTCATTCTAGACATGGAGGTCAACCGTGCCCAAGGGAACTGGCCAGGGAAAGACCGCGGGTGATAGTGAAGTGGGGGATCATGTGTAACTTCTGAAGAGAGATCATCCGAGAATGTTAGGATGCCACTATATAGAGATGTATGATGGAAAGGAGAACTGGCATGGGGTGGTGCAAGGATGGATTCAAAAGTTCACCCTAATAGTTGCTTCTGTTGAGATTTTGGTGGAAGTTGAATAATAAACTAAAGTAGAGCCACATGGGATATTCGATTTGGGATGGAGATAAGCACACATTGTTCGTTGAACTATTAAAAATCCATAAATAATGTGGGCCATTCGATCTCGTTGATCGTGATCGTTTGATCGATCCCAAAAATGTTTTCATCCTCTTCTAGAGATTTGAATCCATTTTATGAAGTTCTTCCGCCATTAATGATCAATTACCAATCATGATTCTAGAAATATTCCATGATGATACTGCCGATATGACCCCTTGTGATCGATGCAACTCCATGAATGAAACTTGATCTTTCAGGCATGAGGTTAAAGACAATAATGGTTCTCGGGTGAATGCAAACTAAGTTGCATTCTGCTATTTTGGAATCCATCCATAAAAAATATTAGGCATGAAATATTCATCTTGAATGCATGAGGATATAGAGAAGAATCATTCTTGAATGAATTAAAATGAATTTTTATTCCATTGTTCAGCCATCCTCAGTGTCCTTTCCCCCTTCATTTCTAAGGGAAACACCTCAACAACGGTTGAATATGACTCCAAACTCATCTTTGACTCTCTCAAATTCCACATCCCCACTCTATAGAAGATTTATTACAAGATTTGTAATTTCAATATGTACATCAATAGTGGGATGGATATTCACTACTCATTATGAGAATGGAATAGTGTTTCTGACTTCCACACCTTAAGGGAATCCACTAACACCCCTCTTATTTCATGTTCTAAAACTAACTCCCCCCTCAGGATATTCCCACTATGTAATTGGAGACGACCTTGGTCTGAATTACTATAAGCAACCTTAATTGTTTTCCCCAACCTCTTCCTGACATTAATAATATGTTCCTTGTTTTGGTGAGTGGGACGCGAGTCATGCGCATCTACAATGACAATGATCCACGTGATGAAACAAATACCCAAATCCCTCAATTATAGAGATGCACATATTTAATACCTACAGACATGGAGCTATGGAGAATTATATCCCATGAAGAATGAAGTATCTTGATATTTTTTTTAAATATGAGGAGATTTATTTAGTTACAACATGAAGAAATACTGAACTCCTTGAGACTATGAATGAATGTTGACAATGGAAGAAGAATTAAGACTGAGTCCTTCCCGTATTTACTAAATATATGAATATGAGGTAAATATGCTCTCATTTTCATACACACTACATGAAGAGGACTAAACCTAGTAGGGGTAATCAAATGAGGATTCATGAATAATAATATCTATTGGGTTTGCATTGACTGAAAAAGGAAAATTCCAAACATGCTTCATTTATGAATTTTAAATGAGGATAAAACAATACCCAGAAATAATTTTTATTCAATGAGAAATGAATAATACATGCATTCATTTGAGTATAAAATTTTAGAAATAAAATACCTAGAACCATCAAGGTATGTGTTATTTATGATGGAAATTTAAATGTGTTTATATTATTAACATAATTAATTGAGGATTTAAATGGGAGAATTTAAATCATGTAAATTTTTGAGATCCCATGCACCCCAATATTTTTTGTATAAATATGTACATGTAGGTGATGAGAATTATATTGAATTTCAATATCCTTTGTGATCCCAATAAACTTTTTTATCAAATAGAACAAGACTTTTAATCCTGTAGGCTTTGAAGAAGAAGAAACAACATTGGCAAGGCATTAAATGATTGAGGATAACCCATATTTCACCAAATCTAATAGAGTATTGAAGAAAATAATATTTCTCCAGTCATATGTTGATAACCATGAAAAATTGTAATCAATTAAGAGAAGTCAATATTTAACGGGGTTAAGACTATTCATGAAGAAGATCATTCTATTTATGGATCAACTGAAGAGGTTGGATTTAATAGTATAAAAATTGAAAAAATTTGGGTACCATTGATTCAACCCCTCAAAATGGAACCTAAGAAGTCCTTGGTCTCTACAAGTGGTATCAGATCATAGGTCACCATTAATGATTTAATAATTTTCTATAATGATGGAGAATCTAATGTCTATAAACAACTTATGAGTTCTGACTTTTAATGGATCTAATTATCACCGTTGGAGAACTATGATGCTTCAATAATTCTTTTAACATGGCCTTGATGTATGATATGATGCCCTAATAGTTTTCCACCGATTTATGAAGATTAATCCATGAAAATACTAATAATATTAATTTTTAGGTTTATTGAAAAACAAAAAAAATCCGTCCTTATGTGTTTTTCAAAAAAGGTATATTCCTAGGTTCTGGGTTTTCAAACTACAAAATTAAATCAGGGAGAAATTTAATGGTATTTATGAAGGAAACATCAAAATCAAGGAAGATAAGATACATGTATGGGTAAGTAAATTTAAATACATAACAATTACTGATGATGAAAAAGTTTATGATTATCTCACAAGAGTTATTGATATTGTGAGAACAAATCAATGGGTTTAGTGAGAATCTTGATGAGTCCATTATTCTTAAAAAACTAATGAGGAATTTTCTATATCATTTTGATTAAAATATCAAAACCTTGGAAGAAATAGATTAATTTTATCCTGATTCATATCAAAATATTTCCATTTCTTATGGAAGGAGGAAAATTATAGATTTCAAGTTTAAAGAAACATTTTCAATGGCCATTGAAGCCATGATAAAGGGGAAGATTAAAAAATAAGAAAAAGTTGAATCCAATGATTTTGAAGACGTGTAAGGATAAGATGATTTTAATAAGGTCTTTTCTCTTTTTTAACAAATGTTTGTAAAATTTTAGGGGAAAGTAAAAAAAACATCACCAATGTGATGGAAATCTAATAGCCTTAATCATTTTTCCTATGAGTGTCCATAAAAACAAAAAGAATCTAAATATGAAAATTAATCTGAATATTATGAGGATGAATAGAGATCCTCGAGGAAGAAAGGGGATATTAATAAAAAGTAATCCACTTTCAAAAGGAAAATATTAGTGATAAAAAATATAAAGATAATTTGTTTAGTGATTCAAATGATAGTAAATTTCATTTCTCATTTTGAGAAACAATTTTATTCATCATGTAGTAGAGATGATACTGAAAAAAGAAGATCACAAAAGGAAATAACATCCCATAATGTTCATGAAAATAATAAGAAAGAAAATATGATATAAAACTCTCACCTTGAATGTTTCCACTAAATAAATAAGAGTTTCCTCTTTCTTCCCTATAATTTTATGGGTTATAAGCTATAATGAAATTAATTGAAAGAGTTTTGTTGTTCAACATGAAGTATACCAATTTCCATGATGATGAATGAGTGAATCCCTTGAGAGGGATATTTTAGGAGTTGTGGGGAATGATAATCGCATTCTCTTCCATTATTATTCATTGTATAGTCTTATCAATTAAGGGGGGGGGGGTGAAAGATTTATGTCAAGAATAGAAAAAGTGAGATATTATATACTTCACTTGAAAGGTTCTGATGTTTTTGTTGATGTGTGTGTAGGATATTTCATTTCATTGATTAATTTTTATTATATCCAACCCCTAAAATGATAATTGACAATTTCTAACCTTGATTTCACATGTGAGTATGTGTTATGGAGATATTAGACCTCCTTTGTTGTATCTATCTCGTTTTATATACTCGGTTATCCAATTTAGACATAGATTTGATTAACTAAAGTATATTTCTTAAAATAACCATATGAGATCATCGCCGATATAAGTGTGATCCTGAATTTTTTTCATATAAGGAAGAAGATTTTGTTTTTTAGAAAAATATAAGACGATAAGACCCCCATCTCTCCTTTTCATTTTATTAAAAATTGGGATAATGTTTGACCATATTTATTTAATTTTGAATACGTGAAGAGATATTGACAGTAAAATACAAAAGGGAAGATTATTGAGTCCGTGTTACATTTTTGTCAACTAGTCAACATGTGGATTGAGTGTTGATGTTTGGATCAATGTTATGAAATCAGGATATGGAATTCAATGTCATGCCTGGAAAATTATCCATGTTAAATTTTATTATTTTTAATCATCAATGATTAAACACACATTCTAAGGAGTATTTACAATGGTTACATCATGTGAAGTCCATGAAAAAAATATTATTTGCACTAAGATGAATTTTTGAGGTATAGATACGAAATGAAAATATAAATGAATAGGAGGTATAATTGTTATGTCCATTAAAAAATAGATATCCATATATATATATATGTGTGTGTTTATGTGGAATAAGTGTTGAAGAAAAACGAAGTTTAGAGAAGAAGTTGTCGTGGAATTTATAATTGAGGACGCCATTGTATTTCATTTGATACAAGGATTTATTTTGAGTTATTTATACTTATGGTTATATTGAAACAATATTTCCCAAAAAAGGGTATACCAATGCCAACTCGACTGTTGGATTATGCAAGACCATGATTCAACCATGCCAAAGGGAACCATCCTGGTAAAGACCATATGTGGTAGTGAAGGGAGGGCATATACATAAAATCATAGAGAGTTCATGGGATCAAGAAATGATGCCATTGTATATGAAAGGATAATAAAATGTAGGTCTAGAATAGGGAGATTCTATCAGGGATTCAAGAGTGATCCCCGATAGTTTATTTTGGTGATATATAGTGTTTGTATAGTAATAGAGAAACTTGGAACCACATGAGATTTTCAATGTGGGGGTGGTGTGAAGTGCAAACTATTCATCATCCTTTTAAAAATATGGATATAATGAGGGAAATTTGATATCATCAATATGAAATATTTTATTGATCCCACAATGGTATCTTTCCACCTGGCATGATTCAAAGAAATTTTCAGTAGTTCTACCTCCATCAACAATCCATCGATGATCATGATTCTAACCATCTTCCATGAGGTTGTTGATGGGATGACACCTTGAGATCGATCTGAATCCATGTAATCAATATTCATCTTTCATGCATGTAGATAAAGTGTAGAAAAGTTCTTATCTGAATGTAAATAATGTTTTATTCAGCTGTTCATGCTTCCTCCATTAAAGGATTTTGATCTCAAAGTGAGGCAATCCACACGTCACACACATCTCTCATGATGATGAGCTATGGGAATAAATTCATTACCAAATACCTTTGGTATTAAGACGCGTGTGTTCAATACATGATGATAGTGAGTGGTGGAGAATTATCTTTCATGAAGAAAGTAGGAACTTGAGATTTTCTATGTTTAAATATGAGGAGTTTTATTTATTTATAGATTGAATAAATAAAAAACAGCTTGGGATGAGCCATGAAGGATGAAAAAACATGAATAATTAAGCCTGAGTCCTTCGTGCATTTACCATCCATGTGCTGATGATGATACCCGAGCCTTTAGGTATCTATGTTTCATTACTGAATGAAGGAATCATGAAATTCATGCCTGAGATTAATGAAAATGAGGAATCCACAATGTTTTTACATTCCAAGTAATAAGTGATGACACATGAACCCCACAGGCATGCAGTGCAAGCCATGGGTATTAACTGTAGATGATCACCTAGTCATTTGAAGTAAATAACCTATCCATTGGGTACATATTTCATGAAGAGGAATGTACCCATTAGGGGTATTGAAGTGGGGATGCATGTAAATGAATATATCTTGGGTTTTTATTTCATGAAAAAATAAATACCCAACATGTTTAATTTTGGTATTTTAAATGAAGATATTATAATACCCACAAATAATGGGGTATTTAAGAATGGGAAATGATGAATACGCATATTCATTTGGATATTTAATTATAAAAACAAAATTACCAAAACGGCTAAGGTATTATTATTTGATGAGGTAAATTTAAATGACATTAAAATATAAGCACATTTATTTGGGGATTTAAATTGGAGAGTTTAAATCACACAATCATTTGAGATCTCATGAACCATATTGTTTTTATATAAATATGTGCATCTAGGTGATGTGAATTATACTAAGTTTCAATATTCTTTGAGATCCCAATACATTGCTCTATCTAAGAGAAATGGGGTTTGATGTTGGGGTCCTTTGAAGATGAAAAAATAATAGTGACCAAGAAATCAATGATTGAGGACAATCCCAATTGTGGAAAATCGGGTAGGATTTTTTAGGCTAGAATGATTTTTCAATACATTTGTTGAAACCCTTGAATAATTATACACAATTAATGGAAATATGAATTTCTTTTGGAGTAGTTGTATGTATGAAGAATATCGTTCTATTTCAGGATAAACTAAAGTGTAATCTTGTTGCTGGGGTGTCTAATGAGATACTAGAGGCTTATGATTAGGTTTCTAACTAATAAGAGAAGAAGTGTAGTTGGTGTGTCTAAAAAATATAGAGAGTAAAAATTTTTGGGTCTAACCAGTTGTGGAGAAATTGTAACTGGAATCTCTAATAAGATGTATTCACATACGAAGATAGTTAAGAGAATCCATGTTGGGATGACAAACCATCATAGAAAGAAGTAGGCCTTTCATTACAAAACCTAGAAAATACTGTGTGATACCATATATTATTTTACTACTATGAATGAGGTGAGGTTTACAGTTTCTATTGAGTGGATTTAGAATCCTAACACATTTAATATTTTGGATTGAAAAGGAGAACAATTCAAAAAATAATGGTATCATTAATTCACCCCCCTCATTGGAACAAAATTGGTTGTTGGGATATACACCTTTTTCAAAGATTGTAATTCTATGTATGACACAACATCTCTATTTGACCACTTTTAAGACCTGATCACCTTTACTAGGATTTGTGAATCATCTCTAGAGCATGTTTTACTATTGGATTTAGTTGAAGTTGTGATGCATTATGGATGGAGGCTCCATTAAAGAGATTTTGGGAGTGCACATGTGCATAATAGAATACATGCAAATGGATACATGGTAGATAACATAAAATGGGATGTGCATTGAGATTAAAAAAACTACATCTCACTAGAAAATTAATGGATATGGGAGAAAATAAAAAATTGATACATGGACTGGATTGGTACAAAAAAAAAGATACATGAGATGCGGAGGAAATGGATACATTCTCTAATGTTACAAACATAAATGTGAATAAATACAAAACAAATACATGAATTTTATTATGAAAAAAATAAATGTTATAAATAGATGTATAAAATGATATGGGAATTCAACGTTACATAAAAATGAGAAAATACACTTGGATTTGGATGTTATTTAAAGTGGAAGAATCTGTAAAGAACCCAAAGTGAAGATATGAGTGTTTAGAGGAATATAATATCTTATTTTTTCAATTTCACATGTGTGTGAGGAATGAGATATTTTCAAAAATATGGAGATGCTACTGCATGATAAAGATATTTCTCTTTGTTATAGTATGATTCCATGATCAAATTTAGAAACATAGGATATATTTCTATAGATTTAAAATAACGAAACATTCTAATATTTACTGAGATAAATGATGATGAACAATATTAAAATAATGGTAGAAGATAGGAATCCTCCCTCTATAAATAAGAGGGTGCTACTTCCAAAGGAAAAATTACTAGAGGGAGCTCATCCTGAAGAAGTGTTTTTGTGCTGTTTATTAGTTTCCTACTACTACATTTTATATTTTAGTTTCTTTTCTTCTTTATAATTCATTCATTCTATTTTATTAATTCATAAAAATTATGAATGAATTAATGGTAAATGAGGGTGAAGTGTATGGGTGTGGTTATTTCCCACCATAAAACATATCTTGATTTAAATTCCATTATTTTATATTCAACTTTTACCTCCCATCAATTGAATTATTGATCTTTACAATGATGTATTTGGGTTGTTTAATGGACGAAATGACATACAATGGAGCTGGTTATTGGGAGATTCCATAATCTCTATTAAGGAATCTCATCAACATTGATTATAGGAGGAGTTTGAATTATTATTTCATCAGAATTTATAATTTCACACCATGTAAATAAAATTAAAGTGCTTCAAGAGTGAGATTTCACAATTGGATTACCTAACACAATTTAATACAATAATACTGAATAATGAAGGAACCCAAAACCATACATAGGGAAGATTTATTTCATTTCTAACCCCATTTTCATTTCATGTTTGTTGATAATTTCCATTATCATAAAAAATAATAAAAAAATAAAGTAGTCTTAGTTGAATAAGAATTAGTAAGTGAATAAACAATAAAGCTCTGTAAGTGATATGACCCTAATCAGCCATTGAGATTCACTTGGAAATTATAAATAATAGATTTTGGAAAACCGTGTGATAGGTGTGAAAAATGATACTTAATAAATATTTTGACTCCCTCAACCATTCTAATTAGAAATCCAAAACCTACCAAAGATGAACTCCACTTTCTTCATACTGACCTCTATAGGGCTCTCCTTCTATGAACACTTCAATTGCACATTATTATATAATGGATTTATTATGAATGTTTTTTAATAAACTCCACAAAAATGCCTTCAAAATGAAAACTCATTTTCCACATAAATATAAAATAATTTCATAGTCATTAAAATTTTCTTCTCAATGATTATACTTTGAAACTCATTCACACACATCATTCATACCTAACCAATGATTTTCAAGATATTTAATTCAAAAATTCATGGTCACAATAATGCTTTACTCTCTTCCAATATATAGATACACTTCCCTTTTATCAATTCACTCGTAATTATGGGTCATTTATTATCACGAAAAATGTTTGATGCACACCTGATATCCAATATGACTCCTAAAAAGAGTAAATGATTTATATAACATTCATAAAATTATACTATTATGGTTACACCTTGAGAATATTCCCAAAATTATATACTAATCAATTAAACTATAGTTATAAGATATAATGAATCTCAAAATTATATCCAATATGCATATAATAATATATAAAAAGACATATAATTGGGTGAGTTTGTGTTTGATAACATATTTATATTTATATTTATTGAATATAATTCAACTGAAATGATCACTCTATATATCAGATGTGTATTATTGAAATATTAATATTTCACTAAATGTTGATTCCATCATAGTTTTACCTTAGATGTATTATTTAGTTGGTCCATCATTATAATCATGTCACATGCGATTCGTGAATTGTTCAATGGTTATACATTTTCCCAAATCTATAATATAGATAAATTCAAAGCTATTCTTTGGGTATCATAAATATTAGGAAAGCCATTATCAGTCATCCATCCATCATCTCATAGTCTCCAAGAACATATGGCGCTTTCCTGATAGCTTTCCCTTGAGAAAGTAGGTCAATTGATGCCTCTCATTTAGCTGATGTGTGGAATTATATATCAAAAAGATTCTGAACCTCATGGGTATTGCTTGTTCTTTCCCTAAATTTTTTTTCTATATCATCTAGCCCCAACTTCATCATCTCACTGCTATGAATCCACATGCGTGCTCAACAAATGCCCTTCTAATTATTTTATTTCTCCAATAATTGACCAATATGCTTCAACTGAGTTCTTTTGGTAGTAGTGGGTTGTTGTATTAGGTTTTGGCTGATTTCATCTGGATTTTTTTGGGTTTTGGGTTTCAATTATTGGACCAATGATGGGTGATTTTTTTTGGGTTTCCCAACCATTAATTTCAACTTTTTTATAACATAGTTTTTTTTAGAAAATGAATTCTATTTCTAAATGTATCCACTAGTCAAAATGAAATATCATAATGCGTTGGTAGATCCCCGTATCAATAAAAGGTGTGCTTTAAACTCCTCTATGAATGAAAATTATGGGAATATCATTTGAGAGATTAAATGTTAAGAGTAGTCTCCACTATTAAAAAATGATTCCCATGAAATTAATTATATAGGAATCCTTCATTGAATGAAGTATGTTTTTTATGTCTATCTATTTCATATGTTATTAAAATTCAATCACTTTGGATCCCTACCCTTCATTTATGTTTCTTCGTGTTTATTAAGCTCATTAAAAAATCAATAAAACTTTTACACATCATCATATAATATGTACCATTCAAAATTGAAAAATAAAATTTGCATTGTTTACGACGTGATATCCCATATCACTCAGCATAAATATAATGTAAAAATATAAAGAACCATGAAATAAAAAAACCATTACATATTTAATCTCACCACATCATGTTTTATTATTTAGTGCATATTTAGAATATAAAAATAATAAAAGAACAAGAGTTTGTTTATGGAATAGTCTTTTAACATGGGACAACATATTGGGAAAATTATCAGTTTCAAAAGTGACCTTTTAGGCATGTTGGTGTGCTGATAGTGGGGATGGAATACGTATATGGGGATTTTAGAGATACATGTTCTAGTTTGAAGGTATTTCTTGTTACCAATTTTATTAGATCCCATTCCCTATATGAAGTGCAGTTTAATTTATTAGCTTTGAGTTTTGGGGCCCATAATGAGGATATGGTGATTGTGGGGGAGGGGGGGTTGCATAAAACAACACTAGAAATAAGTGGTTTGAAAGAATAATTAGTACATACACATTTCAAAAAGGCGAGACTTTCCTTTTAGGATCCTACTCAATAAGAACACCATAGTCAATTATACTTAATTGGGATTAGTTTCAGGATGGATGATCTCTTGAAGATTTTTTCAATGTCTTTGTGAATGAGGAAAAATAACACTAAAAGAAAACGTGTTTTCTATTATGGATAGTCATTAGTTTAAAAATTTACCATTCAAGCATTTGGGTGGGAAGATACATTGGACAAAACCTCCCTACGAGGCAACTAGTGGACATTGAGAAGGATAGTAGGGCCAGATTGATATAATAAGTAAGTAGAGAACATTATTTTGGATTATAATATTGCATAAGGGAAAAAATTGAATTTTTTTCTAGAATATTGATATTAAAAAAGGTGAGATAAAATTTATATTATGGAACTAACATAAATAAATTAAATCACAAAACATGTATTAAGATACATAACACATGTTATGATATTACACACACACAATTAGTGGATAAGGTGTATGTTATTTTATATAACAGATACATGTTTATAGACATGGAAGGATTAAAAAAACATATAAAAAATATTAATAAAAAATATTCATTTAAATACTTACATAAAAAACCTAATAAACAAAACATGTTGTATGTTTGTCAAAAAAATCTTAAATTCATGAAAAATAACAAAAATGTGAAAATATTTAAAAAACATAAAATATGTTACATGGTATAGAACATAATATCAGATACCAGAAAACATTATAAAATGACAATCAAAACACATTAAAAACACACATAACATAAAGGGAAGAAATATATAATAATATAAAATACAAAAAACATCTTATAAATTTAACGAAAAATATGTTAAATACATCCATGTGATATTTTAAAATCATAATAAATTGAAACATAAACTATAAATAATATTGATATAAATTGTAATATATATTTGATATTTTTTTACAAGTTAAATGATGTCATATAGATAGTATTAATGAATTAGGATAGAACATAAATACTCACAAAGAATGTTCATGTCCTATATTGAAACAAGGAAATTTAGTCCGTCATATAATTTATATAATTATTATAAACTTAAAACTAAAGTATGAACAAGAAAAATACCCAAAATAAAAAACATATAAATGAACTAAGTCAATATATATGGAAAAAAAATAAATCAGATATTCTATCGAAATAAGAAATTTTGTTTTTGTTGATCACAAAACCTAAGAGGAATATAAATAATTAAACTAAATAAAATTAAAAATATTAAATAACGTAAAAACACTCTCATACCATACATTGAAAAACACAATGAATTAAAGAAAAAAGAACATGATAATTATAAAATAAAAGCACTAAATATAGGATGCATACATGACTGATTCTCTACTTGAATTTTTTTTTTCAAATTTACCTTTAATTATTACTCACTAATATATATATTTTAATTAAAATTTAATTAAATATTCATAATAAAAAAATATTTTAAAAATATTAGTGAATCTATTTAGTAAAATTATATACTATTATTCAACTAACATTAATCTAAATTCATTAAAAAAAATCTTTAATCAAAAATCATAACAAAAATAATGTCATAGAATATAACATCACCATATAAAATGAAACTGTCCGGTAAAAGAGTGAAAAATTGCATATGTTTTTTGTGTTAACATTATAATTCATAATTTTATATTTAATTAACTATTAAAATTAATTCATGAACAAATTTTAAAAAATTCGTTCTTAAATAAATTAATAAAAATATTCTATAACTTTTTTGTCTGTATATGTAAATGTTAAATTCCATATACATTTCATATAAATTACACTAAAATAATAAAAAACATTATGTATCAATGTTATTTAAATTTTAAATACCATGTGTACTTTTTATAAATATCCTGTAAATTTTTTTCTTACACTATGTAAATATAATGGAAATTAAAAATATTTTTTAAAATTTTAGACTATCAGTCAAACACACCTACACACCCACACACATACACATCCACATCCACACCCACACCCACACATACTAAAAGACACAGACATAAACACACACACAGACACACAATAAAATTATTTTTTTGTTAATAATTGAATAGATATAAATTAACATGTTTGGTATATAATGAAATGTAGATATATATAAATTTTTTTGTTAATGCGCATGCACAACATATGTTTTGTTAAAAAATTGACACACACACACACAAATGTAAATGTTTTTTACACACATAATTATCATCATCATTACTTTATTTTTATTCCAGAAAGGAAATGAATAACAAGAGAGAGAGGTGAATAGTCCCTGACACCAAGATAAGAAATAAGGGGGTTTGAAATAATGAAGCCCCAGGGAATCCCCTCTATCATGTTGAAACCCTCAGGCTTCAAGCTGTCCATAGTGTAAAAATAAATAACCTTAGTATCGGGGACGCCCAATGAGGCTAGATGATCCACTACTTTATTTCCCTCCCTCCATGTATGCTTCACTTTGATGGTGTTATCGAGTAAACTCTGGAACTTTCTGATGATGTATTGGATCGACCATGTAAAGACGACAATTCCGTTCATGGAATTGTGCACCAACAAATAGTCAGTTTCAGCTTGTAGAATGGCCACACCCCTATGCTTGCAAAAACATAGCCCAATGTACAACCCCTTGGCCTCCTCCTAGAGAAAAGAGCCCTGACCCAGATTGACAGAGAAGGCCAAGAGGACCGAAACACTGGAATCCCGAACCACACACCCACCATGCATGAAACCCATGGTGAATGATCCATCTTTGTTGAGTTTCAAACCATCATAATGAGGGAAATAGAGAATCGAGTGACAGCCAATGCTCTTGTTAATCTGGTGGGAAGCATGATCTTCGACTTGAAGCCAAACCAGAGAAGGTGTGTCCCCCCACTTAGGAATGACTCTAGCCAAGTCAAGGAGGAGATTTCTCATACCAGAAATAATGGAACAACTCAACTTGGATCCCCCTTCATAGATAATTCTATGCCTCTCCTTCCAAATGGACTAACAACCAGCATGAATAATCATGGTGTAGGCCATTTTTTCAGGGCTACCTTCACCCCGATCCATGATACAACCTGTCAATAAAGGGTCGATCCACCATTGAAGGGATAGAAATAGTTGTAAAATCAACAAAATTTTCCACAACTCATGCATCCACTCACTCTCAAAGGAATGGTGCCCCACACTTTCCTCATTATGGACCTGACATCACACACAAACTTATATACATATATGTGTTATTAATAAGCATAAAAAAATTTATATTATGTACTTTAAATATTTTTTGGATTATAAAAATTTTATTTTATAATATATATATTTCCATGTCCCAAACTAGTACACTCATTGAATAGTAAGTGACCTAGTAGAGATAAGGCCTCAAGAACACCTCCCCAAATAACATAGGCTGTTGTCTAGCTATGAGGGCCTAGGGTTTCTGTGTGGGGGAGACTATTCCCTCATATTAGAGTAAAAACTAGTGGAAAAAACCGAAAATCATTCATAATAGTAAATAAACATAGATGGGAAGAAATAAATATAAATTTTTTGAAATAAATAATTAAATGAAATAGTGGCTCGAATGAACATGTCATACATAAAACATTGATATCATATTAAGATCATCACATATATAAGAGTAAACAAAAGAAATTGATAAAATAACTAGTCTATATTGCCCACACCGATCCATAACTCATACCAAATCTTCATATACATACCCAATCCATTCTGCTCGATCAATCATGGACCCCAACCCATCTTGCTCCTATAACAATGTAAACATATTCTTGGCTACCTCAGTGAAGTGGAGGCTGGAAGAGGGTGTGAATAAAAAACAGAATAGGGAACCAATTATGTAGTCTCGTACATATCCAGTAATGCAGTGTCTGTATATGTAATTTTCTCATTAGGATAATAACAATAACAATAATAACCATTTTGGATAATCTAAAATTCAAGGATGTGTGAGGAATTCTCCTGGGATGTGGTCATCCTAGCCACGAAACAACTGGTAATAATGCGTAACATTAATTCACAGTGAATCCTAGAGTTCATGAACATGGTCGACTAGAAACCCCATGCAAAAGGAATTCAGATTGATGTAACACCACTCAAGTCATGTATAATACTATATATCTGTTTATCCATAACCTCGATTGAGGATAACAGCTTCATCCAATACTAAAAATGTCTCTACGTAAGAAATTTCACCATAGGAAGATACGTGTCCTAACCTTGGGATTTGCTGTACTCGCCTCAAATAATATAATTAAGGATTCCATTTAATATATGGAATTTATTTGAATATAGAAATGATTAGTATTTCCTACCACTCATTCCATGTAAATCATGACTGATGTTTGAGTCATATGTCCCGGTTCATTGGAAGACACAACATTTGAACTCTGATAATCCATAAGGGGGATGACCCTTTGGAAATCTATATGGAATTATATCCATATCCAAAATAAAAAATGGAATATTTTCAACAGTTGACTTAATAACCCACTCCTAGACATGTCCAATGTGCACAAAAATGGTGTATCCACCTGATCACAGGGATAATCCTCGGAATCAATCAAGGAGACCATCTTAATCCTTAGAGAGTCTCTCAATTAGTGTTCCGAAACATCCCCAAGAACCTCATGTATAATTCCTATGTAGGGAGGAATCCTGGTGAAAATATGAAATCCTTTAATGGAATCAATTGTCTTATAAGGTTCAAAGGAAGATCCTTGGAAGTACTTATACGAATCTTGATAAAGTTACAGTAAATCATGAAGGAACATAAGTAGTATACCATGAAATACCTAGAGCATCCCTATCATATATCGAATTATGTAATGATCATTGGAATGATACTAGGATGTGTTTCTAGAAACCATAGGTTCATACATAATAACCATATGAATGAATAAATGAAATTGAGAGTGTGAAACAGTACATAAAGTCACCACTAATACATAAAACCCTTCATCTTACATGTTATTTTTGGGTTCTAATGCGACACTATCTCCCATATCTACCTAAACCAATGAATCACCGGCTCAGGGTCAGTTAACTACTGGTCACCCACTGGGTTCCTATAGGTTAATACACTGGATATGTATTCTTCAAAACAATCTCGAGGTCAGAATAATTTTTTCGGTTCAACACTCAGTGTACTAGAATTTCATGTCCCACAACATAGTGACAATGGTGGCATGACCTCGATAACTATATAGGGTCCGTCCATAATGAAAACAATCAGGAAATGGTACACAACCAAATCTGAGTGCCGTGGTGTCTCTCGGATGGTCCGTACATTCAACCTGGTCCTGGATGTCAATGGTCTATCCACCTAATCCTGTATAAGGATGAAATACTCACCATGTGTAGTATCATAATAAGAGTCTTGAAGGATACTCATAGTCTTAGAGGTATAATCCATGAATGTAGGAAACATGGGTTGTTAGTGACCCTAGTATCCATCCATTAAAAACCATCAATTTGATTAATTAAACGTTTCATTGGAAATATTAAACAGAATGTGTCATACTAAAGGGAGAGCCCTAGAAAATACATAATACCAAAATCTTGCATCGATGCCATATGGAAGGTATGATACACCGCCTATATTTAGGTAGCATTCCCTTTAATTTCCATGGTCCATTAGTAGTTTCCATGGATCATCCATTCTCACCTGAGTCGTAAGATGGACCTACCTCATATGCAACCACCATATATTAATTAACTATAATAATATTAAAAATAATTAATTAAAGTTCAATAATATAGATACAAATTAATACTATAATTATGAAGGGATATAGCTCAAAACATTACCATACCATACAGTTACACAAGAACTATAGCCCAACAGTTTCCAAAAACCCGTGACACGTTGATAACCTTCAACTGGGATTAATCCCTAATGAACTGTGTAAAAAATGCCACAAAATTTAATACAAGGTTTAATGCTTTATAAAATCAACCGAGTGACATACCTCGATGAAACTACATGAAATAAAGTGCATAACCTCCCCAATCATCCCATTCTTATGTAGATAAAAATACCTATCACTCTTATATGATCCCACCATCCTTTGGAGGAATATGAATGAAATACCCTAATGAGATAAGACAAAAATTTATGATGAAGGAAAATAACACAACATAGGATAAAAGAATAAAATACTTACATTTAGGATTTTAACCAATACAATGGTGTTTTACTTCGATCATGAAAAAGGGAGATATCCCATAGATTAAGGGAGGAAGAGGAGGGTGTGCACATATGAGGCTTCTTGGTGAAATGAAAGAGTAAAGTGGGTAAAACCCTTCATGGTTTGGAAGGGAAAATGGAAAATTTCACCTTTTTAATGATTCAAAAGTTTTGTATGGATAGTTTTCCAAATAATGTAAAAACTCTGTGGCCCTTATTTTTAAGGAATTCACACCTCACATTATTATCCACACAATTTAATAGACTGTGAACCAACCATGTTGTTGGCACTATATGGATCCATTCATCTTTCAAGGTTTCAACACACAGTCTAAAAATATTGCACTAATAGATCAACAAGTTTTTAGTCAATTTAATGCCTCCACAAAGTCTCCCCTATTTTTTACATGATTCCTCAAATGGTGTGCCTATACACACTTGGCCACAAAATTGAACCGCATGGTTTTCAACAACTATGAACCATAATATATATGATACCAGAACATAAGATTTAGGCTCTGAACCCTTGAGATGCTCTCAAAACCTCTATGTAATATACGAAGCCTAAATTTTATGTTTAAAAGAATCACTTTGAGGCATTATAACCATTGATATTATAATCTGAATCATTATCAAAACATGATCCATCCTCTAATAAAAAAAATTAATTTCCTTAATATTATTTCTTACCCTAGAAACATTGGATCTTACAACCTCAAAACCTTAACTATTATCTAACCCAATAAGTCTTTGTGTGCATCCAAATGAAAATCAAAAACATAATGGGTCATGAATTCCCAGAAAAACATCCACATTGAGTTCCAAACACCCAGTAAGATTCCAACCATCATTTTAAACACATCGTTCTTAACACTCTAAAACCTGAGCCAATAATCGTAACCATTATCATGAAATCAGGACTATACTTACCCAATATCATCTAAGTTGATCTGTAATAACATCATAATCATCTAATTCTAAATCTATCTATTAGTGATTCTGTCCATAGAATCATTCCTTCAATGACCAATTCCATGTCACAATACATCCACCATTGTAATTGCCTATGGAAACACACCCATATTATCTTAACAATGCTCTTGAAATGTTTAATAAACCAATGCACCAAATATAGAATGATAAAACCACCTCCAATCATTGATGTGATCTTAAAATTTGAATTAAAATCAACAAATGTTAACCATGTTACTCCGGGTTTTCCTTGAAAATCCCTAACTGTACATCACACAACACCAATCTCATCCCAATAGTGTACCCGATGCATTTCCCACTGTACCTATAAAACTAACCAAGAGAAATCAATCTATGATGCCTCCAATTAGACCTTCTCAAAATGATCCACTCCTACCACTAACGGATCGTCAAAAACCAAATCCATGCTTTTATTTCAAGGTACTTTGTGATTAATCTAAGCACACTAATCAAAGCCCATAAATTTAATTTGATAATTTCTCTAGGACATACCATCCTCTATCCAATGAAATCCAAAATCCTAAAATAATGTGTAATGATTTCTCTCATCTTTAGATGGCCCTTCTCACGTGAGGACCAAAAGCTAGTGACCAACAGCTTTCTCCCCACCTCAGGAAAATCCTTAAAGATTCATCCTTAAGAATTATTTATTTTTTTCATATCCAATGTACCATACATTTCTATACATAACAATGGGAATGGATAGGAACATGCTCATTCCAAATATCTAACTCTCAACATAGAATGTTCCTTCTTCTTAAGAACAGTTCCCATTAAAAATGCCATATTTCATCCCTAAAAGAGGGTCACTACCCTTATTCACAGGTGGTTCACCCTACACCATATGGATTACCGTATGAAACTCCTTGAGTATTAATGAAAAAGGGTCCTTTTTTCAAATCCGAAAATATATTTAAATAGCTCAGAACATAGTTGATGGTCTCTCATCATACTCATTAATATATAAAGATATTTTTCATTGTCATTTATAGGATGTGAGTTTACTTAGATGTTGTCTATATGAATGTATCACTCAATTTCATAGATATACTCACATAAAACCATGATATACTCACCTTGACAAAACCCACGACACCACATATACTAAAAATTCACATTCAGGTCTATCCATGGGTAAAACCTCTCAAGGATCCTGATTTGTATTCCTAAATAGCCCTGACTATAAAACACTTCCTTTATTTTATGACAACTTCAAGGCCACTGCTTATATAAGTGTCATATTTCAAGCTTTCGATCGTCTTCTTGTAACCGGGGGCTCACCAACCGTCAATTCAAAATAGTCGCCACTTAAAACAAGCACAAACTAGACTCTCCTTTACAGAGTGAGCACACAAACTCATACCACCCGACTAATGATCCCTCATGTTGAATTTAACAAAGAAATGATGACCATGATACATGGAAAGTATGTATTAGTACACCATGAACTCCCTTCCATAACTTGGAACCTTACCGGTGCCATAATTAATTCCATGAATACCCATCACATGACTTCATTCGAGTCACATGTGTCTACCCACACTCAAAAAAACTACTAAAAAGTATCCATTGGTTAACAAGGTCAGGCACCCTAATAGTACTACTAATTTGACTCAGTCTTGTAACACAATAATCCTTCATACTTCCTCAAAAATAAAAGGAATAAATGTATATATTTGGAAAAACATGATTACCTCCTGTACATCATTCTTATAGAGAAATTAATACTAAAATCACTTCCTAAAGAGGCTTCCATTAACCCGGTCCAACCCTCTCTTATAGGTTTCCATCGATCAAACCAAATATCAACCAACATAGTATTGATTGAAATCAAATACCCTATATTTCTCTAACCTATATCTATCGATCAAGTCACATATTTTGTTCAATTTTTCCAACCAACTATCAAAAAATGATCCAATCTACTGAAGGGGTGTAAAATAACATTCACATACAAGTGTTAAACACCTTTCAATTTGGCATACCTGACCTAATACTCTCCAAGAATCCTCAAAAGGGACTCCTCCCAGGATGTCCATGATGTTATAAAAAAAGACAATGAAGTAGTCCTAATCTAGACGTTGTATACTGTAATACATCCTCGAGGATCTAGTCCACTATAAATGTTTAGATACCTATCAGTATCACAATAGATGATCCAAATAGATAACTATAAATGATGGTCAGTTTTGTAAAATATAATAGAAACCTAGATTGAAAAACATCATGTATGTTGTTAGAAATATTAATTTAACCGCACCTGAAAAATATACACTCACAAAGTTTATACTAGGAAGGCATCAGCTACCGATGTTGACCTATGTGTGGATTCAATATACAGACATCACTATCTCAATAATCCATATTATACAAAACTCATATTATTTTATAATATAGAATTCAATTCCAATCTATGCATTAAAACACCGTATAAATTATTACTAACACTTTAAATAAATAATCCTATGTTTCAACACCCTACGAGGGGCCTAACACTTGGGAATCAAATGCATTATTAAACAACTAATGTCACTACACCACCTATGCATGAGGATTGACTCATCATCATCATGGTCAAATATCTCATTGTAGAACCAGAAGACCAACCATCAGAAGGATATATATATATATATATATACATACATACATATATATATATATAGACACACACACACATGTCATTATAACTAGGTAGCATGCCACCAAAAACCTATATTGTATAGAACCATTTAGGTTGATGTGGAAACTTTAAATATTTTACCTCATTGTTAGTAGTAAAATTTCACACTAGCATGGCCTATAACATGTAGAACCTATATTCCATATATGATGAATGAGACACTTCTTATCTTTTCCACCAAAGATTCAAAATTAGTCACTTACATCGATCTAATGGGATGCGAGCCATAAATCTATGATAAATAATAAATTCATGCAAAATTTTCATTATTTAAAGAAAAATCACATGAACCTATAACAACAAAAATCAAGAAATACAATCCCACAACCCTGGAAACCTGGAATTATTACCAGAAAAAATTGTTCTTGACACACGAGGCTAATATCCATCACTGGTTTCGAAAGAGTCAAAATTTTATTTTTTATTTCAATATTTACTGTTTTAATCATTAATTTATTAGTGATTCATGTGATTGATTATGTTATTATTTTATGTCAGGATACTATATGTTTTCTATAAAAGATTAAAAGTGATGAAATAATAATGAAAATGATGTTCTATGTCAAAGGGGAAGGTCTCGGGACAAGCCTATGGCTCAAAACTAAAGATACAAGTAAGAAGAAAAAAACAAAAACGGTTATAAAACAACATTACACATATTTAATTACATTCAAATCCTATAACATGAAGGAATACATGATGTGAATGCATTACATGAGGAAACATATTTGAATTGGTCTGGAAATACATATGTAATGATATGAAACATATGGTCATGTTATGATAAAACATCAATAGCCTAGAAAAGAATAAAAATAATGGGAAAATATTCATGACACCACAACTCATACATCATGGATACTATCCACAATGTGAATTTTCATGATGTACACAAACTTGTCCATGTTTGACATTAAAGATTGAGGAATCCCTATTTTTAGATCTGGACCCACCAAGAACCACTAGGTTGACATGAAACCATTCAATATTGCATTTATTGCATCCCGAGTAAAATTTATACCTATAAATAAGAGGCAAAGTTGTGTTAGAGAGATAACTTCTCAATTATGGGAATCTCTGGATGATGAACTATTGTAGATTAATTCCCTGATTTTCTTTTTATTTTCTTTTTTCTTCAATATGTGACGTCTTCATTCTCTTTTTCTAACTCTTTTAACCTTCACATAGATGTGAAAAATTACGAGTGTTCAAGAAAGAAAAATGTTGGACTAATTAACCTTTTTTGAGTTTTCCACATTAATGAATAAAATAGTTTATTTCCTCTTAATTTATGATTTATATTTTAAAATTGAGTAAATCTAGTTTAGGGTTATTATAGTTTAATATCAATTTCCATTCTCCATTCTCCATATGTCCCCCCACCGAATTCCCATCTGTTTATCATGGAAAATATTCTGGTTGGGTGGGGAGTTATTTATGTTCATTATAATGTGTGAGTAATTATGAAAGGAATTGTTATTAATTGTGGATTTCCATTACCCAATTAGGGATTTTCCTAATTCTTCTAGGGGAACCTCTAAAAACTCATGCTTGTTAGAAGGCAGGTAGACCGATTCAAAGTTCTATTAGGGTTATCGTCACAGTCACCATCCAAAAAGGGAGGGAGAGGAATCAAAATAAGTCACTATATCTTATCTATTAAGCATAAGAATATTATTAAACAAATTGAAACCAATATAACATCTCCCAAGGTCTAGACAAGCCCCACCCAATCACCACATTAATCATCATTTTTTAAGATATCTTTAAATATTCGTTCTAAAAATCCTCATTTTGTCATATTAAACCATTTAAAGTCAATTTACTCCAAAAAATCATCTAAAAGTGAATATCATATTTTCTTTGAAAACCTCCTACAAAGGAAATCCTAGTTTACCCAAATATAATACACTTTTCAAATAAAAAATTAATTTTTTCATGCTCCACAACAGGCATGTGGAATTATTTCTGCTATTTCTAGGGAGGTTGATCTGGGAATCACACAAAAGAATAATTAATTAACTTTGAATGACTTAATGTTCAAAATTCCAATTGAAATATTTTGATTCGTAAATTGAAAATATATTCACACAAACTAAGGAAAAAAATCCTTGTAATATATGAGTAAATAAATTTTTCATATTCAAGTGACACATTATGTGTTCAATCTAAGCCTAACTTAATGGTGGTCAATAAAAAACCCTATGAGATTTGTGTGCACATCAACCTGGTAACCAAAATCACCAACTTATTGTCCCTTGAATAGAAAATGAGTTTCAATAGTAGATTAATCAGATTCAAATTCTTCTTAATGTTTTTGGTCTAATAAGTTAAAACCCAAATACAAAAGATCATGAATTCACACATGTCTGGTTTAGCTTTAAACACAATGGAGTTACATAAGAGTAAGTTAAGTGAAGGATATTCCCCTTTTCACTAAAACATGTTGTAAATTAATGGTTAGACATCCTACTACCATGTAAGGTAATCAATTAAGAATAAGTGAAGAGTTTCATTATGAAAATAATTTTATGTACATCCATATCATGGTGATCAGAAATAAAATCTATGCCATCTTGTAGTCAACTAGAGAAACTCTATGAGTACCGAGAACACTTGAAGGAGTTTTGTGCCTGATTCCAACATAAATAAATTAAAGAGAACCACATCAGCATTTTCTTCAACTGAGGTCTCCTGGAAAATGATCACAACCTAAATGATGCATCATCTGAAGAAGCCATGATAGAAGTGTCTCTAGTAGATGAAATATGTCGGATTGAAAAGATTTTTCATAACTGACAACAATTTGACAGTATAGGTATGAGTATAAGGTGTATACATGAGGTATAAAACTCATATCTATCACAATTATATATAAACAAAATTGACTAACTAACTGATTTAGTTTGAAAAATATATTTTAATCATTTATATAGAAAATATGATTTATCTGAGGTATTAGGTTTCTGTGGTTCACCTATTCACTTCACTGATTAGTGTCATAATGTGAAGGGAGTAGAAAGATGTGATGCATCTTTTAATCTGTGAAAATCCCAATAAAATCTTTCATTTAAACCCCAGCCCAAACTAGGATATCACAAAAATCAAAGGAATCCATTATATCCAAATCAATACCCTCTACAACCTCCATTCCTACAGACCAATATCAACAGTCCTACAAACAACAATAACATCAAAAAACATTTTAACAACCACCTTTCCAACATATGAACAGTGACCTATCTTTAACAAGTTCACCATAAACTGAAGTGAAATATCTATGGGACAAGGTTTCCTAAATTAAAGATAATATTGCTAAACTAAAATTCATGTTTGGACGTTTTATAGGCTTTATGAAAAAAAAATTATTGAACGCTACTAGCCCAGACTATTTTTAATTCTATAGAATAGATGATAGTTTATAGACCATTATGTTGAAAAGGGATTTAAACACATAAATAAATAATCCTAATGATTCTAATAATAATTATAAAGATACAACTATCCAAAGAAGAGATGAGGATAAGAAGTAATAAAATTTAAAGACTAGGTTTTGAAAAGAAAGTACAAAAAAAACCCTTAAAGAAGTAGCAAAGGGAAAAGAAAGATATCTAGGCATGTTTACCTTCTAAATTAGTTATTTTGAAGAATGTAGAAGAATTTTGACTCAAAAAATATAATCTAGATACATTTTAGAATTTTTAAATTAATTTCCTTCTCTTTTAAGAAATATGAAATATCATAAAATATATAAAATATCTCAATGAACTATGCGCCAAAAGAATAAGACTAGTTGGAAATGAATGAATCAGATTAGGGAGAAGCATCATACCACAATTCAGAAAACATATAATATAATAACTTCATGATATAAATACATTTTCTATTAAATCCACTATTACTTCATAAAAGTTTAATAATAATTTATGTCATTTAGGTGCTTCAATAAATTCTATGCCTCACTCAGGGGATCCTCCATTTCATATTGCAGAATTCAAGACAACATGAGAGGGGGTAAAATTATAAAATTGATCCATAATATTCTCACCTAGAGTTATATAAGATGTACTCATTGGTCTAAGAGGTCTTATTTTTACAAAAGAATTATATCCTATTACCATAGAATAGAACATAACTCTACTTCACTCACCCATCAATTTTTTAGAGGCCACTCCGGATGATAGAAAAAAACCATAATCAATGTCTATAAAGGTACACAAAAGTTGGATGTTTTAGATAGTAAGATAAACATAAATATATGTTAAAAAATACTCTATGTAGTTATTCACTCGATGTGATCTATCATGAATAAGGTACATAAAAAATTATGATTCAGGTGTGATTCGTGATTTTTAGCATCACTAGAAATATTTTCATTTGTAAATATAAATATCCAAAAAGTTGAAAATAAAAATTTCATGTTATAAGAAGAGGTTACTTGTTATTTTTTTGATGATTTACTAAACTAAACTGACATGATATAGGAAATATAATCTTTATAAGTAGGAAAACATAACTCATTATCATTCCTATAACAACCCCTTATCTTGAGTTATTGACACTTCCAAGTGATTTATAAATTATTTATCTTATGGAAGGAGAGAAATTATTAGTTATCATTTATAATAATCTATTTGAGCACCAATAATAATGTCTAACTGCCCTTCTCAAAAACAAATTCCATGGAATAGGATGAATTTTAAAAGATATATCGAGTGTTAAACCTAATGTGTGCTCGTATAGAATCATTTTAGATGGTGATTCCTAAACATTGAGACATCCACAGAGAAGACTCAATCCTACCATCATGGAGGTTTTTAAGAAAGAGATCAAAAAATTGTTAGTAGCTGACATTTTTTTCTAAATATATGATTCATAATGGGTTAGATCCATTCTTTTTTCCCTAAGAAATGCAGTAAGATCATTTTCAAGAATGAGTAGAATGAACTGATCACATTATGAGTATAAACTTTTGGAGGGTGTGCATATATTACCAAAAGAGGAATCATGTTATATTATAATACCATTTTCCATCCCAATCATCGAACAAATGTTATAATGGTTGGTAGAGAGAACTCATTATTATTATTTAGATGGTCGTTCAAGATACATTCATATTCAAATTTTACCAAAATACTAATAGAAGAAGAATTTATATTTCCCTTTTGGAACATTTTCCTATAATAGGATGCCATTAGGGCTAAGAAACACACCAATAACCTTTCAATGGTGTCTATTAATTATTTTCTCAGATCATATTAAATACATCATAGAGGTATTTCTCAACAATTTTACTATTTTAGGACATTCTTTCGATCATTTATTATAAAATATGGAAACCAATTTAAAATGTTCATTGAGAAAAATCATGTTTATACATTGAAAGTATTCATTTCAAAGTTGATAAGGGAAGAATTTTTGGACACATAATTTCATAGAATGAAATTTCAGAATATATGTAAAAAGATTATGTAATAAATTAATTTCCGTATCCAACTTTTTTAAAACAAGTTATGTCTTTTGTAGAACATTTTTGTATTTTATAAAAAAAATTATCATAGATTTCGGTAAGATTAATATTCCTCTCCCAAGATTACTATTAAAAGAATTTGAGTCCAATATTGATGAAGAGTGGAGAAACAAATTTTATGAATTGAGGAAATTATAGATCACACCACTGATAATGAAACCACCCAATTAGGACTATCCATTTTACTTACACTATGATGAATTAAAACAACCTGTAAGATCATCACTCTCCAAAATAATTTCTGAAAAAATTAATGTTACATCATAATCATCATAGACATTGGATTCCATGAAAATCAACTACACACCAAATGATAAAGAGTTCTTGTTGTTGTTTTTTCACTTGATAAATTCAGATATTGTCTACATGGGACTAAAAATTGTGTTTTCAAGGATCATGTTGAAGTTAGGGACTTTATAAATAATGTTTATTCAAATAGAAGGCTAGTAATTTTGACACTACTCTAATAAGAGTCCAATTTGGAAATTAAATACAAAAAGGGAACTGAAAATATGATGGCTAACCATTATAGTCAAATGCCAAACACTGCTGAAGAAAAAATCCCAAATTTGATCACATTGAATGATGATATTCATGGATAATAGCATTATATTATGGAAGTTTATGTACTATGGTACACTGACATGGTAAATTTTTAGGGACTTCTTATGTACCATGACGTTTGAACTATCATTTGTAGCTAAAAGTTAAATCTGACTCAATATTTTATATTTGGGAAGACCCATTCCTCTACAACATATGCACTGATAATGTAATTAGATGATTTTTACCTGAATTTTAAATTTAATTTGATAGATAATTCAATCATAAATTAGCATATGGAGGCAATTTTGGATCCCAAAATACAATCATGTTAATCATAGAATCCAGAATTTATTTTCCAACATTATTTAAAGATAAACATGAATTTTTAGGAAAAAAAACTTTTAGTTTTCAAGATACATCTAAAAAAGACATGAAATTACTCAAAAAATTACCTTCTGTGAAATATTTATGTTTGGGGTATAGACTTCATGTGACCATTCCCAAATTCTTTTAGTTATTGTTATATTTTAGATGATGTAAATTACAATTAAAAATGGGGTGAAGAAAAGTCCAATTGGAATGATTATTATATTGTTGTTTTTTATTTGGTATGGAATAAAATATTCTATAGGTTTGGAGTACTATGATTCATCATTAGTGACAAAGGGTCCCAATTCTATAACTGTAAAATGGATTAATTACTAAAATGGTATGGGGTGAATCATAATACATCAAACCTATACCATCTATAAACAAATAGCCGTGAAGATGTTTCTAGTAGATAAATAAAGGTCATTCTATATAATATAGTAAAACCTAATAGGAAGGACATGATAAAAAATTTTAATGTTACCATTTTTTTTATAGTACAACTAATAAAACACCCACTAGTATGAGCCTCTATCAATTTATTTATCAAAAGAGATGACATCTCCCTATAGAATTGGAACACAAATCTGACTAATTTGTTAGTGACCACATTTTTGTGACATTCCAAATTTATTTTGTTTTCAAAATTTATTTATAACATAGGTATATCCCTATTTCATTTCAGAAGTATATATTTTTAGATTAGAGTTTGTATTGTCAATAAAATTTTCAAAAGAATACTAAAATTGAGGGGTTTCTGAACAACTTTATTAATTAAAATGAAATAATTTAATCATTTTAATTGTTGACTACGTATGTGTATTTTGGAAATTTTATGATATGTATACCATAATTTATAATTTACTATGCCAATTGAAAATTTCTTATTCTTAATTGATTATTATATTTTTTGTACAATCCTTTAGTTGAGGGTTAACCTAGATATTGGTTACCTATAATGTCTCTAAATAATTCCCATTGGAATAAACCTTAACATAAAATCATATATCCAATTTCCATACCATCAACATGATTTATGGAATTTGAAGGAGAACCAAAATCACAAATGTTTACGAAGGAATGTGATTCTTACATTATCCAATCAGAATAACAAAAGTCAAACACTAAAAATTATAATCCGATCAGTTATGAAATAAAATGTATTTTGATTAAATGCATCAAAACATGTTTGGATACAACAAAAAGAATAATTCCAAAGCACAATATATACCAAACTAGTTGGAAATTCTATTTTGTAATCCTCTCTACATGTGTATACCTTCCATGTAATAATCACTCACCATTTATCCCTCCATCGAGGGGAGGATGAAGGTCGTGGGGAACATATCCTTCATTGTTGATCTCTCCTTGAGAACAGGGGGATCCAAAACTTCAAAGGTGAAGATTGAGGTCATTTGAAACTCCAAAATGGAAGTAATTCACTCCTTGTTTGAGCTTTCAAATGAATTACCCAATGTGTGCCATTAAATACAAAATGGGTGGTGGTTTTGGGCACCATGATTCTAAGATACAACTTCTATATCAGTTTTGGACTAGTACGCTGACATATCTCAAATTTTACAACAGGTAAGAGTTAATGGAAGACCTATCGAATATAACCATAGAAAATATTACAAACATAAAACATGTAAAATCGTTGATATTTTTAAAATACCAAACCATACATTGGAAATAAAAATAATTATGTTCCCTCGACAGATTAGTTTTGTTTCACCACCGGATGGATTAATTGGGATTTGGTTTCTTGAGATGAGTTTTATCCCAATGAGATGTAGATCACATAAAAAATTTTCAACCCAATTGGATGCATATTTTTCTTGAAATATATAGAAATATGGACATATGTCTTTGGGGGTCTATGCAGTTTGGACCATTTTTCATTTTATTCATCTTGGGCCTTCCAAATAACCTCCACATACAATGAAATCATCAACAAAGTTATATTTCTCTTTTTAATAGTGATAAACAATAAATAAATTATTCAAACATGAAGTGATTTTTTTTATTTTTTTTTGAAATTTACAGTACAATATTACTTTAACAAAGTGGTATAAGGGCACAAATAAATAGTTAATCACTACATGATTACACCTCAATAAATAAAAATTTTCATTCCAAGGAAAATTCACATTTTATAAAATGATACCTATAGATATTACAAATTTTTGGAATATTTTGCATTGAATAAAAATTTAATTCTAGATATCAATGTGATTAAACAAAAAAGCACACCAAGGAGTTAATCATAGTGATCATGGAAAAGTATGTCACATAAATTTTATTAGAACAAAATTAAAAGAGATGTATAATATCAATATGAGAAAGGAATTAAAAATAAATCCATTTTAATAATCTCTACTTGTGTGGGTGTGTGTGATAAATTATTCAGGTTATTATGTCCACATAATATATTGTAAATATATGTTATTTTAATATTTTACACTATCCCGATTCTTTCCATTGAACTTGAACTACATCCAGAGAAATCAAATTTCAAGACCCACTCACTTAAGGATTCCTATATTTAATACCATAAGCATAAAACCTAAGTATACCCTTATTTATTAAATTTAATCACTCAAATAATTATTTAATTTGTTTTTATTGTTATTTTGAGGGTTTAAAATAGTTGGATAATAGGTAAACATGCATAGGTTTATCTAGTACAGAAACGATGTACATCGAATAAGGAATGAATGTATAGAAAAATCATTTTGGATTGATGATAACCATTTACCTAACACGTATTTACCTTAAAATATGTATGAAATAACCATAGTTAATAGTTTATTTCAATGTGGTGTGGAGATATTATGTGACATTATTACCCATAAACTACTCACACAGAGGGCATACATCACCTAAAATTTTCCCTAGAGATACAAATATTTATACCATCAATAAAAACCTATTTTACTAAAAATACGTCACACATCAATGTTAAATTAATTCTAAACATATCATGCCATCTGGGAGAGAAGTATTCATTAAATTTTAAAAAAATTAAATAGTGAAATTTATCATTTCATTTTAATAACTTCCCCAATTTTTTGAGAATAAAAAAATTATTATTTTGGCATAAAAGTTAATAAAATAGAGGAAAGTAAAATTACAATGAAACAATCCAAAAAGGGAAAAATAAGAAACATAGTTAAAATTTTAATGAACATAAGAAAGTAAGGAAATGTTAAAATACTATACAGCAAGGAAAACAAAAAAAGAATAATGTTGATAATAAATCCTAAATAAATCATGAATGTGTCCTGCCCCCATCAAATGTGTGTAGTGTTTTCACTATAATAAAAGATAATGGAGTAATGAAGTATAAAACAAGGTAGGTTTCACTTTTAGGTTTCTTCATAAACATGGAGTTCCTCCAAATGGTATTCCATAATGGTTCAATGAAAGATCTTCAGTCACTTACAATTGATGGTGAATTGCTAATTTTTTAATTCATTTTGACTCAGTAAAACACCAAATGGGAATATGTTTGCTATAGTTAATGTGCCGAACTAGATGGAATGAAGCTTACCTTAGTGCAATTTCATCATTTAATTAAAAAGGAATACCTTCTTCCAAATGTAAAATTTGTGATGAAGCATGAGTAAACCATTGGTGGACTTGATTCTCTACTGATAGATATGATATTTATCATATGAGTCTTTTAATATTTCTAAAATCTCTTAAATAAATAACATTCTCTCCTACCGTACATATAAGAGATTCATATTACATTGTTTTAAATCCTTATATTCATGATGATTTTCCTCCAAAGGGAGAAGGTAGTCCTTCCCAACCAGAATCATATATAGTTACATTATGATTGGAGTTTGAAATGATATATGGTACACCCAAAGTTCAACATCCAATACTAAAATCCAATCTTTACTTTAGGTTTGTACCATTTTATATGATTTTCATAACTTCTCAATTTGAATGTTTTCATATATTTTTGTTTGGGTATGAAATAAAATAGTGACTTTATGTAAAACCCCATACTTACAAAGATATTTTTTAATTTTTCGATTAAGAAAACTTGAACCCAGAAAAGTAGTGATGAATCTTGTAAAATTAAACATGATGAAAATCATAGATCTTGTAAAATTGACCACCAAGAGAGAGTCTCTTGTCTTTATTACCTTCACTTACTCCCGTTAAGAGAAATAGTCACCAAAACAAAGAATTTTTAGAAAGACAAATTAATTTGTAAAAGGTCCCATAAAGTCAATTCCCCATGCATTTAAGATCACACAAAATAAAATGGGTTGTTGGGGAATTTCATTCCTCTCAAGGATATTCCCTATGAATATACATCATGTGAATGTTAGAAAAAACTGATGGTAATCCATTTAAAATTTTAATCAATAATTTCAATATTTTAGGAACTTTTGAGATGAATGTTGAGTGATAATGTTCACCCACATGTAAATTGTGCATGAATATCAAAATATAGGT
Source organism: Viscum album (assembly GCA_963277665.1). Classification (NCBI taxonomy): domain Eukaryota; kingdom Viridiplantae; phylum Streptophyta; class Magnoliopsida; order Santalales; family Viscaceae; genus Viscum; species Viscum album. The sequence goes on along the minus strand of OY728163.1, from coordinate 73,229,734 downwards.
GATCTTTTGGTTAGGGGTGCACTGATAAAAAAAACAATAAATAAAAAGCCTTTACACTGGTGGTTCAATGGTTGGTAAATCATACAAATTTGGTTAGCTACAACATGTTACACTCCTCTCATATCAAATAACTAGTTCAAACTATTAAATGATAAGCATCCACTGTATGAAGTTGGGCTATGATTCGATTTTCTTAACGGGAAATTTAAGGGAAGCATAATCACAAAAAAATTACTTTTGACCAAAGAATATATTAACAAAATGTGTTCAAGGTAGAAAAATAGATTTATGTTCTTCTTCAGTGGTAGTGTATGGTTTCTAGGTAGGGTTAAGGGAATACGAGGCATACAAAACTGCATGAGGATCCCATTCACCTTATTGAGATAAAACTTTCCCAAATATAGAGTTAGATTAATTCCACATAAATTCTAAGGGGAGATCCCACCTTATTGGTAATATTATTGGAGGTTATGTGAGACTCCATTATAGAGAATTAAGTGCATCCTCACGATTATTGTAAAAAAACTATGAATATTTTTATAACAATTCCGATAAAGTAAGTGAAATATTATTATAGTATTTAATGAATCAGTGGTAAAAACTAGAATGAACCAATAAATATCAAAAATCAAAAAAACATTTTTGATATTCAACGGAGGCAATTATTTCAATTTTTTATGAACATTAATTCCCTTAATTGAATTAAAATTCCCAAAAACTATCACTTCGCTAATATGAAATTTCAATTTTCATAATTTAATATGATAACTATTTAAATGTAACAGAGGATATGAAAATATATGTGTTCAAAACATTCATAAAATGAAGATCCATAAACATTTAAATCATAAAAAAAACTATATAATTCTCTAGGGAATTAGAAAATATACATAACATACAATGCCAGAATATACCAGCAAAATTATAGAGGCTAAATGGAATCCTCATTTATGAAAATGTGCAAAATAAAAAGGTAAAGGATTTAATTTAATTAAAATATGGGTTATGAATATTTGAAAATAACCCAAATAGAAATCATGTAAAAAATAGTGGGATTTACCATAAAATATTTCAAACATTTTTTTGATGAAATTTAGAGTTAAGTGGTCCTTTCGTGTGGATTGATTTAGTTAATGGTAGTCAATATAGGCTCACCAAACTTTTTTTTAACACATAATGAAACCCGTTAACTCCTTTAATTTGACAACACCATTATTACAGTTTTGTTAGGAATTATTTGTACTTTGATGACCAATTTACTATCAAATATGGGATAAATTATTCTATCAACTAGAATTTTATTATCTTATAATTCAATAACTGTGTGAAGGATGGGATTTATTTAGTGTTGATCTTGCATTATGGGTCTAGAATCATAATTTAAAAGAATATGGTGGATACAAATAAATGGTATAATTCCTAGAATATTAAATAATGTCCATCATATCACCGTTTTACACTCTCTCAAAAGGTATAACAATTTTGATTCATTCTCTAGATAGATTTTGTTTGAAATAATGATGTAAAATTGGTCAATACCCTCCAGATAAAAATATTTTAAATTATTTGGAAGTGGATTCAATTATAATATCATTTTTTTATTTAGTGAAGGGATATATGGGGATTGAGGTCTATAAAACAATATATATGATAATGTTTATTATATATGGATTGATAATTAATTTAAATGAGGTTTGAAGAAAAAAAACTATGTACTTCATAATGAGCTTAGTCATTAGTTAAAATATAAATATTTATAGTTTTCTAACCTACACAAAAATCTAAAGATGAATCAAAATGCAAATAATCAAAGAGTCTATAAGCGGAAAATGAATCAGAGTATGGATTGAGGAAAGAGTATTTTTTGTGCATGTCATCGAAGACACTTGCATAAAAAATATAGGAAAAGTAGAGTACTCTTCCATATAGGTTTTCATATCATCAAGGATAGTGAAACATATCCATTCTCCCGTAAATACTATGGAAAATGTACAATTATGAATGTTGATTATTCCCATCGTTGTTTTAAGGAATGTCCTTCCATGTATTAAACAAACATTTACATGGGATCAATTATCTTTCATCTCTATATTGTAGAACTCTATTGGAAATATCATATTATTTACATTATTGAGTAAATTATCAATCACTCTAATTGGGTGTGTTTTTATCTAGTTGAAAATTTAGTTGAAACTCTCCAGTGTGTAAATAAGTATAAATAAAGTTAGTAATCACACTAATAAATATATAAAAAATTGAACATTTCATCAGAAAATAATGTCTCCTCTATGGTTCCAGGTATCATAAAATTTCATGGATCTTATAATTTCATTGAAAGAATTTTTTTTGTATCAATATTAAGACATTCCCTCCAATTTTGACAATCTCATTCCCATTTAGTCTCCATCTATGGGTGAGAAGTTCGTAGAGAAATATGTCATAATGAAAATTTGTTTAACTATACCCTAAAGATGATTATTAACATGAAACGCTTTTAATATGTCCATGATCTATTTATAAATTTCATTTTCATAAATTTCCATATATTTAATGAGTCCTTGGAGAAAGGGAATAATAATGTATTGTTTAGAGGAATCCTCAATTAAAATTTTCTACCCTTCTTTTTTTTCTTCATCACATGAATCGTTTGAGGTTAAAAAAGATAGTTTTTAGGAAGAGGACATGATTGATGTGTTGAATCACAAGATGGAGAAATTTACTTACCATTATGGGTTGTGATAGGATATACATTAGATTTTTTCATTGGGAGTGGAAATAAGTTGGTATTGTAGTCATCCAAACCCTTAACATTGGATTTCTCCTATTGAGTGGGCTAGTTGGCCTAATTTATTTTTAGGTATAATATGGATGATAGGGTGGTTTTTTGGAGTTGGAGTTTATTTTTATACATTTGTTTCATCATCTAATCATGACTTGGCTTAGGTATTGGTGGGGGCTTTTGGAAATGACTTTGTGGTGGTTGGGAATTTCTGGGTCATGATTGGGGTGAACTACCCTACCCTTGGAGGTTACATGACTATTAAAGCTAGTTATAGTACCCACTTTCCTATATTTTTGGTTATCAATCCATCTAGAGTTTGATGGTTACTGTGGTTTTTTGTTAATAGGTTGGTTATAGTGGAGACCGGGGAATATTGTTTCACACCTCTCAGATGTTTCTCTCAATTGAGGGAATTTTCCAGAAAAATGGGTATCATTGTAATAGATACCACAATGAATTAGAGGAAAATGTTGGAATTTATCATGTGAAATAAAAAGTTATATAATTAGGATACTTACCACTTAAAATTTCCTATCCACCTTCTTCTTGAATTCTAAATATTGAAACTCATTGATACCTTTGATGGGTACATTGTACCTTGTACCAAAACATTGAGTGTTTTGTGCGATGTTTTTAGTGAGATTCCTTGTAGTGATTTTGGTCTTATCCACTAGGGATCCAGATATAGTATCATGAATCATGTTATATTAGATTGGAATTAAAACATTAAAAAATTATTTTATTAAATGTTTCTCTCTTATTTTATGGCGTAAAAAACATACAAAAATACTTATAAAATGTTACCAATGTTAATGATATGTTTCCCCATTTGATTGTATTATTGTACAAATTTCTTTCCTTATTATTGTAGTCTGAGAGGATCAGAATTATTTTTCCTGAATAAGGAATTTCATGTTATCCCAACCTCTAATTACGGAGTCAACATTTTATTACAAGTATTCTGTAGTTTATTCTAAAAAGAATAAGAATTCCTTATGCTTAACAATTTATTTATCCACAAAATAATTTCTTAAAATTAAATATGAAATATGTAATTCCATTAATTTATTATTTGGGTATTCACCAGCTAGCATATGAAATTTCAGTAAAAATTGAATGATTCCATCTTTTAGTTTAAAATTAGGCTCGTCTTCTTGTATTTTAATGTATTCATGTTAGATCTCCACATCATAAATGAACGATATTTTAATATCTAGTAATTTCTATACATATCATGCAATTTTATTATATGATTGATTTTTGTTTCATAAGAAGAAGAAGGACCGAGAAGAGTGTTGATAGTTTTTTCATCGTCCATAAAGGGATTGTTGGGTGATTCTTGGTGTCAATGATGTAAGATCCTCTCATATTTTTGTTCAAAAGTAAGTAGTTTCTCTAATGATGATCATATCATGAAAATGTCCTAAAAATTACTATTTTATATATCAAATTAAAATTTTGAAGGAAGAGAATAATCACAAAAATATTTAAAAAATACCTGATGTTATTATAAAAAAGAACCCCAAAAACCAAAGAGATCCCTATAAATAGTACTAAAATTAGACTGTGTTTTCATGATACATTAAATTTATTATGTTTTAAAAGTTTATCTATAGAATAGGATAGACCCTATGTTATATCTCAAGGATAATTAATGAGTTAAAACATGTATTTCAAATAAGGTTTTCGGAAGAAAATAAAAAATATGTTTGTTCTTGAAAACTAAAGAAAAATAATATGAATTAATTTAGAGAGTATTATAGTTGATAATGCATGTGGATATTGAAAAATATGTGATAACTATGTTATTATTTTAATGTTATTTCACCACATGAAAATTTATTTATTTTTAATTGATTATTAGGTTTTTGGTGAAATCCTTTTGTTGAGGGTTAACCAAGATCTTGGTTACCAGAAAAGCATCTAAACTACACACATCAGATTGACATAACAATCATGTAGCAGAGTTCTATACTATAATAATTCTTTAAAACCTTTAAAGTAATAATTAAATCCAAAATATTTGGGAAGGGAGGGGATTTATATAATATCCAATCAAAACAACACAGATCACACAGTAAAAATTACACCCCGATCAATTCTTATATATATATATATATATAGTTAAATTCATCCAAAATAGATAAGATACATCTAAAAAATATTAAATACCACAATATACATCATACCAATAGAGAATTATTTCTCATGATTCTCTATTCAATTGTGTATCTCCTTTGTAATAATCACCCACCATTTATCCAACCATCAAGCGGTAAAGGGAGATCATGTTGAACTTATCCTTCAACCATGATATCTCCTTGAGGATAGGGATCTTGAGAACCTATAAGGAAACAAGAGAAATCCATTTGAACTCTATAATGGTAATAATTTACTCCCTGATAAATGTTGCAAATGATGTTCCCATGGTTCCCTTTTATGTCACAAATGGGTGGCAGTTTTGGGTACCCATATTTCAAGATACCAATTGTCAAAGTTTTGGACTACTAAACAACATATACCATCTTTTATGAAATATAAGAGTTATTGAGAGGCCTATTTACTATACCCAAATAATCCTTTGAGGCTATTTTACATTTATAATAGGATATATTGTCAAAATACCTAACCAAACATTTTGACTTTGAAACTTTTTAATTACCTATATAGATCAGTTCGGTTGGGACACATGATGGATGAATTATGATTGGGTTTCTTGAGATGAGTTTTATAACATAGTGGTTTGGTAAAACCCAAAAAATTTCATACTAATTAAATTTAAATATTTCTTTTAATATAAAAATGGACATATTACCTTGGGATTCCATGTAGTTTTCCCATTTATATTTTTAATTCATCATGGTCCCTCCAAATCAAATACAAATATAATGAAAACTTTAAAATAATAGAAATTACTATTTATAAAATTGAAAAAAATTAAATAATTGAATCAAAGGTGAAGTGTAATTTATTTTTAAATTTGGAATATATTTTGACAAATCAGTTAACATAGTGGAATAAGTGTATAATGAAAAGTTAATCATCACATGATTAGTGAGACAGATGAATCTAGACCATGATAGAGCTAGGAAAGATAGGATATTTCAGCTACCTGATCTAGTGGAAATAAGGAATGAGTGTTTTGAGAATTCAATTATTTATAATGAGAGAACAAGTATAGCCCATGATAAGATAATTCAGCCATGAACCTTAAAACCCAGAGATCAAGTTCTATTATAAAAATCTTTGACCTAAAGTGATGATAGGTAAATTTAATTACATATGGGAAAGACATTTTACTATTATTCATATATACTCTTTATCTATAGTGAAAAATTAAAAGGAATGAGGAGGAAAAACATTCACTATAAATGGGTAGAGGATGTTGAAATACCATGTGACCATTCCTTCAAGATCCAATGGAAGAGATTATACTCCTTCTCCCTAATTACATATGACAACCCACTATATTGTGCCCTTCCATAATTATTGATTAAAGTATGATCTTCCAATTTTTATCTTATTACTAGAATAATATATTTTAATTAATTGAGGACACTTCAAAAATTACGTATGGGGGAGAATCTTATGATATTCTATGATCTCATATTTTTTACTTTGTTTCATTTTTTGAGTTAAGGAAATGGAAATAAACAAAATCACTTTTGAGAGGAATCATATGTTTTTATATTAGTAAACTACCACCTTAATCATATTTGAGAATAATTGAATAATAATTCACTACCAAATTATTATTCTTTTTTTTGTAGGAACATTAATTATGTCTAATTAAGGATGGATAAATGAAACTTTCTGATATGAGAATACTACATGTTGTCAAATTGCTTTAGAAATGATCTGAAGGAACATGACCTGCTCAACCTGACTAAAGTGGTATTTCTGAATTGAGTTTTTTTTACATTTGATATCTTTTTAATTCTAAATATATTTTTGGATTTCAATTTTTTTCATTGAAATAAAATTTCATTCCCATAGTTATCCTTTTTCTTTACTTTAGTGGTCTTGGAGACATGAATTTATTAGGAATCACACAATTCAATGTTTTTATATTTCTAATTTAATGAGTTTGAAAAAGTAAAATGGAAAACTGAATAATTATAGTGAATCATGTTTATTGAATTTATGAATCATGATTTTATGAAATTATATTATTTAGGTAAATGAAATTGCCCCACCAGCATCATACATTTGAATTTCTAAAATTTTTGGGGATTGATATATTATTATGATTTCATTCCATGAGTGATTTCCTTATATTCATATGTTCCATTAATCAGAGTATATATAGAGATAATAATTTCAACATTAACTTGAGAATTTTTATTGAGTGATATTGGGGAAAGACACTTACTATAACTTTCATTGTAACTTGTCAGAGCTATGACTGTGAAGAAACACATTTAAAATGTTTCAGTAATTTTTTTATTAAGCCCTTATCTTAGGACAAAAAGTGAAATCAATCCATATTTATACAATAGAATCCATGAATGACCCCTCTATGGGTGATTCACATTGAATTCCATTTATATACATTCCGATACATAACAATTTATATTGCATGTTATTTTAATAATTATGTGTTGGGGGTGCATGATGTCTTGGTAGATGGTATGTATTTAATTTTATGAAAGAAGTGTGGGGGTTGTATTTTTGGATATCAGGGAAGTTTCATGTTTCATTAATTGAAATATTCTTATTTACCCATATTCTAAACAAATTTAAAAAGAATAACAAACCAAAAATATTTAAAAAATGGCTGGGGTTTTGGGAAAATAAAAAATAAAAAATATCAAAATGAAGATCTTTTGATCATATGTGTTTTGGTCCTGAATGTGAGATTTTTTCCAAGAATAATATTGAAATAAAAATAAATATATAAAAATTCAATAAGGTGAAAGTCTTTCATTATACATACATTTGACCGTGAATGTATTTTGAGTTATGGTGAGTGAGAGTAATCATATTTACATAGGATATTTTAATTTTATGTTACTTAGGATATAATATACTATTAATTAGAGATAAACCCCATTTTTGGGCCTTAATATTTTCAAAAACAATCCACATAAACCTTAATCATTAGATCCGTATTTATAAATCCCTTTTTATATTTTTTATTTTTTTTATTTACATGATGAATAATTTTTTTTATTTTGAAAGACCATGGAATAAGAGAATACATTCATGATTATAGAATCACTCTACATGAATTTGTTTCATGAGTAATGAGAGAAAATAATCCATTTCAAGGTAAATAATGATGATTAATGTCTAATAACAATTATATGTTATATATTAATGAATGAGAGAAAAATTACCACTAGTTATCAAAGGGAAAATTTAAAATTCTAGAGATGATTTTTAATTTTGAAAAGTTTGAAATTCAATTGAAAATTTTCTGTGGAACTTGATAGGATGATACCTCATTGATTATCATTTAATTTAATTAATTTTTTGTTTTAATGTTGGTATCATTTTTTTCCTCTTTTATATATTTTGATATTACATTCTTTATTAATTTAAACTTCTAAATGTGAGGGAGTTGATACAATCATATTTTTTATGTTTATTTTATTATAAAATTATTTTTATAGTATAATTGATTAAATTATTTGTATTTAATTATTTTATTGTTTTATTTAAGGATACCATGTATCATTTCAAACAATCATAAAGTAATGGAATCATCATGAAAATGTTGTTCCATGTCAAAGGGTTAAGTAAATTGACGATACAAAGTTGTGAAAATGATGATGTGGGTAAAAAAGGGAAACAATGTCTAGAAAATAACATTACATGTCATGAGTGACATTAAATAAATGTAAATTCAATTAATAAAATATGTGAATACATTCCCTAATGTAATAGAAGTGATATGGTCTAGAACTACATGTGTCACGACATGACACATATGGTCATTCCTTGACACAAATTGGACTCAACAAGAAAATAATAAAAACCCTAAAATCTATTCATGACCCCATAACATACACTTTCTGAATAATAATCATGGCCTAAAATTTTATAAAAGACACTAAATCTACTAGGTTTTATGAAAAAGATATAAGATACCCTCTTTTTTTATCCAGCCACACCAATCAACCCTAGATTGTCCCAGAATAATTCAATACCGTATTTATGGAATCTTGGGTGCTATCTATGCCTATTAATAAGAGCCCAAGTGGGGTTGGAGAAAAAAACTCTTTGTAAGGGGATGATTTGAAATATATTCCTTTAAGGATTTGTTTCCCTATTTCCCTTTTCATTTTTTCTTCTTCAATCGAAAATGTATTCTTTATCCCATTCTTACTTAGTTACCCATCACATGGAGGGGTAATGATTATTATTGATTGGAAAATGATAAGGATGAAAAGATTGGGTATTTTTTTGATTATTTTAACTAAAGGAATAAACTATTTTCATTTATCCTATATATAGTTTCAATTACATATTTATGTTCAAACATCAAATGCTACTACATTTGGTGTATATCCTTTTAATTTCAATTTCCTTTGTTGATGATTTATATCTCCTTCCACTTACTTTTCATCTATTTAATATTGAATATATTATTGTGTGTTGGTGAATTCTATATGATTTTTAGTAGATATAAGGAATTTTTAATAAAACTATTATTAATTAGGGAATTTCAATAACCTATTGAGGATTTTCGTAATTCATTAGGAGGAACTTCTATAACTACAGTCACACATGAAGTAGTGTTGACTAATTGATACTTCAATTAGGGTTACATTCACTATCACCATTATCTAAGGGATGAATATTATTTGAAATAAGACTCTATATCATTTCAATTTTGTGGAGTAAGATTATATTATAAATCGAAACCATGATAAAATTTCCCTAGGCACAACCTATCCTATACCATTAATCACTTTCATCTTGATTTTTTAACAAATATTTTAATATGATATCTGTAAATACTTTGTTTCTCAAATAAAAGAAATTAAAGTAAATTTCAAGAAAAAACATCTAAATGTGAAAATACATTTTTGTGTCCACTCCTCCTCTAAAGAAAATCCTAGTTTAACCAAATAAATTACACTTATGAAAATAAAAAATTATTTTCCACACACCATGATAGGTGTGGGTCATGTTCTAACACATTATTATAACTCATATCTAATATATCCGAAATTTAAATACTTATTAAAGGAATATCTTTGATCCCACAATGTCTCATGATAGACTGGTTCATTTTATGAACAGTGAACGACCCGGTGGAGACAAGGCCCCATGCGTGCCTCCCCATATACCAGAGGTTACAGACTAGTAGTGAGGCAATATAGTGTTTTTTGGGGGAGACTATTCCCTCATATGAGAGTTAGAAAATTGAAAAAAATAACCAAACCTAATTTATAGAAATAAATTAGTAGTGTGGAGAAGATATAAAATTAACAAGGATATGATAAATAATGAAATGTAGTAGAGGTCTGGAAGACCATGTCATATATATACAACACTGATCACCCACTGGCCTGATCACATATATAAGAGTAAATATAAAAATTACAAGGATCTATGGTCTACACTCAGTCATACCACATACCCAATCTTCAAATATATACCAGAGCTATCCTAGTCTCTCATTCTCAAGCCCCATCCCATCTTTTTCTTCCAACCATGTGAATATTTTCAAGGGTACCCTATTGCAATGGTGGATCAAGTAGGGTTTGAGTATAAAACATAACCACCAGTGCAGTCCCAAATATATATCATAATCTAATGTGGGTATTCTAAAGATAATCATCAAGATAATAATAATAATAATAAATAAATACTAAGGATAATCTAAAAGATAAGTTCACTTATGTCATTCTTGTGTAATTTTCTCATCCTATCTAAGAAAGAACATATAATAATGTGTAAAATATATCAACAATAGATCCTTGGGTTTATTAAGTATATCGGATGGATATCGATTGAAAAAGGCATATATTTGGATGTCATTCTACTCAGGCCATGTATAGTCCTATCGAGCCCTTTGTCCATAATCATGATCAATGTTACCTTCTTCAGCCAGTGCTAAAAATGACTATGAGAAAGTAATTTCACCATAGAAGGATACATGTCCTAATCATGTGATCAACCACACTCACTTCCAATAATATAATGAAGGATTTCATGTAATATCTTGAAATTAGGTGAATATGGTACAAAAATGGATTTCATTACACTCATACCATGTTAATTTAGTCTAAAGTCAGAGTCCTTTGTCTAGGTCTATAGGTATTCACAACATTATAACTATAATAATCTCCAATGAGGATGCCTATTGGGTGATATGTAAGGAATGATATTTTTATCCAAGATAAAACTCATCAACCATTTTATAGAGGACCCAATAGAGAACTCCTAGATAAGTCTGTAGAGTATAGAAATGGTGTGTCCACCCGACCCTAGAAAGAATCCTAGGCATTATTCTAGGAGATCATCATCAATCTTTTAGAGCATGTCAACAAGCGGGATAAAAGATCCTCAACAACCTCCTATATAATACCTAATTAGGGAAGAATCCCTAGGACAGATGTGACTTCTTATAATCATGTCAATCACCTTGTAAGGATCAAATATAGATCATAGGAATTTTGTTTATTCATACCGATAAATTAAAAATCAATAATAAAGGATCATATGTTGTATCATTAGATGAACATCTTGGAATCAATTTTATATATAACATTCTCTAAGTCTCATTGGCTAGAATCCTGGAAGTACATCTAGAAATTGTAGTTATACCAATAATAACCAGTATAAATCATTAATAAAAGAGTGAGGGTGGGTAAATGGCTACTCCTGAAACTAATAATATAACCCCTTAATCATACACATTGAATAAGAGTTCTATGTTTACACCTACTACCATCTCTGCCCAAACCGATGATACACTGGATCGGGGTAGGTTAAATATTGGGAACCCATAGTGGTCCTCTAGGTCAATACCCTGGCGAGGTATCCTACATAAAATCATCTAAGTTAAAATAGTGATCTTTGGTCAATACCCAATGAAATAGAACATTGCATCCCATGACATTATTACTAGGGAAACATTAACTTCCTCTCTACACATGATGTTTTCACTATGGAAACTATCATGAGATAGGTCATGAACTAATATTAGTTTCAAGGTCTATCATGGATGGTCCATACATCCAAACCAATATAATTTTTTATGTTCTATCCATCTATGATTTTATAATGTTGACATGCTACACCAAGTGTAGTCTGACCACTTAAGAGGACTGGAGGCTACTTTTTTCATAATGATCTTTTCCATGTAACTAAAACAGATGAGTTGATAGTAACCCATGAAATTCATCAATCAAAATTTTCCAATTAATTAATTAATAATATTATTAGAAAAAGATAAATATGAGGATTCTACCTCATGGGTGATTTAAATAATATAAATACATTTATAAATATTACTTAATAAAAAATTGTAGGAACGACAAAACAACTGCCTTTGGGAATCATTCCAGTTAATTTTCAAGGGTCGGAAAAAGATTCCAAGTCCCATAAAATCAAATTAAAGTAACATAAAGGTCATATCTCATAGATAAAATCAAAAAAAATAATTAATATCAATTTAATAATAACTAATTCGTAAAAACACAAAAATATATATAAAAATTAACACTTTAATTATAATGGAATAAATCACAAAACATCACTAGCCCATCCCATCACACGAGAACCATAGATTAACAATCATAAAAAAACCACAAAAAATCAGTAAACATGATATAGGCATAATACATGATCAACTATCCCAAAAAAACCACACCAGAATTTAATATAATCTTTACAGATTTAGAATATCATTGTGGTGAAATTACTCGACTAAATGACACATGAAAAAGTTTATACGGTCTCCCAAATCATCATCTTCCTAGGTAGTAAAAATCAACATCACTCATTCCTAATTCCACCTTTATTCTATGGAATAGAAATGAATACCACAATTTTAGATCCCAAATTTAGAGGAAGAAGGATAAAAACACAATATAGGCTAAAATAGTTGAAAACATACCAATAAGGTTCCAAAGAATAATTTGGTGATAAATTTAGAACAATCACAAGGAAGATATCCTAGGGATTAAGGATGAAAGAAAAGGGTTAGTGAAGAAAATGATTTTGGGTGAATTGAGGTAGGAATGGGTGTAAAACACTTTAATGTTTAGAGGGTAAGATAACAATTTTATAATTTTTAATGACTCTAATGGTTTGAACATACATTGTTCTAAACTATATAGAATACATCCACCTCCTATGTCTATGGAAATCACATATCATATGGTTAGCCACATATTTTAATAGACTGTGGACCAACCATGCATTTAGCACTATATTGAACCCTACATATAGAATGGTTGAAGAACAAAACATAGACGACCATGTTCTACAAATGTTATATGTCTATATTAAATTATAGAACCCCACACAATCTTCACTAAACTGTCACCCTTTTCTTAAAATCAGGTTCCCAGAAAAACAAGTCCCCATAGTCCCACCATCCTTACACCAATTTGTTTCCCTAAAATAATTGTATTCAAAACATATTGTTTCCCAAATCCCCAGGTCACTCTCGAAACCTCTATGAAATATACCAAGAAACATTTCATAACTAAAAATATCACATTGAGGCATTCCAAAAATTGAAATTATTATCTGAAGCATTGATGAAAAATTGACCTAGATTTTAATTAAACATTAAATTTCCTTATGAAAATTCTCAATATGAAAACATTACATCTTACATATATAAATTTTCTATAGACACTTTTTCAATCATGAAAATGTTCCCTTTGTTTTATAATTTTACATCGATCATATTTCAAAAGTATGGAGGTTTCTAAGACTTTTCAAGAGGCATCGTTCAATGAACATTGGTTGAGAAAAATAAAATTCATGCTCATTCTCACCTTTTTAGGGGGGATTATTTCCTACTACTTGACTCTCTTTTTAATTTATCACATATTTATTAATCCTTGAAAAAAACTAGCAAGTTGCTGGTTTACATTTATCCAATGATCTTATTAAAAACATGTATAATATTTCTTTATATTTATTTAAATAATTAGTAATATTGGGACCTATATCCATTTTGGGGAAATATGAAATATATATCCATCAAAGAAGGCAATATGTGTTGTCATGTCTAGATTGAAGAGTTTACTTTGTGAAGAGGGTTTCATGGGATATAATTTATTAAGTGAAATTAAATAAATTTTCTTAATGAAGTGGACTTCATATAATATTTTTCATGATGGGCCTTAAAGGGATTTCTTCGTGAAGGGTCATTCTCATGGTTCCCACAAGAATAAACTCTCATCTACCCAATTTGAACCCATAAATTACCTATGTTTGGATTCTATGATGGACACATCCTAGAGAGAGTTCTTTCTCCTCAATGTTTATGCTTGTATTTATAGAAAACCTTTAATAACTACCTTTTTAAATGGGTAGCTACATAGGGTGTATGAGACCGTGCAGGACAGGTGTGACTATGAAGGAAAATCATGACTATGTAGGGTATCCATTATTTGAACTCTTATGATGTATATTTTTGAAATCAACATTAAAATCATTTAAAAAATCTACCTTCACATTGCAAATACGGCCCTCCATATATTATAAAAATGATTCATTAATTTATTTATTTATAAATGACCATGCTCGTGAAGGATGGACTATATCTCATATAGTGGGATACATCAAGGATGGTGGATTACTTCATGAATAAATATGTTACATCATGAAAAATGAAATGTTTTGTGAATTGTTTCTTAAAAATGATAGGATTAATCCCTAATCACTGGTATTTTTCATGAAAATGATTCCATTGTTATTTTCATTTGATGTTGAAATGTATTCTAACTTAAAACAACTCTAATGTTTTATCAATAAGTCTATTTTGAATCCATGAATATTCAAATCAAATACTATAAGAAAAATTAAACCGTCATCTAAAACAATCCCATATATACAGTGTTTTATATGGCAAAAATGTTCTCAAAAGACCCCTAAATGGGTTTTAGGTCTTCAATACCCTTTTTTTAAAATTCATGAGATCCATGTCCTATTCTTATCGGGAAGTTTACACCACAAAATCACCGAACCGGGACACATTTTTTGAAGGATCTCTATCCCTCTTTGTGTGAGCAGTCATGTGGCACATGGAAATATTTTATTCTACTACTTCAGGTATAGAGATAACTTTCTAATCAAATACAACTTCTGTTGTCTGAGTGATTACTATGTTATGGATTCCCTGAAAAAAACATCCCCCAAACTTATTGGTTCCAATATTCATAGACATATATTTCTCAAAAAATAAGACACAAAACATAGGCTTCCAAAAAAATATCTTATCAATTTCATGGAATATTTTTTTTCAAGAATAAAAAATCACTATCTTGTTAAATATAATTATAAACAAAAAATGAGAAACTATTAATAAATAATTTTTTAAAAATAGATTTATATATAAATTTATATATCCCATTATAAAATTTCTATAATAACTTAATAATTTCCACTACTGATAGTGATAAATAATGAAAATTGGTATCAACCCACATACATATATTTATTTTCTATAAAAAATGTGGAAACACGTATTGGACCTTTTATAGTTCTAAAACCAAGAATTGAGAAATGGATACTTTTATAAGTGATTATTTTTAACATTAGAATGTTTTATTCATATTATAAAAAATTTTAATATATATATTTATAATATCTATATAAATATAAATCATATAAAATGTGTGTGTATATATCTCATTTAATGAATAAATTTAAAATGTTATTATAAATATATTTAAAAGCTAATTTTTTTTCTATATATAAAATAAATGAATAGAAAAAGGTAAATACAAATAAATAAATATATATATGTCCATATACACATAAATTCACATGAACACACATTGAAACATGAACCCATGTTAATAAAAACATATATTAGATGACTTTTCTAGGTCGAGGGGTTTTCCAACCAAAAAAATATTTTATCGCAAAGGACTCTATACACAAAATCATCCCAATATTTCATTTATTCATTTATTAAATATTTTATTATTCCTAAAAAAAATTATTTATGGTTTCCTTTCATGATGCCAAAATAACACTGAGAGAGATCCCTTTATTGGCACCAATGTTTCTATTTCCAAGGAATGATACCATTCTCTACTTTGTTTCATATAACATTGAGAAATATTTTCCTTTTTTTAACCCTAATGGTGGAATATTATTCTTTTTAACTAAAGACCATTTCTCTATGTAAAACACCACAAAGGGTATTCATGATATTCAGGTTTTCTTAGGTGATTCAATTTAGAAATCATATATATGTCAGAAAAAGTTGTTTTTATGTAATGGTTTTCATAAATTGATAATTTTTTCATGACTTAAATCTAGAATAATTATTTCTTAGATAATTATATTATATCTATATATATAGATATATGGACAATTACACACAAAAAATTACCCACACACACACACACACATATTGTTTACACACACACACATAAAAAAGAGAGAGTGAATGTTTATATATATATATATGAATATATATATATATGAAATCTGTTAATTTATATTTATTATTTTATATATATTTCAACTCTATTTATATATATATATGGGGGGGTTGAACCCATTAATGTAGTGTTTTATATGTTTCCAATAATAATGTTATTAATATGATATGAAATGATTGAGTAAAGTACAAAATCAAGTTGTCAATATATGTTGAGTTTTAATTTTTGGATAAAGACTGTTGAACACCTGAAATCTTTGAGATTAAAGTGATTTTTTAACATCATTTATAAATATTGTCATGGTAGATATATGATTTTATTAAATTAGATATATTTATGGAGATCCATTCATAGTTATAAAATATTCTTCTCATGTGAAGAGTTTCAACGAGTGTTGATATTGTTTGATATTATGAATCTATGATTATATAGAGAAGATAGATGGGTTTTGTATGAAGAACCATAATAGTGAGCATAATTTATAAAGTATTAGATGATACATGTAATTTTAGGGTTTGGAATTATTATGGAGAAGATTTATGTTTATTTTATGTTATTTATTATAAATTTGACATGATTAAAATGTTTTAATGTGGTTGGATGAGTTTGGAATAAATTTGAGTTGTATAGAAGTAGTTTGATAATTTCATGAAGATTTTTGATATTATTTTAGGAAAATGGGAATACATAGAGTTGATTTCAAAAGGATTTGTGTTAATCTAAAAACTATGGATATAAATTATTGAAATTTTAATTCATACACGTGGGAAAATAGGAAGTTTCTATATTCACTAACGAATAACACTGATTTCTTAAAGCTATGTATAAACTATTCTGTAGTGAAGGAACTATATAATAATCAATTAATTAATTAGTGAGCTTATACCCATGAAAACTAATATAATATGATTAGAAATGTAAAAATTTAGCCCTCGATGAATGATCTGATGTGCTACAAATGAATAATTTCTGTTCACATTAGTTTAATTTCAAAATATCTAAAGCTTCATGTGATTATATTCTCCCAAAAAATAGAGATACATAATATTAATATAAATATACAAAATCTCACATAAGATAAATAATAATTTATATAATATCTTTTCAAAACTTCCATAATGAAAAAATAAAAAACCCTTTAGAATCGTTGATTGGCGTAAGATTTTATAGATGAATTGCATCATTCTGTAAATGATACGTAATATTCTTCAAGTGATATATAAGATCTTATATAAGAAACATAATATTAATAAAATGAAATATAATATTTTTCTAGTGATATATAAGAAATATATATTTCTATAAAATTTATATTTGTAGAGAAATTCAGATTGATTTTTTTGGAAGAAAACTGTTATCAATACACTTTCCGCACTATGTTTCAGTTATATAAATATAATTTTATAATTATAATCATGATTAAATACATTATGTGAATATTATTAAATAATATGAATGAGTTTCATGTTGAATACGAGTTTTATTTCATAACAAATGAAAATAGATTAAATTTATGTTGGAAATTGAAAATGTTATGTCCCATGAAGAAAGAAGTCATGAAATGATAGAGTTGAGCTTGAAATTAATTAAGTATTATAAGAAATATTTAAACTATAGTTTTGTGTTATAATAATCAAGGATATCAATATTATTGGAAAAATGGAAGTTATTATACTATAATAATAGAAGACTTGTTGTGGCATATTATGTCATGCATGCATAGAATAATCCATGTGGATTTTTAAGAATAATTAAATGACAGTTGAAGCCATGAGAATTAAGGAAATAGTGAGGAGAATAAAGATCATGACTAAAAGAGAATAATTAGTCAAGGATTGTGGAATAATTATAAGATAAATAAATTACGTTATTAAGATTAGAAGGAGAAAAATGAATAGATGTAAAGAACAAATTGATAATTTATAATGTTCTATAAGGAATAAAATAGTTAGAATAAAGGGGTTTGGGGAGAGAATCCCACATTTCTATTATTTTGAATTTCATACTGTAAAATAATATGAGAGAATATTAATAATATTATTATTTTTAGATAATTTATCTTTTTAATGGATGAGAGATCCAATACTGATTCTATTTAAATAACACATTGAATATTGAATAAGAAGAAAAAATTGAGAGGTAGATGTAGATGATAAACTCAAGTATAAAAAATACATTGAGAAGGCAGTAATAAAATATTTTTAAACTATAAGGAATAAAGAATATCGAGAATACTATTCCATATTATTGTACTAGATGCGTCCTTTTTGATAGCTAAATACTGAACAAGTATATCAAATTTATCTTATCAACAAGAAGACTAGTTCTTAGCTTGCTGATCGTACATCAAGGATGATCCAATTGAATATGGTTATTGTAG
Organism: Viscum album; assembly: GCA_963277665.1. Lineage (NCBI taxonomy): Eukaryota > Viridiplantae > Streptophyta > Magnoliopsida > Santalales > Viscaceae > Viscum > Viscum album. The sequence goes on along the minus strand of OY728163.1, from coordinate 73,210,980 downwards.
AAGAAGACTCAATTTGTTACAAGTTCTAATGAAGAATAAGTTGGTTCTTATATGTCACTTGGTTGGTTCTAGGAATAATGGTTAATGGATATACCCCTGGTTGTGTTTCTTCTTGAAAATAAAGGAGATGTTATGTGTGAGTGGGATGAAATACACCATAAATTAGTGACATATTCATCCATCTTTGAGGTGTACGTCATTAATAAATTCCCTTGCTCCATGTTTTTATTTCGTTGTTGCTTATATTACATGCATGCAATTTTTAGTTGATACTGAGAGAGACAAATTCACTGAATTAGTGTATTGGTAAAAAGAATTTTTTTAAATTGAGAAATGTCACCCATAATAATCAACCTCACTTCTAAGTGTGGTTGAACCGATCACGAAGGAAAAAATAAAATATTTATATATATACATATATTATGTTTATAATTTATTTGTATAGATTATGTACTTTATAAATTATAATATATATATATTTTTACCATCCATCCAAATTTCATATTTTTATTATAAACCAAATGCCACTTTTACGGTAAAAGTGAGAAACCCCAAAAACAAACTCAAAAAACATTATATACTTAAATTAATACATCATATATACATATAATAAATATTTATACTAATATTTAAAAATTCATTATTTATATATGTACTTTATATAATTTATACATGTATAGATTATATAGTATATGCATACTTAATATGGATTATTTGTATATGTTTGTCTATGTGTGTTTATGTGTTATTAACAACATACCTGATTGTATTTTGTTTGTGTTATTTAGAGAAATATGAATATTGTTTTACATAATATGAGAAATATGAATTAAAAATGGGTTAATTCATATCACATGATGAGAGGGTATAAAGATGAGACCAAATATTTCATAAATATTTAAATAGATCATTTAAAAAATCCTTATAGAAATATGTGTCCATATTTATATTTCCTTACTCAAGGATAATATGATCATATGATTTAGAAAAATACTCGATCTATTATGGATTTTATTAGAGTTATAAATTGTGTACTAATCATTAGGAATAAATAAATGTAGCTAGTGATTTGAATGGAAATATATTTTATGTATTGATTAATATTAGTAGAAGTAAATTTTATAATATAGATCATATTGAGTAATTGAAAACACCAACAAAATATGAACAATAATATTATCCAAAATATTTATGATGTTAAATAATTATTATTTTAACCAAGGTTATTTGGATTATAAATGTGTATAATGATGGAGTTAATATTTTTAGGATTGGAAAAGTGTTGTTATTGTTATTAATTGAGTTTATTATTGGTTTTTAGGTGTTGATAACGACTTGGAAAAGTTTGTAGATGATTTGAGAAGTTTTAAAAAGAGTTATTAGTAAATAAGAAAAGAACATGGTGAAACTATTTTAGTCATGATATGAAGGAGTTTTCTTAAGAATAAATAAATAGAATATGTCAAGAAAATTCTTAATGAAATCAACCACATCACATAGATGAATTCCACACTATAATGATAGCCTTATGATAAGTTTTTGTATGGTTTTTTCAGGTTTATCAAATGATCCACACAATGATACTGAGGATCACTCAACATAGTAGAATTGATCTTGAAGGGTGAAGTATGAACCATGATGAAATATAAGGTCATGAGATAATAGTGAATCACTTGTTGAATCACATTGAAAAATCATTCCACAACCAATAGTGTAATAATACAAGTGATCCTAGATTCATGTGGATTTGGAAGATCAATCCATGATCATTGAATAGTTTTTAAATGTATTTAGCTCATATTTCGTGGATTTATTATGTATGGTGAATCAAGTAGTAATGTAATACATGTCACTATAACTTGGTGATGTTTATGTTCATCGTAATGTAATGTAATCTATTATGCAGTGATACAATTATTTCTAAGCCGTTTTCAAAATATTAATTTTTATTAAAATCTGTTGTATTATCTCATAATTTTGATAGTTTATATGAAATATTATAGTCGATTTTGGTGTTAAATTATTTTTTGGTATTTAGATAATTTTAAATGGAGGAATTTCAAAAATTTTATGAAGAATAAAGATAATGATAGAGTACACAATACATATAGAGAGTATTGAATAATATATGTATGAGAATGAAAATACATATTTGGATGAAAAATATTAAATATCCAAATATTATAGTGTATATTTTAGTATAATTAGAGAACCCTTACTATTTTTTATTCATCAAACATGTTGAAATTATTATAAATTCTTATTTTATCAATATGTTTATGTGTATTTTTTTGATGTAGTGGGAGGAAAGATAAGTAGCAGGAGTGGCCCACATATTTTCAATTTTACCATCCTAAAGCATATATTTATATATTATAGATAGTTGTTTTTTTATAATGATACATCATTTATTTTTTCTACTTGTATTTTTCCTTTTGTGGTGAACTAAGTAAAATGTTTATGCCACTGCATTTATATTCATTATTTCGATAATATAGTTGGGTGCTTGAGACTGAGAAGTTCTATTTTTTCATTCCAAAATGATATCAATATACAATATATGTTTAGGTAATGTAACTAAACCCATAATTAAAACATTATAAATTTGTTTTATTCAGAATAGTTGGTTATAAAAAGTCATATTATATCCATATTTTTAATCATGGACAATCTGTTGAAGGAATCTCATTGATATAGAGAGAAAAGTAAATTCCCAAGGGGTTCCATTATTTTATATTTATTATTATAATGTCTAGAATAATAAATTTAGATAACATATAAGGTCTCTCATATTTATTTATTTCTCTACTTCCATTCATGGAATTCATGTGAGTGATGTTATGGAGTTGTTACTAACAAAAGAAAACATGAAATTACTCGACATGGATGAAAAAGAAAAAAATCAGTGTATATATAATTATAAAATAAAATTTATATAAAGGTTGTTAGTTACATGATTACCATATAAATATTGGGTAAATTATCCAATATCTAAAAAGGGTACAATATAGTGAAATAGTAAATTTAATAAGTTCTAGAAAAGAAGTTTGAAAATTTGATATTGTTTTCCAATAAAAACACTAATGGACTCTTCAATGAACTCATTGATATTGTTATATATATTCATGTTATTATTTTTAAGATAAAATATTTTTATACATTGATTGATATATTTTGGATATTTCCACTTAGGTATAATCTAATGGTTTTTTTCTTGAAGAATGTAATCTTTCAGAGTTTACTCTTGAATATTTTCATAGAAAACAGGCGGGATTTGAACTGCACATAGAGCCAAGAAGAATATTTATCAACCCATAAAAGTATATGGAATTAAATTATCCATATAATATTAATATAAGTTAAATTTTGTTTTCATAATATAATTTTTTGATGGATTTCTATCTATTATGGAGGTATAATTCATGTGAGGTAATGGATGGTTCAAAGGAAAGCTACTGCTTACATATTTCAAAAATGGAAAATCTAGTCAAATTGTAGTGATATGTATGAGGGATTTTTATGGATATGATAATGGTGAATATCTATAAAAATTGTGATGGAATTCCCCCACCCCAATATGAAATGTCTAACCATGAAACACAACCAGTAAGAAGATTCATTGGATGTGTTTATTGAGAAAGGTAGAAGAAGATTACAAGGAATTTATAAAAAAAGGGGATAAAAAATTAAAATTTGATATAAATTTTGAAATAATATGAATATTCACGAAATATATTAATTATGAAAAAGAATAAAATAATTAAAACGTTTTGTTGATCTCAAATTAGAACATCAACTTGATCTTATGAAGCATGGTATACAATATAAGGATCTCATAAAGATCAGTGGTTTGTTGAACGAATACTTAGAATATATGAACCAAATCAAAGGTAATATCACTTGATTAGATAATTTTTTAGGATTAATTGGACAAAAAAGAACATTATATGGAATTAAGACACTTTTTTGAGATGGTATGTGGAGTATGATATACTCTATAATACCAAATGTATGATCAGAAAAAATATAGATACTGTATGTAGTATCTAATTATGCTCAAAATACAAGAGGGGGGGGGGTGAATTTTATACTTTAAAAATTCCTTTGGAACTTTTAAATATGGTTATGTTAAACAAGGTTAAACAAGATAATTCAAAAAACCTCTGGTTCTACAAACTTGCTTGACTGTGGAAGTATGAAACTTAATGAAAGTTTACATAGATAAAGATTCTACCTTAAAGCGTATTGAATCTTACTAAATCAGAGTATACATGTATAAAAAATTATAAGATAGTTATACTATCCTCAACAAAAAAAAATTCAGTAGAAAACGTTTAACAAATCAAGTAACAAGTAGTAAATACTTTATCCCAAAGAGAAGGGTATCCAACAATCTTAGATAAAGGTCCATTGAGTTATACTTTCAAGAATGTATGTCTTACCCACACTTGGGTAAGCCCTTGATACAAAGATCAGAATCTGTCTTGCTATCCCCGCAAGCCCTCAACATCAATGTAGTCGGCACCTCTGTCTTCCTCAACAAAGAATTCCTCAACTTCAAGCTAGTCGGCACCTCTGTCTTCCTATCCATGGAAGCCCTTGATTGTACATAGCAATAATCTGAGTCGCACAAAGGAAATATGAACCAGAAGTTCAGTACACACTAAGCATGAGAGTCTCTCTCTTGAAATCATTTCAACAGCTTGTAATATCAAGAGTGATAGAACACTGTTCAAAAGTATTTAGCTCTTTTAAATGATATCTTATTTATAGGCACAACTCCAACAATCATATATTACCTTGAAATTCGGAGGGACCTGTATATGTGTCACCCAAAAAATGGTTAGTTAATAACAGAATGCACGACATCATTTTATAATAAAAACAAGTGTAAGAACAAATATGGTTACATAACCAAAATACAATATTCAGAATGTAATAAAATAAAAGTTTGGAGTCTAACCAAAAAAGAATTTGGAGTCTATAATATAAGGATATTCCGATTCTATTTTCTAAGGTATTCGGAACCTGAAATCTATAGAATCATGAAGTCTGAAATTCAAGGGAATTCGGAGTCTGGATTCACAAGAATTCGGAACCTGAACTTATAATGTTCTGAGTCAGAGTACATGAGAATTTGAAGTTAGAACTCAGAGGAATTCATAACCTGAATTCGGTGTCAGAACTCAAAAGAATTCGTTTCAAGTAATCAGAGTCAGTATTCATAATAGTTTGTAATCAGAATTCATATTCAGAATTCAGAGTCAGAACTCAGAAGATTTTGGAGGCTGAATTCAGAGAATTCGGAGTGAGAACTTAGAAGAGTTCAGTGTCCGAATTCAGAAAATTCGGAGTCGGAACTCAGAAGAGTTCGAAGTCTGAATTTAGGGAATTCGGAGTTAGAACTCAGAGTCTGAAAACAGAATTCTCTTTATCTATGTACTATATGATTCTGAGGTTTTAGACATGAAACTGAATTTTACACTTAGACAAGATAATGAACAATCAAAATAATGGTAAGGATAAATTTCCCCGGGGAAGGGAATGTTTCTGTATAGAAGTAAAACACAAGGTAAAATGAGATTTTCCTTGAGATAAGGTGTTTTTGATTTTTAAAACAATAAGGAATGGTCAAGTCATAAGGAAACTTATTGGACTCAATGATCTCCCCCAAGTATGAAGGAATGGAAAAGTCATAAGGAAAACCTTATTAACTAAAAAATATGACCCCTTTTGAAAAGCACAAACATCCTTATGAAAAATTATAAAAGGACATTGATATTTTTTTGTAGACATTGAAAATAAAACATATCTCCCTTAACATATGGGAAAATATGAATACGAGTAACTCCCCCTTAAGCTTTGGAACACTAAGGATCGTATTCTAGATTTCTGGAATGAGATTTTTCATTATCTTGAGTACATAAATATATAATATGAAAAATCCCCCTTAGATAAACTCCCTCTTACTTAGGGATATTTTTTCTTTACTTAGTATTCTTTTTCCTTTCTCCCCATTTGTGATTTTCAAAAGGAATTTGAGGGAACTGACAAGAAATTATTGTACCTGAAATATTAGTACAAAGCAACCAAAAAACAAGCAACCAAATTTTCATTAAGATAGGATGAAATTGTATAAGAAAATAAAATAAAACAAATGATCATATTTGATTTATTTTGATTTCTTTTCCTTGGGTATCAATTTCTTCACTATGGTTTCCATCTTCTTTAGCTCCTTGTGGTCTTCCTCTACTTTCTTCTTTAAGGATTTGATCTTTTCTCCCTGAGCCTACAGACCCTATGCCTAAGCATTCAAAAACTCATCTTGCTTGACTAACATATCATCAATATCGATCCGAAGATCCCTTTCTCTCTTCCAGCTTTGAGAAACAGAGTATAATTTCCCATTCAAGACTTTTACTTCTTGAATCTGAGAATTCTGCTCAAGAGTTAGCTTCTCCTCAAATCTAGTCAACAGATATTTTATTTTACCATCTTCAGTATAAAAACCTACCTTAACATCATCTTGAATCTCATCAATCTCTCTCAAATATTCAACTATATTCTTTGACCAGCTAACCATTTTCTTAAACAATCATTTGTGGGCTTTATAGTTGATAAGGAATGATTTGAAGTCTACCTCCAACTTGACACACTTGTCCATCACCATGGACACTGAATCTGATTTTTGGTTCAACGTTTGTTGATGCGTCTGACATCTAGTATCTATGCTTGGGAATATTAGAATTGTCCGAATAAGCTACTTCAAGGATTGGAATACTAATTTATGTCCCAGAGAGTATGATTCCGAATATGATACTTTGCTTGGTGAGGGCTCTTTCTCTAGATCAACAAGATTTCTCTTCCAAGATACACCAGCTTCTTTGTTCCTTAAGATTGCTTTTTTTGGTGTATCCACAACCACCTATTTCCCCTTATCGGTTCTCGGAATAGCTTCTTTATTTGGAGATTTTCCCCACACAATTTATTAACTTCTTCTTCACCCTTCTTTCCTTCCCCCTCCTCATCCTTTCTAGAAGTTGGGAGGTTTGAAGAATCTACCTCAGAAGTTCGGATTGATAGTTTCTCAGATAGGGTTTCCTTTTCATGATAATTTTCCACATTCATTATAACGTCTTTAGTGCCACCACTAATTTCAACTTCTTCTCCTCCTTTTTCTTCAACTAACTTTTCTTCAACAATCCATTCTTGGGATTTTTCCAGAGTGAATGTTTTTTCCACGGAGTCTCAGTTAAATCCTCAACCAAGAATGATTTTGGTATTGGGATGTTCTTGGATGATATTTCAGTATCCCTTAGAAGGGATTTAACAATATCCTCCTCAGACATCTTCTTCTTTTAATTCTTATCATTAACTTGCATCTCAAGCTCATCTTCTGTCTTCTTTTACAATGCCTTGGCCTCTGTAGGATCCAAACCAAACTATGGATCTCCTTCATTCCGAATCATATTGTCTTCCCTCCACTTGGATACAACCTCATCTAGATAGGATTTCTGCTTTTTGGGTTTTGGAGGTGCAGATTGAGATTCCTTAGCTTTAGGGTTTTTGTCTTCTTCATCCACTTCCTTCAGCTTCCTCTTCTTTCCTCCTTTCTTCAATGGTACATGAACGTCTTGTTCCTTCAGAATAGATTCAGCCTATTCCTCTGGTAAGTCATAGATTTCTTCTGATTCCATATAAAATCCAACTTTCATCCTCTTGAGAGTATCATCACTGATTATCATGACTTTTCAATTCCTCGACTTGGAACTCCAAGGAATATTAAAGGAATCAAGGTATCGAACAATTTACTTAGAGAGAATTGTTGGATACATGATGATCTAAGATTTCAAGTTCCCATTATAAATATTCTCTATCATAATTAGAATATGCTTCATCATGTTTATCTTCTTCATATTTACTAGAAAATCTAAGATGAACATATCACTCTTCTTTAGGGTTTCCTTAACACCTTTTCTCAGAATGATAAAACCTTGAAGCCACAATTCAAGGATCTGATTATTTGTAGTCAGATGAGAAATCATTTAAGTCTTGATATATGAAATTCCAAGACACTCCATGTATTTTACTTTTACAAAAATACCTTGTATATCTGGTAGCTTATGGTAACTGAACTCAGCTTTCCCTTCAAATAGAACTCCAACCAAACTGTCTGCCTTTGTAAATGATAGGGCATAGGTCTTACTATATCTTTTAAAGTAAAACAACTCTCTTCCTTCTTCCGTAAAGAAGCTAAATGATTCATAGAACTCAATAAGGAGATCTAGATACACCAAATCTTGAGCTCTTGGCTTTGATAAACAAACTCTTTCCCATCCATTCAACCTGATATTCTTGGATATAATAGAATCATACTTGGAAAAGAAATTCGGATGCACCAACCTCTCTCTGTAAATCTGCCACTCCGAAATCAACTTGACAGTTGACATATCTTGAGACGGAACTTCGCTAGAAATTTGGATTTGAGCAAGATTTGATAGATTCAGAATGGGCTTTTAAAAGGGGGGCAGAGCTTCGGCACGCAAAGGCTTGAAGTCAATGCGGGACAACCCTCTGGGGGCCCTTTATATAGGTGTTGGAAATGACGGTTGAACTTCTAAAGTCGATCCAATGGCTGAAAAAATATCTGATCAGATCTGATGGTTGATATGATAGCCACATGTAAATCTTGATAGAATCTGATCTTTTGAGGTTTTCACGAAAAACAATCATATTTAAGGAAACTAGAATCCAAAAAATAAAAAAACACAATAGAAAATACAGGTAATTAAATGATGACTATGAAAACTTATGAAAGAAAACATACCTTTCAGATTTCATGGAAGATTATTCGTAATAGGTAATAATCATCTTGAAGAGAAAAAAATGACAATGAAAAAATCCATTATCGGAAATAAAAAATCAAGTAAGAAAATCATCATTATGAAAATTTCAAGTACGAAAATCATTATTAAGAAAATTTCAAGTACTAAAATCTTCCTTACGAAAATTCCAAGTACAAAAATTTTTATTACGAAAATTTCAAGTACACAAATCTTCATTACGAAAATTTCAGGTACGAAAATATTCATTACGAAAATTTCAAGTACGAAAGTTAATAATAAAATGTACCCCCCCCCCCCTATGAAGAGGAGTTTATTAATGTAAGGAGATTGGATTCAACAGAAAGTTAAAAAGGAGGATTAACTTACGGTTTCCATTGCTAACTTCTATTTAATGTATTCAAATCTATCAGAAGGTAAATATTTTTGTGAAAATATCAGCAAGGTGATCTTGCATTCTGATAAATTGAAAACAGATATCTCCTTTTTGTTTGTGATCCCTAAGAAAATGATGCCTAATGTCTATGTGTTTTTCAAGAGAGTGATGTGTAGGATTTTTACTAAGGGCAATGGAACATTTATTATCCCAAAAAATTTGTGTTTTGGTAAAAACTTATACCATAGTCTGTGAGTGTGTGTTGCATCCAGAAACACTTGAGCACAATAACTTCCAGTTGCTATATATTCATCTTCAGTAGTGGAAAGTGTTTCTTAGTATTGATTCTTGTATGACTAAGAAACTAATGAATCTCTTATGAAATAACAAGTTCTGGATGTACTCTTTCTATCCAATCTACATACACCAATGTCAGCATCTGAAAAACTTTTTAAAACGAAATCATTTCCAGAAGTATAAAAGAGTCCTAAATCCATGGTTCCCTTTAAGTAGGAACACATTCATTTCACAGCCTTTAAATGAGATTCCTCAGGATTGGATTGATATCTTGCACATAAGCATACTGAAAACATTATGTCTGGATGACTATCACTGAAGTAATGTAAACTTCCTATCATTCCTCTAAAAGATGTTTGATATACTGGTTTCCCAGCTTCATCAAGATCAAGTGTGTTTGAGGTACAGATGGGAGTACTAATACTCTTAGTGTTGTCATATCAATACTTTTTAAGACGATATTTAATATACTTATGTTGGGATATATAGATTCCTTCTTGTTTTTTGAGAAATTTGAAAACCAAAGAAAAATGTTAACTCACCCATCATACTCATTTCGAACTCATATTTGATTAGATCTGCAAAGGAATAAGTTAAAGACTTCTGTGTTGAACCAAATATAATGTCATCAACATAAATTTGAACTATAAAAAAAAACTTCTTATATTTGTTTATAAAAAGGGTTGGATCTGCATTTCCCTTAACATAATTATTTTGAAGCAAAAATATTTTAAGACTATCACACCAGGCTCAAGGGGATTGCTTAAGTCCATAAAAATATTTGGTAAGTCTAAAAACAATATCAAGATGTTTTGTATCTTCAAAACCAGAAGGTTTTTCAATAATGGCTTCCAATGGATCATAACCTTTAAGGAAACCACATTTCACATCCATTTGAAAAAGTTTTAAATAGAAAAATGCTTAAAAGGAAAGTAAAATATGAATTGATTCACGTTTAGCTACTGGGGAATAAGTTTTATTCATATTCTATTCCCGCTTATTGATTATAGCCTTAATAAATAATCTGGCTTTATTTCTTACTATGATTCCATTTTCATCACACTTCTTTCTGAAGACCCATTTTACACCAATAACAGAAGTTTCCTTAGGTCTTTCAACCATGCTCTAGAATTTATTACATTTGAATTCATTTAGTTCATTTTGCATGGATTTAATCCAATCATTATCATCTAAAGCATCATCAGTGATTTTTGGTTCTAATTGGGAATGAAATGCTAGATGTTCTACTTCATTTATTAAGGAACTTCTAGTCCTTATAGGTTGATTCACATCATCAATGATACTATAACTATGATGATACTTTAGAAACACCTGATTTGAGTTTTTTAAAACCTGTTCATCAACATAGGGTAGGGAATCTTCTGGGGTATATGTTTTAAAAACACATTCTTGGACATTTTCCTCATCAAAAGGTTCTTTTAAAAAGGTTGATAGTATGTTTTTTAAAACACATCTGAAGATGTAGGTTGGGATTGTTTAAAAATAAAAGGACCAGTTTCATAAAATTTCACATATACTATCACTTCAACAATACAAGTGTTTTTATTGAAAACTCTATAATCCTTATAAGTTGTGGAGTAGCCTAAGAAAATTCATTCATAATATTTTTGTGAGAATTTGTGTAGATTGTATTTAGTATTCAGGATGAATAACTTTCAACAAAAAACCTTAAAGTTGGACAGTCTTGGTTTTCTACCATTCCATAACTCATAAAGAGTTTTATTAAGAAAATGTCAAAGTAAAACTTGATTTATAGTATAACAAGCAGTACTTACAGCTTCATCCCAAAAATGTTTGGATATGGAATACTCACTCAACATGGTTCTAGTTATCTCTTGAAGAATTATATATCATCATTCAAAAACACCATTTTGTTGAGGTGTTATAGGTGCTGGGAAATTGTGATCAATGCCCTTTCTACTACAAAAAGTTTCAAAATCAGAATTTTGAAATTATCCTCCATAATAACTAGGAATAGTTTTCAATGGAAGCTTTTTCTCATTTTTATCTTGGGATATAAAACTATTAATATAATAAAAAGCTTCAGATTTCATTGCTAGAAAATTGACCTATGTAAATCCAGTGTAATCATCAACTAAGACAAATACAAAATACTTGCCTCCAATGCTTCCCGTTTGTGTAGGAACAAAAAGATCAATACACACTAACTATAATGCATCATTAGTTGAGACTTAAACGATTGATTTAAAACTAGATTTATGTTTCTTGACATATTGAAAAGGATCACAAACATTTTAAGATTCAAATATATGCTTCGGTAGATCCTTAACTAGTCTTTTCTTAAATTGTTTTCGTATGTTCTTAAGGATACAGTGACCTAACATTCTATACCACAACCAAGAAGGATCTTCTATTGCACTAAGGAAAGGTAGATCTTGGATTCCAAGGTCTTCTATGTTTAGTGTGTTTACATTCTCTTGCCTCTGGGAAGAAATAATAAACTCTTCCATGGAATTGTGTAATAAGAACTTGTCATTCCTAAAATTCACATTGTAGCCTTCATCCCGTAATTGGATTATACTAATGAGTTTGTTCTTAAGACCCTTAAAAAATAAAACATTTGAAATAAATGTTTTTCCAAGAAGAATGATGTTAACTATACCAATAATTTCTCCCTGAGCATTATCTCCAAAAGATAATTGCCTCCTTTCATCTTGATAATATTTTCAAATAAGTTTTTTTACCAGTCATATGCCGGGAACATCCATTATCCATGTACCATATATTATTGTTGGTACTTTCTCTATTTTCCTAAAAATAAAAGAGTTAGGATTTCAGAATCCAATCTTTCTGGGATCTGGATATTTCAGAAAGGAAAATCTCAGGGACCTACATTTTCGTAGAAAAAATAGGATTTATGAAATCTTAAAGACTAAGTGTTATTTGAGGAACAATTTTTTTCCCAATGCCCACCACACTTACACTTAGTATAGAATGGAGCACTTTGGGGAACAAAATAATTGTTACTAAAAACTGGTTTGGAACTAGTATAACCAAAACTAGAATTATTCCTTAGTGGTCAAATTTTGGAATACATCTTATCAAAATTTTCCTTACCCAAGATAATGTTTGAAAAACACTTCCTCAAGGAAACAATTTCTAATTTTAGTTTGATTACTATGTTCTTTTCATAAAAAACAATTTATTTTAAACTATAGTTGGGCTCGAAATCATTTTTCTTAGAAATTACATCTTCAAGATCTTTAGAATGTTTATCCTTCTCAGATTTTACTTCCTCAAGATTTTTTGAAATATTTTAAAAATCAACATTTTTCTGATCAAGATCTTTAGAATGATATAATATTTCCGTAGTAAGAATAGCATTTCTAGAATTTGACTTATCATGTTTTTTCATGAGTTTTGAGTTCTCAATCTCATGGAGTTTGGAAAACCAAGAAACATCTTCATAGGTTGGTAATGTATTATCTTCTTCAGTAAAAGATTCTTCATCCGAAGAGTTATAGTACTTATTATCACTATAGTCTGTATTCAAAGAAACATTGTTCATTGATTCAAAATTATGTACCTTAGCCATTAATCAGTGAATTTAAATAGGTAGTTTGGATATTAGACCAAGATTCTTCTATCCAGAAGAATTGAAATCAGATGATTCATCTGAGGAGTCTCCACTACATGCACTCCTGGTATCATTATCTTTCAATACTTTCTTAGCATTATCTTTGTATTAATTCTTTATATTTTTGTCAAAATTCTTTTTCTTGCTTTCTTTTATTTTAAGCATAGGACAATCAGGTCTTATATGTCCAGCTCTATTACATTCATAACAAGTAACTTCTGAATACTTATTATCTTTCCTTTCATTATTCTTATATCTAGATTGAATGTTCTTTTGTCCAACAATATTGTTCATCCTTCAAGAAATATTGGAAAATTATTTCTCTAAAGATTCACTTCTACTAGATTTAGACTAGAAAACAACCTTCTTATATTTGGATCTAGTAACTCTCTTAGGATTCTTGGATTTCATATGATTTGAAGTTGTAGTAAAAGCAAAAATGCAATTCCCATTATTCTTTTTTCTGTTATTAGCATCTCTCTTCATTCTAGTCTCGTGTTGATGTAAAGGTTCAAAAAGTTCATCAAGTGAAATCTGAGAAACCTTCATGTTCTCATCAATAGAAGTTATATTGTCTTCCAAATCATTAGGCATGATGTGTATGATCTTATCAATAAGAGCTTCATCATCTAATCCTTTCTCACCCATAGATAGTAAACTATTCACAGTAGTCTTGAATCTTTGTTGCACCTTACATATCGATTCTCTATAAGGAAAATAGAAACCGTGATATTCAGCTCTGAGCATGGCCCTTCTAGTTTCAAAGAATTTTGAATTTCCATAGACGGTAACTTAATGTTTCTTCCATATACAATTTTCTTCTTCATAAGATGAAATTTGGCTATATATAATTCTAATCATGGAACAAAGAAATGTATTGTGTACCTTATAATTCAGTTGATATTCATGATTTCGTTATTTGTGAAGGTACTAACTTCCTTTTCAAGGATTTTATACCCACCAGTAAGCATAAAAAAATTTCCCACTACAATATTGATAATAAATGTATTCATGCGATCTCTTTATTACTCATAATCATTTCCAGAAAAAATAGGTGGTTTTTTTGGATTGAGATTTTCTATGGAACCAACATTGATTCCTGTCATCTTAAAGAAAATCTCTCCACACAAACTTTTTATTAATAAACCTTTTTAAACAAGGAAAATATTCCTCAGGAAAAAAATATAGAACAAGAGTATCACTAAGAAAAATGAATCTGAGCATTATGAGTCCGAAAATATGTTTCTGAAAATAAGAATAAGAAGATTTTTCTTATAAATCTAATCGTGAGATTAATTCAGATTGAACCAATCCTCTGATACCAATTGTTGAGATGGTTTGTGGAGTATGATATACTCTATAATAACAAATGTAGGATCGAAAAAATATAGATACGATATGTAGTATTTATTTATGCTCAAAATACAAGAGCGGGGGGGGGGGGTGAATTGTATAATTTAAAAATTCCATTGGAACTTTTAAAGATGGTTATGTTTCTCAAGGTTAAACAAGGTAATTCACCAAACCTCTGGTTAGACACACTTGCTTGATTCTGGAATTATGAAACTTAATAAAAGTTTACAAGGATAAATATTCTACCTTAAATCATATAGAATATTACTAAATCAGAGCATACAAGTATAAGGAAGTATAAGATAGATATATATTCCTCAATAAACAAATGCAAGAGGAAAATTGTAACGAACCAAGTAACAAGTAGTCAATCTTTAATCCCATAGAGAAGGGTATCCAAAAACCTTGGATAAAGGTCCCTTGATTTATACTTTCAAGAAAGTATGTCTTACCCATAGTAGGGTAATCCCTCAATACAAAGATCAAAATATGTCTTGATATCCCCGCAAGACCTCAACTTCAAGGTTGTTGGCACCTCGATCATCCTATCCCTAGAAGACCTCGATTGTACACATCAACAATCAGAGTCGCACAAATAAAATCTGTACAAGAAGGTTAGTACGCACTAAGAATGAGAGTCTCTCTCTAGAAATCTCTTCCAGAGCATGTAATATCTACAGTCATAGAATAGTGTCCAAAAGTTCCTATCTATTTTAAATGAAATCATATTTATAGGCATATTTCCAATGGTCATATTTTAACTTGAAATTCGGAGGGACATGTACATGTGTCACTCAAACCAAAGTTAGTTAATTACTGAATGCACGAGATTGTTTTATACCAAAAACAAGTGTAAGAAAAATATGGTTACATAACAAAAATCCAATATTCATAATGTAAGAAAATAAAAGTTCAGAGTCTAACCAAAAAAAGAATTCGGAGTCTATAATACAAGGATATTCAGATTCTATTTTCTAAGTTAGTCGGAACTTGAACTCTATAGAATTCTGGAGTCTGAATTTTATGGGAATTTGGAGTCTGGATTCAGAAGAATTCGGAACCTAAACTTACAAAGTTCAGCGTCAGGGTTCATGAGAATTTGGAGTCAGAACTCATAGGAATTCGTAACCTGAATTCGATGTTAGAACTCAGAAAAATTAATATCATGAATTCTGAGTCATTATATATATGAGTTCGTAATCCAAATTTGTATTCAGAATTCAAAAAATTTGGAGTTAGAACTCAGAAGAGATCGGAGTCTGAATTTAGAGAATTTGGAGTCTGAACTCAGAAGAGTTCGGTGTCTGAATTCAGGGAATACGGAGTCAGAACTCGGAGTCTAAAAATAGAATTCTCTTTATCTATGTAATATATGATTCTGTGGTTTTATACATGAAACCAAATTTTACAGTTAGACAAGATAATGAACAATGAAAATCATGGTAAGGATAAATTTCTTTGGTGAAGGAAATGATTCCTTATAGATGTAAAACACAAGGTAGAATGAGATTTTCCTTGAGATAAGGTGTTTGTGATTTTCAAAACAAGAAAGAATGGACAAGTCATAAGGAAACCGTATTGACTCAAAGATATACCCCAAGTATGAAGGAATGCAAAAGTCATTAGGAAAACCTTATTGACTCAACACACTTTAGGATGAAAATTTAAGAACTTGTTAATGTGAATAAATACATTGATACCTATATCAAGGAATGATTAAAAACATTTAATCTCTTTAAAATGAAGTTGATACTATGAGTACGAAACTTGAATAAAAAAATGAAACCAATTTGTTCATTGAATAATTGTATCTATGTATAGTTCATAGAAGATAAACTAAAGTATAGAGTTGAATTAGGCACTAAAAATGTCCAAAAATATTAAATTATTAAATAGCCAACTACGCAGGTAATAATACAATAGGTATTGATGTCGAATCATCTAAAACTACATGTGCATCCAAAAATGAGAGAGGAAAGAAAATGTTAATTGAAAATTCTCAATCCCTAAGATCATATACAAAATCAACGAGTTATAGAAAATCCAAAACCACATGGATATAAGGTGATAAAATAGTTTCCCTCATAAAGTGACAATTTATAACGACTTAGGTAACATGATTACCTATTGTTAATAGTTTGAAATATATTTAAAAGGAAAAGTTCCTAGAAGTCAAAAAATCATGATAAGAGAATATTTGTCACCCCAAAGTGGAAATAATTTTTATTGACATTTTTTTTATTTTTAAATCTTTGATAATAAATTTCTTACTTTTAGGAAACAAATGACTAAAAAAACTCCAATGGATGGCTAAATAATATGGATATGGGGATAAAATTAATAAGTTAATTATTAAATATTTCTCACCACTAGAAGATGATGAATATGTAAAAAACCATACTCTAAATACATTTACTATACTTAAAAATTGATGTATATTCATTTAAAAATTTAATAAATCCATGACAGTACCTTATATGAATAACATCCTTAGACAAAAGAAACCATAAATATCTAGTTTATAAATGATATACTTTTTCCACTGCTTGTTTGTTCACAACTAGAATCTTTTTTGACATATATTACTTAATAACATTCTTCATGACCTGGGGAAAATAGACATATGAAAGTCTGTTCTCAATTTCTCAGTAAGGGTAAATAAGGGAAATATAAATCATGTCATGATCATAAGACTAAGAACATAACATTGAAAAGTCTTATCATGCATATAAAAGATCGCTATATCATGTCATGTGATAAAATTATACAAGAATTGATGGTCATAATCCTAAAAGTCATAGCATAATACATGACGATTTTTTTCATACACATAAGCGTATAAAATCATTTCATAATAGTCACGTCTCATTTCCATGACCATAATAGCGGAAAAATTCCATTATGGAAATGGGTTTACAGTCTGTTCTAGCCCTGTATTAATAAACTGTATTTACTTATTGTTTGAGTCATGTATATCTCATGATATATAAATCATTAAACAATGAATTGGATGGATATATAGGTCCCTCCCATTTTATTATAAAATCATTCTTAGGTGTTCAACAAAAACATTAATCATTCATTATGGAATAACCCAAGGAATACAATGGGTTTCTTAAACATCAGTCCATCATAACATAATCCTTGTAAAAATAATAGATTTCATAAATTTTATTACATCATAAACACCATCAATAAATAAAACTAATTGGGATATAATCATAACCCTATTTAATGAATTTCATTTTAGATGGAATATATTTTTGTTATAACACATGAAATTAATTAATGAGAAAAATATCCTTTCTTCTTCAAGAGAAAAATTATTTTCTCAAAAAGCCAAAAAATTTTAAAAGAAAATAATTTATTTGAAAATAACCTCAAATTATTTTAATGGAAGACTCATGTAATTTTGGCTTATTGAAAGAGTCCAAATCTATTTATGTCGTATAAGTTGAAAAAAATATCCACGTACTTTTTCCTGAAAAGCCAAAAGTATGTCATATAGAATAACGACAAAATATTCCTTTCAGAACATTTATAAAAAATTAAAAAATGGGTAAAATTGACATTTAGAAATTATATAATATAAAAATAGTTTTACATATTTAAGGAACAAGGATGTGGATGGAAAATATACCTCATAAAATACTTATGAATAAACAAAATCGAACAATAATGAGATTGAAAAATTATCCCTTACCACAGGTCTAATATCATTATTATGTATCCAAAACATTGGTATTCTGATTTAAATAATGTTAGATAATTATTAGGGAATAATATTCATTTTTATGATATCATATATAAATATATTATAATCTATTTGTTAGAAATATTTCATTGTCACTCGTTATTTGAATATTAACTACTTTTACGTTCTTATGCATGTTTTGTCGGATAAGTTAATGTTTCAATTCCTAGGATACATTTATATCATTTTATGAATGATATTATTATATTATATATCAAATTTATTCATTATATTCATTTATGTAATCATTGTTTAATGAAGATCATGTAGAATGAATCTCATCGCATTGTGGAGACGGTAAGCCGTACGTACGCACGAGCGATGATATCATTCTCATAATTGTTCAATGGTATCTAAGATGATGTTTTATAATATTTAGAATAAGTATAATGTTATAATAATCATATATATTTATAATTTCTATCATTATACCCATCCATGTAAGGTGGTGGTGAAAAACAGATTACTCATGGTGTGGAGACGATAATTCGAACATACGCACGTGTGGTGGTTTCATTTTTTTGTAGGATGGATAAAAGTTGAAATTTGGTCATCTAATAGTTATAATAACATATAATTATATGATTTATACTTATGTAATTACATTACAAAGAAACAACTAATGAATAGGATGTATAAAGAAGAAATAATTTTGAAAGAATCTATATAAGAGATTACCTATTCCTCAACGTCCTTCTTCTAAATCTCTTCCTAGAGAACTAGAGTGGGTCTATGAAGATGACTAGAATTTATAGAATGTAAATAGAGAAGTTTATAATAAAATATTTCAGGGTATGGCTGAGCATTAAGTCTCAATGTTAAGTTAAGATGTAAGGGAGGAGGTTCCA
Organism: Viscum album; assembly: GCA_963277665.1. Taxonomy (NCBI): domain Eukaryota; kingdom Viridiplantae; phylum Streptophyta; class Magnoliopsida; order Santalales; family Viscaceae; genus Viscum; species Viscum album. The sequence continues at coordinate 73,191,890 of OY728163.1, read as the reverse complement.
TTTTATAATTGAGGTGAGAGGCACTTTTGGAAACAACATAAATAATAATTTTTAATAAAACCAAATCCTACCAAAAAACCTAAAAAATGTCACAAATTATAAGATGATATAAGATATGATTTAATATCAACATAAAATAAAAATTTTACGAGTATTTCTGTCAATTTAAACCTTATCTTTTCAATTAACACATTGTAATTCTATTTAATTTTTAACTAGGGTAACAAAAAATTCAATATTAAAAGGGTGTAATATTTACTTATTTAATGTATAATATACAATAAATTAAAATAATAGATCATTTTATATTATATCATAATTAATATAATTTTTTACAAATGTGTAATTATTTTTAAAAAATTTAATAAAACATTATTTTGATAGACAATCAATAGGATCAAGTTTGACACTATTCAATTCATTGATTTTAATAATTATTAATATGGAAAGAGTACTTTTAAAAAATTATTTTATTATATCATTAGTAGGTTAATGTAATCTTGAAATTTTATTAGATATGTTATATACCCAAATATTGTTTACATTAATATTTTTAATATAATTTATTTGATATTTATCTTAATAAAATAATTACTACAACAGTTTTGTGTAATTGTTTAATATGCTTATTTGTTGCATAAGAATTAAAAATAAAATACTACGATGAAGATAAATCTATGATATTTCAAAATAATATTTGTAGTCAAATTTATCATATGGATAATTTAATATTTAAAATTTTATACTTATTAAATTATAATGGTGATAACATTAACATCAGTTTTAAAAAATAATATAACTGTCATAATCTCTTCTATAAGGCTCAAATGATCCACAACACGACTCCTTGAAGCTTATGATCGAGAAATACTTGACCAATATTAATTTTTAAAGTTTTTTGGTCTTTTAATGGGTAATATTATTTTAGTAAAAACTATATTGTTGATTTATCATTAATTAAATATTTTTGGTATCATTAATGTATAAGCTATTATGGTAATTATTTATTTCCAAATTTTTTTTAAAAAATTACCATGATGAAGGAAAAAAATTTATATTTCAAATGATTATTTATAATGGAAATTATCTTTAGTATAAAATTATATTAATAATGATTAAATATTTAAATTTATGTGAGAAATATTTAACTTTTCTTTAAATAAAATAAATTAAATGTCCTAATCTCATTCATGAGGATACAAATGGATACCGTTAAGGATTATTTAGGTGAAAAAACACTCATCCAATAGTATTATGATAAATTTTAGGTTAATTTTATAATAGTATTATTACCTTTAATTACCCCTAATATCTTTTTATGGTATTAATAAAAATTACAGAAATTATTAATCATAAAACCCAAAAATAAAATAAATATATTTACATAATTTGGACCAACTGATTCCATATATGGAGTCCATTTTTCAAAATCATAAACACATAATTTTTAGTAATTACTTTTATGTTAATTACTTTATCCGAAAAAGAGAACGAGTTTTAAAAGAAAAAACATTTCAAAATATTGAAATGTTTTAAAATATGAATTTAATGTAAAATTAATTATAATTAAAAACACTATATTGAATGATAAAAATAAATTCAATTTATAATTTTAAACCATTAAATATTATAATTTCTCCATATAAATAATTTTGATTAAATTGTTTTTTCACATTAAATTTAGTATATTTTTACTATTCATCAAAACTTGAACGTTATGATAAAAATATTAGAAATTCATCCCATGTAAATTTTTATATCCAGAATCAAAATAAATGTTTTAGCTTTTAATATAGAAATTATTAATGTGTCAAAATCATAATTTTAAATGGGTTTTCAATTCAAAGGCGTAAAATTAGACTTCAAAAATATAGGTTTTTATACATTAAAAAGAGTTTATTCATACCCTATGACTAAAATATCCATTAGATGAATACAAAAATATATTTTATTATATATATAATATATATATATATATATCATTAATATCATTACCAACATTAATTCTTTCAAAATACCAATATCTAATTGATATATATTTTTCATAAATAATTAGCAGTCAATGAATTCACAATTCATTTTCAAAAGTTTGTTATACCTATTCCATATAACCTAACGAATAGGCTATAATTGTAAATTTATACCACAGTCATCTTGGGGTACAATTAAACTCACAAATGCATGAAAGGAAAGCTTCTGTAGAATTAAAATTATTTAAAGAAAATATTTCATAAAAACATCCATGTGTTAAATTATACCCCCTTAATCCAAATTTCTCCATTGAAATTTGTCATGTGGAAAAAAAGAGATGAGTACACCTTTCCCTCATCATATCCTCAAGTTCCCACATATCTTCCTCAAATGGGTGGTTCCTTCATAAAACTTTAACAATGTGAGTGGTCTTATTTCGTAGAATTTTTTCACTACAATAAATAATCTATATGTATTGTTCATAATATGAAAGATCATTATATAGTGGTACAATGTATGATATTAGTAAATTTGAAGGATAAATTAAGTAATTTCATAGGATAAATACATGTAACACTTCATGAACTTGAGAGAGATTCTGTGGAAGCTCCAATTATGGAGATACCTTACCAACACGATCCTAAATATCAAAGGGACTGATATACCAATCGATCAGATTCCCCTATTCCCAAATCACATTAATCTCTTCCAGGGAGATATTCACAGAAACACCTTATCACCCACTTCAAATTATAGGTATTTTCTTTGGTTTTCAACATTACATTTTTGTCAACTCTGAGCTGTTCTAATGTGTTGTTTAATAAATCTAACCTTGACTTTCATTTCATAAATAAGATCTGGTCCTAATAGATTTCTTTCCCCAACTCCATCCTAGAAAGTTGGAGGTCTTAACTTCTTTCTATATTGGGTTTCATGATGTGCCATATGAATAATGGAGTGAAAGCTATTATTTTATGAAAATTCCACCAATGGTTGATGTTGATCCTGAACACATTTAAATCCATAGAGTTAGATCACAAAATGTCTTCCAAGGTTTTAATTGTCCTCTTAGACTGATTTCCTGTTTGTGGATGATATGAAGTGTTGAAACTTGACAATGTATCTAGAGAATGCTTTTCCAGAACATCGAGATAATCCTAGAATCCCGATAAGATATAATGGAAAGTGGTTCTCGAGGGAATATTACCACCTCATTTTCATATATCCTTGAAATCCGATCAAGAGAGAAATCCAATCTAATAGTAATGAATTATGCTGACTTCATAAAGTGATAAACTATAATCCGAATAGTATTATTGCATTTGGATTTCTTGGGAAGTCTGCTAAAAAACTTCATAGTGATGTTTTCCCATTTTCATTCTTGTATGTGTAATGGTTGTAACATCCCCTTAGACTTCTATCTCTCATCCATAACTTTCTGAAAAACCAAGCATCAAGAGACATATTTTGAAACATCTATTTTCCTGATATCCCAACAAAAATAATCTTTCAGGTGCCTGTATATTATTTTGCTTCTAGGGTGAATAGATTATTATGATATATGAACCACATCGATAACTCCTTCTTTAATTTGGATATGGTAGGAATACAAATATGAATCTTGGAACTTTTTATTCAATCACAATTAGTGTTGAATTCAGGATCATTTCTCACCTACTTTTATAGCTGTTCATATTTATTCTAAGATGCTTTAATATTCACTTGTATAGATGGTTGGGAATTCATTTGAGAAAGTTAATATTTCTATACTTCCTTTATAATTTCAATATCCTACCTATTAAAATCCATAAATATTGGGTCATTTGTGATCCTCATCATGGATAGGCAAGCATGGTATTGTCAACTAAAAGAATCTACGTCCATTTTGATTTCCCATGGTGGTAATGTATTGACCATTCGTAATCTTTACTCAACTCCAACCATCTTATTTGGCACATATTCAGCTCCTTCTTTGTGAAAATATACATTAATCTTTTATGATCGGTATAAATATCACACAAATCACTATAATACAATTCCACCATATCCAAAATGAAAATATTACTATAGCTAACTTCCAATCCTAGGTTGGGTAATTTTTCTCAGAGAATTTCAATGGCAGTGAGGCATAATCTATCACCATATCATTTTGAAAAAGAACACATCCCAGACCCTTATTGGATGCATCCATATAGATCAAAAAAATTTCTCCACTACAAGGCAGTGTGAGCATAGGTGAACTGGCTAACCTTCTTTTTAGCTCTCTGATATTCTCTTCACATTAATCCATTTGAAGAAACCTAACTCAATTTTTAGTCAACATACTGAGTGAATTAGATAATCATGAAAAATAATTCACAAAATTTCGATAATATCCAACCAAACAAATAAAACATCAGATCTCAGTTACAGTTTTTGGTATTCTACAAATTCAACAACTATTGTTTTCGATGGATCAACAGATTTCTCATCTCTTGAGATTATGTGACCCAAAAATTAAACTTTCTGAAGAAAAAATATACACTTGGAAGATTTGGCATAAATATTCTCATTTCTCACGGTCTCCAATACAATTCTCATGTGTTATTCATGTTCTTATATTTTATTCTAATAGACAATAATATCATCTATAAAGACTACCACAAAATGATCAAGATTTTATATAAAGACTATATTCATTAGATCGATGAAGATATAGGGGAAATTATTAATACCAAAATGTATCACTATAAATTAATAATGTCTATACATTGACGAAATGTCTCCTTTCTTATATCCTCCTTCATGAAACTTAAATAATGATATCCTAAACGGAGATCATCCATCCAAAAGTATTGATATCCACATAGTTGGTCGAAGAAGTCCTCAATGCGGGGAAGATGATATTTTGTTTGATAGTGGTCTTATTATGTTATTGATAATCAATGAAGAGTCCCATTGATCCATCTTTTTTCGTAACAGATAGAATATATTCTCCCAATGGTGACACACTAGGGTGTATGAATCCCTTATCAAGATTCTCTTGGATTTGTATCTTTATTTCCTAAAACTAAATTAGGGAATTTTATAAGGTGTCTTTGAAATAGGTATAAGACCCAATATGAGTTTTATTGAAAACAAAACTTCAAGAATTTATTGAAGTCCTAGATATTCCTCTGGAAGGACAATATCAAACATCCGTACAATGGGTGTAATCTTAATTTTGATTTTCTCTCCAACTATGTGAGATAGATAACCTCCGTTTTATGTATAAAGTCCCAAAATATGGAATAAATGTCTATTGTAAGGTTATATTCATCTTTATATCGATAAATGATAATAGATTGATCTGGAATATAAAATGTGACTTCATTTCCATTTCAATTAATATGAGCTCCACATAGATAGTTCCAATCCATGCCAATAATCACATCAAATTACACTATAGGAAGGGTCACAAGAATAGAAGGAAGAAAAATCCCCCAAACATCAACCAGAGAATAATTATAAACCTTTGATGCAACTGTTGTGCCATTTAGAGTTTTCACAACTAACTCAACATATAATGTTTTTGGTAATACGGTGATACCATTATAAAATTCATCAGAAAGAAAAGAGTGGGCGGATCTAGAACAAAAAAAACATGTTCTACTTGATATGGGATGGTAAGTGTACCTATCACCATTTCATTATTGTACTCCACATCACTGATAGTGATATCATGTGACTTTCCTTTGTATTTGGCCTTAAGTGTTTTCTGACATCGATCCTCATCAATAACCCTTGGATTAGGTAACTGATTAGAATAATTCCCCACTCCCTTGCACATGTTGCGTTCAAGTGTAGTAGGTTCATTCTATGTTTCCCTTTCTCTATACACATCATTAGATTTATTTCTCACATAATTTTAGAATTCAACTACATGATGACTATATTTTCCACACGTAAAACATTTACCAGTCCCATTAATATAATTTCCTCCATATTTCATTACATAATTTTAAAATAAGAGAAAATCATCTTCTTTTCAGTGTGGTCTTCAGGTTTTCCTTTTAATTCCATTCTTCTCTTCTTACTAAGCCCATACGACTAATGGGATACTCCAATCTTCATCTCAACCTCAAGAGCACATAGAATGATTTCCACATAACTATTAGTCCTTTATGGATAATTACCTTCAGAGACATGGTTTTCGGCATCTAAATAATCGATCAAATTTACACTCATGATAAATAATAATTACAAAAGTGTACCGTTAAAGTCATGTAAAAGTTTCTTTGTAGGTACCAACATATTCATCAACCTTTTTCATAAGTTCATGGAACTCCTAATCTATCTTCGATCGAATAATACAGGGAAGATACTTATTGAACAATAAGTTCTTGAGCTCATTCCATTCCATGGACTCAATTTCATCTCTTTTCCTCATATTCATGAATGATTCCACAATTGATTAGCTTTACCTTCCAAATGATGTACTTTTATGAGGACCTTATCATGTTCAAGAACATTTTAGAACTGAAAATATCATTTCAGTGGTAGTGATCCATTGTTTATCGACTAATGGATCAGAAAACCCACTGAAAGAAGGTGGACACTACCTCATAAATGTCTTAACAGAATGTTGCTCCCTCATTTTCTCATATGGAAGTCCTGAATGATTCATATCTTGAGAAAGTTGTCTGAGTATAGTCAGATTATTTTTAATTCCATCTCAAATAACTTGTCATTTCTCAAGAGAAAAATCATTTCATTTCCCATCACATTCATCATTAACAATGTTTTTTTGGGTTCCACCCATTGACTGTAACCAAGAATCATAGTGTGAGGAACATCAATCATAATAGGAAAAACAAATATTCAAGAATACAATTTCAATTTAGGAAAATTTTGTTTTACCTTACGTTAGTCATGGTCAAATCTAAAACACTAGGATTGTGTACTATAATTATACATATCCTTAGGGTTCTTAATATGTCTTTCTCATCCTAATTTCTAAAGGTTAACCATACCATTCTAGTAATACCAACTATACTTACCCATATTTTACATACATTGATATTACTTATAAATTGAAATAAATTCATTACAAAATATATTAAAGCCACAATTGGACCATATAAACATAATGTCATTATAAATTGGAAAACATATCATTAGGTTAATAAACCATATACATTGCCTCTCGCTTATTCTTTAATTAATAGACTTATTTTCTGACATATCTTACTTAATACCCTTCTTCATTAACAGGGGAAAAGAAAAATATAAAAATGTGAGCTCAAATGGTCAGTAAGGTAATAACAGAAATATCAATCAAATCATAATAATATGACTTATAAAAGAATATTTGAAAGCCTTATCCTATATATGAAAGATTGTGGGTTCTTTTCATGTGATCAAATATCATAAAAATTAATGGTCATAATGCTAAAAGTCATAACAAAAGGCATGAAGTTTTTTGACAAACTCATAATTATAGTAACTCATTTCATATTAGTCAGGCTCATTTCCATGTCTATCATAACAGAAAATGTTCATTACTAAACCAGGTATAACTTTTTTCCATCCTTGTATTCCTAAACCAGATGTACTTGTCATTCCAGTCATGTATATCTCATTAGATATAAATCATTACCCAATGTAGTGGAGGGAGATATAGGTCCCAACCATATCATAATGAAATCATTATTTTTTCTTCCTCAAAAACATAAATCATTCATCATAGTATAACCCAAGGAATAAAATGGGTTTCTTAAACATCATTCATTCATAACATAATCCATCTCAAAAAATAGATTTCATTAATATAATTCCATTAAAAAAATCAAATAATAGTAATAATGTAGGTTCTGGGCGATGCTGAAGCACGTTGGTGGGTTTGCCCAACTTTAATTTTAGCATTAAAAAATGTTCAATCTGAGATCCATCATTCTGATAAAACGCCGGATCATCAGAATAGAACAAAGAACCAAAAGAAAGGTAAGGTTCCTGGAACCATCAAGAGATCATCATATGTTGGTTATAATTAATTTAGTTAATTGACAAGAATTACCATTATGGAATTACTTCTTCGTTGATGTCTCCAGTCATGATCTGATGTGATCTTTTGTTGTGTTGTTGAATCCAAGTGTAGTATTCCTCTAGTGCTGATCGACACGTGCCCCAAGTATTTCTGGACGTCACCAAAGGAATATCCGGGTGCTAGCATGGAGAAGCCTTTGCTTGTGTTGTCTGCATTAGACCACCTTGATCTGATAGAGGATGATATCTCTAGGTCGTTAGAGTGTTCTTGAATGAAGGAGTTATTTTGGTCTTGATAGAATACTCCAGAATAGTTGGGCACAAAGATTCTATCTAGAAAAGTTTTGGAGTTGTGAGGATATTTATAATCGAGTTTGAGGTTATAAATTTATGACAATAAATATAAGCGTTACACATTTTATTTATTTCATTAACTCTTATTGAAAACCCCCATGTCAAATGATTAATTCTTTGACATGAACCCACACAGATTATAATAAATATCATTTAATAAAATGATAATATTTCTTCAAAATCATGAATTGAAAAAGTACACGGCGTGTAATCCTTGGTACACGGTGTGCACATTCAATGTACATGGAATTTTTATCTTATTTTCATTTTTTTTTATTTACTCCACTACATTTATTAGACCTTGAGTAATGGAAATTTATTTCTTAAATAAATGTAACTGCATTACTCACTAATAAATATAAATTATTTCGACCAAAATATATTCTCTCTAATAACCAATGTCAAAATAAATGCGATCAGGAATCCTTAAATAATTAAAAAACCACAGTCTGGAATAATATTTATTTAACTTGACAAATTTATATTTTACTAAGATACATGGACACACATAGTGTGCGACCCTCTAGGCCTCTTTCTCAGTGGCATTAGGTGAAGCCTTCCTAAAGTCCAAGGTTAGCGTCTAGTAAAATGCGCAAGCATCCATATAGAATGATGTTAATGCCACAATGACATGTCACCTCATACAAACACATACTGTGTAATATAATCCATTTGTCATGATATCTCGAATCAAGCGGGTTTCATGCTAGTGCCATCAACCAATGTGCTCGATTATTTTTTCTTTGACTTTCCGGAATTGAACTCGCCCATTCCTTACCATGGCCATGGATTTATTTAGGCTATATAAATTCAATCAAAGGACTGAAGATATCTACTTCCGTTATGGAACAGAAGAGACAAATCCTTTCTCGCATTATCTATTAATGCAGTATTACTGCTGACTCACCCAACGTATCCTACCTCATAGAAAACTGTGTGTCATCACAGTTTTCTTCAATACATCTAAGTGCATTTGTTGTAATACCCATTAATAATAATCTTAAATTCCTAGGAACAATACACATGTCCGTAGATAGGAACATCCAATGACACTATGAAATGGGGATTTCCTACTGGCGGTTCTTGTTCTCATAATATCCTCCTGGATATTACCAAGGGCACACACCACGAGAAGGTGCCTCAATGTTTTATGAGTCCTCACCCATAATGTCATGTATTATTTGTGTCCCTAAAATAACATCATTCGGCCATAGAACATATATTTAAGAACAATGTTCTGGAACTTCTTGATTCTCATCATAGTAGGGATCCTCTATGACCACTTAATGCAAGAGCTATCCTTGGAACATTCTCACATTCATTGTCACACAAAAGAACAATCAAGATGTGATAATGTGCTTATATAATGAATAAAGTAAAGGTAATAGTTCTAGCCCACCAACTCCAACAGACTCCCACATGGAATAGAGCCAACTCCTAACAATGTTTGACCCGTTATCTCTCACATGTTATTCATGCCTCTGCTGAGATAGGCCTTTGGAAATGGGGTCCACCACGTTCTCTTATTTGGACACTCTACTCAGTGAAAATTCACCCCTTAGATAGATATCCATCAAGTGGTGATACTTTCAAAGTGTGTGCTTTGTGCGTTGATTTGAATTTGGTTATTTTGAAAGAGCCACCACTGTAGTATTATCATAATACAAAGTGATTGGATCTTTACTGCTAGGAACCAAATCAAGATCTTGGACAAAGTCTTGAATCCAGACGGCTTCCTTGGATGCATTCGAAGCCACTATATATTCAGAATCCACTGTAGAATCGGGGAAAACTGGCTTGTTTGAAATCTTCCAGCTCACAGATCCTCACTTGATACAAAAAACTTATCCAGATTGCGACCTCATACCATTCTAATCTGTATGAAAACCAGCATCAGCATACCCTCTGATAACAAGCTCCTCATCTCCTCCATACATCAGGAACATATCCTTAGTTCTTCTTAGATACTTAAGGATAGTCTTAACAGCAGTCCAATGATGTTCTTCTGGATCTGCTTGATATCTGCCTACCATGCTCAGTGCATAGGCAACATCAGGCTGGGTACATAACATTGCATACATGATGGATCCTATAGCCGAAGTGTATGGGATCTTAACCATTATATCTTTCTCCTGTTGTGTCTGTGGACATATTTTTTTAGAAATATGTGGGCCATGTGACACTAGAACTGATTCCCTATTGGATTTTTCTATACTAAATATCTTTAGTTTTTGGTCAATGTATGTACCCTGACATAGGCCAATCAGCCTCTTGGATCTATCATGAATGATCTGGATCCCTAGAATGTAGGATGCTTCACCCCAAGTCCTTCATGTAGGAACACTTGTTCAACCAGTCCTTAACTGACTGTAAGACTGGTACATCATTTCCAATAAACAATATGTCATCAACATATACTACTAGGATAACAATCAAATTCCCATTAAACCTGTTATAAACACATGGCTCACATTCGTTCATAATGAAACCAAATTCTTTTATGGATTCATCAAATAGAATTTTCCATGACCTAGATGCTTTCTTTAATCTATAAATGGATTTCTGAAAATTGCAAACCCGTTTGTCTTCACCTAGTGTCACAGACCCATATGGTTGTGTCATATAGACATCTTCTTGATGGTTCCGATTTAGAAATGCTGTTTTGACATCACTTTTTCTTTATCTTGTAGTCATGTTAAGATTCTATGGAAAGTATGATTCTTATGGATTTAAACATGGAAACTTGTGAGAAGGCTTCATCATAGTCAATTACTTGACGTTGTCTGAATCCTGTAGACACTATCCTTGCTGGTTCTAACATGACCATCCAAGTCTAGTTTTCTCTTGAATACCCATTTTCATCCAACAGGCTTTACATAAACTGCTCATCGACCAAAACCCAGACTTGGTTCTGATATATTGAATCCATCTCAGAATTCATAGCTTCTATCCATCTTGCATCTTCTGAGTTTTTGCTGCTTCTTTATAGGATATAGGTTCATCATTGTCCAAAAATAATAATTCACCATCATTAGTGACTAGGAAACCAAATCTCTCTGGTTCCCTTAACTCTCATGTGCTCCTACACAGTACTTGTGTTTCTAGAACCTCTTCCACGGGGACCAGTGGAAATATTTCGTGCATCAACTCATGTGTATCTTGGGCATCAACTTCGTCGAAGTCAATCATGCTCCCACTATACTTTTTGAGGATGTGCTCCCTCTTAAGAAAAACAGCTTGTCTGGCGATGGCCACTTTCTTGTCTAAAGGGTTATATAGGTATTATCCTTTCGTTTCCTTGGGATATTATATAAAGATACACCTCGTGCCCCAGGGTGATAGTTTTTAACCTAAGAAGGACTTAAAAAGTTCCTCCCATCCCCATACACATGTGTGTGACAAAATGGGTTCCTTTCCATTCTATAACTCGGATGGAATTCCATTTTCCGCCTTAGTTGATACTCGGTTTAATGTGTTTGCTATAGTTTGTAATGCATATCCGGAAAAGGATAATGTAAGATCTGCATGACTCATCATTGACCTCACCATGTCCAACAAGGTGTGGTTCCTTCATTCACTAACACTATTCAACTATGGTGTATATGGAGGAGTGAGATGAGATAGAATCCCAAACTCTGGTAGAAGATCGATGAACTCTTGGTTTATATATTCTCTACCTCGATCTGATAAAATGTTCTTTATCTTCTTACCAAGCTGATTCTCTACTTCATTCATGATTTCCTTAAATTTATCTAAGGCTTCTGACTTATAACTCATTAAGTACACATAGCCATATCTACTCAAATCATCAGTAATAGTAATGAAGTAATAATATTCACCACTAGATTCTACTAAAAGTGGTCCACACACATCCATGTGCACCAATACTAGAAGCTCTGTTTCCCTTTCACCTTTTCCACCAAAGGGCGGGATGTTCATTTTTCTTTGTAAACAAGCGTGACATATTTCAGGTGGTTTTAACTCAGTACAGTCCAAATAACCATCTTGGAAGAGCATTGTCAAACGCTTCTCATTTACATGACTGCGATGGTGATGCCACAACTAGGTGATGTATGAGTCATGTGAGATTTTTTCTTATTGATTTCCAACAATTGGTTTTCATAATTTAATACATACAAACCATTATATAATTGTTCCATACCATAACATACGTTGTTCTTATAAAAGAGACAACCTGTATTTCCAAACATGAAAATTATTCCATTTATAGCCAAAAAAGATACAGAAATTATGTTCTTGGTAACACTAGTCACATAATAGCAGTTATGTAAAATCAAAATCATCCCAGTCGGCAATGAGAGGTGGTAATGGCCAATAGCCAATGTAGACAGCCTTGCGACATTGGTAGCTTGAAGATCCACCTCTCCTCTAGAAATCATTATAAATCTACTCAGTTCCTACATTTGAATATAGATGTGAACCCCAAAAGATGTATCTAATACAAAATGTGTAGAAATGGAATGATTTCACTCGATAACGAATGCACCTTTAGCATCCCTATGCTTTTGAGTGGAGTTACTATTCTAGTGGCCTTGCTTTCCACATGAAAAACATACAGCCTCCTGTTCCTTGACCAACCTCTGGATCTTTACCTTCATGGAAGGAAGACGCTAGGGGATTTTAGATCATTTATAAGTCTTTTTCCCCTTTTCATTGTCCATCCTTTTCTTATTCACCATAAGGAATGTGGGGTTTTCACGCCCCATGTCCTTATCTTACTGGTGAATTAAGGTCAGAAATTCTGATATACTCTTCTCATTATTTCTCTTGTTGTAGTTGACAATAAAGCTTGAGAAGGTCTTTGGATGTGATGATAGGTTGATATTTGTATGCAACTCATCCGGAAATTTAATCCCTAAGATGTCCAGGCATTCGATGTAGCCAATAAGCTTCACTATATGAGGCACAACTGGTGCAGATTCTCCAATCTTAGTAGTAAACAAAGCATTTTAGATCTCATATCTCTCTTGTATCACCTTCTCTTGGTAAGTATACTTATGGTGAGACATGATGCTATACACGTCTGTGTTTTAATGTTGCTTCAAGATCTCTTTAGACATGGCCGATAGCATGAAATACTGGACATCTGTGGAATCATCCATATGTTTCGAATAGAGATATATTTTCTTATCACTAGCCTCTTTCCAGGAACTACTGGAACATGCTCTTCCACCACATACAGTTTTTTTTCGTGGCGAAGGAGGACGCGTAAATGCCTCTGCCACTCTTGGAAATTGGTTCTAGTGAGAATGGTTTCCTCCTCGAGTATGGTTCTCAATGATATGTTTAAAGTCATTTTTCTTTCTGTTTCTATAAATTAAGATTAAAAAATGTTTAGTACTTTATTAAAAAACAGATACAAATAAATAAATTAATACTTATTAGTCTCCCACTATTTTATCAAAACCCAATATCCCTCACCATTGACTTCAGAATATTCCGTTGCCTGAATATTCATGTGGCAAGGATCCGTATTTCCCTTCACATTAGCCCAACACAGGTTGGTCAAGAAGCATGAAGGGTTTTAGGAAGGAATTCCAAATGCCAACTTCATTAACTCAAAGATCCTTGATCTTCTAAGTGGACTCCCCAATCCTTAAATACTTTTATTTTGGATTTAATCAACCTTTGCCTCTTGGTCACACCATGTCCTGCTATGGCAGTCAAACCTTTATGTGAACCAAGTCAAGTCAATCAAAAACCATGAATTATAATTCCTCAATAATTGAAATCACCCATCTAGGTTTGTTCAAGCCCTTGGTATTATGGTTAGATTCTACCCAAGATTATGGAAGGCTATACAGACTTAATATTTCATTGAGGGATTTTATCCTTATATGTAAATTTCCATTTTATTAACTTTGATTATGTGCTTGTTAATATTAAGTGGGATATAATTAAGTGAATTACCATGTATAAGATAAGATGTACACATAATCTGGTCTTATTTTAGTTCCATCTTCCATGCTTGTTTAATTCATTAATTGTGTGATCGTGACAACAAACCCACAATAAATAAACAATGCAACTGACAGAAATAAAATACATGGTATGATCACTAGCATGTTCTATTGGTTAGTTTATCTAGAGATTGATAAAAAAACCCAAGACCAAGGGGAATAAAACCTTGAACCTTTCGGGTTTGTGTTTACAGATTTCCACCTGTCCACCTTGGTATCTCTTTGGATTGGTTTAACCTTGGCTCCTAACTTTGAGTGGCCACCAATAGCTTAGGATATCCATTAATTTAATATGCATTTATCTCACCTGTAGGTGAGGCGTACAAGGGGATTTTTCATAAAAGAAATCATGGGAGTGTAGGCCCTACATATTAATGAGGAGAAGGATCATAGGCCAATAAATTTAATTTAAATAAATAAATTAAAAGAAACCATTCACATTCAAAGGTCTTGGTCCAGCTCATGATCAACCATACATGTAACGATATTTCTGCATAAATAAAACTATAATTCAATTATTTATTCATTATTACTTAAGATAAATCAAGCTCGAATCAATTAATTATCTTTAATTAATCCATCTGTTTATCATAAACCCTTTTCTGAATTTCCTTGAGATTATCATCCATCATAATTTTAAACAAATAAATTTATTTAAAATTATCTTTGTACGTAACATGTACCTTGGAGGCAACCTGGTGAATTCTCATTCATTACGCAAATTTTAAATTAAACACATATATATAAAACACCTATCATGTGTGGTGCCTCAGATTTACGCCTCCACTATGGTAAACGTCTCATGGGTTTGTATAATATAATAATAAATTATAATCAATCTGCATAATTTGGAAGAGTACATGATGTGTAGTTCTGACTACATGGCGTGTACTTTTGTTCACCGTCTATCCGAAGTACATGCCCAGGGACATGGCGTATAGATGTATATCAGAAATTTTCGGAGTACAAGGCATGTTCAGTGGGACACACGCCATGTAGTATCAGCGTTACACGGTTTCCATACGGGAAAGCCGTGTACAGGGTATACGGTCCAACCCTATCCTAAAGGGACTACACACTGTGTTCAGTGGACCACATGACATATAATCCGGAAATTGTCTGCCCCCTGTTCCTGGTCAACACATGGTGTCATTTATGACATAGTTATACTCCAATACACGAAATGATTTCTAGGACCAGACCGATGCATTAAACCTAGAATACACGGTGTTTACTTCCAATTACACACCGTGTATTCCTATGTTGTACGACCAGTAATGTTTGTCACCTTCGGATGAGGTCTTCTATTTTATTTTAATCAAAGTTAAAAGAAAAATTTGTTTCTGTAACGTGAACGAGATATGAGAGAGTATGAACAAATCATGAGATTTAGATTTAAAGAACGATTAATATGAATTTAAACAACAAAATTATTAAATGCATAAATCACCAACGAAAAACTAAATAATTATAATCAACGATATAACCCCTCTAATACCATTTTTTGGTTCTGGGCACAGGATAAGCACGTTGTGGGTTTTCCAAACATAAATTTTAGTGTTAAACAACGTTCAATCCATGATCCGTCACAATAATAAAACACTGGATGTTTAGAATAGAATGAAGAATTAAAGAAAGAGGAAGGTCCCCAAACCATTGAGGAGATTATCATATGTTGGTTATAATTAATTTATTTAATTTATAAGAATTACCATAAAGGAATATTTTCTCTATTGATGTATTCGGTCACTATCTGATGTGATCCATCATTGCGTCATAGAATCCTTGTATCGGATTCCACTACAGGTGATCCACATGTGCTCCACGTATCCCAAGATATTGCTAATGGAATCTCCGTGTTCTATCATAGAGAATCCTTTGCTTGCATTTCCCGCCATAGATCGGCTTGATCCGATGGAGGAGGATCTCTCTCGGTCTTGAGAGAATTCTTGGAGGAAGGATTTCTTTCGATTTTGAGAGAATTATCAAGAATTGTTGTCCACAATGATTCTACCTAAAAAAGTGTTGGAGTTGTGAGTATATTTGTAATCGTGTTTGAGGTTACAGATTTATGACAATAAATAAATGTGTTACACATTTTATTTATTTCATTAACTCTTATTGAAAACCATAATATCAAATGATTAATTACTTGACATGCGCCCACATTGATTATAATAAATATCATTTATTAAAACGATATTATTTCCTCAAAATCCCGACTGGAAAAACTACACATCGTGTAATCATTAATACACAGCGTGTACTTGTTTTCCAAGAAAAGTACAAGGAGTGTACAGTCATTATACATGGAATATTTATCTTTTTTCATTTTTCATTATTTCCTCCACCACAATTATTAGACCTTGAGTAATGGCTATTGATTTCTTAAAAAACGAAACTTCATTACTCACTAATAAATATATATTATGTCACCCGCAATATATTCTCTCGAATAACTAGTGTCGAATTAAATGCGATCATGAATCCTTAAAAAATTATTATACCACAGTTATGAAAAATCATTATTTAACTTGTTAAATTAATATTCAACTATGATACATGGACACACTTAGTGTGTGACCCTCTATGCCTCTTTATCAGTGGAATTAGGTGGAGCTTACCCAATGTCCAAGGTTAGCATCTAGGAACACACCCAGGAACCCATAGAGAAAGTAGTTAATGTCGCAATGACGTGTCACCTCATACGAATTCTTACAGTATAATATAATCCATTTTTCATGATATCTTGAATCAAGTGGGTTGCATGCTAGTGCCATTAACCCATGTGCTCGATTATTTTTTCTTTGAATTTGCTGAATTGAACTCTTACATTCCTTACCATGGTCATAGATTTGTTTTAGGATATATCAATTCCATCAAAAGGCCTGATATATCTACTTATGTTATGGAACAAAAGAGACAAATCCTTTCTCACATTATCTATTAATGCAGTATTACTCGTGACGCACCCAACATATCCTACCTCACCGCAAACAGTGTGTCATCAAAATTTTCATCCATACATCTAAGTGTGTGAGTTGTAATACCCATTACTAATAATAATAATGTCCAAGGACCAATACACACGTCTGCAGATTGAAAAATCTGATGACACAATGAAATGTGGATTTCCTACTAGTGGGTCTTGTTGTCATGATATCCTCCCAGATTATACTAATGGTGCACACCATGAGAAGGTGCCTCAAAGTTTTATGAGTCATCCCCCCAAATGGCCTATATTATTTGTGTCCATCAAATAACATCATCTGAACATATAACATATATTCCTGAACAGTGTTATGGCACTTTTGGTTTCTCATCATAGCAGGGATCCACTATGACCCTTTAATGCAACAACTATCCTTGGAACATTATCACATGCATTTTCAAGCATAAGAACAATCAATTTTTGATAAGGTATTTATTAAATTAATAAAGTACAATTTAGTTGGTTCTAGGCCACAAAATCTAACAAATAATAGTTATAGAAACATATCCCTCATTAATTATTTTTATCTTAGATGGAAAATATATCTGATATATCAGAAGATATTAATTCCTAAGGAAAATATCCTTTCTTCTTCAATTTCTTTTTCTCTAAAAACAACACAATTTTAAAATGAAATAACTTCTTTGAAATTGAACATGAAATATTTTACGGTAATATTCGTGGAAATAAATCATCATGAATGAATAAAAACCCATTCAAGCTGTATAACTTGAAAAAAACATTCTCCTCATACATTTGTTGGAAAAGGTAAAATGTACCTTGTATCGAATAATGGAAAAATATTCCTTTCATACCATTTAGTAAAAATTCTCCAATAGGTAAAACTAACATTAAAAAATTTTAGAAGATATGATGTGTATTTAATTTTTATGGAACATGGATTAGGATGATAAATATACACTAGAATATACTTATGAATAAACGATCTTAGATAATAATGAGATTTGAAAATTATTACTTACCTTAGGTCTGATATACTTAACATATATCCAAACATCCTATATAGTAATATAAATAATTTTATATACTTATTAATGAATCATAGTAATTTTTATGATATCATATATGGTTAAATTATCATCCGTTTTTTAGTAACATTTCATTTTCACTCATTATTCAGATATAAAATTCTTTATGTTCTTATGAAAGTGTTTTCAGATAAGTTCATATTACACTTCTTAGGTTATAGTTATATCATATACCTAATGATATTAGTATAATATATAAAAAATATATTCATTCCATTCATTTATATAATCATGTTTTAATGAAGATCATGTAAATGGGTTGCATCTCATCGTGGAGACGGTAGGGCGTACGTACACACAAGCAACGATATCATTCCCGTAATTATTGAATGGTATTGTAGTGGAAGGTGTATAATATTTCATAATCAGTATCATAATATAATAATCATATATAATTATTATTTCCATCATTATTCCCATCCATGTATGGTGGTGGTAAAAAATAGATTACACCACAATGTGGAGATAGTATGTTGTACGTACACACGCGTAGTGATTTATTTTGTCATAAGATGGGTAGAAGGTTTAGTATTGTTGTTTTATTATTACAATAACATATAATTAAATTAGTGATAATTATTTTATTAATTTATAATGAAACAACTAATGAAGAGGATGTAGAAGATGAAATTGTTTTGAAAGAATCTGTAGAAAAGATTAACTCTTCCTCGACGTGCTTACTCTAAATCTCTTCTTAGAGCCCTATAGATGGTATTTGAAGATGGAAAGAACCACTAGAATGTAAATAGTGAACATGAGAAGTAAAAAAAGAAGGGTATGGACAAGAATGAAGGCTCAATGTGAATTAAAGAGGTTAGGGAGGAGGTGCACTTTTATAATTGAGGTGAGGGGCACTTTTGGAAACTCTATAATTAATAATTTATAATAAAATCAAACCCTATCCAAAAATCTAAAAAATGACCCAAATTCAAATATGAGATGCGATATAGTTGTAATATCATCACTGAATAAATTTCTAAAAGTATTTCTATCAATTTAGACAGTATATTTTATTTAACACTTAGTTATTCTATTTAATTTTTAACTGTGTTAATATATAATTCAATTCTAAAAGGGTAAAATAATTACTTATTTTATGTAAAATAGACAATAAATAAATATAATAGATCATTTTATACTTTATAATTATTATTTTATAATTTTAAAAATGTTTAATGATTTGTAAATTATGTAATAAATAATTATTTTTATAAACAACCAATAGTATAAATTTTGACACTCTTCAATTCATTGATTTTTAAAAATATTAATATGATAAGATAACGTCAAAAAAACTATTCTATTATATTATTAGGAGGCCAAGGTACTCTGGAAAATTAATTATATATATTAATTATCCAAAATTATATTTATATTAATACTATTCATAAAATTTATTTGATATTTCTCTTAATAAAACAATTACTACGACAGTTTTGTGAAATTATATAATATGATTTTTTGAAAAAAAATTAAAAAAAAAATATTACAATGAATATATATCTATTAGATTTTAGAAGAATAATTTTGGTAGAATTTATCTTATATAAAATTCAATATTAAAAATCTTCTACTTATTAAATTTTGATGGTGATAAAATTAGCATCACTTTAAATAAAATAATATAAGTGTCATAATCCCTTATATAAGTCTCTAAATGGTCCATAAATAGACCCTAAGATGAATATGGTAAGGTTATATTCGACGAATAAAAAATTTTCAAGTGTTTGGTTCTTTTAATAGGTATTATTATTTTAATAAAACTATATTATTAATTTTTCATCAACTAGATAATTTATGCATCATTAATGTATAATCTATTAAGGTAAATATTTATTTTTAAAAATTAAAAATAAATTACCATGATGAATGGAATGATTTTATATTTAAAATTATTATTTAAAATAGAAATTATATTATGTGTAAAGTTATATTAAAAATGATTTAGTTATTAAAATTCGATTCAGATATATTAAAATATTCATCAAATAATATAAATTAAATATCTTAATCGAATTCCATTGGATTTAAATGGAAATCATTTCAACAGAAGGATAATTTAGGTAGAAAAAAATCATCCAATGAAATTAATACAAATATTAGGGTAGTGTTAAAATAGTATTAGTTTACCCAGTTTACCTATTTAACATATTAAGAAAAAATTATTGAAGTTACTATTCATAATGCCCAAAAATAAAATAAATCTATTTAAAAAAATTGGACATAATGATTACAAATATAGAGTCTATTTTTAAAATATCAAAACATATAATTTGTAGTAATTAATTTAAAATCGATCACATTGTCAGAAAGAGAGAACATATTTAAAAAGCTAAAAGTTACAAAAGATTGAAATGTTTTTATATCTGAATTAAATGTTAAATTAATTATAAATAAATACATTATATTGAATGATAAAAAATATTATATTTATCGTTTTATACCATTAAATATTATAATTAAACCATATAAATTATTTTTTTTGAAAAAAGTTGTTTTCATATAAAATTTAGTGTATTTTTACTATTCATCTAAACAACAATGTTATCAGAAAATAACATAAATTCATCCAAAGTAAATTTTTATATCCAACTAAAACATAACATGTTAATGTTGTAATATAAAAATTATTAATGTGTTAAAATATTAATTTAAAAGGGGTTCCTTATTCAAAGACATAAAATTATATTTAAAAAATATAGGTTTTTATACATCAAATAGGATTTATTCATTCCCTATGACTAAAATTGTGACAACTGGGTATCGGTGACAGCACAGCCACCCCGCCTTAACATGGCAGTCGGGTCCTGGCCCACCAGGTACCACCAGTTGCCCCCGCAGACACGTGGGGCCCACCCTAGGGTCCACCCACATGCCCGAACGGGTCATCTGACTAATGACAGTCCCCACAGGCCAACACATGTCCTTTTCAGTGTGTTTTGTCCTCACTCACACACACCCTGAGAAACTTCCCAGGAGGTCACCCATCCTGATCACTACTCCAGGCCAAGCACGCTTAACTAGGGAGTTCTAATCAGAAAGGCTCCCGAAAAGGAAGGTGCACCTTGTTGACATGAGTCATATCATTTAGTCATTTAACCCTTTATCATTTGGGGATGTTACAATCACCCCCCTTTTAGAGCACAACGCCCTCGTTGTGGGCCGTACATCTCAACCCAGGCAGTGCAACACACTTAAGGCTGAGTTCCTCCTCTGATACCAAATGTGACAACTGGAACCCGGTGACAGCACAGACACCCCGCCTTAACATGGCCGTCGGGTCCTGGCCCACCAGGTACCACCAGTTGCCCCGCAGACACGTGGGGCCCACCCCAGGGTCCACCCACATGCCTGAATGGGTCATCTGACTAATGATTGTCCCCACAGGCCAACACATGTCCTTTCCAGTGTGTTTTTTCCTCACTCACACACACCCTGGGAAACTTCCCAGAGGGTCACCCATCCTGATCACTACTCCAGGCCAAGCACGCTTAACTGTGGAGTTCTACTCAGACTGGCTCCCGAAAAGGAAGGTGCACCTTGTTTTTCGGGAGCCTGTCTGATTAGAACTCCCCAGTTAAGCGTGCTTGGCCTGGAGTAGTGATCAGGATGAGTGACCTCCTGGGAAGTTTCTCAGGGTGTGTGTGAGTGAGGACAAAACACACTGAAAAGGACATGTGTTGGCCTGTGGGGACTGTCATTAGTCAGATGACCCGTTCGGGCATGTGGGTGGACCCTAGGGTGGGCCCCACGTGTCTGCGGGGGCAACTGGTGGTACCTGGTGGGCCAGGACCTGACTGCCATGTTAAGGCGGGGTGGCTGTGCTGTCACCGGTACCTAGTTGTCACATTAAAAGCTTCCCACGGGGTTTGAACCCTACACCTGTTCCATCCAGCGCCCAACAGAGAACCACTAAGCTATGCGCGCTTCGTGGTGTTGGTTGCAGACGACGGACAGCGCTGATCGTGGAGGAGGCGTGCAGAGCAGGACAGTACCTGGAGGTGGACCACTGGGCGGGACGTACTCGGAGCGGTTAGGTGGACCCGAGGAGCAGTGGAGGCTATCTGTACCCACCCTTCAGGTGGGACTTCCAGAGGACGGCTCGACGCTGCAATGTTTCCTTTCAGTTGCTGTTTTTCCTTTCAGTTGTACTTTACAGTTGGGCTTGTATTTTCGGCCCCTTTTACTTTCAGCACAGCTTGTACAGTTTTTACTTAGTGTTTACTTTTCCGCTTGCTTACTCTGTGGTGCTTGTTTACTTTTCAAAGGCAATGCCTTCCCTTTTTGTTGGGATTTACACCTTGGTGCTAGTCGCCAGCCCCTGGCCTATGGAAGGCAGGCTTGGGGTAGTCACGGCACGGGCCCCGAGGGCGGGTCGTGAAAAATTGGTATCAGAGGTCTTCTTTTCGTTATCCGAAGAAGTATACCTATGTGAGCTGAATCTTCTGTTTTACTCGATAGAGGTGGTGCGCTTGGTTGTAGCGGCAGACCCGCGATACTAGAGACGAGCATACGGAGTACGGAGACCGTGTAGCCGGCTGAGACCTGAAGACTGCTCGACCGACTCGACTTGGAGTGAGTCGACTAGCCCAGTGGACGGAGCGCCCGGTATTTGGCGGCAGACCCACGGCGGACGGAGCGCCTGGTAGTTGGCAGCAGACCCGTGGTACTCGACTGGAGGAGTACCTCTGTAGGCTATTTGGGTGAGCGCCCGGTATTTGGCAGCAGACCCTCAGCGGACGGAGCGCCCGGTAGTTGGCAGCAGACCCGCGGTACTCGACAGGAGTAGTACCTCAGCAGTCTTAGGTTAGTGAGCAGTACCTCTGAGTCGTGACAGGACCACTGTACACTTCAGAGGTGGGGCTCTTCAGTAGTTACGGTTTCGATAATGAAAATCCTGGTTTGAGCTGAGTCAATGGTCCTTGTGTTTCTCTCCTTTGTGGATTGTGTTGAGCTATCCTGTGTGGATTTACTATTTACTCTCCTTTGTGGATTGTGTTGTTCTACCCTGCGTGGGTATGCGTTTTGCTTTCCTGTGTGGACTGGGTTGTGCTTGGGCTCGGACGTTGGAGCCGATCGGGGAATTGACGACTTAGATATATGTATGGGCATATACCTAAGCCGTGTCAGATGTTACTTCGTGATTGTACCTATTCTTCGTGATTTATCCTTTGTGGATTTCGGGAGAACTTCGGGGGTCTCGGGGTCCCTACTGAGTAGCTTATACTCACCCCTGCACGGGCTATGCCCGCACTTCGTGGTGTTGGTTGCAGACGACGGACAGCGCTGATCGTGGAGGAGGCGTGCGGAGCAGGACAGTACCTGGAGGTGGACCACTGGGCGGGACGTACTCGGAGTGGTTAGGTGGACCCGAGGAGCAGTGGAGGCTATCTTTACCCACCCTTCAGGTGGGACTTCCAGAGGACGGCTCGACGCTGCAATTTTTCCTTTCAGTTGCGGTTTTTCCTTTCAGTTGTACTTTACAGTTGGGCTTGTATTTCCGGACCCTTTTACTTTCAGCACAGCTTGTACAGTTTTTACATAGTGTTTACTTTTCCGCTTGCTTACTCTGTGGTGCTTGTTTACTTTTCAAAGGCAATGCCTTGCCTTTTTGTTGGGATTTACGCCTTGGTGCTAGTCGCCAGCCCCTGGCCTATGGAAGGCGGGCTTGGGGTAGTCACGGCACGGGCCCCGAGGGCGGGTCGTGACAAAAATATCCATTGGATAAATAAAAAACAATTTATTATATTTATAACATATATATATCATTAATTTCATTAACAATAGAAATTCACTCAAATATACAAATATCTAATTCATTTATATTATTCATAAATAATTGGTAGCCAATGAATTCACAAGGAATTTTCATAAGTTATTTTTACAGATTCCTGCTAACCTAATAGAAATGATATATTGGAAATTTTATACTAAGGGTGTCTCAAGGATCATTTAAAATCATGATTTCGTGAAATCCAATCTACTAAAGAATTAATAATTTTTAATGAAAATATTTCAAAAAAACATTCGGGTGTTACATTCTACCCACCTTAAACTGTTATTTCTCCTCAAAATTTATCACATGAAAACAAAAAGATGAGGATACCTCTCCATCATCATGTCTCAAGATACCACTTAGCTTCCTCAAATTGGTGGTTCCACCATTACACTTTTTCCAAGCGAGTGGTCTTATTTGGTAGAACATTTTTGTTATGATATAGAATCTATATTGGTTTTTTTATAAGTAAGATGTTTCTCCAATAGTACAACTTCTACCTTTAGTAAATTTGAAGGATGAGGTGTGTAATTTATCAGGAGAGATACATATAACACATCGTGAACTTGAGATAGATTCAGTTGAAGTTCCAATCAGTAAGCTACCATCCCAACACATTCTATAATTTTAAAAGGACCGATATTCCTAGAAATTATCTTCCCCATTCCCCAAATCTCATTACACTCTTCAAGAGAGATATTAATAGAAACACCTTATCACCCACTTGAAACTCTAGGTCTTTTCTTCAGTTTTTAGTTTATCTATTTTTCCACTCTGAGTTTCTCTTATGTGTTTTTGAATAGATCATACATTTTTTCCATTTCATCAACAACATCTAGTCCTAGAAGATTCCATTCCCAAAAGTCGTCCTCACATGTTGGAGTTCTTCACTTATTTCTATAGAGGTCTTCATAAGTAGACATCTAAAAACTATAGTTAATTATATTATTGGGTATATATTCCACAAAATATAGGTTTTAATCCTGAATACATTATAAATCTATAGAGAAAACTCTCAACATGTCTTATAGAGTTTGAATAGTCCTCTTAGACTGACTGACTGTCTGAGGATGATAAAATGTTTTGAATCAAAAATTTGTTTCTAGAGCAAGACAAAGACATCACCAGAACATAGAGGTAAACCTCAGATGCCGATCAGATATAATGTAATGTGGTACTCCATGAAATATTACCACATTATTTACATGTATCCTAGAATGATGATCAAGATAGAAATCATCTCTAATAACAATGAAGTGTGCAGAGTTCTTAAGGTGATCAAATATAACCCAGAGAGCATTATTTTGTTTTGAATATATTGGAATGTCAGATAATAATTTGCACAGTGATGTTTTCCCATTTTCATTTCCATATGGGTAATGTTTTAACAACCCCTTATATTTCTATATCTCAACCTTAACATGATGACAAACCAAGCCTCGAGAGAAATATTTGAAAACATCTTTTTTCATATCGTCCCACGTGAAGTACTATTTTATGTCCCTATACATCATTGTGCTTCCAGGGTGAATAGAGAATGAAGAAAAATGAGCCTCATCCAATAAATCCTTCTATAATTCGGATATGGGAGGAATACAAACCCAATTCTTAAACGTTTTTATTCCATCACAATCAAGGTTGAATTCATGAACATTTCTCACCTTCTTTTATAGGCCTAAATATTTCTTCTACACCTCCTTAATCATCATTTGTAGAGAGGATTGAAAATTCATTTGAGAAATATAATATTTCTTACCTTCCAATATAATTTCAAGATCCATCATTTAAAAAGCCACAAATATTGGAACTTTTATGATCCTCATAACAGATATGCTAGCTTGGTGTTGACGACTCAAAGCATCTTCCACCTTTCTCACTTTCATAGGGTGGCAATGTATTGAGAATTAATAATCATTAATGAACTCCAACAATATTCTTTGGAACATATTCATCTCCTTTTGTATGAAAAATATACAATAAACATTTATGATCATCATAAATATCAAACATTTCACCATTAAGATAATTACTCGATATATTCAATGCAAAGAATATTATAGATAACTCGAAATCATGATTTGGGTAATATTTCTCATGGATTTTCAACTGTAGTGAGGCATAAGATATAACCGTATCATTTTTCAAAAGAACACATCCCAACCCCTTCTTGGATTCATCATTGTAGTCCACAAACCTTTCTCCACTATAAGGAAGTGTGAGCACAGGTGCATTATATAACATTTATTTTAGCTCTTTGAAATTCTCCTCACATTCCTCCATCCATAAAAACATAACTCCATTGTGAGTCAATATTGTGAGCGGATTAGATAATCATGAAGCATCTTTCATAAAATGTCAATAATATCCAGACAAACCAAAAAAAAATTGGATGTATGTTGCTATTTTTGGTGTTGGACAACATTCATAAACTTTTGTTTTTGATAGATTAGTAGATATTCCATATATTGAGATTTTGTAACCCAAAAATGAAACCTTCTGAAGCTACAATTCACACCTGTAAAAGTTTTCATAAATCTTCTCATTTATCAGGGTATTTAGTACAATTCTAAAGTGGCCTTTATGCTCTTCCTCGATTTTCGAATAGACAACAATATCATCTATAAAGACTACCACAAACTGGTCAAGATATTTTCTAAAAAATATTTTCATTAGACCCATAAAGATAGTGGGGGAATTAGTAAGACCAATAGGAATTACTACTAATTCATACTGTCTATACCTTGTATGAAATGCTTGTTTTGTTATATCCTCCTTATTGAACCTTAATTGATGATACCCAGAATGAAGATCAATATTGGAAAAGTATTTATCTCCACTTAGTTAGTTGAATAATTCATCAATGTGGGGAATACGATATTTTTATAGTGGTCTTTATATGTTCTTGATAATCAATGTTGAGTCTCATGTATCCATCTTTCTTCTTAACAAATAGAATAGGTGATCCCCAAGGTGATGCATTAGGGTGTATGAATCCATTATCAATATTATTTTGGAGTTTCTAATTCAATTCCTATAACTCAATTGAGTCCATTCTATAAGGTTTCATTCAAATTGCCATAACACCAGGTATGAGTTATGTTGAAAACTCAACATCGCAATTTAGTTGAAGGCCGGAAAATTACTCTAGAAGGAAATCATCAAAATCACATACAAATGGTGTATTTTTAATTGTGTGTTTCTCCCAATAATTCACGATATATGACCTTCACTTGTGTAGATCAAGACCCATAATATGGAATAAATTTCTACTGGAAGGTTATATTCATCATTACATAGATAGATAATCATAGAATGATATGGAATATGAAATATAACTTCATTTAATAGGAAATTTATATGAGATCCACATAAAGAAATCCTATCCATGCGAAGAATAACATAAAATTACACTATATGAAGGACCAAAAGATTTCAAGAAATACATTCCCACCATCATTAATCCGAGAAGAATAATAAACTTTTTATGTGACCGTTGTTACATTTAGAGTAGTCACAACTAACTCAATATCTAATTGTTGATGTAATATGTTTATATGCTTAGAAAATTCATCAAATATAAAAGAGTGGGTGGATCCAGTATCAAATAATACATTTTCTATGTTATATTGGATGGTAAGTGTACCTTTCACCACTTCATTATCGTACTACACATCAAAAATAGTGATTTCATGTGACATTCCATTATATTTTTCCATAAGCGTTTGCTGACGTCGATCATCATCAATAACCCTTGGTATAGGTAATTGATTGGCATAATACCCCATTTCCTTTCACTTGTATCATTGAAGTGTAGGAGGTGAATTCTATGTATCCTTTTCCCTATTCACGTCATTAGACATATTTTTACAATCACTTTATCATTAAACTGCTCGATGAACATCTTTTACACACATAAAACATTTAATAGTCCCTTTATGAAAATTTCCTCCATTATTCTTTCTATGCTTTGAGCATAAGGGAAAACTCCTATTCTTTTCATTGTGGTCTTCATATTTTCATTTTAATTCCATTCTTTCTTCTTATCAAACCCATAAGACTTAGGGGTTAGTCCAACCTCTCTCTCAACCTACAGAGCACATTGAACGATTTCTGCATAGCTATTCGAGTCCCTTATGGCTAATTCCCTAGAGAGACTTGGTTTTAAGACATTAAATAATTGATCACTTTTACTCTCAGGTTGAATAATAATTCTAGATGTATACCATGAAAGTCTTGTAAACTTTTATTCATAGGTAAAAATTGATTCATCATTCTTTTTCATAATTTCATGGAACTCCTTCTCCATCATGGATTGAAGAATTCGGTGAATGTACTTCTTGAAAATTAAGTTATTGAACTCGTCCCATTCCATGAACCGAATATCATAAATTCTCCTTATATTCTTGATAATATTACACCATTGATCATATTTACCTTCCAAACGATAGATTTCTATGATTACTTTATCATGTTCAGAATATTGTAGAACTAAAATTATCATTTCAGTGGTACCGATCCATTATTCGGCCACTAATAAATAAGAAAACCCGCTGAAAGAAGGTGGAAACTGCCTCATGAAGGACTCACTAGAATGTGGATCCCTAATTTCTTGATTTGAAAGTCCCACATGATTCATATATTGAGAAAGTTGTGTGAACATAGATAAAATATATGTCATTATAGCTCCCATAACAATTGGTTTCTCAGGAGGACAATAATTTCATTTCTTATCACTTTCATTATTAAAGCAGTTCCTTCAGGTTCCAGCCATTGACTAAAACCAAGAATCATAAAGTAAAGAATGATAATCATAACAAGAACACCACAAAATCAAGAATATAATTTGAATTTAGAAATCTCTATGTTTTATCCTAGGTAATTCATGGTCATTTCTAAAACACTAGGATTGTAGCCTCTACTTAGATGTATCCTAAGAGTTCGTACTAAGGCATTCTTATCCTAGTTTCCAGAGGTTATCTACCATTAATATGATACCTACTATAATGGACTATACATTATGAACATTGATATTAATTCAAAATTTATGTATATTTATTAAAATATATAATAAGCCGACGACAGGACCATATTGATATACTGACTCTAGAAATTGGGAAACATAAACAACTGGTTCATAAAACATCTACATTGTATCCCGCTTATTTCTTTATAACTAGACTCATTTTTGACATATCATAATTAATACCCTTCTTCATGATCCTGGGAAAAGAAACATATGAATGGGTGAGCCCAAATGATATGTTAGGTTAAAAATTAGAAATATTAATCATATCATAATCATAATACGTAAGAACATAACATTTGAATGTCTTATCCTACATATGAATGATCTTTATTTCATGACATGTGATAAATTTTTATATGAATAAATCTTCATAATACCAAAATACATAATAGAAGACATGATGTTGTGTGGAATACACATAAGCATAGAAAATCATTTTATATTAGTCAAGGATCTTTTCCAAGAACATCATAACAGAAAAAAGTCCATATCTGAACCTCGTTTCCTTGGCATTCCATTCATGTGTTACTGAACCAGATTTACTTTCCATTATAGTCTTGTCTATTTCATGAGATATAAATCTCTCCAAATTGAATTATAAGGATATATTGGTCCCAACCATATCATAATTAAATCATTCATATGAGTTCTACAAAAACAGAAATCATTCATCATGGCATAACACAAGGAATAAAATTTGTTTCTTAAATATCATTCCATCATAAAATAATCCATATAAAAAAATGGATTTCAAAAATATAATTCCATCATAAACACAATAAAATCATAGTAATAATAAGGATAGAAATATAACCATATTCAATTAATGTCAACTTAGATGGAAAATAGTTTTGATATAACACGTGAAATTATTTCGTGAGGAAAACATCCTTGGTTCTTCAAATATGTTTTATTTCTCAAAAACCAACATAATTTTAAAATAAAAAAAATTAATTGAAAATAACCTTGAAAACATCTAAGGGAAGCTTCTTAGAAATTAGGTACCATGAAAGCGTAAATATCTATTCACGTTGTATAAGTTAATAAAACATTCGCCTCATTCTTTTTCCGGAAAAGTCAAAAAATTATAGATGATATAAATAGTATTATATATTTAAGAAACATGTATGTGGATAAAAATATACAACAGAAAATAGTTATTAATGAACAATCTTGGATAATAATGAGATTTAAAACATATCCCCTGTATTAGGTCTGATATGCTTTGTATGTATCCAAAACACCAGTATAATGATTTAAATAGTATTATATACCTACTGCAGAATCATAGTCATTTTTATGATATCATATCTGTTTATATTATCATCTGTTTGTTAGTAACATTTCATTGTCACTCGTTATTTGGATATTATCTGCTTTATTCTCTTTTTCATGTTTTGTAAGAAATGTTAATGATCCACTTTATAGGATATAGTTATATCATTTAAAAATTAATATTATTATAATATATGTCATATTTATTCATTCCACTCATGTATCAAATGCTGGTTTAATGAAGGTCATGTAGAATGAATAACATCACATCATGAGACATTAGGTTATACGTATACACAACTAATGATATCATTCCCATAATTGTTGAATGGTATTAAATTGGATAGTGTATAATATTTCAGAATATTTATCATGTTATAATAATAATATATAGTTATTATTTCCATCATTATACCCATCCAGGTAATGTGGTTTTGAAAAAAATATTACACCATGGTGCGGAGACCGTAAGTCATATGTACACACGCGCAATGATTTCAGTTTTTTATAGGATGGATATAAGGTGAAATATGGTTCTTTCATAATTAAAAAAACATATAAGTATATTATTGATACTTATGTTATTACATTATTATGAAACAACTAATGAATTGGAAGTAGAAGAAGAAATACTTTTGAAAGAATCAGTAGAAAAGATTACCTCTTCCTCAACATCCTTTCTCTAAATATATTCTTAGAGCACTATAGTTGGTCTTTGAAGATGACTAGAAACTCTATAATTTAAATATGGAAGATTGTAATGAAAGAGGGATGGGGATGGTCGAGCGTGATGGGTCAAAGTGACGTTAATAGATGAGGGAGGAGGTTCCCTTTTGTAATTGAGGTGAGGGGAACTTCTGGAAACTCCATAAATAATAATGTATAATAAACTCAAACCCTACCAAAAAACACCAAAAATATCCCAAATTAAAATATGAGATGATATATGGTTTTAATATAATAAAAAAATAAATTTTAGACAATTATTTCTATTAATTTAAACCTTTTATTTTTAATTAACACATAACTATTCTATTTAATATTTAACTAGGGTAACAAATAATTCAAAATTAAATGGGTAAAATGTTTACTTATGTGATGTAAAATAGACCATAAATAAAAATAATAGATTATTTTATACCATATCAGAATTATTATATATTTTCAAAAAATATAATGTTTTTTAAATAATTTAATAAAACAATAATTTGACAAAAAATCAATATTATCAATTTTGACACTATTCAATTCATCAATTTTTTTAAAAAATTAATATTAACATATAACATAGAACCAACTATTTTATTATATTGTTAGGAGGTCAAGGGATCATAGAAAACACATTATAACTGATAATTATTCTAAATTATATTTACTGTAATATTTAAAAAACATTTATTTCATATTTCTCTTAATAAAAAAATTACTACAACAGTTTTGTGTGATTATTTAATATTATTACTCTTGAATAAAAATTAAAAATAAAATACTATGATAAATATAAATCTAATAGTCCTCATAAGAAAACTTTTAGTCATATTTTGGATAGGTAAATTTAAATATTTAAAATGTTTTACTTATCAAATTATGAAGGTTACAACATTGACATCACTTTAAATAAAATAATATAAGTGTCATAATCCCTTCAGTACGACTCAAAATGGTCTATAACTAGACCATTGGATGATTATTGTTGACATATACTCGTCCAATAAGAGTTTTTCAAGAGTTTGATCTTTTTAGGGGTATTACATTTTTAATAAAAACTATATTATTGATATTTCATCAATTAATTAATTTAAACATCATTAATGTATATATTATTAAGGTAATTATTTATTTATTAAAAACTAAAAATAAACTTCCATGATGAATGAAAAAAATTTATCTGTAAAATAAGTATTTATAATAGAAATTATATTTATTATAACATTATATTAAAAATTATTTATTTATTAAAATTTGAGTGAGACATATTTAACTTTTCTTTAAATTAAATAAATTAAATATTATAATCACATCTAAGTGTATTTAAATGGATACCATTTATACCCAAGAATTATTTAGTTTTAAAATACTCATTCAATCACATTAATACAAGTGATATGATAATTTTATAATAGTAATATTACCTTTAATTACCCAGTCTACCCTTTTATCGTATTAATAAAAATTGTTGATGTTACTATTCATAATACCCAAAAATAAAATAAATCTATTTAACATATTTGGAACTAAGGCTTCCAAATATAGATTTAATTATTCAAAATTAATAACATAAAATTTGATGTAATTAATTTAAAATTAATCTCGTTCTCGGAAACAGAGAAACATGTTTTTAAAGCTAAAACATCGCAAAAGATTGAAATGTTTTTACATCATAATTCAATTTAAAATTAATTATAATGACATAAATTATATTTAATGATAAAAATATATTCTATTTATAAATTAAAAAAATTCAATATTATATTTTAACCATACAAATTATTTTTATGAAAAAAGTTGTTTTCAAATAAATTTTGTGTATTTTTACTATTCATCAAAACTTGAAAGTTATCATGAAATATCATAAATTCATGCAAAGTAAATTTATATATCCCAAGTAAAAAAGAAAAATTTAATGTTTTTATATAAAAATTATTAATATATCGAGATTTTAATTTAAAAGGGGTTCTCCATTCAAAGGCGAAAAATTACACTTTAAAAAATATAGTTTTTTATACATCAAATCGTGTTTATTAGTACCATATGACTAAAATATCCATATGATGAATAGAAAAATTATTTTTTTAAGTATATAATATATATATCTCAAGAATTTCATTACCAATAATAATTCAGTCAAAATTAAAAATATCTAATTTATTTATATTTTTCATAAATAACTTGTAGCCAATAAATTCACAATGCATTTTCATACGTCCGTTATACTTATTCCCACTACCCTATGACAATCTTATAATGGTAATTTTATACTAAGGGAATCTTGAGGTTCATTTAAACTCATGGTTTCTTGCAATTCCAGCTATTGAAGAATTAAAATTATCTAAAGCAAATATTTCATAAAAACATCCAGGTGTTACCAGATGACTACACTTGTTATGCAATTGAAAATACGGATATACCGTAATTTGGCTGAACTCAACCATTAATTTCGTAGAGATAAATTAAGTAGAAGGAGAAGGATACTTCATCATAGTTTTCTCTTAATGAAATGAAGGATATTTTTTACATGGATTATTTATATTATTGTTAATAAAAAATGCCTATGAATAAAAATCAATTTAGTGATATAAAAATATATGATAATTATACGAATCAATTTCATAATTACGGGGCCATAAAGATAAAAGGATATATAATGATAAAGCAATATGAAGATGGGTTTAAAAAATAAAATGGTTCTCCATGTAGATGTAATTCGACCTAATCCTTTGAGTATGAGTTAATTTTTTTACTAAGTACTTGAAGTCACATTCAATAAAAATATCTTCCTCCTCAATGGAGTTTCCATAAATTCATTAATTGAGGGTTGGATAATAAATGGGAATAAATTTAAATCATATAGTAAAGAAAATTGTTTTACCTCACGGTGTAATAGAATATAAGATTATTTTAACAAAGGCTTAATGATATATATAAATAAACCTTCTATAATTAATGAAATATAATTTTTTAAAAGATATTCTAAATATAAATCATGGTAAAAATAATAATTGTGAAAAATTTAAGGGATTCAAGATAATGAGAAATACAAATTGTGAAAATAATATGAGGCTATCACATCTCATAAAACAAATTCATAACAATATTTATTGTCCAACCGCAAATCCAAAAATAAGACGAGATATATAATTTATCATGTGTATGATTATAGCATAATAGGATGATTAATTTTAATGTCTCTATTTCTAAAAATTGAAACTTTAAGAAACATTTATATTTATCTAAAGTTTTTTTATATTATTATTGATAGGATGGAAGGTGGAATCATCCCAAAAATAACATTGTTATCTATTTTAAGAAACTCTTATATATTTAAGAGAATTCAAGAATTCTTTTCCAGTAATAATACCTATTAACATTATGGTGAAGTATATTGATTAATTCCATGTATTTTTCGACAACACTATATGACAGGTTTTACATCATCCCTCATTGATTAAATATGCTATAGTTTAAAGCTATATGTATGGGAACTCTAGGATTTATCACTATAAAGGTAAGAGAAATGTGTTGTGGAGTTTGGATTAGTCTAATAAAATGGGATTCCAATGTATCCTTTAGATGAAAATAAAACCCAATGTAGTTTCATGTAGTATAAAAAGGAATGTATTACCATTTAAATTCATGTGATCCGGACTATAGTGTTTCATTTTATGCTCAGGAATCCATGATCGATGGTATAGATTTTTATGGTCGTGCACCCAAGATAATTATGTCATGTATTAAAGGTCATATAAATAGGGAATATTCTAGGTAGTTAAATATCATGTGGAATGGAGTACTTGGATTAGGATTCGTGAACTGGTTGGGTGTGAAGATTTTGGATGTGTGTCCCCTTTCGGTTTTAACAAGAAGGATTATTTTGGTGAAGGGTGAAATTAAGGTGGTGTGTATACTGAAACATTTACCCATTTTTACCTCTGTCTCATAAGTAAGACCTAGGTAGGTTTACTAGGTTCTACGTTGACATGGATATAATTAAAAATACCAAATATGTGAATGTTGAGAAAGTTCATCTAGGAAATTTATGACTGATTATCTATGAGGAGGGATCCTCATTTTCAAAGGAATACATGATTTAATATTTCAATAGGACGATATAAATTTTGGAGAGTAATTTAAGGGATATCTCTTATAGGATTGGTGACACTAATTTTCAATGGAATGCATAATCATAAGGTCCATGGGAATGTAAAAATGACCCAATCATGTATATCAAGTGGCCACTATATAAATATTGTGAAATTAGAATTTTTATGGAGTGGACATGGTTAAAAGGGTTCTAGTATGGTCTGAAAACCCAATAGGGCATATAGGTTCATCTTCTCCTAGGCAGGTGACTTGGGTAAGTGAGATTCCTAGATAATACACTATAAGTCCTCACATGGTGTATTTGGACAGATTACCTTGGGAAACATGGTCGATCATCAATAAAGGTTACGAATATATATATATATATATAGTTATATTGGGAGACCATTGTTCCCCAAGGAGCACATGATTTCTAGGCTTAACCCCACTTAGGGGTATCATAGGCTTTATATGATTTCAACCATCTTTCATTTAAGAACATCACAAAGTGGTCCTTCATGATATCCTTGTAAATGACTTGAAGAAGTGGTCCTTTTGATTTTTTCGGATTTCAAATCCTTTTAATTACACAAATAACCATAATTATCATTACTTCTACTATTTTATAACTTAAAATGTCAATTTAGTGAGAGTTAGGAATGTTTATGTGTGTTGGATAGTGATATGGGTTCTCATGCAATTGGAGTTCCTATGTGTCTCCAAAATTGGATGCATGTGTGTGTGGGGGTGGGAGGTTATTTTACTAGTAAAGGATTACCTAAAACATGGATCGTCAAATTAAGTGTTCATAAATAATTAGGGAACCTTGATAGAGAATCATTCATACACATGTTTGAAGGAGGGAATGTGTGTAGCATCAGTCGGGTATTTACATGCGTGACTAAGGTCAAGCATTGACATAGGAAAGCGTGAAGGAAACAAGGCATGGAAGGATATTTTACCCTTAAAATTTTCAAACATTTATTAAGAATTATTGGAGTTTTAATTAATACAATTTGAGAACAAAAAAATTCCCCTTTAAAAAGTATGTTATTGGGATAAAAATGATTAAATTATGTGGAAGATGAGATTAAGGAGAAACATTATCTAGAAGGAGTGAATGATACCTAGGTTGATGTGGGTGTGAGTGTTGGTGGATATAAGTGAAAACACTCTGCCTCTAATGTGGGAGCTAACTTGACTATGGATTAGTCACCAATAGAGGATCCAAATAACCCATAGTCCTCCACTATAAAAATTTGGTACCACCCTATTAAGGTGCATAATAAGTTTAGTGAATATTATAAATACATCAATATATTTTCACCTCAGTCAATCTCATTCAGTAATTTTAATATATAATTTGGGTTCCAAGATATCTTTATACATATTGGTGTGTTATGATGGGAACTCCTTTACTAGGAACACCATGTGAATTTGTCTGGGTGAGAGGAACTCAAAGAACATTCCTTAATGTAAAGAGTTGAGCATAGAGGGTTAGGTTAATATTTTATTTTTTTATTTTTCACCTGCTTTCCTCAATTATATTCTTTTAACCTTAATCCAAAATACAAATTTACTCTCATTGTTAATTAATGATTTGGATAATCCTTTATATAATTTTATATATAAAAAACATAATCATAAAAAATGATTTTTGATTAGGCTATAACATCATGCATAAAAGAGAATACTGATGATTTTAATTAGGATTAATGGTATTATACCTCACTACACCATTGAGTACTCTTAAGATTAATGTGACCAATCCTACATAACTACCATCCAAATAAAGTCAGTGTAAAGGACGGATTCTATAATGTAATCATTATCCATGATGTAATTCTTCCAAATAATGATAATATTATTTTTAATTATATTATTGTTGTGACATGGGTAAAAACAAATTTATGTGTATTAGACCATACAATTTGGTTTAGAACTCATAAATTTTAGTTTATTGATATCACAATATCATACTAGTATTTAACATCCAGGGGTTCATAGAATCCAAAACCATCCATTTATTATATGATAAATATTGGATTAAAGTCTTAGATAATAGAAACATAAACAGAATACCAATTGTTGGTGAAATGTATGATGAATTTCTTAACACACACTATTCTAAAGATGATGCTAAGAAAACGCCTATTTTCTTATTTGAGTTACTTGAATTGATCGAGATGAAACTAAAGAAGAATTACCACTCCCTTATAAATATCACTTATAAAACATGTATGAATATATTTTTATGGCTTCATGTATCGAGTAAAAAATAGAAGCTAAGGAACTTCTTAGAACAAAATCCTAATGGGACCTAGATAACGTAGTGGTATGTTAAAAATAAAGGAAATTAATTTTATTAAGGTAACGAGGTCAAGCATAAATTATCCCAATGTATATGATGGAATGAAATTTTAGGGATGTTTGTATATGGATGGTTATTTCTAGCCCATGATACTCAATGAGATTATAGGGAAACCACTTCTTGTCTGGATACATATTTGGTAGTAGTAAAACAAATAAATCTTACTATACTGACATTAAGAAGAATTTATTAATTATTATTAAAGATAAGCTTTGTGAAACTTCACATAGATTTATATAGAATATAACTTCTATATAGTTGTGTAGAGGAACACCTTAGTGCATATGTGTTCAAGAATACCTTATTAGCTTTCCATTTCGAATCTAGATCCACATTGCAGGATATCGTGCGTGTGTGGCCGAAGACCATAGATAGAAAAGATCTATAGAATTCACTCAACAAAAACTCACAATTTATATTAATTCAATATTATTAACCAAATTGGGTTTAGGTAAATTAATCTACTTGTACGATATATGAACTTTCTTATATAATCTCATTTCATGATAGGGAACTCACAAAACTGGTTGGAGGGGTTTTAATCTATGAGACCATTGAACCATATTGGTTTGTTTAGCAGTTAAAATGCATTAAGAGAGTTAAAAAATCACACTATTATGGGTTTAAAATGAGAAACACACCATACATATAAAGAGGTTTTAGTTAAGATTGATTCATGAGGAAACCAGTGTTCATGTCAGCCTGTAATTAATTGATTCTCAATTTAATTTGTCTCTAGAATTCGAACTGACTTCGACTAGGATATATTAAGGTGTAATACTATAGGTAGTAATTCATAAAACATGTGGAAATCCAGTAAAATATAGAAAAATTATTTTGGTGTGATGATAATAATATAAATCTAAGAACTTGACTTCATTGAGTTAAATTCCTTAATTAGTGAGGAAGAGGCTGCATCCATGGGGACTTATTTACTACTAGAGAATAACATGTAAAATATTTAATTAAACCCTTATATATATATAATATTATAGGTTTTTTAATACCCAATTAACTAGAGTGAAATAGGTTATAAATTCCTAAAAGAAGGGATCCATGCAACACTACCACATCAACTTAGACATTTACAATAACGATAGTGAACAAGGACTACTTTTTTAATTTTTATATATATACGAGGTGTCGAGATTTAGTACCAATTTCTTATTCATATGGTATCCCAAATATGTTTTTGATGAACACCCTCATTTCATAATACAATCCTATAATAGAAGATAAAGAATGCTTTTGGGTAGATACCATCACTTTGAAACGAGTAATAAATATGAGGTAATAGAAAAACATCAATTATTTTTTAATCAGACTCCACTATTTAAAATGAATGGAAAGGAAAATAAATCACTCCAATATCTTTATAGTATTTGAATATAAATTCATTGATTATTTATGATTTTATAACATTATCCAATAAAAATTAATTTCCCAAAAGCAATTAGATGATTGTGATAATTATTGTCATTTGTATAAAACAAATATCGTCATTCAAGATTATGGGATAGAATTATTCAATATCTTAATTAGTAGGAGGTGGAATAATTAAAACTTTAATATTGGATAGTTGTTCATAAAATAAAGATATATAATCATGATTCATTCATATCAGTTATGAATGGTAAATTGTGAAAATAGGAATCATAATTGAGAACATTAGAACACAATGTCAGGAATCAGTTGTGAGGGTTGAGTAGCTATGTCTATTAACTAAATTAAGATCTATTAGAAGTGAATATCATCAATGATAAATTATTCCTAAAAAGTGTTAAATAGTTCAAATATTTTTTCTAACAAATATTTTTCATATAATCTACCACAATTTAATTCTATTTTAACATAGGAAGGATTTATCTCAGGTTAACTTTTTATTTTTGGTTTTATAAGATTTTTTTACAAGGAAACAACTGATGTTTTTCATAATGACAAAAAAATTTGTTAGTATGAAAGGTAACTCCTTATAACTTATGTAATTACAAAAATTTAAAATATAAGTAGTTGAATACATTAAAATATAAAATGTAAATTTATTCCTTAAAAATTTTGATTTGAATTTCCTAATAAGATAAGGAAAATATTTCATCAATTGATTATATTATAAGGGTTGTTCTCTTAAATAGGTATTCACTAGTAATGTGTTATTAAAAATCACTATAAACTGAGGTTAATTTTTTATATAAAGTATATAAGTTGTTATATTTTCCTTATGGACTTTTACCATTGGATGGATATTGGTCATTCTTGTGTGCTTACAAAATCACTATAAGCCATGATTATTATATTTATAGATGAGAGAGTTAATGAATTAGTATAATTAAAATAATTATACATTTGTAATGAATAAATAAATATTCAGGAAAAATAATTTATATTGAAATTTTATCATCGTGTCCCTCGTGAAAATTTTCTAAACCAATATAGTGAAAAACAAAATATAACCTAACATTTTCATAGATATGTTGATCTAGAGAGCATAGATTTGAAATTTTCTTGTGAAAATAATTAGTCCCTATAATCTTTATGTCTTATTTTTATCAATATATTTTATTTCAAATATGTAAAAAAGATGTCAAAATGAGAAAATAATGCAATCTATCTTTTATCACCCTTTTTGGACTCTGAAATTGACTTGCTATATGTATTAACCTAATAATATGCTATTACATTTAGCTAATCCATGAAATGAAAATCTAAAAAATCATAGGCTTGAATTTTTATCTATTTTATATTTATATCATCTCAACATATTGTGTAGTATGTATCTTTCTATTTGATATTTAAGATCCTATAATTTAATTTTTTTATTGCGTTGTAATGGTTCACTAAACATAGAAAAAAGAATAGTTGGTGTTTTATATCATATAAAATTGTTTTTAAGTTCATATAAAATTCACTCATGAATGAATAGTTTTTTAGTCCATACATCTTTTACCAAAGAATGGGTGGGGTTTTATGTCATAAAAAATTTTCCTAGATGAGGTAGTATAAAAAAAATAAGGGAAAAATTGTCATTATTGGAATAGGAAGCCTAATACCGATAAGGACAACCTCATGTGTAGAATCCTCATAAACCAAATAGATTTCAAATAACTAATTTTTTTTTATCATCCATGGATATAGG
Source organism: Viscum album (assembly GCA_963277665.1). Lineage (NCBI taxonomy): Eukaryota > Viridiplantae > Streptophyta > Magnoliopsida > Santalales > Viscaceae > Viscum > Viscum album. Next base: position 73,151,159 of record OY728163.1, on the reverse strand, counting down.
ATAGTGGGTTATGTAAATTAAAATAATTAAGCTATTTTGTATGGGAAATTATTGGATGGTAACAGATAAGTTAGGATGATCAAAAATCATGATCAAATGATGGTTTTATTGTTAAATAAACTTATCGAGGATGATTTTGACCATATTGGAATGCTGGGTTCTTTTGTAATACTACCACGGGGAATATAGGGTTATAATTTCATCTCTATAGGACAGATATATTCCCTTTATTGGTTACAGATGATCGATATACATGTAGAATGTTTTATAGCCAAAAAGGACTTCCATTGGGAATAGATTTACTCATTACCAATATCTATGGAAGGATAGTTGTAATTTCCATTACTAATGTTATAAATCAAGGTATATGGTAATGTAATTTTAAATGGTATAGGGAATATTGTAATTTAATGTAGATCAAAATGTATTGTTGTAATTTAAAAAAGAGACTATTGAAGTGTTCGATGATTTTCTATTTGGTCTAAGATAAGTTTCTTATACCGCACAATATATCCTTTGAATATAGGTATCATGAAACATATAATAATTAGGTAGGATGACTTTATCCCATTAAAGGTCTATTGATGGAACCCCAATGTGAATAAAAAGACAACACATTATGAGGGAAGTGGAATAACAATAAATTTTTTAGTCTATTCTGAGATATGATACTGGAAAATTACAACGTATACAATGAAATTAGGAATAAATCCAATCATAGTTATTAGACATGCAGGATTAGTGGAAGAAAACCTAAAATCAATTAGTAAGTCCATACACTAGGAAGTTAGGAAGATTTCAAGTAAAATCTATGATTGTACACAATATAGGACTTGTGTCTTTACATGGTGTCCTCGTTCCATAAATATGATGAAAACCTAAAATGAAATAGGATTTCATAAATTTGGATTTTTTGATTACGATCGCATTTTATATAGAGTCTAAGATAGTTGATCTGGATAACACAACATAACATATGAGAATAGGAATCAATCCAATGGAAGTTCTTAAAAAATTGAAGGGAGGGTTATCCTAGTGCAGGAACATTAGAGGAAACCCCACATGAATGAGGAGAACATATACTACAAACTCATACATATGTTAGGATAATATTTATGTATATTAGGTCATATGGAATAGGCCACTCTAAGCAGTTTAGTTCTATACAGGATGAACACCATATTTTTTACGTTAAGATCATTCTGCAGTGACCATACACATCATTGGTTAAGGTCATGTTGTAAGGAACCTATTTTTTACTATTTAGTGTTATTAAGTAAGAACCTTATTAATTATAGTTTCAATTCATTTGGTTTGGATCTTTTATACTTCAATTTAGAGTTGTACAAAAAAATCCTTTTAACTTATAGTTTAATTCCATGTTGAAAGGACATTAAAATTTCATCATACATGATTCTAATTAACTTCATTGTTATGTAATAAATGAAACATTTTTACTTTCAACTTAATAAAACACATAAAACTAAATCTATGATCATTCATCTACAATTTTTTAGATTATTGTTCTATTCATAGTGAATACAGTTGACCATCAATTGGAAATAATAACAACATCACTTAAAATAGTGAGTATTGGGCCAATTGTGTTGATGTATGTGTAGTGGTGTGATATCCCATGAAGCATTCAAGAGTTTTTTAGTATAATATTTTTTATCCTCATCGACTATCTTTTGAATTATATTTTATATATTCTTATTAAATTCCTCTATCGTTCCATTCACATTTTCATGGTAGTAGGAATAATTATTGGGCTCAATATCATACTATAAATATAATTTATTCCATTCATATATATATATATATATTGGTTCATTTAAAAACTATAACTCTATTAACCATGATCTTGTGGTTAATATATTAAATTTCTAAAAGATTCAAGATATCACATTTAAAAATATCAAATTATTTATTTGTCTTAAGAGACAAGATACATACATGATTACCATATTACATTTGAAACATACAACACATATATTATAAAAACAATGAAGACCTTATTAATCTTTTTAGTATTTCCTAAAATTCATTCAAATATCCATTCATAGTACCCCAGGGAAAGGAAAAAATAAAGGTTGGAATTAAATACCAAATAAGGGCTTGCATAAAATAAAATTCATCATTAATATATATGGAAACATATCACATAGTGAATAAAAAATTAATATTCCATATAATCAACAACTTGTAATTATTCTGTTTATATGAGAATTCAATGTTTTTATAATGAATTGGGATTTTGTTTAGGTAGAGGGGCCAATTTTTGAATTAGGCTTAAGTGTAATGTTTTAAGAGTACGGACACCTCAGATATGTGGTTTTTTACTTGGTATTAATATTTGAGGCTGGCCAAAGGAGTAATCAATGTGAACCATGGGATCAATGAAGAATCCAGTACTACAACATGTTGTAATAGTCTCACCAGCATCCCAATTGAAAAAACCAATAGCCCTTCTTGACTACCAGACTCAAAGGAATCTGGTGAAGTCCCAAAGTCTAACAAGTTATTTATTATCCAATTTGTTTTTTAAATTATGAGAAATGGCCCTTCCCCCAATACCCTTAAGTGATACCATTGAAAAATATCACCTTCATTTCCCCTAATTGAAGAACCCTATCCCACATTTTCTTCCCCTTTATCATATTTTGGATGGTTCTCCTTGGTCACAGTTCGTTTGGTTCATCATTGAATGAGCTTGAGAGATAGAGGTATCTATATGAATCTGCCTCCTTATATTTTGGATTTCTATTGTTGCTGAGTAGTAATCCACTAGATTTCGATTTTGTTCCCTATTTTATGGGTATTTAATGATTTATAATTCTATATTGATTTATTCTGAATAAGTTGTGGATAAAAGATGAGTGGGATTCACTAGGAATGGGGTATGTGGTTCTTAAATGAAAAATCATAGTGTTATTATTTTCTTATTATATTCATAGTCTGGTCTAGCCGAGCTTTTAATTCTTTGACATTAGTTAAATGAATTTTGTTAAATTGAATTTGTCCTAGTTGAATTCCATTTTTAATATGCCTTGAACCTTTGAAAATAGTAGTTCCTTGAGAGATAACCATGTTTGGGATTGTCCATGAATGAGTTTGGGGTGAGTAATTGTTTTCTAAGTTAATGGGTTTACAATGAATCTATAATTGGTATCAATGGATGTGAAATATAATTTCACAACCATTGACAAGTTGAGAATGGGTTTTACCATTGAATTGTAACTATTGGAATGTAAGAGTTGGTTTTTAAAGTGGAATTGGACTTCGAAATGGATATAAGGGAATGGAAATTGTAGTTTGTAAAAATGAATATTTATTTGTGAAATGGATTTGGTAAAAAGAATATGGGATATGTGATGACCTTGTTATATAGTAAAATGAAGAACCATGGTTATGAAATGGGAGTTCAAAATTTTAAATTGATTTATTGACTTCTTAACAGATAAATGATAGTTTATAAGATATAAAGCCCTAGTAAGAAACCAAAATGATAATTTACTTTAATGATTTTGAATATAATCTTATCTAATCAGGACTTGGGAAAAATATGAGGCTTTTAGGAGATAAAACGTGATATGGATTAACGTCATGTGATCTAATAATGTTTATGGTGATTCGTAAACATGGGTTTTAGTATAAATTACTGAATTGGTGGAATTCCTTGGGTTTCACCCATTGAATTCAGTTCTATATATGAAATGGGTGTAATTCCTTCAGTGGGAATGGATTCTATTAGGGTTATTTCTTAGATAAAATGAGAGGAAGCCTTAAGGGATCCAAGGATGTCCAATGTTAAATAATTCCATGGGTTACCTTGGAATCCTCTCTAATTAATCATTATGAATGCCTCAGAGAGGCTCCCCCATGGATAAAAATGCCTTATTTTGTATCTAATTATATGGATTACTATCCAAGATTCCCTCAATGTTCCCTTTTGAATTCCACAGGATGATCTCCCTATATTTGGATTTATTAAACAAAATGAAATTCCATGGGTGTGAACATAGATTCCCATTAATCCTGGTAATATAAAATCCATATACTCATAGTTCCTTAGTTCTAGTTTAATGATTTAACAGTTTGGATTCTTTATATTCACCTAGATATTGTAGATATTAATTCCATGGATGAATTATATGGATTCCAAATGACTTGGTTAGATAGGAATTCTCTATGGAGCCCCCAAAATTCGCATGTGATTTCTTGATTGTGATTTCATTAGTTTTATACCTTGGAATAAGATGATCCATATTATATACTATGGATAGAGATCCACATGTGATATCAAAATCAGGTAGTGCGGACTACATGTGTTACCATAGAATCTAATATTGGAGGGTTTATTTTATTTATTTGTCAATTTGTTAATTTGTTTATGTGGGAATCTATTATCATCATCACCAATACGTAATCATGTAACAGGAAATATTTAAATTAGGTGTGGTGTTGGTGGTAACTAGGTATGTTGTAATAACACCCTGATTGGACCACCATAACACTTGGGAACTAAAGCATAAGACTATATATTTGTAGGTTATAGGTTTAGGGAAATGGAACATTACATGATGTTTTTCATTGTATGATATGAGTGGAGCATCGATTTCAAGAATAAAAAGGACTCGAGAATGGATTAAGGTATGAATTTTGATAAATTTGTTTCTATTTTATACATTTATATGATCTTTATGGGGGATAATAATATTGTTTTCCATAACCCTTATATTTATAGAAATTGATTTTTTACTTATTTATTGGTACTTTCCTGGTTTTCCTGTGATGGTTATTTTGACTGGGCAATATTTATTTTATTGTTTATAATATTTTTATACTATAATATTTTATCATACATTTTCATCATATTATACTATGTTTTGACCATAAATATCTATTAAATATAATAAAATGATACAAAATCCTAGTTTCTTCAGAACATTGGGTTCATAATACATCCACATGAAAATAAAATAAAATGAATTTGATTTAATATCTATAATGACATAATACATCCCTTTGATCTACTAAAATGGTATAGGAAAACCATAGGTATTCATAAAATATATGGATTAGCTAAAAATCATAGTAAGGTAATAAACAAGATAATGAATCATAACATGTGTGTAAAATGACAAGAAATGTTATCCTAAAATTAAATGCTCATAAATAATCACAAGTGAGAATATCATAATAAACATGGTATCATATGATAATGGAAGGTTAGGAAAGTTGAAACAACATGAAACATGATATAAGAATATTTCAAGGATAACTACTAACACAACATCACATAGTGGATATTGTCCCATCATGGATTAGTTTCCCTCCCTAATCCCATTCATAATATCTTAGGAGACCAAAACATTTCCCAATTAATTAGGGAACTATATGGTTTCACATTCCATAACATAAATATGCATAATTTTTCAATAAAAGTAAATTATTCATAATACATAAACATAAAAAATACCCATTAAAAGAAATGAGATTCATAATATTTCCTCATATCCTAATCAAAAGGGATTTCTTAATGAAGGCATTTGAGAAATGAAGACATGTGGTTATTCATCCTATAAAAGGAAGGTATAATAACATATGTATATATGTGAGGTACATTCATAATTAATTTAAAATCCTTCCTTAAAATTAAATGGAGTTTTAAAGCGATATAGAGAAAATTTTCATATCTTAAGGAAAATGGGTAGTCTAGAGAGATCCCTTACTTATGTTCCAGAATCATTCTACAATTTCACATAAAATCATATATAATAATTTTTTTATTAAATAAATAATTAAGATATAACCTATTAATTATATATTTTATTTACTAACATTTTACTATATTCATTTATAGCCATTTATACGAGATATATAGTTTAATTTCACTATATTGAGGGCATTTATTTCACAGTTCCAAGGTTATATCACTTATGGATAGTTATTTATATTATTTTAAAATAGGAATAAAACAATAGATATGGGATTATATGGTATCTATGATCCTCCAAAATTTAAAATAGTCCAATGTATCAGTATGGGTTCCTACATAAGGATGTTTCCTTGAATAATAGCATTAAAGTTATGTGGTAAGTCGATTAATATGGTTTTACCAACCTTTAAAAACTAGATTCATTTTATGTAATATTATGTAAATATATTAATTTTATAACATGAAATAATTTATAGCTTAATTATTAAAATCGTATTTAGACAAAATAATTAATGTAATGATATCCTTGATGGGAGTATAGGAAAATGAAGAGTGTTGTTTATTGAGATGGTGAGCCATCCATATTATAATCAATGCATTCATTTTAGATAGAAAATAAGGGAGGTTTTTAGATGGATATTCCCCAAAAAATATAACATATCAATATATCTAGGTTCCTTTTTTACTATGTGGAGGTGGATGAAGATTATATGGGGTGATAGTAGAATAATAAAATTGAAAGATATTTTTCCAAAATATTACGTATTTATTTAGTACCCCCACTCTTTATAAACCCTATAAATCTCATTGAAGTGGTATCTGTATGATAATACTAGTATAGTTACATGGGCAGAGGTTTCATAATAGATTTTAGCTGAAATTTGGTAATATCCAAGGCCTAAATGTTTTGAAGTGAAGGGATTGTGATTGGTGGGATTTATAAGGGGAGAAGGAGGGTATTTAAGAATATGATATTGATTAAGTTTTTTTTTAATTTTCAATAATTAATTAAATTATAATGTATTTTTATGAAAATATAGTGTACATTTGTTATTTGAGTTAAAACTAATATTTTCTTACATCAGACATATCCAAAAGTTAATGTTTTTGGATTATAAAGTCAAATATCGTATTTTACAATATTTCAAAATTTTAAAAAACTCAAATACATTATAAAATTTCAATGAACTCATCCTAAAGATTTTTAAATGTTTAGATATCAAAAATAAAATCCATTTAATTAAATTAATTTTCGACATATGAGAAATTTAATTTTAAACTAAAATCATCATTTATTTGAAAAATATCAATTTACTATAATAATTAATTTTATGACTGCTGGAAAAATTATATATGGATTTATAAATTTTTCTTATTATTATAATAAAATTTATCAATAAATTATAAAACAAATTTATGAAAATAATTTTTTTTTAAAATCATTATACTTATTATAAGTGTAATGAAAACATTTATGTTTTATAAAGAATACGAATACTTAATTTTTCATTTTTACAAAATTTATTTACTTATACCACTATCTAATTATATCATAGTTTAATTTTATAGAATAAATAAATATAATTTTCCACATACATAGGTGGTGGTATTATTGTAACAACCAGGTTACTTTTTCTAATTGTTAGATTTTTAATGGTCATACGAGTTCTCTACTTTCTATTAATACCTCATGTTTCATTAATTCTTCATTAAATAAAATTTTATCTAAGGTAATATATATTACAATATTAAATATGAATATTTTATTATTAATTTTCTTCTTTATTTTTATTGTATTTTTCATGTGTGTGGTAATTCAGGTGGATTAAGAAAATTCAAATTTTCATATTCTTGTTATCATATTTTCTATTTTTATCCCCTTGTAATATTTTTTAATTTTTATGTCGATTTTTGTTCTCTTAATTTTATTTTTAAATTCATATAATAAATGAATATTTTTTTCAGGTGGTTCATGTGAATTATGTCACACTACTAAATATGAAACAATTATTAGAAGGGAAATTCCATTGATAGAATTCTGGATCATTACATTCTTCTAGCCTTTATAAACACCCCCTAAAAACATTATTTTACATACTAAGTTTAAAATAGGTGTGGATACTTCTATATGATGGATTTATATGGCTCCTTGGTCACCCTCCAATAAATATTGTTTCACTATAGTACATTAAATAATCTATTTTTCATATTATATTGAACATTATCACTATGTTACATGATCTTTATCGGCTACCCCATATAAGAGTGATCATGTACTAGCTATTTCAAATTTTTAGTCAGTATATTTGAGGAAAAATGAATATAATTAATAAGTGAGATATAGGGAATACATCTTGTACATGATAATGGATCGGTGGGAGTGCTAGTTAATATAAGATAACTCTAATATAATCATGGATCTCAAAGGGGTCGATTTACTTCAGACATGTCATTCCATTAAACCAAAATATCATAAATCCCTTCCATGGAGTTAAATAAAGTAACACTTTATCCCCAACATCAAATTCCAAATCTCATCATGATGATTGTTATAGCTATTCTATTGAATATGAGCATAAATGATGATCTATAGAATGGTCTTGACATTTCCTACCATTTCCTCAACCATTTCAGGTCCCATGATATTATGTCCAGTAACATAATCCAACCACATATGTGTTCTAAATATGTTTTCATAATGAAATCCATATAGATCCATTTTTTATTTTTGAGTTAATGATAATTTTATATATGCAATTGACCAGAGGAATATGTTGATCTCATCCTCCTTTTAAGTCCATAAATCCCACTCTCATCATTTCCTCATGTTTCTAGTGAGTATTCTCATTTTATAAATTATTTTGGGGTTGATAAAACATAATAAAGTACAAATAAATGTTAATAGATGTCAGGATAATTTTATAAAATATAAAGGAAAATATCATATCTCAGTATGATACAATCGATAGAGGTGTTTCGTGTAGCCCCACTAATCCTATGATGTATATTGTTGAACGTTTAATTAGTGAGAAGACCTCTCTAATTGAAATCAATTGAGAATTGTTTATATGAAGATCCACCACAACCCATATAAAATTATTTCCTCCTCATGTATTCAATATACCAATAAAAATTTCCATAGTAATGTTTTCCTATTTCCATGTTGGTATGGGTAATGGTTGCATCACCCCTTGTAATTGTTTCCTTTCATCCTTACCCTATTGACATACCATACATTTTTATATAATTTTTGTGATATTATTATACATTTTATCCCACCAATAGTTCACTCAAATATCTGAAAACACCTTATACTCATTGGGTGGATGAATAAGGATAATCTATGTGAATCATTTAGTAACACCTTATTTATCTTTGTATTTGAAGGTATACGTACTTGGGACCCAAATTTTATATCTCATTATAAAAAAAAATCGAACATCAAGGATTTAACTTTTATTATAGTTTCCGCCTTCTTCAACATTTCCACATTATCTTTTGAGAATCCATTATATTTTTCCGAAGGGATGGTTGGGTAGTCATTATAGAAAGTAATGATGATGTTCATTCCTTTATGATCCCCATGTCCATCCATTCAAATTCTTATAAGAATATATCCTTCCCAATTACCATAATTGATATTGTTTTTGGATCTTTTCTACTTTATAATCTTACACTTTGTTTTCTTTCCCTGGATGGTAGTGGATAGAGTTGTCGATGTCCTTGATTAGCCATTACTTTCTTCTATGGTTCATTATATTCTAATTATGTATGAATACATATTTCAGTAACGTTTGATACATATATATTTCACAATTATAACCATATATATAATGACTTTATATTTTCCAAATGAAGATAACTGCAACAAACTAAATATCATGCGTTGTATAGAAAATATCATTAACATTCAACTACCTTTAGGCATAGGATAACACTTTATCATATTGCATTAGTATACAACTGAAGACCTCCTTGACTAAACGTCCCAAAGGCCTAAATTTTTATTGATTTTGGATAAGCCCCCTTTTAAGGGTAAAGGGAAAAACCAAGACTTCACTAACATTGGTACATAAACAAAATCCAAAAAATAAGGGGGTTGCCATCCAGTATAGAACTACATAGAAGAAACCATTCTCCACATCAACATCGTTATCTCACACCTCCACCATATCATGGCTGCTCAGCTAGTTGTCCCATGAAATAATGCACGGGCTCGGTACCCATGGCAGCACCATACCCTCTCAGTCGTCCAATTAAAAAAATACATGCATTGTGAAAGAGATCTACTCTGAAGTCATATAAAGCAAAACTATGTAGACTATCTGAGTTCCCCAACATGAAGAAAACACAAGATAATAACACCACCAACAATGACCATCCTGAGGGAATCCCACCGCACTCCAAGAGAAATCCCGCCCCATCACACTCCATGAGAAACCACTCCACCGCCACTATAGAAGCCCAAAAGACATTCCAAGGGAAACGAGATCATGCCATCATCACCAAGGACTAGTTGTCCCAACATCGTGCTGAGGGAACACACCGATGGAGGGATCTGATTCATCATGAACCAGAAACGCCACTCTAGGCATGGATCTTCTCCAATCAGACCATGGATGAACCCTCACCGGGTTCTGAACCAGGAAGATCATGATTTTGAGACAATTATCACGAAAAAGAAAAGGAACTAGAGAAAGAAAACCTAAAAAAACCACCAGATTCACAGGCAATCGATGATATCACAAATCACCAGATATATCTAGAATCACCAAAACTGACAATATGCAAACACTCACAGAATCTGAATCCCAAATCCTCCCCCCTACAGGAACACCAGAACCAATGTCAAGCCCTGCAGGTACCAGCCATATATGTGGCTAGGTCACAAAGGACTCACCAAACCATATCCACTAGTGGCACCAAAAGCCAAGATGCTCCGAACCGAGACCACGATGATCCACGACGGCAACTGCAGCCACGATGGGACGAAAACCTGAAAACCTAGTCCTTGGAAGTGAAATGACACGCCGAGATGAGTGAAAATGCTGAGAACAAGAGCCAGATATTGAACGCCACCAAATGAAGGTTCACTCCACCGATTCCATACCACGCCTACTACGAGTCGATGCTAGATAGAGACATGACTCGATCCAGGCCAGATGGGGAAGGGGAAGAGAAAACGAAGGGAAACCCTAGCTACCGTGGCAGAGAAAAGAGATGCCGCTCAGAGGAAGATTTGTTCATGGAATGATAGTTTCTAGTGCATTCTAATCTATATTCCTTCTTTTCTCAATAACTATGTTAAACCATCATTGTATAACATGAACATTTTACCAATAATGGGATGTATGAGGACTGTTTTAGTGATATACCTATTTTTCAATTCCTTGAATCGTTATTTGCATTTATCTATCCATAAAACATTACTCCCTTTTGAGTAATCCTAGATAGTGGATTTTAAAATCCAGAGAATTTTATATCAAATAATTAGTATAACCTTTCTTATCCAAGGAAACTCTAGATATCTATTATATTTTTTGGTTTGGAACACTCCACATTGAAAATTGTCTTAAACGGGTCAACAAAAATACCTTTTCTAGTGATAACATACCCAACGAATGCTACTTCATCAATCCTAAACAATCATTTAGAATACTTTTCATATATATTCTACATTCGCAATATATTTAGCATATTTTTTAAATTCGCTTCATTCTCTTAATTTTATTTGGACTATATCATAACATTGTCTATAAATACAACAACACATTTTTTGAGGTATTAACTAAATACTCTATTCATTAAGGCAATAAATATTGATGGAAAATTATATAGTCAAAATATAATCAGTTGGAACACATAGTGTCCATACCTCATATGAAAGGAATAATTGTGGATATATTAATTCTTAACCTTTAATTGGTGATATCCCAAGAAATGTTCCACCTTTGAGAAATATTAGAGACCATGTTGTTGATCAAAAAATTCACATATCCATAGTAGGGGATAATTAATATTTATTTTTATTATGTGTAGTTCAAGATAATAAATGAATAGGAACATTGAAACATTCTGTTTCTTGACTAAGAGGATCGGCACACCCCATGGTGAAGCAGTCAAGTATATAAAACCATTTTCTATATTCTCTTATAACGATTTATTAAGCTCATCGAACTCAAAAATGTTTATTTTATTGGGTTTCTTTGCTATAGGCATAGACCCAGGTATAAATTCAGTGGAGTACTCAACCTCTCGGTTAAATGGAAGACTAGTAAACTATTCATATAATAAAAAACAATTGGCATATTTTCATGTTTGATTCTATCATTTATTTCAATTATATGAGCTTGATATAATTGATCATAAGTCAATAATATCCATATATGTGAAGAATATTCAAATGTAATTTCATCCTCCTCAATACACTTGTATAGAATCAAAGGACGTATTAGGACATGAAGAGAAATATCCTTCTCTTGAAATTTGATATTGGATTTATGTGTGGAAAACCAATCCATACACAATATTGAATCAAACTCCACTAAAGGAAGTAGGAAAATGTTTCTAGAAGGTTTAGTCTACAAAAATTGATCATGGGGGATTTCTATACCTATTATGAAACAAAATATTTGTTTTCTATTATCACATATTGATCAACCCCTATGTTTGACATGGAATTTGGATAGTTCCACTAAACATTCAATATATGAAAAAATTTGTTGCCCCAAATTCAAAAAATATCTTCATTGTTCATGAGTAAATAACTAGTGTATCTATCACCACATCATTATATAGATCCAATTTAGCTATTGTGATAATATATATTCTACCTTTATCTATAGGAATTAAAGGATATTTTAATTTATTGTATCTGAAACCCTTTTCTTAGGGAATTGGTTCACATAATTATCATGTTCCTTGTAGTTAAAACACTATAACATAAACAGAGTGTTTATCAGAGACTTCATTTCTTTCATAACATTAGTGGGATTCTTCACATCCACTCAACATTGATTATCATGATGACACAATTTTCCACATTTAAAAAATATATTTATTCCCATGATAAATTTCTCACAAATTCTTATTCTCATAATTTTGAAATGTGTTCAGTTGAGTTTTATTCCCACAATTAGATTTATCAATTGATCATCATAAAGAAAACTCCATACTATGCTTTCTGTTTCCCGTCCCATGAGGCCACTAAGATAAACTGATCACTAAGTCAAATGTAAGGGAACAACCAGAAATTTATTTATAGCTATAAAAGTATCTAATTTTTCAATATTTCCATAAAAATGTATTTAACCAACTAAAGAAATGGTGCACCATAATTTTAGTTTTAAAGATAAATTCAAAGGTGTATCATGTAATCATTTTAATGTTTTCCTCACATTCTAGAATATACTTGTACTCATTTTTCATTAGTTTGAGTAACCCCCTCTCCATTTTAAGATGGATTGTTTAGGGAAAATATTTATTAAACAAATATTGAATTTGTTCCATTTAATTGAATCAATTTCATCTTTGGACTATATGATCTTGACCAGTGTCCACCGCTAATCATCTTCCCCTTAAAGATGATATATATCCAAAATGACACTCACTTATTTTGAGTATTGGATGGAATATAATATATTCTCAATGGATTTAATCCTTTTTCAATTATTAGGGGATCAATATATCTAGTAAATGTAGGATGCATTTTTAAATAACGTAATCTACCACAACATTCTCTTTATTAGGAGAAGAAGGATGTTCTATATGATTCTAGTTATTATTTATAGTGTCATTCAACCAGGATAGTATTTCAATGATGTTCTGAGCTCTTACTCCCATAAGGTTAGACATGTCATTAAAGAAATCATCACTTTGTGTACCATTTTTTATATTGGAATGGTAGCTCATATTTTCCAACATTAACTAAAATTAATGGAAAATGAGAGAAGAATAATTTAACAAGTAAACATATAAAAGGGGAAATATGAACATAAAAGGAATAAATTATAATTGAAATGTAAATCCTTACTTTTGTGTTTCAATATTTCAATTTAGTTTATCCATGGTGATTTTTATATTATGTTTTCTAACCTTATAATCTATTAATGTTGTTCATAATGGTTCATAAAGATTTTGTGAATATAACGACCCAATATTATTTGAATAATATTCCCTTTTTTAATGTCTTATAGAAAAAACGTGTTTTTTTATTATTATTAGGTTTAAATGTCCATTAAGTATCCTTATCATTGACAATATAGATGTTAAACTGTGATCACACGACTGATATAAATTTAAGAATTTAAAATTAATCATTTTGACATAGATAAAGGAGAGGATGGACTCATCCAGCAGACTTGGTATATACAAAACTCATTTTTAGATCATGGAAAAGAGGTAGCGTCATTGGGATTCCCTATTTATGATTCCCAAGAAGAGATTAAACACTTTATGAACATAATCACCTATGTGAGTAGTTCCAATTAATAGAGATTACCATTCGGGAAATATTATCTTAGCTGCCCCAAGAGTCTATCCCCATCACACACCTTACCCTTACATATTACACTAGGGTTATAATGGGTTATTAAATAAGGTATTAGTTAATTATTGATAAATTCCTTTATATAAATAAAAGTCTTATTCCATCAATTCCTTTATGAAATTAGTCTTTCTTAAAAAGTAAAGAATTTGACAAATTGTCTATTTGGGTAAAAATGTTTTTTTGTGAAATATATACATTATTATATTAAACTAAGGTATTTATTAATAATATTATAAGAAACAATTCTCATAAATTATGATTATATACATTCCTTATCTGAAAATGATTAAGTAATTAGTTTGATAAGAGTTAAATATTTTTTACGATATATAAGAAAGTTTATTTATAATGAATTTATTTTAAGGAATTAATGATATTTTTCAAATAACCAATATTTTAATAATATTTTATTATCAACTTAAATTTATGATTAATAAATGAGTTTATAACTTATATGAATTTAAATGTACTTTTTATCATGGTTTGAAAATAATTTCTCTCAAAACCTGTGAATTTTAAATAAATATCAATTTTAATTTTACAAGTGAAAATTCACTTGATTAAAAAAAATTAGATAAAATGATTATTATTTTGGAATCAGGATGTTAGAAATTATCCAACGGTGATTTTTTCATAATTTTATGAGAGAGTTAAATTTTTGGGTAAAAATTAAATACCAAATAAAAATATAATGTGTTTTATGACATCATAATGACCCAATAGTTATGTTATAAAATTCTATAAAAGGTATATTTTGACAATATCTATTTTACATTTAATATATTGTGATTTTATATTTATTTGATTAATTTTATAATGCATTAGTGATCCTTCCAAGACTTATAAAATATTTTATGATTTTAAAATGAATTCCTTAAGAGTGTGAATCACCTCAACATAAGAAATCCTAATATGTTATTTTTTTCACAACATGGAATTATAATATATTTTATACCACTATCCTATGGAATAAACCATGTGAAAACAATTGGATCATTTTTGTTTTGATTAGTTTAATGTGTAGTGTCCAAAACCTAAATAATAAAAAATTCCCTCTTATTTCCTATATAATCCCAACCAATCTCCCATTACACTTTAGGAAAACCCTTTAGAGCTCTAACAACCTCTACCCCATACTCCTTGGAGTCCTCCCATAGCACCCCAAGCTACCAAGAAGCCTCTCCCAAGACTTTGGGATCACACTTCCATGTAAGGGATTCTCACTTTCCACCCCTCCTTTCAAATTCAAGCAT
Source organism: Viscum album (assembly GCA_963277665.1). Classification (NCBI taxonomy): domain Eukaryota; kingdom Viridiplantae; phylum Streptophyta; class Magnoliopsida; order Santalales; family Viscaceae; genus Viscum; species Viscum album. Next base: position 73,135,636 of record OY728163.1, on the reverse strand, counting down.
CTTATTCAAAAGTAGTTCTTATAATTTAGAATCATTATAATGTCATTGTTTTATAATAAATATATTACTATCCATTTGATTTTATTTTAATGAGTTATTATTTATCCTCCCCCATTTTTAACTTTACCTAAACAATTATTATTCCAAAAGTTTGTAAGTGATCTTCCACCCTCTTCTTTGACAAGGCATTCTTTTCATGTTATTTCTTTTAATTTATTCTACTACAATGTTGGGATATTTTATTAAATTTATTCACATATTCCCATTTTATGTATAAATCTTTGTATCCCATTTAACTCTCATTTATACTTCTAATTAACCCTTATGTACTCTCGTTACTATGCTGAAAGTTCTCATGGGATTCCTTCGTTTCTCATTTTTATCCATGTTTCATTACATGTAAGACCATTTTTATTTCAATTTAAAAATATGGGGTATGATTTCTCACCTCCTCCATACTACCCTCCTTATGTTTGAATGACGAGATAGAATTTTATCTCTCTATAATTCCTTTTGTGTACACCCGTTATCATGCAAAAATTCTGTAAGGTGTTTCTCTCTTCTTATTTTAATTAAAGTATTTATCCCAAATTATACATCTATATTCCATGTCATATGTTGGGATATTGTGTGAAATAATGTCATTACTCCTTATTTAACATATATATGATGATATTACCCTTACTCTCTCATCAAACATTTTTATTAATTTTTAAGTCACGTCGTTAGGCTGCCAAATTGGCACCGCAGTTATCCATGCCAAAATCATTATGTAGTGAATACCATACCAATTTCTCTATAATGGTTTTTAGCCTTTTGGAACATATAAATAATGAATGGTTCTTACATATTTTTACTCCACAATACATGGTCTTGGAATGACTTATGATGTTTATATATTTCTTGTTAGGTGAACCATGTGGAACACTTATGCCTGAAATGAAATGTTTTTGAATGGTGCACCCTGATAGTGCTCCAATTCTTTGGGTAATGTCTATTATCATGATACATCATGTGCAATGAGGGTATAATCATGATAATAAATGTGAAATGAGGGTTTAATCATTCTAATCGATGGGAAATAATGGCTTACTCATGCTAATTCATGTGCAATGAGGGTTTACTCATTCTAATCCATGGGCCATAAGCCATGTCTTATGCTAATATAATGTTGTATTTTGTCTCCTCATTTCCATGTTATGATAATCATGCGATATCATTCCTTTACTTTCATGCTTCTCTTTTTCTCCATTGATATTCCTATTTCATAATATGTATTGTATTCCTCATGTTATGCCTTGTTTACTCCCCTACTAGGTTTTATAACACACCTGTTTCTTATGTTTTTCCACAAGTTATCGCCTGAAATGCTAAGTATGAGGGAATGTTATGGTCATCTAAAATAAGGATCTAATAAATATGTTGTATTTGATATCTTTTTTGTCATGTGATGTTTCTAATTTCCCAATAAAGTAGACCTCTTGATCCTCAGAGTTTTCTTAAGTGAAAGTTTAGGTAATAAATCATGTTTAAAAATGTAATAAAGTGCAGGGTTGTTATAGTTGGTATTTGAGGATAGGTTTAGTTATTTTGGGTATTAGGGTTATAAGACTCTATTGAAATCCATATGTATAATATTAATTATAATAGAATAATCCCTAAATTTTGTTGAGTATACTTTAAGTTGTTTATCAAGAAAATGCATCCCTGACTGAATATGAGAAGGTAGTGGTGGCTCTAACATAGATGTATCTAGAGGTAAAACCCAAAAACACCACATTGAGCTAATATATAATGGGAACTAGTGAACGAAAATGGGAATTGTTGCACTCTTGGTTCGAAATTCTTGGGCGATATGCTTTGGTTAATTCACATGCATAATATGAAGCATTATTAAGGGAATAAAAAATGAAGCTCAGAATATATATTGGGAAGTAGATCGTGGATAACATAGATTGAAGCTTATAAAATCATAAGTTAAGGAAATAATTGTAATTAATTATTTATCCCTTTTTTCATTGGATTCCCCTTTAATTTTTTATTAAAATTACTTATAACTCTCCTCTTATTCTAGACAATGTAAGATAATAGGAGGACTATGGCTAATAATCGATGCAACGATCAATGTGATGACTATTATACTGAGATTCCCAATCCAATGGGAGCTCGAATCACAATATTTTTCATGAAAATCTCTTAATTAACTCATTTTTTTAATATAAACATGGGTCAATAGGAACATTCAACCCCCCCCCCCCAAGAAAGAACATGTTTTAATCAAGAGCTTCATGAGAAAAAGGCCTCCTACTTTTAATCGATCATTTCATCCATCAATCACCGAAAAATTTCACAAATCTATTGAGAATATATTCTATATACATTAATGATTCGAATAAGAGATGCTTCTTCTAGACACTTATCATATGGAGGGTCTAGTTGATCAATGTTGGACATTGATAAAAAAGAAAATCCTAAGAAATAGATTTAGGCGTTGGAATGGATGGATTTCCAGAAAATTTCATTCGATAAATATTTTCATCACACCCTCGGAAATAATATGGAAAGAAAATTACCTTCCCTCAAGTAAAAAAGGCAATAAATCCTTCAGATCGTACGAGGAAAAGTTCACAAGGCTTCCATAAAATTCCTTCAATTTTTCCACTACCCCAGAATACAGGTTTCTCTACTTCTTTGGTGGTATAAAACCTGGCCTATGAAAATACCTAGCAATCCATAACATTGATTATAACGACCCATAATTTACATAAATTGTTATTACTTCAGAATTAAAGCACACTTATTACAACATATAACAAAACCAGGAAAGGACCGTATAGGTATAGAGTCTTTAGAAACTGGGAAACATAAACAACTGGTTCATAAAGAATCTACTTTACCTCCCATTTATTTCATCATATCTAGAGTCCCTATTGGAATATCCTATTTAATAACCTTATTCCTGACTTGGGAAATAAAACATACAAAAGGGTGAGCTCAAATGCTCAGTAAGGGTAAACCAAAGAAATATCAATCACATCATATACATGAGAACATAACTTTTGGAAATATTATCTGCAAAAAAGATCATAATTTCATAACATGGGATAAATCATAGTAGAGAAATGTAATCACAATAATCATAACTTAAAACATGAAACTTTGTGTCATACACACATAATCATATAGAATCATTTCCTATTAGTCAAGACTCATTTCCAAGACAATCTTAGTGGAAAAAGTCCATTTTTGAACTGAGTTCACTCCTCGTTTCAGTCCTATTTCACTAAACTGGTTTAACCTGCCATTCCAGCCATGTCTATCTCATGAGATATAAAATCATTACCCAATTAATTTTAGGTAGATATATAGGTCCCACCCATCTCAAAATGATACAATTCTTATGTGTTCCACAAAATCAAAAAATCATACATCATTGCATAACCCATGTAATAAAAATGGGAATCTTAAACATCATGCCATCATAACATAATACATATAAGATAAAAGGATGTCATAAAAATAATTCCATCATAAAATAATCAAATAAATGTAAAAATAGGGATAGAAATATAACCCTTTATTATCTTAAATGGAAAATAATTTTGATAAAACACTTGAACTCCATTCTTGAGGAAAATATCCTTTATACTTCAAAAACACTTTTCCTTTCTTAACATGTCATACTATTATAAACTAAAATAAGATGATTAAAAATAAACATGAAAACTATTAAAGGAAGCTTCTTGTAAATAATGTTTTAAACATCCATTCATTCCGTATAAGTTAAAAAAAACATTCTTCTCATACTTTTGTCGGAAAAGTGAAAAAGTACCTCGTACAAAAAACGACAAAAGATTCCTTTCATATCTTTTACTAAAAACTCACCGAAGGGTAAAATTGGATATAAACAATTGTATGTGGATGGAAATAATATCACATATTGAGGAAACATGGATGTGGATGATAAAATACACCCCAGTAAATTCCAAAGAATAAAAAATTTCGGATAAAAATGAGATTGTGATATTCCCCTTACCTTAGGTCCGATTTGCTTCGTAAGTGTCCGAACCTCCTGTATAATTATTTAAATAATGTTATTTAATTATTCCAGAATCATACTTATTTTTATGATATCATATATGGTCATATTCTTAGCTTCTTATTAGTAATACTTCATTATTACTTGTTATTCGGGTGTTTATTACTTTTTGTTCTTATGTGTGTTTTGTCGAATAAATTCTTATTCTTCTTTTTAGGTTATAGATACCTCATTTCCAGAATGGTATTAGTGTAATATATTTCATATTCATTAATTAAATTCATTTATATAATCTTTATGCAAAGAAGATCATGTAGAACGAGCCACATCACATCGTGGAGACGGTATTCCGTATGTACACACGAGCGATGATATCATTCCCATGATCGTGGAATCATATTGGAGTGTATGTATACTATTTTAGAATCAATATAACTTTACAATAATTATATATAGTTATTATTTACACCATTATACCCATCCGAGTAAGGTGGTGGTGGAAAATAGATTACACCACGGCCTGGAGACGGTATTCCGTACGTACGCACGTGTGGTGATTTCGTTTTCCGTAGGATGGATTGATGGTGAAATAGGGTTGTTTAATACTTATAATAACATATCATTATATGAGTGATACTTATGTTATTACATAATTATGAAACAACTAATTAAGAAGAAGTGGAATTAGAAATAAAGATGAAAGAATCGGTAACGGGCATTACCTCTCCTTTGAAGCGCCTCTTTGAGACCTCCTCTTAGGGAACTAAAATTGGTCTTTAAAGAGGACCAAGACCTCTAGGTTGTTTCTATGGAAGTGGAGAGGAGATATTTTCAGGGGTTGTCCGAGCGTGAATGCTCAAAGTGGTGTGAGGAAAAGAGGGAGGAGGTGCCCTTTTATAAAGGAGGAGAGGGGCACCTTTGGAAAATCTAAAAATATTATTTTATTATAAACTCATATTCGGTTTTAAATAGCTCAAAATTGATTTATTTCGAATCTAAGGTGGGGATGGTTTGAAAGCCTATCATCCAATAGAATTTAGACAAGTTTAGGTTCCTATTTTCACCATATAATTTAGATTTATCATTAAGTTAAATAATTTTACTTTCACAGTGTCTTTTTTTGTTCTTACACTATAAGGTTAATAAACATACTATTACAAGCCAAAAGAACCCCATGTTGTTTATTATTAATATTTATAGCCTTATCTAAGTCATGTGGCAGAACCTTAGATTTTTTGGAATAAAATAACAATTAATAATATAATATTTATTTTAAAAACTATCTTATGTCAATTTTGACACTATTTAGTAATTGATTTTTGTGAAACTCATAACAGAATGGTTAGCTCGAGAAAAGTTAATTAAATCAATACTAACATGTCCTATTAACCTAGAAAATTAGTGTAATTCATAAAAAGTTTCAAATTACATTTATTTGGGTATTTATCACATCAATTATGTCAATATTTCATTAATAAGATAATTAATGCATCATCATTGTGTCATAAATATATTAAATTATTTTATTTCTAAAAATTAAAAATAAAATACCCTTATGTAGGAAATCTTTTTATATTTATAATGAATAATTATAGTCGAATTTATCTTATGTATAACCTTATATGAAAAAGTCTTTAGTGATTAAACTTTGATTATAACTATTTTAACCCTTCTTTAAATAAATTAATAATAAATGTTATAATCTAATCCAAGTGGTCCTAAATGGTCATTTTTATTCCTAAGGTTGTTTTTGGTCGAATTAAACTTATAAAATAGAATTAGGACATGTGTTAGGGTAATAATAATAACATATTTACCCTTAATCACCCTATTTACTTTTAACCGTGGTAAAAAAAAGTAAAAAGTTACTATTCACCAAAAATTATTTTCATCTCATTGAACCACATTTTACATACTGACATCAACTGTTTCTCTCGGATTTTTGAAATTCCACTCACAGAAGCGGTAAAATTATGTTTTATGAAAAATTCATTTTTTAACTACCACTTAGTGGTTTCATTATTCATCAAAAAATGAAAGTTTCCAGAAAAATACCGAAATTTCACCCTAGGCTAATTTCGATATTCCGAATCCAAAAACGATGTCCATTTTGAAAAATAAAATTTATCAAATTTCAATAAGTGGTTATTACTATTCATAACGGATAGTTTTAATAATATTTTAATAGCATATCGTTGTTTAGTGAAACTCGGTATTGCGTACGACGCAAGCTATCTAGGAAGGCTGCAGTTGCGTGTAAAGCAAGACAAGATAGTGTTGTGTGTAGTGAAAGATTCCTTTGATGATTTAAATAACATAAAAACAAAATATTTCTCATAAAAGTCTCAGGTGTTACATTCTACCCCCCTTAAAATGAATTTTGACCTCGAAATTCATCACTTTGTAACAAACAGATGAGGATACCTTTCCCTCATCATATCCTCAAGCTCCCATGTAGCTTCTTCTAATTTGTGGTTCCTCAATAAAACTTTCACCAATCGAGTGGTATTGTTCCGTAGGACTTTTTCACTATGATCTACAATCTCTATCAGCTATTCTTCATAATAAAGATCTTGCTCCAGCAGTACAACTTCTGAGCTGAGTAGAAGTGAAGGATCAGGTATGTACTTTCTCAGGAGAGATACATGGAAAACATCGTGAACTTGAGAGGGATTCAGTGGAAGCACCAATCGGTAAGCTGCCATTCCAACACGATCCAGTATTTCGAAAGGACCGATATATCTGGGGATCAACTTCCCCTTCTTTCCAAATCTCATGACCCTCTTCCAGGGAGATATTCGTAAGAACACTTTATCACCCACTTCAAACTCTAGGTCTGTTCTTCGGTTGTTGGCATAACTTTTCTGTCGACTCTGAGCTGCTCTTATGTGTTGTTGAATAGATCTGACCTTTTCTTCCATTTCATCAACGAGATCAGGTCCTAATAGCTTTCTTTCCCCAACTTCATCCCAAAAAGTTGGAGTCCTACATTTCTTTCCATAGAGAGATTCCTAAGGAGCCATATGAATACTGGAGTGAAGGCTATTATTATAAGAAAATTCCACCAAAGGTAAGTGTTGATCCCAACCACCTTTAAAATCTATAGAGAAAGCTCTCAACATATCTTCTAGAGTTTGAATTGTTCTCTCAGACTGACCGTCTGTCTCAGGATGATAAGCAGTGCTGAAACTCAACTCTGTTTCTAGAGTATGCTGAAGACTTCGCCAGAACGTTGAGGTAAACCTTGGATCCTGATAAAATATAATAGAAAGTGGTACTCCATGCAATCTTACCACTTCCTTTATATATATCCTGGAATGATGTTCCAGAGAGAAATCCTCTCTAATAGCAATGAAGTGTGTAGACTTTGTAAGATGATCAACTATGACCCAGATAGCATTATTGACTTTGGATGTTTTTGAAAGTCTTGTGACAAAGTCCATAGTGATGTTTTCCCATTTCCATTCAGGTATGGGTAATGGTTGTAACATCCCCTTAGACTTCTGTCTCTCAACTTTAACATGCTGACAAACCAAGCATCGAGAGACATATTCAGCAACATCTCTTTTCATACCATCCCACCAGAAGTACTCCTTCAGGTCCCTATACATCTTCGTGCTTCAAGGATGAATAGAGAATGAGGAACTATGAGCCTCATCCAGCAGATCCTTCTTTAATTCGGGGACGGGAGGAACACAAACCCGATTCCTGAACTTTATTATCCCATTACAATAAAGGTTGAATTCAGGAATATTTTTCACCTTCTTTTGTAACTCTACATCTTCTTTCTGTTCCTCTTTAATCTTCACATGTATAGATTGTTGAACATTAATTTGAGAAAGATATGATTTCCCCCCTTCCATTATAATTCCAAGATCCATCCTTTGTAAATCCATAAATATTGGATCTTTTGTGATCCTCATCATGGATAAACAGGCATGTTCTTGTTGACTAAATGCATCTGCCACCTTGTTTGCTTTAACAGGGTGGTAATGGATTGTTCAGTCATAATCATTAATAAGATCCAACCATCTTCTTTGGCACATATTCAGCTCCTTTTGTGTGAAAATATAATTTAATCATTTATGATCAGTATAAATGTCACACCTTTCTCCATAAAGACAATTCCTCCTAATCTTTAATGCAAATATTACCGCAGCTAACTCCAGATCATGAGTTGGGTAATTTTGCTCATGGATTTTCAAATGACGTGAGGCATAAGCTATCACCTTATCATTTTGCATAAGAACACACCATAGTCCCTTCTTGGATGCGTCGTTGTAGATCACAAACCTTTCTCCACAACAAGGCAGTGTGAGCACAGGTTCAATGGATAACCTTCTTTTCAACTCCTTCAAATTTTCTTCACATTCCTCTGTCCAAACGAAGTTAACTCCTTTTCGAGTCAACCTAATGAGTGGATTAGATAATCGTGAAAAAGCTTCCACAAAACGTCGATAATATCCAGCCAAACCAAGAAAGCTTCAGATCTCAGTTACTGTTGTTGGTCTCCACCATCTTTTGATAACCTCTATTTTTTCTGGATCCATAGATATCCCCTCTTTTGAGATTATGTGACCCAAAAATGCATCTTTTTGAAGCCAAAATTCACACTTGGTAAATTTGGCATAAAGCTTCTCCTTTCTCAGGGTCTTCAATATAATTCACAATTGATCTTCATGTTCTTCCTTACTCTTTGAATAGACAAGAATATCATCTATAAAGACTACCAAAAACTGATCAAGATATTCTTTAAAGACTCTATTCATTAGATCCATGAAGATAACAGGGGCATTAGTAAGACCAAATGGCATCACTATAAATTCATAGTGTCTATACCTTGTACGGAAAGTCGTCTTTGGTATATCCTCCCTTTTGACACTTAATTGATGATACCCCAAATGAAGATCAATCTTGGTAAAGTATTTAGCTCCGCGTAGTTGGTCAAATAGGCCATCAATGCGTGGGAGAGGATATTTGTTCTTGATAGTGATCTTGTTAAGTTCTCGATAATTAATGCAGAGTCTCATTGATCCATCTTTCTTCTTAAAAAACAGAACAGGTTATCCCCATGGTGACGCACTAGGGTATATGAACGCCTTATAAAGATTCTCTTAGAGTTTCTTCTTCAATTCCTGCAACTCAATTGGGGCCATTCTATAAGGTGTCTTTGAAATAGGCAAAGCACCCGGTACAAGTTCTATTGAAAACTCAACATCACGATTTGGTGGAAGACCCGAAAATTCTGCTGGAAAGACATCATCAAACTCCTTTACAATGGGAATATTCTTAATCGTGAGTTTCTCACCAACAATTTTAGATAAATAACCTTCATTTAGTGGAATCAAGACCCATAAGAGGGAAGAAATTTCCACTGGAATGTTATGTTCATCCTTGCATTGATAGACGATCATAGATTGATCTGGAATATGAAATGTGACTTCCCTTGTTTGCCAATTGATACGAGATCAATATAAAGAAAGCCAATCCATGCCAAGAATCACATCAAATTCCACTATAGGGAGGATCACAAGATTTGCAGGAAGCACTTTCCCACAAACTTCAATCGGGGAAGAATTATAAACTTTTGATGCGACTGTTGTGCCATTAGGGGTTGTCACAGCTAACTCAACATCTAATTGTTGAGGTAATATGGTGATACTCATAGAAAAATCTTCAGAAATAAAAGAGTGGGTGGATCTTGAATCAAATAAAACATTTTATACTTTAGAGTGGATGGTAAGTGTACCTTTCACCACATCATTATCGTACTCTACATCGCTGATAGAAATTGGATGTGACTTTCCTTTGCCTTTAGCCTTAAGAGTTTGACGTCGACCATCATCATCAACCCTTGGATTTGGGAATTGATTGGAATAATGACCCATCTCCTTGCACTTGAAACATTGAAGTGTAGTAGGTTCATTCTGTGTATCCCTTCCTTTGTTTGCATCATTTGACTTCTTCTTCCCATCATTGCAGCATTAAAATGCCCGATAAACTTTTTTTCCACATTTGAATCATTTACTTGTCCCTTTAAGACAACTCCCTCCATGTTTCTTTCCACACATTGAGCATAAGGGAAAGATCATCTTCTTTTCAGTGTGCTCTTTAGATTTTCCTTTGAATTCCATTTTCCTCTCCTTATCAAACCCATATGACTGATGGGTTACTCCAATCTCCATCTCAACATTGAGAGCACATCGAATGATTTCCTCGTAGATATTGAAGTCCCTTATGGATAAGGCCCTTCGAAGACTTGGTTTTAAGCCACTAAATAATCGATCGATCTTACTCTCAGGTTGGATAATAATACCAGAAGCTTACCTTGCAAGTCTTGTAAAATTTTCTTCATAGGTACCAACATATTCACCATCCTTTTGATTTATTTTAAGAAACTCTTTCTCCATCTTTGTTCGGAGAATATGAGGGAAGTAATTATTGAAAAATAAGTTCTTGAACTCATCCCATTCCATAGACTCAATTTCATCCCTTTGCCTCATATTCTTAATAAGATTCCACCATTGATCAACATCTCATTCCAAAGGATACACTGGTAGGATTACTTTATCATGTTCAGAACATTGAAGAACTGAAAATATCTTTTCAGTAGTAATAATCCATTGTTCAGAAACTAATGGATCAGTTGACCCGCTGAAAGAAGGTGGACGCTGCCTCATGAAGGATTTAACAGAATGTTGATCCTCCTTTTGCTCGTTTGTAAGTCCTTCTTGATTAATATCTTGAGAAAGTTGTGTGAACATGGCTACAAGATTTTTCATTCCATCTCCCATAACATTTGGTTGCTCAGGGGGACAATCATTGCATTGCCCGTCACATTCCGCATTAACACGGTTCCTTTGGGGTCCAGCCATTGACTAAAACCAAGAAGAATAGTGTGAGCAACACTAACTATAATAGGAAAACCACATAATCAAGAATAAAATTTCACACTTAAGGTCTTATCCAAGGTTATTCATGGTCATTTCTAAAACACTAAGATTGTCTTCTATGCTTAGATTTATCCTTAGGGATCTTACTAAGGCTTTCACATCCTAGTTTCCAAAGGTTGACTATACCTTTACTCTGATACAAACTATAACGACCTATACTTTATAGACATTGTTGTTACTTCATAATTGAAGCACACTTATTACAACATATATCAAAACCAGGAAAGGACCGTATAGGTAATGAGTCATTAGAAACTGGGAAACATAAACAACTGGTTCATAAAGCATCTACTAGGCCTCCCATTTATTTCATCATATCTAGAGTCCCTTTTGGCATATCCTACTTAATAACCTTCTTCCTGACCTGGGGAAATAAAACATACAAAATGGTGATCTCAAATTCTCAGTAAGGGTAAACAAAATAAATATCAATCACATCATATACATGAGAACATAACTTTTCGAAATCTTAACCTGCAAAAGAGATCATAATTTCATAACATGGGATAATTCATAATAGAGAAATGTAATCACAATAATCATAACAAAAAACATGAAACTTTGTTTCATACACACATAATCATAGAGAATCATTTCTTATTAGTCAACACTCATTGCCAAGACTATCTTAGTGGACAAAGTCCATTTCTGAACCGAGTTCACTCCCTGTTTCAGTCCTGTTTCACTGAATCGGTTTAACCTGCCGTTCCAGCCATGTCTATCTCATGAGATATAAAATCATTACCCAATTCATTGGAGGGAGATATAGGTCCCACCCATCTCATAATTATACAATTCTTATTTGTGCCACAAAATCAAGAAATCATACATCATTGCATAACCCATGTAATAAAGATGGGAATCTTAAACATCATGCCATCATAACATAATCCATATAAGATAAAAGGACATCATAAAAATAATTCCATCATAACATAATAAAATCAACGTAAAAATAGGGATATAATCAGAACCCTTTATTATCTTAGATGGAAAATAATTTTGATAAAACACTTGAACTCCATTCTTGAGGAAATTATCCTTTCTACTTCAAAAACACTTTTCCTTTCATAACATGTCATAAAATTATAAACTAAAAGAAGATGATTAAAAATAAACTTGAAAACATGTAAAGGAAGATTCTTGTAAATAATGTTTTAAAAATCCATTCATTCCGTATAAGTTAAAAAAACATTCTTCTCGTACTTTTGTCGAAAAGTCAAAAAGTACATCGTACGAAAAACGACATAAGAATCCTTTCATATCTTTTAATAAAAACTCACCAAAGGGTAAAATTGGAATTTAAAAATTTTAGGTGGATCGAAATAATAACACTTTTTTAGAAAACATGGATGTGGATGATAAAATACACCCCATTAAATTCCAAAGTATAAATAATCTTGGATAAAAATGATATTGTGATATTTCCCTTACCTTAGGTCCGATTTGCTTCGTAAGTGTCCGAACCTCCTGTATAATGATTTAAATAATGTTATTGACTTATTCCAGAATCATAATTATTTTTATGATATCATATATGGTCATATTCTTAGCTTCTTATTAGTAATATTTCATTACTACTTGTTATTCAGGTGTTTATTACTTTTTGTTCTTATGCGTGTTTTGTCAAATAAATTCTTATTCTTCTTTTTAGGTTATAGATACCTCATTTCCATAATGTTATTAGTGTAATATATATCATATTCATTCATTCAATTCATTTATATAATCATTATGAAATGAAGATCATGTAGAACGAGTCACATCACATCATGGAGACGGTATTCTGTACGAACGCACGAGCGATGATATCATTCATATGATCGTGGAATTATATTGGAGTGTATGTATACTATTTCAAAATCAATATCACTTTACAATAATCATATATAGTTATTATTTACATCATTATACCCATCCGAGTAAGGTGGTGGTGGAAAATAGATTACACCACGGCGTGGAGACGGTATTCCGTACGTATGCACACGTGGTGATTTCGTTTTCCATAGGATGGATAGATGGTGAAATAGGGTTGTTTCATACTTATAATAACATATAAGTATATGAGTGATACTGATGTTATTACTTCATAATGAAACAACTAAAGAAGAAGAAGTCGAAGAAGAAATAAAGATGAAAGAATCGGTAATGGGCATTACCTCTCCTTTGAAGCGCCTCTTTGAGACCTCCTCTTAGGGAACTAAAATACGTCTTTGAAGAAGACCAGGAACTCTAGGATGTTTCTAGGTAAGTGGAGAGGAGATATTGGCAGGGTTTGGCCGAGCTTGAAGGCTCAATGTGGTGTGAGGAAAAGATGGAGGAGGTGCCCTTTTATAAGGGAGGAGAGGGGCACCTTTGGAAAAACAAAAACTATTATTTTATTATAAAGTCATATTCGGTTTTAAATAACTCCAAATTGATTTATTTAGAAGCTAAGGTGGGGATCGATTTCAATCCTCTCATCCAATATAATTTAGACAAGTTTAGGTTCCTATTTTAACCTTATCATTTAGATTTAACTTTAAGTTAAATAATTTTACTTTCACCGTGTCTTTTTGTGTTCTTACACTCTAAGGATAATAAACTTACATTAACAAGCCAAACGAACCCCAAGATTTTTATCATTAATATTTATAGCCTTATCTAAGTCATTTGGTCGAACCTTCTATTTTTAGGAATAAAATAACCATTCCTAATATAATATTTATTTTAAAAACTATCTTTTGTCAATTTTGACACTATTTAGTAATTGATTTTTGTGAAACTCATAAAAGAATGATTAGTTAGAAAAACGTTAATTAAATCACTAATAACATGTCATATTAACCTAGAAAATTAGTTTAATTCATAAAAAGTCTCAAATTACATTTATTTGGGTATTTATAACATCAATTATGTCAATATTTCATTAATAAGATAATTACTGCATCATCATTGCGTCATAAATAAATTAACTTATATTAAGTCTAAAAATTACAAATAAAATACCATTATGTAGGAACTCTTATTAGATCTCTATGTAATATTTATAATAGAATTTATCATATGTATAAACCTATATTAAAAATGAATTAGTGATTAAACTTTGATTTTAACTATTTTAACCCTTCTTTAAATAAATTAATAATAAATGTCCTAATCTAATCCAAGTGGGCCTAAATGGTCATTTTTTTCCTAAGGTTGTTTATGGTCGAATTAAACTTATCCAATAGAATTAGGACATGTGTTAGGGTAATAATAATAACATTTTCCCCCTTAATTACCCTATTTACTTTTTACCGTGGTAAAAAAAAGTAAAAAGCTACTATTCACCAAAAATTATTTTCATCTCATTGAACCACATTTTACTTACTGACATCAACCGTGTCTTTCGGATTTTTGAAATTCCACTCACAGAAGCGGTAAAATTAAGTTATATGAAAAATTCAGTTTTTTAACTACCACTTAGTGGTTTCACTATTCATCAAAAATGAAAGTTTCCAGAAAAATACCAAAATTTCACACTAGGCTAATTTCGATATTCCGAATCCAAAAAAGAAGTCTGTTTTAAAAAATAAAATTTACCAAATTTCAAAACGTGGTTATTACTATTCATAACGGCTAGTTTTAATAATATTTTAATAGCATATCGTTGTTTAGTGAAACTCGGTATTGTGTACGACGTAAGCTATTGAGGAAGGCTGCGGTTGCGTGTAAAGCAAACCAAGCTAGTGTTCTACATAGTGAAAGATTCCTTTGATGATTTATATAACATAAAAACAAAATATTTCTCATAAAAGTCTCGGGTGTTACATTGATAGTTATGAGAAAATTGTTTGATGTGCCCTAAAAGTCAAAATAAAGATCAACAAATATGAGGGGTATCATAAGGATAGGAAGTGGAATCCGAATCCTAATTCTGGCTGTCTGATGGATATATCCAACAGTGTTAAGAAATTATAGTATGACAATAGCCAAAAGTGCGAAAAGAATCACCCCAGAAATTTCCAGAAGTGGATGAGTAAACGGTTCAGGTGTGGAAGAAAAAGGCACCTGTGCATTAATTTATGACAATAATAACCTGATACTCCGACAGAGGTGAGGAATGGTCCATTCGACCCCCAACGTACTATTTTTTTTACAAATGAAAAGCTTCATGGAACTTTTCGAACCACTTCCCTAAGATTGTCATTTTTTTATGAAACCAACATCCTCCAAGGTAGCCAGGGAAATATTTTTTCCATCACTAATGCTAAAGTAAATCCTGAGAACAAACTGGTGATAGGTATTCTAGTTTTTCATTGAAAAATAGAAAAAATACTTATTTATTTAGGTTATAAAAATTCTTTTATATCCTGAATGTTTAGTAGAACAATCCCAAACACACACAAAATCATGTAAGTAGAGATGTCGGTGATATTGTAAAATGGGAAAATTATTGCATCCCATGAATATAGCTCCTCCCCTATCACAATTTGTGGATTGAAATTCCCAGTGAACCTCGTCACACTCTATCTGGTAAAATTTGATGCTATTATTTTCAAGAATTGGGTTTCTATATAGAGAGCCAATATAAATTTTAGTGAGAGGGAAATCACTCTCCATATAGAGAATTGTCACCCGATTATGTAGAAGTGCAAGGAGGACGATGAATATTCTTTTACACCATCATCTCAAGCATTGATATTACAACCCTATGAGGACACATATATGGAATAGATGATTGAGTATAAGGAAGAAACCATCCTTGAAGACATTCCTATTTTTAGGGAATTTGCTAATGTGTTTTCTACGGAATTTCAAGTTATTCCTCCTAGAGGAGACGTTGAATTCTATATTGATCATACACATGGGGCATTAACAATATCCAAGACTCCATATAATATGAAAATTTTGGAGATTAAGGAGATAAAGAAACAACTACAAGTGAATCTGGAAAAAGGGTTTATATCCCCAAGTACTTCACCATGGGGTGCACCAGTGATCTTCTTCAATAAGAAGGATGGGTCAATGTTCCTTTTCATTTACTAAAATAAGCTCAAAAAACAAGATAAATAACAAGTATCATCTACCATGAATTGATTAATTGTTTGATCAGCTATGTGGATCACAATTCTTCTCTAAGGTGGATCTATGGTTGAGATATTACCATGTAAGGGTGAACAAGGAGGATATCCCCAAGACTACTTTTCGTACAAACTACAGGAATTATGAATTCATAGTAATACCTCTCCGACTCACTAATTCTCCATAAATCATCATGGTCATGATGAATAGAGTATTTAGAGATTACCATGATAAATTTGTGGTAGTCTTTATAAATGATATTCTAATACACTACAAAACCAATAAGGAGCATGAGGAGCATCTAGACACTGTACTAGAGACCTTGCGAAAGGAGAAGCTCTATGAGTAGTAAAAAAGGTGTAAGATATGGTTGAAAGAAGTATCATTATTGGGGAATATCACAACAATAAATGTGATATCTTTGGATCCATCCACGAAAAATGAAATTGCGGGATGGTAGATGCTAACATTTGTGATTGATATCCATAGCTTCCATGCGTTAGCTGGATATTTTGTCCGATTTGGGAGAAATTTATCACCATTTTCAAACTCTCTTACCGAGCTAACTCATAATGGAGTCAAGTTTCCTTGGAATGATGAATGTGACAAGACCTTCATGGAGTTGAAAATGAGGTTTATCACTACACTAGTTCTCGCACTACCCTTGAGTGGAGAAAGATTCATGGTATTTACTGATGCTTCGAAGAAAGCCATGGGTTGTGTGTTTATGAAAATTAAAAAATTCATTTCCTATTCTTAAAGGAAATTGAATTTTCATTAGTATAACTATCCAACACATAATGTGCATTTGGATACAGTAATATTCACTTTAAAAATTTGGCTACATTACCTCTTTGGGGAGATGTGTGAAATACATATGGATCAAAAAACCCTCAGGTATATATTCACATATAACGATTTGAATATGCGCCAATGAAGATGGTTAGATCTTATCGAAAACTGTGACTACTAAATCCATTACTACCCTAGGAAAAAGAAAAGGTGTTGGATGATCTATGTCGAAATAACCCATTGATTCAATCATTTCTGGGATTTTAAGAGGATCCAATCATATTATATTTGATAAAGGTGGAAATGGGAATCAAAAATAGGGGAACATCATCAATCCTTTCACAAATGATTTCTCAATGGTCTATTTTGGAAAGGTTAAAGGATTATCAAAAGGATGATGTGGTAATTCTAGTGAATTGGAAATTATTAGAAAAGGAAAATCCACAAGGTTTATTATTATTAAAGAAGGTATTGTGAGATTTGGGTCAAGACTATTTGTTCCACCAAATTCAGAGTTAAAGAAATAACTTTTGGATGATGCACATAGTTCAAATTTTTTCATTCACCCTGGAAAAAAAGATATATCGAGATCTATGAGAGAGTTATTGGTTGGATAAAATGAATAAGGAGATTGCTGAGTATACAAATAATTGCCTGGTATATCGACAAGTGAAGGTTGAGAAGAATAAGTCTAAGGGGATGATGCAACCATTACCCATACCAACGTGGAAATGGGATAACATCACCATGGAATTTGTAACTGGACATCCAAAGACATCTAAAGAAAACAGTGCTATCTAGGTTTTTGTGGTTCACCTTACAATTATTTCACATGTCATTGAAATTAGGTAGGATTTTTCATTGGATCAACTGGAACGGATATACATTATAAAAGATGTAAAACATCATGGATTATCACCATTTATTTTATCTGATCAATATCCAAGATTAACATCTATATTCTGGAGGAGTCTCCATCATGCTCGGAATACTGATTTGAACTTTAGTATGGATTTTCATCCTCAAACAGATGAATAATCTAATCAGACTATCCTAAAACTTGAGGTTAAGTATATAGAATTCTCAATGGACTTCAACAGAGGATGAGATCAACATTTTTCCCAGGTTGAGTTCTCTTAAAAAAATAGTTTCCACTCATGAATCCAAATGGATCCTAATAAAACACTTCATGGGAAGAGTTTCAGAACGCAGGCATGTTGGTATGATGTCAAGGAGTGAAAACATGTTGGTCCCGAAATGGTCAAATAAATGGTGGAGAAGGTTAAGACTATCCAACAACACATCAAAGCTATATAGATTCAACAAATAAGCTTTACTAATAACCATTGATGAGATCTAGAGTTTGATGTTGGATATATGTTTTTCCTCTGCATATCTCCCTGGAAGATATAGATGAGATTTAGGAATAAGAGTATGCCTAGTATAAGGTACATCGGACCTTTTGAGATCCTTGATCACATTGGAGATGTGGCATATCGACTAGAACTCCCACCGAACCTCTCGCAAGTACATGATATATTTCATGAATCACTCTTGTGGAACTACATACCTGACCCATCGCATGTACATAATCCAGAGTTGGTACCATTATAGAAGGAACTATCTTATGCAGAGAAGATAGTGAAAATATTAGATCCTAGGGAAACTTTTCTACCAAATAAGACAATTCCCCTCGTCAAAGTGTTGTGGAGAAACCACAAGGTTGAAGAAGAAATGTGGGAACCAATGTAAGTGATGAGGAAACATTACCCTCATCTGTTTTAGTATGGGAAGAGGATATTTTGAGGGTGAAATTTATTAAGGGGGGAATTCTATACAGACCCTATATTTTATGAATAAAATTACCTTTATTTTAATCTCGTATTGAAAACACACACACATTATATTATTATTGTGTTTGAATGACCGTTATGTATCATTACCAATGATAATATAGCTATTGAAATCTGATCACATGACTAATAAAAATTTAAGCATTTAAAAAGGATCCTTTCGACACAGACAAAGGAGAAGATAGCCTCGTTTAGTAGACTTGATCCATACGAAGCTCATTTGTCAGAGCATGGAAATAAGGTAGAGTCACTAGGCTTTTCTCTTGACCAATCATAATATGAGCTTCAACAAGTTATGATTGAATATAATAACATATGGGATAATTTCAAGGTGATAGAGTTTACCACTTGAGAGATGTTATCCAAGCCACCTCAAGAGTCTTTCACCATTGCACACCTTACCATTAGGTCTTACACAGGTGTTATAAGGGGTTATGTAATATGGTATTAGTTACTTATTGTGTAATAACTTCTTCTAAATAAATTTCTTACTCCATCAACTCTATTATGAAAATAGTATTTCTAAGAAAGTGAGGAATTTGATAAATTGTATTTTCAGGTAAAATTGGTTCTTTTGATAAATATATACCTTATTAGATTAAACAGTTGGTTTTTATAAATAATATTATAAAAAATATTATAAATGATTATTATATCTGTTCCTCATCCATAAATGATTAGTAATGAGTTCGATAAGAGTTATATTTTTTTACGATAAACAAAAATTGTAATTTTTTTGAATCTATTTTAAGGAATTAATTTTTGAAATAACTAAAATTTTAATAAAAATATTATTATCAATTTAATTTAATGAATAATTAATTATTATATAACTTTTATGAATTCAAGTGAAGTTTTTATCATGTTTTGAAAACTGTTTGGGTCAAAACTTATAAATTTTCTATAAATATCGTTGTTCAATTTAAAAGTGAAAATTCACATATTTAGAAAATTATTTAGATAAAGTGAACATTATTTTTGGAATCATTCTATCAAAATTATCAAAGAGTGATTTATTCATATTTTTTTGAGGCAGACGAATGTGTGGGTAAAAATTAAATACTAAATAAATATATATTGTGTTTTATGACATAATAATGACCCAATAGTGATGTAATAAAATACTATAAAAGGGATATTCAGACAATAATTTTTTTTAACATTAAAATATTTTTATTTAAGATTTGTTTGATTAATTGTATAATTCCTTAGTGGAGAATCCAAGACTTCTGAAATATTTTAACATTTTATAATGACTTCCTTGAGAGTTTGACTCCTCCACATAAACAGGCCTAATATTTTAATTTGTTCAGACCATGGACTTATAAAATATTTAATACCACTTTCCATTGTAAGAAATCATTGGAAAAAACTATGGGATGGTTTGTGTTTTGAATTAGTTTATTGTGTAGCGTCCAAAACCTAAATAATAAAGATTTCCCACTCTTTCCTATATAAACCCACCCAATCTCCCATTCAGCTTCACTCAAACCTTTTATAGGATGACCAACTTCTTCCACATACTACCTATAGTCTACCCAAGGCATCCCCATTCTCCCAAGAATTCTCTCTCAAGCCTTTGGGATCACAGTTCTATGTAAGGGATCCTCACTTTCTTCTCCTCCTTTCAAATTCTGGCATCTTATTCGAATGTAGTTATTGTAATTTTGAATGGTTATAATATCATTGTTTTATAATAATTCTATTTCTTCCCATTTTATGTTTATTTATTGATGTATTATTTATCCTCCCCCATTTTGGCCCTTACCTAAGCTCTTACAGTGCCAAATTTTTTGTAAGGGATCTTCCACCCTCCTCTTTTACCAAGCATTGTTTTCATGTTATGTATTTTAATTTATTTTATTACTATGTTGGGATATCTTATTAAATTTCATACCCACATCCTATTTCATTCATAAATAATGATAACCCTTTCACTCCCATTTATCTCTCTTATAACACTTATGTACTCTCATTACCATGCCGAAGTTTCGTAAGGGATTCCTTCCTTCCCCATTTTTATCCACGTTTATTTTTCGTAATACATTTTTAATTTCAATTAAAAAAATTTGGGTATGATTTTTCACATACCCATAATTCCATCCTTATTTTTGAATTATGATATGCCACTTTCTCTCTCATTAATTCCTTCTATGTACACTCGTTACCATGCAGAAATCTCATAAGGGATTTCTCTCTTCTTATTTCCATTCAAGTATTTCTCCCATATTATGCATCTAAATTCCATTTAATATGTAGGAAAATTATTTTATAGTCTTCCCTTACATTCCATTTAATTTATATTTGATTATATTCCCATTTATCTCTCATCGTCCATTTTTTTGAATTTTTATGTCACACTGTTTGGGTGCCAAATTTGCACCACGGTTTTCCAACCCAAAATCATCGTGTAGTGAATACCATACCCATTTCCATATCAATGGTATTCAAATTTTTTAGTATAGACTTATTTAATTGTACATATATTTATATATTCCACATTCCTTAATCATCGAAAAACTTAAGATGTTGAATGTTTCAACGTTATATGATCCATGTGGCACACTTTTGAATGAAATGAAAATGATTTGAATGGTTCCCCCTTATAGTGCTCCAATAAATTCGGTAATCTATATTATAATGATACACCATGTGAAATGATGGTTTACTCATGAAAATATATGTGAAATTAGTGTTTACTCACACTAATCCATGCACAATTAAGGTTTACTCAGGAAAATCCATGTGCAATGATGGTTAACTCATGATAATTCATGTGAAATGAGGGTTTAATCATGACAATCCATGTGTAATGAGCCTTGGATCATGATAATATCATGTTTTATGCAATTGAAACATTTACATGTTATGATAGTCATGCTATATCATGTATTTATGTTCATTTTTCTCTTATGCACCATTGATATACCGATTTCTTAATATGTATTGTATTCTTCATATTATGCCTTGATTAATCCCTTACCGGGTTTTATATTTTACCATTTTCTTATGAATGTCATCAGGTTACCCCATGTAATTCTATGTATGAGGGAATGTTGTTCTCATGTAAAAGAAGTTTTCAACAAGGATGTAGTATTTTATGTCTGAAGTTTTCATGTAATGTTCCTCATTTCCCTAGTCACTATATCTCTCGATCCTCAGATTTGGGTTTAGTGAAAATTTATATAATAAAGAATTTTTAAATATGTAATAAAGACTAGGGTTGTTGTCGTGAATTTTTCTAATCATATCCCCAATGTGTGTCAAACCAGGTGCATAATAAGTGACCATTAATAGTGCACCAATATGATGACCGAGATATACCCGACCAACTCTTTTCATGGTTATTACCCCTAGATGAATCTCATCAAAAACCATTTCCAATTTTAGTATATAGATATGGATGTATTTTCTAAAAAACCACTTTCTCAATAATTAATCAATGTTTATGTATATGTCTCATATATATAGACACATGCATTAGGATCTCACTAAATATTTATATTCCTAATCACCAAAAATTATTAAACCTTTACTCATATACTAACTATAGAAACCAAAAACTTTTACACATATTATTTGATTAGTTGTA
This sequence comes from Viscum album, assembly GCA_963277665.1. Classification (NCBI taxonomy): domain Eukaryota; kingdom Viridiplantae; phylum Streptophyta; class Magnoliopsida; order Santalales; family Viscaceae; genus Viscum; species Viscum album. The sequence continues at coordinate 73,113,361 of OY728163.1, read as the reverse complement.
TCATAATCATCCATTAAATAAAATAAAATGATCGAATTTCCTAGTGTATTCGGAAGACTATGTTCATAATAAAGAAATTTAAAAATAAAATAAATCAACATTATTTTAATATTTATAATGTGACACTAAATACCCATTATCTCCTAATACACCATAAGATAACATGGTTAATAGATATAATAAATGGGTGAGTCAAAAATCCATGTATGGTAAAACATGATAATGGATTATAATATTTGAGTTAAATGACATAAAATGATATCATAAAAGATAAGGATCTCGAATAATCACATGGGAGAATAATAAGATAAACATGGTATCCGGTGATCATATAATCACCAGAAAGTGGTAGAAATGTAAAATATGAAATAAGAGTAAGTCAAGGCTAATTTCCAGGATAACATATTATGGTGGATGGAGTCCCATCATGGATTATGATCAACCCTGAATCCCATTCATAACATCTCATGAGACAAAAACATTACCCAATATATTGGATTATTTTCCCGAAATAACCATTATATAATTCAAATTATTACATGTTTTAAAAAAGTAAATCTACCATAATTCATAGACAAAATAATTACCCATGTAAATAAATGGGTTGGACAGTCTTTCCTCATATCATAATCAAGATAGTTTTCATAAAGAAGGAATTTGAGAAATGAACATAAAGAATGTATTAAAAGATAAAAGTAAGGGATAATTAGATTCGTATATATTTTAGAGGAATATATATATATATATATATAATTTGTAATCCATCCATTACATTAAATATGGATAGAATATGATATATATAGGGAAAGGTCATAACCTAATGAAAAATTGTGGTTTTTAGGAATCCCTTATCACATGTTCTAGAATCATTCTGTGCTCTCACATAACATCATTGATAATAAAATTAGATTCATTAATTGCTTCATTTATAACCTATTCCATATATATTTTTTAAAATATATTTTCATTATGCTCATTTATAACTTTATCTTGGAGATATGAGTTTTAATTTAACTATTCTGAGTGAATTCATTTATTGGTTCGAAGGACAGATCCCACATCGATAATTATTGATGTTCTTGTGAAATAGGACTAAAACACTATAGGTGATATGAAATGTTATTAATGAACTTATATAAATTAAAATCTCCCCAATTATCAATGTGAGTTCTCACATAGGAGACAATCCTTGAATATAATTGTTAACGTTACCTGATATATTCATTTATGTAGTTTCACTATCTTTCATAAACTATATTTTTTTTAATTATTATTATAGTGATATATTAATTACGTAAAATTTAATATGTTACAATATAAATATTATAACGTTATTTAATAATAATAATAGTTTTATAACCAACCATGAGGGTGGTGGAGGAAAACAAACTGTGTTGTTTATGGAACAAATCATATTACAAACAACACATTCAAGTTAGAAAAATAATAATTGATGGTTTAAGATAGATATTACACCATAACAATAACATCTAATTATACTTATTATACTAATGTAACTATGATTATGTGTATGGGGATTACTTGCAGTGGTTGAAGTATAATAACATTAAATGAGATTAGTCAAAAATATTACCTCTTCCTTTAGTCCCCTCCGCTTCAGCTACCCACTAAGGCACATTGAAATGGTATTTGGATGAGGCCAATAGAACTATAATGTGGTGAAGAGTTTTGGATAGATATATGGGCATAAATTTGAAAGGATTCAAGGCTAATAATTTGTGGGGATAAGAGGGGTTGATGGTTGGTATTTGTAAGTGGATGAGAGTGGTGTTTTTGAATATTACATTCATTAGTTTAATATTTTAGCTCAATAATATAAATTTTATAGATAATTTTTAAAATATATAGTCAATGGTGCTTGTGAGTTCAAAATAATGGGTTCTTACCTCATCCAAGAATCAAAAATTCATATATGTATCTTATAATATTATATACTAGATTTTACCATATTTCACTATTGAAAAAATAAAACTATTTTAGAAAATTAAAAAATGATAAACATTCCCATTTTTAAAAATCTAGATTCCAAAAATGAAATCAATTTTATTAAAATAATGGTCTAAATATGAAAATATTAATTTTGTAATAAAATGATCATTTATTTGACAGATATTAATTTTAATATTATGTTCAGTATTCTGGACCATTTAAAAATTATTTATGCTCTCATAAAATTATCTATTCATGATAAAAAGAAACATTTTAATAGATAAATCTGTTATATAAAAATAAATTTTCATTACATTATTATATTTAACTTAATATTTAAACTGAAACATTTATTTTTTAAAAATACAAACACTAAATTTATCATTTTCTAAATGATTTTATCCTTTTACCATGGTTTAAATATATCATATTTTCTTTATATTTAGTTCCTAAACAATATTTTTTACTTAAATAGGTGAGGATACTATTCCAATGGTTAGGATAATTTTCCTAAATGTAATATTTGTAATGGTCATATGTGTTCCCATATTTCTATAAATACCTCACATATCATTCATTCCTCATTTATGTCTACTTTAACTCAAGGTTATACATACATTAATTTTCAAGATTAATATTACATTTCTAATATTTTTCATTAATTATATAGAATTATATTTGTACAATTATATTAGTGGATCAACGAGAAGAAAATTCTAACATTTTAGTTATCTTATTTTCTATTTTTATAGCTCTATAATATTCCCAATTATTAAGGACATTTTTATTCTTTAAATGTAATATTTATATTAATATAATAAAATTTGGTTGGTTTTACCATGTGGTACATGTGCATTATCCTACATTACTTAATATGAAACAATTATATGAAGGGAAATTCTGTTGATAGAATTCTGGGTCGTTACAACTCTTTATAGTGGGTATAATATCTCCACAATATCCTTAGAGACCCTAGCTACTAGTAAAGAGCCTATTATATATGGTGATATGCACTTGAGACCATGTGGCATACCAGACCAGATCAGCAGTTTAGTGGCTTCTATGGTGGGGAAATACATAATGGTATCATATGTGTTTTTCTTTTTTCTTACACTTTTTTAATGGATGACAATAGAGAAGAAGTGTGTTATAACTTGGTATTGAGCTCTTTAATATGAGTGATCAACCCATTCATGTGGTAAAAATTATGAATTTAGGGATGGGACAGGTTGTTGTTGGAATTCATTATTATAATAACATTTTATATTCACCTTAGGTGAGAAACTCAATCTATTATATTATTATTTAAGGGATTCTAGCACAGATCTGAGTATGGAAAGATAGGATTTGTGAGTGCATAAATTAGGATAGGCCCATAGGGTTTTTTATATCATCCACAATATAACTATGATTGATATTTCAATTTCCAATGATTTATCTCACCCTATGATATTACATATCTGGAATATATCATCCTATGGTTTAAAAATATTTAATCATAAAAGGGGTTTGGTTATTTAATTTGTCGATAATGTTTTATATGGTGTTTTAAATATAAGGCTATGGATAAATATTAATTAACTGATTCCTATGTTTATTTCTTGGTATATAGGATTATATAAATGGATTAGTTATGATATGGATTAATTAATGGTCTAATAATATACCTATAAGATTCTTCCCACATTCCATTGGAATGGAAATTTATTTAATCAATCCATGTGAATTGGTGGAAAATTTTGATGATCACTAGAAATGCTGAATGTAAATCTTGTAATTAAAGGAATTTGATTAATATTAAATTATGAACATTATGGATGTTTTTAAATGTGAATCACTTTGGGATTTAAATTAATTGGAAAATAATGGGTTTATTAAATAAAATATTTATAAACAACTTATCAGGAAAATTCTCTTAAAAACTGGTAATGGAATTATATCATACCGAACATGTGGAATTAAATTTTTAAATTGATAATTTATTAATAGGATAAATTTATAATGTGATGAACATTAAATGGATGAGGTCATTAAAAGGATTGGGGTTCTTGTATTGACCTAGTGTAGGGGTAGTGGGGGCTGCTATGAGATCATGAGTTATGAGGTTCTTGTGTTATGTGTTGAGATAGACTATATCGGGGTTCTTTGACCATGTATTTGATGTAATAACCCTATTAAGAGTGGTGGAAATAAAAAAATAAAGTAATATTATGAAAACACTATGATGTGTAATAATGGATTGATACCCTTATGACTAATGTCGAGCCCAAGAGTGGGTGTGGAATATTGGGTTTGCGTCAATGTATGGGGCCTTGAGATGGATTCATGGAATGTTGTATGTAATGTGACACTATGTAGTGACTGCTTCATCCCATGAGAAGTGGATTTAGTGAGTCCATGAATGATAAACTATGTGTGAGGACCTTGGGATTTTTCTAAGATAACTCGGGATGTATAGCAAGTCCTTTAATATAAATGTATGAGGGTAAACTATGAGAGGGTTAACTAATTTTACAGGAGACTTCAAGGTGTAAGGATTTTTGTAGATACATAGGCTTATGGTATTTGAATGTATTCAGTATTTCTATGTATTATATAAATTTACGGTTGAAAACACAGAGTTCTAGTGACATGTATATAGGCCAATTTCAAAGGGAATGATCAGTTCAATTCTTGAACCTATATTATGGTTGAACTTTCAGTTTGCAGTTGAGGAATATGAAAATGGTTTTGAATTTTTTTTTAAAAAGACATGGGATGGTGGTGGTCATAATATTGTCCTTGATACGTGTGGGGTGTCTAACCTACTATAAGATTGAATCGTGAATGTATCTAGTTAGTAAATGATATATGACCTGATCTTGAGTTTTATCCTTGTTAGGAATTTGATCATAGGTTGGGTGATGATCAATTCATGAATAATGAGTTAGGCTCTATAAGATAGAAATTTTAGGGAATCTGACCCATAGGTATTAATGAGATGATTTGATATGAGAGTGAATACCCATTTCTCACATGTAATTGTGGTGATTCATGGGGTCTCGATAAGTTTTTTTGAGTTACAACTGAGTGTATGACATGTGTAATGTGATTCCATGGATGGTTTTATATTTGAAATAACCCGAGGTTCGAGTGGTCTTTAACAATTTTTGGGGTATAGGGTTAGATAAGTTGAATTCAAAGCCTTATTGAGTTAGGGGTATGCTTTCAGTCTTTTGGTTGGAGCAGGGTTAGACACTTTCAGTTTTGGAATGATTCCTTTTGAAAGGAAGTTGTTTATTGGACCATGGCATAAGTTAAGTGCTTAGATTGTAAAAGGAGTAATAAGGGTATAATAGGTTATGTAAATATGAACTATGTATTATCATAGTTATTAATTTATGTGGGAAAGTCTATTTTACATTCATTATGAACCAGGAAGTGTGAGTGATTCCAGGTGGTTGAGTAGTGCATGTTTCCTCACCCAATTTTATTTGCGGGATCAAGGGAGTGTGAACTAGTTAACGCAGTTCCAACTATGTTTTGGTTTAGTTAATGGCTATGTACAAGCTTAGAGATTTGGAACATGACAAGGATTTTTGGGAATAACTACTCTAATTTTTTAGAAAATGAATGAAATCCCAGTTGAGAGGGGAGGAATTAATTTAGACAAAAAATGTTGTGACGAGGTTGATTCGAGACATCCATCCTAGTTGGGTTTTGATAGGAAGGTGAACATGCCTCAGAAGTAGCAACATTGTTGTACTAAAAATATTATTTGTTGGGATCAGTACACAAGGTGAAGTATTTGGAATGAAATATGGTAGGGAATGACCATCGAAATTTGATGGTGTGATGCACACTTTGAACAAGTTTCAAGTAGTTATATGGATGGGGTTTCATGGGATTTAAGTGGTTGGTGTTCTATGGTTAGTGAAACACTCCAAAGTGATTGAGTTAGTCCATGTCCAACTATTATATTCAATTTCAAACAAGTTTTTGGATTTTAATATTATCTGTTGACGAAGTGAAATGATGATAAGGGAAATCCTTTGGAAGAGGGAGTCATGCCAATTATGGAATAGTTAAACTCATGCTTAAAGGGTTTTTGATGTGCGAGAATGTTTTTTAAACAATCTTGATGAAACGATATTTCACTTACCATATAGTTTTGATTTAATATATATTCTTTGGGTAAATCAATTTTCACGTTATTAAGTTATTATTGTGGGAGTATGAGTGGTCATTTAAGACATAATGTGGTGATACAATCTTGTTTTAGTATGGTGGCACACTAGTGCTCAGGTTGGATCATGGTTAATAGTTTTAGTCGATTGTTCATTCACCATGTAATCAAATCATGGGTAAATTAAAGCACAGTGTGATAGGATGAGTATATTCCTATGGTGATAAATCTAATGTGATCTTGTAATTTAAAGGCTTTTCGATAATAGAAGCTAAGTTTCTTTCAAGTAAGTTGTCCATAAGAGGCCCAAATATTGATCTTATGAGTGTTTGGATGCGGTGAGTTTACCAACATATTGATAATGTCTTATTATATACAATGAAAGTTTCTATATTTCTATAACAATTTTTAGGAATATCCAACATGTCCATGTTGTTCTCAGATGTTGGAGAACCATCTATTTTGTTCTAAATTGTTGAATTAATGATGAAAACCAATGTCAGATTGGAATTCTCAAGATGATTGGGCATGGCATATTCAATATTTCACTAGGTCAATTGATAAAGAGAAATATTGTGTTTTGGAATGCAATTTTTTTTCATTTGGTGGTACCCTACAATATAGATTAATTTTCTAATTTCTATCCCATGGTGGGGAGTACCATAGGCCCAATGAATAATGCATGAAAATGAAATTGTTTCTTTGGATATATGGGTCTGAATGACCACCATATTTGTTCTTTAGTTTTGATTCATATTAATAGCTTAGTTATTGATAATAGAGTGTTTTGTTCGTGGGTACATCACCTGGGATGTGTGTTGGTTTGTCATGAGTAGAAAGACGCTATTTGGGAATAATTAAGAATCTAATGTAGATCAGGTGATACATTAGAGTTTCCTCCAAGACTTATCAGGGATTAGAAGTGTTATGGTGTAATTTTTTTAATGCCATTACTCGTACATGCATTCTATGTTTTGTGTAGGAATTTGGAATTTTTTTTTTTGGATGATCTAACTCTAGAACCATTAATTATGGAAGTGTTTTGATATGATATATACCTAAAATAGGTGGTTATGGAATTTATATGATGCATAAAGTATTGTCAGTGGAGTCCTAGGAGTGAACTATGGCCTCAGGGAAGTATAAGAGACAACAAGATGCTATTGTAGTCACATCAGCTAGTGTATACATGTTCACCTACTAGTCAGTGGAAAACCTTGGACAAATCGATGATCTTTTGGGAAATTTTTATTAAATAGTGGAAAAGGATTCCCCCTTTAACTTAACAGATCCCCACCAAAAATTCACTTTCATTTCACCCAGTAGTAGCACCCAATACATCCATTTATTTCCCTACTTATTCAGGATGGGTATATTTGATTCCATATATGATCGAATCACTATGAAAAAACTTGGATAGCTATAGGTATGTCTGTTACTCCTCCAATATATGTTTTTTCTTTCAATATCGTGTGGCGTTCCTCTATTTTTACCTAATATACCCTATTTTTAGTATCTTTTTCTACATTACCATTATCTCATGATTCAATCCAAAATGTTTTCTAACACCACATGGGTGGGGTTCACTGATAAAGTGTTAGGTGGACCTAAAAGCTAACCCATGACCTTTCCATTTTTTGAGTGTATACATATTGCAGTCAAGATTGGAATTTTGTTCCCTGAATTTGTTTAATTTAAATGATTTAAATTGAATTAATCATAGTTTAATACCCCTTTTAAATATCTTTAAACCATATAATATAGTATTTCTTTAATAGATAACAATGGTTGTATTTAACCATGAATTTGATTGGGGTAAGTAATGGTTGTCATTTTCTACGTGATAACAAAGAAGCTATAATTGGTATCAATGGTTGTGAAATAAAATTTCAAATCCATAAATAGTTTGAGTATGGGATAAAATTTTAATTGGACCTACTAGGTTATGAGAATTGGGTGTAAAATGGTATTAGCATTTTAAATGATTTGAATGGAATTATGTGCGCTGTTTGTAAAAATCAGGAATTTGGTATGAATTGGATTTTATGAATGGAAAATGGAAATATGGGATAACCTTGTTCTAGAGTAAAATGATTAACTATGTTTAGGAACTGGGTGTTCAATTTTTTAAAGTGAGTTTCTGAATTTTTTATTTTTAAATGATAGTGTTGATTAAATAGAGTACTAGTAGGAAAACTATGAGAAATTTAACATTATAACTTGTGAACGAAATCCAATTAAATCATGTTTTGGAAACAAAATTAGTCTTTTATGATATGGATAGTGTTATGGTTTAATTTTATGATCTATTACAATGGTTTTGGTAATTCTTAAATGAGTTTTCTATTTAAATAATTGAAATAGATGAACTTCCTTGGGTTTGATCCCTTGGATTTATCTCTAGATATGAAATGGGTTGATTTCCTTGAGTGAGAATGGATTCTATTAGATGACTCACTCACATTCCAGGGTAGGATTCCTTATTGGATCCAAGGATGTAAAAATACAAGGAATTTCATGCGCTACAATAGATTCCTCACCTATTCAACATTGGGAATTCCTTGAAGAGGATCCATATTTGATTTAGGAAATTTATATTGTATTTAATTTATTTAATTATTCTTGTTTTTTCCCATGGGGTGACCTTGTTAATTTCATGGGAATAGATCCTTGTATTTATTTTGATTACTTGATATATGATAATAGGGGCATGTTCTGAATTTCTGGTCAAGCCAGATACTCTAAAATATTTTGAATCATTGTTAATTGGTTTCAATTTAGATAATTCCAAGGTTTTATTCCTCAGAGTCACATTTATTGCCTATTAATGAATTCCATGGATGAATTCTATGGTTTTAGGATTACATGGTTATATGGGAATGCCTTATGGAACATGTTTGATCCAGAAATATCAAGATACCAGAAGAAGATAATCTTATCGGAAGAAAGAAAGTGTTGAAATAATCCCAAAAGAAGATTAAAATAGAAAACTAAGAGGGGGGAGCCACAGAGGTTGGATTGATCCCATGAAGAACATGTATCTTCACACACCCCCTCTATTAATTTCATTTCATAGCTCCTTGATGTACCATATGAAGAAAATATTTCCTTTGAGGAGGCTATATCGCCGACACTCGTGAACGAAACCAAATTCTTCTATAGGGGTGTGGGGTAATTCATGACATTATGATCAACCATCCCCTATGAAAGAAATTTTTCACAAGATGGGTAGGTACTACCAGTACCCACAAATGAAAGAAAATCATTGACAAGGCTGAGTGGTGATTTCATCCCCCAAGAATGGCTTCCCCCACAAACAAAATCATTCCTGGTTCGAGGTATCCAATAGGGCCCCGACAAAAGAATTTCAATAACCCATTATGGAAGACCGACCACACTAGTATCTATTCAATCCATTCATCTATAAAATGACCTCATGGGGGATGAGAATTTGGGATTAAACATGGAATAAAAATTGAGTGAAATGAAGAGATAGCTGGAGGAAATCCCAGATGAGAGCCAATTCATTGATATTTTTTTCCCGACATGTAAAAACCCAACACATTGAATTAAGGGTAAACTAAAAGAACCTCTGAAGGTCAATCAACATAAAAATTATTTTGGAATCTATTTCATAGGGTATAAATGGATGAACCCTTTGTAGTCATGCTGCCCTCATAGTAAAACATTTTGTGGGCGGAACGCTACCCCGTGTTGCCAAAGGCTACATGGGAGGAACATAGCCCCATGTGGAAAAATTATACATGGGAGGAACCTTTCATCATGTAGCAATACGATATGTGTGTATACCCCTCGTCTGCATAGAACCACACAACATGGATGGTACCCTCAACTGCATTGCAACATGGTATGTAGAGGGAACCAAATCCCACATAAGAACATGTTATTTGGAATGGGTCCTCTTAAGGTGTTCTATGATCCATCTCCCATCACTCCCTACTACAATCTCATCATCTCCCATATTGGCCCCTCCGTAAACTATTCTAACGGAATTAGGTGAAGGCCACTTCTAAAGCCACCAGACATGTATTATCTGATCATTGGGAACATCAGCATGCCCTTCGAGTCTTTATTCCCATGGTAAGTGGAGTCACGTGTGTATCATCCTCACCAAGGGGGGCCCTTAGAATGTCATCAAGTCTATATTCCCATAGTAGTAATAGTTTCATACCTTGTAGGTTCTCATGTTAACCACTATATTCTAGGTATTTTGGGGAACCATTGGACATTCCAATTGATGATGGAAGATGCCAATCACTCCTCCATCTCTTGAGGACCAAGAGGGAATCCCCATAGATTATACCCCTAGCATTTCTTGCCAGAGGCTTCACCCTTTCATATCTTATAAAAATACCAAGTCATATCCAGACAGATCAAAAAATTTGAATATCCTTATTACAAAAATAAAAGCACACATGAGAATATTCAAATCCATATCTCTCTCCCTTTTGGCTCTAATATCTCGCCCACTAGTGGATGGGGTGGATTGTTTGATATTCAGATATACTGATTCCTCTTATTTTTCACGCTAAGCATGACTCATGTGGTCTGGAGGTTAGTGGTTATCATGACATAAAAACTATCCCAAAACATCAAATGGGATGCCTCCATGTGTTATCCCCAATCACATCTTCATCGAGTCTTCTACATAAATTTAATCCCCATCATACATTGAAATGGGAACCTTCAATGCATAAGCCCCAACCACATGGTCATCCACTGAGTGTAATCCCAAACCATATACACTCAATCAGTCCTCCTATAAGCTATATGACCAAAACTTGTGCCTCATCCTTTAAATGAACATATTCCCAATGAAGCAACACCTCATGGGAATTCTTATTCATGTAATATGCAATGCAATAATTTTCCATAAAATGTGGCTCCTTAATAGGTGTGAGACACAAACTTACCAAAAAATGTGGTATTTGATTTCCAACTAAGTGGGATATGTAGGAAGCCTCACTAATGTCCAAACCCAACACCCAAATTCATAATAATGTTCTTCGAGCACATTCCCAATAGGGTCCAACCCACCCAGGAGACCACATCTCTTCCAGGTCCCATGAGCTACCTCGACATATGTCCCACACCAAACATTGACTAGGAACCCTCCACCTAGATGTTCTTTTTTACATGAAGTTAAAATGCATGGTTCGGTCCTTATCAAATGACATTAAAAGGTGATATGTCATGTTTTGTGGTACCAAACTTTGTGGGTTCTGATTCATATTATGAGGATACATAGGAATACTATTTTATTAGTTCAATAATAATATTAAGAGAACTTTGGTCTTTCTGGTTGTTAGTAAACACTATATCACCTCACCACATGGGTTAAAACCATTGTCACCATACTAAATGACTAAAGAATCTATAATCCTTGTACAAAAGGTTACCATTAATAGAGAACCTAGGATACAAATAGATGGTTCTAGGCCCTTGATTATTCAAAATGAATCATTAATTTAGGGTAATCCCTATATACATACATTGGAATGACAAAATGATTCAAAAAATTTCATAAATATATAAGAGAGTCCCGATTTAGGAAACATTTCCCCCCAAAGGGTGTGATGAGTCTGACATCCCAACCTCTTGAACAATGTGAGTTCTTAAGTGTCATTGGAAAATTTACCCAATGAATTCCCATCTTTGGAATGTAAGTCCATGAGTATTTTCGGATTTGAGATTTATTGGGTATTTCTAGATACATGAACAAAACCCATTGTAGATCATTTAGAAGTAGTAACCCGACATAAATGATTGTACAAAGCTCAACCCCCAACAATCGGCAGTTGGGTTCCACATATATTTCACCAGAAACTAAATGGTGATCTCAACGTGAATGCTTAACCATGTTGGTAGAGTTACCACATGTCAGGCCATTTTTATTCCAAAAGGTAATGAAGACAAATGATATCGTTAATTATGCATGTAGTAGTGAGATGATACATTGAAGAGGTTTTTTATTTTTATTTTTGACATATATTGTGGGATATATTTACTAGAAATCTATTCAATTCAATGGAATCTCACCAGTTCCTGTGAACATGCTCATTAGCCACTGCATCGAATGGTTACTCTATGAAATAGAGGATGGAATTACCCACAAAAAAAATATTCAACGCTAGTTTTTGAATTCATTGGTTAGGTAGTTCCACCATAATGGTACTCTCGTTACCGTAGAGGCAGCCTCATAGGCCCTTTAGTCAGTTAATCCCTACTAGTTGTCTAAATAGTCGTGGTTGGTAGTCCATAACCAGACGAATCCAATAGCCATATCAATCCATTTCGTGATCCTGACCCTATAATGTGATATTGAGTTCCTCCATTACCTTAGAGAGGCTTATTAAGTATTCCCCAAAAACATTATCTCAGTAGCATAGGGGTCCAACCCATGGGACCTTATTAGTACATGTAACTAACAACATCATGCAACTCATTATGCTCACCAGGTTGAGGATACCACTCTCCAATCCCCAACAGATATTAAATGGACTAGATCCCCAGGACATATCTCTTAGAGAGACATTCAAATAATTAGGAACATGCCATGTTTGTTATTCCAACCGAAGAATCCCACAAAGTAAATAATACAAAAATCATAAAGAAGATGTATATTCCTACTCATCCTCATAAAGTATTTATCCTAAATACAACCAAAAATTATAGTCAGACACATACCCTTTCCAATGTACATGAAGCATGCTATGAAAATACGACATTAAAAAAGGAGACACAAATCCATTCTTGTAAATATGAAGCATTTCAGTAAAATATGATTCCAAACCAGGAGACAAAAAATATTCATGATCACTCTTATGAAGTTCTCTAATCAAATACAGTATAAAACTATAGGAAAATAAAAATTACTGCGCATTTATGTCATGAACATCATGGAAATAGGGTGGAAAATTTCAACAATACACAAATTATTGTTGATTCATATCAATAACCTTAGCCATATACATCAGAAAAGACGCATATGAAAATCCCTTATCACTAATATGATACACACAATGAAAATAAAACATAAAATATATAATATAAGATGAAAATTCCTACATATTCGTATCAATATCATCAGTTAGATATAGTGAAAAACGGGCAGTAGAAAATATCTTATTGCCAATATGAATCCCACTATGAAAATATGATGATACCTTAATATAAACATATGAAACATACTATGGATATATATTAAGGTATTTAGTCAAATATGTCTTCAAATGAGAAGAATAAAATCCATACCCTACAATAAGAATCTCTCTATAAAAATACAATGGAAAATAAATTCATGCAGATGAAAATTTCAGCTGATGCCTATCTAGATTGTTAGTAAAATATAATGGAAATTTGAGAATACTGTTGGCATATCATATATTAAAATCAGGTTTGAATTTGAACCTCTTCCCCTACCAATTATAACTTTCAATAACTACTGAAAGGAAATGGAGGAAAGGAATGGGAACATATTCTTGATTCGACACTAGAATGGGAGTATATTCTCATTCCTACCAAGGACGTTTCAAAACACATTATATAAAATGTTGGAGGATTAGATATCAATCCCTGATCATATCCTATAGACATAAACATATATTATCACATCTTTGAAAATTGCAAGTAGTCTATCCCACAACACCGCCTCCTCGCATGCAGTGGCTCATTCACACAGTAGGATGGTCACTCAGGAGAAGACATTCATCCTTGTTTTCAACTATAAGGGTCAAAAATAATAATACATGATAAATGGACAGAAGATTGGTTGAAAATACCCATTCCAAAAGGGGGACATGGGTCCAAATCGTTGGATACTATAGGGTTGGAATATAATCATTCTTGTATTCTAGAAGATTACCAACATATCACAAATACTCTATGGGACCCACAAAAATAGGCACACATATATGAAGGACATCACCATTTGCAAGTGGATATTGTTTCCCACAAGAGATTTACTAAAAGAATATTTCACCAATGGAAGTTAGAAAATGAGGAGTAGACTCATGAACCTGCTCTGTCGGAAGCTGGCGTTGATGGGGACATCATATATCTGTTAATGGTGGCTCAGAGTCTTGATGAACCATTTAAAAAATTATGGGAATGGAAGTATCAATGGTGAAGTTTTACCTTACTTCATTGTTTCCACCAGCTCTGGAGATCCTCCCTATAGCACACACCATGAATGATTCCTCCACAGACACCATCAGATCGATCAAGAGATTTTTCCTTTTGACGAGCATCATGGTATACCTCTTTATGTCCAGATGATCAGACAGTTAAAAGTTCTTCCCCTTTCTATTGTCCTCCCTGAAGGCCCTCTCCAAGGTATACACTGCATAAATTCTCCCTATAAACTGACATCAGTCTATGATGGTCTTCCCCACCATAATTACATTCACTATGAAGTTACTCCCCGTAGTGACCCCTTATTTCATAGTGAAGGTCATCCTCTTATTGTTGTCCACCCTTAAGGTCCTTCCCATGGTATACACTATAGAAACTCTCCATGTAGTTACACATCGAGCAATGATGTTAGTACTCACTATAATGGAATTCTTTGTGATGTTCATCCCAGTAGTGACATCATATTTTAGAAAGAAAATCATCCATTACAATCATCCACCATAATGTTCCTCCCTATGTTATATGATTCGTTAATTCTCCCTATAGATTATTATAAAGCAATTATGGTAGTCCTTTCTATTATGGAACTCGCTGTGAAGTTCCTCCCTGAAATGAAACCTAATTTTAATAAGAATGTCCTCCCCTTACAATAGTCCTCCATAAATTCCATCCATAGGGAATATGATTAAAACATTCCCCATATAGTCGGACATCGAGATATGATGGTAGTACTCACCATAATGGTATTCACATCAAATTTCATCCCCATAATGACACCTTATTTCAGCAGGAAGGTCCTCCTCTTGATGTTGTCCGCCCTTAAGGTCCTCCTCAGGATATAAGCTGAAGAAATTCTCCCTACAGTTGTATATTAATCTATTATGGTAGTCCACTCTATGTTAGTACCCACTATGAAGGACCTCCCCATAGTAGCATTTCATGCTGGAAGGAAGGCCCTACCCTTGCTAAGTAAAATACAATAAATCACTTGTACTATGAGGGTCATGGAATGGTGGGTCCATCATGTTATAAAACCTATCAATGAAAAATGACATCATTTCTCATCCGAGAGATGGTTCTAGAAAATTATCATTTCCTGATCCACCCTCAGACTGTTCCCATACCAATGAGACCCCTAATAGGAACATCCTTGTGAACAAAATAGGCAAGAAACACCTATGATGGGCTGATCAAGTAAAAAGTATCTGTAATACTAATAAAAGGAAGCATTTCTCAAGATAATAAAATTGTCTAGGGATGGCATAACCATTCTATTTTGGATATAAGACACTTTTATGTTTTATATTTCAAAGGAATTGTCAAAAGAATGAATACACAAAATCCATCAGAATCTCTACAAGACTCTATTCTTACTGAAAGAAAAATTATTTCCCTACAAAGGGTATATATACCTTGTTAAAATATTGGGAGTCTTTGGAAAAAGTTACATGTACGTTCTTATATCTATGTGGCAACCATGATCATAGATGTAGTGGAATAATCTTCCATCGGCGTTCCACAATGCATTTCATAAGTTACACCATCTAATTGTCGATTCCCCACATGGTTTTCATATCTAGGGATGGGGGGCATGAATCATTGCATTTATCCTAATGACAAATTTAGTATAATCCACTAGAAATGAATTACTGTAATGACACTATTACAAGGAAGTTATTAAGAAAAATTAAGGATCAATAAATAAGGAATATTCAACATGAACTGTCCTAGAGTAATTCGTAGAACCATCACACCTGATGAGATAAATCCATAGATAAACTCTTAAATCATGCAACTAAGAAAATTCAGTAGGCCTGTCACTTAAGGGAATCCCATTATTAATCTTATTAAATATCTGTAGAAACAGATATGTAACATGTAAACTCAATATTATATCCAGATAATTCTTTAATAGGGATGCCCAAGATCACGATAGTGGGCACATCCACAACCGTATTATGGGATCAACCCCAACCCACAGCGATGGGGGAATTTTTAACACAAAATGTAACGACCAAAATATTCATTACTGAAAAATCCTCTTTATCTAATTAAATTTCGTATTATGAAAAATGGTTATGTAAAACATATTCACTTCCTTGGTTTTATGTTTCTGGATTTTAAATTACCGATACGAATTGTGACCATTGCTAATATAGCCGTTGAATAGTGATCACACGATTAGTATAAATATTGGGTTTTAACAAATTCAATTTACTCACACAAAGGAAGTGATGGACTCATATAGTAGACTTACCCCATACGAAGCCCTTTTTTCAGAGCTCAGAAAGGAGGTTTCATCATTGGGATTCATTCATGACCAAGACCAAGCCAAGCTTCAATACGTTAAGCTCGAACAATACTGCCTACGGGAGATGTATAAGTCGATAGAAATTACCACCCGAGCGATGTATTCTGAGCCACCCCAAGATTATGTCACCATCGCACACCTTACCCTTCGGTCTTATATGAGTGTTATAAGGGGTTATGTAACAAGACCATAACACTATGACTATGTGCATTATATTTGTATATAATAAAGAGTATACATTAATTTTATTATTGTTACATTATAAATAGTTTTTAAATAACAAATAGTATTTAAAGTTAATATTCAACAAAGAAATATATTTTGATAAATTAATGGATTGATAAATTAAATAATATATTAATAAGATATTATTATTATAAAAATACTTTTTAATAATTATAAATGATCGTATAATTTTAATGAATAAAATTTTAATTTTAATTTATGTTTGAAGGTTGTTTCTACCAAAACCCATGCCTTTTTGATAAATGTCGATTTATATGTTAAAAGTAAAATTTCACATATTATAAAATTATTTAGATAAACTGGAAATTATTTTTGGAATCAGGATGTTGAAATTATCCAATGGTGAATTCTTCATAATTTTCTGAGAAAGTCGAATTTTTGGGTAAAAATTAAATACCGTTTAAATATATAACATGTTTTATGACATAATAATGACCTAGATGTGATGAAATAAAATACTATAAACCTTATGTTCGTAAAATATATGTTTTCCCATTAAAATAATGTAAAATTAGGATTATTTATTTACTTTAAAAATACTTAGTAGACCATCCAAGACTTATTAAACATTTTTTTAAATGATTCCCTTGAGAGTGTGACTCACCACCATATAACCAAGTATAATATTTTAAAACGTTAATTCATTGGATGTATAAAATATTTTTTGTAACTCACCATTGGCATAAACCATGGGAAAAAATCATGGGCTGGTTTGTGGTTTTGATTTGTTTAATGTGTGGTGTCCCAAACATAAATAATTATGTAATCCGTCTCTGTTCCTATATAGAGCCACCCAAGATCCCACTAATTATTCACTCAAATATTTTGGAGTTCGTCCAACCTCTTCCCTTCTCTCTCTAGAATCGTCCCAAGGTTCCTCAAGCTCTCAATAAGCCTTAGTCTATCCTGTCCAAAGCATTTGTGATCGCATATCCAAGTAAAGGATTCCTTCCTCTCTCATTTGATCCAAGTTTCTTCATATTATAATGCCCTTTTATTTTAAATTTTAATTGTTGGGGTAGTATTTTTCACCTCCCCCATTCTTCCCTCTTTATTTTGGAATAAATAGAGACTCATTTCTCTCTCATTAATGTCTCCCATGTACACCCGTTACCATACCGAAATTCTGTAAGGAATTTCTTTCTCCTCATTTACTTTTAGGCAATTATTTTGTATTATGAATCTGAATTCCATTACTTATGTTGGGAAATGTGTATATATGACCCCTTTACTGCCCATTTCATGCACATATTATGAGAAACCCATTTCTCTCTCATCATCCATTTTTATGAATTCTTATGTCACGTCGTTAGGCTGCCGAAATTGCAACGATTTTCTCCAGCCAAAGACATTGTGTAGTGAATACCATTCCCAATTCTCTATCAAGGGCATTCACATTAATAAACATTTACTTATTGAGTATGATGTTTCATATATGAATTACACATTCTGGTATCACGGAATAAATTATGATGATGCCATGTTTTATGATCCATCTGGTAGACTTATGCATGAAATGAAATGTTTAAGAAGGGTGAGCCCTAATAGTGCTCCAATGCATTGTGTAATGATTATTATCATGATATTTCCAGTTCAATAAGGATTTAATCATGGTAATTTAGGTTAAATGAGGATTTACTCATGCCAATTTTAGTGCAATTAGGGTTTACTCATGATACATGTGAAATGAGCCTTGACTCGTGCTAATTCAATGTTATGTGTTGATTCCACATTTCCATGTTATGAAAATCATGTTATACCATGCCTTTATGTTCATATTTCTTTTATGATCCATTGATATTCCTATTGACTAATATTTATTTCATTCTTCATTTTATTACTTCTTTACTCCTTTATTGGGCTTTATAGCTCACCCTTTTCACTTGTATGTCCTCAGGTTATTCCATACAATGCTATGTACGATGGAATGTCATGGTTATTTAACATATGTTTTCAATAAAGATATTGTGTGTTTTATTTTCTATGTTGTTATGTAATGTTCTGAAGCCTCAAATACACTAGAACTATTTATCTTATATGTTATATCCAGTGAATTTTATGTAATAAATCAGTTTATGTATGTAATAAGGAGTAGGGTTGTTATAGTTGGTATCTGAGGATGGGTTTAGTTATTTTTGTGATTAGGATTAGAAAAGACTATTTAAATACATAAGGATAAGACTATATATAATAAAAATGTACCTATGATTTGGTGAGTATTAAGTAAGTGGTTTCTCAGGAAAATATATCCATGTCTAGATACGAGCAGGGAGAGCTGGATTCGGCATAAATGTACCATGTAGTGAAAACTCGAACAAGGAGTTTCGGGCTTGACCCAATGTATCCTGGTACACAACAACAAGCCTTGATTCACTCTTGGTTACGACACTCCTGAGGGATATGATTTGGTAAATTCATGAGCTTTGTGAAAAACATTATTTAGGGAATTAATAAAAATTCCCCTAAAAATATTTATTAGAATGTATATCATGGATAAGATAGATTAAAGCATATTGATTCATAAGTTAAGGAAATAAAAATTATTTATATGTCATCCATTTTTTCCTTGGATTACCCTTTAGGTGTTACCCCTAAATTTCCTTTTATTCTATCCAATGGGTGGTAATAGGAGGACATGGGCTAACAACCGATTTGAAGACCAATGTGGGGACTATTCTAATGAGATACCCAATCTGATGGGACCAAGAACCGTGAGCATTGTCACAATACTCTCTCAGTTAACTAAATATTTGAATATAAACATGGGTCAAGAGGAACATTACCCCCCCAAGAAAGAACAAGTCACTGTCGAGAGTGTCATGAGACAATGGTCTCCTACGTTTAATGGATCATCTGACCCGTCAATCGCAGAACAATGGATCAACTCCATTGAAAATATCTTCTCCATCCTTCAATGTTCAGAACAAGATAAGTTTCTTCAAGATGATTATCATATAGAGGGTGATGCTGATCAATGGTGGACATTGATCAAAAATACGATTCCTGAGGAGAAGATTGAGGCATTTGAATGGAAGGATTTCCGAAAAATGTTTTTTGATAAATATTTTCCTTTCACCCTTTGGCTTATGATGGAAAGAGAGTGTAACAACCCAATATTTTTGAGTAGTATATTAACTTACTCTTAATGATTTAATAAGATTTAATGGTTAATGCAGAAAGAGGATTTGATGGCTTCATCCAGTAGACTCGACCCTTATGAAGTCCACTTATCAGAGCGTGGGAAGGAGGTAGCATCTGTGGGCTTCTATTTGGACCAAGCCCAAGCCAAACTCCAGCGTGTCAAGCTTGAACGGAAACGCATACGGGAGAAGTTCAAGTTAGTAGAGATTACTACTAGGGAAATGTTATCTGAGTCTCCCTCAGATTCTCTCACCATAGCACACCTTACTCTTAGGTCTTATGCCGGTGTTATAAGGGGCCATGTGACGAGACCCTAGCTTCCTTGTGTAATCCTTTAGAGTGAATAAATTGAGATTTCTTCCTTTAGTGATGTTTGTGAAATTTCAAATATCTAGATAATTTTAGAATGTATTCTATTGATGAATTTTGAAAAAAAGAATATTTTAAAATATTTATGTAAACCCTAAATAACTGATGATGTGAAATGATTTTCAAAAAATGGTCTTCTACAAAAGTGTTCAGTAAGGAATTTGGAGTCTAATAAGATTAACTTAATTTTTGATGAATAGTAAATTATGAATAGTGATTTTACGCTTATGATTAGTAATGTGACCAAATGGATTAGTAATTTCACTCAAAGAAAGTTTTAATATAATTTAGACACCTAGATTAAGTAATGTGATTCAATAAAATGGGAAAATAACGGTTTCATAAATTATTAGTCAAGTATTAGTTTTTTCAGATGAATAGTGTTTTTTAATTAAAAATTTAATTAAAAATAATTAGAAAATTATTTTTATAAAAATGACTTTATTTTTGAACTCAGAGAATCGATATTATGTTATGGTAATTTTGGGGGATTTTTTCTGAAAAAAACGAATTTTCGATGAATAGTGTTTTTATTTAAAAAATTAAATTAAAATTATTTAGAAAATTGTTTTTATAAAATGGAGTTCATAAATGTATTTAGAGCATCGATATTTGGTTAAGGTGAAATTTTGGGATTATTCTGAGAAAGTTGAATTTTCGATGAATAGTGAAAATATAGTTTTTAAGTTATGGGTGTTTAATGACATCATTAAATGATGTATTAAGTATATATTCAATATGGTCGAATTATGAATAGTATGATAAGGTGTGAGGTTTCCCAAGTGGCCAATACCATGGGAAAATACCATGGGAAAGCCCATGGTTTTGCCAAAACCACTAGTGAGGTGTCCCTTGGCCATTAATGCCTTGTCCCCTGACTTTCCCTATAAATACCCACCCTTTTTTCCTTTAGTTTCCACTCCCAACTCTCCCCCAATTAAGTTCGGGTCTCCTTACCTCCCAAGGAGTCCTCCCAAGGTTCCCCCAAGCCCTCAAGGTCCAAAACTTTGAGTTTCAAGAGTCACGTTTTAAGGCAAGGGATCCGACCCCTCTCTTTCTTTTCATGTAATCTCTTTTATGTGATTCCTTTTATGCTCCATGTTCTTACGTGAGAGGATGTTCTTTTATATTCCTCTTACTGCACCTTTCATGTTTATATGATGAGAAATCCCCTCTTACTCTCATCATTTCGTTTTATGAATGTTTAAGTGACGCCGTTAGGCTGCTGAATTTTTAAGTGATTCTTTCACCCTTCTCATTTTTCAAGTTCGATTTTCATGTCAAATCTTTCAAGCTCCTTTTTATTATGTTGGGATATGATCTCTATACCTATCATACTGATCTCTTATGATCATATTATGAGATACCCTATTTGATCTATTCAATTCATTTTTGTTGAAGTTTAAGAGACGCCGTTAGGCTGCCGAATTTTCATAAGGGAAATCAAATTTTTGTCTTCCGTCCATGTTTTTCATTTAAAATGGTATGTCCTTGAAATTGAATCACCATGTACATATATACTTATTATTCTGTCCCTATACTGTTTTATGGGTCAATTATGATTGTTCGACCCATGTTCCCTCCCTTTTCAAAGTTATCTAAAACCTTGTAACATAGTCGTTATGCTGCAGAATTTTCGTCTCAAAATGCCTCTATTTTCTCAAAACTATTTTATTTTATAGAGTGAATACTCAAAACTCCTATTTCTACAGGGGTATTCACACACATATATATAAATGTTCTATTTTAAATTCTAGGATTTACATACATGATACCCACTTTCCCTTTCCGTGTATTTAAAGTAACGTAAAGATCTTGTCTTTAAAGCAGTTTCTAAAACGTTATGATTATGAAATGAAACCCATTTATTTTATGCTATATGGGTTATTTATGAAATTTTTTATGATGATATATGTGGATCACATGATAATAAAGGAAAATTTAAGGGTGCGCCCTGATAGCGCTCCAATGCATTGGGTAAAGACTTAATCTCTAGAGATGACCATTTTAACGACGCCTTGGTGAATAACCTCGGTAATTTTTAACGACACCTTGGGGATGGACCGTGGTGAAACGAAACGATTGTCAATATTAAATGTTGTAGCCACATCTTCAAGTTATGAAAAATGTTATTTTTATTATGATGTATCTCATGATTTATTTCTCATACCTTAAAGTTCTTTTCATGTCATTGGTGAAGTATCTCAAGTTCACATGTAAAATGTTTCTCTTGTCTCCCTTACTGGGCCTTCTGCTCACCCTTTCTTTTTATGTATGTCCCCAGGTTATGAGATGCATAATGAACATAGGATGAACTAAAGGAGAAGCCTTTCAAGTGTTTAAGAAGAATGTTTTAGGTTTTTTTTATGTATTATGATCCTTGTTTCCAAGACACTAAACCTTAACGATCCTCAGGTTTGTGTAATGTAATGAAAGTTTATGTTATAAAAAGACGGGATGCTATAGTTGGTATCAAAGGATGGTTTAGTTATTTGTGGAAATTTGGATATAAAAACTTTAGGAGGAACCCTATAAGAAAAGTTTAAATATAGGAAAACTTCCTGGTATTTTGGTAAGTATTGAGTAAGTGTTTTATCAAACAAATACATCCATGACTGGATACGAGCAGGTAGAGGCGGCTCTGGCATAGATGTAAATAGGGGTAAAACCCGAAAACACCTCTTTGAGCTAGACTCGAACGGGAACTGGTGCATGATAATGGGCCTTGCTGCACTCTTGGTTACGACACTCCCGGGGGATATGTTTGGTTAATCACAAGATTTTTATGAATCATTATGAAGGAATTATAGAAAAGTGTAATTGTCTAAGCATGAAGTCTTAGTTAAAAGATTCATAAATGAAATAAGTTTCTTACTAAGGTTTTATTCTTTTAGAAGATGGCGAGCAATAGGAGGAACCGTGCCGATGGTGACCGCAATGCGCCATGTGCTAACGACCCTCTGATGGAAGCCGGAATGGAAACATTCATGCGAATGATGAACCAACTGACTCAAGTAATGAGTAATAACTTGAATCAAGCCGAGAGGATGACCTCACCACGAAGGGAACAACACTATGTTGAGTCCTTCATGCATCAACGACCGCCAACATTCAGTGGATCTACTGACCCATTGGTTGCGGAACAATGGATAAGCTCCATTGAAAAGTTCTTTTTTGTACTTCATTGTTCGGAACAAGAAAAAGTAACCCTTGCTGTTTACCGCCTAGAGGGAGAAGCTGATCAGTGGTGGTCACTGATCAAAAACATGAAGCCATGAGGAGAGATAGAAGATATGGAGTGGGAAGAATTTCGAGGAATTTTCCTTAACAAGTATTTCCCTCGTTCCATGAGAACGAGAATGGAGAAAGAGTTTCTCGAGCTGAAGCAGAAGGAGAATGAATCTGTCGGAAGCTACGAGATGAACTTCACAAGGCTTTCCCGTTATACCTCAAGCTTTGTCATGGACCCCAATGGGAAGGTTGATAGATTCTTTGGCGGACTATGACCTCATCTGCGGAAGAATCTATCCAACAGGGACTATGATAGATATGAAGAAATAGTTCGAAGTGCTATGAAAGTCGAGCTGGAGTTTGGTGAGACACAGTGGTCTCATAAACCAAATGAAAAGAAGAGATCGTTGGAGCCCAGTTTAGGGAATTCTTTTGATTAGGGAAGAGGTGGAAAGCAAATGCAACTTACCACATGCAATAAATGTGGGAAGAATCATCTGGGGAACTGCTTGAATGGAAGTGGAAAGTGCTACAAGTGTGGAAGAGGAGGCCATATTGCTCGGAATTGTCATAGTGAGGTGAAGCCTCAGCTTCCCAACACTAACGACAGAGGAAAGATGGTTCTGGCCCTACCCGAAGTCACATGCTTCAAGTGTGGATAGCTTGGGAACTTTGCTGACCAATGTCCAAATCCGAGGGCGGTGGAGGGGAATCACCATCAACCTCAGCAAAGGCCAAGAGAGCAAGGTCGTTCTTTCGCTATCACAACAGCTGAAGTTGAAGTCCCGAAAGATGTGGTAGCAGGTACTCTTGTCGTCCTCTCAAAACTAGAATGTACTTTATTTTATTCTGGTTCTACGCATTCCTTTATTTCCTCCAAGTTTGCAAAGAATATAGAATCAATCCCTGAAATGCTAGAGGTAGAGTTGTTTGTCAAGACACCAAGTGGGATTATCCTTTCATCAACACTATTTAGAGACTCTAGTTTTTACTTTGGTGAGCACAATCTTATCGCAAATCTAGTAGTCATTCCCATGATGGAATTCGACATTATACTAGGGATGGACTGGATCTCAAAGTATAATGCTAAGATCAAATGTAGAAGTAAGGAAATTTCAATAGTCTTCAATGAACGACCTATAATTATCTTCCAAGGAGAGATATCCCGAACTGATCCCTATCTAGAAGCACCTCCTATAGCTTTATTTATGGAGTTAATCGGTGATGATGAAGAAGGAAAAGGGAGCATACAAATAGAATATGTTCCGATTGTTCAGGAATACATGGATGTATTTCCTGAGGAGTTACCTGGACCTCCCCCAGAAAGAGAGGTAGAGTTCTCCATTGAACTCGTACCTGGGTCTCAACCGATATCAAAGACTCCGTATAGAATGGAAAATGTGGAGCTAGAAGAGTTAAAGAAACAACTCCAAGACTTGATGGAGATGGGGTTTATCCGACCGAGTGTGTCTCCTTGGGGAGCACCAGTTCTCGTTGTGAAGAAGAAGGATGGATCAATGCGGCTATGCATCGATTATAGAGAACTGAACGGGATCACAGTGAAGAACAGATATCCTCTTCCAAGAATTGATGATTTATTTGACCAACTTCGTGGGGCTCAATTCTTCTCTAAGATTGACCTTCGATTTGGTTATCATCATCTGAGGGTGAAGAAGGAAGATATTCCAAAGACTGCCTTCCGATCAAGATATCGGCATTATGAGTTTACTGTTATGCCCTTCGGCTTGACTAATGCTCCTGCTATTTTCATGTATTTGATGAATAGAGTCTTTAAGGACTACCTTGATAACTTTGTGGTATTTTTTACTGATGATATTTTGATATATTCAAAAAGTCATGAGGAGCATGAAGATCATCTAAGGGTTATATTGAAAACTCTACGGAAGGAGAGGCTCTTTGGGAAGTTCAGCAAGTGTGAGTTTTGGTTACAACAGGTGACTTTCTTGGGGCACATCGTAACCAATGAAGGAATCTTGGTTGACCCTGCAAAGACAATGGTTGTGGAGGAGTGGTCTCAACCCACAACTGTAACTGAGATTCGTAGTTTCCTTGGTTTAGCGAGATATTATAGGTGGTTTGTGAAAAACTTTTCACGGCTTTCTAATCCATTAACCAAGTTGACTTGAAAAGGGGTTAAGTTCATCTGGACAAAGGAATGCGAGGAATGTTTCCAAGAGCTGAAGAAGAGATTGGTTACTACACTGGTGTTAACACTACCCTCTATCGGAGAAGGATTCGTTATTTTTAGCGATGAATCTATGAAAGGTCTTGGATTCTTCCTCATGCAAAATGACAAGGTAATTGCTTATGCATCTCGACAGTTGAAGATTAATGAGCAGAATTATCCTACGCATGATCTAGAGCTGGCGGCGGTTGTTTTTTCTCTAAAGATATGGATGCACTATCTTTATGGAGAGAAATGTGATATATACACTGAACACCAAAGTCTAAAGTATATTTTCACACAGAAATAATTGAACATGAGACAAAGGAGATGGTTGGATCTTATTAAAGACTATTATTTTTCAATTCATTATCACCCAGGAAGAGCAAACAAAGTTGCGGATGCATTAAGCAGGAAAGATCCTGTTGTTTTGGCAACAATGAGGATCTTAGGAGATCCCTTGATTAAAGATCTAGTAAAACTGGACATGGGAATTATAAGGAAAGGGACATCATCAACCCTATCCCTAATGATTTCTCAACCTTCATTACTAGAGAAGATCAAGAATGCTCAAAAAGAAGATCCTTTGCTGCAGGAGAAGTTGGAGGCTGTAAAAGATGGGAAGTTCTCTGATTTCAATATTGATCAAGAAGGTGTATTGAAATTTCGTACAAGACTATGTGTCCCATCTATTCTGGAGATAAAGAAAGAACTGATGGATGAAGCTCATAGATCTACTTTTTCTAAACATCCGGGAAGCACTAAGATGTATAGAGACCTTCGTGATCATTATTGGTGGGATAACATGAAGAGGGCGATTGCTGATTACACTACAAGGTGCCTGGTGTGTCAGCAAGTAAAGGCAGAAATACAACTTCCTAAGGGGGTATTACAACCACTACCCATACTAGTATGGAAGTGGGATAATTTCACTATGGACTTTTTAACTGGTCTCCCGAAAACATCCAAAGGAAACAATGCGATATGGGTTATTGTGGACCGTCTCACCAAGACAACCAATTTTATCTCTATTCAGGAATATTTCTCTCTGGATCATCTTCCCAAGATATACGTGAAGGAAGTGGTAAGGCTGCATGGGGTACCACTATCCATCGTATCTGATCGTGACCCAAGATTCACATCAAAATTCTGGAGAAGTCTTCAACATGCTCTGAATACTGAATTGAATTTTAGTACGGCCTATCATCCTCAAACTGATGGCCAATCTGAAAGGACTATTCAGACACTCGAAGACATGTTGAGATTATGCTCAATGGAATATAAAGATGAATGGGATCAACACCTCCCATTAGTGGAGTTCTCCTCTAACAACAGCTTCCATTCGAGTATTTAGATGGAACCCTATGAAGCTCTATATGGAAAGCGGTGTAGAACTCCTACTTGTTGGGATGAAACTGGTGAGAGGAAGCTTCTTGGGCCTGATCTCGTGCAAGAGATGACAGAACAGGTTCATGCCATCCAACAACACATAAAGGCTGCTCAGAGTCGGCAGAAGAGCTATGCTGACAATCGTCGAAGGGACTTGGAGTTTGGTGTTGGTGACAAAGTCTTCCTTCGAATTTCTCCATGGAAGAGAGTCATGCGGTTTGGGAAGAAAGGGAAGCTCATCCCTAGGTACATTGGCCCCTATGAAATCCTTGATCGCATAGGAACAGTGGCCTATCGTCCAGCACTTCCACCGAACCTAGCTCAAGTTCATGATGTCTTCCATGTATCTCTCTTGAGGAAGTACATACCCGACCCTTCACATGTACTGAACCCAGAGGTGGTACAACTGGAACATGACCTCTCTTACGAGGAGCAGCCAGTGGAGATCATGGACCGTAGAGACAAGGTCCTACGAAACAAGAATACCCACCTTGTGAAAGTGTTGTGGAGGAATCATAAATATGAAGAGGTGACTTGGGAGCTGGAGGAAACAATGAAGCAAAAGTACCCTAACCTTTTCTACTAGGCCTCAAGTATAAATTTCGGGGACGAAATTTCTTAAGGGGGGAAGAATGTAACGACCCAATCTTTTTGAGTAGTATATTAACTTACTCTTAATGATTTAATAAGATGTTAATGGTTAATGCAGAAAGAGGAGTTGATGGCTTCATCCAGTAGACTCGACCCTTATGAATCCCACTTATCAGAGCTTGGGAAGGAGGTAGCATCTGTGGGCTTCGCTTTGGACCAAGCCCAAGCCGAACTCCAGCGTGTCAAGCATGAACGGAAACGCCTACGGGAGAAGTTCAAGTTAGTAGAGATTACTACTAGGGAAATGTTATCTGAGCCTCCCTTAGATTCTCTCACCATAGCACACCTTACACTTAGGTCTTATGCCGGTGTTATAAGGGGCTATGTGACGAGACCCTAGCTTCCTTGTGTAATCCTTTCGAGTGAATAAATTGAGATTTCTTCCTTTAGTGATGTTTGTGAAATTTCAAATGTCTAGATAATTTTAGAATGTATTATATTGATGAATTTTGAAAAAGGATATTTTAAAATATTTATGTAAACCCTAAATAACTAATGATGTGAAATGATTTTCAAAAAATGGTCTTCTAAAAAAGTGTCCAGTAAGGAATTTGGAGTCTAATAAGAATAACATAATTTATGATGAATAGTAAATTATGAATAGTGATTTTACGCTTAGGATTAGTAATGTGACCAAATTGATTAGTAATTTCACTCAAAGAAAGTTTTAATATAATTTAGACACCTAGATTAAGTAATGTGATTCAATAAAATGGGTAAATAACGGTTTCATAAATTTTTAGTCAAGTATTAGTTTTTTCGGATGAATAGTATTTTTTAATTAAAAATTTAATTAAAAATAATTAGAAAATTATTTTTATAAAAATGACTTTATTTTTGAACTCATAGCATCGATATTATGTTATGGTAATTCTTGGGGACTTTTTCTGAAAAAAACGAATTTTTGATGAATAGTGTTTTTATTTAAAAAATTAAATTAAAATTATTTAGAAAATTATTTTTATAAAATGGAGTTCATAAATGTATTTAGAGCATCGATATTTGGTTAAGGTGAAATTTTGGGATTATTCTGAGAAAGTTGAATTTTCGATGAATAGTGAAAATATAGTTTTTAAGTTACTGGTGTTTAATGACATCATTAAATGATGTATTAAGTATATATTCAATATGGTCGAATTATGAATAGTAAGATAAGGTGTGAGGTGTCCCATGTGGCCAATACCATGGGCAAGCGCATGGTTTTGGCAAAACCACTAGTTAGGTGTCCCTTGGCCATTAATGCCTTGTCCCCTCACTTTCCCTATAAATACCCACCCATTCCTCCTTTAGTTTCCACTCCCAACTCTCCCCCAACGAAGTTCTGGTCTCCTTACCTCCCAAGGAGTCCTCCCAAGGTTCCCCCAAGCCCTCAAGGTCCAAAACATTGAGTTTCAAGAGTCACGTTTTAAGGTAAGGGATCCGGCCCCTCTCTTTCTTTTCATGTAATCTCTTTTATGTCATTACTTTTATTCTCCATGTTCTTACGTGAGAGGATGTTCTTTTATATTCCTCTTATTTCCCCTTTCATGTTTATATTATGAGAGATCCCCTCTTACTCTCATCATTTTGTTTTATGAAAGTTTAAGTGACGCCGTTAGGCTGCTGAATTTTTAAGTGATTCTTTCACCCTTCTCATTTTTCAAGTTCGATTTTCATGTCAAATATTTCAAGCACCTTTTTATTATATTGGGGTATGATATCTATACCTATCATACTGATCTCTTATGATCATATGATGAGAGACCCTATTTGATCTGTTCAATTCATTTTTGTTGAAGTTTAAGTGACGTCGTTAGGCTGCCGAATTTTCATAAGGGAAATCAAATTTTTGTCTTCCTTCCATGTTTTTCATTTCAAATGGTATGTCCTTGAAATTGCATCACCATGTCCATATATACTTCTTATTCTGTCCCTCTACTGTTTTATGGGTCAATTATGATTGTTCGACCCATGTTCCCTCCCTTTTCAAAGTTTTCTAAAACCTTGTAACATAGCCGTTATGCTGCAGAATTTTCGTCTCAAAATGCCTCTCTTTTCTCAAAACTATGTTATGTTATAGAGTGAATACTCAAAACTCCTATTTCTAAAGGGGTATTCACATATATATATAAAAATTTTCTATTTTAAATTCTGGGATTTACATACATGATACCCGCTTTCCCTTTCCGTGTGTTTAAAGTAACGTAAAGATCATGTCTTTAATGAAGTTTTTAAAACGTTATGATTAAGAAATGAAACCCATTAATTTTATTCTGTATGGGTTATTTATGAAATGTTTGATGATGATATATGTGGCTCACATGATAATATAGGCAAATTTAAGGATGCGCCCTGATAGCGCTCCAATGCATTGGGTAAAGACTTAATCTCTAGAGATGACCATTTTAACGACGCCTTGGTGAATAACCTTGGTAATTTTTAACGACACCTTGGGGATGGACCTTGGTGAAAAGAAACGATTGTCAATATTAAATGTTGAAGCCACATATTCAAGTTATGAAAAATGTTATTTTTATTATGATGTATCTCATGATTTATTTCTCATGCATTAAAGTTCTTTTCATGTCCTTGGTGAAGTATCTCAAGTTCACATGTAAAATGTTTCTCTTGTCTCCCTTATTGGGCCTTCTGCTCACCCGTTCTTTTGATGTATGTCCCCAGGTTATGAGATGCATAATGAACATAGGATGAACTAAAGTATAAGCCTTTCAAGTGTTTAAGAATAATGTTTTATGTTTTTTTATGTATTATGATCCTTGTTTCCAAGACACTAAACCTTAACGATCCTCAGTTTTGTGTAATGTAATTAAACATTAAGTTATAAAAAGACAGGATGCTATAGAGAGTTCCTTGACCTCAAGAAAAAATATTATTAATCCATTAGAGCGTACGAAGAAAACATCACAAGTCTTTCACGATACTGCTCCGACTTTATCGTTACCCCCAAATGCAAGGTTGACCGCTTATTTGATTGGCTAAATCATAGCTTGAGAAAAGCCCTGGTGATCCGGGAATTCGACAAATATGAGGAAATAGTATGATTTGCCTTCATGTTCAAAATTGAGATCATAGAATCTCAAGGGTATCATGGGGATAAGAAGAGTATGGTAGTCTTCAATACTAGAAGTCCAATTGATAAATTCAACAGTGGTAAGAAAATCCAAAACCCCACTTGCCAAAGGTGTGGAATGAATCACCCTAAAAATAGCCAGAAGTGGATGAGGAAATGCATTAGGTGTGGAAAAAAAGCGCACCTAGCCGTTAACTACTGACAATAAAAACAGGTCGTTAAAATAGAGGAGGGAAATGATCCATCCGAACCTCAACGAATTGTTAATTTATTTAACTACAAATAACCAGGGCACCATGAAAATCAGTTTCCTATGCCAAGGTTATTCAGAGGCAACCAACAACTTCCAAGGCATAAAGGTGAGCGTTTTTCCATCACTACCGCTGAAGTGATCCATGACAACTATGTGGTGCTACGCATGCTAGTAATTCATTCAAGAACAGTGAATGTTCTTTTTGATTCTAGTTCTACACATTCTTTTTTATCCCAAAAGTTCGGTAGAATAATCCCAACACCACCCCAAATAATTTAAGTAAAGATGTCGGTGAGTACAAAAAATGGTGATATCATTGAATCCTAAGAATACAACTCCTCCCCTGTCCTAATTTGTCGATTGAACTTCTCAGATAACCTCGTAATAATCACTCTGGTGGAATTTTATGCAATTGTTGGCATGGATTTTCCTTCCCCATATAGATCCAACATAAATTTCTATGAGAGGGAAATCACTCTCCATATGTAGAATCAACCCCTGATTATATACAATTGCATGAAGTATGATGAATATTTTTTAGCACCATCATCTCAAGTGTGGATATTACTACCCTATAAGAAGACATATCTTGCTCAGATGATTGAGTCTAAGGAGGAAACCATCCCTAAAGACAATCCTACTATGAGGGAATTCAGTGAAGTGTTTCCCGATGAATTTACTGGTCTTACTCCTAGAAGATATGTTGAATTCTCAATTGACCTTATACTTGGGGCATTTCCAATATCCAAGAATCTATATAGAATGGATGTTGTGGGTTTTGAGGAACTGAATAAAAAACTATAGGAGAATATGGATATAGGGTTTTTACTCCAATGTGCTTCACTATGGGGTTAATCGGTCAACTTCGTTTAAAATAAGGATGAGTCAATACGCCTTTTCATTGATTGTTGTGAGCTCAAAAAAATCACCATAAAGAAAAATTATCCTCTGCCACGAATTAATGACTTGTTCAATCAGCTGTGGGGAGAACATTACTTCTCTATGGTATATTTTCCGTTAGGATATTATCTAGCAAGGGTGAAGAAGAAAGATATCCCCAAAACTTCTTTTTTTACAAGATACCGACACTATAAATTCATAGTAATGCCTTTAAGACTAATTAATTCTCCAACAATCTTCATTGACATTATGAATAGAGTATTTAGAGATTACCCCCAAAAAATGTGTGGTAGTCTTTATAGATGATATTCCAGTATACTCCAAAAACAAGGAGGATCATGCGGAGCATCTAAGAACTATACTAGAGACCATGCAGAAGGAGATGGTCTATGTAATGTACAACAAGGGAGCGTTCATGTTGAAGGAGGTCTCATTCTTGGGACATATCATCACATGCAATGGGATATCTATGGATCTATCCATGACAACTATAATTGCAGGATGGATGAGGCGATCATTCGTAATGAATATCCATAGATTCATGGGATTAGCTAGATATTATCACCGATTTGTGAGAAATTTCTCATGATTTTCCATCCCTCTTACCAAGAAAACTCAGAAGGAAGTAAATTTTTCATGGAGTGATGAATGTGAAGGGAGATTCAAAGAGTTAAAAAGGAGGCACATCACTACAGCAGTGATCACAATACCCTTGAGTGGGGAACTTTTTGTGGTATTTAGTGATGCTTCTATGAATGGAATAGGTTTTTTGTTGAGGCATAATGATAATGTGATAATCTACACCCCATGGCAGCTGAAAATCCATTAACAAAACTATCCCACACTAGATATAGGGTTGGATGTTGTGAACTTTGTGTTGAAAAGATGGAAGAGTTATCTATATGGGGAGAAGCTGGAGATATATACTGATTATAAGATCCTCAAATATATATTCACACAAAAATAGATTAATATGAGCTAATGAATATGGATAGAACTCATGATGGATTATGACTACTCAATCCACTATCATCTTGGTAAGGCAAACAAGGTGGCATATGCTCTATGTAGAACAGATCATGCAGCTTTATTAATGATAAGAACTGAAAAGGATCCAATCTTCTCATATTTTCAGAGGATTGACATTGGAATCATTATGGGGGGAACATAATCAATACTTTCTGAAATGATTCTCAACTATCCCTAATGGAGAAAATAATGGATGCTCAAAGAAAGGATGTGGAAATTATGAAAAGGGTGGAAGCTATTAGAAATTGGAAATCCTTATAGTTTGTGGTTGACAAGGATGGAATTGTGTTATTTGGGTCATGATTATTTGTACCATCTGATCCAGTGATA
The DNA here is from genome assembly GCA_963277665.1 of Viscum album. Lineage (NCBI taxonomy): Eukaryota > Viridiplantae > Streptophyta > Magnoliopsida > Santalales > Viscaceae > Viscum > Viscum album. The sequence goes on along the minus strand of OY728163.1, from coordinate 73,079,987 downwards.
AAGAAACAGCTTCTAGATGATGTACATAGCTCAAACATCTTTATTTACCCAGGGAGCACCAAGATGTATCAAGATCATTGAGAAAACACCTTGTGGGAGAATATTAAAAGGGATATTTCTAAATATACATCAATATTCCTGGTATGTTAGCATGTGAAGGCTGAGTTGGAAAATGCGAATGGGGTGATGAAACCGCAATCCATACCAACATGGAAGTTAGATAACATTACCATGGACTTTGTCATCGGACATCTAAGGACATCCAGAGGAAACAATGCAATATGGGTTGCTGTGGACCGCCTTTCAAAGACAACTCTCTTTATCGTGATTCGATAGGTCATATCATTGGATAAAATTGCAAGGATTTACATCAATGAAGTGGTAAGGCTGCATAGAGTACCACTATCTATTGTATCCAATCATGATCATAGATTCACCTCGAAGTTCTCGAAAAGTATCCAACATGCTCTATACCCAGAAATGAACATTGTTACAACCTATCATCCTCAAAATGATGACCACTCTGAGCGAAATAGTCCAAAATTGGAAGATATTTTAACATAATGTTCTATGGACATCAGAGGAGGATGTAACCAACATCTTCTACTGGTTGAATTCCCAAAAATAAAAGATTCCACTCAAGCATCCGAATGGAACCATATGAATCCCTTTATGAGAGAAGGTGAAAAACAAAGGCGAGTTGGGATGAAGTCGGTGATCGTAAGCTGTTTGGACCTAAAATGTGCAATGAACTGGTGGAGAAGGTGAAAAGCATTCCACAACATATCAAGACAGTCCAAAGTCGACAAAAGCATTATGTAGATAACCATCAATGAGACCTAGAGTTCAAAGTTAGAGACATGGTATTTCAACGCATATCTCCATGGAAGAAGGTCATGAGGTTTGGAAGGAAATGGAAGTTATGTCCTAGGTACATATTCCCCTTATATATTCTTTATCGTTTTGGGGATGTGGCCTATCGACTATCAATTCCACCCATCATGGCCAAAGTACATGATATCATTCTTGTATCCCTCTTAAAGATGTACATACCAGAAACTTCACATGTACTCTCTTCCGAGGTAGTACAGTTAGAGGATGATCATTCCTACCAGGAGAAACCAGTGATGATATTAGATCGTAGAGAAATATTTCTATGAAATAAGACAATTCCCCTTATCAAGGTCTTGTGGCGAAACCACAAGTATGAATAACTGATGTGGGAATCAAAGGAAGTGGTGAAGAAGATTTACCCACATCTATTTTAGTGTGGTAAAACAGAATTTCTACGGTGGAATTACTTATGCGGGGGGGGGGAGATTTTAAGGTCCCAAATATTCATTAATGAAAACTATTCAGGATCTAGTTAAATTCCTTATTAGGAAAATTGGTTATGTAAGACATATAAACTTACATGGTTTTATGTTGTTGGATTTTAAATTACAGTTATGAATTGTGACCGTTTCTAATATAGTCATTGTACAGTGATCACATGATTAATATTAATATAGGGCATTAACAAATCCAATTTATTCAGACAAAGGAAGCGATGAAATCATCTAGTAGACCTTCCCCAGACAATCCTCTATTGTCAGAGCTCTGAAATGAGGTGACATAATTGGACTTTGCGCTTGACCAAGCCCAAGCCAAGCTTCAACATATTAAGCTTGAACAGAACCGCCTACGAGAGAAGTGGATGGTGACAGAGATTACCACCTGAGTGATGTTATTTGAGCCACCCCAAAAGTTTGTCACCATCACATACCCTACCTTTTGGTCTTATGATGTTGTTATAATGACTTATGTAAGAAGACCTTATCACTATGATTATGTGCATTATTTTTGTATATGATAAATAATATAGATTCATTTTATTATTTTTAACTTATATAAATACTTTTTAAAGCACAAATAATATTTTTAGTTAATATTTAAATAAGAAATATATTCTGATATATTAATAGATTTTTGAATTAAATAACATATTAATAAAATATTTGTATTTTTAAATTACTTTTTATTAAGTATAAATGATCATATAGTTTTTATGAATACAATTGTAATTTTTATTAAGGTTTGAAATATGTTTTTGTCACATCTTATGAATTTTTGATAATTGTAGATTTATATTTTAAAAGTAAAAATTCACATATTTAAAAAATTATTTAGTTAAAATGAATATTATTTTTGGAATCAGGGTGTTGAAATTATCCAATGTTGAATTTTTCATAATTTTCTGAGACAGTCGATTTTTTGGGTAAAAATTAAATATCGTTTAAATATTTAATGTGTTTTATGACATCATAATGTCCCAAGAGTAATGTAATAAAATACTATAAACATTCTTTTCAGATAATATACGTTTTAAATTTATTATAATGTGATTCTAGGTTTGTTTGATTTATTTTACAAAGTCATAGTTGACCCTCCAAGTCTTATAATACATTTTCTCTTTTTAAAATGATTTCCTTAAGAATGTGACTCACCACCACATAACAAAAGCTAATATTTTAAGAAGTTCTTCCATTGGAATTATAAAATATTTTTTTCCACTCCCCTGTGGAAAAAACCATGGGTAATAACCATGGGAAAATTTTGTGTTTTTGATTTGTATAATGTGTCGTGTCCCAAACCTAAATAATAATGAATTCTCTATCTTTTCCTATATAAACCCACCCATGCTCCCACCTCCTCTTCACTCAAATCATTTGGAGTTCGTCCAACCTCAACACGTATCTCTCTAGAATCCTACCAAGGCATCCTGAACTCCCAAGAAGCCTCTATCAAGCCACTCAGAAGCCTTTGAAATCACATTTCCAAGTAAATAATTCCTTCCATTATCATTTTATCCAAGTTTCTTAATATTGTTTTAACCTTTTTCTCAATTTTAAATGTTTGGGTATGATTTTTCACCACACCCATACTACCCTCTTTATGTTTGAATGATGATATGACCATTTCTCTCTCATTATTTCAGACCATGTTCACCTATTACCATGCCGAAATTCCGTATGGAATTTCTCTATCCTCATTTACTTTCATGAAATTATTTGTTTTATGAATCCAAATTTCATTAATTAGTTTGGGACAGGTATCTATAGGACCCCCTTACTTCCCATTTCATTTAAATATGATGAGACAACACTTTCTCTCTCATGAACCATTTTTATGTATTCTTATGTCACGACTTTATGCTACTGAAATTGCACCGCATTTTTTCAAGCCAATGTCATTGTGTAGTGAATACCATGCCCATTTATCTATCAAGAGTATTAACCTTTATACCAATTTACATATATATTATAGTGTTTCATGTATGAATTCCACATTCTATTATCATGGAATAAATGATGATGAATCTATGTTTTATGATATATGTGGAACATTTATGCACAAAATGAAATGTTTAAGAAGGGTTAGCCCTGATAGCACTCCAATGCATTCGATAAAGATTAGTATTATGATATGTTAAGTGAAATGAGGATTGAATCATTATAATTCAAAGGAAATGAGGATTTACTCATGATAATTCATGTGCAATGAGGGTTTACTCATGCTCCATGTGCAATGATCCTTGGCTCATTCTAATTTCATGTTAAGTGATGTCGCTACATTTCCATGTTATGATAATCATGCTATATCATGCCTTTATATTCATGTTTCTTTTATGCTCCATTGATATTTCTATTTCCTATATGTATTTTATTTATCATGTTACTCCTTATTTACTCCCTTATTGAGATTTATAGCTCACCCTCTTCACATGTATGTTCTTAGGTAATCCCATGCAATGATAAGTATGAGGGAATTCTGTAGTTATGTCAAGGAAGTTTTCAATAATGATGTCATGTGTATTATGTTATATTTTGTTATGTAATTTTCCATCGCCCCAAATGCACTAGAACTCTCAATCCTCTATGTTTTAACAAGTTATTTATATTTAATAAATTGGTTTATGTGTGTAATAAAGAGAAGGGTTATTATGAAAAATGACCTCATAACACCAAAAAATATAAACATGCAAAAATCAATAGGTGAATGGGAAAAATCATGTCCTAATAGAATGGGGGAATTTTTACCTCAACCAACCCTAACTGGGAATCAGTCTTTTCCCTTCTTGAGAGTACAAAAATAAGCAACGTCTCCCAATTCCCCCTATCTCGTGACTCATTTCCCACTATAAGGGATGAAAATTATTAAGTTATATTGAGGTCCCCTCCGAGTTACACTTCTCCATGATGCATGAAGAGGATAACGTAAAAGAATGGAGAGGTATGGAAAAGCATGCAAACAACCCCTTATCACTCAATTACTAGTATGAAGTCCACAATTCATTATGAATTAGTGATTGTTGGGGATGTTAATCCTAAAGATGGAACAAAAAATGATGCAAATGTAGAATAATAATGAGAGGATGGTTCCATCAAGAATCCAATTCACAATGATATTAGAGGTTTTCTTACCTATAACTAGAAAATCAATGTAAATTTTGGTACTCCATCAATCAATCTTGCACTACCTCCCCATAAATCTAAGAAGGATAAAAGAAAGGTCATATACCACCCTCCTCCTCCTCTCAATGAATAATATCTCCCAATGCTCAATGAAATATTCTCTCTACAGGAGGAAAATATGAAATAGTTGAGGTGACACAATGTTGAGAATCTTTGATGTACCAGTCCTATTAAATATTATCCCTTGGAAAAACCTCAACATACACATCTAGTCGGTGTACTTCATCCACATGGATTCATAACAGAAATGGATGCAAGGCCAGGACGTATTCTCATCTCCGTTCCTAGACCACTGGTTTACTTGGACCTCATTACATATGGAAATCAATATCTCCCTTCATTAAAGAGAAAACCAAATAGGGTTCAAGTAAATCCACAAATGTTGTACCAAGATAGATATATACCTCAAATAATGGTATAAGCATTGCGTAAGACCGTATCAGTTACTTTACCCACCCAATATCATTTTCAAACGAACACTCATCAAGGAAATATCGACACCATCATGTCATTGGAAGCTAAATTCGAGGTTGTATGAGAGAATTGTGTACTATTGAAGCCAGAACGAAATCCTTTGCCCAATTGGGTGAGGTACATCCCACCTCCACCAAATATCAGGAGACCTAAATTTTTGATATTAAATGGATTAGGTGATGCAAAATGAAATCTGATACAATAAGAGTCTCATTGTGATCCCATGATGGGAATCCCAGAGCAGCAAGAAGAAGTGAAACTCATATGGTTCGTGCAAACTTTGCAAGGGCCAACCATCATATGTTATAATAGTTTTCTCTCTTTTTAGATAACAGGATGGGTGAATATCCTTCAACAATACATCTTTCAATTTTCCTCAATTATATAGAAGAAAACATTCAATTACCTTTTCAAATATTGATTACATGATAGATTCTTGGATTTAATTTCCAGATTGAAAGGGTTAACCTTCTCTGTAAACGGACCGCTCCTACATAATGATATTCTTTCTCTCCATATTGATAAACTTCGTGAAGAGATTCAAATGTCAATCATCTTGGTGAAATATAAAATTTTGTTTCAGGATTTCTCTACCTTTTTTAAAAAATCATGGAGGAATCCATACAACCAACTAAGATCAAGTCATAGGTAACTCCACCAATCTCAGCGAAAATAGTAGGAAAGGTGAAGGAAACATCCATCACACTTAATCAAACCTACATGACTACTCAATCTCTAAAGCCTACACAATATCATACAGCACACCCTGGGCATCAAAAACAGCTCCTACCTTACTAGGATTAGTGGAGGGTAACCTGGAGATATCAATTCAAGAAGAAAATGAATAATTTTTACTCATTCAGAGATGATCATGTCGATGACTAATTTATATCTGCTGTAGAAAATGACTTACTTCACATGTAAAAACCTAATGGGATGACTTCTTAGGACTCAATGAACATAAATATTATTTCCAATTTAATCAGATATTGGGACACACCATCCATCAATTATTATTCATTCAGAACCTCCTACATAAATTGGTGGAGTTTGGGAAAATGAAATAAGGAAGGTCACTAGCATCAGTGTTATATCTTTTCACCACTTACCTTGAGGAATAGGATGAGTGATAAGAAATTGTAAGAAAAAGGTCATAGAAGTTTGAATGTTGGATGTCTCATAAGACAACGAACCAAACTCAGGGTATTCTCCAACCATAGTTGAAACCACCATCTATGCCCCCATCTACTACTGATGCAACCCAACTTGAGTTATTATCCCCATGAACCTCCAAAGGCACATGTTTCAACAAATGGCCTGGTTGGATGGAAAATGAGGAAGTATAGGAGGATGAAACCATATTAAGATCAAAGTTGCAATTGACCATATTAGGTTTTTTCCCTCATGTTTTAGAAAATAGTCACCAACCCACCAAATAGCACAACTAGTGGTGGTAAATTAGGAAAAGTCAGCATCAGATGAATAGTTAATAAATGGTTTCGTTAATGTCATTTAATTAATGGAACCATTATATCACAATGAGTATGTAAATGAACCCAATATCCCAGAATCTGATTGGGGAATCGGAGGAAGGGGCTACAAGAGTCTAGGAGACCAGGGAATGCAAAACCAGAAAAGAAGTAAGACTTTTATAATCCCCCTACTCATTTTTCCAATGATGCAGAAACTCACAGAATATCCCATGAGTGATTTCTCAAGCACATGAAAATCCCCCTACATTATAAAATATTTATTCTAACCATATCACTCTGGAGTATCAATCAGAAGAGGAACATGTGTCTAATCGCCCTTGGTACATCGACAGACCTGCTTGTACCATCCCACGAAGGATATAAGTGCTCCTAAATCATGTTTTAGGGGCTGGACCGTCTAAAATATATGCTCAATAAACTATAGAGTTGGTGAAAGAGAATCCTAATCTAGGGAAGCACAGAACATTAAAACAATGGTATGAAATCCTGAAATATTAATTCTTGGTTCCAATCAAGCTATTAATCCTGGAATCCTAGATTTTCTCAAAAGACCTAAGGGAATCAGTCATAGAGTATTTTCCCATCTCTCAAGAGTTTTAAGATAAGGTTTCTCATGCATAGTTCTATCATATAGAGGCTAATTATATATAATGTAGTTCAATTATCTCTTTCATAGATCAAGAAACATATTCTGTTATATAGGGACACATCATTCCCTTGTATGTGTCTGGTAGGATAAATGTTATTGATTTCTGAAAATCCATAGTTGAAAATGGATATATAGTTAATCTCATTTCGGTATGAACACTTCTATAGTTGGGTTGTGATGAGGGTAAACTAGTGCCTTACACCATAACACTGAAAGGCTATAAACAATGTGATCATATTTCACTGGGACAAAGCTCTAGGCCCAATTTTAAGACCTCATAGCCAACTCATAATTTATGATGGTTCAGAAAAACATGAGGTTCCATGAATTTATTGAATGGCCTTTGTTGCATCAAAACACAATAGACCCCTCATCGTACCATCAATACATTAAATACTTCCTTAATGGAAAAATGTTGATGTTGTGTATCAACAAGGCCCCATTTGAATCCTACAAGGCACATTATATCGATGTATTATTATATTAAGGAAAAGGGAAACAACCCATATTTGATGGTGTTTCTTTGGTCGCCACCTTGAATAGTTTGGAAATTATCCAGCTGAACCCTTCAAAAACAAGACAAAGAATATGTGTTACCCATCAATCAGATCAAGCATGTGATTCTGCACGTAAACAAATATTCATCACTCTTCCTGATATTATCCATGACCACTGAGTCTACTAGTGTTTAAAATTATAGTGAATCTCCATACAATGGTGAAATCATGGGTGAAAATGCCTTCATTTCTCTATAGAGATCCATGAAATCCTTGAATCACTAGTTATGGAAGAAGAAGTCATAACAACACATAAAAATGATGAAGAATATCCTTCTCCATTCCCTAATTCATCCTCTCCATATTTTCAAGGATATACCACATAGATAGCTATGTTTGAGGAATCTCTTTCATCTTTAGAATACCAAGATATTAACTACTTTCATGAATCTCAATAACTCTTCCCAAGATGTGTTTCCCCAATAGAACATGATAATGAATATGAAGAGGAGGAATAAGAGAATGAGGATGACCTTAGGGAAAATCTTCCAGTATTTTATTAGGGAGTCTCTATCACCAGTGATGAGATTAGAACAATAAATTTGGGCAAAAATAAGATTTATGACCCAAATTGATTAGTGCGGAAATATTTTACAATGAAAAAGAGGTATATATGTCCTTCATGAAATAACATCAGGATTTGTTGTCCTAGAACCATAAATAAGTTATAGTCCTAGATCTCGAGGTATCCACTCACCACCTAGTCTTACCAATGGATCACTAGGTATGTAAACCACCATCTAGAAGGATACACCCAACACATGATACCAAGATTAGGGATGAAGTTGACAAGATCATCATAGCCAGCATCATTCGGGAGGTAAAATATCCCAAATGGACGGACGATATCACCATCATTAAGAATAAAAATACTAAAATTAGAGTATTCATTGATTTTAGTGATCTCATACAGCACTACCTGAAGGATTATTTTTATGTCCCAATCACAGAACTACTGATCGTTGCAATTTCTGGAGAATAGGACATTAATTTCATGGATGGATAGTGGGGGTATACTCAATTCCTAATAGACCATGATGATAGTAAATTCACCACCTTCAGGTCCTCCACGAAGTATTTTTATATTTATTAGTTCTCCTTTTCTTGAATAATGTAGGTGATACATTCAAGAATTCCATGCATAAAATCTTTAAGACCTTCTTAGGAATGTTTTTTGAATGCTATGTTGATGAATTGGTGGTTAAATCTAGAAAAAAACCTCACCACCCAGAGGACCATAAAACCATCATAACAATTTTTTACAACAAATCTTGAAATTGAACCCCTTAAAAGTATCTTTTAGAGTTACTTCTGGGAAATTTATTTGCTTTTTCATATGCCATTGTGGCATCAATGTTGACCCCACGAAAGAAACAGGTATCCTTAGCATGAAACCTCCTCACAAACTCACATATTTGAGAGTATTTCTAGGAAACATGGCCTATATCTAGAGCTTCAGATTAATCCTTGATGGAAAATGTCTTCCCATCACAACGGTAATGAAGAAGGTGGTTACATATTAGTGGACCAAGTTTTGTTAATATGCATTCGATATTCTCAGGAAATATCCCTTGATCCCACTAGTGTTAATGCTACATGTCCAAGGAAGACACCCCCATTTTGTATGTTACATCTTTTGAATGATCATTGGGTTCCTTCCTCACACAAAAGAATGACCCCAATAAAAAATAGCCTTTATTATCTCACTCAAAACATAATCAATGATGAAACACATTATTCATATACCAGGAAGAGCTTTATGTGGCCAATATTATCAGTCCAAAAGATGAGGCACTACTTGGAAAATCACAAGGTCAATTTGATCTCTCATAGGAATCGAATCCAACATATTCTTATCTATCTAATGTTTTCCAAAATTCTTCCATGGTGGTAAATAATATTATAGTATTTTGACATTCAATTCATGCCTTAGAAAGTTGTCAAAGGCCATACATTAGCATATTTTATGGAAAATAACTCTTAAATGGAAATGACTTCATTGGATACCAAACTACCCAATGAAGATGTTTTCCATGTTGAATAGGGACCCTATTTGTGGGAAAATCATTTTTCCAATACATTTAGAATCCTAATATGAAAGAGGATGGAGGACCCCAAGCTCAAAAAAGTGGTTCTAGAAGACATGCTCATATCTCTATAAAGGGTAGTCCTTTTATACTCATACCATTTGTCAGGGGGGTGCATGAATAATGAAGTAGAATATCATGCTCTCATTAAAAGGATAAATCTAGTGATTCAAGTACAATTCAATCACTTAAAGGTAAAAAACTATTTGGAACTGGTCATTAAGTAGGTTGAGGATGATTACACTATCAAAAAGAAAGACATAGTCCCACTTCTAAACCACATATGGTGAATAATAGGGAAATTACCTTTGGATATGAAATTGAATCAGGTCCCATGGTCATAGAATTCACAAGATGATTCATTAAATAATACATCCACAACTCTAGATGATCCGGACTAGGATGAATCTCTCATCAGTGGTTCACACCACTAGATGGTCTCACCATTCATTCAAACCAAATTGAAGAGATCGATGAGATTAGAACCATCTCTGAACTGTATGGTCCTACCACTATTTTGATGACACCCATTATGGACTACCTTTTAATTGGAGAGCTCCCTTGGGAATGATCCTGGAGAGAGAAAATATAAAGATGAGAAATTAACATTGTTATAGTTGATGGAAAAAATCATTAAAAAGTCTTCTATAAAGAAAGAACTGATAGTGTCATTCTCAGGTGAATTGATGGAGTTGATACCGATTCTTTTGTGAAGGAAGTGAACACTGGTGCTTGTGGTGCCCAATAGTCTAGAATCAAGAATTCCTATCAAATATAAAGGATTGGGTACTACTGGTCCACTCTAAAGCAAGACTTCATTGACATCATCAACATGTTCCATTCATTCCATGTTAATTCCAATTTCATACACCAACCCCCAGAGTTTCGTTACACATCCACATACATCAAGCCTTTTTCTATATGGGGAATGGATGTCATGGGACAATATCCTCCCACTACGACCAATAAGTTCAAGAACATTCTTACTAAAACCGAATTATTCTTCAATTGAGATGTTTCTATACCACTCAATGAATTCGGGGAAAGGAACATTGTCAGCCACATGAAATCCAAAACCATCACCAAATTTGTTGTCCATAATTCAATACTGATGGAAGATGACAATAATTTATGTTCTTATTAAGGATCTGGACATAGAAGAAGTGTGGTGGTTTGGAGGGCCCATAATTTTATTTTCTATAATTGATGACCAGTCTGGGATCCATACGACGATATACACCAGTATCCAAATATTAAAATCAAATATTTAGACAAAATAAAAAAAGTCGTAGATCCTAGAGAGGGGATCATGGGCGTCATGTTTATAATTAATTAAAAAATATTATTTAGAAATTAAATACCTTGATCTTCAATTCTTTCTTCATTAAATATGTTTATTGTTCAGAATGACCCTTCTAGATTGTCTTGATTCACTTGTGAGTATCCAGATCCCTCTATCGGTGATGCACATGTGCTTAGATGCCCTCCGATCGACATCACTCATTCTCTGGGTTCTAGCACAACAAAGCGAGTGTCTTGGGTTGGCCATTATTCATTACATGTTCTTCAGTCATTAAGAAGATCTCACGTTCTTAAGAGGGGAGAGGAGAGGATTCGAGAGAGAAATGGTTTTTTCTCAACAATTCTCTCACCACTGAGAATTTGGATCACCAACCATAATGGAACAATAGATGTTCATGTCTATTTAATGAGATGGTGTTTTAGTTAAAATATTTAATTATATAATATATATTAAATACAATCAAAAACATAGTGAAAACACTTTCTATATAATAACAATAACAAAACCAGTATTTGTGGTGCGCCAACTTGCAAAAAACGGAATCATAAATGAAATCCCTCGCCACATAATGATAACAGCATTATTATTATTTTGTCTTATTCCAACTAGTAAAATAATTATTTACCATCTTCCAAATAATTATTTTACTATTAGACCGACCTTTGTCTACTCAAACTCCACTTCCATTTATTGAACTCCAAAATAAATAAATAATTTATTCTCCTAAATGAAAATTTTATTTAAAAACTAGTAATAAAATATATATTAAATGTTCAATAAAATAAATATACTTTATTTAATTTATGCGATCATTTTAAAATGAATAAAATTATTCCATGATATTGAGAATAATATTTATTCCATTAATTAAATTGAAATAAAATTTAATCGAGTCCACAAGAAACACATAGTATGTGACCCTTTATGATTCTTTCTCATTGGAATTAGGAAGGCTTGCCTGAAGTCCCAGAGTAATATCTAGTAATGGGTTAAGACACCCAAGAGAATGAATGTAATGTTGTAAGGATAACATCCACATATGAATCATTACTGCATAATTCAATGCCTTTTTAACAATATCTCATAGTGTAGGTTTCATGATAGGGTCATCAACCTGTTTTCATTATAAATCATTCTTTGACTGCCTGAAATAAACTCATTAATACACCATGGAAATGGAATGTAGGGAAATAGTTCTATTTCATTAGAAGGATGGAGATATAATCTTTATTTAATGGATGGGACAAATCCTTCCTCAACTTATTCATTAATAACATGTCATTCTGGATGCACCCAACATACCCTACTTCCCTCCAACATAGGGAATGTTTATTTTCATAATTAAGTCAAAGTTCATGATTCATGAAATTAATTAATGATAATATTAAACTCTGAGGACCATTACACATGCTCATAGATCAGAATATCCGATGACACTAAAACATGTAAAATTTATACTGGTGGGTTTGTTATCATATTCTCTTGTCTTGGAGATTACCATGTTCGAACATCATAAGAAGAATTATAATATTCTTATGAGTACTCCAACTTGATGGTCTATATACTGTGTGTCCCAACATAGTATGTCATCCAACCATATAACTATATTTAACAATATCGTAACAACACATCAAGGTTCTCATCATATACGGGAACATTCATGATCATATTAATGCAAAAAAATATTAGGGGATATTATTACTTTATAGTCATGTAGAAAAATGAACAATATGTAATAATATGATTAATATTAAATATTCATTTAATCAATGTAAAAATAGTTGGTTCTAGGACAACAACTCCAACGAACTCCAACTTGTACTAGAGAAAACTACCTATGATTTTCAGTCTGCTACACCACACATGATGATCATGTTTCTACTGAGTCAAGGATTTGGTCAGGGGGTCCGCCACGTTGTCTTCCGTGGAAATAATACTCACATAAACTTTACCTCTATGAGAAACATTCCTCAAGAGAATATACATATGTAGTATGTGCTTCATCCACTAATGTGACCTTTTCACTTTACCAAGAGCCACCACTATAGTATTATCACAATAAAGTGTGATGGGATCATTACTGATAGGTACCAAGTATATCTATTTGAAGAATATCAGCATCCAAACTACTTCCTTAGAAACCTCAGAAGCTACGATATACTCAGAAACTACTATGGAAGCTGGGACCACACCTTGGTTTTATCTCTTCCATCTAGCAGTACCACCATTAAATGTGAAGTGGTATACCGTTTGCGACTTCATGTCATATTGATCCGCCTGTAACTATAATCATTATATCCTATGAGAACTAGTTCCTATTCTCCTTCATAAACAAGGAACGTATCCATAGTACGCCTTATATACTTAAGGAGAGTCTTAAATTCCATCCAATGTGGGCCACCTGGATTATCTTGATATTTTCATAGCACTTAATTCTTAGGATACATCTAGCCAAGTACAAAGCATAAAATACATAAATGACCAAATTGCTGATGAGTATAGAATCCTTTCCATTATCTTTAATTCCTCTTGCATCTCAGGAAACATTTTCATAGAAACATGAAAGTCATGTGATGCTGGTAACATTGGATGGATGTGATGCTGGTAACAATATCCTCTTTGATTGTTCCATACTGAATATCTTTAGTATCATGTTAATATATGTACTGTGACTTAGGCCTAGAAGTCTCTTAGATCTATTTTGATGGGTCTTGATCCCAAGAATATATGTTTCCTCACCCAAGTCCTTCGTGGAAAATATTTTATTCAACTATTCCTCAAAAAACTTTAAGACGATTATTTCATTTCCAATAATTAATATTTCATCAACATATACTGTTAGGAAAATGACTCCACTACCACTATATTGTTTGTAGACACAAGTCTCACATTCATTCTTTATAAAACCAAATTCTGTTATGGATTTATCAAAACAAATGATCCATGATCAGGATAATCTCTTTATTCCATAAATGGATTTTTCTACATTCATGTCTTATTGGAATCCTTTGGAGACACAAACTATTCAGGTTGAGTTATATTGTCATCTTCCTGAAGGTTCCTATTAAGGAAGGATATTTTGACATCAATTTTCCAAAACTCATATTCATGGAAATCAGAAACAGACAATAGAATTTTGATGAATTTTAACATCTCAACTAGTGAAAAGGTTTCATCATAGTCAATGCCTTCACATCATTGGAACCTTTTTGCAACTAGTCATGTATTATAGTTTTTTAATTATCCTTCTATGTAAAATTTCTTATTGAATACCCATTTTCAACGGATATGATTTACATTAACTGGAGGATCTACCAAAATCTAGACCTGGATTTTGTACTTGGAATTCATTTCATAATTATGGGCTTAATTCTACTTTACAACATTTGTGCCACTTAATTCTTACATGTAGGTTATAGTATCATTATTATCATCTCATAATGAGTCACCATCTTCAGTTACTAGAAAACCATACTGTTCTTGTTCATCAACCTCTCTTATACTTCTATGGGGTGCTTGTCTCTTTGGAATAGATCATTCTTCTATGGGGCTTTCTGGAATCTTATTCTATACCAAATCTTATGTAACTTAAGCCTTGATTAATCGAATTCTATCTCGCTCCCACTATCTATTTTAGGGATGTTATCCCTCTGAGGGTATATGGCATGTCATTCCACTGTATCCTTTTTGTTTTAGGGTTCGTATAGGTAATATCCCCTTGTTTCCTTGGGGTATCCTATTGATATACACATTATTCATCTAGGTGGGAGTTTGTTACCTATAGATGCCTTAAAGAATTCTTCACTTCCAGAAACATGTAAATTCGATAACATGTATTTTCTTCCACTCCAATGATCTTATGGTATAAACTTATCGATTTAGTTGATACATGGTTTAGTATGTGTGCTTAGGTTTGCAACACATATCCCCAAAAGGATAATGGAATAATTCCATGACTCATCACTGATCTCACCATGTCCACAAAGGTGTAGTTCCTCCTTTCTCATACACCATTAATCTAGGGTTTGTAAGGAAGAGTGATTTGTGACTGGTTCAGAAACTCTCATAAGTAATCAAGTAATTCTTGATTAAGATATTTTACACCATATTCTGAGCAGAGTTTCATAATATTCTTACCAAGCTGGTTCTCAACTTCATTCTGGTATTTCTTGAACTTATCAAAATAATCTGACTTATAACTCATTAAGTTGATATATCCATATCTAATAAAATCATCATAATTTTTTTTAATTATGAATACCCACCACATTCTTCAATTTGATATGGTCGACACACATCGATGTGAACCAATTCATGATGGTATTTGGCTCTTTCACCTTTCCCACTAAATTAGTCTTTGGTCATTTTTCTTTGTAATCCTACATGGAATACACCATCTGGTTTTAGTTAGAAAGAATCTAAATATCAATTTTAATGTAACTTTATCCTGAATATCACATTAACATGACCTACTGAGGGATACCAAAGTTGGGTGTGGTTTGAATCATGTGAAGTAGGTTTTTATAGATTTTCATTACTTGGTTTGTGTAATACAACATCTAAAGACCGTTATACAATTCTGCCTTACAAAACAATTTCTATCTTTATAAAAGAATCAACATTCATTTCCAAAAATAAAAATAAATCCATCTATATCTATCCTGGATATAGAAATAATGTTTTTGGTTATAGAAGGAACAAAATAAAATCCATTTAATAACAAGATCATCCCAGTGAGAAACATGAGGTGGTAGTCCCCAATGGCGACATGAGAAAGTCTAGATCTATTGGCTTCTCGTAGATCTACATCCCCTCAGACTTTTTTATGAATCTAATTGGTTCTTTTATTTGGATACATATGTGAGAACCATAATCTATATCTAATACCAAATTTATAGAAACATATATCATGCCCTCGATAATAGACCCTCCTGAACCTTACCCTTACATCTTTATCTCAATGTCGTTTTTCTTCTAGTGGCCCTTCTATCCACATGCAAAGAAAATAACATCATTTTCCCTTCCATCCCCCTTACTATTCCTTTTATTATAAGGGAATGAATAAGATCAGGGATTAAATCTCATCCCCTTCCCATTCCTCTTATTCACCATAAGGATAGAAGGCTTTTCATGCTTTATGTCATTGTCCACATTGTGCTTGAGGATAAGATGTTCTGGTAGAGACCTCTCAATGTTTATCATATTGAAATTTACAAAAAAAACTAGAGAATCTATGAGGGAGTGATGCGAGAATGAGATCAGTACCCAATTCATCAGGGAGGTTTATCCCTAGAACCTCTACATGCTCAATGTAGCCAATTACCTTCACTACGTGACACCCAGCTTTGGAACCCTCTCCAATATTACAATGAAAGGGTGCCTTGGAAATCACAAACTGTTCATGTCTTTCACTCTCATGGTAATGAAAAATAAGGAGCTCAATTATGCTATATGAATCCATGTTTTCATCAAACATTATGAGATTAATATAAATTGATGATAACATCAAACATTGAACATCGATGATCTCATTCATTTGTTTCTCATAGACCAGGTACTCTTCATCATTCACCTCTTGAGCAGGTGGATTAGGTAATGAGGACTCCTTCATATGAGATTTCCATTCGTGGTGTTAAATGACCCGAATGCATCTAAACCATTCTTGGATGTTACTTATAGTGAGGATGTAGTCTTTATCTTGTATTGGTCATAGGGATAGTGTGGTTGACATGTTTTTCATTTTTAATCTAGAATTAAAAGAGAAGATAAAAATTAATTTCTTGATTACATTTTATTAGAAATAATAAGTTGATTTTGTTATGTATCCTACTATTTTATCAAGTACCAATGGCCCTCACCATTGAATTTGGAATGTCTAGTTTCTAGGAAAATCTATTGTAAAGGAACAATCTGAAGGTTCTGAGCGCAACGGAAGTGCGTTGGTGGGTTTGCCCAACTCAATTTTTTGTTAAAAAACGTTCAATATGAGATCTGTCATGATATAAAACGCCGAATATTCGGAATAGAACTAATAATGAAAAGAAAAAGGAATATTCCCGGAACCCTTGAGGAGGATCATCATATGTTTATTATAATTAATTTAATTAATGCATAAGAATTACCTCATAGGAATTATTTCTTCGTTGATGTGTTCGGTCACGATTCGGTGATCTGTCATTGCGTTGTAGAATCCAAGTGTAGGATTCCTTTAGCAGTGATCCACACGTGTGTCACGTATCTCTGGATGTCGCCGAAGGGATCTACGAGTGCTAGTGCGGAAGAACCTTCGCCTGCGATATCCGCCTTTGACCGCCTTGATCCGGTGGAGGATCATGCTCTCGTAACTTGAGGGCGTTCTTGGTGGAAAGGGAATTCTCTCTTGGCTTGAGAGTATTTCCCAATCCATTGTTCACAACCAATGGCTCTCCAAAATGTTGGGGTTGTGAGGATATTTATAATCATGTTTGATGTTAATAGAGTTATGCCAATAAATAAACGTGTTATGCGTTTTATTTATTTCATTAACTTTTATTGACCCCCCCATGTAGAATTATTAATTCCTTGACATTCGCCCACGCTGATTATAATAAATATAATTTAATAAAATAATATTAAATCCTCAAAATCCCAACTGGAAAAACTACACGGCCTGTAATAATTAATACACGACGTGTACTTTTATTTTCCATTTTTCTCCACCACATTTATTAGACCTTGAGTAATGACTATTTAATTATTAAATAAATTTAACTGCATTACTCGCTAATAAATATATTACTTCATCCACAATATATTCTCTCGAATAACTAGTGTCAAAATAAATGCGATCAGACATCCTTAAATAATTATTAAACCACAGTCGGGAATAATATTTATTTAACTTGTTAAATTAATATTTAACTGAGATACATGGACACACACTTAGTGTGTGACACTCTAGGCCTATTTCTCAGTGGCATTAGGCTGAGCCTGCCTAAAGTCCAAGGTTAGCGTCTAGAAACACGCCAAGTCACCCATAGAGAAAGAAGTTAACGCCGCAATGACGTGTTACCTCCTACGAATGCTTACCGTGTAATATAATCTCTTTGTCACGATATCTCCAATCAAGCGGGTTGCATGCTAGTGCCATCAAACCATGTGCTTGATTATTCTTTCCTTGACTTCCCGGAATTGAACTTTCCCATACCTTACCATGGCCATGAATTTATTTAGGCTATATCAATTCCATCAAAGGGCCTGAGATATCTACTTCCATTATGGAACGGAAGGGACAAATCCTTTCTCTCATTATCTATTAATGCAGTATTACTCGTGACGCACCCAACGTATCCTACCTCGCTGCGAACATTGTGTCGTCACATTTTTCATCAATACATCTAAGTGCGCGAGTTGTAGTACCCATTAATAATATTCTTAAAGTCTAAGGTTCAATACACACGTCCGTAGATAGGAACATCCAATGACACTATGAAAAGTGGATTTCCTACTGGCGGGTCTCGTTCTCATAATATCCTCCTGGATATTACCAACGGCGCACACCATGAGAAGGTGCCTCAAAGTTTTATGAGTCCTCACCCCTAATGACCTGTATTATTTGTTTCCCTCAAATAATATCATCCGGACATAGAACATATATTCAAGAACAGTGTTATGGCACTTCCGGGTTCTCATCATAGCAGGGATCCACTACGATCCTTTAATGCAACAACTGTCCCTAGGACATTATCACATGACATGTCCTGCAAAAGAACAATAAAGATGCGATAATGCTTTTATTTAATGAATAATGTACAAAGTAGTTGGTTCTAGACCACCAACTCCAACAGACTCCCACTTGGACTAGAGCCAACTGCTAACAACCTTTAACCCACTAGCTCTCACATGATATTCATGCTTCTGCTGAGATAGGCCTTTAGTCATGGGGTCCACCACGTTCTCTTCTATGGACACTCTTCTCATTGCAACTTCACCCCTTTGATAGAAATCCCTCAAGAGGTGATACTTCAGGAGTATGTTCTTTGTCCGTTGATGTGACCTTGGTTATTTTGCAAGATCCACCGCTGCAGTATTATCACAATACAATGTAATGGGATCTTTACTACTAGGAACCACATCAAGGTCTTGGACAAAGTTCCGAATCCAAACGGCTTCTTTGGCAGCATCAGTAGCCTCTATATACTCGGACTCCACTGTAGAATCGACAGAAACTGGATGCTTTGAACTCTTCCAGCTCACAGCTCCTCCATTGAGACAGAAAACATATCATGGTTGCGACTTCAGATCATTCTGATCTGTTTGAAAACAAGCATCAGCATACCCTCTAATGACGAGCTCCTCGTCTCCTCCATACACCAGGAACATATCCTTAGTTCTTCTCAGATACTTAAGGATAGTCTTAATAGTAGTCCAATGTTGTTCTCCTGGATCTGCTTGATATCTTCCTACCATGCTCAGTGCATAGGCAACATCAACCCTGGTACATAACATGGAATACATGATGGATCCAATAGCCGAAGCGTATGGGATATTGCTCATCCTATCTTTCTACTGTTGTGTCTGGGGACACATTTTATT
This sequence comes from Viscum album, assembly GCA_963277665.1. Lineage (NCBI taxonomy): Eukaryota > Viridiplantae > Streptophyta > Magnoliopsida > Santalales > Viscaceae > Viscum > Viscum album. Next base: position 73,060,336 of record OY728163.1, on the reverse strand, counting down.
TGAAAGATGTAAGCCATGTGACACTATAACCAATCCCCTATTGGATTTTTCCATACTAAATCTCATTAGTATCTGGTCAATGTATGTACCCTGACTTAGTCCAAGCAGCCTCTTGGATCTGTCATGAATGATCTTGATCCCTAGAATGTAGGCTGCTTCTCCTAAGTCCTTCATGGAGAAACACTTGTTCAACCAGTCCCTAACTGACTGTAAGGCTGGTACGTCGTTTCCAATAATTAATATGTCATCAACATATACCACTAGGATGACGACCACATTCCCATTAAACCGCTTATAAACACATGGCTGACATTCATTCTTAATGAAACCAAATTCCTTTATGGATTCATCAAATCTAATGTTCCATGACCTGGATGCTTGCTTCAATCCATAAATGGATTTCTACCACTTGAAAACCTGTTTGGCTTCACCTGGTGTCAAAAACCCTTATGGTTGTGTCATATAGACATCTTCCTGAAGGTTCCTGTTATGGAATACTGTTTTGACATCGATCTGCCAAATCTCGTAGTCATGGTAAGATACAATGGCAAGTATGATTCTTATGGATTTAAACATGGCAACTGCTGAGAAGGTTTCATCATAGTCAATTCCTTGACGTTGTATGAATCCTTTAGCAACTAGCCTTTCCTTATAGGTGATAACTTGACCTTCCATGTCCAACTTTCTTTTGAATACCCATTTGCATCCAACAGGCTTTACATCAACTGGATCATCAACCAGAACCCAAACTTGGTTCTGATACATGGAATCCATCTCAGAATTCATATCTTCTAGCCATCTTGTAGCTTCTGATCTTTCTACTGCTTCCTTGTAGGATAGAGGTTCATCATTGTCCAACAATAATGATTCACAATCCTCAGTGACTAGGAAACCAAATCTCTCTGGTTCCCTTACCTCTCTTGAGATCCTACGCGGTACTTGTGTTTCTGGAACCTCTTACACGGGGTCCTGTGGAACTTGTTCCTGTACCAACTCCTGTGTATCTTGAGCATCAACTTCGTCGAAGTCAATCTTCCTCCCACTATCCTTCTTGAGGATGTGCTCCCTCTCAAGAAAGATGGCTTGTCTAGCGACAATCACTTTCTTGTCTTGGGGATTATATAAGTAATATCCTTTCGTTTCCTTGGGATATCCTATAAAGATACACTTCGTGCCCTGGGGTGCTAGTTTGTTTCCTGAGAAGGCCTTAACAAATGCCTCGTATCCCCATACACGTGTGTGCGACAAAGTGGGTTTCCTTCCATTCCATAACTCGGATGGAATTCCATTTGCCGCCTTAGTTGGTACTCAGTTTAATGTGTATGCTTCAGTTTGTAATGCATATCCCCAAAAGGATAATGGATGATCCTCATGACTCATCATCGACCTCACCATTTCCAACAAGGTGCGGTTCATCCTTTCACTAACACCATTCCACTGTGGTGTATAAGGAGGAGTGAGCTGAGATAGAATCCCAGACTCCCGTAGAAGATCGATGAACTCTTGGTTCAGATATTCTCCACATCGATCCGATCGAAGCTTCTTTATCTTCTTACCAAGGTGATTCTCTAATTCATTGTTGAATTCCATAAATTTCTCTAAGGACTCTGACTTATACCTCATTAAGTACACATAGCCATATCTACTCAAATCATAAGTAAAAGTAATAAAGTAAGAATATCCACCTCTAGCATCTACTGGAAATGGTCCACACACATCTATGTGTAGCAATCCTAGAAGCTCTATGGCCCTTTCACCTTGTCCTCCAAAAGGTGGCATGGTCATTTTTCCTGGTAAACAAGCGTGACATCTATCAAGTGGTTTTAGCTCAGTAGAGTCTAAATAGCCATCTTGGAAGAGTTTTTTCAAACGCTTCTCGTTCACATGACCAAGGAGGTGATGCAATAACTGGGTGATGTATGAGTCATGTGAGTTTGTTTCGTTATCGATTGCCAACAATTGGTTTTCGTAATTCAATACATACAAACCATTATTTAAATGTGCCATACCATAACATACGTTGTTCATATAAAAGAGACAAACCTTATTTCCAAATTTGAAAAAAATCCATCAATATCCAAACAAGATACAGAAATTATGTTCATGGTAACACTAGGAACATAATAACAGTTACGTAAAATCAAAATCATCCCATTCAGCAATGAGAGGTGGTAGTCACCAATAGCCAACGCAGCCAGCCTTGCGCCATTGGAAGCTCGAAGATCCACCTCTCCTCTGGCGATCTTTCTAAATCTACTTGGTTCCTGCATTTGAATACAGATGTGAGCCCCACAAGCTATATCTAATACCCAATGTGTAGAAATAGAAGTATTTCACACGATAACAAATGCACCTTTAGCGTCCCCATGCTTCTAGGTGCAGTTCCTCTTCTAGTGGCCCTGCTTTCCACATGCAAAACACACTTCCTCCCGTTCCTTGCCCTGCCTCTGGATCTTCCCCTTCTTGGAGGGACGGTGTTCGGGGCTTCAGACCGTTTATAAGTCTTTGGCCCCTTTTCCTAGTCCTTCCTTTTCTTGTTCACCATAAGGACCGTGGGTTTGTCACGCCCCATGTCCTTATCTACCTGGTGAATCAAGGTCAGAAGCTCCGATAGACTCTTCTCATTGCCGCTCATGTTATAGTTGACAATTAAGCTAGAGAAGGTCTTGGGCAGTGATGATAGGATGAGATCTGTACGCAACTCATCCAGGAATTTAATCCCTAAGATGTCCAGGCGTTCAATGTAGCCAATAAGATTGACTACATGAGGCCCAGCTGGCGCAGACTCTCCAAGATTCATGGTAAACAAAGCATTGGAGATCTCATACCTCTCTTGTCTCACCTTCTCTTGGTAGAGATATTTAAGGTGAGACATCATTCTATACGCGTCCATCTTTTCATGTTGCATGAAGAGCTCATTAGACATGGCCGATAGCATGAAACACTCGACATCTGTGGCATCATCCATGTGTTTCATGTAGAGAGATAATTCCTCATCACTAGGCTCTTTCCCAGGTGAAACTGGAATAGGCACTTCCAGCACATATAATTTCCTTTCGTGGCAAAGGACGACGCGTAAACGCCTCTACCACTCTTGGAAATTGGTGCCGGTGAAAAGGTTTTCTTTTTCATGTATGGTGCGCAATTATATGTTTGAAGTCATTTTCTTGTCGTTTCTACAAATTAAGATGAGCAAATATTTAGTACTTTATTACAAAATTTGACACAAATAAATAAATTAATAATTATTAGTCTCCCACTATTTTATCAAAATCCAATATCCCTCACCATTGACTTCGGAATATTCTGTTGTGTGAATATTCTAGTGGAAATGATCCATATTGTCCTTCACATTACCCCAACTAGGGTTGGTCAAGAATCTTGAAGGGTTTTAGGTAGGCATTCCAAATGACAACTGCATTAACTCGCAGCTCCTTGATCCGCTCAGTGGACTCCCCAATCCAGAAATCCTTTTGGATTTCCTCAACCTTTGCCTCTAGGTCACACCAAGTCCTGCTGTGGCAGTCAACCCTTGATGTGAACCAAGTCAAGTCAACCCAAAACCCTGAATTAGAATTCCCCTATAATTGAAAGCACCCCAACTAGGGTTGGTCAAGCACTTTGAACTATGGTTCAAAGTGGGATATACTTAAGTTATTAACCATGTCTAAGATAATATTTACATATAATCCAGTTTTATTTTTGTTCCATCTTGCATGCTCGTTTAATTCATTAATTGTGTGATCGTGACAACACACCCACAATAAATAAACCATGCAACTGACAGAAATAAAATAAATGGTATGATCATGAGCTTTTCTATTGGTTAATTTATCTAGCGGTTGATAAACTAACCCAAAACCTAGGGTAGAAACACCTTGAACCTTTCGAGTTCGTGTTTACAGCTTTCCACCTATCCACCTTTGTATCTCCTTGGATTGGTTTCACCTTGGCTCCTGACTTGAGCCGCCTCCACTAGCTTGGGAGCTCCATCCATTACATATGCATTTATCCCACACGCAGGTGAGGGGTAAAAGGGGTTTTTATATAAAAGAATCCTTTGGCGCGCAGGCCCTACATATTAATGAGGAGATGGCTCGCAGGCCAACAAATTTAATATAAATAAATAAATTAAAAGAAACCATTCACATAAAAAGGTCTCGGTCTATCTCATGATCATCCATACATGTAATGATATTTACGCATAAATAAAACTAGCATTCATTTCTTTAATCGTTCTTGTTTAAGATAAATCATGCTCGAATCAATTAATTATCTTTAATTAATCAATCCTTTTATCTTAAATCCATTTTTTGAATTTCCTTGAGATTCTCATCCATCATAATTTTAAACAAATAAATTCATTTAAAATTATCCTTGTACATAACTTGTACCTTGGAGGCAACCCGGTGAATTCCCATTTATTACATAGATGTTAAATTAAACACATATATATAAAACACCTATCATGTGTTGTGCCTCAGCTTTACGCCTGCACCATGGTACACGTCTCAAGGTTTTGTATAATATAATAATAAATTTTATTAAATCTGTGTAATTTGGGTGAGTACACGGCGTGTAGTTCCGACTACACGGTGTGTACTTTTCTTCACCGTCCATCTGAAGTACACGCCCGGGGATAAGGCGTGTTAATGTACTTCGGAAATATTTGGAGTACACGGCATGTACAGTGGGACACACGCCATGTAATTTCCGCGTTACACGGTTTCCAGCCGGGCAGGCTGTGTACGGAGTACACGACCCAACCCTAACCCGAAGGGACTACACGCCGTGTTCATTGGACCACACAACAAGTTTTCTGGAAACCGTGTGCCACCTGTTTCTGGTCAACACACGGTGTCTTAAATTCTTAGAAAGAATCCAATACACGGCCTGATATGGTGGATCAGTCAGTGCATTGAACCTAGACTACACAACATTTACTTCCGAATACACGCAATGTATTCAGGTGTTATACGGCCAGAAACGTTTGGCTCCTCCGGATGAGTTCCTATATTTTATTTTAATCAAAATTAAAAGAAAAATCTGTTTCTGTGAGGTGAACGAGAAACGAGGGAGGAGGAACAGATCTCGAGATTCAGATTTCCAGAACGATTAAACATGAATTGAAATAACTAAATTATTAAATGCGTAAATCACCAACGAAAAAACTAAATAATTATAACCAATGATATAACCGCTCTGATACCACTTGATGGTTCCGGGTGCAGCAGAAGCATGTTGGTGGGTCTTCCAAACTCAATTTTTCGTTAAACAACGTTCAATATGATATCCTTCATGATATAAAACACCGAATCTTCGGAATATAACGAAGAATGAAAAGAAAAAGGAAGAGTCCCGGAACCCTTGAGTAGGATCATCATATGTTGATTACAATTAATTTAATTAATTCATAAGAATTGCCTCGTTGGAATTATTTCTTCGTTGATGTGTTCGGTCAAGATTCGGTGATTCGTCATTGCGTTGTAAAATCCAAGTGTAGGATTCCTCTAGCGGTGATCCACACGTGTGTCATGTATCTCTAGATGTCGCCGAAGGGATCTCCGAGTGCTAGCGCGGAAGAACCTTCGCTTGCGATATCCGCCTTTGACCGCCTTGATCCGGTGGAGGATCTTGCTCTCGTAACTTGAGGGAGTTCTTGGTGGAAAGGGAATTCTCTCTTGGCTTGAGAGTATTTCCAAATCCGTTGTGCACAACCAATGGATCTCCAAAATGTTGGGGTTGTGAGGATATTTATAATCATGTTTGAGGTTAATAGAGTTATGAAAATAAATAAATGCCCTATGCGTTTTATTTATTTCATTAACTCTTATTAAACCCCCCCCCCATGTCGAATTATTAATTCCTTGACATGTGCCCACGCTGATTATAATAAATATCATTTAATAAAAAAATATTAAATCCTCAAAATCCCAACTGAAAAAACTACACGGCGTGTAATAATTAATACACGACATGTAATTTTATTTTCCATTTTTCTCCACCACATTTATTACACCTTGAGTAATGAATATTTATTTCTTAAATAAATTTAACTGCATTACTCGCTAATAAATATATTATTTAGTCCACAATATATTCTCTCGAATAACTAGTGTCAAAATAAATGCGATCAGACATCCTTAAATAATTATAAAACCATAGTCGGGAATAATATTTATTTAACTTGTTAAATTAATATTTAAATGAGATACATGGACACACACTTAGTGTGTGACCCTCTTGGCCTCTTTGTCAGTGGCATTAGGCTGAGCCTACCTAAAGTCCAAGGTTAGCATCTAGCAACACGCCAAGGCACCCATAGAAAAAGAAATTAATGCTGCAATGACGTGTTACCTCCTACGAACGCCTACCGTTTAATATAATCTCTTTGTCACGATATCTCCAATAAAGCGGGTCGCATGCTAGTGCCATAAACCCATGTGCTTGATTATTCTTTCTTTGACTTCCCAGAATTGAACTTTCACATACCTTACCATGTCCATGGATTTATTTAGGCTATATCAATTCCATCAAAGGGCCTGAGATATCTACTTCCGTTATGGAACGGAAGGGACAAATCCTTTCTCGCATTATCTATTAATGCAGTATTACTCGTGACGCACCAAACGTATCCTACCTTGCTGTGAACAGTGTGTCGTCATAGTTTTCGTCAATACATCTAAGTGCATGAGCTGTAATACCCATTAATAATAATCTTAAAGTCTAAGGATCAATACACACGTCCGTAGATAGGAACATCCAATGACACTATGAAAAGTGGATTTCCTACTAGCGGGTCTCGTTCTCATAATATCCTCCTGGATATTACCAAGGGCTCACACCATGAGATGGTGCCTCAATATTTTATGAGTCCTCACCCCATATGACCTGTATTATTTGTGTCCCTAAAATAATATCATCCGGCCATAGAACATACATTCAAGAACAGTGTTATGGCACTTTCGGGTTCTCATCATAGCAAGGATCCGCTACGAACCTTTAATGCAACAAATGTCCTTAGGACACTATCACATGACATGACACACAGAAGAACAATGAAGATGTGATAATGCTTTTATTTAATGAATAATGTACAAAGTAGTTGGTTCTAGACAACCAACTCCAACACAATCACCCCTTTGCATAACCCTCAAAGGGTTGGTCAATATATTTTAGGGTATTTACGTAGGAAGGTGTTTTCCAACTGAGGGCTTGTATATCCTTGATCAGTTGAGTGGACTACCCAATCCTATAATTCTAACTTTGATTTCCTCAACACTTTCCTCCAATATTACACTATGTCTAGAAAGATTTACTCCACATGATGTAATATGGTTAAGTAAACCCAAAACGTTCATAAGGGATTTCTGTATAAATGTAAGTGTCACAAAAATGGAAGGATAAACACATATTTTTATTGAGTATTGCCTTTAATCAAGTAATGGAATTCTTATTCCGACTTAATATTTTATTGATGTATTTTTATCTATTATGCATAAATTGATTATTTTTTTAATAACATGATTGTTAATATTACGGGGAACTTACTAAAGTTAATATCCTTGTAATGATAATATTTATGCATAATCCTAGTTTAGTTTAGTTCCATTTTTCATGCTTGATTAATTCATTAAATTATATGACTATAATGAAACAACCAAAATGATTAACCATGATACTTACTGAAATAAAATAAAGTAAAGGGAATGATCATGAGATTTATTATTGGTTAGTTTATCTACTAGTAGATAAACTAACCATGACCTTGGGGATAAACAAATTTAACCTTTTGGGTTTGTGTTTACAACTTTCAACCTTTCCACCTTTGAATCCTGTGAGATCGGTTTCATCTCAACTTGAGCATGAACCACCTCCACTGGCTTGGGAGCACCATCCATTACATATTCTTTTAAACTCACACACAGGTTAGAGGTAAAAGGGGGGTTTAAATAAAAGTAACCAAGTGCACATATTCCCTGGATATTAATGTGGAGAGATGATACACATTCCAAAAATGTAAAATAAATTAAAAAGAAACCAATCATATAAAAAGTTCTCATCTATCTCATGTTCATCCAAATACATGAAAAACATTTCACATTTAATAAAACTAGCATTCAATAATTTAATAATTCTTATTAAGAAAAATAGTTCCTGAAATGATTAATTATTATATTTAATTAATCAATCCTTTTAAATTTTTTTAAAAGATATCTTGGTCAATGGGCCAAGATGATTTATTATAATTAAACAAAGAAGAGATATAGAAGACAGAAAGATGAGATTTTATTAACTTATTTCTCTAGAAGGGGAATTTGATCAGGAGTAATACGGTAAACCCAAGTAAGCTATGTGTTGACCCCTTTTTTAGAAAAAATTTACTTCCAACACATTGTATTCACGATATACATGTGTGAAGATGAAGTTTAAACGTGATAGGAACACGCGGTATTCCATCAATCTCAGGGTGAGTTCCCACACAATGTGAATTACACTAGTTCTAATTGCTTGCACCACAATGGTGGAGTCACATTTGAGCTAGATGTTGCTCATACCTTTGTGGCATGTGAAGAGATATGCATGAATAACATTGATCATTTCAGCTTCAAGGGTGTAGGAAATTCCACACCTACCGAAAAAATACCCAATGACTCTTCCATTGTTATCCCTATAGACATAACCATGGCCTGTAAGACCAGGGCTCCCTTGTTATTCTCTATCAACATTGAGTTTGATCCAGCCTTGTGTGGGAGCATGAAAAAAAACATCAACGATACCCTGCTGCTTTATATAGTTTCCATGCACACCAATTCTATTTAGAATAGTGAAATCATGAATAGTATTATAGTTTTGAAATGTGTTTAAAAAATTAGCATCCTTGTTAGTTGAAAAGAGTCCTACTAAGGCCAACGATATATAGAAACATGAGTATTTATTCATGATTTCATTCTGTCTAGTCCAAAGGATACGATAAAGCTCTGTAACATTGGCTAAAAAACGTTTTTGAGTTGTTGAGAGGCTTGAGTTGTGGCGCATGATTGAATAAGACCTGCAATATCATGTATTTATGGTATATAAATTTTAAAAATGTATTTTTGTGAATTCCAGTGATCAGATGTTGTGGCACATGATTAGAATAGGTGGGAAATTTCCTCCCTGTTTGATTTTTAAAACATGTATCTGGAACACAGAACAATTCCCCAAGACTGTAAGTAGTCATCGGTAGGTAATTTGTGATGAGCAAGATTCCAAATCAAGGTCTACCTAGAGGGTCTGATCCCAGACTTCTCTTGTATTTTATTCCAATTAAATCATAATTATTCACATAATTAGAGCGTAGAATGATTTTCAGTCAAGAGTCTCATTCCGACTTTGTTCCCAGATAAGAGTGTCCTTATCGGGTGGGAAGACGTAGTTGCTAAGGAGTTCTCTATGATTCCAGTACATCTCTGTATTGGATAAGTTCAAGATTTCTTCAAATGAGACATCTGTGTCAATAGGATCACATTATGGATCAATAGTGGATATGAGAGGGGATTCTATCCAGTTGTCATGCAAGAAGATCAAAGTGGATTCGCTATAAGAAATCCATCTTGTGTGAGACATAATATTATCACAAAATGATTTGATGGAAGGAAAAATAGCGGAGCTTATATGTGAGTCGTGGATCCTCTTCAATATTTCAATGAATCTATTTCTGGGAAATCTAAGGGCCATCAAGACAGTTTTTATTAGGTTCCAAGTGAACTTGGAATAGAGAGACTCATTAAAGAGATAAATGTTTTTTTATTACCAAGCCTCCTTTGTAAATAGGTTTTCAGCATTTACTCCAAGAAACCATGACTAATTTCATTTCCAATATATTTTTACTCCAAATGAAGTTCTTGATGCATATGTTAAAATGATTTTTTAGTGAGATAGACCATTTTTAAATCATAATGGAATGAAAAAGATTATCTACAATGATATGTTTTACCAATAAGATTCTACCCGCTAAAAAGAGAGACTTCCCTTTCCATGTAGACAGCCTATTTTTTATTTTATCTACAATTTTGAGGATTTGACTATTCTAAGGTCTCCCCCAAAAGAGGGAACACCCTGATAATGAATTGGAAATGATCCTTCCTTAACCCCAAGGTCTAGAAGGAATTTTGATCTTCTCCTAGTGGTAAAATGTTTACCGAAGTATAACGATGATGTACTCGAGTTGATAGTTTGTCCTGAAACATCCTCATAGTGTGAGAGGTATGACATCAAATTGAGAACGTTTCTTTTGGTACCACACAAAAAAGAGCATAATGTCATCTGTATTCAAGTGGTGAGTGTGGGAAACTATATTCCTTAAGGTGTGGATATAATTTATCTTGCCATGATCTACCATGAAGGTGAGAAGTATAGTTATATTATCCTCCACTATGGAGAAATGAATGGAAGAGAGTGGATCTCCTTTTCTAACACCATTCGAGAAATTAAAAAATTCATTATGGGATCCATTGATAAGCATAGAGATATGAGAAAACTGGGAGATAATTTTAACCAAATCAATAAACATGTCACTGAAGCCAAAACTAAGAAGGACATTGAAAATGAAGATCTAATAAATGGTGTCAAAAGCTTTATTAATTTCCAACATGAGAGAAATACGACCGACTCTACTGGATTTGTTAAGAATTTTGACACATTTAGAGGTTTTACTATCACACTCTTGTATAGATATTCCTTTTACAAAGCCAAACAAGTTCCATGTAATTATTTTCCTATATATTATGGTGATATGATTCGAAAAAGATTGGTGATGATTTTGTGATAGGTGTTGATCAGCAAGATGGGTTTGAATTGATGTATTTTTGAATAATTTTAAACATTTGGTATCTGCACATGGAATTGAGCATTGATTCCATGCGGTAACACCCCTTATAGAGAAGAAATAACTAACAACTCTGTAAAACATCTGGTTGTGTAACCTCCCAGAAGGATTGAAAGAAGGCGTTGGTGAATCCATCCAGACCAGGGGCACTATATGGTTTATGTCTGAAAACCACCTCACAAATATCAAGATCATTTAGACTACAAGTAAACTTATTATTATATTAATCACTTACAATTTTGGGGATAACGCCATCTTGGATGTCATTGTTGATAACAAGACCACTGAAAAGATTCTTAAAATAGGAAGCAACATGTTCTGCAAGGGATTCCTCATTTTCAATCACTCAATCATCATATCTCAATAACGATACAGTTCTACAGGCTTTTCTAGTTTTCTGATGAGCAATTTAGAATTTTGAGTGTTCATCTCCATCCTTTAACCATTTAACCCTAAACGTATATTTTGGAATATTGTCTTTCCTGGAGAGGTGGGAGTTCAACTGGGAGTAGAGGAAAATTTATTACTGCATGTTTCTTTCAATATTAGAGTGTGTGGTATCACATTGAATCTGATTGAGTTGTGCCTCCACGCATGTGATTTCATGCTCTATTCTTTGATAACTATTTTTTCACCGGCTTTAAAGAATATAATTTATGTGATTTAACCTCATGATGCAAGAATAAACATAGCTTCCATAACTGCTAAGAACCCCAGAAATATTCAATCAGCTTGCTAGGATTTGGATGAGATGGCCATGGGTTGTTGATTAAGAAAGGAAACCTTGGTTTGCAATCCATGTTGGTAATGCTAGTCAGAATATGATGATTATCAGAGTTTATATTTTCCAAGGTAATACTTCTAATAGCATCAAAAATATCAAGAGCTTTGACATTAGAAAAATCACAGTCATGTTTACTTGAAACAATTTTAGTGTTGTGCTTTCGATACCAAGTATACCTAGATCCCACCAGTTTGATCTTAGTCAGATTATTGTTATCAATGCATGATTTGAATTCCTTTGAAGAAAGGGTGGGACGAAAAGCTATCATTCATTCACTGGGAAACAATTTTTCATTAAAGTCACTAAGGATAATCCAAGGATCATGTATTCTATAGACATTGAGAACAATGTTTTTCCCAAAAAATCTTCTTTCTTGATAGTTATTCTTAGCATAAACAAATGAGTATAAGAATTGAGAATTATCGACGATAGCTTCAGAGGTGCTCATTTGTTGATATGTGCTGATGGCCAAAGAACCAGATATAGAGCTATGATCAAAGAACCATAAGGTTTTAGAAATCCAATAGGTAATTTTGCTTCCAATTAGAGTGTAACCCTTTTTTTCTAGACTAACAGATCCTAGAGAGAAGCAGATTTTGGGTTCAGCAATGCCCAAGAACAATGGTTTGTGAACATGTATAAACATGTTCAACGAGGTGGTAGTGTCATGGGTTTCCACTCCTTAATAGTTCTAAAAATATATATATTAATTTGTATTTATGTTTTGGGGGATATCCCCATTTTATATTCCCACCTGTTTTTAAATTTCATCATTATTTTCTGGTTTGTATGCAATCATTTCTAGGTTTTTCCGAGTGATCAGCATGAGCAGAAACTGGTGTTTTTTGACCAGCAGTTGTAGTCAGATCAGCATCCTTAGAAGAGCCATCCTTTTGAGTGCTGTCAAAATATTATGTGATGTTTTTAGGTTCCATTATAGGTGAGGCAGGGAAATTACTAGTTGATAAATCTGCAGTATTAGAAGTAGTGTTCTACCTGGGCATGATACTGTCACCTTTTTCAGTGAGGTTTTGTTATGTGCGCATAGACATCGCATCATATGCAGAGTCAACACTATTTTTTGTGTTGGTTCACATTATATATGAGACCTCTTCTGGATCCCTATAACAAGAGTCAGTTCAACCATATGTTGTTGAGAAATCAAGTCCGAGTTTAGTGTAGTTTTTCACCTCAGAGGAGCAGCATAATCGAGTAGGAGATTGCATAAAACCTGCAGAATTTCCAGTATTATCGAAGCATGTAAAAGAGTTTTCAGCCACTGGGTTATTCAAAGGGTCCACAATTGGAATGGAATTTATAATATTAATAATATCTTGTGCAATTTATCTAGCCAAAGTTTCCTCTTTCATAGCTTGTTCCTCATCCTCCCCTAATATAGCCCAATAGGTACTAGGAATAATAGGTGGGGCCTTTTTCTAAATCCATTTCTATCCACCAATATTTTTTAAACCTTCCCCATTTTCCATGATTCTTCCCATACCTTTCTTACCATTATTCACTTCTTTCCAGGCATTTGAATTAGACGCTGGATTCACTTGCTTCTGTATAATCCTGTAGTTAGAAAAAGAGTGGCCAATAATTTTACATACTTCACAAAAATGGTGTCTTGTATTCATATTAGACTTTGAACTCAATATTGTGATCATTGAATAGTGTTTTTCATATAACATATCATATAAAAAATAATTATTTTATGATTTTTTAATGAAATATAGAATAAGGATGTTGAAAATAATCATTATTAGATGATAATGATTAATTCAATCACTATATGAATCCAAATAGTTCTTGTTTAAATCCTTTATATATTGAGGTTGGGGAAGCTTTATTATCATTTTATTCATCAAAAAAAGAATTTGATTCAAGTGTTACAACTAAGTGTCCTTGAAAAAAATTTGAGATGTTTGAAACATTTAACAATATTCAGGGTTATATATTTCATTTTGGTTTTCGACCAAATTATGTTTTTTGTTATCAATATGGTGAACATAGTTCCCAAGAAGACACTAACAAGTTGATTCCGGATATAACATAGTTTCAAAATATAGAACATGATGTGACTGGTCTATCTTTTCAACAGGTTGAAACTCAAGATGATATTAATTTTACTACCAGGTTGGAACCATCTCATTTTTATTAGTGGTTGAGGTCTGATGAGGATGCCTTATATCCTGGTTGCAATATAAGAAAATTTAAATTAGTTGATAAATTTATGGAAATTAATATAATAATGGAATGTAAAATAACTATTTTTATCAGATATTATCCTTAATAAAAACTCCTCTACTTAAAGTAAATGTATTTCCTGCAAATTTCTATGAGAGAAAGAAGCTTGTTTATAATTTAGTTCTTGGTTATCAAAAGATTAATGATTTTAAAATGATATCATATTATATTATGGTAAAAATGAGTCATTTTATAGTTTTACCACATGTGGAAAATTGAGGTATAAATAGGATCAATAAGGGAAGTCTGGGGTTTTTCCTGTAAAACAATTGGGATATTTCGCACTTACACCCAGATTGTAGGGTTTATTTATGTATCAAAACACATCAACATTGTTGTCAGTGCACAAAACCAATATTCCAACCCATAAAACCTTCCATCATTACTCTAATGGTGATTTAGGGAACATTTTGACCTAGTGAATCCATATTTTGATTTAGAATCTCAAAACATGTCATTAGGTCTTTCTACAGACGATTTCTGTTTATTTGGTTGTTACGGTAGTCAGTATTCATGTTGGACAATATTTATAACTCCATTAAATTTACCACCATATATATTGATAATGAAAACATATATATTTTAGACATTATTAATTCCAGGAAATCTGAAATAAAATATTGACGATTATTTGAAACCGTAGATTGATGAGTTAAATTAATTGTCAAGTAATGGTGTCTGTTCATTTGATGTTGCTGTCAAAAAAAATTCTTATTGAAATCTGCATTGATGTGGAAAAATAGTGACTTTATAGGATTTGACATGTTATCTTTATATAGTACAAAAGGCCCAAAATCATGTCTATACTGTATGAGAGACAACAAAGTGTTTAGTCTTGTCAATGGAAAAAACCCATGGTTTTTTGACTTTCATCACAGATTCCTTCCATCTAATCATCCTTTTGGAGAAAAAATATCATTTTAGAAAAGGAACAATATATAAAGATGTTCGTAAAATAATGATCTTAGGTACAAAGCTAAAATCAATTTCTCTTCAATACCTCCCTTCACATTTTGACCAATAATAAACCAATAGAAAATTAATGCCTTTGGAAAATAACACAAAATAGAGCATTTTTTGGGATCTTCTAAATTGGTTTGATTTGTTGGTCCATCACACATTGTATGTCATCAATATTGGGAAGTACAATTTTGATATTTTATTTCATATATTTTTAGATACACATGGTAAGACTAATGATAATATAAAGGTAGGATTATATCTTGCCAAATTTTTCGACGACCAAAATTTGAAATATTTTAAAATGTCATATTATAGATGTTAATGAACCCAATAGTAGCTTATAAAATCTCTAAAGAGAATAGATTATTGTTTTGTCATTGGAATGTAGATTTGAGGCTTCTAGATGGTTATACTTCCAATTTGGGAAGATGTGTCTAAAATGGTCATATTATTGGATTAAGAATTCATGACTATCATGTTATAATGGAAATGCTTCGGTCAATTGGATTAATAGTTATATAGAATTCTATGATTTGGGATGCGCTAAAAGACATATCATATTTTTCAGATACACTTGTGCGGTGACAAGTGACTATGACGCATTAAGAAGAATGTAAGGAGACATTGTTTTAATTTTATGTAGACTGTAAAAAATCATCACATTGACTTTGTCTGAGTCAATGAAAAAATTTATATTACATTTTCCATATGAAGAAAAATGTAGAGGTATGGTATAGTTCTTATGGATCTCGCATCCAAGAGATTCTTGCAGAAATTAAAGGAAAAATTAGGTAACAAAGTGTCAGTTGAAGGTATAATATCAGAAGATTATTTACAAGAGGGAATTTATTTTTTTCTTATCTCATTACATTCAATCTAAATATTTGTCAAAACAGTAGAATATTGGATGAAATGAGAGAAATTTTCATAATAAAAATTGAAATCATTTATCAGATTTCAATCAACCCGAACATGGCTTCGATGGTGTTCATAGACAATGGCTTCTAGATGATGAACATCACAGAGCTCATATATATTTTCTCCTCACCTGTGATGAAATGACACTATTTCTTCTATGAGTTTTTCTATCACTTATTCTATATTTTTTGTTATAGTTAATTAATATTATTTTATTTGTTAGTTATATGATAATCTTATCAATAAACATATTCCACAAATTACAATAGCAATTTTTGTGAAACGTTGACAAAAAAATATTTTTATACTAGTTTCAAGAACACGTAACGTAAATTATTTCTGGTTTAATATATAAAATAATTTTATTATCTATTATATTGATAATTCTATAAAAAAATTCAGGTATCTCAACATGTAGATAAAATTGAAATTTGATTTTGTGTATTTAGTAACCCACCATAAAACGGTTAATATTATAATGCACATATGGTGATTGGTTTTTGATTTCATACACATGCGTATGGGGAATGAAAAAAATTAATAGTGGTTTGTGCATGAGAGGATTTCATCATTGAGAAACTGATGTATACATTTTTTTCATGCTGGAAAATATTATTGAACTATGTTATTTGGGACAATATTCCACAATGATGTATAAATGACATTGGTTGGATATTAAGAAAGGTTTGTCTTTTCATCCGACCCATGGAATCATTGATATTAAATATAAAAGTCTTCATATAGTTAATGAACCATTTTCATTGGTTCATTAGGCACATAAAATTTATTATTCAAAATAATTCTCTTTTTCAAGAGAGTTGAGTGATTGGTGGAGCATAATAGAAATTAAATATCAAGAAAATTAGTTTAGTCAACGTGAATGTGGTTCCACAGAAGTTGAAGGACTTGATATTTTTCAAGAGACTACTCCAAATTAAGATTTTTCATGAAGAAAAATGAATATCGATGATGACACCCTATATTTAAGGGTTTATGGTGAATATGAATTCAATTATGTAACAAATGAATTTTAAATGACAAGAGAATATAAAACTAAAACTCATATAAAAATTTCTGATACTGGGGAGGAATATGAATACATCAACATTTTCAGATATGAAGATTCAGATGAACATGTAAAATGACACAGTTAATTGCTTGTAATAATTATATATAATATATATCTATATATAATAGTTTTTTCAACTATTTACTAACAACAGACATTTAATGTTTAAAATAGATGAAGATATGTTTCATATGTTGGAGGGGTTGATCTACTTTGGGATGAGCAGTATATTGGTACATATGACCCTTATACTACTGGTAGTTTGGGGGGGGGGGCTCATAGGGGGAATGGTCTTGAGCGATTGATGATTTCTAACCCAATCCTCGAGTGATGTCCACGCCTTGCCTTTGATCCCCGAATGTTGAAGTATGCTTACATATGTATTTGAGTTAGTTTTCAATAATTTTTTATTTACTAATTGTTATATTATTTTTTCTATTTTCACATATTTACGCATGTATATACTAGACTAGGGAGTTCTATATTGTGTAATTTTTTTTGAAGCAAGAGTCTCATGTGATCATATTCATATTAATGTGTGGCACCTCATGTTCAATCATTGGATGGTACATAAATAACTAATATTTATTTTGAAATTAATTTAATTAATAACATGATATTATAAATTATTTTTAGGGTTTATGGTATCCCATTGATTAGAGTATATTTGGGGCTAACTAGAAGCCATGGTAGGGGACTATAAGTCAGCATTGAACTCAATTTTTACACAATTTGAGAATGAAAGGAATGGATAAAATCAAGTGTGAAAGAATTTGATGAGTAATTTCATTCTCATAGAGATGATTAAATTTCATCTCATGATTGGGATGGATTCTGTTCACATTGGTTGGGTGGTCATTTTCAGAGGAGATCATCGTTTGGATGGAAAAATCAAGGGGAGAGGTGGTGACACATCGAGCATGTAGTCATACATTCAATATGCATAGCGAGTATATGATAAGTGCTATTTTGAAAATTTTATATAATGTTACATGTAAATAGTTTATTTTATATTCACATAGATAGTCACACAACCCGATAATTCAGATTTCGACGTTTACTGGAAGATGCATGGTGTTCCAACAATTAGAGAGATTAGAGGTGCTCAACAATGTAATATAGTTGTTAGTATGTTTTATTTTTGTGTTTAATATTTTGTTGAAAATAATATTTTGACTATTTTACCTTTAAATTACAATAGAAGAAGTCAGATGAGGTTGTGACATCTCAGAAATTGATTGCGATTCAGGATTAGACTGATTCTCAGTCTAGTGCCAACTGATTTGATGAGACAACATGGATGGAGGTGGCCCAACATTCCTTCAAGAAAGTTTGAGTTGTTGGTGTCGACTCATGATTGACAAATGTACATTATTATGAAACCATTGCGATGTTTGTATCCAACTTGAGAGGATCTCATGGAGAGTCATCGTCATATGATTCACAATATCAGGAGCAGCTGCAAGCTGAAAGTGAGCTTATTGAGTGTATGCATAGGGAGTAGGAGCAGATTCATCAATGATAGCAGCAGCAACATGAAGAGTTCCTAGGACAACAACAGCAGAATCAACAGCACCATCAAGAGATGCAGGAGGAGATGCATCGATGGCGGTAGTAGTAGGAGCGTGAGGAGTTGGAGTATATATGACATCTCACTAGTGGTTTAGGGATGGAGTTCCCTCCCCTATCTCCACAACTCCTACAAACGACCCTCCCCCTCAATGATCAATTTATTTTTTTATGATAAAACATTTGAATGTAAATTTTGTTTTTTAATTTTAAGTATTTTCCTTTTTATATAATGCATTTTTTATATTGTTGTGAATATTAAATTTTTTATTATATATTTAAATTTTTATTAATTTATTTAATTTTTCTATTATTTTATTAGTTGTTAGTTATTATTATTATCTTTCAATTATTTTTTTGAAAATATTCTGCTTTTAGTTATTTTAATTATTTTTTATTATATTCGTAATATTAATATTGTTATTTCATTAATAATAATATTATTATTATATTATTATCAATTTTATTTATAATATTATTATATGTATATTATTTTATTATTTTATAATTAATTTTATTTTACTATTAATTATATTAGTATTTCATTAATTTTAATAATATTTATAATTATTATTATTGTCATTTTAATTTTTTTAAACATTTTGCAACGGGCCCCATCACAATAAGGTATTTAAATAACATGGGGAATCGATTAGTGATATATCCATATACCACTGCAAATACTCTTTTTTTCCACGGATGGTCACAAAAAACAATATTTGTGACGTCTTTTCTGCGATGGTGTATTTGCGATGGGGTCCCATCACAGAAGGGTATTTACAATGGGATCCCGTCAACAAATCCCCCATCGCCAATACCCTATTTTCTAGAAGTGTATGAATAAAAAGATGTATTTTTAGAAGGTAATTTTACTGCATTTTAATGGAGAACCCATTTTAAAATAAAATTTGACATTTTTTTAATTTTTATTTGAAAAAATATACTTTCTTTTTTTACATTGGGTTATCAAAATTTACATTGGGGGAACTGTTTTTATTTTTCGAAACAATTCATTTTTTTATGAATAATGAACAATACTACTTTGTAATTGAAACTACCTATTCTTCTAGTTTCTTTTTATAGTTAAATTTAAATTTAATTCATATTTAATGTTTAATTTGAAAAATTAAACATAATTTATCTAAATTAGTTTTTATAAACAATTTCACATTGAAATTGGATATATATTGATTTCAATATTTTGGAATTTTTCTTTTTTGAAACCCACTTTAGTGACATGTGTGCATGATTAATTTTAAATTAATTTCACCCACTTTTATTTTTTGAATTTTTATGAAAGGATTCTATATTTCTAAACAGTATAATTTATAATATCTATTATGTAAAACATTTTTTTACAAAAAATAATATTTAATGAAATTATAATTAATTATATTCAATAATTTAAAAAATAGTTTACTTAGTGGATATATTTTAACTTAAGGGTCAAATACTATTGAAAAAAGTCGAAAATCCATTGAATGGCCATAATTTTAATGTATCCTTCGTTATATTGAAAATAGATAATTATTAGAGGCACATGATGTAATTTATACCTCTTTATAGTGTTTACCTTTTTATATTTATAAGAATATAACTCCTCCACGGTAAAAGGGCACTCACCCCCCACATTCATCCAAATAACGTGTCACTTTGTATCATCCAATCATGGCATAAATAAGCTAAAAACATCCCCCGTATTAAAATAGAATAATACCATTTTTAATAGAGTAATCCAAGTTAGTCTTTTGGTGAAACCCAAAAGAAATTATACAAATAATAGGTAACATCCTTTCACAAGATCTTTTGTATTATTTTCATTTTCCAACTCCAAAATTCATATTATTATATGATTATAATAACCTCAGTATCTTAAATATATTGTGATGTTGTTATTATATGTGTTCTACCTATACCTACACATGCTTCTATTAAATGGGTAACGAACTTACCCTTCGTGTGTAAGACTAAAACCTCGCAAAATGATGTTGTTGGGTTTGTTCCTTTACTAACTCTCATGGAGGGAATTATAATGGAAATTATATTTTTATATGATTTATATGATATATATGATTTAATTATTATTTTTTTAATTAGTATATAAAACATACCTTCATGTATTCCAATTTTTCTAAATATGATAACTTCGTTTGAGGATGTGTGGACTACCTCCTCCTCGAAGCAATGTGATTCATTCACATTTTAAATTGACTTTAATAAGGATAAGTTTAATATAAGTATATCATATATTTGAAGAACAATTCTATATTAATGATCACACACACACATATATATACATATATGTAATTTACTTACTTTCTTTCAATACGACAATAAAATGGAAATATAGTTCATGCGTACATACGACCTACCGTCCCTTGCAATAGTGTATTCCATTTAATGTTTTATTATTTTATATATTATTAAAAAAACTATATACTAAATATAAATAATATTAAAATAATTTTTTAAATTCCTTAAATATGTAAATAATAATCTATGTCTGAGGATCAATAATAACAAGTCAAAAAATATATGAAAAACAATGTGTCTATTACTCGAAACAAAACATTAATATGAAATTGTTAATAAATGGGTACTATAAAGTCATAATAAATCATATATGTTTTTATATATTTGAATATGGTTATTTGGTATATTTTTAATAATCTTATACTTATTATAAATAATTTTTGAATGTGTATGAATAAAGTCAAGACTTAAGGTAAGGTTTTTCACATCTCACTTTTATTTTGGTGAGACTCATGCCTTATTAACCACTCATTTCTTTGGTGGTCTATATACTGACCATGAATGTATTATATGGTTATTATAATTATATTTATGGGTATTTAAATATACATTTTATGATCTTTCTCCCATGGGGTTTATGGCTCAGAATTTATAAAATCACTAAAGTATTTTTGTTTCATTTTTTCTTCTTTGAGATATAAGCCGTGTTATGAAACTATCTTTTTCTATGAGGTGTATATACATCCATTTGACATGTTCTATCATGAATATAATTATTTTCAAGATATTTCAAGATTCATTTAATTTTACTCATTCATGTGGATTATTACTCAATGTTATTGAAAGTGGTAAGATTTTGTTGGATCAATCTCATCATTTATTAGTATTTTTTATGATTATGCTTTCATTGATAAAATATTATTATACATATCATAAGTACAACCATGAATTTTTTTATCGTCCAATAATTCAAGATTTATTCCTTTTTTAGTATCATTGTTCACTCTATGGTGCTAAATATAATTAATAAAATATTTTGAGAAAAATAAGACTTTATCTCTCGTTTCATTCAGAAACATGTGTTCTTTCAAAACTAGGTTTTCTAAGAATAATTTTCTTTTATATTTTCCTATGATATTAAAAAGGAATTTTTACAAATATTTTACATTAAAAAAAATTTAATTGAATATTCTGGTTATTTTTCTATCAAGTCACTTTTATAAACATTTTATGGCATTAAAAGGAATGTTCGACATGTATCGATTTATCCACCACCATGAAATTTCTTCATTTGAATCTTACTATATAGGATAAAAATATTTAATTTTAATGAAAATTTATTTTCTAGTATTCTAAACATTCATTGTTTTCAAAATGGTTTTCAAATAAAAAGGTTTTAAATTATTTTTATGTTCAAGAAGTGTTACAAATGAATTTAAATGCATTATTTATATGTTTTGAAAGTTATTTCAAAGGTATAGGGGTTTCAAAAAACCTTTTAGGTTTAAAAAGTTTTTTAATTTTTTTAGATAATACTCTATATGTTTTCAAAATTATTTTCAAATAAATTGTTTTCAAAATATATTCAAGCATCATTTATATGTTTTCATGTTTATTCTCAAAAAAAAATTGTTTCGAAAAGTTTTTTTTAAAATAATTTATCAAAGAATACATGTTTTTCTCCTCATGAAATCATTTATGTTTTTCTAAAATATTCAATTATATTTTTTTCATAGAAGTATATTATCAAAATATTTCACATTTTAAAAAGAGATTTTCAAAGAATGATTAATTTTCTTAAAAATGTTCCAAGTGATATATCCAAAATCATTATCCCTCTAAGGTATCAAAATTTGATATAGTTTATGATATACTCAGGAAATGATCCAATTGTTCCATTTAAACTCTTTCTCTGGATGGTTTTTGTTTTGATGTCATGGTGATTATGAAACCAGTTTCACATTAACGGGTTATATGTTTGGGAAACCCTACTTCTATTCCTTGAGTTATATTCATTTGGAACCATCTTATTTTTATTGTTTATTATTTGATTTAATTATTATGAAATACATATATTTTCAATAGGTTATGATAATATTGAATGTTTATGATACCAATTTCATTTATTGGGTTATGATATAATGTTTATAAACCCCTCCTTTTTATGGGTAGTGATATTATGAATTTTTTATTATCTTATGGAATATGTATGTATGGTTTTGTTATGTGATGGGTGGGACCTATATCTCTGTACAATACATTGGGTAAATATTTATATCTCATGAGATAATTAAGGAAACAATTTGATGGGCATGATCCACTATAGGATGGTGCAGAAAAATGATTCATGATGGGAAGAAAAAGAACCCTGATCCACTATGGTAAAAAGGGGAAACCTGATCCACTATAGGAAGATGGGGGAATAAATCTCTTATAAATAAAGTAAAATTACTGGGGAAGGAGGTGTGTCCGACCTTGTAGGTGTAGTCTCCATGAAGTGCCTCGATAAGTTTTGGAAGTGATCCTTGACTTCTAGGGAATGATTTTACATGTTTATGGGAATACCAAAAAATTATCTATTTTATTATTAGTTTATGCTCTCAAGTAATATTATATTGAATCCCTTATGATTCATGTCTTATGAAATACCAATATTTACTTTGTGAATCATGTATATAATCATTGATATGGACGGTATCATCTTCAAAAGTTATTCTCATGTTCTCAAACCATTATTCTATTTTTAGGCTTACATATTCCTTTTATTTACCCTTATTGAGCATCATAAATCACTCATTATTATTTTTCATTTCCCCAGTTTGTGAAAAAATGTTTTTGTAAGATTTATAAAAGGGAAATATATTTTTGGGAAACATTTAATTTCTTTCACCATGTTTTAATATTCTGATACATGTTTATAGAGACACTTAACTATTGGGGTCCATGGGCATGTACTTTTGTAATAGGATGAATATTAATCAAAAATGATTTAATATCTATGTATTTTAATCTTGGGTCACTATAGTTGGTATCAAATGGATGTTTTACTAAACCTTTGGAAACTAGGATGAGAAAATATTCGTGAGATCCCAAGGGATATTACTACGGATATGTCTAGGGATGTCTCCAAGGATAAACATAATATTTCTTCATTTGAAAAGTTTGTATCATGATATATAAATACAATAATTACATTTTAATCATCATGTTGTTCTATACTATGTTATGTGTTTCTCACTAGATGCCTTCTCTTTTTTCATCAATGTTAAGAATCTGAAGGAACTAGCTTAGTGATTAATGTGGCAGACAATTTTATGATGAGTAGATAAATGGGATGATCACTAGTGTGGAGGATTTTATAATCATTCGTAATAATTTTTATGGGAACATGATTAATTTTTTCTAAGTTAATAAACTCTGACACTCACCAAAGGAGAAAAAGAAAACTTTATTTGATATTTTTTTTAATGGAGACCATAGAGGAAGGAAGATTCAGTATCCTTTTTGTTAGGAAAATTGGAAGAAACACTCTAGTGAATGTGTTAGGGGAATATGAATATCTTTTGACCGTTGAAAATAAAGACACAAAGAATGTAACTACAAATGGAAAACGAAAATTTCATTTAACATAATATATTGAAATATTTATCTTCCTAATGTATTATCAATAGTTAAATGTTTAATTTATAGAATGATTGGGAATTATGAAGATCAATTCCTTAAAGGGAATTCTCTTGAAGTTATTAAACTATGTTTTAAGAGTAATGGTTTTTCTATTGATGATGAAGATACCATGACTAACATTTCAAAGGTATGTGTTGTTCTAATAGTATTGTTTATAAACATGATTAATTTGAGTTTGATGAATATTTATATAGGATTAATATTTCTATTTTTAGGAAAGTGGTATTGAGGAATAAGATGATTAGTCCTTGTTAATGTCTTAAGGATGAAGTTAAATAAATGAAGTACTTATGTATTTGGATTCAATAATTATGTTATATGAGTTGTGAAATATATAAGGATTGTTCCATTTAGGTTTTTCACTATGTATTGAAAAATAATATATTGAATGGTGATGATGGACTAGAAATGTGATTTAAAGGAATGTATATAATCATGGGAACATATGATTAGGGGATTGATAACTCTTAAAATATTCATAATGTTGAGATAATGATATTGAGGTAAAGATATATTGGATGATAATATGTAACTTTGATGGTACTAATTATCTTGGAAATAATTGTGGATTTTTTGAAAATGTGGTATATCTTATAATGGATGAAGTTTAAATATTTTTTGTATATAAGGAATATATCTAATAAACATCAGAATAAATAAATATTCATGTTTTCAATTAGGGTTTATTATAATTCTTGTTATTAAAATGTTTCAAGAGACTATAAGATGAAGGTAATCTCATGTTTTGATTCTGAAAACCAAGATATAATTTATGTTCAATGCATTGTAGTTTACCAAAAATATTTATAGTGTTTTAGACTTCCATATTTTGGAAGGGTTATATTATTAAACATTTAGGGAAATTTTAATTTTAAAGATCAGATGTGGTATTAGAGATTAATGTTTTATTATTTGATGTGAGGATTTAGGAATATTAGATAACCTGTGATTTTTTTTGTTCTGATAAAGAAAAATGGAATGACTTTTCATTATATTTATGGATCTGATTATTTGATAAGGATTTAGGAATAAAAAATTCACTATCATTTTGTTGAATACTAGATGAAGTGGAAATTGATAAAGTAATAGCAATGTGTGAGGTTGATCTGAAATCATGTAAGTATATCTTCATATGAAAATTCTTTAACATTCGAAAAAGGGTCTTGAGAAAACATTTTGTCATGTTATCATCATTTTTGAGGATATCAATGACCTTTTTCAAGCCTCTTTGGGTTATGAGTTTTATATCATCCTCTTTATGATAACCATGTTCTCTATCAATCTCCACCAAAATTTGATAGTTGGATCATCTCTTCCATGTCCATGTTTTCACTTTCCAAATATGTTCTCCTCTGTGGAAACCTAGTTTTCAGTTACATTAGGAAACCATTATGTTTCCAACATTCGATTTTAAAGGATTTTTAATATTCTTTTTCATAATGCGAGTTTCTATGAAAGAAACCTCCATGTAATAAACCTTTGATATGATAGATTAATTTTGAGGGAGAAATTTATTTAAATGGGGGTATGATGTAACACCTCAAGATTTTGAGATATATATTTTCTTAATTAATTTAATCTTTTTGATATAATTCATTTTATAAAACCCTGAATATAGCTTGTTTTATAAGAAAGTACTAAGTTTGGCTTGTGGATCATGTAACACCGAGTTAATCATGAACAAAATGAAACACATAGAATTGATAGAGGAACTCACTATGTTTTTATTATGATACATATAATGACGAGTTCATTAGATGTCCTCAGTTACATGAAATTCAGAGTTTTAACAAACTAAAATATACTATTAATATTGTTATAAAAATATTGTTATAGTTACCACCTCTCCATTGGAATGGAAGTTATAAATATGATTAAATATATTGTGAAAATATTATTTAAATATCCATATAAAATGAATAATTTTGTTATTAATTAGTTGTAAATGAATGTAAGAACTATATGAAAGTAATGAATTTTTTTTTCTAAGAAAACTATTTTTCTACGTACACACACAATTTTATAACAATAAATTAAATATACCAGTTTTGATGAATTTTTCCAATAAAATTTATATATTATATATTCTATCAATATATATTATAACAGTAAAATATATTTGATAGTTATAAGATAAGAATAAATCGAATTTTATGAATAAAATATGTATTTTTCTAAAATGTAGTTTTTCCTCCCTTTATTGGAGTACCCATTTTAAATCCAATTTTTGAAAATTTTATTATTTTGATTTGAAAAAATTATATTCATTTATTAAATTAGGATATCAAAATTTAATTCAGGGTAATGTTTGGTATTTTTAGAGAAGTTTTAAATTTTGATGAATAGTGAACAATAATATGTTTTAATTCAAAAATGATTTTTCATATAATTTATTTATATAGATTAATGTATTTTAATGTTTTATATATATAATTATATCAACTATAAATTAATTAATCCAATTTAGTTAATTTTATCAAATTTCACATTGAAATTAGAGTTAATAACTTTTCAATCTTTGACTTTTGTCCTTTAAAAACCACTTTTCACAACATATTTGTGGAATTAATTTTAAATTAATTTCTACCAGATAGTTGTTTATAATTTTTTAAAATTTTTTAAATATTTTTAATAATAATAATATATAATATATTATAATTTAAACATATATTTTGATGAAAAATATTGGGGAATGTAATTAAAATTAATTACTGTGATTAAGGTTAAAACGAGTTTACTTAGTCGTTAATCATTAAATTAAGGATCCAAAATCCCTAGAGAGAGGTCCAAAAGAATATTTTTGAATATATTTAGAAACAATAATCCTTATTATAGAAAATATCCATTTATTTGATGCACATTATATAATAGAGACCTCTCATTAGTGTTTACCTTTTTATATTTACAAAAATGTCACTCCTCCTCCACTATAAAAGGGCACTCACCCCCGTCACATCCTCACAACTCTAAACTCACTTTATGTAATGACTCTAAAATTCTTGAATAAAATTACATTTATTTTGTTTAATTAAATTTATTATGGATATAGAAAACACATCAAAATATTTGTTTATTGTTGGATTTAAATGGTAGTTAATTATCATAACTGTTGATAATATAGTTGTTGAACCGTGATCACATAACTGATATAAATTTATATCTTTTTTAAACAATAATTCTTTTGACCAAAAAAATGAGGGGATGACCTCATCCAGTAGACCCAAGCCACATGAAGCACATTTTTCATATCTCCGAAAGGAGGTAGCATCACTAGAATTCTATCTTGTCCAAGCCTAAGTCGAGCTTCAACACGTTAAGCTTGAATAGAATTGCCATGGGAGAAGTGGATGTAAATAGAGATTACCACCTGAGAAATGTTATCTGAGCCACCACAAGAGTCTATTACCATCACTCACCTTACACTAAAGTCTTATGTCGGTGTTATAAGGGATTCTGTAACAATGAATTAGTTACGTTTTGTGTAATCCATTTAATAAATAAAAGTCTTATTCCATAGATTCCCGTATAAGATTAGGTTTATTAAAAATATAATGAATTAGATAAATTGATTTTTCGAGTAAGATGGTATTTTTTTGAAACGTGTGAATTGTTATTTTAAACTGAGGTTTTATTAATATTTTTATTATATTATTGTTATAATAACACTTCTTTTAATTATAAGGGGTAATAATATTCCTACTTGTTTTTACTCTATAAATGATTAAGTATTCAGTTTGATAATAATTATATTTTCATATGATAAAATTGATTTTTTTAATTAATGATTTTATATTGATGAATTAATGAATTTTAGGAATAAATTATATTTTAATAATATATTATTATTATATATTTTTTGTTGCATATAAATTATCTTATAATTTTTATGAATTCAAAGACAATTTTTATTAATGTTTGGAAACTATTTTTGTCAAAACCATTAAATTTTCTATAAATGACAGATTTTATTTTAAAAGTGAAAATTCACATATTTAGAAAATAAATTTAGATAAAATGAATTTTATTTTTTCAATTCGGACATCTAAATTATCTGACGGTGAAATTTTCAAAATTGTCTGAGATAATCAAATTTTTGGGTAAAAATTAAATACCATATAAATATATAATGTGACATCATAATGACCCAATAGTGAAATAATAAAATAATATAAAATGTATATTTGGAAAATATATGTTTTAACCTTAAAATAATGTGATTTTATATTTTTATTGATTTATTTTATCATGCCTTAGTGGACCCTCCAAGACTTAAAAAATATTTTTACATTTTAAGATGATTTTTTTGAGAGTGTGAATCACCTACACATAAGAAATCTTAATATTTTAATAAGTTCGGACATTGTGCATATAAAATCATGTTTTTCACTCCTAATTTGGAAAAACCATGGGAAAGAACCATAATATGGTTTGTGGTGATGAATATTTAATTATATAAATTCCAAAACCTATGTTTGTGAAATATTAAAGAATTCCCCTCTCATTTCCTATATAAACCCATCCAATATACCACTTATATTCACACAATATACCTGGAGTACGTCCCTAATCAACTATAATATATCTAGAATACTCCCTAGGATCCTCATGCTCTCATGAAGCCCCTCAGCAACCTCTTGAAGTCACACACTCAAGTAAGGGATTTCTTCCTTTCTAAATGTTTGACCAAGTTTATTTTTGTTGTTATACCCTTTTACATTCAATTAAATTTTTTGGGGTATGATATCTCATCTCTCCCATTATTACCTTTTTATTTTTGAATGATTCTATACCTCTTTCTCTCTCATTAATCCATCCCATGTACACCCGCTACCATGCCGAAATATCATAAGAGTTATTATGTTTATCCTCTTTCTTTTAGTTTCGTTATTATGTTTAGCCTTCCATTTCCACATTCCATGTGTTGGTACATGTATCTATATGAACCACATACATTCCATTTCATGTACATGTGATTAAAATACCTTTCTCTCACATGAACTATTTTTATGAATGATTATGTCACACCATTATGTTACTGAAATTGCACGGTGATTTTCTATGCCAATGTCATCATGTAGTGAATACTGTGGTCATTCTTCCATTAGGGGTATTCACCTTTATGTACATATAATTATTTATTTTATAGTTTCATGTATTTATTGTAAATTTCTTTATAGTAGAATAATTTATATTGTTGAATGATTCCTTGTTATATGATTCATGTGGCACACTTATGCATGAAGTGAAACTTTTATAAAGGGTGTGTCCTGATAGCACACCAATGCATTGGGTAATGTTTTGTATCATGAAATGCCATGTGAAATGAAGGTTTAATCAGGAATATTCAAGTTAAATTAGGATTTAATCATGTTATTTCCAGTGCAATGGGGGTTTACTCATGCTAAAAACTATGCAATGAGCCTTGGTTCTTCCTAATATCATGTTGTATCTCATTGACACATTTCCTTGTTATGATAATCATTCTATATCATGTATTTATTTTAAGGTTTCTATTGATCTCCATTGATATTTCTATTTATTAACTTGTATTTTATTCTTCATATTATGCCTTGTTTACTCCCTTACGAGGATTTATAGCTCACCCTTTTCTTATGTATGTCCTCAGGTTATCCCTTGTCGTGCTATGTACGAAGGAATGTTGTGGTCATGTAAATGAGTTTTTCAATAAAAATGTCATATTTTATGTTTTTTGTTGTTATGTACTGTTCCTAGTTTCCCAAGACACTAGACCTCTCGATCCTCAGAGTTGTCTTATGTGCATGTTTAAGTAATAAATAATTTTTAAATATTTAATAAAGAGCAAGACTGTTATAATTAATAACATACAAATACTGAACAAATAAGATACCAAATTAAATCCTCTAATAATAGAATCCAAAATTTGTAAAGAATGAAAATTAAGATAGTCCATTGGTCGAAAGCAAAAGGAATTACCCAAAGAAGAGGTAACATCCTACCTCAAGCTCCTTTGGTTTATTCCCATTCTACATCCCATAAATTATATATATTAAATTAATATATAATAACCTATTTATAATAAATATAATCATAAGTTTTTAATTTATGGTTTGGACCTACACCAACACAAACTTCAAAAAAATGGGTAACAAACGTAACATTCTTGTATACGGTGGACCACCGCCTCGCGAAACGATGTTGTTCTTTTTTGATTTACCACATATCATGGTGGGAATCATGATTGATATACTATTTCCATATGACATGTCTGATATTTTTAATTTATTTATAATTCCATAATTATTTCATAAAACAATCTTTCATGCTTTTAATTTTATTTAAAATATGATAATATTGTTTGAGGATGTGTGGACTACAACATCCTCAAAGCGATGTCATTCGATTACACTTTGTATAGAACATAATAAGGATGGATTTAGAAAAATTATATGAAATATATGAAATAATGATTCTACTGTAATTATAATATATATATTTATATTATTTACATTCTTTCATTCAATACGATATTAATATAGAGACAACATTCATGCTTACATTTGACATATCGTCTCTGTGAATAGTGTATTGCATTTCACATTTCTATAAATAATATATTAGTATAAAAAATTATATACTGAATATATATTATATTTACATCAATTTTTTACAATCTATAAATATGAATATAATTATCTAATTAATAGGATCAATAATAATAATTCAAAACATTTCCAAAAAAAATAGATATTACCCTAAACATAACATTAAGAAGACATTTTCAATAAATGTGTAATATACTGTCATAATAAAATTATATATAGTTTTATATATAATAAAATGGTTATTTTTTAGAAGGGTAATAAAATTATACTTATTATATAGAATCTTTGAATGTGTATCAATAAATTCAAGACTTAAAGTATGGGTTTTCTCGTCTTAATTTTATTCCTATGAGATGTATGCCTTATTCATCACTCAGTTATTTTTTTGGTGTATATTCCACCGATGAATACATTCTCGAATTATTACACAATTATTTATGTATATTTATATATCTATTTTATGGTTTTTATTCCAGGGGGTTTATTGTTCATGATTTTCCAAATTTGTAAAATAAGTTTTTCTCAATTTCAATTAATTGTGATACATGCCATGTTATGAATCTATATTTTTTCTTTAAGGTGTATATAATTACCTTTAAAGGATTATATAAAGAATATAATTATTATCCTAATATTTTATGCTTCATATAATCTTATTATTTCATGGGTATTATGATTCAATGTAATAAATATGTTAAGAGTTTAATGAAATAATCTCATAATTTATTGGGTTTATTATGATTATCCTTATATTGATGAAATTGTATGATCAATATCTCATTAAAAATTAATTATTTAAATTAATTATTTTTTAAATTTTTATATTCATGTATTATTACCATTTTCCACTCTATAGTACATATAAGAATTAAGAATCTAATTCTATGAAAATAAATTTATGTATATTTTTGGTCGAAAATATGGGTTCTTTCCAAATCATTTTTATACAAACATTTTAATTTTTTTTTACTGTTATCCTATAATCATTAAAACACATTTTTACCCATGTTTTACCTTTTTAAGAAAATTATTTTTATGAAGGAAACTTCTTGACATTTTCTAATTAAGACACGTTTCTATACTTTGTACGGTGAAAAAGGAATGTTCTGTATGTAAATATTTATCCACCATCATGACCATCCTTAATTTGAAGATTATATTTGAAATATTAATATATTTATTTTTAGAAAAAATTTATTTCCAAAAATTCGTGATATTAATTTTCTAAAATTGGTTTTCAAATAATAATTTTTAAAGTTCGAGAAATGTTTAAAATGCTTTTCAATGCATTCAATATATTTTTCAACGATATATTCAAGTAAAAATTTTTTTAAATTGGTTTAGGTGTAATAAGAGTTTTAAATTTTATTTAAATATTATATTATATGTTTTCAAAAGATATTTTCAATTAATTTGTTCTCAAAATGTTTTCATGTTTCGTTTTTATGTTTTTATGATCTTATTAATGAAAACGGTTTTCAAAATGTTTTATGTTTTAAAAATATTTTTTTCAAAACAGAAAGTATATTTTAATTAAAAAACGTTTTTATGGGTTTTTAAAATATTCATTTATATTTTTTTTCCAATAAGGACTTCAAATAAATGGATTTTGAAAATATTTCATGTTTTGTAAATTGATTTTCAATGAAAGATTATTTTACTTTTGAAATGTTCAAAGTGATCTGTCAAAAATCATTCCTCGTATAAGTTGTCATACATTTATGTAGTTTATGATATACCTGGTATATGACTAAATGGTACCATTCATATTATTTCTTCAAATGGTTTATTTTTTGATGGCGTGATTTTTGTGAAACCGGTATCACTTTCACAGGAAATATGTTTGTGAAACCCATTTCTCTTCCATGGGTTATATGATTTTGAAACCCATTTATTTTCACATGTTATGTTTGGATGAAGATATCATGAAACCTCTATATTTTCCATGGGTTATGATATAATGGAATTTTTATGTTTCCCATTTCATTTTATGGGTTATGATATGTTTATAATGATACAAATCTTTATTATAGGTAATGATATGATGAATGTTTTATTATCTTTTGAAACCTGTATGTATGATTTTGGTATGTTATAGTTGGGAACAATATCTAGCTTTAATGCATTAGGAATGATTTATATATCATGAGATTATTATGGGAAACAATTTGACGAGCATGATCTAATATGGGAAGTAGAAGAAACCTGACACACAATGGGAAGAAGGGGAAACCTGGTACCTAACAAAGAAAGGACTAAGACTGGTGATGGTGGTGTGTCAACCCTCATAGGTTTAGTCCCCATGAAGTTCCTCGATAAATTTTGACAATGATACTTTTCTTATAGGGAAATATTTTACATGTTTATGTATTTGATAAAAATTTCATGCCTTATTAATATGTTATTATCTCAGGGATTATTCTCTTTATTCCCTTATGATTCAAGTCTAATTAACTTCTAATATATTTCCATGACTCATGTATATGACATTTTATATGTATGGTATGATCTTTAAATGTTATTCTCACGTTCTTATACCGTTATGCTCATGTTATGCTTATATATCTCTTTTATTTTCCATTATTGAGTATTTAATCTCACCCCTTCTTGGGTTTATGTTCCATGAGTTATGGAGAATGGTTTTAGGTAAAAGTATAAAAATGGAATATCTTTATTGGATACATTAAATACAATTCACCAAGTTAGATTATTGTGTTCAATGTTTACAAAGACTCATAAATATTCTGGACCTCAAGCATGTACCTTTTTAATATGACAAATATTTATCTAAAATGAAGTTATATCCATATATGTTAATCCTTGGTATCTATATTTGATATGAAATGTATTTTTTAGTCATCATTTGAAAAATGGGTTGAGAATACCTTAGTGAGACCCATATAGTTATTTTTATGGATATGTCTAGTGATGTCACAACGGATAAGCCTATAGTGTCATATATATATATATAAGAAGGTGTCATGATTTACACATCCTCTTAGTAACTTTTCATCCCAATTTGGGTTTCTACTTTGATAAGTGTTTCTCACCCAATGGTTTCTGGTTTTATGTGAATGGAGGGAACCATGATGAACTGGGTTAATAATGAATGTGATAGACAATATAATGATGGGTGGTTAGATGAGATGATCATTAGAGTTAAGGGTGTTTTAATCATGTATAATAAGTTTCTATAGAAAATTATTAATAATTTGTACCTTAATTAACTCTTAGACTCACCAAATTTGAAAAAGAATAACTTTAGTAAGAATTATGGTAATGGATACAACAGTGGAAAGAATATTCATTATCTTTTGTGCTGAGAATGTGGGAAGAAACACCCATGTGATTGTCTTAGTGGCATAGGAAGATGTTTTGACAGTGATAAAGAAGGAAAAAAAGAAAGCAACTATAAATAGAAAATGAAAAGTTAATTTAATGAAATGGATGGAAATATTGGCCTTACTATGGAATTATCAATAGTTTAATGTTTAATGTTCATAAATTATCAGCATTATGTAGATCAATTCCTTAAATGTAAATCTCACGATGTTACTCAACAAGGATTTTTGAGCAATGGTTTTATTATTGACGATGAAGATACCATGAATAACATATGAAATATATTTAATGTTCTAACATAATTTTTTATAAGGTAGATTAATTTTAGTTTCATAAATGTATATGCAAGATTCTTATTTCAGATTTTAGGAAGGTGGTATTATGGAATAATATGATGTATGGTTTTTAATGTCAAAATGATGAAGTGGAATAAAAAAAGTGTTTATATATTTGGATTCAATATTAATGTTATATGAATTGTGAAATATAGAAGGATTGTTTGGTTTATGTTTTTACTATGTATTTACAATAATATGTTGAATGTTTCTGATTGACAAGAAAAGTGACTTAATCATAAGTTGATAATCATGGGAATGCGTGATTATGGGAATGATAACCCATAATATGTTCCTAATGTTGAGATAATGATTTTGGGTTAACAATGTGTTGGATATGAATAAGTAAATTTGATGGTACATATTTCCATGGAACTAAGTAGGGATTTGATGAAAAAGTGGTTTATGCTATCATGGATGAATTTTACAACATTTTTTGGATTTAAGGAATATATCCAAAGAACATTGAAATAAGAAAAAAAAATAATGTTTTTAAAAAGTATTTATGGTAATTCATGTTATTACCATGTTTCAAGAGAATTCATGATGAATGTATTCACATGATTGGGTTGTGACAACTAAGAGCTAATTTATGATCAATTATATGCTATTTTACATCCTCATTTCTAAATTTTTGGAATTACATATATTAGAAGGGGTATATGGTTAACCATTTATGGAAAGTTTATGTTAAACATCATATGTTTTTTCATAGATTAATTTATTATCTCACCACATCTGTAGTTATTCATATTGGATAACATGTGCTAAAAGTTTTATTATATAATGATAGTTGGAATCACCTATCATTATATTTATGTATCTCACAATCTATTAATTGTTTTTGAAAGAAAAATTCACCATCATTTCGTGGAATAAGTGATTAAGTATAAATTGATCAAGGCTCAAAAAAGAGAGAGGTTGACCTAAAATCATATAAGTATTTCTTCTCATAAAAATTCCTTAACATTATAAAAAAGGTATTGAAATAAAATATTAATATATCATCATCATTTTTTATGATATCAATGTCTTTTTTCAATCCTCTTTGGGATATGAATATGTGACCATTATCATTTTCCTAACCATGTTCTCTATAACTCTACATCAGAACTTTATAGTTAGATTTATCATCCATGTCTATGTTTTCACTTTCCATATACGTTTTGCTATTTGGAAACCAAGTTATGAGTTACTTTGTATAACCATTATGTTTCGAACATTCCATTTAATTGAATTTTTAACATTAATTTTTACTATGTGTGTTTCAATAATAGAAACATCCAAGTATTAAACATTATATAACACATAAAATTTTA
This sequence comes from Viscum album, assembly GCA_963277665.1. Taxonomy (NCBI): domain Eukaryota; kingdom Viridiplantae; phylum Streptophyta; class Magnoliopsida; order Santalales; family Viscaceae; genus Viscum; species Viscum album. The sequence continues at coordinate 73,024,399 of OY728163.1, read as the reverse complement.
GATTCCGAAATTATCTTTAAGAGGCGTATAATGTAACACCCCAAGATTTTGTGAAATATTTTTTAAACTTTTTTTTAATCTTTTTGATATTTTTCATTTTATACAACACTATATATAGCTTGTGTTATATGAAAGAACAAATTTTGGCTTACAGATCACACAACAACATGTTAATATTTAATTAAATACAACACATAGATTATATTTCGGTACATAGAGAACAATGTTTGTATTATGCTATAAAAAATGTTGAGTTCCTTTGATAGCATATGTTATATACAAGGTTTAGTTTTTTTGAACATAAATATGCTATTAATATTTTTAATAAAATATTATTTAGGTTGCCACCGAGACATTGGATTGGATGTTATGAATAAGATTAAATAAATTTTGAAAATATGATTCACACAAATATTTAATATTAATCCTTTTGTTATCAATTAGTTATAAATGAATGTATGAACTATTTTAAATATAGTAATTTCTTTTCTTGGAAACCTATTTTTTATGTACACACACAATTGTATCCCAATATATTAAATATACTATTTTTAATGAATGTTTTCAATAATACATATAAATTATATAGTCTATCAATACTTTTTATACTCGTCAAATAGATTTGATACTACTTGGATAACAATAAATCACATTTTATGAATAAAAAGAGGAATTTTCCAAAAGGTAATTTTTCATCCATTTAATGGAGAACCCATTATAAATATAATATTAAATTTATTTGTGAAAAAATAATATTAATTTTATTAATCAGGATATAAAATTTACTTGGGTTTTTTTTTGTAATTTTTCAGGGAAGTTTCATATATTGATGAATTGTTAATGATATTGAATTTTAATTCAAAACATTTTTTTTCTTATAATTTATTTATATAGTTTAATTATATTTTAATTTGATTTTAATATATAATTATGTCAAAAATAAATAAAATAGTCACATTTAGGTCATTGGAAACAATTTTACATTTAAATTTTTATATAAAAACATTTCAATCTTTTGAACTATTTCTCTTTAAAAACCCTATTTCGCAACATGTCTATGGCATTAATTTTAAATTAATTTTGGCCACTTGTATTTTTGGAATTTTCAAACATGGATACCATATTTTTAATCATCATAATTTATAATATATAATAAGGTAAACATATATTTATTCTAAAAATATTAGTGAATGTAATTAAAATTAATTACTGAGTAAGATAAAAACGAGTTTATATAGTGGTTAAATGTTATATTATGGGGGGAAATACCATAGGTACATGTCCAAAATCAATTTTATGGCCATATTTAGACCCTATAATCCATTTTAAATAATATTAAAAATTACATTAGTTAAATAATGTAAGGTCAGACACTCATTACTGTTTACCTTTTTGTATTTACAAGAATGTCACTTCTCCTCAATTATAAAAAGGCACTCACCCACCTTGGTTCCCCAAAACTCTAAATCCAAGTTGTCTCATATAGACCCTACCAAAATAAGCTACCATATTCTATAATATCAACCTATAATCCTAAATTTTGGAAACAATAAAACCAAGTTAGTCTTTTGGTGAAAACCAAAAGGAATTTCCCAAATAAGAGGTAACATCCTTCCACAAGCTCTTTTGCTTTATTGCTTGTTCTGCAACCCCTTAATTATTCATGTTACAGGATTATATAATTAACTCAATATTATAAATACAAAAATATATTTTTATTCTAATGGTTTTTACAACATATACACACACTTATATCAAATAGGTACGAACTAAATGTTCATGCAAACAGTGGACTACTGCATCACGAAATGATGTAGTTTGTTTTTCGTTTACCACTTCTCATGTTAACAATTATGAGGGAAATACTATTTTTATATGATATATATAGTCTTTATGATTTATTTATGCTTCTTTAATTATTAAATAAAACATACCTTCATGTTTTCTATTTTTTGAAAATGTGATAACTTTATTTGAGCACGTGTGGACTACAACCACTTTAGAGCGATGTGATTCATTCACACTTTACCATGAATGCTTTATGGATGGGTTTATTAAAATTATAATATATATAATAATAATTATACCATAATCATAATATATATATACATATATATTTCATTTAATATCATTATTTCAATACGATAATAGAACATAAACATGGTTTATGCGTATATACGTCATATCGTCTCTGTGAACGACATGTTCCATTTCATATTTCTATAATATATAGAATATTTGAAATATTTATATTATGAATATATATTATATTTAAATACATTTATTATATTTTGTAAATGATTGAATAATTATCTATGTAATAGGATCATGAATAAGAAGTCAAAAAATATAGGAAAAACGAAGCGGATATTACCCGAAACATAACAGAAACATGAAATTAGTAATAATAGGGTAATATAACATCATAATAAAATAGTATTTATTTTTATATATGATAAAAAAGTTCTATGGTATATTTCTAATAAAATTATACTTATTATACATGTTTTTTGAATGTCTATGATGAAAGTTAGAACTAGAGGTAAGGGTTTTCCCACCTCACTTTTATTTATGTGGGAATTACACCTTACTCACCAGACATTTTATTTGTGTGCTGTAAGTACGACCCATGAATATATTATATGATTCTTATGCTTATATTTATGGGTATTCAGATATACATTTTATGAACTTTCATCCATGTGGTTTATGGTTCAATATTTACCAAATTGTTTAAGTAATATGTTTCTAAATTTTCCTTCTTTGAGATACATGCAATTTCATGAACATATATATTTCAAGGAGGTGTATATATTTCCATTATAAATGTTACATTATGAATTAAAATTTTATCATGATATTGTATTCTTCATATAATTTTATTATTTCATTGTAATTATTATTCAATGTTATAATGTGGTAAGAGTTTATTGCAACAATATCATTGCTTATCGGTGTTTTTTATGATTATGATTCAATTGATGAAATCTTATGATCCATATCTCATGACGACACATGAATTTACTTATCCTATTTTTATTTATGAAATATGTTTGTATAAATATGAATTTCTACTCCTTGGTGGTTAATTTAATTAAGAAATTATTTTTAATAAAATAAGACTTTATCTATCCTTTCGGTTAGAAATATGCATTCTTTCAAAATCATGATTTCTAAGAACATTTTAAAATTGTTTCAATATTATCATATTATCTCTAAAAGTAATTTTTAACCCTATTTTAACTTTTTTAACAAAATAATTTTTAAAAAAGAATCTTCTAGTCACCTTCCGATCGAGGTACATTTCTATACTTTTTACAGCACAAAAATTAATGTTCGACATGAAAAGATGTATCCAGTATCATGATTGTCTTTCCTATGAATTTTCCATTGAAATTTTAATAGTTTTATTTTTTATGAAAAATATTATTGCTAATATTCTGTAAATTCATTTTTTTAATGTTGTTTTCAATGTAAAAAATTTTCAAAAATTATTTATCTTCAAGAAGTGTTTAAAATGATTTTCAAATATTCCATTATATGATTTGAGGGATATTTTCAAGGGAAAAGTGTTTTAAAAAATGTTTTAGGTAAAAAATGTTTTTTAGATAATTTTAAAATAGTCGATTATATGTTCTAAATGTTATTTTCAAAGAAATAGTTTTCAAAATCTTTTCAAGATTCCATTATAATGTTTCAAGTTTATTTTGAAAGAAAATAGTTTTGAAAATGTTTTATGTTTAAAAAATTATAGAATAAAGGAGAGTTTACTCAAAAAAATTATTTAGGTGTTTTTAAAATATTCTATTATATATTTTTTTCAAAATTGTTTTCGAATAAATGAATTTTTTTAACTATTTCATGTATTGAAATGTGATTTTTAATGAAAAAATATTTTTGCTCGAAAATGTTCCATGTGATCATTCAAAAAGAATCCTATATCAAATGTGAAATCCATTGATATAGTATATGATATACTGGGGATATAATCCAAGGGAACCATTTATATTATTTCATCAAAAGGATTAGGTTTTGATGGCGTGAAGATTATAAAACATGTTTCTCTTTTACTGGTTATACGTTTCTGAAACCCATTTCTATTACTAGAGTTAAATGCTTTCTAAATCACTTATTTTAATGTTTTATGCTTTGATGAAATTATTATGAAACCTGTATATTTTCCATAGGTTATGATATGGTGGCATGTTTATGATACCCATTCCATTTCATGGGTTATGATATGATTTTTATGAAAACCATATGATTTTATGGGTAATGATATGATGAATGTTTTATTTTCTTGTTTAATGTTTATGTATGATTTTATTATGTGATAGGTGGAACTGATATCTCTATCTAATGCAATGGGTAAATATTTATATCTCACGGGATAATGATTGGAACAAAATTTACACGCATGATCCATTATAGGAATAATGGGAAACTGGTCCACTATGAGAAGAAATGGAATCCTGATCCACTATCACAATAAGGGGAAAAATATTACCCTATAAAGAATGAACCGTGACTAGGGATAGTGGTGTCACCTGTATAGTAGTTTTATCCCCTTGAGGTTCTTTGATATGTTTTGGTAGTGATTCTTGACTTATAGGGAATGATTTTACATTTTTTAAGTTTATGCCACAAATTCTATGTCTTATTTTATTGCTATTATATAATTTATTATTCTATTTTTCCCTTAGGATTCATGTCTTATGAACTCAAAAAAATTTCCATGACTCATGTATATGATATTTTATATGTATGGAATGATATTCAAATGTTATTTTTATACCTTATGATCATGTTATTGTTATATATCTCCTTTCTTTACCCTTAATGAGAATATAATATCACCCATTCTTATGTTTCCTTCCCCCATGTTAGGAATTATGGCTTTAGGTAGAAGTAAAAAAGGGGAAGATCTTTATGGAAACATAAAAGATATTTCACCAAGTTAGAAGATTTTGTTCCATGATTCCAAGTACACTAAACTGTTATGGTCTTTATGAATTTACTTTTGTAATAGGATGAATAATCATTTAAAATGATGTTATATCTATGTCTGTTAATCTTGGGTCATTATAATAGGTATCAAAGGGAATGTTTAGTGAACCATTGTAAGCTTGGATGATAATAAATAGTGAGATACCAAGAGATACATCTATGGATATGTCTACAGATTTATATATGAATAATCACAAGGTGTTATTTATTTAAAAGCAGGTGTTTTATTTAGACATACTATAAGTATTTTTTTCATCATTATGTGGTTTTATACTATGATATGTATTTCTCACACCATTATCTCAGGTTTGTACTCAATGGATATAAACAAATGAAACTAGGTTAATAATGAATGTGACAAAACATTTACTAATGAGAATTGAAATGGGATAATCAGATGATTGAAGGATGTTGAAAAAAATGAATAATCAGTTTTCACCAATCATGATTATAAATGTGTAGCCTAATCAACAATTAAAATCACTAAAGAAGAAAAGTAATGATTTTTTTTTGAGAATTTGGGTAATGGATAACATTGAGGAAAGAAGATTAAGTATCCTTTGTGTCAGGAATGTGCAAAGAAACACCCAAGTGAAAGTCTCAAAGGAAAATGAATATATTTTTAATGTAGAAAAGTAGGAAAAAAATAATGTAGCTACAATAGCCAAATCATTTTTCTTATTATCATAAAAGGCCACTTTGAGGGAAAAGTGGAAACGGCACATATTACGCCTTACACTTTCAAAATTCAAACCAAATACAAATTCAAAAACCAAAAGACAATAGCATCTTCGCGGGATCCATCGCGCAAACAAATCCGGAAAATCACGCTGCCACTGGTAAATGCATGTCGCCATCATCATTATAACACCATCCTCATCCTTGTAGAACTGCACCGGAGATCACACCACACCGGCGAGAATCCCACCGTCATCATTCCAGTGCCTCCGGAGACATCACAATGGCCAGAACGTCATTGAAGACCACACTCGCACCGCCGCCTCGAGTCTACCATCCATCCATCAAGAAATCCACCAGAGTAGAGTCCACTCCTCAGAAAAAATAAACAACATCACTGAGCTCAAACAGGATCAAACAAACCACCAGATCTGCACCGAATCACAAATTACAAAATTCAAACGCATCTGATTCACATCTTGAACCAAATAAACCTAAAATAAAAAGAACTACAACGATTCACGAACATCGCAGAAACACCATGAACACAACCAAGGAAAACATCCAAAGCGACCACCCTAACCACTGGAGAAGACCCCAACAAACCCTCAAAGAACTCAACCATGTAGGTGAAGACCTTCAAATTCTGAGAAGCCACCACAGGACAACAACAATCTTCTGAGAACAAAACCGTGAACCCTTCGAAGTGTATGCTAGCATCCGGTCTTACGCCCACAGATCTGAATCATCAGCACCATAGAAGCCCATAGCTCATCTCTACAAAAAGAGAGGAATCCACAAACCATCGCTGAGAGCAAATAAGCATCCGAAGAAAATCCACCACCGGAGGGAGGCGGCGATGGGAAAAACCCTCCCCTCCCCAGACCAGAATAGCTCCATCATCATTCTTCAAAGGGACACTGACACATTGAGACCAGCCACACAACGCCATCGCCATGCCGCTGAGAAGACCCAATTGAAGGAGACCCAATACAAGGCGGCCGGAGAGGTATGGAATGTGGGATCGGGGGAAAAACCCTAGTCGCCTCGGTAGAAGCTCATGGACGCCGGTCAGAGGCCCTCGGTCCAGACCCCGATCAATGTAGCTATAATGGGAAAATAAAAAATTCCAGTTAATTTATTGGATATAAGTATTGGCCTCCCTATGGTATTATCAAATTGTGAATGCTTTATAATTTGAAATTATTGAAATTATGCAGATTAATCCCTTAATGGGAAATATCATAATGTTACTCCACAATGTTCTATAAGTAATGGTTTTGAGGTAGATGATGAAGATTACACGAATGACATATGGAATGTATGGAATTTTTAATAGTATTCATTATATGAATTATTAGTTTGAGTTTGGTTAATGGTATGAAAAGATCCATATTTCATATTTTAGGAAAGTGGTACTAAGTAATAAGTAGATAAAGGATAGTTAATGTCCTAAGAATGAAGTAGATTAATCAAAGTGTCTTGGTATTTGGACTCAACAAACATGTTATATAAATTGTGAAATATATAAGGATTTTTATTTTTATGTTTTTCACTATGTATTTTCATTAATTTGTCGAATTTCTCTGACAGACTAGAAAAGTGATTTAATATCAAGGTGATATTCTTGGAAATGCATGATTAATGGAAATATAACCATTAATATGTCACTAATTTTGAGATAATGATGTTGGGATAAATATATGATGAATGATAATAAGTAAACTTGATAGTACTGAATACCTTGGATCTCAATTAGGATTTGTTTACAAAGTGTTCTATGTTATTATGGATGATGTTGAAAACATTTTTGGATTTAAGGAATATATGCAATAAACATTTGAGTAAGTAAACATGAATGTTTTAAATTTGGATTTGTGGTAATTTAGGATATTACAATGTTTCAATAGAATAAACCATTATGATGTTCACGTTTTGGTATGTGAAAACCAAGAGATACTTCTTGATCAATGTTAAACTATTTAATGACCTTATTTATAATTTTTTTAGCTTCAATATTTTCGAATGGTTATAGGTTAACCATTTATAGAAATTTTTTGTTAAACATCAGATAATGTTTTATATATTAATGTATTATATCTACATATAAGGATTTATTCATATTAGATAACCTATGCTAAACGTTTTATTTTGATAAAGATAGATTGAGTGAACTATCATTCTATTTATGGATCTCATGATCTTCTAATGATTTATAAATGAAAAATTCGCCTTAATTTCATATAATAAGATATGAAGTTGAAGTTGAAATAGACTAATACACAACAACAGGTGAGGTTGACCTGAAATCATGTATGTATATCTTTTGAATAAGAATATTGATCTTTAGGGAAAAGAGTCTTATAATAAAATTGTGGCCTATCGTCATCATTTTTTATGATATCAATGTCTTTTTTACATCCCATTTTGGTTATGTATTTATTGTCCTTAACATTATCCTAAACATATTATCTATCACTCTCCTTCTGAACTTGATATTTAGAATTATCTTCCATGTCCATGTTTCTTACATTCCCCCTATGTTTTATTATGCCGAAACCTAGTTATGAGTTACTTTGGGTAAGAATTATGTTTCTAACATTCCCTTTTAATGGAATCATTTGTATTCATTTTTACGATGTGTGTTTATATGATATAATCTTCCAAGTATTAAACCTTTGAAAACCTAAATGAATTTTTAGGGAGAAAACCTTTTTGTAGGGGTGGAATGTAATACCTCTATATTTTTTGAAATATTCTTTCTGAAATTAATTTAATATTTTTGATATTTTCTATTTCATGCAACACTAAATATAATTTGAGTTATATGAAAGAACTTAGTTTGTATTTTTTCTGATGCAATACCATGTTAAACTTCCACTACATGATACACATAGATAATCTTGTCATACATGAAAAACATTGATTTTTTTTATACACACATTGCTTAGATCTATAGATAACTTGTGTTACATACAATGTTGAGTTTTGTGGAGCTAAAATATACAATTAAAATTGTTACTAAAATTGTATTATAGTTACCACCTTGTAATTGGAATGAAATTAATTAATAACATTAAATTAATTATAAAAAAATGATTTTCATCGGTATAGAAAATTAATCCTAAAGTTATCAATTAGTTTTAAATGATTGATATAATTATTTGAAAACAAAAAATTACTTTCATAAGAAAACTATTATTCTATACACACAAAAAAATTTATCCCCATAAATTTAAAGAAACTCTTTGGACGAATTTTTTAAATTGAATTTATATGTTATATATTCAACAAATATGTTTTATAATCATCAAATTTATTTTATAGGAATAATATAAGAATTAATCTAATTTTAGGAATAAAAAGTTGTATTTTCTAAAAGTCAATTTATTGACTTTTAATGGTGAACCCATTATATAATTTCTTACTCTTTAATAATTTTTATTTGAAATAAAAATTTTGAAATAGGTATATCAAAATTTACTTTGTGATAATGTTTTATATTTTCTATATAAGATTCATATTTGGATGACTAGTGGAAAATACATAATTTTAATTCAATAATTATTTTTTAAATAATTTATTATATTGTGTCAATATATATCAACTTTTGAAAGTATAATTACATCGATTATACATCATTTAGTAAAATGTTGGTCAATGGAACCAATTTCACTTTTAAATTCGATGTAAAACTATTTCACTCTTTTGGACTTTTTGTCTTCAAAAACCCATTTCCACAACACATCAAGATGATTAATTTTAAATTAATAAATTTGACATATGCTTTTATAATTTGGAAAAATGGATTACATATTTTGAATAACCATTATTTATAATATCTTTTATGTTCAAGTTTGTTTTTTACCAAAATATTTGTGAAAGTAATTAAAATTTATTACAATGATTAAGGTAAAATTGAGTTTAGTTCGTGGTTAAACATTAACTTAAGAGTACATGTACCATAGCCCCATGTCAAATATATATTTAATGGAAATATTTCTATGAAATCTTTCCAGGGATATAAAATTGAAAATTATTGGAGTCATATTATGTAAGGGATACCTCTCAATATTTATTAACTTTTTATATTTACATGAATTCCACTCCTCCTCGACTATAAATGTGAAATCGACCCCTCAATTACTCAAAAATATAAATACAATATGGATCATGAAATCAATAACAAAATAATACCACCTTACCTCCTCTCAACATATAAGTATCACTTTTTTTAGAAATGGAAACATTTTTGTCCATTGGTGGAAACTAAAAGGAATTACCAAAAGAAGAGGTATCATCCTTCCACTAGATATTTTGTTTTTTTAATTATCAACCCCATAAATTATTATTATTACATGAATATATAATAAATAAATTATCCACAATGTAAAGATAATTTTTTATTCTATGTTCTAAAAAAACACTTACACACACTTCCATTCAATGGTTAACTAACATTCTGTTCGTCCGTACGACGAACTACTACCCCATGAAACACTGTTTTTCTTTTCTACTTTACCACCTATCATGGTGTGAATTATGATGGAAATAATATTTCTATATGATATATATGATATTTATTATTTCATTATTCATCTATAATTATAACATAAAATATACCTATATGTTTTTTATTTCATGTAAATACGATAACTTCATTGGAGGGTGTGTGGACTACCACCTCCTCAATGCGATGTGATTTGTTCACACTTTACATTGAATGTATTAAGTATGAGTTTATAAAAAGTGTTTGATATATATGAAATAAAAACTCTAATTTAATTAATATATATATATATATTTAATTTACTTTTCTTCTTTCAATAGATAATAAAACGGAAACAATGTTCATGAGCACGTACCACCTACCATCTCTGTGAACGGTGTTTTTAATTTCCTATTTCTATATTATATAGATTATTATAAATATTTATATAAATAATATATATAATATTTTATAAACCTTTTAAATTATGGAAATAACTAAATAATTATTCATGTTAGATGGTCAAGAATAACAAGTCAAAACATGTACGAAAAACAAAACAGATATTACACAAAACGTAACATTAACATGAAATTATCATAAAGGTATAATATAACGATATAATGAAATAATATATGGTATGATATATGATAATATGGTTCTTTTTTATATGTATAATTAAATTATCATTATTTTACAAGATGATTGAATGTGTATGTAGAAAGTCAAAACTTAAGGTAATAGTTTTCATGACTCACTTTAATTTCTGTGTGACTTATTCATTATTCAAAACTCATTTTTTTTATATAGAATTTCCATGAATTTATGATATTATTATTATAATTATATTTATGGGTATTTTTATATCCATTTTATGATCTTACTTCCACAAAGATTATGATTCATGATTTACCAAACTAGTAATGTAATTTTGCCTCACTTTTCCTTTTTTGAGATACATTCCATGTATTGAACCTATATATTTCTAATAGGGGAATATAACTCAAGTTGAAATGTTATATAATGAATATAATTCATTCAATGATATTTTATTCTTCATTTTTTTTATTCTTTCATAGGGATTATGATTCAAATATACTATAGTTGTATGTGTTTATTGTAATAATCTCATTGTTTATCGGGATTTTTTATGATTATGTTTCCATTGAAGATATCTTATTATCCATATATCAGGAAAGCACAGATATTTTTGTATCTTCTATTTATTAATTATATGTTAATTTATTAGTAAAATTTTTCACTATTTTTTACATAGGATAATTATAAAATTAATTTTTCTAAAAATAAGACTTTATCTATATTTTCAGTCAAAAATCTCTGTTCTTTCAAAATAGTTTTTATAAGTTAATTTTGAAAAATACATTACTATTAAAATATTATATTTATAATAATGTTTTAATCATGTTTTACATTTAATAATGGTTTTTAAAAGTAATCTTCTTTTCATTTTCTGATAGAAGAACTTTATTAAACATTTTATGATGTACAATGGAATGTTCATCTTGTACAGATTTCTTTTCCATTATGATCATCCTTAATTTGAAGCTTACTTTTCAATTTCAGATGATTTATTTTTATGAAAAATATTTTTTTCTTAATATTTTAAACATTAATTTTTGAGTTGGGTTTCAATGATGAAGGTTTTCAAAAACAAATTACGTTCCATAAGTGTTTAAAATGATTTTCAAAGCTTTTTTATATGTTTTAAATGTTATTTTCAATGAAAAGGGGTTTTCAAATAAACATTTATTTTAAAGATGTTTTTTAAATTAATTTAAAATATTCCTTTATATTTTTTCAATGTTAAATTCTAAATAAGTGGATTTCAAAAACATTTCATGGTTCCATTATAAGTTCTCATAGTTATTTTCAATGAAAATGATTTTTAAATTGTTTTATGTTTTAAAAATAATTTTTCAATGAATAAAGGATATTTTCCTCTATAATAATTTAAAGGGTTTTAAAATAATTCATTATATGTTTTCTCAAAATGGATTTCTATGAAATTGATTTGTAAAATATTTCATGTTTTAAAAAGTGATTTTCAAAGAATGATTATTTTGATTGGAAATGTTCCAATTGATCTTCTAAAAATCTATTCTTTCTAAGGTGTAATCCATTGATATAGTTTATGATATATTGGGGATATTATACAAGGATACAATTTATATTATTTATTCAAATGGTTTAGGTTTTGATATATTTTTTTATATGAAACCTATTTATTTTTTATGAGTTATATATTTTTGAAACCCATTTCTCCTCCAGGAGTTATATGCTTTCAAAAGATACTTATTTTCAAGGGTTATGCTTTTATGAAATGATTACGAATCCTGTATATTTTCTATATTTTATAAATGCATAATAAAATAATACATGGTATGATATATTTTAATATGGTTATGTGGTATATTTTTAATAATTTTTACGTATTATATAGGTGGTTTGAACATGTATGAAGAAATACAAGATATATAGTAATGGTTTTCTCATCTCACATTTATTTATGTGTGAATTATGACTTATTCACCACTCGTTTCATTTTTCTAGTGTATATTCTTCCCATGAAGGTATTCTACGATTCTTATACTTATATTTATGGTTATTTACATATCTATTTGATGAAATTTATTCTATAGAGTTTATGGTTCGATATTTACCAAATTGGAAAAGTAATTGTGTCTCAATTAGTCTTCTTTGAGATACATGCCTTGTTATGAACCTATATTTTTCTATTATGAGTTTATAATTCCCATTGACAGTTAATATAATGAATTTACATATTTTCAGGGAAATTTTTTCTTTCTATAATGATATTCTTTCTGTGGGGTTATGATTCAATGTTACTAAAATGGTACATTATTATTTCAATAATCTAATTATTTATCATAATTTTTTATTATGATTTTATTAATGAAGTATTATTATCCATATATTAATAAGGCTCATAATTTTTTTCTCATATGGTTTTTATTGAAATATTCATGTATTAGTACAATTATTTAGTCTTTTTTACATATGATAATTTCGAATGTATTTTTAATGAAAAAAGACATTATCTCTCTTTTCGGTCAGAAATCATTGTTCTTTAAAAACTATGTTTTCTAAAAACATTTTCAATTTTTTTTACTATTATCCTATGATATTTAAATTTTAATATTACCCATGTTTTTCATTTTTATTAAAACGAGTTTTAAAAATCAATATTCTTATCGTTTTCTGATCGAGGAACTTTTTTAAAATCTATATGGCACAAAAAAGGAATCTTCTACTTATTTATATTTCCCCTCCATCATAGACGTCCTTCCATCAAATATTCCTTTTAATGTTTAGAAGATTTATTTTTATGAAATATTTATTTCCAAATACTCTGGATATTCATTTTGTTGATTTTCTTTTCAATGAAAATGGAATTCAAAAATAAATAATGATCAAGAAGTGTTTAATTTTTTTTAAAGATTCCATCACATTTTCTAAAATATATTTTCAAGTAAAAAGGGTTTTACAAAAAATTGGGATCAAGAAGTTTTTTAAATTGTTTTTAAATCTTCCTTTATAACTTTTAAATGTTATATTCGATGAAATGATTTTAAAAAGTTTTTATTATTCATTTATAAGTATACACACTTATTTTTAAATAAAAACGATTTAAAATGGTTTTAGGTTTTTAAAAAAAATTAAAAAATTAATGGATATTATGATTCTTGTCTTATGAGATACTAATTTTTATGTGATGACTTAGGTATATGATCGTTGATATGAAGGGTTTGATCTCTAAATGTTATTCTCAAGTTCTCATACCCTTATTCTCATGTTATGCTTATATATCTCTATTATTTAAGAGTGGATGAAGGTGTAACGTTCATTAAAATATTTCCACTTCATAAGGAAATTCTGAAGACAAGATCCACATGAATGTAATAATCAACCCAATGCACACAATTTCACGGGGATCTGCCTAAACCATTCAAAAATATCTTCCATAGATGCACTTTTTCTCGGCGAATCCCATGAATTCCAAGACTCTGGGAAGCCAACATTGATGGTAATGGTTATTATGGGAAGTTCCACTTTGGGATTCAGGGTGGGTTTCAACTGCCATAATTAGATTATGGGTGCCTCAGCCACCCTTGAACAATCTGGGTTGAGCGTATATGAGACCCTAGATGCGAAAGTAGAATTTCACCAATCCAAGTTGTGATAAGAGGATTGATATAATCAGCACCCCTAGAGGCATGACTATTATACTCTACATCCTCGTGTACTTTAGACCTCACCATCATAAGGAATCACAAAAAAAATTATATTGAATCTACTAGGAATGGAAAAAGTATTCAATATCTCGATTATAGGTTTCCACCCTCTCGAGTTCTTAATCATAAGAGATAGTGGGGGGTGGGGGGTACCAACACACACACACACACACACACACACACATATATATATATATATATGGTCAAAAAAACCTCCCTCTATTAGAGAAAGTATGATATATCACAATCGAGATGGCCAATCCTCTAAGAATACTATTCTCTACTAGCAGAATGTATTGTGGAATCAATAGGGATGGATTCTTGAACCAGAGAGGTAGCACCAAAAACATGTGGGGTTGAACCCTAGGCCCTAAAAATGATTTTATGGTTCAGAAATGAAGGATTTACTTCGATGATTCTTAGAACTATAATTCCTCACTATTTTCCTTTAATAAAATCACTCCTCAGAAAATTTCTGAGCTTCAAAAAATAGGGACTATGTCTTCTAGCTAATCTTATGGGTATGGTATGTTCTAAAAATTAGCATAGGATTGGGTAATTGTATGATCGAAACCCACAAAATGTAGAATCCCAATCTTACATCGAGTTTCCTCCAAATATGGGATGCCACCCAGCCCTAGGCAACCTGGAAAGGGACCACCAGTTGGTATGGTAGCCTCCCTCAACTAATATTTCTCAACAAATAATAAATATTCTCCAGCACTGGGATAACAAGGTCAATACACCGAAACTTTTCCAATTGATCCTCCATTATAAAAGTCCTATCTCTATCCCTGGTACTAGAATTATGAACTAGAACTAGCCAGTCACATATAAACGTGGAATGAAAGGATTCTAGTTACAAAATATGGTCATCCTTATGAATAAACATCTATCCTCACTACTGTATTACAACGTCATAATGAATATGATATTAGAGACCAAGAAGCCTTTCGGTCTCAATAGTTGGGTAGCTCCTCGGTCTCCTTGCACAAGGCTACATGACACTTAATGTAAAGGAATTAATACAATAAAAAATGGGATAATATCTATTTGGGTGAGGGTCAAAATTTAATAGATCCGTCCCCATGTAAATATGATTCTTGGGATGATGTGCAGTTTCATCACATCATCCCAGGATTAAAGAGTAGCAAAAACTCATCATAAATATCTCCCATGATGGGAACCCCCAAAATCAACTAGACATATCAGAGACTCATTTTGAAATCCTCATGTACTAAGTGAGAGGAATAGGTGTCCAAGATCATCCAACAATGTAATTGTGAGATAATATTTTGGATTCAATGGGATTAGGTTTTTGAAACCTAGATCACCTCTTATATACCTATGTCTTTCAGATATGTTGTAAATTCCTCACAAGTATGGCGGACCCATAAATGCCTCCTCTAGTCTAAGATAAATGATACCACAAGGAAAAGGTCCCATTTTTATGTCCTCTCCTATTAATCATCTTTTTTGGCCTTCCAGGCGATTCCATGATTGCAATGTATTCTATCATCTAGATCCCTCACAGTTTCCTCCAGTGATCAAAGAGCCGAGTTCACAAGTGAACTAGAAACATGGGTTACCCAGATGATTAGCTACCTACTAAAATGTTGACTTGTAGAATATTTATATTTTGAATTATATTTGTTGTAGGTTGATAAATTATGTTTGGTTATATAATTTCTATATTGGATGGTAACCCGAATCCATAATGGGGAATCCTATCCGAGACTGGATACCCCCTTTGACAGACACTAATAAGCCATTTTGGGAGTTGATGAAGTGGGTTGAGAGTGAATTTATTATCAAAATTATCTATAATAGAATTCCTTCTTTCCTAATCAGTCAAGATAGTAGTAGCAACAACACCATCTTATAAATGGTAAATCCTCTTTTGTGCCTAAAAATATGGAAGTACAAGATTTATTTTTAAAAGAGGTGGAAAAGAATGAATTCCCACGAACAATCAGTCTGGGAACCATTAACCTGTAATAGAAAAATCCCACAAACCATCAGTTCATGAGGTCATTCTGTAACACCCCAAGATTTCATAGTATGTTAGTTCTTCAAAGTAATTGAATAACATACTCTACACACAACATCGAGTTCAAGTGCAACACGACATACCAAACTAGTCGTTCAAAACTGGTTATGAATAGTATTAACATAATTTTGATCTTTATATTACCCTTATAATTTTAGAATACATATTATGAGTTTCTTAGACATAATGTATGGACAAATTATTTTTTTTCAGATAAAAGAAGTATTTCTAAAAAATTGCAATTTTACGGCCTTTTAATGGAGAACTTTTTTTTAAATACAGTATTTCAAACTTTAATATATTCAATTTGAAAAAATAAACTACTTCTTTGGGATCAGGGCATAAGGAATTAGTTTCAATGAATTTTGGGTGTTTTTCTGATAACTTTCATATTTGGGTGAATAGTGAAAAATAATATATTTTAACTGAAAACACCTTTTTTAATCAAAATAATTTATAGTGTTAAACTATAAATATGAATGGTTTGAATGTATAATTAGATTATATATTTACCATTTAATCCAATGTAGGTCATTGGATGTAATTTCACTTTGAAATTGGACATAAACAAATGTCAATCATTTGTTAGTTATTATTTCATGAAAATACGCTTTTTGGTTTTGACAAAGAGAAATAATTTTAAACTAATAAATGAAATTTCTATGTTTTGAATTAGTTAAAAGAGAATTCATTTTTGAATTCATAATATCAAAATTAGATTAGGGTGAAGTTTTGGTATGTTTCAGAAATCATTTAATTTTTTTATGAATAGTGAAAAAACTAAGTTATAGTTCAAAATAAAATTTCTATTTAAATAATTATTTATTTTATTTAAATTTATTTTTGGTCAAAATAGATACGTAATAACGAAATAATTTAATTGTAATTCATTTGATTCATTTTTTAAAAATATTATATATATAATATTTTATTGAACTTTTCAACGTCTTTTACCCATCTCCTATGAGAATTTACAAATTCACATTAAACATAATTTTA
Organism: Viscum album; assembly: GCA_963277665.1. Taxonomy (NCBI): domain Eukaryota; kingdom Viridiplantae; phylum Streptophyta; class Magnoliopsida; order Santalales; family Viscaceae; genus Viscum; species Viscum album. The sequence goes on along the minus strand of OY728163.1, from coordinate 73,006,902 downwards.
CTCCTTATGTGAGTTGAATTTCGAAACTATGAGAGTCATAGTTAATATAAAGGAGTAAAATTTCGTTTAATAGTATAAAAATAATTTATGGTGAATAGTAACTTTTTACTTTTCTGTACCATGATTAAAAGTAAACAGGGTAATTAAGGGTAAAAATGATATTATTATTGCCCTAACACATGTCCTAATTCTATTGGTTATGTATAACTCGACAAAAAAACTTTAGGAATAAAATATGAACCTCTTTGGTCCACATTGATTAGATTAGTACATTTATTATTATTTAATTCAAAGAAGACTTAGAAGAGTTAAAATTAGAGTTTAATAACTAAAAGATTTTTAATATAGGGTCACACATTAGATAAATTCGACTATAAATAATCATTAGAAATCTAAAACTATTTCCCACATAATTATATTTTATTTATATTCTTTGGACATTAAATAATTTAAATTATTAATGACACAATGATGATGCAGAAATTACCTAATTAATGAAATAGTAAAATAATTGATATTATAAATATATATATAAATGTAATTTGATACTTTTTATGAATTCCACTAATTTTATAGGTTAATATGACATATTAGGGATGGTTGGATGAATTGTTTTCGAAGTAATAATGCTTTTATAAATTTAGAAAAAATAAAATAACAAATAGTGTCAAAATTGATATAAAAGAGTTTTTAAATCAAATATTATATTATTAAATGATATTCTATTCCTAAAAATATAATGATCGGCTTAATGACTTATATAATTATAGGTGTATCATTATTGAACCACTTGTGGTTCTCTTAGATGTATATAGTAAGTTTATTAACCATATAATATAAAAATACAAAGAGACATGGTATATGTCAAACTATTTAACTAAGAGTTAAATCTAAATGTTAAGGTTAATATAGTGACCCAAATATATCTAAAACCTATTTGATGAGTTTTTTTGACCCATAACCACATTAAACTTTAAATAATCTACTTTTCAGCCATTCTAAACCGTAAATGTTTTAATATAAAATAAAATTTTAAGTTCTTCCTAAGGTGCCCCTGACCTATCTTATAAAAGGGTACTTCTCCATCTCTCAAATTCACACTTTAAAATCTTTTTGGCTCTTACAATACCTTCCTAAATATCCTATAAACTTCCCTCAAATCATCTTATAGGACCCTTATTTGTCAGAAATCCATCTTAAGGATCCCTTTTGAACAAATCAAAAGGAATAACCCGAAGAAGAGGTAATAATTTCACCACCCTCTTTCAAGTTCTTTTCTTCTTCCACATAATCTTTCTTTATTATTTACATTATAAAATAATAATTATAGTATATTATATATACAATTATGTTATTATAAATATGGCACTACCATATTGATTATTCTATCCATCCTTTGAATGACATGTCACCATACGTGCGTACGTACAGATTACCGTTTCCACGTCGTGGTGTAATTGTTATTCAATAAATTATTATTTAGATGGGAAAATAATAATGATGTGTAATTTATGTAAATAATAAAATATAACATGATAATGATTCTGTATATATGATATACCATCCAATTATATATTATTTTAATATCAAAATATTGATATTGTCGTTCATGTGTATGTACGGATTACCGTCTCAACGAACACAATGAGATTCATTCCCAATCGTATCCATTCAAGACTAAATTTAATTTTATGATTAAAAATAATGTTTAGTTACATGATATAATTCTAGATATTAATAAGATACATCCCATTCATAACAAATATGGCTCACATGACAAAGAATATAAAGGAAAATGAATCTGTTAATACATGAAACGACGATAATACTATGATATTATTAACAAATAAATGTTAAAAGACTGTATATGATATCATATTAATGTATATGATTATTTTATAATTCAATAAAAATTATTTCACCATTATACTAGATGTTAACCTACCATCGACCAAGGAAAAAGTACAATGTAAGGGGTTTCTTATCTCACTTTTAATTCCGTGATATTTCCATTGTTCACCACTTATTTATTGCATGTGTTGTGTGTACGGCCCATTATTATATTAATTGTGTAATATAATTTAATTTATGGATATTTAAATCATCATTGTATGATCCTTATTTAATTGTTGTATGTTTCGTAAGTTACCAAATCGATAAGGGAATTTGAAATTTCAATTTCCACTCATTCGGCTTTACGCATTCATCATTGATTAATTTACCCCATAATTATGTGTGGAATAACTATTAATTTACTTATGTCATAATTTACACTCCCCTCTATGTGGATATACATTTGATACACAGAATCACTCCATTGATAAATTCTCAAGTCATCGATATGAACTTGATAAGAGTAATTTTAACTGAATCTCCATTTGTTGAGTTAAATATCAAATTCATTGGTGTTGTATTTACAAGAATATGTGTGCATGTACTATAATTGATTTACACTAAATATCCAATCATTTTTAGTGTATTTATGTTTTTTACACATAATTATGTCGTTTAATTATCCTTAACCTAAGGATGTGGTCTTTATAAGTGATTTCATCTCAAATTACATCCCATTGAGACTTCTTTGTTGTTATACAGCAAATCACATTTATATTGTGTATATAATGTACATTGACAAATTATATCATGAATCACTTTATTCTCATGATATTACAACTTTTTTATTACCTCAATTATTTTTATTCAAGTGTCTCTCTTTTGGTAAGAAACTATAACTAAAGTATCATTTTGAAATGTTTTAAAGGATTATTCTTCTAAATCGTTCTCATCAATGTCCATGTATTAAAAATGGTTTAAAGGATTTATTTATATGGAAATTAATGTTTTAAAATTAAAATTACATTTAAAAGTTTCAAAGTGGTATGGGACACATTGATTCAAAAATCAATTATTAAATGAATTCTTGACAAATAGTGTGAATTTTAAATGATTTCAAGAAAAAAGAGGATATTTCTCTCTAATAGTTTTGATGGTGTCCATATCATTAATTATTTTCGATTGAGGTTAATCTGAAACAATAAAATCCTCCATATTGTTTCGAAAGAGTTATGTTTGACTATGGATGTGATTATTTTATACCATTCATCCTGTGTGAATAAAGTATTGACATTTCGTATGCTATTTTTAATATGAATGTTGATGTTATGTTTCAAACTTTTCATATGAGGAATGCATTGAACTTAGAAAGTGACGGTTGGAGCCCGCTATAGCTCCTCGATGCATCGGTAGGTCTCATGAGACAAACTAGTGTCTTGGGACAAGGCCTTGACAAAATATTATATGTTGTCTTGCCACAAGGCATTGACTATGTGGTTATGATAGTCTGGCATTATGCATTTCATCACTATAAAAGTGGTTATTGATATTTCATGTGATTATTCGACTAGTAGAATATCCATGTGAATAAGTAAAATACATTATTTTATTGTATATTTTTTCCATATTTTGCTGAAATTCATGTTTAAAAATATTTTGTTTTAGTTATACATTTCCTTAAATGTTTATGCTTATTTATGAAAGTTTCTGTTATATTGTTATCCTTACTGAGTATCTAAGCTCACCCCTTTCTATGTTTTATTTTTCCAAGGATGTGAAGAAGATAGTTATTAGTGACTTACATGATTAATCTAGAAATTTTAGATTTTTCTAATGGAATAATTTAGTTTTGTTTTTCTTTTCAAGTTGTAATGTTGACCTTATGAATGTATCTAGTATTTCCAAAGCTACTAAACTGATCAGTATTTTAGGACATGAATTCCTTTTATCATGCCAATGGTATGTAATAATGCACAGACTCTGGGTAACTTGGGTTGGGGCATTAAAGATGGTATCAGAGGACGTTTTGCAAAAACCATGGAAGTTAGATTTAGATAAATACTGATTAGAGCACATAACCCTAAGATAGAATTTGAGGTTTTGTATAGAAGTACTTCCCAGAATTTTGGTATTGTAGAGATTTTGTGAGTTTTCCAAGCAATACATCCCTGTCTGGATATGAGAAGGTAGAGGCGGCTCTGGCACAGATGTACCTAGGGGTAAAACCCATAAACACATCATTGAGTGAGACTCGAATGGGAATAGGTGCATGACAACGGGCCTTGCTGCACTCTTGGTTACAACACTCCCAGGGGATATTCTTAGGATATTTTACATTCTCTTTCCAAACCGATTTGAATTATTTTATTATAAGATGAGAATAAATTACCTTGGTTAATCCTAAGGTGTTTAAAATTGAAAATATGGTGTCATGATATTCTCTAAATGATTTTATGACTACAGTTACTGACACAATGCTTTTTGGTTTTAGTTAATGGATGGATTCCAAGGAAGTCATAATAACTTTGAGAATTATGTAAAAGGTGGGAACGGTGGTGGAAATGAGAAAAAAATGGAATGTTGATAGGAGTAAAAGATATTATGTTCATTCCAAATAATTTTTCCAAGAAGATGATCAACAACATAAATATTAACCAACTCCAGGACTCAACAAAGAAAAGAAAGGTGGTGAATGATAAGAGCTCCAGAAGTAGAGACCATGGAGAAAAGAATCCTTAGTTTCCATCATGCAGGAAATGTGGAAGGAGACACCTTGGAAAGTGTCTCAGTAGAAGGAAGAAATGCTATATGTGTGGGAAAGAAGGACATAAAGTGAAGAATTGCTGAGGAAAAATTAAGATTATTATGGAAGATAATAAATATGGTCCCATGAATCCATTTACAGTCATTTAACATAAATGTAGGTGACCTAGCTATTACCCAAGTAAATTCCCTTTTCAATATGATATCTTCTTGGTCAAAGAAGAAGCTATGTGGAAATAAATGGTTGGAAATGGGATTACATTGGAATAATTTTCTCTTGTATTTATAACCCTTCAGTTTTTCATGTGAAAATGATATTTTAGGAAGACTTATCTTTTCTAATGTGGATATAGTTATAAATATCTATTTGGTTTTATATGATCATTGGGTTTGAGGAAATTAGAAGTTATTATATTTTGGGATGAAAATGCAAGGTATGAGGTAACATTTTTGGTTAAATTATGTTATGGTTATTTTTAGGAATTTATCTCATTTTGGTAATGTTATAAAATTTATTTTTTTAAAAAGGACAACATGAAGACTGTGTGACAACCCATCATGTTAGACAAAGCTGTGGGAATCGAACCCACAACTAGAGTGCGATTGGGATTTATCGCTTACCACTGGACTACGGGAAGTCCCCGGTTAGTGTGAGTAATTATTTTTAGTTAAATTATTTTATTGATCAATAATATGTTGATTTGGAATGTTATATCTTATCAAATAAATACCCTTAGTATAGGAAAATGAATTGGTGATTATGTGATAAATGTTATTTTAGAATATGTTCTCTTTGTTGGGAACACTATATGCCCAAGGAAAATAGAATACTATGGGATTTAATTTGAGGAGTAAGGGTGGATTTTTATCTATGTTATTATTGTGGAGTTATAGTGATTTGGGTTATTTATGGAAATGAATAACCTATAATAAAGAATATTTGATTAGGTTAATTTCTTTAAAGTATGTGACTTTAAGAGTAGTTGATGTCATTTGGAGATACAATTTAACGTGAAAGAATATATAAGAATATTCTTCTATGTTTTGGTTTTCAATATTAGTTTGGATTATATTGAAGGATTTTAAGGACAATTGTTTATTGAATGGTATTTATTTAACATTGGAGTATTTTAGGTTTAATTTTAGAAATAAAGACAAGTGTTTCATTCTCTAAAGGAATATACTTTTAGGGGATCATCAGATCTTGTTCTAACCATTTTGGTTTTGATTAATCTCTAAAGACAAGTTAATTATATAGTTTATCCTTCGTGGATCATGTGATTGCATAGAATTTTATTATAGCTCTTCCGGTGTGACCATGTCTTCTTGAATACTAATGGTTTAAAAAAATGAGTTAGTGGTAGAAATTTATTAACGAATGAAACTCTACTTAAAAAGTAAGTATATCTATTTATGTTCTTAGTTAATCTCATAAATGAATTCCTCATATTTATGAAATTTAATTTAAATCAAAAATAAAAGTTGCCCATATTATTTTCCTACTGGGAAACTAATGCATGTTTGTCCCATCGAAGATTTGGGGTTTTCTTGTTGTTAAATTTCTCCTGGTCATGTTTTCTATCCCTCTCCATCTGATCTTGACACTTAGTTTATCTTCCATATCCATGTTTTCCTACATGGAATCCTAGTATGGGTTATCTTGGGTGACCTTTGTACTTATATTTCATTCCTTTAAAGTGATAGTTTTATTGACTCTTTTTCTGATGTGGGACATTCCATTATATTCCCAATCCCAATTTTAAAAATTCCGAGGATGCAATTTATTGAAGGAGGGAAGAATGTAACACCCCAAGATTTCATAATACATTAGTTCTTCAAAGTAATTCAATAAATTACACTATAGAAAACATCGAGTTCAAGCGCACCATGACTTACCAAACTAGCCATTCAAAAGAAGTTATGAATAGTATTAAAAACATTTTGAACTTTATATAACCCTTATAATTTTAGAATTCAAATTATGAGTTTCTAATACATAATGTAAGGACAAATTAATTTTTTCAGATACAATAAGTATCTTTCAAAAAAATGAAATTTTACTAATTTTTAATGGGGAACATTTTTTAAATCCAATATTTCAAACATTAATATATTCAATTTGAGAAAATAAACTTTTTCTTTGGGATCAGGACAAAAGGATTTAGTTTCAATTAATTTTTGGTTTTTTCTGATATCTTTAATATTTGGGTGAATGGTGAAAAATAATATATTTTAACTGAAAAAAGCTTTTCTATTCAAAATAATTTGTAGTGTTTAACTATATATATTTATGGTTTCAATGAATAATTAGATTATATTTTTTCCATTTAATCCATTGTTGGTCATTGGATGTAATTTCACTTTGAAATTAGACATAAACAAGTATCAATCTTTTGGTAGTTATTATTTCATGAAAATACGCTTTTTGATTTTGACGATGAGAATTACTTTTAAACTAATAAATGAAATTTATATGTTTTGAATATGGTAAAATAAATTTCATTTTTGAATTGATAATATCAAAATTTTCTTACGGTGAATTTTTGGAATGTTTCTGAAAATGTTTAATTTTTTATGAATAGTTAAAAACACCGAGATATAGTTTAAAATCAAATATTTATATAATAATTATTTATTTTATTTTAATTTATTTTTTGTCAAAATATATAAATAATACACATATAATTTCAATTTAATTCATTGGAGTAATTTTGTAATAATATTAGATATATAAAATTTTATTGAATTTTTCACCGTCTTTTACCCATCTTCTAAAAGAATTTTCAAATTCACATAAAACATTATTTTACCACTTCTGTGAGTAGAATTTCAAAAATCCTAGATACATGGTTAATATAAAGTAGTAAATTTTGGTTCAATAAGATAAAAACAATTTTTGGTGAATAGTAACCTTTTACTTTTATGTACCACGGTTAAAAGTAAATAGAGTAATTAAGGATAAAAATGATATTATTATTACCCTAACACATGTCCTAATTCTATTGAATAAGTATAATTCGACCAAAAATAATCTTAGGAATAAAATATGAACCTCTTTGGTCATGTTGGATTAGATTAGGACATTTATTATTATTTTATTCAAAGAAGAGTTGAAAGAGTTAAAATCAATTTTTAATAACTAATGAATTTTCAATATAGGGTAACACTTAAGATAAATTCAACAATAATTATTCATTAGAAAGATAAAATTATTTCCAACATAATGGTAATTTATTTATATTTTTTAGACATTAAATAATTTAATTTATCAATGACACAATGATGATGAAGTAATTATTTTATTTATAAAATATTAAAATAATTGATATTATAAATATCCGAATAAATTTAATTTGAGAATTTTTATTAATTAAAATACTTTTCTAGGATATTATGACATATTGGGGTTGGGTAGATTAATTTCTTTTGAAGTAATAATGCTGTTATGAATTAAGCAAAAACAAAATACCAAATAGTGTCAAAATTGACATAAAGAGTTTTTAAATCAAATATTATATTATTAATTAATATTCTATTCCTAAAAATCTAAGGACCAGACAAAGGACTTATATAATGATATTTTTATCATTAATTAACCACTTTTTGTTCTCTTGGAATTATATATTATGTTTATTAACCATATAATATAAAAATACAAAGAGACATGGTAAATGTCAAACTATTTAACTAAGAGTTATATCTAAATGTTATGGTTAATATAATGACCCAGACCTATCTAAAACATATATTTTGAGTGGTTTTAGACCCATACACACCTTATCCTTTAAATTATTCTACTTTTTAACCATTATAATCCGAAAATTATTTCATTGTAAAATAATATTTTAAGTTTTATCTAAGGGGCCCCTCACCCCTCTTATAAAAGTGAAATTTATCTTCTCTCAAATTCACACCTTCAATGCCTTTTGGCTCGGCCAAAACCTGCACAAATGTCCTCTAAACTTCTATAACTTTATCCTAGAGGACCCCCTTTGGTCATAAATCTAACATAAGGAGCCTTTTTGATCAAATCAAAAGAAAGAACATGAAGAAGAGGTAATAATTTCACCACCATCTTTCAAGTTCTTTTCTTCTTCCACGTTTTCATTCTTTGTTATTTACATTATAAAATAATAACTCTAGTATATTCTATATACTATGACGTAATTATAAATATGGTACAACCATATTCATTATTCTATCCATCTTTTGAATGACATGTCACCATATGGGCGTACGTAAGGATTACCGTCTCCACGTCGTGGTGTATTTTTTTTAATGATTGAGGTGAATTGACCTCATTATTGAAGAAAAAATTCATCGAGAAGAGATTAAAAAGTAGGACCAAGATGTACCTCATAATGATAGAAAAATAAATGCTACCCTATTCTAGAGAGGGTGCTCATATAGTGTTAAGGAAGCCACCCACCTTTGCCACGGGGGTGTCGACCCCTTCTTCCAGTCCTTGCCTATATCCACGCATCAAATTCATCAACTAAAGGTTATTCCAAAGAAATAGGAGGCATGATAGATGTAGAGGGATCATCATTTAATCTAGCTTCATTACTATTGGTAGAGATCATATCAAATGGGTTAGAAATGTTAACATTACAAAGTACCTTCTCTTGAGGTAAGGATTACCGTCTCCACGTCGTGGTGTAATTTTTATTCAATACATTATTATTTGGATGGGTATGATAATGATGTTTAATTCATGTAAATAATAAAATATAACATGATAATGATTCTTTATATATGATATACCATCCAATTATAAATTATTTTAATATCAAAAGAATGATATTGTCACTCGTGCGTACATACAGATTACAGTCTATACGAACGCGATGAGATTCATTCCCCATCGTATCCATTAAAGACTAAATTGCATTTCATGATTAAAAATAATGATTAGAGACATGATATTATTCTGTATATGAAAAAGATACATCCCATCCATAACAAATATGGCTCACAAAACAAATAATATAAAGGAAAAGGAATCTGTTAACACCTGAAACGACGATAATACTAAGATATTATTAACAAATCAATGTCAAAAGATCATATATTATATCATATTAATGTGTATGATTAATTCATAATTAAATAAAAATTATTTAACCATTATAAAGGATTTTAACCTACCCTCGACCATCGAAAAAGTACAAAGTAAGGGGTTTCTTATATCACTTTTAATTCCTTGAGATTTCCATTGTTCACCACTTATTTATTGCATGTGGTGTGTGTACTACCCATTATTGTATTCATTGTGAAATATAATTTAATTTATGTATATTTAAATCATCATTGTATGATCCTTCTTTCATGGGTGTATGTTTCATACGTAACCAAATCGATAAGGGAATTTAAAATTTCAATTTCCAATCATTCGGCTTTACGCATTCTTCATTAATTATTTAACACCAAGATTATGTGTGGAATCACTATTAATTTGATTATGTCATAATTTCCACTCCAATTTATGTGGAAAAACGTTTGATATACATAATCACTCCATTGATAATTTATCTAGTCATCGATATGAACTTGATAAGAGTAATTTTCACCCAATCTCTTTTTATTATGTTAAATATCCAATTCATTGCTTGTGTCTTTAGAAGAAAATGTGTGAGTGTCCTCTAATTGATTTACACAAAATATCTAATTATATTTAGTGTATTTATATTTGTCACAAATTATTATGTCATAGATTTATCCTTAATATAAGGATGCGGTCTTTATACAAGATTTCATCTCTACTTACATTCCTTTGAGACTTCTTTGTGGCTATGCACAAAATCACTGTTATATGGTGTATATAATGTACTTTGACATAGTATATCATGAATCCCTTTATTCTCATGAAATTACAATGTTTTTATTACTTCAATTATTTTAATTCATGTGTCTCTCTTTTGGTTAGAAACACTAAATAAATATCATTTTTAAATGTTTTAATGGTTTATTCTTCTAAATCGTTCTCATTATTGTCCATGTTTTAAAAATGGTTTTAATGATTTATTTATATAGAAATTAATGTTTTAAAATTAAAATTTCTTTTAAAAGTTTGAATGTTTTATGGGACACTTTGATTCAAAAATCTATTTTTAAATGGCTTCTTGAAAAATAGTGTTCCTTTTAAGTGATTTCAAGAAAAAGGGAGATATTTCTCTCTAATAGTTTTGATGACGTCAATATCCTTCATTATTCTCGATTGGGGTTAATCTGATACAATATAATATTTCATATTGTATAGAATAAGTTATGTTTTACTGTGGATGTGCTATTTTTATATCATTCATGGTTTGTGGATAAAGTATTAACATTTCGCATGATAGTTTTAATACGAATTTTGATGTTATGTTTCAATATATTCATATAATGAATATTTTGGAATCAGTATGTGACAGGTGGAGCCCGCTATAGCTCCTCGATGCATCGGTAGGTCTCATGAGACAAATTAGTGTCTTGGCACAAGTCCTTGACAAAATATTGTTGTAATCTTGGAACAAGGCCTTGACTATGTGGTTATGATAGTTTGGAATTATGAATTGCATCATTATGAAAGTGGTTATTAATATTGCATTTGATTATTCGACTAGTAGAATTTCCATTTTAATAAGTAAATGGAATTATTTCATTTTATTTTTTTTCTATATTATGCTGAAATCAAGTATAAGAGGATTTTTTAGATATACATTTTTTTGATAAAAGACGGATTCATTTATTAATGTTTCTTCTATATTTTTATCCATACTGAGCATCTGAGCTTACCCATTTCTATGTTTTTTTCCCATGATGTGAAGAAGATAGTTATGAGTGACCTACAGGCATAATCTAGGAAGTTGGATGTCTCTATTGGAATAATTTAGTGTTGTTTTCATTTTGATGTTGTAATTTTGACCTTATGAATGTATCTAGTATTTCCAAGTCTACTAAACTTATCGGTCTTTCATTAAATTATTTCCTTGTTTAATGAAAATGTTATGTAATAATGCACCGACTCTGGGTAACTGGGGTTGGGCATTACACATTCATCCATGATGATAAAGCTCACAAAGCACTATCCCATGAAGTGCTGTTATGATATGTGTTCAATCTTTTAAGAGTGCAGTCCCTATGAAAAAATCAAGAATAACCTTTTTCATTTGAAGGAGTTCAATTTTTAGGAAGGGCCACCTCAAATGGAAATGCTACATAGAATTAAGAAGATATTGGAGAATCTATGGTGTTCTTAGTTCACTGAGAAATCAAATAGAAGAAAAATGATCTACACCTATTTATATGTGTGGTCCCTTCTTGTGTTACAACATGAATAGAACAAACCGACTAAAAACAAGATCGCTTCTACGTCAGAATAGCTTCCTATTCAACCCAATTAGAACCTATTCTAATGGGGGATATATTTTGGTCTTGAAATTTCTACACACACGAAGATAATAATCTAATCAGATTTGGAAAAGGGTAGAATTAAACCCAGAAGATGATTGAAGAAAAATGGTCAAGTGTGGATCCATGAAGTATGGATTGATTATATAAAGAAAAAATCTGTTTGTAGATTTCCATTATTCATGGAATTCGTCTCCTTCATGTAGTTCCCCATAAACAAAATAGTTCATAGGGGGATGTGGTATAACTGATGCTCATGAATGAAACCACGTTATTTTGGGGGGATGAGTGGTTATTTTCACCTATTCAAATAACCATCCCCCTTGATATAAATTGTTTGTGGGATGGGGCAATTCCACTGAATCCCACTAATAAAAAAATCATTTTAAGACCTGCGATGTGATTTCCACCCGTGCGAACAATTTCCCCTGTGAATAGAATCATTCACAGGGTGAATTTTTATTTAGGGATCCCATAGAAAAAGGAATATAGAACACCATATATGACCATCCAAGCTTGTATCCATTCTCTTATTTAATCTATAAAAGTACCCCGAGTGGGACTAAATAACAGAGATAAAAAAATTGACAAAAACATGAGTGAAAAGAGGAGATAGCAAGAGGAAATCCTATATGAGAGCCAAAGCATGGTTCATTCGTTTCCCAGTAACTAAAAATCCACCTATATTGAATAAATGTTGAATTAAAAATAAATCATAACATTCTTGAACATAAAACCCTTTGAAGACACAATTTCGTGTGGCATAAATAGATACACCCTTTATAGACCAGAACACTTCATAGAAAAATTCTATGAGGGTGGAACCCTACCCCCAAGATGAAATAGGTGACGTGGGAGGAAGTTGAAATTCTGTAGTAAAACACTGTGTATAAGGAAGCTATCCCCACATAGAAACATGATACATGGGAAGGCCACAGGCCTTCATAACACCATGCTATGCGGATGGTACCCTCACCCACATTGCAACCTTCCATATAGATGGAACCCCATCCCACCTAAGAACATGAGACGTGGAATGGGTCCTACTAGGGTGTTCTACACTTCATACTACATTACTCCCTTCAATCATCTAATCAGGACCCATATTGGCCCCTCTGTGAACCATCCCTATGACATTAAGCCATGTCTTCTTCTAAAGCAACCTAACATGTATGATCATATCATCAGGCAGATCAACATGTCCTCTAGAGTCTACAAACCCATGGTAAGCTGTGTCATGTGTGTAACCTCCTCAATAATGGGGAGACCTCAGAATTACTTCATGCCTAAATTCTCATGGTAATGATGGTTCTAAATTTGGAGGTCCTCATTGGAACCTCCCTATTCCAAGGATTGAGGGGAACCACCAGGCTTTCCCTTCGATGAGGTTCAAGAGAGATCAATCCACTCTTCCATAAGGACCAGAAGGGAATTCCCCAAGAGTATTCCCCTAGCCTTTCTTACAGGGGTGAAACTCGTGATCCTCTTTACCTCTGCCTAGGTCATATCCAGATAGATCACCATATGTGACTATCTCAGTTACCAAAATAAAAGAGGATATTGGAACATTCAAATCCATTTCTATCACCCTTTTGGATCCAATATCTTCTTCACCAGTGGATAGAGTGGATCATGTGATCTAAAAGTCTACTTATTTCTCTTGTTTCTCACACTGATCATGAATCATATGTTCATAGAGGTTTGTTTATATCATGAAATCCACAAGAGCCTAAACTATCAATTGGGGCAATTCTAGGCATATGGTCCAATCACATGCTCCACTAACCTTCTCTTTAGATTTATGCCCAAATCTCCATTCAAATGTGATGATTTTATGCATAAGCCCCAACCACATGGTCATCCCCTGAGTGTATGACCTTGCCATATTCACTAAAATAGGCCTTATATAAGTTATAATCCTCAAACCGAAGTCTCAACATTCCAATGGTATTCCCAATGAATCAGCTCCTCACAAGCATCCTTCTATGTAAAAGACCCAATCCAATAACTTCCCCTAAAATGGTTTTTGTCCATAATTGTAAGCCCCAAACGTATAAAACTACTTGTTCATTGATTCCCATCTAACTGGGATAGGTTGGAAACCCCATTGAGTTACAAACACAACACCTAAATTCACACTAATGTTCTCCAAGACACATCCCTGGTTTTTTCCTATCCACCTGAGAGACCATATCTCTTCTGAGACCCACGAGATTCATCAACATATGTCACACACCAAAAAATGACTAGGAACCTTCCACAAATATTCCCTTGTTGCATGATGTTAAACTACTTGGGTCAATACACATCACATGAACTTAAATGGTGTCGTTTCCTGTTAAGTGTCACCAAACTATGTGGGTTGTGATCCCTCTCAAGAGGATAAGTATTTAGAGAAACATACGGGTTTGATCGAAACATGAAAGTAAATACTGTCTCTTTGGATGATAAGAAATCCAAAGTGCGTCACCACATGGCTTAAAACTAGAATCACTCTAATAAATGACTAGATAATCTCAGATCCATGTAAAAAAAGGGTACTGTGGATGAAAAACCTTAGATACTTATATATGGCTCCAGGCCCATGCTTATTTGTAATGGATCATCTATTTAGTGTAATCCATGTATACATACATGGGAATGAACAATGTATTCAAGAATATATAATAAATATATAAGATAGTTTTAAACTACAGACACATCCACCAAAAGGGTGTGATGAGCCCAAATTCCAATCTTCTCAACCAATGCGAGTTCTTAAGTTTCATTGTCTTTTTTAACCGGCGAACAAATGCCTTTATAAAGTACGTCCATGAGTATTCATGTAACACCATGAGATTTTATGAGAGAGATTAATTTAAATTTCATTGATTTTTTCTATTTTACACTACAAAAATATTATCTTGCACTATACACAACACCATATTATCTTACAGTATGCACAACACTATTTGTTGTTTTGTGTTGAACACATATTCATGTTCTTGTGATAGAATTCATTTCACAAAACATTTAGTATGGATTTATTTTAATTTATAAATGAAAAATGTTTTGATTATATTATACAAAACATTAATGGATGCTTTCACTACACGCAAAACATTCTTGGCTTGCGTTACATGCAAGAGCGACCTTCCTTGATAGCTTACGTTGTACGCGATACCGAGTTTCACTAAACAATGATAAATTAGTAAAAAAAATATTTAATGGGATATAAACTAGCTTTATGAATATTATTAACCAAATCTTTAATTTTATATAACATTATCATTTATCTTAAACATTTTCTAGATCATTTTATGTTAACAAAATCATTTTTTGAACAAAAGAAGTATTTTTCAAAATATGATGTTTTACCACCATTTGATGGAACACCCATTTTAAATATAGTGTTTTACACTTTTATAAGTTAAATTTGAAAAGATAATTTTTTTCTACAATCGGGACATAAAATTTTACTTTAGTTGAATTTTAGGTATTTTTCTGAAAAAATTCAAATTTTAATAAATATTGAAAATAATGTAATTTATTTTGAAACTACCTTTTCATATAATTTATTTATATAGTGAGATTATTTTTTTAATATATTTTAATGTGTAATTGGTTTATTTTTTTTCATTTATTACAATTTTGGTCAATGTAAGTAATTTCCTTTTAAAATTAGACATAAATAGATGTCAATCTTTTGATATTTTTTACTTCTTAAAAACCCACATTTTGGGTTTTACAAAAGAATTAATTTGAAATTAAATAATAAATTTTTTTTGTTTTGAATATTAAAAAAAGGATTCCATATTTAGAATTAGGAGATCCAAATTGTGTAAAAAGATACCTTTTATTTTAAAACATTATGAATAGTAACATCAGTAATTATTTTATTTTCCATGGTTAAACCGTAAATCCAGTAAATAAGGGTAAAACATAATTTTATAATAATATTAAACTACCTAAATATATTTCCTAATTCAATTATATGGGATATTTACAACCTTGGGAATCTTTTTGTTGATTTTGGGATCCCATCGATTCACTTGGATGTGAACATGACATTTTATATGAATTAATTTAAAGTATAGATAATTATAACCTAAAGATATGCATTTTAGTAAATTGATTTTATTATACTGTTATATAATTGATATCTAGGTATTTAAATAGTCATTATAAATCTAAAAATATTTTCTATATCATGGTATTTTATTTAAATTTTTATACAGAAAATAAATACATTTATTTATGACACAATTAAGATATAGTGGTTACCTCATTAATAAAAGATTCTAATAAAAGAATTTATAAATATATAAAAAAACTAATTTGAATATTTTTATGCCATCCAAGAATACTATAGAGGATATAGAAATATTAGGGATAATATAAAAAAATTCGAACGAATCATGTTGTTATGATTTTTTACAAAATGTCATGTATGAGTAGTGTCCAAAATTGACATAATTCATCACTTAAAACATAAAATAGTTTATTAAATGATATTAAATTCCTAAAAATATAATATTTGGAAAAATGGTTTATATAAGTCTTAATATTTCAAAAATAACTTTCGGTGGGTCTTTTGACATGATATGTTAATTACATTATCACACAATGTGTAAAAAACATGATATCACAGTATGATTAAAAAGGGTAAAATAAGGGTTAAACCAAAACGATAGGGATAAAAAATATTAAAAAGATGTAAAACAATTATTATATAATGGTTATTTGAACCTAAATCATCTTCTAATAGAATGAAATAATTATTGGGACAATATTTAATCTAAATTTAATATATAATAATTTAATATTTTGAGAGTCTCTTAAAGTTCCCCTATCTCCTCACATAAAAAGGAACCTCCTACATATACTCTTCAATCATTTTTGGGTCTTAATTCTTATAATACCATTCCAATTTCACATCTAAAATTACCTAGTAACATTATAGATGTCTTGGTCTTTTCAAAAGACCCACACTAGTTCACTAAGAGAAAATTTAAAGGAAGAATGTTCAGGAAAATTAGTAGTCTCCTCGACCAATTCATTCAAATTTCTTTCTTCTTCTACATCCTATTATTTAGTTGTTTCATTATAACGTAATTAATTTGGTATCACTCATATAATTATATATTATTATAAATATGAAACAACCCTATTTAACCTTCTATCCATCCTATGAAAAACGAAATCACCACACGTGCGTACGTATGACTGAACGCCTCTATGTCGCGGTGTAACCTTTATTCCCCCACCAGCTTACCTAGATGGGTATAATGGTGTAAATAATAACTATATATGAATTATATAATGTTATAATAATTCTAGGAAACTATATACCATCCACTTCAATACTATTCAATAATTATGAGAATGAAATCGCCGCCCTTGCATACGTACGACTTACCGTCTCCACAATGTAATGTGATTCGTTCTGCATAATCTAAATTAAACAATTTTTATATAAATTAATTTAATGAATAAATGTGATATATTTTATTATAATACCATTCTGTAAATAATATAACAAAAACTAAAAGGATAAATAAGAACTTATCTGACAAAAACATAAAGAAGAACATAAAGCAGGTAATACCCAAATTACGGGTAACAATGAAATGATACAAAACAATAGATGAAAATATGATCGTAAATGTTATCATAAATATTATAATGATTCTAGAATATATTAGTAACATTATATAAATCATTATACAGGTGGCTCTGATACATACGAAGCATAATAGACTTAAGGTAAGGGATAACTTTGCAAATATCATTTTTATTTGAGATTGTTTGTACGTAAGTATTTTCTGGGGGTATATTTATTGTTTATAATAATATTTTTAGAAATTTTTTTCTATTATTATATGTATTTTAAAAGTCATTTTTTCCATTTTTTTAATACATTGTTTTGAAGGAATATTTTTTACGTTTATCATATGAGGTACTTTTTTGACTTTTCCGGAAAAAGTACGATGAGAATATTTTTTTATCTTATACAGCATGAACAGATTTTTACATCTTCACAATGTATTATTTCCATGAAGCTTTTTCTACACGTTTTCAAGTTTGTTTTCAACTATATTTTTTTCATTTAAAATTTTGCTACATTTTTAGATGAGAAAATGTTTTTGAAGAAGAAAATATATTTTTCTTTGGAATTAAGTTCAAGTGTTTTATCAAAATTATTTTGCATCTAAGATGACACAGGGTTATGTATATATCACTATTATTACATTTATATGATTATTTTTATGATTGAATTATTGTTATGATGTACATTTATCTTATATGAATTATGGTATGATGGAATAATGTTTAAGAATCCCAATTTATTTCATGGATTATGCTAAGATGAACGATTTATGTTTTTTGCGGCACATGTAAGAATGATTTCATTTTGAGATGGGTGATACTTTTATCTCCATCCAATGAATTTGGTAATGATTTATATATCATGAGATTGACATTAATGTAACAATAATTAAATCGGGTTCAGTAATGCATGGATAGAACGACATGTAAACTTGGTTCAGTAGTGGACTTTATCCACTATGTTGGTATAGGAAGGAATATCGTGGCTACTATGGAAATCATATTATGGATAACTCCCCAAACCCAGTAACCCATAGTCGGGGAATTATTTTAATATATTGATATGATAACAATGGATCAAATCCCGAAAGACCGATCAATTTAGTATCCTTAGATGTAATATATACATTCATAAGTTTTAAATTCCATTATAAAATGAAAAAAACATCAACATTGTCTCCATTGACCACATTCATATCCCTTAGACTATCTATGTTGGTCAGTCATAATATACTTTTTTGCATCCTTGTAAAAATAAAACATTGAAATTGGTGAGCTCCGATGCTCGGTAAGGATAACAATATAGTAGAAACCTTCATAATTAAGCATAAATATTTACGGAAATGTATAAGACAAAAACACAATACTTTTAAACATAAAATTCATCATGATATGGAAATGATATATTATATAATTCCATTTACTTTTTCCAATGTATATATTACAAGTCGAATAATAACATGTAATATCAATATCAAATTTCATAATGATGAAATGCATAACACAAGGATTCATAACCACATATTTAAGGCTTTATGCCATGACTAAAAATAATATTTTGTCAAGTCCTTATGCCAAGACACTAGTTTTTCTCATGAGACCTACCGATGTCTCAATGAGCTATATCTGACTCCACCCATTACTTATAATGTCAAATGCATTCCTCATATGAAAATTTTTCAAGAAAACATAACCATTCGTATTAAAAATATTATACGAAATGTTAATAATTGAACCA
This sequence comes from Viscum album, assembly GCA_963277665.1. NCBI lineage: Eukaryota > Viridiplantae > Streptophyta > Magnoliopsida > Santalales > Viscaceae > Viscum > Viscum album. The sequence goes on along the minus strand of OY728163.1, from coordinate 72,987,587 downwards.
TAAAAAATGAATGGTATAAAAATAACACATCCACAGTCAAGCATATCACAAAACCATCAATATAATATGGAATATTTGTATCACAATAAATCAACATCAAATAATTTTAAAATCCATCAAAGGATGTCACATAAATGAAATGAAAAGTATTTCAAATAAATACCTCTTTCTATTTTGAGATCATTTAAAAGTCACATAGTTATAAAAGAAAAAAATTATTTTGAAAAAATTATTATAATATATTATGAGATGCTTCAATGATGTTAAAGTGGATGAAAATATACGCACCCTCCATATAAGTAAAAAAAATATATTCTTACCTAAATTTTATAGAAAATGCCATAAAGTGCCTTATTTGAAAAAAAACGGAAATATTCCTTTCAAAATATATATATTCAAATAAGGGTATAAAGGTATTTAAACCATATTCTAGTAAATTGTAAAAATATTTTGAATTACATTTTTAGGAAAACATAGATGTGGATGATAAATAGGTCCCACTAGATACTTATGTATTAACAACCTCAGGTATGTAATGAGATTTTAGAATTAACCCTTACCTTGTAATTACCCTTGGTCCAGGGTACGTTAACCACAAATATAATAGTTAAATCATTTAATTATATTATAAAAGAACTATAAACATAAATATGATATCATATATGGTCCTTTAATATTTCTTTGGTAATAATATTTCATTAGTATCATCGTTTCGAGTGTTAACTGATTTGTCTTCCTTTATATGATTGGTTACGCAATCCATATTTGTTATGGATAGAATGTATATGATTCATATCAAAAATTATATTATGTTCATAAAAATTACTTTTACTCATAAATTGAAAATTATTCTTTAATGATTACGATGGAGAATGAATCTCGTCGCGTTCGGCGAGACGGTAATCTTTATGTACGCACGAGCGCCAATATCATTATATTGATGGTGAAATAGTATGTAATTGGATGGTAAATCATATATACAGAATTATTAACATGTTATATTTATTATGTACATTAGATATACTCATTATTATACTCATCCAAATAATGAAGTGTTCTAAAAACAAACTACACCACGGCGTGGAGACGGTAAGCTGTACGTACACACTTATAGTGACTTTGTCATTTATAGGATGGTCAGAATAACAAATATGGTAGTACCATATTTATAATAACATCACAGTATGTTGGAGTTACTGGAGCTATTATTTTGTTATGGAAAATACAATGAAAGAGGAAGTGGAAGAAGAAAATAACTTCAAAGAGGGTGGTGAAATTATTACATCTTCTTTAGGTGTTTCCTTTTGAGTTGATCAAAAGGGCTCCTTAAGTTTATTTTCTGATCGAAGTAAAGAATCGAGGTTGATGTGAGGGAAGTTGAGAGAATATTTGAAAATGGTTTGGCTGAGAAAAATGACTTTGGATCTGTGAAATTAATATAATGGGAAGTAACCTTTTATAAGAGAGGTGAGGGTCACTTTATGAAAAGTTTAAAATATTATTTTATTATAAAATCATTATCAGTTTCTAAGGGATTAAAATTGATTTATGTCAAATATAAGGTGAGTATGGTTCAAAATACGCTCAACCAACAGGTTTTAGACAAATATAGGTCACCATATTAACCATATCGTTTAGATTTAACCCTTAGTTAAATAGTTTAACTTTTACCATGTATTCTTGTATTATTAAAATAGATGGTTAATAAACATACGATAAATCTCTAAGAGATCCTAAAGTGATTAAATAATAACATACCTATCATTATATAATTTTTTTTTCAGAACATTAAATGTTTACGACTATTATATAATTTAATAATATAATATTTTTTTAAAAACCCATTTATGTCAATTTTGACACTATTTAGTATTTGGTTTTTGAGAAAGTCAACCCAACTTTTTTACTTCGAACCAAATACATATAATCAACCCTAAAAAGTAACATTCACCAAAAAAAATCATGGAAGGCATAAAAAAGTTCAAATTCATTTAGATTATTATTTATAATATCAATTATTTTAAAATTTAATTAAGAAGGTAATTACTGCATCATCAATGTGTCCTAAATAAACATATTTATTTAATGTCTAAAAATTATAAATAAAATACAATGTTCTATGGAATATGTTTAGATTTATAAAGAATATTTTTAGTCAAATTTATCTTATTTATAACCATATATTAAAAATTGTTTAGTTATTAAACATTGAATTTAACATTTTTAACTATTCTTTAAATAAAATAATAATAAATGTCCTAATCTAATCCAAGTGGAAATAGAGGATCATATTTTATTCCTCAGGGTTTTTTGGTCGAATTACACTTATAAAATAAAATTAGGACATGTGTTAGGTAATAATAAGAACATATTTACCTTTAATTACACTATTTACATTTAACCGTGTAAATAAAAGTCAGAAGTTACTTTTCACAAAAAAATATTTTCATCTTATTGAAAAAAATTTTACTTACTAATTTCAATATTGTTTCAAAATTTTTTTAAATTCCACTCATATAAGTGGTAAATTATAGTTTTATGCAAATTTTCAAATGCACCTAAAGGTGGGTAAAAGACGGTAAAAAGTTCAATAAACTTTTATATATCTAAACTTATTATAAAATGACTCCAATGAATTACATTGAATGTATATAGGAATTATGTATCTATTTTGACCTAAAAAAATTAAAATAATATATCTAATTATTTAAATAAAGAGTTGGTTTTAAACAATAACGCAATGTTTTTCACTATTCAGAAAAAATTGAATGTTTTCAGAAAAATTCCAAAAACTCATCGTAAGCGAATTTTGATCATTCAAATTAAAAAATGAATAATATTTTATCAAATTAAAAACACAGAAGTTTCATTAATTAATTTAAAATTAATTACTATTTCCAAAACCAAAAAGTGGGTTTTTAAAAAAAACTATCAAAAGATTGACATGTGTTTATGTCAAACTTAAATGTGAAATTTATTATAAAGATATAAATTTTATTAAATAATAAAAATATAAACTAATTATACTTCCAAACCATTAAAATTCCCAATTTAACACTATAAATTATATCGATTAAAAAAAACTTGTTTTCAGTTAAAATTTAGTATTTTTAGTATTCATCAAATTTTCCAATCTAAATTTTTATGAGAAAACTGCCAAAAAATTTTCCAATCTAAATTTTTATTTCCCACATCTAAAGAAGAATTTAATTTCATGAAATTGAATATTTAAAAGTTTAAAATATTGGTTTTTAAAAGGGTTCGACATTAAAAGGTGGTAAAATTCCATTTTCTGAAAAATACTTCCTTTATCTAAAAAATTGCATTTGTTATTATATTATGTCTAAGAAACTCATAATATGGATTTAAAAATTATATGTAATGTATAAAATTAAAAATTCAGTTAATAATATACATAATCGCTTTTGAACGACTAGTTTGGTAAGTCGTGGTGCGCTTGAACTCGGTGTTGCATGTAGTGCATGTTATTGAATTACATTGAAGAGATAACATACTATCAAATATTGGGGTGTTATATTCTCCCTTACTTCAATAAATTTCATTCTCACAATTTCAAATTTTTCTTTGAAAATAAATGTATAAAAGTATAACAACACCTTTGTGGGAAACCCACATCGGAAATTGGGTTAATAAAATTTAGTCTTAATAAGAGGGAAAGGGAAATGAAAAAGTAAACACACAATTATGATGTAGATTAAGAGAAAATTAGGGGAAATTATAGACACATAATTATAGAAAATCATAAATATTCGTAGGGAGTGATTGAAGTCATCAATCACAAACAATGGTAAAATTAATGTCCTCAAAGCAATCAATATATGATGATTTAAAATATAATCAGTTCAACATAACATAAGGTATTAGGATAACACATTTTTGGGTTTAAGATACATTCCCTAATGTTTAAGAATTAATTTATTCATAGAATAATAGGAAATAATATACTTATCAAGTAGAGTTTCATCCTTCAACTAATTCCTACCACAAATTCATATTTCACGTTAAAAGATAATAGAATTTAGAAATATTCTATTTAACCTAATTCTACAGGGTTCCAATAATAATTAATTCATTTTTCATTTTTCAAACTAATTAAAAAAACTACATTATACAAACTAGGACATCAATTAGGCCAGTGGTAGGTGATGCACCCTTGTCTCCCTTCAGTTGCGGGTTCGAGTCTCACGGCCTTGCCGGATGCGACGGGTTGTCCCCCGACCTCTGGGTTGTCTTTTTTATAACAATCTAAAAAATAATATTATTTTTTCTTAACCTTAAAAAATAGTATCCAATGTTTAATGTAATCTATTACAATATATAAACTTAACCAAAATACTTCTGTCCAAACACAGAGTCCAAAGTTTATAAGAAAGGTAAACACAATGAAGATCCCTTTTTTTCACGTAATTACATGTGAATCCTTCATCATGTATTCTTTTAAAACACTGTAACATCCTAATTTACTATAAAACCTTATTGATTACATTCATGCTCCTTTATTCCTTATAGAATACTATATATACTCCTTATATCAAAAAATTTTGTAAACTCCAACAATGATGGAATGTACAAATCAATAATCAGTTTCAAGGTATTCAAGAATATCCAATATAATTTATCCAAATCAATCATATCTTATTCAAAAATCATTACCTCGATATTAGAACCATATTAATGTTTTTCTTTCTCTCAACCATATATTTTCCCAAAACATTAACCTACTATTGAGTCACTTTTCTTAGTTCCACACAATCTCAAGTCCTTAATTAAATAGTATTGCTGTAAAATCTATATATATACTATAATTCTTAGAATATGTACATCATTAATACAATACTAAAATGTCAAAATAATTTAATAATAACATAATAACTCTAATAATTCATCTTCATCTTTAGTAGTATCATAACATGATTATCATTCAATAGCATCATTTGGGGTATTCTCTAATGATTTGGAAATTGATTTGCATAGTATCCCAACTCCTTGTAGATGAAGCATTGTAAATTTGAAACCATTTTCTTACCCTTGAAATCACGTACTTGGTGTCTATTTTCTCTACACATATAAAAAACACTCATTCCCTTTAATCATTTACCAAGGTGATTCTTTTCACAGTTATCACATATGGGAAAATCATTCTTTCCCCTCTTCCCTTTATATATATTTCTCTCTTATATCCTTTTCTTCTCTTGCTTCCCTTCAAATCCATAAGACTCATAGAATTATTTACATAGCTTATAAAAACATGATACTATTTCTTCATATGATGAGAATACATGGGAGACTATTTCCTTTCTAAATGTTGTCTCAATACCATGATTGATATGATCATTCTTAATCTTTGGACCATGCGTATTATTGGAGTTCTCCTTCCTTCTACTAAGAACCATTTCTAATCAATCGCATGGACTAAGTTAGTTTATGAAATTCCAAGCATAATTTCAAACTTTTAAAATACCTAACAAAAATTGAAATGATTATGCATATAATCTATAATCATAAAATATTTTCTTTGATAGATTATTTACACCTAAATCCTTTATAACGGTTTTTAATGAAAATATGAATTATCCTAAGTATTTCCCCCAGGAGTGTCAAAACCAAGATTGCAGTAAGGCCTGTTGTCATCTACCAGAATACCACGGGTCAAACCTGAAACACATTATCGCAGTTTTCACACCTAGGTACATCTGTTCCAGAGCCTCCTCTCCCTGCTCGTATCCAGACAATGATGTATTACTTAGAAAATACACAAAATCTCTATATTACAAATATTCTAGGATGTTCTTCTATATTAATCCTCAAAGTCTTCTTAGTGGAATGTTCTCTAATCAGAGATTATCTAAATCTAGTTTCCATTGTTTGTACTAAAATTTGTCTGATACCAAATGTAACGCCCCAACCTTAGTTACCCAGATTGGGTGCAATATTTTTTTACATTAGCATGATCACAAGGGATCAAATCCTGGAGGACCTATTTGTTTAGTATCCTTATAAGTACTAGATACAATGATATGTTTTACATTACATTATAAAATGAAAAATTACATCAACATTGTCTCCATTTACCATATATATATCCCTTATACTATCCATATAGGTCAGTCATAATATACTTCTTCGCAACGTAAAAAAATAAAACATAGAAAAGGGTGAGCTCAGATCCTCAGTAAGGGTAAAAATATAGTGGAAACATTCATAAATAATAATAAACATTTAAGGCAATGTATATGAATAAAACACAAGACTTTTAATATTTAACATCATCATAATATGGAAATTATAAATCAAATAATTTCATTTACTTATTCATATGGATATTCTACTAGTAGAATAATCACATGTAATATCAATAGCTAATTTTATAGTAATGGACTGTATAATGCTAGACATCATAACCAAATAGTCAAGGCCTTGTGCCAAGACTACAAATAATATTCTTTCAATGCCTTGTTCCAAGAGAATAGTTTGTCTCATGAGACCTACAGATGCATCGACTAGTTATTACGGGCTCCACCTATTACTTACTATGTCTAATTAATTCCTCATATGAAAAACGTTTAAACAAAACTTAAACATTCGTATTAAAACTATCATAAGAAATGTTAATACTTTAATCATAAAACATGAATTGTATAAAAATATAACATCCACCGTCAATCATATCACAAAACCATAAATACAATATAGATGATTTCTATCATATTAAATCAGCTTCAAACCAGTTTAAAATCAATCAAAAGATGTTGACATAGATAAAATGAAAATTACATGAAATAAATGCCTCTTTTTATTTTGAAATCATTTAAAAGTCACATAGTTATAAACAAAAAAATTTATTTGTAAAATATTCTTATAAGATTGTATGGGAAGCTTCTATAATATTATAATGGCAGAAAATAGCCGCACCCGCCATATAAGTTAAAAAAATACATTTTACATCAATTTTCTCGAAAAGGTCATAAAGTAACTTGTTTGGAAAATGACAGAAAGATTCCATTCAAAACATATATTGATGAATAAGGGTTTAAATTACATTAACCCATAGTCTAGTAAAAAGTAAAAATGTTTTGAATTACATTTTCATGAAAACATTGAGGTGGATGATAAAGAGATCCTAGTATATTGTTACATATTAACAACCTAGGATAAGTAAAGAGATTGTAGAATGAACCCTTACCTTTTATTTTTCCTTGGTCGAGGGTACATTAACCTCATATATAATAGTTAAATAATTTTTATTAAATTATACAAGAACTTTATTCATAAATATGATATTATATATGAACCTATAATACTGTTTTGTTAAAAATATTTCAGTAGTATCAAGGTTTCAGGTGTTAATTGATTCATTTTTTTATATGCTTGGTTACGTAATCTATATTTGTTATGGATAGGATGTATCTGATTTATATCTGGAATAATATTAAGTTCTTAAACATTACTTATAATCATAAAATGAAAATTATTCTTGAATGATTACGTTGGGGAATGAATCTCATCACGTTCGTGGAGATGGTAATCCGTACGTAGGCATGAGCAACAATATCATTATATTGATGGTGAAATCATATGTAATTGGACGCTATATCGTATATAAAAAATCATTAACATGTTATATTTATTATTTAAATCAGTTATACTTATTATTACACCCATCCCAACACTACTGGAAAATGGACCTATCCCCACGGTTCTTCAAAAAACCGTGGGTATAGGGTACCCTATACCCACTGTTTTCGAAAACCGTGGGCATAGAGATTATATAGGAACCTATACCCACGGTTTTCCAAAACCGTTGGTATAGGTCATCTATACCCACAGTTTTTACCAAACCGTGGGTATAGGTATTTCTCTTAAGACCTATACCCACGGTTTTTTCCAAACCGTGGGTATAGGGTTTTCTCAAAAGGCCTATACCCACGGTTTTGAAGAACCGTGGGTATTGGGGTTTTTTTCGGAAGACCTATACCCACGGTTTAGCCAAACCGTGGGTATAACTTTCCTGTAAAATGGCGGGGAAAAAAATTTCGCGAGGGAAGAAAAATATTTCGTGAAAATATGGTTTTCATTAATATAATAATAAACATACACAGGTAAATACAAAAAGTATTCACAGCTTGGTTGGTCAGGTATACTGTCGTTTGAATGAATCCGCTGTTCGAATCTCGCTGAGTTTTTTTTCTAATAAATTACATATAATTAATATAAGTAAACAGATGTCTGAGTAAATAAACAATATTCCCACAGCTTAGTTGGTTCGGAGAGTTCTATCCTACAGCCGGTGCTGTGTTCGAAACACGCCGTTCTCCTTTTTAGATATGCAGTTATATTATTATATTAATATAGATATATACTTATATATCAAACGCGTTGATAGCTCAGTTGGTTCGGAGGCTTTTATCCTACAGCCGGTGCTGTGTTCGAATCATGCCGTTATCCTTTTTAGATATGTAGTTATATTATTATATTAATATAGATATATACTTATATATCAAATGCGTTGATTGCTCAGTTGGTCAGAGAGGGGCGCGTCCAGTTGCGGCGATCCGTGTTCGAATCTCGCGAATTCCATTTTTGTAATTTCAATACCCACGGTTTTGAAACCGTGGGAGCAGTGGTGTGCCACGCTAGTACGTCAAGGTGCCGCATAATGACATTGCTATACCCACGGTTTGGGCAAACCGTGGGTATAGCCTCCAACCCCTATTGCGACGACTCTCAGCCCCACGGTTCCCAAAACCGTGGGTATAGGTTATACCCACGTTTTTGGGGGTTATACCCACATTTTTGAACCGTGGGTATAGGCAGTATTTCCAGTAGTGCAATAATAAAGTTTTTGAATAAAAAACTATACCACGACGTGGAGACGGTAAACCGTGCGTACGCACGTATGGTGATTTTTTTATTTATAGGATGGAAAGAATAAATAATATGGTTATAAAATATTTATAATAACATCGCAGTAGGTATCAGGTACTGAATTTGTTATTCTGGTATGGAAACAAAAAAGAAAGAGGGAGTGAAAGAAGAAAAGAACATGAAAGAGGGTGGTGAAATTATTACCTTTTCTTCGGGTGTTTCCTTTTGAGTTGATCAAATGGGCCCCTTATGCTGGCTTTCTGATCAAATTAAGGACTCTGGGATGATGTGAGGAATGTTTGGAGGATATTTGGGCTGGTATTGGCTGATTCAAATGGCTTTCCAGGTGTGAAATTAAGTGAAGGGTAAGTACCCTTTTATAAGAGATGTGAGGGTCACTTTAGGAAACATTTAATATATTATTTTATTATAAAATAATTTTCGGTTTTTAATGGATTTAAATTGATTTAATTCAAAGATAAAGTGGTGATAGGTCAATATACTCTCAAAAAAATAGGTTTTAGACAAGTCTGGGTCACCATATTGACCTTATCATTTAGATTTAACCCTTAGTTAAATAGTATAACTTTTACCATGTATTCTTGTATTATTATACTAAATGGTTAATAAATGTACTATAAATATACAAGATAACATAAAGTGATTATTTAATTACATACCTATCATTATATAAGTGTTTTGGAAGAACCTTAGATTTTTAGGACTATTATATAATTTGAAAATATAATATTTGTTTTAAAAACTCATTTATGTCAATTCTGACACTATTTAGTATTTGGTTTTTGTGAAAGCCATCACAACTTGATTACTTCAAACCCAATACATTTAATCAACCCTACCATGTAACATGCACCTAGAAAATTCGTATATGGAATAAAAACCTTCAATTTTTATTTATTTAAATATTTATAATATCAATTATTTTAATATTTCATTTAGAATGTAATTATTGCATCATCATTGTGTCATAAATAAATTTAATTATTTAATGTATAAAAATGATAAATAAAATTCCATTATATAGGAAATAATTTTAGTGTTCTGATGAATATTTATAGTCTAATTTATCCTATGTACAACCCTATATTAAAGATGATTTATTTATCAAACGTTGAATTTAAAAATTTTAACTATTCTATAAATTAAATAATAATAAATGTACTAACCTAATCTAATTGGACCTAAAGGATCATATATTGTTTATAAGGTTTTTTTTGGTAGAATTAAACTTATCCAATAGAATTATGACATGGGTTAGTGTAATAATAATATCATTTTTACCTTTAATTACCCTATTTACATTTAACCATGGTAAATAAGTCAAAAGTTACAATTCACCAAAAGAAATTCATCTTATTGAACAAAATTTTACCTAATGATTTCAATAGTGTCTATATGATATTTTAATGTCAATTCACAGAGTTAGTAAATTTTAGTTTTATGCAAATTTGCAATTGCACCTAAAAGGTGGGTAAAAGATAGTAAAAAGATCAATAAACTTTTATATATCTAAACTTATTATAAAATGAATCCAATGAATAAAATTGAACATATAAAGGTATAATGTATCTATTTTGACATAAAATCAATTAAAATAAAATAACTAATTATTTAAATAAAAATCTGATTTTAAACAATAACGTAGTGTTTTTCATTATTCATCCAAAATTGAAAGTTTTCCGAAACAATACCAAAATATCACCATTATCATATTTTGATAATCTGAAATAAAAAATTAATTCTATTTTAACATATTAAAAAAATTGATGTTTCATTAATTAATTTAAAATTAATTCCAATTGTGAAAACCAAAAAGCGGGTTTTAAAAAAGTAAAAACTATCAAAAGATTAACATGTGTTTATGTAAAAGTTAAATTTGAAATTACTTATAATGACCTAAATTGTATTAAATGATAAAAATATAATATAATTATACTTCTATACCATTCAAATGAACAATTTAATAGTATAAATTGTTATGATTAATTTTTTTTTTCAATTAAAATTTAGTATTTTTAACTATTCATTAAAATTTGAAAGTTATCAGAAAATTAACAAAATTTATCCATAATAAATTTTTATGTCCCACATATACAGAAAAATTTAATTTCATGAAATTGGACATATAAAAGTGACATATAACAGTTTTAAAAAGGGTTCCCCATTAATATGTGGTAAAATTACATTTTCTGAAAAATACGTCCTTTATCTGAAAAACTGAATTTGTTATTATATTATCTATAAGAAACACATAATATGGATGTTAAAGTTACATGGAATATTTAAAATTCAAAATTAAGATAATACTATTCATAACCACTTTTGAACATCTAGTTTGGTATGTCTTGGTGCGCTTGAACTTGGTGTTTCTTATAGCGCAAGTTATTGAATTACATTGAAGAGATAACCGACTCTAAAATATTGGGGTGTTACATTATGTGCATTTTAGTTCACCACAATTACATGGTTTATGTTAATGTGATTCTATCATGGTTAATGTCCTTTTATGATCCATGTCTTACGTATTGCCAATATTTATTTCATGACTCCGGGTTTTGAAGTTTAAACATTATATTCATGTCTTATTTACGTTCAAATTTTTATGGTTTGTTTTTTGTTCTCCATGATTACCCTTACTGTGCATTTGAGCTCACCATTTTTATGTTTTCCTTTCCCTAGGATAAAAATAAAGGGTTTTTGTAGGAAAAAATGAGGTAGATCATTATGGGAGATGTTGAAGATCTTTCACCATGATTAGGACATTATGTTCTGAGTTTTCAAAGACACTAAACTAATACAGTCTTTGGGAATCTTTTTGTGTGATGTTTTATGTTTTATACAAAATAAATTTAATTTACATGTATTTAAAGATTGGGTCTCAATAATTCATGGATATGAGATTCATTGGGGGTTTTAGGATCAATGAATAAAACCCGTTTGAGATTGTTTAGAAGTAAAAACCCGAAGTAATTGATCATACATAACTCAACCACTTGAAATCAACCCCCAGGGGCCGCAGATCATTCATTGAAAATTGATCTAATGTGGATTCCAATTTTATTTATTGATTTTTGTCACCATGGTTTTGTAAAGTTCAAATGAAGGTACCATATTGTATACCATGGATAAAGATGCACCAGAACTAGAGAAATTGGGAATCATTGACCTCAGGTGTCAGTACAGAGCACGAAATCATAGAATTTGTAACATTTTTTATCTATTTGTTTATTTGGTTATGTGGGAATATGTTATTAGTGAATCCTGTTAATGAAATTCTTATATTGATTAGTTAGTTTAATGATGAAGTTGGTGGTGGACTATTGAGTTGTACACACACCTTACTCAGGCTGCTACAAAACATTGGAACCCCAACATAATATTATATATAATTAGAAATTTAATTTAAGGAAAATACCAATTATGTGAAGTTTTACATGGAATTATAGGAGTGGAGTACGGATTTTTGGATTGGGTAGGACTCAAGACTAATTTGGGTGATGGTATTTGTTTTTTTTATTTTGTTTTATTTTATACATGTATATGATTCTCCCTAAGGGATATTTTATATATAATGTTCAGGAAATAGAATCTTTTTATTATTAAAAAAATGGCCAATTTTTTCATTCTACAGTGAGGGAAATCCGTTACACAGCTTTTAGTCCAAGAAGATGAAATTCCTAAGGTAGTTAGAATGAAGACCCAACAACTAGCCTTTTAGGAACCTAAATTTTCCTTGAAGGCCCATGGACTGCAAGACACAAATTGGCTCAAAGTCATAGTCCAATGTACCCATATACACGAGTCTAAAATATTTACCACCATAGTTATGAGAATACCTTGGATGTAAATGAATCCCTTGGTTCAATCATCTGATTAACTTCACTACATGCCCACATCCACTAACATCACATGAATATCACCACTGCAAACCCATACTCATCACACTAGTGCTAGCTTCCATTATCAATAATTCTCTAGTTAACTTCCATCATCCTCGACATAAAATATCCCACCATGATCACCTAATGTTCACCAACGTGATCCCATTATCAACCATCACCTACATCTCTCTAGGGATGTCTTCCCCCCACCTTCCCCTGCCACCATTATCCCCTACCTTCATCTCCAATACAACCATCTTCCCATGTCTATTCTAGCGGGAATAAATCCAATCGCACATAAAAAAAAGGGGAGATAAATTATGGGGCTAGGATTTTACCCTCAGAGTGACTAGTTAATATTCTCATAGCCAAACCTCATGGATGGGGTGCTACCCTCTCTTCCCTGATGGATATTGATAGTGTTTGGAATACCAAATATTCATATAGCATGATAAATTTTAATTATTTATATGTGATTTATTTTTTTCTATAACTTTTATTTATACTCTTATATATATTATTGTTAATATTGATTGCTTACTTTTACTAGAGGGTCCCTCACATATAGTTGGTAGCCTCTGATGTATAGGGAGGCACACTTGAGGTCGTGTGGCGTATCATCCTAGGGAATCCATTTAGTTGATATCGAGGAGGGCCATTACACAACATCAATATGAAATATATACAAACACACTAACAATGTAATAATAAAATATTTAATAATACCTGAGTTATCAACGACGGATTGAATAAATAAGGACATCTTAACCATTCCTCCGAGCCCTTTGATATAAAATTATTTGGCAAGTATACACCAAATACACAAATAATAAGTAAGGAATTCCATTTTTTCTCTCATGAGACATACCTAATGCATTTAAATGGTAACAATTTCATCTACCACCCATCACTAAAATCATCATAAACATACCATTAAGGCCTTTTCCATAACATTATAAAGTTTTGGGAAAAAATACACTAATACCAAACCGTTTTTATCTTATGAAACCAAACAATCCATTGAGGGGATATATAATTTTAGGCTTCACCCATAACTAAACATGTACATTTAAATCCTCATATATTGAGAGATAAATTTAATACATAATAAATATTCCACAAAAAAATATATAATATTATAAAATCATGTACAAAAAATGTCAATATTCATAAGTCAATAAATGGAATAACATGGTCATAAGTCATCCAAGGAAAGAAGGAGTATGGTATTTGTAAATCATATATTTAGTGAAGTATAAAATATTTTAATAGATGTGTAAATGGATGAAAAACAATTTTATAACGTATTTACATAATTATTTCCAAATCAAGAAGAAATATCCTTTTATTTTGATATCTTTAAAAAAATCACTGAATAAAAGAAAATAAGAATTCTTTTGAAAATCCACGGAGACTTGAATAGGAAGATTAATAATGAAGCGTCATGATTTTTGTGAGAATATAAATTCATGTGGTAAATGTTAAAAAACAATATTTCACTCTTTTTTAAAGAAATTTAAAAATAACTTTTAGGAAAAAAATTAAAAATAATTATTTCTGAAATTTTTTAAAGAATGTCATGAAAAATATTAAAATTCTTCATAAAATAATATAAGTATATAGATGGTAATTTGTAAAACAAAATAATGAATTTTTATATGGATGAGAAATTTCCTAACTAAAAGTAATAAAAAAGGTTGGCTTTTATTTTTTGCATTTTCAATATTGATTTTAGTACCGAAGTGAGAAATAACTGAAATATAATGCCAAAACCATATAAATAACCACAATTTTAAAAAATAGATGGGGGTTAAGAGATAAATATAATTTAATTCCATGAATTAATATTTAAATAAAAATAATCCCAAATAGAAATGAGATTTTAAAATAAACTCTCACCTCAGCCTTATGATTGATCTAATACACTATAACCTCCTCTTTCATGGATACCCTCATTTGAATATATATTTAAGAATTAAAAATGAGAACAAACCCACTAAAATATGAAAACATTAATTTTATATGGATATTTTTTGGGCTTGGTCAAGATAAGGTGCTCAGGTTGTGTATATAGGTGTGGTGGGGAAAGGATCCTTTTATCAGTGACAGTAGTGACTCTTTTGAAAATATTATTAATATGAAAATTAAATAAGCATAATTTTATAAGATATTGGAACAATGTAATAAAATTTTATAATAAAGGATAAGGAAGGTCAAGAACCCACTCAACCAATCAGTTAGGGACAATTGCTTTGGGATATGTGAAGTAATATCACTTTAGTTTAACCATCTCATTAACCCATTTAACCATATCCGTGTTAATAAAATTTTATCATAGACTTTTTTTCATGAATAAAAATAAAATTTACCTTATTACCCAATTGGTATATGATTATTCCAAATATTAAAAACATTTTATATTAGTCATGTATTGTATGTAGAAAAAATTAATTTCCACATAATTATGATAAACATAAAAAATGTGTTTTTAGAAAAATATCTTTAAAATCATGAAAATAAAATTTCCACAAAATCCAATATATATATATATATATATATATATATATTCTCGTGACATTTATTGGTTGATAATTAATCCAAGATGATTTTTGTGACATTCAATGAATTCTAAAACCTAATTGAACCTTATAAATACTTAATTAAATGAAATGTAACAAAATAGTTCTTTATTAGAATAAAAGATAACATAGGTTCGAAAAAGTGAATCTTATATTTATAAATTCAACACAATAATATTAAATGAATTTTTTACCCCTTAAAATCATTTTTTGATTAAAAGTATTCAATTATATTTTTTTCATGCTTATATTATAATGATTTCACAACAGTTCCATTATTTTTTAAACAATATATTTACTACTCAAATATATATCATCCATTTCACAAAAATATTATATATTTAACCCTAATGTAATTTTGACATGCTCAATCTAAAATTTATATTCATATAAAAAATTAATACTTTAAAATTTTAGAATCATTGTTTTTATCACAATATTAAATAAATCTATTTTTATTACACTATAATGGTGAGATAATAGAATGTTTATTATGCTATAGTTTATGTATTATGTGTTTCCATATCAATGTTGAATATAAATTATTAAATTTGCCCTCCTTAAATACCTTCACCCATGAAATCTGATATATTTCATCTCATAAAAAACACATGTGATCATTCATCATTTCTTTTTCCTGCTTCTGAATTTCCTCAACTATATTATGTTTTCTACAAGTAACATTCATAAGTTGAGTTACCCCATTCTATGACAATATGTATCTAGTTTTACAAATATAAACAATATCTTAATTATAAGATAAGTCAAGTTCCAACTCTATTTTCTTATTGGAGAGTACATGAAATGGATCTAGATATACATCCTAAAATATGAAACATGAAATACATTGTTCACATTAGAGGGGTCTGGTGGAATAGCAATATGGTATGCTAAAAATCAAATTAAATCAAAAATTTCAATGTTCTTATATACCCATTACATAATATCTCATTTTTTCAGAACATATGAATTCCTTCAATAATGATTTTTGTAAAAAGACATGATACCCTAATTGAAATTATATGTCCATCATACTATTATTGATGTTGATCTTATTTCATCTTTGAACATTATTAATATTATTTTAAATGTTTTTTACTTTTTTGTGGTCTCCTCAATGAGTTCTAGGCTTATAAGCTTCTAATCTCCAGCTTCAACCCAAGTAGTTGCTGTACAAAATCTCTTCTTCTACAATGATTCATATAGTTCCTTTTTAATAATTGAATGGAAGCTATTATTACATGAAAAGTATTCCAAATTTCATGACAGAGCCCACATACTTTGAATGTCATGTGAGAAATAACATAGTGTATCGTCAAATGTTGGAATTGTCCATTCATATTGTTTAACAATTTGATGATGATAGGTGTTTCTCAAATTTAAAATAGTTTCAAGAACCATATAAATAGTATTCCATATTATCAATCTTAATTGTTGGTCATTATCAAAAGACAATGGAAATATGTTCACTATAAAGTCTTTCACTTCATAAATATAGAGTCATTGAAGGAACCTAAGGGGTATATCATGTATTACCACATGACAACATTATCATTCATTTTACCACATCCTAGAATTAATATTAAGATTCATTATTAGATCCTCGGTAAAAGAAAAAAAATAACTGGTGAGCTCATATTCCTATTAAGGGGATTTATATAATATAATTTATCATGAATACGTCAGGCATATTTAATATGGAGGATTGAATAATAAATAAATAAACCATATAAATAGAAAATTTATCATGAAATATATCAAAGGACAATAACAACATGGTAATCACATGAAAAATAATTGATGACTTTTCAATGATGGAATGATAAAATATAGATATATTAATCATCTAATTGAGGACTCGACCAAGAAATTTTCATTAAATGGGTACGATTACATCATATATCCAAACAATAATTAAGGCATTCTATCTTGTTTATCTCTTGAGAACGACATAATGTATCATGTAGATATATAATTCTACTACCCACCCATTAATAAATCATCATAAATGTACTATATATGTCTTAACCAAGAAACTATATATATATATATATCTATATGGTAAGACATAAACTGTATAACCAAACATATTTATCTTGTGAGACCAACCAATGAATCAATTTACAATATAATTATGGTCACACCTTTTATTAAAAACATTAAAGAATATATGATCTTTTTTATTCTCATCATGGTCATAAATCTATATTACTTCCTTCTAAATGAATAAAATTGATTTTTTTCTTCCATGAGTGGTAATGTATTATGAAGTCATAACCCCTCTGTAGTTTTATTCATATACTTTTCGTCATTTTGAGTACTTTATGAGATAATATGTATGTCACACTATTTTAGTTTGTATATTTCACACATTTCCCCAGAGATATATTACATCTAGACCTTAAAGGAAAATATTATAGCAACCAACTGAATACCATGTGATGGATATTAATATTCGTGAATCCAATAGGTTCTCGATTCATAAACAACCACTCTATCACTTTCCATAAGGACACTACCTAGTCCTTTCTTCGATTCATCACTATATATTTATTTCTTTACTGATGGATATATCTATACTGATGTAATAACAAATAACATACCAATTTTATCAAAACAGTCTTTATCTTTCTTTAACCATGAGAACGTGACTCATTTATATCTTTAATTGGATAACAGGTTAGCCAATAAGGAGTTTTTTGAACAACTCAGTTATATAAACCAGATAATCCAATTAAACTATGTATCTTTGTTATATTCATTCTCATATTGAATTATATTTCTACCTTTATATTATAATGATCAATATATATCCCATAATTGGAGAAAATATATCCATGAAAATAATCATCTAAGAGAAAAAATTCAAACATAATTAATTATCCATACAACTTCATTCTTACACGAATATCAAGAATGATTCAAAAATTATTCTTATTCCCTTGATAAATTTTATATTACAACAGGATACCACCAATAAATACTAAAAAAATTAAATTATAATGATAATTTAATAAACTTTGTGATAATTTGTTATAACAATATATTTTTATTTGTTGACAACTAACCATTTTGTAAAAGAATGTATTTGTTATTCAGGATCAAACAGATTTCATCATAATGAGTATTAATAATAAAGGTGAAATTTCAATAATATTGATGAATCCAAACACATAGGGGTATAACATTTTTATCCTTAAAAAAGTTGTTTTTTGATCATAGGTTTATGACCCATGTTATCAGACTAAGAAGAACCAAATGCAGAATTGTTCAGAAATATGAATATGTTGATCAGATGTACCGTCAATCTCCTGTACATTGGTATAAAGATTATAATTCATCAAACCCATTTATTTTTAGAAAGTCCAATGTTTATGAGTAAAGAATTCATAATTTTTCTGAAGTGTTTTTAAAGGATATAGTTATGTTAGGAGTTAGAATGTTTTCATACTTTGTAACCCCAAATAAAATGATTCTTAACTAGATATGATGTTCTCATAAATCATGAAAACTATTTTGATAAATGTTTTTCTATATATGGTGGAGTCATAAATATTTTATCAATTCAAGAAAACTAGAACCATAAGATTACAATCATAAGTACCGGTTTGAGATGTTTTTTTGAAGTATGAATGTGTAAAGCTGATGAAATTTAAATTTTTTTCATTTTGCTGAGCAGAGTCATTATTTGATGTAGAACATCATAATGATAATCTTATTGTAATGATAATTAAACCATTATGAGGGTTTTAAAAATACTGACTCTATTGAGAAAGATCAATTAGATTAGAAACAAGAATAGATTCATCAAATGAATATGTCACACCAATAACATATCTGATGCAGAACATTACAGTTATTAGAGTTTATGATGATGATACATCAAAGGGATATAAGTTATTAAGATAAGTAATTATTCTAAAAGGGATGAATATTTTTTCAGAAGAAACATATTGATATTTCATGTTCACAATTGAATACGAATGTGACACAAATAATTTGTCTACTATGGATGTTCATCATAATTAGCTGAGAATGAAAGGATAATCATTATTAAGATAGAAATAAAGGTAGATCGTAATGAACAGTGTAAGATGGACCTGTTGAATTTATACCACACCGAATAAATGTAGTTTTTCAAGAAGGCTGATCTAAAAAAATATTGAGATGTTTTGATGAATTCATATTTGATGTAGTCAAACATAAAATTCAATTTTGCACAGATCTTGTAGTTTTTGAATGTGAGAGAGGTGTGAAAGTTCTCAAGTTTCCCACCTTTGATTTTCTAAGTCTCATTTAAAGAAAATAAATGTTCATTAATATTTTGTAACTTTTAATGAGTGGAGAAAATGTGTACCACTGAATGTTTCCATCTAAGTTTTATTTTTTGACTGAGATCTCAAAAGAAGGTAAAAATACTAAAAGTGTTTTTACCAGATTGAATAGGATCATATTGAGTTTCTAATCATAGTTTGATTTTTTTAATTATAGTTGAGTTCATTGTGCTAAGTCCATCATACTGAATTCATCAAACTGAGAATGTTCAGAATTCATTTTGTGGAGTTTTTTAGAATAATTTTTTTTTAATTTGAATAGAATATAATGATTATTAATGTGTATATTGAGAAAGGTAGATTCATATTGAGTCTATTAGATTGATTCAATTGGACAGGGTTCATCGGACTAAAGGCCATTGAACTAGGGTCATCAGACCCATGATTGTTTTTTGAGAAAACTGAAAAAATTCATTATTATTTTCTTTTGGATTAATTTTTTATAATAAATCTCTATAAATTGATAGGATTTAGTATAATATTCTATATATTTGGATTGAACGTGTCCAATGATAGGTGTAGAATGATTTATTCACTTCTTCATAATAGTGAATTTCTATATAACCACATGAGTGGATATGGAATGGGTGTAAGTTCTCAAAATGATGACGAACCTTGTAAATATTCTTCAATTGACATACTTTCCTACTTCTTATATTTGTGAGTTTTAAAAAAAATATGATAATGGCATGAACATTAATATGTTTTAGGTGTTATGTTTTAAAAATTATTGAAAAATATAAAAAGAAAAAAACTTATTCAAACCCCTTATTAGTTGTTATTTAATCCATTGGATATTCAAATGGTATCAGAGGGCAGGATCCCTTTTAGAATCCTTCTCATTGATAATATCAATTATATTAATAGTAGTGTAATTCAAAAAATTTATGTAAATAATTTAATGGATGAAAAAATTATGATTCTTTATATATTGTCCCATAGTATGGATGTTTTTGATGATGATGTAATTGGTTTTACACATATTGAGAAGGATTCCTCTATAACTATTATTGATAAGAGAAATATAAAAGCTGTTTGAAAATCTATAAATGATACCATTATGTCATTTTTAGATAATTTATATATGAAGTTGTTGGGTCTCAATACTTCAAAGAGTGTTCTTCACAATATTAAATGAAATTGTTTGCAACATTCGAGGATTTTGAGATATCCAAGAAGATTCAACAATCCTAAATAATGTTATGAGAAACATTCAAAAGACGTTTGAATCAAAGTTTCCTTTTTAGAATATAATTTTGATTTATTTCTTTATTATTTACATTAATGTATCATTTCATATGAAATTAGGAATGCTTAAATGATCAAAAAGAAGATGAAAGATGAAATGTATTTTGATTCCATGAGAAAAATGAAAATAAACGATGTTGAAGATGTTGATACATTTGACTCCGAATTTAAATTGGATGATGAGTTTAATGATAAAATCTTTTCTCTTATATCGAAGATCAATTTAATTGGATTATAAAATTATGGATGTAAACTTCCTCTAATTTTATTGGATTGTGGTGGAATCAAACAATTTTCTACGAATTGGACCGAAAAGAATGTTGGATGATATCAAGATGATTATGATGAAAAATGATCGATGGAAAAAAGTGGATAAAAAGTTATAAAGATGAAAAGTAATTAAAAAATAAAAAAAGATCCCTATTAAGAACAAGGTAAATGTGTTCAGTAATAAAGTTGAATCAGTATAAACTGACAATAATTATTGAGAAGATGAAATTTTAGAAATATTTAGGTCCATCATTGAATGAGTTTGAAAAAATATTAATTATATTTTAAAGAATGTGGTGAAGAATCATATAAAGAGTATATCTCATAATGGAACATGTATCATGTCGTGAGTAAAAAGATTCATGTAATAAATTAGAGTAATAAAGAATGGTTATAAAGAAGTTGGTGTAGGAATAAAATTTTTCATCAAGTAGGAGTGAGAATAAATCCATGAGATATTATGTTATGAACACGTAAATTATGAACATAGAATGATTGTTGAATAGTCCAATAAGAAGCTGCAAGATAAGAATGAATAATTTAAAATGTTTCAATGAAAATCATTGAGTCCATAATTACCTTTAGTATGATGAATGCAAATATCAAAAAATATACCTAATTAAAATATAAGACATCTAATGTTTCATATAATGCCTAAAAAATAATTAGTTTAAATCATTACTCAACAAGAATAATGTTTTATCTAATTACTCTAAAATTTATGCTTTCAAAAAATGTGTTTGGAAATATTGGGTGGAAAATGTTTTTAAGAAATCTATCACATATACAAAATCTAAAATCACCCACATAATTAAATTAAGGCCATGTCCTGATCATGATAGAGAAAAAAGGACATTATCGACCTCAATAGAGTTTCTACTGGGAATGATTCTTATTCAGTAGAAAATCCTTTTTTGATGGTTATCATTAGTGTTATGGAAACTACATGCATAGATCTTATTATTTTTGTCATAACTTCTCACTTCCCATAATAAGGTTTGAATAAAGATAACAAAATTTTGGATGATGGAAGAATAACAGTCCAATCCCATAAGATGTTAATAATAATAAAATAAATATTTTAGGAACATTCAAATAAAAAGAAACTTTCTATGTACGAAAGAATTTATTGGAAGATGTGATCATCATGGTTATCATGTCGAATGATGTATGACATACTTTCTGGAATACATTTGTTATAATTAAAATTAGAGGGGATCAAGAAATAATAAAATTGAGGAAATTGAATTTATTTTTAAGGTAGATTTAAAAGATAATAGAAGGAAAATTCCATAGATACATGATAGTGGTTGTTCTTCACATATGACAGGTGATTTGAAAATCATGAAACATGTTGAAGGTCATGAAGGAGGATAAGTTAACATTGGTAGGGATAGTTACTCAAAAATTAAAGGAACCAGAATGTCTGAAATTGAAGTAGAAAACATGAAATCTACAGAATTTAAATTTTAATATGGGATAAAACACTACTTACTTATTGTAGGCTAACATTGTGAAGTTGGAAAATCAGTTATCTTCAAAAATTATTATTGTGTTATCAATAGTGTGAAAGATGGGAGGATTATTACTAAAGGAGAAAGAACAAGTAGTAATATCTTTCAAATAAGAGAGTTCAATAACTTCTATTAGTTGAGTAATAAAAATGAAAATAAGTTATGGCACTAAATACTTGACCACATTGGGAAGAAAACAAGAAAATAATCTCTAATGTTTCAGACATCTGATATTTTCTATAACTAAAAAAAGAGATGAATATTTCTGTGATACTTGTCAAAAAAAAGATGACTAGAAAAATTTATAAGGAGTTGAGATTCAATCTACCAGAACTTTTGATCTTATTCATTCAAATTTATGTGTACTGAGGGGGAATCAATGAACAGAAAGATATTTATACTTTATCACATTTATTAAAGATTTCAATTGGATGACAAATATAATATTTATGAAATATTAGTCAAATGACGTCGAACTGTTTATGTTTTTTCAGAAAAAAAATATAAGAAAGAAACATGTATTTTAAAAAGAAGTTGAAAGTAGATAATAGTAATGAATTCACAATCAATACATTTTAAACATATATATGAACCATAGGGAAAATCTTTCAAATATTAGAGTTCAATAACATTTTTTAATAAAGTACTAAAGATTAATATAAGTTGTGGCACTAAATATTGACCACCTTGGGATGAAAATAATGAACAAACTCTCTAATAATTTCGACATCCATTATTTTCTATAATTGAAAGTAAGAGATGAAGGATATTTTTATACTTTTCAAAAAAGGAAGATGATAAACAAAATTCATAAGGGAGTTGAGATTCAATCTACCAGACGTTTTTAGATTATTTATTTTGAGTTATGCAGACTGATGGGATATCACGGAACAAAAATATATGTATACTTATTTTCATTTATTGAATATTTCACATGGATGAAAAATATCATATTTATGAAACATAAGTAAAAGGATGTGGAAATGTTATCGTTTTTCAAAAAAATGTTAAGAAAAAAACATGTATTTTAAAAAGAAGTTGATAATAGATAATGGTAATTTATTCATAATCAATGCATATGAAACTTATTTAAGAACAAAATCCATCCAAAATTATTATATTTCTCAGTATTTTCAACAAAAAAATGGTATAGAATAAATAAATAGTTGAATTTTGGGGGAAAGGTTGTGAATTATGATTGAAAAATTCAATATTTCAATGATCTGTTGAAATGAATTTGTTAGTATAGTTAAATTTCTTCAAACCTATTTCTTATAGTGACCAAAAACCAATATTGCATCTTATGAAATGGTTTATGACAAACAATCATTGAAGTAGTTTGGAGATTTTTGTAGTCCTTGTTTACTAGAAATAAAAAATCCAGATCTGGGAAAACTTGATGCGAATGATGGGGATGAAATTGTTATAGGTTATTCACCAAATGTAATAAGTTAAAAATGTTGGAACAAACTGTTAAAAAGGTTGGTAAACACATATGATGTGAAAGTAATTGAAAATATAAATTCCATAACAAATATTGTTGACAATTCTGAGGAGTATAAAATGGATATTTCCAATAATAGTCAAAGTAGGTCAAAACGTTATTACCAAGATTCAGAAGAATCATGTGATAAGGAAATATTAACAAGAAAATAAACATTAAAATTTCCTACCATAAAAAACAAGATGATATTGAAAACATTGTGGGTAATCAAAAGGTTTTAGCTCAGACTAGAAAAGATGAAATTAGAAAATTAAACTTCACTTATCTGAATAGTTGAACTAGAATCAGTTTCAAACATTATTCAACATAATTAATGGGTGGCTTATATAAATGAATATTTGGGTCATATTGAGTAAACAAAACATGGGAACATATTCCCTTATCAATAAATAAAAATGTTATTAGAACAAAATGATTTTACATGAAAAATTTGAATTAGCATAGAGAATTTTATTGAAATAGAGAAATACATGTTTATAAAGGTTATTAATAGGTGCAAGGTGTTGATTTATTTAATACATTCCCATTATTTCAAGTTTAGAAACCATTCTAATGTTTCAAAAAGTGGATACTCACCATAAATAAAAATTATATCATATAGATGTAAAGGAAAAAATTTCATTAGGGAAATTGAAGAAGATGTTTACATTAGACAAATTTGTGGGTTTCTACATAATTTGGATAGAACAATGTTTGTAAACTCAAGAAATATTTTTTTGGGAATAAATAGTTTCCATAATCATGTTATTATATGCTTGAAAATTGTTTGATATTATTGAGTTTTGTTTATGGAAAAGTATATAGAAACATATTTGTGATTGATTTTTAATCTGGAACACTAATTGTAATTATTTATGTGGATGATATATTTTTTTCGGGGATAGAGAATATTTTTGTGATACAATATTTACTCAAATGAATAAAAATATTGAAATGTAAATTTTGGGGGAACTAACTTTCCTCTTTTATTTAATGATATAAAAAATAAAAACACATTTTCCCATATCATGAAAAATATTCCAGGGAATTTTTTGAAAATTTCAGCATGGTAGAATCAATATATGTTTCTAGACCTATCAATATGAGAAAAAGTTGAGTATGGATGAGTCCAAAAAATGTATGTCAAAAATAATTTCAAAAGACGATTAGAAGATTACTCTATGTTACCTAATCGTACCTGATATTTTATATGTTGTGATTTTTTGTTCCATGTATCAATGTTATATGAATGAATTACATATTTTGTAAACAAATAGAATTTTGAGATATTTTAATGAAATAAAATCACAACGTATTTTATACAAAACAAATTGTGAAATGATGTTTCACAGTTATACTGATGCTGATTGGGAAAGATATTGTACTGATATAAATTAAAACTCAAGAGGAATATTTTTCATGGGTGAATGATATGTGAGTTGGAATTGTAACAAACACTGTTCAGTAACATTAAGCATCGTTGATCCCGAATATGTTATAGCTACATAAGATTGTACTCAAATGTTGTGAATGAAACTTTAGATGGATGACATGCAATTGAATGTTCTATACCAATAATGATAATTTGTTATAACCATAGTGCAATTGATCTTTCTAAAAATCTGGTCCAACATTACCGATCAAAACACTTTGATATAAATTTTTACATCATAAAATATAGAGTTACATTTTGAGATTTTTTTTGGAATGTATCTCAACAAAGTATCAAATTGCTGATTTGTTCAAAAAGGAAATTCCATAAGAAATGTTTTTGGATTTAAGGATGCAACATCATGTTCATCCTCCTCTAATGAATTTTTAATCCTTATAAATAAGTCCAACAAATGTTTTTTGATTATGTGGAAAAACCTGGAGATAATGTATCTATATTGTGGGGTTTTTACTTATTTTTCTTAAATTAATATTAATATATGGTTATCATAAAATGGGATAGGGAACTATAAATTTGAGATAATATAATATAAATGTGTGGGGTTGAGGGTCTATACTTACATGGCTGAAAAACAATTCTTCTCACTAAGGGATGATTTTTTTTCAAAAACATTACTTTATCCAAAAGTTCTGTGTTAGGAAACTCTCTTTTGAGAATGCCTATGCTCTGATAAAGGTATAAAACATATAGTTGTTTACAAATTCTATGTTTTAAAAAAATTTTGTGAGTTTGAAAAGTAGTTAGAGAGGGTTTTCAACAAACCCTTATGTGAGATTGAAGAACCATTATGATAATCTGTTCTAACAATGCCTTTTTATTTGTTGAAAACTAACCTTTTGTTAAAAGAATATTTTTGTTATTCAGGATGAGACACAGTCCATCATAATGATTTTTGATAAGAAAGATGAATGTTTTTTAATGTTTTAAAATCCAAACACCTAGGGAGAGAAAATTATTATCCTGAAGAAATTTGTTTTCGGGACATAGGTTTCCTGACTTGGATTATTTGACTAAGAAGAACCGGACATAGAAGTTTTATGATTGATAATGTTATTGATCAGATGCACAATCAGTCTTAATTCCATTGATATGAGTTTAAATATCGATTAAACATGATTTCTGTTAGAAAGGAAGAGGTTTTTGAGTGAAGATGTTGTAATGATTTTGAAGAGTTTTGAAAGGATATAGTCATGTTAAGGTTTAGAAAGTTTTCATCCATTTAATATATAAAGTGGATAATGATTTTCTAGTCATGAAGTTCTTGAAAATCATGAAAACTATCATGATAAAATAAATTCAAGACACAGAGGAAGCGTAAATTTTATATCGGTTCTAGTAACCTGGACATAGTAGATCAGATTCAAATGTAATGAGATGAGAAGTTGGTTGAAGTCAGGAATGTCTAAAGATAGTGAAATTTAATGTTTCCTGCTGTTTCAGAGTGGAAACATAATTGGAATTAGAACATAATAATTATAGCTCCATCGTAATGTTAATTCCATCATTATGAGGTATTTATTTGAGACTATATCTAATGAGGAATATCAACCGAATTAGGAATGATCACTAATTAATCAAATGAATTCCTCACACTAATAACATATCATATTTCAAACATTGGAGTGGTTAAATATTATGACGTTGATCCATTAATGGAAAAAAATTTATTAAAATAAGTTATGATTCTAAAATAGTTGTATTTTCTTGAAAAGAAGCAAAGGGAGACATAATATTGGCAATCAAATAAGATTGTGACAGCAATAAGTCATATACTGAGAAATTTCATCATAATGAGATGAGAAAGGAAGGTAGATCATAAATAGGTGAGAAAGAAAGGTAAATCATATAGAGTATAAGAAGATTATGTGGAGCATTTAATATTGGAATTAAAAAAAGTTTGTTTGATAATACTAGTCTGGAATAAATTTTGAGAATGTTCGAAGAGGTCATTGTCAAAGTTTTCAAACATAAAATTCAATTATGTGTAGATCTAAATGTTTATTAATTTTAGAGAGTAGGGAAAAAGTTCATGTTTTGAGCCTTTTCTTTTCTAAGTAACCTATAAATAGAAGAAATGGTTAATCACATTTGAGAACTTTTCATGACTGTGGAAAAGGAAGAGCATTTCATATTTCATTCCATGTTTTTATTTCCAGATTGAGATCTCAGAAGAATGTAAAACTACTAAATGTTTTGTTTACCAGATTGAGGATGATCATATTGAGATTTTGTGAGTAGTTATAGTCTTGTAGATTGAGACTAAGTGCATCATATTGAGTCTATCATATTGAATTCATCAGTCTGAGAATATTTAGATTGAGTTTTGGGGAGTTATTGGGAAGAACATGTTAGGTTATCCAGAAAAAAATGATTCTTATGGGGAAAATTAATATAGGGATCATCATATTGAGTCAATCAAACTGAGTCAAACAGACTGAAGGCCAACAGAATCAGGGTCATTAGATATGGGACCCTCTATGAAGAAAATTGAACAAATTATTTATTTTTTATTTTTTATCAATTTTTTATGAAAAATGTTTTAATAAAATAGGAGTTAGTATAATATTTCTTATCAGGATATAGAATGTATATAATGGGTATTAAAAAATTATGTATTCACTTCTTCATTATAAGGAACTTCTATATAACCACGAGAGTGGATATGGAAAGGATGTAGGTTCTCACATTGAAGTTTAACCTTGTAAATATTTTGTTCTTTATTTTCATTCCTTTTTTTTCATGCATGATTATTAACAATATTATGGTAAAGATATGAGCTTTAACTAGTTATAGGGGTTATGATTTTAAATATATTGAAACATATAAAATGTAACAACTGATTCAAACCTCCATATCGATTTTTATTTTATCCTTTTGAACTTTAATAATCCATGAATACACTAATCATTAGGTCTATAAAACCAAAGGGTGCAATAATAAATTCAGAAGGAATTATTGTAAACATATAATATATATATCTCATATGAAATGTCATGATTGGTATATTATCCTTCTTTACTAATAATTGATGATTCCCAGAATAATAAATGATATTTGAAAATATTATTATCCATAATGTTGGTCAAAATATTCACCAATGCATTCATTAGGATACTTATTATTTTTTTAAACATTATTAACCTTCCTATAATCAATTAACGACCTCATAAACCCATTATTCTTTTCTCACAAATTGGACAGGGGATCTAAGATGTGAAATATTTGGGTTTCATAATAATTTATTAAAAAACTCCTACAATTATAATTTATTCTCCTTCAATTATAGAAGGGTTATTATATAAGGGTCATAGTTATAGGATTTTTATCAGGGATGAGTTCAATGGAAAGAACAACATCAATATCAATTGGATATTTGGGAAATTATTCTAGATATATATCAATGTATTCATGGAAAATATGTAAATATTATACTCTTACGATTTCCTTCACACCCATAGATTATGTTTTAACTTACTCCAATATTGTAATTTGGTTAAGGTGTTATACTGGAGGTGTATCTAGAGAAGACTCATATAATGAAGTCTACCCTCTAAATAAAATTGATTCAATACATCTTTGGAAAATATAATATATTTCTCCATGGAACTAAATTATTGTATTATACTTAGAGATAAAGTACATACCAATGATCTTGTAAAAGTAAATCATAAAAAAATCATGTTTAAAATTAAGGAATATCTATGAATCCTAATAGATACTTCCATATATATCTCTATTATAATAATATTTCCCCATGGTTTTGTGATTGAAAACATCTTCCTCAGTGTGTTAGGGGACAATTCATTTTCCTTAGTAAATATGAATTTTATAAAAGAGTGCATAGATAAATAATCAAATAAATAATTATCCAACATTGACTTTAGGATCAAAGTACCTTCTATCTTGTCTTTCCAAACACTAACCTCCTCAATAGTAAATTCTTATGATCGACCTTTCAACATTGACCTCTTATATGATAAATTCCCTCAAAGATTAAGGAATTGTTTGAGTAGTTCCCCATCTACATACATTTAGTGAAATTTATATTTGTGAGTAATTTCCTCCCCTATCATAAATGATCAACAATTAATTTTTCTCCACACTTATAAAAACTCCCATTCCAT
Organism: Viscum album; assembly: GCA_963277665.1. Taxonomy (NCBI): domain Eukaryota; kingdom Viridiplantae; phylum Streptophyta; class Magnoliopsida; order Santalales; family Viscaceae; genus Viscum; species Viscum album. The sequence continues at coordinate 72,957,794 of OY728163.1, read as the reverse complement.
TTTATAAATTGCTAGGATGTTTTATTCCATAAGTACCACATGTGGGATGTCCCTCCCTTACCTTGTTTTCTTCACCAAATTATTTTATAGCACCCAATCAACCACTTCTTCTCTTAATTTAGTTTGAAAATATCAAAAATTTATAAACATTTCCCTATAATTTTGTCACTTTATTTTATTTTATCATAGTCTAAAAACTTTTGAGAGACTAGTGCCTTTTATATGTACGATATAATACAATCAGATAAACAACCTATCTTAATTTTTGAATTGTATATGTATTCTGAAACCTGACTTGATAATATATTAATTTCACCATCATACTCAATATCAACTTCTAATTTCTTATATTTTTTATTATGATATTTTTCTATATCATTATGTTTCCCTCTAGGAAGATATTTCTAAAAGAATATCACCTTAAAATTATTTCATTATATACTATCTATCTTACACCCCCCCTTAATATTTTGAATTAATGACCTCCATTGATTAGAATATAACCTTAAACAATGCACTTACAGAATAATATTTTCCCTTTCATTACTCTCTAATGTTAGAAATATCTTTTTGGGGGACATGATCCTTTGTTTTTCTACAAATGGATTTTTAGTTTCATGAAAAGATGATATTTTTCCACCATTAGTGGAAAAACATTATTGGATAATGATGTAAATATATATTTTATTCCATATGGAATGTTTTTTTGTTCATAGGCAAGGATAACTTCCCTAATATTGTCATATTCTACTCATATATAACACAACTTGTGTTGACTTTCTGAAGAGGTAAATTTTTATATTAATTTTTGACGGTGATACCTTTTCAAATTATTAATTCTAGGAACTATATCAAAAAATGGGGAAAACATATTAGCTCAAAAATTTAAATAATATAGATCTATAATAAAAATTATTATTAAGTAGGTAATAGATCTTGATCGGTCAAATGATTTTTCATAATTCTTATGCTAGTTATGTCTTTCAAAATTCTAGTATAATGGTTCCTTATAAACATTATTTAATACTAACTGTAACAACACCAAATATAGTGACCAAGATATTGTAATTAATACTTTACACTGGCACATGATACAAGAGATCTCATCACATGTAATTAAATATTTTAGTAGTTTTGGGAGAAAATACAAAAACATGATTTCCATATTATATTGGAAGGATAAAAAAATATCTTATAAATACCAGGAACATTTTCTTATTCCTTTCATTAAATAATTGAATTTATTCATATATCCAGTATTCGAACTATAGGGAAATAAAAATGGAATAATGGGAGATCCCATATGCCTAGTAAGCGGTTTTATTCAAGAGAACCTCTCTTGAATACACATGTCATATAAAATATGGAAGAGTGAATAATTAATAAATATTTCATATAATTAACTAATATATCCTGAAATATATTCTAAGGATACTACAAATGTATTAATCACATTGAAAATAATATTTGACTTATCTATGATGTAATTATTTTTGTTGGATAACTTAATATTTTGATCCAAACATCGACTAAGAAATTTTCATTAAATGGTTAGGAGTAAAAAAATAACTAAATAATAAGTAATCGCTTATGCCTTTTTTTATCTCATGATGAAAACATGATGCATCAAGGGTCTATATAATGTTGGGGCCCACCCATTACTAAATATTCATAATTGAATTATGAAATCCTTATTCAAGACATTGTATATATATGGGCAACAATACACCAAATACCTAAAAATTAAATTCATAAGAGATCTAGTAGTTCATCGATGGGATATATAATTCTGATCCACACCCGTTATTAAAAAATTTTAGTGAATTATTCATATATTAAATTAACAATAACATATAAATTCAATATGCATTAGTAATCAATGAATATTTGTATTGGATAATTTATATAAAATTTAAATATTCTATAGTTAATATATGAAATAACATGATCATAAGATATCTATAGAAAGAAGGTGGATGATATAATTAGATAATATTTATTTTGAAGTAAAAGAAACATTAATGTATGTATAAATGTTTGAAAACAAACCATTATAATGTCATCAGAAAATTGTTTTCCCAACAATAAGAAATATCAATTTCTTTTGATATGTAACACCCCATGCTTCCACGATACGCTTCTCTTTGAATAATACAGTATCATGTGTTGTATTAAACTTTGAGTGTTAACACACACCACAACCAATCAAACTATCCGTTGTGAATAGTAATACCAACTTTTTGAAATTGTATAAATTTTATTATTAAAAGTGGACTTCATTTTTGGATTCGGAATATCTAAATGATCCTTGGATGAAATTTAGGTATTTTTTAGAAACAATTCAAAATTTTATGAGAAATGAAAAATAATAAACAATAATTAAAAACAACCTTTTTAATCCAAATAATTTATAATGATAAATTATACTATTGAGTGGTTTTAAAGTATAATTAGAATATAATATTACCATTTAATACAATATTGGTAATTGGATGTAATTTTACATTTAAACTAGACATAAAAAAGTGTCAATCATTTGATATTTATTATTTCTTAAAAAACACGCTCTTTATTTTGACAATAAGAATTAATTATAAATTAATTTCTGCCACTTATGTGTATTGAATTTAGAAAAATGGATTCCATATATAGAATCAGGAGGTCCAAATTGTGTAAATAGGTAAATTTTTTTTAGAAATTTTGAATAATTACTTCGGTATATATTTTATTTACCATGGCTAAAGGTTAAATCCAGTAAATAAGGGTAAAAAATCATATTATAATAATATTAAATTACCATAAAATGTGTCCTAACCCTATTGGTTGACACAGTTCTGACCATGGGAATATTTGGGACGATTTTGGGACCCCATGGATCCACTTCTAAGTGATAATGACACATTATATTAATTATGTTAAAATAAATACAAAAATGACATAAGCATATATCTTTTAGAAAAACAATTTTTAAATAGAGTTGAATTTGTTATATTTTTACTATAAATATTCATTAGAAATATAAAACTATTTCCTACATAATGGTATTTTGTTTATAATTTTTCGACATTTAATAATAAAATTTATTCATGGCACAATAATGATGTAGTATTTTCCTTATTAATGAAAGAATCAAATAATTTGTATTATAAATGTTAAAATAAATATAATTTGAACGTTTTGATGACATACACAAATTTTATTGGTTAATATGACATGTCAAAATTTCTGAAATTAATTTTTTTTGAATTAATATAGTTCTTAAGACTTTTAAAAAAATCAATTATTAAATAGTGTCAAAATTGACATAAATGTGTTTTTAAAACGAATAATATATTATTAATTGATATTCAATTCCTAAAAATCTATGGTTCGGCCAAAAGAATTATTTAATGATAGTTGTATAATTACTGGACCACTTAAGGGTCTCTTGAATGTATATAGTATGTTTATTAACTATATAATATAAAAATACAAAGAGACATGGTAAATGTCAAACTATTTATCTAAGAGTTAAATAAAAAAAATAAAGTTAATATAGTGGCCCAAACATATCTAAAATCTATTGGTTGAGTGGTTTTCGACCTATACCCTTGTTAAACATTTAATAATCCGCTTTTTATGCATTACAAACCGAATATTAATTTATTATAAAATAATATTTCTAGCTTTTCCTAAGGTGCCCATCACCCCTCTTATAAAAGGGGACTCCCCCTACTCACTAATTCATATTTTCAAACCCTTTTTCCTCATCCAAAACAGGCCCAAATATCATCTAAACTTCAATAACATCATCCTAGAGGACTTCCATTGGTCAGAAAGCCAACATAAGGACCCCTTTTGATTAAATCAAATGGAAGAACCCGATGAAGAGGTAATAATTTTATAACCCTCTTTCAAGTTCATTTCTTCTTCCACATCTTCTTTCTTTGTTATTTCCATTCTAAAATAATAACTCCAGACTATTCTATATATTGTGATGTTATTATAAATATGGTACAACCATATTTAGTATTCTATCCATCCTTTTAATGACATGTCGTAATAGGTGCGTACGTACGGCCTACCGTCTCCACACCGTGGTGTAATTGTTATTCAATATACTATTATTTGGATGGGTATAATAATGATGTGTAATTAATATAAATAATAAATATAACATGATAATGATTCTATATATATGATATACTATCCAATTATATACTATTTTAATATCAAAGAAATGATATTGTTGCTCGTCCGTACGTACGGATTACTGTCTCCACGAACGCGGTGAGATTCATTATCCATCATATCCATTCAAGACTAAATTTCATTTGATGTTTAAAAATAATGTTTAGAGACATGATATCATTCTAGATATTAATAATATACATCATGTCCAAAACAAATATGGCTCACATAACAAAGAATATAAAGGAAAACGAATCTGTTAACACCTGAAACAACGATAATACTAAAATATTATCAACACATCAAGGTTAAAATATCATATATGATATCATATTAATGTATATTATTATTCTATAATTCAATAACAATTATTTCACCATTATATAGGAGGTTACCATATCCTCGACCAAGGAAAAAGTACAAAGTAAGGGGTTTCTTTTCTCACTTTTAATTCTATGAGGTTTCCATTGTTCACAAATTCTTTATTTCATGTGGTGTGTGTACTTCGAATGATTGTATTTGTAACACCCCAAACATCCACGGTACGTTTTCCTTTGAATAATGCAATAGCTTGCATTGTACGCTCCTTTGAGTTTTAACACACACCACAACCAATCAAACTAGCCGTAATGAATAGTAATACCCACTTTTTGAAACATTATAAATTTTTTCTTTCAAAATGGACTTCATTTTTGGATTATGAATATCAAAATTAGCTTAGGGTGAAATTTTTGTACTTTTCAGATAACTTTTATATTTTTATGAATAGTGAAAATTACTAAATTTTAATTAATAACAACTTTTTTAATCGAAATAATTAATAGTGATAAATTATGAATTTGAGTGGTTTTAAATTATAATTAGAATATATTTTTAAAATTTAATACAATGTGGGTCATTGGACATAATTTTACATTTAAACCAGACATAAACAAGTTTCAATCTTTTGATAAATATTATTTCTTAAAAACACGCGTTTTGTTTTGGCAACGAGAATTAATTTTAAATTATTTTCTACCACTACTGAATTTTTTATTTATAAAAAGGGTTTCCATATTTAGAATCAGGATTTCCAAATTGTTTAAATAGGTAACTTTTATTTTTAGACATTTTGAATAATTAATTCGGTAAATATTTTATTTACCGTGGTTAAAGGGTAAATCCAGTAAATAAGGGTAAACAAATAATATTATAATAATATTAAACTACCATAAAACATGTCCTACCCTATTGGTGGATACTTGTCTGACAATGGGCATCTTTGGGTCGATTTTGGGACCCCATTTATCCACTTGTAAGTGATAATGACACTTTATATTAATTAAGTTAAAGTAAATACAAAAATTACATAAGCATATATATTTTTGAAATATAATTTTTACATAGAGTTATATATGTTATATTATCGACTATAAATATTCATTATAAATATAAAGAGATTTACTACATAATGGTATTTTATTTATAATTTTTTGACATTGAATAATTAAATTTATTTATGACACAATAATGATGCATCATTTTCTTTATTAATGAAATAATCAAATAATTAGTAATATAAATGTTCAAATAAATGTAATATGAAATTTTTGATGCCATAAACGAATTTTATTTGTTAATATGTCATGTTTTGATTGCTTAAATGAATTTGGTTTGAATTAATAATGTTGTTATGACTTTAACAAAAATCAATTATTGAATAGTGTCAAAATTGACATAAATGAGTTTTTAAAAACAATATTATATTATTAATTGATATTCTAACTCTAAAAATATCAAGTTTGTCCAAATGACTTATATCATGATAGATGTATAATTAAGGGACCAATTGGGGGTCTCTTTGATGTATATAGTATGTTTATTAACTATATTATATAAAAATAAAAAGTGACATGGTAAATACCAAACTAATTAACTAAGAGTGAAAACAAAAATATGTGGTTAATATTGTGACCCAAACCTGTCTAAACCCTATTGGTTGAGTGGTTTTCGGCCTATCCCAATATTAAACTTTAAATAATCCACTTTGGATCCATTATAAAACTAATATGAATTTATTATAAAATAATATTTCTAGCTTTTCCTAAGGTTCCATTCACCCCTCTTAAAAAAGGGAAATCCCCATTCCCTCTAATTCATACCCTCAAAGCCTTTTGGTTCGGCCAAAACCTACCCAAATATTCTATCAACTTCCGTCACTTCAACCTATTGGCCTTAGTTTGATCTGAAAGCCAACTTAAGGATCCCTTTTTGATCAAATCAAAAGGAAGAACCCGAAGAAGAGGTAATGTTTTCACCCCCCCTCTTTCACGTTCCTTTATTCTTCAACATCTTCTTTCATTGTTATTTCGATTATCAAATAATAACTCTAGTTTATTCTATATAATTATATTTTATTATAAATATGGATAACCATATTCAATATTCTATCCATCCTTTGAATGACATGCCACCATACGTGCGTACGTACGGCCTACCATCTCCACGATGTGGTGTAATTCTTATTCAAAACATTATTATTTAGATGGGTATGATAATGATGTTTGATTGATGTAAATAATAAAAAAACATGATAATGTTTCTTTATATATGATATTACATCCAATTATATATTATTTTAATATCAATGTAATGATATTGTCGCTCGTGCGTACGTACGGATTACCGTCTCCACGAACGCGATGAGATTCAATCCCCATCGTATCCATAAAAGTATAATTTTCATTTATTGGTTAAAAATAATGTTTATGTACTTGATATAATTCTGTATATAAATAAGATACAACCTATCCATAACAAATACGACTTATTTAACAAAACATATAAAATAAAACGAGTATGTTAACAACAGAAACGATGATAATACGAAGATATTATTAAAAAAAGAAATGTTAAAAGATCATATATGATATCATATTAATTTATATGTTTATTGTATAATATAATAAAAAATTATTTCATCATTATACAGGAGGTTAACCTACTCTCAACCAAGGAAAAGTACAAGGTAAAGGTTTATTTCACAATCTCTTCATTATCCAAGGTTGTTTATACATAATTATTTACTCGGAAGTCTTTATCATCCACATCCATATTTCTTAAAAATGTATTTCAAAACAATCTTATTATTTTACAGAATATGGGTTAAATTCATCTATACCCTTGTTCGAATTTTTAGAATATTTTTATAATGGAATCATTCCATCATTTTCCAAACAAGGTTCCTTTTAACCTTTTCGATGAAATTAAGGTAAGAATTTTTTTAAGCTTATACAGAGGGTGTGGCTATTTTCCACCATTATAAAATCTTCGAAGCTTCCTTTACAAGCTTATAATAATATTTTCAATATAAATGTTTTCTTTTATAATTATGTTACATTTAAATGATTTAAAAAAAGGTTTATTTCTCTCAAATAGTTTCTGCTTTCATCTATGACAACATACTTTGATTGATTTTAAGTTTATTTGAAGTTGATTTATTATGATTAAAATATTTTATATTGTAATAAATGTTTTGTGATATGTTTTAGTGTGGGTGTGTTATTTTTATACCATTCATGGTTAATAGAGAAAGTATTGTCATTTCGTATGCTAGTTTTATTACGAATGTTTATGTTATGTTTAAACCTGTTCAGATGAGGAATGCATTGGACTTAATAAGTGACGAGTGGAGCCTGCTATATCTCCTCGATGCATCTGTAGGTCTCATGATAGAAATTAGTTTCTTGGAACAAGGCCTTAACAAAATCTTTTTTGTAGTCTTGGCACAAGGCATTGACTATGTGGTTATGATAGTCTGGCATTATGCATTACTTCATTATGAAAGTGGTTATTGATATTGCATGTGATTATTTGATTAGTAGAATATCCATGTGAATAATTAAATGGAATTATTTAAATTTATTTCTACCATAATATGATGAAGATCATGTTTAAAAGGATTTTGTTTATTTATGCATTGCCTTAAATGTTTATGTTTATTTATGAAAGTTTCCACTATATTGTTATCCTTACTGATCATATGAGCTCACCCTTTTCAATGTTTTATTTTTCCCAGGATGTGATGAAGTATTTTATGAATGAACTGTAGAGATATTATGAGGGGTTATGAAGACAAGATGTTGTTTCAGTTTTCACTTTATGGTGTAATGTAAACGTTATGAATGTATCTAGAGTTTCCAAGGCTACTAAACTAATCGGTTGTTCAATATTTGATCTTTTGTGATCATGCCAATGTTATTTAATAATGCACCGACTCTGGGTAACTGGGGTTGGTGTGTTACAGTTGGTATCAGAGGAAGTTTAGAACAATCCTTGGAAGGTAGATTTAGATAAACTCTGATTAGAGCACATAGACCTAAGATGGAATTTAAGGATTAGTGTAGTATAACTTCCAAGAATTTGGGTACTATATAGATTTTGTGAGTTTCCCTAGCAATACATCTCTATATGGATATGAGCAGGTAGATTCAGCTTAGGCACAGGTGTACCTAGGTGTAAAACCAGAAAAACACTCCTTTTAGCTAGACTCGAATGGAACTGGTGCACAAAAATGGGCTTGCTGCACTCTCGGTTACGACACTCTTGGTGGATATTATTAGGATAATTCTAATTTTCATTACAAAAATTTATAATGGATTTATGATAATATAAATCCTCAAAGAAGAAATTTTTATTATTATGGATTATATCCATATACTATTCAATTTATGTTATGTTTTTTATAAGTTTGGATTTATGTATTGCAATTCATAAACTAATCTACTGTATTCCATTGTTTAGAAATGGCGCCTAGTGATGAAATGGAAACCGTATCAATTCACTCACTCCTTGTAGGGATTTACCTCCTACTCAAGATAATTATAGTGGTGATAGTGATGCAACTGGTGTTGGTCAGCTAATCACCATAATGGGACAACTCAGTAAGGTTATGAATAATAACCTTACCCGTATGGAGCACCCTGATCCGTAGCGTGGAGGATAAATTTTAGATCGCTTCATGAGGAAACAACCACCAACATTCAATTATATTAAAAATCCCTTAGTAGATGAGCAATGGATAAATTCCATAGAGATAATATTCCATGCTTTGGGGAGTAGCGAAAGGGAAAAAGTTGTCATGAAAGTTTACTACCTCACTGGAGATACTGATCAATGGTGGTCATTGATTCAAAACATAAAGGAAGATGATTAAGTATCAAATATGGAATTGAGGGAGTTCAAAGAGCCTTTCATAGAAAAATAATTTCCCCGTGACCATTGAAGAGATATGGAAAGGAAATTTCTGAGTCTACGACAAAAGGAGGATGAGAATGTCGCAAAGTATGAGGCTAACTTTACATGGTTAGCGAGGCATGCTACAGATTATATACGTAACCCAAGAAGTAAGAATGATCATTTCTTTGATGGGTTAAAACCATTTCTTCATCGAGCATTAGTCTCATAATCCTTATCATCATATGAATATATTTTCTCATGTGCAATCAAGACTGAAAAATAATTGTCTATGTCTTATGAATTTAAAGTAAATAAAGAGAAGAAGAGATATTCTAATCAATCTGGAAATGGAAATAATGAAAAGAAGGGAAAAGTTTAATATCCATCCTGCAGAAAATGTGGTAAGAAACACCCTGGTACTTTCTTAAAGTAAGGGGAGTCTATTACAGGTGTAGTGAAAAAGGCCACCCAGCTCGTGATTGCATGGGGAAGAAGGAAGCTACTGATGTCCAATGCTACAATTGCAGGGAGATGGAACATTATTCAAATTAATGTCTGAATAGTTAAGGAAACTTACCTCAGAAAAGGCCAAGGGATCAATTTCAGGCTTATGATGTCACTACTACTGAGGTAGAAGCTCCGAAAGACGTGGTGGCAGATAATTTAATGGTTTCCTCATGTTTAGAAAATGCATTATTTGATTATGGATCATCACATTGTTTCATATATTCCCCGTTTACTAAGAAAACTAGATATTTCCAATTTGATTTAAAAATGGAGTTGTCAGTAAAAACTCATAAGGGATGTATCATTGCTACAAAGTTCTGTTAATCAGTTCCCATTAGAGCATATAAATGTTCTTTATCTGCTGATCTCATCATCATACCTGTGATTGAGTTTGATATAATCCTCGGTATGGATTGGCTTTCTAACCATGATGCGAAGATTTATTGTACAAAAAAGGATGTTACAATTTTTGATGATGATGATAAGGAACACCTTATCTTTAGAGTAGAATCGTTACCACTTGATTCTTATCTAGATCCACCCCCAGTAGCTCAACTAAATTAAATTATCGGGGAGGAAGAGAATGAAATAAATGTGGGTGAGGAAAGAAATTTTCAAATAGAGGATGTACATATTGTCAAAGAATATGTAGATTTGTTTCCAGTTGATTTACCTGGACATCCTCCAAAATGAGAAATTGATTTTTCCATTGAATTAATTCCTGGTTCAATGCCCATATCGAAGACCCCTTATAGAATGGCCACTATGTAGTTTGTTGAAGTAAAGAAAAAACTAGAGGAATTGGGTAATAAGGGATTTATTCACCCTAGTGTTTCTCCATGGGGGGCCCATGTCCTTTTTGTTTAGAAGAAATATGGATCTATGAGGTTGTGTAATGACTAAAGTGAGATCAATTCTATAACCATAACGAACAAGTATCCCCTACCTCACATTGATGATTTATTTGACCAAATGCATCGAGCTCAATACTTTTCAAAGATTGACCTTTGATATGGATACCATTAGTTGTGTGTGAATAAGGAATACATTTCGAAGAAAGCATTTAGAACCAGGTACGAGAATTATGAGTTTACATTAATGCCTTTTGGGATGACTAATTCAACCTCTATTTTCATGGATCTAATGAACAATGTGTTCAAGTAATACCTTGATGAATTTGTTCTGGTATTTATTGATGATATCTTGGTATACTCTAAAAGATACAAATATCATGAAATTTACTTGCGCCTTATATTTAAGACTTTGGGAAGACATGAATTATATGGGAAGTTTAGCAAGTGTGAATTCTGGCTTCAGGATATTTCTTTTCTTGGAAATATTTTCTCTAAGGATGGAATTTCTGTTGATCCTTCTAATACAAGAGCAATAAAAGAATGTCCAACACTGACGAGTATAACTGAGTTATGCGGTTTTATTGGTTTAGAAGGTTATTATCGACATTTCGTCCAGAAGTTTTCCCTGTTGGTTAACCCATTAACAATGCTCACATGTAAAGGGGTTAATTTTTTTTGGACAAAAGAGTGGGAAGAATGTTTCGAAGAACTAAAGAGAAGATTAGTCAATGCTCCAATATTGACTCTACTATCGGGGAATGATGGGTTCGTTATTTATAGTGATGAATCAAAGAAAGGACATGGTTGTGTCCTTATGCAAAGTGATAGGGTTATTGCCTATGCATCACGACAGTTGAAAATTCATGAGAAAAACTATCCTACTCATGATCTCGAGTTAGTAGCTGTGTTCTGTGATTTGAAGATATGGAGACACAGCCTCTATGGTGAAAAATGTGAGATTTATACTGATCACAAGAGTTTGAAGTATATTTTCTCACAAAAATAACTCAACATGAGGAGAAGGAAATTGCTTAAATTACTCAAGGATTATGATTGCAAGATACACTACCACTCATGGAAGGAAAATAAGGTGGCAAATATTTGAGGAAAAAATATCATGGAGTTTTGAACAATATGAGAATTGAAAGGGATCCTATTTTCATGGATCTAGGGAATATGGGCATGGGAATAACAATAGAAGGTGAAACATGAATGCCTTTTCAAATGGTTGCAAAACCATATCTACTAGAAAGGATTAAGAGTTCTCAGACCAATGATGAAGTGTTTCAAAAGAAGATTAAAGTTGTGAAGGATGGTAGATTGAGTGACTTTGTGTATTAAGATGAAATTATGGAATTTGGGAAGATACTTTGTGTTCCCAATATACTTTATCTAAAAAGATAATTGTTGGACGATGCTCATAGTTCCAATTTCTCTATACATCATGGGAGCACCAAAATGTATAGAGATTTAATGGAACATTTTTGGTGGGACAACATGAAGAGGGAGATCGCTGATTTTGTGTCAAGATGTATTGTTTGTAAACAAGTGAAAGCTGGAAGTCAATATCCTGGAAGAGTCATGCAACCTATTCCCATACCTGAGTGGAAGTGGTATAATATCACGATGGACTTTTTCATGGGACTACCATAGACTCCTAGAAGGAACAATTCTATATGGGTCATTTTTTGATCGTCTTAGAAAGTCAGTACATTTTCTTACTATAAGAGAAGATTTACCACTTGAACGTCTAGCAATACTATATATTAATGAAGTTTTGAGACTTCATAGAGTTACCCTATCAATTGATTCGGATCGTGATCCCTGTTTTACATCAAGATTCTGGAAAAGTATTCAGAAAGCCATGGATACTAAACTTCGTTTAAGCACTGTTTACCACCCTCAAAGAGATGGAAAATTAAGACAGACTATTAAAACCTTAGAAGACATGTTAAGATCCTTCTCACTTGAATTTTAGGGTACGTGGGATCAATATTTACCTATGGTATAATTTTCCTATAACAATAGCTTCTATTTAAGTATTCAGATGGCACCATATGAAGCATTATATGTATAGAGATGTCATACACCAACCTGTTGGGATGATATTGGTGAAAGAAAACTCGTAGGCCCCGACTGGTGGATGAAATGATGGAAAAGGTGAAGGTAATCCAAAACCACATCAAAGAAGCTCAAAGTACGCAGAAGATCTATGCTGTCAACTGAAGGAAGGGTTTGGAATTTCAGTTCAGAGATCATGTTTTCTTGAAGGTATCTCTATGGAAGGGTGTTATACGTTTTGGTAAAAATGGAAAACTGAGTCCTAGGTACATCGAACCATTCGAAATTATATAACGAATTGGGGTTGTAGCTTACCGTTTGGCAATGCCGCCAAGTCTCTCCAAAGTTCACGATATGTTCCACGTATCACTGTGGAGAAAATACATGTCTGACCCAATGCATGTACTCGCCTATGAGGATGTAGAACTAGAACCTGATCTATCATAATGCGAAGAGCCTGTTAGGATTCTTTAAACTAGAGAACAAGTGTTGAGAAACTGGATGACTCGTCTGTTTAAAGTTCTGTGGAGGAACCATAAGATGGAAGAGGCAACGTGGGAACCCAAGGAACGTATAATGAAGAACCACCCATGTCTTTTTATACATTAATTTTCTATAAATTTCGCAGATGAAATTATTTTAAGTAGGGGAGAATGTAACACCCCAAGCTTCCACGGTATGTTTCCCTTTGATTAATACAATAACATGCATTGTACACAAATTCGAGTTCTAACACACACCACAACCAATCAAACTAGCCATTATGAATAGTAATACCAAATTTTTAAAATTTTAAAAATTCTATCTTTCAAAATGGTATTCATTTTTGGAGTCGGAATATCAAAATTAGGTTAGGGTGAAATTTTGGTACTTTTCAAATAACTTTTATATTTTGATGAATAGTTAAAATTACTAAATTTTAATTAAAAATAACTTTTGTAATCGAAATAATTAATTGTGATAAATTATGAATTGGAGTGGTATTAAAGTATATTTAGAATATATTTTTACCATTTAATACAATTTTGGTCATTGGACATAATTTCACATTTAAACCGGACATAAACAAGTGTAAATCTTTTGATAGTTATTATTTCTTAAAAACGCGCTTTTTGTTTTGTCAATGAGAAATAATTTTATATTAATTTCTTCCACTTCTTTGTTTCCAATTTAGAAAAATTTATTCCATATTTATAATAAGGAGGTCCAAATCGTGTAAATATGTATCTTTTATTTTTAGACATTTTGAATAATTACTTCTCTAAATATTTTATTTACCGTGGTTAAAGGGTAAATCTAGTAAATAAGGGTAAAACATATAATATTATAATATTATTAAATTACCATAAAACGTGTTCTAACACTATTGGTTGATACATATCCGTCCAGAAGCATATTTGGGTCTATTTTGGAACCCCATGGATCCACTTGTAAGTGATAATGACACTTTATATTAATTAAGTTAAAGTAAATACAAAAATGACAAAAGCATATATCTTTTAGAAACACAATTTTTACATAGGGTTATATATGTTATATTTTCTATTATAAATATTTATTATTAATATAAAGATATTTCCTAAATAATGGTATTTTATTTATAATTTTTAGACATTTAATAATTAAATTTATTAATGACACAATAATGATGTTGTATTTTCTTTATTAATGAAAGAATCAAATAATTAGTATTATAAATGTGAAAATAAATAAAATTTGAAAGTTTTGATGTCATGTACGAATTTTATTGGTTAATATTACATGTTATGATTAATTAAATTAATTTCTTTCGACTTAATAAAGGTATTATGACTTTAAAAAAAATCAATTATTGAATCGTGTCAAAATTGACAGAAATGAGTTTTTAAAACAAATATTATATTATTAAATGATATTCTATTCATGAATATCGAATTATCTGCCAAAAGACTTATATCATGATAGGTGTATCATTAATGGACCACATGGGGGTCACTTGGATGTATATTTTATGTTTATTAACTATATAATATAAAAATACAAAGTGACTTGGTAAATGTCAAACTAATTCACTAAGAGTGAAAACTAAAAGATAAGGTTAATATAGTGACCCAAACCTATCTAAAACCTATTGGTTGAGTGGTTTTTGACCTACCCCCACCTTAACCATTAAATAATTTACTTTAGAGCCATTAGAAACCGAATATAAAGTTATTATAAAATAATATTTCTAGCTTTTCCTAAGATGCCCCTCAACCCTCTTATAAAAGAGAACTCCCCCTTCCACTAATTCATACCCTCAAAGCCTTTTGGTTCGGCCAAAACCTACCCAACTATTCTATAAACATCCCGCACTTCGACCTAGAGGCCTTATTTTGATCATAAAACCAATCTAATGAGCCCTTTTTGATCAAATCAAAAGGAAGAACCCAAAGAAGAGGTAATGTATCACCACCCTCTTTCATGTTCCTTTCTTCTTAAAAATCTTTGTTCTTGGTTATTTACATTCTAAAATAATAAATCCAGTATATTCAATATAATGAGATGTTATTATAAATATGTTACAACCATATTCAGTATTCTATCCATTCTCTGAATGAAATGTCACCATACGTGCGTATGTACGACCTACGCTCTCCACGTCGTGGTGTAATTGTTATTCAAAACATTATTATTTGGATGGGTATGATAATGTTGTGTAATTGATGTAAATAATAAACATAACATGATAATGACTCTGTATATATAATATACCATCCAATTATATATTATTTTAATATCAATGGAATGATATTGTCGCTCGTGCGTACGTACAGTCTACCGTCTCCACGAACGCGTTGAGATTCATTACCCATCATATCCATACATATATAATTTTAATTTGATGGTTACAAATATTGTTTAGGGACTTGATATCATTCTGTATATAAATAATATACAACTTATTCATAACAAACATGACTTTTTTTAAAAAACATATAAATGAAAACGAGTAAGTTTACACTCAAAACGACGATAATACTAAGATATTATTAACAAAGCAATGTTAAAAGATCATATATGATATCATATTAACGTATATTATTCTTTAATAATTTAATAAAAATTATTTCACAATTATACAGGAGGTCAACCTACCCTCAACCAAGGAAATTTACAAGGTAAGGGTTTATTTCACAATCTCTTCATTATTTTAGGTATTTTATACTTAATTATCTAATGGGACCTCTTTATCATCCACATCCATGTTTTTTAAAAATGCATTTCAAAACATTCATACTATTTTACAGAATATGGGTTAAATTAATTTATACCCTTGTTGACTTTTTAAAAGATTTTTATAAAGGAATATTTTCATCGTTTTCCAAAAAAGGTCCATTTTAACCTTTTCGACAGAATTAAGGTAAGAATGTTTTTTTACTTATACGGTAGGTGTGGCTATTTTATGCCATTACAAAATCGTCGAAGCTTCCATTACAAACTTATAAGAATATTTTCAATGTAAATGTTTTCTTTTATAATTATGTGACTTTTAAATGATTTCAAGAAAAGATATATTTCTCACAAATTGTTCTGATTTCATCTATGTCAACATCCTTTGATAGATTTTAAGTTTATTTGAAGTTGATTTTTTATGATACAGAACATCTATATTATATTGAATGTTTTGTGATATGTTTGACTATGGAAGTCTTATTTTTATACCATTCATGTTTTTTGGAGAAAGTACTGAAATTTTGAATGCTAGTTTTAATATGAATGTTTATGTTATGTTTAAACCTGTACAAATGAGGAATGCATTGGACTTGATAAGTGACGGGTAGAGCCCGCTATAGCTCCTCGATGCATCGCTAGGTATAATGAGTCAAACTAGTGTCTTGGAAAAAGTCTTTGACAAAATCTTATTTTTAGTCTTAGCACAAGGCCTTGACAATGTGGTTATGATAGTCTGGCATTATGCATTCCTTCATTATGAAAGCGGTTATTTATATTTCATGTGATTATTCGATTAGTAGAATATCTATGTGAATACGTTAATGTAATTATTTCATTTCGTTTCTGCCATAATATGCTGAAGATCATGTTTAAAAGGATTTTTTTTAGTTATACATTCCCTTAAATTTTTATGTTTATTTATGAAAGTTTCCGAAATATTGTTATCCTAACTGAGAATCCGAGCTCACCATTTTCAATGTTTTATTTTTCCCATGATGTGAAGAAGTATTTTATTAATGGCCTTCAGTGATATTATGAGGGGTTTTGAAGATAATATGTTGTTTTAGTTTTCACTTTATGGTGTAATGTACGCTTTATGAATGTATCTAGTGTTTCCAAGGCTACTAAACTAATCGGTCTTTTGAGATTTGATCTTTTGTGATCATTCCAATGTTATGTAATAATGCACCGACTCTGGGTAACTGGGGTCGGGGTGTTACAGTATTCATTGTGTAATATACTTTAATTTATGGATATTTACATCATCATTTTATGATCCTTCTTTTATGGGTGTATGTTTCGTAAGTTACCAAATCAATAAGGGAATTTGAAATTTAAATTTCCACTCATTCGGCTTTATGCATACTTCATTTATTATTTTACTCCAAGATTATGTGTGGAATCACTATTTATTTTCTTATGTCATAATTTCCACTCCCCTTTCTATGGATATACTTTGGATACACATAATCACTCCATTGATAAATTCTCAAGTCATCAAAATGAACTTGATAAGAGTAATTTTAACTCAATCTCCATTTATTGAGTTAAACATCTAATTCATTGGTTTTGTTTTTACAAGAATATGTGTGAATGTACATTGATTGTTTTAGACTTAATATCCAATCATATTGAGTGTATTTATATTTGTCACACATAATTATGTCACTGATTTATCCTTAACCTAAGGATATGGTCATTATGAAGGATTTCATTTCAATTTACATTACATTGAGACTCCTTTATTGTTATACAAAAAATCACTTTTATATGGGGTATATAATGTATTTTGACATAGTATATCATGAATACCTTTAGTCTCATGATATTAAAAGGTTTTTATTAACTCGATTATTTCTATTCAATTGTCTCTCTTTTGGTTAGGAACTCTAACTAAAATATCATTTTAAAATGATTTAAATATTTCTTATTCAAAATCATTCTCATCAATGTCCATGTTTTAAAACCGGTTTTAAGGATTTATTAATATAGACATTAAATATTTTAAAATAAAATTCCTTTTAAAATTTTCAAAGTGGTATGGGACACTTTGATTCAAAAATATATTTTCAAACGGCTTCTTCAAAAGTAGTGTGACTTTTAAATGTTTTCAAGAAAAAGGGGGTATTTATCTCAAATAGTTTTGATAATTATTTTCATTTGTGTAAATATCCTTCTTTATTCTTGATTGAGGTTAATCTGTTACAATAAAATCTTCGATATTGTATTGAATTAGTTATGTTTGACTTTGGATGTTCTATTTTTATACCATTCATGGTTTATGGAGAAACTATTGACATTTTGTATGCTAGTTTTAATATGAATGTTTATGTTATGTTTAAAACTATTAATATGGTGAATGAATTGGACATAGTAAGTGATGGGTGGAGCCTTCTATAGCTTCTCAATGCATTTGTAGGTCTCATGAGACAAAATAGTGTCTTGGTACAAGGCCTTGACAAAATATTATTTATAGTCTTGGCACAAGGCCTTGACTATGTGGTTATGATAGTCTGGCATTATGCATTCCATTATTATGAAAGTGGTTATTGATATTGCATTTGATTATTCGACTAGAAGAATATCCATGTGAATAACTAAAGGAATTATTTCATTTTATCTTTTCCATATTATTTTGATGTTCATGTTTAAAAGGCCTTTGTTTTAATTATACATTTCCTTAAATGTTTATTCTTATTTACGAATGTTTTTTCTATATTTTTATCCATACTGAGCATCTGAGCTCACCCCTTTATATGTTTTATTTTTCCCAGGATGTGAAAAAGTATTTTATGAATGACCTGCAGGGATAGTATGAGGATATTAGTGTTGACTATGGAGAAAAAATGTTGTTGTAGTTTTTTACTTTATAATGTAATGTAAACTTTATGGATGTATCTAGTGATTCCAAGGCTACTAAACTAATCGGTATTTCGAGACATGATCTTTTGTGATTCTGCAAATGATACGTAATAATTCACCCCCTCTGGGTAACTGGGGTTGGGGCATTACAGTTGGTATCAGAGGAAGATTAGTAAAAACCATGGAAATTGGATTTAGATAAACTCTAATTAAAGCACATATCCTTAAGATAGAAATTGAGGATTAGTATAGAAGAACATCCTATAATTTTCATAATGTATATATTTTGTTAGTTTTTCAATCAATACATCGCTGTCTGGATATGAGCTGGTAGAGGCGGCTCTGGAAAAAATGTACCTAGGGGTAAAACCTAAAAACACTGCTTTGAGCTAGAATTGAATGGGAAATGGTGCACGACAACGGGCTTTGCTGTACTGTTGGTTACGACACTCTCGGGGGTTAGGCTTTGGATTAATTAAATTTTATTTAAAAACTATTTTGAATTATTTTAATATAAGATGAGAATAAATGACCTTGGTTAATCCTAAGGTGTTTCAAATTAAAAATATTGTGTCATGATATTTTTTAAATGATTTTATGACTACTATTACTCACACAATGCTTTTGGGTTTATTCAATGGATGGATTCCAAGGAAGTCATAGTAACTATGAGAATGATGTACAAGTTGGGAACTGTGGTGGCAATGAGCAAAAAATGGAATGTTGATAGGTGTAAAAGATTTCGTGTTCATGTCAGATCAGTTTTCCAAAAATATGATCAACAAAATATATATTAAAAAACTTTCGGACAAAACAAAGTAGAGAAAGGTGATGAATGATAAGAGCTCTAGCAGTGGATACCATGGAAAAAAATCCTCAATTTCCATCATGCAGGAAATTTCAAAGGAGACACCGAGGAAAGTGTCTCAATGGAACAAAGAAAAGCATTACATGTGGGAAAGAAGGACATAAAGTGATGAATTTCTGAGGAAAAATGAAGATTACTATGCAAGAAAAAAAATGGTACCAAGAAACCATTTACAGTCATTTTCCATAATTGTTGGGGACATGGCCATTACCGTAGTGAATTCTCTATTTTATAGGATATTTTCATGGTCAAATAAGAAGCAATGTGGAAATACATGGTTGGAGAAATGTTTAAAAGTATTAGTTCTCCTTGTTTATGGGATTACTTTGGAATAATTTTATCTTGTATTTTTAACCAGGTAGTTTTCCATCTGAGATTGATATTTGAGGAAGAAATATCTTTTCTCTTGTGGATATAGTTATAAATAAACATTTGGTTTTTATATGAACTTTGGGTTTGAGGAAATTACAAGTTATTATATTTTGGAGGGGAAATTCAAGGTATGAGATAAAATTTGTGGTTAAATTATGTTATGGTTATTTTGAGGACTTTATCTCATTAGGGTAATGTTATAAAATATAGTTTTTGATAAAGGACAACACTGAGACTGTGTGACAACCCATCGTGTTAGACATAGTTGTGGAATTGAACCCACAACCAATGTGTGATTGGGATTTATCGCCTACCACTAGACTACGTGAATTCCCTGGTAAGTTTGACTAATTAATTTTAGTTAAATGATTTTATTGATCAATAATAAGTTTATTTGGGATCTTATCTCTTATAAAATGAATACCCTTTGTATAGGAAAATGATTTGGTGATTAAGTGATAAAAGTTATTTTGGAAGATGTTCACTTTGTTGGGAACACTATATGACCAAGGAAAATAGAAAACCATTGGATTTCATTTGAGGGGTAATGTTGGATTTTTTTATATGTTTTTATTGTGGATTTATAGTGATTTCGGTTCTTTATAGAAATGATTAACCTATAATAGAGAATATGTGATTACGTTAATTACTTTTAAGTGTGTGACATTAAGAGTAGTTGATGTCATTTGGAGGTACAATTTAACGTGGAAGAGTACATAACCAAATTATTCTATGTTTTGGGTTTCTATATTATTTTTGATTATAATGAAGGATTTTAAGGGAAATTGTTTATTGAATTCTATATATTTACCTTTTGGGTATTATTGGTTTAATTGTAGAAATTAAGATTACTATTTCTTTCTCTAATAGAATATCTTTCTAAGGGATCATCAGATCTTATACTAACCATTTTGGTTTTGATTAATCATTAAAGACAAGGTAAATATATAGTTTATCCATTATGGATCATGTGATTATATAAGAAGTTTATTCTAGCTCTTCTGCTGTGAGCAAGTCTTATTGAATACTCATCATTTAAAAATGTGTTAGTAGTAGAAATTTATTAAATAATGAAACATTAATTAAAAAGTAATTATATCTCTTTATGTTCTTAGTCAATCTCAAAAATTAATTCCTTATCTTTATGTAATGTAACTTAATTTTTTTTTGTCTATTTACATTTCCTACTGGGAAACTAATGACTGTTTGTCCCATCACAAGTTTGTTATTTTCTTGATGTTAACTTTCTAATGATCATGTTTTCTATCCCTATCCATTAGAACTTGACACTTAGTTTATTATCCATATCCATGTTTTTTCTACATGGAATCATATTATGGGTTATCTTGGGTGACCTTTGTACTTCTCTTTCTTTCTTTTAAAGTGATTGTTTTATTGACCCCTTTTCTGATGTGGGAAATTCCATTATATTCCCAAGACCAATTTTAAAAATACATTCAAGGAAAGAATTATTTTAAGGAGGGTAGAATGTAACACCCCATTTCTACGGTACGCTTCCCATTGAATAATACAGTAGCGTGTGTTGTACGCATCTCCGAGTTCTAACACACACCAAAACCAATCAAACTAGCCGTTCTGAATAGTAATACCGGCTTTTTGAAATTTTATAAATTTTATCATTCAAAATGGACTTCATTTTTGGATTCAGAATATCGAAATAGGCTAGGGTGATTTTTTTTTATTTTTTAGAAAACATTCAAATTTTGATGAATAGTGAAAAATAATAAACATTATTTGAAAACAACTTTTCGAGTTCAAATAATTTATAGTGATAAATTATAATATTGAGAGGTTTTAGAGTATAATTTTAATATAATTTTACCATTTAATACAATATTGGTAATTGGATGTAATTTCACATTTAAACAAGAAATAACCAAATGTCAATCTTCTGATAGTTTTTATTTCTGAAAAAACATGCTCTTTATTTTAACCACAGGAATTAATTTTAAATTAATTTCTTCCACTTCTGTGTTTTCAATTTAGAAAAATGGATTCCATATTTATAATCAGGAGGTTCAAATTGTGAAAATAGGTAACTTTTATGTTTAGACTTTTTGAATAATTATTTCGGTATATATTTTATTTACCATTGTTAAAGGGTAAATCTGGTAAATAAGGGTAAACAAATCATATTATAAAAATATTAAACTACCATAAAACGTGTCTTAACCCTATTGGTTGATAAATGTCCGACCATGGGAATATTTGGGTCGATTTTGGAACCTCATGGATCCACTTGTAAGTGATAATGACATTTTATGTTAATTATGTTAAAGTAAATACAAATATGACATAATCATATATCTTTTAGAAATATTTTTTTACATAGGATAATATATGTTATATTTTCTATGATAAATATTAATTATAAATATAAATATATTTCCTACATAATTTTATTTTCTTTATAATTTTTAGACATTGAATAATTAAATTTATTTATGACACAATAATGATGCAGTATTTTCCTTATTAATGAAAGAATCAAATAAATGGTATTATAAATGTGAAACAAAATATAATTTGAACATTTTTATGAAATCCACGAATTTTATTGGTTAATATGAAATGTTATAATTTCTTAAATTAATTTGGATCGAATTAATAATGTTTTTAAGACTTATAAATCAATTATTAAATAGTGTCAAAATTCACAAAAATGAGTTTTTAAAACAAACAATAAATTATTAATTTATATTATAATCATAAAAATATAACATTCTAAAAAATGACTTATATAATGATATTTGTATCATTATTGGACCACTTGGGGGTCTCTTGAATTATATAGTAAATTTATTACCTATATAATATAAAAATACAAAGAGACATGGTAAATGTCAAACTATTTAACTAAGAGTTAAATAAAAGAGAAAAAGTTAGTTTAGTGACCCAAACCTATCTTAACCTATTGTTTGAGTGGTTTTCGACATATCCCCACCTTAACATTTAAATAATCCACTTTTGAGCCATTAGAAACTGAATATTAAATTATTATAAAATAATATTTTTAACTTTTCTTAAGGTTCCCCTCAACATCTTATAAAAGGGCACTCCACCTACTCACTAATTCATAACGTAAAAGCTTTTTGGATCATCCATCCCCTGCCCAAATATCCTATAAATTTTTCTCAATTCATCCTATAGTCCCTCCATTGTTCAGAAAGCCATCTTAAGGATCCCTTTTGATCAAATCAAAATGAATAACCCAAAGAAGAGGTAATAATTTCACCATCCTCTTTCAAGTTCTTTTCATATTCCACTTCTTCTTTCTTTGTTATTTCCATTAAAAATAATAACTCCATTATATTATATATACTGTGATTTTATTATAAATATGGTACAACCATATTCAGTACTATATCCATCCTTTTAATGACATGTCAATATACGTGCGTGCGTACGACCTACCGTCTCCAAGTCGTGGTGTAATTGTTCTTCAATTTATTATTATTTGGATGGGTATAATAATGATGTTTAATTCATGTAAATAATAAATATAACATGATAATGATTCTGTATATATGATATACCACACAATTATATGTTATTTTAATATCAAAAGAATGATATTGTCGCTTGTGCTTACGTATAGATTATCGTCTCAACGAACGCGATGAGATTCATTCCCCATCATATCCATTCAAGACTAAATATCATTTGTTGATTAATAATAATGTCTATATACATGATATAATTCTATATAAGAATAATATACATCCCATACATAAACAATATGGCTCAAATAACAAAGAATATAAAGGAAAATGAATCCATTAACTCCCGAAATGACGATAATACTAAAATATGATCAACAAATCAATGTTAAAAGATCATATATGATATCATATTAATGTATATGATTCTTGTATAATTAAATATAAATTATTTCACCATTATACAAGAGTTGTACCTACCCTCTACCAAGGAAAAAGTAAAAAGTAAGGGGTTTCTTATCTCACTTTTAATTCAGTGAGATTTCCATTGTTCACCACCTATTTATTGCAAGTGGGGTGTGTACTGCCCATGATTGTATTCATAGTGTAATATAATTTAATTTATCTATATTTACATGATCATTTTATGATCCTTCTTTCATGGGTGTTCGTTTCGTATGTTACCAAATCAATAAGGGAATTTGAAATTTCAATTTCGACTCATTCGGTTTTACCCATATTTCATTTATTATTTTAATCCAAGATTTTTTGTGGAATCAGTATTTATTTTGTTATGTCATAATTTCCACTCCCCTTTCTGTGTATATACTTTTGATACGCATAATAAATCCATTGATAAATTATCATGTCACTGATATGAACTTGCTAAGAGTAATTTTAACTCAATCTCCATTTATTGAGTTAAACATCTAATTCATTGGTGTTGTTTTTAAAAGATTATGTGTGAATGTACATTGATTGATTTATACTAAATATACAATCATATTGATTGTATTTAAATTTTTCACACATAATTATGTTGTTGATTTATCCTTAACCTAAGGATACAGTCTTTATGAGAGATTTCATCTGAATTTACATTCCATTGAGACTCTTTTGTTGTTATACACCAAATCACATTTATATGGTGTATATAATGTACTTTGACATAGTATATCACGAATACCTTTAATCTCATGATGATAAAATTTTTGATTACCTCAATTATTTGTATTCAAGTTTCTCTCTTTTAGTTAGGAACACTAACTAAAATATCATTTTAAAATGTTTTAATGATTTATTATTCTAAATCTTTCTCAACAATGTCCAAGTTTTAAGAATGGTTTTATAGATTTATTCATATGGACATTATATTTTTAAAATTAAAATTCATTTTAAAAGATTAAATTTGTTATGGGACACTTTGATTCAAAAATCTATTTTTAAAACGGCTTCTTGACAAGTAGTGTGACTTTTAAATGTTTTCAAGAAAAAAGGGGGTATTTCTCTAAAGTAGTTTTGATAATTATTTTCACATGTGTCAATATCCTTCATTATTCTCGATTGAGGTTAATATGTTATAATACAATCTTCCATATTGTATTGAATGAGTTATGTTTGACTGTGGATGGGCTATTTTTATACCATTCATGGTTTATGGAGAAATTATTGACATTTCTTAAGCTAGTTTTAATACGAATGTTTATGTTATGTTTAAACCTATTTATATGGGGAATGTGTTGGACGTAGTAAGGGATGGGTGGAGCCTTCTATATCTCCTCTATGCATCGGTTGGTCTCATGAGACAAAATATTTTATTGGCACAAGGGCTTGACAAAATCTTATTTGTAGTCGTGGCACAAGGCCTTGACTATGTGGTTATGAAAGTCCGACATTATGCATTCCATTATTATGAAAGTGGTTATTAATATTGCATGTGATTATTCTACTAGAATAATATACATGTGAATAAGTAAATGGCATTATTTCATTTTATCATTACCATATTATGTTGGAGATCATGTTTAAATGGATTTTGTTTTAGTTATACATTTGCATAAAAGTTTGTTCTTTTTTATGAGATTTCTGCTATATTGTAATCCTTACTGAGCATCTGTTCTCACCCCTTTCTATGTTTTATTTTTCCCAGGATGTGAAGAAGAATTTTATAAATGACCTACATGGATTGTATGAGGACATGATTGTGGTCTATGGAGACAAGATATTGTTGTAGTTTTTCACATTATGATGTAATATAAACTTTATGAATGTATCTAGTGATTCCAAGGCTACTAAACTAATCAGTCTTTCGAGACTGGTTATTTTGTGATCATTCCAATGATACGTAATAATGCCCCGAATCTAGGTAACTTGGGCCGGGTAGTTAGATGATATCAATTAAAGACTAAAAATTTAAAGATTAATTGAAATTTTATTTATTTTGAAAAACCATGGAAAAGAGAAATGAAAATTTTAATGAATAATGGAAAATGGTATCATGTGGAAAATGTAAAAAATATTCTTTTTACACTTTTGAAAAGAGTGTAAAAAATGAATCATATAGAAAACATTAAAAATATTATTTTCTAAACTTATGTAAATAAATACAATAAAAGTAGTATGATTTTAACTAAAAATAATAGTATTGATGCATATATTTTAAAAAATAAATAATAAAGAAATTGAACAAATATATTCTTAAAAATTAATTAAATAAGGACATGTTTTCGTATATGCATTATTTTGATTGATTTTAGTGACCAAGAGAAGAAAAATGGAAAGAGAACAATAATACCCCAAAAATGAAAAAACAATGTTTTCAAAATTAGATTGGATTTTATATATAATGACAATACAATTCCTCCAAAAAAAATTAAAATATGATGAATCCCAAATTTAAATTTTATTTTAAATGAAGCCCTTATCATGGAATTTTTCATGGTTGATCAAGATCTGACCTTCTCTCCCTTGGATATCCTCAATTTAATTTCGGAAAAGTCATTCATAGATTAATATTATAGTAAAAATAATGGATTAGGACATCCAAAATGATGCTGGGGTAGGTTTTTTAAAACATTTAGTGATTTTGGAATATATATTTTTTATCAATAAATATTATGTTAGATAACTTGTCTCACACCTATTGTCGAAAAAAAGCATGATACATTTTTTTGATAAAAAGTAAAGAAATTAAAAAAGGCCATTATGAACTATTCTTTGAGAAATACACTTTAATTTATGGTAACCATATTATTATATCAATAATGAATGTATAACAAATTGTATCATGTGCTGATAGTCTTCCTTATGAGGTTAATATGGCTGAACATGGGAAAGAGGTAGCTTCACTACTGTTTACCCAAGATGAAGCTAAATCTATACTCAAAAAAACATTTTATGAGCGAAATCATATGTGATATATGTTCGAGATCATGGAAATTTCTATGAGATACATTTTGGTAGAATTACTACCCATCAATGTTATAAGATTTTATCTTATGCATAGATCTTATGTAGATATCTTGAGGGGTTCTGTGAGTAAACATTAAAAATATATAGACATATAATAATAAATATAATAAATTAAATATATATCAGATATATTTTATTCATTTATAAATTTTTCTTTTATATAAAAATAAATTTATTGTTTAATATTAATTAATTTATAAAACTCAAATAGAAGAGTTAAATAGAAAATAAGAACAATTAATTGTAAAAATATATTTTTCTGAAATTAGTTTTTTATAAAGTTTAATTT
This sequence comes from Viscum album, assembly GCA_963277665.1. Lineage (NCBI taxonomy): Eukaryota > Viridiplantae > Streptophyta > Magnoliopsida > Santalales > Viscaceae > Viscum > Viscum album. The sequence goes on along the minus strand of OY728163.1, from coordinate 72,930,467 downwards.
GAGGATATAGAGATATTATAGATAATTTTTTTATTTATATCATTAATATATTAACATTAATAAAATGTTTAATTGAAAGGAAATAAAAATAATGATAGTTAATATTTTTAAAAATTTATTTTCCTATGAAATGATTTTTCAATATAATATTGTGTTTTTAAGTTAAATTATAAAATTTTTAAAATTTCATTTGAATAAATTATCTTTATTTATTATTATAATAATAATATTATACTTGGATTAATTTTTTATGTTAGTCAAAAAATGTTGATTTATAGGTGAATAGTGAAAAATAAAAATTTTGATAATGCCCTAAATTTTATGACATTATCATAGTACATGAATTGATAAATTTTTATTGTTTATATATAAAAATACATAAGTATAAAGTAAAATATATAATTTAAAAATAATATATTCAATTTATAATTTCCATGTTTAATGTTTTGAAAACGTAATTAACATTTTACTCTAAAAACTATTTTTATTCCCATATATTAAAAAAAGTATTATTCATAACTCACATTAATTGAATAAAAGAATTATATTTAATATTTCATATAAAAAAATAACCTTATTTAATAATTTCAATTTAACATTTTAGGTATAAAATTATGGTTACTCTGATTAAATTGAATGACCATGATAATGGTGAAAGGGTTATTTTCATTAATTTCTATTATCAATGTTGTGTAATTTTTATATGATAAATTCACTTGATATATTTTTTATAATAAATTTTATATAATTATTAATGATATAAAAAAATATTTTATGACTCACATGATTGGTAATTAAGGTTAAATAATATTCAGAACACTTTATATCCAAAAAATATTTTTCTACAAAAATAATTTTCTATTTATTTATTAGTTTAATTTTAATGAACAATATATATTATTAATAGATGAATTATATTATATAGACCTTAAATTTTGGTTCTATTTTTTTAATATGTGTTACCTTACATTTTTTATAAAATATAAATTACTTAGGTTAAAACTAGTTTAAAAGAAAAAACTAAAATGGAAAAATGTAAAAATGTACTCGAGAAAGACTTGAATTTTTATAAAAACATGTTATCAAAGTAATTAACTAGGCTTAATAGACCTTATATCAGCCAAAAAGTCATTATTTCCCACTCTTGGACCCACCAACCCTTGAATAGTGTCATGCAATTATTGAAAACTCAATGGGTATTTCTAAAATTTTTATTTTCTTCACATATAAAGAAAATTCTTCCACCCCATTTATACCGAAATTTAAAATAGATATATTCAAAAATAAGCTTACGTATTCATTCCTAAAATCTCTCCCCACTTATTTTAATCATTTTTCTTTAAAAAATACCATGTTATGGTGCTTTAAGGTGTTACCCAAGGGAGAACATCCAAAGGGAGAGGTAACATTCCCAACAAATATATTTTAACAATTTCTTCTCCAACCCAATAAAAACGATTATATCCATGAAACTATGACAATTTTTGTATTAATAATATTATTAAATGTTATTATACTAATGTAATATTAGTTTTCAACCTTCCTCAGACCATTTTAAAAACAAAACATTTCCACTCGTACCTACAGACTACGACCACCATTGACGGTATGTTTGATTTCATATCACCACCATGAATGGTTGGTATAAATGGGGTATTTAATGGATTTAAATTTTTTAATTACATTATTAATATTATTATTTGATAAAATATAACCTACATTTTACCAACTCAATGAAAATTGAATGCATCACTCGTGCATACATGCAGGCCACTACCTCCTTGAATGTGACGTATTTAAATTTTTACTCTATTATCTTATAATATAAAAAAATATAATCCAATATTTTTTTACTAATTTAATAAAATAAATATAATTTTATTAAAAATTTTTATAAATATATTTCTCTAAAAGAATCACATTCTAAACCAAACACACCCTATGATTATAATTTATTCTTGTTTAGGTCTGTTTAACCACCTACATGAACAATGGTATACATTTTTATCATGGATGTATATGAAAAATTAAGTAATGGTATTAATGGACATAAATAATAAAACAATTTTTTGTATATGTTTATTTAATGGTTATATCATTTTCAACACATTATTAATATATCAATTTTATGTATCAAAATTTACAGAAAATAATCATTTTACCGATTATATTTTAATGAATTATAACTACAATGATATGGAATGAATTTAGAAAATTATAAATAATTATTATACATATATTATATTACCTATAAGTTTCTTATAATGTTGAATTTTTTATTTAAAAATAATACTTTACACCACGATTATCAAAAGAGTACTAAACAAATAGCCAAAGCTAGTGACATCCAATGATGAAAATAAAATAAATCTAACTAATATATTTGAAATAAAATATTATAAATTAACCTTATAAAAGGTTATTGTTATGAACAATATTATGAAATATGTTATTAATATTGATATTTTTTATAGGATGTTTGATCACTTTCATCTTTATAGAATTAAAATTAAGGGGTTTTCATCTCAATTTTAGTAAATTGAGATATAATGTGGATTCATCACTTGTTTTATTCATTGAGTGTATATGATGGATATGTATTTCATTTATAATAATTTTTAATGAAATATATTTTTATTTACCAATCTATCCCTTGTTCTACATTTCTTGTATTTTGAGTTCAAAATACAACAACAATGTAAGGGTTTTTGTAATCCCAATCCCACTTTCATTAATTTAGAAAATCTAATCTCTAAATACATACATATATAATTGGTTTAATACAGACTAATTACTTATATTGAAATTTATCTTACTCTATATGTTAAAAGATAATTTTGATTCAAGTCTACCTACATGATGAATTTCTTCACCCAAAAAGTAATATACTGTTAAGAATAATTCACGCCCTTAAAATTTAATCTATTTGACATATATATATACATGTTTTGTATTCCCACAAATATTTTCCATTTTATTTCGAAACCAAATTATATTTTATATATAGTTATCTTCACATTTATATTTTATTCATTTTTAAAAGGACATTTTATTACACATTTTTACTATATCGGTTTCAATAAAGTTATTTTTAACATATTAAAATGTTTTTTTACATTATTGATCATATATTTTATCTTGAACATAATATTTTCTAGAAGACAAATTATTTTCATTTAAATTATCAATTATTTGATATCATTTTTAAAATTAATGATTTAAAAAAACATGAATTCAATTTTTGAAACTGACTTTTAAAAGTGACCTGCAACTTCATATTTTATGAGTAGAGTAAGCTAGTTTTATAAAAACAATTTTATAATTTATACTAATAAAAAATAATTCTTATTTATGAGGATACTTCTATATTTTAAAATTTTGATCTTAATGATTTTATCTCTGATTTGTTTTTCAAAAAAATAGAAATAATCATATATTATTGAAAATTAATTTTCTTAAGGTATAAATGTTTTCATGTTCAAATAGATCCCATATGTATGGATAATTATGATTATATAACTTTTGGTTCTATATCACCAATTAATGCATTGGTTATGATTTCATATCACATGTGATGATGAAATGTTGGGTTAATCTGATGCTAGTATATTTTTTCATAAGGTTGTTATGGGAACATGATGTAATTAGCTTTGTTCCGAAATTATGTTGTGTAAAAATAATGTGGAAATCATAGTTCAAAATGGTTTTTATGAATGTGGTGAGGAAAAGGATTGTTTAATGTTTATTGAGTGAACGTGATGCTGGTGTCTTTGTTCACAAGTAGTTTTGTGAAGATGATACAAGTATCTTTGTTTAAATGTATTTTTTGTGAATGTGATGTAGGTACCTTTGTTCACATGTTTTTTTTAGAAATGTGTTGCAAATAAGTTTATTTCGTAGTATTTTTTTGTTTAAAAATCAGAAATATTAATATGTTCAAATGTTTTTTATTGGAAGATGATAAAATTATATTTGATCATAATTATTTTATTCAATGTGACATTAGTAGTTTTTTTCAAATGTTTATTTCTTCATCATGATGCAGATATAATTGATTAAAATATTCTTGTGTGAATGTGATGTAGTTATCTTTTTTACCAAGTTGTTTTTCAAATGTGATCCAGTTAGCTTTGTTTACAATTTATTTTTGTGGATGTGATGTGGGAAGGTTTTTCATAAATTTATGCATGAACATCATGAATATATCTTGGTTCATAAAATTTTCAATGCTTATATTTGTGTTTAATTTCTTATTATTCTATTTTTCACTAACATGTCATATTTCTGTATACCTATAATTATGTTCCATGGATTGTGTTTATTTTATCCCACTATTTTACCATCGTATATGTTTTTTTAGTTGATACTATATTTCCTTTTATTATGAATTGTGGAAAAATGTTATTGTTCAAGGTTATGTTAAATATAATATTCTTGTCTACTTGTGTTTTCACATATTCTTATGATATAACAATTTATGAAATGTTAAAGATTATTATCACAAATACGGTCTCTTGTGTGGTATTATTATGGAGAGATTTTAACAAGTATTGTAAAATAAAATGGTAATGTAGATAATCATCAAGGATACAAAGACTTCCATTCATGAGTTTGTGTGGTTATTATAATATATAATTTTTAACATATGGAAATTATTTAAAATAACTTTATGATCATTTTGGACCATAAATATTTTTAACAAATACTATGTGTAAAGATTGTATTTTGAGCACCTAACGTGGGAGTGATAGTTTGAGGAGACTCAAATTGTATCAGAGTAGGTTTTAGTGATTATTGAAGATTAGTTTAGTTATTTTATATATTAATTTTGTTTTTTTTTGTAAATTAAGAAGTGATATCATTAGTGAGATCCCTAAAGACAAGTCTTTGTATAGGAAAAATCATGTTGTTTTGTTAAAGTAATGATTGTGTTTTTTCCTAGAAATTATATCCCTATTTGGATAAAATAATGTTGATGTGGCTATGTAAAATTTGGACATAGGTGAAATCAAGAAAAAATGGAAATTTGAGTATTAAATCCATATTAACTATGTGAACTATGAGTGGACATAAATTTTAGGTCAGAAAGACTATAGTGATAACACAAGAGGGGGTGAATTGTGTTCTTTTAAAAATTTCACATTTCAGTTGATTCACAACAACAATAGATAGAGCTGGAGATGGTTTGGTATGAGAGTATATGTAGTACATATGAATAGAGAACAAATCACATTAAATTAATAGTGGTTTAGGGTATAAAGATCCCCTAGTCCACTCCACCAATCACCGTCTCAGCGGGCTTGCTGAATTTCACTAGTATGGTCCTCGTATCATAAAACCGGTCTAAAACAATGTGCAAGAAGTTTAAACCCTTACAAATAAAGGCTTATAATATAAATCCTTCAGGTTTTTTTATATGGAACAGATAAAACCATATCATAGTGCGTGAAACTAACACTCCACTATGAATGAATACGAGCGGTCGAAACTAAAGATAGACAAGATGTAGTTTGTTGAGAAAAAGGTGAAGCTATTAGTTTTAGCACCACATAACTAATAAAAGAAGGATCTTATACTTATTAAGAAAACAAACTTTGAAATACATTTGAAGATATCTATTTTCTCAATAGTTCATCAATTTTTAGAAAAGCAACAAAAAATAGAGCACCGCACTTCCATAAGTAATCATGTATATCTCCAAAATTTAGTATTTTGTTTCTACGATTCTTGATCGTTGTAGAAATATAAACAATGTTCACATAATGAATTAAATGAATAGTATTTTTACAGATATCTAAGTGGTATTTCACAGATCTGATAGTTTTACAGATGAAACTCAAAAGTGATATATAATGATTAATCTTCAGAATAGTTTTAGATCTCTAAAATATTCTTAATAAAATGTGTTAATTGAATTCCAAAAAATATAACATCGAGTAGTCAAAACATCCCTTATGAATAAAAGAGAAAATATCCACTCTAAACGGTTCTTTAAATAATTTAAGGCAGGTTTTGAATCAGTCGAAATCATGATTTGAAACTGCCCTAACATTCTGCAAGGACTGTTGCAAAAATCTCTTTTAAAGATGTAAATTCAAATTTATGACGTTGAAAAGTCAAATGAATGGTTCCTTCACAAAATGAAAAAATAAAAAATTTAGGGATCAACTTCATAACGTAGGGTTGATGATCTGTATATTTATCCATGTCAGCATAGATCATTGAACGTAACATTGATAATCAATAGGTTCACTTTTCCCAAACGAACGGCTGAAAACGTAAGGTTGATTACAAAAGTAATGTTTAGGATCTATACATTTGTAAAGTTCCATACTAACGTTGGGTTCGGTAACCATACTTTTTCGTTCTAATAAATTTAAGGTTTTTATCCAAACATAATGTTCTTTAACCAGATGTTTCTTTAAACTGATGGTTGATTAACCAAATGGCTTATCCTTCAATATATACATAAGGTTATATCCATATGTTACTTTCTTCGATGTATTGAATGAATATAATTTCCAATAAACAACATACGTAAAATAGTGTTTATAGATTACACTTATGAGAATTTTGAACACATTAATGATTATTTCTCACAAATAAATAGTTGAATATTATTTCAAGATAAGAATTAATACTTCTTTAAATACACTTAAAAATAAAATAATTAGTAAAACAAAGAAGGGTATTTGTGAGCATGAAAATCGATAATATTTATAGAGTATTGTTGAGACAATACAGGCCCATCAATATCTCTCTTATTGATAATCACAAAACCCATAAATTAATACTATAATTTTAGTAATATAATTTATAATTTGTTATACATGAAAAGGAAATAATTTTGATGGAAAAAAATAATTTCGATAAATAACAAATATTTATTTTTCTCCCACAAAGGTAAATTTAAATGAATTTTTTTTGTTTATCTAAATTTATTAAATAAAATAAAAGTTTTGTTTATATAAATTTATCACCATTTTTTTGATATCAAATAGAGAGTATAAAAATAGATTAAAACGCATTTATTGTTGAATATAATGATAAGTGAATGTTATAAGTAACTGTAATGAATAAAATATATTTTATTTTGGATAATAGAATAAAAATATAAAAGTAGTTTATATAATTAAATGTCACATATAGATAGAAAAAAAGTTCATTGATCAATGAAGACATTAATATAATAACTCTTGTGACTTTGAAATGAAAAAATTCATTGTTTTGGTTCACTTTAGGAAAAAAGGTTAAGGATTGGTTGGGTTTGAATTTTTAATGGCTTCAATCATCTCCTTCAGCTCATCCATCTGAAATCATAGCTTCTTCATCGAACGGTCTCTGAGCTGAATTGTCATCTTTTTAGAGTCATTATTGACATGCATATTATCCAATATGGTGACCTTAAAAAACTCATGATGACTTTCCTCTTGCTTCATGAACATCTACAACTTTTCTGAAACCTGACTCAACATCAATCTGATACTGGTCTCTCCTTTAGTTAACTGATCAACAAAAACTTTCTGATTTTCCAATAAAACTGATAAATGAGTGTTATTTTCATGAAGGTCCTAAAGATTCGTATTCATGTTTTCCATAAAAAATATAATTTCCAGAAATATTGTAATCATATCTAGACTTGTAGTAGATGTAGGAGTAGATGTACTATCCTGATTCCCTGAACCCTTTACTGATTCAAACTGACTTCCGAAGTACCACTTCAAATAAAAAAAATCTGAACAGCTTCAAATATGATTTTCCCACTCTCATTAAACATGTATCACTAGATAGAATCAGAATACCTTCTAGAAATATTATTCTCATTAGGTTTCTAAATATGTTTCTTTTCAATTTAATGCTCCTACGATAGAGTGGAATTCTCTTCATGAGACTTTGTTGAATTTATTCACAGTTTCTTCAACTTGATAATACAACGAATCAGATGTACCCTAATCTACATTCATAGATTATATTCACCCTTAGTAGGAAAAGGATCGACCATTGTTTTCATTATTTATTCTTCACATGAAAAAGGATGATTATCTAAAACAACATTCTGAGAAACCGAAATATGATCTAACTAACCCACAGTATGATCTACAATCAAGGGTTGAATTACATTAATTGATTCTGGTAAAATCATTGAATGAAAATTTTTATATTTAGTATTCTTTTGTTGAATTATTTAAACTATAATGCTCTCTTTCACTTGTTCATTCACCATAGGTATAATAGCATGCTCTCTAGCCTGACTCTCCAATGGAATTTCCACTTAAATAATAGTTTCTTATAACTGAACCAAACAAATATCTTCTATAGAAGCCAATATTTTATCTTCACCTTAAGGTGCATTTCTTTTTCTTGGTTTCATAACAACTCCCACTTGACTCTGTTCTTCCTCTTCTTCTGTGTTAAATCTAAGCCTCCTATGAATCTGTTGATAAATTACATCTATTCGTGATTTATCTACACCTTCCTTTTGAACACTTGATTTCTCTCCCCTAAGAAAAATATCCTAAGCTACATTCTTTCTCATCTCCAATAGGAAAAATCATTCATTTTATAGTGATCCAAAGAAATCCATGCTTTCTTAATCATCCATAATTAAGAACATTACAATGATTTCATTTGACTCTTGCATCAACTAGTTTGATCATGTCCTTATTAAATAGAATCCATGAAATTGTTCATCCATATGGATAAAAATTCATTCTTTTATTATGTGAATAATGTTAATAAAGATACCAAAATAAATATCGTGGAAAATTAAATTTGACATCACTTAGAAAAAGAAAAATGGTATACTTGTCTTGGTAATGAATTTTCTCCATATCATCCATCCTTGGTGTTATTCTTGTCTGAATAAACATCATCAAATTTTTATGGTCAGCTTCTAAATCCTTAAAAAACATCTATCGAATGTGTGTTATGTTGAAAAGAAAAGACATGATGTCTTTAGAAGAATTTTCCTTATCACCAATCAATTTAAGATCAAAATAGAAAACTCCTTCATGTGGGTAGTTCAAAAATTTTGCGACCTTAGTGGAAGAAATAGATAAATTTATATCTTTGATACTCAAAAAAATAATATCCCCTATATATATGAAAATAAATTGTACAATCCTAAAAAATAGTTCAGGTCTACCACGTAATGAAATTCTGAGATGATTTCATTGAAATCTTCTCGAGTCCATGAAATAACAATTCTTGTTTTAGGAGTATGTTCGTCTGATATAACCATTCAAGATCAACCACTTTTTCCTGAAGAAGATTTCAGCTTGTAAATCATTGATGTTTTGGGTCACTTGCATCTTCTTCTTCGACTCTCTCATATTTCATAATTTCTGAATATTTCAAATTTGAGGTTTTCAGCATCTAGTGATTGGAAGGACTAATGATGATTGTGGGTTAGGTGAAATGATTTTTCGTTAAACAATGGGTTTGGAAGACAATGTTCTTCTGACAGAAGAGATATTTCCTTGTTTCTCATGTCACAGAGTTATTATGACAAAAATTTAAATAATTGTAGAGTGTAAATAAATTTAAGATAAAATTGATTAACCTAAATACCATAATATTAAAATATTAAAATTTAATTAGATTTATAGAAATAAATCAGGAGTAAAAAAATTAATATAAAATAAAATAATGACAAATTAAATAAACCTAACTCCATATTAATAAAATTAAAATATGTTTTGGGAAGTGGTTTAGTAATAATTTCATCTCATTGATATTTATTGTTAAAAAATTCCAAATATATATCCTTTATAGGAACATTATCTCTTATAAAATGAGGTAAAATTTAAAAAGTCTTAGTTCTAGAATGAATTATTAGATTTTTTGAATTGTTTATAGAACTTGTATTATCATATAAAATAGGTGTATTATTAAAATTAAGTCCAAAGTCCATTACAGAGTTTTTCATCCACAACACTTGCACACAACAACTGCCTGTAGATACATACTCTACTTCGGCTGTAGAGAGTGAAATAGATTGTTTCTTCTTACTTTAGGATGAAACTAATGATTTTCAAAAAAAAATGATAGGTTCATGATGTTATTTATCTATATAATTTTCAGCCTCCATAATCTGTATCTGAATATGATAATAAATTAAAATCATAATTTTTTGGATAACCTAGTGATTAAACAATTGTTCCTTTTCAATCTATAAAAATATTTTTTACAGTAGAAAGATTGGAATCATTTGGATTTTATTGAAATCAAGCATAAAGACATATAGAAAACATAATTTCTGGTATGATAGTATTATTATATAGTAAACATTCAATCATACCTCTATATAACTTTTTATCCACTTGTTTTCTAGGTTTATCCAATTATTCTTTAATATTAGTAAACGTGGGAGTTGAATATGTCTTTCCATTTTCTAGACCAAAATTTTTCAATAAATTAGTAATATATTTACTTGGATTTAATATATTTCCACAATATTTTTGATAAATTTGAAGTCCTATAAATAAATTTAATTCTCCCATAATGCTTATTTGAAATTGTTTTTTCATATTTTCTAAAAAATCATTACAATGATTTTTATTTATTGATACAAAAATAACATCATCACCATATATTTGAACTAATAATAAATTATAACAAACTATTTTCTTAAAAAGGGTTGGGTTCTCCAAATCATCAGTAAAGAAAATTTCAAAATAAGTTAATTTAATCGTTAGTCCCAAGATCTAGGTTCTTGTTTAAGGCCACAAAGAGCGTTATTAAGTTTAAAAATAGAATCTACTTTTTGAGATTTTTTAAAACAAGGAGGTTTCTAAACATAAACTACCTCCATTAAATTTCCATTTTAAAAGGTAGATTTTACATCCATATAATATAATTTAAAATTCATATGAGATGCATTGGCCAAAATAATTCTAATTTCTTCTAGCCTAGCTATAGGAGAAAAGGTTTTAGCATAATCTATACCTTCTTCATGATTATACCCTTTGGCTACTATTCATTCTTTTTTTGTATTTTAATACCTTGATCATATTGTTTATTCCTAAAGACCAATTTAGTTATTATAACTAGATTATTTTTTAGTCATTCCTATTATTTCTATACTTTGTTTCTATTAAACTAATTTATCACTTCTTGCATTGTTAACATCTAACTTTCATCTTCTAATGCTTTTTCAAAAGACATATGTTCAAGATGAGATAGAAAAAATAAAAAATTCCACTATGTTTCCCAAACATCTTCTAGTTTTTATTCCTATGTCAAGATCTCCTATAAAATTCTCTAAGGGGTGATTCTTTAGGATTACAAACATTTTAGGAAGATCACTTTTTGGATCATCAGTATTTGGTTCTTCTGAAGTGGACTGAATTTTATTTATATTTTCGAATACATTTTTCATGTAATCAAGTCTCATGTTGTTAAGAGAATCACCAGCTTCATCTGCTTGATCATTCCCCTTATTAAAAAGGAATGTTTCAACAAATATCAAATGAAATAATTCATTCACAATCCATGACATTTTATCAAATATTCAAAATGCTTTATATGTTTCATAATATCCTAACTATACTCATTCATCATCTTTTGGATCAAACATTCCAAGATTATCTTTGGTGTTCAATATATATACCTTGCATCTAAAAACCTTAAAGTACTTTACCTTAGCCTTTTTGTTATTCCAAATTTCATAAGAAGAATTTTTTAAAATAGTTAGAATTAAAAATATATTAATACTATTGTATGTTATGCATATAACTTATGGAAAATATTAGGTTGGAAGACTATATTAATTTAGCATAGTTCTGGCCATTTCTAGAATAACTATATTCCTTCTTTCAGCAATTAAATTTTGTTGATGTGTTCTTATGGTAGAGAAGGTGTTATTAATACTCATATTTGGCAAAAAATAATTAAACTCATGATTCTCAAAATCTCCACCATGATCACTTATTAGTGGAATTATCTTAAAACCTTTTTCATTTTCAAAACTTTTACAAAAAAGTTAAAAACTAGAAAAATATTAATTTTTCAGTTTTAGAAAATATACCCAAGAAAATATAGAATAATCATTAACTAAAACATATGCATATAATTTACCATCAAAAATTCTATTCTTGATGGTGCAAAAAATACATATGAATATTTTCTAGGGGATTTGAAGAAGCATTTTTGTTCACTAATTTGAAGGAAGAGTTGTGTTGCTTTCCAATCTGACTTGCATCACAGAATCCACCACTATCAAATTTTAGACTAGGTAAATATGAAACTAATTGTTTCTTAGGTAAATTATGTGTTGAAAAAATATTACAATGACCATGTATTCTTTTCCAAATCCATGACCCATTTTCATTAGTGGTTAAATAGTTCACTTTTAGTTTACACAATAAATTTAAATCCAATGTGTACACATTATCTATTCAAGGAGCTCTAAAATTAAAAAAATTATCTTTAAAAATAGAGTACAAAATATTAGAAAGATAAAAACAGTATTCATCATCATAAAGTTGAGAGATAATTGTCATATTGTTCTTTAGTCCTAGTACAAAGAGCACTTTACTATTTGAGAAAGTATCTGGATCTCCAACTGTTCCATGTCCAATAATTTTTACTTTTTCATTTTCATGGAATGTTAGTAGGCATCCATTTATTTTATTTCGAGTATAGAAATTTCAGGAATTTCCACACATAAGTATTGAACAGCCATTTTCCATATACCATATATCTTTTTCTCTTCAGATTCATGTTACCTACAAGGACTAATTAATGAAACAAAATTTTGGTACTAAAATCTTTTTTGTGCCCAGCAGTGTTAACTATCAATGATTTAAGAATTCAAATAGATTTATTTTGAGAAACATAGTTATAATTAAAACTAGATAAAGCTTTTCAATAATGGGGGTGCTTAATACCACATAATTTTAGTTTTCTTAAATATCAGTAATTAGCATAATGTCTACTAATACCACAATAAAAACATTTAATAGTATACATTCCTTTACTGTAAGAACTTGAAACTAAATAGTTTTTGAAGAGTTTGGGGTTTCACCCTTACTGGCAATACCAATGTTTCCCCTTTTAATTACATTTTTACTAAGAATTTAATTTAAAATATTTTCTCCTTTTAAAATACCAGAGCATTACTTTTATAAGTTTATACTTCATCCTGTAGTTTTTTAATCTTATTTTCTTTGTCAATATGATTTGTAGTTGATGAACTATATTTATCTACTAACTCTTGATGTTGTTTAATAAAAGTATCAAGTTATCCTAAAATATCATTATGAAAATTATTTTATGATTTGTGTTTCTTTAATAGGGAGTCAAATATTTCTTCTATCACAGAACAGTCGGTATCCATTTTTTATTTGAGTAATTTAAATCAAAATAAGATGAATAGTAGGCATGTCCCTTCTCTTCATCAGCCATAAAGCACATATTAGCTTTGAAAATAGATTATTCCTTCTCTGAATTAGATATTAATGAGCTGTTGGAGTGTTTTGAAACACTCCAACCAGCCTTCATAGCTCTTTCATCTTTTATCTCATAATTAGAATTCTTCTGATATTTCTTTTCATTCTTTATCTTCCATCCATTAAATTGAGGACAATCAGGTCTTATATGACCCAATATTTTTCATTAATAACATTATACTTCTAATGAGTATTTCTCATTCTTTTTTAAGGTTCATCTAAACCATTTCTTCATACCATAAAATTTATTGAATTTTCTTGCTAATTGAGCCATCTCAATTTCTGAATCAGATGAGTCTAAATTTATTTCTTCTTGTTTCATTTTTATGCTCTACATTTTGGATGTAACATTAAATGAATTGTTATCCTTTTTACAATGAAATTATCAACTTAATCTTTATATTTAATTTCATCCTCATACGTCATCGAAGATCCAATCAATTCCCTCGTTTTGAAATTCTTGGCCGGTGCTGGTTGACGAATTGTAGCTGAAATTCCAATCCATTTTACATGTAGAACTCTATGAACATTAGAACCATGATTAGATTTGATGATAGGCTCCCATAATGATGTTTTATTATTAAAAATTTCTATTAACCTTCCATTCATCTGTGAGATTCTCTCTCCAACAATCATTCTAAAAGTATCAAAATTGGATTTCATTTTAGAATATCTTATTTTTCTGACATTATTAGTACCTTCATAGGATACTACAATTTTCTGAAACATTTCATTGGTTGTTGGGAATTATGATACAGAGTTAAATTTATCTGGTCCAAGACCACAAATAATAGCAATCCTTAATTTTGAATTCATTTGATACTCAACTTCTGTATTAGTAAACCATGTTTTGGGTTTTTTAGGAATTGTGTAAGGACTACAATCATTGATTATACTCTAAATCCAAGATTTTTTATATAGATAATATTTTGAGACTTCTAACATCCATAATTATCACCATTGAAATATGGAGCACGATGAATTGATATTATTTCCACAATATTCTCTATTTCCATCACTAATATAGATCGTAGAACTTTAGAGTATCATATATCTGATGAAAATATCAACCTCTGATACCAAGTATTAGGTCAGAAAGACAATAGTGATAACACGAGAGGGGGTGAATTGGGTTCTTTTAAAAATTACACAATTCTGTCGATTCACATCAATAGTAGATAGAGGTGGCGGCGTTTTTGTATGATAGTATATGTAGTGGATATGAACATAGAACCAAGACAATAAATTTATAGTGGTATGGGGTAGGACGATCTCCTAGTCTACTCCACCAATCACCTTCTCAGTGGGCTTGGTTAATTTCACATGTAATCTCCTCGTATCATTAGACTGATCCAAAATCTGAGTGTAGGGAGTTGTAACCCTAACAAATAAAGTCTTATAAAATAGATCCTTGTTGTTCTTTTACAGGGAACAGATAAAACCAAATTATAGTGTGAGAATTTGACACTCCACCGTGGATGAATATGAGAAGTCGAAACTTAAGATACATAAAATATTGTTTGTTGAGAAATAGCTTTAGCTGACAGCTGCAACATCACACAACTGTTAAAAGAATGATATTTGACTTTAGAAGAGCATAAAGCTTGAAATATATTTTTAAAGATATGATTACATTAGAGATATTCAATTTTATGATAAAAATTTAGAGAATCACACTTCCAGAATTAAACATGTATATATCCAAAATGTTGTCCTTTGTTTACGAGATTCTTGATCACTATAATACTGTAAACAATTTTAACAGGAATAATTCAACGAATAATATTTTCACAGATATATTAAATGTATTCATAGATCCGATAGTTTTTTAGATGATACTCAGAGAGATATATAATGATAAATCTCTATCATGGTTTCATATCGCCAAAAGATTCCTTATAAAATGAGTGAATTCAAATTCAAAAAATACCGCTCAGAGTAGTCATTACTTCCCTTATGAATAGGATGGAAAATATCAACTTTCAACTGCTCTTAAAATAATTTAAGATGAGTTTTTAATCAGTCTAAATTGTGCTTTTAGACCGATACGTCATTCCACAAGGATTGTTTCAAAAATCCTTGATAAAGATGTAGATTCAAATTTCGGACGTTGAAAAGTCAAACATAAGGTTCTTCAAAAAACAACAAAACCACAAATATAGGGTTCAACTTCATAATGTAGCATTGATGATCCATATGTTTATCCAGATCAATATATATTACTAAATGTAACATTGTTTATCCATACCTTCACTTTTCCAAAATGTGAGGTTCAAAATGTATGGTTGACTACAAAAGTAAGGTTGATTATCCATACATTTGTAATGTTCCATACTTACCTAGGGTTCTTTAACCATAATTTGTCTCTCTGCTAAATGTAAGGTTCTTATCCAAATGTAATGTTCCTTAACCATACGTTTCTTCAAACCTAAGGTTGATTAAACAAATGCATTGATTCATCGACATAAACATAAGGTTATTCCATACATTACATTCTTCGATGTATTGAATGGATATAACTTCCATTAACCAACATACAGTTAACAGGGTTTTTAGAATATTCTTAAGTGCATCTTGAACACCTTAATGAATATTTATCACAAATAAACAGTTGAATATTATTTCAAGATAAGAATATGAAATTCCTTAAATACACTAAAAATAAAATAATTAGTAGAACAATCAAGGGAATTTTTGAGCTTCAAAATCAATAATATTTATAGATTATTGTTGAGACAATACATGCCCAACAATAAACCTAAACATTTTTCTAGACAATCTCATAAGATATTACATGGATAATTCACATTCACTTTATTAACCATTAGGATGTATTTAAATGTCATTGGGATAAAGAACCTACTAATAATGAGACAATGGATAACCATGGTAAAACTGAAGGGGTTATAGGTTTTTCAAAACTATTTCACAGTTTAAATGAACATATCATTGGTTTAAATGAAGATGTCCTTGTAGAATATCAAAGGATTGATTTTTCATATTCATGTGATCATTTACTCAAATTTTATTGGACATTCTCATAATCTTTCTTATAGTATTTGGATAGAAACTAGATCATGTAAATGAATCTATCAAATGTATTTACCTAAGGACTCCTAAAGATCCATATTTTGTTTAAATAGATTCATAGTCTTGCAAATGATACTAAGCTGAAACTTTTATTAGAAATTATATCTTATATTTTCTCTATATCAAGGTTCAATTATCCATTATCCATATTAATAAATATTTAAAATTGTGACGTTTCAATTTATTTAATGTGGGAAATTTAACTCGTCGAGATTTTCGAATATATATTTTTACCTAAATTAATACTAGGTTCGATAGGTTATATTACATGTTACACCGAACTAATACAAAACCATGATATATTCATTGAGTAAGAAACATATAAATTAGAAATAACATTTATTAAAAATATATTAATCAATAATGTATAAATAAAGGTAACCATATTACAAAATTAATTAATAAATTATATGAAATGGTGCTCTATAGTGGTAGTACTCCTTATTAGTCTCATTTGTCTTATCATGGGAAGGGGGTAGCTTCTCTAGTGCTTTCCCTAGACCAAGCCCAAAAATAAAATTAATAAATAACTAGAGAAATGATATGTGAAATAAATTGATGCGAATGTAAATTTCCCCAAGATCAAGGAGAGCATAATAAATACCCGTGAGTGCCATAAAACCTTATCTTACGCATTGTTCTTATGTGGATAACTTGAGTGGTTTTGTTAATAGAAATTAAAATGATATAAAATTATTAATATATCTTTTGTTACAAATTATTAATATATCATATATAATTTATAATTTTAACATTTTTAATTTTATTGACAAAGAATGTTCATTTTTGATACTAATGTATTAATAAAATTTAATTAATATATCCAAATAAAAAATAAGAACATTTTATGATAAAGATTTATTTTTCATTATTTTTTATGTGATTTATTTTAATTAACTACATACATTATAGATGGAATTTATTGTTGATTTGAATAATATATTTTCACTAAGATAATTGTTAATAGAAAGGAATAACATTAAGAATAGTTAATATTTAAAAAAATAATTTTTTTAATAAAAATTGTTTTCATTGTAATTTTATCTTATTAAATAAATGTTAAATTTTAAAAATTATCAATTATAATTTTTCAAAAATAACATAATATTTTAAGTATAATAATATTATTTTCTTATGATGATTTTATGATTCTTTTCTAAAATAAATGATTATAAGGTGAATTGTGAAAAAATAACTAATTTGCTAATACATTCACCTTTATGACATTATTGTAATACGACTATGACTTAATTTTTTGTAAATTCGTTTATTATGATGTTCATATATTAATTAATCATATTAATTATATTAATTAACTTAACAACTACTCTGTTGAATATATATAACCCATGTTTAACATTTTGGAAACTGAAGTAATTTTTTACTCTAAAATCAATTTTTATTCTATCATATTAAAAATATTAGTTTTAATCACATGTAGAAATTAAGTATATGAAAATTAATGTCATATTATAGATCAAAATGTTAATATTATTTAATAATATAAATTACATTTGGGGGGGGGAATAAATGATTACCCGGAATAGTCTTGATGAACACGAAATGGTTAAAGGGTTATTTTCAACGAATTGTTTTATTAATTTTGTGTAATTAATATCTAAAAATTTAAATTTATCAGTGTTTTATAATGGATTTGAAATTATTTTTACTCATATATAAAAATATATGATCACTCATTTAATTTTAAATAAATTTCATATAATACTAAGAACACTTAACGATGAATATAATATTTGTCAATGAAAACATTTTTCAGTATAATAATTGATTTAATTTTAAAATTAATTTTCTATTATTTAGAAATTGAATTATATTACATGGATCTAATATTTAGGTTCATAATATCATAATTTGGTAATATTAGTTACCTTATAGTTTTAATAATATATAAATTACTTGAATAAAAACATGTCACCAATGAAAAAACAAAAAAAGTTAATCCTAAAAATAAAGTGTTAAAAGACCTATAAATACTATGAAAAATGTTTTAAATCGAATGATAGAGGCTTTATCAACTTTATATCAGCCCAAAATTCATTTTTTTCAAAATTTTGTACCCACTGAATCTGGAATAATTTAATTATATTATTGATAATATAATTGGTATTTACAAAAATGTCACTTTGTTTACTTATAAAAGGAGAAAACAGCCACCACACTAAAAAATTAAAACAGCTTCTTAAAAAAATCTAAAAGTCTCTAATAATCCCATTCCTCAATTCCTATAAGCCTTAGTATTTTCAAAGCACCATACTAAGGAGCCTTAATGTCTTAACAAAGGGAGAACATCCAAAAGGAGAGGTAATATTCCCAATAGAGCTCTTTTAATTATTTTATTATTCTAGCCACTAAAAGAAATTATATGCATGAAATTATGATAACATTGGTAATAATAATATTTTGAAATATATTTATAATAATTGAATAGAAATTTTTTTCTTCCTCCAAAAACATTTGAAAAACAAAAATGTCTTCATGCGTATGTTGAGACTACCCCTCAATGAATGATGTGTTTAATTTTTCATCACATCTATGAAATTTTGTTTAAAAGGGGTATTTACTAGATTATATATATATATATAATTATTAAAATACATAAATTATAAAGGTTTACATTCCTTCTTTTGGTTCAATAGAAAATAAATACATCGTCTGTGCATTCCTATAGAAAATCGCCTACCTAAAAGTGTAATTTTAATTTATTCATTGTATCCTTTTAACATGTATTAAAAAATATTTTAGTATGGTTACCCAATTTAATAAATTTAAATAATTTCATTATATTAATTTTATTATGATATTATGCTAAAATAATCCCTATCTTAACTATGCACACGATAAGATTGTAGCTTGTTGATTTTTAGGTTTGTTTAACCGCGATCACAGAAAATGATAAAAATTTACACCATTGATGTATATCGAAGACTAAATATCTTGATATTGGAAATTAATGACAAAATAATGTTCTTATGGTTTTGATAATCTTATATTAATTTTTTACTTGTTATTAATATATCAATCTTATTTGTCAAAAATCCTTAAAAAGCTTTCTTACTACAAATTATGTTTTCAGGAATTGCAAGTAAAATTCTTATAGAATGAAATTATAAAATTAATAATATTTAGAAAAATATATCAATATTGATATAATTATCTCATAATGATTAAAATTGAATCTATAAACATGAATCGACAAATTGATTCTGAAACTAGTACTAAACAAACAATCGATGCTAATAGAATTTGATGATGAAAATAATAAATAGATGACTTGTTTATTTATTGTGATTATTAATGGAGTTTATAAAAGGTTATTGGTATGAATAATTTTTTCAATAAGTTATTTATATATTTGTTTATACACAAGAGGATATATCAATTTCTTCTAAGGGGGAATAATGGTAAGTCTTTTTACATCACAGTTTTGGTTCATCAATATACGGCAAAAACACCTTTTTCATTTTATTGGTGTATAAATTTTCCATGGATTAATTTTTTCATGATATTTAAATTTGTATAGGTATTTACAATTCTATCTCATGTTTTACCTTTAATTGTGTTTCAATTATAATGATAGTGACTGTGTAAGGGTTGTTTGATAACCTAAACCCCCTTTGATTAATTTATATTGTTTTGTATTTACCTTCAAACATTTATTCATTCTTTAATACTCCCTAAGATTTTATATTTATCATTTTATTTATATTTTTAAAAATAAATTTTTAATTATATTCTTAATCCTCAATGAAGTTCCTCCCAACAAAAGTATGAAATTTTTAATAATAATTCTCATCCTTTCCAAGTAATCTCCTTACATTACATATTCCTAATTTCTAGACTGATAAATGTTTTTCATTATATTTGGAAACCCAAATATGTAATATCTCTTGTGATATGTAGATTTAAATTTTACTCATATCAAAAGGATTTTTTATTATCAAAATTTAGGATATGGGTTTTATTAATGGTAATTTTAACATTTTAAATGGGTTTTTTACTTTATTGATAATATGATTCATATTCCACTAAATATTTATTCTAAACAAATTTATATAAATTTAAAATATATATAATGGCATATATTTTTTTAAAATTATATATATTTATATGTTTTCACTACACCTTTTTGAAAATTAATCTTCAAAGTGACATTTTATTTTTTTTAGAATGATAATTTATTTTTAAAAAACTCATTTATAGATTCCCTTCAAAAGTTTTTTTGTATTAGTGTGATGGTGAGATCTTTTTTCACGTGTTTTTATGCAAATTATGTGGGTATATTTGTTTGATGTTTTTTTTGAACATATTTTTTATAGCTTTGTTACCCATTTGTTGTGTGAACATCATGCATGTATCATTGTACATAAGTTGTTGTGTGAACATGATGTGACAAGATTTTTTACAAGAATATTTTTTGAACATGATACTAATAGAATTGTTCAAATATGTTTTTGTGAACATAATGCAGATATATTTTTTCACATGTTTTTTTGTTGATTGTTTTGAAGATATCTTTGTTCATTTATTTTTGAATGAATGTGATGTAAGTATCATAGTTCATCGGGGTTTCTATGCATATGTTAGTGTTGTAGTTTTTTATTATGACGTGTTTCGATGATATTACATATTTATATTTTCCTATGATTATATCCCTTATATCATGTTTATTATCACATTCTCTTTTACTAGGGAATATATCTGTTCATTTCAGATTGCAAATCCTTTGAACAAGAATTGTAGATATTTTTTATTATTCCATTTCTTTTTAATAAGAGATTTTGACTATGCTATTTTTTTTGTAATTCTTATGATCCAATCCTTGATGACATGTCGGTGAGTTTTTCACTTACATAGAATCTGAGATAAACCCTTTATTATGTTTACATTCCACATGTTTTGATGATTTTTATAAACAAGTACAAGTCTCTAAGGGAGTCTATTGTAGTTCAATTATGTAGTAATGTTCCCAATTATTGTAAAATAAATTTCTTATACAGATTATCCTCAAAGGCATTAATCCATATGTTTTTTGGACTATTTTATTATTAGGATATTTAATATTTGAATTACGGAAATGATGGAAAATATTATTAGTAGCTTGGATAATGTAACTTGGTATCAAATATTATGTGTAAATTATTATTTTTAACACTGAAACTAGGAGTATAGGTTTTGGGTGCTTCTTTTGGTATCATAGTAAGGGTTAGTAAATTTTAGAGGACTAGTTTTATTATTTTGAGTATTAATTTAGTTATTTTTTGGGACAAAGATGAGATAACATTATTAAAAACATTAAGGATAAGCCTAACTACTTTCGACTACACACTAGTGGGATATGTTCTGGATAAATAAAATTCTCTTTGTAAACATTTATTAGAGATTTGAATATATTTGGGTTGGAAAACATCTAGATATATGACCATGAAAACTTAGGTGAAGCTGAAGGATTTATAGTTTGATAAAAAATATGTCATATTTTAACCTAAATTATCATGGGATGAAGTGAAGGTTTCATTTTAGATGATATATTATGATTTCATTTCCATATACATATGATAATTTACTCTCATTTTATTTGAAAATATCTTTACCTTATTGGTTTTAGTAATCATTTGCTGACTAGAAAATGAAAATGGATCTGTTAAAGCTATTTCTTAAAAAATCCTGGAGAATCACATTTGTGATAAATAGTTTCCTCATATTACCAAGGATAGAGAGGAGAAAATATCATCCTAAATTATATCGTTAGTATTTTTAATCATATGGATCACTTAACTATTTTGGTTTGTGAACAAATAAATAAATTTTGAGGATACAATTTATTAAATGGGGTATTATGTAACACCCTATGATTATAAAATACATATTTTTCTTAAATTAATGTCATGCCTGATTAATTTTCATATATGAAACACCAAAACAAATACAAATCAATGATATATTTTATTGGGTAAAAGTAGATATTAAAAATAACCACTATAACATTTTCGGGGAGTATAACAGTATACATAAAGATAACCATATTAAAACATCCATAAATATAGTATAAGAAACGGTGACTAGTTGTGGTATTCTTATTTATATGGATCATTTATCTGAGATTTAGAAGGAGTTAGATTCACTAGCATTTGACCCAGACCAAGACCAAGACAAACATGAACAAAAAAAAGAACTTAGAAATAGTATGCAAGATAAATTCAAGCTTTATGAAATTTCCCAAAGATCAATTCTAGAAGAATCACCACTTGTGACTTCCACCAGAGCATATCAAATGATTTGGTCTTAAGCGTAGATCATGAGGGGTTGTGTATGTAAAAATGAAAATAAAGTAAATATGTAATTATCTTTTTAATAAATTACTGACATACCACATATATATTATACATTTAACACGCTATATTTAAAATAAAAATAACATTCATTATTAATATAAATACATTACCAAAATTGAACTAATAAAGCTAAATAGAAAATAAGAGTGTTTTATGCTAAAATTTTTCATTTTAAAACAGTATTTTAATATGAATTATTTTTGGGAAATATATATGTTGTAGGTAAAATATATTTTTTATATGGATACAAATTCATTAAAAATATAATTAGTAATTAAATGTAAATAATAATTTGAATGGTTAATATTATAAAAATGTTTTTATCCAGGGAAAACTGTTTTTATTGTAACATTATATTTTTATTTGAAATTTAAATTCAGAAAAAATTTGATTTTAAATTTGAATATATAAATTTCATTTTAAATATAAGAATAATAATATTATCTCGTAGCATTTTGTTTTATATTTTTAAAAAATAATGGATTTTTATGAGATGAGTGAAAAATATGAATTTTGATAATACCGTCACTTTTAAGACATTATCATAATACAGTAATGACTTAAAAGATTTTGAAATAAGTTTTTTATATTGAAAATATTTTAATAAAGGAAAATAAATCATTTAAAATATTACATTGAATTTATAAAATCCATATTTAACATTTTGAAAACAAAAGTAATATTATACAGTAGAAACTGTTTTTATTCACATATATAATTATCACTTATATAAATTAAATATAAAAACTATATTTTTTATTTTAGATAAAAAATTTCATATTTTTAAAAATGATAAATTTCATTTTTAGGAATAAAATTATTATTACTAATATTAAAGGAAATGACCTTGATAATGGTGAAGGGTTTTTTTCATAGAATTTTTTATTAATGTTTTTTATTTTTTATTTAATATCATAACTCGATATATTTATATAATTAATTTTATATACTTTTCACACATATAAGAAAATATATTATCGCTCATTTAATTGGTAATTAATGTTATATATCATTAAGAATACATAATGGTGAAAATGATATATTTCAACAAAAAAGTTTTTCTATATAATAAATAATTTAATTTAAAAGTTATTTTGAAATAATTTTGAAAGTTAATTATATTATAAGGATATTAAATGAATATTTATAAAATCTAAATTTTGTAACAGGTGTAACATTATTTAAAAAATATATAATTTTCTTTGGTAAAACTTGGTTACCAAGGAAATAAGTGATATAATGTAACAATATAGTGGTAAAATACTTGAATTTTTTAGACACGTTTTGAAATAAATATTAGATGAATTATTGACCTTATATGACCCAAAAATTCATTATTTTCCACTTTATACCATTTATCCATGAGAAGTGCCTGTCATCCATGAAAAAATAAAAGGGTATTTATAAAAAGGGAATTTTCATCACTCATAAAAAGAGATCACTTGCACCGTATTTATCTACAAATTTTAAAACCTTATATAGAAAAAAACAATTCACTAGTATCTTATCAATTTTCTCTCAACGCCTTAAATACATTGGCCTTTTCAAAATACCTTCCCAAGGAATCATAAAGAGTAACCCAATAGAGAATCTCCAATGGGGGAGGTAATGTTCCCAACAGTTATTTTTAATAATTTTTATCCTACAGCCTTGAAAACCTATAATATCATAGAAATTATGATAAAATAAATATTAATTATATTCTTACTTGTTACTATACTAATTTAGAGCCACTGTTTTACATTCCAACAAAACCATTCAAAAAATGACAGTGTTTCCATACATACATGCTAACTACCATTTCTAGGAAAGACGTGTTTTTTTTTCGAATCCACTTTGAATGGTATGTAAAAAGTGGGTTTTTAATATATTAAAATGATATTTATAAAATTATTATTATTATTATGATATTATAAACCATTAACTACTTTCATTACATTTAAAAAAAGTTAATATGTCGCCCGTGTATATGTATGGACTACCGCCTCCCAGAAAGTTTCATTTTACATTTTCCTGTATATTATTTTAGTATACATAAAAATTTCTTAAAATATCATTCAAAAGATTAATAAAATACCACTAATTTTAAAATACATATTTTATAATGATATTATTCGAAAAAAATCATTTTATTAACCATACACACCCACATAATATAGCTTGTTATTATTTTTGTCTTTTTAACCACCTACATAATACACATTAAATTTCAATAATTGATGAAAATGGAAAATATATAATGGTATTATTGGAAATTAATGATCAAATATTTTTAATTTTATGGTTATATAATCATTATATAAATTTTAAAATTATTAAAAATATATCAGCTTTGTTAGTAACAAATTACCAAAAATAAGCTTCTACGTGATTCTATTTTCATGAATTAATACTTATAATAGAATGAAATTAAAACATTATAAATAATTATGAAAAAACTATTTCACTACCTTTAATTATCTCGTAATGATGCTGTTTTAATATATTCTCAATAATCGACTCATCCATTAAGAAACTGTTACTAAACAAACAATGAAAGCTAATAACATCCAATGACAAAAAAAATTAAATGACTATTAATTTTATAATAATTTATTATAAATGAAGTTTATAATCCATTGTACGTATGAAAAATTCCATAAATAGGTTACTAAGATAGTTACTTTTTTATAATTGATGATCGATAACTCTCAATAATGGTGAATTAAAATGTAAGTGTTTTTACATCTCAATTTTTCTTCAGGGAGATATGATGAATAATCACCAAATTCTTTCTTTTTATATGGTATATATATTTACCATAGATTTATATTATCATATATTTTTATAAAATATCATTTATTTTCACATCCATCATATGTTCTTCCCTTCATGTGATTTTAAATTAGGAATATAATGATGATATAAGGGTATATGTTAACCAAATCCCCAATTCATTTAATTATAATGTGTCATCATGAAATTCATAAACTTATGGTTAGTTTGATCATTTTTAATACTTTATATATCAATTCTTCATCTTATTTGGGTAAAAGGTCACTTTTTATTTAAATATTTTTACCTGATGAATTTCCTCCCGATAAAAGTATGATAGTGTTAAGAATAATTCTCATCCTTCACCCATAAGATCTTCATCTTCCATATCTATGTTTTATATTATCTCTAACATAGTTCATTATATTTAGAAACAAAATTATTTTATAACTATTATTATAATCAAATTCCCATTTCCCTCTTTTTAAAATAATGTTTTATTGTCCCTTTTTATGTTGTGGGTTTCAATAATGTCATTTTTTAAATATTAAAAATGTTTTTACATTCATGATCATATGTTTTATCTTCTACTCCACATTTACTATAAAACCTATTAAATTCTTTTCAAAGATCCATTATTGAATATCCATTTGAAAATTAATTTTTTTAGAAGTTTTCAATTAGTTTGTTTGGAGATAGATTTTGAATTTTAACCATTACAACATCTTATATGGGTATGGTAAAAACATTTTCTAGAAACCCTATTATGGTTTTTCTATCCTTATGAAAATTATAGTTTATTATGATTCCTATCCTTGTCTTATTATTTTTTGAAAAATAATTATTACTATTTATTATTTTTAAAATAAAAATAAATATTGGTATATGTTTCAAAAGAAAAACTTTAATTATTGGAAGGGATTATTTATTTTAAAATAGATTTTAAAGGCCTGTGTTTTTAAGATTAAATTCATTGGTTTTTATATTTAATGTAAATGAAATTTATTGAAAACATATTTTTAATAATTTTCTTTTCTGAAATTAAATTTTTTAATTTCAAACATTTTTTATTAGGATCATTATATTTACTTTAAATAAATTTTTAAGGAGTTTTGTAGCCCTTAAAAATAGTATATCATATTATTTCTCAAGTGATTTGGTAATGATCTCGAAAAGTTATTTTTCAAATATTAAAATAACCTTAATGTTCCTTATTTTAAATTTGGGAAATATTTAATCCACCATCCATATTATTTTTCATTATGGATTATATATTTTCGAGGAATGTTTTTCATGAAGCTCGACCATTTTCCATGATGTCTTTCATATTAATTTTTTCATTTTCTAATGACACAAATAATTACAGATGATTATTATAATGATTTCTGGGATCCAATATTACCCTTTAATGAATTGGTTATGAATTCTTACCACCTTTTCTGATGAAATGTTTTGTGAATATAATGTGGGTTTGTTTTTTTCATAATTTTGTTGAGTGAAATTTATGTAAGTACCTTTGTTCAATGATTTTTATAGAGAATGTAATGTTGAAGTATTTGTTCATAGATTTTAATGTTAACATTATGAATGAATACTTTTTTACATGTTTCTTGTTTGAATGTGATGTAAGTATCATTATTCAAAAGATTAGTCCTGAATGTTTTAAAACTATTTTCTGTTCACAATTTTATTTTGTAAATAGGATGTGGGTATCTTGGTTCAAAATTTGTCTATGTAAACATTATGTAAGTTGTTTTATAAAATGTTTCATTGTGATTGTGATTTTGATAGATTTTTTTCTCAAGTATTTCGTGAGAATTTAATGTAGGTATATTTGATTAAAAGATGTTTTAAAAAGGTGATGTGAGTTTCTTTTTTCACAATCTTGATGTGTGGATGTAATGTGGGTAGATTGTTTCATAATTGTTTTATGTGATTATGTTATAAGTAGCACTGTTAAAATGTTTTTGTGTGAATGTGATGCAGGTATCGTTATTCACAATATTTTTTGTGAAATTGAAGCCTATATATTGGTTCACAATATTTCATATGCTTATTTTTTCCATAATTTTGTATTATTCCATGTTTCAATGAAATTTAATATTTCTATATAATTATGATTAAGTTCCTTGGATCATGTTTATTTCCTTGAAAACTATTATCGATGTATACAATTGTTCATTTGATATTACATGTCCTTCTATCATGATGTATCAACAAATATTAATTTTTCATGTAATTTTAAATGTTATATTCCTCCCCTCTAATTATTTACAATATGATTATGTTTTAACACATGATGACATGTGGAATTGTTTTTCCCTTAATAAATGTTTCAACCCACACCATTATTCTGTTTCCATTATCATGGTTCTGAATAAGTGTTTATCCTTTGAGTAGTCTATTGTGGTTCAATTATGTTTAAATATTCCAATGTATCTTGAAATAAGTTTCCAATGTAGAGAATACTAAAAGACACTAAACCTATTGTTATTGGGACTGTATGATTGTTATAACATTTACTATTTATCTTATGGAAATGATGTGAAATAAATTTATTATTGGCTTGGATCATCTCCCTCGGTATCAAATCCTAAGTGGGAATTATGTTTTTTATTATGAGAAGTAGTTGTGCAGGGATTGGTCGAGTTAAGGTGATCATGTTTTTTTGTAGAAGTGTGGTTTCAGATGGATCCTTTTATAAGTGAGAGGGGTGGATCTTTTGTAAATATTCTTAATCACAAAATATATTAAATGTAATTTTCAAATAATGTGGAACCAAATTATTAAAAATTAGAAGATATGATAAGGGTGGTGGAGAATCCAGTCAACCAATAAATTAGGGAAATGTTTTATATGATATTTGAAGTTAATACCTTAGTTTAAACTTATGCTTTTTACATTTATCATGGTCAAAACGATTACGACCCATAATTTAAATACATTGTTATTACTTCATAATTGAAGCACACTTGTTACAACATATAACAAAACTAGGAAAGGACCGTATAGGTATAGTGTCTGTGGAAACTGGGAAACATAAACAACTGGATCATAAAGCATCTACATTATCTCCCATTTATTTCATCATATATAGAGTCCCTTTTGGAATATCTATATTAATAACCTTCTTCCTGGCCTGGGGAAAGAAAACATACAAAAGGCTGAGCTCAGATTCTCAGTAAGGGTAAACAAAAGAAATATCAATCACATCATATTCATAAGAACCTAACATTTTGGAAATCTTAACCTGCAAAAGAGATCATAATTTCTTAACATGGGATAAATCATAGTAGTGAAATGTAATCCCAATAATCATAACTTAAAACATCAAACTTTTTGGCATTCACACATAATCATAGAGAATCATTTCTTAGTAGTCAATACTCATTTACAAGACTATCTTAGCGGACAAAGTCCATTTCTAAACCGAGTTCACTACTCGTTTTAGTCCTGTTTCCCTGAACCGGTATAACCTTCCATTCCATCCATGTCTATCTCATGAGATATAAATCTTTACCCAATGAATTGGAGGGAGATATAGGTCCCACCCATCTCATAATCATACCATTCTTATGTGTTCCACAAAATCATAAATCATACATCATTGCATAACCCATGTAATAAAAATGGGATTCTTAAACATCATGACATCAAAATACAATTCATATAGGAAAAATAATTCCATCACAAAATAATCAAATCAATGTAATAATAGGGATAGAA
Source organism: Viscum album (assembly GCA_963277665.1). NCBI lineage: Eukaryota > Viridiplantae > Streptophyta > Magnoliopsida > Santalales > Viscaceae > Viscum > Viscum album. The sequence continues at coordinate 72,901,093 of OY728163.1, read as the reverse complement.
ACAGACCCCTATATTATCTTAGATGGAAAATGGTTTTGATAAAACATTTGAAATGAATTCTTGAGGAAAATATTCTTTCTTCTTCAAAATCGATTTCTTTTCACAAAACATCATGAAATTTTAAAATAAGGAGATTTTGATGAAAATAGTCATGAAATATTTTGGAGGAAGATTCATGAAAATAAGTCTTTATAAAACCATAAAAATCCTTTCATGCCATATACGTTAAAAAACATTCTTCTCGTACTTTTTCCGGAAAACTAAAAACGTACCTTGTACGAAAAACGACAAAAGATTCCTTTCATATCTTTTATTAAAAACTCACAAATGGGTAAAATTGGATATAAAAAATTTTAGGAGGATATAAATAATAATAAATGTTGAGGAAACATTTATGTGGATGATAAATATTCCCCAGTAAATTCTGAAGTATAAACAATCTCGGATAAAAATTGAGATTGCGAGATTGTCCCTTACCTTATGTCTAATTCACATTGTAAGTGTCCGAAACTCCTGTATAATGATTTAAATAATTTCATTGACTTATTCCATAATCATAATTATTTTCATTATATCATATATGGTCATATTCTTAGCTTCTAATTAGTAATATTTCATTGCTACTTGTTATTCGGGTGTTTATTGCTTTATGTTCGTATGTTTGTTTTGTTGAATAAATTCTTATTCCTCTTTTTAGGTTATTGACACCTCATTTCCAGAATGGTATTAGTGTAATATATATAATATTAATTAATTCAATTCATTTATATAATCATTATGTAATGAAGATCATGTAGATCAAGTCGCATCACATTGTGGAGATGGTATTCCATACGTACACACGAGCGATGATATCGTTCCCATGATCGTGGAATTGTATTGGAGTGTATGTATACTATTTCAGAATAAATACAAATTTATAATAATAATATATAGTTTTTTATTTGCACCATTATACCCATCCAAGTAAGGTGGTTGTGGAAACTAGATTACACTACGGCATGGAGACGGTATTCTGTACGTACGCACGCGTGGTGATTTCATTTTCCGTAGGATGGATAGATAGTGAAATATGGTTGTTTCATACTTATAAAAACATACAATCATATTATTGATACTAATTTTATTACTTCATAATTAAACAACAAAAGAAGAAGAAGTGGAAGAATAAATAAAGTATAAAGAATCGGTAACAGACATTACCTCTTCTTTGAAGCGCCTCCTTGAGACCACCTCTTAGGGCACCAAAATATGCCTTTGAAGAATACCAGTACCTCTACGATGTTTCAATGGAAGTGTAGAAGAGAATTAGGCATGGTTTGGCCGAGCTTTAAGGCTCAAAGTGGTGTGAGGAAGAGAGGGAAGAGGTTCCCTTTTACAAGGGAGGAGAGGGGCACCTTAGGAAAACATAAAATATTATTTTATTATAAAGTCATATTCGGTTTTTAATAGCTCCAACTTGATTTATTTCGAATATAAGGTGGGAATGGGTCGAAAGAATCTCATCCAATAGAATTTAGATATGTTTAGGGTTCTATTTTAAACTTATCATTTATATTTAACTTTATGTTAGATAATTTTAACTTTTACCGTGTCTTCTTGTTTTCTTACACTATATGGTTAATAAACTTACTATAACAAGCCAAACGAACCCCAAGTTGTTTATTATTAATATATATAACCTTATCTAAGTCATTTGGCCGATCCTTAGATTTTTAAGAAAAAAATAACAATTAATAATATAATATTTTTTTAAAATACTATTTTATGTCAAATTTGACACTATTTGGTAATTGATTTTTGTGGAAATAAAAATAGAATGATTAGTTCGAAAAAGGTTAATAAAATAAATACTAACTTGTCATATTAACATAGAAAATTATTGTAATTCATAAAAAGTCTCAAATTACATTTATTTGGGTATTTATAACATCAATTATGGCATTATTTCATTAATAAGATAATTACTGCATCATCATTGTGTCATAAATAAAATAAAGTATTTATTGTTTAAAAATTACAAATAGAATACCATTATGTAGGAAATATTTTTATATTTCTAATGAATATTTATAGTTGAATTTATATTTTGTCTAACCCTATATTAACAATGATTTAGTTATTAAACATTGATTTTAACTAATTTAACCGTTCTTTAAATAAATTAATAATAAATATCCTAATCTAATCCAAGTGGGACTAAATGGTCATAATTTATTCCTAAGGTTGTTTTGGGTAGAATTACACTTATCCAATATAATTAGGAAAAGTTTTAGGGTAATAATAATAACATTTTTACCCTTAATTACCCTATTTACTTTTAACTGTGGTTAAAAAAAGTAAAAAGTTACTATTCACCAAAAATTATTTTCATCTCATTGAACCACATCTTTTTCTTTGATATTAACTGTGTCTCTCGGATTTTCAAAATTCCACTCACCGAAGCGGTAAAATTAAGTTTTATGTAAATTTGCAAATTCTTCTAGGAGCTTGGTAAAAGACGGTGAAAAGTTTAATATATCTAAAATTATTATAAAATGACTCCAATGAATTCCTTTGAATGTATAAAGGTATTATGTATCAATTTTGACCTAAAATAAATTTATATAAAATAAATAATTATTTAAATAAAAATTTGGTTTTTAAATAGTAACCCAGTGTTTTCACTATTCATAAAAAATTGAATGTTTTCAGAAAAATACCAAAATATCACCCTAGGCTAATTTCGATATTCCGAATCCAAAAATGAAGTCCATTTTGAAAAATAAAATTTCAAAATGTAGGTATTACTGTTCATAACGGCTAGTTTAGTAATATTTTAATAGCATATCGTTGTTTAGTGAAACTCGGTATTGCGTACGACGCAAGCTATCGAGGAAGGTCACGATTTCGTGTAAAGAATGTCAAGCTAGTGTTGTCTGTAGTGAAAGATTCCTTTATATAACATAAAAAATGTTTCTCATAAAAGTCTCGGGTGTTACAAAAACTGTTATCGTGATAACTCATTTTAAGGACAAAAAACAAAACTGACCTTGTTTATATATTTTAAAATGATGATTAAATAAATGAAAACAAATTTATAAGATTCAATTTCTAAGAGTGGTAAAACGTAATTTTATTAAAATTTCACTTAGAATAAAAAATAGTTTTTTATAAAAAATCATTTTAAAGGATAAAAATGAATTTAAACTCAAGTTATATATAGATTTTATTATAGTGAATTATTGTATTATGATTTATCAAGCAACGTTTTTTACATTTAAAAAAATCCAAAACCAAATGAATCAGTGTGGATAATTAATTAATGTAAAAAGTAAAAAGTAGTATTTTATTAGAATAACATAAATATTATGTCTCAATAATTAAAACATATATTTATAAATTCATAATATAAAATGTAAATGACTTATTTTAATCCATAAATTAATTTTTGGTCATGAAAAATGATTCATACATTTTTTAATTTATGCTTCTATCATAATTATGTCATAATAGTTTTAGTAGTTATCAAAATTGTATTTCCCCTATTCATCTAAAAATAAACAATTTTATAAACATATTAAGAATAAACATACTTGTAATAAAATTTAAACTATAATATTAAGAATCGTTATTTTAACCTCATTTTTGAATAGATATATTTTTATTATACTATGAGATAATAAAATGTTCATTGTTCAATAGTTTAGGGAAGTAGAGTGTTTCTATTATTATAGAATCCTGTGTTTTATTGTCAAAAACCACCACCTTTAATAATACCACAATTAGGGGTGAAAGATAATGACCCCTGAGTCCCACCTCCTGTATGCCCAAGTTTGAATATAGCACCAAGGGTGTAAATATATCATGAAATGTGAAGATTTACCCTCTATAACAATATTGGATCAGAATATGGAATAAATCATCAAAAAAATCCAATTACATATTATAAAAGAATCCAAAACCATCCCATAATTCATGTTTAAATAAAACTGAAACAAATAAATGAATCCAAAGAAAATACCCAAGAGGAAAGCTAATGTAGTGACCAAAAAACAATCCAAGGTCTGAGATAGTAATGACCAACATGGTCAATGTAATCCTCCTATATACTAGAAAAGAGTTTATATATATATGGTGACCATACATGTATACTCAGTATGAAAACCAAATTCTCTCACAGACATGTAAAAATATCATACTAATGCACCTGTGAGCAGAGAGAAGGACCAACATCAACTAGATAGTCCAACTATCCATACCAACCATATAAAGGAACACTAGTGAAATAATTCAATCCTAGTAATATAATAAAACATGAATTATATCAATAAATAGTTCCCCACCCCGATTTCCTACTGATATGCTACTCTCGCACCTCAATGTTATATTTCATTGAGCTCCCATCTATTCAGTATACCACAACAACCACAAGAATTGTCATATATCATCACACCCATAGAGACCTATGGTCCTTGCACCATAAGAACAACCACATAACGCCTCTCCTAAAAACACATGAGCCTCCTACCCACAAGCACAATCACATCTCACCTAAAAACAATTGGGGTATAAAATCTCATATTTAAACACCTGGGATATAAAAACCACCATATAATTCACTAACATACCTCTGACAACCACACCCTATGATGTAACTTCCCCACCTAGAAGAGAGAGTTGGAATGAGTGGGTACCTAACCATCTGTCCTACACATTAGATATTAGAAAAAACACCCCCCCATTATGACAATATAGGTGTTGGCGCATAGTGCTCAACCTGGGTGGGGTGAGTATAAAAATAGAAATTAATATAAATATATTTATATATAGCCACATATATGCCCAAATTATGGGTTCACAACAAATAACTATCCAACTCAGAATATCCCCATTTTTAATACCACCTCTAACTGAATAGAACCACACAAACCACTACCAAATGTCCCATAATGAACCAATTCCTTTTAATCATCATGTTCTTTTAATTATTTATCAAGAATGACTTTTTACCACACATCCCGCCATTTATTTATTCTTCATCTATTTCTGACCCTTTAAACATAACAACTCGTATCATTTCAATCATTATTAAAGAATTAATCTATTCAATTGGTACCCATGCATCTAGAACAAACAAATCAAAAATCACAAGTACTCCACCATTCCCACTGTACCATCACTCTGCCACCCCATAAGCACAACCAATCAAAAATTACCTCCCTACCCCAAATTAACAACCATAACATCATCACCTCACCACACCAAAATCAAAGCCATCAAACCATCAAACCACTTATTAAGAATCCCGACCATCAATCCATCGCCTTGATGTCCCAAAGACGTGGAAAACAACCAACCCCCACTACAATACCCAACCACACATAAAAATCACATAAAATTTATTTTATAGATTTAAATTGTGTTTTTATCACATTTCACATTATTTTAGGGGTGTTATAATGGAAGCCAAAAACCTAAGGTAACCATTTTTTTACAAAATATAAGTGGTCATCCAATTTCAATTTTAGGGGGGTATCACATAATCACAAAAAAATAGTAGTAATAATACATCTCATCCAATAGGAGAAAATCACCTAACATGTATAATTTTCTATGGGGCATCATGCCTATACAATCACAATATCCCAAACTTATGAAATCCATAAAAGAATGCGAGTCATTCCTATTTACAATTTCAATTTCAATTTAACAAATTATTTATAATTGATTAAGACAACACGACCAAAATACATAGAAGACATAAAGAAAACCCCTCCTACATGATACACAATAACGGGAAATGAGGAAATCCCTACCTCAATGAACCCTTTCCAACTCACTAAGAATCCTAGGGAGAAGATGAAAATATGAAAAGCAACATCTTTATATGGGAAACTATTGATAAACCTACATCACATCAATGTATCATAAAAAATAAACAGATGCACACCCCAAAAAATGAACTATAGTGAACCCCTAGGAGAAGAATGGAAGAAAACCAATCAATAAAATGAGGAGATCATCCCATGGATTTTCAATGTGTATTAAATGGAACTATCATATCTGAGTTGGTGGAAGTGGGAAATAATATCCTTTCAGGGCACCTTGTCCCATTCTAAAATGAGAGAGAAGGGAGGAGGCCTAATGAAACAAAATTTAGTGAGAAGTGTTAAAAAATCACTTGGATCCCATCAGATACACATCGTTTAACCATTACATGGCATGTAATCCTTCGGTTTCCAAAAACATTCATATTTAGCCTAAAAATTCACAACCTATAAGGTTTTAACACCAAAATTTATTACATGTCATGAATCTCAACAAACAGACATTTACACTATTCATGTGATACCCCAAAGCCACATAAAATCATTGAACAACCCAGCTACACATTCCATCAACCACCATTACACATCATGTAATAATTTTACATGACATGTATTTCAATACACAGCTCCTCTGCATATCTATATTCCACAAAAAAATCCAAAAACCTCCTCCAAACACCTCCAACCACAAAAAACTAAAATGTATTGGACTATAAAAGTGAATAATATTACATCAAATACCACTAAAATGATTCATTCCCCTAAGAATGAAAAACCAGTCCCATAAAGAAAGGGTCTTGGAAAAACACCCAAGAGATACCTCTCATGGATCACTTCATACCTTAAATGCTAACACCATCCAAACACAAAAATCCAAACAACCACAAAACATCTTTCATAACATAACCACAACACTTCCACTTCTCCAAAACCATCCAACAACCATATAGCCCAAACCAATAATACCTATATCCATTAAACTAGACTTACCTAAACATAGAAATCATGGAATTCAATCATCCACGTCATGATACTATCCACTCTGGTTGGGACTCACTCACCCACATGGGTCTAATCGCATCGATGTAAATATGTATCAATGAGGAATCAGTTACACCCCATTTTATATGTCCAGACATTATGACACACCACACAATTGAAATCACATCAATGTAAAATAATGAATTTCATAAAATTTGGATTTAAACATCATATAAAAGATAAAAATAGAGAAATAAAAAATAAAAAACTCTAGATACAATGAAAAATTATTCATATATCACTCCAATATACTCTCCTCCAAGTGAAAATTCCCCAAAAAACTAAAACTAGTGGAATGGTCCGCCCATGAAGCACCTTCTCCTGGATATCCTGGATCTTTTCTGGCTGCTACACATATTTTTCATCATTCTCAATATCCGACTCTTCCCAGTCAATGAAATGGGATTCATCGTGAAGATATCAGGAAGGATGAAAGATATGGAAGATGTCGTGGATCCTCTCCAACTATTGTGGCAAAGCCAACTGATAATTCACCTCACAAAATTTCCCCAAAACTTTAACAGAAAAAACTAAATTTTTATGAATCTGACTCCCATAGACAATCCTTTACTACCATACGTCATGGGGAAACCTTCAAGAAAACTGCAACCTGAAAATCCAAGGGCCCCTACTACGATTGATATAAGACTTATTATACTGTTTCACTTTGTTAATCATCTCACAAACAAGATTAAACTTCTATATAGTTATATGTACCATATAAAAACCCTGAAGTCCTACCTCCCCAACCTCTATCCAGTAGAACAGAGAATAACACAACCTCACATACAAAGCCTCAAATGGATCCATGTCAATGGAAGAGTGACATGTTTTATAATATGAAATCATATCCATGGTAAAATGTCACACCCAATATAGACCAAAGTCCATGATTCATGTTTAGAACTAATCCTTTGACATATGGATGGTCCGCTTCATTTTTACATGCATCTGAGGGTGGAAATCAGTGATGATGCCTAACGGAGTGCCAAAAGAATGTTGTATTCCCCTCAATACTCTCATGATAAAACATGAATCTCCTTATTAGACATTTAACCTTATAACCCAAAGCAACCACACCACCTCATCAATATTCATATTAGTTAAATAATCCACTACACCTGACTCCTTGATAACTATGAAGTGGGACACCTTCATAAACTGATCCACCATCACCAAGTCAAATCAAAACATCCCTAAGCATCGGGTAACGATATGATAAAACACATCATGATTTCATCACATACCCACAAGGGAACATCCAAAGGCTACAAAAAAATTCCAAAAACACTATGCTCAGACTTTACCTATTGGTAAACCAAGCACTTTTCCACAAACTCTGCTACCACTCGTTTCATCTCAGGCCACCAAAAATGAAACCTCAACCAACAATACATCTTGGGAAATTCTATATACACTTCCAATGGTGAGATATAAAACACACAAAAGAATTAATCTTGCATCACTATAATATCAAATAACCTCCAAAAAACAACATCTAGTTCTAACAATCCTTTAACCAACACTCTGGAGAATCACTATGGGAAATATGATCGTGCATCACCTCTGCCTCTGAGTCTCCCCACATAGACTCTTCCACCTGTTGCATTATAGAATACAATACAGTCATTTAAGATAGGTAGACTCAACCACCATCTACTACTAAATCTATGTGAAGGTCTTCTGACTCCTCGATTTCTCTCCTTGAATCCCCAAAATCCCCAACAATATCCTTCCCCAACATCATTCTCAATGAATATTCCATAAAATTTTAATTTCTTGTGGTTTATGAGATCTCAAAAACCATAATAATAATAAAAATATATCAACCTCCACTTCCATATGTTTACATCAATATCATAAGATATGTTCATCAAACCCTTGTGATCTATGAAGACATAAAAGATCTCCCCAAGGGGGTAATGCAGCCAGAACATCAGTGGAAAAATAAACACCACTATCTCTATGTCATGGGGGTAATAGTTACACTCATGGAATGTAACATTATAGACCCATAAAATATCACTATCATATGATACATCAACACACATCCCAAAAACATTTGGTAAGAATCATAAAACACCCCAAACATCAAACCTTCCATAGGAAACCAAAGAACTAGATAACTAACTAACTTCCCCTTCATGTAACCGAGTTCAGTCTTGTACCAATCAATTCACACAAAATCCTAATCCTTCTAGGTCAATGTTGTCCCTAGGGTTGTAACTTGAGTGAAATTGGGGACATACCTCTGATAATAGCCTATGAGAGGAAGTAAAATTTTAACCTATTCCTTGTTCTTGGGTTCCACCCACGAAGAAACTTTCTAGACCTCTTAATGGATGACTACCAAACCTTTCTGGGAAACCACATGCCATAGGAAATGCACCTATCAGGTAAAAAACATATAAATTGAATAATTAACATAAGTCTAGTGGTGTTGAAGGACCCAAAAGATAGCTCTGATATGATCAACATGATCCACCTCTAGCATAACGTAGATCAATATATCATCGATGAATATGATGATGAACTGCTCTAGAGACTCCCAGACCAAAATTTTCATAATCCCCAAGAACACAACCAGTGTGTTCATAACACTAAAGTTCATGACTACAAACTTGATTTTCTCATTACTATATTTTATGGAATTATTCCAGATATCACTCTCATTAACCCTTAAGTAGTGATATTCAGATCACAGATCGATCATAGAAAACCCACTCACTGCTTTTAGTTGGAAAAAATGATCATGTATCTTTAAGTTGAGGTAGTGGTTCTTAATTTCACCTGATTAAACCTAAGATATTCTAAAAAAATACTCATATATCCATATTCCGTTTTAGAAAAATGCACTAGAGAACCCCATGGTGAATCTTTGGGCCAGATAAAACTGCATGGTTATAATCTAGACCATCCTACTAAACCACGACTGCCTAAGACACAAGTAGACGTTGAACAGGATCCATATCTACAAAAGGAAAAATTATTTCCTAATCCCATGTAGTGTTTAATTTAATTATGATTAATTTTAAAATCATTTTATTCATTTTAAAATTCCAAAAAAAACCAATTAAAATAATAAAATAATTCTTCTTAATGCATGTACCTATCCTGGGTCTCTGCCCTACAAATAGGTCAACCTCACTTGGAAGTAAAAAAGATCAGATCATGAGGTGGAAGAGAGGGGTATAAAAATCATTTCCTACCTGGTCTCTTGGGCTTATGTCATGTACCATGGTAAATTAGTACTCTTTCCATACCGACACATGAAATACTCATTATTACTAACTCTAAACTCTATCATATCTCTCAACCATAAATTTATGGTACCACTCAGTTAAGACCCTATTCCTCGAAAGATAACGCAATGATGGAAGAGTGATAATGACTCCAAAGACATGCCCCATGTATTCCTCAGTTTGGAGACTAAAAAAGGGTACAAAACATAATTTAATGGGAGGAATTATCCTTTATAATAATTTAAGGTTAGGAGATAGGATGTATCATCCACCAAAAACTCCATAAAATAATATTAAAGAAAAAAAAACAATGCCACAATGATTGTAAAAAAATAATGATGATAAAAGTCGCAAAATTAAATAACCAAAAGAAAATATAGAGTAGAGACTTAATTTTTATCCAACGTCTGAGCTAGTAATGTCCAACACAATCCATATAATCTTCTAAGATACCTAAAAATATTTTATATATATTCACTGAGAAAAAAATTATACTCACTAAGAAACCAATTTCACTTGTGCACATGTGAAAGATAATTCTAATGAACAAGTAAGAAAATTTTAGGCCCTAAAACACCTAAATATGTCAACATTCAATCATAAACTCACTAAGTCATGATCACTATATAACATAAGCCATTTAATATAATATAAAATGAATCTCATTGATAAAGGGTATTCACATTGCTTTCCCTCGGGTATGCCACTCTCACATGCCCAACATCGAACATCCTGGTTATCCCATCTATTTTTCATTCCACACCGCCAATATCCCAGTCACATCGCATGACACCCACAGGTCCTGTGCTCGTCGCCCCACAAGAACGACCACATCATGTATCTCGTAAAACACATGGGACACCTCCCCACAAGAACAGTAAGATCTTTCTTGAAAACACCTTGGCCATTTCAAATTTCCTTAAAAAAACCTAATCTATCACAACCAACATTTAATTTTCTAAAATAAATATGACCATTACGTCCTATGAAATTCCTAACTCACATGAGAGAGAGAGAGAGGGAAAGAGAGGGTACCCAGTCATCCACCCTTTTCACAAGATCTCAGTAAAAAATACCCCCTCATGAATATTTGGGTGTCAAAACATAGTGCTCAATATGGGTGGGGTGAATATAGAAATAAAAAGGAATATAAAAGTATATATATCAACACATATTCCAAAACTGTGGATAAAAAACCCACTAAAAATGATAACTACCCAAATTTTGATACCACCTCTAAATGCCGAACACCACATAATCCACAACAACAAGATACAACACTAACCAATTCCATTTAATCATCACATTCTTTTCATTATTAATCAAGAAAAACCTTTTAGCACACATCACATCATTTGATAATTCACCATCCATTTTCAACCCATTAACAATACCAACCCATGTCATTTAAATAATTATTAAACATGTCATTTATACCCTCACTACATAGGAATCTTGCACAAAGAGACCACACATCACAAGCTACTCAACATTCCAATCGTACCATAACCCCACCACCACACAAGAATCTCCAAACAATAACCACCTCACTGTTGAAAATCATTACCATCAAACCATCACCTCACTACCCCAAATGTATTACCATCAAACAATCACCGTGTTGTTCTAAAAGAATGACCAAAAACCCATTACCTCACCACCCCAAATGAACAACCAAACAACCATCATCCCCCAAATTCCCCAACCACAAATCAAACACACATCCATGCTATTTTACATATTTACAATTGTTATGTTATCACATTCCACATTATTTTAGGGGTGTTATCAGATAAGAAATAATCCTAGGGAAGCTATTTCGTTAACCGAATATAAGTGTTTATCCAGTTTCCATTTTATGGTGATATTATAATAATCACAAAAAATGCACTAGTTATAACACATATCATCCAATACAAAACAATTCCCCCAGCAACCACAATTTTTAGTAGGGCATCATGAGTATACCCTAACAATATAAAAAATATATCAAATCCATAAAATCTTGCGAATCATTTCCCTTTAACTTTCAATTTCAATTCCAAAAATTACTTATCTTTGATTTGTCAAAAAGAAACAATAAAATATAGATGAACAAAATAAAAAACCTCCCACATTATTCACAATATTGAGAAATAATGGGTTCCCTACTTAAAAAAGAAGATTTTCTAAATCACTGTGCGTCATAGGATGAAGAAGAAATGCCCGCAAACAACAACCATGCTTGGTAAACTACATATCAACCTACACCACATCAAAGGATCATTAAAATTAATCCCAACACAGACCCCATACTAAAACAACAACACCATAGTAAACCCACTAGAGAATAATAGAAGAAAACCATTCCAAAAAAGGGAGCAGAACCTACCATAGATTGAAAATGGATATTAGCTAGAACCAACAGATTGAAGTAGGAATAAGGGGGTTAAAATATCCTCCCAATGCACCTAGGGATGTTCCAAAATGATTGATAATCGAGGCATCCAAATTTAACCAAATATGGTTGAAGGGTTTGAAAATAACATAGAATCTACTAGTTACACATTGTGTTATAGTTAAATAGAGTGTAATCCTTGTGTTTCCTAACAATTTCACATTCACCAAAAAATCGATCCCCTAGAAGGTTTTAAGACCCAAATATATTACACATAATGAATAATACTTACACAATGTGTACCCTTTTCATTGATTACCTCTTAGATGCATATAAGTCTTGAACCACCTTGATATACAATCCATGAACCACCATTACATGTTGTGTAATATATTCTCACAACATGTATTTCTTGTATCATCTCAAATGTAGAAACAAATCCCACCAAAAACATCTATAACCTTCTCTGAGAAACTCAAAATATCCAAAAAAGAAATGTAATGGACTAATAAAGCACATCCCATCACATGTAAAGTTCCATTTTATATAATAATAATGTGAGGAACTCTAAAATATGATGATGTTATTTGAAATCAAGAAATTTATCACATATTTCATTATGGTTTCTTTTAAGGGTATACCTATAACCCATTTAGAGACTAATTTAGTTTTATTAATCTTAAACATGAATAACCTTAGTGGCTAGAGGGTATAGACACATGGAATTTAACCCCTTATGAATAATTATGTGGTGTTTTTAATGGTATGAAATGCCTCTAGGTCTGACAAATAAAATTTGAATACAGTTGACATGTGTAGCACTTTTTTGAAAACTTGTTTAATTCATGAATCATGGAAGATGAAAGGTATCCAAGCCTTATAATCTGGTGAGAGATCTTGGTTCTCATCTAATTTTCACCACATGTATAACCAAGGAGTTCCTTCATGATAGAGAGGGTCTCTTCTCATTCAATACACCTGATAAGGACCCAATCAATGCCTAATTGTAATGGTAATTTATGAGAGTTGGGCCATCACATATAATGAATTATACTACCTATAGATAAAAAAATTGTTTTTAATTGATCATTCAGAAGTTATAGACATTGAAGATACTGTACCATCTCAGAAATCTAGTTGGTTACCACATCAGTTGAAGAGGATGGGAGTACAATTTGAGATAATTTGGTTTCAACATCATTGATTTCATCCATGTAATTTTTAAATAATTGAAAAACCACCCTCCTATATATGATGTAGATGATTGCCTCATCCTGATCCAAATCAGTGAGAGCCTTATATAGATTATCCAGTACATTAGATCATGAATTTTTTGAATGTCGACTGAGAGATAAGACTAAATACAAGGTAAATTGAGTCATCTATTCTAGTGTATAATACATCAACATTACTAAATCATTTTTCTGGATAGAACAATCTCTCCTAATCTATTTTAAAACTAGATGTGATTTTCCATTTATATTCAATTAGTTTATTTCTATCTGTAATCCATCACCAATAATATAATGAGGGATTTCTATTCCACCTAATTATTTGTTCATCCTACTAATAAGATGAAATAATATATATAAAGTATTTTTTATTTAGAAAAAGAAAATACCCAAACTAAATTGATTAAGTATTTATTGTTCCATCAAATTTCCCTTTAGTCACCATTTATAACATGAAATTGATATAAAAGTATCAAATAATTACATCCAATCACACTAATAACCAAGTAAACATATGATGGCGAATAATGTATTTGAGTTGATCAATGTGGGAAATCCAGTGGACCTTATATTGTTTCAGATTTTGACACAACTTATACATTATAAATAATAGAGTAATGAAATTATTTTAAATGATTCTAGATGAAATCTAAAATGAAAATTTGATCAGGCATGGTACTAAACTAAATTTTCGTTTCTCTTATTACTTTTTATGCAAGGGAACAAAGACACATTTACAAAGTTACTACATAATATAAAAGTGGGGTTTTCTACAATATGTGGAATCATGACTGGATAGTGGGATACACATTTCTTAGGGTCTTCAAAATCATTTTGGTAATATTTTCCCCATTTTTTATAATATTCCTTTATTCATTAGTTTTGTGAGGGGAAACAATTTTCCAAAAATGATATCAACGAAGTGCCTAATATTGGTGATACACACTTAAATTACTATATAAATTTAGAGGATACAAGGAGAAGGAATTACATGTATCATCATGGTTTTATTGGGACCACTTCAATGCCAAAATGATGGACTATAAATCATAGAAACTTTTATAACATTACTCAAAAGAAAAATTAAATGTTTTGATCTTTTGTTTGTGTGACTATAGTTTGGAAAAATAAATCCTTTAACTTAGAAAAAAGATATTGATATTAGTAAAAATTAATAACTATATCACCCAATTAGTTTTATATGGTCTTAAAATGAGAGATTTGAAGATATTTTAGATTTCTCTTTGATAAATGGCTCGGTAATTATTTAGAACTAAGGGAATGTATTTATTGAGATATACAATTTAAGTAACCATACAGGTAGTGTCTTCTTAATTTTCAAGATCTATTCAATTATTTTAATAGATATAATTCAATTATATGAATGATAAGGCATGAGAACTACTGGATAAATCAATTTTTAATCCCATGTTTGGAAATGGATGTCATCCCAGGATAATGATTGTCCAAATCCTAAAGTAGATACATATTCTAATTTCCCCATTTTTTGTTAATGGGAAGTATTTTAGAAATATATTTGGTGTGTTAGACCTCCCGAATGAAATTTTACTTGATTAAGTTTTCTAAATTGGCTTCCAAATTTGATCATTGAGTTAGATCCATCCTTCTACTACCTATTTATAACAACACTGGTTAATAGGTAAACCTAGTTGTTGATTAACTATGTGAGGTTCTAGTCCTAAAATCATTCTATAATCCTATAAAAATAGAAGCTTATGTTTTTTTGAGAAAATAAATGTAATTATAATACTCTTTCGGTGTCTTCGAATCACTGAACAATGATTTTACAAGGTCATCTTCAGTACATAGATTTGCTCGCATGCATTCATCAACAGTGTTTGAAACACCTTCCTTAAAAATATTTGGGGAATATTTAATATATTATATTTTATAATCATTTATAGAGGAAGGTGTGATGTTTTAATTAGATTAAAGGGAAAATAAAGGGGTTTCATCTTATTATTTGGGGAAATATTCTTTTAAAAATGGAGGGAGTGGTTCAGACATGACATTCACCATGTTAATGGAGTTGAAGGTTCTGAACCCCATATGTATTCTTCTAATGATATATTTAAATTTTATTGGGAAATTTGGATGTTTTTAATGGAGATAAATCAAGACTACATTATGATAATGAAATTAAAAGTTATAATCACTGTGTATGGGTCTCACATAAACCTTTAATTCTACCAATATAGATGGAAAAAGTTTTCTATCCATTATAATAAAATAAAGTGGTTTGATAGTTTTTTCCTTTAGATGGAAGTGCATTGTAACTTAATAAATACAATTTTCTAACCTGAACATGATGGATAGGGAGTAAAAAAATTCTTTTAAATGTATTTCAATAGTTTTTGGGGATATATTCGAACCCGTTGAGGCTGTAATCTATGTTCCACCATCGAGTATATATTATTTTCATTCTCTTTCAATGTATCATGTATCAATATATTTGTATTAATAAAGATAAAATAGGGATTTTGAACTATACAATAAAAAAATCTAATAATTGTAGTATTTGAGATGTTGATGATTTGAGGAAGGTACAATAACATGAAAATGAATCTATGGAATTATTAATAATACATGGATGATGGTATATTGATGAACCACCAAGATCTTAGAATTAGACAAAAATTAGTATAAATGGTTCTTCAGTCTAATATACCACATGGGTTTCCCATCAATCTTATTGTACCATTGTATTTTAATGTCAAATGAATTTAGGTTAGCATCCTTATATCCTACACAGTGAATATTTTGGTCTAGAATGTGGTTTATTACCAAGACAGTATCCACCTTGGACTAGTTAATGATGAAATAATTTTGAATTCTAGACACTTATAGATACTTGTTCCCCCTGTATAGTAGCTTCCAAATAATTTCTAATAAATCAAATTACCATATTACTCTCAGTATGCCTAGTTTCATATTATTATGTTTTAGAGGTGGAAACTATCACATTGAGTTCGTAATGACATGATAGGTCCTCAATAAATTAATCCTAGTGTTCCATGGATATATGGAATGCATCTAGAATCAAAATCCAAAACAATAAAATTGAGATATTCTTGATGTTGTATATTGTTTTGTCAAAGGCCTATTTTTAATATAATGTGTATTCTCTTGGGCATGGGGACTTAAAGTCTAATTGGTCATGGTGGTGATGAACCCTTTCTTGGATCATAATTTTGGTGTATTTTGTTTTATGGTCGATGTTTAATTAATTTTTTTATATCACATGAATTACAAGGTGAGTATTTGTATAATAAATAATGAGTTTACTTCCTATCTGATAATCAATACTTAAATATAATAATTGTGTAATGATTCTAACAAGATCTGATCTTAGACTAGTGTTTCTTTGTGGATCTTTGAAGATCATTTCTCTTAGAATCTATCTTTTCTATGATTTCAATAGGGATGAAATCTAGAGTCAATGTTATATCATTGTTAAGTCTTCTCCATGATTTTTTTCTTGATAAACCCACTTTATAGTGACGTTTTTCATCAATATATTGGCTAGTAAGATAGAAATAAATGATATAGTTGTATTAAGGTTCTTTTTAAAAGGGTTATTCAATTTATTATGTGATGAAATTCCTCCCAATAATTGATGAGTAAAATCCCTGAGTGTTTTGACATGATTGGGTACCTATGGGGGTTACACTTCTTGTGATTTTATTTTTTAATAATGACTATGATGTGTTTTTTATGGTTTAATAAAAAAATATATAGTTTCAAGGGTTGAAGGGAGAGACTGTGTCATCTGTAACATCCAAGTTATGGAAGCCTCCCAGAGGTGCCCTGTACCTGGTTGGTCACATGGCCTGAAGCACATTTCCACAAATGCCAGAGGCTGTCGACTAGCAGTGATGGCCTTGGGTGTCATAGTGGGGAAACTATGCCCTCATTGGTAGAGTACACAACAGAATTTAACAAGGAATACAATAGCGGAAGCCGTAAATATCCAACAAAAATTCACAACAAAAGAATAAAACAATAAACGACTGGAGAACATATGTATATAAGAACTGATGCATGATACATGTAACTATGAAAGCAGCCAAACAGGTCACAATGCTGGAAATACAAACAGAACCAAAAAATGTACAAAAGAAAATATAAACAGCTCTGCAGCATTGCAAGAATAAGCATGGTCACATCCTCTCTTACTCTAAAGCAATCATGTAGCCAAAGTTGAAGGGAGATTTCCCTTGTCTATACATAAAACAAAATGGTATGATTGGGCCCAAAATCGTTTCCCAAACAGGGTGTGAGACTAAATCTTAGTAGCCAACCACCCGGTGATCTGTGACTAACAGTCAGTGACTATATGTTAGGTAATAGTGCAGTAAGCAGTAAACAACAACCAATAAATAGTAAGAAGTAATCAGGAACCAATAAATAGTAAGCAGTAAATAGGATGATATACATCAGTAATCAATCCATAGAAAAACTAGTAGCAGTGAAGCACAACAAGTAGTAGTGAAGCAAATAGCTAACCACAATAGGAACCCCTCTAGGAAGTACACATAGCCAACCCATCTGGTCATATCCAAGAAGTATCGACAACACTATGGGTAGTGCACTCAGCCTAAACCCTCTGGTTTGGTCATACGTAATTATAAGACACTCTGGGAAAGCTCGCTCGGTCAATTACCCTTATAGTCTAGGGTAGTCAAGGACTCTCTAAGGAAGATCACGCGGTCTTACCCGCTTATAGCCCCATGGTCTAGAGACTCTATGAGGAAGCTCACTCGGTCAATCCTTCTATAGTCTCAGGTCTATCACATACTCTCTAAGGAAGCTTTCTCAGACAATTCCTCCTATATCCTGGAATGATTTCAAGAAAATCAAACAAGTAAAGACTCTCCAAGGAAGCTCACTCGGTCAATGCTCCTGTAGTCTATAATAACCTATAATCTCTGGGAAGCTCACTCTGTCTATCCCATGTAGTCTATAATGTCCAAGACTCTTTTGGAATGCTTACTCGGTCTATCCCTCATAGTCTATAGCACCAGGTTCTCATGGTCTCATGCCAGTCAGTGCATAATAATGTTATAAGGCTAATGCACACCTATAAAGATACTTGGATAACCAAAGTACACCTATAAAGATACTTGGCTAACTAGTCTACAACATAACAAGCATGTCAAGAATATCATTCCATCCTATGGTCACAAGGAATGGAAAACAGGTATAACGACCAAAGGCTAACAAGACCCAAAGGTCATAAATAGAATAAGGCATGGGAGAAACATCCAAGCACAACAATTATCCTCAAACATGATCATCATACCACTACAAAAGCATACGAGCAAGCTAGGAAGACAACAGTGGAAAAATGGTAAACATGCAATACCCCTTTCACGGGTATTGTCAGAAAGTTTCACATAAAACTCAATGATTTTGAAAGGTAAGGGACAAACCACCTACATAGATGATAGGAGACCAATATAATTGAACCAAGAGGCTTGTTTCTCTTTAAAACATCGTAGATCTATGAAAACACACAAAACGTTCAACCCACGATATCTTGAGAAAGAGAGAAAATCATGGAATGAAACTCATTAATAAGGAAGAGCTCACAGTTTTTGTTCCAACACAATCGACGATGGTCGATTCGGCAAACAGATGGCAACTCAGGGGATCAGACTATGTCTGAGGCCGTATGGGATGCTCTCAATGGAAGAACCTGGAGAAGATGACAATTTTGTCAATTAGACGTGACCCCAGTCTGTTTAATTAAAAAAATTAAAGTACACGACGTGCACTTCTAGGGTAAATGGTGTGTACTAGTATTTTCTGTACCCCGCTTTAGGTTCTATCCACATCGCCCCTACACACTGTGTGTGTGGTACAGACACGACCATCACAAGGCCTTGCGTGGCATTGAAGTACACGGTGTGTTGTTAAAATATACATGGCTTGTACTTTGAAAGTTTCCAGATTTTCCTATTTTTCTCAAAAACGACCAGAAAAGAAAAAACATACCTGAAATGAAGTTCCGGGTTCTTACTTACAAACTTCCCCCCTTAAATGAATTTGTCCCTAAATTTCCATTATGAGGCATGGAAGAAGAAACCCCGAACAGCTCTGGTATTGCAATCATATATTGGACTCCCTCTCCCAGGTCTCGTCCTGTACTCACCCATGATACCATATAACCCATACTAGAGGAACAGACCGGCCACATAGAACCTTGTTATTTCGATCGACAATCCAGAAGGGATGCTCCTCAAACAACGCATTCGCTTCGATCTCAACCTCCTCAGGTTGAAAGACCTGAGATGGGTCGGAAAAGTAACGTCGTAGATGAGATTCGTGGAAGACGTCGTGCATAGCCCGATACCTCTGAGGTAACTGCAACCGATAAGAAAAATTCCCTACTCTCTCCAACACCTCAAATGGAATGATGTACTGTGGTGAAAGATTACACTGTATCTAAATCCCCTTGTATCCAAACCTCGGTGTGACATGCAAGAAAACCTGATCCCCGACCTCGAACTGTAGAGGTCATCTCTGCTGATCAACATAAGACTTCTGTCGGGACTGTGCAGTAGTCATCCTCTTCTGAATCAAATCTATCGTATCTAAGGTCTACTGAACAAGACAAGGTCCCAACAATGCTTACTGTCCTGCCTCTAGCCGTTACAAAGGTGATCGGCATGTCCTACAATAAAATGTCTTGTAAGTTTCCATATTAATAGTCACTTGAAAACTGTTGTTATAGGAAAACTCCACTAGAGGAATATACTTTTCCCAAGAAATTGAAAAGTCTAAAATGCATGATCAGAGCATCTCCTCAAGAACTTGGATCGTACGCTCGGACTGGAAATCTGTCTGGGGATGGTATGCTGTAATCAAAAGTACTTGTGTACCCAAAGCCTCCGGAAGCCCCTTCCAGAACCGAGAAGTAAAACACACATCCCTATCTAAAAATAATGGAGTGTAGAACACCATGTAGATATACAATCTCTCGGATGTACAACCGCCACAACTCATCACAAATGAAGGTCTCCTTGATTGGAATGAAGTGAGAAACCATCGTAAGACTGTCAACAACAACCCAAACAACATCACTCCATTGAGGTGACCTCGGTAACCCGGTCACAATGTCCATCACGACAATGTTCCAATTCCACTCGAGAATGGGTAACTACTGTAAAATCCATGCTGTTCGCTGATGCTCCGATTTCACCTTCTAACGGGTGTAACACCTCATGAAAAAAAATCAACATCTCTCTTCATACCTGAACACCAATACTAGAGGTTTGGATCACATTACATCTTGGTGACGCCAGAATAAACTTCCCAAACTGAGGAATGAAAATCCCACATTAGCTCCTCGCGTATATCTACTGGCACCCATACGCATCCCTGGAAACACAAGATCTCATCCTCACCCACTGTCCATCCAGGAAGAGTGTCCTCTCCTGACACACTCTCCCGTAGGACTTGGCCTTTTGAGTCTGATAGTTTCCTCATCCATACCCGGTCAAGAAGTGTAAAGGTAACAGCTACAAAAGATAGAATGGTCTGCCCCTGTCTTTCGTGAACCTCCAAATTCATCACAGAGAATAGATCCATAAGCTTTCACTCACTGTTGGCCTCTTGAACTGCCATAATATGAGTTCTCCCACTCAACGCATCATCTAATATGTTTCCCATTCCAGGCATATAGGCAAGCTCAAAGTCTATAGGCTGAAGATACTCGACCCACCTGAACTATCTCAGATTTAGATCATACTGTGTGAAGATATACTTGAGACTCTTGTGGTCGGTAAACACCACAAATTTTTTCTCCGAGAAGAAAGTGTCTCCAACTGCGTAAGGCATGAACAACAGCTGCCAACTCCAGATCAGGCATCGGGTAGTTCCTCTCATGTGGCCTTAACTTCCATGACCCGTAAGCAATGACCCCATATCCTTGCGTAAGCACATCTCCCAGCCCGATACCTGAAGCATCACAGTAAATAGTATAGCTCTTTCCTGGCTCTGTAAAGACTAGTATCAGTGCTGACATCAACCTCCCTTTCAACTCTTGAAAGGCTAGCTCACAAAAATCTGACCATATAAACTTCACCAATTTATTGGTCCGACCTATCAGTGGTGCTACTAGGCTTGAAAAGTCCTGTATAAAACACCTGTAGTATCCTGCCATCCCTAGAAAACTACGCACCTCAATGAAATTCTTCAGATGCTCCCAGGAAACTACAACCCTCACTTTCTCTGGGTCAACTAACACTCTCTAATCTAAGTTAACATGACCCATGAAGTGAATATGATCCATTCAAAAGGGTCATTTTGAGAGTTTAGAATATAAATTATGTTCTATCAATGTACTCAAAACGATCTAAATATGGGTAGCATGGTTGTGTCGAGTGTTAGAGTACATCAACATGTCCTCCATGAAAACCACCATGAAGGAATCCAATTATGGATGGGACACTTGGTTCATCAGTGCCATGAAGACTGCTGGTGTGTTCATGAGACTGAACGGCATGATTGTATACTTGTATAGACCATACCTGCTCTTGATGGTTGTATGAGGTATATCGGATGGTCTAACACGCAATTGATGATAACCATCCCTCAAATCGATCTTCGAGAACACCCGGGCTCCCCGAAGATGATCAAAGAGGTCATCAATACTCAACAAGGGATATCGGATCTTTACAGTCAACTGGTTTAGCTTCCGATAATCAACATAAAGCCTAAGGTTGTCGTCTTCCTTCATCGCAAACAAGAGAGGCGAACCCCAAGGAGAAGTACTGGGTTGGATGAAACACATTTCCTGCAACTCCTCCAACTTATTTTTGAACTCCAGCAACTCAGGTGTAGCCATCCTATAACGGGGAATGGACACCGGTGCCGCTCCTGGAATGAGATCAATCAAGAAGTCTACCTAATGATCTAGAGGAAAATCTAAAAATACCTCTAGAAAGACATCCCTAAAACGATCCACCACTTGAGGAAAGTCTAACTGTGGATTCCCCTAGTCATCCAGATAAAGACAGGCAATCTGGGCTGTAACTGCCTCTTTCCCATGATGCTCGGGTCCACCTCTACCCGCCTGGACATCCAACTATCCTCTATGAAGAAAAGATCTGCCCTCTGGTGATACGAAACTCACCCTATGGCAATAGCAATCGATGACTTCTTGGAAGGGAACTAACCAGACCATACCTAGAATAACATCATTGTCTTTCATCTCCAGGACATAGAGGTCCCATAAGAAGTGACACCATGCAACCTCAAGAGGGAACTCTCTGGACTGACGTTTGCTTGATGTACTTGTTCCCAACGGTGTATCAAGTGTCAACATGTAGGCAGAAGAAAAGATACAGAGCCAAAGGCTTTCCACAAACAGCAACATAGATAATTCTATGTGAAGCACCAGTATCAAAAAGGACTGAAGATAAAACTAAGGCTACTAAGATAATACCTCGAACTTTGGAAGGGTCGGGATCTTTTCCCTAATAGGTCTGATCCATGGTAAAATTATGGCATGTACCGCGGCCCTGCGACCCGGGATGACCACTCTGAGTTGATCCACTCTACTGTCGTGGGTAACCTGGTGACTGACCACAACGGCCGCATCCACCACCTCGGCCCCAATGGTTGGAAGAACTCCAGTTCCCAGACTGGTGAGAAACTGGCGATACATCTTCTGTATCCGAGGGCATAGAAGAACCCTTAACACCAGATATAGGTGTGAATATCTAACGAAACCGCTGAAGATGGCCCATATTGCTCTAAGATCGGCGTCCCATTTGGTCTCTGTAGCACTCAGGCCTAGTATTCCCACTCCTACCACACTGGTAGCATACAACCTGGGTGCCCAAAGATACACTCTACCAACTCTGATCTCCTCGATCAGACTCCCTATGGCACTTCCTACTATCAGTAGGTGGAACACTGACTCTGAATGTCAAACTGCCCTGGCTCACTGCTCTGGAATCCATCAGATTACGCTCAGTTATGAGCACCTTTTTGACGATAGAGGATATCAAAGTCAACATGAATATATTCACCTGGGAATGGATCTCCTACCTGAGACCATCCTTAAACTTCCTAGAAAATAACAACTCATCACCTCCTAGAATCGACGTAAAGAATTGCAGCTTGGTAAAATGAGATGAGTACTCCATAACAAAAAGATTACCCTGCTTCAGACTCATAAACTCTCAGGCTCGATTGTCCTTAAAGGTCTCCGTGTAGAAGTAATCATAGATGATGTGCAGAAACTCATCCCAAGTCATACTCTGCTGGCACCCTGACTGTGAGATCACCTCCCACCACCTCTTGGCGGTGTCTCAGAGCATATAATTAGCCAGCTCTACCTTTTTCTTTATAGGTATCTCCAGGTGCTCGGAGATCGTCAGTGTGGCCTCTAAACATGACTCTACATCCTGAGGTCCTCTATCCCCATAGAAATTAGGAGGATGCTGCTGCTGGAAAACTCTATTCAACATAGCCATCGACGGGGAAGGAGGTGATGCTCCTTGAAAGGTATGAATAATCCTCAGGAAGTCATCCCTAAACTGCACATCGGTGACTATAACGGGTATAACTGCTGGTTCCAAGGTTGTCATAGTAGGAGGATCTGTTGGAGGTACCTGATCGGCCATATCCAGTGTCTGATCACTGTCCGGTAGCTGACATACAACCGGAGGATGTCTCGGTGGCATAACTCTGAAAGAATAAAATCATAACATAGATGAGAATTATCAAGGACATAGAACAAAAGAGTACAAAATTGGAATAGGAGATGGAAACATTCATGTTACTCAAAACACGACTACATGGCGTGTATACAAACTACAAGACGTGTTCTCTTAATCCATTGACATTGGCGTGTACTTCTTCCAACTCTGGTCCTGTATCACCCCAGACTACATGGCGTGTACTTGAACTCCATTCCCCTTTCCGAGTCTCCCTACATGGCTAGCCCACACGGTTCTCATAATCCTATAGTACACAGCGTGATAAAGTAGCACACGTCGTGTACTAGACAAGGTTTTGACGACCTATTTTGTTAGTTACACGGCCGACTACACGGCTGACCCTTACACGGCGTGTTCCGAACAAACACGGTGTGTAAAAGTGAAGATAACACTGACCCGTATTGTTCGTGACACGGCCTGGTACAGAGAACAAGGAAACACGGCGTGTTCATACCAATCACGACGTGTACTACACGAGCGTCCCCGACCCGTGTTGTTAGTGACATGGCCGGGTACATGGTTCACTACTACACGGAGTGTACCTACCATACACAACGTGTTATTGAAGACTATTCACAACCCCGTGTTTCTGCTCACACAGTCAGTGACACGGTTTAATACTACAAGATGTGTAGACATAATTTACACGGCATGTATTCTGGGTTTTTCCGAGCAGTAGGTCAGAAATTGCACTGAAGCCCAGAACAACACTAAAAAACAAGCATGGAGGTGCCAAATTCCAATCCTTGAGGGCCCATACTCTCAGAGAATCAAATCTTGGCATCTTATACATGTCATATACATTTGAAAAAAAGTCAATTATCCACCATGTTCTGATTCATGAAGGCCCATAACACCTCACTAACCAAAATTTGGCGTTCATTTAAGCAATGTAAATTCAAAATATTTCTCTACAAACAACAGTGATTCTATCAATGAATCAATCAAAAAAGCATTCATAATCTACACAACGTCTTTCAAAACAACATGAAATCACAAATGCACCCTAGATGGCATGGAACGAATGTATGGCATGTGTTTTCTAACAAGTGCCGATTTGATTCATGAGATGGAATACCCTATCTCATCAGGATGCGATAGAAATAGAACCACAATAGCAACAACAATAATAACACAAGGAATTTGAATCACTCTAGCTGAAATTATATCAACCGTAAAATCACAATACTAGAAAACTGCAATAAACAATGTCGACTGGCATTTCCCTATACATGGGTTAGCTACTCTCGGGCACAACTTTTTACCAAGTACTGAATCCATCCTATCCTATGGTAAAGGCTCCAAACAGTAAATCAAGAGAAAATAATTCCTCCGATACCACATTGTAACGTCCCTGTTCTGGAATCATCCCAGAGGTGCCATGTACCCAGTTGGTCACATGGCCTCAAGCACATTTTCCCAAATGCCATAGGCTGCCTACTAGAGAGAGGGCCTTGGGTTGGGGAAACTATGCCCTCATTGTTAGAGTACACAACAGAAGTAAACAAGGCATACAATATATGAAGCATTAAATATCCAACAATAATGCACAATGGAAGTCTAAAACAATAAATGATTGGAGAACATATGTATATAAGAAATGATGCATGTTACATGTATCTAAGAATGCAGACAAACTGGTCACAATGCTAGAAATACAAACAGTACCAAAACAATTACAAAAGAAAAGATAAACAGCTCCGCAGCATCGCAAGCCTAAGCTTGGTCCCATGCTCTCCTTCTCCAAAGCAATCAAGTAACCGAAGTCGAAGGGCACTTTCCCTTGTCTATACCTGCAACAACATGGTATTTTTGGGCCCAAAATCATGTCCCAAATAGGATGTGAGACTAAATCCCAGTAGGAAACCACCCGAAGATCTATGCCTAACAGTCAGTGAGTATACGGTCGATTTGGAAAATAGAGAGAGGCTCGTGGGATGAGAGGACGTTCATGGCCATACGAGACGCTCTCGGTCGAAGAACAAGGAAAAGAAGTCGATTATGTCTATTATACGTGACCCAAGTCTGTTTAATGAAAAAAATAACGTACATGGCTTGTACTTCTGGAGTACACTGCGTGTACTAGGATTTTCTGTACTCCACTTTAAGCGGCCTCCACATCGCCCCTACACATAGTGTGTGTGTCCCGAACACGGTCAACACATGGCCATGCGTGGCATCGAATTACCCGGTGTGTACTTATAAAGTACATGACATGTACATTGAATGTTTCTTGATTTTCCTCTTTTTCTCATAAATGACCATAAAAGGAAAAAACATACCTGAAACGAATATCCAAGTTCTTACATCATCATTGGTTGATTTAATGCTTCCTTGATCATTAAATTCATATTCTTTTCTAACTTCTTAGTCATTTAGTCATAATACATTTTCTTACTTTTGTTATGGTTTTCCTAGCACTACACTTATTCTTATTGTATAGAAGTTAAAACATATGTGACATGAATTATTGGAATATCTAAAGAGACCATATTTATATATAAAATTATTCATATAAGATCATTTAATAAAATAATTATTTAATGTTTTATCAAAACATATTGTGGGAGGGGGTGTAGTAAATGTAGTAATTCGATTTGGTATCTTTTAATTTAAAAATATCTAAAAATGTAATCATGTTTTTTTCAATGATGCAATGATATCTCTAGGGTTCTGATTATTTCTATACTAATAATCCCAATTGTTTATATTATAAATTTTACAACAAATTTGATAAGTTTTTTTAATCTTGTGTCATTTTTTAGGATTGGTGAATTGTTATTATTTCCCAAGAGAAGTTACCATAACACATTTGATAGGTTTTGGGTTATGGTAGTAACTGAAACATATTTTATAGTGATGATGAATGATTATACCTTTTTCTAAATACCTTTCTTGTGATGAAAATATTTTTTTAGGCTTGGTCATAGTTCACTATGTGGAATCCACTAACCGCTATGTTGTTGCATAAAACTCCTAAAACACCCAAGGATATTTCTATCTCAAGGATATGAAAATGATTATCGATGAAAATTTTTAGTAGTTACTATTATGAGAGATACATGTTTACCATTCTCTGAAGCATGATGTCCCAAAATCTCCCATTTTTTCTTGGTTTACAATTGGATAGGTTATGAATAGTGATTTTTCATATTGTTGAACTAAATTAATGGAGTAAATTCTATATGATATCATCACAAATAATAATAAATTTAGATACTATACTTTTGTACTACCTGAATTTAGTCTCTTCCAAATTTTGAACAGTAACAAAGATTCAACAAATCATATTTTTCTGGAATTCCTAGAATTTTTTATTCACTAGGGGAAAAGTGACGTTATGATTTTTTAGGTATATTTTCCATAGAATATTGATAAGTTAGACTTCCAAAAGTTGGGAAGAAGAGGATTCAAGTCCACCCAACCAAATATGGTCTCCACCATGGATAAAAAAAATATGTTCTATCCTTCTATGGTTTATATTTGAGAAATTGAAACATCAAAAAATTTTCCATGTTATGATATTTCCCAAAAATAAATTTGAGCAATGACTTTTTCCCATGCATGATATTATTAGATTTACTAATCAAGTAGGTGGTGATTTTGTTGAATTGGTGGTTGAGGTTTCCCTAATAGTGTACATACATGATTATCCACTAGTACTATGATTAGAAAAATAGTCATGTGTAATCCCAAATAAATATGTTTTCTCATTTCTTGATTTTCACATCAATCAATATCATTTTCTTAACATGGTCCAACTAGAGGATTCAAGGTCACTTCAACATTCAAATATCACTTAGGAGGTATGTTTCCTCTATGTGGTTCAATATTTATTTTTCTTTATTTATTTAACCTTAAATATAAATGAGTATAAAATTCATTGATAGAGAGGGTATCAATATCTTTAGATAGTGGGTGAGATATAGATATGGACACTAAATTTCACTTCTCCGTAAAACTATCTCCTTGATTGGGTGGAAAGGGTATATCTGGGTGATCTCTGTGATAATGGGCCTATCTCTAGTACTAGGTAAGTACCCCATTATAATAAACCTTTGTATAAATAATGTTCTCAACATATGCTCAGTCCTTTTCATAATCATCCATATTATGATGATTTGGGGATTTAGTAGGATTAGTATTAATGAAATTTACTGAAATAATACTTGCAATGGGAAAACAATTTATACATGTTTGAGAAACCAAGGGTCTCGTCACCTTAGAATAATCATTAATGGACATATTATAATCCTAATTCATTATTTGTATTATTATAGTATCCTTGGGGTTCATGAACAATTCAAGGCTTTAGTTTATACATTCCTCACTCCCATTGTAATAAAATGGGATGTTTTTTTATGAAAGGTAATTTTAATAAAATATCATCTATCTTTAATTGAATATAATCTTATTCTATGGGTTGATTCATGCATTATCAATTTAATAGTCCATGGGAATATTTCCTATAGTGTTTCCATCACCCTTTTGAATACATTTTTTCTGTGATGTAATTTCATTATAAAGTCATGAATACCTCCCTACAATTGATGATTCAAATATTGGTGGTAAGGGTAAAATGCCCCCAACCCTGGAGGCCAGGGTATCCACTATGTTAACATAGCTATTATCACATCCCTCTTTTCCATACATACTCAAAATATAGAATGTACCAGATGAAATATTTCTTATATACAGTTTTCATGTGATTCTATTATCTTATAAATAAAATTTTCATTCTCACGATGATATTATCTTAGGTTAGCTTCCTAATTCACCTTCCAGATATAATTTTACATATGTCTATAAATTGATCACGAAAATAAATTGATTTAGTTTTCTATTTCTATGGATAATATGGTTTTGATGAATTTACTAGGTAGAATACCAAAATAATATATTTGGAGTATGTTTTGATGTAATGAAATTAAAATCTACCTTGCTAGATCCACCTTATTGAATAGATATTTGCGTAAGATGTAACACCCCATATTTACCCCAATCACTCATGCATACATGGAGAGGATATTGTAATGTGATATAAAAAACGTGTTTGGATATTGAGGCATGGAATTTGGACATGTTCAAGATATTTAATAGATTTAGGGTTCTATTCTATAAAAGAGTGTCTATGTCAACTTAAAAACACTTCCTTTATAATTCCATGAGGTGATAACTGTAGAATTATTTTTTTATGTGTTGGTACATGAAATTATTTAATGCCATCCAATTATTTCCATTAAGATGGGTTGTGAATTCATCTTCATGGAACTCAGAAATTAAATATTGAGAGGTCCTAATGGGCTAGAACAAGACTATTATTTTATATTTTTCCATATTCTTTTACATGATTTTATGACTTTTTCATTTTGGATGATTTTTTTATCAATATTGAAAAGGTAAAAGTTCACTTATCTACAGTTATATTGAGTGAAGAAAAAATAAATTTGAAGTATACATACTACATCTATGATTCCATAATTATGTGGAGGAATTAATAATGATCACTCCCTCAACATACCCACTGGTTGGGATGAGAGATTTCTAATTGAAGTTGGAGTTCCTTGTGATACTGAATTTTGTTTTCTCAATATGAGGGTTGATTAATAGTGAATTTTAAATAGGGTGAAACTTTATGCCATAGAGATATGTTGTCAAGGAAGGGGGACCTTTATCCTAGGCACCATAGAGAGGACTTATATTGTTAAAATGTTTTGGTTCACTATCATTGGGAGGAATTATACATAAATTGGTTTCTTTATCTTCATATGGTGGGCCTATGTGTTTTATGAATTTTTTATTTTTTATATGGGGTTGAATTGTAAATTAGATATGATAGATAATGCCACTATGGTAGAAATATTTTTATTCTCCATCAAGTGGGGGACCACTAAACTTTCATGTTTCTCTATCACAATGGGAGGAAATTCAACGATTTCTAATTTATTGATTTATAACATAGGAAAAAACATAGTTTAGAATAACATGGTTTGGAACTCTATGTTTGAAATTTTATTTTCAACCATATTTTGGGGGACATCCACTCTAGGTTGTTACATGATATGTAACAGCCCTGACTCAAAGGACAGAGAGTTATTGGTTAATTAATTACATTGGAATAGATAAAAGGGGTAAAATGCAGAAGGGACAATCAGTTTTGTAGTATATGGGACCCATATACATACATCATTCCTATTTTACATTGGTTAAAAAATATAAAACATTAAATTGGAAAACATTGAACAACCTTGATCTAATTTGAAGAAATTTTCTTCATGTTTGAGGGAAAGAAAACCAAATTGGGGTGATATCAAATGATCTATAGGGGTTACATATAGTGAAATATATCATTAATAGATAAGGAATAAACAATATGAAAACATAAACAATAGAATACACATTTCATTAATCAATTACATGGGCACGAAGGGTAATATGGAATGAATAATGGATGGTAAAATAATTCCATATAAATATTCACTTGATCATCATTCTATTCCATGGAAAATATCATTACACATAACATCATGTATAATAATAATTTCATTCTATGTGAAGGAAATGCATGATATTTAACTTCATGATCTCATACATAATGATATATATACCATCAATACCATGATCCGAGGATACTTAAAATTATGAGTAAAATACATTTAATTTGTCTAAGTAATTTGTCTTACGATATTTATAAATGAATCTAGGGGATATTAAATTTTGGGACCCACCTTTCATTACATGTCTTAATAATTTAATATACCTTAAATGATCAAACTAATTCATTAAACATTTTACGTATTAATAAATATCTACATTGAGTATAGAATAAATATTTTTTTATGATTTTATATATTCTATAAAATAACTTCCACAGTAAAAAATAATATGTTAATATGGTATACGGTTGAGGATATAATAATATACATAATAAATATAATAAGGAAAATTAATATAAATTTAATGTAAGATGAATATTATCTCAATAAAATTATTATCTCAAGAGAAAAATAGAGACCACAAAATTAATCAAGAGATCATTGGTGGTCATTAGTTCATTGTGATTATAGTTTTTTGTAATAAAATTATGTATTTCGGGAGAATAAAGGGAAATGAAGATAAATTTTAGAATAATATTTCTTAAAATATTTTTCATTCAAATCCCTCTACAAATATCCATAAGAATCTAAATTTATTAAAAAATTTATAGTGGTAGAGATGTTAATTATGGTCAAATATGTTAAAAGATATTCATTTTTTGACTTTTTGTAAAAACTGTTGAAAACATCGAATTTAGAAAATTGTTTTAATGTTCCTTTAAAAAAATTTAAAATTAAAATATAATATAAAATTTCATTAGAAATAATTTTTTTTAAAATAAATGCGGTTTTTCAAACTAATATTTAAAAACATGGAAATAAAATAATATATATTCAATTTAATGAGAAGTTGATTGGTTTTTATATTAAAATTTCAATTCATTAGTTCATGTATGAAATAGTGGAAAATGTTTTATAAAATATAGGAAATTGATAAATACATAGTAGATTATAAAATTAATAGAACATATGAAGGATAAATGATCGGATTACTTTAATGAAAATTAAATAATTCCCAAAAGAATATGGGATTGAAAAATAGATTCTTTCCCCTTTTGAAACATTAAAATTACAACCCAATAAAACAATTGACTTGGATAGAAACATTAATCTCATGAATAAATAGTTATTCATGTTAATTAAATCAATGAGTAATTATATACACCACCTAAAAGTGAATAGGATCATAATAACGAATATGTATCAATGGAGTATGAGTTTAGAAGAAATCCATTACCTCAAGATTCCATTTAGTGGAACATGATTTCACCTTATGAATAATTTATTTAGGAAGGTTATTAATTTATAATTGAACCATATTAATATTTTTAGTATCATATACAATGCTCTTATAATATATTCCCACCCTTTCATTAATAATATTTCATTATTATCATTGTTTCAGCTGTTAACTACTTCATTTTCTCATGCATATTTTGAAACAGAAGTTCAATTTACAGTGATTAGGATATATGTCCATAATCTCCATAATAATATTAATGTTATAAATATAATATTTTTTATTATATAACTTATAAAAACAATTCTTTAATGTAGGACATGGAAATTGAATTGCATTTCTTCATGGAGACTTTCGCTCGTATGTACACACGAGAGGGGATAAAATTCTCTTACTGGTGGAAAGGGTTTGAAAATTCATGACATGTTATTTTTTTAAGAATTAATATCAATTTATATATATCATATATAGTAACTAATTCTATCATTATTACTATCTATTTGAGTCGGGGACGGAAAAATAATTACATCGGTTCACAAGGCGAATGTCCACCATACACATAAACAATGAATTTAATTCCCATCTGAAAGAGAGAGTGATGGATTAATATTTTGAAATAAAAATACTAAAATATAAGAATATGGGATATAATCTTTTCAACATATTGAAAATATTAAGACATAATTGAATGTGAAAAAAAGAATTTAGAAAAGAACTTAATGAAGATAATTAGCTTCACATAGAAGAACCTCTGTTAGATCTCTTATAAAGAACACTAGGGTTTGTATTTTGGGATGCAAAACACCTCTGAAATGCTATTAAGTATGTTTGGGATATATTTTGGAAATTTTTGTTCTAGAAAAATGGATTTACAACTAGAAATAATTTAGGGCAAGGATTTCACTTTTATAATTGAGGATAGAACATGTAATGGAATTTTTTAAAATAAAATGATATACCCCTTGTTTTACACACACCATAAGTACCCATATTTTTAATTATAAAATAATTGAAGAAATAAGGTCAAAATGTGGGTATAAAATATAAATAATACAAGTTTTGGGGTCATTTTGACCCTTATCATTTTAGTTTCACCCCTGGTAAACCAGTTTTTACCTGACCATGGTAATTATTATTTACTATTTTTTCTATTCATTATGAGAAAAAAAAATTTAAAAATTATTACCCACTATTAATTATTAATACTACATTTTTTATCCAATATATCAAATTTAATTCAAACAATTGGACGAATTTAATTTAAAAATAATCCTATAAATTATGTCGAAAAGTAGGGGTTTTCAGGAAATTCATTTTTCAAGCATGAGATAATATTATATTAATTATATTACTCAAAATCATCAATAGAATGATTTAAATTAATATATTCAGTTATATACATTAATCATTTCAATAAAATAATTCATAATCAGATATTATTTTAATTAATTAAAATTGATAGACATTCTATAGTTTTAAACAATAATAGTTTTCTAAAAAAACAGTTTTCGAAAAAATGTTCCATTTTACCTCCAAAAGATCTTATATTTATTTATATAAAGTTGATAGTTAATAAATCATTAATTACTCATAATATTATGCATTAAAATAAATAAAATGGAGAATATTTCAATAATACATTTTCAATTTTTCATAAAAGCTCATTTCAATGGGAAAATTTTTAAAATTCATTCTATGATTATTTCTTCATGTACGTTAAAAATATGTATTCATTATATAAAATTATATTATTTTTTAAATTAAATTTAAAAATATTAATTATATTATAGATTTATTACAATATAATTTTCACATAATATAACAAAGGCTTGAGTGTTACATTCCTCCCTTCTAAAAAATTTCATCCTTGAAATTTCCATGGTTATAAATTTCTAAAAATGAGGGTTGTTATTCTTCATAACATCATTTTCTTACGAAAATGAATCAACCTTTTTACAATTTCTCTAAATTACAATTTCTAGTGGATTCATTTGATAACTAAATATTTTTACTCTAGTGTCAAAAATATTGATGTGATCTTCAGAGTTTGATAGATTATGTTACAAATCTATTTTTTCATAGGTGAGAACTTGTGTTGGATCTTGAATGTACCTCCTTAAAAATGAAATGATGAAACATCAGGTATTTTATAAAGGCCTATTGGCATTTTTAATCCATAATCACTAGCTCCAATCCATTTTTAAATTTAGAAGGTTTAGATTTAATTGGTGAGTAGTTTTCTCTTCATAATATACATTATGATACCCTTACATGGAGAAAAAATCATGAAAATATGTCTCCTATTGAAATTAAAAATATTTACTTCAAATATCAGCAAAACTATTTTTCATTCTTTTAAATACATAAATATAAGAGTAAATATCACTTACCATTTTTGTTGTCTCCTCAACATGTTATGGGACTACATGTTTCCTTTCACCAAATTCTTACCAATAAGTTGGAGTACAAAATATCATTCTATGGAATGGTTTATATGATCCCATTTATATAATTGAGTATAAAACATTATTATAGTAAAAATAATTAAAAGGTAAATACTTATCAGACATACCTTGAAAGTTAAGTGAGTGTGACCATAACATGTCTTCCAATGTTAGAATTGTCATTTTGGACTATCAATTAGTTTGAGGATGATATGAAATGTCAAATGAATGTCAATATCAAGGGACTTCTGATTACTATTCTAGAATGTTAATATAAAATGGGGATCACAATTAGATAAAATTTAGTGAGGTTCACTATGATATCTTAAAACTTAATTAATATAGATCCTTGTGAGGTGATCAATATGTAAGACTTCCCTTATTGTGATGAAATTTAAATATTTCTTAAGATGATAATAAATAGAAAATAACGTACAATTCCTTTAAGGAGTGTTTGGTAGTCCTCTAATAATTTATAGATTAATTTTATCCCATTTCCATATAGGAATAGTAATATTCTTCATGAATCGTATAGGATACAGTATCTCGACATTTAGTTATTGACATAATAAATATCTCAACACATAATCCCACATATCATTCTTTATGGTACCCTACCAAAAACAATCCCTCAAATCCATATACATCTTGGTGCTACCGAGTTGTATATAGAATTTTTATCTATGATCAGAAAATAAAAATCCCCTTTTATGATAAAGTATAAATGGTAAAAATAGTCTTTTTCAAAATTTTAGAATTAAATTTTCATAGATGATTTCTAATAATTTCCCACCAGTTATTGATTATAATTTATTTTAAAAATAATCATCGTTATATAATGAACTTTTTATCTCTTATAATAAGTATTATTTTAAAATAAATTTAAAGAGAACTTATGTCTCCCCTTCATTAATAATTATTATATTTATCTTCACGAGATCTAGGAATATAGGATCCCTCTCGAACCACATTTGTGTTAGAACTCCAGATATTTCCTTCTAAATTCACCCTATATGTTATTTTCCTTCAATAGGTGGTAATTTAGTAAGAAATTATAATCATTTATTAGATTGATAAGTTTCCTTTGTCTTATGTTGAGATATTGTTTTGGAAAATATATATTTTAGGAACTTATGGTCCTTTAATATCTCAAAAAATTCACCATAGAGATATTTTTCCCAAATGATCAAAGAAAATATTACAGATTCCATCTCAAGATAATGGGCTATATAGTTCGATCCAATATTATTTAACAATGTTGAGGAATATGAGAAAAAATTATCATTTTACATAAGGATACAACTGAGTCCCTTCTTCAATTCATCACTATATATTAAAAATAATTCAATTACTGATGGTAGATTAAAAATGGGATCATTTACTATAATCATCTTCAATTCATCAAAACATTCTTCACATTTCTTTATCCATATAAACCTAACCCCTTTACATTTAATATTCTATAATAATTATGGGATTTTGGAAAACTTATGGTCTAATCCCTAATAATAACCACCAAATCTAATGAAACTACATACCTTAGTAATGTTTTTTTTCTGTAGGCCATTCTCTGAATGCTATTTCATAAAAATATTAATTGAGATTCCATCCAATATGAAAATATGGCCATGAAATGAAGCTTAATGAATCCACATTTCAAAATTTCTAAATTTCCCAAATAGGACTTTTCTTTAATGAGACTCACGATTCATCTTCAAGTGATTCTAAAGTTCGTCTTATCTCTTAGAATACCCCCAAGTTATCATCAATGAATAACACAAAAAAATCAATGTTATATTCCTTGAATACACTGTTCATTGGATATAAATAACATGCCTCAGTAAATTTAAATGTAATTATAGTAAACTTGTAATGTCCACACCTCATTTGTAGTGATGTCTTTAGAATTTTCTCGTTATTTACTTATAGTTTATGACACACATAATAAATATTAATATATAAAAAACATTTAACTCCATGAATATTTTTCTAATAAGTTATCAATGCAGGGAAAATGAATCTTTTTTTATTAGTATAGTATTTATTTTCATATAATCAATGCATATCATCATCAATACATATCTATACTTAACGAAGAGATCATAGGCTCCCAAAGGTGAAACACTATGGAATATAATTCCATATTAACACAAAACCACATATTGTTCCTTCAACCCTAGTAACTCTATAGTGTCCATTCTAAATGTATTCTTGGATATTTTCCTTGTATTAGGGATTAAATCATTTGAAACCTCTACTTCATATTTCGGTGGATTTCTAGGTAAATACTCTATGAATAAATCAATGTATTCATATATTATAGGTACATAATCAATTTAACGATTTTTTTTCTATCAATAAATTATGTTTGTTCATCTTCCCCAATAATCTGATTCATAAGTTCTACTGGGAGTGGATCTATACATGAATCAAATAATAATTTATCCACTCTAGAGATAAGGGATTTCAAATATTCCTCATGAACTATAATTTCCATATTCTTGTGATAAATGTTTTAAAAATATTTCGTAATCCAATCCATACCATGTATTATATCAAATTCTACATTTTGTATTATAATAAATTATGCAAATAGAGGACATTTATGTGATATAATGAGGTCTACTTGTGACATCCTTCCAATAGTAAGTATTCAACTAGGGGTATTGACTGACAACTCCTTTAGTAAGGTGCTATGGAAATAGAAAATTTTCTTATAAAACATATAAGATATAAAATAGTGTTATCATCTAGAATCAAATAAATAATTGGAAAATTTTGAGACTATGATAAAAGTACCTTCAACTATATCATTCAGAATATTTTTAAATCATAATTTTTTTACTCAAATACTTTATAATGGTTAGTGAAAAATTTTTGAATTATCCTAAATATATCCATAGGGACTATCAAACAAGATGTGTAGTAAAGCTTGTTTTCATGCACCAAGTGAAGATTAAGTCAAACCCCAGTACGCCTTTTTCGCAGTAATTTCACCTAGGTACAACTGTTCCAAAACCACGTCAACGTTTTGTATCCCAAAATGGATTTATTTCTTGAAAAACAAACATAATATATACCTTGAAAAAATAGGATAATATTAAAAAAATTTACATATCCTCAAGTCCAATCATAGTACTATGTTCCCTAATACATTTTTTCCAAAATCTAATTCCCTTGGTTCGTACAAAACTTACTATCATTCCAAATATAATAACCCTAACACTTTTTACCCGAAAATACTTGTTAATTTATTACATTGGAAAAAATAAAAGGGGTAAAATCATGTATGACCAATCAGTTTATTATTCTTGGAGATCCAGATATATAAATAAAACCCATTTAATATTGAAAAAAATACTAATTGAAGACATTAGCAATCCTTGAACTCATTTGAAGAATTATCCTTAATATCCTAAGGAAAGGAAAAAATACGGGTTTGCTAAAACACATAGTAAAGATTACATATAATTGAATCTATCATAAATACATAAGGTATTAAAAATGGAAGAATAAATTATTAAAAACACTTGACATTTTATCAATAAACTGAGCATGAACGATATTATGGAAGTAATGAATGATGATCAAATAATACCATATAAATAATCACATGATCTATAATATTATATATGTGTAATATCAATATAGTATCTGGTTGATAATAATAACATAATTTTCAATCAAGTAAATTATTAATATTGGATGTCATGAGAATATACATACTGACAGCTGTATCATCATGACCTTATATCAATATATTTTAAAACAACAGGTAAAACCCCATTAAATTTTGAAAATAGTTTTTCTCATGTGACTTATTGAATCATGGATGGGATATATAATTTTATACCCCACTCATTAGAAAATTTCCGAATAATTCTACATATATAAATGATTTATTTAATTCATTAATAGTATTACTTATCAATAAATATCAATATTGAGTAAATAAAACATATTTATCTATATTTTTCCATGTTAATCAAATAACAGTTATAGTAAAAAATTATATATAAAAATGGTATATAGTTCATGAAATAATAAGATTCAATATACATAGAATTTGGATATTTTTGAGAAATATAAGGTACAATGAAGAATTCTCACAAGAACGTGTTTATCTAGAGTTAATGTTAATAACCACAAAATTAATCAAGAAATTATAGGTCACCATAGGTTCATTGGGAATATAGGTTCCAGAAATAAAATCTTGTCATTTGGGATAATAAATGGAAAGGAAGTAAAATATTAAAAAATGTTATTAGTAATGAATTTTCATTGTAAAATGACTGAAAACTTGTATAATAAATTAAATTTCATTAAATGGTTATAGTATTTGGGAATTCTATTATCACTATATATGATAAAAACATTGCGTTTTGACTTTTAAAAAAAATAAAATAGTTATCATTTTGTTAAAAGGGTAAATATTACATTAAAAGGCTTTTTAAAATTCAATTATAAGTTGAAATTTAATTAATAAATAAATTGGGTAAATAAAAAGTCTTTTGTAAATCAATTTTTAAAAAATAGATATGTAAGAAAAATATATCCTATTTAAAAATAAATAAATAATTTTTTTAAACATTTATATGAATGATTAAAATAAAAAAGTGAGGAAAATATTGAAGAAAATATGTAAACTCTCTAAATATTTAGTAGATAAGAAAATTATTGAACCTTATGACAGATAAATGATAAAATTCCTTCAATTAAAACAAATACAAGTCCCAAAATTATGTGAGTTTGTGACATATATTTTTAAATTTTTGGGAACTTTTAAATTGTAACGTCCTAAACATGGAATTACTAGAACATTTCCTTAATATGGAAAGTCTCATAGCCTCCAGCATACCTCCCTGTATACTAGAGGATGTGATCTCACAGTGAGGGTACAAGGTGATACAATGGGGAGAGTATACCCTCCTAGAAGAGTAACACATTTTATATAAATAGAAATAATAAATTGTATAATCATAAATGATAACTAATATCATAATAGTAAAAAATTTTATAAATAATCATAGTTGTGTGGGAAAAAATTCATGCAGTAATAAAAATCAAAATACATCGGTTGATTCATATGCAAAGGAAGTCATGACATGTTGATATGAAAAAAGGGGGGAAACGAATATAGGATTGAGGACATATACAACATGTTGTAGAAAAATAAATAATGAAAAATGAAATATCCACTAGCCTCATGATAATACACATGATCAACTTCTCCCATTCTACGTTGATATAAGAAAAATAGATAAATCATATGTGACTGTGTTCTTTCCCTTATATACACCTACAATCAAGAATTATACTTGAGTATTATGGGAATCCCATGTAGGGTGTGAGATAAACCTTGTAGTCCACCACCAATGGTGCCTCTAATAATTCACCTAATGTATAAAATAGTAGTTTTCAAGTATAATGAATAATAAATAGTGATGGAAAGTAAATACTTGTGAACCCATGTTCTAGTATGTCACATGGAAGACTTCACCTTCTTCG
This sequence comes from Viscum album, assembly GCA_963277665.1. Lineage (NCBI taxonomy): Eukaryota > Viridiplantae > Streptophyta > Magnoliopsida > Santalales > Viscaceae > Viscum > Viscum album. The sequence goes on along the minus strand of OY728163.1, from coordinate 72,860,849 downwards.
ATATATTCCAAAATTAGTTTGGTCTTAGTGACCAAGTAAAACCATTTATAAGTAATCATATATAATAGCTATATGTGTATTCACACTATATATGTAATATATTATATAATAATTTATGGGTATTATATGTGTTATATATACCTAGGGTGTAACTTAGGCATTTATGATTACTCTATCAAGTCAAAATCATGAGCAAGGGTACTTTCCATGAATCTTGTGTGAATGTGATGCATCATTCCTTTCACTTGAGATGGTGGGGTGAGTCTTCATGACCAACACCCGAGATAGTAGGGATGTGGAATTTTTTGACTATCGCACAAATAAAATCAAATGGTGTGAGATTCCATTTCCATCACCCAACAAAAGGGAGCATGAAATTACATGCTCTACAAATCCATTATCCTATGTTAACTAGCCAACACCTATGTCAAAATCATAATAATAATAATATGAAATTTCAATTTAAATCATTTACATTCACTTACCAAAATCCTTTCATGGGTATAAAATTTAATATAATCCATTTACACAAAAATATAATGCTTCTAATTTTGTTTCCACCAAAAATAATTAAATTTTAATTTACCATTGAATTTATAAAGTAAAGAAAAATACATTTTAAGGTAAATTCATTCGACATAGATGTTTGTTGGTCATTTATACTTTTACATTGAGGAGGGAATTAAATTGATCACAACCAAAGGGTTGTAATTCGAGGAGTTAACATCATATAACCAATTAATTAGGCAAAAATGATTGTGTCGTGGCATGATTCATTTCAATTTAAAATATAATTGTTGTTTTAAGTAATCACATGAACTTTTTTAGCATGAGGTACAACAAAATATTGGTATAAAAACCATAATAATTTATGTAAAATTTCTAGACCTCATACCATAAGACTATGGATGACTACTCATCAGGTATTATCATTATAATAAATGAGGAATATATGAAATTGAAAAAACATACAAAACCACGAAAACATGACATATTATTTTACACAGTGATAGAACAAAAGACAGTGAGATAAACAATGGAATGAAGGACAAGTATTGAGTTGATTACATATCCAAACCAACTGATAGAGGGCTTATTAGAGTCTAGATGGAGGATAATGATGGAATCCTAGGTCAGGTGTGGAGGATCCTATCCCATGTGGATAATAATGTACATGGGAGGAAAAGTGAGCCTATTTTTTGAATAAGAGTCCCTACCTTCCATTAAAAATAATGGCCTTGGGAATTTATATGTTGTGTAATGTTTCCACACCATGTAATTCTTAGGGTTCCCCCCTCGTAAAAACCAGAACACGACGTGGAATTGAGGTTTGGCTATGTAGATAAAATTAATTTATTTAAATACATGTCATCCATTTTTTGGAACTATGATACATCCCCTCTAAAAGCGTTTTTCAAAAAAATCTTGATCCCCCAAGGTGAGGTCTCCAGGATTAAGACAAAAATATCAAATCCACCAGGACTGACCAAAATTGAATGAATCCATACCTATATAAATAACTAGTTCTTCTTAACCAACCATCCATAAATAACTCATCCTCAAGATTTCATTCTGATAGTAGTAAAACTTTATCTATAAAGATATTTGGTTTTTAAGCATGTATGTCAGCTTCCCAATCACCAGTATCATTTTTTACTCAGCAATGCTGTCATATCACATGTATTATAAGAATGGACATGCCTTATAGATCCTTCTTGCTCAGATCGATGATTCAAAATGGTTACTCATCAATGGATGAATCCACATCTAACTAAAGCTCATTAGGATGTAAAAAATGTCATGTATCTTGATATTACTAACAAATTTGATATACATGAATGACGTCATGAATAGAAAAGTATATTTGTTGAAGTGTTATATGGTAAGGAACAATTCTAATTCTCTGCTAAATATCAAAGGGTTCAATGAATTGAGGTGAAATCTTACCCCACATGTAATCCATCGATGTTCAACTAGGGAGAAACACATAAGAAAACCCCATCCCCATCCTCAAAGTCAAGGGGTCATCTATGGTGCTTGGTATATGACTACTATTTGGATTGAGCTGTTAACATGCACTTCTTGATCAGCATTTCCTACATTGAAGTCTCTTAGGTGACGTGTGGTCCATGAAGTGCTACCAAACTTACCTTTAACAAGTACATAGGTGATTACCATGTCCTACCATACGAGTCTTCATAAGGATCCATCTATATGGTAGCCTAAAAAATATCATTGTATGAAAATTGATCTAGTGGAATGTGTTTCTGAAAAGAACCCATAAAGTCATGGCCACATGCAATGAGAATGTACTATAACACCTTAATCATGCCAAATATACATCCATCAGTCCTATGGTGATATTTTATGCTCAGAATAACCATGGTACCCAAGGTATTCTATAACCCCTACCAGAATTGCGATGCGAAATGATCATCCCTGTAAGATATGATGTAATTTAGAGCTCCACGGTGGCGTATTATCTCCATGAAATGTATCTCCCCTACCTTATCTATTTAAATGGTCTCTTGAATATGTAATAAGTGTGAAACCTTCATCAACCATTCATTGAAAACCTAAATTGTATCATAAGGAGATCAATGAAATCCTATCACAAAATCTATGGTAGAATCATCCTATTTCAACTCGTAAATGTAAAAAAGAAGTAAAATTCAATCTGATCAATGACTTTATACATTAACATATTGATAGGTGTAACACTTAGTGATAAATCAGACTATCTCTGATTCTATACAAGGGAACCAATACTGGTGTTGCAGGTCTCGATACATCCTGGTAACACTGGTATGTACTGCCAAAGATGAGGCCTAAAATTCCTAGATAATCTCCTCCCAGATATATCATGGTAACAAAAAAAATACCATGCATGTGTAAGGTATCATCCTCAACTCAGCTCTATTCAGAATTTGAATCCCCATATACAATAACGTTCCTAAGGAGTGTACCCTCTAGATCATAAACTTCATCATCCAAACCCATTCCCGAAGGGTTGAGGTAACTACAAAAGCTGTGAGGATTGACTTACCAGGATTCTCTTAAAGATTAACTTGCATCTCCAAAAACATGGCCATAATCTTTCACTCATCACTGGCCTCCATAACATCCTATGTGTGAGTATTCCATCTCACAACATCTTCCACTTCATTACCTTCTCCAATTATATAGGGAAGATCAAAATCGTAATATTGTGGGAATTTATCCCATATCTTCCTCCTGATATTGATATCATGCTACGTAATTATATAATTTATATTTTTCATTGGATTAATACTCTAAGGATACTTTAAATAGTGAGGCCAATTCTATATGAATCACTCATCTTACACCAAAACATCTCCCAACCCAATACCCAATGCATGGTTATTAATTGTCTAGCTCATTCATGGATCCAAAAGAATCAGGATTGACACTCAATTTTACCTACATTTTAATTCTTGAAATCATATTTCACAACATTCTTATAATATGAATATCACACCCTTCTTTTTTAAGCAGGTAAAAGGTTCTTCTTGGCATGATAAATCCCATATGAAGAATACATAATACTATTCTAGACCCAAGAAACACTTTATATCAAATATATTATTTGGATTATCCTAGGAAAATAAAAACCATACCTTATCTGGTTTTACACAATCATATTTCACTAGGATTACATTCCCCATGAAGTGGACTTTGTGGATCCAAAAGTGGAATTAGTAGGATTTTTGTAAATATTGTGCTATCATGGTGTATTTAGCACAATCTCAAGATATTTTGCATGGCCATGTTGAGTGTGAAAATACACTATGATGTCATCCATAAAGACTACCATGATTTTATCCACATACGATTAGAAACCCTATTCATCAAATATTTGAAAAATGTTGGCTTGTTTGTGTGGCTAAACAACATAACCAAATTCTTATACTAGTTGTGCCTACTCTAAAACATCTTACTGGTATGTATGACGCTCTATCACACATCTAATGATATTCCACAATCAAATTTATATTGGATAAAACTATCACTCCTCAATGATAGACGAATATGTATTATAACTATGATAGTGGATATTGTTTCTTTACCATAAGATGATTCAATCACTGATAATCCACACACTATCTGAGGGAATTTTCCAGATTATTGAAACGAAAGAATAGGTGAACTCCATAGAGAAGTAATAGGTTATATAAAACCCTTTTCTTTTAAGTCTTCCAATTGCCTCTTGATCTCCAGAAGATCTATTTGTTCTATTTTTTAATGAGGAATGGAAACTAGTTCAGATCCAAGAACTAAATCAATGGTTAACTCTACCTATCTTACTAGAGGTAATCCCCAAAATTCATTAGGTATGATGACCCTTAAATTATCTACAATTGAAGTAAATAGAGTAGGTTAGAATCTATAATCATCTCCAAGGGGACTAGTTATCTTTGTCTTCCATTTTCCTATCCCCAGATGCTAGAGGAATTCTCACGACCTATTTATACCACATTATCTCTTATTAATATGTCTACCACACTTTGTTTATATAAACATCACCCTCCGATGATAAAAAATACTATATTATTGATAGGGTTCTTACCAATCTATACTATGAATTATTTCAAACCTTGTCATATCGAGGATAAAAAAATTTGGTATAAAAATATATATATACAATCTCAAGGTAAATTCCTCACATCGACGATCACAATCTGATCTGATACCCAATGGCGTATTGTGTGTCATCATGCTACATAAATACTCCACCTCAGGTCCAAGACTCTCCATAATATCTATCAATAAAAATGAGTTATATATAGATATGTAAAATAAAGAAAGAACGAAAGTAGAAGCTACCAGTTATTACATTGAATAGTAGAATGTATGATGAAATGATCCTCTAGAAAACTTTCCACAACTTGTTGCTTTCTCATGTTGTGGCTCTGAGTTGCAACCTGAAATCCCAAACAAGGACCACTTTACTAGAATTATGAATCATGTTTCGAGTTCGCCCTACCCCAACCACCACCTCGGCCTGAGTAGAGGATGGTATTTTAGTTTCTTTCCTGAAAAGATACTACTATAACTAATCTAGAATGTATAGTAGGTATAAATCCTATCTCACTAGGAACTAGTGGAAAGGACCAGCAGAATCATTGAATATGTATCATCCTACCGCTCGATCTACAACCAATTGGATCCCATATACACAGAGGTTTAGTGTGTATTGATTTACTATACTATTGATATATAAAGATGTTATTTGCATGATATTTCTAAATTCTAATTCCCCCATGATAAACAATATTGTACTACTTTTGTCTATTAGATGAACCATTTCCATGTCTGGGTTCTAAAACACCATGGTTCCCATTTTTAGATTCTTTAAATTTCTCTCAGTCATAAGGGATTTTTAGAATATCATAGAAATGGTCGTAAATAAGAATACATTGACTTATAATCAGATGGAAAATAAAATACCATCCTCAAATAGCCTCACAGTCATGATCTCATCACCCTCTAGAGACAATGAAAATCATTTCTACTTGGTAAAATGGTTATAATACACCATTACATACATGGATCGCTACTAAACTTTCATGAAATATCGATATTTCTAAAATATTAATGTATGTGGAAATAAGTAATAATATAATACAGTTTTTAATTCCTTCTGGACTATATCTTGTTGTTGGTTTTCTTGGGAAATGACATCCCACCATAGTTTGGTGGAATTCAGTAGCATATAAGCTATGAGCTTTAAACTCCTCTCCTGAGGAATATCTAGATACTTGAATATCAACAGCCTAGACTCTATTCATGATTTTATATCTTGAACTCTTCCACACCCTATAATGTTGAAGGATACTACTAATCAAACTCTTGAGTTAACACTTCAATAGTCAGGGAATTTTGAACAACACCTTACATAGAATGCATCATATGAAGGATACCCTATCGAAACTAGGCATCATTTCCCATGATTGGAATAGTATGTGGTGACTCTGGAAGCACTATGGGAGGTATTAATAGAGTCTAAAGGACCACTAAATTTGGTGCATGGTTTTCAACACCTTCCTAGTGTATGAAAGGTGGTCTTTGTGGTATAATAGTTCTACAATTCCAAACAGATACCACAAAATTGAATTTAGTAATTGAAAAGATTATAGATAATTAATAGGTTGGGTGCAGATAAATGATATCGAAAAGTTACCACCTCCCTAAATACACCAAAATCATGGCCATGTGATATATGGAGACCATGACAAAAAATAATAATCAAAAGTGACACTCCCAACTACCAACTACTATGTTCAGGTTTGGGTTTTGTACTCATATCATCGTAGAGTTTCTGGTATAGGAAGTGTTAAAATTTTAATTTTCATTTCAATCCCACTTTAGTGGTATCTATTTCATTTAATATTTAAATTTAACTATGTTCTTATTCATTTTTTTGTACTTAGATATCATAGTCCAGTTATCTTCATTATCAGTCCCAATTCCTAAAGACCACACCCTTTATAAATTTCTATAGGTATATCAAGTAATGTGAACTATGCTTTACATCCAACATTAGGATGTTATAGGTTATGTAAAATTGTTTGATTGGATGAATCATCATTCCAAATTTATAGATGTACATTGATTATAAAGTAAAATTTCTATTTATGTAATAAAATCAATGGAAGATTTAGTCCATAGAACTAGTGGTTTGTAGCACAAAATGGAATAATTGGTTAATTAAGGTGTCATCAAAAACATATAAGTCAAACCACCATTTAGATTGTTGCGCATACATTAAATAAGATAGATATTTTATCCCTTTTATGAAATGTTATCACATTTCCAGATATAATAATCCAAACACCAACTATATGCAGTAGGAAATGCACACAGAATGTGGAGCTACATTGAAAAATGCATCACATATAATTCCTAAAGTTCCTATAATGATGAATGAATTTATACCCATGTTATGTACAATTATAAGGAAAAATGAAAATCCATAATAATAATATCAGTATTAATAATTTCACAAAACATGTGTTTCACCCGATAGTGAAATCAGTACATCCATCACATGAAATAGTAATAAAAACAATAACCTAGATGAGGAAATTTGGATTTCCACAGTATAGAGGTTAGTTACTCCTAGGAATAGGTTCAATACCAAATTTGGAAACATACTAGTCTCTTTTATAAGACCCTAATAGTAAGACAAAATGAATACATAATCTGATACCACTTTATCACATCCAAACTAGAGAGCCACTAAAATAGTGCCCCAAGCCAGTGGGTCACAAGGCCTAAAGAGAGCCTCCGCCTGCTACTGATGTTTTCAACTAGTAGTGAGGGTACAAGGTGATACATTGGGGATAATATACCACCATATCAGAGTATCACAATGGATATAAACATAAATAATAAATAGCTGAATCATAAAAGATAATTAATAGGACAACGTAACAAGATTCCATAAATAAGAACTACAGAATACGATAACATAAAAGCAGAAATAATAAAAAAACATAGGGTGATTCATATATAAATGATTCCATGTCATGTTAAATAAAATAAGGGGATAATTATATAAAGTATAGGAGGAATTCAAAACATGTTTTAAAAAATAAATACCATAATACATCTCCACTAGAATCCTGAGCATATGATCATTCCTCTACTCCCATGCTATAAGAAAAATAGATCAATCATTTGTGATAGGGTTCATGACCTTATCCATACCTTCAATAATGATGTATACTCAAGTACCAAGGGTGGTCTATGTAGGGTTTTAGATAATCCTAGTAGGCTCCAACAATGGTTTTTTGATTAATCCTGTCATTGTATAACATAGGTGTGTGATGATATTATGAACAATAAATTTATCATGGAAATAAATAGTAGTTAGGATTGGTTCTGGTATGACACTTGGAAGACTTTACCTTGTTCTAGATAGGCTGTAATAAGTCATATATATTTTACCATGTAAACCCATTTATATATAATCATATTTAATTTCTATACAAGAATATACACTAGATATTTAAGGACATATATAAGAATATACATGGATACGTGGTTCTTGTTGGACTCACGGTGTAAATCAGGCATCTGTGACCACCCTAATGATCCCAAAGCTCCAGCAAGGGTACTAACCTTGAATATCATGTGAATGTGGGATTCCATGCTTGTTACGTGAGATAGTGGGTGATTTATCATGCCAAACACCCAAGATAGTGGGGAACATGGAATTCCAATATCATTACTCATATAAAATTAAATGGTGTGAGACTAAATTATTATCACCCCTCATAATGAAGAAAGAAAAACAATTCCCAAGAAATCAATTTACAATTTTACGTCTTCCTACACCCAAAGTCTAATTTTCATAATAATATGGAAGTATAATTTAACTTTTCCTCATTCACCTCACCCAATATATACATGGAATCACATTTTACGCAATCCATTTGTATAAATATATAATATATGTCATGACCCTACCACCCACCTTCATTTAATCAAATTTAAATATTTCATTTATAAATAATGGAAAATACATTTTAAATTAAATCAATCCCATATTAAAGGTGATTGGTCATTTACATATTTACATTAAAGATGGTATTTAATTTTACACACCCAAATAGGTGGCATTGAATGACGTAACATCCTCTATACATTAAATAAGGAACTAGTGAGTGTATCATAGAATGATTAATTTAATTTGTAAGGTGGAATGATGTTTTAGGGGAATGCAAGGATATTTAAAACAAGTGGAATAATGAAAAAATGATATAAACAAATAGTATTATATGGAAAATTGCTATATCATCTTCCATAGGTCCATAGATGGACACTCGTCTAGTATCAGCCTTTGATTCAAAGAAGCACAAATGAAATTGCTGAAGCAGAAAGAACCATGAAAATAGGGAATATTATACTTCAAAAAAATATTAAAAAATAGGGAGTGGTAAATGAAGTTAATAAGGAATAGGTTATAGGAGCATACTTCTTTATATCTAACTTAATCGACAAAAGTCCTATCAGATTCTAGATAGAGGATAATGATGGAATCCTAGGATAGGCGAGGGGGATTCTCCCCCATGTGGATCCAATAGTTTGTGGGAGGAAATGTGATCCTTTTTCAAATATTAGAGTCCCTTACTCCATTTTTTAAAAATTTATCTACGGAATTTAAACAACATGTAAATTATATAAACTGTGTAAAACTTGGGTTTCCCCTAAGAAAAAAATATCATGATGTGTAAGGGGGTTCGACCTAACAGATACACATCATGTGTTTATTAAACATCATGTATTTAACTACACATTGAGTATTTTCCTAGATTCATGGATCTAAACCCACTAAAACCCTATATAAATTTCTTTTACCCTCACCAAGCTTCTGTCTCTAGGAAAAATACAAAACGAAGGTCTCAATGAGGATTGTCTAAAATAGATAGAATACGTACCTCTTTGAAAATTGGGTCATTTAAAAATAGTAACCCATTAAGATAATTGACTTTAATTTAAACATTAATCATCATGAATAAATAGCTACTCATTTAAATTACATATATGGGGCAGTATATGCACCATATAAAGGTGAATTGGTTCATAGTAATGAATATGTTTCAATAGATTGAAAATTGAGATTAAATCTATTACCTCATGAATCCCCTTAGTTTATTATTATTTAAAATTCATTATAATGGTTTTAATAATGATATTAATTTATTATAGAACCATATTTATATTTATAATGTCATTTATGATCCTATTAAAACATCCTACCACTCATTCACTAAATATATTTCATTATTCGCATTGTTTCGAGTGTTAATTGATTCATTTTCCCATGCATGAGTCTTCATAGAAGTTATGGTTCTTGTGATTAGGATATAAATACATCATATAAATAATTATATTTTTTTAATAAACATCATAGTTTCTAAATAGATACATTATTTTCACAATTTTTACTTTTAGACATGGAAAATAAATCACATCGCTTTGTGGAGACCGTAGGGCGCATATATGCATGAATGATTATATAATTTCCTTAGTGGGTGAAATGGTAAATAATTAGATGATATTTTAATTTTCTAGAATTAACATTTTTTCATATTTATCATATATATGTATTATTTCCATCATTATGACTATCCATGTGACTTAATGATTGGAAAAAAATTACATCACTCCCTAAGGTGCTATACCATCATACACACGATTGATGACTTTGTTTCTCACTATGGTGAGGGAGATGGGAAGATATTATGGAATAAAAATTATTACATCATAGTATATGTGATATATTTAACAACCATACTCTTTATTACACACATAAATGTGATTTATTATATTAAATATTCACTTGATACAACATAGAAGATCGAGAGGTCTAGTGTGTTTGGGGCTTAGGATCATTACATAACAACAAAATACCTAAAAATACAACATTCTTATTGAAAACTACATTCACATGACCCAAACATTCTTTTGTACTTAGCATTGTATGGGATAACCTATGGACATTAATAAAAAAAGGGTGAGGTATATATAGGTAGTAAAAAATTCATAATATGATGAATTGAGTACATGTTAGGCAGTAGGAATATTGATGGAGCATAAGAGAAACATGAACATAAAACAATGATATAGAATGATTATCATAACAAGGAAATGTGACAACAACATTTAACATGATATTAGCATGATCCAAGGCCCATTGTACATTGATCATGAGTAAAACCTCATTGCACTTGAATTTTCTTGAGTAAGACATCATTTCACATAGTGTGTCATGATACCATTCTTTACCCAATGCATTGGAGTGCTATTAGGGTGAACACTTCTTAATTATTTAATTTCAGGAATTTTTGTGCCACATAGATCATATAACATGAGTTCATTAAAAATCACCATTTATTCCTTGATAAAGGAATGTATAATTCATAAATTAAACTCTATAATCAATTTGTAAATTTGCATAAAGTTGAATACCCTTGAAAGAGAAATTGACATGGTATTCACTACACAATGACTTTGGCTTGGAAACTCGCGTTGCAATTTCGGCACAATAACAGCATGACATAAGAATTCATAAAAATGGTTGATTACAGAGAAAGGGGTGTCTCATCATAGGCAAATGAAATGGACAGTAATAGGGTCATATAGATACAGGTCCCAACATATTTAATGAAATTTAGGTGAATAAAAAATATAATTTCATGGATGTAAATGAGGAGAGGGAAATTCCTTACGGAATTTCGACATGGTAATGGGTGTACATGGGAGAAATTAATAAGAGAGATATGGGTCTCTCATAATTAAACAATTAGGAGGGAAGTATGGGGGATGTGAGAAATCATACCATAACATTTTTAATTAAAATTAAAAGTTCATAACAACATAAATAAAGTTGGATGAAAATGAGAAAAGAAGAACTCCCTTATTGGCTTACTGGGAAGTGTGATCCCAAAGGCATGGTAGAGGCTTGAGAGAGGAATATTAGGAGCTTAGGGTGACTTGGTAGATTATAGAGAGTAGAGGTCAGAGGTTTGTCAAGATCCAAAGGCATTGAGTGAAGAAAAAGTGGGAGATTGTGTGGGTTTATATCAGAAAATAGAGGGAATTCTTTATTACTTTGGTTGTGGTCACCACCCATTAAAATAATCAAAACCAAAAACCAAACCATTGGTTTTGCACATGGTTTTTGAAAAATTGGAGTGTAAAAAATTAATTCTTAAGGCCAATGGCTGAAAAACTTAAAATATTAGGCCTGCTTATGTGGAGGTGAGTTACACTCTCAAGGAAATAATTTTAAAAAGATAAAATGATTTATAAGCCTATGAGGGTCCACTAATGCGGTGTAAAATAAATAAAAAAACCAAAAATCAAATTATTTTAATTTTAAAAAATATATTGGCCGAAAATTGTATTTATAGTATTTTATTACATCACTATTGGGTCATTATGATGTCATAAAACACATTATATATTTAAACGGTGTTTAATTTTTATCCAAAAATTTGATTGTATTAGAAAGTTATGAAAAAATCACCTTTGGATAATTTCAACTTCCTGATTCTAAAAATAATCTTCATTTTATCTAAATATTTTTCTAAATATGTAAATTTTTACTCTTAAAATAACAACTGACATTTATCGAAAATTCATGGGTTTTGATAAAAATAGATTTAAAACATTAATAAAAATTAAAATTGTATTCATAAAAATTATACGCAAATTTATATTTAATAGAAATTAATTTTTTAATAATATATTATTAAAATACCATTTAATTAAAAAATCCATTTTTTCATCAAAATAGATTTACTAATTGAATATTAGCTAAAAATAATATTTGGGCATTAAAAACTATTTAAAAAGTAACAATAATAAAATGAATGTATATTGTTTATTCTATACAAAAATAATTCACATAATCGTAATGCTATAGTCTTGTTACATAACCCCTTATAACACCATCATAATACATATGGGTAAGGTTTTTTATGGTGACATACTCTTGGGGTGGCTCGGATTACATCGCTCTGGTGGTAACCTCTATAAACATCCACTTCTCACGTAGGTGGTTCCGTTTGAGATTAACATGTTAAATCTCATCTTGGGATTTGTCAAAGTGAATCCTAATTACACCACTTCCTTTCCAACCTCCGACAAATGGGCTTCGTAAGGGGAATTTCTACTGGATGAGGCCATTGCTTCCTTTATCTGTGTAAGTTGGATTTGTTAAAGCCATGTATTTATACAAATCATGTGATAACTATTCAATGACTATTTTAGAAACGCTAAAAATTATTAATTGTAATTAAAAATGTAAAAACATAACCCAAGGAAGTTCATATGTTATAGAACCACTTTACATAATAAGTAATTTAATTAGATCAAGAGTAATTTCCATTAATAAAAGTTTGGGTCATTACAATCTCCCCCTTAAGAAACTTCTCATTAAAAATTCCCCTTTCCCACATTATGATAGATGCAGGTAACTCTGCTTGATCAGTTTTTCCGATTCCCACAACGCTTCTTAAAACATATGGTTTCTCCACAAAACTTTCAAGAGGGTAATTGTCTTATTTCATAGAACTTTTTCCCTATGATCTATGTTCTTCACCATATTCTCTTCATTGGAGAGGTTACTCTCCAATGGTACCACCTATGGATTGAGTACATTTGATGGGTCGGGTATGTACATCCTCAAGAACAATACATGGAATACATCATGTACTTGAGAAAGATTCAGTGGGAGTAATATTCGATATTCCATTGCTCCAATGAGATCAAGGATCTCCAAAGGGCCAATGTACCTTGGAATAAACTTTACCTTCTTCCCAAATCTCATAAATCTCTTCCACACTGATATGTAGAGCAATACCCTGTCTCTATCATAAAACTCTAGGAATCATGGATGATTATTAGCATAGATCTTTTGTTGACTCTGAGAAAATTTAATGTGCTACTGAATTGTCTTAACCTTATCCACCATTTCAAGACCTATGATTTTTTTCTCCCCAACTTCCTCCCAACATGCTGATGTTCTAATCTTATTTCCATAAAGGGTTTCATAAGGAGGCATTTGGATTCTTGAGTGGAAACTGTTGTTGTAAAAGAACTCAACTAGAGGAATATGTTGATCCAATTATCGTTTGAAGTCCATTGTGCATGCTCTGAACATGTCCACATTTCATTGGATAGTCTGCTCAGATTGGCCATCAGTTTGCAGATGATAAGCCGTACTAAAGTTCAGCTCAGTACCCAGTGCATGTTGTAGACTCATCCAAAACATAGAGGTGAATATTGGATCTCGATCAGATTCAATCGTTAGTGGTACTCCTTGCAGCCTTACCACATATCTGATGATTATCTGTGCTAGCCCATCCAATGGGAAGTCCTCCTGAATTGAAATGAGGTGTGCAGTCTTTGTAAGACGATGCACAACAACCCATATAGCATTGTTTCTTCTGGATGTCATTGGATGTCCGGTGACAAAGTCTATGGTGATGTTATCCCATTTCAATGATGGTATGGGTAATGGTTGCATCATCCCCTTCGACTTCTGCCTCTTAGCCTTCACTTTCATACAAACCAAGCACTTTGATGTATATACTCAGCGATATACATCTTCATGTTATCCCACCAATAATTCTTTTGGATATCTCAATACATCTTTATGTTTCCTAGGTGAATGGAGAAATTTGAACTTTATGCATCATTCAAAAGTTTATTCTTTAACACCAAATTTGATAGAACACATAGTATTGACCAAAATCTCTCAACTCCTTCTTTATTAACATTAAACTCCAATGATTTCCCTTTTCTGATAGATTCCACTTTTTTCTGAATTCCTACATTATCCATTGGAGAATTCATTAACCTTTCCAAAAGAGATGGTTAAGGAATAATTTGTGAATGTATTGATGATGTTCCCTTATTTATGATTCCCATGTCTATATTCATAAAATATAAGAAGATTCGTTCCTTTTCACTTCTAATTATTGATAGAATTTTCGTGTCCATTCTACTTAGAGCATCCAACACCTTGTTCATGTTCCTAGGGTGGTAATGGGTTGAGCATTAATATTCTTTGATTAGTTCTAACCATCTTCGTTGGTTCATGTTCAACTCTTTCTTTGTCAATATATACTTGATGGTTTTGTGATCTTTATATATTTCACACTTCTTGCATAGATGTAATGTCACAAAATCTTCAAAGCGAAGATTACTGTAGCCAGCACCAGATCATGTGTTGGATAGTTTTTCTCATGAACATTCAATTTCCTGGAATCATAGGCAATGGCTTTTTCATTTTTCATCTACACACATCCTAGTACCTTCTTCGAATAATCACTAAATACAAAAAAAAATTATCCACTTGTGGGTAATGGGAGCACGAGCATAGTGAAAAGACTCATTTTCAACTCCTTGATGATTTCTTTACATTCATCACTCCAAGAAAACTTTACTCTCTTCCAAATTATCTTGGTAAGAGGGTTTTAAAATCATAATAAATTTCTCACAAATTAGCATTAATATCTAGCAAACCATAGGAAGCTATGTATATCTGTTACTGATGTTGGTCTCATCCATCCCTCAATTGCAGCTGTCTTTGAGCGATCCACAGATATCCTATTTCTTGTGATGATAAGACCCTAGAATAATACCTCATTTAACTAGGACTCACAATTGAAGTATTTTTCATAGAGCTTCTCCTTTTTGAAGGTCTTAAATAAAGTTATTACATGCTCCTCATGATCCTCCTTGGTTTTGTAGTATATTAGAAGATTTTCTATAAAGGCTACCATAATTTTTTTGAGGTAATCTCTAAAGACACTATTCAACATGTCCATGGAGATTTCTTGAGAATTAATGAGTCCAAAAGGCATTACTATGAATTCATAGTTCCCATATCTTGTACGAAAAATAGTCTTGGGGATATCATCTTTCCTCACCATTACATGGAAATATCCCGACCGAAAATCTACCTTAGAGGAGTATTGTGCTCCACAAATCTGATCAAACAAGTAATCAATTCCTGGTATAGGATATTTATTCTTTATCATGATTTTTATGAGCTCATGATAATCAATTCAAAGGTGCATTGACCCATCCTTATTCTTGACAAAGAGGACTAGTTCACCCCATGGTGAAGCACTTGGGTGTATAAAAACATTATCCAGATTCTCTTATAGTGGATTCTTAAGCACATAAAACTCTACAACAGAAATTCAATATGGATTCTTGGATATTTGAAATTCCCTAGGTATAAGATCAATTGAGAATTCAACATCTCGTATATGAGGAAGGTAAATAAATTCTCCAGGAAACACTTCATAAAATTCCCTCACAATAGGCACGTCTTCATGGATGGTTGCTTCATTGGACTCAATCATCTAATCCGGATATGCATGCTCATAGGGAAGTAATATCCATACTTGATATTATGGTTCTAAAGAATATTCATCCTCCTCTTTGAACTTATATAGAATCAGGGGGGGTCAATTCTCTATATGTTGATTGATTTCCCTCTAACAATAATTTATGTTGGCTATATATAAGGAAATCCAATCCATTACAACAATTTCATCAAATTCCACTAAAAAGAGTATGATGAGGTTTTACTGGATGTTCAATCCACAAATTATGACATTGGAGGAGTCATATTCATGGGAAGAAATGATTTCCCCATTTTTTGTACACACTGACATCTTTAATTCCATGATTTGTGGTGGTGTTGGGATTGTTCTACTAAACATTTGGGATATGAAAGAATGTGTAGAACCATAATAAAAAAGTATCATCGCTATTATTGAAATAATAAATATTTTACTTGTCACCACTATGTTTTTAGGGTTCACATTAATGGTAGTGAAGGAAAAAGTACTCCCTTTCTGCCTAGGAGATTGTTGCTCACCACTGAAAACCCCTGACATAGGGAACCTGTTTGTAAACTTCCATAGTTCTTTGTAGTTGAAGCATTGAACAATGAATTGTGGGTTTAATGGAGCATTCCATTACCCTATCATAGAGATTGGATTGTCTTTTTGGTTGTTAATAGCCAGGTTCCCTTCACTTCCACACCTAAAGCATTTATTCATCCCCTTTGTGAAATTTACTGGGTGCTTCTTTCTTCACATTTGGCAAGTGGGGTGCTGGATTTTCTTATCACTATGGATTTATCCATCGGACCTCTAGACATGAAGTCCACCTTACAATTCTTATCCCCATGACCCCCCTGATATTCTGTGATCTCTATTTTGACTTTTAGGGAACATCAGATAATCACCTCATAGCTCTCTAAGTCACAGATCTCTAGGGCTTTCTGTAGGCTATGTTTTAGCCCACCAAAAATGTGGTCAACCTTGCATTCAGGGGTAACAACAATATCGGAGGAATATTTTCAAATACTTGTAAACTTTTCCTTGTATTATTTGATGGATATTTCGTATTCTTGCTTGAGGGCAAGGAAGTCCCTTTCCATCTTATATCGGATGGTGCACAAAAAATATTTATCCAAAATCATCTTTCAGAAAACCTTCCATTCCAATGCCTCGATCTCCTCTTCATGCATCGTATTTTTTATCAATTTCCACCATTGATCAGTTTCACCTTCCATACTATAATAATATAGGATAGCATTATCTTGTTTAGAACATTTAACGATGAAGAATATCTTTTCAATGGAGTCGATCCCTTGTTCAGAGATTGAGAGATTAGATGATCCATTAAAAGTAGGGGTCCTTTGTCTCATGATGTTCTCAATTTCAACTTGTTCTTTCTCTGGGGGGATTAGTGTTCATTGTGACCCATGTTTCTATTCAAAACATGAGTTAACTGAGAGAGTATCATAACAAAGTTTGTGATTCCCGCTCCCATCGGATGGGGCATCTCATTAAAAAAGTCATCACATTGATCTTTGCATTGGTTTTTAGTCGGATTCCTTCTATTACCGGATATTGGCTGGAATAAAATGGAATTTAGGGGTAACACATAAATGGTAATACAAAGACAAAAATGGAAGACTTATAAATTACTTTTATTTCCTTAACTTATGAATTTATAGGCTGAAATCTATGTTATCCAAGATCTACTTTCTAACATATATTTTAAGGGTAATATTTTTATAATTCCTTTAATAATGGTTCCTAAAAAGCTTATGAATTTTCCAAATAATATCCCCTAGGAGTGTCGTAAACAAGAGTGCATTATATCCCATTTTTGTTCACCAGTTCCCATTTGAGTCTAGCTCAAGGTGTTGTTTTTCGGTTTTACCCCTAGAATACATCTATTCCAGAGCCGCCTCTACCTGATCGTATCTAGATAGGGATGTATTTTCATGATAAATCACTTACTCAATACTAAGAAAAAATTAGGTATGTTTTTATTATACATTCTCTTATCTGGAAGGGTTTCACTATTTTTTTCTAATTCTAATCCTATATATAACTAAACCAATCCTATGATACCAACTATAACAACCACACAATTTTTTACAAATATAAACATGATTAATTAAATTAAATATTCACTTGATAAAACATATAATATCAAGAGTTCTAGTGTCTTTTGGGATTATGATTTTTACATAAAAACATAAGACATAAAAATTCAACATCATTATTGAAAACTACTTTCACATGACCACACATAATCCTTCGTACTTAGCATTTAATGGGATAACCTGATGACACGTATAAGAAAAGGGTGAGCTGTAAAGTATAGTAAGGGAGTAAACAAGAAATAATATGAAGAATGTAGTACATGTTAGTTAGTAGGCATATTAATGGGGAAAAATATAAACCTGAACATAAAGGAATGATATAGCATGATTTTAATAACATGGAAATGTGGCAACAACATTAAACATGATATTATCATGATACAAGGGAAATTTCCAATGGTTCATGAGTAAACCTTAATTTAAATTGAATTATCCTGATTAAAAAGTCATAACACTTGACATATTATGATACTATTCTTTACCCAATGCATTGGAGCACAATCAGGGTGCACCCTTCTTAATCATTTCATTTCCGGAATAAGTGTGCCACATGGATCATATAACATTTTCTCATTAAACATCATCATTTATTCCACAATAATGTAATATGGAAAGAATACATAAAAATATATAATCAATCAGTAAATTTCCATAATGTTGAATACCTTTGATAGAGAAATGGACATGGTATTCACTACACAATGACTTGGGCATGGAAAATCACAGCGCAATTTCGGTAGCATAACAGCGTGACATAAGAATTCATAAAAATGGATAATGAGAGAGAAAGGGGTGTATCATAATATGTACAAGAAATGTATAGTAATGGGGTCATATAAATACATGTACAAACCTATTAAACGGAAGTTATATGCATAAAAAAATATTTTCTTTGATGTAAATGAGAAGTGGGAAATCACTTATAGAATTTTGGCATGGAAACAAGTGTACATGGAAGGAATTAATGAGATAGAGAGGGGTCTCTTATCATTAAAACATAATGAGGGATGTATGGGGGTCATGAAAAATCATACCCCAAAATTTTTTAAAAAAATTAAATGGGTATAATAACATATATAAAGATTGAAAAAAATGAGAAAGGATGAAAACCCTTACTTTGAAATGTGGTCCCAAAGGCTTGAGAGAGGATTGAGAGAGGCTTCATAGGGGATTGGCACACGTTTGGAGGATCCTAGATAACGGAGGGCCAAATTTGGTCGACCTAAAAGGATTTGAGTGAAGAGTAATTGGAATACTTTGTGGGTTTATATAGGGAAAGAGAGGGAATTATTTATTATTTATTTTTTGGCCACCATAGATTAAACTAATCAAAACCACCAACCAACCCAGGGGTTTTCCCATGTTTTTTTAAATGGGAGTGAAAAGATTATTTTATAATGACAATGTCCAAAATTTTAAAAATATTAGGCTTTCTTACTTGGAGGTGAGTCACACTCTCAAGGAAATCATTTTAAAAATATAGAATGTTTTATAAGTCCTAGAGGGTCTACTAATGCTTTGTAAAATAAATCAAATAAACCAAGAATAAAATTATTTTAATGGTAAAACATATATTTACTGAACATATCCATTATAGTATTTTATTAATTCACTATTAGGACATTATGATGTCATAGAACACATTATATATTTAAACGATGTTTAATTTTCACCCACAAATTTGATTGTCTTATAAATCTATGAAAAATTCACCATTGGATAATTTGATATCCAAATTCGAAAAATAATATTCATTTTATCTAAATAATTTTATATATATGTGAATTTTTACTATTAAAAATAAAAACCGACATTTATATAAAATTCATGGGTTTTTATAAAAACAGATTTCAACCCTTAATAAAAATCACAATTGTATTCAAAAGTATTATACGATCATTTATATTTAATAAAAAGTCATTTAGAAATAATATTTTATGAAAATATTTTTTAATTAAAAAATCCATTAATTCAACAAAATAGATTTCTTAATTTAATATTATCTAAAAATACTATTTGTTCTTTAAAAACATTTTACAATGTAACACTAATAAAATGAATGTATATATTTTATTCTATAAAAAACAATGCACAAAATCACAGTGCAAATGTCCTATTACATAATCCCTTATAACACTTGTATAATACCTAAGGATAAGGTGTGTGATTGTGATAGACTATTGGGGTGGCTCAGATAACATTGCTCATGGGGGTAATCTCTATTAACTTCCTCTTCTCACATAGGTAGTTCAATTTGTGCTTAACATGTTGAAGCTCGGCTTGGGCATGGTCAAGAGCGAAACCCAATGACGTTGCCTCCATTCCAAGCTCTGGAAAATGGGATTCGAATGGGGAATGTCTACTGGATGAGGCCATCACATCCATTTTCTAAGTAAATTGGATTTGTTAATGCCCTATATTTATACTAATCATGAAATCATTGTTCAACATCTATATTAGCAATGTTAACAGTTCATAATGGTATTTTAAAATCCAAACACATAAAACCAAGGATATGCATATGTTATCTACCATTTTACATAATAATACATTTAATAATAAAACGAACCATACTATACATACATTGTTAATACTTCAAAATTGAATCACACTTATTACAACATATAACAAAACCAGGAAAGGACTGTATGGGTATAGTGTCTTTAGAAACTGGGAAACATAAACAACTGGTTCATAAAGCATCTACATTGTCTCCCATTTATTTCATCATATATAGAGTTTATTTTGGAAAATCCTAATTAATAACCATATTCCTGACCTGGGGAAAAGAAAAAATACAAAAGGGTTAGCTCAAATTCTCAGTAAGGGTAAACAAAATAAGTATCAAACATATCATATTCATAAGAACATAACATTTTGGAAATCATAACCAGCAAAAGAGATCATAATTTCATAACATGGGATAAATCATAGTAGTGAAATGTAATCTTGATAATCATAACATAAAACATGAAACATTGTGTCATACACACATAATCATAGAGAACCATTTCTTATTATTCAAGACTCATTTCCAAGACTATCTTAGCGGACAAAGTCTATTTCTGAACCGAGTTCACTCCTCGTTTCAGTCCTGTTTCACTAAACCAGATTAACCTGTCGTTACAGCCATGTCAATCTCATGAGATATAAATCATTCCCCAATGCATTGGAGGGATATATAGGTCCCACCGATCTCATAATGATACCATTATTATGTGTTCCACAAAATCATAAATTGTACATCACTGCATAACCCATGAAATAAAAATGGGATTCTTAAACATCGTGACATCATAATCAAATTTATATAAGATAAAGGAATTCATAAAAATAATTCCATCAAAACATAATCAAATCAATGTAATAATAGGGATAGAAACATAACCCTATATTATCTTAGATTGAAAATAATTGTGATAAAACACTTGAACTTCAATCTTGAGGAAAATATCCTTTCTACTTCATAAACATATTCCTTTCTTAAAATTTCATATAATTTTGAACTAAAAGAAGTTGATTAAAAATAATCTTGAAAACTTGTAAAGGATGCTTCATGGAAATAATGTTCTAGAAATCCATTTATTCCGTATAAGTTAAAAAAACATTCTTCTCATACTTTTTTCAGAAAAGTCAAAAAAATATCTCGTATGAAAAGTGACAAAAGATTCCATTCATATCTTTTAATAAAAACTCACCGAAGGGTAAAATTGGATATAAAATATTGTAAAAGGATATAAATATTACATATTGAGGAAACATGGATGTGAATGATAAATATTCCGCAGTAAATTCTGAAGTATAAACAATCTCGGATAAAAATTGAGATTGCGAGATTTTCCCTTAACTTAGGTTCGATTTGATTTGTAAGTGTCTGAACCTCATATATAATGATTTAAATAATGTTATTGACTTATTCCAGAATCATAATTATCTCTATGATATCATATATGGAAATATTCTTAGCTTCTTATTAGTAATATTTCATTGCTACTTGTTATTCGGGTGTTTATTAATTTTTGTTCTTATGTGTGTTTTGTAGAATAAATTCTTATTCTTCTATTTAGGTTATATTTACCTCATTTATAGAATGGTATTAGTGTAATATATATCATATTCATTCATTCAATTCATTTATATAATCATTATTCAATGAAGATCATGTAGAACGAGTCGCATCACATCGTGGAGATGGTATTCCGTACGTACGCACGAGCGATGATATCATTCCCATGATCATGGAATTGTATTGGAGTGTATGTATAATATTTCAAAATCAATATTACTTTAAAATAATCATATATAGTTATTTTTTACACCATTATATCCATCCAAGTTAGGTGGTGGTGGAAAGTATAGTACACCACGGCGTGGAGACGGTATTCCGTACGTACGCACGTGCGGTGATTTCGTTTTAAGTATGATGGATAGTTGATGAAATAGGGTTGTTTAATACATATAATAAAATACCATTATATGAGTGATTATGATGTTATTACTTCATAATGAAACAACTAAAGAAGAAGAAGTGGAAGAAGAAGTAAAGTTAAATGAATCAGTAACAGGCATTACCTCTTCTTTGAAGCACCTCTTTGAGATCTCCTCTTAGGGCACTAAAATTGGTCTTTGAAGAAGAACAGGACCTCTAGGATTTTTCTATGTAACTGGATAAGAGAAATTGGAAGGGGTTTTCTGATCTTGAAGGCACAATGTGGTGTGAGGAACAGAGGGAGAAGTTTCCCTTTTATAAGAGAGGAGAGGGGCACCTATGGAAAAACTAAAAATATTATTTTATTATAAAGTCATATTCGGTTTTTAATAGCTACAAATTTATTTATATCAAATATAAGGTGCATACGGGTCGAAATCCTCTCATACAATAGAATTTATACAATTTTAGGGTTCTATTTTGACCTTATCATTTAGATTTAACTTTAAGTTAAAAAATTTACTTTTACCGTGTCTTTTGGTTTTCTTACACTATAAGGTTAATAAACATACTATAACAAGCCAAACGAACCCCAAGATGTTTTTTATTAATATATATAACCTTATCTAAGTCATTTGGCAGAACCATAGAATTTTAGGAATAAAATAAAAATTAATAATATAATATTTGTTTTAAAAACAATTTTATGTCAATTTTGACACTATTTGGTAATTGATTTTTGTGGAAATCAAAATAGAATTATTAGTTAGAAAAACGTTAATTAAATCAATACTAACATGTCATATTAACATAGAAAATTATTGGAATTCATAAAAAGTCTCAAATTACATTTATTTGTGTATTTATAACATCAATTATGTCAATATTTCACTAATAAGATAATTACTTCATCATCATTGTGTCAAAAATAAATTAAATTATTTAATGTCTAAAAATTATAAATAAAATACCATTTTGTAGGAAATCCTTCTTAATTTCTAATGAATATTTATTGTCGGATTTATCTTATGTATAACTCTATATTAATAAAGATTTACTTATTAAACTTTGATTTTAACTATTTTAACCCTTCTTTAAATAAATTAATAATAAATTTCCTAATCTAATCCAAGAGTGCCTAAATGGTCATATTTTATTCCTACGGTTGTTTTTGGTCGAATTACAATTATCCAATAGAATTAGGACATGTTTTAGGGTAATAATAATACCATTGTTACCCTTAATTGCCCTATTTACTTTTAACCGTGGTAAAAAAACGTAAAAAGCTACTATTCACCAAAAATTATTTTTATCTCATTGAACCACATTTTACTTACTGACATCAACCGTGTCTCTCGTATTTTTGAAATTTCACTCACAGAAGCGGTAAAATTATGTTTTATGTAAATTTGAAAATTCTCCTAGGAGGTGGGTAAAAGACGGTGAAAAGTTCGATAAAATTTTTATATATCTAAAATTATTATAAAATGACTTCAATGAATTTCATTGAACTTATATAGGTATTATGTATCCATTTTTACCTAGAATAAATTTAAAAAAAATACATAATTATTTAAATAAAAAGTCGGTTTTTAGATAGTAACTTAGTGTTTTCACTATTCATCAAAAATTGAATATTTTCAGAAAAATACAAATATTTCAACCTAGGATAATTTCGATATTCCGAATCCAAAAATGAAGTCCATTTTGAAAGATGAAATTTAAAAAATTTCAAAAATTGGTTATTACTATTCATAACGGCTTGTTTTAATAATATTTTAATAGCATATCTTGTTTAGTGAAACTCGGTATTGCGTACGACGCAAGCTATTGAGGGAGGTCGCGGTTGCGTATAAAGCAAGCCAAGCTAGTGTTGTGTGTAGTGAATTATTCCTTTGATGATTTATAAAAACAAAATATTTCTCATAAAAGTCTCGGTTGTTACATTCTACCCCCTTTATAATGAATTTCGCCCCCAAAATTCATCACTTTGTAACAAACAGATGAGGATACCTTTCCCTCATCATATCCTCAATCTCCCATGTAGCTTCTTCTAATTGGTGGTTCCTCCATAAAACTTTCACCATGCGAGTGGTCTTGTTCCATAGGACTTTTTCTCTACGATCGAGAATCTCTATCGGCTGTTCATCATAAGAATGATCTTGCCCCAGCGGTATAACTTCTGAGCTGAGTACATGTGAAGGATCAGGTATGTGCTTTCTCAGGAGAGATACATGGAACACATCGTGAACTTGGGAGAGATTCGGTGGAAGTGCCAATCAATAAGCTACCTTCCCAACACGATCCAGTATTTCGAAAGGACCGATATACCTAGGGCTCAGCTTTCCCTTCTTTCCAAATCTCATTACTCTCTTCTAGGGAGATATTCGTAAGAACGCTTTATCACCCACTTCAAACTCTAGGTCTTTTCTTCGGTTGTAGGCATAACTTTTTTGTCAACTTTGAGATGCTCTTATGTGTTGTCGAATAGATCTAACCTTTTCTGCCATCTAATCAACAAGATCAGGTCCTAATAGCTTTCTTTCCCCAACTTCATCCCAGCAAGTTGGAGTCCGGAATTTCTTTCAATAGAGTGATTCATAAGGAGCCATCTGAATACTGGAGTGAAAGCTATTATTATAAGAAAATTCCACCAAAGGTAGGTGTTGATCCCAACCACCTTTAAAATCCATAGAGCAAGCTCTCAACATTTCTTCTAGAGTTTGAATTTTCCTCTCAGACTGACCGTCTGTCTGAGGATGATAAGCAGTGCTGAAACTCAACTCTATATCCAGAGTATGCTGAAGACTTCACCAGAACATCGAGGTAAACCTCAGATCCCAATCAGCTATAATGGAAAGTTGTACTCCATGAAATCTTACCACTTCCTTCACATATATCATGGCAAGCTGATCCAGAGAAAAATCCTCTCTAATAGCAATAAAGTGTGCCTACTTTTTAAGATGATCAACTATGACCTAGATAGCATTATTGCCTTAGGATGTTTTAGGATGTCCGGTGACAAAGTCCATAGTGATGTTTTCCCATTTCTATTCTGGTATGGGTAATGGTTGTAACATCCCCTTGGACTTCTGTCTCTCAGCATTAACTTGCTGACAAACCAAGCATCGAGAGACATATTCAGCAACATCTCATTTCATGCCATCCCACCAGAAGTACTCTTTCAGGTCCCTATACATCTTCGTCCTTCCAGGATGAATAGAGAATGAAGAATTATGAGCCTCATCCAGAAGCTCCGTCTTTAATTCGCGGATGGGAGGAACACAAACCCGATTCCTGAACATTATTATCCCATCACAATCAAGGTTGAATTCAGGAATATTTCTCACCTTCTTTTGTAACTCTACATCTTCTTTCTGTGCCTCTTTAATCTTCACATGTATATATGGTTGAACATTCATTTGAGAAAGGTACGATTTTCCCCTTGCATTATATTTCTAGGATCCATCCTTTGTAAATCCATAAATATTGTATCTTTTGTGATCATCATCATGGATAAGCTGGCATGGTCTTGACGACTTTATGCATCCACCAACTTGTTTTCTTTCCCAGGGTGGTAATGAATTGAGCAGTCGTAATCCTTAATCAGCTCCAACCATCTTCTTTGGCGCATATTCAGCACATTTTGTGTGAAAATATACTTTAAACTTTTAAGATCAGTATAAATATCACACCTTTCTTCATAAAGATAATTCCTCCAATTCTTTAATGCAAATATTACCGCAGCTAACTCCAAATCATGAGTTGGGTAATGTTGCTCATGGATTTTCAACTATCGTGAGGCATAAGCTATCACCATATTGTTTTGTATTAGAACACACCCCATCCCCTTCTTGGATGCATCACTATAGATCAAAATCCCTTCTCCACTATAAGGAAGTATGAGTACAGGTGCTCTATATAACCTTCTTTTCAACTCCTTGAAATTCTCTTCACATTCCTCCTTCCAAACAAACTTAACTCCATTCCGAGTCAACTTGGTGAGTGGATTAGATAATCGTGAAAAAGTTTTCACAAAACGTCAATAATATCCAGCCAAACCAAGAAAACTTTGGATCTTAGTTACTTTTGTTGGTCTTGACCATCTTTTGATAACCTCTGTTTTTGCTGGATCCACAGATATCCCCTCTTTGGAGATTATGTGACCAAAAAATGCAACTTTTTTAATCCAAAATACACAGTTGGTAAATTTGGAATAATGTTTCTCCTTTCCCAGGGTCTTCAACATAATTCCCAAATGATCTTCATGTTCTTCCTTGACCTTTGAATAGACAAGAATATCATCTATAAAGACGACCACAAATGGATCAAGATAGTCTCTAAAGACTCTATTCATCATATCCATGATGATAGCAGGGGCATTAGTAAGACCAAATGGCTTCACTATAAATTCATAGTGTCCATACCTTGTACGGAAAGTTGTCTTTGTTATATCCTCCCTTTTGACCCTTAATTAATGATAACCTGAACGAAGATCAATCTTGGAAAAGTATTGTGCTCTGCGTAGTTGGTCAAATAAGTCATCAATGCGTGGGAAAAGATATTTGTTCTTGATAGTGGTCTTGTTAAGTTCTCGATAATCTATGAAGAGTCTCATTGATCCATATTTCTTCTTAACAAATAGAACAGGTGCTCCCCAAGGTGATGCACTGGGGCATATGAATCCCTTATCAAGATTCTCTTGGAGATTATTCTTCAATTCTTGCAACTCAATTGGGGCCATTCTATAAGGTTTATTTGAAATAGGCAGAGCACCCGCTACGAGTTCTATTGAAAACTCAACATCACGATTTGGTGGAAGACCCGTAAATTCCTCCGAAAAGACATTGTCAAACTCCCGTACAATGGGAATATTCTTAATCGTGAGTTTCTCACAAACCATTTGAGATAAATAACCTTCATTTAGGGGAATCAAGACCCATAATATGGAAGAAATTTCCACTGGAAGGTTATGTTAATCCTTTCAACGATAGACAATCATAGATTGATCTGGAATATGAAATGTGACTTCCCTTATTTGGAAATTGATATGAGCTCTATATAAAGAAATCAAATCCATGCGAAGAATCACATAAAATTCCACTATAGGAAGGATCACAAGATTTTTAGGAAGCACTTTCCCACAAACTTCAATCAGAGAAGAATTATAAAGTGTTGATATGACTGTTGTGCCATTAGGGGTTGTCATAGCTAACTCAACATCTAATTTTTGAGGTAATACGGTGATACCCTTAGAAAATTATTCATAAATAAAAGATTGGGTGGATACAGAATCAAATAAAACATTTGCTACTTTAGAGTATATGGTAAGTGTACCTTTCACCGCTTCATTATTGTACTCCACATCGCTGATAGAAATTTCAAGTGACTTTCCTTTGTATTTAGCCTTAAGAGTTTTTTGACATCGATCATCATCAACAACCCTTGTATTAGGGCATTGATTGGCATAATGCCCCATTTCCTTGCACATGTATCATTGAAGTGTAGGAGGTGCACTCTGTGTAGCCTTTTCATTGTTCGCATCACTAGACATCTTCTTCCCATCATTGCGGCATTAAAATGTCCGATGACCTTCCTTTCCACATTTGAAACATTTACTTTTCTATTTAAGACAACTCCCTCCATGTTTCTTTCCACATATTGAGCATAAGGGAAAACTCATCTTCTATTCAGTGTGCTCTTTAGATTTTCCTTTGAATTCCATTTTCCTCTTCCTATCAAACCCATATGACGGATGGATTACTCCAATATCCATCTCAAATTTGAGAGCACATCGAACGATTTCCTCGTAGCTATTGAAGTCCCTTATGGCTAACGCCCTTCAAAGACATGGTTTTATGCCACTAAAGAATCAATCGATCTTACTCTCAGGTTGGATAATAATCCCAGAAGCATACCTTGCAAGTCTTGTAAAATTTTCTTCCTAGGTACCAACAGATTCATAATCCTTTTTCATTAGTTCAAGAAACTCCTTCTCCATCATTTCTCGAAGAATACGAGGTAAGTACTTATTGAAAAATAATTTCCTGAACCTGTCCCATTCCATGGAATAAATTTCATCTATTGGCCTCGTATTCTTGATAAGATTCCACCATTGATCAGCTTCACCTTCCAAATGATAAACTGCTAAGATGACTTTATCATGTTCAGAACATTGAAGAACTGTAAATATCATTTCAGTAGTACTGATCCATTGTTCAGAAACTAATGGATCAGTAGACCCGCGGAATGAAGGTGGACACTGCCTCATGAAGGATTCAACAGAATATTGCTCCTTCCTTTGCTCTTTCGGAAGTCCTGCATGATTCATAGCTTTAGAAAGTTGTATGAGCATGGCTACATGATTTTTCATTCCAACTCCCATAACATTTGGTTTCTCAGGGGCACAATCATTGCATTGCCCGTCACATTCCTCATTAACACGGTTCCTTCAGGTTCCAGCCATTGACTAAAACCAATAAGAATTGTGTGAGCAACAATAATTATAATAGTAAAATCACATAATCAAGAATAAAATTTCACACTTAAGGTCTTATCATAGGTTGTTCATGGACATTTCTAAAATTGTGTTCTACACTAAGACATATCCTTAGGTTTCTTACCAAGGTTTTCACATCCTAGATTCCAAAGGTTTACTATACCTTTCCACTGATACCAACTAAAAAGACCCATACATTACATACATTGTTAATAATTAAAAATTGAAGCACAATTATTACAACATATAACAAAACTAGGAAAGGACCGTATGCGTACAATGTCTTTAGAAACTGGGAAACATAAACAACTGGTTCATAAAGCATCTACATTTTCTCTCATTTATTTCATTATATCTACAGTACCTTTTGGAAAATCCTACTTAATAACCTTCTTCCTGGCCTAGGGAAAAGAAAACATACAAAATGGTGAGCTCAAATGATCAGTAATGGTAAAAAATGAAATATCAGACATATCATATTCATAATAACATAACATTTTGGAAATCTTAACCTGCAAAAGAGATCATAATTTCATAACATGGGATAAATCATAGTAGTGAAATTGAATCCCAATAATCCTAAAATAAAACATGAAACATTATGGCATACACACATAATCATAGAGACTCATTTCTTATTAGTCAAGACTCATTTCCAAGACTATCTTAGTGGACAAAGTCAATTTTTTAACAGAGTTCACTCCTTGTTTCAGTCGTGTTTCACTGAACCGGATTAACCTGCCGTTCCACCCATTTCTATCTCATGAGATATAAATCATTACCCAATTCATTGGAGGGAGATATAGGTCCGAACCATCTCATAATGATACCATTCTTATGTGTTCCACAAAATCATAAATCATACATCATTGCATAACCCATGTAATAAAAATGAGATTATTAAACATCGTGACATCATAAAACAATTCATATAAGGTAAAGTAATTCATAAAAATAATTCCATTAAAAAATAATCAAATCAATCTAATAATAGGTATATAAACATAACCCTATATTATCCAATATGTATAATAATTTTTATAAAACACTTGAACTTCATTCTTGAGGAAAATATCCTTTCTACTTCAAAAACATTTTCCTTTCTTAACATGTCAAATAATTTTGAACTAAAATATGTTTATTAAAAATAAACATGAAAACTTGTAAAGGAAGATTCAGGGAAAAAATGTTCTAAAAATCCATTTATGCCGTATAAGTTAAAAAAAACATTCTTCTCATACTTTTGTTGGAAAAGTCAAAATAAATACCTCGCACGAAAAACAACAAAAGATTACTTTCATATATTTTACTAAAAACTCACCGAAGGGTAAAATTTGATATAAACTACTGTATAAGGATATAAATATTACATATTGAGGAAACATGGATGTGGATGATAAATATTCCCCAGTAAATTCTGAACTATAAACAATCTCGGATAAAAATTGAGATTGCGAGATTTTCCCTTACCTTAGATCTGATTTTCTTCGTATGTTTCCAAAACACCTGTACAATGATTAAAATAATGATATTGACTTATTCCAGAATCATACCTATTTTTATTATATCATATATGGTAATATTCTTAGCTTCTTATTAGTAATATTTCATTGCTAGCTGTTATTCGGGTGTTTATTACTTTTTGTTCTTATGCGTTTTTTGTCGAATAAATTATTATTCATCACATTAGGTTATAGATACGTCATTTCCAGAATGGTATTAGTGTAATATATATCATATTAATTCATTAAATTCATTTATATAATCATTATGCAATGAATATCATGTAGAACGAGTCGCATCACATCGTGGAGATGGAATTCCGTATGTACGCACGAGCGATGATATCGTTCCCATGATCGTGGAATTGTATTGGAGTGTATGTATACTATTTCAGAATCAATATCACTTTAAAATAATCATATATAGATTTTATTTACACCATTATACCCATCCAAGTAAGTTGGTGGGGACAAATGGATTACACCACGGCATGGAGACGGTATTCCGTACCTACGCACGCGCGGTGATTTCGTTTTCCGTAGGATGGATATATGGTGAAATAGGGTTGTTTAATACTTATAATAAAATACCAGTATATTATGTATAATGATGGTATTACTTAATTATGAAACAAATAAATAATAATAAGTGGAAGAAGAAATAAAGTTGAAAGAATCGGTAACAAACATTACCTCTTCTTTGGAGTGCCTCTTTGAGACCTACTCTTAGGGCACTAAAATTGGTCGTTAAAGAAGAAAAGTACCACTAGGATGTTTATAGGGAAGTTGGGAAAAGAAATTGGCAGGGTTTGGCCGACCTTAAAGGCTCAATGTGGTGTGAGGAAGAGAGGGAGGAGGTGACCTTTTATAAGGGAGGAGAGGGGCACCTTTGGAAAAACAAAAAATATTATTTTATTATAAAGTCATATTCAGTTTTCAATAGCTCCAAATTGATTTATTTCGAATCTAAGGTTGGTATGGGTCGAAACCCTCTCATCCAATAAATTTAGACAAGTTTAGGATTCTATTTTAACCTTATCATTTAGATTTAACTTTAAGTAGAAACATTTTACTCTTACCGTGTCTTTTTGTTTTCTTACACTATAAGGTTAATAAAATTACTATAACAAGCCAAACGAACCCCAAGTTGTTTATTACTAATATATATAACCTTATATAAGTAATATTTGCTATCCTTAGATTTTTAGGAATAAAATAATAATAAATAATATAATATTTGTTTTAAAAACCATTTTATGTCAATTTTGACACTATTTGGTAAATTATTTTTGTGGAAATCATAACAGAATGATTAGTTCTAACCAAGTTGATTAAATAAATACTAACATGTCATATTAACTTTGAAAATTATTTTAATTCATAAAAATTCTCGAATTACATTTATTTGGGTATTTATAACATCAATTATGTCAATATTTCATTAATATGATAATTACTGCATCATCATTGTGTCATAAATAAATTATATTATTTAATATATAAAAATTATATATAAAATATAATTATGTAGGAAATACTTTTATATGTCTAATGAATATTTATAGTCGAATTTATCTTATGTATAACCCTATATTAAAAATGATTTACTTATTAAAATTTGATGTTAACTATTTTAACCCTTCTTTAAATAAATTAATAATAAATGTCCTAATATAATCCAAGTTGGCCTAAATGGTCATATTGTATTCCTAAGGTTGTTTTCGGTCGAATTACACTTATCTAATAGAATTAGGACACGTGTTAGGGTAATAATAATATCATTTTTACCCTTAATTACCCTATTTACTTTTAACCGTGGTAAAAAAAGTAAAAAATTACTATTCACCAAAAACAAATCATCTCATTGAACCACATTTTACTTAGTGACATCTACCGTGACTCTTAGATTTTTAAAATTCCACTCATAGAAGAGGTAAAATTATGTTTTATGTAAATTTGCATGTTCTCCTAGGAGGTGGGTAAAAGGCGTTGAAAAGTTCGATAAAATTTTTATATATCTAAAATTATTATAAAATGACTTCAATGAATTTTATTGAACATATTTAGGTATTATGTATCAATTTTGACATAAAATAAATTTAAATAAAATAAATAATTATTTAAATAAAATGGCTGTCTTTAAATAGTAACCCAATGTTTTCACTATTCATCAAAAATTTAAAGTTTTCAGAAAAATACCAAAATTTCTGCCGATGCTAATTTCGATATTCCAAATCCAAAAATGAAGTCCATTTTGAAAGATTAAATTTAAAAAATTTAAAAAAGTGGTTATTACTATTCATAATGGCTATTTTTAATAATATTTTAATAGCATATCATTGTTTAGTAAAACTCAGTATTTCATACGACGCAAGCTATCGAGGAAGGCCGCGGTTGCGTATAATGCAAGCCAAGCTAGTGTTGTGTGTAGTGAAAGATTCTTTTGATGATTTATAAAAAAAATATTTCTCATAAAAGTCTCAGGTGTTACAAATAAGATCATGAGTAATTTCCATTAATTAAAGTTTGGGTCGTTACTATATAATAGTATTACTATATTTAAATAGTTAATAATTAGTTGAAGGTCTAAAAAGAATAATTAAAAGGAAAGAGATGAGTGAAGAAAAATACCGTCACATAGAATAACCACCTTTAGATATCTTATTTAAAACACTAGGGTTGGTCTTTTGGAAAAAAAATAACCTCTATATCATTGATAATGATGTTGGGGATATATTTTTTGAGTTTAATCTAGGTAAATGGATCAATAGGTGTGCAATATTGAGGGCATTCCCATTTATAATTTAGGAGGATGTGACATGCATGGAATTTTTGAAAAGAAAATGATATACACATGTTTTCAACACATCAAAACGAAATAAAATGGATAATTATCTTGGATTGAATAATATCTAACAATGACCAAAAAATAAAAATTATACAAGTTTTTAGGTTATTTTAATCCTTATCATATTTTGGTTTAATACCCCAGAAACCCCATTTTAACATTAAATGTGGTAATTAATTTAATTTTTTTTAAATTAATTTTGACCAAAAATTAAGTTTAATTTATTCCAAATATTAATTATCTTGATTTAAAATATGGACTTAATTTTATAGAATTATATTCAATGATTTTTTTGGAATTTAATTTAAAAGGTAACATGTAAATCATGTTGAAAACATATTATTTGAATAAATTTATTTTTAATGAAAAAGAAGATCTTATATTAACTATATGAATATCGAAAATAATTAGATTGATTTTTTCTTAATAAAATTATATACATAATATATAAATTTAATTTAATACACTCATTGTTAAATATTATTTTAATGAAATAAAACGGATATACATTATAAATTAAAAAATAGTTTTCTAAAGAAAACAAAATCCAGAAAATACCCATATTACATCTAAATGATAATTTCATTATTTCTATAAAATTGATAGTTGATAAATTTTTAAGTTATATATATATTATTACATATTATTATAAATAAAATTAATAAGAGTTAAATATTATATTTTTTATTTTTTATGAAATTTTATTTCTATATGAAAATTTAAAAAATTTATTCTAGGCTTATTTTGACCAATTATGTTCAAAATCGATATTCATTATATAAAATTAGAATTTTAGTGACATCAAATAATAAAAATTTCATTATATATTTTTTATTGTAATTCAATTATAACATACTATAAACGTGGCTTGTGTGTTACATGATCATAATGGGAAAAACCATTGTGTTTACGGATTTACTAATTTCTGACACATTGGGGAACATCTCGTAAAATAAATTTTATTTCATGTGGAGGAACTCAAAAAATGAAACCACAGGTGTAAAACCAAATAATTTTATTTTATTTTAACCACATGGATACCATCTATGTTTGGTAATCATGTTTTCAAATAGAGGAACTCCATGATGGTGATCGGGGGGGGGCGAATATTACATGATATGCCTCTTTAAGGATTCCTAAACCATAGTTATTGTTTGTTTCCATAGGTGAAGGGTGGGTTTAATGAATCACATCTGTAAAGCCTAGTGAATTTTAATGATTCATATAGATGTTGACATAGAATATTTTCTTGGATAGTTTCAAGATATGTCGATAGGTCTTACGAGGGTTTGAGGAAACATATACGTAAACATTATCTTTAACATTAGTGGATGGATTTACTCAACATGTTATCATTTTGGATAAAAAATTCTGAATATTTATAGATGTATGTTTTGAAAAATATTGTCAAAGCATTTTGGATTTTTGGGAACGATAGAAAAAATGATAATTCTTAAGAAGTGATGTCTTCAGAAGCTCTGATGTAGTTGTTTGTACATTTGAAACATCCTATTTGCCCTCTTATAAAGGTGTATGGTGAGCACTATATCAATTTACTGTTAAGTTCCAAAAGTGTTTTAATGTTACAATAGGGGCCATCTTTAACGAACTATCTTTTCATATAGGTGATGTGACACATTAATTTTTAGTGGTCATGTTAATGTATGGTCAAAATTATTTTAATTGGTATTATGATCCTTATGATGGTTGAAACATGGGTCTAGTATGTTTTATATGTTAAAGAAAGTTTTAAATTTTCATAAAGATATTTTATGTTCAAAAATAGAAACACAACAACCATGGTACCTACCATGGTGTCCCTTGGTGCACTACTATGTAAAAGATGAAAGGGAAAATGGGTGTGGTTGTTGGTGTGTAGTGTTGTGGCCAGACATATGGGTCATGACTTGGGTGACCTCAACATTCCTTTTTTTACGTTATAGGTGATATAAAATATCATAACTTTTGGAATCATGCCATAGTTCTGGTCGTTTCAGGATCTAGTTTTCAAGAACACAACAACAGTTGTTTCTGTTGGGGTGGTAGTGGCGGTGGTGCTCAACTATGGTTTGAAATGGCTAAAATAACAATATTTTTCCATTAATGTCCATTTGTGAGCCACATTTTGGTCTCTAAATATTTTTCAAGCATAATGGAAGATGATAAATACCTTCCTCACTCATTTTAATCTGATTAAACCAATCAATAATCCTACCAAGTTATAGATTATATATTATGGGTGAGTTCTTGAAAGAGGGATAATTGGTGATGTGACATTCATAGGACCCCTATTTCCATCCTTGTTTATATTGAACATTCCTTTTCATAGTTCAATATAAAGCCCTTGGTAAACCATAAATACTGGTGTTTTTGGTTTTGAATGTTCTAATGGGATCATTTTAGTTAGTATTCCTTCTTCTACCCATGTTATTCTCCATTCCTGAATGATAATGGAATAAGGATTTTATGCCTTAGATATGGTGTTTTTTGTAGTATAACAAGTTGTTTTCATAGAATCAATGTAACATCATCCTTTCCGGATGATGTTGGCATTCTAGGTTATCATACTGAGGTTTATCTTGTTAAATGTTCTTTTCTGATTATCTTTCAACATATCCTTAATGATCTTCTCTTTGAATTTCAATTCTTGTACTCTAATGTGACATTTGATGACTATCATAATAACATCGATTATCATGAGGTAGGATGTTCCTTTCCATATTGATGCTTTGTGTCTATTTTTGGTTTTATATAATGATTTATAACCCATGAGACCATGTTTTAAATTTTATCACATGTTTCTACAAGCATAACCCACGAGAATATCTTTGATGTTTGATCAAATGTGTTTTTCTA
Organism: Viscum album; assembly: GCA_963277665.1. NCBI lineage: Eukaryota > Viridiplantae > Streptophyta > Magnoliopsida > Santalales > Viscaceae > Viscum > Viscum album. The sequence goes on along the minus strand of OY728163.1, from coordinate 72,824,696 downwards.
TGTATATAAATACACATAATTTTAATAATATGGTGTTCATTTAATCGTTTTCTATTACATTACTAACATTTTATTGCCTATGTAAATAAGGTAAAATTATGTTACGCTTAGCTTGGATCATCTCACCTTGTAACAAATCCTATGTATATAGTATGTGTTATTAAAATTATTCCAAGGTGTGTAGGTATTGGAAACGATAATTTGATCATGTTTTGTGTGGAAATGAGGTGTTGAAGGGATAAATTTATAAGTGATTAGGGTGAAAATTTCTTAAATACTCTTTATATTAAAACAAATTAAATTTCATTTTCAATGAAATAGGTACAAAATTATCTAAATTGAAAAGTTATGATAAGGTTGGTGGAGAATAAAATCAACCAATCAATTAGATAAATCCTTTATATGTTGTTTTCTAAATCTTCTTAATTGTTTTTGATGGATTATTTTTTTATTCTCAAAGTATTTCATTTAAAATTAACAAATTTTCAAAGAGTTTTCAATCCCTTAAAAGATGGATTATATTCTCCATTTTTCTAAGTGTTTTTTATAATGATCATAAAAGGTTATTTTTTATCTATGATAACATCCTTATTTCACCTTATGTAACACGTGCGATATTTTTATTCCGCCATCCAACATCATTCATTGGATGTCTTATGAATTTTTCACAATATTATTTCCTAAAACTCAACCCTTTTCAAGGGTTTGATTACCTTATGTTTGATGTATGAATCTTTTTCATGTTCTAAAAGCAGAATATTCATATATGATGATTATTATGATGGTTGGGATCCAATATCACCATTAAGTTCATTGGTTAAAATTTTATATCCCATTATATGATGAAATATTTTATGAACCTCGTGTAGAAATTTTCATTCGTAATATTTTTGTGTGAATGTTACTCCAGAAGCTCTGCTAAAAGGTTTATTCTATGAGTGTTATGTAGGAACCTTTGTTCGCGTGATTTTTATTTTATCTTGATGATGAAATATTTGGTCACATGGTTTTAGTTTGAATGTGATGCCAGTATCATTGATCAAAATTTATTGTATCTCTATTTGATAATTGGATCTGGAAATTTTGAGATAGAAGGGAGTAACTTTATTGAAATATACTCCTTGTGGTATGCGAAAGGTAGTTTTTTCATCACCTTCATGAGCTATTAAAATCTAATTATTGTTGGAATACCTATCATTGAATATGAATTTTTAAACTGATGTTCACAAAAAAGAGATATTTTTTACTATAAATACCCCAAAATTTCAATCAATGGTCTGTTTCAGACATTGATTATATAAGGAAGGTACCACCATGTGAAAATAAATCAATTGTGTTCTTAACAAGGTATTGAGTGTGGTATCCTGAAAAAACCCCATGAACATTGAATCAGACACAAGGTCCTCAAAATGAGTCTTCATTATAATACACCTATGATGTTTTACTCAATATATCATAAAATTTGATTGTAAGACAAAAATATTTTATTCTAGCTTCCTTTAATCCAAGATACTGAGGAGTTAGGGAATGAATGATGTTGATTATCGAGAGATTGTCCATAAAAGGCCAATAAATATTGAAATCATTAAGTTCTATAGAAAAATGTGGGGACTAAATGTTACCTTATATAATTGTTTTATATTGATTATCTATAATGGAAATAACCAAGATACACACTTTATTCCTTGTTTTAGATCGGTATTTTAAACAGTTGAAACTATGATTTTAAATTCTTATGGATTTTACAGATCCTCAATAATGGAATCCTAGAGTTCCATATTTAAATGGATAGATTCCAAAATAAAAAGCCATACATAAATAGGGGACATATTCTTAAACGTGTCATATTATTTGGCCAACTACCAATGTTTTATACCATGTGGTTATTCTTGGACATGGGTTCTTGAAGGGTAAATTGCCCATGATGGAGATGATCTCTTTCATGGATGATAATTTGGGTATGTTGTTATTTATTTAATAGGATGATTTATTTTTTTATATCTCATGATCTTAATGGTGATTGTTTGTTTATTAAATTATGAGGTGACTTTATATCAGATAATTGGTCCAAAAATCTATCAGGTGTGTAATGAGTCCTAGATTATCTGAGTTTAGACTAGTGTTTATGTTGGGATCATTGAGGTTTATTTCTCTAATAGTACATAATTTCTATGATTTAATTAGGATGAATCATAGGATTCATGTTTTACCAGGGTTCTGTATTCATCTACCTCTAATGCATCCTTTATGATTGTTTTAACAGAACTCCACTTTATTGTATTGTTATTCATCAACATACATACCAATCTGATAGAAAACACTGATAGAGTCATATTAATATTCGTTATTAGGGGGAATTTATTTTTATTGTGTGATAAAATTCCTCCCAATAATGGATCAATTAAATTTATAAGGTTTTGGATATGTTTGGTTACCCATGATGTTGAATCAACCTGTGATTTTCTCTTTCAAAATTATTATACTGAGTTTTTCGATGCTAAAGAATAAAATATGTGGATGTATGGTTGGAAGGGGGAATTGGGGTAATTATTGGTTTATTCAATCATTTCTTAATGATTACCGGCATATGAATTATTTACATTCAATTTATCTAGTCACCATACTCTTGATAGAATATGTTATGGATTTCCTAGAACTCCTATTATTCTTCTGATAGAGCTGCTGAAACATATGACACATGCATCATTAGATATTGTAATGTTACCCTATTTTTACCTACCATCCATTGAAATAGATTAAGGAATAACTTTCATGGGCTGTGGACAAATGTAATATTTTTTATTTCATAATGCATCAAAATGAATGACCATGGTCATCTCACTTGATGAGCTTCACATTTTATTCACATACTAATTATAATTCACATAACTACATTGTCTAGCGATTTTAAAATTTTATAAAATATTGATAACATTATTTATAAACTATTAAAAAATGAAAGAGAATTAGTTATGGTACAGAGAACATGTACCAAGGGTTTGGTTCTAGGTTCCATATATTTACATGTTGGTTGTGTGTAATTTAGTATAGTAGTATAATTTTGAGATCTCATTCTGAATCTAAAATTCATAAATATATTTTTCATGAAATCGTGAATTGCAAGGAAAAATAAATCCCACCGCCTCCTATAATCGAGGTCGATGACACACGTCAACCAAGAGTATGAAACCTTCTAGTACCCAAATCCATCATATTTCATTTCATCTATTTAACAACTTAACTCCATGAAGTGAAGATATATTTAAATTAAATGTAGGAAAATGTTATAAATAAAAGTATAGAAATGGATTTGAGATCCATGTCCAGGTTGGAAGTTTTCACATCCATACATATCACTCTCTTTAACCAAAAAAAATTTAGAACATTAAATAATTTAATTCACATAATTAGGAACAACAAATCCTACATGGAGGAAAATCCATAGTTCATCCTTCCATTATCTTATGTAAGAGGTCATGGTGATAATAATGAAATGAAAATAAGAATTGAAAGAGAGAGATAATGAGAGAGAGAAATAGTGGAATAAATAGAGGTGTAAAACTTTTTATTATTATATTGATTTAGTTTCATTTTAAAAGAAACAAAATAATAACTAAAGTCGAATATTAATGAAAACACATAATGAAAGAAACATTAATCAGTACTCAATCCTCCAATGTCTTGACAATCTTCTTTTGATGAGGTTACCACTTATTTATGGAGGTAAAAATTCATTCTTCTTATCTCGTACAAAAATTTTATATCTTATTTATATTGGTCAAAGGTTGAATATACCTTATTTATTATTTTACACATTAAATCAACTAAAATATTATGTTTTTCCAAATTTGGGACAAAGCCATATTTGGTGTGGACTCATTACTCTTTACTGTGATATCACACATCTACTGTTCTGATACCTATTAACAATTTTCATGGAAGATACACAAATACAACAATTGATCGCTATGGTTGCACACCTCGTGTTACCATTCGACATCTACTGTCACCAAGATCCACCACCATAGTGATCTACCATCTATTTTTTCTATGGTACTATACACATCTACCAACATTTCTCCATGGTACTACAATTCCACAATGGTAGTATCATATACTATCACTACTTCTCCATGATACTACCATTCATAAATAGAATCAATATCTACCACCACTTATTCTCTACATTATCTCACCTACTATTAAAAATTTCACTCCCTCCCATATATATTTCATACATTACTTCACATAGATAAAGCCATGAACATATTCACATAGCCAAATTCTTTTGTGGTTCACATTGAAAAATCCACTCAATATTTTGTATATGATTCTATATGGAATGGAATCTGGTCATTTAACAATTCCTCCTTGATATATAATTCCTCCCATAATATAGAGAAACTATTTTGGGGATTTCCTAACGCCATAGGTGTGAGAGTGGAATCAGGTTCCCCCTTAATCCATCAAATCAACATAGTGGACAGATGGCATGTGATCTTCTTTAACAAGGGTTATCTTATCATTAAATGGGTTTCATGGGGGTTTCCTAAGGCAATAGTTCTGATTCATGGTTTCTCGTGTCCTGAGAATAGTTTTGTTTCTCAATCGTGATCTTCCTAGAATCACCCATGGTGGTTCTCGATGAGTTAATGATGGAAGCATGCTTAGTCGAGTAGTGGTTGAAAAATTTAGGCAATGTAGTGTGTGTCTGAGGCGGGAGGTGTAGAAAAAATTTGGATTCCATCATTTATTATTGGAGGCATAGAAACTATAAGATATTATCCTGCATTGGGCATCAGTGCACATAAGAACATGAATATATTATTACTAATGACATACACTAGTTTTAATCCTAACAAAAAGATTGTCTCTAGAAACACTATCCACACACACATAAATTGGCCAGGCCGACATACATGGACCATGTGGGAAATGGCCAAACCACTATGTTGGATTCTCTTAACATGGCTCACACCCTCCATCAAGTAGGATGACTGTCCTGAGTAGTTGTTGGCTGGCCGACACCATGTGGGATGGCTATGTGGCCTGTAGCTCCATCAGTTAGGGGCTAGCCTAGTTGGACTAAATAATTTATTTCCTAATAAATCATTCAACAATTATAAAATTCTCATAAAATATTCATAATTAAAATAAAACATTAAAAATGAACATTTAAATTCATTTAAATTCCAAAATTGTAAATTACCCATATATAAAATAAACAAAAAAATATATGTGTATTAATAAAAAACATTAAATATTATTATTATATGATAATATTTATGCATAAAAATATGATTTCATAATATATATTTTAGGAAATATAAATATTAAATGGTATATCACATCATCTAGTGGAAGGGGTAGTTGTAATTGAAATCAATCTATTTGGTAGCAACAAATTTCATAATATATGAAAATGTGATTAGTTATTTTTTCATAGTTGAGATGAAATATCCAAGTTCATTATTATTTATATTGGAATAAAACCTATTCTTTAAAGTTTTATTATTCCAAAATCTTTTCTACTTATTTTTATTCTGTGATCTTTTGTTAGGATAGAGACATTTCTACAATTTCCTAGTATCATATGATTGTCTATTTTTTTATGGATACTAAAAATGACTCCATTTATGCTATGTTTTTTCTTGTTATGTTGTTTATTACATGAGAAATATTTCATAACCTATGGAATACGTGTTGAGATATATGTTGATCATTTCTATGTTATTCCCTATATGTGATTTTTATATAGTTAGTGGAATTCTATTTTAGTCTTTAGGATGATAGGTTGACCTAAAAAACTTATTGAACTCTATATATGGTGATTTAGTATAGAATGAATCATTGGTGATGGAATGGATATGATGCTTAGCACCCTTTCTTGGCATGCAGGGGGGAACACCATATGGCATTTGGAAGAGTGTCCATTTATTTCAGTGTTATCTATCAAGGTGGAACATCGTTACATATGAGATAGTTTCCATTATACATATCTTCCAAGTGTTGTTACTATCATATCCTAGAATATAACCATGATTCAATGTAATACATGCCTTTAAAGGCTGATGTGGGGTTTTTACTTAAAGGTGGATCATGATTTTCTTTAATGGAGGATGAATATTCCCAGAACAATGGGTGTAGAGTTTTCCTTAAAGGTAAAATTAGATTCTTGGGATGATTGAGGGCGTAAAATAATTCTATGTTGCTCTTCTGATATGGCATCGAAGCACATATCTAAATAGTAAATGGCGGCTTTATTAGCACAAATTCACTCAGGGTATGATTGGCTCTTTGATTATTTATGAATTTATGTTTTATGTAATTTTATATAATTATATATAATTGTCCACTTATGTTATGAAAATATTGGTGGTTTCCTACTCGGATTATACTCACACCCAAAATGGGAATTTTTGTGTGTATGTTGACTTCATGATTACTGATCTCATAAAGGGAAAGGGACCTCCAATATGTTGTTGAGGAGTATAGAGTTAGAAGATAGATGTGGTAGTGGGACTGACTCTAGATAGTTGTTACAATAACTTTGTTCTCTATTGATCTATTTCAATTGTTCTTATATACTTTTTGACAAGCCATTTTAGGGGCCCTTTTATTTTATATGTATAACTTTGAATGACTTTTGATGTATCATTTTTTTATAATGTTTATGCTCTATTTTTTTGGCCTATGGTTATGTTGTGCTAAACATTGATGGACATGATTACTGAGATTATAGTCTCCCCACATTTCATTAGACCCTCGTAGATAGTATGTAGCATCTTACATATGGGGAGGTGTGCATGTGATTATGTAAACCTTCATATCAGACCCAGAGGTTTGTTTTGGGGAGTTATGGTTGGTGACCAGCATAGATTTATCTCTTCTTGGTTAGTGAAAGATATCTCTAGAGTAGGGTTGATGTCATTATGGAAAAATAATTATACAATTAAATTTACCTCTTATATCCGAGAGAACATAGTGGGTGATGATTTTTAATATTTTCCTTGAGATAAGGTGGTCATGATAGTAGTAGTGTTTTGTTAGGGAGCCACTGGATGGTGGAAAATGTCAACAATAGTGTCTGTGTGATCTCCCCCATCTTGGATAAGGATCCCAATTCCTTATAGAACAATTATTTAATATACAATATTAATTATTATGGATATTTAAAAATATATAACATATTATTGGATAATTAAAAATGAAAATTCATGATTAATTAACCAATTTCACAAGTAATGGATTTCATTTTATACTTACATTTTGTATTTTGGATGCTTGATCCTCACTGACCCATTTGGATATTTCAATATGAAGGAGGGTATCATAATTAAGAGAATGGTAGGTCAACTAATCCCATAAATTTAGTTATTTTCTTGTGTTGAAATCTCTTATATATTTTAGAGTATTTTCGAAATCCTCCCAATGACGATACTGACTAACCTTGAAGTGAAAGTGATTAATTCAAACCATGATTTTGGGAGAACACTATATGTGATTTTATTTATCATCTATTTTTTATTAACTATATTATAGATTAAGGTTATATAATTGGGTACTATGGGATTTGTCACAATTTAGGGAGGAAATGTTTATTTGGATTTGGGATTAGGCCCTTGGTAGGGACTTCTATATATCCCTAGGGGGAACAAAACCCATGAAGTTCAATATTATATAACAAAAAATAGTATACATTTTAGGGTTATTTTTAGGGACCATAGGGGATCCTTTTATCATTTTACACCCATGACTGATGTTGAACCTTATTAAAGTCATGCATCTAGGACCATTATTCCTTATTGCTTATGTTGATATAAATATAATTTTTTTAATAATTTCAAATTCATGCCTAATTGACATTGAGGAGTAGGAGTGTAAAAATGGTTTAGTTTGTTTATTATACATGATATTACTTTTATATTTTAACCAAAAATAGATTTAGGTGAAAGAGTGATATGGTTTACACAAGGAAGGTTTACCATTGTATCCTTTATCTCATCGATTGAATATAGGGGGCAGGCTGGGAACGTAATTGATATAGGACTGATGCATAACATAATAAATAGGAAAATTGGCGATGTTGACCCAAGAAAAGTTCCACTAGTACTTTAATAAGAGGGATCATCATCATCAAAGTAATAAATAACCATAAGGGAAGCATTAACATGAAAATGACCCAATAATGTATATATGGTGTTCAACGTATATTCATGGGAAAAGTAATCTTTTGGAGTGGTAAACCTAGGTAGAATATTTATAAGGAGGAATGATAATATATAAAGGTGAAAGATTTTATATTAGATAATGTTTGTAGTTTGGGTGAGTGATTTCCCAATATGATCTACTGGAAGGTTGTGCATGAATACATTAGATGGAGTTTCTTGGTCTCCATTGTTAATCACTTTCGAAGGTTGGTAGCTAATCCTAACAAGAATCTATGGAAAATGGATCACCCTTGTGATCACTTGAGAGTTGGGCTCAACTCCACTTAGTAAAATTTTGGATGCCACAATGTTTCACTTTTATTTATTGTGAGCTCGTATCTAAATTGGTCCTTCATAAATCTCATGTATAGGTTTAGGAACAATATCCTTTCATAAATGATTTCTGTGGAAAATACATGGGATGAACAAAATATACCCATCATACATTTTATAATCTGTGATGTTACCTAAAAATCATTGGAAGGTTTCTATATCCAAGCAATTAGGATTGATAATTTGATCACCTAGGTGATGGGATTATATTTGTGTCCCAAAAATTAGAGTCCTAGGGGTCCTTTGATAGAAAAAGGTGGTTCTGGTGCCCAAATCATTGAAATAACATCTTGTAAATACTCAAAACACTCGATTAATGTTTTGAGAACTTGTCTGAGGTTGATGAAGGGTGCATATATAGCTCTTCTTATGTATATGAGCGAATGACTAATGGAATTCATTGTCTAGAAGGAGGGAATTGGAAGAATGGAATATATGGTTTTTCCTTTTAAATTCATATAGTTTTGATAAGGATTCATGGGGGTTCTTAAAAAACAATTTCAGAACCAACAGAGACCAAGAAGGATGTCATGAAGTGTGTCAAACTTATTAATAAGAGAGACAAAACTGAAACTAGAATGTAGATATATAATATCAAACCTTACAACAACATGGTGTTCACCACCCTTATTATGGACCTTTATTCAGAAGATCGTGGAATCAAATATGAAATCATATCCATTAGAAAACCTTAGTAAATTTTTTTTCATTAAATTTTTTAATGATATAATGATCAACAGAGAATAAAATTTTCCCACTAAGACTGTATTTTCTTACCAAAATAAAATGTTGGTAGTTTAAGTTGTTGTTTAAACATTATGTTTTGACTTTATAATACCTATTAATTATAAGACTCTCTATGAGACGTGAAATTGTAGAAACAGAAGTATTAAACACCTAAGAGTATTTGAGTGTAAATTTTATGTTATAGATAATATGGAAACTAAGGAAAATATGGATATATATTTGATTAAAAAATTTATTACTCAACAGTTCCATGAGTAAGTCTAATATATATTTAAATAATTATTGAAAATTATTTTTGAATATAATGAGGTCAATGAGATTAAAGATAAGGATGAAAACAAGTCTAAAAAATCGTTGGAATTACTTTATGATGAATAATATGATTCTCACTTAGATTATAGAGTTTTTTGAAGTATATCCTATTATTATGATTAAAAATTTATTTTTGAGTAAGAAAAGGATATAAAAGGATAAACATTGGCCCATAGTAAAAATAGATGATCTGAAATAGTTGATTTGAAAATAATTGGATAAAAATATACTTCAACACAAACCTAGAGGATGAGGAATATAGAGAACACTATGATATTATAATAGTAATAGAAATAAACACGTTTGGCAGTGACAAAGGATGAGTTTTGGGATAAGGCTATGAATGATGATTTGGAAAAATTTGAGAAAAATCAGTCCTGAGAGTTCATAAAAAGATCAGTTGATCATAATAACATCCAAAAAATTGTTTTTTTAAAACCAATACAATGATCATGTAATTTTATGGACAAACATTTATGATTGGATTGAAAATCTTATGCACAAATTAAAGGCATTGACATGGAAGATATGTAAACACCATGGGATATACATGAATCAAGGAGACCCTTCTTGTAAATTCCTATTCGAAAGGTCATTAAGGTGTATTAAATTAAAATGAAGTTAATTATTATTGAATAGAGTGATCATGGAGGAAGTATATATATTAAAAAACAAGTTGGTTTTTAAATTGGAGATCATGATTAAAAATTATATCGATTGAATATTGAATTATATATCATGAAACAAGAACCCCATTCTTAGTATGATTAGTTGGACACTTACTCGTGTAAGATATAACTTATTGGAGGGGGTGTTGGCCACAACATAAATGTAAAGTATACTATGTATGGGTGGTTGATACTACTCATCTATGTCGATAATATCAAATCCATGGGAAAAAATAGAAATGAGAGGAGGAATTAACATTTTTAATGATCTCGGAGTTCATGATGTTGATGATTGGAGATATCACATATATTCATAGTTTGTATGTGATTCAAAAGGAGGAATATAATTTTACCTCTCAAAAAAGAATGATATTGAGTTTTGGTTGAATCACAAGATGAATGGGGGTAAATTGGTTTCAACAACTATTATGTTTACAAAAACATAAAAATAATAATTTTTAAAGAGTTATTGATTCAAAATTATTCCAAATAATTCCTAAGAGTTTATTATACTTACCCACACCAAGGTTAAATATAGTCATTGAAACATGTTTAGAAGCTGAATTTGAAATTAGCCTAAAGTGGAAACATATCACACCTAAAAAACATGATTACGATATTAATCCAAGTTATTATCGATTATGGTTTAGTTTTTTGATGTTGGAAAGAGACAAAATTTTATTTCTTATTTGGATATTGACTAGGCTAGAGATGTTGTGGATTGAAAATCAAAAAGTAAAGGGTCATTATTTGTGGGAAAAAAGTTCATCGTCTAGTTAAGTAATAAGAAAGATAGACCATATATTATTCAAGATAAAGTTGATTAAATTTTATCTATAAAGTTTTATACTCAATTTATCGAGATAAAGAAATAAATAGAGGGTCTTAGTGAAGATTTGAATGCTCTTATAGTGACCCACAGTCACAAAAAGAGTGTAGTATAACTGATGAATATCTTGGTACAACACTCTCATACATATCACATTAAAAGTTAGTGACATTTTTTAATGAATTTGAAGAAAAGGGAGATCATGAATGATCATGTTAGAGAAGAGAGCCATGTGGTGGATATTTTCAAAAAAAAATTGGTTTCTCTAACATTTGAAAAGAATTATTTAGACCTTGATGTTTAACAATGCCATTAAATTTGTGGAGGTTTGGAAAATATGAACTAGATTTTAAAGTATAACATTATTTTTTAGTTCATGTTAGGCCTTAACCATTCAGGTCATTATTAACGTGGGAGAAAAGTTTTGAAATTTCAAACAAATAACAAAACATGAAATTGGGTAAATAACATCATCTTTTTCAGATTGGGAGATCTATAAGACCAAAAGGCTGATCTAGATTAAAATTATAATTTCACGGGGGAGTATAACATTAAATCGGTGTTTATGGATAAAATAAAAGGGGATATACAATCCTTGGTGAAGTGATTAATAGATATTGATGTGGATGAAGACTTTTAGATTTTTATAGAGTTTTACAACAATTATTTTTAAAGTGTTTCATGATATTAATTGCGCATAGTATTATCTCATGATATCTTATTTTATTACAATGTATTTCTATAATAGACATAGAGTGATGAAATACCAATATTAATTCTATTTTTTCTTAACAATGTTGAATTTCACTATAAATACTTTGGATTTCTAGTTAAACCATTTGAGGATAATGTTAGAACAAATGTATTTTGAATTATAAGTGGTAATAATGATGTATTTTTAGTTTTTAGGATGGAATAAGTGTTTTTTTTAAAAATGTGGTGACATGAATTGGTCACCCAATTCATGCCCCAAGGAAATTTATTAAAAACAAATGTAGCATTACAAATACGAGGTGTAATGAATTTACACCAGCCAGAATTTTGAGAGTTACAAACAAAGAAACACCATTGTTGATCCAATAAAATCATGAAATGTAATGTCCAAAGGGGATTCCTCCATTCCATCTAAAAGAGATGATATTGTAAGCTCAAATCTAGTCTGTTTGAATCTGAGCATCTGGAATGATTCTCTAAATTTCTTCATAATCAACAGGATGTACTTCTCATGCCCTTCTATACAGTTGCGAGAAAGGGAAAAAATGAAACCTAAACAAGTTCTTGAGCTACTGAATCTGTATTAAAATAAAAAATACAGTAAAAAATTGGATCAAAAAGCATATGAGGGTGTCAACCGGCAGAAAAAATTCAACATCCAATAGAGGATCCTAAATCAGTGAAAATATTCAGCAAAGAGAGGTCTCTATTTACTGCAGACACAACATACATTCCTCAAATCCAACAGGAAAAAAGTAGTAACAAACATCAGTTTAAATTGATGTGATAGTGACTAGTCCTTTTATAAAGGAATACAACACAACATAGAGGAGAACTATTTTCTATAATAATTAAACCATGAAAATTTATTATGGGTCCATTAATTCAAGTTGATTGTTTATCAACACAATTCTAGAGCTTCTGATGGAGCATAAAAATTGATATAGAAAGATTAAATATGATTGATAGTGTAATATGAGGCCACAAAAAATGGAAAAGCATTCATTGGATTATGTTGAATAAATAATACATCACAAAATATTTGAGATTCATGAAGAAATAATATATCATACAATTATTTTTAAATAGTTTTAGAATGGAATTCTGTGAGATTTTGTGGATCTTTTGTTGATAAATAATCATGAAGTATTGAATAATTACATTACATAATATGGTGAAGTTAAATTACAACACATCACAGTGAATTCCATTATGTTGTGATGTGGTGACTTCTATATTTTTTTTGAAATTAATATATTTCTATGAATATGAGGATTATCCATGATATTGTTGTGTTTATTTGGATTATAATGTATTCTTGGGTTCTCTAGTCATCACGACACATGTGACTATTTTAATAGTGATGTGTTTCAAAGTTATTATGATGAGGGAAGATCAGGTTGGCGAACACAAAACATAAAGAGATAATTGGATCATCTGGAATTTAGAGAGGAATTAATTTTGTGCAAGGACAATATTAAAGACAATGAATTGAACATTAATATTAGAGTATAACGATATGAACCACAATGTTTTTTATTAATAGTTTAATTAGATATTCTTGTAACAATTTTTTTTAATATTTTTATGTACCTTGTCTCAAATTAGTAGATGGAGTAACAAATAGTGGAAGTGTCCATAGGTTTAGTATTAATCCCTTACTAAACTTTTATGTCAAAAATAGTAGATTGTGATTTTATTCTACTGACATATCATCGATGTATGCTCCTTGGATATAACCCTTATTTTTCATCAAAATTATAATATAAATGTTATTTTATTTAAATTATTTATTTAGATATTGTGGTTTTGTGCTTGATATTCATAAGTTCTATGTTTTCATTATAAAAATAGAATAAGATTTCATAGAAGTTGTAAGAAAGGAATTGACACCCTCATTCATCCCTTTCTTAATGTGGGTTTGGGGAACTATTTCTAAAACACCTGTGGAATTATGTTAGTGTATAGTAGAAGTACCAAATATATATCACTACCTCAATTAATAAATATACAAAAATTATAATGTGGGATGTTAATAGAGTTTTAGGTTTCCTATAATTAAAATAAAACTTATTATACATAATGTATGTAATTAGAAACAAAATATGAGGATCTCTATAAAAGATAATTTTTAACATGTGTAAAATCATAAATGAAGAACATTCTGTAAATATTAATTCCTTACTCTAAAGTGTCACTGCACCTTCTTCAATATCTATCTCATGTGTTTGATATAGGTCATAAATGAGGACAACATAAGAATCCCACCACTGTAGGTTTCTTGGGTCAAATCTAAATCACTTTACATTTTAACGAGATTCATCCTTTTTCCATAGTATTCAAGTTCCTCTTATAGAAATGAGGATGATGAAAAATAGAAATGGGTCACCGGAAGTTTAGGAAGAACATGAGGCTATTATACACCCACCCACTACCATCCGATACCAATAGTTTATAAATCCATAAGGAAACCCCTTATCTTGTAACACTTAGACAGGCATTCATAACACATGAGTGAATTCATTGGCCATTAAAATCATTCAATGAATGAGTTATTCCCCTAATAAAAGATTCATATCATGAAATGAGATAATAAATTATGGCTCATGTGGGACTGTAATCTAGGTTCTCCACATGTAAAGAATAATACACCCATTGCATTTCCATGCAAGTGGACCAACAAGTTATATATATAAATATAAGACAAACACACACATCTATGTCTATGTGTGGGTGGGTGGGTGTATATATATATATATCATATGTATATATGGTAATATTACAATCAAACACTCACTTTCATTAACACCTAATAAACATTATCACATTTTACCATATATTGTATCTTATATAATAACATGTGAATCCATTTCCAAAGATCATTTCGGATAAATTCCAAAATCATTTTAGAAATAGATAATTAAACACATCTCGTATCACATCTTATGAAAGTATATGTGAAAACCCATCCAAAACACTTTTGGATTAACACTATATAAATTTGAGCAACTCACTCAGTCAAGCTCAATCCGCATTTAATTAATAACGAAGTGTGACACCATATTACTTTATGACACTACCAAAGATAAAAATATCTAGATCCATATGTGTTACCAAAGAGAAGTCTTTAGTAAAGGTTTAATGATACTCAAGATATATAGTTTTCCAAAATGATCTCCCTCATGTAAAGGTATCTCTATACTAGTGTCCACCAGTCTGCATCATATGAAAACATGCATTCTAATATTATCCCTTTGTCTATGACATCTAGTGACCATGGGTCATAAAATATATCAATCCCATATATCCAACTAACATTTTCTTGATTCATAGAGTGTGAATGAACTGATGGTTGAATATATCACTTTTCATTTATCTTTTGGATAAAAACATCAAATCTCCATTATATAGATAGAAATTTAATATCTTCATGAAACTACAGACACCCACAGTCTATCTCAATCATGGGACTATATTTCATACTCATCACATGAGAGGAATAATCTTATTTTTTTATGTTCCAAAAGATGACATGATCAGCAACATACCCAACAAACCTTTTATTAGCTAAGTCAATATGTAAACATGGGTAAGTGGGGAATCAAATTGTAAAGGTTCTAATGTTATGAATCTAACCAACCGTAGTTATTTGGGATGAAAATATGACATATTCACCCCTATTATTACCAAATACATCTATATGACACTCCTTGTGGTATATATAGTTAGTTTTTAAGTGCACAACAAGAAAAATATTCTCTATATTGTATGTGATGAGCATATTATATATCTCTATACAATAATAGTACCCACACTAACCTTAAAATTTCATCCTAATCAATGTTATTACATGAAGAATATCAGTTAGGGATAAACTCAAATTCATACAATAAGATGTTAATTTTCATTTAACTTCATTAAATTTTTACCTATATATAGATTTATGTATCCAATGTTAAAAAATTATAAAGTGGAGTATTCCTTTAATATGATATATTTTAGTATACATAAATTCTTTAACAATATAATCTACATAAGGACTGGTTTATCATACCATACATGGAAAACATATAGATCAGCATAAATATTCCTACTCATTATGGGTTTTGTTAATACATTAAATTATATGTAATCTGTACCACTTCTCTATGTCAACATATAATAAAAATATCCAACAAAAATATTTAGTGAAAAAAACTTTTAATTATTCTAATTTTACTAATGGTTATATTTAGAAATCATATTCGTAACGTTTTTATTTATGAACATATTCTATCTTTTTAACTTTACAACAAAAAATTCTATATTGTAAACTTTTTTTGCCTACATAGAACACTTTCTATGTTCATCGTCATCATCCTTGGAACCCCCTTTTATCTAAACATTTCATTAAAATAATGAAACTAAATACATTAATGTTATTTAATATACCCTTACACTCTTAGGATATTAAGTAGAGTTCCCTTTAATCATAGATTTTTTAAATTACTTATTTCATAACATTAATGTTATTTACCTCCAAATATACACCAAGAAGATTTTTATACATTATATTATATTTATAATATCTTACTAAGTTACAAAAACTGATTTCTGTTAAAAAATAACAATTATTTCATTTCAAATGGAATATTAACCAAATTAAATATTTTATATATGTTATAATTTGTGTTCGAAAAAATTCATATTAAAAGAAGATTTTATTAAAATAGGACACTAATGGGTGGTGGCCACACATTACCATACATTTACTCAAATAATTAGGGAAAAATTTAATCCTATATAAAATAATTTTATCAATATACACTTTTCAAAACATGTTATAATATTTTTTCAATCATAGATGTTTTTTATTATAAATCATTTGACACTATTTATAAAAAAATATTTCTAATTGAATAACATATCTTATAATATAAGATGCATTAAAGGAAGACACCCCTAATTTACTTAGACCCATTTGAACATGATAAAATCTATTACATTGAAATCCATGATTTTATAAATATTTACTTCATCTCATTAATATAAACTAAAATCCTAGAAAATTATTCCATTGAATTTGAGCAGTTTTATATTAAAAACATTTTTTAAAATAGAAATTAAGTATCACATACACTTAAAAATAAAAAAAATTAATTTCTATAATATTCATACCTAGAATGAAAATTTGATAGTGTTTCAAAAAACTATTTTAGAGATATCTTGGATAATCTAATATTTTTTAAGAACTTTTCATAAGTTATCACTATTAATTGCTATAAAAATTATGTTTCTCTTTATCTAGGCTTGATTAGAATGTTTATCTAGTTAATGATAATGATTTTATCTATAATATAATATTTTACTAGATGAGTATCCTATATTATTCACCATTTAAATAATGGATTCTATTAAATGGGATTCCACTAAAATATTGAACCCTTTTAAAATACATCATATCCATTAGAGGAACAAGACCCATATTTCCTGAATTCTTACACTGATTATCAGTAAAATAAGCTATGGATATATATTATTGGGAAAAATCAGTTATATCATATATAAATCTTTTATAGTTGGGTGAAAAATCTTTTCTTAATCCATCATATTGTCATAATCAACTCTATTCCTCTGATATCTTAAATATTTAGGTTTTAAATCTATGTCTAATGCAAGTAAAGAAACAAGAAAAAGCTGATAGATAACAATAAAATGGTATTTGGTAGAGCTCAATAATACCATCCAAATAATAGAAGGTAACTTATATCTTGATCTCCCAACAAAAGATAATCTAGGGGTTCTCATGTTGAGCTCTACAATAATTGGTTGAATGATCAAGGCCTTGACAAGTGCTGATTAGAAAAGAATATTGCACTTTGTTTTTGAAAGGGGTTTTGATATCACTATCTTATCTTATATAATTTTGGTTTATGTAAGCATTCTTATAGTAATTTAGTTTTAAATCATATTCCCTCAACCAAATCAATATATTCAAACCATATTGATGTGTAAATATTTACACAACCAAAATGATTATGCTAAATACCCAAAAATATAATCAGAACATATTTATACATATCAAGATATATAATATGGATACGATACATGATCACTTCATGTGAATTTATTGGAATTTAAAATTTAAAATATCTACATGAGTATTCTCGGAGTGACAGATATCCAAACACATTCACATTCCTTGTAAAAGATTAGGCCTATAGGTAAGTAGTTTGTCCCACCCTAGGACCCTCAATCCAAGAATTCATTAGTCAAGAGAGTATCAAACTCATCATTAATGTAACACCTAATATGAAAAAACTATATCCAACAACCAAATTCAACCTAAAAAATTCAATTACAAAATGAAGTTAAGATAAATGAAAAACTACATTCATTATAGAGACATTTCTAGCATGTAATTGAAGACTCAACAATAGAAGTAATTTATCATATAATTGTTTTATATATACATTTATTATATATTTATTTTATAACTATGAATAAAATGTGGAGTAAAATTTAAAAATTATTTCATATATATTAATCATGAGAATACATTTATGAACAATTCACAAATCAAACCTAATTTTAAACCCATTTATAATTTTATGCTTTAATAATATAGAAATTACATAATTTGAAATATAAATATTCTTTATTAATTCCAGTATTAAATCTTTCATATTTATCATTATATAGAATTTGTATTTTAAATATTTCATATTATTTGAATTATAATCTATTTATAGTTCTATTTATATTATGTAAAATTGTTACAAAATCTAAATATCCTATGTAATGTTATTTTGGAAACCTTGACCATATAAATAATAATAAAACTTTTCATGTGGTTTATATATTGTCAAAATAAAGGACCCATATTATTTTCATTAATTCAAAAAAAATTATGAAAAATTAATAATTTAAATATATATATTTTAGATTTTGGCCTTATTTCTTAATTTATACCGTTTTAGAAATTATTTCATTGTATTTCTAAATAAACACATATATTTTTAGATTTTAATAATTTCCATATAATTTTTTTAAAGTTATTTAAAATGTTAACATTCAATATTTGGGAATATAAATGTTTTGTTAAAAGTTATATAATTTAATCATAAACCTTTTAGAAATAATTAATTCCTTATAAATTAAATATTCCCAAAAAACATTTTATAATTATTTATATTCATTTTATAAAACATTAATGAATGTGAAAATAAATTTTAAAAACTGTATAGTTTACCCTTAAGAAGAATCCCTATTCTATATAAGGTTAACCTATTTTTATCCTTATGTGGACTCTTTTTCAAATGTTAAAGTGGTTTTGGAGCCCTTTCATAAAGGTAGAACACCATGACCCTTACATAATACCACTACGTAAATGTAAGTCCATTACAAAAAACCCCATGTGTAAGGGTAAGATTAGGAGAACATTACGTAGAACAATCTACAAAAGGGAAATGTACAATGACACTTAGATAGACCAATCTTCAAAAGTTTAAATCCTCAGATACCCATAAAAATCTCAACTATATAAGGGTAAGGTTTTTGTTACAATTACATAGCCTAACTATGTAAGGGTAAACACTTTTAAAAAATAAAATTTCTAGAAATTGAGAACTAATTTTTTTTACAATATTTTAATTATTTCATCACGTATTTATAAAAGGTAATCATGGATCACTCTGATAACACTGTTAGTTTTCTATGAATCTAATAACTCTTAATAAAAATAGCACATGAAATTAGAATCCAAATATGAGAATATCCATGAAATATATTATGAAACATGTCTAAAAAGATAAATGAATAACATATTGTAAATATGTATAGATTACTGTTACACCCCGACCCTAGTTACCCAGAGTCAGTGCATTATTCCATAACATTGGAATGATCACAAAAGATCATGTCTCGAAACACCGATTATTTTATTATCCTTGGAAACAAGATTCATACATAAGTTCAACTTTACATCTTGAAGAGAAATACAACACAAATATATTGCATTAGAAACATCCAATACGCCTAGATTATGACTACAGGTCACTCATAACTAACATCTTCATATCCTTGGAAAATAAAGCATAAGAAAAGGGGTGAGCTGAAATGCCCAGTAAGGGTAAGTAATACAGTGGAAAATGACATAAATATTAAGCATGGAAAATAATTGAAACCACATGTCTTTACCAATAATAAACATGAATACTTTTATGTAAAGAATATGAGATGAGTAAATAATTCCATAATAAAACATAATCATGGGTATTCTACTAGTCTAATGACCACATCAACCATCAATATTATTTCCATAATGAGGGAATGTATAATGCCGTACATTCTGAAACATTTTGTTAAGGCCTCGGCCAAGATGTCTAATATGATTAAGGCCTTGGCCAAAACCATAAATCAAATTAGGAAAGGGCCTCGGCCAATTCCACATCTAGTTGTCTCCTAAGTCCTTCTAATGCATTGAGGAGTAATATCGGGCCCCACCCGTCACTTACTAAGTCCAATGCATTCGTCATATGAAAGGGTTTAAACATATCATAAACATTCATATTAAAACTGTCATACGAAATATCAATACTTTAACCATAAACCATTAATGGTATAAAAATAGAACATATATGGTCAAAAAAATCACAAAACCTTCAATACAATATCTATGTTTTGTATCATAATAAATCAATTTCAAATAAACATAAAATCAATCAAAGGATGTTGACATAGATGAAATCAAAAACCTTTTTAGAGAAATATCTCCTTCTATTTTGAAATCATTTAATAGTCACATAATTATAAAATAAAAAATTTACTTTGAAAATATATTTATAATATTTTAAGGGAAGCTTCGATGAGTTTATAATGGTAGAAAATAGCCGCACTCGCCGTATAAGTTAAAAAAGACATTCTTACATTAATTTTGTCGAAAAGGTTAAAAATGAACTTATTTGGAAAAAACGACGGAATGATTCCTTTATAAAAATAATATAAAAAGTCAAGAAATGGTATAAATGACTTTAACCCATATTCTGTAAAATAGTAAGAATGTTTTGAAATACATTTTTAAGAAACATGAATGTGGATGATAAAGAGGTCCTAGTGGACAATTACGTATAAACAACCTCAGATAATGATGAGATTGTGAAATAAAACCTTACCTTGTACTTTTCCATGGTCAAGGGTAGGTTAACCTCTTGTATAATAGCTAAATCATTTTTATTAAATTATACAAGAATCATATACATAAATATGATATCACATATGATCTTTTAATATTTGTTTGTCAATAATATTTTAGTATTATCGTCGTTTCAGGTGTTCACTTACTCATTTTCTTCTATATGTTTTGTTACTTAAGTCATGTTTGTTATGGATATATTGTATCTTATTCATATACATAATGATACCAAGTACATAAATATTATTTTTAATCATCAAATGATAATTAGACTTGCATGGATACGATGGAGAATTAATCTCATCGCGTTGGTGGAGACGGCAGTCCGTATGTACGCACGAGCGACAATATCATTCCTTTGATATTAAAATAATATATAATTGGATGGTATATCATATATACATAATAATTATCATGTTATATTAATTATTTACATCAATTACACATAATTATCATACCCATCCAAATAATAATGTTTTGAATAACAATAACACCACGACGTGGAGACGGTAAGCCGTACGTATGCATGTATGGTGACATTTCATTAAAAGGATGGATAGAATACTGAATATGGTTGTTCCATATTTATAATAACATCACATTATATAGGAGATACTGGAGTTATTATTCAAGAATGTAAATAACAAAGAAACAAGAAGTTGAATAAGAAAGGATCTTGAAAGAGGGTGGTGAAAAAATTACCTCTTTTTCTGGTTCTTCCTTTTGATTTGATCAAAAGGGATCCTTAGGTTGGCTTTATGATAAAACATAGTACTCTAGGTTGATGTGAGGGATGTTGAAAGAATATCTGGGTAGGGTTTGGCCGATCCAAATGGCTTTGAAGATGTGAAGAATTGGTTAGAAGTTGTGTCCTTTTATAAGGGGGAGGAGGGGCTCTTTAGAAAAAACTTAAAGTATTATTTTATAATAAATTAATATTCGGTTTTTAATGGATCTGAAGTGGATTATTCAAATTATAAGATGGGATTTGTCGAAAACAACTCAACCAATAGGTTTTAGACAGTTTTGGTCCACTTTATTAACCTTATTTTTTTTGTTTTAACTCTAAGTTAATTAGTTTGACATTTACCATGTCACATTGTATTTTTCTATTATCTAGTTAATAAAAATAATACATACATCCAAGATACCCCCAAGGGGTCCATTAATGATAAAAATATCATGATATAATTCGTTTGGCCCATCCTTATATTTTTAGGAATATAATATCATTTAATAATATAATATTTGTTTTAAAAACTCATTTATGTCAATTTTGACAATATTTAATAATTTATATTTGTTAAATTCATAAAAACTTTATTAATTCAATCCAAATTCATTTAAGAAATCCTAAAATGTCCTATTAAACAATAAAATTCGTGGATGACATCAAAACTTTCAAATTATATTTATTTTAACATTTATAATACTAGTAATTTGATTCTGTCATTAATAAGGAAAATAATGCATCGTTATTGTGTCATAAATAAATTTAATTATTAAATGTCTAAAAATTATAAATAAAATACCATTGTTTATGAAATATTATCAGATTTATAATTAATAATTATAGTCTAAAATATAACATATATAACCCAATGTAAAAAATGTTTTTCTAAAAGATATATGCCTATGTCATTTTGGTATTTACTTTAACTTAATGAATATAATGTGTCCTTATCACCTACAAGTGGCTCCATGGGGTCCCCAAATCGACCTAAAGATGCCGAGTTTTGGAAATGTATCAACCAATAGGGTTAGGACATGTTTTAGGGTTAATTAATATTATTATAATATTATTTTTATTCCCTTATTTACTGGATTTACCCTTTAACCAAGGTAAAAAATATATTTACCGAAGTAATTATTCAAAATGTATAAAAATGAGAGTTACCTATTTACACATTTTGGACATCCGGATTCCAAATATTGAATCCATTTTTTGAAATTCATAACATAGAAGTTGTAGAAATTAATTTAAAAATAATTCCCCCTATTAAAACAAAAAGCGTGTTTTTAAGAAATAATATCTATCAAAAGATTGACACTTGTTTATGTCTGGTTTAAATGTGAAATTACGTCCAATGACCAAAATTGTATTAAATGGTAAAAATATATTCTAAATATACTTGAAAACCACTCAAATTCAAAATTTATCATTATTAATTATTTCGATTAAAAAAATGTTTTAATTAAAATTTAGTAATTTTCATTATTCATCAAAATATGAAAGTTATCAAAAAAGTACCAAAACAACACCCTAAGCTAGTTTAGATATTCCAAATACAAAAATTATTTCCATTTTACCAAATTAAAAGTATAGAAGTTTCATTTACTAATTTAAAATTAATTCTCATTGTCAAAACCAAAAGGCATATTTTGATGAAATAATAGCTTTCAAAAGATTGACAAATGTTTTTGTCCAATTTCAATGTAAAATTACATACAGTAACCAGAATTATATTAAATGGTAAAAATATAATCTATTTATAATTAAAAACCATGAAAATTTTATAATTTAACATTATAAATTGTTTTGATTAAAAAAGATGTTTTCTTTTAAAATATAGTATTTTCACTATTCACCCAAATGTGAAAGTTATCAGAAAAACACCAAAAAATTATTGAAACTAAATTATTATGTCCTGATTATAAATAATAATTTTATTTTGTAAAATTTAATATATAAAATTTTCAAATATTGGATTTAGAAAAATTTCTCCATTAAAAGGCAGTAAAATTGCATTTTCGGAAAAATACTTTATCTAAATAATTTAATTGGTTATTAAAATATGCCTAAGAAACTAATAATATGGATTTTAAAATTATAAGGATTATATAAAGTTCAAAATTCAGTTAATACTATTTATAACCGCTTTTGAACGACTAGTTTGGTAAGTCATGGTGCGCTTGAACTCGGTGTTGCGGGTAGTGCAATTTATTGAATTATTTTTAATAAATAACATACTATGAAATATTGGGGTGTTACATTCTTCCCTCCTTCAGTAAATTGAATCCTTGCAATTTGACATTGTTATTCAAAAATAAAATGTTGAAAATAGAAAATTCCTTTGTGGGAAAACCCACATCGGAAATTGGGTTTATAAAATTTAGTCTTAATAAGAGGAAAGAGGGAATAAAACAATCACCACCAAATTATGATATCGATTAGTAAACAATTGGTGGAAATTAGAGACACATAATTGGAGGAAAACGTAAATATTTATAAGGAGTGATTGTGGTCATCAATCACAAACAATTGTAGAATTTCGGGATTCAAAGCCACCAATCTATGATTATTTAAAACTCCATTGGTTCAACAAAACGTAAGGTCTTAGGATAACACATTTTTGGTTATAAGATGCCTTACCTAATTTTTAAGACTTTATTTCTTCATAGAATAAGAGATGAAAAAAGTATATACTTGTCAAGTAGAGTTCCATCCTTTATCTAATTTCTACCACAAAATCGTCTTTCACTCTAAAAGATAATATAACTTAAAAAATTATTATATTTATCATATTCTTATAGGGTTCCAAAAAATCAATTTATAATTCATCTATCATACCCTTTAATAAAATAAATTATTTAGTCTAGGACATCACATGGGTCAATGGTAGGTGATACACCCTAGTCGCCCTTCGCTTGCGGGTTCAAGTCTCACGACCTTGCCAGACGCGACGGGTTGTCGCCTGACCTCCGGGTTGTCCTTTATATGGAAATCCAAAAATAATATAAAACTAGGCCTATCCAAAATACTTTTGTGTAAACTCACAGTCCAAAATTTATAGGGATGTTAAACAAGATGAAGATCATTTTTTCCACATAATAACATGTGAACACATTCTTCATGTATTCTTTTAAAACGCTGCAACTTCCTGGAATACCATAAAACCATATTGATTACATTAATGCTCCATTATTCATTATATAATATTGGATATAGTCCATTAGTCCAAAAATTATGTGAAGTCCAATGATGACAAATCGTTAATCAGTTTCAAGATAGTCATAAATATCAAATATAATTTATTCAAATCAACCATCTCTTATTCCAAATTCACTACCTCATTATCAGAACCATATTAAGTATTTCCTTTCCTTAAACCATGTATTTTACCAAAAGTGTAGCTCAATATTAAGTCACATTTCTTAGAACAATATAATCTCAAATCCTCAATAAAATAGTATAGCAGTACATTCCTTATTTATTTCCACAGTTCATATAACCAGTATATTATTGATACAACACTCAAATGAAATAATCCTATAGTAACAATGTAAGAACAATTGCCATTCTTCTTCATATGAGGTAATATCATAACTTGATTATTATCCAATAGCATCATTTGGGGCATACTATGATGATTTGTATATTGATTCACGTAGTGTCCCCACTCCTTACAGATGAAGCATTGTACATTTGAAACCTTTTTCTTACCCTCTCCATCACGAACATGGTATCCTTTTTCTCCACACTTATAACGTACTCCCATTCCCTTCAAGAATTTTCCAAGGTGATTCTTTCCACAGTTATCACAAATGGGAAAATGCTTCTTGACCGTCTTCCCTTTATCTGTCTTTCTCTCTACCATCCTTTTCTTCTCCGGCTTCCCTTCAAATCCATAGGACTCCGAGAACTCTTTACATATCTTATCAACACATGATACTATTTCTACATATATTGATAATACATGGGAGACTATTTCCCTTCTAAATGCTGGATTAAGACCATGAAAGATATGATCCTTCTTACTCTTTGGATCAAGAATATTGCTGGAGTTCTCATTCCTTCTACTGGGCACCATTTATAAACAATGGCATACACTAGATTAGTTTATTAATAGCAATACCTAATCCCAAACAAGTAAAACACCTAACATAAATTTAATAGTTTATGGATATAATCCATAATCATAAAAATGTCTTCATTGAGGATGTATATAAACATAAACCCTTCATAATGGTTTGTAAAGAATATGAGAATTATCCTAAGCATATCCCCGGGAGTGTTGTAACGAAGAGTACAGCAAGGCCAGTTGTTTTTCACTAGTTCTCATTCAAGTCTAGCTCAAAGCGGTGTTTTTGGGGTTTAACCGTAGGTACATTTGTGCCAGAGCCTCCGCTACCTTCTCATATTCAGACTGAGATGTATTTCTTAGAAAACTCACAAAATCTCTACTATACCAAAATTCTAGGATGTTTTTCTTTACTAATCCTAAAAGTCTTTCTTAGGGCTATGTGTTCCAATCAGAGTCTATCTAAATATAGAATCCAAAGTTTGTACTAAAATTCTTCTGATAACAATTGTAATTCCCCGACCCTAGTTACCGAGAGTGAGTCCCTTATTACATAACATTTTCATGATCACAAAAGATCACGTCTCGAAAGACCTATTAGTTTAGTAGCATTGGAAACAAGATTAATACATAAGTTCAACTTTACAGCTTGAAGAGAAATACAAAAAAATATATTTCATTAGAAACATCCAAGCCACCTTGATTATTCCTATAGTTCAATCATAACTAACTTCTTCATATCCTGGGAAAATGAAACATAAGAAAAGGGGTGAGCTGAAATGCTCAATAAGGGTAAGTAATACAGTGGAAAATGACATAAATATTTATCCTGGTAAATAATTGAAACCACATGCCTTTACCAATAATAAACATGAATAGTTTTATGGAAAGAATATGAGATGAGTAAATAATGACATAATAAAACATAATCATGGGTATTCTACTAGTCTAATGACCACATTAACCATCAATATTATTTCCATAATAAGGGAATGTATAATTTCGGACATTCTAAAACCTTTTGTCAAGGCCTCGGCTAAGACGTCTAATATGATTAAGGCCTCATCCAAAACCATGAATCAATTTGGGAAAGGGCCTAGGAAAATTCTACATCTATTGGTCTCATGAGACGTACTGATGCATTGAGGAGCTATATCGGACTCCACCCGTCACTTACTAAGTCCAATACATTCCTCATATGAAAGGGTTTAAACATATTATAAATATTTGAATTAAAACTAGCATAAAAAATGTCTATAATTTAACCATAAACCATGAATGCCATAAAAATAGCACATCCATAGTAAAAAATATCACAAAACCTTCAATACAATATGGAAGTTTTGTATCATAATAAATCAATTTCAAATAAACATAAAATTCAACAATGGATGTTGACATAGATGAAATAAAAACTATTTTTAAGGAAATAACTCTTTCTATATTGAAATAATTTAAGAGTCACATAATTATAAAATAAAACATTTAATTTGAAAATATTCTTATAAGCTTGTAAGGGAAGCTTCGACAAGTTTATAATGGTTGAAAATATTCTCACCCTCCGTATACATTAAAAAAGACATTCTTACCTTAATTTTGTCGAAAAGGTTAAAAAGGACCTTGTTTGGAAAACGACGGAACGATTCCTTTATAAACATCTTATAAAAAGTCAAAAAAGGGTATAAATGGATTTAACCCATATTCTATAAAATAGTAAGATTGTTTTGAAATAAATTTTTAAGAAACATGGATGTGGATGATAAATAGGTCCCTGTAGATAATTATGCATAAACAATCTTGAATAAGGAAGAGATTGTGAAATAAACCCTTACCTTGTACTTTTCCTTGGTCAAGGGTAGGTTAACCTCCATTAAAATAGTTAAATCATTGTTATTAAATTATACAATAATCATATTCCTAAATATGATATCATATATGATCTTTTAATATTTCTTTGATAATAATAATTTAGTATTATCGTCGTTTTGGGTTTTCACTTACTTGTTTTCTTCAATATGTTTTGTTACATAAGTCATGTTTGTTATGGATATGTTCTATATTATTCATATATATAATGATATCATGTCTTTAAATATAATTTTTAATCACAAAATTAGAATTATACTTTCATGGATACGATGGGGAATAAATCTAATCATGTTCGTGGAGACAGTAGTCCGTACGTACGCACGAGTGACAATATCATTCCTTTGATAATAAAATAATATATAATTTGATGGTATGTAATATATAAAGTATCATTATCATGTTATATTTATTATTTATATCAATTACACATCATTATCATACCCATCCAAATAATAATTATTTGAATAACAATTTCACCACGACGTGGAGACGGTAAGCCGTACGTACGCACGCATGGTGACATGTCATTCAAAAGATAGATAGAATACTGAATATGGTTGTACCATATTTATAATAACATCATAGTATATAGGAGATACTGGAATTATTATTTTAGAATGGAAATAACAAAGAAATAATAAGTTTAAGAAGAAAGGGACTTGAATGAGTGTGGTGAAAAAATTACCTCCTTTTCGGGTTCTTCCTTTTGATTTGATCAAAAGAGCTCCTTATGTTGAATTTAGGATCAAAAAAATGTCTCTAAGTTGAATTGAGGTAAGTTGAGAGAATATTTGGGCAGGGGTTGGCCGAGCCAAATTGCTTTGAAGGTGTGAAAAATTTGTTATAAGCGGTGTACTTTTATAAGGGGGGAGGAGGGGCTCTTTAGGAAAAACATAAATTATTATTTTATAATAAATTCATATTAGGTTTCTAATGGCTCCAAAGAGGATTATTAAAAGTTTAAGGTGGGTATGGGTCGAAAACCACTCAACCAATAGTGTTTAGACAGGTTTATGTCACTTTATTAACCATATCTTTTATTTTTAACTCTTACTTAATTAGTTTGACATTTACCATGTCACCTTGTATTTTTATATTGTATATTTAATAATCTAACTATATACATCCAAGAGACCCCCAAGTTTTCCATTAATGATACAATTATAATTATATAATTCCTTTGGCCGAACCTTATATTTTTAGGAAGAAAATATCAATTAATAATATAATATTTGTTTTTAAAAACTCATTTATGTCAATTTTGACAATATTTAATAATTGATTTTTGTTAAAGTCTTTAATACTTTATTAATTCAACACGAATTAATTTAAGAAATACTTACATGTAATATTAACCAATAAAATTAGTGTATGGCATCAAAACTTTCATATTATATTTATTTTAACATTTATAATACTAGTTATTTGATTATTTCATTAATAAAGAAAACAATGCATCATTATTGTGTCATAAATACATTTAATTATTAAATGTCTAAAAATTAATAATAAAATACAATTATGAAGGAAATATTTTTATATTTCTAATTAATATTTATAGTATAAAATATAACATACATAACCCTATGTAAAAATTTATTTTCTAAAAGATATATGCTTTTGTCATTTTTTATATACATTACCTTAATTAATATAAAGTGTCCTTATCACCTACAAGTGGCTCCATGGGGTCCCCAAATCGACCCAAGGATTCCATGGTCAGACATGTATCAACAAATAGGTTTAGGACATGTTTTAGGGTAAATTAATATTATTATAATATTATTTTCTTACCCTTATTTACCAGATTTACCTTTTAACCAAGGTAAATAAAATATTTACCGAAGTAATTATTCAAAATGCCTAAAAATAAGAGTTACCTCTTTACAAAATATGGACATACTGATTCCAAATATGGAATACATTTTTCAAAGTCAAAACATAGAAGTGGAAGAAATTAATTAAAAATTAATTCTTGCTATCAAAACAAAAAGCGTGTTTTTAAGAAATAATAACTATAAAAATATTGACGCTTATATATATATGGTTTAAATGTGAAATAACGTCCAATGACCACCAATGTTTTAAATGGATAAAATATATTCTAAAAATAATTTAAAACCACTCAAATTCAAAATTTATCACTCTTAATTATTTCGATTAATAATATTTTTTTAATTAAAATTTAGTAATTTTCACTATTCATCAAAATATGAAAGTTATTAGAAAAGTACCAAAAATTCACCCTAAGATAATTTCGATATTCCGAATCCAAAAATTCTGTCTATTTTACCAAATAAAAATCATAGAAGTTTGATTTATTAATTTAACATTAATTCCCGTTGTCAAAACCAAAAGCCATATTTTTAAGAAATAATAACTTTCAAATAATTGACAATTGTTTATGTCCAATTTAAAAGTAAAATTACTTATAATGACCATAATTAGATTAAATGTTAAAAATATAATATATTTATACTTTCAAACCATTAAAATGTATAATTTAACATTATAAATTATTTGGATTAAAAAAGTTGTTTTTAGTTGAAATATAGTATTTTTCACTATTCACCCAAATGTGAAAGTAATCAGAAAAACACCAAAAATTTATTGAAACTAAATTATTATGTCCTGAATATAAAGAATAAGTTTATTTTGTCAAATTGAATATATAAAAGTTTCAAATATTGGATTTAGAAAATGTTCTCCATTAAAAGGTGGTACTGTTGCATTTTCTGAAAAATACTTCCTTTATTGAAAATATTGAATTGGTTATTACATTATGTATAATAAACTTATAAAATGGATTTTAAAATTATAAGGTTTACATAAAGTTCAAAATTCTGTTAATAATATTCATAACCGCTTTTGAATGGCTAGTTTGGTAAGTCATGGTGCGCTTGAACTCGGTGTTGTGTGTAGTGCATGTTATTGAATTATTTTGAAAAAATAATGTAATATGAAATATTGTGGTGTTAAATTGCTCTCAAGGTAAATTTCATAATCATCAAACTCCATCACATGGGTTTGAGATAGGTCATCAATGGAAAAAATACAAGCATCCCACCATCATAGGTAGCGATGATCTATTCTAAATCACTCAAAATTTGAGCATCATTCATCATTTTCTCCATGGCATACTAGTACCTCATATGAAAATTACAAAGATGAAAAAATGAAATGTGTTTCATGGAGTTTTTTTAATGCATGAGGCTATGATATAGACACCCACAAAAAATTTAATACAATGGTTTATAAAACAACAATGAAATCTCCCATTCTATACCATTGAATCACATGTTTACAACGCATGACTAAACGATTTGGCCAATAAATTAATTCCTCATATGAATGCCTCCCCTATCATACATTTCATCACATGAAATGGTATAATAAATAGTAGCTCAAGTGGAAGACTAATCCAGATGTCCAACACATAAATAATAACACACCCACTATATTCCCCTAAATGCGAATATAAAAATAATATATATAGATATATTTGTGTGTGTGTGTGTATTTAATTATATCATTTACGTATCAAGATTTAAATGATATTATGATCATAAATTGTAACCATTTTTACATATTTTATTTATTTTGTGATGGACATGTTACTAGATTATAATGAGCTTCCATGTCAAACGTATAATGCTAATTAATTGTCATGTTCATTGGTTATCTTCGATATAAAAATAGATTATTATTCCAATAAATATATATGTTCCAAAATGTATTGATATTAAATTATAAAATCTCTTATGTGTGATGAATGTAAGTAAAATAAAAATTAATCAATTATATCTACTGTTATATGGTATATTTTATTTATTATTAGATATTGAAATTTATATGTATTTTTTGAGACAATAATTTAGTTTTAGTGGCATGAAAATATAATATTTTGACATAGGAATCATAAAACCCAAATTGACTCTTTTTAGTGGGAAAATATTCATCACGAGTATCCTAAATTTGGAAGGGTAATTTTAAACATACTTCATATATTATCTATGAATATCATGTCTAACATTATGTGTATTTTAATTTAAATTTAATATATTTTAAGTATTGAAAATGTGGGGAAATTTATTATATTTAGTTTTATGATATTTAGAGGATCAATTGGATGAGTTTTGGAGTTGTGAAATGGGTTAAATATCACAATGAATGATTTATTTGGAAGAGGGGAGATATATAGTGAAGTTAGAAAAAATGATGTTTTTATTAAATGGTTTTTTAGAGTAAGTATTTATAGAAAAATTTATGATATAGGTTTGTGGGACTATAATCCATTCCAAGATGATAAAAATGGGTTGTGACTTAACACACTTTTTTGTAAAGTTTATAAACCATTAAAATACTATTTTTATACTAATACCCCTCTATTATCATATTTAATCTCTTTTCTACTCATCAGTTCTCTGTTATTTTAATGGAGATAAACCCCCACACCCATACCATGTTTCTCCCTTCATACAGAGCCCATTCCAGTCCATTTCTTATTATTTTATTCCATGGTCCATGATAACATAATCTACCTATCTTATTTTATCTCCCTCTATATCTCTACCAATTATTGATTTACATTGGTGCCTTTTTGAATTTGGTATTAATGATTTTCCAGAGCATGGTGAAACAATCCAAAATAATAGTTTTATTATTATTTATGTTAAAGGGGGATTCTATGAGACATTTTACACATCATTGTTTTTTTATTTGATTCCATACAATTTATAAGTTAGTATTTCATTTTTTTCTAATTTTGGTAAATTCTATAAAATGTCTTCAATTAAAATTTATAATTTTGGATTATTTGGTGTTTTATGACTATGTTAAGGGAATGAATGTGAATTATTTGGTTTATAAAAGTTATCCAATGTACATGGACCCACATTTATTTATTACTTTATTATTTATATTTATGGATGTGTGTTACTTCATTATTTTATGATGATTTAAATGTTTTAATGATTATCATTTTAATAAGTGTTATAATTTTAGTTTCACAATGGCTGAGTATTAAGCCACATTTCTATTAAATGAATTTAAAATGTAAAGTAGTTTGAATAATGTTTTTATTTATTTTTTATTGGTATTCCAGAGTGTCCATTTGTAATTATTTATGATATATGTTAATGTAGTTGTATTTGATGCCCTATGATATTGTGATTTTATAAATTCATCAGAGCGATCCCATGTAAAAATTTCCCACTTCCCCATGAAGCTTGCACTGTGAACATGATATCATCATGCCTTTACCACCGGCATTACATCTTGTATCCATTCATTTACCATATTTTATCCCACAATTCTATACTCTAGAAACAAGTCTCTATAATCATGGTCAGTGCATGAACAATAACCTCACATGTAGATGTGTTCTCCTGACCATCATTTATCTCACAATGCTATACTCACAATCATAGTCTCTTGAGGTGTTGTGTCCCACCATCTCAGGGCACCATTTAGTTGAATTCGGGGCAGAACACCACGAAGTGGTAAGAAAAGATATTTTTCCTTTTATTTGACAATTTGTGTTTGTAAAATAGACTAATATATTGTAATTTCGTAATGATCATGTGTCTGAGAGTATCTAACCAACTTATAGGGGAAAATAAAATTACCAAAGATATGTGAATGCTATTATTTCTTATGTTTTTACAGATTCATGGATTTCATCATAGGGTGAAACACATTCTTTGCATTGTTATTATCATGATGAATATCTTTTACCATAGCCCAATGATTTTAGGGTATTAAAATCATGAATCATACTATGAATAGAATGATTAAAATGACATGCATTATTGCATGTAGATTCTATTTTCTATGACCATTTCTTATAATGTATGGTCTAGTTGTGGTGCCTTGTTAGTTATGTTGTGTGGTGGTTTGATTATCCTATACATAAATGTTCAAAATTTCATTCTAGGTTTTAAGAACATACCTAACACGTAAAGTTCCTTCCTTACCCTAACAGTATTTTTTTCATAGGTTAAAGAAGATAAGTTATGTGGTTAGTTATGGAAGGTTGATCCATGGACCATTTTTTCCATGTGCTGGAAAGTGTTTTGTTCATGGTTAAGTGAATGTTTTATTTAAATAAATTAGGATTATGGACCCATATAAATTGGGAATAGTTATCCATATAACCCAACCATTTAAATAATGTTTAAATTCATAAAAAAATAAATTTTAATACGATCTTTAAAATGTGATGGTCACCTAGTTTGTGTGGTATGAGACATTGAACTGGACCTGACCATAGTAGTGGAAAGTAGGTTATGTCTCCTGAGATTTTTACGTGACCTTATTTTATCAACACGACCTAACTCATAGAGTAGGTTGGTGTTATACATTATTATAATTTGGATTTATACCTATCCCTTTTTATCACATTCCATCTCTATTATAAATTCAATTTGAGGCATGCGAATGAAAATTTTAGTGGTAGGCCACCACGAAGACCTCTTATTGTATTCTAAAAAATAGGTGATAAGCTTAATATAATGTGGTGGGTCCCAATACACCCTGATACTTACTATATTTACACCTAATACACCTCTTCCATCTCTTCCATTTGTTAAAGATGCTCAGTTCCATGATTGTTTCTTTCAATTCAGGAAGTCTATAAAGGGTGCACATCGACCTATCCCTACCATGGAAGATCTGACTCGAGAGTTCCACCAAAAGCATCCATCAACCTTTTTGGTAGATAGAATACTGAATTTTGATGAATTATGGATAGTTACCACGCTTTATATATTCAATAATATTGAGACACCTACCGAGTGGACATCCAAGATCAAGACTTATCTTCTATGTGGCTCCGCCATGCATTAGTGGGACGTTCTTACTCAGGCAGGTTGAAATCGGGGTATGGTTGGGTTGACATCTAGATATACTTCTTCTACTACTTCATTCTTTTAGAAAATGAGAAAAAATAATTCTTGGGGGTCCATGAATCCTATCCAAATTAACATTTTCTGATGGAATACTTAGCTTTCTTCACAAAATTATAACGTTTTGTACCAACCTTGTCCGATGATGATATGACTATTATGGGAAAATTTGAGGATGGGAATTCATATTCCATCCAATCATTGGTGAAAATAATTCATCTAACCATAATTTTAGAGATATAATACCAATCCCTCATCCTTGAGAAGAATATAAGTGAATTAGGTCAGCTAAAATGGGGAAGGTCCACTTTCAAAAAGTGTGGTGGCTTATCTAGTGGCTGGATGTGATGTTTCAAGGTTACATGTCGGGGATGTACTAGCCAGGAGGCACACACTGACATCTATTTGGCACTTCACCACTATATAAAGCCAATCCATAATGATCCCCAATGTACAAGGAACCTGATTGAATGTCGGGATTGTGGAAGGATGGGTCACCTCATTTATTTTTGATGATACCTTCGTCCAATATCAATTGAGTGGGGTTTTTTTACCAGCGACACCTTTATGTGGAAGATATCTAATTCCATTAATGGTTATAAGTTGGTATTTTATAGGCCATTAAGACTAGGCAGGTGGTTGTGGCCAACACTTTCAGGCCTCATTGTTTTAATGCCAATAGAGTGGACCTGATCAGGCTACTTAGATTGTATCTCAAGGCCTTGTTTCTATTCATATTCATTTAGTATTTCATTTTCCATAAGAGTAGAGTCTAGGTAAATCTATTATTAGAGGTCCTATTTTGGTTGCATCTACTTTAGTATCTGACTTATTTTATATATGTTCATCACACTCTTTTCTATTTACTGTAACTATGGGAAGTCTTGGCTTAGTGATAGAGTAATATCGTGGTGTTATGACTCTTGACACACAGTTATGAATTTGATTTGAGGGTATATTACATTATTTGATGTTCCCCATTTAAATTTTTGTGTACCATTTTCAGTGGAGTTTCATCATCCTCAATATGATGGGATTTAATTTCATTCTTGGTATAGAGTTTCATGTGCCTCATCAAGCCCAGGTGGATTTCTTTAGTTGTCGGGTGTCATACTCATCACTTGAGGGTTGAACATATGTTCATAAGGGTGAATGGGATATCTAGTAAAGTTTAAATGGTCACAAGAATACTAGGATAGGAAGAAAAATAGCCTAGATTGTCACTTTCTTTATGAGTGATTAGGGAATAAATCTTGTATAATTCCCTCATATTTTGGATAATTTTAGGGACGTTATCCCTAACAATTTCTCCACCTTACCTCTAAATAGAGTTGCAGATTTCACCATCGATCTTTCTCTAGGTGCAGCACCTATTTCCATTCCTCCTTATTGGATGGCACCAACAGAGTTCTTGGAACTCAAGATATGGTTTCATGATCTAGAGGCTAAGGGGTTTATCTAACCTAAAACATCACCATGGTGTTAATAATCCCTTTTCTCCAAGAAGGTAGATGATACCCATACATTGTGTATGGATCTCCATTTACTAAACTAGGTTATAGTGAACAACTAGTATCCACATACTTGTATAGATGAAATCTTAAACCAACTCCAATGAGAAGTAGTTTTATCCTAGTTTGATTTGAGTTTAAAATACTATATGGTGTGTTTAAGGCCATAAAACATACAATGTATAATGTTCCATATAAGGTATTACTTGTACGAGTATCTATTCAAGCCATTAATTTTGACGAATTTTTTGACATTATTCTGGGTTATTATGAATCATGTTTTCCAGCCCTATCATGATTCCTTTGTGGTGGGCTTCCTAGATAAAATATTAGTGTATTCTCACACAATAAACGATCATTCGAACCATCTTGATCTCATTATAAATACAGTTAGATATAATCAACTATATAATAAGCTCTGTAAATAACACTTTTTGATCAACAAGGTTAACTTTCTAGGTCATATGATCTTATAGGAAGGCATATTTGCTGACCTAGATATGGTCAGCAGTGTGGTTTCTTGGGAGAAACCCTAGAATGTAATTAACATATATAGCTACTTATGGATGGCTAGCTGTTATGGGTTATTCATCTAAAAATTCTCACACCCCGCAGCACAACATATGGGTTTGACCAAGAAAGTTGTGAAATTATACTGGACTAATGCTTGTGAGATAGATTTTTATGACTTAAAGGAAATTCCGAATTTAGCATTGATCCAAATATTTTCTAATCCAAGAAGAATATATACTGTTTTGTGTGATTCTTCATTAATTGGATTGGGAAATGTTTTGATGTAGGGTGATTTTGTTATAGCATATGGGTTCCATCAGCTAAGGTCTTATGAGTAGAAATATCATGTGCATGATCTCAACCTATCTTATATGGTTCGTTCTCAATGCTTTTGGAGGCACTATCTATAGGGTGAGAAAATTTCCAATTATAAGGATCATAAATTTATCAAATACGCCTCCTTACAGTGAGAAATGAATTTAAGGTAGGAATGGTTGGTGGAATACCAATAATCATTCAACTTTGAGCTTTCTTAAACACCAGAAAATGGAGATACAGTAGTTGATAAATTGAGACAAAAGAATTAGTCGCATTCCTTCAAGTAGGCCAGTAATGAGTGGTTGTTGATGGATCTAGTCCATGAGATGAATCTTATTTTTCAGGAACAACATTGGAAACCAGTCTTATCAGCTCTAGAAGTGATCTCCTCTCTTTTGGAGTGGATCCATAGGAGGAAGTTATTTGACTCAAAAGGCCTTTTCTTATGGGAGAGAATCACTAGTAAGAACCCACAACTAGGGTTGGTTGTTGTTAAAAATGATAGCATTCTCTCCCATGAGAATGTTTGGATGCCTTCTGATATATGGGAAGAGATGATGAGGGAATCTCATTCCTCTACATGGTAATTTCATCCTAGGATTAGTAAGATGAACATATATGTACACCATTTGTACTGGTGTTGTTGTATCAAGACGAAGATAGCATGTTTAATCACTTAGTGCTCTACTTGTAGTAGGTGAAGGAAGAGAACCAACGACCTGCTGGACTTCTATATCCTCTCTCAATTCCTTTATGGAAATGTAATGGTATCACCATGTCCTTCTTGATTGTATTTACAAGATCCCAAGAGGTAGAGATGTATTATGGGTGATCATAAATATATTGAACAAGGATCAACACTTCATACTATTCTTAGATACCTTCCCAGCTAAAGTGAATGAGAGGATTTACATCAATTATATAATGAACAATCATGGTGTTTCCCATTCAATAGTGCATGATCGAGATCCCTAATTTGTATCACAGTTATAGAAAGTGTCTCAAAATGAACTGGGTTCACATGTTCTCTTTAGTACCACATATCAACCTCAGATCGATAGGATGTCCGAGCAGAATATACTGGTGTTATAGGACATGATTTCGGCAAGTATCCATGATTTTGGAGGTTACTAGAAATATCTTATACATATGTTTGGGTATTCCAAAAATAGTATATTTTATGAAACAAATTCATATGGATCAATATGAGGTACTTTACAGTAGTTCGTTCTATTCACATCAATACTGGTCAGATGCAGGTGAGGCAGCCCTACTGGGTCCTAGTCCGATTCAAGAAACTTCTAAGCATTATAGCCAATTCAAACACATATGGATGTAGGTCAGTCTAGGTAGAATTAATATACCAATAATTTTCATCAACCTCTAGAGTTTGATGTGGGACATCAGTTCTTTCTACGTTCATCACATTGATTAGGTTATAGAGGAATCAGAAGACAATGGAAGTTATCACCTTATTACGTCAGATCTTTTGAGATAGTGGAGTTTTTCCGGCTGATATCATATTAGTTTAATCTTACTCCTAAGTACCATGTCATGAAAATTTAATTCCACATATCATATATTTGATAGTATCATCCTAACCCATATCATTCGTTTTACCCCAAAGATATTGTGTTGGAGGTGGATACATCCTTAAATGAGCATCTGATATCTATTGTTGATCGTATCATGAAGGCTCTCCGAGGAAGATTCAATCCACTACTCCAGGTGCTATGGAAGCATAAACAAGTTCAAGAAAATAAAAAGGTGATGGAGGTTGATGTATGTGAACAGTGGATAGAATTACTTTCTACTGAAATTCCACCACCCTCAGATGGAAAAATCAAGGATGGGATGTATTAAGGACGGTAGGTTATGACATCCGATATTTAATTGGAGGTACGGTCCATTAGTTTTCTATTTTAATTATTTTATTAAATTATAATAAATATTCATAATGAATTAATGTAGGTATTTGTGGTGTACAAGGATTTTTTGGAGCTTGGAGACCTAAATAGGAAGAGGAATACTAAGTCATTCGGTGAGTAGAAATGATGTTTCCCATCCCACAATGTTTGTCAAACCGTGCAGCTTGAAGAAGGGGGGTACTGGGGGCCACATAGTTTATATGAAACTACTTGCCCCTTGGAACAAGACCACGAAAAATTATATTCCATCTTAATAGTGTCCTTCTAAATGGTTGGAACACATTTTGGAAACCACTAATTCAAAATTGTGCTCCCCTTCTAGTGTGGGTGAATTCCCCATTTCCCCCCATTAATCATTTAACAATTTTATTGTTTTCCCCTATTTTCTCCAACAGATTAACATACCTCTTCCTCTTATAATCTCTACTCTCTCTAAACATTTGTATAAAGATAACTTCTCTGTTATGCATCTATTTTTCTCTCTATCATATCCATTGGGAATATAGAGGTAAACTCCACAACCATCTTCATTCTATTAGAATTTTCTATTTGTTTATGTTGTGTTATCTCAGTGAAAGAATATTTTCCCTATTTTGGAGACAATTTGTGGTTTCTTAAATATCTAACGTTCTATCTCAAATCAAAGGATAATGATAAAAAAGGGAATCTATATAGGGATATGGTATGTGTTCTAGGTTATTTCCCACTATTTGTTTCATTTGATAATATGTTTCTTTATGTTGTGGGCCATAATTTTATGATGAATCTTCTTATATGTTAATAAAATTAATATAGAATCCATTACATACCAATTATGACTTGAGAGAATGGTGAATCCAACCCTTGCGTTGATCGCCTTGACTCATGCCACCCAATGCGTGTGTTCAACCATTTATTCTACTTACCATTTTTCTAGATTGGCCAAACAACCCTTGAAGAGTCATTTCATGTTATTAATTCACTGAGTTAATTAATTAATTTTTGGTCAATTATTAACCATGAGTTATGCCCTAACCCTTCCTACTATGAATGTAATTTTGGAACTAATAAAATTGGATATGAGTCCAAGCTATGTGCCTTATTCCTTAATACGTAAATAGATTTTCCCAATATAAATTCCTTGAAAAATATGGCTTCTATATTATAATGACTGTTTTGATAAATAGTATGGATTTTATAATCATGTCACATCATCTGACTTTTTTCATCGTTGATACAATGGGTTTTGATTTAAGGACCCATTGGTCAAGATCATAATTCCTTAGTTAGAAAGTTTTAATGATTTGTAAACATTTATGGGGACCCACTACCTATTATAGGGAAGGTCAAACCATGTGTTAATCCTTTTTTTCCTCCATATAAGTTATTCTTGTTCCCTAGAGGTTACCCCATGGATGGGATCAATAGAATAATGGTTTTACCATGGAACCAGAGGTACTAGACCCCCTAAATACGATACCCAAGATAGAATCAGTGGTAAGTTCATAAGGTCATCAACTATGTATGGAGTGACAAATGGGATATCATTCATAGGTCACTCTTGATGTACTTACATGGAATTGGACTTATATCATCCCCATATAATGATACTATGAAATCTTTTCCAATTTTTATGGATATGATTAGGGTGAATTTTAATGTTTTTAAAAGAGTTTAAATTAAATTAAAACTAATTGAGTGATTTAAAAAAATAAATGGACCTCTTTAATTGGAACCATGAGGACAAGCTCTCCATGCCAAATCACAACCTTGGGAATATTCCATCAACTTATATATTTTATCGACCAGTTTACCTTCACTAGATCCCTTGGATTATACTCAATTCCTAAGGTCGATAAAGGTACAATTGAATGGGAGTCCTAACACCACCTATTCACATTTAATTAATTAAATATTTACTTATATCTTTCATTTATTAATTATATAATAATATTTATTTTATATTTCATGAGATGGAATGATCCCGACACTATTTTTGGTGGCCTATTCAGATTATTTCACACACCTTGATTAGGTCCTGTTTGGTACCAAAGCATACATCATGACTACTTGTATAGATAAAATGAAAAATCCATCTTCTAACGCTTTATTATTTTTCTATTAGGGGGTTTGGTAGAATACGACTAAGACTATACTATAGATTCTAAGTGTAGCCATTTTTGGGCCTTTTGGGTATTTTGTTATCATGTAGTGTCAGATTATATCTCATATTCCCTAGGTACTCATATTTTGTATAGAAAAAAAACCACACTCATCAATCATATTATATATTCATAATATTTAGCTTCTACCAGATATTTATTTATCTTAAATGATTATGTATTTTGTTTTTTCTTATATCATTCAGTTGAAACTACTTTTGATACGACGAGTTGTTGGTTCGGTCATATAGAGTATTCTTATTATGTTTCCCACTTCTTGTATATTCCGATATTGTTGTGATCCTATCTGATCAATGAGTAAATATCTCCCATGGACAATACCAATGACTGCACTATTATTTAGAAGCATCTAGCATTCAGGAAGATGTGCCTGAGGTCATGTGGATAACTATATCAAGGCACCATTATGTAGAATCCAAGGAGGGATCCCACATGCAGGAGGTATTTTACTAATTTGGATTGGGAACCATAGTTAGTAAATTTGTTTGGTCATTACAATACATTTTAAAGAATTGGAGATTTTTGAAATTGGGAGAGTTAAAGGTGAAGATATGTGACATTCCACATATACAAGTCCATACCATTGATATGAAATACCATGTCACTTGAAGTACAACCCACGATCACTGAAATAAAATTACTAGAACACAGGTTCTACTGTATTTATTGGGGGATAGAATTTCCCTTTAATGGATTGTCATAGTGAATGAAAATATAATTAGAGTAATAAAAATCGATAGTATATATTTAATCCAACCATCATTAATAAAACTCTAAAATAAATCCCAATACAGTACCATATATTATAAAAACAAATTATGTAAGAATAATAACATTAGTAAAATTATCATGAGGAGAAAAATTTGAGATTACCAAAATAACATTAGAAACGCATCCCACTATATAATATTCAAACCCTTCTTTAAATCATCTCTATGAGTTCTAGTATCCAACCCTCTATTTATATCAAAACCTTTCAATTTCCTTCATGAATGTGGTAACGACCTACATTTTTAGGATATGTAAACATATTTGGTGTGAGAAATTATTCTCAGTAGGATGTCACAAGATATCTCTAGAATTTTAAGGATTCAAACATGCTCATATCACTACTAGAAATTTTCCCTCTACCCAATATTTCAAACCATGGCTATAGGTTATACCCACGGTTTCAAGGAACCATGGGAAATTGAAGAATTACTATAGATATGATCTATACACTAATTTTTGGAAACAATGGGTATAGGTCCACCCCACAGTTTCGTTAACCTATACCATGGTTTTAAAAACCGTGGGTATAGCTTGGACAAAATACGCGGCCACGTGATTCGATCCCTAGACCACCCCTTTATTATTCAGCACCTAAAAACTAATCCTTTTTTACGGGTATATAAATATATATTAACTTAAATATATTTATATTATCTTTGGATATAGGTAGAAAACCATGGGGATATGTTTTCCAGTAAATATTTTGTTGTTTCCGAGGAAATTGTTTTCACCCAACTTTAGGCGGGAATGTTATACCGACCATTCTGAAAAATCTGGTGTATAGGTCATTAAGAAAAACAACCCTATACACATGGTTTTATAAGAACCATTGGTATTAATCTTTAAA
Organism: Viscum album; assembly: GCA_963277665.1. Classification (NCBI taxonomy): domain Eukaryota; kingdom Viridiplantae; phylum Streptophyta; class Magnoliopsida; order Santalales; family Viscaceae; genus Viscum; species Viscum album. The sequence goes on along the minus strand of OY728163.1, from coordinate 72,782,085 downwards.
AACAACCCTATATCCACAATTTCCATAAAACAATTGGTATAGGTTCCCATACTATACCTATACCTATGGTTTTGGGAAAACTATGGGTATATATCCATTTTGCAGTAGTGTGCGTGTATTATATAATATCATGGAATAAAGATAACATTAAAATTTATTAGACATTACATATAGTGAATTTCTCACTAATATACCTTGAAAACATGTTATACATGATTTGATTTTTTGTTTAAAATCGATGCCTCATTCAAACTAGTCGTAGTTAAGCACATCGTATAAATGGCATCTTAGAAAAAATAACATGGCATTTTATCATTATGAAAAACTAATTTAATTATAAGTGCTATGAATAAACAAGTGTTTATCTCTCATATAATTATTAAACTTATGAAATAAACAAAATGATGCATTATATATTATTTTTGGGCTAACCCAAGGCTTATCGTATCCCATAGATTAATCTCATCATATACTAAAAAAATACTTTTCCAAAACCCTTGGTCTAATCAATTAAAAACCATAAAAAGGATTATCCAAAAATAATTATTAATCACATAATATCATAACACAAGGCTCATCCAAACACATAGAGTCACATCATATGCAAACACATGTCTTTTCCAAACACGTGGATTTATAAAAATAGAGATTAACACCAAACTTATACAAACACATGTATTTATCATATCAAAACCTAACATAAGACTTATGAAAACACATAAATTAATCAGAATAAAAACCTAAATTATTTACCTACAATATTAACAAACACATTGTATTTTAAAAACGTTATGTAACATATAACAATGTTTTTATATAACAACATCAAATTTCAAAACAATTCACAATTCATTCTCAATCATTTCAACCCCACTTACAAACCAATTACCCCTTTAATAACCATTCATAATTTCTACATAAATCATAATCATTATATAAATTTTAGAGACATTTTTTCATAATAACACATTTTATAACATTCCTTTAATAATAATAATAGATTATTTAACAATGACATGTTTTTTTAAAATTTTTAAATTACTCCAAACACATCACACAAAATATATAATACATTTTTTATATCACAATGCATATTTTATCTTCTAAACAACAATTTAAATTAATTTATAAATCATAAATATTTTAAAATCACTATAATAAATCAATAATTATTCATTATAATCCAATAGTCCAAAAATAATATTTATATTCAGTAAACAAAGCTGAATTTTAAAGCATTAAATAAACAAATAAAATTTTATTTTGAATCAAGTTTGTTAACCCATCATTTGTCCTAGTTTTTAGATGGATCATACTCATTATAGGGTCATTAAAAAGATAATTGAAACAGTAAATTATTTTTAAACTACTCAATTAAATCACATTAATTAAACTAATCAATTCTTATATAAATTAGAATCCAATTTTATTCTATCCCTCCACACTACAGTTAATCTATATATCACATTAGAAAATAATGAAATAATAGTTGTCAATTAAAATTAAAAATAATATAAATATCACTTACCAAGTGATTGATAAATAATATTCATAGGAAACATAACCAATTTACATTAATAATCACTAAAAATAAATAATTCTTCCAAAAATAAAAGTATAAAACCTCATTAGAACATGAAATGAAACATAGTTGCATTGAAGAGAAACAACATATTAAGTCCAACATACATGAAATATCATAATTCCTAAACTTATTGAAATATATGAAACTAAAAATATAGGTGAGTTATGGAAAATTTTGAATTAATCCTGACTATATTTCTATTCATATGATGGATAAATACTTGATTAAATCATAAGATAGAAATATAGAGATGATATATAGTTCCTCTAGAAAAACATGGGAATAACTAAATCATTAGGATCCCAATGAGCTCCAATGGACTCTAAGCGGATCACTATGATCTAAGTGTATCAAAATTATCCTCCCAATGTTTTCCAAAGGAAGAAAACACCTTTAGATGGATTACTAGATAACCATTGATCCCCATTGTGTTCCCAATAGCCCCACCTATAATTAACTTACTCATGTTATTTATAAAATCTCTAAATTTTTCCCCTGAAAATTATCTAGACTTATCATTTAATGAAAACTCATAAAATTATATTAAATTTAATATAAATTAGAAACTCACTTGAAAAACCCAAACTCTTTAAAAACTACCCACTATAAGGATTCATTCACTAAGAAGTGTTATTGTGTAAAAATAATGAATAAATAGAACCATTAATACTTCATGTATACTTCTTTATCCTACGTTTCATTCTGAGTATGAACATGATTCCAAAACACATACACAAGCCTTACAATATAAATTTCTAATATTTTCACATTGTGGTCTAGTTTACACATTTGAAACTCAACAAAGGATGAATCGAATGCAACTAATATATAATCTCAATGAACACATGACCTAGATCCAATTTATATCCCCTCAACAACCAATTATGAAACTCTTAATTCATTTCCACAAACCATGAAGAAAAATCCAATTAATACTCATACTCACCAATTCATATATGAATATCAAATAAACATATAAACTAAAATAAAAAATTCCAATACATTACCGACCTACAATATCCTAAATGAAGTGAAATGTGAAGGACCACATAACCCCACATAGAAATTATTAGGTCATAATATCCTATCTATAGAGGATTTATTCTGACATTGACCCATATACGACAACTTTATGGTCATATAAACTTTATTTGAAGTATATTTAATAGTTTTAAGCTCATGTTGTGCTTGAAATTATATTGACTGTATTTTCTTAAGAGGAGGGGGGTGGTAAATTTAGTTCTTTAATATCACTAAAAACCTGTATTCAAGTTATAGATTTTATATACATTCTAATCCCATATATTGATTTTTGAATAACACATAACAACAATAGACATATATTCTTCTCCTATCACTTTTTCTAGTCATAAAATATGTATAAAAAATGAAAAAAAATTCTAGAGTTATAAACAAAATGACGAACTATTTTTTGTGAATACAAGTAGTGTATATAAGTAACATCCTGACCTAGGTGAAACCTTGAAATTCTCCAAACCTGTTGGCCACATTGCCTCAAGCACATGTCCCCATAGACCAGAGGCTTCTGACAATCAGTTAGATACTAGGGTGTTTCTATGGGGAGAATATTCACCCTGGTTAGTGTAGTACAATATAGAAATAGATAGATTAATTACGAGATCATATCAATAAAGGAATAAAAATGGGAGAAAGAATGAACATCCAAGAATTTATTAATAATCTGAAGTGGTGAACTAAATCATATACAAAATATGATGATTTATTATTTATAAAAATTAAGGAAATCATGTGTACATGGTACCTGGTAGAAAATACAAATAATGATATACAGAAGGAATAAAAATACTGATTAATATATCCAAGAAACCCAAGATTCATATCTATCATCATAAACAATGTTTTCATCACAATTATTACTAGAATCCATGCATCTATAAGTGGATTCTTCCCCTTATCTACACCTTCAAGAATATAGTATTTATGGGTACCATATGTGGTGAAGATAAGGTGTGAGATAAACTTAGTAGGACACCACCAATTACTTCTATAAATATCCAGTTAGTGAATGTGATATAATAGTGAGTAGATATAAATGAATTATTAAAAAAATATAAATGGGTTGGATCCATTTCCAGAAGGACACCAGGATGAAAGCACATACATCGATATAAAATATATAGTTTTAATATTGATCCATATGTATACACATATGTGGACTATATATTTAGTTTCATCTACAACCATATATGTGGCTACATCCACTAGTCTATACTCGTGGTGTTACATAGAAATCCATAAGCTATAGAATTATTAATCATAAGTATCATGGGATACCATTCCTAGTATTATATTAGTAAGGGTATCTATGCCAAGAATCATAATCAAAGGGTCTTCATTCTTGTATAACAAGAATGAGGGACACCATTCCTAGTAGCACAGTATGGGATGCAATGCCTAGTATCCCGCTAAGGGATTCCATGCCCGGTGTAATAGTAAGGTTCATCATGGCCTTATATAACAACAAATGTTTTCATTCCTGTATATTTAAAAAAGTTTTATGATGACTCTATATCATTGTAAGGGAATACAAGATTATATCAATTTATATAGGGACTCCATGACTGTATCACATTTATAAGGGGACACCATGTCTGTATAATAAATAATTGGACTCTGCCCGTATAATAAAGAATATGGGTCATCATTCCCATTTACCAAAATTAGCATGGGTTTCCCTTACCATACATCCTATATGTGATAGGTAATTATTATATTTAACATTAGACAATGAATAATTCATAAATCATTAAAATTACAAAGGGTGTAACTCTTGTTCAATTTAATCATGTGATTTGTTCATAGTACAATCATTCAATTCAATTAATTTTAATTATCGCACTCTAGATTCATTAAAACCACATTTAAAAAGTGTTTTGTCCCTTAAATAATTTAATAATATCAGGGAAATCCATTGGTACCCCTTAAGGGATGGTACCAAATGACGGGTTCCATCCCAAAATGCATAAAGTAATACTGATTGATGCTTATCAAGGATATCTAATTTAACATTATTTATACATAATTTTAGGGCAACACATGGATAATCTAGTCTGTATCATAGTGACATATAGTATTAAACAATTATAGTTGAGGAATAAATATTACACCACCTACATAATCCTTTTTAATGATCACTCATCTATTATAATCCATTAGTTTGGTCCAGATTATAGGAAAACAGAATAACGGAAGAACACCCTAGATATAGGGCATATGATCTTGCACCAAAATAGCATAGCTGACAAAATAATAATGAAAAAATGGAGATAAGGATTAGAGAAGGTACCTATGACTATCCAATGTGACAAAAAAATATTTAATCAGAGTCCAGATGACAATGCAATTGATGATCCTAGCTCACCTCCAAGGAGGAATTTTCCAATGTTAAAAAAGGGAGGCCTCCTATTCCTTAGAGGATAAATAAAAAGGATGGGTGAGTTAAATTTTATTTGATTAAAAATGGTATGATAAATAAAAATATATGGTTCTCATGATTTAGACATATGATTGACCAAACCATTTGCCAACAGTGCCCCTCCCACTGTCTAAAGAGAGAGCATGGATGGTTTCATTTGTAGGTTTTGACTAACCGTGTGCAAATAATGTTTTATTATCTACTAAAAATTACAGGTACCCTTACATGGGAAATTTCCTTATGAAGCTTGGTTTACTAAACTTGTGATACCTATTAAATCCCAGTATCCATCCCTTCAACTATCATGGAAACGTTTTGTACAAGGTCATATTATTTCTACTAATCATGAGCCCCAGTCCTTTTCTCAACTGGATGGGGTTATGAGTTCCCAAAAATTCCTAGACACCACTAAAAAAACCATGAATTCATTAGTTGTAATGCCCCGACCCCAGTTACCCATAGTCGGTGCATTATTACATAACATGGGCATGATATAAGGAAATCATGTCCCGAAATACCAATCTGTTCAGTAGCCTTGGAAATACTAAATACATTCATAAGGTCAACATTACCACTTGAAAAGAAAAAAACACTAAATTATTCTATTAGAAACATCCATGCTTCCTAGATTATGCTTGCAAGTCACTCATTACAATCTTCTTCACATCCTGGGAAAATTAAATCATAGAATGGTATGAACTCAGATGCTCAGTAAGGATAACAATATAGAGGAAACTTTTATAAATAAGAATAAACATTTAAGGAAATGTATAACTAAAACAAAATACTTTTAAACATGAACTTCATCATAATATGGAAAAAATTAAATAATTCCATTTACTTATTCTCATGGATATTCTACTAGTCGAATAATCACATGCAATATCAATAACCACTTTCATAATGATGGAATGCATAATGCCAGACAAACATAACCACATAGTCAAGGCCTTGTGCCAAGACTACAAAGAAGATTTTTTCAAGACCTTGTGCCAAGAAACTAGTTTTTCTCATGAGACCTATCAGTGCATCAAGGAGCTATAGTGGTATCCACCCGTCACTTAATAAGTCCAATGCATTCCTCATAATAAAAGTTTGAAACATAAAATCAACATTTGTATTAAAACTACCATACGAAATTTCAATACATTATCGATAAAATGTGAATGGTATAAAAATAGCACATCCACAGCCGAACATAACTCATTCGATACAATATGGAATATTGTATTGTATCAGATTAACCTCAATTGATAAAAATGAAGGATATTGACTTTGTCAAAACTATTAGAGATAAATATCCCCCTTTTTCTTGAAATCATTTAAAATTCACATTATTTGTCAAGAAGCCATTTAAAAATTTATTTTTAAATCAAAGTGTCACATACCAATTTGAAACTTTTATAAAGAGTTTTAATTTTAAAACATCATTGTCCAAAAAAATAAATCCTTAAAAACATTTTTAAAACATGGACATTAAAGGGGACTATATTGAAGAATAAACCTTTAAAACATTTAAAAATGATATTTTAGAGTTTCTAACCCAAATAAAGAAACTTGAATATAAATAATTAAGGTAATCAAAACATTGTAATGTAATGAGAATAAAGGGATTCATGATATACTATGTCAAAGTACATTATATACACCATATAAAAGTGATTTGGTGTATGACAACAAAGAAGTCTCAATGGGATGTAATTTGAGAGGAAATATCTTATAAAGACCGCATCCTTAGGTTAAAGATAAATCAACGACATAATTATGTGTGAAAACTATAAATACACTAAATATGATTGGATAGTTAGCTTAAATCAATCAAAGGACATTCAAAAATAATCTTGTAAAGACAACACCAATGAATTGGATATTTAACTCAACAAATGGAGAATGAGTTAAAATTACTCTTATCATGTTCATATCGATGACATGAGAAATTATCAATGGAGTGATTATGTGTATCAAAAGTATATCCACATAAAGGGGAGTGGAAATTATGACATAAGCAAATAGATAGTGATTCCACACATTATCTTGGAGTAAAATAATCAATGATGTATGCGTAAATCCCAATGAGTGGAAATTGAAATTTCAAATTCCCTTATCGATATGGTAACTTACGAAACATACAAACATTAAAAAAGGATCATACATTGAAGATTTAAATATCCATAAATTAAATTATATTACACAATTAATACAATAATGGTCATTACACACACCACATGTAATAAATATGTGGTGAACAATGGAAATCTCATGGAATTAAAAGTGAGATAAGAAACCCCTTACTTTGTAATTTATCCTTGGTAGAGGGTAGGATAACCTACTATATAATTGTGAAATAATTCGTATTTAATTATAAAATAATCATATACATTAATATGAAATAATATAGGATCTTTTAACAATGATTTGTTAATAATATCTTAGTATTATCGTCGTTCCGGGTGTTACCAGATTCGTTTTCGATTATATTCTTTGTTATGTGAGCCATATTTGTTATGGATGGGATTTATCATATTAATATCTAGAATGATATCATGTATCTAAACATTATTTTTAATCATCAAATTAAAATTAGTCATGAATGGATACGATGGGGAATGAATCTCATCGCGTTCGTGGAGACGGTAATCTGTAAATATGCACGAGCAACAATATCATTCTTTTGATATTAAAAATATATATAATTTGATGGTATATAATATATAAATGACCATTATCATGTTATATTTTATTATTTACATTATTACACATCATTTTTATACCCATCCAAATAAAAATGTTTTGAACAACAATTACACCACGACATGGAGACGGTAATCTATACGTACGCATGTATGGTGACATGTCATTCAAAGCATGAATAGAATAATAAATATGGTTGTACCATATTTATAATAACATCACAGTATATAGAAGATACTGGAGTTATTATTTTATAATGTAAATAACAAATAAATAAGAAGTGGAAGAAGAAAATAACTTGAAAGTCGGTGGTGAAATTATTACCATTTCTTCGGGTTCTTCCTTTTTATTTTATAAAAAGGTCTCCTTAAGATGGATTTCTGACCAAAGGAGGGCCTCTATGATGAATTTAGGGAAGTTGAGAGGATATTTTGGCGGGGTTTGGGCGATCCAAAAGGCTTTCATGGTGTGAATTGGAGAGAAGGGGAAGTTCCCTTTTATAAGAGGGGTGAGGGGAACCTTAGTAAAAACATAAATTATTATTATATAATAAAATCATATTGAGTTTATAATGAATCCAAAGTATATTATTTAAAGGATAAGGTGGGTATGGGTCAAAAATAACTCCACTAATAGGTCTTAGACAGGTTTGGGTCACTATATTAACCTTTACTGTTAGATTTAACTCTTAGTTAAACAGTTTGACATTTACCATGTCTCTTTGTATTTTTATATTATATGGTTAATACACATACTATATACTTCCAAGATAACGACAAGTGGTTCATTAATGATACACATATAATTATATAAGTACTCTGGCCAAACCATAGATTTTTAGTAAGATAATATCAATTAATAATATAATATTTTATTTAAAAACTCTTTTATGACAATTTTGAAACTATTTGGTATTTTCATTTTGATAAATTCGTAACAATGTTATTACTTAGAAAAATATTCATCTAACCAACCCTAATATCTCATATTAACCTAGAATATTAGTGGAATTCATAAAAGGTCTCAAATTACATTTTCTTGGATATTTATAATATCAATTATTTTAATATTTCATTAATTAGGTAATTACTGCATCATAATTGTGTCATTAATAAATTAACTTATTTACTGTCTAAAAATTATAAATAAAATACTATCATGTAGAAATTTTTTTAGATTTCTAATGAATATTTATAGTCGAATTTATCTTATGTGTAACCCTATATTAAATATGTTTTAGTTATTAAACGTTGATTTTAACTCTTTTAACTCTTCTTTGAATTAAATAATAATAAATGTCCTAATCTAATCCATGTGGACCAAAGATGTTCATATTTTATTTCTAAGATTTTCTTGTCGAATTATACTTTTCCAATAGAATTAGGACATGTTCTAGGGTAATAACCATATAATTTTTACCCATAATTACCATATTTACTTTTAACCGTGTATCTTGGATTTTCTAAATTCAACTCACCGAAGCGGTACAATTAAGTTTTATGTGAATTTTCAAATTCTCCTAGGAGATGGGTAAAAGACAGTGAAAAGTATAATAAAATTTTATATATGTAATATTATTACAAAATGACTCCAATTAATTACATTGAACATATATGGGTATTATGTATCTATTTTGACCAAAATTAAATTTAAATAAAATAATTAATTATTTAAATAAAAAATCTATTTTAAACTATATCTCAGTGTTTTTCACTATTCATAAAAAATTAAATGTTTTTAGAAACATACCAAATATTAACCCTAAGCTAATTTTGATATTATGAATTAAAAAATGATGTCTATTTTACCATATTTAATACAAATAAATTGCGTTTATTAGTTTAAAATTAAATCCCGTTTTCAAAACCAAAAAGCGTATTTTCATGAAATAATAACTACCAAAAGATTGACATTTGTTTATGTCCAATATCAAATTTAAATTTCATCCAATGACCAACATTGGATTAAATGGTTAAAATATAATCAAATTATACATTCAAACCATTCATATTTATAGTTGAAGACTATAAATTATTTTGATTAATAAAGCATTTTTCAGTTAAAATATATTATTTTTCACTATTCACCCAAATATGAAAGTTATCAGAAAAACACCAAAATTATATTGAAAATAAATCCTTATGTCCCAATCCCAAAGAAGAATTTTATTTTGTCAAATTTAATATATTAAAGTTTGAAATATTGGATTTAAAAAATGTTCTCCATTAAAAGGCGGTAAAATTGCATTTTTTGAAAAATACTTCTTTTATTCGAAAAAATTAACTTGTCCTTATATTCTGTCTAAGAAACTCATAATGTGGATTCTAATATAATAAGGGTTATATAAAGGTCAACAAAATTAATACTATTGAAAACCTCTTTTGAACGGCTAGTTTGGTAAGTCGTGGTGTGCTTGAACTTGATGTTATGTGTAGTGTAAGTTATTTAATTAAATTGAAGAACTAATGTAATATGAAATATTGGGGAGTTACATTCTTCCCTACATCAATAAATTGCATCCTCATATTTTTTAAAATTGGGATTTGGAATATAATGGAAAGTACCACATCGGAAAAAGAGTAAATAAAACTATCACTTTAAAATAATGAAAGAGAAGTACAAAGGTCACCCTAGATAACCCATACTAGGATTCCATGTAGGAAAAAATGGATATGGAAGATAAACTAAGTGTAAAGTTCTGATGGAGAGAGATATAAAACATGATTAGGATAAAGTTAACAACAAGAAAACCACAATCTTGTGATGGTACAAACTGTCATTAGTTTCCCAGTATGAAAAGTAAGTGGAAAACATTTTTTTTGTTTTAAGTTGCATTTCATAGAGATGAGGAATTAATTTATGAGATTGAATAATAACATAAATAAATATACTTACTTTTTAAGTAGAGTTTCATTCTGTAAAAAATTTCTACCACTAACTCATTTTTTAAACCATTAGTATTCAAGGAGACTTGGTCACACTGTAAGAGCTAGAAAAAACTTCTATAGAATCACATGATCCACAAAGGATAATCTATATATTTACCTTTTATTTAGTGATTAATAAAAACCAAAATGGTTAGGACAAGATCTGATGATCCCCTAAAAGGAAATTCCTCTATAGAAAGAAACACTAATATTAATTTCTAAAATTAAACAAACAATACCCCAAAGTTAAATAAATACCGATAAATAAAACAATTTCCTTAAAACACTTAAATATATTACAAACTAATATTGAAAACCAAAACATAGATGAATTTGGATACGTAGTCTTCCACGTTAAATTGTATCTCCAAATGACATCAACTACTCTTGAAGTCACATGCTTAAAAGTAATTAACCTAATCACATATTTGATATTATTGGTTATTCATTTCCATAAATAACCCAAATCACTATAAATCCACAATAAAAACATATATAAAAATCCACCATTACCCCTCAAATGAAATCCTATAGTATTCTATTTTACTTGGGTATATAGTGTTCCAAACAAAGAGAACATCTTCCAAAATAACATTTATCACTTAATCACCAAATCATTTTCCTATACTAATGGTATTTATTTTGTAAGACATAACATCCCAAATCAAATTATTATTGATCAATAAAATATTTTAACTAAAAAATTATTAGTCACACTAACTAGGGACTTCACATAGACCAGTGGTAGAAGATAAATCTGAATCGCACTCTGGTTGTGGTTTTGATTCCCATAGCTTTGTCCGACGGGATGGGTTGTTACATGGTCTGTGTGTTGTCCTTTTTCAAAAACTAAATTTTATAACATTACCAAAATGAGATAAATTCCGCAAAATAACCCTAATATAATTTAACCACAAATTTTATCTCATTCCTTGCATTTTCATCCCAAAATATAATAACTTGTAATTTCCTCAAACCATATGATAATATAAAACCAAATGGTTATTTATAAATATATAATCAAGAGAAAAGATAAGTTTTCCTCAAATATCATTTTCATATGAAAAACTGTCGGGTTACAAATACAAGAGAAAATTATTCCAATGTAATCCCATTAACAAGGAGTACTAGTACTTTTAAAAATTTCTCCAACCATTTATTTTCACATAGCATCTTCTTTGATCAAGAAAATATCCTATAGAATAAGTCATTCACTTGGGTAATGGCCAGGTCCCCTACATTTATGACAAATGACTGTATATGGATTCTTGGGACCATTTTTATTTTATTCAATACTACTCTTCATTTTTCCTCGGCAATTCTTCACTTTATGTACTTCTTTCCCACACGTAAGGCATTTCTTTGTTCCACTGAGACACAATCATGGGTTTCTCCTCCACATTTCTTACATGACAGAAATTGAGGATTATTTTCTCCAGGGTATCCACTGCTGGAGCTCTTATCATTCAACAGCTTTCTTTTCATTGTTGAGTCTGGGAGTTGGTTAATATATATGTTGTTGATCATATTTTTTATAAAACTGATTTGGCATGAACATGATATCTTTTACACCTGTCAAAAATCCATTTTTTGCTCGTTTCCACCACCGTTCCCACCTTGTACATCATTCCCAATGTTACTATGACTTCCTTGGAATCCAGCCATTGACTAACACCTAAAATCATAGTGTGAGTAACATCAGTCATAAAATCCTTTAGAGAATATCATGACACAATATTTCTAATTTGAAACACCGTAGGATTAACCAAGGTCATTTATTCTCATCCAATATTAAAATACTTCAAATCAGTTTGTAAAGAAAATGTAAATTATCCTAAGCATATCCCCTGGGAGTGTCGTAACCAAGAGTGCAGTAAGGCCCATTGTCGTGCACCAGTTCCCGTTCGAGTCTAGCTCAATGTGGTGTTTTCATGGTTTACCCCTAGGTATATCTGTGCTAGAGACTCCTCTACATGATCGTATCTAGATAGAGACGTATTCCTTGGAAAACTCACAAAATCTCTACAATTCCAAAATTCTGGGAAGTTCTTCTATACTAATCATCAATGTCTATCTTAGGGCTATGTCCTCTAATCAGAGTTTATCTAAATCTAGATTCCATGGTTTGTACTAAACCTCCTATGATACCAACTGTAATGCCCCGACCCCAGTTACCCAGAGTCGGTGAATTATTACATAACATTGGCATGATACAAGGAAATCATGTCCCGAAAGACCGATCAGTTTAGTAGCCTTGGAAATACTAGATACATACATAAGGTCAACATTATAACTTGAAAAGAAAAGAAAACACTAAATTATTCCATTAGATACATCCAAGCTTCCTAGATTATGCCTAAAAGTCACTCATAACTATCTTCATCACATCATGGGAAAAATAAAACATAGAAAGGGGTGAGATCAGATGCTTAGTAAGGATAACAATATAGAGAAAACTTTCATAAATAAGCATAATCATTTAAGTGAATGTATAACTAAAAAAGCCTTTTAAACTTGAAATTCAGCATAATATGGAAAAAAATGAAATGAAATAATGCCATTTACTTATTTACAAGGATATTGTACTAGTCGAATAATCAAATGCAACATCAATAACCACTTTCATAACGATGGAATGCATAATTCCAAAATATTATAACCACATAGTCAAATCCTTGTGCCAAGATAACAAATAAGATTTTGTCAAGGCCTTGTGCCAAGACACTAGTTTGTCTCATGAGACATATCGATGCATCGAGGAGCTATAGCGGGCTCCACCCATCACATACTATGTCCAATGCATTCCTCATATGGAAAGTTTGAAACATAACATCACCATTCATATTAAAACTAGCATACAAAATTTAAATACTTTATCCACAAACCATGAATGGAATAAAAAGAGCACATCCACAATCCAACATAACTCATTCAATTAAATTTGGAAGATTCTATTTTGTCAAATTAACCTCAATCAAGAATAATGAAGGATATTGACGTCATCGAAACTATTAGAGAGAAATATCCCCCTTTTTCTTGAAATCATTTAAATGTCACAATATTTGTCAAGAAGCCATTTAAAAATAGATTTTTGAATCAATGTTTCCCATACAACATTAAAACATTTAAAAGGAATTTTAATTTTAAAACATTAATGTCTATATAAATAAATCCTTAAAACCATTTTTAAAACATGGACATTAATGAGAACAATTTATAAGAATAAACCTTTAAAACATTTAAAAATGGTATTTTAGTTAGACTTTCTAACCAAAAGAGAGTCACTTGAATAAAAATAATTTTGGTAATCAAAACTTTGTAATAACATGTGAATAAAAGGATTCATGATATACTATGTCAAAGTACATTATATACAACATATAAAAGTGATTTGGTGTATAACAACAAATAAGTCTCAATGGAGTGTAATTTGAGATGAAATATATTATAATGACCACATACTTAGGTTAAGGATAAATCAACGACATAATTATTAGTGAAAAATATAATTACACTAAATGTGATTGGATATTTAATGTAAATAAATCATAGGAAATTCACACATATTCTTGTAAAGACAACACCAATGAATTTGATATTTAACTCAACAAATGGAGATTGAGTTAAAATCACTCTTTTCAAGTTCATATCGATGACTTGAGAAATTATCAATAGAGTGATTATGTGTATCAGAAGTACATCCATATAAGGGGGAGTGGAAATTATGACATAAGAAAATGAATAGTTATTCCACACATAATCTTGGAGTAAAATAATCAATGATGTATGCGTAAAGCCGAATGAGTGGAAATTGAAATTTCATATTCCCTTACTGATTTGGTAACTTACGAAACATACACCCATGAAAAAAGATCACACAATGATGATGTAAATATCCATAAATTATACTATACTACACAATGAATACAATAATGGGCAGTACACACACCACATGCAATAAATTAGGGGTGAACAATGGAAATCTCATGGAATTAAATGTGAGATAAGATTCCCCTTACTTTGTACATTTTACATGGTTGAGGGTTGGTTAATCTATTGAATAATGGTGAAATAATTTTTATTGAATTGTAAAAGAATCATATACATTAATATGATATCATTGTGATCTTTTAACATTGATTTGTTAATAATATCCTAGTATTATCATCATTTCGGGTGTTAACATATTCAGTTTCCATTATATTATTTGTTATGTGAGCCATATTTGTTAGGTATGGGATATATCTTATTCATATCCAGAATTATATCTGGTCTATAAAAATTATTTTGAATCATCAAATAAATGTTAGTCTTGAATGGATATGATGGGGAATAAATCTAATCGCGTTTGTGGAGACGGTAATCCGTACGTACGCACGAGAAATAATATCATTATTTTGATATTAAAATAATATATAGGTGGATGGTATATCATATATACAGAATAATTATCATTTTATAATTTATTAGTTACATTAATTACACATCATTATTATACCCATCCAAATAATAATGTATTGAAGAAGAATTACTCCACAACCTGAAGACGGTAATCCGTACGTACGCACATATGGTGACATGTCATTCAAAGGATGGATAGAATAACGAATATGGATGTATCAAATTTATAATAACATAAAAATATGTATAATATAATAGAGTTATTATTTTAGAATGTAAATAACAAAGAACGATGAAGTGGAAGAAGAAAATAACTTGAAAGAGGGTGGTGAAATTATTTACTCTTCTTCGGGTTCCTCCATTTGATTTGATCGAAAAGGCTCTTTACGTTGTTATTCAGACCAAAGGAGGGCCTCTAGGATGAAGTGAGGGATGTTTAGAGGATATTTGGGCTGGGTTTGGCAAAGCCAATAGGCTTTGATGGTGTGAATATGAGACAAGGGGCACCTTAGAAAAAACATAAAATATTATTTTATAATTACATAATTGTCGGTTTATAATGTCTCCAATGTAGATTATTTACTGTCTAAGGTAGGGATGGGCCGAAAAAAACTCAATCAATAGGTTTTAGACAGGTTTGGGTCACTATAATGACCTTAACCTTTAGATTTAACTCTTAGTTAAATAGTTTGACATTTACCATGTCACTTTGTATTTTTATATTATATGGTTAATAAACCTACAATATACTTCCAAGCGAACCACATGTGGTTCATTAACGATACACCTATAATTATATAAGTCCTTTGGTTGATATTTATATTTTTAGGAATAGAATATCAATTAATAATATAATATTTGATTTAAAAACTCTTTTATGTCAATTTTGATACTATTTGGTATTTTGTTTTTTCTAAATTCATAACAGCATTATTACTTCGAATAAAATTCATATAACCAACCCTAATATGTCATATTAACCTAGAAAATTAGTGGAATTCATAAAAATTCTCAATTTACATTTATTTGGATATTTATAATATCAATTATTTTAATATTTCATTAATTAGGTAATTACTCGATCATCATTGTGTCATTAATAAATTAATTTATTTAATGTCTAAAATTATAAATAAAATATAATTATGTAAAATATATTTTTAGCTTTCTAATGAATATTTATAGTTCAATTTATCTTATGTATAACCCTATATTAAAAATGTTTTAGTTTTATAACATAGATTTTAGCTCTTTTATGTTTTTTTGAATTAAATAATAATAAATGTCCTAATCTTATCCTAGTGGACTAAAGAGGATCATATTTTATTCCTAAGGTTGTTTCTGGTCAAATTATACTTAGCTAATAGTATTAGGACATGTGTTACGGTAATAATAATAACATTTTTACCCTTAAATAACCTATTTACTTTTAAGTGTGGTACATAATAGTCATAAGTTACTATTCAAAAAAACTATTTTTATCTTATTGAACCAAATTTTTCTCCATTATATTAACCGTGTCTCTCGGAATTTCGAAATTCAACGCACAGAAGCGGTAAAATTACTTTTTATGTAAATTTTCAAATTCTCCTAGGAGATGGGTAAAAGACGGTGACAAGTTCAATAAAATTTTATATATCTATTATTATTAAAAAATGACTTGAATTAATTACATTGAAATTATATGGGTATTATGTATCTATCTTGACCAAAATAAATTTAAATAAAATACGTAATTATTTAAATAAAAAATCGATTTTAAACTATAACTTTGTGATTTTCACTATTCCTAAAAAATTAAAGGTTTTCAAAAACATACCAAAAATTCACCCTAAACTAATTTTGATATTCAGAATTTCAAAATGAGTTCTATTTTACGAAATTCATAACATAGAAAGTGTAGTTATTAGTTTAAAATTAATCCACGTTGTCAAAACTAAAAAGCGTATTTTCATGAAATAATAACTACCAAAAGATTGACATTTGTTTAGGTCCAATTTCAATGTGAAATTATTTCCAAAGACCAAAATTGGATTTTATGGTAAAAATATAAACTAATTATACATTCAAACCATTCATATGTATAGTTGAACACTATAAATTATTTTGATTAAAAAAGTTGTTTTCAGTTAAAATATATTATTTTTCACTATTCACCAAAATATGAATGTTTTCATAAAAACACCAAAAATTAATTGAAACTAAATTCTTATGTCTCAATCCCAAAGAAGAATTTTATTTTTTCAAATTGAATATATTAATGTTTGAAATGTTGGATTTAAAAAAAATCGCCATTAAAAGGCTGTAAAACTGAAGACGCCACTATCAGCTGCCTCCTTGCTGACCAGGGACCGGGGTGGTGTATGGAAAAGATCCATGAATGTTTTAACGAAAGAGACCAATGATTTATCCTATGCATCCCCTAGGTCCCAGATGTAGGCCTCAAACATATTTTCTGGACCAATGACATATCGAGCGACTACACGGTGAGATCTGGTTACAGACTCGCTCTTGGAAATCACTCTGTCGACCAGGATGAGGTATCATGGAAATCACTTTGGAATCTCAATGTCCACCAAAACATACACCCAATTTGGTGGCAGGTGTGCACGGGAACCCTCCCTACCATGAGCCTACTATTTTACCGACACACAGCCAGTGCAGAGTCCTTCCCTTTCTCCCCAAATATTGCAGAAACTTATTTTCACGCCATCATTCACTGACCGGGAGCTAAGGAAATCTGGAATAAATGGGGCCTGAATTCAGACGCATCACTGGAAATTTCCACTGACCACCCTGAACTTCTGATGCATTGGTTCTCCTCTCTCTCAACATATAATGCAAGTTCACTTTGCACCCTAGCCTGGATTATTTGGGTTCAGCGTAACGATGCTATTTTTTCACCACGTTTATAAACCTCCTCAATTATGGATTGAATGGGCCACCTCATGGATTGGGTGCTGGAAGGACCACAATGGACACTATATGCCAGGTGTTTCCCCCTACTGTCCCACTCATTGGAATCCCCCAACAGAAGGGATTCATAAGATTAATGTGGATGCGTCTCTCCCCAATGATGGGCTTGTTGCTCTCGGTCTCCTGGACCGTAATTATCTAGGGAAAATCATTGCTGCAAAATATGAATCACATCTTGCCTTATAGGAAACTGTAGTAGCTGAGTCCTCTACCATCATTGCAGGTATGATGCTCGTTGTGGAACGTGGATGGGTTGATATCATCATTGAGTCTGATTTCCTCACCGTTATCGATGCTATTAACCAAAACGACAGCAGACTCCAGTCATTTGGCTTCATCATTCGGATAATTCACTCGCTTCACCAAGGATTCTCTTGATACACCTTCTCCTTTACCAAAAGGGAAGGAAACAATGTGGCCCATCAACTGGTGGCCTCCAGCCCCTTCGATGAAAACCTGCTCTGGCTGGACAATTTCCCTTCATGGATTTTCATGTGTACATCTACTGATCTTCGTCATTAATGTTGTCTATCCTTATTTTCAAAAAAATTTCTAAGAAACTCATAATATGGATTATAAAATTACAATGGTTTTATAAAGTTGAAAATAATAATACTATTCATAACCGCTTTTGAAGGGCTAGTTTGGTAGGTCGTGGTGCACATGAACTCAATGTTGTGTGTAGTGTAAGTTATTGAATAACTTTGAAGAACTAACATACTATGAAATTTTGGGGTGTTATATTAGTCATCCATAATAGACATATTAAATAAGTTATACTGAAATTAGAAGAATTCATGCCTCATAGAAAATCGGGTCCTAACAGTCTTCCCCCATTAATGGAACCCATCACTGAGTTCACATTCCAAGGGCTGTGAAACACTATTAGAGAATAAATCTAGCCACTAAGTAGATATGTCAGCCTCCCACTCAAAAGTTTAATCATTTTCCCGACCTTGTTTCTATAGCACCCAAACTAATGGGATAGTCCATCCTCAAAGATCCTTCATTCCCCATTCAGTGATGTGCATAAGATACTACCAAAAAAGAATAATTAAAATCTAGGTCATCATACTCATGATAAAAATTATGATATGGGTCGGCATGGTAATGGAGAATCTATGAGACATTGAAGACATCATGTATTCTATGATACCTATATGGTAATAGAAACTAATAACTTACGAGACTGATATTCTCCAAGATCTCAAATGGCCCGACATAATAAGGATAAAATTTCCCATACCTTGGTAATTATTTATTCTCATGCCATGGGGATACCAATAAGAAAAAATTATCCCAAACTCCAAACTATAGAGGTCATGGAAATACATTCGAATAAGCTTTTTTTCTGGACATAGTAGTAGTCATCCAGTTACTAATCAGATGAACCTTCTCTAAAGTCTCCTAAATGAGACAAGTACCAAGTAGCACTACCTCTCCTAACTCTAACCAACTCAGGGTTGAAATTAAGGGACAACCATATAAGATATCATAGGGATCCATCTGAATCATCTCCTGGTAACCGTTATTATATGAAAAATTTACTACAGAGATTTGTTTCTCCTACAAATGGCAGAAAGCAAGGATTCATATTTGGAGCATGTCCTCTAACTCCTTTATAGTCCATTACAATTGGCTATAGGTCAGGGGGGAGAAATGTTTTTCTCATAAGCACTTGTAAACACATAGCTCTTTGTAACCCCTTTCAGAACGTCAATGTATAAAGATAGTCCCTATATGAAACGATAGTAAAAGAGAACCTATGAATACTTAAGATTTAACAGACATACAATCTTCCCACTAATCAACTAATAAATTATGTTAGATTGGATAGAAGTGGGATAAATTCATCAGTAGGACCAAGACTACACAAGCCACGTCGCTGACTCGAGGTGAACTTAGTAAGACAAAAAAAATCCATATCAACATCCCCCTAATTACATTTTGGGACTAGTGATGGCTTCGACAAACCAACAAGTAACGGGTGTTCCATCCCCACCTACTGAAGTGTGGAACAACAAATGATAAAATATTCTATTTGATGTTTCATCCATGGTAACCTATACTATTAGTTCATATCACAATACA
The DNA here is from genome assembly GCA_963277665.1 of Viscum album. Lineage (NCBI taxonomy): Eukaryota > Viridiplantae > Streptophyta > Magnoliopsida > Santalales > Viscaceae > Viscum > Viscum album. The sequence continues at coordinate 72,761,957 of OY728163.1, read as the reverse complement.
TTGTGGAAATACCACAGTGAGCTACTAAATGTGAATCTAGTGACTCTCGCATCATCTACTCTCACATATATATTGGAACCCAAAAACACACTTATATAACTAGGATATTTTCATCAATGATAGAGAAATTTTAAGGTAGTTCCCCACTGGTAATATTCTCTCATAGGACTATGAACGTATGATCCTAAAATGGACCCATCATCACATTCTCAATAAGTGCAGAGGCCACTGGTAGAGATGCTAGTACCAAAATTCCGTTAAATTCTTAAACCTCTATTTATTTCTCAAAAAATTGTTCAATAAGCCTCTGCTCACTAATGGCCTCCAAAACCTCCTATGTATGAGTCCTCCTACTCAGAGCATTGACAATATTATTCCTTTCCCAAACATATAGAACAACACAATTGTGAGAGACTATAGTCATTCAACACATCTTCACTACCTATGATTCATGTCAACATGTGTTAAAAATATACCTAAGGCTTATTTTGTCAATAAACACAACAAAATAATCTCTTATCATGTAATGCCTCTAATAATGCAATGTGTGTACCAAAATGGATAACAATATATCATGCATTGAAAAATTACACTCATTAATCCACAAATACCATGACCCATACGATATAAATATATCTTCCTAATTTAGATCTTCTCCTACCCTAATACCTGAGGCAACACAATTGACATTATATATTCTACCCATCTCTGATAGAATCATGATCAATGAGGAATTCAGTCTCACTATCATCTCACAAAGGGTTGTCTCATAGGATTTAAACCACATAAACAACGCTCCCCTCTAAGTCAATCTCAAAAGAGGTGATTCTAAGCATGATAAGTCATGTATAAAATTCATGTAGTATCATTATAGCCTCAAGAAACTACAAATACTGAATATGTTCTTGGTATTTTCTAAGTAACCATATCTCTCACCTTCTCTAGGTTAACTGAAACTCGTTCCTATGAGATAATATGACCCTTGAAGTGAACCGTATTTATCAATTGGTGAAATTTAATGATCATAACATATAATTGATTCTCTATATCTGTATTCAAAATGATCTCAATATGGGTTTCATGGACGTTTCAATTATAGGAGTACACTAGTATTTCATCCATAATGACCACTACAAAGGAATCCATATTGGGATGGGAAATCATATTCATCAAAGCTTTAAATATAGTAGCAGAATTTGCATGACCGACCAACATAATTAGATACTCAGATAAACTATACTGACTAAAAATTTCATTCAAATAATATCATAAGGTCCGAATTGAACCTGATGATTACATGATACTAGGTCAATCTTCAAGAATATCATCGCTCCTCTAACCTATTCAAATTTATCATCTATGTGAGGGAAAAGATTCTAGTTTTTCATAGTGATTTAGTATAATATTGGGAATTCTACAAAAATCCCAAGGGTTAGGTACCCCTTCTAGGATAATATTACAAGCGAACCCCATGTAGAAGTACTAGGTTGTATAAAACCCTTATCCTCTAAATACGGTAGATTACAAGTGATCACTTGAAAGTTAGTTGTAGATATCTATAAGGAGTATTTGATATTGGTTTAAATACAATAACTATATCAATAGTATACTCTACCTCCCTCTCAGGAGGTAGTATGAAAAATTTGTTTTGAAAAAATCATTAGATCAATAGACAACACGAGCGAATGAAGTCTGATGTGGCCCCTCATCATCCATAAAAAATACTACTAATATGAGAAGTCACTCCACCTAGACCTTGGTGCTCTGGAATATCTATTACTTCATAGACATACCACTCACAATTTTGAATATAAGTACCTCCCTCTGTTGATTCAAACAAAAACCTCCTTTTATAAAAATCCACATAGGCATGATACAGAACACAACATTCCATCTTGAGAGTAAATTTGAATCCAATCATCTAAAAGATAATTAGGTCCCATATAAAATGATGGATTCCTATGGCTAGAGTATATTCCTTACATTGTATTTCACATTATGATCATAATGCCAAAGGTGTATCAAGAATCATAATTCCATAAGAGTAGTCAACATGAAGTGCAATGATAACTACAATAGCCACATAGATAAAAGTGTGAGATTCACTTATATCAAAAGGGTAGATACTATATGATAGGGAACTCTAATATTATATTGAAGTTTAGATGGCCAAAAACCCTTCTCTTTTGGTTTAGGCTGTATTGAATAAATATGGAATGATCCCCATCCTATACTTCACCTTGTCTATGTAAAGTGGGTCAGATCTTCTAGTGCTTTAAATCAGAAGCCTGGATAACATGACCACGATCTCCTTCTCTTCCTGTATGGATGGTATTATTCTAGAAACCTTCCTGGATTGGTTTTAGTTGTCTGAATATTGAAATTTAATTAGAATAGATCCTCTCCCAATCGAAAAAATTGGGAAGGTCATGTCAAAATACAGATGATTCACCAATATTTCACAAACTCGGTACTCAGTGGGGTCACTAGGACACGAGGGATCCTTATGTTCAACTTTCCCACACTGCTGAAAAACCTTGAAACAATCATCAAGTGTCACCTAATTTCTATTTATCACAAAAGAAATCTTAAAGTGTCGCTTATTACTACTATTCCATCCACTGCCCTATCTGGCATCCAAATCACCCTATCTCAGACCATCATCTTCCCTCGAGATATTCTCAGGGATAAGGTACTAGTTTTCATTATCAGATAGAGTATTCAACATCAAAATATTGACCGAAGAAATAATATTATTCTTCATACCATCCTCAAATCATATCACTTTCACTGTCTCGTCAAAAGTATAGTTTGGTGTAAGGTGTTGAATCTCTGTATACTGAGGTCAATAATCCATAACTATCATAGAACCTTATTTTAGGTTCATATAATCGCAATCATGATAATCCATCAGGGTCACATGGAATAATTTGTCTTATAAAAATGAATTTAAATCCAACGAAGTCAATTCTCGATACTAACCCACCTGATTCAATATATCCCACTAGTATTTGGAAGATCCTTAGAGCATATACATAGTGAGTTTGACTCTCCTATATGCATATGTCTAACGATATTTGAATTGAGACACAACCATATTGATCAATATCTCAACATCCTATCTTATTAAGTCCCTCAAAAATGTGGGTAGATGCTATAGCAGAATCACCCATTCAAATATTCAATGGAAGGGGAAGTTCATGGATCTCCTTGTATGGTATGAATATATTGAATAAAATAGCCACAGATCTTGGGATCACCACAAATGTTGGAAATATGAAGAGCTTCAATGGGTGGAATAACTAGAGGTATCACTAGTGACTCAAGAACCACCACCTCCAAAGCATGGACGTCACACCCTCTACCCTCTTGGAGAATGACACAAGGAAATCATGATTTAATTTCTCTATAACATCTTATCACACACCTAATATATTTTTTAATAGTGATATCATCATAGATACATGAATATGATAGGTCAAATCATTCTTATATAATAGTATCAAACCTCTTCTATCCACAAGAGTTTGGTATGGGTGACTAAACATTTATATAGAACGTAAGAGACACAACAGAATTACCACTACTAAGGTCGGTTCTCATTCAATCTCTGTGTTTTTTCATTTCAATTGTATTTTAAATTTATTATTTATATTAAAATTTTTATAGGAATGTTGAACAAAATAGTTCACCACTTTTGATCCATAAGGGCCCATAAAACATATGAATCTAATTGTGGTATCTATTTAATACAAACATAATAATGTTCCATTTCATGTGACCAATGGTCTACTACTCAATATACCATAAATGAATTCTTAGGGTGTCTGATATATCCTAAGAAGGTAAACACTTTTTAGATTATGGAAGGAACATTACGTACCAATTATGTTTCTCAATTACCTGTAAGAATCATTATCCAATTAAATTCTACTACATAAGGAACACAAAATAATTGTGATGTAGTAATACAGTGCATTCTATATGACATGGCATATGTAAAGTATCTTAATTCTAAGAAGTTTAAAAAAATTATGCATGATCAATTCTTCCATTCCCTCAACTCATCGGACCAATGATTAAATGTAAACCTCAATAATATCAATAATAATACTATAATTTTATTTTATAACCCCACGATGCAATCAAATCAACTATAATAGGAATAATACCAAAAATATCAATTTCCATCCATGGAAACATGGATTTCTCAATACATGTGATAAATAATCCCAAGAAAAACTCATTACCTAATTCCAAAAACTATATAGCCTCTTTTCTATTATCTATAAATAATATGGATTGGAAACAATATCTTAATACCACATTGTAACATTATGACACTAGTGCCACTCAGATATTCCAGAGACTGGTTGGCCACATGGGCTCATGTGTGCCTCCTAGTACACTAAAGAATGTTGACAAGCTGTAAGGGGATAGGGCTTGTCCATGGGGAGACTATTCATTGTAGTCAGAGTAGCATAGTTGTGAAATAGAAAGATAAATTTAAGAGGCATGTCGATAATGGAAAAGTAAGTGAAAGAAAGAATAAGCATCCAAGAAATAAATAATTATAAAAATAAATAACATAAATCATAAACAAAATATGGTGATGTCATGCCCTACAAAATAGGGATATCCTGTGTACATGGAACCTGGGAGTAAATATATTACATGATATACAAAAGGAATAATATACCAAAATGTATATCAATGCATCCTATGATCTATCCTATTCATCTTCTACCAAGATATCATCGTATGTCATGAAATAAGTCATGAAACTATATGTTGATTATTTCCCTTCTATACACCTATATAAATATAGTTTTCCTGGGTACCATCGGAGGCTTCGATAGGCTATGAGAAAAACTCAGTAGGCCACCAAAAACAATGTCAATAAATACGTAGTCTGTCCATATAAAATGGAAATGTGTAGATATAATCAAATATGAATACTGTAAATGGGTTGGCTGTAGTTCCTAATGGACATCAGGCTGACAGTACCTGCTTTGGATTAAGATGTATTTATAAATATGAAACCTTATGTATAAACATATATGGACTATAGTCTCAGTGACTTATACAACCATATATGTGGCTAGAACCATTAACCTGGACCCAATGCATAACTCGGATTATTAGAATATATAGTATGAGTAATCACAACAATCAAGGGACTCCATTTCGGGTATCACAATAGTAAGGGTCACAATTCCCAATAACATAATCATTGGGTGTCCATGACTGTATGAAATGAATGGGGGATTCCATGCCCTCTATCATTGTATGTGATTCTATGCCCAACATCACATTATGGGATGCAATGCCCAGTATCCCAGTAAGGGTAACCATGCCCATATATAACAACTAGTGTTGTCATGCCTGTATATCCAAACAATGGTCACCATACTCTTATATCACATTAAGGGTTTCCATGTCCATATAAAATTATTAAGGGATTCTTTGATCGTAACATGTTTATAAAGGGACATAATTTCCATATAATAAATAAATGGAATCCATTACCATATAATAATGCATTGGAGTTATCATTTCCATTTAACATAATTCTTGAGGGTCCCTATTAGCATTCATCATAGTTTGGGTATGTAATAATTGGGTTTAATATGCGCTAATTAATAATTCATAAATCATTAAAATTTAATAAAAACAAGGGTGTAAACATTATTCCCTTTAGTCACATGACGCAACCACCCCATTCACATTCAATTCAATTCATTCAAATTCCCTCACATCCGAGTCACAAAAAAAACATATAGAATATTTTTTTGGCATTAAATAATTTAATAATATCATGGAAATATATTGGAAGACCTCAAGGGGTGGCATCAGATAAAGGGGTGTTATCTCAACATGAATTGAGCAATACAAATTGATTCTTCTAAAGTATATTTAATTAAATATTGTATATTTTTTATTATATGGAAACACATAGAGAATCCGGTCTATGGAATCATGGCACCTAGTATAAAATAATCCGTCTTGATGGATAAATATAAGACCACCTACATTATGCATGTATAGGATCACTAGTTCAGTATCAGTCTATTGTATGCTCTAGATTATAATAAAATTGAATAATATATGAATTCCTTAGAAATAAGGCACATGTTCACAAACCCAAATAGAACAACTAATTGAAAGATGAATGGCGAAATGAGATCATGGATTGGATAACGTATCATTTCTTATCGAATCAAACAAATGTAGATCGAATTAGAGTCCACATAGAGACTCAATCAATGAACCTAGATCACTTCCAAGGAGGGAGCTTCCCAGATGAAGAATGGGACGCATCAAGTCCTCTATAGGATAAATGAGATTGAGGGGTGAGTTATATTATATTTAAGGAAAAATTGTAAAATAACCAAACATATATGGATCTTATGGTTTGGCCACACATTTTTATAAACTATTCTACAGCTGTATGCCTCCCACAATCTAAGGAGGTAACCATCATGATTTCATGTGTATATTTTGACTAACTATTCAAAAACTATGTTGTGCACTCTATGAAAAACTATACGTACCCCTAAAATGGTGTACACATCATGATGCACAATTTACTAAAATTTTGCATCCTACCAGAACCCTCTATCCATCCCTTTCAAAATTAGGGAATCTGTATGAATTGGATCACACTGTTTCCACAAACCATGTGGCCTAGTCCTTTTCTTCACAAGCCAGGGATTCGAGCTCCGAACAATCCACAAAAACCTCCAAAACAATGGTGATATCATTATCCATCCAAAATAGGTCAAAAGATAACATATATTTAAATTTAAAGGATAAGTACCTCGTCGATAAATTGGTTTCTTAAGATATATATTCTGAAAAAACAATCACATGTACATTTGTATCATCCATCAATATTGAGATGAAATATTTAAGAAAAAAAATTCAAAATTATTTTGAGTAAATTCTTTCTCTGATTTTATCTTTAAAAATTGATTCCTTGTACCCATTAAAAATATAATAGTCTTATAGAAATAAAATTTGATATAAACTCATTATATTGTTATTGTAAATAATTTATTTTTTAAAAAATCATTTAAATTTTCAGTAAAAATTTAGAATTTAAATTAGTAACTGAAAATTACCATGAAAATAAATTTAAAAATAGACCACATTGAAATAAACTCATTTTATCCACCATGTAAGATACATTGTTGGAATGGATTAGATATAAATGAATAAATAATTCATCCCACATAAATATCATTCAAATATAAATGTATTTATATAAAATTGAAATATTTATAAAAATAGTCACATAAGAATAAACAAAAAAATATAATACCTCAGGTATGCGTAATGTAATGACTTGGATTTTTATAGAATAATAATTTTCATTTCTATTAATATGTATGAATAAGATATTAAATTTTTGTTAACGAGGATACTTTTTCAGATAGTGTACTCGATAGGAAACAAGGGGTTTCTTCGAAATCTTACGTTACAAAAAACATTGAGATATACCAAAAACTAATACAGTATTAATAATATTATTTTAAATTCTTGTTAAAGCCTAGCCATTCAAATGAATGGAAATAATAATATCAACAGAATTTTGAAATGCGTTTTAAAAATGTTTAAATAATGATTCATTGGTCCCCAAATTTATTAGATATGGAAATAAATACAAATTAAATATAAATGATGTGTTTTTATGAAAACATTTTTAAAAGATAATCATGGTGTTTTCATATCACTCTATAGGGATTTTTATTTGATGAAAAAATATATGATATATATTCAATGTAATTTTTTAAATTCATCTTATATTTTTCATAGATATGATATAAGAACAAATTCAATTTTTGGGGTAAAAGATGATTTTTTCTAGAAATGCAGTTTTATCGCCTTTTAGTGGAGAATAGTTTCCAAATCTAGTTTTTGTCAAATTTATATGATCTATTTGAAACAATAAATTATTTTATAGAATAAGGACATAAAAATTTAGTTTGAATTAAATTTTTGTGTTTTTCTGATACAATTCATATATTTATGAATAGTAAACAAATACTCCATTTTAATTCCACATTTCCTTTTAATATAATTTATTTTTATTGTTAGATTGTAATTTTAATTAGTTTTAAATAATAATTGGATTATATTTTTATAATTTAATCTAACTATGATCATTTTAAATAATTCGAATTTTATATTTGAGATGAACACATGTCTATCAGTTGATAGTTATTACTTCTTAAAAACCCTCTTTTTGGGTTTTGACAATAGGAATAAATTTAAAATTAATTTTTTCCATTATGTAATTTGAATTTGAAAAAATGGATTCTATATTTCAAATCAGTAGGTAAAAATTGATTAAATATGTACCTTTTATTTTTTTGGAATTATGAATATTATCTTCCATTATTATTTTATTAATCATGGTTAAAAGGTAAATAAAAGAAAATAATGGTAAAAAATTAATAATATAATAACATTAAACTGCCCTAACAGGTGTACTAATCATATTGGATGGGATATTTATTACAATGGTAATCCTTGGGACTCTTTGGGGAGCCCATGGAGCTACTTGGATGTGAAAATGACATTGCCGAAAAATTAATTTAATGTAATGAAAAATATAACATAATCATATATCTTTTACTAAAACAATTTTTATTTGTGGATATATAAGTGATATATTCAACTATAAAATTTAATTGCAAAAATAAACTGATTTCATTCATCTTGGTATTTTATTTATAATTTTTAAAAATGAGATAAATAAATTTATTTATGACACAATGATGATGTAGTGATTACCTTATTAATGAATGATATCAATAAATGATATCATAAATATTAAAATAAATCTATTTTTAACTTTTTATGCCATAAAAGAAATTTAGGGATTTGTATGACCTTTTATATTTTAATTAATGATGTTTTTTTGAAATAATAATTTTTTATGGATTTTTAAAAAGTCATTATATGAATAGCATAAAAATTGACAAAATGATTTTTAAATAACATTATTATTTAAATAAAGGTTATAATAGTCCTAAAAATATATGATTCTAGAATATTACTTATATAATATTCAAAATTTTATTAATTAACCACTTTATTATCTATTTCCATTTTATAGTAACTATATTAACCATATAGTGTTAATATACAAAAATACAAGGTAAGAGTTAAGTTAGTTAACTAAGGGTTAATGTTGAAAGATAAGGTTACATTTGGGACCTATACATGTATAAAACCAATTTTTTAGATTCTTTCGACCCAAAAACTTCTTATAATTGCAATAAATGACATTGGGAACATTTGAGAACGAAAATCATGTTATAATAAAATAATATTTCAATACTTTCTTAAAGTGCCGCTCCTCTCTCTTATAAAATCACATCAACCCTAACCATTTAATCACACCTATAAATCCCCTTGGATCATCCAACCTCTACCCCAATAATCTCCTAACATCCATACATTCTTATCATAATCCTTAACTCGTATTAAGTCAATTAAATAAATCCTTTTTGGCTCAAATCAAAGGGAGTTATACGTTTTAAGAGGTAGTGTCTTCTCTAATGTTCATTTCCATTATTTTACTTCTCCACTTCCAATTCTATTATTATTATTTTATTACATAAAAAAACCAGTATCCTCAATATACTAGGAATGTTTTATGAAAATTATTATATCTACACTTATACACACCTCTATCTAATGGATACCAACATACTATTTCTGAGTACAACGAACTGCTTCCTCACAAAGCGATGATTGTCCGAGCTTCCCCTACCACCTCTGATGGTGTTCATTATGATGAAACAGTATTTCTATATGATATGTATTATATTTAAATTTTCTATATTAGGCTTTAATTTTTATTTACAAACATACCTTTATGCATTTCATGATGTGTAAATATGATAATTTCATTTGAGTATGTGCGGACTACTGCCCCCTCAAAGTGATATGACTCGTTTTTGCCATACATGAAATGTATAAAGGATGGATTTAATGAAATTATGTTACATATATATCATTTTTTTAATATAATGTAATTATAATATATCTTTCTATAATTTTATTTTCATTCCATTAAATATGAAAAAGAAATTAAAGTAGCATTCATCTGTACGTAAGGCTTACCGTCTCCATGAACGGTGCATTTCATTTCATTCATCCAAATGTTATGGACTATTCTAAATACATATATTATTGATCTAAATAAATATAATATATATATATATTATATTTAAATAATTAAAATGATTCTTTAGATAATGTACTTTTGACCGCATGGATAGTTTGAATTTATAACAACTTCATTTTTTACTCAAGTACCAAACATTGACAAAATGACCGATATGAACATAAATAATTATATTATTGTAATAGAAAGGTAATCAGTGATATAAATGTAATAATAAACTTGGAAAAGGCTTTAAAACATTATAAAATAACTCAAGTTTATTTTTCCGAGAGATAAAGAACAAACAAGACAAGTCGGACACAATGTAAGGGACATCATCTCGATCTCCTTTCATTGAGGCATGTTTTGATAATATACTCCTCCATATTTTAGATAGTCTATAATAAACACATTTTACTTTTAATTTCATTCAAAGGGAATAATGTTTCTACAAAACGTTTTACTAAATGAAAAAAGTATTGTTTTTAACGTATGCAGCGACAATGACCTTTTCGCCACTGCAAGCACTATTTAATATTTAGCTTCCTTAACAAGCCACAATTTTTTAAAAGGGAAAAATAAATATCATATACCCCTATTACATATTTTGGTATTGAAAATGGTTTTTTAAAAGGATTCAGTATTTTAGTATATTGAAATTATTTCTTATCACTACAAATGAAATGTCATTAGTGAAGTGTTGATATTTGTAATATTTTATGTGTTATAATTATATAATGGTACATAGACATTTTAAGGGTGGTTAAGTGATAAACCAATTTGGGTGGTTATATGATAAACCAAATGATGGGTGGTTCCATGATAATCCATGGACATGTGGTAACATAATAACCTCTAATGCATTGGGTATGGAAGTCAGCCATATGGTTGTTCCATTTAGTGATATGTGTGAAAGTCGACTGTATGATTATTCCATTTTTGTATGTTTATGTACAAAGTTACCATTATATGCTATATGTTTCATTATATGGGATTTATGGTAATATTTTGGTTTAAAAAAGGGCAAGTAATGATCTTATATTTTGTTATGTATATTTAATAGATCATAAAGATGAAAAGTATTACTTTATGATAATGTATTCATGGTTTTCATGTTATACCATGACAAAAACTTTTATTTCATTATATATCCCTTATTGAGATTTTTATGCTCATCCCAAGTGTTGAAATGTTTTTCATTGGACATAAAGAAAAAAAAGTAAAGGATGGGATCAAAGAAAAGTGATGTTGTTAAAACATGAAATGTTGTCAGGTTTCTTTTTTAAAGTGTTTTATTTTTTAAAAAAATGGATTGTGAGTAGACGTGTCTTCTTGTAATATTCAAGTTGTTATGTATTTTATATGAACTAATTATCTGATTCTATAAACCAAAAGCGTTCCTCGATATTAATTAGTGTCTAATTTTAAACTTATTTCAAGATAAAGTGATGAATAAGGCTGTGGAACTATAGTTGGTATCAGATGTCGGTTAAGATAAAATTAGTGTTTAGGGTGAAATTAATCATATGTTATATGTTTTATATAAGCACAATGGATAGGAAATTATAAAGATTCATTTTTATTTTAGATAAATTGAATGAGTTTAAGATAACATGAATAAGTATATCATAGAGCTTACCCTCCTCATAAGACAGTATATGATAATTTTTTTGATATACTCCCATAGACCATTTTAGTTTTAGTAAGTGGTTAGATCTAGCTAGCACCAAAGTAACAATACATGTGAAGGAAACTGTGGTGGTTTTCTGAATAAGAAACCAAATGAAATGGGAATGACAATGAGAACTCTTGTGGTAATTCTTAGCCAACTATATAGAGTCATGATTGATCAATTGAACCTTGGTGACTTCTATAAGGAATCATATATGTGAGAAACTAATCCCTATGGATGTTCAGGTAATAATCATAAAGTTATGTATATTCAAAAACCTATGTGTCAATTATGTGGAAGGAAATGCAAAGGAAACAATTTTAAAGGGATGGGATGATGTTATAGATGTAGTAAATAAGGACATAAAGCAATAATCTTCCTTAGAAAAAGGAATAATTCAGTTGGCTCCAGGAAAGGGAATGAAGTTATTTTCAAGTGACCAATTGAATGTTTTAAATGTGGTTTGGATTGTCATTACACATATAGATGTCCTATGAATAAGGTTCATGAATGGGATAAACAAGACCATACAAATATATGTTAAAACCAATTCCTAAGGTCATTCCAATTGAAGATGAGGAAATTGAAAATGACCTATGAAATTTTTGGATTATTTCATAGCTCATATTTTGACCATATTGAAATAGTATGACCATATGAATGATTTTTTTGTAGTAAGAAAGTATAAAGAAATAATATGGAAAAAATGGATAAAGGATCAAGAAGAATGTTCAATGATTAAGATGTATAAATATTAGGAATTGAAGAGTTATATTGGATCAATGGATGATGATATGTTTAATTGTAATAATGATGGAATTACTTTGGAATACTTCTCGTATTTTTAGAACATGTTTTCTTATATAAAAATGTTAATTGAGTAAGAATTATCTTTTTTTTGGATATAGTTATAAAAAACCACCAGGGTTTATATGATCCTTGAATTTGAGGCAATTATGGATTATTACTTTTTGGGATGAAAAATGAGAGGTATGAGAGAACCTTTGAGGTTAAAATATGTTATGGTTATTTTTTATGATTTTATCTCATTTTGGGAATGTTTTATGAATTATATAGTTATTTGGAAAAAGACAACTGGTGGGAAGGGTGACAACACATCGCGTCCGGAAAGGCCATGGGAATTGAACCCACAACTGAAGGGCGACAAGGGCACATCACATACCACTAGCCTACATAAACCCCCTGGTTAGTATGAATTATTCTCATTAGTTAATTGATTTTATGGATGAAGAAAATTTTTATTGTCGGACCTTATGATTTTTTAAATTTATATCCTATGTATACGAAAATTGTACGGTGATTAAGTGATAAAAGTAATTTTGGAAGTCATTCCTTCATCTGGGATCACTATACGCCTAAAGAAAATAGAACAATGTGGGATTTCCTTTGATGAGTAATGGTTTCATTTTATTTTCCAATAATCAATGTTTTTATTGTCAAAATAAGATGATTTTTGTTATTTATGGAAATGATTAAACTATTATGGAGAAAATGTGATTAGGTTAATTACTTTTAGGTATGATACATTAAGAGTAGTTGATGTTATTTAAAGATAAATGTTACAATTTATCTTGGGATATTGGGTTATTAAATCCTTCTTAATTTTAGGGTTTCAATATTTATTTGGGTTACCTTGATGAATTTTAAGAATAATTTTCTTTGAATTGTCTTTGTTGAATAATGAGTATCATTTGTTGAATTTTGGAGATTAAAAAATTATTCTTTTAGGGGGATTATCTGAACTTGTACTAACTATTTCTGTTTTGGTTAATGTATAAATAAAGGGGAAATATATAATTTATCATTTGTGTGTTATGTGATCCTCTAGAAGTTAATTCTAGCACTTCAGGTATGACCAAGTCATCTTGAGTACTCGTTGTTTGGAGAAAAGATGAGTTTGTGGTAGAAATTTAATACAGGATGAATCTCTAGATGAAAAGTAAGTATGATCCTTATGTTCTTAGTCAAGATCATAAATAAATTCCTTGACATTATGAAAATGATATTAAAACAAAAACATTGTTCGTTTACTCTTCCTACCATGAAATCAAGGATCGTTTAACCCATCAAAATATTGTTGTCATATAATGGTTCACTTTCTCCCGATCATGATTTCTATCACTCTCCAACAGAAATAAATGGTATGTTTTTATTCTATATTCATGTTTTCTACATGGAATCCTAGTATATTTTATCTCGTGTAAACTTGGTACTTCTATTTCATTATCTAAAAGCGATAATTTTATTGACTATTTCTCAGATGTGGTATTTTAAATGATGTTTCTCAACCCAATTTTAAAATTATGTGGACACAATTTCCAAAAGAGGGGAAGGATGTAAAAACACAGGTATTTATAGAATAATAATTTTTGATTTATATTAGTACTTATGAATAAGATATTAGTTTCACATTAAGGGGGATGCTTTTTCGTAGAGAGTGCTCTATACGCAACAAGGGGTTTCTCCGAAATCTTACATTGCACACAACATTGAAAAAATATGGAAAATAATATAGTAACAATATTATTATTTCAAATGGTAGTTAATGACTAGTAGTTGGAATGATAGGAATGAATAATATCAACTGAATTTTAAACAATTGTTTACACATGTTTAAATAATTATTTATTGGTTACCAAATTTTTTAAAATAGAAATAAAAATCAATTGAATATAGAGGATTAATTTTTATGGTAACCCATTTAAAATAGAATAATTTTGCTCTCATATCAGTCTTTATGGATTTTTATTTATTGAAAAATTATATGATATTTATTCAATGTAATTTTTTAAATTCATCTTATAGGTTTTCTAGATATGATATAAGAACAAATTCAATTTTCTGGATAAAAGAAGTATTTTTTACAAAATGCAGGTTTACAGACATTCATTGGAGAAAACTTTTTAAATCTATTATTTTTTCACTTTTATATATTCAATTTGACAAAATAACCATCATTTATAGAATCGGGACATCAAAAGTTACTTTTGATGAAATTGTTTTTATTTTTTCTCATAAAATTCATATTTTTATGAATAGTGAAAAATAATACATTTTAATTAAAAAATACCATTTAATATAATTTATTTATATAGTTATATTATTCATTAAATTGGTTTTAAAGTGTAATTGGATTTTATTTTTATCATTTAATCCAATGTTGTTCATTGGAAGAAATTTCTCTTTGAAATTCAACAAAAACACGTGTCAATATTTTTATAGTTATTACTTTTTAAAACACCGCTTTTTTATTTGGAAAACGGGAATTAATTTTAAATTATTTTATTCCAAATCTATGTTTTTAATTAGGAAAATTAGTTTACATATTTTCAATTAGGAGGAACATGTATTTTAAATAGGTACCTTTTATTTTTCGACATTATGAATAGTAACATTAGTAATTATATTATTTACCATGGTTAAAGGGTAATTTGGTAAATAAGGGTAAAATAATAATATTATAATAATATGAAACTACCCTACCATGTGTCCTAATCCTATTGGATTAGATATGTGTGACCAGGTCCATCCTTGGGTCAATTTTGGGACCCATGGAGACACTTGGATCGAAAAATGACATTTTATAAGAATTAATTTAAAGTAAAGTAAAATATATCATAATCATATATCTTTTATTAAAACAATTATATTTGGTAATATATGTGATCACTTCAACTCTAAATATTAATTAGAAATATAAAAAGATTTACTAAATTTTTTTATTTTATTTATAATTATTAAACATCAAATAAATATATTTATTTATGACACAATGATGATGTACTGATTACCTTATTAATTAATGATTTAAATAAATGATATTATAAAGATAAAAATAAATTTATTTTGAATATTTTTAGGCAATCCACGAATTTTATGAATTATTATGACTTTTTTCATTTAATTAATGATGATTTTCAAAATAATGAAGTTGTTATGGATTTTTACAAAGTCAATATATGAATAGTATAAAAATGACATAAATTATTTTTTTAAAATACTATTTTATTAAATTATATATTATCCCTAAAAATATACGATTATACCAAATTACATATATAATGATGAAAATTTAATTAATGAACCACTTGAGGTTTGATTGGAATTTTATAGTAACTATAATAACCATATTGTAAAAATATCTAAGAAGACAAGGTAAGAGTTAAATTAGTTAACTAAGGGTTAATGCTAAATGAAAATGCTAAATTTGTGACTGAGACTTGTCTAAAACAGATTTGATGAAGGTTTCTCAACCCAAACACATCATATCATTGAAATAAATTAATTTGGGACCATTTGAAACTAAAAATCATGTTATAATAAAATAATATTTCAATACATTCATGAAGTTCCCCTCCTCCCTCTTTTGATATGGCATCACACATAACCATTTAATCACAACTCTCAAGACCCATGGCTCGTCCATTATTAGCCGAAATAAGCTCCAAATATCCCTATATTCATCCTATATGCCTTACTATATGAGTAAGGCAACTCAAGAAAGTCATTTGGTTCATATCTAAGGGAGTTACGAGTTTTAAGAGGTAGTGTCTTCCCTAATGTTCCTTTAAATTATTTTACTTCTCCGCTAACTCTTCTATTCGTATTCATTGATTACATAATAACACCAGTATCCTCAATATACAAGGATTTTTTTATGAGATGTATTCTAACTACACTTACACACAACTTCATCTAATAGATATGAACATACTGTTTCTATGTATAGAAAACTAATACCTCACGAAACGATGATTGTTCGATTTCCCATAACACCTCTCATGGTGGCCATTATGATAGCACTATATTTATATATGATATATATTATCTTTATATTTTCTATATTAAAATATAATTATTACTTAAAAACATACTTTTATGCTTTAAATGATGTGTAAATATGATAATTTCATTTGAGGAAGTGCGGACTATCGCCCCCTCAAAGTTATATGACTCGTTCATACCATAAATGGAATGTATAAAGAATGGAATTAATGAATTTATTTAATATATATATCATATGATATTATTTTGGAATTATAATATACCTATTTATTATTTAGTTTTCATTTATTTAAATTTGAAAACCAAATGAAAGTAGCATTCATGCGTACGTATGGCTTACCGTTGCCATCAATGGTGCATTTCATTTCCTATATCCAAATGTTATTGACTATTATAAATATATATATATATATTGACCTAAATACATATATAATTGATATATATTATATTTAAATCATGAATAATATTCTGGAGAAAATGGATTTATGACCACGTGGACAATTTGTAATTATAACAAGTTCATTTTTAACTCAAGTACCGATCAAACAAACGACTGATATGAACTTGAATAACTATATGATTGTTATAAAGTTGTAATAAGTTATATAAAATGAATAATAAACTAGGAAAATGTTATAAAGAAACTATAAATTAACTTAATTTTATTATTCATGGAGATAAATAACGAACAAGACAAGTCAGACACAAGGTAAGGGACTTCAACTCAATCTCCATTCATTGAGGCGTGTTTTGATATTATACACCGACTTCTTTTACATGGTGTATAATAAACAAATTTTACTTTTACTTTCATTAAAATAAAATCTTTTTTCTACAAATCATATTACTAAATGGAAAAAAGTAATGTTTTTAACATATTGGCATCCTTAACAAGTCGTAATGTTCTCTAAAAGGAAAATAAATAACATATACCCATTTTCTATATTTTGGTATTGAATATTGTTTTTGAAAAGGATTTATTATTTTAATATCAAGAAATTATTTCTAGTGATTGCAAATGAAATGTTATTAGTGAAATGTTGATATTTTCAATAATTTATGTGTTATAATTAAATAATGGTACATGGACATTTGACGGTTGGTTACGAGATGAAAACATGATGGGTTGTCAAATGATAAACCAAATTATGGGTGGTTCCATGACAAACCAAGGCTGGGTGGTGACATTTTATCCTCTAATGCATATGGTATGGAAGTTGTTTGTATGGCTACTCCATTTAGTGATGTGTGTGGAAGTCATCCATATGGTTATTCCATTTAAGTATTATTATCTACTAGGTATCCTTTACATGATATATGTTGCTTTCTATGGGATTCATGATAATATTTTGGTTAAAAAGAGTATTTAATGATCTTATATTCAGTTATGTATATATACTACATCTTAAAGGTGAAAAGTATTACTTTATGATAAAGTATTCATGGTTTTCATGTTATCCCAAGACTAACAGTTTTCTTTCATTATGTATCCCATACTAAGATTTTAATGATCACACCAGTTCTTGAAATTTTTATAAGGACCCGCACTTATTTCATACATAATCTTGAATTTAATCAAGGAAACACTTAATTTTACATTGAGTATCTTTTCAAATTTAGAGCTTTAGAGAATTAATACAAAATATTCATAACATTACACATTGTTACATAGTGGATACCATAAAATCAGTTTCCATTTTCCTCAGAATATAAAACATTAAAACACAAAACAAGACTCCTTGACATTTCTTCAACATTTAACATGTCTTCCTTCCTAGTTTTACTCATCCATTAACCTGTGAAAAATCATTTAAAAACTTGGTATGAGCACAAAAGCTCAGTAAGGTATGAAAAAGAAGGAAAAATCACATTAGTACGTGAATACGCATGACGTATGAAAACTTTTCAAAAGACATGCTTTCCACCCATAAAATCTTACTTTGTGTAACATGAGATTTAAACAAGATCAACACAAACATAATTATAATCATAGAGGTATATTGGGGCATTACTTACATAATCTTGTAACCATCTTGGCTACCTTAAAATTTGTAACCCTCACGACTACATTACTTTGTGTAACCATCACGATTACACTTGGAGTAACCATACGGCCGACCTCCAACTTACTCATACCCAATGCATTGGAAAGAAATATAGGTCCCACCCTTCATCATAAACAATTCCCAATAACCAAAACATAATCATACAACATAAACAATAGTATAAAAACATTGCCTTTGAATCTTATAAACAGAATTTTAAAAGAGGATTTCAGAAGAAAAGTCCCTTATAAACATCATATACTTGAAGTGAGGCTTAATTGACTGGATGGAATATGTATATACTCTGTAACTACACATAATTAAACATAATATAAACAGAACCCATCACACAAACAATTTAAATAGCACATAAATTATAAAGTAGAAGGTTAACCCAAAGAATGGAAATCGGGTTAAGAATTCCCTTACCTTAGGCTTGTCTTAATTAAAAATTGTTTAAACCTCCTATATAATGGTTAAAGGAGTGTTATTAGTATTTTACAGAAACATTTTCATGTTTATAACATCTTATATGGTCATTTCATAACCTCATTTCACCCTTTATTTGTTAGTATTTTGTTCCTTGCATTATTTTGGTTGAGTTCTTTTGTGATTTTCACAATCGGTTCATGATGAATCGTTCTTGTTTATTGGAAGTGAAACTCCAGAATTGGAATGGAGTAGTATTTAAATATTTAAAGTACCATAAATGATACCATTTATCTCTTTTATACTTTATATGATGATGATTTATAAGTTAAAACATTAATTATGTTTGTTTAGATAATTTAAGTGGTTCTTTGATAATTACAACCTCATTTAGTCTTATAAATTTGAACCATGGGTACAAAAGAATTTCAGAACCATATATGAGTTATAAAACATATATTATATCCTGGTTCAAACATATAAATGGTTTCATTACCAGACTTGAAATAATTAATGGAAAGTGAAATTACATCGTCCACGATGTCGGTAATTCGACACATCACGGACAATGTTATTATTCCTTAAATAAGTGAGAGAGGATAGGAATAATGATTTATAATTTTCCATAAACATGAAAAAATACAGAATATACATGATTCTGGAAATTTCATGCCTCTTGGATAAGAGGGGGTGAAGGAAGAAGAAAAGGAATCATGAAATAAAGAAAACATGAGAAATTTCTTACAGAAATTCGGTAGCCTAACGACATCTCTTAAAATTTCATAAAAACAAGATTGATGAGAGGAATGTAATATCTCATCATTAATACAAAATTTGGACAGTAAGGGGAAATATTTAATGAAATATCCCAACAAAAGACAAAGGGAAAGTAAGAGAATAACATAAAATGGAAGGAAAGAATGAAAATGAAAGAGGATGTTTACCTCTTGATCTCTTCTCCTTAAGATCCTTCTTAAGGGCTTTGATTTTGGACTTTTGGTGAGACCAGAAGCTCTAGGAAGTGGGGAAGAAGATTGGGGAGGGAATTTGGCAGAAATTAGACAATTCTCAAGGCTTGAGAGGTGTGGGAGGAAGAGGGGAGTGAGGGTGATATTTATAGTGGAGGAGGGTAGGTATTTTAGATTATTTTAATTATTATTATAATATTTTTATCAAGACTATGAATAATCTCAAATCAAGTGGCCTTAATTAGTGAAACTATCAAGTGAGTTCGAGGCAAGTGGCCTTTCATCACTTATGATGTCATAAAATAGTGCATATTTACCGATAAATTGATTATACGGTATTTTATCGTATTTCACTATTCACCGAAAATTCAAGAGTTTCAGAAAAATACCAAAAATTTACCCCAACCATTTTTCGATGTGTAGAATTCAAAAATGAACTCCATTTTTCAAAAATAATTTTCTAAATATTATTAATTTAATTTTTAAATAAGGTCACAGTGAATTCGAAAAATCACAATATTTAAGTGCAACTAGTTTCATGTGACATTGGAAAATTAATTATTATCCCATTATCCTATTGCCATGGGAAAATAAAATAATAATATTATTTACTATTTATGAGGTCATATTACTATTAATATTAATATTCATAAGGGAATGTTACTATTCACCAAAAAACAAGTTTGTTTCATCAGACTCTAAATAACATACTGAACCCAATTGTAGATGACAGTTTCTTGAAATTCAAATCATAGAAGAAATAAAATTATGTATAAAGGATACTTATAAATATATACCTTAAACAAAATTTCAAGCATTTTCAATTTATTTTTAGAAAACCTTGGGATGTTACATTATCCCCACCTTCTTGAAATTGCGTCCTCGCAATATTATTTACTTATTAAACAAGTGAGGGTACCTTGATCAAGGTGTCCACTCGGTTTCATCGTCATCTTGTTCACGTAGGTAGAAGTCCCATGCATTACAATAATGATTTAGAGATCCTTCAAAGTCATTTGCTTCCTCCATCCAAATACACCTCGTACAACATGGGTCATATGGGTGTTCATAGAAAAACAGTTTTGGAAAATAATCATGTATGACATATAATTCCAAAACATCTGATAAAACATGATTTCTATAAAATAGTCAGACCGAAATTGAGTTGAAACTTTCTATTATTGGTCCTTTTAAGATACCATAAGTATGTGATGTTAGACTATATTTTAAAAGAAAATATAAATAGGTTGCACAAGGGTCTCCTTCCTCAGCACCATTTTTAAAATCATAATATGCTTCAAATTCTTGTGATAAGGTAAAATATTTGAAAATACCTTGATAATATTTACCTTTCTTGAAATTATGTGAATATTGTGAAAATAGTATTTGTATAAAAACAACCCATGATCCACGATGATAATGAGGTATAGAGGAGGTGTTTGATATCTCAAAAAACTGCTTGCAAGTGAGTTGTATGCTAGAAAAAGTTTCACAATCATCCAAAGATGACTTTGCAATAATTATTGCAAGCATGTCATCAGGAAGAGATAGGAATTTCTTTTGAGATCCTTCTCCTTCCATTCGTAACCAACTTTACTTGACCTGAAAAAAAAAAGTTATAAAACAAGGATTTAACTGAAATAATAGATATAGGGACTAATCATGTGTCTCACAAGAACTCCTAATCCCTAAAGTTGTCTAAACCGACCTCTGATACCAACTATAAGGACCCGCACTTATTTCATACATAATCTTGAATTTAATCAAGGAAACACTTCATTTTACATTGAGGATCTTTTCAAGTTTAGAGCTTTAGAGAATTAAGACAAAATATTCATAACATTACACATTGTTACATAGTGGATACCATAAAATCAGTTTCCATTTTCCTCAGAATATAAAACATTAAAACACAAAACAAGACTCCTTGACATTTCTTCAACATTTAACATGTATTCATTCCTTGTTTTACTCATCCATTAACCTGTGAAAAATCATTTAAAAACTTGGGATGAGCACAAAAGCTCAGTATGGTATGAAAAAGAAGGAAAAATCACATTAGTCCGTGAATACGCATGACGTATGAAAACTTTTCAAAAGACATGCTTTACACCCATAAAATATTACTTTGTGTAACATGAGATTTAAACAAGATCAACACAAACATAATTATAATCATAGAGGTATATTGGGGCATTAATTACATAATCTTGTAACCATCTTGGCTACCTTAAAATTTGTAACCCTCACGGCTACCTTACTTTGTGTAACCATCACAATTACACATGGAGTAACCATACGGCCGACCTCCAACTTACTCATACCCAATGCATTGGATGGAAATATAGGTCCCACCCTTCATAAAAAACAATGCCCAATAACCAAAACATAATCATACAACATAAAAAATAGCATAAAAACATTGCCTTTGAATCTTATAAACAGAATTTTAAAAGTGGATTTTAGAAGAAAAGTCCTTTATAAACATCATATACTTGAAGTGAGACTTAATTGAGTGGATTTAATATGTATATACTATGTAACTATACATAATTAAAAATAATATAAACATAACCCATCACACAAACAATTTAAATAGCACATAAATTATGAAGTAGAAGGTTAACCCAAAGAATGGAAATCGGGTTAAGAATTCCCTTATCTTAGGCTTGTCTTACTTCAGAATTGTTTAAACCTCCTGTATAATGGTTAAAAGAGTGTTATTAGTATCTTACAGAAATATTTTCATGTTTATAACATCTTATATGGTCATTTCATAACCTCATTTCACCCCTTATTTGTTAGTATTTTGTTCCTTGCATTATTTTGGGTGAGTTCTTTTGTGATTTTCACAATCGGTTCATGATGAATCGTTCTTGTTGATTGGAAGTGAAACTCCAGAATTGGAATGGAGTAGTATTTACATATTTACAGTACCATAAATGATACCATTTATCACTTTGATTCTTTATATGATGATGATTTATAAGTTAAAACATTAATTATGTTTGTTTAGATAATTTAAGTGGTTCTTTGATAATTACAACCTCATTTAGTATTATAAATTTGAACCATGGGTACAAAAGAATTGCAGAACCATATATGAGTTATAAAACATATATAATAACCTGGTTCAACCATATAAATCGTTTCATGACCAGACTTGAATGAATTAATGGAAAGTGAAATTACATCGTCCACGATGTCGGTAATTCGACACATCACGGATAATGTTCTTATTCCTTAAATAAGTGAGAGAGGAGAGGAATAATGATTTATAATTTTCCATAAACATGACAAAATACAGAATATACATGATTCTAGAAATTTCATGCCTCTTGAATAAGAGGGGGTGAAGGAAGAAGAAAAGGAATCATGAAATAAAGAAAACATGAGATATTTCTTACGGAAATTCGCCAGCCTAACGACGTCTCTTAAAATTTCATAAAAACAAGATTGATGAGAGGAATGGAATATCCCATCATTCATACAAAATTTGGACAGTAAGGGGAAATATTTAATGAAATATCCCAACAAAAGACAAAGGGAAAGGAAGATAATAACATAAAATGGAAGGAAAGAATGAAAATGAAAGAGGATGTTTACATCTTGATCTCTTCTCCTTGAGATCCTTCTTAAGGGCTTTGATTTTGGTCTTTTGGTGAGACCAGCAGCTCTAGGACGTGGGAAAGAATATTGGGGAGGGAATTTGGAAGAAATTAGAGAATGCTCAAGGCTTGAGAGGTGTGGGAGGAAGAGGGGAGTGAGGGTGATATTTATAGTGGAGGATGGGAGGTATTTTAGATTATTTTAATTATTATTATAATATTTTTATCAAGACAATGAATAATCTCAAGTCGAGTGGCATTAATTAGTGAAAATATCATGTGAGGTCTAGGCAAGTGGCCTTTCATCACTTATGATGTCATAAATTGTGCATATTTACTGATAAATTGATTATACGGTATTTTATCGTATTTCACTATTCACCGAAAATTCAAGAGTTTCAGAAAAATACCAAAAATATACCGCAACCATTTTTCGATGTGTAGAATTCAAAAATGAAATCCATTTTTCAAAAATAATTTTCTAAATATTATTAATTTAATTTTTAAATAAGGTCACAGTGAATTCGAAAAATAACAATATTTAAGTGCAACTAGTTTCATGTGACATTGAAAAATTAATTATGATCCCATTATCCTATTGCCATGGGAAAATAAAATAATATTATTATTTACTATTCATGGGGTCATATTACTATTCATATTACTATTCATATTACTATTCATAACGGCATGTTACTATTCACCAAAAAAAACAAGTTTGTTTCATCAGACTCTAAATAACATACTGAACCCAATTGTAGATGACAGTTTCTTGAAATTAAAATCATAGAAGAAATAAAATTATGTATAAAGGATACTTATAAATATATACCTTAAACAAAATTTCAAGCATTTTCAATTTATTTTTAGAAAACTGTGGGATGATACAATTTTATTTCATAGGACATAAATAAGAATAGAGTCAAGGATGTGATTGGGGAAAAGTTGTTCTATTAAAACATGAAACCATGTCATGATTATTTCATAAAGAGTTTTTGTTTTATGAAAAATGGATAGTGGGTAGATGTTTCTCCCTGTAATATTCATGTTATTATTTATATGTTATGGCCTAATTATCTAAATCTTTAAACTGGAAAAGATCATCGATGTGAATTAACTCAAATTATTGACATATCTTATGATTAAGTAATGTTTAAGGAACATGCCTTATAAGTAATCTCAAGATGCAGAAGATATTTTACATAATTGTTTTACTCTTATTTCAATAATTTATATATTAAAACAATTATGTAAGTGTAACTTATATCTACATCCGACATCTCACTTTGAGAAATATTTTACATATGAGTAATTCCAAAAATGTATTGTGTATGTATGAATAAATAAACATTCTTGTATGGTTTTATTCTTCCAAAAAATAGTCCTTAAAAATATGAAGAATTATAATATTAGTACAAATAAATATTGAGTAACTCTTAATAATTTAATATATTACATTTCACTCACTAAAAATAATGTTATTAGTAAACATAATTGGTTTTTGTTAACATTAAAAAATATTCAATAATAGTGAATAAAAACTTATAGCAATATCCCCCATTTGGGTGATAAAAAAATAAAATATTAAGATTGAAATGTTTTTATATTATTTATATAATATAACTAATAATAATAAAAACTATTGAATAAGAAATGTAGAGTAATATTTTGTGATATCAAATAAATTCTCACCCTTTTTATAATATCAAAAAAGATAGAATGAATAACGTTTATAAACAATTAATTTTTCTTACTTTAATTAAATTGAAAGTCTATAAATAAAAAATGATCGAAAATTTGGTTGTGAATAACAATAAGAAATAAGAAACTATGTTTAAAATTTAAATAACCATCTATAAATTATATTAAAATTAGGAAAAAACATCGAATACAATATTAAATATTTATTAAATAAGAGTCACAAAATCTTTTTGTCTTTGAATTGGTGATGTTTGGGTTAGATGGTTTGGGATTAGTAGGTTTAGGTGTAATTGATTAAGGCTAGGATGAATGATAAACAAGTATTTTCTTTGATAGATTTATGTTACATAATCCATCTAATGTAATTTTTGGGTGTTTTACTTTTGAAAAATATCTTATATAATATTAAGAGGTGTCTTACATAGCCTAGTCATAAAATGGTCTATGATAACATAAATCTTGATATAAAAATGATTTAGACTCAGGAAAATTGTATTGAAAAAATTTACAAGAGTTTTATTTACCCTAATATAATATGAATCCTCTCCATATATTTCCATCCTTGTAATTTTTAGATCCATCTATGATCTAGAGGAATCTCATAACCATGTCTTAGACTGTAGGAATAAAATCATTTCATTATTCTAATCTATTATCTACCCATATACTAAATAGTGGATTTATATATTTTCTTTTCTAATTCATCAAATACATTATTCAATAGATTATGAGAGATTCT
Source organism: Viscum album (assembly GCA_963277665.1). Lineage (NCBI taxonomy): Eukaryota > Viridiplantae > Streptophyta > Magnoliopsida > Santalales > Viscaceae > Viscum > Viscum album. The sequence continues at coordinate 72,735,809 of OY728163.1, read as the reverse complement.
CCTCTTTTTCTCTTAGAATCATATAAAATAAATTTAATGAATCCCCCTATGAATTAAATAACATTTCAAATTATTCCTTCAAAATATAAGACTTTCGATCTTATGCAACATACTTTTTAATGTTTTCTATTCCCTCAAGAAAAAATTCATCAGATTTTGGTTCAATATTCACTTTTCACCGAAATAAATTGATTTACCTTTGGTTTCATTCTTTTCAATATCATGTGATTCAAATTCTGATTCTGATTTAGTTTTATATGTAAAATTATTTTCAATCTCATCATGAAACATTTTATTCTACCTTTATTATCTTTAAAATTATGAATAATTTGAGTTATTATCTATGATATAAATTCATACCATAAATCCCAAAATAATTTTAGATGAGAATTATTTTCGTATGTTATAAAAAGAATTTTTGAGAAATACAATTCATCTTGATATTGTAGTTTTATTAACGTTATTTTAAAATATTATTCTTTCTTGAAATATTTTATCATAGAATTGATTTATCCAATGACTTATTTTCTCATATATGAAATTTTTTGATGTGTCACTATATCATATTGAACCTGTGAATCTTTTTCATTAAGTAAGAAAAAAACTATGGATTCTACATTTTGATTATTGATCTTCATCGATTTCATTACCTCTATCAGAAATCTAGAAATACATATTATAACCCGTTTTGAAATCTTGAGATGTTCTAATTTTTTTAGAAGTTAATGACTTGGCCAAAATGACCATTGCTCAAATTTTATTAAAAGAATGATTACAAAAGTCTAAAGTATGGGATCATATGAAATTATTTCTCATGAATGTGAATAAGAGAAATTGGGAGATCTTCACACCTGGTAATGCATTGATTAACTCCCAAGTTGGACAAGCCATCAGTAACCATGTTTTCTTCCTGCTAAACATGTGTGATAATGTAGTTCAGGTCAGTGAGAAAACGGTTGCATTCCATCCAACGGGTAGTAATCAGCCAAGCTAAATGATTTATGTCATTCCAATTTTATTGAACGATGGTCATCGAGTTACTTTCAATCCAAAGGTTTTTCCAACCATAATCTAGGGAAAATTTAATCGCATGAATCAAGACCATCATCTCAACTTCAAGGGAGGTGGGAGTGCCAAAATGACCCTTGAACCAACCTAAATTTTGTCCAAGGTGGTTCTTAAAGACAGTTCCACACCCTACAGGTCCCGAATTTCCCTTGGAGGTGCCATCTATGTTGATTTTGATCCATCCAGAAAGAGGAGCTCTCCAGAACTTCTCTAGAGTGTGGTTTGTTTTACCAATGTTACCATTGATCCATAGATGTATCAAAATTCCATAATCATGCACGGTATTTTGGCAATGACCTTTTTGAATCCAATCATCTTCTTGTATGGAAATAAGGTTCCAGGTATTACCTGCATTTATATTGAGTGAGTAGTCGTTATGAATAATTACATTCTGATCATACCAGATCACATTGTGAAGTTCAGCAACTTCCTCAAGGAAAAGGTTTCTGGTTTGCTGAGAGACATATTACTATGCACATTTCATAAGTTGATTTTTTATAGAGTCAAGAATAAAAAATATGCAATGAACGATGTCAAAAATATAGTTTCAAAGAGTAGAGGTAGTAGCACAAGAATGGAAGAGGTGATTTTCATCTTCTCTGTGTTGATTACAAATTTTACATTTAGAGTAGAGCAGAATTTCAAACTATTGAAGGAAGATATCACTGGATATTCTTATATGAGATTGTGTGAATTAGTAATTTGATGTGAGATTATTAATAATTCATATCATGTGCCAAATATTTTTATTTATTTCCAAAAACACAAAAGTTGTATGTTATTAGTGATATGGGATATGATGGGTGTTTCATGAGGAACATGGTAAGAATAAACAAGTTATTAATGTATTTTCCATTACATGAACCAATGTTGATATACTAGTCCATTTTATTGAATTGGAACTAAGAAACTAAATTCTATATCTATATGGTATGACATGATCATTTTAAAAATTCAAATAAATATAAATCATGTTTATAGTTCAAGGTAATGAGGATGCATTCTTCTTGATGAGATACTAAGTCAATGGGTTTATATTACATTATAACCATTCAAAAGTTGTTTTTATCATTGTGAAATTTACTTCTACCTCTATTGACACCATGACATGTTCATAGATTCTGGTTTTAGACATTGGGAAAGCCCACCGAATTCCATAAATTGAGACGCCTAAAATGTAATAATATTTGTGTATCCATTGATAATAGTTAAATAATATTTAAATTTAATACCTGACATAAATATTATTCTCAATATTGATGACTAATGTTTATTACGGATTTACTATTAACAAATATTCAGTCTCTACTTATATGTGAGTTTACAATTAAATAAATATTATTCATAATATGATGAATATAATATTTTTTCATTTATAAAATGACTAATTCTAATTTTTCATGATATAGGAAATATCGAGGAAGGTGGATGGGAATATTTTAAGGTCTCTTTTTTTCAAGTAGAAAATTTTAGAAGGCTATTTATTTTTCAATTAATGTATGGTTCAAATATTAATAAAATATTTTTAATGAAATTATGAAGGTTTTAATTCCTATAAATATTATTTTTATAAATGGGATGAGGCATTGAAGGTATATTAGAGGCATCATAACCATATGATGGTTTTGTGTCCCAAAACCGGAGTTGTAGAGAAGTGCATTTCATGGTGCATGATTTTCTCATAGTTATTAATAACTGTGTGGAACAATACTGATGGCCATTTTTATATGAAAAAAATTTGAGAAATTTTCTAGTTCAAAATTGGAAATTGGGTGGGTTTAGGTATTTTTTTTTATAAATGTGGCATGGTTGGAACATAGTTTGAAAAAATTTGCACTGCAACCATGCGAGGTGGAAGGGTATAAGTGAGGTAGAACTTTATGGTTAGAACATACATTCTAGACTATGGGGCCTATCCATGTGCTTCATTAAAACGAAAAAATTATCATTTTCCCCTCTATCCATTGTGAGTTTTGTCCCCTATTTGATATCTTTTTACATCTAGGAGATCCCCCATGTGTGGCACACTTTTTATCCCCTCTTATATGAGTGTTCTTCCCTATTTTTGATGGAATAAAATGGTGTTGGGTGTATTGAAATCCTTGAGGAAATAATTTGACTTTGTTAACCTTGTTGTTATTCCTTTCCTTGTTCATATGTGTTCTATTTATTCAATTAGGGTTTTTCCTTATATTAACATTGATTGGGTTTCACTATGCCAAGGAATAGGGTGACCTGAGAGGCCATCAGCACTATACTGCATATCATTTAATCGAGGTATAACACCATGAAGAATTTATAGATTGTTAAATCTTAATTTAACTGTTTAGGTGTTTTTATTGTTGTTGTTTCATAGGGATTCATCCTAACTCATGGTTGTGGATTTTTCTTGGGTTGGTGGAAAGTGATTAGTTGTAGTTCTAGCATGGCTAGATTATCTCATGATGTTCTAAGCATTATGAATTTTTAATTCAAGTTGTTAAAATTTTTTACATCTCCTTGATCATTATATATTAATTATAACGTTATTATATTTAATTAATTTCTAATGGTATTGTTGGGAGATTATAAAATGTGTGCCTCAAATATGCTTGGAAGTGTCTCAGAAGCTACTTCCAACCCTTGGATATTCAATAGAAGACATCCTAAAGTTAGGTGGTGTATTGGACCTTCCCTATAGTACTTACAAATGATTATGGAATTAGGTTTTTTCATCATCTTTACCCTGGGGGAAATTCCCCCGATTCGGAAGCTTTTTAATAAACAACTAACTTCAATTATATTGGGTCGACATAAATAGATGAATTTTAGTTGTCACTAACAACCTAAGTGTGTTGGCTTTATACCATGATCTGGGACTATGGCTTTGACTGAGGATCCCCTATGGGATACCTCTGCCTATGATTTGACCTAGATGATCCCATGTAGGATTCATCTACATGAATTATATTTCTAAGGATTCTATCAATTATTTATTTTCCTACATGATGATATAGGGGACCTCGATAGGGACACCTATACATATGTGTGTACCTTGAGGATCCCATGAAGGATGCCTCTCTTATGTACAGACCTTGGGGAACTAGTGGGTTACCCAAATGTTTGAAGGACACATGCCTATTGTATTAAGTTTTTTTGATAGATTTGGTAGTGGGAGTCACCTTAGAACTTATACCAAAGATGATAAACCAAGGGGATTTGGAAATAGTGGGGGGGGGGGGGGTTATTACTTCTTCCAACCTCACTATTTTATTAATGCTCTCACATGGTTCTTTTTGAGAAGACATAATCCATAGAGGTTATTCTAAGTATTATTTCCTAGTGGGCGATACGTGGTGTGATATTTACAGGTATTCCCTAAGGTACTTCCTTGGGCGAGGCTTCTAATCCTTACTATTTGTGATACCCAGATGTACTTCCTAGGATCCAACTATCCATCCTACTTATTTATTGGTGTTACTAGACAAACTTTATGGGATCTTTTGCTTATACCTTGGGCGATACATAGATTTATGATGTAGAATGCCTCAAATGGTCTCATTGACTAGATGTAATTATATTTATACTTGACCGATAAATAGATTCTTGAGGCGGATTCCTTGGATGATCTCATATGTTTAATGGAATTATATTACTCCTTGAGTTGTAATTTTATTCCTAATATAGAATACATTGGATGGACTAATAAAGAAAATGACATTATCTGACACCATAAAAGATACATGGATTCCTTATATAGAATGCCTTGGATGGGATCATGTGGAAAATGGATTATATAAACCTTGACTGATACAACTATTTCAGTGTAGGAATCCCTTGGATATTCTCATATGGAAAGTGAAATTTTTTAATGTTTTATTTTAATTATTCATAGACACATTGGTTACATAGTTTTTGTCCCAAAAATATTTTCATAATAAAACATTTCATATCTATAAATTGTCAATTTTTTTCAAAAATCATTCATTATAGTGATTTTAGGTGATTATAGGTGAAATCATAGTTAGGACATGTGTCCCACTATGGTGGCGTAGCCCACTCAAAGACATTTATAGTGCTTTATGAAGAAGGTATTTTCAGTCTGGATTTCAGGCCCAAGTATCGACTTAGTTATGCACAGCATGAGTGGTACACCATCTAGCTCACTGACTCATTCATAGGATGTTGAGTTTATTGAGTTCATGAACTTGATGATTGAATAAGGATTTATTATATTTGTTACTTCAAATCTTGTCTCAACTATGCTAAGAACATTTAATCAATATTACCTTATAATAACATGTCATAGTACAACATTTTTATTTGAGTTATTATCATCATTTATTTATTATTAATGTTGTTGTTTTTTGACGAGTATATAACATAAAAATAAAATAAATTGAATTTAATGTATATATATGATAACACAATGGGTGTTCCCCACTAAATTTTATACTCACAATCATTTTGATCTGATACGACAATGGGGTACCAAAGAAGATGTTCTCTTGATTTTAGGGAGAGGTTGTCCTAAGGCTTAGGACTAATCGATCATAATGGAACATATCTGTATCTGTAGATCTGGATTGTGGTTCAACTCTATGAATGTTTTGGGGCATTGTAATTTTACTTTGAATTCGTTAATTTACTCCTTTGTTTGTATGATCAGACTAGTGGGAAATCATGGTTATATTTATGACATTGTCGTTAAGACCTTTATGTCATTTATACACTAAATTTATTTAAGGAAACTGGTTCTTCTTATTAATTTCTAATATTTTATTACACTAATATGACTGGATATTATCCCCAATATCATACCCTAGGCAGTCACCACTAGTCAGAATCCCCTGACGTCTGAGGAGGCATGCTTGAGGTAGTACGATTAACTAGTTTAGTTAATATTCTGATATTGAACTTGGTCGAAATGTGAATGATTGGTATAAGATCATTTCTTTTCCCATAAAATTACTACATGGGATATGATAAATATGAGTAATAGAAGGGTGTTAGAATCTATAATGGATATTGTAGTGATATGTTGAGAACAATTGTTCTTTTATTAATTCCTTACTTCATGGGTTATGGGATTTCTATTTTGGTTAACGATGTTGTGGTTTTATATGATTTTCACTTTAAGGGACACAAATTTAATGTGGTGTTATGCTTGTTTTTTGAATTTTGGATCTCGGCCATTGGTGAGAAGCTGATAGCTAATTCTGACTCTTTTATTTCAATGGAATGATTTAAACCATTAATTATATTTGGCGTATAAGATTCACATGTTATAGGTCTACTAGTATTTGACTTTACCAATAAAAAAATAAGAAACATTTCTAATCATTGTACATCAACCTAAATGGTATTTTACTATGTATGTTCATTGGATAATTATACTCAGTTGGGATGACTTGTATATGAATTTCATCCTGATGACAGGTGATTTGGAGGTATTGTAAGGAATTTTAAACTAAGGATGATGAATCATTCCTTGGGAATGTGAGGTGAGATGACACATGTTGGTTGATATGGAATGTGGTTCCCATGAGTTGAACCCATTCTGGGGTGTTGTTTTTTTCGGTTCATTTATTTAATCTTTGAGAAAAAACCTATATGGTTTTTTCCAAAATAATTTGGAAAGAAATTATACATAAACAAACAATATGGAATAGATTGTTGAGATGATGTTGTTCATTTAATGTAGACCATATCTGGTTGTCAAGTTATATCATTTAATGATATTTTGATAGGTACCTAAATGTTTATTGTGAATGAGTTCATTATGGGGGTATTAACGTATGTGGAGTTTTGGTGTGTTTTAGTTACATATCATTCAATATTAATAGCAAGATACTCTAGGGTTAGACCCTTATGAAGATTATCAAAGTGGATCAGAGCTATGGTAGGATGATATTGAATGGTTTTGACCCTCATAGGTTAAATGTATCCTTACATCCCATAGATAGGGTGGAAAGTCATGTTATATGTCTTATGTTAAGATGGATGTGTGGATGATGCCCCATGAGATAGATAGTAAAACCTATTGACCCTATTATGAGACTTGATCAGTAGGTCTAGGTGGGAGGCCATGAATCCCTCAATTGAAACTCAGACAGTTTTAGTCCAATGTTTGGTTTATTCAATGGTATGTTGTGAGTTTTCTTGTCCTGGGGAATATACATTCTTTTTTAGGAATTGATTTTATGGTATTCTCAAGTAGAGACAATGAACGTGAGTTTCTCGGGTCAAACAATAAATATAGGGTGGTGGATTTGGTTTCTGAGAAATAAAATAGGGTGATTGAGTAAGGATAATGATGTCCATGCATAGGAATGTTTGGATTTATAGGCCTATTGTCCAATAGTTTAACATTTGATTCTTTAATTACCTAAAATGGTGATATTTGATAGGTGTTCATAGAATAAATCATGGCACAAGTGAGTTTCCTGATTCTCAAGAGGAGACACAAGGGAGATTTTATATTATGATATTAACATTCTGTAAAGTGTGGTCATATTAGCCTTGTGAAGTAAGACTCATGGGAATGTGTTTCACGTGACATTGGTATGCGTCGGTTATATGTGGTACCTTTTAAATCATAAATCTATGTGTCGATACCATGTGTAAGATGAGGACTAATGGTCTGTAATTAATTCCTCTATAATGGATTCCTTGGAGGTGTGATAAAATGAGGAATCTCCCTCTGTTGTAGAGGTGACATCAAGAATAAATTTGGTACTGTGAGTTAGTTGACCCATGGTTGGGCCTGGATACATATTATAAGGGATATATGTTGTTAGGAGTTGGTTAAAGGATAGTATAGTATATTTTGATGTCAGAATTGATTATAAAGAGATATACACTCCTATCGATAGAATATTACCATATTCCTAATTTAGATATGTTCATTATTATATCTATCCATCATCCTATGTGTCCTAATTGAGTGTTAGCTATATTCCAAGATTATTTTATTTTTAAGTACCATTTCTATTTTGATGTATAAACCTCGTCTAAGTTTCTCATGGGCTGGGGAATAAGGTAAGCTATATAGTGGGGAGTTAACCATTAGCCATTTAGGCTAGTGAACCTCATAGTGGGTTATAATACATCTACATCCTTGGAAACCCTTATCCGTAATCAGGAATGGGTAATGCATGATGTTATGATTACGTTATCAAGAGTAATTGATTTTATAGAATTTCTAGTGGTTATTTCTAGAAAATGATCGGTATTTATCTATGTTGGAGAAGAAGTCATTTCTATTGTGTGACAATAATGATCTTATAGTGGGGAGTAGGATGTCATGAAAATCTATGATCATCCCTCTTATTGTTGTTTGGATTTGAGATTTCATAGATAAATTGTACTGGGTCCCAGGTAAATGTTGGACACTGAAGTAGAGCATTTTTTATAATAGTCAAATAGAGATGGTTTTTCATGATCACTCTTAAATAGTTGATTGCAGGCCATGAATAACCATTTTTGAAATGTCTTTGGTATGATATAGAGAGGACTAAACATCGGTCCAGGGTTTTCAATGAAAATCAGACATGACCTTGATGATCATTATAGAAATGAATTCAACAATTAGGCCAAATTGAGGACCATGAGTAGTTTCTAATGTAAATATAAATTTAACAAGTAATAAATGCGTGAGAATCATCATTATGGTTTTTTGGATGTGTTTCATTTAGAAATTCGGATGGTGAACGTTTCGTAGCTCAAAATTGTTCTTTGAAAAGTAAGAACCTATGGTGGGGAGTTCTAAAGGTTTTTTGTTCAGTTGAGAGATAAAGTCTTCATATTTATTCTTATACAGTCTCAAGTAAGTGCTATGTTTATGTCTTGAAAGTGATTATGAGTTTTTTATTTGGTTTTAGCAGGTTAAGCACTATGTGTTTACGGTGGCACATTAAAGTGTGTTAGTAGTTTAGAAATGAAACACAGTTTCTTGAATAAAATTAAAAACCTAGGTAGGTTAGTTTTTTAATTTGGATTCATTCCATGTTTTCTTAGGGAGAAGATCTTTTAAATTTGGTAGGTTATAAGGTGCTGTGTTTTTTGTGTTACAAATTTCATAAGAAAATTGTATTTTCAATTACGGGATGGGTCAAACTTTGATTAGATATAGGAAAAATAATTTTAAAAACTTATTCCCATAATTATTTTTTATGCATTGGATGTGGCTTGGAAGTTATCTCAATGGGTTTTTATGCATCCCAAGGGTTTGGGGCCTAAAACCAAAATTTTGAAAATTACATTCATAGCGCATGGTTGGTGCATGGTTACTGTTAACCATACAACCTAACTGTGTTGTATATTTTGTACAGAATCATAGTTTGAGAAACTAGGAGGTAGTATAGAGGAATTTATGAGGGGGATTTAAATTTTATATTGACATGTAACACTATTGGTGCACGGTTTGAATACACATGCAATACAACCATGTGGGTTCGAATTTTATAAAGGTAGTAACATTATACAGTTGGTGCATTGTTTTACAGACCATATATCCTAACAATGAACATCCATGAATGGGGAAAAGTAACCATTTCCCTTCCAACCCTTAAGAGTTTTTACCCCTATATTATCCCACATTTTTTCCAAGAGATCCCCCATGTGTTTTATACTTCCTGTTCATTCCTATATGGGAGTACTCCCTTGATTTTGGTCATAATCAACCATCGTTGAGTGAATTGGAATCCTTATGGTAATCCATTGAATCTATTATCATTCGTTTTATTATTTTTCATCTTCATCTACTTTATGTATTATCCATTATAGGTTTTTTCATATTAACCCATTAGATACCTGTCGAATCAGATACCAGTGTTGGGGGTTTCACTCTACCATGGAAGATGTTGACCGAGAGGCCGCATGCACTATGACTCATGTTTTCTCTTTGAGTTATGTCATCATGGTTTATTTATAAATCATTAAGAATTAATTTCATTATTTGGTTTTTTTATTCTCTTATTTTCGTAGGGATTATTCCCTATCCAATGTTGTTGATATGTTGTGAGTTATAATCAAATGATAGGTTGTAGTTTTGGTTTGATAAGCTCGATTAATGAGGTTGTGGGCATTATAAAATTGTAATAAATGAGGTAAATTTTTTTATATCTCATGCATATTAATTAACTATTTACATTGTAATTAAAAATAATTAACTTCTAAGTGTTTGGTTCGGAGACATGATATCATGTGGCACGAATAGGCTTGGATTGGCCCTTACCGCAAATGTCGACCCTTAAAAATTAAATGGAAGGATTTCTATAGGTAGGTGTTCTTTCGTAACCTAACTATAGTAATTATTTATGTCTCTAATATCATGTGCATTATTTATATTTCCCATATTGGTGAGTCCTCGTGTAAGAACCTATCAAATGATATAATAAATTTAATTGGATTTCATTAAATAAAACGGATGAATGACATGGGTCACTAACAACCCCATTGTGCTGGCTTCATATCTCAATCCGGGACTATGACCATTGCTAAGAATCTCTTATGGGATACATTATCCCATTATTTTACCGAGAGTATTCCAAGTAGGACACCACCAATTGTATACTATTTGTTAAGATTACAAGTGGGATGCTTCTACCTACATGTTGGCATATGGGACCCATAGTGGGATTCCTATGACTATGTGTGATCCTTAAGGATCCTAAGTATGATTACTCTCTTGAGTACTAACTAGATGATCGAGTGGGTTCCCCAAATTTTTTACTATCCCTAACCTAGTGCGTTATTTGTTTTGGCATAGATATGAGAGTTATTGAAACCTTAGAACATATATAAAGCTTGTGCACCCAAGGGGTTGTTGTAATAGTGCGAGGGGGGTAGGTGATCATCCAACGTCACTCTTTTATTTTCGCTTTCACATAGTTACTGTTGATATATCTATTATTTTCAGAGGCACTTACTAGTATTTTTGGCCTGTGGGCTAGACACAATGTGATTTTTACTAGGATTCCAATAATTTCTTCATAGGATCCGACATATGAGCCATACAATTATTTGATAACCATACATACTTTATAGGATTTGACTATTGATCCTACTTATTTATTGGGTTGTCTAGACATACTTATTAGGATCGAATTTCATAAGCATTGAGTGATACATAGATTCTTTATAAGAAATTCCTTAGATGATCTCATAAGCTAGATAGAATTATATTTCTCATTGATTGATAGTTTTATTCTAGATACGGAGTGACTTAGATGTGCTCATAGGTTACTTGAAATTATTTTATGCCTTGAGAGATACATCGATTCCTAATACAAAATTCCTTGTATGAGATATTATGTTATATGATATATATATATATTCATCAAGGATACATCAATTCCTAATGATCAATTAATTGGATAATCTCAAATGATAAATGAAAATATATTATTCATTGAGTGATACTTGGATTCCCATTTAATAATACCTTGCAAAATATCATTGGTAAAATTAGATTATCTAATACCTTGAGTCATAATTGGATTATTTATAAAACAATATATTGGACATGGTCATAGGGAAAATAGATTATATATTCCTTGATTGATATTTGGATTCCAATGTATAAATTCCTTGGATGTACTAATAGGCATGTGAAATTATTTTATGCTCGATTATCATGATAAATAGATGCATTGGTTATATATCTCATGTCCCAATTCTTTTTTTACAAATAAATTTTTTCTCTCTAGAGGAAATTTATTTTTTACTTAGAATCATTTATTATAGTGATTTGAGATAAGTATCGTTCAACCCAGGGTAGGGACATGTATCCCCATAAGGTGAGGTAGCTTTCTCAAAGGACTTTTTAGTGCTAGCCGAAGCAAGTATTTTTGACAAGGATTTCAGACCCTAGTATTGACATAATTGTATATATCTTCAGTTGAATGACATCCAGATCATTACCCCATTCATAGGATGTTTTGTCAACTTTTTTCATGAACCTAATGATTGAATGTAGTTTTATTATATTATTTTCTTCCTGTTGTGTCTCATCTAGCATGTTCACATTTCATTATCATGACCCTATGACAATATGTCATGGTACGACTTTTTTCTTTGAGTTATTCTCATAGATATTTATTATTATTATTATTATCCATATGTGTAGCTCATATAGTCATGAGCTACATTTATTAGTGTTGTATGAGACTATTTGGATGGTTCCCCACTTAGTTTTTTACACACAGCCTGCTCATGCCTCTATTGCACTAGGTTACATTAGAAGTTTTTCATTTTATTGAAAACACGGGTTGGGATGAGGCCTAGGACTGATCTATTAATATGGATCAAATATGAAAATGGAGATCGAGTATGTGGTTCATCTTGGTGCATACAGTAGAGCATTGTAATTTTACATATGATTCTTTTATTTTCTTATGTATATATTTGGTCAGAGCATTGTGTTGTTAGTGTTGTAAGTATGTCATGTTCATTCGAGCCTTTTTTGAATTCAATTTTACTACATCCATGTTTTTTTATTACTTAAATACCCAATCTATTTACTACCATGGATGATTATGTGTTATTAAAAATATTTCCTTAATCTAATAGGAGGGAATAATCTCCCCACAATCACACTGTATGACCTAACAGCTAGACAACAACCTCTAATATATGAGTAGGTGTGCCTAATTATATTTCACCAACTCCTCTGGTTATTGTTCAGAGAGTGAACCAATCAAGGACATAAAACCATGTTTATGATCCTGGTAATAGAAATTATATAATCCTTAATATGATTTCAATAAATAAGGGATTATTTATTAAATAAAACTGATATTTGGATTTTGAAATTCTTCATGTTCTATGATATAATAATAATAATATTTTTATTTTAAACATGGAATATATGGGATTTATTATTTGATGAGGGTCCATTATGAATTTTTTTAAGTAAACCATAGATTTAATATCCAATGTTATATCTTTTTTTCATGGTGAAATTCATTTAGTTGTTCTGCAGAATATATTTTATCCCTTTGAGTTCTATAAAGGATGAAGAACATCTCTATGGTTTCCCTCAATACTAGAAGATTTCTATACCACATCTTCCCTAATAGGAGTAAGGGAACAGGAGTGACAGTCATTTAATCCCAATGGACTGTAATGTGATTAAGGGGAGTAATGCAAGGGGTTTGGATCATCTTTTCTATCACCTAGAGTTCCATCAAAAAAATTTTGTGATCATGGATCATGTGTAGACACCATTATAAATTTTACATTTTGGATTCCCTCACCACAATAATAGTATAATAGAAATGGGTTTCAACAGATCAACATCAACATCGAAGAATTTCAACTAGAAGGAGGTATTTTCTTATTTTAAAATATATTATAAATTTCACAAAAATGTTTTGATATTATGGGTTATTATATTCTTTTTCATGTGTATTTTAGTATATTAATTATGAATTATGGTTCTTCATCACTTTCATGTGGATTATCCATTTAATAAGAAAAAAATACTTGTTGGTTATAGCCTTAACTGATACATCTATTATCCCCAAAACCTCCAAAAAAAGTGTATGTCCTCATCCACTACTTGATCATACACCTCTATAGGAGATGTAATTTCTTCATCCAACACCACCCTAGATCTTATAATATATTTATCTACCAAAATATATTATATTTTATCATATTCTAGATTTTTTATTTTTCAACTATAAAAACATTTTCTTCTATATTTTCAATTGAAAATATAGTCTTTTATGTTTCATTCGCTACTCCATCGTCAAGTTATTTCATTGTAACATAAACTATTCTCTCAAAACCTCAACATATTTTTCACTAATCTACTCACACTCTCCAGTGATATTTTCTAGAAATTTATATTTATTCAAGAAAACATTTACATAATATCTATAAAAGTAAATATAAATAATAATTTAAGATCTGTCTAGGTTTGATTCATGATCCTGATCTATCTCTAGTCCATCTTTGTATATCCAAATAATTCAGTTTCATCATTAAAATTAATATTTTCAGTTTTTTTAACTTGATAAAACTCATCCAAGTATTTTTCAACCATAATAGGTATATGATATGCCTCATCCAATCTATCCTCAGGTAAATTTACCAAGGTCTCTATAACTTCCCCCCTAGAAACATTTTCATCAATAATTACATTCCAATTTATATCACCTTCAATATGTACATTTGTTGAAACATTTTTTAAACCCATGGTTGTATGATGCTTCCATTTGTGTGTTTGATGAGACTAATTATCCATCCAATTATGGATGTATATGTTAGCTATCCACAAGTCACACATTTGGTTGTTGGGAGGATTTTGTGTGCCAAAAGTGTATAGTGATAACTAACCCATATAATGAGTATTTTTCCTTAGTTGATAGGGTTTGATTTGATTTGGGATAAAAATAAAGATGTTGGATGCTCTTATAGAATAGTTTAATGGAATTAGTGAGTGTGCATGGATGGACACATAGACCTGAACATGGTTTCAGATCTATAATAGATGCTTCAAACACCATTTTGTAATTCCATGGGTGAATTTATTATTCCAAGGGTTCTATGAATCTCATCTCATTTTTTTCCTAGGTAAAACATCTCTATTTTCTTTGGGTGTGTCTATTATAAATCCACAAGTCCCACATTAAGGAATGGGGAGGATCGATTGAAAATGAAGATTATAGTGTGATCAAACCCGTTTAAAGAAACATTTTCCCATAGATTGAGGGTGTGATCATCTAGGGATTAAAACCTTGCATTTGGGATCATGAAGATGATAGTTTTGTGCTACTATTGTGCACTCTTGTATGGAATAATAGTCTTAAACCTAGTATCAAATTCATGGGGAAATATTTAGAAACTATCAGGTATTTTTGGGAAGGATTTTTTTGTACACATGGTTCTACAGTGGTCCCTATTGGTATCAGTAACAACGAGTTTGAGTCAGATGAATGATGGAACATTGCTTATGAATAGATTTATATGAAGGAGAAATTAATTATCCCACTTTTTGGTTTGTGTTTTATTTTTAAATATTAATTTAGTGTTAACATGATGATAATATGTTATTAGAAAGACTTTGATGTAGTTTGGAGTTCTTGGTATTTTTTGAAAATAATATAGAGTTTCAATGTATGTTTTGTAGATGTGTTTAAGGTATAATGATTTATAATAACGTTTGGAAGTATAAATGTTAATTCTAATGGATTACTATAGATCTAATAACATTATAGAAATTGAGTGTTTTTAGATATTTTCAAGATATAATTTACATGGAAAATTATATATGTGGAAAACATATTTATGAGCTGAAAATTGAGTTCTCATTTGTATATGGTGGATTGTGGTTAAGTTGTATGTTGTTATCTAGAAAAGGATATTTAGTCTTTCCAAATTATGTTTATTGATGTGGAGAAACATCATATGTCTTCAATGCTACTGAATAGGATTGATTTCATAATACTTTGTATTATTATAACTGACAAATGGACAACTATTTACAACCTCAACTATCCAAGTACTATAAACACCATTGTTAACCAACCAAGCTTAAATTTAGAATCTAGATAACAACATAATAGATGATACATAACACCTATAATGAACTGTGCATATATGAGGTGCACAGGGTGGATTGAAGAAAATGATATACAACATTGGAAGGTATCAAAAATTATATCATGTTACAAGGCTAGTAGATTTCAACAGTAGAGGAATGATGCATTAATTAGTATTACATTTCACTTTCCTAGGTTGACATCTAATGTGGGAAAACATTACTGTTACATTGTTAATGTTTTAAGCCTAAAAATTGTTTGGGTAGAAATTGATTCCATATATTTATTGTTTTTTACTTATGTGAATAAATACACATAGACCATGCAATATTTAAGCCATGTTTTACCATTCATTTATATGGATAACCTGAGATGTTTAACTTCATTTCATTTTAGTGTTATCGAAAAACCACAACAAATATATGCATGTTGAATGATGAAATGGCTAATTTAATTTGATGAAACGGAATGAGTTGTTTCCTGGTCGGTGTATTTTGGGTACAAATTATATAAAAATCATCATAAGGGTCTCTAAATTCATGCATAATTGGTAATATTCAAATTATAATCTATATCAATGTAATTTTCTATTGTTATAATGTTTATCATTCGGTTACATAAGGGAAGTTTGTGAAATATAGTTTTTTATAATGGTATGTCATATAAGTGAGTATGATTTGTAAAAGAACTGTAGAATTTATGTAATGAAAATTAGTTTTTTGTAAAGGTAATTCCTCCTTAAACTGGAGGATAAAATTTAGTAGAAAAATAGTGGGAATTGTGTTTTCAAAATTGGAATGAAATGGTGAACACATAATTGTGATGATTGTATTCAGATTAAAAATTACATATGAGAAATGATGAAGATTTTAACCTTTAAATTTTTATGATTTTTTTCTTTTTTTATAAATTAAATTTCATTGAATGGTTTTATTACACACCACACCGAGTTGTCGTTTTTTACACTAAAGATCGAGTCTCATCGAACAACAAAATATTGTTAACATTATTTTTTAATATATTTCCAAACTATTAGAATGGTAGGTTTGAATATGATAAATTAACTTATTAAAATATATAGTTCGTGCACATTTTTTATCTAATGATTATAAATAAAATTATAATTATTTAAAATAAAAAAAAAGTATTCAAAAACTATACATAATTTCTAATGGATGGTTTAGTCTTACCTTGAACACATGATTTAAAAATAATTTTTAGAAATTAAAGAAAATTATTTGAAAAAATAAACATCAATGTTTAAATGAAAATTTCAAATTTTGATTTGGGTGAATTTTTTGGGATTTTTATGAAATATTTCATTTTTCGATGAATAGTGAAAATACTAAATTTTAATTGAAAACATACTTTTCGCATAATATATTAGTAATGTTAAATTATATTTTGAATTACATTTAAATAGAAAATATTTCAATTATATATCAATGAAACAAATTTTGGTTATTGGAATCAATTTCATATTGAACTGTGATACAAATAAATTGTAAAGTTTTGAACATTTTCCCTTTAAAACCCCACATTCTCATCGCATCTATGGGGTTAATGTTATATAATAATTTTCAACATGTGTGATTGAAAATTGGAAAATTGGATTATGTAAAAATTGATTAACGAGGGTTAAACTAACAAGATAAGGGATAAAAATATTCAAAACCATATCCTACATGCATTGGATGGTCATATTTCAACTTTATATGTTATTGTCTTGATAATGGTCCATCATTAGTTCCCTGTGATATGAAAAAATGTTGTTGCAATTTTTTATTTCCAAAATTTACAAGTTCACACTCACCTCACTTGTAAAATGCCACCCTCCCCTTGTTCCTCACATCTCCATACCAATTTATCTCAAACAAACCCAAACCAAATTACTTCCCAAAGACCCCCATCTCACCGGAAAAAGCCTTAATTTAAAGGAAAATATAACCAAGGAAGGATTTTAGTTAAAACCTAATGAGGAAACCTAAAAAAAAGGTAACATTCAACAATGAGAGTTTTTTTATTTCATCGTACACATAAATTAACTAATATTATAATATGTTAATATAATAACCTCGTTATCATATAATTATTTTGATGTTTTTATGTTAGGGTAGTGGCCTATAACCTTCTCAAATTTGATCAAATGGGTTACAAAATCATCGTTTGTGCGTACACATGACTAGTTTTTCGCAAAACAATGTCATTAATTTTTACATTACAACCTATAATAGTTGTAAATAATGATTTATATATTATATATAATATTTATTTTAATTTAATAATTTTTTATTTATTTTATCACACATACGTTCATGATTTCCATTTTTGAGGAATATGATAACAATACTCATGTGTACGGTAGATTATCGCCTTGTGAGATGATGTGATTCATTGACACATAACATGGAACATATTATGAATGCATTTACTAAACACATTTAATAAATATGACATAAAAATTATTTTTTAATTAAAATTTATATCATTTACATTTAATTCATTAAATATCATAACAAAATGGGAACAATGCTCATGTGTACGTACATCACACCATAAATGAAGAAACATTTATTTCCTGAAATAAGACATTAACATAGAAATGTAAATAAACATGTAATCTAATGTGCTAAAAAATAAATATATGGTATGATAAATATAAATATATATTTTAAATAGATTTATAATAAGCATATAATTATTACACAAGAGGTTTGAATGGGTGATATGAAATTCAAGACATAAGGTAATTGATTTTTGTCTCAATTTTACTTCTTTAAGACAAATGTTCTGTTATACACATATCCTCTTTTAATAGGTGTATATATATATATATATATATATCTTATTTTACATTTAATATCATTAATTTATTGATCCTACTTATATTTTATGTTTCAATTTATGTTATTAATTCATGGGGTTTATGATTCAAAGCTACCAAAGTGGTAAAGAGTTTTGATAAAATCCCATTGCTTATAGGAATGTTTATGATTATGTTACACAAGATAATATATTATTATCCATATATCATGAAATCATGCATTTATTGATCATATGGTTATTCATGATATTTTAATATAATAGTACTATTTTACACTTTTTTCTACTAAAAATAATTTTGAAAATGTTTTTTAGAAAATGCAACATTATTTATCTCTTTGGTCGGAAATCAATTTTAATCAAAAATTTTTCGAAAAATGTTTTCAATTTTTTTCATTCTCCCATTGATTGATTAAGTACTTTTTTAACCCATTATTAATTTTTGATAAAAATATAATGGAATATTTATGTGGTTTTCCAAACAATTAGCATTTATATTTTACTTAAAATGTGAATGAAATCTTCATTTTAATGTGTAAAACATGAACATAATTTTATAGCTTCTTGAACAATAATTTATTTGAAAATTTCAGTATAATTTTGAACATTTATTATCAATTATTAATATTTTAGAAATGTTTTATGTTTTAAAAAATATTTTTTTGAATTGTAAAGGATTGTTTCCATAAGAAATGTTTTAAATGACAATTCAAAATAATTTCCCATCTGAGATGTCATCTGCTGATGTTACCTATGCTTTAATGTGGATATTATCAAAGGACATAAATATTATTATTTATTTTAATGGTTTATGATTATAATGGATTTATGTTTATGAAACCTACCCCTCTTCCACAATTTGTACAATGATAAAATTATAATGAATCAAACATGTTTTTATAAGGGTTATACTATGAATAAATGGTGATATGAATATGAAGCCTGGCTATTTTCTACATGTTATGATATAATGTAATGTTAATGAAACCCAATTCGTGTCATGGGTTATGAAATGTTGAATTTTTTAAAATCTTCTGGCAAGAATAAAGTTTTATTACATTATTATACAGGCGGGACTAATATCTCCCTAAAATACATGGGGTAACAATTTATTTCTCATGGGGACGATAGGATTGGAATGAAGAGTGAACCCAATTCGGTAAGGGACTAAATCTGCTATAATGGTGTTGGGAGTGAATCACGAATACTATTAAGTTTTTGGGTTGAACCCATTCAAGTATGATATACTTGGAAATTAACCTTTTCTAATATAGAAATTATTTTCTATGCCTATGTGTATGTCATGAATTCAATGTCTTTTGTCAATGGAATGCTCTCATGGATTGTGTTATTTGATTTTATTATGTTTCATATCTTATGAATTTCCAATATTTATTCCATGATATATTCTTATGATCTTTTACATGCATGATATGGTTTTCAATTGTTAGGCTTATGTTCTTCAAATTGCATGTTCGTGTTATGCATATCTATCTCTCATATTTAACCTCTATGAGCATCTGAGCTCACCCTTTCATATGTTTCCCTTACCAACGTTATGAAGAAATTATTTATGTATGATATGTCTAAAAAGGGTTCTAGTTATGAATAGCTTATTGGGATACTATGTAGCTCACTTATAAACATATGGCTATGATTTAATGTTTCCAAAGAAATAAAACAATTAAGGTCCCTAAAATTTAATTTGTGTAATGTAATGAAAATTCATAAAT
This sequence comes from Viscum album, assembly GCA_963277665.1. NCBI lineage: Eukaryota > Viridiplantae > Streptophyta > Magnoliopsida > Santalales > Viscaceae > Viscum > Viscum album. Next base: position 72,715,654 of record OY728163.1, on the reverse strand, counting down.
ATATGATTTAATATCAATGTATGATAAGTCTTGGTCACTAAAAATGGTTTCATAGGATATGTTTTGTTTTTCTTTGGAAACTATGAAGATAAAACCTTAGTGAGATCCATAAGGACATGTATAAGGATAAGGCTTATGATGAGTCAAAGAATAGAAAAACGACCAATATTTTTTGTAATGGATTGAGAGAGTGGTCTCTAGAAAATTACACCTATATAAGGATACTACTAGTGGATGTTTATTAGTAATATAGGTAACTAGGTGTTATAACACTGAAAAGGGAATATTGAACCAGAATCGATCATCATCTAGTGCATCATAATATGCCTTAGAACACATATAGTTTTACACTCCTAGAGGATATTGATTCAAAATTCAAAAACACTTTAAAAATCGACAAGAATTATTTGAATAGTTGATGACTATGAATGGTCAGGGATAAACCTAAGATTTCATAGTTTAAAAAAGTTGGTGTCATGATTTAGACATCCTATAAGTAATTTTTCTTACTTATATGGTTCCTCATTATGATTATTTTTTCTTACAGTATACGGTTTGGTTTCAGTCAATGGTTCTAACTCAAAGGAACCATGTTAATGTTAAGTTCTATCGATAATGCAATGATTTACCTCTTGATCATCCAAACATTATGATAGTTGGATTAAAAATATCATTGATATGCTCAAATTACTTTATAATGATATGAATCATTATTTACATCCAATCCAAAAAATCAAGGAACAATATTTTGTTAATTTCTTCATAAGTAAGATCCCTCCTTCCTTTAGTTGAACTGCTAATCCACTAGTTTCAAAGTCATTAATTATTACCATTGAAAGGTTATTTTCCAATATCCAATTTTGACAACATGAAAAATTCATTTTGGTGTTGTACTATTTCTAAGGTTATGTAGATCAATGGATAAAGCTTATCAATAATATAAGGAAGCAAGATGAATTTGATTCCATTGATTGGGATGAGTTTAACAACATATTTTTCAATAAGTACATTCTGCATATTCTCTGTACAAATATGGATAAGGATTTAATAGATCTAAATAAAAATGTTGATGAATAATTTGGTTTCAATAAGGGTAATTTTGAAATAATTTCATGGCATTCTTCTGGTATTATCATCCATCATGATGCTAAGATTGATCGATTCTTCACTGGTATAAAACCAAGAATATAAAGGGAATTCTCCATAAGAGACATTAGTAGTTATGAATATATTTTTAGAAGTGAAATAATGTCGAAATGGAGGAAAAGAAATTTATGAATATCAGAGTTTTGGAAAGAAAATGAATATGGAGTTCAAAGGAATATATAAAAACCATAGAGAGAAAAGGATGAAAATTCTTTTTGGCGTAATGTCCGGGAAGAGAAATATATAGAGGAACTTTTCATAAGGGGACTATTAAATGTTTTATGTGTGGAAGGAAATGTCATATAGAAATTGATTTCATAAGTGATGGGAATAAGTTATCTAATGATGTGAATATACAAAAATAAATACAGAATGCACCACCCACGCTCAAGTGTTTTATATGCATGGAGTATTAAATCAATGAAAATTAGTGCAAAAACATGAATGTTTTTTAAGATGATCAATGTTTGAAACTATTATAACTAAGAATTTTCATATCAAAACATGGAGGGTATTTTATATTTTTTTTCAATCCACAATAGGGTTGATCAAGGAGTTTCAAGATAAGAGATTTTATGGTGTAGATGGTTTCTGTGTTGAATATGGCGTCATTTCCTAGTGTTTCCCCGAATTTTTGAGATCAAAATCATGAAAAAAGGATAAATATTCATAGAAGGTGTATTTACATTATTCAATATTTTAAAATATGATAATGGTATGATTCTCACAATGAATATGTCTTTTGAAGACTGTGTTCTGTGAATTTTGGGTTTTCCAAAAGGTGTGAAGCATCACGAACACGCAATGGAAATACAGAATTCTCATGACTGTGAGAAGTTTCGTGAATGTTAGATAGATGGATGTTAAATCTATGAAACTACAAGAAGGTTTGATAATGGGAAAAAATTCAAAAAAATATTATTGAATGAAGGATACTCATGAAAAGGACATGGGAGTTTTGTGAAATGGATTATAGGAACATGGGATCTACGTGAAAGGAAAAGTCTATAAACAAGCATGCACCCTTCATTTGAAATCATGATGAAAATTTAAGAAAAGTATGAATCAATAAAAAAATTTAAAGGACATGGGATGCAAGAATTATGAAGTTTATACGAGCTTATGAATCATGAAAATACTAGTGATGTATTGACTAATGCTAATGCTTTTTAGAAAATGGTGTTTCATTAAAACTGTGAGTTATGTTAAGACATAATGTTCCACAAAGGCTACAAGCTTTATAAAGAATATTACATTCATGAAGGTTGATATATTTGGAATGGTTTTTTAGTTCAAAAATTCTGATAAATCTTTGAAACATAATGGTCTTCATACAAGGTTTCACATATTTTTGAATTGTAGTGTTGAACATATGGTTTAGGTGTACATTGATTTCAAGTACATAATATTAGAATAATGGTGCAAGAAATGTCTCATTCATACTATGGAAGAAGACTTAAATTATTAATCTAATAATGAATCATTCAAGTTATTAAACAATTTAAGACTTCACCCAAGGCAACAAGTAAGGGAGAGTCGATGGATGTGTTCTTAGGGAGGTAGTGTGCTTTTCTTAAAATTCAAATAAAATAAGTGTAATGATTACAGATTGATTGTGTATGAATTTTTTACACATTAAATAGTGAATATTTGTATATTTAGGTACAACTGACATACTATTGTATTATTCTTTTTGGACTATGCCTTAGTACTGAACCAGGTAAAACAATTGTATTGTCTCTCTAAATGTCAACTTTTAAATACTATATGATTACATCAGACCAGTGTACCATGTTTGTACCAATGTGAGAACAAGGTCCACCAAATTAAAATAATATGTTGAGACCATGATTAATCCCACCCCTCTTAGGGGGTTCTGGGTCCTATATTAACCTCGTTAGCCTGGGGATAAGGGAAATCTAAAGCGATCATTGTTTCTGATGTGGGTTGTGACAATGATGTGGTGAAAGCTACACTTACCAACTACTCTGGAATTGATAATGTCTTATTTAACTATGGATCTACCCATTCATTCATATATGAATAATTTTTTATGGGTTTCAAAATTCCAACAAAATAATTAGATGTAGAATTATCAGTAAAAACCCCAAATGGTATGATGATTGTAAATCAAGAAAATGTTTCATCTCCAGTTGAAATTTGGGGGAATGTAATTCCTAGAAACTTTATCATTCATTCATTGGTGTAAATTGATGTTGTATTAGGCATGAACTGTCTTTGAATATATAAATACCACATAGATTTTCATGTTAGTTACATGATATTAGATATTCAAAACATTCATATGATCTTCTATAAATGTGAAAATAAGTAAAACCATATGATGAATATCACATCCATTGTATGGGTCTTAACGGCAATTCAGAAGTGGTTTCTATCTCAAATAGTTGGTGAGAATATTGAAATTTATTATATTTTAATCCTATGATTATTTTTAAATTCTTTCCATAAGTTTTTCCTGTTATTCATCCAAAACATGAATTTTAGTTCTCAATATGACTCATACCAAGTTACACTCCAATTTAAAATACTCCCTATAGAACGACCCTGATTGAGTTGTGGGAATCAATGAAGAAACTCTAGGAGAACCATGATAAAGGATTTATTTTTCCATGTGTGTATCCTTGGGGTGGACCTATTCTTTTGTTAAAAATAAATATGGATTGATTTAACATTACATTGATTATGATTTGTTGAATAAAATCATGATCAATAAAAATTATCCCCTACCCTATATTGATGAACAATTCGATTTGATATGTGGAGCTCAAAACTTTTATAAGATCGAGCTTCATTAAAGATATCATCAATTGAGGGTCATGAAGTATTGTTTAACTAATTATGCATTCTTCACAAGTTATTAACTCTATAAATATATAGAAATATCATTTATTATTTCTAATTACCTCATTCTCTCCATGGATTTAATGAATAGAGTTTTTATAGATTGCCTTGATCTATTTTGGTAGTCTTTATAAATTATATTATTATCATTTCACTGTGAATGTAAGATATTGAAGACCACTTTATAATTATACTAAAGACACTACGGAAGGATAAAACATATGAAAATTTTTCAATGTGTGAATTTAGCCTCCAAATGGTTTCCTTTTTGGGATATATAATTTTAAGAGTGGGTATATGAGTAGGTCCATCGTATAAAATGCATTATAAATATTAGAATAGACCAAACACAATGACTAACATCCATACATTTCTTGGTTATTTGGGATATTACTAATGGTTTTTAAATAATTATCACAACTATCTATTCCAATTACCATTTTAACTCGAAAGGGTTCCATGATACTTTGTATATATGAATGTTAGGAAATTTTCCATGAACAAAAGATAATATTTTCCATATCAACTTTTCTTACATTACCCATTGTAGAGAGGGGTCTAAAATATATAGTGATGAATAAAATAATGGATTGGTATGTTTTCTTATGCATAATGTCATGGTTATAGCTAATGCCTCATTGCCATTGAAGAATCTTGATTAAAATTGACCAACTATTGATTTGGAGTTAGCTCTGGTAATTTTTTCATTTATGATTTGGGGGAAATATCTTTATAGAGAAAATTTTGATATACATACTAATAAAAAATTAACATATATATTCATGTAGAAGGACTCCAATATAAAAAAAAGAATATAATTAGTGCTGATTATATATTATGACTCCTCAATACAATACAATCAAGGGAAAAAGCAAGGTGGATGATGATTTGGGTAAAAAGTATCTTGTTATCTTATCCACGATGAGGATAAAAAACATCAAATATTTATAGATTTCCAAAGGATTAATATGGAAATCATCAACGAGGGAGGAATATTATATTTATCAATTGAATTTTTAACCATCTTTCCAAGTGAGGATGAAGGAGGTGTAAAAGAATTATATAAAGATGAAAAAAAGCTATGAACTGTTCCTTTTTTAACATTAGTCATGATAGAATTATAATGTTCAAGAAGAAATTTTGTGTCCATACATACCAACCTTGAAGAATGAGTTGTTAGATGAATCTCACAGTTATTCATTCTCTATTCACTATGGAAGTATTGATATGTATAGACATTTGAAAAAAAAAACTACTTCTGGTGGGATGAAATGAAGAGACATATCAATGTGTTTTATCTCAGTTCTTGGTATGTCAATAAGATAAGGATGAAATAAAAAATTATTAGGGAATGTTACATACATTACACATACTAGAATTTGAATGGGAAAAATCACCATAGATTTTGACATTGGGCTCCACAAAATTTCTAAACCGAATATGCTATATGGGATATAACCAATCACATTACTAATTCATCACACTACATCACTATAATAGGATACTACTCTCCATATTATCTTTCTGGGATATAAATTGAGGAAGTTGTAAGGTTTTATGGAGTACCATGTTCCATTATCTCTAATCAGGATCTGAGTTTTACCTCAATGTTTTGGCAAAGTCTTCAGTAAGATCTTAATACAGAGTTGAGTTTTAGCACTACATATCATCCCAAAATATATTGTCAGTATGAAAGAACAATTAAAACCCAAGATAATATGTTGAGATATTGTTCTTTGGATATAACCTACATATCCTTTAATTTTCTTACAATAATATATTTCACTCAGGCCTTCAGATTTATCCTTATGAATCACTCAATGGAATGTACTTTTGATCTACAATGTGATTAAATGATGTTTGTGAAAAATAATTTGGGACTTCCAATAGCTGATGAAATGGAATAGAATGTTTGAACCACTCAAAAATACATCATGGTATCTTAGATTCATTAGAAATGTTATGATGATAACCACTTATGTTTTCTAGAATTTTATATCTATGGAATTATGTATCTAATAAATTCTATATGGTAGAAGCTAAAGAGATTTGGAAAGAAGTGAACACTAAGCCCCAGGTATATCGGTCCCCTTGAAATTCTTGATCGTATCACGAAAATTTCTTATCAACTGGAACTTCCACCAAACCTCTCTTATGTTTATAATGTGTTCCTTGTATCCCTCTTAAGGAATCACATACACGACATATCACTTATAATGAACTAAGAGTTCATACCACTAAAACATGATGTATCATATGAGGAATAATCACTGGATATTTTAGATCATAAATAGAAATGTATATGAAAAAATAAAACTCTCTTGGTCAAGGTTATTTATAGAATCCTCTAGTTTGAAGAAGGTATATTGGAATTTAAGGATAACTTGTGGACAAATTACCATTATTTTTTGTATAAGAGAGACGAATTTTCATGAAAAAAATTCATTTTAAGAGGAAGAATGTAACACCCTTAGTTTTGATGAATTTTTATTTTTATTTCAAATAATAAAAATTTCATTGATATCTTTGAATACACATCACACTAAATCAGCTTGCGGTACACACAGGACTGGGTTTTACCAAACAATGACATACTAGTTACATTATTATTTAACATATCACTCATTAGTGTGAATGATGGGTATTAATGTTACTAACTATATTATAAAAATATATGTTTTACAATTATTGTTTAGTTAGAGAATATAAATAATAATAAAATCATTTAAATGAAGAATATGAAATTTTCTTTTTCTAAAATGAGGTTTAGTCGGGATTTGTGCACATAATTTAAAAAAAACATTAATTATATTTATTTTAAAAAAGAAAATTACTTTTTAAAATAATCAAATGAAAATTACATTAGGGTGAATTTTCTTCTAAAATATTTCATTTTATGATGAATTGTAAGAAATACTTATATTTTATGAAAAACAACATTTTTTTAAATTATTTATAGTGTTATATTATATTTTTACTTCATTTTAATGTAAAATTAGTATATTTTTATGTCAATTAATCCAATTTAGTTCATTGGTATCATTTTCGTGATGAATTTTAATATTAAAACTTTGTAAACATTTGAGAATTTTCTCTTCCAAAACCACCTTTCTCATCGTGTTTATGAGATTAATTTTTTATTAAATTTTAAAAATTCTGTAAACATAATTTTTAAATATATATAGAATAATTTTAATAATAAAATGTTATATTATTAAATAATGTGAAATTAATTTTTTAACAAAAATGATTAGTAAAATAAGTAAAAAAATATTTACCACGATTAAGGTATAAAAGATTTTACCTCGGGGGTTAATCTAAAATGATAAGGGTAAACAATTACCTACAACTTATACAAATCATATTTTATGTCCATATATATAATTTGAATCATTTATTATCATTAATGTTTCATTATAGGATTCTTTTTACTTGAAAAAAACATTGGTGTAATTCTTTCTCTGAAAATATTACAAGTGTGCCACTCAATTAACTTATCAAATGCCACCCCCTCTCCTATATTCATCACATATTGAATCTATTTTGTTTCAACCAATAAATACAAAAATAACATCTCATACTCCCTCCTATAATCTTATATGACATATTTTGGACTACAATCCAACCAAGGAAGGCTTTTATAGAAAACTGAAGGAGGATACCCGAAGGAGAGGTAACATTCAATAATAATCATTTTTGATTAATTTATTCCAACCCCTGTATAAATTAATATTAGATAATGATTAAATAATAAAATCATTATATTTCATAAAAGAATATTCTATTATGTTAATTTCAAGACCTAAAACCATCTCCACTTCAATAAAATATGTCACGAAATCATCCTTCGAACGTACAACGGACTACTGCCTCGTGAACTGATGTCATTCATTTTTTCCTTACCACCTATCATGGTAGGAAATAATGATTTATTTATTGTTTATTTATTATATTTATGATATTATTTTCTTACTATAATTATTGTATCATAAATACAATCATTCTTTCCATTTAATGGGAATTGGATAATGTCACTCATGTGTATGGAGGACTATCGTCTCGCGAAGCGATGTGTTTCATTCCAGATTTATAATGAATTCATTAAGGATAGGTTTAATAATAATAGTTTATATATATGAAATAAAAAAATAAATGATAATATATATTATTATATTTTATTTCATTCAATCTGACATGGAAGTGGAAACAACGTTCATGCGTATGTATAGCCTACCGTCTCCATGAATAGTGCATTTCATTTTTTATGTCTAAATAATATGGATTGATATAAATATATATATAATGAATATATATGATATTTATATAATGTTTAACATTCTCAAGATTATTAAACCATGATAAGATTATTAGGTCCAAAATAAAAATAAATCGAAACATATAGGAAAAAAGAAGTTGTTGCCAGAAACATGAATTTAACATCGAATTATTAATAAACATGTAATAAAAGGTCATAATAAAATCATATATGGTATGATATGTATAAATATTCTTCTGTAATATATGTGTAATTAACTTATGTTTTTTATATGTGAGGTTTGAATGTGTGTGAAAAAATAAAGACTTAAGGTAAGGGATTTTGTCTCAATCTTCCTTCTTTGAGACATATGTGTTGTTAGGAACCTATCATATTTTACAAGGATTATATAAAACCAAATAGAAATTAAATATAATGAATTTATTTAAACTCATTATATTCTATGTTTAAATTTATTTTTTTCCTTGATGGGGCTTATGATTCAAAGTTACCAAAAGTTTAAAACTTTTATGATACAATCCCATTGTATATCAATTTTGTTTATGATTATTCTTTGGATGAAAAACTATTATGATAAATCTTTCATGAAACTATTATATTTTATTATATTCTATTTATTCATTATATAGTAATGTTATACAACCAGTTTACACTGTTTGGTAGTTAAAATAATTTCGAAAATGTTTTAATAATATTTGACAAGATTTCTCTCTTTGATAAGAAAATTGTTTTCTTAAAAAACCATGCTTCCTAAAAATATTTTCAAATTTTTTTTGTTATTATATATTTGACTTTTTAATGAAATTTTTACACATGTTTTAAATATTAACTTTTTTAAAGTGATCTTTATAGTTTTTTCAAACAATTTTCATTTGGATTTTACAGAAAATGTGATATGAATATTCATTTAAATGTGTACGGCATGAAGATAATTTTCAAACATCATGTCCTACCATTAATTATAAGAACACATTATATGTTTCAAGTTAACTTTATAAGAAAAATATATTAAAAAAGTTCATGTTTTGAAATATTTTTCTTCCAATATAAAATTATATTTTCCTCATGAAATGTTTTAAATGATCAATCCAAATCAATTCCCATCTATGATGTCATCTGTTGATGTAACCTATAAATTATTATGGAGATCATCATTGGATAACATTCTTATTCTTTTTAGAAATGGTTTATGTAAATGATAGATTGATGATTATGATACCCATTTCTCTTGAACGGGATGTACGATGTTAATATTTTTATGAATCCTCTTTCATTATCGATAGGTTATGCTATGATGATATAATTAAATGATGATGAAACCTATATCTTTTATATAGGTTATGATATGACTTATTTCTTATGAAACTCATATCATTTCATCGGTTATGATATGATGAATGTTTTATGATTACGTGGAACTCATAAATATAGTATTCATTAGGAGAAAAGTGGGACCAAAATCCCCCTCTAATTTATTATGTAGAGATTTGTATCTCATGGGATATAGAGAAATGGAATGAGGAGTGAACTCAGTTAGTAAGGGAGTTTGACTGCTATGATGATCTTGGACGTGAACCTTGACTACTATGATTGTTTGGTGAGTAAACCCATTCCACTATGATAGTATAGATAGCGATCCGTTGATAATATAGAAATTATTTTCTATACTTATATGTATTTCAAAAAGTCTATGTATTATGCCAATGCAATTTTCTCATGGATCTTGTTCTTTGACATACTTATGATTAATTTTTGAAAAAATTTAATCTCTATTGCATGATCAAGGTTTATAATCATTGATATACGGGGTATGGTCTTCAAATGTTATTCTCATGTTCTCATACTCTTATATTCATATTATGATTATATATATACATTTTTACCCTTACTTAGAATATGAGATGACCCTTTTTTATGTTTCCTTTCCTTAGATTATAATAAAATGTATTATTTATGATAATTATAATCATAATTAATGTTATGAAGAAAGTAGTGGGAGGTGATGTAGCTCACTTATGGACCTGAGTTTTTGTTTCCAAGTTTCCAAGGTCACTAATCTATTACAATAATTCGGTGTGCATTTGGGAAATTTAATAAACATTCCAAAAAATGATGGAATATCTATGTATGATATGCCTGGGTGTCTATAGGATTTCACCTCACCCTAGTTCTAGGTGTGGTGGGATAAAGGGAACAAGTAAGATACTTATTATGTTTGTGTTTATATGTCAATGGCTAAGTTGAACATTTTTTATTGAAGAACCAGGGTTATTTTAATTCAACAAGATGGTCTATGTGTGCTTCTGATCATTATATGTCTTATGTAATTGATTGTATGTTTATAAATACATATGAATAGATTAAGATAAAAACTAAACACATAAAAGTCATATATCTTAATTCTTTGATTTATGTCATTATTTAGGAAACATATGAAGAAAGATAATCATTGACCACAACTATTAATGTATAAAAGCATATAATAAAGAATATATTATTACATTAATATTTCATAGATAATTCGGATTTAGGGAAGTAATGTTTTTTTGAAACAAATGTAAATAATTTAAAAATACTGAGTATTTTTGGGAGTCCAAAGAAGAATTGGGGTTGAATATATTAGATTTTAGAAGTCATTAAAATCAAAATTTTATGGGAATTCAAATGTTGATTATATTAATCTCAAATAATGAATCATTATATGAGGATAATGATAATGTAGAAGGGGTTAAAATGCGTACTATTTAATATTATGTAAGTTGAGAATAATGTTGAAGAGTTCTAATACATAACCAGTTACATACATATTGTATAAGAGTGATAGAGAAAACTAGTTTTTACTCCCTTACAAACTAAAATAATAAAGATTATGGAGAGAGTAATATGATCCTGTTCAAAAACATTCATGTCCAGGTCAAAGTATTTTTGAATTTCAGACTAAAAAATCCTACTGTAGAAGTTTGAATATCTTAAGTCATCCCACTTGACTGTGGCATGTAAGGAAGGAATATCACACATTCCATATCATGGAGGGACATGATCTTTTATTATTGATATATTTCTATGTGTTCCAAGATATTTCTTGTATTATAATGAGAAATATAATGTTCTTTATGTAAAAAGTTTGTTTCTGTGTTTGTATGCGTCTAAAGGACTCACCATTGCAAAAGTTTCTTATGATAATAAATAATAATCTAATCATGTGAGATAATAACAACGATGTACTAAGGATGTAGTCTTCTTTATTAGTGGATAACCTCATTAAAAACATTGGTGTAGAGTTATTTTCTTATCATTCATTCATAAAATCTAATGAAGAAAAACTCTAAAATAAAAAAGAAGGATATGTTCTAAATATTAGTGAGGATGTAAACAATAGATAATGTTTTAATTTCCAAAATTTCACTCCAAACAAATTCACCCCCAATATCAGGGATGTTATATCCCAACATGAACCAAAAAAACAATAACCTTTGAATTGGAAGCCTCCCCCTTAGATTTATGATGTGATTCAACATATTATTTAAATTAATCACTATAGTCTCTCCTAATAGTAGCGAGATTTTTATTTTATTCATTATCAATAAACCCACTTTACATTAATATAATATAGTATGTTATATTCTAAAACTGAAAAAATATAGTTTTCTCATATTTCAATGTTTCTTCCTTCTTCATAAATAAAAAAGTATATATCATTTTATATGGATAATAGTTGAGTATTCTATTTATCTAAAACAATTATACCCAACTCCCATCACATACCATTTAAGATTTCCCATCTTGTCACTCAAAAACGTGTATATGAGTTTCATGGACATAAAAGATCACTTTCATATATTCTTATTTTATTTTGGTAATCCCATTTTGAAAAAACATTCAAATTACGTTATTAACTAGTTCTAAAACATTAAACTACTTATTTTATTATTTATTTCTAAAAAGAAGGGGGAAAATGTCATCTATCATTATTTCACCACCATTCCGTAATGAAATTTCATACATGAATCTTTCATTCTGAGGGATTTTTTTTTTAATCTCCACTGATGAAAACAAAATCTTCATTCCATGAACTGTTGAATTCAAACTACATTAAGTGATTTAAAAGGCACGATATTAATATAAAACAATTCAACTTATACATCATATTACGAACTTCATTGGTTTTAAATAAAAATTGTCTCCCTCCTCTACAAACTCAAATCCCTCTTCAGGACAAAATTTATTCTATTCAACAAGTAAAAATTAATTGCCTTACTATGTAGTATTTTTTTCATAATATTTACATTCTTTATTAATATAAACATTTAATTTACCATATTATATTCTTTTCATGTTACCCATTTTATAATGTAATCAATATGGGTACATATTCATGAAATAAATTATTTTTTTCGTTTTTAATGGATTAAACCTCTATTTAAGATAAAAATGATTCAAAAATTTAATGAACATTCATAAGATTATAAAATATTACTAATAAAAAATATAGATGCCTAAATATTTTGAAATGATTAAACAAAACATATAATATTACATAAAATTAATCATATTTGAACAAAGTAAATATTATATTGGTAGTATAAAATAAGAATTAATATTATATTTAAACATAATATACTCATACATAGAAACTTATCAAAAAATACATATTTAAGAACAATTTCTATGTACGAATAAATAATAAAATTGTGTTAGTTTAAAAAATATATAATATCAAATAAAACTTTAAAAAGGTTATATATGTGTTAATCATTAACTAAAAACCCATTAAGATTAAACTAAAAAACTGACCAAATCTCTCTTAATAAAAAAAATTAATTATAAGGAAGATGATTTGTGAAATATATAATAATTGATGTTCAATATCATCAATAATAAGAGAAATATAACATTTTATGTATGATCTATCAATAAATATTAACTAATATCGGTAATGTTGGTTTGGTATATTTTATATTATTTGATAGTTTTTATGTCATCGCAATTGAGAGGAACATATTAAAAATTAAATCCAATGTTCCAAAAAGTGTGTTTCATTTACTACACTTGATCACAAAAACATGCATCTATATTATATTCATCTATAGTTGTAGTTAATTAAATAAAGTGGTGTTTCATATTATTTTAGGAAAAAAATATATTCCTAAGAAATGACCAGTTTCATATGAATGTATTCTATTAATTATACAACATAAAAACATAGTATTAGAAAATAAAGGTAAATAAAATCCACATGCTTTAGTAACCAATAACATATTATTAAGAAATTTATTAAGAAACTTAAAATACTTTGGAAGATTTAAAATTGCATTCCTTTTGAGTATCTTTTAGTCTAACACAAAGGAAAAAAATAAAAAATATATGTGCTTTATTGGGAGTAACATATAAAAAAATTAAATTATTAAATTATATAAATTAATATATATTGGTTTACCAGATTTATCCTTATCAAGATTAATATTAGAACTCATATGAGGTTCATATTCATTAATTTTACCATGTCTAAAGTTTTTCAATAAATCATGGGTATAAGTGATATTTTTCAAAACATTAGCAAAGAAATTATAAAATACTTGAAAACCAACAAAAATTTTCAACTCACATATCATGTTCATGTAATACTCTTGTTTCATGAGTTTCAGAAATTCATTATATATCATTTGGTTTATTGAGCACAAAATCACACCATCAACATATATTTTAACTAGAAACATATTTGAACATAATGTTTTCTAGAATATAGTTGTATCTTTTTTGAAATAAATTGTTTGGAAATATAAATAACTAATTGTTTTAAACAAAGATTTAGGTTCTTGTTTAAGAATATATAAATCTTTTGTATGTTTGTTTTTTTATAAAAATTGTATTTCAGAAACCCGGAGGTCGTTCAACATAAAAAATAGCCATAAGAATATAATTTAACACCCATATGAAAAATCATGAAAATAATATATTATGTATAAGAATATTGATTTTTAATGGATTATATCATATAATTAATAGTAAATATATCCCCACAGTCAATTCCATCCTATTTATAAAAACCTTTTTCACCAATATATCTTTATGAATTGGAATTACACATCAATCAATACACTTATTTTGAATAACCTATTTATTTTATATAATAAATTATTTTGATTATCAGTGACATGAAATCAAATTTCTAAATAATTCAAAGAAAAAAAAACCTATATATGGACATCTAGAGTGGTAGAGACCAATGGAATACCCAAAAATGATATCATTAAATTTAAAGGGAAAATATCTTAAGGAAGAATAAATAATGGGGGGTTAGTGCTCATCTCATTTAGTAGATGTAATAGGAACAACCTTGTTTCCCACATTATATGTGTGTTAAAGAATTACATTTGGAGTAATAATCCTCATATATTCATTGATAAGATTATCAATAGACAATTATGGTAGATAAATTCCACACATATAGCTGAAATGTAGTGATTGGTTAGTTTCAATGACAGATAAGTAGAGATCCTTATCCATTTAAATATATAGTATGTTATAAAGTCCCTTATCTTCCACCCCTAAAGGATATTATCTTCCTTATATTACATTGTTTTCTAGGATAACTAATCTATGATCATCCCTTTTAATACGAAAATATATCATAATTCCATTATAATACGTCCCGTTCAGGTTGATTTAAACACATAAGTGTGTGTATTCTAATTGACCTAATGCCCCATGTGGATACAACAACACTATGTCTATGGATCCAAGCCATCTGGATGAATATCCCATATATTTGAATTACAAATAATACAAGACGTATCATATATAAAATAAAATGAACATAATTTCAAAAATATGATTCATTTTCCATGATAATTATTACTCAATAGTTTATGAATATCCCAAATATATCCAAAACTAGAAATACAAGTTACCTATGAAACCTTCCCTCTTTTGGAAAAAAGATCAATGATGTGAAACCAAATATCAAGTAACTGAATAGAAAAACAATATTAGGGCACATTACCTGGGTCTTTATCTAATATATTCAACTCAATGATTACCCAATACCCTTCCAAGAAGAGGTGCTATACAGATTCCATATAGAGATAAGTACAATAAGGGCACCGAGAAGTTAAGTCAACGAATTTAAATTGAGTAAAGTTATCTATGGGGATGACATAGTTGAAGGAATAATATATTAGAAATCAATATTTAGTTGGAATATATGAATCATAGATAACATCACCCTAAGAATCAACACCTTGTTGGCTATAAAAGGGAACTAGGTAAGCATTAGTGTAATATAGATTTGAGTTGGTGTCTGTGTAGAGGAATATATCTGGTTCATACATTAGATGAATAGTGTTGAAAAAAAAATCTTATGATAATTTTTTACAATTGGAAGGATTTAGTTAGGATGGAGATTCTAATCATGTAATCTCAAATAAAGATTATGAATGTGGGTGAAGAAATTCCTCTTTGCCATCCAATTGTTTTATAAACGGGACACCTCACCACTTATGATATTTCATTAAACTTTTTCATCAAGGTATCTCAGTGGACCATTAATTGAATGAAAATATGGGGAGGTAGATAGATGGGTGGGATCAATCAAATCGTGAAATCGTCAATATTTGGACCTGGAGAAACATTCCCATTACGATTCACCAATAATGATGTCCAAGAAACATTTTACATGAATTACATGTATACAATAACACATGTTTTGTAAAACAACCCCAATTCCCCTATCGAATGGTCCAAACTCCTATAACTATCCTAGTGACTCCTTCTAAAAATAGGATCTTTCAAATAACACCCAAAATCAATTTCTCTCAAAATGATTCAACTCTTATTTCATAAAAAAACAACACTCTCAACATTAATGGGTTCCTCTATGTTTATAGGATAAAGATATGATAAAAAGGTTGAAGGAATATCTAAATTCATAGTACTTATTATAGTCCCAACACCCTCATCTAAACCAATAATGACTGAATTTAAATGATTTTTTTAAGGATCAATGGTTTATAGGATGAAATATCTTGGGTTATTCAGTTTTGAAGTCTTTAGGACCTGACACTCTATGAACATTTTCTTAATTATCTACCCTTTTATAGTTTATTGGAGTATCAAGTATCAAATTATTTTTAAAAAATGAATTTTATACATATAATATTATTTTAAACTAAAGGATTTCTTTTATCAAAAGACACATGAAATGATTTTTTACCTATCCTTGATTTTTTATTGGAAAATTATACGCCAAAAAATTAGTATAACAAAAAAGAAATATTAATTTATATACCCTTATATCAAATGTAAAAATACTATCCTTATCATTTAAGAGATAAACCATATATATAAATACTTTAAAATATCCAACATTAGGGGTTCTCCTATTCCATAACTCATCATAAGTTTTCCTCAATATAGGTTTGATGACCTATTTATTTGTGCATGTCAATCTATGTTGAGATCCACATCCAAAAAATGATTAGCCAATCTATATTTAAATAACATTGTTCAAGAAAATTAAAAAAAATTATTTCTCCTTTTAATAATCCCATTTATTTAATGTGTCCCAAGGGTAAAAAATTTATGTTTTTTCTATTATTTAAACAAAATGAGTATATCTCATTACTTTAACACTATCTTAGAAGACAAATCCTCAAAAAAAATCCATTTTTTAATCTTTTCTAATGTAAAATTTTTTATATAAATTTATAAAGGCCACAAAATCATCAATTTTAAGCAATAAAAGTTAATTTAACTATATCTAGAATAATCTTTTAAAATAAAAAATAAATAATTGATAGATAGAATTTATGTTCTCACTACTATATAAAAATATTCTACTAAGAGTGAGTAACTCAATAGGGGTGAATTGAGTACCCAATAAATTGTTTTTTTAAATACATATAAAAACAAAGTCCCTAATGTTAATTTTAAACTCCCAATTAGTCAAAATAGTAGAATTATATATGTTTTATCATTCAAAAAATTTCTCAAATTATGGTTACGGTGAAAGTAGAACAATTTTTTAAATTAAATTAATATTTAAAACTAAAATACATAATCTAACCCTTTTTATAAACACCGAATAAGATTAACTATCATAGTATATTTTTATTTCACTTTTTACTGAAAGATGTAGTTTTATCTTTGAAATATAGAAAAAATAAATAAAAAACCATGGAATAAAATAGGGGCATCATTCTCAAGTTGAGACATAATCCCCTCCACTTGGAAATAACCTCCTTCCAGGAATATTATTATAAAAAATAATAATATTCATAACCTAGATCAATGTTTTTATAAGCAAAAGCACACATGTTGTCGAGGATCAAAGATACTTCCACTATTATATGTGGGAATAAAATCAATACAGGACATACATTATCTCTTCCATAGATATTAAATGTTATATATGTAAAGGAGAGTTTGAGAGAATATCGCGTATTATCTAATTCAATCACATCAGACATTGTGTATGGATAAATAGAGTATAATATCACACAACTAAAATGTAAACTGTAAAATAGA
Source organism: Viscum album (assembly GCA_963277665.1). Lineage (NCBI taxonomy): Eukaryota > Viridiplantae > Streptophyta > Magnoliopsida > Santalales > Viscaceae > Viscum > Viscum album. The sequence continues at coordinate 72,697,842 of OY728163.1, read as the reverse complement.
ATGATAAAGAGGTAGATGAAATGATTTTTAAATCATCTCAATCATGGATTAATTGACTATTCTAAGACCTTTAGTTATTCTTTTGAAAAATATTAAACATGGTTTTTAGTAATACATGGAGAAATACTATCGTAGAAGGTTTTCTCATTGAAAATAATTTGTTATTATCTTTATTTATTAGAAAATATTAGTAGTGTAACATCATCATCATGATCAAACAAAAATATATACACATATATTTCAATTTTAAATAGACATTGCAAAATAATCATCCTTCATTAAATGTTATGATGCTTGAGTTAGGGTTTCAAAACTTGTTGTTGGATATTTGAATGACTCCAATGCCATGTTAAACATGGTAGGATATCTCCACATGAAGCACATTCATCTATGATCATGGAAACTTGTCACAATCAGTTGATATGGAAAGGTTATTTAGTAGGTTCATTTCATCATGTGGTCATCTCACTTGCACATGAGTTCAGATTTCTCCGTATACGGTCACTACATTATAATGATATTATCAGTATATCACATTATGAGAATTTACATGCCCTATCATGGTATGGTGAATCGTCTTTGAGGATGGGATATTCCTTTTTACGGTATTGTGACACCTTATAGTAAGGTGGTTCCTTCTTTTATTATTTTGATTACTTCTTGAGGATAGTTTATATCATTATTATGGTAAGTTTAATCCATATTGTGGTAATTTTATTCATTCGTGCTATAAGTTATATACTTATGTATTTACAATTTTTTTTACATAAAACATGATTCTTATATAAAACATAAAGGCATTAATAAAAAGATGAAAATTATTTTGGTTCACTAAAATAAAGAGGTTTTTTAATATACCAAAAATATCCCCCCTTTTTATTATCACAAATCATTTTTTGTAAATTGAAATAAATTTAATATAGTAATAAAATATTTTATAATGATTGAAAGAAATATGAATTAACTAGGATTTAAATTATTTCTGAAGATTGGAAAAGGGTTTCCACATTTAATCGGAGTACATAATTCTCCAATGGTCATATTCATGATACAATGAATTTTATGTTAGGATTTATTAGAATCCCCCCTTGATATTATCAAAATGATAAAATATTGAATCTATAAAAAAATATTTAGAGAATACAATCAATATATCAAATGAAATAACACAACAATATTGTATAATCAAAGTAAAAAAATATCCCTATCATAAATTCTAATAAATATCCAACTAAGGATGATCTATTATTTTTTACATAAGATGGGATCCTTTTTATTAGAAGTATAATAGGGATCAAAGGTAGTGGCAGGTGTATAAGGGGAGGTAGCTTTTCCTATTATTAAGTACCTAGAAATAGGTCTAAGATACTAAAAGTCTTGGGTGGGAGTGAGACAAAAATGATTGATAGTAGAGGAAGTGGGAGGTTGAGACTTATAAATTATTGAGGGAGCTGATACAATAGTCTCAGAGGTTTACATGTAGGGTTCCATCAACTGGGTAAACTGCTTGATTGCTTGGGAACCTACTCCAAGGCCTAAAGAATATTAAATCAATTCTCCCTGATGGATTCGAAAAAAGGGTTCATTTATTTAATCTTATCAACAAGAGGGTTATGATATTGAGTCTGTTGATGAATTTTTTAATCTAAATATAGATAACTAAACATTCATATAAAGTATGAAATTGTAAAGATCATGTTGAGTTAAAATGAATTGATATGTTGATTGTTTCTATATCTTAATAATCCTATTTAGTATATTTTCATACTAAAGTGGGGGTATTTGTAGAATGATTCTAAATCCCATCATACAAAAAATATTATGTTTTGTTACATTTTTTATACAACGCTTGTAGATGATCACAAATTGATTGCATGATTTTGTCTTCATAAACTGTAGGATCAGAAAATGTAGGAGCTGGATGAGACACTACATTTATATATTTCTAGTCCAACTAGTCCTCATATTTTAAATATCATATTATAAAGAACCCATATGATCTCTTATATCGCTAATATCATTTTGTATCATTTCAATTCTAAATTTATGTTTGTAATAGAGATGATAAATAGACCTATTAATATATTCAGAAGGATAATCTCTACTAAAATTATTTAGAGAGTCCTAAAAATTACAAAATACATGTTTAAGAATCTGCAAAATATCATGTTTGAGTAAACTAGGTTATTGTTGGTGATATACACGTTGGATGGAACCGATTATCCATGATAAGAACATGATTGGTCGGTATCTAAATTCCTACCATCTACTTTAGGAGAACTCTCCATCAGAGTAGTTCTCGTATACTGATCATTAATCCTTGTAGAAATAGAATCAACATCTTTATTAGACACAAACTAATAATGTTCAATCCTCTCCTCAATATCAACATCATCCATAGAAGATCCCTCTAAATTTCTTTCAATAGAAATTGTGGAATGTCTTCCATTTCCAGGTAGACGACCTCCATAATCGTCATCATCATTTAAAGGATAATTTAGGCATTTAAAATATATAGGGGTGTGATTGACCTAATAATATGAATATATTAGAGGTTGTGTATAGATAATACCAAAAAAGGATATCCTTCTGATCTAACCTCATAAACATTAGATACAAAAAATTTATCTCACATTAGATCATCATCATATCTTCCTCATTATAATCAATGGCATCTAATTTTTATTCATTATCTTCTTATAATTTATATATAGATTCTTGTACAAATTCATCCACAACTCCTTGTTATTTAATAACATATTCTTCCTATTATTTTAAAATATAAGAAATTACATTAGTGGAATATTCATCAATTTCACCTAGTTTAAGAAATAGATCTACATGATCCGTTATTTTAATTATATACTTTACTAGGTTAAATTTCTCACATAATTTGTCTAGGTATGCTACCCATTGCTGTTTCTAAGGGTTCCATATGATGTTCGACATTTTACAACTCCTTTTTTGAGACAAAATCTTTTATATGAAGTTACTATATCCTCTCCCTAAGAAACTAATCCTTTCAATTCAATTAGAGTAGAAATAAATATAGGATATGGTAAAAATATAGACCTTGAAGGTCCCATACATATCTCAACTATATACTTCATAAAAACTACACTTATTAATCGGGTCACCATTCTTCATCAATAATATAAGAAAACAATCTTGATGCCTAAAAATACTAATGTCTCCTTTTCTCAGACACATAACATGCTAAATAAAAATATCTAAAAGTCTACATTCACCACTTAAATAAAAAAAGTGGTTATTCTGGGAGTTCCATTCCTAGTGAATTCTGATATATCATCCTAAAACTCTAAATTTGGATGATTGATATGATATGAACAGTTATAATCATCATACTCACCCTAGTGTGGTGTACCCAATTATTTTTCCATAAGATTTAACGAGAATTTAAAAGAAGTCACCATTAATAATTGATTCTACATTGTCTTTATTTTCTATAGGAAATGAATCAACATTCACCTAAAATTAAATAATTTGGTTTGTATTGAAGCATCTACCATTCTCCTTAAACCATTCAACCAATGATTTTTTCTTAATCACATACCAAACTTGTTATTTTATTTACTTTAACCATTGGTCATTAACTTGTTTTTTTGTAGAAGCTAGCTGACTAATAAAATTTTGGTTTTTTTCTCTACTAAAACACTTGTGATAAATTTTTTATTGTTAAATATATTCAAAGGAGGTGAATGAAATAGATATCATGATTTTGAAAAATGTTTCATCCTTAATATTCTGATTCGATACAAGAACTCTAAAGGTTAACAAATTTAGAGGTAGTATAGGTTGATTCGAGATGATCAAGTGATAGGTTTGAGATAATCATCAAGTTATATAATCTGAAGATCCTAAAGGATTGAGGAGATCTAAAGGAAAGTGCAAGTATTGATTTGGATTTAGAATAAAATTTTAAATTTAAATAATATAGGGATCAAAATAATAACAAACATAAAAGAAATCCCACCATAATTATTTCCTAAATGATTCAATGTCAAAATAGACATGGTATGTATGGTTTCCTAAGATCAATAAATATCATATGCATGGTATGTATACTAACTTAAATACACAATAGGGTTTCTAACCAAAAAACCAACTCACGAACACCCTACCGATCGTGTGAAATCAAGACAAAAAATTGATAAAATAAACATTGAAAAATGATATTAAAATATTTTTAAATTCAAATTAAAGACCAATAATGTAAAAAATGTTTTCATTCATAATTAATTTATGATATTGTTGAGTCTCATAAAATTCAAAGGATTTGTTAAAACATCATCAAGGTGCTGTTATGTACATATGAATTCTAGATTTATATCAACCTTCTGATAATAATCTCTTAGAACATGATATCTTATATCAATATTCTTTGTTCTATAATGGGATATAAGATTCATAAAAATACCAATCACAATATTTTTATCATAGTTTTTAGGGTCAAGTATAAATTGATATTCATAGTATAGTAATTAATGTTTCACCTATAGAATATATCCACAATAACTACTCGGAACAATATACTCTGCTTCAGGGGTGGATAATATGACATATTTCTTCTTCTTACTACACCATGATTAGAGAGACTTTAACAAAAAGTGATATGTTCCAAAAGTTATTTTTTTATCTTATATTTAACCACAAAATTCTACATTATAATGACTAAATAAATCGAATTTCTATCTGGTGGAGTAGAACAATCCTAAGTGGGTAGTATTTTTTAGGTATTTAAATACTTTATTTATAGGGAATAGATGCGATTCTTCTGAATTTTCCTGAAAAATAACACACATACAGACACTACACATTATTTATGGATGGCTTGTAGTAAATTATAAGATATTTCCAATCATACCAATATATGTGGTTTGATTAGTGGGTTTCCAAGATTCATCATGATCCAACATGCAGTTAATACTAAAGGGATTATCAGAACATTTACTATTGTCTAAATTAAAGCGATTTAAAAGGAATTTGGTGTAAATACATTGATTTAAATCAATTACATCATTATTTTGAAAAATCAGAAAACCAAGAAAGAATTTATTTTCTCCACTTAAATTTATTTCAAAATCACTTTGTAGCAATTTTGATAATTCCTAAAACAAATAATTTTTAGAAGATACAAAAATAATATCAGCAAAATGAATTTTATCTTTGAAAAAATACATTGAAATTATTTTTATAAATAAGGTAGGATCATATATTTCTTTAGTAAAACCAATAGAAATCATAAAAGAGATGAGTCTATCTTACTAAGCTCTAAGATATTATTTTATACAATATAAATATTTAGTTAATTTAAAAACATTATTTTGAAAATAATGATTTTTTAATCTATTATGTTGTTCATCAAAATCATCCTCAACTATATAACCATTTTAATAATTAACTATTGGAATACATTTGATATAGTTTCATATTCAAATGTATTGTATATGAAAGAAGTATTATAATAGGATTATGTATAGATATTTTTGGAAGGACTTCCTTATAATCATTGTCCTCTTCTTGACTATGACCTTGTGAAACCAATCTAGGATTATTTATTAGTAAAGTACTTGACTCATCAACTTTGTTTACAAACACACACCTAGTAAATATAGTAATAATGTTCATAGTTCTATCTACTAGTTCCAAAAATCCATTCCCATTAAATTTATTATGTTCTTCATAAATTGAAATCACTCAAAAATCATCATTAATTGCATCATTCCTGTTCACAGGTTCAATCATTGATATGCCTATTTAATGGATAACTTGATTTATAAGATAAGATCCTGTTTCTATAAAACTATAAAAGTCTCCAAATACAAAATTTAGTTGGTGGTATCTATCATTCCTAATAGTTTTTATAAAATAATGTCTATATATATGATTTTCTTCTATAGGTTTATGTTCAGGTTTAGGTTGTTCCTTAGAACTGGTTAATTTTTATACATGTTCTATAGAACTATCAAAAGGCTGGGAATTTATATTTATATTTAAAATATCATCTTTAATATTTTTTAAAGGGATCCAAAGATTATGTGGAATGGTTTTATATACTTATGTTGATGTCGCACGCATTTCTTACTTGAAATTATGGTTCATGATTGTGTTATGATAATTTATCATTCTTATGACACATATCTTTTGAAATTTTAATGTTTTCTGTTATGACTCATGATTATGATCCATTAAAGTGTGGGTATAACTATTGTTGGTTATTCTTATGATAACATACATAAATTTCTTATCTTATGCCTTCATAAAATAATAAATTGATATCATCCATTTTTAATCTTACTGGGAATTTCATATCAACCCTTTCTTATGTTTTCATTCACTATATTATGAAGAATGGTTCCAATTATGTAACTAAAGGGGAAGATCTTTGTGGGAAACATTGAAGATATTTCACCAGATTGGATGTTTTCTTTTCTATATTTCTAAAGGCACTAAACTAGTATTGTCATTGGGATTTTGTTTTTGTAATGTAATGAGTAGACATATAAAAATATGTAATTTCCATTTATAAAAACCATGAGTGGTTATAGTTGGTATCAGAGTAAAGGTTTAGTCATACATTGGAAATTAGGATGGGAAAACCATACTAATAACCCTATGTGTATTTATAGGTTAAAATCATAATGTTTTTTAAATGGCCATGAATAACCTATAATTAAACCTAAAGTGACATATATTGAAATCTTATAAGTAGTTTCCCTTAATATGTTGTTCTATCGCTATGATTATTGTTTCTCATACTGTGATTTATGGTTTTAGTCAATGTATAGAACCCAAATTAATCCCCTTAATAATGAATAATGATGGTAATTTAATAGTTTTACTCTAAATAAAACAAATTTTATGGGAACAGGAACTAAATATCATGTTATTGTTCTCACACAACATTCTCAATATATAAATCGTGGTAGAAATCCAATTAAGAAAAGCTGGGAAAAAATATCTATTGAGTCCTTCAAGAGGTAGCATCTAACTTCTTTCATTATTCTTTTGATCCACCAGTGGATGATAAATTGATCATTACCACTATAAAATAGATTTTTGGTTACCCATTTTTCAGAACATGAAAAAGTCATTTTGGTTGTATATTATTGCGAAGGTGAAGAAAATCAATGGTGTAATATTATAAAGAATATGAGGAAACATGATAAAATTGGATCCATGAAATGGGACAAGTTCCATAATATTTTTCAATAAGTTCATTCTTTTTATTCATCATATGAAAATGGGGAAAGGGTTTCTTAAGATAAATCTAGATGATAAAGAATTCATTGATAATTATGAGGAAACTTTAATAAGACTTTTAAAGTACACTTATAGTATTATCATCCAACATGAATTTAAAGATGATCAATTATTTAGTGGTTTAAAACCAAGTCTCCAAAAGGTGTTATTCATTAGAGACTATATTTTATAGTAAGGATGTTTTCGATATAAAATCGATGTATAAATTCAAATTAATGATACTCATAATTACCATACATTTGAAAAGAAAAGAAATAATGAGCCTCGCGAAAACTATAATAAACCACATGAGGAAATAATTTATAGCCATCTACATGATAGAAATATGGGAAGAAACATCAATTATTTTGTTTTAATGGAACTATGAGGTTTTTTAAATGTATAAATAGAAGACATAATGTTCAGAAATTTTGAAATGTGATTAATAATCCAGTTAATGGAATAAAAGAAAATATGATTCCAACTAACGAACCACCCACTCTTTAGTGCATTAAGTGTAAATAAAATGGTCATTATAGTAACCAAAACCCTAATATGAGGTTTAACGATGATGTTCAACATCAGTAACCAACTAAATATAGAGAAAAATGGAAATATCAGCTTCTCAATATTGGATATCTGGAGTACACCATTGATGTTATGGAATAAGTGATCTTTTTTGACATGAGATTATAAAATAATTTTATAGAAGTAATTTTAAGAAACATTTAAGTATTGTTCCACTATAATTTTCATATGTATTTTAATGTATTTGTTTAATAGTAAATGTAACCATGAAATTTGATTTAGTTGGTATGGTGATATTGGAAGGGATGGATAACCCTTAATATGTGCATGATGTTGTGATAATGAGATAATGATATTTTTTATTGTGCTTGTTTCCCTCAGACTTCGGGGTTGAACTCCTTTGATGGGAGGTTCAAACATTCCGATCGGTTTCTAACGAGTTTTTTCATAGAACCGGAAACATCCAATGGTTCCACATCTATTTGGACCTACTTTCCAAAGGTAGGTGCTCATTATTTTGTGGACTGATGAGGCTTATGAATTTTCATTGGTCGAGAGGATGGGAGGTCGGACTCATCACACCTTTCTAAGGGGAATTATTGTCTACTCTCGGACTCTATTTATAGAGTTAAGTTATGTTCATGAATACTTATTACATTACCATGTTTAAAATTAGTTTTCCTTTAGATCTGACAATCAATGATCAATACGTAGGAAATTTAGAGAATATATGTATTCGAGGTTCTTCACTAATAAATAATCATCTGTATTTGTTAGAGATTCTTAGTCAATGGTATCCTTTGATCTGTAAAAGTCTATTGGTCCTTATTATTACCATACGGGTTTTAAAGCCACTCAGTGGGGCACTTGAAGTTTATTTTCATTTAGAAGGACAAGAATTATTTCATAGTTGGGATCGAACCCACAGATGGGCTACCTACGTATCCTCTGTTTATAAAAGGAATCAGAACCCATGTAGTTCGAGTAAGGGAGTATGATTTTTATGGTTGATGGCTCAAAGAAGGATGTCATAATTACTTTTACACTCTAACCTCATGTGAGTCAAGCTCAGTGTGAGAAACAAGAAGTATTGGTAAAAATCATACAATTGATCCATGAAAGATGCAATCATAAAAAATAATGTGGGGCTTATGTATGTATGACTGCCCATATAAATGATGATTAAGATTTACATTAGAGAAGAAATCCCGGAATATTGTCTATAAAGGTATATGTGCTTCATGGAGATTTGAATATTATATCTTGGGGGTTACTCCTGAAAAGGAGGTCCAAATTAGGAGAGGACTTATGATTGGGTTTTACTCTTGAAAAGGAATCCCAGATCAATGGTAAATTAGGACAGGTTAAGAGAAATTAAGACTGGGGCTTACTCCTGAAAAGGAGGCCCAGATTAGGGGATAGGGGCTTACTCCTAAGGAGGATGCCCAGGTTAATGAGTTCTATCATCATAAAGGATGAGGTTTAATGAATGAAATCTCAATCTTTAGTGACATAAAGATGTGTAAATCACTAGATTTTGAGAGTTATTCAACATAATTCCTTTCAGATAAGGATGTCAAATCAAGAAATCATGCTATATATGGATTTGAAGAGTGTCTTGAGGACAGAATGTTGAATAGGAGATGTGGAATGAAATAAGAGGGGTGAAATGGGCAAGAAGGGAACCCATGGAGGCAGAGGCGCGCAAGTCTTGGCAGGCGCGCAAGTACTGCGTGGGCGCACCAGTACCGGTCGTGCAGGTATACCTGTTCGAAACATGGGTATTTTCATGACAGCTAACCATCATGGTAATACATGAGAGACTCTTGGTTAAAGCCTTTAGAATCCTCTTGAGGTTCTTCCAGAAGAGGGGCACACAAGTTCTATAGAAGGATTAAGGCGGCGCGCAAGTGTGGCCTTTTACCTTAACGGCTGGCCACTCAGGCACACAAGTGTTGATGAGTTTCAACACTAAGGCCTTCCTCCCCCTCTTTAGATCTTCTATTCTAGGTAAGATATTTCCTTAGAAGTGCTTCGGAAGCTTTGAGAAGAGACTAGGGTGCCGAGAGCTCAAATATGAGTTTCTGGAAAAATTCCTTTTTCAAATGGGGGGCCCAAATGGTCTATTTATAGGCTGAAGAAGACCCGAGCGGTTATCTTTTCGGGCACGCAAGTCACTTGTGCGACCATTGCGGCCCGCAAGTGTACTTGCGCGACCATCGTAGAACTTTCGCGACCTTTGTGCAACATTTTTCTTATTCCATCCTTTTCCAATTTTTTATATTTTCTTAAAAGGCTGAATCAATTTGTGCTCAGATGTTCCCCCTTTCCAATCATTAGATTCTGTGATGAAAGGAGTGTCAACAAAAGTACCCCCTCAGAGTTGGATCCAGAGGGAATAGAGGGGTTGACTTTGAGGAAATAGAAAATCAAAAGGAAATTGGGGCGCATAAGGTAGGGCGCGCAAATGATCATTGGGCGCGTAAGGCCTGGCGCATAGGGATACGACCCTTGATCATGCAGGGTATGGTGCGCAGGGTCCTGGCCGCATCTATAAATATAGGGCCTCACTTCCGTACAAGGCATATGGATTTGAAACTTTAGATCTCTCGCTGCGCAAGTTTCATTTGCCCCGCAAGTAACTCTGTTTCCCGTTGTTTATTTGATGTTGAGCTGCTATAGAGGTATCTAGACTTGCACAGTGATACTTGCGCGCCATGTTTTAGACTTGCACGCCTTAATTCCTATTACATTTTTTTGAATTCTTTCACAAATTTTATGAAAAATAAACTTACTTAAGAGTAAATTATTCGTCCTTTGTTCAGATTTAGTGGATCCCAAGGGAATTGGAACGACTAATGAACTGGCTAGCAAGTGGATTGATGACATGATGAACATTATTGGACATGATTACTATGATATCTGTGACAGCACTCTCCCATATTTGGCTATGTACTTGAAGAAATATCTTTCTAATTTCCCACAGAGCATCTACCTGCCTCTATATGGTCATGGTCATCTTGAAGGAGTCAATGTTCAAGATGCAAAGAATTATATATCTGAGATGCATCTGCACAACTACTCCTCTATTTGAGTTATGCTGTGCATTAAGAGCAACAACAATGGTGTGAACTTCCAAATTCTTCCTCCATGTCATTTCCTTGAAGATATGACAATGGAAAACCCATGGGCTGAAATGTTTTCTGCTACTAGTTGTTGGAGAGAAGACAAACATGGCATTAGAGCAATATATGAAAAGAGTACTCTCTCCAAATGGCTCTTTACTTCCGATGCTTCATTCTCAAATCCATGTATCCGTCTTCCAAGTCTCTTGGACAGAAACAGAGTCACTGTTTGATTAGTAGAGAATTTTCTCAAACCGCACTCAAGAACATTCATTTACAATTGTTCCAAGAAGAGCAGGTATCATTGCATCTCTTATGGTATCCAGTTGAATGAATGAATTCCAGGTGGCTGCTGATAAAGCTCGGGATGCCGTAAATCAAATGAAGAGTTACGTTGAAAGTCTTTTGTAATTCCTGAAAAAAAGAGATGAGACTCCAGTCTGTGGATGTCCTTCTAAGTCTTGTGCATCAATGGAAAACACTTTCACCTTCAATCATTTGTACCTACATTCTTTTTCTAGATTCTTTAGATTTTACTTAAGCCAATGTGCCTAACAAGCATAGTTTGATTTTTACTAGGATTAATGTAAATAAAACTACAAACTTTGAATCTTTTAATTGCTCAATATTACCTAAATCATACAAAATTTATGTTTATTGAGCTAGAACTTGACTTTTTTTCAGAGTTCCTTTGTCTTTTGCGAGCAGTTTAAAGTCATGCATGTTAGACATAAAGAGGATATTGTTTAAGGTGAAAATAGATTTGACCAAAATGAATTAATATTGACTCAATTCCTTGACAATTAATCTGAAAACAAAGTACCATACTCAAGTATGAGGGAAAAAATGTAAACTATGACATAAGAATATTCGAATTTGAGGAATGATATCAAAAAGAGCTAAAAGTCATTAGAATAAGTAGTTCCCAAGAATGAAGATACCATTATTTAACAAACCTGTTAGGGGGTTGAATGCAGGGCCACCTAAGGGAATTGGCTGCATATTCAAATAAATTGTATCTTTTGGCTAACAAGTCTGTTATGTGGACTGTTTATGCAAGGCCGCCTATGGGAACGTGCTGCATAGTCAGAAAAAAGAACTCTCAGAAATTTACTTTCATAGTGCTAAAAGCCAGTGAAATTTTAGGGAGATTCAAATTTTCCAATGTATAGAGTTTGCTGTATGGAAAGAGGTACTTGAATATGGAGAAGATATTTCCAAAAAAGATTATTGAATAACTGGATGGATATCACTCCTACGAAGGTTTGACCCAAATGTAGGGAAGGTGAATATAAACCATATACTTGAATAATTTCAAATCATGGAAAAAAGATATGGGACCAATATGTTATGGATGGCTGTTTTTGTGGATCCTTACATACTGTCATTTAAGAAAAATAAGGACAAAAGAGGCATTTATCCCAAGAATGAAGTTACCACTATCCGACAAACCCGTTAGGGGGTCGAATTATACAGGGCATCTTAAGGGCATTGGCTGCATAGTCAGATAATAGTATCTTTTGGCTAACAAGTCTGTTATGTAGACTATTTATGCTTGGCTGCCTATGGGCACGTGCTGCATAGTCAGGCAAACAAATTCTCAGAAGTTTGACATTTTTGTGACCTAAAAGTCATGAAAAGAGTTTATAAAGATCTAAAAATATTTATGGTTAGGATTATGCCACATAAATATGGGTATTGTTCAATGTAAACAGAGATACACAGATCAATGCTAACCATAATCATGTTGTGGCTGGGTCCTGAATTTAAATGTTGGACTTCACTACATATCCCATAAGGATGGGAATCAAGCTCATACATAGTTCTTAAATTACTGTTTATCGTCATGTGGGACAAAAGGATTAGAGATATTAGTTTAGGGTCATAGATCTTGGACCATTGTAAGAAATACACAGTGTGTGTTTTCATAGGGAATTTTCATCCAGGGAACTAAAAGTAGAATTTGGGGTTAGGCCCAAAGACTTGGGGCTGGATTAGAGGGACACTCGAACATTCCTACGTATCCCATAAGGATGGGAATCAATCCCACTTAGTTCTATAAATACCCTATGTACAAATTTGGTTCGTACATGTGAAGGGTGAAAGGGGATTTTATTACAATGATGGTTTAACCCAAGATAAAAGGTTTGGTAGTTACCATGTATGCACGTAGTCTTTGAAATGAAACATGATTAAAATATCAATGTAAATAATGGTTCCCTCCCAGGTGAGGGTATCAAAGAATATTGTAGTTTATTATCATACTGTACAAAATTTTTGTATAGTTTAACGTCGTATAGAAAGGACGAAAGTGAACCAACGTAAAGTTATTGATTCTAGGGGTGGTTTCATGAATTAACATTGTATGAGATGGAGGTGATCCAATGTCCAGAGATTGTTTTTGGGCTTGAACCATGGGAGGTTTCTTGCGTACCCAGACTGGAAGGCAAGGATCAAAGTCTGCGTAGTTCAATTAAACAATGAATTAATGATCATGTTGTTCTTGGGGACAACGACCTAAAAATATGTTGTTGGGACTTACACATGGTTAGTAGCCCAAAGAGAGTGTTATGGTTAAGGATTTACTTAAGCTCACATGAGTAATACTCGTTGTGAGAAACAATAGGTAACAACAACCTTAACGATGCATAGTTTAATGTTATGTAGAACATATAAAGGGACTATGCAGTTTAAAGTCTTGCAGTTAGGACTATTGGTGTTGAATAGTTTAATGTCATGTAGAAAGGACAAAATACATTTTAATTTCATGTAGGACATATCAAGGACATTCTGTACAGTTTAGCATCATGTAGTTAGGACGATGGAGACAATATAATTTAACGTCATGCTGGACTAAAGGGGGACTGTGCAGTTTAATGTCATGCAGTGAGGACAAAAGAGTACACCATTTAACATCACATTGGACGCATTGGGGACTTTTTCCACAGTTTAAAATCATGTTGGAAAAAAGTGCGAATAATTTAAGGTCATATGCATGGATTGTGGATGGTGTAGTTTAATATCATACTGGACAATAGTGTAGTTTAAGGTCATACAGGACCTTTGATGATTATGTAGTTTAACGTCTTTTTGGATGTAAGGTACTTCTATACAGTTTAGCGTCATGTAGTTAGGACATCATAGTTTAACGTCATTCTTGATGTAATGGACTCGCAAATAGTTTAGGTTCATATGCATGGACCGTTGATGATGCAGTTTAAGGTCATACAGGACCTAGTTGCCGTTTAAGGTCATACTGGACCATTTAGGGAACTTTTTCCCAGTTTAATGTCATGTGGGATGAAAGTAATACAAATAGTTTAAGGTCATATGTATGGACCATTGTCATCTAGTTTAACGTCATATAGCAAGTACAAAGTACATTTTAATTTCATGTAGGACATATCAAGGACTTTATTTACAGTTTAGCTTCATGTAGTTAGGATGATGGGGATTTTGTGTTTATAAAAAATACTTATTCAAAAATCTGGCATTGGTTGGAGTAGTGATGAGTTATCCATCCATTGAGATTAATGAATAAGCTCCATTGGAGTAGACCCTACGTATTGAATAAGGTCCTTCCCATTTTAGATCAATCTTGGGAGGTTTCTTTCCAGGTATCATTGGAGTTCTAAGAACTAATACCAATTCTCCCTGAGTGAATCAACGAAGATGAACTTTTTTGTTAAAAGCTCATGCTATTCGATTCTGATAGACTTCGAAGTGGTATAAAGTGAACAATCATTTCTCATATAACCGTTCCAATTCATTGAATCGCTTTTGAGATTGTTCATCTGTAGATGATTGATCACAAATGGAAACTCTGAGCGAGGGTAGTTGAACTTCAATGGGAAAGACATCTTCCATTTCATATACCAATGAATATAGAGTTGACCGAGTTGCAGTGCGGGTGGTAGTCCGATAAGCCAATATAGGATGAAAGAGTTTATCAGGCCACGACCTCTTATCTTTATCCACCATCTTTTGCAGTATATTTGAAAGAGTCTTGTTATGGTATTCTATCTGGCCGTTGTCCACTGCATGATACTGAGATAAATGGTTGGATTTGATGTTGTATTTTTGATACATCTTCTCCACCTCGGATGAACAGAAGTTGGTGCCATTGTCCGTCAATATGGTATTAGGGACACCAAATCTGGTAATGATGTTAGACTTGATGAAGCTAACAATGCATTTAGAACTGACTTCTTTGAGAGGTATTGCCTATTCCCATTTGGAAAAGAAGTCATTAGCAGTAAGAATGTACTTAAACTGCTTGGCCGTAGCTGAAGTGTAAGGTCCCACCACATCCATTCGCCATGTGGAAAATGGCCATAAGTATTTAGCTGTATGAAGCAACTCTGGAGGTTGATGAATGAAGTTGGCATGTACATGGAATGAATGAATCTTCTTTGTGAAATCGACACAATCTTGTATCATTGAAGGCCAAAAGTATCCAAGCCTTCGCATCTGATCAGACAGTCTATGTCCAGACTGGTGGGCACCACAGACTCATGCATGCACTTCTTTCATTACATCCATTGTATCTTCACCATCAATGCATCTAAAGAGAACTCCATCAAAACAACATTTGTAGAGAATTTTCTCTAGGTGATCTGGGCTATCATAAAGAGTAAAATTTACCACACGTTGCAGGATTTTTTCTTTCTCAGCTCAATCAGGTGGAAGTGTTCCATTTTGAAGGTATTCCCTGATAGGTGACATCTACACTGTAGTATGACCATAAGGTTCAGGAATGGGACTAATTTCATTAATTTCCTATGTTCTGATTCGAACATAATGTGAAATTACACGATGATGGGCAATACTGATGGTTGTCTCATCCCAATTTGTATCTTCCAGAGCTATGGCTATATTTTCCTGTGTATCAGCTTGAGAATTTTGTGATCTTGGGACATAATAAAATTTCAGTTCTAAAGGGTATTCCACCATTAACTCTCTGACGTAATCATACAAAGGGATTATTTCTTCTATTCTGATGGCATAATCCCCATTGACTTGTTTGATTACCAGGTCTGAATCACCTTTCACCTTTAAGTGATTCACTTGTTCTTGAAGTGCTTATTCCAAGCCTATAATGAGAGCTTGGTATTCTACTTCATTATTGGTACCACCTTCCCACAATAAGAGGGAATAAGGTAACACTACCTTTTCTAGAGAAATGAGCACAATTCCTAAGCCAACTTTGTGGAATTTAGGATTTTCCATTTTCCTCCCTGTTGGACTTCTGGAAGCACCATCAAAATACATTTCCCATGCCTGAGGACTTTCTTGAATAGAGGAGACTTCCTCATCAGGGAGTTCAATATCTGAAGATATGTCTTCCACTGAAGGGTGTTCAGCTAGGAAATCAGCCAGAGCTTGGCCCTTTATCGCCTTGTGAGACACATACTGAATGTCGAATTGCTGCAAAATAACTTCCCACCTTGCCAGACGTCCGGTAAGCATTGGACAACAAAGGATGAATTTAGCGGGTTATTGCGAGATACCAATTAGACCTCATGATGTTGCAGGTAGTGTCTTAACTTCTGAACTGCTAAGATTAATGCCAGGCAGCACTTCTCAATAATTGAATACTGGGTTTCTGCTTCAAGCATAGTTCGACTGAGATAGTAGAGGTTGTTCTCATTCCAAACACCATTCTTTTGAGCAAGAAAGGCACCCAATGATCGCTCTTGATCTGTCACGTCGAGGATAAGTGGTCTTCCATCAACAGGTGGCATGAGTACCGATGAACTCAAGAGGTACTTCTTGAAAATATTGAATGCTTCTTGACATTCTTCAGTCCACTGGTAAGTGACTCCCTTCTTCATCAATTTGGTGAAGGGTAAAATTTTTCCTGCTAAATTGGAGATAAAATGCCGAATATAGGCTAAGTGTCATTGAATTCCTCTTAATTATTTCATATTTTGAGGAGGTGACATACCAAGGATTGACTTGGTCTTCTCAGGATAGACTTCAATACAACGATGGAGTACAACAAAGCTGGGAAATTTTCCTGCGGTTACCCCAAAAGAACATTTTAAGGGGTTCATCTTCAAATTATGTTGTCGAAGCTTGTGGAATATGACTTCTAAATCAGCCAAGTGATTAGAACGTTGTTTGGATTTCACTTCCAAATCTTCTACATATCATTCAATAGAATTCCCTAAGAAGGGTTTGAAGATACGATGCATGGCACGCTGATAAGTTGCACCTACATTCTTTAATCCAAAGGGCATTACCCAGTAGTAAAACACACCATGAGGGGCTTTGAAGTCTGTAGATTCCTCGTCTTCTGGGGCCATTAGGATCTGATTATATCCGGAATATCCATCCATGAAGGAAAGGACTTCATAGCCAGCTGTTGCATCAATTAAAATTTCTGTAATCGGAACCGGGAAATCATCCTTAGGACAATGCCGATTAAGATCTCTAATGTCGATGAAAACTCTAATTTGTCCATTATTCTTCTTTACAGGGACAATATTATCCAACCACATGGGATATTTAACTTCTCTGATGAAGTTAGCTTTGATAAGCTTATCCACATCAGCTTCAATTTTGGAAGCATAAGTTGGGTGTGTTCTTATCACGGCTTGCTTAAATCCTCTATGTTCTTCTGGTAAACCAAAATGATGAGTAGAAATATCATGATCAAGCCTGGGAATTTCTGTATAGTTACAAGAAAATATATCTCTATTTTTCTTTGGAAAAGAAATATACATCTCTTGCTCTTCAAGAGACACGGTCGCACTGAATAAAGTGGGCGTGGATTTTCTTTTGTACCCAGATTTATTTCTCTAAGTTCATCCACAGTGGTAGAGATACCCTCTTCAAATGCTCGAGGAGCATCTCTAAGATCTTCTTCTTCTTCTTCATCATGTATTATTGCATCCGTTTCTACTTGCATAGTAGATGATAAATTAGAATTTTCATGATTAGTAGAGATGTCAATATTTTCATATCTTGAAGAAGAAGCTTCCATTTCCGACCCGATTGATGATGAAGGGTCTTATTTGGGTAATAAAGAGGAGATGATGGATTGAGAATCGACATCATTGTTCACCTCTGATGTTTCTAAAAATTCATCTGGCCTAATTGGAAATGCATCGACTTGTTGGATTTCAGCAGTTGAAATGAAGACATCGTCATTTGTGCTTTCATCACTGCTTGGTAGATTACCAATTTCTCCCATGTTGTCTAGCTCGATTGCCATAATTGACATTATGTATCATTCCATAAGAGTATTTTGATTTGGGTTTATCTTGTCAATTTGACTGATAGGCAACACATAATCTATACTAACATGTGTAAATGGATTTACTGAAATTTTCTCCAAACCATATGGAGCATTAACTTTGGTAATCTCCTTTGTTGTGGATTTCTCCCTTCCCTTCATGTGATAGAATTCTGCCTCAATGTATTGAGACTCACATGTCTTGAACGGGGCTTTATCACTATAAAATGTCCCAACTTGACCATCAAAACAATATTTGAGACATTGATGGAATGATGAAGGGATAACCGCATGTTGATGTAGCCAGGGTCTTCCAAGCATGATGTTGAAGGCTAAGTCTTGATCAATAACCATGAAATCTGAATTGGATACAAGATCTCCAAATTGTGTTCGGAGTGTAACTTCACCCATTTGTTCTTGTTCATTTTTATCATATCCTTGTAACATCATGGTAGAAGGAGATAAATCAGATTCTGTGAGGCCCAATCGACGAAGTGTACGAATGGGCATGAGGTTGACTCCTGAACCATTGTCAATGAAATTTCTTCGGACGTCTACGCCATTGACCTTGCCAGACAAGTACAATGGTCTAATATGTCCACGCACAACATCATCTTCATCTTCATCAGTAAAAGATATTATTGCATGGAATTCTACAGGATTATTCTCTATGTGATAGACTTCAGCTATAGCAATTTCAGTTTCAAACTCCTGAGGACTTGACAAATCCTAGATGAGTGCTTCCAGAAGATCTTTTGACAGATTCAGAGCATCCAGAATTGAGAACATGGCTGGTACTTGGGCCAAGTGTTTCAATATATCATACTTTTGATCCAGAGGACTGCGTTTCGGAATAGGAATATGTGGTTTAGCAGGTAAATTGGAAGCAGATGTTTTAGAAGTTGAAGCATCTTGTATCAGGATAGGAGTTTTCAATATTCATGGTTTTAGAAGATTAGACCAATTAGATCCATTTACATTCTGAGAGGAAGAAGATATAACTTTCAACTGGTCTTCCAAAATAATTGTGCTAGGACTTAATTTTCTATTGGTAGAAGAAATTTCTTGTTTTTTCTGAGCTCGCTGAAGGGCTCTACCATGAGTTTCTGTTGCGTACACAGTTCTAGTAGGGGTAGAATTGAAATAGTGGATTTTGAAAGAACCATGTCTTCCCTTGTATTCTGAGCCCCTGAAACGTCCTCTGATTCCCCTATTTGATACAAGGAATTCATTCTCATTGAAATCGAAACTGCGACTGGCATATGGATCTGTTAATTGAATAATATTAACAAGAACCAATGATTAACTCTTCTCCTGATGAAGACTCTGCCTGATTAGCCTGTTTAGGCTGTGCCGTTTGGTGGGGAGGTGCCCGTGGATTTGAAGTAAATGGCATGAAGTCTGCCAAATTCAAAGAAAACACAGGCTTTGACACATACTCATCTTCTTCTGATTCATTTTATTTCTCTGAATCAAGCCATTTCATTGAAGACTTTCCCTCTCATGAAGAGGGTTTTTCCACAACATTCATGGAAGAAGACACAATTGGTTTCTTTAATTGTGTTCACAAAATAGCATGAGTTCAATTGATTGTCTTTCTGACCATCCAATCATCATACTTCTATGCATTTTTACTTTTTACTTCTTGCTATTCGCCGTTCTCCTCTGGAACTGTAGCAGTAACACATGCTACCTGAGCTGAAGAGCCTTTCAGTTTGACTTGTCCCGAGTCGACAATCTTTTTCAGGAGGTCTTTGAAGACAAAACACTCATGGATAGGATGCCCTAACATTTGATGAAAAGGGAAATAATTGGGATGGTCTTCATATCCCTTATTTTTTGGACTCTTGGGCATTGGCAGTTGAACCAAATTGTTTTGCAAAGACGAAATGAAATAATCAGTAACTTTTTCTTTTCATAAGGAGTATGTTTTGATCTTCAGATCCTCAAATTGTTTTCATATTTGATCTCATTGATCATCTGGACGAAACGGCCTTTTTTTTTGGCACTCAGGAAGTGGAGCCCTTCGAGAAGATGAAGGTTTTGAGGTAGAAACAGGTATAGGTGCTTGTTTAAGCATAACTATAGTAGTTTTTGCATTACTCATTCTCCTTCCTAGAGTTGATGGAATTAAATGAGATTTATCCTTTTCCTGTATAAGGTAATCTTCAATCTGCTGAGCGATTTAAGTAAGGTCTCAAAACCCTCCTGTGTATTTCACAGGTATTAATGGTGTGCGTAATTCGTCACACAAATTTGCCACACAGATTGGGAAAAATTCTTCTTGAGGGAGTGCTAAGCTCAATAAATACGTTAATCCCTTCCAGCGAGCAATGAAATCAGAGACCCTTTCATTCTCCCTTTTCTTACAGTTTGTAAGATCGAAAACTGTTGTCTTTAGAAAAATTGAGCTGAACTGAAGGAGTAATTTTTGGCGAAGATCCCCTCATCTGGTAATGGACCAGGATTTCAAGCTTGTATACCATACAAAAGCCGGTCCTTGCACGGTTCGCACGAAGAATTTGAGTTTCACTACTTATTGCTGCTCTGGAGATCCCATCATAGGATCACAACAAGACACGTAATGCGTCAAATGCTATTCGAGGTCGCCTGATACATTGAAAATAGGGAATACAGGGTTCCCAAAACTGGATGGAGGAGAGATTGAATCTAAATATTCAGGGTAAATTTTCATTTGTAGTTGAACTTGCGCACGTTTCCCTTCCATGGTTTCTAACCGAGCTGTTAATGACTCAATAGTGGTTATTAACTTTTTAGAAACACCTGATAGAACTTGGACTTGGGTAGGTATAATGACTGGAGCATGGACAGATGTGGTGGTTGGTGCTGCAACTGATGGTAGAACTGTCAACTGTTGTTTCACTTGACCCGTAGTATTAGACCTATGAGGGTGTACATATAGAGGAGGATATTCTTGAACCATCTCAGTAGCTACAACAAATTCCTTTGGCTGACTGACTCCAGCATGCTTAAGAAGAATACTATTCTGAAGTAGTTCTGCATTCAACCTTCTTAATTCTTTCATTTCTTCCTCTTTTTATGCAAACCTTTTCACTAGTGTGAGCGATTGACCTTCTCCAGAGGAAGGATATGTAACCTGGTTCTTTCCCTTCCCTTTGATGGATCCTTTTCGGAGAGGGGGAAGTGGGTTACTCAAAGGGTTACCTAGGTTCTGAGTAAGCCTTTGATTTCGTGTACGCACACCTTCTTCATTTGTGTCGGTGCGTATATCATCTTGAGCAGGAACCTCTTCATCTGAGTCCCCTGAGTGATCCTCATCTATTGGATCAGCAACAACGACATTGATGACATTGATTGATGCATAACCCATTGCATCCCTTCTATCAGCATTTCTGTGATATTGTCTTCTTCCATGTCTCTGATGAGACATTGCCTTTTGTTGATTTGATCCCTCAGGAACTTCTTGACGAACCATAATTTGGAGAGAATCTCATGATAATTTGGCTCTTCGTTCCTCTTGAGGCTTTTTCCCTAATCGAGAAAAGACCGCCTTTCTCTGAGGAAGGGATTGATGATTTGTAAAAGTCCCCAGTCCGATGGACTGGGGCTGTTCCTTCTCAACTCCTCGGATCTTATTTTTTGATTCTGCGGGATATTTTAAAAGAGTCCCTAGTCTGGCAAGTTGGGGTGGCTTTTTACATGATATGTCTGAGACTTTCTTAAAATCTCTCCTAATCTTGTGAACCTTATTCCAGAAATTATCTGGATGCATTAAACTATATCCACTTTTATCACCCAGTTCAAAATACCGTTGGATGATTTCTGACACTTCTGTCACTTGGTGATGTGCTTGCTCCAAACGAGAGGCCTATTCAATATTCTTGTTTTCTTGATGCAGGAGTAATTCAATAACTTGTTCTCTGTATTCTTGATTTTGAGAGGAACTAGTTGAGGCCTATTCTTGGGAAAGCTTTTGATTACAGACAAGGACCATTGATTATGGCCGGCCATGGGCAATAACATTGCATGATACCATTTTCGGCGGGCTTTGCTGACTGGAGAGCACTGGGAAATGCAGTGCTCCATGAACACCCCATCCTCTGATACAAATACTAGATGGGGAATTGGAAATTAACTCACGCAATCTTCTTAGTGCGCCAAATCATGAACGTTGAAGGGCTCTCTGCTGCTTTTCAGCCTTCGGATATCGAGAGACTGATAGAGATGCCAAATCAATCTGACATTGTAACCCTTCTATTATATTAATATGATTTTCATATTCATCATAAGATAATACTTTCTTTTTCAACTGACAAAGAGTTTTCCATATGTTGAGATTAATATCAAGAATGTCATCTTCCGTCAACATTTCTAGAATGTCATATTGAGAATCAGCCAGAGGCCAAAACATGACTGGCACTTCACCTTTCACCAGTTGTTTTCTCATGTTCAGCATTTCCTCTTTATCATTTGATGAAGATTAATCTACCTGATTTGACCAGAGTTGGTGTTTCCTTGTTTCTTAATTGGATTCAACAAGATTGGTAGAGAAATAATTGATCAAACTATAAGATGCATGACTTAGGGGTGGTTCAAAAAATGACATACACCCTGGGCTATCTTCAGATTGAGAAATTATTTCACCTGCTAGGGATGAAGCTTCAGACATGACTGGTTTCACATTTCCAAGTGCCTCAAGATAATAGGGATTTCTTGGAACTACATTGTCCACTGGAGCATTTTCCGGACAATGTGCATCACTACTGCGGAGAGGACTTTTGCAGTGAAATTCATCATCATGGGGAGGACCACCATAATGGGTTACAGCAAAAGATGAGATCTTTTTCTCCTTGGTCTTCTGTCCACACATAGGGTTCCTGTGGCTCTCATCTGAAGAAGAAACTTCGAGATCGACCGAATTGTCATGAAGAAATCCTTCATGAGGAAGTGTTTGTTGAAGACCTTCAGAATTAATGTTCCCACTATTGGAAAATGAGGGAGTAGAATCTTGAATTCCAACAGATAACTGTTTTAGGGCTTTAAGAACACCAGCATCGAGCAATGCCATGTTACAGATTAGCTCTTGATCTCCTGACTGTGTTGGGGGGTCTTTTTCTTAGACGCCTTCTTATTCGCCTTGGAAACCACTTTTTGACGAAAGTGGCTGCACTAAGCAGGTGTATGTGCCTGATCAGGAAATATGACCAGGTTAGGCTGATGATCTCCACTCAAATCAGGTGTATGTTCTTGACTTGGTTGTCCGTATGTTATGGGGGACTATTCCCCACAACCCACTTGGACTAGAACAGATGTTTGTGTCTTTTCCAAAGTGAACCGTTGATGTGGCACTCCACTGGTA
Organism: Viscum album; assembly: GCA_963277665.1. NCBI lineage: Eukaryota > Viridiplantae > Streptophyta > Magnoliopsida > Santalales > Viscaceae > Viscum > Viscum album. The sequence continues at coordinate 72,674,345 of OY728163.1, read as the reverse complement.
TGGATAGATTTATGTTTCTTTCCCTGAGATGTCACTGAAGTTGTTATAATATCCTGGCAAGCGTACAGAATATGAGAAGGGATTTGCATCTACTCTTTCACCATTGATAGAATATGCTTGGTGACTTCAGCTACCGGAACGGGGATATACGTCCATTCCGTGCTTGGAATATGTGTATGTGCCTGCTCATGTCCTCCTTTTCATGTCAGTGAATCCTGATAGTACTCAAGTGTGGGGGAAGAGAGTTGAGTCTGCCTCATATTTGTTGTCGGGGCTTTCTGACTAACTTCTCCGAATGATAACAAGTGAGACTGTTGGTAGGCTTGATTAGTACTAGCAGGTGTATGTGCCTGCTGATTACACTTTGCCAAACATAGTTGACGAGATCCATCATATGTAGTCAGACGAGCTTGCTGAATAGCTGATGATGTATAAATAGGTGTATGTTCCTACCAATAGTACTCCGTCGAAATTGCCTGGCAGGATTGTCATGATGCTTCCAGACGAGTCTTCTAGACAGCAGAATTAAAATGGGAAGGTGTGTTTGCATGCTCGTTGCTTGCCACCATGTTAGGTTGGTGGACTTCTCCAGAGATAGCAGAGATGAGAAACTACTCACTATTAACCAGACTTCACCTCTATCGATTCATCTTGCCTGCTCGGGTTCGAGGAACCTGAGCCGAACGCCTGGAGTCGGTACCCTCATCATGTTGAGGGCGCACTACCGCACGAGTCTAGCGGCGATTGTTGGTGTGAGCCCTCGGGAAGTACTCCTGTCAATTTGAATTAAGTCCTTGAGGGAACTTCTCATTCACCTCCCCAAAATAAGGGAGTGAATGGTGATTGTGATCCGGGGATAACGACCCGAAACGGTTGGAGACGGTCATCAGCACTGCCTGCTTCTTGATCACTAGTCGTCATTGTCCGGATGACCGGTGTGAGTTGTTCACTTGGAGGGCTTGTCAGGCAGCCTCCAGAGTTGGCATGGTACCTTGTTGATAGTACTCCTTAACCAGTGCTTTTGATACCCAGCGTTGATGATGCTGAGTAGGTGATATTGTCCTCAGAGTGGACGATGATATAGCAGGAGTAGCAGCAGTAGCATTTGCAGCAGTAGTATTCGTAGGTGTGAGCTTGAGAGCAGCAATTCTAGAAATGCAGAAGATCTTGGAAATGAGTGACTATTTGATATAACAGACATAATCAAGATAAATTCATCCACTACATCCTTTGGATGAGCACATATGTTAATGATTGTTTTTGTTGGCACTCTTATTGAGTTTTAAATAGGGGGCCTAACAAATAGGTAAAACATCAGTTTAACTTGGTTAAGGATTCACGACGGGTTCACCATTTTTGTTTCCCTCAGCCTTCGGGGATGACCTCCTTTAATGGGAGGTTCAAACATTCCAATAGGTTTCTAACGGGTCTGTTCGTAGAACCGGAAACATCCAATGATTCCACATCCATTCGGACCTACTTTCAAAGGTAGGTGCTCATTAGTTTGTGGACTGATGAGGCTTAGGAATTTTCATCGGTCGAGAGGATGGGATTTCAGACTCATCACACCTTTTTAGGGGAATTATTGTCTACTCCGGGACTCTCTTTATAGATTTAAGTTATGTTAATGAATCCTTATTACATTACCAAGTATAAAATGTGTTTTCCTGTAAATCTGACAATCAATGATCAATACGTAGGAAATTTAGAGAATATATGTATTCGAGGTTATTCATTGATAAAGAATCATCTGTATTTGTTAGAGATTATTACTCAATAGTATCCTTTTATATATAAAAGTCTCTTGGTTCTTATGAAGACCATACTTGTGTTAAAGCCACTCAGTGGGGCACTTGAAGTTTATTGTCATTCAGAAGGAGCTGAATTATTTCCGAGTTTTGATCAAACCCGCAGATGGGATACCTACGTATCCTCTGTTTATAAAAGGAATCAGAACCCACATAGTTCGAGTAAGGGAGTGTGATTTTTATGATTGATGAATCAAAGAAGGATGTCATAATAACTTTTACACTCTAAGCTCACGTGAGTCATGCTCGGTTTGAGAAACAAGAGGTATTGGTAAAAATCAGACAATTGTTCCCTGAAAGATGCAATCATAAGAAATAATGTGGGGCCTATGTATGTGTGACTACCCCGATAAATGAAGATTAGGATTCACTTTAGAGAAGAAATCCAAGAACAGGGTCCATAAAGGTATATGTGCTTCATGGAGATTTGAATACTTTAACTTGGGGCTTACTCCTGAAAAGGAGGCCCAAATTAGGATATGACTTATGATTGTGTTTTACTCCTGAAAAGGAATCCTAGATCAAAGGTAAATTAGGATTGGTAAAGAGAAATAAAGACTGGGGATTCCTCCTGAAAAGGAGTCCTAGATTAGGGGACTGGGGCTTACTCCTAAGGAGGATGCCCGGGTTAATGAGTTCTCTCATAGTAAATGATGAGGTTCAATGCATGAAATCTCAAACTTTAGTGACATAAAGATGTGTAAATAACTAGATTTTGAGAGTTATTCCAAATAATTCCTTTCAGATAAGGTTTTCAAATCAAGAAATCATGCCATAAATGGCTTTGAAGAGTGTCATGAAGACTGAATCTTGTATAGGAGAGCTGGAATGAAATAAGAGGGGTGAAATGGGCAAGAAGGGCACTCATGGAGGCAGAGGCGCACATGTCTTGGCAGGCGTGCAAGTACTGCGTGGGCACACAAGTCCCAGTCACCAGGTATACCTGCACGACACATGGGTATCTGCGCGACAGTTAGCCTGCAGGGTAATACTTGAGCAAATCTTGGTTAAAGCCTTTAGAATCCTCTTGAGGTTCTTCCAGAAGTGGGGCACGCAAGTTCTATTGAAGGAGTAAGGCGGCATGCAAGTGTGGCCTTTTCCCATAAGGGATGGCCATTCAGGCGCACATGTGTTGATGAGTTTCAACACTTAGGCCTTCCTTCCCCTCTTTAGATCTTCCGTTCTAGGTAAGAAATTACCTTATAAGTGTTTCGGAAGCTTTGAGCAGAGACTAGGGCGCCAGGAGCTCAAATGTGAGTTTCTGGAAAAATCCCTTTTTCGAATGGGGAGCCCACAGGGTCTATTTATATGCTAAAGAAGACCCGGGTGGTTATCTTTTGGGGCGCGCAAGTTACTTGCATGACCATTTCGGCGCGCAAGTGTACTTGCGTGACCATCGTAGAACTTGCGCGACCTTTGTTCAACATTCTTATTATTCCTCCCTTTTCCAGTTTTTTATATTTTCTTCAAAGGCTGAATCTATTTGTGCTCAGATATTCCCCTTTTCCAATCTTTATATTTTGTGACGAAAAGAGCGTCAATAGTGGTAAAATAAATGAGATAAGTGTAAGGCTTTTAGAACTGATTAGTAATATGACGAAAAAGTGGTTTATGATATCACGTATTGATTTTATTGAATTTTTGGGTTTATGGTATGAGTAAAGAGTTAGTTCTCAAAACCATTCAACTTTTAATGAAGGTTTTATGGTAATTCAGGTTATTACCATGTTTCAAGAGAATGCGTGATAATGCTCTTCACATATTTGGTATGTGATAATTAAGAGCTACATGATGTTTTTGAGGGAAAAATTATACATTTAGTGACATTATTTTGAATTTCTCTGATTTTAATATTTTAAAAGGCTAATAAAAATATCCATTTACGAAATTGTTTATGTTGAAATTTGGATGATGTTTTAGAGATTAATGCTTCATAGTAGGAATATTTATGCATATTGGAAAAAATGTTCTAACCATTTGGATGTGATAATAACTAGAGATATAAGGAATATCTTATCATCGTATTATGGATCATATGATCAACTAGTTCTTCAGGAATTACAATTTCAACTTCATATTTTCTTAGATTATGAGAGTGATGTAGAAATTGATCATTGTATGACCATAGAGTGATATTATAAATATGAAATTATATCATGTAGGTTTATCAACTCAGTGGATTTTGGAATAAAAGGTTATTATATTATAATCATTTTTTTGATATCAATGATATTTTTCATACCATTTTGGTCTTCGTTTTTTATCATAAATGTTTTCTTGAACCTGTTTTGTATCACTCTCAATCAGAACATGATTGTTAGTTTTTTATTATACGTCCATGTTTTCACTTTCCATATATGTTCCCTCATGTGAAAACCTAATTATGAGGTACATTGTGTAACTGTTACATTTGCACCATTCCTTTTTGTAAAGTATGTTTTTGTATTCAGTTTTACAATGTGGGAGTCTTTGATAGTAACGTTCATGTTTTAAAACATTAATTATCCTAACAAATTTGGAGGAATAAACCATTTAAAGTGGGTATAATTTAACAACCTATTATTTTTATCAAATATATTTTAAAAATAATAATAATTTGACCTCTTTGATTTCTTGTGTTACATGAAACACTGAGATAGATTTCATTAGATAAAACACTGAGTTTCTATGACAAAAAATTTTATTATTGAAATTATTTAAAAAATAAAATTATAACTTATCTATTAGAAAAGAGGATTTTAACAAGATGAATAGAATTAGGAAATTATGCATTACACATGTAAAACCCTTTTGAAAATAAAAAAGTATTTAATTATGAACATGTGTGTTTTATACCAATAAAATAAACGAAAATACTATATTAATAAAATATGTAATAAAATATTCAATATAATGTTTAAAATTACTACTCTATGTTTTATAAACAAGATAAAAAATTAATCCATTTTTTCTCAGAAAAACTGAATTTTTCTAAAAAGTGATTTCATCACCTTTTAATGGCACACTTTTTTTAAAAATATATTCTTAAAAGTTTATAAATATAAATAATAAAATTCATTTTTCAAATTTTAATATCAATATTTGCTTTGGTTAATTGTTTTGTATTTTTCTGACTTGTTTCATTTTTTGACGAAAACTGAAAAATACTACATTTTAATTGAAAACTGACTTATCATGTAAAAAATTTAGAATTTTAAATTGGATTTATGGTAAACATATATAAATAATAAATTTTTTAATTAAATTAATTTCATTGGTATATTTTTTAACTGATTTTGGATATAAATTATTTCAATCTTTTGCACGTTTTCATATTATAAACCTATTTTCTCTCCATGACTATGTAATTGATTTTAAATTAATTTTATCCAATTTTTTGTTTTGAATTTTGAAAAATGGATTGAATATTTTCAATCATAGTTTTAAAATTTAGTTAATAGTTCCATTTTAATTTGGCCAATATGAATTGTAACATTGGAATTTTTTATTACCGCGGTAAATGGTAAATTGGTTGATTTTGGTTAAAAATAAAGTGAAATGGACTATAAAATTACTGTAAAACATTACAAGAATTTTTTTGTATTATTTTATATTTACCTTTATCATATATAGTTTTAAATTTTACTAGTTAATGGACACATTTCAAAGAAAATGAATTAGATATTATTAAAATAAAAGTGAGTAACAAAATGTCACACTCTTTCTTTCAATAAGTATAAAATTTTTTATATGGGGCTAAAAAAATTTCATAAAAAAATATAAATAATATTATAAACTATAATATTTTTATAGAAATAATGGTATTTTATTTTTTATATTTAGTGATGATATATTAATCATAAATAATTAGGCAATGATGATGGAATATTTATTCATTTAAAGAAAAAAACAATCAGGTGATATTAAAACTTCTAATATAAATATAATTTCAATTAATTGTGGTGATAAAATAATTTATTTGGTGAATAATACATGTTATGGGTTTATTATAAGAATTGTATCGAATTTATCTTACTATATTGATTTTATTAAAGTCAATCTAATGAATAGTGTCAAAAAAGACACTAATGATATTTTATAAAAATAATATTTTATTAAATTATTTAAAAATCATATAATCATAAATAATGATAAAAGGGAAAAATTATGGTATAAAATATCAAAATTTGACCATTTATGGATCAATATACACCTTTTAAGTAAAAGAATAATCCTTTTTATAACTAATAAGTTGTTACCAAAGATAAAATTAAAATATGTTTACTAAGGGTTAATCAAAATTATGTGCTTTAAAATTACACTAAATTATTTCAAAAATATATTTTCATGGTATTACCACCTTATAATAAATTAAATTTGAATAAATTTCAATTATGAGTTATTTGGATTGAGAGTCAATTTATTATTAATTAATCTTTTGAGAAATTTCAAAAGTACCCATTACCTTCATTATTAAAGGGCACCTCCTCCCTCCTATAATTTCACCACTTTGAGTCCTATAGATCGACCATAATCTTACAAGTTTTCATAACCACTTCACTAGTTACATTCTAGTGGTTTTCATCTCTCCAATGGACCAAATATAGAGTCATTTATAAGAGATATAAAAAAGTCATTTTGAATAGGAGTTAATCGCTCAAACCAATCACCCTTGTTTTCTACTATTTTATACCTCCTCTAAATCTATTATATACATCTTAAAATAAAAAATTAAGAATAATACATATTTTGAAAACAAAATTATATAGCCTCTTTAGCTTTGAACAAGAAGTCGAATTATCACTCGTAAGTACTAAAGGCTTACTCTCACCACAATTCAATACAATTCATTTTCCACAACCATATTTTATGAATTATAAATATGATTACTTTAGGTTTTATATATTATATTTATTAAATAAAATAAATATTGAATTATAATATAATATCTACCTTTTACAAACTAATATTCAGGTAAATTATAATGGTACTCATTCATACTATGGATTACCTTCTCCACGTTGCGATGTGATTCATTTTTCATCAACATTTCACATGGATAGTAATAAGGATGAATTTATTAATATATATGATATATATAAAATAATAATGATTATAAAAATTATGTGACCATGGTCGAAGTATAAGGGTTGAGAGTGCCGAATTGAAACATGCTTGGAAAATGAAGTTGATGCCACATGGAATAGTGATTTTAGTAAAACAATTATTAATAAAATACTTATAAGATGTTATGAAAAATAATAAATGATATGATTGATATATGTTTATGGAATACATGAATAATAAATTCGTAGTTTTTATAAAATATTTTTTAATGTGAACATGGAAAGAAGAGACTTGAGGTATGGTATTTTTTGTCTAACTTTTATTTATGTGGGACACATGCCTTATAAACAACATGTTTCATTCTTGTGTAATATATTCTAAACAAGAATTTATTTTATGAGTCCAAACCCTGAAAATTATTGTTTTTACATATCCATATAATTTTATTTCCTTCATTGGGTACATGATTCAACATATTAGAAAGTGGTAATGGTATATTTCACAATCTCCTCAATATTCAGGATTGTCTAATTTTAATTCTATATGGGGGAATATTTCACTTACATTTCTATGTTTTAAAAAAAAATAAAAATGTTTTTTATTATTTTTCTATGTATTCTCAATGTATTTTTACCCATTTTTTGATTTTTCCAAAACTGTTTAAAATAATATTTTTGTTTCCTTCTAAATATGGCTCTTTGTGAATTTTCCAACAAAATATATATGGAATGTGTTTTTTGAACTTATAATGTAATAAAATTATTTCCTTCCATCATTATGAATTTATTCTTTTAAGATTACCATATAATATTACAAGTTTTTTTTCAAATAAAACTGTTTCCTTTATAATTTCACATCTCATTTAAAAATGATTTCATAAAAGAAAGGATATTTTCCTTGAGAATTATTTCAAATGATCTGTCAAAAACCATTTCTTCACCTAATATGAAATTATTTGTGATAAATTATGATTTACTAGGAGTATTACCCAAGGATACCATTCATGTTCTATATATGAATGGTTCATTTTTTTAATGGATTAATATTTATGGAACATAATTCTCTTCCATGAGTTATGTTATAAGGAACTGATTATGAAACCCATTTATTTATATGGTTAATGAGATGGTGAATGATTTATGATCCTGTGGAATACATATGTATTGTTTTGTTTATGTGAATAGTGGTACAAATATATACCTATAAGTAATTCGGTAATTAATTATATCTCATCTGATAGTTAAGGGAAACATGTTGATGTGCTTTATCTATGATGGGATAAAATTCGACATTCTTGATCCTTTGGGTGAAATATGTGATAATGTCTAATTCAAAATACTTTGTAGTTAACCATGAAATATTAAATTTTTTTTCTATACTTATGATGATTCCACACACAATTATGAATTTAACATATTGTTTATCATTTAGTTCTGATGATGTTTCATTCTTATGATCATTATATTTTGAAATATTAATGTTTTATTCTATGAATCATGTTTATGATCCATGCCAGGTTGGGTGTTAACATTTTATGTTATTCGCATTATCAAATATTGATATTTTTTATCTTATTCTTTTATAAAATAATAAATTAATATTTTCCCTGTTTTCCCTTATTGAGCATACAATCTCACCATTTCGTATGTTTCTATTCCACATGTTATAAATAGAGTATTTAATTAGGGTAATAAATGGGAAGATCTTTGTTGGAAACATTAATGATATTTCACCAGAATATATATTTTTTTTCCACATTTCTAAAGGCACTAAACTAATATGGTTCTCAAGAATGTGTTTTTTTAATGTAATGAATATTCATACAAAAAGATGTAATATCCATGTATGAAAATTTTGGGTTATTATATTTGTCACGCTCATTGGGCATGGTCATAGAAATCTATTAAAGGGTTTTATTTCTAATTTCTACTTTACCATTCTATTGAGGGGTCCTTAGAGAATAATATTAATGATTACAACCATTTTTTGATAATGTTTTTTCAAAATATTTGTTTTTATTCTAATGGACATTATCACTTCTTAACATCTTAATTCTATCTCCATTAATCTTTTCTATAGATTTAGAATAATTTTTAAAATATGAAAAACATCAATTTTGTGAGCTAGAATGAATACCCTTGTATATCTAGAAAATTATTTTACATGAACACAAAAATAGTTATTACCATTTAAACTGTATGCTTTAGAATGTCCATAAAATACCATGTGAACCAACTCAAGGGTTTGAGATGTTGAAACTACTTTCATTGTTTTGAAAGTGATTTTTTTCTCTTTCACTCTTTGACATGGGTTACATTCCTTATCATTTTGGAATTACAGATTAGAGAGATCCTTGACAAACCCATTCCTAGGGATATTTCTATGTGAGTAAATATTGAAACGACATAGTCTCCAATTAAAAATACAAGATTCTATATGAAAGATTCTTAGACATGGAGCATTTTGATAATCTTTTGAATATAAAATAACAACAAATAAATAATGATTTCACAAAGTATTAAAAACCAATAAATTATTAGAATAAAAAAATATAGAAATTATATTAACATATAACATTAAAGAAATCATCACATAGCTATGAGATACAAATTAATAATTAAAAATTAAATGAGTGTTAGATTTCGGTATTTATCCAAGACTAATAATTTTTCCTTTGGAAGAATTACCAAAAGTTACATGTCCACTATCAATGTTGATCAGGTTCTTAAAATAGGAATAATACCCAATAATATTTCTATAACAACCACTTTCTAGGTACCACATGTTCTTACTGGATATTTTCAAGTAGGCCTCCTATAAAAAATTAATCCAAAAAATATTTAGTTGTTATTTTAATTACAAGCATATGAGTAAGGGTATTTCTTTAAATTTTTACACTTTTCATATCATTCGTTAATTTTTTCATATATTATTTTAACTCATTTTCCTCTTTTAATAGTTCATAATTTTTTGCCTTCTCAACATTAATATTAATATTTAAACTAGCAGTCAATGAAAACAACTTCCTTAAAATATTATATTTATCTTAATTTCATTAAAATTATCATCCTACAAATTAAATTATTAAAATATTTCTTCATTTAACATTTTTTCGTCAATATTTTTATCTCTGAATATATTAGAAATATGAATGGTAGATGTAATAATAATAGTAGAAACCTTATATGTGTTTATCATAAAATAGAAGTTGGATATATAATTATTATTCTCAAAGGAAGTGTTTTAATCACTTGAGATACCTTCAGAATCACTCAATGTTTTTTTCATGGTTTTCTTATGCATCTTATACATATCATAATATATTTTCATAAATCATAACCTAATATATTTTGTTTTTACATGACCTTTTCTCTTCAATTCATGACATATTATTTCTTATGAGGTATCATTTTTTCTCCAGTACTTTTTCATATAACCTGTATTATCAAACTTTCCTTTATAATTATGCTTCTTAAATAAAATCCTCCTTTCATTAAATATTTATAATATTATGGCCAAGTAGTATATTTGGTCATCACATTCATAATAACTCTCCATCACTTAAACCCTCAGCTTTGATATTATATATTTTTTTGTTGTAGTTTTGAAGGATAAAAATTTCCTCTTCAGTTCATCGTCTTCTTATCTGTTAACTTACATTTCCTTTTCATTCATCATTGACATTCAAATATGATCATACTAGACATGTATAGATATAGCTTGATTATCTTCTAAAAAAATATGTTCCACTCCTTATTTTTGGTATATATCTCTGAAGTCACATGAGTTTATCATTATTAGTGATATACTACCCCAGTGAATGAAATGTGTTCACTATATCATTAAACACAAGATATATATATCATAAATATGTTCATCATGTTCCATCTAAAATGTTTCATATTTAACAGTACATGTATTTTACCATATTGTTTTTACATTAGATGTTCCTTCTTGAGAAACAGCTAAAGTATCTCAAATTTAAAATGAATGAACATAATAATAAATTATATTAAATTTATCTTGACCCGAGGAATAGAAAAAGAATTTATGGATTTATTGTAATTTTCATATGTTGTTTTAATCGCATTACCCAAAGTAGCTCAATCATTTTGAGGATTCTCATATTGATCCTAAATAATAATCCTGATATCAAAATCCATACTCTCTAAGTGATTTTCCATTTTAATCATACAACGAGCATAGTTAGTTGCACTAAAATAAAGAGGAATATTAGAAGAATATAGAAATTTTCTATTATTATCCACAAAGAATTAAATTTATAAAAAATAGAAATTTAATATCATTAAAAGAAAATGAAATCACAGTTGAAAATATTTTCAAAAAATAACTCTGATACAAACTATTGGTCGGAGTGAGTAAATAATGTGGAGGTTTTATTGATAACCCAATAAATTTTCAGTTCAATACACTTTAAAATAATTCCCTATACATTAATTAAAAAACCACATTAATCAAAATAGATGAATTATAAATGTTATATCTTTCATAAAATTTATCAATGTGGGATTAGGGCCATGTTAAAACAACATTTTATATTACATAATATTTTGATACGAAATTATGTAATCAACCCCCTTATAAAAGCACGGGTTAATATTAACTATCAATGTAGTGTTTTTTTAGTTTTAACTAACAGATAAAGTATTATATTTGAAATATAGATAATCAAATATATCAAATAGTGTAATAAAAAATGGGGCCCAGTATAATGTCGAGACATAGTACCCTCCACTTAAAAATCACTTGTTGTCACAAAGATTATTATAATAATAAACAAATCCAAAACATCAATCATGTTTTTTAGAACAAAATAAAAAATGCTGTCTAGACTCAAGGCCTCATACATTGTTATATGTGGGAATGAAATCAATACATCCCACACATGACCTCTTCCTTATTTATTCATGGTAAAAAATTTAATATAGGGTTTAATAGAATATCGATTATTCTCTAATTTAGTCATAGGATATAGTGTGTATGAATAAAAAAGTAGAATATCACACTACTACAAATTATAGAATTGAATGTAAATAGTAAGATATTGATGAATATAATTATTAAAGAATCAAGATTTTTTGTTTCATTGAATTTTCTAAATTATTCATATTTGATTTAGAAAAATATTGAACGGTTTGTTCATTAATCCTCGGTAAACAGAGTGTCATAGAATGTGTTCCTATTCAAAATCATATTTTATTCTCAATGTGTCACTATAAAAAATTTAGTGTGAATCAACATTATCATGATCGAAAATATGTACCTTTATAGAAATGTTATTCAAAAATATCCATTAGAGAATAATCATCCTTAATTAAATTCCTTGATACTTCAATTAATGTGTCAAAAATAGCCATTTTTGATTTTAACTACTCAAATGCTAAGTCATACAAGGTAGGATTTCTTTACATAGTTCATGGTTAGCTATTCTCATGGAATCTTTTCATTGTCAACTGATGTGTCTAGGTGTTAGGGTATGTTCATTTCTTCATGTGATCATCTCACTTTCTCATGTTTTCCATATTCTTCTAATGCAGTCTCTTTATTAGAAAAAAATATCATTATACAACTTTATGTGAATTTACATACATTGGCATGGTAAGGTGAATCCTTGTTGTAGTAAGGTGATTCCTTCATGTAAAATGTTGACTCCTTCTAGTAGTATGGTGATTCCTTATTATCTTAATGTGATTCATTCTTATATAATGGTGATTCTTTATAGTGGTAAGGTGATTATTTCTTGAATTAAGGTGAATCATTCTTTTGGTAATGTGATTCTTTCTTGCAGTAAGCTCTATACATCATAATTTTCTCAATTTTTTCCAGTAAAATAGTTTCGAAATGAAAAAATATATATAATTAATAATATAATGAACATGATTTGGGACCATTAAAATAAATAAGTGATGGTATGATAAAACAAAATCCATGTGGATTAGTTTAATGGGAAATGAATCAGCTGCAACGTTGATTGATTTAAAAGAAGAACTGCATAGCTTTCCCATTTTACATGCATCACATAATTTTTTTTCACAACAAATAAATTTAGGTAAATGTAAAATATAAATATTCTTATAAAAATTATAAAATAATAGATATTTTAATGTACATGTATTATATTCCTCATCCAGGAGTTTTTACTTTTATAATTCATATAATTTATATTTTATCTACAAAAAGATTGTAGATCTAAGATATAAAAAATTTCAGCTCAATTTTATTAAAATATAATGCCTTTTCATTTATAAATAGAACATCTATTGATGAATAAATAAATATTATAACAATAATATTTGAGTTGAAACATAATTATCATATTGTGCCTTAAAAATTCCATATACATATCTTTTTTTGTGACAATATATTATTTATTTCCAACAGATCTAACTCCAATGATTTATCTTTTTTCATTAAAGAGATATGAACACCATCAATCATTAATAAACAATATAAATTGGAAATTTATCATCTTTATTTTGAGAAAATCCACTATTTATATAATACATTGAATTTATATTCATATTAATCATTCATTACAAAAACATCAAGACAAATTTTTGGTACCCATATTCATTTGGAACCATATGTGTTATAAATTAATGATTTGGTAATAAGAATAAACTTTCCTATGGTTTTAAGTCCCACCTTAATTTTAGATAAATCTTTTTAAATATTATAATAAATATAACCATTGGATTTAGAATATATTAAACTACATTCAATATCATAAATCAATATAAAATGAAAGTGGATAATAGTATACATGATTCTACTATTAAAACTAGAAAGAAAACAATACCTATATAGGTTACATTTTTTGTCCATTGATTTTAATTCCTTGTCCACTGTTTGCATGTTTTTGACTAAAAATAATTTTATTTATCATTTCTTCGCATTGAGTAAACTCAATTATTGATAACATTAATATTGAAATCCCATATAATATGTAAATTATTCTAAAATTCTGCGTAATAAAAAATGATTCTAAATTATCATCATCAATTAAAATTTTATTTATAAAAAAAATGAAAAACGATAATGAAGCCACAGTGGAAACAAGAAAGAAGGCCTAGAGGAGATGACATATTGAAGGACAAGGGCATCCCCTCTAATCAGATCGATCCCCTTGAGTTTTAACATCCTTGTATTATGATGACATAAATTCATTGTAATAGAGACATTCAACGAAGCAAGGTGGTCCACATATTGATTTCCATCATGCTGTGTGTGAACAAGTTTGATGTTATTCTTGATAATTCACTTACACTTCCTAACGAGTTAGGTAGTAAACCATGAAATGGATCCATTTCCAGGCTAGGAATTTTTGAGGATCTTTGAATCTATTTCTGACTCCATGAGGTTGATCCCCCGCAGGTGGAACATGCTTAAAATTGAATGAAATGACTTAGCCTCTGCTTGAAGAGAGGATTTGTGGCTGAATCGAGAGGAAAATGACAAGATTATAGATCCAAAGGTGTCTTAGAATACCCCACAACCTCTGAAGACCCCCATAGATCATGACCCATTTGTATTATGTTTAAATCCCTTGGAGGGTCGGTTCTAATGGATGCAATGTCCATTGACATTTTTATTACTAGGTGAGCATTTTGACAGTTCCCCTGAAGCTATTGAAGGGTTGGATCCTCAAACTAGTTACTAATGAGGATGACTAGATCCATAAGTAGGTTTTTAATTCTCCAAATGATGGGTCTTCTTTTAGAATAAATTCCTTTGTGACTTGCCTTATTGTGGGACTTCTAGATGTACTAGCTTCTTGCATGGAGAATGATGGTGCAGGGAAGCTTCTCAAGACCCCTCTCGCCCGCACCAAGAAACAACTTATCCATGAACAACTAGTATTCCATGCTAGGATCATAGAGAAAAATTAACTCATGGATTTAACCCCACAAGTGACAGGCCCATTACCCCAAAAAGTAGAGATAACATGCACTTTCCTTCTGATGGTTATTATATCAAGGGAATATGAAAGCAATTGGAATGCCACACATTTTAGGGTTCTTGTTCATGAAGACAATATTACTACTTATCCGCCACAAATGAAAATTATATTTAGAAGGAATTATATTGGTCCAAAGGGTTCCATCCCATCTATCTACATGAACAAGAACATCCATGATGCGACAAAAGACTCTTGCTAAGAAATCTTCTGAGAAAGGTATGAAAACCCATCGGTTAGGATCTGAACATAGTTCGATAAGGTTAAAGATCTTGTGTTGGATCTCATCCAGCACTACCTTAATGATGATAAGGTACAATCTATCCTCTCTAATGGAAATCGAGGTGGTTAGACATCATGGAAATCAGAGGACATCCTCGTCCTAGTTCGTGTGCTAGAAAAAAACATCAACATTCCCTAGGATCCAACAGGAGTGAGAATAAAGAATAGTTATCAGGGGAAAGATACTTACCATGATGGAGAAGCATGGAAATCCATCAGGTACAAATTTATAGAGTGGAAGTTTTTCATTGTCATTCCCAATATCGTGCACCGTTCTACTACCTCTCATTCCAACTTTGTGTGCATGCATAGGAGGGTGTCATCAAGGCTCCGAACATTGGTTTGACCTTCACTGATGGCCCTTTACACCCTGTTCTAGGAAGCCCAATGGAGTTTTCCCTCAAATGTGGTGTCCCAAATGAATCCTCTAGGATCTTATCACTATTTTGGATTACGACCTTGGTGACTCTAATAGCTGAGAGGGCATGGAATGGGGTGGCGAGGAGGATGTTGTTGATTAGTGAAATCTTGACCCCAAACAAAAGGTATCTTTTCTCCCAGTTGAGGGTCTGGTCCATGATCTTAGTGATGAGAAAATCAATGTCTCTGATGCAATTTGTGTTAGAGGAGATAGGTTCACTGAGGATTTCCTTAGTAAATATCTCCCTTTCCATGTCGAGGCTCTACTAGAGCACCACAATATGATTGGAGGAGAATCTATCGGAGATTTAAAATTTTCTCTATAACTTGTTCATGACCTGGCCACTCTAGTGATAGTCATACTCTAGAACCTTATTAATACTACTTATTGAACATCTGTTGTCATTAATGAAAATAATGATATTATCTATAAACATAATGTGGTAGATGGAGTGGAACCTAATCCTCATATGGTATGGTAGGATCTTGCCACAATTCAAGATCTTACGATTGAGACAAGAGAGTACATCTTGGAAATTGATATAGATTCATAGAGATATGGGATATCCTTTCATGAGGCCATGGGTGGACTTGAACAAGCCCTGGGTCTTCTTAGGAATGAAACCACCTTCCACGAGGAGATGAAAAATGTAAAAATCATATCATTATTCTAGGAGGAATGTCCAATACCTTCCAAAACATTATTGATGTAGCCCCACTCAACACAGTAGTATGCCTTTCTCATGTCCAGATTCATCTCTATGTTGTAAAAGTGAGTCTTGAAGTTAATATGTCTGATCATCTCTTTTCCAAGTGTAATGGATCCTTGGATCGAACGAACCATCACGAAACAATGTTTCTCTATAGCGAGTCACCAAGTAATATTAGAAGACTACCAAGAGTTAATAATTTTGGCCAGTAATTTATGTGGGAAGTTTCACAGCCTCACCGTCCTATATTGCATGATGGAGGTGGGTTTTCTTATTTTGGGGAGGAGAAAAATCGTAGTTAGACATACCACCCTTAGTGAGCTACAACCCAGAAAGAATCATTGGATAGCCGAGACAACATCAGCCTTCACCACCTCCCACAAGACCCTATAAAAAGTGCCTAAAATGCTATCTGAGCTTGCGGAACTATTAGGATTAAGGTGTTGTATAGCCTCATTGATCTTCTTTTCATCATGGATAACGATTCGGATTCAACTTTATAAAATTTTTACATTAACATTAAATTATATTTATATGAAGTATTACATTAAATAGTACCATAGTTGTAATATTTTCATAAATTATATTTTTATTTTTTATTTAAATTATACTTATCCTCATGTATTGAAAATTTTTCATTATGATCATAAAATGAGAAATTATCATATTTAGAAATTGGATAATAAAATGTGTTAACCTCTTTAGTATAATCCATGAAACGCATATTATCTTATTTATTTTATTACTCAAACTCATATTCACAATTAGATATATCACATGAGGAATTAGATGAACTCTAAGTAACATTCTATATTTTACCATTAATTTTAATAATTAAACATCAATGTGCCTTTCTCTACCATTTTCTCTCTCTTTGAGTTAAGGGTAATTTGGATTGATTAACTCATGACGTCTTAATTATTTTAATATTCGATCATTATTTATATAATAATTAAAGGATATTCTAAATAAATTGTCTTTTGTAAAATTTGTTGAATATTTTTGATATAATAATAATAACTTCACCGAATTTTAACCACTATAATCTCCCTCAACATATGTGTATAATAAATATATCTTTTTATGACATTTTTTTCAATGAGGAAGTACCTTTAAGGGTCGTACTATCATTCTTCATTAATTTTAGGTCATTATCTTCATTAATATTTTCAATGTAATACTTCATTAAATGACCAATTAGATTACGAATTTTAGAGGAATATATTAACATAAATTAGAGGATATACTTGTTGGTCCCATTCAAGGAAGATACCCTAAAGGGGTGAGGGTGAATTAAGTTAATTTTAGTTTCTAAATGAACCAGAGATTCGTCATATTCCCTTATTAGTGGAAAATATTTTATCTCCATCACAATGATATATGAATGTCATATGGTATAAAAGAGAGACACATGTGTTTTAAACCTATATTAACTTCATTACGGCCTGTCGAGGGAGGATATAATGAAAATATGTTAATGTACTACAATCCAATAATCACATTTATTTTCAGTTACAATTTCTAATTTTTCTCACTAACTATATTTGTTTATAACCATTAAGAACATAGAGATCATTCTGGTTTCCCCACTTACAAAAAAATAACTCAATGAAGAAGAACATTGATAATCCATTTTCCATGAATTATATTCGCATCAAAGATGGTGTGTAACTGTTATCTTCCTACATATATATGATCAATAACCACAAATTTCTATTGATATGTAATCATAGATCTATATTTTTTATTCTATAAAATTTTGTAATTACCTTTATATCAATTACATTTAGTCACTATTATTCATTCTCATTTTATGTAGAAATATATCGCTCTAATATCAAAATAATCATTTTTCCTTGATTATTTTATATCTTAAATTTTACTTTACTGAACTTGGAAAATACATCCTTGAATTTCTTCCAAATCAAATTCAAATGTACTTATTTGAGACAACTTCAATTCTATAAAGGAAAATAACTGTGAAAAGTGGGTAATATATCTAATAAGAAGCATTTATGTAATGATTCCCATCATAAAATGATAATGGCCTTCTAATTCAATGAATAATTGTGTCAAATGATTCATATTTCAATTACTGTAAAATTTTAACTCTTTAAAAAAAATTATTGATCAATTTTCCTTAGTGAAATGCACCATTCATTATGAAGTGGTACTTAACATGTAGTGCACCAATATTTTAGGGTTCTCATTTCATGGTGTATTATACATCTTAATAGTGTGATCATCTTGATTTCAATGTGACCCTCTAATAAGTAATCTTACATAGATTGGTTTTATTTTTACGAAATATTATGTTTTTATATGACACCAATAATGCATACTCTAACAAATTCTTAATCTTAAGTAAATCCATTACAATGTTCCCTTTTTTAGTTCTTGACATAATATATGAACTACATCGAACAAAGATGCACTAGAAAATCATAGAGTCTTCTTTGTGGTTTGACACCATGCATCACGATACACAGTATAGTTTTGATATAATTTATTTTCTCAAGGATTAAAATCTATAGACGTAAATTAAACTTATAAAAAATATAAATCCAAAAAATAAAATTATTCAATAAACCTCATAGAGTATTTCAATCGTGATTTTTTAACACAACAAAAATGAAACCCTATAATGTTTTCTACAACATATCTCTGTTTGGGTTTATTAATAATATACCTCAACCTGAATTCATAAAATTAAACAAAATCCATACAACATGATATAAAACTAGAGATAAAAGAATCAATAACTCGCTAATAATTCAATATATATCAACATGAGTCAAGATCATCATGAAAAACATAATAAATATGTATTTATCTTTTTTAAAGACTTCATTAACCATTATTCTTTTCTCTAGACAGAACTTATTACTAAAAAAATATTAAAATTCTACATCAATAAAAAACTGCCACAAAATAAAAATTCAATAACTCTCGACTCACAAATTCTTAAAGAAATTTTTTTTACCCCTTTAATTACATGGGATAATTACCTATTTACTAATATGAACAATAAAACACTTCAGATTACTTCTATGAGCTATATTTCCTATTTTCAATATTGAATTATCCCCAATGATAGGGTATATATCTCGACATTTATCAGCGAAACCAAAAATGACTAAACTAAAAGATGAAATATCGAAATAATAATCATAATCACTCAAACCAATAGATATTTCATACATTTCCATGAAACAGTCATTAAAAAAATAGTGTAATGGACCACATAGGGGAGTAATATATCCTTCTCCTACCCAATCAACTATATATTTATGGTAATAACCCATGTTCCTTCTAGTTCCTTTCGAACACTTCCTTAGGTAGTGCCTTTTTCATGACATTTTAAACATGAATTTGTGTATACACCTTTTGAGACACCCCCATGTCACTAAATTATTTAATATTATATAATATTGTATTATTTTAAATTAATGTGATTTTTTTTTGTTTTTTGGAATTCTTATGTTTTTAGCTGCCAAAGGTCAAACCATTGCATAAGGTATTATAGCATACTGAGTATCAATTTTAAAGTTAAGGTTTATTTCCTTTATTTTATTGTGGAGTGGTTAAGCACTACGTATAGGTTGGTTTCATCATGGAGTATTTCTAGGTAGGAACCGTACACCATGGTGAAGGAAGTTCATGTCATTAGGTCTTAGGTATCAATATTTTCAGTTATGTATATTAGAGGTGTTATATGTCAAGGTGATTAAAGATACACCATGTTATAATCCTCTCAAGATCCTCAGTTATAGACCATGGAGGTTCTATAGGCTACATTTCCAAGAGACCATGTTGATGATGTTCTCAGTGAGGGGCATCATGATATGGCCTCCAAGCGTATGACGTGAGGTTATATTCCCATATTTAAATTTTACAATTTTATAGTTCATTATCTCTCTAATTTTTTGGAGTTTTTAACCCCCTTTTCATTCCATCTAATTTGGATGATCTATATACACACTCAAACAATCTCTTCCCACATTCATCCTCAGGTTTTTGGGACACCTCTTTATATTTAAGTAGTTTTTAGGGTAAATAAATAATTTTTCCTTTGGTTCTTTTTATCCTCATCTCTCTACATTTATTACCCTATGTTTTATTTTTCATCCATGAATCCTACTGACTTTGTTTCAAAATTTCCTTCGATTTGTGTTTTTTGTATATTCATATCTTATTTAGCTATATCGGTATATGAAACCATTGAGGTGTTTATGAAATGTTTTCAGGGTTATCTGTATTTGGAATTAGTTCTTTTTAAAGGATATTTTAGTGATTCATTTTGAACTAAATTGTTTCAATAAATTTTTTTCCTAAAAATAAAAAGAAGGATCTTTTAAATGTATTAAAATATGAAAAAAAATATTTGACACTTGTTTTTGATTTCTAATTAATATAACCCATTTTTAAAGGCAATTTCTCATTTAAATAAATGTTTTGGAATGTGGTCCTGATGTTAGACATAAATGAATACATAGAATATTACAATATGAGTTTCATGATAATTTTAACACCAAAATTTTGATCCCATTTTATTTTTATATTTATCTTCTTTATATGATATGAATTGAATTATTATTAATAATGATTGTGCATATGAATGTGGTTCTTCCTACGAGGGTGTCATATATGAAATGAGATTTATTATTACGTTTTATTGACGAGTAATCTAATGATAACATTTATTTCATAACTGGTACCCTCTTATTTGACATTTCTTGGAAACCTGAGGTAACTATATGAGAGATTCAGTATATGTAATATTGAATTTAGATGATAAATTTCTAGTGAGACCTAGTTTTGGTTGTCACTTTTCTATAGATAGTGGCCCAATTATGTATTGTGTTGTGATCAGATAGAGTTCCTGGTAAGAAAATGGGATTCTATAAGTTGTTAGTTCAATTAATGTATAAATAAAACCATCTCACATTTGTAACTAGGTATTTTACCTTGAAACTTATTTTTTTGATGATGCTTCTATGTTAAGGGTTCCCACAGTTCAATTTGTGTTTATACACTCGTTTCCATTTCAATTAGTTAAAAAATATTGATATATGTTTTATATTTTATTTTTACACATGATATGATTTATATCATATTTTATTTGTATTATATATCTATGATAAATTTTTGTTAGCAAATATGTTTTTAATGATTTTTAATGAAGAGAAATGGTTTTATTTTAATTATGAAAATTTAGAAGTCGGCGTTCTTAAATGTGTAGAGATTTTTTCCAATTTTAAAAGGTTTATTACCCTTCATGGATGATAAAATGGGGGTTTTGAAGGAATGATATTTTAAATAAAATATTGATTTATTTTCCTGAGTTTGAAATATTATATTTTCTGGTAGAAAAATATTTTGTTTTATTAAAACTATTTGTATTGGTTTTAAAAAAAGGGTTATGTGTATGATTTTTTTTAAATTATTCATTACATTCAAATGTTTTGTAAACTATTTTAAAACTAAAATTTATGAAATTCTAAATAAAATTAATTTCATATAATTTATGGTGAAATTTGACTAGTCATGTCTAGATCACACCCAACATATACACGCGTACAGATGTGAATGAAATATTTTTTTTATATAACTCAATAGGTTGTGATATTCAGTTGGTTATTTTTCATTATTCCATTTATCGATGCTTTGGATGTTTTAAGTGATTATGGATCATGTGGATATATTTGATAAATAAATTAGGATCTTTTACCTATTTTGGGGGAATTTGTGTATCTTCTAATTAGGGTAGGTACATTTTGTAATCGGGCCATTATTAGATTATTAATTTAACATTATATTATAAAAGTATATTGATCATTTATGTTTTTATACATTATTAGTTGAGAGTGATGACTTTTATATATTATGTCTCATTGGATTTTTCTTGGTTAATTCTTTTTTTTGTGGATTAATCTATTTGCATCTGTTTATTGATATTCATGGAATTCTACTATATCAACATACCATTTCGAATTATCTATAGTATACACTTCTTATGTATTATGATTTTGGGGTGAAACTATTCCCACCAGGTGTCTATTTTGATACCCCAACACTAGTTTCTAGATCATGGTGATTGATAAAGTGTTTTGTGCCTTCTGGAAGATCGTCCAAGGTGACATGTTCGGTCAACATGGTCAGAAAATTATAATATTGTATCGAAGCCTAGGTTTCTCAAAATTCCTATTTTTTTGAGAATTTCCTTATTACTATTTAGTGATCCCGGTAGTATGTATAGGGGATTTTCAGAATTTAGGAGATTCAACCTGAGTAGGTTCATGATCCCTATATTTCCTTATGAATATTGAGTTTCCATGTGAATTCAAAGTTGATTCTTGAATTTGGATTTGGTTTTTTTATTAATTTAGAAGTGTTTTATCCCCCACTGAGTTGTAATAGATAAATTGGTTTCCTTTACTGAGTATTTTTATGAAATTAAAAAGAACCAAATATTCTTTAATGTATTTAATTTTCTAGAAAACCATGTGCAGCCCATTCATATGATCATGGAGACTTCATATACGGTTTATCATGGTTCTAATAGGGTAGGCCAAACCATGAAACCCAATAATTCCATGTTCATTACCACTATTGTTTTTTAGCACCTTTTAATTTCCAATGGACCCATGATTGGTTTCCACATATTGAAAATTGATCGAAGTGGTTTATGCATTGTTTAGATATTTTAGAATAGTTTTTTAAAAAATAGTTTTCTGTGAAAAAATGTTAAGGATGGGTTTTAATTAGAATCATGGTTAAGTGATTCTTTTACAAAGGGAATATCATTGATGATTTTGTTTTAAAAAGTTTATGTCTTATTAGAAGAATTTATTTTTCATTTCATGTAGTGTTTTTAAATGTGGTTTATTTTATTATATAATTTGGAAAATGTTTTGAAAGAAAAGTGGGTTATATATAAATGTTTTGGATTCCCTATTTTGGGAGTTGGTATTTCACTTTTGTGAGAGTTGTTAAATGGATTTTATATATTTTTCATAAAATATAGAGAAGTTTTTAGTGCTGGTTCATTTTCAATGTGTGTATTCCTTTTCCAAAATATTTTGGTATCATTGTAAAATTATTGCTATTTAATAATATAATTTTTATTAAATTTAAATTTCTTTTAAGAAAATGTTTCAAATATCTTTGGAGGGATGTTTAATTGAATTTTTAATTTGAAATTATGTTAAAATTTTAAATTGGATTCTCTTGAGTTTAAAAAATAATTCTTAATGGTATCAAACTGTGTGTGGTCTATAAATTTTGTTTTCAAGATAATTTTTTAATATTGGTGATTTTATGAAATGGAATTATTGTAATTTGTTTTACCTTTTTAATTTTTGTTATTGTTTTAACCTATTAATTAGATCGGGTTCATTTTGATTGATTTAGGAGGCATGGATTTTATGGGATTCAATTTTAGTTTCTTTAGTGTACTCCTTATAGAAATTCCATAATGGAATGTGGAAGCCTATCTCGAGGGATGATCCATATGGTGATTGTCCATGTGATTTATATATATCATTTATTTTTGTGAAATCCAACCAAAGTAATATTATAGTGGTATATTGTAATCCTTCAATGTGTTCTTGGATTCCTTGGGTAATTGTTCATCAATTTTCATCGATGATTAAGGATTCTGTTTGGTAATGGATTTGTAATAGAGTAATGATGGAGACACCAACTCTATGGAAACTCCATGAACTTTATAGGTTAATGTCATTGTGGAATTGATTATTATAGATAGTATTTACTACCCAAGCTAGTAAATAATGATTCTCTGAAATCTCATTTCAGTGATAGAGGTATTCACCCAAACCTCAGACTGGTTATGTAGAATTTATCCTAAGATTTTATTCAGAATTAATTTAGAGGGGGCCTTAGAGGTAGCCATGAATCCAGTGATCATTTATTTTAACATGTATTAGAAATGAGTTTAAATAATCCGGGGTGTTGAGGAAGTCCATGATTGACGTATTCTTTGGGTTTATATTCCTCCAAACTTAGTTGGAGAGGTGTTGGTTATTTTTTGTTGTTCCCATGAAAAAAATTTTCATTAAAAATATTATTTTTTATGTTTAATATTATCCATTGAATGATAATTGGATATTTATGAGTTTATAATGTGTAGACATGGATTCGTTCTTGGTTAACTATTTTATGTTCAATACTAGTGTAGAATGTTCATCTATATTTTACTTTTTTAGACATTAAGCCCTATGTGGGTTTCCATCATGTTCATGATGAGAGTTTGTTCCATGATCTTGGTCTGATGCAATTTTCCTTTAGATTCATTCCATGGGGGTTAGAGCCCATATTATTCTTTATTGAGTTATGCTTTCTTGAATTATACTTTGCATTTTCTATGGTATGTGTATAACAACCCTGCTCTTTATTACACACTTAACATAATTTATTACATAAAACCATTACTTGATATAAAATAGAATATTGAGTGGTCTAGTGTATTTGTGGCTTAGAAACATTACATTACAACTTAAAACATAAAATGAAACATCTTATTGAAATCCTCCTTTACATGACCACTACATTCCCTCATACTTAGCATTGCATGGGATATCCTAAGGGCATGAAAAAAACGGGTGAGATATAAAGCATAGCAAGGGAGTAAAAAAAGAATAACATTAATATTACAATACATGTTAGTAAATAGACATATCAATGGATCTAAAAAGAAACATATACATAATGGCCTGATAAGGCGTGATAATCATAAGATGGAGACGTGGAAACAATATTTAACATGATATTAGCACGACCCAAGGCTCATTGCACAAAGAGCATGAGTAAACTCTCATTGTACATGAATAATGACTAAAACCATGTTTCATTTCAATTATCACAAGTCCACACTCATTGCATATGACATATCAAGATATTATACCTTACCCAATGCATTTGAGGGATGTTAGGATGCACCATTCTTAAAAATTTCACTTCATGCGTAAGTGTGCCACAAGATCATACAATATAGATTCATAAAAAATCATAATTTGTTCCACGATTATGTTATGTGAAATAAATAAATAAAAGTACCATTAAATATGTATATGCGCATAAAGGTTAATACCCTTTATAGAGACATGGGTATTGTATTCACTACTCAATGAGCTTGGCATGGAAAAAA
Source organism: Viscum album (assembly GCA_963277665.1). Lineage (NCBI taxonomy): Eukaryota > Viridiplantae > Streptophyta > Magnoliopsida > Santalales > Viscaceae > Viscum > Viscum album. The sequence continues at coordinate 72,648,932 of OY728163.1, read as the reverse complement.
GAGGTGCAATTTCCGCAGCATAACAGCGTGACATAAGAATTCATAAAAATGGGGGATGAGAGAGAAATGTGTGTCTCATCATATGTACATGAAATGTAAAGTAACGGGGTTGCATATAGATACATTTCCCAAAAAAATGTATTGAATTTAGATACGTAATACAAAATAATTGCTTGAATTTAAATGAGGAGAGAGAAATTCCTTCTCGAATTTCGGCAAGGTAACAGGTGTACATCAGAGGCATTAATGAGAGAAAAAGGTGATCTCCCATTATTCAAACATAAATAGGTAATTATGGGGGAGGTGGAAAATCATACCCCAACATTTATAATAGAAAATAAAATGGAATAAAAATATAAAGAAATTGGGACATTGTTTCCTCTGGAATTGGGGACGACCTCATTGGTTTAAAGTTCAAACATTCCAAGTGGTTTCTAACAGGTTTGATCGTAGAACCGAAAACATGAAATGATTCTATATCCATTTGGACCTACTTTCCAAAGGTAGGTTCCCATCAGTTTTGAACTAATAAGTCTTAATAATTTTCATTTTTCGATAGTATGGGAGGCCAGAATCATCACACCTTTTTTAGTGGAATTATTGTCTACTCTGGGACTCTCTTTATAGATTAAAGTTATGTTCATCAATCTTAATTAAATTACCAAGTATAAGAATGGTCTTTTCATTATAACTTGCAATCAATGATTGATATATAGGAAATTTAGAGAATCTTTTTATATGTATTCGAGGTTATTCATCTTTAGAGATTCATCCGTATTTGGTAGAGATTATTAGTCAATTGTATCCTTCAATACATTATATAAAAAGTCTCTTGGTCATTAGGATGACCATACTGGTTTTAACGCCACTTATTGGGGAACTTGAAGTTTATTTTCATTCAGAAGGACATGAATTATTTCAGCGTTGGGATCGTACCCACATATGGTCTATCTATTTGTCCTTGTTTAGAAAAGGAATCAGAACCCAGGTAGTTCGAGTAAGGGAATATGATGTTTATGCATGATTTATGGCTCAAAAAAAGATGTCATAATTAATTTTACACTCTATGCTCACGTGAGTCATGCTTGGTGTGAGAAACAAGAGGTATTGGTAAAACCAGACAATTGTTCCACGAAAGATGAAATCATAAGAAATGATGTGGGGCTTATGTATGTATGATTTCCCAAATAGATATAGATCAGGACTTATTTCAGAGATAATGTCCGGGAACAGGGTCCATAAAGGTATATATGCTTTTATGGATATTTGAAAACTCTAACTTGGGGATTACTCCTGAGGAAGATGCCCAAATTAGGAGGGACATATGATTGGGTTTTATTCCTGAGAAGGAAGCCCGGATCAAAAGTAAATTAAGACTGGTTAAGAGAAATTATGACTGGGGATTAATCCTAAGGAGGAGTCCCAGGTTAAGAAACTTGTGACTGGAAATTACTCCTAAGGAGGAGGCCCAGGTTAAAGGGAATTTTGACTGAGGCTTACTCCTAAGGAGGAGGCCCGGGTAAAAAGAAATTAAGACTGGGGCTTACTCCTGAGAAGGAGGCCCAGGTTAAAGGGAATTTAGAATTTGGGAACTTGGGGCTTACTCCTAAAGAGGATGCCCAGGTTAGGGTACTTGGGGATTACTCCTAAAGAGGATGCCAAAATTAAAAGAATGAAGACTGGGGATACTCCTGAAAAGGAGGCCCAGGAATATGAGAATTTGTCCTGGGTCTTACTTCTGAAAAGGGGGCCCAGGTTAAAGATCCTCTCATCCTAAAGGAAGAGTTTGAACGAATGAAATATCTAACCATAGTGACATAATGATATGTAAATCACTATGTTTTGAGAAATGTTCCACATAATTTGTTTTAGATAAGGAAGGAAACAAGGGAACCATGCCGAAGAAAATGGATTTAAAGAGGGGTTTGGAGGCTGAATATTGAATATGATAGGTGGATAAGCATAAGAGAGGTGAATAGGCAGGAGGGGTACCCAAAAAGAGAGAGGCGCAAAAGTCATGTGTGGGCGCGCAAGTACTGGTCCCGTAGGTATTCCAATGCGACACATGGGTACTTGCGTGACGGTCAACCTATAGTGTTCTACTTGGATGAGACTTGTCTGAAGCCCTTAGTATTATCCCTAAAAGCTTCCAAAGGGGTGGCACGCAAGTTCTGGTGAAGGGGTAAGGCGGCGTGCAAGTGTGGCCATTTCCCTTAAGGGCTAGCCACTTAGGCGTGCAATTTTTGATGAGTATCAACACTTAGGCCTTGTTTCCTCTGTTTAGATCATCCATTCTAGGTAAGAAATTACCTTTGAATTGACCGGAAGACTTCAAGCAGAGATTAGGGCGACCAGAGCTTAAATCTGACTTTTGGAATTTTTCCATTTTGAAATGGGGGGACCACTGGGTTATTTATAGGCTGCTGAAGACCCTAGGCGAGAATCAAAGAGGGCGCGCAAGTCACCTGCGTGACCACTATGTGGTGCACAAGTATACTTGTGCGACCATAAGGAAATTTGTGCGACCCAAATGGGAAGAAATTATTTTTCATTCCTTTGTCATTTTTTGATATTTCTTCAAAGGATGAATCGCCTGGGATAAAGGTATTTACCTTTTTCTGTCATTAGATTTTGTGACGGAAAGGAGTGTTAACAAAAGTCCCCCCTCAGAGTTGGATCCAAAGGAAATGAGGATGTGTCTTTACAGTAATAAATAAAGCCTAGGAACATGCATCGCGCAAGTGTTGAGCGCGTAAATGGCGGTGTGTAATGGTTTAGCACGCTGGCTTTAGGCGCACAGGGTTGAAAGCGGTGGGTTTATGTGCGCAGGGTTACGGCTTGGACTATATATATGCGGCCATTCTCACACAAAGCACCCAGATTTCAAACATTCTAGCTCTTGCCACACAAGTTTCCATCGTCATGAGAGTTACTCAGTTTTCCTCTTCTTCCTTCTATGTCGCGCTGCTATATAGGTATTTGGACTTGCGCGGTGATACCTGTGTGCCAAAACATGCGCGACACACTAATACTAGTGCACCAACTTTGGGACTTGTGTGCCTTAATGAATTATCCTTTTTTCACTTTTATTCACATGTTTTATGAAAAATTAAATTTACTTAAGAGTTACTTATTAAACCTTTTTACATATTCAATGGCTCCAAGAAGAATTGGAACTAATGATGAATTGGCTAGCAAACAAATTGATGACATGATGAGCATCATTGGACATGATTATTATACTATCTGTGACGACACTCATCCAGATTTGGCCAATTACCTAAAGAAGTATCATCTTGGCTTCCCGTAGAGTATTTATCTACTTTTGTATGGCTATGGTAATCTGCAAGAAGTCACTATTCCAGAGTCAAAGAACTATATCCCAAATTCTTGGATTCAGAATTACACAAATTTTTCTTCAGCAAATATCTCAGGTGGAGGAGCATTTATAAATACAGTAACTATGGAAAAGGCCAACATAATGCATCATAGCCCATGTTCCTCAGATCTGAAACCTCACAAGCCTGAGCTGCAACCACATTGTTATCCCTCAATATTCCTAAATTCTCAGATTGATCAATCCAAAGGATGGAAGAAGAGTTGGACATTCTTCCTGGATGATGTGTGAAGCCAACTTGGATGTGGGAATACTGGGCGTGACAAACCGGTGCAGAGTTTTTCGAGGATTTTAAAATAACTACAATATATATAGCCGTCTGGGATAGGAAAACATATGTTTACAGGAATGATGACATTGTGCCAGAGATAATTAGCCGCTGGAGCCCAGAAACCAATTCTTTCCATCTGAATCATGGAGAAGTAGGCATCAGTCTATGGGATGTCCACAGGATCTCGGGGGATCCAATTATAGGCGACATGTATGATGAATTTATTCCCCTATGGTGACTTGGAATGATTTGAAGAATACCTCAGCTTTGGCTCAAGAATTATTGAAAATCTTTCACAAGATGAAGAGTTCACTGACCTTTTTAGCTCATTCTAGAAAGGATATTCATCCAGAGGAGTGGATGAATTTGTTTCTTACCAAGAAGCAGTAGAAGGATCCGAAGGAGAAGGGATCGAACGGGAAGGGGCCCAAGGAGAAGGGGCCCCCCTATACTCATCCTACAACTTTCCCCAAAACAGTTAAGAGGGGTTCTCCTAGAACATTCTGGACAACTCTAGAAGTGGTAGAATTTGAGAAGTGGGGATACGAAGTGAATCAGAGAATCGCCAAAAAGACTCATCTGGCGGGCTTCTTGGCATTGTAGCTTAGTGTTTATCTTATTTCAGTAAGGGACTCGAAGGGAGGTGTTAGGCCAGGGACCTTAATTATTGCAGCCAAGTTGGCTGAGGGAAAAATGGTTGCGTTGGCTACCCCCATTTTAGCAAAGATTCATAGGATATTACTCCATGTATTCATGGGTATGTATCCTTTGAGAATAGTTGGACTATTCCATGTTTTGTAGGGATGGATCGCCACTCACTTCATTATGTATAATGTACAGAAAGATTACAGGTTCTTGGAGGTTCTTTTAGGCCATCAGTGTAGGTATTTTCTGGAATTGCTCTGCTAGCTCTCAATTCCTATGACATGAAGGTGAGGCTGAACATGTATAAGGAATGAAATTTATTTCCTTATAGAAATCTGCCAACCAAAATATTTGTTGATGATTGAACAACCAATCTAGAATTTAGGGCATACATGCTGGAATGCAGAGATGGTGTACTAGCCACCAGGATTGATGGAGTTATTATATGTGAGGCCTATGCTCCATAAATATTTTCACATCAATTCAAGTCTTTCCAACATACTTTTGTATCTCCCCCTGTGCATGTTAGGTCAGAGTAACATTTGATGGTTGGTCGACAACTATGGTTGCTGACATCTAGGGAGATGACTGGGGCAGTGTTTGATCTACCAGTTAATAAAGCGGCGTGTAATTTGACTACTTGGTATGCCGAGAACTGGACAACATCATACCCTGGAGGGGTGTTGAATCACCCGGTTTATCTGGTGGGGAAAAGGAAAAAAACCTTAGAGAAAGAAACCCTACATTTGGAAGATGATTCTTCTACACCACCCGGAGCTGATTCTTTGGCTTATTCACCTTGGGCCGACTCCTCAGATTCCTAATATGGGGATGATGAGGCACAACATGCGGAAAAGCGACCTCGTTCCCGATATAATCCTCCTGGAAGAATCAAAAGAACAAATCCATCAACTCTTAGTGAGTTACTTCATTAGGGAACATCAATCATCATTACGTTATAGAGAAATAAGAATTATTTTCTTATTCTCTATCTGTTGTTGTAAAAGCTAGGAAGTAGCTGAAGTCCAAGATTGTAGGGACATCCTCCTAGCCTTCTGTTACACATACTGAGTGTCTATGACCAGAGGCTATCCAGACATGGAGAAGTCTATACTGCGGTGCTGAAACTACCTTGCTTGATTTGTGCGAGTGGTTACACCTCCCTGGAATAGGGAATCTTCTGGCTTCTAAAAATATTTGTTACAAGGATAACCCCAATAAAGTGCGGTCTTACATCAGAGAGTTGTAAATGCTCATATATGGCACTGATGATTCCTTTCCTGTCACCAAGAGGGTGAAGGAAATGGTAGATCGAGTCGCCACTGAGGGGACTGGTGGTTCCAGAGATGAGGAGTGCCATGATTACGTGGCTCCTAAATATGTAAATCTCTTTCCTTATTTTCGTTGCAACTTGATTTATGTCCAAGCATTATTATTCAAGGAAATTAATTTTTTTTATCCTGTAGCTTCCAAATAAAGGAACTGTTTAGCTTCCTTCACCACATTATATCCCTGTTGGTACTGTCGTTGGGGTTAATGAATCTCCTCGCGAGTTGGAAGAGATCTCTAGGCCAGCAAGCCATTAATGAGGAATTGGACATGTCATCCCATTCTCCAATTTATGTACCTGTAAAGGAGACTGTAGACACTCCAAAAAACCCAAGGAGACAAAGGCATCAATGGATGAAGTCCAAAAATAAACGCTTCCTCAGTAGAGGCAAGTCCTTTAGATAATCATGAGTCTTAACCCATGAAAAGGTTACTCATACTACTTGGGATTGCAGGGTCTTCTTAAATTTCACCTTTTAGGGACTGGACTGACCCTCTTATGAGGACTACAGAGGATAGTGGTGAACAATTACACGTTTAGGCTTACTTGGCTACTCTTGGAGAAGAGGCAACGTCTGTTCCCAATATCACTCAAACTGCTACTGCAAGGAGAGAAGAACCTGCTTCTGGTAAGTTAACAATTCTTCATAAAATGTTGAATGAGACATAAACTGACTTCTATTCGATGATAATTTAGTTTCAACCCTTGAACTAGAGCTTTTGGTTTCCATTTAAACTGACGCCGATATTTTATCTGATGATGTTGTCCAGGGTCAGAGGCTGCAGGATGAAGGTCTCCAATAAGACATAATGAATGCTCCCATTGATGAATTAACCAGGATTTGGAGATTTCATTGGATGAAATGATGGAACTTGGCGCATCTTTTGATGATTTTTTAGATCATGTTAAATTACCATGTAATTTAGAAGATTATGGACCTGCATGTTATCCTTCGTCCTATTAAAAATAACTTAATATTACATCTATAATTATGATCGGTTGAAATGTTCAGTCCTTTCTGAGCAAGCTAGTGAAATGCCAAGTCCTGAAGGGGGTACAGAAAACCCTACTATTGTAGAGAAATTAGCTCAAGTGGAGCTTAACCTGGAAGAGCTTCCTGAAACTCATCTTGAAAATCCTGTTGAAGTTAGGAAAGACATGGAGGAGACTTCTCAAGTTACTAACATACTATTGAGTAAGAGATATCAATTTTTTCAAAATGTACTTAATTTACAAGACAGCCAATCAACTTTTTTTATCCTTTGAAACTAACCAAAATTTCAATTGATTATGCAAGGCCATCAATTTCAGTGGATAGATCTGGAGGTGAAGCCTCATCTTCTGCCCCAACGGGAATATAAAGTGAAGAAACACCGATCTGGCGAAGGAGAAGAGCATGGAACTTCCCTAAGTGCATTAATACCGGATTATATTCCCCCATGTGACAGTGATGTCGAATCAGATCCGGAGGTACAAAAGGCACTCCAGTTTTCATGACACAAGGCATGGAAGAACATATGGAAAATCATATCTCAAGTGAATCTAGAAGAGCTGTCATCGAAGATCCCGCGACTTCCATCCCTGTCTGTCATGTTGGGACTTGGAGGTTTTGGAAATCAAAAGATCCATGCCATGGTAAAACAAGTCATCTTAAGAAGGGAGATGGAGTAGATGTAAAATCATGATTTGACTAGAGTAAGGCTATCATCCAATATTAGAGAATTTGAGGCTGCAGTATCCCGAGATGAGGATGATAATGCTGCCAAGTAGAAGGAGCTGAAGCATAAGATCAAGGAGAATGTTTTCCAGCAGATTCACCTTCAGCAACAGTTAGATGTTGTTACTGGGGAACTTGACCAACTGAACAATTGACAATAAAGAGTTCAAACAAATGGTCTTAAATCCATTGTTGAAGCCATGAATGAACTCCATCAAGCTGAAATGAGTGAAGTTGGTCGAGTTCATGAGCTTCAAGTGGCTGTAGATGATGGTCGGGATGCAGTAAATCAAATTGAGATTTATGTTGAAAGCCTTTTGTGATTCTTGGAAAATAGAATAGACTCTAGTATATGGATGTCCTTCTAATTCTTATGCATTAAATGAAAAACACTTTCATCATTAATCATTTTCTCATGCTTTCTTTTGCTACCTGATTTAAATTTTAACCTAATCTAATGGGACTATGAATCCTAATTTTATTTTTTCTATGATTATTATAAATAACCCTACAAACTTTGAAACTTTTAATTTCTCAATATTACCCAAATGATACGAAATGTATGTTTAGTGAGCTGGGAATTGACTTTTTTTCAGAGTTCCTTTGTCTTTTGTGGGTAGTTTAAAGTCATGCATGTCAGACATAAAAAGGCTAATTATTAAGGTTGAAATAGGTTTGACTGAATGAATTATAATTCACTCAATTCCTTTACAATTTTTCTGAAAACATATTACCACACTCATGTATGAGGGAAAATATGTAAACGATGACTAAAGAAATTTTTAATATGAGGAATGACATGAAAAATGGACTAAAAGGAATTGGAAGAATTAGTTCCCAAGAATGAAGTTACAACTATTTAACAAACCCATTAGGGGGTTGAATTATACAAGGCCTCCTAAGGGAATTGCCTACATAGTCAAATAATAGCATCTTTTCGCTGAAAGGTCTGTTATGAAGACTACTTATTCAAGGCCTCCTAAGAGTATGTTCTGCATAGTCAGGCAAAAGAACTCTCAGTAATTTACTTTTCTTCTACTAAAAAGATAGTGGAATTTTATGGATATTCAAATTTTTCAAATCAGAGAGTTTGCTATATGGAAATAGGTACTTCAATATGGAGAAGATATTTTCAATCAATATTGTCTATGAACTGGATGAATGTCACTCCTACGAAGGTATGACCCAAGTGTAGGGAAGAGAAATATAAACCATAGACTTGAATACTTTCAGATCATGAAAAAGAGTATGAGAAAAATATATTAAGGATGGCTATTTTTTGCAGATCCCAACATATTGTCATTAAGACAACTAAGGACAAAAGTTGTTTTCTCCATAATAATGAAGTTAACATTATTTAACAAACTCGTTAGGGGGTTGAATTATGCAGGGCCACCCAAGGGAATTGGTTGCATAGTCAAATAATAGAATCTTTTGGCTGATAGGTCTTTTATGTAGACTTTTTATGCAAGGTCTCCTAAGGGAATGTGCTACAATGTCAAGAAAAAGAACTCTCGGGTTTCAGACATTTTTTGACCAGAAGTCGAGAAAAGGGCTTTGGAGATCTGAAAATATTTAAGGTTAGGAGTATGACACATAAAAATGGGCATTGTTCAATGCATGTAGAAATACACAAACTAGTGCTAACCATAATCATGTTGTGGCTAGGTCCTGAATTGAAATGTTGTACTTCACTACATATCCCATAAGGATGGGAATTAATCCATACTTAGTTCTTGAAATATAGTTAACGTAATGTGGGATGAGAGTGTATGAAATATTAGTTTAGGGTTATAGAGCTAGGACCATAATAATGAATACACAATGTGAGTTTTCACAAAGACTTTTCATCCAGGGGAATGAAAGTAGAATTTGGGGTTAGGTCCAAAGACTTGGGGCTGGGTTCACGGGACACTCGAACGTTCTTATCTATCCCATAATGTTGGGAATCAAGCGGCACGTAGTTCTTGAAATACCCTCTGTATAGATTTGGTTCGTACATGTGGAGAGTGAAAGGGGAATTTAGTGAGATGATGGTTTAACACAATTTAAAAGGTTCTGGCATTTTCATGTATGCATGTAGTCTTTGGAATATAACATGATTGGAGATCAATGTAAATAACGATTCCCTCTCTGGTGAGGGTGTCAAAGAATGTTGTAGTTTATTTGTGTACATGATAAAAGAGCATATAGTTTAAGGTCATATACATGGACCATGGTGAACCAGTGTAAAAATATTGGTTTTGGGGGTTTCTTCATGAATTAACATCATATGAGATGGAGGTAACCCGATGTGAATAGATTGGTTTTGGACATGAACCAAGGGAGGTTGCCTACGTACCCAGCCAAGAAGTCATGGATCAAAGTCCGCGTAGTGTGATTGAAGAATGAATTGGTGATCAAGTTGTTTTTGTGAACAACGACCTAAAAATGGTGTTGGGACTTACGCATGGTTAGCAGCGCAGAGAGGGTGTTATGGTTGAAGTTTAATCTATGCTCATGCGATTCATACTCAGTGTGAGAAACAAGATGTAGAAACAACCCTAACGATGAACAGTTTAATGTCATATAGGACATATGAAGGGACGATGCCGTTTAAAGTCATACAGTGAGGACTATTGTTGTTGCACAGTTTAGTGTCATGGAACAGGGAAAAAATACAGTTTAACGTCATGTAGAACGTTTTAAGTGACTTTTGTACAGTTTAGCGTCATGTAGCTAGGACGATGGGGACAATAAAGTTTAACGTCATGTTGGACAAAAGGGGAACTGTGCAGTCTAATGTCATACAGTATGGACAGTATAGGACACAGTTTAACATCATTTTGGATGTATTAGGAACATTTTTACAATTTAACGTCATATTGGACGAACGGTGAAAATAGTTTATGGTCATATGCATGGACCGAGGATGGTGCAGTTTAATGTCTTGCCAGACATAAGTGACTATGCAGTTTAATGTCTTGCAGCAAGAATAACACAGTTTAACATCATGTTGGACGAAATGGATGAAAATAGTTTAAGGTCTTATGCATGGACGGGTAATTGATTTATTTTATGTTTATACAAAATACTTCTTCAGAAATCTGGCATTGGATGGATTAGTGATGGGTTATCCAACCATTGAAATTAAATAATAAGCTCTATTGGATTAGACCATATGTATTGATTAAGGTCCTTCCAATTTTGGTTCAAGTTTGGGAGGTTTCTTTCCTGGTATCATTGGTGTTCTGAGAACCAATACCAATTCTCCCTGAATGAACGAACAAAGACAAAAAATTTTGTTGAAAGCCAGTGCTATTCGATTCTGATAGAATTCCAAGTGATGCAGTGTAGCATCCCAAGTAAGTAATGAATAATTGATATTTTTATCTATGTATATTAATGAATTAGATAGTGTTTTAGAGGCTTAAAATGAGAATAAATCCAATCTTAAGCATGGAATACACTAATATTTTTAAAAGGTTGTTTTACTGCCTTTTAATTGAAAACCATTTTTAAAGCTATCTTTTGACAATTTAATAATCTTTATTTGTCAATATAAAATTATTATTTATGATTGGGACATTGAAATTTACATTGGATAATTTCTTGGTATTTTTCTGACAATGTTCATTTTTTAATTAATAGTGAAAAATACTACATTTTACATCAAAACTGCTTTTTCATCTAATTTAATTTTATAGTTAGATTATCTTTTTAATTTGTTTTAAAGTGTACATAGAATATATTTTTACCATTTAATCCAATAGTGGTTGTTGGAATTAATTTCACTTTGAAATTGGACTTAAACTAGTGTCAATCTTTTGATACTTATTGTTTCATAAAAACACGTTATTTACTCTAACAGTGAGAATTAATTATCAAATTAATTAATGTAACTTATATTTTTTTAATTATGTAAAATATAAATCATTTTTGAATTCGGAATATCATATATAGCTTAGGGTGAAGTTTTGGTATTTTTCTAAAAAACATCAATTTTTGATGAATAGTGAAACCACTAAGTGGTACTTATAAAACCTGATTTTCTGTTTAAATGAAATTTTACCACCTCTGTGTTTTGAATTTCAAAATTCTGACATACATGGTTGTCATTAATAATTAATGTGTGGTTCAATGGGATTAAAATAATTTTTTGGTGAATAGTAACTTTTAAGTTTATTAATCGTGATTAGAGGTAATTAGTGTAATTTAAGGTAAGAATAATGTTTTAATATTATAAAATGACCTAGACACATGTCCTACCCTTATTGGATGTGTCATGGACGACCAACACAATCCATGGGTCAACTTGGGTACCCCATGGAGCCACTTTGGAAGGAAAATTACATTAATATCTTTTAATTTAATGTTAAAGTAAAAATGTCACAAACATGAGTTATTTTACTAAATCAATTTTTACATGGGGTTATACAAGTCATATTTTTTACTATAAATAGACATTGGAAAGTTCAAAAGATTTAATACATCATAGTATTTGTTTTATAATTTTTAGACATTATATAAATTAAATTATTTATGACATCATGATGATGCATCGATTACATCATTAATAAAGGATTTAAATAAAATGAAACAATAATGTAACTTTTATGCCCTACACATGTCCAAAACCTATTTTATGGGTTCATTTCGATCCCTTATCACCTTATCCTCTAATTATATCAATTTGGGACCTTTTAAATCCGAAAATCATTTTAAAATAAAGTAACATTTCATTACTTTCCAAGAGTGCCCCTCCTCTCCTCTTATAAAAGACCCCAACCTCTACCACCTTACCCACACTTCCAAAGCCTTTGGCTCGGCCAACATCTACCCATTTTGTCTCTCCAAATCCCACTAAAACTCTTAAAATCCAAAATTTGTGCAGAATTCTTTCCAAGGAAGCCTTTGAGCTCAAACCAAACGGTGTTACCCGATTTTAAGGTAATGTCTTCACTTGTGTTCTTGTGTTTTATTTTGCTTCTACAACCCCCTAAACTCTTTTTATTCATATCTTTTGTAACATCTCCAGTATCTTAAATATACTAGTATGTTGTTATAGGAAGGATTCGAGCTAAACTTACACACTCCTACATATAATGGTTAAAGAACATATTGTTTCCGTGGATGGCGAATTTATGCCTCACGAAACAATGATTGTTCAATATTTTTCTAACACATTCAAAGGTGGCCATTAAGATGTCACTATATTTATATATGATAAATAATATTTTAATGTTTTCTTTAAGCTTCTGTATTTTTCATTTATGGCATACCTTTATGGCTTCCATTATGGGTATACGCGATATCTTCATTTTAGGAAGTGCGGACTACCGCCCCCTCAAAGTGATTTGATTCGTTAATACCATATGTGGTACATATAAAGGATATATTTAATGATATTATATATGATACCATACTGGACTGAAAATAATATTATGTATCATTATGTTTTAATTCCATTAAATATGGAATAGAAATGGAAGTATCGTTCATGCGTACGTACGGCTTACCGTCTCCATGAACGGTGCATTTCATTTCTTACCTCTAAATGTTTTGTAATATTATAAATTCATGTATATACTAGATATATATGATATATATGATATATACATCATTAATATGATTCTCAATATAATGTATATTTTTCCACATGAACAACTTGTAATTATAAAGAGTTTATTTTTGACTCAAGTACCAATGATCGTTAAAATGACTGTTATTAACTTAAATAATAACATAGTGTTCATTACATGGTAATAAGTGATATAAAAGGAATAATGAACTACAAAAAGGTTCTTAAGCAAGTATAAATTAACTGAAGTTTATTATTCAGGAGATTAAAGAACGATCGAGTCAAGTCGGACCCGAGGTAAGGGACTTCGTCTCAATCTCCATTCATTGAGGCATATTTTGTTTTATACACAACCTTCTTTTATACGGTGTATAAACCCATTTGACTTTTATGTTTATCCCAAAAGAATATTTTTTATATGAAGCATTTTACTAAACGAAAAAGGGAATGTTTTTGTCGTACGTATGCGGCGACAACGACTTCTCCGCTGCCGTGACAATTATTTGAGTTCTAGCTTCCTCTACAAGCCATACATTTTTTTAAAAGACAAATAAATATAATGTTTTACTTTTATTTTAATTTGGAATTGAAAATGGTTTTCATAATGTTTTTATTATATCAATGTTTTTTATTGATATCTTGCGATTGAAATTTGGAGATGTTATGTTTCCTTTATACATGTTTTATGTGATACGATTATGTAATGGTTCTTGGGAATTGTTATGAAGACGAGTGGTTCCATGAGAAACTAATGGTGGGTGAGCCCGATATAGCTCTCCAATGCATTGGTTAATGCGAAGGAGTTAAACATTAAGGTTTCTCTGAAGAAATTTAGGGAATATATTGTGATGGGTATTCCAAACATAACCAATAGGGTTACTCCCTACATAAGAATGTTATGAATGCCTCATGTTACCTTTATGTCTTATGATTTCTATGATTTGTTCATTATTTTATGAGGTTTGTTAAAGTTCATATGTTTTATGGGTAATGTATGATTTCATTCATATGTATATATGTACTCATGTTTCCTTTCCATAATTTTTATAACCCTTATTGAGCTTTTTATGCTCATCCCATGTTTGTGAAATGTTTTTCACAGGTCAAGGGAAAGGTACATTATATAATGACAGTGTCAAGGAAGTGTCAATAAATAATCCATTTTTTATTTTAAATATGTTTCCATTGATGGTAAAAATGAATACTATCTTTTATGTAACCACTTTGTTTAAATGTAGAATGTACTGCATGTTTTATGATCAAATTATCTAAAACTCTAAACCTGAAAAGATCCCCAATGTGTAATCTTGTAATAACTTAATATTAAGTAAGGTTTAAGGCTGGGGCCTTATAGTTGGTATCAGAGGTCGGTTTAGATAACTTTAAGAGTTAGAATTCTATTAAATGATTATCCAAAAATATTTTGTTATGGTAAAATTGAAATTATATACCATTTGAAGATTACCATGTTACTTCATCTAAGACATGTTTGTTCAGAATGGTTTTCCACAGAGGAAACATGGAAGAAGTGCTAGGAAGGCATATAGTAGGAAATAACCTTCCAAATCAGCATCTAGAGATGGTCAGAATTGGAACTGAATAGTTTGTTGCAGTAATGGAACAGTTGACTCAAGCGATAAATGGTGGTTGTATCCATGCACAAGATCATCCAGATCAACCGCAGAGGAACATGTCAGTGGTGGAACATTTCATGAGGCAACATCCCCCATCATTCAAAGGATCATCTGACCCTATGTTTTCGGAAGGGTGGATTAAAGCACTGGAGAAGATTTTCGATGTCATGGGGTGTTCATACAATCAAAAGGTTAGTCTTGCTATTTACCGTTTGGAGGGTGAGGCAGATCAGTGGTGTTCAATGGTTAAAAATGTCAGGGACCCTGAAGAGATGGATGCTCTCGACTGGGATGAATTTAAAGGTATGATTCTTGAGAAGTATTTTCCTAAGGTTGTTTGACATAGGATGGAAAAGCAATTCTTGGAATTGAGGCAAGAGGAACTATGCAGAGAGGTTCACTCAATTGGAAAGGTATGCTCCAAATTTTATCTAAGACCTTGATAGTAAAATCAATCGTTTTTACACAGGATTAAAGCCAAAATATTAAAGGGCTCTAGCTTCTCATGAGTTCAATAGTTATGAAAAGCTTGTTCGATGTGATGAGAAGGTGGAAATGGAGTTTTTTGATGATCAAGTGTTCTATAACAACCAATAGAAGAAGAGACCGAGGTGGCCGGAGAAAGGAAAGAATTTTTCAAAAAAGTCTGATGGTAAGAAAACTAACTTCCAGTTTGTGATAAATGTTGTAAAAGGAATGTTGGGGAATGTCTTCTGAATTCTGGAAAGTGCTACCGATGTGGTAAGATGGGACATAAGGCTTGTCATTGCACTAAAAATGGTCATGGTGAAGGTAAGACCAAATTTGATTTACAGTTAGTGAAATGTTTTAAGTGCAATGATATGGGTCACTATGCAAACGAGTGTCCGACAAAGATCTTGAGTGATGGGAAGCAGTTAGACTACATGCAGAAAGGGGTGGTGAAATCCTTTGCAACTACTTTAACAGATGCCGGGCCATCAAATGAAGTTGTATCAGGTACTTTTTTTTTTCCAGATTATGCCAGTGTGTTGTTTGATTCGGGGTCTACACATTCTTTCATCTCTGAAAAAGTTTCTATTAAAATTGGAATACCATCTCAAGAAATGACTCCTGAACTTTTGTTAAAAACACCTAGGGGAAATGTTGAGTCAAAAAGAATTTATAAGAATCTTCTGATCCTTATATGTGGAAAGAACCTACTTGCGAACCTTATTGTTTTACATGTAGTAGAGTTTGATTTTATCCTGGGTATGGATTGGCTCTCTATTTACCATGGTATGATTGACTGTAGAGCTAAAGAAGTTTCTTTTCAGAAAAACTTTCAGTTTGTGTACAAGGATGAACCCTTACTATTGATAACTTATCAAGAGGCCGAGAATCTTGTAAAATATGGAAATGAATGTTACCTTGCACATATTGTTGAAAACAAGGGAACTGTTCAGATTAATAGTGTGCCATTGGTAAATGAGTATCCTGATGTTTTTCCTGATGAGTTGCATGGAATAATACCAGATCGGGTAGTTGAATTTACTGTTGACATAGTTCCTGATGCTAATCCAACTTTAAAACCCCCTTATCGAATGGCTCAAATTGAACGTTTAGAGTTGAAGGAGAATATGCAAGATTTATTAGAGAAAGGTTTCATTCGCCCTAGCACATCACCATGGGGTGTTCCTATTTTATTTGTTAAAAAGAAAGATGGTTCTACGAGACTTTGCATTGATTATAGAGCCTTGAATAACATCACCATTAAGAACAAATATCCTTTGCCTCGTATCAATGATTTGTTTGATCAGCTCCAGGGTGCTCAGTATTTTTCAATGATTGACCTGAGATCGGGGTACCATCAGCTGAAGGTAAAGAAAGCAGATATTCCGAAGACTGTGTTTCATACAAGATATGGCCATTATGAATTTTTAGTAATGCCTTTGGGGCTAACCAATGCACATGCTGTATTCATGGACTTAATGAATAGAATTTTCCTTGAGTTCTTGGATAAGTTTGTGGTGGTTTTCATTGATGATATTTTGGTGTTTTCTAAAATTAAAGAGGAGCATGAAAAGCACTTACATGTTATTTTTCAAACCATAAAAGAAAAGAAATTGTACGGGAAATTCAGAAAGTGTGAGTTTTGTTTGCAACCAATTTCTTTCCTTGGTCACATTGTTTCTAAAGATGGGATAACTGTTGATCCGGAAAAAACAAAGGTTGTTGAAGAATGTCCAAGACCCACAAATGTAACTGAGATTCTTAGCATCCTTGGTTTGGCAGGCTATTACCGAAGGTTTGTTAGAAATTTTTCACGGTTATCTAGTCCAATGAATAAGATAACTCAGAAGGGTGTTATGTTTATCTAGACAAAAGAATGTGATGATTGTTTTCAAGAATTGAAAAGAAGATTGAGTTTTGGCACTATCTTCCAGGAATGGTGAGTTTGTTATCTACAGTGATGCTTCATTGAAAGGACTTGGTTGTGTCCTAATGCATAATGATCAGGTAATTGCTTATGCTTCACAACAGTTGAAAACTCATGAGTTAAATTACCCTACAAATGATTTGGAATTAACTGCTGTAGTTTACGCTCTAAAAATTTGGAGGCATCATTTGTATGGAGTAAAGTGTAAAATATATACCGATCACAAAAATTTAAATTATATATTCACTCAGAAAGAATTGAACATGATACAAAAGAGATGGCTAGAGTTAATCAAGGATTATGATTGTACAATTAATTACCATCTGGGAAAAGAAAATAAAGTGTTTGATGCTTTGAGTTGAAAAAGTAATGCTTCATTAACAATGATGTGTTTGGAATGTGATCCTTTGGTTAAGGATTTGATGAAATTTGGCCTAGAAGTTGTTGGTGCAGTATGTTCTTCTATTTTGTTTCAGGTATAAGCGAAATCTTCTCTATCAAAGAGATTGAAGGAAGCACAGAAGTAAGACAGTGAGTTGCAGGAAACGGTAGAACTGGTTCAGAAGGGTAAGTTCCCTAAATTCATCATTGATAATGATTGTGTTTTGAGATTTGGGAAGAGATTGTGTGTGCCTTGTGATTCACAGTTAAAGAGAGAGAGTTGTTATATGAAGCTCATAGTTCTCTGTTTTCTATTCAACCTGGCAGTACTAAGATGTACAGAGATCTGTGAGAGTATTACTGGTTGGATGGAATGAAAAGAGATATTGCTGATTTTACTGTGAAGTGTTTGACTTGTCAACATGTTAAAGCAGAGCGTCAATTACTGAAAGGGATGCTTTAGCCTTTACCAGTACCAAAATGGAAATGGGAAAATATATCCATGGACTTTGTTGTGGGATTGCCGAAGACACCTCGAGGTAATAATGCAATCTGGGTTATTGTTGATCGCTTGACTAAATCTGCTCATTTCCTTGCTATACGGGATACTTTTTCCCTAGATCAACTTTCCAGTTTGTATCTTAAAAAGATAGTCTGGTTACATGGAGTTCCTCTCTACATTGTATCTGATCGTTATCCTTGGTTCACTTCTAACATTTGGAAAGGCCTTCAGAAGTCGTTGGGTACTGAATTAAATTATAGTACAACTTTTCATCCTCAATCAGATGGGAAATCAGAATGAACAATTCAGACATTGGAGGATATGCTACATGCTTGTTCGATGGATTATCAGGGAATTTGGGACCAACATCTTTCCTTGGTTGAATTTTCATATAATAACAGTTTTCATTCCAGTATACAGAAGGCACCATTTGAGGCATTATATGGGAAGCGGGGTCGAACTCCAACATTTTGGGATGAAGTGGGTGAAAGGAAGCTGATGGGACCAGAATTGGTAGAAGTGTTAGCAGAAAAAGTTCAACTGATACATAAACACATGAGAACAGCTCAGAGCACGCAGAAGAGTTATGCGGACAACAGTAGGAAGGATATCTCTTTTGAGGTAGGTGATCATGTTTTTCTCAAAGTCTCGCCATGGAAAAGTGTGATGCGATTTGGTAAGAAAGGAAAGCTAAGTCCAAGGTTCATTGGACCATATGAAATTCTGGAGAGAGTTGGATCAGTTGCTTACCGAGTGGCTTTACCTCCGAGTTTATCTCAGGTACATAATGTTTTTCATGTTTCAATGTTAAGGAAGTATATGCCCGATCCATCTCTTGTTTTTAGTCCAG
Organism: Viscum album; assembly: GCA_963277665.1. NCBI lineage: Eukaryota > Viridiplantae > Streptophyta > Magnoliopsida > Santalales > Viscaceae > Viscum > Viscum album. The sequence continues at coordinate 72,630,247 of OY728163.1, read as the reverse complement.
AGGTATTTCAGCTGGAAGAGAACCTATCTTATGAGGAACAACCGGTACAGATTCTTGACCATAGAGAGCAAGTGTTACGGAATAAGGTGATTCATCAGGTATATGTTTTGTGGAAAAACCATATGGTTGAAGAGGCAACATGGAAATCTGAAAATGCAATAAGGGATAAATACCCCCACTTATTCGATAAGTAAATAAATTGTGGGGACGCAATTTTCTAAAGGGGGGAAGGATTCAATATCCCAAATAAGTAATGAATAATATATATTTTTATCTATTTCTATTAATGAATTAGATAGTGTTTTAGAGGCTTAAAATAAGAATAAATCCAATCTTAAGCATGGAATACACTAATATTTTTAAAAGATTGTTTTACTGCCTTTTGGTGGAAAACAATTTTTAAATCTATATTTTGAAAATTTTATAAGCTCTATTTGTCAAACTAATCTAATTATTTATGATTGTGACATTGAAATTTACATTGGATGATTTTTTGGTATTTTTCTGACAATCTTCATTTTTTAATGAATAGTGAAAAAAACTGCATTTTACATCAAAACTGCTTTTTCATCTAATTTAATTATATTGTTAGATTATTTTTTTTATTTGGTTCTAAATTGTAAATAAAATATATTTTTTCCATTTAATCCAATAGTTGTCATTGGAATTAATTTCACTTTGAAATTGGACCTAAACTAGTGTCAATCTTTTGATACTTATTGTTTCATAAAAACACGCTATTTTCTCTAACAGCGTGAATTAATTATTAAATTAATTAATGTAACTTATATGTTTTGAATTTTGTAAAATAGACATCATTTTTGAATTCGGAATATCAAATATAGCTTAGGGTGAAGTTTTGGTATTTTTCTGAAAAACTTCAATTTTTGATGAATAGTGAAACCACTAAGTGGTACTTATAAAAACTGATTTTCTGTTTAAATGAAATTTTACCACCTCTGTGTTTTGAATTTCAAAAATCCAACATACATGGTTGTCATTATGAAGTAAAGTGTGGTTTAATGGTATTAAATTTTTTTGGTGAATAGTAACTTTTATGTTTATTAATCACGATTAGAGGTAATTAGTGTAGTTTAAGCTAAGAATAATGTTTTAATAATATAAAATGACCTAGACACATATCCTACTCTTATTGGATGTGTCATGGACGACCAAGACAATCCATGGGTCAACTTGGGGACCCCATGGAGCCACTTTGGAAGGAAAATGACATTAATATCTTTTAATTTAATGTTAAAGTAAAAATGTCACAAACATGAGTTATTTTACTAAAATAATTTTTACATGGGGATATACAAGTCAAAGTTTTCACTATAAATAGTCATTGGAAATTTAAAATGATTTAATACATCATAGTATTTTTTTATAATTTTTAGACATTAACGAAATTAAATTATTTATGTCATCATGATGATGCATCGATTACCTCATTAATAAAGGATTTAAATAAAATGAAAATATAATGTAACATCTATGACCTAAACATGTCCAAAACCTATTGGATGGGTGGATGTCGAACCCTTATCACCTTATCCTCTAATTATATCAATGTGGGACCTTTTAAATCCGAAAATCATTTTAAAATAAAGTAACATTTCTTTACTTTCCAAGAGTGCCCCTCCTCTTCTCTTATAAAAGGCCCCCACCTCTACCAGCTTACCCAAACTTCCAAAGCCTATGGATCTGCCAACCTATGACCATTTTGTCTCTCCACATCCGTCTCTAACTCTTAGAAGCCTAAATTGGGGTATAAGTCTTCCCAAAGAAGGCATTGATCTCAACCCAAAGGAAGTTACCTGATTTTAAGGTAATGTCTTCACTTGTGTTCTTATGTTTTATTTTTCTTCTCCAACCCCCTAAACTCTTTTTATTCATATATTTTGTAACAAATCCAGTATCTTCAATATACTAGGATTTTCTTATAACAAGGATTCAAGCTTCACTTTCACACACCTACATCTAATGGTTGAAGAACATATTGTTTCTGTGGATGGCGAATTTCTACCTCACGAAACGATGATTGTTCAATATTATTATTACACCTTAAAAGGTGGCCATTAAGATGTAAATATATTTATATATGATATATAATATGTTTATGTTTTCCTTAATCTTCTGTAATTTTCATTTATGGCATACCTTTATGGCTTCCATTATGGGTATACGTGATATCTTCATTTTAGGAAGTGCGGACTACCGCCCCGTCAAAGTGATTTTATTCGATAATACCATATGTGGTACGTATAAAGGATATATTTAATGATATTATATATGATACCATACTATAATTAAAATACTATTATGTATCATTATGTTTTAATTCCATTAAATATGAAATAGAAATCGAAGTAGCGTTCATGCATACGTACTGCTTACCGTCTCCATGAACGGTGCATTTCATTTCTTACCTCTAAATGTTATGTAATATTATAAATGCATGCATGTACTGAATATATATGATTTATATGATATCTACATCATGAATACAATTCTGGATATAATGTATATTTTACCTAATGAACAACTTGTAATTATAAAGAGTTTATTTTTGACTCAAGTATCAATGATCGTTAAAACGACCGTTATTAACTTAAATAATAACATAGTGTTCATGACATGGTAACAAGTGATATGAAAGAAATAATGAAATTGAAAAATGTTCTTAATCAAGTAGAAATTAACTCATGTTTATTATTCATGAGATTAAAGAACGATCGAGTCATGTCGGACCCGAGGTAAGGGACTTCGTCTCAATCTCCATTCATTGAGGCATATTTTGTTTTATACACAACCTTCTATTATACGCTGTATAACCCCTCTGACTTTTACGTTTATCCAAAAAGAATCTTTTTTATACGAAGAGTTTTACTAAATGACAAAAGGGAATGTTTTTTTTGTACGTATGCGGTGACAACGACTTCTTCGCCGCCTTGACCATTAATTGAGTTCTGGCTTCCTCTACAAGCCATACCTTTTTTTAAAAGAAAAATAAATACCATGTTTTACATTTCTATTATTTTGGTATTGAAAATGTTTTTCATAATGTTTTTATTATATCGATGTGTTTTATTGATATCATGTGATTGAAATGTTGAAATGTTATGTTTCCTTTATGCATGTTTTATGTGATACGATTATGTTATGGTTTATGGGCATTATTATGAAGACAGGTGGTTCTGTGATAAACTAAGGGCGGGTGAGCCCGATATAGCTCTCCAATGCATTGGGTAACGTGAAGGGGTTAAATGTTAAGGTTTCTCCGAAAATATTTACTGAATATACTGTGATGGGTATTCCAAATGTAACAAAGAGTGTTACTCCCTACGTAAGAATTTTATGATTGCCTCAAGTTACCTTTGTGTATTATGATTTCTATGATTTATTCATGATTTTATTAGGTATGTTAATGTTATTATGTTTTATGGGTAATATATTATTTCTTTATTAGGTATATATGTACTCATGTTTCCTTTCCATACTTTTTATAACCTTTACTGAGCTTTTTATACTCATCCCACGTTTTTGAAATGTTTTTCACAGGTCAAGGGAAAGGAACATGATATGATGATAGTGTCAAGGAAGTGTCAAGAAAGAATCCTTGTTTTATTTTAAATATGTTTCTGTTGATGGGAAAAATGAATACTATCTTGTATGTAACCACATTGTTTAAATGTGGAATGTAATGCATGTTTTATGATCTAATTCTCTAAAACTCTAAACCTGAAAAGATCCTCAATGTGTAATCTTGTAATAACTCAAGAATAAGTAAGGTTTAAGGATGAGGCCTTATATATAGGGTGCATAATATTTTTTTATCTAACTGTTCTAATTCATCTAATAGCTTTCGATATTGTTCATCTGTAGATGACTGATCACAAATGGCTACTCTGAGAGAAGGTAATTGAACCTCCATGAGCAAGACTGCTTCTATTCCATATAACAATGAATATGGAGTTGACCACGTTGCACTGCGGGTGGTGGTTCGATAATCCCATAAAGCATGAAAGAGTTTATCAGTCCATGACTTCTTATCTTTATCCACCATCTTCTGCAGTATCTTTGAAAGTGTCTTGTTGAAGGATTCTATCTGGACATTGGCCGCTGCATGATACCGATATGAATGATTAGATTTGATGTTGTATTCTTGATACAACTTCTTCACCTCGGATGAACAGAAGTTTGTGACATTGTCCATCAATATGGTATGAGGGACACAAAATCTAGTAATGATGTTACACATGATAAAGCTAACAATGATTTTAGAACTGAATTATTTGAGGGGTATTGCCTCTTCCCATTTGGAAAAGAAGTAAGTAGCAGTATGAATATACTTAAACTTCTTGGTTGTAGCCGATGGATAAGGTCCCACTACATCCATTCCCTATGTGGCAAATGACCATGAGTATTTAGCAGTATGAAGCAACTCTGGGTGTTGTTGAATGAAGTCGGCACATACTTGGAAAGAATGACACTTCTATGTGAAATCAACACAATCTTGAATCATTGAAGGCGAAAAGTATAAAAGACGTCGAATTTCATCAGATAGTCTCTGTCCAGACTGATCGGCACCACAGACTTCTGCAGGCACTTCTTTCACGACAACCATTATCTCTTCAACATCAATGCATCTGAATAGAACTCCATCAAACCCCATTTTGTAGAGAATTTTCCCTTGGTGATTAGGGTTATCATAAAGTGTAACACCCCAAGATTTCATAGTATGTTATTTCTTCAAAATAATTCAATAACTTGTACTACATGCAACAACGAGTTCAATCACACCTTTACTTACAAAAAAAAAGTCCATTAAAAGAGGTCATGAATAGTATTAACTAAATTTTAAACTTTATATAATCCTTATAATTTTAGAATCCATATTATGAGTTTCTTAGTCATAATGCAAGAACAGATTCATTTTCAGTATTGCACTTTTATCAACTTTTAATAGTAAAACCTTTTTAAATACAATATTTTAAACTTTTTGACTAAATGGGGACATCAAAAAAATTTAAAATGAAACATCCCAAGCTTCCACGGTACGCTTTCCTTTGAATAAAACAGTAGCATGTGTTGTACGCAACGTCGAGTTTTAACACACACCACAACCGATCAAACTAGCCGTTATGAATAGTAATATCTACTTTTTTTAAATTATATATATTTTATATTTGAAAATGGACTTCATTTTTGGATTCGGAATATCGAATTTAGCCTAAGGTGAAATTTTGGTACATTTCGGATAACTTTCATATTTTGATGAATAGTGAAAATTACTAAATTTTAATTAAAAACAACTTTTTGAATCAAAATAATTAATAGTGATAAATTATGAATTTGAGTGGTTTTAAAGTATATTTAGAATATATTTTTACCGTTTAATATAATGTTGGTCATTGGACATAATTTTACAATTAAACCAAACATAAACAAGTGTCAATCTTTTGATAGTTATTATCTCTTAAAAACACGCTTTTTGTTTTGACAGCGGGAATTAATTTTAAATTAATTTCTGCCACTTCTGTGTTTTGAATTTCGAAAAAAGGATTCCATATTTGGAATTAGGATGTTCAAATTGTGTAAATAGGTAACTTTTATTTTTAGACATTTTGAATAATTACTGCGGTAAATATTTTATTTACCATGGTTAAGGGTAAATCCGGTAAATAAGGGTTAAAAAAATAATATTATAATAATACTAAATTACCCTAAAACGTGTCTTAACCCTATTGGTTGATAAATGGTCGACCATGGGCATCTTTGGGTCTATTTTGGGACCCCATGGATCCACTTGTAAGTGATAATGACACATTATATTAATAAAGTTAAAATAAAAAAAATGGCATAAGCTTACATCCTTTAGAAGAACAATTTTTACATAGGGTTATACATGTTGGATGTTCGATTATAAATATTCATTAGAAAGCTAAAAAGATTTCCTACATAATGATGTTTTATTTATAATTTTTAGACATTAAATAATTTATTTTATTTATGACACAATGATGATGGAGTAATTACTAAAATAGTAAAAAATTAACATAATTGATATTATAAATACCCAAATAAATATAATATGAAACTTTTAATGAATTACACTCATTTTCTAGGATAATATGATATATTAGGATTGATTTAATTGACTTTTTTCTAAGTAATAAATCTGTTATGAGTTTCACAAAAATAAACTATTGAATAGTGTCAAAATTGACATAAAAGAGTTCTTAAAACAAATATTATATTATTAATTGATATTAAATTCATAAAAATCTAAGGTTCGGACAAGCGACTTATATTATGATAGGTTAATCATTAATGGACCACTTGGGGGTCTCTTGTATGTATATGGTAAGTCTATTAACCATATAATATAAAAATACAAAGAGACATTGTAAAAGTGAAACTAATTAACTTAGAGTTAATACTTAAAGATAAGGTTACTATAAGTACCCAAACCTGTCTAAATTCTATTGGTTGAGTTGTTTTCGACCTATCCCCACCTTAACCTTTTAATAGTCAATTTTGGAGCCATTAGAAACCGAATATGAATTTATTATAAATTAATATTTCTAGCTTTTCCAAAGGTGCCCCTCACCCCTCTTATAAAAAGGCACTCCTCCTTCTCATTTCTTCACACCTCTAAAGCCTTTTGGTTCGGCCAAACTCTGCCCAAATACTCTCCCAACATCCCTCACTACAACCTAGAGGCCTTAGTTTGATCAGAAAGCCAACCTAAGGAGCCCTTTTGATCAAATCAAAAGGAAGAACCCGAAGAAGAGGTAATGATTTCACCACCCTTCTCCAAGTTCATTTCATCTTCCACTTCTTCTTTCTTTGTTCTTACCATTCTAAAATAATAACTCCAGTATCTTACATATACTGTGATGTTATTATAAATATGGTACAACCATATTCAGTATTCTATCCACCCTTTGAATAACATGTCACCATACGTGCGTACGTACGGCTTACCGTCTCCACGTCGTGGTGTAATTGTTATTCAATATATTATTATTTGGATGGATATAATAATGATGTGTAACTAATGTAAATAATAAATATAACATGTTAATGATTCTGTATATATGATATACCATCCATTTATATATTATTTTAATATCAAAATAATGATATTGTCGCTCGTGCGTACGTACGGACTACCGTCTCCACGAACGCGATGAGATTCATTCTCCATCGTATCCATTCATGTATAATTATCAGTTGATGATTTAAAAATGATGTTTAAGGACTGGATATCATTCTGGATATGAATAAGATACAACAACCATGGCTTATGTAACAAAACATATAAAAGAAAATGAGTAAGTTAACTCCCGAAACGACGATAATTCTAAGATATTATTAACAAATCAATGTTAAAAGATCATATATGATATCATATTAATATATATGATTCTTGTATAATTTAATAACAACTATTTCACCATTATACAGGAGGTTAACCTACCCCAACCAAGGAAAAGTACAAGGTAAGGGTTATTTCACAATCTCTTCATTATCCGAGATTGTTTATACGTAATAATCTACTGGGATATCTTTATCATCCACATCCATGTTTCTTAAAAATGTATTTCAAAACATTTTTACTATTTACAAGAATATGGATTAAAGTCATTTATACCCTTGTTTTACTTTTTATAAGAGGTTTATAAGGGAATCTTTCCGTCGTTTTCAAAACAAGGTCCTTTTTAACCTTTTCGACAGAATTGAGGTAAGAATGTTTTTTTACTTATACGGCGGGTGCGGTTATTTTACGCCGTTATAAAATCTTCAAAGCTTCCCTTACAAGATTATAAGAATATTTTCAAAGAAAATGTTTTATTTTATATGGATCTTAAATGATTTCAAAATAAAAGGAGATATTTCTTTTAAAAGAATTTTGATTTCATCTATGTCAACATCCTTTGATGGATTTTAAGATTATTTGAAGTTGATTCATTATGATACAAAACTTCTATATTTTATTGAAGGTTTTGTGATATGTTTGACTGTGGATGTGCTATTTTTATACCATTCATAGTTTATGGTGAAAGTATTGACATTTCGTATGCTAGTTTTAATACGAATGTTTATGTTATGTTTAAACCTTTTCATATGGGAATGCATTGGACTTAATAAGTGACGGGTGGAGCCCGCTATAGCTCCTCGATGCATCGGTAGGTCTCATGAGACAAAATAGTGTCTTGGCACAAGGCCTTGACAAAATCTTATTTGTAGTCTTGGCACGAGGCCTTGGCTATGTGGTTATGATAGTCTGGCATTATGCATTCCAACATTATGAAAGTGGTTATTGATTTTGCATGTGATTATTCGATTAGTAGAATATCCATGTGAATAAGTAAATGGCATTATTTCATTTTACTTTTGCCATACTATGTTTAAGTTCATGTTTAAAAGGCTTTTGTTTAGTAATTCATTGCCTTAAATGTTTATGCTTATTTTGAATGTTCCGCTATATTGTTATCCTTACTGGGCATTTGAGCTCACCCCTTTTCTATGTTTTATTTTTCCCAGGTAGTGAAGAAGTAAATTATGATTGACTTGCAGGGATATTATGAGGGGTTAATAGTGTGGATATGAAGACTTTGTTGTTGTAGTAGTTTTTCACTTTGAAATGTAATGTAAAACTTTATGAATATATCTAGTGTTTCCAAGGCTACTAAACCAATCGGTCTTTCGAGATTTGATCTTTCTTGTGATCATGCCAATGTTACGAAGTAATGCACCGACTCTGGGTAGCTGGGGTCGGGGCGTTATAGTTGGTATCAGAGGAAGTTTAGTACAAACCTTGGAAGCTAGATTTAGATAAACTCTGATTAGAGCACGTAGACTTAAGATGAACTTTGAGGATTAGTATAGAAGAACTTCCTAGAATTTTGGTATTTTAGAGATTTTGTGAGTTTTCCGAGCAATACATCCCTGTCTGGATACGAGCAGGTAGAGGCGGCTCTGGCACAGATGTACCTAGGGGTAAAACCCGAAAACACCGCTTTGAGCTAGACTCGAATGGGAACTGGTGCACGACAACGGGCCTTGCTGCACTCTTGGTTACGACACTCCCGGGGGATATGCTTAGGATAACTCTCATTTTCTTTACAAATCATTATGAAGGGTTTATGAGTATATACTTCCTCAAAAAAAACATTCTTATGATTATGGATTATATCCATAAATAGTTCAATTTATGTTAAGTGTTTTATAAGTATGGGATTATGTATTTTGATTCATAAACTGATCTAGTGTATGCCATTGTTTAGAAATGACGCCCAGTAGAAGGAATGAGAACTCTAGCAATGCACATGATGCAAAGAGAAAGAAGGATCATATATTTCATGGTCTTAAGCCAGAATTTATAAGAGAAATAGTCTCGCATGTATTATCATCGTATGAAGAAATAATATCATGTGTTGATAAGATAAGTAAAGAGTTTACTGAGTCCTATGGCTTTGAAGGGAAGCAAGAGAAGAAAAGGATGGAAGAGAGAAAAATGGATAAAGGGAAGAGGGAAAAGAAGAATTTTCCCATATGTGGTAACTGTGGGAAGAAACACCCTGGAACTTGCCTGAAAGGAATGGGAGTTTGTTATAAGTGTGGAGGAAAAGGGCACAAAGTACGTGACTGCAAGGGTAAGAAAATGGTTTCAAATGTACAATGCTTCATTTGCAAGGAGTTTGGACACTACGCGAACCTATGTCACAGTCATCAGACTATGACACAAATGATGCTATTGGATAATAATCAAGTTATGATACTGCCACAGATGAAGAGGAATGATTAGAGTTCTTATGTTTATTATGTCAATTGAGTGTTGTATCAACAATGTACTTGTTATAATAATTGTGGAGTATATAAGGATTGTACTGTAGTACTATTTCATTAAGGACTTGAGATTGTGTGGAACAAAGAAAAGTGACTCAATAGCAGGATAAATTTTTGGAAAATATATGGTTGAGAGAATATAGTTCTGATACTGAGGTAGTGATTTTGGAATAATATGTGATTATTTTAGATAAATTATATTGGATATTCTTGACTACCCTGGAACTAATTAATGATTTGTATATTCCATCGTTGTTGGGGTTTAAACCATTTTTTTGGATTAATAAAGTATATCCAGCATTCTATATGGAATAAGGGAGCATGAATGTAATCAATAAGGAATATGGTAATACATGATGAAGGTATTCATATGCTATTACGGGGTAAAAAGGATCTATATTATGTTTACCTTCCTTATAAATGTTATACTGTGAGTTTGGACAGAAGTATTTTGGATAGTTCTAGTTTGGATTATTTTGGATTTCCATAAAAGGACAACCCGGAGGTCGGGCGGTAACCCGTCGCGTCCGGCAAGGCTGCGAGACTTGAACCCGCAACCGAAGGGCGATAAGGGTGTATCACCTACCACTGGCCCAAGAGATGTCCTGGATTAAATAATGTAGTTTTTTTAAAATATCTGGTAGATGAATTATAAATTCGTTTATTTTGGAACCCTATACGAATAGTGTAAATAGAATTTTTTTACATTATCTTTTAGAGTGAAAGATGAGTTTGTGGTAGAAATTTATTAATGGATAAAACTCTAATTATAAAGTAAGTATATCTCCTTATGATCTTAGCCAATCTCATAAATAAATTCCTCAATATTAAGAAAAGCAACTTAGAACAAAAATGTTTTCCTAGATGGTACCTTAAATCATCACTAATTTATGGCTTTGGGACTGTTGGCTTTTTCATAGCCATGTTCTCTACCACTCTCCATCAGATAATTGATGGTTAGATTTTTCTTCCATATCCATATTTTCCTACATGGAACCCTAGTATGTGTTATTTTCGGTAATCTTCATACTTTCGACTCCTTATTTTAAATAGAGGCCTCGTTAATTCATTTTTCGATGTGGGATTTCAACTAAGATATTTTGAAACGTCAAAAATGTGTTATCCCAATACCCTATGTTTTGTTGAACCGATGGTATTTCAAATCATCATAGATTGATGAGTTTAAGGACCTCAATTTTATACTTGTTTGTGATTGATGACCTCAATCACTACCTATAAATATTTACGTTTTCCTCCAATTATATGTCTCTAATTACCACCAATGTTCTCCTAATCGAGATCATAATTTGGTAGTGACACTTTCATTTCTCTTTTCCTCATATTAAGACTAAATTTTAGTAACCCTATTTCCGATGTGGGTTTTCCCACAAATATATTTTCTATTTTCAACCTTTTATTTTCAAAGAACAATTTCAAATTGCGAGGACGCAATTTATTAAAGGAGGGGAGAATGTAACACCCCAAGATTTCATAGTATGTTATTTCTTCAAAATAATTCAATAACTTGTACTACATGCAACAACGAGTTCAATCACACCTTGACTTACAAAAAAAAAGTCCATTAAAAGAGGTCATGAATAGTATTAACTAAATTTTAAACTTTATATAATCCTTATAATTTTAGAATCCATATTATGAGTTTCTTAGTCATAATGCAAGAACAGATTCATTTTCAGTATTGCACTTTTATCAACTTTTAATAGTAAAACCTTTTTAAATACAATATTTTAAACTTTTTGACTAAATGGGGACATCAAAAAAATTTAAAATGAAACATCCCAAGCTTCCACGGTACGCTTTCCTTTGAATAAAACAGTAGCGTGTGTTGTACGCAACGTCGAGTTTTAACACACACCACAACCGATCAAACTAGCCGTTATGAATAGTAATATCTACTTTTTTTAAATTATATATATTTTATATTTGAAAATGGACTTCATTTTTGGATTCGGAATATCGAATTTAGCCTAAGGTGAAATTTTGGTACATTTCGGATAACTTTCATATTTTGATGAATAGTGAAAATTACTAAATTTTAATTAAAAACAACTTTTTTAATCAAAATAATTAATAGTGATAAATTATGAATTTGAGTGGTTTTAAAGTATATTTAGAATATATTTTTACCGTTTAATATAATGTTGGTCATTGGACATAATTTTACAATTAAACCAAACATAAACAAGTGTCAATCTTTTGATAGTTATTATCTCTTAAAAACACGCTTTTTGTTTTGACAGCGGGAATTAATTTTAAATTAATTTCTGCCACTTCTGTGTTTTGAATTTAGAAAAATGGATTCCATATTTGGAATCAGGATGTTCAAATTGTGTAAATAGGTAACTTTTATTTTTAGACATTTTGAATAATTACTGCGGTAAATATTTTATTTACCATGGTTAAGGGTAAATCCGGTAAATAAGGGTTAAACAAATAATATTATAATAATACTAAATTACCCTAAAACGTGTCGTAACCCTATTGGTTGATAAATTGTCGACCATGGGCATCTTTGGGTCTATTTTGGGACCCCATGGATCCACTTGTAAGTGATAATGACACATTATATTAATAAAGTTAAAATAAAAATAAAAATGGCATAAGCTTACATCTTTTAGAAGAACAATTTTTACATAGGGTTATACATGTTGGATGTTCGATTATAAATATTAATTAGAAAGCTAAAAAGATTTCCTACATAATGATGTTTTATTTATAATTTTTAGACATTAAATAATTTATTTTATTTATGACACAATGATGATGGAGTAATTACTAAAATAGTAAAAAATTAACATAATTGATATTATAAATACCCAAATAAATATAATATGAAACTTTTAATGAATTACACTAATTTTCTAGGATAATATGATATATTAGGATTGATCTAATTGACTTTTTTCGAAGTAATCAATCTGTTATGAGTTTCACAAAAATAAACTATTGAATAGTGTCAAAATTGACATAAAAGAGTTCTTAAAACAAATATTATATTATTAATTGATATTAAATTCATAAAAATCTAAGGTTCGGCCAAGAGACTTATATTATGATAGGTTAATCATTAATGGACCACTTGGGGGTCGCTTGTATGTATATGGTAAGTCTATTAACCATATAATATAAAAATACAAAGAGACATTGTAAAAGTGAAACTAATTAACTTAGAGTTAATACTTAAAGATAAGGTTAATATAAGTACCCAAACCTGTCTAAATTCTATTGGTTGAGTTGTTTTAGACCTATCCCCACCTTAACCTTTTAATAGTCAATTTTGGAGCCATTAGAAACCGAATATGAATTTATTATAAATTAATATTTCTAGCTTTTCCAAAGGTGCCCCTCACCCCTCTTATAAAAAGGCACTCCTCCTTCTCATTTCTTGACACCTCTAAAGCCTTTTGGTTCGGCCAAACTCTGCCCAAATACTCTCCCAACATCCCTCACTACAACCTAGAGGCCTTAGTTTGATCAGAAAGCCAACCTAAGGAGCCCTTTTGATCAAATCAAAAGGAAGAACCCGAAGAAGAGGTAATGATTTCACCACCCTTCTCCAAGTTCATTTCATCTTCCACTTCTTCTTTCTTTGTTCTTACCATTCTAAAATAATAACTCCAGTATCTTACATATACTGTGATGTTATTATAAATATGGTACAACCATATTCAGTATTCTATCCACCCTTTGAATAACATGTCACCATACGTGCGTACGTACGGCTTACCGTCTCCACGTCGTGGTGTAATTGTTATTCAATATATTATTATTTGGATGGATATAATAATGATGTGTAACTAATGTAAATAATAAATATAACATGTTAATGATTCTGTATATATGATATACCATCCATTTATATATTATTTTAATATCAAAATAATGATATTGTCGCTCGTGCGTACGTACGGACTACCGTCTCCACGAACGCGATGAGATTCATTCTCCATCGTATCCATTCATGTATAATTATCAGTTGATGATTTAAAAATGATGTTTAAGGACTGGATATCATTCTGGATATGAATAAGATACAACAACCATGGCTTATGTAACAAAACATATAAAAGAAAATGAGTAAGTTAACTCCCGAAACGACGATAATTCTAAGATATTATTAACAAATCAATGTTAAAAGATCATATATGATATCATATTAATATATATGATTCTTGTATAATTTAATAACAACTATTTCACCATTATACAGGAGGTTAACCTACCCCGACCAAGGAAAAGTACAAGGTAAGGGTTATTTCACAATCTCTTCATTATCCGAGGTTGTTTATACGTAATAATCTACTGGGATATCTTTATCATCCACATCCATGTTTCTTAAAAATGTATTTCAAAACATTTTTACTATTTACAAGAATATGGGTTAAAGTCATTTATACCCTTGTTTTACTTTTTATAAGAGGTTTATAAAGGAATCTTTCCGTCGTTTTCAAAACAAGGTCCTTTTTAACCTTTTCGACAGAATTGAGGTAAGAATGTTTTTTTACTTATACGGCGGGTGCAGTTATTTTACGCCGTTATAAAATCTTCAAAGCTTCCCTTACAAGATTATAAGAATATTTTCAAAGAGAATGTTTTATTTTATATGGATCTTAAATGATTTCAAAATAAAAGGAGATATTTCTTTTAAAAGAATTTTGATTTCATCTATGTCAACATCCTTTGATGGATTTTAAGATTATTTGAAGTTGATTTATTATGATACAAAACTTCTATATTTTATTGAAGGTTTTGTGATATGTTTGACTTTGGATGTGCTATTTTTATACCATTCATAGTTTATGGTGAAAGTATTGACATTTCGTATGCTAGTTTTAATACGAATGTTTATGTTATGTTTAAACCTTTTCATATGGGAATGCATTGGACTTAATAAGTGACGGGTGGAGCCCGCTATAGCTCCTCGATGCATCGGTAGGTCTCATGAGACAAACTAGTGTCTTGGCACAAGGCCTTGACAAAATCTTATTTGTAGTCTTGGCACGAGGCCTTGGCTATGTGGTTATGATAGTCTGGCATTATGCATTCCAACATTATGAAAGTGGTTATTGATTTTGCATGTGATTATTCGATTAGTAGAATATCCATGTGAATAAGTAAATGGCATTATTTCATTTTACTTTTGCCATACTATGTTTATGTTCATGTTTAAAAGGCTTTTGTTTAGTAATTCATTGCCTTAAATGTTTATGCTTATTTTGAATGTTCCGCTATATTGTTATCCTTACTGGGCATTTGAGCTCACCCCTTTTCTATGTTTTATTTTTCCCAGGTAGTGAAGAAGTAAATTATGATTGACTTGCAGGGATATTATTAGGGGTTAATAGTGTGGATATGAAGACTTTGTTGTTGTAGTAGTTTTTCACTTTGAAATGTAATGTAAAACTTAATGAATATATCTAGTGTTTCCAAGGCTACTAAACCAATCGGTCTTTCGAGATTTGATCTTTCTTGTGATCATGCCAATGTTACGAAGTAATGCACCGACTCTGGGTAGCTGGGGTCGGGGCGTTATATAAAGAGTAAAAATGAACACACATATCCAAACTTTTTCTTACCCGACTCTATCAGGAGGAAGTGTTCCATTTGAAGGTTTTCCCCGATAGGAGTCATCCATCCTGTATTATGACCATATGGTTCAGATATGGGACTAATTTCATGGATTTCCTCTATTCTGGATTGAACATAATGTGAAATTGTACGACGGTGGGAAACACTGATGATGTTCTCATCTCGATTTGGATCTACCAGAGCTCTGGCTATATTAGCCAGTTCATCAGCTAGGGTATTTTTTAGTCTCGGGACATAAGGAAATGTCGGTTTTGCAGTAAATTCTGCCATTCCCTCTCTGACATTATCATACAATGAGATTATTTCTTCTTTTCTAATGGCATAATCCCCATTGACTTGTTTGATTACCAGGTCTGGATCATCATTCACCTTTAAGTGATTCACTAGTGCTTGAAGCACCAACTCCAATCCTGCGATGAGAGATTGGTATTCTGCTTCATTATTTGTCCCGCCTCCCAATAATGAGAAGCAATAGGGTAGTAATTTCATTTCTGGAGAAATGAGGACAATTCCTAACCCAACATTGTTGAATTTATGATATTCTATTTTCTTCTCTGTTGGAATTTTGGAAGCTCCATCAAAGTACATTTCCCATGTTTGAAGACTATCTTGAATAGAAAAGACATTCTCATTAGGAAATTCAATATCTAAAGATGTATCTTCTATTGAAGGATGTTCATCATGTAAATCCACTAGATCTTGGACCTTTATTTATTTTTGAGACACATACTGAATATCAAATTGCTGCAAAATAACTGCCCACCTTGCCAGATGTTTTATAAGCATTGGACGACTAAGGATGAATTTGAGTGGGTTATTGCGAGATACCAATTGGACCTAGTGATGTTGCAGGTAGTGTCCCAACTTCTGAACTACAAAGATGAATGCTAGGTAGCACTTTTAAATATTTGAATATCTAGTTTCTGCTTGAAGCATATTCCGACTGTGATAGTAGAGGTTGTTTTCATTCCCAGCATCATTCTTCTGAGAAATAAAGGCACCCAATGATCACTCTAAAGCTGTCACATAGAGGATAAGTTGCCCTCCTTAAAAAGGTGTAATTAATACCAGTGGACTCAAGAGATACTTCTTGAGAATATCGTATTCTTTTTGACATTATTCATTCCACTGGTAAGTGACTCCCTTCTTCATCAATTTGGTGAAGGGTAAAATTTTGACAGCCAAATTGGTGATGAAACCTCGAATATACGCTCAGTTTCATTGAAGTCATCTCAATAATTTTGAATTTCGAGGAGGTGACATACCAAGGATTGACATTGTCTTCTCACGATCGACTTCGATACCATGATGGCGTACAAAAAAGCTGAGAAATTTTCCGGGGGTTACCCCAAAATAACATTTTAAGGGGTTCATCTTCAAATTATGTTGCCGAAGTTTGTGGAATATGATTTCCAAATCCGCCAAGTGACTATAACGTTGCTTCGATATAACCACCAAATAATCCACATAACATTCAACAAAACTTCCCTAAAAAGGATTTGAAGATAAGATGCATAGCACGCTGATATGTTGCGCCTGCATTCTTTAGGCCAAAGGGCATTACCCGATAGAAAAACACACCTTGATAGGCTATGAAGGCTGTAGATTCTTCATCCTATGGATCCTTTCAGATTTGATTATACCTGGAATATCCATCCATGAAGGATAGTGCTTCAAAGATAGATGTTGCATCAATTAAGAGTTCTGTAATCAAAACTGGAAAATAATCCTTAGGACAATGCCGATTAAGATCTTTGAAATCAATACAAACACTAATTTTTCCATTCAACTTTTTCATAGGGAAAATATTATCCAACCATTTGGGATATTGAAATTCTCTGACGAAGTTATCTTTGATAATCTTATCCACTTCAGCTTCAATTTTGGATGCATAAGTTGGGTGTGCTTCTTGCAGCTTTCTTAAATCCCCGATATTATTCTGGAAAACCCAAACAATGAGTAGCAAAATCAGAATCATGCTCATTCATCTCTGTATAGTTTCAAGAAAATAAATCTCTATTTTTCTTCAAAAATGAAATATTCATTTCCTGCTCTTCAAGAGTCGTGGCCACACTAATTATAGTTGGGTGTGGATATTCATTTGTACCCATATTTATTTCTCTAAGTTCATCCATAGTGGTAGAGATACCCTCTTCAAAAGATGGAGGAGTATCTCGAAGATCTTCCTCTTCTTCTTCAACATGTGTTATTTCTTCCGTTTCTACTTGCATAGTATATGATGATGTAGAATTTCCATGATCAGGATAGATGTTAAAATTTGAACATATTGAAGAAGAGGCATTCATTTCGGACCCGATTGATGATGAAGGGTCTTCCTTTGGGTAATAAAGAGGAGATGATGGATTGAGAATCGACAACATCATTAACCTCTAACATTGCTATAACTTCTTCGGCCCTGGTTGGAGAATTATAGACTTGCAGGGTTTCAGTAGATGAAATGAAGACATCCCCATTTTAGCTTTCATCATTGCTTGGTGAATCACCAATTTCTCTCATGTTGTCTGGCATGATTGCAGTGATTGATATTATTGAAGTTTCCATATGTGTATTTTGATTTGGGTATATCTTGTCAATTTGACTGATAGGCAACACATAATTTGTACTAACATGTGAAAATGGATTTACTAGAATCTTTTCTAAACCAAATGGAGCATTAACCTTGGTAACCTCCATTGTTGTGGATTTCCCCTAACCCTTAATGTGATAAAATTCCACCTCAATGTATTGAGATTCACATGTCTTGAATGGGGCTTTATCACCATTCAATGTCCCAATTTTTCCATCAAAGCAATATTTGAGACATTAATGGTATGATGAAGGAATAACAACATGTTGATGTTGCCGGGGTCTTCCAAGAAAGATGTTGAAGGCTGTGTCATGATCAACAACCATGAAATATGAATTGTATACAAGATCTCCAAATTGAGTTCTGAGTGTAATCTCGTCCAGTGGTTCTTGTTCATTTTTATCATATCCTTGTAACATCAAAGTTGAAGGATATAAATAAGATTCTATTAGGCCCAATTGATGAAGTGTACAAATGGGGATGACGTTTACTCCGAAACCATTATCAATGAATGGTCTTCGAAGGTCTACACCATTGACCTTGACAGCTATGTACAAAGGACTAATATGTCCATGCACGACATCATCTTCATCTTCATCTGTGAAAGATATCACTGCATGGAATTCTACAATATTATTCTTTACATGGTAGACTTCAGCTGCAGTAATATTAGTTTCAAACTCCTGAGGAATTGACAAAGCCTCGATGAGTGCCTCCTAAAGATACTTTGATAAATTCACGGAATCCAAAATTGATAACATGGCTGGTACATGGGACAGGTGTTTCAATACATCATTTTTTCGAACCAAAGGACTGCATTTCCCAACAGGAACATGTGGTTTTGCAGGTGCCTTATAAGTTGATGCTTTGGATGTAGATACTTCTTGTATTGGGGAAGGAGTTTTAAATACTCATGTCGTTGGAAGAAGACCGAATATGTCTATTTACCTGGTGATAGGATGAAGGTGTAACCTCCAACAGATCCCCTAGAATGACTCTGCCAGGACTTAACCTGCTATTGGCGGAAGAATTTTCTTGATCTTGTTGAGCCCGCTGAAGGGCCCTACCATGAGTTTCTGCTGCATACATAGTTCTGGCAGGGGTATAATTGGAATAGTGTCTTCTGGGATATCCACGTCTTCCTATGTATCCCAGACCTCTAGAACTCCCTCTGATTCCTTTGTTTCATACAAGGAACTCAGGCTCATCAAAATCGAAATTGCGACTGGCATAAGGATCTATTAAGTGAATCATGTTAACAGAACCAAAGATTAATTTTTCATCTGATGAAGACTCTACCAAATTACCCAATTTAGGTTGTGCCGTTTGGTGGGATGGATCCTATTGCTTCGAAGATGATGGCATAACATCTTCCAGATTTAAAGACAATTTGGTCTTTGACACAATTTCATCTTCTTCTTATTTCTCTTCATTCTTTGAATTAAGCGATTTCTTTGAGGATTTTTCCTCTGAGGAAGATGGTTTTGTGGTGTAATTCATAGAATAAGACATAATTGGTTTATTCAATTTCCTTAGAATAATGGAAAGATTTTGGTTGATCGTTTTTCTAACCATCCAATCATCATACTTCTCTGCATTTTTGCTTTTGACTTCCTGCCACTCACCTTCTTCCTCTGGATTTGTAGAAGTGACACATGATACCTGAGCTGAAGAACCTTTAAATTTGACTTGTATCGAGTCAGACATTTTTTAAGGAGGTCCTTAAATATAAAATACTCCTGAATGGGATTCCCCAACATCTGATGAATCGAGAAATAGTTGGGATGGTCTTCATCTCCTTCCTTGTTTAGACTTTTGGGCCTTGTCAATTGAACCGGATTATTCTCCTAAGCCGAAATGAAGTAACCTAGAAGTTGTTCATTTTTGAAAGAGTAAAAGTTTCCCTTCAAATCCTCAAATTGTTTTCTTCTTTGATCTCTTTGATCATCTTGATGAAACGACCTCTATTGTTGATGCTCAGGAGGTGGAGCCCTTAGATAAGATGAAGGTTTTGAAGTAGAAGCAGGTACAAGTGCTTGGTTAAGCATAACTGTTTCGGTCTCTACTTTACCCATTATCCTTCCTGGAACTGATGTAATTACATGAGTATTATCCTTAGTCTTTATAAGTGAATCTTCAATCTGTTGAGCGATTGAAGTAAGGTCTCAAAACCCTTCTTTGTATTTCACAGGGATCAACGGCGTGCGCAACTCATCACGCAAATTTTCCACACAGATTGGAAACAATTCTTCTTAAGGGAGTGCTAAGATTAGGGAATATGTTAATTCATTCCAGTGAGCAATAAAATATGAAACCCTTTCATTCTTCCTTTTCTTAAAATTTGTAAGATCAAAAACTGTTGTCTTTGGAAAAGTTGAGCAGAATTGAAGAAGGAATCGTTGACGGAGATCTTCCCATCTGGTAATTGACCAGGATTGCAAACTTGTGTACCCGACAAATGCAGGACCTTGGAATGACTATAAAAAACACCTGAGCTTAATTGCTTCTTATTGCTGAGGGGTTCCCATCATAGGATCACAATGAGAAAACAATGTGTTATGTGTTGCGCTAGGTACCCCAAACCATTAAATATTAGGAATGTGCTATGTAGAGACCCGAATCATGACATACATGGACATTACATTACTTTTGTGGAATACTTAATACATAAAAAAAACAGACACACAAGGACCGTAATAGTTTAGTGTCTTTGGAAACTCGGAAAAATAATCTTCTATTCACGGTGAATGATCTTCAACATCTCCCATAAAGATCTTCCTCTTTTGTTTTCTTACCTAAAACCTTTCTTTATATCCTGGGGAAAAGAAAACATATAAAGGGTGAGCTCAAATTCCTAGAAAGGGTAAGCATGGATAAAATAAAACAAATCATATATATTTGAACTTAAAAACATGAACATAATGTTTAAAAATCAAAATCTTGCGCAATGACATAAAACATGGCAGTAAATAAGGAAAAGATCATAAAGAAACATTAATCATGATAAAATAGCATGGGAATAAAACATGTGATTGTGGAAACCATTAAGCACATGATATGATTTCCATTGTAGCCAAGGCATTGCTTCCAAGACCATCTTAGTGGAAAAAGACCCTTTCTGAATCGAGTTCACTCCTCATTCCAGTCATGTATTACTGAACCAGATTAACTAACCATTCTAGCCATATCTATCTCATGAGATATAAATATTTACCCAATGCATTGGAGGGAGATATAGGTCCCACCCATCTTACAATGAAACCATTCTTATGTGTGCCACAAAATCATAAATCATAGCATAACCCAGGTAATAAAAATGGGATTCTTAAACATCATGCCATCATAACATAATCCATATAAAACAAATGTATATCATTTCATCATAAGAGAAGTGAAACCATGTAAATAATGGATACATTATACTTCAAACATACACATATGAAATAATGTCATCTTAGATGGAAAATGGTTTTGATGAAACACTTGAATTAAATTCTTGAGGAAAATATGCTTTCTTCTTCAAAATCATTTTCCATTCACAAAATGCTGTGAAATTTTAAAAGAAAAGTGTTTTGTTGAAAATAATCATGCAATAATGTATAGAAAGCTTCATGAAAATGAGGCGTTATAAAATCGTAAAAATCAGTTCACGCCGTATAAGTTAAAAATAACATTCTCCTCATAATTTTGTCAGAAAAGTCAAAAAGTATCTTATATGGTAAAAAAGGATTCCTTACACACCATGTAGTAAAAGTCAAAAATGGTTAAAAAGGACTTTAAAAATACATGAAACCATTTTAGGAAACATGGACATGGATGACAACAATAACCCCAGTAAATACTTACGAATAAATAATCTCGGATAAGAAAGAGATTGAAATAGTTATCCCTTACCTTAGGTCCGATATGCTTCATACATATCTGAACCACTTGTATAATGATTTAAATAATTTCATTGACTTATTAAAGAATCTTATTCATTGTTATGATATCATATATGGTTTACGTATGACTTTATTTTACCTATTATTTTGTAAATCCAATGTTAAAGCAACGTTTTGTGTAAAATCATCTTATTTATCGTACGTGTTTGGACTTCTTGTTCTTGATGTTATTATTACATATATCATGATTTACTTACTTCCAGAATATAAATTATGATTTATATATCATATATATTAATTATATATCTAGAATATAAATGTATTTATAATAGTACATAACATATGGAGGTAAGAAATGAAATGCACCGTTCATAGAAATGGTAAGTCGTACGTACGCATGAACTCTAATTTCATTCCTATTTATTATTTTAATGGAATAGGTATATTATAATTCCTGTATAATATCATATATATATATTATCATTAACTCCATCCTTTATACATCCCACATAAGTCATTAACAAATCACATCACTTTGAGGGGGTGGTTGTCCGCACTTCCTCAAATGAGATCATCGTATTTACCCACTATGGAAACCATAAAGGCTTGATTTAATTTGGAAGTAAAGAATCATAAGGAAATAATAAACATAATATATATCATAGATAAATACAGTTACATCATTATGTCCACTATGAGAGGCGGTAGGAGAAAATTGAACAATCATCGTTTCGTGAGGCGTTAGTTTTTCCATCCACAGAAACATTATGTTCTTCATCCATTAGATGGAGGTGTGTGAAATTGTTGTTAGAATCCTTCACATAAAAACATCCAAGTATATTTAGGATATTGGTTTTGTTACAAAAGAATTGATTATAAATAGTTTATGGGTTGGAGAAGTAGAATAAAAGAAAACAACTTAAGAGAAACTGTAACCTTTAATTTGGGTAACTTCCTTTGGATTGAACCAAAAGGACTTCTTGGAGTTCCTTCTGCCTAATGTAAAGCTTCACAGGGGAAGAGAGGTATGTAGAGAGCTTAATTGGGTGGAGTTTGGACGATACAAATGGCTTGAGTGGTGTGTGGAATTTCATATAAGTGATCTTATTTTATAATAGAGTGGAGGGGCTCTTTAGGAAAGTGTAAAAACATTATTTTATTATAAACTTATATTCGTTTTCAAGAGGTCCAAAACACATTAATGTTGAAGATAAGATGAATCATATTCTAAATAAAATCATCCAATAGAAATTGGACAGGTTTTGGATAATATTTTAATCATTATAATCATATTTATTTAAATCATTTATTAATGAGGTAAATACTGCATCATTATTGTGTCATAAATAATTTAATTTATTTAATATTTAAAAATTATAAAAAAATACCAACATGTAGGAAATAGTTTTATCTTTTTAATTAATATTTATAGTCGAAAATATAATTTATATATCCCCTTATAAAAACTAATTACTAAAATAAGTTTGTTAATGCCAATTTTTTCTTTACATTAAATTAATTAATCTAATGTGTCATTTCTTTCATATGTGGCTCCATGGGGTCCAAAAATCGACCCCAAGGATGCCCAAGGTCGGAAATTACTCATACAATAAGGTTAGGACAAGTTTCATGGTAATTTTGAATTATTATAATATTCTTTTAACCTTGAATTACCCTATTTACCTTTAACCACAGTAAATAAAAAATACCGTAGTTACTATTCATAATCTCAAAAAAATATAAAAGTAACCTATTAACATAATTTGGACCCAGTGATTCCAAATATGGAATCCATTTTTCAAAATTCAAAACACAGAAGTTTAAGTAATTAATTTAATATTAATCTTGCTATTAAGCAAATGGGTTTTAAAAGTTAAAAGAGTGCCAAAGATTGAAATGTTTTTACCTATGAATTCAATGTAAAATTAATGATAATGACATAAATTATATTAAATGGTAAGAATATATTCTATTTTTTAAAAAACCATTCAATATTATAATTTAACCATATAAATTATTGCGATGAAAAAACTTGTTTTTAATTAAAATATAGCATGTTTTTACTATTCATCAAAATGTGACAGTTACTAGAATAATATAAATAATTTATCCAAAGTAAATTTTTATATCCTGATTCCAAAGAATAATTTTATTTTGTCCAATTGAACATATAAACATGTCAAAAACTAGATTTAAAATTTGTGTTCCCTCAAAAGGCGGTAAAACTACATTTTTTGAAAAATACTTCTTTTATCTAAAATACTGATTTTATTTTCATACCTCATTCTAGAAAATGTGTAATATGAATTATAATGTTATAAAATTCAGTTAATACTATTCATAACTTCTAGTTTATAATATTATAATAATATATCGTTTTTTAGTGAAACTTGTTATTGCGTACTACACACGCTATCGAGGAAGGTCGTGATTGCGTGTAATGCAAGCCAAGTCAGGTTTGCGTGTTGTGCAAGACACCTTTTTGGTTTCATTATAATAGAATCCAACCATTTTTTATGTATACATTGAATATATATATATATATATATACACACACACACAATGTTTTGTAGAATGACTATTATCAAACGAACTTGAAACTGTGTGTAACACAATCTAAGAATAGTGTTGCGTATAATGGAAGCTAATACGGTGTTGCATATAGCACAATATAATCGTGGTGTAGAATAAAACACATGAAATCAAATAAATTAAAAAAGAATACTTATCATAAAATCTTGGGGTGTTACATTCTACCCAACTTAAAATGAATTTCACCCTCGAAATTCGTCGGGGTTATAAATGGTTTACTACTTGAAAGTTTCTTTCATAGAAACCCAGAACATAAAAAGGAATACCAAAACTGAACATTAAAAACTAAATTATGAAATTTAACTATTACCCAAATTAACTAATCACTGGGTTTCCACATAAAAAACATAGGTGAAAATATTGATATGGAAGAGAAATCTAACCATTAAATTCTGATGGAGAGTGGTAGAGAAAATGGCTATGAAAAATCCATCAATCACAAAGCCATAAATTTGTGATTATCTAAGACACCATCCGATTCATCAGATATGAGGACACTAGGACAACATTATTGGCTTTCGAGATAATTTGCCTAATGTTGAAGAGTTTGAATTAGAAGAATACTTACTTTATTTCGGTACAATCTCACCGCTGTTTGGGCCTTAAACAATTTTCACTTCATCTCTTAAAGAGATTAAGTTGAATTTGTCTTCCTTGAAGTGTTAGTAGATCATGTGACAGAATGATAGGTCATTCCATCTATCTCAAACATAAGGTTAGCAATATATATATATATATAAGTCCATCTATGGTGAGATTAATTGTATATGGTTCCAAAAATGGATTGATACTTCATCTATAATACCACTTAATATATTAAAACCAGTTTCAACTAACCAGTGGCTTCTTGTAGGCCAGTGGTAGGCGATGAAGTCTTGTCGCACTTCGATTTTGGGTTCAATTCCCACAACCTTGTCCGACGCGACAGGTTGTCGCCCATCTTGTAGGTTGTCCTCTTTCTAAAACTACATTATTATAACATTCTATCAATAATATCAAAAAACTTTCTTAGCCTTAATCAATTCTAACTTATGTTCAACATAATCAATTCTAATCTTTAGGATTATCCAAAATACTTATTTCCAAACTCATAGTATAAAGAGAACGATTACTAAAAAGGTCATATAACAAGCATGTGAATACCATCATTTATCCCTCATATATCTTGTTGGTCACATTCCAATCATCTAAATACCTTAATCCAGTATTCTCTTAAAAAATTAATACCCATTAGACCTTAGTGAGAAAATAAATGCTATCAAAGTTAACTCATTCCACATACCAAAATCCCAATAATTCTATATACTCAAACCATGATATCACTTAGTCCTTATATCAATCATGAGGTCATGAATACTATCAAACAATTTATTTTCTCCTTATCCCTTTATTATGTGCATATAATATGCTTTCCAAAATATTTGAATCTCTTTTCATGGTTACCGACACTATAAAATTATTGAAAACCACAATAGACCAATACATAGATATTCAAAAATTCCACAATACCATAAATGAGATTCTATGATACTATTTTGAAATCCCATTACATAAACACTTAATCATTACACAACATCATTTTCATACTCAACATCACAAATAGTGATCACATGAGACTTCCCTTTATCCTTTTCCTTAAGAGGTTTCTCACGTGGATCATCATTAACCCGTGGATTAAGGCATTTATTAGCATAATGTCCCATTTCCATACACTTGAAGCATTGAAGTGTTGGTGGAGAGTTCTCTATAGTCTTTTCTCTATTAACATCATTAGAAACCTTTTTCCCATTACTTCGACAATAAATGGCTCGATGACCTTCTTTTCCACACTTAAAACATTTTCCAGTACCTTTTAGGTAATCTCCACCGGGCTTCTTTCCACACTTTGAGCATAAAGAAACATTCATCTTCTTTTCACCATTGTTCTGAGATTTCTCCTTGAACACCATATTTTTTTGTCAAAACCATGAGATGGATATGTAACACCAACTTCCATTTCTACATTGATAGCATAACGCATAATTTCTTCATAGCTACTGAAGTCTCTTATAGTTAATGCCCTTCCAAGACTTGGTTTTATGCCACTGAAGAATCGATCAACTTTACTTTCAGGTTGGATGATAAATCCAGATGCATACCTTGCAAGACTTGTAAAATTCACTTCGTATATACTAACAGATTCATCATCCTTTTGCAAAATCTCAAGGAACTCCTTTTCCATATTTATTCGACGAATACTAGGGAAGTACTTATTGAAAATTAATTTTTTGAACTCATCCCATTCCATGGAGTCAATTTCACCTTGGGGTCTTGTATTATTAATTAAAGTCCAACATTGATCTGCTTCGCCTTCTAATAGGTAAATACCCAGAATGACTTTTTTCATGTTCTGAACAGCGAAGTATCGAAAATATCTTTTCAATGGTACTGATCAATTGTTCAGAAACAAGTGGATTAAAAGACCCACTGAATGAAGGGGGACGTTGCCTCATGAAGGACTCAATAGAATATTGTTCCCTTCTCTGCTCATTCGGAAGTCCATAATGATTCATAGCATGAGTAAGTATAGCAAAAATATTTTTCACTCCACCTCCCATAACATTGGTTTGTTCATAAGGACAATCATTGCATTGTCCATTACATTGATCTACATGGTTCCTTTGTGTTCCATCCATCGTCTAAACCCCAAAAAGAATAGTGTGAGAGGAAAAAATCATGATTGGTAAAACAATATAATAAAGGGGGATTAACATCAATATCTAACATCTTAGGTTTAATTCTAAAGTTGTTACCGTAATTCTAGGACTATAACTTATACTTATACTTAACCTTAGAGACATTCCTAGACATACCATAGAAATATCTCTAGGGATCTCAATAAAGTTTTCGCATCCTAGTTTCCAAAGGTTAACTAAACCTCTCTCTCATACCAACTATAGAGACCCGAATCTTGACGTACATGGACATTACATTACTTTTTTGGAATACTTTATACATAACAAAAACACACACACAAGGACCATAATAGTTTAGTGTCTTTGGAAACTCAAAAAAATAATCTTCTAATCGTGGTGAAAGATATTCAACATCTCCCATAATGATCTTCCCCTTTTGTTTTCTTACCTGAAACCTTTCTTTATATCATGGGGAAAAGCGAACATATAAAGGGTGAGCTCAAATTCTCAGTAAGGGTAAGCATGGATAAAATAAAATAAATCATATACATTTGAACTTAAAAACATGGACATAATGCTTAAAAATCAAAATCTTGGGCAATGACATAAAACATGGCAATACATAAGGCATAGATCATAAAGAAAAATTAATCATGATAAAATAGCATGGGAATAAAACATGTGGTTGTTGTAACCATTAATAACATGTTATGATTTCCATAGTAGCCAAGACATTGCTGCCAAGACAAACATAGTGGACAAAGTCTCATTCTTAATCGAGTTCACTCCTCATTCCAGTCCTGTATTACTGAACCGGATGAAGTTACTGTTCCATACATGTATATCTCATGAGATATAAATCATTACCCAATTAATTGGAGGGAGATATAGGTCCCGCCAATCTCATAACGAAATTATTCTTATGTGTGCCACAAAATCATAAATCATAGCATAACCCATGTAATAAAAATGGGATTCTTAAACATCATGATATCGTAACATAATCCATATAAAACAAATGGATATAATTTTATAATAAGAGATGTGAAACCATGTAAATCATAGATACATTATACTTGAAACATACACATATGAAATAATGTCATCTTAGATGGAAAAAGGTTTTGATGAAACACTTGATATAAATTCTTGAGGAAAATATCCTTTCTTCTTCAAAATAATTTTCTTTTCAAAAAATTCCATGAAATTTTAAAATAAAAGGGTTGTGTTGAAATTAATCATGAAATATTGTATATTAATCTTCATGAAAATGAGGAATTATGAAAGTGTAAAAATCTGTTCACGCCGTATAAGTTAAAAATAACATTCTCCTCTTACTTTTGTCAGAAAAGTCAAAAAGTACCTCGTATGGTAAAAAACAATTCTTTACATACCATGTATAAAAAGTCAAAAACGGTTAAAAAGGACTTTAAACATACATGAAACCATTTTTAGGAAACATGGAAATGGATGAAAACAATAACCCCAGTAAATACTTACGAATAAACAATCTCGGATAAGAACGAGATTGGAATAGTTATCCATTACCTTAGGTCCGATATACTTCGTACGTATCTGAACCTCTTGTATAATGATTTAAATAGTGTCATTGACTTATTAAGGAATCATAGTAGTTGTTATTATATCATATATGGTGTACTTATGACTTTATATTACCCGTTCTTTTGTAAATCCCATCTTAAAGCAACGTTTTCGGTAAAGTAATCTTATTTATCGTAAGTGTTTTGAATTGTTGTTCTTGATGTTATTATTACTTATATCATGATTTACATACATTCAAAATTTAAATCATGAATTATATATCATATATATTCATTATATATCCAGCATATACATGTATTTATAATAGTACATAACATATGGAGGTATGAAATGAAATGAACCGTTCATGGAGACGGTAATCCATACATACGCATGAATGCTAATTTTATTTCTATTTATTATTTTAATGGAATAGTTATATTATAATTCCAATATAATATAATATTTATAATATCATTAACTCTATCCTTTATAAATCCCACATAAGGCATTAACGAATCACATCACTTTGAGGGGGCGGTAGTCCGCTTTTCCTCAAATGAGATCATCGTATTTAGCCACTATGGAAACCATAAAGGCTGGATATAATTGGGAAGTAAAGAAGAATAAGGAAATCATAAATATAATAAATATCATATATAAATACAGTTCCATCATAATGGCCACCATGAGAGGCAGTAGGAGAAAATCGAACAATCATCGTTTCGTGAGACATTAGTTTTCCATCCACAGAAACATTATGTTCATCATCCATTAGATGGAGGTGTGTGTAAGTGTAGTTCGAATAATTATCATAAAAACATCCTAGTATATTTAGGATATTGGTTCTGTTACAAAAGAAAGGATTAAAAAGAGTTTATGGGTCGGAGAAGTAGAATGAAAAAACAACTTAAGAGAAACTGTTACCTTTAATTTGGGTAACTTCTTTTGGATTGAACCAAAAGAACTTATTGGAGTGCCTTATACCTATTTTAAGGCTTAAAGGGGGAGGAGAGGGATGTATAGATCTTAATTGGGCAGATTTTGGACGAGCCAAATGTCTTGAGAGGTGTGTGGAATTTCATAGAAGTGGTCTTCTTTTATAATGGATAGGAGGGTCTCTTTAAGAAAATGTGAAAACATAATTTTATTACAAAATTATATTCAGTTTCAAGAGGTCCCAAACACATTAATGTCAAAGATAAGATGACTCATATTCGAAATAAAATCATCCAATAGTAATTGGACAGGTTTTTGATAATATTGTAATCATTATAATCTTATTTATTTAAATCATTTATTAATGAGATAAATACTGCATCATTACTGTGTCATAAATAATTTAATTAATTTGATGTCTAAAAATTATAAAAAAATACCATCATGTAGGAAATATATTTAGATTTCCAAATAATATTTATAGTCTAAAAGATAACGTATATATCCCCTTATAAAAATTAATTACTAAAAGATATTTCTTAATGAAAATTTTGTCTTTACATTAAATTAATAAATCTATTTGTCATTGTTTTTCATATGTGGCTCCATGGGGTTCCAAAATAGGGCCAAGGATGGCCATGGTTGTAAATTACTCATCCAATATTTTTAGGACAAGTGTCCAGGTAATTTCGAATTATTATAATATTCTTTTAACCTTGAATTACCCTATTTAACTTTAACCGTAATAAATAAAAATTACCGTAGTTACTATTCATAATATAAAAAATTTAAAAGTAACCTATTAAGATAATTTGGACCCACTGATTCCAAATATGGAAACCATTTTTCAAAATTCAAAACACAGAAGTTTTAGTAATTAATTTAAAACTAATCCCGTTGTTAAGAAAACAGGTTTTAAAAGTTAAAACATTCCCAAAAATTTAAATGTTTTTACCTATGAATTCAATGTAAAATTAATGCTAATGACATAAATTATATTAAATGGTAAAAATATATTCTATTTATACTTTTAAACCATTCAATATTATAATTTATCCATATAAATTATTGTGATGAAAAAAGCTGTTCTTAATTAAAATATAGCGTGTTTTTACTATTCATCAAAATATGAAAGTTACCAGAATAATATGAAAAATTTATCCAAAGTAAATTTTTATATCATGATTCCAAAGAATAATTTTATTTTGTCAAATTTAACTTATAAACTTGTCAAAACTAGATTTAAAATGTGTGCGCCATCAAAAGGCGGTAAAACTATATTTTTTGAAAAATACTTCTTTTATCTGAAAAACTGATTTTGTTTTCATACCTCATTCTAGAAAATATGTAAGATGAATTATAAAGTTATAAAATTAAAATTATGTTAATAATATTCATAACGGCTAGTTTATAATATTATATTAATATATCGTTGTTTAGTGAAACCCAGTATTGCGTACTACACACACTATCGAGGATGGTCGTGATTGCGTGTAATACAAGCCAATTTGGGGTTGCGTGTTGTGCAAGACTCCTTTGTTGTTTCGTTATAATAGAATCAATCCATTTTTAATTTATACATTAAATATATATATATATATACACTCAAAGTTGTGTAGAATGACTATTATCAAACGAACTTGAAATTGTGTGTAACACAATCTAAGAATAGTGTTGCGTGTACTGAAAGCTAATATGGTGTTGCGTATAGAACTAGATAATATTGGTGTAGCATAAAACACATGACATCAAATAAATTAATAAGAATACTTATCATAAAATCTCGGGCTGTTACATGGAACTTGCAAAATTTGATGGGGGAGGAATTGCATCAACCCATTCAAGATAAGCTCTCTTTTTTGGTTGAATTTGAGCACGCTTTTCCTCCATAGCTACCAACCGAGCCGTTAATAACTCAATAGTAGTTATTAACTTTTGAGAAACATCCGGCTGAGATTAGACCTCAGCAGGTGCAATAACTAGAGCTCGGACAAATGTGGTTGCTGGTACTGCAACTTATGGTAGCACTGCCGATTGTTGTTGCACCTGACCCGTAGGATTAGACCTGTTAGGGTGTACTAGTAGAGGAGGATATTATTGATCCATCTTAGTATCCACAACAAATTCCCTTGGCTGACTGAATCCTGCATGCTTAGGAGGAAGAATACCCTGAAGTAGTTCTGTATTCAACCCCCTCAATTCCTTCATTTCTTCCTCCTGTTGTGCAAATCATTTATCTAGTGAGAGCGGTTGGCCTTCTCCCGAGAAGGGTATGTAACCTGATTATTTCCTTTCACCTTATTGGATCCCTTTATAAGAGGGGAAAATGGTTCATTTTAAAGAACCCCCAGATTCTGGGTAAGCCTTTGATTTCAGGTATGCACAACTTCTTGATTTCTATCTGTGTGTACAACTTCATGAGTAGGAACCTCTTCAAATGATCCCTCTGAGTGAGCCTCATCTGGTGGATCAGAAATAGTGGAATTGGTGACATTAATTGAGGAATAATGCATTGCATCCCTTCTATCATCATTTCTGTGATATTGTCTTATTCCATGTCCCTGATGAGACATTTCCTTTTATTGATTTGATCCTTCAGGAACATCTTGACGAACCATAATTTGGAGGGAATCTCCTGATAATTTGGCTATTCTTTCAGCTTGGGGATTCTTCCCTAATCGATAGAAGACTGACTTTCTCTGAGGAATAAATTGAGGATTTGAAAAAGTCCCATGTCCGGTGTATTGGGGTTGTTCTTGTTGTTCCTCTTTAACTCCTCGAATCCTATTTGTTGACTCTGAGTGTTAGCTTAAAAGAGTCCCCAGCCTGGAAAGGTGTGGTGGTTCTTGCCATGAAATATCCAAGTCATTCTTGAAAGCTTTGTTGATCTTGTGGTCTTTAGTCTGGAAATTGGCTGGATGCATCAATCTGCATCCACTATTTTCACCCAGTTCAAAAGACCGTTGGATGATTTCTGACACTTCTATCACTTCATGATGTGCATTCTCCAAATGAGAGGCCTGTTCAATATTCTCGTTTTCTTGATGTCAGAGTAATTAAACAAAAAGTTATTAGTATGATTGATTTTGAGAAGACCTAGTTGAAGCCTATTCGTGGGAAACCCTTTGATTACAAACAAATCCAAATGACTATGACCGGCCATGGGAAATAACATTTTATGAGACCATTTTCAGCGGGCTTTGCTAACTGGAGAGCGCAGTGAAATGTAGTGCTCCCTGAACACCCCATCCAATGATATGAGTACTAGATGGGGAATTGGAAATTAACTGGCGTAATCTTCTTATTGTGCCAAGGTATGAACACCGAAGGGCTCTCTGATGCTTTTCAGCCATCAAATATCAAGAAACTGAGAGAGATGTCAAATCAATTTGGCGTTGCAACCCTTCTATTATCTTGACATGATTTTTATATTAATCATAAGATAATATTATCTTTTTCAACATACAAAGAGTTTTCCATATGTTGAGCGGAATATAATGAATTCCATCTTCCATCAACATCTCTGGAATGTCATACTGAGATTCAGCTGATTGCCAAAACATGAATGACACTTCACCTTTCGCCAGTTGTTTTCTCATATTCAGTAATTCCTCTTTGTCATTCAATGAATATTCATCTACCTGATTAGACTAGAGCTGGTGCTTCTTTGTTTCTTCATAGGATTCAACAAGATCGGTAGAGAATTCACTTATCAAACTAGAAGCTGAATGACCTAGTGGTGGTTCGGAGAATGACCTACACCCTAGGCTATATTCTGATTGAGAAAGTATTTCACCTGCTAATGATAAAGCATCATAAATGACTAGATTCACATTTACAAGTGCCTCAAGATAAGATGGATTTCTCGTCACTAAATTTCCCATTGGAGCATTTTCCAGGCAATGTGAATTATAACTGCAGAGAGGACTTTTGCTGCTGAATTCATCATCATGGGGAGGACCACCATAGTGGGTTACAACAAAAGATGAAACATTTTTCTCCTTGGTCTTCTGACCACACAGAGGGTTCCTGTGACTCTCATCTAAAGATGAAACTTCAAGATCGGCTGAATTTTCAGGAAGAAATCCTTCATGGGGAAGTTTCTGATGAAGACATTCAGAAATAATGTTCCCACTATTTGTAAATGAGGGAGTAAAATCTTGAATTCCAATAGATAATTGTCTGAGGGCTTCAAAAAATCCAGCATCGAGCAAAGCATTATTATGAATTGGCTCTTTATTTCTTGAGTGTGTGGGGAGGGTCTTCTTCTTAGATTCCTTCTTAATCAATTTAGGGACCACTTATTGTTGAATGTGGTCATTATGGGAAGGTGTATGTTCCCTCTTAAAACAAATGATCAGGTTAGGCTGTTATCTCCACTCAAATCAGGTGTATGTGCCTGACTTGGCTATCCGTATGATATGGGGGAGTAGACCCCACAACCCTCTTGGACTGGAATAGAGGAGTGTGTCGGTTCCAGAGTTAACTGTTGATGTGTCACTCCACTGGTACAGATAGATTTTCATTTGTTTCCTTGTGATGCTACTGAAGCTGTTATAATGTCCTGACAGGCATCCAGAATATGAGCAGGGATTTTCTTCTGCTCATTCCCCATTGACAAAATATTCTTGGTTAATTTAGCTGCAGGAACAGGGATATACGTACATTATATGTTTGTAGTAGGTGTGTGTTCCTGCTCCTGTCCTCCTTTTCCTGTTAGTGAATTCTGACAGTACTCATGTGTGGGGGTAGAGAGTTGAGTCTGCCTCCTGTTTGTCACCGGAGCATTCTGACTGACATATCCGAATGCTACCAAACATGACTATTGTTAGGCTTGATCAATAATAGCATGTGTATGTGTCTGTTGATTGCACTCTGCCTAATGTGGATGATGATCTTACTTCAATACTGACAGATGAGGCTGCTAGCAGGATTGACGAGTGTAAGTAGGTGTATGTGTCTGTTGATTGCACTCTTCCTAACGTGGTTGACGAGCTTCCTTCAATACTGACAGACGAGGCTGCTAGTAGGATTGATGAGTGTAAGCAGTTGTATGTGCCTGTTTACCAGTTTTCAACACATTGGGTTTGTGTGATTTATCATATGTAGTCAAACGAGCCTGCTGACTAGCGGATGATTTATAAATAGGTGTATGTTTCTGTCTATAGTACTCCACCGGATTTGCCTGGCGGGAAAGGCGTGCGGCTGCCAGACGAGTCTGCTGCACTACCAAATTAAAATGGATGGGTGTGTGTCCCCGCTCGTTGCATGCCACCAAGTTATGTTGGTGGACTTCTCCGGAGATGGGAGAGATGAGAACCTACTCACTATTGACCAGATTTCTCCTCTGGCAGTTCTTCTTTCCTACTCAGGTTTGAGGAACCAGAGCTGAACACCTGAAGACGATACCCTCATCATGTTGAGGGCGCACTTCCGCATGATTCTGGCGGTGATTGTTGTTGGGGGACCTCGGGAAGGACTCTTGTCTACTTGAATTAAAGCCCTATGGGACCTGATCATTCAACTCCCCAGAATATTGGAGGGACTGGTGATTGTGTTTCGGGGATAGTAACCCAAAACGGTTGGAAACGGTGGTTGGAACCACCTACTTCTAGATCACTGGTCATCGTAGTCCGGACGACCAGGGAGAAGTATTGACATGGAGGGCTTGTCGAGCGGCCTCTAGAGTCGGAATAGGACCATTTTGATGGTAATCCATAACCAGTGAATTTGATACCCAGCGTTGAAGACGCTGAGTTAGTGATGTCGTCCTCAGAGTGGATGACGATCCAGCATGATTTGGAGCAGAGTTATTCACAAGAGAAGTATTCATAGGAGTGAATTTAAGAGATGCCATTTCTGTAACGCCTAAGATCTTGGAAAATTGTTCATGTTTGATATAACAGACGTAATCAAGATATTTTCGTCCACTACTTCTTTTGGATAAGAACATATGTTATTTATTGTCTTGTTCGCCCTCTAATTGAGTTTAAATAGGGGCCTAACAAATAAGTAAAACATCATTTTCACTTGGTTAAGGATTCACATCAGGTTCACCATTTTTTTTTTCCTATGGAATTGGAGATGACCTCATTGGATTAAGGTTCAAACATTCCAAGTGGTTTCTAACGGGTTTGTTCATAGAACCAGAAACATACAATGATTCTATATCCATTTGGACCTAATTAATAATGTTAGGTTCTCATTTGTTGTGAAATGATAAGTCTTATGAATTTCCATTGGTCGAGAGGATGGGAGGTCGGACTCATCACACCTTTTTTAGGGGAATTATTGTCTACTCCGGGACTCTCTCTATAGATTTAAGTTATGTTCGTGATTCCTTATTAAATTACCAAGTATAAGAGTGAGCTTTCCTTTAGAACTTGCAATCAATGATTGATACGTAGGAAATTCAATGAATATTTTTATATGTATTCGAGGTTCTTCATCGATATAGAATCATCCATATTTGTTAGAGATTATTAGTCAATGGTATCCTTTAATATAATATATAAATAGTCTCTGGGTCATTATGATGACCATACTGGTTTTAAATCCACTCAGTGGGGAACATGATGTTTATTTTCATTCGGAAGGACATGAATTATTTCAGAGTTGGGATCATACCCGCAGATGGGATACCTACATATCCTTGTTTAGAAAAAGAATCAGAACCCATGTAGTTTGAGTAAGGGAATATGATGTTTATGCATGATTTATGGCTCAAAATAAAAATGGCATAATTACTTTTACACTCTATGCTCACGTGAGTCATGCTCGGTGTGATAAACAAGAGGTATTAGTAAAACCAGACAATTGTGCCACGAAAGATGCAATCATAAGAAATGATGTGGGGCATATGTATGTCTGACTCCCCAAATAGATAGAGATCAACACATATTTCAGAGAAGAAGTTCGGGAACAGGGTCCCTAAAAATATATGTGCTTTTATGGATATTTGAATACTCTAACATGGGGATTACTCCTGAGGAAGATGCCCAAATTATGAGGGACTTATGATTGGATTTTATTCCTGAGAAGGAAGCACAGATCAAAAGTAAATTAAGACTGGTTAAGAAAAATTATGACTGGGGTTAATACTAAGGAGGAGGTCCAGTTTAAGGAACTTGTGACTGGGACATACTCCTAAAGAGGAGGCCCAGGTTTAACGGAATTATGATTGGGACGTACTCCTAAAAAGGAGTCCCAAGTAAAAACAAATTAAGACTGGGGCTTACTCCTCATAAGGAGGCCCATGTTAAATGGAATTTAGAATTTGGGAACATGGGTCTTACTACTAAGGAAGATTCCCAAATTTGTGAAATTATGACTGGGGAATACTCCTAAAATGGATGCCCAGGTTAGGAGACTTGGGGATTACTCCTAAGGAGGATTCCCAAATTAAGAGTATGAATACTGGGGTTCACTCCTGAAAAGGAGTCCCATGAATAGGAGAATTTGGACTGGGGCATACTTCTGAAAAGGGGGCCAAGGTTAAATATCCTCTAATACAAAAGAATGAGGTTGAATGAATGAAATGTCTAACCTTAGTGACATAAAGATATGTAAATCACTAGGCTTTGAGTGATGTTCCAGAGAATTCCTTTATGATAAATTATCCAACAAGGGAACCATGCAAACGGAAATGGAATTAAAGAGGGTTTTGAAGGATGAATTTTTAATAGGACAGGTGGATAAGCATAAGAGAGGTGAATAGGCAGGAGGGGCACCCAAAAATAGAGAGGCACACAAGTCATGTGTGGGTGCACAAGTACTTGTCGTGCAGGTATAACTATGCGACACATGGGAACTTGTGCGACGGTTAAACCATGAGGGAGTACTTGGGAGAGACTTGGCTCATGCCCTTAGTATTTTCCCTAAATGCTTCCAAAAGAGTGGCGTGCATGTTCTGGTGAAGGGGTAAGGTGGAGCGCAAGTGTCACCACTTCCCTTAAGGGCTAGCCACATAGGCGCACAAGTGTTGATGACTTTCAACACTTAGGCCTCGTTTCCTCTGTTTAGATCTTCCATTATATGTAAAAAATTACCTTAGAAGTGTCTGGAAGACATCAAGCAGAGACTAGGGCGACCAGAGCTTAAATCTGAAATTTGGAATTTTACTGTTTTGAAATGGGGGGGCCACTGGGGGTATTTATAGGCTGCTGAAGTCCCTGGGCGAGAATCAAAGAGGGCGCGCAAGTCACCTGTGTGACCACTGTGCGGCGCGCTCATACTCTTGTGAGACCATAAGGAAACTTGCACGACCCAATTGGGAAGAAATCCTTTTTCATGCCTTTGTTGATTTTTGATGTTTATTAAAAGGATGAATCACTTTGGATGAAGGTATTTTCCTTTTTTAGTCATTAGACTTTGTGGATGAATGGAGTGTCAATAGACTTAAATAAGGAAAGTGATAATCCCTTACATGGAAGTGTGATCCCAAAGGCATGGGACGGGATTGAGAGAGACTTCTTTGGAGCTTGGGGTGCCTTGGGAGGATTCAATAGAGAGCAGGTAAGATTTTTTAGGAACTCAAAATGCTTTGAGGGAATGGGAAGTAGGAGCTTCGGTGGGTTTATATAGTAAAAGAGAGGGAATTCATTATTATTTGGGTTTGGGACAACAAACATTAAAAAAATCAAAAACTAAAACCAGACCACGGTATTTACCCATCTATTTTTTCAAATGGGAGTGGAAAACAATATTTTATAAGGACAATGGCCATACGTCTTATAATAATAGTGTTTCTTATCTGGATGTGAGTCACACACTCATGGAAATCAATTTAAAAAACAGAAATGATTTAAATGTCTTGAAGGGTCCACCAAAGCTTTGTAAAATAAATCAAACAAACCTAAAATCACAATATTTTAATCCTAAAACATATATTGGATGAAAATAATGTCATAGTATTCTATTACATCACTATTGGATAATTATGATGTAAAAAAACACATTATATATTTAAACGATATTTAATCTTTACCCAAAATTTCGACTGTCTCAGAAAATTATAAAAAATTTACTATTGGATAATTTTGACATCCGGATTATAAAAATAAAATTAATATTATCCAAATTCTAAATATGTTAATTTTCACTTTTATAATAAAAACCGACATTTTTCAAAAATTCATGGGTATTGATAAAAATAGCATTCATGCCTTAATAAAAATTACAATTGTATTCATAAAAATTATGAGATTATTTATACATAATAAAACGTAATTTACTAATAATAATATTTTATTAAAATATTATTTAATTTAAAAATCCGTTAATTTATCAAAATATATTTCTTAGTTGAACATTAACTAAAAAATACAATTTTTTATTTAAAAACTATATACAGAGAAACAATAATAAAGTCAAATTGTATTCGTTAATATATACAAAAAATTAATGTTCATAATAATATTGCTAGAATCTTATTATGTAAACCCTTAAAAACCTGCATAATAACATAGGGTAAGGTGCATGAGGGTGAAAAACTGTTGGGGTAGCTTAGATAATATCGTTCAAGTGGCAATTTCTATCAACTTCCACTTCTCCCATAGGCGGTTTGGCTCAAGAATAACTTATTCTTGCTCAGCTTGGGCTTGATCAAGAGCGAAGCCTCATGATGCCACCTCTTTTCCGAGCTCCCACAAATGGGCTTCTTAAGGGGCTAGTCTACTAGATGAGGCCATCACTTCCTTTTTCTGAGTAAATTGGATTTGTTTAATCCCTAAATTTATACTATTCATTTGATCACTTTCAATGGATATATTAGCAATGTTCACAATTCTAAATGGTATTTTAAAATCCAAAACATAAAACCAAATATGTGTATATGTTTTACCAATCCATAAAAAGAAATTTTAATATACAAAGAAGAATTTTTATTAATGAATTTTTTGGATCATTACAATCTTCCCCCCTTAATAAATTTCACCATCAAAATTACCTTTTCCTATAGTAAAACAGATGCGGCTAACTCTTCTTTGTCACTTCTTTTTATTCTCACATCGCTTCTTCAAACTTGTTGTTTTTCCACAACAACATGATGAGGGGAATTGTCTTATTTATTAGAACTTTTTCTCTACAATATATGTTATTCACTAGTTTCTCCTCATATGAAATATAATCCTCTAGTTGTTCTACCTATGAAGAGAGTACAAGTTAAGGGCCTGGTATGTACTTCCTTAAGAGAGATGCATGAAAGACATCATGTAATTTCGCCATGGTTAGTGGAAATTCTAGCCGATAGGCCACATCCCCGACACGATCCAGAATCTCAAAGGGGCTGATGTACCTAGGAATTAACATCCCCTATTTTCTAGACCTCATGACCTTCTTTTATAGAGATATGGGTAGAAACACCCTGTATCCATCTTTGAACTCAAGGTCTCATCGACATTTATCCACAAAATGCTTCTGTCGACTTTGGGCTGCCTTGATATACTGTCGAATGGTTTTCACCTTCTCCACCATTTCTTCAACCATTTCAGTTCATAACAGCTTATTCTAACCAACATTATCCCAACAAGTTGGTGTTCTACACATTTTACCATAAAGTTTTTTATATTGTTGCATTTGGATGCTCGAGGGGAAACTGTTATTGTAGGAGAATTCAACAAGTAGATGATATTGGTCCCACCCTCCTTTGAAGTCCATAGAACCTGATCTTAACATCTCTTCCATTTTCAGAATAGTTCACTCAAATTGGTCATTAGTTTGAGGGTGATAGGCCATACTGATGTTCAGTTCAATACATAGATCATGTTAGATAATTTTCCGGAACATCGAGGTGAGTCTGAGATCATGATAGGATATAATAGATAGTGGTACTCCATACAGACGTACCAATTCAATGATGTAAATCTGTGAAATTTTATCCAACGAGAAGTCCTCTCGAATCATGATAAAGTGAGTTGTCTTCGTAAGACGATCCACAATGACCCATATTGCACTGTTACCTCTGTATATCCTTAGAAGTCTAGTGACAAAGTCCATGGTAATGTTCCCCCACATCCTTGTTGGTATGGATAGTGGTTTCATTATCCCCTTAGACTTTTGCCTCTCAACATTCACTTCCTGACATACCAGTTACTTTTATATATATTCTGCAATCTCACTTTTCAGATTGTTCCTGAAAAAGTTTTCTTGGAGATCTCAATACATCTTTGTGCTACCCATGTGAATTGAGATGTTTGAGCTATGTGAACCATTCATAATGTCCTTCTTTATCTCAGGATTAGATGGTACACATAATCGTTCCCCAAATCTCACAATTCCATCCTTGTCAACAATGAACTATAAGGGTTTCAAATTTCTGATAGCTTCCACCCTATTCACAATTTCCACATCCTTTCATTAAGGATCCTTTATTTTCTCCAAGAGGGATGTTGTAGATATCATTTGAGAAAGTATTGATGATGTTCCCCTCTTAACAATATCCATGTCCATTCTATTCAAATCAAAGAAGATTGGATCCTTCTCAATTCTAATCAATGACCGAATCACTGGATCCTTTTTACTTAGATCTTCCCCCACCTAGTTCACTTTCTTAGTTTGGTAATGGATTGATCAGTCATAATTCTTGATGAGTTCTATCCATATTCATTGGAACATATTAATCTGTTTTTGTTTGAATATCTATTTGAGGCTCTTTTGATCAGTATATATCTCACACTTCTCCCCATAGAGATAATGCCGCAAGATTTGTAACGCAAAGATTATATTAGCCAACTCCAAATCATGCATGGGATAGTTTTGCTCATAGATTTTTATCTTCTTTGAGGTGTAGGCTATCACATTATCATTCTGCTTCGACACGCTACCCAGGAACTTTTTTGAAGCATCACTAAATACCACAAAACATTCTCCACTCATGGGTAATGTGAGCATGGGCATAGTGATAAGCCTTCCTTTCAACTCCTTGAAGCTCTCTTCACATTAATCACACCATGAAAACTTTACTCCCTTTCGATATAGCTAGGTAAGAGAGTTGGAAAAATCATGAGCAATTTCTCACAAATCGGCGATAATATCACTCTAACCCTAAGAATCTACGGATATCCGTTACTAATGTTTCCATCTCTCATCCCTCAGTTGTAGCTGCCTTGGAGGGACCCACTGACATCACATTTCTTGTGATGATATGACCCAAGAATGAGACGTCCTTCAACATACACTCACACTTGAGGTACTTTTTATAGAGCTTCTCCTTCTGCAAGGTCTCTAGTACAGTTCTTAGATGCTCCCAGTGATCCTTCTCAGTTTTAGAGTATATT
This sequence comes from Viscum album, assembly GCA_963277665.1. Classification (NCBI taxonomy): domain Eukaryota; kingdom Viridiplantae; phylum Streptophyta; class Magnoliopsida; order Santalales; family Viscaceae; genus Viscum; species Viscum album. The sequence goes on along the minus strand of OY728163.1, from coordinate 72,588,285 downwards.
AGAATATCATCTATAAATACTACCACAAATTTGTCGAGATAATCTCTAAAGACACTTTTCATCTTTTCCATGAAGATTGCTGAAGAATTTGTGAATCCAAAAGGCATGGCTATGAATTCATAGTTCCCATACCTCGTTTGAAAAGTAGACTTGGGGATATCTTCCTTATTCACCCTTACTTGATAATATCCCAACCACAAATCTACCTTGGAGAATTATTGTGATCCACATAGTTGATTGATAAATTCATCATTTTGTTGAAGAGGATACGTCTTCATTATCGTGAATATTTTGAGTTCACGATAATCAATTCAAAGGTGCATTTTCCCATCAGTATTCCTGAAGAAGAGTACTAGTGTGCCCCATGGTGAAGTACTTGGCCATAAAAATCCTTTATCTGGATTCTCCTATAGTGTTTTCCTAAACTCCTCAAGCTCCACAAAATCAATTCTAAATAGATTCTTGGATATTTGAAACGCCCCAGGTATAATCTCAATTGATAATTCAACATCTCTTCTTGGAGGGAGACCATACAATTACTCGGGAAACCCTTGAGCAAATTCCCTCACAATAGGCATGTTTTCAAGGATGGTTGCTACCATGGACTCAATCATATGAGCTAAATACGCATGCTCATAGTGTAGTAATATCCATTCTTGAGATGATGGAACTAAAAAAGATTTATCCTCCTCTTTTCAGTTGTACATAATAGGGGCCGATTCTCCACATGGAGAATTATTTCACTCTCACAGCAATTTATGTTGGCTTTTTATAAGGAAACCCAATCCATGACAAGAATTGCATCAAATTCCACCAGATAGAGAATGATGAGGTTCTCTGGGAAGTTCAATCCACAAATTTGATAGAGGAGGATTTATATTCATAGGATGCAATGATTTACCCATTTTCCGTACTCACCGACATCATTACTTCCATGATTTTTGGGTGATTTGGAATTGTTCTACTAAATGTTTTGGATATAAAATAATGCGTTAAACCTGAATCAAAAATTACAATCACTGTTCTTGATTGAATAACTATCTTACATGTCACCACTTCATTGTCGAGTTTCACATTCATGGTAGTGACGGAGGTTGTCAGTTTCCTCTGAAAACCCTTGCCTTAGGGAATTGATTTTCAATATCCATGGTTCTTTGAATTTGAAGCAATGAACAATGCATTGATAGTCAAATGATGCATAGCTCTCTTCTGTCATAGTTGTGGGTTTTTTCTTATAGGGAATTAATAGCTAGGTGTCCTTCTCTTCTACACCTAATGAATTTCCTCATCCTCGCCAAACAATTTCCAGAGTGATTCTTTCTAAACCTTTGGAAAGTGGGATGAAGGATCTTCTTAACACCATTGGATTTATCTATCAGATTGGTTGAATTGAATTACACCATAGACTTCTTATCCCCATGAATCTCCAAATATTCTTCGATCTCCATTTTGATCCTGAGGGCACATCAGACAATATCCTCATAGTTGTCAAAGTCACAGATCGCCGGGGATTTCCGTAGGCTAGGTTTCAGCCCACTAAAGTAGCGGTAAACCTTTCATTCGGAGGTAATGACAATTCCAGAGGCATGTCATGCAAGCATTTTGATGTTGGTATCGTATGATCTGATGGATTTGTCCTCTTTTTTCGTGGGGGAAAGTATGTCCCTTTCCATCTGAAACTGGAGGGTGTGTGGAAAATATTTATCAAAAATCATCTTCTGGAAATCCTTAAATTCAAACGCCTCAATCTCCTCCTCAGGCTTCGTATTTATTATCAATTTCCACCATGGATCATCTTCACCCTCCATATGATAATCATCCAGGAGAGCCTTATCTTGTACAGAACATTGAAGGATGGATAAGATCATTTCAATGGAGTTGATCCATTGTTCCACGATTGAGGGATCAGATGATCCATTAAAAGTAGGAGGCCTTTATCTCATGAAGCTCTCAATAGCGACTTGTTAATTCTTAGGGGGGGTTGAACGTTCCTCTTGACCCATGTTTCTATTCAATTATTGAGTTAACTGAGATATTATCATGACAAAGTTCTTGATTCTCTCTCCCATCGGATTGAGGATCCTAATAGAATAGTCATCGCATTGATCTTTGAATTGGTTGTTAGCCCGAGTCCTCCTATTACTGTCCATTTGCTAGAATAAAAGGAAAGTAAGGGGTAACACATAATGGGAAATCTAAAGAGAAAAATCGATGACATATAAATTACTTTTATTTCGTTAACTTAGGAATTTATAAGCTTTAATCTATGTTATCCATGATATAATTTATAACATCTATTCTTAGATGAAATTTTTTTGAATTCCCAAAATAATGGTTCATACTAAGCTTGTTAATTTAATAAATCATACCCCTTGAGAGTTTCATAACCCAGAGTGCGTTGAGGCCCGTTTTCGTGTACCAGGATACCCTATCTCATGACCGAAACTCCTTTTCAGAGTTTTCACTCCTTGGTAAATATGTGCCTGATCCATCTCTACCTGCTCGTATCCAGATAGGGATGTATTTTCTTGATAAACAACTTACTCAATTATCACCAAAACATATGGATGTTTTTTATACTTAGTATATTCTCTAAGGATTCACTAGGGTTTTATAATCCTAATCCAAAAATAACTAAACCAATCTTCTAATACCAACTACAACAACCCAGATAATTATTACACACTTAACATAATTTATTACATAAAACCTTCACTTGATACAACATAGAATATCGAGAGGTCTAGTGTATTTTGGGCATAGGAACATTACTTAACAACTTAAAACATAAAATGAAACATCTTATTGAAAACCTCCTTTACATGACCACTACATTACCTCATACTTAGCATTGCGTGGGATAACCAGAGGACATGCATAAAAAGGGTGAGCTATAAATCATAGTAAGGGAGTAAACAAAGAATAACATGAATAATAAAATACATGTTAGTCAATAGGAATATCAATGGAAATAATGAAAAACATAACATAATGGCATGATAAGGCATGATAATCAAAACATGGAGATGTGGAAACTACATTTAACATGATATTAGCATGAGCCAAGTCTCATTACAAATGGAGCATCAGTAAACCCTCATTGTAGAAGAAGTAGGATTAAAACTTCGTTTCACATGAATTATCCTGAGTCAACACCCATTGCACATGACGTTTCATGATACTATACTTTACCCAATTCATTGGAGAGCTATTAGGACGTACCTTTCTTAAACATTTCATTTCATGCGTAAGTGTGCCACAAGATCATACAATACAGATTCATAAAAAATAATAAGTTTCTCCAAGATTAAGGAATGTGGAAAAAATAAATTAATGTACTATTAAATATGTATATGCGTATAAATGTTAATACCCTTGATAGATACATGGGTATTGTATTCACTACACAATGATCTTGGCTTGGATAAACGTGGTAAAATTAAAGCAGCATAATAGCATGACATAAGAATTCATAAAAATGGTTGATGAGAGAGAAATGGGTGTCTAATAATATGTATATGAAATTTAAATTAACAGGGGTATATAGAGATACATTTTAAAGAAAAATTAATGGGATTTAGATATGTAATACAAATGAATTGCTTGAATTTAAATGAGGAGAGATAAATTCCTTGCCGAATTTTGGCATGGTAACAGGTGTACATGGGAGGCATTAATGAGAGAGAAAGGGGATCTCTCATTATTCAAACATGAATAGGCCAGTATGGGGGAGGTGAAAAATCATACCCCAACATTTATAATTGAAAATAAATGGGCATAATAATATAAGGAAACTGGGACATAAATAAGGAAAGTGAGAATCCATTACTTGGAAGTGTGATCCCAAAGGCATGGGAGGGGATTGAGACAGACTTATTTGGAGTTTGGGGAACAATGAGAGGATTATATAGAGACGAGGTAAGATTTTGGGGGAACTCAAAAGTCTTTTAGGGAAGAGGATGTAGGAGCACGAGTTGGTTTATATAGGAAAAGAGAGGGAAATCTTTATTGTTTGGGTTTGGGACACCAGACATTAAACTAATCAAAACCACAAACCAACCCATGGTTTTTACCCATTTTTTTTCAAAAGGGGAGTGGAAAAAAATAATTTATAAGGCCAATGGACGATCTCCTCAAAATAATTGGGTATCTTATGTGTATGTGAGTCACACTCTCAAGGAAATCAATTTAAAAAAATATGTTTTATATGTCTGGAAGGGTCCACTAAAGCTTTGTAAAATAAATCATACAAACCTAAAATCACATTATGCTAAGGGTAAAACATATATTTTCCGATCATAATGATTATAGTATTTTATTACCTCACTATTAGATCATTATGATGTCATAAAACACGTTATATATTTACATAGTGTTTAATTTTTACCCAAAAATTCGACTGTCTTGGAAAATTATGAAAAAATCACCATTGGATAATTTCAACATCTTGATTCCAAAAATAATATTCATTTTATTAAAATAATTTTCTAAATATGTTAATTTTCACTTTTAAAATAAAAAATGATATTTATCAAAAATTCATGGCTGTTGTCAAAAATAGCTTTCATACCTTAATAAAAATTACAATTGTTTTCATAAAAATTATGCAATACATTATACATAATACAATGTTAATTACTAATAATAATATTTTATTAAAATATTATTTAATTAAAAAATCCATTAATTTATCAAAATAGATTCCTTAGTTGAACATCAACTAAAAAAATAATATTTGTGATTTAAAAAGTATTTAGAAAGTAACAATAATAAAATTAAAGTATATTATTTATTATGTAATAAACTAATGTACATAATAATAACAATGGGGTCTTGTTACATAACAACATAAAACACCCACATAATACCTTAGGGTAAGGTGAACAATGGTGACATACTCTTGGGGTGGTGCGGATAACATCGCTCGAGTGGTAATCTCTATCAACTTCCACTGCTCCCATAGGCGGTTCTGCACAAACTTATCGTATTCAATATCGGCTTGGTCTTTGTCAAGAGAGAATCCAAAGGATTCCACCTCCTTTCTGAGCTCCGAAAAATGGGCTTTCTATAGGGAAAGTCTACTGGATGAGGTCATCTCTTCATTTGTCTGAGTAAATTTGATTTTTTTAAAGGCCTATCTTTATACTAATCATGTGATCATTAGTCTACAGCTATATTAGCAATGATAACTATTCATAACAGTATTTTAAAATCCAAAACATAAAACCAAATAAGTGTATATGTTTTACATAACCATAAGAATAAATTTAAATAGTCTTAGTGGAATTTTCATTATTGAATTTTTTGGGTCATTACAATGTGTTTTCGATTGATTTCTTGTCCTTGATTTAGGTCTATTGGGTATTTTTATGTATTTTTTTTATTTTTTGTGATTTTGAACCAGTATCGTCAATGGTTTTTCATACATTATGGAGGATTATTATTTATTTGGGTGGCATTCAATTTTTTATTTTCATGATTTTATTGGAAATTTGAATATTGTTTATAGAGGATTTTTGTTTTCATTTTTTTTGAGGATATGTTCTTATTGTGGTGATGCATTTCCAATTGAAGTGTTTACTACTTGTCTAACAATTGTTTTATAAATTCCAAATGGTGGAGACCCTATTATAGGTCTATGTGAAATTTGAAATGTGTGTTTCTTTATTTTAGTCTGGGTTATTCATGGATATGTTATATGGTATTTATTATTTGGTGTTTCGATTTTGAGGAACCATGTGTAGTCTAATTCCTTTTTGTTTGAAGACCTTCTTGAGTTCTACCTCAAACCACCAACCTCTAATGTTGTGTGTTTATGTTTTTTCCCATTACTTTTACTTTTTACCTTGAATTTCTAGGTGTATAATGTTCCAGGTTTGGGAGTATTGTAACCCCAAGTCATTGTGGTATTTAATATTATAAAAATTTTCATTCTTTTAATTTTGGGATTGTTTTTAGAATTATATAGTTTTCAGATTTATCATGACTTGATGAGTCCCAAGGAATAAAATCATGAAAAGTCTCTATTTTTCATTGAAGGGTTATATATTGAATTTATTTATTTTTAATAGGGAGTGGATAACCATGACATTAATTTTTTTTGCACCGTGGATTTCAGTTGGTTTAGTACCCCAGTCCTTTGAGATGGAAGGACACACCACAATGGCCTAGGAATTGATATTTTTTGTTATCCCATGAGGGGTAATGAAAAATTATAGTACTTATAGGTACATCAATGTGGCCTAGGATTGAAATACTTGGTTCTAGACTAACGATGTTCTCCACATCGCAATCCTGGGAACCCCTTACATAGGGGTTCTTTGTGATTGGCATCATGTTATGACTAGTAGGGCCACATCATGAGGTGTTAAAGCTGTATTTTCATTTTATGATTTTATAGTTCCACCCCTCTCCAGTTATAAGAGGGTTTTGACTACTTTTATTACCTAATAACTCAAAACGTAAAAGTATATACTCAAGGGATAGCTTCAATTTTAATTTGAATTCGGGGAATCCTCTATTTCCATCAAATTGTTTTTAAAGTTGCATACATATTTTCCCCTTTTTTCTTCTTATCATATTCTCTCAACATTCATTCCTCTCAATTTTTATTTTATCTGATGAACCCTAATTATTTTATGGTGAGAATTTTGGATTCTGAGTTGTGCCAATATTAGTGTTTTGGTTTTTTAGGGTATGTAGAGGTCATTCCCTTATGACTTTTTCATTCAAGGTGGGAGGTTTCTACTTAGAACAGATTGATATTTTTATTATTTCCTAATTATTTATTTTATGGAATTATTATGCATTTTAAATTAATTTCTTATGATCTTAAATATATTTAAGATTCCTTTAGGTGTTTAAATAATTTTTTCATTATATTTTATACTTGGAATATATTATTTTGCAATGGAATTTTTAATAATTCATTTTGAAATAAATTTTTTACATGGAAAGTGTTTGTGGAAACCCCTAAAAGGATATTTTAAAAGGATTATAAGATGAAAACAATGGAAATAGACACATTATTTTCAGGTAATGTTACTCATGTTTTAAGGATTGTTCCCAATTTAAAAATATGTTTTCAAATGTATCTATTTTGTTGGACATAAAGGCCTTGTTAAGAATTCATAAAATGGGTTATTTGATTATTTTTGTACCCAAATTATGACCCCATTGTATTATGTTATTTCCCTCCTTAAGGAAGGAAAATTGTTTTTTTGTTTATGCATGTGAAAAGGGGATTTTTTTAGTTGAGGGTGCTAGAGGTGAGATGATATTTATTATTATATTTTATTATTCAATTATATTAGGATGATTTTTCATATATGACTACTCACTTAAAAATTGACATGTCATGGGAACCAGGGGTATCAAAAATATATATTAGGTGTTTATAAAATTTAATTCAATTAATAATTTCTAGTGAAACATAGTTTATATTTTGACCATACTAGGGACGATGTCCCAATTGAACTCTAACAGATAATCAGAATGAGTTACTATTATTATAGTTGGAGTTTAATTGTAGATAGTTCCAATTGAGTATGCGTGAGATCTTCTCAAATTAATACATAGTGAGTCTCTTAGGAGAATTATTTGTTATATTAAGTTACATTGTTGGGGATTTCCGTTGTATACTCTATGTTCGTGGCCTTTTGTGGTTTTGGATATGTGGAACCTTGTATTTTAATATTTTTTGTTTCTATTTTTTAATTATGTTATAGTGGTAACCATTTTTTTTATGTATCATTGTTTTTAAACATGTATTAAAAATAGGTCTTCGATGAATTACTTTTCAACAAGGGAAATAATTTTGATTTGATTACGTAAATTTATAAGTCCTACCAATTTAATGTGTCATAGTGTTTTCCTATTTCAAAATGTGGATTCCAATTATTTGATTATAAAATAATGTTTTGTATAAAAGATATTTTATATTAAAAATTTATTTATTTTTTTGGGTCTGAAATATTGGTTTTTAAGCCGAAAGATGTACAGTTTTCCAAAAAGGGATTTGTATTAGTTTTATAAAAGTTATTATGTGTATTAAAGATATTTGTTTATGATTTACATATTTTAAACATTATTGTATAAATTAAATTGACAATTGAGTTTATAAAATGTTTAATAAAATTTTCTTCTTAGAATCATTAATGAAATCTTAATAGGCCTATTTAGATATCACACTGCATAAATACTTCTCTATGTGTGTAGTCTTATGTTTTATAATGATTCCCATATTGTGACCATTGATAAGTTATTTTTCCATAGTCCATTGATAGACATGTTTTTATGTGATGAGTTATTTTATATTGGTTGATATGTTCTATAAATCACACTGTTGATTTTATAGATTATTGGGGAAATTTTGATATTGACTAATTTAGCAAGGTTTATTTTATATTTGGATCATTTTTTGTTATTCTGTTATGTTTTTTGTCATAAAATATTTTTTTTGATTATTTTTGTGTTCATTAATGGTTGAAAGTAGTCACATTAATTTATTTTGTCTTATTAGATGTTTCGAGGTTGATTCTCTCTTAATAATTTCTACTTATTCATATAGGTTTATTGATATGAATTCATATACACTTTATGGAAGTACTATGATTGATTCTTCATAGTTTTCCGAACATATGTGTTATGATTCAGTAGGGAATCCAATCCCATGATTGTCTCTTTTAATAAAATGTCCCTAATTTTAAACTAATGGTGATTGAGAAAAGGCATCAAGGCTTCTAGAAGATCAGTCAGGGTGATGTGTTAAGTTGATCAAGGATTCTTTGATACACATACATAAACATAAATATCACTTATTAAACCTTATCTCTAATGAAGTGACATTTAATCTGAATTTTCTTTTCACTTGAGTGATGTAATATATTTTTTCAATGATTAATTTTACATTAGTAATCACACAAGATTCCAATAAGTGTTAAATTCAAATTTTAAATCATTAAGAGTTTAATTCATCCAAAAACATTATGAACAAGCATGCGTTTATATTATTTATTTAGATTTCAAAGTTATTAAGGAGATTCAATATTAATTCCTTTTTTGGAAATGAATACACAAATCTCCCTGATAAAAAGCACTTCCTGATGTTGAATTCCTATCATTCACTGAACCAAACTAATTGACATTACTAAATCACAATATCACTTTCTATATTATTTATTTTTTAAAAATATCACTACTTTGATATATCGTAGTATTATTTCTCTACTAGAATTTGAAATTACTTGGGATGAATTTAGTATCCTCTTCAAAAAAAATTCTATTCTTATGATAAGAGTGAAATTTCTAATAGATAATTCATTCTTATCATTTCCACGGGAGATTTCTACCTACCAATGATGTTTTCTTAACTAATTTCATCATTTATTCATGAATTACTTTTAATGGGTGAACATGGTTCTCCCTTATTATCAATGGTTTCTACATCAAATTCATCATCTGACCATTTTCTCCCCCTAATATACTAAAATATTCATCACTTAACTCTGTACTTATCATATTAATTTGGTCGAAATACTACACATTTTCTAGGGCAGTGACATTTTGTATTTCAATAATTTTTCCAATCCATTTGTTGAAACATTTATGGAACTTGATCGCTGATAAGTATACAAGAAGTAAACCCCCATATCCTTGAGATTAAAACATCCTATGACATTCTTCATTAATAATAATAATAAATTTACTTATAATGGTTTTAAAATAATTCAATATTGGATTCTCTAGGTTCAATTCTCATATAGAGTCTTTTCTTCACTAACATGAAACAAAGATATATTTTTATATATATACTTATGTTAAGAGAATATCATTCCAAAACTTCTCAATTCTTTCATTTTCAATGATCGTTGGTCAATCCATTTTTAATGATATTGTTTCTACTTTGAAATACACTTTTTGGTGGAGAAGTAATCACAACTGAGATATAAAAATATATCCAGTGGTTCTCATGATAATCCTCTACATGGTTAATGGTGAACTATGTTCTATTATTGGTATGAAATTTTAGAATTTTCAATCTATGAGTATTCTCTATCAATCATTGATAATGGTAATTAAATTAAACACTATGTTCCTTGTATAGATCATCAACAAATAACATATAATATTTATTTACAATAGTTAATTTTGGTGATATAATCCATTAAAAATAAATGTCCACCAACTTGAGTAACCACGTTGATTCGTTTATTTCTAATTTTAAGTGGTTCAAATGATTTTCCCATTTCGATAATGTAAAAAAGTGTTACTAAGATGGTTTTAGTGTTTAAGTATATCATGATGTCCTTTATTGTTCTGTAAATATTCTATGGATTTTTTGGATCATGTTACGAGGAGTATTATGGAAAACATGATTTTAATCTTATTTTGAAAGGAAGAACATATATTCCCCTCCTCTAACGAAGTAGATATAACTGTTCATGTACTTCCCTTGCATCATAATTACATCGTCCTTTCCATTGATGATATTATTATTCTTGGTGAATAATACTATATGCCATGAATCACACAATTGACTTACACTAAGAGAGTTATGACCAATTAATTCATCTAACAAGAAATTCCATATCCTCATATATTTTCTTTCATTTTTGGACTTCCAAAATCCAATGATCATAATTCCTTCACCATTTTCAAATAATAAGAGGTGTTCTTTTTCATACCAGATGTTTGTGACAAGATCCTTGTTTGATATCATATAGAATGTTCATCAACTATAAAAAATCCCCTACACTAGATCAATATATTTATTTTAATGAAATATCCAATACAACCACCCTCTTATCTCATTAGTGTTGAGTATTCTAGTCTATTCCCAAGATATTATGGGTAATCATCCTTGTTGAAAGTTTTAAATATAATTTTTATTTTTATACTGCTTACTTAATCCTTGATATAATGATAATTTACATTTTATGTCTCCCTCTGAGCACTATATTTTATTATTGATGTGAAATACATGAATTTTTTCCACAAAATTCAGACTAAAAGCTATATCAACTGAAAAATATAATGTGTTTTCAATTATTTTCATATATATCTATTATTTCTGTGCCTTGATTTATCTCTTTTCAATGATGCAGAAAAATTATCCCCTCTCTTTATATAATAATAATTCCTTTTTTTGGTGATTTGTTGTTTATATTAAATGAAGGTCCTGTATTCCAATGATTTCTTTTCAGTATCTCCAAAATTAATATTTCTTTTTTTATGGGTTTATGAATTTTTACATCAACAATAAGGAGTTTTTTTACAATGAATGAATAAGAGGGGATTTCTATTATTGTTGAGTATTTAATGTTGTTTAAAACTTATGAATTAGAAATCTAGAAATATACTTTACTATGATGGAATCATATACTATTCTGTTTCATAATGGAATAAAATTAGTCATAATGACCTCTTTATCTCCAACCATTCATTATTGATTGATGATTTCTCATTTGATATCCTTTATTTGTTTCTCATTATTTGAAAATGATAGTTAGACTATAAATAATTCTAGAATTCTATTTAATTTCATCTTAAAATCAAATAATTTCTCTTTTTTATAGATTTTTAGATTTTAGATTTCTAATCTCAACCTTTAACTAAGAATTTTTCATCTTCATGTTATTGAATTTAGATTTTGGAATAATGAATTTATCAACTAGTTAACATTATTTTCCCTCCCAAAACTTCTATCACTTCAACTATAACATCCCAAAAAAATATTTTTTATTTAATATTACTTTATGTATGGAATATTCACAATCACTATTATAATATTTTTATAGTTTTTATATATTTTCTAAAAAAACATCCTCATAGAGTTCTTTAGAGTCCTCAATTTCTTCAACAACAGTTTTTTCAAAGTGAACATCATCATGCTAAAGTAGTTTCTTCTTTTTGAAGAATATTTATTATGATTAGCTCTATAAATTAAGATCCTTAGATAAGATAAATAAATTAAATTAATCATTATTATCATCATATTAATTTTTTTGAAACTTTTCAGTTAGTTTCTTAAATTGTTCACAATGGAAGCAAGAGAGTGGAAGATATCCCCTAAATTATTCATTTCCTCATTCAAAGTGAAGGAATGTAATGAAATAAATTTATCCAAATCTATTTATTTAGTGTCATAATCCACCTATATGTTGTATATTTCTTGAAAAAATTAGGTGATTATATTTCTCCCCTTCCAATGTATCATCATCATTAGTCCACATCTCATAAACAATGAGAGTGAAACAAAGACTATCCTATGTAACAAATTTTAGATATGTGTTTTTAAGTACTAAGACCATTGGATATATTTTTTTTCAAAACCTTATTATAATATTAATTATGGTTTATATATCATTAATAGTTTCTCTAATTCTACACATCCCCTCTATAATCACATTCACTCAATCAAATAAGGAAACACACGATTATTTTGGGTTCACCCTAAAATATTGGAACATGATCAACGGTACATTAAATTTAACATAATGTACCTCCCAATCACCTTCATAGATGTTGAGAAACCTTTCCCACATGTAATGTGAGGATTTACATGAAACCATATTTTTCTGTATTTCATTAGAAAAAATCCCTCAATGAGGAATTTATTTATTTGGAATAACTATGTATCTTTTTACATTATCCTTACTATAAAGCTTCACTCTCCATATTAGTCAAAAATTACATGTATGGAAGTTCTATATAAATTTTTTCTTAATTATTAGAAGTAGTGGTAAATTCTATTCTTTCATAATTGAATAGTTTTGGAATCGTATATTAGAAAACATTTTCCATTATCAATTGTTTACATGGCTTCAAAGAGATAAAAAAACATTATTTTAAAGCTTCTTCTCTAATACCTATTTATGTCCCACACATAGAAGAAACTATAATTGGAGCACTGATAATCCAAAAAACAAGTTTGGGAATTAAACTAAAGATAGAGTAGAATTATTATCCTCCTCCATCCATATGATGAGTCTCTATGAACTTCTAGTGATATGATCTCTTTGATCTCTCACATTTTTCTTATAGAAACATTTATAACTAACTCTATCTCATACATCTTGAATCACTGATCATATTCTACCTTTTTCATGAATTTTCACCTTTCATCAAATTATAATCATTGTGTTTACATATTTTAAGATCATCAATATTAGATTATTATGGTGGCTTCGGTGTTCCATAAAATTATTCCATTATGAGTCAAAAACCATGAATTTGGGTTCCTAAAAATTACCTAAGTGATAGGAACTTTGAAAACAATGTAATTTATATTAATAAATACCTTCAAAACATGATGACCATTTTTATGATGCAATGTCCTTTTTCATCTATGAATCATGGAACTAGTCAATTCATAAGAAAATTTTATAGAATTTCGACTCACAAAAATATATCATCAACCAATTATTTACGGTGACATGCACATTTTATATTGTAAATTTCCTTGCATATATAACGGTTTTCATGTCATATTATATTTTCCTTCATCATGATGTGATCTTTCTAATTGTTGTATCACCCTTTGATAGTAAATCTTACATAGCATATTTTTATTCCAATGCAACAACATTACGACATGACATGTTACTGAAAGAAACAATCTACAAAATGATTAAAATCATCTATATATATTTTTCTATTCCTACTTCTTTTATGGTATAATATATTATCTAATTTAAAATTTTATTAGTAAAAAAAAGTAGGGTCCTTCTTGAGTCATGACAGTACTTTATGGTGTTATATATATTATTATGGCAATATCTATATCCTCTAGGATATTAAATCTCTAAACATCCCTAAAACATCATTAAAAATATAACAAAAATCCAAAATTATATTTAAATATTTTATATAATTTAAAAAAAGTGTTCTAACAAACATAACCAAATAAAAAAACCTATGATTTTTTTCTAACAATACTCATCCATCTAGTAGTAAAAACTATCAGGACACTGAATGGTTGATTCGGGTTCTATAGATCCCAAGGAAATAAAATTATTGATAATTTTAATAAGTCTTCGATAAATAACCCTTCATGAGAATCATTTTTAAAAAAATGAACTGAATACAATTTATTTCATAATTGCAATTGGTATTTATTTGAAGTGGAATGTGTTTTGGTATTTTTTTTAATTGGAATAGTCTGGGATCGAAATATGATAAATGAAGTGCTAATTTTTTTTGCAATTGAGTAGGTTTTTTGAAATCAGTTTTAAGAGAATAGTTCTAACCTTTGATACTACCCTCACATACCTATGGAAAGATTAAATAGATTTTGTGACAAACCATCCTAATGGGGACTATTCCATGACTCCCCAAGCTCACCTCTAATAGGTCAGGGGACGGTGATTAGCACTAGGATGGAATCTCACTAACATGGGAGGCATTAGCCTAAGTACATGTACACATGCATATTTATCCAAGCCTAAAAAATGTTGAAATGTAAAAAAAATTGAAAAAGCATGCATGCATACAACTAAAACCCACAAAAATAGTACAAAATTATGTAAAGGATAATAAATAGGGTTAAATAAAATCCCACCATAATGAGTCTGGAAACAAGTCAAACCTATAATAAAAGATTGGAATTGCTGTCAAGATGTTGAAGGAACACACCTCAGTTTTTCCGACCTCCCTAAGCACCTTCTGTTCATATACATTCAAGGAATCAGTCAAAAAATCGTTCCTCTTCACAAGACACAACAGTTGTATGAAACTATCATATAGGTATGAGTATAAAAAAACTTATTAGAAAACCTCTAAAACAAAAATAATACAAAAAATAAAATATAGTCAGCTCTATATAGGTATATGTACAGAACACATATAACAAGAATATATATATATATACTCAACAAATACACACACCATAGAGGTAAGTCACAACCATATAATACAAGGCTCGGTTACCATATCGAAAATTACACATAGCACTTATCTGGAGGAACACACTCCTATGTCTGATAACACTGATTATTTCTATCCAAGGGGTTGGTCTCATTGGGTCTTGTCATATAAAGTACATGCTAAAGATATAAAAATATACGATACATAGATGAGGATCACACCCAAGGACATGGGGTGATAATAACAACTCAATATGGATTAAACCTAAATGTATAGGATCAACACACATGTACTGTTATTCATTATAATACTAATAAATCCACCTAGGGCATGGAGATGAATAGAGAATCCCACTATGGGCCTCATGGAGGGAATCCAACTACTCTATTCAAGAAGTCCTACTAAAGGGATAATTTCCCAATGAGTGATAGATGATTTCATACTAACCCTCTAAGAGTAAATACAGGGAACACAACCTAATTAATTTTTTATAATATTCTATGGATAATAGATCCAATCCATGTATAAAAGAGTATACGACATTTAGAAGGGGTTACACATCGTGTCCCATGACATCGGGTCTTTCCCAAGAAAATAGCCCATGTCTCTTGCTCATGTACATGTAGAAGTACATGGAATGTTGGCTTCCCTTGTAGTCTACCCCTTTTCTAGTACACAGTTCTTTCCAGTGTACAATTTCCCATGTACCAGTACATAGGTTAGCCGGTGTACTTGGTCTAGGCCATTTCCATGTGGAGGTGTACACAACATGCTCTCTTCCATGTACTTCAATGTGTGCATGTGTACACATCGAGGTACACACCAAGTCACTTAGGAAGGTTCCCACACCGTGTTATCCTTAACTTTTACCTGAAACACTAGCTTCATCATAGTGGGGCTGTACAGTGTGTACATCTGGTTTTCACACCATTTAATCGATGATTTTCTAGAATCCCATTTCTGGATCAATGCATCCCATTCAAAAACCCGACCATCAATTTGGAAATTTCTTCATCATAAAAAATGTATATCAATCCACATTGAGTCAATCTATCATCGAGTTAATAGGATTTGGGCCTTTGATCCACTCAAAAAAAGGATTGTTCATCATTCTTCATTGTGCACCGAAGAACACAAAAATCAGGTGTCTATATCATATGAACAGTTTTCAACTCCATCACCACACTGCCTTAATGTCAAGTAGATCCTAGATCTAGGATATTGGATCCTACACTAATAATGGATGTGCAATGATCGATTGGTCAGGATATGTATATCATTGGAAAAATGAAAAATTTCTTTCGTGAATGAAGAATCGGGGGGGAAAAGAATAATAAAAAATGAGAGGAACTAACTTAAATTAATGTTGGTGTCGATCATAGTTAATTTCCATGAGAATAAAAATGAAAAAAATCAACCATTCACTGTAATTATTACAAAAAATCACTTATAATGAACACATCCCACAAATATTCCCAATATATAGATCAATATAAAAGTAGATTGACCTATTTTCATCATAGTAATAATGTACGATGATGAAGTCAAAATTAAAAAATCTCCCATCTTTTGTTTTGATTAATCACTGATAATGATAAATACAGTTTCAAAGTCATTGGTGAGATCCATCAATTCTCTCTTGTTGTGGTTATCGATCCTTGATCAGACTGTTGTTTTCCAGTGGAGTCTCGTTACACAATCAATAATGGATCTCCAATTATTTGAAGGGTTTTTTTGTCCAAAACTAACTATTTTCCATAAGAGTGCATTTAAATGGGGAAAACTAGGTCATTGTGTCAGCCACAAATAAAATAATTCATTTAAATTATCTTACTCATTTTATTCGTTCTACATTCAGGATAAAGTTTCCCCAATTGAATCATGACAACTATGTTTATGTTGTTCATAGTGTAAAAACTACATTCTAAACATGGCAATGTCCTCAAAATTCAGATCTTGACACCCATTTAGATATTATTCCTCATTTTCAGAAAAACTGTGTATTTGTGTCTTTTAAAATATTTAATATATTTCAAGCATTTAATATGGGCACAATTGGCCTCAAAATCACACTTCTTCTTAGTGACTTTTCTCTAAAATAATCCATACAACATACAAATATAATTCATGAAAATCTATGCCCTTACTTTCTCCCCACCTTGTGGATTTAAGTCCCCAAAAAGCCAAAACTAGGGCTACCCAAAGAGATGTGGGTACTAAGCATGAATCTGAGCCTCCTGCTCCCATGTTCTATCATAGAGATTCACATGCTGGCACCAGACAATCCGTAGTGGAATCAATCCCCCACAAAGGATCCTCTACCAGAGATCCTCGATACTTACGGGGTATTCATAAAAGGTAGCTCCATACTTGATGCTCATTTCGCCTCAGTCGATAACATGTGATGGTTCATAGACATATCTCTTCAACTACAACATGTGTAAGATGTTGTGTACCCGATACAACTATGGAGGTAGATATAAGTGGTACACCACCTCACCAACTCAATGTGATATCTGGAAGGGTCCAATGATCACATAAATAACTTTGTGGAAAATAAAAATATCTTTAACATAGGTAGAGGTGAAAACCCTCTAAATACATGGTATCCTTCCCCAAACACCAAAGGCATCCATATTCTATCAACATAAGACTTTTTATGGCTCTATTCAGACATCATCCACTCCTAGACAGTCTTCACCTTCTCAGTAGTTTCTCACCCCGTCTTTGGGCCCATGAGTACCAACTCTCCTTGGTTAATCTAGAAATGTGGTGACCTATGGATTTTCTTATAAAGAAATTAAAATGGTTTAATATTGATGGTGGAATTTTAGATATTGTTTTATGAAAACTGCACCCATGGTAGGTGATCATCCTAAATACGTCTAATGTCTAACATGATAGCTCACAACATGTCCTCCAGAATAAAAATGGTCTTCTTATTTGTGCCATCGTTTTTGAGGTGAAATTGTGTGCTCAAGATCAACTGAGTCCCAAGTGCCTCCTTCAATCCTTTCCATAACCAGGATGAAAAACGTGAATCATGATCAAACAATTATTACTCATGGAAGTCTATGAAGTGGAACTATATCTTGAATGCAGAGGCATCTCTTGGTATCTACTGAACTCATCTCTGAAATTTCTAACAAGTTGGTCAAATTTGTGTTTCGGTCTTCAATAACCTATATGGTATCATGTCCCTTGGATTTACATGGTAAGACGGTCACGAAATCCATGGATATCCCTTCTCCCTTCTACTTTTTCACTTGAAGGGGTTGAGTTAAACCCGCAGTAACACGTTGCTCAACCGACAATTGCAGACATGTAAGTCATTGAAAGAAAACCACTAGAACTCCCTTATTTATCCTTAAATACCAAAACTAATTCCAGAGGTCCTTATATGTGTTTTCCACATCTGGATGTTCCACCAATGGATTTTTAAGAAACTCTCTCACATCCTCCCCCCACAACGTCACTGGAACTATGGTGCATACTCTGAAAAGAACATCATTCTCCCAACCTTTAAAAAATATATCAAGAGCATGTATAATGGATATCTGATTACATATGATATTATAGTCAACATCCAATAGCTCTACCACATGGACTCATCGCAATAGCAAAGGACTGACAGCTATCAACTGGAGGTATGATACTCCATCTCCATCCATAATGGATAACTACAATGAGGCCAACTACTCTGATCCCTAATTCAACATCTATGAACTAGATCTCCTACTGATATTATCTAACATTATCCATCAATGGAGTATAGAAAATTTTAAATTCATACACCCAAGAAACTCTAGACATCGCTTCTATCTCATGTTAAGATTCTTATGCGAGAAGATACACTTCAAAATTTTTTATTATAATAGACGATAAACTGCTCACCTATCAAGTTGTGTTACAACATATTTGGTGTGAAGACTACCATTTCCACCTCAAGATCGTGGGTCTAATAGTTATGTTATAAATTTTTCTGAGACATAGGAAATCACTAGCTTCCTCTACATCTGAACACAATCAGGCTTTGTTTCTGAAGCATTTTATAACACTGCGTACTGGACACCCTCCTCTAGAAATCTCAATATTGGAGTAATCAATAATATTCTACCATAACAATTGAAGATATTGATATCACATCTCTGTCAACATGAAAGGACAACCCTTTGGATTAAATATATCATTGGTGATGATATCCTAGAGACATCTGATATGAATATCTAAAAATAGCCTTCAAACTAATGGTAGATCGACACCTCTTTCATAGTCTGGGGTGGTTCTCATGAAAACACATCCTTGACCCTGGTTAGGTCCTCTACCAATCCATACACTAAGATAATGTGTCCCAGAAATTGGACCACTTACATCCCGAACTAACACTTAAAAAGAATTACGTAAAGTTGGTTCTCTCAGTGCATGTCTAGAACCATCCTCAATGGCCTCACATAATCCTCCTCATATGACAAGTACATATGGATATCTTAAATGATGACTACAAAGAACCAATCTAATAAAGGATTAAAGATCTGGTTCCTGAGACCCCTACACACTACTAGGGAATTCATTATGCCAATAAGAATCACTAAGTAATCCTAGTGACTTTAATGACATTTGAATTACACCTTTAGAATATCCCCATCCCATACTCGCAAATGGCCATAGCCTGACATGTGGTCATCCATCGAGAACCATAGTTCTCTTATCAACTAATCAAAGAGGCCATCGATCCTCAATAGTGGATAATTTTTCTTCATGATCACCTGATTCATGAACTGGTAGTCCACACATAACCACAATCTCATATCTTCCATCTTGGAAGACCAATAGAGGGTTTCCTAAAGTGAAGCACTAGGTCTAACAAATCCCTTCCTAAAAAATCATTCAAATGTACCCTCACCTAGTGAAGATCTACGGGGTCTATATGATATACTTGTGTTGATATCAGATTCATCCAATGGTTTAGATCATTGTAAAAGTCTCTCTCTCAGTCGGGAGGTAATCCTAGAACATCCTCAGGTAATACATCCTCATACACCACTACCAATAAAAAAATAGGAACTCATAACATCCACTGAACCAAGTGTCATTCTAACCAACTGATGATTAATTGGTTTCACCCTTCTAATCAAGAGTCCATCCTTCGCTTCCGTGGTTTCCATTTCATTGGAAAATGAGTACATTGTTACATATCCATGGACACATCACATACTTCACCTAAAAAATTGAATCTATGAGGTATTAGTGGATAACTAGTATATAAAAAGAATGACTCCATGTCATCATGATTTTGATACCAATAGATTCTAACAGAAACTCACTCCTTTAAGAGTTGGGTTTCAGTATTTGTACATGTATGTGATCACTAAGTCTTCTCTAGTAAGAGTTTCTAAGCCCATGGGTGGAGCCAATGGATCAACCAGAATCTCTAAGTCTCGAACAAGATATTTGGAATGAAAATAATGACTAGCACATATGTCTATCATTACTACATATAAGGTATAAAAGACATAGATTATACCTTGAATCCTTCCTGGAGCCTCTGGGATGTATTCATTGACTACCTACAGTTTTCCCTGTTCCTATCCTCCAGCTCCCTGAGCCTGGCCTAAACCACTCAGGAATGGTAGTGGTAAGAAGTCATTGTGTCTACCGTCCCCTTCTGCTCTCCCAGATCCTATACTGAATCTTCCATGTTGTGAACATACATGAACCTACCACTTTCTCTACCTCATCATCATGTTTAATGTTTTTCTATCAGTTTTATGGTTGGTCGGATAATCTATGGTAATATATCCTCTACCACTACAAGAAAACAGGCATTTCGCGGGGGGGGGGGGGGGGGGGTTTCGTGGTGGTTTTTAAAACCGCCGTAAAAAAACCGCCGTGAAATGTGTAAAAAAAATTTAATTTTTTTTAATTATTTTTTTAATTTTTTTGAGGATTAGCGGCGGTTTTTCAAAAAACTGCCGGAAAATAGCGGCAGTTTGGGTAAAACCGCCGCGAAATAATATGAAAAAAATAAAAAAAACATGAGAAACCACGAAATCACTAAAATGACCATAACATTTGATCCGGGTGTCCGTTGGAGCGCCACAACCAGTCAAATCGAAGATCATGAAGAGATATAGAAGCACGTATAATCAAAACAATGATACATTCTATGGTGAGGAAGATATGAGATTTGTAATAAAGTTGAAAAAAGTTCTTCAACTTCAAACGGTCATAAATTTCGCTCTTGGTGTCCGTTTGGGCTCTACCACATATCCAATCGAAGCCAGGGAAGAGAGCTACGCACTGCATTAACCCAAGAAAGCTTCTGCCGTGTTTTTCAACCCCAAAACCCCTCCGAAGGCCTCCTAATTCCCATATTCATCACTGGTGTCCCGTCGAACATGTCTTCAAATGGACCTAACATTCGATCCGCGTGTCAGTTCGGACTCCTCCACCTGCCAGATCATAGGTCGTTCCATCAGCTTCAGTTTGACTGGTCGCGGTTCCCACATGGACTCTTGGATCATAAGTTATGGCCTTTTGTGGGTATTGGGTTTGTTATGTTTTTCGATGCCTCGTTTCTAGCACTCATTCCCCGCCTGTTTTTTTTAAACAGTCGTAACTTCTGATCCGTCGATCCATTCAGTCTCTTTCACCTAGCAGCTTGAAGATCGTTTTAGGATCTTTGATTTGACTGGTTGTGGATCTGGAACAGACTCTCGGATTATAAGTTATCTCCATTAATGTGAGTCCAATGTTTTTGTCACTTTATGACCGTTTTGACAGGTTTTAACAGTTGCTCCATTTATTACTGTTTACATAGGTTTCCATGACTTGTCATCATTATCAATGGTTTTTTGTGGGTTATTATAATGATTGTGTTGAATTCTTAAGGGGTTTTCCAGATTTGTCATGAGTTTTCATGCTTTCTCATTCTTTCTAATGCCTCATTCTTCATGCTTCTCCATCTGTTTTCATGCGTTTTCATGAGTTTTCATCCCGTATCATGACTTTTCATACTTTTTCATGGGTTTCTTTTATTATTTATTATTTATTATTTATTATTTATTATTTATTATTTATAATATACATTAATTTATTTATTTTCTATAATTTGTTACTGGTTATTTACTATTTATATACATTAATTATTTATTATTTATATTTATTTATTATTTATTATATATTATTTATTTTTTTATTAATAATAATAAAATATTATTGAAATTATTAATATTTGTTTCTGGTTATTTATTATTTATTATTTATTATTTATATTTATTTATTATTTATTATTTATTATCTATTATATATTATATATTATATATTATTTATTATTTATTATTTATTATTTATATTTATTATTTGTTTATTATTATTTATTATTTGTATATTATTATTTATTATTTGTTTATTATTATTTATTGTTTATTATTTATATTTATTATTTGTTTATTATTATTTATTATTTGTTTATTATTATTTATTGTTTATTATTTATTATTATATATTTTTATTATTTATTATTTATTGTTTATTATTTATTATTTATTATTTATTATTTACTAATAATAATATTTTATTTATTATGTGTTATTTATTATTCAATATTTATTATTAAATATTTTCATTCTTTATTCTTTATTCTTTATTCTTTATTATTATTATTTATTATTTATTTATTATTTATTATTTATTATTATTTTTTATTTTTTATTTTTTATTTATTATTTATTATTTTTTATTTTTTATTTTTTATTTATTTGTTTATTATTATTTCTTATTTCATAATTCTTATTTATTATTTATTACTTATTATTTATTATTTATTATTTATTATTTATTATTTCTTATTTCTTATTTCTTATTTCTTATTTCTTATTTCTTATTTCTTATTTCTTATTTCTTATTTCTTATTTCTTATTTCTTATTTCTTATTTCTTATTTTTTATTTTTTATTTTTTATTTTTTATTTTTTATTTTTTATTTTTTATTTATTATTTATTAATAGTAATATTTTATTTATTATGTGTTATTTATTATTTAATATTTTTTATTAAATATTTTTTATTTCGTATTTATTATTTATTATTATTTATTATTTATTGTTATTATTTTTTATTATTTATTATTTATAATTTATAGTTTATTATTTATAATTTATAATTTATAATTTATAATTTATAATTTATAATTTATAATTTATTATTTATTATTTGTTTATTATTATTTATTATTTTTTTTATTATTATTTATTATTTGTTTATATTATTTATTATTTGATTATTATTATTTATTGTTTATTATTAATTAATACTTGTTATTATTTATTATTTATTATTTATTATTTATTATTTATTATTTATTATTTATTATTTATTATTAATAATATTTTATTTATTATGTGTTATGTATTAATTAATATTTATTATTAAATATTTTTTTATTTCATAGTTATTATTTATTATTATTATTATTATTTATTATTATTTATTATTATTTATTTTATATTATATATTATATATTATATATTATTTATTATTTATTATTTATTATTTATTATATATTATATAGTATATATTATATATTATATATTATATATTATTTATTATTTATTATTTATTATTTATTATTTGTTTATTATTATTTATAATTTTTTTATTATTATTTATTATTTGTTTATTATTATTTATTGTTTATTATTATTTAATACTTATTATTATTTATTATTTATTATTATTATTTATTCTTTATTATTCTTTATTCTTTATTATTTTTTATTTTTTATTTATTATTTATTATTGTCTATTGTTTAATATTTATTATTTATTATTATTTATCATTTATCATTTATTATTTATTATTTATTATTATTTATTATTTATTTATTTATTATTATTTATTATTTATTATTTATTATTTATTATTTATTATTTATTATTTATTATTTATTATTTATTATTTATTATTTATTACGTACTATTTATTATTTATTATTTATTAATTATTATTTATTAATTATTATATATTATATATTATTTATTATTTATTATTATTATTTATTAATTCTTATTAATTCTTATTTTTATTTATTATATCTATTAGCTATGTATTATTTGTTTTTTCAATTAATATATATAAGTATATTAAGTTCTGTTTATTAACCACATGACGAACTTGCTGAAGTGGTAAAGTCTTTGAAAAATATAAAAGAGGTTTGGGGTTCAAATCTCACCACACGCAATATTTCTTTATATTGCATGGGCATGTGCATTTGCATGTGCATGGGATGTGCATGCATGGATAAATAAATAAATAAAATAAATATGAAATAAATAAAATAAATAAATAAATAAAATAAATAAATACAAAAAACAAATAAATAAATAAATAACAAAAATAAATAAATAAAATAAATACGAAAAATAAAAAAGAAAAAAGAAAAAATAAATACGAAAAATAAAAAATAAAAAATAAAAAATAAATTAGAAAAAGAAAAAATAAATAAATAAATCAATAAATAAATCAATAAATAAATAAATAAATAAATAAATAAATGAAATAATTAACAAATAATTAAAACAATAAAAACAAAATAAAAAAACCGCCGCTAAAACCCCGCCATGAAACGTTCTGCGATGGTTTTGAAAACGCCGCGAATAGTTTCCAGACACACGATTTCCCGGTAATTTTTCAAAACCGTCGCCAATCTATTTAGTGGCGGTTTAAACCGCCGTGAAACATAAAATCAAACCGTTGCTAAATGCCTTTTTTGTCGTAGTGTACCGTCACATGAGTATCACTACCTCTCACTTGGATGGCGGGACCCACTATGTGAGCTCGGAACAACATAATCTCTTTCAAGGGACCTCCTCTGGAAATGTATCATATATTTTGGTCTGTGGGACCAACATTGACTCCCTACTACTAAGTTATCTACTCTTTTATACTCTCTACTAAAAACCACTGGCTATATCTGCTCATCCAAGAAACTCTAAACCACCAAATCATTTTCAAACACCCTAGTATAGGTAGGAATGTATAGAGGGGTAGCAACAACATCAATGTATCTACGCAAAACTTGATTGAAAGTTATATCCCTAAATAAATGATCTTGAAACATATTCGTTAAGTACCTATAAAGATTGGTATTCCTCGATGAATACTCAGCTACCGTTGTACTGCTTTACTAGAGCTGCTGAAGCACTTGAATATGCATAGCCCTCATTATAGATGGAGACAACTCCTCTCGGAAGATACACTCAAACTATGAAAATGTAAGAGACACATCATCATTTTTTTGTCACTAAAATCCACCATCACCCTTATAATCCATGAAGAATGAACACCACCAAGACCACAATCTTCTCTGCCAGTGTCTTGACCCGATGAAAAAATCAGGTCACCGCCTAAATCTAGTCCTCAACTGCTTATGGGTGAGGCTTGCCTTGGAACATGAGGGGTCACTATTTTTGAGCCACAAGAAGATCACTCACACTTCTAACCTCATCATCTTGTAATTTTCGGACCTCATGTTATTCCATAGGTGGTGGTACAGTTGGTTCAATAACTAAGGGTTACACCTTGGGAAATGGTCCCTGTATCGATGCCTCATCACTAGGGAAATCATCCTCATGATCATGATGTTGAATCCTAGAAGGTATACATCATGGGGGAATCTTAAAATAAAATAGTTTCACCATGAACAATGAGTATATCTATAGAGATAACTCTAGAAGGTCATAAAAACCAAAACCCATTCAATTTTAATGCATGTACCATTGCTTTCCCGACAACCTGTGTTCTCGTGTACTGAATCAAAAAGAAGGTGATCAAAGTCATGGTGTATGGAAATGGAATCCAACACTCCAACACATGACTTCATGGCCTGAAATCCATTCTTGAAACAATATTGTTTTTCCAAAAATCAATCTCAAATACTCTAAGTCCTAATTTAGAACCGACCACCTCTGATACCACATTGTAACAACCAATCCCAATGGGGCTAATTCTGTGACTCCCCAAGCCCACCTCCAAAAGGTCAAGGGTTGCCGACTAGCATCAAGAATGGGTATCACTAAAATGGGATTCCATATCCAAATTACCAACACAGACACACACACACACATATCCAAACCAATAAAATGATGAAATGTAAAAATAATAGCACGACCATGCATGAATAAATCTAAATCTAGCAACTAGAGTAAAATAAGAAGTAACGGAAATCAAAGTGGGATAAATATGAGAACACCAAAAGGTGTCTTGAAATAATTATAACTTGTGAAGAAATATTGGTAAAGATACTGCATAAACACACATCTGTTTATTCTCTCTCTCTAAGAACCATCTGTTCCTAGTTCATCAAGGACTCTATCAAAAATATGATTGTCTTCTCAAGACACGACATATGTAGGAAAATATAGTGTAGTGAAGTGTATAAAAATACTTAGTAGGACACCCCAAATCCAAAAAAACATAAAACAGTTAAATATATTCATCTCTATATAGGAATATATCTACATCACACATAACAAGAATATCCAGATATACTCAAAAATGAAACATATTCTAGAGGTAAGTCACAACAGTAGAATACCAACATTGGATTCCAACTTGATGATTCTACATAGCACTCATCTGGGAGAAAAAAATCAAAAGTCTTACAGAATTAATGATGTCTATCGGAGAGGTAGTTCACATTGGGTATCATCATAGGAGGTATATGATGAAGGTATGAAGATATACCATACACAGATGAGTATCACACCCCTGGCCATGAGGTGATACCAACAACTCAATCTAGATTAACCCACTATGTTGTGTAATGAATCCCATGTTTTTATGTTAATGACGATACCAATAACTCCAACTAGGGAACAGAGATGAATAGGGGATCTCACTCTGGGCCTTAGAGAGGGATTCTAATGACTCATATAAGAAGTAATTCTAAAGGGATCATTATTTGATGAGTATGATATAATTCCATACTAAGCCTAAGGTACAGGATATGAGGAACACACCCTTACAAAACATTTCCATGATACTGTGGAAAAGATCTTCCAGCTTTGTATAAAATATTACCCAGCATGTAGAATGGGTTACACACCATGTCTATTGACCCCAGGTTCAGACCATGTTAATGTTTCATGTCTCTTTCTAATTTATATATATATATATATATACATAGTTTGTATGATTCCCATGTTGTCTACAAGTGTTCTAGTACAAATCTATAACCCATTAACATGTGCCTATGAAATAGTACATGTCTTAGCCAGTGTACTTGGTCCAGGCCATTTATCTATGGGGGAGTACATGGTGTGATCCAACCTATGTACTCAAAACCATGCATGTGTACCCTAAGAGGAACATGTTGAGTCACTGGGGAAGGTTAATATTCCATGTAATAGGGTAACACACCATGTGATCCTTAACTCATACTCGAAACCTTAGCCTGCCTACAGGAGGAACAAGGCTTGTAGATATGGTTTATATTCCATGTAACTCAAAATTCCCAAAATCATAGTTCTAGATCTGCATATCCTGTTCATTACTCGGGCCTTTGATCTAGTGATTTAATTGCAAAAAAGGTCGATCGAGCCTTATCGATTCATACCGTCACCGAGTCATCAAGATCCAGTCCTTCGGTCTTCTCAGGAAACTAGATTGTTTATCTTTTTTCATTGTGCACCGAAGAACATGATAATTGGGTATTAATTTCATCTGAACCACTGTCAAATCCATCTTCACAGCACCATCATTTCATGATGATCCAATATCTATGATATCATATTTTTTCACCATGAAATAGAAGTGTAATGATCTATTGTTTGGGATATGCTGAACCTCAAGTCAAACAAAGAATGTTTGTGGTTAATGAAAACTCGGGGGATAATAGCACAAGAAAATATGAGAGGAATGATCCTCGATCAATTCTTTTGTCAATATACATTCATTGTTGTGTGAATAAAAATGAATAAATCAAAAATTCAAAGTAATTATCCATAAAACACACCACAATAAAACCATCCTAAAAATACGCAGTATCCACATTTCAACCTGTTGATCGATTGATCTGTGTTAGTCATATGAAGAATTAATAGGGACGAAATATGACCAAAACAAACACCATTCATTGATTTGTGTTAATCACTGATGAATAACTATGTGGTTTCATAGTCATTGGAAAGATCCTTCATTTCCATCCTATTGTGGTCGTCAATCCTTGATTCAACCATCATTTTCCAATGGAATCTCGCTACGTGATCATCAATGAATATCCAATAATTTTTAAGGTTATATGGTTATCCCTGTAAATTGTTCATAAGAATTCATTTTATATTGTAAAATTAGGTCATTGTATCTTTAATAAATAACATAACTCATTTAAATTTTTTTATTCATTATTTCTCGTGATGATTTTTCAATAAATGATTCATGCCAACAAATGTTAAGTCTCATCTTGGGTAAAAACCATATTTAGATCTCAATAGTGCCCTCATAGTTTTGATTCATGTGTCTATTTAGATGTTATATTACTTTTTTAGGAAAATTGTGTGTCAGTGCTATTTAGTATATTTAATAGATTAAAAACATTTATTCCGGTAAAAACAGGCCTCAAAATCACATGTCATCAATCTCCATGTCTAAAAACTAATAACTAAAATATCCAAAAATAATAAATGATAACTCTGATTCATTAAAAATTAACTCTCCCACTCTCTCCCTCTAATCATATAAATATTAATTAATGACCTCATCAGATGATTTCATCTTTAATAGAGAAATGAAATGACCACTAAACTCCCTATTTTTTCTTAGTTGAGCAATGAGATATCTATAATAACTATTCCATATATCCACTTTCCATAATCATAGGTTGTGAAGAAGTTTTAGGTGACTTTTGTGTGTAATATTGAGAATGATACAATAAGATCATAAAAACAAAGAACTATATAATTATCCTATAATCTATGAACTCAAAAAATTCTAGATAAAAACAAAGATGAAAATTAATATTGAAGAACCAAATTTCCTAATAGGGGATGAGAGATTCTCCAAGGCTAAACCAATATGATCATAGTTTTCTTTCACGGATGATTATGGAAAAGGGTAAAGAAAAGAAAATAATTTTCCTTGATCAATATTGGTTAATTGATGAATGAGCTTATTTATAGACTTGATATCAATAATGAAAATTTTAGAAACCTTAATATTGATATTGGGAAGGTGAAATATAGTCGTTCTATTGAGGAAGTAAATACTATCTCTGAGTCCTAATATATAATTGACCACCTCTGATACATCTCTGGGATGACCTATCCCAATGGGGACCATTTTTCCACTCCCTAATCCCACCTATAAAAGGTCAAGGGTTGGCGACTAGCACTAAGAAGGGATATCAATAAAATGGGAGGCATTATCCTAATTACCTATACACACCCACACATCTCCAAGCCAAAATAATGATGAAATGTAAAAAAACTAAACGACCATACATGCATACATCTAAATCCAAAAACTAGAGTTAAATAAGTAATAATGGAAATAAAAGGGGGCAAAATACAAGAACACCAAAATTAGTCTAGAAACTAGTATAACTTGTGAAGAAAGATAAGGATTTCATTTAAATTACCACATGAACACACATCGGTATTTTCTGTATCACTAAGAATCAACTGGTCCTGGTTTATCAAGGACTCTATCAAAAGGATGATTTTTTACCTAAGAGAAAACATGTGCAGGAAAATATGGTGTAGGGGTGAGTATAAAAATACATAGTAGTATATCTCAAAACCAAAAAACATAAAAACAATTAAATATATTTATCTTTATATAAAAATATATCTACATCACATATAACCAGGATAACCAGATATACACAACAATGAATCACATTCTTGACATAAGTCTCAACTATAGAATACCAACTTTGGATTCCTGATTGATGATTCCATATGGAACACATCTGGGAGACAAAAATCCAAAGTCTGATAGTACTGATGATGTCTATTGGAGAGGTAGTGCTTGTTGGGTATCATTATAGGAGGTACACACTAAAGGTCGGAAAATATACAATACACAGATGAATTTCACACCCCTGGCCATGGGGTGATACCCACAACTCAATCTAGATTAAATAACTATGTAGATGAATGAATCCAAAGTATTGATGTTCATGTTGATACCAAGAACTCTAACTAGGGAACAAATATGAATATAGGATCTCACTATGGGCCTCACAGTGGGATTATAATGGCTCTATCAAAGATGTCCAACTAAAGAGATCATTGTTTGATGATTAGAAGATAATTCCATACTAATGCTAAGGGACTGGATATAAGGAACACACCCTCACTAAACTTTTCCACGATACTGAGGAAAAGATATTCATGATTTTTATAAAATATTACTCGTCATGTTGAAGGGGCTACACACCATTTCCCTTGACCCCAGGTTCTGACCATGTTAATGTGTTGTGTCTCTTTACTATTTCAATATAGAGGATAATAGTGTGTAGGCTTCCCATGTTGTCTACTTGTGTTCTAGTACATGGATATAACCCATGAACATGTTACCATGTACTAGTACATGGAATAGCCCGTGTACTTGGTCCAGGTCGTTTCATTGTGGGGGAGTATGTGGTGTGATCCAACCCATTTAATCCAACCCATGTCTGTGTACCATAAGAGGTACATGCCGAGTCACCATGGAAGGGTCAAATTCCATGTAATAATGTAAAACACCACGTGGTCCTTAAATCTTACCGGAAATCTTAGCCATCGTTCATGGGGGACATGTCTTGTAGATCTGGTTTACATGCCATGTAACTCGAAATTTCCCAAATTAACAGTTCTATATCTTTGCATCCTGGTCATTAATCCAGCCTTCGATTATTTTAAAAAAGGTGTATATAGTGCCTTCTCGAGTCATAGCATCATCAAGTCAACAATATCTGGGCCTTCAATATACTCAGGAAACTGGATTGTTCATATTTATTCATTGTTTGCCAAAGAACATGAAAATTGGGTATCAATGTCATATGATCCACTGTCGACTCCATCGTCACACCATTGTCATGTAATGTTAATCCAATATTTATGATAACATATTTTTTCACCATGAAACAGATGTGTAATGATCGATCGATTGGGATATTCTGAACATCAATCCAAATGAAGAATGCTTGTGGTGAATAATGAATCAGGGGAGAGAAGAACAAGATACAATTTGAGGAATGAACCTCGGTCAATGTTTCTGTCAATATCCATTCATTGCTATGAGAATAATAATAATGAAATCAAGAATTCAATTTAATTCTCAAAAAACCACACAGCAAAAAAAATATCTCGTAAATACGCATGATTCACATATGAATATATTGAACGATTGATCTGTGTTCTTGATAGGAATAAATAATTTGGAAGAATTATTAAAAAAACAACCACCCAACAACAAATTGGATCTATCACTAATAAATAACAATGTGGTGTCATAGTCATAAGAAAGATCCTTCAATTCTACCCTGTGATGGTCGTTGATCCTCGATCCATCCATCATTTTCTAGTGGAATCTCATTCCACAATCTCCATTGGATCTCCAATGATTTGCGTGGTCATATAGATAACCTTGAAAATTTTCCACAAGCATGCATATTATATTGGGAATTTAGGTCGTTATTTCATCAATAAATAACATAAATCATTTAAATTATTTTATTCATTCTCGCCCATGATGACTTTTCAATAAATAATTCATGCTAACTATGGTTAAGTCACACCTAGGGTAAAACCCATATTTAGAACTCAATGGTGCCCTCATATTTTCGATTCGCTCACCTATTAAGATGTTATTATTTTCATTAAAACTGTGTGTGAGTGCTATTTAGTATATTTAATATCTCTATTACATTTATTCTAGGCACACTAGGCCTCGATATCAAATGTCATCCCATCTTCATGTCTCAAAAATATTCCCAACAATATCCAAAAATAATAAATTTAAAATCCAAGTCATAAAAAATTTACGCTCCTACTCTCTCCCTCTAATTGCCTAAAATTTAAATTTATCACCTCATCAGATGATTTATTCTTGAATATAGAAATAAAATAACCAATAAACTCAGTATCAATTCCTAGTTAAACAATGGGATATCAATAATAAGTATTTATTCAACCCACTTACTACAATTTTATGTTGTGAAAAAGTTCCAGGTGACATTGTTGGGTAAGATCAAGAATTATTGTATATGAAGTTAAAAAAAATATAATTCTATTATAATCTATGAGCTCGGAAAATTATAGATAAATAAAAATAATTGAATTAATATTTATGAACTAAATTCCATAATAGGGGATGAGAGATTCTCCAAGGCTCAACCAATATTATCATAATGTTCCATCACTAGTGATTATTGAAATGGGTAAAGAAAAGAAAAATAATTATACATGAACCATCTTAGTTGATTGATGAATGAGCTTATTTATAGTCTTGAGATTGACAATGATAATTTTAGAAGCCTTAATATTCATCTTGGGAAGGTGAAATATAGTTGTTCTCTTAAGGAAGGAAATATTAACTCTCGGTCCAAATGTAGAACCGACCACTTCTAATACTACATTGTGATGACTTGTCCCAATGGGGCCTATTCCTCAACTCCCCATGCCAAACTCGAAAAGATCAAGGGCTGCCGACAAGAACTGAGAAGGTATCTCACTAAAATTGGAGGCCTTATCCATATTACATAAACACACACACATATCCAAGCCAATATAATGATGAAATGAAAAAAAAATTGAACGACCATGCATGCATACATCTAAATCCAACAACTAGAGTATAATAAGAAGTAATGCAAATAAAAGAGGGCTAAATACAAGAACACCCAAATGAGTCCGGAAACATGTACAACATGTGAAAAAATATAGGGATTTCTACAAAGATACCGCATGAACACAGATAGGTCTTTTCGTTCTCACTAAGCACCACCAAGTCCTGTTTCATCAAGGTCCCTGTCAAAAGCCTGACCATTAGCACAAGACATGACATGTAACGGAAAATCCTATGCAGGGGTGAGTATAAAAATACTTAGTAGGAAACCCTGAAACCAAAATACGTAAAAAATGTAAATATAGTCATCTCTATATAGTAATATATCTAAAACACCTATGACAAGAATATCCATATATACTAAACAACGAAACATATTCTACAGGTAAGTCACAACTGTAGAATACCAAACCTGGATTATAGCTTGATGATTATATATACCACTCATTTGGGAGAAAAATACAATGTCTGATACCACTGATGGCATCTTTTAGAGAGGTAGTACTTGTTCAGTATCATCACGAGAGGTACACACTAACGGTATGAGGATATATAATACAGATATGAGGATCCCACCCCTGGCCATGGGGTGGTACCAACCACTCAATCTAGATTAACCAACTATATAGTGGAATGAATCCCAATTATTTTATTTCATGACTATACCAAGAACTCCAACTAGGGAATAGAGATGAGTAGAGGATCTCACTTTGGGCCTCACAGAGGGATTCTAATGAATCTATCCAAGAAGTCCTGCTAATATGATCCCGGTTTGATGAGTATGATATAATTCCATATAAATCCTAAGGGACTATATATGAGGAACACAGCCTAACAAAATATTTCCATGATATTGAAGACAAGAGATTAACTCCTTGTTTAAAATATTACTCAGCAGGTAGAAGGGGTTTCACACCATGTCCCTTGACCCTAGGTTTTGACCATGTTAAGGTGTCATGTCTCTTTCCTATTTCTATATAGAAGTGCATAGTGTGTAGGATTCTTGTGTTGTCTACCTATGTTTCAGTATAGAGATATAACCCGTGAACATGTTCTCATGTACTAGTACATGGATTAGCCTATATACTTGTTCTAGTCCATTTCTCTGTGGGGGAGTACATGGTGTGATCCAACCCATGTACACAAACCCATGTATGTTTACCCTAAGAGGTACATGTCGAGTCACCAACGATGGTTCAAATTCCATGTAATAGGGTGTTGACACTCCATTCTGTCAAAGAGTTTAAAAACAATGATGAAGGGAATCCATTAGAAAGAAAAGGGTGAATACATAAAAAAAATCAATGATTTTTAAAGGCATATGTTTTTGGCCGCCTTAGTTTAGCCAAAACTTTGTCGGTGTGCATCCTACTTGCGTGCCCCAATATGTCGCACATCCCACTTGCACGCCACCATGATGGATACGAATGAAAGTATAATTTTGGCAAAGTCTTAAAGGAGTTTCCCTAGTCTTTCCAATACACCTTTGGCATGAAAGGTACTTGTGCGCCCCAAATTTTCCATGCAAAGTCACTTGCACGCGAAACATATTATTCCCAAGGTCACTTATTTACCTATATATAGACTATTGGGGCCCCAATTTGTATGTAAAAATTTCCATGAAGCCCAATTGTGACTCTGCTCTCTCTAGTACTTCACCACAGTCTTCTGATACTTTCAAGGTAGTTCTTCAACACCTTGAGTGGAGGATTTAAGGGAGGATTACTGGACATAAGAACTTTTTGTGTTTGAAAACTATAAAACTTGCGCTCCTAAAGTGCCCAAGCTTCCAAAGTTAGAAATACTTGAGTGTCGACCATTCCTCTTATAGGAACTGGAGCTCCCACTTCTTGGATCTCCTATTAATACACTTCATGACATGAGTATGGTCTCCCCCATGTATTACAATATAGGTTGTTCTTCACCTATGTGAACATTAGGTCGCCCATGCATAGTTGTGCGCCCTTACATGCGCACACTAACCATCTTACACACCCATACATGTGCAGCCTTCTCTACTTGGGCACTGTAACACCCCAAGATTTCATAGTAAGTTTGTTCTTCAAAGTAATTCAATAACTTACACTACACGCAGCTTTGAGTTCAAGCGCACCACGACTTACCAAATTAGTCGTTCAAAAGAGGTTATGAATATTATTAACAAAATTTTGAACTTTATATAACCCTTATAATTTTAGAATCCATATTATGAGTTTTTTGACATAATTTATAGACAAATTAATTTTTTTAGACAAAAGAAGTATTTTTCAAAAAATACAATTTTACCGCCCTTTTTTGGAGAACCCTTTTTAATCCAATATTTGAAACTTTAATATATTTAATTTTATAGAATAAACTTCTTCTTTGTGATCGGGACATACGAATTGTTTTTTGATAAATTTTTGGTGTTTTTCTGATAACTTTCATATTGGGAAGAATAGTGAAAAATAACATATTTTAACCAAAAACATCTTTTTTAATCAAAATAATTTATAGTGTTCAACTATAAATATGAATCTTTTGGATTTATAATTATATTATATTTTTACTATTTAATCCAATGTTGTTCATTGGATGTAATTTCACTTTGAAATTGGACAAAAACAAATGTCAATCTTTTGGTAGTTATTATTTCATAAAAATACACTTTTTCATTTTGACAACGGGAATTAATTTTAAACTAAGAAATGAAATTTATATGTCATGAATTTGGAAAAATGGACATCATTTTTGGATTTGGAATATCAAAATTATATTTGGGTACTTTTTTGGAAAGTTTCTGAAAACTTTTAATTTTTGATGAATAGTGAAAAATACTAAGTTATAGTTTAAAACCAAATTTTTATTTAAATAATTATTTATTTTATTTCAAAAAAGATACATAATACCTATATAATTTCAATTTAATTTATTGGAGTCAGTTTATAATAATTTTAGATATATAAAAATTTTATTGAATGTTTCACCGTCTTTTACCCATCTCCTAGGAGAATTTTCAAATTCACATAAATCATAATTTTACTCCTTCTATGAATGGAACTTAGAAAATCTGAGAAACACGGTTAATATAAATGAGTAAAATGTGGTTAAATAAGATAAAAATAATTTTTTGTGAATAATAACTTTTTACTTTTATTTACCACAGTTAAAAGTAAATAGGGTAATTAAGGGTAAAAATTATATTATTTTTACCCTAACACTTGTCTTAAATATATTGGATAAGTATAATTGAAACAAAAATAAACTTAGGAATAAAATATGAACCTCTTTGGTCCAGTTGAATTATATTAGGACATTTATTATTATTTAATTCAAAGAAGAGTTAAAAGAGTTAAAATCAACGTTTAATAACTAATACATTTTTAATATAGGGTAATACATAAGATATATTTTATTATAAATATTCATTAAAAATATAAAACTATTTATTACATAATGGTATTTTATTTATAATTTTTATACATTAAATAATTTAATTTATTTATGACACAATGATGATGTAGTAATTACCTTATTAGTGCAATATTAAAATAATTGATATTATAAATATCCAAATAAAAATAATTTTAGGCTTTTAACGAATTCCACAAATTTTATGGGTTAAAATGACATGTTAGGGATGATTAAATGAATTAGTTTTGAAGTAATAATTATTTTATGAATTCAACAAAAACAAGATACCAAATAGTGTCAAAATTGTCATAAAAGAGTTTTTAAAAAAATATTATATTATTTATTGATATTCAATTTCAAAAAATCAAAGGTTCGGCCAAGAGACTTATATAATGATAGTTGTATCATTGATGAACCTCATGGTGTTCTCTTGGAAGTATATAATATGTTTATTAACTATATAATATAAAAATACAATGAGACATGTTAAATGTCAAACTATTTAACAAAAGGTTAAATCTAAAAGATAAAGAAACTATAGTGACCCATGCCTATCTAAAACCTATTGGTTGGGTGATTTTAGACATATAACCACCTTAAATATTAAATAATCCACTTTTGAGCCATTAGAAACTAAATATGAATTTATTATAAAATAATATTTCTAGCTTTTCCTGTGGTGCCACTCACCCCTCTTATAAAAGGGCACTCCCCCTTCTCTCTAATTCGCACATTCAAAGTCTTTTGGATCGGCCAAAACCTGACCAAATATCCTCTCATCTTCTCTCAGTTCATCCTAGAGGCCTTAGATTGATCAAAAAGCCAACCTAAGGAGCACTTTTGATCAAATAAAAAGGAAGAACCCGAAGAAGAGGTAATGTTTTCACCACCCTCTTTCAAGTTCCTTTCTCTTCCACTTCTTCTTTCATTGTTATTTCTTTTATAAAATAATAAATCCAGTATCTTCTATATACTGTGATGTTATTATAAAAATTCTGAACAACTATATTCAGTATTCTATCCATTTTTGAATGACATGTCACCATACGTGCATACGTACGACTTACCGTCTCCACGTCGTGGTGTAATTGTTATTCAAAACATTATTATTTGGATGGGTATAATAATGATGTGTAATTCATTTAAATAATAAATAAAGCATGATAATTATTCTGTATATATTATATACCATCCAATGATATATTATTTTAATATAAAAAGAATGATATTGTCGCTCGTGCGTACGTACGGACTACCGTCTTCACGAACGCGATGAGATTCATTCCCCATCATATCTCATCTAGAATAATTTTCATTTGATGATTGGAAATAATGTTTAATGTCTTTATATCATTATATATATGATTAAGATACAACCTATGGATAACAAACATGGCTTATGTAACAAAACATATAAAAGAAAACGAGTAAGTGAACACCCGAAACGACGATAATACTAAAATATTATTAAAAAAGAAATATTAAAAGATCATATATGCTATCATATTTATGTATATGATTATTGTATAATATAATAACAGTTATTTATCCATTATAAATGAGGTTAACCTAACCTCGACCAAGGAAAAAGTACGAAGTGATGGGTTTCTTATCTCACTTTTAATTCCATGAGATTTCCATTGTTCACCACTTATTTATTGCATGTGGTTTGTGTACATCCCATGATTGTAATAATTGTGTAATATACTTTAATTTATGGATATATACATCATCATTGTATGATCCTTCTTTCATTGGTGTATGTTTCGTTAGTTACCAAATCACTAAGGGAATTTGGAATTTCAATTTCCACTCATTCAACTTTACGCATACTTCATTGATTATTTTTCTACAAGATTATGTGTGGAATCACTATTCATTTGATTATTTTATTATTTCCACTACCCTTTATGTGGATATAATTTTGATACACATAATCACTCCATTAATAAATTCTCAAGTCATCGATGTGAACTTGATAAGTGTAATTTTAACTCAATCTCCATTTATTGAGTTAAATATCCAATTCATTGTTGTTTTTTACAAGAATATATGTGAATGTCCTATGATTCATTTACAATGAATGTCGAATCATTCTGAGTGTTTTTATATTTATCACACATAATTATGTCATTGATTTATCCTATGCTAATCATACATTCTTTATAAGATATTTCATCTCAATTTACATTCCATTGAGACTTATTTGTTGTTATACACCAAATCACTTTTATATGGTGTATATAATTTTATGTGGCATAGTATGTCATGAATCCCATAATTATAATTATATTACAATTTTTTTATTACCTCAATTATTTATATTCATGTGTCTGTCTTTTGGTTAGGAACTCTAACTAAAATATAATTTTAAATGTTTTAAAGATTTACTATTCTAAATCTTCTCATTATTGTCCATGTTTTAAAAATGGTTTTAAGAATTTATTTATATGGACATTAATGTTTTAAAATTAAAATTCCATTGAAATGTTTCAATGTTTTATGGGACACTTTTATTCAAAAATCTATTTTTAAATGGCTATTTGACAAATAGTGTGACTTTTAAATGTTTTCAAGAAAAAGGGGGATATTTCTCTCAAAAGGTTTTGATGATTATTTTCATCTATGTTAATATCCTTCATTAATCTCGATATAGGTTAATCTTTTACAATACAATCTTCCATATTGTATTGAATGAGTTATGTTTGACTGTGGATGTGCTATTTTTATACAATTCATGGTTTTTGGATAAAGTATTGACATTTCATATGATATTTTTAATACGAATGTTTATGTTATGTTTAAAAATTTTCATATTAGGAATGCATTGGACTTAGTAAGTGACGGGTGGAGCCCGCTATAGCTCCTAGATGCATCGGTAGGTATCATGAGACAAACTAGTGACTTGGTACAAGGCCTTGACAAAAATCTTATTTATAGTCTTGGCATGATGCCTTGACTATGTGGTTATGATGTCCGGCATTATGCATTCCATAATTATGAGATTAGTTATTGATATTTCATGTGGTTATTCGACTAGTAGAATACCCATGACTATGTTTTATTATGGAATTATTTACTCAGCTCATATTCCTGCGATAAACTGTTCATGTTAATTATTTGTAAAAGCATGTGTTTTCAATTATTCACCATGCCTAATGATTATGTTATCTTCCGCTGTATTTCTTACTCTTACTGAGCATTTGTGGTCACCCCTATCTTATATTTCATATTCCCAGGATATGAAGAAGTTAGTTATGAGTTAATTACATGCAAAATCTAGGAAGCTTGGATGTTTCTAATGGAAAAACATAGTGTTGTTTTGCTTTTCAAATTGTAATGTTGAACTTATAAATGTATCTAGTGTTTCCAAGGCTACTAAACTGATTGGTCTTTCGAGACATTATTTCCATGTGATCATGACAATGTTATGTAATAATACACCGACTCTGGGTAATTGGGGTCAGGGAATTACATTTGGTATCATAGGTAGTTTATTACAAACATTGGAAACTAGATTTAGATAAACTATGATTAGAGAACATAATAGTAAGATAGACTTTGAGGATTAGTATAGAGGAACTTCCAAAATTTTTGGTATTGTAGTGATTTTTTTTAGTTTTCCAAGCAATACATCCCTGTCTAGATACGAGTAGGTAGAGGCAGCTCTGGCACATATGTACGTATGGGTAAAACCCGAAAACACCGCTTTGAGCTAGACTGGAATGGGAACAGGTGCACGACAATGGGCCTTGCTGCACTCTTGGTTACGACACTCCAGAGGGATATGCTTAGGATAATTTACATTTTCATTACTAACTGAATTTAAGTATTTGAATATAAGATGAGAATAAATTACCGTGGTTAATATTAAGGTGTTTCAAATTTAGAATATGGTTTCACGATATTCTCTAAATGATTTTATGACTACAGTTACTCACACAAGGTTTTCTGGTTTTAGTCAATAGATGGATTCCAAGGAATTCATAGTAACTTTCAGAATGATGTACAAGGTGGGAACGATGGTGGAAATGAGCAATGAAATAGACTGTGGATAGGCATAAAATATATTGTCTTCCTACCAAACCAGTTTTCCAAAAATATGATCAACAACATATATAATAACCAACTCTCGGACTCAACAAAGAAGAGAAAGGAAATGAATAATAAGAGATCCATATATGGAGACCATGGAGAGAAGAAAGCTCAATTTCCATCATTCTAGAAATTTGGAAGGATAGACCCATGAAAGTGTCTCAATTGAACAAATAAATACTTTATTTTTGGGAAATAATGGCATAAAGTAAAGAATTTCTGAGGAAAAATGAAGAGTACTTTGGAAGAAAATAAATATGATCCTAAGATTCAAATTACGGACATTTGTCATAAATGCAAGGGACCTTGGCATCACCCAAGTTAGTGACCTATTCTATAAGATAACCTCTTGGTCAAGGAGGAACCTATGTGAAAATAAATGGATGACAAAATTTATAAAGGTATTAGTGCTCTTTGTTGTTGAGATTACTGTAGGTGAATTTTCTCTTATATGTGTAACCCTACAATTTATCCTGTGAAAATTATATTTGAGGAAGAATTATCTTTTCTCTTGAGGATATAGTTATAAATAACCATTTGGTTTTATATGATCCTTGAATTTGAGGCAATTACATGTTATTATATTTTGGGATTAAAATGAAACGTATGAGATAAAATTTGTGGTTAAATTAAGATATGGTTATTTTGAGGAATTTATCTCATTTTGGTAATGTTATAAAATATAGTTTTTGAAAAATAAAAACATGCAGACCGTGTGACAACCCGTCGCGTCAGAAAAAGCTGTGGGAATCGAAACCACAACCAGAGTGCGATTGGGATTTATCGCCTACCATTGGACTACGTGAAGTCCTTGGTTAGTGTGACTAATTATTTTTAGTTGAATGATTTTATTTATCAATAATAAGTTGATTTGGGATCTTATGTCTTATCAAATGAATACCCTTAGTATAGAAAAATGATTTGGTGATTAAGTGATAAATGTTATTTCGGAAGACGTTCGCTATGTTGGGAACACTATATGCCCTAGGAAAATAGAATACAATGAGATTTAATTTGAGGATTAAGGGTGTATTTTTATCTATGTTTTTATTGTGGGTTTATAGTGATTTGGGTTATTTATGAAAATTATTAACATATAGTAGATAATATGTTATTAGGTTAATTACTTTTAAGTATGTGACTTTAAGAGTAGTTGATGTCATTTAGAGATACACTTTAACATGGAAGACTACATAACCAAATTCTTATATGTTTTGGGTTTCAATATTAGTTTGGATTATTTTGAAGGATTTTAAGGAATATTGTTTATTGAATGGTATTTATTTAACATTGGGGTATTGTTTGTTTAATTTTAGAAATTAAGAATAATGTTTATTTTTCTAAAGGAATATACTTTTGGGGGATCATCAACTCTTGTACTAACCATTTTGGTTTTGATTAATCTCTAAAAAAAGGATAATATATAGTTTATCCTTTTTGGATCATGTGATTCTCTAGAAGTTTATTCCATATCATCCGGTTTGACCAAGTATTCTTGAATACTCATCATTTAAAAAATGAGTTAGTGGAATAAATTTTTTAAAGAACAAAAATATACATTAAAAGTAAGTGCATCTCATTATTTTCTTAGTCAATATCATAAATAAATTCCACATCTTTATGTAATGTAACTTAAAACAAAAAAAATGTTGTCTGTTTACTTTTTCTACGGAGAAACTAATGACCCTTTGTTACATAATAAGATTGTTGTTTTCTTGATTTTAACATTCTCATGATCAGGTTTTCTACCCCTCTCCATCAGAACATGACACTTAGTTTATCTTCCATATCCATGTTTTCCGACATGAAATCTTAGTATGGGTTATCTTCGGTGACCTTTGTAATTCTCTTTCTTTCTTTTAAGAGATAGTTTTATTGACTCTCCTTCCGATATGGGACTTTCCATTATATTTGCATGACCAATTTTAAAAATTGCGAGGATGTAATTTATTTAAGGAGGGGAGAATGTAAGACCCCATGATTTCATAGTAAGTTAGTTCTTCAAAGTAATTCAATAACTTACACTACACGCAACATCGAGTTTAAGCGCATCACGACTTACCGAACTAGCCGTTCAAATGCGGTTATGAATTGTATTAATATAATTTTGAACTTTATATAACCCTTATAATTTTAGAATCCATATTATGAGTTTTTAGACATAATTTAAGGACGAATTCATTTTTTTCATATAAAAGAAGTATTTTTTAAAAAATGAAATTTTACCTCCTTTTAATGGCGAACCCTTTTTAAATCCAATATTTGAAACTTTTATATATTCAATTTCACAAAATAAACTTCTTATTTTGGATCGGTTCAAAAGAATTTAGTTTCAAAATTTTTTTGGTGTATTTCTGATAGCTTTCATATTTGGGTGAATAGTGAAAAATAACATATTTTAACTGAAAACAACTTTATTAATCAAATTAATTTATATTGTTCAACTATAAATATGAATGGTTTGGATGTATAATTATATTATATTTTTACAAATCAATCCAATGTTTTTCATTGGAAGTAATATCACTTTAAAATTGTACATAAACAAATGTCAATCTTTTAGTAGTTATTATTTCATAAAAATACACTTTTTCGTTTTGACAACAGGAATTAATTATAAACTAATAAATTAAAGTTATATTTTATAAATTTGATAAAATGGACTTCATTTTTGGATTCGGAATATCGAAATTAGCTTAGGGTGATTTTTTGTTATTTTTCTGAAAACATTTAATTTTTGATGAATAGTGAAAAACACTGAGTTATAGTTTAAAACCTAATTTTTATTTAAATAATTTTTTATTTTAATTAAATTGATTTTAGGTTAAAATATATACATAATAACTATATAATTTAAATTTAATTCATTGGATTCATTTTATAATAATTCTAGATATATAAAAAGTTTATTGAACTTTTCACCGTCTTTTACCCATCTCTTAAGAGAATTTGCAAATTCACATAAATCATAATTTTACTGCTTCTGTGAATGGAATTTAGAAATTTATAGAAACACGGTTAATATCAAAGATTAAACTGTGGTTCAATAAGATAAAATAATTGTTGGTGAATAGAAACGTTTTACTTTTATTTACCACGGTTAAAAGTAAATAGGGTTATTAAGGGTAAAGATGATATTATTATTACCCGAACACATGTCCTAATTCTATTGTATAAGTATAATTCTACCCAAAACAACTTTAGGAAAAAATATGAACCTATTTGGACCACTTTAATTAGATTAAGACATTTATTATTATTTTATTCAAAGAAGTGTTAAAAGAGATAAAATCAAATTTTGATAACTAAAACATATTTAATATGGGGTTATACATATAAAAAATTCGATTATAAATATTATTTAGAAATATACAAAGATTTCATACATAATTTTATTTTATTTATATTTTTTAGACATTAAATAATTTAATTTATTTATGACACAATGATGATGAAATAATTATCTTATTAGTGAAATATTAAAATAATTGATATTATAAATATCCAAATAAATATAATTTGAGACTTTTAATGAATTAAAATAATTTTATTGGTTAATATGACATGTTAGGGTTGATTAAATAAATTATTTTCGAATTAATAATGTTTTTATGAATTTTTAAAAAATACTAAATAGTGTCAAAATTGACATGAAAGATTTTTTAAAACAAATATTATATTATTAATTGATATTCAATTCCAAAAAATCTAAGGATCAGCCAAGATACTTAAATAAAATAGGTGTATCATTAATGACCAACTTGGTGTTCTCATGGAAGTATATTGTATGTTTATTAACTATATAATATAATAATATAAGGAGACATGGTAAATGTAAAACTATTTAACTAAGAGTTAAATCTAAACGATAAAGTTCATATAGAGACACAAACA
This sequence comes from Viscum album, assembly GCA_963277665.1. Classification (NCBI taxonomy): domain Eukaryota; kingdom Viridiplantae; phylum Streptophyta; class Magnoliopsida; order Santalales; family Viscaceae; genus Viscum; species Viscum album. The sequence continues at coordinate 72,544,209 of OY728163.1, read as the reverse complement.
TATCTAAAACCTATTGGTTGGGTGTTTTTCAATATATCCCCACCTTAGACATTAAATAATCCACTTTGGAGCCATTTGAAACCGAATATGAATTTATTATAAAATAATATTTATAGCTTTTCCTAAAGTACCCCTCACCCCTATTATAAAAGGGGACTCCCCATTCTCTCTAATTCACACATTCAAAGCCTTTTGTCTTGAAAGAAAACTACCCAAATATCCTCTAATATTTGATCACTTCATCCTAGAGGCCTTATTTTGAGTATAAAGACAACCTAAAGAGAACTTTTGATCAAATCAAAAGGAAGAACCCGAAAAAGAGTAATTGTTTTCACCTCTCTCTTTCAGTTCCCTTTCTTCTTCCACTTATTCTTTCTTTATTATTTCTATTCAATAATAATAACTCTAGTATATTATATATACTATGATGTTATTATAAATATGGTACAACCATATTCAGTATTATATCCATCCTTTGAATGACAAGTCACCATTCGTACGGACGTACAGCTTACCGTCTCCACGTCGTGGTGTTATTGTTATTCAAAACATTATTATTTGGATGGTTATAATAATGATGTTTCATTCATATAAATAATAAATATACCATTATAATGATTTTGTATATATGATATAACATCCAATTATATATTATTTTAATATCAAAAGAATGATATTGTCACTCGTGCGTACGTACGGACTACCGTCTCCATGAAGGAGATGAGATTCATTCCCCATCATATCCATCCAAGAATAATATTCAATTGATGATTAAAAATAATGTTTAAGTACCTTATATCATTCTTTATATGAATAAGATACAACCTATGGATAAAAAAATGGATTATGTAACAAAACATAAAAAAGAAAACGAGTAAGTGAACACCCGAAACGACGATAATACTAAAATATTATTAACAAATAAATATTAAAAGATCATATATGATATCATATTTATGTATATGAATCTTTTATAATTTAATAAAAATTATTTAACCATTATACAGGAGGTTAAACTACCCTTGACCAAGGAAAAAGTTTAAAGTAAGGGGTTTCTTATCTCGCTTTTAATACCATGAGATTTCCATTGTTCACCACTTATTTATTGCATGTGGTGTGTGTACTGCCCATGATTGTAATCGTAATATACATTAATTTATGGATATTAACATAATCATTGTATGATCCTTCTTTTATGGTTGTATGTTTCATAAGTTATCAAATCGATAAGGGAATTTGAAATTTTAATTTACACTCATTCAGCTTTACGCATACTTCATTGATTATTTTACTCCAAGATTATGTGTGGAATCACTATTCATTTTATTATGTCATAATTTCCACTCCCCTTTATGTGGATATACTTTTGATACACATAATCACTGCATTGATAAATTCTCAAGTCATCGATATGAACTTGATAAGAGTAATTTTAACTCAATGTCCATTTGTTGAGTAAAATATCAATTTCATTGGTCTTGTTTTTACAAGAATATGTTTGAATGTCCTTTGATTGATTTAAACATAATATCCAATCATAATGAGTTTATTTAAATTTGTCACACATAATTATGTCGTTGATTTTTCCTTAACCAAAGGATACAGTCTTTATAAGAGATTTCATCTCAATTTACATTCTATTGAGACTTCATTATTGTTATAGACCAAATATCTTTTATATGGTGTATATAATATACTTTGGCTTATAATATCATGAATCCCTTTATTCTCATGATATTAAAAAGTTTTTATTACCTCAATTATTTATATTCAAGTTTCTGTCTTTTGGTTAGGAACTCTATCTAAAATATCATTTTAAACGTTTTAAAGATTTATTATTCAAAATCATCTCATTAATGTCCATGTTTTAAAAATGGATTTAGGAATTTATTTATATGGTCATTAATGTTTTAATATTAAAATTCCTTTTAAAAGTTTCAATGTGGTATGGGAAACTTTGATTAAAAAATCTATTTTTAAATGGCTTCATGACAAATAGTGTCATTTTTCAATGTTTTCAAGAAAAAAGATGATATTTCTTTCAAAAGATTTTTTATGATTATTTTCATCTATGTCAACATCCTTCATTATTCTCGATTGAGGTTAATATGTTATAATAAAATCTTCCATAATGTATTGAATGAGTTATGTTTGCCTGAGGATGTGCTATTTTTATACCATTCATGGTTTGTGCATAAAGTATTGACATTTCGTATGCTAGTTTTAATATGAATGTTTATGTTATGATTCAAAAATTTTATATGAGGAATGCATTGGACTTAGTAAGTGACTGGTGGAGCCCACTATAGCTCCTCGATGCATCGGTAGGTCTAATGAGACAAACTAGTGTCTTGGCACAAGGCCTTGACAAAAATATTATTTTTATCTTGGCACGAGGCCTTGACTATGTGGTTATGATGTCCGACATTATGCATTCCATCATTATGAGATTAGCTATTGATATTTCATGTGGTTATTCAACTAGTAGTATGCCCATGACTATGTTTTATTATGGCATTATTTACTCAGCTCATATTTCTACCATAAAGTGTTCATGTTAATTCTTTTTAAAATAATTTGTTTTCAATTATTCACCATGGCTAATGATTATATTATCTTCGGCTGTATTTCTTACTCTTAGTGAGCATTTGAGCTCACCTCTTTCTTATGTTTCATTTTCTGAGGATATGAAGAAGTTTGTTATGAGTGACTTTTAGGAAAAATCTAGGAAGCATGGATGTTTCTAATGGAATTACTTAGTGTTGTTTTTCTTTTCAAATTGTAATGTTGACCTTATGAATGTATTTAGTGTTTCCAAGGCTACTAAACTGATCAGTCTTTCAGGACATGATTTCCTTGTGATCATGCCAATGTTATGTAATAATGCACCGGGTCTGGGTAACTGGGGTTGGGGAATTATAGGAAAACCTCCTTGATTCACTTACATTCTTTACTCTCTTCAGTCTACAAACCCTCAAGCCTTCATCGAATCCATTCATGGAAAGGCTTATTCTTCCTTGGATCTCTTATCTGAAAGGGATTCTGTTGAGACCTCCACCAAAACCTCGTGACTCTTCAAACCTTTGGGAAGGGCACATCGACATGTCTCTTATTTGGGTTTGTATATCCACAGTCAGATCCCACATTTTTTCACAATGGGGTTAGGATTCATGAAGTGTCTTTGGGTTTTTATATCCACAGTCACATTAAACTTTCTCCCAGAAATAGTGTTGGGAAGTTCAGGGTTTGGAGGAGGGCTGGGTCTGGGCCTCTCCCTTCTCGAAGAAAAGACCTGGAACCTCATGTCTCTGGTAGGGGAAGATAAGCTTCATAACTACTTTTCATTTTAATGATAAAGTAGAATTCACCCACCCCAACAAGGATCAATTGTAGGGAAGCCATCCTAGCGTAAGCCCTTAGTTTTTCTTGCATGAGGTAGCATTATTGCTCCTTCTCTCTTCTTTGGTGCCAAAGACCATAAGAGAAATGGGCACATGGACTTTTTTTACCTTTTCCCTCTCTAGTTGGTATTTTTCACCATGGGAAGCTGTCCTGGTTTAATCCCCTAACCTTCCCTTCTTCCATTCATTAGACCCGTGTCCAATTTGAAGAGAACATAGGGAAGGATCATCGCCTCACCCTCTTTCATGGTCGACGCACCCTCTTACACTAGTGGAGGAGGAAAAATTGGAATGTGTGAATGCCTTTGTGGAATCTTGGAAATCCCATTGTTTCTCACACTGAGCATGACTCACATGGGCTTAGATATTTATCATGGTCACAAAATTTTCAAAATTGAATGAACTCCAAGAATTATGATTCATGTTCAAACTAGGATACGTAGGAAGCCTTTTTAGGGGTTGAGCTCACAGGATATCATCCATATAATTCCAAATTTATTTCCCTTTATCTGGGTATCCTCCTAAGAAATAATCACCAAATTAAACCCCAAATCATCAAGGAATCATTTTCAGAATGTAATCCCAAACTCATCTCTCTCAAATTAAAATACTCTCTTATGAGACTTATCGAATTATGTGGGCTTTGATTTCCATCCATATCTGATATGTAGGAAGCCTCCTTGAGATTCAAATCTAACATTTAAAATCAACCATTTTCTCCTTGGGCCATATTCTCAATAAGGTCTGATCCTACTTGGAAACCCATATTCTTTCCAAAGATCATTGGGCTTTTTCAGTATAAGTCCCACACTATGTTTTGACTAAGAACCTTCCGCTTAGATGTCCATACAACATGACATTAAACTACATAGAAATGTCCTTATCATGTGCCCTTAAATGGTATTATGTGTCCCATTATGCGGCACTGAACAACAATTTTTCTGATTCCTTTCACAAGCATATATCGGTAGCCCATTTTTTGGGCATGATCCCAGAATCAAAACAAACCTTTGTCTCCCTAGATGACCATAAATTCATGAGTTCCCCACTGAGTGGCTTAAAACCCAGTATCATCACAACAATGATTAAACGAATCTCTAAACACTATATTAGAGGATACCACTGATGGAAAACCTTGAATACATACATATACTTCCATTAATGAAGAACCTTGAATGCATACATACAATTATAAATTTTACACATGTTTATATGTAATTGTAAATTCTATGGGATACATATGATATACATGGTGAATTAATAAGGATTCATGAAAATATATTAAATTTACATGGATATTGCTACAGTAGAAAATAATTCCCCCAAAAGGGTGTGATGAGTCTGACATCCTATCCTCTCGACTAATGCACATTCTAAAGTATCGTAAAGTTAATACATAACGAATTCCTTCCTTTGGAATGTAGGTACCCTTTGGATAAATAACTATTGGAAGTATCCAGTTCCATAAATAAATCCAATGGAAACCTCCTAGAAACAGTGATTCTTAAAACTAGAAAAAACGTTTCACGGGACAACAAAACAAAAATGATTAACCTGATGTGAATCCTTAAACAAGTTAAAAATGTTACCCACCTATTAGACCCCTATCAATTGATAAAGGAAAGCTACACAAAAAAATAAATCACACATGTATCCATCTAAAAAGATGTTGCATTAATGTAGTTTTTTTTTTTCAAGTTTTTCATCTCAGAATTCCCTTTATTCCAAAACATGCTTTCTCTAACACAACATATGTGAACATATCGACCGCTACACAAGCTGGGTCTCAATCCACAGGAAGTACATCATCACAAACCCAATGTCTTCAACACTGGGTCTATAATGTACTAGTAATGGAATATCTCCAACATAGTACAATATCGAATTTGGAGGATTATCGATAGGCCCTCAAGGTCAATAACAGTCCTCGATCATCTGGCCAATGATGGCCAATGATCAAGAAGTAGATGGTGCCAACCACCATCTCCAACCATTTCGGGTTCTTATATCCAGAATGGAACCATTAACCCCTTCCGTACTATAGAGAGGTGGATCAAGAGGCCACTCAAGGCCTCAATTCAAGAATGTAGGAGTCCTTCCTGAGGACTCCCACCAGAAGTCGCCGCTAGAATCACAATGTAGTGTACCCCCAACATGATGGGGGTGTTTCCTCTAGACGTTTGTCCCACGTCTCTCAAACCCAGGGACGCAAGACAAACGTCTAGTGACAACATCCGGTCAACAAGGAGAAGTTTCTCACCTATTCAACTTTCAGAGATGTACATAAATTTATGTTGATGGATAACAACGATCAGACACATACACCCATCCGTCCTAATTTTTCTTCTCAATAGGCTTGTCTGACAGCAACCCAAAAATCCCACCAGATAAACCCAGTGGAGTACCATGAATAGGCACATACACCTACTTACAAGTAATCTTCCAGTCAGCAGGCTCGTCTGGCTACATTTAAAGAAGCCCGAAAATCTAATGTGGTGGAAACTAGTAAATAAGAACATGCACTTGTTTACAGTCACAAATTCCATCAGTAGTATCATCATCCAGTATTGAAGGAAGTTCATCAACCATACTTGAAGAGAAATAGTCACTAAGAAAATACACCTGCCAATGTTCATCATTTCTGCCAATAGTCTCTTTTGGTAGCACCCAGAGAAGTTAGTCGGAAAGCTCCGAAGACAAATTTACGGCAGACCCAACTCTCATCCCCCATGCATGACTACTATCAATACCCATTTATTGGAAAAGGAAGACATGATAAGGCACATACACTAACTCTATGTACGGAATGGACGTATATTCCCGTTCTAGCAACTAAATTCACCAAAAACATCTTATCAATGGTATAGGGAATACACAAATCCCATTCCATGTTATAGAAGCATGCCCGAATATTATAACAACAACTTAAAAAATATCAGGGAAACAGACAGATAAATTTTTCCCTACACTTGGGATGAAACATCGGCATGCCATCTAGGAGTAGATATACAACTCTATACCATTCCATGAGGGTTATGGGGCATACTCCCCCATATCATACTGAAAACAAGATCGGGGACATACACCCTTTTCAATTGGAGGTTATCAGTCTGTTCCAGAAACCACTCCATGGCAGGCACATACACTTGCCCATGATAACCATATTTCCTAAAAGGTGGCCCCAACTATGTATAAGAAAACATCCAAGAAGAATCCTTGCAATGCACTGTTGGAAAATCAAGATTCAAGTTACGATTTGGCTCCTCTTAATGCTGGAGTTATTAAAGCCCTCAAACATTTATTTTTTGTAGCTCAAGATCACATCCTCTCATTACCAAATTTTGTGAGTGGTAGTTTTAATTCTGAAGTCCCCCATCTCACACTTCATCATGAAGGATTTCTTTATGAAAATTCAGTGAATCCAAAGTTCTTATCTCTAGATGAGAGCCACGACAACCCTCCGTGTGGCCAGAAGACCAAGCAGCAAGAAGATTTTTCCCTCACTGTAATCCATCATGGTGATCCTCTTCATAATGGAATTCACTGAGAAAATCCTCTCTGTAGTAGTATTTCTCATTTTCAAGAAAATTTCATCCTTGAAAATTTAGCAATGAGAAAATCCTCCAATATTGTGGCACTTACAAACACAAGGCCAGTCATGTCTGATGCCATGTCATTTACGGGTGAAAAACTTTCTCAATCAGAAGACATCTTAAGGGAACAGTCATTCTCCGAACCACCATTGGGTCATTTTTCTTCTAATATAGATCATACACTTTGGTTATACAAAGTTGAAAAGCCTCAAGTGAAAGACGATGAATATGTGTTAAACATGAGGAAACAATTAGCTATATGAGATATACCAGTCAGGTTCTATCCTTTGGAAAAATCTTAGTATAACATTCAAGAACTGATGATAGAATATTGAATTTATGATATCCACCTCAACATATGGAATACTCATCATAATTTAAAAACCAAAGTATTACCATATGATGAATATCAAAATAATGTAATGGTTATAGAAGGGTTGCAACACCAAATTGACATGGAATCTCTCTTAGTTAACCAACATCCAAAGGATGAAAAATAGTAGAGAACCCTTCAGTGTGCATGTCCTAGTACTCTAAAAAGGCTACACCAGTTAATTTAAAATTACCCATTTAGTGTTCATATTATAAGATGGGGTGCATATGGGGGATTTCATTTCATTGCACTCCAAAGTCAGCAAAGCCCGCAAAAAGTGATCTCATGAAATATTATTTCCCATGGTCGGCCACAACCAATAGGTTTTGTACATAATCAAATGTACGCTCAATAATACACCTCAACCAGATATCATTGGAGTCAGGCCCAATGAAAATAAGTTGTTGAGATACTTTTATATCAAGCATTTGAGAATCTTGAGTAGGTGTCCCACTTAGAGGATGTTAGGCATCAGAGAATGAAAATGTCTGAAATTGCAGAGCATTCTTCTAAAACAGGTGATTTAAGTGGTTGTCGGATGATTTACCCAACCAATGTCCAAAAAAATATGATAAATCATAAGAGCAGTTGTATTAATTTCATCCATAGCATTTCAAGAATCACCCCAGCTTGCAAGGATGGGGGTTCATTTAATTCAGCCTTCAAATTCATTCAAAAAAGTTCAATGATTTGAAGAAGAAGAAAAAAGAACATCCCCATCCTGTAGAGATGGGGTCTTTTTCGCATCTGCAATTCCCTCATTACTAATGTCAGTTATCTTCCGATTTGGAGAGAATCCACAAAGATCATGTACAATTGAATTACCCGAGGATTCTCTTCAGGTTACTATTTTCCAAAACATTCTAGGGAATTCATCATATGGGATAATGAAGTATCATGGATGACTCAAAGGAAGATGATCTCACAAAAACACTGACAGAATACCATCGATGCATTATGTGTTAGTAAATGTCATTAACACCACAATAGAAGATCCTCCAAAAAATAAGTCTAGTTCAGTGGAATTAGAAGATAATTTTCTTGTCAATAATACGGTACACACTGAGGAAATTGAAGAAGGTGTGCGCAAAATAAATCAGAGGCTTTCCCAGAATCTACGTATGCCTTCAAATAACCAACTACCCCTCTATGAAAGGAATCTAACAAGGGGAAAGGAAAAAAGTCATATTGTACCTCACTTTTCCACAAGAGAAGGTCAATATCATTCGCTTGAAGAGATATTTTCACAACAAGAAGATGAAATGAAGGAGTTGAAAAGTCTCTACACAGATATACTTCGAAACAATATTTCTTCTAGACATACTCCCCATGAAAGACCTCAAACTGAGAATCCTATAGGAGCTCCTCAGCAAAGAGGATTTGAAGTAACTACAGATGCGGATGACAAATTCCCTCCACTGGGTACACAATCAAGGCAAGACAATATATATCTCTGTAGGCCTGTTCCCGTGGATTATCCAAGGCAGATGTATGCACCACCATCAGTGGTTTTTCTGGTCATTGCACCAAATCAGGCTCTAGTTTCTATACCTTCACAAGTTCTTGATCATCTGGATATTCCTCATATTCTTATGAACACAATTGAGGCATTAACGACTCGATTGGAATCTATGGAGGAAGGACGTGCAGTAGTTTAGCCAGAAAAGAGTGCTTATCTTGAATGGATGGATGTAATTCTTCCCCTGCCAAATTTTATGAAAACCACATTCCCAATATTTAATGATTTGGGATACCCCAAACAACACATAACACATTTTTTTTCTCATTGGGATCCCACGATGGGAACTTCTCAACAACAAAAAGTAGTTAAGCTTAGGTTTTTTGGGTATTCATTACCAGGACAAGATTTTTTCAGGTATACAAGTTTACTATCTCGATCAATTACTAGATGGAAAGATCTTAGTTATAAATTAAATCATAAATTTAGCTCAACGCTACGAAAGATGATAGTTTTTTAACTTACCAATTGTAAACAAAGGGATAATGAAATAGTTTCAGATTTAATTGCTCGATGGAAAGAATTAATATATTCCTTATGTCTATCACTCCCTCATGAAGCGTTTCTGCTAATATGTGTGGAAAATATGTTTGATGAGATATGCACACCATTGATCCATATGAAATACACAAGAGGGTTTCAAGACCTTACTTCAATTGATCAACAGATATAAGACTCTATTATAGAAACTAAGTCTAAACCTCTTGTAATTCCATATGCTTCGAGAAGGAGGATTGGAAAGGTAAAAGCTGCTATAGTCACACTCAATAATGAACATGTACTTGCTTCTACTTCAAGACATTTTTCATATTGAAGGGCTCCACCTCCCGATCACCATTAGCAATGACCACCTCATCAAGATGATCAATGAGATCAAAGGAGGAAATAGTTTTAGGAATTAAAGGACAAATGTTGTTCTTTCTGGAATATAAAAGTGTCTTGTTACTTTATCTCAACATTGGAAAACAAATTGGTTTGGTTTCCAAGGCCAAAGAACCCAAAGAAAAAAGGAGATGAAGATCATCCAAATTATTGTCCATTTCACCAGATGTTAGGGTATCCCATCCATGAGTGTTTTGTTTTCAAGTACCTCCTGCAAAAGATGATAGACTCTAGACAAGTGAAACTGAAAAGTTTATCATCTCAAGTAGCATCTGTTACTGCTACTGATCTTAAGGAAGAAGGCCAGTGGTAAGAGGTCAAAAGTAAAAATGTGCAGAAATATGATGATTGAATGATCAGGAAAATGATCAAACAGACTCATGCCATTTTAAAAACAATGTTTAACCAACCAATTTTGACTTCTGACGCTCTAGAAACAATAAAACCATCTAAATCAAAAGTACATTCCTCAAAAGAGCGAAGTGATTATAAGGAAAAATAGCAGTCAGAAGAAGTTGAGATCGTGTCAAGGAAAAAGTTTTCCTTGACCCTGGCAGACAATATGCCATCTATTTCAAAAGTATAGGCACCGCCCCGCAAAACGGAACAACCAAAATTAACCTATCAAGAAGAATATTCATCAGATGAAGAATTGATCTTTGGTATTGTTAATGTTATCCATTTAATGGATCCTTATGCCAAAAGTGATTCTAATTATAATGAACCCGAATTGCCTGTACCTAATTGGGGAACAAGAGGAAGAGTCCAATGAAGAGGATATAGGGGAAGACATTGGAATTCTTGAAACCACCATTTTAACTCTACCCCTACTCGAACCATATATTCTGCAGAAACTCTTGAAAGAGACCTTCAGCGGGATCATCAAAAACAAGGAGTTTCTTCTAAGAAAGACTAGTTCGGTTTTGACAAGATTATTCTAGAGTACAGATTAGAAGTCACTTTGTCTTCTTCTCAGAAAATGAATAGACCTAGTCGGTCTAATTTACCAAAGCCATGAATATTTCCAGCTTCTAATCTGACATATAATATGTCTACATTATAAGCATCAACTTCCAAATCACCTATAAAACCACATATTTATGCTGGGAAATGTAGAAACATAGACCAAAAGTATGATGTCTTGAATCAATTGGCGTATGTAAAGGCCAAGTTGTCAATTATAGATTCTTGGAATATATCAAAAGATATTCAAGAAGCACTCATTGAGGCTTTTTCAAGTTCTCAATAGTTTGAAACTGAAGTTGCTGATGCTGAGGTTTACCTTATAGAGAATGATCATAGATAATTTCATGCAGCCATATCATTTGTAGATAATGATGAAGATGGTGTAGTGCATGGGAATATCAGACCATTGTATTTTTCTAGAAAGTTCAATGATGTAGACATCTGATGATCCTTCATTGATAATGGATCCAGATTCAACCTCATTCTTATTCATACACTTCATCTATTGGGCCTGAGTAAATCTGACTTATCTCCTTCAATATTAATATTTTAATCTTATGAAAAGAATGAGCATGAACCTCTTGTCAAAATTACACTCAGAACTCAGTTTGGTGATTTTGTGTCTAATTCAGACTTCATGGTTGTTCATCAGTACACAACCATTAATATTCTTCTTGGATGGCCTTGGATTCATCAACATGCAGCCAAACCTACTTCATACCACCAATGTATTTATTATTTTTTTAATGGACAAATTGGAACATTTAATGGTGATAAGGCTCCGTTCAAAACAGGTAAATATCAATTCATTGATGAAGATTTTTAACACGAAAAGCTCTAAATGGATTGGAAAAGATCCCAGAAAATCCATTCATATATCTGTGAATAGATTATGTGTTACCTATCAATCAAATAGAAAAGGTAAACCCATATCCGGGAACATGTCCAGTAACTTCCAAAATGTCAATTACGACAATTGTGCATGGAAACATGGAAGAAACTATTGATCCATAGAGAAATGATGAAAGCCTAAATGTAGATGTTTTCATTTCATCCACTGAACTACAATAAGCCTCTAACTCATCAACTAGAGTAGAATAGATTGTGTAAATTCTATAGAAAGACAACAATGTTGATTTTCAATCCATTATCTCCACTTTATTACCCCAGGAAGACCTTTCTTCATTAGTAGGGTCAGATTTGGTGGCCTCTTCTTCAGGATTTTAAAATTCTGACTCCTCCCATAGCTCTGGAATTTTTGCCTCATCATCTACTATGAAAGTGGAAATAGAAGAGGTACGTCATAATGAAGAAGCAGATGATGAAATCATGGACGCTCCTCCAACAATTGAGAAAGGTGTCTCTACCACCATGGATGAGCTCAGATCAATAAATCTAAGTACATAAGAAGATCCACGCCGCACTCTAATTAGTGCGGCTATGACATCTAAAGAGAAAGATGTGTATACTTTATTTCTAAATCATGATCGAGATATATTTTCTTGGAATTATATAGAAATTCCATATCTTAATCTTAATGTAGCGACCCATCATTTGGGTTTTCCAAAAGAACATTGTGGATTCAAGAAGGCAATAAGAAGAAAACACCAAACTCATGCCTCTATAATTGAAGTTGAAATTGATAAGATTATAAAGGATAACTTTTTTAGGGAAGTTCAGTATCCTAAATGGCTGGCCAATAATGTCCTAGTGAAAAAGAAGAATGGAAAACATAGAGTTTGCATTGATTTCAGAGATCTTAACCGGCATTGTCTTAAAGATGATAATCCAGTTCTGATTACAGATCTTTTAATTGATGCAATGGATGGCTATGAAGCTCTTTCCTTCATGGATTTCTACATTGGGTCTCATCAAATCTATATGGCCCCATGGAATGAAGAATTTATATACATTAGAGCACCTTAAGATGTGTTCTTCTATCAGGTTATTCCTTTTGTCTTAAATAATGTTGGTTCAACATATCAACGTTCCATGAACCATATCTTCAAACCCTTAGGGAAATTTTTTGAATGTTTTTTGGTTGATTTGGTGGTCAAATCCAAACAACATTCCAATCACTTGGCTGATTTGGAGACTATATTCCAAAAACATCAGCAACATAGTTTGAAGATGAACCCCTTGAAATGTGATTTCGGGGTAACCTTGGGAATGTTTCTTGCCTTCTTTGTACACCATCATGGTCTGGATGATGATCCTCAGAAAACAAAATAAATCCTTGTTATGTCACCTCCATGAAATTTGAAATAATTAAGAGGAATCCAAGGACACATGGCCTATATTTGGTGCTTTATCACCAATTTAGTTGGAAAGTGTTTACCCATCAACAAATTAATGATGAAGGGAGTCACCTACCAATGGACCAAAGAATAACATGAAGAATTTGATACCCACAAGATATATCTCTTGAGTCCACTGGTATTAATGCCACCTATTGAAGGAAGACCACTTATTCTCTATGTGATAGCTTTAGAGCGATCACTAGGTGCCTTCCTCGCCCAAAAGAATGATGCTGGGAATGAAGACAACATTTAATATCTCAATAGAACCGTGCTTGATACGAAAAATTGATATTCATGTATTGAAAAGTGATTCCTAGTATTAATTTTTGCAATTCAGAAATTGAGGCACTACCTGCAACGTCATGAAGTCCAATTGGTGTCGCACAATAATCTTCTCAAATTTATCCTTTGTCATATTATTCTCATAGGGTGTTTAGGAAGGTGGGTGGTTATTTTACAATATTTTGATATCCATTTTGTGTCTCAAAATGAAATAAAAGTCCAATCTCTTACTAACTTCCCTATTGAGCATCAATCCATGGAAGATACATCATTTAATACAAAACATCCTCATGATGAGGTCTTCTCTATTAAGGATAATTCTCAAACATGGGAAATGTTTTTTGATGGTTCTTCTAGAAGTACAACAGGGAATAGAAAGGAAAACACTAAACTCAAAAAAGTTTGCTTCAGAAATGTCATTATTTACCCAGAAAAGGTAGTGTTTCCTTATTCTTTCTTTTTGTTAGAAGGTGGTACCAACAATGAGGCAGAATATCAAACTCTCATCACAGGTTTAGAATTGGCACTTCATGTGAAAATGAATCATTTAAAGGTGAAAGGTCATTCCGAATTGGTAATCAAACAAATTAATGGGGAATATTCTATTAGAAAAGAATAGTTAATCCCTTTGTGTGATTACGTTGGAGGGTTAATGCATGAATTTCTCTCAGAGACGACATTGTCATATGTCCCAAGATCACAAAATGATCCAGCATATGCATTGGATAATGAATCTATAGCCTTGGAAGATCTAAATCTGGATGAGGCAGTCATTAGCATAGCCTATTGTCAGGTGGTTTTACCTTTTGTTCAATCCAGAATGGATGAAATTAATGAAATTAGCCCTATTTCTAAACCATAGGGTCATACAACAAGATGCAGAACATCCATCATGGAATATCTTCCAAATGGGATACTTCCCCCAGATAGGGCTGAAAAAGAACAAATCTGATGATGAGCAGCCAATTTCACTCTTTATGATAGTCAATACCACCAAAAGATCCTCTACAAAAGTGGCTTTGATGGAATCCTATTCGGATGTATTGATGGAGAAGAGATTGCAATTGTCCTAAAAGAAGTACATTCAATAGTTTTTGGTGGCCACCAGTTTGGGCACAGACTCTCTGATCAGATCAGAATGCTTGGATACATTTCACCTTTAATGACGCAGGATTGTACATATTTCACTAAAAATTGTCATCCCTGCCATGTGCATGCCAACTTCATTCATCAACCCATGAAGTTTATACATAAAAATAAATACTCTTATCTATTTTTCACATGGGGAATGGATGTATTAGGGCCTTATCCTCTAGCCACAACTAAGCAGTTCAGGTATATTCTCACTGCTACTGAATTCTACTCTAAATGGGATGAGGTAATACCTCTCATGGAAGTCAGAGCCAAAAGCATTGACAGTTTTTTCAAAATAAATATCATCACCAGATTTGGTGTCCCTCGTACAATTTGGATGGAAAATGAAACCAATTTTTTTCATTCTGAGATAAAACATTTATATCAGGAACATAATATCAAATCCAACCACTCATCTAACTATTATGATGTGGAAAATGGAAAAATATAGGCCTTCAATAAGACCCTATAAAATATATTCTAGAATATGGTTGATAAAGATATGAAATCCTGGAATGATAATATTTTTAATACTTTATGGAATTATCAAAGAACTACTCGTACTACTACCCAAGAAACTCCTTAATCATTGGTACATGGAACCGATGTAGATTTTCTAATTGAAATGCAATTGCCTTCACTCAAAGTTGCAATCGGTGATCAGTTATCTACAGATGAGAGGTATTAGAAATGGTTCAATGAGTTGCAATGATTAGATGAGAAAATATTGAATACATTTAATCATCTAGAAGACTATTAGAATAGAACAACATGAGATTTTAAAAAGAAAGTTCACCTCCATTCATTTCTTCAAGGAGAATTGGTATTTGCCCTTAAGACTCTAATGATACTAGGAATGAAACCTCCAAAACCTGAGCCAATGTTTGAAGGACCTTATTCTATACATAAGCTCTATTAAAATGGATCTTATTCCTTAATTTCATTGGATGGAGTGGTCATTAAAACTCCAACCAATGCAAGATTCTTGAATAAATACTTTGTGTAGTTAAACACATTCCTCCTCACTACAAGAATTTAAAATGCACATTACAATGTCCTTGCTGCAAGAAATAAAAATACAAAGCCCCCATGTCTTAGTTGCAAGACGTTAAAATGTATAATAGTAATAAGCATCCATGCTCCAAGACTTTAAAATGTGTAGCATCTTTGTCCTTATCACAAGATGTTAAACTTCATGACATAATTTGTACAACTAACATTTTCTCTATTTGATTTTAGAATATTCCATAAGAAAGCATCATTGACATCATCACCACTCATTAGTAGTACATGAGTCCCTCTCTTTTATATGTTTGATATAGATCTGCATAGAGACTTTGTTTCAAGAACTACGTATGGATTGATTCCCATTTATCAATGAGATACGTAGAGACACATAAATCTGGGCCCATCCACAATCACAAAATCTTCTTATTTTCTTTTCTCATCCTCAATATAAATCAGATCTGTACAGAGTGTTTACTTAAGATCTATGATTTGGTTCTTATACCATTTTATGTCTTAATATTTACTGTTCTCATAGAATGTGTCAAAATATTCCATTCTTCATGTCAAAATCGATTGGCATGAGAAATGATTGTTTCAAGAACTACATATGGTTTCATTCTCTTCTTAAAATGAGATACACAGAGACACCTAGATCTCCAATATTAGGCCCATCCGTGATAAAAACCCTTTATTTTTTACACAAGAATCGAATCTACATAGGAAATGTTTTAAGAACTATGTATGACTTGATTCTTTCCCTAGAAAGACACCTATTGACAATTGGGTTTTATCCCTTAATCCAGTTACAATATGTCTTTCCTTTCACATCAGTTCTTCTTCGTTATTACGGTATGATGTTAAACATCTTGGAAATATAGCATCTCTATTCTTCTCTTGTGTCACATTTACACTGTAAAAGAAACCCTTACTGCTCCTTGTTCCTCACACTGATCACTACTCACGTGGGCTTATGAATTGGTTAAGTGGCTTCTTAATATAAATAAGGCATCTCGATTTATTATGGGGTTATTAATTCCTTCACTGTATGACTTAAAACTACATAGTAAAATGTCCTCTTTGGTTGAATTTAAACATCACATTATAATATTAATTTATAGGAAACAATGAAAGTCTTCATTTTACATATGAGCTAGATCTATATAAAGGATGTCGAACTCAAGGCCAATATTGTTTCAAATATTTTTCATATGAATTGGACATAAACCATTTCCATATTTCATACTCTTAATCTTGAATATTTCCATATCCTCATAATCATTCTTACGATTTCTGATGACAGAGTTTCTAATACCTGATAGCTCTTTTTCTTGACAATGCAGCATGTGCCCTTAGGTGGCCTTACATAAGTTGCCTACATAAATGGCATGTCAGGAAAATGATGACACTATTTGGATATGAAGAATATGTCCAAGTTGGCCCTGCATAATACAGCCCCCATAATGGGGTTTTAAAATAATGGTAACTTCATTCTGGGTTATAGTATCTTTGTCTCCTTTGATCTTTAATTACAATATACAATAATTGTATTTTAAAACAGTCATTAATGTATACAGGTCCCATTATCATTCTCACAATATAAAAGTCTTCAGAACCATGGTTTACCCATTTCCCTCACCATGTGTTAAATAAAATATGAAATAACCTTGAAATCACTTAGCCACATATTATATGTTGTTTCCATTTTAGGTCCATGTTGTATGGCATAAAACTACAGACACCATACATCTTATGTTTGGGTCAGACCTTCGAAAAGGTCATATTATTTCAATTCGTTGGAAATATTTGGTGGAAATACCCTTTACAAATTCAAGTACCTTTCTCCATAAACCAAAATTTGTGATTTGGAAAATCAGAATCTCCATAAACATTCTTCAAATTTTAGTAATAGAACGTCAAACTTCTTCGAGGTCTTTTGTCTGACTATGTAGCACATGACCTTAGGCGGCCTTTCATAAGTATCCTACATAACATGCCTGTCAGTAAAAAGATTACACTATTTGGTTATGAAGTATATGCCTCAGTTGGCCGTACATAATACATCCCCCATAATTGGTTTTGTCAAGTAATGGTAACTTTGTTCTAGGAAAATACTTCCTCTAATTATTTTAGCGCTTTTCCCATATCATCATCAGTTATAGAAATTCCCAAATCAATTTTTACAATTTCCCTTCAATACCTGAATATGATATTCTATTTCCAAACAAATTATCGAAAAAATTTGGAATGTTTCATACCTTTGGTCAGAGCTAAAGACCTTAAATTAATCCACACAATGTCCTCACTGCATGACTTAAAACTGCACAGTATAATGTCCTCACTGCATGACAAAAAAATGCACAGTACAATGTCTTCCCTGCATGACTTAAATCAACACAGTATAATGTCCTCACTGCATGACTTAAAACTGCACAGTACAACATCATCACTGCATGACTTAAAACTGCACAGTACAATGTCATCACTGTATGACATAAAACTGCACAGTACCAATGCCCACCCTATATAACTTAAAACTACACAATATTATATCATAAATTCTCCTTTCTGAGAAATGTTAACCATTACTCATACAACAAATATGTATAAAAATTTCTTTCCTATTCAAGACTTATGTTAGTCTAAAATATCCCTTTTTCATTCTTAAAATTCGTTTCCTTGGTAAAACCACCAATTGTGGTCTTGAATCACCCAAATCTTATTTTCCATTACCTATAAAAAATTGATTAACTACAATGATCTATTTTTCTTGACTATGTTGCACGTTCCCTTAGATGGCCTTGCATAAGTTGCCTACATAGCAGGCCTATCAGTCAAAAGATGTCACTATTTGGCTATGTAGGATATGCCCCAATTGGACCTGCATAACAAAACCCCCTTAATAGGTTTTTTAAATAATGGTAACATTATTCCTGGAAAAGACACCCCTTATGTTGATACAAGATTGAAATTTGTTGACCATAAAAATCATGGCGCCAGATTCCCTTTGCAAATATTTAAGGAATATTAATCTAATTATTAACCATATAGTCTTGATTGGGATCAAATTTAAAATTAATTCTCAAACCTATTCGACATTAAATTTTGGCCCCTTATAGTCCAACATGCATGACTCTAAACTACCAACAACAAGAGACTTGGTACTCATTAGATTGAGAACCCGCAATGGGCACTCTAAACAAAAGTCAAGTACCATCTCACTAAACGTTCCTTTTGTTTGGTTTAGGTAATATTGTGCAATAAAAAGTCAAGAGATATGAATTTTGTGGGGTTTTTCTATATAACCCTAGAAAAAATCCAACAATTCTTACTGGGCCCAATGGCCTAGGTAAAAAAATCTATTAGCGAAAGTGAAAACATAAATGATTAAAGACAAAATAATTTTCATTTATAAAAATTTTTCACAGAGGAGCATCTACAATTTAGGGTCTCTCTATTAGAAATTACAAAAGGCTTTCTACGTAATTCCACATTTTTTTGATAGCCTTTTGTGCCCCATCAACTACTTGTTTAAGTTTTTCTATTTGTCTAGCCTCAATCAATTCAACATGATGAAGTGACTCTCTATCATCTATAATCGCTTTTGCGACATACTTATGGATTTCTTCTAATGAGATATGAAGCAGGTCAAACTCCCCTGTAATGATATCTAACTCATGTTGAAGGTGCAGTTACTGAACAATCTTTTCTTTAATTTTCTACTTTAGTCCCTTCAACTTTTAATTATTATTATCCTCAGCTTGGGACAGTGCTGATTGGAACTCTTCAATATGGGTTGACAGTTTGGATTTTCTCAACTCATATCGAAGCTTTTCTTCCTGCTCCCTCCTCTATATAATATCTATCACTGTAGTATGAATTTCATGATATTTAAAACATCCAAATCCTAGCATGATAAACAGAGATAAATGTCACAAAATTCATGAAGGCAGTTCCAGAAGGGGCATCTCAGATATTATCTTCCAGATACTTTTCCAGGCTTTGTGACCAGCAAGACGAAGCACCTTCTGTAGTTATGGGTTCGATTTAGAATCACTATCATAAGGAAGGGTATATTCTGGGACTAAATAACTAAAATAAGTGTCATGTTCTATTCCTTCTTGAACAATGGTTTATCCCCCTTCCAATGTTGTTTGGGCTGATACAGAGGCTTCACCTCTGGAACTGGATAGTGATGTTGATAACCCCATATGGTAAATCAAGAATTATTGTAATGATTAGATTCAAGAAGATGAAAAATTAAATGAAATCAAAATATCATTATCTCGTAACTAAGAGTAGGTCAGTATCTTGAGAAGAATCCTCAACAATGATCCCAGCTTCAGTAATTTTTTTTCAATATCTCTGGATGAGGGGTGCTATCTTTAATATGCTCAGGATTTTCAGAGTGAATCTTATGAAGACCTTCTATATCAAGATCCACCTAAGCCAATGTCACCACAATGGTGGGGTTGAAGTTAATATCATCACTTTTTTCAAGTACCATTGCATCATCAATTTCTTTAGATGGAACTTCATATTTCAATAAAACATGGTTAGAAGGTTAATCATAAGAATATTAATAGGATGAATAATGAGAACTCACGTCCAGTTGATTCTATACAAGGAACTCCAAAATCTTCTAAATCATTTTATATATTAACATGTTCTAAAATTTCGTCAAAACACATGCCAAGGTTCATCATTTCATCCAATTATATCTCAGATCTTAGGTTAGTCTCACATGTGGGAGTACATGGTGTGTTTGTTTCACAACATTCCTCCAGCAACCTTTGACCCCAAGTATCATCTTCGACAATAATTGTGGGGTCAACGTCAATTGTTTACATATTTTCTGGTGCATGTGATGAACCTAAAATTATCACATAATGGAAGTTAGATATTGTTTCACTTGATTCTTTATGAAGTATTATTGATTTAACATAATCTTATACTCTTCTGATAGATGGAATCAGAGTAGTTCTGGGAAAATATGTTGATTCCTTGGGATTCAATTCCTATTGTGGGACCACTAGATTTTCAAAAATTTATGTCTTATTAGCAGCACCTTCTATAGATCCTTGAATCTTATAAGTAGTTTCTTTCAAAGAAGATGTAGAATAAGCCCCTATAATCTTGAAAAATTTAAACACTTTTTCATGAATAAATACTAAAATTCATGATTATCAGGGAGACCATCCACTACTAAGAAAGAACATAACCATGGTCTTAATTCTTCCGTGCTTTTTCTTCTTCTTCTTTTTAGGAGGGTTTGCATCATGTTCTATAAAGACGGGTATTATAGATTCCAGTACCCTCTATATTTACTCCTCCATGGCCTGTCGTCCTGGTAATATTTCTCCCAATTCACGGGGTGACCCAGTAGCTCCATGAGTAGTGCCTATAGGGCTATACAATGGTGACAGAACCTTAGTTTTTTTCCATTACCCAACTATAAGGTAAGACGATTTTTCTCCAAACAGGATAAATATCATGTTTCAAAATTGATGATAATGTGAGAGAAATTAAACATACATCCTCAGGATCTTAAATGTCACACCACTCTTCATCTAATGAAAGATTGATCTCTTCGATGGTACAAAAATATATCATTTTTTCCCTCTTTTTGGTAGGAATTGATTAATTAGTGGAGTATAAGAGCATTTCTAGGTCTCAAATATAGGTCCTCACCTCATTGGGATTATCCTTAAAAAGAAAGTCATATGAAGCCCACAAATTCCCAACTCCTAGAATATGCAATCCGTCTGACAGATCCATCCACATCGTTTCAGCATCATAGTACAGATTCTACCATGTTCAAACAGCCTCTGGTCATATATATTCAAAATGTATGTTGGAGGGTTGTGAAGAGGATCCTATAACATTGGACTATAGTTTCGTCCCAACGCCACAGTCGTTGAAGAAGGATTAGAAAATGTAACTTTCCACTCTTCAAAATAATCCTGACCAGATCTCCATGATACGACTTAAATAGGGATTTATGGAGTGGTGCTCTTAATTTTGACATGAGGGTTATATCTGGAACAAGGTCTCTTCGGTGAATTTGGAGCATCGTCACCTACACCCTCTGATTCTTGCAGGTCGGCCCCTTGATGATGAAGAATTATCTTCTGAATGACATGGTTCCATCCTGATACTTCTCTTTATCCCCAATTGAGTGACAACATGATTTAATACCCCTTTAGGGAAAGATGAAACCCAGTTTTCAGCATATCAGATGGTCAATCTGCTTACCACGTGAGCGATGGGTAAATTGAATACTGCCCCAGTCTTGACTGCAAAAGTCAACAACCATATTTGTTGGGAAACCATTGGGTGTTTCTCTAATATGAAATGCATGGGAGGGGATAACGAATTCTACTATAGAAATTTTAATTGATGCGCAAATATATAAGGAGCATAGGCCTCACATAGCTCTCTACGTTGATTCTGGTGGCAAACATGCCATCTCTTCAAGCAAGTATATATACCCTCAATTCCAAACTCGTAGTACCATCATCAATCAATCGCCCTATAGGCGTATTCCCATAAGGAAAAAATGGAATTCCTTATACATGGTCATTATAGACTTGATGTCATAAGTATTCAAGGAAAATGGTGAAATAACAGAGAAGGCCTGAACAGATAGTCAGAATGAACCTCGAGAAACCTGTAGTCTACTTTATACAACATAAGTTCTAAAGTGCGTAGCAATCCATCCCCACAACACTTGGAATGGTCCCGTTATTCTAAATGGGTACTTCTCTTTGTAAACATGCAGAACAATCCTATGAATCATGGTCAAAACAGGAGTATCCAACCACCCCATCCTTTTCTCTACCAGCTTAGCTTCAATAAATAATGTTCTCGGCCTCACACCTCTTTTGGAGTCTCAGACTAGTACTAAATACACACTAATATACATTGATAAGAAACATTCCAGATGTGTCTTTGTAGGAATTTTTGGGTTGATTTCATATACCTAATTATCAAATTTTCATTTCCCCAAAGTTGGACAAAAGGTGTCAGGAGTGCCTCTCTTCTCTACCCTTGCAAAGCTAATTGGAATGGTGTAAGTGGGCCCTTTTCCTTCTTCTTTATCAAAAATATTTCCATCCAATCCTCTGGCAGAATATCTCTCTTGGTGAAAGTTTTCGCGGTGATTGAATTCTTGAGTTTGTTAAATATTTTCATCAACTCACAAACCAAATATGGTGTCTTCTCCGAGTCATTCCATGTCACCTTGGGAGGATTAAACTCATCATACATGTCTCCAAGGATTGTATCTCCACAGATATTTTAAACTTCCCACAATCTGATACCTACCTCTCCATGTGTTAAATGGAAGGAATTAGTCTCTAGGATCCGTCAACTTAATAATTCGGGCACAAAATCATCATTTTTATCCACATAGGTTTTTCCAAACTAGATAGCCTCATAAATCATGAGGATTCTCAAATCATCTAAAAATTCTACACATGCCTTTCTCACCCTGTATTCCCACATCCATGCGGGTTTTACACTTGCTGCTGGGTGGAAGTCCCAACTTTTCTTCAAACCCTTGGACTGATCTGTCTGAGAATCTAGAAAGATGGATGAATTGCAGTGTGGCTGCATCTCAGGTGTGCGTGCCTTCAAATCTTGAGAACATGGGCTATGATGCATAAAATTAGCCTTCTATACTGTCCCAACATTTGAAAATGTTCCCCCAATAGAAATATTGGCTGACAAGAAGTTGGTATAATCCTGAAACCAAGAATGTGGGACATAGTTATTTGGATCTGGAATGTTAGCATCCTGAATATGGCCATAGCAATACAAAGGATGATAGATACTTTGAGGAAAGTTGAAATGCTACTTCTTCAAAAAAAAATCTATGTTTTCAAGGGTGGTTTCTCAAACATCAAAATAATCATGACCAATGACATTCATCATGTCATCAATCCTCTTGCTGGAGAGCTCATCAGCAGTTCCAATTATTTTGGGAGCCACTGAACTTGCAAAAAGATAGAAATCATATTTTAAAAGTAATTTCTTTTTTTGTGTTTTACAAAAAAATGGAAAAGGAATTAAGGACCACATGTTTAAAACATGGTCCACATGTATAAGTTGGCGCACAAGTACAACACCCCACTTATAGCACATAGCTAAAAAACATACAGAAGAAGCATGAGAAAACAGAAGAGCCTGAATATAATAAGACTTGCACATCGAGAGCTGAAAATTTGGTACTTGCAAGTCTTTTCATGGAAGTGATGTCGTTATATATAAGAAATTCATGTCACCTTGCACACCAAAAATCTTACGTGTTGAAAACTTGCGCCCCCCAAGTCGACTTGAGTGCCAACGCTTGTGCATCCTAATGCCCATTTCTTTTTTCCTTCATTACGTTACCATAGTATAGGATCCTCTTTTCATTTTTGGTTCCAATTATAAGGGGGGGGGGTGGATTTTGTTGACACTCCATTCTATCAACGAGTTTAAAAATCATGACAAAGGGAATACATTAGAATGAAATGGGGGAATACATAAAAAAAGTAAAATATTTTCAAAGGCACATGTTTTTGTCCTACATAGTTTTTCCAAAACTCTATCAGCACGCAGCCTACATGCGCACCCCTATATGTCGCACAACCCACTTTCACACTAACATGCTGGAGATGAATGAAAGTATAATTTTGTCTATGTCTTAAAGGTGTCACCCTAGTCTATCCAAAACACCTTCGGTGCACAAGGTACTTTTGCACCCCAAATTTGGTGTGCAAAGTCACAGGCACACTCAACTTATTTGGCCCAAGGTCACTTATTTTCCTATAAATAAACCCTTGGGGCACCCATTTGTATGGAAAAATTTCCATGAAGCCCAATTGCTGCTCTGGTCTCCCTAGTACTTCGCCCCAGACTTCTGATACATTCAAGGTAGTTCTTTAACACCTTGAGCAGAGGATTTAAGGGAGGATCATTGGATATAAGTCCTTTTAGTGTTTTAAAATCATAACACTTGTGCACCTAAAGATCCCAACCTCCCCAAGTCATAAATACTTGTATGTCACCCATTCCTCTCACAGGAACATGAGCGCCCCATTTCTTGGATAACCTAGGAATATTGTTGAGGACTTGAGCAATGTCTCTCCCATGTATTACCAGACAAGTTGTATTTCACCTATGTGAACATCATGTCTCCCAAGCCTACTTGAATGCCCTTTCTTGCCCTTGCCTACTTGCATGCCCATAATTGCTCGCCCTTCTCTACCTGAGCGCCCCTCCTTGATTCAATTACATTATTGAATCTCTTCAGTCTAAAAGACATCAATCATTCATAAAATCCATTCATGGAAAGGATTCTTCTTATTTGGATCCCATATCTGAATGGGATTCTTTTGAGACCTCCACGAAAACCTCACAACTTATCAAATCTTTCGGAAGGGAACATTAGCGTGTATCCTATTTGGGTTTGTATATCCGCAGTCATAGGTTTCCAACATTTTTTTAATAATAGGGTTATGATTCATAGAGTTTCTTTGGGTTTGTATATCCACAGCCACATGAACCTTTGTCCCAGAAACAGTGTTGGGAAGTTCTCAGTTTGGAGGAGGATTTGGTACCAACCTCTCCCTTCTCGAAGAGATGACCTGGAACCATAGGTCTCTGGTAGGAGAAGATACAGTTCATACCTAATATTCCTTTTAATGATAATGGAGAAGTCTCCATCCCATACCATGATCAATTTTAGGGATACCATCCTTGCATAAGCCCATATCTTTTCTTACTGTAGGAAGCATCATTGCTCCTCCTCTATTCTTCGGTGCTAAAGACTAGAAGAGAAATGGGCACAGGGACTTTTGTTACCCTTTCCCTCTCCCGTTGGGATTTTCACCATGGGCATCCATCCTGGTTTTATCCCCAAACCTTCCGTTCTTCCTTTCATTGGACCCTTATCCATTGTGAAGAGAACAGAGGGAAGGCTTGTCACCTCACCCTCTTCCATAGTCGATGTGCCCTCTTCCACTAGATGAGTTGAAAAATTTGAATGTGTGAATGCCTTTTTTGAATCATTGATATCATCTTGTTTCTCATACCGAGCATGACTCATGTGGGATTAGATATTTTTCAGGGTCACAACATTTTCACAATTTAATGAACTACGAGAGCATGGATTCTTATTCAAACCAGTATAGTTAGGAAGCCTTTTCAGGGCCCGAGCTCACTGGATATCCTTCTTAGGAATCCAACACTAATTGCCTTAATCTGGGAATCCTCCTTAAGAATAAGCCCCAAATTAAACCCCAAATCATCATGGCATCCTTTTCAAGAAGTAATCACAAAATCATCTCTCTCAAAGGACCATACTCTCCTATGAGACTTATCAAACTACGTGGAATTTGACTCCCATCCATATGGGATGAGTAGGATGCCTCTTTGAGGTTCAAACCCAACTCATCAAATCAACCCTGTTCCCCTTGGGCCATATTCCCAATAAGGTCTGATCCTACTTGGAAATCCATATTCTTTCCAAAGCTCATTGGGATACTTTAGTATAAGTCCCACACTATATTTTGACTAAGAACCTTCCACTTAGATGTCGATACCACATGACATTAAACTGTACGACTGGGTCCTTAATACATGACCTTAAAAAGGTATGATGTGTCCCATTAAGTGGCACCAAACTACGAGGGTTCTAATTCCTTCCACAAGGATACACAGGTAGCCAATTTTATGGGCATGATCATTATATAAAATCAAACCTACATCTTCCTAGATGACAATAAATTCCAGAGTTCCCCATTGAGTGTCTTAAAAACTTGTATCATCATAATGATGATTAAAAGAATCTCTAAGTAGTATATTAGCGGATACCATTGATGGAAAACCTCAAAAAATATAGTTATTTACATTAATGAAGATCCTCGGATGCATACTGATGATTCTAAATATTACACATGTTAATAAGTGATTGTTAATTCCAGGGGATACTTATGATATAAATGGTGAATTAATAAGGATTCATGAAAACATCTTAAATTTATAAAGAGATTCCCAGAGTACACAATAATTTCCTCCAAAAGGGTGTGATGTGTACGACCTCTCATCCTCTCGACCAGTGCACGTTCTTATGTATCGTAATGTTCAAACATAATGAATGATTTCATTTGGAAAGAAGGTCCCATTTTGATAAAGACCTGTTTGAATATTCTTGTTCCATAAATGAATCCAATGGAAACCGCCTAGAAAAAGTGATTCTTAAAACTAGAACACATGCTTTAAGGAACTATGAAGCTGAGGGTAAAAACCCTTGCGATCCTTAACTCGTACTGTAAATATTAGCCATCATATATGGGGGTACATGGATTGTAGATTGGGTTTATATGCCTTGTAACTTGAAATTTCCCAAAATCACTACTCTAGACCTGCACATCATGGTAATTACTCCGTCCTTCGATCTGGGGATTTATTTGAAAAAATGCTATATTGAGCCTTATCGAGTCATACCATCACCTATTCAACAAGATCTAGGAATTCATATTTCTCATGAAATTGGATTGTTCATCTATATTCATTGTGTGCCAATGAACATGAAAATCGGGTATCAATGTCGTATGATCCACTGCCAACTCCATCTTTACACCACTTTCATGTCATGCTAATCAGATATCTATGATATCATATTGTTTCACCATGAAACATATGTGTAATGATTAATTGATCGGGATATTCCGAACCTCAATCCAAACAAAGAATTCTTGTGGTGAATGAAGAATCATGGGAGAAAACCCTATGAAAAAATGAGAGGAATGAACCTCGAAATTTTTTTGTGTGAATGTCGATTAATTTCTAGGAGAATAAAAATGAATAAATGAGAAATTAAATATTATTCTCCAAAAATCACACCGTAATAAAAACATCTCGGAAATACGCAAGTTCCACATATTAGTATGTGGATCAATTGACTTGTGTCTGTAATAGGAATAAATAATGAGGAAAATACAAACAAAACAACCAACCTACACTAATTTTGATCAATCACTGATGAATAATGATGTCATTTCATATTCATTGGAATGATCATTCAATTCCATCCTAGTATTGTTGTCGATCCTTGATCTAGCTATCTTTTTCGAGTAGAATCTCATTCCACAATCTTCAATGTATCTCCAAAGATCTGAAAGGTTATATGGATAACCCTAAGAATTTTCCATAATCATGCATTTTATATTGAAAAATAGGTTGTTGTGTCATGAATAAATACCTAAAATCATTTAAATTATTTTATTCCTTCTCAAACATGATGACTTTTAAATAAATTATTCACACAGACAATGGTTAAGTCACCCCTAGGATAAAACCCACATTTAAAACTCAATGGTGCCCCATATTTTTGATTTGGGCACTAGTTTATATGTTCTTATACTTTTTTAAGAAAATTATCTGTTAGTGGTACTTAGTATATTTAATATTTTTAAACATTTATTCCCAGGGCACCAAGCCTCAAATCCCATATTCTCCTATCTCCATGTCTCAAAAATAATCCTTACATTATAAAAAAATAATAAATTCAAAATCTGAGTCATTAAAAATTAACACTCCCACTCTCTCCCCCTAAATAACAAAAAT
Organism: Viscum album; assembly: GCA_963277665.1. Classification (NCBI taxonomy): domain Eukaryota; kingdom Viridiplantae; phylum Streptophyta; class Magnoliopsida; order Santalales; family Viscaceae; genus Viscum; species Viscum album. Next base: position 72,516,139 of record OY728163.1, on the reverse strand, counting down.
TGTAATTTATGACCTCATCAGATGATTTCATCATGAATAGAGAAATTAAATGGTCACTAAACTCCCTATCAGTTCTTAGATAAGAGATGGGATATCTATAATAACTATTAAATCATCCCACTTACCAACATCATTGGTTGTAAAGAAGTCCCAGGTCAATTTTTTCTGTAAGATCCAAAATGATAGAATAAGAACTTAAACACAAATAACAATATAATTCTCCAATAATCTATGCACTCAGAAAATTACAGATAAATACAAATATTTGAATTAAAATTGATTTACCTTGTTCACTAATTGGGGATGAGATATTATCCGAGGATCAACCAATATGATCATAGTCTTCCATCACTGTTGATTATGGAAAAGGGTAAAGAAAAGAAATAAATATACTTTATCCATTCTAAATTATTGATGAATGATCTTATTTCAATACCTGAGATCAACAATGAAAATATTAGAAACCTTAATATTTATCTTGGGATGTTTAATTATGGTCGTTCTCCTAAGGAAGGGAATATTAACTCATTTACTTCACACATATATTGCCTAATTAATATTTAAATTTAAAAGAAAGGGTGAGAGGATGAGAAAAATGCGCATATAATTAATGTTCAATAAGATAATAATTAATGAAAATAATAAATTCCTTATTCTAAGAAAATATTCTCATCCACTGAATCATATTCTCTCAAAAAATAAATTCATTCCCTTACCAAATCTCAAAATAAACTCTGTACCTCATGTCACTCACCCTTTCTCTCTCGAGCATTTTTTTCTTAGAAGTGTAATAAATGATCATTAGATTAACTCCTTCATTGAGCCATAATGACCTAGGACCATAAATAATTCATATAATATCCGTCACACCCCTCCATTATATGTGAAATTAATGAATATTGAGGTAGAATTATGGGAAAACTAAATTAAGTGAATTTTCTAAGATGATGTTCATTATTACATGGACGATCAACTATTGTTGTTGTGAAAAATATTTAATTTCATTAAAATTAACATAGTATAAATAAATTGGAATTAATTAAAAAGCCTGAGCGGAGATGGGGGAGTTTCCCCTTAGTGGGGCCACACGACTTACATTGAAATTTCTAGAGCTTCAAAAAAAGTGGTCCAACGATCCAAAACCATTCTTGGATTTGAGCCACTATTTCATCATAATCATATAGTAGTTATTTAAAATGATTCCTAGTGACTTTAGACTACCAAGATCAATACACATGTAGGTTCTGATTTGGACCGTTTCATCTGCTTCCATGATTTTCTAGCGTTGATTTTATTTCATCTCCCTTATTTCAGGTTGGTTGCACAACCTCTAATTTTCTTTTTAAATGATTCTATCCACCTAGAAATTTCAATGATCCATTATAGTATTAGGACTTATAGAATTAATGGAGATACTATTTTCATAAAAAGGTTTAATACATGATGTTCAAGTAGAAGAATATAGGATCAACCACGTTGTAGATCTTAATCTAGAAGAGATATTTAGTAATCTTAGTTAAATGGGATGCTGAAGTCATAAATATGAGAAAATAATTATTTAATTGATTGTAATTAAAATTTTAAGTTCACGATTCCAATGAATTCCTTAAATTCTTATTGTACAAGGTGAATTCATATCCTCAAAAAGGGGAGAATGGAATATAATCGGTAGATCCAGAGTTATTTGGGATTAAACATTCATACAGCCTAGATGAAGTCTCATGATGATATTTTATGTTAATTATGAATGTCTTAATGTGGGCAAAAAGTCATAAAATCCACATTAGATTCATATTCAAAGTTATTTGGAATGATATGAAATGAACTCCATTGTTATTTTTAGACTTACAAACCAAGAATATTAACACCAGTGTAAGATTTTTAAATTTTATTCTAATTTTTATTTAAATAATTAAAATCATATTTGAAATCCTTTTTAACAATGTAATTCTTTAATTCAAACTGAATGGATGGATTTCCCTTTTAATTCAAAAATGAATTAAACTATTAAAAATAATGTTTTATGCCATTTAATAATTTATTTCCATATTTTAAAAAATTCATTAAATTTATATGATTGATGAGATTTTATCTAAATTATGGGGTTAATTTATAATGGAAAATAGTTTAAAAATAAAAAAATATTAGCTCCCATCACTCACCTACATTTAAACTATTTCATTCCTGAGGAATATAGTGAACTCAAATATAGATATTATTTAGGATGATTTCAAATTGAGCTATGACTTATCACAATGGGGCCTATTCCATTACTCCTTAAGACCACCACGAATAGGCCAGGGGTTGGTGATTATAACTAGGATGGAATTTCACTAAATGGGAGGCATTAGCTTAAGTACCTCTACACATTCACATTTTTCCAAGGAAAAAAATGTTGAAATGTAAAAATACTGAAAACCCATGCATGCATACAACTAAATCCCACAACCATAGTATGACAAGAAATAAATAATAATAAATAAGGTTAATTAAAATCCCCCGACAAAGAGTTTGGAAAAAATTCATGCTAATAATAAAAGATTGGGATTGTTGTCAAGATGTTGCAGGAACACACCATGATTATTCCGGTCTCACTAAGAACATTCTGGTCCTAGTCCATCAAGGAATCATTCAAAAGGTCGATAATCTTCACAAGACAAAACACCTATGTAAAAATCATGTGCTGGGATGAGTATAACAAAACCTAGAAGGACACTCTGAAACCACAAAGCATAAAAAAATACACTCAACTCAATATAAGTATATGTATAAAACACATAAAAAAGAATATCAATATACACTCAATAAATACACACAACATAAAGGTAAGTCACAACCATAGTATACCAGGTAGGGTTACCATATCGAAGACTCCACATAGCACTCATCTAGGGGAACACAATCCTGAGTCTGATAACACTGATGTTGTCTATTTGAGAGGTAGGGCTCATCATATCTCATTATATGAATTATATGATAATGTTATGAAGATATATGATACATAGATGAGGATCATACCCTAGTGTATGGGGTGATAAGAACAACTCAAAATGGATTAAACCTCTTATTAGAGGAATGCCACCCATGTACTATTATTCACGATTATACTAATAACTCCACCTATGGAACGAAGATGAATAGAGGATCCCACACTATGTCTCATGGAGGGATTCCAACTACTATATTCAAGAATTCACACTGAAGGGATACTTTTCCAATGAGTGATAGATGATTTCATACTCACCCTCTGGGAGTAGATATAAGTAACACACCCGAATAAATATTTTGTACGATTCTGTACACAATAGATTCAATCCAATTATAAAAGAGTACATGACATCTGGAATGGGTTACATGTCCTATCCCATGACCCCAGGTATTGCCCAAGAAAATGGTCTATGTCTCCTACTCATGTCCATGTTGAAGTACATGGAATATTGGCTTCACATATAGTCTATCCCTCTTCTAGTACATTGTTCATTCATGTGTAAAATTTCCCATGTACTAGTACACAGGTTAGCCAGTGTACTTGGTCTAGGCCATGTTCGTGTGGGGGTGTACACAACGTGCACCCACACATGTACTCCAACCTATTCATGTGTACACTCTGATGTACAAACCAAGTCACCGAGGATGGTTCACACACCAAGTTATAGGGTAACACACCATGTGATCCTTAACACATACCTGAAACACTTGATTCTTCATAGGGGGCCATGAGGTTTGTTGATCTAGTTTACACACTATGTAATCCATGATTTTATAGAATCCCATATCTAGATCTGTGCATCCCATTCGTGGCACCATCCATTGATTTGGAAATTTATTCATCATAAAAAAATGTAGATCAAGCCTCATTGATTCATTCAATCACCGAGCCAATAGGATTCATGCCTTTTATCCGCTCAGTAAAAAAAGGATTGTTCGTCATTCCTCATTGTTCAATAAAGAACACAATAATCAGGTGTCTAGATCATTAAAATCATTTTCATCTCCATCATCACACCCCCTTAAATTCATGTGGATCCTAGATCTAGGATACTGGATCCTGCACCATTAAACAAGGGTGAAACAATCGATTGGTCGGGATATGTCTATCCCTGGTAAAAAGGAAAAACTCCTTTGGTGAATGAAGAACCAGTAGAGAGAAGAAAAATAAAAAATTAGAGTAACAATCTTCAATTGTTGTTTCTGTTAATAGCCATCAATTTCATTGATAATAAATAGAAAAAAATCAAAAATTTAATGTAATTCTTATAAAACGTCACCTGCAGTAAACTCATTCCACAAAAATTACCAATCCATAGATCAATTTGTATGTTGATTAAACCATTTTCATTATAGAGATATTGTACGAGGAATAAACCCAAATTAAAAAACACCCCAAAATTCATTCTGTAAGATGATTAACCCATTTTCATCATAGGAATATTGTATGAGGAATAAATACAAATTAAACCACCTCCCAAACATCGTTTTGATTAATCCTTGATGAAAAACATAAAGTCTCATATTCATTGGTGAGATCCATCAATTCTATCATGTTCTATTCATCGATCCTCGATTAGGATATTGTTTTCCAATGTAATATCATTCCACAATCACCAATGGATCTATAATTAATTTATAGGTTATGATTTTAACCAAAAAACGTTTCCATACGAGTGCATTTAAATGGAGAAAATTAGGTCGTTTCGCCATCAAAAAATAAAATAATTCATTTAAATTATAATATTCATTTTATTCATTCTTCACTTGGGACAATTTTTCCCCAAATGAACCATACCCACTAAATTTTATGTTGTTCATAGTGTAGAACTCACATTCTGAACATAGTGGTTTCCTCAAAATTCTGATCCTGACACCCATTTAGATATTGTTAGCCTTTTTAGGAAAATTGTGTGTTCATGTCATTTAAAAAATTTAATATATTTCAAACAATTATTATGGAAAAAATGGGCCTCAAAATCACTCGTAGTCTTAGTGACTGGTCCCTAAAATAGTCCATAAAATAATGAAAAGCAATTCATGGAAAATCTAATTCTCCATATTCTCCCCACCTTGGGGATTTATGTCACCAGAAATCCAAAAAAAGGGCTACGAAGAGTGATGTGGGCACTAAGAATGATTCTATGCCTCTCACTCCCATGTACTTTCATAGAGATTCATATACTGCCACCAGACATGCTATAAAAGAATCTATCCACCACATAAGATCCTCTACTAGAGATCCTCAACATCTACCAGGTATTCATAAACTGTTGCCTCATACTCGATACCCATCTCACCTCAGTCCATAAGATGTGATGGTTCATGGACCTATATCCTCAAATCTGACACCTGGAATATGTTGTGTACTGAGTCTAAATATGGAGGTCGATATAAGTGGTACACCACCTCACCAACTAAATGTGATATCTGGAAAGGTATAATGAATCATGAAGATAGCTTTGTGACCTAGAAAATTATCTATAATCTATGTAGAGGTGAAACCCCTATAAATACATGGTCTCCTCCTCAAACTCCAATGGCCTCCATAATTTGTCAACATAAGTCTTCTGATTGCTATATTCAATCATCATCCACTCCTAGATGGTCATCACCTTCTCGGTAGTTTCTCACCCCATCTCTGGGCCCTTGATTGCGGAATCTTCTTGGTAAGTCTATCAATGTGGTGACCTATGGGTTCACTCAAACAAATCGTCAAATGGTTCCATACTGATGGTGGAATAGTAGATATTTTTTTACAGAAACTCCACTAGTGGTAAGTGATCATCCTAAATACATCTAAAGTCTAACAAGATATCTCACAGCATGTCCTCCAAATTCTAAACGGTCTGCTTTGTCAGGCCGTCATTTTGGGGGTGAAAGTTTTTTCTTAATATAAATAGAGTCCCAAATGACTCCTCTAATGCTTTCCATAACAAGGATGTAAAATAAGCATCATGATCCAAAAATTATCAATCATGGAGCTCCATGAAGAATAACTATATCGTGAATGTAGTGTAATCTCTTGGTCTCTACTGAACTCTTCTACGAAATTTATAATAAGTGGGTTAAATTTGGGAGACAATATAAAATAACCCAAATTGAATCATGTCACTTGGATTTACATGGTTAAACCATCATTAATTCCAAGGATATCCTATCTCCCTTCCACATTGGCACCTCATGGGGTTTAGTTAAACCCACTGTAAAATGGTTCTCCACCCCGAGGTAACCAAAATTGATAACAAAGGTCCTTGTATGTATTTTCCACATCTAGATGTTCCACCAATGGATTTATATGAAACAAACTCAGAACCTCCTCCCGCAACATCACTGGCACTATGGTCCATCCTATGAAAAGAACATCATTCTCCCCAACTATAGAAAATCCATTAAGATCATGTATAATGTTTTTCTGATTACATAGGATCTCATAATCAACATCCCATATCTCTGCCTCCCAGACTCGTTTCAAGAGAAAATGAGTGACAACCATCGAATGGAGGTATGTTACTCCATCTCCACGCTCAATGGATTACTGCAATGAGTCCAATTTCTCTGATTACTCATTAGATAACTGTGAACTAGATCTACTACTATGTTTATTTGATATTCCCCTTCAAAGGAGTATAAAAAATTCTAAATTCAGAATAATGGAGGAACTATATGCATTGCTTCTATCTCAAGTTATGATTCTTATATGAGAAGATATTGTTCAATATTTTGTGATCAGAATAGATGATAAACTGCTCACCCATCAGGCAGTGTTACATCATTTTTAATGTGAAGTGTTGCTGATGGATGATGGGGAACTATGTATGGTTAACACTGGTATCATGTGTATCATTTTATACAAAGTTTCCTGATATTTTTTTCCAGCTCTCTATATTAAGGTGTCTATTAAAGTGAAGTATTTTCTTATATGTTTAATATTTCACCATGGGGAGGTTGACCTTAACGGATGTTAGGATTAATGTTTCCTCTGATCCATCTTGAAACTACCACGTGGAGGAATATCATGATAATGATCACCATCTTATTTAGTTGAATAGTTGACAGACCATTCCGGTCTTGAGATTGTTTCTTCAAAATCATCAAGGAAACATGACATTGAGCAACCCATGGGAGTGGGTCTCACTCTCCATCATGGTGGGAATATTTCATTAAACATTTTGGGGTTTAGTAATGATATAATCATTCCATATGATGGTTTCTAGAATCTGTCGATAACTATATGGTGTTGTAGGAATATGATTGTGCTACTAATAAGTTTCTAGAGTATTCCTATAATCTTCTTGATAGGGATATGATCATGTCTCGAGGCGTGTACCACTCTCAATGGTGGGCCTCATCTAGAACAGGAATATCATCTTGATCCTAGGTCTTTAGAATATTCCATTGGTCTTCATGCATAAGAATATGTTTACATCTTCAGTCATGTGTTGCTCTCCATTAGTGGGCCCCGGTAGGAATAAAAATATTATCCTAGTCCATGTAATCATTCCCCATAGGAATATGTCGACGAGAATTTGGAATGGGAGTAAGGATATGAGACTCCGCCTAGAGGATACTATAATATTTTGAGTAGCATTGTTGTTGTAAAATGGGCATGTCCTTGGGAATGTTCTACTCTCACATGGTGAACCTCATGCAGAACGGGGATATGTGTCTGATCCCAGGCCATTATAGTATGCATCTGGTCTTTTTTTCAAAGGGGTATGCACCTATGTTGAGGCATGTGCCACTCTTACATGGAGTTCCCTGTCTATAATGGGGATATGATTCAAATACCAGGACATTGGAATATACTGTCAGACATTTTTAAAGGGAATGTGAGCATGTCCCAAGGAACATGCCTCTCTTACCTAGTGATCCTTGTTTAGAATGGGAATATGACACTAATATTTTTCCACATTCATTAATAGAATATTTGGATAATCCTTTTGGATGACAGGAAGAATATACACTTTCCCTAGAGAAACCAATTTTTCAAAATGATTAGATTCTTGCGATGCTTGGATGTAGGGATAAAAATATGTCCATGTCCCTATATCATAACTAGAATACAATAGTGGAGATCCTATATTTCAGCCACAAATAAATAGAACTTCATCATGGTGGGTATAGGAATATATTAATATACACTATTATTTAATAGTGTATGCCGGTTGATTTTATTAATTGATGTGGGGATATACACCAAATCTTGTCCTCCTTGTGCCATCGGAATAAACATATGGACTTCATGCATGGGTGAATGGATTTTTACATACCACATGATTTATTCACAGGTAGGATAGAAGAAATTTTTTTGAACTAACAAGGGTATGATCCTTCTCTCTCGGGTCCACAACTTTTTACAATTGAAAATCTGTTCTTTACACCAAAAATAGTAGTTTGTGGGGAAATTTCATGTCGAAAAATCCCCTCAGTATAAATTTGAGGGATATTTGGGATAATATGATATAGATGGGATCATGACTATACTATATCATTGGTTCTTTTGGAAACTACAGTTTCCACCTAAAGATGATGAGGGATCCTAGTGATTGAAATTTCACATAGTTTTTCATCTTATGGCTAAGACGTGTCTCATGCAATTTTTCATCATGTTGTAAGGATGTGAATATAGGTGGATGGGATATGAAATAAATTCTAGAATCCCCATGTATATAATTAGGATTGGAGTAAAGCCGTATATAGTTCTAGATAAAACTTTCATTTTTAATTTCATGCAGAAAGGACATCAGTCATGAAGTTTTATCTTATTTTAGTAAGGATGTGTTCCAAGAAGTTTAACGTCTAGAGGTAAGGGTGATGTCCATGTAATTGAATGACTTGACGTAATTATATCAGCTATATAGTTTATTTTCATCTAGTAAAGATGATAAACATTCAGTTTAACATTTTTTGTGGGGATGATATCCATGGAGTTTAACATCTTATTGTATGAATGATTGACATGAAATATATAATCTTGTGATAAGTAAAGAATCCAATTACATATCAGGAGTTTATCTAACCCGATGGATCTTGAATAACTTGTATTCATGTTTTAGGAGTTTTGGGGTCCTTAAACTCTACCAACCCTACACTTACCTATATCTCCAACCAATCCTTGATAACATAGAATCTATATATTTTCTTCCCAATATGTCGATGGTAGGGGAAATTATTATCATGTACTATCAACCTAACTAATTTAGCTTGCTTATTGTAGGCTTTTCCAATAAAACGTTTTCCATGGAATGGTCAAAATACATGGGAAAAATGTTTTTTTATATAATATGCATTGTTCAATATCAATTTGAAATAAAAACACATATCACTTGGATGTTTGTGACTCATTCTCCACTACAGAACTTATATGTCCACTTCAAAATGCTCAGATGACTAGAACTGGGATTCAAGTGTCATTTATTCCAATATCCCCATGTCTATCTATTCATAAACATTGTATTTAAAGGAAAAGAAAACATCTATCTTGTGACCATGACATTTATTGTTGGAGAAATAGTTTTCCTGGCCTACCAACCTTGCCTCACTTGGATTTCTCATCACTGGGATCTCTATTATTTCATTTTCAATGGAAAAGTTGGAATACCTAGGAAAATGTATTGATTAGAATGAATATACTGTTCACTATCTATCATTAATATATCGGTGAGCATGATGCTTCTCCATCCTGTAATCTATACCTCCATTGGAATGGGGTCATGATTGTGTTTGGGGCATGGGGTATAGTACCCTAGTCTATATTAGTCTAGGGGAAGGTGTTGAGGCATTGGGTGTCTTAGATGACATAGATGCTTCTTGGTGATTAAAATACCCCAAATATCATGAAACTTTTATGCCAAAATCTGAGCACATATGGCTTCCAGAAAATCCCTAATTAAGTATTGAAAAATACAGAAGTTTCCCTATACCATTTTTCTAGGGAGAGGTGGAAATATTTCTGGATATCACTTGATGAGGGGTAGAAAAATAAGAAAATTCCCCCAGCCCTATTGGATGGTTCACTTTACTACAAGGTGGACTTCTATAGGCTGGTATTGGTACATCATCCTAAGGTGTTCAACCAAGGATTATTCCCACAATTATTTCCTAGAGACCCCTATTCTCTCCTTTGTGTTAGGTGATCTATTCTTTTGTAAAAAGTTTCTTTGTCGTCTTCGAGGGGATGTATGAGATGATTCCTAACAAACCCCCTCCTATGTTGGTGGTAATGTGAGTTGTTGATGATGGGAATTATGATGCTGACCTAATAAACTAAATCCACCACTACAGTTATCCATATGCTTCATTATCATTACCCTATGAAATACCTAAATGGTCGGCAACACCCTATGTAGATGTCTAAAAGATATCATTGCACCTTTCTTTTCCCATGCCAGTGGAAGATGGTAACCCAACCTGTTGTGAATCATATGACAACAGGAGGGTAGATTTATACTCTTTAGGAGTGTTCTATTCTTATTCTGTTGTGGTGTCTTCATATTTAATTGATATTATATTGGTTGAGACACATGTAGGCTAGTGCTCCACCTCGATGTAGTATCTTGTTTGGAGGTTCGGTGGTCAATGTACCGTTTGGAGAGTTGGTTACCATGGTACTATTTGATGTGTTAGTGACCATGGTACTATTTGGGGGGTGGATTCCCATGGAAACATTTGAAGGGTTAGTTCCCATCCTAATGATTTCTCCAAGGATAAATATGATGAAAATTTCCCAGTCCCTATGGTCTAGGGTACTCTATAGGATTCAACTATCACCATTTCTAGTAATGATGAACCTAGAGTCTAATGAATGGATATGAGCTTGGATTGATTCCACTACACAATCAGGATACAATTCTGGGCCTCTAAAAGATTTTTGGTAGCAAGGATATGACCATTCTCTGGAGTTACATCTTTTGGAAACCCCTAGCGTGATCTCATACTAGTTGACCCAAATTAGATAGTTATTTCTCCCTATGTATCTCCCTATAAAATTATAGTCATATGTCAATGATGATAAATAGAATGGATGGGATCCACCCTAGGAAATTTCTATGTGACTAAGTTGACTTGGAGGTTTTCCTCATCCACCTCCATGAGGTACGGAAGTTATGTGTTGATTCCCTCTCGGATAGGCTCCCAATGCGGTTGAATGTGGCAACAAGGGTCACTTCCTCTCCTATAGACTTCCATGGAAAAGATGAGTTTTGGGAAATCATTATAAAATGTATTTTATTTTTGGAATATAGATCTTCGATGGAACGTTTTATGTGGTATTACAAGACTAAGAAATTTATCAAATGATACTGGAAGTTGTGTGTTGATGACTATATATGTTGGGGCCTTGGGGCCAAAACATCTGGTCTAGTGATCTTGAAATAGATGGGTACATTTTATGATGCCATTTCAATTGAATGGAATCTGAGAAATCATGAAGCTGAAATATAACACCTTATTAGTTTATCATCATATATAATAGTACATGTTTGATCAACAACTTTCAAAGTTTAAAGGATAAAGAGGGGGTCCCTTCATTTTATGTAATTTTCAACATAGTTAAATGAAACATGCTGGGAACACTATTTTTTTAAATGAGATATGAACAAAGCATCCTAATGGGAACTAAAAAATAAATCCCTTTTAATGCATCAAAGGTATTACACTGTTTAATAATTTCACACCAGGTTCATCATTTTTGTTTCGTCTCAAAATTATATGTAGATGGGATTCTACTGACAGTTTTATTTCAATGGGGTTTGCGGACTTTCCCAATAGTTCACATTGGGGTTTCCATTTTTTTAGTATGATCTAGAAAATACAAACGGTTCCCACATCCATAACTGAGTATGGACCTACTATCTAAGGGGAGGTGGTCCTTTGGTGTTTCATGCCCAATGATGCAGAAAAAATAACATTGGTCAAGAGTATGGGAGGTCAGGCTCGTGACACCCTTTTGGAGGGAATTGTTTCTTACTCCGAAACTCACATATTGATTTAAGAAATTTTCTTGAAATCATTCCCAATCTTTTATAGGGCCTGGTTATATAGCATCCTGCCTTTTTATCACATAAACTTTCATTACATTTTACAAAACCGAGGATCTTTAAGGTTTAGTGTCTTGGAAACCAGGAACATAATAAATGAAACAAAAAAAACATTCTTCTTAAACACTTGAAAGGCTTCTCATGAATTTCATCCTAGGTTCATTACTGCATCTCATAACCTGGGGACATACATCAAAAGAAAGGGTGAGCAGAAGGACCAGTAAGAGAAACCAGAGAAACATTTTACATGTGAACTTGAGATACTTCAATAAGGTCATGAAAATAACATTAAGGCATGAGAATGAAATCATGAGATACATCATAATAAAAATAACATTTTTTTATAACTTGAAGATGTGGCTACAACATTTAATATTGACAATAGTTTCGTTTCACCAAGGTCCATCCCCAAGGTGTCGTTAAAATTACCAAGGTTATTCACCAAGGCGTCGTTAAAATGGTCATCTCTAGAGATTAAGTCTTTACCCAATGCATTGGAGCGCTATCAGGGAGCACCCTTAAATTTTCCTTTATTATCATGTGAGCCACATATATCATCATCAAACATTTCATAAATAACCCATATAGCATAAAATAAATGGGTTTCATTTCATAATCATAACATTTTAAAAACTGCTTTAAAGACATGATCTTTACGTCACTTTAAACCCACGGAAAGGGAAAGAGGGTTTCATTTATGTAATTACCAGAATTTAAAATAGAAAATTTTGATATATATGTGAATACCCCTGTAGAAATAAGAGCTTTGAGTATTAACTTTATAACATAAAATAATTTTTAGAAAAGAGAGAGAGAGGCATTTTGAGACGAAAATTCTGCAGCATTACAGCTATGTTACAAGGTTTTAGAAAACATTGAGAAGAGAGGGGACATGGGTCAAACATTCATAAATGACCCATAAAACCGTAGAGGGACAAAATATAAGGGATTTAAGAACATGGTAATTAAATTTGAAAATATACCATATGAAATGAAGAACATGAAAGGAGGAAAAAAAAGATTTCTCTTGTGAGAATTCGGCAGCCTAATGGCGTCACTTAAACTCCAACAAAATTGAATTGACAAGGTCAAATAGGGTCTCTCATCATATGAACATAAGAGTCCAGTATGATAGATATAGAGGTCATACCCCAACATAATAGAAAGGAACTTGAAAGAATTGACATGAGAGTAGAACTTCAAAACGACAATGGTGAAGAACCACTTAAAAATTCGGCAGCCTAACGGCGCCACTTAAACTTCAACAAAATACTGAATTGAAGAGATAAAATGGGGTCTCTCATCATATGAACATAAGAGTCCAGTATGATAGATATAGAGATCATATCCCAACATAACAAAAAGGAACTTGAAAGAATTGACATGAGAGTAGAACTTCAAAATGAGAATGGTGAAGAACCACTTAAAAATTCGGCAGCCTAACGGCGCCACTTAAACTTCAACAAAATACTGAATTGAAGAGATCAAATGGGGTCTCTCATAATATGAACATAAGATTACAGTATGATAGATATAGAGATCATACCCCAACATAACAAAAAGGAACTTGAAAGAATTGACATGAAAGTAGAACTTCAAAACGAGAAGGGTGAAGAACCACTTAAAAATTCGACAGCCTAACGGCGCCACTTAAACTTCAACAAAATACTGAATTGAAGAGATAAAATGGGGTCTCTAATCATATGAAAATAAGAGTCCAGTATGATAGATATAGAGATCATACCCCAACATAACAAAAAGTAACTTGAAAGAATGGACATGAAAGTAGAACTTCAAAACGAGAAGGGTGAAGAACCACTTAAAAATTCGGCAGCCTAATGACGTCACTTAAAACTTCAAAATACTGAATTGAAGCGATCAAATGGAGTCTCTGATCATATGATCATAAAAGATCAGTATGATAAATTTATAGATCATACCCCAACATAATAAAAAAGGAACATGAAATACTTAACATGAAAATAGAACTTGAAAAATGAGAAGGGAGAAAGAATCCGTTACAAAAATTTCGGCAGTCTAACGGCGCCACTTAAAACTTCATAAAAAGAAATAATGAGAGTAAGAGGGGATCTCTCATTATATTAACATGAAAAGTTCAGTAAGAGGAGTATAAAATAACATCCTCCAACATAAGAACATGGATCATAAAAGGAATGACATAAAAGAGATTACTTGAAATGAAAGAGAGAGGTCGGATCCCTTACCTTAAAATGTAACTCTTAAACCTCAATGGTTGGGACCTCGAGGGCTTGGGGGAACCTTGTTAGGACTCCTTGGGAGGTAATGAGACCAGAACTTCGTTGGGGAAGAGTGGGGAGTCGAATTGATGAGAGGAGGGCTTGGTATTTATAGGGAAAGTGAGGGGACAAGGCATTAATGGCCAAGGGACACCTCACATGTGCTTTTCTCAAACCCATGTGCTCTCCCATGGCATTTACCATGGAGTTAGTCCACATGGGGCCCCCACAACAATAATTCATCACCCTTGGCCGGCCAACCCTTAAAATATCTCATGACATCATCATGACACAGCTATGATGTCATTAAACATACCGAAACCCTAAAACTGCATTTTTACTATTCACTGAAAAATTCATCTTTCTCAGAAAAATCCCAAAATTTCACCTTAACTAAATATCAATGATCTGATTTCAAAAATGAACTCCATTTTATAAAAATAGTTTTCTAGGTATTTTTAAATTTATTTTTAAATAAAAATACTATTCACCGAAAATTCATTTTTTCAGAAAAAAACCCCAAAAATTACCATAACATAATATCGATGCTCTGAGTTCAAAAATAAAGTCCTTTTTATAAAAAATAATTTTCTATTTATTTTTAATTAAATTTTTAATTAAAAAACACTATTCACCCGAAAAAAACTAATACTTGAATAATAATTTATGAAACCGTTATTTAACCATTTTATTGAATCAGATTACTTAATCAAGGTGCCTAGATTATTTTAAAACTTTCTTTAAGTGAGATTACTAATCCATTTGGTCATATTACTAATCCTAATCATAAAATCACTATTCATAATTTACTATTCATCAAAAATCAAGTTGATTTTATTAGACTCTAAATTTCGTACTGGACATAATTGTAGAAGACCATTTTTTGAGAATCATTACACATTTTAAATTATTTAAGGTTTACACAAACATTTTTTTTTAAAATATCCTTTTGAAAATTCATCAAAAATATGCATACTATTTTTATCCAGTCATTTGAAAATTCATAAATATCATCATAATAAGAAATCCCAATTTTTATTTAAAACAAGGATTACACAAGGCAGTTATGGTCTCATTACATAGCCCCTTATAATACTAGCATAGGACCTAAGAGTAAGGTGTGCTAGGGTGATAGAATCTTGGGGCGGCTTAGTCAACATTGCCCGAGTAGTAATTTCTATCAGTTTGAACTTCTCGCGAAGACGATTCCGTTCTAGCTTCACATGATGGAGTTCAGCTTGGATTTGGTCCAGAGCAAAGCCCAATGGTGCTACCTCCTTCCCAAGCTCTGTTAGATGGGCTTCGATCGGTCCAAGACTACTAGGTGAGGCCATCAAATCTTCTTTCTATAATAGTTAACCAAGATTACTTATATTTGGAGACAATAATCAAAACATTTTGTTCACAGTGGTCATATTGACCGATGGTCATATAACAGTAAAAACCCACTGGTCTCATTTTAATTATAATCATGTTTATCAAATAAAACATTTTTGTTGAGTATAAAATAAAATAACACATGAAATTAGGGAACAAGATTTATTCAAAATTTCGAGCCGTTACAATCTTCCCCCTTAAGAAATTGCGTCCTCACAATTTTTAAAATTGGGTTTTGAAATTTCATTTAAAGTCCCACATCGGAAAAAGAGTCAGTAACACCATTACTTTAAAAGAAAGAAAAGGAAGTACAAAGGCCACCCGAGTTTACTAATACTAGGATTCCATGTAGGAAATATGGACATGGAGGAGAAAACAAAGGGTAACGTTCTTAAAGGAGAGTGATAGAAAAACATGATTAGGGGGAAGTTAACCACCAGAAAATCCCAAAATTATGATGTGTGTAAGCGGTCTTTGATTACCTAGTAGGAAACGTAAACCAACAACGTTTTTGTTTTACGTTCTTTTTAATAACTTTGAGGAATTCATTTACAACATAGAACAAAAACATAAGGAAATATATCTACCTTCATGTAGAGTTTCATACATTAATAAGTTTCTACCAAAACTAATCTTTTCTCCAAACGATGAGCATTCAAAACTACTTAGTCTCATCAAAACACAAGAATCATCATCTAGAGAATCACATGATCCACAAAAGATCAACTATCTATTTCTTCTATCTTTAAAAACTATCCCAAAAATAGAATGGGTAAGGTAAAACAAATCATCAAAAAGAATCCCATAGAAATGGAAACTACTTTTAAATCTTCAAAGTTCCATGGTACTACCCAATGATCATCATAGACCATTCCTTAAATAATGGCCCTTAAGATTCCTGAAAATAAACCAAACTAAGATTGAAACCCAAATACAAGAAGGACTTGATAACATAGTCTTCCAAAATAAACTTCATTGTTTATCTCCAAACAAAATCAACCACTCCTAACATCTTATAACAAAAGTAGCTAACCTAAACATATTTTACCCAAGATAGGTTAATCATTCCCGTAAGTAAACTAAATTACTATAAGGCCACCTTAAATTCATTGATTCTTCAAGATGTAAGTCAACCTTACTCCTCAATGAAGACACCGTAGTAATCTATTTACCTTGATCATATATGGTCCTCAAAATAGTGAACGTCTTCCAAAATAATAATCATCTTTTAATCCCCTAATCATCTCGGTCGTATTAATACGGCAATCGTAGCATTTCTTATCACATTGGTTGTTGGGACTTGTTCTTCCATTTCCCGCCATTAACTAAGAAAAGAAGCTATATTTGGGGGATTAAATACTTAGCCAATAATCATGAAAAGAAACTTAAAGCATCTAAGGATAACATGTAGAAGTAAAGTATACCCTAACTTGTGATCCCCTAGGTTCCCTTCTAGGTTATCCATGATCATATATTCTTATGTGAATCTTTATTTTATTTTATCTTTGTTCCTTTAACAATGGTTCATACTATGCTTATGAATTTACCAAAGCATATCCCCCGGGAGTGTCGTAACCAAGAGTGCAGCAAGGCCCGTTGTCGTGTACCAGTTCCCGTTCGAGTCTAGCTCAAAGCGGTGTTTTCGGGTTTCACCCCTATGTACATCTGTGCTAGAGCCACCTCTACCTGCTCGTATCCAGACAGAGATGTATTTGTTTGGAAACCCTTTACTCAATACTCACCAAAATACTAGGAAGATTTCCAATATTTAAACTTTTTTATAGGGTTATTCCTAAAGTTTTCATATCCTAATTTCCAAAAATAACTAAACCATCCTTTGATACCAACTATAGCATCCCGCCTTTTTATCACATAAACTTTCATTACATTTTACAAAACCAAGGATCTTTAAGGTTTAGTGTCTTGGAAACCAGGAACATAATAAATGAAACAAAAAAAACATTCTTCTTAAACACTTGAAAGGATTCTCCTCAATTTCATCCGAGGTTCATTACTGCATCTCATAACCTGGGGACATACATCAAAAGAAAGGGTGAGCAGAAGGCCCATTAAGAGAAACCAGGGAAACATTTTACATGTGAACTTGAGATACTTCAATAAGGTCATGAAAATAACATTAAGGCATGAGAATGAAATCATGAGATACATCATAATAAAAATAAATTTTTTTTATAACTTGAAGATGTGGATACAACATTTATTATTGACAATCGTTTCGTTTCACCAAGGTCCATCCCCATGGTGTTGTTAAAATTACCAAGGTTATTCACCAAGGCATCGTTAAAATGGTCATCTCTAGAGATTAAGTCTTTACCCAATGCATTGGAGCGCTATTAGGGCGCACCCTTAAATTTGCCTTTATTATCATGTGAGCCACATATATCATCATCAAACATTTCATAAATAACCCATATATCATAAAATAAATTGGTTTCATTTCATAATCATAACATTTTAAAAACTGCTTTAAAGACATGATCTTTACGTCACTTTAAACCCACGGAAAGGGAAAGAGGGTTTCATTTATGTAATTACCAGAATTTAAAATAGAACATTTTGATATATATGTGAATACCCCTGTAGAAATAAGAGCTTTGAGTATTCACTTTATAACATAAAATAATTTTTAGAAAAGAGAGAGAGGCATTTTGAGACGAAAATTCTGCAGCATAACGGCTATGTTACAAGGTTTTAGAAAACATTGAGAAGAGAGGGGACATGGGTCAAACATTCATAAATGACCCATAAAACCGTAGAGGGACAAAATATAAGGGATTTAAGAACATGGTAATGAAATTTGAAAATATACCATATGAAATGAAGAACATGAAAGGAGAAAAAAAAAAGATTTCTCTTGTGAGAATTCGGCAGCCTAACGGCGTCACTTAAACTCCAAAAAAATTGAATTGACAAGGTCAAATAGGGTCTCTCATAATATGAACATAAGAGTCCAGTATGATAGATATAGAGGTAATACCCCAACATAATAGAAAGTAACTTGAAAGAATTGACATGAGAGTAGAACTTCAAAACGAGAATGGTGAAGAACCACTTAAAAATTCGGCAGCCTAACGGTGCCACTTAAACTTCAACCAAATACTGAATTGAAGAGATCAAATGGGGTCTCTCATCATATGAACATAAGAGTCCAGTATGATAGATATAGAGATCATACCCCAACATAACAAAAAGGAACTTGAAAGAATTGACATGAGAGTAGAACTTCAAAACGAGAATGGTGAAGAACCACTTAAAAATTCGGCAGCCTAACGACGCCACTTAAACTTCAACAAAATACTGAATTGAAGAGATCAAATGGGGTCTCTAATCATATGAACATAAGAGTACAGTATGATAGTTATAGAGATCATACCCCAAAATAACAAAAAGGAACTTGAAAGAATTGACATGAAAGTAGAACTTCAAAACGAGAAGGGTGAAGAGCCACTTAAAAATTCGGCAGCCTAACGGTGCCACTTATACTTCAACAAAATACTGAATTGAAGAGATCAAATGGGGTCTCTAATCATATGAACATAAGAGTCCAGTATGATAGATATAGAGATCATACCCCAACATAACAAAAAGGAACTTGAATGAATTGACATGAAAGTAGAACTTCAAAACGAGAAGGGTGAAGAACCACTTAAAAATTCGGCAGCCTAACGGCGCCACTTAAAACATTAAAATACTGAATTGAAGCGATCAAATGGGGTCTCTCATCATATGATCATAAAAGATAAGTTTGATAAATTTAGAGATCATACCCCAACATAATAAAAAAAGGAACATGAAATACATTACATGAAAATAGATCTTAAAAAATGAGAAGGGAGAAAGAATCCGTTACAAAAATTTTGGCAGCCTAACGGCGCCACTTAAAACATCATAAAACGAAATAATGAGAGTAAGAGGGGATCTCTCATTATATTAACATGAAAAGGTCAGTAAGAGGAGTATAAAATAACATCATCCAACATAAGAACATGGATCATAAAAGGAATGACATAAAAGAGATTACTTGAAATGAAAGAGAGAGGTCGGATCCCTTACCATAAAATGTAACTCTTAAACCTCAATGGTTGGGACCTTGAGGGCTTGGGGGCACCTTGGGAGGACTCCGTGGGAGGTAATGAGACCAGAAATTCGTTGGGGAAGAGTGGGGAGTCGAATTGATGAGAGGAGGGCTTGGTATTTATAGGGAAAGTGAGGGGACAAGGCATTAATGGCCAAGGGACACCTCACATGTGCTTTTCTCAAACCCATGTGCTCTCCCTTGGCATTTACCATGGAGTTAGGCCACATGGGGCCCCCACAACAATAATTAATCACCCTTGGCCGGCCAACCCTTAAAATATCTCATGACATCATCATGACACAGCTATGATGTCATTAAACATATCGAAACCCTAAAACTGCATTTTTACTATTCACTGAAAAATTCATCTTTCTCAGAAAAATCCCAAAATTTCACCTTAACTAAATATCAATGCTCTGATTTCAAAAATGAACTCCATTTTATAAAAATATTTTTCTAAGTATTTTTAAATTTATTTTTAAATAAAAACACTATTCACCGAAAATTCATTTTTTCAGAAAAAACCCCAAAAATTACCATAACATAATATCGATGCTCTAAGTTCAAAAATAAAGTCCTTTTTATAAAAAATAATTTTCTAATTATTTTTAATTAAATTTTTAATTAAAAAACACTATTCACCCGAAAAAAACTAATACTTGAATAATAATTTATGAAACCGTTATTTAACCATTTTATTGAATCACATTACTTAATCAAGGTTCATAGATTATTTTAAAACATTCTTTAATTGAGATTACTAATCCATTTGGTCATATTACTAATCCTAATCATAAAATCACTATTCATAATTTACTATTCATCAAAAATCAAGTTGATCTTATTAGACTCTAAATTTCGTACTGGACATAATTGTAGAAGACCATTTTTTGAGAATCATTACACATTTTAAATTATTTAAGGTTTACAGAAACATTTTTTTTAAATATCCTTTTGAAAATTCATCAAAAATATGCATACTATTTTTATCCAGTCATTTGAAAATTCATAAACATCATCATAATAAGAAATCCCAATTTTTATTTAAAACAAGGATTACACAAGGTAGTTATGGTCTCATTACATAGCCCCTTATAATACCATCATAGGACCTAAGAGTAAGGTGTGCTAGGGTGATAGAATCTTGGGGCGGCTCAGTCAACATTGCCCGAGTAGTAATTTCTATCAGTTTGAACTTCTCGCGAAGAGGATTCTGTTCTAGCTTCACATGATGAAGTTCAGCTTGGATTTGATCCAGAGCAAAGCCCAATGGTGCTACCTCCTTCCCAAGCTCTGTTAGATGGGCTTCGATCGGTCCAAGACTACTAGGTGAGGCCATCAAATCTTCTTTCTATAATAGTTAACCAATATTACTTATATTTGGAGATAATAATCAAAACATTTTTTTCACAGTGTTCATATTGACCGATGGTCATATAACAGTCAAAACCCACTGGTCTCATTTTAATTATAATCATGTTTATCAAATAAAACATTTTTGTTGAGTATAAAATAAAATAACACATGAAATTAGGGAACAAGATTTATTCAAAATTTCGGGCCGTTACAGGTTATCCCAATTTTAAGTGATTTTTGATGAACACGTATTGATTGGAATAAGTGTGTCCATATAACATGTTCTCTATCACTCTTATGTATTTATGATGCTTTTTGTTATGGAAATATTTGGGTACTATTGAGTTTATTGTCATTTAGGGAGTTGGTTGGTGTCTAAGATATGGTATTGGACCTCTATGATGTTTCCAACATATCCTGTGAAACTAGGGATCAAAACCCATGTAGTTTGCTTTTCATGCATTAAGGAAATGTGTCTTGACAGGCCCATGAAATTCATTGTCATGCGGTATGGACATGAATATCAAGATTCGACCTTGGTGAGGGGTCCTACATATCATATTTGAGATAGGAATAATATTCTATATAGTTCTTATATAGGGTGTCTATGTCGTAAACGGCATGACAATAGAGGTCCTTAATGGGACTTATGCATATAAGACTGTCGTAGATTGCTTTGTCGGGAGTATGGACCTTTGTGTAGAGATGAGATGCAATCACGAATACATTAAAATGATGATTTCATAGTGACGGAATTCTTATCAATCTATTGGTATAATCATTACTAGACTCTAAGACCATGTGAATCATACTCATTATGAGAAATAATAGATAGTGGAATATTGAACAGATTTCATGAGAGCATGTCCGTGCGAGGATTACATATTAAAGTTTCCTTTTGAGAGGTAAGACGACCTATATTATATCGGATATGTAATATAGATTGATCCTGAAGATGGTTTCTTTCATATCCTATTTTATAACAGGAATCTGAATCATCGTAGTTCAATTATCCCTTATCCCAGTATGTGGATTGAGGTAAATGGGTTGCACGGTTGGGACTGATATATGTAATGATGCTCATGTATGAGATAACATCTCATCTATTGTTGTATGATAAAGAGTTATCATTCCATGGTAATTATTGGATTCAAATGGTCGAAATGTTAGAGATATAAGGCCTCTTACACCGATGTGGATGACCATTAGATCCAGGGCCTTTGGAATGCATCTTATGTATCTTGGATATGACGAGAATCAGAGTTATCATAGTTCATTTATCTGATATCCTACTGATGGGATAAAGTGGATGTCTTACTCAGAGACATTATTTTCATCCCTGAGGTTTTAGGAATTATAGGGTATTACACCAGGATGGATTCCATATTGATCAGTGTTTAAAGACTAATGATTCCTTATCATTGGTGGAATTTTATATTATGTTGGTAGTTCGGGATTATTCATTGATGATTCCCATTGATCGAGGCTTATTCACTGAGGATTACCTTTAATCAGGGTTTCCCCATTAAGATTTCCCCTTATTCCATGTTTATAAACTGAGGCTACCCTTTTATCTGGGATTATGCACTGAGGCTACCCTTTGATCGGGGCTTACGCACTAAGGATGCCCTTTTGTATACTCATTCATTATCTTCTGATGGATAAAGAGATGTAAAACCCAAGAAAAGTTTTTCAAAGATCATGTGACCAATATGTTCATGTGAGTATATAACCCTATCTCATAAAAGGAACTTACCTTATAAAAGGGCTATGCGGCTGAAGGTTCCTAGCTATGATAAACATGAAGTGAGTCCATGTGGGTAAAATGGAAAATGTTTTCTTTCTATGAGGGATATTACTAACATGTCTTGGATTCCTAATGGATATATCTCAATTGTCTACCTAATGTATTTGTGTTGTCAATCTATTATAAAAGACACATGCATGGGTGTCTCCCCAAGATGTTCATGATGCCTCACATGAACTATGATGGCATGCCTAGGATCTTCTATATGACCAAAGTGGACATGAACATGGTCTTTAGCATGGTTAAATGACTTGCCTTATATGCCTTCACCTCAAAAAAAAATTTATTTTCATGATTCTTTTCATAATTAAAGTGGTCATTCCTGGGGCTTCATGCATGATCAAAGAAGATAGGACAACGTGATGTCACATGATCATCCCAACTCATCTTCTAAATATAGCATGATAATAGTGACATGTAAATGGGAAATATAATGATCATGTTGTCATTCCAAAGACTCCTTCGCATGATCAAAATAAATTTCATAGGGTATCTTCGCATAATCAATTAATACCACTCCAAGTTGATTCACATGATCTATATGACTTATTTTAGGTTAATCGCTTCAAAATGTAGACATGCCAAAAGGTTTTTCATCTGATCAACTTTTTAAAGACCCAAACTTTTTTAAATGGTATTTCACCCTTATTATATTAATTTCATATTGAATTAATTACATTAAATTTCATTGAGAACAAAATAAAATCTTTATAAATGAAGAATGAATGAAATAATAGTTATTTTTAGAAATTAAGTAAACTATATCTATGGAATAGTAACTTGACATTTGGAATAGTAACATGACCCATAAGAATAGTTAAACATCCAATATAATAGTAATGTAACCTTTGAAATTAGAAATAAAATTCATGTATCTTATGAATGAAAATATGATAAATTCATTTCATTGCATAAGAATATAAGTGTTTTAAAAAGGATAAATTAAGTGATGGTATTTTTGTAAGTCATTAATATATAATTAAATTTTTATAGCTAATTTAATAATTTAAACGAAAATATATTTTAATAAAATTTATTCATAATTTAATATTTCATTATCTTATGATTATAATAAAATTTTATGAACCCATAATTAATTTTTCAAAGTGTTAAAAAATCATTTTGCATTATAAAATATGTATTTTTTATTAAAAGTTTATTTTAATTGAAAATAAATTTTCTTGTATGTCAAAAATTATTGTTATATAATTTATTTCATTTTTCAATTCTACACATCAAAAACTTATTAGGTTTCATTTTTTGAATTTTTCTGAAATACTTAATTTTTTTAAATAGTAAAATATGGTAATTTATGGTGTATATATATATATATATTATAACTTAAATACCCTATTAATTGAAAAATTTATGATCTAATCACCATAATCATGAATTATCCGTCTCTTTTTAATTTAGTTAGTCCTGGAATAATCACTATTTCTTTTCTTGTGGAAAAATAATAAACAAATGAATATAATAATGAGAAAACACATCTCTCCTGCACTATAAATGCTACATTTCACCACATATTTTCCATACACCTATAAAGCTTTGATACATGTAAAACTAATTATCAAGTATCTTACCAATACCCTCCCCCATATCCATGAGGCCATGGTATCATCAAAATATCATATCATTTTCCCTAAAGAGGTTCTCAAGGAGGGGATATTTAATAAGTAAAATCCTCTTCATTTTTCATTTAATCTCTTTTAATTTATTTTTATTTTATTATTCTACCCTCACCTAATCTATACAAATTTTCATGATAACTCCAATATCATTTATATGATAAAATAATTTCATTTTAGTGTATGCTACATCATCAAAAAAACTTATCTCTTTCTCTTTTATTCAAAAAATGAAATCATCACATGTGATGTGTCAATTTACTGACATCGTGGAAGTTTCATTTTCATTTTCCTTTAACATCATCAATTATATTAATAAAATGACTATTTTGGTTCTTAAAAACTATAAAATATATATTATGAATATTTAATTTTTTCTGAACTAAAATATTTCCCTATTACTAAATTATAAAACAAATTGAGTTTGTTGTGACAAAAAACCTCCAATATTAACACAAATGATTATCATTAACTATTTCTCTAATGATTCATCTTCATGAAATATAAAAAATTATATATAAGACCAATTTAACCAATGAAATATCATTAATAACATATAATTTCAATTTTGGACAATTAACCCAACTTTAAACGATCTTCCATACATGTATACAAATAAACCGGTCCTGAAAACCAATAAAATGAAGACTCCCAAACGATGAAATATATCTGTAAAACTAATATAAAATCCCATAAAAGAACATAATAAAATTATAATTAATAAAATTAATATGTAAAAGGTTTTTGATTTTCTAATTAATGAATGTAATTATATTATCTATGATATTAAATAGAAGTGAACGTTCATAAAAAAGGTAAGAGGATTATCAAACCCAACTATCTTCCTTTGGGTTTTCTCTCTTTCACTCCATTTTTATTATGGATGTTCCTTTATTTTTATATAAACATCATTTTGTTCTTCCCTTTTTTTCTTTGGGATATGTATGTTTCCAATCTAGTTTTAGGAAATATGCAAATATTTTTTCAAATCAAATCTCATTTACAAAAACAAATCTTTTACTTATCATGAAATTGTTTCTTCTACAATTAATATTGTTACCAAAAATATAATTCCCTTTTTATTTTGGTAACTCCAAATATTATTAATGTTTTATTTATGAAATTTAACCCATTTAATTCTATGTGTTATATTATTTCCAAGATTTATATACATTCTATGGGGCATGGATGATAATCTAAATGTTACGATATGATAAGTGTGGATAGAATTTTATAATGCAATTAAATTTTATGATGTGATGGGTGAACCCAAAAATATATAGCATTACAATTCCTTGGGTAATGTGATGTATCTCATGATATAAAGTGATGTATAAAAAATTTTAACAACCCTTCTATTTATTTCATATTTAAACATGATTTTTAATATAAACTTTCACTAAGTACATTTAAGAAGATCAATAGGTATAGTTTCTTTTGGGTTTAGGATCATTAAATGACAACTTAAAACATGAAATACAACATCTTTATTGATTTTTTTTACTTGACAGAGACACTCATTCATACTTAAAACTGAATGGGATAACTTGAGTACATACATTAGAATGGGGTGAGATATAAAGCCTAGTAAGGGAATAAACATGGAATTACATGGGGGATAATATTACATATTAGACAAGTTATATCAATGATTCATAATGGATCATGAGTAATAATGCATGAAATAGCATGATAATCACTACAAGGGAAATACAGTAACAACTTAAAACACTGCATCACAAACATAAGTCAAAGCAAAACCTAAATGTATTCATGGTGTAAAAAAGTCCCATAAATGAATCATGTACAAACATGTCCCAAAATGATACAAAACATTACCCAATGCATTGGAGCGCTATATGGGTGCACCCTTCATACACATTTCAATCTCATGCTTAAGTGTTCATCATAAATCATATATCATGGATTCATTCAACATAATAGTTTTATTACATGACCTAAAAATGTGTAATAGATAAATTTAATTCCCAAATAAATAGGAGTATATTAATATAGGTGAATACCCTTTATAGAGAAATGGATATGGTATTCACTACACATTTATTTTTGGTATGATAGATCGTGATGGAATTTCCGCAGCATAATGACATCACATATAAATTCATAAAATGGGTTTATGAGAGTGAAATTGTTCTATTATAATTTTAAAATAAAATTTATAGTAATAGGGAAATGTAAGAATATTCCCCAACATTAGTAATTTTAAATAAAATGCATAACATAATAAATAAACTTTAAGAAAGAGGAGAAAACACTAGAACCCTTACAAATTTTCAGCTTGATAGGTTGGTTAAATGGGTGTGAAAGAGGATATGATCATTTATACATCAAGTGTAATGTATTTTTTTTATATTATAATTTATATAACTATAAAAATGAAAACTAAAAAGTCATGTCATAAATGGAGTGCTTGATTAAATGAGGAGAGAGAGAATCACTTATGAAATTTCGGCATAGTAAAGACTTAGGTAAGGGTCCAAATGAGGGGGAATAAATGATCCGACATACAAATATAATGAATTATAAAGTAATTTGATAAATAAAAACGAATATAAATATATGAAATTTATATTTAAAAGAACTAATAAAAAAGATGGTGGTTAATTTCAATCGTGAGGAGAGAAATCCCTTACATGGATGTGTGACTACAATGGCTTATGAGGGGCTCCATGGGTGCCTAGGGGTACCATGGGAGGAATCTAGGGAGTATAGAGTAGATTTTTTATGATCTTTAAGAATTTTTAGTGAGGATTAATTATAGATTGGAAGGTTTTATATTGGTAAGAAGGTGGATTTTTTTATTAATTAGGTTTTGGACACTACATAATAAAATATTGAAAACCAAAAACCATCCCACAGTTTTTTACCATGGTTTATGGAAAAGGGTAATGTATTAAGTTATTTTACAAAGCCATGGATAAAATATTAAAAAATATTTTCCTTTATTATGTGGAGGTGAGTCACACCTTCAAAGAAAAGATTTTAAAATCGAAAACTATATTATAAATCATAGAGGATTCACTAAGGACTTATAAAATAAATAAACATAAACATAAAAAAAATTATATTAAACTAAAGAAATATATTTGGTAGAATATACATTTTATATTTTTTATTAAATCTCTATTTAGTCATTATGATGTCATACAACACACTGTATATTTATACGTTACTTAATGTTTTCCAAAAAATTCGATTATGTCAGAAAATTATGAAAAACAATCCATTGGATAATTTTTACATCATGGTTTCAAAAATAATATTAATTTTATTTAAATAATTTTCTAAATAAGTTAATATTCACTTTTAAAAGAGGACATATATTAATTGGAAATGATGGGGTTTTTGACAAATAACCATTTTTAACCCTCACAAAAATTACATTTTACATAAACAAATTATATGATCATTAATATTTGATAAATATTATTCAATAAAAATATTATATTAAAATATTAATTTTTTCAAAAAATCCATTTATTCATAAATTCATTAATTTAATTTTAATATTAAGAAAAAATACAATTTTTTCTTTAAAAATCATTTACAAATAAACTATAATATAAAAAATATATTCATTATTCTATTAAAACATATTATACACAATCGTTTTGCTAGGGTATTGATAAATATAATTTTCTTTCACCATCACAATCCCTAAGAGTAAGGTGCGTGATGGTGGGGTTTCTTTGGGATATTCGGTGAACATGGTTTGGCTCTCCATCTCGATGAGATTAAACATATCTTTTTAATGGTTTTTCTCATCCATAAATTGTTTTATATCATCTGTTGATTGGTCTAGGGAAATTCCAATAAATTATATATCCCTAGTAAGCTCTGATAATTGGGATTCTCAGGGTACGATCCTATTGGTTGAGGCCATCACTTTATTTTTCAGTGTCAAAAGAATTTTTTAAACCCCTATATTTATAAGAGTCATGTGATCACTATTCAATTACTATATTATCAATAGTAATGATACCTAATGGTCATTAAAATCCAATTTTATATAATAAAACAAAATAAGTTCATGGTTTTTCTATATCCATATGACATTTGATTAAATCCAAATAAATGGAATTGTATTCATAATTGTTCAAGTCATTACAACCTTCCCCCTTAAGAAATTTCACCATCAAAACATTTGTTTCCAACACAAAAATAGAGAGGGTAACTCTGCTTCATCAACTCCTATAATTCACGTGTTTCTTCTTAAAACATTTGGTTTCTCCAAAATACTATGACTAGGGGAATTATCCTATTTCATAGAACTTTTCCTATATGATCTAATATCTTCACCAGCTGCACCTCAAAGGAAAAGTCATTCTATAGTGGTACCACCATTGGATTTCATACATGTTATAGTTATGGTATGTACTTTCTTAATATTAATACATGTAATATATCATGTTCTTGAGGTAGGTTCAATGGGAGTGCTAGTTGATAAGCCTCTACTCTGATGTGATCAAGGATCTCAAAAGGGTCAATCTACATTGGACTACGTTTTCCTTTTTTCCCATGTCTCACCACTCTCTTCGATTTATATATGTAGAGGAATACCATGTGTCCAATATCAAATACTGGGTCTCATCAATTATTTTAATCATATCTCTTTTTTCAACTCTAAGAAGCTTTGATGTGATATTGGATGGTCTAAAACTTCTCCAATAGTTCTTAAACTATTTTAAAACCTAGCATTTTTTGTTCCCTAACTTCATTCCAATATGTAGGTGTTCTTCATGTATTCCCATAATAGGCATTATAAGGATTCATTTGGATAATTGAGTGGAAAATTTTGTTGTATGAGAACTCCACCAAATGAATATTTTGGTCCCATATGACTTTTAAGTCCATTGAAAAATCTCTCAATAGGTCCTAGAGTGTTTGGATAGTGCACTCAGATTGGCCATCAGTTTGAGGGTGGTAATATATAAAAAAATTCAGCTCAGTATTTAGAGAATGCCAGATACTTTTCGAAAACATAGAGGTGAAGCTTGGGTCACAATCAGACACAATTTATAGTGGTACTTCATAAAGACTTACCACTTATATGATGTATATCTATTCCATTTTATCTGGTGAAAAATAATCTCAACTCGTGATGGAGTTTTCAATCTTTGTAAGATGATCCACAATAACCTAGCTATCATTATTTCCCATGGATGTATTTGGAAGGATGGTGAGAAATTCCATGGTGATGTTTTCCCATTTTCATGTTGGTATGGGTAATGGTTGCATTATCCCCTTATACCTCATCTTTTCAACCATCAATTATTGATATACTAGAAACTTGGATGTATATTATGTGATATACCTATTCATGTTATCCCACCAATAGTCCTCTCGGAGATCTTGATACATTTTTGTGTTTCCCAGGTGAATGGGTAAAGATGTACTATTTGAATCATCTAAAATATATTTATTCAACTCAGGATTTGGTGGAATGCATATTATTGACCAAATATCACAATACCTTCTTCATCAACATTGAAATCCTAGGATTTCAATTTTCTAATAGTTTCCACTTTCTTCGGAATTCGAAAATCATCTTTTTTAGCATCCTTTGACATTTCAGAAAGTGATGGTTGATAAATAATTTTTGAAAGGATTGATGATTTTCCTTTCATTAGGATTCCCATGTCCATATTCATCAAGTCTAAGAAGGCCATACCCTTCTCAATTCTCATTAATGATAGAATTATTGGGTCCATTCTACTGAGAGAATATTCCACCTTGTTCAGTTTCCCAGGATTGTATTGGATTAAGAAGTCATAATCCTTGATGATATATAACAACAGTTTTTGGTGTATATTCATCTCTTTCTGTGTCAATATATATTTGACACTTTTTTTATCATTATATATTTCACACTTTTACCCAAAGAGATAATGGAAACTGATTTTCCATGTAAAGATAATGGATACAAACTCAATATCATGTATGGGATAGTTTTTATCATGAATTTGGAACCTCCTTGAGGTTTATAGAATGAATTTGTCATTTTTTATAAACACACATCCCAATCCCTTCTTTGATGAATCACTAAAAATTTTGAGAATAACCCCACCTGTGGGTAGTTTCGTCATAGGGGAATAGATAAATCTCATTTTCAACTCCATGAAGCTTTCTTCACATTCATCATTCCAAGAAATTTTGAATCCCTTACATGTTAACTTGGTTAAAGGGTTTAAAAATCATGAAAATTTTCTCACAAATCGGCGATAATGTCAAACTAACCCAAGGAAATTATAGATATCAATTGTGAATATTTATACCGACCATCCATCAATTTGTTTTATCTTGGATGGTTCCATAGATAACCCATTGCTTATAATGATATTCCATAAGAGTGATAATTCCTTAGACTAGAACTCACACTTGATGTACATTTCATAAGGCCTCTCCTTTCTCAAGGTCTTTAGCATAGTCCTCGGAATCTCCCCATGCTCCTCCTTGGATTTAGAGTATATTAGAATAGTGTCTATAACGACCCCCACAAATATTTCCATGTAATCTTCAAAGACTCTACTCATCAAGCACATGAATATTTTTGGAGCATTCGTGAGAATTAACGGCATTGCTATGAACTCATAATGCTCATACCTTGTACAAAAAGAGAACTTGGGGATATCTTATTTCACTATTACTTGGTAATATCCCTACCGCAGATCCATCTTGGAGATGTATTGTGCTTCAGATAGCTGATTAAACAAGTCATAAATTCATGTAAATTGATACTTTTTCTTTATTATTATTTTTTGAGCTAATAATAATCAATTCAAAGAAACATTGACCCATACTTATTCTTGATGGAGAGGATTGGTGCACCCCATGGTGAAGCACATGGGTGTATAAACCATTTATCTAGATTCTCTTATAGGTTTTTTTTTCAGTTCCTCAAGTTCTAAAACATCCATTTTAAATGTATTCTTGGATATTGGCAATGCTCAAGGTATATGCTCCATAAAAAAATCAATATTATTTCATAGAGGAAGACCAAAAAATTTCGTTGGGAGACACATTATTGAATTCCCACACAATAAGAATGCCTTTTATGGTGGTTTGCTCCATAGACTAAATCATTTGAGCTAGATATTGTTACTCATAGGGAAATAATATCCATTCTTGAGATGATGGTTCTAAGGAAGATTCTCCCTCATTCTTTCATTTGTATATAATCGTGGATCGAATCACCAAATCGTAATTGATTTCCCTCTCGTGAAAATTTATGTTGGCTCTATATAGGGAAAGCCAATTCATGGTCATTATTTCATAAAACCCCACCAAGGGAAGTATTAAATGGTTCATTAGGATGTTCAATCCACAAATTGTGATAGGGAAGGAGTTATATAAATGAGATAACATAATTTCTCCATTTTTTGTTGTCAATGACATCTTTACTTATATGCTTTTATGGTGTTTGAATAGTTCTACTTATCATTCATGATATAAAGGAACACCTAGAACCAAAATCAAAAGTACATTAGAAATTATTAAATGAATAACTAGAATACCTATCATCACTTCTTTGTCGGGATTCACTTTTGTGGTATTGATCGAATGATCTCTCCCTTTCTACCATAGAGGATGTTGGTTTCCTCCAAAAACCCTTAGATTAGGGAAATGATTCTCAAAGTACCCTAGTTCCTTGCAGTTGTAATAATGAAAAATTTATTGAGGTTTGACTAGATAATTCCTTTCCACTATCACATTGGTGGTTTTCTCCTATTGAAAATCATTGGCTAGATTCCCTTCTCTTCCAAATCTAAATCATTTCCTTGTTATCCTTAAGCAATTTCTATAGTGCATCTTTACATACCAATTGAAGTTGGGGTGTTGTAATTTCTTGACACCATTGGATTTATCCAATAGACTTATAGAATTAATGATCACTTTCTACTTCTTATCCCAATGATACCCTTGATATTCACTGATCTTTATCCCAACATTAAGGGAACATTAGACAATTTCCTCTTAGTTTTCCAAGACATGGATTGTTATGGCTTTTCGAAGGCTAGGATTTATCCACCCAAAGAAGTTATCAACCTTTCATTTGGGGGTAACGAAAAAACTAGAGGACAACCATGAATGTCTTGTGAAATTTACCTCATTAAATCCAACATATTCATCATCCTTTTTGTTGATTGTAATGAAATAACTTTATATCTTATGATGGAGGGTGCATGGAATATATTTATCAAAAAACATTTTCCTCAATTCCTTATACTCCATTAATTCTATCTCATCCACAATATTCACATTCATGATCAATTTCCACCCCTAATCAGCTTCACCATCTATATAAAAAACATCCTAAAGAACCTTCTCTTGTTTATAAAATTGAATAATATAGAAGATCTTCTCAATGAAATTGATCAATTTCTCAATGATTATGGGATTATATGATCCATTGAAAGTAGGAGGCCTTTTTCACATGAAGCTCTTGACTATGGGTTTGTCTCTATTAGGGGAGGCTGGGTGCTCTTGCTGGTCTTGTTTTCACTTCCGATCCTAAGTTAACTGGGATAGTATCTTGAATTTTTTTGATTCCCACTCCTATTGGGTTGTCATCTCATTAGGGAAATCCTCACCCTGCCTATAAAATTGGTTTCTTGCATGAATCTTCTTATTTCCTACCATTGGTTGTAATGAATGGAAAATTATGGATGACTATCTTAAATAGATAAACACCTAAAGGGCAATTCAATTAAATTAAAGGCATAAATTACAAAGTATATTTATCTCCTTAACATATGATTTTTAGGATTCAATCTATGTTATCCATGATTTAGTTCCTAACATTTATTATTATGGTAATTATTTTCCTTAATGATTGCTTTTAATAATATTATGAATTTACCAATTCATGTCCCCAGAGAGTTTCAAACCCGGTTCCTAGTAATGCCCATTGTCATGTACCAAGTTACCTCGAGTCAGGCCCAAAACACCTTATAAGAGTTATTACTCCTAGGTATATCTATTCCAGAACCAAATCCACTTAAAGTATCCGGAAAAGGATTTATTTTCTTGATAAACCACCTACTCTATAAATAAAAAAATTTAGGGATTTCTTTCTTATACTCAGTCTTATTCCTAACGGTTTTCACTAGGGTTTTCTTGTCCTAATCCCAAAAATTACTAAACCTGTATATTGATGCCAAATATAACAATCGTGCTCTTTATATCCTATTTAAATATGAATTATTACATAAAATTGAACAAATTACAACATAGAAGATCAAAATTTCTAGTATATTTGGGTTTTCTGAGAATTATATAACAACTTGAAACATGAAATACAACATCTTTGTTGAAAACTTCTTTGACATGACCAAAAAAACTCCTTCATACATAACACTACATAGGATAACCTGAGGACATACATAAGATAGGGGTGAGTTATAAATCACAATAAGGCAATAAATATGGAATAATAAGAGTATAATAGTAAATTTTAGGAAAAGAATATCAATGATCCATGATGGATCATGATTAATAAATCGTGAAAGTGCGTGCTAATCATAACATGGGAAATGTGGACAAGACTTAAAACACTACATCATAAAAATAATTCAAAGCTAAACCTCAAATTCTTCATGGTGAAAAAATACCCACACATTAATCTGTTACACCCATTTTCCAACAAGATGCATCGAGATACTAAACATTACCCAATTCATTAGAGAGTTATCAGGGTGAACCCTTCACAAACATTTCAATCTGATGCTTATGTGTGCCACATAGATCATATAACATGAATTCATTGAAGATAATAAAATTATTACATGAACTAGTAATTGGGAATTTATACATGTAAGTCCCAAATCAGTAAGGTTATGTTTGTAAATATGAATACACTTGATATTGGATTGGGTATTGTATTCACTACACAATTATTTTGGCATGGTAAATCATGGTGAAATTTAGGAAGCATTAAGAAATCATTTAGAATTTCATAAAATGGGTTGACGATAGATAAAGTGATCTCTAATCATTTACACATGAAATGGATTGTAATAAGGATATGTAAGTACATTCCACGACATAGGTAACTGGTAATAGAAGGCATAATATAATAAATAATCTTGAAGAAAGAGGAGAAAATAAAAGAAACCATAAAAAATTTCAGCATGGTTGTGGGTGTACGTAAAGGTTTGTAGGAAGATTAATTGAGATTTAAAGGGGATATAATATTTTATAAATTAATTGGAATGTATTTGGGATAGGTGAGAATGTATCCCAAATTAATAAAATGGAAATTTGAAAAGGGATATCATAAATCTAGTGCTTGATTGAAAGAGGAGAGAGAGAATTCCTTACGTAATTTTGGCACAGTAACGGCTTAGG
Source organism: Viscum album (assembly GCA_963277665.1). Classification (NCBI taxonomy): domain Eukaryota; kingdom Viridiplantae; phylum Streptophyta; class Magnoliopsida; order Santalales; family Viscaceae; genus Viscum; species Viscum album. The sequence goes on along the minus strand of OY728163.1, from coordinate 72,481,214 downwards.
GAAGGGTCCAAATTAGGGGGGATAAATGATCCATCACACAAATAGAATAAATTGGAAGTAATTTAATGATTTAAAATGAATGTAAATACAATCAATTGAAATTAAAATAACTAATCTCAAAGAAGGTGCTTGAAATCAAAGGTTAGGAGAGAAATATCTTACTTGGATGTGTGGAACAAAAGGCTTATGAGAGGATTATTGGGATGAATTGCGTGCCTTATGAGGACTATATAGAGTATATATCATATTTTGGACAAGAATAACAGATTTTTAGTGAATATAAATGAAATATTTGGTGGGTTTATATAGGAAAGGAGGCGGATTTATTTATTATTTTGGTTTTGGACACTACATGATAAAAGATTAAAAACCACAAACCCACCCATGGTTTTTGCCCATGGTTTCTAGGAAAGGGTATTCGATTAAATTATTTTATAACTCAATTTTCTGAATATATTAAAATATTTCCCTTGATTATGTGGCGGTGAGCCACAATATGAAATAAAAGATTTTAAAATCCCAAAATATATTATAAGTCATTTTGGATTCAAGAAGGATTTATAAAATAAATCAAATAAACATAAAACCATGATATTTTAAATTAAAATCATATAATTTTCAATGTATACCTTTAATTGTATTTATTACATCACTATTATGACATTATGATCTCATAAAGCACACTGTATATTTATACGGTATTTAATTTTTACCGAAAATTTCGAATGGCTCAGAAAATTGTGCCAAATGCACCATAGATAATTTAGTTGTCCTGATATCAAAAAATAATATTTATTTTTATCTAAATAATTTTTAAAATATTCTAATTTTCAATTTTAAAATAAAAATCGATATTTATTGAAAATAACCGGATTTTGAAAAATATCCATTTTAACCATTATAAAATTTATATTTGACATCATAAAATTTATATCATAATTTATACTTGATAAATATTATTCAATATTAATTTTCTATTAAAACGTTATAAATTTCAAAAAATCCATTAATTCATAAATTCATTAATTGAATTCGAATATTATCAAAAAATACAATTTGTGCTTTAAATATCCTTTACAAATTAAAAATAATTGGAAGAAAATATATTCATTATTCTATAAAAAAATAATTTACATAATCTTATTGCTATGTTATTAATACATATCTCTTTATTACACTAGAAATGACCTAAGAGTAAGGTGCATGATGGTGGGGCTTTGATGGGACCGTTTGGTGAACATGGTTAGGGTCATGATCTCAATGAGCTTGAACTTCTCCTGTAAATGGTTTTGCTCATGATTAAGTTATTGGACAAAAAATGGAATCAATTTAGGGAAAAGACTAGAAATTATTTCTCTCTGAAATTTTTTGATAAATGTACTTCATAGGGTATGATCCTACTGGTTGAGGGAATTACTTTCTTTTTCTATGTCAAAAGTATATGTTAAAACCATATATTTATTATAGTAATATGATCAATGTTGAACAACTATATTATCAATGGTAATGATACTTATTGTTCTTTTAAATATAATTGGATATAATAAAACAAAATATGTGCATGTGTTTTCTATATCCATATGGATTTTTTTAAATCAAAAGATAGAGAATATTATTCATAAATGTTTGGGTCGTTATAATGGTAGTAGACCGCTAAGTCATGATGTTTCATTTTTATGAATTTCCACAATCCGAGAATTTTTCTAATGCTTCCTATTATGATTATGATCTTATTATTATATTATGATGACAATTATTATGCTCACCCCGTGTTATATTTATTCATGTTTTTATCCATCCTCTTACTGGGATTTTAGCTCACCACTACAATTGATGTATATCCTCTGGTGATTGCTTGTACTAAAGATAACACAAGGGATAATAAGAATCTAGTGAAGAGGGAATGAAGTAAATATTTATGTTTTTTTTGTAAATGTTTTGTATGGTCTAAATTATCCGAAGACACTAATCATTTGTATCCTAGTTGTGTAATTATTTTAAACTATTTTTCATTAAAAAGATGTCAAAAGATATGTAAGAAAAGTAGGGCCTATATAGGTTTTATCAGAGAACGACTTAGTTAATTTGGGTATTAGGATTAGATAATCTTAGTGAAAACCCGTAGTATGTGACTAAGTATCTGTAAGCACCCAAGAATATTTTTTTATAAAATTTTAAACATAGGTATCCCAAAAGATATTTCTTTAGACTTAATTGGAGAATTGAATAACTTATTTATTTAGAACTTATTGACTTATGTTTTTTTCTAACAATTCCTATTATAGAAAATGGTGGGAACTAAGAGAAATCGAGCAAAACAACCCATGTTTGGGTTAATGAAGGGATTGTCCAAATGAAATCCCCAATTCCATGGGAGGTGGAGTTCAAAATTTCATAGAGATGCTTACCCGACTTTCATAGGTTTTGAACAAAATATGGAATAATGCAGAATGTATTCTTTAACCTAAGTGGGAGAAACTGATATCAAGTGTTTATAAGGAAACAACCATTGACCTTTTGTGGATATTCCAACCCAATAGCCAGGGAAAAGTGGGTAAAATAAATGAAGAAGATATTTTGTATGATTCATTTTTATGATATGGAGAAGGTGACTCTAGCCAATTTCATTTTAGACGGAGAGGATAATCAATGGTTGTATTTGAATATGAACACCTAGATGAACAATAAATTGAAGAGATGGAGTGGGAAAATTTAAGAAAATGTTTCAAAAAAAGTATTCCTCTCAATCTCTTTGTAAAAATATGGAGAGGGAATTCATAGAGATGAAGAGAAAGGAAGGTGAATCTGTCATGAACTATGAAGATAGTTTCACAAGGATTTCAAGGTATACTTCATGTTTTATTAACAAAAATTATAGAAAAAATAATAGATTATTTATTGGATTAAAACAACATCTTCTAATGGCTCTATCATTAATAGAAATGGGTGGATATGAATTAGTTGTTCATTGTTCTCTAAAAGTGGATATAGAGCTTGGAGAAAATTCACATGGATATGGTGACATGAAAATAAATATAGAGTTTAAAACTAGTGGATCTAATGAAAAATGAGGAAAGAAACACCAACCACCCACATGTAAAAAATGTGGGAAGAAGAATCATGGAAACTGTATCAAATGGATGGGGAAATGCTATAAGCGCAGGAGAGAAAGAAACCATGATCGTGAATTTCAAACAGACATAAATAATCCAATTAATATAATGTAGGAATTGAGAGCACCACCCATCACTAAACCTTGTGTCCTCGAGGGTAATAATCATCATCATCTACCAATAAAAATGAACAAGGGAATTCTTATGACTACTAAGTAAGTGGAGCAAGAAAACTAATTAGTACAATATACACTTCCCATTTACTGAATTATGGAAAAAATATTAATTTATTATATTTCTATAAATTTTGATATATCTTGAAATTTTTCTATAACTATTGAATCGAAACCCTGAATCCTCGAAGTGGATGTATCTATAAAAACACCAAGTGGTGTAATCATCGTAACCCAAGTTTTGGACACTTCTATTCTTGGAATATGTGGAAATATTATTCAATAGAATCTCGGGATACTTCCCTTGGATGAATCTGAAGCTATAATAGGAAGGTATTGGATCTCGTCATATAGGGCACATATAAACTATCGAAAAAAGGAACTATCTTTTCATATTCTGACCCATCCCATGCTCCTCTATAAATGAAAGGAAGATCATTAATCCCCTTCACCATTGAGGTTGTTGATTCCTTCAAAATAAGCATAATTTCATCTAATGTTTCAGTCAAAAGAAGGTATCAACCTAGGGGAAATTTAAAATATTAGGAAATACAGTGATGTCACTAGTGGAAAAAAAGTTCAACACATCGGCATTCTTCACATTAGTTCTATAAAACGACATGCAAAGCTTTAAAAATCGATATATCATGTCGGTTATTTTATAACCGACATGATATATCATTCAGGATTCATTTTTACATCGGTTATTTTATAACCGATGTAAAATATATAGCGATTAGCTTTTTTACATCGGTTATTTTATAACCGACGTGAAAATCGAATCTGGCGCTCTTTAACATGTCAGTTATAAAAAACCGATGTTATAAAGCTCCATTTATAACATTGGTTATAAAGTAACTGATGTTACAAATAATTTTCTACGTCGGTTATTTAATAACTAACGTTATAAACATAGAAAAAAATAGTTTATGACTCTTGTTATTAAATAACTGATGTTATAATGCTTTTAAATGATTTATTGTGCCCTGTATTCAATCATTCTGTTTTCTTCGATCGGGTGACCGATGACTCATCTCTCCCTTGAGGAAAACCTTGAGAGGATTGTTAGAATGTGTGCCCTCTAGGAACTTTTTTCAAACACCATTCATGATCTTTATTGTCACCACATCTATCAGTTCGACTCGAAACACTCAAGTAAGCCTCACATGACTCAGTTTCAGTTATTATTTTTCACGATGCCCTAATCTAATTTTTTGAGATGTTAGTTTTTATATCTTTGTTGTTGGTGTCATTCTTAGTTTTGTAGTGTTCATTTATAAGATGCTAAATTATTTTCTAGTGAAAGAAACCATGAATGTGATATCATGCAATTTTTCGATTTTTGTTTGTTTGTGTGTGCGCGCGTACATGGGGTGTTAAAGGGGGTGGGGGCTGTCAAAGTTGGTGGGTGGTGTCCAGGGGTGGTGGGGGGATTTATAGGGGTGGGGGTGTCCAAGGGGTGTCAAAGTGGGTGGGGGTGGTGTCCATGGTGGTACGAGGGTTGTCCAAGGGGGTTGGGTGTATATGGGGGTGTGGGGGATGCCAAAGGGGGTGGGGGTGGTGTCCAGGGGGTACGGGGGCTGTCCAAGGTGGTTGGGGTGTCAAAGGGGGTGGGTTGGTGGTGTACAGGGGGTTGAGGGGGTTGTCCAATGGGGTAGGGGTGTATAGGGGGTGGTGTCTATGGAGTTGATTTGGTTGTCTAAGGGGGTAGGGGTGTCCAGGGGGTGGGAGTTGTCCAGAGGGGTGGGGGATTTCTAGGGGGTGGGGGCTATCCAGAGGGGTGAGGGGCTATGCAGAGGGTTCGGGGGATATCCCGAGGGTTGGGGGTGTCCAGGGTGTCCATGGAGGGGGGGGGGCATTCTAGGGGGGTGTGTGTGTGAGGGGGGGGGGGGTCCAAGGGGGTGGGGGTGTCGAATGGGTTGGGGGTTGTCCAATGGGGTGGGGGGCTGTCCAAGGGGGTGGGGGATATCCAGAGGGTTTGGGGGGCTGTCCAGGGGGTTGTCTCGAGGTTTGGGGGTGTTTAGGGGGGTGCCTAAGGGGGTAGGTGGTTGTGTTCAGGAGGGGTGGGGGTGTCCAAGGGGGTGGGGGTTGTCTAAAGGGGTGGGGGCTATCCAGGGGGGGATTTCCAGAGGGGTGGGGGTTGTCCAATGGGGTGGTGGTGTCCATGGGGTGGGGGTGGTGTCCAAGGGGTGGGGGCTATCCAATGGGGTGGTGTTGTCCAGGGGGTGTCCAAGGGGGTGGGGGTGGGTTCCACGGGGCGGGGGGGGTGGTGTTGTCCAAGGGGGTAAGGGTGTCAGGGGGTGGGGTGGTGTCAAGGGGGTGGCGGATCTCCAGAGGCGTGGGGCTGTCGAGAGGGTTCGGGGGCTGTCCAGAGGGTTTGGGGTGTCTAGGGTGTCCATGGAGGTGGGTGGGGTGGGGGGGGAGTCTAGGTGTGTGTGTGTGGCAGGGGGGTCGATGGGGGTGGGGCGCCAAAGGGTTTGGGGATTTCCAAGGGGGTGGGGCCTATCAAAGGGGGGTGGGGCCTATCTATAGGGTTTGGGGGGGCAATCCAGAGGGTTGGGGGGGTATAGGGTGTGTCCAAGGGGGTATGGGGTGGGGGTGGTGTCCAAGAGGGGTGGTGGTGTCCAAGGGGGTGGGGGGGGGGGGGGGGCTATTTAGAGGGGTTGGGTTATCTAGGGGTTAGGGGTTTCCAAGAGGGGTGGAGGGCTATCTAAGGTGGTGGTGGTGTCCAGGGGTATCCAAGGGGGTGGGGGTGGTGTGCATGGGGTGGGCTGTCCAAGGGGGCGGTGGGGTCCAAGGAGAGTATAAGGGGTGGGGGGTGGTGTACAAGTGGGCGGGGGTGGTGTCCAAGGGGGTGGGGGTGTTGTCCAAGGGGGTAGTGGGGTTCAGGAGGATTCCAAGGGGATGGGGGAGGTGTCCAAGGGGGTGGGTGGTGTCTAAGGGGGTGGGGGTGTTGTCCAAGGGGGTAGGGGTTTCGAGGGGATGGGGGTGTTGTCCAAGGGGGTAGGGGTGTCTAGGGGGTGGGGATGGTGTCCAAGGGGGTGGGGGTGGTGTCCAGGGGGTGGGGGCTGTCTAGAGGGGTGGGGGCTATCCAGAGTGTTTGGGTGGCTTTCCAGAGGGTTAGGGGTGTCCAGGGTGTCCATGGAGGTGTGGGGGGGGGGGGCAGTATAGGTGTGTGTGGGGGATCCATGGGGGTGGGGGGCTTTCTAGAGGGTTTGGGGGGTTGTCTGGTGGGGGTGTCTAGAGGGTTGGGGGTGTCTAGGGGGTTTCCAAGGGGGTTAGGGGTTGGGGGTGTCCAGGAGGGGTGGGGGTGTCCTGGGGGGTGGGGGCTTTCTATTGGGTGGGGGTTCTCTAGAGGGTTATGGGGTTGTCCAAGGGGGTGGTGGTGTCCAGGGGGTGTCCACGAGGGTGGGGGTTTTCCATGGGGGTGGTGGTGTCCAAGGGGGTGGGGGTGGTCTCCAAGGGGGTGGGGGTGCATTCCAAGGGGGTGGGAGTGTTGACCTAGGGTGTAGGGGTGTCCAGGAAGTTGGGGGTGGTGTACAAGGGGGTAGGGATGGTGTCCAGGGGGTGGGGGTTGTCCAGAGCTTTCAAATCGTTGGGATCTGTGTAATTTTCAGTAGTGAATATGTACATATTTTAATATTTATACTTCATATTTCTTTTTAACAGAAGGGTGAATTTGGTATCCAATTTCACCAGGATGTATTCTTTGTGAACATTAAGTTGAAATGATCTAAGATTAATTTAAAACTGTTATATCTAACTATATTTTCTCTTTGAAATAATTTTCAAGGATATTTTTTTAAATACGCTTAGATTTTTTTTATATTCCAAAATTATTTTACAATCAAATTATGATATTTTTCATATAAACATATATTTGTATTATATTAAAAAGATGTATAATTTTCATATTTGTTATAGGTAATAATGAGTCGAAGTTTGATTAAGGCACATCGAATGAGTAATGAATATGAAGAAGGTGTTGATGCCTTTTTCGAATTTGCTAAACAAAATTTTCCAAGATGTTACATTTTTTTCTGTCCATGCCTGAAATGTTTGGATATGAAGAAGTTGAAAAGTATAGAGATAAAAGATCATCTGATTTTTCATGGTTTTAGTCCTAGTTATAGTCCATTGATTTGGCATTGTGAAACTGGACGAAATGTTTGATCTATTTATAATGATGATTCACAAGATGGTAACTCTGATGTAATTGAAGAAATGATTCACTATATTGCAGCAGAACAAATTTAGATAGAACCAATAGTTTCACATCTATATGGTGATATTGAAAAACCATTGTATCCTGGTTGTACGGATTTTACTGTTTTTTCGGCAGTGTTAAGATTGATTAACCTGAAGGCAAAACATGGATGGAGTGACATGAGTTTTACAGAGTTGCTACAATTGATGAAAGAAATTCTTCCAAAGGATAATTATCTTCCAGATTCACATTATAAGGCCAATAAAATATTATACCCAATGGGATTGGGATACAGGAAAATTCATTCCTGTCCAAATGACTATTTGATAAATAGGAAGAAATATGAATTTATGTCAGAGTGTCCTAAATGTGGGACATCACTGTATATGTTGAAACAAAAATCCCAGAATGATGTAGAGATTACAAATATCCCTTCCAAGGTATTTTTGTATCTTCATATAATTCATAATTTGAAATGTTTATTTTCTAATTCAAAAGATGTAAAAAGGTTAAGATGGCATGTTGATGAGCGGATATGTGATGGTAAAATATGTCATCCAGCTGATTGTCAACAATGGAAGACAATTAATGAGCAGTATCCTACATTTGGAAATGAAATTAGAAATATCAGAATAGGGTTGTGCACAGATGGAATGAATCCATACCAAAACCTTAGTAGCGCACATAGTTCATGGCCTGTTTTATTTTTAATTTACAACCTCTATCCCAAAGTTAGTATGAAGCAAACATATGTCATGTTCTGTATAATGATCTTTGGTAAAAAGAAAGCCGACAATGATATTGATGTTTTCTTATCACCATTGATTGATGATTTGAAACTTTTATGCAAGGATGGTATTATGGTGTATGATTCTTTTAAAATGGAATATTTTCAACTGCATGCAGTGCTTCTGTTCACTGTAAATGACATCCCAACATATGGAAATTTGTCTGGATACATTTTTAAAGGGCGTAAATCATATCTAATTTGTGAACAATAGACTTCATATTGTCAATTACTTCATGGGAGGAAAACAGTGTACATGGGTCATCAAATGTTTTTGCTTATGGATCACTCTTATAGAAGACTAAAAAAGGCATTCAATGGCTCACAATAATTTTATATTTCTCCAAAAACATTATCCCCAGATCTGTATTTTAAGAGGCTATAAAACCATGATTTGACATTGGGAAAGACACAAAAATCTGGTGATAATAGACATATTTTGAAGAAAAGGTCAATATTTTTTGAGCTACCATATTGGAGATATCATGAAGTTAAACATAATATTGATGTCATACATGTGGAGAATAATATCTGTGACAGTTTGATTGGAACATTGTTAGATATTAATGGAAATACAGAAGATGGGTTGAATGCAAGATTAGACTTACTATCAATGTGAATATGTTTAGAGTTAGCTCCAACTCCTAATGGAAGATGAAAATTTATTCCCACAACTTTTCATACATTATCCAAGAGGGAGAAAATTATCTTTTTTCAGTGACTAAATGATATGAAAGTGCCTCAAGTTTATTCTTCAAATGTAATTTTTTTATCATATTGAAGGACTTGATGTTGATAGGTATGAAATCACATGATTGTCACGTCATGATTCAAAAACATCTACCAGTTGCATTGCGTGGAATATTTCCCATCCATTTCCGAAAGAGTATAATGAAGTTCTGTTATTTTTTCAATTCAATTTGTAAAAAGGTAATTGATGTGAATTCATTGAACATTTTGGAGAAGGATGTAATTTGTATACTTTTTCAATTGGATATGTATTTTACTCCATCTTTTTTTGATATAATGGTGCATTTAATGATTCATCTGGTTCGACAAATAATGCATTTTGGACCTTTATATCTTCATTTGATGTAACCTTTTGAAAGGTATATGAAAATATTGAATGGGTATGTTAAGAATCCATATCGACCTCAAGCCTCCATTTTTTAAATGTATATTTTTTAGGAGGTTGTAGAGTTTTGTACGAGCTACATGGATGCGGTAAAGCACATTGGTTTGCCTCCATCTCTCATTCAACGATTTAATAATGATTGAAAGGGGATTTGGGGATTGAAAGTCAAATCGTTGTCAGCTGAACAGATGAGGAAGTTATAATTATACATCTTGAATAACATAGATGATGCCCAACAGTATATCACAATTCATATTAATGAGTTGAAACAAAGTCATCCAAAGAAGAATGAAATGTGGATTTTGAATGAGCACAACAAAACATTTTTTTTCATGGTTTAAGAAGATCTTTCATGGTAGATCAGATGTATCAGAGACATTAAAATAGGTAGTGGCTGGTCCATGTTTAAATGTGATAACATCGTCCGGTTATGACATTAAGGGAAATAAATTTTATACAAAAGATCAGTACAACAAAAGTGCAGTTCAGAATAGTGGTGTATTGGTGTTTTTAGAAGCAATGCATTTTATGAGTGCTAAAGACAAGAACCCAATTTTTTGCATCAAGTGCATATTATGGAGTGATTGAAGAAATATGGGAGGTTGATTAACTTAAAATTAATGTTCCTATTTTTAACTGTAAATGGTTTATTGGTAACAAATGTTTCAGACATGATTAATTTGGAATAACAGTTGTTAATCTGAATAGATTGAAAGACACAACTGATTCTTTTATAATGGAAACACATGAAAACAAATTTTCTATGTAGTAGATCAATCAGATATGTAGTGGGATGTTGTTTTACAAGGGAAAAGAATATGTTGGCGAGGATCAATATGATGAAGATGCTGATTAATGTCAGATCCCTACTTCTATATAATGATTAACAGAACATAATTATGAGAATGTTGAAGACATGGTTTGTGCCATAAAGAATGAACACGACGAAGGAATTTGGGAAAACAATCCATTTGTACATTCCTAAAATTACAGGTAACATTTATTATTTCTTTTTTACATTTATTATTTTCATAAAATGTTAGATATTGTACGTTTTTTCTTTATTAAAACACGTAATAAAAAAATAAGTTTAAGTTTTTGTTTGTTTTAATTTTGTTTAGTTTTCATTATAATGGTCACCATTACATAAATTATATATCTATTATTTGTTCAATGACAATTACTTTACCAGGTTTACCATGTTTACCAGGTTTACCATATTTATCATCTTTACAATCATTACCATCTTTACCATTGTTTAACATGCTTACCATATTAACCATGTTAACTATTATGTAACTTAGTATAATTTTCTATTTTATGTTTACATTAGTATTGTAATATTTGGATTTGAATATTTGTGAACTAATTATTGTTTTTTTGATTTGAAGGATAATGAAAGATCAATTAGTTGATCAACCACATGATATGAGCATATTGGTCATACCCTTGGGGAGGAAAATTCAAATTCTCTTCTTGATGTTCCCCAATCTTCCTCATGTGTTCCCATTACGACAAAGAGTTCAAGATTTGGTAAACACGGGTGCATACGTTTTCCAAAATTATCACTTGCCTATACCCAACATCAGAGGATACTCATTGAGAATGATGAGGATGGTATTACTAGAGGTCCAAATGCAAAATATTTCTAGAGTTCTGTATCAACTCAGGGTAAGAGTAATGTAAGAATTTTGTATGATGATTGGAGAAGTGTGGACAAAGCGACAAACTCTCAGTTGTGGGAGATAATTTTGGAAAGATATTTTGATATTGTTTACATATTCATTAAATATTTCTAGTATATATAATATGTTTAACCTCTTCTTTATCAGATGAAATTTGATATTCCTGACATTGGAGGAGTCTGTAAGAAATGTTTATCGATGGATTCCAGGAGATGGATGGATTTCAAATCAACCCTCTCATCTTACTTCATTTTTGGTCATAGGATTCATGACAATCCCTGTCATAAATATCCTTTCATAGATGAAGACACATGGAGACAGTTTTTTGAAAGTATAAGAAAAGATTCATTTTTGGTAAGGGAAATGTAAAATTGTATAATCTTTCTTATATAAATGATCTTATTAATGTTTTTTAATGATTTCTTATTCCGAATTTACAGCAAACAAGGAAATATCATTATGAGATCCAATATAAAAATGTATACCCTCATAGTTTATCTATGGGAGGGTTTACATTATTGGAAGAACAAATGATGGCAGAAAAATTTAAAAAACTAAGTGTTGAGTCTTCTACCTCTGGAGAGGTGGCCCCTCCACCCCTCCATCTAGACATGAAATATGGAAGAGGGGTCAGATGGGAAAAGGGAAATATGTTTTGTATGATTCGAGAATCATAGATGAGAGGATTAAAAGATGTCTATTTTATTTATTTATGTTATTTATATTTCTCATATAATTTCAATCATTATAGAAATGTTCAATTAATTAATACAGGATTCTCTTCAATAGCAGAGCTCAAATGGGGTATTTACAGCTTCTGGGAGGCAAGATATTTTTTTCTACAACATTGGGATAGCCCCAACATCCTGGTCGTGTATGAGGATATCTGATAGGTGTATCGGTAAGAAAAGTGTTTCCACGTTATTCAACTTCTTTCGTTGAGGGTGTTTATAAAATAATAGATTCCTTGGAGGCTGAATTTAATAATATTAATGCGATGATGGAGGAAAATATTATAGAGTCGGTATAGTCTATATTTGTAGACATGAAAAGACAATATTATACTACAGCTCCCACTCCTCCAGCTCCCCCTGCAGACACCATTATTTATCCTCCACCTCCTCTAGTAGCTCCAACTCCCCCACCTCATCCGGCAGACCCCATTTTTTATCCTACTGAACTTCCACAACTTCCTACTTATTGCGAGTTGTATGTTGATGATCCTCAACATCATATAGATGCATATGGGATGGTATATTGTATAGGAGATACAGTTCATCATCAAAAATTAGAGGAATAGAATCATAGGGTCACTGTACAAGATATTATAGATAGAATAGGTTGAGTACCATTGCCAACAGATGAGGTGATGACAGTTGGACATAGTATCAGTCATTTGTTAATTTGTCCATCACGACCTCTGCGACTCATTACCATAGAGGTATATATGTTATGTCTTCTATATTATTTTTTTATTAACGTTTTTTTATCATTTGAAAATAATATATTTTTCAATTTATTTTTACAGGAATACATCAAAGGTAAATAAATAATGTATAGACAACAAAAAAGACAAATGGATATGACATTAGATACACATTATAGTAGTCTTAGTATATTGTCTAGATACTCAAATTTTTTGACGGATCATTATGAGTTTCCAATGGAAGCTCATGTTTGTGGATGTGAAATAACAATGTTGATTGTAAAAACTGATATCATGGAGCTTGTTACTGGAGATAAGTTGGGCATCAACGTGGTGAAATTTTTTTCCATGTAAGTATTTACACCTTTCCCTTACATTATATTTATTAAAAATGTATACTTATGCCTATTTTTTATTAGGTATCCTTATAAAATTTAGGAGAGGAATGAGCGGACAGATGTATATGGATTCATGGACCCACATTTGATTTCCCACGAAATACGTGCATTTGATGAGGAAACAAGAATGATTTATATTGTTGAAAGATTTGAACAGAATATAGTAACATAATTTTGGATGATGAATTTTTGTCAGAGTTATGAAACACATCTCTGGAAAAGAGTTCATTATCTTTTTACATAAAAAACCACTAACCTTAAATTTTATTTTATCAGTTATCATTGGATGTTAGGTGATTTTTCCCAATAGAGAAACCACATAATTGGGTATGCTCTATCTGTGGTGATGTGCGGGAAAGTATTAAGAGAATCATGGAAAATTATGTTTCAATTTCTCAATAGTTTTATATATTATAAGGAATTATAAATCTATCCCATTCTTATTATTTTCTAACATGGGATGGGTCTACTTTTGAAAAAACTCAATGCAAAGGAGTGTTAAGATAAAATATGTAAATGTAAAGGTAAATATCCATATATAATTTGTACTTTTTGATTTATTACTTAAAAATAATATATTTAATTTACACTCATTCAAATATAATTTTCATAATCAACAAGGTGTCATCTAATATGGATATTATATGTTAAGATTTATGTATGAAATAATTACAACTGGAATAGTTGTGAACCTTGACTTGGTAAGATTTCCTTTTAAAATTTTCCATAATATTTCCTTTAATTTATTCATTATACATGTTAACTACTATCCTTTTAATTTTTATCTATTTGATGACCCTCAGCCCTATAGTTCTCAAGACGTCAAACACTTACAAGTGTAATGGTCAAATTATTTTATAGGTTTGATTGAATTTTAGATTTTTGTAGTGTAAAATGTAATTTTGAATATTGTCATTGTTATTGTGTATTTGGTAGTCATTTATGTTGGATTTAGTGTTTTTTAAGTTGTCATTTTTTGTTTTGAATTTTATATGTTTGCATGTTTAATTTTTCTCTACTTCTTGTTTTGGACTACTTTTGATGGTTTTTCTGGTATGGATTCTGGCATGGGAGGTTCCAATGGTTTGGGAGTGTACAATGGGGTGGGGGTATCCAGGGGTGTGGGAGGGTTGTCCGGTGGGGTGGGGGTGTCTTGGGTTTCCATGAGAGTGGGGGAGGTCCAAAGGGTGGGAGAATTTCCAGGATGGTGGGAGGGCTGTCCAGGGGAGTGGGGGCTGTCCAACGGGGTCCAGGGTTGTGGGGGTGTCTTGTGGGGTGAGGGGTTTTCCAGGGGTGTTGGAGGGTTGTCTAGTAGGGTGGGGGTGTCTAGAGTGTCCATGGATATGGGGGAAATCTAGGGGTGGGAGGGTTTCTAAGAGGGAGGGAGGGCTGTCCAGGGGAGTGTGGGCTCTACAGGGGGTGTCCAGGGGTGTCCTATGGGGTGAGGAGGTTGTCCATGGGTGTTGGAGTGTTGTCTAGGGTGTGGGGGTGTCCAGGAGGGTGGGGGTTGTCCAAGGGGTGTGGGGGGATTTCCAGGGGCTGGGGGAAGTCCAGGGGTGTGGGGGTGTCCAGGGGTGTGGTGGGGGTTGTCCAGTGGGGTGGGGGTGGGAGGGTGTCCAGGAGGGTGTCCAGTGGGGTGGGGGGTTTAGGCGTGTGGGAGGGCTGTTTAGGGGTGTGTGAGTGTTGTCCAGGGGGTGGGGGTGTATAAGAGGGTGGGGGTTCTTGGGGGTGTCATAGGGCTATCTAGGGGTATGGGAGTGTTGTCCAGGGGTGGGGGGGTCCAGGAGGGTGGGGGTTGTCCCGGGGGTGGGGCTGTCTAGGGTGTGGGGGGAAGTCCAGGGGTGTGAGGGTGTCCAGGGGTGTTGTGGGGGCTGTCCAGTGGGGGGGGGGGGGGGGGTTCTGGTATGGTTTTGGTCTGTTGGGGGGGTTCTAGTATGTTTTGGCATATTTTTGGTTTTGGTCTAGGGGTGTCTAGTGTGGTGGGGGATGTCCAGGGGTGTGGTGGGGGATGTCCAGGGGGGTCTAGTGGTGTGTGGGAGGGTGTACATGAGGGGGGTAGCGTTTCCAGGAGGTTGGGAGGGATGTCCAGTGGAGTGGGGGGTTGTCCAGGGGGTGTCTAGGGGGTGTGGGGGGTGTCTTGTTTGGTGAGGGAGGTTTCCATGGGGGTGTGGGAGTGTTTCTAGTGGGGTGGGGGTGTCCAGGGTGTTCATGGGGGTGGGGGCAGTCCAGGGGGTGGGAGGGTGTCCAAGAGGGTGGGAGTGCTGTCCAAGTGAGTGGGGGGATGTCCAGGGGTTTGGGGGGATGTCCAGGGGTGTGGGGGGTGTACATGGCATCCATGTGGGTGGGAGAGTACTGTTGGGTGAGGGGGGTTTCTAGTTGTGTGTGGGAGGGCTGCCCAGTGGGGTGGGGGTGACCTGGGTGTCCTTGGGGGTGGGGGCGGTCCAGGGTGGTGGGAGGGTGTCCAGGAGGGTGGGAGGGTTGTCCAGGCAAGTGGGGGGATGTACAGGGGGTGTCTAGGGGTGTAGGGGTGTCCAGTGGGGTGGGTGGGGTTCTAGGGGTGTGGGAGGGCTGCCAATGGGGTGTGGGAGTGTTTTCCAAAGGGTGGGGGTGTCCAGGAGGGGGGGGGGTTTCTAGGGCTGTGGGAAGGATGTCCAGAGGTGTGGGAGTGTTTTCCAAGGGGTGGGGGTGTCTAGGAGGGTGGGGGAGTTGTCCAATGGTGTGGGGTGTCCAGGGGTGGGGGTCATCTAGGGGTGTGGGGGTGTCCAGGGGTTTGGTGGGGCTGTCTAGTGGGGTAGGGGGTTATGGTCTGTTTTTGGTCGGGTTTTGGTCTGTTTATGGTCTGGGGGTGTTCAGTGTGGTGGGGGATGTCTAGTGGGGTGGGGGTGGGAGGTTTTCTAGGAGGGTGGGAGGGTATCCAGGTGATTGGGGGGTGTCCATGGGGTGTCCAGGGGTGTGGGTGTGTCTAGTGGGGTGGGGGGGGAATAGGGTTTGGGAGGGTTGCCCAGGGGCGTGGGAGTGTTGTCTAGGGGGTGGGGGTGTCCAAGAGGGTGGGGGTTTCTATGGGCGTGAGAGTGCTATCTAGGGGTGTGGGAGTGTTTTCCATGGGGTGGGGGTGTCCAGGAGGGTGGGGGTTGTACAAGGATGTGCAAGGCTGTCTTGTGGGTGGGGGTAGTCCAGGGCTATGGGGTTGTCCAGGGGTGTGGTGGGGGATGTCCAGTTGGGTGTGTGTGTGTGTGGGGGGGGGGAGTTATGGTCTAATTTTGTTCAAGTTTTGTTCTGGGGCTGTTCAGTGGGGTGGGGGTGTCCAGTGGTGTTGTGGGGGTTGTCCAATGGGGTGGGGGGTTCTGGTCTATTTTTTTGTCATTTTTTGGTCTGTTTTTGGTATGTTTTTTTCTCTATTTCAGGTCTTTTGGCAGGGCATAGCAGTGGTTGGTCTGTTTTATTAAAAAAACTTTATTTTACGTCAGTTATTTTATAACCGATGTAAAAAATTCATTTTTATTGGTTTTAACATCGGTTATTTGAAAACCGATGTAATAAATGCATGGGAAATGGTTTTTACATCTGTTATTTCATAACTAACGTAATAGATTGAAATGACTAGTTTTTTATGTCAGTTATAAAATAACTAACGTGGGAAACCGCTTGGAAGACAGGTTTATAACGTCAGTTATGAAAATAACAGATGTGATAAATGCTTCAGAGGAGTGATTTATGACATCGGTTATATAACAAGTGATGTGAAAGAGTATATAACACATCAGTTATTAAATAACAGACGTAATAATCCATGACTCTCAAGAGTTTTCCTCATCAGTTTTTTATCAACCGATATGAAAAAGGCTTAGGATTTTTGTTTTCTACGTCGATTTTAAAAGAACCGACGTAAAAACAGTGTTTATAACATCTCCTGTAATAACATCGTCTAAAATCGGATGTAATAAATAAAAAATAACCACTTTAAAAAATGTTTTCTGCACTAGTGTGTATTTCTCAAAGAGTTACCCAGACTTCCCCAGATCGTGAGGTAGAGTTCTAAATAGAACTCATGCCGAGAGCTACTCCTGTCTCAAAATGTCACTATAGGATGACCCCTATTGAAATAGAGGAGTTAAAGAAGTAGCTAAAAGGGAACTTGGACAAAGGGTTCATACACCCTAACACATCACCATGTATTGAGTCAAAACTCTTTTTAAAGAAGAAGGATGGATCAATACAGTTTTGAATCAATTATGAGGAAGTCAAAAAGATCACTATAAATAAAAAGTATCCTCTTCAAAGGATTGATGACTTTTTTTATTAGTTATGGGAAGATTAGTACTTATCAAAGGGGGATTTTCATTCTAGATATCATTACCTAACAGTGACTAAGGAGGATATTCTGAAGACTTCCTTCCATAAAAGGTATGGGCACTATGAGTTTCTCATGATTCGCTTGAGACTTACTAATTCGCATGAAATATTCTTAGATTTAATGAGTAGAGTCTTTATACATTACCTAGGAAAATATGTGGTAGTGTTTATCAGTGAAATTATCATCCTCTCCAAGATAAAGGTGGAATATGAAGAAAATTGATGTCTTGTGTTGGCGACATTGAGGAAGAAGAAGTTGTATGCCAATTTCACCAAGTGTGATTTTTTCATAAAATAAGTCACATTCTTGGGACATGTGATCACAAGAGAGGGAATAGTTTTGGATCCTTCAAAAACAATGGTTATTGAAGAATGGACCAAACCCTCTAGTGTCCTAGAAATTCATAGTTAGCATAGCTTAGTAGGGTACTAATGACTTTTTGTGAGAAGCTTTTCCTAATTTTAAATCCCACTTACTAAGCTAAAAATGAAATGGTTAAAGTATGTCTAGATGGAAGAATGTGAGGAAGATTCATAGAGCTTTAGTTAAAGTAGATAACTGAACCTCTACTCACATTACTGAAATGTGGATATTTTTCGTGATCTACAGTAATGATTCAACGAATTGATTGGGTTGTGTAATAATGAAAAATGATAAATTAATAGCCTATTCCTCATGACAGTTGAAGATCCATGAGAAAAAATATCCAACGCATGATATAGAGTTAGCAGCTGTGATTTTTGGCTTCAAAATATGGTGGAACTACATCTTTGGAAACAAGTGTGATATATATAATTATAACAAGACCCTAAAGTATACATTCACACAAATAGAGATAAATTTGTCAAAGGAGATGGTTATAGATAATCAAATACTATGATTGATCTATTTTTTGTCTTCTGGGTAAATTGAAAAAGGTAACAGATGCAATCAGAAGAAAAACACCTGCTACTCTATTCATGTTATAGAGAGAGGAATACCCTATCTTATTGTACTTTAAAAGGATGGATTTGGAAATCATAATGGCAGGGAATACATCCTACCTTTCCCAAATGATTTCCCAAACATCTATCCAAGAGTAGATTAAGAGGAACAAAGAGATGAACCATAGTTACAAAAGGAGATGAATGTAGTAGAGGAACGAAACAATATTTTAATATCAATGATGATGGTGTGATTCGTTTTTGATTAATCCATTGTGTGGCTTTATCACCTGAGATAAATATTTTTCTACATGATAATTCCCATAGATCATCTTTCTCTATTCATCCTAGAAGTACCATGATGTACCATGACCCCCGAGAACACTTATATTGGGAAAACATGAAGAAGGGGATTCCTAATTACATATCAAGGTTCTTGATATATAATCAAGATAAATTAGAGTGATAAAAGTCCAAAGGGTTTATGCATCCATTTCCTATACCCATATGTAAATGGTATATTTTCACCATGTACTTCGTCATTAGTCTCCCAATGAAATCCAAAGGTAATAATGCAATATGGGTTGTGGTGGAATGAATCACCAATACTTCACACTTTATTTAAATATGGGAATATGTATCAATTGATCAAATTTCCAATACATTTGTGAAAGATGTTGTGAAACTGCATGGGGTGCAATAGTAAATCATCTCATATCATGATCCAAGGTTCAAATCTAAATTATGGAGAAGTATCTAACATGTCGTATATAATGAATTGAACTTCAACATGCCTAATCACCCCTAAACTGATAAAAATATTAATGGAATATTCAGATGCTCGAATTTATGCTAATATCTTGCTCAATGGAATTGAAAGTTGTATAGGATTAGAATCTTCCATTGGTTGAGTTTTCATCAAACAATACCGTTCAGTTGATTATTCAGATGGCTCTATATAAATCTTTGTATGGAAATTTATGTAGAACTCCAACATATTGGGATGAAGTGGGTGATAAAAAGTTACTTGGAACTGATATTATGCAAGAAATGAATGATAAGGTTTAAGCCATATAGAAACATATGAAAGCTTCTGTAAGATAGAAAAAGAGATATACAGACAACCGTCAAAGGGAATTGGAGTTTGAAATTGGAGATAAAGTCTTCCTTCATATATCACCATGGAAGAAATTAATGCATTTTGGATGGAAAGGGATGATAATCCTAAGGTACATTAGCCCCTTTTAGATCATTTATCTCATAGGATCGGGGGAATATCGACTTGTACTTCAACCATGTATGGATCAAATTCATGATTTGTTGCATGTATCTCCCCTGAGGAAGAAAATATTAATTCTCTCACATGTTCTAAACTCAGAGGTGGTACTTCTTAAGGATGATCTATCATATGAGGAGGATCTAATAATGATTATACACTAGAGAGATAAGGTTATACTAAACAATACAATCAATCATGCTAATGAATTGTGGAGGAACCATATGTATGAAGATGCGACTTGGGAACCGGAGGAGGTGATGAAGGAGAAGTGCCCTAAACTGTTTATGTAAAATGAAATTTTGAGGGTGAAATTTCTAATAGGAGAGGAAGAATGTAGTGACACAAACATTTATCAATATAACTTCACCCTTCTTATAATAATTTCATATATCATAAATCACATAGATAACACAATACATAAATTATAAAGGAGGAAGGATTGAAATAAGAGGTATTTCTAGAAATCAAGGAACCTATACTGTTGGAGTTGTAACATGACCTTTGGAATAGTAACATTTACATTAAGAATAGTAAATTATCCAATAGATTATTAAATTAACCTTTAAATATACAAATGAAATTTTTTGTATCTTATGAATGAAAATATGAAATATTTGTTTCAGGGCCTATGTAAATGAATTTTTTTAAACTGATAAATTAAGTGTTGGTTTTTTGTAATCATGAATATTTAAATAAAATTTCATAACTAATTTAATAATTCAAAAGATCATAAATTATCATTAAAAATATTCTTTAATTAATATTATTTTTTCTTATAATTGTATGATAATTTTATGATACATAGATTAACTTTTTAAAGAGTAAGAATGTCAATTTTAATTATAAAATGTGCATTTTTGAGTAAATAATGACTTTAATTAAAAAAAATTATCATATTTAGACAAATATTTTCATTAAATGGAGTTCATTTTTTAATTCTACACATCAAAAAATGGTCAGGTTTAATTATTTGGATCTTTTCTTAAATACTTGAATTTTTGGTTAATAGTAAAATATGATAATTTACAATATATATACATTATAAGTTAAATTCACTATTAGTTTATTCATGGATGATGTAAGTATCATAATCTATAATTATCCTTACCCATTTAAATTATTTATGCATGGAATAATCTATAATGCTTGTCTTGTGTAAAAATAGTAAACTATTGAATAAAATAAATAGAAAGCACACCAATCCTCCATTATAAATACCATAACTCGCTACCTCTTTTCCTTACACCACTCAAACTTTTATCCTTGTATAGATTGTTATCATTAATCTTTCCAATCCCCTCCCATACGTATTTGATTCCATTTTCTCAGTAAAACACAAGAACCATTTCCCTAAGGAGGATCTCAATGAGGAGTGATTTTAGAGGTAAAACCTCTTCCTTTTTTTTGTTAATTTCTTTAAATTTATTTTTCATTTCTTTTTATCTCCTCACCTATTATATTAAAAAGTTCATGATAACTACTGTATATTTTATATAATTTAATTATATCATGATAATTTGATATCTGTCATTAGACTCTTTTATCTCTCTCTATTTTATTCTACAAATGAAATCATTGCCTGTGATGTGTTAATTTACTAACAACATGGATTATGCATTTTAATTTTACTTTAACTCCTTAAACTATATTCATAGAACCAATACAATTGTTTTAAAATACTATAGCATATTTTTTATAACCCTTTTAATATTTTGTAACTAAAATTGTTACATAATACTAAATGATAAAACAAATCGAGTTTGTTGTGATCCAAAACCACCAAATTTAACCAGAACGATTATTATTAACTATTTATCAAATTATTCATCCATATTCCATATAAAAATGATATATAAGACCAATTTAACCTCATGAATATCATTAATAACATATAAATTAAATTCTGGACAATTATCCTCACTTTACATGATCATCCATACATGTATACAAACCAACCGTTCATGAAAAACAAGAAAATGAACACACCCAAACAATGAAATCAAACTTTATAAATCATAAAAAAGAGAAATATGATATATATATATATATAGTATCTGCCTTAATGATAAAGACGATCGATGTTGCATTATGAGTTCATGCTCGGGTCGGTTCTCCATTCGGAGCTATAAGTAGTGTAAGAGCATGGAGGTCATCCCTGGGAATGGGTCTGAGAGAATCTTGTGTAAGGAGACCCCACCCAAAATGAACATTCTGGTCTGGAATGTCCGAAACAGAGCCCTCCCAATAGAGGAAAACGTCCAAAGCAGGGTAATATCCCTGGCATCCCGCAGCTTCTGTTACAGTACACCGAAAAGCGAATCAACTACTCATCTCTTTATCCAGAGTGACTGGGAGGTGGCTGTTTGGAATATGTTCACTCCTCGGGTTTGCGCCAGTTTCGAGCATCTCTGCTTTCAGGATCTCCTCTCCTTGTGGTTTACTGGAAGGCCTATCAACAACTCATAAGGAAAGGTACGTGCATGCATACTTGATGCAATGTGATGGGTCATTTGGGAGGCCAGGAAAAAGGAATGCTAGGGTTCCCAGAGTTCGATCTCTCCGCTCTAGTTAAGAATTAGGGTGTTGGTTTATAAGCTAGTCTTCCTTTTGAGAATTGATTAGTGCTCAAATACGGGGTGCAATAACCTAGGTATACCTTGTGGTCCAGAGCGTTTTAGAGGGCGATGGGTTAGATGGAAACCTCTTTTTAGCGGTCTCAAATTAAATGTGGATGGGTCCTGCATGCATGGCATGATGCGAGGCGGTGGGGTTTTACGTGATTCAGGAGGCTCAGTTCATCTTTCCTTTAGTGCCACCTTTGGGATATGCAATTCATTGGGGGAGGAGGCTTGGACCCTCCTTATGGGGATGCAGGTATGCAGGAGAAGTGGATTACAAGTGTCGGAGGTTGAGATAGATTCAAAAGTATCAGTTAATCATATTCGGGGTGGGATAGATGTACCTTGGGAGCTGACTTATATCATGAGGAGGTGTAGAATGGAAACCAACCATGGACGGATCATGCAACAGATCTAGATGGAGGGAAATTTTTTGCAGATGCGTTATCAATGATTGGATGTCCCGAGGAAGAGCCCGTTATTTTTAGAAGTATGGGCTCTATGCCTCTTGAGTGCAGGTCTTTTGTGATGAGGGATGCATTAGGGCTACACTACTTTTGGCCTCCCTAAATGATGGGGTTGTATGTTTCTTTGTAAGTGTCTTTGGACTCGACATTTTTCCACTTATAAAAAAAAGTAATATTACTACTACTAGGATATTAAAGAGAATACAACGTTCAGACATAAGGTAAGGGGATTCTCGAACCCAACTCCCTTGCTTAGGTTTTTCTATATTTCCCTCCATTTTTAGTATGGATATTACTTTATTTTTATATAAATATATTTTTCTATTCCTAAATTTAATTTCATGTATATAAATTTTTCCAATACTAATTTATGATGAATTAAAAGATTTTTCCAAAAGAACTCTTCCTTCAAAAAAAATCTTTTACTTACCATGATATTTTTTATTATTTAATCAATATTAGTACCAAGCATCTTATTCCATTTTCATCTTAGAAAATACAATATTTATGAATGTATTCTTTCTTAAATGAATCCCATTACTTTCCATGGTTTATTTTATGTCTAATATTGATATACATTCAATGCGGCATGCATGATAATGTAAATGTTATGATGTGGTTGGTTCACCCATAATTATATACAACAAGAAAATGCTATGATGTGATGGGTGAACTCAAGATTATATAGTTCTACAATGAATTTGGAATGTTATTTATTCATTTTAGTTGACCACTAAGACATTATGTTTCATTATTATGCATTTACACATTCCATGAATTCGTTTTAATTCTTTCTCTCATGATTATGATCCTATGCATATTTTATGATGATAATGATTATATTCACCACATGTTATATTGATTCATGTTCATTACTTTCCTATAATTGGGCTTTTAGATCATCCCATTATTTGAGGTATATCATGAGGTGATTACTTGTAATAAAGAGAATAAGAGGGCTAATAAGATGCTTGATTAGAAGGAAATAAATAAATGTTCATGTTTTATTTTTTAAATGTTATGCATGGTCATAATTTTCCAAAGGAACTAAACCTTTAGATACTAATTGTGTAATTCTTTTATGTTCTTTGTCTTTTAAATTTTGTAGTAATATGTGTCAAAAAAAATTTGTCACTATAAATATACTTGTCTTCATACTACCACATGAAAATAGTAGCATGTCAATTTTTTATTGTGAGATTAACCTAGATTTTACAAGGCTTGTCACATGGCCAACATGACTCATCTAAGATCTCACAATGACATCTAAAGATAAATGAATAATTTTTCAATCATGTGACCTTAAACTACTCATGGAGAGGGGTCTCATAGACATGTCTTATGGTTTTTCTTTATCCAAGTGTTGACATTTTCTTCCCAATGGGATCATGCAGCAAGTTCATATGGGAAAAATAAATTTGGAAGGACAGTATAAGACTAGTGGGTTCATTCCATATTTGCAACTCATAGGGTCTTCATTAAAATGTGAGGGCTCATCAATGGGTGTCATATCCATGAAAATGTGGGGGTTCAAATATGATCACATTGTATGGATGTTCTATTTCATGTGACCCACATGTCCTCAAGGGGGTCTTGCGTTGGATTCTTCTACCTTAGGTGGTTCAGTTTGTTGAGGTCGTATTCAATAGTGTGGGTGTAAAATGCGTGAATAGGGTTAATGACATATGGGTTGAACTTCATAATTTTCTACCTCGCATGTAGGTGGTTCCATTTGGGGTACTATGTTTCGAGGCAGCCACTGCCAAGCCACATGAAGGCATCACACGACATGAATACTCATGGTACCGATGACTAAAAGGATGTGAGATCTTATATTCATTGCTTCATGGAGGCAACACATTCATATAGAGCCTATGTAGGGGATATCTATATTGGATATTAAAACCAAGGGTGGCATCCTTCATGATCATGGCTTCACAATAACATCTCATGCTTCAGAAGGTCATCCTAAATCTCCTTCACTAATGCGATTAACATGGCTCCAAAAGGGGTATAGTGATGATTTCTCCTACCATTTTATGGATGGATTCACTAGATCGGGGTTTAACACATCCAATGGTCCATTCTTTCAGATTCCATCATGAGCATCCTATGCACCCAAGGTCTTGTATTATACACATTCTGGCAAAGGGCTCACATCTTCATTATATTATCAGATGGTCACATGATCAAGGATCAGATCATGCGACGGGTTATCCAGTTAATTGGGGGGGGGGGGGGTTATATGTTGAATCTGTTGGGGAGAATCCCGAATCCGGACTGAAAATTTCTTTCCAAAATATATCGTGAGAAACCCGTCGAAATATGGAAGCTATATGAGAAGAATGAAGAAATAAACACATATAATTTCTTAACGTGGAAAAACCCTCCCATGCGGAGGATTAAAAAGCCACGAAGAAATTCTCAAATATCCACTATAAATCAGAGTGTACAAAGAATCCATGTAATGCCCAAACTTGAAATACAAATGAGAGAGCATAGAAAACCTGTGTGAAAACCACACCCTAATACGCCTCTGTCATCTCTCTGATAAACATCCTGCTGAAGCCATGTATCCGAAGTTCAATCTGTGACAAAATTTCACCCTTCTTTGGACAAAATGTCACTACCTCGGAGATCTTTACCCGAACTTGCGTCAACTTCTCTCCCGATTTAGACACCCGAATGATCTCGCCATTATGATGTACCGCCGATCTTCAATCGGGACTCACCACCTGATCACCATTGTTAAGAGGAATTTCAATACGTGGCACCAATCATAAATTGTGTCATCGCTACACCACACCTATCAAATGTCGACGCGCCATCGTTGTCGTGCCACACGAGCCACCGAAAATGCGGCAACCCCTTCCTGGGTCTCCCTTGACCACTACATCTTGCTGGAATACCCCTCTTTGACTACCGCATCAATCTTCTGCAGCCAGAGTACCACCATAAATTGAAGATTCACCATCATTGGTCTTTCGTCGAGTCTCATTCATCAACAATGATGAAATCACATCATCCAACTTCAGTGTATCCTTCCCGAACAACAGTGTGGTGCCTAGATTATCATATGAATCAGGCAGAGAACCCAAAAGAAGTAAAGCATTGTCTTCTTCTTCCATTTCCACAGGTACCGTGTTACCTTTATCATCAATCATGACCGCCACCGAGGATATCTCTGTCAGAAGTTTGGTGAACTCGTCCATATGGTTACCTAAATCTCCATTCTCTGGCATTTGTAAATGATACACCCGTTTTTTCAAATATAAACGATTTGTGAGGGATTTTGATTTATACCTGCTTTCAAGCTTCGCCCAGATCTCCTCCAGATCTGTCAGATTCATCACTTCCCACAGTGTATTATCACCCAAATACATCTGAATCATTCTCGTCGCCAACTATCGCATATCCCGCCAATCATCATCACTCATCGTCTCCGGATTCGCTTATTTTTTCTTCAACGCCTTCGCTGTCTTCTCACGGACCAAAATATTTTTAACTCTTTACTGCCAATGTGTAAAATCATTTTTCCCATTGAAATGTTCAATGTGAGCAAAAATTCCATGGTGTGAATCCCCTATATTAATCAGCAAGAAAACACAGATAACCTCCTCTAATACCAGATGTTGTGTCGGAAACGGATTGGTTTCAAATATAAACTTAGTTGCAACAACAAAAATTTGTGAGAATCACCAATATAAACGAAGCACCAAACCAAACAGTAGAATAACAAATGTCGACACAAATTTTAATGTGGAAAACCCCCTTTTGAAGGATTAAAAAACCATAGAGAAACTTCGAGAAAATTAACTATGAATTAGAGAGTAGAAAAATCCAAGTTAAACCCGAAAAATGAATCACAAATATAGCGTAAAAGCCTGTGCGAAAAACCACACCCTGATATGCCTATGTCACCTCACTGATAATAGTATGTGACAATACATCACCTTTTGGAGATCAAAATCAAACTTGCGGCATCGTTGAAGCACCTCGTTGAATAACCTGATTTTCCACTTCTCACTGCTAACCACGCCCTAGAAAACAGTCACCCAAGTATCTGCTCTCCTTGGGTTTTCACGCACCACTCAATTGTCACTTCCTTGATTCGCTGATTCCCCTTTAATAGGCTTCCATATGCAACATATCTTGATTGAAAATGAAATCTGAAAATATCTCAAAAAGATATCATGAGATATTACCTGAATCTCATGCTGGAAGATACACAGTGGAAGAGTCTTGAATTTCCAAAAAAAATATATATTCAAATTTAAAAGATACATCATATCTAAAATAATGGAAACACCCATGTGTGGGATGAACCCCAACAGAATCAACTATGTACATAGCCGAGGGATCCAATTTCATGGGGAATAATTGTTCATGGAATATGGAGGGTCCAAGTCCTCATGTCTTCACCACAATATTGGGAAAAGGAACATTGTAAGATCGAGGGTTCGTGACACCTCAAGGAGCATCTCCACTAGTTCTCGTCCACATCACAATTACATTCCAATGAGGGTATTTCATGGCAAGGAAATGATGCTTCACAAGGGACTCACATGATATCATCCCATCATACTATTAGGTCACATGATGAGATCATGAAATGATATATTGTTGAACACTCTTGTGAGACATATCTCTTGATTACCTGGAGGTGATCTCCTGGAGCAGTGGTCGAAACTTATATTTCTTCGATATTTTTCACCACTACTACTTCTCCTCATCCCCCCTTTCTTGTGTGTTTTTAATTGGGTAATAGGTATTTATAGGCCATGTTCAAAAGACCCAGATTCCAATTTTTATGGGAAGGATGCTGCATGCACCAGCTGAGGTGGTGAATATTTAATGGGATCAACATCCCATGACTATGAGACACCTTGTTCTTCATCACATGATCATTTCATTTGATCATGCGATGCTTCTATTTCTTTATAAAATGTTTCATGAAAACCTCTAATAAAATATTTTTTATTCAGAAATAAATAATTCACCTGGTGGAAGGGATCGCGGTCCTAAAACTCTTGTGACAACTCCATCGATTTTCTTCACTTTGATTGCATGATCCAAGGATGATCATGTGATGGATTCAAGTGAAGTTGGGTGCTCTCACAGAATGAAACTGATGTCCTCGGTTGGATTCTCATGATGCATTGTGTATAATATGAATTTGTATATCAATCGATGGATTTGAGTTTGCAGTCATGGGGATCACTGATTGATCGTGCGACTGAATTTGAGTTTCCATGTCGAACTAGCGGCGTGGGACAGTAGTTGTTTAGAGGGAGGCTGAATATGATGGTCTCATATAGAGAGGGATTGATTTGAACATGTTCAGTGTATGAAAAACTTGAATTCGATTATTAGAAACATGAATTATACTCCTTCATGACTTCTACAAATTGGTCATGGAATTTTATATTTGAGCTATTCGTTCATGGAAATAATTTCATAAGGGTTGTTGTTCATTTAATGGTGCATCGGTTATCTAAAATAGTTGTTATTTTCCTATCATTTCAGTTATACGTTATTATTTTTTATGATTCCCATTATTATTTTACATTATATTTTGAATTAGGGTGCATCACACACATACAAATCATAAAAATATACATTTATCACTGTTGCTATGGGGAGTTAGAACACCAGGATAATCCTAATGGGTTAGGAGACTCACCATTTTCCAAGAACATGGAATCATATATGGTGTGAATGGGTATTAATTATTCTTGTTTTGTATGTTGGTTTAGTTAACTACTCCTAGAGGGAGATTACAGATCATGGAAATAATTTCTATAGAGGATGAAAATGTGGACATTATAAATACGGTTATTAAAAAATAGTGAAAAAAATAATAGTCATTAGTCATATATCAAATATGAATATTAATGTGATGTATTTTTAAGTTGTGGATTTAAAATAATATAACTCATGATGAAAGAGAAATATAATACTAAAATATTATATATATATATATTTATTTATTTATTTATTTATGCATTACATATAAATACACACAATAGTATTATTACATTATGATATAATGTAATATAAAATTCAAATAAATAATTTTACATTAATAAAGTGGTAAAATTAATTTCTTTTATTAGTTATTTCTTGTGAAGTGAGAGTGTAATGAATAAATGATTTTGTAAATCTATATATAGGAATGAAATATGGCCAGTATAAATATGGAAATTGAAAATATAGTCAACAATAATAGTCATTAGTCATATATTAAATAGTAATACTAATGTAATGTATTGTTAAGTAGTGGATTTAAATTAATATAATGAGTGATGAAAGAGAAATATTATATTAAAATATTATATATATATATATGAATTACGTTTAAATATTCATAATATTGTAAGTAAATAATGATATGATGTATATATAAAATTCAAATAAATAATTTAATAAAAAAAATAATAAAATAAAATTTTATATTATTATATATTTTTTAATGGTATTTTCAGAAGAGTACTTAGTATAAAATTAATATATTTTTTTCAATAGAAAATTTTGATTAGTACATTATATTTTTTCATTTTAGATTAAATTTAAAACAATTATAATATTTTAAATTAACTATAATATTTAAATATATTAAATTATAAATTTATATGAAATAATATTTAGAACACCTAATGTTTAAAAATACCTTTTTTCATTAAAAGTAATTTATTTTTATTTTTTTATTTTAATATGAAATATAAATTCATAAATTTTAAAACATTAATTATATATATATATTAATTTTTTT
Organism: Viscum album; assembly: GCA_963277665.1. Lineage (NCBI taxonomy): Eukaryota > Viridiplantae > Streptophyta > Magnoliopsida > Santalales > Viscaceae > Viscum > Viscum album. The sequence goes on along the minus strand of OY728163.1, from coordinate 72,451,877 downwards.
GATTTAGGATGTAAAAATTATTTTAGATTTAATTGTTATATTTATATAAAATAATTTATTTCTAGCAGAATAATGAAAAATACAGATTTTACTATTATTGTTATGTTTATAACATTATAATAAAATATTACAATGAATATGTTTCGAAAAAATTACTCTATAAAATATATTTTATAATGTTAAAATAATTCTTTTAAAAAACTACATTTATATATAAAACCCATTCATAGCATTTTAGAAAATTTATGTTATGATTTAACCAAAAATATTTTCCATATATATCATTTAAAAAAATATTCACATGGTGTAATTTGGTTTTAATCATATTTTATTGTTAACAAAATACTATTTAAAAAATAATAAATATTTTTTGTTCAAATTAATCAATTATTTTGATAATTTTATCCAAAACATAAAACACATGCTTAAAAGTAAACATTTTATCAAGAAAGGTATTTTCACGTTACATGTTCTAAGATTAAAAAAAATATATCATTAAACATATAAATTTTATATCATAAATTTTGATTTATAATTTATATTTTTTTGGTTTAAATTATCTACTATTAATATTTTATGTTTTACATATTAAAAATTATATATTTAGGTAAAAATTAGTTACCTTAGAAAAAATGTTAAAAGTAAAAAAATTAGAGATTAAATGACTTAAAATGTTTAAAACATGTGAGTAAAAGCATGGTTGAATATTCATTTCTTTTAACCCTTCATACACTCCATTATTATCCAATTTTTCTTCACACAAGATGTGAAATATGTGTTCTATTTCTATTAATGAGTAATGTGGTCCAAAAATTACATTCTCTTCAATTATAAAAAGAACCACCCCCATCCACCTCTACACTCTTCCAAATCCCCTATTATAATCCCATAATCTTGCCTAGATTCTTCTCAAACCTATCCACATGTATTTTATTCTTTATCATTCCAAAATACCAAGTTATGGTTTCATAAGGTGGTGACTATGGAAGAACATCCAAAGTAATAGGTAATATTTTTCACCACACATTTTTAATTTATATATGCTTAATCCGCAGAAAACATATTATATACATGGGAGTATTAAAAATCCATATTATTAACATTATAGTGTGTTGTCATACTAATGTAATATTCCTTCAATACCTTCCCCAAAAACCTTTTGAAAATGAACCCATTGTCATGCTTGGGTGCGGACAACCACCACTTTGAACGATAGTTCAATATTCTATCATCAACTTTCTTGGATGGTTTTAAAAAAATTATTTACTAGGATAATAAGAGATAAATAATATTTTAGTGACTCATAAATGGTATGATATTTTACTTTTTATATTCTATCTATTCTTAAAAAAGGGCAGTGTTGTCTGTGTATACTAGAGGACTACCACCTCCAATTGATGATATTTCGCTTTCATTTTCAATACTGACGAACATTGGCCGAATAAAAGTTACATGATATTTATACAAAAATTATTTACTAAATCACTAATATTTTGGAATTATAATATTATATATTTGATAATTAATTTTTAAAATAAGTTGTCCTAGTGAATTTAACCAATACAAATGACATATCAATGTACCTTTTCTAATTTGAGTCCATTCAAGGAAATCCTATTTACCTATATAAATTATATTATAATATAATAATAAATGGGAATAATAATTTAAATTATTTTTATTATTAAAATATTTGTCATCACATTTACTTATGTCAACATACAATGTAATTTCTGAGAAATTTGCTGATGAACTTCAAGTAACTAATATTAGAGGAAATGATGTAATAAATTGGAGAGAAAAGATGATATATAGAACATATAAAAAGTGATATATATGAACAAGGTTATTTTTTATTATTTTAATAAACATAATATGATTATTAAATATTTTATTTTTATAGGTGAAAATCACATTTGGACACGATTTAAGGGTTTCCCAATCAATCACCATTAATTGAGGCATGATTTAATACTATTAAAAAATATTCATTTTTATGGGGTATCTACTTTCAAATGATTTATTATATAGTTAACTGTAAATGTCACATAACTTAATTCACTTCAATTTTGGTAGTATGATTGTTATATTCTGTAGAATATTAGGGTATTTCAGAACTCAATTTTTTTTATTAGTCGGTTATAATGTTTCTTCATAAGTTGTGCATTTCATTTCAAATAGTTAAACCTATTTTTAAATTTAAAGATCACTTTTTATTCAAATATTATATGTTTATAAATTTTAATCTATCTTTAAAATTAAAATTTTTTATGAATAATTCGTATAATTTTAGATGAACATTTCCCCTCATTAATCACAATTTTCATTCCTACTAGTGTTCTCTTTCTTAATTGAAAACTACCATGACCCCCTCCCTAAAAAGACACCCCTCCTAGTATGGAAATGATTAATGGAGAATAATTAACCTCGAGTACCACCTAAAGTAGGCCCCAAGATGGTTACTATAAACAAGGGTGTACAAATCTCACAATATAATAGGCATTGCCCTTTTTTTGAAACAATATCAAGAGATAAGATGAATTAATAAAAATGAAACTCCAAGACATGATATAAAAGAATTAAAAAAACATCAGACATTCATGTATAAAATAGAACCAATACAAATAAAAAAACCTCCAATTTAAATAATAAAAAAAATTTAGGATACAACATAACAACTATCAAGGATCCGAACTAGTAATGTTCAACAATGTCTACAAGTTATACTGGAAACCTCAATATAGTTTTATATACATAGGGTGAGAATACAATTATGGTGAGGAGGAAAAAATGTCTCTCTGGAATATGTGATGGATCATTTTAGAGACACAAGATTAATGTACATGTACATTACATTTCTTTTGTCGAAAAATTAATACATGACACAGACAGATTCCCAAGCACCATATTTGTTTAGTTTATTTGGAAACTCAGAACATAATATTCTAATCATGGATAAAGATCTTAAAATTATCAAATAAAGATCTTCCCTTTTTCCTACATAGACCCTTTTTTTATATCTTGGGGAAAAGAAAACATACAAATGGGGAGCTCAGATACTCAGTAAGGGTATACATGGAGAACATAAAACAAACCATATACATTTGAATGTAAAAAAACATGAACGTAATTTATAGACATTAAAATCATGAGTCATGAAATAAAATAAGGAAGTAGGTTAAGGAATAGATTATAAACGAATATTAACCATGATAGAATCACATTAAAATAAAACATAAAATTATGGAAAACAAATAAGCAACTAATATGATTTCTATAGTAGAAAAGGCATTTCTAGAAAGACCATTATAGTGGACAAAGTCCATTACTGAACTGAGTTTACTTGCCTTTCCACCCATGTATTACTGATCTAGATTTACTTTCCATTCCAGTCATGTCTATCTCGTGTGATATAAATCTCTACACAATGAATTGGAGGGAGATATATGTCACACCCATCTCATAATGAAATCATTCTTACATGTTCCACAAAAAAACATAAATCATTCATCATAGCATAACCCATGAAATAAAATTCTATTCTTAAACATAATTTCAACATTACCTAATACATATATGATAAATGAATGTTATAAAAAACTAAATCATAAAAATAATAAAATCATAGTAATAATAGAGATTATACATAACCATATGTCATCTTAGAAGGAAAATAATTTTGATAAAACATTTGACCTTAATTCTTGATGAAAATATCCTTTCTTCTTAATTTTTTTCTTTTCTCAAAATGCTGCGAAATTTTAAAAGAAAATAATTTAGTTGAAAATTCATCTGAAAATGTCAAAAGGAATCTTCATGGAAATAAGGCATTATGAAGATGTAAAAATCTGTTTATTCCATATAAGTTGAACAAAAAATTCTCATCGTACTTTTCCCAGAAACGTCAAAAAAGTACATCAAATGTAAAACGTATGAAAGATTCCTTCCAAACCATGTTGAAAAAACTAAAAATGGGTAAAAATGACTTCAAACATACATAGAATAATATTAAAAATTTTATGATAATATTCTTATAAAAAATAAATATAGCCCTAGTAAATACTTACGTATAAACAATCTCGGATAAAAATGAGATTTGTAATGTTATCCCTTACCTTTGGTCTGATATGCTTCATATGTATCCGAACCTCATTTATTATGATTTATAAAATGTCACTGATTTATTCCAGAATCAAAATCATTTTTATGATAAAATTTATGTTCATATTTAATCTGTTTGTTAGTAACATTTCATTGTTACTTGTTATTCGGGTATTATATACATTATGTTCTTCTCTATGTTTTTAGGATAAGTTATTATTAATCCTTTTTGGATATAGTTATATTATTTAAATCTTAGTGAAAGTATAAAATATATAATATTAATTAATTAAATTAATTTATATAATCATGTTTTAATAAAGATTATGTTGAACGGATCACATCGAACCATGGAGACGGAAAGATGTATGTACGCACAAGCAATGATATCATTCCCTTAATTATTGAATAGTATTTAATTAGGTATTTTATAGTATCTCAGAATTATTATAATGCTATATTAGTAATATGTAGTTATTATTTAACCCATTTTACCCATCCAAGTGTGGTTCTTTTTAAAAAGGATTACACAATGGTGTGGAAATGGTAAGTCATACGTACGAAAGCACGATGATTTCATTTTTCATAGGATGGATAAAAGGTGAAATAGGGTGGTTTCACATTTATAATAACATATAAGTATATGAATGATACTTATGTAATTATTTTTTAATTAGAAAACTAAATAAGATGATGTAGAAGAAGAAATAAAGTTTAAATAATCAGTACAAGAGATTACCTCTTCCTCGACGTGCCTCCTTTAAATTTCCTATTAAGGCACTAGAGTTGGTCTTTTGAAAATAAAAGAACCTCTAGACTGTTACTATAGAAGTTGAGAAGATAAATTGGTAGGGTTTGGGTGACTTTGAAGAAACAAAAAGGAGTGTAGATGAGAGGGAGGAGGTGCCCTTTTATAAGAGAGGAGAGGTGCACTTTAGGAATGTCTTAAAATATTTATTTATTGTAAATTCAACTTCGATTTAAAATGGTCCAAAAATTATTTATTTTTAGGATAAGATGATTTTAGTTTGAATACCCATAATTCAATAATTTTTAGATATTTCTTGAAAATCTTTGTTTCCTTATCTTTTCATAACCGTTATTTTTTCTTTTTAACATTATTGTGATACCATGTTATTTACACATTGTTGGTAAATTTAATTAACATATCATATCAAAAGACACGCAAAAAATTATTTATGAAATATTTGGACTTACATTAACCATTTTATTAAATAATATATTTTCCTGAATTTAATTTTATTTATTATACTATTTAATGTTTTATGTTATGAATTATATCAATTTTGGACACTATTCATACTTGACTTTTTTAAGATTCATAAAAACTCGATTAATTCGAATAAAAAAAATTAACTCGTCCCTATTATGTTTGTTTAATTCATAAAATTCTTTCATGGAATCGAAATTTCAAAATTAAATTTATTTTATTGCTTATAAATTCATTTATTAGAATATTTCATTAATGAGGTAATCACTACATCATAATTGTGTCGTAAATAAATTTATTTATTTGATGTATAAAAATTATTGATAAAATAACATGATTTTGGTAATCTTTTTATCATTCTAATGAATATTTTTAGACATAGAGATCATTTATATAACCCTATATTAAAATCGATTTAGTAAAAGATATATCTTTAGTTTATAATTATCTTTACTTCAAATTAATTCTTATAAAATGTCATTTTCACATCCATGTGAATCCATGGGGTCCAAAAATCAATGCAAAGATACCCATGGTCATACGAAAATCATCCAATAGGATTAGGACATGTGTTAGAGAAGTTTAATATTATAAATATATTACTTGTTACCCTTATTTTCCATATTTACTCTTTAACCCTGGTAAATAATATAATTACTAAAGTTACTAATCATAATGTCAAAAAATAAAAGGTACCTATTTTTACAATTTGATCTTTATGATTCCAAATGTTGAATCCATTTTTTTTCCAAATTCAAAACATAGATGTTTCCATAATTAATTAAATCTTAATTCCGATTTTCAAAACCGAAATGTGAGTTTTTAAGAAGTAATAACAATAAAAAGATTTACCTTTTTTTTCTATCGAATTTTAAAGTGAAATTACATTAAATGCCCAGATTTTTATTAAATGATAAAAAATAACCCAATTATAGTATAAAACCAATTAAAAATATAATATAACTATATAAATAAATTAGATGAAAATGCAGTTTTCAATTAAAATGCAGTATTTTTCACTATTCATTAAAATCTGTATTTTATCAAAAAAATCCTAAACACTCAAAAAATGTAAATTTTTATGTCTTGATTCCACGTAATAAGTTTATCTTGTAAAATCTTAATTATAAAAATGTCAAAAACTTGATTTAAAATGACCGTGCCATCAAATGGTGGTAAAAGTGAATTTTTTTAAAATAGTTCTTTTATCATAAAAATCAATTTTGTTCTCTTACAATGTTCTAGAAAATGTGTAAGATTAAATCTAATTTTATATAAAATTCAAAATATAGTTAATACTATTCATAACAGCTAGTTTATATCCCATTAAATAATAATATTTGAATATTATATCGTCGTTTAGTGAAACTCGATATCACGTACAACTCAAGCAATCGAGGAAGGTCACTCTTGTATGTAATGCAAGCCAACTCAGTGTTTCGTGTAGTAGAAATTTCGGTGTTATAAATGATTTTCCACTTTATAGTTTCTTTCATGTAAACCCACATCATAAAAAGGGATACTAAAACTTAATTTTAAAAAGGAATGTTAGAAACATAACAGTTTCCGAAATTAACTCATTACTGGGTTTCCATATAGGAGAACAATGGTGGGAAGTGAAAACATAGATATGGAAGTGAAATCTAACAGTAATGTTTTGATGGATAGTGATAAATAAGAAGGTTTGGAGAAAGTTAACTAACATAATGCTATAAATCTGTGATGATTTATGGGACTATATGATTCATTATATAATAACATACTAGGATACCATTCATGGTTTTGAAGATACCTATCTTAAAGTTGATTTAATTTTCCACGAGAATTAATACATTCTTAATTTTGGTATAATCTCACCATTGATCATTCCTATAATAATTTCAACTTTACCTTTTTTTGAATGAAATGAAGTTGAATTTTTCATTCTTGAAGTGTTATAAAATCATGTGATAGAATGATAGGTCATTCCATCTGTCTAAAAAAATGTTTAGAACAAGTTATAAAATATTCATAATTCCACCTATAGTGAGATAATACATTAATATAACTAACATAAAAATAAAATAACTTATACTACCCCTAAATGGATAACATTACAATCCTTCCAAAAACTGAAAATGTAAATCTTTAGGAGGAGTTGAACTAAATTGACTTAACATTTGTCTCTCGTATCTCATTTGGTTGAACTTGGTTGTCACATTCCATACATGTGAATACCTTAATCATGTATTTCTTGAAACATAGTAATAACATGAATTACCAAATAAACCTAGTGAAAACATGAATGTTGTCAAAATTTTACTCTTTCCTCAAACCAAAATCCTAAAAATTCAATATATTCAAACCATGATATCACTTTGTCCTTATATATATCATGAGGTTATTAATACTATCAAACATATCATTAACACCTTATCCCTTCATTATGTTCATATCATGTTCTTTACAAAAATATTTAAAACACGTTTCATGGTCACCGGTACCATATACTTATGTAAAACCACAATGGACCAATACGTAAATATTCCAATATTCCATTATTCAATAAAATAGATTCAACAACACTATTTTGGAATCCCATTACATAAAAACATAATCATTCAACCACTTCATTGTTGTACTGAAATTCACCAATAGTGATTGCATGTGACTTCCCATTGACTTTTTACTTAATAGGTTGCTGAAGTCGATCATCATTTACCCTTTGAATAGGGAATCAGTTAGCATAATGACCCCATTTACATGCACTTGTATCATTGAAGTGTTTGTGGTGTGTTCTCTGTAGTCTTTTCTCTATTCACATCATTAACAACCTTTTTCCGATTATTTGGGCACTCAACTTCTTGATGACCTTTTTCTACACACTTAAATATTTTATAGTCCCTTTAAGACAGTCTCCACCATGTTTCTATCTACACTTTGAGCATGACGAAACATTCATCTCCATTTCACCATTGTTTTTGAGATTTTATTTTAAACTTCATCTTTGTTTTCTTTTCAAAACCATTTGATCGATATATAACACCCACTTCTAGTTTTACCTTGATAGAACAATGATAAATCTCTTCATAGATACTGAAGTCTCTTATAGCTAATGCAATTCAAATAATTTGTTTTAATCCACTAAAGAATCGATCATCTTTACTTTCAATTTGGATGATAAATCCAGAAGCATACATTGCAAGCATTGTAAAATTAACCTCGTATGTACCAAAAGATTCACCATTATTTTTCTTATGCTAAAGGAAATCCTTTTCCATATTTTTTTAGAGAATACGAGGGATGTACTTATTGGAAAATAAGATCTTTAACTCATCCCATTCCAGGGATTCAATTTCATTTTTCTACCTTGTAATAATAATTAGAGTCTTCCACTGGTCTGCTTCACATTCTAAATGATAGAAATAAAAATTGCCTTTTTTTTTCAAAATGCGTAGGATAGAAAATATCTTTTCAATGGTAGTGATTCATTTTTCAACAACACGTGGATCAGAATACCCTCAAAAAGAAGGTGGACATTGCCTCATGAAGGACTCAATATAATGTTGTTCCCTTCTCTGCTTATTTGGAAGTCCAGAATGATCCATAGCATGTGTAAGTATAGAAATATGCTTTTTTCCCCATTCTCACATAACATTTGGCTATTCAGCTGGACAATCATTGCATTGAATAGTGCGTTAATCATTAACACGATTACTTTGGGTTCCATACATTGTCTAAAACACAAAAATAACCATGTGAGATGCAAAAATCATACTAGGAATACAACAATGTCATGGGGGATTAAATTCAATCTCTAAGATCTTAGGATTAATAACAGGTAATTCATGATCATTATCACAATTCTAGGACTGTATCTTATACTTTTACTTAACCTTAGGGACATCCCTTGACACACCTTAGAAATATCTCTAGGGGTATCACTAATGTTTTTCATCCTAGTTTCAAAAATTTGACTAAAACTTCACTCTGATTCAAACTATATAGACCCAAGACTGACGTACTTGAACATTACATTTCTTTTTTGTAAAATGTAATACATGACACAAACAGATTCCCAAATACTGTATTAGTTTAGTGTCTTTGGAAACTTGGAAAATAATCTTCTAATCAGGGTGAATGATATTCAACATCTTCTATGACGATCTTCCCCATTTTTCCTACCTAAACCCATTCTTTATATACAAAGGAAAATAGAACATAAAAATGGAGAGATCAAATGATAAATATGGGTAAAAATGGATAACATAAAACAAAACTTAAACATTTGAACGTAATAAAAACATGAATATAATGTTTAAAAATCAAAATCATGAGTCTTGAAATAAATCGTTGCAATATGTAAGGTATAAATCATAAAAGAACATTAACAATGATTGATTCTCATAAACATAAAATATTTAATTATGAAAAACTAAAAATCACATAATATTATTTCCATAGTATCCAAGTCATTACTTACAAGAAAATCATAGTGGACAAAGTCCATTACTGAACTCGGTTTAATTGTCATTCTTTCCATATATTACTGAACCAGATTTACTTTCTATTCCTATCATGCATATCTCATGATATATAAATATTTACCCAGTTAATTTTAGGGAGATATAGTTCCCACCCATATCATAATGAAATAATTCTTTCATGTTCCAAAAAAACATAAATAATTCATCATAGCATAACCCACGAAATAAAATGGGATTCTTAAACAAAATTTCATCATAACACAATTCATATAAGATAAATGGACATCATAAAAATAATTCCATCATAAAAACAATCAAATAAAATAATAATAGGTATAAATACACAACCCTTTCTCATCTTAAATGGAAAATAAATTTGATAAAACACTTGAACTTAATTCATGAGTAAAATATCCTTTATTCTTCAAAAATGTTTTCTTTTCTCAAAATGCTGCCCAATTTTAAAAGGAAAGAATATAGTTCAAAATAAACATAGAAACTTTTAGATGAAGATTCATGTAAATAATGTGTTGTGAATATGTACAAATCTATTCATTCCATATAAGTTAAAAAATCATTATCGTCGTACTTTTTCCAGAAATGTCAAAAAAGTACCTCATTTGGTAAAAGTAAGAAAGAAACCTTCAAAACCATGTTATAAAAACTCCAAATGGGAAAAATGGATTTAAAAATACATAGAATAATAATAAATAGTTTACTAAAAGTTTATAATAAAACATAAATATAACCCCAGTAAATACTTACGTGTAAACAATCATGGATAAAAGTGAGATTTGCAAAGTTATCCCTTACCTTGGGTCTGATATGATACGTAGGTGTATGAAATTAATGTAGAATGATTTAAATAATTTTAATGATTTATCCAAGATTCATTATCATATTAATGATTACATTTTTTATAATATTTTCATCTGTTTTGTAGTAACAATTCATTGTTACTCGTTATTTCAGTATGAAGTGCTTTATATTCTTATGTTTTTTTTGTCGGATAAGTTCTTATTCCTTTTTGAGGTTATAGTAACATTATTTACAACATGTTATTAGTATAAAATATATAATATTTAGTCATTAAATTGTTTTATATAATCATGTATTAATAAATTTTATTTAGAATAAATTACATCTCACCATGGAGACGGTAAGACGCACATATGTATGAGTGAAGATGTCGTTCCCATAATTGTTGAATGGTATTAAATTGGATGGTTTATTGTATATTAAAATTAAAATAATGTCATATTAGTCATATATAGTTATTCTTTACACCATTATACCCATCCAAGTAAGGTGGTGGGGAAAATAGATTACACCACGGTGTGGAGATGGTAAGTGGTACGTATGCAGGCACGATGATTTTGTTTTTCATAGGATGGATATAAGGTGAAATAAGGTTGTTTAATATTTATAATAACATATTATTATATTAGTTATAATGATGTTATTTCTTTATAATGAAACAAATAATGAATAGTATGTATAAGAAGAAATAATTTTGAAAGAATTGGTTTAGAGATTACCTCTTCCTCGATGTGCCTTCTTTAAATTTCATCTTAGGGCACTAGATTTATAATTTTAAAAAGACCATTCCAACCATAACATAAATAGGGATGTTTACAATAGAAATGTCTAGGGATTGGCCGATCATGAAGACCCAAACGTGATTGGAGAAGGGAGAGAGGATGTGCCCTTTTATAAGAGAGGATTGGGGCACTTTAGGAAAGTCTTAAAATATTATTTGATTATAAATAAAATATCGATTTAAAAATTAGAAAAACTTATTTAATTCAACGATAAGATGATTTTAGTTATAATACCAATCATAAAATAATTTTTTGGCAAGTTTTGTATTTTTATTTTATCCTTGTCATTTTGGTTTAACCCTTATTTTACCCTCTTTAATCTAACAGTGATATCTTGATATTTACAAATTGAGGGCTAATTTAATTACCATATAATGTTAAACGACCCAAAAAAAGTTATTCATGATATATTTGGACTTATATTAAACATTTGTCCTAATATTATATTTTTAAGAATTTAATATCATTTAATGAACTATTTTATGTTTACGTTATGAATTATGTCAATATTGGACACTATTCATACTTGAATTCTTTTTAATTCATAACAACCCGATTCATTAAAAAAATACATTAACACATCCCTAATATTTCTATGTCATCAAAAATATTCTTGTATAGCATCAAAATTTTCAAATTAATTTTTTTTAATATTTATAAATTCATTTATTGGAATCCTTCATTAATGATGAAATCACTACATCATAATTGTATCATAAATAAATTTATCTATTTGACGTCTAAAAATTATTAATAAATTACTATGATGAGGAAATATTTTTATATTTCTAATTAATTTTTATAGATATATATATTAGTTAGATAACCCTATATTAAAATTGATTCAGTAAACTTTATAGCTTTAGGTTATAATTATATATAATTTAAATTATTTCTTATAAAATGTAATTTTCACATCCAAGTGAATCAATGGGGCACCCAAATAAACCCAAGGATTCCTGTGGTCTGAAATATATCATCCAATAGGATTAGGACATGTGTTATGGTAGTTTAATAATATTATAATATTATTTTTTACCCATATTTACCAGATTTACCCCTTAACCATGATAAATAAAATAATTTCTGAAGTTATTAATAATAATGTCCAAAAATAAAATTTATCTATTTAAAAAATTTGAACCTTATGATTACAAATATGGAATCCATTTTTCCAAATTCAAAACATATAAATAGTGGTAATTAAATTCAAATGAATTCCTGTTGTCAAAACCAATAAGCTGTTTTTAAGAATTAATAACTATTAAAACATTGGCATCTATTTATGTCCAATTTAAAGGTGAAATTACATCCAATGACCAAAATTGGAATAAAGGATAAAAATTAAACCCAATTACACTTTAAAAAAAATTAAAAAATAATCTAACTATATAAATAAATTATATTAAACTGCAGTTTTGAATTAAAATGTTGTATATTTCACGCCAATGAGCCTGTACCCGAGTGGTAAGGGCCCCTTCTTGGCCTCCAAGAGTCCAAGGTTTAGAACTGTGTGGAGCCGAATTTTTGGGGTGATGTATCAGTACTATAGAAGCTACTATTCTGTACTGTAGCAGTTACTGTTCGGTACAGTAGCATCCGGAACTATTCTCCCGATTTGGGCCTTTGGGCCACCGGTTTGGGCCTACGGGTCTCAAGGGACTTCAGGTCATCAAAGGCCTTCAAGACATAGGGCCTTCAGGCCACAAAGAACATGGAGTATCCCAGTTCACATAAAACATTCCCAAAAAAGGATTATAGAAACAAGAGTAGAAGCCACCAGATGCAGAGCTAACCTGATTAGAAGAATGAGTGGGTATGACAGCCACCATCGGGACCAGGCACCATGTAGCTTTGTACATGGCAATGCTAGCTGATCAGCAATGCACGGTGGGGAGCTAGGTGATCAAATGACGCAGAATCTAGGGAGGGGCAGTTCAAGGGGGCAAGGCATATGTGTCATGTATTGGGCATGGTATGCCTCTGGGCCTTCAGGTCATGTAATTCGAGTCAGTTGGGCCTTGTTCCTTGGGCCTACGGGTCATGTATAGGTTCCCCTTCAACCCATAAAAGGGGGATTATCCATAATAAAATAAAAAATTAGGCCTTTGGGACATTCATACTATATATTTCATTATTCATTAAAATTTTTATTTTATCAGATAAATACCAAAAACTCAACAAAAGTAGATTGTTATGTGCCGATTATAACGAATAAGTTTATCTTGGCAAATTTAACTTATAAAAGTTTCAAAAACTAGATTTAAAATTGGTGCGCTATAAAATGGAAGTAAACCTATATTTTTTTGGAAAAAAACTTCTTTTATCCCAAAAATTTATTTTTTTCTCATACCATGTTCTAGAAAATGTGTAAGATGAATGATAATGATATATAAAATTAAAAAATTTGTTAATCCTATTCATAACAACTAGTTTATATCTCATTAAATAATAATACCTTAATAATATATCATTGATTATTGAAACTCGTTATCACATACAACGCAAGCTATCAAGGAAGGTCTTTCTTGCGTGTAATCCAAGACAAGATAGTTTTGTGTGTGGTGAAATATTACATTGGTGTTTAGTTTTACATAATCAAAACATAGTTCATTTATACATGGAACAAAATATATAATCAATGTTGTGTGAAGTGAATTATATCACAAGAACCTGAAATTGTGTTCAACACAAGACAAGAATAGTGTTGCGTATACTGAAAGCTAATATGTTTTTGTGTATAGTGCAAGATAATATTGGTGTAACTTACAACACAATACATCAAATAAATTAAATGGAATCTATCTCATAAATTCTTAGGGTGTTACAAGAATTCTAATTCCCCCATGAGAAAATAGGAGAGTCATGCAACACCTAAACAGGTATACTAACAAAACCCAACCTCACCAAGGCATGCTTACCAAATAAATAAAGTAAAGTAGTATAATATAAAGCACATTCATAATAGGGTATCCCACCCCACTTTCCCACTATTATTCCACTCTTACCCAACGTCATATGTTATGGATCTCCCATACCATCTATATACCACATCACATCTTACTCGTACACACGTGGACCTCACAACACATCCCTCTTGCACACACCTATGAATCAAAAGACTTCAAATCGCATATCATCCCAAAGACACCTAGGAAAGCACATCAAAAATCATACTGAAAACGCCTGGGAAACTACCTACCTCTCCCATAACCACCCAGGCTATCAAAAATATCCTATAAAGCACTATCTGAATTTTGACCATCATAGAATGTGCCATACCTACATCTCTTGGAAGAGGGAGTGGAAAAGAGTGGGTACCCAACCATCTGTAATCCTCAGTAGATGTTGGGAATTAAATCCTACCTCATGAAAATGGGGGTGTTCACCAAATGGTTATCAACTTGTGTAGGGTGACATAAAAATTACAAGAAAATAAAAGTATTTATATATAACACAAAAACACAATCCCAACCTATGGGTTTATAAAAAAACTGGACAACTCACAATGCTTTCACTTTTGCTGCCACCCCTAAGTGCATAACACCACACAACATGACATAGAACCCAATTAACATTCCAACAAATTTATTTAACTATTTCTAATTTTTTATCCAAACCAACCTAAGCCATTCCAAACATTATTAAATAATTACTTATTCATTCCATCACTAATAAAAAAACTATCACGAACATAAAATAATAAGAACCACAAAAACAATCACTTATGAGGTGAAGAACCACAGTAAATTAACAAAATTAACACTAAAGACACATCATACCACAACCCCTATAAACCTAGAGAATCATTCATCTTGATATAAATGCAAAAATTCTGAGCCAATTACCCATACAAATCACTATTTTCCTTCTTCAAAATTATCCTTCCCAAACCACAATTCCAACAAAAACAAACCCCTAACTCACAACCACACATAGAAACATATAACATCACAACTTGTTTTATATCCCTACTAAATCATTGCACCACGCTCGTATTACTACATCAACCCCTATCAACAACCATGACTACAACCACATCAACAACCATACCATGGGAAAAAATATATCCTACTTTAACAATGCATCCTATATTAAATTCCGATTGTTAATTTAGGGGTTATCATAGAGATGGTTTGATCCTAGGGCCTCAATTTATTAGCTAGATATACGTGGTAAACTAAATTTTCATATGAGAATTCAAAAAAACCCAATCGATGTGCATTCTATAAACCATAATATATTTAAAAAATGACCCAAAATAGAAATAATTTTATGTTGGTAGTTATCCCCTACATATAAAATATTTAAAAAACAATAACATAACATTAAAATTTGTAACTTTTCCAACCCCTCTAATTATTGATTTAAAATTGGTTCAATTATCATTAAAAATATGGAAACTAAAATTTTAAAAAATGGAACATCTATATTCCCATCCCACATGATGCACAATTTAGAATGAGGAAGGAAAACCTACCTGGAAGAAGAATGATTGACACTCTATGGTTGCACAAAAAATTTGGGTAAACATAAAAGAGGTTACTCTCCCTTGAATCATGAACTAAATTCAAAAAACTTATCCAACAAAGATGGTATTGGGTACATCTAGTCTCAAATAAAGAAAGAAGATATGGATTAAGGTATCATTAATATAGTAATATCAAATCAAATTCATTTAAAATTAGATACAGTTTATAATTTCCATTAATGGTGTATATGACAAAGACCACATGGTTTGAACAATTAAATGCCCTCGAAATCTTGGGAAATTAAATATAGTATTTAAAGACATCGAATCATTTTTAAAACCATTCAAATAAGTAATTATACTCATTTTACATCAAATAAAATGTCAAAAAGGGAAAGACTAGAGGAATATGGAAACACCGTTCACGAGACACTACGAGATGAGGCACTATTAGACATGGCACCACTGGATGAGGCACAATCAGGATGAATCACCTATCACCATTAGTGAGAAAATGTGAGGAGAGAAATCGATGGTTGAGGCACTTCTAGATGTGTGACTATAAGTTAGTGACCACCGGTGAGCCACCAACAACGAGTAACCGCCAGTGTGAGACACCGCCACTGAGTGAATGCCAGCATGAGACACTGCCAGCAAGCCACCTCCCGTAATGCACCACCAGCGAGAAACCACCAGGGTGAGACACTATTGGAAAATGTGAAAATTGGAATTTTTTGAATTTTTTTAAAATAATACACCTTGAACTCCCTAGACACCATAAAAACAAGATTCCCCACAATGTGATGGACTAGAGAGGTCTATTCCATTACATCAAATTCCTATAAAACTATTGTTGTTCTCAAGTATTCAAAATCCACCCAAAAGGAAGACGTGATGTTTCTAAACAACCACCCATAAAGATACCTCTCATGAATGTAGTCACACTTGAAACATTTTATCAAATAGACTTATCAATGTCTAATTATAAACCACTCTTTGTTGTTCAAAACTTGGAGTGGACACCTCTATATATAATGAAACCACCTTTAATATATTCCAACCATCACATCAACCAAAAAAACCACAAACACGCTACACAATTACAACAACTACACCATCCCAAAGACACAATTCAAGAAATATAGTATTCCATGTCAAGATTATATCCTCTCTGGGCAGCACTGACTCACCCACACTGGTTTAATTGAATCATAGTTAATGTGTATCCAATAGTAATCAGGTCTTCCCATTTTCACATATCAGGGATTCATCACACATCACACCACACACATTAAAAACCATTGAAAACAATAAAGTTCACCATCATAAAGTGTAAAAAATAACAACTTTAAGAAAAATAGAGTAAGAAGAAACTCAAATCAACTCTGGGTACTAGGCACACATCTAAGTACCTTGCTCCCAAGTACTCTCCTCCTGGTCACCATGCCTCTACAAAACATTATCAAATGGAATGGTTCTTCCATGCAACGCATTCTCTCGATGATCCTGTATCTCTATTAACCGCTCCAAAAATGCTACATATTCCTCCTTTTCAAACTCTCCCAATTCAATGACATGGGAGTCATCGCGAAGACACAGATGAAGCTGAGATATGTGGAAGACGTCATGGGTCCTCTCTTACCATAGTGGAAATAAAAAATGGTATCCCACCTCACCAACTCACCACAACACCTCAATGGGCTAAATAACTTGGGAGAAATCTTACTCCCTCTACCAAACCACTAATACCCACATCGTGTGGAAACCATCAAGAATACGCGGTCCCCAAACATGAACTGTAAGAGCCTCCTTGTGTGATAAACATAAGACTTATTCTTATCCTATGCCGGTTTTATCCTTCCAAAAACAAGATGAAACTTTTTTTTTGTGCTCTGCACCACATTAGGACCAAGAACAATTATCTCCTCGACCACCATCCAATAGAATGGAGAATGACATAATCTTCCGTAGAAAGTATCAAACTGATATATTCCAATGGAAGCGTGATAACTATTATTGTAGGGAAACTCTACCAAAATAATGTAGTATATCCATGATCCAAAAAATTCCATGATTCATGCCTGTATCATATCCTACAACATCAGTATAGTCCGTTCAGTCTTCTCATATGTCTTAGAGTGTAATTAAGTGTCAAGGCATAACTGAGTGCCAAAATCATGGAGGCATACCCTCCAGGAACATGAGGTGAACTGTGTGTCTAGATCCTATAAAATGGACCTATAAAATCCATGAAACGGCACCACTTCATCCGCATAACACTTAGTCAAGACATCCACTACATTTAACTCCTTGATCGCTAAGAAGTTGGTAAATTTATTCAACTGATCCAACACCACCCATATATCATAACAACCTCCTTGAGATCTGGGTAAATCAGTGAAGAAATCCATTAATATTCTATCCCATCTCTACTCATGAACACCCCAATGCTGCAACAAACCACCAAGGATATGATGCTAGACCTTTAACTACTGGAAAAAATCACATTTCCACAAACTCCACCACCTCTCGTTTCATCCTAGACCACCATAACTACACCATCATGCCTTGGTACACATTGGAAACATCTAGGTACACCACCAAAAATGATCTATAAATAGTCTAATTAATATAGTACGCATTCGTATGAAAACTAACATCATTATACGAAACAAAATATAGTTCTGGCCATCCATCTAGAGCGTCACAATGGCTTACACGATCGCTCATCACCACTACCACTAATTCTTCCCAATGAGAATCATCCAGTTTTTGTAATACAGAATTTTTCAAATTCATCTGAATCATTAATCCATTGCCTCCATCCACCTGTTCATCTATGTGAAAGTCTTCCAACTACTCTATCACTCTCAAAGAATCCACATATTCTCAAACAACAACCTTCTGTCACTTTCTGCACAACACATCATCCATGACATTCTCCTTTCATGAGGTTTAGTAGATTGCATAATCATTTTCCTAAAGAAATTCTATCCAATTCAAATACTAAATGTTTAGATCATGTTGAGAAAAGATATACCTCAAACTCTTGTGATCCTTGAAGACCACAAATTACTCCCCAATGAGGTAATACCACAACAACATCAACAAGAACAAAACAAAGAAAACATTGAACCTCTCCACTTCTTTAGGAAACCATATCACCAGGCACTAACCAAACCCCCCTACCAAAAATAGAAATCTTCTCAGCACTAATAAATCTATAAAAAAGATCATATTTCATGGTAAGAGCTAACATTATGGATATAAATAGACAGAAATTGGGTACAAACCTCCAATAATTTCCTACGAGACCAAGAAAACTGTGAAACTCTCCACATTCATGGGTGTTTCCCAAGAAAAAACTTCTTCAACCTTTGACAGGTATACCACCACACCATTCTATGGCCTCTCATTCCTGCATAAATTTACCTATTATGCCTATAATTTACACTCGGATAACATTCCATATGACTCGTGTCATTGATGAACATTCAAGACAATTCTGAGATGCTCAGCAATGTCCTAATCTAACATCGTGTAGATCAATATATCATCACTGAGTATGATGACAAACCAATTCAGGAACTCATGGATAACATAGTTCATAAGACCCATTATCATAACTGGTGAATTCGTAACACCGAATAAAAATACTACAAGGTCGATGTCCCCATACATACATATGATGTTTGTCTTCATGTTTTCTCCATCCTTCACCCACAACTAGTAATATTCATAACAAAAATCAATCATATAAGGCCAAAATTCCCCTATCAATAGGTGGAAATGATCATTTATCCTTGGAAGAGTGTAACGGTTCTTGATTGTCACCTGATTCAACCTCTGGTTTCCTATACACAACCTCATTCCACCATCTTCCTTCTTGGAGAACAACACTGGGGAACCCCATAATGAAACATCGGTCCAGGTAAAATCCATATTCATTAGATCATCTATTTGAATCCTCAACTTCCGAAACTCATTAGGTGGAATCTGATAAGGATCCACCAAATCAGAGAAGCATAAGGATGCAAGTTTATCATGTACTCAACATTACATCAGGGGGAAGCATCGAAAACACCTTTTGGAAAACATCCAAAACACCCCAAAATCTCTATTAATCTCTACCATAACATAATCCAATGATTTAGTTGACAATATATCCAACTATGATATAAGGGTCTCTATAAAATGAATTCTAACCTGAAAACCCTTATCACTGAAGGAAACAACACACTCACTATCAACATATAAAAACCTGACTATCCTCTAGAAGCAGTTGATTACAAAACATATAGAAGAAAAACAGTCGATCCCAATGATGAATTTTTTTGGCTGTATCTGTAGTATGAATAGATCACCATGAGACTAATGTGGTCCCATCATCAGTCTACACCCTCAGTAAACATCCAACAAGTCAGTCGGGGCTCCGACTGACATACTCAACATGAGGGGCATGAGATTCCTGTCTATATCTAGTCTGAAATCATGGGAATGTTCACGTGAAACAAAATAGTGACAGACTATTGAATCAATAAATTCACAAGAAGGAGTGATAAATAAATTTATTGTACCTCTAATGAAGTTCGGCCCTACTGGAACTACTTCCTCCGATGCGTGCATCTGACCACCCCAACTCCATTTCCTCTCTGCAGATGGTCACCTATATGAAAATGCATTGGGAATATTCCATGAACATTTTGATCATCCATAGATCATCCTCTACATACTTCATCATCCATAGGTGAATAAAATGAAGGCTACCCCTACTACTGATACAACCTCACTAGAAACTGCTACTAAGGCTGGAACTGAACCAGCCCACCTCTACCAAATTAATATTAGGGAACCACTAGGCACTGGCTCTGGATTTGACAAAGAACTCTACAACCAAAACACAGTAATGAAAATATCAAATGAAAATCATGGAAACCACTAGCACCAGAAAGCTGAAAAGGAATCTACTAAGGTTGACTCCCTACCATTTGAAACCCCAAAAGACCTAGCACCAGTGATCTATCATAGACAACACCTCCTCCCCAAGAACATTTCTGGATCACCCCTCATGCTAAAACTCAATGTGAGATCATCCCTTCAATAAAATCTACCTTATTTTGAACCTCCAGATACATTGGAAATGTAGGAGTAAAAATATATAGGATAGAAGGAAAAATTTCCTCCTGGAGACATCTCATGTGAGACTCCCCATCAGTGAAATGGTTTGGGGTGAAGCACAAATTTTCCTTCAACTTGATCCCATGATCCTGAACTGACATACTCTCTTACATAAGGAAGAGTATCTCTTGTCTCTTCTCAGCATTCATGGTTGAAGAAAGGAACTCCACCCAAAAATCATTCTAGAAGTGAACCCACAAAACCTTTTACTCCTTTCACACCCCTAGATAAGTCATCCACCATTGACATGTAGCTAGTTACATCTGAATAACTTCCAAAGGGACCCAATACCCATTCGAGCCCCAGAACAAACTAAAATTGATCTCAAGATTCTCTAGCCGCCTATCTGTATCCACATCTGAAATACTACCCTGATACTTTCCCAAGGACATCTGATGGAACACACTCAACATCCTCTGCCACTGATCATCCTTATCAACCAGATCAACCATTCGGTGATCAACCCGATTGGTTTGCCGAACCTCCAATGCCCGAGCCACAAGTCGATGACAACCATGATCCACAGTGGAAATGTAAAAAATATATTTCCTAAGACCAGTAGTATAGATTTTCATTAGGATCATATTAATTTATTTTAATATTTTAATCCATTAGAAACTTCCCAAACAACCCAATTCAATCAAGAACACATGTCGTTACGTTGCATGTAACTATCGTAGCTCTCTACGTCGTAATTAGGTCCACCTCACTTGGCCATTCAATAAATTCAGATCCTTTGCATGGATACCAGGGGGTCATAAAATCTCATTTCCTAGTAGGTCTATATAGACTATGTCACACACCATGGTAAACTGGAACTATTTCAATACCACCCCAAGCAATCATATTTGTTCCTAACACCAAACTCCATTATATATCTCGACCACCATCCCTATGATTCCACTTAGTCACAACCCCCTCCCTCCGAAGATACTGATCCTAGGTTGGTAATGAGTAAAGGGAGATAATAACCCCTGATCCCTACCTCTAGTAGGCCCTTAGATTGCAACTAGAAACAGGGGTGTACAAATCTCACAATATAGGAGGCATTACCCGTTTTTGTAACAAGATCAGAAGATAAGATGAATCTTCAAAAATGAATCTCCAAGACATGATATAAAATAAATCTAAAATCATCCCAAATGCATGCATAAAATAGAACTAATAAAAATACGATAATATCCAATGTAAATACAAAAATAAAAGGTAGGCAGAAACACATCAACTCTAATGGATCTGAAGTAGTATGGTCCAACACAGTCTGTGTAGTCCTCTAGGAAACCTAAAAACAGTTTTATATACGTAGGGTGAGCATACAAGTATACTTAGTAGGAAAACCAAAGTCTCTTGTGCACATGTGAATGGTCATGCTAATTCCCCAGTTAGAAAACAATATAACTAGGATTCACCTATACAGGTATACTAACCAATCCCAACCTCACCAAGGCACGCTCACCATATAACAAAATTCAAGTAATATAATATAAATCACATCGATAATAGGGTACCCTGCACCACTTTCTCACTATTATGCTACTCTCACCCACTATCGTACGTCCTGGTACTCCCAGTCCATCCGTATACTACATCACAGCTTTCCCACACACACCTGATCCTCACAAAACACCCTACTCACACAAACATGTGCCTCACAACACATCCTCTCCCCATGAGCCTAGGCATCATAGAAAATACATCACATCTCATCCTAAAGACACCTAGTAAAGCACATCACAACTCATTTATAATATAATGGTGAAACAGCCCACCACACCCGCAAACACATGGGCTATCACAACCATCATCTAAAGCACTATCATACTTCAATCCATCACATCCTATGCCATACCTACCATTATTAGAAGAGATAGAGGAAAATAGAGGATACATAACCATTCATAATCCTCATTGGATGTGGGGAAATACACCCTCCCCCTTGATAATGGGGCTGTTTAGAATATAGTTCTCAACTAGGATGTGTACGAATAGAAATCAGATAAAAATAAAAGAATATATAAATAATTCCAAACACTGATGACCAACCTATGGGTTTATAGACAAACTATCCAACTCAAAATGCCATTAATTTTTCTTCCACCTATAAATTCACAACCCACACAACAAGACACAAAACCCACTACACATCCCAAGAAATTTATTTATCTAACTCATCTTCGTTAACCAAATGAACCCAAATGATTCAAAAAATTATTAAACAATTATTTATACATTCCAACACTACTCAAGACACTATAAATCACGAAACAGAACAAAAAACACAAAATAATAAGTCAAGATTTGAATAACCTTGGTAAATTAAAGAACATCCCATTAAAGACACTTTGTGTTGCGACCCCTAAACTCGAGGTGAAGCTTTATTCATGTTAAAATGGATAAATTTAGGGAGAATAACCCATATAAATCACTATTGTATTTAATAAATCCCATCCTTCCCAAAATAATTTTCCAACCAAAAAAACACCAAACTCACAACCACACCCTGAAACATTAAACAAGACAACTAGTTTCACAACCATACTGCATCATCACACCACACCAAGATTACCATGTCATCCCCCTGTCAAAAACCATACTGACAACTACATCACCACCCATACCAAGGAAAAATGGAGTATATGATTTAACAAGGCATCCCATATTATATTCCATTTGTTAAATAAGGGTTTATCACAAAAATAGTTTGATTTAGGGGTATCCATTTATTAGATAAATATACATGGTTATCCAAATTTTCACATTTTAGATCAATAAAACATAAAAACATGAATTCAATAAATCATTTTTATTGTAACCAAGGAACCCCAATGGCCATAATATTTAGGGGGTTAGTTATCCCATACAGTTCAAAATAATAACAAAATAATAACATGACATAAATATACGTCACTTTTTCTATCCCCCATTTATTTATTTTAAAATGGTTCAATTGTATTTGTAAATATAGAAAAATATATCGTTACACAGAAAACATTTATCTACCCATCTCGAACGATGAAGAATTTAGAAATATGAATGAAAAACTACCTAGAAGAAGAATGATCAACACTCTATGGTTCTGCCAAAAATAGGGGGTGTACAGTAGGTGACTCTATGAAGGATCACGAAGAAAACTCAAGAAAAATATCCAATGAAGTAGTTTTGGGGAATTTTGTCCTCAAAATAAATTATGAAGGTATGGATTATGATAAAGGTATCTCAAATTTTGGATTATCGAATCTGATTAAATAGAAATTAGATACATTTTTTAATTACCGTTAAAGGTAGATCTAACTAAGACTACACAGTTTGCCCAATCAAAATACCAAATATTATTATGAAATTAATGATAGGGTTGACATACTTTGAATCGGTATGAAATCATTTCAAATAAATCATTAAGATCATTTTATTTCAAATAAGATTTAAAAAGGGAAAAACTAGAGGGATCTAGAAATAATATTCAAAATACATTATCGAATGAGCCACTACTTAATGAGGCACCGCTGGATGAAGATACATCAGGATAAATCGCCTACCACCATTAGTGATTCACTTCTAGGGGAGACACTGCGAAGAAAGACACCTTTGGAAAAGGTATCAGTGGACGAGCAACTGCCAGTGATCCATTTCCTGCGAACCATCGTTAGTGATCCACCTCCAACTAGCGACAACCAGACGACCATAACCGATGAGAAACCGCCAGGGTTTGACACCGCTAATGAGCCACTCCCAGTCATCCATAACCAGTGAGAGAATTCTAGGGTTAGACACCACCAAGTAGCGACCACCATTGGGTTATTACCAGGGTGATACACCATTGGAAGCCTTGTAAAACTAATAATTTTTTCAATATGTTGAAATAATCCACCTAAACCACCCATGAAAACATAAACACCATATTTCTCACAAAGTAATGGACCTGAGAGGTCAGGACCAATAAAAAAACCAAATTACATTTTATCTTAGGAGAAATTCATATTTATATTTTCATAATTTTATGTAACTAATTATAATTATTTTTATAATGTTTAATTTCAAAAAATCTTCTTTAAAACATAAAAGGGATAATCAAAACCTCCTCCAAGACTTCTCGATGACAAATTTTCATTCATTTTATCCATTTTATGAAATATTATTCTCACATACCTATTATATTTGTTTATATATGTCCCATACATACATATAGTTATATATACTTTCCATTTATTGAGTTATAAATTTTTTTAGATCCATTCAAAATTTTTACTTTTATATAAGACCGATTTAATAGATATTTTTTATTTGTAGTCTCGTGTCAAGAATCACCACATAAAGTATTTTAAAATATGAATAACATTAAAAAAATAATTATTTTATGGACAACCCTTTTTCCATTTTAGTTTAATATAAAATTTTATTCTCTTTCATTCTTTAAATGGATACCTTATTTATCTCTTCAAGATTTATCCAAGTGTTATAATAGTTATTCTTTCTTCTCCTAGACCCTTCTCATGATATCGATATATTGGAACTCAATAATCAGGAAATATTATTTGTTTTCAAATATGAACATAAAAATTATTTAATTACATATTCTCTTGGGAATCCTTTTAATTTAGGCTTCCAATTTTAATTGAATTGGAATTATTTTACTCACTTCCTTATCATGGGTTTGGTCTTGCTTATGATTTATGCATGGTTTATTTTCCACATGTATAATGAATATGAATAATTTTCATTTAATTAATGTTTGATAATATAATTATATAGCAGAGAAAATAAATTGGTAATTATTTATATCTCATGATATGTTTTTTATGTGATTTGGTAATGAATATAATTTACTCTGGGACATTGTACACTTTATATTGATTGTGTTAGGAGTGACCATTGAAATATGATTGTGATGTTATATTTAAGGTTATTTACATATGTTTATGATATTATGATTTAATTTCCTTATTCCATTTTTTAATTATTATGATCATCATATTTATTATATCATGTTATTCCTCTTGACTCTCATGTTATGCTTTATTTCCATGATTATTCCCTTAGGGTAATTTATAGATCAATGTTTTCCTTATATATTTTTCCATGGGTATTTTATGTAGTTTTAGAAATTTTTTAAGAGCTATGGGAACTTTTAAGAGTATAAAATAATAAATTTTCTATTATATTTATGATTATGTATTTATGTATCCAATCTTATAAATACAATATACCTCTATATCCACTTTTTTATTTTTTATAATGGTATGTTATGAATTGTGAAATAATATTTGTTTAAGGAATGTGTAACTATAACCCAACCAAAATTTATTTGTTTTGACATAAATGGAGGTTAAATTGTTTTTATTTGTAATTGTTCTTAAGTACTATGTTAGGTATCCAAGCAAGGTATTTATAGAATCAATATTTTTTTTGTAAAAAGTAACACTCACACTATATAGATAAGTATATTGGTAAAAGATAACCCACAACCATAATTATTCATGAATAAAAAGTAAATTATATTTTTGATACTTATTTTAGTGTAGATATAACATTGTATTGGTATTTGTGATTATTTTTATCCGTAAATTGAAGGTATTAAATTGATATGAAATATGTGTGTTATAATGCTTGATTCTCACAAAAAAGGATATTTCACATTGATAGCCACATTATTTGAAATTATAATTTAATTTTCTATTTATGGTAATCTCCAAAGGTAAAAATAGTATGTAATGTAATGTTTACCTATATGAAATGATGGTACATACTCAGTTAGGTTCGAAAATTGTAAAAAACTATGTATCTTCCAAAAATTAAATTTATTCCTCAATGATATCAAGGTTTAACTTTCTAAACCACATTTTATAGGAAGTAGAATGAAGGTGTGTCGCCTTCTTCATTAATAAGGAATATAAAACATAATAAGTTAAAGTATATTATTTTAATATTTGGTAAACCCTTCTCAAAAAACCTTATGAAACCTTGTTGAAAATGTGATAACATTTCTTTGGACAAAATATTTGGAAATTATTCTATAGAAAATATTTTCCTAATATCATGTATATCAAAAAATAATATGTGATGGTTTGAATGGAAAATTATTAAATTACCAATGTTATAAAAATTTTGAAATTAAGAACAAAATATTTTTGGTTTAAATGAGTGTAATGGACGAATTAGCTCTGGTAAATGAAGGAAGATATGTTTTTTTTCTAGTAATTGTCACATTTTATAAATAAAAGTGATTTCAGTTTTTCAATTTACTAAATGGTTTAATGATTATTGAGATGTACTCATCAAATATGAATAATATTTTTTTAAGTTATATCTTAAAGTTAATGTTTTTAAAATTACATAACTATCATGATTTGATGCATGATTTATATTTTCATTATATCTTTTATTTTTCTAAAAAAATATTTCTCATATAAAATAATTTTTTTTATCTTTATCAAATCAATATCATTCAAGGTTATTGAATTGGAGATTATTTTAATAAATGGAAAAGGAAAATTTTCTATATTATGAGATCTGGTTCTATTCTTCCCACTACCATTATTTGATATTATGATGCAATTGATGATTTACTACATGAGAGAGATTGAATTTGTGGGCTTATACATTTTAGTTGGATATACACCTATAGAACTACATTTAATGATAGTGAATGTGTGTATAAAAAAAATTTAATCTCTAATTAAGGTATCATTGTAGAGTTATATATTATGGAATAATTCATTTATTATTATATATAATACATATGAGATATAGATATCCTTAGGCTCTAGAAATATCATCCCACTGGGCATGTTAGGGGTTAGCCATCACAGATTGAGGGAAATATTACCTATGTGGTTTATATAATATTATAGAGCCAAATCCATATGTTGAAACTCACAAGGAAATTATTAGAAAATTTAATTCAACAGGTGTTGTAATATAGAAATCAGATAAACATAATCATCAATTTATTGGTTTGTTTCAAGAATACATGCTTAAGGATTAATATACTCATCCTAATTCAATTTCTAAAAAATAATAATTCTTAATAAAATGGACAATTGTATATGTATTATCCCTTAATGGATTTTTAATTGATCAGTACATGTTTTATAGTAATGAACATGATGATTTCAGTATGATAAAAATTAGTTAAATTAGCCTTTTGAATGAATATATTAAGGTATCACGTTCCATATAAAGAATTATAATTTTTGTGATTTAATATTACATTAGGATCATAGAGAAAATATGTGATTTATATTATACTATGCTTTTTAGTGGGTTTATTGATACAAATTACATGATAACTCAAGTGTTGTTAATGGTTACAGATTGGGATTTTTATATTTTATTTATGTAAATAATGATATAAAGAAAAACACTATATAAATCATTCATAGACATTATATGTGTTTTATGCATAGGATTATACAGGAAATAATTGGTCAATTTTTTGTTCTCTTGTAAAAATCATACATAATTGAATAAAACTTACCTTGAGGTTGAAACATTCAATAGGATGCTATCATCATTTTAGGTATTTTCTATTATAAATATAGTTGTGTATATTATAGGTAACTATAAACAATGGATTTAGATAATTTATAGAGTGTTATAAACTATTAAACTATTAATGAAAATAAAAATAATTTAACAAGAATGTTTCATGTATCTGATTATATATATATATATTATCTAATTTATCTATATACTCATTATTTTAAATAAATATTATATATTTTAATTTATTTTTCTCACTTATTGTGTGAATAACTAATTCTTCAACTATTGGAATTAACCATTTTAAGGAGCAATATATTAGTGATTTTAAAGGTGTGAAATGAGAAAAATGTAGTAAAAAATATAAATAATTTTATAATGCATTTTTTTAATAGGGTTTTGGTGAAAAATAGTATCTTTCTAACAAATATATAGTTTTTGAAATTTATTTGATTGTAGATTGTTCTAATGGGTGGATTGAAATAAATTAAAAGGGAAAAGTAAAAAACCATGATGTGTAAGATACCAATTTAAGTTTTTATTATCTTGTAAGATTGTAATTTTTTGGTCATTGTAGGACACTCAAGAGGGGGATAAATTGAGTACCTATAAAAATTTCTGTCTAAAATGCTTCTTTAAAATTTTCCCAATTTGAAATAAAAAGTGGACCAGTTAAATAAGTAATAGATTTATAAAAGTATTTATATTTTAAAATATTCTCAAAGTGTGATTACTTCTCTATTAAAACATTATGTATTATTATTTAAATTTTTTAAATCAATCTAATGAATCAAATTCATATATAAACACTATCTAATATTAACCATCAAATTAACAGAATTGTTTTTTGTAAAAAGATAAACTAGTGAAAACAGAACATTCAAAGGAATATCATAATTAAAAAAATTAAGTTAAATCACAATTAGAGACTTAATCCTCTCCACTTGGTGATCACATGCCACCAAGAAGTTTATATAAAAAAATGATCCAAACCCTGGATCGGGGTAAATAGAAGTACACACACTTTCCTGGTCAACTATACATCTTCCACAGTTTTCATGGGAGTGATAAAACAAACAATCCACATATGGCTCTTCTACTATTATTTATGGGAGTGAAAGGTGTAAAATGATAGTTTGTGAAGATATTAGTGTATCTTAAAAATATTCTTAGGATTTAGTGTGTGTTCATAGAATAAAATGAAACACATAGCTCATAATGTAAAAAAATACACAATCTAAGCACAAATAATGAGATAAGATTTAGAAGGGTCTATGTCATTGTCAATGCAGCTTGAGAGTCCTGAATGTTATGTTGAAATAAATCGTGAGTCAATTTCTCAAAATAGACAATAAAAAAGAGTGATGTGAGAGCTTCTGACTTTTGTTTCTAGTAAGGTAGTATTTTTGTCTTTGAGCTCTTCTCCTATCATAGACTATTTCTGCAAAGTTTTATTTGGTTTATGATTTTAGTAGTATCTGTGGGTTCTATAGTTTTTAGTTCTCATGTTTTTTATGGTGCCCGATCTCTCTACTAGGATATATGGATATCCCTTTTCTTTTTGATCAGGTGTTCTCTTGATACACTATAGCCGACAAGGTTCATGATCTTGATCATGTTGAGGTACCTTGAACCTCATACTGCACTCTGACAACCATTAAATGTTGTCTAAAAAAGACAGACAAAGTCATTAAAATTAATAATTGAACTACATTTTATAAATATGATCATAAGAAATAAATTTGAATTTAAATGAAAAAGGGATGATGCTTTCTCATATCAGTGACTTGGTTTGATGGTGTCTCTGCAACAGTAGGTCATGAACAGTGTCTCAGACATAATGCATTCTGAAATCTATAATGGTTAGTTGAGTATCAGTGACTTAGGATTGGTAAGTCATTTTGACAATAACTCATGCTATCTGTAGATCATACCGGTAACTCATACATAGCTAAAATTATGATTCCATAAGTAAGTCATTATTTTTGTATGTTGATGAAAAAATTTATTATACATAGAAAATTTTGTAGGTTGATTCTGATGGTTGGTTGAACAATAATGACTCATATCATCTGTAGCTAAATGGACGGTTCCTCGTCCTTTGTGGAAATTCTGCATTTTTGCGGATGGTGTGATAGTTGATAGTGAGACATATTATCAGTAATTCCATGTCAACGGTATCTCAAAAATATCCATTTTCTCCAAATGGTGAGATTTCCAAGAATGAGTTCACCTTAATGGTGACTCATACATAGTCAAAAATATAAACCATTCATATTAGGTCAAACATTAATTTAACAGATTAATCATACTTGTAAACATAAGTGAACATAATTATACAAAATTTAACTGGATGAAACATGATTTAGAATTCTTTTTTATCATTAAAGCTAAAGGAGTCCAAAAATATCTCCATTTTTTATGATCACAAATCATTGAATTTATAATCCATTTATAATGTTCAAAATATAAGTTCTACTTAACATGTCATGTGAAATTTAATCATAGGATAAAAAAACCATAAAAAATTAAATTCCTTCTCATATTTATCCATTATCTTTTAATTCAATAAACATTATCCCCCTTTTGGGATTATCAAAAAGGAAAACAATATGTTAGATAAAGAACATAAAATAGAGGAAAATATATATATAATTTCAAGATAAATAGAGTAAATTTGATGTGATATATCCCAAAAACAACATACATTCATATCAAAGATCAACCGCGTATCAAATCTTTTCCATAGAAGGATCCATGAATGATTTTACATTATTAACAATAGTAGGTGGAGGAATAGTACGTGTAGAAGGAGATGAGGTATACAACTGATGAATGAGAACTCTAGTAGGCCCAGTAGGAGTAAGAATCTGAGAAGAAGAGCTAGGAGTTTTAAGTTCCCTAAAAATTACATGCCTTAGATGACTGAGAGCATGAGAAGGATACATGAAAATGGGTCGAAGGGTTGAAAGCAGAAGAGAAAAGAGTTTTTTGGTCACAACATCTCTAAATTAAGGATCTACATATCAGTAGATATACCTTGTAGTCAGGTTCTCTGTTGCGGGTCTAATGTTTAATTATTCTAGAGTTACAATTGATATACTTTAAACATGAAAGTATGACTTCATAAAATTGATTAAATCCATGATTATATGCCTATTTTCTTTATTGCCTTGGTAAAATCATCCTTATCCTCTATAAACATCAGAAGTGTCTGTGTAAGCTCCTTGAAATATTCCACCTGTTCCTTGAATTTTTGAGTAACAGGAGGTATCCTCCAATTCTCGACCATGTATTTGAAATAAATGATCAACTAGTGTTTGGTATAGATCTTTTTAATGAATAAATATACTTTGTTTGTAATATATTCTGGATCATTAGTGTCCCCATTAATGAAAAAATCATACCATATCATGTACATGGTCACTATTCTTGTTTTGTCTTTATTAGGATCTCATGATATGATCTACCCAACAAAGTTTGATGTTCTTCTCAGATCATTGTAATGATCATATCACAATTAAAAGATTGGGAAAGAGCAGAAATAGAGGTTGAGGCTTCATTTAATGCTTCTTTGACTACTAATCTCCAAATAGCCACAACAAGATTTGGATGTGTAGGAGTATCATCCTCAGAAGATGTATCTCTTAGACTTTAGACAACACCTGGAAATGATCCACTATACCCAGAAGAAATTATATTCACAATAGGAATGAGTAAAACAAATTCATTAATTAATCATTTATTATCGATCCTCACTTCTTGACGTTTAGAAACTATATACGGGTAAATTTGAGATAGAACCATTTTTTCAATCATAGAAATATTTGTTTCACTAATAATTTCCCTAAGTGGATGTTGAGGTTGGTGAATTTCTCTTACAACTGAACAAAAATCCTCCTTAAATACATTTAAGTAATTCAGTGTCACATAATATATAGGTACTGATGTAGTCAAAGAAGTAGTAGTAGGATCTACTGGATGTCTATTAGCATTAACAATTCTTTCAGTCAAGGATCCGTGAGGATAAAATTCCTCATCAATTGAATGTTGATAATCAAATTAAAGTGATATATCGAGGGTATTTCTTCCATTCATCTACTATTATATAAAAAGGATTAAGGGTAAAACCATTACCTATTTGAGATAGTTTCTCCCCCTCAATCGGTACTTACCTCAAAACAAGTGATTTCGTCCTAACATACAATAGTTCTTGAGAAAATGGAGCTACTTCTTCAGTTAAAATTAACTCATGAGCCCGTTGAGGTTCCAAAACATTTTACTCAATAGAAACCGATTCTGGAGCCATCTTATATTCCAAAACATGTTCCATTTCTACTAAAACTGTTTCAACATCATCTATAGGTCCTCCAATATAACCATGATCCTTAATTGGAGGGTCTTCATCACTATCAACTAGACTGTCATCATTACTACATTATTCTTTATCCTCTTCTGCACTCCCACTTCCACATTCATTTTCACTGCTATTTTCATTCCCTTATACTACTTATTCTTCCACTTTTGTTTAATCTCCCTCATCGCCATCTTCATCTCCTTATTCACCAGACTCATCATCATCGTGAATTCCATTTTCACTATCATACTCACTTTTCCTAGATTCCTCTATCTCTTCATTAGAATCATCATCTCAGAGAGTTTTATTAGTATGAATCCATTTTTGTGGACTGGGAGATCCAAATGTAATACCCTTAAGACTTTTTGTAATATCATGATCACTACTCTCATCAATAGGATATTATTTTCCATTAAATGCCTGGACATGATCTTCTTCTTCCTCATCAGAATATTATGCCACCTCATCTGGTCCTAGTCCTCGGTCAGCCATATCTGTTGGCCTAGTGGGATGTTGAAAAGGGTCAAAAACATCATAAAATTTCTCATTATCCTCCTCCCACTGCCTTATCTAGAAATTACAACTAATATTCATCCTTTTTCATATGGCCATTTTGATACAAAAACCATCTCAATCACTCATAGTATCTTCTCCTTCATTGAAAACTCCATTATGTTTCACCATTGCAAAACTTATCTTAGAATAAACCCATAAATTTGACTTGGATTGGAGAATAATCATATTACTCATGTATACAATCAGGTATCCACAAAAATTGATGTAATGTCCTTCCTCCATTAGATAAAAAATATGGACATATTGATATTTTAGAGAAGAAATTTTCCCTTTCTTTGTAAACATTTGTCGCCGAATAAACCTAAACAACAACCTATATTCACCACCCAACTCAGTTTTTATAGGTATTCATGGAATACCATAAACGGTCATCTCGGTTAGGGATATTTTATAACTAAAAATATTTTTTTTGCAGAGGATGACGACCTTGGTAATCATCAAAAATACCTTCATGTGGTACCATTGAACATTCATCTATCTTCTTAAAAGATAATTACATCCCTTTTCAATCTATTCTGGACTTAATCCAGAACTACTCATTTCCCTCACTAAGATACTCGACATACATATAAAACTCATGCACTGTTTTTGGATAGTGATGTTGTGTGTTGTTGGAGAACCACTCCTCTGTCAACACTTTCAAAACGATAGACTTACAAGAAAACATCCCTTCTATGTGAACATCTTTTTATTGAACAAATATTTTGATAGAAAGATCAGGTTTGATAGGTTCATGATTTGGAGCACTATATTCCCCTTTATGTTTCATCAATGTATCACACTCATTAGGAGATGTCTCAAATACAATCTTCGCTCGATCCATTGTGTAGGATTCAAAAGGATCGGTTTGAATAAAGATGGTAGTGAAGGTTTGGGAGACAAATGTTTGATTTTTCGAGAGTATTATGTGAAGAGTAATTTGTATTTATTCTATTTTTATCACTGAGGGGTTTCTGAATCTTATATTTAAAATATTATATAAAATAAAAAAGAAATAAATAAAATAGAGGCTTTAAGTTCAAGTGATAAAAATAACAAAGTAAAGGCAAACAATAATTCACAATGGTGTGTTTTAAAATTGATTTGACATTAGTGAGTCCCAATGGTGAGTCATCATTGGTGAGTCATCAATGGTGAGTCATCAATAGTGAGTCATAAAAGTTAGTTACTCAAAATTGATCATCCCTAACTCATGTAGGATGTAGCTCATCCTCTAAAAATTTATTATCTTAGTAAAGATATCAGCAAGATCATGTTCAGTGCTAATGAATTATAATGTTATATAACCTTTTTGGTAATGATATCTCAAAAATTGATTTCATACATCAATATTATTTGTCCATGAATGAGAAATTTGATTCTTATAGATGTTAATAAAAAATTTGTTGTGAAATTTAATAGGGACATTTTAAAATTGATATCCATATTCTAGTAAAGTTTCTTTCATCCTCAAAATTTGACCACAAAAACTACATTTAGCTATGTATTCAGCTTCGAAAAAATACAATGCAACATAACTATGTTAATTACTATGACATGAAACTAGAGACTTTCCCAAAAAGTAACAAGTTCTCAATGTGATTTTTCTATCTAACTTGAAACAATCAAAGTCAGCATCAGAAGAACTAACTAAGTAAAAGGTTTTTCTTCTAGGGTAGAATAGTCCTATGTTAGTTGTATATTTCAGGTATTTGAAAATTCCTTTAGCAGCAAGTAGATGTGACTCTTTATTAATTTCTTGAAGAAAGAAAACATTCGTACACTAAGTATAATATCAAATTCGTTAGATGTTAAGAAGAGAATAGTTCTAATCATACGTATCTAATTTCTTTGATCCACTGATTTTTCATCTTCATTATGGTTAAATTTACAAGTGGTACTTATAAGAGTATAACTACTTTTAGTACGATCCATATTAAATTTTTTTAAAATATCTTTAATTTATTTAATATGTTTTTAAAAAAATACCTTTCTTATTTTACAAAATTTGAAATCCAAGAAATATTTTGAGTTCACCCATTAAACTCATCTCAAACTCATTTTTCATCATATTTGAAAATTCAATACATAAAAAATGTATTAAAGATCCAAAAATAATATCAACAACATATATTTTAATAATTAAAACATATTTATAAATTATTCTTAATAAAAGTGTAGGATCAGATATACCTTTTGTAATTCCTTTTGAAATAAGAACAGGGATTATCCTATCATTCTAAGCTCTTGGATCCTCTTCTAAACTATAAAAATATTTTGTTAATTTAAAAAAATTATTCAGAAAATACGGATTTTTAAAACTAGGGGTTTTTCGACAAAAACAACCACAACTATATAACCATTAAAAAACTCACTTTCGATATCCACATGATAAAATTTTAAATTTAGATGTTATACATAACTAGAAATTTTCTAATAGCTTCATGTATAGCCACAACTTAAAAGGTTTCTTCATAGTCTATTCCTTCTTCTTGACTTACTCTTGTGTAAATAGTATGGATTTATTTCTTACTATTGTACTAGATTTATCAACTTTTTTCTAAACACCAACTTAGTTATTATTGTAAAGGTGTATTTGGGTATATCAAGTAGTTTACATACAATGTTTCTTTCAAACTAGTTAAATTATTATTTCATATCCATCATCTAAAATTAATCAATTATTGCATCAATAATATTCTTGTGTTCATGCTGTGAAAAAAATATTTCATGTTCAACCTGGTTTCTTAAAGAAGCTCTAGTCTGTGTACCTTGATCTAAGTCTCCAACTATAACATGTAAAGGATAGTTCTTTAGAGTTCTAACTGATTTATAAAAAGAAGGGGTAGTCACTTAGGGTTCTTATATAGATTCATGTTCATTTTGGTTAGAATCTAGAGAGTTTCCATAACTTTATTTTTCAGTTTGTTTAACAATAGAATAAAAAAGTTAATGACTTATGTCTAGATTGAAATAATTATATACTTGATTTTCTAAGGAGGTTTTGGACTCATGTGAATTTTTTCATCAAAATTGACATGCACAAATTCTTCCACAAATTTAGTTATCTTTATAAAGACTCTATAGGATTTACTAGAGATTGAATAACCTAGGAAAATTCTTTCATCACTCTTGGTGGTTAATTTTTCAATATTATCTTGTGTCTTAAAGATAAAGACTTTGAAACCAGAAACATATAAGTAATTACCCTTGGGTTTTATATTATTCCACATCTCATAAGGGATTTTTCTTTAGGATATGTCTCACTAAAAATAAATTGATTATATATCAAGCTGTATTAACAGATTATTCCCAAATAAAAATAAATAGATCATATTAATTAAGAATTGTCTATGATATCTCTTGTAAGGTTCTATTTCTTCTTTCTACTACTCAATTCTACTGGATTGTCCTAGGAGCATAGATGTTATGACTATAACCATTTTCTGGGAAAAAAGATTCAAAATCTTGATTTTTAAACTCACAGCCATAGTCAATTATTAAGGTTTTAATTATAATTCAACATAATTTTTCTAATAATCTAGTATACATGGTGAAATAAGAGAAAGCCTCAATTTTCTGAGCTAAAAAGAAGGGCCATTTATACCTAGAAAATTAATCAACTAGAACATTTTTTCTTCCCATTTAAACATGAAACTCTAGATGGCACAAGCAAATCCATGTGAACTAACGCAAGAGGTTGAGAAGTTGAAACTTCATTTATTGGTTTGAAATATATATTGTGATGTTTTCCATTTTTACAAGGATTACTGAATTTATCATTTAGGAACTCTAGTTTAGGTCAATCCTTGGATAATACTTTTATAGTAATCATTATAAGAGATTGAATATTATAGTGGCCTAGTCTCCTCTACTAGATCCAAGACTATTTATGAAAGGAACATAATAAAGAAATATTCGGTGAGACTAAGGAATCCATATTAACAATATAGATATTTTCATTTCTAAAAGTAGTAAAAACTAAATCATTCTTAGAATTAAAAACATTACAAGCACAATTTTTATATTTAACATGGAATACATCACCACATAACTCTGAAGTACTAAGATTATTATAATTAATAACATCATAAAAAAGAATATAAAAATTAAAACTAAATTATTTTTACCTATTAATCCATGGCCAATAATATTTTCTTGGGCCTTTTCCCCAAAGGTGACATGTACACCATCAAAATTTATAAAAATATTAATTCTAGAGTAGTCCCCTGTTATGTGTTATGAATACCTTCTATGCAAGTACCATAAGATTCTAAAGGAACTATTTAAACAAAATTTATTTAAAAACAATTTAAGCATGGAAAGACTTTGGTTCTTAGATTTACTAGGGACCAGTAATATTAGTAATTAATGCTTTAAGAACCCATATTTTCTTCATGGGTATCATATAATCAATTAGTAATGTTTTATAAAAATAAACTCTATTCGGTCCAAACAAACTATAATTAGTAAAATATATTCTGGTACTTATGTAGATAAAATTCATAGACTTTTCCATAAAACTAAATTTTCTATATTTATATAAAAAACATTTTTAAAAAATAATTTCCCTTATTGATAACCAATACTAGTAATATATTTAAGAGAAACATGTTTTCCATGATTTGTGTTAAGTTAACATTAACATTTGTAAATTTCTAAAGATATTTCCTTATTTAGACATTATAAATTTTAGTTTTTTTATTCTCATTTAGTAGTTGATAATTCATTTCCTTTTCTATAGTGAGTTCAGATTTAACATTAGTAGAAAGAGAATATTGTCTAAAAAGTGATGTATATTTATCTTTTAGTTCAAATAACGTAGCCTCACACATTTCTCAATATTCAATAATTTATTCATTAGTCATATTTTCATAATTTTGAGATTCAGAATTATCTTAAAAATAATAAGATTTCTATACAAGAGATTATAGTGTTACCTAAGATCTATTTTTTATAAAACACGTATTGGATTTGTTATCCATTTCATCATGAGATGATTCAGATTCAATGGATATATCAAGAGAATCACTCAAGGTGTTCATCATTTACTTCAAGTATTTTTTATCATCGGAAGTATACTTTTTTATGTACATTTTTTTAGATAGTAATCTTTCACTTTCCCTCTTCTTTTTCATTCATAAAATACTATATCATTAGTATTATAATTTATTTTCTAATTAATTTTCAAATTTACATTATTGTCATATTTCTCTTTTTATCTAAGATTTCTATAGAAATTATTATTTATGTAATGTTTCTTAAATATCTTAGATAATTGAGCTACTTCCTTGTCATTTTTACTTGATGTATCATAACTACTGATGAATTCAGTATGAACTTGAATTTTCTTCTTTTTATTGGATGCAATTGTTTTGAAATCCACTAAATTCTTTTTAGGTTCATTATATTTTTATCTATTAACCTGTATATATTCCTCAAACATCATTAGTTTTCCTATCATTTCATTGAAAGGAAACCAAATTATATGACATGATTCTCTTATTTATACTAAGGTTCCGCTCCATCTTTCTGGCAGGAATCTATGTCGATGCATGATTTGGTCCTTAGTATCAATTAGCATTCCCACATAGATCATTATTTTACTATTTCATTGAACCTAAGATACATGTTATAAATATAATTATCATGATTCATTTTAATGAAATCATATTTAACAGTACATGGGTTGAGACTCATTTCCTTAAAATTAGTGGTTCCTTCATGTGAAACAACAAAGTATCCCAAATTTCAAAGGATTGTTTTTACCTGCAGAAATCCTATTAAATTCTTCATCACCTAGAGAATTGTATATTGAATTAATGGATCTAACATTAATGTTATAGGATACCTTAGTTTCACCATTAAATGTATTTATACCAGTAGGAGGAATATTATATTAAACTACAATAGTATACCAGATTTTAAAACCCATGCTTTCTAAATGAATTTTCATTTCTATTTTCCATAGGGAATAATTTTTTCCAATAAAATAGGGTTGTATATTAGTAGGATAACCTTCATATATATTGATCATTTTAAGGAATAAAAATATTTCCAAAATAACCATAAATTTTGAACTGATATAAATTCTGAGATATTTAAAAACAAAACTAAAATCACAGTTGTAAATATTGTGAAACGTTGAAAAAATTAAAACATAGAAAGTAAGAAAAGTTCTTCTCATACCAAATTTTGGTCAGAGTATGACACTCAACTAGGGGGTGAATTGAGTAACTTTAAAAATTTCTGTATAAGATACTTATTTAAAAGTTTCCCAATTGGAAATAAAAAACAATCCAATTAACAAATATATCAGATTTATAAAAAATTTGATCTTTTAAATGATTTATCAAAGAGTGATTAGTTCTCAGTTTAAAAAATATGGATTATTATTTCAACTACTGAAAATAATGTACTAAAAATATTTTAATATAAACACTATTTAATATTAACTCTCAAATTAAAAGAAATGTTTTCTTCTGTAAAATATTTAATCAGTGAAAAACAACTTTGAAAGGCACCACAAAAATAAAACAAGGGGTTCTGTCTCAAGAAGTTACATAATCATATCTACTTGGTGATCACCTACCACTGTGTATTTCATATAAATAATCAATTATCCACACACTATATCAGTTTAATCAATTGTATACACACTTTCCATGTCAACTAGAACTCTTGCAAAGTTTTTGAGGTAGTGATAAAACAATCAAGGCAGGTAGGGACCTCTAACACTATTATCCATGGGAGTGAAAGGTGTAAAATGATAGTTCGTGAAGATATCAATGTATCTTCTAGTTTCTCACAGGAGTTAGTGTGTGTACATAGAACAATGAGGCACACACTACTCCTAAAGTGAAAAAAATACACAATAAAATAATAAATAATAAGATAAGAGATAGAAGGCTCTGTGTGATTGTCAATATAGTTTGAGACTCTTGAATGTTGTGTTGAAATATTGCTTGAGTCAATTTCTTGAGATAGACAAAGAAAAAACAGAGTGTCGTGAGATCGTATTTCTTTTATTTATGGTAAGGTAGTAGTTTTTTCGATGACCTATTATCATGTATTATATTATTGCTACAATGTGTTCTTCTGTTTATGATTTTAGTAGTATCACTGGGTTCCTATAGTTTTTAGTTCTCAAGTTTTACAAGGTGCACGATCTCACTACTAGAATGAATGGATCTACTTTTTATTTTTAACAGGAATGCTCTTTATACACATTATCTGACAAGGATAATGATCTTGATCAAGTCACAGTACCTTTTACCTCATACTACACTTTGATATCCATTAATGTTTTTTAAAAAAAATATAGACAATGTTTTTAAAATAAATAATGCTACTAAGTTTCATAAATATTACTCATATAAATAATTTTTATTTTAAATGAAAAAGAAAGGGATGATGGTGTCTCTGATCAGTGAATTAGTATGACATAGTCTTTGTAATAGTAGTTCATGAATAGTGTCTTAGACTTAATGCATTCTGCAATATAGAATGGTGATATGACTATTGGTGACCGGGGATTGGTAGGTCATTCTGACAGTTACTCCTGATATCAGTATCTCATACTGGTAACTCATACATAATGAATATTCAAATGCCAATAGTATTCCATTACTTTAGTAGTTTGATAGAACATTATCTCATAAATATACAATTGTTTGAGTTGAGTTTTTTGGTAGGTACAACAATAGTGACTCTGTGCATCGGTAACTCAATTGACAGTATCTCATCCTTTGTCAAAATTTTGGATTTGTACAGATAGTGAGATAGTTCAAAATAAAACATATTATAGATAGGTCCTTGGAAACAGTAGCTCATACTTAGTTATTTTTCTACAAATGGTGAGATTTCCAATTTGTAGTTCACCATAGTGGTGACTCATACATAGTAAAATATTTCAACCTATCTTATGATGTAAAACACTAATATAATAGATTAATATTACATGTAAACATCAGTAAACATAATTTAATATAATTTAACTTTATGAAATATGATTTAACATGATTTTTTAGCACTAAAACTAGAGGATTCCAATATATTTTATGACCATGAACATAAATCCATGGACTGAATTGTAATGTATAATATAGAAACCAAGAATTAAGTAGATATGACAAAACATGTCATGGTTTGGGAGAATGAAGATACATTTCCATCCTCTTGAGTTAAATATATATATATATATATATATATATATATATATATTCAAACATATATTTAACATGTTTTTAATATCAATATTATACATAGGTTTTGGAGATATATGGAAAAACATTGAAAATCGACAAAAATTAAACTATGATTTATCTCATTATCAGTGAATAATATTTTAAAGGGTGAAGATATCACCATAATCTGAGGGTTATGGTTGCTGATCCAACAAGTTTTAGAGAAATATATGTAAATAATTATATTGTCATTCATTTCATGATATCTACATAAAAATATAGTTTAGTGATTTGTTTATAATCCTAGTCATTTCCAAATATTTTTTTAATACTTTTTTTTTCAAAATATTCCAATGAAAATTGAAATCATTAATTTTAGTTAGAGTAACAACATTTAGTTTTTTGATAAATTATATTTTTAATCAATTAACTATTTCTTTCTTGAAAATAATTTTTAAGATG
Organism: Viscum album; assembly: GCA_963277665.1. Classification (NCBI taxonomy): domain Eukaryota; kingdom Viridiplantae; phylum Streptophyta; class Magnoliopsida; order Santalales; family Viscaceae; genus Viscum; species Viscum album. The sequence goes on along the minus strand of OY728163.1, from coordinate 72,409,790 downwards.
ATTAAGCCATTTATGATTGATGATCGTTCATTCATGTACGAATAGTCTCTTAGGAAGAAAAAACCAAGAGTAAAAGAATTGATACTTAATTATTTTTTCAATTTCATTCATAAAAAATATTTCCTAATGACTATCACCTTAGAAATTAACAAAAAATATATTCCTTAGTGATTCTTTAAAAATAATAGTTATTAAAGAATAAAATCTAAGATTTTTGGAGTTTAAAATAATTATAAATTATTGGGTTTCACATTTTTATAAATATAGAACAGTTTTAATCCCCATATTTTAATTTAATTATTTAAATAAAATAATTTAAATAATTTATATAGTATTGATGGATTTTACCATACATAAATTAACTACTTCAATTAATAGAACTGATTAATTAATTTTATTTATGAATAAATGATATTATATATTATTATAAAAACTAAAATTTAAAAGTTATTTCATATTTATTATTTCATTTCTATTATTTAGTTTATTCTAGACTTATGTAGAGGTGTGTTTAATTGAAATATTTTTAATATTTTGAATAAGTTAAAAATTAGTAAAACAAAATATCGTTAGTATTATAATTTTCACACATTAATAATCAAATAATTGATCTAAACTATTCCATTTAATTTTAGTATTTCTAAATAGTAACATAAATTATAAAAATTGATTACATGGGTGTGACTAATGATGCCTCACGAGTGATCAATTATTTTGGCTCCATAACCTAACACCAATTTAAAATAATGTTGTGGAATTTTATAGTTGATTAAGGAAATAATTTTATTATCCCAATATAATTGTTTTTTTATTTCTTTTATGCATGTGGTGTGTTGAATTTTTATTTTTAGGACCTAAGTACATGTGTAGAACACCTATCAACCGATCATGGAGTAATGAATTTAACAAACACATAGACTACAGTTTTGAAATTAAGTGGAATCAATTTAGTCATTTCTAATCCAAAAATATAATGAGTAATCTTCCTCTCATAATAAAAATATTCTAAACCCTTTTATTGAGTAGGATCTCTAATATAGTGCTCAATAAATTTAATGATATATAATCTCCATAGAATAAAATTAACCATCAATTAATGGGGCTCCATCGAGAAATGTTCGAGCCCATATTAGGGAAAACGAATTAAATAACAGGCATAATATTATATAAATGATTCAAAACATTGGAAAATTTAGTGAAAATAAATTTGGTGAACCATATATCCATTTATACATAATTATGGAAATTTATTAAAAATTTATGAATAATGGAATTTCAAAAGATTCTGTATGATTGGGAAAATTCCTCTAATATTTGAAATATCAAATTAAGGATTGGTTAAAATCTTACTGGATAGATCCATCAATATTTTCAATTTATTAGCCAAAACTATATTTAATAAATGCTTCCAACCATTAAAGAATATCAAATTGATTGTGAAATAATAAATTTCACCCAAAAATTTATGTGTTAAACCTTTTATTCTTGGGAATTATTTATGAAAACAATAAAGTCATTACTCGATCATAAATTGGTAATATGGCTTCAAATGAATGTGTTTTATTATGTTTTACTATCATGATCATGTTTCAATATTAATGCATTCATTTATGAAGTTTCAATGATGATAAAAATATAAGTATTATGAAATATCCTATATAATTTTTATATTAATATGATCATTTGGAAATGTGGTGTAGGACCACTTATGATACGCATTCCTCATGTGGAAAAGGAAACTCCATTTTCTACCCAAATGGATACATTGGAGAGGAATTTTAATAACATTTATGTGATAAATAATATTCCATTCAAACCCATTCTTATTTCTTAATCATGAGAGAGTTGTATAGTGAAATATGATTTTTAGTAGTATAAATGTTGTTTGGAAGAAAATAAACTACTTGTTTGAAAAATTATGAGTTATAAAAAACATCCCCAATAACTCTAAAATTATTAAAATTATGGGACGTTATCAATCCAAATATATGATGAAATTAGAACATCATTAAAAAACACTTTATTAAACATCATTTTACATATGAATATTACATCATTCAAACTTCCCAAGACCCTTTAGATGTAGTTTTCCTTATCAATGAACATAATATAATTATCCACCATTTCTGAATAAATTGAAGTGAAAATTTAGAAACCCCTATCTTGAATATGGTTTTATATCTTATATTCCAAAATAATATCAGCCAATGAAAAATCAATAAAATATTATTTTAATTTTCATGTCACCCTCTAAAATCATGGGAACCATTTTGGGAATATCCCCAATAATTCATTAGATTGATATTTTCATGTAACACATATAAAAATAAAATAAAGGAGGTTAATATATAAATAATTAATAGTGGTAGAGAACTGAAGGGAACTAAGATACAATTTTATATAATGGAAGTTATAAATAATGATAAAGAAGGGAAAATCCTATATAAAATAGAAACTTAGGCTGACCGAATAAATTAAATAAAACAATGAAATTAAAAGAGAAAATCTCGAACTATTATATAATCCTATTCTATAGAGCACCCCTATTCCATTCCTGGAGAAGATGAGATAACGAAAGGTCAAAAGTTAATACATGAATATTCAAAATAAACTTTAGAAACATCATATTAATATACGATTTATCAATGAAAATTCATAAATAATGTGGTTTATAAAATTAATTAATTATCTCTTATACAAAAAGTGAATGTAAGAGGATCTATGGGAAATCTATTTAAGTAAGGAGTTCATCACAATTATTCAATGAAACAATCCACGAAATATTAGATATTAAGGAAGTTTATCAATCCCATATATTATTGGATCATGTATTTTTGGGATGATAATTTATAAGTTGGGTGAAAGATTTAATTTGATGCCCCTAACCATATTTTAAATACTAGTATTTGATGAACAAAAAACTATAAGATTCATAATCTAACTCACTAACATATTGGTGAAATATCTACATGGTATTCTTTAAAATGTTATTTTACTTAATGAAAATTAATTAAATAAAATAAATTTATAGGGAGAATTCCCCATTGTTTTTTTCTACATTTCCTTTCCGTAGTTAAATCCATATTCAATTTCAATCAAGGATAATGTTTTCTGTTTGTTATAAAAAAGTCACCTTTTATCGTATAATTTTTCAAAATATGGTATAGATTTAGATAACTCACAAATAATATATTATACCCAACCAATGACTCTATGTTAATAAGAATAGAAGAATATGATGGAATATATTGAAGAAATGGTAAATATAAATAGATAATATAATAGCAAGTAAGATGGGGAAACATATAGAGAAACATCGTAGATAGAGAACATGTCAAAGAAATCTGACCTAGATTTAGTTCCTATGATTATGAAGTCACTAAAAATTGAGTTAATGAAAAACATAAAAGATTTGATGAATTTATTTTGGGGGGAAAATTATACCTTAAAAGTGACAATCAATGAAAATAGATTAAATTATTATGATGAAAAACACCTTAATGTGTTATGGAATTAGAAACAAGCGATAACTTTTGGTATTACCACATATATGGTATCATCATCTTGATTTGTATAAATAATGTGTTCGTCGAAGTATGGAGTAATACAAAACATCAACCATAATAGCTAATTAAATATTCCATAAATGTAATTATGAAAAAACATGTGTTGAAGCCACATGAAATTGGAATAGTATTGTATATGTTATAAAGAATATGGGTAAGTCCACTTCAATTGTTTTTAAACAAATATGGAATGGTGGACACAAATAATTAAGACAACATATTGATTATTATTACGATATTCACTAAACATTATGTATGTATAGATTATCACAGTGTAGAGCCAACCAAGATAAAGGATCAATTTCTAGTCTCATTATTGGATCCCTTTATTTAAATTTTGAAATTTTTTATGTTTTATAACTTTATTGATAGTTATTTTTACTAAAAACAATTATTGAATGATCCAACATACAAATAAAAAAATTAAATTCCCATTTCCATCTATTACATTTGATGATGGGTGAATTTTATTTAGCATGTTCAGTTCATTAATAATATTCTAAAGGGATATGAACCATATTTTCATGATATAAAAGGGGAGATTCATGAAATATTGCTAGAGGATTTATCCATTTAAGGAATATTATTTACATATTATTATATAATATTAACTAGTTAATTTAATGGATGGAGTAGATATATATATATAGTAATGAAATGGGAAACATAGATATCATAGTTAATGTGGAAATAAACCTTAGAAAAATAATATCACAACAAGGAATTAAGGTATATTCATTAATGATAAGAAATAGATGAGTTAACTAATCATTCCATATCGAAGAGAATACAAATATTTTTTGAAAATGTGGGATTTTTTCACCAATGTTTTAATGAATTTTTTTAAGATACAAAAAAACTCACTTATATAATATCAAATTAATTTCAATTTATATTTATTGGTTAATGTATGGAATACATCACCATGCTAAACAAAATTTAGTGGTTTTCCTAAACCGGGTATTTTTTGACAGGAATACCACATTTGAACTTTGGTGTGACATAAGAGATTATTTTATTGGAGACTCTACTTGGTAGTGGTTGATAAAGCCATATTCATTAACATTTGATCAAATATTTCATTTTATCTTAAATCCAAAAAAAACATATGGAAGGAGTGTAGGAATCCTGATAACCTATGATGAATTCAGAAGTTCAATGACGATGATCGATGTCAAAAACATAATACGCCTAGATAAAAAGGGAAATCTCATCTGATCTCTATTTATGATGTGGGTTATGATAACGACATGGTTAAAGGTACACTTATCATCAACTCCCGAATTACAAATGTCATGCTAGTGGGATTTTAAATATGAGCTCATAATAAAAATCAAATCCACTGTATGGGTCCATATTCCTATTAAAAAGAGGTTTTTATCTCATATTATTATGGAGAAACTCATTATAGATGATATTCCAATGGTATGGTAGTTTATTTATGTCCTTCTATAATAATTTCAAATTATTCTTCCCTATAAAGATGCCTAGTTTTTAGTAGAACTCATACCTATGTGACACAACTATTTTAAAGACTCTGTATATAATTTCATCATTTGAGATGGATGAATTGTAGGATAATCTATTGGAATATATTGTCAAGGGATTCATTAAGACATGCCTATCACTATGGTGTACACCTGTTCTTTTTTTTTTTGAATAATAAATATAGATTATTTATAATTTTTATTGATTATCTAGATCTTAATAATATCACAATAAATAATAAGAATACTTTAACCCTGAATTTATGAACTATTTGATCAAATACATGATTCTAAATACTTTTATAATATCTAAATTCACTGTATATATCATCAACTGATGGTAAAGAAGGATGATATACCCAAGATATCATTTAACATATGGTATGGACTCTAGGATTATTTTTTGATGCTACTTCTTCATACAAATTCACTAATAATATTCGTGTATTTAAGGAATAGAGTATTTATAGATTACCTAGATTAGTTTTTGGTAGTATTTTTAAATTTTACTCAGTAATATTAAAAGTTAAAGGAAGAGAATGAAGATCAACTGAGGATTTTAATGGAGACCCTAAAGTAGGGGAATGTGTATGAACATTTTACACAGTGTGAATTTTTGATACAAGAAGTTCCATTTTTTGGGTCTTATAAACATAATAGAGTGTATATTAGTAGATCCATCAGTGATTGTATTTATTTAGTGTTGGACAAGAACAACAACTCTGATAATGATCTACAGTTTTTTTTTGTTTGGTTAGATATTTTCAGTTCTTTTTTGGAGAATAAATTATCACTATATAATACCTTCACCCTCTTAACTCAGAAGGGAGGTAAGTTCCATTGATTATGTAAAGAATTTTTGTTATACCAACTGTGCTTCCATTAGCCCATAGTATTTAAGGGGTTTTAATAAATAGTTTTTTATTAAATAAGTGTGTGAGATTTATTCTCATCTATAATAACATGGTAATAGCTTGTTCATCTCATTAATTGATAATTCCTTATAAATATTACCTAACTCATGATTTGTGGTTAGTTACAGTGATTTTTAAATTAAAGATGTGAAGGAATTATCATTACAGAGAAATTATATATATATATATTGATCATAATTCTTTAATGTATATATTAATATTTATAGAGTTGAATATTTTCCTGAGAAGATTGTTGGAGTTTATTAAAAATTGTGACTTCTCAATGAATTACCATGCTAGGAAATTGAATATTGTGGATGATGCTCGGACTTGAAAGGATCATGCTAGAATATCCATGATGAGGATATAACCTGATCCAAGATTAATATATTTTTAAAGGATGCATCTATAAATCACATTTTATAGTGGGAAATATAATCATTCTAAAATTAATGTTCAACCCCCTATATATGTGAGGTTTAAATATGCATGGAATGAATATATAAAACTAAATACCAATTTTGAAAATGTTTCTGAGTTCATCCATGATTTGGTTTTGGAACCATGTATTTATTCCATCCACACTATATTTTAAGATGTAGTTTTTATTGGAGGCTCATAGTTCTAAATTATCTATTCATCTTGGAAGTATGAAGATGTATAGAGATGTGATAGAGTATTTATGATGGGACAACATGAAGAGAGATATTGAAATGTTTCTATATTGAATCATGGTATGTAAATAAGTTAATCCATGGGATAATATTATAATGGAGTGTTGTAACACCATGTGTTATTATGAAATTGTTTGAATAAATATAATTTCTTTGATACATTATGTAACACGTAGCATATATTTTCAAGGAACTTTGAGAAACTATTAATATTATTATTTAGACATGATGGTTTTTACATGTCCATTAAACATGATGGAATGAATATGAAAAACATATTTATAAATATTAGTTACAAAGGTTTCATATGAATAAAACAAATTGACAAATAATACATAGGATTCTATAATTTCTTTATAAGTTTTGAAAATACTAATTTCTCAAAAAATGTTCTTTTATTTCTTTTGGTGAGAAATAATAAAATTCATATTTTACCTTTTAGAGAAAAATTACAAAAGAAACATAAATTTTAAAATAATAATTAAAAAATATCTTAGGGTTACTTGTAATATTTTTCAAAAAAAAGATTATTTTTGTGATTAATTGTGAAAAATACTACTTTTTATTGAAATTCAACTTTTAATTTAAAAAATTTATATGGTTAAATTTTATAATAACATGGTTTTAAAATAACAACTAATTAAATTATATATCAATTTAACCAAATTTGGTAATTTTTACCATTTTCATATTTATTTTTTATAGAGTTTTTTCAAAATTTGGAACATTTTCCCTTTGGATAATATCTTTATGAACGCTTCTCCTGTAATAATTTTAAATTCAATTTTTACACTTATGTAAAATAATTATGGAAAAATAGATTTCATATTTGGAATAAGATTAATTTATATTTTATTATTTTTCAGTATATGTATTTACCACAATTAATTTTGAAAATATTAAAAATTATTTATCGCAATTAAGGTATGAATTGGTTTTATAGAGGTTAAACTAATACGTTATGGCTTAAAAATGACCCAAAACATGTCATACACACCAATTATGACCATATTTAGTCATTACAATGTCTAATTCTTGTGAATAGTCCATTTTTTATCCTTGTTTCATGTGGAAATCGTGGGAATAACTTTTTCATTTGAAATATTACAACTCTGACACTCACATCACTTAAAAAAGGCCTCCCAATATCCTTTCCACTTTAAACATTCAGACCCCTTTTTTCAGCCACGTCCTATTCAAATAAATTCCTTAATTCCCACATCTCATCCTATATGTATTATTTTTTTCATAAATACAACTAAGGAATGATTTTGGTTCAATCAAAAATATGTTGTCTAATGAAGAGGTAATATTCCGAACCAAGTGTTTTATATTATTTCTTCCACCACCTCATTAAATTATTATTAACACCTATTGATATAATCTCATAAGTATCTTATATATAATAATATTTTTTATGTTAAGTTAATGACCTATATACATCTCAAATTTTGTCAAATGTGATATGAAATCATCATTCGCGTGTAAGGCTGTCTGCCGCCACGTGAACTAATGTTATAGTTTTTCCATCCCCATCTCTCTCAAATGGATAAAAAAATGGTTTACATGTTTATATATGTTATATATGATATTGTTTTACTTTTTTAATTATTTTATCACATATACCTCCATACATTCTATTCTCTTGGAATACGATAATGTCGTTCATGTGTATGGAAGGCTACCGCCTCACGAAGAAATGTGATTCACTCAAACATTACATTGAAATAAATAATAATAATATTAATGAAAATGCTTTATATATATGAGGTAAATTGTATTTTTTTATGCTATAAAATTATTTAATCATATTTATATTAATCAATTAAGAAAATGGAATCAACATTCATGTGAATATAAGACCTACAGTTTTCCTAAATAGTGTATTTATTTTTATATATCTAATTTTTATGTGTTATATGAAATAAATATATAATAAATAAATATTATATTTATATCATGGTTATATGTCCTGATATTATTGATCTGTGATCAAATTTATAGAACAAAAAATAAAAAATCAAAACGTACACAGCATACAGTGATGTTATTGCCTGGAATGTTACTTTAACATGAAATTATTGTTAAATGGTAAATGAAAGGTCATAAGAAAATTATATATTGTCTGATATATATATTTATAGTTCTAAAGAAGGTTTATTATAAATAGTTATTTATTATACATGAGGTTTGAATATGTACAATGGTAGTTGAGACTTTTTGTAACAGATTTTTCTCTAAATTTGCATTATTTGAGATGTATGTTACATTATGACCTATATTATTATATGAGGTGTAACACCCCGAGCTTCCACGATACGCTTCTCATTCAATAATTCAATAGCTTTCATTGTACGCAACTTCGAGTTCTAAAACACCGCGACTAATCAAAGTAGCCATTATGAATAGTAATAACCACTTTTTAAAATTATAGAAATTTTATATTTCAAAATGGACTTCATTTTTGTATTCGGATTATCGAAATTAGCCTATGTTGAATTTTTGGTATTTTTCTAAGAACTTCCAATTTTTTATGAATAATGAAAAATACTTAAAAACAACTTTTTTAATAAAAATAATTCATAGTGATAAATTATACTATTGAGTGGTTTTAGAGTATAATTAGAATATATTTTTACCATTTTATCCAAAGGTGGTCATTAGAATTAATTTAACATTGAAATTGGACATAAACAATTGCCAATCTTTTGATATAAAATGTTTCTTAAAAACACGCTATTTGTTGTGACAGCGGGAATTAATTATAAAATTAATTAATGCAACTTATATGTTTGGAATTTTTTAAAATAGACATCATTTTTGAATTCGGAATATCAATTATAGCTTAGGGTGAAATTTTGGAATTGTTCTGAAAAACTTCAATTTTTGATGAATAGTGAAACCACTAAGTGGTAGTTAAATAACTGATTTTTCGTTTAAATGAAATATTACCACTTCTGTGATTCGATTTTCAAAAATCCGACATACATGGTTGTCATTAAGATGTAAAATATTGTTCAATGAGATTAAAATTATTTTTTGGTGAATAGTAACTTTTAAGTTCTTAATCGCGATTAGAGGTAATTAGTGTAGTTTAAGGTAAAAATAATGTTTTAATAATATGAGATGAGCTTGAAACTTGTCCTACTCCTATTGGATGAGTCATGTCCGACCAAGAAAACCCATGGGTCAACTTGGGGACCCCATGGAGCCACTTTGGCTGGAAAATGACATTAATATTTATTTATTTAATGTTAAATTTAAATTGACACAAACATGAGTTGTTTTACTAAAACAGTTTTTAAGTGGGGTTACACAAGTCAACATTTTGACTATAAATATTCTTTAGAAAGATAAAAATATTTCCTACATCATAGTATTTTATTTATAATTTTTAGACATTAAATAAATTAAATTATTTATGACATCATTATGGTGGAGCGATGACCTCATTATTTAACGATTTTAATAAAATGAAAAGATAATGTAAAATCCAAGGCTTACACTTGTCAAAAACCTATTGGATTAGTAGATTTCGAACCCTTACCACCTTAGCCTCGAATTATATAAGTGTGGGACCTCTAAAATCCGAAACTCATTTTATAATAAAGTGACTTTTCTTTACTTTCCAAGAGTACCCCTCCTCTCCACTTATAAAAGGCCCCCACCTCTACCACCTCATTCACACTTTCAAGCCATTTGGCTCGGCCAACCTCTGCCCAAATACTCTCCCAACTTCCCCCTCTTACGCCTAGAAGCCTCACTTTGGGAAGAACTCTTCCCAAGGAAGCCTTTGGCTCAAATCAAAAAGAGTTACCCGATTTTTAGGTAATGTCTTCTCTAATGTTGTTTTGTTTTATTTAGCTTCTCCAACCCCTTAAAATCTTTTTATTCATTTCTTTTGTAACAAAAACAGTATCCTAAATATACTATGATGTTTTTATAAGAATTATTCGAGCTACACTTACACACACCTACATCTAATGGTTAAATAACATACGGTTTCTATGGATGGTGAATTTCTGCCTCACGAAACGATGATTGTTCGACACTCATATAACACCTTAAAAGGTGGCCATTAAGATGTCACTATATTTATATATGATATATAATATTTTTATGTTTTACTTATGCTTCTGTATTTCTCATTTATGGCATACTTTATGATTTCCATTATGGGTAAAACGCGATAATTTCATTTTAGGAAGTGCGGACTACCGCCCCCTCAAAGTGATTTGAATCGTTAATGCCATATGTGGGATGTATAAAGGATGGAGTAAATGGTATTATACACTATATTATGATGGAATTATATTATACATTTATATCATTATGATTTCATTCCATTAAATACGAAATAGAAATGAAAGTAGCATTCATGCGTATGTACGGCTTACCGTCTCTATGAACGGTGCATTTCATTTCTTACCTCTAAATGTTACGTAATATTATAAATGAATGTATATAATGTATATATATGATATATATGATATCTAAATCAAGAATATAATTATGGATATAATGGATATTTCACCACATGAACAACTTGTAATTATAAGAAGTTTATTTTTGACTCAAGTACCTAAGATCGACAAAACGACCGTTATTAACTTAAATAATTACAGAATGTTCATATCATTGTAATAAGTGATATAAAAAGGATAATGAAATTGAAAATTGATCTTAATAAGGTATATATTAACTCTAGTTTATTATTCAGGAGGTTAAAGAATGGTTGAGTCAAGTTAGACACGAGGTAAGGGAACTTCTTAACCCAATTTCCATTCTTTGGGTTAATCTCTTATTTTCAAATTATTTCATGATATTATTATGTCCTATTTTGTATTTTTACTTCCTTTATGTGTACCTATAGTGAATACACATAATAGATCTATTTTATTTAAAAAATGTTCTTTTTAAGGACTTCATATTAATCACCATCCATTGAAACATATTTTGTTTTATACACAAATTTCTTTTATACGGTGTATAAACCCCTTTGACTTTTATGTTTATTCAAAAGGAATATTTTTTTATACGAAGAGTTTTTCTAAACGACAAAACAGAATGTTTTTATTTCCGTACTTATTCAGAGACAACGACTTCTCCGCCGCCGTGACCATTATTTGAGTTTCGGCTTCCTCTAAAAGCCATCATTTTTTTAATGAAAAATAAATACAAAGTTTTAACTTTCTTTTATTTTGGTATTGAAAATGGTTTTGAAAGCGTTTTTATTATATCAATGTGTTGTATTGATATCTTGTGATTGAAATGTGGAAATGTTATTTTTCCTTTATGCATGTTTTATGTGATACGATTATGTTATGGTTTATGATATGTTTAAACCTATTCATATGAGGAATGTATTGGACTTAATAAGTGACGGGTGGAGCCCGATATAGATCCTCGATGCATCGGTAGGTCTCATGAGACAACTAGACGTGGAATTGGCCGAGTCCCTTTCCCAATTTGATTTATGGTTTTGGCCGAGGCCTTAATCATTTTAGATGTCTTGGCCGAGGCCTTGACAAAATGTTTCAGAATGTCTGGCATTATGCATTCCATCATTATGAAAGTGGTTATTGATATTTCATGTGATTATTAGACCAGTAGAATATCCATGTGAATAAGTAAATGGAATTATCTCATTTTAATTTTGCCATATTATGTTGAAGTTCATGTTTAAAAGGCTTTTGTTTTATTTATACATTGCCTTAAATGTTAATGTTTATTTATGAAAGCTTCTGCAATATTGTTATCCTTACTGAGCATCTGAGCTCACCCCTTTTAATGTTTTAATATTTTCCAGGATGTGAAGAAGTATTTTATGAATGACCTGCAGGGATAGTCAGAAGAGGATATGAGTGTAGACTATGGAGACTTTGTTATTGTAGTTTTTCACTTTATGATGTAATGTAACATTTACGAATGTATCTAGTGTTTCCAAGGCTACTAAACTAATCGGTCTTTCGAGACTTGATCTTTTGTGATCATGCCAATGTTATGAAGTAATGCACCGACTCCGGGTAGCTAGGGTCAGGGTGTTACAGTTGGTATCAGAGGCAGTTTAGCACTAACCTTGGAAGCTATATTTAGATAAACTCTGATTAGAGCACATATCCCGAAGATAGACATTAAGGATTAGTATAGAAGAACTTCCTAGAATTTTGGTATTATAGAGATTTTGGGAGTTTTTCGAGCAATACATCCCTGTCTGGATACGAGCAGGTAGAGGCGGATCTGGCACAGATGTTCCTAGGGGTAAAACCCGAAAACACCGCTTTGAGCTAGACTTGAACAGGAACTAGTGCACGACAATGGGCCTTGCTGCACTCTTGGTTACGACACTCCCAGGGGATATGCTTAGGATAACTATCATTTTCTTTACAAATCATTATGAAGGGTTTATGAGTATATACTTCCTCAAAGAAAACATTTTTATGATTATGGATTATATCCATAAATAGTTCAATTTAAGTTAAGTGTTTTATAAGTATGGGATTATGTATTTTGATTCATAAATTGATCTAGTTTATGCCATTGTTTAGAAATGGCGCCTAGTGGAAGAAATGGAAATCGAATTAATGCACGCACTCCGTGTAGGGATTTCCCTCCTACTCAAGATAATTATTGTGGATCTGGAGATACAACTGGTGCTGATCAACTTACTACCATACTGGGACAACTCACTCAGGTTATGAATAATAACCTTACTCGTATGGAGCACCCTGATCCGCAACGTGAAGGATCAATATTAGACCGCTTCATGAGGCAACAACCACCAACATTTAATGGGGGTACAAATCCATTAGTAGCTGAGCAATGGATAAACTCCTTAGAGAAAATATTCCACGCCTTGGGGAGTAGCGAAAGGGAGAAGGTTATCATGGCACTTTACCGCCTCACTGGAGATGCCGATCAATGATGGTCATTGATTCAAAACACAAAGGAAGATGATGATGTATCAAATATGGAATGGAGGGAGTTCAAAGATCATTTCTTTGAAAAATACTTTCCTCATGACCATAGAGCATATATGGAAAGGCAATTTTTGATTCTGAGACAAAAGGAGGATGCGAATGTCGCAAAGTATGAGGACAACTTTACAAGGTTAGCGAGGCATGCTGCAGAATATATACGTAACCCAAGAAGTAAGATTGATCGTTTCTTTGATGGGTTAAAACCATTTCTCCGTCGAGCTTTAGTATCACAAACCTTCTCATCATACGAAGATATTGTCTCATGTGCTATCAAGACAGAAAAGGAATTCTCTAAGTCTTATGACAACAAAGTAAAGCAAGAGAAGAAGAGAATGGTGGAACAGGAAACGGATAAAGGGAAAAAGGGAAATAAGGATTTTCCATTATGCGATAGTTGTGGGAAGAATCACCCCGGTGCTGGCCTAAAAGGAATGGGAGTTTGTTATAAATGCGGAGAAAAAGGTCACCAGGCGCGTGATTGTAAGGGAAAGAAAGAGGATATCAATTATAAATGCTACAATTGTAGAGAAATGGGGCATTATGAAAATGAATGTCCTAAGCGTCAAGGAAACTTACCTCAGAAAAGGCCAAGGGATCAAGGCCAATCTTATGCTGTGACTACAGTTGAAGCGGAATAATTATTGTATTTGTGTTTTTGGACTCAAGAACTAGATTATGGTTATAAGAATAATGTGATATATATAAGGATTGTACTGCAGTACATTTTGTTTTCATTAAGGATTTAATATGATTAAGGTAATCATATTTTTATTATGTGACAATAAGAGAAACATTACTTTGTTTGGGGAATCTGAGGTTACAATTGATTTTGGAATTTAACGTCCCTTTAGAGAAAGTCTGGACGGAGGTATAAAGGTTGGAATGGATTAAGTTGATCTTTGGATAGTATTGTTTAAGGTTAAAAAAATTTATGAAAATTATTTTTGGAATATTATAATAATATAGTTTTAGGAAAAAGACAACCTGCAGGGTGGGGAATAACCCGTTGCGTCGGACAAAGCTGCAGGAATCGAACCTACAATCATAGTGCGACAGGCCTTTATTTCCTACCACTAGCCTACCGGAAGTCCCTGGTTATTACAAAATAGTTTTACTAATCTAAATGATATGTGTTAATATTTGGAACCTTATACAATTAGGATAAATAGAATATTTTTGAGTTGTATTACATTTTAGAGTGAAAGATGGGTTTGTGGTAAAACTTTATTAAAGAATGAAAGTCTACATGACAAGTATGTATATTCCCTTACGTTCTTAGTAAATCACCTAAATAAATTCCTAAACATTATAAAAGGTAACTCAAACCAAAAATGTTGTCGGTTAACTTTTCCTACTGGGGAATCAATGATCGTTTAACCAATCACAAGTTTGTGATTTTCTTGTAGTTAAACTTTCTCCTAATATTGTTTTCTATAACTCTCCACCAGACCTTAATGGTTTGTTTCTCCTCCATATCCATATTTTCATAGAATCCTAGAATGGGTAATCTCGGGTGACCTTTGTACTTATCTTTCGTTCTTTTAATGTTATATTTTTATTAACCTTATTTCCGATGTGGGTTTTCCACAAAGGTATTTTCTATTTTCAACCTTTTATTTTCAAATAAAAAATTTCAAATTGCGAGGAAAAAATTTATTGAAGGAGGGGAGAATGTAACACCCTGAGCTTCCACGATACGCTTCTCATTCAATAATTCAATAGCTTTCATTGTACGCAACTTCGAGTTCTAAAACACCACGACTAATCAAAGTAGCCGTTATGAATAGTAATAACCAATTTTTAAAATTATAGAAATTTTATATTTCAAAATGGACTTCATTTTTGTATTCGGAATATCGAAATTAGCCTATGTTGAATTTTTGGTATTTTTCTAAGAACTTCCAATTTTTTATGAATATTGAAAAATACTTAAAAACAATTTTTTTAATCAAAATAATTCATAGTGATAAATTATACTATTGAGTGGTTTTAGAGTATAATTAGAATATATTTTTACCATTTTATCCAAAGGTGGTCATTAGAATTAATTTAACATTGAAATTGGACATAAACAATTGCCAATCTTTTGATATAAAATGTTTCTTAAAAACACGCTATTTGTTGTGACATCGGGAATTAATTATAAAATTAATTAATGCAACTTATATTTTTGGAATTTTGTAAAATATACATCATTTTTGAATTCAGAATATCAATTATAGCTTAGGGTGAAATTTTGGCATTGTTCTGAAAAACATCAATTTTTTATGAATAGTGAAACCACTAAGTGGTAGTTAAATAACTGATTTTTTGTTTAGATGAAATATTACCACTTCTGTGATTTGATTTTCAAAAATCTTACATACATGGTTGTCATTAAGAAGTAAAATGTGGTTCAATGAGATTAAAATAATTTTTTGGTGAATAGTAACTTTTAAGTTCTTAATCGCGATTAGAGGTAATTAGTGTAGTTTAAGGTAAAAATAATGTTTTAATAATATGAGATGAGATTGAAACTTGTCCTAATACTATTGTATGAGTCATGGCCGACCCATAAAACCCATGGGTCAACTTGGGGACCCCATGGAGCCACTTTGGTTGGAAAATGACATTAATATTTATTTATTTAATGTTAAATTTAAATTGACACAAACATGAGTTGTTTTACTAAAACAGTTTTTAAGTGGGGTTACACAAGTCCAAATTTTGACTATAAATATTCATTAGAAAGATAAAAAGATTTAATACATCATAGTGGTTTTTTTATAATTTTTAGACATTAAGTAAATTAAATTTTTTATGACATCATTATGATGGAGCGATGACCTCATTATTTAACGATTTTAATAAAATTAAAAGATAATGTAAAATACAAGGCATACACTTGTCAAAAAACTATTGGATGAGTAGATTTAGAACCCTTATCACCTTATCCTTGAATTATATAAGTGTGGGACCTCTAAAATCCGAAACTCATTTTATAATAAAGTGACTTTTCTTTACTTTCCAAGAGTGCCCCTCCTCTCCACTTATAAAAGGCCCCCACCTCTACCACCTCATTCACACTTTCAAGCCATTTTACTCGGCCAACCTCTGCCCAAATACTCTCCCAACTTCTCCCTATTACTCTTAGAAGCCTCCATTTCGGCAGAACTCTTCCCAAGGAAGCCTTTGGCTCAAATCAAAAAGAGTTACACGATTTTTAGGTAATGTCTTCTCTAATGTTGTTTTGTTTTATTTAGCTTCTCCAACCCCTTAAACTCTTTTTATTCATTTCTTTTATAACAAAAACAGTATCCTCAATATACTAGGATGTTGTTATAATAAGGATTCGAGCTACACTTACACACACCTACATATAATGGTTAAAGAACATACGGTTTCTGTGGATGGCGAATTTCTGCCTCACGAAACGATGATTGTTCGACACTCATATAACACCTTCAAAGGTGGACATTAAGATGTCACTATATTTATATATGATATATAATATGTTTATGTTTTACTTATGATTCTGTATTTCTCATTTATGGCATACGTTATGATTTCCATTATGGGTAAAACGCGATAATTTCATTTTAGGAACTGCGGACTACCGCCCCCTCAATGTGATTTGAATCGTTAATGCCATATGTGGGATGTATAAAGGATGGAGTAAATGGTATTATACACTATATTATACTGGAAATATATTATACATTTATATCATTATGATTTCATTCCATTAAATACGAAATAGAAATGAAAGTAGCATTCATGCGTACATACGGCTTACCGTCTCCATGAACGGTGCATTTCATTTCTTACCTCTAAATGTTACGTAATATTATAAATGAATGTATATACTGTATATATATTATATATATGATATCTAAATCATGAATATAATTATGGATATAATAGATATTTCACCACATGAACAACTTGTAATTATAAGAAGTTTATTTTTGACTCAAGTACCTAAGATCGACAAAACAACCGTTATTAACTTAAATAATTACAGAATGTTCATATCATTGTAATAAGTGATATAAAAAGTATAATGAAATTGAAAATGGTTCTTAATAAGGTATATATTAACTCTAGTTTATTATTCAGGAGGTTAAAGAATGGTTGAGTCAAGTCAGACACGAGGTAAGGGAACTTCTTAACCCAATTTCCATTCTTTGGGTTAATCTCCTATTTTCAAATTATGTCATGATATTATTATGTCCTATTTTGTATTTTTACTTCCTTTATGTGTACCTATAGTGAATACACATAATAGATCTATTTTATTTTAAAAATGTTCTTTTTAAGGACTTCGTATCAATCACCATCCATTGAGACATATTTTGTTTTATACACAAATTTCTTTTATACGGTGTATAAACCCCTTTGAATTTTACGTTTATTCAAAAGGAATCTTTTTTTTATATGAAGAGTTTTGCTAAATGAAAAAATGGAATGTTTTTCTTTCCGTACTTATTCAGCGACAACGACTTCTCAGCCGCCGTGGCCATTATTTGAGTTTCGGCTTCCTCTAAAAGACATCATTTTTTTTAATGAAAAATAAATACAAAGTTTTAACTTTCTTTTATTTTGGTATTGAAAATGGTTTTGAAAGCGTTTTTATTATATCAATGTGTTGTATTGATATCTTGTGATTGAAATGTGGAAATGTTATGTTTCCTTTATGCATGTTTTATGTGATATGATTATTTTATGGTTTATGATATGTTTAAACCTATTCATATGAGGAATGTATTGGACTTAATAAGTGACGGGTGGAGCCCGCTATAGCTCCTCGATGCATCGGTAGGTCTCATGAGACAACTAGACGTGGAATTGGCCGAGGCCCTTTCCCAATTTGATTTATGGTTTTGGCCGAGGCCTTAATCATTTTAGATGTCTTGGCCGAGGCCTTGACAAAATGTTTCAGAATGTCTGGAATTATGCATTCCATCATTATGAAAGTGGTTATTGATATTGCATGTGATAATTCGACCAGTAGAATATCCATGTGAATAAGTAAATGGCATTATCTCATTTTAATTTTGCCATATTATGTTGAAGTTCATGTTTAAAAGGCTTTTGTTTTAGTTATAAATTGCCTTAAATGTTAATGTTTATTTATGAAAGCTTCTGCATTATTGTTATCCTTACTGAGCATCTGAGCTCACCCCTTTCAATGTTTTAATATTTTCCAGGATGTGAAGAAGTATTTTATGAATGACCTGCAGGGATAGTCAGAAGAGGATATGAGTGTGGACTATGGAGACTTTGTTATTGTAGTTTTTCACTTTATGATGTAATGTAACGTTTACGAATGTATCTAGTGTTTCCAAGGCTACTAAACTAATCGGTCTTTTGAGACTTGATCTTTTGTGATCATGCCAATGTTACGAAGTAATGCACCGACTCTAGGTAGCTGGGGTCAGGGCGTTACCTGAGGGGTATATACAACCCCTTTGAAATGTAATATAACGAATTTTTTATCCTCATAAAATTTTAAATTTCCATTAATTTTATGGCTTGTTGGTTATTATCAATCTATGTTACCAAAGTGGTGTAGGTTTTTGGATATAATATCATCATTTAACATGATTATTTATGTTTTTGCTTCTGATGACGAAATATTTTGATCAATATATCAATAAACTCAATAATTGTATTCAATCGTGATTATTTATTTATAATACATGTTTTTACATCAAATTCTTGTTTTTCTATTGTCATTATTTCCACGGAACATTTTTAATAAAATTTAACTTTATTTCTCTCTTCGGTCAAAAACCTATTTTTCTTCCAAATAAATGTCCTCTAAAAATATTTTAAAAAATGTTTAAGAAAATATTCAAATAATTTATCAATGAAAAATTTACACTTATTTTAATTTTTCGAAAATTTATTAAAAGAAATCTTCATGTCATTTTCTAAACAATTATTTTTTTGTAATTTACTGAAAATGTGGAAGGAATATTTCTTTTATAACATATACATAATTAATAATAGTCCCCATCACCATGAATTGTTAATTATTTAAATATTCCATGATATAGTTCCAAATATATTTTCAAATAAAATAATTTTCAAAAAAATTATGAATGTTTTGTTTAAAAATGAAAAATTTAATGTGAAATGGTTATTTTCCTTGAGAAATGTTATATGTGAACTTTCAAAGTAATTTACCATATAAGATGAAATCATTTTATCATACTTAAACGTTACTGGGGATTTAAATCAAGGATATGATTCTCATTATTTCTATGAATTATTTATTGTATGACGATAAGATGTTTATGAAACATGTTTCATTTCTGTAGGTTATATGATGATAAAATTATTCTTAAAAGACTTATTTTTCAACAAGTTATTATATAATTAAATGATGAAATATAAATGAAAAAATTCATTTCTATGGGTTATGATATATTGAAATTATTATGAATACCATTTCTTTTTCTGGGATATGATACGATAGATGTTTTATGATCTTATGTTGTATATATGTTTTATTTTCAACATGTGACAGGTGGGACCTATATCTCCCTCAAATTATTTAGGTAATAATTGATATCTCATCCGATAAATAGGAATGGAACGGGGAGTGAAGCTATTTTATTAAGGGAATCATTCCCCTATAATAATCTAGACAGTGAAACTTTATTACTATAATAGTTTGTGGAGTGATCCCAATCCACTATGATAGTACTATAAATAATACTTGAACTAATAAGGAAATAATTTTCTATGATTATTTATATTCAAAAATTCTATGTCTTATTCTAATGTTTTTTTATCATGGCTAATGTTATTTTATTTCATTAGGATTCATTCCTTATAAGCATATAATATTTATGACATGACTCTATATTAAGATCTTTGGTATGTAGGGGTGGGTTTCAAATGCTGTTATCTTGTTCTAATATCCTTATTCCCATTTTATTCTTTTAGATATCCCTTGTTTACCGTTAGTGATCATTTAAACTCACCCATTTTTATGTTTCATTTACATAAGATATAATTAAATGTATTATGTACTATAGGTATAAGAAAGATACTAGTTATGATGAAATTAGTTGGTGATGATGTAGTTTACATTTGAACCAGTTATATATGGGTCCATGTTTCCAATGGAACAATTCCATTATGATTTTCAGGAATGTGTTTATGTAATTTAATGGATATTAATATAAAAAATGTAATATTTATATATATGAATATTTCTAATTTATCATTAGTATCAAAGGATAGTTTTAGCTATACATTAGAAACTAGGATTAGAAGACTTTTGTGAGATCCCAAGGGATGTTTATAAATATATATATATATATATAAGGATAACTCTAAGGATTAGTTAATGTATAGAAAAATATCTTAGAATTTTATTAAAGGATAGATAAAGTGGTTTCTATGAAATTACTCCAATGTCTAGATACTATAAGTTGATGTGTCTCTAGTATATTGGTAACTCGGGGTAAAAACTAAAAAAATCATGCATTGAGATAGGCTCGATAATCACCTGGTGTATGACAATGGGCCTTGCTGCACACCTAGTTTGAGACTCTGAGGGGATATGCTTTGGAAATTCATAAACACTTCACTATCCATCTTGATGAATTTAAATAATTACCATAAAGTACCCATGTTAAGACTAAGGTATCATAGATTAGAAATTAGGATCTATGATTTCGACATCCTAAAATTAATTTATCATGATTATGTAGTTCTCCAATATTATTATTTGTTCTTACCCAATGATTATTTATTTTAGTAAATGGATGGAAACCAAAGATACAATTTTAATGTGGGGTAAGAAAAATGAAATGATTCTCCTCTTAATCATCTAATAAGTAAAGGAGATTGAAATGAACATAACTTGTCTTTGATCAGTCATTATTTTCTATCCATGAATCATGCTAAATTTCCAAATGAGAAAAGAAGGGAACAATGTTTTATGGATTCACTCACGGGGAAATATCCACCATACTTCAGTAGATCATTTGATCCATTGGTTGTTGAGTAAGGTATCAATACCACTAAAAATATATTTTTCATACTATATTATTTGGAACATTAAAAATAAATTTTAGATTTTATTATTTGGAATTTGAAAAGGATAAATGGTGGACTCTCATAAGGAATACAAGGGGAAATGATGAAGTTGACTCCATGTTATGGGATGAGTTTGAGATCTTATTTTCCAATAATTACAACCATCATAATCATCATAGAAAAATAGATAAGTAATTCCTTGAGTTAAATTATAATGATGATGACTATTTTCGTTACAATGAGATAAATATACAATTTTTGAGAGGTGCACTATAGGAATAATCATCTAATTGGAATGTACGGTTGATTGATACTTCAGTGGTTGAAAACCATGATTTCGAAGGGAATTATCCATAAGGGTCTTTTTTAGCTATGATGAAATTTTTTGATGTGATAATAAGGTGGAAATATTTATCTGTTTTACCCATCAATCATGTGGTTTTAACAACAAAAAGAAGATGGAGTTCAAAGAATACTCTAAAAACTATAGAAGGAAGATAATGAAATTTCATTTATACACATAGTGTGGAAGGAAACACAGAAGAAATTGTCTTAAGGGGACTACATAATGTTTTATGTGGGGAAAATAAGTTCATCGTAAAATTTAATTCTGAAATTATGGGAATAAGGTAGATAATGATGAAAATAGAGAGAAATTTCCCTAAACTGAACTCCCCACAATCCAGTGTTTCAAATCAATGGTGTATGGAATTGTGACAACTTGTTCCAGTATCCAGAGGTTAATTATGATGATTGATGATAGAAACCACTTATGATGAGGGAAAATGGGAAATCTCATGAAATCACTATTTCAAATTAGGGGTGTGATAATGATGTGTTGAAGGGTGTAATTACAATTAACATTATAACTATTAATGACTTAATTGACTGTGGATATACTAATTATTTTATATAAAAATAATTTTATAATGGTATCAAGATGACACCCAAATTGGTAAATGTAGTATTAGTACTGAAAACCCATATTGGTATGATGATCACATCCCAAATATATGACTCCTATCAAGTTCATGTTTGTGAGAATCTGAATCCTAAAAATCATGTAATTATACCACTAGTTGAATTCAATTTTATATTATGAATGGATTTGTTTTATATAAATAAATCCTACATTAATTTTCATGGAATGTAATTCTTCTTTGGTATTCTAAGCCAACCTATGATCTTATATTAGTGTGTTGATAAATATGAACATTCTGTGAAGATCAAATCCATTGTACAAGTTTTTGTTCTTATTAAATAGTGGAGTTTATCTTAGATTATGTGGGAGAAACTCAAAATTGATGTTGTACCTATTGTGTGGGATTTTTATGATGTATTTACTAAATAGTTTCCTTTCCTTCCATCAAAATGTGTGGTTGAGTTCTCAATATTACTCATACCTAGTGACACAAATATTTATAAGATTCCCTTTATAATAGATTGAATTGAGTTATAGGAATTGAAGAAGCAACTCCTATAGAACCTTGAAAAGAGATTCATTCATCCAAGTTTAACACAATGGGGTGTAGCTAGTCAATTTTTAAAAATAAATATTGATCGATGTGATTAAAGATGGATTAAAAGGAGCTGAACAACATCACAATCAATAAAATATCCTCTTCCTTTTATTGATGACCTATTTGATCAACTACACATATCAAGATTTTACATTATACAAGATATCATCAATTATCGGTCAAGGAGGATATAAACAGTACATATCTCCATATAAGGAATAGACAATATTAATATATAGTGATTTCATTCAATATTAATATTTTACCTACTATCATCATGGAGTTTTTGAAGAGTGTCTTTAGATATTAAATTGATTAAAAGTGGTAGTATTAACAGATTATTTTCCTATCTATTCAATGAATAAAAAAGATCTGGAAGATCACTTGGTAATTATGGTAAAGTCCCTCAAGAAGGATAAAATATATGAGAATTTTTAAAAGTGTGAATTTTGTCTCCAAAAGGATTCGTTTCTGGGTCATGTAATATCAAGAGAGTGTATATTTGTAGATCCATTAAAGAAGGTGGCTATTGGATGTTAGCCAAGACCAATCATTATGACTGGGATTAATATTTTTCGTGGTTTATCAGGATATTATTGATTGTTTGTGAATACATTTACAGGACTATCTAATCTATTCACCAAGTTAACTCTCTAGGGATTCATGTTCCTTTGGATATATGAATGTGGGGAAAATTTAAAGAAACCAAAGAGAAGTTTAGTCAAAGAATATTTTCATACATTACACTATAGTGGATAAGGGTTAGTAATCTATATTGATGCATCCATGAAGGGATTAAGATGCATTTTAATATAAAATAACATGGGTATAGATTCTTTCTCAAGAAAATTAAAGGTTCATGAGAAAAATTTCTGAACTCGTGATTCAGAGATAGTTTTGTTACATTTTTTATTAATGATACAGAGGATATATATTTATGTTGAAATGAATGATATATATATACCTATAAAAAAAATTATATTGTATTTTCACATAGAAAGAGTTGAATATGCACCCAAGAAGATGGTTAGAGATGATTATAGATAACAACTGATCAAAACATTACCACCCTGGGACATAGAAAAAGGTGGAAAATACTTTAAGTCAAAAGGATCATGCTTGATTATACAGGATAAGGATAAAATGTTTTCCAATATTTCCAGATTTTCAAAGTATATACGTACAATTACTATAGGAAGTGGTAAAGCTTATTTGGATTAATGAAATGTCCAACCATATATCTGAGTAAAGATTAATGAGGTGCAGAAAGAATACATAGAGCTAAAAAATAAGATTAGAAACGTTCTTATGATTAGACATGATCATAATGGAATGATATGGTTTGGGAACTCTGTTTGTGTTGCATCCATAGATTATTGAAAATGTTTTTTTAGTGTAAGATCAATGTTCTTCATTATCTATTCTTCCTTGAATCATGAAAATGTATAGAGATTTAGAGGAATATCTATAGTGGGATGATAGGAAGATAGATACTGAAGAGTTTTATTCTCAACACATAGTATATAGGAATGTTAAGGTTGAGGGATGAAAATCTAATGGGAGGTTATATCCATTAAGAATACCATAATGGAAATAAGAAAACATCACTAGGAATTTTGTTATCAAACTACACAAAAAGTATACAGGAAAAAATTAAATACTTGTTTTTCTCAATCGAATTACAAATTAAGCCAAATTTATTACTATCATAAAAGATTTATCATTGGATCATCTTTCTATGATATAAATTAAGGAAGTGTAATGGTTGCTTGGAGTACCACATTCAATTTTATCTGATCAAGATACATGGTCCACCTTGATGTTAGGTTGAATTATTTATCTAAATATTGATAAGGTGTTGAGTTTCAACACTATGTATCATCATTAGATATATGTTAAGTCTGAAATAAAAATTATAACTCTAGAGCATATGTTTATATCTTTATCATAGAAATTTAAATGTGGCTTGGATCTGCACCTTCCTCTAGTTGAGTTTACATACAATAATAGCTTTCACTTAAGAAATCAGATGGATATTTATGGATCCCTATATAGAAAGATGTGCAGATCTACCCCATGTTATAATTAAGTTGTATAAATAAAGATATTGGGGCTTTAGATAGATGAATTAATGGTAGAGAAGGTTAGATCCATTCAGGTCATATAAGGGTTACATAAAGTCAGTAGGAATGTTATGCTAAAAATAACTAGCATGGCTTGGAATTTGAAGTTAGTTACAAGGTTTTTAGATGAATTTATCCATGGAAGAAGATGATAATATTTTGAAATAAATTCAAACAAAATCTTAGGTATATCAATCCCTTTCAAATTGATGATCTTATCAAGATAATATCCTATCATTTTGTGCCTCAACAAAACCTCTTTCAATTTAATGATGTGTGACATGTTTCTCTCTTAAGGAAGTAAATACCTAAACCATCACAATAATTAACTCATAGTATATACCCTTGGATATTGAACCATATTATGTGGAATAATTTTTTGAGATTATAGATTGAGTAGGGAAATTTATAAGAAACAATAGCACTCACCAAGTCTATGTTTTATGATCAAACCACCAATTTCAAGAAGATGATGGGGGACTAGAGGAAAAATGCGGAATAATTATCCTCATTTATTTGTAACAGAGTGAAAAATTTTGAGGGGAAAAAAATTTTATGGTGGTATAATGTAATACACTAATTATTTATGTTTTTTAATAGATTAAATTTCTTCGATAGCTTGGGTTACACACAACACCTAGTTTTGACGAACCATGACAAAATATTAATATTATTATTAAACCTCACCATTTTTACTTATAAAGTGATATTGGATGAATGGAAATAATAATTATAGTGGTTTTATATAAATATTTCTTTAAAAGATACATAATTTATAGTATTGTCTTTATATGTTGTGAAAATACTATTTCACAAAAAGTTTATTTTGTTGATCAACAATAAAATTCATTTTTAAACACTTTTAGAAAATTAATTTAATAAAATAAAAATAAATATTTATGTCATAATTTCAAAATTATCTTATGGTGAATGTTAGGTATGTTTCTGAGACGATTAACGTTTCAAGAAATAGGGGAAAATAATGGTTTTTATTGAAAACATCATTTTTTTTAATCATTTATACGGTTAATTATTTTTATAAAAAATATTTTAAAATTAAAATTAGTTAAATTATATATCAATTAAAAAAAATTAGTTCATTTGAATCACTTTAATATTGAATTTTATATGATCACCCATTATGATTTTAAAGAATTTCCCTTTGCAAAATAGATATATTATCACATCTACAGGTTTAATTTTAAATAAATTTTTCATTTTTTGTTAATATAGTTTAGAAAAAAGGATTAAATAATTTAAATAATAATATTTTATATTATTTAATTAGGTCAACTTAATTTTTTACCATAATTATTTTTAAAAATAGAATAAATTATCAATCATGATTAAGGTAAAAATGAATTTTCATGGTGGTTAAACTAAATAGATATGAGATTAAAATCACCAAAATAATTTAGAAACACAATTTAAGAGAAATAATTAGACATTACAGTATCTCATTCTTGATAATGGTATATTTTTTTATCCTTTGGGATTATGAAAAATATGGGTACACCTTTTTTATTTTGAATAATTAGAAGTGTGAAACTCAACTCACTTATAAAAAGCTAACAACTCTCATATCCTCTTCAGACGTTAAAAGTCATTTGGCATAGACCTGACCTACTGAATTACCTTCCATAATTATATAATATCATAATATTAGAGTTTTTTATCATAAATCTATATTTGAAATGATTTTAGTGTAAACCAAAAGACGTTATCTGAATTAGAGGCACCGTCCCTAATTGAGAATTTTATTTTATTTCTTCCTCCACCTCATTAAATAATTATTAAACCATTTTTATATAATAAAGTATGTATCTTAGAAATACTAATAAGTCATTATAATTCGTTCATGGCCTATATCCATCTCAATTTCCATCAAATGGGATATAAAATCAGTATTTGTGGTTACGGTGGACTATCTCCTCGCAAGCTGATGTTATTAGTTTTCTATCACCACCTCTCACAACTAGATATAATAATGGATTAAAATTTTATATATTTTATATATGATATTATTATAATTATGGAATCATTATATCACATATACCTCCTTACTTTCAATTATTTGGGAATACGATAACATCGCTTGTGTGTATAGCAGACAACCACTATGCGAAGCAATGTGATTTGTTTATGCTATACATGGATGGTAATAAAATGGTTTTAATGAAAATATATGATAAATTTGAATAAAAATTTCTAATTAATGATTTTATATCATTTCCCTATCTTTCATTCAATCCATCAAGAAAATGGAAAAAACATTCATGTGTACATATGACCTACAATCTCTATGAATAGTTAATTTAATTTTCTATCTATAACATTAATGGATTAAGGTAAATAACTATATAATTAACTTATATTATATTTAAATAATGGATAAATTTATGAATATTATGTAACTATAATCATAGTTGTAGGACTAATTATAAAAAATCAAAACTTATTGGAAAAAAACCATTTGTGCCCAAACCATGACATTAACATGGAATTGTTAATAAACAGTTAATAAAAGGTCATAAGTAAATAATTTATGATATGATATATATATTTATAGTTCTAATATATATATATAATAAAATTTTATTTATTATAAAATTTTTTTGAACATCTACAATGGATGTCGGGACTTAATGTAAAAGATTTTTATCTCAATTTTCTTTCTTTGAGACATATGTAATGTTAGAAACCTATATTTTCTTATGATCATTATTTACGGAACACATTCAATGTAATATAATGAATTCATTTTTACTCATTATATTTTACAATTCATTTAATTATATTCCTTTATGGGTTTTATGATTTAATATTACCAAATTGTTAAGGGTTTTACAATAAATCTCCTCGTGTATAGAGTTTGTTTATGGTTATGATTCCAATGATGAGTGTTATGATATATCAATAAATAAAATCATTGATATTATTCTCCCATGTTTATTTTTTCATAATACATTTTACCCTTCATTTTAATCTAATTGTGTATTTAATAGTTCAAATGAATTGTTTTAAGAAAAATTGTCTTTATTTCTCTCTTAAGAAGAAAATCTATTTTCTCCAAAAAACAATGTTTTCTAAATATGTTTTAAAAATGTCTTTAAAATTACTCAAATGATTTATTAAATAATGTTTTAACCATGTTTTAATTTTTTAAAATGTTTTAAAATGAGTGGTTTTATTGTTTTCCAAACAAGGACCATTTCACATTAACCGAAAATATGAAAAGAACATTTGTTTTCTAACATGTACAATACAAATATTATTTACCACTTCCTTGAACGATCAGTGATTTAAATATTCATTTAAAATTTCAAAATATTAATTTCATGAAAAATGATTTTGAATTTGTTTATTACTCTTTAGTTTTAAAATGATATTTTCAAAGTGAAATGGGTACTTCCCGAAAGAAATTTTACAAGTGATCTTTTAGAATCATTTTCTATCTAATATGATACATTTTGATGTTACTTATGATTTAATAGGTATATGATCCAATGAAACCTTTTTAATTTTTATCGAATGGATTTATTTTAATGATGATAAGATGTTTTTTAAACTAGTTTCTTTTCTATGGTTATACTATAATAAAATGAATATGAAACCCATTTAATTTTCCATTGGGTTTTCTATGATTAAATGATGAAATTTATTCGAAACCAATTTCTTTTTAAAGGTTTATGATATGATTTAATACATTTGAAACCCAGTTCATTTCATGGGTTATGATATAATGAATTGTTTATCATCTTATGGATGGAATATGTATGATTTTCATTATGTGATGGGTGAGACCTATATCTCCATCCAATTGATTGTGTAAAGATTGGTATCTCATGAGATAAATAGTATTTTAATAGTGAGTAAACCTAGTTTAGTAAGGGGATATTTACAATATGATTGTATTTGGAGTAAAACATGACGACTAAGAATGTATGGGGAGTGATCCCATTCAACTATGATAGTCTTTTAAATGATCCTTTAACTACGAATGAAATGATTTTCCATGCATATGTGTTTTCCAAAATTGTATGTATTATATTAATGTTATGATCTCATGGATCATTTTCTATTATTTCCACATGATTCATGAATTATGAACTACCTATATTTATTTCATGACTCATAATTATTATTATTTTTTTGATATTCATGTTACGGTTTTCAAATATTATGATCATGTTCTCATCCAGTTAGGATCATTTTATGCTTACATATCTCGCTTTTCATACCCGTATTGAACATTTGAGCTTATCATTTACTATGTTTCCTTTCCTCATGTTATGAATAAATTTATTTTGTATAATATGTATTTAAATGATATTAGTTATGATTAACTTATTGGGATATGGTGTAGTTCACATATGAACTAGTATTTTATGTGTCCAAGTTTCCAAAGGAATTTTATCTATAAAATAATTTGGATTCTGTTGGTGTAATGTAATGAATATTAATATAAAAATATGTAATATCTATGTATGATAAGTTTTTTAATTTATACTTGTGAAAACCATTACCCTCACTAGAATGAAAATAAGGAACCATCTTTATGGATATTGATTTTAGACTCCCCAAAAGATCTAATTTTTATACATCAATTTTGGATATATTTTGTCAGATAATGAATTCATCACACATTATTTATATTATAGAATATATCTATTGGGATCAAATTTCAAAAATATACATCAGATAAGTGGAAATGTTTTATGGTGTTCCGTATTCTATTTTATATGATTGGTATCTACGGTTTACCTGAATTTTTTTGTGAATAATTTAGTAGGCTCCAGATAATGTGATATGTTTCATCGCTACTTATAATCCTCAAAAAAATGTTCATTATGAGAGTACCACTCGAATCTTAGAGATATGTGGTGATCCTTTTCTATGGATTTCAAAGGTGTTTAGGATCAACACCTTCCTCTAGTCAAGTTTTCATACAATAATAGTTTTTAATAGAGAATTTATATGTATAATCATAAATACCTATATAGAAATAAATATAGGACACCAATGTTAGGGGATAACATTGGTGAAAGAATTATTTTTGGACCTAAGCTTTCTATGAAAATGGAAGGGAAATTTAGTACCATTCAACATAAAATCACGCCAAATAATATTCGACAGAAATATCATTATGATAATCATTAGAGACATTTAGAGATAAAAGTTACTGAGAAAGTGTTTATAGATATTCCCTAATGGAATACGTTTTTCAGATTTTGGAAGTATATAAGGATGATACCAATGTATATTGTCCCCTTCATAATTATTAATCTTGTTAGGATGATAGCTTATCGATTGGTGTTTCCACTGAACTTCACTAAAATCCATGATGTATCCCATATATCCCACCTAAGAAATGACATACTATATCCTTCAAATGTACTAAACATAGAGGTTATTACCACTATATAATGATCTTTCATATCAAGAAAAATAAGTAAACATCATGAATCATAGAGATAAATTGTTGCGAATAGGGCTACTCACTCAGTTAAAGTTCTCTTGAGGAATTAGAAAATTGAATATGCTACATGGGAACCTGATGATATATTGAAACAGATATATCCTGATTTTTTTATTTTAGTTATATAACATCATGGTAAAAAATTATTTTTAAGGTGGGAGCAATATCACACCGTGAGATTTTATTATATATATCTTTTCAAAAAACATATTTGTTTTTTCAACTACTTGTGATACACAAAACCCCGAGTATAAAATAAAAATAATATTGTATACAATTATATCCATGTTGTTAAATTATTGGAATGAATAGGAGAAACAGATTTAAAAAATATGTGAAATTTTTTTATATAATGAAAAAATATTGTTAGTAATGTCTTCATTCTCTTAAAAAAATAAATTTTCATTAAATGAGTTTTTTTGAATTAATAAATAAATATTATTTCCACATTTATAAAAAATTGAAAAAGATTATTTTTTGAAATAAACATGTCAATATTATATTATTTTTAATTATTAATAATTTTCTGAAAAGTTTAATTTTTCGACGAATAGTGAAATTATTGATATTTATTAAAAAATGTATTATTTTCTTAATCCATTTAAAATGATTCATTCGATTTTAAAATGGTTATAAAGGTAATATAAGTTCAATTAAATTATTAGCATTATAATTTGGTTCATTTTAACTAATTTTATGTTGAATTTTGATATAAAAACATTGTATACTTATTAAAACAATTTATTAGGAAAAAAACTTCATCACATATAAGGGTTTAGTTTTAAATAAAATTATACTAATTATATGATTTTAATTTTATAAAATTAATTCCATATTTTTAATTTCCATGATTAATATTAGGTAATGTGGTATACTTAATGTTTTTTCATAATTAATACTAAAAATAGTAAAAAAAATATATCTAACCATGGTTAAGTTTAAAATAGGTTTAGTGGGGGTTAAAATAAAGTGATAAGGGCTAAAATAACCTAAAAAAATGGATAAATAATAGTTTTTGAAATATTTATACCCTATGTCATTTAATATTTTTAAATGATTCATTTTTGATCCATTTCATGTTAATAAGGATTTAATATATTTTATTCCTATAAAAATATTACATGAGTGTCCTCTCCCCCAATTATAAAAGGTCACCGAATCTATTATACTCTCAATACATAAATATAAATGTTGTAGGGAAAGGACCGGGCCAAATAAAATCCTTACATCCCTAATCATGGCCTAGATACCCTATTTTGAACATAAAGCCATCATATTTGGGCTTTGGGTGTAATCCAAAATATGTTGTCCAAAGAAGTTTTATAGTTATCATGACGTTGTTTTAATTTTATTTATTCTTATACATCCCTCAAAAAATATTAAACCATAATGAAATAATAAAATTAGTAACTTCAATATAATTATATGTTTTTATGTTAATGTCATAATGAATATCTGTCTCATCATTCATCAAATGGGAAACAAAAATATCGATTTTGTGTATGGAAGACTACCATCACATTGAACAATGTAATTTGTTTTCCATCACCACCTCTCACAGCTATGTATACTACCACCTCCACAAAGAAATTTGATTAATTTTTCATTTACATTTTACATAGATGGTAGTAAGGATGAAGTTTTTTAATATATAATATCTTATAATAATAATACTATAATTCCTAATTATTATGTACCTTTATTTTATTCCATCCTTCAGAAAATGAAACAACATTTATGAGTATGTACAACGCATCATGTCCATGAATAATGTCATTATAATTTTTTATATAAATTTTATGGATGACTAAATATATATATATATAATTAATTAATATATATGATATTTATATCATTATTAAAATTATTTATATGATGGAATCATTTTCCATGTTCAATAACATAAATTGACAAACCATAACATACATGAAAAATGAAGAGTTATCACTCTAAATAGTATTTTAATAATGAATTGTTAGTAAACGGGTGATAAAAGGTTATAAGTAATGATATATTGTATGATATATATGATTAAGTTTCTAGAGTATATATATAACAAATCAATTTTTATTATATAGTAGGATCAAACAAATATGAAGTAATTCGGACCTATGTTATGGGGTTTATGTTACAATATAAATATTTACTATGATTGCTTATGATTATGAAATTTCGAGATCTAACTATCAGTGAATTCATGAATTTTATTCTCTGATGGTAATTTTTAGAGAAAAAATTCTTTTAATTAATTTTCCTATCATTAATTACACAAGAGACTGTTAGAATGTTTTTAAATAAAATCAATTTAATTTCTCTATTTTGTAGAATATATTTTCCCTTCCATGTCCATGTTTTTTGAAAATGTTTTCATGATAGATTTAAATTTTCAATGATTATTTATATATTATTTTTTACTAATTCTCAAATTTTTTAAATTGGTTTAAAATGAAATCTTCTTTAATCCTCTAAATGATTTACTTGTTACTTTTTATTGAAAATGTGAAAAGAATATTTACTATAACATATATGGTATGAATGAAATTCACCACCACCAAATCCACTTAGTGATTTAAAGCTTACATAAAAAATTCAAATTTTATTTTTTGTTGAAACCTGCCAAATGATCATTGAAAATTTCATAAATGAATAAATACTTTAATATCAGTATTATTTTCCTAACAAAACAAAGGTGGAAGCAGTTGTCCCTAATCATGCAGATCACATGGACCGTCAAGAGACACGTGATCCCATGACCTATGGAAGGTCATGAGGATGGTCACACACTATGTATATAATATAGAATATCGCACATAGCCCCTTAAAAAATTCCCTATGATATTTTAAAGTCATCATGGATAGACATTTATCACACAGTGGTATCCATACAAGCACCCCTAGGTTATTTGAATTGTCAACTAGAGGATGTCTGACAAGCCATCCAAAATACGTTAGAAAATAGGAGTAAAATATAAAAATGGTTGGATCCACTTGCAGTATTTTATTTTATGTGATGCATCACCATTATGTAGAGTAATTTTATTCTGCAACACTCATAATACCGTTCAAGATTACAAATCTTTGTAAAACAATCAAAGGAAATGAAAATGGGAAATTCGGGGTCCACATACAGTCATAAGACTCATGCGACACACCCATGCAGCCTGAGAGGCACCACAGAATCCCCAGTTAAATGTCTTCCTAGTCATTCAAGATCCCTCTAGAAATCCAACCCTATAATAGAAAAGTATTTGGACATGTCTAGGTAGTCTCTTTCTCCCACTTTGGCTCAAAAATTAACTAGAAGGTTTTATCCGTGAAGTTATCACACTTCACCAAAAGACCTTTTCTTGGTCACATAGTACATCACCAATGGGGAAAGAGATGGTATTTTCCACCACACATTCAACAAAACTAGATCCCCATACCTTCTACAAATAAAATATTGAATCAAAAATATGAAAGGAGGGAGCATCATCCTGTCATAAAACTAATGTTATGCACTAGGACGGCATCACAAGACCCCATGCGAAGCTAGTTTGATCTTGTAAAGGCCCCAGAAATCAATCCTTATCTAATAAAATATCTTGGATAAGGACTCAAATATCATGGAAAATGATTTTTTTATGCATCATGATCCCATGAATGTCCATAGACACGTCGTCTTGAAAACATGAATGTCCCTCAGCATGTCTGCATGATTTGGAAACACCATTTAATTGTCCATAATCCAATAAATGGGGCATTGAAGTGATGGTCTCACAGTTGTCGAAACCCAATGTTATTCCCCCAGAATAACCTTTAATGCGACCTCATGATGATTATTGAATCCAAATACCTCCATCCACTCTATCCCATATTTATGCAATACACACCATGAAAAGAGGAAAATAACTAAGCTAGGGATTAAATCTACCATATAAAAAAAATAAAGGATATAGATTGAAATATCCTGTAAACTCACCCTGATACACCTAGGAATCAGAACGTATTTCACACAGTGGATGAACTCATGAATTAGAATGTTTTCTATCAGGTAAGATCCGGGTAACAACTGGAGTGATCATGCAATATTCACAGACACTAGGTTTAATCACCCATAGATCATGTGTTATAATTTGGTGTGTTATGTGATATATATCCCACATATTTTCAAAAACACACAGGACATAAAAAAAGTGAACATAGAACAAAACTAATTCATATGCAATAAAATGTTTGAAAATTTATAAAATATGGGAGACTTGTTCAATGAACATATATTCCAATCCTCACATACTTTACATCAACCACTAGAGTCATGCAATAGAACCAGTACATGAAATACATGTCACAAAACACTCTTTTGGTATACTATTTGGGTCCCATTAAGTCCCCTAGTCATGTTAGAGTAAGTCAAATGGATCCCCCAAGGCACACCTCCCAACTCTCACAAAAACCACCGAACTTGTCATCCATGCATCAAAATGTCCCTAGACATGTCACACAAATCATATGGTGACATGAGTACATGTGAGATAAGTCTTGTGATAACATTAGGACATGTATAGTGGCTCTCATGACATCATCAAAAAATATATCCAGACCTTGCGACTCCCTTTGTGTATGTCAGATAGCTCTTGTGACGTCCCCAAAACATATTAGATAGAATTCATGATAACTACTAGACAAGTCACCCGGGACATACATCACCCTCTAATACATGTTACAATGCCCCTCACAACACCCTAAAAGTGTTTCCTCAATTTTTTCAATGAAAGTAGGGAATGCTAGCTGGAACATGTGATGCCCACTGAGCATGTTAGTTAGGATCATGAAATGGATTCCAGGACAATCTATTTTGATCGTATGACGTCCTTTGGGAAATTCAACCTTGATCATATGACAACCATCATACATGAAATCAATTTCATGCAACATACCTTGGAAACAAATAATGGATCATACTATTTTATTTGGAAATTTCGGGCAAATATCCTTGACATGTCATGTAGAAAATCATGTCATGTTGAGCGGAAAACCAATGACTAATAGGAAGAAGATCATTCTAGGTCAATCGGTCATCATTGGACTTGATAAAATTATCTAGACTCAAGAAATTACAACATAATTGTTTAATACCAGACCAAAAATACTACGAGAAACCCGATTCCTTCCATAATAAAGATAAGCAGTATTCATTCCTATGGATCGATCCTAAACCCAAATTGGTTTCCACTTCAGTGTAAGTTCCACTGTGTCTCTTAACGTCCAATCATCAGGGACCAATATATCCCATGGTCTGATCATCTATCCTTATCTACCAATGGATTTAGAACTCATTGAACTATATGGAATCTAATTTCTTCTATAATCAGGATACATAGGACCCCTCATTAAGGGTTGAGGCAAAACACAAATTCCAATCTGCTACAATGTAAGTCCCACCATGACTCTAACATTTCAACCATTCAGAACAAATAATTCCAATAGTTTTATAATACCAAGTGTTTTCCCAATACATAATTCTCACACCCATATAAAATAAGGATGATTACAAGCTATCCCATGTTTCTCACAATGATTATAGATCATGCTGTCTTAGGGAATTGAATTGTTCATATCATTTACATAATGAGTCTCCAACATATAGGGAAACCTTAGTGTTTAATCCCCAATTAGAGGAATGATATGATTACCACCATATAATACCATTAATATTTGGGCTAGTTACAAGGGAATAAAAAAACTATAATAACTCTGATTCTTTCCATAATCAGGATTTGTAGGATGTCTCCATGAGACTCGAGTTTGAACACCAGGTTCCCAAGTTCCCAAATATATTTCATTTTAGCACAGCATTATATTTATCATCTTGAATGAAGTATGATAACTTTTATTCCTTAAATAATCTGGATACGTAGGATATCTCCTCGATATTTGATATTGAATGCCTGGTGCCCAA
The DNA here is from genome assembly GCA_963277665.1 of Viscum album. Taxonomy (NCBI): domain Eukaryota; kingdom Viridiplantae; phylum Streptophyta; class Magnoliopsida; order Santalales; family Viscaceae; genus Viscum; species Viscum album. The sequence goes on along the minus strand of OY728163.1, from coordinate 72,373,069 downwards.
GTACCCACATATATTTCCTTCCATATGATGTCAAACTTAATAGTTTTAATGAACTACATGGGTTTTAATACCAGATATAAACATGATATGTAGGACACCTCATGGTGGATCAATCCCCTCCTTCTAATATTAATTGACTCCCTACATGTAAAAAAATTATAGTGTGACTAGTCATTCAACTTTATCATATAAGTAGCTACTCATTTCTGAGAAAATGATCAAGAACCATAGATATACATAAATGGATTCACTAATGAAATCTGCTACTTTTTTCCCATAAAAGGTTTTAAACTATGGTTATTCCATTGGGGTAACTATTCTTGTATTGATATTATGAAGATATTAGAGGAAATATATTAAATTTATAAGAGAGTATAAGAGTAGAAAATAATCCCCCCCCAAATGGTGTGATGAGAACTACCACCCATCCTCTAAACCAATGTGAGTTTCTGAGTATCATTCGTCTAAAACCCCAATAGATTGCCTAACATTTGAAATTTTGTCCCTACCCAGTTATTGATGTTGGAGTAATTTGTATTTTCTATGAAAGGTAAACAGATAATGAGCCTGATATAGATGATTGTGAACAACATAAAACCGACCACAATAATAGAAATGGACAAAGTCCACCCATATATCTCTGTCGAACCTGAAATGGTTGACTTGACATGAATCAAGTAATCTTCCTTACAACATAAAAAAGGATAGACAACTCAATTCTCATCAAACCATTTTGTTCTCCCAGTAAGGGTTCACGGTCTTCATCTATATATGGAAACAAAAATGGGGAACCTAACATGAATATCATAAATAACATAATGATCAGTTAATCATGCATCATGCCATTTTTTATTACATAATCCATGAAAAAAATATGGTGAACCTAATTTAAAATCCTTAAATATAAGAATAGTTGGGTTTCCGTATGTTAGGCCACATAGATGGAATATCAAACAACGATGATAATCCTAGAAAAAATATTACAGTTGATCTTCTTTAATTATATTTCTCATCAAATAATTTCATCCTCTCACTAAAAAGTCCACATGAGTAGAATGGATGGATTTGGAATAAATGTAAATTAATTTTAACCATGATTATCTGATTGAGAACATCATGCCTATGATATTGCAGTAATCAGTGAACTTGATACTTGTTTTCTACATAGCTACAGATACATCCTTCATTGATAAATCCCAATATGAGATAATGCCTTAATACAGTGACCATTATAGAAAATAAACTATGGATGTAACCCATGTGGGTCACAAAATGATATCACCTACGTGACAACTTCAATATCAGGTGGTGAACACAATGGTCTAAAAATAAAATCAATGTGGAACAATACTGGCTCTTGAAGCTTCCCACCAGGGTCTCTATTTACTAATACCAATATGTTTTCATCATTCAAGGAAGGATTTATCTAATCCATTTTCCCTAATTTCCATAGCCATCCACTTCAGGAACTTATCCATGGACCACTACAATCACCACCTTCAGTATCTCATGAACGTGAACCACATGGTCAATTAAGGATCACTTTTGGTTAGAGAGCACTTAAGTTGTTCACCTGTCAACCATAATCACCATCACTATCCCACCGATACTCATCAATCACCTACTAAGGGTACCAACCGACACACTTCCACCTATGATTCCTATGAACAAGAAACAAGAAAGACACATTAGGTGAGGAAGTATTTAGATAACCCTGAGTGGGATCATATCCCCACTCTCACTAAATTATCTAGCATAATATTCTATCAGTAACCATTGATCATGATCCTCTCCATGATCACTCATAGAAACACTATAGGCATATTCTCACAGTAGGCATGAGGGGGGCTCTTATCCAAACCCTAGTACAGGAATCCCATCGGCATATTCTGGAGGAACTTGGAGGAAAAAAGTGGGCTTGTCTCAAAAATTAAATTAAAAACATCTACCAATATATAGTGGAGAAAAACAATGTGAAGTCTTATATCTCTTTACACATTTTTCTAAAATTCTGTTACATCATAGTAACAGGTGAATAACTCCATTATAATATCCTGGAACAAGTAAAAATATAACGATAGGTGCATATTCATATCCTAATAACCAAGGAATGTCAACACTATGATCACTGGGGAAAACGATTTTCCAAAGAAAAAGTAAATTCTATCTCTCATCTAGGAGAATTATCATAAAATTCTAGTAATGGAGGATTTATTGGACTAGCCTCATCTTCCACTTCCAAACGGGGATCACTAGGTGAGAATGACACATGCTTCAGTACAAGGGATCATGCCTAATGAAATAGTCTGGTGTCATATTTTTAAGGCCCAATATAGGGATCAAATATGAATTATAGATGGGTATTACTAGGTGAGAGGGTATCATGACTCATGATAGGATCATAATCCTATCAAAGAAGTCCATTGAAATACTCAAATGGTCTAATATCAGGCTAATATCCTCATTCTAGTTGGGGAAAACCAATTAAAAATGAATCATTCCTTGAGACAGGATCATATTCCTATTTGTCAATATGTTTGAAATATTCCATCATACCAAGAAATTCAATCACATACTCTTATTTCCATAGTCGAACGACTACCCCAACATATTTCCAAGTAAATAAAGTAAGAGGTTCGTTTATCTTCTCCCATCCCGGATGTCTATCGGTATATTCTCGTAGGAAATGCATATTCATAATGGAATCTTAATCCTATTCAAAATAGGGATCACCTTGTGATAGGGGAACATGCCTAGGGGCGTGATCATATCCTTTCCACAAAAGACCAACGATATATTCCAAAGGCTTAGGATCAAGCTCATACATCAGTTCTGACTGAGGCTCATCATGTGAGAATATAACATGCCAAAATATGGCTTATATTCCTATCAATAATGAGAATTCTCACTGGATGATTCCAACAGATTCTCAGAAGCAGTCTCATACTCTTGTATCATAAGACGGTTGTAAACAAATTCTGACAACCATCATTCAACAGACTCATATCCCTACACAATTCCATGTAGTGGGATAGAATATTACGACCACAATGTAGAAAGAGGAAAATATCCCTAATATTATAAATTCAAGTGTCTGTAATGTTGTTTGAGATGCATTCTCAACACCTAAGGGTCCATCAACTATTCAACCATCGAATAAAATGATCATTACAACAATAGTTGTCTTTTTGGTTGTGTGGAGATGGGTCTTACTGACTGTACTCCTGACATTCATTTTGGTCAACCTCTCCATGGTGAAATCTCCCATAGAGAAGAAAATAATCCCCTATCCTAGAAAATATTATATTTAGAGGTTTCAAAAACTCAAATTCATTTTCCTAGATTAGTACTTGAAACATTAGGGTCACCTTCATATAGTTCCCCATGAACTACCAACGACACTCCACTACCATACAGAAGGTGACCCTAATAACCATTGTATGTGGTCTAATATGATGGAGGAAGGTAAGTATATTGAAGAAGAGGTCTACATTGAAATATATTAATATTTTTCCAAAAATAACATCCCCACTATTTTTTGGAGTTTCTCCACTTATGACAATGATGTCCTAGTTGAGATAGAAAAGGAGTGCATTCTTTATCTATGCAAAAATTTATGGGATACTCATCAGATACTAAAGGATAGAAATATTAATTATCTAGGATATGAGTGTCTCCATAATCACATTAATACACTCTATTACCAGATGGATATTGTAACGCCCCGACCCCAGCTACCCAGAGTCGGTGCATTACTTCGTAACATTGGCATGATCACAAAAGATCAAATCTCGAAAGACAGATTAGTTTAGTAGCCTTGGAAACACTAGATACATTCGTAAACGTTACATTACATCATAAAGTGAAAAACTACAATAACAAAGTCTCCATAGTCCACACTCATATCCTCTTCTGACAATCCCTGCAGGTCATTCACAAAATACTTCTTCACATCCTGGAAAATATTAAAACATTGAAAGGGGTGAGCTCAGATGCTCAGTAAGGTTAACAATATTGCGGAAGCTTTCATAAATAAACATAAAAATTTAAGGCAATGTATAACTAAAACAAAAGCCTTTTAAACTTGAACATCAACATAATATGGCAAAAGTAAAATGAGATAATGCCATTTACTTATTCACATGGATATTCTACTGGTCGAATAATCACATGAAATAACAATAACCACTTTCATAATGATGGAATGAATAATTCCAGACTATCATAACCACGTAGCCAAGGCCTCGTGCCAAGAACACAAATAAGATTTTGCCAAGGCCTTGTGCCAAGACACTATTTTGTCTCATGAGACCTGCCGATGCATCGAGGAGCTATAGCGGGCTCCACCCGTCACTTATTAAGTCCAATGCATTCCTTATATGAATAGGTTTAAACATATCATAAACCATAACATAATCGTATCACATAAAACATGCATAAAGGAAAAATAACATTTCCACATTTCAATCACAAGATATCAATACAATACATTGATATAATAAAAATGATTTCAAAACCACTTTAAATACCAAAATAAAAGAAAGTTAAAACTTTGTATTTATTTTTCATTAAAAATGATGGCTTGTAGAGGAAGCCGAAACTCAAATAATGGTCACGGCGGCGGAGAAGTCGTTGTTGCCTCATAAGTACGGAAAGAAAAACATTCCCTTTTGTCGTTTAGAAAAACTCTTCGTATAAAAAAGATTCCTTTTGAAAAAACGTAAAAGTCAAAGGGGTTTATACACCGTATAAAAGAAAGTTGTGTATAAAACCAAATGTGCCTCAATGAAAGGGGATTGAGACGAAGTCCTTAAATATATTATTTTTAAAATAAAATAGATCTATTATGTGTACTCACTATAGGTACACATAAAGAAAGTAAAAATACAAAATAGGACATAATAATATCATGACATAATTTGAAAGTAGGAGATTAACCCAAAGAATGGAAATTGGGTTAAGAAATTCCCTTACCTTGCGTCCTGTCCTGACTCGACCGTTCTTTAACCTCCTGAATAATAAAATAGATTTAATTCCTATCTACTTAAGAACCATTTTCATGTTCATTATTTCTTTTATATCCCTTATTACCATGTTATGAACATTATGTAATTATTTAAGTTAATAACGGTCGTTTTGTCGATCTTTGGTACTTGAGTCAAAAATAAACTTCCTATAATTTCAAGTTGTTCATGTGGTGAAATATCCATTATATCCAAAATTATATTCTTGATTTAGATATCATATATATGATATATATCCAGTATATACATTCATTCATAATGTCACGTAACATTTAGAGGTAAGAAATGAAATGCAACGTTCATGGAGACGGTAAGCCGTACGTACGCATGAACGCTACTTTCATTTCTATTTCGTATTTAATGGAACAGAATCATAATGATATAAATTTATAATATAATTAAAGTATAATATAGTGTATAATACCATTTAATCCATCCTTTATACATCCCACATATGGCATTAACGATTCAAATCACTTTGAGGGGGCGGTAGTCCGCACTTCCTAAAATGAAATTATCCCGTTTTACCCATAATGGAAATCATAAAGTATGCCTTAAATGAGAAATACAGAAGCATAAGTAAAACCTAAACATATTATATATCATATATAATAATATTTACATCTTAATGGCCACCTTTGAAGGTGTTATATGAGTGTTGAACAATCATCGTTTCGTGAGGCAGAAATTTTCCATCCACAGAAACCGTATGTTCTTTAACCATTAGATGTAGGTGTGTGTAAATTTAGCTAGAATACTTCTTATAAAAACATCCTAGTATATTGAGGATACTGGTGTTGTTACAAAATAAATGAATAAAAAGAGTTTAGGGGGTTGTAGAAGAAAAATAAAACAAACAACATTAGAGAAGACATTACCTCAAAATCGGGTAACTCTTTTTTATTTGAGCCAAAGGCTTCCTTGGGAAGAGTTCTGCCCAAAGTGAGGCTTCTAGGAGTAATAGGGGGAAGTTTGGAGAGTATTTGGTCAGATTTTGGCCGAGCCAAATGGCTTGAAGGTGTGAATAAGGTCGAAGAGGTGGGGGCCTTTTATAAGTGGAGAGGAGGGGCTCTTTTGGAAAGATTGAAATGTTACATTATTACACAATGATTTTCTGATTCTAAAGGTCCCAAACTTATATAATTAGTGGATAAGGTGATAAGGGTTCTAATTCCCTTCATCAAATAGGCTTTGTACAAGTTTAAGCCTTGGAGTTTTCATTATCTTCTCATTTTATATAAATCGCTAAATAATGAGGTCATCGCCGTATCATAATGATGTCATAAATAATTTAATTTATTTAATGTATAAAAATTATAAACAAAATACTATGATGTAGGAAATCGTTTTATCTTTCTAATGAATATTTATAATCAAAATTTGGACTTCTGTAACCCCACTTAAAAACTATTTTAGTAAAACATCTCATGTTTGTGTCAATTTAATTTTAACATTAAATATATATATATTAATGTCATTTTCCAACTAAAGTGGCTCCATGGGGTCCCCAAGTTGACCCATGGGTTGTCTTGGTCGGCCATGACTCATCCAATAGGAGTAGGACAAGTTTCATGCTCATCTCATATTATTAAAACATTATTTGTACCTTAAACTACACTAATTACCTCTAATCGTGATTAGGAACTTAAAAGTTACTATTCACAAAAAATTTATTTTAATCTCATTGAACCACATTTTACTTCTTAATGAAAACCATGTATGTCGGATTTATGAAAATCAAATCACAAAAGTGGTAATATTTCATTTAAATGAAAAATCAGTTATTTAACTACCACTTAGTGGTTTCACTATTCATCAAAAATTGAAGTTTTTCAGAACAAAGACAAAATTTCACCCTAAGATATAATTGATATTCCGAATTCAAAAATGATGTCTATTTTAAAAAATTCCAAACATATAAGTTGCATTAATTAATTTTATAATTAATTCCCGCTGTCACAACAAATAGCGTGTTTTTAAGAAACAATTTATATCAAAAGATTGGCAATTGTTTATTTCCAATTTCAATGTTAAATTAATTCTAATGACCTCCATTGGATAAAATGGTAAAAATATATTCTAATTGTACTTTAAAACCACTAAATAGTATAATTTATCACAATAAATTATTTTGATTAAAAAAGTTGTTTTATGTATTTTTCACTATTCATAAAAAAATTGGAAGTTCTCAGAAAGTTACAAAAAATTCAACTTAGGATAATTTCGATATTACGAATACAAAAATGAAGTCCATTTTGAAATATAAAATTTCTATAATTTTAAAAAGTGGTTATTACTATTCATAACGGCTACTTTGATTAATCGCGGTGTTTTAGAACTCGAAGTTGCATACAATGCAAGCGATTGCATTATTGAATGAGAAGCTTATCGTGGAAGCTCAGGGTGTTACATTCTCCCCTCCTTCAATAAATTGCGTCCTCGAAATTTGAAATTTTTCTTTGAAAATAAAAGGTTGAAAAGAGAAAATACCTTTGAGGAAAACCCACATCAGAAATAAGGTTAATAAATATATAACATTAAAAGAAAGCAAGATAAGTACAAAGGTCACACGATATAGCCCATTCTAGGATTCTATGAAAATATGGATATGGAGGAGAAAAAAACCATCAAGGTCTGATGGAGAGTTATAGAAAACATGATTAGGAGAAAGTTTAACCACAAGAAAATCACAAACTTGTGATTGGTTAAACGGTCATTGAATCCCCAGTTGGAAAAGTTAACTGAAAACATTTTTGTTTTAAGTTACCTTTTATAATGTTGAGGAATTTATTTAGGAGATTTACTAAGAACGTAAGGGAATATACATACTTGTTATGTATACTTTCATTCGTTAATAAATTTTTACCACAAACCCAACTTTTACTCCAAATGGTAACGGAACTCAAAAATATTCTATTTATCCTATTTGTATATGGTTCCGAATGTTAACACAAACCATTTAGATTAGTTAAACTATTTTGTAATAACCAGGGACTTCCTGTAGGCTAGTGGTAGGAAATAAAGGCTTGTCGCACTATGGTTGTGGGTTCGATTCCTGCAGCTTTGTCCGACACGACGGGTTATTCCCCACCCTGCAGGTTGTCCTTTTCCTAAAACTATAGTATCATAATATTCCAAAAATAATCTTCATAAATTTTTTAACCTTAAACAATACTATCCAAAGATCAACTTAATCCACTCCAACCATTATAGTTATCCAAAATACCTCTGTCCAGACTTTCTCTAAAAGGTCTCTTAATTCCAAAATCAATTTATCAGATTTCCCAAACAAAGTAAAGTTTCTATTATTGTCACATACTAAAAATATAATTACCTTCATCATATTAAAACCTTACTGAAATCAACAAGTACTGGAGTACAATCCTTATATATATATATCACATTATTCTAATAACCAAAATATAATCCATGAGTCCAAAAGCACCAATACATTAATTATTCTGCTTGAACTGTAGTCACAGCATAAGATTGGCCTTGATCCCTTGGCCTTTTCTGAGGTAAGTTTCCCTGACGCATAGGAAATTCATTTGCATAATGACCCATTTCTCTACAATTATAGCATTCAACCTTGATAGCATTTTTCTTTCCCTTGCAATCACGAGCCTGTTGACCCTTTTCTCCACATTTATAACAAACTCCCATTCCTTTTAGGCAAGTACCAGGGTGATTCTTCCCACAATTATCACATAATGGAAAATCCTTCTTTCCCTTTTCCCCTTTATCTGTCTCTTGTTCCACCGTTCTCTTCTTCTCTTGCTTTACTTTGTTGTCATAAGACTTAGAGAATTCCTTTTCTGTCTTGATAGCACACGAGACAATATCTTCGTATGATGAGAAGGATTGTGATACTAATGATCGACGAAGAAATGGTTTTAACCCATCAAAGAAATTATCAATCGTACTCCTTGGGTTACGTATATAATCGGCAGCATGCCTCGCTAACCTTGTAAAGTTAGACTCATACTTTGCGACATTCTCATCCTCCTTCTGCCTCAAACTCAGAAATTTCCTTTCCATATCTGCTCGATGGTCACGAGGAAAGTATTTTTCTAAGAAAAGCTCTTTGAACTCCCTCCATTCCATATTCAATACGTCATCATCTTCCTTTGTGTTTTGAATCAGCGACCACCACTGATCGGCATCTCCAGTGAGGCGGTAAACTGCCATGACAACCTTCTCCCTTTCACTACTCCCCAAGGCATGGAATATTTTCTCTAAGGAATTTATCCATTGCTCAACTACTATAGGATTTGTACTCCCATTGAAGGTTGGTGGTTGTTGCCTCATGAAGCGGTCTAACATTGATCCTCCATGTTGCGGATTAGGGTGCTCCATACGAGTAAGGTTTTTATTCATAACCTGCGTGAGTTGTCCCAGTACGGTGAGAAGCTGATCAGCACCAGTTTTATCACTAGCTCCACCATTATTATCTTGAGCAGGAGGGCAATCTCTACATGGAGTGTGTGCATAGATACAGTTTCCATTTCTTCCACTAGGTTCCATTTCTAAACAATGGCATAAACTAGATCAGTTTATGAATCAAAATACATAATCCCATACTTATAAAACACTTAACATAAATTGAACTATTTATGGATATAATCCATAATCATAAAAAAGTTTTCTTTGAGGAAGTATATACTCATAAACCCTTCATAATGATTTGTAATGAAAATGAGAGTTATCTTAAGCATATCCCCCTGGAGTGTCGTAACCAAGAGTGCAGCAAGACCCGTTGTTGTGCACTAGTTCCCATTCGATTCTAGCTCAAAGCGGTGTTTTCGGGTTTTACCCCTAGGAACATCTGTGCCAGAGCCGCCTCTACCTGCTCGTATCCAGACAGGGATGTATTTCTCGGAAAAACTCACAAAATCTCTACAATACCAAAATTCTAGGAAGTTCTTCTATACTAATCCTCAAAGTTCATCTTAGGTCTACGTGCTCTAATCAGAGTTTATCTAAATCTATCTTCCAAGGTTTGTACTAAACTTCCTCTGATACCAACTGTAACGCCCCGACCCCAGCTACCCAGAGTCGGTGCATTACATCGTAACATTGGCATGATCACAAAAGATCAAGTCTCGAAAGACCGATTAGTATAGAAGCCTTGGAAACACTAGATACATTCTTAAACGTTACATTACATCATAAAGTGAAAAACAATATAAAAAAGTCTCCATAGTCCACACTCATATCTTCTTCTGAAAATCCCTACAGGTCATTCACAAAATACTTCTTCACATCCTGGAAAATATTAAAACATTGAAAGGGGTGAGCTCAGATGCTCAGTAAGGATAACAATATTGCAGAAGCTTTCATAAATAAACATAAAAATTTAAGGCAATGTATAACTAAAACAAAAGCCTTTTAAACTTGAACATCAACATAATATGGAAAAAGTAAAATGAGATAATGCCATTCACTTCTTCACATGGATATTCTACTGGTCGAATAATCACATGAAATAACAATAACCACTTTCATAATGATGGAATGCATAATGCCAGACTATCATAACCACGTAGCCAAGGCCTCGTGCCAAGACAACAAATAAGATTTTGCCAAGGCCTTGTGCCAAGACACTATTTTGTCTCATGAGACCTGCCGATGCATCGAGGAGCTATAGCGGGCTCCACCCGTCACTTATTAAGTCCAATGCATTCCTCATATGAATAGGTTTAAACATATCATAAACCATAACATAATCGTATCACATAAAACATGCATAAAGGAAAAATAACATTTCCACATTTCAATCACAAGATATCAATACAACACATTGATATAATAAAAATGATTTCAAAACCACTTTCAATACCAAAATAAAAGAAAGTTATAACTTTGTATTTATTTTTCATTAAAAAATAATGGCTTGTAGAGGAAGCCGAAACTCAAATAATGGTCACGGCGGCGGAGAAGTCGTTGTCGCCGCATAAGTACGGAAAGAAAAACATTCCCTTTTGTCGTTTAGAAAATCTCTTCATATAAAAAAGATTCCTTTTGAATAAACGTAAAAGTCAAAGGGGTTTATACACCGTATAAAAGAATGTTGTGTATAAAACCAAATATGCCTCAATGAAAGGGGATTGAGACGAAGTCCTTAAATAGATCATTTTTAAAATAAAATAGATCTATTATGTGTACTCACTATAGGTACACATAAAGAAAGTAAAAATACAAAATAGGAAATAATAATATCATGACATAATTTGAAAGTAGGAGATTATCCCAAAGAATGGAAATTGGGTTAAGAAATTCCCTTACCTTGCATCTTGTCCTAACTCGACCGTTCTTTAACCTCCTGAATAATATAATAGAGTTAATTCATATTTACTTAAGAACCTTTTTCATGTTCATTATTCCTTTTATATCCCTTATTACCATGTTATGAACATTATGTAATTATTTAAGTTAATAACGGTCATTTTGTCGATCTTTGGTACTTGAGTCAAAAATAAACTTCCTATAATTTCAAGTTGTTCATGTGGTGAAATATCCATTATATCCAGAATTATATTAATGATGTAGATATCATATATATGATATATATCCAGTATATACATTCATTCATAATGTCACGTAACATTTAGAGGTAAGAAATGAAATGCAATGTTCATGGAGACGGTAAGCCGTACGTACGCATGAACGCTACTTTCATTTCTATTTCGTATTTAATGGAACAGAATCATAATGATATAAATTTATAATATAATTACAGTATAATATAGTGTATAGTACCATTTAATCCATCCTTTATACATCCCACATATGGCATTAACGATTCAAATCACTTTGAGGGGGCAGTAGTCCGCACTTCCTAAAATGAAATTATCGCGTTTTACCATTAATGAAAATCATAAAGTATGCCATAAATGAGAAATACAGAAGTATAAGTAAAACATAAACATATTATATATCATATATAATAATAGTGACATCTTAATGGCCACCTTTGAAAGTGTTATATGAGTGTCGAACAATCATCGTTTCGTGAGGCAGAAATTTTCCATCCACAGAAACCGTATGTTCTTTAACCATTAGATGTAGGTGTGTGTAAGTGTAGCTCGAATCCTTCTTATAACAACATCCTAGTATATTGAGGATACTGGTGTTGTTACAAAAGAAATGAATAAAAAGAGTTTAGGGGGTTGGAAAAGAAAAATAAAACAAACAACATTAGAGAAGACATTACCTCAAAATCGGGTAACTCTTTTTGATTTGATCCAAAGGCTTCCTTGGGAAGAGTTCTACAAAAAGTGAGGCTTCTAGGAGTAAGAGGGGGAAGTTGGGAGTGTATTTGGGAAGATTTTGGCCGAGGAAATGGCTTGAAGGTGTGAATAAGGTGGAAGAGGTGGGGGCCTTTTATAAGTGGAGAGGAGGGGCTCTTTTGGAAAGATTGAAATGTTACATTATTACACAATGCTTTTCGGATTATAAAGGTCCCACACTTATATAATTCGTGGATAAGGTGATAAGGGTTCGAAATCTCTTCATCCAATAGGCTTTGGACAAGTTTAAGCCTTGGATGTTGCATTATCTTCTCATTTTATTTAAATCGTTAAATAATGAGGTCATCGCCGCATCATAATGATGTCATAAATAATTTAATTTATTTAATGTCTAAAAATTATAAAAAAACTACTATGATGCATTAAATCTTTTTAGATTTCTAATTAATATTTATAATCAAAATTTGGACTTGTGTAACCCCACTTAAAAACTGTTTTAGTAAAACAACTCATGTTTGTGTCAATTTAATTTTAACATTAAATAAATATATATTAATGTCATTTTCCAACTAAAGTGGCTCCATGGGGTCCCCAGGTTGACCCATGGGTTGTCTAGGTCGGCCATGACTCATCCAATAGGAGTAGGACAAGTGTCATGCACATCTCATATTATTAAAACATTATTTGTACCTTAAACTACACTAATAACCTATAATCGCGATTACGAACTTAAAAGTTACTATTCACCAAAAACTTATTTTAATCTCATTTAACCACATTTTACTTCTTAATGACAACCATGTATGTCGGACTTTTGAAAATCAAATCATAGAAGTGGTAATATTTCATTTAAACGAAAAATCAGTTATTTAACTACCACTTAGTGGTTTCACTATTCATCAACAATTGATGTTTTTCAGAACAAATCCAAAATTTCACCCTAAGATATAATTGATATTCCGAATTCAAAAATGATTTCTATTTTACAAAATTCCAAACATAAAATTTGCATTAATTAATTTTATAATTAATTCCCACTGTCACAACAAATAGCGTGTTTTTAAGAAACAATTTATATCAAAAGATTGGCAATTGTTTATGTCCAATTTCAATGTTAAATTAATTCTAATGACCACAATTGGATAAAATGGTAAAAATATATTCTAATTATACTTTAAAACCACTAAATAGTATAATTTATCACAATAAATTATTTTTATTAAAAAAGTTGTTTTAAGTATTTTTCTCTATTCATAAAAAAATTGGAAGTTCTCAGAAAGATACAAAAAATTCAACTTAGGATAATTTCGATATTAAGAATAAAAAATGTAGTCCATTTTGAAATATAAAATTTCTATTATTTTAAAAAGTGGTTATTACTATTCATAACTGCTACTTTGATTAGTCGCGGTGTTTTAGAACTCGAAGTTGCGTACAATGAAAGCTATAGCATTATTGAATGAGAAACGTATCTTGGAAGCTCGGGGTGTTACAGATATGACCACCTTATTAATACCCTGAAAACTGGTAATAGAGGAGCAAGAATAACTTCTATATACTGTTTGTCTCAACCACACAAAAACTATCTGATGATAGATTTCCTTAGAATATCTAGATGCACACATCCAAGGATGGGAAAAATATGAAACATTTCACTTCACTATGTCCATGAAACAATACAACCCTTCAGATACAACATCCCTTAATGTTAATGCCTTCAAAAAAATCAGTGTACTAGGTAATGCATGAGATAGTTGGTCACTATAATAGAATGCGTCAACTTCAATGATTCCCAAACATCACAAATTGAGGGAGAGTATTTCTATAAGATATTTTCCCTAGGACCCTCGAATAAAAAAGAATGAATTTTAGACACAGAATCCAATGTTTCAATTAACCATACCACTTTTCTATAAAGAATGATTGACTTCATGTTCTACCATTGCACTAAGATCCTACATGAGCAGAGCTGCTCCAAATCAAATGGGTCGTAGTGACACCTGATATATAATCCTACCAAGAGAGAACCCATCTCATCAGGTTGGTGAATATCTATCACCTCCTACAACCCTATGATTTTTAATTATCAAGAGGATTTGGGACATATCATCAAAAGCTACAAACAAATCCCAGCACACTAGGCTAGGAGAATTTATATCTCAATCAACATAACCAGGTTCATTATCCTTTAAGGGGGTGAATCAATAGGGATTCTAGATCAACCCAATCACACGAGGATAATGGAATTTATATCTGAATGTCCATCATAGGAGTCATCAAATCCCTGACTAGAACTATTGGATCCTCAACAACATGATCAATAAATTACAATTATGGCTCAGGATGACCCCCATCCCACAGGACATGGGGTATTTTCATCATTATCATAAAAATAGATTGATTCAGTATTCTCTTGGATGGGACAAAAATATTTATTTTTGGCATCCTATCTATTCCTCCTACCACAAGACTAACTTCTTCTATTTTGGGATCATTCGACAATCATGATTGAAAACTCCCTCAAGGTCATTACTCACATCCCTAGATAAGAGGATTTTATGGTGAGGGAAATGAGACCTCGGTAGGGTTTCAATACAAAAAAACATAATATATAAAGGTTTTTTAGTAGAGAACCCGATGAAGGTAGTGTAGAATCATCCTGTAACATTGAAAGTAATGGAACAACCACTATTTACCGATATTCCTCTATGAATGTCATCACATTAAACATAATAGATATGGTGGATCAATATGAAAATTAAGAGGGATGCAACATGGAAAACATACCCCACTAGGAGGGTGATTTAGATGCACTACCTGAGGCTTCAGTCAACCTACACCAAAAAAGGTACCAATATCTAGCACATTTGAATATATATTTTCCACAACTTTGATGGTACGCATTCAAAGATAAGGGGAAAGGTGTGGCTACATCCCAATCACCACCCATAAGATTTTATGTTAATTCCATGTAAACACAATTTTCATAATATGACAATAAGATAAAAACTCTCCAAAAACACAAAGATGAACTAATCAGGGCCAAAATTCTTATTAGGCATCATCTTCATGTTGAGGAAAATATTCCTCCTCACATACATAAAGAAATATCTGATCCACCAGTAAGAGTATCAATGAGAATCATATTGGGTGCAGATATAGTAAGTCCGTCTATATAAATGAGGAAGTCGAAAATAAACATGATTTCACACTGTTGTTGGAAGAACCTCTCCATCACCAGGGTAATCATTCAGTGTCAGGTTAAATCAATAATAATAAGATAAAAAGGATATGTAAAGCTCATATACCCCTAAAAACTCCCTATAAATGGGAGGTGGATCATAAAACAGTACCCCTAGAGATTATTAATATCATTAAATCCCTATATACTAGAATATAGGCTATGGAACGGTGACACACACCTGTAAATCATGATAGGAATCCATATCCCGAGTGGATGGATGATAATCCCCCACCCCAAATTTCAGAAATCCATACTTCTCTACCTATGACAGTCTAGGAGATCTAGAAAAACATCTCACACACATTTTATCCTCATGTGGTATGATTATGGGCCCTCAAGATCAATATGATGAAACAAAGATGAGGCCTTTTCTATAGACTCTAATAGGGACAACGTTTTTTTCTACAATACTCTTCCAACAAGATCTGTTATAGTATAGGAATACCTTTTTCATCAATTCCATTATTAGTTTAGCTCCATGTTAAAATAATGACAATCATCAACCTAAATAACTAAAAACAACATGAAAATTATAGGGTTTATGCCTTTATATCTATTTAGAATTCTTTAACCAATTAACTCAGCAACCGTCTCTCATAAGATAAATTGCTCGAACTCTACTGAAAATATCTAGGATATGTTTTAAACACCTCAGATCCAAATGAATTATATAGGTGGGTTCCATGTGTTTGATAAAATGGTACAATGTCTTGAGGAGTCAATTCGGTGAACCTGAACTGAATCTCGACTCATGCCCTTAGAATAGAGTAAAAGGCTCTGTAAAGTAGATGTTGTAGATGTAACTCTAAATCCAGTAGTAGTGCCCATCCATGCACTTAAACAGACCCCAAAATTCCTATCAACCCATATCGATTGGAAATAACTAGAAAATCCATGTCATCCAGAATCATAATGAAATCATGGTCATCCAATATTTGAGTAAAGGGTGAATAAATCATTACCCTTCTATAATGAAAAATTCTGCAGTTATTTCTTGGTAGCCTTGGAAAATAACTTGATCAAGCTATCGTAACACCAAAACCTCAATGAAGTCAACCTCACTGACTGTCCAGGCTACTACCCATTGCATAGAAGGCTAGCTGATACTTTCCCGAACCACATCATCTTTAAATATATCCTTTAAGGCATGGTTGATTCAAGACAGGTGGTGTAAGATTACTCCTTAGAGCATGATACCCAAATAAACCTTCCCCAGTCAAGAAAAATATTGTTATTAGTGGCAAGTTTCATCCATATGTGAATAAAAGTTCAACAACTCGATGGATTGGAAAATAGTTTACCAAGCTCCTATAGCCCTCACATCACAACTACACAGACCCACAATAACTCAGCCACCCAATATGGTTACATTGAATATTTCTCCCAAAATATGGTGCGACCATCTGAAGCATGAATAATTAGAAAAGGAAGATTTGTATTCTCCTCCAATACAAGCTCTGACTCTTGCTGATTTCTTCCATGAAACATCCAAAACATGGGATCCACCCCACCAAATAGAACCATCATCAGATGAAGATATATTATTTTGTTATATAAATATGATATAATTATCATACACCATATCCAATGATTATTATGCCTTCATTTACGAGTTCTCAACACCAAACTGATGAATATGACGATTCATACGTAGGAACCAAAGATACATGGGACATCACAGGCATGGTCAGACCCAATATTTTAGCCACATCCCTATAGAGACCATATATGCAAGAAAGACCCATGGGAAACCACTCTAACCATCCAAGATAATACATCAAGGTGTTCTAGAATCCTCTAGTCATCGTCTGCACCCAATTATAGTAAATGACCGCCTAGTGGGGGTTTAATTATCTGATCATCCAAGGAAATGAGGATGTCTGGCACAACCAACACCACTAGTTGTAGATTCTCCCATAACCTCTCCTCAACAACCCATCATTACCACCTAAAATGCATTGATTCTTGATCCAAATGTCTTGGAGAAACCCCACATTAGGAAGCAACGACCTATGAAACAATAATAAGATATTATAAAATAGGTGGTGGTTGTCAATTGCATTCTCTAAATCCACAATGCATTCAATATTTCAAAAGAACTTATAGAGTCAATCATTAATGACCAATAAGTCCCATTGTAATTCGTGAAAAATCTATCTGATGGTGAGGTCTATTGAATGGAGACCATGTAAGTATAATTTCAGGTTTATATATTGTTCATGGACCACAACCAACAAGAATTCATCCATTAACAAATCACACCCCTATATATTTGATTTTTCCTCAATAATGTAAATATCCAAATCGATTAGATTGAAAGTGGATATGGGATCAACGTCATAATGATTCGAACCTTCTAATTTTTTTGATATAGGGAATGGTAGTGGTCACAAAAAAAGATGAAAATCCATGGGTATGATATGGATGAGAAAAGGCCACTTGAAAAGATCAATCTCAAAGATCATATTATGGATCATAAATCATTCACTGATTTTATAGTTATATAGTAATAAACTGTATATAATGTCCTACATGGAAGTCATGGACTCCATATTCACATGGTTCTACCATCAACAATCCATCAATGTTTGAAATACCCCATCAATGGAAAAGTCGGCATATTTCATGGTAAAAGAACCCCCTTCAAGACTATTGAAGAAACATATATTTTAGTATGTTTCTCCATAAGGGGAGTAAAAAAACTATGGTGGGTAATTATATACAAGTTTAATCCCCCAATTTCCTAGGGACTGCCACATCAAATACATGATGTATACCTGGTAGCGATTATATGCTCCCAATAAATCTCTTGGAGGAGATACACCTGATCCTAGACACCCAATCACCTCATATCCCCAATGATTGTTTAAAATAAGATCGGCTCCAACAAATCTCTACAATGTAATAGGAATTAGAGGATGATAATTTCTCTTCTCATGACCTCTCTCACCTCTATAGTGACATACATGACCCATGATTTATGCCTTTCTCTTATAATTCCTCCAGAAACACAAAGGTGGAATAATAATAGGATAACCTCTGCAATGCCTCTCCCACATTCATGGAAGGTTTGACCACTAAAATCAATGAGCTTTGGTAGATGAATATGGGGGTAGAAGAAGACCCATGACCTACAATGATTAGTGACCCCATCCCATCAAAGAGAAAATGATGTACAATGAGTTATTGAAGTAGCACTAATATGTTTACCCGATGAGAAACGAAGCTTTAAGAATTTCACCAGTATGATACACCCCTCGTATGAAACCAATATAGTGGAATATGTTGAAAAAATTTATGAATGAAATATTTTTTGATAAGTACAACACTCATGATGCCTCACTGACAACATCCCTACCAGGATGAAGAATGAAAAAATTAGGGTATGCATTAATTTATGAGACTTTAATCTTCACTTCTCAAAGGATGATTTCCCATATCCGATCATAGAGCTCATGATTAAGGAAACTGGTGGCTTCCAAGAAAGTTCCTTCATGGAATGGTATTCAAGGTAAAATGGAATTAAGGTTGACCATAAATAAGAGGAATTCACTGCCTTCAAAGCACCCAAGGGAATATTTTTCTATCATATCATGCCCTTTGTGTTAAAGAATGAAGGTGCTACATATTATCATTCCATGAACTATGTCATTAATCTATTCTTGGGATGATTATTCATATGTTATGTCAATGACCTGGTGGTAAAATCCCAATGACATTTTGATCACTTTCGGGATCTTAAAATGATCTTCAAAAATCTACAAAAACACAATATAAAGATAAATCCATTGAAAATCACATTTGGGGTAACATCAGGGTAGTTACTTGGCTTTGTGTTATGAAACTACGACATTCAGGTTGACCGAGAGAAGAATAATGCTATTTTAGCAATGTCAAATAGTCAAGGGGAATCCAAGGGTACCTCATCTACAATTAGTGTTTCATAGACAACTTATCCTAAAAAATCACTCCCTATAACCAGTATAATGAAAAATGGAATCAGCTACCAATGAGATGGGGACTCCCAAGAATCCATCGAATGTATCAAGAAGTTTCTAATAAACCCACTACTCCTAATGGATCTAGTGGAAGAGAGACCACTAATATTGTATTTGGATTCAATGGAATTTTTATAGGTCACTCTCCTCACACATAAAAACTATGTGGGGAGGAAGAACAATCTATATTAACTCAGCCAAACTATGTCATGTTCTATTACCTGATACTCAGATGTAAAGAAGAAATTCCATTCACTCATCATTGTTGTGAAATATTTGTGGAATTAATTTCAACACCATGATGTCCACATAGTCTCTAATATTGAACTTCTTATGTACATCCATGGTTTCCCCATGCAAACTAGGCTTCTAGACCGATGTGCAGCCTTTCTAAAATAAAATGAAATCTAGTTCATGTTTTTGAAGGTGGTGAAATGGAATGCCCTGGATGATCTCCTTATGGAACATCCCACCTAGTAGAATATACAAGTCAACACTGAGCTCCCAGATGAGGGGTTTTTCTATTTTTATGAAATTCCTCAAACATGGGAGATATATTTTGAGGGTGCCTCCCAAAGTTATATATAAGAAAGGATGGAAAACCTAAAGCTCAATCATGTTGGTTTATGTATCTTTTTTGTGACTCCATAGAAAGATGTTTTCCTGAATCTTTCACAAAATTGGAGGGATGCATGAATAATGAGGATAAATAAGAATACCTTATTGTAGGATCAGAACAATCCCTACAATGGAAGATAGGATTCATGTATATAAATAGTTACTTGAATCTAGTGATAAAGCAGATCAATGGAGAGTCTACAATAAAAAGAATGAACTGGTGCCTCTCACTATACACACCAACAATATAATAATAGAGTTCCCTATTGATCCCACATTTCATTATGTTCCCTGAACATAAAATGCTGGAACTAATGCATTAACTAATGAATCCATAGTCTTGGATGACCCAGATGAAGAGGAAGTAATCATTTGTATCATGAAATAAAGAATGGTTTTGTCAATTTTCATCTATCATATAAAATAATACATCAAGGTCAACACCACCCTATCTCATGATGAGATGGTATCCATTATTAAATGGATGGAGAACATAATCAGTTATCTCCAAAATGGAACTCTTCCGATACACTGAGATGAAAGGGAACAAATTCGACCTCATACAATTAACATTACATTATTGGTTTTCCAAAATGAGGAGAAGACTCTCCAAAAATGGTTCATTGAAATAATCCTCCTCAGATGCCTAACAGAAAGAGAGATTTGTGCCATCAAAGAAGATGTCAATGCGGGTTCCTACATCGCTCATCAGTCTAGGACTAGGCTCTCCCACCAAATCCTGGGACTGGTTTATTACTGGGAAACCATGATACAATACTATTTTTAATTCACAAATAATATTGACACATTCCAGATCCATGTATGATTCATCCATAAACACGTGTAACATAAATATATAGCTAAACATTCCTGGCCATTTTCAATTTGTGGAAAGGATGTTGTGGGTCTTTATTCTCCATCCATAACAAATCTGTTTAAGTCTATCCTTACTTTTTCAAACATATTTTCCAAATGGGGTGAGGCAATAACCCTAAAATATGTTGGGATGAAGGAAATCATCAACTCCCTATAGTCTCATATAATCACCATGTTGTGAGTCCCTCACATAGTATTAATGGACAATGACACAGACTTCTATTCTTCATAATTGAAGAAAATATTCCAGCAGTAAAATATAGATTCCAATCATTCATATCGCTATCATGTAGTAGAAAATGGATACATAGAGGTGTTCGGTAAGAATATGCTAAATATACTCAAGTAGATAGCTAATAATTATAATATGTCTTGGTTAGACAAGATCCTTATTGATTTATAGGCCTACTGTACCACCATGAATACTGATACACAACTAATGCCACAATCATTGGTGTATGAGACCAAGGCAGTGTTGTCCATAAAAGCCCAACTACCTTCACTCGGAATATCCATTTATGGACAACTCTCTGATGATGATAAATCAAAATATAGGAAGGATGAATTGGAGTGGTGTGATGATAATAGGTTGCATACATTGAAAAACCCTAAATTACATCAAAATTGGATCACATGGGCCTTTAAGAAAAAGGGGTGAAACTGTAAATTCCACCAGGGAAAACCGTTGTTGGCCCTCATGACCCCAATGATACTGAGAAAGTATCTTCTAAAGCTAGAACCCAAATGGGATGGTCCATACATCATACATAAGGTCTATCAAAATAGAGCTTACTCACTATCCATAATTGATGGGGAATGTTTCACACACCCCAAGAATGAGAGTATTCAAAAGAAATAATCTTCATATCTATCATCAAGTTCCCCTTATCCCAAATTCATGATATTAAACTATTAAAGTTCATCCTGGTTTCCTTATGTTAAACTGCTCCATAACATCTTTCCAGCAAGGCATTATTCTATATGGTGTCTCATGTCTTAGTAGCTAGACATTAAACTGCACATTGTCTCACGTCCTATCCACATCACATTAAAATATATAGAATAGGTCGTTACTGTATGACATTAGACTGCATAAAAGATATCCCCACCTCTTAAATTTGATCTGCACAGGAATCACCATATCACTAACAAATCACCACACACGAGTTTGATCTATGAAATGGAAGTATGAAATGCCCCATCCCTGTGTAAGAGTTAGCTCTACATAGGGAATATCTTCTTGAAAGAACAACATGTGGCTTCATTCCTTCCATCACAACATATGTAGTTATGCTTGATCCTCTAGTTTTAGGCCCAAAAAAAATATGGCATTTCTTTCACGTTTCATGATCTTCATCCTTACTTCATGACATTAAACTGCATGGAATATATCCTTACCTCATGGCATAAAACTGCATGGATCCACATTGTTATGTACCATTTATATCAGGTGACCCATGTCCTCAACGAAAGACACTAAACTTCACGGTTGTTTTCTTTTACAAACCACATTCGGTTGTATATGTATGCAGAACTAAGAATTGATTAATTATCATTTTAAATGAGTTATATAGGGACACAAAAATCCTATATATTTCTCTAGACACCACATGATTGAAAATTCCCATTCCCCATCCTTAATCGCATCTATATGGTGAGAGGAACCCTTTCCATTAATTTTTTCTCACACTGAGCACAGATCAAATGAGCTTAGGTATTTTAGTAAGCACTTTCTACCACAAAAAAGTAATGAAAACTCACGATTGGTTCATCATGATCCTAAATGTGAGACCAAAAAAGTAATACCATGATCATTACTACATGATGCTAATCTACATGATTTACGCCCCCTGAAAAAAAATGATGCACATTCCTTTGGAACCCACCTGAGATGAAAACTATTATTAGTGATTGGTATCCTTCCACACGCACATTCAAGAACTACTTGCGACTTGATTCCTAATATCATAAGATACGTAGTGATTCCTGAATCTCAAAACATGTATGTAGTCATGACAAAAAAACATAAAAATTCCCCCTTCATGCATAATGGACAGACTAGTGTATGGAGCTTCTATTTGAATCACTACATATGGATTGAATCCAATTACTGAGGTATACATAGTGACACAAATATTTCTATCCTCGGGTCCATATTCAATACCAATTTTCAAATCAAGAAACCAATTTATTTACCTCGTGATGTTTAAAGTGCATGTTTCATTGAGAATTATGTGTTTCTTGATTCCTATCGTCAAAAGATTCATAGTGATGAATCAGTATCAAATCCTAGGACCAACTACAAAAATCAATAGAAACACTTCCCACCTTTTCATATGGGTCGTACTTTCAAAGATAGTTTCCCATTCAAGTATCGTACTTACATAGATAGTTTCCCATTCAAGAACTATGTGTGTATTGATTCATATAATCATAAAATACATAGTGATGCCTGGATCTGCAATCCTGGGCCCAATTACAACAATCGATACCTACATCCTTACCACATTATAATTATACTATATTGAAAATTTACGGGTTGAGTGACATTAAAATTACATAAGGAATAAGTCCTTGTATAATGAGGTTAAACTACACAGTTGTTTTCCTTACTGCATAACATTAAACTATACAAAATAATATAAGTCCCTACTATAAGATGTTAAACTTCAGAAGACATTATCCATTATACTCCTTTACTAAAGAATTTCATGATCCTTACCATAGTCATCTAGAGTAATTGGTAATTTCTACATCTTGTAATCACCTCAATCCATAAATCACACTTCATGTCTCGAGCACTTTAAAATTGCATAAATCATTCATGCCCCTTGGAAAAGATACTTGTATTCACAGGATTATTTTTTTACTATTAATGCATGCCTATGGCTCCTACATATGCACTTATGGACATCAATGAAATGCATAACTCTACAAAAAGGACTTTTTGATACTCGTAATAAATGAAATCATCGTGGAAGAACACAACATCTTAGATTATTCTAGGTCATTCCCTATATGATTGTCCCATGTCATTATTAATGTCATACAAACCGTGATCTGTGATTTAGAATATTTTCAACTATTACTAAGATAGTTGTTGGCGTTCTCTTGACCCTAGGAATCCAAAGTAAGATCTTTTGTGTCATCCCACACATTAGTTCATGTGTTTCATGACCTTAAAATTCCTTCACAATGGTCAAAACTATACTACCTTAAAATATACCCTATAATGGTTCATATCAGAAGACTATAAACTCATATAGAAAGAGACACATAACATGTCATGTTGAAAACCCAAAAAGGGCAGCCTCAGAAATAGGCATGCCTTCTCTCGCCAAACTCTTCACTATAGAGTTTAGGTAAGAAATAGGGTGACAATAAGTATGGAATAAATATCATAAAGCCTAATTGGAAGCCCTAATAAAATCCAAGCTATGCTCGCTGGACCCCCTTTTTCATGAAAAATTTTGAGTAATGATTTTTCAAATCTCCTCACTATGATAATATGTTCTCAAGGCAGTGAAACAACTATTAGGGTTATCAAACCCTTATTCGATATTACACTTTCAACAAATAACATTCCATGATTGGAGCACCTTAGATCACTCTAAACATTTCGTGGTTCTTTGAAAAGGATACCAAGAATCAAGAGACCCCTTGTTTGACTATGAAAGTATTTATATGGCTCACGCATATGCCCCTATGGTCCTCAACAAAATTCCTCACTCATGAAAAATATATTTCCGAACCTTTTGAGACCAAACATCACTACAGTAGAACACAACACCTCATTGTGTTCTAGGCCATTCATGGTATGATTGTCCCATATCAACCTACTATCCTGAGCAATTTGGACCATGATTTAAAATCATCATACCAAACTATCTGAGTTTAATAGACATCCTCGACATTAAATCACTATGTTTCGTACATATTATTAATGTAGGAATGTGATGCTGCATTATCAGACCTTTGATGGCCCACAACTCATGATTTGAAACAAATGGGTGTAGGGCTCAATATTCACAATTAAAATATGAACAACCAAAGGTCAAGAATACCCTTCTTGAATAGATTTCTTCTATACCCAACTTCATCATCTAGAAGTTTAATTCTTCATTGATCTCTCGTGGTCCTCATAAAGGAGTGTAGACATCCATTTGTTGACCATTATATTGATACATAAGGTCTTAGACCTACAAAAAAAGGCATATCATCCTTGAAAGAAAGGTGACTCAATCTTTGTGAGCCATGGAAACACCACGGAGGAACCTAGATACTCAAAGTGTTATTTTTCATCCCCAACATGTCTTCCCCATACTATATTCATTGAATTGGTCTTTTAGGTTATGAATTATATCACCCATACTCTATCTATTTTTGTGGACTAATCATCCCATGTATTTCTCCCTCAACCAGTATTCCCACTTGTAAAAGAGTGGAGAAACCTTTGTTTGACTATGAATTTGACGCATAAGGTCTTTGACCTTCCAACCAATGGAATATCCTCTTTGTAGGAAAAGAGATCTGATCCTCATGAGCCTCAGCAACACCATAGAAAAATTCAACACCTTATGGTGTTTTGGGTCATTCTGGGCATGTCTTCACCATATTCCATGATCATTGATCAAGTGTTGGTAATAATACTTTAAACATCACTGCATTCTAAATTCTAAGCTGAAAGACCCTAAACTATATCAATTGAAGGTCCAAGGTAAAATAACCTAATAAACAATGACAGATGGTCTAAGCTAAAAGAACCAAACATAAATCGATGGATGGTATGAGATAAAAGATGCTAAACTATAATTATATAAGGTCTAAACTAAAAGACCCTAAAATGAATCGATATAATTTTTGATCTAAAATACACTAAACTAAAACAATAGAAGGTTCAAGATAAAACGCCTAAATTAAAGTGATAGAACATCCCATTTGAATGACCCTAAACTATAGTAATATAATTTTCAAGCTAAAAGGCCCTAAACTACAGCAATAAAAGGTATGAGATGAAAGACCATAAAATACTGTGATAGAAGGTGTGATAAAAAAGACCCTAAAATACAGTGATAGAAGGCCCAACCTAAAATACCATAAACTACTGAACAACAACGTTTTAGTCTAAAAAAGGAAATGATTGTAAGTCCCACTATATGGCCTTAGAATAAATCAAGCTACTATCTCCGAGCCTATCAGATTCATAAAAAGAGTAAGCACTCTCCCTCAAAGAAATTTATTCTAACCAGTTATCCATTTATGAAATAAGTATTCTTGAGATAGATGAAGTAGATATATTATTATGGAATCTGATGTTGGTGTGAAATCATACGAATTTTTTGAGAATGATCTCTTATGATTTAAATATTCATATCCATAAATGCATGTTTAAGTTATATTATGAAAAGCATGGGTATTATTATAAATTCGTATAATATCATATCAGCAAAAATTTGTGCTCATCGTGAATGAAAGAAATCTTGACAACATCATATAGATTTCTGTACATCCATTCATTGATATCATATTAAAAGAAGAATCTATTCATATCATAGTCCCTATCATATACATATTAGCCATGTAAAATTATAAAAATTAAAACTTCATCATATAATGTGTTCAGAATAATATTTGATATTTGGAAGCCTCTACTTTAGGAACGTCACAGATTGGCGTAAATAGTCAATAAATTCAATTTCCACTTCCACAACCCATTGAAACTACTCCTTCCTTGAAAAAACATCAAGCCTTTCTTTATATTCCATGTTAAGAAGTCATCTTTTCTCAAACATAGACTTGTCATATATATAGAGTGAATTTTGGAAATAGTATAGTTATTCTTGATGTTGGTTGATCTCATATTGAAGACATCCCATCATAGACTGAAGATGGTCTGTTTCAGTCTTCTTAGTGCTAAATAGGTCTCAGGGAACTATGCATCCACCACATGTCGGAAATTTTGTCTATGGCCTTCTCCCACTACTGACACATTGAAGAGAAATCCTCAGTAGGTACCACAATCAATTCATTGTCCCTCTTATACTCTCTCAAAGAGACCGCTTCCTTTACCTGAGTATGAAGGGAGGTATAAAAAATACTTTGTAACTAATGGTATAAAACATAGATCAAAGGTGTCCCAACCAATCATTCAACTCCACCAAATGGTTCTATAAAACTAATCTCCAAATATCCCTCAATAGTTGTCACTATATCAACATGTATATCGAAGTATACCCCAAGCCTTGATCTAAGTCCATATGGGGAATGTGAGCATATTTTGATACTATTTTTCTGATCGAAATATTTGTGATCATGGTTTTGGAATTAATATGAAGGGAACCATCCTCAATATTGGTTGATCCAATTAGAGGATCCCCAATGGGAGTAGGAACTATTGCTTCTGAACATACAGTCGAAGACACTAAAATAAGGGGTGTATGGTTTTATCAGCTAAAATATAAATCATATGATATCACCAAATGACCATTAGATATGACTTATGTTATAAAAAAATTCTTTGTTGCATCTCTAGGAATATTCTATTCCTCAACTACTTATTTGATTGATTAGGTGACACCCTCTTGCAATGAGTGGCATCAAGGAACCTCTAGTGCTTTTCTTGAAGACGTACTTCACTCCCCACCCATGGGAACATCAGAATAAAAAAAGATAATACCAGGAGTCATAATAGAAATATAAAAAGTTTCCAGTCTTGAAGAAGTATTTAAATTTTCCAAAACCCTCTTCCATTGTTTCTAACACAGTAGTAGAATAGATACCTAGGTTAGTATCCTCAAAATGTGAATCCACCCCTTATGAAGAAATTAGTGCTATCACTAAGATTAATGTATCATGCAAAGGGAATGATTGAGTAGGAATCTTTTACACTTCCAAGAAATCCATTTTAGATATGAAAAACGAAATGATAACTCTGAAACAACTTCACCCTCTTGTACTACAGCAACAACAACCACAACGGCTATCGCTCCTACCAGTGGTGGTAAATTCCTTATTTCCTTACATGGTGATTTTGAGGGTGTATGTCCATTTGAAAGCAATTTCGTTCCAAGCCATGAATTTTCCTAGGAAACTAATGATAACAATGAGGGTTTTATTAGTAGTTTGGATAATTTCCCATTGGAATGTGAGCGAATCCAAACCCTAGAAAAACTTCAGGACAAATTTTTTTTTATATCGTAGTGAGGAAGGTTTATCTTAGAATGAGTATCCACCATGGAAAACATCATTCCAAAGTGGTGAGATACTATCAGAAGCTCCTTGGATCAACTGTAAATAAAGAGAAAACATAAAGATTGTACAAATAAGAACTAGTGGATGAACCCATAGGGTGCATACCATTTACAGAGGATGTCCCTTTCAATGCTGGTGTAACAAAATATCTCATGATGTGACATCATCTAAGCATGTGACTCAAGGATAGACCCACCATCATCAACTATTACTGCCATTGGTGCTGACCCATATGATCTAATGGATAAATGGTCATAACAGTTCATATAATCCATAAAGACTGTAACCATTAGTGTGACAAGTCATACCATGGTGATACAATTTAGATATAGATTGAAGTAAATGATTGGGATTTTCTAGATGTTAAAATATTCACATCGTTCTATATTGGCCCCTATCAAACCCCATAATACTTAAATGGGGAACAAGATCCTGTAAGTGGATTTTACCTTACAAACTAGGTGATGAATGTGATACATTTTTTTTCCAAAATAGATATAGCTAGCCCGATATGCTCCCCTTATCATAGAGGTCGCCATTATGAAATTGGAAACTCCAACTCCCCCTTTTTCTTTTATTTGATGAATTTACCCACTCCAATACATGGTGAGAAAGATTGATATTTGGATAACCCAATCAACACCGAGGACAACTTCCCATCCCAATTCATTAAATTTCCCTTCTTCATCCATAGGATAGTATTGTCCCAATTCACTATGGGAGTACTTCATAATACATGACATCATATTATTATCTACTTTTTCATAGGAGACCTTCTTAATTAGTATATCCCCCATGGTTTCAATGGGATATCCGCTCCAGGAAGTGTATTCTTCTGGAGGATGTTTCATTCATCATGATAGGTTCTTGGGTGAGAGTATGAGTCCTCATTTCATCATCCTAGGCAGACAGTGGTGGGGAATCATCTTACATCCCACCCAATATGGGTGTGCTTCATATATACACAACATCATATAGGCTGATTCCCTCCTCACCGTGCATTAAGTGTAACATGATTGTGTTAGGACTCCGGCAATTGAACATATCTTTCATCTTACCTTTGATGTAATAAGAAAACATCTTTGAGATATAGATATAATCATACATACCAACTTGCTTCAAATCCTCAATTAATTCAAAAGAAAATTATTTCACCTAGATGGGATAGTTCTAGTCCATTCAATAGCTCCCTTCTAATTGGAATTCCTAGTTGGCAACCCATCCAAACTTCTAGTTGGACGAGGACTTCTGCATTATTGAGCAGTACATATGACCATCCAAATCGGGTTTTGTGATTGTTCATATTAGTATTTCTGGGCATGAATGTTAGTATATGACCATCTTTGTAGTCTTCCTTGGAGACCAAATAGCCCACCTGATAAATTTTCACTCGGAATGTGTATGGGTTTTCCTAACCCAAGATGAGGGTACAAATGATAATTGTGGTGGAGGAATGAGAGCTTCATTAATAAGAAAACCCCATAAAGGGGCCAAAATCTAAAAGGGAATAGCCACCAAGTTTCTCTCCGATCAGAGTTATCAGACTCAACATAAATGACATGACATTATGATGACATGTAGCATTAACACTTGCTTCAATAGCATAGTGATGCACCATTTCTACCTATAATTACTTCCTCGAATGCTTCTAATACATATGTTGAGATCCAAAATACATCACAAGTAAAGTAAGTTTCACTTCTCAAAAAAATATAATATAATCTTTTCAAAGAAATGTAAAAAAAATAGTAGAAAAATGAACATCCCTTGAATCTGTGGGGAATTCATTAGTTAGATAAAGGACTAACAAATCACATAGTACATGAAGATCTCGCTAATGCATAAAACTGCATGGTGTCACACAAATTAATGACCCCTAAAATGACTCATGATAACATAGCCTTGAAATGGTCAAGTGAGCTATATAATATTCATAGGATAATGATATCAAGCCAATAGATCCTACCAAACACTCAAGATGACTATTAATCACCATATCCAAACATCAAATGATTACTCAATGTAATCCCTTTGATTGATTAGAGTAGGAACCTATGAATAGAGATACTTGGGAAGTGTTTCTCACAAAATGGTCTCAAGACAATGTATTTTGATGGGTTCTTGTAGGAAGGTCTTGCAACATGGTCACGTGATGGAAGCTAGATGCATGATATCTAAAATATCAAGTATCTAGTTAATTAAACATTCTTTGATCCCCTATTTGTAGGGAATTCCTCAGAATAACAAACATCACCTGGAAGACTATATTTTACCCAATACATTGATTGGAGGACCCCACAAATCCTTAGGTATATATTTACATTACTGATAACCTATTCCCTATCCCTGTAAACATCGCTCCTAGGGGGGGCATTTTTTGATTCCCACTAAATGAGAATCAGAAACTTTAAAAAGGAATAGATACATAGATAAATGTATTATTTCCCACCAAAAAAGATGTTGAAGGTGTAAATGATGGTGTGGATTGTTTCCTTTTGGTGACACTTGGTCTCATCGCTTGTGGAAGGTCATGCAGACGGTCATGTGCAGTGCATAACATACAGATGGTCCTTTGGAGCCCCTTTGACAAGTCCTTATATTATTGAGAAGTCGTCCCAGACACTCACTAATCATGTAGAGATATCCAATACGGCACCCATAGATCATGAAAATTTTCAACAGAAAGACACCTAAGAAACCATCCAAAATCCACATAAGATATGAGTAAAATATCCAAAATGTGAGAGCCTATTGCAGTCAGAAATGTCACGTGATGAATCACTAATAGGTTTAATGATTTCCTTTGAAAACAATCATACAACATCATGATATGACCATAAATTGTATAATATACAAATAAAACAAAATATTGAAATGAGGGATCCTCTTGCGGTTGTGAAAATCACACGACCCACCCATGTATCCCATGAGAAACCATAGAATCCTAGGTGACTTATCCGACTAGTCATGCATGAGCCTGCTAGCATGTAAAATCCATCAAGTGAATGTCTATGGATATGTCAAGGTAGTATCATTATCCCCTTTTGGATCCAAAATTACGTAAAAGGTTTTATACAGAAAGTACTCACGTATCACATAAAGACCATTTTTTGGTCACATGGTGCATCACCAATGTGGAAAGTGATTGTCTTCAACATCACTCATACAATCTCGCAAGATCCCTAATCCCTATAATAATAAAATAATGAAATAAAATATAAAATTTGGGAGGATTTTGTGGTTGAAAATCTCATGAAATAAACTAGCATGACCTTACAAGACCCCTTGACAGGCCAGTTTGATTTGACAAAGGCCCTTGGAAATCCATCCTTGTCTTGTGAAATATCCTAGATAAGTCATCAAAGATAATGAAAAATCCTTTAGGTAGGCATCATGAACTTGAAAATGACCTTAGACGTGTTAGCCTAACAATATGAAATTACCGCAAATATTCTTTTTGATTTGTAAAATACAAATTAATTGGCCATAATCTAATAAATGCGCCATTGGCGAGATGGTGTCATGGTTTCCAAAAATCATGTGACTCCCACAGAATAACATAAAATTGGACCTCAAGAAGATGCGTGATGCCATAGTCCTCCACAAAATCCATCCTATATTTTCCTGATTTGGACCACACATAGTAGGGAATAACCGGATTGGTGAGGCATATAAATCCCCAACCCTGAAATGAAAAAAAAATAGTGCATGACAGAAACATAATTTTCCTTATATCCTCGCACAAGTGTACCCCGACATCAGATCAGATTTCATAGAGTGATTGATCTAAAAAGTTGTAATGTTTTAAATTATGTAGGATTCAAGGAACAACTAGACCAATCATCTATCATTCATTGACACTTCTCATGATCAATGGTAGATCACATGGAGGACTTCTTGTCGGTTATGCGAAGGAAATACCATATATTTTATAAAATATATGAGATTCAAAACAAGACAACATTGAATAAATATAAGGCCAATGAAATAAAAGAATGTAATAAAGACTAAAATATGGGTGAATTGTGTGAACAATGTATATGATGATCATCATGCACTTCACACAAACTACCTAGATCTTGGAAAAGCACTAGAAAAAGTCACTCAGGTCACGTGACACTCCTTTGGTATAATATTTGGATCATTTGAAGTCCTTTGGACATGTCAGAGAAAGTCAGAGAAAGTCACATGAAACCCTCAGGTATTCCACCCATGTCACATAAAACCCTCTATGATCTCCATCCAGGACACACAATTCCCTATAAAAATATCTCCTAGATCATACGGTTTCACTAGTATATGTTAGTTAGGTCTCGCGATAGCTCCCAGGCATGTCAACCAGCCATCGCGATATCCTCTGGACAAGATAGTTATACCTTGTGATTCCCTCTAGATATATCACCTGGCTAATACAATGTCATAAGGACAAGTCATCCATCATTCACAATGACAATCAAACAAGTCATCCTAGATATAAGAAACCCTCTGAGGCATGTCAACCTAACTCTCATGATGACCTAAATGCGTTTCAGCCAAAGTTTATGATGAAACTAGGGAAATTTAGCAGAATCATGTGATTCCCAATAAGAATGTCCGAAAGGATCATGTGATGTCTTCCAGGACAAGCTGATAGGTTCTTGAGGTGTCCTTCATACAAGTCATCCTTGATCAAATTACAACCTTTAGACATGCCATCTAGTTTATGTAACATCCCTTAGAAAAGTAAACCTGATCATAAAATTTTATTTGGAAGTGTTAGGCATACATACCATAACATTTAAAATAAACAATCAAGTAATTTCAAGCAGATAATCAGTGCATGTGGAGCATAAAAGTAGGTCAGGACAATTGGGCATCCCAAGACTTGATAACCTTGTCCATCCACAATAAAGGGAAATTTTAGTGTGTAATACTTAGTCAAATGAACAAAAATTACTTTTTTTCCTTCCATAACCAGGGTACATCAGATGCCTTCTTAATGTCTGATCCCAAACTCAAGTCGGCATCCACTTCGGTGTAAGTCCTGTATTGTCTCAGACATTCCATCCATCGATACCCAATCTATCCCATTGGATGATCCTATTTAATTGTCTACCAATGGATTGAGAATTCATGAAACTATAAGGAATATGAGTCCATCCATAATTATGATACATATGAAAACTTCCTAACACCTGTGCCAGAACTCAAATGGGCATTCACTTTGGTGTTAGTCTAGCCATGTCTCAGACATTTCAACCATCAAGTCCTAATCATTCCCTGGAGATGATCATCCTACCACATCATTTATTGGAATAATGAAGACAACTTAGCTATGATAAATCTAATTCCTACTATAACCAAGATACGTAGGATGCCTTATTAAGTCCTGATATCCATAATAAACATACCATGTGTTTCCCATTACATAACTCATGCATCCATATGCAATGATGTTGATTTCTTTATAACAACCCTTATATTTATTTCACAATAATACATGATTTATTACATAATATATGACTTAATAAAACATATAAGATCAATAATTATATCATATTTGGGAATTAGTTACATGACATAAAAACTTAAAACAATGAAAACATAATATTTATTGAAAACTTCCTTGAAAATCAAATACTTAAAATTGCACGGGATAACCCTAGGACATACATAATAAAAGGTTGAAATATATATCCCATTAGAGAATAATTATAACATAACATTAATAAGGGAATACATGTTATGAAATTGAAATATCAATGGGTAACAAAAAGAGTGAGTATCATAAACTTGAACAATGAGGCCTGATATACCATGATAACATAATGTCAACATGGGAGATGTGACAACAACATAAAATAGTGCATTACCAACATATTTCAAGGATAAATATGAAGAAATAATTATAGATGTAGTCCCATAAAATAATCATGTTTAATTCATATCCCAACATGTATACTCATGAGACTAAACATTACCAAATACATTGTATTGCTGTATAATTATAGCTGCACCAACCACTTTCATTTCATTCTCATGATTAAGTGTTCAACAAGGATCACACAACATGGAATCATATTTAGTCACATTGTATTCCATAATAAAGGATTTTTGAATTCATATATGTAAGTATAAAAAAATCGAGGTGTATAATGTGAACTTTATTGATAGGAATTGGGTATGGGTATTCGTTACACTTTTTTTACATGGAATCCCACAGTCAAATTTTGGCAGCAAAATGGGGGAACATAAATATTGATGGGATGTCTTAATGTGTGTGAAATGGGTCAATAATCATTTATACATCATATGGAAAGTATGTGGAATGTGGAAAAACACACCCCATCAATAGGAATTGAAAATAAAATAGTCATAAAATGAAGAATATTCTTGAATAATGGGGAGAAATAGAAGATTGCTGACATGAGTGTGTGATGCCAATTTCTTTGAAGGAGATTCTTGAGAGGATGAGGGAATGTTGGGAGGAATTTATAGAGAGAATGGAAGAGTAAAAATGTGCTCCTATGGTCTTTAGGGAAGAGAACTAAGATATTGGGTGGTTTTATATAGAAAATTAATGGGGAATTATCTATTATTTTGAAAACATAGGTTTTGGAAACTATATAATAAAATAACCGAAACCACAAAAAACCATTATGTTTCCCATATATTCTTACAAATGTGAGTGTTTTGACTTACTTTATAATTACAAGGGCCAAACATAATAAAACAATACCCTTTCTTATGTGGAAGTTGGTCATACTATTAGTGAAATGATTTTAAATCCTTAAAATATAATAATGGTTTTGGATGATTCATAAAGGCTTTATAAAATTAACAAAATAAAAATAAAATAAAAATATATTAAATATAAAACACATATTTTTTATTTTTATACCCTTTATTGTATTTATTACCTCACATTTGGGTCATTATGATGTCATAATACACACTATGTATTTATACGCTATTTAATTTTTCTCCGAAAATTTGGCTGTCTTAGAAAATTTGGAAAAATTGAAATTTGGATAATTTGAAAATTATAATTCCAAAAATAATATTCAGTTTATAAAAAATAATTATCCCATTATTGAAATTTTTTATAAATGTTGTAGTTTTTTATAATAATAGTTTTCAAACCCTTATAAAAATTACATTTGACTTCATAATAATGGTATGGTCATTTATATTTGATAAATAAATTAATAATAATAGTTTATTAAAATATTATTTATTTAAAAAACCCATTAATTCATAAAAATGAATTCCATAATTGAATGTGAATATTTCTTAAAATACTATTTATTTTTATTGTATCAAAATAAAAACAATTTATAAAGTAACATTAATCAGATGAAAATATATTCGTCATTCCATAAAAAATTATGTATATACTGATATTTATTGGGACTTGATACATATATATTTCACATAATATAAAATTCCATAAGAGTATTGTGCGTGACAGTGAGACTTTCATGGAGTCGTTCGGCAAACATGGTTTTGTTTGTGTTCTCAATGAGCTTGAAATTCTACTGTAAGTAGTTTTTCATAGTCTTATGTTGTTGGATATCAGAATGGGATTGTTCAATGGAAAATCCCAATGATTATATCTCTAAGGGATTGTCCTATAAATGGGCCTCATAGGGTGTAATCCTACTGGTTGAGGTCATCACTTCCATTTTTGTATCTATTAGATTTGTTAAAACCCTATATTAATACTAATCATCTTATCAATGGTCAATGATGATGTTATAAATGTTAATAATTATTAATGATCATTTAAATATGATAGATCATAACAAAAACAAATAATTTCATTCTTTTTTGTTTCCATATTACATAATAATACATTTAATTAAATCACAAGAGGAATTTTAATTATAACAGTAAATATCATTATAAAATTCCCCACATCATAAATTTCACCCTTGAATATTCTTTCCCATACTAAAATAGATGATGGTAATACTGTTTCATCACTTCCTCTATTTCCCACATCACATATTCAAAATTTTGGTTTCTTCACAATACATTGACTAGTTGAATTTTATTATATCATATAATTTTCTGTCTATGATATAAGATCTTCATTGTCTACTCCACATATGAGAGATCATTCTATTATGGTACCACCTTTGGATTGAGTACATGTTATGGGTCTAGTGTGTACTTATCACAAGGGAAAATGGAATAAATCACGTACTTTCAGTATATCAATTGGTAGTGCTAATCGATAGGCTACTTCTTCGATGCGGTCAAGGATCTACCAGGGGGAGATGTATCTTAGACTATGATTTACCTTCTTCAAAAAATTCAGGGATTTATTCCATGATGATATGTGGAGGAACACCATGATTCCACATAAACTCTATATCTCGTCAAATATTTTTATGATAGCTATTTTTTTAACTATGGTCATCCTTGATGTCATTCTAAATAGTGTGGACGTTTTCTACCATTTCATCGACCATGGATGAACATAACAATTTTCATTCCCCAACATCAACCCATTATGTAGGTGTTCCTCACCTCTTCCTATAAATGGATTCATACGGATCCATTTAGAATCTTAAGTGGAAACCGTTATTATGTGAGAACTCAAAATAAGGAATATATTGTTCCCATCATCCATTAAAGTCAATTTCACAATCTCCCAACAAGTCCTAAAGTGTTTGGGTAGTCTACTCATATTAGAAATCAGTTTAACGGTGATAAATATTGATAAATTTCAACATAGTATGTAGATCATGTTGGAGATTCTTTTAGAACATGTATGTAAATATTGGGTCTCGATTAGATACATTCGATAGTGGTGTGCCATACAACCACACCACTTATTATATGTATATCCTTAACAATTTATTGAGTTAGATGTCCTATTTTATCGTAATGAAGTGTGAAGTATTTTTAAGACAATACAACGAAACCCAGATATCATTATTTCCAGGTGATTTTTTTAGAATACCAATGAAAAATTCCATGGTGATGTTTTCCTATTTTTATGACGCAATTGTTAATAGTGGCATCATCTACTTGGATTTTTTCCTTTTCACATTCAATTGTGGAAAACAAGATGTCTTGATGGATATTTTGTGATATAATCATTCATATTGTCACACAAGAAGTTCTCATAGAGATATCGATACATATGTGGGCTTCTAGAATGGATAGAGAAGGTCAAGGTGTACATGTCATCCAACAAGATCATTTTTTAATTAAATATATGATGGTACAGTTTTTCATAACCCAAATATTACAACACCTTCTTCATTAACATTTAAATTCAAGGATTTCATTTTTCTTATAGTTTCCAATTTATTGTTTATTCTTATATCATTTATTTTAGTATCCTTTATCCTCTCCAGAATAGATGGTTGAGAAATAATTTTTGAAGTGATTTATGATGTTTCTTCCTTTATTATTACCTTGTAAATATTTTTCAAATCACCAAGATCAGATCCTTCTCAATTCCCATAAATGATAAAATTTCAGGATCCCTTCTCCATAGACCATATAACCATTATTCTCTTCCCAAGGATGGTAGTTAATTGAACATTCATAGTCCTTGATCACCTCTAACCATCTTCATTGGTTCATATTCATCATTCCATTTGAATATATACTTGAGTCTTTTGTGCTCTGAATATATTTTACACTTATACCTAAAGAGATAATTCCACTATATTTTCAAAGTGAAGATCTCAGTAGTTGACCCTAGATCATGTGTTGGGTAATTATATTTGTGAATACTCAACTACATTGAATCATACAATATGAAATTTATCATTTTATATTAACACATAGTCCAATACCGTATTTAACATGTCATTGAATACCATGAAATATTCTCTACATGTGGGTAATATGTGAAAAGGTGCATTAATAAGACCCCTTTTAAACTCTTTGATGTTCTATTCACAATCTCCATTCCATAAAAACCTGACTCCCTTTTTATCTAGCTTGGTTAAATGGTTCGACAATCATGATAAATTTTTCCCAAATATACGATAGTACCAAGATAATCAAAGGAAACTACATATACCTATCAATAATGTTGTCATTGAAAATCCTTCAATTACTTCTCTCTTTGAAGGGTACACAAATATCTTATATCTTGTGATAATATTTCCCAATAATGATTTTTCATTCCATTAGAATTCACACATTTTGTAAAATGGACCAAGCTTCGCTTTTCTTAAGGTCTTTAGCATAGTTCTCAGATTTTCCTCATGATACGACTTATATTTGGAGTATATGAGAATATAATATATAAAGACTATCAAAGTTTTGTCTAGGTAATCTCTAAATACTCTAGTCATCATGTCCATGAATATTATAGGAAAATTAGTGAGTCTGAGTGGAATTACTACGAACACATAGTGCTTTAACCTTGTAAAGAAGTCTTGGGAATATCCTACTTCTTTACCCTTAATTGATAATATCTTGACCGAACATCCACCTTTAATAATTATTTTGATCCACATAGCTGATTAAATAATTAATAAATCGGTGGAAGAGGATACTTTTTCTTTATCATGATCTTATGGAGCTCATGATAATCATATGCCCAAGTGCTTCACCATGGGGTGATCATATAAGTCTCATGATAATCCATGTAGAGGTGTATTAACACATCCCAATTCATGAAAAAAGGATTAGTTCACCCCATGGTGAAGCACTTGCGGATATGAATACTTTATCTAGATTCTCTTATAGTTGTTTATTCATATCCTCAAGTTCCACAATAGGCATTCTATATGAAATCTTATATAATGTTAAAACTGTTGGTATAAGCATGATTGAAAATTCAACCTCTCTGTTAGGATGATGAATATAAATTTTTTTAAGAAACACATTAGTGTATTCCCCCACAATGAGAATGTGTTCAAGGATGATATTTTCCCTAGGATCAATCATTTTAGACAGATATTCTTTCTTATAGCAAAATAATATACATGATTGGGATGTTGGTACTAAAGAAGATTCATCATCCTCCTTGTACTTGTATATAATTAGGAGTCTATTCAAGATATAGAAATTGAATTTCTTTTTGCGGGAATTTATGTTTGTTATATATAGGGAAAGTTGATGTCGCTCTAATTTGACATAGGTTTCCACATCTTTTATATTACTTTTTAGTAATTAAATTAATTAATTTTTCTCTTCTTTCCAAATATATGAACTTTTGAATTTTAATAATTAAATATTTGAATTAACAAATATTTATAATTATTAATGTAATTTTAGTATTTAAAATAAATAATTTAGACATACAAATTTTTCTTGTCATTTAATTTAATATTTAGTTGTGTTAATTTTAATCTGCTCAGCCTTTAAATAATATGAAATGTTTATTTTAAATAATAATTTGATCATTTTTGTTTCTATATTAATTATCATTGTTTTTAATTCAAAATTATACCTTTTAATTTTGATCGATTAAAGTAAATCAACGTAATTAGTTATTCAATTCAATTTTTCAATGAGGTTTTAATATATGTTAAGAATTTATGTTTTAATTTAATAATATAATAGGTTTTTAATATTCAATTTTTATCAAACATTTAACTAAACCCATTGAATAAATCCACTTTTATTTATGTTTTTGTAGAGTCTGTTTTTGAGTCTCAAACACACTGATTTTTATAACTATTGGTGTTGGTTCCTCAATTATTTTATTTACTATTAATTAGTTAGATTTTTAATTCTATTTTTTATGTTATAAGTTCATTAATTGATTATTAATTTATATTTTGGTTTCATTTAATTAATTTAATATATGTTTCTATTTTTCCAT
This sequence comes from Viscum album, assembly GCA_963277665.1. NCBI lineage: Eukaryota > Viridiplantae > Streptophyta > Magnoliopsida > Santalales > Viscaceae > Viscum > Viscum album. Next base: position 72,333,026 of record OY728163.1, on the reverse strand, counting down.
CAATTTTTTTTTTGAGTCACTGATGCCTATATTTTATACTGATGGGGGGACTGATGCTCACCCAGCATCCTACTAGCAATAAATCATCACGTCATACTTTTTCCTTACTACCGACGTGGCATATTTTTTTCACATGCTATCGATGCTCATATGCTACCGAAAACCCTACCAACGGTCTCACCGAAGTTGTCTTTTCTCTTCCTCCTTCCCTTCCTACTGACATCATCGCAGCGACTCACCACTGCACACCTCTAGTGCCGCCATTTCTCCCTAGTCACTTTCCTTCCATCATTTATAAAACCACACCATCTGTTCCTTCTCCATTCCTCCATCAACATCAAACCCACACACCGTCATTGATTCAACCAAGTAATTATATACATATATGCAGATAGAAAATCAGAGATATGAATTCATATCAAGAAAATCAACCAAATGGTTGTGGGGGACAGTCCTAATGTGGGGTGGAGTTTTTCAGCGGATGAAGTCTATACCGTCAAAGAGAAGGAGTTTCCATTAGTGGGCGGTCAAGGTGGGTGAGCAGTCAGAAGGGAGGACTCCATGGGTAGATGAACTACCCACCAATTCTTGACCATGGTGGTTTTTATCATCTATTTAATGGGATGTTATCCCATGTTTTTTATGTGGTGTAATCTGGGTGTCTGTGTATTTGTGCGATCCTTCGTGATTATCCGGATAGAGTGATAATAGAGAAGATCCCATGTTTTTCATGAAGACGTAGGCTTCAGAGCCAAACAATGTTAGATTTTGTGTTGCTCCGTTCTGCTTCTGTTTTGTGTATTTTTGGTGCGACACATCTCCGTTGCGCCCCAACAAGTGGTATCATAGGCGAGTCGGATAGAGCAGAGTCGAGATGGCGAGGCAGCGTCATTTTTTCTGGTGATCGGAAAATTGAAAGTGGTTGCAAAATATTTTCTGAGGATAGATCCGTGAAGAGGATGACAAGACGATTCCAATGACGAATGCGGCGTTGAAAACGGAACTGAAACAAAGGAGAAAATTTCGGTCCAAGTTTAGTCAAACCCGTAGTTGAATAGTGCACCGTTCTAGAGAAGAAGATTTTTATCACACCGCTGGTGAAAATTCCTGTGAGATTCTAGAAGGAACTCTGGCGTGCCACGTTAGTGACACATCAGCAGATGATCTAGACCATTGAGTTTGTTTTGGCGATCTCGGCCAATCGACGTCCGATTTCAGTGATCCAGGAGACGATTTTGACTATGTTTACCATTCAGAATGCATCCGTTTTGTTAGTTTTTCAAAATCCTCAATTCATTAGGTGATGAATAAGAGGTGGGACATTGATGGTGGTGATCGCGTTTTGTGACAACGACGATGGCTGGTGGTGGAGCACTACCGTTATTTGAGGTTGAGAAGCTTGATTGTCGAAACAATTTTGAATTGTGGCGAAGTAGGATGAAAAATATTTTGGTGTAGCAGGGCATGATCAGACCGTTGACCGATGAAAAGCTTGAGACAACTAGTATCGATGATTGGGAAGAGCTCGAGATGCGGTTCTTCAACACAATTCGACTATGTCTGGCGAATTTGGTATAGTACATAGTGTTGGATGAGACATCGCCGAAAGAGATCTGGAAGAAGATGGAGCAGTGGTATATGGGGAAGTCGCTCACCAACAAATTATTACTGAAGAACAAATTGTACCAGTTTCACATGGACGAGGGAACTAATTTTTTGGATCACACCAATGAATTGAACAAAATCCCCAGACAAGTATTGGGGCTCGATGTGAAGGTTGGAGCGGAAGATAAATCAATTTTGATTTTATCATCCCTACCAAGATCATTTGATGGACTTGTGATAGCATGGCTCATGGGGAAGGATACATTGAAGTTGGATGATGTGATGGCATCACTTAAAGATTTGGAGACATTTGGAATACCTGCGATGCATTTAGGTGAGAAAATCATGGTGATGTGATATGATCAATGTGGGAGGAGCCAGCATCGACAATCAAGAGGTAATGAATGGAGGCCATAATATAGGGGACGTGATCCTAGAGAAATAACTTATAGTGTGAGAAAAAGAGTCACTATAAAAGTGAGTGTGGAGAGTGAAAACGAAACGTTGTAGGGAAAGCGAAAGTTGAAGAGAGATATGTGAACATCACAGGTTTATCCGGAGATGATGAAATCTGTGTGATGATGGTAATCTCATACTCAGATGATAGACTTGAACGGGGAGAAGTGCGGTGTTATTACTACAAAAGATACAGGCACAGGAAGTGGGAATTCTGATTTCTATATACGAAGAACGAGCGGGCTCAAAATCCAAAGGAAGACGTATGGGTTCTGGATTTGGGGACCTCGGAACACATATGTACGATGAGAGGTACATTTGATACTTTTCATTAGGTGGGAGACTTGGTGATTGGTCAACATGCGGGGTTCGAGGAGTCAGGACGACGAAATTGAAGACACCCAATGAAGGAGTTCTTAAACTGGCTGATGTGAAATTCATTTAGAGGATGAGACAGAACTTAGTATCATTGAGTAGACTTGATGCAAGAGGATACAAGATTTCCATAGTATGTGGAGTGTTAGAAGTCTCATGTGGTGATGCAGTGATGTTTACTGGGAAGGAGTCTCAAGGGTTGTATCAATTGATGGGGACCGTAGTTAGCCCGAGAGCGAATGAAGATGATAGAAATGCCACGTCATCTAGTGTGAAGAAACGTGTTTGATTGGATAATGAAGTTTTCAACACCTTCAAGGTGATTGAATGTCAAGCTTCTACCCAAAATTGGTCATGAGGGGATATTTTTGGGGGCCAATCCCAATGTGGGGTGAATTGTTTCAGTGGATGAAGTCCCTACCGGCAAGGAGAAGGCGTCTCATTTGGTGGGCGGTCAAGGTGGGTGAGTAGCCAGCAGGGAGGACACCATGTGTAGATAAACTACCCACCAAACCATGACCATGTAGGTTTTTATCATCTATTTAATGGGATGTTATCCCGTGTTTTTTATGTGGTGTAATCTGTGTGTGTGTGTGTATTTTTGTGATACTCTGTGATTATCCGGATAGAGTGACAATAGAGAAGAGACCTTGTTTCTCCCATGGATGTAGGCTACAAATCCAAACCAAGATACATCTTTTATTTCTCCATTGTGGTTCTGTTTTGTGTTTTTTTGGTGCCATGCACCTCCACAACACCCCAAAAATGGCCTCCCTAATTCTAAATATAAACACCACCAAACCCGACATTCGCTGAGTCCGAGTTTCAGAGTCCCCCCTTTTTCTGGATCTAGAAAAATCAAGCATCACACTGTAGTCGCCTGGATTAAGTCTGAGACTGAGCTGGTGATGCAGCTACATGACTGCCTTCACCACAAGGAGTTAGGATATCATGTTGTCTAGCAGAGGAAAACTGCATCACTGGAGATCTAAATTCTGCCATTTCCATGGACTGAAGCTCGTGCTTGCGTCTCCACTAGGATATAGAGGAGGATTAATCACCACTGCGCCATTTCTAATCTAAGAAGGATGTGAGGATGTCATGCTGCTTATTTTGCTAGAGCGTTACCATCGTGATTAAAGAAACACTAGAGTCAGAAGGTGAATTCGACGCTTGGATAAATCCCACTGCACGTTGACCTCTTTGAGGAAGATGAAACCCACTGTCCACCTACGTTGCACAGTGGATAAGGGGGAGGGAAGGAAGATTCTATGAACGAACTAAAATCCAAACACATAATAAATAAACTATAATAAGATAATAATAAACCCAAAAAAAATTTAAATACTTTTTATAATAAAATAAAGCATAACATAAAAAAACTAAATATATCAAATTAAACTAAAATAAATAAATTTTAATAAAATATATAATTATAATTATAACAGTAAAAATAAATGAATAAAAATAAAATAATTAATTCAATTAAAATATTAATAGACTAAAAAGTTAATATTAATTACTAAAAATATTAATTTAATAAAATAATTTAATAATTACACAACTATAAACTTAATAATATTATATAATAAATTAATTAATATAGTTTATAATAGAATAAAATAGTAATAAAAATTTAAACGTTTAATCATAAATTAACAAAATATATGATTATTTATTTATAAAAATTAATTCTTTACATTGAATTATTTATTAATGATTCTCTATTTTAACTGTGCAAATACAAAGAAGATTCAAATACACATCCAGGTGCATTGAACTAACACGCAAGGATTTAGTTGCAAGGGAAAAACTAACGCGACGTGTGATTCACAATAAAATTCCCATGTTCGGTGTTCATTAAAGAAACAAGACTATGTCAGTGGAAACTGGGGGTCACATGCAACAAATTACTGTTTGGATAAAATGAAAAGAAGATGTAGAAATAGGGGGATGATCTTTCCAAAACTCATAACTCATTATTCATCTCTTCTGACAAGAGCAGAGCAGATCCTGGAGAACTTAGGAGAACCTCTTCCTAGAGATCCAGGAACTAGCAGTGCGGCATCATAGTATTCATAAGAGAGTTCTCTATTTCCTCTATTTGTTCTCAACTCCATATTTTGTAATCAAATGTTTTTAATTTCCTCAATGAATTTTTTAGTTTTCTAAATATTTGAGTTCGAGTAATTTCTAGTTCTACAATTTATCTTCTATCGATCTTTTAACATATCATTTTAATGTATATAGAATTGATCAGTGAGATCAATTATGAATTCATTTAACTCCCCCTGCCACCATAATTTTATTTCAATTCGACAATCATTTGGTGAGAATGACTGTGGACACATTTTATAAAACATTTAATTAAAATTGAAAACTTTAAACTAACAACGAGTCTATTCTGTTGTAATTTTCAAATAAAAATACTACATTTGATCCTTCATTAGAGTGGTGAACTCTATGATTAATCAATCTGAGTGACTTATCTCCTAGAAATGGAATTAAGTCAGTCTTTTTAGTCGTAATGTTTCCAATCATACTTGTGAAAAGGAAATATTTTTATCCAGACTGATAGATTTTTTTTCCTGAGCACTTCATTCTAATTGATCTCTTATCAACAGTTTATATATCTATTTCTTACTACTTTCAAACTATTTACTATTTCATCATAGTTAAAACCAAAAATACCAAAAAAATGTGGTGTTAATTTATAGCCTTATAAAAAAATAAAAAATATATAAAAGGTGAAAAAAATATAAAAACCAATCCCACTTCTGCCAACAATAGGATTATTAGAAAATAAGTTTAGCCACCATCCTTCCCTATGGGTTTGGGCATGCTTACCACATATACAATAGTAGTATGATATATAAATTTTAATCTTTTCTCCAATTTCAATGATTTTTGGGCCTCAAAAGCCAATTCATACCTAGAATTGTATTGAATTCCACCAGTGGGAGTATCACACGGTTGGATGAGAAGTTCAGCATGCAAATTTTGATAGGGGGAGTTATATACCTGAGATGAAATAGTTACCTCATTTTTCATTTTCACCTACTACTGTACTTCCATGATTTTTGTGTAGTTTCAATAGTTATACTAAACATTCATGGTATGAAGAAATTTGGTGAACAAGAATAAAAACGTACATTAGTTATTCTTGAATAAATAACTATTGTACCTTTCATCAGTTTGTTATTAAGATCCACCATAGTAGTTATGATGCAAACATATTTCCCTTGATGCCTTGTAGATTGATGGTTGTCTCTGAAAACCCTTTTTTTAGTGTTTTGGTTTATATAGTGCCATGTTTCATTGAAGTTTAAGTAATGTAAAATGTGTTGAGGGTTGACCAGAGAATTTCTATCCTCTAACACATTTGTGGGATTCTCCTATCAAAAATAGCGAGCTTGGTGTCCTCCCACCCACACATAAAACATTTCCCTACCCCCTTAAGGAATTTATAAGATGCTTCTTTCTGTACCATTGAAAATTTAGATATTGAAATTACATGGCACCATTATATTTCTCCATCGATATGATATAATGAAACTCCACTTTTTGTTTCTTATTATCAAGAAACCCATGAGATTCATCAATATCCATTTTAACTTTGAGGTCACATTTGATAATTTCCTCATATCTATCAATGTCCCAGATTTCTATAGATTTTCATAGAATAGTTTTTATCCCACTAAATATGCATTCAACCTTGTATTCGGGGGTAACGGCAAAGTCGAAGATGTATCATGAAAGTCTTGGGATGTTTTCCTCGTACATCCTGATCGATTCATCATCATTTTCCTTGAGGGCAAGGAAATATTGTTCCAATTTATGTTAGAGAGAGAAATGAAAATATTAATCAAAACCCATTTTCATGAATTCCATCCAACCCATCGCTCTGATCTCTTACTATTGCTTCATATTTTTAATCATTCTCCACCACTAATCAGCTTCTCCCTCCATATAATAAACAAACGGTAGAAAAATATCTTTCTCAGAACATTAAAGGATGAAGAATATATTATCAATAGAGTTAATCCATTATTCCATGATTACGTGATCAGATGATTCATTTAATTTCATATTCCTTGGTCGTATAAATCTCCCAATTGTGGCTTTTTATTTCATATGGGGATTTTGTAACTCCATCAAACCTAGCATTTTATTTAGAACTTGGTTCATCAGAGAGAGTATAATAATTATGTTATCAATCCCTGGTCCCAACAGGTTGGTCATCTTGTTGGTGAAGTCATCACATTTCCCATCTCATTGATTCATTACTTGATTCCTTCTATTTTTTTCCATTGTCTTGAATGGATGGAAATTTCGGAATAATTATTTTTAAACTATTAAATTCATAGAAGTGAATTCAATTATATTAAAGGGATAACATATAAATGGAATTTATATCTCTATTAAAGAATTTGTAGGATCCAATCTATGTTATCCATGGTCCATTTTCTAATATAGACTATTTTGTGAATTTTTGTTCCATTAATAGTAGTTCATAATGATATTTTGAAAATAACAAATAATATACCTCGATATTTTCAAACTAGGTGTGCAATAAGTCCCATTATCATGAACCAGTTTCCATTCAAGTCTAGCATAATGCGTTGTTTTTAGGTTTTACCCCTATATGTATTTGTTCCAGATCCACATACGCTTATAGTATCCAGATATAGATTAATTATCTTGATATAACACTTACTCTATAATTACCAAAATTTAGGGATGTTTTCTAAAACTTAGTTTTATCCCTACTTCATTCACACTAGTTTTCTAATCTTAATTCCCAAAATACCTAAACTTTTCTTCTGATACCTATAATAGAAACCCTTCCCTTTATTTCACATTAATACCTTATTTATAATATTATATTACACTAAATAAAACCCAGTATATAGATAATTCTAGTCTGTTTTGGAATTAGGTACATCATATAACAACATAGAATAAGAAAAAAACATCATCTTTATTGAAAACACTCCTAACACACTCACACATAAAATTCTTAGGTATATCCTAGGGACATACATAATAAAGGTGTGACCTGTTAATCCTAGTAAGGGAATAAAAATGTAAAAATATGAATAAGGTAATACATGTTATATAATGGTCATATAATTGGAGAATTAAATGTGTGAAGATCATAAACATGAACATTGAGGCATAATTAAACATTTTAGCATAAAGGCAACATGGGAAATGTGGAAACAATATAAAACACTAAATCATAAATTTAGGTTAAGCATAACTACATAGAAATCATAATGGAAAAATATCCATAATGGAATCATGTTTACCCTCTATCCAAACATGACAGCTAATGAGACAAAACATTACCCAATGCATTGGAGCTCTATATAATTCTGGGTGCACCTGTCAATTTAATTTCATTATCATGCTTAACTGTACCACATAAATCATTCAAAATGGATTCATATTTCACCAATTTTATTCTATGTTCAAGGAGTGTGGAATAAATACATCTATGTTATAAATAAAACGAGTATTGCGGCATAAAGGTGAATACCCTTGATTGGAGTTGGGTATGGGTATTCCATACACTTTTTTTGCATGGAATATCACTATTAAACATTGGAATCATAACAGGGGCATATAAATGATCATTTTAGGAATTAATGAGAGTGAAATGTGTATCCAATCATTTATAAATCATATAGTATGTACATAGAATGTGAAAAAACACACCACATAATTTAAAATTAAAGGGTATCGAATGAAGAAAATTATTGACTAAATGCGAGAAAGAGAGGATCCCTTACTTGAGTGTGTGAAAAAAAATTCTTGGGATAAGATTATAGAGAGCTTGGGGGAACCTTGTGAGGATTCTAGAGAGGGTAAGGAAGAGTAATAACTTGTTACAAAGATTATTACAGATGATAAATGGGGTATTTTGGGGGATTATATATGAAATGATTTTGGAATTCATTATCATTCCTCAAACAAAGGTATTGGACTCTATATAATAAAATAACAAAAAACACACAATATACAATGGGGTTTTCCCTTAATTTCTGAAAAATGGGAGTGTTATTAATTATTTAATATATAAATATTCCAAAAATAATAATCTAATATTGTAGTTTATGTTGAATTGAGACATACTCTTAATGAAATTATTTAAAAACCTTAAAATATATTAATGGGTTTCGAGGATTCATAAAGGATTTATAAAATTAATAAAATAAAAATTAAATTAAATTGTTTTAAGGGGAAAAATATATATTTTATTTTATATCTTTTATAATATTTATTACTTCACTTTTGGTTTATTTGGATGTCATAATACACAACATATGTTTATTCAGAAATTAATTTTTACCTAAAAATTAAACTATCTCAGAATATCATGAAACTTTCACCGTTGGATAATTTTGGCATTCTAATTCACAAAATAATATTTATTTTATCAAATTAATTTACTAATTATTTTATGTTTCGATTTTAATATGAAAATCTACATTTATTGAGAAATGAAGGGTTTTTTTGACAATGATTGTTTTCGAACACTAATAAAATATACATTTGACTTCATAAACATTATTTCATATTTTATATTTGAAAAAAATTATTTAAGTAATATTATTTTATTAAAATATTATTTCTTTCAAAAATTAACTTATTTATAAAAAAACACCTTAATTTAATTTGAATATTAACCCAAAAAATAGTATTTATTTTTATTTTATCAAATTAAAAACCATTTTTAAAGTAACAATAATAGGATGAAAATATATTCATTGTTCTGTAAAACAATGTACATACTCATATTTTTTGGGTCTTCATACATATAACATTGATATAACAGATGAAATCATTTGAGTAAGGTGTGTGATGATGAGAGTTTCATGGTGTTGTTTGACGTACATGGTTTAGGTCGTGATATCGATGAGATTGATCTTCTCCTGTAAATTGTTTTTATCATGATTAAGTTATTGGATCCTAGATTGGGATTGGACTAAGGAAAATCCCATTGATGGGATCTCCCTTAGATAATCCAATAAATGTGCTTTATATGGTATGATCCTACTGTTTGAGGCCATCACCTGCGTTGTTTGTGTCTGTTGGATTTGTAAAAACCATATATTTATATAAATCATTTAATCATAGTTCAATGACTATATTATTAGTGGTATTTTTTTATTAATAGTTATTTATATCATATAAGATATAATAATACCATCAATGTGAATTTGCATTCAAAAAAATGTAACATAATAAGATAGTTATTTAAATTACAAGGGGATTTTTTTTATAAAAGGTCGGGTTATTACATACTTTCTATCCAATATTTTTTAACATAGATCACAGCTCACATGGTATTAAGGAATTGAAATGGTAATATAATTCACATCATGAGTCTTCATCAACTAGGGATACCACAATATGTAACCCCCTATGAGAAAAATGATACAATTACCTCAATATAAAGGCATCTACATTGGGTCCATTCACATGTTCCTGAAAAAACTATGACAACTATGATTCCTAGCCTATTTAGGAAATGTAGGATATCTCATTGAGACTAATAATTGAATATCAGGTTCCAAAGTGCCAAAATATATGTCATTTCCACAAGAAATTAAACAGAATGGGATTAATATACTACAATAACTCTGATTCCTTCCATAATCAGATCCATATGAGGTCTCCTCAATACTCAATCTCGAATAGTAGGTTCCCAAGTGCCCACATATATCTCATTTCTATATGATGTTAAACCTCATGGGTTTAATGAACTATGTGGGTTTTGATTCATAATTAATTCATGACATATAGGATGACTCATAGTGGACCAATCCCTTTCCTCATAATATAAACTCCCTCCTGGTATATACGCAAATGCCAATGTGACTGGTTGTGTGGATTGCACATATGATACACTACTCATTACTGAGAATGGATGGAGAACCTTAGATACATATAATTGGATTGACTAATTAAATCCCCTTACTTTGAACATAAAAAATTTAAACTATGGTCATTTTATTAGGGAAACTAGTCATGTACTGGGATTTGGAAGAGATTTTTGAACATATCATAAATCTATAAGAGAGTCTCAATGTAGGGAAAATCTCCCCCAAAAGGGTGTGATTATCCCCACTTCCAATCCTCTCTACCAATGTGAGTCCAAAACCATCATTAGGTCTGAAACCCCAATTGACCACCAACATTTGGAAATTATATCCATTCTCAGTTATGGATTTAAGTGCTATTCGGAGTTTCTAAGAAACTTCAACAGATGATGAACCTGATGCAGATGATTGTTCACAATATTCAACCCCCACAATCCGAACAATGTACAAATTCCATCCACCTATCTTTGTATAAATAGAAATTGGGAACCCATCATGAATAAAGACATCTCCCTCACAACATAAAAAAGAATAAACTACCCAATTCTAATCAAAACATATTTTTTCCCAATCTGGGTGCTTGGTCATCATCTTTCAAAGGAAAAAATTAAAATAATTATATTGATTAATATTTGGTATGTTTTTAGATATTAAATATGTGATTTAAAATTAAAAAGAGGATTTTCCTTGAGAGATGTTCCAGGTTATCATTAAAATCACTTTCAATCTAATGTGGAATCCGTTGATGTTTCCTAATCTTTATTCGTTATATGATCAAATGATACCATACTTATTATTTCTCTATATTGTTTATTATTATTATGAATTTTTTTTATCAAACCTATTTTATTTCAATGGGTTTTGATTATATTATATACCCATTTCCTTTTGACATGTTATGTTGTGTTGAATGTTTTATAATATTGTGCATCATATATATATATATATATTTCATTATCTAATGGGTGGTACAAGAATTATATAGTCCTTTAATGAATTGAGTACATATCGATATCTCATGAGATAAATATTATTGGAATGTGGCTTCAACCCATTTTAATATGGAATTCTATCTACTAAGATAGTCTTGGCAGTGAACCTTTACATCAATGATGGTTTGAGGAGTGAACCCGATCCACACTAATAGTCTCAATATTATGAATTTACTACTACATAAATTATTTTCTATGATTATTAGTATTACAAAAACTTATTTTTCATGCTAATTTTATGATATTATGGATCATGTTCTTTGATTTCTTTATGATTCATATCTTATGAACTGCCACGATTTATGAAATGAGTCAAAATAATTACCTATGATATATAGGGTATGGTTTTAAAATTCTATGATTATGTTCTCTTATCATTATTATCATTTTATTCTTAAGGTATCATTGATATATCCTTTATTTACCATTACTAAGACACAAATATCACCATTAAATTGTTTTACATTCCCTAGGTTATGAATAATGATATTAAACATGTTATGTCTAAGAAGGGTTATAATTATGAGGAAAATGGTGGGAAATGATGTAGTTCACTTTTGAAATAGTAGTTTATGTATCGAATATTCCAATTACTCTAGACCTATTATATTTTATCATGGTTTCTAATATTATGTGATGAAGATCCATCTAATAAGATTTGATATATATGTCTAAAAATTATGGACCACCTAGTGAATCACAGTTAGGTTACAACATATATCTAACGGGAGAAGGATGACATAAGGAGCATAGAAGAAACATGGATCCACTATAAAGACTTTTTTACCATGAAGAAATTTTACTATAATCGACAACTTCATCTTTATAAAGAGTATTATTTTTTATAAAGGAAGTGAGGTATCGATCACACATGGTGATTCCTTAAGAGGAAGCCCCATCATCCAAGGGACTATTAATGAGGATTTAGAAACATGGTTTAGCTAACTAAACCAATAATATTTTATCATTGGGAGTAAAACAAACAAATAAAATTATTTTTTTCTTTACATTAATTAGTCATATTTCATTTCATTTTCATTTTCTTTCAATAATGTAATTACTTCCTCACCATTGGTACTAAAATTTCATCCAAATGATATAATATTTTCATTAAACATTTCTATCTCATGAATATTTATAGAAAATAACATGGTTTTCATGCATTTTGAAAATCATTTATGAATAGTCATGTGTTTTTATAGTTTAAATTGATTTTTTATCAACTATAGTGGAATATATAAAGGAGTCGAGGACCTCCTCTCAAATAGTCTTGGGGAAGTGAAACAAGGAAAATTGTGGAGGTTATTGTTCTCATAGTTATTTGTTTTTTCGATTCTATTAATTTAATATAATAATAGATAACATGTTTTATATGCATAAATGCATTGAATTTGGACCTTATAAGTAGTTTTTAGTTTTAATAATGTGGGGGGTTCTAATATGTTTCAAACCATGAAAAATATTTATATCATTACGAATTATAGTTGTTTTCTTGGATTCCATTTAAGGGCCTATTATAAATATCATATCTGAATATTTGATAAATGATTGCCTATATTTGGTGAATCATCTTCTATTTTTCATATGATTGGATTGGTAAATATATATTTTTAAGTGATATTTCTATGAAATGATCAAGGAAAGTATTTTTTATTTCCATATAATAAAAATTTATTTATGTGTGATATTTTTATAGAGTAGTTTATATTAATAAAAATATCTTTGTTTCACTCTAACATTTGAATTTTTAGAAAGTGGTTCTTAGAAGTTTTTGATGTCCCACATGTCATTATTACACGGTCTTAATTTCAAGAGCTCTTGAATTCATCTTATAATTTATTAAGTTTATTCCTAAAAAATAGGGTATAATGATTAAATTTTGCAGTATCACATTATCAAAAAAATTGAGATAACAAAACCATTCCCATGATGATGATGAACCTACATCATGCTTCCAAGTTTCAAGTCAAGAAGATCATGTGACCTATAAAAGTTTAAACCCACCATTTCATGTCTATGAACCATTTTTTATCTTAACATTTGGTATTAAAATAGGGATTTGAATTAAGGTAAATTATTTTAAATTAACAAATGGTTATTTCATACATAAAAAATGATTTAATTGAGGAAGCTGAAAAATGATCTAAAATCTACGATTCTTAGCTTTTTTGGCGATTGGATAGTTTAAAAAGATAAAATTATAATTTCAAACGTTTTTAATTTAAACTCGTGTTTATTTAGTTCTCATAAATTATTATGTTTATACTTGTCTATTTTTTCTACCATTGGAATTACGATTTAGGTTTTCTTGATGGAAATCAAATTTCAAGTGTGGGGGAGTTAGATGTACCCAAATCATGTAGATTTTTTTATTTTCAATGTAATAATAGTTCATATACTCTATAAATTTATGTTTCATAATGTAAAAATGTTTCATTTAGGGTCATTTGGAAAATTTGTGTAACACCCTAAAAATATATGTTATTTCTCTATGAATAAGTTTGATTTCATTGAGATATTTTTATACGAGAAACCTTGATTTAAAAAAACCGTATTATACTATTGAAATATCATTTTATAATGAGAAAAATTCCATTAATCCATTGGATTAGTGGGTATGAATATGGATAACTAAATTATGAAAAAATAGATATGTATAAAATAAATTCATCAGTTATGGTTTGAAATGAAAATAAATTCTTTTTAAGGTAAATATAGATGTTCTCCTAAAAACACTTTTTATACACATAGTTTATTTTTTAATAAATGAGAATAAACTCTTTTTAATATTTAATTGAATTAAATTAAATGATAATATATTCAATAAATTGTTTTAAAAATTTCAAATTGTTTATATTCATAGGATAAGAATACATCAATTTGTATGAAAAAAAACTTCCATTTCTAAAAAATATATTGTTGTGTTTTAAATTATTATTTTAAAATCGATTCTTAACACTAATGGGAAGTGAATAGTAACCCTGGAAAATATATAGAACCTCATTAAGGGTAAAACAGGTAAAATCAGGTTATAATATGATAATGTGGCTCTGAAATTTCCCTAAAACATTAATTTATCCTAATGGATGAGTTTAGGTTTAATATTCTCGTCATGGTATTGAAAATATGGCCACTTGGTTCTATTTTTATTTGATTATGAGCATTGTATTATTTAAAAAATTGAATAAATATAAAATTCCACTCTCTTGAAATTATTGTTTTTTAGATAAGGATAAAAAATGTTATGTTTGATTATAAAATTTTATTTTTAAGATACATTATTTTTTCTCATATTAATTTTTTTATATTTTTAGTGATTTATTAATTATTATAAATGCTTACCCAATGTCGACATAATGTTAATTTAATTCACAGAAAAATATAAAAAATGATTTCGAAAATATTAAAAGTACTAAAATTTGTGTAGATTATTTTTTTCAGGAATTGTCTAGAAATATATAACGTACCCGTGATGTGTGGAAGGTTTAGTTTATAATTTTTACATTATCAATTTTTTTAATTGAAATTAAAATAATAATTTAAAAAATGGATTTATTGATAATTAATAATAAACAAAAGTCTGTTAAATAAAATTCATAAATATTGTATCATCAGCCAAGTTAATGGGATATAAAATAAAATATCAACCATATTTTATTTATTGGTCACTTTTATTTTTATGGTAGCATTCCTGAACCATAAAGTGTATAAAACATAGTTATCTTAGTTGTAAAACCCCGACCCGAGTTACCCAGAGTCGGTGCATTATTACATAACATTGTCATGATCACAAAAGATCAAATATCGAAAGACCGATTAGTTTAGTAGCCTTGGAAACACTAGATAAATTCATAAAGTTTACAGTACACTGTAAAATGAAAACTAAAACAACATGTTGTCTTCATAACACCTCATATTATCCATGCAAGTCATTTATAAAATACTTCTTCACATACTGGGAAAAATAAATCATTGAAAAGGGTGAGCTCAGTTGCTCAGTAAAGAAAAAAATACATCGGAAACATTATTAAATAAACATAAACATTTAAGGCAATGTATAACTAAAACAAAAGACTTTTAAACTTTATCTTCAGCATAATATGGATGAAATAAAATGAAATAATTCCATTACTTATTCACATGGATATTCTACTAAATTAATAATCACATGCAATATCAATAACCACTTTCATAATGGAGGAATGCATAGTGCCAGAATATCATAACCACATAGTCAAGGCCCTGTTTCAAGACTACAAATAAGATTTTGACAAGGCCTTGTTCCAAGACACTAGTTTGTCTCATAAGACCTACTGATGCATCGATGAGCTATATCGGGCTCCACCCGTCACTTATTAAGTCCAATGCCTTCCTCATATGAATAGGTTTAAACATAATATAAACATTCGTATTAAAACTAGCATAAAAAATGTCAATAATTTCTCCAAAACCATGAATGGTATAAAAATAACACATCCATTGTCAAACATATCACAAAACCATTAAAACAATATAGAAGTTTTGTATCATAACAAATTAACTTCAAATAAACTTAAAATCTATCAAAGGATGTTGACATAGATGAAATCAAAACTATTTGAGAGAAATATCTCTTTTTTGGAAATCATTTAAAAGTCACACAATTATAAAAGGAAACATTTACTTTGAAAATATTCTTAAAATCCTATAAGGGAATCTTCGACATTTTATAACGGCGGAAAATAGCTGCACCCGCCGTATTAGTTAAAAAAACATTCTTACCTTAATTATGTCGAAAAGGTTAAAAAGAACTTTGTTTGGAAAATGACGAAAATATTCCTTTATAAACATCTTATAAAAATTCAAACAATGGTATAGAATAATTTAACCCATATTCTGTAAAATAGTAAGAATGTTTTGAAATAGATTTTTAAGAAACATGGATGTGTATGATAAAGAGGTCCTAATAGATAATTACGTATAAACAACCTCGGATAATGAAGAGATTTTGAAATAAACTCTTACCTTGTACTTTTCCTTGGTTTAGGGTAGGTTTACCTTCTGTATAATGGTGAAATAATTGTTATTAAATTATACAAGAATTATATACATTAATATGATATCATATATGATCTTTTAGCATTGCTTTGTTAATAATATCTTAGTATTATCGTCGTTTCGGGTGTTAACTTACTCGTTTTCTTTTATATGTTTTGTTACATAAGTCATGTTTGTTTATGGATAGGTTGTATGATATTCATATACAGAATGATATCAAGTCCTTAAACATTATTTTTAACCATCAAATGAAAATTTTACTTGTATGGATATAATGGGGAATGAATCTCATCGCGTTGGTGGAGATGGTAGTCTGTACGTACGCACGAGTGACAATATCATTCCTTTGATATTAAAATAATATATATTTGGATGTTATATCATATATACATAATAATTACAATTTAATGTTTATTATTCACAACAATTACACATCATTATCATACCATTCCAAATAATAATGTTTTGAATAACAATTACACCACGACATGGAGACAGTAGGCCGTACGTACGCACGTATGGTGACATGTCATTCAAAGGATGGATAAAATACTAAATATGGTTGTACCATATTTATAATAACATCTCAGTATATATAATATACTAGATTTATTATTTTAGAATGGAAATAACAAAGGAAAGAAGAAGTTGAAGAAGAAAGGAACATGAAACATGGTGGTGAAAACATTACATCTTTTTCGAGTTCTTCATTTTTATTTGATGAAAAAGGGCTCCATAGGTTGGATTTCTGATCAAACAAAGGGCTCTAGGTCTAATTGAGGGAATTTGATAGAATATTTGGGCAGGGGATGGCCAAACCAAAAAGCTTTGACGGTATTAATTAGAGGGAATGGGGAGTTCGCTTTTATAAGAGGGGTGAGGGGAACCTTAGGAAAAGCTAGAAATATGATTTTATAATAAATTCATATTCGATTTCTAATGGCTCGAAAGGAGATTATTTAAATTTTAAGGTGGGTATCAGTCGAAAACCACTCAACCAATATGTTTTATATAGGTTTGGGTCACTATATTAAACATATCTTTTAGTTTTCACTCTTAGTTAATTAGTTTGACATTTACCATGTCACTTTGTATTTTTATATTATATAGTTAATAAACTTACTATATAGATAAGAGAGACCCCCAATTGGTCCATTAATGATACACCTATCATGATATTAGTCATTTGCTGAACCTTAGATTTTTAGGAATAGAATATCAATTAATAATATAATATCTTTTTTAAAAACACATTTATGTCAATTTTGACACTATTCAAAAATTGATTTTTGTTAAAGTCATAAAAATTATATTACTTCAAAAAAGTTCATTTAATAAATACTAACAAGCCATATTAACCAATAAAATTTATTTATGGCATCAAAACATTCAAATTATATTTATTTTAACATTTATAATACTAATTATTTGATTCTTTCATTAATATCGAAAATACTTCATCATTATTGAGTCATAAAAAAAATTTAATTATTCAATGTCTAAGAATTATAAATAAAATATAATTATGTATGAAATATTTTA
This sequence comes from Viscum album, assembly GCA_963277665.1. NCBI lineage: Eukaryota > Viridiplantae > Streptophyta > Magnoliopsida > Santalales > Viscaceae > Viscum > Viscum album. Next base: position 72,315,130 of record OY728163.1, on the reverse strand, counting down.
ATATTTTTAATGAATATTTATAGTCTAAAATATAACATATATAACCCTATGTAAAAATTGTTTTGGTAAAATACATATGCTTATGTCATTTTTGTATTTACATTATCTTAATTAATATAAAGTTTCATTATCAATTACAAGTGGATCCATGGGGTCCCAAAATCGACCCAAAAATTCCCATGGTTAGACACGTATCAACCAATAGGTTTAGGACATGTTTTAGGGTAATTAAATATTATTATATTATTATTGGTTTACCCTTATTTACCGGATTTACCCTTCAACAATGGTAAATAAAATATTTACCGAAGTAATTATTCAAAATGTCTAATAATAAAAGTTACCTATTTACACAATTTGGACCTCCTAATTCTAAATATGGAATCAATTTTTCTAAATTCAAAACACAGAATTGGCCGATTTTAATTAAAAATTAATTCCCGTTGTGAAAACAAAAAGCGTGTTTTTAAGAAATAAAAACTATCCAAATATTGACACTTTTTTATGTCCGGTTTAAATGTGAAATTATATCCAATGACCAACACTGCATTAAATGGTAAAATTATATTCTAAATATCCTTTAAAACCACTCAAATTCATAATTTATCACTATTAATTATTTCGATTAAAAATGTTATTTTTAATTAAAATTTAGTAATTTTCACTATTCATCAACATATTAATGTTATAAAAAAAGTAGCAAAATTTTACTCTAAGATAATTTCAATATTCAGAATCCAAAAATAAAGTCCATTTTAAAAGATAAAATTTATAAAATTTCAAAAAGTTGGTCTTACTATTCATAATGGCTAGTTTGATTGGTTGTGGTGTGTGTTAGAACACGAAGTTGCATTCAATGCAAGATATTGAATTATTCAAAGGGTAACGTACCGTGGAAGCTTGGGGTGTTACATTATCCCCTCCTTCAAATAATTTCATCCTCAAAATTTCTAGAAAATTGCGGTATAAAAAGACTTGGGTGGTTCTTCATCATAAGTTCCTCCGGTTCCCACGTTGCCTCTTCCATCATATGGTTCCTCCATAAAACATTTACCAGACGATTCATCCAGTTTCTCAGCACTTGTTCTCTCATATCAAGAATCCTGATGGGATCTTCGCAACAAGATAGATCGATTTCCAGTTCTACTTCCCCATAGGTGAGTACATGTGTTGGGTCGGGAATGTATTTTCTCAACAGTGATACGTGAAACACATCGTGATATTTGGAGAGACTTGGTGGCATTACCAAATGGTAAGCTAAATCCCCAATTCGTTCCAGAATATCGAATGGTATGATGTACCTTGGACTCAAGTTTCCCTTCTTACCGAAACATATAACACCCTTCCAAGGAGATTCCTTCAATAAAACATGATCTCCTACCTTAAATTCCAAATCCTTCCTTCGGTTGTCAGCATTGATCTTCTACCTACTTTGAGCTGCCTTGATGTGGTTTTCTATTACCTTCACCTTTTCCATTGTTTCCTCCACCAGTTATGGGCCTACGATTTTTCTTTCACCAAAATCATCTCAACTGGTTGGTGATTCTCTCTCAAATTTACCCAAGAGATGAAGGTAGAACGGTCCATGTAGTTTAGCTTGGGTTATTAAATCCTCAGAGACCTAAGAATAAACCTATAGACACGTACATTCTATGGACTGTTTATGGCTATGAAGTGGCCAACATGGGTTTTTTTATATGGTTTTAATGTATAACTAATAGATTTAAGTGAATTCAATTTAAAAGAATGAGTTGTTCCTAGGTTATCTCTCGGGGTGTATTCGACGTATTGTCTTTTTAATGATTTCAATTTCTTCAATTTGAGATGGGTTCATTTAAAGAGATAAAACAACATCATGACTTACTGGTTTAATTCCTACAACCATTAATACTAATCACCTATACACTTGAAGGATCAAAGTTTTGAGGACTTCAAGGTAAAGTTTCGTATTAGCACTTGAAGTGTGTGGCCTTAAATTCAACAAGGACGCTGGAGTTTAAAAATCATCAAATAAAAATCTCAATTAAAGAAGTGATTATACATTAATGAGGTGATAAATAAAATCCAATCCAGCCCCTTTCTACTCCTTTGGATCAACCCATAAGTGGGTTATTCCTCCATTGATTCTATGGTTTCAATGGAAGCGTAAAGTAGACTAATGAGGGAGGAAATGGAGAAGTAAAAAAACGCAATAAAATAACAATCACTCCACCGTTGTGTGATAATATCATAAGGTTTGGTATGAACAAGTTCACACCTTGAACCAACGGTATCAAAGTGATAATGATAAGAACATAATAACAAGATAAGAGAAACTTTTATTAAGAAACAAGGATGAATTAAAATAACTTACATGTGAAGGAAGAACATTACAAAGAGAAATTGGTAGGATAACATTAAGATGAAAACAAGATCAAAGATTTTTAAATCCTCCAACACCACTGCCTTAAATAGGCAATTTTGAGCCCTAGGGTCGAGCCTCAAAAATTACAAGTCATCCCACTTGAGTATGGCAGGTCTAGGGTGGTGGAAAGTTTGCGGAAAGAAGACTTTCCACCCTTGACCCGAAAAGGAATCTAGCTTTCATGCATCGAACAGACGCGCTTGAACCACCTTCTAGATAGCCGAATATGGGTCGGCCATATAAGACTTAAATTAAGCTCCGGATGTCTTTTAATAGCCTGTACAATCTCAGCCCAAATGGAGTTATGGGTTTCACGATATGGTTTAATTGGTGGGCTGTTTTTCTGGGCTGTAGAATCTGGCCCAAAATTTTATCTCTAACTTGGGCCGCCTAAATGGACACTATGGATGCCTAATTAGAGTTGGATTCTGAAGAGTGATTTTTTCCAATACATGGCTTCTATCATACCACTAATGTTGGGATTCGTTGGGCCTGTATGTTGGGCCTCATCGTCTCATCAGTGGGATGTTGTCCAATCTTCCTTCTCTAGAATTGCTTCCTTTCATTTCCAAATATCTCCATCATCCTCCATGAATTCTCCATTGATCCTTGAATTAAACATGTTCATATTGGAGTTCAGATCAATTTCAAAAAATATCAAATTAAAATATGTATAATTAGATGAATCATTTGGTACTTCAAATGATGTTAAAAAATGTACCACATAATAGTGCATTTAAAGAAGGTATTACAGTCATAATGTGAAATGATGTTCAATGTATAAAATGAACTAAAATGGTGTTTATGAATAATAAAGAACATGAATATTATATATATTAAAAATGAATATTATCCTCATTTAGTGGCTAATAGCACCCCCAACTTGTGTTTTTCCAGTCCCGAGCAAAATATATCTCAACAATATAAAATTTGAAATCCCCTTTCCAAAAACATTTCAATACACAATGATCACCAAAAAACATTATACCAAACAATCATGACCCCATCAAAATATTTTAATACAAGATAGTTTCAAATGCATATCCCAATCCCAAGCCCATTGCTTTGTTCAAATTCATTTCTATATTTCATCCAATATCAATTAAGTATGAGGATGTGTTGTGCATCACAATAGACATGGGGATCATCTTTATTCAAGGGGGGAATTACGTAAGCGCTAGGTGGAATCACATTTAAATATTAAGATGAGTATTCATTTTGTATAATTTTTTTGTTTTTTTTTTGTTTTTTCAATTTTTCCATGGTAATTGAAGTTTCACTCAAAAGAGTCAACCCCTGTAGCCGGACTTTGTCGATGACTCCCAGGCTCAAAGACCTTAGGGAACCAAGTGAAGCCCACATACTCGGGCATCATCTCGAGTTAACTCAGTCAAAAACAAATTTAAATTACCAAAAATAGAGATATAATTACTAACTCTGGGCCAGACAACTATGGAGTCATGATCCCCATGTGCCGAAAGCCATGCATTAGGTCATTTCATTGCTCTACGCGCAATTTTTTTTTAAATTTTTAATTTTTTTGAATACTCATATTAAACTAAAATGATCACCAATACTATGATATTTATTTGTGGGAGCCCATGAACTTAAAATAATACCCCACTATGCAAAGGACATGCATTGTGATCTTTTTTTTTGGATGAAAATATAAACAATGAAATATCACATTGGACAACCACACTTTCCAAAATCTATGCTCATAAAATTATACAAGGATTAAAATCAGAATCAGGGAATGCTAAATTATTTGATATTTAGTTTCAAAGTGTGCAATGTGTATTACCATGTTCAAAGTTAAAGGAAGTTTTTTCCTTCCATTTACACATTTGTGTTTCAAAACATTCATCATTTTTTTTGACACGAAATCATTTTTTATTTTATCTCCCCCCCAACATAAAATAACACTATCCCCAGTGTTTAAAGAAAAGAAAATTTAGAAAGGGGTAGAGGAATAAAATGTAAGTTCAATAAGGAAATTGAAATATTAGGATCATGGAATGAAGTCACCTGGTGGTTGAAGTTTTAAGTTCTTACTGCTCCAATTTAGTCCTTTGATATCCATGTCACTTGCAGAGTTCCCTAGTGGAAAAAGGAAAACAAAAAAAACAAAACAAAAGAGTATATATATATATATATATAAGTAAAATATAAGTATATATATAATATAAAATAAACTGATGATACATTGTCTTCTTTTTAAATTTCTGGGTAAGGTATTACTCAAGGATCACACCACATGACATGGATGAATATGGTGCTCCCCTTTTATACCCATCCATACTCATAATAGAAGAACAGTTCAACAGTCTATTTTTTTTAAATATAAAAATAATTAATTAAAATATAATTTTTATTAAAACAACAAAATGATAGGAAACTTGAAAACCATGGGTTGCCTCCCATGCAACGCTTTGTTTAATGTCGTTAGCCCAACATGATCCTCACAACTTACCCAATACCAATTTTCAACATTTTAAGGACCCCATATTTCATCAATTCTACTAGGTTGAGATTGATTCTATGTTTATAATTTTTGTCATGTACAAACCTATGTTCTATAATTAGTGGTAAAATCCAAGGAATATCAGGAATGGTTGACCTAGTTTCATTTTTAGTCTTTCCAAATAAATTAAGAATCATTACTTCTTTATTGGTTTCAAGATATGAAATTTTGAAAATTGGAAGTTTTTGGCTATCCTCAATGAATGGAAACTTGAGGGTTGATGGAAAGACCTTTCGTTCAAGTTAGGGTAGGCTAACACTTTCAAGCATATGTTGGAACTTTGAATCAAAATCAATTTCATTTTCAAAATTTCTCAACAAAATTGGTTCCTTTTGAATTGAATATTCAACCAAAAAATTGGAAAGATCAGTTTTAGGAATGGGTATGGACTCAATGTTTGTGATTTCTCCCAATGGTTCAATGGTTGGTGTTTTTGAAAATTCATCAATGGAGTTACACTTAGGAGACTCAATCCATGATGTCAAATTATCCTATTTTGAATCCAAAAAGTCAATTTCCTCTTGATTTAAATACCCCTCAACAATTCATTTATCCTCTTTATCTTCCCCAAATCCAAAGGTTTTCTCTTCAGTAAATTCATGAGAGGTTTGTGAGAAACTAGACATTTCACAGAAGGTTATGGAAGGGATAGTTTGTGTAGGGATGGGTTCCTCAAAATTTTAAATGCTTTATAGTTCTAACCTCAATGATGAAACCCAAAAATTCATTATATCCATTTTTTGACACAATTTTCAGGTAACGGTTGTGGATCATGATGAGTAAGGGGTTGAGAAATATGGTCTATTTCAGGTGGATAATTAAGTTGTTGGAATTGTACAGGAGGGTGTTCATATTGGATTTGTGGTGATTGAAACTCATTATATGATGGGATGTTTTGTGGATAATAGGGGTAAAAACAATTTGGTTCATTAGGTTGTTGATGATCCCACATGTAGAAATTAGGATGGTCATTGTACATCACAGATGGGGTTGGGTGATCAATGTGGGGATAGGTTTCCCATGTTTGGACTTGTTCAAAATTGACTTCCATAGGAATGAGGGATGAGAAAAGAGAAGATAGATGAAGAAAAATAAAGATAATGTCTAATATAACTTACTTAGGTCGTCGGCAATGGCGCCAAAATTTGATTCTCGCTCAAATTTACCCAAGAGATGAAGGTAGGACGGTCCTTTTAGTTTAGCTTGGGTTATCGAACCCTCAGAGTCCTAAGAAGATACCAGTAGACACGTACATTATGTGGACTGTTTTTGGATATGAAGTGGACAACTTGGGTTGATTTTATATGGTTTTAAATTATAACTAATATGTTTAAGTGAAATAAATTTAAAAGAATGAGTTGATCCTAGGTTATCACTCGGGGTGGATTGGACATATTTTCTTTTTAATGATTTTGATTTCTTAAATTTGAGATGGTTTCATTTAAGGAGATAAAAAAATCATCACTTACTGGTTTAACACCTACACCCTTTAATACTAATCACCTATACACTTGAAGGATCAAAGTATTGTGCACTCCAAGGTAAAGATTCGTATTAGCACTTGAAGTTTGTGGCCTTAAATTCAACAAGGACGATAATGTTTAAAAATCATCAAATAAAAATCTCCATTAAAGAAGTGATTATACATTCATGAGGTGATAAATAACATCCAATCCAGCCACTTGATACTCAATTGGATCAACCCATAAGTGGTTTATCCCTCCATTGATTCTATGGTTTCAATGGAAGCGTAAAGTAGACTCATGAGGGAGGAAATGGAGAAGTAAAAAAACGCAATAAAATAACAATCACTCCACCATTGTGTGATAATATCACAAGGTTTGGTATGAACAAGTTCACACCTTGAACAAACGGTATCAAAGTGATAAGGAGAAGAACAGAATAATAAGAGAAGAGGAAATTTTATTAAGAAACAAGGATGAATTAAAACAACTTACATGTGAAGGAAGAACATTACAAAGAGAAATTGGAAGCATAAAATTAAGATGAAAACGAGCTCAAATATTTTTAAATCCTCCAACACCACAGCCTTAAATAGGCAATTTTGAGCCCTTGGGTCAAGCCTCCAACAGTACAAGTCATCTACATGTGTATACTATGTCTAGGGTGGTGGAATGTTTGTGGAAAGAAGACTTTCCACCCTTGACGCGAAAAGGCATCTAGCTTTCAAGCACCGAACATAAGTGATTGAAACACCTTCTAGATGGCCGCATTTGGGTGGGAAATAGAATATTTAAATTAATATATGGATGTCCCCTAACATCCTGGAAAATCTCAGCCCAAAAGGAGTTCTGGTTTTCGAGATATGGTTTAATTGGTGGGCTGTTTTTCTGGGCCACAAGATCTGGCCCATAATTTTATCTCTAACTTGGGCCGCCTAAAAGGACACCATGGAGGCCTAATTAGCATTGGATCTTGAATAGGGATTTGTTCCTATACATGTATTCTATCAGCCCACGACATTTGGGATTCATTGGGACTTTATGTTGGGCCCCACTGTCTCATCAGTGGGCTGGTGTCCAATCTGCCTTCTCCAGAATTGCTTCCTTTCATTGCCAAATATCTCCATCATCCTCCTTGAAATATCCATTGATCCCTGAATGAAACATGTTCATATTAGAGAGTAGATAAATTTACAAAAATATAAAATTAAAATATGTTTAATTAGATGAATCATTGTGTACTTCAAATGATGCTAAAATTTTACCACATAATAGTGCATTTTAAGAAGGTATTATAATCATAATGTGAAATGATGTTCAAAGTGTAAAATGCACTAAAATGGTGTTTATGAATAATATATAACATGAATATTATATATATTTACAATTAATATTATCCTCATTTAGTGGCTAATTAGTTGGTGTGCGACATATCTTTTTATATAATGCTTCATATGGTGCCATCCGAAAACCTGAATGGAAGCTATTGTTATAAGAAAATTCTACCAGAGGTAAATATTGATCCCATATACCCTGAAAGTCAAGTGAGCATGATCTCAACATGTATTCTAAGGTTTGAATAGTCTGTTCTAATTTTCCATCTGTTTTAGGGTGGTAATCAGTGCTCAAAGGAAGTTCAGTATCCAGGGCTTTTTGATGACTTTTTCCAGAATCTTGATGTAAAATGGGGATCACGATATGAAACAATTGATAGGGGTACTCCATGAAGTCTCAAAAATTCATTAATATATAGTATTTCTAGACGTTCAAGTGGTAAATATTCTCTTATAGCAAGAAAATGTGCTGACTTATTAAGACAATCAACAGTGACCCATATTGCATCGTTCCTTCTATGAGTCTTTGGTAGTCCCATGAAAAAGCCCATCGTGATATTATCCCATTTCCACTCAGGTATAGGAAGAGGTTGCATGACTCCTCCAGGCTGTTGCCTTCCATCTTTCACTTGTTAAAAAACAATACATCTTGACACAAAATCAGCAATCTCCCTCTTCATGTGGTCCCACCAAAAATTTTCCTTTAAATATCTATACATTTTGGTGCTCCCATGGTGTATAGAGAAATTGGAACTATGAGAATCGTCCAACAATTCCCTTTTTAGATCAGGTGTATTGGGAACACAACGTCTCTTCCCAAATTCCAAAATTCAATCGTTATACACAAATTCACTCAATCTCCCATCATTCACAGCTTTAATCATATTTTGAAAATATTCATCATCGGTCTGAGAACTCTTAATCGTTTCTAGTAAAGATGGTTTGGAAACCATTTGAAAAATCATTGATGTTTCACCTTCCATAGTTATTCCCATTTCCATCTTCACTAGATCCATGAAAATAGGATCCCTTTAAATTATCATATTGTTCAAAACTCCATGTTCTTTTCTGCTCAAAGCATCTGCCTCCTTATTTTCCTTCCCTGGGTGGTAGTGTATCATGCAATCATAATACTTGAGTAAATCAAGCCATATCCTTTTCCTCATGTTGAGTTCTTTCTGTGAGAAAATATACATCAAACTCTAGTGATCAGTATAAATCTCACATTTTTCCTATAGAGGAAGTGTCTCCATATCTTCAAAGAATAGATCACAGCTGCTAACTCGAGATCATGAGTAAGATAGATTTGCTCATTAATTTTCAACTGTTGTGATGCATAGGCAATAACCTTATCAATTTGCATAATGACACAACCAAGTCATTTCTTCGATGCATCAATATAAATAATGAACCCATAATTCCCCGATGGTAGAGTCAATATAGAAGCATTGACTAATCTTCTCTTCAGTTATTCAAAACATTCTTCACACTCTTTTGTCCAAACAAATTTAACCCCTTTATGTGCCAGCTTTGTTAATGGGTTAGCCAACCGGGAAACTTTATGGACTAAATGTTGATAATAAAATGCTAAACCAATAAAACTATATACCTTAGTTATACTCGTCGATGCTGGCCATTCTTGGATTGCTCTTGTCATGGAAGGATCAACGGAAATTACATCCTTAGTGACAATATAGCCATGAAAAGAAATCTCATGAAGCCTGAATTCACACTTGCTAAACTTCCCATATAATTAATGTCTAATTAGAGTCTTCAATATAATGTACAAGGGATTTTCATGATCTTAGTAGATTCTAGAGTATACCAAGATATCATCAATAAATAACACTACAAAGTCATCAAGGTATTCTTTGAAAACTCTGTTCATTAGATCCAGGAAAACAGAGGGTTCATTAGTCATCCCAAAAGGCATTACTGTAAACATGTAATGGCAGTACCTGGTTCGAAATGTTGTCTTAGGAATGTCTTCCTTCTTCACACACAACTGATGGTATCCAGATCGAAGGACAATATTTGAAAATTATTGATCTCCATGTAGTTGGCCAAATAAATCATCAATGCGAGGAAGGGGATACTTGTTCTTTATTGTTATAGCATTGATCTCCCTGTATTCAATGCACAACCTGATAGATCCATCTTTCTTCATAACAAAAAGGACAGTGGCTCCCCATGGGGAAACACTAGGGCGAATAAATCCCTTATTACTCAATTCTTATACTTGTTTCTTTAGTTCAACTAACTCCACAGTGTCCATTCAACAAGGGGTCTTCAATATGGGCATTGAATCAGGAATTAATTCAATAGAAAAATCAATTTCTCGTTCTAGAGGATGTCCAGGTAAATCATCCGGAAACACATCTACATATTCATTCATAATAGGTAAATCCTCTATTTGAACATTTCATTCCTTGCCCATAGTTATTTCATTCTCTTCCTCTTCAATAATTGAATTTAGTTGAGATACTGAGGGTGGATCTAGATAAGAATCATGTGGTGATGATTATGCTCTAAAGATAAGGCGTTCCTTATCATCATAATCAAAAATTGTAACCTCCTTCTTCTTACAATAAATCTCCACATCATGGCCCGAAAGCCAATCCATACCTAGGATTATATCAAAATAAATCATAGATATGAGGATGAGATCAGCAGATAAAGAACATTTATATACTCTAATGGGAACTGATTCACATAACATTGTAGTAGTGATACTTCCCTTAAGAGTTTTTACTGACAACTCCCTTGTTAAATCAAATTGAAAATATCTTGTTTTCTTAGAAAACAGGGACGATATGAAACAATGAGATGATACAGAATCAAATAATGCATTTTCTAAACTTGAGGAAACCATTAAAGTACCTGCCACCATGTATTTCAGAGCATCTACCTCAGTAGTAGTGATATCATAAGCTTGGCCTTGACTCTTTGGCCTTTTCTGAGGTATGTTTCCCTAACGATTAGGACATTCATTTTCATAATGTCCCATCTCCTTGCAATTGCAGCATTGGACATCAATAGCTTCCTTAATCCCCTTGCAATCACGAGCTTCGTGGACATTTTGACCCCACTTGTAACAGACTCCCATTCCTTTTAAGCAAGTACCGATGTGTTTTTTCCCATATTTATTGCAGGATGGATATTCAACTTTTCCCTTCTTCCCCTTATTTCCATTCATATATTGATCAGAAGATCTCTTCTTCTCTTGATTTTCTTTAATGTCATAAGACATAGAGAATTATTTTTTTATCTTGATTGCACATGAGACAATATATTCGTATGACGAAAAGGATTATGAGACAAATAATCGATGAATAAATGGTTTTAACCCATCAAAGAAACGATCAATATTACTTCTTGGGTTATGTATATAATCTGCAGCATGCCTCACTATCCTTGTAATGTTATCCTCATACTTTGCGACATTATCATCCTCATTTTGTCTCATACTCAGAAATTGCCTTTCCATATATGCTCAATGGTCACGAAGAAATTATTTTTCTAGGAAAATCTCATTGAACTCCCTCCATTCCATATTTGATACTTCATCATCTTCCTTCATGTTTTGATTCAATGACCACTATTGATCAGCATCTCCAATGAGCGGTAAACTGCCATAACAACTTTTTCCCTTTCGCTACTCCCCAAGGCGTGGAATATTGTCTTTAAGGAATTTATCCATTTCATAGCTACTAAGGGATTTGTAATCCCATTGAATTTTTCTAGTTGTTACCTCGTGGAGTGATCTAACATTGATCCTCCATGTTGTAGATCAGGGTGCTCCATACGGGTAAGGTTATTATTTATATCCTGAGTGAGTTTTCCTAGAATAGTGATTAGTTAATCAGCACCAGTTGCATCAATAACACCACTATAATTATCATGAGTAGGAGGAAAATCCTTACAAGGAGTCTGTGCATTGATACAATTTCCATTTCTTCAACTAGGCTCCATTTATAAATAATGGCATACACTAGATTAGTTTATGAATCACAATACATAAATCCAAACATATAGAACACTTAACATAAATTGAAAAGTTTATGGATATAATCCATAATCATAAAAATATCTTCTTTGAGAAAGTATATACTCATAAACCCTTCATAATGTTTTGTAATGAAAATGAGAATTATCCTAAGCATATCCCCCAGGAGTGTCTTAACCAAGAGTGTATCAAGGCCCATTTTCGTACACCAGTTCCCATTCGAGTCTATCTCAAAGATGTGTTTTTGGGTTTTACCCCTAGTTACATCTCTTCCAGATCCGCCTCTACCTGCTCGTATCCAGACATGGATGTGTTTCTCAGAAAACTCACAAAATCTCTACAAAACCAAAATTATTGGATGTTATTCTACACTAATCCTCGAAGTCCGTCTTAGGTCTTTCTGCTCTAATCAGATTTTATCTAAATCTAGCATCCAAGGTTTGTACTAAACTTCCTCTGATACCAACTATAACACCCCGACCGCAGTTACCCAGAGTCAGTGCATTATTACATAACATTATCATGATCACAAAAGATCAAATCTCTAAAGACCGATTAGTTTTGTAGCCTTGGAAACACTAAATACATTCATAAAGTTTACATTACACTGTAATGTTAAAACTAAAATAACATCTTGTCTTCATAACCCCTCATACTATCCCTATAGGTCATTCATAAAATACTTCTTCACATCTTGGGAAAAGTAAAAAATTGAAAAGGGTGAGCTCATATGCTCAGTAATGATAACAATATAGCGGAAACTTTCATAAATAAATATAAACATTTAAGGCAATGTATAAATAAAACAAAATCCATTTAAACTTTAACTTTAGCATAATATGGCAGAAAAAAAGAAATAATGCCATTTACTTATTCACATGGATATTCAACTAATCGAATAATCACATGCAATATCAATAACCACTTTCATGATGAAAGAATGCATAACGACAGACTATCATAACCACATAGTCAAGGCCTTATGCCAAGACTACAAATAATATTTTTTAATGGCCTTGTTATAATACACTAGTTTGTCTCATGGGACCTACCGATGCATCGATGAGCTATATCGGGCTCCCCCTGTTACTTATTAAGTCCAATGCATTTCTCATATGAACTGGTTTAAACATAATACAAACATTCGTATTAAAACTATCATACGAAATGTCTATACATTCTCCATAAACCATTAAATGTGTAAAAATAACACATCCACAGTCAAACATATCACAAAAACATAAATAAAATATAGAAGTTTTTTATCATAATAAATCAACTTCAAATAAACTTAAAATTTATCAAAGGATGTTGACATAGATGAAATCAAAACTATTTGATAGAAATATCTCTTTTTTTAAATCAATTACAAGTAACATAATTATAGAAGAAAACATTTACTTTGAAAATATTCTTATAATCTTGTAAGGGAAGCTTCGACGATTTTATAATGGCGGAAAATAGTCACACCCGCCGTATAAGTTAAAAAACCATTTTTACGTTAATTCTGTCGAAAAGATTAAAGGGGACCTTATCTGGAAAACGACGGAAAGATTCCTTTATAAACATATTATAAAAAGTAAAAAAATGGTATAAATGACTTTAACCCATATTTTTTAAAATAGTAATAATGTTTTGAAATACATTTTTAAGAAACATGGATGTGGATAATAAAGAGGTCCTAGTAGATAATTACGTATAAACAACCTTGGATAATGAAGAGATTGTGAAATAAACCCTTACCTTGTACTTTTCCTTGGTTGAGGGTAGGTTAACATCCTGTATAATGGTGAAATAATTGTTATTAATTTGTACACGAATCATATACATTAATATGATATCATATATGACCTTTTAACATTGCTTTATTAATAATATCTTTGTATTATCATCGTTTCGGGTGTTAACTTACTCATTTTCTTTTATATGATTTGTTACAGAAGTCGTTTTTGTTATGGATAGGTTGTATCTTATTCATATACAGAATTATATCATGTCCTTAAACAATTGTTTAACCATAAAATTAAAAATCTACTTGTATTAATACGATGGGGAATTAATCTCATCGCGTTCGTGGAAATGGTAGTCCGTACGTACGCACGAGCGACAATATCATTCCTTTGATATTAAAATAGTATATAATTGGATTCTATATCATATATACAGAATAATTATCATGTTATGTTTATTATTTACATCAATTACAAATCATTATCATACCTATCCAAAAAATAATGTTTTGAATAACAATTACACCACGACATGGAGACGGTTGGTCGTACGTACGCACGTATAGTGACATGTCATTCAAAGGATGGATAGAATACTGAATATGGTTGTAATATATTTATAATAACATCTCAGTACATATAATATACTGATGTTATTATTTTAGAATGTAAATAATAAATAAATAAGAAGTTGACGAAGAAAGGAACTTGAAAGAGGGTGGTGAAAACGTTACCTCTTCTTCGGGTTCTTTCTTTTCATTTGATCAAAACAGGCTCCTTAGGTTGGCTTTCTGATCAAACGAAGGAAACTAAGTCAATGTGGGGGATTCTAAGAGAATATTTGGGCAGGTTTTGGCCAATCCAAAAGTCTTTAAGGGTATTAATTAGAGGGAAGGGGGGGTTCTCTTTTATAAGAGGGGTGAGGGGAACCTTGGGAAAAGATACAAATATTATTTTATAATAAATTCATATTATGTTTATAATTTCTCAAAAGTGGATTATTTAATGATTAAGGTGTGGATAGGTCGAAACAAACTCAACCAATAGGTTTTAGATAGGTTTGGGTCACTATATTTAGCTTATCTTTTAGTTTTCTTTCTTAGTTAATTAGTTTGACATTTACCATGTCACTTTGTATTTTTATATTATATAGTTAGTAAACATACTCTATATATCTAAGAGACCCCCTTAAGTGGTCCATTAATGATACACCTATCATTATATATGTCCTTTGGCCTATTCTTAGATTTTTAGGAATTGAATATCAATTAAAAATATAATATTTGATTTAAAAACTCATTTATGTCAATTTTGACACTATTCAATAATGGATTTTGGTTAAAGTCTTAAATACTTTATTAATTCGAACCAAATTCGTTTAAGAGATCCTAAAATGTCATATTAACCAATACAATTCGTTTATGGCATCAAAACTTTCAAATTATATTTATTTTAACATTTATAATACTAATTATTTTATTTATTCGTTAATAAGGAAAATACTGCATCGTTATTGTGTCATATGTAAATTTAAATATTCAATGTCTAAAAATTCAAAATAAAATACCATTATCTAGTAAAACTTTTTTTTCTTTTTGATGAATATTTATAGTCGAAAATATAACATATATAATCTTATGTAAAAATTGTTTTGCTAAAAGATATATGCTTATGTCATTTTTGTATTTACTTTAACATAATTAATATAAAGTGCCATTATCACTTACAAGTTAATCCATGGGGTCCACAAATCTACCCAATTATGCTCATAGTCGTACATGTATCACAAAATAGGGTTAGGACACATTTTAGGGTAATTTAATATTATTATAATATTATCTGTTTACCCTTATTTACCGTATTTACCCTTTAACCATGGTAAATAAAATATTTCCCGAAGTAATTATTCAAAATGTATAAAAATAAAAGATATCTATTTACACAATTTTTACCTCTTGATTCAAAATATGGAATCCATATTTCTAAATTCAAAACACAGTAGTGACAGAAATTAGTTTAAAATTAATTCCCGTTGTCAAAACAAAAAGCGTGTTTTTAAGAAATAATAACTATCAAAAGATTGACACTTGTTTAAGTCCGGTTTAAAGTTGAAATTATGTCCAATGACCAACATTTTATTAAATGGTAAAAATATATTATAAATATAATTTAACACCACTCAAATTCATAATTTATCACAATTAATTATTTCAATTAAAAAAGTTGTTTTTAATTAAAATTTCGTAATTTTCACTATTCATAAAAATATAAATTTTATCCGAAAAGTACCAAAATTTCACCCTAAGATGATTTTTTTATTCTGAATCCAAAAATCATGTCCATTTTAAAAGATAAAATTTATAAAATTTAAATAAATGGGTATTACTATTCATAACAGCTAGTTTGATTGGTTGTGGTGTGTGTTAGAACTTGAAGTTGCGTACAATGCAAGATATTGCATTATTAAAAAGGAAACGTACCATGGAAGCTTAGGGTGTTACATTAGTAACTATCAAAAAATGATAACATGGGTTAAAACTAATAGATAAGGTTGAAAACAAATGAAAATACTTTCCAAATTTTATTCTATGAAAGGACTATGACTCATACTAATCCTATAATTGAATTATATAATTTCGAATCCATTTTTTCACGAATTCGTTTTATATTAATATAATATTTTATTATCTTCCAAGATTTACCCTCCCCTCACTTATAAATGGGAACCTCATTTAATTTAAAGTTCATAATGTTTGAGTCTTATAACTCAACCAAGAAATACGATAATAAATTTTGATTCCCCTTATTCAAATCATATATCTTATGTTATTTCAAAAAATGCAATCCTTTCAAGGCTTATGGTGTAATCCAAAAAAGCTTTCCTAATGAAAAAAAGATTTGAGAACATTCAAAGAAACTGGGACTTGAGGTAAGGGATTTATTTTTGAATATAATCGTTTATAATGATTTTTTATGACTGAGTTTCTTTTATAACTTATTTATCATGAGTCCCATGAATTTTATTATCTTTTTGTTATTTCTAAAGATTCCATTGTTTCATTCATTTTCCTCTCTTTATGTATTCAAGAGACAGATATTATATTTTTACGGAAATATTGCTTTATTTCACTCATAAATCAAAAAAAAAATTCTTCAATGTCCATGTTGCCTAAAAATGTTCCCAATAATATTTTTAATATTCTATAATGATTTTAAAGCCCATTTTTACCCATGTTTTACATTTTACATAATTGTTTAAAATTAGCCTAGTTGTCATTTTTGGAACAAGGTACATTTTACATTTACCAAAAATATGAAATTAATAGTTATTTTAACGTATATGGAAATATTGAAATTTCATCTTATCGTAACCACTAAAATATTTTAATATTTCATTACAAGTTGCCATTTTTTTTGATTAAAATGTTTTTTCTTATTTTTTAAGAAATTTTTAGATTATAAAAAATCTACTTCAAAGTGAAAAAATTATTTTTCTTCTGAAATGTTCTAGTGATCATTTTATGCAATTATTGATATATAACAACACACATTAATATTAATTATTAATTAATTGTGTTATAATTCAATGAAACCATCTGAATTTATTTGTGGGAGGTTTTATGATGATAATTAGTAATGGATGATTCTTGGAAAACCATTTCATTCCCATGGGTTAATTAAGTCATTATTAAACATTTACAAAACTTAGTTATTTTCCATTAGATGTGATATAATAAAATAATGAAATGTTTTTGTAAACCATTTCCATTATATTTCTTGTTCAATGAATAATGTTTAAGGATACTGTGGAACACATATTTATGTATTTCATAATGTGATAAGTGGTCCCATAATTACATATTCCTCTAATGCATTGGATAATGAGAGATATCTGATGAGGTAATAAGGACTAGAATATGGATTAGAAAAAAATCTATAAATAATTTTTTTAATTATGTCATTATTGGGAGTGAAACTTGACTAAGGATATTATCCAAGGGGGAGTTAATGTCATCCAATATGATATTCCTAGAAGTGAGACTTGAATAAAGAAATTATTTTCTATGCTTATGTGTATGCCACAAACAAAATCCTTATGGAAATGTGATGAACTCATGGATCATTTTCATATATTCCTTTATGATTAATCTCTTATCAATTTTATGATTTCTACAATGATTCATGATTTTTATCTATGATATATAGTGTGAGATTTTTCAAATGTCAAAATCGTTTCTACATACCCTTATAATCAATTGCCCCTTAAGTGATCACTAATATATCCATTTTTAACCTTTACTAACAATCTAATCTCACTCATTCTTATGTTTCATTTCCCAGGTTGTGAAGAAATGTTTTACATGTAATTTATCAATGAAAAGTTCCAGATAATAAGAACATAAGGGAAGATAACGTAGATCTATTTTGAACCAGTTTTTTATGTATGTATGTTTCCAAATATAAAAAACCAATAAAATTATAGCATTAATGATTATTTTAAGTGTTTAATTTAGAGATAATAAGATGTAATTTATATGTATAAAAACTATTGTCTTTTAAATTTTGTATCAAAGAATATTTTAGTATCCACTTAAAAATAGGATGAGAAAATATTATTGAAAACTATGGGGATAATATTATATATAAGTTAAAATCTAAATGTATTGGTAAGATATAGAATATATTTTTTTAACTATTATTATTTTTTCTCACAGTATTCATTTTGTTTTTATTCAATGGCTGAAACCTGAATGAATCATGTTAATATGCAATGTGATGGATAATCAAAAGTTTTTCCTCCTAAAAAAATATTATTGCAGTTGAAATCCAAACTTGTATTTTTATTCTTATAGAAATTTCTCAAGATGTAAATCATGTAAATATTCAATATGATAAATGTAGGAAATAATGTTTTGTTGAGTCCTTTATAATGAAATATCAACTTTCTATTAGTTCTTCCATTGATCCACCAGTTGCTGAGTAATGGATCAGTACCACTAAAGATATTTTTTCCATTATCTAGTGATATAGAATAAGAAAAAGTCATTATAGTTGTTTTTCATCAAGAAGAAGAATCAAATAAATGGTGTAATTTTATAAATCTAATAGGAAATGGGACAGAATTTACACTATAGAGTGAGATGATTTTATGAGATTGTTTTTCAATAATTATTTTCCACATAATATTTATATGAAAATATAGGAATAATTCATTATGATTAATAAAAATGGTGATAAATGTCATATTACCTATGAGTAAAATTTTACCCGACATAGAAGGTAGCCTATAGTATCACCATTCAAAATAAAAGTAATATTGATTGATTTTTAATGGATTAAAATCATGTCATTGAAGGTAGTTAGCCATTATCAATATCAATTGATATGAGGAAATAATTTGATGTGTTATCAATTTGGATATGGTTATTGGAGTTAACCAATTATCTCAAGGATTTCAAAAGAAAAGAAATATGGAATCCCATGAAAATTTTTTAAACAATGGAGAGAATAAGTTGGCAATTTTTTTATGATCAAAGTGTGGAAAGAAAAATGGTGGTATTTTTCATAAGGGGGATGGTAAATGTTTTAACTATGGAAATGTTTTTCATAGGGAAAAATGATTCCCATGTAATTGGAAGAAGATGTAAGAAAATGATGAAGAAAAATCACCACAGAATGCACTATCATCACTAAAGTGTTTCAAATTCAGGGATTATCAAAATTATGCTAACCAATGCTCTAATACAAAGTTTAATGTTGATGATAGATGATCAAAATATCTTAAAACTAGAGATAAAAGGAAAATATGATGCATCACTATTGAAGATGTATATAATTAAGTGGTGAAAGATACACATACCATCTATTATAGATGTGATAATGTCTTCATTTAGTCTAGATCTACCCACTCTTTTATATCAGATTAATTTTATAATGGTATCACAATGATAACCTAATGATAATATGTAAAATTATAATTGAAAACTCTAAATGGAATAATGATTTCATTTAAAGTCTACGAATTATATCTCTTATTGAATATGATGATATCTTAGGAATGCATTATATTTCTCCATAAAAAGACCACATAAATTTCCGAGGAAGATAATTAATGTTTGGTATTTAAATCTAACAAATGATTATCTAATAGTGATAAAATAAATATTAAATTCCAATAAAAATTAAATCCATGATATGTGTCTTGATTCCAATTCAGAAGTGGTGCTTATCACAAATGGTTAGTGAGAAACTCAACATCAATGATATTCTTATTTTACAGGATTTTGTTGATGTTTTCCCAAATGTTTTTCAATGTTGTTCTCTAAATCATAATGTTGAGTTTTTAGTAAAACGCATACCTTATGTTTCTTTTATTTCAATGAAAAAATATATAATGAAACTTACTAAGATGGAGTAATTGAAGAAGAAAATCTCGTAGAATATTGATATGGGATTTATTAATCCAAGTGCATGACCATGGGGTTCCCTTATTCATTTTTATAAGAATAAATATGGATCAATGTGACTCTTTATTGATTATTAGTAACTCATAAAGATAACTTTCATGAAATAAGTATCCACTTACTAGTATTTATGATTTGATTGATCAATTTCACGGATCTCAAATATTTTTAAATATTTATATTTGATTAGGATACTAGAAGTTGGGGGTAAAAAGTGAACACATACACAAGACATAATTGTGTATGAGGTATTAATACTATGAATTTATATTAATTCCATTTGGTCTTACTAATGGCCCTTCTATATTAATTGATTTATTATATACATTATTTAGAGAGTAACATGATCAATTTTTTGTATTCTATAAAGAGAATACGTTCTTAAATATCACTTGGGGATTGTACTAAAGACCTTATGGAATGGGTTATTGTATGAAAAATTTAAAAAATGTGAATTTTGCCTATAAAAATCTTCATTTTTGACAAAAATAATCATAATAAATGGTATATCAGTGGACCCATAAAAGAAAGAAGTTGTTGGATGTTTTCCTGGAGAAACCAAGGTAACTAAGATATATGGTTTTCTTGGTTTGGGTGGATATTATCATTTAATTGTATTGAATTCCTCATGAATATGTAATACAGTGACCATGTAAAGTCTGAAGGGATCCAAGTTACTTTGAATTATAAATGTGATGAAATTTTTGAGGAACTAAAGTGATGATTAGTCTACATACCTATGCTCACACTAAGATATACCGGAGAGGATTTTTTGATCTATAATGATGAATAAAATAAGGTATTTGGATGATTTATCTTATATAAATATATAGTTATAGCTTATGTCTCTTGAAAATTGAAGGTTCATTATAAAAATTACCCCACTCATGATTTGAAGTTTGTTGTGGCAATTTTTTCCTTAAAGATATGGATGAATTATATATAAGGATAAATGTGAGAAATAAATATTGATCATGCAATACAAATGTATATATTACTATACAAAGAGTTTATTATGATCCAGATAAAACCATTGTTAATGATTAATGATTCTTATTTCTCAATACATTACCAGCTTGGGAAGGGGAAAAAGGATTCATATGTTATGAGTCGAAAGGATGATGTTTTCTTATCTAAGATGGATCAAAAAATATCTAATATTACTATATTTGAAAAATATATAACTGTAAACATGAAGAAAGGGTAGAAAATTATCACTCTCAAATGAATGTTAATCCATATTTTGATGTGATGATTAAAAAGGTATACAAAGGGGATATATAACAATAAACTAATGTGAGAAATGTTAATGAGTTCAACAATGATTTTGATGGAATGATATGGTTTATGAACCTTTTATATCATCTATAGATGCCATATTTGAAGAATGAGATATTTGATGAACCTCATAGTTCATTATTATCTATTAATCCTATAAGTATGTAGATGTACAGAGAAAAGAAAGAGTATGTATGGTGTAGCAAAATGAAATGAGATATTGGAGAGTATGTATCAGGGTTCTTGGTATTGCAACATGTTAAGGATGTGGAAAAAATTATAAGGTTGTGTTAAAATCATTACCTATACTATAATTTCTATTGGAAAAATCACCATGTCTTTTTTCCGTCAAACATACAAAAACTTCTAAAGGCTATCATGATATTTGGGTTTTATTCAATCACATTGAAAATTTAAAAAATGTCATTTCTATTAGATATGGTTTCTCTGTTGATGATATTTCCATTATATTCATTAATTAAGTTTTAAGGATTCATGGATTACTCTATTCTATTATATCTGATTTGGATATTAGGGTTACCATGATGTTATAGATAAATCTTACTAAAGATCTACACTTAGATTTTTTTTTCAATACTGATTATCATCATTGTACATATAGTTAATCCAGGTGAACTATTTAAAACCTTAAATATTTTTTGAGGTCTTTTTATTTATATATTAAAGGTAGTTGGGATAGACACATTCCTCTAGTTGAGTTTTCATAGAATAATAGATTTCTCTAAAGCATTCATATGGATGCTTATGAAGCTCTCTAAAGAAGAAAGTATAGAACTATTTCATGTAATGATGAATTTGGAAAACAAAATTTATTAGGACATGAGCTATATTAAGAAATTTTACTGAATGATCCATTCGGAAGTACATCATGTTTGTTTAGAGTTGAATGAAATCCATACTAAAAATTGTTAAAGAAATCTGGAATCTGAAATTTGTAATAAGTTATTTATATGAATTTATCTATGGAAGAATATAAAGATATTGTGGATAAAGGGAAAGTTCATACCAAGGTATATTGTCCCCATATATATTCTTGATCAGGTATGGATAATATATTATTACTTGGTGATTCCACTTAACGTCTCCATGTATCTATATTTAAGAAGTACATACTTGATCTTTCGCATGTAGGGAACTTAGAGGTTGTACATCTAGAGAGTGTTATTTACACTAAAGAAAAACTAATATAAATCTTGGATTTTAAAGATAAAGTTATAAAATATAGAACTAGACACTTGATTAATGTTCTTAAGAGGAATCATAAATTAAAAGAAGCATCTAGTGAACCTGAGAATGGGATGAAACAAGAATATCCCCATTTGTTTACATCCATGTAATGGAATTTCGAGGGAGATATTATTTTACAAGTGGGGGTGAATGTAAAAACCTGAACATTGATGATATTTATCTGGGAATATGTTTTATTTCTTTACTATCTTTCTATACACAAAACACATAGTTTAAATGAACTGTGTTATACTATTGAAATGCTATTATTTAATGTGACAATTACCTAGCAGTGGAATTGGTGGGTATGAATAGGGATAAATAAATTATGAAAAAAATATATTTTCTATATATTCATAAAGGAAATTCACTAGTTATAAAATAGTAATAAATTAAAATAACTATATTTTATGGTAAATAGAGAAACTCATCTGAAAAAAATTGAGGTTATAATGTCTTTTGATTTAAATAAATTAAAATTATATATATTTAAGGATTTTTTTAATGAAATGAAATGATAATACATTCAACAATATTTTATAATATTCAGTTAATGTATTTTTTAGGCATGATATAAGAATAAATATCAATTTATACTTAAAACACATTTTCTAGAAAACTATTTTCCATGAATTTTACGTGATTATTTTGAAATGAATTTATACCACTTCTCAGAATTTAATCCATAAAAATGCATCCCATGTTTGGAAATAGGATTTCTAAATTTGGAAAAATGTACCCTTTTATTCTTGGTCATTATGAATAGTAACATTGTTTAATATTTGTGTCCCTGATAATAGTAAAACATGTAAAATAATGCTATGACCATGGAATAAGGTTTGAAACCCCATAAAATCATTCCTTTTTTCCAATAAGATGAGTTCATTTCTACGAGTATAATTAATTTCTTTAAATTATGGCCACTTTTTGTCTATTTTTCTTTGATTGTGACCTTTATATTATTTTTAATAAAAGAATAAATACAAAATGTCAATTTTTTGAATTTAATATATCTACATTTTTTATATGAAGAAAAAACATTTCTGTTTGGTTATAAAGTTTTATTTCAAGGTTAAATTCATTGTGTTTTTAGTGTAATTAATCTTTAATTTTTATATATTTCATGACTAAATTAAACAATTACACAACACTGACAAAATATTTACTCAATTAATAGAAAAATTAAATAAATTATTTAAAAAATTGGAAAAGTAATAATTTTTTTAATTAGACTATTCCATGAATTTAATAGAGAAATATAACATATTATAGATGTGTGAAAAATTTATATTTTAATTCATTTTCTATTATTTTGTGTGAGGTTCTTGAATGATTTCAGACTTGTGAAATAATTAAAAATTAATTTCCCAATAAATCAATGGCAATGTGATATTCCTCAAGTGGATGAAAATGAAACTTCAATAGAGAATTTGTTTAAAATTAAGGATTCATTCATTATTCTAATTTAAGGGGCCTAGATGTTGATAAAATATATGAAAATCAGTTCTATAAAAGTGAGAAAATGAAGAGGAAGAAAGATATTCCTTCTATAGGTATTGAGGCATAGAAGGAAAGTTTAAGGGAGTGACTCTTGATAAGTAGTAACCTATCCTCCAACATTGTAAGGGTTCTGAGCCAAGGCATAGACGTGATCTAGGATGAACGTTATTTTGGATGTGAACCTTCATGTATTTGTTACATTGACACATTATCTTAATATGATTCTTGGATGTGTACGAGTAAGGGTGATCCAAATAAAGTTTTTTTGTCTAATGAATTCATTCATTTCTATCCAAATATTTATATGGTAAAGGAAGAGAAGAGTGTTTTTTTACAATGAAAGAATATGTGAAGGGGTAGTTGTTTTAATCTTTTATACCACAATTTACCCCCCGCCCCATTAGTGTATTTAACATATTTTGGCTAACAAATTTATTAAATTCAATTTTTTAAAGAGATTACATATTTTATTTTTATTTTCATCTCTTCAAGTATTCAAGAGACTGAAAGAATATATTAAAGTAAAATAAAATTTAATTCTATCATGAGTAAAAATTAATTTTACTTCAATGTCTACAATTACTAAAATAAGTATTCAAGAATATTTTTACCATTCTCCTATTGTTGTTTATAGTCATTTTGACCCAAGTTTTACTTTTGAGAAAATTATTTAAAAAGAATCTTCATTTCATTTTTCTAGCAAGGCACTTCAAAATTTTTACTAATAAATATTAAGAAATATTTGATTTATCATAAAAGGAATGAACACATTTTCTATCCATCATAATCAATAAATTATTTGAAGCTTCCCCTAATAGATTCCAAGATTCATTATAAAGAAAATATTTTACTTAATACTATTGAATTTTATTTATTTTAAATATGAGATTTCAATTTAAAATGTGTATTCTCTTCAAGAAAAGTTCTACTAATATTTTAAAAGAAATTTTCATCTATATTAAAATCTTTTTATGATAATTTTTATTTACTTGGTTTAAGATACAACCAATTTTACTTTTTGGATGGATTATAATGGCGATGATTTAAGTATTATTCAATGAAAACAATTTCATCCCCATTAGTTAGTTATGTAATGATGAAAAATTTATGAAACCTATTTATTTTCTATGGGTTATGTTATGTGGAAATGTTTATAAAACCAATTTCATGACCAGTGGTAATGCTGTGACGAATTTTTAATGATCTTGGAGAACACATATAAATTATTTTCATTATACGATGGGTGTTCCTGTAATTATATATCCCTCTACTTCATTGGGTAAATATGGATATCTCATGAAAAAATAATTATGAAAATGGTGCATGATCCTAGTTTAGTAAGGTAATTTTTCACCTATTTCACAATTTAGTGGGAACCATGACAAATGATATGATGGAATGGGGATTAAACCGAATAAACTATAATAGTATTTAAAGGGATCCTTGACTAATGAAATGATATTATATTCTTATTTGAATGAAATAAACATACCTATTATAATAATTTTTTTCTTTCATGGATCACGTTATTTGATTATTTTATGATTCATGTCTTATAAACGTTCAATATTTATTCTGTGATTCATGATTTTGATCTACGATATATAGGGTATGGTTTTCAAATGATAAACTCATGTCCCTTTTTCCTCAAGATCGTGTTAGACCTAAATAATCATTGATATCTCCCTATTTTACCCTTACTGGGAATCTTAGATCTCCCTTTATTATGTTTTTCTTCAATAGTTTATTTAGATAGGTTTTAAGTGTGATATTACTATGAAGGGTTATTGTTATGAAGATCAATGTGGGAGATAATTTATATATTTTATAAACCATTTATTTATGTTTTTATATTTCTAATTAAAATAAAACAACATGAATCTGGAATCGATCATTATATTTTTTATTGAGTATTCATAAGAGAAAATTTAATATGTATGTGTTCAAATTATGGGTCCATATAGTTGGTATCAGATCAATGTTTTGTAACATTTTAAAACTAGGATGAGACAAAATTATTAAAAACTATGATAATAATTTGAAGTATAAAATAACAACCAATTTTTTATGTTAGAGATTATGTGGTTTTTCACTATTTTTATTTATCCTCACACAATTATTTTTCATTCAAGTTAATTGACTGAACTCAAACATATTATGTTAGTGTTGAATGTGATGGATAATTAAATGGATGATCACCTGAATATAAAAAATATATGGTAGTTTGAATAAAAATCATAGTATAATTATTCATAAATTTTTTGAGGCTATGAATCATGCTAAGATTAAAAACGACATATGGAGGGAACAAAATATTATCGATTCCTTCATGAGGAGACATCAAACTTCTTATAATGGGTCCTCTAAACCACTAGTTCATAAGAATTTGATAAGTACCACAAAAAATATTATTTTTCTTCTCCAGTGATTGAAACATGAAAATTATATTTTATTTGTTTATAATTTGGAAGGTAAATTAGATCAAAGGTAGACACTGGGGATGGTAAATGTTTTTAGTGTAGAATAGAAGTCAATCGGCCAATCATATTTTAATATTTTGGGAAGATTTTTTCTAACTGTGGATTAAAATCACTATAGAATACACCACCAACTATCCAATTTTTTAAAAGTAAGGAGTATAGTAATTATAATAACCGATGCTCAAATATTTATGTTAATGATGATGATCAATGTATGTGACCTCTTAATACCATAGAAAAAGGGAAATAAAATGTGATAACTATTATTCATGTGGATAAAAAAGTGGTGAAATGTAAACATACGATTCTCTCAGGAACTTTGAAATCCTTATTTTATTCTGGATCTACCCACTCTTTTATATATTTGGAATTTACTAATGGTATCACAATTACCCACAAATTATTATATGTTTAATTATCCATGACAACTCATAATATTACGATAACCACATCTCAAGTGTATAATTTTTCTTTGAATTAATTTTTTTGGAATGTACTTGTAGTAAAAAAATTTATTCTTCTTCTAAATTAATTTTATGTTGTAAAAGTCATGGATTATAATTTTATAAAAAAATCCCACACCAATTACCATAGAATAGATTTCCCATATGATATTACAAACCAACCTATGATTATATGTTGGTGAGATGATAATTTTAAACCAATAGTGGAAATAACATACAATATGGTTCATTATTCCTATTCAAAATGGGTGTTTATCTTATATAGTTAAAAAGAAATTCAAAATCAATGATATTTCTATTATGTTATTGTTTTTTGATGTCTTCTAAAAGATTTTACTATTATTCCTCCAAGTAATTAAGTTTCATTTTCAATTTTACACATACATTGTGAAATCCCCGATTTGAATGACTCCTTATATAATGACCACTATTGATTTTATGGTATTGAATAAGAAAATATTATTGAATATTGATACGGGATTCATTCAAAAAAAGTTTGACACCATTGGGTCAACCTATTCTTTTTTAAGAAGAAATATGGATCAATGTGGCTCTACATTGATTATCAAGAACTTAACAAGATCAAAATAAAGAATAATTATCCTCTACCTAATATTTATGATTCGTTTCAATTTATTATGATAATATCATTATATTTACAATATTCATTTTTGATCTAGATACAATCAGTTGAGGGAAAAAATTGAATACATAACTAAGACATTCTTCTATATAAGTTATGGAAACTATGAATGTTTAGTGATTCCATTTATTCTTACTAATTCCCCCACTATCTAGATAGATTAAATGAATAAAGACATTACATATTACCTTAATTGTATTTTGGTAGTGTTTATAGACAATATCATTATATATTCCATGTGAAATGAAGAGCATGAATATAAATTGATGATTATACTAAATAACGTAAGGAATGATAGACATTATGAAAAATTTAAAAAGAGTTATTTTTGGCTATAGAATGATTAATTTTAGATCATGTATAATTGAAGGAGAGTATATAAAATAATCTATCAAATATAGAAGTTAATTAATTCTAGATCATACCAAACACTATAATAAAGATCCATAGTTTTATTTTTTTGGATGAATATTATCTGCTCTTTATATAGAATTTATCGTCATAGCCAAATCTAATAACCAGGATAGCTTGTAAGGGATCCATGTTCCTTTGGATAAATGAATTTGGGAAAAAATTTAAGAACTACATATAAGTTTAGTCAATGAACCTATGCACTACCTAGTGTATAGTGGAGAAGATTTTGTGATCAATATTAATGCATGTAAGAACGGGCTAGGATGTGCTCTCTTTCAGGTTGATATGGTGATATCTTATACCACATTAAAATTAAATTCTCATGAGAAAAATTAAACAAATCATGATCTGGGTATAGTTTTGATAATTTTTTCAATAAAGATATAGTGGCATAATCTTTAGTTAGAATTGTGAGATATTTGTACCGATAATAAATGTCTTATGTAAAAAATTGTATATAAAGTATATAATATACACCATAGAAGATGGTTAGAATGGATAATTATAATGACTTCTTAATACATGAACACCCTGGGAAGGTGATCATGGTGGTAGACTTTGAGTTGAAAGGATAATGCAGACTTATCTATGATGAGGATCCCAAAAAATAAAATTATTTTTGACATTAAAAATATGTAACTATAAATATTTAAGGAAGGAGATAAATATTTTCTTTCACAAATGAATATTAAACCATATATCCATGTGAGGATTAAATAGGAAAATAAAAAAGATGTATACCTATAAAATAATATGGGAAATATTCCTTTCTTCAACCATAAATTTGATCGAATGACATGGTAAAAGAACCATTTGGGTTTTCCATCCATAAAATATTTGAATAATGAGCTATTGGATAATGCTCATATTTCAATGTTCTCTATTAATCCTTGAAGTATGGAGACATATATAGATACAAAAGAGTATATCTGGTGAAAAATCATAAAAATAATTATTGCAGATTTTGTATCTTGGTTCTTGGTATGTTATCAAGTTTAGTGTAATAAATGTAAGTGTAAGGGTATATTACATCAACTACCTAATCATGAATTTAAGTGTAATAACATCACCATGGTTTTTTTCTTCAGACTCCCCAATATTTATGAATAATATAATTCTATTTGGGTTACAATCAACAACCTTTTGAAATTTTCACATTTAATTTCTATTAGATATGAATTATCACTTGATTTATTATCTGAAATATACATTATTAAAGTGATAAGGTTTCATGGTTTTCCCTGTTTTATTATATTTGATTAGGATCCGAGTTTTACCTTGATGTTCTTGTAATGTTCTTATCGAGCCCTAGATTTTGATTAGTTTTTCAATACTTAGTGTCATCCTTATACCAAATTCCATTCTTAGAGAACCATTCATACATTGGTGGATATAATGATATCTTTTTTTTGGATTTCCACAGTGGTTGATATCAACATCTTCCACCAGTCGAGTTTTATTACTGCAATAGCATTCACTCGAGCATTCAAATGGATCCATATGATGTTATCTATGGAAAGAATTATAGAACCCCAAAATGTTGGGATGAAGTTAAAGAATGATATCTATTGGGACTAGGTCTAGCTAACAAAATTTAAGATAAAGTTATATCTATTCACAAATACATCAAATCATCTAATAGTCAATATAAAAGTTATTCTAACAATCATCAATGAAATATAGAATATAAAATTAGTGAGAGTGTATTTCAATTAGTTTCTCCATGAATGATGTTCACGATATTAGTAAATAAGGTAATGTTGATGCGTAGTTATATTATTACCTTTAATATCCATGATTGAATAGGGATGGAGGCTTATCCCATGGTTCTTCCATCTAACCTCTCTTAAGTTCACGATGTGTACCAAATATCACTCTATATGCTGTATATACCTATTACATAACATATACTAAACTCAGTGGTTTTACATATTGATAATAATATCTATAATGATGAAAAAACCAAAAATATATTTTATCATAGGGATAAAATTATATTAAACCAAACTACTCACCATATTCATATTATTTAGATAAATCATAAAATTAAATAAGCTTATTGGGAACCTAAG
This sequence comes from Viscum album, assembly GCA_963277665.1. Lineage (NCBI taxonomy): Eukaryota > Viridiplantae > Streptophyta > Magnoliopsida > Santalales > Viscaceae > Viscum > Viscum album. The sequence goes on along the minus strand of OY728163.1, from coordinate 72,285,106 downwards.
GATGTGAGGAAGCATAGATATCCTCTATTGTTCATATCTGAGTAATAGAATTTAGAGTGATAATTTCATTTTATGGGGTGAGGAATGGAACACCCGAAGATTTTATGATATTTCTTTTTGAATAACGTTTATTTATTTAGTATCTTTTTATACACGTAATAATGAGTTTAAACAAACTGCATTATTCTATTGAAATATTATTATTTAATGTGATATTTATCACTAAGCCATTGGATCGACATGTATGAATAAAGATAAAAAATTATGAAAAACATTTTTTTACATATGTTTATAATAAATTTATTGGGTTTCAAATAGTTAAGAATGAGCATAAAATATTTTGAATGTAAATAAAGGTGTTTTTCGAAAAAAACAATTTCTTTTAAACATAATGTGTTATTATTAAAATAAATTAGTCTAACATCTATTGATGAATGGTTTTAATGCAATGACTATATAATATATTCAATCCATTTTTTCAATTTTAATATATTAATTTCTATGTTATGGGATAAGAATAAATACACTATTATGTTTAAAAATTATTTTTCCTTAAAAAAGGTAGTCATTTCATTTTACAAGATTATTTTAAAATGGCCACATCTAGGAATTAATTATTGAAAAATGGATACCATATTTACAATCATGATTTAAAATTTTTTAAATACCTTCCTTTTAATTTTTTCCAATATTAATTACATCATTGATAAATATTTTCTACCTCAATAAGTGTAAAATAGTAAAAAATGGTTAAAACAAGGGGATTTAATTTTAAAATTTCTCTAAAACTTAAATTTATAATATTGGAATAGTTTAGTTTTACAATTCCCATCTATGTTTTAAATATATGTCTACTTGGTAACATTTTTTTGTTATTTTAACCTTAATATTATTTGAAAAAAAGAATAAATAAAAAATATCACTCTCTAGACTTTCTGTTCTCTAAATATTTTACATGAGGATCAAATAAATTAATGTTCAATTATAAATTCATATCTGAATGATAACTTACTTTTTTATCATATTAATTTATTTTTTATTTTTAGAGATTGAAAAATAACCTTAAAGGATTATGTAGTTCTAAGATAGTATTTATTTAATTAATATAACAAATAAATGATTTTAAAAAGATGATAAGTAATAGAATTTGTCTAAATTATTTTTTTCCATGAATAATATATATAATTATAAAATATTACACATGTGTAATGGGATTATATTTTAATTCATTTGGATTCATGTTGTTTTCAAATTCAATGTAAATGAATCATTCTAAATAGGACATTGATGATATTTTAAACTAAAAAAAGAATAAATTATTTAAAATTGAAAAACATATCTTTGGAAAACTGAATGTGATATGGTAGACATATCAAATATAGTCTATTTATGGGTAACCTTGCATTTTATTGTAAAATTATTGACCCCTAAATAGTATAAAACATTATTATCTTGGTAATTCTCAAAAAATGGTTAACTGAGGTTAAAAATGGAGTTAAGGGTGGAAACATAACAAAACATTGTCCAAGTTTTATTAAAATAATCGATTTTGAATGATACCCATATAATATTAGAATTATATAAATTTTTATCCATTATTCATGAAAATTATATTATATTAATTCAATACATTAAGTAATTCTAATAGTTCCCCTTCTCTCACTTATAATAGGTATCCCCTATCCTTTATTATTCACAATGTTTTAGCCGTCTCAATCATCCATGATCTTACCTAATAAAATAATAGCTTTCTTCCTTGTATCTTACAACTTCTATTCATTCCAAAATACCATCCTTTTAAGACGAATGGTGAAATGAAAAATAGATTTCACAACAAAGAGGTGGTTAAAGTGATTTCAAATAAAGTGGAACTTGGGGTATGAGATTTATGTTTCAATAACATTATTTATAAAGAGAGTTTATCAATAATTTTCATATTATAAAATTTTATAACCTTCACTCTATAATTTCATGAATTTTATTCTCCAATGATTGTTTTTGATGATTACATGTTTTACTTTTATTTTCATCCATTTAAGTATTCAAGATACCGAATGAATAATTTAAAATAGATATAACTTTTTTTATCTCTTTGGTCAAAATAATTTTTTTTCAATCTACATGTTTAGTAAAAATATTTTCAATAATATATTAACTAAAATTAAATTCATTTTAATGTAAATTTTACATATGTTAAATTTTTAAAAATGGTTTAAAAGGTATATTCTTTTCATTTTATGAATGAGATACATTTTAATTTTTACCATAATTGTGAATAGATTCATTGTTATAACATACATGTAATGATTGGAATCTCCCTATGTCAAGATTACTCAATGATTTTATGATTACTTTATTTTTTTTCCAAGGTTATTTTAAAAGAAAATATTTTCCTTAATATTTGGTAAATTTCTCTATTTTAAATAAGTGATTTCAATGTGAAAATAGTAATCACCCAAATAAATATTCTATTTACCTTTTCATGTAATTTTTTATCTATGATAATATCTTTTGATGTTACGTTTTCCTTATTGGGGTTATAATTCAATGTTTTCATACACCTTCATTGATTTGGTACATTATGATGATGATGATTTAGGGATGATTCTATGACACCCATTTCATTCTCAAGGGTTAATTAATTTATGATGAAACCATTATAAAACCATTTTTATTTTTGTGGGTGATGCTATGATGAAATGCTGAAATGTTTATGAATCCCATTTTCAATAAATGGGATATAAATTTGGTTAATGTTTCGTGATCCTTTTGCAAACAAATATATTATTTTCTTTATGTGATGGGTGGGACCATAATAATATAGAAATTCAATGCATTGGATAATGATGGATATATCATGAGATAATAAAGACTATAATATGGAGTGAACCCATTTTACTAAGGTAATTTGTTCACCACGATGGACTTGTGAGTGAACCTTGACTAAGGATATAATAAAATAGAGATTGAACCAAATCCACTATAATAATCTTGGTTTTGAGACTTGACAAATGAAATATTTTTCAATGATTATGTTTATGCCAAAAACATTTTTCTTATGCCAATGTTATGATCTTATGGAACACATTATTTGATTCTGTTATGAATCATTTGTTATGAACCATGAAGACTTATTCCCCATATCATGATTTTGATCAATAATATGTAGGGTATAGTTTTTATGGTTACAATCATGTATATATACCACTGCACATATGTTATGATTACTTAATCATTGATATATATTGTATTTACCCTTACTTAAAAACTAAGGTAAAAATTTCTTATGATTAATTTAACCATTTTATAAATATATGTTTTTAGCATGATATGTCTAATAATGGTGTTAATTGTGAAGAACTTACTGGGATAAAATGTAGATATCTTATAAAAAAATTTTGTATCTGTGTTTTCAAAGACAATAAACATATATAATCATGGCATGGATTGTTATGTTATTATTGAATATTTATCCAATAAGATGTAATATTTCTATGTAGAAAGTATGGTTCTCTATAAAATACAATTTATAAATACATATAGTGTGTTTTGGTTTCATTTTTTTATGAAAATTGTTCAACTTTTTACCACTTCACGGTTTTGAAACCATGTTCTTAGCCCAAGAAACCACGAATGAGGTTAAATTTGAAGAAGAAGGGCTATGGTCATTGAGAAAATATTACAAATTTTTTTTAATACATATGACATAGAGAACAATTTATATAAGTGACTACACAACACTCACATGACTTATTAAAAATTAAACTTCTCTGTGAATCCCTTACTAACCCTACAACAACTATTTAACATTGTTCTGGTTCATTTTATGTTGGATTTGTACATATAACTCATGGGGGAACCAAATTAGATTCATAAGAGGTTATAAGTGGTTACCAACAGAAATATAACCATAATGGATCAATATATGATGGTTCTCAGGCATATTAGAGTGCCATCCAAGTGAGGATCATCCCAGATCGAGGAATGTTGATAGATCTTCATTGAAAATAAGGCATGATTCTCTGTTTTGATATATTCACTATCCAAATCTATATATCTTCATTTATTTGAATATTCCATATTTTCATAGTTGTATATGTCATATCTATGATTTTGTATATGACATGATTTTCATCTCATTGTTATTTTTTCATTTATAGATTGTTTTTCTATTATGTTGAGTCTAAAATTTCATATTTTTTTATTTAATTTCTATACCATGGATTTTAGAGTAAAATAACACTATTAAAATGGGGATAAAAGGATACCATGACCATTAGATCTTTTATCCATCACATTTATTAATTTTAATTCATGAAATGCTAGTAAAATTGGATATTAAACAATGGATTTAATTAAACAAGGGTTATTGTTTGTGTATAGAACCATGGTATAACTTATTCCATGGAATATTGTAGTAGCCATTGATTAATTCAATTCAATTGAGTGACCTCAATCTTAAATAACCATATAAACTGTATTTCACCTTGTATTTCAATCCAACCATATAACCTTACCTCCAATAACACTATCATATGATGACTAACCTTTTTTTCCATTTTACACTCTCATTTGTGTCTCCAAGAAAATTGGTCAAATCCCTATACCCATGGAATATAACATCCCAATACATTATGAAATATTTATTTTTTCTAACGAAGATATTTTCTTTAATAGCATTCGTTACACGCAACAACGAGTTCACAAGAACTTCCATATACTTTTAATATATAATTATTTAATATAGAAGTTATAGAATATACATTGGATTTAAAGAAATAAATAGGACTAAATAATTAATGAAATTGTATCTTTTACATATGTATAAAATAATTTCATCGGTTATAAATTGATTTCATAATAAAATAAAAATTATTTTTAAATAAAATAAAATATTTTTTCAAGAAAAAATATTTTTATACACCCAAATTGTTTTTACCTTAATAAATTAAATTAGTTTCAATTATAATGAATTTAATTAAATTTATATATTATATATTCAGTATATAATTTCAACAATAATCTATTGTTTTTTTCCTAATAATGGTATAAAAATCATCGTTTATGCTTAAAATTTGTATTTAAATAAAAGATGGGTTTTTTCATATTTTTCACACTTAATTAAAAACTAGTTTTTTTTATTTTTTAGAAAATTTATTTATAAAAAGATATTCCATTTTTCATCTAAATTTTAAAGTTATCTTTTAAACAATTTTTTATTATTTTATGAAATGATTACATTTTTGAGGATTAGTGAACAATACTGCTCTTCCTTAAAAACATCCTTTTCATTAAATTAATTTTCAAGATGAATTTTATTGTAATAAGGTTTTAAAAGGATAATTTTATTATTATTAATAATAATTAGCTCATTTATGTCAATTTCGTATTAAACTTTCATATTACAACTTTCTATACATTTGAAAATTTTCTTTTGGAAAACTTCTTCTTTGATGTGATTGTAGGATTAATCATAAATTAAATATTTCCACTTTTGTTATTTGAATTTGATTAAATAGATTCCTAATTTTGACTCAAAATAATTTATATTATTTAATAAGGTCAAATTAATTTCTGGTTGTAAAAAATAATAATGAAAATATAAATTAATTACCGAAAATAATTTTAAAATAGGGTTTTTGCAAATTAGATGTTGTTAAGTTAAAATTAATTTTCCAAAAACATAGGATTTTTTTTTAAAATTTGGGATCTAGTATTTTTAATAGGTGGTTCCAAATTATCTAATAATTCCCATCTTTATTTTATTTGTATATGAAAATTACGTATTTTAATAAAAAGATACAAGTTATTGTATGGAACCATAAATGGTCAAATTTAGTAAACATAAAGGATATGGAAAAACATATATAAAATATGTAATATTTTTTTGTAAGGTTTTTATAAAACATATGATCCATCCACTCCATTATTAATTAATTTCAATGGATATTGGGGGTAATAGTGACTTCCCATTATTGAATAGTTTTTCATATTTACCAAAATTTCCCTACCCCATTATAAAAGGCCATATCATCCCCTAAATTATCCAAACATCATAAGCCATTTGTATTAACCAAACAATTCCAAAATATCTCCACAAAATCAGTATGCATTTTTTAAATCTTAATTTTTTTTTCATAAATACCAACCTTAGTGTCCCTAATAAGAGATCCAAAGGAGGTTGTCCAAGCTTATGGAATTGTCTTCAATAAGGTATTTATTTTTACTCCACATATTAGCACCATAATACGTGAATAAATAATTAAAATATAAGAAAAAATAACAAAAATATTCTTATATGTTATTTTTTCTTTTAATAAACTATATCCTTCCCCTTTTCCATCAAATAGGGAATGAAAATATCAATCATTGTACGATAAACTACCCCCTCACAAACCAATGTTATTTTTGTCCATATCCACCTCTCAATGTAGGATAAAATAATGAATTAAATGTATTTATGTGATATTTAGATATTATTATACCTTTTAATTATAATAATACATATTACTTCATACCTTCCAACACATTAGAAAGCAATAACATCTCTCGTGTGTACGGTGGACTACCACCTTTCGAACTTATGTGATCTGTTATTCCCACTTTACATTTTACAAGGTTGGTAATAATGATATAATAATTGAATATATATGAAATTTGTAACATAATTATAACGATATGATTATCATTTCACATATACCATATTACTATCCTTTTTGTGTGGGATATGATAACGTCACTGGTGTGTAGGATAGACTTCCACCTCACGAAGCGATGTGATTCAGGTTTTCACTTATGATTTACATGGATGGAAATTAGGAAACAATTAATGAATATATGTGATATATATGACATTATAACTACTCTTTAATGGTGATATACTATTTTTCTTCCTCTTTGCATTTGTCAAGAAAATGGAAATTGTGTACATGAATATGTATGACCTACTGTCTCCATACACAGTGTATTTTATTTTATATATCTAATTTTTATGGATTTCTATAATTAAATATATAATGAATATATATTATATTTATCACACATATAAATTTATATAGATGATGGAATCAGGATAAAAGTAAAAGGATTGAAAATACCAAACCAAAACATAAATAAAAAATAAAGAAGTTATTTCCCATAATGTGATTTTATCAAGGGATTTTCAGTAAATGGGTGATAAACTTAAATAAGAATATCATATATGTTATGATACATATTATTATGGATATTTAATAGACATATAATAAACCAATTTTTATTATACCATAGTTTCTAATTTCTTTGAAGGAATTGAAGACTTAAGGTAAGGGATTCATATTCTCTCTTTTATTTTTGGGAGATATATGCTATATTCACAAATAATTTATTTTAGGTGGTTTATATAATACCCCATAGATGTGTTGTATCATTAATATTGTTATATTAACGATATTTATAGTCTCATTTAATGTTATTATTTATTAGGTATTATAATCATAATGTTTTCAAAGTTGTAAGGGATCCTTGTCTCCAGTTTTCTTTTTTTGGGACATATGTTATGTTATGAACCTATATTATTTCATGAGTTGTATATACATACCATTTTATGTGCAATATATTGAATTTATTTATTATATTTATATTTCATGTTCCATTTAATTTTAATTATTCATGGGGATTATGATTCAATATTAATATTTTTAAAACTCCCCAATTATTGTTTAGGTATATTTTTACCCTTCTATGATTTTTTTTGAAATAATTACCAAAATCAACATTATTTTTCAAAACAAGGCCCATTTCAATTTTATTGAAAACATTAATGGATTCCTTATTTTAAAATTTATAAAATGAACAAAATTTACCAATATAATGAAAACAAATATTTAAAATATTACCTTAAATGTGTTAAATGATGTTTTAAAATTTATGTAATTTTATATGTTTTTTGTATTTTATGTATTACAATATTATATTCAAAGTAAAAAGGTTATTAGTTTCAATAAATATACCAAGTTATATTTAAAATTCATTTTTCATCTAAGATGATCTCCTTTGATATTACTGATTCTTTCATTTGGATTTTATAAAAGGATATCAATATTATTATTTATATTAATGGTCTGTAATTATGATTCCATGATATTTATGAAACTCATTCCTTTTTCCATAGGTTATGTTTAGATGAAATGATGATGTTTTTATGAAACCTATTTCTTTAAAAGGATAATATATGATGAAATTTAATGAAATAGAAAAATTTTCTTATTTTATGTTATGATGAAAGTGTTATGATCTTGTGGTACACGTATATATTATTTTCATTATGTGATGTTTGGGACCTATATCTCTCTCTAATGCATTGGAAAAAGATTGATATCTTCTGACTCAACTTTGAAATTCTGGTTTGACAACTGGGTTGGCGTTCCTCTCAACTCGATGAACTCTTCAAACGCTGCACTCGATTCTATCAGCTACACCATAATGGAAGTTATTCATTCACATCTCTTAGATCTTCCAGATCATATCAAGTATTTAGTTAAGGGATACACCTTCTCAAATAAAAATAGGGATCATGTATAATTAAAGTGTGTGTGATGGATCTTGGGAACCCATTTGTTGTTTATCCCCTTGATTATCCTGAATACAACACCATTTAAAAAAAATAATATTACCTATAGAAAAATTTAATTGACCATACTCATTAATGATGAAAAATTAATTAATAATTATTGAAATTATTGTTTTCATTCTAATTATATACAATTTTAAAATGAGTATTGACATTATTTTCACTATTGATTCTATTATTTTGAAGCATGCATTAACTATTTTACTCATCATTGTTTATTATATGATGTTATTGGTAAATGTTTTAAATTAAAATTAGAATAAATTAAACTAAAAACATTTACCCAATTATTTTTATTTTCCACTTTCTTGAGATATTTTAGAGATATTCATATCAATTATAACTTTCCAGTTTAATAATTGTCAAATTTTTTTATTTTAAACAACATTATAATTATTGAGGTCAATGATTGGTTAATTTCTAACCCAATTTGAAAATTAGACTCACCATATATTTTATCATTTATCAAAACCATATTCATCATGAAATAATATATATGAATCCAAATTATAGGCCACCATATCCTTCCTTCCCATAATTTTATGGAATTAATTGCATGATTTCTTCATGATCATTGAAGAAAATTCTTAGTGATTCATGGGGTTGTTGGGTGATAATGGAATAAGAAGAAAAATATAATGGTTTAATTTTTTAATTTTAATAACTTCCCAAAACATCTTGTGGTTTTTTATTCACGAATCCTCAATTATTTATGAAAAACTAAAAAACATAAAAAAAATTGTGAAGAGTGGAAAATTCATTTTTTTTAAATATTTAATTTGTGATGCAACGAGGAAGAGGATAAAGGGAATTGGAAATTCATGATCATTGATATAAATAGAAGGAAAATCACATTAATTATGCTGTATTGGATATCATACATTGTGTTTTAAGAATTCCTTCACCTTTTTCATCCATAATGTCTGAATTTTTTTCATTACATACCACCCACCATACACCCTGTAATTGACCTTGAAAAATATCTTGAATTTTTTGGTACGATTTCTATAAGAATAATGAGATAAAATATAACATTATAAATAGGGTGTGTTACAAAATACCGCCATTAGGAACCCCTTTGGAGACTGTAGTGAATACTAGAGTAACCAATAATGCCTGCCTCTAATAATCCATGGGTTGGTGACTAGAACTGAGGGTATAAACATAAAAATAGAAGGAATTTCAATTATATATTTCAAGATCACATAATAAAACCACCATTTGAATACATGTTACAACTGAAAAAACAAATTTTCATCAAGAATTAATTAACATAGAGAAATAATGTATCCAAAAATGTAACACAAAAAAACTCCTCCAGTGAAATCTTCAACAACAACCAGAATATCTAATCTATTATTGACTAAATCTATCACCAAATCCCTCCTATGAACCAATAAAAAAATTATATATTTTGGGTGAGAATACTTGTATAATTTCTGGGATCCTCCTCAATACTTCCTTTGAAAATGTTTTAAATCATACTAATTCTTTAGTGAGTGAACAAGAGAACCAACGCACACCATACCTAGTCAACTAATACACAACCTCACCCGGGATAACCCACCAAATATCACATCCAATTATAATAAATTAATATTAAAAATATAATAAGAGGGTACCATTCACAACTTCCTCAGTAATTTTTCACTTCCATAACCCAATGAAAAACATCATTGAGCTCCCATGTGATTGATGTCAACCTAACCATGTCTGAACAACCTCATAACACTTTACTACATTATATTCACATAAATACTCATCCATTGCCACATACCACTTATAAATAGCTCACCCACACATCAATTTTCCGTCATATTGGTGTATCATGAACATTATGGATTTCATCCCCATTCCCTCCAACAACCTTGCATAATGACAATATATACCACATTATTATCACATCAATTACTCTCCTGAATTATATCCATTGCAACCCATGAATATAAAACTCAAGACATCATAGTCATTCCTTGTTTGGAAGATATATCCGGGAAGATGGAGTATACATCCATATATTCCCCTATAACTTTGATTCTTGTGGGATAAAATCTTTACCCAAAACATTTAAGTATTAGTAATGTTATTCGACTTAGGTGGGTGAAAATGAAATCATAATGAAAAAACCCCATTAAAAATTCATCCCCTCCATAAAATTCTGTAACAATTACTTCTACTTCAACGATATCAACCATCTCATCCAGTTCCTATAAAATATAATCTACAAAAAGAATAAATTTACCTTTAAACATATATTTTATCAATATATAGATTTTTATTTTACAAGCCATATTATATTAATTAATAATATTTTGTGAAAACTCATTCATAATACACCACATAAATTCACTCTAGATTTTAACAATCTATATAATATCACAGTACTATTACAGCGCAGGTACTGTAGCAGTATTATTCACTGAGGGGTCCTTTGGGCCAAAAAAATGGGCTTTCAAGCCTTGTATTTAGGCCACTTGGCCTTGGGCCTTCGGGCTATGTAATGGGACACCATATACCCGGTCTAAAGAGGTCTTTTCTTTAAATACTAAATTGAGGCTTCAGCCCCACCCTTTAAAAAAAATATAATATCATCGTAAATCATCAAGAGATTAATCTTATGAAAGTCCCTCCCAATATCCCTCTTTCAATTTTGCATTTTCATCATATTCTATCTTGATAAAATACCACTAGTAATCTATAAACTCCACCCTATAACACAAAACCATCAACCAAAACCAATTCAATGGAACTCATTCCATCAACCATAATAATTTCCCCTAAAACAATTCCATCTCACAAAACCATCATTTCTACAACAATAATCACATAATTGCATTACCAAAAATTTCATTCAATAAAAAAATAACACAACCCTCCATAGTACCACAAAAATATACTACAATGAAATTATGTATATATCATTTTTTTAAGTTTTTATATCTTATTAGAATTTTTATTTACAACATGATAATCATAATTATTTCATAAATTATTAAAATATACAATTATTTACCATATTTACATTATTAATCACATATGTATGCTGATTCTATAATTTAATCATAAAATATTATTTGAAAATCATAACAAAAAATAAAAATTACCATCTATATCATAATGCATTTAAAACAAGAGATAACAAAAAATCAAATAAATATCATGAGAAACTATCCCCTCCTATATTTCAAAATTCCAATTATTATAGTTCTTGGGTAAATTATAAACAATTATTTAGGTGAAAATAATATAAAGATAATCCAAAAATCTATTCAAAATAATAAATATATTTCTAAAATTCCACATCTCACTAAAAGTATTTAATGGCTCACTTCACAAGAATAGGGAGAGGAAAATATAATCACATTCCTTGAATTATTAAGAGAAAACTGGATCCATTTGAAGGGTGCTCACTTAATATTAAGGACACTCTTCTAGGAATCTAAGATCAAGGAAATAAAATATATCCCAAAGGTTAGGACTTCTAAATTATGAAATATCAGTATTAGAAAAACATAGACGTTATCATGGGAACTATATTCTAAACTCAATGAACACTCTGTTAATTACCATTAAAATAGAGAGTTTTTATTAATCATCATTTAAAAATATTTAAATTCAATAAAATATGTATTTAATCATACAATTATGGTAATGGTTTAATTATGTTTCATAATATTTATATTTAGGACTTATCATTTATAATGAATGTATAAAAAATAAAAATAAAATTTTGGTTAATATTAAAAAATAGGAATATTTAATTTATGAAACCACTCTTATAAAATTTGATATATACTCTTAAAAATTTTGGAAGGCTCATAAAAAATCCAAATTGACACTTAAAAAATTCAAAGAGACCATTATAAAATCAGATTGACTCTTAAGAAATGTAACAAGGCCCATAAAAAACCAATAGACCCTGTATAAAATCCAAAATACTCCTATGAAATCCAAAGTGGCCCTAATTAAATACAGTAATTCTCTTCACAATGGAAAAAATTTACACTTATAATTTCAATAAATGAAACTTATGTGTTTTTATGAAATCATGAATACTTTTCAATGTATGGGTCTTTTAGACATAAATGAAAATCCAATAAATAGTCAATATAAAGAAATAACTAAAAAAATTAATATTAAATAAAAATTAAAGAATTAAATTCCCTTATGAATATCCCAAAAAAATGATACCAACCCTTCCAAACCTATAAATATACTAGGGAACATCCCCTAAATTCCTATAAAAATAATGAAAAAATAATATGAGGGATCAGGAAATATTGTTCCCAAACATAATATAACACTTTAATGAATCTTGTCCTCGAGAATCCATACTAAACATGAGAGGAAAAAATATATGGGGGAATATTTATAAAAAACTCACGAGATATCTTCAACCCATGTATCTCACTAAACAAGAACACGACCAAGTCAATACCAAGTGTGATCACAAAATCACATAGCATAACTAATCATATTATATATCATGAATAGATATTTACATAATAAAAAATATATAAATCAATAGAAAACAATCTACATTGTGTGTGAATTTATTAATATTATTCCCCTGTAAATTCAATTAATCCTCCATTAATCCTCAAAATAAAACTAAGTGAAAGACACACCCATAAAACACCTTCTCTTGATGTTTTGAATCTCAACTGTTCACTCCACAAAAGGCATGTAATACTCTACACCCAAATCTCCCCAATCAATTACATGGGATTCATTATGATGATAAAAATAAATATAAGACACATGGATTAAATCTTTGACACTTCTTAATTATGGTGGAAGTTCCAACCAATATTCCACCTTGACAATGTTCCCCAACAATTAAAAAGGTTTGATAAACTGGGGAGAAGGATTTATCCCACAACAAAACCTTTAATATCCATGATGTGGAGAGATACATAAGAACACATTATCTCCATACTCAAAATACATATGTCTCATACTCTAATAAAAATAATCCTTATGGTTATCTTGTGCTACCTTAATCAACCCTTTAATCATGTAATCCTTCTATATCATGCTCTACATCACATCAAGTACAAGGATAACTAAATTCTAAACAATTGTCTTGAAAAAAAGATATATTAAAGGTCACTCATAAAATACTTTTAATTGGTTAATTTTGATATGTTATCAGTATATGGTAATATACTAAAACTAAACCGAGGGTATGAGCTTCAACCACGATCCACCAAAATCTAAAACATAAGTTTGTTGAATGTCCTCTTGTTTCTGAATGGCCTACCTATCTCAATCATCCGTTTGGGTATATAAAGAATTTTTATGATGAAAATGAGATCTAAAACCACATGAACGACCTCTTTAGACCTATGATGTAAAATAATGATCTCATTCAGAGATGATGGTCTTCACTACAATCTTATTCCACACTATCTCATCCACATACATCCATTCCAGATCATCCACATCACCCGACTCCTTGATTGCTATGAAATGTTTTAACTTCATCAACTGATCCAAAATATCCTAATTGAATTACATACTAATTTATTTCAATGTAATTGGTTATTAATTCCATTGAAATTCCTACCCACTTCCACTCAGGTATATCCAATGGCTATAACAAACCTCAATGAGCATGATGTGTCGCTTTCACCTAATAACTTGTTAAACGATTCGATGTAAAATCTAATATAAATGGCTTCATGTGTTTCCACCCAAAAATAACTCCTCCTAATATGGATAATCTTGTAAGTGCTAGGTTTCATGAATGAAGGTGATTTATAAATCTCATGATGACCCTCCTCTTACATCGCTAATAGAACAAACAAACCCCAACACACATTATTGATAATCCCCTAACCACCTCTTAGGAGAATTATAGTGGAATATAAGTTCCCATAAGACCTGCATATATTACTCTCTCCACTGATACTCTTATACCAATTGAATAAAGGATCAACATGAGATCATATGGTAGAGGAAACCTCTAACACTAGCCTCAAAAAATGTTTCCATAGAATGTCATGGGGGGATTTTTTTGGATTGAATGATTGGTGGTGGTTCAATGTTCTACATAATCATTCATGTCAGGATCATAATTTTTTAATCTTTCATAGAAACTCCAAATAGTTCCCACATCGATAACTAGGTATGGACCTACATTCAAAATTAAGTGTGTTACACACCATTCTTCCATTGTACGTTTCTCTTTGTATAATAAAATAACTTGTGGTGTACGTGACTTTGAGTTCTAGCACACCATGACCTATCAAACTAGCCGTTAAAAAAGATTTTATGAATAGTAATACCAACTTTTTAAAATTTTATAAATTTTAATTTTCAAAATGGACATCATTTTTTATTCTGATTATCAAAATTAGCTTTGTGGGATTTTTTTATTTTTCTGAAAGCATTCAGTTTTTAATAAACAGTGAAAAACACTACAATATTGTTTAGAACTGAGTTTTCTTAAAATAATGATAATTAATATTTAAATTAATTTTAATGTCAAAATAGATATATAATACTTTTATTATCCCAATATAATTCATTTGATTCATTTTATAATAAGAGTATATATATATATATATAATTTTATTGAATTTTAAATTTTTTTACCCTCCTAGGCATATTTGAAAATTTGCATAGAATTTCGTTTTACTAGTTCTGTGGATTTAATTTAAAAAATCAAAGATAAACGGTTTATATTAGTAAGTAAAATGTGTTTCAATATGAGGAAAATAATTTTTGGTGAATAGAAACTTTGATATTTTATTTACCACAATTAAATTTAAATATGGCAATTAAAGGTAAAAATGATATTATAATTACCCTATCACATGACATAATTCTATTGAATACGTTTATTTAGACTAAAATAAACCTTAGGAATAAAATATGATCCTTTTTTATCCAATTGGATTAGATTATGAAATTTATTAGTATTTTATTTAAAGAAGAGTGAAAATGTTAAATTAAAATTTTAATAACTAAAACATTTTTAATATAGGGTAATACATAAGTTAAATTAAACAATAAATATTAATTAGAAATATACATATATTTCCTACATGATGGTAATTTATTTATAATTTTTAGAAATTATATAATAAAATTTATTTATGACACAATGATGACGTAGTTATTTCCTTATTAATGAATGATTAAAATAATTGATATTATAAATATTAAAATAAATTTAAATTGAGACTTTTGATGAATTCCAAGAATTTTATAGGTCAGTATGACATTTTATGGTTGATTAAATAAATTTTATTCATAGTAATCAACTTATTTTTAATTCCACAAAAACCAAATACTAAATAGTGTCAGAATTTACATAAATGAGTTTTTAAAACAAATATTATATTTTTAAAAGATATAATATTCCTAAAAAGATAATGTTAGGAAAAAGGACATATATAATTATATTTATGTAATTGATGAACCACATGGGGATCTTTTGGCATTTTATAGTATGTTTTTTAAACATGTAATATATAAATACAAGAAGAGATTGTAAAAGTTAAACTATTTAACTAAGAGTTAAATGTAAAAGACAAGGTTAATATGGTAACCTAAAAATGTATAAAATCTTTTTGTTGAGATTATTTAGACCCATCCCCACCATATAATTTAATTTAACTCATTTGGAGCCATTATATACTAAAAAGTGTTTTATAATAAAATAATATTTCAAGCCTTTCCTAAAGTGACCCTCACCAATCTTATAAAAGGGTTCTTCACCTTCTCTCAAAATCACACCTCCAAAGCCATTTGGCTTGGAAAAATCCTACTCACAAATCTTCCCAAGTACAATCAAGGAATGATAAAGGCCTTAATTTGATCATAAATCCAACCTAAGGATCCCTTTTGATCAAATCAAAAAGAAACAACAAAAGAAGAGGTAATAATTTCATCACCTCTTTCAAATTTATTTTCTTCTTCCACTTGATCATTCACTGTTGTTTCCATTAAAAAATTATAACTCCAGTAACTTCATAATATTTTTATGTTTTTATAAATATGATACAACCATATTTATTATTCTATCAAACCTATGAATGACAAAGTCACCATACGTGCGTATGTACGACATGTCGTCTCCACGTCATCGTGTAGTATGTTATTCAAAAATTCATTATTTGGTTGGGTATAAGATTCCGTATAATTGATGTAAATAATAAATACACCATGTTAATGATTATTTATATTTAATATATCATCCAATTACATACGACTTCACCATCAATAGAATGATATTTTTGCTAGTACGTTCGTACGGATTACCATCTCCAAGAACGCGATGACATTCATTCCCCATTGTAACCATTCAAGAAATATTTCCATTTTATGATTTAAAATAATGTTTAAGAACTTAATATCATTCTGGATATGAATTAAATACATCCTACTCATAACAAATATGACATACATAACAAAATATATAGAGGAAAACGAATTAGTTAACACCCGAAACAGTGATACTACTTATATATTATTAACAAATCAATATTAAAAGTTAATATATGATATCATATTTATGTATGTGGTTCTTTTATAATTTAATAACAATGATTAAACTATTATACATTATTTTAATGAAACCTTGACTAAGTAAATGTACAAGGTAAGGGTTAATTTTACAATATCTTTATTATCTGAGGTTGTTTATACATAAGCATCAACTAATAATTCTTTATCATCCTCATCGGTGTTTCATAAAAACATTATTTCAAAAAATATTTAATATTTCCTAGAATATGGGTTAAAGTCACGTATACCCTTATATAACTTTTTATAAATTTTTTTGAATGGAATATTTTCGTCGTTTTCAAAACAAGGTACTTTATATCCATTTTGAAAAATTAAGGTAAATATTTGTTTTCTAGTTATATTGCGGGTGCGGGTATTGTTCGCCATTATAAAACCTTATAAACTCACCTTAAAAGATTATAAGAATGTCTTCAAAATAAATGTTTTCTCTTATAATTATTTAATTTTAAATTATTTCAAATTAGAAAGATATATTTCCCTCAATTAGTTATGATTTCTTCTATGTTAACATCCATTAATGGATTTTAAACTTGTTTGAAGTTGATTTATTATGATACAATATTCAATATTGTATTGAATGTTTTTGGATATGTTTGACTATGGATGTATTATTTTTATAAAATTCATGGTATATGGTTAATGTATTAACATTTCGTATACTAGTTTTAATACGAATGTTTATGTAATGTTTTTGTCTTTTCATATGAGGAATTCATTAGAATTAGTAAGTGATAGGTGGAGCCTGCTATAGCTCCATGATGCATCGGTAGGTCTCATTAGACAAACTAGTGTCTTGGCACAAGGCCTTTACAAAATCTTACTTATAGTCTATGCATGAGGACTTGACTATGTGGTTATGATGTCCAACATTATGCATTCTATCATTATGAAATTAGCTATAGATATTACATGTGATTATTCGACTAGTAGAATATCTATGTGAATAATTAAATTGAATTATTTGATTTATCTTTGTCATATTATATTAAGGATTATGTTTAAAAGTCTTGTGTTTTAGTCTAATACATTTCCATAAATGTGTATACTTATTTATGATAGTTTCCTTTATATTTTTATCCTTACTAAGCATTTGAGCTCATCCCATTCTTATATTTTTTCCAGGATGTGAAGAATTATATTATAGTTTACCTGCATGGATTGGGCAAACGATATGAGTGTGTTCAGAGGGGACACAATGTTGTTTTTCATTTCATGATGTAATGTAAAACTTTTTTATGTATCTAGTACATCTAAGGATACTAAACTAATAGGTATTTTGAGACATTATCTCTTGTGATCATGCCAATGTCATTTAATAATGCACTGACTCTAGGTAACTATCGTCGGGGCATTGGATTTGGTATCCGAGGAAGTTTAGTACAAACCTTGGAATGTAGATTTATAAAAACTCTGATTAGAGAACATTACCATAAGATATACTTTGAATATTAGTATAGAAGAACTTCCAAGAATTTTGGTAATATTGTGATTTTGTGAATTTTCCAAGCAATACATCCCTTTATGGATACGAGTAGGTAGAGGCGGCTCTGGAATAGATGTATCTTGAGGTAAAACCTGAAAACACCAATGTGAGCTAGACATGAACGGGAACTAGTGCATGGCAACGGGCCTTGATGCACTCTTGGTTACGACACTCCCAAGGGATATGCTTAGGATAATTCACATTTTCCTTTACAAGCCATTATGATTGATTTATGAGTAAATAATTCCTCAATGAAAACATTTTTTATGATTATGGATTATATGCATAAACTGTTCAATTTATGTTAGGTATTTTATAAGTTTGGAATTATTCATTGTGATCCATAAAATAACCTAATGTATTCCATTGTTTAGAAATGGTGCATAGTGGATGGTATGGAAACCCCATCAATGCATGTAATTCATATAGGTATTTCCCTTCAAGTCAATATAATTATATTGGTGTCGGTGATGAAACTAGTGTTAAACATAATATAACCATACTGCGACAACTCTCTTAGGTTATGATTAATAACCTTACCTCTATGGATAACCCTAATCCACAAAGTGGAGGATCAATGTTAGACTACATCATGAGTAAATAACCACAAAAATTCAATGGGATTACAAATCCATTAGTAGATGAGAAATGAAGATGTTCCTTAGAGAAAATATGTCATGCTTTGGGGGTAGCGAAAGGGAAAAGGTTGTTATTGTAGTTTATCGCCTCACAGGAGATGCAAATCAATGGTGGTCATTAATTCTAAACAAAAATGAGGATTAAGAAGTATCAAATATTGAATGGATGGAGTTTAAATAACATTTCATAAAAAAATACATTCCTCATGACCATCGAGCGGATATGGAAAGACAACTTTTGATTATAACTCCAAAGGAGAATAAGAATGTCGCAAAGTGTGAGGCTAACTTTACAAGGATAGAAAATCATACTTCAGATTATATACATAACCCAAGGAGTAATATTGATTGATTCTTTGATGGGTTAAAACCATTTCTCAATCGAGAATTAGTCTCAAAAAACTTCTCACCATATGAAGATATTTTATCATGTTCTATGAAGATAGAAATGGAATTCTCTACGTTTTATGACATTAAAGAAAAGAAAGAGGCGAAGAGATCTGTTTAACACTCTAGAAATGGAAACAAGGGGAAGAAGGGAAAAGTTTAGTTTCTATCCAATAGTAAATGTGGGAAGAAACACTCTGGTACTTTCCTGAAGGGAATGGTAGTCAATTACATGTGTGGATTAAAAAACCACCACGCTCATGATTTCAAGGGGAGGAAAGAGGTTGTCAATGTAGAATGCTACAATTGTAGAGAAATTGGGAATTATGAAAATTAATGTCCTAATATCCAAGGAAACATACCATAGAAAAGGCCAAGGGATAAATTATAATCTTATGTGATCACTAATGATGAGGTTTAAACTCATAATCACATTGTGGTAGATACTTTATTCATTTCCTAAACTTTATCCAATGCTTTATTTGATTTTATATCATCAAATTATTTCACATCTTCCCAGTTTTCTAATAAAATTATATATTTCCAATTTAATTTAACAATATAGGTGTCAGTCAAAACTCCTAAGGGAAGTATCAGTGCAACAATGTTTTTTGAATTAGTTACCATTATGGCGTGTAAACATGCTTTATTTCCTTATCTCATCATCATACCCATGATTGAATTTTTTGTAATCCTCAGTATGGATTGGATTTTAGACCATGATGTGAAACATTATTGTAATAAGGAGGCGGTTACAATTTTTTATGATGATAAGTAATACCTTATATTTATAACAGAAACATTACCATTTGATTCTCATCTAGATCCACCCCCAATAGGGCTGATCAATTCATTTATTGGGGTGGAAGGGAGTGAAATAAATCTGGGCGACGAAAGGAATGTTCAAATTGAGGATGTACCTATTGTGCAAGAATATGTTGATGTGTTTTTAGAGTGTTTACCTTTACATACTCTATAATGATAAATTGAGTTTTCCATTGATATAATAACTACTTCAAGACCCATGTCGAAGACCCTTTATAGAATGGCCACTGTTGAATTAGTGGAACTAAATAAATGACTGGAGGAATTTATTAACAAAGGATTTATTTTCCCTAGTGTTTCTCCATGGGGATCCCTTATTCTTTTTTTAAGAAAAATGATGGATCTATGTGTTTGTGCATTGACTATCAGGAGATCAACTCTATAGAAATAATAAACAAGTATCTCTTTCCTCGCATTGATGATTTATTCTATCAACTTCATAGAGATGAATATTTTTCAAATATTGACCATCGATCTAGATATAATCAGTAGGGTGAGATGAAGGAAGACATTCTGAAGACATCATTTCATACCAGGTATATGAATTATGAGTTTATAGTAATTCCTTTTGTACTGACTAATGCTCCATCGGTCTTCATAGATCTAAGGAATAGTGATTTCACCGAAAATCATGTTGAATTTGTAGATTTATTTATTGATGATATCTTGGTATAATCCAAAATCTAAAAGTATTATAGAAATCAATTATGTATTATCCTAAAGACTCTAAGAAGAAATAAATTATATGGGAAGTTTAGAAAGTGTGAATTCTGGCTTCAGGATAATTCTTTTTTACTCCGTATTATCTCTAAGGATGGAATCTCTATCGATCCTTCTAAGATAAGAGCAATAAAAGAATGGTCTTCAACGATGAGTATAACCAAGGTACATAAATTTATTGGTTTAGTAGGTTATTATCAGTGTTTCATCAATAATATTGTCTGATTTTCTAAACCACTAACCAAGCTCACAAGTAAAGGGGTTAAATTTGTTTTCAAAAAAGAGTGTGATGAATGTTTTGAACAATTGAAGAGATGATTATTCAATTATACTATCTAGACTCTATCATCATAGAATGGTGTGTTTTTTAATTATAGTGATGTGCTAGTCAAAGGACTTAGTTGTGTCCTTATGTAGAATGATAGAGTTATTTCATATGCATCACAGATGACAAAAATTCATGATGAAAACTATCCTACTCATGATCATGAGTTATCATCTTTAATCGTTTCTCCAATGATATGGAGACACTATCTCTATGGAAAAGAATGTGAGATATATACTGATCATAAGAGTTTGAATTATATTTTCTCATAGAAATAACTCAATGTGAGGAAAATGTGATGGATTGAACTACTCAAAGATTATGATTTCACTATACACTACCACCGGGGGAAGGCAAATACGATGGCAGATGCTATGAGTAGAATGGATCATAGAGTTATGAACCAGATGATAGTTGAAAGGGATCATAGGCCCATCGATCTAGTAAAGATGTATAATGGAATTATCATAGAAGGTAAAACATTGATACTTTATCAAATGGATTCCAATCCATCTTTACTATAAAGGATAAAATGTTACTAGATTGATGATAAGGAGTTTCAAAAGAAAATTAAAGCTGTGAATGATGGGAGATTTATTGACTTCGTATATGAAGATGGAATTTTGAAATTTGGGAGGTGTCTTTTTGTTCCTGATATGCCAGATCTAAAAAGGGCATTGTGGGATCATGGTCAAAAATCAAATTTATCTATACACCCTAGTAGCACTATGATGTATAGATATTTGAAGGAACATTTTCCATGGGAAAACATGAAGAGAGTGATTTATGATTATGTGTTAAGATGTATGGCTTTTCAATAGGTGAAGGCTGGAAGACCACATCCTAGAGGAGTAATGAAAACTCTTCCCATGCCTGATTGGAAATGGGATGATATTATGAAGGACATTGTCATGGGGTTACCAAAGACTCTTAGAAAGAATAATGCAATATGGGTCATTGATGGTCGTCTTACCAAGTAAGCACATTTTTTTATAAGAATAGAAGATTTACCACATGAACGTTTAGCAAGATTATATATTAATGAAGTTTTTAGACATCATGGTGTACCCATATCGATTTTCTCTAATTGTGATCCTCATTTTACTACATGATTTTGGAAAAGTCTCAAGAAATCCTTTGATACTGAACTTCATTTAAGCACTACCTACCACCCTCAAACTAATGGATAATTAAAACAAACTATTCAAACCTTATAATACATGTTGAGATCTTGATCACTTGACTTTCAAGGTATGTGGGATCAGTATTTAACTCTGGTATAATCTTCCTATAACAATAGATTCTACTCAAGTACACATATGGCACCATATGAAGCATTATATGGAAAATGATGTTGCACACCAACTTTTTGGGATGATGTTGGGGAAATAAAATTCATAGGACAAAAACTTGTTGAGGGAAAGATGGAAAAGGTGAAGATTATGCAACCCACATCAAAGCAGCTCAATGTAGGAAAAAGATATATGTCGATAACTAAAGGATGGATTTGGAATTTCAAGTAGGAGATCATGTTTCTTGAAGAAATCTCCCTGTAAGGGTGTTATATGATTTAGTAGGAAGGGTAAATTAAGTCACAGGTACATCAGAACAGTCAAAATTCGAGAACGAATTGGAGTTATAGCTTATCGTTTGGAAATGCTTCCTATTCTCCCTAAAGATCATGATGTGTTACATGTATCACTATTTAGAAAATAAATGCTCAAACTAATGCATGTACTCACCGATGAAGAAATAGAAGTCGAAGAAGATATGTCTTATTGTGAAGTGTCTGTAAAGATTCTTGATACCAGAGAACATGTTTTTAGAAACCAGATGACTCGTCTAGTAAAAGTCCTTCGGATAAACCATAAAAAGGAAGAGGCAACATGGGAACCTGAGGAACATATGATGAAGAACCACCATAATCTTTTTATGCAGTTTTATTCTTGAAATTTTGAGGATGAAATTATTTTAAGGATGTAAGAATGTAGCACCCCAATCTTCCACGGTATGTTTTTCTTTGAAAAATAAAATAGCTTGCGTTGTATGAAACTTCGAGTTCTAGCACACCACGACCTATCAAACTTGCCATTTAAAAAGAAGATATGATTAGTAATACCCAATTTTTGAAATTTTGAAAATTTCAATTTTCAAAATGGACTTCATTTTTGTATTCTAAATATAATAATTATCTTAGGGTTAATTTTTGGTATTTTTATGAAAACATTTAATTTTTGATGAATAGTAAAAAAACTACTTTATTTTTTAAAACTGACATTTATTTAAATAATAATTATTTTTATTTGAATTTATTTTAAGGTCAAGATAGATACATAATACCTATAATTTTCCAATATAATTCATTTGAGTCATTTTATAATTAGATTAGATATGTAAAATTTTATTGAACTTTTAAACATCTTTTACCCACCTTCTGGGTACATTTGCAAATTTGTATAAAACATAATTTTACCACTTCTGTGAATTGAATTTCAAACAATCAAGAGACACAGTTGAAATCATTATGTATAATGTGTTTCAGTAGGATGAAAATAATTTTTGGTGAATAGTAAATTTTAAATCTTATTTACCACGGTTAAAAGTAAATAGGATAGTTAAAGGTAGAAATGATATAATAATTACCCTAACACATGTCCTAACATTAGTGGATGAGGTTATTTAATTATAAATCAACCTTTGGAATAAAATATGATCTTTTGGATCCACATTGATTAGATTAAGGCATTTATTATTATTTTATTTAAAGAAGTGTTAAAAGTGTTAATTTCAAATTTTAATAACTAAAACATTTTTAATATAGGGTTATACATAAGATATATTTGACTATAAATATTCATTATAAATATAATGAGATTTATTAAATCCTGGCATTTTATTTATAATTTTTATACATTAAATATTTAATTTTTTATGACATGATGATGATGCATTAATTACTTTACTAATGAAAGATTAAAATAATTGATATTATAAATATTATAATAAGTATAAATTGATATATTTTATGCATTCCAAAAAAAATTAGCTTAATATGATAGGTTAGGGTTTATTAAATAAATTTCTTTCAAAGTAATCATTTTTTGTTGACTTTCACAAAAAACAAAACACTAAATATGGTCGAAATTGACATAAATGAGTTTTGAAAACAAATACTCTATTATTAAATGATATAATATTGCTAAAAATCTAAGGTTCAGAAAAAGGACTTAGATATATACTATATGTGTAATTAATTAACCACTTGGGGTTCTCTTGTAATTTTATAGTATGTTTATTTACCATGTAATATAAAAATACAAGAAGACATTGTAAAAGTTAAACTATTTAGTGAAGAGTTAAATCTAAAAGATATGGTTAATATAGTTACCTAAACTTGCCTAAAACCAATTTTATGAATGTATTTTGACCCATAACTACATTATACTCTTAATAAATATATTTGGAGCCATTATAAATCGAAAATTATTTTACAATAAAATAAAATTTAATGTTGTTTCAAAAGTGACCATCACCAATCTTATAAAAGGGTACTTCCCCTTCTCTCAATATCACACCTCCAAATCCATTTGGATCAACCAAACCTTACCCAAATATATTCCCAAATACCATCCATTCAATCTAGAGGCCTTAATTTGATCATAAATCTGACCTTTGGAACCCCTTTCATCAAATTAGAATGAAGCAGCTGAAGAAGAGGTAATACTTTCATCACCTCTTTCAATGTTATTTTATTCTTACACTTCCTCTTTCTTTGTTCTTTTGATACCAAAATAATAAATCTAGTACCTTATATATAATTTGATGTCATTATAAATATGGGACAACCACATTCATTATTCTATCCATCCTATGAATGAAAATGTCACCATACATGCATCTGTACGACTTATCGTCTCCACATCGTGGTGTAGTTTGTTATTCAACATTTCATTATATGAGTGGATATAATGATGAGTATAATTTTTGTAAATAATAAATATTACATTTTAATTATTCTTTATATGTAATATTCCATCCAATTACATATTATTTCACTATAAATAGAATGATATTGTTGCTCGTACGTACGTACGGATTACCGTCTTGAAAAACACGATGAGATTTCTTCCCCATCGTAACCATTCATGAATAATTCTCATTTTATAATTTAAAATAATGTTTATGAAGAAAATATAATTTTGGATATGAGTCAAATAAATCCTATCCATAACAAACATGACATATGTAACAAAAAATACAAAGAATGAAAAATCAGTTTACACCCGAAATAATGATACTACTAAAACATTATTATCAAAGAAATATTAGAATATAATATATGATATAATATTTATGCTTGTGGATCTTGTATAATTTAATAACAACTATTTAACTATTCTTCATGAGGTTAACATAACCTCTATTAAGTAATAATACAAGGTAAAGGGTAATTTTACAATCTCATTATTATCAGAGGTTATTTATACGTAAGCAACTACTAGAAATCATTTATCATCCTCATCTCTATTTCTTACAAATGTATTTCAAAACATTTTTTTGTTTCCTAGTATATGTTTTAATGTTATTTATACCATTTTTTTACTTTTTATAAAATGTTTTCAATGGAATCTTTTTATCGTTTTCAAAACATGGTACTTATGAACTTTTCGACAAATTAATGTAAGAATGTTTTTCAACTTATACGATGAGTGCATCTATTTTCTACCATTATAAAACCTTTGAATATTTATTTAAAATATAATTATAATTTTTTAAAAATAATTTTTTTCTTTTATAATTATGTTACTTGTAAATAATTTCAAAATAGAAAGGGAAATTTCTCTCAAATTTTTTGGATTTCATCTATGTCAACATCATTTGATGGATTTTACACTTGTTTTATGTTGATTTATTATAATATAATCTTCCATATTTTATTAAAGATTTTGTGATATGTTTGACTGTGGATGAGTCATTTTTATACCATTCATGGTTTATGGTTAAAGTATTAACATTTCATATTCTAGTTTTAATATGATTTTTAAGTAATTTTTGAACCTTTTAATAAGAGGAATACATTGGACTAAGTAAGTGATGGGTGGAGCCTGCAATAGATCATCAATGCATCGGTAGGTCTCTAGAGACAAACTAGATTTCTGGATTAAGGACATAAAAAATATTATTTGTAGACTTGTAATGTGGCCTTGAATATATGGTTGTGATGTTCGGCATTATGAATTCCTTCATTATAAAATTATCTATTGATGTTACCTGTGATTATTTGAATATCAGAATATCCATGGGAATAAGTTAAACGAAAAATCACCCAATTG
This sequence comes from Viscum album, assembly GCA_963277665.1. Lineage (NCBI taxonomy): Eukaryota > Viridiplantae > Streptophyta > Magnoliopsida > Santalales > Viscaceae > Viscum > Viscum album. The sequence goes on along the minus strand of OY728163.1, from coordinate 72,258,246 downwards.
ATGTGCAATGACCAGTTTCACGATAGTAGAAGCGATTTAAAACTATAACTTGGATCCGAGATCAAATATATTAAGATCCCTGAAAACCTATATATAACCCTTAACAATAGAGAATAAAGAATTAATCTTCATTCTTTAAGAAAGGCTAGAGAGATAAAAACCCATATGAGAATAGATTACATACTAGAAGTGGTGTAGATCCATCAATGGGATCTTTGATTCATCAAGAACATTGTTCGTGGATCCTTGGAATTCTCTCTAGAATCTATAAAAATGAATGATAACTTCCTAGGTAGATTGGGGGAATGAGGGTAAAAGCTAATGGATTCAGGAATTTGCATTAAAAGATTCATGTGATTAAAAACCACATGCACTGTTTCCTAGGCTAGGGAGACAACTTTACAAACTATGTTGCCTTACTGTTCATCTCCTCCTAGGGGTGAATTGTTTCTATTAAGAGGTAACATTGTTTGAAAACCCCTACACCAAACATGAAGATACACTATTTTGGTGTTTTAATGGTTTGATGTGGTTAGGTGCACTATTTGGGAAGACTATTTACCAATCGTGCACTACCCCTCTCCCTTATACATATCTCAATTTCCCCCACAAACATCCCAAAACCAAAACCCCCTCACAATATAAAAAAATTTGATAAAAGAGTGCATATAAAAAAGAATGATATATCTGCAGAAATGGTCGGGATCTTACAACCTCTTATACTAGTTCATGAGACCAAGTAAACTATATACCTTTGTAATATTTAAAATATCACTTTGATCCTCAAAGTACCAACATACACATCTTGATGAGACAATAAATGTAACAACTCAATCATTTATAAATAAAATTACCTTTATTTTAATTTATTATAGATATATAAAACTCCTAAACAATATTTTTTATTTTTTATTTATTGGGTTTAAATGAACATTAATTATCATTACCGTTTATCATATAATTGTTTAATAGTTATCACACAATTGATAAAAATATAAGGTTTTAAAAAATCCTTTCGATAGAAACAGAGGGCATTATGGCCTCATCCAGTAGACTCAGCCCTTACGAAGCTCATTTTCCAGGGCTCATAAAGTAGGTAGCATTACTAGACTTTTCTCTTGACCATTCCCAATCCAAAATTCAACACATTATGCTTGAATATAATCGCATATGGGAGAAGTTCATGTTAATAGAGATTAACACTTGGGTAATGTTATCTGATACACCCCAATAGTATGTTACCATCACAAACCTTACCCTTGGGTATTACATTAGTGTTATAAGTGGTTTTTTAATAAGGTATTAGTTACTAATTTTGTAATCCTTTTTAATAAATAAAATTTGTATTTCATAAATTTCTTTATCGGAGTAATCTTTCTAACAAAATTGATAAATATAATAAATTTATTTTTCAGGTAATAATGGTACTTCTGAGAAATATATAAATTATATTAAACTATGGGTTTTATTAATAATATTATAAAAAAAATTTATAAATGATGATTATATCGGTTCCTTATCTGTAAATGATTAGGTCATCTTTTTTATAAGAGTTAAATTTTTATACGATAAAACAAAAAGTGTATTTTTAAAGAATTTATTTTAAGGAATTAATGATTTTTTTAAATAATAAATATTTTAATAAAATATTATTGTCAAATAAATTTCATAAATAATTAATGACTATATTATTTTTATGAAATCAAATATAATTTTTATTAAGGTTTGAAAACTATTTTTTCAAAACCTGTGAATTTTTAATAAATGTTAGTTTTCATTTTAAATTATAAAATTAACATATTTATATAATGATTTATATAAAATGTATATTATTTTTGGAATTATGATGTCAAAATTATCGAACGGTGAATGTTTCATAATTTTCTGAGATGGCCGAATTTATGGGTAAAAATTAAATACCATATAAATATATATAATATTTTATGACATTATAATGACCCAATAGTGATGTAATCAAATAATATATAAGGGATATTCTTCAAATATATATTTTAACTTTAAAATAATGTTATTTTAGATTTTTTTGATTATTTTTATAATTCCATTGTGGACCCTCCAAATCATGTCAAATATTTTAACATTTTAAAAGGATTTCCTTGAGAGTGTGACTCACCTCCACTTAAGACAGGGTAATATTTTAATATGTCCCTACCATGTCCTTTTAAAATATTTTATACCACTCCACTTTGTCAGAAACCATGGAAAACTACCATGGTATGGTTTGTGGTTTTGAATATTTTAATGTGTTGTGCCGAAAACTAAAATAATAAATAATTCCCTTTCATTTCATATATAAACCCACGTGATCTCCCATTACTCATCCCTAAAACAATTTGGAGCTCTTCCAAAATCGTATCTACACTCCCTAGTGTCCTCCCATGATTCCCCAAGCTCTCAGTTAGCCTCTCCCAAGCCTTTGGGATCACACATCCATGTAATGGATCCCCTCCTTCCTCTCTTCTTTTTAATTCAAGAACCTAGTTTGAAATTAGTCAATTTAATTTCAATTAATTATATTTAAATAAATTTATAATAAATTATATAAATTCAATTTTATTTTATTTCAATGATGGTTCATTTATCCTCCTCCCATTTGGACCCATACCTAAGCTGTTACTATGGTGAAATTCTATAAGGGATTCCACTCTTCTCATTTCCATTCATGTTACACTTTTACATTATGATCCTTATGTTCCATATTTACATGTTGGGTTATATTGTTACAAGTCCCTCATACCTTCCATTTTATGTATATTTGATTATATCTTTCTTTAAATCTCGTCAAACACTGCTATTATCCTTCAATCACATCTGTTACTATGCCAAAATTCTATAAGGGATCTTCCACTCTCCTCTTTTATCTAACACTTCTTTTGGGATATGTCTTTTAATTTAAATTTTCATAAATTGAGATATTTTCATAAATAATCCCATTACTTTCCATTTTATTTATAAATAACTATATCTTTCTTTCACACTCATTAATCCATCCGTGATTCTTTATATATTCCTGTTAATATGAAGAAATTTTCTAATGGATCCATACTTTCCATCCTTTCACATTTTTATCCATGTTTTGTTGTTGTTATACCCTTTCACATTTAATTAATAAATTTGGGGTCAGATTTAAAACCACCCTCATACATCCCTCCTTATGTTTTAATAGTTATAGACTCCTTTATCTCTAATTAATTCTTTCCAAGTACACCTATTACCATGCCAAAATTTTGTAAGGGATTTCTCTCTTCTTATTTATTTTAATGAATTTTTCTATATTATGTATCTAAATTCAATTTCATATGTTGGGATATTATGTTCCATGGTCCGCTTACAGTATATTTCAGGTTTAAATGATGAGATACCCCCTTCTCTATCATCAACCCAAATTATGAATTTCTATATGACATTGTTATGCTGTCGAAATTGCACCATGATTTCCAAGCCAAAATACTCATGTAGTGAATACTAGAACCATTTCTATATCAAGGTTATTCACCTTTATGATCATATAATTATTTAATGGTACTTACATGTATGTATTCCACATTATATGATCATTTAATAAATGATGATACGGAATGAATCTATGTTATATGATCTATGTGGCACACTTAAGCATGAGATTGAAATGATTATGAAGAGTGCACCCTGATAGCGCTCCAATGCATTGGATAATGATTATTATCATGAGAAACCATATGAAGTTATTTTTTACGTTTGATAATTAATGTTATATTTTGGTTTTATCATTCTAATGCATGGTCAAAGAGCCTTGTCTCATGCGAATATCATGTTGTATGTTGTTTCCCCATTTCCATGTTACGATTATCATGATATATCATGGATTTATGTTCATGTTTCTCTTATTATTCCTTGATATTCATATTTCCTAAAATGTATTGTAATATGAATGTTATGTACTATTTACTCCCTTACTGGGTTTTATAGATCACCCATCTCTTATGTATGTCCTCCGGTTATCCCATGCAATGCGAAGTACGAAATAATGTTGGGGTTATGTAAAATAATTTTTCAATAAATATATTGTATTTTATATCATAATTTTTCATGTAATATTCCTAATTTTACAATACAAAATAAATATAGATCCTCAGAGTTGTATTAAGTGCCCGTTTATGTAATAAATCTAGTTGAAAAATGAAATAGAGTAGGGGTTTTGTAGTTGGTATCACAGGATAGGTTTACTTATTTTTTTGATTAGGGTTAGAAAACCCTAGTGAAAGCATTAGGGATAAGAGTAATTAAAAGAATTATATCCCTAAATTTTTGTGAGTATAGATCAAGTGGTTTATCATGAAAATACATCCCTTCCTAGATATGAAATAGTAGAGGTGGCTCTAGAACAGATGTATCTTGAGATAAAACCTGAAAACACGGCTTTGAACATTACTCAAACGGGAACTGGTGCACAAAAATGGGTCTTACTGCACTCTTGTTTCAACACTCCCAGGGGATAAGCATGGTTAAATTTATAATAGTAGTATGAACCATTATTAATGTAATAAATAATTTCCCTTAAAAATATATGTTGGGAAGTAGATCATGGATAACTTATATCCAAGATTATAAATTAAAAAGTTAAAGAGATAATAGTAATTTATAAGTTATTTTTTTATTGTCATTGGATTACCCTATATGTGTTTAAATACTCATCCCTAATTTTCCTTTTATTCTAGCCAATGTCTAGTAATATGAGGAATCAGGATAACAACTAATGCGAAGGGAAATGTGATGAATTTCCCAACAATATTACCAATCAAATGTGAGCTCAAGTATAACGTATCGTGATTATGAAAAACTAGTTATCATAAACCATGATTAACAATTTTTACATTGTCTAATCCCCAAGTAAATAAAGAAAGAGGAAGACGACATCTCAAAAAATAATAATTTAATAATGTTGATAAGGGGATGAAGTCCCAATTTCCTTCATGCAGCTAGTGTGGAAAGATGTACCAAGGAAAATGTCACAGAGAGACAAGGATATGTTTTATGTGCGTAAAGGATGGGAGCAAAGTACAGAATTTCCATGTCAAGATGGATAATTTGATGAATGGAAGAAAAGTTCCATCTATGTTATCAAATACAATTCTATTCTATAAATGTGGTGAAGTCGGGCATTACCCAATATAATGCTCCATTACAAGGATTGAGAAGCATGATGAGAATCAACAATCTCCATGATCAAGGGAGCACAAAAAGTCCTATACTAATATGAATAACGATGAATGAATTTTATTTAACCACTAATTAAATGTAGTGTATCTCATAATGTATTTCAATTCAGGTCTTATTAGTATATCTATTATGTTTTCTAAGAATATTGAGTCCCCAACAGAAATGATATTAAATCATTACGGAAAACATGAATATGGTTTGTATCACATGTTGAAGTCTGGGGGAATGTTCTTTTTGAAAATATTGTAAGTCTCCCAATGATTTAATTTGAGAAAAATGAAAAGGTCATTTCATATGCATCATGTTAATTGAAAATTAATGATCAAAACTATCCAAGACATGATCTGGAGTTGGTTGAAGTAATCTTCGCTTTGAAAAAATGGTGGCATTACCTATTTGGTGAAATGTGTGAAATATATATGGGTCAAAAAATCCTCATGTATATATAAAAATAGAATTAGTTGAATATTCACCAATTAAGATGGTTAGATCTAATGAAACACTATGATTTCTCAATCCATTACCACCCTGGGAAAGAGAACAAGGTGGAAGACGCACTTAGTATAACGAATCCAATGATTTTATCATTTGTGAGAATTTAAAAGTATAAAATATTCTTATATTTGATTAATATGGACATGGGAATCAAAAATAAGGGAAGATAATCAATCCTTTCACAAATTATTACTCAACCTTTGCTTTTGGAAAGGATAAAGGATGATCAAAAAGATGATGTGGGAATTTAGAAGAATGTGGAAAATATCAGAAATGGGATATCCTCGAAGTTCAATGTTAATGAAGAAGGAATTGTGAGATTTGTGTCAAGACTATGTGCTCCATCACATTTCGAGTCAAAGAAATAACTTTTGGATGATGCACATAGTTCAAATTTTTCCATCCACCTAGGAGACACAATGATGTATCAGGAAATCCGAGATAATTTTTGGTGGGTAACATGTAGAAGGAGATCACTGAAAATACATCAATGTTCCTGGTATGTCATCAAGGGAAGGCAAAGGGGATGAAGTCTAAGGGGATTATGCAATCGTTACCCATAACAATATGTAAATGAGAGAACATCACCATGCACTTTGTCACCGAAATTCCTAATACATCCAATGGAAATAATGCTATTTGGGTTGTTGTCAATCGTCTTACAATGAATGCACACATTATTGCGATTAGAGAGAATTTATCATTGGATAAACTGGAACGAATATACATCATATAAGTGGTAATGCTTAATGGTGTAAAACTATAGATTGTATCCGATCAAGATCCAAGATTCGCCTCTATGTTATGGAAGAGTCTCCAACACGCTCTAAATACTTAGCTGAACAACAGTACGGCATATCATTCTCAAACTGATGTCCAACCTAAGCTGCAAATCCAAACACTTTAGGAAATGTTTTTGTAATGTTAAATGGACTTCAAAGGAGGATGTGATCAACGTCTTCCCCTAGTTGATTTCTCTTACAACAATAGTTTTCACTCAAACATCCATAAGGATCTTTTTGGAACCCTTTATGGAAAGAGGTGTAGAACACTGGAATTTTGGGATGAAGTTGGGGTGTGAAAACATATTGGTCCATAAATAGTTGATGAAATGGTGGAGAAGGTTAGGAATAGTCAGAATCATATCAAATTAGCTTAGAGTAAACAAAAGCGATCTACTGACAACTGTCAATGAGACCTAGAGTTTGATGTTTGGGACATGGTATTCCTCGACATATCACCATGGAAGCGAGTTGTAAGAATCAGGATGAAGGGAAAGCTTAGTCCAAGGTACATTGTCCCTTTTGAAATCATTGATAGTATCAGAGTAGTGTCCTATTAACAAGCACTCCCACTGAACATGTCCCTATTATATGATGTATTCCATGTATCACTTTTGAGGAAGTACATAACTGACCCATCACATGTCTCAATCCAGAGGTGGTACCATTGGAGAATGACCTCTCCTATGAAGAGAAGCCTTTGAATAATAGTGAACCCATAAGTTTGAAAAACCAATGTGGGAACATGAAGAAGTGATGAGGCATAGTTACCCTCATCTATTTTTGTGCGGGAAAAGAAAATTTCAAGGGAAATTTTTTTAAGGGGGTAATTTTTTTAACAACCAAATCTTTTATAAATAAGATTACCTTTATTTTAATGTCTTATAGATAGAGAAAACACATTCACTCTTTTTTTATTTTTTTATTGTGTATAAATAAATGTTATGTATCATTACTATTGAAAATATATTCGTTGAACAGTGATCACATGATTGATATAAATATAAGGTTTTGAAAAATTCCTTCTGACACGTACAATGGAGATGATGGACTCATCCAGTAGATTCAGGCCATAGAAAGCTCATTTTTCAATGATTTTAAATGAGGTAGTTTCACTGGGCTTCACTCTTGACCAATCTCAATTCAAGCATCAACATGTTAAACTTGAACTTAATATCCTATGGGAGAAGTTCATGTTAATAGAGATTACCACCCATGCGATTTATACAAGCTACCCCAAGATTTTGTTACAATCGCACACCTTACGCTTAGGTATTATGTGGGTGTCATAAGGGGTTTTTTAATATGGTATTAGTTACTTATATTTAGTCCCTTTATATAAATAAAAGTCTTCTCCACACAATTCAATTTTAGGAATTGTCTTTCTTAAAAAAATGATTAATATATTAAATTGATTTTTCTGTTAAAAATGACATTTTTTATAAATTATTTTAAACAATGGATTTTATTAATAATATTATAAAAACAATTATTAATGATTATATGATCCCCTTATCTATAAATGATTATGTAATCATTTTGATAAGAGTTACATTTTTTATAAGATAAAATAGAAAGTGTATTTTTAATGAATTTACTTTCAGGAAATTATAAATTTTGGAAATAATTAATATTATAATAAAAATATTATTATCAAATTTTTGTTATTAATAATAAATGAACATATAATTTTAATGAAGTCAAATGTAATTTTTATTAAGGATTGAAAAATATTTTTGTTAAAACCTTTGAATTTTCAATAAATATTGGTTTTCAATTGAAAAGTGTTAATTCACATATTTACATAATTATTTATATAAAAATAATTTTTTTTTTGGAATCATGGTGTCAAAATTATCCAACGGTGAATTTTTCATAATTTTCTGAGACAGTCAAATTTTTTGGGTTAAAATTAAATATTTCATAAACACTACCATGAATATTTTTAAGGCTAAACATTATTTTAATACCCTCAAAAATACGTTTTTAAGTACCTGATGCTTGTCTATCTATAATTGATGAAATCTATTGCCTACACCCAAAGGGAGGTTTTCACCACAAAATCACCATACTAGGAGAAATTTAATTGGTATATCAACCCCTCTATATGTGAGAAGCCTTGAGGAATATTGAAATCATATATTATCATTCATTGTGTGTGTAGATATTTCTCATTCCAATTTTAACATGTGTTTTTTGATGTATTCTTTGAAAAAGTGTGTGAAAGATTATTTTTAATGAATACATGGGACTTATAATTTTCAAAATATTAAACTAGAACCATGTATCTTTTCAATTGGAAATTATTTCCTAATTTGAGGCAACCCTCCCTTAATTCTCATTAAAACCAGTCCTTTTGATTTATCATATATTATTAGAACACAAATTTCATTAATTTGGGATATAAAATTATACTGATGAAGGAATTTTATCAACACATAAAAATATAAATTTTTAAGGTTTTACCATTTTTAATGAATTTATATACTATAATAACATAATTGTGGATAAATCCTTAAAATTGAAGACAAAATCACTAAGGTAACTGGTCTTATGAAATCAGAAAAAATAAAATTAAAAATTATGGAAAAATTCTGAAATAAAAAATACTCTTAAAAATACAAATGGGTCCTTAATAAATATAATAATTGACTTATGTAATCTAAATAAATCTTATGAAATATAAAGTGGCCTTAAAAATTTATATTGTGTCTTATAAAATAAAAAGGGATCTTATATAACCGAACAATAACCTTATGAAAACCAAAAGAATCCTTATGAAATCTTAAAGACTATTATTAAGTCCAAAGAAAACTATGAAATACAAGAAGAATCTTACTCATAGATGAAAAAGACTCTTACGGTTTTTGTAGATGAGTCATTCTTTTAAAAAAATAGAGAACTCATCAAATAAGGTTGTTTGAAAGAATTAGTTTAAAATTAAACAAAAAAATAAAATGTACGCCTAAATAAAGAAATGCAGTTTAATTTAAAATAATTAGAATTCAATTTATAATTGTAAATTGAATCAAAATTTGAAACTAATCCCTTCAAACCACTGAAACATTAATGGAACATCCTTAGACACCCAAAAAGCTAAAAAACAATAAAGGGAGGTATTAGGGAAATCTCGAGCCATTTTAGAGTATATATAATTTATATTGATCATAAATCCTATTATAAGATTCTATGTAATGAGTGAAATTAAATTATAGTAATGTAGATCATAATTTTCAAGGTTAATGATGGATGGTTTTATAATATAAGAGGAATAAAATATTATTATTAACTTATGAACACATATAATACATTATTAGGACACATTTAATAGCTTGAGTAATGTTTTTGTTTTGTATTTTAATTTATAAAATAATATTTGTAAACATACATGATTGAATATTTACCTTACCAAATTTTTCGATTATTTTTGTTTTAATGTTTTTTCTTAGGGTCAAGAAATTATTTATTTATATAGGAATTTGATATACCAACATTATTCATATGATTTCGGACATACTTCATAGTGACATGGATCAAACAGTAACTGATAGTTCTTGTTTTTTATATGCTTTTCATAGAAGGTTCATATGGGTTATTTTTAAGAAATATTGGAAAATATTTCATTATAATAAACAAATAATACTATAATAGGAGTAATATTTGGGTGATTGTGACCACACATTGATGTAATCAAGAGACAAAGAAGAAATAATGACATAATCCATGCCTCATTACCTAGATAGAATAAGTATGAATAACATAGAAATTTTGATGATGAATTTTTTTCACTATGATAATGGTTCTCACACTCCAATGAAGATGAGTATAAATAACATAGAGAAAATAAGAGTAAAATTATTTAATGTTACTCCCCCTTGTGCCACAAAAATGGAAAGATTATTTGACCCAAAAATCACTAAATTTAAACAAAATATTAAAAACCCCCATCAATATATTATTGACATGAGGAATATATGGAAATAAATAACCATGGTAAAATTTCATTGAGTAATTTCAGGGTTTTTGAGTATTGAAATTTTTAATAAGTAAAGATAATCCTGTCATGCCTCAAACCATTGCAATGGCACCATGACTAAGGCCACCTAAAAGGGATAAGATATAGATATATCTCAAATACACAACCTTCACATTGGAATTTATGCTATTTCACTATGATATAGTTTATGAATATAAATGTTTGATGTTTTTGAGTATTTTAAGGGAGTTAGAAATTGTTGATGATTTTTAAAACTATAGGATAAGAAAGGTGAGGAAAATATTATTTTGGAATGTCGAGTAAATTCATGGAAAATTAATCGAGTTTCTTCAATTATATTTACGATTAAGTCTTCTATCTTAACTCCGTGGTTTATTTTTTTAATATTGAATCTTCACTCATTAAGTATTTCAATTCTATCATGATTGAGTAGTATTTTTAGGTATGGGGAATTAATATTTTTATTATGGTGATACATATTATTTGATAGTTTTTCTTATTGATTAATATATTGAGTTAGTAAAAAATTTAGAATAAATCATATTATATTTTTTATTTAGTCTTAAAGATAAGTAAAAAATGATAAAGGATCAACAGCGTGGTAGAGAAGTACGTGAATATAAAATTAGTCATTATTTTTCATATACGACATGAATTTTAAACTTAATTCAATTTTTCATAATTAGTTTTCTATATTTATATGGGATTGAAAGAATTATAATTATATTAATTGGAATTGAATAAGTGGAGATTAATTAATCATAGATAATATCACAACTAGCTGATTAATTTAAAACTAAATGTAAATGATATAATAATTTTGATGTAAATAAAACCTCAAAATTTAATTTTCCATATCTCTATTAGATATATGAGTTTTAATTGTCAATAAGTTTTATTTTAATTTCATATATTCAATTTATATTACTCCCATATTTTATTTTTATTATAAAGTTAAGAACCAACAATCAATAAAAAAACCCACTAGGTCTGGATATGTGACTACACATTGCAAGTGAACAAACCTTAGACTTTCCATTATTACAATACATTTTATTTGATTTTGTATCAATGGTATATAAACATAAATTATATACATTTACCATGATCATTAATAATTTATCTTTCTAAGATATGAATTAGTTATTATTAGGAATCATCTATATAATGAATAAAGGGATATCATATTGAATGTTTGTATTTTTTAAAATTAATAGATATATATTTTTTCAGGTGTTGATTGAAAAAACATTAGCTATAAAAACTTATTAATTTTAAAATTTGATTTAAATTTTCTTCTATTAAAGTATTTTTTTCATTTCATTCATTCTTGAGATTATTTAATTAGGGAAAACCAACGCATATGCCTGAGGTGATTTGTTATATAATTTTAGAATATATTTTTTCAATGGATTTTTAGTTTTAATTAGAATTTTGTGCGTTAGATTTTTTGGAAATAAATGGAAGTGGAAAATAAATGCAGTTATGCAGAGATTTTGTGATGAATAGATTAATATAGCGATGTTCACCATAAACTAAACCCATATTTGATAAGGTAGTAAATTTTGATTGAGGTATAGTATTATAGTCGAATAAGAGTAAACATGCATGATATTAGTTTGAAGTTTCGTGGGGAAGAGAATCTCATAATAAAATGATGTACCACAAACTATAATGGATTTCATGTTATAATAATCTTACATTATATCAAATTAATTTTGGAGAGGTTGTGACACAAATCATTTTTCCATACCACAATTTTCAATATATAAGATCACACTAAATTTATCTTGGGATGGTGTCATGCTACAACACCTAGCCATGAAAAATTAATACAACATTTTTTGTGATTGATATTTATTTCTTGCTATAAATATTTTTTTTAGTTATACTGACCATATTTCCCAAGATATAACATATATTTTTGTTTTTTGGATGGAATATTTTTGTAGAATTAAATTATTTCTATGAAAAATAATATTAGATAGGTCATACATCAACTTGAATATCATGTTGTAACATGTCAAACATTTGATGGAATTTTACAAGATCACAACATGATATTTTAGTGTTTTAAATAAGGAATGTCACATGAATTTTATTGATCTGGATATTTTGTGAAGATCACACCAAAAAGATCATCATCATGCCTCAACTTAGGAGTTGTAAAGATTTTACCACCCAAATAAAGGAGGTTTGTCCATGAATAAGAGAATTCTACGATTTTTTAGAAATTTGAATCCACATAAGAATTTGGGGTAATAGTATTGAATTTGGAAAAATTAATTGAAGTTTAATGGGATTTTGGAATACCCTATTATGGAGTGACATATGGAAAATTTGAAGAAAATATTTTCAGAATCATTCCCCTTGATATTGAGAATCAAGTAAGAAAAATGTTTGAACATCATTTGAAAATATAAAAAAAAATTAGAGAGAATGTTTTCCTAAAAAAATTCATTTAAGATCCATTTTTTAAGAATAATGTAATCCTAATGACAAATCCAATGGTTGTTTGGTGTTTATTAGTGGTAAACAATTCATGTATGTAATCATCATGTAACAAAATATTTATAACTCTCCATTGAAATAGTATATGGATAGTGATAAAGTGGGAGTAATCGATGGATTTATTGTGTGTCATTATTAGTCCTTGTAATCATTTATAGTGAGTAGTGATATCCCAAATTATGTTGGAGCACCATCAGTGTATGCTCATTTGTGTATCCCTTGGTGGTGAACAAAGTTAATTCTTTATGTCATCTGAATTTACATTTCAATATTTTAAATTTCATGTTCTTGATATAGAATGGTTTAATAATGGCATTCATATGTGATAACAAGATTTAGCTGGAGAAGTGAAAAATAGAACACCCTAATTCACCACACTCAACAAAGGTTGTATTTTCGTTTGGGTTTCAAACTAGCAGCATTAGAACCAGAAGGTTCAATATTTATATATATATATTCTCTAAATTTTAAATATGGATAATGTCATAAACATAAAATAATTTCGTCTTTTTGGATAAAACTATGCTTTATGGGAAAAAATAGATATAATATACAATCTCTCTAAGTTGTTGCCTATCCTACCACAATTCATAAAGTAAAAGATTGTGATATTACACTGTTGTTAATAACTAAAGTCGATTATAAATTTCTCAAAACTAATGAAATTTTACAAAAGGAACTATATAGATAATTTCCAAATAAGGTATATATTATGTTGATGAATTTTAATTAGTTAAATAACATTGAGATAAATTATCCAAAATCTATAAAGGTCGCAACAATGTAAAATAAGTAATGTTTTTAGTTATATTGAATATGTTAGATGGATTTAAGGATAAGACCAACTGTGAAAATTGATGTTTTTTTTCCATAACATCAAAATTGTGAGGGATATCAATGCATTTTGAGAAAAAATTAAATATATTAAATTTTTGATGAAAAATAACAGAAGATTAAAATTGTTCAACAATCTAAAGGTTTTGACACTTTTATAAGTGAATCTTGAAGACTATCAATTAGTTATTTTTACTATAATATTTTGGAATATTAAATTTGAGGTAATATATAGAGGAATCAGTTCTATCATCAAAAGTTATTGTATTTAAATCTATAGAGATTTTTTATATACATGATTTTGTAAACAATAAAGATAATGTTAGTGATGAAAAATGTTAGTAGTGGAAAATAGGCTCATGCGTGGAAAGGGCAGGTATCAAGGTAATCCACATCAATATTGATTTATTTATGAAAAAATTGGTCATATCATTATGAGATCTCCAAGGAAGGATGATGGAGAAGATAAATATTAACACACACCAAAATAGTGAAGAAACATTCCAATGAAAGAAACATTAAATCAATAAAAATATTCAATAAAATGTTTCAATATATTCATTTAGTGATAAAATGAGAGGGAAGGATGAGTAATTATTTGGATATGATGGGGTATTATTTATCTCAAATACTAAGGATTTTATGATGGAAACAGTTGAGATGAAAAAGTTTTAACTGACGAATAAGACCAAACTAAAAGAATTGTTTGTTTAAAAGAAAACACAAAGGAATTTTTAGGAGCATGAATTATAGTAGTAGAAAATATATTAATGGAATACTAAAATAGTCATCAGTGTTTGTTTCCCAAGTCAAAGATTAAATTACATGGCTAGAGAAATTATTTCATGAATGTTGAGATACCCAAACTATATATGGAGAGTCAATTAATTTCAAGGTAAAGATAGATGATAAATGAAAGATGATTAATGATATTAATTATTATATTGAAGAGATAATGATAATAATTTTATCTATTAAAGAATAATTTGTAATCTTATGAAATATACTTATAGCTGTATCAAAATCAGTAGGCAAGAAAATGAAGGTCCTATTTAAAAATTTATTTTATAAAAAATTGTTAGAAATTGAAGGGCCACATAATGTTAAAGTATTCAATATGTGTTGGGTGATGATGATAAACCTAATAAATGAAGTTGATAAGGTGCTGGATATGATTTAATATTATTCTACTTTGAGGAATTATTAATTCATAATTTTTTTGATGTTGGATATCCATTATTTTGTTATTACACATAAAATCTTCTATAATATATGGAAGTATCACTTTGATGGTAAAGCTGTTTGAGATTTGAGTAGTGAAGTAAAGGTAACATCCTAGAAATTCCTTTCAATTATTAAAAACTCATATTTTACAACAACTATTTTAAAATGATAAAATAGAAAGACTATTACATTTCATAATAACATTACATATCATGGATTAATATTGAATATAAATTTATTAATAATATCGGGAGATAGAAAAAAAAGGAAAAATTCACACAGTAATGTTAACTACATAGGATTGAATTTTATAAATAAGTTTTCTATAGCTATAAAAACATTTCAAATAAATTGAAGAGATTGGAATATTATAGACATTTTCAAGGGATATGTTGAACCTTCATAAGTCAAGTGATGAATGATGAAGTATGAAAATATGTGAGAACGTTAAGTTAGTGAAGAACACCACAATTTTAATGGTATCATATCTACCCAATAAATGTACAACCATTAATAACCTTACCATTAGGGAATATTCTAATGTTGTAAGGGGTTATGTATCTAGAACATCAAATTATAATATTTTAATTTTATTAATAGAAATTAAATAGGGTTTTCATCATTTCCATTTTCATTATTACTTTATTTAAAAAATACATTTTAATATTATATTAATATGATAAAAAACAAGTTTTTTGTAAGATTTATAATTTCAATTAATAATAAATCATTTTTCATGAAATTATCTTATAAAATTATTTTAATTTAAATATAATTGATAATATAGTTTTATAATGTCATTGTAATTTTATATATGAGATAGAATGTTAATTATGTTTTAAAAACTATTATTTTTTGAAAAATAAATATTTTTATATAAATGATAAAATAAATATATTTAGAAAATTATTTATATTAAAAAAATATTTTTTTGAAATTATCGCATTGAATTTAGATTAGGATGAAATTTTGAGATTTTTCTAAAAATATATTTTTCATTGAATAGTTGTAATATAGTTTTTTTCCTATATGATTTTTTTGTCTTCATAAATATGTAATAATGATGTAAAAATTAATTAAAATTAATAAAGGACAAAAAATATGATATTTTAATAATACATATTTTATGATGATTACTTGGCCTAAAAAGACCAAAGTATAATTATTATATAAAAAATGTGGGGGGATTAAAAGAGTCTAAAATACAAGATCATGTTACAATATTTTTCATCTAAGGGCATAAGATCATCGTGGATGTCTTCGCACAACGTAATGTCTTCATTTAATCCCATCTTATCCAGGCCATCTCCAACATTTTTTCGCTTCACGAAATGCATGCGTGATGAAACAGTTGTGATCATTATGCGAGCGGGTGAAATCCATCAAACGGGTAGTAATTGTCTATGAAATATGAGTTATTCCATTCCAAATCGTTTGCACAATGGTTGTCGAGTCACTTTTGAGTCAGTGTTTTTTTCATTCAAGGTTCTTGGCGAAGGCAACAGCCTGAAATAAACTCAACATCACAGCTTCAAGAAAGGTGTAAATGTCGTAGATACCCAATATTCATCCAAGTATTTGACCAAGGTGATTTTTGTAGATAGCCCCACATCCTGTGGGACCCATATTTCCTTTATAGTCACCATCAATATTGATTTTTACCCATACAAGAAGATGAGTTCTCCAAAAAACATCTAGAGTGCACTGAGGATAACTAAAATTTCTGTCAATCCGAAGATGTTGTAGAATACCAAAGTCATGCACAGTGTTGTAACAATGTCCCTTTTGCATTGA
Source organism: Viscum album (assembly GCA_963277665.1). NCBI lineage: Eukaryota > Viridiplantae > Streptophyta > Magnoliopsida > Santalales > Viscaceae > Viscum > Viscum album. The sequence goes on along the minus strand of OY728163.1, from coordinate 72,241,389 downwards.
AGCAACTTTATGTATAGCAATAATGATCTGCATTCGACCTTCATTTTCATTAGGTGAGCAATTCTTATGAATAATAGCATTATGATCATACCAGATCACTTGATGGATCTCAACAACTGCTGTTAGGAAAAGATTCATAATAAAATTTATTTTTTATAATTGAAATGAATTTTTAACCCAATAAATAACTTTTTAAAGTCTAAAATAGACATTAATGTTTTAGAAACATTATTTTTTGGAAGACTATTTTCTCATGAAAAAAGGTAATTAAAAATATTGAAATTGAGTTATCAAACTCAAATATTTCAAAAACAACCATCTTAATTCCATAATCCATTATCCAAAATTATGGTAATGGAGACGATTTTGTATTTTCCATAACCTCGATTTCAATGTTCTATATAATGAAATTAATAAAAAACCAACCCACATTTTATATAAAATTCCACCCATTCTCCCCCTTTTATCAACTACTAAGAAATTAATAATTAGGTTCCCTTAATTTTATTTCTCTATATAATTTCCGGTGAGTTTTTATGGTTTCAAGTAACAATCCTCAATCTTCAAGAAGCCATCTCACATGGTAATGGATTCTCATCATTTCCTTATTTATCTGTGAAATTCTTTTATAGACAGTATTCTAATTGAAAGGTTATTATATTTTCATTCACATAGTACCATTATATTAATTTAAAAATGTTATTCTTACAATTATATAATTTTATACCCTCTAATTTAATATCTTTCCCTAAACCACAGGGTATACCCTTTATGCTGCAGAAATCATCCCTCGATATTTCATGTCTCCCTTTTTATGATATGACTACCAAAATATTTTTTTATTCAATACCATTCATATATATGTAATTATACATTATTTATTCGTAATTTCCTTGTAAGAAACCCACATTATCATCTCATGGGTATAAAATGATTAAAAGTTACATTCTTTAACCACTGTTGGGGTCAATGAATTTATATAAAACCTATTTTTTCTTCTCCACATGTAATTGATGAAATTAATTACTATGATATATATAGAATATGTGAACTAATAAAAATGAAGTGCGTTCTTTGAAATAAATCCAATTCATTGGGGAAAGAATTAATATCTAGATATTGCGTGTTTTATGATACAATGGTGAATAACATTGGTAACATATTTTATGGATCATTATTATTGTGCCTTGGTTATAATATTATGAATGTCTCATTTTTTATATTATATCCATATTTACAAGTTATTTATTATTATTCAATCATGTATTATCAATTTTAATCACTCATGTACTGATCGTGTAGTGATTCACAATTCATTTCCACCTTTATACCACTTTGTTAAAATGATTTCGAATCATAAATTCCAAATATAATAAAAAATTACAATTAATATTTTATCCAATTATTTTATGTTCATAACAGTAAAAAAGTTCAATTTAACATGTTTGGATTACTTCATTATAGTTGGAGGTTGATTGGTGGGCCTGGATAATGTTGAAGTAAAATGGGCCAAATTATGCAGGAATCCAAGAACATAGGTGGACAGGATCGCACATTGATACTAATTTATGTGTCCAAGGTGGATAATATTTTTTGGTCCAATCAATATATTTTTGTTCTATAAATCTTTTGAAGATACCCAAGCCAAATTATTCCATTAAGGGGCCCAACTAAACTTGTCTGTCGAAGACACCGAATCTGCATGAAGTCAAGAGTTGTTCTCTTTATTTCATCCATCTCTCGACCTTTAGTTTTCCCAATGGTGAAAAAAATTCATTGGAAATATTGGGGATGTGGGAAACAAATTTTTAATTTTCTCTAATGTGAGATGAGACTACATTTCAAATCAAAACCATGGTGCAAGTGGGTTCTTTAAATCTTGGGGCTCAAAACCACCTTCTACTTTTCCTATAAAATTGAACCCTAGAACTCCATTTGTAAATTAGGTAATGATGAAAGGTGATTCTATTAAAAAGTACTTTAGGGGTAATTTCCTCATATGAGCTGTTTTGGAGTCCCCTCAATTCATAGCACCTCAAGGATAAAGGCAAAGTTCCACTCGAGCATTCTCCTCCTCTCAATGAAGAGATAAATGGTGGATAGTCATTTCAATGGAGATACTCACACTTGGGAGGGATTTTTGGAACTTATTATGAAACTGGTCTAGTGTAATTTTTTCATGGAACATTTGGATTAAGTTTTATCTTAACATTTTTCTTCTTTTAATTGTTTTTTGTTTCAATCAAGTGCAACACTTTTTATCTCAACATGAATTGGTTAGATATTTCAAGTGGGAATCATGGGATGATACATTTCAAAAACACAAGAATTATTTTTCACATTAATAGCAATTGGGTTTCATTACGATTTTGTATCCCTTGTTCTATGCTTGAGGTCCAAACCTTAAAAAACGATTTTTTGGGTCAAGGGTTGGTTCTTTGTGCATCGTTTTAAGAGGCGAGAGAGGAATTAAAATCATGACAACCCTCAAAAAAGGAATTAAAATAAACCATGTGAAATTTTTAGAACAATAAACTATAAAAGATATGTAGTGAAATTGAAATGACCTTATTCACTAAAAATTCTAATAACACTACCATCAATTTTCCACTATTATATTATTTAATTAATCCATTTTATTTTTAAAATTTCATGAAAAAATCCCCACCATATTTTAGTGAATATTATTAAAAATGCACACTTTAATCCCCCAAATTTCCTTGATGAATGATTGAGGGTCTTTAATTGACTATAAATCAAGTTTAATAACATAATAAATTTGACATCACATGATAACAAATTTAAATTTTTGGGCTATATCCGATAATAGATTTTGTTTTTAGTGTTTATTGTTTAGGATATCCTTGTGTTTTTATAACTATTTGTTTCCTTCATTCTCCCAAGATTTTTTCTAAATTCATTTTTTAAAAATAATCTTTTTGTAGACCTTCTGCATGATATTATCTTCATCAGAAGAAATACTTCATTTCAAACATGAATTGGATTGGATCTTGCATCATCAACCTCACCAAATAAGTAACCAAATTTTAATAAAATAATTTTATGAAGTTTTAAATCTAATTGATCATAATATGATAGATGCTACTATAACTGGTGCGCTAGTTGAAAAAACCCTATCGTTGTGAGGTCCCTCATTGAGAACATGGCGCAAAACACTCAAAAAGGTGGTTTAAGGTTCAGTGTACCCATTCGGGGAGGCCACAAGGTAAAAATTTAAAAATTTTAGAAGAAGGTGGACATGATGTTTGAAGAGGTATATACCATACTTCGATAGATTTATTTTACAAAGGTAATTCCAATACTCCTCCTCACATCCATTGTGATATCTATTCTTTTGACAACCATTATTCTAACTAATTCCATAAACAGAGAGAACCTTCTTTGAGTTTTGAGGCAAGTTTTCCAGGACGCCCCTATAACTAACCCATTAGTTCAGAACTATATTGTTCATCCAACCCTAGGAGTAAATAAAACCAATCCTATTGGTAATGGGGTATTAAAACCAACCTGAACAACTATGGAACCTATCGAGGAAAAGTAGTCATCCACCACCACCACCCAAAAATCCTCAACCACCAAAAATCCCTTTCAAACCACCCCCTCTAAAACAACATACTAGCCCAGAATAGATGATTTAAAAAATGTATGAAAATAATATCCTATTCCAAAAAACCATTGATCCATCCATACAAGGCCTAAAAACCCATTTAAACCAACTTTGTCACTCGATGGAGGAATCTAAAATAATGGGTCTGTTAAACTACCCTCTTAACAACATTTCAACCATAAGGATAAGTGAAATGTCAGGGTCACGCCATTAATATTGTAACAGAACATAAAATTTAAATGATACCTTTCTTAGTTTCATCCCATCATTAGTAATCCAGCATCCCAACCATTGAAAATCATCAAATAGAAAAAAAAATTCCTAAAAAAATACTACCAATGAAAATAGTGTGTTTGTTTATGAGTATCTAATACCAACCATTCATCTTCTATTTCCCAAAAATTCCTCCCAAAAAATGAAACAAAAAAAATCTAAACATAATAAATAAATATTTGGAACTTTTAAAAAATTATAGGATAATATTCTGTTGATTGATATAGTGATTAAAATTCCATGATACACCAAGTTTCAAAATAAGATATATACACACCGAAAAAGAATTCATGGGGAGAAAAGGGTTATTTTTGAGAGGAACATCTTATCATTTACAGACCCTTCACTTCAGACTAAATTCGATGATCCTGTAACATTCTCGATTCCTTACACCATAGGGGATTATTTATTTTCCAATGATATGCTTTATTTGGGTGTCACTAAAAATGTGACGCCTCACTCTATTTTCTCCTCATTACAGGTTAGGGATCTGAAGCCCACTAGAAGTATTGTTCAACTAGAAAACCATAGTATTACCCACCCTACCGATGTGTTTGTAGTTGTTCTTGTGATGGTGAAAACTAAAATTTTTTCTACAGACTTTTATGCACTTAAAATGGAAGATGATTTTATCAATGGTAATGCCCCAATTATATTGGGGATAAAATTATTGAAAACATCCAAAACCATAATTGAAGTCCATAGTGGTATATTATCTATATATTTTGGTGGAGAAATTTTCTACTTCAACATGCTTGATTACCTGAGGCACCCCTGAAACGAACAATACCCCCCTTTTAGTTAATTCAATTGATATACTCCCTTCCCCTAAAAAACATCATCTATTTCCTCATACCACCTTTTGTTATTTTCATCCATGATAAAACTATATGTAATTAATCATGCATTAAATATTGTAGTGGTCTAGAAAAAATCTCATTCATGTTCTTTAATTGATTATTTCTTGAGCATTGAGGATCCCATGACCGTCAATGATACAGATAAACTTGTAAAATATTATAACTCATCTAAGGATGTTACCATTGAGTAGTTAGATGAGATCAATGACCTTTCACATCAACATTCACTCTCATTAATCCAAAATCCCTTTGAATTGGAACATAAACTACTACCTCAAAATTTGAAATATTCATATACTTATAATGGAAACGAGATTCCTATCATAATTCCACGTTCACTCTCTATAGATGATGAATTGGTTCTGATTGACCTTTTGAGGGAGTATAAACAAGAATTGGGATTGAAACATGCATACATTCATGGTATTAGCCCATTATTTTTCATGCATCGTATAATATTAAATAATGATGTTAAACTGGTGAGTCAAGAACAACGTTGAACGAACACAAACCTCTTAAATGTTGTTAAAAAGGAGGTAACCAAATTATTGGTAGTTGGAATCATTTACCACATCTTTGATATCCAATGGGTTAGTCTAGGGTAGGTAGTTCCCAGAAAAATTGTTCTTACTATAATTAAAAATGAAAATAATTAATTGGTTTCAACCTTTGTGAAAAATAGCTAGTGTGGATATATAGAATATCATTGACTAAAAAAACACACTAGGAAAGAAAATTTCCCATTTTGATTCATTGACCAGATGCAAAAGTGGCTAGTGGGGATATCCCACGACTCTTTCTTTAATAAGGATTATAGAAACATTTAGGTACTTATTTCCTCTAAGGATTAAGAAAATAAAACCTTCACTTTCACCTTAGGGACATTTTCATATAAGATGATGCCATTTGGTCTATGCAATGCTCCAGGTACTTTGAAATGATGCGTGGTCATTTTTTAATCAGATTACTGGATAATTTCATGGAAGTATTCATGGAAGTTTTTACAATTTATGGTTATTATGTTGACCAGATTTTGAGTAGTATTTGTTGTATTCCATTTCAATTTATTGAAAAATATTATATTAAATTATGAGTGATGTCATTTCATGGGGATACAAGGTATTGAAATTGGAAAGGCCTTTTATGGGGATGTTATTCAAGTAGATAAAACAAAAGTAATTGTCTTTTCTTCCATTCCATTCCATAAAAGTGTGCGGGACGTGCGTTATTTATTAGGTTATGCTATATTTTACCATTTTTCGTTCGTGACCATAGTAATATTACAATCCCCTTATATTGCTTAGTCCAAAAAGAAAGTGATTTATTTTTATAAAGAATGTGGAAAAGCGTTTAATAAATTGAAATTGATTCTCACATAACCCTCGGTAATCAAACCATCTTGGTGGGATTTATTATTTGATCTCATGTGTGATGCGTCTAACTATGTAGTTGGTGTAGTCCTATCATAAAGGGTGGATCAAAATCCTCATGTCAAAGTATAGGACTCATGAACACTATAACCTTACCAAGAAAACTACACCGTAACTGAAGAATAATTTCTTTCCAATTTTCCTTAGATAAATTCAGATTCTACCGTTTAGGGTACCAGCTGACTTTATTCTCACACCATTCAACCCTCTGGTATCATCTTAAGAAATCAGAATTAAAACCACGTCTTGTTCATTGAATTATCCACTTTCTATAAATTAATCTAGAAATTATGGATAAAAAAGATAAAAGAATTTTTTGTATATCCATATTAGTAGGATCCAACCACCCTCATACATTGACTAATCCCCCTGTATTCCCAAAAATGACATGTTTCCCAATAAGAAATTGTATTTAGTGAATGATGTTATTGTTGGATTTGGTGGTCTATAACCAACTACTTTGTACTTTATTCATTAATAAAAGCCTTATCACATTTTTATTATTCTTCTGTGTGAAAATACATGTGATAATGTCCTAAAAATAGCTGTTGCATTAAAGGGACATAGCAGATCCCTACTATGATGAGAACCTAGAAGTGCCATAACATTGTTCGTGAATATATGTTCTATAGCAGGATGATATTATTTTAGGGACACAAATAATACAAGTTATTATGGGTGAGGACTCATAAAACATTGAGGCCCCTTCTCATGGTGTGTGCACTTAGAAATATCCAGAAGGATATAATGAGAATGAGACCTCCCAGTAAGAAATCCACATTTCACAGTGTCATTGGATGTTCCTATCTGCATACGTTTGTATTGGTCCTTAGACTTTAATATTATTATTAATGGATATTACAACTCGTTCACTTAGATGTATTGAAGAAAACTATGACGACACACTATTTTCAGCGATGTAGGATACGTTTGGTGCGTCACGAGTAATACTACATTAATAGATAATGCGAGAAAGGATTTGTCCCTTCTGTTCCATGACTGAAGTAGATATCTCAGTCCCTTTTATGGAATTGATAAAGCCAAAATAATTCCATGGCCATGGTAAGGTATGGGCGAGTTCAATTCTAGGAATTCAATGAAATAATAATCGAGCACATGGGTTGATGGCACTGGCATGCAACCTGCTTTATTAGAGATATCGAGACAAAGGGAATATATTACATTGTAAGCATTCGTTGGAGGTGACACGTCATTGCGGTGTTAACTTCGTTCTCAATGGGTTCCTTGGCGTGTTGCTAGACGCTAACCTTCGACTTTCGGTAGGCTCTGCCTAATTTCATTGAGAAAGAGGCCTAGAGGGTCACACACTAAGTGTGTCCATGTATCTCAGTTAAATATTGATTTAACATGTTAAATAAATATTATTCCGGACTGTGGTTTAATAATTATTTAATGATTCCTGATCTCATTTATTTCGACACTAGTTATTCAAGAGAATATATTTTGTGTGAAATAATATATATTTATTAGCGAGTAATGAAATTAAATTTATTTAAGAAATAAATAGCCATTAATCAAGGTCTAATAAATGTGGGGGAGAAAATTAAAAATAAAATTACACACTGTTTATATTAAATATACACGTCGTGAAATTTTATGGAACACAAGTACACATTGTGTATTAATTATTACATGCCGTGTAGTTTTCCAGTCGGGATTGTGAGGATATAGTATTATTTTATTAAATGATATTAATTATAATCAGTGTGGGAGTATGTCAAGGAATTAATAATTCGACATGGGGTTTCAATAAGAGTTAATGAAATAAATAAAATGTGTAACATGTTTATTTATTGTCATAACTCTATTAACTTCAAACCCGATTATAAATATCCTAACAACCCAAACACTTTTCTTGATCCATTGTTCTGCACAACGGATTTGGAAATACTCTCAAGCTAAGAGAGAATTCCCTTTCCACCAAGAACACCATCATGTTACGAGAGTGAGATCCTCCACCGGATCAAGGAGGTCGAAGGCGGACATCGCAAGCGAAGGTTCTTCCGTGCATTCCCCCAGAGATCCCTTCAGCGACATCCATAGATACGTGGAGAACGTGTGGATCACCACTAGAGGAATCCTATACTTGGATTCTATGTCACAACAATAGATCACAGGATCATGACCGGAGACATCGACAAAGAAATAATTCCACCAAGGTAAATCTTGTGAATTAATTAAATTAATTATAACCAACAAATGATGATCCCATCACAACGGTTCTGGGACTCTTCTTTTCTTTTTCGTTCTTCGTTCCATTCTAATGATCTGGCATTATATATATTGATAGATCGTGGATTGAACGTTGTTTAACGCTAAAATTAATGATGGGCAAACCCACCAACGTGCTTCCGCTGTGCCCAGAACCTACAAGTGGTGTCATAGGTGTCATATCATTGATTATAATTATTTAGTTTTAAATTGGTGATTTACACATTTAATAATTAAGTTATTTAATTTCATGTTTAATCATTATGGAAATATAAATGTCAATATCTGTTCCTCCTCCCCCGTTTCTCATTCACCTCACAGAAACGAATTTTTCTTTTAATATTGATTAAAATAAAATAGAAGAACTCATCCGGTGGAGCCAAATGTTTCTGGTCATACAACACCAGAATAAACGGTGTGTATTCGGAAGTACACGTCGTGTATTCTAGGTTCAACGCATTGACTGATCTGCCAAATCAGGCCACGTATTGGATTCTTTCTACGAATTTAAGACACTGTGTGTTGACTAGAAACAGGTGGCACACGGTTTCCAGATTACACGCCGTGTGGTCCAATGAACACGGCGTGTAGTCCCTTCGGGTTAGGGTTGGGTCGTGTACCCCATGGCTTGCCTGGCTAGACATCATGTAACCCGGAAATGACACGGCGTGTGTCCCACAGAACATGTCGTGTACTCCAAAAATTTCTGATGTACATTAACACACCATGTCCCTCAGCATGTACTTCAGATGGACAATGAAGAAAAGTACACATCGTGTAGTTGGAACTACACGATGGGTACTCACCCAAATTATGCAGATTTATTAATATTTATTATTATATTATACAAACCCTTGAGACGTGTACCATGGTGAATGAGTAATTCTGAGGCACAATACATGATAGGTGTTTTATATATATTTATTTAATGTAACATCTGCGTAATGATCGGGAATTCACCGGGTTGCCTCCAAGGTACAAGTTACGTACAAGAATAATTTTAAATGAATTTATTTGTATGAAATTATGATGGATGAGAATCTCAATAAAGTTCAGAAAGGGGTTTAAGATAAAATTATTTATTAATTAATGATAATTAATTATTTCGAGGGTGATTTATCTTAATCAAGAACCATTAAATAATTGAATGCTAGTTTTATTTATGTGTAAATATCATTGCATGTATGGATTATCATGAGAAATACTGAGACCTTTGTATGTGAATGGTTTCTTTTAATTTATTTATTTAAATTAAATTTTTTGGCGAGTGAGCCATCTCTTCATTAATATGTAGGGTCTGCGTGCCCAATGATTATTTTATGTAAAAACCCCTTTTACCCCTCACTTGCGTGTGAGATAAATGCATATGAAATCGATGGAGATCCCAAGCTAGTGGAGGCGGCTCAAGATAGGAGCCAAGGTGAAACCAATCCAAGGAGATACAAAGGTGGACAGTAGGAAAGCTGTAAACATGAACCTGAAAGTTTAAATGTGTTTCCCCCCTAGGTATTGGGTAAGTATATCAACCACTAGATAAACTAACCAGTAGAAAAATCTCATCATCATTTCATTTATTTTATTTCTGTCAGTTACATGGTTTATTTATTTTCGGTGTGTTTACATGATCACACAATTAATTAATTAAATGAGAATGCAAGATAGAACTAAAATAAAACCGGCTTATACATTAATATTATCATAGACATGGTTAATCACTTATGTATATCCCACATAATATTAACAAGCATGTAATCAAAGATAATAAAATGGAAATTTGCGTATAAAGATAAAATCCCTCAAATGAAATATTAAGTCGATATAGCCTTCTATAATCTTGGTTAGAATTGAACCATAGATCAAAGTTATTGACCAACCCTAGTTGGGGTGCTTTCAATTTTCACGTAATTATAATTAAGGGTTTTGGGTTGACTTGACTTGGTTCGCATCAAGGGTTGACTGCCATAGCAGGACTTGGTGTAACCGAGAGGCAAAGTTGAGGAAATCCAAAATAAAAGGAATTCAGAATTGGGGAGTCCACTCAGAGGATCAAGGAGATACGAGTTAATGCAGTTGGAATTTGTAATGCCTACCTAAAACCCTTCAAGTTTCTTGACCAACCCTAGTTGGGGTAATGCGAAGGGCAATATGGATCGTTTCCACTAGAATATTTAGGCAATAGAATATTCCAAAATCAATGGTGAGGGCTATTTGATTCCGATAAAATAGTGGGAGACTAATAAGTATTAATTTATTTATTTGTCTTAGTTTTGTAATAAAGTACTAGACCTTTGCTCATCTTAATTTGTAGAAATGATAAGAAAATGACTTCAAACATATCATTGTGAACCATACTCGAGAAGGAAAGCCTTCTCACCGGCACCAATTTCCCAGAGTGGAAGAGGCTTTTATACATCATCCTTCACCACGAAAAGGAAATTGTATGTGCGGGAAGAGCCTATTATAGTTGCGTCTGGGAAAGAGTCCAATGATGAGGAATTATCTCTCTATACGAAACACATGTATTATGCCCCAGATGTACAATGTTTCATGCTATCATCCATGTCCAATAATCTCTTGAAGCAACATGAAAACATGGACATGTATAGCATGATGTCTCACCTTAAGGTTCTCTACCAAGAGAAGGCGAGACATGAGAGGTATGATATCTCCAAAACTTTTTTTAAAACTAAGCTTGGAGAGTCTATGCTAGCCGAGCCACATGTAGTCAATCTTATTGGCTACATTGAACTCCTGGACATCTTAGGGATTAAATTTCCGGACGAGTTCCATACATATATCATCCTATCATCACTTCCCAAGACCTTCTCTAGATTCATTGTCAATTATAACATGAGCGGCAATGAGAAGAGTCTATCGGATCCTGTGACGTTGATTCGTCGGGTAGACAAGGACATGGGGTGTGACAAACCCACAGTCCTTATGGTGAACAACAAAATGAAGGACAATGCAAAGGGGCCAAACCCTTATAAACAGTCTGAATCCCCCAAGAACCATCCCTCCAAGAAGGGGAAGATCCATAGGCAAGGCAAGGAATGGGAGGCGGTCTGTTTTGCTTGTGGCAAGAAGGGCCACTGGAAGAGGAACTACACCCAGAAGCATGGGGATGCTAAAGGTGCATTCGTTATCGAGTGTAATCTTTCCATTTCTACACATTGGGTATTATATACAGCTTGTGGGGCTCACATCTTCATTCAAATGCTAGAACCATATAGATTTAGAATGATTTCTAGAGGAGAGGTGGATCTTCGAGCTTCCAATGGCACAATGCTGGCTGTGTTTGCTGTTGGCGACTACCACCTCTCATTACCGATATGCATGATTTTGGTTTTATATAACTGTTATTATGTGCCTAGTGTTTCCAAGAACATAATTTAAATATATTTTGTGGATATAGATGGATTTATTTTCATGTTTGGGAATAAGGGTTGTCTCTTTTATAAGAACAACGTATGTTATGGTATGGCACATTTAAATAATGGTTTCTGTGTATTAAATAACAAAAACCAAGTGTTGGAAATCGATAACGAAAAAACTCACATGACTCAAACATCACCCAGTTGTGGCATCGCCGTCTCGGTCATGTAAACGAGAAGCGCTTGATAAAGCTTTGCCAAGATGGCTATTTAGACTCTACTGAGCTGAAACCACTTGATAGATGTCACACTTGATTACAAGGTAAAATTACCAAGCCTCCTTTCGATGGACAAGGTGAAAGGGCCACAGAGCTTCTAGGATTGGTACACACTGATGTATGTGGACCATTTGTAGTAGAGGCTAGAGGTGGATATTCTAACATCATTACTTTTACTGGTGATTTGAGTAGATACTGATCTGTCTACATGATGAAGTATAAGTCAGAATCCTTAGATAAATTTAAGGAATTCAAGAATGAATTAGAGAATCATCTTGGTAAGAAGATAAAGAAACTTCGATTGGATAGAGGTGGAGAATATCTGAACCGAGAGTTCATCGATCTTCTATGGGAGTCTGGGATTCTATCTCAGCTCACGCCTCCTTATACACCATAGTGGAAGAGTGTTATTGAAAGGAGGATCCACACCTTGTTGGACATGGTGAGGTCGATGATGAGTCATGCGGATCTCCCATTATCCTTTCGGGGATATGCATTACAAACTACAACATACACATTAAACCGAGTACCAACTAAGGTGGAAAATGGAATTCCCTCCATGTTATGGAATGGAAAGAAACCCATTTTGTCGCATACACGTGTATGGGGATGCAAGGAATTTGTTAAGGCCTTCTCAGGCAATAAACTAGCACCTCTGGGCAGGAAGTGTATCTTTATAGGATATCCTAAGGAAACTAAAAGATATTACCAATATAACCCTCGGGACAAGAAAGTGATTGTCGCCAGACAAGCCGTCTTTCTTGAGATGGAGCACATCCTCAAAAAGGATAGTGGGAGCAACATTGACTTTGATGAAGTTGAGGCTCAAGATACACACGAGTTGGTATAAGAACAAGTTCCACAGGTACTCATGGAAGAGGTTCCAGAAACACTAGTACTGCGTAGGAGCTCAAGAGAGGTAAGGGAACTTGAGAGATTTGGTTTCCTAGTCACCGAGGATGATGAATCATTATTGTTGGAAACTGATGAACCTATCTCCTACATGGGAGCAGTAGAAAGCTCAGAAGATGCAAGATGGCTAGAAGCTATGAATTTTAAGATGGATTCCATGTATCATAACTAAGTCTGGGTTCTGGTCGATGAGCCAGTTAATGTAAAGAATGTTGGATGCAAATGGGTATTCAAGAGAAAACTGTACATGGAAGGTCAAGTTAGAACCTATAAAGCAAGGATAGTGGCTAAAGGATTTAGACAGCGTCAAGTAATTGAATATGATGAAACCTTCTCGCCAGTTTCCATGTTTAAATCAATAAGAATCATACTTTCCATAGCAACATACCATGACTACGAGATTTTGAAAATGGATGTCAAAATAGAATTCCTTAATGGGAACCTTCAGGAATATTTCTATACGACACAACCAGAAGGGTTTGTGACACCAGGTGAAGCCCAACAGTTTTGCAAGTTGCAAAAATCCATTTAAGGATTGAAGTAAGCATCCATGTCATGGAACATTCGATTTGATAAAGCTATAACAGAATTTGGTTTCATTAATAATGAATGTGAGCCATGTTTTTATAAGCGGTTTAATGGGAATGTGATCGTTATCCAAGTAGGATATGTGGACGACATATTACTTATTGGAAATGATGTACCAGTCGTACAGTTAGTTAAGGAATAGTTGAAAAAGTGTTTCTCCATGAAGGACATAGGAGAAGCATCCTACATTCTAGGGATCAAGATCATTCGTGATAGATCCAAGAGGCTTCTTGGACTAAGTTAGGGTACATAAATTAACCAGATACTAAAGAGATTTAGTATGGAACAATCCAAGAGGGGATTGGTTCTTGTGTCACATGGCCTACATATTTCTAAGAAAATGTTTCCTCAGACAAAACAAGATAAAGATAGAATTAGTAAGATCCCATACGCTTCAACTATAGGATCCATCATGTATGACAAATTATGTACCAGGCTGGATGTTGCCTATGCACTGAGCATGGTAGGAAGATATCAAGAAGATCCAGGAGAAAAAAATTGGACTTATTTTAAGACTATCCTTAAGTATGTAACAATAACTAAGGATATGTTCCTGGTGTGTGGAGGAGATGAGAAGCTTTTAATCAGAGGGTATGCTGATGCTGGTTTTTAGACAGATCAGAACGATTTGAAGTCGCAATCTGGATATGTTTTCTGTATCAATGGAGGAGCTGTGAGCTGGAAGAGTTCAAAGAATCCAGTTGTCACCGATTCTACAGTGGAGTCCAAATTTATAGTGGCTTTTGATGCATCCAAGGAAGCCATCTGGATTCGGAAATGTTTTCAGGAGCTTGATGTGGTGCCTAGTAGTAAAGATCTCATTACATTGTATTATGATAATACTGCAGCGGTGGCTCTTGCAAAAGAACTAAGGTCACATCAACGGATAAAGCACATACTTCAGAAGTATCTCCTCTTGAGGGATTTATATCAGAGGGGTGAAGTTACTGTGATGAGAGTGTCCACGGAAGAGTATGTGGGGGACCCCATGACTAAATACCTATCTCAACAGAAGCATAAATATCATGTGAGAGCTAACGGGTTAAAGGTTGTTAGCAGTTGGCTCTAGTCCAAGTGGGAGTCTGTTGGATTTGGTGGTATAGAACCAAAAACTTTGTACTTTATTCATTAATAAAAGCCTTATCACATCTTGATTGTTCTTTTGCATGACAATGAATGTGATAATGTCCTAAGGACAACTGTTTCATTAATGGGTCATAATGGATCCTGGCTATGATGAGAACCCAGAAGTGCCATAACATTATTATTGAATATATATTCTAAGGCCGGATGATATTATTTGAGGGACACAAATAATACAAGTCATTAAGGGTGAGGACTCATAAATCATTGAGGCACCTTCTCATGGTGTGCACCCTTGTTAATATCTCGGAGGATATTATGAGAACGAGACCCACCATTAGGAAATCCAAATTTCATAGTGTCATTGGATGTTTCGATCTGCGAATGTGTGTATTTGTCCTTAAAGATTACGATTATTATTAATGGGTATTACAACCCACACACATAGTTGTATTGATGGAAACTGTGATGACAAACTGTTCGCAGTGAGGTAGGATACGTTAGGTGCGTCATGAGTAATACTGCATTAATAGATAATGCGATAAATGATTTGTCCCTTCTCTTCCATAACAGAATTAGATATCTTAGGCCCATTGATGTAACTGATATAGCCTAAATAAATCAATGGCAATGGTATGGTATGAGCGAGTTCAACATCGGGAAGTCAAATAAAGAATAATTGAGAACATGGTTTGATGGCACTAGTATGAAACCCGCTTGATTAGAGGTGTCGACACAATGGGATTATATTACACAGTAAACATTCGTAGGAGGTGACACGTCATTACGACATTAACTTCTTTCTCTATGGGTGCCTTGGCGTGTTGCTAGATGCTAACCTTGGACTTTAGGCAGGGTCTGCCTAATTCCACTGAGAAAGAGGCCTAGATGGTCACACAATAAGTGTGTCCATGTATCTTAGTTAAATATTGATTTATGAAGTTAAATAAATATTATTCCTCTCTGTGGTTTAATAATCATTTAAGGATGCATGGTCGCATTTATTTCGACACTATTTATTCGAGAGAATATATTGTGGGGGAAATAATATATATTTATTAGTGAGTAATGCAGTTACATTTATTTGAGAAATAAATAGCCATTACTCAAGGTCTAATAAATGTGGTGGAGAAAAATGGATAATAAAAGTACAAAACATGTATATTAAATATACACGTCCTGTATTTTTATAGAAAACAAGTACAGGCCGTGTATTAATTATTACCCGTCGTGTATTTTTCTAGTCGGGATTTTGAGGATATAATATTGTTTTATTAAATTTTATTAATTATAATCATAGTGGGTGCATGTCATATGACAACCATGATTTTTATTACAACTTAAACATGCTTTATTACATAAAACTTCACTTGATCCAACAAAGAAGATTGAGAGGTTTAGTGTCTTTGGGGATTAGGATCATTACATAAAAACTTTAAACTTGAAAAACAACATCTTTATTGAAAACTTCCTTTACATGACCACTACATTCCTTCGTACTTAGCATTGCATGGGATAACCTGAGGACATGCATAAGAAAAGGGTGAGCTATAAAGCCCAGTAAGGTAGTAAACAATGAATAACATGAGGAGTGAAATACATGTTAGGCAATAGGCATATCAATAGAGAATAATAGAAACATGAACATAATGGCATGATAAAGCATGATAATCATAACATGGAAATGTGGCAACAACACTTAACATTGAATTAGCATGAGCCAAGGCTCATTGCACATGGAGCATGAGTAAACCCTCATTGCACTTGAAGCATGAGTAAACCCTCGTTGCACTTGAATTAGCATGAGTCAACACTTATTGCACATGACATATCATGATACTATACTTTACCTAATGCATTGTAGCGCTATAAAGGGCGCACCCTTCTTAAACATTTCATTTCATGCATAAGTGTGCCACATGGATCATA
Source organism: Viscum album (assembly GCA_963277665.1). NCBI lineage: Eukaryota > Viridiplantae > Streptophyta > Magnoliopsida > Santalales > Viscaceae > Viscum > Viscum album. The sequence goes on along the minus strand of OY728163.1, from coordinate 72,224,802 downwards.
AAACATGGATTCATAAAACATAATAATTTCTTCCACGATAAAGGAAAGTGGAATTCACACATGAAGCTTTATAATCAATATGTAAATGTGCATAAGGGTGAATACCCTTGATGGAGAAATGGGCATGGTATTCACTACACAAAGACATTGGCTTAGAAAATCGGTGTGATTTCGGCAGCGTAACGGCGTGACATAAGAATTCATAAAAAAGGTTGATGAGAGAGAAAGGGGTTCCTCATCATATTTACATGTAATTGACAGTAAGGAGATCATATATATAAATGTCCCAACAATAGAAATGGAATTTAGATTCATGATACAAAAGTATTTCTTGAATGTAAAAGAAGAGAGAGAAGTTCCTTTCGCAATTTCGGCATAGTAACGGGTGTACATGGGAGGCATTTAATGAGAGAGAAAGGGTTCCCCCATAATTCAAACAATAAGAGGGCAGTATGGGGGAGTTGCGAAACAATACCCCAACATTCATAATTGAAATAAAAAGGGAAATACAACTTAAAGAAAATTGACATAAAATGAGAAAGGAAGAAAACCCCTTACTTGGAAGTGTGCTTCCAAAGGCTAGAGAGAGGCTTGTGAGAGGCTTCTTGGGAGCTTGGGGCACCTTGAGAGGATTCTAGAGTGAGTAGGGCAGAGGTTGGACGAACTTCAAGGGCTTTGAGTGAGGAGGAAGTGGGAGCTTGGGTGGGTTTATATAGGAAAGGTGAGAGAATTCATTATTATTTAGGTTTGGGACCCCTTATATTAAAATAATCCAAACCACAATCCATCCCATGGTATTTTCCCATGGTTTCTGGAAAAGGAAAGAGGAAAACAATATTTTAAAAGTCCAAGGTCCGAACTTATTAAAAAATTAGGGTTGCTTATGTGGAGGTGAGTCACACTCCCATGGAAATTAATTTAAAAAGGCAAAGTGTGGAATAAGTCTTGAGGGCTCCATTAATGCTTTAAAAAGTGAGTCAAACAAACCCAAAACCTCATTATTTTAATGATAAAACATATATTGGCCGAACATAAGGATTATGGTATTTTTTTACATCACCATTGGGTCATTATGATGTCATAAAACACATTATATATTTAAATGGTATTTAATTTTTACCCAAAAATTTGACTGTCTCAGAAAATTATGACAAATTCACTGTTGGATAATTTCGACGTCCTGATTCCAAAAATAATATTTATTTTATCTAAATAATTTTCTAAATATGTGAATTTTCATTTTTAAAATAAAAATCGACATTTATAAAAATATTCACGGGTTTTGACAGAAATAGATTTCAAACCTTAATAAAAATTTTAATTGCATTCATAAAATTATAAGATCATTTATACTTAATAAAAAATTAATTTAAAATTAATAATAACATTTTAGTAAAATATTATTTAATTCAAAAAAATTCTTTAATTTAATAAAATATAATTATTAATTAAATAATAACTAAAAACACCATTTGTACATTAAAAACTAATTACAATGTATCAAAAATGACTAGAAATTATATTCATTATTATATACAAAAATAATATACATGAACATGATGCTACTTATTTGTTACATAATCCCTTGAAATAGCCGCATAAGACCTAAGGGTAAGGTGTGTGATGGTGACAGACTCTTGGGGTTGCTCGGATAACATCGCTCGAGTGGTAATCTCTATCAACTTCCATTTTTCCCGTAGACGATCACGTTCGAGCTTGACTTGATGAAGCTCATCTTGGGCTTGGTCAAGGGCAAATCCCAAAGACGCCACCTCTTTTCCGAGCTCCGACAAATGGGCTTCGTAAGGGGAAATTCTACTGGATGAGGCCATCGCTTCCTTTGTCTGAGTAGAAAATTGGTTCGTTAAAGACTTATATTTAAACTACCCAGATGATCACTGTTCAACGGCTATAAAAGTAACGGTCACAAATCTTAAAGTAAAACTAAAAAAGTTCATATCTTATAAAAACATTTTTCATAAAGAAACATTTAACTAGATCAAGAGGGATTTTCCATTAATGAAATTTTGGGTCGTTACAACATTCCCCCCTTAAGAAATTTCACCCTCGAAATTTTCCTTTTCCCACACTAAAACAAATGTGGGTAACTTAGCTTCATCATATCCTCCGACTCCCATGTTGCTTCTTCAAACTTGTGGTTTCTCCACAACACATTGACGAGGGGCATTGTCTTATTTCATAGAACTTTTTCTCTACGATCTAAGATCTTCACTGGTTGCTCCTCATAAGAAAGATAGTCTTCTAATTGTACCACCTCGGAAGAGAGTACATGTGAAGTGTCTGGTATGTACTTCCTTAAGAGGGATACATGGAATACATCATGCACCTTGGCCATAGTAGGTGGAAGTGCTAGTCGAAAGGCCACAGCCCCAACACGATCAATAATCTCGAAGGGGCCGATGTACCTTGGACTTAACTTCCCTTTCTTTCCAAACCTCATGACCTTCTTCCATGGAGATATGTGTAAAAACACCATGTCTCCGACTTTATATTCAAGGTCTCATCGACGATTATCTGCATAACTCTTCTGTCGACTCTGGGCTGACTTGATATGTTGCTGAATGGTTTATACCTTCTCCACCATTTCTTCGACCATTTCTGGTCCAAGCAGCTTACGTTCACCGACCTCATCCCAACATGTCGGTGTTCTACTCCTTTTCCCATACAGGGCTTCATATGGTGCCATTTGGATGCTCGAGTGGAAACTATTATTATAAGAGAACTCAACTAGAGGAAGATGTTGATCCCATCCTCTTTTAAAGTCTATTGAGGACGCTCTCAACATATCCTCAAGTGTTTGGATAGTCCGCTCGGATTGGCCATCAGTTTGAGGATGATAGGCCGTACTGAAGTTCAGTTCAGTATTCAGAGCATGTTGAAGACTCTTCCAAAACATAGAGGTAAATCTTGGATCTCGGTCAGACACAATAGATAGTGGTACTCCATGCAACCGTACCACTTCCCTGATATATATCCGTGCCAGTTGATCCAAAGAGAAATCCTCTCGAATAGCAATGAAGAGTGCAGTCTTTGTAAGACGATCCACAACAACCCAGATTGCATTGTTGCCTTTGGATGTCCTTGTAAGTCCAGTGACGAAGTCCATGGTGATGTTCTCCCATTTCCATTCTGGTATGGGCAATGGTTGCATCATCCCCTTAGACTTCTGCCTCTCTGCCTTCACTTTCTGACACACCAGGCACGTTGATGTATATTCAGCGATCTCCTTCTTCATATTATCCCACCAAAAGTTTTCTCGTTTATCTCGATACAACTTTGTGCTCCCTGGGTGAATAGAGAAATTTGAACTATGTGCATAATCCAAAAGTTCCTTCTTCAGCTCCGAACTTGATGGAACACATAGTCTTTTCCCAAACTGCACAATTCCTTCTTCATTAACATTAAACTCTGAGGATTTTCCCTTTTTGATAGCTTCCACTTTTTCTTGGATTCCTGCATCATCCTTTTGAGCATCCGTTAACCTTTCCAAAAGAGATGGTTGAGCAATCATTTCTGAAAGGATTGATGATGTTCCCTTCTTTATGATTCCCACGTCCATCTTCATCAAGTCTAAGAAGATTGGATCCTTCTCAATTCTCATCATTGATAGAATTGCTGGATCCTTTCTACTTAGGGCATCCGCCACCTTGTTCGCCTTCCCAGGGTGGTAATGTATTGAACAGTCATAATCCTTGATGAGATCTATCCATCTTCTCTGGCGCATATTAAGCTCTTTCTGTGTGAATATATATTTAAGACTCTTGTGGTCAGTATATATCTCACATTTCTCTCCATAGAGATAATGCCGCCAGATTTTCACGGCAAAGATCACCGCCGCCAACTCCAGATCATGCGTTGGATAGTTTCGCTCATGGATTTTCAACTTCCTTGAGGCATAGGATATCACTTTATCATTCTGCATCAGCACACATCCTAATCCCTTCTTCGAAGCATCACTGAATACCACAAAAAGCTCCCCACATGTGGGTAAAGTGAGCACGGGTGCAGTGATAAGCCTCCTTTTCAACTCCTTGAAGCTTTCATCGCATTCATCACTCCAAGAAAACTTTACTCCCTTTCGAGTTAGCTTGGTAAGAGGGTTGGACAATCGTGAGAAATTTCTCACAAATCGTCGATAATATCCAGCTAACTCCAAGAAGCTACGGATATCAGTTACCGATGTTGGCCACATCCATCCCTCAATTGCATCTGTTTTGGAGGGGTCCACAGATATCCCATTGCTTGTGATGATATGACCCAAGAATGAGACTTCCTTCAACCAAAACTCACACTTGCTGTACTTTTCATAGAGCTTCTCCTTGCGCAAAGTCTCTAGTACAGTTTTTAAATGCTCCTCATGGTCCTCCTTGGTTTTGGAGTATATTAGAATATCATCTATAAAGACTACCACAAATTTGTCTAGGTAATCTCTAAAGACTATATTCATAAAGTCCATGAATATTGCTGGAGCATTGGTGAGTCCGAAAGGCATTACTATGAATTCATAGTGCCCGTACCTTGTACGAAAAGCAGTCTTGGGGATATCTTCCTCCTTCACCCTTACTTGATAATATCCCGACTGCAAGTCGACCTTGGAGAAGTATTGTGCTCCACGCAGCTGATCAAAAAAGTCATCTATTCTTGGGAGAGGATACTTGTTCTTTATCATGATTTTGTTAAGTTCATGATAATCGATGCAAAGTCGCATTGACCCATCCTTCTTCTTGACGAAGAGGACTGGTGCACCCCATGGTGATGCACTTGGGCATATAAACCCTTTATCCAGATTCTCCTGTAGTTTTTTCTTCAGTTCTTCAAGCTCAACCACAGCCATTCTATATGGAGTCTTGGATATTGGTAGCGCCCCAGGAATAAGTTCAATTGAGAACTCAACATCTCTTCTTGGAGGAAGACCAGGAAGTTCCTTGGGAAATACTTCAGCGAATTCCCTCACAATAGGCATTTCTTCAAGGGTGGTTTCGTCCTTGGACTTAATCATCTGAGCCAGATATGCGTGCTCATAAGGCAGTAATATCCATGCTTGAGATGATGGAGCTAAAGGAGATTCATCTTCCTCCTGACACTTGTAAAGAATCGGGGGTCGATTCTCCATATTGAGTGTGATTTCCCTCTCCCGACAATTTATGTTGGCTCTATATAAGGAAAGCCAATCCATGCCAAGAATTGCCTCAAATTCCACCAAAGGGAGTATGACGAGGTTCGCCGGGAAATTCAATCCACAGATTATAATAGGGGAGGACTTATACTCATGGGATGTAATGATTTCCCCATTTTCCGTACTCACCGACATATTTACTTCCATGATTTGTGGTGGTGCAGGGATTGTTCTACTAAACTTTTGAGATATAAAAGAATGCGTAGAACCTAAATCAAAAAGTACTTTCGCTATTATTGAATGAATAACTAGCGTACCTGTCACCACTTCGTTGTCGGGGTTCACTTCGGCAGAAGTGATGGAAAAAGCTCTTCCATGCTGTCTTGGAGGTTGTTGATTGCCTCCGATAACCCTTGGATTAGGGAAATGATTCGCAAAATGACCCGGTTCTTTGCATTTGAAGCATTGAACAACGCGTTGAGGTTCAAACGGAGCGTTCCTCTCCTCTGTCGCAGCCGTGGGTCCTTCTTGCTGACAGTTAACAGCTAGGTGCCCTTCTCTTCCACACTTGAAGCATTTTCTTGTCCCCCTAAGGCAATTTCCAGGGTGCTTCTTTCCACACTTTTGGCAAGTGGGGTGCTGGAATTTCTTAGCGCCGTTGGATTTATCCATCGGACCACCAGCATTGAAGTCCACCTTCCGCTTCTTGTCCCCATGATACCCCTGTGATTCTCCGATCTCCATTTCAACCTTGAGGGCACATCGGACAATTTCCTCATAGCTGTCGAAGTCACGGATCGCTAATTCTTTCCGAAAGCTAGGCTTCATCCCACCAAAGAAGCGGTCAACCTTGCATTCGGGGGTAACGACAAACCCGGAAGCGTATCGTGTAAGCCTTGTGAAGTTTTCCTCGTACGCTCCCACGGATTCTTCATCTTTCTGTTTGAGGGAAAGGAAGTCCATTTCCATCTTAAGACGGAGGGTGCGTGGAAAATATTTATCGAAAAACATCTTCCGGAATTCCTTCCATTCTAAAGCCTCGATCTCCTCCTCAGGCTTCATATTTTTGATCAACGTCCACCATTGATTAGCTTCACCCTCCATACGATAATCCGCCAGGAGAACCTTCTCTTTTTCAGAGCATTGGAGGATGGAGAATATCTTTTCAATGGAGTTGATCCATTGTTCAGCGATCGTGGGATCAGATGATCCACTAAAAGTAGGAGGCCTTTGTCTCATGAAGCTTTCAATAGCGACTTGTTCTTTCTTAGGGGGGGTTGAACGTTCCTCTTGACCAGTGTTTCTATTCAAAAGTTGAGTTAGCTGAGAGAGAAGCATGACAAAGTTCGCGATTCCCGCTCCCATTGGATTGGGCATCTCATAAGTACAATCATCACACTGATCTTCACAACGGTTGTTAGCCCGAGTTCTCCTATTACCGGCCATTGGCTGGAATAAAACGAAAGTTAGGGGTAACACATAAAGGGTAATCAAAAGACAAAAGTTGATGACTTATAAATAAACTTTAATCTCTTTAACTCATAAGTCTATAGGATTCAATCCAGGCTTTTCATGATCTTCCTTCTAACATATATTCTGAGGGGCATTTTTCCCTTAATAAAGGGTTCATACTAAGATTGTGAATTTATCAAAACATATCCCCCGGGAGTGTCGTAACCAAGAGTACAGCAAGGCCCGTTGTCGTGCACCAGTTACCATTCGAGTCTAGCTCAAAGCGGTGTTTTCGGGTTTTACCCCTAGGATACATCTGTGCCAGAGCCGCCTCTACCTGCTCGTATCCAAACAGGGATGTATTTGTTTGATAAACCACTTACATAGTATTTACCAAAACTTAGGGATGTTTTTATTATGCTTAGTCTTGTATCTAAGGCTTTACTAGGGTTTCCTAATCCCAAAAATAACTAAACCTATCCTTTGATACCAACTATGACAACCCTGCTTTTTATTACAACTTAAACATGCTTTATTACATTAAACTTCACTTGATCCAAAAAAGAAGATCGAGAGGTTTAGTGTCTTTGGGGCTTAGGATCATTACATAAAAACTTTAAACTTGAAAAACAACATCTTTATTGAAAACTTCCTTTACATGACCACTACATTACTTCGTACTTAGCATTGCATGGGATAACCTGAGGACATGCATAAGAAAAGGGTGAGCTATAAAGCCCAGTAAGGGAGTAAACAATGAATAACATGAGTAGTGAAATACATGTTAGGAAATAGGCATATCAATAGAGCATAATAGAAACATGAACATAAAGGCATGATAAATCATGATAATCATAACATGGAAATGTGGCAACAACACTTAACATTGAATTAGCATGAGCCAAGGCTCATTGCACATGGAGCCTGAGTAAACCCTCATTGCACATGAAGCACGAGTAAACCCTCATTGCACTTGAATTATCATGAGTCAACACTCATTGCACATGACGTATCATGATACTATACTTTACCCAATGCATTGGAGCGCTATAAAGTGTGCACCCTTCTTAAACATTTCATTTCATGCATAAGTGTGCCACATGGATCATAAAACATGGATTCATAAAACATAATCATTTCTTCCACGATAAAGGAAAGTGGAATTCATACATGAAACTTTATAATAAATATGTAAATGTGCATAAAGGTGAATACCCTTGATGGAGAAATGGGCATGGTATTCACTACACAAAGACATTGGCTTAGAAAATCGGTGCGATTTCGGCAGCGTAACGGCGTGACATAAGAATTCATAAAAACGGTTGATGAGAGAGAAAGGGATTCCTCATCATATTTACATGTAATGGACAGTAAGGAGATCATATATATACATGTCCCAACAATAGAAATAGAATTTAGATTCATGATACAAAAGTATTGCTTGAATGTAAAGGAAGAGAGAGAAGTTCCTTTCGGAATTTCGGCATAGTAACGGGTGTACATGGGAGGAATTTAATGAGAGAGAAAGGGTTATCCCATCATTCAAACAATAAGAGGGCAGTATGGGGGAGGTGCGAAACCATACCCCAACATTCATAATTGAAATAAAAAGGGAAATACAACTTAAAGAAAATTGACAAAAAATGAGAAAGGAAGAAAACCCCTTACTTGGAAGTCTGCTTCCAAAGGCTAGAGAGAGGCTTGTGAGAGGCTTCATGGGAGCTTGGGGTACCTTGAGAGGATTATAGAGAGAGTAGGGAAGAGGTTTTACGAACTTCAAGGGCTTTGAGTGAGGAGGTAGTGGGAGCTTGGGTGGGTTTATATAGGAAAGGTGAGAGAATTCTTTATTATTTAGGTTTGGGACCCCTTATATTAAAATAATCCAAACCACAAACCATCCCATGGTATTTGCCCATGGTTTCTGGAAAAGGAAAGAGGAAAACAATATTTTACAATTCCAAGGTCCGAACTTATTAAAAAATTAGGGTTGCTTATGTGGAGGTGAGTCACACTCCCATGGAAATTAATTTAAAAAGGCAAAGTGTTGAATAAGTCTTGAGGGCTCCATTAATGCTTTGAAAAGTGAGTCAAACAAACCCAAAACCTCATTATTTTAATGATAAAACATATATTGGCCGAAAATAAGGATTATGGTATTTTATTACATCACCATTGGGTCATTATGATATCATAAAACACATTATATATTTAAATGGTATTTAATTTTTACCCAAAAATTTGACTGTCTCAGAAAATTATGAAAAATTCACTGTTGGATAATTTCGACGTCCTGATTCCAAAAATAATATTTATTTTATCTAAATAATTTTCTAAATATGTGAATTTTCATGTTTAAAATAAAAATCGACATTTATAAAAATATTCACGGGTTTTGACAGAAATGGATTTCAAACCTAAATAAAAATTTTAATTGCATTCATAAAATTATAAGATCATTTATACTTAATAAAAAATTAATTTAATATTAATAATAACATTTTATTAAAATATTATTTAATTCAAAAAAAATCCTTTAATTTAATAAAATATAATTATTAATTAAATAATAACTAAAAACACCATTTGTACTTTAAAAACTAATTACAATGTATCAAAAATGACTAGAAATTATATTCATTATTATATAAAAAAATAATATACATGAACATGGTGCTACTTATTTGTTACATAACCCCTTAAAATAGCAGCATAAGACCTAAGGGTAAGGTGTGCGATGGTGACAGACTCTTGGGGTTGCTCGGATAACATCGCTCGAGTGGTAATCTCTATCAACTTCCATTTTTCCCGTAGACGATCACGTTCGAGCTTGACTTGATGAAGCTCAGCTTGGAATTGGTCAAGGGCAAAGCCCAAAGACGCCACCTCTTTTCCGAGCTCCGACAAATGGGCTTCGTAAGGGGCAATTCTACTGGATGAGGCCATCGCTTCCTTTGTGTGAGTAGAAAATTGGTTCGTTAAAGCCTTATATTTAAACTACCCAGATGATCACTGTTCAACGGCTATAAATGTAACGGTCACAAATCTTAAAGTAAAACTAAAAAAGTTGATATCTTATAAAAACATTTTTCATAAAGAAACATTTAACTGGATCAAGAGGGATTTTCCATTAATGAAATTTTGGGTCGTTACATGTCAAGGAATTAATAATTCGACATGGGGTTTCAATAAGATTTAATAAAATAAATAAAACGCGTAATGTTTTTATTTATTGTCATAACTCTATTAACCTCAAACCCGATTATAAATATCCTCAAAACCCCAACACTTTTACTGAGCCATTGTTGTGCCCAACAGATTTGGAAATACTCTCAAGCCAAGAGATAATTCCCTTTCCACCATGAACTCCCTCATGTTACTAGAGAGATATCCTCCACTGGATCAAGGCGGTCGAAGGCAGACATCGCAAGCGAAGGTTCATCTACGCTAGCACCCGGAGATCCCTTCAGCAACGTCTAGAGATACGTGGAGCATGTGTGGATCACTACAAGAGGATTCCTATACTTGGATTCTATGACGCAAAAATAGATCAGAGGATCAAGACCAGAGACATTGACGAAGAATGAATTCCACCGAGGTAATTCTTGTGAATTAATTAAATTAATTATAGCCAACATATGATGATCTTATCTCAATGGTTCTGGGACTCTTCTTTTCTTTTTCATTCTTCATTCCATTCTGAAGACCCGGAATTTTATATCGTGACGGATCTCAGATTGAACGTTGTTTAACACTAAAATTAATGTTGGGAAAACCCACCAACGCACTTCATCTACGCCCAGAACCTACAGTTATTCCTTGGTTTTCCAAAATATTAATATATTTAGTATCATCTTACATTCATGCTGATTTCAACAAAAACCAACATAATCGTTTGAAACATGAGACTCATTGGTATGTTTGGGATAAACCCTACCCTTGTCACACATGTAGTGACCAGGTCCTCAATTGTTGGGCTCCCAATAGAGATTTTCATTCTCTCCTTAGGTTCTTCAACACTCATTCTTGTGGGGCCCACTTTGGTCTCAAATGGACTACTCATAAGATCCTAAATTCAAGTCTCCTTTGGAAAACTTATTTCAGAATGCAAAAGATTTATGTAAATATTTTCTTCATTGTCAAATAATGGTGAATGTATCAAAAGAAAATGAAACTCCACAATGACCCTTTCATTTCCATGAAATTTTTTATTTCTGTAGCATTGATATTATGGTTCCATTTCCCAATTTATTTGGAATCTTGTACATTATTCTGGAAGATAATTACATGTCAAAATGTGTAGGGACATAATTTTTAGGATAGATGGTTCCCTGATAGTTGTGTAATTTTTTAGAACCCAAATTTTTTATAGGTTTGGCTTACCTTGGTTCATCATCAGAGACCGAGGATCCCATTTTTGCAACCGAGCAATGCAATCAATTTTTGTATCGGTATGGGGTTAGACATCTATTGTCCACTTCATATAACCCAAAGACCAATTGTCAAACTGAGGTGTCAAATAGATTGGTAAATAAAATTCTTGAAAAAATGATTCAGCCCAACATAAAATATGGGAATCTTATACTTGATGATTCATTATAGGGTTCTTGTACAGCCTTTAAGACTCTCATTGGAATTTAACTTTATCAACATGTTTTCAGAAATAATTTTCACCTCCATGTGGTGATAGATAATCAATCCTACTAGGACATTAAATAATAAAATTATAATATTTTGGGTGTAGATTATCAAAGGATATTACAGATCCAAGGGCTGGAGGAAATGGGAATAGAATGACATGAGAACTCTTTGATTTAAAAGGAGAGAAACATGTCTTCCCATGACTGTCTCATCCTTCATCTTCAATTCCACAAAGGGAAGAAGGTCCTTAATTTCAATGCAATTATGATTTTTTATGAAAGTATGCTTCATTACCATTGGTTTATCCCATACACTATGACTAATTACTATCCATTTAGTTTTGTTTAGGTTACAAATGAGGAAACAAAACAAACCATCACTATTAATGGGCAGTAATTAAAGAACACACACAAAGCCCTTCTGGAGTCCCTGGTGGAGGATCTCCAAGTTCAATTATAATCCTATGAATGAAACCCACCCGGTTTAATATTTCTTTCCCAAATTATATTTTTTTCAGTGAGGATAAAAAATATTATAGGAGTGGGGGGATCGGTACATTCCTAGGATTGTTAGGTATTTTCATCATCTTTCTTATTTTTCTATTTTTCACTTTTTATATATTATATTAACTCCCCCAATTTTCCCTCCATTTTGTGATGGAATATTCATTTTAGATACCCACTTAATCATAGAAAATTATGTAGGCATAATAAAGGAAAATGACGCCAACATAACCTTGTAAATTATAGAATAATTGTGAGTAATTTTCCTATTTCGTGTTTTTTAATGTTGTTTCCCTTTTTAATGAAACAATTTGTGTTTTATTATGAGTTTAACATTAATATGTGCCTTTTTATAGAAAATTGGTTGTTTTTTTGATGATATGAATTTTTGAATCACAATGAAACTATTGAGAAGGATGGTACCCTTTGTGTCATTAGTTTATGGGACAATTGTGCCAATTACTCTCTTCATACTTTTTTTCACCCAACCATGAAGTGTGAATTTATCTTCATCAATAGATGATACATATATGTTAGCTTATATTTTATCATCTTATAGAAATCATTTTTCTATATATCCATCCCTTATCTGATTTTTTTTCCTTACTAAACCGGATTGACCAATGCATGTCTACCTTTTATCCCACTATTGTACGCCCTTAAAAAATAAATTCAAAAAAAAACAAAAGAATCACAAAAAATTTGAGTTGTTTCTTATTCAGGTCCTAAACCACTCTTCCTCGACCTTGGATCATTTTATAACTATTAAAATTAGCATTGTGAGGAGAAAAAACAAGGGATGAGTGATGAGTATGATATTTCATCCCAGATCAAATTTTGAAAAAAACCAATAATAATAAATGAGGGAGAGATGAAATGTACAAAATATTGGGATATCTAGGTCAGGAGCTTATGGTTTTAATTGTAGGATTTATTTAGAGAGTGGGGTTGGAAATTTAATTACATATAATATAGGTCAGGTTGGGTAGATAGAATCATTTTATCAAATTTTTTAAAAAATGACCTATATTTACTGAATAAAAACTAGAAATAATAGCATGAAATGGTTTTGATAGACACACATGAAGAATTAGTTACAAGATTAAATTTTGAATTATTTTATCATATTGGTATCATTTTTCTCTTAGAACGTCATTCTCTTAAAATTTTTGAGACATATTTTTCCATGATCACATATAATTAATCCTTGTTGTTATTTTTTTCTTTGATCATATTACTATAACAGATTAAATGTTATTTTAATTTTAAATATTCATGATTTTTATAATATATCAATGCTTTATTTTATTTTTGAAATGTGAATTTTCCCAAGAGTTAAAATTTCTAGGTGTGGGGGTGTGATCGTGTTGCGCTTCACTATTTATGTTCACCCTTATACCACTCTGTCAAACTGATTTTTTACCATAAATTCCAAAAAAAAATTAACTTAATGTTTGATTTGATTATTTTTTGTTAATCACTGTAAAAAAGGGTAACATCACTTCTTTGGATGATTTCATTGTAATTAGTGGTGATATGGATGGCATAGAGGAAGTTGAAGAAAAATGGGCCAATTTGCATAAGAATCCATAAACATATACAGTCTCAACCACACCCTCCTACTAATATATGAATCACATTTTTCTAACATTTTATGGTAGGATCCAAAATTTAATAGGATACAAATCGTATGAAGATAACGAATACAAATTTTTCCCATAATGGTCCCACAATAACATATTTATCCAAGACACTAAATCTATAAGAAGTAAACAGTTGTGTTTTGTATTTCACCCATATCTTATTATTTTCTTTTTAAAATGGTGCCAATTTTTTGGTAAAGATATACAATAGGAGGTTAATTAACTATATAAATTTATTTAATGTGATATAAAAGTATCTAAAAAATCACAACCATGGGCCATTTTCTTTTTTAAAATCCGGGGGCTCAAAACAACCATCCTCTTTGATTATAAAATGGAACCTTGTGAACTCTATTTGTAATTTCGTCCAGGAGGCAAGGTGATTTTATTTTAGAGTCATATAGGATTACTATTCTCATACTAGTAGTTCTTGGAGGACCCTAACCTCATATGGAGATTAAGGATGAAGGAAAATTCCCACCAGAGCCTCATCAACCTCTCGATGGAGATCAAAATAGAAGATGGTCATTTCCAGGGAGATACACACACTTGGGAGGGAGTTCTGATACTTTTTATTCCACTGGTATTGTGTAATTGTTGTGAAAGTGTTCATTTATGTTTTATCTTAACATTATTATTCATTTAATACTTTTTTTTGTTTAATCAAGTGAAAACAGTTTTATCTCAACAACAATTGGGTTGATATTTCAAATTGAAATCGTGGATTTATTTGATTTGAAAACACAAACATACTTTTTCACATTAACATGAATGAGATTTCATTATTCTTTGGAATAGCTTCTTCTATTCTTGAAGTACAAAACATGACGACATGATTTTTTTGATAACGGTTGGTTTTGTGTGCATCAATTTCATAGGCAGGAGGGGAATCGAGATCTTGAAAACCCTCAACAAAAGAATTATGTTAATCCATGTCTAATTTTTAGAACAATGTACAATTAAATATGTGTAGTAAAATTTAAATGACCTTATTCTCCCATAATTCTAAAAACCCCCACCATCCTTTCTTAGCTATTAAAATCCTTAATTAATTCATTTTATTTTTATAACTTTTTCTAAAACCACCCCCATATTTTAAAGCGCTTTATTTAAAATACACTCTTGAACCCCTCAAATTATTTTTGAGAGATGACCTAGGATCAACCCTAGACTATAAATCAAATTTAAAAACATAATCAATTTGATGTTTCATGAAAACTCATTCATGTATAACTTCATTTTCGTATCAATTATTGGTATTAATTATCACCCTTTTATATTGATATATAGCCCATGGAAATAACTTTTAGTGAGGTGACCTATGTTGGAATAATAATGGAGTCCTTAAAGATGAATAAAAAATTTTTGGTGTTTTTTGTATGTAATTAATGTATTGTATAACTATTTTCTAGGAAATTAAATTTAAAATTGTCTATCAAAGTTATCAATGTAATATTTTTTTATTAAATTATGATAAAATAATATCTTAAATAGTTTCATCATCATATAAAATATAATGATGGTTTTTCATTTATGGGTTATTATTATATACACTATTTTTTTAAAATATTTTAGGAATGGAAAATTAGAATTTTTGAGGTAGTATTGATTCATTTAATTACTCAACATGAGTATATGTATTTTGAATTTTTTCTTGGAATTATTATTGAGAAGAATGGAATTTATATATACTTCGAAATCATTAAAATTTGAATAGATTGATTTGGAAATATTTATATAATTTTCAAATATTATTTAAACTCAATTGATGTTATTTGAGATAAATTAAAAAGATATAGTCAATTAGAAACTAGCTATAGAATAGTTCTTATATTTCAGAGTTACAATTATATTTTATAATATAACTATCTTGGAAGTCATTTGTAATAATGTTATGGAAAATTTTTTTCATGTAAATTATTGATAAAATATGAATTAATTTAAGATGATTAAGTGGGGATGGTAAATGTATACCCTTCCAAAATTCAGAATGGATAAGTATCACTGAATATAAGTAACATCTATATTATGGAAATGTGAGGATTCAAGTGATGATATGAAATATAAAATTCTATGAAAGAATAATATTAAGTTAGTTTGTAAATTGTTTTTGATTATAATATAAGGAAGATACATAAATCCATAGTTCATGGGAATATTATTAATTAGATTCAAGAGTTTTAGAGATGAGAATAAAGTATTTTGAAACAATTTTATTCTGGATGATTAAATGGGGGATATAAGAGAAAAGATCTAGATGTATATTTAAGATTTTATAAATATTATAAAGTAATATCTATAGATGATTAAAACCACTATATGTTATATTAAATTATATCTATGTCAGATTAGTTATAGGCTATAGAATAATAACTAATTCTAAACTTAATCTATGTAAAATTCATCATTAATGTCACAAAACTATATAAGAATAATTTATTACGAATGTATTGCTACATCAAATTAAATATAATTTGTAAAAAAATAATATAATCTAGTTCAGAATAACTAAGATCTATATATGACTGTATTGGAACTACATTAGAATAATTTCGAAAAAATTAATATACATATGATTAAATATTTATTTACATAGGAATAAGCTTGGATTTGAAAAGATAATGTATGATTAAATATGAATCTATGATGGAATAATCTGAGTGCTCTAATGATATGACAGATTACCTTGAATTCTATGTAAGATTAAACTATCTTCTTGTTAATACATGTGAATAATTTAAGAATGTATTCTCATGATAAATATTTAATTTCAAATGTCATTATTTTAAATTCAGTTATGAAGATTGATGTTAGAGTATTTTTCTAACGAATATTTAACCAACATAAATTTTATGTATATATATATATATAATTGAATAGGAAAATTGAGATCTCTAGTGTGATATTTATATATTTTTCAAATAATATTATTTTAATACCATTTATAAAGATAAATAACTAGAATATTCTCTATGAATTTTTTGAATAGTTTAATAAAAAGGATTGTCTTATTTTTTTCATGGTAATTAAATTTTTTAAATGATGAAAAATATAGTCATATGATTTTATCTACAATATAAATATAAGGTGAGGATAAAATATTGAAAAATATTTTGATGAAACTGATTTTCATTGTCTATGAAAAACATTATTGTCATTAAAGTAGAAAAATAAAGATGAAATATGACAAATTTGACCCTCTTATATTATAAATTATAAATATTGATAAAGAAGAAAAAATGAAATGTTCAGAAGAATATTGAGTGAGGAAAACAAATAAGCTACTAATAGTAGTATTTCAATTGTTTTTAGATTTTATTAAAGAATAAGGATATATTATTTGATATTATAGTAAAAAATATATGCTTTTACTATGGAAGAAATTTCCACAACATAGGCCTTTTCAAAAAATTACATTAAAATAAATATTGGATGAAGGTATATCATGAAATGTAGAGAATCATATAGAGAAATTGATATGTCTAAATGTTATATATATTTTTCTGTAACTTTTCCACTGTTTTTCATCCATATACTAGATAATTCATTTGGTAGATGTCCAATATTGCAGGAAACAGAGCTTCACAAGCGTCAAAAAAAGAAAGACAGAAAAGCTGCAAAAATGGCCAAGTACACATCGTGTACTTGATGATCACAGCTTGCATCAAGCAATGTGGCCAAGCTGTGACCAACCACAATGACTGAATAAATTGTCAGTCCACATCGTGACACCCTCCTACACGTCATGACAACAATCAAACTGGATTCCAAGAAGTCCCTAAGGATTCCATGCAAAAAAGACAACGGGCCATGGGTTACACATCATGAACCACCTATATACAACATGACCACGGTCAACCATCATTAATCCATGGAATATTTACATGCCATGCTGGAGATCCTCATTGAAATAACACAGATTTAGGGTTCAAAATGTGAGGAACAAGTACACTTCATGACCAATTTTTCTTATATATTGAAATCCCAACAACACATTTGAAAAAAGCATGGATTAGCTCTTTCTCCCTTTTAGACTCATTTCAATATTTCATTCGCTTTTCCCTCTCTAAATACATTAGTTCTTTGTAATTATTTTACATTTTCAATCGAAGATCATTGGATTCTATTTCATTAATGCCCATAATTCCTGCTTCGCTTCATTTTAGTTTCATTCCATTCACATAACGTTTTATTTAATGTTTTCTTTCATGTTCATCAAATATTTATTAAATTCCATAAGTATAGTTATGAATTCCTTTTCCCTATTTATTTCTTTAATTAACATCATGAGTAGCGAAACACATCGGGGTATTGATCTGGATTCATGGTATCTACACAATTAATTTAACCTCTAGTTCTAAACATGGAAAACCAAAATGGATTAGTAGTTAGGATATATACCAACGGTCAAACCCCATTTGTGTGAATCTACCATAACCATCAGACAGTCTAGAAAATGACCCTATCCAAATTGAGGAAAAATATTTCTATGGACATTAACGTAGGGAACTTTATATAATATTAGTTGAACGTAATGCATCTTGGACTGTAGCTAGCCTCTTGACCAAGGAATAGATACATCCTAGGTTGAAATAAAAGATTGTACCAAGGTTGAATAGCACCTACCGCTTTTTTTGTAGACTAATCACTTAGGACCTTTCCATAATTTTAACTTGGACACCATTATCTAGATACTCATACTTGATCTCGACCGCTCTTTAATCAATTTAAATCAAACCCAAGTATATTTAAAAAAACTCCTCAACATTATCCAACTAGTCAGGACTCCTATAGAGGATTCAAGACCAGATTTCTTTTCCCTATAGAATAGCATCCTCTTTGAGGGATCTATCCTGAACCTCAAAAATACAATGACCTAGTAGTTAGTAAAATATGGGACACATATAAATTTTTCATTTAACACACTCTACGAGGAATTAATGACACCTTTTTGGAGGCCTATCAAATTTTGGCACTGTTTTTGAGGAGCATTGATATTTATTTGAGATTAGGAATCTGGTCAAGATATAGGATTACCATTCCCTCACCCCCTTTCCTTTATTTTTATAAACCCTTGAGCCTTTTTGTTTTCTTTTCTTTGTTTACCTCGTGCGTGTACGAAGGTCCTTTTACTCGTTCAATGAATCTTAAAGCACAATATCTTTATTCATTAAATTCTAAGATTGAGTGTATTCTCTCTTATCATCACCAGTCAGCAATGGATAAGCAATTCCACCCTGTAGGACCAACCCCACCAAACCCCAACCCTCAAATCATTCTGGGAGAGCACCCAATAATGTACCAGGAGAAAACGATCATGCACTATGGCTTTCCATCTATCCCTGGTGTGAATCCTAGTATTGTTCAACCCCCTGTCCAAGCCCACACATTTGAGATAAATCCTGAACACATTCATATGATCCATAACGTTGGGAAATTTAGCGATCTTCAGAGTGAAGATCCACATGAACATATTTTTAACTTCCTGGAGGTCTGTGATACCATTCGAAACCAGGTACTTTTGACTAATGAAATAAGACTCTAGGTCTTCCCATTATCCTTGCTAGATAGATTCACTAACTGGATAAAGTGTCAAGCTCCTGAGTCAATTACTAATTGGGAAGAACATGAAAAAACTTTTCTGGACAAGTACTTCCCACCCATCCGAACCTGGAAGCTCCGGATGGAAAATCAAAATTTCAACCAAATTGATGGAGAATCTACATGGGAAGCATAAGACCTATTTAAATAATTAATTAGGAGGTTTACACATCATTGATGGATATGTGGCTACAAATCAAAACATTCTATCCAGGACTTCAGCCAGTGGCACAAAATCTTTTTGATGCAGCCGTTGATGGAGGACTCATGTTGATGACTCCCGATGCTAGAAGAGAAATTGTAGATGAAGTATCTCACAATGAAAATCTGTGGAAGAGTTATTATGGACAACCATAGTGTGGAATCCACCAAATTGACGATACCAAAAGGTTAGCAATGCATGTTGATGCTCTCACTAAAAAGTTAGAAGAATTTCAAATACCAACTATTCAACCCCATCTTATCCTTATAATGGAATTACAATCATGCAAGATGTTCGGTGGCCCACATCTATATCAAGACTAAATATGGATGTGAAGAAAAACAAAAAGATTTTAATTACATAAATTAAAATCAACCAAACCCACCATTCTATTTTCAATAGTACTATCTGCAGAGGCCTGCTCAGCAACAACCTTATAAAAATCAGGATTATTTTCAACTGAGAGGAGGAAATAACCAATACAGAACTCAAGGACCACCAGGATACTCTCAGATGAACCCTGTTTGAAGACCAAAAGTTCAATAACAACTATTCCCCCAAAGAGCACAACAATTTCATCCACCTCAGTGAAGACCTCAACAAGAACCAATGCAAAGTAATATGGAAAACATCCTAGAATCTTTTGTACAAAAGTATGATCAAAGAATGATGACTCATGAGATAGATTATTTAAACTAGAGAGCTGAACTAAGGAAACTTGATATAAAAATTTGTAAAATCTCAAGGAATATACCTATGAGATTACCAGGTATACTACCTAGTAACACTGAGACATACCCAAAAGAGGAATCTAAGGAAGTGGTGCTGAGAAGTGGAATGATTATGGACTTCCAACAAACCAAAGAAGAAAGGCCATAAGAAGAAGGGATGAGCGAACAACCAGTACCTGATGAAAAAGAAAATGAAGTCAATCTCACCTTACATCATGAATAAGTACCAACTTAGATGGAACATATACCTGAGAAACAAAAGTAACCTACTTATATTTCCCCACCACCATATCATCCACCACTTCCCTATCTAGAGAGAGTGAGAGAACTTAGGAAGGAGACATAATACAAGATGTTCTTGGATATGTTCAAGAAATTACATATCAACATCCATTTTTCCATATATTTTTCCAAAATTACCTTTTATGCCAAATTCCTAAAAGACTTTTTATCAAAAAAAAATTAGATAACATATAAGTCATCTCATTGAATGAAGAATTCTTTTCTATAGTACAATATAACATTTCACTGAAGATGAGAGACCCTGGAAGATTCCCAATCCCTTGTGTGGTTGGAACATACAAATTTAGTACAGCACTCTCCAATCTTGGAGTGAGAATTAAACTCATGCCAATGAGTATCATTAATAAGCTCGGACTCTAAGAGCTCAAATATATATGGGTGGATTGTAATAAGATGATCGCACGGTTAAGTATCCCTGAGGAATTTTGGTAGATATACTATGAAAAGTCGGAAAGTTTATTTCATTGTTGATTTCCTAGTGTTAGACATGGAAGAAGATGGTGGTGTTCTTATTATACTTGGAAGACCATTCCTAGATACAAGAAAGTCACCGATTGATGTGAACCAAGGATGTCTCATATTCCGAGTAGGAGAAGAACAAGGAGTGATCAACCCAGTTAGAGATATGAAACCCTCATATGACAACAAGGAATATAACTTTATATCTCTTACCCAGAATAAGGAATCTTCCATGAAAAAGAATGAGGAATGTGATGACTCTATCACAGAAAAAGGAGTCTGTGACTTTATAAAAATAAAATTTTATTGAACCACCCACCAAAAAGGTGGTGACTTCATTTATTCCATCCATCATTCAGCCTCATACTTCAATGTACTCATTTCTAGGGGAACCTTGATCCATGCCCAGTACTATCAACTCCATGTTAAACATGGATAGAACACCATAAAAAATACACGATCATGGATTGAAGATGTTTCATGAACTATTATGCGAGAAAAATGACATAAAATGAGCCTTAATTGAGTCAAGCTATCGACTATAAATGAAGTGATGACTAGGAGGCAACCCAGGATAGGAGTTAGTAATGATTGAATCGTACAAGTATTTTTTGAGTCTTCTTTTCATTTTGAATAATGAGACAGGGATAGATAGGAGGAAAAACCAGAGGAAAACCATTCAAGTACACATTGTGAACCCACAAGTCACGAGGTGAACCTTTATTACTCCGAAACATGATTTTTTCTCAAGAATCAAGCTGTGAACTTAAGGTAAACATCATGACCTATACAAGGTCTGTTTTTAAAATAACCTGAATGGTAACAACCCAGAACCCCAACACTTTTAAAACCTACGCATGACCTTTCCTCCTCAAAACGTTATCCCTCCTCCCTCCCTTCCTCACATAGATCTCAACCAAACCTTCCTACCCTTCTTCAATTGTGTTTCCTACTCCTCATCATATTCGTGGAATGCACCAAGAGGCCACAACATGGAACTTCTCCATCATCATCGAGTTCCTCCTCTACCTTCGTGAGCTATCATCCTCTTACTAGTCTCCTGCGTGCTTCATCCACCTCGCAAGACATTAGCTCCTCCCCATCTACAGATGATAACATTCATTTACACCTGGTGCTCTTCTTTTCAAACCCACAACATCAGGTTAATATCATTCAGTTCCAGGCAATATCCATGAGGGATAACGAGACTCTATATACGGTCATTCTTTTAACGTTGAACGTCATAGACATTGTCCTCATCTTATTGGTGAAGTTGCACATCAACAACATCATTAACATCAGGGAGGAGAGATACAAAGAGTTGTTTTTGGAGTTCCTAGACACCTTTGACATATTGGTGGATGACAATCATTTCAAACATGGAGGTAGGACACACCAGCTCACCATGGCCCAGTTTGGTGTAGGACTCAATATTTACACCGTGGAGTTCTTGATCTCATACATTTACCCTATGCTGTAGATGAGGGTATCTCAAGAGGATGCACTGAGCTTTTTGCATCTTATTTCTCGTGTCGCCCAATCCTTTCATGACCCCAGGCTAGAGAAGTCCACCCAGCTACAGACTCTAGCCATGCATATAATTCAATGGGTCATGGATCATAGATGGTTCGCATGAGGTGAGAACCATGATAGCATCAATCATCTTGACAATATTATCATCAATACTATGATGGGTGAACATCCCATCAGCATGGATTCCCATTTCGCATCTTACAAAAGTGTACTAGCATAGAGGTGGCGGGTCATGCTTATGGGAAGATCATTCATCACCAAGTTGGATAGATACATTCATGTTTTTTGACGCTTTGAAGCCTCTGACCTCAGTATTCCCAATCTAGCTGATTTATCTTGTGGTCTCATATAATATGAGGATACGAGTGAAGGAGGAAAACATCTATTTCTGGTCACCTGGAGTCTAGGATCTAGTTCCTCATCCCAATATATTACATGTGTCTAATCCGCAGGAGGAGCCACCAGTAGCAACAACAGACCCCTCTACCCAGCCACTATCAATCCCGTCCACCACCCCCTCTACCCAACATGCACCTACCCATCCCACTCCTTCTGACCAGTGGGTACTCGTCCAGTGCCTCCTGGAGAATTAGCACCAGTTCTCTACCCACCTCCACCTTCCCTTCATTGATCCTTCCTTATTCTCCCCTCCACCACCTACTACCACTACCCCTTCCACATCCACCCTTCCTCACCCTCTCTGCCCTCCAACCTACCTCTTGACGGCCTCAACCCTGATACTCAGCATTTTTTCCAAGTGGGATAGGCCAAGAAGTTTAAGGGACCAGCCATTGATCCCACTCCCTATGACCCTTTCATTGATCCTACTGCCAAACACACTACCATTGTATGGATCAGGTATAACCCACCACCCACCCCATCCTAGCTTCCCACCTCCACCACATTACCAACGACCTCAGCCCCACCTGCCACTATTTCTGCTACCATAGGTGATTTAGTTTCTCAATACATTCCATCTTCTAACACTTATCCGACCATGGAGATGATTTTTACCCCAGAGCACTGATTTTTATTTTCATACTTTTTGGGATTGGGACACTTTTTAAAGGGGAAGGATTCTTTGTTTCCCATTCTTTTTTTTTACACTGGGATATTTATATATATTGTTGGATTTCTTTCCCTTTTTTCATGTGTGTTTACTTTTTCATCCTTTTTATTTTTCCTTAGCAATGCCTAGCTTTTCTGAGTCGTCTGATTTTATCGTCAGACCCATTTCTATATTTTTTCTTCTTCCACGAGTAACCCAACATGTCGCATAGATTGCCAATAAACTTCTGGTTTTATCATTAGAAATCCACTAGCAGCAACAACCACCTCCCCCAGCCATTCCATTTCTACCACATTTAATATTCAGTCGAACTGCACCTGATGTTGTGAATCCAGTTAAGCAACCACCCAAAATTGAGGACACAACAACCAGTAGCTACAAGCACAAGAGAAAACACTGAGTCGGTGGGGACACTCTTCCAATTGTTGGGTGTCTAGTCTAACTAATGACAATATGTTAGTTCTATATGCGTGGAAACCCATAGTTGTTTTTGCTATTTCTTTGAGTCTTGGAATTTTCAGTGTTTCATTATAGTAATTTGAACAAACTTTCATTCAATAAATAAAATTTTTACCATTATTCCTTATTTTTACACCTTCCTATTTCTCATCTATTCAAATGTTTAAACCTATGGATTTACGTTTTTTCTATACTAAATTATTTTTCTACTAACATATTTTGTAGGTGCATCAAAACATCAATGTTAAGATCACTCAGACACCCCCAGGGCGTACTAATTCATCTCAGGTAGCTCTTGATTTCCTTTTTTAAAATCCTATCGTCACTTCTATAACAATTCAATTATCAAAAAAATCACGACCACACGACTCCCACCCATTATTTAAAATACAGTGGGGAGATTGTCTCCTTCTAAGTGTGTGGGGGGGGGGGTCATTCTCATAATTTCAATGAGATACACTTTAATTTTGTCTTGTTCTCAGTGATATAGGTGACATTTTTCAAATTGATAAGCATGATGCAAATTTGATAACCATTATTCCCATGTAAATTAAAGTTAATGTTAAAAATAAGAATGCTAAGAACCATGTTTCACCCCTACATAGAATTTTAGAATTATTAATGGGATTAGAAGTTTAATTCAAATTCAAAATCATTGAAATCATGATTAATTGACTCACTAAATAGGATTTATTCCCTTTTTTATTGCTAGATTTTATTTTTATTCTCGGTACCTAAGAGGATTATAAGCCTTCAATCTCATTTTCTTTTCTGAGCATATTTCTTAATAGATACCAAGGACATGTAAACCTACTATATCTTTCACTAAGATCTTATAAAAATGATAAATGGATTGGTGTAATTTAAAAATTATTGAGGTAGCCTTTGATAGCAATTTTACATGATACCCACCTAACATCAATCCTTCGTTTTTTCCATAGATTCTTTGAATAAATTATTAGAAGAAAATTCATTTCAATAATATTTTCCTTTCTACCTTTCTCATTTTACAATTCCTAAATTTTATTTTTGAACAAGTGTGCGGGGGGAATTCAGACACCATGGGATGATTTCAGTTTTAGATATGTGCGATGCACTCAACTGACTACCACGTTGTGATTCATATGCATTTTTGTTGTATATCATTACTATTCTATTCCTTTGTAAAATTGAAAACAAAAGATAAAAATTTATATTGGTTGTGTACAGGGAGTATCAAAAATCACTATTTTCTAGACCGATGAATCCCTAGAAAGATCATTTGTGGTTAGGTGATGGATGTGATATCTATCCTTGGATTAAAATTCAAAAAAGAAAAAAGAAAAAGAAAAATGAATATAATATAATCAATTATTTAGCTACTTAGTGGCTATACATATGTATCAAACCTAAGCTGATGGAGCATGGACCTAACTCTCTAGATGGAGGAATTTTGTCACACTCATCTTGTTACATCTGCATTGTACTTTAGAGCTTACCCTCATTTTGATCATTATTTTGACTTCATTACCTACCTACCTACAACTTCAGAATCATTAGAACCCTATTGATAAATGTCTTTAAGATTATTTGTATACTTGACTTTGAAGAGTGAAGATGATAGAACCAGTGTAATCCTATGTTTAGGAACACGGACTCAGGGTTCAAGCATACCTTAGTTATATTTTACCTTGAGAGGTGAGAGAAAATAATGGTGAGGTAAATTGAAAATGGTCTATATCTTAAATAACTGTTAAAAAGATTTTGACTAAAAGAATAGATTTTTTTTTGAAAATATGAACTTTGAGGCATGGATAATTTACTTGGTTGTATTAAAACTAGAACTTGAATACTTTTCTTCTTACACTTAATTTAATTGAATGGACATAACATGCATTTCTTGATTTGAAAATTTCTTATACCTTTGAAATCGTTGTTGAGATATTTTGATTTGGTAAACCAATGATTAATGTATGGGGGGATTTGATAATTCTAGATTTTATTTATATTTTTTGTTCACCTTTCCAATGTTTTTCATTGATATATTTGATAATGCAAATGGTAGGTGTCCATTTTTGCAGGAAACATAGCTTCACAATATTCTAAGGAAGAAAGGCAGAAAAGATACCAAAATAGCCAAGTACACGTTGGCATGGCCAGGTTCACGTCATGTACATGATGATCACAACCTGCATCAAGTCGTGAAGCCATGCCCCGACCAACCATGATGACTTGAGAAATTTCTAGTTCTCACAGTGACTCCCTCCTACACATCGTGACAACAGTAAAACCAAACACTGAGAAATCCATGGTGATTCAATGCAAAAAGTCAGCTGGCCATGGGGTACACATTGTGAACCACCTATACACGATGTGACCATGGTAAAAGATCATTAATAGCTAAAATATCAACATGCCACACCGGATATCCTCATCAAAATGACATGTATTTAGGGTTCATGACATGACAACCAAGTACACGTCATGACCAATTTATCCTATATAATGTACAACCTAACAAAACGTTTTAAACATGATTGGATTAAATCTCTCTCTCCCTTTTAGAATACTTTCAAGATTTTCTACTCTTTTCCCTATCTAAACACTTTAGTTCTTTGTAATTCTTTTACATTTTCAATCGAAGAGTCATGGATTCATTTTCGTCAACACCCCCAATTCTTGCATTGCATCATTTCAATTTTGTTCCTTTCATGTAAGGTTTTCATTAAAGATTTATTTCTTGTTCATCACATAATTATTCAATTCCACCATCATAGTTATGATTTCATTTACCCATTTTATTTCTTTAATTAACATCACGAGTAGCTGAATGAATTGGGGTAGGGGTCAAGATTCCATGTATCCAAACACTTAATTAGACCTCTAGTTTTAAACATGGAACACCTAAATGAGGTAGTAATTAGGATATAACCCAATGGTCAAACCCAATTTTTGCGACTGTACCATGACCATCAGGCAGTCAAGAAACTAACACTATCTTAATAGAAGTAAACTATGACTATGAACATTATCTTAGGGAACTTTCTACAATAGAAGCTGAACTAAATTCATCTAAGACTATATATAGCCTCTTAACCATGGAATAATTACATACTTGGTAGAACTAGAAGACTGTACCATGGTTGACCAGCGCCAACCACTTTCTTCTCAGACTACGCACCTAGGACCTTTCTAATATTAAAACTAGGATCACCTTTATCTACATATTTGAACTTGATCCCGACCCCTCATTAATCACTTGAAGTCAAACCCACTAATAGTTAGAAAAGTATAATACATTATCCAACTAGTAAGGAATTATACCAAGGATTCAAGACCAGATTTATTCTCCCTAAAGAACATTATCCTTTTCATGGGATCCACCCTAGACCACTACTATACTACACCCTAGTAGTTAGTAATGTTTACCATGAATATAAATTTCTAATTTGATTCATACCGTGAGGAATTAATGATTCCTTTTTGGAAGCCGACCATAAAGAAACAAAATGATTGGTTTTTGGAATAAATTTATGAAGAATAATTTAAATTTCTAGATAGGATGACAAAGATTGATAATTAATACACTATTTTGAAATAAATTGGAAGATCTAATAATGTTTACTGTGTTAATAAAGAATGCATGATTATTAAGGTATCAAATTTTGAAATGGAACTAAATATGGAACAAGATTATCAAGTTGAATGTGTTATGCTAGCTTATGTAAAAATATCAATTCCATAAGAAGCGAAAAAGAGGAAAAAATAATATCATGTTGCATACAAAGAATCATTTTTTTGGAAAAGGGATGATAAATATTAGAGAGTTATCCCAAAACAATAGTTGGACAG
Organism: Viscum album; assembly: GCA_963277665.1. Classification (NCBI taxonomy): domain Eukaryota; kingdom Viridiplantae; phylum Streptophyta; class Magnoliopsida; order Santalales; family Viscaceae; genus Viscum; species Viscum album. The sequence goes on along the minus strand of OY728163.1, from coordinate 72,197,241 downwards.
AAATTATTTTCAAGTTTGAGAAAAAAATCTCAACCTTTTTTCTCTCATTAAGAAGAAATGAAGAATCAATCATATTCACATATTTTTTTTATTTATGCAGGGATTTAGTGGATATTAAATGCATTAGAGATCTTGGTGAATTTTTTGATGACTATAATGAATAATGGGATTTTTATTATGGAATGATTTAATTGGTACTATAATTTCTCTTTAAAACACTTCAATAGGAACTATAATGATATTCTTGATGTTAATATTAAATTAGACCTTCAATTGAGTAGAGTTTTCGGAGTGTAACCCTTTATGGGGAGTTGAGATGTGAGAAGCTTCTAAATATCATTCTTTCAGAAGAAAATTTTAAATTTCATGGACAAATATAATTTAAGGTTTGATAATCACTTTTCCAACCCATACATTGGATTTAATCAATTTTTTTATTAGGGGGTGTTGAGCTAATTATGAAGAGAGATAACATGAAGGGGGAGAAAAATTCTTCTGCATGTATGCTGTTAATGTGTTTTTTAGATGACTGTTGGTGAAAATCTGTGAAATCTACTCAAACAGTCTTAGGATGATTGTTTTGGATATGGTATCATGTATTGTGGTTTTATAGAAAGTTTTCATGTATATATTTCCCTTTATTATTTTGATAAATGATATGGTTGATATAGATTTCGGTATCATTTTTTAGAGAAATTTAATTCCATCCTTATCTCATGTGTAACTTGAATTAATTTTAATAAGGTGGAAAAAATGAAATTTTAGTCATGATTGAAGCATTAGTTTTTTATGATTTTTCCTTCAGAACCATTGTATTTATTGTAAATAAGTGGGAGATAAAAATATATATATTTAAAAAAAATATTAATAATGATTTTTATAAGTGTACTGAAAAAAATGGTTTATATTGAAGAACCTATTGGACTGTGATGATGATTTCTTTTTCAATAAGTGTATGATCACCAGATGTGTTGGGAGATGATGAAGGACATAAGTAATGAACAGAATGAGATTATAAATTTGATTTAATATCATTATATTATAAATGATTATTGAGTAAAAAATTATTTATAAGTGTGAAGATCAATCCATGTGATATTAAGGATAGAGGCTGCTATAATATATTATAATATCACTTGGATGGTGTAGTTGTTTGTGATTGAGATGTTGAGAAAATATGAGTAAAATATTTTATTTATTAGTTATGAGTTGGTGCATGCTAATTTATAATATTTAAAGAAAAGAAGTATTGAATTTTTTAATTAGTTTATATTTATTTAATTAACCAATTTGGTTAATTTTATGTTATGTCTTCTCTATAAATGAGTTTTGAGACAAATGGAATTCATTTGTGATTTTAATTCTTTGGAATTTGGTTAGAGATATTTCGAAATATTCAAATAATTTTCTATCGTTATAAGAATTCCTTTAAATTTAATTGAGTTGAATTAAAAGGTTGGATAGGATTTTGTAAATAGCTAAAGAATAAATCACAAATTTATTATTCATAGGTGTATTTCAAAATATAAGGTTTTTAAATAAATGTTTAATGATAAATATATATAGAAGTTAATATAATTATATATAATGATTTGAAGATACTAAATTGATATCCTTCTAGAATATAGAAGGAATAATTTTCCTAAAAAACATGTAAATTACTTATATTGGAAATGTGCATATGCAAGTTATGATAAAAAATATACAAGGCTATAGAAGATTAATTTTATATTATTTCAGATACTATTTTGGAGGATAATATTAGTAATCCATATAAATGTAGGTCCCATAAGTTTATAATGTTTTAGAATTATTTTTTGGGGATACTAAATTCATGAACTACAGATAAATTTAATTCTAGATGATGAAACTATGGAAGCACGTGAAAATTACCCTTAGTATTTTGAAGATTTTCAAAATCATAAAAAGTAATGCCAATATAAGATTAATCTACTCTCATATAATATAAAATTATATCTATATTAGATTATTTAAATGTTTTAAATGATTTACCATGTATTAACCTAGTCTACGTGAGATTCATTACTAATAATACACATATATTTAATAATAATATTTTTGGAAGTTACACTACATTAGACAAAACAAGATGTTGGAAGAATAATATAAGAAATATCAGATAAACATAGGGCTATGAAAGAATACATTGGTGTTGTGATAGAGTTACTAATTTTGAAACATTTTACATATGATTAAATATATTGTGAGTAAGTTTAATAAAGGAATTAAAAATGATATGTACAACAAAATCTATATCTACATAAGAATATGTCAAGAGTTCCAAATGCGTCAAAATATTACCTATAACACAATGAAAGATTAAAAAATTTTCTTAGTTGATTACAAGCCATTGAATCATAAAATTCCATGTTTTCATTTAAGTCATTACATAAGGGTATTCTTAAGTAAATTAAATATTTATTAATGATAAGAATTGTGGAGAATAAATGGAAATAATTTTATAAAATATTTATATGCTAAATATGTAATTTCAAGTGAAATTTTCTAAAATTAATTTTTGAAAATCGAATATAGAATATTTTTTATGAATATTTTAATAGAACAAATAAGAGATATTTTCAGTTAATTAAACGGTATTATTGAGAATATATATGGTAAAATAATTCCCATGTTTTTAATTAAGAATATTAGAAAAATATTTATGTAGTTGGAAAACTATTTTGTTTTCCTGGATATTTGTTAAAAGATTAATTAATAATATTTCATGCCACTTTTATGGGGATTTGTTTTGATTAGCATCAGAAATAATTAATGAAGAAGATCAGCAGAAGTAATTGTGCAAAGCCATGAAGGGAAATTGTCCAGCCAGACCTTGTTGGTATCGAATGGGCCTGAGGCCCCAAGCTTATGGGCCTCGTTGTTTCCTTCCCTTTTGTAAAAGAGAAGGTGCATAATGAGAAGCATTGGAAAAGTGAGATAATTCTCTTGATGATGATGCCAAATGAATGGAGCCCACTATCATTGTGGTTAATAACATCGATTACAATAAGTCGGTCATACAGAAAAATGATATGACCCCATCCACATTCCAAGGTGAGCATCATACCGCCAAGGATGGTCGTGGCCTCAGAAACTACAGGTTCCCAGAATGCCTTATGTGGTTCAAATTTTGTAGCAAAGATTTTCCCCAGATGATTTCGGTCAAGGAGGCCGAGGGAAACAAGCCCATCCTTTTAAAGAGACGCATCCACTTTAATATTTAGAATCCCTTCCCTCGGGGGATTCCAATGAGAGGGATCGGAGGGGGAAACAGCTGGCATATAATGTCCATTGTGGTCTTTCCAGTACTCAATCCATGAATTGGCCCGTTCAATCTAGAATTCGGGTGGTTAATGAGCTTGATGAAAAACAGAATTGTTATGCCAGACCCAAATAATCTCGGCCAAAGTGCAAAGTGAACCTAAAAAAGCCAAGGATAGAGAGGATCACCAATGAGTCAGAAGATCGGGAAGGTCAGAGGCCAAAGACAGTGACGTGGTAGAAGCTGGGCCCCATTTTTCCCAAATTTCCTTAGCTCCTAGGCTGTGAATGATGGCGTGCAAAAGAGTTTCTAGAATGTTCAGGAATAAAGGGAAAACAATTAGTACTAGAAATATGTCGGTAAGTGTGAAGCCCCATGGTTGGGAGAGTACCCGTGCAAACCAGCCACCAAAAATTCCGTATTTTAGGCGGAGCGTTGAGCATCCAAATCGATTCCCATGGTCCCTCATCCCGACCGATTGAGTGGTTTCCAAGAGAAAGTCTATAGCCGGATCTCACCATGTATTCACCCGAGATGTCATTGATCCAAAAACGATGGTCAAGGCCTGCATCAGGGACCCAGAAAATGCTTAGGATAATTCATTTATCCCTTTCGTTAAACCATTCAAGGATCTTTTCCAAACACCACCCATGTCCCTGGTCAGAAAGGAGGCAGCTGATAGTGGCATCTTCAAGACCAGTTTGGATAAGGGATGTAGCCCGCATACCTTCTTTATCGATCAACTAGGGATCAGTCCAGATATTAATAGATGAGCCTGACCCAATCCTCCAGCCCAATCCTTTTTCCATGAGCTTTTGAGCCCCTCGACTACTTCTCTAGAGGAAGCTACGATGGGGACCAAGAGAGGAAGCCTGGAAGTTCGTGTGGTGGATTTACAAAGCTCGGAGAACCCATGCACATAGATATGATAGAAGGTTAATAAGACACCATCCTTGCTTGTCCAACGGTGCACCATTGAAGAGAAGAAGATTATGGAATCACATCCCTCCCTCTTGTTTGGGTTTGCAGAGTTTCTCCCAGGCCATCCAGTGGGGTTGATTCCTTCCATCATTCTTCACCCACCAGAAATTGGTAGTGCATGTGTGGATCTAGTCGACGATGATTGTTGGGAGCTTAAACAGGGACATAAAGTAGTTGGGGATAGACTGGATGACAGCATTGATGAGGGTTTATTTTCCAACTTTAGAAATTCTTTTTGGGGACCAGCCTATACATTTTTTCTCAATCATGTCCACTAGAGATGCGAAGATTTATTTTTTGGATCAGCCAATCATCATGGGTAGCTCGAGATACATCTAATGTTTTACCACCATATGCATGCCTGCTGATGCGTAGAGTTCATCCCTCTTAGAAAGAGGCACCCCTTCACTTAATGATATTTAAGATTTTCCATGATTGATTGACTGGCTAGACGACCTCTCATACTGCTGTATCGCTTGGCTGATCACCTATCATTCATTAATTGTTGCTCCAGAAAAAAGGATACATTCATCAGTGAAGAAAATATGCGACACTTTTGGGCTATTATGGAATAATTTTTCCCCATTAATAGATTTAGAGGATGTAGCCCTAGAAATGAGAATAGAAAATACGTCAGCCACTAGTATGAAGTGAAACGGGGAGAGGGGATCTCCATAGGGAAGGCCTCAAGATGGGTAGAATCCTCTGGTGAGCTCTCCATTAACCTTGATTTTGAAGGATACAGTTGAGATACAGTCCATGACCATATCTGTCCATTTAGCTCAAAAACAAATTTTCAGCATAACGACTCTAAGGAAGTTCCATTCCACTATATAGTAGGCCTTGGTCATATCCAATTTATAGGCCCTGGTTCCTCCATTCGTGGTGGAGCATGATATCATAGAATCGAACACTTCGTGGGCCACAATCACATTATCAGTTATTAGTCTCTTGGCCCTGAAAGCGCTCTGATTTTAAGAGATAATATCAGGTATCCAAGGTCCTATCTGGTTGACAAGGATATTTAAGAAGACCTTGTAAGAGACATTTAAAAGGCTGATAGGTTTAAAATCAGGGATCGCCAGAGATTTCATAATTTTAGGGATGAGGACGAGGACAGTTTCATTGATGACAACAATGCTATTATTCCCAGCACAGATATTTTTTTTCATGTTGCAGATGTCAGGAATGATTATGTGCCAGTATTATTTAAAAAATAGTGTGTGGAACCCATCCATTCCCAAGGCCTTAGTGGGATGATGATGTTTCAGAGCCAAGCGCATCTCGTCATCTATCACATCTTTGGTGCGTTGCCTATTGATATCGTCGGGGATCACATGTCTGATACAATCTAACACCTCGAAAGACACAAAAGGGGTTCTTGCAGAGAAGTGGTTCTGTAAATAGTATGTAAAGGCCTTGTGGATACCATTGGTGTAAAAAACATTGCTTCCTTCGAGTTGTGAGATTCAAGTAATAGAGTTTTTTTAGGCCTGGATGATGATTTCTTGTGAAAAAACTGTGTATTAGCATCCCCTTCTATAATGTGGTTATCTCACGTCCGCATTGACTTGAAACATTCCTTAACACGCAGGGATGTGTCTAGTTCTCTTTTTGTGGCTCCAATCTTCGAGATATTTCAATAAGATGTGGGTTGTTTGAGGATGTTATTTAGTATCTTTTCGAGGACACCACAGTGCTAGTTAGGGTGGAAAATTTTTTATTTCTCCAAGACCTTAGATCGAATGCAACCTGTTGGAGATTGAGGCTAACATCCACATGAGTTATCTTCCAGCTTGATTGAATTACCTCTTCACATTCCTGGTTTTTTGACCAAAAGATCTCAAATCTGGAGGGTCTATTGAGTTGTCTATTTCATTTTCCTTCCGTAGAATCAATGAGAATTGGGCAGTGGTCGGAACAGTTAGAGGGCCATGTGGCCGATATGAAACATCCTGAAAAGATTTTTCCAATTAGTAGATCCCAGAAATCTATCATGATTCTCAGCAATGAGGGTGCCTTCAGTATTGCTGTGGAACCATGTAAATGGATTACCATTGTACCTCAGATTCACCAGGTCCACCCTAGAGACCACATCCATGAATTTTGACATCGATGGTGAGGGTCGGATGATTCCACCAATATTTTCCTTATGGAACATAATCTCATTGAAATCTCCTCCAAAGAGAATATGGCTCAGTAAGTCATGTCGCAGCTTGCATAGAAGATCCCATGACTTCACCTTATCATTATGGGATGGCTATCCATAGAATCCAACAATAGTCCAGGGTGGGTGAAAGCCTGTTTTAATAGTCGCTACTACATGGTGTAAGGAGAAAGAAAAAATTTTGATGTCAATATTGAACTTCCAAAGGAGACAGAGGCCCCCAGAATGGCCTTGTCTGGACACCGAGAAGCAGCCTTAGAAGTCGCACTTCAGAGCAATACCATTTGTGTTCTTGTTTTCCATTATGGTTTCGGACAGGAAAACCATATCAGGTCGACTTTGAGCGCAATGGCGCTATATCATGGGAACCGTTCATGGGATTCCAAGCCCATGATAGTTCTAGCATAAAACAATCATTTCTGTAGTCGGGGTTGGGTCTCTCCCGCCGCCGCCTTTGGTTCCTCCAGACTTCTTTCTTCATTTGTTATTTTCCATATTTTGGTGGGATTCCTCCCTGATTGGCATGTTCCATTTTGTATTATCCTGAACCTGGGTTTAAGGTCATCCGTGTGACCATCACTTTCTCCTCGTTTCACCCTTTTCCACGTTCGACGGGTAATTGGGCCTAGTATTGGAGTTCCCGTCATTCCATGGGGCTCCATTGTTAGAATGCCTGCTTCGGTCGATTTTGGGTCAGGGTCCGGATCTGGTGGTTTGATGTGCATCGACATTGGCTTTGAGCAATTTCTGGTGGTTCTTTTTGTTTCGTCTCCAACCTTGTGGATATTTCAGTATTATACTTTTAGGGGTTAGGATGAACTCCATCTTCTCTATGAGTGGGAGACCCATCATTAGGGAAATCCAATGGTCCATGCATTAGGGGTTTTTCAGGTATGGGTACCGTTTGACTGGTATGTGCCAACATGAGATGGTCATGGTCCTATTGATTTTCCATTTCAGGGATGAAAGAATATTTATTCGTTTTGGCACGAAGACAAGGGCCATATTGGATGATGATGTTACCTGATCCACACTTATGTTTTGTGGTGCAAGTTCTTTCCAGATGGCCAAGGCGACTAAAAAATGCAGAAGATTGGGAGTTTCTTGAACTCGAATGGTATCCAAGTGTTGGCGTCTTTAATTTTTAGGAACATTCCCCTCATTACAATTTTATGGGGATTTGAATATTTTAAATAATGGAAAATAAATATATTTTTATTTTATTATAATTATATAATGAAAAGTATAAATTTTTTGAAGAATATTATTGAGAAATTGATGTCCACCATCCTTGAAAAATATTGTTAAAATTGTTTTATAAAAAATTCACAATGTTGTAGAATGCCAGTAATAAAGGTGTTAAAATTAATCTTCTGGAAATAAATGATGGATGTATAAAACACAAAAAAATTTCATGACTTTGGAAACAAATTCCATTGGAGGAGGAATATTATGACCAACTACCTAGGATGAATTAAATGAGGAGAAACCAACCTATTTTCTATCCAAATTGGGAATCAATTTGTGGAAAGTAAAAGATTTAGATGAAAATCATTGATGAAATTACTCTAAAAGCAATGAAGAACAAAAACACCTAAAACATAATAGTGGGAATCCACATGACCAAAAACATAAACCACCTAAATAATGTAATAGTAAATATTTATGGAATGGTTCACCTTGGAAATGACGAAGTATTAAATTCAAATAAAGTAGAAAGAAAATGTTAGAATGAAATTAATTAAAGAATACATAACTTCCCTCTATGGATTTCCTTTGAAACAATCATTTTAGTGGGATTCAACTTTTTAACTGAATACATTAAGTAACATTTAATAAAAATGGTTGATTAGTCGGAGGAAATATAAACATTTCATTGATGAAAAGTTAGAGAACAAATGAAAACATATAATAAGAGGATAATAGTCATCTCCTCACAATGGAATAAGAAAACATCCATTACCATCGAAGGATTTGGAATATTCATCAAATAAGCTTAGAAAATTTTTTATTGTTAGAGGCTATGGATAAAATTATAGATTGGTTACAAGATTATATAATACTTTTAATATCAATATATAAGGAAAATTAGTGAGAAATATTTGTCTTCCAATAAAGAAAAAAGATATAAATCTACTAGAACTAATTCACACTAATTTATATTGTTTAATGAATATTCAAAAAATACATGGTGAGAGAAACATTAAAGAATTTTTTTTATTATATAATAATGGCTTTTATCATGTTTTTATAGGTAACAAAATTAAGAAATTTATTTGAACATTCAGTTGAAAAGGAGAGAATAATATGAAATTAGATGATTGATCAAAGATATATGATTAGGTAATGAAACTGAATAAAAATCCAATGTTGTGGAGACTTACATTTTAAATCATTACATCAAGAAAGGGGTCTCATAAATTATAAAATCACAACAAAAATAATTCATCAAAAGGAAGAAACAAATAGTGATAATCATGGAACTAATTTTGATCATCAAGAGTTTCATTTCATGGTACTATTGGAAGGAAGCAGTATTTGTGTCATTGTTTATGTGAAATCAATACCTTCAGATTCCAATAGAGTAATGAATGAAATAAGAAATATTTCATGTGAGGAATCTAATCCAAAATATCTTTAATGTGTTTGGAATTAACTATTTCATTTGAAATAATGAATGAAATGAGGTAAATATGTATAAGTGGAAATGGTGGAGTGATTTTACAATAGGATAGATAATATCATCAAAATCATTAATATTAATGTTTTTGATAAAAATGATTGAAATTAATCCATAATTAAATATTTAAATGAATCATGTAAAATAACATGACATTGATAAAAATACCATAATCTCATATAATTTGGTTTTTGAAGATAATTCTAATATTAAACTAGTTGATGAAAATAATTTTAAAGGGATATGAACAAAGACAATGAAATAATAGACATGTTGTGGTAAATTAATCAAACATATCTGGTTTTAAATATTCTATAACATAAACAAAAATAATAAGAAATCACTACAAGAAAATCACCGCATAGTGGTATATTTTTTTAATTCAACTGTGGTTTAAACCACCGTCATATAATTCAACGAATGTTTCATAAAATCATCACTCAATCAACCATCAGTATCCAACATGTGGAAGTTTCTTCAATTTAGCAGCAGTTTCTGGAAGGTTTTGTAGTAAACATATTTAGCGGTTTTTTATTGTCGATTTTATTTGAAATAGTTAATGTATTTAGAAACGGTAATTTTTTCTATTTTTTACATTAAAATTTCCACTAAAACCTTGATATATGCCACTAATTATGACATGAATTTATTTCGCGGTGGTTTTAACCACCACCGATAATAAAATTCCAACGTATAAAGGTGGTTTAAAAGACCACTAAATATGTTCCATTTTTTTAGACGCAATTTAAATCACTTTTAAATATAGATTTACAAATAAAAAATACTACAGATTCTACAACCCCATTACCAGTACCCTGAAAAACAATGTGAGAAGAACATATAACAGAATAATCTAAACCATCTAACAATGTTCAGTAGTCAAAAATCTAACAACGTTTCCAAAAAACCATCTAGAGATAACATATAATAGAATAATCATAACCATAGCATCTCAATCATATAACAATTTTTCATACATCTAAATATAAGACTTTAAATAGTATAGAACCAACATCTAAGTTGTAGGCCTTCAAACTACACAACACGAGATTATTATCATTAAGACATTAAACTACCTAGCCTAAAATTAACCTTCCTGGACCAGTATGTAATGATCGTGATATTATATCCCCTTCCAAACAGAACATTCTATTCTAATGATGGTCATCTACCACACTGATTTTCAAAACTACATATGGCAGGATTCTAAGCTTCATGGGATACAAAGAGATTCCAAAATCTCATATCATAGACCCATCCCAAAAAATAATCAACCTTAGGAACTTCCCCTAATAATGGGGTTGAATATCTCTTATATATAGGCCCACTCAATGTGTTCAATCTCATAGTGGAATAGCCCGGAAAGCATTGAAATTTACCCTAAAATCACCTAATGCTCACTTCTACACATTAGGGTCTCCCTTAATATGGATCCCAATCATCCTCCAAGTATTATTATCCCCTATAGTGATGGAGCATGACCAAAATATGCTCACCTATCATCTAGGGAACACAACTAAAAGGTTCTCTTATGAGAAGTGATCATTCCCATGTTTTGAATGTGGTCAACAGTCGACCCAATATTTGTGTGCCCCATCTTTAAATGGAACAGTTGTGGGTATTCTGTCTGCAATATGAATAAAATGAATCAAATAATTAAGATAATAATTAGTCCAAAATACTAATATACACATCCAAACAAAACTCAAATGAAACTATTAAATATCTCCATCATCCACATGAAACAAAAATTACTTCATACTCCACCAACATCATAGTCCACCAACTCTAAATTCACTACCTTACTAAATATTCATGCCATATCAAATTACAATGCCTTTATGAAACATGGGAAATCATGAAAATGTTAGGTGACGACATTGTGCCTAACATGATACATGATACATGATACGTGAACAAACCCTCTATTTATGTATTTTTCCAACATATCAACAAGACCACTAATCACTGTCTGATGATGAACATTGATGGTCACCCTCTCCACCTCCATATCTACATCCTGTTATTATAACCTGTAAGAATAATATATTTAAAATTAAATAATTTTATATATTTATATTTAAACATAAAACCAATATATTTTGGTAAACTAAATGATTTTGAATTTGTGTGATTTACCTTCTCACCACACATCATCGATGAAATATCACCAGGGACAGATCTATCCTCATTATGATATAAATCAACCAACGCTTTCTGTAAAGCGGATATCTCAGGCTCCTATTCTGGAATAGTGTTTTTCATAGAAACATTGTCCCACTAAGGATTTCTTCAACATATAGAAGTAGATTTAGCTTCAATCCCAAATGGCCTACTAAATACCTCATATGGTAATGGTCCCAAACCCATCCTGTGCACTCAACCAACATGGTCCTTTCCAAGCACTGTACAAACTGGTTCATCTTGGGAGACTGAGTAGAACTACATGGGATTGGAATCCCATAGTTTTGTAATTTTTACCAATAACCCAAATATCATTAATATTATGAATAATAAATATTAACATAGTGACATCTAATAATAAGTTATTATAATGAAAAATGAATTCATTACACAACTTCTTCAGTAGGCTCATTAACAGAACTCCCATCAGATTTTTTATAAACATCCAACCACACTTCTGTTTGGGTTTCATGGTTCCCTAAACATTGTGACTTCATTAATTAAATATAAATACACAATTTAATTTATTGAACAGATACTAATATCTTATAAATATTTAATCTAATGAAATGATTACTAGAGTCGATCGACTTCTAGAAAAACTCTTTGATCCTGGTGTGTGAAGGATAATTTGCTAAGCACAGCTTGGTGCATTCTTCCTTGAATGATCATGAAATAAATAAAATTCAATTTAATAGTAATGTATGTAATTTTATATCCTTTTCATATACATTTACAAATGTAATATGATATTTATATAATAATATATATTTAAATACCATGTGATTATCATCATGATGCCTGTCAATAAAAACAGTCCATTTCTCTCTAGGTATTGTATTGGGTACCTTGTCATACATCTATTGGGAGATCAAAGAGGTATTATTGATATCACCCCATAATACACATTTAAATGTTTTCTATTTCTCGCCCAAATTTTTCAGTATCCACTTTCATGCTAGTACATCAGCAACCGTAATGTGAAAAAACATCTATACAATGAAATTCATTTAAAAAATAATAGAATTTAATAAAATAATGACATTCAATTACACCATAACGTTTTAAAATTACCATTATTTGTGAATCAAAATATTCATTTTTCCAAGATGAAGGCAGATGCCTCCAATCATCATCCGTAGTCAGACGGGAAATTTTCTCCGCAGCCAGATGACCTAGAATCCAACGATGTAACCATGCGGTGTCATCCGCCGGGACCACATTGGAATGATATTGAACTACTATATTTAGTCTGGTCAGATTCCATACATATTAACTTTTCATATTTTTCTCCACAGTTTCATTATTTCTGTCTTTTGTGATCAAAATGTTAGTATAATGAAGTGCAATAAATTTATTCATATTAAAATTTATACCTATAACAGTAACCCTCCAATATTCCCACGAAGAAATAAGAGTGTCACCTGGTCTCTGACTACTGAGGCTGCGGAATAATAAGGCATCAACTGGTATTTTTATGTGATGCTCATGGAGGGTGTGATATATTGTGTAAGGGGTAAGCAAATGTTTTCTCAGATCTTGTACGGAGGGAGTTCGATGGATCATCTTCTATTGATGTGGTTGATGGAATATTATAACAATTCCTCCTTGGTATTCCTATCATTTTATCAAATAAAATTAAATTCAAAACATATAATCCAAAAATGTTATAACGAAGAAAATTGAAATGATAACTGATGCAATGTACTATATAACCAAATATACATAACAATGATAAATAATGAAGCATATTAAATAATGTTTTATATTTCCTTCTTACTATAAGAAGTTTTATAGACATTTCTTGAGGATTCCATCCAAATAATTGTCATATTTATAAAATATCCAAAAATTATGTAAAATGTTTTCTAGGCATAAAATTAGACATCAAAGAATATTTTCTTCAACATGTTGACATATATTCAAAAAAGGCAAAAAAAAGATAACATATCCTTGGTAAATGATGAAATGGTAGATAGGTGGAGTATCATATAAAAATGGTCAAATCCTAAAGGACTATACCCATGCTATGAGGAACTTTTAAGACCTAACAATCAGTTAGGTTATATAGTGTACATGTAGTGTAGTGAGTGTTTCATGCTTGGGTTGGGGATTTGAGAGTTTCATGGGGGTTATTCCACAAAGGGAAGTGATATCGATAATTTATTAAAGGACGCCTAGGTTGTCTTGTATTGTGGAATGAGTTGTTTTGGAAATGGTATGAACCATAGTAAGATACATGAAGGGATTATAAGGGGTTATCCTTGAGAGATATACTAATTAATTTAGGACCATAGGAATTATATAGGATATGATAAAGTAATAGACTTAAATTCATGAAAATCATTGAGTGAGAATTTTGGGATGTGGGAATTGGTAAATTGGCCGATGATAATTCATTGTTCTTGGGTTATCTATGTTGGTGGATCATAGAAGAGAATATTCACTCCCTTTGGGTGTGTTTAGTGTAACTTGGTGATTATAATTAGGGTAATAGTCTCTCTTGAGTGTGGGGATCCTATAGGAGTAAGGAGAAATAGTTATATAAGGAAAAATTACTAGTGAATGGTCATGTAAGACATAGATATTGTTGAAATGGGTATGCCTTGTGGGAACTCATTTGATTTTGGTTAGATTATATATAGACATTGTTCTTTGGAAGTGATGGGAAAGGGAACAAGAATCCAGTAATATCAGGATAGTGAAAACCCATGATGGTCATAATGGGTGGTATAATCATTGGGTCAAGTTGTGATGTAATTGTGGCATAAGAGCCTGAGATCATTATGGATGCTATGTAGTAGGTGTTAATTTTATAGATGAGGTTAAGGATTGAAGATATAATGATAAATGTGTAGAGTTATATATCCTAGAATCTCATCTTTTCTCGAGTTATATGTGTGTGTGTGTGTGTTTTGTTTGTTTGTGTGGGTTTATATATGGTACATATCTCATGTTAGTGTGGTTTATCTCATATGGTAGGTCAAATATTAATATTCTCTCCTCATAGAATTTCTAATAATGCTCAATTTGTATATAACTAGCCCTGGGACATAAATAAAACCGATATGGCTTGCAATGTGTGGGAGGTTGGAAATTGAGATACCCTACTTAGACTGCTTCTGATGTTGACTGGTGGATATGAAATGTGTCCATGGTACCCTACCCAGTGGGAATGATTCAAATTGAAAGAGAGTTTGGATATTGAGATTCTATCCTTAATTATGATGTTATATGTGATGGACTTTCTAAATGATTAGAACTGGATATTGTGATGACCTTTGCTTATTATTTTAATTGTGATTGGTACTAGATATTGAAATTAAATTCTCTAATGGAACTCTAATGAATTTTGGATACAATAGATGTATCACTGGAATTGATTGCAATAGGTAACATTAAGTGATTGTGTAAATTGGTTAGCACCTAATGATCCCACATGGATTCTTTTATGTTTTATATCACTTACAATTTTATTTTTTCAAACATCAATACACAATTTTAGATAGTGTATATAAGGGGAAAATTTTGATATTGTTCTAAGTATTATTATTATACACTACATGGAAATCATAGTTCATATACAAATTTATGTTTCACTTTCAGGTGACAGGTTATATAGGGAATTCAACTAGAGTATCCGGATAGATGTTGGGTGACCAGTCTGATAAGGGACCTGAGTTTTATAGTTGAGTCTCCCCAATTTGTTTCTATTTATTTTAAATTTATAATCTTGGTATGTGACCCATGATGTTGGATTTAATGTTAAGAATGAGAATCATTTTTTATAGCATGTTATTATTTATCATTTTTTAATGGTTGGATCTTAACTGTAGTTCCTCGAAGTCACTCTAACGATAAATAATATTATTGGTACTTACCACTGATTGTGTGTCATAGTATCGATAGTATAGTCTATCCTGGTTTTTTTAAACTCTCACAACTAGTTGGAAGCCTTATGCATATAGGACTGAATTCTTGAGGTCTTTTGGCATCCCTCAATTGAGTGTCATTTGAATGATATCGGCATGGACATTACAAATTCATATAAAACCATTGTTTTCGTTAATTTACTATTTGGGGTTGTCATTTGGATGTAATATGTGCTTTTATAGACTAGGATGAACCATATTCTTAGGTATAGTTAATACTTATATGATAAAATTCCGATATTTTATGGGTAGGATTAATGATAGGTTTTTTTCATTTTTCTAATTGAGATATTTGTTCAAGAATGATTTTCTATGTGAGTTTGTATTTATTATTTTACTCATGTATTGGGGTGGAAAAAAAATGTATGTTCATGAATGATACTAGCTACATAGGTATACCTATTCATATGCATGATTAATTATGGTTTTGAAATGGCTTTCAAAAAGGTGAAAATGGTTTTATGAAACTATTAAAATGGAATGTTTTAAGGAATTGGATTAAATAATTTTTGACTAAATAATGCATCAACAATAACATATTCCACATTTCCGCAAACAACTTAATGGTGGAACCTTAATTAATTTAGGCCACTAAATGATATTCATATGTTATTATTTTTATATTATTATTATTATAGTTATTATATTAATAAATAAAAACCCTATAATGAGAGAGACAAAGTATGAGGTGTCATGTAATGGGTTATGGGTATGAGTGATTAATGCTATTATGAGCAGTTCTATTTAATGATAGATCATTTAGTTGATTGAGATGGATGGGGTGATGTTATTGTGGTTTGATAGTTTGTCTCTCTATAGAGTGAGTGGAGAGGGGACTTAGGGGTTTAGAGTTAGTTTTTTCACCTATTTGGTCAATTAGTTGTGGTTAGATAAGATAATTCATTTTATCCTCATTTTACGAAGGGGGAAATTAATTAGTCTTAATTTTTATACTAGGTTCATTTGGGAATGATCCCTGGTTGAATGTAATATCATATGAGGAATGGAATATTGGGTAGTGATATGAGATTACTTACTCAAAAAAACATGTTATGAGACCCATGTGTAACTAGTGTTGATGGTTCTATGAGGATGAATGTGTCCTTAAGTTGACCATCGGTGGTTACATTAGTGTTGATGAGTAATTATCAATAGGTATTTTTCTATGGGATATCAATTGCAGAAAATAAATCTCTATAATGGGTAGCAATTAGTAAAACAAACCTGGGTGCTAGAACATTATGAATATTTATAACTCTTGGTGGTTCATTTACAAAGAAGAAGATAATGGTTTATTTTTTATATCACTATATATTTTTTTAGTTTAAATAGAGGTAAAGAATGAATAATAAATCAATGAATCATATTAGACTATATAAACATAGAATCAAATAAAGGTAACAATTATCTTTCATATCAGGCCATAAAATAGAGAATCATGTTGTAAATGAAAGCAGGATATGGGCGGCGATGGGTGGCAAGGTGAGGGACGGAGAGGCGAGGCGCAGCGAGAAATAGTGAGTCGTAGTGTGGGAAGGCGAGTAATAGTAAGGAGAGGCATAATGAAGAGAGGGGCGGCAAGGGACGATGAGTAAGTGAGATGGGTGGCGACGGGAAGCGGTGAGAGTCAATGAGAGGTGACGAGGATATGGATTCGAGGATTCGGCGGGGTGGGGTTTGGGGGTGTCTGGAGGGCCGGGGTATTTGGGGGGGGGGGGGGTCAAGGGTGTTGGGGAGGGGGAGGGGAAATTTTTTTGGGTTTCTGAAAAAAAAAATTATTGTTTAGAGGCCATTTATTAAACCACCGATAAATGCTCAGTTTCGTGTAGTGAATGTCAAAAACCATTTCTTATTCTCTCATGTGGAGACTTTATCATCTAAATAAGTAATAAAAGATAAGTTTGGGATCATGGTTATGAATAATTAGTTGGTTAGAATAGATAAGGATAAATTTGGGGATCTTGTGAGGAGTCTAATAGATTATAGCATCATCAAAAATTATGTTGGTGTTTAGGAATAAATATATTTAATAAGGAATATTTGTTTGACATAATGAAATATTATTTTGAAGAGGATATACACAAATTTAAGATGGATTTATTTTTAGTGTTTCTAAATATATTTATTGAGTAATAGGTATATATAGAACAACATGTGGGTTTTCTAATTGGTGATTATGACTCAAAATTGTTCAGGTTGAGAAAGTATTTCTACAACTTGAATCATGTATGTATATTTGGATATACATTATTGGATGCATTTTTTAAGAATCTATAATTCAGAAGAGGTGGTATAGATTATAATATTTAAGTGAAATTTACCACATAAAATATGTTCATTGTGTTTTTCTATCTTTAATACATTATATTTGGTGGAAAAAAATGAAAATCGATTGAATATTTTATATGGTTAATAAGCTCTTAGTTTGAAATTTCAATGATTAGAGAGATTACATATTTTTTCAAGTTGTATGTAAATCTTAACGAGTGGTATAAATTTATTTATTAAGAGAAATATTTAAGGCAACTAGAATGGAATTTTGAAATTCATTATAGAAAACTACTTTCAACAACAATTATAGTTGGAACCATGTTTGGGAAGCATGAATTTGGAAAATAAGTTGATCCAACCAATAATCATAAAAGGATTGGAAACTTTTTTATATCATAGTGACACAACCATATATAGATTTTACTACATTATTAGAAGATCATTTTCAAATTATTCACAAGGAGGAACATTTCGTAAATAATAAATGAATTATAAGGTATATTAAAGGTACACCTAATTTTTATTTATTTTATAGTGAAGAATGTTATCGAAGAATGTATGTGTATTGAAATTAATATTTGGATGGACATGTTATGAGTAGAAAATATGAAAGAAGTGTGGAAATATTTATTGGGATAAACTGTATTGATTGTATTATAATGAAAAAGAAATGCATTTCACTAAGCCAATTGAAGTAGAATACATTTCAACCATAAGGCATGTTCCTAATTCTTGTATATGAAATAGCAATTAGAGGAACATTGACAAGACGTGAAACATCCCTAGATAGTCCATTTTGAAAAAAGTGAAATTTATTTTATGAATAATCATTTATAATATTCATGTATGAAACATATTGGGATTTGATTTCATTTAATTAAATAGAATATTGAGAAAAAATTCCTTAATATTAATCATGTTTTCATTTAACATAAAGCCAATGAAATATTAAAAAAACCCTTTGTCTACACCCTAATTTTACAAGCATCAGTTGAAATTTTGTATTCAACCACCTCCCTCCACATGAGGTGGTTTAAGAAAACAACTCTCCCCATGTATTTAATTTCCATAATTATTTGTAAGTTGGTTTGGGTTTATGGGTTGATACAATCCATTGGGTGAGTATATTGAAAAGAATCATTAATATTGTAATTATTATTTAATATAAGAAAGTTAATGTTGCTAAATTTGGAATTTTAGGTTGTGTTATAGCTTAGTAAAGAATTTTAATGGGGTTCCAATCATAATATAGAATCTAAAAAGAAGAACCAGGACATATAAAGTGTTATATGACTTTAATGATATATAAAGACAATTTTATGGATAATAAAATACGTTCATAGATAAATTATTTGTTTATTTATTTAACATTCGATGTGGAATCATCTATAATTTCAGGATATCAAATTAGTATGAAATGAGACACCTATGATAAAAATTAATTCAATAACCAGTGTCAAGATCTTTGAAATTCAATGGGTGTGTGTGCTTACTATTAAAATTCTACATTTTTTATTTGGTGAAGGTAAAATTTCTTATATATTAAGGATTTTTATTGTTATCTAATGGTTTCATGGGTTGTATACATTATTTGAACATGTGGTATGACTCACACACCACGTTTTGGGATGTTTATCCCCTGATTATATTTTGATAGTGTGTTTGAGACCATTGATAATTTATTGAATAATGTTAGTTGATTAAGATTCATTCATTTGTGGGAGTAAGTGATTTTAATGGATAATATTAATTTTATTAACATAAACTCTTGTTTCCTATTCTGAGTTCTGACTCAGGGGTCTTAGAGAATTTTTTGAAGACTTTTTTACAAAGTGGTATTTTTCCTCATTAAAATACAATAAAAATGAATCTAAAGTAATAATATTAGAGTAATAACACTTTTAGTTTTACTACCAACAGGGATTTAGTATAGTGAATCATAAATCAATATAATATTTATGCAAAATGAATTCCTTGAAGAAAGATAGATGTGTTATAGTATTTTTAGGAAAATATAATTTGAGGATTGTTACCACCAAAAGTATGAGTATTAAAATTTTCACCAATAAATTGAGGTTTATAATAAATGGAGTTATATGGAGATTTAGTAATGCATGTATAATGATAAATATGGTTACCATGCATGGAAAATATATTTTATATATTAAGTTATTTTTATTCTTGTACAATATATCAATGGAATATGTTTGAACATGCATGATGTTATTTAAAAGTTCAGTGATGGAAGATAATATCACACTGTAATGTGGTACTTCACTCCATATTGGATTTCACATAAGAATAATAGTATTTCGTGTGACATTATTTCGGGAGTGTTTTTTTATAATGTTTGATATGTCAAATCAATCTGAAAAGGCATGGGAATGATCCATGGTAAAATGAATAACCAGGAAAAAATGATGCATTATTTTTTATGATGGTTGTATTGCTCAGATCACAATGTGTGTGTCATACCAAAAAATTATTAAAGAGAATAAGTCACATGTTTTGGTCTAAATGGTTTCACTATATAGGGGATTTTTTTTGAATTGACTAAACACTAATAAAACTAATACTACTAAGGGAATGTCACAACATGAAGATAACTTCTCAAAAAAAATGAATTTTGATCCAATTTGAGATGATTAGATGTTATATTTTATTATTTTAAATAAGCGATCTCTGCCATATTTCATGGATTTACTTCGGAACTAAAGATCATGTCATAGTGGAGATCATCATGCCACAACCTTGGAATTTTAATTAGTGTTAAACTATAATAAATTTGGTCACACTATAAAGTCGGTAAATCTATTATGTCTGAAACATTTTCATCCAAATCAAATTATGGGGGAGAAATATTGATTTTTTAAAAATTATTTGAAGTGTAATGTGTAATATTAATATAAAATTAGTGTGTGGAAAGTTGAAATTTCAAAGTGAGCATTTTAATAGTTTTTCACCCTAGATAGTGAAGGATCAAGGATGGAAAATGTTTGAAATAATTGATATATTTGGTACATTGAGAGAGTTTGTTGTTGTAATTAATTTCATTAAAGATCTAGAGTCATGAAGAATAATATAAGAACAATAAAACACTATTTTTTATATTTCCTTATTTATAAATAATTATTTTAAGAGATCATAAATTCAAGATATTTTTTAAATTCTTCTTCGAAACAATGAGTAGATTTAAAGAAAGTGGTAGTTACCCTTGGATTGGTGGTACATAATTCCTAAACCATATAATAATCTATAATGAGTAGAGATATCCTCTAGTATCAAAGCATTCATTCCAACATAATGAAAAGATATAGTTGGATATATAAAATAAGATAACCCTAATTTACCGCTACACCACTCTCTCAGGGTGTATTTGGGTATGTGTTTGAGGTATTTTTAGTGAAAAAATTGTTTTCTCTCTGTAATATATGTATTTTTTAATATTTCAATGGTTGGTTGGGATAATTAAAGTCTTTGTATAAATAAAATTAAAATCAATGTGGGTATTCAGAAACAAAAATTTTCTAGAATAAAACCTCAATGTTGTTCTCACGTAAGATAGAATTTGACGTCCCCATGTAGAAAATCATTATTGTATTGATGAAGTACAAATATGTAACCATTTAGAAGATATGGAAAACCATGTTATAGTCTAAGAGGATGTAGATATTTTTCAATCCTCATGATTCAGATATATATACAGATTTATAAATATTTTGATTGTGACAACCCTATTAATTTTTCAAATAAATAAATAATAGGATTTATAGGTATTACTTTTATGGATTAATAATCATCATAGTTATATTAATAATTTTATAATATTTTTTAGTCAAAAAATAAATGGTTTTATTTAACTAAATTATTTTCTCATGAAAAACATGGGTTTGTTTCAAAGATAAATTTCTAAATTTTAAAAATTGAATTTTATGGAATGTAATTTATGTTTTATATTAGAATATAAATGTTTTCTTATGTTTAGATTATGAAATTTTCTTATAAGATTTATTTTTTTGTAATTAGTGAAAAATGTACTTTTTTAGAAAAAGTGTAATATTTTTATTTAAATATAGTAACATATAAGTCACATTATATTTTATATTTTTTTATAATTAACATAATATCAATTTTATTAAACATTATCTAAATAATTCCTTAGGTGTCAATATTATATTGGATTTTAGTTAAGTTCATTTTTAGTGTTATAAAAACAATTAACTAAAAAACTATTTTCCATGCATTTTGTGGGATTATATTAAATGTAATTTCATCCAATTCTACAAATTAAATCATGCGAAATTGATTACATATCTTGGAATAATATGTTTTTAAATTATTAATGAGGTTATTTTAATGTTTCTAATATGAATAGTCCCCCCATTAAAAAACATGTCACCTCGGTAAAGGGTAAATTGAGTTAATTTGTTCAAATACTTTTGTATATAACAAAAAACATTAATATTAAATCTTATTGGATGATTTCGTTTTGACCTATATCACATTAGCATCAAAATTGGATATTTTTCAACACTTAATCTTGAGTAATACATTAGTCATATATAAAAGTATAGAAAAATTTTGAGTGTGTCGTGCCGCTGAGTTTTAAAAGGGAACCACATATACTCTCTTCCTCCCATATTTTAGGCACTCTGTATCATTCAATGCCTACTTAAATCTCTCCCCAACATCCCTATTCTTGATCTATAGTTCATGTTCTCACTAAAAGACCAAACCTTTTAGTCATAATGTGTAATCCAAAAGAGTTTTACCAATCAAGAGGAATAACTCTTAACCGAGTGTTTCATGTTTATTTATTATCGTATCTCCTTTGAATATTATTTAACCATTAAAAATAATAACTTTAAAATTTATTATATAATAAATTTTTAAACATGTCTTATTATAATCCTACTTCCTCATCTTTTTCCAACCGACGGGTAAAGAAAACATCCATTCTGTGTACTAGTGGACTACCACCTCCACAAGGAGATGTGTTTCATTTTTCATCACCAGATTATATGGATGATTGAAATTATGGATATAATTAACATATATAAATATATATATATGAAATAATTATTACTATATAAATACAATATTTTACTTACCTTATTACCCATTCCGTCTGCTGGAAATTGATAACATCATTGATGTGTACATGTGGAATACAAGCTCCATGAAGCAATGTGATTCATTTTTCTATTAAAAATTACAAGGATTATAATAAGGGTGAACATAATGAATAAATATTTCCTTTATAAAAAATTAATTATTCTATAAATGTAAATTATTAGTTAATTTATTTATTTTTCACTTGGTAGAATAAATGAAAATTTTGTTTATGTGTATGTACGAACTACGGTTTCTATAAAACTATGTGTTCATTTTTAATGAATTCCTCATATGGTATTTTATAAAAAAAATATTAATGTATATATATGATAATTATTAAATTTTTAATATTTTTAAATTAATGGAACTATAACACATTTGACCATAGTTAACACACCACTGTTATTTTGAGGTTATAAACCAAACAACCCCAAAACGTACAATTTGAACATTAAAATGTTAATAAATTAATAAAACAAGGTAATAAATGAAATAAAAGGAATAATAATAATTAAATGAAAGTAATTTTTTTTTATTATTTTGGTGGAAAGGTGCTATAATTTTATTATTCAAGAGTTAGAGAATGTATGATGCTATATGGGACTTAAGGGAAGGGAATTTTTCTTAATAACATATTTCAAAGTATGCCATTAAAATATTTATAATTCATGTTAAATTTACTCAACATTTTCATTAAAATGTTCTTATTTATAAGAAAAAAAGTTTAAAATTTATTTTCAACTATTTTTTTTTATTTTTTCAGTTTTAAAAAGGAATATTTTAAACATTTATCATTTGAGTCCTTTCTACATTTCTTAACAAAGTAAAAAATAATTTTTGTGAATTTTTTATGGATTTATTATTATTAATAAAATTAATTACCATTATTCATTACAAATATTCATCGACATGTCAACATTATTTATCAAAGAAAATTCCATTCTAAATCTTTTAATAATTTTACATTCTTATGATTTTTTTAAAATAAATTGATATTTTTTCACATTTCTATATGAAAATGTAATGTTCATTTCTAATGAGTTAAAATGATATTTTATAGGGTTTTATAATGAAAAATGTTAATATTGTATTTTTTTCTTCATATGGTATGTGAAAATTGTTGATGATTCTGGGTGAGCTCGATATAAATCATGATGATAGGTGAGACTGATATAGATCATTGATGAATTTGGGTCATGATGCGTTATTCAATGGTGAAAATGAGAGAGATAACTTGTATGGTTATGTTTTACTTATCTCCGAATTTTATTTTAGGGACCAAAAATAATCTTTATATTGTATAATGATTCCAATTAAGTTGTTGGTAGTTTAAATCTTGATGATATCATGTTTGAATTTTCAAATATCGATGAGGAATCCTTGTTGAAGTCTTAATGGACCTAGTGATCTCTTAGAGTAATGTAACCAGATAGTTATAAGGAAAGGAACCTTTTTTACCAAATAGGTCTTTGAGGACTAGCATGTAGCACCAACTTGAAGGTGTATAACCTTCAACAATCCAGTGTCAAAGGAAGAAGAATTCAATATAATCACAAGTCCACTAATCATTTGATATAGTTGGTTAGAATAAAACCTTGAAAAAAATGATCATCATCCATTTAGTAGGATCTCACTAAATAATTGGTTGGTTTTGGAGGTTCCTTGGATAACATATCACCAACCACACTAAATACTTGAAAGATTTTATCAAGTATTCAATGGAGTCATGATAACCACTCCCAGGAAGAATTTAATGATGGTATACATTTCTTAATTATACTCTTATTCAGTACTACTATAGAATTATAGAAGGTTCCCGAAGATGTTTTAGATTATAAAGAGTGGTCTCGGTGGCCTTGGAAACTAACACCCTTAATTATTATCAAAATGAAATGTGCTTCAACCAATAATTTTATCTAACGTGTAATTATTATCTATATTCACTCACATCCCTTCAAGAGTGTGATCTTATTGTAAATATCTTCTCAAGACACCATCATTCACAATATTTTTGAGATAAAAAAGGATTCATCGTGATATAATGGTTTTTGGTTGAAAAAAATATAGAACAAGAGAACAAAAAGAAGTTAAACATTTGACACATCAATTTATGTGGTTATAAAATGATCCTTATTTCTATAGAGATGCGGTGATTTAATTATGATCCGGAGTAGAATTATGGGGTAAAATCAAACATTCTGACCCACCAAAATCCTAGCTTGAATGATCTCATAAAGAGGAAGATGAAACTCTTCCGACAAACTCATAGTATCCATATAATGTTATAGTGTTGAATTCACTGAAGTCCATGTTTCTGTAGTTTAAATTGAAATAAGTATCTAAAGCTACAAAAATGTTGTGACACATTGTTGTAGTATGTCCACTTCCCTATCATATTTATAGTGGTCAGATCACGAGGTTTGTGCTCTGATATGAATTATAAGCCCCAATCAATGAGCTAAATTTCATCCAAAACTGACTTGGCTACACAATTCCAAAAATATTCGACATAGACCATGATCTTCAATGCTAACATCATTGGATGCTACTAGATTACACAAATTAATTAATCTATACTCATCCTCATCTTCACCCACCAGTGAATGATTCAATGTCAAGTTGATGATACATTAAATACTAGTTGTTTTCCTTTCTATATTACCATAATGGTCTCACATATTATACCTCTCATTCCCTATTCAACATTGAATACTCATAGATTCAAAATACTTCCTCAACTTCTCTATCATCATCAGCTTTCCTAATATATTTGTAGGATTTTTGGTTCAATGAATCTTCTATAATGGAAGAAACACGTCATATATCAAACCTTAGAAAAAATGGTACCTATATTAAAGATACATCATTCAATAATGAAATAATGTGTTCTTTTAAATATGTAAGAAACTCTTACTATTAGAGTATAATAATGTTTCCTCTCACTTTATACCAAGATCATCCAATAATTTCATCAACCAAACCATATTTTTTCTAGATTCTATTAAATCAATGTATTCATCCTATATGGTGTGTAATTCCAATACCCTCATAAAATGATATAACAATCTTAATTTAGTTCATCCCAGGGTAAATAAATAACTTTTGGTACACTTATTTCTATCAACATCACCTTCAAGGTCACTATCCACATACCACTATAATGACATTCATTTCCTAAAGCACAAATATAAATCTTTGATTCTATTTTGGTATCTTAGTATCCACTGAATAAATTACCAATTTTTCTTTCTATGTTGATCCATATAACATATCACAACACTCGCCAAATGATAAATTTTAGGTCTAGTATAGACTTCGAAATAAATCAGGCTTACTATAGCTGATACATATGGAACCTTTTCCATATACTCTGTCGATTCCACTATATTTAGTGATTTCTCCATAAATAATTTGAAATGGATTTCAAGAATAATATAAAGTTTATTTTATTCTATAATTCTAGATCCTCATAAAACCATTATAATTTAGTCATCATATGATAACATCAGGGTTCTAAGTGTGTGGTATCTTGATCTTTATCTAGAAAATATTACGAGCTTCTCCAAGATCTCTCATCTCAAAATCCGTATACATATACACTTTCTTCTCATCAATCATCTGTATCCATGATCCTACACTGATCATTTCATCCACATATAATGTAATTATAATTAATCTATCACCATAACATTTAAAATATTAGCATTGATCCATTCAACAGAGTTTTTTTTTGTATTTTTAGTCCTAAATTAAACAAATGTTTTTCTCCACTACATGTGTTCATGAATAAACACATATAAGATCCTCTAGAGTTTTCAATACATGTCCAACATTATTGACTCAACATATACCTCAATCTATTTCATATAATGATCCTCCTATAGATCTCTATGAGGGAAATTTTTCTTTGTATTAAGAATCAAAAGATGTTATTCATCTAATGTGAGAATACTGACAACCCCCATATGGTGGTATGATTCACTTAGGATAGAAAATTA
This sequence comes from Viscum album, assembly GCA_963277665.1. Lineage (NCBI taxonomy): Eukaryota > Viridiplantae > Streptophyta > Magnoliopsida > Santalales > Viscaceae > Viscum > Viscum album. Next base: position 72,170,630 of record OY728163.1, on the reverse strand, counting down.
CAGTGAAGTTCAAACCATTTATAATTTGAAATAAATTATCCAATAGTCTAGCCTTCTACATACTCACACCCTTAAAACTTTTTTATTCAGTCTTAACTTGCTGACATAACACGCATTGAGATACAAATTCAACAATATCCCTCTTCATATCATGCCACCAATAGTTTTCATAACATACCTATACATCTTTTTTCTTATAGGATGAATAGATAATTAAGATCTATACCCACCATCTATAAATCCATTCTCCATATCTAGTTTTTATAGGACACATATCAGGATTCTAAACCTTATTAATCTATCTTTAGAAAAGTAGTACAAAAAAATATTTTATAACATTTTCTATATCCCCTCATCATCTTTTTAGTCCTCCTTGATCCTATCATGAATGGATGGTGGAGAATTTATTTTAGTATGATTGGTTGAATATCCTCTTTTTATACCCTTGTCCATCCTATGCATGTCTGAGATTCTTGGATTCCTTCAAATTCTCAGCATGGTTATGGCTTCCATGTCCTTTCCACTAACAGAATCTACCAGACTTTTCACCTTCCATGGCTGGTAATGGATTGAAGAATCATAATCATTGATCAGATCTAACCACCTTCACTAGCTCATATTGATATATTTTTTATTATGAATATATACCTAAGGATTTTATGATTAGTATATATGTCACACTTCTCACCATTGAGATTATGTCTCCAAATATTTAGTGTGAAGTTCAACACAACCAATTCTAGATCATGTGTTTGCTATATATTATCATGAATTAATAATTGGATAGAGTCCTATGCTCTAACTTCATTCATCATTCATTAGTACACAACCATATACTTCTCTAGAGACATCATTGTATATCGCAAACTGTTCCCTATTGGTGTGTAATGTGAGTATAGGTGTAGTGATTATACTCATCTTTAACTCTTTAAATAACACTATTCATTCATATGTCTAGAAAACAATTAAAGCCTTATGAGTTAGATTAGTTATTGCGATTGAAAACCACGAAAAATTTTCGACAAATCGATTATAGTACCCAACTAATACCGGTTAAATACTGATTTTTGTAACATATTTTGGTACAGACCATCCTTAAATCATGTTTTTTAAAGGATCAAAATATAACCCATAACTGGTGATAACATTCCCTAGTAATGATATATTTTGAATCCAAAATTTAATTTATTATACATTTCATATAACATTTACGTTTGGAAGTCCTTCTATATAGCATTAAAATTCTCCTCATGTCCCACTTTGATTTGGGAGTAGATATGAATATCATGTATAAAGACAAACAAAAATTGACTGAGGTAAACCCAAAATATTTTTTCATCAAATTCATAATGATATCAAGATCATTACTGAGTCTAAATGGAATCATTATAAACTCATAATAATCATACCTTGTACATAAAAATTCTTGTGGATATCATCCATGTTCAACATTAACTGATAATATCCTAATTCAAGATCCACCATGGAGAATTATCAGACACCACAAAGATGATAAAAAAGTCATCAATATATGGAAGTGGTTGAATGTTCATTAATGTGATGTTATTGAGCTCATGATAATCAATGCAGAGTAACATTGAGCCAACCTTCTTCTTAATGAAATGGATTAGTGAAGACCATGGTAGAGCACATGGGATTAAAAATACATTATATATAATCTCTTAGAGTATCATTTTTATCTCTTCATGTTCAAAAAAATCCATTATATTTAGAGTCTTGGATTTTTGAAAAGTTTGGTGTATAAGATCATTTAAAAATCATCGTCATGGATTCAAAGAACACTAAGAAATTATTCTGGAAACTTATAAGTATATTCTCTTATAACGAGCATGTCCTAAAGGATGAAGATTTACTCAGTCTCAATAATTTTAGATAGATACACTTTCTTCAAAAAAAATATCCATCCATGAAATGATTATCCAAAAAGAGATTAATCCTCCCCATTTCAATTTTATTGAATCACAGGGAGATTGGAAATACGATGGATGATTTTGTTCTATATGTAATTTACATTTAATCTATATAAGGAAAGCTAAACCTTACCCAATATTACGTCAAATTCCACTAAATTGAGTTTCCCATGGTTTTATGTGGGTTTTAGCTTATAAATATATACAGAGAGAAGTTATATACCTTGTATTAAATGATTCATCCATTTTTTATTTTCATTAATAGCTGTAACTTCATGTTTTGAGGTGGTATTTGAATTTTTTTACTAAACTTTCATGATATAAGAAGATACATAGAACTAAATTCAAATAGTACGTTCTGAATCCAATAATTAATAACTATTGTTCAAACCACTTCATTTTTTGGGATCCACCTAAAAAGTTTTGATGGAATACGATCACCCTTTCTCTCTAGGACTTTGAAATTTTCGTCCTTTGTTATCAATGATAACCCTTGGGTTAGTGGATTCATTTTTTAGTGTTCTTATTTATTATTAGCAAATCATTGGAAAAAGGGATCATGGTTGAATAGATCATTCCTTCCTTCCATAACATTAGAATTTTTCTCTAGTTGGAATTCATTTTCTTGGTTCCCTTCCTCCCCACACAGAATGCATTTCCTTGTACACTTTAGACAGTTTCGATGCTTCTTCCCATACTTTTGAGATGGAATATCATGAATACCTAGTAATTTTCTTCTTATATGATTAAATGGATTCGTCATCCTTTTTCATGAGTCCAACGAAATGCATCCTCATTTTATGTCATAGAGTGAAAAGAAAATATTTATCAAATTATTTTATGAAATTCCTTCCACTCCATCAGTTAAAAATCCTCATCGAGATCCATATTTTTTTTATCAAAGTCCATCATTGATTACCTTATCCATACATATGATAAATATTTAATACACCATTCTCTTTCTCAATGCATGGAAGGACATAGAGGATCTTCCTAACGGAGTTAATCAATTTTTCCATGATTAAGTGATTAGAATACCCATTGAATGTCAAAGGTATTTTCCATATAAAGGCCTTAATAGTAACATTATCTTCCTTGGGTGTGTGTTGGTGTTCTTCATGATTCATGTTATTATTCAAAATATGATTTTATTTTAAAATTATAATCATTAATTCTCTAATTCCTTCTCCCATTACGTTGGGAGTCTCATTTATACAGTCATCACATTGCACCTCACATTGGTTATTAAATCAGTTTCTCTTATTTACATACATTTAAATTAATAAATGAAAAATTAGGTATGACAATGTTTAAAATTATTAAAAACAGAAACAATAAAATGAGAACATTAAAGATATGACTCATAAATTTTATATATTCTTTATCCAGTGAATTTATTGGTTTTTATCTCATTTATCCATGATCTATTTCTTAATATAAATTGTTATCATATTTTTTGTTCCCTTCATAATGGATAATAAAGTGATTATAAATTTACAAAATAAAATCAACCATGTGTGTAAAAATATGGGTGTAACAATGAATTGTTTTTATTCATAAGGTGAAAGTTGAGTCAAATAAAAATATTCCTTTTTAGGACTATTACTCTTATTAACAACTATTCTAGAGTTACATTCACTTTTTGTATCTAGACATTGATTTTGTTTTATTAAAACCCTGTACTCTATACATTATCATAATTTTCAAATACTTTGCTATGTTTATTATTACCTTGAATGCTTCAATAACTTTTTCTAATCTTAATACCTAACATAATTGGGCATTTATCAGATATCGACTATTACAATCTATATCTATAATACACCATAATTAAAGATTTATTACATAAGGACACACATAATATAATAAAATAATATCATGAGGCCTAGTGTATTTGAGAAATTAGATATATGACACAATCACAAGAAATGAGGATAAAATAATGTTATTTAAAAATGACAAAACATGTCCTTAATATCCATTGATCTTCCAAAGCTACAGGGGATAACCTAGGGATGTAAATAAGAATGGGGTGAGATATAAATTGGATAAATGGAATAATAAATGAATAAAATTATGAATGTAACACATGTTTGACAAGAGGAATATCATGTTGTCATAAAAGGGTTGAGAATAATAAATATGATCATTCAAGCATGATATAAGATGATACCATCAAGGTAACATAAGAACTTGGTAACAAAATAGAACAGGAAATTAAAATAATATGTCAAGGCTAATCACCATGAAATCATAACAATGATTTCATATGATAAATCCTCATGAACCAAACATGGAAACTCGTATGATTAAAATATTACCCAATGCATTGAAGGGAAATATAATTTCAGGCCTGCCCATAACATTAATATCAATTTCTTGAATTTCTGTACTAGATAGATCAAAATAAATAAGAATATTATTCATAAAATTTATCCTCATGATTATTGTAACGCCTTTGTTTTTTTAAAATTATTCTTTTTCTAAAAAGTAAAATTTCATTGATAGACTGTGTTACATGTAAAACTGAGTTCATCTTGCGTTTCATGCAACTCTGAATTTTAAACTATCATATATTATTAATATAGTTATTTAAATGTGACTGTTATAACCTTACATTTAAACTTAGTTATATGAATATTAACATATGATTTTTAAATATTAATTATAATTATTTACATAATTGATTCATATAGATAAAAGAAGCACTTAATTTTGATAAATTCGTTATATGATTCAAAAATACTATTTTCTCAAAAATGATTACTAATTCTTTTTGGGAATAGTAATAAAATATCATTTTTAAACTTTTTGAAAATTAATTTGATAAAATAAGGTTTATTTTAGAAATTACCAAGTCAAAATTAGATTTGGTGATTTTTTGTTTTCTCGGAGAAGTATCATTTTTTATCAAAAGTGAATACTCTAAATTTTTATTAAAAACATCATTTTCATTTAAATTATTTATAAAGATAAATTATATTTTCAGTTTTTATTAATGAAATAATAGATTAAATATACACCCCTTAATCCAATTTATTTCAATGGAATCAATTTCATATTGATATTTTATATAAAAACTATGTAATCTTTTGAGAATTTTTTCTTTAAAAACTCCCATTCTCCTCGCATTTGTGAGATAATTTTAAATTTAAAATTTTCTACTTTTGTGAAAGGAATTTAAAAAAAATTATTCCATATTTGGAAGAATAAAATTGTATATTATCAAATAATTTAAATATAATTCATGAACAAAGTTAGTTGTAAATGTGGTAAAAATTATTTACCATGGTTTTGGTAAAAATCGGTTTATCGGGGGTAAAACTAAAATGATTAGATTTAAATTTTCCTAAAAAAATGTATAAAATATATTTTATGGAAATATTAATGCCTTATCATGGATAAGGTTCTAATTTAATCCATTTGGTACCCTTTATCAATGTGACGAATGTGGGTACTCTTTTTCTTTTCAAAATATTACAAGTGTGCCACTCACCTCACATATAAAAAACCACTAATATCTACTCTTATACACACCATAAAAAACTTTTGGTTTAGAAAATACATTCACAAATAAATTCCCAAATTCCTTTATCTCAAAATAGAAGACATATTTTGGATATAAATCCAACTAAATAAGGATTTTTGTAAAAACCTAAGGAGGATACCAAAAGAAGAAGTAATGTTTAACGAGTTATTTTGTTTTATTTCTTTCTCCATCACATTAAATTATTATCATAACATGATGATATAATAAACTCAATATCTTAAATAAACATATATTTTTTTATCTACTAGGACCTCTTTATCATCCACATTCGTGTTTTCTTAAAAATGTATTCCAAAATATTTTTACTACTTACTATACTATGGGTTAATGTCATTTATACCCTTATTTGACCTTATACGTTTTTAAAGGATTCATTTTGTCGTTTTCCAAAAAATTTACTTTATGAACATTTTGAAAAAATTTAGGTAAGAAGGTTTTTTAACTTATATAGTGGGTGCAGCTATATTTTGCTGTTATAACATCATCGAAGCTTCCCTTACAAGATAATAAGAATATTTTCAAAATTAATTTTTTCTTTTAATATTATGTAACTTTAATTGCTCTCAAAAAATAATGAGATATTTCTCTCAAACAGTTTTGATTTCATCTATGTCAACATCCTTTAATGGATTTTAATTTTGTTTGAAGTTTGATTACTATGATACAAATCTTCCATTTTGTATTGAAGGTTTTGTGATATGTTTGACTGTGGATGTGTTATTTTTCTACCATTCATGGTTTATATATAATGTATTGATATTTCTTATGTTACTTTTATAAAAAATGATTATGTTATGTTTAAAACTTTTCATTTGAGGAATGCATTGGACATAGTAAGTGAAAAGTGGAGCCTGCTATAGCTCCTCGATGAATCGGTAGGTCTAATGAGACAAACTAGTGTCTTTTCACAAGGCCTTGAAAAAATCTTATTTGTAGTCTTGGCACAAGGCCTGACTGTATGGTTATGAAGTCTGGAATTATGAATTCCATCATTATGAAAGTGGGTATTGATATTTCATATGATTATTAGACAAGTAGAATATCCATGTGATTAATTAAATAGAATTATTTTGATTTATATTTACCATATAATGATGAATTTTATGTTAAAACGGATTTTGTTTTATTTTTATACATCGCCTTAAATGTTTATTTTTATCTATGAAGGTTTTTTCTATATTGTTATCTTCACTAAGCATCTGAGTTCACCCCTTTATATGTTTTATATTTCCCATGATGCGAAGAAGTATATTATAACTGACATGCAGGGAAAGTCAATGGGATATCAGTGTTTTCTATGGAAACAATGTTGTGGTAGTTTTCTATTTTATGATGTAATGTAAAACCTTATGAATGTATCTAGTATTTCCAAGGCTACCAAACAAATCGGTCTTTCTAGACTTGGTCTTTTGTGATCATGCCAATGTTATGTAATAAGGCACCAACTTTGGGTATCTATGGTCAGGGTGTTACAGTTGGTATCAGAGAATGTTTAGTATAATCCTTGGAAACTAGATTTTGATAAACTCTAATTAGAGAACATAGACCTAAGATAGACATTGAGGATTAGTATTGATGAAATTCCTTGAATTTTGGTATTATAGAGATTTTGTGAGATTTCCTTGAAATACATCCCTATCTGGATTTGAGCAGGTAGAGGCGGGTCTGGCACAGATGTACCTAGGGGTAAAACATGAAAACACCTCTTTGAGTTTGACTCGAACGGGATCTAGAGCATGACAACGGGCCTTGCTACACTCTTGGTTACGACACTCCTAGGGGATATGCTTAGGTTAATTCTCATTTTATTTCCAAACCATTATGAATGGTTTATAAATATATACTTCCTCAATGAAATTTTTTTATGAGTATGGATTATATCCATAAACTATTCAATTAATGTTATGTGTTTTACAAGTTTGGATTTATGAATTGCGATTCATTAACTAATCTAGTGTGTTCCATTATTTAGAAATGGTACCTAATGGAAGGAATGGAAACAATATCAATGCATGAACTCCATCTAGGAATTGACCTCCTGCTCGGGATAATTATTGTGGAGTTGGTGATACAATTGGTGTTGATCATCTTATCTCTATACTAGGACAACTCACTCATGTTATGAATAATAACCTTACCCATATGAAGCAACCTGATCCGAAACCTGGAGGATCAATGTTATATCATTTCAAGAGGCAACAACTTCCATCATTCAATAGGGGTACAAATCCATTAGTAGCATAGAAATGGATAAATTCTTTAGAGAAAATATTCCATTCCTTAGGGAGTAGCGAAAGGGAAAAAGTTGTCATGGCAGTTTACCGCCTCACTGGAGGTGCTGATCAATGGAGGTCATTGATTCAAAACACAAAGGATGATGATGAAGTATCAAATATGGAATGGAGGGAGTATAAATAAATTTTCGTAAAAAAATACTTTCCTCATGACCATCAAGCGGATATGGAAAGACAATTACTGAGTCTGAGGCAAAAGGGGGATGAAAATATCTCAATGTATGAAGCTATCATTACATGGTTAGTGAGGCATGATGAAGATTATATACAGAACCCAAGAAGTATGATTGATCATTTCATTGATGGGTGAAAACCATTTATCTGTCAAGCATTAGTATCACAATCCTTCTGGTCGTACAAAGATATTGTCTGATGTGCTATCAAGACAAAAAAAGAATTCTCTATGTCTTAGGAATTTAAAGTAAAGAAAGAGAAGAAGAGATCTGATAAACACTCTGGAAATGGAAATAAGGGGAAGAAGGAAAATTTTGAATAACCACCCTGTAGTAAATGTGGTAAGAAACACCCTGGTACTTGTCTTAAGTAAATGGGAGTCTATTACAAGTGCGGTGAAAGAGGCCCTCAAGATCATGATTGTAAGGGGAAGAAATAGGCTGATAATTTTGAATGGTACAATTTTATAGAAAGGGTACATTATGAAAATTAATGTCCTAAGTATCAGGGGAACTTACCTCAGAAAAGGCCAAGGGATCAAGGCCAAGCTTATATTATCACTACTGCTGAAGTTAAAGCTCCGAAAGACGTAGTGGCATGTAATTTAATGGTTTCTTCATGTTTATCCAATGCTTTATTTGATTCTAGATCATCTCACTGTTTCATATCATCCCTGTTTTCTTTGAAAATTAGATATTTCCAATTTTATTTAAAATTTTAGTTGTCAGTAAAAACTCTTAAAGGATGTTTCATTGCAATAATGTTTTGTGAATCAGTCCCCATTAAGGCATATAAACGTTATTTATCTACTAATCTCATTGTCATAACCATGATTGAAGTTGATGTAATCCTTGGAATGGATTGGATTTCAGACCATGATGCAAAAATATATTCCAAGCAGAAGGATGGTACAATTTTTTATGATGATAAGGAGTACCTTATCTTTATAGCAGAAACCTCACCATCTAATTCTTATCTTGATCCACCCACAGTAGGTCAACTAAATTCAATTATTGGGGAGGAAGAGAATAAAATAACTGTGGGTGTGGAAATGAATGTTCAAATAGAGGATGTACCTATTGTGAAATACTATGTTGATGTGTTTCCAGAATATTTACCCAGACATCCTGCAGAAAAATAAATTGAGTTTACATTGACCTAATTCTTGGTTCAAGGCCCATATCGAAGACCCCTTATAGAATTTTCATTGTGGAAGTAGTGGAACTAAAGAAACAACTAGAGGAATTTAGTAATAAGGGATTCATTTGAACTACTTTTTCTCTATGGGGAGCCCCTTTTCTTTTTATAAAGAAGAAAGATGGATATATGAGGTTTTGCGTTAACTACAGGGAGATCAATGCTATATAAATAAAGACAAGTTATCCCCTAACTCTCATTGATGATTTATTATACCAACTTCATTGAGCTCAATACTTTTCAAAAATTGACCTTTGGTCTGGATATCATCAGTTTTGTGTAGAGAAGGAAGTCATTCTAAAAACAGCATTTTGAACCAGGTACGAGCATTACAAGATTATTGTTATACCTTTTCGATTGACTAATGCATCCTCTGTCTACATGGATCTAATGAATAGAGTTTTCAAGAAATATCATGATGACATTGTAGTGCTATTTATTTATGATATTTTGGTATACTCAAAAAGCTATGAATATCATGAATATCATTTGTTCATTACTCTAAAGACTCTTAGAATACATGAATTTTATGGGAAGTTTAGAAAGTGTGAATTTTGTCTTTATGGGATACCTTTTCTAGGAAATATTATCTCTGAGGAGGAAATATCTATTGATCCTTCTAAGACCAAGGAAATCCAAGAATGTCCAGTACTAATGAGTATAAATGAGGTACACTGTTTTATTGGTTTAGCAGGTTATTATTTGCATTTCATCCTGAATTTTTCCCGTTTGTCTAACCCATTAATGAATGTCACACGTAAAGGGGTTAAATTTGATTGGAAAAAAGAGTGTGAAGAATGATTTGAATAATGGAAGAGAATATTAGTCAATGCTTCTATCATGACTCAACCATTGGGGAATGATGGGTTTGTTATTTATAATGATGCTTCAATGAATGGATCCAGTAACGTTGGACTACTCAAGGATTATGATTGCACCATACACTGCCTCATGGGGAAGGCAAATAAGGTGGAAGATGATTTGAGTAGAAAGGATCATGGAGTTCCGAAGTAGATGATAGTTGAAAATGATCCTATATAAAAGGATCTAGTAACGTTGGACATGGGGATAACCATGGAAGGTGAAGCAAAAAAACTTTTTCAAATAGTGTCCAAACAAACTTTACTAGAAAGGATAAAAAGTTCTCAGGATGATGATGAGTAATTTAAAAATAAGATTAAATCTATGAACGATGGGAGATTGATCAACATCGTATATGAAGATGGGATTTTGAAATTTGGGAAGAGACTTTGTATTCTTGATATAACTGATCTAAAAAAGGGAATTGATAGATGATTCTCATAGATCCAATTTCTCTATACACCCTGGTAGCCCTAAGATGTATAGGGATTTGAAGGAACAGTTTTTGTGGGACAACATGAAGAGGGAGATTTCTGATTTTGTGTCAAGATGTATGGTCTGTCAATAAGGGGAAGCTAGAAGGCAACATCCTGGATGGGTCATGAAACCTCTTCCAATTCATGAGTGGAAATGGGATAATATTACGATGGAATTTTTCAGGGGACTACTGAAGACTCCTAGAAGGAATCATGCAATATGGGTCATTGTTGATTTTCCTACCAAGTCAGTACATTTTCTTGCTATAATAGACGATTTACCACATGAACGTCTAGCAAGAATATATATTAGTGAAGTTGTGAGACTTCATGGAGTACCCATATCTATTTTTTCTGATCATGATCCATGTTTTATGTCAAGAATCTAGAAACGTCTTCAGAAAGCCCTGGATACTAAACTTCATTTCTGCACTTTATACCACCCCCATACCGATGGAAAATCAGAACAGACAATTCAAACCATATAAGGAAAGTACATATCATGCTCACTTTTCTTTCAAGGTATGTGGGATAAATATTTACCTTTGGTAGAAGGTTTGTATAATAATAGCTTCCATTTAAGTATTCAGAAGGCACCATATGAAGTGTTATATAGAAAGATATGTCGCACACCATAATGTTGGGATGACGTTGGTGAAAGAAAACTCATAGAACCAAAACATGTTGAGGAAACGATTGCAAAGGTGAAGGTAATCCAAACCCGGATCAAAGTATCTCAAAGTAGGAAGAAGATCTATGCCGATAACCAAATTATGGATTTGGAATTTCAGGTAAGAGATCATGTTTTCTTGAAGAAATATCTAGGGAAGGGTGTTATACATTTTATTAAGAAGGGAAAATTAAATCCCAGGTACATCAGACCTTTGAAAATTCTAGAATGAATTGGGGCGGTAGCTTACCGTTTGGCAATGCCTCCATGTCTCTCCAATGTTCACGATGTGTTCTACGTATCACTATTGCGAAAATACATGTTTGACCCAATGAATGTACTCACCTATGAGGAATTAGAACTCAAACCGAACTTTCTTATTGCAATGAGCATGTCATGGTTCATTATACAAGGGAAAAATTTATGAGAAACCGAATGACTCATCTTGTAAAAGTTCTTTGGAGAAACCATAAGATGGATGTGTCAATGTGGGAACCCGAGGAACCTCTTTCTAAGAACCACCAATGTCTTTTTACACAGTATTATTCTATAAATTTTGAGGACTAATGTATTTGAAGGATGGTAGAATGTAACACCCCAAGCTTCCATTGTAGACTTCTCTTTGAATAAAACAATTGCGTGTGTTGTATGCAACTTCGAGTTCTAACACACAGCGAACAATCAAACTAACTGTTATGAATAGTAATACACACTTTCTGGAATTATATAAATTTTAAATTTCAAAATGAACTTCATTTTTTATTCATAATATCTAAGTTATCTTAGGGTAAATTTTTTTTGTATTTTTCTGAAAACATTCATTTTTTTATGAATAGTAATGATAATAAATTTTAATTAAAAACAACTTTTTTAATCGAAATAATTTATTGCTTTAAATTATATATTTTAATTGTTTTTATGTATCATTAGACTATTTTTTTCATTTAATATAATTTAATTCAATGTAAGTTATCTCACGATTAAACTAGACATAAACAAGTGTCAATCTTTTGATAGTAATTATTTCATAAAAACATGGTTTTGTTTGACAATGGAATTAATTTTAAATTAATTTCTGCCACATCCGTGTATTGAATTCGGAGAAATGGATTCCATATTTGGAATCAGGAGGTCCAAATTGTGAATATAGGTAACTTTTTTTAGACATTTGGATTATTTACTTCAGTAAATTTTTTATTTACCGTGGTGGAAGGGGTAAATCCAATAAATAAGGCTAAAATATAATATTATAATAATATTATATTACCCTAAAAAGTTTCCTAAACCTATAGGATGATACATTTCTGACCATGGGCATCCTTCAGTTGATTTTGGAACCCCATGGAGCCATGTGGAAGTGATAATGACATTTTATATTAAATAATCTAAAGTAAAGACAAAAAATAACAAAAGAAAATATATTTTAATTAAACAATTTTTATATGAGGTTATGTAGTTGATATATTCAACTATAAATAGTAATTAGAAATATAAAAATATTTCCTTACTCTGTATTTTTTATTTATAATTTTTAGACATAAAATAAATATATTTATATATGAAAAATTAATGATGCAGTATTTTCTTATTAATGAAACAATCAAATAAATGATATTATAAATACTGAAATAAATTTAATTTTAACTTTTTTATTACATCCACAAAATTTATAGGAGACTATGAAATTTTAGGGTTTATTAAATGTATTTATTTCTATGTAATTAAGTTGTTAGGGCTTTAACAAAAATAAATTATTAAATAATGTCAAAATTGACATAAATGAGTTTTTTAAAAAAATACAATATTATTGGTTAATATAATAATCCTAAAAATCTATGGTTTGGCCAAAAGTCTTATATAATTATAGGTGTATCATTACATAACCACTTGGGGTTTTATTAGAAGTTTATAGAATGTATATTAACAATATAATATAAAAATACAAAAGTACATGGTAAATGTCAAACTATTTAACTAAGTGTTAAATGTAAAAGATAAGGTTAATATAGTGACACAAACCTTTCTAAAACCTATTGGTTGAGAGTTTGTATACCCATATCCACCTTATCCTTTAAAAAAATCATTTTATTCTATTAGATACCGAATGTTATTTTATTATAAAATAATATTTCTAGCTTTTCCTAAGCTGCCCCACACCCTTCTTATAAAAGGGAACTTCCCCTTCTCTCAAATTCGCACCTTCAAATCCATTTGGATAGACCAAATCATACCCAAAAACCCTCTAAATTGTCTTCCATTCATCCTAGATGCCTTCCTTTAGTCAAAAAGCCAACCTATGGAGCCCTTTTGATCAAATCAAAAGGAAGAACCCAAAGAAGAGGTAAATATTTCACCACCTCTTTCATGTTTTTTATTCTTCCACATCTTCCTTCCTTGTTTCTTCCATTCTAAAATAATAACTCCTGTATATTCTATATAAGGTTATGTTATTATAAATATGTTAAAACCTTATTCATTATTCTATCCTTATTTGGAATGACCTGTCAACATACGTGCGTACATACGGCTTATCGTCTCCACGTCGTGGTGTAGTTGTTATTCATTACATTATAATTTGGTTGGGTATAATAATGATATATAAATGATTTAAATAAAAAATATAACATAAAAATGATTCTTTATATATGATATAACATCAATTTATATAAAATTTTAATATCAAAGGAATGATATTGTCGCTCGTGCGTACGTACTGATTACTATCTCCTCGAACACGATGAGATTCATTCTCCATTATATCCATTCAAGAATAATTTCCATTAGATGATTAAAAATAATGTTTAAATACTTAATGTCTATTTGAATATTAATAAGATACATCCTATCCATAAAAAAACATTACATACATAACAAATCATATAAAGGAAAATGAATCAGTTAACACCCGAAACGAAGATAATACTAAAATATTATTAACAAAGCAATATTAAAAAAATCATATATGATATCATATTAAGGTATATTAATCTTGTATTATTTAATAAAAATTTATTTCACCATTATAAATGAGGTTACCCTACCATCGACCAAGGAAAAGTAGTAGGTAAGGGTTAATTCTACAACCTCTTCAGTATTCAATGTTGTTTAAATGTAATTATATATTGGGACCTCTTTATCATCAACATACGTGTTTTCCTAAAAAAGTACTCGAATACATTTTACTACTTACTAAAAAATGTTTAAACGTCATTTATACCCTTATTTGACCTTATATGTTTTTAAAGGAATCATTCCATCATTTTCTAGACAGGTTACTTTATGACCTTTTCGACAAAATTAAGGTATGAATTTCGTTTTTAACTTATATGGCTGGTGTGGATATATTCCGCAATTATAACATGGTTCAAGATTCCCTTAAAATCTTATAAGAATATTTTATAAATTTTTTTATAATTATGTTACTTTAAATGATTTAAAAAAATAATGAGATATTTCTCTCAAATAGTTTTGATTTAATCTATGTCAACATCCTTTAATTGATTTTAATCTTGTTTGAAGTTGATTTATTTTTATACACATCTTCGATTTTTTATTAATGGTTTTATGATATGTTTGAATATATATGTTTTATTTTTAAACATTCATGGTTTATGGATAATGTATTGACATTTCATATGCTAGTTTTATTACAAATGTTTATGTTATTTTTAAAACTTTTCATATGTGAAATGCATTGGACTTAGTAAGTGATGTGTGGAGCATGCTATAGATCCAAGATGAATCTGTAGGTCTCATGAGACAAACTAGTGTCTTGGAACAAGGCTTTGATAAATTATTTTTTGTAGTCCTGTCACAAGGAATTGAATATGTGGTTATGAAGTCTGGCATTATTCATTCAAACATTATAAAAGTGGCTATTGATATTGCATGTCATTATTAGACTTGTAGAATTTCCATGTAAGCAAGTTATTGGAATTATTTTGATTTATATTTTCCATATTATGATGAAATATATGTTTAAAATGATTTTGTTTTAGTTTTATACATTGCCTTAAATTTTTATTCTTATTTATGAATGTTTCTGCAATATTGTTATCCTTACTGACCATCTGATCTCACCCCTTTCTATGTTTTTCTTTCAAAGATGCGAAGAAGTATATTATGACATACCTGCAGGGATATTCTATGGGATCTCAATGTTGTCTATAGAAACAATGTTGTTGTATTTTTCCATTTTATGATGTAATGTATACCTTTTGAATATATATAGTATTTACAAGGCTACTAAACTAATCGTTCTTTCAAGACATTATATTTTGTGATCATGCAAATGTTATATAATAATGCACTAACTCTGGGTATCTAGGGTCGGGGTGTTACAAGGAGAGAGTCCCTTACCTTGAGAGGTAGCTTTAGAAGGATTGATACGATCTTCATAAGAGCATTGAAACACATTGGGTGGTATTTATAGAGGTAGATTTAGAGTAACTTCATGATCAAAGGGTTTTTTGGGAAGATGATTAAGAAGATGGGTGGGTTTTTATAGCACAAGAAAAGGGAATTCTTTATTAATTTCTAAACCTTGGTCTTTAATTCTATAGGATAATATAATCAAAACCAAAACCCATACCTTTTTTTCTACCCATATTTTCTACAAAATGGGATTGGTTTTAATTATTATATATTTATAAGAACTAACATAATTAAAATAACATCCATGGGTATGTCTAAGCGGGTTATCTTCATAAAGAAGTAATTTTAAAAGCATAAAATTTAATATATGATTTTGATGATTCTTTAAGGGTTTATAAAATTTATCAAATAACATAAATAACACATTATTTTAAATAGGAAAAATAATTTTGATCATAGATACTCCATATAGAATTTATTGCATCACTTATGGGGTATTATAATATTATAATACAAATTTTATATTTATATCGTATTTAATTTTTACCATAAAATTAAATGTCATATGAAATTTTGAAAAAAATTAAACTTCAGATAATTTTAATGTTTTAATTTTAAAAGTGTTATTTATTTTATCAAAATGTTTACTAAAATATGATAATTTTCACTTAAAAATAGAAAAACATTATTTACTAAAAAATACTAGTTTTTATGATAATAACAACTTCCTAAAACTTATAAAAATTACATTGTACCTCCATAAATAATATTTCCATTTGTATTTAAAGAAATAATAAATAATTAGAATATTATTTTAAAATGCCATTTATTTTAAAAAAATATTGAAATTGTCAAAATAGTATCTTAATTGTGAGTAAGTATTTCCCAAAAATACAATTTTGTTTTCATTATATGAAAATATTTATTTATCAAACTCATTAATAAAATGAATAATATAATCATTTTTATTAAAATAAAATAGAAAAAATCATAATGTTAGGATATTGATACACAACCGCTTATTACCCCAACATGAACCCTAATGGTATGTTGTTTGAGGGTAACACATTCTTGGGGTGTTTGAATTGTTGTGGTTGGGGCCATGATCTTGATAAACATTAACTTCTCCCATAATCAGCTTCACACATGATTTAGTTGTTGAATCTCGACTTGGGATTGGTCCAGAGAAAACCCCAGTGATTCATCTCCCATGGATGATTCATTATAAGGGTCTCTTAGGGTATGATCATACTAGTCAAGAAAATCGATTATTTCATATATGTCATATGTATTTTATCATCACCCTAAATATTTACTAATCACAATGGTCACTGTGGAAGGACTATATTATCAATAGTTATGGTTCTTTACAGTCTTTTAAGTCCTCCAATATATAAATTATAATTTCCAAAAAAAACCAAATTAGTGCATGTGTTTTATATAAATTTGTTACATAATAAGTAATATTTTCATTCTCAAATGGAACAATATTTTAAAAACATTCAATTTTTATAACTACCCAATTTTATAGATGAGAAACTGAAAATCTATCCCCCTATCCAGGAAAATATAATTTATGAATAATTTGATGACATTTCTAGTTTTAACCAAAATTTTTCAAAAAAAATTAATTACTTGACTTCTAGTGAAATACCCCATTGTTTTTAAATCAAACGTGTTTCCATGTTTCTATATGAATCTATAAATTCTATATTGGATAGTACAGATTTTTGTATCCTTGGAAGCCAGTAAATCATTTGATAATTCGTCATTGATTTATAAATATAATATATGTTGAAATTATTCCACTAGTTTAGTGTTAAGGGTCACTTTGGGCAATAAAGGACACCTTGGAAAGTACATGATTTAGGTTCATATTGGACCACCCTATTAAAAGATTCTTTTGAGTTCTTTTTAACTTGTTAAACCTATATGTTTCTAGAAATCATTTTCAAGAGAAAATAGATTCCACAATACCCATCTCATTTTTTATGTGTTTGTGTTTGGGGTATAAATTTCCTAGGATGATTGCCTAATATTTTTGGATACATTTAAATTCTTTTAGTCATGGAATATGTGTCAATGTGGGTAGATGTTATTCCCAATAGAAATATCCAAGGTATTTTCCGAGTTTATAAGAACCAAACTATATTATTTGTTATATTCATGTATTTATCATTACTAATCAGGGAACCAACTTTTGAAATAATACATTATAGGATGTTTTGAGGAAATAGGGAGTTTATCATAAGGTTTATATTCCTTACCACCCAAAAAACTGGCATAGTTGAGTTATCAAATAGGGTCATCAAACAAATTATTACAAAAATGTCATCGAAAATAGGTAGGATTAGGGTTTGAAATGGATGATGATATTTGGGATTATAGTATTAATTATAGAACTCTAATTGGGTTGTAACCTTTTAAGATAATGTATAGGGAAACAAGTATCTTACCTGTGGTGTTAGATTAAAAAAATTGTTTTCAATAGTTGTAATATAGGTCAATTAAAAATTAGTAAATAAAGAAAAATTTCATTGATTGAGTATGAATAATTAAAAAACATATAGAAACTTTAGTTTTTATAAGGATAAAATCATTTATTTCCATAATTAATTGTTTCTTAGGTAAGAGTTCAAGGAATGAGATAATGTGCTACAATTTTATTATGATATAACTATTTTTATAGGTAAATATCATTCCAAATGGTCCATACCTATCATTGTTACTAATGTTTTTCCTTTAATTGTTTTATATATCATAGATCAATATAACTATTATCCTTTTATAGTTAACGGAGATAGATTTATTCTATTCATAAAAAGTGTGAATGAGTCTCTAGGAGAGGATCTTATTCTTTAATATTTTATGTGTGTATGGGGATATGTTGTGTCTTTCTCATTTTTCTATTCTTTTATTATAAATCCTTCTTTCAAATTTTCTCATTAAATTTTTTCAGAATGAATAATTTGCACAAAATATATACGGGTAGAGGATCATATTTCATTAGATTATATTTTTTTGTGATTTTATTTTTTATTTATGTGTGTTTATTTTTTCATTTATGTGTGTTATTGAAACCTTATTGAGATCAATTTGAGTTACTTTGAAATTTTGGTTCCTATGCTAGTTTTGAGACACTAATTTGACCAAGGAATCTTAAATTATATGATTTTTTTTTTTCAAATTCAAAGTTGTAAAATTCATGAAAATACTATTGATTTTTGAATTCTATGACATGTAATAATATCTAATGCTAAATTAATTACCCTCGTTAATTTTAAACCATTTTGAAAAAATATTTACAATGCCATCACTTGTTGATAGAACTAATCCATGCTTAACTATCCCTAATTTCTTATAAATTCTAGTCAAAACCATGTATAATTTAGAAATTAATGTTTAAAATGATCATGGAATTATTTTGATTGAGAATTCCCTTTTATGAAAAACTTTTATTTTATCCTACCTTGATATTTAACCCTTGTTAAACCCTGGAATCCATGAATGTTTGTCTTTAGTATTTATAATATAATCCTAAAATCCCCAATTAATCTTATCTTGGAGTAAATGCATGATTATAGTTTTACTTATGTTTGGGGGAGGATGCTTTGGGAGAATATATGGAAATAAGATTATTTTTTAAATAATATGAGGAAAACAAAAAATGAGAAATATGGATGGGAAATAATTCTTTAAAATTTTTGAAAGTATATTTTACAAAACTATTTTATGTTTAATGATACTTTTTTCCTTCAAAATTAATACTCGTACAAAGTTGTTTTGAAAAAAAATGATAAAAAATATAAAAACATGTAGATACAAGTGTTATTTACTATTTATGAAGTGTCACATGTATGAACCTTTAATAGAAATCAATAAGGTGATATATGGAAAATTTTGTAAAAGGAATCAAATAGTGGATACCATTTTTTACTGAAAACAATAAATCATTCATTTTTCATCAATTAGATCCAAACCTCTATATTAAACCAATAAAATGTTTATCATCATAACCTACTACACTTTATCCACAAAACCCCTCAAACTTTCTCATGAAAAATTCATGTTCTTGATTCATTTGGTGAATATTAATAAACACATCAAGCCTATGGTGACCCTTCCATGAGTTTCAAATAAGAAAATCATAACATAAATTCATAGTTAGTGTGACGAGAGAATTTTTTTATGGAATGTAAGTATAATTGTGAATAATGTTATTGAAAAAGTGAAAATTAATTCCATTTACCTAATTTGGTAAATGTAATAGAGAACTTTCATAAGGCATGATAAGCTTGATTGAGTCATTGTTTAATAATAACAAATATTATTTAGTGTTTTGAATTATTATTTTTAATATTATAACATTCCCTTGTGCATGATTCTAAGAAGTAAGTGTGGGGGAATATATAGAGGTTACAAAATAATTTTTTTTAATTCAATATCTTTAACACCACAAACATCACAATAAATGGGAAATTTCCACATGTTTAATTTATATGAATAATTTGGACTTTATTATGAAAATGAAATAGTTGTGAGTTTTATTTAAAAAATAATTGTTATCAGTTTAAATTTTCATGGATGGATATTAATTTTTATTGTTAATTTTAAGGTAAGGGGACCAATAGTTACACATGTTCAAATAAAATTATTCTTTAGTTGTTTAATTTAAAATATGACTAGCATGAATAAGAGTACTTCAGTGCATATATAAAGGTACCCAACTGAGCAATAAAAGAGAAAAATAAAAAAATTAATATGTATAAAGGTTTCCAAAATGACATGAAAAGTTCATTTCTAAGATCCCCAAGAATATAAAAGGAAAATAGACTTTACAACTGGAGAGGATATTTTTTGGTTCTCTGTAATATATAAAGGTAACCTCAACCAATATGTATGCGTCATTTAGGAAAAATGTGTAACTTACCATTTATCCCAAGTGATTCCTAAAGGGCAACCATTTTCCCCTGGGCCAATACATAAGAGTGAAACTATTTTCCTTATAATAAAATCATTCTAATATGTAAGGGCCATTCTTGTATATATGAAGAAGAACTTCATAAAATGAATTTTACAACATGTCATGAATCTAGTGTCCCACATAAATTAAAATTATTCCCCTTTCATTAATTGATCATGTGAATTCATTCATGGTAGAATGTGAAACAAGTTCCAAAGAATAATTGAATAAGGATGACTGGTAATATTATAAGATGGGTGAATTCAAGGAGTCATATTTTTAAAAACAAAAGAAAGTGGGTAATCTCGAAAAGCTATGAGGTTTTTGAAAAAAAACCAAATAATCACTGACAAAAAGTAATGGAGAGAAAGAAAAGAAGGAATGGCGAATACAACCAAGTAGAAGTGAGTAGGAAATAAAGATTTCAGTCATATTTTTCATGTTTTTCAATGTTTGTTATAATAGTGAGCTAGTGAAGACTTGTTAATCCCCATTATGTCATGATTTATATTTTTCATCTACCCTAAATATTCTAGAATTATTTCTTATTGAAGTGAAGTGGTTATTTTTATTCTGGAATTCAATATTGTTTTATTATATATGGATTTATATTCTTTCAAATTGTAATGAATGTAGATGAAATTATTGACTCTTAATGTAGAGAAATTGTTTATTCTTTATAAGTTGTGTTATTTTGTTCCAAATTTAAAAAATTTAATCGGGGTCTTGGTTATGAGTCTAATGAATTTGACTTGTATTGATATCTTAATGGTTATTTAGTAGTTATTTCACTTTCAAATTAGGGATAAAATTCATTTTGAGGATTTATTATGACTTATTTTCTAGATTGGAAGGTCATTATTAAGCCTTTTATTGGGCACAAAGGTATTCAAATAGAAGAAACTCTTGTTGAAAATGAAGTAGGTGGCATCCAAATTTCAAAAATAGTTCACATATATTGTCTCCTGTGTATTCAAACTCTTTGCGAAATTGATATTATTTTGTTTTCATAATTCTCACATATTCCAAAAATCCTATTGATTTTTCAAATAATAACAAAAAGTGACATTATGAGCTTAGATGCAACCTCCTTGGGAGAAAACATTATAGACTACTATAATTTTTTTCCTAATGAATAAAAAGTTATCAAGGATTCATCAAAAATAGTTTCCCCTAATTTAACCTCAAAAACATATCAGTAACAAATTCTTAAAAGATTTATCTAATTAGATCCCATCCCTGTAATTTCTTATTCACACATTGTAATAAATTCTATAAGATATTATATCAAATGAGGGAAAACAATAATAATTTAGAAAGGTGATTAACCCCAATAATATCTATAATTAATTCTAATAATATAGAACACCAATATGAAATTATACATCACCTTATGTAACAAATTTTCGTTCTTCTCCTATCAAATTGGGTAACGACGCTATTCCAATGTGGAACAACCCATATAACTCTTTCCCACTTCATCCCTTTATCATCATCTATTACTTAAACACCTCATTTCTACATGTGTCTTGACACCTATGCTGAATTTGCATAAGCCATGATGTTTATTGTAAATTTCATCTTCCTTCATCCATGGTATTTTATATTGTTTATGTAATTATAGACATTATATTCAATATGGATTCATTACCAAATATCACTTATTTACCCAATATCTAATAAAAATATTAATTTCCTTTATAAAAAATATTCCAATATAATTTTACACAAATCGTCATCCTGTATTTAAGGAAATATTATCATTATTAGATTTTACAATAATTTAAAATAAATATAAAACATATAATTCAATAATTATTCGGTTAATATAACATGTACTCCACTATTATCCCTAAAAAATATTCAGCAAGAATGAATGATATTATCTGATCACAAAACCCCCTTTTTCTTCTTAATTATGATTTATCCCTATTATTATGTCCATTTAATCAAGGAAAAATAACAAAAATATGATAATTAAACAAATAATACACAAATAAAGTGAATTTATAGGGTCACCTTCTTGGATTCCATGAAAAAAAGTATAAATTCCTCTGATGATCATCAACAATAATTTTTCTTACTTCATTCTCTATTGTTTGATTTATTTTTCATGACACACTAAAGTAAGAAATGTTTTTCTTCTCAATAGTATAATGTAAATATAATAATGGAGAAGTGTTCTCTTAGTGAAATAAATTATTTTTTGAGATATTCCCTATATGATTTTCACTAATGATGTGTTTTCTCTTATATCGTAGGGTATGATATAAACATGTTATATGGTACTATGCTTAGAAATCTAGGGAATGAGATTTTTTTTGGTTTTGGAAATGTAATCTAATATGATATCGAGATATTATATAATATTCCTTATCCAGAAATATTATATGACATGGTGGAATCTTAGTTATATTGATCATAAGGTATGATTCACCTGGGGCTATTTTAATTCAATGAAAGAAGTAGAGTGTTAATGATATGACACTAACATTTCATAAAATTACATGGAATTTATTAGACATGTCATATGTTGAAATGTAAGGGAGAGTTGGATTAATCGGTTTTTATCATTAATATATAAATTAACCCATACTATATGAGTTAATGTGTGTTCAATCAATGAGAATCCATCATGTATTTATAAAGGGGTATTCACCATGAGATGTTGATGTGGATCAAGAGAGCCAACACAATCCATGTCCAAAAACCCCCTTCCCATATTTATATCTTAATAACTCCTTTAAACCATGAGGCACTATCTTGGATTGGTGGGTTGAAGGATCCAACTCGCAAGATAAGTGATTCATTATATTCTTAGGATACCTCCAGAGGAGGTATTTCATTCAGCTTCCTCTCATGTGATCATCATGAAGCACACAGTACCAAGACACATGCAACAGTCATCTTCCTTTAATGGTACATTGATTATCCATTTTAAAATACGAATGATTTTATTTTCTTCCATGGTTGATCTTATATTTGAGTTTCTATTTTTGTTCCATTATGATTAATGAGTTTTATTAGATTATATGAAACATAAATGTGTTATCAAAGTGAAGAAATTCATTTGGATTCCATAATATTAAATTTTTCAACCCAAATAAATTTTAAATTATATGGATTTCAAAACTATTTAGATATAAAATATTCTAATAGAAATTGTTTGGGTAAATAGTAAATTGTTTATAAATTAAAAATTAAGGTAAAAAATGACTAAATTTAATTATAAATTGTTAATAAATAATTAATTAGAATTTTTCAAATTAAATTTCATACTTATGAGACTATTTATACCACCTTAAAATGGGTTTGGATGATTAATTTGATTTTGTTTTAAATAATAATAAATCTGATATATATATATAATTTAAATTTTTTACATAATTGAAATTTGAATATTCAATTTTATATGTCTTCTAATATCATATATTTAATTAAATGTCGAAAATTAATAATATAAAAGGTTTATTATTTTGAAAAAAATATATAGTGTTTTATTAATGATTATTTAATGATAATAATGAATAGGTAAATTATAATGTGTTTATAATATTCTTTTGATAATGATTTTTTGGTAAATATTTTTCTTCTATTTAAATATGAACTTTTTTCTTTTATATAAAAGTAATTCCAATGTTTATTTTTTATAATTACAAATTATTAATTTTATTAATTTTTGTATACATTAGTTTATGTAGTTAAATTACTTCTTGAGATTATAATACATGAATATATGGAGTTTCATTCTAGGTATGATAATTAATTTTATTTTATTTCTACCTTGACATTATCTTGTATTAAGTTTAACTGTTATAATTATTATTAAATTTAGATCTATCTTAAGTAATGTATCATTCGGTAGGAGGAATTTGGGTCATACTTCCCATAGTCCGGGAGGTTTATACCTTGTTCTAAAGAAACCGGGTTTGACTATCTATGGTGTTAGGCTTACATATGTATATATTTTTAATGTCATATAATTATAAAACATTACTTGAATTATCTTCATGTAACTTATTATAGGATTGATATAGATGTGGGTAAATAGAATTTGATTTTAATTTTCATTAAAAATATAATTTTTGAGTATTGTATAGAGTTACACAAAAATATGGTTTGAACATATACATTTATGTAAAAAATAAGATTCCTAACCAAATTATTAGAATAATTCATACATTAAGGGAATACATGAGATAAGTTGATGAGATTAAATCCCCTAAAAATTTATGTCTTTGATTCCATTAAAAGAATCCCTTTCTATGATCTAAGTCACAAAACTGGGTAGTTTAATGAAAAAATTGTGCACCATTAGGTTATATTGTGTAATGAAAGAAAGTTATGAGGTGACCCTAATTGTTAGGTTATTTATTATTGTATTTTTAATTGGTTTAAACATAGCTAGGAAACCTTAATGGTTATGATAAAGGAGAAATAATATTGATTGAATCGATATGATGGATTAGGGAAATGATTTTTCAATAATGTTATATAAGAATCATATATGATATGATTAATATTTTTTGTTTACCAGATAGAGTCATGGATTATTTACATGATACAAAGTATAAGAAGGGATGAAATAGGGATCATGGACCACTAATACATATGATGTGATTTTAAAGGAATTATCGTTTTAGTGGGAGAAAATTTAATAAAAATCCTTATTAATTGAATGTAAAACAAGACACTCATATAATAATAGAATATATTGTAAATAATACTATAAATATCCTAATACCTGACTTTAAATAAATATTGTAGAAAAGATAAACTTATTTTTAGAATCTTCCAAGACTTGTAACATAAGAAAATTTCATAAAAATAGAAAATCTATGTGTTAGAGTAATGCCTTTCTATGTAACCAACAACTAAAATTGTTTAATATTTAAATATATATGCTTATGGGATCGTAGAATTATTCACTTATAATTTAAAAATAATTATATACAAAATAACCTAATATCTTTTTATTCTAATTATATACTCAATATGATTGGGTATATCAAAGACATGGATAGATTAATGGTTTATTATAATGATTGTTATTGTTACAGTGTTGATTTTTTTCATCAATGGACATGTTTTGGCAATATAAATTATGTCAAGAAAATATTACCCAATAATATCAAAGTATTAATAAAAGATAAACTAGGGAATATGATGTCTAGGTTTTGGTTCATATTTATAGTATGAGTGAGTAAAAGTTCATATTGAAAGAATAAAAATTCATTTGAGAGTCAACAAATATTTCTAAGGGTATCCAATTAATCTTATTAAAACATTTAAATTTCAGGAAAAATGATTAATTATTTTATTGGATATAACTTTCCAGGATACTTGAAGAACTTTTTTAAATTCCATGGAATGTACATATCATTTAATAGTGTTATGGAAATACATTCTTTAGTTTTGTAGGATATGATATACTAAATGAATACCTTATTAACATTTATATTATATTGGAGTTCAAAATCATGGGAATAATTGATAGATATTATTATTTTCATTCAATTGAGGAAGTGAAGAGTTTCTACATCAATTATTTAAATACAATTTATTGTATTAGGATTAGATTAATCTAAATTAATGATGAGTATAGTTATCTTGCTTCTCTTATATGTGAAGAGGATTTTTTATTAACAAATAGATTATATTAATAATACGAATTAAATATACATAGTCTATGAATCATGTAATTTTGTTACCTGTTTCAAAAGGGGAAATGGATAATTATCTTGGCTGAAAGAGCGTTGTCGCACGCGCTCTCAAAAGAACTTCAACAGTGAGTTACGTTGGATAAAACTCCCAGCACAACACTCTATGAAGCTAATGTTTAGTTTACTTGGTGTAGCATAGGGGGCTAACCAAGGTCGTCTCTCAAAGGAGGAAGTGAATTAAAACATCTTATTAGAGGTATTCTAAAAATAAAATAAAAGAGAATAAAAACACTACTAGAAAAGGATGGGGGTTGTTTATAGTTTATGAATCTAGAAGAGGTTTGCTGGAAGAAGATTGTATTTTTTTTGTTTTTAGTTTTGAAATGAATTCCGATTAAAATAACACAACAAGAAGATGTTTTTTTTAGAAAATATTTTAAAAGGCGTAATCGATCTAACTCTACCTCTTCATTTACATATTAATCATTATCATTTAAATGAATATCCACTTAATTATGATCCTCTAATTTGTTAACCCTCGAACCCTACAAGAGTTAACTTAACCACAAAGATGGAATTACTTAAACCCTAGGCTAGCTTCGGAACATGCAATCGCAGAACCCTGCTTTGATTGTTTTTCTAAGGTTAGCTTATGGTCAGTGGTTAATTAGAGCACAAATCCATTCTGGAAATGAGGATGAGTTGTGTTTAGGGATTATATTTGAACTCTACAAATTTATCCCAAGTGGTCTTGTATTACCGATTAAGCTCGCACTCTCACAATTTACACAAAATCTCGACCTCGCGTGTTTTTGTATTAATTGTTCAATTGCTTGCTTAGTTTCTTAAAATTTAAAAACATAATTCATGGATCATATTAAGTGAATTACAGTAGGCTCAATGATTCAAAATAATTAAATGAAGAGGGTAGAAGATAGATCGGTCACTAAAAATTACTCTTCCATGAGTGGCGTAATCATCGTAGAAGCGTTTTGCATGTGCAAAGGTTTATAATGGGTATAACCCAATATCGCTTCTACTCAAGAATTCCATCCCCAAGAGGAAGATTAAGAGAAGAATAAATTTAAATAAAACAGAGGAAAAGAGAAGAAATAAAAGAAGAACAAAGAAGTTTATTACACAAACAAAACAATTACAACATGAAGGAGAGAAGGAGGCTTCGATGAGAGGATCCTTGCTTCAAGAGCTACCTCTCTTACAATGGTTGGAGAATTTGGTTGAAACCAATTCTCCTCTGCCTCCAATCTCCCAATGCACGAACCAGCCTCTCCAAATGAGAAAATCACTAATTTATAGAGTGGAGGGGAGGCTAGGTTTAAAGTGGTTTCAAGTGTGAATGCAAAATCTCGGCCAAATATTTTAATGAAACGTGCACCGCCCATTTGACCTCCAAAACGCGTGAATTGACCGGCCTTCCAGAAGGATGATTTGTGCCACATCATGTCACCGAGCTTTCCTCAAACTTTGGGCTCAATCCAAGCCCGTATGTAGAGGATATGGCCCAAATACAGAACCTTCTCCATTCTGGCGAGCCCAGCCCAACTTTGACTTCATGGCCCAATTTCAACATCCAAATTAACTCTTTAGCTTTAGTGTCCTGAATAAAAGTTGTAGATAATTAAGTTAGCAACACTGTTACAAAAGTTCAAATTCAAATAATAAATATAAAAATATTTATCGTTGAAATAATACAGTGCACTATTAAGGGTAAAACTGGAATTTTCACCAAATTTTCAAATGAATGATCAAATCCCAAATATTTTATAAATAAACATATTTAACACAATGTGAGGAAATTATATCATTTATTATCAATAAAATATTCCATAAAATAGTGTTTTATCAACTCCCCCACACTTACCCTTTTGCACACCTGGGCAAAACCTCATATCAAGTAAACATCAATATCAAATCAAAACCAATTTTAAAACACATATCTTTAAGATCAATCAATTTCACACCAAGAATAAAAAAGATATCATGCCTCATAACAAACCTTATTTCAGGTTCTCCATTTATATCATTCAATATATTTCCACTTCATTTATCCACCCATGCACAAAACACTTACCTCGCTTGAATTTTCTCTCATCACTCAAATATCAATTTTTTTGCAATGTCTTTCTCATCCAAACTCATACAAGGGTCACCATAGGCTTGATAGATTCCTACATCGCTACCCGATGTGAGTCAAGGACATATGTTTATCATGAGGACTTTTCAGGGTTGTTCTGTGGCTTTCGGTTGGTAGGATTAAGATGTGAAAAACTCTGAGGCTGAATGAGGAGGGCTTGACTCTTTTAAAGAAAAATTGCATTAATCTAATTTTCACTTAAATATGGTCTTCTCTTCAATCCCCATAGTATCAATTCAGCTCCATCATCATGAAAAGTCATGAAAGGTTTACACCATTCATCATTTCAGCATAAAAAATGTCAATCTTCTAGAACATGATTTTCTTGAAAGCTCCAGATGGGCACAGCTTTCCACCTCAATTAGAAGCTCCAGAAAAGGCACAGTTTCACTTGTCATGAAAGCTCCAGAAAAGGCACAGCTTTCAATATAATGACTTTCTTTAGCAGCAAACACATCTCTTCAGAATTTAATTTTCCACCCAAAGTATCACATAATGTGGTGGCACAACATAAGACAGCTTCCCCCACACTTAAGCTCAACTAGATTATGCAATTTCACTTCAAGAGTTGGTTGGATAGGGAAAATTGGCTTGTAATGTGGCTTACCCTAACAGGTTGTGCATGGCTTCTAAGGGATACAAGGATTAAATATTCAAGGTAGGCCATTATAAAAAAGGATTCTTTGAAAAGGGGGCTTTAATACCAACAAATGCCTCAATCATTTAAACACGAGTACCTCAAACCCTCAAGTTTTGACAGGAATATATCAAATTCTGGTTAAATCAAGTATGGTTTGGTTCTCTCAAGAAGTGAGGTGAATGTAAAGAATATGAAAATAATGGTTTAGAAGCCTCACAGGAAAGTGATTTCAAATATAAAGACAGTGAGATTGGCATGGGATTCAAAATTCAGCGTACTTTGCATGAAATTACTAAATATTTGAACTTGAAACAAAGTCATTTCAGCATTCATTTAAGCTTAGTTTCAAGGGGTAAATTGTTTCACTTATTGATATGGATTTAAAAATGGTGATGAGAATCATTTCAGCTCAAAAGTTTCAAAAACACACAGAAAATTGTAAAATAAACACACAAAATTTGAAAAACACACAATTTTTTTTTGTTGGTTTTTTTTAAAACAGGAAAACAATTGAAATTACTAAACTAAAAGGTTCCCTCCCCCACACTTAAAATATTTCATTGTCCTCAATGTGAACCCATGAGATGATATATGCACATGAAATGCAGAATTTTTAAATAGGACAAATAATATAAAAGTGAAAGGGTTAGGAACAGCCTGATGTGATCAAGTGATGATGGGGTCATGCAGTGTGATAAAATCCACTGCATCAGTAGGATGTCCCTCAATGTATCTCTTCAAACGTTGCCCATTGACTGTAAAGCTCCTTCCAGTGTCCTCTTGTGTGATCTCCACTACACCATAAGGAAAAACATTAGACACAATATAAGGACCTAACCATCTGGAACGCAACTTACCAGGCATCAACCTCAGTCGTGAACTATAGAGAAGGACTTTCTCTCCAATATGAAACTCCCTTTGTTGGATCATTTTGTCATGAGCTGCTTTTGATCTTTCCTTGTAGAGCCTTGAGTTCTCATATGATGACAGGCGAATCTCCTCAAGCTCTTGAATTTGCAACTTCCTTTGAATTCTAGCTTGGGCCAAATCCATGTTACACTTCTTTATAGCCCAATATGCCCGATGCTCGACTTCCACGGGGAGATGACACGCTTTCCCAAAAACAATCTGAAATGGGGACATACCAATGGGGGTCTTGTATGCTGTCCTATAAGCCCACAATGCATCATCCAAGCGCTTGCTCCAATCCTTCCTATTTGGCTGCACGATTTTCTCCAAGATTTGTTTCAACTCACGATTTGAAACCTCAGCCTGGCCATTTGTTTGGGGGTGGTATGGTGTTGATGTTTTGTGTGTCACCCCATACTTCCGAAGGAGGGAAGCAAAATTCCTATTGCAAAAGTGTGTCCCTTGGTCACTGATGATGGCCTTTGGTACTCCAAACCTGCAAAAAATCTGTGCTTTGACAAAATCCACAACAACATGAGAATCGTCAGTCCTGGTGGCCTTGGCCTCCACCCATTTACTCACATAATCGACAGCAACAAGGATATACAAGAAACCAAATGAACTAGGAAAAGGTCCCATAAAATCAATTCCCCAAACGTCAAAAATCTCACAGAATAAAATGGGTTGTTGGGGCATCTCGTGTCTTCTTGAAATGTTTCCAGTGTGTTGGCAACGAGAGCATGACTTACAAAATACATGGGAATCATGGAATAAACTAGGCCAATATAATCCTGAGTCTAAAACCTTCCTAGCTGTCCGTTGGGGTCCAAAGTGTCCACCACAAGCAAGTGTATGACAGAAATGCAAAACAGACTCAAACTCATGATCGGGAACACACCTCCTAATGACTTGGTCACTACACATGCGCCAGAGGTATGGATCATCCCACACATAATACCTAGACTCACTTTTTAATTTTTGGACTTGATGCTTCTTCAAATTTACTGGGATTTCAGAGCCAACAATGTAATTAACTAAATCAGCATACCAAGGATGCTTACCTGAGATGGTATAGAGATGCTCATCGGGGAAAGTGTCCCGAAGTGGTACCTGGTCCAAGGTGTCACCCTCTAGTGTGTGAGTAAGCCTACTCATGTGGTCTGCCACCAAATTCTCTGACCCCTTCTTGTCCTTTATCTCAAGGTCAAACTCTTGAAGAAGTAGCATCCAACGGATAAGTCGTGGCTTTGCATCTGGCTTCTTTAGGAGGTACCTCAAAGCTGCATGGTCAGAAAAAACAACTACTTTAGAGCCCAATAAATATGAACGAAATTTATCTAAAGCAAATATAACAGCAAGAAACTCCTTTTCTGTTGTGGTGTAGTTTGATTGGGCTGAATCTAGTGTCCTCGATGCATAGGCGATCACATGTGAACGTCCCTCCACCCTCTGAGATAAGACAGCTCCAACCGCGAAGTTGGAGGCGTCACACATAAGCTCAAAAGGAATCTCCCACCGTGGGGGCTGTATGATCGGTGGAGTGGTCAGACACTTCTTTAGCTCATCAAATGATACCCTGCATGAATCATAAAAATTGAAGTCAATATCTTTTTGAAGCAATCGAGATAAGGGTAGAGCGATCTTACTAAAATCTCTTATGAAGCGTCGATAAAATCCAGCATGTCCAAGGAATGATCGAACTTCACGCACACATGAAGGGTAGGGTAAGGATGAAATGATGTCTACCTTAGATCTATCAACCTCTATCCCATGTTTTGACACTACATGCCCTAAGACAATGCCATGCTCTACCATGAAATGACACTTTTCAAAGTTCAGGACTAGATTCTTCTCAATACAACGATTCAACACATTTTCCAAACTACTTAGACATTCATCAAATGAAGATCCATACACTGTAAAATCATCCATAAATACCTCCATGCAGGTCTCAATAAAATCAGAAAAAATACTCACCATGCATCTCTGGAAGGTACCTGGGGCATTGCAAAGTCCAAATGGCATCCTCCGATAGGCAAATGTCCCAAAGGGACAGGTGAATGTAGTCTTCTCCTGATCCTCCGGAGCTATAGGAACCTGAAAATATCCAGAAAATCCATCCAAGAAACAATAGTGTGTCTTCCCAGCTAGTCTCTCAAGCATCTGATCAATAAATGGGAGGGGGAAATGATCTTTGCGAGTGGAATGATTTAGTTTCCTATAATCAATACACACACGCCAACTGTTTTGTACCCTCATTGGAACTAACTCATCTTTCTCATTTTTAACAACAGTAACACCACTTTTCTTAGGCACAACCTGAATAGGACTTACCCACTGAGAATCTGAAATGGGATAGATTATAACTGCCTCGAGCAATTTTTCAACCTCTTTTTTAACAACCTCCAGAAGGGTTGGATTGAGTCTCCTTTGTGGTTGCCTCACCGGTTTAGCTCCATCTTCCAAAAGAATCCTATGCATGCAAATGGAGGGGCTAATACCTGATATGTCAGCCAAGGTCCACCCGATTGCCCTGATGTTCTCCCTCAAAATATTCAAAAGTTTTTCTTCATGTTCAAAAGAGAGATTGTTAGCAATGATAACAGGTAATTTTTCACCACTTAACAAGTATGAGTATTTGAGATTTGGTGGCAATGGATTTAGTTCCAGTGATGGTGGCTGCTGAATGGATGGAAGCATGAGTGGCGTAGACATCTGTGCACAATCATACATATCATCTGAATGAGAGAACAATGCATCAAATCCATCAGAAAAATTAGCAGCCATATCATAATCAGAGTATACATGCTCAGAATTCGAATATGATTGGACAAATGAACCAATCCCAAGATCAGAAAGATCATGAATTAAAGGGGATGAAGTAGAATGAGACATCAAGTTGGACCCAATACTCATTATTTCATTAAGAAGTGAATAGTCCCCAAGAGATTGGGAATCAAAAATAGAGGGACTATCACATGGAGACTCAGAATGAGAGAGAAAGAATGCTGAGTGTTCCTCTGGTGGGTACTTCATAGAATCCAGGATTTTAAACCTCACGATTTCATCCCCGAATTCCATGGAAAGAGTACCCTCATGAACATTGATAATGGTCTTAGCAGTTTTGAGGAAGGGTCTACCAAGAATGATAGGGGCATGAGAACTTACCTGGTCATATTCCATGTTTAGTACATAGAAATCAGCAGGGAAGATCATGTCCTTTACCTTTACCAACACATCTTCAAGGACACCAGCCGGATATGCTGTAGCTCTATTCGCTAGTTGCACCACTACCCTTGTAGGCTTGAGCTCACCAATCTGCAATGAAGAGAAAACAGAGTGAGGCATCACATTTATTGAAGCTCCTAAATCACAAAGAGCATCAGAGAAGTGAAACTCCCCTATGGTGCATGGGATGGTGAATGTCCCGGGATCCTTGCACTTTGTTGGCATTGCTAGAGTTGGTGTAATGAGTGCTGAGACATTCCTTCCAAGGTTGATCCTCTCATTTCCCTTGAGCCCTCTTCGATTGGTACAAAGTTCTTTTAAGAATTTGACATACCTTGTGATTTTCTTAATGGCTTCGAGTTGAGGAATGTTGATCTCCACACGCTTGAATGTGTCCAAAACCTCCTTTTGCATTGCTTCTTCAGCCATCTTCTTGGTTTGAACAACCCTGTTTGGAAAAGGAAGTGGTTTAGGAGGAACATCATCAATCTTTTTCTTACCTTTATCTTTCTCCTTGGATTGTTCATCAGTTGGTATGGAATGTGGCTTCTCTGAAGTTGAGGTGAATCCCGGTGGAATGGTAGGTACAGCTGTATCGTTCATTTGCTTCCCACTTCTCAATGTTATGGCACTAACATTCCCCTTTGGATTTGGAGTGGGTTGGGAAGGTAGATTTCCAGAATTCTTACTTACAAGTTCATGGAGGGCGGTGGCAATCTGGCTCATTTGAGTCTTCAACTCCCTCAGCTCCGAACCTTGACTTTTCAGCTCATTCTGTTGATTAAGAACAATTTGTTTCAAAAGATCATCAGTGTTAGAGTCTACCTTGGGTTGGAGATTCCCTTGTTGCTGACTTGTTCATGTTTGAGCTTCAAATCTCCTTTGGGGTTGTTGGAAACCCTGTTGGTAAGGTGGAGGCTGCTGGAAGTTTTGTTGAAAGGGGGGCCTTTGTTGTTGTCCAGAGCCATACCTCATGTCCAGATGATCTTTCCACCCTTGGTTGAATGTTGGATCGAACTTCTTCTGGGGATATGGTTGTTGCTGCTGCTGCTGATATGGTCTCCCAGGGAACACTGCTGCACAATCTTCTGTTTCTTGGAGTTGTGGGCAACAGTCAGTTGGGTGACTTGTCTCAGTGCAAATACCACAAGGCCTTGAAGGAGGAGGTAAAGATGTCTTTTGTGCCAAAGCAATCTTCCTTACCATAGTTGTCAATTCTTCTAACTTGGTATCAATCAAATGACTCTCAAGAGAAGAAGGACTTACCTGATGTACTCCCCTGACATGTAGTGTACCTCTATCGCCAAATTGTTGGGAGTTTTGGGCCATCTTGTCAATCAATGCACGTGCGGCTATTGGTGTCTTGTCCACCAATGCCCCTCCAGCTGCGGCATCCACCATGCTTCTCTCCATAGCTGTGAGTCCTTCATAGAAGTACTGAATGAGGAGTTGCTCACTGATTTGGTGATGTGGACAGCTTGCACACAACTTCTTGAATCGCTCCCAATACTCATACATGGACTCCCCTTGTGCTTGCTTGATCCCCGAGATCTCCTTACGAATGGAAGTGGTCCTCGATGCTGGAAAAAATCTCTGCAAGAAAAGTCGTTTCAAATCGTTCCAACAAGTTACATCTTCAGGTTGTAAATAATACATCCAATCTTTTGCAGCTCCATCAAGTGAGAATGGGAATGCTCTTAGTTTGATTTGATCTTCAGAGACATTTTTAGGTTTTAGGGTTGAGCAAACCACATTAAATTCTTTCAAATGTTTATTCGGATCCTCACCAGAGAGGCCATGAAACTTTGGAAGTAAGTGAATTAACCCTGATTTTAGTTCAAAGTCCGATTCGAGATTTGGGTATGCAATACAATTTGGTTGATAGTTAATATCAGGTGCAGCCAATTCTCGAATGGTTCTATTAAGTTCATTTCCATTATTATCAGCCATTAGTTCCTCTTTTATGTTTGAATTTGAATTGCTTCCAATTTCAATGTTCTGATATTGGAGTAATTCTCCAACTGGTTGAATGTTGAAACTTCCCGTAGACTGAGAATGTCTGATTCGTGCCCTAAGGCTACGTTCAATCTCAGGGTCAAGATCTAAGAGATCTTCGGGATTAGTTCGTGTCATAGATCAAATAAAAATGAAAAGAAAGAAGGTGGACCATAGTAAAATAAAAATGAGAAGTTTGAGTTGATGGTCCACAAAGAAGTAGGAGAAAATAAAAGAAGAGGATGAAAAATCAGATTGGGTAAAGAAGGAAGAAAGAAGAGAGGAAAATAATAAAATGTAAAATAAAATAAATACCTCTAGTTGGTTGAAATAATTACTTGCCTCCCCGGAAACGGCGCCAATTTGAAAGAGCGTTGTCGCACGCGCTCTCAAAATAACTTCAACAGTGAGTTACGTTGGATAAAACTCCAAGCACAACACTCTATGAAGCTAATGTTTAGTTTACTTGGTGTAGCATAGGGGGCTAACCAAGGTCGTCTCTCAAAGGAGGAAGTGAATTAAAACATCTTATTAGAGGTATTCTAAAAATAAAATAAAAGAGAATAAAAACACTACTAGAAAAGGATGGGGGTTGTTTATAGTTTATGAATCTAGAAGAAGTTTGCTGGAAGAAGATTGTATTTTTTTTGTTTTTAGTTTTGAAATGAATTCCGATTAAAATAACACAACAAGAAGATGTTTTTTTTAGAAAATATTTTAAAAGGCGTAATCGATCTAACTCTACCTCTTCATTTACATATTAATCATTATCATTTAAATGAATATCCACTTAATTATGATCCTCTAATTTGTTAACCCTCGAACCCTACAAGAGTTAACGTAACCACAAAGATGGAATTACTTAAACCCTAGGCTAGCTTCGGAACATGCAATCGCAGAACCCTGCTTTGATTGTTGTTCTAAGGTTAGCTTATAGTCAGTGGTTAATTAGAGCACAAATCCATTCTGGAAATGAGGATGATTTGTGTTTAGGGATTATATTTGAACTCTACAAATTTATCCCAAGTGGTCTTGTATTACCGATTAAGCTCGCACTCTCACAATTTACACAAAATCTCGACCTCGCGTGTTTTTGTATTAATTGTTCAATTGCTTGCTTAGTTTCTTAAAATTTAAAAACATAATTCATGGATCATATTAAGTGAATTACAGTAGGCTCAATGATTCAAAATAATTAAATGAAGAGGGTAGAAGATAGATCGATCACTAAAAATTAATCTTCCATGGGTGGCGTAATCATCGTAGAAGCGTTTTGCATGTGCAAAGGTTTATAATGGGTATAACCCAATATCGCTTCTACTCAAGAATTCCAGCCCCAAGAGGAAGATTAAGAGAAGAATAAATTTAAATAAAACAGAGGAAATGAGAAGAAATAAAAGAAGAACAAAGAAGTTTATTACACAAACAAAACAATTACAACATGAAGGAGAGAAGGAGGCTTCGATGAGAGGATCCTTGCTTCAAGAGCTACCTCTCTTACAATGGTTGGAGAATTTGGTTGAAACCAATTCTCCTCTTCCTCCAATCTCCCAATGCACGAACCAGCCTCTCCAAATGAGAAAATCACTAATTTATAGAGTGGAGGGGAGGCTAGGTTTAAAGTGGTTTCAAGTGTGAATGCAAAATCTCGGCCAAATATTTTAATGAAACCTGCACCGCCCATTTGACCTCCAAAACTCGTGAATTGACCGGCCTTCCAGAAGGATGATTTGTGCCACATCATGTCACCGAGCTTTCCTCAAAATATGGGCTCAATCCAAGCCCGTATGTAGAGGATATGGCCCAAATACAGAACCTTCTCCATTCTGGCGAGCCCAGCCCAACTTTGACTTCATGGCCCAATTTCAACAACCAAATTAACTCTTTAGATTTAGTGTCCTGAATACAAGTTGTAGATAATTAAGTTAGGAACACTGTTACAAAATTTCAAATTCAAATAATAAATATAAAAATATTTATCGTTGAAATAATACAGTGCACTATTAAGGGTAAAACTGGAATTTTCACCAAATTTTCAAATGAATGATCAAATCCCAAATATTTTATAAATAAACATATTTAACACAATGTGAGGAAATTATATCATTTATTATCAATAAAATATTCAATAAAATAGTGTTTTATCATTGGCCAAAAGTTTTTATCCATACGTTTTATAAAATATGAGGTAACATGTTCTCATTACACATCTATGGAATATTTAATGATGAAATCCGTATTTTTAGAAAAACAATTTCCAAACACATAAAATACTATATATCATATTGAGTGAATATTTTACCTATTAAATATTCCAATAAAAAGTAAATTAGTGTTATTTTATAACAAAAAGGAATTTATGAATCTTATAATGGTATTTTAAAGGGGATAAGGTGTCTAAAGAGGAATGTGTGAGTATATTTTTCCTTAAATAACTTGAAATTTAAAAAATAAAATATTTTGAATGTCAAAATTCAATGTGAATTTCACTTAATTTACTAAAAGTGTTTATATAATTTTAACATGCCATGATTTCATATTACGTTAGTTATTCAATGTAATTCAATAACTTACATGACACACAACATCGAGTTCAAGCGCACCATGACTTACCAAACTGGCCGTTCAAAAGCGGTTATGAATAGTATTGACAATATTTTAAACATTATATAACCCTTATAATTTTAGAATCCATATTATGAGTTTCTTAGACATAATGTAAAGACAAATTAATTCTATCCAGATAAAAGAAGTATTTTTAAAAAAATGCAATTTTACCGCTATTTAATGGAGAAATTTTTTAAAATAAAATATTTTAAACTTTAATATATTCAATTTGACAAAATAAACTTCTTATTTGGTATCGGGACATATGGATTTAGTTTCAATGATGTTTTGGTATTTTTCTGATAACAGTCATATTTGGGTGAATAGTGAAAAATAATATATTTTAACTGAAAATAGCTTTTTTAATCAAAATAATTTATAGTGTTCAACATTACATATGAATGGTTTTAATGTATAATTAAATTATATTTTTACCATTTAAACCAATGTTGGTCATTTGAAGTAATTTCACTTTGAAATTGGACAGAAACAAATGTCAATATTTTGGAAGTTATTATTTCATGAAAATGTGCTTTTTGGTTTTGACAACGGGAATTAATTTTAAACTAATAAATGAAATTTATATGATTTTAATTTGGTAAAATATACTTCATTTTGGAATTATTAATATCAAAATTATCTTAGGGTGAATTTTTTGTTTGTCTCTGAAAACTTATATTTTTTATGAATAGTGAAAAACAAATATTTATAGTTCAAAATTGAATTTTTATTTAAATAATTATTTATTTTATTTGAATTTATTTTTCATCAAAATATATACATAATACCCATATAATTTCTATGTAATTCATGGGATTCGTTTTTTAATAATATTAGATATATAAAATTTTATTGAACTTTTCACCGTCTTTTACCCATCTCTTAATAGAATTTGCAAATTGACATAAAACTTAATTTTACAGCTTCTGTGAGTTTAATTTCGAAATTTGAGAGACACAGTTAATATAAAGAAGTAAAATGTGGTTCAATAAGATAAAAATAATCTTTTGGTGAATAGTAACTTTTTAATATTATGTACCACGGTTAAAAGTAAACAGGGTTAGTAAGGGTAAAAATGATATTATTATTACACTAACACAAGTCCTAATTCTATTGGATAAGTATAATTAGTCCAAAAAAACCTTAGGAATAAAATATGAGCCTTTTTGGTCTACATGGATTAGATTAGGACATTTATTATTATTTAATTCAAAGAAGACTTAAAAGATTTAAAATTAAATTTAATAACTAAAACATTTTTAATATAGGTATACACATAAGATAGATTCGAATATAAATATTAATTATAAATATAAAACGATTTCCTACATAATGGTATTTTATTTATATATTTTGTACATTAAATAATTTAATTTATTAATGACATAATGATGATGCAGTAATTACCTAATTAATGAAATATTAAAATAATTGATATTATAAATATCCAAATAAATGTAATTTGAGACTTTTTATAAATTCCACTTATTTTATAGGTTACTATGACATATTATGTTAGGTTATATGAATTGTTTTCAATGTAATAATGCTGATTGGAATTTAGCAAAAACACAATACCAAATAGTGTCAAAATTGACATAAAAGAGTTTTCAAATAAAATATTATATTATTAATTGATATTTTATTCCTAAAAATATAAGGTTCGGCCAAAGGACTTATATAATGATAGTTGTATCATTAATGAACCACTTGTGCTTCCCTTGGATGTATATAGTAATTTTATAAAGCATATCATAGAAACATACAAAGAGACATGGTAAATGTAAAACTATTTAACTTAGAGTTAAATCTAAAAGTTGAGGTTAATATAGTGACCCAAACATGGATAAACCCTATTTTTTGAGAGGTTTTCGACCCATCCACACCTTATCCTTTAAATAATCTACTTTTAAGACACTATAAACTGAAAATGAGTTTATTATAAAATAATATTTTAAGTTTTTCCTAAGGTGCCCCTAACCCCTCTTATAAAAGGGCACTTCCCCTTCTCTTAAATTCACACCTACAAAGTCTTTTGGCTCTGCCAAACCATACCACAATATCCTCTCAACTTCCCTCAATTAATCATAGAGTCCCCCCTTTGGTCAGAAATCCAACTTAAGGAGCCCTTTTGATCAAATCAAAAGGAAGCACCTGAAGAAGAGGTAATAATTTCACCACCCTCTTTCATGTTCTTTTCTTCTTCCACTTCTTCTTTCATTGTTATTTACATTATAAAATATTAACTCCAGTATATTCTATATACTATAATGTTATTATAAATATGGTGCAACCATATTCATTATTCTATCCATCATTTTAATGACATGGCACCATACGTGCGTACGTACGGATTACCGTCTCCACATCGTGGTGTAATTGTTTTTCAATACATTATTATTCGAATGGGTATAATAATGATGTTTAATTCATGTAAATAATAAAACATAACATGATAATTATACTGTATATATGATATACCATCCAATTATATATTATTTTAATATCAAAAGAATGATATTGTCGCTCGTGCGTACGTACGGATTACTGTCTCCATGAACGCGTTGATATTCATTCCCCATCGTATCCATTCCAGAATAAATTACATTTTATGATTAAAAATAATGTTTAGAGACATGATATAATTCTGGATATGAATAATATACATCTCATACATAACAAATATGTCTCACATAATAAACAATATAAAGGAAAATGAATTTGTTAACACCCGAAACAACGATAATACTATGATATTATTATCAAATCAATGTTAAAAGATCATATATGATATCATATTAATGTATATGATTCTTGTATAATTCAATAACAATTATTTCATCATTATAAAGGATGTTAACCTAACCTTGACCAAGGAAAAAGTACAAAGTAATGGGTTTCTTATCTGACTTTTAATTCTATGAGATTTCCATTGTTCACCTCTTATTAATTGCATGTGGTGTGTGTACTGCCCATTATTATATTCATTGTGTAATATAATTAATTAATTGATATTTACATCATCATTTTATGTTCCTTCTTTCATGGGTTTATGTTTCTTAAGTTACCAAATCTATAAGGGAATTTGAAATTTCAATTTCCACTCATTCTGCTTTACACATACTTCATTGATTATTTTACTCCAAGATTATGGGTGGAATCACTATTAATTTTCTTATGTCATAATTTCCAATACCCTTTATGTGGATATACTTTTTATACACATATTCACTCCATTGATAATTTCTCATGTCATCGATAGGAACATGGTAAGAGTAATTTTTACTCAATCTCCATTTGTTGAGTTAAATATCCAATTCATTGGTGCTGTCTTTACAAGAATATGTGAGAATGTCCTCTGATTGATATACACTAAATATCCAATCATATGTAGTGTAATTATATTTTTCACACATAATTATGTCGTTGATTTATCCTTAACCTAAGGATATGGTCTTTATAAGAGATTTCATCTCAAATTACATTCCATTGAGACTTCATTGTTGTTATACACCAAATCACATTTATATGGTGTATATAATGTACTTTAACATAGTATATCATTAATCCCTTTATTCTCATGATATTACAATGTCTTTGTTTCCTCAATTATTTGTATTCATGTGTCTCTCTTTTGGTTAGAAACACTAACTAAAATATCAGTTTTAAATGTTTTAATGGTTTATTCTTATAAATCATTTTCATTAATGTCCATGTTTTATAAATGGTTTTAAGGATTATTTTATTTGGAAATTAATGTTTTAAAATTAAAATTCATTTTAAATGTTTCAAAGTGGTATGGGACACACTAGTACAGAGAACGTTATTTACATCACCATTTTTTATGTCGATTATACATAACCGACGTGATAATCTGTGAAACGTGGTTTTTTACGTCGGTTATTTTATAACCGACGTAAAAAATGCGGTGAGGAGATTTTTAAAGTCGGTTATTTTAATATCTGATGTTACAAATCGTGTATGTTCAGTTTTTATATCGGTTATAAATTAACCGACGTAAAAAACAAAAGTTCGGTGGTTTTTTACATCGGTTATTCGATAACCGACATATAAAAAAAGATATCTACATGTTTTTTAGGTCATTTATAAAATAACTGACGTAAAAAACCAATGCGCGGTTGGTTTTTTACGTCGGTTATAAAATAACCAATGTAAAAAACGCGGCTTTTGAGGCCTTTTTGACGATAGATAATTTATAACCGGCGTAACAAAACAACCCACAAGAAGGTTTTTTACGTCGGTTATACAATACCCGATGTAAAAAACTATGATTTTTGATGTCTTTTTTAAGTCGGTTATAGAATAACCGACGTAAAAAACAAACACACGGATTTTTTTACGTCGATTATAAAATAACCGATGTAAAAAATCTGTATCTGATACATTTAAAATGTCGGTTATTATAATAACCGATGTTAAAAATATAAAAAAATTGTTTATAATGTTAGTTATGAAATAACCGACTTTATAAAACATTTAAAAAATTAACAAGCCCCGTGGATTGTCATTTATGATATTTCGATCGACAGTCCGGTAGCTCGTCTCTCTCGCGTGGTAAACCCTAATCAACTCGTTGATCTCACTACGTTAAACTCATTTTGCCTTCATCATTTATCATATAAACTCTCCTTGGATCTATCATGTCAACTCACATCACTCATGTAAGCCTTCCATGAATTTATTTCGTTCGTTTATTTTTTCCGGATAGTCTATATTTATGTTTTGCGATTTTTGTGTTTAAACTAGGTATGATTCTTTGATTTCGAACCCTCTTGCCTCTTTTTTCCATCATCATCTTATTTATCATACCTAGATCTATTAGATCGACTCGTAATATTCATGTAAGCCTCAACTACTTCTATTTAGTTTGTTTTTGTTTCGCGAATGCCCGACATTGATGGTAATTTTTGTTGTCATTGACAACTAATGATCTCATTCACCTATATTACTGCATAGAATGGTTATTGATTAAATGTAAAAATTCGGAAATGATATTTCATGTGTTGTTGCTTATTGTGTTTATCCTCTTTTATATAATAATCTATTATACATAGAATGGTTATTGATTAAATGTACGAATTCTGATGATTGTGCTGTGATGATTGGATTTACATTGTGATTTTCTCCATCTGAATTTTTATTTTAAATATTATTTGATTCATAGGTTTACTCTATTCTCTCCAATTTTCTATCAACCATGTAGGCTCCATGGTTTTCTTTTATTCAATGGAATTTAAAACTGTTATATATAACTATATTTTGTTATAATAATAATATTCAAGCATATTTTTTTAAATACGCATAGATTTGTTTTATATTTCAAAATAGTTTTACATTCAAATTATGTTTTTTTCATAAAAACTTATATTTGTATTATCTTAAAAATATATATATTTTTGATATTTGTTATAGGTAATAATGAGTCAAAGTTGGATTACAACACATCAAATGAGCAATGAATATGAGGAAGGTGTTGATGCCTTTTTGGAATTTGCTAAACGAAATGTTCCATGTAGTGACATTTTTTTCTATCCATGACTGAAATGTTTGAATATGAAGAAGTTAAAAAGTATAGAGATAAAAGATCATCTAATATGTCATGGTTTTAATCCGAGTTATAGCCCTTGGATTTGGCATGGTGAAACTGGACAAAATGTCACTGATAATGATAATTCACAAGATGGTAACTCCGATGGAATTGAAAAAATGATTCGTGATATTGTATCCGAACAAATTGAGATAGAACCGACAGTTGCGTGTCTATATGTTGATTCTGAAAACCCATTATATCCTGGTTGTACATATTTTACGTTTATGTTGGCGGTGTTAAGATTGATTAACCTGAAGTTGAAACATGGATGGAGTGACAAATGTTTTACAGAGCTGCTACAATTGATGACAAAAATTCTTCCAAAATATAATGATCTTCTAGATTCACATTACAAGGCCAAGAAAATATTATGTCGGATGGGATTGGGATACAAGAAAATACATGCATGTCTGAATGACTGCATTATATATAGGAAGGAATATGAATTTCTGTCAGAGTGTCCTAAATATGGAACATCACGGTATAAGGTGAAAGAAAAATCACAGGCTGAAGTAGAGATTACAAAGCTCCCTTAAAAGGTATTTTGTTATCTTCCTATAATTCATCGTTTCAAACGTTTATTTGCTAATTCACATGATGCAAAAATGGTAAGATGGATTTATGATGAGCGGGTATGTGATGGAAAAATCTGTCATCCAGCTGATTTTCCACAATGGAAGAAAATTGATGCACAATATTCAACATTTGGAAATGAAATAAGAAATTTAATATTTGGGTTGTGCACAGATGGAATGAATCCATACCAAACCCTCAGTACCACACATAGTTCATGGCATATTTTATTGGTAATTTACAACCTCTCTCCTAAAGTTTGTATGAAGCGCAAATATTTCATGTTGAGTATAATGATCTCTGGTCCAAAGAAACG
The DNA here is from genome assembly GCA_963277665.1 of Viscum album. Taxonomy (NCBI): domain Eukaryota; kingdom Viridiplantae; phylum Streptophyta; class Magnoliopsida; order Santalales; family Viscaceae; genus Viscum; species Viscum album. The sequence goes on along the minus strand of OY728163.1, from coordinate 72,126,443 downwards.
CGACAATGATATTGATGTTTACTTGTCACCATTGATTGATGATTTGAAACTGTTATGGGATGATGGTATTAGGGTGTATGACTCTTATAGAATGGAATATTTTCAACTGCATGAAGTGCTTCTGTTCACTATAAATGACATCCCAGCGTATGGAAATTTTTCTGGATACAGTTTTAAAGGGCATAAAGCATGTCCAATTTGCAAACAACATACGTCATATTGTGAATTCCATCATGGGAGGAAAACTGTGTACATGGGTCATCTAATGTTTTCGCCTATGGATCACCCTTATAGAAGACTAAAAAAGGCATTCAATGGCTTACAAGAATTTGATACTGCTCCAAAACCTTTATCCCCAGATCTGTATTTTGAGAGGGTGAAAAATCGTGATGTGACATTGGGAAAGACACAGAAATCTGGTAATGATAGACATATTTGGAAGAATAGTTCAATATTTTTTGAGCTACCATATTGGAGGTATCATGAAGTTAAACATAATATTGATGTCATGCACGTGGAGAAGAATATATGTGATTGTTTGATTAGAACATTGTTAGATATTAACGGAAAGCCTAAAGATGGGTAGAATGAAAGATTAGACTTACTATCAATGGGAATACGTTTGAAGTTAGCTCCCACTTCTAAAGGAAGACAAAAATTTCTTCCCCCGGCTTGTCATACATTATCGAAGAAGGAGAAAATTAGCTTTTGTCTGTGTCTTCATGATATCAAGGTGCCTCAAAGTTATTCTTCAAATGTAAAAAAATTTCTCATTGAAGGACTTGAAGTTGATAGGTATGAAATAACATGATTGTCACGTCATGATGCAACAAATTCTACCAGTTGCATTGTGTGGAATATTTCCCATTCGTGTCAGAAAGACAATGATGATGTTGTGTTATTTTTTCAATTCAATTTGTAACAAGGAGATTGATGTGAATGCTTTGAACATTTTGGAAAAGGATTCAATTTTTATACATTGTCAATTGGAAATGTATTTTCCTCCAACTTTTTTTTGATATAATGGTGCATTTAATGATTCTTCTTGTTTGAGAAATAAAGCTTCATGGACCTGTATATCTTCGTTGGATGTATCCTTTTGAAAGGTATATGAAAATATTAATGGGGTATGTTAAAAATCCATATCGACCTAAAACCTCCATTATTGAAAAGTATATTTTGGAGGAGGTAGCAGAGTTTTGTACGAGCTACTAGGTTGCGGCGCAACACATAGGTTTGCCTCCATCCCACCATGGATGAGTTAATAATGAGGGAAATGGGATTCGTGGATTGAATGTCAAATCATTGTCAGCTGAATAGATGAAGAAGATAGAATCATACATCTTGAATAACATAGCTAATGCTCAACCATATATCACATTGCATATTAATGAGTTGAAACAATGTCATCTAAAGAAGAAAGAAATGTGGATTTTGAATGAGCACAACAAAACATTTTTTCCATGGATTAAAAAGACTTTTCTTGGTAGATCAGATGTATTAGAGACATTAAAATGGATAGTGGGTGGTCCATGTTTAAATGTGATAACATGGTCCGGTTATGACATTAATGGCTATACATTTCATATGAAAGCTCAGGAAAACAGAAGTGCAGTTCAGAATAGTGGTGTATTGGTGTTTGCAGAAGAAATGCATTTTTCGAGTGCTAAGGACAAAAACCCAATTTCTACATCAAGTGCATATTATGGAGTGATTGAAGACATATGGGAGGTTGATTACTTTAAAATTAAAGTTCCTGTTTTTAACTGTAAATTGTTTATCGGTAATAATAGTGTCAGACATGATGAATTTGGAATGACACGTGTTAATATGAATAGATTGGAAGACACAGCTGATTCTTTTATAATGGAAGCACATGCAAAACAAATTTTTTGTGTATTAGATCAATCAGATATGTAGTGGGCTGTTGTTTTACAAGGGAAAAAAACAATATGTTAGTGAGGATTAAGTTGATGAAGATTCTGATTTATGTGAGATCCCTACTTCCATGGAATGATTAACACAACAAAATGATAAGCATGTTGAAGACGTGGTTTGTGCCATAAGGAACGATCACAACAAAGGAATTTGGGAAAACAATCCATTTTTATATTCCTAAAATTACAGGTAACATATGATTATATCTTTTTTACATTTATTTTTTTTCATAAATGTTAGATGTTGTAAGTTTTTTATTTATTAAAACATGTTTTAAAACAAAATAAGTATAAGTTTTTGTTTGTTTTAAGTTTGTTTAGTTTACTTTTTCATGTTAACCATTACATAAATTATATATATATTATTTTTTTCAGTGAAAATTACTTTACCATGTTTACCAGGTTTACCATGTTTACCATGTTTACCATATTTACCATCTTTACCATTGTTTAACATGATTACCATATTACCAATGTATACAATTACGTAACTTAGTACACTTTCTATTTTCTGATTACAGTAGTATTAAAATATTTGAATTTTTATATTTTTGAACTAATATTTGTTTTTTTGATTTGAAGGATAATGATAGATCATTCAGATGATCAACCACATGATGCTGGAGATGATCATATTGGTCATACCTCTGGGGAGGAACATTCACATGCTCCTATTACGACAAAGAGTTCAAAGGTTGGGAAACGTGGGTGCACACATTTACCAAAATTATCAGTTGCCCGTACACAGGATCAGAGGATAGTCGTTGAGTTTGATGATGATGATATTCCTAGAGGTCCAAATGCAAAAGATTTTAAGAGTTTTGTAGCAACTCAGCCTAAGAGAAAAGTAATCATTCTGAATGATGACTGGAGAAGTGAGGATAAAGCAATAATCTCCCAGTTATGGGAGACGATTTTGGAAAGTTCTTTTACTATTGTTTGAATATTATTTAAATGTTTCTTGTATATATAATATTTTTAACCACTTCTTTATCAGATGACATTTGATATTCCTGACACTGGAGGAGTCAGGAAGAAATGCATATCTTTGGCTTCCAGGAGATGGAGGGATTTCAAATCAACCCTCTCATCTGATTTCATTTATGGTCATAGGAGTCATGACAATCCACGTCGTATATATCCTTTTATAGATGAGGACACATGGAGACGGTTTTTTGAATGTAGAAGAAAAGATTCATTTTTGGTAAGGGTAGTGTAAACTTCTATAATATTTCTTATATAAATGATCTTATTAACGTTTTGTTAATGACTTCTTATTCTTAATATACAGCAAACAAGGAAATCTCATCCGGAGATCCAATCTAAAAATGTATACCCACATAGTTTATCTCGGGAATAGTATGAATTATTGGAAGAACAATTGATGGTGGAAAAATTTCAACAACTAAGAGTTGTGTCTTCATGCTCTAGAAAGGTGGCCCCTACATCCCCTCCATCTATACATAAAAAATGGAAGAGAGCTCAGAAGGGAAAAAAAGGGAAATATATTTCGGATGAATCAAGAATCGTAGATGAGAGGATTGTAAGATATATATTTTATTTATTTAAGATAAACATTTTCTTCATATAATTTCAATCATTACAGAAATGTTCAATTAATTAATACAGGACTCTCTTGAGGAGTAGAGTTCACAGGGGACATTTAAAACTACTGGGAGGGAAGATATTTTATCTGTAGCATTGGGAAGCCCCGAACATCCTGGTCATGTAAGAGGATATTCAGCAGGTGTATTCGTAAGAAAAGTGTTTCCACGTTCTTCAACTTCAAACGATGAGGGGGTTTATAAAAAAATATAATCCTTGGAGGACGAATTTCATAATATTAATGCGACGATGGGGGACAAGATGAGAGCGTCGGTGCAGTCTATGTTTGCAGACATGTAAAGAAAATTTCATACTGCTGCTCCCACTCCTTCACCCCCCTGCAGACCCCATTATTTATCCTCCACCTCTGCCAGTAGCTCCCACTTCCCCACCTCATCCTGATGACCCCATTTTTTATCATACTCCTTCGTCGTGGCTTCCTACTTATTGTGAGTTGTATGTTGATGATTCTCAACATCATATATTAACATATGGGTTGGTATATTGTATAGGAGATACAGTTCATCATCAACAATTAGTGGTAGAGAATCAGAGGGTCACTATACAGGATATTATAGATAGATCAGCTCGGGTACCATTACCTACAGATGAGGTGGCGACAGTTGGAATATTTATCGACCATTTTTTAATTTGGCCATCCAGACTTCTTTGATTCATTACCATATAGGTATGAATGTTATGTATTTTATTTTATTTTTTATTAAAGTTTTTTTATCATTTGAAAAATAATATATTTTTTAATTAATTTTTACAGGAATACTTCAAAGGTAAAGAAATATTGTATAGACAACAACAAAGACAAATGGCTATGACATCAGATACAAATTCTAGTAGTCTTGACAGATTGTCAAGATATTCAAATTTTTTGGCTGGTCATTATGATTTTCCAATGGAAGCTCATGTTTGTAGACGTGAAATAAATGTGGGGATTATGAAAACTGATATCATGGAGCTTGTTACTGGAGATAAGTTGGGCATCAACGTGGTGAAAAGTTTTTCCATGTAAGTCTTAACACCTTTTTCCTACGTTATATTTATTAAAAATGTATACTTATATTTATTTTGTATTAGGTGACTTTATAAAATTTGTGAGAGGAATGAGATAACAGATGTATATGGATTCATGGACCCGCAATTGATTTCCCCTGAAGCATGTGCATTGGATGAGGAACAAAGAATGATTTATATTACTGAAAGACTTGAAAATAATATAGTCACACAATGTTGGATGATGCCTTTTTGTGAGAGGTATGAAACACATCTCTCTCAAAGAGTTAATTATTTTTTAACATAAAAAACCACTAACGTTAAATTTCCTTTTATCAGTGATCATTGGATGTTAGGGGTTTATTTCCCAAAGTAGAAAGCACATTATTGGATATGCACTGTCCATGATGATGTGCGGGAAAGTTTTAAGAATATATTGGAAAGGTAAGTTTCAATTTCTCAATAGTTTTATATATTATAATTAATTTTAAATTTACCCCATTAGTATTATTTTCTAACAGGGCATGGGCCTACTTTTGAAAAAAACACAAAGAAAAGGAATGTAAAGATCAAATATGTCAATGCGAAGGTAAATATCCATTTATAATTTGTACTTTTTGATTTAAAACATTAAAATAATATAATGAATTAACACTCATTCAAACAGAATTTTCATGAACAACAAGGAATCAACGAATGCGGATATTATATGTTAAGATTTATGTATGAAATAATAACAAGTGGGACAGTTGTGAATTTTGACCTGGTAAGATTTCCTCTTAAACATTGCCATAATATTTCAATTTGATTTAATCATTATACACGTTAACTACTATCCTTTTATTTTGTAGCTTTTTGATTACCCTCAACCCTATAATGCATAAGACATCAAACACTTACAAGTGGAGTGGTCAAATTTTTTTTACAGGTTTGATTAACTTTTAGTTGTTTGAAATGTAAAATGTAATTTTGAATATTGTCATTTTAATTGTGTATTTGGTAGTCGTTTAGGTTGGATTTAGTTTTTTTTGAAGTTGACAGTGTATGTTTTGAATGTTATATATGTCAATGTTTAATTTTTCTCCACTTCTTGGTTTGGTCTACTTATGATGGTTTTTCTGGTATGCATTCTAGTCTGGGGGGGAGGGGTTCAAGGGTGTGGGGGTGTTCGGTGGGGTTGGGGGTGTCTAGGGGTGTGGGAGGGCCGTCCAGTGGGGTGGGGGGTATACATGAGGGTGGGGGGTTGTCGAGGGGTGTTTGGGGCTGTCCAGGGGGTTGGGGGCAGTCCAGGGGTGTGGTGGGGGCTCCAATGGTGTGAGGGAGGGCTGTCCAGGGTGTGGGGGGTATACATGGGGGTGGGGGTTGTCCTGGGGTGTTTGAAGCTTTCCAAGGGGTCAGGGGAAGTCCAGGGGTGTGATGGGGACTGTCAAGTGGGGTGAGGTGGTACTGTTCAGGAGGGTGGGGTAGGGGGTTGTAGAGGGGTGTTTGGGGCTGTCCAGGGGGTCGGGGGCAGTCTAGGGGTGTGGTGGGGGCTCTAATCGGGTGGGGGAGGGCTGTACTGGGGGTATACATGAGGGTGGGGTCTATCAAGTGGGGTAAGTTTTATATGTTATCAATGTAAATGCTTAAATTTGCTTTAGTTCATGTTTTGATCTCCTTCTGTTTTTGTGGTACGAATTATTGATTTGGTTTCTGGTTGATTTTGGGGGAGAGCAGAGGACTGCCGTCCATTTTTTAAAAAAAATTGTATTCCACGTCGGTTATTTTATAACCGACGTGATAAAGAAATCGAGAAGGGTTTATCAGGTCAGTTTTTTTTCATAACCGACGTGATAAACACCTGTGGAATGGTTTATAATGTCGTTTATGTAATAACTGACGTGATAAAGGACCTGGGAAATGATTTATCACGTCGGTTAATCAATAACCACCTTGATAACCCCCCCCCCCCCCCCCCCCCCCCCGAATGGTATAGCACGTCGGTTATTTAATAACCGACGTGATAAACCATCACCCATGAGTTTTTCACATCGGTTATTGAATAACTGATGTGATAAACTCCATCGCACGTGTTTATAACGTCAGTTATTGTATAACTGACACGATAAACCCCCCCCCCCCCCCCCACCCCCGGGGTTTTTCACATCAGTTATTAATTAACCGACATGATAAACACCGCAACGTTATGTTTGTTACGTCAGTTTTTAAATAACAGGTATAAAAAGCATTATTTATAACGTCATCCGTATTAACGTCGGCTAAAAACAGACGTAAAAAATGAAAAATAACTGATGTAAATAACGTTTTCTTCACTAGTGACACTTTCATTCAAAAATATATTTTTAAATAGATTCTTGACAAATAGTGTTAATTTTAAATGATTTCAAGAAAAAAGGGGGATATTTCTCCTTAATAGTTTTTCTGATGTCAATATCCTTCATTATTCTTGAATGAGGTTAATCTGATACAATACAATCTTTTATATTGTATCGAATGAGTTATGCTTGACTGTGGAAGTGCTATTTTTATACCATTTATGGTGTGTGGATAAAGTATTGACATTTCAAATGATAGTTTTAATACGGATGTTGATGTTATGTTTCAAACTTTTCATACGAGGAATGCATTGGACATAGTAAGTGACTGGTGGAGCCCGTTGTAGCCCCTCGATGCATCGGTAGGTCTCATGAGACAAACCTGTGTCTATGAAAAAAACCTTGACAAAATCTTATTTATAGTATTGGAACAAGGCCTTGACTATGTGGTTATGATTGTCTGGAATTCTGCATTCCATCATTATGAATGTGGTTATTGATATTGCATGTGATTATTCGACTAGAAGAATATCCATGTGAATAAGTAAATGGCATTATTTCATTTTTTTCCATATTATGCTGAAGTTCATGTTTAAAAGGCTTTTGTTTTTGTTATAAATTGCCTTAAATGTTTATGCCTATTTATGAAAGTTTCAGCTATATTGTTATCCTTATTGAGCATCTGAGCTCACCCCTTTTTATGTTTTGTTTTTTCCAGGATGTGAAGAAGATAGTTATGAGTGACTTGAAGGCATAATCTAGGAATCATGGATGTTTCTAATGGAATAATTTAGTGTTGTTTTTCTTTTCAAGTTTTAATGTTGACCTTATAAATGTATTTAGTATTTCCAATTCTACTAAACTGATCTGTCTTTCAGGACATGATATCATTGTATCATGCAAATTTTATGTAATAATGCACCGACTCTGGGTAACTGGGGTCGGGGCGTTACAACAATGATGATGAAGAGAAATATAAATTATTATATTTAGTTAATATAATAGAGTAAATATCACAATATCCTAAAAGAGTTTAAGACATTAATGTAAGTTGTAATATATATACTTTCATTAGATACCAAAATAACACAATATAAATGTATTATGGAATTGGTTCTAGGAATGATGATTAGGTAATTATTAATATTTTCATGTAGAAAATTGAATTTATTAACATCATAAAATAAGTTTTTCGGTGAAGAAGTTTGGATATGTCAATGGAGATAAACATTAGGATTACAGTTCTTAAATTTCACCATTATTAAAAATAGATTACTTAATAAATATTACTCAGAAAATAGTTTAGTCATAAATTTCAATCATGAGGTCACATTGTTATGTGGAAGGAATTACATATAGATTCAATGAGCTGAGAGAACCATTAACATTTTAGTAAAAATAAGGTTCATCTAGATGTATATCATATATGATATTTTAAATAGGAACTTATTTATAGTTTTGTTAAGTTATATTAAAGGATTTTTGGATTATATAATGTATCATGTTATATAAAATTACATCTCCAAATTATCATTATTTCAAATTGGATGCACATATATATATATATATTGATGTACATTTTTGTAAGTCTAACGATAATTAAACTATGAAAGTATAACTTTGATTTATCTTTAATTGATTCTCATTATGAAGTATTGTAGGTTATAAATAAATTTAAGTTATTTTCAGTTATATTTTTGTATCTAGATATGGAATATTTTCATGAGGCACAAAATGAGTTTTATGAGTTGGATCGCCCAGTAAGTATACCACCTAAAGTGGTATACACTATTTATTTGGTATACTAGGGGTTCATGGATCAAATTTGGAGTCCCCACTACCAGATGATTATAGGATACATAGAATGAGAAACATAATACTATGATACATTTATTTTTCAAGAAGAGAGGCTTAGCTTATTTTGGGTCGAATTGTACGTTATTAATCATATGATAAGATGGAGATCAACTAATATGAGATCTGTAATTTCATATAATTATAATGAAATCTAGTCCCCTAACTTTGATAGATATAATAAGTGTGTGGCCACCCCATGATAGTACATATGATGTGATTATCAATTCATGTGAAGTACATGTGATGTGATCATCTAAAAATGAATAAAATGTGATGTATTCATTGACTTGTCTAGACTATACTGAGAGAATTAGAAATGTATAAGTAAGATTTTTAGAATTGATATACATTATTTCCCATGAACACTCTTTTTATAGGATAACTATATCATATTATAATGCATGCATGCATATGATGTAGCTAGTGGATATGAGTAAAGGGATACACATGTTTGATGAAGATCACACAAGATCCCTTAGTAACTTGAGTATATCGGTTTCATTTTAAGGGCTATAATTTAATTACATATATCATTCTAGTAATTAATATTTCTTTTCAATTTTCAAACTATAGTGGGGTATCCCTTTTTGTTTTACTAAATGGGGATTGAATTTGAGTCAGAGAGCTATGCTAAAAGTGTTTTAGAATTAATCAAAAATGATTTGGATTGGTATTCACAAGTTATTTCATTTGAAATAATACATGGTGAAGTTGATGAAGAATTTTAAAATGTGTTTGGGAATATTCCCATAGGAATTTTTGGATATGGTTTTACATGTTACTATATATGATACAATATATGATGAAATGGATCACAGTCTATGAGGAATTAATGGAAATCAGAGATTTATGGAGGTATTCTATATTTCCTTTTTCATATTTGATGTATATCATAGGGTATATTTTAAATATGTTTTTTGTATAACATGTATTAACCAAGGGTACGTGATATTGATTATTTGTTTTTATTTTCTATTATTATATAAATATATTGTATAAGATTCCTTAGAAAATTTTCCCATTCCACATGGTATAATTGTTGTTCCATGAGTCATATGGTATGATTCATTTCACACGAATTTAATTCATTGAATGGAATATATTATTATTGATTTAACACTCACATATCCTATACATAATCTATCTTCTATTATCCATTTTGTAATATGAACTAAATGGGATAGTTTTTATATATTAGGGTTATATCCAATGAATTAATTAACTTGTAACATATTAGTTAATGCATTTTCACACAAAAAATTCCCATGATGACTTTATAAAGGGCAATTCATATTGATATGGTGATATGTATAATGCAATCTTGATCAAGTCAGAGTCGAGTCACTCCTAAATGTATCTATATTCTCTAACATCATTTACACCAAGAAACACTAGAATAACATAGAGTGTTAAATAATCATTCATTTATGATTATTGATTCAACACAACCCATGGATACCACCAAAGGAGGGATATCAGTTGATTACCTCTCATGTGATATTTATAAAACACATAGGATGAAGATGTATTAAATATAAATATACATTGAAAAGTTCATGGATCCATTATTTTACAATATCAATGATTTTAGTTTCTTTAATGGTCAATATAATATTTGGGTTTCCATTTTTATTCTATTTTGTTTAATGATTTTCATCCGACCCTTCAAAAACTAGAAATTATAGCATTACAAACCTCTAATTTCCCCAACTGTTACCAAAATATAAACACCTCTATAAACCCCCCATCAATTTACCTTCTCTCTCTTTCCATCAATCCATTTTAACCTATTAATAATTCCTTCTTTTCAAATTCCCTATAACATGACATGTCTCCTTCTTAATTACCTTGAACCCAATAATGAAAATATTATATACCAATGACTCAACATAAAATATTATATTCTCACAATATTTTTATTGTAAATATTTAATAAAAATAAATATTAAATTATATAATTTAAAATATTCCAAACACACTCGATAACTATGAAATTTCAGAATATCTCACAAAATTGGTAAAATTCATTGTAATGGTAAACAACATGTTCCAGTTCCAAAAATGTGATCAAAATATTAATCTAGGATTAATTTTTTTTTCTTTTTTACCCTTTATAACTATGGTTTTCTATATTTTTAAAAACATAAAAACATATAACTTATTAGTATCCACAATACTGAATATTAAATGATTCGAACGTCATATGCTATAACATTACTACCCAAAAAATAAGTAATGTTTTCATTTGTATTTGAAATGCTATAAAATGAGATTATGGAGAAAAATTAATCTTATCATACACTAATCTTTTGTATCATACTATTTACCTTATTATCAGTGTTATTGATGAATATCAAAATGAATATTGGAAGCATGTCAACCTTTTATGTAATTATTCTATAGCATTGTGGTTTGTTAAGTTAGTGTATGAATTTAGTTATAACTAATTTCTGGGTAAAATAATAATTGAAATTTTATAAAAATGATTTGAGACGATCCTTTAAAATGTGGTGGAAATTAGAAATAATTATTAAAAAAGTTGTTCTATATGATGTTATCTCTCTAAGAATGTAATTGAAGAAGAAGGGGTATGAGATTATGATTACAAATAATTAATATAAGATGGTATAAAAAATTCTTCCAAATATAAAAATAAGGAGGTTATGATGGATAATATGATATAAATTTCGTATTTTTAAGATAAAAAAGAATATATTAACATTTCATATCCATGTAGATATATTACATGTATAAAAAATAATAGGTGGAATATTAATCGTTGGAGAATCACTATATTGAGGGTATAAAATATAACATATTTTATTATTAAATATAAATGTTTATGGTAGAAAAATTAGTACATTTTGAAGGGTATGTGATCTACACATGTATAGGAAGTGATCCATGAAAGGTATCCCAAATTTGTTTTACCATTTTTTAAGTTCTTGTGATCTATTAGAAGATTAGTGAACTACCTAGCTACTTTGACATAATCTAAATTACATCTAACAAGTTAATATTTTGTTCAACATTTATATATATGTGTTTTTTAGGTGAGTATCATTTTGATGATCCTTAGAGTAAACCTCTTTACTGGGAGTTCAAGAACCAAAAGGTCGTGTAATGTAAATGAATGTTGTAGTGAGTAAAAAATTACATAGAGGGGTATACCCAAATTCAACCACATCTCAGGGTGTATCTACAATATCCCTTACCATGAATGTGTTCTATAGAACATTTCTAGTTTACTGATTAACTAATATCCCTAAAAAAATATTGCTTCACTAAAATTAATATATCATATTTCATACAATATTGAGACTATAATCATATTAAAATATATAGAACAAAGACAATTTTAATTATAAAAAAAATGATATATCTATATAATAAAGATACTTTAGATTTATTTTATTCTGAAAATTAGTTTTGATATTAAATAGAAGTATGTTTCATTGATATATAAATGTGAAAAATAAAATTTTTCATTATATGAATGCAAGAAAATAGATATTTTGATTCACTGTGATACAAATTTAATGATTTATTTATATTAAAAATAAATTATTATTATAATTATCAATTCATAAATCACCCTAATGGTTTTTAGATTTGGCCACAATATGACCCTAATAGCACAACCCAGTCCTCGGGGACATGTGAATAATATAGCAGGTCTCCAAGTAAAATTGAGGAGTAGTATACAAGCTATAAATTAACAAATATAAGTAAGGGAAATAAGTACTCTATATGATAAAAATTCATTTCAGGAGACCAAAACGTAAAACCCAAGTAGATGTCAAAGGTATGAAATATGTGTCTGAAAAAGAAGACTAAGTGCCAAACATGATCTCAAGTCTCCCAATCCAACACTAAGTAGAACTCAACCAATAATAAATAAAACCAACTATAGTAATAAAAATAATTCATATATCTAAAAGTACCTATCAGTGCATGAAAAATGGGTAATATAGATGTATGTCTCCCAATGATAACTAGTAGGGTATGAACATAACATAGTCAATAGGAAACCACCAAGGAACAGACAAGAAATGCTCTTATGTGTGTGTGTTAAATCGATCTACACATTTATATAAGTATATAAACATATTTTAATATACATTTAACAATATTAACATAATTGTAAAAAATATTCAATCACATCACTTATCAGTATCAACTATATATGATAAGTCCATATATTTGGAGAATCCATGACTTCCATGCACTCTTAAAGCCTTGACAAGGAATCTAAGACAACCCTAGATAGGAAACTGTGTCATGGATCCATGTAAAATATATTCCATAGCTAGTTAGGTAACATGACTATCCTAGGGGGAAAGGTAATTGTTTATAATAAGTTAGGGACAATGTCTGTTCTAGGGTAATAAAAGAAGGGGAATTCTATGTTAGGGAACTAGATCATCTTAACACCAGGATCGAAATGAACTTGTGCCTACAGAGAAATTATATTAATCATCTAAATACACTTTCTAACAGTATCCTAAAATATCAAATAACAATCAAGCTCTTATAGTAAAAAAACATAACAGTCATCATTCTTACCTACATTAAATATAGTCATTACAATCCACACCATACTATTATATTATCAGGGAACACTCATGTGTATTTCAAGAGTTACTATATCATGAATTTCAAAAACAATTATAATATATAAGTCAAGTAGTCATAGGTAATTAATCATAAGAATTAATTTTTAAATATCAAACAAAAACCATGGTATTATTAGTATTCTATGTGGTTTATATTCTTTCCATACAATGAACTAAGCATAGTAATAAGGGGATAAATGTTCTCTAAGGTAATTAAATATCCCACATACTCAATGTAATCAAGGATTTTCCTCCAATATGGGTGGTAACTAATATCCATTATAGTAATTAAAATACATACCAATAGAATCTTAGATAAGTGTGAACAAATTAATATGTTCAGAATTCAACAATTATTTTATCAGTATCATATATTAGAGTTGGTTTCCTATAATAAACTACTATGTACTTTAGATTTCATATATTTATAAACATTAATATTAACCAACACATTATCACATATTGATAATTATTGTAAATTAATTTCATCTAATAATTTCCTAGAGTATATGTCTCATTGAAAATAGAATTGGTCCTTGATAAAAAGGGTTTTTTGAGATTCTCTGTTATTGATTGTGGGGGAGGATAAATTTTCTGCACAATTCATCATGCAATGTTCAATTATATTTACTTTCATAGAAATTCAAAATGGTTCCAAATTCCATAACTAATTACAGACCTATTTTCCAAAGGTAGCTGGTCAATTGGTGGTTTAGACCCATTTAAACTGAGTAAATAAAATTGTTCGATATGATGGGAGGTCTAGAACATAACACCCTATTGGGAAAAAAATCAGCTACTCTGAGACTCTTATATAAATATATAATATTTGATTTTTAAATCCTTCATAGGGTTTGATAAAAAACTTATTACACCCATTTAAATATATTAATTAAGACCATGTGTTGGTAGGAATAACTATGTTTATATGATATGTTCTCCATGATTATCTTATTCATTTATGATGATTTAGTTTACAAACATTTTCGTGAACTCTAGTGTTTATTTACATCAAGGTCGGAATTTGGTGTGTTGGAAATGGAATTAAAATTCTATGATGTATCCAACGTCTCATGTGAGAATAGGAATCAAAATCCACATAGTTATCTACACATAGTATCATATCATGTTTCTGGACTGATCTGCGTAGTTTAACATCGTTGTGTTAGGAAAAAAAATATGGGTCATGTTCCTCAAGATGTTATCCAACAAATCCTATTAAGATATGAATCATAGTCTACGTAGTTCATGTTACAAGTTCGTGTATCTTAAAATATGTTACAATAATGGCATTAAGAGGGACTTATGGCTACATGGATTCCTTGGATTTCCTCATCAAAAGTATGGACCATTCAGGGAAGATGAGATGTAATCAGAGTTACATCCAAATGATGCTCCCTCCCAAGGGGAATCCTTTCAATGATATCAGTATAATCATTTCTAGTCTCCAATCCCACATGATTTCTAATTAGTGTGACAAACATAAGAGAGTGTGGGATCAGACACATTTTACAAGAGCATATTTGTTTATGGATTACACACTAATTTTTCCATTTGATTGGCTTGATTACCAACCTACAAGGGGGTATGATATAGTTCTCGAGCCTTAGTTAGAAATCATATGTATCATATTTATAACAGGACTCATAGTCATCAAACTTCGATTCATCCCTAACTTGCTGATGGATTTAAAGTATTTGAGGGTATGGTCAGGGATTTCAATTAAAATGATTCCCATGTATGAAATTCATTATCATTTAATGATCGATGAGGAATTATGGTAGAATTATGGGAGAATGAAGTCCCATAGGTTAGGAATATTTGGGATATGGAGGTACTTACCCGAAGGTTCATTCCCATTGGATCTCAGGCCTTAGAAAGGGGTCCTATGTATCTTGGGTATGAAAGGATGTCCCCTAACTCATTAATAGGTTGGGATGACTGTTTACACTCAATGAAATTATTTTTATCCTTGATTTTTAGGAATTATAGGGTCTTATACAAGATGGATTCCCATTTTGATACTCATTCTCTATCTTTAGATAGATAAAGAAATATAATGAACATGGAAGGTTTGTTGAATATGTTTAGTATGGAATGGAGGGTCATACAAGAGCATAGAACAACTTAGGTCACATTACTACGTCAACCTAACCCATTAAGAGAGATCCCCTTATGAATGGGGTAAGTGGATTAAGGTTCCTAATTGGGAGGTTCATATGGTATAAGTTAGATTATGTCTTCCATATGAAGTTGAAATGTACTAGGGGATCTACCCGACATGTCTTGGATTTTTGTGGGACATTTCTTGATTTCCTGCTAGGCATGTCTTGGGTTTCATTCTGGTAGTGTAGAAGCATCCACTGGTGTGTGCCAAGTATGTTCAAGATGCTCCAAATTATCAAAGTTTACATGTCTAGGATATTTCACATGATCATATAGTTTTTCTATGATGTCATCATATGATCAAATGACTTTTTTGAGATGTCTTTGCATTATCAAAATAGACATGTCCAGGGTATTCACATTATCAACATGTATATACCCACTGTCTTTTTCATGATCAACTGACTTTCCTTGTATGTGTTTAAATGATCATGGTTCACTTTCCATTATATATTTGAAAGATCAAAATTAATTTTCCATAGTAAATCACATGATAATGCTGATATATTAGAAAGCTACAGCGAGATCAACATTGATTTTCCACAGGCTATCATGTGATAGTTCTTACTTTTCAATAAAATTTCATGTGATCAACCTATCTTGTCCAATGTCTATTGTGTGATAAAAACTAATTTCCCTTAGTCCATCCTATGATAAAAGTGGCACAGCCGAGTTATCCTAAGGGAATTGTGATACCAGAGAAGAAACTTGTGATTGTGTGACCTTAAGGGAATCATGGAGAAAGGTCTTGAAATGTTTTTTATGATCTCTCACATATCCTAGTGTTCAATTCTCATTCCCTAATCGATTGTGACTCAAGACCAAATGGAAATTATCTTCACATAATGTGTGTAGTTAATGAGTTCACTCAATAATTGTACCTTCTTATGTCTATATTACAATGAAGGGACTTTCCATGGGATTCCTTGTATTTCCATGCCATATATGTGTTGAGTGGTATCCATCATGATATAATCTCATACTTATTAATTATTTATGGGACTACATGACCTCAAGGGGGTCTTGTGAGGGGTTATAGAATCATATAGAAGTGATTTTATTTTGATGAAGTATGTATAGATGAGGGTACACACTGAATGAAGAGAATGAGTGCATGGAATATGGGGGTGCATATCCATGGTGTTTTCCTTATATGGACAATGATACATGGGGATACATCATGTCAGGGTATCCATGTCTAGTGTTTTATGCCAATATCATGAGACTGAGGGTTTATGTGATCATATTTTCAATGATGTATGGAGGAAATTCAATTTCCTCTACCCATCTATGGTATCCCATATTCCCAATATCATTAACCATTTGGTCGGACATAGGTTTCTTGAGTTTAGAGGAAACAACCTGTTAATTCTATATGGACATTATATGCTTGTTCAAGCCTCACACGCACACCACATAGCATAGGTAACATGATCATCATGTGACACCTTGATCTTCAAGGCATCATGTTAGAGGATATTCAAAAAAATATTAGGTATACGTGTTAGGACACAAATAAGGGTTCAAGTCTGAGGGTTATTATCAAGGCCACACATCCTATGGAATTCTCAAAAAAAAATGGAAGGAATTTTCGCAGATTTTCATTCTTGTGAAGAAGTGTCTACGTGACAATGTCAATATTGGCCGTAATTATCTTTATCAATTAGAATAATATGGGTCTCATATGATTTTTAAATCATAATATGGTAGCATGATCCTATTGGAATAATGTGACAAATTATTATGTTGAAACTCACGGTGAGTTTCATGATTTCATGGATAATTTCTCTAAAGGAAGCAGTTTGATATTCCCTTTCATTTAGATTCCCCACTTCTTCTCCACCATTCTACCTCCCCTCTATCCTTTAATTATGGGAGAGGAATGATTTATATAAGAAAGGGTTGGATGATGCCGATGGCACCTTAAACAGTGTGGTTTTCGCATGTACTGGTTGACGGTGGTGGTTGTTCTCCATGATCCCCATATGAGAGGAACTTACAGAGAGAGGATATGTTTCTCTTCATGAAAACCCTCAATTTTATTCTCCTTGACTCACGTGATCATCATCATTTCATCGCATGATTCTTTGTGCTTATTTTGATGGTTTCATACGATCACGTGACTTGCTACTTGTGATGTCCTTACTTTATGAACATGTCCTATTTGTAAGGAAATGATGGATCATGCTTGTTTGTCCATCATTGGATATGGTGGAGGACAACCAATAATGGCCACACATTATTGCATTTGGGGATACACATGATTCGTTTGTTTCTCATGAACTCCCAATGATTTCATAATTTCTCTAATTTTCATTATGTCCTCACTTTAGATAGATTCTTGTGGTTTACATGAGTGTATTAAAATAGTTGTTTCTCATAGCTTGATTCTCCAAAGCACTGCATGAATGAGAATGAAGTTTCACACATTTTTAGGGATATTGAAATATTACTAACTACCTCAGTTTTATCATTGGAGATGGTTTCCATGGAAGACATTCGGCATTGAAGAAACATCAGGTGTCTCTACATCGAAGAAATGGCATGAGGAATGTGATGGGAGAGCATGTGGTAGAAGAATATCATGTGTGGAGATTGGATGACTTGGATTAGAATGATGAAATGGTTTAGAATATTTCTATATATTTTTTTTATTGAGTAACAATTTAGTTCTAGAATCTCACCCCAAAATAATGCATACCTCTCTCTGACACCTCTTAATAAGTGATTCTGCTAGATCATCTCGTTGAGCGGGAAGTGGGGTCAACTCCCCCAACACCTTTACCCATGTTGTCACTATTCATTCCCTCCCATTATATGGCCCTCCTAGGCACTAATTTACTACATGGCCTATGAAAACACCATGTGAACGTTTCTTTTCCACATATAGGATGCTTAGCTAGTTGGCTGGCTTGATCCAAGGGAACCATTGTGGTGACTCCAGTAAGTTCCCTTGGTTGTGTTGGTTGATTGGATAACCTGGATAGAAACCGTTTTGGCTATGGACAACCCATAAGGGGGGGGGGATTTTGTTTATAAAATAAATAGGAATCCCATTCTTAAAGAATAAAATTTCTATGTCCCTCATGAAAAATACTTTGATATTTTTCATGGAATTCAATCTCATGAAATAATTTATGAAAGTGTGACTGACACATAATTATGGGTGTAAAACAATTACCCCCTTTGAATTATATTTGTTTGGAATAAAAATAATCCAATTCTAAGGTAGACATAGATCACATGGCTATATATCTGAGCATCTGATAGCCTTTTATATTGAACCCCATTAAAAAATATTTCTAGAGTGTGTCGACTGAGGAATGTTAGGTTCAATAAAGAGGGGAATCATAACCATGAGTACTTGAATTTACATGATCTCACATGGATCATCAAAGATATCAATAATTTAATTAATACGAGGTAAACCCAACCATTTATACTTGAAATCCAAAATCATAACATATTTTTCTTCTGATTTGCTCAGGAATTCCACCAACATGAGATTCCCCAGTGTTATATATGCTTCTAACATTATAGAAGATCCTAGTTATAAGGGTATTATGGGTGGAAAGGATCTTATTACTGGATCTAAAGTATGGTACTTTGATATCGCTACATATCCCATGGGAATGGTAGTCAATCTATACATATTTATGAAACATAATGCTATATAGATGAAACCCATGCATAGGGAACATATGTTCACAGACGAGGAACCCTATGATTAATGTCCTTACAAATATCTAACTCATATATAGGAAGAGGAATGTCATTGTTTTATAGAGAATCCATGGAGTAGAAACCCATGTTTTGGTGGAGATATTTCATGGATCGTCAATGATACACATCCTTTGTGTAATACCATATAGACCCAAACAGATATATTTGAGTGATTAACTCACAACAAATGTTTCTTGAGAAATAGTCTTGAATTACCACCAATATAAGATTACACATTGATGTAGCTTCTTCAATTGTTTTATGATATCCTGATTTACAAGGATTATTTGGGTATGATATGTACTGAATATATATTTCTCTAACTTCTTCCAAAGTCATAGGATATAGAGAGAAAATTTTTATTTTTACTAGGAAAAAGTAATGATCCCAAAAATATTTACATATTTTTATTTATATTTCCCTAATTTTTTCTTATGATTAATATAGGGTAAGGATTAGTCATCATGGACTTGGATTTTCCTAAGAATTCCATCTTACTAGTTTTCAACCAAAAATGTTTTGTTCCTTTTTCATTTTATGAGTTCTCAATATTTCCTATAGCATGCAAAGTGCATGTATAGAATGTAGTGGCTCAATTTTTTATTCCAGAGTACCCTTTTCGAGTTTTCAGAATGGAGAGCATTGTGTCTCTTTTGGTTGGATATTTTATGCTCTTGAAAACTAGACCAGTACTATGATGTAGTTTTGGGTCCTCCAGCTTGGACCTTCTACTAATTTAATTCAAGGCCATCTACTTTGTAACTTCTATTAGATTAGTTTAGGTTATTCAATATGGGAACGTGAGTTTCTATAGTTTAGGATCTTCTATCCCATAACTTCTATTGTTTTAGTTCAGCTTATTTTATCTCGGTCCTTCTATTGAAATAGTCAATGGTCTATTATTTTGGACATTTTTTTTGTGGTTTATGATATTTTGGGTTGGACCATCAATTGGTAGTAGAAGATGGATATTTATGAAGGTTTGAGATCCCTACATCCATGATGGGATTATAATAAAGGAGTTTCTAGGAATGATTCTAAAACAATATATTCTTAATTGATATTCCAATGAATGAATGTTCATGAAGTGTATTGGTACACTTAATTCTTGTAGAAATCATGAGGGATGAGTATTCATGATGGATCGTGACACCTTTAATAGTGAATATGGTTTTTTGATGACTAGTGAAATATATGAAATTTACAGTCCATTTGGATAGTAGAAATATGGGTTGTGTAAGTCATATGTCCTCAAACATGAACTAGTGAACATGGAACATGGAAGACATAGTGTGGACATCCTAAAACAGCTTAAGGTTTTGTGTTCATCCATGGTACTATTGGGGTTCATGAGGATCACATTTCTTAAAAGGATGAGATGCCTCGAGTTTGTAGGTCATAAGACCACATTCATGAGCTCATGGAGATTTCAAAAGTGGTTAAGTAAAGGGGATCACTACTTTTCCCAAGGGAAAAAGAAGATTTATGAAGTCTCAAATGTCTAGACTATGAAGTGGGGAATCAAGAAATGGACTATCCTAGAAGAGTTATAGAACCCTGTGGTAGTTTAACTTTTTGGTTGGGATACATGGGACCTACTCCATATGGTTTTATGTGACATGGAATGGGCCATCAAAAGGTTTTGGAATAGGGCACCACATTACTTCTTTGAGAAAGGGTACAATACATGTTGATGTAACATTGAGGATGTCAAATCTGCTTGAATAGTCATGTTATAGGGATTGTAAATCATGGTATAAAATTATCTATGTAAATTGGGGGAGGGAACTAATGGGTAAATGTCACCCTTGATAATGGAAGGATCCCATAATGTTCCATACAATCAAATAAATAACTCTTGGATTTCAAGGGGAAAATAAGGGACCAAACAACTTCTATGAACATTCTCTATGGAATGGTTATAAATTCTCCAACCAATACTACTGGGGCCGTTTACGGATTTTCCAGTCCCTACAACCAATCTTCTATGGGGAAGATCCAAGACCAAAGAATCCCATGGTCCATGGGGTTCTAAGAGAAGGATATCAACTCAGTGAACTAGTTGTGTCATCTCATACTTCCAAGACATGAAGGGGGTTAATAAAATTTGTAATATTCAAGTAGGGTTCAATCACCATAATATTTATTTTTAGTTGAATGAACACATTACATTTGGAGGATATGTAACATATCATTACTCTAACTTATTCTTAGACTAGGGGGTCCAATGATCATGGATTAAATTTTACTAGGCCCTCTAAGTGGGCCCTATGAGATTTATGCCTCATTCATTTATTCGATAATTTTTTTCAAAAATATGGGGTTAATGAGTTTAGATATTAGGGACATGAATTTTTCATATGCTTTCCAGTATGGGGTTTCAACCTTAAAACACTAATATCACTTTCACTATCATTTTTCTGGTATTTTGATTTGTACCATCAAAGGATAAAGTTTAGTGTAATTAAAAATTGACCAATTTGCAAGAAGTATAAGGTCATGATTCATGTGGACCTCGTATGAGTGAAATGTTACAAAATATCCCAATTATGATACCATAGGTAAAGAGTACTCTAGAATCCTCTTGAGTGGGATATGGAAATATTTTAAATCATTGCTAAAGGTTCTTAGATCATTAGTAATGATCTTGTAAAATCTTGAATGTGGTGGACCATAACAGCCTCAGGTGATGAGTTCTTTCATGTTGACATCATGATCAAAAGGATCATAAATCCCTTCCTATAGGGCCAGTATGTCTCTAGTTGTTAGATCTAAGGTCTTATTCATCACTGGACAGGTCAATCTGAGAGATTTCTTTTTCTTTCCATGGTCTATGAATTGTTTTTAGTAACATGAGGTGATCTATACATAAAGTGTGATTTTTGGGTTTAGGGTCTTAAAAGATAATGTAAGTACCTCATACACTAGTTCATCTGGTTTAGGTTATTGTGGTCATTTGTTATGGAATGATGAAGTGTGATGGTCTGAAAATTTTAAAATCATGTAGTGGGAATTTATTTGTCATTTAGTTTTAATGCCATGAGAAAATTACATTTTCATTTAAATTTAATATCATATGTAAAGGACAGTATAATTTTCTAGTCATTTAACATCATAATGTAAGGAAGTTTTACATTACATATAGTTCAACATCATATGGTTAGGATGTGTGAACCGATATGAATCTTGTGAGAGATATCCTTGGGTACACTTTGAATTGGATTGGAGAATATAGATGTTGTGAGAATCTTTTTTCCTTGCACAGGATTGTTGTTGGGTAGCCATACGACAGAGCCCTTCTTATATTGAATTATTTCATGTGAAAGAAATCCATGTGAATATCTGACTCTGACATTGGAATAATGATCTTGTATAACTCTTCCTTCTATAAAAATATTTATATACTTCTTTTATGGTCTTTTCAATGTGATTACCTTTTGTTGGGTAGTTTAACGTTATGAAACTAGGACATTAAGAGTTCCCTATATAGGTCTTAACCATACATAGGGACGAGATACAATATTTTCATGTGGGAGGACCCTAGATTGGAGATCAGGGTTTCGCTGTGTATCCAATGGTAATAGGAATCAATCCACGTGTAGATCTAGAATTGGAAACACTCCACCGAGGTCTGACCCATATGTAGTTAGGAGAATTGTTCCCATTGATCTTCATATATAGACCTAGGATTGGATATTTGGGCACTAATATGTATTATGTGATGACTATAATCATGAAATAATAGTTATTGAATAAGAAACTCTCCACACAAGTCTAGCCCATATGCCGAGGGGGCATTGTACCTGTTGATTGTTTCAACTGGATCTAAGATTAGATATTCAGGTGTTGCTACATATCTGATGATGATAGGAATCATGATACACATAGTTCATGAGAAAACCTACATTTTAAAATCATGTGGAAATGAAATTGGTTCCCAAATGTGAAAAGTGAATATGCTGGCTATAACCAAGACTAGAGATTTGGGTGTCACTGTGTATCCTACAACCGAATAAATCAAGACACACATAGTTCTTGAATGGGAAACTATCCATGCAGGATTTAACCATAAACATAGGGGGAATTATTCCAATTAATTTTTGTAGATAGAACTAAGATTAGGGATCTTAGAATCTATACATATCCTAAGATACTATGTATCAACCCACACATATTTCATGAATGGGAAACTCTCCATGTAGGTCTGGCCCATATAGAAAGGGGGAAATGTTCCTATTGATTATTGCATCTCATCCTAGGATTGGATATCTAGGTGTCACTACATATCTTATGATGATAGAAATATAGCACCAAAAAGTTATTGAATAGAGGTGTGGTAGGAGACCACACCAAGGATAGTGTTCGTCCCAGGTGGGTTCCATGGTATTGCGTAGTTTTATGTCATTCAAGAGGAATAAACCATGTAGTTTAATGTCATGCAATGAGGATTCATGACATTCCTTTTTAGGTTCTTCCATATAGGACCACATGAACCCTATTGTGGGCTGATAAGTCTTGATCATGTAGAGAAGCATTTATCAAATTTTATGAGCTCAGGTGAGCTATTCTCATAGTGGGAAAAAATTATTGTAAAAGGTTTCTATCACGAAAAAAAGGAACTCAACGGAAAGGACATGGGAATTTTGTATCATGTTGTGGTTGGGAAAATATATAGGATCCATTAATCCTTATATATATCATTGTAATGATAATTAATATTTAAATACTTTTGTAAAATCATGCAGTTTAGTGTCATTTGGTGAGGATATAAATAGTGCAGTTTAATATCGTGCTGTTAGGATGAAGGTCACTCAATGTGAGAAAATGTCACTACTAGATTAATGAGAGGGGATCTAGTCATCAATATATATCCTATAAATATAGGAATAAATCCACAAGTAGCATTATAATGGTCTTCGTCTATGCAGTTAAATGTCTTTCTAAAAGGACGAAGGATGCCCACTGTAAAAAATAAAGATGAATCATTGTAACATAGAATGGTTTATTGTGACAAGAATGATTGAATCATGGCTGGAACTAAGATTTTGGATATGGTTGTCACTATGTAACCTTTTATGGAAGGAATCAATCCACATGTAGTTATGGTATGGGTAATTACTTATGTGGATCTGAATCACCCACATGGATGAGGGAACTTCATTTTTCTTTTGTACAGATCAAGATCATGTACGATGAGTCATCAGTGTGATGATGCTTCATGAGCAGTTTAACATCATAAGGTGGTGAAATATTCAATGTAGTTTAACATCATGCAGTAAGAACATGTCATGCAGTTTAACATCAGTCGACTAAGATGGGAGACACTGTATAGTTTAAAGTATTTCTTCAAAGATTTCTTCTATAGAATTTAATGTCATGTGGTCAGGATGTATTCCATGCAATCTAATGCCATGTGGTAATGATTGCTTATGAGATTTAATGTTTTTTTATCAGAACTTATCCTATAAAGTATAATTTCATGTGGTTATAATGTTTTCCATATATTTTAACATAATTTGGTTTTGACATATTCTGTTGTTTAATTTCATAGTACCCAGGAAATATCCTAATATTGATGCATTATGCAAACTATTTTCATCAAACCTCAATGTTCATTAGGTATGATTAGATAGTATGTAGCCACATCTAGGTTTAGATAGGGAATTTATCTATAATTATAAGTGAACACATATCGATGACTCTTTATGAATTCAATATAAACATCCTGCTCACCAAGAAGAATGGTGTCACTAAAAGATATAGGTTTTGATACTTATTTTGTTCTTAGAATAACCTGTATAAGCACATTGATGGTGGTGGATATTCTTTACTCAAATATGATAGGGTAGTTCCTAAGTTCATCCTCTTCTTCTTCAACCTCTATGTTTTTGGATACATTTTCAACATGTTGGATAATCTTGGGACATCACTATCACAGTCCAGTTAATTGAGTCCATAGAAAGAAACATTTTCATTTTATACTTCTAGAGTCATCATAGATGGATTCCAAGCATGTAATTTTCTCTAATATTATCAATTTGGAGAGGATAAGCATAGACATATGAGATTAAATTCATACTTCCTCGTCTCAGGAAACAATCCTCTGACACAACTTTTTTAATCAGTCAATGAGAGTTGTCATGAAATAGAGACATCATGTTGAAGGTGTTTCTTATGATTTTTTGAATCTAGGTGTCAGACTACATAAAATGTGATCTTGTCCCAAAAATAATAGAGTGTATTTAAAAATTATAGGAGGCCCTATATCTATGATAACATAGGTGTTTATCCACTAATATCAGATAATTCTCATATATATTTGGGAGAATTTAAATCATGAAGTCCCTTTCTTACTAGATTGGGATCTCATAACAGGAAGTGGCAATGGTTTTTGACATGTTTGGGAGGTTTTTATAGATAAATATCTCCATATATCCATTTCAGAATCTTCTTCATCTGGAATATATATCTTTATCTAGTCAGGTCATAGAGGTTGCCTCTTTGGGTGACATGTTGACCAAGGAAAAGTGCTACAGATTGTTGATGGGGCACTATATATGGTAAAACGTTGTGTTTTAAGAACAATTAAATTTGATGGTGACTATATTTTGACCACCTCAGTATATGGATGTTTCTATGAAAGGGAATTATTTTATTTTTTGGGAGAGAGATAGCACTATAGAGAGGTTGACCATGGAGGATGTTAGGAGTAGAGTCCCCACAATTCATCCCTACACTATTATGATGAGGAATATCAAATTAGTGATAGCTTTATGCTTCAATTAAAGAGTTGAAAGACCATTGAGATGCTAAAAATATATTTCTATCACTATCAAGAACACTATCATTGAGGTGGTCAGGGATATGAGCCCCATTATAAATCATGGTCGGAATATGTTGATCTTCCTTTTGAGGTACAATAGGGATATAGGGTAGCATTATGATGGATTTCAGAATATATTTATATCCTTATTGTGCTATGGGGATATCATCCCACTACTGACAGAATTCTTCTGTATTCCAGTGATAGTATATTTTATTTGAAGGGATATGTGCCTTCTTATAAGTGGTTGTCGAAATATGTGGCCAATCGTCGATGAATTGGTGATATGGGCCTGGTTTATATATGCATTACCCATTTGAATATGGTAACGGGACTCCATAATTTGAGAAGGGGTTTGGGCCTCTTCCTATAAGATAGTGTAATATTTTGAGTAGATCCGTTAACAGGAATATGAGCCTATACAAAGGCATGTACCACTCTCACGTGGTAAGCCCCAGTCAGATTGAGGATATGAGCATGGTCTAGTGCCTTTGAAGTACGCTTCTAGTATTTTTCAACAAGAATATGGTCTTGTATTGAGGCATCACCCTCTCTAACATGGTAGAACCTGGTCAAAATATGGTATGAGCCTAGTCCTATTCCATTGGAGTATGTCGCTGGTATTTTTTGATAGGAATATAAGCATGTCCTGAGGCATGTGATTCTCTTACATGGTGATCCTCAGTTGT
Organism: Viscum album; assembly: GCA_963277665.1. NCBI lineage: Eukaryota > Viridiplantae > Streptophyta > Magnoliopsida > Santalales > Viscaceae > Viscum > Viscum album. Next base: position 72,099,704 of record OY728163.1, on the reverse strand, counting down.
AATGCGATATGATATCGGCCTTGTGACTTTAGAGTGTGACGTTGATCAGTTTCGATAGGAATGTGACCATATACTAAGAGATTTTCCTCTCTCACTTGTTCAGCCCTAGTTGTAATGGGGATATGATCTAGGTTCTATATTCATTCCTTTACCAGAATATGTCGATAATCCTCTAGGATGATGGAAAGGATATACTCTTTCTCTAGAGTATCCACTTGTTTATACTAATTATATTGTTTTGCTTCTCTGGATGTTGGGATAGGAATATATGCATTTCCCTACATCATCACCAAAATATACTAATGAATATCCATTGTTCCTATAATAATTCACTGGCACTTCCACAAAGAATATAATGAAATGTATGACTACATGTTCTCAGTTGCAAGGATATGGTGGTAGATGTATTTGAATGAAGTGGGGTTGTGTGCCCACTCTTGTCCACTTTTTTCCATTGGAATACCCCAATGGTGATTATGCATGAGGCAGTGGATCTATTCCTACCCCATGCTTGCTTCTTGGATAAGATAGAATAATCAGTTTGACTTATGAGGGATATTATTCTTTTCCCACTGGTCCGTAGATTTACACATCCAACAAGGGATATGTTTTTTTAATGACTATTCATTATCAAATCTAGTGTTTAAAAAAAATTCGTATCCCTAGGATTTATGTGTCACATTCTCCCCTACACAACCTATGTGTTCTCTTTATAGTGATCACATGATAGTAGCACATATTTAGGTGTCGGTGGATCCACCATCCCCTATCCATCTACTCCAAAATCATGGTCATAAAGAAAAATAATCTCTCATTCATATAACAAAAACATCCATGATAGGGGTAGTGATTCTCATGCCCTATCATCAATTCCTCACTAAGGTTTCTCATAATTGGGAGCTCTATCAAACTATTTCCCATGGAATAATAAATGTACCTACGGATGTGTTTTTATTAGAGGAAATATACTTTTCATTTTCCAACTTCATGAGATAGGGGACTATGTTACCTCTCCCGCATGCTACATATACCTCTATTGGTATGGGTTTATGAATGATCTTGGATTTTGAGGTGCATAGACCCAATGTTTATTGGTTCGAGGGATGGTGTTGAATCATTGAGAGCCTTGGATGATATATATGCTTCCTGTTAATTAAAATATCTCAAATAACATTGAGGATTTATGGAATTTATTAAATTAATATAGTTTTCATAATACCCCCTATGAGTAAGGATAAAATATGGGAATTCCCCTAGCCCTATGGGATGGGGGTCTTGAAAATATGAAAATCCCACTAGCCTCGGGGTTTGGGGTACTTCACTATAATGTAGTTTTCTATAGGTAGGTTCCAGGTTATCTTTATAGGGTAGATATTGTAGGATAATTCCAACAATTATTTTCCATAGATCCATATTATACTATTAGAGTTGGGTTATCTATTCCTCTTTAGAAATTTCCATGTAATCCATAAGGGGATTACTATTATGAGCCATGAAACCCCTTTCTTTTATATTAATGGTAACTTGAGTGGATAATGATGGGATTCTCATCATGGACCCCAGAGAATAACTCTACTACTTCCACATTCCACATTATTCATTGAAAATATCCTTTTAAATTATAATATGTTTGATAATACCTTCTATAGATGCCTGAAAGATAGCATTGAGCCATTATTCTCTTTTGTCTGAGGTAGAATGTAGGCCAACCTTCTCTGACTCAGATGAATGAAGGATGGTATGATTATATTTTTTAAGAGTGCACTCCTTCAGATATGATGATATGTTATTAGATTGGTTGGAATCATTTTCAATGAGATACAATCAGGTTGGTGCTCCTCCTCAATGTATTATCTTGTTTGATGGTTCAATTCATTAAATGCTATTTTCCGGGATATTTCTCATAGTACCCTTTGGGGGGGTCGATGATTGTAGTTTTGTTAGAGGGGTCGGTGCCACTTGTACCATTTGGGGTTCAGTTCCCTTTGTACCATTTTAGGGGTTGGAGTCTATTTTGAAGATGATATTAGGGTTAAAATGATAAAAATTACCATAGCCCTATGGGGTGGTGTGTTCCCTAAGATTACATATTCACGAAAGATGCTTGTGATGAAGTCATAGGCAATGGGATAGTGATAATCTTGTATTGATTCTAGTCCATTTTTGGGACACACTGGTAGGACATAGACATATTGGTGGTAAGTGGGATATAAGCTTGCCCTAGTGTTTTATTATTTGGGTACCTTTAGAAGGCTCTATTTTAAGATTCCACAGTTTGATTGGTTAGGGTAGAAATAACATCCTCTGTAGCTCCCTGTGAAATTTCAATCGAACATTGATAATGAGGACCAGAATAGATGGTAGCCCTCATACTACGCTCCTGAGTTTTTGTCTAGGGATAGTCTCCCAAAGAGGTTTAATGTGTCAACAAGGGCCACTTTCTCTTTTGTTTCATATCAATGGAAATATGACCAATGTGGATTCAAACTTAGAATGATTTCATGATCTTATTCTAATTTTTAGATGGATCCATTTATTTTGTACTCCCAAACCCTGGAATTAACCAAATGACACTGGAAGGGTTTTGTTGGTGACAATATTTTTGGGGCCCCAAGGCCAAAGAAGTTTTTCTGGTAGTCTCAGAATCCATTGTCACATTGAAGGATTTAATTTTTATTATTATGAAAATAAAAAGTCATGAAGAGGAAACAACACACCTTATTAGTGAATGATCATATATAATATTACATGTTTTATCAAATACTTTCATATTTAATGGAAATAGATGTAGTCTATTTTTTCCTGAAAGGATTAGGGAATTTAAAGAAACATGTCAAGTGAAAAAGATTGATTAAAATAATATGACACAAAATAGAATGAAGGGAACTAGTTTTTCTATCCTTTTTAACCCGTGAAATAGATGAAATAGTTAAAATATTTCTATGTGTGTCCACAATTTTTGTTTCATAGAAAAAAAAATATGTTTGGAGATTCCCGACGAATGATATTTAGGGTGTTGAATATGTTTCATAATTATTCACAACAAGCTCACCATGTTTACCTTTCATAGAAACTGTCAATGGTTCCGAAATCCATAACAGATTATGGGACTTCTTTCTAAATGTAGGTGTTCAATTGGGGTTTCAAACCCAATGAAACATATGAACTCACCTTGGTCAGGTGGACGGAGGTTGGGTACATGACACCCTTTTCGGGGTAATTTTTCTCCAAATCTAAGACTCTCTTATAGATTAAATATATGTTGAAAAAATACTTCATTGTCTCTGATATGGGACTAGTTACCTCTATGTTAATAACCTGGTTAAGATCATGTGTTTTCAGGAACAACTAGGCATATATCATAGGTTCTCCATCATTCTCTTCTATATATATGGGGCCTTAGTTTATATAAATGTTTAGATGATATAGAGTTTTCACCATCTAGGGAGGTAGTTGGTATCTTAGAGATGGGATTGAACCTCTATGAGGAATCTTATATATCCTATGACAAATGGAATCAAAACACCCATAGTTCATTTTACATAGTTTAAGGACATTTTTCGAGACTAATCCATGTAGATTAGCATCATACAGTAAGGATGTAAATATAGGGACTAGACCTTGATGAGGCATGTTTTTTATCCTTATAAGATATGAATCAATGTCTATATAGTTCATATAATGGGAACCGACATTGTTACTGATGTGACAATATGGTCCTTGATTGGGACTTCTATAAATATGGCTACCCTAGATCATCTTATCGAGAGTATGGTTGTTTGATTGAAGATGAGATGTAATCAAACATACATCCAAATAAAGGACCCTCACTATGGTAATACTTTCCATGCTATTGGTACAATCATATATAGTATCTAATACCAAATGATTAATTATCAGTTTTAGAAATAAGATATAATGGAAGATTAGACACAATTCATGAGAGCATATTAATACGAGGATTACACATTAAATTTTCGTTCTGAGAGGTTTGATTACAAATATCAATGTTATTTTGATATAGAGATAAATTATAATGTAGTTTTCTTATGTATCAGGTTTATATCAAGAATCAGAGTCATTGTATTTTTACTTATACCTAATATGTTGATGGGTTTTACATATTTGATGGAATGGTTGGGGCTTCCACTTAAAATTATTCTCATGTATGACTCACTCATCGTCCAATGATAGATGATAAAGGATGGTTGAATTATGGGAGAATGTAGTCCCATAATTTAGGAATATTTGGTAAATGTAGGGACTTACACCAAGGTGGATTCCAATTTGAGATTAGGCCTTAGGAAAGTGTCCTATGTATCCTGGGAATGAAGGGAATTAGGGTTGTTGTAGTTTAGTTACCCCATAAACCACTAATTGGTTGGGGAGGGTGTTTAATCTCATAGAAATTACATTTATCCTCATGTTTTAGGAATTATAGATACTTATACTATGATAGATTCTCATTTTCATACTCATTCTCTACCTTCTGATAGGTAAAGGGCAATGACGACAATAGAATGTTTGTATAATATTCTTTGTATGACACAGAGAGCCCATCCGAGCGAATGACTCAAATAGGATCGCATAAGTTACCAACCTTAACCCAATAATATTACTCCAATTATGAAGGAGGTAACTGGAAAAACAATCCAATATAGTGTTCCACGAGGTATAAGTTCGAGTATGTCCATGGGATAAAGGTGACATGTACTCTGGTATCTGCTCGACATGTATTGGTGATCTGTTGGACATGTCTTGATTGTTTTTTGGACATGTCTTGGCTGTCAATATGGCATGGAAGAAATTTCCATGTGTGTATACTTGGTATTTTGAAGATTCTTTTTGTAATCACAGTTGACATGTCTGAGATATTTATCATGGTTAGCTAGTTTTTTTAGCACATCTTCACGTGATCATGTGACTTCTCTGATATGTTTTTGTATGATCAAAATAGACATGTCTAGTGTCTTTACATGATCCTAGAGGATACATCTAGGGTACTTTTCATGATCAACTGGATATCCCTATATTTATTAGCATGATCAAGGTGCATTGTTCGATATGTATTCACATTATCAAAGTGAATTTTCCATAGACAATTACATGACAATGCTGACATGTCGATATGTTGTTTTGAGATCATCCTGTCTTGTCCATAGAAATTTTTTTAAAAATTATGAAATTTCAACATGTTGTGATGGGATAAAATTTTCTTATACAAGGCATTTTGTTTCATCAGGAAGACTTGTCCTATGTATGCCTTATGATCAATGTGACACATCTAAGGCCAGTTAAGGTCATTGCGAGACTAGTGAAGAATAATAAAATCATGTGAAATTAAAAGAATCTCATGGTGGGGTAATGAAAAAATATTTGTAATCTCATTCCCATGCACATGTTGAAGTCACATGACCTAAGAGATCATGCCTAAATACCACATGGGTATTACCTTCACAGAAGGACAATGCATGGATTATGGGTTCACTATATAGCTACACCTCTTATGGACTGTATGATAATGGAGGGATTTAGACTCTATGATAATGGAAGGATTTTACATGGTTATTATTCATGTCAAGTCCATATATGTGTCGAGGGAAACCCATCATGAGAAAATTTTATTTTATTTAATAAACAATGTAATCACATGACCTTGATGGGGTCTTTCAAGGGGTTCTAAAATCATGCTTGTGGGATTTTCTATTGATGTCATATATATGGATGAGGGTGTACACTTCATGGTGAGGAAGAGTGAATTTCATATTTAGGATGCATATCAAAAATGGTTTCCTTGTACTGATGTGGATCCATGGGGGTGTCTCATGTCAATATAGTCATGTACTAGGTTTCATGCTAACATCGTGAGACTGTGGGTTTACACGATCGCCAGTACAAGGCTTCATGGAGGCATTACATTATCCCCTAGCTAGAATATTTTTTCCATTATATATAAGCCTTTCACCACTCATATTGATATAGGCATCAAGAGGTCATAGTATCCACTCTATTAATTGTGTATGGCCAAAAGATATTATTCTGAGCATCACATGTGCATTGCATAAAAGTGGTCCCATGATCATCATGTGACCCCATGATCACTAATGGATCATACTGGTGTATCTTGAAACATATCATGGGGATGAAACTTGGGTCTCAAGTAAGGGTGATAGACGAGGGTTCTTATTGGGTCCACACCTCCTATGGGATTCTTGGAAAAGAGTATTCCATGCCCATAAGTTTTCATGCATGTCAAGAAGTATCTTCTTGACAATGTTCATTCACTCAGTTGTTTTCATGAGTACTTCACATAACAGGGGCCTCACATGATGATTAAATCATAATGAAATAATGTGTTGTCATATAAATAATGTGAGGAAATATACCAATGAAACTCGTGATAGGTCTCTTGATTACATGGATAATTACTACAAAGAAAGTAGTCTGATCATCTCTTTGAATTCCCTTCTCCTCTCTATCTCCACCATTCTCCCTCCCCTTTTCCATGTGTATTTTATGGGGGTTTAGAGTTTATATAGCAATGTTTTCATCAATGTTTATTCCACCTTACATGGTGAGGGTCTCACATGTACTAAATGTAGGAGGTGGAGATTTCATGTGATCTATAAAGGGGAGGATCTCATGAAGAAAGGGTATGTTACTATTCAAGTAAAGACTAATTGATATTTTCCTTGCATAGAATGATTGTCATCATTTCATAACATTATTCATGGTCCTTATTATGATGGATTCATGTGACCGCATGACTAGCATCATTTGATGTCTCTAATTTCTAAACATGGATGGTATGCAATGAAATTATGGCTCCGACTTGTGTGTCTTTCATGTGATGGTGTGGAAACCAGCAATCTATGACAACACATGATTGGATTAGGAAATCCAAATGATCCGAAATTTTATCTATGGATTATTTATTAAAGGATTCACATGAGGAAATAAATTATAGAATTAAAAATAGTGAAGGATCTTATGTCACTACTTATCATGCTCCCCCAGTGATGTCATCTTCTCTCACATGTTTATCATCACCTCACTTGTGATGGGTTCTTAGGGTTCACATGAGTGGATTCACATAGTGGTATCTCACATTTTGATTCTCCAAAGCACCGCATGCATTCAAATGTAGTTTACCACATGCCTTATGGACGTAGAGGGAGTCCTAGATTCCTTGGTCGTTTCATCAAAGATGAAACACATGAAGGAAACTGGGAATTAAAGCGATTATAGGTGACTCTAAATCAAAGAAAAGTCATCAAGAACACAAAGAGTGAGCATGAGTTTAAATAATATCATGTGAGGATATCAGATGGCTTGGATAATATTGATTGAACATTCAAGTTTAATTTCATATGTTTTTTATAGAGGAATAATGCACCACCAGGATCCCCTACCAAATTGATCTGGACCTTTGTCTGAGACTACATAATAAATGATTCCACAAAATCATCTCATCAAACTAGAAGTGGTGTAGGCACCTACAACACCTTCACCCACTTCCTTATCAATTTCACCCTCAAATTATGCAGTCCACCTCGAAACAACTTCACCACGAGCCCTATGTACTTACCACATGAGCATTGACTTCCCACATCCACACCACTGAGAAGACTTATTGGATGGAAACCAGGTTACAGTTGAGGTGAATTATGTAGGTACCCTTGGTTGAGATAGTTTAATTGTTAGCTAGGCGGGAATATATTTTTTGCTAAGGGGAGCCGATGTAACATTGAAAAATACTCTAAGTAAAATGTGTAAGAATAAGGGACAACATATATTCCTTTATAAAGTAAATCCCAATACCATTCTCGAAGAATGATGTTTCTGATACATTAATTCAAAATTTATCGATACTTTGTGTGGTCTTCACATTTATGAAATCATTGCTGGAAACATGAATAGAACACAATTATGGGTGCTAACTTTCATGACTATTACCCACTGTAATGATAACATTGAGATATTATATAGATATTATTAAACTATATTTCCTATGGTTGTAGGACATCATTTTATTGGACATAGATGTAACATATTATTATTAATGAATACTCATAAGTGGATGACACTTCATCTCATGAAGTTCAATCATGGAATTATATATGATTAGAGATTAAGTGGACATGCCCACCTATAAGAAGTTCGCATGTTATTGTTTCATTATATATTTATATATATGGAAATATATAATGATTCTTATAATTTAATATTATTATTAAAATATATCAGGACTTGTGTACTTAGACATATTGGCCAAAATGGTAAGACAATATGTTTATGAGAAGTAGGGTATGTTGGGTGCATCGTGAGTGGTGTGATATTCATGAATAAGTCAAGGAAGGATATGTACCATCCATATTTTTAGAATTTGATATCTTATCCCTTTTATTTAAATGATGGTTTTGAACTAAATTTTAAGGTGATGATGTATGGACTGGTTCATTATAGGAAGTCAATGAGAGACATATCAAGCATATAGGTTAATTTTATGTGTATGCGTCCTTCCAGATTAGATATTCAGATAAATGGATTATAACCAATTATGAGAATTAGTATGTGTTTTTTGATGTTGTGACATTAACTTCTTCCTCTTTGGTGACTTTATGTAATCTTAGATTCTTATATTTTAATTTAGGTGAACTATTGAAATTCCATTTAAGAAGAATCATAAAGGGTCACTTAGTTATTGTTTATATTGATCACATTTAAATTCTATATGAATCAAATTATCGTAATAAATATTTTTTCTAGACCGTGGAATAATATTTATTTGGTTTTTATTGATTAGAAATATCTATTATCCATATTTATATGTTAGTGGAATGATAAAAAAATTCATAAGACTATAAATATTATAGATTTTTATTTATTTATCCAATGAATAAAATTTATTATTTTTGGTTTTGTAAATGTGGAGGATGTGTGGATTAAACTATTGGTCCTAGTCAGAATAATATATTTAATATCATTTAAATAGATATTCATTTATTTATTTAAATAAGTGATATTAATTTTATCATTGAGTTTAACATGTTTTAAGTAAATCATAGTTTTATTATTCTTATTAATAAATGGGGGATTCAAGATTTTAAGAGAATAATTATGGTCATCTATGAAATTATTTATTCACTAACTTAGATCTATAAAAATAAGGTTATATTATTTCATAGGGTTAGATGTTTATTTACACAATACAACACTCTTGATATTCTATTAAACCTAGAGATAAAATTATACATAATTAAACTAGGAACCAAGAGAAAATTTCCTCCTTCCTATTTCTATTGAGAATGAGAATAACTATAATTAATACTTCAAACATGGAGGTTTTTTTTGTTATCAAATTATGGTGACACAAGATGATAGGTACCCCCACACTAGAAATAAAAGTATTATTGGTGATTCTTGGAGATCAAAGGAGCATGTTTGGAGGACCACTTGAGGTATTTTATCCATGGATTCTCACTACATGATAAAAGTACAACCTAAATGACCTTTGGATAATCGAAATATTCTTAAAATATAATTCTCAATATCATGGTAAATAATTATTTTAAATGAATCTTAAATTCGAATATAAAGTCCCAAACTTTTAGTTCCAGCATTGTTTTTCAATTCACATATGATAAATAAGTTAGTCATGGTGTTCATCATCATATATATATTTTGGATTATTCATCGAATATGAAAATAGTTGATTTTGGACAAACCCAAATAGGTACTTATTTTGTGTCAAAAACTATTAATTTCTTCTCAGAATATGTTTTCCATATATTGAATTCTCATTAAAGAAATCATACATTTATGTTAAAATTTTATAAAAAAATATATACTAAAACATGTTACATTTTTAGCAAGTAGTGTAGGACTTATTTTAAAAAGTGGGAAAGGTTTTATCAGACCAGGTTATGGAAAAAATGTTTTATAAATGATTGTGTATATGTCCAAGAATTTATGAAACTAATTCATGTGAGGGTTTTCAAAAACATATATCTATTTCAGGATGATCCCAATTAATAAAACCAGTGAATTTTAGGTGTCTCATTTCATCCTGAAGCCAACCCATCAAACACCACAACAATAATGAAACATTTAACTTTTTATATGTTTTTATAATTAAATTATAGCTCATATAACTTAATATTTAAATTAATTAATCCAATATGAATACTATTCAATGTAATAATTATGGATTATTCTATTCAAAGTGTGTTCAAACTACCAATGTTTCTTTACTTAATATTTAAATGAGTTTATCCCCATAATAGTCACATGTCTAAAACAGTTCAAGTTGATTCCTTTATGTTAGATGGAAAATTCAATACATATCTCAATGTTCTATTTAAATCTCTTAAACAAGTGAACACTCCAAAGTTTATAAATTTCACAATACCTAATCCAATTTTTGGTCGTTAAATTTTTCATCAACCAAGAAAAAATTTTAAATTAAAGTACTATATTATCCCATTACTAATCCCATTTAGGATCATGTTTACCATTAATAATTTAGATCCAAGTAACCAATTAAATGGTGAAACATGATATATACTCCACTTTTTATTTTATATCAGCAAGGAAAAATAAGGGAATCGATTTCTTAAACCATGGATATAAAACAGTACCAAACATAATATACATGAAATCAATATTAATAATTTCCAAATGATTTTGAATTTAAAAGTTTGTATTAATTAGTTTATCACAACCATTTAACTATAATTCAAAAACTAATACATGATGTTTAACACAACATTCCAAGTATTTATATATGATTTCATAGTAATTAATTTAAGATTTAATTTAATGTTTTCCTTAAAAATAAATCATTTCTAATCTAGAAAATATATGGAATTTTAATTTTTTTTGTTTGAGAAAATTACAGATAGATATTTTTAAATAAATTCAGAAGTGATTTCGAATGATTAAAAACCACCAACATTGAAATATTTTTGAAGAATTCCAAACTATACTCCCAAAGTATAATAATACATCCTAAAAATCACTAAAAAACTCATAATCACTCCAAATAAAATATCCATATGTCCTATAATGACCGAAATGAACACCAAAATGGAAACTATTTAAAACCCAGGTAGAATACCATAATAAATATAATATTGACTGAAAAAGAGAAAGTTCCAAATTAATCAGACCTAAGATGACCGAATGTATACTCTAAAATCATGAAAACTATGAAGAAATCATTTTACAATATTAATTATCCAAAACCAAAAACAACCATAAATAAAACAAATACCATGTATACCATTAATCTATAATAAATAAATGCCAATCATTTGAATATATTTCACACTCACTTTTGTGAAATCCAAAATAATGGAACACATTTACAATAAAAAAAATAGGGAAAGAGACAAGAGAATAATGGAGGATAAGGTTATAAGAGAGATTAACTTAGATATTACAAAAATAAATTCCAAGGATTCAAATTTGATCAAAGTTCTAAGAGGATGGAAAAAGAGTATCAAGAGAATCTATACGGAAAGACACATTTATCTAGAATGAATAGAAATAATTTCTCTTTTCATAAAATAAAATAATACTAAATCTGTCACATATATGTTGAGAGTCTGTGAGGTACATAGTGGTCTCTTAAATCCACACACCTCACTACCTAACTCCATCAAGTTCCTAGTACCCCGTACCGCTCACCTTGAGCCAGAAGTTGTTTTAAGACTATAGATCGTTCCATATCTTGGACACTTTATCCTCTAAAAATTCCCCTATTCCTCAAACTATGCCTCAAAACCTATAATTTTATATAAAGATGTCAAATTACATGATTAAATTAAAATATTAAAAATTCTCCCCTCATTAGATCTATAAATTCAAATTTTCCAGTGATTTCAAACTAAATTTCAAATAAAATAAAATTAAAATGGTGAGGATCACTTAAAACTACCCTCCCGAGGGTTTTTTTAGGAATGAAAAAAGTGACCAATCATCGACTATTCTTCCCAAGTCTCAAAATCATCAAATATACCATATCATTCTAAATAATAATTTCAAGTTCTTATTACATTTCCATGGAACTGACATCAATATTTATCCCAAACCACAATACCATAACTATATCACTAACACATGACAGAAGATATACCTCAAAACATATTCCAATCACCCATTAAATTTTGAATTTATGTTTCTGAAATATAATCTAAATACAGAAAAAACACAAAAACTCTGTATCTATATTTTTCACTCCCCAATATCTTGTTTTCAATTCATGAATCCTAAAACTCAAGGAAATTTACAAACAAATAAAAAAATTAAATTCACAATGTCATATAATTATCTCAGAGGAAACCCACATTTCTATAGAATTATCCCAGACATAAACCTCTACACTATAATTCACAACACACAAAGTATAAAATAACATAATGTTTAAACCAAAAATTAATCTTCAAGATGCAAATACCCAAAATACACCATCATCCCATGGTGCTCTCCACATTAAAAAACACTTAGGATCTTCTATCACTTTTCTTTTAAATATTTCACTTATAACAAACAATTAATTTATGAAACTTATATTCCAAAATTCATTTCTAAACCTCATTAAAAAAATTTATTTTTAAACAACATCCTTATTAACATAATACCTATTATCTACTTATTAGTAAAATATTTTTTCAACCCTATTTCTACATTTCATTTAAAACCTAATTTCATAAATCATTGACATGAAAAATAAATTTCTAATCATAAATTCATAAATGGGAAAAACTATTTGATTTTAATAGAAATCCCATTTTCCTTCTTTTTATAAAATGCCTTATTAGGAAATGATGCCCCTTATTATCTTTGAAAAACAAAAGTGTCATAATTCAAGCACTACGAAAACTATCTTTTCATAATTGTAAAAAATTAAGAACATATTCAATAAAAGATCAGTTTTAAGTTGTATCTCATATAAATCAACCATAGCACTGGAGAAGGAAATAAAGATATGGTATTAAATAGATACTCACTTTTCAATAAATAAAATATATATCGGAAGTAGGATTGTTATTTTCTAGAAATAGATTTTGGTTTTTGTTTATTTTAAATTCATGCATGGATGATAATGGAGATATCAAAGAAAGGTAACGTACAGTTCAAGTAGACATCAATATTGAATTTTGTGCAACTTCCTATGGTTTGCCAAATTTTTGAGGTCTAAAATTTGGAGAATGGAACGCATCGTGAAAAGTGGTTTTACTTGAAGGCCTTATAAAAATATAGAAAAGGCATGATTTTCAGGAATATGGGATTCAGAAATTATATTTCACAAATGTTTAAAGGATTTTGAGGGTGTGATCTAGGATTAAGATGAACATTGAAAATGATGAAGAAATGGAGCATCGCGATCGGTGAAGATGATCTTCGTGATTATGAGAATTTGAGAAGCGTGGCAGCATGAATTGTTTAATGGAAAAGTTCTCAATAATATCAAATTACACTAGTGCATAGTAAATTTAGGAGCTCCACAAAGACGTTTTCTAAAGATTTGGAAAATCTGCAAAATGTCGGTGGAGGTTCGTGAACAGTCGAGCCAATAAATAAGAGGCTACTCCTCTTCATTCAGAACAAATTTATTGAAAGAAAATCTGGAATCACTCGGATTTCATGAATCCAAGGCAGCTCTAAAAAACTGATAATCCATGAGAGCATTACCATTGAAAAAATACTTGTAAAGTCTTGACTGATGCCAATGGGTTTTAGAAATGGTTTCTTCACGATGATATGGTATACTATGTTGAATTTGTGAATATTGCGGAAGATTTTATTCCGAAAAGTCAGGGGTAATTCATAATAGTCCTCTATTTTGTGAAGGAAATGGATCTTCATAATGTATCATCATGACGGAGCTTCATGAAAAGTTTTTTGAACATTTTTTAAGTGAACAGTGATTTCAAGTGCATTAATTTTGGAATTCAATGCAAATAGTGTCTCGTGCTAGACAAAGACAAGGACTTAAATTCCAATCTATTTAAGAGACCATCATGTTGATAAACTATGTAAGACCTCACCTACATTATTGAGTAAGGGGATTAAATAGAATTTATCATAAGGATGCCATGATCTATCCATGAATTATAGTAAAGGCGGTGTACCAAGCATAGTGTGACTATGGCCAAAATCTTGTATTCTATAGATTTTAAAGATTATTGGATATTGGTATGTCTGACACAATGTCCGTGTATGATCCTTGGATGTATCCCTTAGTGGTGAACCATGTAAAAGTGTTTTTTTTCTTTCTACATGTGACGATTTTATTATTTCCCTAAACAATAACATAAGTTTAATGAGTTCTTACCAATGTGGGAACAAGATTTGTCACATTAAAAGAAAAATTTGGAACCCCGATTCACCCCTCCCCTCTCAGGGTATTTCAGGGTCTTACAATAAGGCTTTATTTAATCATTAAAAACACTTAGTGTATAAATAACTTATTTTTATATAATGAACCTGTAAAGGTATTCTCTAAAAAAATCTAATTACTAGAAAAAGTTTAGTGTAATAATGAAATACTATAGTCATACCAACAAATAAACAAAATTATCATGAATGTTTATTATAAAGATATATGATTTAAATGTTTTAACCTAATAACAAATAATATTAGCATCCATTGAAGTGAAACATTTATCAAAAAACAAGCTATTAAGATAAATAATTATAATGGCCTAAATCATGCTAACCAATTTGTAATTTTTATTAACCTAATCATAAAAAATATATTTTTGTAAGAAAAAACTATATATTTATATATATATATTGATTTTTCTCTATGAAAAAAAATCAAATTTATATTATCTACTGTAAAAACAAACACAGAAAATCATTCACACTAGTAAAATATATATTTTCTTCAATTAGGTTATATTATTGGTTTTTAAACATAGTCATTATTAATGTTTTTAGCTCATATTATTTTTCACCAATTTAAAAAATAACTATCATTTATCATTAAAATCTACTATTTAATAACCAACATGAATGATACATTTTTAAAACCATTTAAAAAATTAACAACTGTATAAAACTAAGTTATAACATCGGTTTTTAAAAAATGCGGTAATTTTTTTTAAAACGGTCCTTTAATATGTCACAAATTCAATTTAACCACTTGAGATCCTCATTTTATTCTCCAAAAACTTGGTTATGATCATTTCTCTTAGTATTCCTTGTCATCCCAACCCTCATTCAAAAAAATATTTTCAGGATCGTCATCACCTTATCATTCATTTTCATCCTTTTTTTATTTCTCTCAGATATCCCTTTTGTGATATTTATTTATTATAATTATTTTCCTTCCATCTAAGTTGTAGTTAATTGGATGAATATATTTTAGGTTTCTTGTTTCCATGAATGATATCAACCACCAATTCTTGTTGATATATACACATGGTTTTTATTTTTAATTATAAATATTCATGAAAATAACGTATTGTTAAACTGATGAATGCATGTTTTGAGATTGGGGTTTGATTAAATACTTATTTGATGAATTACTACTATAAATAATGATAATATATGTATTAACAGGAGTCTAAGTAATGTTTTTCCAGTATTATGAATAGTTTTTTTCTAAAATATCGTATATTATTGATACTAAATTTGAATTATTGATAGTATATAATAATATGATATAGCTAATTTAATGGTAGTAATTTGAGCGAAAACCCATTCTAAATTCTACTTAGTCATGTCACTAATGAAAGATAGGTTGAAAGATCATATTGTGATAAAAACCCTTCTAAATTATATTTATTCATGTCACAAATTCATGATAGATTACATGATTTTATTTATAATAGGTATATAATTTTATTATAATTCATTACTTATTAAAATCCCTTATATACAATAGGTCTTAACTTATATTGAACGTTATATTGATTTTGATATGTTATTTTTTTCTATTTAAAATGTCATGAATACCTGTAAATTTATAAATTTAATAATATTAATTGTTTTAATTATTATATAATATGACACATTTGTAAATATTTTAATTATTTTAATAATATAAATTTACAACGATTGGATTTTCCTTAAAATTTTATTTGAATGAAATATATTTTTTGTTGGCCAATTTTTTTTGTTTTTGTTGTCACCCCTGCATTTAAATTATCTTTATAAGTGAAGGAATGTATTTATATTGTTTATCTATTTTTATAATACCATTTTTTATCAAATATTGATATTTTCCCATTATATTATGATATTTCATTATTTAATTTTAAAATAATAAATATATAATTATGAAATCTCATAAATAAATAAAGAGTAACTGTGTTGTGTGTTTTTTAAACCTTCTAAAATAAATGTTAATATTTATTAAACATTGGTTTTTTTGAATTTTTTATAAAAGGATGGTAATTAAAAAAGTTTAAAGTGATACTTTTATTTTTGAATTTTTTTTCCTTTCTTTTATTTTTGAAATGTTCAAGGATTATTTTTTCTGTTATTTATAAAATTAAATTTAAAATCAAATTTCAAAATAGAATAATTTTTTTCAATTTTTGAAATATTTTATACATAATAATGAAATGTTCAAGGATTATTGAAATGAGAAAAGTGATGAATATGTAGAAGTTATTTATTCCTTTTTGTAATTTTCTCAATAAAATGTTCAAAAAATAACATGTTTTTCTACCAATTATTGAAATATTAAAAAAATGAAAAAATTGAAAAGAAGTAAAATCCAATATAATTTATCTTTTAATAGTTTAAACTATGATATAGTCCATGGATTTGGAATGGTTAAATTAGTAATTATTCATGGTTGATTTATAATGACAATTTTCTAGATGATAAGTCTGATCAAATTAAATAAATGACTCATGATATTGATGTAAAGGAAATTATGAAGGAATTTATAATTGAGAATCAATTAGGTGATGCTGATAAACCATTGTATATAGTTTAAATGAAATTTATAGTTTTATAAATAGTATTATTATTATTTAAATTAAATAAAAAATAGGTGAAGTGACAAGAGTTTTATTGAGTAGCTATAATTATTAAAAGAAATTATTCCTAACGAAAATGATAAACTCGATTCCCATTATATTGAAAAAACTATTTTACCAATGGGTTTGTCATAAAATAAGATACATTCCTATTTGAATGATTGTGTTCTGTATTGGAAGGAATATGATGGTCTGTTAGAATTTCTTAAATGTGGGACATCATGAATTAAGTTGAAAGAAAAAAATGGTTGTCGTAGCAATTAAAAAGAATCTTAGTAAATAAATTTTGCATCATTCTAAAATTACTCATTTAAAACCATTATTTTCAAATTGAAATGATAAAAAATATTTAATATGGCCTAAAATTGAAATCATATTTGATATAAAATTGCATCTTCCAATTGATTTTCCACAATGGAAGAAAACTGATATACTATTTCCTACATTTAGAAATGATGTTAGAAATATCATACTTGGACTATGAATATATGGATGGAATTAATATCAAATCCTTAATATAAAAAATAGTTCATCGATAATTTTATTTTTAATTTATAAATTTGTTTCCTAATTTTTATGAAGTATAAAAATATAATGTAGAGTTTAACAAATTTTTGACTAATAAATCCTAGAAATGATATTGATATCTTCTTGTCACTATTAATTAATGATTTTAGAAATTTATGGGAGATGAGTATCAAAGGTTATGATTCATATAAAATGTAACATTTTAGATAAGATGAAATTATTATACTAAATATAAATAACTTCCAAACATGTGGAAATGTTTCTGGATACGGTGTTATAGAGAAACAAATTGTCTAATTTGTGAGTAATGAACATCATATTATCAACTACAATATAGTTAGAAAACGGTATACATGGGTTGTATACTATTATATTCTATGTATCTCTTTTATCAAATAATAAAAAATGCATTAAACAACTTATGATAATTTATATATCTCCGAAAACCTTTTTAACCAACCAGTATTTAGAGAGGGGGAAAACATTGATGTCACCTTAGAAAATAAAAAAATAGTAATAATAGGAATATATAGAAGAAATGGTTAATATTTTTGGAGTTCTATATCGGAGATATAAGGAGGTAAAACATAAAATTGATTTCATGCATGTGGAGAATAATATATTTTATATTCTGATTAGAACATTGGTATATAAAAATGTAAAGCCTAAATATGGTATTAATGAAATAATTTACTTAATCTCAAGAAAATACATTTGGATTTAGCTACCACACCAAATGAAGATTAACACACATGACTCAGACTTTTCATAATTTTTTCTAGAAGGTGAAAATTAATTTTTGTTATTGCCTATATGGTATCAATGTTCTATAGAATTATCCTTCAAATTTTAAAAAATATTTTTTGTCAAAAATATTTTATGTTGACTGGAATGAACCTCTTGATCAACACATCAAGACAGAACTACTGCTACCATTTTTATTGTGTGGGATACTATCAATCCATGTAATAATTACAATCATGAAGTTATATTATTTTTTAAATTCATTTTTTAAAATATTGATTAATCTGAATTTATTAAACAATTTAGAGGACAATGTAGTTTTTATACTTTATCAACTGGAATTGTATTTTTATCCATTTGTTTTATTCCATGGTGCATTTAATGGTTTATTTGGAGTAAGAAATAAATATTTTTATGAATTTATATCTATGATGGATGTATACTTTTGAAAGGTATATAAACGTATTGAAGGGATATGTTAAGAATCCATATCATCCTAATGCCTTCGTTGATGAGAATTATATTTCTAAGGAGGTTGTATATATTTATACAAACTACTTGTCTATATTAGAGTAAATTGTTTTTCCTATATCTCTCCCATAAAGGATTCTTTATTTTGGGAAAGTGGATCCATAGAATTAAAGTAAAATCATTGAAATGTGAATAGATAATGAATTTACATTTACACTTCTTGAATAACATAGATGATACCCAACACATATAAAAATAAATATTAATTTTTTAAAGAGAATCTTATCCAAATATGAATGATATAAGGATATTAAAAGATATTAATAAAACTTTTTTTGAATTGTTTAAAGAACATTTTCATATTAGACAAAATGAATCATAAATATTATGGTGGTAAGAGTATGGATAATGTTTAAATTTGATTACATGGATCAGGTATAACATTAATGACTATACATTTCATTCCAAATATCCAAAAAAATATAAGTTCAGTTAAGAATAGTTGTGTAAGAGTGTTCTTAGAATCAATGAATATTTTGAGTGACGAATAAAAAATATCATTTATGAATCATGTAAATATTAACAATTTATTAATGAAATATATGAGATTGATTACATTAAATATATTTTTTTTATTTTTATCTTCATATGGGTTATTGGTAAAATAAGTTCCCCAAACGTTGAATTCAATATGAAAATTTCTAATCTAAATATATTATAATAAATTTTTGACCCTTTTATCATGGAAACACATGAAAAACATTTATATCTTCTTTATCCAAAAAAAATTATGTGTTATACAATTTTACAAGGAAAAAATAAAAGTTTAGTGATGAAAAACATGATAATGATGATAATTTATATAAGATGCCTATTGTCATGAAAAGATTATTTGAAAATACTGGTGACCATATAATATAAATAGTTTGTCCCATATAAAACTATTATGAGGAAGGAATATAGGAAAATAACCCTTTAGTAACTTCTTAATATTACATGTAATATATATATATATATATTAACAATTAAAATTTAATAAAATATTAGATATATTAGTTGTAATTTTTTTTACATTAAATATATACTTTAAAAAATATGATAAATTATTTGTTTATATTTTCCATGTTTTCATTCAATAATTTTTTAGTTATTAAACTATATATGTTATAGTTTGATTTGTATAATTGTTTTACAAAAGCTTTACATTATTTTTTTCTATATCATTTTATATTTCAAAAATTGTTTTAGTATTATTTTAACATTTCTATCATCTATTTAATAAGACAACTAATATTTTAAATAATAATTTTAACATTTTTTCTATCCACTTAGTCGAATTTGATAATGAGTTACTAGTTTTGTTTATATCATTTTCAGTTTTTATTCAAATTTTTGTATAACAGTTTTATTTTTATAATATTTTACTTAATAAATATTTTCTTTTTTGTATTATTTTATCTCTCATTAATGATGTTAGAATTTATTTAACTAATTTTAAAAAAATTATAAAATTCTTTTTTTGTCATTTTAATTTTTTTTGGATCATTTTTAATTTTTTATTTAATTTTATTTATAACATTTATATTTTTATATTTGTCTACTAATTGTTTTTAAATTAGATTTTTAGGCTAATGTCAGATCAAACACTTAAGTCACATCACGATTCTTGGGATAACCGTAAACATACTTCTACTAAGGAGCCTCCCCATATTTCACTATAAGGTTTATCTACTTACAATGGGGAAGATAAGGCTTATTGGGTTGTTAAATGTGGTAACATACATTATAAAAATTATCAATTTACCATAGAGGGTACTAGATGATATATGTTTATTTTAATGATAATGATAATCATAGGGGTCCACATTTAAAAAATAAATATATTATTTTATTGAAATGAAATCCAATACCAAAGTTTCTATTTTTATTTGTTAATAGAAATGTGTCAACAAGGAGACAATATCTCAATTATAGGAGACAATTCTTGAAATCTTGGTTATTATTATTTTACTTATCAGGACATGTTTCTACTACTATAGTTTATTTTATATTATTAGATAAAATATGATATAATTGATAATAGAGATGTCAGGATGAATTTTTTATCTATGGATTCTAGTAGATGGAGGGATTTCATATTAACCCTCACATCATATTTTATTTTTGGGGAATGGTAAAATAAACAAAAATGTTATATATATCTCATTCTAGATAATTATTTATCGAAGAATTTTATTGAAAGTATTTGACAAGAATCATTTTTGGTAAGTGTAATGTTATATTTTTGATGCTTTTTACATTAAAGATCATTGTAAATATTTTTTATCCTTAATGTATAACAACTAAAAATATATCATCAAGATATCCCATCCAAAAATGTATTCCCTTATACATTATCTCATGGATGGTATATGTTATTGGAAGAAATAATAATTTCTTCCAAATTTAAAAAAATGGGATTTGATTCTCTAAGCTCCAAAGAGGTTGGAACTCCTTCCCCCCAAGCAAGACATGAAAAATATAAGAGGGTTTGAATTTAAAAAATGCATGATATCTTACATAAGATCAATGTGATACAACTAGTATGATTATAAGGATTATTTAATTTGTTTTATCTTATTATATATTTCGGTTCAGAAATGAATTTTTCCAAATATTCTATACATTAATACATTGAGGATAAGATCAGACATGTATCCTTCATACATCGGAGTAGGAAGTATGTTTTTTTAGTTTCATTGGAAAATCCCTAAAACAAGGGTCACATATGAGGGTATGATTTAGGTGTATCAGTCAAAAAACGTTTCAGTTATTCTAGACTTTCATCAAGGTTGGGTGTATTTATTATAAAAATCAAAACATTTGAATCTAAACATTAGGATATATGTGACATAAAGTAGTATGGGATTGTATATTCAGTATAATCGATGTTTTCATAAATGTGATGATAGTTTTAGGAAGAAAATCGCACTCCTCCACCATTGTTTCTATACCCCACTCGTCCACCTCCTTCTATATATTTAACCCTAATACGACTTCCTCTATATCGTTAAATCTATTATGAGTTATATGTTGATGATCCCCAAAATCATATTTTTTCATATGAGATTATATAATATTTTCTGGATTCTTTTCATCTTTTATAGATTAATAGGGAATAGCTTTGGGTCACGATGAGTGATATTAATGAATGATCAATAAGAGTACCATTCCAATAGATATGGTCACTATAGATGGAAAAAGAATCAACCATTTTTTTATTTTTCCATCTAATCTTGTCAGAATAATTACTATCATGGTATATATATATTATATCTTTTATTTAATATAGTTGTTGAAAAAAATTTATGATTTTAAAAATTATAAGTTAATATATTTTTTTAAAAGACTAAGGTAAATAAAAACTATATAGACATAAATAAGTAAAATATTCTATAAATTTAGATACTACTTTTTAATAACATGATATATAGTCAAAATATTCAAAAATAATGATGGAATTTTATGAGATTCAATTGAATGCTTCTATTATTTCCATGAAATGGTTGTGATGACTTAAAAGATAGAGTAGTTTTTTGTCCTCGAGTCCTTGTGGTAGTTAACATATGGCTCTCGAGTCTCCAGGATTCCTTCCCACGCGCTAGGGTTTCCTAGAGTCACCGCTCCCTCCCTCTTGACATCCTATCGCGGTGAGAGGGACTTATCTACCACCTCTCCCTCTACTCTCAACCCCTTTCTCGGAGGATTTCGATGAGACCCTTTCTCTCCCGTCTCTCTCTTACTTATCCCATAGAGCACCACTCTCATTTCCATGTGATATCCTCTTCTACCGCCTTATCTACTGATATGAAGCTTGTTCCTTCTTATCTATGATTCTGATTCTCCTGTGTTTTCCTCACCCTGGTTTTTTCAGTTCTTCTCTTATGGAAATGTCCTTCTTATCGATCCGCCTTTGTTTCTTGCCTCATGTGGCCTAAGTTTCTTACTTCCTCCTCTTCTTCCCTTTCCGCCTTTCCCATCTTACTAAGACCCAATTTTGGTCCATTATGTTGGTGCCTTATACAGATTTGGATGGTGATGGTGGAGTGCTGGTATGGATCTTTTGCTGCTAGGGTGTTGGTTTGGCAATTTAATTTTCTCAGTTTTTGTCTCCACTTTTTTCCCTGCTCTGCCTGCTTGGTTTCGATGGTGCTTTGGTTACCTTTTGTGATAAGGAATACTATTTTAAAGTTAGGTTCTTAGGACCGATGACAGTTTTGTGTGAACGAGATCCTTGGCCACTCAACCTGCTCTAACCCCAAGTTCTTATGTGCCTCTCCTAATTGGATCAACCGCAGAGGTAACTGTGTGGTTTTGTTATATGTTGTTCAGCGTTTGAAGAGATTCAATCTTCTAGAGTTTTAGTGATTTAGATTTTTTGGTTTTTTTTTTTATTTCATTGTTTCCATAGTGTTTTGTTATGGTTTTTATTGGCAGTGACGTTGATTTCTAGTGATCGGGTGTCTCTGACCCGGGTTTAATCGGTGACGATGATGACGTTTATGGACATCCGTGATGGTTTGGTGTTGTTTGTTGCTGCTTGTGGTGGCAGATTCTAGTTAAGATAGACAGGTGATGGGATGACGGCAAAAAAATATAGACGGGACAAGACTTTCCTCAATGCATTCGATGTAGTTCCTCAGTCAGCTTACAGGATTTGCGTGATTTGCGGTGACAATGGTTTGAATTCTAAAACAGGTGTGTGTTGATTTTCATGGTGTGATGTTTTGGTTCTGTTTTTTTATTTTGATATTTGAATTATGTAGTTTGTGTTTTTGATGTTGTTACTGGTTATTAAAGGATTCTGTTGGTTCCCACTTGTCCTCAAATTGGATTTTCAATAAAATAAAATAAATAGATTGTGGTGTGAAAGATAGATATCATGGTGCTTGTAACTAGGTATTTGTTGGGGATCAACACTCATCATGTCTTCTCTCTATAATTAATTTATCATATTTATTTTAGTCATTTTAATGTAATGGTACTTAATACTTATGTTTGATTTATATTAGGTGTCTTTATACAATTTCTATTTAGTTTGATTTGACATCAGTATTTGAATTTTATTACACATAATTTATTTCACCAATTATGATGAAAATTATATACACATAAAGAATAATTAATATTGATGAATTATTTCCAAATAAAACAAATAAATATTGGATTCTTATCTATCTTTAAGGGTATGTAATATATATTTCTTTAAGTGTTATTTTTCTTCACTGAATAACTACTCACAATATATTTTTTATATATTAATGGTCATTATATTATTTGAGTTTTTTATAAAAGAGAATAAAGCTGACTAGTTATGCTCTACACATTGTGACATGCTAGAAACATTCCACAATTTTTTGGATATAGTTGTTCGACTATTTGAATAATTTTATATCATAGGAAATTTAAAATTTATTTAAATTATACAGTTTTCAAACAAGGAATGGATTTACTTTAGATATAAAACATTAAATATGAAAATAATAATCAAATATGTACCTAAGAAGGTGTATTATCATTTATAATTACATCATTTTGGTTGAAAGTACTTAAACTTTTATCCTGAATTGATTTTTTTTAAATATGACTATCATTGTCATGGAGTAAATGAATGTGTACATTATGTTATAAGATTTTTGTCTGAAATAATTTTAGTATATATAGTTATAAAATTACAAAATGTTAAATTTTATTATAAGATTTAAATTAATTTAATTTATAATTATATTGAAAATTCATTTTAAATGATTTTCTGTTTATTTTTATCTTTTTCATGACCACCAACATTATTTTAAAAAATACCTAAATCACTTCTTTGGATATTGGGGGGATTATTTCATATATTTTATTTTAGTTTAGTTTATTTTTAATATATATTTTAAATTCTAACATTCCAATTGTAATTTTTAAATGATCTAAATTTGTATTTCTATTTTCAAGTTCTACTTGTCCGGATTTTTTTGTTTTTGTTCTAATATTGTACTACTGAGATGTTGTATTTAAATTTATTTTTTAAACAAATTCATTTTGACATATGTTATTGTATAAATGATATTACATATAGTTTATTTGATATGTTATTTTAAATAAATGACTTGATAAAGGGGTATTCAAATATGATATACAATAACCGATGTGAAAAACATTCACAGTCTAGAGATTTCGAATGATTTATGTGATGATGTATTTATAAACATAAATTAAATATATTTTCCCTCATCAATTATCAATAATTTATGGGAAAAACATTTTTAAATTTTTTTTATGAAATAATTTTTCTATGTAACCAATGTTAAAAAACCAAAAAACCTAATGTGGAAGACCCTATTTTGTACTAGTAACAATATTTCATGTTTCCTTACTATTTATAATGGTTTATATCTACCATTTACGCCTAAATTAGTGGATAAATTTTCTCCCAAACAATCCCTAAAATAATTTAACAATTCCCACATAAATAAAATTGATCTTTTGGAACTATTACATAATCCATATTGGTTGTTCCTTCCAAACTACATGATCATCCTTAATATATTTTTCTTCAAGTATAAATTGGTTTGTGTAGCCATTTTATTTGTTAATTCTCATTTCCTAATAGTCTATGACCTAGTATGTCCCTAATAACAACTATAATAATAGTTCTATGAGATTAATGATATCACTCCCATACTTTGATACCATTTTTCAATGATCATTTCTAGAATCACATTAACAATTCCTAGAACATGATACAAAATGAACCCAAAAAACTCCTTGATCCCCATGGACGGGTAACTATCACTGTATTTCTTGATAAAGAGTGATGGAGTTGTTTAACAACATGAAATAGGAACGAATTAGAGAGGAAAATATGTACTATATGTGATACTAATTTATGATTGGTGGCCAAAAAGTAAAAAACATGCGTATGTGAAAAGTATGAAACAAGCATATCACACACAATGAAATGTGATAAAAATGATCTCCAATCTTAAGCTCCTATAAAAATTAGAATAGGACCCGTACTCTATATGAAAAAGAGAATCAAGAAAATATAATCCCTATATCTATTTTTACTTGTCTGTACCTGTAAAATTCTTCATAGTGTTACATGTCCAAAAACATTTACATCCAGGGTTTGAGTATAACATACTCATTATAAAACAACCATGGTGATAAAACATTAGAAATAATGTCAGGTGTGTTGATAAAATAAATCGACTCATTTACATAATTATACAAAAATATTTTGACATATATTAAAAATAAATTCAATATATTGTTACATAATGAAGCACCTCACATATTAATCTCAACTAGAAATTAAAAATTCATATACATGAAAGATCTATAGATTTTATAAATAATTATATCTATGGATCATAATCTGAGATAGATCAAGAAGGAAAACCATGTCACCCATACTAGTAAAATATTATCCACAAAAAATTAGGGAACATAGATATTCCATGGGTAATGGGAGAGGGTTATACAAATTCCATGCCCAAGCCTATCCTAGGGGAATATGGGAAGGTGTGTACCAATTCACAGAACTGCAAGCCCATGGAAACAATGATATCAAAGTAAATATGTTCCTACTTAGAAATTTTATTAATTAGCTAAAGACCCCTTAAAACATTTCCAAAAAATATCATGTAACAACATTGATCCCAATATAAAAAAACATAAAAGTCATCATGCATGAAAATTTTGAAGTTATATATGACTCTCTCTACTATTATATCATATTGAAATGTAATAGTCATGTGTGTTATAATAATTACTATATCAGAAATTTCAAAAAAATATATATATAAGTTATAAGTCAACCACGTCATAAGGGATTAAGCATTATAAGGATATTGTACATCTCAAAAAAATCCATAGTAAAATTAACATTGCATGTTTTTTTAAATTATTTTAATAATATTCACTATATATAATTATAAGGTCACAAAGGTGCACTGGCATAAATCAAGATCCACCAATATCTATCTAAATAAATATTTTCCTCCAACATGGGTGATAACAAGTATGTATTAGAGGATAAAAAATTGTTAGATTATATATAGTATTGAAGATATGAGTTAAATAAGGTATTACTATTGAATTAAAATTATTTATTAAAAATTCAAGTTCATCTCAAAATTCATTTTTCATACATAGAATATTATTTAGGGAAATCATATGTTCGAGTTTTTCTGTTACCGAAAGATATAATTTAAACACTTTAATTTAAAAAGATTTTTTATAAGGAATGTTCTAAAAATATAACAGGTTTTATGAAACCAAGTTATGGTAAAATGGTTTTATATAAAATCAATTATGAGTCTAAGGATTTATGAAGATAAATTAAGTGATGGTTTTTCAAAAACAAAATATCATCATTGACATGAACACAATTAATGGAACATACCAAGACTACGTTTTATCATCCAGATTTTGGTTCACTATTTGTAACCAGAACAAATATCTACATGGACTCAAGAAGTCTTCCCCATATTCTAGGGGCTACAAACTAAAAACAAGTGTCTTTGGTGGTACAATGAAGATACTATACCCTCATTTTTAGGGTGGAGGATAACAGTAGAGAATAGTTAGGCCAGCAATGGAAAAAATAATAATATAGAAGTGGAAATAAATAAACATCAAGATAAATTATTAATTGATTGAACAGTAGTATTAAAAAATATCCATATCACCATCATATAAAAATTTATTATGTCATGGTGCTATATAAATATCGGTAACTAAAAAAGGGGAACATGGTAACATGTATACATAGTAAATTATATAAACATTTAAAAAAGTAAAAAATTCATCTCTAATATTTTCATGATCATATGCTCGATCCTATTATCCCACACTCTATCATATTATATAAAATAAATTATCTAATTTTGGTAGCTTCCCTTCTTCCCTACCAATATCTATGGAGTCTGTCCTAGTGCCAATCAGCTACAGGAATAGTATTTTAGATAAACATTGTATGCCACCACCAACGGTGTCTATTACAAATCTTGTATGTGAATACATGATCAAATAGTGTGTGGGTATAAATAAAATATGGTTGTAAATGATAAGATGATACAACCCAATCAACATGTGAAATCTATGATAGGAAGTATATAGATGATGAAAAACTATATACTGGGAAAAGTATTAATGGCAGAATATGCTGGGTATAATAAATAACAGATCTAAAAGGGCTAGGACTGATGGCCAACAACCAAGGTTACCTAATCTAGTCCTCAAAGCACATACATAATAAAATCATTATAATTTAAACCTAAATGGTCCAATAACCCATGTCCATTGACCTATGTTTTCTCTTTGATTCCATGGATCCCATCAATAGAAAACTCTACAAAGACTTTGTTGGAGAATAAGAAACAAATTTAAGGTGTTCTAAGAAAGATAGATCTAAGGGAATAATCTAATTAATCTAATGTATAATAAAATTTGGTGCCATATCTCAATGTATGTGTTATACTATAGTATCAATCATTTAACATTTTATACAAGGTATCAAAGGGTTCATGCTTGTTTCCATACCCATTATCAATTTAATTCATCACAATCATTTTATTAATCAATTTACTACTAAGTGAGAAAATTAGGTCCATGTTAGTTTCCATGCCCTTTATTTACTATTTACATTATTATTTATAATCCAAGATATTGTCTATCTCATTTACAATATCTATTTATTCTATTTCACATGTAAATAAACATGGTACAAGAGGTATTCATCCTTTAAAATTACAATTAAATTATTATAAAGATTCCACTCATGGGTGGCATGTCTAATACACCCAAAGGGGTGGTATTGTCATAGTAATTCGAATATACCCAAATAAAGTGGTGGTTTGGGTTGATTTTAGAGACCTCAAAATATTTCAATGAGGAAATAGAACATCAAAACAAGTTTCAAAACCTTATTTTTATAGTATTTCTCATTTTGTTTGAAACACATAGAAGGTGTGACAACATACCTACAGTGTGATCTAAAGACATCAATTAATTAAGGTAAAATATAAAGAGCTCCTATATTAGATGAGAAGTATAATCCCCTTCTTTTATCGACCATTAATTTATGTTATAATTTAATAAAGTTGATAAATTTATTAATCCTCTGAAAATGGAGAATATTATTATGAATGGTTTTAAAATTCAATATAGAAAGAGAAATGATAAAAATAATGATGCAAATCTAATATCTTACCAAGACCAATCCAATGTGACAAATAGGAATTGAAATATATGTCAGATAAAGGAGGTAGCTCAAATTTTAGGTTGGATTCCAAGGTAGAGATCTAGTTTGAGGGAGAGTTTCTATGTGTGAAGAGAGAGAGAGAGAGGAGAAAATGAAGAATACAATTTATTAAGAGGAGGGGGAAATTAAAATTTTATCCCTTTCTAAAGGTAGCATGGTTTGGATACATAGTTGGACCAAACATGGGATAGTTGTACACCAACACTATCACATAGTGTACCCCCTCACACAAACTGGGTACATAGTTTTACAAACCATGCATAGCCCATGAGGTTCCTCTGTAATTTTTTACAGCACTCCTTGATGGCCAGGAATCTCCCTTTCATGGTTTGATAAACCATGCACCATCCTTATAGGGTTGCATGGTTTGACGGTCATGGGTAGAACTAACCAGTCCATAACCATAATACTCATCTGTTTCTCCTAACAACCAAAGTTCTAGGATCCGATTAATCCCTATATTATCGATAAAAACTTATTAACTCTTAAAAACTTTAATTAGAGTAAAAAATAGTTTTAGACCAAATCGTAATGGGTATTTACCAATCTAAAATTCCAAGATGCTATTACCTCCCCTCCTTAAACCAACTCATCCCCATGTTTTCATTATGAGTGCGGTAAAACAACATTTAAAAAATGTTCCATCCACTGAGTGAATGTTTAATCCTCTTGATCCATATTTTTATACTGTACATGGCCATGATATCATTACACATGTACTTTAGGAATTGTCATATATTTGAGTTCTTTCATGTTTCAATCCACTATACAGACTGGATGACCCCCAAAAGAAGAAGCAACATCCATCTCAACCTCATCAGACTAAAAACTATATGATAGATCATAGTGATAATGGAAAATATTCTAAACATGGAAATTGTTTTGCATGGATCAGTACCATTGAGTTAACATTCACTGATATGCTACTAGCCTGAATCACTCTAAAATATCAAGGGTTGAATGAATTGAGGTGCTAGCTTCCCTTGTTTCTGAATCTATTGATGTCCCAATATAGGATAAATATTAATGAAGACCTGATATCCCTCCTTGAACTCCAATGGCCGGTGGTAGAGATCAACATAAAAATTAATCGAAGACTAAGCTATAACAATACACCACTAGATAATGTATACCTTCTCTAAAGTCTCCTGAATGGAATTAGGTCCTAGTACCACTTCCTCTACTGCCTCTAACATTCATAGGGGTGAATGTATAGAACTACTATATAGGTCCTCTTAATGATTTATTTATATAGTATCTTGGAATATGTTATTATAAGAAAATTATTCTAGAGGTATGTGTTTTCCTAATTAAATTCTGAAATAAAGGTCACATTCTTGGAGCATATCCTCTGACACATATATCATCTACTCAGACTCTCCATCAATCGGTGGGTTATAGTTTGTACAGATAAGTTCCTATGAACTAAGATCCATCTATAACCACTACCAAAACCATGATAAAAAATTAGAGTCCCAATCTAATATGATGGTATATGAAACTCTATGCAGGAATATAATATCCTTAAAATATATCCCCCTTATATTTTCCACAAAAAAGGTATCTCTGATATGTAAGAAATGTTTGGTATTTTTTGACCTATCTATGGTCACCCATTATATTTCACAACCCCGAGTTGACCACAAAATACCGATCAAAAAATTAGAGTGATTTCTTCCCATTTCCACTCAAGAATGGGTTGTGGATGTAAAAGTACCTTTGGTCACTGGTGTTCCACCTCCACCTACTAACATATGGAACATCAAGTAACGAATTTAACTATCTAATTTTTCATAATAATCCACCAATAATGGTATTGTAAGTCATGGTACATCATGGTAATACTAGGATATATTTCCCTAGTAAATACATGACTCTCTTACATCAATTCCTCTATGATTTATGTAGGATTCTGGACACATCATGAGTGCACTAGACTACATCTCTATAAAAATCGAACTAGGTGGTGGCTCCTCACCTATAACACTCTCCCATATGAAAAATCCATGAGGATAAATAATATATATCATCATTACTATATCTATAAGAGAATAGGTCACTGATAACAATGTGAGCATAGGATTCCAATAATAGTCATGAATCTCGACGTTCATCTTTGAAAAAAGGCCATCAACTTCCACTCGCTAGAGGACTCCAAATATTCTTGTGTCTCGAACTTCATACATGGATCATCTTCCATAACATTACCTTTCCCATTCATATAAGAAATCTCAAAATTGAAGGAATGTAGGTATTCAAACCAATTTCATTACCAAAGATTCAAAAATTTCAGAGTGAATATGAATGTGAGGCTCTTTTGATCCATGTATATAATGTACCTCCCTTCTAATAAGTAATGGATATAATAAATCTAGGCATATAACACAACTAAAATATAGATATCATGTGTTTGGAAGTTTATATTGTGACATATCAACTAATGTGACCTATATACCGTGACATGATCTCCCTACATGAAAAATTTTCTTAGGATGATGCTCGATGAATCAAAATAAAACATATGTCCTCTAAAATGATTTCATAAGATCGGGATTAGTACAATGTATTCCTCCCTCCCATGTCTAAAATTATTTCTTACATGTTTCATACCATGTAAGATTGACACCATTATTGGAATTTCCTTTGAGTGACGTGAGAAATCCTATTTAAATTCCTATAATAACCCTGCATCTCCTAGAAAATCCATGTATTAAAGACACTATTGGGATGATCCCACGAAAATAATGTTATGTAATTCTTTGGGTCCACAAATAGTCCATAATCCAAGATAATGTAACCCACTGAGTTAAATTTACATATCCAAATGTGGAATTTTGTGAGAATAGCATACAGATGGTTCTCTCTCAGTGTAAAAAAGATATCATGATGTTTTGAATGTTTTTTTGAGTATCTAAATTCATCAATAATTCCTTCATAAAAAATACCATAATTTAATTCCTACACAGGTAGGAAAACAAATTCGTTAGAGACATAAAAGCTACTAGGTATTCTCTAGGAAGTGGCTCAATAATCAACTCTACCACTCTATCTATAGGTAGCCGAGAAAATTAATTAGTAACATGTCCCAAAAATGATCCACTGCTAGAGGGAAATTTGTACATCATGTTCCCCAATCATCTAGAATGAGAATGGTGATTTAGGATGTCACTCTACCCATTACCTAATTCTTTGGTACATCTTGACTCTCCTAGATATCCCATTCACCCTTATGAATATAATTACCACCCTTGGCTGATATAAAGGGTACCCATACTTGATAAAAATAAATATGGGAATGATAGTGTACTATCCAATCCGTCCCTAGAATAATGTAAAATCCCATCATATCAAAAAGAGGCTAAATGCAATATGATACCTTATAATCTAAAATGGAATTCCTTACAATAACATAAAATTTATGATGGAATAGTCAACCATGTATCAAGATTAATCACTCTATATAAATACTTTACCACAAGTATAATAAATTCCATAATTTCCATAGATCATAAATAATGTGAAATTATTATATTAAGTAAAATAGATACAATGTTAGAGGCTACTAAATCTGTTCATTGAAAATTAATGGGACCAATGGTATGCTCATAAGGTATCAAATATAATGACGGAATCTTGGAGAATCCTTGACTTCGAGATACATCCCGACTACCCTAAGTAGGCCCTCTATTCTAATGATGTATGTCATGTTTCCAGATCCTTCGGCCTTGACCACCAACTTATCTTGTATGACCTATAGTCCTCTAGATCCATTCCTAGAAAGGGGATACTGATCCCACTCTTGAAAGTGGATCTGAAACAGATCCTCTTCTACTAGATATAGCTGTAAAGGTCATACATAAATTCTGAATATTTCATATCCCACTAAAGGCTCTACATTGAACTAGAAAGCTATAACACTGGGGATTTTTGTGACCCTTCTTACCACACTAATGATAGATCACACGACTAGTTGACTATAGACTATAGATACTACATCCTCCTCAAGAAAGATCAAAATGATTCTTCCTTCCATTACATAATAATTATCTATTGAGGTACCAAACTTCCCTACCCCACAACATCAACATCACTAAAGATATACTCTGTGATGAGGGCCTAGTTCACTATTATATTGACAATAGTTAAACAAAATAAGCTCATAACATATGGGATGTTGTACACTATCCCATCTTAAAAATGTCTAATGTTGGAAATCTTGTCACAAAAGAGATAAGAAATGAAGCTCTGAATCATTTTTTAAATGAGTGGATTAATCCATGATAGATAAAGACCCATGCTCTAGTCGAATAAAATCTATATCATGGTTAACTATCCATATCTTAAGAAAGAATTAATTATATAAGGATATTTGGAAATCCCTCTAAATCATAACCAGATACTGGTCATCATGGGTTAAAAAATCCCACCATATATTGGA
This sequence comes from Viscum album, assembly GCA_963277665.1. NCBI lineage: Eukaryota > Viridiplantae > Streptophyta > Magnoliopsida > Santalales > Viscaceae > Viscum > Viscum album. Next base: position 72,066,226 of record OY728163.1, on the reverse strand, counting down.
TTGACCTCTAGTAATTTACAAATCAAGATTTACCCTCCCCTCTAGAGGCATCTCCATGTGATCAATGATATATAACATTGAGTAAAACCATGGCTTAGTGTCCTAGGGACCACCATCCCCTTAAATGTTATGTGGATAATGATACTGCAATTCCCAATTAAACTCTTCCATAGTAAGAAAAGGTTATGGTTCTCCATTAATAGTCTTCATGATTCATATAAGACTCTCCTTAAATTGAGAATCAACTCCCAAATCCTAAATAATAGGATATTTGACAAGTGGTGGTACATGAGGTAATACTGGTGGCTCAGGGCCCACTACCCCAAGAGCATGGTCATCGACACCCTTTTGGAACTTCAATCAAGTCCACCATGGTTTTATATCTCTAAAATTCCAAGAACACACCACATATAATATTTTTTAATAGATTGGATCACTAATAAATGAATATGATAGGTACAATCCTTCCCATAAAAAAGTCATATCCCTTTTCCTACTCCTAAATTGAGATCTTGGTGATATAAGAGATCATAAAGTTAATGAGAAAAACTCCCTACTGCATTCTATTGAGTTTTGATTGGGATCATGTTCTTGTATATCACATCAATGGTTATGGTGTATGTAATTTCAATTGAATTTGATATAGAAAAAAAACCTTTTATGTTTCTATTGACATCCCCATTTAATGAAAACCATTTCAGTTGGGAATTACAATTCAGTAGTTTAAATATATATATATATTTAATGGTCTAAATAGATGTGTCTTTTGTTCCCAATCTATAAATTTATCTTCATTATATGTTTCAATTGGTACTATATGTAACTGAAACCAACCTTTTAAAATGTTCTAATTATAAGTATAACTATTCCCAATTAATAGAGGAACAAACACTATTTAAATTGAAATTAGCATCTATATATTTTCTACCACTAAGTTTCCACCAATGTGACCAATGGTCTGTGGCTCTAACATACCATAATTGGAAAATTAAGGTTCCGACGTCATTAAATATGAGAAAATACCATTTATTTTGATGAAGAAACTCAAATTAACTAATTATTTCATGTTTCCAGTAAGAAACATTAGCATAATTTCAAGTATAGACATCATGGAAGCACAACATGCCTTAGGTGACACATGAAAAAATATAAATTTGGAATGGAATCTATATGAAACATGAATCCTCAGGTTCTAGGTATGATGAATGAGATAACAATCCCATACCATAAAGGCCACGGGTAATCAATGGAAAATAATAAACTGTAGGAAATGCATGTAATAAAATTAATATGGAATGGCATATGCATGACACAAGAATACTCATGTACTTAATATGATTCATGAGATAACACTTATCATACCATCCAAGGTTATAATAAAATCCAATGTAATAATAATAATTCCACAAACCCTATGTATCACCCAACTATGAAATTAGTACCAATGTAATAGGTAAAAACTAGAACATAAAATTACATCCCCAATAACATTTATTTTTTCATGGACATGGGTTAGCTACCACTAGGCATAGTCTCATTAGAAACTAACAACATATTTCTAGTCTCATATCTACCAATACCAAATAGTAAGACAAAAGGTATAACAACACTTCTCTTTATTACACACTTAAACATGACTTATTACAAGAACATTCACTTAAGAAAACTCTGAGGATCAAGAGTAATAGTTTCTTGGAAAAAAAGAAACGTAACATAATAACTTTAAACACGAAAAAAAACATCATTATTTCAAACATCTTTGACATGACCAACTCATTCTGTTGTACTTAACACTACATGGGATAACCTGAGGTTGTAAATAAGAAAGGGGTGAGATGTAAATTCTAGTAAGGGAGTAAAAAAATAACATGATGAATACAATACATGTTAGTAAATAGACATATCAATGGATCACAAGAAAAACATGAACATAAAGGCATGATATAGCATGGTTATTATGACATGGAAATGTGGCAACAACATAAACATGATATTAGCATGAGACAAGGCACGTTGAAAATGGATTAGCATGAGTAAAACCTCATTTCACATGATTTATAATGAATAAGACCTTATTGAACATGGAATATCATGACACTAATCATTACCCAATGCATTGGAGCACTCTCAGGGTGCACCCTTCATAAACATTTCATTTCATGCATAATTGTGCCACATATATCATATAACATGGAATAATTCAACATCATAAGTTATTCCAAGATCAAGGAATGTGGAATAAATAATTTTAAGTAAAATTAAATAAGTATATGTGCATAATGGTGAATTACCTTAATAGATAAATTGGTATGACATTCACAACACGAAGATTTTGGCTTGGAAAATCGCGATGCAATTTTGGTAGCATAACGACGTCATATAAGTATTCATAAGATGGGTTGATGAGAGAGAAAGTGGTATCTCATAATTTATACATCAAATAGATAGTCAGAAGATCATGTAACATAATATCTCATCACATGAAATGGAATTTAGATGCATAATATAGAAGAAATACTTGAATGGAAATAATAAGAGAGAAATCCTTACTGAATTTCGGCATGGTAATGGCTATACACGAAAGGAATTAATGAGGGGAAAAGTGGTATCTCATAATAAAAACATAAGGAGGAATGTATGGGGGAGGTGATAAATTATACCCCAACATTTTTAATTCAAAATAAAAGGGTATATCAACATAAAAAACTAGGATAAAAATGGGAAAATGAAAGAAAGTAAGGATCCCTTACTTGAGTGTGTGACTTCAAAATCTGGAAGAGGGGCTTCATTAGAGCTTGGGTAATTGTAAGAGGATTATACTAATTGGAGGGAAGGTTAGGGAAGTTCGACAAGTATTTTTAGTGAAGGTATGTGGGATACTGGGTGGGTTTATATAGGAGATGAGATGAGAATTCTTTAATATTTTACGAACTTATGTTTTGGAATCTATATAATTAAATATTCAAAACAACAAACCTTACCATGGTTATTGACCATGTTTTTTTATGAATATGATTAGAGAATATTATTTTATAATTAAATTGTCTGAACATATTAAAATATTTCCCTTTCTTATGTGTAGGTGAGTCCCACTCTCAAGGAAATGAATTTAAAATCATAAAATATATTATACCTTTTGGAGGATTCAATAAGGCCTTATAATATAAGTAAAAAAAATATAAAATCAAATTATTTTAATGTTAATTTTAAATTAATCCTATAATACCCACTATAGTATTTATAACATCATTTTGGGTACATTATGTTGTTACAAAATACATATTTTATATATACGGTATTTAATTTTTACCCAAAAATTTGATTGTCTCAGAAAATTATGAAAAGTTCACCATTTGATAATTTCGATTTCCTAATTCCAAAGATAATATTCATTTTATCTAAATAATTTTCTATATATTTTAATTTTATCTTTTGAAATGAAAACTGACATTTATAGAAAATTCACGTGTTTTGAAAAAAATAGTTTTCAAACCTAAATAAAAATTACAATTGACTACATAAATATTATATACACATTTATTAATCTTAAAATTAATTTTATAATAATATTTTACTAAAATATTAATTATTTCAAATATTCATTAATTCCTTACAATATACACTTTCTGTTTTATCCTATAAAAATATAACTCTTATCAAACTGGTAACCTAATCATTTACATACAAGGAACTGATATAATCATCATTTATTAGAATAGTTTTTATAATATTATTAATTAAAACCCTCGTTTTATATAATAGGTAAATGTTTCTCAAAAAGTACCATTTTTACGTGAAAAATCAATTCATCAAATTCCTTCTTTTTTAGGAAAGAATATTTTTATAGATGAATTGATGGAATAAGAATTTTATTTATATAAATTGATTAAATAATAAGTAAATATTAACATATTAAATAACCACTTCTAACACCTGCATAGGACCTAAGAGTAAGGTGTCTGATTGTGAAAAACTCTTATAGTGACTCAGATAACATTACACGGGTGGTAATCTCAATTAACTTGAACTTCTATCATATGTAATTTCATTCAAGATTAAACTGTTAAAGCTCATATCAGTCCTGATTAAGAGTGAATCCCAGTGACACTACCTCCTTTAAAAGATCCAAAAAATGATCTTCTTATGGCCCAAGTCTACTGGATGAGGCCATCCCCTCCTTTTTTTGTATCAAAATAATTTCTAAAAAATCTTATATTTTTATCAGTCATGTGATCACTGTTCAACCACTATATTATCAATGGTAGTGATACATAATGGTCATTTAACCACAATAATAAAAAAAGAGTGCATGTGTTTTCTATATCCATAGGACATTAAATGAAAGGGAATTTTATTAAAAAATGATTCGGTGGTTACAACATTCCCCCTTATGAAATTTCACTGTCGAAATTTCATTTTTGCACCCTAAAACATATGAGTGTAACTCTACCTCATCACTTCCTCTTGTTCCCACATTTCTTCTTCAAACATGTGTTTTATCCATAACACCTTGGTGAGGGTCATCATCTTATATCACAAGAATTTTTCTCTATGATTTAAGATCTTTACTTATTTATCTTCATAGGAGAGGTCCTTCTCCAATGGTACCACCTCTGTATTGAGAACATGTGATGGGTCGAGTATGTACTCCCTCAAGGGTGATATAAGGAATACATCTTGTACTTGAGATAGGTTCAGTGGGTGTGATAGTCGATAGTCCACTACTCTGATATGATCATGGATCTCAAAAGTGCATATGTACCTTAGAATAAGATTTACTTTCTTCCAAAATCTCATAACTCTCTTCCATGGTGATATGCATAGGAATACCATGTCTCCAACATCAAACTCTATGTCTCATCGGGGATTGTCAGCAGAGCCCTTTTGTCGAATTTGTGTAGCTCTAATGTGCTACTGGATGGTCTTATCCATCTCCATCATTTCTTCAACCATTTCTAGACCCATATTTTTTCTCTCCCCAACTTCACCCAAACTTCCTGGTGTTCTTAACCTCTTCCCATATAGGGATTTATAAGGAGTCATTAGGATGCTTGAGTGGAAACTTTTTTTGTTAGAGAACTCATCCAGAAGAAGATATTGATCCCATCCTTCTTTGAAATCCATTGATCATGATCTCAACATGTCCTCAACTATTTATATAGTCTACTCAGCTTGGCCAAATGTTTGAGGATGATAAGCCATACTAAAGTTTAGATAAGTATTCAGATCATATTAGAGACTCTTCCAGAACATATAGATGATTTTTGGATATAAATCGGATACAATCGATAGTGTTACTCCATGCAGCCTTACCACTTATCTGATGTGTATCTGTACTAGATGATCCAATGATAAATCCTCTCAAATTTAAATGAAATGTGCAGTCTTTGTAAGATGATCCACAACAATCCATATATAATTGTTTCCTTTAGATGTCTTCGGAAGTTTGGTGAGAAATTCCATGGTGATGTTCTCCCATTACCATGTTTGTATGGGTAATGATTGAATCATCCCCATAGACTTATGCCTCTTGGCCTCCACTTTCTGATTTACCATGTACATTGATGTATGCTCAACAATCTCCTTATTCATGTTATCCCACCAATAATTCCCTCCAATATCTCGATACATATTTTTGTTTCTAGGGTGAATGAAGAAATTCGAACTATGTGTATCATTCAAAAGTTCTTTCTTTAACACCAAATTTTATGGAACACATAGTATTGAACCAAATATAAAAATTTCTTCTTCATTAACATTGAACTCTAAGGATTTCTCTTTTCTAATATATTCCACTTTCTTCTAAATTCCCACATCATCCATTTGAGCATCCTTAAACCTTTCTAAAAGATATGATTGATCAATCATTTGTGAAAGGATTGATGATTTTCCCTTCTTTATGATTCCCATGTCCGTCTTCATCAAATATAAGAATATTGGATCCTTTTCAATTCTCATCAATGAAAGAGTTTCTAGATCCTTTCTACTTAGAGTGTCTTACACATTATTCACTTTCCCCATATAGTAGTGAATTGAGCAGTCATAGTTTTTGATCATCTTTAACCATATTCATTGGCTCATATTGAACTCTTTCGGTGCGAATATATATTTGTGGATTTTTTGATTCGTATATATTTAAAACTTCTCCCCAAAAGGGTAATGTCACAAAATTTTCAAAGTGAAGACCATTTTATTCAACTCCAAATCACATGTTCGATAGTTATTTTCATGAACTTTCAATTTCCTTGAATCATATGAAATATCTTTTTCATTTTTTAGAAACACATAGCCTATGACCTTTTTCAAATCTTTACTTAATACAACGAAAATTTCTCCACTTGTGGTTAGTGTGACCACAGGTGCATAGGTCAGCCTCATTTTTAACTCATTGAATCTCTCTTCGTATTCATATTTCCACGAAAACTTAACTTATTTTCGAGTTATATAGGTAATAGGGTTTGAAAATCATGAGAAATGTTTCACAAATCAGTGATAATATCCATATAACCCAAGAAAACTATGGATATCCTTTACATATGTTGGCCTTGACCATCCCTCAAGTTCATTTGTCTTAGATGGATCGATAGATATCCCATTTCTTCTGATGATATGCCTTAATAATGAGACTGCATTCAACCTGAACTCACACTTGATTTACTTTTCATAGAGCTTCTCCCTTCACAAGGTCTATATTATAGTGCTTAGATACTCTTCATTCTCCTCCGGGGATTTGAAGTATATTAGAATAACGACAATTAAGACTACCAAAAATTTGTCAAGGTAATCTATAAAGAATCTATTCATCAATTCTATGAATATTTTGAGATCATTAGTGAGTCTGAAAGGTATTACAATTAATCGTGTAACATGCATGAAAATTAATATTGGGGATATCCGCATTCTTCACCCTTTATTGGTAAAATAATGACCGAAAATCCACTTTGGAGAAGTATTATGCTCCATGTATCTGATCTAACAAGTAATCAAATCATGGTAGAGGATAATTTTTATATACTATGATTTTGTTGGTCTCATTATAATAAATTAAAAGATGCATTGACTCATCCTTATTCTTGACGAAGAGGACTGGTGCACGCCGTGGTGAAGCACTTGGGCATATAAAACCTTCACATAGACTCTCCTGCAGTTGTTTCATTATCTCCTCAAGGTCCACGACTGCCATTATATGTGGGGTCCTATAAATTGTAAATTCCCCTAGTATAATATCAATCGAGAATTCAACATCGCTTCTTGGAGGAATACCAAGTAATTCCTCGGGAAACACATTAGTGAATTCCATCACAAAAGAAATGCCTTTGAGGATGGTTCCTTCCTTGTACTCAAGCATCTGAAAAATATACACATGATCATAGGGTATTAATATCCACAATTGTGATTATGATTCATAAGAATATTTATCATCCTACTTGCACTTGTACAGAATCAGGGGATGATTTTCCATATGGACAGTGATTTCCCTCTCACAAAAAGTTTTGTTGGCACTTTATTGGGAAAGTCATTCCATCATAAGAATTGAATAAAATTCCACAATAGGTAGTATGAAGTGGTTCATGGAGAAGTTTAATCCACAAATTGTGAAAGGGGATGATTTATATTCATGGGATTAAATAATTTCCCCATTTCCCATTCTCATCAAAATCTCTACTTCTATGATTTTTCATGGTGTTTTGATTGTTCTAATATAATTTCAGGATATAAAAGAATTCATAGAACAAAAATCAAAAAAAAATACATTCACTATTCTTGAATGAATAACTATCATACCACTCACCACTTCGTTTTGAAGATTAAATTTAGTAGTAGTGATGATAAATTCTATCCCATGTTTCCTTGGAGGTTATTGGTTGCCTCCGAAAACCCTTGCATAGGTCACTAGTTTGAAGAGTACATAGGTTATTTGTATTTGTAGAAATAAACAATGAATTCATTGGGGAATGGAGCATTCCTCTCCTCTATCACAACAACGGGTTTTTCTTGTCAGTAACTATTGGTCATATTCCCTTCTCTTCGACACATAAAGCATTTTCTTATCCCCATAAGGCAATTTCTGAGGTGCTTTTTTCCACACCTTTGGAAAGTGGGGTGATTAAATTTCTTATCACCATTGGATTTATCCATAAGACCACCTAATTTAAAGTCCACATTCGAATTCTTATCCCCATGATACCCGTATGATTCGTCGAACTTTATTTTGACTTTGAGGGATTATCAGACAATTTCCTCATATCTATAAATGTCATGGATCGCTAGAGAGTTCTGTAGGCTTGGTTTTATCCCAACAAAGATGCAGTCAACCATGCATTCTGGGGTAATTAAAAAGTCTGAGGCTTATCGTACAACCCTTGTGATTTGTTTCTCATATGTTCCAATGGATTCACCATCTTTTTTCTTGAGTGAATGGAAGTCCCTTTCCATCTTAATTCAGAGGGTGTGAGGAAAATACTTATCGAAAAACATTTTCTGGAAATCCATCCATTCCAATGCCTCGATCTCTTTCTTAGGCTTTGTATTTGTTTATCAATGTCCACCATTAACCATCTTCACCCTTCATACTATAAGCATCTATAAGAAGGTTCTCTTGTTCTAAACATTGAAGGATAGAGAAGATCTTCTCAATGGGGTTGATCCATTTTTCAGTTATTTAGGGATCAAATGATCCATTGAAAGTAGGAGGCCTTTGTCTCGTGAATCTCTCGATTATAGTTTGTTATTTATTCTGGGGGGAGTGGGTAGTTATGATGACCCATGTTTTTATTAAACACATGAGTTAAATTAGAGAGTATCTTGACAAAGTTTGTGATTTCTTCTCCAATCGGATTGGCAATCTCATTAGAATAGTAATCACATTGATCTTCACATCAATTGTTAGCCCAAGTCCCCCAATTACCAACCATTGAATATAATAAAAGTAATGTTATGGGTAATTATTTTACACTATTAAACACATAAAGCGGAATAAAATGACAAAAAAATGATAATTTGTAAATTAAATTAATTTCCTTAACTTATGAATTTAAAGGCATAAATCTATGTTATCCATGATCTACATCCCTACATATATTCATAGGGGAATTTTTTTATTCCCTTAATAATGGTTAATACTACGATTATGAATTTACAATAGAATATCCCTCGATAGTGTCGATCCAAGAGTTCAACAAGGTCCATTCTTGTGCAGAAGTTCCTATTCAAGTCTAGCTCAAAGCGGACTTTTTGGGTTTTACCCCTTGATACATCAGTGCCAGAGCCACCTCTACATGTTTGTATCCCGATAAGGATGTATTTTCTTGATAAAATAATTACTCTATACACACCAAAATTTTGGTATTATTTTCTTATACTTATTCTTATACCTCTGACATTCACAAGAGCTTTATAACACTAGTCCAAATAAACTAATCTTATCATATGATACCAACTATAAAAACCATTCTCTTTATTACACACTTAAGAATAGTTTATTACATAAAACTAAACTTAATAAAACTCTATGTATCGAGAGGTCTAGTGTCTTGGAACTTTAATAACATTACATAATAACTTAAAACATCAAATAAAATATCTTTATTTCAAACATATTTTACATGACCAACCCATTCCTTCGTACTTAACACTATATGGGATAACCTGACGACATGTATAAGAAAGGGGTGAGCTATAAAGGCTAGTAAGGGAGTAAACAAGGAAAAACATGAAGAATACAATACATTTTAGAAAATAGGCTTATCTATGTAGAACAAGAGAAACATGAACATAAAGGCCTGATATTGTATGGTTATCATAACATGGAAATGTGCCAACAACATATAACATGACAATATCATGAGCCAAGGCTCATTGCACATAGATTATCATGAGTAAACACTCATTTCACATGAATTAGCATAAGTAAACCCTCATTTCACATGGATTATCATGATACTAAACATTACCCAATGCATTTGAGCACTATCCTAGTGCACCCTTCATAAATATTTCATTTTATACATAAGTGTGCCACATAGATCATATAAAATGGAATAATTCAACCTCATAAGTTAATAAAATATTAAGTAATGAGTAATTAATACATGTAATTACCATTCAATAAGTATATCTATATAAATTTGAATACCCTTGATATATAAATCGGTATGGTATTCACTACATGATGATTTTGGATTGGAAAATCGCAGTGCAATTTCGGTAGCATTACAGTGTCATATTGAAATTCATATGTTTGATTGATGAGAGCTAAAGCGGTCTATAATCATTTTTAAATGAAATAGATATTAAATGGATCATGTAACATGATATCTCAACATAAGAAATGGAATTTAGATGCATGATATAGAAGAAAGTTTTTAATGAAAATAATAAGAGATGAATCCCTTGCGGAATTTCGGCATGGAAACGAGTGTACAAAGAAGGCATTAATGAGAAACAAAGTGGTATCTCATAAATCTAAAATAAGGAGTAAAGTATGGGGCAGGTTCGAAATCATACCCCAACATTTTAAATTGAAAATAAAAGGTTATAACATCATAAAGAAACTTGGATAAAAAAGAGAAAGTAAAGTAAGGATCCCTTTCTTGAGTGTGTGACTTAAAAAGCTGGAAGAGAGGATTCTTGTGAGATTGGGGTGCCTTTGGACGATTCTAGAGAGGGGAGGGAAGAATAGGGATGTAATCCAATGATTTTTAGTGAGGATATGTGGGATCCTCTGTGGGTTTATATATGAAATGGGAGAGGAATTCTTTAATATTTCACAAATATAGGTTTTCGAATCTATATAATTAAATTTTAAAAACCACTATCCTTATCATGGCTTTTGACCATGGTTTTTTACAAATATGAGCGGAGAAAGTTATTTTATAAGGAAAATTTCCAAACATATTAAAATATTTCCCTTGCTATTGTGGAGGTGAGTCACACTCTCATGGAAATGAATTTAAAATCAAATAATATATTATACATTTCTAGGATTCAATAAGTATTTATAAAATATGTAAAACAAATATAAAATCACATTATTTTAATGATAAAACATATATTGTACCTATAATATACATTATAGTTTTTATAACATCATATTTTGGTCATTATGATGTCATAGAATACATATTTTATTTATATGGCATTTAATATTCACCCAAAAATTTGATTGGCTTAGAAAAGTTTGAGAAATTCAGTGTTTGATGATTTAGAAGTTATGATTCCAAAAAAAATATTCATTTTATATAAATAATTTTCAAAATATGTGAATTTTAAATTTTGAAATTAAAACTGACATTTATTAAAAATTCTTGGGTTTTGACAAAAATAGTTTCCAAACAATAATAAAAATTACATTTGAATTCATAAAAATCATATAATCATTTATTATTAATAAAATTAATTTGACCATAATATATTCTTAAAATATTAATTATTTCCAAAATTCATTAATTCTTTAAAATATACACTTTCTGTTTTGTCATATAAAAATATAACAATTATCAAATTGATTACCTAATGATTCACACATAAAGAACCAATATAGTCTTAATTTATAATAATTTTCTTAATAATATTATTAATAAAAACCTTTGTTTAATATATGAAGGTTATATATTTCTCAGAAGTATCATTTTTACCAGAAAAGTCAATTTATAAAAACTGATCACTTTTTAAGAAAGAATATTCCTCTAAAAAAATTGATGGAATAAGACTTTTATTTATTAAAATTTATTACACAATAAATAACTAATACCTTTTCAAATAACCCCTTATAGCACCCACATAAAGCTTAAGGGTATGGGTTGTGATGGTGAAATTCTTTTGGGGTGACTTGGATAACATCGCTCAGGTGGAAATATCTATTAGCATGAACTTCTCCCGTAGGCGATTCCATTCAAGCATAACCTATTGAAGCATGGATTGGTATTGTCCAAGAACAAATCCTAGTGATTCTAACACATTTTTCAGATCTTCCAAATGAGCTTCATATGTCTTGATTTTACTAGATGAGGTCATCATCTCCTTTTTCTATGTCAAAAGGATTTTTTAAAAATCCTTAAATTTATATCAGTCATGTGATTACTGTTTAATGGTTATATTGTCAACGTTAATGATACTTAACAGTCACTTAAACCCAATAATAAAAAATAGTGCATATGTTTTCTATATCTATAATACATTAAAAGAAAGTTGATTTTATTAATAAATGATCGGGTTGTTAAAAAAAGGAATGGATTTGATACCACTTGTAGTATCCTATGTCCATTTCACTGATTAGTAACCAATCATGAGATCCACATGGCCTCAAGTGAACCTCCCAATATGCTATAGGCTAAAAACTAGTATCAAGGGTCAAAGGTGGTATGGTTTGGATATTATACCCTCATTTTCATAGTGGAGAACATTGGTGAAAATTGATAGATAAACAATGGAAACATGAAATAACATGGCGGTAAAAAGCATTTAGATAAATAAGTAACTAATTTAATAGTATCATACACAACAAATTTATCTATATCACTATCATATAAAATTTATGATGTCGCGATTCTATACAAAGATTTGGGAAAACAAAAGGGAAACATAGATGTATGAATACATTGTACATGATATATAAAATTTAAAAAAATCCAAAACAAATATCTCCAATAGAATCGCAAGAATAGTCTTGGTCCTATGATCACATATTTCATCATAGTAAATAAAATACAGTATCAATAGTTGGGTATTTACCTTTGTGTCTACCTGCATCAATGAAGTCTTTCCAGGTATCAATTGGTGGCCCAAATAGGGTCTCAGCTAAACTCAGTAGCTCACCACTAAATGTTTTCTATAAAAAATCCAATCAATGCATATAATCAATAATAGTGTGTATGTATACCAAGAATGAGTTTACAAATATTTAGGTGGTTTAACCCAATCTACAAGTTCTTAATGTGACTTGCAGTTTACAAATGACGAAAAACAATATACTTGTGTAAACAATTAGAGATCACATATGATGTGTATTTCATGTATCAAACTTATGATGGATATGACCCAAGGACATTGAATATTGCATCCTATTTTTTTCTATAGAGCTCAAACATACTAAATATTATGTAAACCAAAATGGGATAGAAACTCATATCCACTAACCAAAGAATCTTCTTTGAGTCAATGGAGCTCATCTAAAAAAACAATGAAATGACCTAGGTGGATCCCTAGGAATAAATCCAAGGAGGTCAAATCAATCTAGATCAAATAGAATAATCCAAGTCATCCTATGTAAAAGGAAGTTTGGTTCCATAATGTGATGTCGATTCCATACTGATGTATCCATCATGAAAAAATTTATACGGACGATTAAAGGGGCCATGTTAGTGTCCATTCCCTTTACAAATTTAATTAATCACAATTATTTTATTAATAAATTCAAATCTAAGTGATTGTAATAGGGGCCATGTTAGTGTTAATTATCTTTATCAACCATTTACATTATTATTCATAAGACAAGAGATAATCCCTTTCATTTATAATTTATATTTTTTTCTATTTTATATGTAAATAAATGCATTAAAAGAGGTATTCAATATTTAACATCCCAATTAAATTATTATATAGCTTCCACTCATGGGTGGAAAGATAAACACACACAAATTTGTGGCATAGTCATAATCATTCAAATAAACCCACCTCAAGGGGTAGTTCGGATTGAGGTTGGAAATCTTAAACCATTTCAAGATGAAACTTAAATATAAAAACTTTTTTTAAAACATTGAATTTAAAGTATTACTCATTTTAGATGAAATTAACAGATGTTATGGCATGGAAAACTATGGAACAATAAATAAATATCAATACATTATGGGGGAAAATATTGACGACCTACCTTAGATATGTATTAGAATAATAATCCATTATCAACCAATAAATAGGGATATAATGGATGAAATCAGAGAAATAGATGAATATCATTACAAAATGAAATTTCATCATGGATTGAATCAACATTCTATATAGAAATAAAATGATGAAATTAAGTATGAGGATTGAATAGATTACAACGACGGATCCAACATGAAATAAAATGAGTGAAACAGACACTAGATGGAAGAGTTATCTGAGAACCTCGATTCGATGCTATATAATAGGTCCAATATAAGGGAGAGCTATTATGTATGATGTGGGAGGATAAATGGAATTATGAAGTTTAATAGGAGCAGAAAATCTAAATTTCACCACTTCCTAATGGGCCCATGATTTGGCATCATTTTTTGTGAAAAATGTTCCAACCATGCTCCATCACATTCCTATGCTGAAAACCCCTCACATAGGCTAGGCATAATATTTGAAGAAATCAAGAAAAACACTTGAAAAGCATCTATAATATTTCAAATATCACATATCTATATGTTTATATACCTTTAATGTTTTGATAAACTGTGAACCACCCTTAAATGGGTGCATAATTTGAGGTGCAAGGTTAGAACTAACCTTGTACTAACCAGGCTCATCATTTGAAACTCCCAAAATCTAGAGCACTATGACCTGAACAAGCCCCATACATTCCCCACCCATTTATTAACTCTTAAAAAGTTTTATTAGTGTAAAAGAATATTTTAATTGAAAATTATGGTTCTATACATCTATGAATTTTTGGGATGTTACATAGGTGGCACATCATTCCTTTACACTTGAAATCTACCAAGCCATCACCCAATCACTAATGAAACTCTTAACTAAATCCATGTTTAGAACATTGACTAATAGATATTGTAGGTTGAAGTAGAATTAACTAATTCCATTTGGAATAGTAATCAAAATCATCAAAATGGATTCCTTTATTTAAATAGTTTTCAAACTATCCATGTTTATTAACTTAAACCATCAAGGTGGTTATTCCCATAATCAAAATAGGCCTACTAGTGTTCAGGAGGAATGCTAGATGTTTTATGGAAATGTATATACCTCTATTAATGGGGTTTTAAACACATTTGAACAAGTGAATTATGCACACTCCTATGAATATATGTTACACTTTATATAAGATAATTGTTGGTTATTAAAGGTTCCATCAACCTACATGACATTCTGAATCAAATTAAAACAAAATAACACTACTAGTCCCATTTAAGATCAAGGTTATCCCTGGTTATTTAGTTAATAGTAAATAATTACATTGTAAAACAAACTCTCTCAATAACTTTTTTATGTTCCATAAATAATGAAAGTGAGTTAATCTATATTAGACAATATTCAAGAAACATTGATACCAAAATAATAATATTGAAATAAAAATCAACAACATACAAATGATTCATAATTTATAAATTAGAAATAATCGGTTTATCACTAGAATTTTAAATGGAATATAACACTAAAACAAGTAGTTTAACACCTAAAACCTAGTATTTAATAATTTTTTTCATATAAAAGTATATATTTCTTTAATTAAGGTATTCCTTGAAAACAGTTTTTGTATAGTTTAGAAACCAAAATTATTTTTTCATTTTAGTTTAATAAAATTAAGAGAAATTGATTCTATGTCCTAATAAATTGCATATGAATCAAAAACACCTACCATTTAAATATTCATGGATATTTCTACCACATAGTCAAATAGAATCAATTCATCCTCTAAGATCACCAAAATACAATTCATTATCAATCCCCTGAAAATTCATGTACATCCCAAATTGACCACATTAAAACATTAATGAAATATATTTGAAACATAGTAAGAAGACCCCTATAATTATAAAAATCACTAATCAATGGAATATATCAATTTAATCTGACATAATATAACCCAAATCATTTTTCTAAATCAAACTAATGAACAACCGTTATGGAAACACACACTAATGATTCCTTTAACTCGTAAAATAAAGATCCTAAGTATCACACCCTGACTTTTTATACCAATTATATTTTATTTAATAATTCGTTTTTGATCTTTTTCTTGAGTTTCAGGTTGATCTAGTGTGAAAATTTTGAAATTTTTAATATTTAGAATAGGTTCATGCTTCGCACATGGATTATAGAAACCATGTGAAACTACGAACATGCATATATAGTCTTGAAAGATCCATAGGGCATGGTTGACTCATAGTGAGATAAACAATGTGAGGTACTCTAGGTAACTATACACCAGTTTTTATTCTTATCGTTGATTTTAATTGTTAGTTCAAAATAAGGATTACATGTTTAACTAAACCAATCAGTAACTATAGATAATACCTCATGATTTTGTGAATTATTTTTTTATAATTAATTTAATCTTTTTGATATTTTACATTGCACACAACATTAATAATAGCTTATTTTATACATTTGGCATACATTATATGAATCAAAAAGTTAATAATGCACTACATGCTGCATAAATTTTAGCCTTCTCTACACGGAACATCGAGGGTAGCATGTTTTTCCAGCTATAATAACGTTCCTCGACATCTTGAGTAACATGCAAGACCATGTTTTACCGAAAAACAATATATCATTAAAATGTGATTATTTAATATAATATAATAAAACCAAAATGTTAAATTAGAATATTTGAATACTATTAACTAATTTATGAAAATAAATTGATTACACAAATAAAACATGAATTCATAAGTTACCAATTAATTATAAATGAATATGAAAACTTATTGAATATAAAAGGAATTATTATTATTGTTTTTATTGTCGTAAAGCTGTTTTACCCTAATAAATTAAATTAATTAAAATTATTGAGTTATATTAATGTAATATATATGATAAATATTAGATAAAATATTTTTTATATCCATCCAATATATTTTTTATACATAAGATAAGAACAAACCCAATTTTATGCTTAAAAATCTATATTTTTTATAAAGGTATTTTTACCACCATTTAATAGAAAAAGAATTTTAAATCCAATTTTTGGAGTTTTTTAGATTTAATATGTCATAATAAAAATCATGTTTTTAATAGGAAAATTTATATTTGTTTTGGATAAGAAATTATTTTTCTGTATGGTTTCATTTTTTAATGAATGGTTAGAAATAGTAGATTTTAATTCAAAACTGTCTTTTTGTCTAATTTATTTATAAGGTTAAATTATATTTAAATTTTATTTAAAAGATTAATTAAATAATATTTTTATTAATTAATCCAATTTATGTGATTATAATTAATTTCACTTTTAAATTTTGTATAAAAACATTATGAACGTTTGGACGTTTTTACTTTAAAAACCCGAAATGTCATCCCATCAGCGGGATTAATTTTAAATTATTTTCTGCCACTTCAATAATTATTATTTGGACAAATTGATCCGATATTTTGAATCATAATATTTTATAATTTCTAATATGTTCATATTTTTCTTTTACCAAAAATATTAGTGAAAGTGGTTAAAATTAATTAGAGCCGTTAAGGGAGAAAATAGGTTAGTAAGGTACTAAAACTTAATTTTAAGACCCAAGACGACATAGAATATTGTCCAACACCCATGGGAGGGAATTTTCAGACATTAACCTTATATTGTCGAGATTGGTGGTTTTGGTATGACTTTTTTTAGGTAAAAATATTGGTACGCCTAACTTGTTTCCAAAAAAATTCCAAGTATGTCCTTTCTCTTCTAGATAAAAGGACACTACCTCTCCCCCATATTAACACCTATCAAACAAAATAGTTTTGGACAATATCTTACCAATAAATTTCCCAAAACCCCCTCCATCACTTTTATAATGCACCCCTTAGGTTTATTTTAATCCAAGGAAGTCGTTTGGAACAAACCAAAAGGAGTAACCCGGTTAAGAGGTTATGTCTTCTCTCAAACTCCTCTCTTTTATTTCCTTTATTTGTCACTCGACATTCTTTATTACATAACCATATAAAAAACCATATGATAAATATACTAGGCTGTTTTTAATCTAAGTATTTTATCTACACTTAAACACAACTCCATCTAATGGGTAACAAACATATTGTTTTCATGTATGGTGAACTACCACCTCACTAAGCGATGATTGTTCAATTTTCTTCTACCACATCTCATGGTGGATATTATGATTGAAAATATATTTAAATATTTCATATATTACATTTATTCTATTTTTATTCTTCTTTATTAATTTTAAAACACATGTATTTTTACACTCCATTTGATGTAAATATGATAATATCGTTTGGGGAAGTGTGGACTACCACCCCTCAAAGTGATGTGATTCATTCACACACTACATTGAATGTATTAAATATGTGTTTACTAAATTTATACGATATATATAACATTATAATAAAACATTTATGATATTATATACATAAAAAAAATATTTCCCTTTCATTTTTTCATTCAATACGATAATAAAAAGAGAACCATCTTTCATGCATACATATTGATTACCATCTCCATGAATAGTGCATTGAATTTCATAATTTCATGTTAAATAGATTTTTATAGTACAAATATAATGAACATAAATGGTATTTATATCATGGTATAAATTTTTTTAATCATGATATAACTATAAGGACCAAATAAATAACCAACTAAGACACATGTGAAGAACAAAGTGCATATTACCCGAAGTGAAACCATAGCATATGATTGTTAATAAAAGGAAAATATAAGGTCATATTCAAACCATATATTGTATTATATATTATAATATGGTTCTTTAATATATTTATAATTAATTTATATTTATTATACAGGTGTTTTTATTGAGTAAAATGAGATTCAATACACAAGGTAAGGGAGTTTGATACTACTTTTTATTTCAGTGAGATATAATCTTTATTCACCACCCATTTCTCTTTGCGTATTGTGTATACTAGCCATTGATGTATTATATTATTTATATACATATATTTATGGTTATTTACATATCCATTTGATTATATTTCATTCATGTGGACTATGTTTCAAAAGTTACAAAACTGGTAAAATGATTTTGTCTCAATTTACTTTCTTTGAGACACATTCCATGTTATGAACCTAGATTTTTCCATGAAGTGTATACACCACCTTATACATTTTTTATCAAGAATATATTTATATTAATGATATTTTAAGTTTCATATAAGTTTTTTTTCACAAATGGAGAGTATAGTTCAGAGTTATCAAGTGGTAAGAGTTTATTGAAAAAATATCATCACTTTTTCAGATTGTTTATGATTATATTTCTTTTTATGAAATATTATGATCCATATTTCAATAACACTACAAAAATTTATTCTCATATGTTTATTCAAGATATATCCATGTATTAGTTATATTTTTCATTCTTTGGTACTTAAGATAATATATAAAAAATTATTAAAAATATGATTGTATCTCTCTCTTGCATAGGAAATCTATTTTATTTCAAAACCATGTATTCCAAAAAGTTTTAAAAAATGTTTCAAAATGATATTTAAAGATTGTTTTCATTGAAAAGGGATTTTAAAAATTTTGTATGGTTTAAAAATATTTCTTTATAATTTTTTGATGTTATTTTCAAAGAAATGGGTTTCAGAATGTTTTCAATCATTCATTATAATATTTTAAAGGATTTTCAATAAAATGTTTTTCAAAAAAATTTTAACATTTCATTATAATCCTTCAATGTTATTTTCAAAGAAATAGTTTTTAAAATTATTTCAAGATTTATTTATAACACTTCCATGTATCTTCAATGAAATGGTTTTCAAAAAAATTTCAATCATTCTTTATAATTTTTCAAAGTGTTTTCAAATAAAATGATTTTTAAAATGTTTTGAAGAATATTTAATAAGTTTTTAAGGAAAAAATAATACAATATTTTTTAACGTTTCATCCATAATTTTTCAATAAAATTTTTTTAGAAAAATGATTTCAAGTCTTCATTATTGGTTTTCAAATTATTTTCAAAGGAAATGGTTTTCAAAACATTAAATTTTTTCAAAATAAATTTTCAAAGAACAAAGGATATTTTCATCAAGAAAACATTTTGAACATTATTTTGAAATTAATATCCATCTAATATGAAATATATTGACGTTACTCATGGCTCTCTATGAAATGGTCTAATTTTTTTATTCATACTACTTCTCTGAATGGTTTATTATTTGATGTAGTGATTTTTATAAAACCTGTTTCTCTTCCAAAATTAATCTTCTTTTGAAATACACTTCTTTTCTAGGGTTATTATTTGATAGATTGATTTTGAAACCTATATATTCTTCATATCGTATCATGTGATGAAAAGTTAATGATACCCATTTCATTTCATGGGTTATGATTTGATGTTTATAAAACCCATATCTTTTCACGGGTCCTGATATGTTTAATTTTTAATGTCACATGTATGTAGGATTTTATTATGTGATGAGTGAGACCTGTATCTCCCTTAAATGAATTGGGTAATGATAAATTTTCTGATGAGATCAAAGGGTGAACGGGAAGAAATACCTAGCCTGAAGCAAGATGATACACGAGAGGGCATCCCAAGCCCGAAACAAAATGGTATACGAGAGGACATCCCATGCTCAAAACAAGAGGGTACTTGATAGGACATCTAAAGCCCAAAACAAGAGGGTACATGGGATAGAATCCCAAGCCTAAACCATGTACATGGTGATTAACCCAAGAATAAAATGTTTCAAAGGTCCTAGTAGGCCTCCTTGACATAGGATTTTCATATGCTTATGTGTTTTCCATAACTCCATGTTTTATTCCTATTTTATTTGATCAAGGATTATGTTCATTATTTTCTAATGAATCAAGTATTTTGAAATATAAATATTAATTATGATCTATAATATGAAAGTTATGATCTTTAAATTTTATGCTCATGTTCCATACCATTTTGTTCATGTTATGAATACACATTTCCTTTATTTACCCTTACAGTGCATCTGAGATCACTCCATTATTATGTGTCATTTCACCAAGTAATGAAGAAATTTTTTATGTAGATGTACTAAAGGAGGATAGATTTATAGAAGTTGTTTAATATATTTCACCTGGATGGAAGATTTTGTTTTAATGTTTCCAAATATAATAAACTATTATGATCCTCGGGAATTTATTTTTGTAATGTACTGAATATTCATATAAAATGTTGTAATATCCGTGTATGTTAAGCTTGGGTCTCTATTGTTGGTATCATATGAAATTTTTGGTCAACCTTTAGAAACTAGGATGAGATAATGTTGGTGATGTCCCAATGTATATTTCAAAGATAAGTCTAGGGATGTCTCTATGGATAAGTATAAGGATGATTCAATTATTAAAAAATGTCCTAGAATTTTGTTAATGGGTAGAGTGATTGGTTTCTTGACAATACATCAATGTATGTATACTATAAGTAGATGTGGCCCTAGCATAGATTTACCAAGGTGTAACAACTCTAACAATATGACTCGGGCCGGACTCAGGGTAATCTGGTACATAAAAACGGGCCTTTAAATACACCTGGTTTGACCCTCTAAAGGGATATGCTTTGTAAATTCAGAAACTCTTCATGAACCATCATGAAGGATTTAAATAGGGGATTTCTTTGAATAACTCGGTATAAACCCAAGGTTTCATATGTTAATGAATTATGATCCATGATTTAGGCACTATATAAGTAATTTTTCAATATTATATGGTATTGAATATGATAAATGTTTCTCACACTATTCCCTCTAGTTTTAGTCAATGGAGAGAACTAGATTGAACATGGTCCATGTTTAGTCGTTCAGATATGGACAGTATGGTAATTATGAGAATCTATTTCTCATGTGTAAATATCATAAATAGAATCATAAAGGTGGTATGAGTATTGGTTATACTTTTGAAGATAAATAGACCTCAAATGAAATGTGATAGTTATGTGATGATCTTTTAATATTGTTTACATTAAACATAACAATCATAGTTATATTAAGGTTGAATAAACTTGAGAAATTATTCAAATTTCATATTCTAGGAAAGAGGTATTAAGGAATAATTTGTTGAGGGCTGAGTAATTTTTTAATAATATATTTGTAGGAATGAAGAATTTGTGTTTTGGAATTTGAGTATTATGTGATGTAAATCATGGAATATAAGTTTATTTTAACTATAAATATTCATTAGGTATTGAAAAGGAAATGTTGTATGGTGATGAAGACATAGAAAAAATATTTCATGGAAAAGAGATATTTTTATTAAGGGATGGTAACCCTTAATTAATGCATGTCATTGAGATAATGATGTTCAAATAAAGATATGTTGGATATGAATAAGTAAATTGGACGGAATTGATTACCTTGTAACTGATTATTGAAAAAGTGTTATATTTCATCAAGGATAATGTTCACAATTTTTTCGATCTGGAGAATATATCTAGTAATAATTGTAGTAAGAAAGCATTCGTGTTTTCCAAATGGATTTATGGTAGTTAAGGTTATTACCATGTTTCAAGAAAATATATGATAAGGGTATTCACATGTTTGGAATGTGACAACTAAGTGTTAATTTGGGATATATGGGGAATAAAAGTTAAGAAACTTTCTTGATTTTATTTCTAATGCTTTGAATTTTATTCTTTCTGAAGGGTTATAATGTTAACCATTTATAAGATGGATAGTTTAAACTTTCTATGAAGTTTGTGAGAATATATTATTATTTTAGGACATGAGGATTTAGTAATATTGGATAACATATTATAAAAACATGGTGTTGATGACAACATGATGCTATATGGGATGTCATATCATGTATCTCATGACCTATTAGTTCTTTGGGAATGAAAAAAGAACCTTTATTTTTGGGAGAAGGAGGTGAAGTGGATCAAGGAACAACCAAGGGTGTGGTTGTCTGAAAATCATGCAAGTATATATTTTCATGAAAACTCTTCACCTTTATGAAAACCATCTTTCAATAAAATTTTATCCTAGTACCATTTTTTATGGATCATATGATCCTTTAGTTAATCATAAATTTATAGATTTGTGATTGTTAATATTTTCCAGACCATATTCTGTATCACTCTTTTTCAGAACATGATGGTAAGAATTCTATTCTGTGTATATTTTTTAACTTCCCACCTATGTTCTCTTATGTGGGAATCTAGTTATGAGTTACTTGGGGTAACCATTACAGTTCTCGCTTTCCATTTTAAGGAAGTTTTAGTATTCATTTTTAGTATATGGGTTTATTAGAAATGAACTATAAAGTATTAACCATTTAATAAATGAGATTAATTCTGAATGAAAAAATTCTTTTAATGTTGCTATAATGTTACATCTTCAGAGTTTTAGAATTATCTGTTTTCAAATTAATTTAATAATTTTTCTATTTTACATTTCACGCATCACAAAAATAGTTTATTTTATACATTTGGCTTACATTATACACAACAAAAAGTTAATAGTTCACTATAAAAAACATAAATTTTAACTTTCTCTACACATAACACTGAGGTTAGCTTGTATTACAAGCAACAATAACTTTCCTCGATGGATTGCATAACACGCAAGACCGAGTTTTAGTAAACAATGGTATATCATTTAAATGTTATTATTTAATATCATAAGATATAATCAAAAATTAAAATAATAGCTATGAATAGTATTAACTAATTTATGAAAATAATTTTTTTACACAAATATAAGAAGAATTCATTGTTACCAATTAATTAGAAACGAATATGAAAATCTATTGAATATAATGGAAAATATTATTATTTTTATGATCACAAAGCTACTTTACCCTAATAAATTTAATTAATTATAATTATTGAGTGATATTAATGTAATATATATGTTACATGTTCAGTAATTATTTATATTCATCCAATATATTTTATAGGCATAATATAAGAACCAACCAAATTGTATTCTTAAAACCACATATTTTTTATAATGGTATTTTTACCGCCTTTGAATGGAGAACACATTTTAAATACAATTTTCAGAATATCTATACATTTAATATGTGAAAATTAACATTAAATTTGGAATCAATACATGAAAATTAGGTTAGGATAATTCTTTAGTAGTTTTCTGTAAAGTTTCATTTTTTAATGAAGAGTTCAAAATACTTGATTTTAATTCAAAACATCATTTTTGAAAATTTATTTATTAAGTTAAATTATATTTTAATTTGGTTTAAATGTTTAATTAAATCATATTTTTATCAATTAACCTAATTTAGGTCGTTATAATCAATTTCAATTTTTTATTGGCTATAAAAGACCTTGAAAACATTTGGACATTTTTTCTTTAAAATCCCTCAATGTCATCCCATTAGTGGGAATAATTTTAAATTAATTTTTCCTACCTATTTTATTAAAATTTTTAAAAATAGATTAAATATTTGGAATCATAATAATTTAGAATTTATAATAAGTTAAACATTGTTTTTGGACAAAAATTATTAGTGAAATTTATTAAAATTAATTACCATACTTAAGTGAAAAATTAGGTGAATAATGTACTAAACCTTAAATTTAAGACAGAAAATAAACGTAAAACTTGTCCAAAACCCATTATCTAGCCATTATTCGTCCATTAACCTTCCATTAAATATTTTTTTGGGTTTTTTATGTTTCTTTATTTAAAAATTTCGGTACACTAATCATTTTTCCAAAAAAATGACAAGTTTGTCATTTCCCTTCCCTATGAAATACTACCACCTATACCTCTTCTTCACAAATATAATACCACTTATGTTCAGCCAAAATATTCCCAATACACTTAAAAGAATCACTCAATTCTTATGGGAAACCTCCCCTTTGGAAGAAATCAATCCAAAGAATCCATTTTTCACAAACCAATAGGAGTTACCCGATTAAGAGGTAATGTCTTCTCTTAAGATCCTTTCATTTATTTTCATTATCCATCCATAAAATCTTGTTATTCCATGATTTTTTAATGAAAACAATAACATAAATATACACGGATGTTTTTTATGTTATTTATTAAACCTATACTTACACACACCTCCATCTAATGGGTATCGAACTTGTTGTTTACATGTACGGAGAACTACCACCTCACTAAACAAAGATTGTTCATTTTTCCTCTACTGCCTCTCATGGTGAAACTTATGATGGAAACTATGTTTATAGTTTTCATACATTAAATTTATTATTTTTAATCTTATTTACTACTTTTACAACATGATTATTATTTACTTGTAATTTTGTGTAAAGATGATAATTTGTTTTGATCATGTGTGGTCTACCGCCCCCTCAAAGCGATGTGATTCGTTCACACACTACATGGAATGTATTAAGGATGGATTTAGTATACATATATGATATATATAAACTTATAATTATAATTTAGTTATATTATATACATATATACATATATTTAATTTTCTTTCATTCTTTCAAAACGATAATAAAAAGAGAAACATCGTTCATGCATACGTATGGCTTACGGTCTCCATGAATGGTGTATTACATTTTATACATTTATATTATATAGATCATTATATTAAACTTATAATATATATAAATTATATTTATATCAGGATTTAAATTTTTCAATCAATATATATATATAAGGATCTAAGATACAATAAATTAAGACGCATGCGAAGAACAAAAGAGATATTATCAGAAGTTAAAACTTAACATAGGATTTAAAAAAATAAGGGAATATAAGGTAATAATCAAAAAATATTGGGTATTATATATAAGAATATAAGTTTATAAAATATGGAAAATATTTATATTTATTATACATATGGTTTGAATGAGTATGATTAGAGTTAGGACACAAGGTAAGGGAGTTTCATCTCACTTTTTATTTCTGTGTGATACATGATTTATTCACCACCCATTCCTTTTGTGTTGTGTGTATACTTACCTTGGATGTATTATAAGATTATTATACTTAAATTAATGGGTATTTACATATCTATTTTATCTTATTTATTTCATGGTGACCACATCTCAAAAGTTACCAAATCGATAAAATGATTTTTTTCTCATTTTTTCTTTCTTTGAGACACATTTCATGCTATGCACCTATATTTTTTCATGAGGTGTATTAACACCTATGAAATGTTGTATTAGTAATATAATTATATTAATGATATTTTATACATCATTTAATTTAATTTTCTCAAATTTAGAGTATGGTTCAATGTTACCAAGTGGTATGTGTTTATTAAAATAATCTCATCATTTTTCAAGATTATTTTTTATAGTTCTTCCATTGATGAAATATTTTGATCCATATCTCACAAAAACTCACAAAATTACTTATACTATGATTATTAATGATATTTACATTTATTATTATCATTTTTCTTCTATTTGGTACTTGCGATAATTATGAAAAATGATTTTATGAAAAAACTAATTATATCTCTATTATATTAGAAATATGTTTTATTTCAAAACCATTTATTAATAAATGTTTTGGAAAATGTTTTTTGAAATTTTTTTAAATAATATTTGAGGAAAATTTTAAAGTAAAAATGATTTATATATTTTTTTATGCTTTTAAAATAATTCATTATATATTTTCTATGTTATTTTCAAAGAAATGTTTTTCAAAATGTTTTTAATCTTTATTTATATGATTTCATTTATTTTCCAAGAAAGGTTTTTCAAAATGTTTTCAAGTGTTCGTTATAAGTATTAAATATTATTTCAAAGAAATGGTTTTCAAAAAAAATTCATTCATTATTTAAATGTTTTCAGAGTATCTTTAATGAAATGGTTTTCACAAAAAATTCAATATTGCTTTATATGTTTTCAAAGTATTTTCAATGAAAAAAGGATTTAAAAATGTTTTGAAGTTTATTTTATTTGTTTTACATGAAAACTTATTTAAAAATGTTTTAATATTTCTTCCATAAGTTTTAATGTAAAAAGGTTTTCAAAATAATTTTAAATCTACTTTCTATGTTTTCTAATTATTTTCAAATAAAATGGTTTTTA
Organism: Viscum album; assembly: GCA_963277665.1. NCBI lineage: Eukaryota > Viridiplantae > Streptophyta > Magnoliopsida > Santalales > Viscaceae > Viscum > Viscum album. The sequence goes on along the minus strand of OY728163.1, from coordinate 72,039,374 downwards.
AAATGATCAATGTTTCAAAAAAGTATTTTTCCAAAAAGAAAGGATATTTTCATCAAGAAAAGTTTTAGAAAGATATTTCAAAATTATTTTCCATCTATGATGACATCTATTTATGTTACTAATTACTTTCTTTTAAATGATCCAAAGGATCCATTAATATTATTTCTCTGAATGGTTTATGCTTTGATGTCATGATATTTATGAAACTCGTTTCACTCTCATGAGTTATGTGCTATTGAAAGTAGCCTCTTTTCAGGGGTTATTCTTTGATGGATTGATTATGAAACCTATATATTTTATATATGTTATGATGTGATTAAATGTTAATGATAACCATTTCATTTCATGGGTTATGATTTAATGCTTATAAAACCCATCTATTTTCATGGGTCACGATATGATGAATGTTTTGTGGCACATGTATGTATGATTTTTTTATGTGATGGGTGTGACCTATATCTACAGATAATTCATTGGGTAATGATAAAATTTTTAAGATCTAAAAGGTTGAATAGGAGGGCATCCTAATCCCAAAAAAATATGGTACACAGGAGGACATCCCAATCTTGAAGCAAGACGGTACACACGAGGACATCCCAAGCCCGAAACATTAGGGTATACAAGGGGAAATCCCATGCCCAAAACAAAAGTGTACACCGTATGATATCCCAATCCTGAAATAAGAGGTTACATGGGAGGGAATCCCAAGACTAAAAAAGGTACACATGTTATTAACCCAAGCCTAACTTGTTACAAAGTCCTTCATAGGACACCATGACATGGGGTTTTTATAAGATTTTGTATTTTCCATAATTCCAAGTTTTATACCAATTTTATAATTTCATTGGTTATGTTTTTTATTTATTTATAATTCATGACATATGAACTACCAATATTTATTATGATCTCAATTATAAATGGTATGATCTTCAAATGTTATTCTCATGTTCCATACCCTTTGTTCATGTTATGCTTACACATTTCCTTTATTTACCCTCATTGAGCATATGAGATCACCCCTTTCTTATGTTTCATTTCCCTAGGTAACGATGAAATTTTTTTGGTAGAATTTATAATGTTGGATATATTTAAGGGAGATTTCGAATATCTTTCACTAGGATATAATATTTTTTTCTAAGTTTCCAAATACACTGAACTATTACTGTCCTCGGGAATATTTTTTTTAATGTATTGAATATTCATCTAAAATGATTTAATATCCATGTATGTTAATCTCGTGTCACTATACTCTATTCTTGTCTAGTATTGGGTGAATGATTTGGAAAACTATGTGGCCAAATAGTGTGGCCAATCGAGAATTTTGTATATTTGGATTTCACAGTTTTTCCACCACCCATTTTACCTAAAATTTAGCATCTCTCCCACCCCTATCTCTTATGAAACATGAATGATAGGTTCCTTGGGTTCTATTCATCCTCACTTTTTCCTTCATTATCCAATGCTTCTTTTTAATATTTTGAACTAAATTGGTCCATGTTAGGGTTCTATATTCTCTTCCATCTCTTTCCATCTAGATATCCCCCTTTCCCTTCATTGTGCATCACCCCAACCAAAACCCGTGTTGGGTTATGGTTATAAATGACTATGATTCCTTGTGGTGATGGTATAAAATAGGTTCTTTGGGTCTTTCTCCAACCATAATGGTGGGTTTCATAATCTATACTTGTCCTGGGAAGGTGATTCTCTTATTTTTACATTTACATGACATGCCACTTCTTCTTAAGAGATTCAAATTGGTTTTTAAATAATATATATACAAGATATTCTATATTGAAATGGATTTAGATGTTTTAAATGTGGTTTCCCTAGACATAAATTTTTCTTCATTTTTTTATTACCGTATCATGAATATGGTGACTTATGCATGATGTAAACTTAACATTACAGTGTAGATATTTACAAATCAACTATTTAAATTGTAATTTACAAGGATTAATTGTCTAATAAACAGGTCACAATAGATCCAAGGAAATAATGAGAAATAAGAGATACTATGAATTTAATATTCTATATATAATCTATTGTCTACATATATTATACGGACTGAATGGAGTTGATTTCTGACTATCAGGTGATTGGGGATCATGAGCTTTGAGACATATTCTTATAAAGGTCACACTTGCTAATATCTAGAAGGTGAGATCATGAGGACATACCCTCTAATGGTAACACCACATTTTTTTGGTTCCATTGGATGTTTCTATCTTTGAGATTGTGTATTTTCCTCCTAACATGACAACATTATAAATGTGTTTCATTTGATCACATATTTTGATGCAAGTAAAAACCCTGAAAATTATGTCATGGTGAGGTAGCTTGAGTTGGGCGTTTCTTTGGTGGTATGACATTAGCTGAATAATCAAGATATAATTTTTCACTTCTAAGTATAGGAAGTAATATATTGATCTTGGTTGATAAGGATTATAGTACCTTCATAAATCCTTGGAAATGTTAGTCAAAGGTATGACCATAAAATTAGATTGATAAATAATAAAATAACAATAGACGATGACAGAAGTGTGCATCCTACTTTATGAGATAACATGATATAAAGAGACTATATTAGAATGTGTGTGTTCATAGGTTGGTTGTAATTGCAGTGACCTGACTTTTGACCAAGGTATGGATCATTGGATTTTAATATTTAATTTTTCCATTAATCATGGTAAGGGTATGTTATGACATAGGAAAGGATTGATTAGTGTATGAGGTATGTTTTGAGCCTAGAGGTTTGGAAAATGGGGTGTAGGTTGGGCTGCATGATTAGTGTAAACCATGTGACCCAGGAAACATGGTTTGTGTAAAACTGTGTGGCTACGGACAGGGGAATATGCAAGTCCGCAAGGTTTCTCTGAAACCTTGAAGACCAGAAACATGGTTGTGTGGCCTACTTCAGATGGTGTACATATCTATACAGTATGTTTTGGGAATGGATTGGAAAACCATGTGTATTACCCATGTGATCCAAGTTTTGGGGCTAAATTACCATTTTCCACCACTTAACCATAAGTTCTAATTTCTCTTTTTCCTCACTACTAGAGGAAAGAACCTACTCCTCTCTTATTCTTTGAGATCAAGAACTCCTCTAAGATTGGATTTGAGATAGAGGTTCTATCTTTTGTCCGTTATTTGATCTATCGATGGCATTGGATCCCTAGCGGTAAGGCTTCCTAGTCTTTCTACCCATGTCTATGTTCTTCTTGCCATATGTTACACTATTTAGTTTTAGGATCATTCACCTTATTTTTAGGTAATTGCACTGAATCTAAGATCTCTTCCAACCGGCTTACAATATTATGTCGGTATCAATAGAGGATTTTTCTATAACCCTAAGTTAGGTGTTCACATAGTTTTTCATTCTATTTTTGGTTGTTTCATATTCATTCTTGTTATTCCATTAGTTGGCCTTTGTTGAGCTCTTTTTTTGTTGGTTCCATTATGTACAAATGACCCTAGTGTCATGATACTGATAAATTTGCTCTTTTTTAGGGGTTTAGATATCAGTTGAACTCCATGTGGTCACCCATAGGTGCTTCACTTTGAAAATGGCCCTTTTGGATGAATGCGTCAAAATGGTTGGAACCTAATTTAGCTATTATCTTGGTTTTTAATTGAAATTGTCATTTTACCTTATGTAATTAGTTTATAACAAGATTCCTCAATGGTTCTTAGCCCCTTTTTATTACAATTTTCTAAATGGGAATGTGATTATGTTACCCTGACACTTTGGCCTTGACAACATGGCTCGAAATGATTTATCCATATTTGAAAATTTTGATGGTTAGCCTTGTGGGTTGGCTAGGATGAGATGACGAAGACCCTTAAAATTAAATGGATTAAATGGAATGGTTTCAAGGGATGGAATGGTCATTCCCTTATTATGGTTATTTATAAAGGCATTAAATTATAAGTCTTGTTTGTTTAAAATGAAATAATATAAGATGGTTTTCCTTATGCTATATGATGTGAATTGTTATTCCACTGAAATTCTTATGAGTTATGGTATATATGTATGGATCAGAGGAATTCTCACCCCATGCAAGTTATAATCTCTACATGGGTGGGAGGCATTCTTTCCCTATTTTTATTATATATGCAAGGACAGGAGACATGCTTACCTCATGCTAGTTACAATATCAATATATGTATGAATGGGATGCATTCTTACCCCGTTAAAATTATAATATTTACATGGGTGGTGGAATTATTACTCCACACCATCTATAGTATATATTTATGGATGAGAGGCTTGATTTCTTTGTTCCAGTTATAACCTATGTATATATTCATAGAGACTTGTTCTGACAAACAATCATTGAGTCGATGTAGGTAGTCTCACTAAGTGTCCTTTAGGAACCTGAGAAGCGTGTTATTTATTTAATTTTCATTTATTTACATACTTGTTCTTATTTCACACTTTTTACTTAAGATTTCCTACTCAGATTAAACATAGTCATTATTGTTCGTGACCTACTGATATGTTTATCTCAGACCCTACTCAGGAGACCTTTTTCACCCAAGAATACTATTTGTTCTGTAGGTATGTAAAGAGGAAAACACCACTCTTTAGGTCATTGGTTCTTACCTCTTAGTTGGAGATTAGGATTATATGATCAGTCTTAGGCTTAAGATTCTATAGAGTAGCTTTTAGATTTTTATATCTTTTGTATTTTTTGTTTATAATGTATTTGGTCATCTTTATATTTCCTTCTGTAGTATAATTTCATGCATACATGTTTTTAATAGATAATTCTTATGATGATTTTCTATTTTATTTAGTTATCCATACTTCTACTATATCTATTTATAATTCAACTATTTATTTTCTCCTCTTTTTTGGTTTTTCTTCTAAATTTTTTGATATTATACTACATTAGTTGTGTACTCCGACATAAGGGTATAGTCTCCCCACTATTTTACCATTACATCCCCACTACTAGTCAGTAGCCCCTGGCTTATAGGGAGATGCACTCAGGTTATATGGATAACCAAGATTGGGGCACGAATTTTTTGGAAGGCAATTATGGGATGTTACAAAGTGGTATTGTAGGTGTTATACATTATTTCTTTACGAATTAGTGAAAATTGATTAGAGATTCGTAATTCATGTAACTTGGTCATAAGTTGTGCTTGGACGTCCTGAAATCATGAACGGGGTAAGGTCCATGTTTTTGAAATTTTTTCATTATGTTTTTTATTACTATTACTGATATCATTTCCCCATTGGTTGTTTCACTTTTTTTGGGTCATTATTGAAATTTATGATATTCAAATTTTGATTTCATTAATTAACCCAATGAAATAAGGGTTCTATGTCAAAACATGCATCACGATACGCACAATATGGATTGGAAATGCATCTTTCAATGTCATATTTTACTTTTAGAAATAATTTCATGTTTCATAATTTTTGTGCCTTGATACATATATACAATTGTGCTGAAACTTCTTGTAGGATCTTGATGATTCTATTTTGTGAGTTTAGTGGGTTCCGCTCTCGGACTCGTAAGGTGTATTGGCCCTTATGGATCAAAAAATGGAATTCCTAATATCTCAACCATTTTGTAAATGACATAACCACATGGATAAGCATAATTTAATTGAGAATGACATCCAAGTGTGTGTCATCTTTTGGTTCATAAGGTGTATGGGTCCTTATGGGCTGAAAAATAACATATCTTTTTATAAAGACAATTTTAATGTTTTAAATGTTTTAATGAATGCACATTTAAGTGGAAAATGACTTTAAAACTGAGAAAAACCATCTCACACATGCATAACCTAGAGTCTTTATTCAAAACCAAGTGTACTAGTGGGTAGTGGGTGTTTCTCCATTTCTACGGCCTATTATTGTTTGTTTCGGCATTTGGATCATGAAGATGGAAGAGAGAGGTGTGTCAATTTTATATGAAGGATTAATACCTATCCCTGTTTTTATGTGAAAACATATGAATTTCTTGAACCTTTTCTGAGATGTACATTTGGCATTGTATCATTAAGCCTCCATAACGTCCTCATGTTGTGAACCTTGAAGGTAGTGATGATCATGTTCAAGAGATGGTGCGCCTTAAGCTATCGGTTGTTATTCTCATTGAGCCACTAGTGGCTCCTCCTCCTATACATGATTTGGGTGATGATACCTAGTTTTGGGAGGGATTATTTCATATGATGTAGAATTTTCAAGGTGGAGTATGACATGCACCTTGAATGGATGAATGGACTCGCGAGTATAAGCAGCACCATCCTTCTACTTCATCAAGGGATGGCGGGCCACTTTCCCTGGAATCTTATCTAGAAGTGATCCTTTATATATTCAAGCACCTAGAGAGGCCTCTAGAGTAGAGTGTAAATATATATATATGCTTATATGCTACACAACTCATTCTAGATGTGGTGGGATGTCATCACCTAGGAAGGCCAGCATTGGGATATGGTCTTGGATGAATTTCAGATTGTCTTCTTTGACTACTTATTCCCCTAGACAATAAGGGATGATAGATCTAGAGAGTTTATGAATCTACAATGGGGGAACATTTTAGTTATCTACAAGTAATTGTTTTCACTAAAGAGTATCATTTCACTCCATCTCTAGCTGTCGATGATCTAATGGATGCTATGCGATTTGAGGATGGGTTGTGTTACGCCATCCGATCACAAGTCAATGTGTTTAGGCTGATAGAAATTTATAAGATCATCAACCAGGACCTAGTTACAGAATAGAATTTGAGAGAGTTAGACGGTGTGAGCCAAGGTGGTTTGGAACCTAAGGCTTCCAATGGATCTTCTCCTGTGTAGAAACAACTCTTTTAAGATCCTTTTTGGGGTAGTAGTGGACAAGATCCATCCATGAGTAGTTCTCATATATTTCATCAGTGTGGAGAAATAGGGCACATAAAGAGGTAGAGTCCATGAAATCTAGTGGAGTTCAGTCATTGGGGTAGGATGGGCCATCTCTACCATTTCTGCAAGAATTTCCCTCCAGTGAATTGTGATCAGGGATTTGCACCTACTCCTTAGACAGAAGATGGGTCAGTGGGATCATGACAGTCAGGAAACTAGAATACCACTAGTCGATCAAGCCAAGGTAGTGTTCAAGGTATAGGAAAATAGACATTTGATTCTTAGCACCACAAGAGTGGGCATGCTTAGGGAAGTCATGCAGTGACTCAGGGCTACAATAGAGGCCAGTTACATGCAGTCCAGCCAATGCCGCAGGAGAAAATCACAAAACCATCTACTGTGTAATGTACTGTTATTGTAGCCTCCACTATAGCATCTAAATTTTTTGATATTGGAATGTCTCAATAATTAATATCTGATGAATTCACTGAGATTATTGGCATAGATTTTGAGTTTTATCAGAGATTCATAACACTAGATACACCCATATGTAACTCCTTAGTGGGTGTTCACCGGTGTTAGAATTTCCCCCTTGAGATAGGCTGTTGAAATTTATAATAGAACCAATATGTTCTGGACATGATGGGTTTCAATGTAATCATTAGGATTGATTACATAGTTCCCTAAAAATACCATATTTATTTCCATAGTTGGAGGTTGACATTTACATCACTAGAAGGTGTTATGCACAAGTACAAGGTAGAATGGTAACTCAATGTGACATCAGCAAGACACGAGCAGTTGAGGCTGGGTAGTGTTATGACACAGGTTTCTAGTCTACACCTTGATGATTAGGAATTACAACCTATTTTATTTCATACTATAGTTGAGCATTTCAGATATGTTTTTTCTAATGAATTCTCTATTTTACCTCCATTGTGATAGGTAGAGTTTACTATTGAGCTTGTTCCAAGAGCAGCACTTGTGACCATTTTTCCTTATAAGATAGAACCTTAATAGATTCTGGAGCTCAAGACTCGGTTGGAGGATCTAGATACAAAAGTATATATGCCCAATTAATTCTTCTTAGGGTTCATCTGTCCTCTTTTCCATGAACTTGGACACTACCCTTAGGATTTACATGGATTATCATGGGTTGAAATATCTAAAATTCAAGAATAGGTATCTATTTCCAAGAATAGAAGTTCTCTTTCATTAGTTCCATTGAGTTAAAGTGTTTTAAAAAAATATCTGATGTCAAGCTATCATTAGGTGCTTGTCAGGACTTTAGAAATACCTCGCATAGATTTCAAGAGCATGTATGATCTCTATGAGTACCTAGATATGTCGTTCAGACTTGCGAATGAAACTTCTTTATTTATAGAACTTATGAATCGTGTTTTATATACATATATGGATTCATTTTAGGTAGTCTTTGTGTATGATATCTTAATGTATTTTCACTCTAGACAAGGCCATGAAACCCATCTTAAGATCGTGGTGAATACGCTGAGAGAGCATCAACTCTATGATAAGCTTAGTAAATTCCACTTTAAGATTGAAAATGTACACTACCTAGTCTATATAATCTTAGAGTTATGAGTTTCTATTGACCTTGAAAAAGTGAGAGTTTTAGTTTCGTTAGAGCATCCCAAGAATATCATTGATATTCGTAGTTTCTTGGGGCATTCTAGAAATTATAGTTGCTTCAATCAGTATTTATCATGCCTTACAGTTCCACATATAGGCTTGGAGAAGAAGGGTGATGATTTGAATGGTATGAATCTTGTAATGTAGATTTTCAATAGTTGAATGGAATATTGAATTTAGTGTCGATACTAATATTTATGAATCCATGGAGGTCTTATACAGTCTACTATGACACATCAGGTATCGGGCTTGGAGCTATTCAGATGTAAGATAAGAAATTTGTTTCATATATTTCTCATTAGTTGAGGCCTCATGAGAAGAACTACCCAATGAAAAAAACATGATATCACTTCCATTTCACATGACTTAAGTTATTAGAGACAATATTTTTTGGGATAGTGTTTTGTAGTGTTCATAGAGCACAAAAACTTCAAATACATCTTCACACATTGAGATCTGAATCTCAAGCATCATAGGTGGGTTGAGTACTTACAATATTTTGATTTTGATCTTTCATTAACTCCAGAAAAAGGGATTTCAATAGAAGACGATTTGATCTTGAAGACTCGAACTCAGGTGGTTCATGAATCCAGTGATGAATGGATGTTGATGGACTTATTCTCATATATGTGAATTGAGTCTCAAGAGGACCATGGTCAGACTATTCTCTGAGCCTTAGTGGTTACTTATACTCTTCAAGAATGAATAAGGGTGAGATATCTATCAAATCATGAAGGCCTTTTCCAACAAGAATGTTTTTCAGATGAAGACAAATCTTCTATTTAGACGATATGTGATGATGAAACTTTGTTATTCTATAGGTGTGTATGGTTCCCAGCTGATATAAGGGAGGATATGATTAATTATTTCCATGCCTCATCATGGTAAGTTCATCCTAGTGTCACCAAAATGTATCGATATCTACAACATCAAAACTTGTGGCCTATTACGATTTGTGATATAGCTGGATTCATTACGCGATGATCCACCTGTCAGTAGGTGATAGCCAAACATCAGTATTCAACAGGGATTTTTATCAATTTTCACTTTCTAAGAAGAAATGGGATGATGTTTCAATGGAATTCTAGAGTGGTTTTCCCATATCACCTCATGTCAATGATGTAGTGTTAGTTGTCTTTGATCACTTTATGAAGGTCACACACTTCTTACCTATGTGATAGAACTTATTGGTAAATGAGTTGGGAAGGATTTACATAAAAAAGTTGGTAAATATTCAAGGACGACCTCATTATATCATTTTCCATAGAGTCTTTAATTTCACATCATGATTAGGGAAAGGGTTACAAAAGGCCCTTGGTATGTAGGTATTTTCAAGCACAACCTATCACCCAAAAACTAATGTCTAGATAAAGAGTACAATTCAAGTGCTGGAGGATATGTTCCGTGCATTCATTATTGACATTGGGGGTTCATGGGATAAATAAATTCCCCTCGTCGGGTTTTCTTTTAAGAAAAACTTACAGGATACCATCGAGATGGCTCCTTATGACGTCTTGTATGGTAGGCCTTTTCACTCAACTCTATGCTAGCTAGAGGTAGGGGAAGCAGTAGTTCCTGGGCCTTGTCTCGTTCAAGAGACTATAGAATAGTTCTATTTGTTCAGGAAGCACATGTTGAAATCACAGTCTAGACAGCAATAATAAGCCAATAGGCATTAGAAACCTCTTGATTTCAAGGTTGGAGACTGGTTTTTCTTGAATGTCTCACCCAGGTTGTGGCATAGACTTATTTGGAAGTAGGGTAAGCTATCACCAAGATTCATTGGACCCTTCAAGGTTGTGAAGAGGATCTGACTAGTAGAATACCAGTTATCACTACTTCATAATTATTGGTCTATTCATGATATATTTTATGTAACTCAACTTTGCCGATATTATCTATACCCATCTCATGTATTTAATCCAAATGAAGTTGAACTATTTATGGATTCTTTTTTCAAGTGGTATCTAGTGCATATTTTCCCCCAGAGCACAAATACACACTGAGGTAGGTTCATTCCTCTTGTGCGGTTTCTATGGAAGCACAAGTGGATATGGGACCAGACATGGAGTGGGAAACTGATATTTGATCTATGTGGACAAAACTCTATGATGATAGTACCTCTATTCCCTTAGAGGGAAAACTCAAGGATGATTTGCTATAAGAAGGCGAGGTTGTAATGATACAACTTTTGGCCAAGGTATGAATCGTTAGATATTCAATTTTACTCTTTCCATTAATAATGTTAAATGTAATTTAATGCCTAGGGAACAAATGGGGAGTATCTAGAGATGGTTCGGCTCTTGGATGTTCCGAAAATGGGCCACAGTCTAGGTCTCACGGTTAGTGTAAACCATAAGACCCAAGCCGCACAGTTTGTGTAAACCATACGACAGTAGATAGGGCCATATGTAAGTCTTCACGTTTTTTCTACAACTGTGAATACTAGGTGCACAACCATGTGACTTAATGTAGATGGTGGATAGATCCACACAGCATGGTTTGCACACATTACGGAATACTATGCACATAAACTATGTGGGCCCAACTTTAGGAAAAAATTACCATTTTTCCAACATAACCTTAAATTTTGGTGTCTTTTTTTCCTCACCTCCAGTGAATATTACCTCATCATGTACTCTTCTTTGGTCTCAAGAACTTCTCCATGCTATTATTTTAGCTAGAGGCTCTATTATATGTATGATCATTGATTTGTCGGTGGTGTTGGATCCCCATCAGTAAGCCTCCCTAGTCTATCAAATCTTTTCTCTGTTATTATTTACATCTACTACATTATTTATAATTTGGATCATTCTCTATTTTTTAGGGAATTGGAAGAAAACTCATATCTCTTCCAACTTGCTTCAAATATGAGGTCAATATCAAGTGAGGTTTCATCTAAAGCCCTATGGAATGTGGTCACATAGTTTTCCATTTGATTTTTGGCTATTATTTATTTATTCTTATTGTTCCATAAGTCGAACTTTGTTTAGATCCTCTATTGTTTTGATTCCATCATGTCCAAATGACACTAGTTACATGATGTTTATGAATTTGATCTTTTTTAGGGGTTTGGATATCACTATAACTCCACGTGGACACCCATAGTTGTGCCACTTTGAAAATAGACATTTTTTTCTAAATGGGCCAAAATACATGGAACCCAATTTAGCTTCCAACTTATTTTTAATTGAAATATATATTTTACCTAGTGTAATTTATGTATACTAGAGTTCCTAAATAGTGAATATCCACTTTTAAATTGGAATCATTCAAGTGGGAATTTTAGTATTTTACCTTAATAATTTTTCCATGACACCTTGGCTTGAAATGAAGTTTCTGTGTTAAAGAAACAAGATGGATAGCATTGTGGGTTGGATAGGATGTGATGTCTAAGACCCTTAAAATGAAATGGATTAAATTGAATGGTTTCAAGGGTTTGAATAGACTTTCCCTTGTTACATTTATTTATAAAGGCATCAAATGGTGTGGATTGTTTATTTAAAATGAAATAATATTAGATGGTTTGAATCTTGTTATATAATGTGAATGGTTATTCCATTAGAATTTTTATGACCTATGGTATATATGTATGTATGGGAGGAATGATTTACCCATACCTATTATAATCTCTACATGGGTGGGATGCATTCTTACCCCACAAGAGTTTTGGTATATATTCATGGATGAGATGCATGCTTACCTCATTCTAGTTAAAATCTCTATATATGTATGGATGAGAGGCATACTTACCCCATGGTAGTTATAATAACTATATTTGTGGGATGAATTCCTACACAATACAAGCTATTGTGCATAATTAGGAATGAGAGGCATTATTACCTCATGCCAATGATTACCTATGTATATAGATAGATATTCATAGTGACTTGTTCACACATACTAGCTTTGAGCTAAAGTAGTTACTCTCATTCGGTATCCTTTAGGAAACTGTGTGGGAGATAATTTATTTAATTTCCATTACTTTACATACTTATCCTTATTTCACACTTTTTACTTATGAGCGTCTACTCGGATTACACATATATACCATTGGTGGTGGCCTACTGAGATGTTTATCTCAAACCCTACTCAGGATGTCTTTGGCACCTAATAAGACTATTTGTCAATAGTTATGGATAGAGAAAGACACCACTCTTTAGGTTGTTGATTATTACTACTTAGTTGGATCTTAGGAACTGAGGATTGTTCTTAGGCTTGATATGATATGGATCAGATTTTGTATTTCATTTTCTCTTTTACTATTTCTTTATCATGAATGTGTCCATCATCCTATATTATTTTATACTAGCATACCATGTAGACATGTTTGTATCAGATATTGACTAAGAAGACTTTTCAATGTAATTATGTTGTCCAGTATTCTGTTGTATCTATTTATTCTTCTATTGTTTATTGTGTCTTTCTGTTTGGTTATGTTTTTTCTATTGTTTGATATTATGTTGCATCTGATGTGTACTCTCATGTGGGGGTACAATATCCTTGTTTTTTAGCATCACACCCCTGCTTCTAGTCAATAGACCCTAGCTAATGGGGAGTTTCTCTAGGGGTCATGTTTCCAACCAGGCTCGGGGCATGGGTTAAGTGGAAGCCGGTTTTGGGACGTTATAGATATTACTATGACTATTTATCATCTCTTTAGTTGCCTTCATGGGTTCCTAGAATGCACTCTTGGTCTATGAATAATATTCAATACTATCGAAATAAGGTCCACGAGGGTCAAACATAATATCATATTCATGAATCTTTCATATTCTAGTGAATAGGTATATAAGACATGGTGGCCCCCACCAGGGTTTTTGAGGGTATCAATGTGTTAATAATCATCAAAGAATAAATAAATTCATTATTATTCAAGTATAGACTAATTTGTTTGAATTTATTTACTAAAATAATTTATGAGGTATTTAGTGAATATAATAAAATATTATATGAATGAATATTATTTTAATATACAAAGCTCATTTAATTTTAGTTGGAATTATTACTCGAGTTAATGAATATGGTTTATCACATAATATATTTAATATATATTACTATAATTTTATAAAATAAAAATAATATTTATGATGCAGTTTATTCATCATAACTATTATTTATTTCTCATTCAGTGGAAATTTTATTTTCATGGGTCTGGGAAACCATTTTGAGAATTTGCGCATCCAACTATACAAGTAGGATAGGGACTCAATTACATGGAACTATTCATTAATTCATAATGAGATCCTCTCTATCCTCCCACTTTATAGAGAGAAAAATTATATCTCTAAGACACAAATATAAGAACGCCTTTGATGGATTGAAGGCATGATATCATAGTGATTGTATCAACATAGAATGATTCATCATAGCATCACACTTTCTTCCATAATTTGGAAACTGGTAAGCACATGGATTCTTGGAAAATGATTGGATGATCAAGAAGGGTTTGGATTTAGATTTATTGTGTAATGATTTCCGATGATAAGCTACATTTTAGTGCACTTTGTTTCAAATAAGTTATTTTTTTAGTTTAGTTTTCCATAATATTCCTAATGTATTTAAGATCCTTAGACTGTATCGGGGATACTATCCTAGGAAACGACACGTTTTTCACTCTAGTGATGAAAATTTTAAAATCTATGGCCCAAAAACATCCTCTACAATCCCTTATACCAATTATTTGTATCAAAGTGATATTTTGGATTTTATGATCCCTGAAAAATTAAATTGACTTAAATTAATTAGAAGGAATTAATTCAGTCACAACAAATAAACCATGCATAGATTTGATTTCGAACGACAATGTTGTGGCTATAAAAAGTTTTTAATATTTATAGAATGCTATTTGCAGTTTGATTTCTAGTATTACCGTAGTAAACATATTATGTGTGTGTGTGTGTTTTAAAAGAACATGTATATCGTATGGTGAATTTTTTTGTTTCCCATTTTCTTAGCTTATTCCGACCTGATTTGATTCGAATGACAAGGTTTATTTGTCCATCAAATTTGAAAAAAAAACTTCGGGAGGGGAGGCATGAACCCCTTGTTCGAAAAAGAATAAAAAAAAGGAAAGCATCATTTAGAATTTTTCCATATGAAACCTCTGGATCCATCACAATCCATCACCCCCCCCCCCCATTATCCTCCCACATCTAGCAATCAACTACATCCGTACCACCTATACCATGTTAAGACCATGCATCCACCTCTCACCTTGGCCTATATGAGATCACCAGACAGTGCATCACCTGAGACCACCCTTCTTCTCCCACACATTTGTTGCTTCCAGGTGCTCGTTAGCTGCTCCTCTCCTACCTCTATGTTTCACCAGAAAATACCCCCATTCCACCTCACCTAACTCATACATTACATCTAGTATCCCTCCTCAATTGCCTTTATGAGTTCATTAGGTTGTTGTAGATACCACCATGTTAACAGTAATCAGGCCTCACCATCCACAACCTTTCACTCCAGATATGTATCTGGAGACCACCAACTACACCAGATCTTGTCCTAGGCATGCATCATGTTTTGTGCTACCTTTTCTGACTGGATAAATCCCATCCATCGCACCACTTATTTCCTCCTTCCAATATTAGGAAGTTTGGTTGAACCCCATGTATACTAGGAAGATTAGTAAGAAATAGAGGTACCCATTCTTGTTTGGTCAAGAATCATTCCTCCCCAAGTATCGATGGACATAAACATCCCTATATAGGGTCATGGTGGGTCAAACTGACTCAGAACAGGATTAGATGAGCTCCCCTATCCCAGAGCATCCCTATACAAAATCATTAGGGCTCGAAATGGGCCTGCATGGGGTCGCCCTAGTTGTAGAATAATAATTATTTATCAAGTAAAAATAAAATTTTACATAAAGGATATACCAAATATGGTATTTAAACTCGTGGTTATAAAAACCATGGTATAAATGATGTATATAATTTTTTATTTTAGAAAAAATAATTCTTTTGAAATAAAGGTACACCACAAAGCTTGAAGAATTAGTTCAGATATAAAGAATGAATGATTCCAAGGTGAGGATAGTGGTTGATATACTTCATTATATTCCATTAAAGAACATTGAAGTCATTTATTTTATATGAGTTTTAAGAGGATATATGATTATTTGGGCTAGTGTGTCAAATAATTATTTGTCCAATCATTCATTGATCAATATAATGTAGCATGGAGAAATTATTAAATGCAAATTACCTTATCCAAATAAAATCTAAGATGCAAATTAAGAGGATTGATTTTGATTATTACATGTTAAAATTGAATAATATAATGTAATGTAGACTAATTCCTAAATTTAAATTTTCTTATACACATCTGGGAAATGATATTAGTAAAACGATTATCAATGCTAAGATTAATAATCATTGCAGAAACATCTATTATGTTTTGAGAGATGCTATGAAAATTACATTGGTATCCCACTAAAATATTCAAACTATCATGAAAATGGATATTATATGAGTTACTATATGATTAAAATACATTATTTCGTTAGAACATGTGAAAATGTTTTTAATGATATAAACAAAATTATATCATAAACAACACAATATAAAGTAATTATCCTAAAAGTTTCATTAGTTATTACAGAATAACCTAAGATATAAAATCTATATTTAAGTGATAAAATATTTTTATAAAAAATATTATAAATATATACTAGATATAGTGGGAGAAATATTTACATAGGTTTAGTAAATTCCATGGATTCACATGTAGTTTCCATAGGAACAGGTTCCACAAGTGCATGTGGATAAAGATTTCTCCAACAACACATGATGTATAGGAAGGTTAAAACTATAGTGATGATTTTGTATTCACCATGTTATGTTATATTTTATTCATTATAAAAAATATTTCTTATAATAAGTAAGTATAGTAAAATTAATTTAAATTTATAAGATAAATTAAAATTCAATAACAGATTACACGTATTAAAGTATAAGTGGCTTATTATTTGGAATATTGTGGTGTGTATTCAAGTGAGATAGTACATGAATGGTAGAAGAGTGCTACTAATAAGACTCAATTGGTTATACTAAATCATTATGCTTAACTCATTATAATTATACTTGTTATAACTAATTAGTTCAATAATTGTATTGATCATTGGATGTCAAGACCACCAATCATGGAAGGGTTCTATACAATGAAAACAGAATGGGATAGTGACTACATAGAATGCTAAAAAATGGTTTATGATGCTGAAATAAAATTTTGGAGTAAAATAAGAAACCATATCATAGAATATTCATTTTTTAAGGAATATATGCCATGTTTCTGGGGTAAATAAACTTTTTTCATAGGACCAAAATGAATTCAACCCAGTAAATCAAACCCACTATCTCCCATTTAACACTATTATAATATTTATCCTCCTATTATGATCTTAGAAAACCCAACCAATGTCTCAAATTCATCAATATAATACATTCCCTTAACTCATCCTCAAATATTGGTACTCCTCCACATAGAAGCATTATTTACCGCTTCCTAGAAAATCACTAGGACAACTTAATCCCTACCATATCAATCCACCCCATTATATATTTACCCATAATACTCATGGATATCCAAAAATCCCACAATAACCAGGTAATATTTCCCTAAAAAATTAAGTAATACACTATCATCATTCTCATCACAAACCCACCATTGATAATCTCAATGATTCACCCCACACCTACTTCTAGTGTAGTTTCACTGATACACTACCATATAAAGGAATTACTCCAACAACACTTGATGTTTCAAGAGTAACTCCATACCAATAATTTTATTTTTAATGCTATAATAATCACATTATGGTCATCGTCAAATAAACCATCCATTCCTATAAGACTATCATCCATATACAATCCCATATTACTTTAAACCCTTACCACTAAGACCCATTTTCTTTCTAAAATATGATTTCCTTGGAATGATATATAACCCATCTCATTAAGATCACCATTACCCAGATGTATTTTATTGACTTGATCCATAACCATAGGATCTTAATCAATTTAAATCACAGCATTGGTTTCCAACCTAAAACCATGAACCAGTGCTCTCCATCATACTATATCCTTGAAGATGGTCACTTATCTGAAAATAATTCATATCATAATCCAAATGATCATTCCCACACCATTAGATTATTTCTATAATATCCAAGAATATATCTATAACACTATGGTATAGTTTACTCTACAATAACTGATCTGGTTTACTATGTGACCTTGGGAACTCCTCCCTAAATGCCAAAGTTTACTAACTAATAGTGTGATTCATAGGTTTTTCTATGGGGATACTATACACCTGTATCAATGTGAAGAGAACAATGGTAAATAATCAATTATCATCCATAATAAACAATCAAATAATGTTGAAGGAATAAACATAACCTTTCTATATCGAATGTAAATTTTTTCATGAAAACAATCATCCCACCTAATACCGAATAAGTAAATCACCTATGAAAACATAAAAAATAGGATCAAATATATTAATCTGTAATACCACCCCTAAGCCTCATATCATCCATCTCCTAACATTGTCCAAGCTATCATGTTGAACAGTCTAATATTGTGACTTTACCCTTCTGAACCTGTGATAAATAAGTTTTAGATGGGTACCTACGTTCCATGTACACCTATGTATGGTTTTTGTACAACTCAATTGGGAACTACTAACATAGTCCCTAACATAAGCAAAAAATAAAATGTATGCACCAATGACATTCTCATCAAAATAAATGAAACACCGAAGAACAATAATATAAATCTTCATTGATTCTATGTTTTGTATGTGACATCTAGGAATGAACATACTTGTTTCATAGAATGTTGAATGTCTATAAACATCATACCATCATCTGGATCCTAGTAGAGTACAAGATCTATGTCAAGAAATAGAATTACACACTTCTAGAACCTGGGAGAATAACCGCTCCCCTCTTGGAAAAAAGTTTCAAATCATCCAACACCTTGGTGTATACTCTCCCAGTCTAGAAACACATACAAATCATTTGAAACATATGATCAGACACTTTCTTTCAAGAAAAACATATAGATCATCTGAAACCCATGATAAGATTCTCTCTTCTAGGAAACACATACAAATCATCCATAACCTAGGGGCAGACATTCCCTACGTGGAAACACATAGACATCATCAGAATCATTGGAAAAGACTCTCCATAATGGGTAACATGTATCAGATCATCCATAACACTAGGGAAGACTATCCCTATTTAGAAACACATAGGAAAACATGTAAAACCCATGGTAATTCCCACTCCTTGCCCAAAACATCAGGACCATCATACATCATCCTCACATTGGTTGGATTCTCACTGAACCTGTTACACATCACCTATTATGGCCTCTTAGGTGAAAAACCCACCATAATCACTATCCAACCTAGGCTATTTACATTGACTCTTGGGTTCTAAGGTGACACTTGATGTCCACAATAACATCTCCCCACACGATAACACTCTAGGGTCAACGTCACATAGTGGAACCCACTAGGGCCCCCTAAGGTTACACTATAGTCCATAAACCCAACAAGGGGTCATCAATCTCATTCTCATCTCTTAAACCTAGTCCCATTACTCAGAGAAAACCACATTTATCATCACCACTATAATTATAACATGAATAAATTGGCGTTATTATCCCTGATATACAATCATCATCATAGAGAGATTTTTTGAAGCCCATATCCTTTCCTTGGTCTTCCTATGCTAGTTATCTCACACCTACGCAACACTTATCCTACTTAGGATATACCTGCATAAGTGATCACCTATTTGAGAGGAATGAAAACTCTCCCCACTCTATAATTAGATAACTTTATGGTCATATGGTAACTTAATATTCCATCATTGTATACTCAGGATAATCATTCATATTCTATCACACATACCTTCTCATGGGAACAAAGGAACCCTTTCCCCGGGATGTTATATTTCATCCATTTTTTCTCGTACATGGTCTATTTATCTTAATGATCACATGTACTATGTTAATCCATCATCCATCCGTGTCCAAGGAACCCAATTAGTGTGAAAGGGTTAATTGGGGCTCTTATAACTTGTGCTAAACCATTAAAATTTTACAATAATGAAATAATTTATTTAACTAAATGTCTTATCACATATAGTGGTAAAACCACATATCACATTCCGCATAAATAACAAGCATAAACCAAGGTAATTATTCAAGGGGTCCACCTAAATAATACAGAGTCACTTACCCGATAAGAGAACATATCCACCATTGACTGAGCTCTTCCAAGCCTCATTCACGCTTGTGTGAATATATGGGCCATTATATCAAGACACAAATCCTAAAATAATTATTTATAACAATTAAAATTAATTTGAAAATTTATTTCAAATATTAATAATTTAAAAAAACTCATAATAAAAGATCTTTTAGTTGAAACAGTGACCAACCTTCGGATGGTATGTGGTGTACTCATGACACTCTCCTAGGAAACAACCCTATAAACTAAAACTAATCCACCATTATATTAGACTCAATTGCGTTAAACCCCCTAGGAAACTTCATATAAGGACATACCACTCATGAAACTGTGTGGAACAATTTTTGTTCTTCATTACATGACACCCATCATCCATAACATGCAAAATCCCCATCATATTTAGATGATTCCACTATAACTCGCCTTATAAAACTATAGAATCATACAAGATTCCACCCCTCTCAAGGAGAAATCGAAGGAGAGGAAGAAGAGGGGATCCCCTTGGATTGATTTCATATGAGGTAAGGATAGGAGTGGTGTGGGATTAAACATATGGGGGAGAAAATTGTAAATTTTTCATTTTTTAAGAAAATACATGCAATCAAATGGCTAATTCAAGATTTTAGAAACCATACTCCAACCATGTGACTTGTATTTCTTTAAAAAACACCTACAATTATGGTTTGGTTGAATAGTTTTCTGAACCTAGAACCATCTATGAGAAAAAATCTAAAATATTTCAGCACTAAGAATAGTTTTTCTTTCATGGTTCTATATAACCATGTGCATCTCATGCACCTCAACTCTAAGGAAAAATCCATTTTCGTGGTTTCCCCTAGTAACCCACATGATTATCCCTAACTGTGTTGTGACTATGAAGTGGTTTAAAACCCCTTACGTATATCTTATACTTCAACCAAAACTTTCAATTCTTTTTATGAGAACCTAATACCTCTATGGGGGCATGAAAAATATCAAAAAACAACTTCTTGAGATATTATAAATCTACAAATTATGATAAATATCCTGATTCTCATAACATCACCTTCCCTGGGAGAAAAAAATTCTACTTCACAATGAAATTGGCAAGCTGTAAATATTTTAATATTTACAACATCACCTCAATAGGACTTATTATCCCTTATGATCCTTACAAATCCTGCAAGCATTGTTCCTAACCCACCATGAACTTCAATTCATCACTAACCAACCATGTTCTATGTATAAATGTTTAATGAGTTACTATTGCACTCCCCTAACCACAAGGTTCATTATTTATCAAATGATGAGATACCACTCATCACTATCCAAGATAATATGATGGTAATCATCCAAAATCATCTATCTTGAGGCACTATAGTGACACAAACTAGTTCATTACTATGATTATGGTTCTCCCAAACATAATACAAGGCACAAAATGTCTATTTTTGTGCCATGGTGATTTACACCATCAAAATATCTTAATAAAACTAATTAACAATTGTTCATCGACACATACAATGTGGTTCCCATATCTCCACAGATAATTATTTTAAAAAATATAACAATTGGTCATCATTTGGATAACTTTTCTTGAATATTCTAATCCACACCTTCCAAAGCGTTATCAGTTTAACTGATATAAATTCCTAAATCCCCTAAGGCATCATGAGATCATCTAAAGACCAAAACTAATGTCCAAAAATGATATTCAATGTATCTTTATGATTGGATCCCAAACCAATAAAAACAGTCATCATATTCCACTTGTGATTACTAGAACATCTCTGACCAGACTCACAATTAGATCACATTAAATTCCATCTTAAGTCCAGATCCAACACACAAAATCCATCCAATACTACAGAAATGGCCATATCTTTATGAGGGTCATACCTATATGGCTCGTGATCCATCCATTACAGAACATTATAACTAGAAATTGAAATCCTTCTCATACCAAAATTCAAATATGATAAACTAGTCATTACCCATCCTTCACATCTGTGTCTCTCCTCTTGACCTGCACTCACTAACCTTTCAACCCCAGACACTCTCCATCCATGAGTTCACTACCTATTTGTGGGGAATCTCCTCCAGTACATGCCAAAACCCATGGAAACTATACTCTTAATTGTTTAATAGAAACCATATGTCCTCTTACTACACATGTTATCTCATTGATCCATGAAATAATGGAAATTTATCTTAACTAATTTGAATACTATAATGATCTCATTCAAATAAAACCATTATATGCTCCTATACAACCCGGTATCACACATGACTCATGATACCCTGATTTTCACATCTTAATACATAGGATTTCACACAAAAATATGTAAATATTCCCTACATTATGTCAGTATCATCTATCCAGAAGCACTATAGAGGTTAATATTCAATAATATTGATATCTCTTACATGGTGAGGAAAATCACAATCACCCACCACCCAAGAATTGTAACAAAATTAGATGAATCTGTAGAGGATCTATCAATCCCAGATCTAACCATCTAGGATCATGGTCTATAACCTATAGAACCACAAGAAAAATCATTAAGGTTAGTTATCCAACCAAACATTACCTCAAAATCCATCTGTGATACCAAAATCACCTCGAGTGAATTGTATGTTGAATGAATAAGAAATATATATGACTGTAATACATATCTAAGATAAACTTCAGTTATTACATCTCATAACCTTAAGAATATTAACATTATTCATATCTCTAATTCTACTTACAAGCCTGATTTTAATTCTCCCTCATGCTACCCTAAAAAATCATAACTCTTCTCAATAGTAAGAATGGATTCTACTACTCAACCATAAAACCCAGCTCACCAATATCCCAAGATGCATCCCAAATGCACTAGGATCTATTAACTATCCTATAAATCACATCTCATATAGGTGATAACTCATTGGAAAAAATAAATGTACCTACTTAATTATCACAAGGTAAGTCACATTCAAAACATTCCAACTCTAGGGTACCCAAATATATATATCAGGTATCATATTCTAATTTATCTGCCCACTCTATGGCATTAATCCTATCTAGGAATCCACATAATAGAGTACCCCATTTAAGTACATTGATCTCATCCCTATAAATATAATGAAATTATCCTATGACAATTGGTATTAAGTCTAAAAATAGTCTTATGGTTCAGTTAAGTAGAATTCAACCAACAAGCTTTGTGTGAAAAATGATACAGGTTGTTATTAACACATTAAGTAACCAATCCTCATTTTATTTTTAAAACCAATATAATAATATGCTATAATTTTTCATCATTAGGGAATATGATGCTTGTAAAAACTAACTAATGGTTCCAAAACATACATAATATAGAGGAACTGTATAATCATCTTCAAGGAATATCTCACCATAACATCCACATGACCTTTAATCAATGAAAATACATCATGGTTCATATTATGATAATTACAACACCATATTATATAGAAAAATTCTATATAAGTTGTTGTTGAGAATTTATACAACTGAACCCTCATCATCAATGACATAAATCACTAATAAGAACAAAAAAGGCATGTGATCCTTATGTTCCAATAAGGTTGCATTTACATAAGACTCATGATATTGGAAAAAATTTCAATACATAAATATGAATCTCAAATAGAAATAGCATATTTAAGTAAATATTTAAATCTTAACCCTAAAAACAGAGAACACCCTTGTATCACTGGTAACATGTATTTATTACGAAAAATGTGTGTTCGCAATGAACCAATATGAGGTCCATCACTAGATTTGAAACATACCTAATATTTTAATGATATATAAAAAATATTAAGGTAAATAAAAATTAATGTTGATAGAACTTTTCGATTCCACAACATGCTTCCCAATATACTAAACATTCTGATTTACCACATGAACTCAAGTGTATCTCCTTGTATACAAGAGGGTATCAACTAGTAGGAAGAGTATGAGGTCTTACCATTGGGAGATATACCCTTATATTATAGTGAATAAAATAGTGACAAATAACTAAGAATCATAAACAATAATTAATTAGGGTATATTGAATAAAAAAACATAATTATGATATTTTAAATTTTAATGTTTTAATACAAGAATACCCCTCAACTGATCACTGACTAGGCTGATAATGTATATTAAAATATATAAAATAATGAAATATAAGAGGTCGTACTACCATACACGAGACCCATCTCGTACATCTCTTAAATCTTTCCAAGATATCTAGCTCAATGATATAATAACAGAACACTTCCCTACCTGAAGCTATCATAAATGAGGTCTGCATGGGTACCAATTTGTTGTGGACTCCCTAAGAGTGTGTATGATCAACTAAGTAGGGAACCACCAATGGGGTCCCTAATATAGCAAGTAGATATAGTGAATGCACATGTGGAATTCTTAACTAAATAAATAAATCATGGCAGTGAAATAATAATAATTGCTATCGATCATAAGGTTTATACATGACACCCAAGATTGACCATACCTAGTTCATCCAAAAAAGAATGTATCTATGCATAATACCATTATCTAGAACCTAGGGGTTTACAACCATCCTACTAAAAAATATAATTATCCTCATCTCAAACCTAGGGGAATAATTTTTCCCCTATATGAAATAAATATTATATCATTCAAGACATGGGGAAGACTCTAACTACCGGGATAAATATTAAAATTATCTAAACACAGTGGTAGACTCTACTTCCCATAAAATAAAAAAAGGATTTTAAACCCAAGGTAAAACTCTCTATTCTAGTAAACACAAACATATCATCCAAAAATTAGCAGAAGTCTCTCCCTACTATGAAACACATACAGATCATCCGAAACCCAGAGGAGGAATATCCCTACCTTGAAACACATTTCATATCATATGGAATCTAGGGGAGACTCTCCCTATTGGGAAACACATACAAAATAATCAGGAACTTGAGGGTGTTCCCACTCCCTATCAGAAACATAAAACTCATCATAGATCATCCTTACATGGGATAACCTCTATCCAAACCTATTACATTTATTCTTGGATGTTCAATCTATAAAACTACCCATATTGATCACTAGATTCATGCTAGACTCATATCATCAACATTTAGGTTCTAAGGCGACACCTGATATTGATGATACCTACTCTGTTCATAATCCCCTCTAGGGTCAACATAATACAGGGAATCCACCAGGGTCCCCTAAGTCACACCATAGTACAAAAACCCACTCAAGGATCCACTATATCACTCATGTATCTCAGAATCAATTTCATTACTTAGCGGGAAATACATCCCATAACACCACCATAAGAATACCATGGACTAATTATCATCATTGCTCATTCCATACTGCCATCACCCTGGATAGCTAGAATAAATCCGACCATTATTCCCAACTCCTATAATGTCATTACCCTCGCACCTAACCTACTCATATCATATCCATGTTATACCCACCTAGGTTCTCACATACTAGTGGGGGAGGAACACTGACCCCACTCTCTAATCAGCTATTTGGAGGGCTATAGTTTATCTCACGATTAATCTATGGCCTACTGAGTCAAGTAATTCATATCCTATCACTCATCCCTAATCAATGGAACTAAAGAAACATATATAAATCACAAAATATTTCAGTCATTTAAATTAAATTCATTCATATACCTCCATGGTATATTATTATCAAGGCTTATATGTGGAAGGTCAAGTGATTATCCATCAGTGTCCAAGGAAACTAATTAGTGTCAAGGGTCTGTCATGGTCTCTATCACTTGTGTTCTACCCATAGAAATTTTACTTTAATAAAAATTAAAATCTCCCAATGTGGTGGGACTACATATCACATTCCTCATAAACAACACACATAGACTAAGGGAAATGTTCAAGGGACCACTTTTCACATACAGAATCACTTCCCCATTAAGAAAGATCAACCACCACTATATGGGATTTTCCACACCTATTCCATTATTTAATCAATATTTGAGCCCCTAACTCAAGAAACAATGCATAAAAATCAATTAAAATAATTTTAATTAATTTTACTATTTAATTAAAATAATTATATTTTCCAAAAGAGAATTGTTTAATATCGACTCACCCAAACCATGACTAAATGCAACTGAAAATTCCATGGAGTTATATTGGAACCATATTATGAAATTTTTGTTTAAAATAACACCTATTTACCCATAAATAGCTCCAAAATTCAACAAAAACACTTGAAAAAAATAGGGTGATGTACCACTCATAAAATGATGATAAACAACTTGTATTCATCATCACAAGACTTACTATATCCATCACACATAAAATACCTATCATATCTAGATGATTCAACCATATTTTGGTTTAATTGTTGAAAAATACCTAAATTATAATATCCCAAATCTGTGTCTAGAAAAATTGAAGAGGGACAGATGAAGGAAGAAGTGATGTCTCACCTTATATCACCATAGAATCATCCAAGAACCAACCTCTCTCTAAGGATAATAAATTTGAGGAATGGTACAGCGGCGCATGGCTTGGTCATGCATGGGGAAAGAAAGGATGGTCTAAGGGATTGAAAGGGATAAAAAATGTTAATTATATACTATTTACGAACATCTGGATATCCATATGGTTTGAAAATTCAATCACCAACCCCATGACTTATATTTTCTCGATCCATACTATTTCATATAGTTTGGCCACATAGTTTTAGAAACTATCAACTAACCATGTGATGCACATTAAAATCCTCTTAAACATGATTCAACAATGAGGACTCCCAAGAGACCATCAGACGCTAGGATCTGTGTCGAAATTGATGTCTCTATGGAATATCCATCCCAAATTTGTATTCATAATGAGGAATTTGGTTTCTTCCAAGAGATTTTCTATGAATGACATCCCAACTACTTCTCTTCTTGCCTTATTCATGGGCATGATACAAAAATAATGTGGATATAAAACCACATGATATAAGGGAAAGACTGTTTCCTAGGATGAAAAATGCATGAAGGGTCCTGAATTTGATGAGGAAAATGTTTGTCATGTAGTTATTGTTGGCTCTTCTACTACTGGAGAGCAGATAACTGACTTAAACAAAGTGATCATAGTTTCCAATGCTCAGCCTTCTCAATCTAATTGCCAATCTCTTGACATGTCAGCCTTTATTTATTCTATGACTACAACTTTGGGTGACACCACTATTCCTTCCCCCTAGCGGAGGAGCAAGGTAAATGTCTTCAATTAAATGATTCAACAGATATGGATAAAGGTGAGTTTTTTTATTCTAGTGAATCCTTTCTTGAAGTTGATGATCATCCAAATAAAAACAAAGAGAATTGCATAAAATCAAGTGCTAGGAAAGGGAAAAACCAATGCAGGGAACTGATGATTTTTTCACCCCAAATCCTTTAAAAACAAGGAAGAACGGAGATTATTCGCACCTCAAAAGGAAAATTGTCACAAGATCTCTTGAATCCACTATTAAAAAGTTCCCACCACTCCCATTTGTGTATGAACAACCGAATACTAACTCTGAATTAGCTGAGTATGACTCTGAATTAGATGAATATGATGATGAAAGAAAGCAAAAACCTATGTATAGAGACGCCTAGTACATTAAAAAGGACGTGGGGGATGTAGTTGATGCATGGATGGATGAACACAATGTAATCAAATTCCAAAAATTTATAGACAGAGTCATTACCATTGAGTAATACCATGACATTAAAAGGCTTATGTTCATTAGGATGGTGGATGAATATAAAAGAAATCCTAACATTGACAACAAGGCCATCCATTGGAAGTGAGTGTTTTTCTTCTTTGTTCTCTATGTTGTGATTGAATCCTTTGTAGTGCTATGAGTTTTCTAGGCCTATTCATTTTTTGTTACACGATGTTGTTTCTTTTCCTTTGTCTCATATGAGTTGACTACGAGACTTTATGTTTTGTGTTCATCAGTTTCAGTTTTGATCTTTCTTTGCCGACTTTTTTAGAATGCTCTGGTCCCTTTAACTTTTTTGAATATTGATGCTTCACTCTTGGACCCAACAACACAGTGCATGATCTGCTCATTTGAGGATTCAAATCTATTTTTCAATTAACAACATTTTGAGCTAATGCATTTGGTGTGCTCATCACTCTGTTTCATCTCAGTCTCAGTTGTTGGAGAGACATGGGGAAAGGTGGTGAAATGTTAGTTAACGATATCAATAAAAACACCAATGTTCTAGTCAAGAGCATGATACTAACATGTTTATTTGCTGCAGCTTTGGAATTTTTCATGGTCATTTCCCAATTGGAAGAAATGGATTTGTTTTCATTGGGAGGAATAAAATGCCAATTTTTATAGCTCCCCACACGATTCCCATGGTGGGTGTTGTGGTCGATCCCTATACAGCTATTCCGATTTTGATTTTCATTAGACTTATCTATATTGGAATCAAGGAGCACTACAGAAAAACATCCATTTAGTGGTGGTTTTTTCGTGGAGGTTTTAAAAACAGCCGCTAAATGTGTTTCGGGCCGCCATTTCGCGGCGGTTTTTAAACCGCCGCGAAAAAACCGCAGCGAAATGCCTTAAATTTTTATATAGTTTTTATATATATATATTTTTATTTTTTTCCAAATTTTTTCGAGGATTAGCGGCAGTTTTTAAAAAACCGCCGCGAAAGGAAAGGAAAAAACAAAAAAAAACACGAGAGACCCTAAAATCACCAAAATGACCATAACTTTTGATTTGAGCGTCCGTTGGAGCGCCAAGACCAGTCAAATCGAAGCTCATGAAGAGATATAGAGGCAAGTATAATCAAAACCATGATACGGTCTAATGTGCAGAAGATATGAGAGTTATAAAAATGTTGAAAAAAGTTCTCCAACTTCAAACGGCCATAACTTTCACTTCGGCTGTCCGTTTGGGCTCTACCACATATCAAATCGAAGCCAGCGAAGAGAGCAATGCACCATTTTGATAGAATCAAGATTCTGTCTTGTATTTCGACCCCAAAAACTCCTATGAAGGCCTCTGAAACCCTGTTTCCGTCACCGGTGTCCCGTCAAACTTGTCTTCAAACGGACCTAACTTTCGATCCGTGTGTCCGTTCGGACTCCCCCACCTGCCAGATCATAGCTTGTTCCATGAGCTTTAGTTTGACTAGTCGCGGCCCCACATGCTCTCGTGGATCATACGTTATGGCCTTTTTAGTGGGTATCAGGTTTGTTATGTTTTTCGATTCTTCGTTTCTAGCACCCGTTCCCCATCACCTTTTTTTAAAATGGTTGTAACTTCCGATCCGCCCATCCATTTAGACACTTTCACCTATCAGGTTGAAGATCGTTTCAGGATCTTTGATTTGATAGGTCGCAGATCTGAAACGGACTCTCGGATCATAAGTTATCTCTGTTAATGTGAGTCCAATGTTTTTGTCACTTTTTGACTGTTTTGACGGCGTTTAACGGTTACTCCATTTATTTCTATTTATTTGGGTTTCCATGACTTGTTATCTTTATCAATGGTTTTTTGTGGGTTATTATGATGATTATGTTGAATTATTAAGGTGTTTTCCAGAGTTGCCATCAGTTTTCATGCATTCTCATTCTTTCTAATGCCTCATTCTTCATATGCTTCTCCATCCGTTTTCATGCGTTTTCATTATTTTTCATCCCTTATCACGTCTTTTCATACTTTTTCATGTGTTTCCTTTATTATTTATTATTTATTATTTATAATATACTTTAATTTATTTATTATCTATTATTTGTTACTGGTTATTTATTATTTATTATTTATTATTTATATTTATTTATTATTTATTATTTATATTTATTTATTATTAATTATTTATATTTATTTATTATTTATATTTATATTTATATTTATTTATTATTTATTATTTATTATTTATTATTACTAATAAGAAAATATTATTATTATTAATAATATTTGTTATTGGTTATATATTATTTATTATTTATATTTATTTATTTTTATATTCATTTATTATTTATATTTATTTATAATTTATAATTAATTATATATAATTAATTGTTTATTATTACTAATAATAAAATATTATTATTAGTAATAATATTTGTTACTGGTTCTTTATTATTCATATTTATTTATTATTTATTATTTATTGTTTATTGTTTATTGTTTATTATTTTTTATTTTTTATTTTTTATTTTTTATTTTTTATTTTTTATTTGTTATTTATGATTTATTATTTGTTATATATTATATATTATATATTATTTATTATATATTATTTATTATTTAATATTTATTATTTATTATTTATTATTTATTATTTATTATTTATTATTTATTATTTATTATTTATTATTTATTATTTATTATTTATAATTTATTATTTATTATTTATATTTATTTATTATTTATTATTTATATTTATATTTATTTATTATTTAATATTTAATATTTATTATTTATTATTTATTTTTATTTATTTTTATTTATTATTTATTATTTATTAATAATAAGATTTTATTTATTATGTTTTATTTATTATTTAATACTTATTATTAATTTTTTTTATTTCATATTTATTATATATTATATATTATATATTATATATTATTTTTTATTTATTACTTATTATTTATTATTTATTGTTTATTGTTTATTATTTAGTATTTAATATTTATTGTTTATTATTTATTATTTATTATTTATTATTTATTATTTATTATTTATTATTTATTATTTTTTTATTTATTATTTATGATTTATTATTTATTATTTATTATTTATTATTTATTATTATTTATTATTTATTTTATTATTTTTTCTTTATTATTATTTATTATTTATTATTATTATTTCTTTATTATTAGTTATTATTTATTATTTATTATTATTTATTATTTATTATTATTTATTATTTATTATTATTTATTATTTATTAGTTATTAGTTATTAGTTATTATTTATTTTTTGTTTATTATCTGTTTATTATTATTTAATATTTTTTATTTTTTATTTTTTATTTATTGTCTATTATTTATTATTATTTATTATTTATTTAATATTTTTTATTTATTATTATTTATTTATTATTTATTTATTATTTCTTATTTCTTATTTCTTATTTCTTATTTATTATGTATTATTTATTATTTATTACTTATTATTTATTACTTATTATTTATTATTTATTATTTATTCGTTATTATATATTTTTTTATTATTTATTATTTATTATTTATTATTTATTATTTATTATTTATTATTTATTATTTATTATTTATTATTTATTATTTATTATTTATTATTTATTATTTATTATTTATTATTTATTATTTATTATTTATTTTTTATTATTTTTTATTTTTTATTTATTATTTATTATTTATTATTTATTATTTATTATTTATTATTTATTATTTATTATTTATTATTTATTATTTATTATTTATTATTTATTATTTATTATTATTGAGTTTATATCTATTATTTATGTATTATTTGTCTTTTCAATTAATATATATAAGAATATTAAATTCTTTTTATTAACCACATGACGAGCTTGCTGGAATGGTAAAGTCTTTGGAAAATATGTAAGAGGTTAGGGGTTCAAATCTCACCAAACGAAGTATTTCTTTATATTGCATGGGCATGGGCATGGGCATGGGCATGGGCATGTGCATGGGCATGGGAATAAAATAAATATGAAAAAATAAAATAAATAAATAAAATAAAATAAATATGAAATAAATAAAATAAATACAATAAATAAAATAAATAGAATAAATAAAAGAAACACGAAATAAATAAAATATATACGTAATAAATAAAATAAATACGAAATAAATAAAAATCGTGAAACGTTCTGCGGCAGTTTTAAAAACCGTCACGAATAGTTTCCTGACACACGATTTCTCGTCGGTTTTTCAAAACCGCGGCCAATCTATTTAGCGGCAGTTTAAACCGCCGTGAAACGTAAAACCAACCCGCCGCTAAATGCCTTTTTTCCATAGTGGAGAGTTCATTCATGCAAGCCATTATTACAACACTGAATATTTGTGTCATGGGTTTCATTATAATAGTTGGAGGGTATTTTGATTTCAATAATGGATGGGTTGGATATGGACCACCCATTTGGTATTTCCCCTTTGTAGTTAATGGCATTCGAGCTGGGTTTAGAATTATTTTTTTCTCGTATATTGGTTTCGAGGTAGTTACAGGAACTATTGGGGAGATTTGTTTCTTTTTTTATTACTAATGGGTGTCACTTGGTTGAATGACTTCATGCCACTACACTTATTAGAGAGCCACATTGAGAGACCTTCCACCTAGTTATCATCTCCGGTTTATGGTCAACAAATGATCTTGATTCTCACAAAGAGCAAGTCATTCTGACGGGGTTGCGACTGCACTTTATGATTGATTCTCCAGATGGTCTACGTTCATGACAACTTGGACTGGTTTCATCCATTCCAATCATTTTTTTGTTCCTCACTAAATCACTTTTTTATCCCCCTCAATTCCATGTGGGTGTAATCTATTTCCACCTCGTATTTGTACTGTAACTCTTTCCATTAATAAATTCCTTTGGGGCATGAATTGGGAGACCAATTCATGTCTCTTCTTTTAAAAAAAATCAACCTCCATGCTCTGAAATATTCACGAAACCATACCTAAGCACTCATATATGAGCTCGGTATAATAAATATTGCACCCCAACCCTACCCAATATATGTATTTAAATTATATTATGCATAATTGAAAGGGTTGTGATATTAAAACAGTAGCACATGAAAATCACCACAGTGATATCAACTGGTTAAGTTGCAACTAATAAGTTATTCTAGTAAATTATAGATAATTTGTTATTAACAGTTTAATGAAATGGCACCCACTTTCTCTAATTATTGAATAAAAAATTTCATTTTTTATAGTTTTCATAAACAATTTACCTTTTTGAAAACCATTTCACTTACAGAAGTTATAGTGCACAAGTACATGATATGTAAATCCCTAAAATTATTTTTGAACTCATTATCTCTTACCACCCTATGATAATTTAAAATAAATATCAATCTCACACCAGAACATCATAAATCAACATCTCAATAATAAAAGTGAAATGAAATGAACAATAATCATGTACCCATGTTAATTTAGGCTTTTATCATACATGGGTTAGTTATACCCAAGAATGATAACCATGGTGATCAATGAAAACACATACAAACTCTGACTACCAAACCCAAATGGTAATTCAACAAAATGCTCTGATATTATTTTAAAATTCCCATCTAAAATCTCCCAAACAACATCATAGGAAGAGGACCACAAGATCCCATGTGTACCTACCTATATCCAAGAGGTTTTCGATTGGAAATGATATTTAATGGGAAATTTGGGGAGACAATACTCTCAGTACCGTCAAATATAATAATCATAAAATATCAAAAACATCACACAAATCAAAATAAGAATAAGGGAAATAAAGGTAATGTAAAAACAATAATAGAATAAAAATATCACATGTTTTTGTGATATGTACCCATGTTGATCACATAGTCATAAAAAATGATTTTCAAATAGACAAAAAAATATAGAAAAAAAGTCTACAGTGAACTAGAGAAATAAAAATTTAATTGGATTCACTCATTATATCCATCTCATAAAATTCATTTATCCACTCTAGCTAGATTCCCCATACAATCTATTAGTAGTCATCTAAACATTTGATATAAACGTGTACCAGGATTCCCATTCTACATGTGAGCATATAACTCAGTAGGATACCACAAAGCTTCCATGATATACACCATCACATATAGTGTATGGTATTATAGAAAATATACCATTCAAAAACATAAACCATGAAATCAATCCCATTTGAGGATCAGGTGCTAACTAATACACCATGACACTTAACCCCACATACCTCACCCCAAGTCTAGTTGTGTGTCTCTCATAGTCACAACAATAGGAATCCCATCATAGGAAAGGAATAACAGCCAGAAATATCCACATTGAAATCCCATTAGGGGAACGACATAACATAGCCTGTTCTGAGAACATTGGAAACTCATCTGGCGAAAGGTGTAACATAATAATTACAAGTCAAATATAGTAAATGGGGAAAATCTCGTGGTGATCTATTAAATTCTCAGGACAGCAGATACTTTTCATAGTGTAATCCCCACAACCCAATTCGTATGTCTTATTCTAATCCCCATCTTGAATTACCTCATCATATTTTATATGAATTTTTGTTCAAAAGAATGGGAGGTCGGGTTTATCTCACCCTTCTAGGGGAATTATTATCTACTCTGAGAATATCTAAAATGTTTAAGTCAAATTTTGTGTCCTTTCCAATAATAGTTTCACTAATGGTTACCACTATATATGAAAAGTAATGAAACCATGCATTGATGTGAACATATATATATTGTAGGATCAATATTTTTTTAATTATGATTAAACTACATTTTAAAGTCACACACTAGGGTTCTATGGTATTAATCACCATTTAGGTAGGTAGAGGTTGTTCAAGAGCTGGGATTGAGCACATTTGAGGGGATCCCTACATATCCCTATAAAGGTAATTACAACCTATGTATTTTCATTTCATTTAATAGGATACATCCTACATTTAAAGGATATTTGACAATAACCAATATGGTTCCATTCAAGGTTGTGTAGCCATGACCAAGTGAAGTGCCTATTAAGGACACGTGTCTTGTATATAATGAAATTCCGTTTAATTTCATGTAACTAGGAACTATGGGTGTTGGGATTGAACTTTAGGGATACTTCCTATGTATCATAATTGGTATTAAATAAATACCTTATATTTTAATTTTCATAGTTTATGGTCTTGTGACAGAACTAGATTGTGTGATTTATCATCACGTGGTATGGAAATTATGAAATGTAGTTTAATGTCATATATCTATGACTACTAGAAAACATTTTGATAGAAATGGATAATTTGGGTCTTAGTTTTCATACATTTTAAGGTCATACGATGAGGACCATTATGTAGGGAATTTTTTGCAGATCTAACTCATGTGAAAAAATGAAATGGTTTTATCATAGTGTTTGTGTTGTAGATGGAAATAAGTTATGAATTAGAGGATGAAAATTTAATGAATAAGTTGGATTTTTATTGGGATGTCAGTTTTATTTGGGCATAATAATATGGATGTTACTATATATCCCGTAATAACATGAATCAAAACACATGTAGTTATAGATGAAACCGACTCCACCCCAATGTGAGGGTCATTAAGGAACTCGATGTAATTGAGAGAGGGACCAAACATTATGAATAATGAGTGATTTGATTATGATAAAATTTACTGGAATTCCCAAAATATATAGTAATGAAATCATTTTGAATCCTATGATAAAAGAAATCATGACCCATGTAGTTCTAATCTAAGATATATCATTCTAGTATATATCCTAATATATAAAGACTCAAAGTGAATTAGAAGGCCCTACACTGGGAGGGGGATTTTGGATAAAAGTTATATTTGTGGCGAAGCTAAGGATAAGTAATTTGGATGTCACTACATATCTTGTAAAAATACTAATCAAGCAACATGTGTAGCTCTTATATTGTAGCCTTTGTATAGATAAATATTTTATGCATGAGAAAGATGATGCTAGATTCATCCTAATACATGGACAATGAGAAACTAGTAACTCCCCTTGTTTTTTAAAACAAATATTGAATTAATGAAACAGTGAGTCCTTATAAGACACCACTTTGTTATAACCTAAACGGTAAACATAATTTTTCCACCTCTGTGATTTGAAATTCAAAAAAAATTGACGTATGCAATTGCGTTCAGTAAGATATTTACAGTCTGATAAGACAAATTAAATTTTTCGTGCATAGAAGCATACCCTTATGAATAGTAATATGAATAGTGATATGATCCTTATGAATATTAAATAATATTATTATTTTATTTTCTTAAGGTTTAAGATAATGAGATTTTGATTAATTTTTCATTTTGATATAAAACGAACTTTTGTTTTAAATATGTTATTTTTTGAATAAACAATGATTTTATTTAAAAATTAAATAAATAATATTTAGAAAATATTTTTCAAAAAATTTATTTCAATTTATAATTCTACATATCAAATAATGGTTAGGGTTAATGTTTGGGATTTTACTGAAATGCCCAAATTTTTTATGAATAGTAAAATGCGGTAATTTACCGTATATATACATTTTCTGTTAAATTCACTATTCCTAGCGTCATGACTAATGTAAGAACACTTATTTCGAACTCACATGCACTTATTAATGTTTTTGGTCACATTAATCATCATTAATGGTTGTCTTGAAGGAAATGATAAAATAATGAATAAGATATTCACAAATTACTTCTCTCCTCCACTATAACCCCCCCCCCTCAATCCATATTATCTTCACTCATATAAGCCTTGAAGCTCCTAAATGTTCTTTCAAACTATCCTTCCCTAGTCACTCCTCGCATCTAGGAGCTCTGGTTATTTCCAAAATACCAAAACCTATTTCCATGGGGAGGTTCTCAAGGAGGATATTTCAAGAGGTAAATCATCCTTCTTTTTCATTTAACATCATTTCAATTTATCTCCTTTTAATATTATATCTTATCCTCCTCAATATAATTGATTCTTATAACTTCTATATAATATATATACTGAAATTATACCATGTTAATGTAATAACCATTATCAAGATTCTTACCCCCCCCTTTCTTTTATAAATGAAATCATCATGTGTGAGGTTTGAATTTATAACTTTTGTGGACGACGAAGTTTCGTTCTTCAATTAATCCTTCATTACTAGTCATGAAACTAATTTTATGGTTTAAACATACAATAATATGTGTATTATATCTTACGTAATATTCATGAACTAGTATATGTACATTATATTAATTTATATGACAAAACAAGTTCCTAATAATCAAAATACCACTAAAATAATCTAAGTGATTCTCATTAATATTTCATCTAATGATAAATCCTAATTCCATGTAAATAAAGATATAAATGACCATTAACACCTATGAATTTTAATAAATAATGTTTAAATTCAATTTTTTTGATTTACATCCATTCCACATGAACATCATTACTTAAAAACAAGTGAACCGATTATGAAAATCAAGAAAACGAACACTCATGAATAACAGAATTCAATATTATAACTTGTCAACAAGGAAAAAATGAACATAAAAATTTATTATAAAAAAAAATATAAAAAGGTTATTAATGTAGTTATTAATTAATATAAATTCATATTCTAGGACCTTAATTTCAAGAGAGGAACACATTCAGACTTAATGTATGGGTTTTCTACCCGAACCTCCATTTTCATTCATGTTACTTTTATTATCTACTTAACTAAATTAAATTTTTATTCATAATTTCTATGTTAATTTTCTATATATGTGTCCCAACCAGAATCCTACCTTAATTTATGTGGAGTTATATGTTTTTAATGGATCTTTCCAAAATTCTTCATGAAATACAAGCTCATTTCAATGGAATTTCGAAGCTCGTACCTATTTTCCAGGGCACTCAATAATATGTTTTAAGAATCCATTATTTTTTTAAAACACTTATTTTATTATGAAAAACTATATTATATCACTTATGGTTTTAGACAATGATTTTTTCCAAAATAACTCTTCTTTTCAAAGTAAAAGTGTATTTATCTAAAGAGTTACTCGATGATTTTATAAGAGTATTTTTATTTGTTTCAACATTGTTAATGATTCTTATATATAAATGGGGATAATATTTTATGATACCTTCTACCATATGTTTTGAATGTTTTATGATTAGTTTGACTATGGATGTGATGTCTTGAAACCATTCACCATATTACTCCTAATGGTAAGTTTATATGTTTAATGAATGAGGAAAGTCAATTATATTTCATATGTCAGTTTCAAACTGAATGTATATGTTTTTTATGTTTATCCCTACACATATGAGTAATAAATAGGCTTATTATGATTTGGGTGGGTCCCGTTATATCCCATCAATGCATTGTGAGGTCTCATGAGACAAATAGATATGGAGTTGGTCGAGGCCCTACCAATTTTGAGATATGGTTTTGGCCAAGGCCTTAATCATTTTTAGACGTCTTGGATAAGGACTTGAAAATATATTTCATAATGTATGTCATATGAATTTACCTCATTATGAAGCAATAAATTGATAGTTCATGTGGATATTCAACTAGTAGAATACACATGATTATTTTTTATTATGTCAATATTTACTCAGCTCATATTCCTACATAATTATTATTAAGTTTATTTTTTAAGGCATGTGTTTTCAATTATTAACCATGTATAATATTTATGTTATCTTTCAATGTAATGTTTACTTCTACTGAGCATCTGATCTCACCCCTTCTTATTTTTCATTTTTAAGGAAATTAATATGTATTTTAGGATTTACCTTTAGGGATAACCTTAGTGTGGGTGTTGTTCCTAGTGGAACTTTTATGTTTTTTTATTTTCTAGTTGTAATGTTGTACTTGTATAAGTATATTGTTTCAAAAATATACTAAACTACTCGGTTCTTTGGGATACATATTCCTTGTTTATATGCCAATGTAATAAAATGAGACACTGGCTTCAGGTAACTGGGGTCAGGTCCTAACAAAACATGATGTGCATTAGAATTACCAAACACTAGGATGTATATAAATTTTTAGTTGATTGGATTTTTGATTGTGCCTAATATATGATATCCCGGTGTCACTATGTATCCTAACATAATTGGAATCAAGACACATAATTCTTGATATATAATTTATCACTATTGATATATCTCATTAAAATGATAGAAAGAGAGGAATGTATGGATACTCTGGTGATAGAGAAGTATGAAACCTGATATAAATTATGTGTGGACTTAAAACCATATCCAAACCTGGTATGAGAATAAATGTTGTAGTTGGGTCTTGGATTTTTTATCTAGGAGTCACTACAGATCATAATGTAGCATGAATCAAGCCATGCATTATTCTGATTATGGGGAAATTTTAGCCATAAGTTAAGTAAACCATGACATTATGGTTGGATAATATATCTTTAACTATTTAGAATATCAATGAGAGAAAACCCTCATGTATACCAAGCTTGTGCATGGGGGTGTTACAATTCAAAGTCATGTAGAAAAACCTCTCTATATAGTGTAAGGATGCATTGGATATATCAATCTAAATAGTATAAAGTTATTTGGGATGTACTATATTTGTTGAATTTTAACATTATAAGACAATAAAATAGAATTTGTATAGTTTAAGTGTAACGGTTGGTGTCCTGAGAACCAACAATTTTGTACGTTGTTTACATGAATGTTCACTTATTATATATTGTTCCTTGTTCTGCATGACTATAATATAATAATGTCCTGGAATATTTGTTGCATTAATAAGGTCACGGAAGATCCCCACTTTGATGAGAACCTTGAAATGCTATAACAATATTCTTAAATATCGTTCTACGGTGGGATGATATACTATGATAGGACACATAGTATACAGACTGTCATGTGGTAGTACTCGTAAGAAGACGATGCTCTCTCTCATGGAGTTCTCACTTGGTAATCTCCAAGATGGGATATTATGAGAACGAACCCTCCAGTAGAAATTCTGCATGTCTTGGTGTCATCGGACATTTCTATCTACAAGCGTTTGTAATGGACCTTAGACTAGAAGATTATCATTAACTCATGTCATGACTCATGCACTTAGATTTACTGATGAAAACCATCACTCAGACAGTTGGCGGGAAGTAGGGTACGTTGGGTGCATCACGAATGACATGTTGTTAACGGATAAGTTCAGGAAGGATTTTTCCCTTCCATTTATGGAAGTTGATATTTAGGCCCTTTGATTGAAATAGAACTGTCGCATTAAATTCCATGACCATAGTGTAAACGATGAGTTTATTTCAGGTAGTCAAAGAATGACGGATCAAGTATACATGTTTATGACACTAACGTGACACCTTCTTGGTGAGATATCGAGAAAAGGGGATTAAATTACATAGTAAGTGTTCGTATGTGGTGATACATCAATGTTCCGTCAACTTCTTTCTATTGGGTGCCTTGACCCATTACTAGATTGAAATCTTGGACTTTTGGCAATCCCGCCTAATGCCAATGAGAAAGAGGCCTAGAGGGTCAAACACTATGTGTATTCAAGTATCTCAAGAAGAATAAAGATTATTACCATACGTGGTTTAATAATTATTCATGGAATCTTAAATTTTTTTAATGATAGAGGAAGAATAAAATGAAAGAAGTACACGTCGTGTAGTTTTATTTTGAAAACAAGTACATGCTATGTATTATTAAATGTACACACCGTGTAGTTTTCATTTTGGGAAAGAAATGAATAAATGAAAACAAGATATACATGTCGTATACATTGAATGTACATGCCATTTAGTTTTCAATGAAAAACAAGTACACGTCGTGTATTTATTAATACGCGCTGTTTAGTTTTTCTAGTCAAGATTTTGTCAAAATATCATTTGATTAAATGATATTTATTATAATCAGTGTGAGCGCATGTCAAAGAATTATTTATTCGACATGGGGGGTTTTCAATAAGAGTTAATTAAATAAATGAAATGTGAAATGTGTTTATTTATTGTCAAAACTTTAATTACCCATAATTTACACACATTTTTAGTACTTCAAAATTGAAGTACACTTATTACAACATAAAACAAAACCATGAAAGGACTGTATAGGTATAGTGTCTTTAGAAACTGGGAAACATAAACAAATGGTTCATAAATCTTCTAAGCTATCTCCCAATTATTTCATCATATCTATAGTACCTTTTGGCATATCTTACTTAATACCCTTCTTCCTGACCTGGGGAAAGAAAAAATACAAAAGGGTGAGCTCAAATGCTCAGTAAGGGTAAACAAAATAAATATCAATCACATCAAATTCATAATAACATAAAATTTTGGAAATCTTACCCTGCAAAATAGATCATAATTTCATAACATGGGATAAATCATGGTAGTGAAATGCAGTCACAATAATCATAACATAAAACATGTAACTTTGTGGCATACACACATAATCATAGATCATCATTTCTTAGTAGTCAAGACTCACTGCCAAGACTGTCTTAGTGGTCAAAGTCCATTTCTGAACCGAGTTCACTCCTTGTTTCAGTCCTATTTCATTGAACTGGTTTAACCTCTCGTTCCAACCATGTCTATCTCATGAGATATAAAATCTTTACCCAATGCATTGGAGGGAGATATAGGACCTATCCATCTCATAATGATACCATTCTTATGTGTGCCACAAAATCATAAATCATACATCATTGCATAACCCATGTAATAAAAATGGGATTCATAAACATCATAACATCATAAAACAATTCATATAAGATAAATGAATTCATAAAAATAATTCCATCACAACATAATCAAATCAATGTAATAATAGGGATAGAAACAAAACCCTATATTATCTTAGATGGAAAATAATTTTGATAAAACACTTGATCTCCATTCTTGAGGAAAATATCCTTTCTACTTCAAAAACATTTTTCCATTAATAACATGTCATACAATTTTAAACTAAAAGATGTTGATTAAAAATAAAC
This sequence comes from Viscum album, assembly GCA_963277665.1. Classification (NCBI taxonomy): domain Eukaryota; kingdom Viridiplantae; phylum Streptophyta; class Magnoliopsida; order Santalales; family Viscaceae; genus Viscum; species Viscum album. The sequence continues at coordinate 71,997,957 of OY728163.1, read as the reverse complement.
CTAAAAACATGTAAATGAAGCTTCTTGAAAATAATGTTTTAAAAATCCATTCATTCCGTATAAGTTAAAAAACATTCTTCTCGTACTTTTTTCGAAAAAGTCAAAATGTACCTCGTACGAAAAATGACAAAAGATTCCTTTCATATCCTTTACAAAAAACTCACCGAGGGGTAAAATTGAATTTAAACATTTGTAGGTGGATGGAAAGAATATTTCATATTGAGGGAACATGGATGTGGATGATAAAATACACCCTAGTAAATACCAAAGTATAAACAATCTCGGATAAAAATGAGATTGTGATATTTTCCCTTACCTTAGGTCCGATTTGCTTCGTAAGTGTCCGAAACTCCTGTATAATGATTTAAATAATGTCATTGACTTATTCCAGAATCATAACCATTGTTATGATATCATATATGGTCATATTCTTAGCATTTTATTAGTAATATTTCATTTCTACTTGTTATTCGGGCGTTTATTACTTTTTGTTCTTATGCATGTTTTGTTGAATAAATTTTTATTCTTCTCTTTAAGTTATAGATACCTCATTTACAGAATGGTATCAGTGTACTATATATCATATTTATTCATTCAATTCATGTATATAATCATTATGCAATGAAGATCATGTAGAACGAATCACATCGCATCGTGGAGACAGTATTCTGTTCGTACGCACGAGCGATGATATCGTTCCCATGATCGTGGAATTGTAATAGAGTATATGTATACTATATAAGAATCAATACCACTTTATAATAATCATATATAGTTATTTATTTTCACCATTATACCCATCCAAGTAAGGTGGTGATGGAAAATAGATTACACCACGGCGTGGAGACGGTATTCCGAACGTACGCACGCGCGGTGATTTCGTTTTCTGTTGGATTGATAGATGGTGAAATAGGATTGTTTCATACTTATAATAACATATCAGTATATGAGTGATACTGATGTTATTACTTCATAATGAAACAACTAAAGAAGAATAAGTAGATGAATAAATAGAGTTGAAAGAATCGGTAATGGACGTTACCGCTTCTTTGAAGCGCCTCTTTGAGACCTCCTTTTAGGGCACCAAAATTGGTCTTTGAAGAAGAAGAGGACCTATAGTATATTTCTAGGGAAGTGGGGAAGTTAAATGGGAAGGGGTAGGCCGAGCTGGAAGGCTCAAATAGGTGTGAGGAGGAGAGGGAGGAGGTGTCCTTTTATAAGGGAGGAGAGGGGCACCTTTGGAAATATAAGAAATATTAGTTTATATTAAATCCCAAACCCACATAAAAACTTCTAAAATGATTGATATCTGAATCTAAGATGAGATAGGGTTGTAATCGCATCAAAAAATAAAATTTAGACATGTTAGGAATTTATTTTAAACATTATGAACTTTATTTATCCTTATTTGTGAATTTTATTTTATTTGTGGTAATAATATTTTAAATTTTCAATTATTATAAATAATTACATATGTGTTGTTAATTTTCCATAATTTGACACATTAAGATATTTTCGACCGTATAAATTTTAATTTATAATTTTTAAATATTTTTGTGATTTTTAATCAATTTTATAATATCTTATTTTTATAAAATAACAATAGTGTCAATTTTGACAATATTCATTTATTTGAATTAAATAAATTTTATACAGAAGATATGTTCGAAATAAAAGCATTAATATATTCATAAAATGTCATATGTATCTAGAAAATTAGATTATCACATTAAATATTTCATATAATATTTATTTTAATATTTGTAAAACCATTTATTTGATATTTTAATTAATAAAATAATTTCAACATCACTATTGTTTCATCATTAATGATAATTATATAGTCCCTGAAAATTATAAATAAATTTCTATGATGTAGATAATTGTATTAGCTTTCTGTATACTATTCATTTTCGAAGTTGCATTAAGTTTATCACTAATGTAAAATTATTATACTTATAAGATTTAAGAAAGTGACATGTTGTCACATTCTTTGGTATTAATAATAATTAAATTATTGTCATGGAAAAAAGTCTATTAAATTAATCTAATCTGACCCTTAGGTGATATGGGTCGACTTTTAGTCATCCAATAGGATTTTGGCAGGTGTTAGGGTAATTGTATAATCTTATATTTACCCTTAATTACCTGATTTAGCTTTAACTATGGTAAATAAAATTTACCATAGTTACTATTCATAATGCCCAAAAATAAAAAAGTAGCGTATTAACATAATTTTGAGCCACTGATTCAAAATATGGAATCAATTTTTCAAAATTCAAAACATATAAGTTGCATTATTTAATTTAAAATAAATCTCGTTGTTAAGAAAACAGGTTTTAGAAGTTTAAACATTGCCAAAGATTGAAATGTTTTTACATATAAATTCAATGTGAAATTAATTCTAATGACATAAATTATATTAAAAGGTAAAAATATATTCTATTTATACTTTAAAACCATTAAATATTATAATTTAACCATATAAATTATCTCAATGAAAAAAGTTGTTTTTAATTAAAAATTAGCTTATTTTTACTATTCATCAAAATATGAAAGTTATCAGAAAAATATCAAAAATTTATCCAAAGTAAATTTTTATACCCTGATTCAAAAGAAGAATTTTATTTTGTCAAATTGAACTTATAATCATGTAAAAAACAAGATTTAATGTGGGTGCACCATCAAAAGGCGGCAAAACTGCATTTTTTAAAAATACTTATTTTACCCGAAAAATTTATTTTGTTCTCTTACCATGTTATAGAAAATGTGTATGATGAATAATAAAATTCAAAATCTAGTTAATAATATTGATAATGGCTAGTTCATAATAATATATCGTTGTTTAGTGAAACACGGTATTGCGTACTACACACGCTATCGAGAAAGGTCGTGATTGCGTGTAATGCAAGCCAAGTCCGTATTGTGTGCTGTGAAAGATTCCTTTGGTGGTGCGTATAACATAAGACATAAAAAAATTTCTCATAAAATCTCAAGGTGTTACATTCTACCCCCCTTAAAATGAATTTCGCCCTTGAAATTTGTCACTTGAAACAAACAGATGAGGATACCTCTCCCACATCATATCCTCAAGCTCCCTTGTAGCTTCTTCTAATTGGTGGTTCCTCCATAAATCTTTCACCAAGAGAGTGGTCCTGTTCCGTAGGACATTTTCACTATGATCGAGAATCTCTATTGGCTGTTCTTCATAAGAAAGATCTTGTTCCAATGGTACAACTTCTGAGTTGAGTACATGTGAAGGGTCAGGTATGTACTTTCTTCGGAGAGTTACATGGAACACATCGTGAACATGAGAGATATTCGGTGGAAGCACCAATCGGTAAGCTACCTTCCCAACATGATCCAGAATTTCAAAAGCACCGATATATCTAGGGTTCAACTTTCCCTTCTTTCCAAATCTCATGACCCTCTTCCAGGGAGATATTCGTAAGAACACTTTATCACCCACTTCAAACTCTAGGTATTTTCTTTGGTTGTCGGCATAACTTTTTTGTCGACTCTGAGCTGCTCTTATGTGTTGTTGAATATATCTGACCTTTTCTACCATTTCATCAAAAATATCAAGTCCTAATAGCTTTCTTTCCCCAACTTCATCCCAGCAAGTTGGAGTCCTGCATTTCTTTCCATAGAGAGCTTTATAAGGAGCCATCTGAATACTGGAGTGAAAGATATTATTATAAGAAAATTCCACCAAAGGTAGGTGTTGATCCCAACCACCTTTGAAATCTATAGAGCATGATCTAAACATATCTTCTAGTGTTTGAATTGTTCTCTCAGACTGACCATCTGTCTGAGGATGATAAGCAGTGCTGAAACTCAACTCTGTATCCAGAGTATGCTGAAGACTTCACACGAACTTTGAGTTAAACCTCGGATCCCGATCAGATATAATAGAAAGTGGTACTCCATGCAATCTTACCACTTCCTTTACATATATCCTGGAAAACTGATCTAGAGAGAAATCCTCTCTAATAGCAATGAAGTGTGCAGACTTTGTAAGACGATCAACTATGACCCAGATAGCATTATTGCCTTTGGATGTTTTAGGAAGTCCGATGACAAAGTCCATAGTGATGTTTTCCCATTTCCATTTGGGTATGGGTAATGGTTGTAACATTACCTTATACTTCTGTCTCTCTACTTTAACTTGCTGACAAACCAAGCATCGAGAGACATATTCAGTAACATCTCTTTTCATGCCATCCCACCAGAAGTAATCTTTCAGGTCCCTATACATCTTCGTGCTTCCAGGATGAATAGAGAATGAAGAACTATGAGCCTCCTCCAGCAGCTCCTTCTTTAATTTGGGAATGGGATTAACACAAACCCGATTCCTGAACTTTATTATCCCATCACAATCATGGTTAAATTCAGGAACATTTCTCACCGTCTTTTGTAACTCTACATCTTCTTTCTATGCCTCTTTAATCTTCACGTGTATAGATGGTTGAACATTCATTTTAGAAAGATATGATTTTCCCCCTTCCATTATAATTCCAAGATCCATCCTTTGTAAATCCATAAATATTGGATCTTTTGTGATCCTCATCATGGATAAACTGGCATGGTCTTGTCGACTTAATGCATCTTCCACCTTGTTTTCCTTCCCAGGGTGGTAATGAATTGAGCAGTCGTAATCCTTAATCAACTCTAACCATCCTATTTGGCGCATATTCAGCTCCCTTTGGGTGAAAATATACTTTAAACTTTTATGATCAGTATAAATGTCACACCTTTCTCCACAAAGATAATGCCTCCAAATCATTATTGCAATGATTACCGCAGCTAACTTCAATTCAGGAGTTGGGTAATTTTTCTCATGGATTTTCAACTATCGTGGGGCATAAGCTATCACCATATAATTTTTCATAAGAACACACCCCAATTCCTTCTTGGATGCATCATTATAGATCACAAAACTTTCTCCACTACAGGGAAGTGTGAGTACAGGTGCACTGGATAACCTTCATTTCAACTCCTTGAAATTCTCTTCAAATTCCTCCGTCCAAACAAACTTAACTCCTTTCCGAGTCAACATGGTGAGTGGATTAGATAATCATGAAAAATCATTCACAAAATGTCGATAATATCCATCCAAACTGAGAAAACTTCGGATCTCAGTTACTATTGTTGGTCTCGACAATCTTTCGATAACCTTTGTTTTTGCTGGATCCACAGATATCCCCTCTTTTGAGATTATGTGACCGAAAAATGCAACTTTTTGAAGTCAAAATTCCCACTTTTTAAATTTGGCATAAAGCTTCTCATTTCTCAGGGTCTTCAATACAATTCTCAAGTGATCTTCATGTTCTTCCTTACTCTTTGAATAGACAAGAATATCATCTATAAAGACTACCACAAACTGATCAAGATAGTTTCTAAAGACCCTATTTATCAGATCCATGAAGATATTAGGGGAATTAGTAAGACCAAATGGCATCACTATAAATTCATAGTGTCCATACATTGTACAGAATTCCGTATTTGGTATATACTCCCTTTTGACCCTTAATTGATGATACCCTGAACGAAGATCAATCTTGGAAAAGTATTGAGCTCCGCGTAGTTGGTCAAATAATTCATCAATGCGTGGGAGATGATATTTGTTCTTGATAGTGATCATGTTATGTTCTCGATAATCAACGCAGAGTCTCATTGATCCATCTTTCTTCTTAACAAACAGAATAGGTGCTCCCCAAGGTGACACAGTAGGGCATATGAATCCTTTATCATGATTCTCTTGGATTTGCTTCTTCAATTCCTGTAACTCAATTGGGGCCATTCTATAAGGTGTCTTTGAAATAGGTAAAGCGCCTGGTACGAGTTCTATTCCAAACTCAAATTCACGATTTGATGGAAGACCCGACAATTCCTCCAGAAAGACACTATCAAACTCTCGAACAATGGGCATATTCTGGATCGTGAGTTTCTCACCAACCATTAGGGATTAATAACCTTCATTTAGTGGAATTAAGACCCATAATAAGGAAGAAATTTCCACTTGAAGGTTATGTTCACCCTTGCATCGATAGACGATCATAGATTGATCTGGAATATGAAATGTGACTTCCCTTCTTTGGAAATTGATATGAGCTCCATATAAAGAAAGACAATCCATTCCAAGAATCACATAAAATTCCACTATAGGAGGGTTCACAAGATTTGCAGGAAGCACTTTCCCACAAACATCAATCGGAGAAGAATTGTAAACTTTTGATGCGACTGTTGTTCCATTAGGAGTTGTCACAGCGAACTCAACACCTAATTGTTGAGGTAATACGGTGATACCCTTAGAATCTTCTTCATAAATAAAAGATTGGGTGGATCCAGAATCAAGTAAAACATTTTCTACTTTAGAGTGGATGGTAAGTGTACCTCTCACCACTTCATTGTCATACTCCACATCGCAGATAATAATTACATGTGACTTTCCCTTGTGTTTGGCCTTAAGAGTTTTTTTACATCGATCATCATCATCAACCCTTGGATTTGGGCATTGATTGGCATAATTCCCCATCTCCTTGCACTTGAAACATTGAAGTGTAGTAGGTTCATTCTGTGTATCCCTTCCTTTGTTTGCATCATTAGACATCTTCTTCCCATTATTTCGACATTCAATTGCTCGATGACCTTATTTTCCACACTTATAACATTTGATTGTCCCCTTAAGACAATTTTCTCCATGTTTATTTCCACACTTTGAGCATAAGGGAAAACTCATCTTCTTTTCAGTGTGGTCTTTAGATTTTCCTTTGAATTCCATTTTCCTCTTCATATCAAACCCATGTGACTGATGGGTTACACCAATCTCCATCTCAACCTTGAGAGCACATCGAACAATTTCCTCGTAGTTATTGAAGTCCCTTGTGGCTAATGGCCTTTTAAGACTTGGTTTTAAGCCACTAAAGAATCAATCGATCTTACGCTCAGGTTGGATAATAATACCAGAAGCATACCTTGCAAGTCTTGTAAAAGTTTCTTCATAGGTACCAACAGATTCATCATCATTTTTCTTCAGTTCACGAAACTCTTTCTCCATATTTGTTCGAAGAATACAAGGGACGTACTTATTGAAAAACAAGTTCTTGAACTCATCCCATTCCATGGACTCAATTTCATCTCTTGGCCTCGTATACTTGATAAGATTCCACCATTGATCAGCATCACCTTCCAAACGATACACTGCTAAGATGACTTTATCATGTTCAAAACATTGAAGAACTGAAAATATCTTTTCAGTAGTACTGATCCATTGTTCAGAAACTAATGGATCAGTAGACCCACAGAATGAAGGCGGAAGCTGCCTCATGAAGGATTCAATAGAATGTTTCTTCTTCCTTTGCTTGTTTGTAAGTCCTACATGATTCATAGCTTGAGAAAGTTGTGTGAGCATGATTACAAGATTTTTCATTCCAGCTCTCATAACCTTTGGTTGCTCAGGGGGAAAATCATTGCATTGCCCGTCGCATTTTCCATTAACACGGTTCCTTCGGGTTCCAGCCATTGACTAAAACCAAGAAGAATAGTGTGAGCAACACTAATTATAATAGGAAAACCACATAATCAAGAATAAAATTTCACACTTAAGGTCTTATCCTAGGTTATTCATGGTCATTTATAAAACACTAAGATTGTGTTCTATGCTTAAACTTATCCTTAGGATTCTTACTAAGGCTTTCACATCCTAGTTTCCAAAGGTTTACTATACCTTTCCTCTGATACCAACTATAACGGTCTGGAATTACTTCTAGTGGACTATAATTGATACCTATCAGGGCACTCCATGGGTGGATACACCCCCTGGGTGGGACACACCACCATCCCCAGTGGTAGTCGTTTCCTCATGAAGCCATTGGGCGGAGAGCCATGCTTCATCCAACGCTCACATGTGAGAGTTCCCAAGAATCGGATACATTCCTACCTACTTTGTCTCTGATACCAACTATAATGACCCATACTTTACATACATTTTTAGTACTTAAAATTGAAGTACACTTATTAAAACATATAACAAAACCATGAAAGGACCGTATCGGTATAGTGTCTTTAGAAACTGGGAAACATAAACAACTGGTTCATAAAGAATCTACACTGTCTCCCAATTATTTCATCATATCTATAGTCCCTTTTGTCATATCTTAATTAATACCCATCATCCTGACCTGGGGAAACAAAACATACAAAATGGTGATCTCAAATTCTTAGTAAGGGTAAATAAAAGAAATATTAATCACATAAAATTCATAAGAACATAACATTTTGGAAATCTTACCCTGCAAAATAGATCATAATCTCATAACATGGGATAAATCATGGTAGTGAAATGTTATCACAATAATCATCACTTAAAACCGGGAACTTTGTGTCATACACACATAATCATAGAGAATCATTTCTTAGTAGTCAAGACTCATTGGAAAGACTATCTTAGTGGACAAAGTCCATTTCTGAACCGAGTTCACTCCTCGTTTCAGTCCTATTTCACTGAACTGGTTTAACCTGCTGTTCTAGTGATGTCTATCTCATGAGATATAAAATCATTACCAAATGCATTGGAGGGAGATATAGGTCCCACCCATCTCATAATGATTACATTCTTATGTGTGCAACAAAATCATAAATCATACATCATTGCATAACCCATGTAATAAAAATGGGATTCTTAACCATCGTGACATCATAAAACAATTAATATAAGATAAATGAATTAATAAAAATAATTCCATCACAACAAATTCAAATCAATGTAATAATAGGGATAGAAACAGAACCCTATATTATCTTAGATGGAAAATAATTTTGATAAAACACTTGAACTCCATTCTTGAGGAAAATATCCTTTCTACTTCAAAAACGTTTTTCCTTTCTTAACATGTCATACAATTTTAAACTAAAATAAGTTGATTAAAAATAAACATGAAAACTTGTAAATGAAGCTTCTTTGAAATAATGTTTTAAAAATCCATTCATGCCGTATATGTTAAAAAAACATTCTTCTCGTACTTTTTTCGGAAAAGTGAAAAAGTACCTCATACGAAAAATGACAAAAGATTCCTTTCATATCCTTTACTAAAAACTCACCGAAAGGTAAAATTGGATTTAAAAAAATGTAGGTGGAAGGAAACAATATTACATATTGAGGGAACATGGATGTGGATGATAAAATACACCCCAGTAAATACCAATGTATAAACAATCTCAGATAAAAATGAGATTGTGATATTTTCCCTTACCTTAGGTCTGATTTGCTTCGTAAGTGTCTGAACCTCCTGTATAATGATTTAAATAATGCCATTGACTTATTCAAAAATCATACCCATTGTTATATTAAATCCCAACCCCACATAAAAACTTCCAAAATGACTCATATCCAAAGCATAGATGAGATAGGGTTGTAATCCCATCAACCTATAATATTTAGACATGTTAGGAATTAATTTTAAACATTATCAACTTGATTTATCCTTATTTATCAATTTAATTTTATTGGTGGTTATAATATTCTAAATTTTAATTTATTATAAATAATTACATATGTGTTGTGAATTTTCCATAATTTGACACTTTATGACATTGTCGACCATATAAATTTTAATTTATAATTTTTAAATATTTTTGTGATTTTTAATCATTTTTATAATATTTTATTTTTATAAAATAACAATAGTGTCAATTTTGACAATATTCATTTATTTGAATTTAAATAAAATTTATACAGAAAATATGTTCAAAATAAAAGCATTAATATATTCATAAAATGTCATATGTATCTATAAAATTAGTTTATAAAATTAAATAGTTCATATAATATTTATTTTAATATTTTTAAAACCATTTATTTTATATTTTAATTAATAAAATAATTTCAACATCACTATTGTGTCATACTTAATGATAATTATATAATCCCTAAAAATTCTAAATAAATTCCTATGATATAGATAATTGTATTATATTTCTTTATAATATTAATTTTAGAAGTTTTATTAAGTTTATCACTAAATTAAAATTATTATACTTATAAGATTTAAGAAAGTGACATGTTGTCACATTCTTTGGTTTTAATAATAATTAAATTATTTTCATGCGCAAAAGTCCATTAAATGAATCTAATCCAACCCTTAGGTGATATGGGTCGACTTATAGTCATCTAATTGGATTTTTGTAGGTGTTAGGGTAAGTTTATAATCATATATTTACCCTTAATTACCCGATTTACCTTTAACTATGGTAAATAAAATTTACCGTAGTTACTATTCATAATGCCCAAAAATAAAAAGATGCCTATTAACATAATTTGGAACCACTGATTCCAAATATGGAATCCGTTTTTAAAAATTCAAAACATATAAGTTGCAGTAATTAATTTAAAATAAATCTCGTTGTAAAGAAAATGGGTTTTAGAAGTTAAAACATTGTCAAAGATTGAAATGTTTTTACCTATGAATTCAATGTGAAATTAATGATAATGACATACATTATATTAAATGGTAAAAAATATATTCTATTTCTACTTTAAAACCATTAAATATAATAATCTAACCATTTAAATTATCTCAATGAAAAATGTTTTTTTTAATTAAAAATTAGCATATTTTTACTATTCATCAAAATATGAAAGTTATCAGAAAAATATCAAAAATTTATCCAAAGTAAATTTTTATACCCTGATTCAAAATAAGAATTTTATTTTTTCAAATTGAACTTATAATCATGTTAAAAATTATATTTAATGTTGGTGCGCCATCAAAAGGGGGCAAAACGGCATTTTTTTAAAAATAATTATTTTACCCGAAATATTTATTTTGTTCCCTTACCATGTTCTAGAAAATGTGTATGATGAATAATAAAATTCAAAATGTTGTTAATACTATTAATAACGGCTAGTTCATGATAATATAACGTTGTTTACTGAAACCTGGTATTGCGTACTACACACGCTCTCGAGGAAGGTCGTGATTGCGTGTAATGCAAGCCAAGTCCGTATTGTGTGCTGTGAAAGATTACTTTCGTGTTGCGTATAACATAAGACATAAAAAAAATTCTCATAAAATATCAGGGTGTTACAATAACTCTACAACCTCAAACTCGATTATAAATACCTCACAACCCCAACTCATTTCTAACACAAGAGAATCATTGTGTACAACAATTCTGGAGAATTCTTACAAGGCCGAAAGAACCTCTTACTCCATGAATGATCTCAAGACCGAGGGAGATCCTATTCCATCGGATCATGACGATATAAGGGGGACAACACAAGAAAATGTTTCTCCACACTAGCACCCGGAGACTCTTTTTGCGACATTCTGAGATACGTGGTACACATGTGGGTCACCGCTAGAGGAAGTCTACACTTGGCTTCTGCGACGCAATAACGAATCACATCGGAATGTGATCAAGAACATCAACGAAGAAAGAACACCCAAATGGTATTTCTTTTCAATTTATTAAATTAATTATAATCAATGTGTAAATATCCTAATTTGTGGTTCCAGGACTTTACTTTTCTTTGACAATTTCTGTGATTTGATCCGTGGAGACTGGAATTTATCATCTTATTGATCCCATATAGATCATTGTTAATGGAAAAAAGCCAAGTGGGCACATCCACCCACGCGCTTCCGTGGTGCATGAAACCTTCAAATGATATCAGAGCGAGGTTACAATGTTGATTATAGTTAAATAAATTTTATTGATAATTTACGCATTTATATTTAATTTAATTCGAAATAAATCGTTCTATAAATCTGAATATACGAGATCTATTATTCCTCCTTCATTTCTCAATTAATATCATAGAAATAGACTTTTAATTCTAATTTTGATTAAAATAAAAATGAGGAACTCATCCGGAGGAGCCCCTCTTTCTGTCTGTACAACACGAAAATACACAGAGTGTACTAAAAACTACATGCTGTGTACTTAGGTTCAACGAACAGTCACTGGTCTGCCAAACCACACCATGTGAATTGAGTATGACTAAGTTTTTATTATGTCTTGTTGACCAGAATGAAACGGAATGTGGGATCCGGAATTCACGGCGTGTATGTTGGAGAAACACGACGTGTAGTACGATCTAGCCCAAGTGAAACTGTGTACAATGGAAAAGTCACGTACCACGTACACGGGATCACTAGGCCGGTTACTGCATAACATGGAAGTACATTCCATGTATGATTTATCTACATTCCATATACTCCAAAATTTAGAAAGTATAGAAAACACGCCAAAGCCCCCAGTGGGTTATTTGTATAAAGGTTGAAAAGAAATTCACACCGTGTAAATATAAACTACACGCCGTGAACTTTCCATAAATTTTACCAGGTTTCCTCCAAAATTAGAAAGACCTGTAGAAGGAATATGGATGAGAAGAATCTCATGGAAATTCAGAAATGAATTTAAGATAAATAAATGATTAATTATAAGATCATAATTAATAAATTTCAAGCGCGAATTATCTTAAATAATAGAACGATTAAAATAATTTGAACTCTAAATATGATTAAATGTCGTTTCATGCTCTGTATGATCATGAGCTAGACCAAAGACCACTTGTATGTGTGTATGGTTTCATTTAAATTTGTTTAATTTAAATTCTTTGGCATGTGATCCTTCTTTCAATTAAATTTTTGGGCATGCATGCCAATGGTTTCTTTAATGTAAACCCCATTTAATGGAGGATCTCTCATGCTAGAGGAGAGGGTTTGAAATCTGAAGATGAGGCGAAACCAACCCAAGAAGATACAATGGTGGACAGGTGGGAATTGTAAAACACAAACCATCCAGTTCAAGGTGTTTTCCCTAGGTCAGGGTTATCTTATCAAAACCGCTAGATAAGCTAACCAATAGAAGCTCATGATCATTCCATCTTATTTTAATTCTGTCTGATTGATTGGTTTATTTATTAAGTATGTGTTGTAGTGATAACATAATTAATAAACAAGCATGCAATGATAGAATAAAATAAAAACCGAACTATGTGTAAACATTATCAGAACATGGTTAATCACTTATGCGGGCATCACTTAATATTAACAGGCATGTGATAATGAAAAAACTACGCATAAAGAATAAAATCCCTCAAATACCATACTAAGTCAGACCAATCCTTCCGTTACTTGATTAAGGGAAAGACTCAATAAAACTATGTGTTTGACCAACCCTTGTTGGGACACTTAATTTTATAAATAAAGCCCTTATGAAAGGTCTCGGGCTGACTTGACCACATTACATCAAGAGGAATAGCCCTTTCTAGACATGATGTAATATTGGAGGCAAGAGTTGAGGAAATCCAAGTCAAGATTTCTGGATTGGGGAGTCCACTCAACAGATCAAGGAACTGTAAGCTCACAGTTGGAAATGACCTGCCTACCTAAATATCTTCAAATAGCTTGACAAACCCTTTTTGGGGTTATTCGAAGGGGAATATGGATCCTTGGCACTAGAATGTCAAAGCAACTAGACATTCTGAGTTCAATGGTGAGGGCCATTGGGACTTGATAAAATAGTGGGAGAATTAATAATTTCCTAAAATGTAATCAAAAGTAATGATTAATCTGTTCTTTTAATTTGTAGAATCGAAATGAAAAACTCGTCAACCACATTTTCTCTGCAATCAATTCTGGATAATGAAAATATCCTCACCGGCAGTAACTTTCAGGAATGGTTTAGGTGCCTTCGAGTTATCTTACGCCATGAACGAAAGTTTTACGTGCTGGAGTCCTAACTACCTGATCCGCCTGCCCAAGGGACTAGTGATGAAGATTTCCTGGTCTATGATCAATATTTGAGTGATGCACTCGACGTTCAATGTTTGATGATGACATAAATTTCTAGTGAGCTCATGAATTCTCATTAATACATGGATTCTTACAGCATGCTTGAGCACCTCCATGGTCTATACTAGGAGAGAGCAAGACAGGAAAGGTTTGAGATCTCCAAGGATCTATTTTAGAGCAAGCTTGGAGAGGGTGCCCCAACTGGGCCTCATGGTGTCAAGCTCATTGGATACATTGAGCGCTTGGAGGTTCTAGGGTTTAAACTCCTTGAAGAACTGGGAACTGATCTCGAACTTGCATCACTCCCCCAGAGCTTCTCAAACTTTGTTGTTAATTTTAACAGGAACAACACTGAGAAGTCTCTATCTAATCTTCTTATCCTTATTCACCAAGTAGATATTGACATGATGCATGAAAAGCCTTTTGTCCTTATGGTGAACAAATGGAAAGGGAATGTGAAGAAATTTAAGCCCAAAGCTTCTTCATGGCCTTCCAAGAAAAGGAAGATCAAAGGGGAGGCAAGGTAATAGGATGATGTTTGTCTTGCATGTGGCAAGAAGGGCCACTGGAAGAAAAACTGCACCCAACCAAGGATGAAAGGGGAAGCTTCAGGTGCATTTGTTATCGAATGCAATCTATATGTTTCTAATAATTTGGTTTTATATACTTCTTGTGGTGATCACATCTGTATCCAAATACAAGAACCAATTAGATTCTCAAAGATTGACCGAGGTGAGGTGGATCTATGAGCAGCCAACGGAGCAAGAATTTCTATTGTAGCTGTCGGAGACTACCATCTCACATTGCCTACTGGGATGGTCTTGGCTTTGAAAGGATGTTATTATGTACCCTCTGTAACCAAACACATTATTTCAGTATCCAGATTAGATATTGATGGATTCATCTTCTTGTTTGGAAGTGGATGTTTCCACTTTTATAAATATAGCATTTTTTTGGTAGGGCACATTTATATAACGGCCTTTATGTGTTAGACTACACAAGTCAAGTAATGGCAATCGATGACATAGTTAATTAACATGACTCATACCACACCCAAATTTGGAATCACTGGCTACGTCATGTCAATGAGAAATTTTGACAAAATTACATCAAGATGGGTATTTAGATTCTTTTGAACTAAAACCATTTGGTGTATGTAATGTGTGTCTACAAGGAAAAATGACCAAAGCCCCATTTAGTGGGAAAGGTGAATGATCTAAAGAGATTCTAGAATTAGTTCACAAAGATGTGTGTGGGCCATTTTTAGTTGAGGCAAGGGGTGGGTTCTCATACTTAATAACCTTTACTGATGATTTTAGTAGATATGGATATATCTACTTAATGAGGTATAAGTCAGATTCTTTTGATCGTTTCAAAGAATACAAGAATTAATTTGAGAACCATCTTGGTAAGAAGATTAAGAAACTCCACTCAGACAGAGTAGGAGAATATCTTAATCAGGACTTCATTGATTTCTTATGGGAGTTTTGGATTCTATCTCAACTCAATCGTCCTTACACGCCACAGTGGAATTGTGTAAGCGAAAGGAGGAACCGCACCCTATTGGACATGGTGAGATCAATGATGAGTCGTGCGATTCTTCTATTATCCGTTTGGTGATATGCATTACAAACAGCATCACACATACTAAACCAAGTACCAAATAATCGATAAATGGTATTCCATATGAGTTATGGAGTGGACGCAAAGCCATGTTATCGAATTTACATGTGTGGGGTAGAGAAGAATTTGTTAAGGCCTCTCCAGGTAACATACTTTCACCCCGAGGCACAAAGTGTATCTTTATAGGATATCCAAAGGAAACAAGGGGATATTACCTATACAACCCCTCAGAAAAAAAGGTTATTGTGACAAGACACGCCATATTCCTTGAGAGGGATCACATCTCCAAAAGAGATAGTGGGAGAGAGATAGACTTCGATGAAGTCGAGGCTCAAGATACACATGATTTGGTACAAGAACAGATTCCACAAAGCCCCGTCGAAGAAAAATCTATTCCAGATACACAAGAACTGCATAGGAGCATGAGAGAGGTGAGAGAATAAGAAAGATATGGTTTTCTTGTCACTGAGGATGGTGACTCAGTATTGGTTGACAATGATGATCCTCTTACCTACAAGGAAGTAGTTGAAGGCACAGATGTTGCCAAGTCGCAAGAAGCCATGAATTCTGAATTGGATTCCATGTACCAAACCCAGGTCTATATTTTGGTAGATCCTCCCATTGATGTAAAGACTATTGGTAATAAATGGGTATTCAAGAAGAAACTGGACATGGAGGGGCAAGTCAGCACCTACAAGGCATGACTGGTTGCAAATGGTTTTAGAGATTGTCAAGGAATTGACTATGTGAAACCTTTTCACCGGTTGTTATTCTGAAATCCACCAGAATCCTATTGGCCATTGACGGTTACCATGACAATGAAATTTGGAAAATGGATATCAAAACATCTTTCCTTAATGGGAACCTTCAAGAAGATGTCTACATGACACAACCTGAAGTGTTTGTGACTCCAAAGGATGACAACAAAGTATGCAAGTTGCAGAAATCCATTTATGGATTAAAGCAATCATCAAGGTCATGGAACATTCTTTTTGATGAAGATGTAACGGAATTTGTCTTTGTTAAGAAAAAATGTGAGCCTTGTGTCTACAAAAGGTTTATTGGAAGTGCAGCCATTTTCCTAATTGTATATGTTGATGACATATTACTAATTAGAAACAAATTACCAGCCTTACAGTCAGTTAAGGCATGGTTTCATAAATGCTTCTCTATGAAAGACTTGGGTGAGGCAGCATATATTCTAAGGATCAAGATCCATCATGATAGATCCAAGATAATGGCAGGCCTAAGTCAAAGTACATACATTGACAATATACTGAAGAGATTTAGTATGGAATAGTCCAAGAGGGTATTGTTGCCAGTGTCATATGGAATTCATCTTTCCAAAAAAATGTGTCCTCAGACACATGAGGAAAGAACGAAAATGGCAAGGATCCCTTATGCATCCGCGATTGGGTCAGTCATGCATGATATGATATGTACGAGGCTAGATGTTTCTTACGCATTAAGTGTGGTAGGTAGATATCAAGATGATCTAGGAGACCGCCATTGGATGGCAGTCAAGACTATCCTTAAGAATCTAAGGCGTACTAAGGATATGTTCCTGGTTTATGGAGGAGATGAGGATCTAGTCATCAGAGGAAACATAGATTCTAGTTTCCAGACTGATCAAGATGACATGAAGTTGCAGACTGGATACATCTTCAGTTTGAATGGAGGTGAAGTGAGGTGGAAGAGATCAAAGCAAAGTGTGGTGGCAGATTCTATAGTAGAGTCCGAGCATATCGCAGCTTCTTAGGTAGCTAATGAAGCAGTATGGATGTGAACCTTCGTCCAAGAGTTGGATGTAGTACCGAGAAGTAAAGATCCCATCACACATTATTGTGATAATACTGCAGTAGTGGCACTTAAAAAAGAGCCATGGTCACATCAGTGAACAAAGAACATACTTTGGAAGTATCATCTCTTGAGGTATTTTTCTCAAAGAGGTGAAGTTGTAGTGACCAGTATTTCCACGGAAGACAACATGGCGTACCCCTTGACTAAAGCCTTGACTCAGCAAAAACATGATCATCATGTGAGGTCTAGCGGACTAAAAGTCATAGGCAGTTGTCTCTAGTCCAAGTGGGTGTTTTTAAGGTTTGGTTTCCTGAGAACCAATTGATTTTTACTTTGATTACATGTATGTTCACTTATTATATATTGTTCATTGTTCTGTATGAATATAATATAATAATGTCCTAGAATATTTTTTGCATTAATAAGGTCATGGAAGATCCCCACTATGATGAGAACCTTGAAATTCTATAACAATATTATTAAATAAAGTTTGATGGTTTGATGACATACTATGATAGGACACATAGTATACAGACCATCATGTGCGAGTACTCGTAAGAAGACGAGACACTCTCCCATGGAGTTTGCACTTGGTAATCCCCAAGATGGGAGATTATGAGAACAGACCCGCCAGTAGCAATTCCTTATGTCTTGGTGTCATCATAAATTGCTATCTACGAGTGTGTGTAATGGTACTTAGACTAGAAGATTATCATTAACTCATGTCATGACTAGTGCACTTAGATTTACTGATGAAAATTGTCACACAGGCAGCTGGAGGGAAGTAGGGTACGTTGGGTGCATCACGAATGACAAGTTGTTAAAGGATAAGTCGAGGAAGGATTCTTCCCTTCCATTTATGGAAGATGAGATCTCGACCCTTTGATTGAAATAGAACTGTTGCATTAAATTCTATGCCCTTGGTGTAAACTATGAGTTTATTTCAGGTAGTCAAAGAACGACAGATCAAGCATATAGGTTTATGACACTGCCATGAAACATGCATGATGAGATATCAAGACAAAGGGATTAAATTACATAGTAAGAATTCATATGTGGTGATACGTCAATGCAGCATCAACTTCTTTCTCTTGGGTGCCTTGACCCATTGCTAGACAGTAATCTTAGACTTTAGGCAAGCCCACCTAATTCCAATGAGAAAGAGTCCTAGAGGGTCACACACTAAGTGTATTCATGTATCTCAAGAAGAATATAGATTATTCCCGTACATGGTTTAATAATTATTCAAGGAAGCCTAAATTTTTATAATGATAGAGGAAGAATAAAATAGAACAAGTACAGGCCGTGTATCAATGATTACACACCATGTAGTTTTATTTTGAAAACAAGTACACGTCGTGTATTGTTAAATGTACACGCCATGTAGTTTTCATTTTGGAAAGGAAATGAATAAATGAAAACAAGATATACACGTCGTGTACATTGAATGTACACACAGTGTAGTTTTCAATGAAAAAAAAGTACACGGCGTGTATTTATTAAAACACACCGTGTAGTTTTTCCAGTCATGATTTTTAGAAAATATCGTTTTATTAATTGATATTTATTATAATCAGCGTGAGCACAAGTCAAGGAATTAATTATTCGACATGGGGGTTTTCAATAAGAGTTAATGAAATAAATGAAATGCATAACACATTTATTTATTGTCATAACTCTACAACCTGAAACTCGATTATAAATATCCTCACAACCCCAACTCATTTCTAACACAAGAGAATCGTTGTGTACAACAATTCTGGATAATTCATTCATGGTCGAAAGAACCTCTTCCTCCAAGAACGCTCTCAAGACCAAGAGAGATACACTTCCATCAGATCAAGACGATCTAAGGCAGACAACACAAAAAATGTTTCTCCACTCTAGCACCCAGAGACTCCTCTGGCGATGTCCTGAGATACGAGGTACACCTGTGGATCACTACTAGAGGATGTCTACACTTGGCTTCTGCGACACAACGACGAATCACATCGGAACGTGATCAAGAACATCAATGAAGAAAGAACACCCAAAAGGTATTTCTTTTACATTGATTAATTTAATTATAATCAACCTGTAATGATCCTACTTTGTGGTTCCAGGACTTTCCTATTCTTTGTCCATTTCTGTGATTCGATCTGTGGAGACTGGCGTTTATCATCGTATTGATCCCGGATTGATCATTGTTAATGAAAAAAAACCATGTGGGCACATCCACCGACATGCTTCCGCTGTGCTCGAAACCTTCATTGTGGTTATAAGATAATGACCTTTATGTTCTTCTATTTAGATTCATCAAATGATGTCTTTTTATCATGAAGATTTACATCTTTTAACAAGGACGTTTTTAACACACCATCAAATTATGAAATGTTCTTCTTTAAAAATCATGAATTAGTAGTGGGGGAGATTCACTCTCCATCCATAATAATCAAGGAAAAGCCTCTGTTGGAGTATATTGTTTGTATAAAGTATTATCTTTCCCCTTTCAACACTAGTTTCACAGGTTTCCTCCCATGTATCGTAAAAATTATTAGGTACATCACTAATTCTTTTTGGATGAATTAGAATAGTTGTATCTTCTTATTGAATCCTTACATGACTCATTTTTAATGTATTTCATGGTTATGTAGTGTGTGTAACATGTTATCATTATATCACCCCAACTCATCGAGTCAGATCCAAGACTAATAATATTCATAAAATAGATTATGGTTGCCGATGTGATGAAATGGAAATTAGACATTAATAAAAAATACTAGATTTTTCTTTATACTATTAAATATTGGATTTCCTATGTGGTAGTACAGGTTGTGGTTTGATTAACCCATGAATCATATAGGATTATATATTTCTATAATTTATTTTCCATTTCAATGATCTTCTATAATATATTAGATATGGTATTAAGGAAGGAGTCTATCTATTTATTGGTCGTTACATGGTAGTGGGATGAACAGTTGGAATGAATATTATACTCTATATACAACCTTTTCAATTCAAAAGGGAATGAATTTGTGTTATTGTTCATCAATATCATGTAAATGACACAAAATCTAGTAATGATATTAGACTTCATGATGTTGATTATAACATGTTTCCTAAATTTCACGACGGATATAGCTTCAACACACTTAGAGAAGAAATCATTGGTCATTAGGGTATATTTAAACATCATAGTTATATCTAGGGGATGTGGATCCATTATATATATTCTCCATATAAAGAATTTATACGATTTTTTATTGGAATATTGAAACTCCATGGCTTAATGGATGAAGTTGGAATGTATCTAAAAATCATGAAACATCCATGTAAACTCTAAGCATCCCTATATCATTTTTTAGTAAGTATCTAAGTGTATTGATTTTAGAGAAGATATGGGATCCTAAATGATGGGTGTTTTATGTTCCCACAAGGATTTACTTTATAACAGTGTGGGTTTATCTTCCTTAAATATACATAAGGAGGAATACATCAAAGCTTCACTAATAGATATCCTTCTTGCAATTTGTTCCATCATATAGAATTAAGTTTTTTACCAATTGTCATATCTTATCATTCTTATCTCAATTAGAAAGAAGGATTCAATTTTAGAGGAAGTATATTATGAAATATATCTATCCAATTATGGGATTAGTTAGTGGTAATATAAGATCATCTTGATTTGGGTTGGTGTTAACATAATTGATCACTTCCATGTCAATATTGAAGAATGGAGAGGAAACCATGTATTGTGATATGCATATGGGCATCTCATTCTAGTTTATATTGTCTAAGGTAGTAGCTACATTGTCCAGTGCATCTTCTTAGGAATTCTATGAAGATAAAAATGTGAAATAGAATTTCCACTTAAGAGAATTCAGTCATTAAACCTTATATGTAATCATGAAATGGAATCAAAAATTCTTTTCTGAGAGATTTTTTGTCATTAATTTTCTTAATTACCAACATCAAATTTCCTTTGATATTCAGTTTTTCCATTGTTATCTACATCTATAGCTCTCATCATTTAATTACGTCCTAGAATTCTATCTCCTTATTAGTTCATCCTCCTAAAATAATGAAGGATTATAATATATCCAGTTTGTTTGAAGGGACATGTACAATCCCCATACCACCTTCGTCAAGTTTCACGTTTTCTGTAATTCTCACCATTGTGCTCTTCGAAGCCCTAGTAAATTATATTTCCCAAGGTTGGGATGTTTTATAGACAGATAATATTTCATAATTAGGGAAATCTATGTTTAATAATGAAATATCTAGGATGTGGTGAACTGTGATTAAATGTGTTAATTCCTACCATGATCACCATATGAGATATGAACTGGATATCAAACTGATTTAGAATGAATTCCCACCATGCGATACACAAAATTAACATCAAAATATTAAGGATACATTTGAGTGGATTGAGGAAAGAGACAAATTAACAACATGGCACTGTACTTAGTTTCTTATCTTCTATATTATGTTAATCCGCGCAAGGAACTTCTTCATGATATATAGTTATCAAGTCTCAGTTTCTATCATTGTTCTTATAATATAATAGAAATTTGTCTGCCTTATTGTATCATTTTTTGTCCAATATTGGTTCCAAGTGATAGTTCTGGGGTCTCTATATAGAATATGATAGGGTTACCTTGTACAAGTTGTATCATTTATAGAACATGAAAAAGATATTATTTGAGATCATTAAGTTATTTCTAATAATTTTCATTCCACTAATATGAAACCCCTTTCTTAAATAACATTGTAAATGGGAACTATTTCCTAGTGCGGTTAGATGTGAAATTTCTAATAAAATCCATACATCACTATAGTTCTCTTAACTCTTTGTAGTTTTGAGGAGGTGGAATATCAAGTAACTCCTTGTTATTTTTAGGGTTAACATCGATTCCATGATTGTTTAACTAGATGCTAATGAATTTCCCCAATGTTACCCTTAAATCATATTTTAACGGATTCATCTTCAAGCTTTGTTGTTATAGATTTATGAAAATAAAATATCATGATTGGAATGATGATCAAAACACTATTGATATTTGACTGCTAAATCATCGACATAGAAATCCATGGTTTTCCCTATAAGGGGCTTATTGATATGGTTTATAACATGTGGATTTTTTGGGTCATCATTCATTAAGAAAAAGGTAATTAATTGATAATATTATACCCCTTTAGGTTCCTTGAATATAGTAGTCTCATCTTATAAGGGGACCATTTGGGTCAAGAGGTCACATAAATATTCATCCATGAAGGTGAGATCTTGGAATATGATAGTCAACTTGATTAGAAGGTCCATGATTAGGATTGGGAAATCATTATTTTGATAATACTAGCTAAGATCTCTGATGTCAATGAAAAACTATATTTTTATTTTTTTCATATCAAGGACACAATTTGAGATCTACATTAGGTATTAAAATTTACAATATAAGTTATTCTTGATTGTATTATAAAATTTCCTTCGGCATTGGAAGCATGGGGAACATGCATTCTCCTTGAAACATGTTTATAACCATGTTGGTAATCTAGTAGACCCAAATGATTGATATCCACATCAAGATCCAATAAAATAATTTACTTATAGTTCCTTGAAAATAAAACATGATGTTACTTGAGAATAGTGGTGAAGTTTCATTATTCTATTAAGATTATGGATACATTGATCAATATAGAATTTGGTTCTTCCATTGTACCCTAATTAATCTATATCAATTCATCAATGATGTTTGAAACACCTTCCTGGAATTCTATAGGGGTTTCCAGTCATATATATCTTATTCGAACACTATATTGTTGATACTATATGGTGGATGGAGATTTTGAGATCTAGAAGTTGAATTTTTACTCTTATTGTAATGAAAAACTTTTTATAAATGGCTAACTTCACCAGATGCAAAATATTCCATAAATATGGGAGTGAATGTATCTAAACCATATTCTCTCCTCTTTGTTTTAGGATTTTTTTCAAGTTGTTCCAAGAGTCTGTGATGACTCAATATTTTTCATATCTTAATGGTGTTATATAAGCTCAGGGGTCAAGTGGTTACACATGGACTGCACATCAATCTTTTCCTTCCTTGGTAAATAGTTCACAATAGATACATTTACCGAAATATTATATTAAAATACTTTGATTGGTGCTCTGGTTTATTATACAATAAAGTCCACATGACCTTGTGAATCCCCAAATTAGGATTTTTCAGCACAATTTTGTTGATGGGAAACACATAGTCTTTAATCCATTCACTCTATGGATTAATGGGGAAGAATTTAGGAAGTTATGGTACGAAATATTAATTGAATTATTTAAAATTGGATATTTTTCACACTTTTTTAACCCTAAATATATATATTGAGATTTTATGGAGTTAAAGGAGGTGTTCTCACTATATAGTACTCAAACATTCTCATTAACTGGGAACATTAGGCATTGATGTAATGATCAAGGAATTGTTTCATGCATATAGAGCCATAAATATCCCAATAATACATTTATGGTGGTATCTTGGTGAACCACCATGAATATAGAGTAAGAAATTTTGACTTAAAATAGATCTCTAACATTTATTGTTTTGTGTATAATCTTCTCACTCATTCCATATCATTGAATTTTTATGTTTAAAGGTGAAAAAGTCATCTTAACAATAGCCTAAGTGGTGGAGATTTCGGATAAAAAAGAGACTGATCCCATTACCATTATTTTTAACAGCATAATAGAAAACAATATTTTCAATATTTTGTATAAATACAATGGTTGGATGTGTCCTTGTATTTAAGCATCCTAATATTGTTCCATGATGTTAATAACCTTATAAAATTAATTAGAACAAGTATCCATGTGATATACCTCTAATGTAGAAATTTCATGCTCAAACACTTAAGGAATTTAAAAGGACTCAATAAGGGATTCTATAATTTTTTTGGAGAGGAAATGAGCATCCAGGAAAAAAATATTGGTCAAAATGAAAATTAGTTGCTTAAAAATTCTATATTTGGGGACCTAGAGATTGTACTTAAATTCCTGATTCTACTCCTCAATTTTAGGTCTAGAAACTGAAGTTGGCATTATCGATGACCCATTCCATTGTATGGATCGTGGGGATATATTTTTCAACTATGGGTTAGGATAAATTTTCCTTCGCACTTTTAGACATTTAAAAGATAGTTCCATATACGATTTTTAATCCTCCAATATGGTTAGATCTGAATTGACCTTGGGGTATTCAAGATAAAATCGATGACCCTGTTGAGATCATTGAATTACTTACCTCTAGGTTTTTTATTCATATATAGCTTCTGTAGAAATGTTTTATGCTAATTATAGTCTACCATGACTTCTCATTCCTCAGCATTTTTAGCCTCTAGAATTACAATCGTGATTATGTTTAGGGAGATCATGTTTTTAAAAGATTGATTCGTCATTAGAGAAAAAGTCTCTCAAATAGATTACATTAAATGAGAAATATTTTGACCCTTCATTCAATGGTATTTTTGATTAATGGGTAAATTCCTATTGTCTCATTTGGTGGGATAAATTTCCTCCTCCTAGTGATTGGGATAATAATTCCAGGTGGGACTGTAATGAATTGGGAACTAGTAATGGATAATCTTCCTAGGATTTCTCCCACTAATACCATTTTCAGAGACCCTTGGGATATTATGATGATGAATATGTAATCTATTACTTCATTAGGGGAACTAGGTTTATAATTGGTTATTTAAATTGAGCCACGTGTATAGCATATACTCACCTGGTTTATGTCATGTTCGTTGATCCATAAAATTTCTACCCACATTTATATGAGGATTGATAATACCCACCTTATCCTTCAGATTTGGTAGTGAAGACATGATCTTCTTCTATTGAGGGTCTTTCCAACTTGACAGTCCTGAAGCCAACCATCCGTTGAAGTATATACTTGAAGATGAATTAGTTTTGGATAGTGTGTCTTGATATCGAATGGTTTGAGAAGTAATACAGAAAAGCATTCATAAAAACATTATTTGGATTCATAATCTCCTGTAGATTGAGCTATTTAATACTCATGGAAATCATAAAAAATCTCCAAAACTATTATTTTTAGAAATAATGGACATTACTCTGAGGTTCTTCAAAAAAAAACAGGTGATTTTTCTTCTTCTTTCAATCCTGACATTGTCTTTGTTGTGATTGTTATTATTCTGGATGAGGGACCATGTGATATTTTATGGGCATGTGAGATGGTGATAGAATTGCTACTGGATTAAGCATGATTTTAAGTTCCATGTATACCTAGACTCTCCCCTTATGCTAATGATTATTTTCCAAGAATTAATCCTTGTACCATTTTTTGGGGTCCTACAAGTGTTATTACAATATTATAAACTATCAAAAACCCATATAGTATTTCAATGGGATTAATAGAGTTTTTAACTCACCTCAAAGACTCTATATAAAAATCACCAAAAAATAATCTTATAGAAGTTTCTTTTTTAGAGAATAGGTCAAGCATTTACTCTTACAGATGAAATCTAAGACTATCTCATATACATGTTGTTTTTAGTTAATAAGAACAAGGATCATTATTTTCATCATAATAAAGGATATCTGATAAATAAATTATCATTGAATGTCTTCCCAATTAGTAATGAATCCTTCTGTAAAATTATTCTACTTGAATAATGTTGTTTTCTAAATTTTTAATATAAATCCTCATTTTTTTTCTCCTCGTGCTACTCTAATGTTCCCACTATGGGCTGTCAAAAATACATTTAGTGCATAAGGTGGTATTCAGGGTTCCATATTCCATTAATGATTGTGATAGTGTGATTTCAAATGTTTTGAGGAGGGGGACTCACACCCACCTAGAAGGGATATGACTTCTTATTCAGATACATTTGTGTGTATCAACTTTCTATGGATTTCATTCAATAAATAGGGTATTTTATGGAGTTATGAGTTATGGTTGAAATGTATCATGGGTTGATTCTTGAGTAAAGGTAGTATGTGTAACCTGATATGAATAGAGCAGTTTTTTCTACTACTAATGTTTGGTCCATCTCTTTCTAACGTAGATCACCTGACATTGTTTTAGTTTCATCTTGAGTAGAGGATATTTTTCATAACCCTTTTCCATCATGTTTAGATAAACTAGTTTTTGAGACTCAAATATAATTGAGTGGATAGAATTTACTAAAATTCAATGACTATATTCCACTATTTTTATATGTATTTAAGTATAAATGTTGGACATTGTGTATTATCCCACATCCCAATGAGTATGAAATTTCATAGGGAATTTTGAATTTCCATTATTGGATTGTTGAAATTTTGGAACAAGACTCAAACTGAAATTCTAAATGTTATAATTAATCAAAGTTACTTTTTGAGATGAGGAATAATTATTATGAGGTATCCCTAGTGTTCAAATGATCTTTGGAGGCTTCGGGTTCTGTTTTATGTGTTTTGGAATTTTCCTTCTAGGGTACACGGTTTTGTGTGCATGATCTAAGAGAAACTGTGTGAAATGTTGATTATTATAGGGTTTTAGTTCATTTTTAACTGGCCATAGTTTTCTCCTTGGATACTACTTAGTGAAGGAAAACGCATGTGGATTTTCTAGGGAATCCTTGTGAGGATGATGGTGACCTAATACATGGTGTATGGCATGAGCACAATTTCAAACAAACCATGTGACATGCTGTAGAAGGGGTCTAGAGTGGTGTTTCATGGTTTTCACATGGTTAGGTATCCCTAAGGACAAATCATGTAGGGGGTATTGGTGGTAGATAGATGGAGGTTCAAATTTGACACACGATTTGTCTAACTATGCTGCCTAACTATGTGGGAAATTTTTTATGGATAGTGGATGGAACACTATTGGTGAATGATTTGAAAAATTGTGTGGCCAAACTGTGTGGCTACCTAGATCAATATTATAAGGATAAATTTACCAAAATTAATACTTATTTTTTCATCTATTTCATTTTCATTATATCTTTTTAGATGTCCATGAACCGTGGGGTTCCCAAAACCCTTCAACTTTCTCCAATACCTCTATTTTTGGTCTTCTCATGGTAATTCATTATCATTTAAGGTGAGTTCCATTCAGGTTTCTCCATTTATTTTTTCCATGTTCCTCCCCAATTTTGCAGTACTCTGGTTCTTTTTTTTAATATTCCACTAATTAATTTTTGAATCATTTGTTTCTCAAAGAGATTAAGTTTTGACTTCTTAGAGGAGATCCCAATATGATTTTCACATGTCATTGTGTGTCATTTCATTAAATTATGTGATCATGGTGAATTATTTTATGACTTATCAAATATTTTAATTTTATTAAATTATAGAAGGTATAAAAAACATAGGGATTTTTCTAGGGATAGTATCAAGAGTTTGGTGTGGACATCTTGTAGTGTTTGCATGGAGTTTTGATAAGATTTGATCATATGGTGGATTGGAGACCCATATACCAATTTAATTTAAATGGTTAGTATAATTTTTATTTTCCAATATTAAGTGTTTGTTGTTGATTGTTGTGAATTTAGAGCATAAATAACCAAGATGATCTCATTGAATGCTGATGAATTTTAATGGGACTTGAAAGGGTCTTGGAGAGTATTTCATGCATTGATTTATTTTTGGTAAATATTTGTTAATTAGGTGGTAAGTCAATGTTATTTACCCATAGCGATCAACACCCATGGTTTAGGATGTTGGTCAAGGGGTCTATATCCTACAAGGTTGTTGCCCATGAAGGTCTACACTAGTTGTTTAGGATATTAGCCATGGAAACCTGCATCATTAATTGGGATTGTTGGAAATGAAATTCTATATCTCTAGATGGATTCTTATACCAATACTCCATGCACTTTTGTTTTACTATATATTGTTTAAGTGATGGACTAAGGCTCTAGGAATAGTTTATACTGATGTATGCTTCCTCCCAATGACTAAGAAATAATAATTTCCATGTATTTTATTCATATTATGAATTACCCTATACTATAATATTATATTCTTGGTTTAGGTCTATATAGGTTTTTCTGATCTAGGTGTCATATAAGAACCTGAGAGATACTATGTTATTAGAAAATTTGTGTTTATTTTTTGGTTTATTTTCCTTTATATTATGTTTTATTTGTCCACTGTTTATTTTCATACACTGATGGTATAACTAATAATTTATTTACATGCCATTGGTATTGGACTAATTAATTTTAATCACACAATACTACATCCTCCACTACACATGGGCATCTGAGTTTCTCTCAAATGTTTATTGTAGGAAGAGGTTTGGGTTGAGACCTCTATTGAGTTTTTCTAGATCATGTTGTATCGATCAAACAGTATCATTATAATGAAATAGGTGTGTCTCAATGATTTTATAGATCCTCATTATTAGTTATTTTATTCTGTTATGTTATATAACAGACCATGTGGGAGGTCGGTTATATATAGGACGTGGTTGTTTGGG
Source organism: Viscum album (assembly GCA_963277665.1). Lineage (NCBI taxonomy): Eukaryota > Viridiplantae > Streptophyta > Magnoliopsida > Santalales > Viscaceae > Viscum > Viscum album. Next base: position 71,969,267 of record OY728163.1, on the reverse strand, counting down.
CCTTTACTACATTTTGTTTTCTCATGGCTTGTTGAGTTGATTTATTCTTTGTATATAATATGATATATATGATGATTGGTTATTTTAATTTTTTTCACTTTTATATTGGGGTATGGACTCCTCACATTACCACCATAAACCCCCATTGTTGGTAGGAATCCTCCATCTTACAAGGAGGTGGGCCTGAGGTCATATGGAGAATAGTATTAGGGAACCAGATTAGTGGCTCCCAAACTAGGGTGTTACACTCTTTCAAAGAGTTTTAATTAGAATTAATAGTACCTATAAGTAATTAGTAATTAATTCATATCAGTATATCCAACTCAACTTCATATTGAACTAACACCTCCTTACAGGAAAGGGATACAATTTTTTTGTGGTGGTGGGGTATACCCATGTCTTTCCCTTTATCTATAGTTGAATCACACATAGGGGAAGTAACAAGGTGTTTTAGTGAGCTCCCACATTATGGGTATAAATTTGGTGTTAAAAAAATATTCATTTTTCATAAAATTTAGTGTGAATTACATTCTAGAATGATATCCCTTCATTGTATTCTTCTATATTACTGTTATCCTCCATGCAATTTTCTGGGTAAGTATCAATTAATTTCCCAAAAGAAATACTGCAATAAGGATCATGTTTTCATCAGAGTTATAAAGGAATTATCATCCTCTAAATACTAATTGAGGTTCAAATCATAATAGTCATTCATAATATATTTGAATTAGTTTATGGACATTGTTCTTAAGGGATTTTCTAATGTATTTTACCAAACATGATCATAATGAAAGCGCTCGATCGAAAAATATAAAAAACCATGCTAATGATTCTTGTGAATTCACTACCAATCTAGAGAAGGTATAATTACTCATAGGATAAGCGTTACTAATATATGTATCCCTATTAGTTAGAGTTTAGTTGGATCTATCTCCATTACATCCCAAATATATTGTCTATTTGATGATCCTAATGGTGGCAGTGGTGGTAAAAATGACCCCAGTCCTATGGGCTAGGTTCACTCCCATAATATTTTAGGGGATTTGGTTATTATAAAATTATTATAACTCTATGCCTTTCTTTGGTCATGAGATTAATGAATTTCCTTTTTAGGGTGATAAGTTTTCCCCTTTAGTATTTTATCAATGATAGTCGGCTTTATATTCCTCGTAAGGGAGGACTATTTGACCACATATAAGCCTAATAAAAAATTATGTTAATGGATTCCCCTCACTAATTATGTCACTTTTGGTATTTAATAGTGGTGAAAAGAATTGGATAGACCAACTATAAAATTTAGATCTTGATCCTAAGACATCCCCTAAAGAAATGACAGTACACATTGCATTTTCTAAGGAGCCTTGCTAGCTGGTGGGTGGGGTGAAGTATAGATCATAATATTTTCCACATTCCTTGATATAAAAATCAGGTAGGGAAACATAAATTATCAATTTTAGTGAATTTATACTATGGACGAATTGATGCAGGAAGAATTCACTTTAATTCCCTGGATTAGGGTTCTGAACAACTAAGAAGGAGACCAAGTAAACATAGTGGAATTAGTAATTCCCAATATCTATTTGGTTATTGTACTTCCCATAGGATAGGTGCTTATATATAAGATATTGGAGTGTATCCTTAAACTATTGATGCAAATAAGGTATGAATTCATCCTCTAATGGCTCCATGGTATCATACTAAGGAGAGGTTATGGGAAATAATATGGTAATAATTCTGTCTTTGTTTAATTATGTCCACATGATCACAGAGTTAACCTCATTCCTAGAGTTGGTTTACATAACCTATTATAACCATAAATTTTATACCATTGGTACATTGTTAATGGGAGCATGTTCATTTGAAAACTTATTTGTTTCATTAATGGATGTGCGGTCTAGGGGAGTAATGTATGACGACTAATACCCCGAATCATCCACTGATTGGGATGAAACATCACTAATAATTGATGAGGTTTTTATTGAATATATATGTTAATTCTTAATTTCCCCAGATAAGAGTGAAACCATAGAATATTTAAGACACATGAGTACTTTACTACTAGGCAGCCTTCATATTATGTGGAGGGACATCATAGATGGAAACATGGGAAGAACCCTGGTGAATAGTCTTTAAATCATCATGGGGATGATATATATAGAGAGTGATATGGGGATTTAATATATATATTCAAATCATGGAATCATGGGGTGGACCTATGAGTCAATAAACACCATCTTCTATCGATAATGAGTTTTCTAATTCTTGAGATGTTATCGAGATATATCGAAGGGTCGTAAGGATATAAATATTGATTGGGGTGGGATATAATCCCATTACTAGGTTAAAGAATTTCATAAGAGATGATTTCTTATATATGTCCTCTTCTAGGTGACCAAATGTAGAGCCTCAATCATTATTAGGGTCTCACAATGTGGGTAATGACACTCATGAACGGGATCCCTTCTAGGAAACTCTTGTATTATCAATGGAATTCTATGATATTATTTATAGATGAAAGTAGAATTTTTTTTGTTCCAAGATTATCTAAAGAATATTCTAATGATATTTTTTAGGGTTATAAATATTTTGAATTATCTCTGTGGATATCACTAAAATATTCCATGAAACTACGTAGATGGGGACGAGAATGTGATCCAATTTTGGAGTTTCTTCTAGAAAATGTCACCAGGCTTCACTGGTATTGAGGGGTCTATGGATGAAGCCTAATTTTATTCCTAGATTGGGATATATTGAAATACTTCTTCATAGAATGTGGGGATATGGTCTTTCTCTATGGGTTCATCATGGATGTGTTGACTTACTCTATGAAGGTGAACATGAATATGGTCATCTTTCATGGTTTTCAATTAAAAATGTATGAAAGAATCAATTATGTGGGACAAATTATTAACTATTTATATACTTATATCTTGGATATATTGATGGTATTACTCATATTAAGCTATTATATGATCTAACATGACAGTTTCCCTTAGAATATAAAAACAAAATTTGTTATTGATGATGTGAATATGAACCTATCATGTAGTCATCACCCGGATATGATGGAAAACCACATTAGTGGGAAAGATAATATTTTTTTTCCTACTTTCTTATTCATCCACATCCCTTTGTAATACATCCTCTTAGGTTTATTGTGCTGGAAAACTAGGGATGGATCTCTTGGAAGATCTCCTCAACATGTTCTTGAGGAATCGGGGTCAAGTAGCGGTGGAGATAGTGGCAGTTTATATGATCCCTCCTTGGATGATTTAGAGTAGTAGTGAGGATATGATCAATACCCTCCTTCACCTCCTTAATATAAGGGAGATAGTAATTTTCACTCTCTAATGATAGGCTCTCAATCCGGTTAGAGGTGGACACTAGTTCCACATACATCTTCACAGACCATCATTGATAAGATTAGAGGTGAGAAATTATCACTTGAAATATTTTTTTAGTTGAATCCAATGTTGGAATGGATTCATTGAGATATTATTCCCAAACTAGTGAATTCACCACATGACTTTGGAGACATTTAGTTGAAGACAACACCCTTTTAGTTTATGGGGTGAAAACCTTTTCCAAAACTATGTATTATGTCCAAACAATGATTCAAAAGTTAGTTAGCGCACACTCTGATGCCTATATTTGGATTCAATAGATTTCAAAGAGGTTTCATGGCGGACATAAACATAAAAAATAAACTCATTAATTTTACATCTCAAGTAAGAGTATGGTTAATTGATCACCTTCAAGGGTAAAATATTTAATTTAGGTTCATTGTTCTATTTTAAACACATAATTATTGATCAAAACGATGAATTTTAATTATCATTGATTGATTTTTATGTGGTTTAATGCATAAATTCATGAAAATTTGAATTTATAACCATCAAGGTAGGAGGTAAGTCTTATGGAGTTTGGATCAATCATTTTTTATGGGATTCTTATATATCCTTATGAATGGAATTAGAACCTATGTAGTTATATGTCATATAATGGGACATGTTTTCCATTTTAAGGATGTATGACTAGGAAAAACATGCTTCATTGTATGTTTTTTCATTCATGATCATGGGAAGTACCTTTCTTGGTCATGATTCTGGGTCCTACTAATTGTTATATTAAGTTCATGAATCGAAAACATATATAGTATTAGGATTGATCATTGGGGAGGAATCATATGTATCCTTACTAACAATAATCCAATCTCATGTTTTTCAGGATTCTTTTTTGAGTCCATATGAAAGGAACACACCATAAAATTAAATGTCGTGTAGTGAGTAAATTATGATATATAAAATAATGTCATAAAACAAGGAATACTAGGATAAAGGTGTCTCGAAATTGTTTGTGTGATACTTATGCCTAGGATACCATTTCCCTTTTTTATTACTCGAAATATATCCTATCAAGGATCGATGACTCGTAATGAGTATGGAGTATTGAGTAATGAAGAATCATGGGGAATATATCCATTTGAGGAATGCGAATCAATTGAAATATATCTCTTTGTGGAATTATAACTCATATGGAATACGTGCCTTTGAGAAATGTAACTCATGGGGATTATGTAACTATGATGAATGTGACTAGAATGGTATATAAAACATTATGTAATGAGGATTATAAGTACTATATCCTTTTGAAGAATATTTCTCATCAGGAATTTGTACCTTGGATGAATGAGTTGGGGCTTACACATGGGGGGCATAGGTACAGATTCCCACCACCTATACATTGGTAATAAGACCATGAAAGATGAAGAGACTCATAAAGAATGCAGTCCAATGAGGACGTATTTGAAACTTACACAAGACTAGAAGCCTAGGTCATTCCAAGGAGTATGAAGGATATGTGTTGGAGTTATGTATATTTTTAGCATTAGGTTCCTAACATTGTCGGTGTCTCAAGTAAAAAAAAGAATATTTAGTGGATATACCTAGTAGGAGGCCCATGGTATGTCTCTAGATCATTTATTTGAAAAACTATGTCTACTAGGTTCTCTAGTTGATCAAATACTGGATATTAGGAATCCAAGGTGAGAAGCATGATCTAGGGGAGGTTTTATTAGTATCCACAAGATATTTACCTCTCTTATAAAGGCAATACCTGGTTTTTATTACATTGAGGGTTTTATTGGTTTGGGAGGAAAGCATTATATAACACCATTATCAAAGGGATACATGATCTAAGGGATTAATTTTGATGTTAAAAACACAATCATTTATCTCAAGAGGTCATGGAGGAGGATTCTTTGGATGTTAATCCTAGTGGGTGGATTAGGTGAGGTTTACACCCAATTAGGAGAATTATGTGAGGTTAGCACCCAGGTAGGAGACTTGGGTGTGTCTTACACCCAGATATGAGACATGGGTGACATTGTGACCCAGGTATAAGACTAGGGTGATGCTTTGTCCTGGGAAGGATACCATGGTAGGGATATTTTTTTCTAGTAATGGTATATATGGCACTACAATAGGGGTATAATTTTGGTCAAATTTCATCACATAATTGTTTGTCCCACTTAAAAGTCAATTAGATAATAAATTAAAACTTAATTATATTGTATTAATGATTAAAATTATAACTATTATGTTGACAAATAAAATAAGACCATCATAAATTAAACAAATTACAATAAAACTAATGAAACATTGTAATTTAAAAATAACAAATAAATGTAAAAAAACAAACCTCAGATTTTCATATAATAATCTTGAAAACCCTTAAGAATATTATTACCATAAAAATATAATGAAATAAATTATTATATTTTAAACTAAATAAGTATGTACATTGATAAATTTGGCCAAGTTATCGAAGACCCAAAGGAACTTCTTTTTGAAACCCCTATCGGAAGTTATTAAGTACCAAACCTGGAGCTTCATTGATTGTATCTTTGCAGAGGTAATATATTCTTCACCATGAATTGAAAAATAGAAACATTAGAAATAGATAACTATATAATCCAGAACCTACTTTATCTAATGATTAGTTGTATATTTTTACCACAAATTAATTAAACATGAGGGGTCGAACAAAACATCATCCATCCCCAAATGAAATTAATCTCAAAGGATTAAAATCAACACATATTACAATAAAAAAACCTCTTCGGTCATACATGATCAAACAATTACCCATTAAAATTGAGATATATGATCTTTTATAATAAACCTCACAGATGGAAGATCATAGCGAAAGAAAAACTAAAAATAAAAGATTACAATAATAAGTGAACAAGTCATAGAGATGATGCAAAATTCAAGATGACTGCAAAAAATATCATCATAGTTCAATGACATGTTATCGTAGACTCTATTATGCCCTTGGTCCAATTTATATCCTCTATTGTAAAAAAATATTTTTATGAAGAAAATATGGTTTGATACTTAATTTTGGAAGGCTAGTAATGATGCAAAATCATTTATATCTAGTTCACTATCTTGTTTCGGATGAAAATTCCCCATTGATTCTACATCTGAAACAGGTTATCCGCTTAGTCTCCAAAGGTTGGTAGTCATTAGGGTTTCTTACCAATGATTATTAGGAATTCACCTTGGTCGAAAGGATGGGAGGTCGGACTCATAACACCCTATTGGGGGGAATTATTTCCTACTCAAGGTCAATCTTATAGATTTAAGTCATGTTAATCAATATTTTTTTAATCTTTATGAAAATCAGTTACCCTGACATTACTAATTGATTATTAGCATATACTGAGCTGAATATGCATACATATCATGGATATCCCTTCAATTTGAACATCTATATATATCAATGGTTCTCCATATTTTCACTTCTTATTAATTAATGATTCTTATTTAGATATAAATATGTTTTAAATCGAAACGGTTGTGTTCTCTATAGTTTATTTTCATCTAACAATATGGTAGGATTTTATGGTTTTGGAATTGGGCCTATAATGGGGCTTATTATGTATCACTGTGGAAGGAATCATTACCCGTGTATTTTGGTTCCACATAATGTGACACATCATATATTTTAATGAAATATGGTGAGGACCAATAAAAATAAATTTAACACCATATTTCATGAGTGACTAATTTAGTGATGCCTACTAGGGATTTTTGTTTGACTTATAGGTGATCATCCCTTTCTAGTTAGCCTCATACGAAATAAGGCCCAACAAATATGGGTTGGTTTCAAATTGAATATGGTCCTGGGAGGATATCCCCCACTGATAGTATGTCCTGTTAATGATGTTATGATAATACCCATAATGAATATATCCCTTTGATTGATGGTACGATATTATTGAAAATATGTCTTGATGAGAGGATGATATATATATAGTAAAATGGCTCTAAAAGATTGGATTTCCAAGATTATGATATTATATCCAACTGAGGGGAAAATGTAGATGATCTTTTGGGAATATGGAATAATGAGGATGGTGATAGAGGGTTGATGATATTTGGTTTAAAAATTGAGAATTTAATTGTGAATACCCTATTTATATAGGAATTAAATTCTACTTAGTTCAAATGACACTATTTATGTTTGAATGATAGGATTGTATCATGAAATTTAATTTCATGGAATAATGATGTTTCCATTTAGTTTAGCATCATTATTTTAGGACATATGTGGGGATATTTGAATATGAGATTTGATGGATTGAGAGTTAGAGTGGTTTACTTCATATCCTAATGAAGAAAATAATCAGAGTCCATGTATTATTGATGTTGAGGTCATCAATTTCATAAATGTATGACAACATAGGTTTGAGCAGGGATTTTTCTTATGAGGTTTCCATGAGATTCTTTTATGGGAGTATACCCCTTTAAAGGAAAAAAATTCATAGTAGGGGGATTTAACCTAAAAAGTACGTACATAAAAGATAAAGTTACATCATTCTAATGACATGATCATTGAAGATATGTAAGATCCTGTTGGTCATACTCATTGTCAGAAACAATAGATAGCATAATTCCAAATAAATTTCTTTTAATTTTAATATTATATTTGATTCAGTCTTATGAAATATGGTTTCCCTGAGTGAAATGTGGTTATAATACCTGTAGATAACACATATTTATAATATAAGGCATGATCTTTCACAAGGAGTAGTATAATATAAATTCTATAGTGAAATTTTAGAACAATGTTGTGATGGTTTTGTGGTATTTATGGAGAATATGGACACGTTTAAAGAAAATATATGGAGATATATCATATATAGAGATCGATCCTTAAATATGTGTCCTAATATATTCAATTGATCAGAATCATAGCTCACATAGTTCCTAAGTTTATATCCCATGGGTGGGTATGGAAATCCAATTGAAATCATTGGGGTATCTCCCTATGATATAGAAATGGTAGGGTTTACACCAATCTGGGTTCCCATGAGTAATATAATCTTATGGGAGAAGAATACAATACAGACATATGTGGTTTAAGTGGGACTCATATGGGAGTATAACACATCTTGTTTATATGGGAGTTGGGTGATCGCAAGAAGGCCATGGGTTCATTTGATTGTGTGAAGGAATCAAGTTCATGTGATCATGTAAAGGAATTTGGATCATGAGGTCAAATTAAGAAATGGACTTCATTAGATCACATGAAGGAAGTGGGTTCTCAGGATTACCTAAAGATAAATTTGGGAATGTGATCACCCAATGTCAAGGGGGTTTCATTATATCATAACTAGTATTAGGTTAATAAACCCTATGGAATGATTGTATGATGAAGAGATCATTATGTTTTCCACACTTTCAAAGGTTTCCACATGACTAATTCTTGTTTAGTTTTTTGTGATATTTATTCATGGTCACCCCTTTTATTTGGTGCCCGTCCATTGAAGTTACTCACTGAATTATTAAATGGGTGACTTTCAACTATCATGAATATCTTTATCTCTCCTTTCATCATCTATGCACCTCTATCTTTCAATTTAATCATTTTATGTTAATTCATCTCTATTATATTTTCAAGGGGATTTATCAATGTTCTCTCCCTATATTGGTGCTTCTTTACATGGAAGTTGATCCATGTACATGGGCTTGAGGTGGTGAAAAATGTATGTGTAAGTTAGAATAGCCTCATGTGATTCATGTTACCAAGTACATATGTGGATTAGGTGATCGCATATCACTGGGGTGTAGCATGATGAAGAGAGACTCTAATTAGGTCCCATCATGGATGACCTCCTTCAATGTTGGTCATGTGAACTATTTGAGTTTAGGAAATCGCACAACTCTGTGGGAATCACATAATAAAGATTTACTATGAGAAGGATCTGGAGTATAAATCCCCTCCTTTGAACTGAACACATGAACTTGTTGGGAATATGTGATCATGATTCCATGGTGGAATAATGTGATTCCATGAGGTTCACTTGATGCTATGAATATTCAATGGTTATATTATCATGTAACCTGATCATATATCCCTCAAGATGTAATTTTTTTGGGTAATAGAGTGTGATATTTTTTTCTAAATGACTCTATACCAAAATATTACATGTATTTTTTTTATTTTCAACACTTATTCTTACTAATGTTCATCTAAAGGGTGTAAAAAATACCTCCATCATTAAAGTAGTCCAAAAGATGAATGGAGGACTTGGTTCTAAGAGAGATAATTACCACCTGAGTTTCTGTGTCATTTTATATGTCTTTTGGTCTTTTAGAAAACTCTTTTTATTCCATGAATCTCCCTATAAATAGGAATAATAAGGGATGTCTTTTCACTTTCTCCAAACTCCATAATACATTTCTTTTTGTGTCTCCATTTTAGTTCTCTGACATAATCCACTTTTCATGAATAGATCATTTTGCCACATTGCATAGCTAGAGTCTCATAACTAACAATGGTAATCCCATTTGTTTGTAGGGTCATGTATCATCCATATGATTATTTTTTTCATTTAACTGCACATTTTCATTTGATCACTTGATAATTTTAGGATCTTTTAATCACTAGCCTCTATAATGTTCACATGATAATGTGATTTTTAAGTGTCATGTACTTTATTTGATGCTTTACAAATCATGTTCCCCTTTTAAAAAATTAACCTCCACTTTTTTTATGGATAAATTGATTCTTTCACAATTATAATTTAAATGTATTCGGGTAAGAAGAATGAATAGGTTGTGTTATTTCATAAAACTATCATTAATATTATAGAATATGAATAGCATGAGGTAATTCTCTTACCTCCTGATCATATTACGAGCATGATGTAAAATAATCATCTTGATTACCCGTTGTCTACCTTTTTTCCTATGCACAGGTTCGAACATTGAAATGAATCTCTAATCTTACTTCCTCTGGATAAGATTAGGCCACTCTCATATATTATCAAGGATCACAAAACATTTAGGGAGAATACATGTGTGGGTCATTTCATCCTTGAAGATGGATGCTCTTATAGTTATGTTTTGAAGCCACTCTTGATGGGTTTTGATGGGATCTTGTGAGTCTAAGCTCTACACCCGCATCTATGAGAAAATAATGTAGAAGTTTGTATCAAATCCAAAATTCATGAGGCCATCCAGTTATGATCATTAGTTATGTGTATAATTGAGAATTGATGAGGGATTTCCCATCTAGGTGTAGTGCTCCATAACAATGTTTTTTCATTGAATAGAGGATGTATCTGCTTCATAGACCATTTATTACAACAAAAAGGTCTAATAGAATCCCCTATTAGTCAGTGGAATACATAAAAACACATTTTATCTAATGCACTATCAGATTTTTATCAGTCATTGAGATAAATAAATGATCTATGGTACAGTGATACTGGGGGATATGTATGATGAATTAATCCCTCCCTCGTCTTCTTGGAAATATGAATAATGAATTGATCAATTTGGGAAGGGAGGATATTCAGAAGGATATATATCTAGGGGATAACATGTACATCAACAAGTGGGTGAAGTTATTCATCAAGAATACCCATATTGAACTTATATCCAAGAATCACAAGACATTTCTATTTTGAAAAATACGTGCGGGTAAAGGTAGCCTATTATCCAGTGGTTGAAGAGGTCCAGTTCAAGGATTGGATATGGAAACTAACTTCCCAGTCCCATTGCCATGTTTAGTTAACTAGCTTCATAGTGATTTACCTATGTGGGTATCTGTTCTTGGTCTGAGAGAAGGGTGGAGTAAGGGTGCCCACTATTATGATGGTGGTGGAAATGGAAAGTGGTAGGTTAATCATCTTGTCTATTCCTCTATAAGATAAATTTTACTATTATCTCTAATAATTAACATGGTAAATTCCCCATTCAGGATTTTTGTCCCCAGTAAACATTTAGGGGTTAGATGGGATCCCATATAAGTAGATTTAAGTTGCTCAGCACTCAAACCATTCCCAGTGCCTAGTTTAAACAATTTCATTAGAGTATTAGGTGGGCCAGTCCCACTGCATAGATTAAATGTGTGATAAGGATAAGGAAAAACCAAAATAATAAGTCTATATTCATGTCATATGGATTTCCTTCCTTCACCGTAACTCAAAATGGAATGTGAGATCTTGAAGGTCATTCCTACAATGTAGTTTATCATGAGGGTTCCTTGTACACTTAGATTAAAGGTCATCCACCAAAGAAAACTAATAATAGTATGTAGGAAAGTTCATAAATGAAACAACCTTGCCTAGAGTCAACAAGTAGGTATTGTATTTGAAGACTCTCTTTTTAATAACCCCAATATATTTTTTTGGACCGGATTAATTGTACATGTTCTCATCGCATCCCTTCAAGGACACAAAATATAAAGGTCAAGGATAAATATTTATACACCACTCTAGTGGGACCTCATCAATTAGAAGGGGTTTGTGACAGGGAAGAAATTGACCGGGTCTAAACATGATCAGACCCGGTTCCTAGTGTGGATGGACTAGCCCTTTTCCTTTCGACCCAATGTGGGTGAGTGCACTTTTTGAGGCTCCTAACATAATAAATAATTCTACAACTGATCTTTCCATTATGCTGCTGTCATTTGGGGAGGGTTATTATTTCTTATGAAATTGAATATACCATCAAGGCGACATCATATTGTTCAAAACTCTATCTCTACTTGAAACTATTCATGGTGATGTTCCCATCATACGTATTGGGTATACTACATCAGTGCAAGGGACATAATTTGTGAATAAAGACATGAATCATAGAAATACATTTCCATTTACCCCCAATCCAAAGTCAATTCAATAAAATTATCCATTATCATAGATGAAAGAGGTACATTCATGGTGGATAATGTAATTTATGATTTACTGAAAAAATTATTCATGTCTGTTGAATAACATACTTTATGTGTTTCATTCTAGAAGATCCACCCCATTGCTCAAAGTTCTTAGATCCTTCTACTTATGGATATCTCCCTATATAATTAATTGATATATAATCTTATTCTACATCAATACCTCTAAGAGATACGAATATGATTCCCTCATTTAGTAACATGATTATGGAATATATTTTTGTTCAAGGTTTAAGCCTAGGTTGAGGCTTGAAATACTCTATATTTCAATAATAACTAAGGAAATATGTGTGTGGGATATCTAGAGAATGATCATGGACATCCATATTAATTAACTTAAGTACTGATTAGCACACTTTTGATACATTTTCACAACCCTTAGATATAGTGGGTTACACAATCAAGCACTCTATGAAAATCTGAAGGAGGTTGTCCCCATTAGAGAGTAGAATAGGGCCCTTGAATTGAGAGTATCAATGTAAGTAGCCTAAAAATGGTTTTCCAATATAAAAATTAGGCCTTGAATAATTCCTCTCAATAAGATTTGGAAATAAAAAAACCAGAACACGTCAATGGTGGGAGAGATAAGATTAACAGGATTTGTCATGAGTTATCTCAATTATATTAAATGTGCAATCTTATGGAGAAAGCTATGGCAGAATAGAAGAGGATCATTGATGTGTAAGGGAAGGACAAACATTATGTTGTCTCCATAAAAAATATACTTTGTTAAGCTACATAGGTGAAGACCATATTAGTACATCAAATTTCCAAATCTATTGCTACTATGGGTAAAAATTTGGCAGATCCCAATGAGTCTTCTTATCACATGGTTTCATAATATTTTTAATTTATATTCTCATTTGGGGGTTCATGGGAGAGACTCCATCATATATATATTCCTACATTAATTTGAACCATTGATTAATAAAATATTCTGAACTGTGATATTTGTCATTTTTCAGGTATCTTGATGATCTAGTATCTTATAAATCTTGAAAGCACATTAGACTACCTCAAAACATTAAGCTAACCTGAATCCAAAATTAATTACTTCTGACATAATGAATTTCTTACTGGGTGTATCTCATGGAAAATCATCAGTCTAGAAACCATTATGGACACACTATAACTGATCCATTTGAAATAATAATGACTTTTTATCTCCAATGGTTGATTTGGGTGTGTTTTTCATAGAACAGAAGTGATCTAACATTTTCCTAGGACATGGTCCTAGTGAGAAGAGATTTAATAATACATGTAATATATCATGGTCATAAAAATATTTGTGCCTTTATATTTTATACCCATTACTTTTATATAATCTTCACATAAGAATGGGTCAGCAGGAAAGGACTTAGATATTTCGTAGGCCACCATTAGCGGGTTTTCGACCTATCATGGTTTATTCATTTTTTTGTTCCCTTTTTGAATACATAATTTTTATTGGATCATGTTAGGTTTATATCTATAAAGCAGAGGCTATGATTTTTCCCTGACCTCCCATTAAAAGTTTTTATCCTATTGATCACTATGTCTCTTCCCATTGTAAGTTCAATGTCTTGTATGTAAGATCAATGCAACTAATTTATAGGTTCATGTAGTGTTGACCATGAATTTGGGTAGTTTCAAATTGTATCACTTTAACTAAGTGTGTATGTAGTTTTAGGTCATATATTAGTGGCCAAATGTTGTTTTAGTTTGAGGTAATGTAGATTTTAATAGGATCTACTATAGTTTAGGAGCATTTAATTTGACAAAGAAATTAGAGAAAATGTACCGCTTCTAAAATATTACACTCAAGGAAAGGTAAATTGCCTCTAAAAGGGATTAAATTATGGTGATTATTTTTCAAAAAGATGTAAAGGATGATCATGAATCGCACTGGGATGATGATTTTTGTTTTAATATTTTTATATAATATGGAAATTCTATAACTATTCATAATGATAAAATTCCTCCGGTTGATAGGAAAAATCGGGGGAGTATATACATAATCCAATATGGTCCATTCATGTGCAGACTATTTGAGAGTTCCTGCAAGCTATATCCACTCCTTGTCAATGGACCTGAAATAGTTTTGAAGATTCAAGTGCTATAGTTTTGACGTTAGTCATTGGAAATGATCATTCAATAAGGGTTTTTCACCCTGGTGGTAGTTTATATTATAAGGGATTAGTTAAATTTATCACGAATGGGGAGATTTATAGTATAGAATTTCTTAGAAAAATGAAAAATTCAGTTTATGGTCATTAATATCTGAACATATATAATGTTTTTTATGTTCCTTGATGAGGGCCATATAAATCAGTCACCACATATTAAAATAAGATAATGAGTTTTGTATATGGTGTCATAGCATAGAGGATGTCGAATCCACTTGAATAGATGTATTTTAGGTTATGAAAATCATGTCTCTTGAAGTTTAAACTAAAAATGATGAGTTTTTATATACATAAGAAAGATGATAATGAATCAAACTATGGTGAAGTGTCCTACTATAATTCTTCTAGGGATCACATGGATAAAAGGACCTTTTTGCAAAGTGAAAATGCTTATGGTTGACCATATAAATTATGGGAACATTTCCAAGAGTTGGGGGAATGTATGAATAGTCCATAATAGTGTCCCTTGAATCCATATACAATCCTAACCAATTTCGATGAAAGGTTTTATAAGATTTAAACACATGAACAATTAATTAGGTTATAGGGAAAGGGCAGTCCAAGGAGGGTTCAGCCACCTTGGAGACAGATTATGAACCATGAGATGAGTGGATATCATCATGAATAAGGGGATGGTTTCTAGTATATAATACCACAAAAAAAGGGGAATTCAGTTTATGTATATGGATATAAAATTGTATACAATGCGGTTTAGGTTCCTGTAATGACCTCCATGGGAAAGTTGTATTGTTTCCTTTATTTGAAAACAGTTATGGTATATGGAGATGTAATTTTGATGATATTTAATCCACATTAATAGTTGGATTATGGATTGGGAAAATCATTTCTGAAGGAGTTTGAACTGAGGATAATGATATGGGATGCACATGGAGGGGTGATCATAAATCACACCAGGGTGATGATGAAATATTTCAAGGGAAAAAAGGATCACAACACCTTTTTTCAAGGGGAAATTCCTCTGGTTGATACATGGAACATGGGGGAATATGTCGAAGCTGACGGAATTTATGCATAATCAAGAAGAGAGTCCCTTGAAATCTTATATGCTTCTTACCAAAGGCCATTAATGGTTTCAAAGATTCAAACACCTGATAAATGAAGTTGTTTAGGAGAAAGAGGGAAATCTAAGGAGGGTTCTAGAACCATAAAAGTTCATACATCATGCACTGAATATAATCCCAAGGAGAAAATATATGATATATCATTACTCTAACATTTACCTAGACCATAATAGACCATGAAGCTCAATGTAAATTTTTCTAGGGTCATGAGATATGCCCCATGAGATTTTTGCCTATTTTATTTATGTTCTAAATTATTCCTCACCCATATAATAGTGAATCATAGTGAGTATATATTTTAATTTTTATGAGATATCCATTTTGGATTTTGGATATGACAATTATTATTACTAATTTATTATTAGTTTGGGTCCTAAGATTTGAACCATAATGGGTTGGAGTTTAATGTCTTATGTCTTTAAACAATGTGCACATAATTTAAGGTCGTAATGTGTGGACCAGATGAGATGTGTAACCCAAAAACCTTATAAGGCTTAATAAGGTTAATAATAATCTAATTTCATTTTGAATATGGGATAAATATGATATAAATTATTGCTCAAGGTTCTTTCCCTAAAGGTAATGGAATGGTACATACATGTAGGTGACAACCACAAATCATTCTAGTGTCATGGACTCTATTTCAATTTAATATGTTCACACAAGGATTAATAGAATTTTATCAAGGATAAAACACATCTAGTTGATAGGAAAAACTAAGGTATCATATAAAATATCTTGGGTAATGTCTGCATAGTCATGTTGAGAGTACCATAAAGTTATATATGCTCTTTCAAAAGGTCCATGATAGATTTATAAAAACATGAGACACTAAACACACGAGGTGTGATTTATAGACTGAGATTCTCAAAAAAAATTAGGCAAGTAAATTAAATCTAGGTTAAACATGGGTAGTATATTATGGTCCTTTTATTATGACGGTAAATTGATGATGTTCTATGAAGTTTAACATTATTCAATAAGGACCCACTTGGTATACTTTTTAACATCATTCAATAAGTACTCATGTGTTATGTACTTTAGGGTCATCTGACAGGGGACTTATTGTATCTTGTTTATAATTGTACACCCAGGATGATATATGGGGATAATTTTTATATTTCAAAATTTTTATTGATAAGTAGCCATACACCGGGGCCCCATTCATGGTTTTACCTCAAATGTAAGTAAACTAGGTTTCTAGGACTGGACCATTCCTAAACAATTCAAGGTCTTTCATGGTAAATTGTTGTTGTCTCCTATCTCTTTTCATGAAGATACTAGTTATGTGAAATGGGTTGGTTGGTCCAGGCCTCTAATATCCTGTTATTCATTCTCATTTTTAGGAAAAAGATGTGGATAAAGAATAACCCATACTATGGTGGCTAGGGGTGTATGCCGAAGTGGTAGAGTAAATGTGGGGAATATTTTACCATATCATAGGTATGTAAATTTTTTAACTCAAGTTGAAGACTCATTTGAATATCTATCTTATACATTGGTGGGGGGGTTTACGTTTATAGTTTCAAGAATATATCATTCATTCATGAGATAAATGTAACATATATTAGTGCTGAGAGAATATGATACATGTTGGGGGTGATGGGTGATTCGATCAGATAGAAAAAGAAATAGGGACAATCTGAGATTTTTGTGGCTGGATCAATTTTAGTTTCACTCTATATAGAATTATTATGGGAATAAATTCATGGTAATACCTTTTTTCAAATATATCTCCTACATAAATCATGCTTGTATGTATAGAGGGGGATTTTATTTTTAGAAATTATGGTTGGTCCTAGGATATATAATCAAATCATCACTATATATCTTGTGACAAAATGAATCAAGCCACATGTGGTTCATATATTTCTCCCTAAATAGATAGAACTCATACATAGGGTGATATCCAATTTAACAGAACATACACAATATTTATGGGGCCTCCACTACACAAATATTTCACATGTACACAGAAAAAGAATTATGTCTCACTATAGTGTAATTCCATTAGGGAAATAGAGTATTACTTAAAAGGATAAATAAATAAGGTAGAAGAAGAATATTTTATACTTTTTTGTCATGTATTGTGTAAGATATTCAAGTGTCACGATGTATCATGTGAATACAAGAATCAATACATGCATAGATATTTAAGAGAATGTATGCTTCAAAAAACTAGCTCATATACCAAGGAATGGATAAAGAGTTTCACCATATAGAATTTCTATTTAGTGAGGAGACAGATTACAAGACACCAAGGTGAATCGGGACATTATCATACATTATTTCACTAAGGATAAAATATTCGGTTAAGCTCAAGATAGGAGATACAGTCATAACTATGAATCATGTATGGATAGGAATCAATCCACCTGTAGTTCTTGAATACAGGGTTCCCTAATAATATATGACTCATATTTAGGGTAAAGGGGATGTTATTTACAAAAATATAATTAATCCACTATAGTAAAGTGACGTGGGGATATATTTTAAATCAACTCAAAGTACATGATCGGAGTATAACTACATATATTGAAATATTAAGGAATAAAGTCACACATAGTTCTTTTAATATGTTTTGGGTCTATGGACTTAGACTATTTATTATGTTGTGAAGGATAAAGGATCTCATATTGGGATTGGTGATCACATGTATGGATATCTTTAAAATTTTGTACTTAAACATGGTGACTTTTTTTGAATCCGAACAACCATTGAGGAGGCTAATGATAATTATAAACCTGCAGGTGGAACCAGGATGATATACCTAGTAATCACTATATATTTGGAAATATTTTGAATACTTCCACATGTATCTCTTGAATAAAAATTCCCCTAGATGGAACTGGATCATGCGTATGGGAGGTCCATTTCTCTAGCATTGTTGTTTTTCCTAGGATCTAAGACCTGGGAATCACTACATATGCTGTATTAAAATGAATCAATCCATACATAGTTATTAAAGAGAATATTTTCCCCCACATTGATTTGTCTCATGAATAGGGGAATGGGGTAGTCTATTTTGAGTACAAGTCCTTAAATGAGGGAACGTATATCAAAATCTCTTATATTGATATGGATCTTATACAGGAGGTTGAATTTTGTTTATTTTGATTATGTGGTCTTTGAATAATTAGGTGACACTAATTGGATCACTAATAGATCTAATATGAGTTTTTATATATATTTTTATCCATTGTTTTTGAGTTTCTGGGAGTTGAAGGATAGAAATATGAGTTTTTGGTGAAAGAAAATCTTAGTGCATGGTTGGTACATAGTTAGTCCAACTATTTATCTAACCATAAGGTAGGGATGTTTTAGGGTAGTATTGCTTATGTGGAATAAGAATGTGTTTTTTAAACCATGTGAGTATCAGTGGTAACCATTCTTCTTGGGTTCTTGGGTGGTAGTAACACCCACATGGTTGCCACATGGTCTTTAAAAAAATCCAACCAAACAATGGGAGTTTGTTAGGTCATTAAAAATTATCATTTACCAATATTACCATGATGTATTTATTTTTATTTGGAATATTTTCTTCTCTCATTATGCGAACAACCCGCACCCATGGATTTGGAACGTCTCACCTATCATGTTGGGGGGATTCTCCGTGGATCCTTGGTGTTTTGGCTTGAGGTAATCCCATTTCTTCAATATTTATTCATCTTTTCCCCTTCTATTTACTAGTTCTTCAATTCCTCTGGAATTTGGAAACCCTATATAGAGTGTTGGATGAATCAAGTATTTTAAGGGGGGTTTTGGTTGGTTTAATTATATTTTACATGTCTATGAGCTTCTACTTCCTAAATCTCGTGTTTTTCATTGATGTCAGCAAGGTTGGAACCTTTTTTGACGTAGGTGTCTCTATTTAAGTGAATTTTATCTAGATAACCTTTGAATTATTTATTTCTATCTTTTTATGTTTATTAAATTTCCATTGAATTGATTTATGGTAAATATTTAATCCAGGTTTTGGTAATGCAAGGTTTTGTGTTGGGAGTTTTATTTTTAAAGTAATTTTTCCAAAGTGGGTAAGATTTAATTCACCCCATATGTTTGATAAAATTAATTGAAGTTGTTTTATGATTTTAATTGGATTTATAACGATTTTTTAGAAAAAAATCACATTGAGGAAAGTGTTTTATCATAATTTTCATGTTTTTGAGATATTTCACTTTTGGAAGGGATTTTATCAATGGAACTTATGTTGTTGATATGTTTGGAATTGAGTAGTGCATAGGATACCTAGGTTGGAGGTTTCTTTTCCAAGGCATCGAGAGAGACTTTTTGGAGGAAGTCTGAGATAGATTATATTATATTGACCAAGTGACAAATGGAGAACTTAAAAGTTGGGCCTGAGGAAAACCGTTAGAGATTAAAATTTTGTTATGATTTTTTAGAATAACTCATATTATACCCTTTTGGGTAGATCCCATAGTGAACATTACTTCTTCCTAGTTGATTTTAATGCCTTTATGTATTATGTTATTTCCTAGTTGGATGTGATATCTTGTGTTTTTTTAATTTATAATTATTTTATTATATGGTGACATGTATTTTCATTTATTTTTTATTCCTTTTTAGGGTAGGTTGAGTATGTTTATGTCCAATGTATTTTTTTGTTTGATCTATGTTGAGATATGTTTTAGAAACATGTTTTTTTAAAATAAAAAAAGAACCCATGGAATTTAAATGGAATGATTTCATGTGAAATGTTTTCAATGTGGATTAGTTTTTTAAAATGTGTTTTAAAACTATTTTATTGGTTATAATGGTTTAGAATCATTATATTTATTCACAGTGGTATACTAATCTGATGTTTTCCTCACACCTTGTATATTACTTTGGGAATATATAGACTTTTTTCTATTGGAAACAATTAAAGGAAAGGGTTATGTGTATTTCAGAGGTTATTATTGATTACTACAGTCCAAGGTTATTTTGGAGAGGATACATGGTCTCATAGTGTTATCTTATGAATAGTTTTGTGGTGTTTTTTTTCTATCATTGGGATGTATAGATTGGTTCTTTGGTTCCTGATCCCTCTTCTCATTTGTTATCATTTAAATTTTCTTATGATGTTTATGTCTTATGTATGAGATGTTGTATTTGATGATGTGGTGTGGTTTATGGTATCCTCTTTTAGACATTATTGTGTTCCTATGTTTTCTGTTTATTTTTGTTGAATAAGATTATATATTAGTGTTTCTATCCATGTTTATGGATGGGTATTGCTAATTTACTAAGGAAAAACCCATTCTTAAGAGGTTTATTATAATTCACCATAGCATGTTACTATCTCATGGTGATCAGGATCATGCTTCAGTCCATGTGTCCTACTGGTTTGGGTGATGGGTTTAGTCAACTGGTGTTGGTTCACTATAAAATGGTATCATAGATTATTCTTTTGGGGATAGTGGGTATAGAGTTAGGATTTTTATTGCTTAATAGGTAATAATGTTGGATTTCTTGGTTAACCCTTGTTTGGATCAAACATTGTGTTTCCATGAGTGGTTTGGGTTTTTTTATGATTTAATCCTGATTATGGGTAGTTTTATTTAGATTTTTATGTCCAACCCAACTGGTTATGAGTTATGAGGTGAGATCATGATTCGTGTATAGTTTTAGTGTCAAATGTGGAATTATATAGGAGGTGATTGGTTATGGTGAATGATTATTGGTAATAGTAAAACATAACTTGTTTTTCTCCAGTGTAACGTGTATTGTCGGAACATGGTTTTCATAATAGTGCATCCAAACTGTGGACATAATAAAAGTGTTAAATGTTATAATGTTTTTTCCCCTTCTTCATTTGAATGTGTTTCTTAGGATAATTGATTTTATTTAGATCAATTACACGGGTTTCTTTTGGTTGAATTTATGTTGCGGGAGATTCAGTTGAGTATTGAATACGCTTGAGTTTTATATTTTCTATAAAATGACTACCAAAAGACCCTCATTTAGGATTAGGTGGCATGATGCATAGCATATACCATACGAAAACCATCCAATTGATCCAGAATTATTGGAGTTAGTAATCTTTATATTTTAGTCCTTAGGACATGAGGTTGGTCGAGAGATAACATAGATGGTAGACCTTTCTCAAAATATTACTATAAAAATCCACTAGTATTCTATGGTGACATGTTTTACCAAGATATTGACAAGTGTCTACAATGCATCAAGTGAGTCATTCAATTTATAAAAAGCCTCGAGGCCTCTATGGTCATATTTTTAACCTATATGCTAGAAGGAATGGGTAGGAAGTGATGGTAGTCGATGGTTTTGGAGAAGCGGTGTGAGGATCACACATGGACAACTTTTAAAGTTGATTTAAATCTGTATTTTTACCAAGATTCATTAAGGGTTGTGAAGGTAATTTAGTTTTTGATATTGGATAAAGTGGATCATTTGGTGTTGGAATATGATTTTCAATTTACCGAGTCGGTTAATGTTTCTCTTGACCTCCTTACAAACTATTACCTCAAGGCCTCCAACATTGATACGGGATTGAAGGACGAGATCAGGTCCATACCTAAACTTATTTTATTACCCATCTAATGAGTTGGTTGATCGGGTATTTATAGAGAAAGAATATGTTCCTGACAAAACTGACCTTAGTGGTGTTCCATTAGTGGGTGTTAGCAAGAGCTCTCCATCTTCTTAGAACAGGTAACAAGATGAAACTTGTAATGGTCGTGGAAAGATTTCTCACAAGAAAATTGGTACATCTCCACTGGTTTCATCAAGGCATATGTCGATGGCCTATTATTTGTTTGGGAGGTATGGTTACACCAGGCATAGTTTCCCAAAGGCTCTAAGGACATACCACTGATAAGGGTGTTTAGGTTTCTTCAGTGCTTCTGTTATGATTCTTCATAAGGGATTGGAATTGGATCCACATTATATAATATTTATCAAGTGAAATCAAATGATTTTAAGGGTATATGAAATTTACCTCTGGTTATTTTCGATTACCGTAATGTAATGATGGCTCAGGTGGGGCCTGAGTAGGGATGTATTATTGTAGAAGACATGGCAGTTGAAGACCCAGAATCAGATCCAGACACTACGAGAGGTGTGATTTACATTAATTCTTCTATTAAATATTTTTACGTTGTTTCTCATTAATTTATATTTATTATGTTTCTTGATTCTTTTAAAATATGAGGATATTTGATTCCTTTTATTATGGATTTTCTAACCCCATTGTGTATGAAAATGATGAAAGGTTTAAACACTGTAAGAGTTTTACATTTTTTTGATGGATCATTAGTGATGTCATATCATCTCAACAATAAACTTGGGATGGGATTCTATCATTAATGATCCATCATAGAAAATAGTGATGAAATTATGTTTTTTGTCAAGGTTCATCGAAAATAAATAGTATTTATGATGATGAATTCATCCATCACAAAAAATACCCCTAAGATTCTTAAATAATAAATTATATTGGATCCTTTACAAATACCAAATTGTGATAAATAAATAGATCCGTTGAAATAAAAAATAATTTCAAAAAAAATCAAATATAAAAAAATTATTAAAATTGAAATTTGAAAAAAACAACCATATCATTAAAATATCATTTCAATATAAATATATTTATCAACAAAAAATAAAAAACAGTCATAAAAATCATAGATCATCAACATGTATCATTTTTAGGAGGGTCACTTGAAGAATTATGGGGGACTCCATACCAATTCCATACAAAAGTCGTCATATCTACTCCAACATCTGCTCATCTCTATAATATTGTAGTTCACATCCCACCTACCTATCTCTCTACATCTATTGAAGCATATTATACTGAGCTCTCATCAACTCCTCATACTATGCAGTGGATGATGATGAAGACTTTCCATGAGATCCCTTGGATCTGGCTGATAACATTTCATAAGTACTATAATAACAAATAGTTGTATGTCATGAACAAATACAGATCACTTGGACTTTCTCGACACCATGAGAATTATCCAATATCTAACACCCCAATTAAAACCTAAATCAATAGTGGAATCTAATTCACTCTTGTATTGAATCTACCATGACTGAGAAGTCACAACCTCATTCGTTTCCTTCAAATATAATTATAAATTAGAATAATAATTAACTTTTAATACAATTAAAATTTTAAAAAACGTTAATATCCTCTATATGGTGTATTTAGTTTCATACGAGTTGTCATGTATGAGGATTAGAATACATCAGTTTAGAAACTACAAACATGACAATATAGGGGTCAATAGCATCTTGTATAATATAACACACATTTTATATTTTAATTATATATAAATTAAAAAGTAATATTACTTACCATATGTCATCGATATATAGCAAATTTACAACTTCTACCCTTATGTGTGACCTTCAACCTCCCCTATCTCCGATGTCAATTTGATGACCTCCTCCTAAAAGTATGTCCTAGCTAGCAGGAGAAAAATTCATCCCATACCTAAGCTGAGATATAGTCAGGTCAATGGGAGATTCATGATTATTTGAAAATCGTACTATAAGCTCTATCCATAGATCTATTTCTGATATTGTGTAAAGAATGATGAAATTATTCATGTATACAAGTCTCCCATGCTTCATGGACAGGATATCTCAAGCTATCATTAGCCAGAGACACAAACTGTAAAATAAAATTAAAAACATTACTTCAATAATTAACTAAATTTAAAAATATATATCTCATATATTAACATAAAATCCAATAGTCAAAACATCTGCTAATTAATGATTATGGGAACCTGACCCCATGACACCCATGGATTAAAAAATAATTTATTTGACAACGCCTTCCCAATGGCTAATTGTGAAAAACTATGCACGTAAAAAAATAATCTGAATATTGTTTCCAACATTAATAAAAATACATAATATAAAAAATTATATAATAAACAATTAAACATACATCCATAAATGAGTATCAAAATAAAGAGATGGGTGTATCTCTAGAACACGGTGTAGAATCATCAATCGAGAAAGTCTATTCCCCCTCTAAAGTGGTGTAACACCCTGACCCCAGTTACCCAGAGTCGGTGTATTATTACATAACATTTCCGTGATCACAAAAGATCAAATCACTAAAGACCGATTAGTTTAGTATCCTTGGAAACACTAGATACATTCATAAAGTTTACATTAAACCACAAAGTGAAAACTAAAACAACATATTTTCTTCATAACACCTCATACTATCCCTACAGGCCATTCAAAAAATACTTCTTCACATCCTGGGAAAAACAAAACATTGAAAAGGGTGATCTCAGATGTTCAGTAAGGATAACAATATAGCAGAATCTTTCATAAATAAACATAAACATTTAAGGCTATGTATAACTAAAACAAAAGTCTTTTAAACTTGATATTCAGCATAATATGGAAGAAATAAAATGAAATAATTCCATTTAATTATTCACATAGATATTCTACTAATTGAATAATCACATGAAATATCAATAACCACTTTCATAATGAAGTAATTCATAATTCTATACATCATAACCACACAGTCAAGGCCTTCTACCAAGGCTACAAATAAGATTTTGTCAAGGCCTTATGCCAAGACACTAGTTTGTCTCATGAGACCTACCGATGCATCGAGGAGCTATAGCGGGCTCCACTCATCACTTATCAAGTCCAATGTATTCCTTATATGAACAGGTTTAAACATAACATAAACATTCGTATTAAAACTTGCATACCAAATGTCAATACTTTCTCCATAAACCATAAATGGTATAAAAATAACACATCCACAGTCAAAAATATCACAAAACCTTCAATGCAATATAGAAGTTTTGTATCATAATAAATCAACTTCAAATAAACTTAAAATCTATCAAAAGATGTTGACATAGATGAAATCAAAACTATTAGAGAGAGATATCTCTTTTTTTAAATCATTTAAAAGTCACATAATTATAAATGAATATATTTACTTTGAAAATATTCATATATTCTTGTAAGGGATGCTTCAACGATTTTATAATGGTTGAAAATAGCCTCACCCACCGTATAAGTTAAAAAACGTTCTTACCTTAATTATGTCAAAAAGGATAAAAAGGACCTTGTTTAGAAAACAATGGAAATATTCCTTTATAAACAACTTATAAAAATTAAAACAAGGGTATAAATGACTTTAACCCATATTATCTAAAATAGTAAGAATGTTTTGAAATACATTTTTAAGAAACATCGATTTGGATGATAAAGACGTCCTAGTAGATAATTACGTATAAACAACCTCGGATAATGAAGAGATTGTGAAATAAACCCATACCTTTTACTTTTTCTTTCTTGAGGGTAGGTTAAACTCTTGTATAATGGGTAAATAATTATTATTAAATTATACAAGAATCATATACATTAATATGATATCATATATGATCTTCTACGTATCTTTGTGAATAATATCTTAGTATTATCATCGTTTCGGGTGTTAACTTACTCATTTTATTTTATATTTTTTGTTACATAAGTCGTGTTTCCTATGTATAGGTTGTATATGATTAATATAAAGAATTATATCAAGTCCTTAAACATTATTTTTAAACATAAAATGAAAATTATACTTGAATGGATATGATGGGGAATGAATCTCATCGTGTTCGTGGAGACGGTTGTCCGTATGTATGCACGAGCGACAATATCTTTCCTTTGATATTAAAATAATATATAATTGGATGTATATAATATATAGATAATAATTATCTTGTTATTTTAATTATTTAAATCAATTACACATCATTATCATACCCATCCAAATAATAATGTTTTGAATAATAATTACACCACAACGAGGAGAAGGTAGGTCGTGTGTACGCACGTATGGTGACATGTCATTCAAAGGATGGATAGAATACTGAATATGGTTGTACCATATTTATAATAACATATATGTATATATAATATACTTGAGTTTTTATATTATAATGGAAATAACAATGAAAGAAGAAGTTGTAGAAGAAAAGAACATGAAAGAGGGTGGTGAAAACATTACCTCTTCTTCAGGTTCTTCTTTTTGATTTGATCAAAAAGGGCTCCTTAGGTTGGATTTCTGATCAAACTAAGGCCTCTAGGTAAAATTGAGGGAAGTGGGGAGAATATTTGTATAGGGGGTGGCAGAACCAAAAGGCTTTGAGGGTATTAATTAGAGGGAAGGGGGAGTTCCCTTTATAAGAGGGGTGAGGGGAACCTTAGGAAAAGCTAGAAATATTATTTTATAATAAATTCATATTCGGTTTCTAATGGATAAAAAGTGGATTATTTAGAGGTTAAGGTGTGGATAGGTCGCAAACCACTCATCCAATAGGTTTTACACAGTTTTAGGTCACTATATTAACCTTATCTTTTAGTTTTCACTCATAGTTAATTAGTTTGACATTTATCATGTCACTTTGTATTTTTATATTATATAGTCAATAAACATACTATATACATCCAAGAGACCCTCAAGTGGTCCATTAATGATACACCTATCATTATATAAGTCCTTAGGCCGAACTTTATAATTTTAGGAATATAATATCAATTAATAATATAATATTTGTTTTAAAAACTCATTTATGTCAATTTTGACACTATTCAATAATTGATTTTTGTTAAAGTAAACACAACATTATTAATTAGAACCAAATTCATTTAATAAATCCTAAAATTTCAAATTAACTATTAAAATTATTGGGTGGAATCAAAACATTCAAATTATATTTATTTTAACATTTATAATACTAAGTATTTGATTCTTTCAATAATAAGGAAAATACTACATCATTATTGTGTCACAAATAAATTTAATTATTAACTGTCTAACAATTATAAATAAAATACCATTATATAGGAAATCATTTTATCTTTCTAATTAATATTTATAGTCTAAAATATAACATATATAACATTATGTAAAAATTGTTTTTCTAAAAGATATATGCTTATGTAATTTTTGTACATACTTTAGCTTAATTAATATAAAGTGTTATTATCACTTACAAGTGGATCTGTGGGGTCCCAAAATAGACCCAAAGATGCCCAGGGTCTAAAATATATCAACCAATATGGTTAGGACACGTTTTAGGGTAATTTAATTTTATTATAATATTATTTTTTACCCTTATTTACAGGATTTACCGTTTAACAACAGTAAATAAAATATTTACCGATGTAATTATTCAAAATGTATAAAAATAAAAGTTACCAATTTACAAACTTTGGACCTCTGATTATAAATATATAATCCAATTTCATAAATTCAAAACCCAGAAGTGGGAGAAATTAAGTTAAAATTAATTCTCATTGTCAAAACAAAAAATGTGTTTTTAAGAAATAATAACTATCAAAAGATTGACACTTGTTTATGTCCGGTTTAAATGTGAAATAATGTCCAATGACCAACATTGTATTAAATGGTAAAAATGTATTCTAAATATAATTTAAAACCACTCAATTTAATAATTTATCACTATTAATTCATTCGATTTAAAAAGATGTTTTTAATTAAAATTTAGTAATTTTCACAATTCATCAAAATATAAAAGTTATCTGATGTAACACCCCAAGATTTCATAGTGTGTTATTTCTTCAAAATAATTCAATAACTTGCACTACACGCAACACTGAGTTCAATCACACCATGACTTACAAAAAAAATCCATTAAAAGAGGTCATGAATAGCATTAACTACATTTTTAACTTTATATAATCCTTATAATTTTAGAATCCATATTATGAGTTTCTTAGTCATAATGCAAGAACAGATTCATTTTCAGTATTGCACTTTTATCAACTTTTAATAGTGAAACCTTTTTAAATACAATATTTTAAACTTTTTGACTAAATGGGGACATCAAAAAATTTAAAATGAAACATCCCAAGCTTACATGGTACGCTTTCCTTTGAATAAAATAGTAGCGTGTGTTGTACGCAACTTCGAGTTTTAACACACACCACAACCGATCAAACTAGCCGTTATGAATAGTAATACCTAATTTTTGAAATTATATATATTTTATATTTCAAAATGGACTTCATTTTTGGATTCGGAATATCGAATTTAGCCTAAGGTGAAATTTTGGTACTTTTCGGATAACTTTAATATTTTGATGAATAGTGAAAATTACTAAATTTTAATTAAAAACAACTTTTTTAATCAAAATAATTAATAGTGATAAATTATGAATTTGAGTGGTTTTAAAGTATATTTAGAATATATTTTTACAATTTAATATAATGTTGGTCATTGGACATAATTTTACAATTAAACCGAACATAAACAACTGTCAATCTTTTGATAGTTATTATCTCTTAAAAACCCGCTTTTTGTTTTGACATCGGGAATTAATTTTAAATTAATTTCTGCCACTTCTGTGTTTTGAATTTAGAAAAATGGATTCCATATTTGGAATCAGGATGTCCAAATTGTTTAAATAGGTAACATTTATTTTTAGACATTTTGAATAATTAATGTGGTAAATATTTTATTTACCATGGTTAAGGGTAAATCTGGTAAATAAGGGTTAACAAAATAATATTATAATAATACTAAATTACCATAAAACGTGTCCTAGCCTTATTGGTTGATACATGTTCGACCATAGGCATATTTGGGTCGATTTGCGGACCCCATGGTGCCACTTGTAGGTGATAGGGACAGTTTATTTTAATTAAGTTAAAATGAATACAAAAATGACACAAGCATATATCTTTTAGAAAAACAATTATTACATAAGGTTATATATGTTGAATTTTAGATTATAAATATTAATTAGAATTCTAAAAATATTTCCTACATAATTATATTTTATTTATAATTTTTAGACAATAAATAATGTATTTTATTTATGACACAATGATGATGCAGTAATTACTAAAATAGTGAAAAAATTAAAATAATTTATATTATAAATACCCAAATAATTATAATATGAAACTTTTAATGAATTAAACTAATTTTATAGGATATTATGATATATTAGGATTGATTTAATTGACTTTGTTTGAAGTAATCAATTTGTTATGAGTTTCACAAAAATCAACTATTGAATAGTGTCAAAATTGACATAAAAGAGTTCTTAAAACAAATATTATATTATTAATTGATATTAAATTCCTAAAAATCTAAGGTTCGGCCAAGAGACTTATATCATGATAGGTTCATCATTAATGGACCACTTGGGGGTCGCTTGTATATATATAGTACGTTTATTAACCATATTATATAAAAATACAAAGAGACATTGTAAAAGTGAAACTAATTAACTTAGGGTTAATACTTAAAGATAAGGTTAATATAAGTATCCAAACCAGTCTAAATTCGACTGGATGAGTTGTTTAAGACCCATCCCCACCTTAACCTTTTAATAGTCAACTTTGGAGCCATTAGAAACCGAATATGAATTTATTATAAATTAATATTTCTAGCTTTTCCAAAGATGCCCCTCACCCCTCTTATAAAAGGGCACTCCTCCTTATCATTTATTCACACCTTCAAAGCCTTTTGGTTCGGAAAAAATCTGCCCAAATACTATCCCAACATCCCTCACTACAACCTAGAGGCCTTAGTTCGATCATAAAGCCAACCTATGGAGCCCTTTTGAACAAATCAAAAGGAAGAACCCGAAGAAGAGGTAATGTTTTCACCACCCCTTTTCAAGTTCCTTTCTTCTTCCACTTCTTCTTTCTTTATTCTTACCATTCTAAAATAATAACTCCAGTATCTCACGTATACTGTGATGTTATTATAAATATGGTACAACCATATTTAGTATTCTATCCACCCTTTGAATAACATGTCACCATACGTGCGTACGTACGGCTTACCGTCTCCACGTCGTGGTGTAATTGTTATTCAATATAATATTATTTGGATGGGTATAATAATTTTGTTTAACTCAGGTAAATAATAAATATAACATGTTAATGATTCTGTATATATGATATACCATCCATTTATATATTATTTTAATATCAAAAGAATGATATTGTCGCTCGTGCGTACGTACGGACTACCGTCTCCACGAATACGATGAGATTCATTCTCCATCATATCCATTCAAGTATAATTATCATTTGCTGATTTAAAAATGATGTTTAAGGACTTTATATCATTATGGATATGAATAATATACAACCTATCCATTACAAACATGGATTACGTAATAAAACATATAAAAGAAAATGAGTAAGTTAACACCCGAAACAACGATAATACTAAGACATTATTAACAAAGAAAAGTTAAAAGATCATATATGATATGATATTAATATATATGATTCTTGTATAATTTAATAACAATTATTTCAATATTATACAGGTGGTTAACCTACCCCAACCAAGTAAAAGTACAAGGTGAGGGATTTTCTTATCTCACATTCAATTCCGTGAGATTTCCATTATTCGCCACTAAATTATTGAAAGTGGTGTATTGTGTACTGGAATTTGATATATATTATCATGATTATCTTTATATTCATGTTATTATGTAAATAATTTGGTGGTTATTAACTTTTGGCCATATGACTCAGTTGATTAACGTGGTAAGGGGTTTTCATCTCACTTTTTATTTCCGTGAGATTCATGCCATATTTCCACTATTATCTTTTGTGTGGTGTATGTACTGCCCATAATTGTATTCTTTGTGTAATACACTTTACCTTATGTGTATTTACATTTTCATTGTATGATACCTCTTTCATGGGTTGTATGTTTCATAAGTTACCAAATTGATAAGGGTTTACTTCACAATCTCTTTAATATCCGAGGTTGTCTTTACGTAAGTATCTACAGGGACATATTTACTATCCATGTCCATATTTCATAAAAGAGTTATCAAAGGGATTATTTCTAAGGGAACTTTTACTAAAACATCATTTTAAATGTTTTAAATATTTATTCTTCTAAATCATCCTCATTTATGTCAACGTTTTCAAAATGGTTTGTAAGGATTTATTTATATGAAAATGAATGTTTTAAAAGTGTTAATTCCATTCAAAAGTTTCAAAGTGATATGGGACACTTTGATTCAAAAATTTATTTAAATGCCTTACTTTCTAAATTGTGTAACATTAAAATGTTTTCATGAAAAAGGGATATTTCTCTCAATAATTTTTAAAAAAACATTTTCATCTATGTCAACATCCTTTGATGGATTTTAAGATTATTTGAAGTTGATTTATTATGATTTAAAACTTCCATATTGTAATGAAGTTTTGTGATATGTTTGACTGTAGATGTGTCATTTATATAGCATTAATGGTTTATGAGTAAAGTATTGACATTTCGTATGCTAGTTTTAATAAGAATGTTTATGTTATATTTCAACCTTTACTTTATATGAATGTGTTGGAAAAGTATGTTCCAGGTTGGGGACTGGTTAAAGTAAGCCCTCCAGGTTAGGGACTGGTAAAAGTAAGCCCTCCGGTTTGGTCTCCGGTTATTAGAGGCACTCCGGGTTGGTGTCCGGTTATTAGAGGCACTCCAGGTTGGTGTCCGGTTATTAGAGGCACTCCGGGTTGGGTTCCGGTTACAGTTAGCCCCAAGGTCTTGGGACGAGGCCTTGAAAAGAAATTAAAGTTTAGCATTATGCATTCCATCATTATGAAAGTGGTTATTGATTTTGCATGTGATTATTCGATTAGTAGAATATCCATGTGAATAAGTAAATGACATTATTTCATTTTACTTTTTCCATACTATGTTGAAGTTCAAGTTTAAAAGGCTTTTGTTTTAGTAATGCATTGCCTTAAATGTTTATGCTTATTTTGAATGTTCCACTATATTGTTATCCTTATTGGTAATTTGAGCTCACCCCTTTTCTATGTTTTATTTTCCCCAGGATGTGAAGAAGTAAGTTATGAATGACCTGCAGGGATATTATGAGGGGATAATAGTGTGGACTGTGGAGACATTATGTTGTTGTAGTAGTTTTTCATTTTATGATGTAATGTAAAACTTATGAATATATCTAGTGTTTCCAAGGCTACTAAACCAATCGGTCTTTCGAGATTTGATCTTTCTTGTGATCATGCCAATGTTATGTAATAATGCACCGACTCTAGGTAACTAGGGTCGGGGCGTTACAGTTGGTATCAGAGGAAGTTTAGTACAAACCTTGGAAGCTAGATTTAGATAAACTCTGATTAGAGCACGTAGACCTAAGATGAACTTTGAGGATTAGTGTAGAAGAACTTCCTAGAATTTTGGTATTGTATAGATTTTGTGAGTTTTTCGAGAAATACATCCCTGTCTGGATACGAGCAGGTATAGGCGGCTCTGGCACAGATGTACCTAGGGGTAAAACCCGAAAACACCGCTTTGAGCTAGACTCGAACGGGAACTGGTGCACGACAACGGGCCTTGCTGCACTCTTGGTTACGACACTCCAGGGGGATATGCTTAGGATAACTCTCATTTTCTTTACAAATCATTATGAAGGGTTTATGAGTATATACATCCTCAAAGGAGACATTTTTATGATTATGGATTATATCCATAAATAGTTCAATTTATGTTAAGTGTTTTATAAGTATGGGATTATGTATTTTGATTCATAAATTGATATAGTGTATGCCATTGTTTAGAAATGGCGCCCAGTAGAAGGAATGAGAACTCCAGAAATGCACATGATCCAAAGAGAAGGAAGGATCATATCTTTCATGTTCTTAAGCAAGAATTTATAAGAGAAATAGTCTCCCATGTATTATCATCATATGAAGAAATAATATCATGTGTTGATAAGATAAGTAAAGAGTTTAATTAGTCCTATGGATTTGAAGGGAAGCAAGAGAAGAAAAGTATGGAAGAGAGAAAGATGGATAATGGGAAGAGGGAAAAGAAGAATTTTCCCATAGGTGATAACTGTAGAAAGAAACACCCTGGAACTTTCCTGAAAGGAATGGGAGTTTGTTATAAGTGTGGAAGAAAAGGGCACAATGTACGTGACTGCAAGGGTAAGAAAATGGTTTCAAATGTACAATGCTTCATTTGCAAGGAGTTTGGACACTACGCGAACCTATGTCCCAGTCATCAGACTATTCCGCAAATGATGTTATTGGATAATAATCAAGTTATGATACTACCACAGATGAAGAGGAATGATTAGAGTTCTTATGTTGATTATGTCAATTGAGTGTTGTATCAACAATGTACTTGTTATAATAATTATGGAGTATATAAGGATTGTACTGCAGTACTATTTCATTAAGGACATGAGATTGTGTGGAACAAAGAAAAGTGACTCAATAGAAGGATAAATTTTTTGAAAATATATGGTTGAGAGAATGATAAATCATAATATAGTTCTGATACTGAGGTAGTGATTTTGGAATAATATGTGATTGTTTTGGATAAATTATATTGGATATTCTTGACTACCTTGGAACTGATTAATGATTTGTATATTCCATCATTGTTGGGGTTTAAAACATTTTTGGATTAATGAAGTATATCCAGCATTCTATATGGAATAAGGGAGCATTAATGTAATCAATAAGGAATATGGTAATACATGATGAAGGTATTCATATGCTATTACGGGGTAAAAAAGATCTATATTATGTTTACCTTCCTTATAAATGTTGGACTGTGAGTTTGGACAGAAGTATTTTGGATAGTTCTAGTTTGGATTATTTTGGATTGCCATAAAAGGACAACCCGGAGGTCGGGCGACAACCCGTCGCGTCCGGCAAGGCTGCGAGACTTGAACCCGCAACCGAAGGACGACAAGGGTGTATCACCTACCACTGGCCCACGAGATGTCCTGGATTAAATAATGTAGTTTTTTTTAAAAGATCTGGTAGATGAATTATAAATTCATTTATTTTGGAACCCTGTACGAATAGTATAAATAGAAAAAAATTTTACGTTCTATTATCTTTTAGAGTGAAAGATGAGTTTATGGTAGAAATTTATTAATGGATAAAACTCTAATTATAAAGTGAGTATATCTCCTTATGATCTTATCCAATCTCATAAATAAATTCCTCAACATTAAGAAAAGGAACTTAGAACAAAAATGTTGTCCTAGATGGTACCTTATATCATCACTAACTTATGGCTTTGGGATTGTTGGCCTTTTCATAGTCATGTTCTCTACACTCTCCATCAGATAATTTATGGTTAGATTTATCTTCCATATCCATATTTTCCTACATGGAACCCTAGTATGTGTTATTTTCGGTAATCTTCATACTTTCCACTCTTTATTTTAAATAGAGGCCTCATTAATTCATTTTTGGATGTGGGATTTCAACTAAGATATTTTGAAACGTCAAAAATGTGTTATCCCAATACCCTATATTTTGTTGAACCGATGGTACTTCAAATCATCATAGATTGATGAGTTTACGGACCTCAATTTTATACTTGTTTGTTATTGATGACCTCAATCACTACCTATAAATATTTACGTTTTTCCTCCAATTATATGTCTCTAATTTCCACCAATGTTCTCCTAATCAAGATCATAATTTGGTGGTGACCCTTTCATTTCTCTTTTCCTCATATTAAGACTAAATTTTAGTAACCCAATTTCCGATGTGGGTTTTCCCACAAATATATTATCTATTTTCAACCTTTTATTTTCGAAGAACAATTTCAAATTGTGAGGACGCAATTTATTGAAGGAGGAGAGAATGTAACACCCCAAGATTTCATAGTGTGTTATTTCTTCAAAATAATTCAATAACATGTACTACACGCAACACCGAGTTCAATCACACCATGACTTACAAAAAAATCCATTAAAAGAGGTCATGAATATCATTAACTACATTTTTAACTTTATATAATCCTTATAATTTTAGAATCCATATTATGAGTTTCTTAGTCATAATGCAAGAACAGATTCATTTTCAGTATTGCACTTTTATCAACTTTTAATAGTGAAACATTTTTAAATACAATATTTTAAACTTTTTGACTAAATGGGGCATCAAAAAATTTAAAATGAAACATCCCAAGCTTACACGGTACGCTTTCCTTTGAATAAAACAGTAGCGTGTGTTGTACGCAACTTCGAGTTTTAACACACACCACAACCGATCAAACTAGCCGTTATGAATAGTAATACCTAATTTTTGAAATTATATATATTTTATATTTCAAAATGGACTTCATTTTTGGATTCGGAATATCAAATTTAGCCTAAGGTGAAATTTTGGTACTTTTCGGATAACTTTAATATTTTGATGAATAGTGAAAATTACTAAATTTTAATTAAAAACAACTTTTTTAATCAAAATAATTAATAGTGATAAATTATGAATTTGAGTGGTTTTAAAGTATATTTATAATATATTTTTACAATTTAATTTAATTTTGGTCATTGGACATAATTTTACAATTAAACCGAACATAAACAAGTGTCAATCTTTTGATAGTTATTATCTCCTAAAAACACGCTTTTTGTTTTGACAGCGGGAATTAATTTTAACTTAATTTCTGCCACTTCTGTGTTTTTAATTTAGAAAAATGGATTCCATATTTGGAATCAGGATGTCCAAATTGTGTAAATAGGTAACTTTTATTTTTAGACATTTTGAATAATTACTGTGGTAAATATTTTATTTACCATGGTTAAGGGTAAATCTGGTAAATAAGGGTTAAACAAATAATATTATAATAATACTAAATTACCCTAAAACGTGTCCTAGCCTTATTGGTTGATACATGTTCGACCATAGGCATCTTTGGGTCGATTTGGGGACCCCATGGTGCCACTTGTAGGTGATAGGGACACTTTATTTTAATTAAGTTAAAATGAATACAAAAATGACACAAGCATATATCTTTTAGAAAAACAATTATTACATAAGGTTATATATGTTGGATTTTAGATTATAAATATTAATTAGAAAGATCAAAAAGATTTCCTACATAATTATATTTTATTTATAATTTTTAGACATTAAATAATGTATTTTATTTATGACACAATGATGATGCAGTAATTACTAAAATAGTGAAAAATTAAAATAATTGATATTATAAATACCCAAATAATTATAATATGAAAATTTTAATGAATTAAACTAATTTTATAGGATAAAATGATATATTAGGATTGATTTAATGGACTTTGTTCGATGTAATCAATCTGTTATGAGTTTCACAAATATCAACTATTGAATAGTGTCAAAATTGACATAAAAGAGTTCTTAAAAAAAATATTATATTATTAATTGATATTAAATTCCTAAAAATCTAAGGTTCGTCCAAGAGACTTATATCATGATAGGTTCATCATTAATGGACCACTTGGGGGTCTCTTGGATGTATATAGTAAGTTTATTAACCATATTATATAAAAATACAAAGAGACATTGTAAAAGTGAAACTAATTAACTTAGAGTTAATACTTAAAGATAAGGTTAATATAAGTATCCAAACCTGTCTAAATTCTACTGGATGAGTTGTTTTCGACCCATCCCCACCTTAACCTTTGAATAGTCAACTTTGGAGCCATTAGAAACCGAATATGAATTTATTATAAATTAATATTTCTAGCTTTTCCAAAGGTGCCCCTCACCCCTCTTATAAAAGGGAACTCCTCCTTCTCATTTATTCACACCTTCAAAGCCTTTTGGTTCGGAAACACTCTTCCCAAATACTATCCCAACATCCCTCACTACAACCTAGAGGCCTTAGTTTGATCAGTAAGCCAACCTATGAAGCCCTTTTGATCAAATCAAAAGGAAGAACCCGAAGAAGAGGTAATGTTTTCACCACCCCTTTTCAAGTTCCTTTCTTCTTCCACTTCTTCTTTCTTTATTCTTACCATTATAAAATAATAAATCCAGTATCTCACATATAATGTGATGTTATTATAAATATGGTACAACCATATTCAGTATTCTATCCACCCTTTTAATAACATGTCACCATACGTGCGTACGTACGGCTTACCGTCTCCACGTCGTGGTGTAATTGTTATTCAATATAATATTATTTGGATGGGTATAATAATGTTGTTTAACTCAGGTAAATAATAAATATAACATTTTAATGATTCTTTATATATGATATACCATCCATTTATATATTATTTTAATATCAAAAGAATGATATTGTCGCTCGTGCGTACGTACGGACTACCGTCTCGACGAACGCGATGAGATTCATTCTCCATCATATCCATTCAAGTATAATTATCATTTGCTGATTTAAAAATGATGTTTAAGAACTTTATATCATTCTGGATATGAATAATATAAAACCTATCCATTACAAACATGGATTACGTAATAAAACATATAAAAGAAAATGAGTAAGTTAACACCCGAAACAACGATAATACTAAGACATTATTAACAAAGCAAAGTTAAAAGATCATATATGATATGATATTAATATATATGATTCTTGTATAATTTAATAACAATTATTTCAATATTATACAGGAGGTTAACCTACCCCAACCAGGTAAAAGTACAAGGTAAGGGATTTTCTTATCTCACATTCAATTCTGTGAGATTTCCATTATTCGCCACTAAATTATTGAAGGTGGTGTATTGTGTACTGGCATTTGATATATATTATCATGATTATCTTTATATTCATGTTATTCTGTAAATAATTTGGTGGTTATTAACTTTTGGCCATACGAATCAGTTGATTAACGTGGTAAGGGGTTTTCATCTCACTCTTTATTTCCGTGAGATTCATGCCATATTTCCACTATTATCTTTTGTGTGGTGTATGTACTGCCCATAATTGTATTCTTTGTGTAATACACTTTACCTTATGTGTATTTACATTTTCATTGTATGATACCTCTTTCATGGGTTGTATGTTTCATAAGTTACCAAATTGATAAGGGTTTACTTCACAATCTCTTTAATATCCGAGGTTGTCTTTACGTAAGTATCTACAGGGACATATTTACTATCCATGTCCATATTTCATAAAAGAGTTTTCAAAGGGATTATTTCTAAGGGAACTTTTACTAAAACATCATTTTAAATGTTTTAAATATTTATTCTTCTAAATCATCCTCATTTATGTCCACGTTTTCAAAATGTTTTGTAAGGATTTATTTATATGAAAATGAATGTTTTAAAAGTGTTAATTCCGTTCAAAAGTTTCAAAGTGGAATGGGACACTTTGATTCAAAAATGTATTTAAATTCCTTACTTTCTAAATTGTGTAACATTAAAATGTTTTCATGAAAAAGGGATATTTCTCTCAATAATTTTTAAAAAAACATTTTCATCTATGTCAACATCCTTTGATGGATTTTAAGATTATTTGAAGTTGATTTATTATGATTTAAAACTTCCATATTGTAATGAATTTTTGTGATATGTTTGACTGTAGATGTGTAATTTATATAGCATTCATGGTTTATGAGTAAAGTATTGACATTTCGTATGCTAGTTCCAATAAGAATGTTTATGTTATATTTCAACCTTTACTTCATATGAATGTGTTGGACAAGTATGTTCCAGGTTGGGGACTGGTTAAAGTAAGCCCTCCAGGTTAGGGACTGGTAAAAGTAAGCCCTCCGGTTTGGTCTCCGGTTATTAGAGGCACTCCGGGTTGGTGTCCGGTTATTAGAGGCACTCCAGGTTGGTGTCCGGTTATTAGAGGCACTCCGGGTTGGGTTCCGGTTACAGTTAGCCCCAAGGTCTTGGGACGAGGCCTTGAAAAGAAATTAAAGTTTAGCATTATGCATTCCATCATTATGAAAGTGGTTATTGATTTTGCATGTGATTATTCGATTAGTAGAATATCCATTTGAATAAGTAAATGGCATTATTTCATTTTACTTTTTCCATACTATGTTGAAGTTCAAGTTTAAAAGGCTTTTGTTTTAGTAATGCATTGCCTTAAATGTTTATGCTTATTTTGAATGTTCCGCTATATTGTTATCCTTACTGGGCATTTGAGCTCACCCCTTTTCTATGTTTTATTATCCCCAGGATGTGAAGAAGTAAGTTATGAATGACCCGCAGGGATATTATGAGGGGATAATAGTGTGGACTGTGGAGACATTATGTTGTTGTAGTAGTTTTTCATTTTATGATGTAATATAAACCTTATGAATATATCTAGTGTTTCCAAGGCTACTAAACCAATCGGTCTTTCGAGATCTGATCTTTCTTGTGATCATGCCAATGTTATGTAACAATGCACCGACTCTAGGTAACTGGGGTCGGGGCGTTACATCTGAAAAGTACCAAAATTTTACCATAATCTAATTTCAATATTCTGAATCCAAAATTGAATTTCATTTTGAAAGATAAAATTTATAAAATTTTAAGAGTTTGTAAATACTATTCATAACAGCTAGTTTGATTGGTTGTGGTGTGTAGAGACCCGAAGCTTGACATACATAGACATTACATTACTTTTTCAGAATATATAATACATAACAAAAAGATACACTCAAGGACCGTAATAGTTTAGTGTCTTTGGAGACTTGGAACATAATCTTCTAATCGTGGTGAAAGATCTTCAACATCTCTCATATAGATCTTCCACTTTTTGTTTCCTTACCTAAATCCTTTCTTTTGATCCTGGGGGAAAATAAAACATAAAAAGAGTCAGCTCAAATGCTCAGTAAGGGTAAGAATGGATAAAATAAAACATACCATATACATTTGAACTTAAAAACATTAACATAATGTTTAAACATCAAAATCTTGAGCAACGACATAAAACATGGAAGTACATAAGGAATAGATCATAATGGAACATAAACCATGATAAAATAGCATGGTAATAAAACATGTAATTGTGGCATCCATTAAGCACATATAATTATTTCTATAGTAGCCAAGACATTGCTGCCAAGACCATCTTAGTGGACAAAGTCCCTTTCTGAATCGAGTTCACTCCTCGTTCCAGTCCTGTATTACTGAACCGGAATAACTTACCGTTCCAGCAATGTCTATCTCATGAGATATAAAATCTTTAACCAATGAATTGGTGGGAGATATATGTCCCACCCATCTCATAATGAAATCATTCTTACTTGTTCCACAAAATAAACTTAAAACATTCATCATAACCCAAGGAATAAAATGGGTTTCATAAACATCATCCCATCATCACATAATCCATATAAAACAAATGGATATATCATCATAAGAAAATTGAAACCATGTAAATCATAGAGACATTATACTTGAAACATACACATATGAAATAATTTCATCTTAGATTGAAAATGGTTTTGATAAAACACTTGAAATGAATTCTTGAAAAAAATATCATTTCTTCTTCAAAATCAATTTCTTTTCACAAAACGTCATGAAATTTTAAAAGAAGGATATTTTGTTGAAAATAGTCATGAAATCTTTTAGAGTAAGCTTCATGAAAATAAGGATTTATAAAACCGTAAATACCCTTTTATTCCGTGTAAGTTAAAAAACATTCTTCTCGTACTTTTGTTGGAAAAGTCAAAAAGTACCTTGTAGGGTAAATAAAAGAAAGATTCCTTCCATACCATGGGATAAAAGTCAAAATAGATAAAAAGAACTTTAAAAATACATGAATAAACTTTTATAAATCATGGAAATGGATGATAGCAATAACCCCGAGTAAATACTTACGAATATGCAATCTTGGATAAAAATGAGATTTGCAAAATTATCCCATACCTTAGGTCTGATATGCTTCGTACGTATCTGAACCTCCTGTATAATGATTTAAATAATTTCATTGAATTATTAAAGAATCATATTCATTGTTATCATATCATATATGTTTCACTTATTACTTTATATTACCCATTCTTTTGTAAATTCCATGTTAAAGAAGCATTTTGGGTAAAATAATTTCATTTATCGTATGTGTTTCGACATGTTGTTCTTGATATTATTACTTATATCCTGATTTACATAATTCCAGAATGTAAAACATGATTTATATATAATATATATTCATCATATACATATTTATATTACAGATCGACAAAAGGAATGAAATACATTGTTCATGGAGACGGTAGGCCGTACGTACGCATGAACGCTGTTTTCATTTCCTTATTGAATTAAATGAAACTAAATAGATAACATACATATATATATACATAAATCCAGTTGAATTATTATTTAATATATTTCATTATTATTGGTTATATAAACTATATTATAATTCATGTATGGTTAACATGGAGAATGAATCACATCGCGTCGTGGAGACGGTAGTCCGTACGTACGCACGAGCGATGATATCGTTCCCATAATTATTGAATAAAATTGGAGTGGATGGTATAATATATCAGAATCAGTATGATGTTATAATAATGATATATATTTATTCATTACACCATTATACCAATCCATGTAAGGTGTTGGTGGAAAAACAGATTTCACCACGGCGTGGAGACGGTATTTCGTACGTACGCACGCGTGGTGATTTCGTTTCCGTACGATGGATAGATGGTGAAATAGGGTTGTTTCATACTTATAATAACATATAATTATATTATTGATACTTATTTTTTTACTTCATAATGAAACAACTCATGAAGAATATTTGGAAGAAGAAATAAAGTTGAAAGAATCGGTAATGGACATTACCTCTTCTTTGAAGCGCCTCTTTGAGACCTCCACTTAGGGCACTAAAATTGGTCTTTGAAGAAGACCAGGCCCTATAGGATGTGTCTAGGGAAGTGGAGAATATAAATTGGCAGGGTTTGGCCGATCCTGAAGGATCAATGTTGTGTGAGGAAGAGAGGGAGGAGGTGCCCTCTTATAAGGAAGGAGAGGGGTACCTTTGGAATTCTTAAAAATATTAATTTATGATAAATCTAACCCCACTTAAAAACCTCAAAAAAATGACTCATATAAAAATATTAGATTATATAGGGTTGTAATATCATCAAATAATAATATTTAGACATGTTAGGAATTTATTTTAAACATTATCAACTTGATTTATCCTTATTTAATCAATTTAATTTTATTTGTGGTAATAACATTCTAAATTTTAAATTATAACAAATAATTACTTATTTGTTTTGAATTTTCCATAATTGGATACTTTATAACCTTTTCTACCATATAAATTTAAATTTATAATTTTCAAATATTTTTGTGATTTTTAAACAATTTTATAATATAATATTTTTATAAAATAACAATAGTGTCAAT
Source organism: Viscum album (assembly GCA_963277665.1). Lineage (NCBI taxonomy): Eukaryota > Viridiplantae > Streptophyta > Magnoliopsida > Santalales > Viscaceae > Viscum > Viscum album. The sequence goes on along the minus strand of OY728163.1, from coordinate 71,926,657 downwards.
TTTGACACTATTCATTTATTTGAATTTAAATTAAATATATACAGAAGATATGGTCGAACTAAAAGCTTTAATAGATTCATAAAAGGCCATAGGTATCTATAAAAGTAGTGGAGCACATTAAATATTTAATATAATATTTATTTTATTATTTTTAAAACCATTTATTTAGTTTATCTCTTAATAGAATAATTACTACATCATTTTTTGTGTAATTATTTAATATACATATTTGTTGCATAAAAATTAAAAATAAAATCATATGATGAATATAAATCTATTTAATTTCACAATAATACTTTTAATTGAATTTATCATATTAAAATAACAATATTTAAATTGTTATATTTATTAAATTATGAAGGTGACAATTATGACATCAATTAAAATAAAATAATATAAGTGTCATAATTATCTTAATAAGGATCCAAATGGTCACCAATTCGTCCAATAGATTATTAGGGTTTATATATACACTAATAATATGTTTTGTGCAGATTTTTGGGCCTTTTGATATGTATTAATATTTCAATAAAAACTATATTATCGATTTTTCACTAAATAAATAATTTCTGCATCCCTATTGTGTCAAAATTAATGATAATTATTTAATACCTAAAAGTTATAAATAAATTTATATGATGTATATAATCTCATTATCTTTCTAGAGACTATTCATGTTTGAAGTTTAATGATTTTTATCAGTAAATTAAAATTAATATACTTATACGATTCAAGAGAGTGACTTGTTGTCACTTTCTTTGATTTTAATAATAATTAAGTTTTTTTTCATGGATAAAAGTCCATTAAATGATTCTAACCTGACGCTTAGGTGATATGGGTCGACTTTTAGTCATACAATAGGATTTTGGAAGGTTTTAGGTTAATTTTATAATTTTATATTTACCTTCAATTACCCGAATACCTTTAACTATGGTAAATAAACTTTACCGTAGTTACTATTCATAATGCCCAAAAATAAAGTAGCTTATTAAAATAATTTGGATCTATTGATTCCAAATATGGAATCCATTTTTCCAAATTCAATACACAAAAGTTTCAGAAATTAAATTAAAATTAATCCCGTTGTCGAAAGAAAACGGGTTTTTGTTTAAAAAATTGCAATAGATTGAATTGATTTAACCTACGAATTTAAGGTATAATAATTGCTAAAGACATACATTATATTAAATGGTAAAAATATATTATATTTATACTTTAAAACCATTAAATATTATAATTTAACCACATAATTTATTACGCTGAAAAAAGTTGTTTTTAATTAAAATATAGCGTGTTTTTACTATTCATTAAAATATAACAGTTATCAGAATAATATGAAAAATTTATCCAAGGAAAAATTTTATATCCTGATTCCAAATAATAATTTTATTTTGTAAAATTGAACTTATAAACATGTCAAAAACTAGATTTAAAGTTGGTGCGCCATCAAAAGGCGAAAAACTATATTTTTTGAAAAATACTTATTTTACCCGAAAACATTATTTTGTTCTTATACCATGTTCTAGAAAATTTGTATGATGAATAATAATGCTATAAAATTCAAAATTTAGTTAATACTATTCATAACAGCTAGCTCATAATAATATTATAATAATATATCGTTGTTAGTAACACCCGGTATTGCGTACAACACACGCTATCGAGGAAGGTCGTGATTGCGTGTAATGCAAGCCAAGTCAGGGTTGCATGTCGTTCAAGATCCTTTTGGTGTAGTGTACAACACAAGGCATTAATGAAATTAAAAAGAATATTTTTCATATAATCTCAGGGTGTTACATTCGACCCCCCTTAAAATGAATTTCACCCTCGAAATTCGTTGGGGTTATAAATGGTTCACTACTCGAATGTTTCTTTAATAGAAACCCACATCGTAAAAAGGAATACTAAAACTTCATTTAAAAAAATGTTAGAAACATAACAGATACCCAAATAACCCATCACTGGGTTTCCACATAGGAGAACATAGGTGAAAATATGGATATGGAGGACGAATCTGATCATCATGTTCTGATAGAGAGTGGTAGAGAATATGGCTATGAAAAAGTCATCAATCACAAAGCCATAGATTTGTGATGATCTAAGGTATCATATGATTCATTGGATATAAGGGAACTAGGAAAACATTTTTGGTTTTCAATATCATTTCCCTAAAGTTGATGAAATTTGAATTAGAAGAAATACTTTCATGATTTTGGTACAGTCTCACCGTTGTTCATTCTTTGGACAATTTCCACTTCATCTCTTAAATAAATGAAGTTGAATTTGTCATTCGTGAAGTGTTAGCAGATCATGTGATAGAATGATGGGTCATTCCATCTGTCTCAAACAAAAGGTTATAAAAGTTATCAAAAATACATAAGTCCATCTATGGTGAGATTAATCATATATGGTTTCTAAAATGGACTTATACTTCATATATCATATTTCTTAATATAATAAATTCTACTAAACAGGGACTTCCTGTAGGCCAGTGGTAGGCAATAAAGGTCAGGCGCACTTCGGTTGTGGGTTCGATTCCCATAGCCTTGTCCAACGCGATGGGATGTCGCACATCATGCAGGTTGTCCTTTTTCTAAAACTACATTACTATAACATCCCATAAATAATATCGAAAAAAACATTTATCCTTAAACAACGCTAACTTATGTCCAACATAATCCATTCCAATCATTAGGCTTATCCATAATACTGCAGTCCACTCTCATATTATAGTGAAAACGATTACCAGATATTTCATATAACAAGCATGTTAATTCCATCGTTGATCCCCATATATCATAAGATATGTCTTGTTGGTCACATTCCAAACATTTGAAGTCCTTAATCATGTATTCTCTAGAAAAATGAATACCCATTGAATCTTAGTGAAAACATGAATGCTATCAAAAGTTAACTCATTCTACATACCAAAATAAAAAAAATTCTATATACTCAAACCATGATATAACCTTCTCTTTATATCAGTCATGAGCTCATGAATACTATCAAACATTTAATTTTCTCCTTATCCCTTCATTATGCGCATATCATCTACTTTCCGAAAATAGCCGAATAAAATTTCATGGTTACTAGTACCATTAATCATACACTTCCAAAAATTAGGAAAGACAATAGTGTAACAATCCATAGATGACTCTTTATTCCATAGTACAATGAGATTACTTATACAACATTACACTTGCTAAACATGTAATCATTCCACTACCTTCTTAAACCATTGACTGAGCTTCAACAATTATTTCATCTCACATATCATTTGTAGTCTCTTCATCATCATCAACATAAATACTTCCCATACGACTGTACTGATTCTCTTCATGAGACTTTCCCTTAGGGCATTGGTTTTCATAATACCCATACATTCCACATTTAAAACATTTAACCATTGATGATGTCATAGCAATACCATTATCCTCATCCATGGTGTTAACTGAACCTTTTCCTTTGCACTTACTAGCTTTGTGTCCTTCTTTTACCCACCCAAAGCATCTTCTAGTTCCTTTGAAACAATATCCTTGATGCCTCTTCCCACATGATTTACAGGAGGGAAATTGTACTTTCTTTCCTCTACGATCATCATGAACCTTCATCTTTCTCTTATTATCTGAGTCGGGAAACTTACTAAAGTTGAGATTATTGATCATATTATGAGATTCATGATTAGGCATAATAATGATGTTTAGACTTCCAAATCCCGTTTCATTTGGTTTCTCATGAAGAATATCATTCCATTGTCTGTCATATCCCTCATTATTGTGAATCTTCCTGTTTCTAGCCATTTTCTAAAACCCAAAAATAATAGTGTGAGAGGAAAAAATCATGCTAGGGAAAAAAACATAGTAAATGGGGAGTTCCCTCAATATCTAACATCTTAGGTTAAATTCAAATATCGTTACCGTAGTTCAAGGACTATATCCTATACGTATACTTACCCTTAGGCACATCCCTAGAAATACCATAGAAATATCTCTAGGGATTTCACTAACGTTTTCGCATCCTAGTTTCCAAAGGTTGAATAAACCTTTCCTCTGATACCAAATGTAGAGACCCGCTGCTTGGCATACATAGACATTACATTACTTTTCCGGAATACATAATACATAACAAAAACAGACACACAAGAAATGTAATAGTTTAGTGTCCTTGGAAATTTGGAACGTAATCTTCTAATCGTGGTGAAAGATCTTCAACATCTCCCATATAGATCTTCCACTTTTTGTTTCCTTACCTAAAAACATTCTTTTGATCCTGGGGGAAAATAAAACATAAAAAGGGTGAGATCAAATGCTCAGTAAGGGTAAGCATGGATAAAATAAAACATACCATATACATTTGAACTTAAAAACATGAGCATAATGTTCAAACATCAAAATCTTGAGCAACGAAATAAAACATGGATGTAAATAAGGAATAGATTGTAATGGATCATAAACCATGATAAAATAGCATGGGAATAAAACATGTAATTATGGAATCCATTAAGCACTTGTAATTATTTCCATAGAAGCCAAGGCATTGCTGCCAAGACCATCTTAGTGGACAAAGTCCCTTTCTGAATCGAGTTCACTCCCCATTCCAGTCCTGTATTACTGAACCGGATTAACGTACCGTTCCAGCCATGTCTATCTCATGAGATATAAAATCTTTACCCAATGAATTGGATGGAGATATAGGTCCCAGCCATCTCACAATGAAATCATTCTTACTTGTGCCACAAAATAAGCATAAAACATTCATCATAACCCAAAAAATAAAATGGGTTTCATAAACATCATCCCATCATCACATAATACATATAAAACAAATGGATATATCATCATAAGAAAACTGAAACCATGTAAATCCTAGAGTCATTAAACTTTAATCATACACATATGAAATAATTTCATCTTAGATGGAAAATGGTTTTGATAAGACACTTGAAATGAATTCTTGAGGAAAATATCCTTTCTTCTTCAAAATAAATTTCTTTTCACAAAACATTATGCAATTTTAAAAGAAGGATATTTTGTTGAAAATAGTAATTAAATCTTTTGGAGGAAACTTCATGAAAACAAGGCTTTATAAAACCGTAAAAACCATTTCATGCCGTATTAGTTAAAAAACATTCTTCTCGTACTTTTGTCGGAAAAGTCAAAAAGTACCTTGTAGGGTAAATAAAAGAAAGATTCCATCCATAACATGGGGTAAAAGTAAAAATGGGTAAAAAGGAACTTAAAAATCCATGAATACACGTTTATAAAACATGGAAATTGACAATAGCAATAACCACCAATAAATACTTACGAATAAGCAGTCTCGGATAAAAATGAGATTTGCAAAATTATCCCTTACCTTAGGTCTGATATTCTTCGTACGTATCCGAGAATCCTGTATAATTATTTAAATAATGTCATTGACTTATTAAAGAATCATATTCATTGTTATGATATCATATATTTTTCACTTATTACTTTATATTACCCGTTCTTTTGTAAATTTCATGTTAAAGCAGCATTTTGGGTAAAATAATTTCATTTATCGTATGTGTTTCGACTTGTTGTTCTTGATATTGTTACTTATATCCTGATTTACATAATTACATAAATTAAAACATGATTTATATATAATATATATTCATCACATACATATGTATATTATAGATCGATAAAAGGAATGAAATACACCGTTCATGGAGACGGTAGGCCGTACGTATGCATGAACGCTGTTTTCGTTTCCTTATTGAATTGAATGAAACTAAATAGATGAAATACATATGTATATACATAAATCTAGTAGCATTATTATTTCATATATTCCATTATTATTCATTATATAAACTATATTATCATTCATGTATGGTTAACATGGAGAATGAATCTCATCGCGTCGTGGAGACGGTAGTCTGTACGTACGCACGAGCGATGATATCGTTCCCATAATTATTGAATACAATTGGAGAGGATGGTATAATATATCAGAATCATTATGATTTTATAATAACCACATATTTTTATTCTTTACACCATTATATCCATCCATGTAAGGTGTTGGTGGAAAAACAGATTTCACCACGGTGTGGAGACGATATTCTGTACGTACACACGCGTGGTGATTTCGTTTTCCGTAGGATGGATAGATGGTGAAATAGGGTTGTTTCATAATTATAATAACATATCAGTATATAATTGATACTTATGTTATTACTTCATAATGAAACAACTAAATAAGAAGATGCGGACGAAGAAATAAAGTTGAAAGAATCGGTAACGGACATTACCTCTTCTTTGAAGCGCCTCTTTGAGACCTCCTCTTAGGGCACTAAAATATGTCTTTGAAGACGACCTGGACCTCTAGGATGCTTCTAGGAAAGTGGATAAGAGAATTTGGCAGGGGTTGGCTGAGCTTTAAGGCTCAATGTTGTTTGAGGAAGAGAGGGAGGAGCTGCCTTTTTATAAGGGAGGAGAGGGGCACCTTTGGAATTCTTAAAAATATTAATTTATAATAAATCTAACCCCACATAAAAACCTCCAAAAGTGACTCATATCCTAATATTAGATTATATAGGGTTGTAAGATCATCAACCAATAAAATTTAGACATGTTAGGAATTTATTTTAAACATTATCAACTTGATTTATCCTTATTTAATCAATTTAATTTTATTTGTTGTAATAACATTCTAAATTTTAAATTATAACAAATAATTACTTATTTGTTGTGAATTGTCCATAATTGGATACTTTATAACCTTTTATACCATATAAATTTAAATTTAGTATTTTTAAATATTTTTGTGATTTTTAAATAATTTTATAATATATTATTTTTATAAAATAACAATAGTGTCAATTTTGACAGTATTCCTTTATTTGAATTTAAATAAAGTATATACAAAATATATGTTCAAACTAAAAGCTTTAATAGATTCATAAAAGGTCATATGTATCTATAAAATTAGTATAGAACATTAAATAGTTCATATAATTTTTTTATTATTATTTTTACAACCATTAATTTGGTTTATCGCTTAATAAAATAATTACTACATCATTTTTTGTATAATTATTTAATATATTTATTTGTTACATAAAAATTAAAAATAAAATGCTATCATGAAGATAAATCTATTACCTTTCACAATAATGTTTTTAATAGAATGTATCATCTGAGATCACAATATTTAAATCGTTATATCTATTAAATTTTTAAGGTGACAACTTTGGCATCATTTAAAATAAAATAATATAAGTGTCATAATCATCTTAATAAGTATCCAAATGGTCCAAAATTCGTCCAATGTATGATTAGGGTTTATATATACACTAATAATAAGTTTTGTGCAGATTTTTGAGCCTTTTGATATGTATTAATATTTCAATAAAAACTATATTATTGATTTTTCACTAAATAAATAATTTTTGCATCCCTATTGTGTCAAAATTAATGATAATTATTTAACACTTAAAAATTATATATAAATTTATATGATGTAGATAATTTCATTAGAATTCTGTAGACTATTCATGTTCCAAGTTTCATGAAGTTTATCACTAAATTAAAATTAATATACTTATAAGATTTAAGAGTGTGACATGTTGTCACTTTCTTTGGTTTTAATAATAAATAAGTTATTTTCATGGAAGAAAGTCCATTAAATGATTGTAATCCGACCCTTAGGTGATATGGGTCGACCTTTAGTCATCCAATAGTATTTTGGCAGGTGTTAAGTTAATTTTATAATCTTATATTTACCTTTAATTACCCGATTACCTTTAACTATGGTAAATAAAATTTACCATAGTTACTATTCATAAAGCCCAAAAATAAAAAGTAGCTTATTAACATAATTTGGACCTACGGATTCCAAATATTTAATCCATTTTTACAAATTCAATACACAAAATTTGCAGAAATTAAATTAAAATTAATCCCGTTGTCGAAAGAAAACGTGGTTTTGTTTAAAACATTACAAAAGATTGAATTGATTTAACCTACGAATTTAATGTAAAATCAATGCTAATGACATAAATTATATTAAATGGTAAAAATATATTCTATTTATACTTTAAAACCATTCTTTATTATAATTTACCCACATAAGTTATTATGATGAAAAAACTTGTTTTTAATTAAAATATAGCGTATTTTTACTATTCATTAAATTATGAAAGTTATCAGAATAATATGAAAAATTTAGCCAAGGTAATATTATATATACTGATTCCAAATAATAATTTTATTTTGTAAAATTGAGCTTATAAATATGTAAAAAACTAGATTTAAAGTTGGTGCGCCATCAAAAGGTGGAAAAACTGCATTTTTTGAAAAATAATTATTTTACCCGAAAAAATTATTTTGTTCTTATACCATGTTCTAGAAAATTTGTAAGATGAATAATAATGCTATAAAATTCAAAAATTAGTTAATAATATTCATAACGGCTAGTTCATAATAATATTATAATAATATATCGTTGTTCGTAACACCCGGTATTGCGTACAACACACGCTATCGAGGAAGGTCGCGATTACGTGTAATGCAAGACAAGTCAGGGTTGCGTGTCGTGCAAAATCCTTTTGGTGTAGCATACAACACAAGACATTAATTAAATTAAAAAGAATATTTTTCATAAAATCTCGTGGTGTTACATGATGTGTGTTAGAACTCAAAGTTGCGTACAATGCAAGCTATTGCATAATTCAATTGGAAACGTACCATGGAAGCTTGGGGTGTTACATTCTCCCCTCCTTCAAATAATTTCATCCTCCGAATTTCTAGAAAATTACTGTATAAATAGACTCTGGTGGTTCTTCATCATAAGTTCCTCGGGTTCCCATGTTGCCTCTTCCATATTATGGTTCCTCCATATAACTTTTACCAGGCGACTCGTCCAGTTTCTTAGCCCATGTTCTCTCATATCAAGAATCCTGATGGGATCATCGCAATAAGATAGATCAGGTTCCAGTTATACATCCTCATAGGTGAGTACATGTGTTGGGTCAGGCATGTATTTTTTCTCAAAAGTGATACGTGGAACACACCATGAACTTTGGAGAGACTTGGCGGTATTGCCAAACGGTAAGATACATCCCCAATTCGTTCTAGAATTTTGAATGGTCCGATGTACCTAGGAATCAATTTTCCCTTATTACTGAAACTTATAACACCCTTCCATGGAGATACCTTCAAGAAAACATGATCTCCTACCTGAAATTCCAAATCCTTCCTTCAGTTGTCTGCATAGCTCTAATTCCTACTTTGAGCTGCTTTGATGTGGTTTTGGATTACCATCACCTTTTCCATCGTTTCCTCCACCAGTTCTGGGCCTACGAGTTTTCTTTCACCAGCATCATCCCAACAGGTTGGTGTGCAACATCTTTTTTCATATAACGCTTTATATGGTGCCATCCAAATACTTGAATGAAAGCTATTGTTATAGGAAAATTATACCAGAGGTAAATATTGATCCCACATACCGTGAATGTCAATTGAGCATGACCTCAACATGTCTTATAAGGTTTGAATAGTCCGTTCTGATTGTCCATCTATTTGAGGGTGGTAAGCAGTGCTCAAATGAAGTTCAGTATCCAGGGTTTTTTGAAAACTATTCCAGATTCTTGATGTAAAGCGGGGATCAGGATCCGAAACAATTGATTGGGGTACTCCATGATGTCTCACAACTACATTAATATATAGTCTTGTTTGATGATCAAGTGGTAAATCTTCTCTTATAGCATGAAAATGTGCTGACTTGCTAAAACGATCAATAATGACCCATATTTCATCGTTCCTTCTAGGAGTCTTTGGTAGTACCATGAAAAAGTCCATTGTGATATTATCCCATTTCCACTCAGGTATAGAAAGAGGTTGCATGACTCTTATAGGCTATTTCCTTCCATCTTTCACATGTTGAAAAACAATACATCTTGACACAAAATCGGCAATCTCCCTCTTCATGTTGTCCCACCAAAAATGTTCCTTTAAATCTCTATACATTATGGTTCTCCCATTGTGTATAAAGAAATTGTAACTATGATCATTGTCCAACAATTCACTTTTTAGATCAGGTATATTGGGAAATCAAAGTCTCCTCCCAAATTTCAAAATTCCATCTTCATACACAAAGTCACTCAATCTCCCATCATTCACAGTTTTAATCTTCTTTTGAAACTCTTCATCATCGGTCTGAGAACTCTTAATCCTTTTTAGTAAATATGGTTTGGAAACCATTTGAAGAAGCATTGATGTTTCACCTTCCATAGTTATTCCCATGTCCATCTTCACTAGATCCATGAAAATATGATCCCTTTCAATTCTCATATTGTTCAAAACTCCATGATCTTTTCTACTCAAAGAATCTTTTACCTTATTTGCCTTCCCCGGGTGGTAGTGTATCGTGCTATCATAATCCTTGAGTAATTGAAGCCATCTCCTTTGCCTCATGTTGAGTTATTTTTGTGAGAAAATATACTTCAAACTCTCGTGATCAGTATAAATCTCACATTTTTCACCATAGAGGTAGTGTCTCCATATTTTCAAAGCAAATATCATAGCTTTTAACTCGAGATCACGAGTAGGATAGTTTTTCTCATGAATTTTCAACTATCATGATGCATAGGAAATAAACCTATCATTCTATATAAGGACACAACCAAGTCCTTTCTTCGATGCATCACTATAAATAATGAACCCATCATTCCTCGATGGTCGAGTCAATATAGGAGCATTGAATAATCTTCTCTTCAGTTCATCGAAACATTCTTCACACTCTTTTGTCCAAACAAATTTAACCCCTTTACGTGTGAGCTCTGTTAATGGGTTAGTCAATTGGGAAAAATTAAGGATGAAACGTCGATAATAACCTGCTAAACTAATAAAACAGCGTACCTCAGTTATACTCGTCGGTGCTGGCCATTTTTGGATTGCTCTTATCATAGAAGGATCAATGAAAATTCCATACATAGAGACAATATGGAAAAGAAAAGAAATCTCATGAAGCCAGAATTCACACTTGATAAACTATCCATATAATTCATGTCTTCTCAGAGTCTTCAACATAATGTGCTAGTGATTTTCCTGATCTTCATAGCTTTTGGAGTACGCCAAGATATCATCAATAAATACCACCACAAATTCATCAAGGTATTCCTTGAAAACCATGTTCATTAGATCCCTAAAAACATAGGGTTCATTAGTCATCCCAAAAGGCATTACTGTAAACTTGTAATTCCAGTACCTGGTTTGAAATGCTATCTTCGGAATTTCTTCCTTCTTCACACACAACTGATGGTATCCAGATCGAAGGTCAATCTTTGAAAAGTCTTGAACTCCATGCAGTTGTTCAAATAAATCTTCAATGCGAGGTAGGGAATACTTGTTCTTTATTATTATAGAATTGATCTCCCTATAGTCAATGCACAACCCCATAGATCCATATTTCTTCTCAACAAAAAGGACAGGTGATCCCCATGGAGAAACACTAGGGAGAATAAATCCCTTATTACTCAATTCCTCTAGTTTTTTCTTTAGCTCAACTAACTCCACAGTGGCCATTCTATACGGGGTCTTCGATATGGGCCTTGGACTAGGAATTAATTCAATGGAAAACTCAATTTCGTGTTCTGGAGGATGTCCAGGTAAATCATCTGGAAACACATCTACATATTATTTAATAATAGGTACATCCTCTATTTGAACATTTCTTTCCTCAACCACAGTTATTTCATTCTCTTCCTCCCCGATAAATGAATTTAGTTGAGCTATTGGGGGTGGATCTAGATAAGAATCAAGTGGTGACGGTTCTGCTCTAAAGATAAGGTGTTCCTTATCATCATCATCAAAAATTGTAACCTCTTTGTTCTTACATTAAATCTCTGTATCATTGTCTGAAAGACAATCTATACTGAGGATTATATCAAACTCAATCATAGGTATGATGATGAGATCAGCAGATAAAGAACATTTATATTCTCTAATGGGTACTGATTCACAGAACTTTATAGCAATGATACTTCCCTTAGAAGTTTTTACTAAAAACTCCCTTGTTAAATCAAATTGGAAATATCTAATTTTATTAGAAAACTGGGACGATATGAAACAATGCGATGATCGAGAATCAAATAATGCATTTTCTAAACTTGAGGAAACCATTTAATTACCTGCCACCACGTCTTTCAGAGCTTCTACCTCTGCAGTAGTGATAACATAAGCCTGGCCTTGATCCCTTGGCATTTTCTGAGGTAAGTTTCCCTGACGCTTAGGACATTCATTTGTATAATGTCCATCTCCATGAAATTGTAGCATTGGACATCGGTAGCTTCCTTCCTCCCCATGAAATCAAGATATTGGTGGCATTTTTCACCACACTTGTAATAGACTCCCATTCCTTTTAAGAAAGTATCGGGGTATTTCTTCCCACATTTACTGCAGGATGGATATTCAACTTTTCCCTTCTTCCCCTTATTTCCATTTCCAGATTGATCAAAACATCTCTTCTTCTCTTTCTTTTCTTTAATGTTATAAGACTTAGAAAATTCTTTTTCTGTATTGATTGCACATTAGAAAATATCTTCGTATGACAAGAAGGATTGTGAGACTAATGCTCGACGAAGAAATGGTTTTAAACCATCAAATAAACGATCAATATTACTTCTTGGGTTACGTATATAATCTGCAGCATGCCCCGCTAACCTTGTAAAGTTAGCCTCATACTTTGCGACATTATCATCCTCCTTTTGTCTCGGACTCAAAAATTGCCTTTCCATATCTGCTCGATGATCATGAGGAAATTATTTTTCTAACAAATTCTCTTTGAACTCCCTCTATTCCATATTTGATACTTCATCATCTTCTATCATTTTTTGAATCAATGACCACCATTGATCAGCATCTCCAGTGAGGCGGTAAACTTCCATGACAAATTTTTCCCTTTTGCTACTCCCCAAGGCATGGAATCTTTTCTCTATGAAATTTATCCATTTCTCAACTAATAATGGATTTGTACTCCCATTTAATGTTGGTGGTTGTAGACTCATGAAGCAATCTAAAATTGGTCCTCCACGCTGCGGATCAGGGTGCTCTATACGGGTAAGGTTATTATTCATAACCTGAGTGAGATGTCATAGTATGGTGATTAGATGATCAACACCAGTTACATCACCAGCACCACTATAATTATCTTTAGCAGGAGGGAAATCCCTAAAATGAGTGTGTGCATTGATATGGTTTCTATTTCTTCCACTAGGATCCATTTATAAACAATGGCATACACAAGATTTTTTTTATGAATCGCAACACATAAATCCAAACTTGTATAATACTTAACATAAATTGAACAGATTATGGATATAATCCATAATCATAAAAATGTCTTCTTTGAGGTATTATATACTCATAAACCCCTCATTATGGTTTGTAAAGAAAATGAGAATTATCCTAAGCATATACCCCGAGAGTGTTGTAACAAAGAGTGGAGCAAAGCCCGTTGTCATGCACGAGTTCTCGTTCGAGTCTAGCTCAAAGCGGTGTTTTCGGGTTTCACCCCTAGGTACATTTGTGCCAGAGCCACCTCTACCTGCTCATATCTAGCCAGGGATGTATTTCTTGGAAAGCTCACAAAATCTCTACAATACCAAAATTCATAAAAGTTATTCTACACTAATCCTCAAATTCCATCTTAGGTCTATGTGCTCTAATTAGAGTTTATCTAAATCTAGCTTCCATGGTTTGTACTAAACTTCCTCTAATACCAAATGTAAAACCCTGACCCTGGTTACCCAGAGTCAGTGAATTATTACATAATATTGTCATGATCACAAAAGATCAAATCTCAAAAGGCCGATTACATTAGTAGCATTGGAAACACTAGATACAATCATAAAGTTTACATTACACCATAAAGTGAAAACTACAACAACATCTTGTCTTCATAACCACTCATACTGTCCCTGCATGACATTCAAAAAATACTTCTTCACATCCAGGGAGAAATAAAACATTGAAAATGGTGAGCTCAGATTCTCAGTAAGGATAACAATATAGCGGAAACATTCATAAATAAACATAAACATTAAAGGCAATGTATAAATAAAACAAAAGACTTTTAAAATTGATCATCAAAATAATATGGAAGAAATACAATTAAATAATGTCATTTACTTATTCACATGGATATTCTACTAATCGAATAATCACATGAAATATCAATAATCACTTTCATAATGAAAGAATGGATAATTCCAGACTATCATAACCACATAGTCAATGCCTTGTGCCAAGACTAAAAATAATATTTTGTCAAAGCCTTTTTCCAAGACACTAGTTTGTCTAATGAGACCTACTGATTCATCAAGGAGCTATAGCAGGATCCACCAATCACTTATTAAGTCCAATGCATTCCTCATATGAACAGGAATAAACAAAACATAAACATTCATATTAAAACTAGCATATGAAATGTAAATACTTTCTCCATAAACAATGAATGGTATAAAAATTACACATCCATAGTCAAACATATCACAAAACCTTCAATACAATATATAATTTTTTTATCATAACAAATCACCTTCAAATAATCTTAAAATCTATCAATGGATGTTGACAAAGATGAAATCAAAACTATCTGAGAGACATATCTCTTTTTTTAAAATCATTTAAAAGTCACATAATTATAAAAGAAAACATTTACTTTGAAAATATTCTTATAAGCTTGTAATGGAAGCTTAGAAGATTTTATAATGGCAGAAAATAGCCGCACCCTCTGTATAAGTTAAAAAGAATTCTTACCTTAATTCTGTCGAAATGTTTAAAAGGGTCCTTGTTTGGAAAACGACAGAAAGATTCCTTTATAAAATCTTATAAAACGTCAAAGAAGGGTATAAATGACTTTAACCCATATTCTATTAAATATTAATAATGTTTTGAAATAAATTTTTAAGAAACATGGATGTTGATGATAAAGAGGTCCCACTGGATAATTATGTATACACAACCTCGGATAATGAAGAGATTGTAAAATAAACCCTTACCTTGTACATTTACTTTGTTGAGGGTAATATAACCTACTTTATAATGGTGAAATATTTGTTATTAAATTATACAAGAGTCATATACGTTAATATGATTTCATATATGATCTTTTATCATTGCTTTGTTAATAATATCTTAGTATTATCGTCATTTCGAGTGTTAACATACTAATTTTCTTTTATATGTTTTGTTACATAAGTTGTGTTTGTTAAGGATAGGTTGTATCTTATTCATATAAATAATGATATAAAGTCATTAAACATTATTTTTAACAATAATATGAAAATTATTCTCGTATGGATACGATGGGGAATGAATCTCATCATGTTCGTGGAGATTGTAGTCCGTGCGTACGCACTAGCGACAATATCATTCCTTTTATATTAAAATAATATATAATTGGATGAAATATCATATATACAGAATCATTATCATGTTATTTTTATTATTTATATCAATTACACATCATTATCATACCCATCCATATAATAATTTTTTGAATAACAATTACACCACGATGTGGAGACGGTAGGCCGTACGTACGCACATATGGTGACATGTCATTTAAAGGATGGATAGAATACTGAATATGGTTGTAACATATTTATAATAAATTCTCATTATATAGAATATACTGGAGTTATTATTTTATAATGGAAATAACAACGAAAGAAGAAGTTTATGAAGAAAGAAACATGAAAGAGGGTGGTGAAAACGTTTCCTCTTCTTCATTTCTTCCTTTTTATTTGATTAAAAAGGGATCCATAGGATAGCTTTATGATCAAACTAAGGCCTATAGATAAAATTGAGGGACGTTTAGAGAATATTTGGGTAGGTTTTGGCCGAACCAAAAGGCTTTTAGGGTATGAATTAGAGGGAAGGGGGAGTTCCCTTTTATAAGAGGGATGAGGGGCACCTTAGGAAAAGCTAGAAATATTTTTTTATAATAAATTCATATTCGGTTTTTAATGGCTCCAAAGTAGATTATTTAAATTTTAAGGTGGGATTAGGTTAAAAACCACTCAACCAATAGGTTTTAGACAAGTTGGGGTCACTATATTAACCTTAACGTTTAGTTTTCACTCTTAGTTAATTAGTTTGACATTTACCATGTCACTTTGAATTTTTATATTATATAGTTAATAAACTTACTATATATAGATCCAAGTGACCAAAAAGTGGTACATTAATGATAAACCTCTGATGATATAAGTCCTTTGGCTGAACCATATATTTTGAGGTATATAATATCAATTAATAATATTATATTTGTTTTAAAAACTCATTTATGTCAATTTTGACACTATTCAATAATTGATTTTTTTTAAAAGTCATAACAACTTTATTAATTAAAAAAACCCATTTATGAAATCCTAAAATGTCATATTAACCAATAAAATTCGTGTATGGCATCCAAACTTTCAAATTAAATTTATTTTAAAATTTGTAATACTAATTATTTGAGTCTTTCATTAATAAAGAAAAAACTGCATTATTATTGTGTCATAAATAAATTTATTTATTAAATGTCTCAAAATAATAAATAAAATAACACTATGTATGAAATAGTTATATCTTTCTAATGAATATTTATAGAAGAAAATATGACATATATAACCCTATGCAAAAGTTGTTTTTCTAAAACATATATGCTTATGTTGTTTTTGTATTTACTTTATCTTAATTAATATAAAGTGTCATTATCACTTACAAGTGAATCCATGGGGTCTCCAAATCGACCCAAAGATTCCCATGGTTGGACGTGTATCAACCAGTAGGGTTAGGACATGTTTAAGGGTAATTTACTATTATTATAATATTATTTTTTACCCTTATTTATCGGATTTAACATTTAACCACGATAAATAAAATATTTACCGAAGTAATTATTCAACATGTCTAAAAATAAAAGTTAACTATTTAAAAAATTTGTCCCTCATGATTCTAAAGATGTAATCAATTTTTCTGAATTAAAAACACAGAAGTGGCAGAAATTAATATAAAATTAATTCACGTTGTCAAAACAAAAAACGTGTTTTTTAGAAATAATAACTATCAAAAGATTGATACTTGTTTATGTCTGGTTTAAATGTGAATTTATGTCCAATGAACAAAATTTTATTAAATGGTGACAATATATTCTAAATATACTCTAAAACCACTCAAATTCAAAATTTATCACTATTAATTATTTCAATTAAAAAAGTAGTTTTGAATTAAAATTTAGTAATTTTCACTATTCATCAAAATATTAAAGTTATCCGAAAAGTACCAAAATTTCACCCTAAGCTAATTTCGATATTAAGAATCCAAAAATGAAGCCCATTTTGAAAGATAAAATTTATTAGATTTCAAAAAGTGGGTATTACAATTCATAATCGCTAGTTTGATTGGTTGTGGTGTGTGTTAGAACTCAATGATGCGTACAATGAAAGCTATTGCATTATTCAAAGGGAAACGTACCGTGGAAGCTTGGGGTGTTACCAGTGGCGCAGAATCCTATGGATTAGATTAATTGGGATCATCAGTAGGAATTTCATCATCAATGAGAGAATGAAATAGATCACTGGGGTCATATCCAACCACCTCAAGTAAATAATATAACCTGTATGAAATAGATACTGTGTATATCAAATAAAAAAATAAATTCCAGACTATAATAATTCTACATATAAATAATTGTTAATACTTGTATAAAATATCAAAAAACCATAATATGATACTGACCTATAAATAAATACCAGAACATAATAAATGTCAAATCAAAAATAAATACCACAATATAACTAAACATTATAAAGAGGTATAATTGGAAAATGACCCAACAATTTCACAGGAAATATGGACTTTCCTTATTGGGCCTCTTTATTCCTTAAATCTCCACTTGTTGGGAAATTATAAAATGATTCATAATCATAATAATATAAGATTCGTCGATTTGAACATAGATGGATATTATTATATTTGAATCCCAAATTATGGACTAACCTTTTACTACCATAGAAACATACATGTAATGTATTTTCATTTGGTGAAAATGATTTAAAAAAAGATAATATTTTTCCAAAGAGAATATTTTAAATTATAAAATCTAACTTAATAAACAAAAAATTTGTAAAAACATCAAATCTTTTCATCTGATATCCCATATATAATGCCTCTTTACCATATTTCAACAAATTGTAAATTTTAGAAGGTTCAAATTCATGATTTGGAATATCATCATGATTAGTTTATTAAACTGACTGGTCAGTCAACTCATGAAAAAAATTCTAAAATGATGGATCTAGAACCAAAAAAATTATTTTCTACTGATTTAAATTCATCATATTGATACAAAAAATCTAATATTTCCGAAAATTAAAAAATATTAGATGGATTCAAAAATTTACAAACATTTTAAATCTCTTATGATCATAGTTCCTACGTGGAAATTTAATTATTCCTTCAAAAAAATTCTGAATTTAATGATGAAAATTGTATAAATGTTTCAACACCTTCAATGTAGAGAGGATTTATACTAGATCTATTTGTATTTTTTCGATGATTTATCCAATCATGATCGCATAACAGAAACAGATGTCTGATTTATAATTTCATAATTATCTATAAAAACAACAGAAATATGAATACTTATTAGGAATTTTGACAAACAAAAAATTATTATTATATTTTAGTTATGTATAATTTTAATTTAAAAATTTATTATTTATACATTTTTTAAAAACGTAACATAATTTACTAACATCTACAAATTATTAATAATATTAAGTAACTAATACTAACATTTACTAATTGTTACAAATATTGACTAATTATTTGTTAATTATTAAAAATTATTTAATCATTGATACTATTTATTTTAATTAATGCTGTATTTATATGAATTATTGTGAATTTATAATAGTTCTTAACATTTTTCCTATTTTTTACAGGCTATGAAATATTTTTAGAAATTATTACAAATAGTTTTTAACATTTAAAAATTGGTAGAATTATATTTTAACTAATACAAGTATTTATAATTATAAATGGATTATTAATGAATATTACTAATTTTTTATAATTAATAGTATTTCATATTTTTTTCATTTACAATTTATTACAAATTATCTTAATTTTCCCAAATTTAAAAACTATTAGTAATATTATTTAACTACCACTAATAATTAATATTTATTATTAATATTGACTATTTACGGCATAATAATTATTAATTGTTTAATAATTTTTACTAATTATTGAAATTATTATTACACTTTTAATAATTACAAATTTTTGTGATTTTTTTATTATTGTTAGTATTTTTTAAATTTTATTAGAGGTATTACGAAATGTTTACTAATTATTATTGTCTATGTTATTCATAAATATTTCTTATTTTTAATTATTATTATTTTTCATTAAAATGAATTTATAATGTTTTTTATAAACAAAATTCTTCTAAATAACGTTTTGTTAAAACGTTTTCTTTAAAGTAATTTTATCAAAATTTTTATAAAACACTCATTTAATATTTATTTCATATGTTATATATATATATTAAATACATTTTTAATCAAATTTATTTACATCAAATTTATTTTTACGCATTTTTAAAAAAAATATACATGTCAAATCTATATACACACATACAAACATGTATATGTGTATATCAAAAAACTTACACGTTTTTGAAATGTTTATATATGTATATTCATGTGTTTATATATATATGTTTGTGTGTGTCTATATATTACAAAATTTCGTAATCAAATTTATTTTTAAATGTTTTATAATATATATTTATATCAAATCTACATATACATACATACAGACACACACACACACATATATATATATATATCGAAAATCATATATTTTTTTAAAATATTAATATGTGTATATTCACCTGTTAATATACATAAAAAATATTTATATTTATATATAACCTTACACATTTTTTTAAAATGTATATATATGTATTTTCACATGTTAATATGCATACATATATGTATATATATATATATTTAAAACCGTCCATGTTTTCTTATATAAATATATATATATATTAAAAAAATTACCAGTTCTTTTAAAACATGTATATATTTATATTAAAAAGGTAATATATATATATATATATATATATATTACATGACTTATTAATTAATATAAATACATTAAATTTATACTGACATTTTAAAAAAATATACATATCTAATCTATATATGCATAGATAGATAGATACATATATATATATATATCAAAAATCTAACAGATTTTTTTAAAAGCATTTATATATGTATATTTACATGTTAATATATATACAAATACCAAAAATTCTTAAAAAAATTTATCACATGAATTAAAAAAAATGAAAATAAGTCATTACATAACAATGAAACATGGGTAAACATCACTACCACAATTAAAGTATTGTTATAAATCATTAAATATCATATCACTATAAGTATGCAATACAATTGACCAATCGAATATATTTTTATAAACACTTTCAATATCATATATCCTAAAATAATTTCTATAGTAAACATATTTCTAATAATAAAATAAAATAGTTTACTTACATTAAACTAAAATACGAAACAAAAAAATTTGTTAAGTCTAAATGTAAAGGAATGAATAAAATCCCACAAATCAATTAGAATTAATCGTGTAGACCTAATGGACACCCAAATATCAAATAATAAAGTTACATCAACCCTAAAGAAAAATAAACCATAAATATTATGTAAATTTCCTAACCTAGGTATTTCTTAAACTAATTCATTTGAGATTAAATGAAAAATTGAAAAAAATGAAAGATGAAAACGAGAATCTAATAAAAAGATGAATCAAACTCTTATATATAAAAAACTATGTACTAAGGAGGACTTCAGAGGCGGTCTAACCATTTAGAGTGCACTATGCAAAGAGGGGATCAAGAGAAGTGGGGAGGGGAGGAAAAAGGAAGGTTGTATGTTTTTAATTAATTATTAATTAAGACATGTTTTTTAATAGAATTTATTCCATTGTGAAATATAATTTTCATCTATTTTGATTATGACAGACATTATTACCTGTATAAAAAGTATCATTTAGGGTGGATAATGGAAATTAATATAAAAATCTGTCTCAATTAGATATCAAAATTAATTTTCATACATGATGGAACATAGACACACCTAATGTATTTGTAATGGACCATATTTTTATTTACAAATATTTTTTATTTAAGATGGAAAATACGGATTTCCACAAATACCTCTTCCTTTAAAACAATTTGTATTAGGGATATTTCCAACTGCAAATAACATTTTTCTACCAGTGAATGTTCTCATAATGTCATGTTTTAATTGCATATGTGGAATTCATGTGGGATTATTCATGTTAGATGTGTATATTTCTAACCTCGTCATCGACATGGATTGGTTGATTAGATTCAAATAACATATTGACATCTATCTACACAGGGTCTAGTTTTTATCCCTTGATGGGATCACTCATGTTTCTAGGGTGAACAGGAATCATGATCAAGGAAGGTGGGACCCATTTTTTAGATATTATATTGAATTTTTTCCAATTTTCTAGGTTGTTTCTTTGTTTTCATAGAGAATAGTTTTGGTGGTTTCCTTCAAGTAGTCGATGACTGGTACCCAGATGAGTTTATAGAGGAATTTTATGGGTTTTTCCATAGTTATAGGTCATGTTCAATGTCGATCTACTGCCTTGGATAGACCCCATTTCTTTACAATCTTACCAGATGGCTTCAGTTGAGCTGAAAGAGTTTAAATCTTTTCTATAGGAGCTTTGAGTTTAAGGTATTTATTCATCTCATCAGGTCACCATGGGAATTTCCATTTTTATTTATAAAAAAGGATGAAGAATTTATCTATATTTTAATATATTACCATATCTATAATCAGGTTATTTAAAGAATAAATACCCATGTCATAGAATACATGATCTTTTTTATCAACACATAGGTGCTTGTTGGCTTCAAATATCGATGTGAGGTCAGGGGGCACTAGTTGGGGGTCCTAAATGAGGATATTCTTAAGACCACATTTTGAATTTGGTGTAGACAATTCCAGTATTTGGTCATGTCATTTGTCCTTACCAATGATTATTTGGTAATTATTTCCTTAATAAACAAAATATTCCATCACATTTTAGACTCATTCATGGTAAGGTTTTCTTATGGAATCTTGGTGTATTCCATGATTGAGGAGGATCATACTGACCATATGTAGGTTTATTTGGGAATCTTGAGAGAATATCCTATATATTTACAGTTATCCAAATGTTAATTTTAGATTTAGAAGGGTGATTTCTTGGGCAACATGATATCTAAGATAGAAGTTTCTATGGATACTAAGATGTTTCGAGTAGTCATGTCTTAGGAGTGACCAAATAATGTATTATATATCATGAGATTTTTGGGATTATGAGGGTATTATATATTCTTTTTTTCAGTACATCACTAGACTAGCTTCTACCTTAACTTCGTAGATTTATAAATGAGTTAAGTTAAAGTGGAGTGATAATTTCTTATGTTATTTTGAGGAGTTGTAGACTTGTTTGACATGCATGATAGCTTTGAATCTCTTCGAGCTTAAGAAATATTTTTCCATGTATTGTGATTCCTATGGTGTAAGGATTGGATTCATGATAATGCAGGATGATCATGTAGTGGAATATGACTCATGAAAACTACTCCCATATGCATAGAATGATCTTACCCAAAACATAGAGTTGACAGTCTGGATGCATTCATTGATGAAGTGTCATCATTTCCCCTTTAGTGAGGGTTTTCTCAATTTAATTTAACCATAAAATCATGAAGTACATCTTTACCAGGAGGTGTATACCCATAGACCAATATATTGGGTATATTATCTTCAAAAAATTTATATCATATTTTTTTATAAACCTAGGAAGCAGAATGTTGTCACTGATGTCTTGAGTAGAAATTTCTGATATAGGTTATTCAAAAATCAATAAAGGAGTGGGGAAAAGTGGGGTTGTTTCATATTATATGTTTGTAGGTATATGAGGATAGATATTAGGTTATTGTGACCAGATTATATGTCACACCTTCTCTTATTTTTCAGGTTAGAAGTGGGATGTTTTTCTACATCTAGTACCAGTAGATTAGCAGTATTCTAAATGGTGGAGTGACCAAGGGTGATTCGTCTCAGTATCCCATTGGTTATTTTTTATTTTAGAAGCTTTGGGGGTTTCCTTTTGTCATGATGTGGGCGGTGAGGATTTATGGTAATAATTATAGGTAGGTCATGAAACCTTGGGATAACAATATGCGTCATCCCTTGATAGGTATGTATTGGTGGCCTGACATGAGGCATTCAGTTATTAACTTCGTTTAAAAATGTTTTACCTACCAGATAAAAAATGACTAGCATCCAAAAAAATGCAAGGTTATGGCAGTTTCTTCACATTATTATGTGGATTTTGGATGAGATTTCGATGGATATTGTGATCATCCTACCTATAGAAGCTATATTGAATGACCCTATATGGGTTATTATTGACTGTTTTAAGAAACAAACTCATTTTTATCACATCAAAGAGTAAATAAAGGTATAGGATCATAGGAACCTATATGTTTGACACTTCTTTAGGATTCAAAGAGTTCTCTTAGTGGTATTTTTTAAATATGATTATCATTTTAATTCTCGGTTTGGGAATGGAATTTAAGAGGCTTTGGTTACCAATTTTATGATAATCAGTACGTATCACCCAATAATGAATATCTAATCTGAGTGAACCATATAAACACTCAAGAATATTCTCTTGGTGTGTGTTCTTGACTTCAAGGGGTTGTAATAAATACACCTATCATTGGATGAGTTTTTTTACAGTAATAGTTATCAGGCCATTATTAGGATGACTCTGTTGTAGGGATTATATGGGATGTCATTCTGGCCCTTACAATGTTGGTATGAGGTGGTGAGAATTATTTCATAGGACTAAGTCTCACCCAAGACATTAAGGAGAAATTGTGTGTGGTTCATAAAAGGATAACAATAACTAAATTTCACCAAAAATAATGCATTGATTGGTGTTTCCACCTGTTTATGTTTTTTCGGTGATCAGTTGTTTCATTAGGTATTTTTTCTACTGGGTCATCATCACTTGGGAAAGAATGGTTTGGTGGCACTGCGTTATGTAGGGCCATTTTGGATTTTAGAAAAACATGATAATTTAGACTGTTAGATGGATTTTTCTTTTGTGTATGACCTTTATTGATGATGTATTTCATGTTTCATGGTTAAATAGATACAATCCAAACCCATATCATGTAATAGAGTTGGAATATTTAGATTTGGAACTTGATTTCACCATTATGGAGCATTCATTTTTATATCTTGTATTATCAGAACAAGGTGCTCTCATATATCAATCTCATTGGTTTGTGTTCTTTGAAAGAATGGTAGAGATAACCATGAGGATGAAGATTCGGATTATTTGGTGATGGATTAGTGGCCTCATGTGTTTTCTTCCACTAATGTATAGGGACTTTTGGGGGTATAAAGTTTCATATTTCGGAGAATTATGACGCCTATCAGTTCACTACTCTGTATAATTCAAGTTTTTATTTATATTTTTATTAAATTATGGACTTTCCTAGAGATGGGGATGGTGAATTTTAATTTTTTGTAAAAATAGAACTTTGTATATGGTTGGAACATTGTTTTTCAAACTGTACAGCTAATAGTGATGGAGGGAGGTTTGGGGGCTAGTTATTCATTCATTTATTGTGAACAATTTGTTAAAATAATGAAAGTCATAGTTGTAACTATGTGGATTGGTTTCTTAAGTGGCCATAGCAACCCATGATTGTTCTATCCTTGTGGTAAAACCATGGGATTTGCCTAGTTAATTAAACAATTATCTTGTTACGAAAATTACCTTGATGTATTTAAGTTTCATTGTAATATTTTATTCTCCCATTCATGTATAGATCCCATCCTTGAGATTGAGGTAAGTCTATTTCTTTAATATTACTTTTTATTTCCCACTTCTCATGCATTTTTATTCTATTACCATGGAATGTAGAATCCCAATAAGAGGGTTTTTCCAAATCAAGTGGTTTTAATGGTTTTTTTATTTATTGCTGATGGTCTGGATATGTGAGAGCTTCTCCTTCTTAAATCTTGTTGTTGTAATTGAAGGTGAAAAGGTTAGATCCATTTCTGAGGTAGGTGTCTCTATATGAGAGTTTTCTAAAAGATAAAATTTTAATTTCTTATCAACCATTTTATTATTATTATTAAATTTCCATTTAAATAATTTACGGTTGATGTTTAATCTATTTTTTTATAATTTCTAGTTTCTTATGGAAATTTGAGGTTTAAAGTTAGTTTTCTAAAGGGGTTTGTTTTAATGCAACCCAAATTTTATAAAATAGATCTAAGTAGTTTTATAGTTTTAAATTGATTTATAATTATTTTGTAGAAATATATTACCTTAAGGTGTGTATTTATCAAAATAGGCATGTTGGTTTAGAAAATTGTCTTTTGGAATATCTTTTATCAATGGAACATGTGGTGTCGATATGTTTGGAATCGAGTTGCACATGGGATACCTAGGGTGTGATGGTGTGTCTTAAAAGGGACTAGGAGATCATTTAAAGAGGATTACTGACTGACCATCCATTATATTGACTATGATACTAAGGGAGATCATAGAAGTTTAGTCGAGGGTAGACTGTGAGAAATTCCAGTTTTTTATGCTTATTTAGACTACCTCCCATTATACCCTTATGATTAGGGTCCACAGTGCACATTAATTATTACTAGATAATTGATGTGCATGTTTTTGTCACAAAAACGCCAATCAAGAAGTTTATCACAAATATAAATTCAATATAGTAATCACTGGATTAACACTTAAGGAGGATGAAAATTGAGTTAAAAAACATTGACTTTTGATTCGTTTATTTTAGAAAGAATAAATATTTTGGGGATTTGATAAAAAATTATGATATAAAAAATAAATATAAAATAAATATAATTAAAATTCATGATAAAGATATAAATTTTTTTCGGGAATTAAATGTTTTTGAAATCATAATTTAAACAATGGTTTTGGACAAGCTTAAACCTCTTAGACACTCCCCTCTTCCTTGTTTAAAAATACTCCTCAATTGAATTTTTCAATTACTTCCTAATGACCCCTATATTAATGCCCTAGTTTGAAATTATATCATATCAAAACCTCAATATGATTTTTACCTCATCTAGGAGTTATTAAATTACCTAAAGACCTCTAAAAAATCAAACCTAATTGAAATCTCTATGCTCAATGGAAAGACCTCACTGAAGAAATTTCAATCATGGAATAAATTATTTTACTCCATGGATTATAAATCCATAAAAATAATTTTAAAATGTATTCAATAAAGAAAAAAGCCACTTTAATTCCAAAAAAAACTATGTTCAATAGAAATTCAATCGAGATGAAACATGAAGATCAAAACTCATAACAGAGTGTTCATCAGTTGTTGTCATCCACAACCACTTTGTGAATAGATTCACATCACTTGATTTCCACCCATCTTCTCTATTCCAAAATTAATTCACAATATCTTCATCAAACTCTCTATATCATATGCTCCCTTTCTCTCTCAATCCAACAATAACCCTTGAAAAGATGTGGATCGTGAAATATAAAGAGGAGGAGGGGTGGAAATATGATATCTGGTTTCGATCTATCCGAAGATAGCTCACTTTTCTACCCTATACTACACTAATATCCATTGGAGTGTTCTATAAAGTTTTTGAAACCTTAATTATCTATCTAATCCCAAAATTTCAATCCTTTTGGTTGCTTGTAGGAAAAGTAACAACTGATTTATTTAATTTCTTATTTTCTGACCGAAGAGACTTTCAACTTCCTCCGCTTTTACTCTTGCATATACTAAATTAATGATATTTTTATTTTAAATCTAACAGTAATTATTTATTTTTATTTTTATTTCATCTCCATATATAATCACCTCATTTTTAGACTTGTAGTTGGAGTTATGGCTCGTTTAATGAAGTTGTGTTAATTGTTTCATCCAAAAAACATTTCTACATTGATTGATTTATTTGGGCCTAATGATGTTTGAATTATCACTTGGCACAATTCAAATAGTAATATAACATGAACATAGGAGGACTATAAAATATTAATTACTCAATTTAAATCAATATATAAAAATTTATACTCAAAATACAAAAGTTATTGAAAACCGTTAAATTTATAGAATTAAGAAATCATGCCCACTCAAAAAAATATTTCAATTTATCAATTATAAAAAATCAATCAATTTATGATTCGTTTTTCCTCACATTCACACAACACACTTACCTCCCATTAACTTTCTCTCATCACACAATTATATATTTTCATGTGATTCTCCCTAGACACCATAGGCTTTCTACTAGAAGTGAGTTCATCGGTGATTCTGTGGGGAGACTATTCCCTCATTAGTAGAGTGTAACACAGTGGATGTATCATACAAGTAACAGAAGAAAAAAACCATACCAAAAAGTAAATAGTGGAATTTCAATACTATAAACAATCTAGAAATCATATCATACAATGGAGGATGATATATGTTACATGTTTCTAGTAAAATATACTAAATATTAATACAAGGATTATGTAAAATCCTTAGATAAAATTACATTAAGGCCAAAAGAATCCCATTAGCATCAGAAGCATCATCTTGTTACCATGCTCTCCTGATCCAAAAAATCATATTGAGAACCTGTAAGAGGGATGTTTTCAATATCATTTCATGAAATCGTATACTCTATTTGGGCCCAATAGAATGACCCAAACAGGGTGTGGGGCTAAATCCCAGTAAGAAACCACCCATAGTTTGTGTGAATTAGTCAATGAATATATATATAGAAGGGAGTGTGAAATAATAAAATAAGTAAGAAAGAAAGTACACAAAATTAAATACATACATGCACTGGTTTTCAGTTCCATTCATTTGATTCAAAAGATCCATTACATTGAATTTATAAGTTTCAAGATCCGGATCAAACCCGGCAACTCCATATTACTAGTAGCACAACAGATGCCATAGAAGGCCATTTATATAGGTACAATTGAAGACTGAATACAATCTTTTTGCATTGTCTTGGAAGATTCATCATAAGTAATTTTAATTACCATTCAAATGAAAACCTTATACCGTTCTTGACATTTCATAATATGGAATTTAATTGTCACTCTGGGTGTAATATGAACCAACACCCTACAATATTGTCCCTTGAGAACCTCTCAGAAACCCAGTATCACCCTAGGTGGGTTATAATGTCCATGTCATATGATTTCATCCTTGGTGGACTTTTAAAAAAACCCCAAGTATAACTCATGAAATTTAAACAAATCCCCTTGAGACCATCATTGGAAATCCATTAGATTCCAATTATCAATCAACATGTTTGTAAAGTCTCAATGATTCCACCGATGGAATCTCCCAATGGATACATGTATCACTCATGGCATAATCAAGGTTCAAGAAATTGACTATAACCAAGGAATTCTAATGTGAATCCATGTATCACCCCAGGCGTATAAGTCAATAGGAAAAAATTCCCATCCATGGTATTCATATCATAAATCCATGTATTTCTCCTTCCTATTAATCATTTGACCAATTCCATTATATTTGAACATTTAATTCAACATATCAAGGTCAAAATCAAGAGCATCTAATATCAAACTCACCTTAAGGGGGTTGCTCAAGCATTGTCCAATTCTCATAATGCTTGGCCTCCCATTTACTCACATGGGAGTATTTTGTATAAGAAGGTTCAATGGAATAAAAATATACTAAATGGATAGGTTATCCTATAACTCGCATTGGAAAATCAATAAAATGGTTAATAAATTACAATTATGTCAATTTAAAATCAAGGAAATGCTCAAAGAACTGCCTTCAGATACTCACATTGTCGTTTTTAGCATAACATGCATACCAATCCTAAAAAACTACTCAAGGGCTTAATTATCATATATCTCCTGTGGTAAAATCAAATTTTATGGAAATTCTATCTAATTGCATCAACTCAAGTAAAAGACATTATGTAATCACTTGGTAATGGCATAGAAAAAACAAACATGATTTAGCATGCAATGGAATAAATGGTTCAAGGGGAAAGCTATCCATCCCATGCCCATAATTAGTTCAATTAAAATCTAACACTTTTTCAATTTAATACACATGAAAATTCATTTTTGGCATCCCATGACATGGAGTAAAATTCACACTTCATGTGAATCCAAGGAAAAAATCCATAAGGTCATTTAAGGAAACTTACCCATGGGTGGTCCTTATTCAAGGCAAACAACCTATAACTTGTATAAACATGCCTATTCAATTAACTAAATCAGGATAGGCAGTAACAAAGTTCAATTTAAATTTAAGCTGACACAGAAAAAATGGGTGTGTGACACCACAACAGATATAAATAGCATGAAATTAATTAAAAGGAATGATACAACCTATATTAGTCTCACTCTATATTTATCATTCAGTATCAATCTCTAATTCATCCTAGTTTGGACGAAATATGAAGAACAGAAAAAGAATGAAAAATTAGGGCATATGAGCCTAAATCCAAACAGCGCAGTTGATATCAAGAAGAATAAAGAATTTCTAAAATATAATTAATTCCTTACCATTATAGATCCATGGAGTCGAACCACGTTCAAATCGGAGTTTGGATAGGGGGTAGATCTATAATTGAATAATAGACCAAGAAGAGAGCTCCAACGGTTCCCCCATTACTTAGAAATGAAGAAGGGACAAGAAACATAAGTTATAACGAATTACATTGGATAAAGGTAATTTTACACCAAAAAATTGGGTTTCATAGTTTAGGAACATGGTCTACTTTAGGAGAAAGTGTCAGTTCCACTGTTTACCCACACAGTTTATGATTGCATCACCATTCACTTCTTTATTTCACCCCTACATAACTGTTTTAAACTAGTTTTGTATTTAAAATTACCAATATTATCTAAAATTTAACATCCCATTTTATTACATTATTGAATTTTTATCACTATTAAAAAGTGCAATTTTTCATGTTTTTGTGATTTCATTGTTGGAGGAGGTGATTTGAAGGGGTGAAGGTGTTCAGAAGGGAAATGGGCCAAACTGCATGGAAGTCCAAGGACATCTATCCACTGTTTTGCATAGTTCTCAAAATAGATGCTTCCAAATGTGATGAAAGTTTTTGAAACTCTCCAAAACATAATGGGCTACAATTCATCTCAAAAAATAGAATCACAATTCTCCCATTAGTGGGGGCATACGAACTAATCTGTCCAAGGGACAAAATCTGCACGATGTCCAAAAGTTAGTTCTATATTTCGGCCATATCTACTATGTCATCCTCAATTGGCCTACAAATTTTACATGGAGACATTTAGGATGCTAGGATACAACTTTCTATTTTTTTCCAAGTTGATATAAGTCTATTTACCTACCCAAAACAGAGATACCAGTGGTATCTCAAAATCTTGGTGCTCAGAACTACTTCCCATTTTTTATATAAATTGACACCTTGGGAACCTCATTTACAAGTTCTACCAATGAGTGAATTGTTTCTATTTTGGAATTTAAAAGGATTCCTCTAATCACCTTGGAGGTTCTGTATCTTCTTATACTCATAAGGGGGGATCTTGAAGCAAGGATCCCTTCATCTAAGCCTTCCTGTCTTTCTCATGTGGTAATGTTTTTGTTTTCATAATAAACTAATGTGTACTACTTTTATTTATTATATTTTTTTCTCTTTTTTTGAAAATTTATTCTTATATTAATCTTAATATTTGTTCTGTAAATCAATAGTAGAAATGAGATTGAGTTCTACCCTCTCTAAACCATTGCACATGCAAAACGTTTCTATGATGCCTACACCACCCATGGAAGAGTAGTTCTTTTTAGTAATCGATCTACCTCTAACCTTCTTCAATAATTTATTTTGAATCAATGAGATAATTAAATTAAATTAATATGATCTATGAATTAATCTTTTAATTTAATTTAAACTAAGAAATAAATTTAATGATTCTTGAAAAGACACTTGAGGTCGAGAATTGTGTGAACTGTGAGAGCGCGAACTTAATCGGTAATTCAAAACTATATGGGATCAATTTATATAGTTCAAAAATAATCCCTAAACTCAATTAGTCCTCATTTCTATAATGGATATGTGCCTTAATTTATCAGCGACCATAATCAATCCTTATAACATTAATCAAAGCAGGGTGGTGTGATTTCTTGTTTTGAAGACATCCTAGGGTTTAATTCTCAAAATCTTTGTAGTACAGTTAACTCTCATAAGGTTTGGGGGTTATCAAATTAAGGGGTCATAACTAAGTGGAGATTAATTTAAATGAAAAAGATTAATAAGTAAGTGAATAGGTAGAGTTATATCGATTATTCCTTTTAAAATATTTTCTAAAAAATATCTTCTTATTGTGTCTTTTTAATCGAACATCATTTAAAGAAATGGAATCTATTTCTAGAAAACATCTTTTAGATAAATAAACGATAAACAACCCCCCATTCATTCAAGTATTTTGTTTGAGTTATTTAATTTTCATTTTCAAAATACCATCAATATGTTGTTTTAAATTACTTCAATCTTTGAGAGACGACCTTGGTTAGCCACTCTAATGCACCAAAATAACCCAAAATTTAATATCATTTGAAAGTGACCATGATAGAACCTTTCATTTTACAAACCATGTCTACATTGTGAAAAGAGTCTCTGTCAAAACTGTAGAAAATATAGACCTATCACATGGTCATACGGTTCCTTCCACATGGTTTAATCAAACCATGTAGCCTGTAAGTCCCCATTGTCTATCCTCACATGGATTTGTCTGACCATATAGCCTACCCCACATGGTTTACACTAACTATGTTGTAGGATAAATGTACCTCAAAAGCTGGTTCTGGGCTCAGAACAAGACCCGAACAACACTAATACCTCTATGGACCCAATGAGAATCAAACTCAATCCATTCTTAATCAATTAAAATGATAATTAACATAAAACAAGAGATCATTGACTAAAAGAATATGTTTCGGTGCAGATGTGCGTCGGGTTACGCTGTTCCGCCAGGACGCGTTCGCGCGTGCACCCGTCAACCCGAGGGGATGGGCGCGCGGCTTGTGGTCCCGCAGTCCCGCTTTCCAAGGGCGGGCGGCATTCGTCCCTTATTCAGGGGCGTCTGCTCATTGATCGAAACCGGGATGATGGGATGTCGGCTCCTCCTTCCTCGGACGTCTCCTCGGAACTCGTCGCCTAATCCGGGTATCCCTCATAGACTTAAGAATGTTCGTGAATCTCGTTCCCGGCGCCATATCTTCATGGACACCGGTTAATTACGCTGCTTCCGCCCGGACGCTCCAAGGAGTCTGGGCGGGGCAGCAACCTCCAGTGAGAAGGCTGGGTGGCTCTGGGTGCTGGGGGCGTGTCGTAACACTGCGGCTCTGCACGTCTGTCTTCCGTCCCTAATAGGGCTTCTCGAAGGCATGATGGCCTGAGGCATCCCGTACTGGGTGCGGGGAACTGTGTCACCTGAGGTTTTCCTCAGCTTCCCATGTTTAACACGGGGTATGCCGCGAGTTTAACGTCCAGCGGGGACGGCATCGGACCGATCAACACGAAAAGTGGATCAGATGACAGAACCCCTTTGTGGGGAACCTCCGACGCTGGGGCCAGCACATGGGCGGCTTCCCAAGTAACGTGGAGTGGAGTGAAGTGGCATGACCCCACCGGGATGTGGCGGCCCGGGTAAGGATCAGGATGGATGATGGAGTGAAGAGCTTGGACCCCGTAGGGGCTTCCTACGTACCGCGCGTTAGCACGGATCAAAGTCAACGTAGTTCGGGTATACAGTTTAACGTCATGCTGGACGTCGGCAAGCCGACTCACGAAGAGGTCGAGGCCGCCGGGCGGAGGATTGAACCGAACCACCTCGCACAGAGGGGGATGGAACGGCCGGGTGGATCACAGTTTCACGTCATGCTGGACGATAAAAGGAGAAATGGAAAAGGGGGGCTGTGGGGAGGCACCGTGGAGATACACACGGGCAGTCTCCCACAGGGGCGGATTCATAGGTGAATCGACGCAAGCGTGAACCCTGGAGGGGTCCACTGATGGACGAACCGACGTAAATACGACCGGGACGACCAGGTGGCGGGCTTGGACCTCAAGAAGGCTTCCTACGTACCCTGTTTAGAAGACAGGGATCAAAGTCCACGTAGTTCATTCTGTCAGGACTTACGCACTTGAGGCAGCCCGGATGCGGCAAAACTCAGTTGGAAGGGACTTGGACCGAAAGCAGAAGACACCTCGATCCCAGTCACACCCTCTACTGGCTTCGGCAGTGGGGAGGCGCAATGGAGATACACATGTGCAGCCTCCCACGAGAAACTAGGGGTTTGTAATACCCTGCCCCCGTAGGGAAAAGCCGCTCCCATTAAATCGTCCCAAAAGCGGGACAATCCCGACATCCCTGCAGAGACGAGCGTGTGGGGGCCACATCCAAACCGGGGGAGACCCTGCGTGCGAGGCACGGGATCGAATGATGCGGGCGGTTTAGCGTCTTGCCAGATGAAGTACAGTTTAACGTCGTGTGTTGAGGACGAAGCGGACGGTTTAACGTCTTTCCGGACGAAGCACAGTTTAACGTCGTGTGTTGAGGACGAAGCGGACGGTTTAACGTCTTGCCGGACGAAGCACAGTTTAACGTCGTGTGTTGAGGACGAAACACTTGGCAGTTTAACGTCTTGCAGCGCGGACGATGGGGGCTAGGCAGTTTAACGTCATGCTGGACGTATGGGCAGTTTAACGTCATGCTGGACGAATATGCAGTTTAACGTCATGCTGGACGAATATGCAGTTTAACGTCATGCTGGACGAATATGGCCGCCGATGGGTCCGTGTCACTTCGCGCGAGCCTGGAAGGCTGCACGGGAAGACAGCGCACGGTTCGGGCACCCAGGATGAGGATCATCAGGCGCCACGCAGGCGGGTACCCTCAGGGGGTCAAGGGAGGCGACCCTGGCGGATTGCGCGCAAAAGAGGAGCTTTGCGCGCAAAACCGCGGGTCGGCGCGCAAAATGGCGGGCTGGCGCGCAATTGGGCCAGCGCTTCGCGCGCGGATGATTGGGATTGCACGCACCAGGCTTCGGGTAGCGCGCGGGGGCAACGACTCATTCTCTAACGAATGGCCACTTTGAAAATGGGGGGTGCGCGCAATCGGGCTGGATTGCGCGCACCCGGGGGGCAATTGCGCGCAAGAGGCTTCTTTTGCGCGCAAAGGCCTTCGGGTTGAAATTTATTCAAAGGAAATGAGTCAAGAGGATTGCGCGCGAAGGCGGACCCCAAGGCTCTATTGCGCGAAAGAAAGGAGGTTACCTGAAGATCGGCATTGCGCGCGGAAGGGGTTGGATTGCGCGAACGAGCGACGCTTCGGATTCCGGCCACCTTCAAAACGTCGGGGGTCGCCTTATATTTATAGGCAACCCCGGGCGCGGAATCCGGTCTCGGGCGCGCAATTCGCTTCGCGGGCGCGGAATCAGGACCCAGCGCGCAAAGGCGCCGCGCAGGCCGCGGGCGCGCCAAATAGCGCGCCGGCCCAGCGCATTGCGCGCATCCCGGGAGGATTGCGCGCCGCGACTCAACTTTGCGCGCGAGTCTCTGAAATTTCGCGCAAGTCCTCCGGGCCCTCCGGAACGTGCCTCTGACTCCAAATATCACTTCGCTTTCCGCATCCGGAGCTTCGTTTGGGAACAACGGACTTTTCCGGCGTCTACAAAAGCCCCCCCTCGGAATCTGATCGGCGAGAGGTCGCAACGATCGGGTTCCGAGGGAGACGCCGGAATGCCGAAGTCCTGGGCGGCGCGGGACTCAGGCGCGCAAAACCTGCTCAATATATTTATCTGCATCTTTTGGCTTAACATGCTCAACCACAATTCATTGTCTTGCGGGAGTGTTAACCAAGCATCAGGCATCCGCAATTGGGCCTGGATTTCTTAGAGAAAAGAGGGAGGTCATTCCTAAGAAAGGAGACCTCAAGCCTAATCAATGTATCATCCCCCCAACTTGTTCCAACACACGAGCGGGACAATGCTAGGGGCGTTGAGATTTTATCCGAACATAGGGAAATGAGAAAGGGTGAATCGCGTGTCCCGAATCCAGACATCCACAACGGTCGGCCTTCCAGGAAATGCCCAAGACGGTAGGCGGACAGTGGATCGAACATAACAACTGCAATAGAAGGACCGAAAAAGGCCATCATTCATATTGCAGGAGGCGGACCACATGTCATCATGAATACCGCTTTGGAGTTCCTTCAGACACAAGGGTGGAAAATCCAGATCAATAGGGCATGCGAAGCGTGGGGCGAAGTGACGATTTGTTCGGACAGAATCCAACGCTCTCAAAATTGCGCCACCGTGGGGAAAGCGTATTAGGCGGATGCACTAATCTGGCCGTGAGTCACCTCAATTCTCAGACAGCACCTCTATGACGAGGAAACCGTCGCTTCCCATCCTTGCGATGGGGCATCCCGAGCTGAATCGGGGAGAATATCACAACTGCACCACTCTACCCGAAGTCAGGCCAGACGGCCGGCGACGAGGAGGGGCGAGACTTAACGATCCCTGAGGCTGGACCCGAGTCGGAATGCCCGGGCGTTCCTACGTACTCCATCAGGCTGGAGATCAAGCCACACGTAGTTCTGAGAGTGCAGTTTAACGTCATGCAGGACGTAGGACCCCATTTGGGGAGATCTTAGTTTAGGGTCGTAGAGCTCGGACCATAGGGGTAGATCTTAGTTTAAGGTCTTAGAGCTCGGACCATAAGGGCTAGATCTTAGTTTAAGGTCTTAGAGCTCGGACCATAAGGAGAGATCTTAGTTTAAGGTCTTAGAGCTCGGACCATAAGGGGAGATCTTAGTTTAAGGTCTTAGAGCTCGGACCATAAGGCGAGATCTTAGTTTAAGGTCTTAGAGCTCGGACCATAAGGAGAGATCTTAGTTTAAGGTCTTAGAGCTCGGACCATAAGGAGAGATCTTAGTTTAAGGTCTTAGAGCTCGGACCATAAGGAGAGATCTTAGTTTAAGGTCTTAGAGCTCGGACCATAAGGACCTCAAAGCACGCCACATCGTGGTCATATCCCCTGGATATGCGAAGATGCACTGAGGGATAGTGTCAAGAGTGTCGAGGTTTCGCCTGGCCGGAATGGGAGGTGGAAAATGTGAATCATGCGGCCATTCATTCAAGGACTGGGGGCACCGGCGTAACGATATGGGAGTACTGCCGACCGTGGCGGAAAAGCAGCATCAATATCGCACTAACCGTTGGTGGAATGAGGCAGAAAACGAGCATCGACCGCTCAATCGCAGGATTCATATCGATTTGCTGCCCGAGGCCATTGGGGGTACCGGCCCGAGTCGGTGGGAGAGCACTGAGGCATTGTGTCCGAACCGTTCACGGGGGCTCCACCCAGGGCGTAGACGATGGGTCCGAATGAAAGGGAGCACGAAGCCTGAAAAGCGGAGGAAACCTGACCAAGCGGATCCTGACCCTCCTGGAAATAAACCAGAGTACTCTTGACACCAGTGGACCACTGTAAGGGGTCGGGGAACACGCCTTGAGGGTGACCTGAAGGCGGCGGATTCCCCAGAGAAGGGGGAATCTCTAAGAGGTGGGGGGCTGGACCCGAAGTTTCAAACATCCGGGCGTTCCTACGTATCCCATAAGGATGGGAATCAAGCCGCACGTAGTTCTTGAAACGCGGCGCAACACAATCGGGCACCAGCGCGGGGAAGAGTGCGGGTCTGACCCTCGCACACAGAAGGAGCGGCATTTGATATTTCTTGTTTGTCCTTAAAGATGAATGGTTTTTCTTTGTGCGGCGACGCGCCTGAGATTGAGAAATCTCTGGCGTCGCCACAATAATCAAGCCATGGAAGGCATTGATGAATGGCGTGGTTATTAACCAGCGCCCAACATGAGTGTCCCCCGAGG
The DNA here is from genome assembly GCA_963277665.1 of Viscum album. Lineage (NCBI taxonomy): Eukaryota > Viridiplantae > Streptophyta > Magnoliopsida > Santalales > Viscaceae > Viscum > Viscum album. The sequence goes on along the minus strand of OY728163.1, from coordinate 71,889,562 downwards.
AGAACATCACGATGCAGTGTCGTTTCTCGTCGGGCGGCCAAGACGATCACAGTTTATGGTCGTGTGGTAGGACCAGACAACACAGTTTAAGGTCGTGTGGTTCGGACCATGGAGGAATCCGCTTATTGCGGTACGGCGGACACGGCGGAGGTGGGAACATACCCAGCCCTGCGGTCACGCACGATTCCAGGAGAAGAGTCTTGGGATAGGGGTCTGCATATGTCCATCACCTGAGGGGCAGAGATGCTAGCCTCCAGATATACTGGGCCCAGAACGCGATTGTTCGGGCGACTCCCTCCTCCTTATGGGGACGGGGGTCCAGCTACGCATGGCCCTTAGGGAGGATATCCGCATATATCCTTGGTGCTCAGATCATGGGAGCCTTGAACGACATCATTACCCTGGTTGGTCTGCCTAACGTGTAGAGGTGTACTGGAGGTCAGTATGAAGAGAGTGTCGAGATTCCACTACAACGCATAAAGGCGGAGTGTGATGAGGACTGCGCAATCCAATGTTCAGAGCCTGAAAGAGCCGACATGGCGATCAAGGACGTTGCTGACCATATTCGCAACACAACATCCGATCGCGTCAGCCTAAGACGGGGCAAGCAAACGAGCATCAACCGCTCAATCGCAGGGTTCATATCGATTTGCGGCCCAGGACTCGCCGGTAAATCGACCCGGAGTGGTAGGAGAGCACTGAGGCATCGTACCCAAACCGCCAACGAGGATCCCTTTGAGTGAAGGCTCGAACAAGAGGAAGCGCGAGGCCTGACAAGCAACACAGGACTTGTCGGGATTGAATCTGACACTACGAGTCATAGACCGAAGTACCCAAAACATGTTAACAGATCTCCGGAAAGGGTCGGAGGACTCACCCTGAGAGCAACCAAAAGAGGGCAGATCCCCGTGATCAACCAGGAGACGGGGCTGGACCTGAAACATAAGCGTCCAGGCGGTCCTACGTATCCCATAAGGATGGGAATCAAGACATACGTAGTTCTGGAGAGGCAGTTTAACGTCATGCAGGACGATGAGGGGTGTGAGGTAGTCCCACACACGGGGGAGGCGTACGGCGCGGCCAGTAGACCGACGTGAATGGGGACATAATCCCTCGCTCACGCGATACGCCTCGCACAAAAAGGAGGGGAACTTGGTCCAGAGGCCCAACGCGGGATAGAGATTCCCGGGAAATGGGGCTGGGCCTGAAACATGAATGTTCAGGCGGTCCTACGTATCCCATAAGGATGGGAATCAAGCCGCACGTAGTTCTCGAGGTGCATTTTAACGTCGTGCAGGACGAAAAGAGAGAAAAAAGGAAGGGGGGAGCAAAAGGCATCCCCAAACGTGGGGGGGCGTACAGCGTGACGAGCAAACCGACGTGAATGAGGGCATAGCCCCGCGCTCACACCATACGCCGCACACCCGGGGGCAACTGGGCCAAGGGCCCGAGATGGGATGGAAATTCCCGAAGGATGGGGCTGGGCCTGAAACATGAATGTTCAGGCGGTCCTACGTATCCCATAAGGATGGGAATCAAGCCGCACGTAGTTCTTGAGGGGCAGTTTTACGTCATGCAGGACGAATGCTGAACAGTTTAACGTCTTGTAGCTCGGACGTAGTGCAGTTTAGCGTCATGCAGGACGAAGCACTTGGCAGTTTAACGTCTTGCAGCGCGGACGAATGCTGAACAGTTTAACGTCTTGTAGCCTGGACGAATGCAGTTTAACGTCGTGCAGGACGTGGGCACACTCAGACAAAGTACTGCCTGAGGAACCTAGCGTTGGTGGGAGGAGTGACACGCTCACCATCCATAGTCGCTAGGGAGTACGCGCCATTGGGATAGACCTTGTGGACAACAAAAGGTCCCTCCCACTTGGGCTCCAACTTGGGCGGCTTCCTGCCGGGGATCATCGGCGCTCTTAGGGCTAGCACTAGATCACCCTGCAGGAAGGAGCGGAGGCGAACCTTCTTATTGAAAGCTCAAGCCATTCTGCTTTGATGCCTCTCTAAGTTGTGCAAAGCGAGAAGTCTATTCTCATCCAGTGCTTCCAACTCGACTAGACGGGCTTCAGCAACTCTGTCCGGCGCTTGCTGGTCGTAGACCGCAGTGCGCAAGGACGGCAACTGGATCTCGATGGGCAGGACGGCCTCAGCTCCATACACCAGGGAATAAGGGGTCATCTGGGTGGAATTGCGAGTCGTCGTCCGATAAGCCCAGAGGGCGTTGGGGAGCTTGTCCGGCCAACTCTTCTTGTTCTGACCAACCATCTTTTGCAGAATGTTAGAGAGGGTTTTGTTGAACGCCTCGATCTGTCCATTCGCCTGCGCATGATAGCGAGATGTATGGTTCGAGCGAATGTTATACTTGGCATACAACTTCTTCAACTCGGCTGCTCGGAAATTGGTTCCGTTATCCGTGAGGATAGCGTGAGGCACTCCAAATCGATAGATGATGTTGGAGGTCACGAAGTCAGCGATCGAACAGGATTTGACCTCTCTGAGCGGAATCGCTTCTGCCCATTTGGAGAAGAAGTCTGTGGCGGTCAGAATGAACCGGCACTGGCGAGCTGTCGCCGGCGGGTAAGGTCCCACAAAGTCCAGTCCCCAGACTGCAAAGGGCCAGGAATACCTTGTGGTATGGAGAGGCTCCAGCGGCCGATGCACAAAGTTCGCATGAACCTGGCACGCATGGCACCTCCTGGCATACTCGATGCAGTCATGGATCATAGAGGGCCAGAAGTATCCCAACCTCCGAATCTGGTGGGACAGCTTCGGCCCAGTCTGGTGGGCGCCACATGAACCAGCATGAACCTCTTGCATGACTCGTGGGATCTCAACTCCCTGAAGGCAACGGAGGAGAACACCATCAAATCCGCGTTTGTAGAGGATCTGCTCCAGGCCGGGACTGCTCTGGAGGACGAACTGCGATGCGCGGCGTCGAACTCGCTCGCGCTCGGCCCGATCCGATGGAAGAATGCCATGTTGGAGGTACTCAACCAAAGGCGTCCTCCAATCAGGGGCTGGTCCGACTGTCACATCTGGGGTACTCGGGGCTCCGGGCATAGGGGCAACCGTGGTGAGGTTACTTACCAACGAGCCGCGATCTTCTTCCGGGATAACGGGAGCGATGAGCCTGCGGCGCGTCACGCGGACGATCAGGTTGTCCTGTTCAGGCTCCGCAAGTGACGCAGCGAGGCTGGCCAAAGCATCTGCTCGACCGTTCTGTGACCGGGGAACATGGACAATTTCCGGCCGAGAAGGGAACCGGGCCATCAGAAGGAGGGTGCACTCCAACAATGGCACAAGTTCCGGCTTCCTGACAACGTAGTCGCCATTGATCTGCTTAACGACCAGCTCGGAGTCCCCTTTCACGCACAGACGGGGCACGTCGATCTCGAGAGCCAACTCGAGGCCGGTGATGAGGGAATGGTATTCCGCCTCATTGTTGGTACAGCCCTCTGACAACAGGAAAGAGTATGGCAGCACGGCTCGCTTCGGGGTAATGAAGACGATGCCCAAGCCCACTCTGTTGAGCTTAGGATTATCGAGTCTTCTACCGGTGGGGCTCCGGGATGCACCGTCAAAGTGCATCTGCCAGCATGGATCGGCTCGATCAACCGAGAGAATGGCCTCATCAGGAAAGCCTAGATCCAGCGGCTGATCCGCGGAGGTCGGGTGAGCTGCCAGAAAGTCTGTCAATGCTTGACCTTTGATGGCCTTCTGAGACACATACCTGATGTCGAACTGCTGGAGAATCACAGCCCACCGCGCTAGGCGGCCAGTCAACATAGGCCGGCTCAGGATATATTTCAACGGGTCTACCCGAGAAACCAACTGTACCTCATGGTGCTGCAAGTAGTGCCGTAATTTCTGTACGGAAAATACGAGCGCCAGGCAGCTCTTCTCGATGGGGGAATACCTAACTTCCGCATCGAGGAGAATGCGACTAAGGTAATAGAGGCTATTCTTTGTTCCCTCGTTGTTCTTCTGGGCGAGAAGGGCACCCAGGGACCGTTCCAGGGCGGTCACATAAAGGACCAGCGGCTTTCCGGATACGGGCGGCATCAGGACCGGAGGTTGAAGCAGGTACTGCTTGATTTCCTCGAAAGCGGTCTGACACTCTTTATCCCATACATAGGTGGCACCTTTCTTCATGAGCCGAGAAAAGGGCTTACACTTGCCGGCCAGATTCGCGATGAATCGGCGTATATAGGCTAAGTGGCCTTGGAACCCTTGCCGTTCCCGGACGGTACCTGGGGGAGGCATCTGGCTAATCGCCCTGATTTTCTCTGGGTCGATCTCAATACCCCGGTATCTTACCACAAATCCAAGGAACTTTCCGGAGGTGACCCCAAAGGCACACTTCAACGGGTTCATCTTCAGGCAGCGAGACCGGAGGAAGCTGAACACTTTCTCAAGATCTTTGAGATGGTCCTGACGCTGGCGCGATTTGACAACCAAGTCGTCGACGTAGCATTCCACCAGTGTGCCGAGGATTGGCTTGAATATGCGGTGCATCGCCCGTTGATAGGTGGCACCTGCATTCTTCAGGCCGAAGGGCATGACCCGGTAGCAAAAGGTACCTTGGGGGGCCCTGAAGGCAGTGAAATCCTCATCCTCAGGGGCCATCCGAATTTGGTTGTATCCGGAGTATCTGTCCATGAAGGAGAGGGCTTGGAACCCTGCCGTGGCATCAATCAACAGCTCTGTCACTGGAAGGGGAAAATCATCCTTCGGACAGTGGCGGTTGAGATCGCGGAAGTCGATGCAGACTCTAATCTGCCCGTTCTTCTTCCTGACCGGCACAATGTTGGCCAGCCATTTGGGGTACTGGACTTCCCTCACGAAGTTGGCTTTGATAAGCTTGTCAACTTTGGCCTCAACCATGGCACCGTGGGATGGGTGCATCTTCCTGGGAGGCTGCTTGAACCCGCGATGGTTCGCCGGGAGACCAAGGCGGTGGACGGCTACCTGAGGATCTAGCCCCGGCATCTCGTCATAGCCCCAAGCGAACACATCACGGTGCTGCCTGAGAAAGTCCACGTACTGCTGCCGCTCCTCAGAGGGCATGGCGGCACTAACCAATGTGGGTCTTGGATCGGCCTCGGTTCCAAGGTTCGCCTGTATTAACTCATCGACCGTGGCGGGGACACCCTCCTCAAAGGCTGGGGGTGCGTCTTCCATATCCTCTCCGCTCGGGGAGGGATCGTCCACGGGAGAGGCTGCGTTGGAAACTGCATTGGGGCTACCAGATCCTGCTGGGCCACTGGTGCTGGCACGGGCGGTCGCGACCATCTCATCAGGAGACTCGCGGACCGTCAAGACCATGGCGACGTCCAACCGGTGAATCGGGAGGACGTAAGCGTCATCCAGACTTGCCCAGGGATCGCTTGCAACAGCGACAGGCTCAACCTCACCTGCCAGGATCTGCTTATCCTTGCTCTTGTAATAGTCCGCGTCCAGATAGCAGGCTTCACGTGAGGCAAAAGGAGAGGCATCTCCTTGAAGCACGCCTACTCGACCATTAAGGGAGTATTTGAGGCATTGGTGGTATGACGAGGGAACCGCCGCGTGAAGGTGAAGCCATGGCCTGCCCATCAATGCGTTATACGCAGTGTCCTGAGAGACTACCATGAATTCGGTGTTGGCAACCAAGTCACCGAACTGGGTCTTCAAACGTATCTTGGCGACTGGGGTTTGCTCGGTGCGGTCGTACCCCTGGATCCTGAGGTCGGAGGGAATCAAGTCATCCTCAGACAACCCCAATCTCCGGAGCGTCCGAGTTGGAATCAGGTTAATCCCGGACCCCGTGTCGACAAGATAGCACCGGACTTCAAGGCCATTTTACTGGCCAGTGACATACAGCGGACGGATATGTCCCTGTATAGGAGGGTCTTCATCCTTACCAGAGAACGAGATAACTGCCTGACATTCGGCGTCCTCGATCGTTTCGGCGTGGAAGGCCTCTGCAGCCGCAACCTCTGTCTCAAACTGGAGGGGGCTTTTCAGGGCTTCAGCGAGTGCCTCGCGCATCTCAGATGACATGCGCAGAGCCTCAAGGATGGAGAGCCTTGCTGGGATGTCGGCCAAGTGCTTCAGGACATCATACTTTTTGGCCAAGCGCGAGCCCCTGGTTGCAGGAGGTTGCTCTGCGGTTGGTGGCATGACGGGCCTTGCCGGTTGGATCGGCGGCCGACTGGTACTTGGCGCATCTCGCTGTTCACTGGTCACAGTCCGGGAAATGGTCACCGCACTGGAGTCAAGAGGCCGGGATGGACTCGTGGCAGGGCGGAGCTGGTCGCGACGCGGCTGAGGCGGTTCTGCCTGGTCCCATACCACAAACAGTGGCGGAGGCGAATCCGTCATCCCCGGATGGGGGGCTGCGCGCGCTGAGCTCGGTTTTGAGCCTGCTGCCTAGTCTCAGTGGCGTGCACGGCCTGGCTGGAGGTACCAACGGCTGTGCCCCGGCGACTCTTGTTGCTGCGGTTCTTCCGACGGTAGCGACGACCGGGGACACTAGGGAGGTCCACCTGGTGTTCTTCAACGTCGGGAACTGAAAAGGGATTTACCAGCTCGACGGTATTAACCGAAGCGTACCCAACACCATCATCGGACGAATCATCCATCACTGGGCGGATCCGGGGAGGGACCCCCAGGCCATCGACGTCGTGAGACGGAGTGCCCGATTTCCCTTTCCCAGCCCCTGGCGGGTAAGACTGAATGCTTGGCCGGGCAACATGCCGGTCTTCCAACACCTCTGAAAGCCATCGGTCTTCGTATCGAGGAGAAGAGATTCACGTCGGGTTCACCATTTTTCTGTTTCGGTGCGGATGTGCGTCGGGTTACGCTGTTCCGCCAGGACGCGTTCGCGCGTGCACCCGTCAACCCGAGGCGATGGGCGCGCGGCTTGTGGTCCCGCAGTCCCGCTTTCCAAGGGCGGGCGGCATTCGTCCCTTATTCAGGGGCGTCTGCTCCTTGATCGAAACCGGGATGATGGGATGTCGGCTCCTCCTTCCTCGGACGTCTCCTCGGAACTCGTCGCCTAATCCGGGTCTCCCTCATAGACTTAAGAATGTTCGTGAATCTCGTTCCCGGCGCCATATCTTCATGGACACCGGTTAATTACGCTGCTTCCGCCCGGACGCTCCAAGGAGTCTGGGCGGGGCAGCAACCTGCAGTGAGAAGGCCGGGTGGCTCTGGGTGCTGGGGGCGTGTCGTAACACTGCGGCTCTGCACGTCTGTCTTCCGTCCCTAATAGGGCTTCTCGAAGGCATGATGGCCTGAGGCATCCCGTACTGGGTGCGGGGAACTGTGTCACCTGAGGTTTTCCTCAGCTTCCCATGTTTAACACGGGGTATGCCACGAGATTAACGTCCAGCGGGGACGGCATCAGACCGATCAACACGAAAAGTGGATCAGATGACAGAACCCCTTTGTGGGGAACCTCCGACGCTGGGGCCAGCACATGGGCGGCTTCCCAAGTAACGTGGAGTGGAGTGAAGTGGCATGACCCCACCGGGATGTGGCGGCCCGGGTAAGGATCAGGATGGATGATGGAGTGAAGAGCTTGGACCCCGTAGGGGCTTCCTACGTACCGCGCGTTAGCACGGATCAAAGTCAACGTAGTTCGGGTATACAGTTTAACGTCATGCTGGACGTCGGCAAGCCGACTCACGAAGAGGTCGAGGCCGCCGGGCGGAGGATTGAACCGAACCACCTCGCACAGAGGGGGATGGAACGGCCGGGTGGATCACAGTTTCACGTCATGCTGGACGATAAAAGGAGAAATGGAAAAGGGGGGCTGTGGGGAGGCACCGTGGAGATACACACGGGCAGTCTCCCACAGGGGCGGATTCATAGGTGAATCGACGCAAGCGTGAACCCTGGAGGGGTCCACTGATGGACGAACCGACGTAAATACGACCGGGACGACCAGGTGGCGGGCTTGGACCTCAAGAAGGCTTCCTACGTACCCTGTTTAGAAGACAGGGATCAAAGTCCACGTAGTTCATTCTGTCAGGACTTACGCACTTGAGGCAGCCCGGATGCGGCAAAACTCAGTTGGAAGGGACTTGGACCGAAAGCAGAAGACACCTCGATCCCAGTCACACCCTCTACTGGCTTCGGCAGTGGGGAGGCGCAATGGAGATACACATGTGCAGCCTCCCACGAGAAACTAGGGGTTTGTAATACCCTTCCCCCGTAGGGAAAAGCCGCTCCCATTAAATCGTCCCAAAAGCGGGACAATCCCGACATCCCTGCAGAGACGAGCGGGTGGGGGCCACATCCAAACCGGGGGAGACCCTGCGTGCGAGGCACGGGATCGAATGATGCGGGCGGTTTAGCGTCTTTCCAGACGAAGTACAGTTTAACGTCGTGTGTTGAGGACGAAGCGGACGGTTTAACGTCTTGCCGGACGAAGCACAGTTTAACGTCGTGTGTTGAGGACGAAGCGGACGGTTTAACGTCTTGCCGGACGAAGCACAGTTTAACGTCGTGTGTTGAGGACGAAACACTTGGCAGTTTAACGTCTTGCAGCGCGGACGATGGGGGCTAGGCAGTTTAACGTCATGCTGGACGTATGGGCAGTTTAACGTCATGCTGGACGAATATGCAGTTTAACGTCATGCTGGACGAATATGCAGTTTAACGTCATGCTGGACGAATATGGCCGCCGATGGGTCCGTGTCACTTCGCGCGAGCCTGGAAGGCTGCACGGGAAGACAGCGCACGGTTCGGGCACCCAGGATGAGGATCATCGGGCGCCACGCAGGCGGGTACCCTCAGGGGGTCAAGGGAGGCGACCCTGGCGGATTGCGCGCAAAAGAGGAGCTTTGCGCGCAAAACCGCGGGTCGGCGCGCAAAATGGCGGGCTGGCGCGCAATTGGGCCAGCGCTTCGCGCGCGGATGATTGGGATTGCGCGCACCGGGCTTCGGGTAGCACGCGGGGGCAACGGCTCATTCTCTAACGAATGGCCACTTTGAAAATGGGGGGTGCGCGCAATCGGGCTGGATTGCGCGCACCCGGGGGGCAATTGCGCGCAAGAGGCTTCTTTTGCGCGCAAAGGCCTTCGGGTTGAAATTTATTCAAAGGAAATGAGCCAAGAGGATTGCGCGCGAAGGCGGACCCCAAGGCTCTATTGCGCGAAAGAAAGGAGGTTACCTGAAGATCGGCATTGCGCGCGGAAGGGGTTGGATTGCGCGAACGAGCGACGCTTCGGATTCCGGCCACCTTCAAAACGTCGGGGGTCGCCTTATATTTATAGGCAACCCCAGGCGCGGAATCCGGTCTCGGGCGCACAATTCGCTTCGCGGGCGCGGAATCAGGACCCAGCGCGCAAAGGCGCCGCGCAGGCCGCAGGCGCGCCAAATAGCGCGCCGGCCCAGCGCATTGCGCGCATCCCGGGAGGATTGCGCGCCGCGACTCAACTTTGCGCGCGAGTCTCTGAAATTTCGCGCAAGTCCTCCGGGCCCTCCGGAACGTGCCTCTGACTCCAAATATCACTTCGCTTTCCGCATCCGGAGCTTCGTTTGGGAACAACGGACTTTTCCGGCGTCTACAGAATAATTGCAATATTTCAAACTTCCCCCCTTAAAGAAATTTGTCCCTGAATTTTCCTTTTATGGATGGTGAAGTATTATATGAGAACAACTCTGGACACATTGCTCGTACATCATCCTCCCTCTTTTAGGTCTAATCCTACACTCAGTAATTCTTCCATATCACTTGTACTAAAGTAATGGTCCGAACTCAGAGAACCTTTGTGCTATGATCCACATTAGGAATATGATTCCCCTCAAAGGACGCACCTTCCAATAACAAAACCTCCTCATACTAAAAATCATGAGATGAGTATGAATTGTAGATTCACAGCTAAGAAACATGTAATACATCATTCATAGCCTGGTACCTCTAAGGTAATTGGAACCAATACCCTACTGGTCTGACTCTCTCTAGAATCTCGAGTGGCCCAACATATCTCGGTGGAAGGTTACCCTCTCTCCTAATCCTCTTATGTTCTAGCCTCGATGAAACATGTAGGAAAACCTGATCCATGACCTCAGAATCTAGAGGTCATCTACAACTATCAGTATATAGTTTCTAATAAGACTTCATTGTATCCTTCCTCTCATGAATCAACTGAACCTGTTATGTGGTCTTTTGGAAAAGACGAGGTCCCAGCATAGCTATCACTCCTACCTCCAGCCAACATAGGGGTGATCGGCATGTCATACCATAAAAAATCTACATATAGAGCCATATGAATAGTATACTGAAATCTATTATTGTAGTTTAACTCATCTAGGGGTATATATCTCCCCCAAGAGCCCGAAAATCCTAGATGTATGCTCACAATATGTCCTCAAGCACCTGAATTATGTGCTCTTACTAGCCATCTTCCTGGGGGTGGTAAGCTATGCTCAAGAGAACCTGTGTACCTAATTCCCTCTATATATTCTACCAAAATTGAGAAGTAAACTGAGAATCCCTATCTAAAATGATAGAATTTGGGACCCCATGTATCCATATAATCTCACATATGTCCAACCTCTCAATCTCAACAACATTGAATGTTTTCTAGATCTGTAGGAAATGTGGAACCTTTGTGAGACAATCAACAAAAAACCATATGGACTCATTACTTATAGGTTACCTTGTTAAACATATCACAAAATCCTTTGCGACTTCATTCCATTTCCACTCGAGATTGGGTAGCTACTTTAAAATTTTGGTTGGTCATTGGTGTTCATCCTTCACCTACTGATAGGTGGAACATCGCATAACAAAACTAGATACATATATTTTCATGTCTTAACACCAATAATAATGATGTAAATCCTGATACATCTTTGGTAATCTTGGATGCACTTCCCATGATGAATCATAAAAATCCCACAACATGTCGTCACACATGTCTGTTGAAACCCATACGCGGCCATGTAAATGCAGAACATCATCCCAGCATAAAGTCCAACCAAGTGGAGGGTCCTCACCTACCACACTCTCCCGTAGAACTGGGTCTTTAGAATATGATAGATGAATCATCCTCACTCGGTCTTTTAGGGTAGTGGTAACACATAATCATGATAGAAACATTTTCCCCAACCTGTCGTGCACCTATTGTTGCATCTTAGAAAAAATAAACCATGAGCTTCCACTCACTACTGGCCTTCTGAGCTATATGTATCTGATTCTTCCTACTCAGTGCACCACCCAATGCATTGCCTTTACTAGGTATGTAGGGATGTTCAAAAAAATACTAAATATACTCAACACACATTCACTATCTCAAGTTCAAATCCCACTGTGTAAATATATACTAGAGGCTTTTGTGGTCCGTGTACACGAAAAAATGATCTCCTAGTATGTAATGTATCCAACAGTGAAACACATGAATAACCGTAGAAAACTTAGTATCCTGTGTTGAGTAGTTCGTCTCATGTGGCCTCAACTTCTGAGACCCATACGCAACAACTCTAACCCCTATCATAATAATTGATCCTAATCTGATATTCGATATAATGCAGTACATAGTGTAACCCTTTCATGGATATTGAAAAATGAGTTTCAGTGTAGAATTAAACAACCCTTCATGCTCCTAAAATACTCTCTTATAGTAATATGGCTATACATATTTCATAACCTTCTTATTCAGTCCATTCAACAACACTACTAATCATGATAATTCTAGTAGTAAACATCTGTAATAAAAAGAAATCCATAAAAAACTCTACACCTCTATGAAATTCTTTCTCAAATACCAGGAAACTACAGCTCTCAGCTTCTTTGGGTCCACAGATACTCTTATCTCTGAGATGATGTGACCCAGGAAGTGAATTTGATCCACCCAGAAGTGGCACATTGTGAGTTAGCATATAACTGATACTCTATTAGTGTATTCAAAAAAATCTCATGTTGTTTTTAATGGTCATATCGATTGTAAGAATACACCATGATATAATCCATGAAAACAACCACAAATAAATCAAGATATGGATGGGGAACACAGTTCATCAGTTCCATGAAGATTGTGGGTGTGTTTGTGAGATCAAACAGTATAACCAAATAATCATATAGATTGTAAATTCTTCTAAAGGTTGTAAGATGTAATTCTGATGGCATAACACACACCTAATGATAATTGGATCTCAAATAAATCATTTAGAATACCTAATCTCCTGGGATATAGTCATAGAGATCATCTAATCATCATAGAAGATATTGATTTTTAATCGTTAACTAGTTCAATTTCCGATAATCTACACCTCGCCTAATGGTACAGTCTGACTTTTTTGAAAAATGGATTCTCAAAACCCATATAAAAGTATTGGGTAGGATGAAACCCTTTGCCTATAAATCCTCTTGAATCCTCTTGAGATCGTGAATATATGTCATAGCCATCCTGTAAGGGGACTGGATATAAGTACAGATCATAGAACTATCTCAATAGAAGAATCTACCTCTCTCACTGAAGGTAATCCTAAAAATTCATCCAAGTAAATGTCCCTGAAATGATCAACTACTGGAGGGAAATCATACATAGATGCTCCCTGCTCATCCAAATATAAACTCACAATATGGTTTGTCATCTTGCCCAATCCACGATGCTCGGGTATTGCTCGGCTCACTTGGACATCCCATTCACCCTTGTGAATGAACTCTCCACCCTCTAGTGATGAAAATTTCATCCTACAGTGATAGAAATAAAAAAAACATGAAAAAAAAACAACTAGTCCATCCCAATAATGACATCCAAAAATTTCATCTCAAGGATTTAAAGGTCCCATATGAAGTGACACCCACCAAATTCAAGGGGGAACTCCCTGTACTGATGCATACTTTTTTTGATCCCTAATGGAGTTTCTAGAATCATGACATAATCAATAGACTATATAATGATCTCCATACTCTCTACCAGTGATGAAAATATAAAACCATGTAAATCCCATATATCAAAAAGTGAAGAAGCTAAAAAAGATGATATTTGAATAGTATATGTTATACTAGATGGTCTGGGATCCTTCTCATGATGGTTATGTTGCATTGCATATGCCTAACATGTATTCTGGATCTGTGAAAATACCTGGCTTCCGTGAGCTGATCAACCCTACTGTCAATGTGAACCTGAGGTCTGGATACCTCGGCCATGACCATGACCACCCCTCGGGATAAACATATTACTTTAATCCAACTCCCTATCTGGTGAGAAGATGTTAACTCTTCTCCTGAATGTGGAGTCGGTGTAGACCCTCTCTCACTAGATATTTGTGGAAATATTCTGTAGAAACATTATAGATGGACCATATTTCCACAAGATTGGAACTTGACTGGGATTTTTATACATTGTGGCCTCATATGTCCCAACCTACCTCACTTGTAGCATCTCACCTGGATACTTGAAGAGATTTTCTAACGGCTAACATCACCACCTGGAATCTCCAGATCCCTCATCCTACTACCGGTCGATGCAGTACCAGTACTAGGTGACAAACTGCCCCAACATGCACCACTAGATTCCCTCATGTTACGCTCTATGATCAGTGCCTAATTCACTATCCCACATACATTAGTCATTATTAAGAAAATTACCTAAGATCAGATTTCATACATGATACCATCCTTGAATATCCTAGTTTTTTATAACTTTTCACTGATAAGAATAGGTGTGAAATGCTAGAGCTCAGTAAGATGGGCCAAATAGTCCATGACTAATAGTGCACCCTTCTCTAGATGTAAGAACTCCCAAGATCTATCAACCCTCAAAGTCATGGGATTTCGGTAATCATAGAAGGTCATATGAAACTCCATCTAGGTCATATCATGATGAAGACCATTCTGAGTGATAACATCCCACCATCTATTGGAAAAATCATATAGCATGTACGTAGTGATATTTACCCTCCTTTTAGGATGTGATTTGGTGCTTGAAGATAGAAAACATGGCCTCTAGTCATTACTCATCTACCTGTATTCCATCATCCCATGAAAACATGGGTGGATGGTGTTGTTGAAACTCATAAGTAAACTCTACCATAGTTTTGGCAGGTCACGGTGCTCCCTGAATAGCCTGCATGAAACACAAAAACCCATAATGGAACTATGCCTCATCACCTATGTCTCTTACAACTCTGGGTGAAGTAGATGGAATGACTGGAGGACCGACTGGTAGCCCAAGGCCCTCCACCTCTGTGGTATGATCATTACCACCTTCCTAGCATAAAACTGGAGGACTTCATGGTGGAATGACTATATAATTCCCAACAAAGGTCAAGAATTTCCTATATAAGAACTCAACACTCTGCCTACCACATGGGTCTGGTCTTTGTGTTAAACAATCAATAGATACTACCAAAATTCTACTACTATGGTTGGGTCTAGTAAATTTCACAATCACAAACCATTCCAGTTCCAATTATTTTCATATTAATTTCATTTCAAGTTGATTTCACATTCACATTTAGAATTGATACTCATTTCATGTTTATCACATTATTTTTAGAAGGGTAACCAATTGTATGCCAAATTCTAATCTGTGGGGACAATACTCCCCTAGAATCAAAGCATGGGGTCCACTTATGGCATATCATAACACATTTCACTAATGGTTAAACCCTGATCCGCTAATTTATAAACTAAGAGGGCCCATAAACCTCTATCACCAAATCTTGGCATCTATATTTTTTACACCATAAAAAATCTCAAAATATCTAACATAATAGCATGCTTATATATCACAACACCTATCAAAACATCATGCAGTCGGTAATGTATCCTAAATGTCATGGCATAATTCATGCCATGTGAAATTTAGTAGGTGCCTATATGTTTCATGATATGGAATACCCACTTCTCATCCAGTTTCAACACAATAGAACTCCAATCATATCAATTATAACAGCACAATACAAGTGCATCACCCAACTATGAAATCAAATCAACTTTAATTTCCAAAAGATAAAAACAACAATTCAATTCAAGGAAATTTGTATTTTTCCTATACGCTAGTTAGCTATTTATGGTCACAACTCATTACCAAATCCTTTTTCATATCTATCTCTTTCCATTGCCACCAAATAGTACATAAAATCAAAAAATAATCCTCTGATACCACTTTGTAACGTCCCACACCCAGATTCCATTGAACGGTGCCCCTATCCCAGTGGGTCACTTGGACTCAAGTGCATATCTCCAAATAGTAGTGGCTACTGAACAGTATTGAGGTCCTAAGTGAGTCAGTGGGGAGAAAATTCCCTAATTAGTAGAGTATAACATAGTGGAAGTATTATACAAGTAATGAAAGAAATACACCGTACCATAGAGGAAAATAGCAGAAGGCTGATAATATAAATAATCCTAAAATCATATCATACAGAGGAATATTATATATATCACGTGTCTCTAATAAAAAATCCAGAATAGCAATACAATATAAATGTAAAATCCATATAAAAAGTACATAAAGTTCAATAGATTCCTAGTAGCATCGCAACCCTTGGCTTGGTCTCATGATCTTCTACTCCTAAAAAGATTATCAAGTACCCATTGAATGCATTGTCGTGACACATCAAATTGATTATGTTTTTATGGTTTATATATAGTACTGGGAAAACCCTAGGTCATATCTTAAGGACCGTTGGTGGTTTATAGTGTGAATTTTTAATAAAAATGGACAAAATACGGGGTGGCTTTGAATATAATTTTAAGAAAATTACCTGATTTAAAGTGTTTAATAATTGATAAATAAAGGTGGTGTTTTAGAATTATGAGAGAAATAGAGCATTTTAAGTTCACTACACATCTTGGATAGTTCAATATTCGGAAAATTATATATGGTTTAATGTAATCCTTTGGTTGAGGGTAGTCAAGATCTCAACTTCCCTCTTGCCTCTTAAAACGATGCTCAAAGAATCACCACTTGACACAACAATCATATTGTCAAGGTTTGGTTATAAAACATAGAAAAAGGGATAGAAAAGAAAACATAATTATTATTTACATGTGAGATAAAGGGTATTCTTGTCTTGTTCAATCAAAAAAACCCAAGATTCCCACTTGAAATCTCAATCCAATCGGTTTTGATATAAAACGTGTTTCACTTAATTATAATGAATGAAATATATTCAATGGAGAAGAACATCCAAATTAAACATAAGTTAAATATCTAACACACAAAATAAACAAACTCAGTAGAAGAAAAAGTGTTGGAACTCCCTCCCAAGTATATGTAGCTCCCTCTAAATGATCATCCGCCGTTTATCTCTCCATTAAGAGGATGAGGTGGCTCGGGTGGAATTTATCATTTATCCTTGATCTCCCTATCAGGATAGGGGCCTCCAAAACATCTAGTAGGATGAGATGAACCCTTTGGTTCTCCAAAATACCATATCTTTCCTTCCTGGTCGATCTTACAAATGAGGTTCCCAAGGTATCATTTTATAGGCGAAGTGATGGTAGTGTTGGGCACACATATTGTGTAAAACCACTTGGAAATTTTTTTTGGGTTTCCATACAGTACTATCACTATTTTTACCAAACTAAAAAGTTGTATCCTTACTTAATTAATATCTCTAATGAAATTTTGGCACCATTTGGATATTCACAGCTAGAGATATGGACTAAATACAGAACCAATCCTTTGACTTCGAGTACATTTGATCCCCTAGAAAGATCAATTCATATGGGACCATTAATGGTAGAATGGGTATTGTGTGTCTTAATATGAAATGTACCCCATTTAAGATTTGACCTTTCCACAAAATACCATCCCATTTAGATGCACATTTTAGTATAAGTTTCATGTTCTGTCCACTGGTGTGCTTGTATCTTGTGTAGTTTGGCCCATTTTTCTTAAACATCATCATGGGCCCTCCAAATCACCTCCATATACAATGAAATTATCAAAACAAGTAAAATTTACATTTTTAACAGTGATAAACACAAAATAATTGAATCAAACATGAAGTGAAATTTTTTATTATTTTTATAATTTTAAATACAAAACTAATTTAGCACAGTGGTGTAAGGGTGAAAATTAAACGGTGAATCACAATGTGATCACACCCCCACACCTAAGTGTTTTCACTCCTAAGAAAAGTCAAATTTCCAAAAATTATTTATATAGATATTTCCCAATTAACATATATTTAAAATTCAATAAAAATTTAATTCCTTATAGAAATGTGAACAAAACAAAAATCACACAGATGAGTTATCTTCATTGATCAGGGAAAAGGAGGTCTGAAAATTGTATCAGAATAAAATTACAAGATATTCATGATATCAATTGAATAAAATAATTAAAGAGTTAATAATTCCACTAATTATCCATTTGTTTGTGTGACAACCATTTCATTCTATTCTTTCCACATTATATCGAGTAAATATATGTTATTTATAAAAAAGTATACTTACACGATCCTTTCCACTAAACTTTCCCGACATCCACTGTAATAAAATTTCAAGACCCACTCAATTAAGAATTACAAGAAGTAAAAACATAGTCTCCCAACCTAGAGATCCCCATATGATGTACATTTCATCACTCCCCGCATTTATTTTTTTTCAAATGTTTCACTTGTAAAAAATCTCACACTCTTCTCTCTACCCTTATTTGATGTCCTCATGACACTAATAGTAATAGTTATAACAAGATCAAATGTTGAGAAAGGGTGGTTTTTGACCTACCCAATGTAAAACTCCTTTTTAGGGTGTACAATAGTCTGATAACAGGTACACATGAATAGGTCAATCTAGTATAGAACTGAAATAGATCAGATAAGGAATGAATGTATAAAAAAATTATTTTGGAATGTAGAGAAAAAATAACCTAACTTATAATATCCTTTTATTAAGTAAGATATATTCACACTTCATGGTTGGGTGAAAAAGTTTGTGGAGAAATTTAGTGACAAAAGTTTCCCTTAAACTACTCACACAAAGTGTACCATTTTACTTAAAGGTTTCAAAATGATACAACCTTGTATATCATCGACAAGAAACCAAATTTAAATTGAAAGTAACACCACAATAATGAATTCTTGAAGAAATGAACATTTCATAAAAAAAAATTAATGTGAAAATCGCATGAAATATTGAAATTCCTCATGTATTTTCAAAAACATACTTGACTAAGAAATCATAATTTTCCCTGATAAAGTGGGAATAAAAATTAACATTTCATCATAAAATTGAGTGGGGAAATGAGGGAGTAAAGTGAAAATAATATACAGAAAATAAATAAATACAGAAAATGAAACTTCCTAACTAACCCATGAATATACCCATCCCTTCACACCTAAAGTGTGTAGTGTCCTCACTATAATAAAATAGAATGCGGAAATGAAGGATAAAACCTGGTGGGTTTCATTTATAGACTACTTCATGAACTTAGAGTTCCTCCATCTAGGACTCTAGAGTGGCTTCGTCGAAGTGCATTAACTTCCACCCTTTGATGGTGAAAGTTTTATTGGTTTATTCATTTTGAAACTGATAAACACAAAATGGAGAGACATTAGTAATAATGTATGGTCCATACCAGTGGGAATGAAGATTACTTGGTAACAAATTTAGCCTTGAATTATATAGGAGGACCTTTTTCCAAATGTGGAACTGATGATGAAGGATGAGATGATCATGGGAAGCCTTGGTTTGCTCCTTATAAATCATGGAGTTCTCATATGAATATCATCAAATTTCCTCCAACTTTTAAATTTGTAACTTCCTTTGAGCACCAGCATAAGAAATATTAGAATTTCATTGTTTGATAGCTCAGTAGGCATAGTTCTCTATCTCAATAGGGAGGTGAAAACTCTTTTCAAAAACAATCTAATATGGTGAAATGCCAATTGGAGTCTGAAAAGTAATACGGTTATCCCATAATGAATCATCATGTATAAGACTCTAATATTTTTTATTGGGTTAACTTATTTTTCATGAATCTGATTAACATCTCTATTCAACACCTCAGCTTGACCACTGGTTTTTGGGTGATAAGTAGTATACTCTCTATTCCCAACCCCATAATGATTCAAAAGATATTTCATTATTCAATTAAATAAATTATAACCCTGGTCACTGATGGTGAACCAAGGTAATCTGAACCTAAAGATGATTTTTGTACTAAAAAATTCCACAAATGGATTAGAATCATCAGTCCTTGTAGCTCATGCCTCTACCCATTTTGAAATTTAATATTCTTTTAGAATAATGTAAGGGTAACCAAATGAATTGGGGAATATTACTATAAATCAAATTCCACAAACATCGAAAATTTAATTGAAGAACAAGGTTTGTTGTTTCATTTAATTTCTTTTAGAAACATTCCCAATTTTTTGACAGGGAAGACATGATTTATAGAAATCATGGGCATCCATAAAAAGTGTTGGACAAAAGATACCAGAATCAAGGACCTTGTGAGAAGTCTGTTGGGGACCAAAGTGGCTCCCACAATCTAGAGTGTGGTAGAACCTAAAGAAAGACTGAAACATGGTATCAGAATCACAACACCTGAGGACATGATCACTACATTTTCAAAAAAGGTAGGGGTCATCCCAAATGTACCAATGGGGATCATCTTTTATATGTTTTTCTTGGTTTTTATTCAAATCAATAAGAATTCAATATTCTACCAAATAATTAATAATTTCATCATAACATGGAATAACATATTGCACTCTGTAGAATTTATCATCTAGAAATATGTCATCTATGGGATACCATGTGATGATTCGATGTCCAATGATAGGTGGATCCTACTGATATGGTCATCCACCACATTCTATGCTCCTTTTTTATCTCTAATTTATAAATTGAATTCATGAAGTATGAGTATCAAGAGAATGAGACGTGGTTTGGCTTCTAGTTTCTTAAGGAGATACCAAAGGGATGCATGGTCTGAGAACACAATGACTTTGGACCCTAAAAGATATGACCTGAATTTTTCCAAGGTAAACAAAATGGAATTTTTTTTTTTGTTTTGGGGTAGTATTATTGGGTTGGGTCCAGTGCATGTGTGTCACTGGAAATGACATGTGAGGCTCTATTGAAAATTTGTGATAAGACTACCCCAACTGCATAGTTATAGGTGTCATACATGAGCTCGAATGGTAAATCCCACCGAAGTGGATGGAATTTAGGGGGTGACATGAGACTCCATGTTAAATTATTAAAATATTCCTCACATTATTTAAAAAAACAATTACTTTCCTTTTTGAAGCAATTGAGAGAGGGGTAATACAATCTTAATAAATTCATGAATGAAATGATGGTAAACTATAGCATGACCAAGGAAAGATTGCACAACCCGTATATTTTATGGGGAATTGAAGGGATGAAATGACATCCAATTTTTATTTATCAACTTGGATATCGTCCCCAGAAATGACATGTCCCAATATTATACCTTTCCGTACCATGAAATGGAATTTCTTATAGTTTAATATGAGATTCTTTTCAATACAGTGACGTAGGATAGAACCTAGACTAGTCAAAAATTAATCAAAAGGGCATCCATTGATAGTGAAACCATCCATAAATACTTCATATAAATTCTCCTGGTAATCTGAAAAAATACCAACAATGCATCCTTGTAAAGTACATGGAGCATTACATAGACCGAAGGGCATCCTTCTATATGCAAATGTGGTAAAGGAAAAAGTGAAGTTTATCTTTTCCTGATCCTCAGGGGAAATATGAAACTTTTAGTATAAAGAAGACCCATCAAGAAAATAGTAATGGTATTTCCATTATAGCCTCTCTAGAATTTGGTCAATGAATGGTAATGGGAAATGTTCCTTCTTAATGTGTTGGTTTAATCGGTGATAGTCTATACAAACACACCAACTATTCTGCACATGAGTTAGAACCAATTCATTATTTTCATTTTTAATTACTTTCAGACACATTGTTTAGGATCTAATTGAACTGTACTGACCCATTGGATTTTAAAGATAGGGTAAATAATTCCATAATCTAATAAATTTGTTACCTCTTTTTTAACAACATCTGGGAGGTTTGGGTTTATTCGGCATTGTGACTACCTCACTGGTATATCCTCATAATTTAACAATGTATGATGTGTGATAATAGACAAACTAATACAAGGAATTTTATAAAGTGTCCATCCTAAATATTTTTATACTTCCTCAAAAGTTCAAGTAGTAACAAATCATGCCCAGGAGGGAGTGATCTATCAATGATGATATGAAACTTGTTTCCATTCTCAAGATAGGAATATTTGAAATCTTGAGGATGTTGTCTTAGTTACAATTTAGGGTTATTTTGGATTTATTTGAGTGTGTGTGAAATTGAGAGGTTACTAATATAATCTAATTTCACAATGGTATCATCTTCAGATGAGGAATTAGCTTTTACAAGCTTTGTAGTTACATCCATGGTCATGTGATCCCCAATTTTCAATAAATTATCAATTAAAAAACATTTATGACATTTTTATAGACCACTACAACAAACAATGAATGATTAATTTCCTAGAATTTTAATCAATGAATAAAACTCAGAAAGGGGATTAAGGGAATGAAAATAATATTTTCCAAAGGAATGGATTGCATATATAGAGTTGATAGGGAGAGAGGAAAACACTTATGAGGGGTCCTTCATGGAATCATGGATTTTGAAGTAGAAAATGTCACCACCAAACTCCATGGATAATATACCACTAGGAACAGTAATTATGGTTTTGGTAGTATTCAAGAAGGGTCCCCCCAATATAATTGGGGAATTTACATTCATCGTGTCTTCTTCCATTTTTTGACATTAAAATTCATTGGTAAAATTAAACTTTTCACCCTCACATTAATATCCTCTAACACATTAAAGGGGTGTGTTGAAAATCAGTTTTCTAATTGAACAATGATTTTGGTGGTCTTCAGTTCCTCAACCAATATTGAAGAATAAATGTAGTGAGGCGTCACATATATAGAAGCACCCAAATAAAACATATCATTAGAAAATGAAAACTCCCCTACGGTGCCTGTAATTAAGAATGCTCTCGAATCATTGCATTTGGTGAGAATTTATGTCTCTATAAATGTTACGACGTTACTCCCCAAGATCAACTTTTCATTTCTATGAAGTCACTTTCAGTGTGTATAGATATCCTTATAAAACAAGGCATATTGTGGAATTTTTTTCATGACATCAATAAATGGAATGTTGTCATATAATTCTTTGAAAACTTCCAAGAATTATTTATCATGTTTTGTTTATTTTTTACTTGGTTGGGTGTCCCTTTGGGGAAATGGATGAGGAATGGTTGGGATAGGTGACTCATCAATAGATTCCCTCTTTCCTTTGGAAGGGATTATCTCAATACAAGGGTTTTCAACATTTAGATTAATTTCAAAAGTTGGGATGGTTTTTTTAGTGGAAGATGACTATAAAGGAGGGTTCATTTGGATTTTAAGTTTATTTCCTCACTTAAGTGTGATGGCAATGACATTTACATTATACCTAGGGTTAATTACTGGTTGAGAGGGTAGTTTACCCCAACCCATGGCTTTAAATTTCCCCCATAGAGTTAGTGAGTTAGCATAATTGGATTTTTAGATATTGTATGGCTGATTTGGTGGTTTTTTGGAATTGTAGATTATTGGAATCCATTTGTTTAATCATATATTATAGGGTAGACTATGGTTTTGGAGGGGTGGTTGGAAAGGCATTTCTGGTGGTGGGGTATTTTTGGGTAGTGGTGGTGGAGGAAAAATCCCCCCCAGTTGATTCCATTATTATTGAAATTGGTTTGAATACCCCCTTTCCTATAATCTTTGTTTTCTTTCCACCTAGGGGTGGATGGATAGTAAAGTTCTTTCCTAAAGGCTTGGTTATAGGGGCATCCTAGAAAGATTGCCTCTCAACTCTCCGAATTTTTTCTTAGTTGTGGTCATTGGTTAGAATAATGGGTGTCAGAAGAACATATTACACAATGGATTAAAGGGGGGTATTGGGATTTACCATGAGAAATATAATGTTGTCAAAGTAGGGTACTTACATCTTCGATCTTCATGTCCACCTTCTTCTCGAATTC
This sequence comes from Viscum album, assembly GCA_963277665.1. Classification (NCBI taxonomy): domain Eukaryota; kingdom Viridiplantae; phylum Streptophyta; class Magnoliopsida; order Santalales; family Viscaceae; genus Viscum; species Viscum album. The sequence continues at coordinate 71,866,515 of OY728163.1, read as the reverse complement.
AGTGCTTTGCACCTCATGGACACCTCGAATGGGTACATCGGATCTTGAACCAAATTTTTGAGTATTCTAGGACCTTTTCTCAATTAAGGTTGTTATAGCAATTGGGGGTGTATCAACTAGTTCACCACCTATATCAGCATCAATCATATTTCGATCAATAGGAATTAAAGCTTCATAAAAATACTGAATTAAAAGATGATCACTTATTTGGTGGTTTTGGAAACATGAAAAAATCCTTTTAAATATTTCCAGGTATTCATGAACCTTCTCCCCTTGATATTGTCGTATCCCACATATTTCTTTTCATATTATTGAATTTAAAGAGGATGGGAAGTTTTTTTTTAAAAAAAGGTGTTTCTTGTCCACCCAACCTCAAAATAGTGAATTAACATAATACAACCAGTCATTCATAGTTTCGTCTAATGGAAATCGGAATTCTATAAGATTAAATTATTTTTCATCCACATTAGCATGTTTTAATGTCTAAAACAAAATATGAAATTCTTTTAAATGCTTATGTGGGTCTTCTCTAGCGAGTCCATGGATTCTTGTTAATAAGTGAATTAATCCAGATTTTAGTTCAAAATTATGTGTCTCACCTTGCATTTGTATATAAGTGGATTGGATATCAACATTAGGTGAGGTTATATATTTTAGTTTAAAATTATTTTTAGCCATGTTATACAAGTTTAATTCATTTTTTTATGTTGCTTCCAGAAGAAGAAGAATAATCAAAAGGAGTTTCAAGATGTGATGTGTCCTCCTTCAAAGGGTTGTCTTGTGTGTTACAGTCTCATTAATGTAGGATCCTCTATGGTTTGGGATCAAAATGTGTTAAATATCATGTATTAGAACAAATAATTCACAAAAACTACACAAGAGGATTATTTTAGAAATAAAAAAATGAAAGAAGGAAAAATGAAAAGAAATCATTACAAAATTAACTATATTTTTATTAAAAAACTCACACTAAAAACAAAAGTGATCCCCAAAAATGGTGAAAATGTTTGACTGTATTTTCATGAAATGTCAAATTGATTATGTTTTTAATGGTGATATATAAGACCCTAATTTGTCACTAAAAGAGAATCGGTGGTTTATAGAGTGAATATTGAATAAAAAATAACAAAATAAGGGAGTGGTTTTGAGAATAGTTGTAAGAAAATGACATGATTTAAAGAGTTTATTTATGGGTAAATAAAGGAGGTGTTTTAGAATTATGAGAGGAGGAGATCATTTAAAGTTCACTATACATATTGGATAGTTCATTATTTTGAAAATTTTATATGGTTTAATTTAATCCTTTGGTTGAGGGTTGTTAAGATCTCAACTTCCTTCTTGCCTCTTAAAATGATGCTCAATAAATCACCCCTTGACACAATAATCATGTTGTCATGTATTGGTTATAAAAAAATGAAAAGGGGATAAAAATGATACTGGAAACCCAAATATCAATCAAGACATATTAGAAATTCCCCTTGAGTAGATCCTTCACAATCCATTGGATTCAATATATTACTTGAAATATGAGTCAAGTCTCAATGATTTTTTACATAACATCTCCCAATGGATCCATGTATCACCCATGTAATAATCAAGGTTCAAGCCATTGAGTCTGACTGTGGCATTCTAATATGAATCCACATATCACCCAAGGCATATAAGTCAATATGCACAAAATTATTTCCATGGAATTCCTATCCTAAGTCTATGTATCAACCTTTATTATTAATCTTTGGATGAATTCCATTTTATTGAAACATTTCATTCAACATGCCAAGGTCAAAACCAAGAGAAGCTAATATCAAACTCACCTCAATGTGGTGAATCAATCATTGGAAATCCTCATAAGGATTGGGCTCCAATTTACTCCCATGGGAATATTTTATATAATTTGGTTTGATGTCATAACATGACACTACATGGATTGGTTATCCTATAACTCACATGGGAAAAGTAATAAAAGGTGAAATTCATTCCTATTAAGGAAATTGAAAGATAAAGTCAAGCTCAAAGGATTGCCTTCAAATACTCACATGGGAGTTTTTAGAATAACATTCCTAACAAGCTACCCAAGGGCTTAGTTATCATATATATCACTTGGGAAAATAAACATTTATGGTAATTCAATTAAATTGCATCAATTTGATTCATATCCTATACGTACTCACATGGGAAAGGCATAGAAAAAACGAACATTCTTAAGAAAGAAATGGAATACATGGGTCATGGGGAATGTTATCCAACCCATACCCTTAATTAGTTCAACTATCATATAACACTATTTCAATTTAATTCCCAAGACAATTCATATTTGATATCCCATAACATGGGAGTAAAAGGCACACCTCATGGGAATCTATGTCCAAAATTCATAAGGTTCAGTCAAGGAAACTCACCCATGGGGTGGCCCTTATTTAATGTTTACAATCTACAACATGATAAAACATGTCTATTCAATTACCTAAACCATGATAGGAAATAATAGATTGTAATTTCAATTTGAGGTGATACCCCAAAAATGGGTGCATAGCACCATGGCATATATAAATAGCATGACATTTAGTGAAATTCATAAGGCCAACTTCATTAGGATCGTGAAAGATAGATCATATAGTATCAAGATTTAATTCATCCTGGTTTGGAAGAAATCTAAAGAACAAACAGAGAATGAGAAATTAGGGCATATGAGCCAAAATTCAAATTGCACAGTTGACATCCAGAAGAATCGAGAATGTCTAAAAATTAATTAAGGCCTTAACGTTTCACATCTAAGGAGATGAACCTTGTTCCAATCAGAGTCAGGATAGAGAGTAGATCCGAAATTGAAGAATATATCAAGAGGAAAGCCCTCACAGATTCCCCATTTCTATGAAATGAAGAATGGAAAAGAAACTTAAGTTACAAAAATTTATAAGGGGAAATTGTAAATTTACCCAAAAAAACTGGATCGAAAAGTTTAGTTTCATGTTATAATATAGGATAACTGGGAACTTGTATGGTTTACAAGCACAGTTTAAAAACTATGTGTAAACCCTGCAAAGAACCTTAGTCAAATTTGCTAAAAACTATAGACATTTTGCATAGCTATGTGGCTCCTCCTGCACGGTTTACACAAATCTTGTGTCTTATAATCCCCCATTTCTATCCCCACACATCTTAGGAAAACCAGTCATTATACCTCTCATTGTTTTCACAAAATATGCTCCAAGATAATAACACCCCAAAATTTTGTTCTAGGCTCCGAACAAAGCACATACACCTCCACGCTCTCTATGACCCCAAATAACATCAAAATCATGCCATATTTAAGAACATAAACAAATAATTGATGGTAAAAAAAGAGATCCATAACTCAAAAGAGTATCTAGTTCTTAAAAAATGTATAGAGAAGACCAAATTAAAAAATTTCTCTTGAAAAGGGGGATTTTATATCAAAATAATTTATGTCATCATTTAAATCAGAAGTAAATTATCCAATGTGTTTTGACAGAAATAAATCAAGTTCTACTTAAAGAAAGAATTAATAGGTTCTCCCAATAAATTATGTGAATGTAAAAAATATGTCAAATATATTAGAGGCCTCACGAGAATGGAATTTCAAATATAAAGATATGTGGCATGAGATTCACAATTTAGAGAACTTTTCATGAAATTTAAAACATTTGGAACATCAAACAAATTCATTTTCAGTATTCATTTATGTTTTGTTTCATTGGATATATTTTATCACTCATTGAAATGTGTTTCAAAATTTAATAATATAATCATTGGAGCTCAAAAAATTCAAAAACACAAAAAAAATTAAATAAAAAACCTATAAAAGTCAAAAAAAAGAATCATAATAAAAGACACTAAAAAATAAAGAAAATTTAAAAACAAATAAAATGATAATAAAGAACATAAATTTATAATCTACCTTAATCCCCCTCTCAATATTTATTTTCAATTTCCACATTATGAAAAAGTTTAATGTGAGAAAAGTAAATTTCAAAAATTATTGTCATAAAAAATAATTAAGAAGGAATGACACAACATCAATTCAATTTTATTTAGCTTCATGAAGAAGAATATCCTCCCATGTAGGCTCTTGAAAATTATATCTAAAAAGATTAAAATTATTCCCATTGACTATAAATGGTGTCCATTTATCTTGTTCTTTTATTTGGTTTACACCAAAAGAAGAAACATGAGTAACAATGAATGGGAAGGACTATTTGGAATTGAATTTTCATAAGAACAACGTCAATCTAGTATTAATCTGGAAAAATTTATCTTCTTCCTAGATTTTTTTTGTTGAGAATCATTCTATCAAGAAAATATTTTTTTTATTTACTTGTACTACATGAATCTCTCATATTCATTATTTCTAATCTACTCCAACACCTACAAAGAAAATTTCTATATTTTTTAGAATAAAATATATTCATGTTATATGTTTTAACACCCCCAAAATATCTGTGTTATAACTCTATCAGAAGGTGGAAATACTTTCCATAGAATAATATAATTAGTTATATACAAATATCTGTTTTCGATTCAGTATTATAGGCCCAAAATATATCATTTAGTCTAAAAAATCTAATCATTTCTATTTGGGTTCATATTTTTTCCATAATTAAATTGATTTATCTATTTGAAAACTCATCCATTCGATTATTTTAGAGTAATAGGGTGTAGAGACCCTATGTTGGACTCCAAATTTATTCAAAATAGATTGAAATTTCCCATTACAAAATGGGATTCCTTTATCTCTGATCATAAAATTTGGAAATCCAAATCTATAAAACAAATTTCCTTTCACAAACTTGGATAAAATTATTCCATCATCATCCCTCAGGGAATGGCCTCTACGCACATATACTCAAAATTGGTAGAAATAATGATGTAAAGAAATCAAAAATAATTGGTAAATATTCAAATTAAATATATACTTCATTCATCAAATACATCAAAAAAGTGGTTGTTGAGGCATCTCATTTTTTTGGGAAAAGTTTCCTTAAAATTGGAAATTTTTACATGAAATACAAAATTCAATAGAATCTCTAAAAATGGTGGGCTAATAAAAATTTGAATAAATAAATTCTATTGTAGTTATTTATAGTCATAAGTTCCCTCTGCATCTCAAAGTGTGATTCAAATTTTGGAATGATTGAAATTAATAAATTATAATGCATATCATAATCAGTTGATTGCTACAAGTATCCCATAAGTAAGGATTATACTAAATTTAATTCCTTGAATCACATGAATTTTTAGAAATTGATTACTTAGAAAATTATTTGTAAAACTTATAAATATATAAAAATTCCCAATATCATCAAACCATTATAATTCACCCTTACAAGTATACAAAACATATTCTGGAAATTTTTCTTTGATTGGTAGAAAGATATGAAGTTTTCCATTCAAAACAGTTTGTATCTGACTTAGATAACGAGAAACAAGGTTATCACATCCTTTATTATCCTTTATTTCAACCTCAAAATCCAATACCAATAAGATACTTCTCAAAATTCATGTTTTTTCATCATGTTTCTTTATCTAAAATATGATTACATAATAGTCTATGAAAATAGCAACTTTGGATCCCAACAGATAACATCTAAATTTATTTGGATAAAATGAAATATCTAGTAGTTATTTTTTATGTTTAGTTAAACCTAATATAAATTTATAGAGGCATACAAAACCATATGAGATTTATTTTCCATACATTGACTCAAAACATCCAAAAGATAAATCTGAGATGCAACTGTCATGGTTTCAAATGGAAAGACCCATTTGGGTGGTTTAACAATGGTATGGGTTATTACTTTTTGTTTCACATCCCAAAAGGCTTTTTTACAACTCTTATAAAATAAATTTTTTTTTTAGAAATATATATAATATAAATTTAGACTTACTAAAAGCCTTTATGAACCTCTAATAAAAACCAGTTTGATCAGGGAAGGATCCTGCATCTCTCGTTATTTTGGGAATGTAGAAATGAATTCAAATTCTGATTGATCAACTTGAATTCTATATAGACATGCAACATGACCTTGTATGAAACCCTTATCTTCCATTAAAAGGCATTTTTCATAGTCGATGACAAGATTCTTATCAATACAACTTTCAAGAACAAGATCTATAATTTTCAAAACAAATTAAAATGATGGGCCATAGATAATGAAGTTATACATCAAAACATCCATGAATGTTTCTATAAATTTAAATTAAATGATAATCAATCACCTTTGAAAAGATATAGGAGCATTACATAAACTGAAGGGAATTATCCTATAATAAATGGTTCTAATGGGGCATGTTAAATTAGTAATATCTTGATCCATTAGTGAAATTGAATATAGAAATAGCCAAAAAATCCATCAAGAAAACAATAGTGTGTTTTCCTAGCTTTTATTTCCAGGACATTATCAAGTAATGGAAATGGAAAGTGCTCTTTAATTGTTACAAACATGAGTCTCGTATAATCAATGGTCATTCTCTATTATTTGGAAGTCTATTAAGGAGAAGATAACCAAATTATATCCTTGATATTGTAAGACCATTTTTTGGGAATAACATGGACTGGACTCACCCATTGACTATTAGAGATGGGAAAAATAAATCCAATAGCTAAAAAGGTGGTTAATTATTTATTAACAACCTATAAATGTGAAGGGTTAAATCTTCATTGAAATTTTCTCACTAGCATGGAATTTTCCTCAAATGAAATTTTTATTCATGCACACTGAGGGAATAATTCCAATTAAAACAGATAGAGTCCATTTTATGAAATTTATATGGTTATTAAGGAATATTAATAGTTGGTTCTCTTATTCCCTTGATAGGTCCTTCAAAACTATTATAGGTAATTTTTCATTATAAACTAAAAAAATCTTATTTGAGGTTCAGGGTAAGTGGTTTCAACTCTAACACATTTAGTGTATTTTCATTGGTTAATGATCATTGGTCATTGGTCTCATTGTTTTGGTGAAGTTCTATATTATAAAGGAAATTCATTTCATATAACATTTTGATATCTTCCCGTTTTCTCAAGGTTTGTTACATACACAAAATTGGAATTATCTCCCAGGAAAGTACTATCATATTCAAGGGTTTTCAAAAATTCATCCTCATAAATTATAATATAAAAGGGACATTTTAATGCTATTACAACATTCTGAGACCCATTAAATGATTCATTTCCACTCTCTTGTTGATAATATTCATTAAAAAACAAATTTTCCTTTTTTAATATAGAATTTGGTTATTTGTATTAGAAAAAATCACGAATCATCTCTATATAAAACCAATAAATAATGTTTATTTTATGGGATGTATGATCCTTAGCTGGGTATTTCATGTATAGAAAAACATTAAAGTGAACATAAGCTCCTAAAAATTTAAGTGAAATTGATCCTTTTTAAGATTAATGATGATTTATCATTTATCAAAAATGGTCACCCTAGATTGAGAGGTACAAGGGTACTAAACTTTTTATCTTCCATATCGAATACATAGAATTTCACATGATAAAATAATGTATCTCATATGAATGATAACATTCTCTATCAATCCAGCCTGCTTGTTAGTACTTTGGTTGGCAATTTGAATGATAATTCTAGAAGGTTTTAGTTCTCCCACCTAAATAGATGAATAAATATAATATGAAATGACATTGATATAAGATCCTAAATAAATTATAAAATCCATAAATTCTCATTTCCCTATGGTTTGTGGAATCTTAATGGTTATTGGGTCTTTACATTTGATTGGAAAATCATGTGGGTTCATGGAAGAAACATTCCTCCAAACATTGACTTTTATCCTCCTTTGAATTTCCACTTCTAGGAACGTATCCATTTTAATAACCTATCAACAAATTGAATTTATTTAATAGAATTGAGAAAATGTATGTTGACTAGATCTTTATTAAAAGTTTCCAAAACCTCTTGATCCAACTCTTCCTCAACACATGATTTTTCTGATAGTTCTCTCTTCAGATAATGCAGTGGTGGTTTGAATTTTTATGGGTCATACACAGATGATAGAGACACTATGGGAACCTAGGCACATACGTTATTCATAGATTTTTTGGCTGGCCCCAACCCGAGGTTGGCCATGGTGTATTCTAGTGGCAATGCAGCCATCTGGGACGCAGTGGTCAACACTATCTCTAACAGGGACAAATCATGTCTTGAAAGAATCCCTGAAGAAGAAGAAATTCACTTGGCCATGATGAATCTCAATATGGAGATCACCCCTGGCCCTGATGGCTTCCCTGGTTTTTTTTACAGGGATGTCTGGGAGGTGGTTACATATGATATCACTGGAGCTTTTTGGGATTTCTTTCAGGGTGGTAGCCTTCCGAGGGTCGCCTGGGATACAACCTTATGCTCATACCAAATTTTAGAGACCCATCCTCTCTTTCACAATATAGATAGGTGAGTATGCGTAATTTTCCCTACAAGATCATGGATATTATCATCAAATTGAGGTTGTCCAAACACCTTACTCAGTGGACTTTTAATGAACAACATGGGTTTGTTAAAGGATGGTCAATTCAAGGCACCATTGGCATGGCTCATGAACTTCTGAGAGATATTAACACAAATATTCATGGCTCTAACATGGCTGTCAAATTGTATTTGAATAAGTCCAAGGTTAGAATATAGTGGGGATTCATTAACATAGTATTTTCACCAATGGGATTCTATCATAAGGCCTCAGGTCTCATTTTCAGATCCTTCATTTCCTCCATGATAGTGGTATCCTTCATGGTAAAGACTCATGAATTTTTTAAGGCCACATGAGGGCTCCGGAAGGGATTCCCAGTCCCTCCCAGAATCTTCATTCTTGTACAAGACACGCTTATCCACCACATTAACAGGGGTTTATCCAATGGTGATAGACTCCCTTATGACAGGAATTTGAGCCTTCTTCCAAATTCCCATTTGATGTTTGTAGATAACACTTTTATTTTCATCAATTTTGTAAAGAGATTAGTGAATTTGATTAAGATAATTATTGAGTAATAATTTTACTAGAGTGAAAAGGTTATCAATAAGGCTAAAAGTAACCTTTACATCTCTAAGAGGTTTCTATCTAGAAGAGAGTCCTCCCTTTGTAGCAAGCTGGACATGCATCACGGGTCCTTTCCCATGGATTACCTTAGAACTCTAATTTCTCCAGGGAGACTCATGAATAGTGACTTTGACCATATTGTAAGAAATATTATATGGAGGTTTATCAACTGGAAGAACTGTTTTATTTCCATTGGGGATGGATTACCCTAGTTAATAGTGTCATGTCGGCCATCCCCATTTATGCAATGGCATCCACTTTTGTACCTAAAGGATTCCTTAGGACTGTTGACAAGATCGGGGCCTGGTTCATGTGGGATTATCATTCTGAGGGGAAGCACCACCGAGTTTTATGTTAAAGACTAGAAAATTCCATCCTGGAGGTGGGAGTTTATGTGAGGATCCATGACTCTACATTGCGCTATATGTATGCCAAGATGGCATGGGAAGTGATCGAAGGAAAAACCCTATCAGGGAAGTCCATGTCCAACAAATGGGTGGGGAATGAGAAGTAAAATGGAGGCAATACATCCCAATTATGGTCCAAGATTTACCCACACATCAACATCCTGAAACAGAACACTTGCTGGATTGTGGGGGAGGGTAAGATTCTCTTCTAATGGCATAATTGGGTAGGCTCTATTCTTGGTTTTCCAGGTTGTATGGCTCCCTTTATCTCCTTTAAGGAAGCTAGTATCCACCCCTCATTCATCAAAGTTGTGCTGGTCACAGAACAGCTGGAGATTCTAGAATCAATCGGTATTAAGTCTGAACCCGACCCATTCATCTTCACAGTGTTCTCCTGATGGTGTTTCTCTAGCAAGGATTACCATAGGTTCTCGGCTCCATAGGGCCCTCACAATTTCTGGAAAACCACTGTTTGGTGACAGAAGATCCCTTCCAAATACGATTTTCAGACATGGAGGATCAAAAATCATGTTGTGGCTATGGATGAGTAGGTCAAGAAGGCATGTCTCAATGTAGCCTCTAGATTTCACTGCAGTCATAGCCAGTGGGAAGAGAGAACGATACACCTTTTATTAAAAAGTGATTAGGCCCATAGTGTTTGGTATTTTTTTTGGAACCCTCACGATGTCCTCCTCTAGCTCTCAAGGTGACGGTTCCTTCCTCGACAGGTGGTTCCATGGAATGAACCTTTTCGACATCGAAAGTATGGCGCGGTATATCATTTTCAGTGGAGGGTGTTGGTGGATGTGTCATGCCAGAAACCAAGCCCGCTTCGAAGTTTCCTTGCCTACTACAAGGTCCATTATCATGAGCACATGGAATCTACTGTTGGACCTGGTCATGCTCATCCAAAAATTTTAGGAGGCTCCCTCATTGAAAATTTTTCAGGTTAGTTCTCCTCCGGTTAACCCTTCCCATATCAAGCCACATGGGAAATGGCTTTTCTAGTGCCCTTCGGTCTCGGGCTACAAGCTCAACTTGGACGGTCCATGTTTTTTGAGTGATATGGGAGGAGGGGGAGTGGTTTAGGACATGTATTTAAGTTTGTTATGATGTTCATTAGTTTTTATAGGAAGGTAACCCCACTATAGGAAGAGTACAATGCTCCTCTTACAGGACTATCCCTATGAAAATAGAGGAAAATGAAAATCACTCAAGTGGAGACAGAATCTTTAATTATTTATGATTTTTTAAATGGTATAGGTCATACACCCTGGTGAATATAATACATGGTTATGAAATTTCATACCCTCTTTCACAATGTCAAGGTGACCAACATATGGAGAGAGGGGAACATAGTTGCGGGTCATCTTGCCTTGATAGTTAGCTCGAGCTCCAACATTACTTGCCTCCCTTTGATCAACTTCTTGAAACCTGAGGGGGTTAATCTAATAAGAGGAGATGATATTGATTTACATTACTTTAGACCCCCTAGTCCCCATGTGCCAGGTTTCCTATCTCTTTTTTTCTTCTTTTTATCTTATTAGTTTATTCCCTTGTTTCTTTTTGAATAAAATTTTGATATTGATGATGATGGACTATTTTGAGAACAAATTTGAAAAATATAAGTACCGTACATCCTATTCAAACCCTTCGTTGATCTTTTAAACAACATTTCATCTCTTTACATTGTGATTTCATTCACATAAAATTCATAATTTCTAGCATTCCATTAGTTGTATGATTCTCTTTAAGAGAGTCAAAAATAGGTTTGCATTTGTTAGTTTGAGGGTTATTCAATGTTGTTCAACTACTATGATCTACAACACAGACATTTTCCATCCATTTATCTCTTGGATTCAATTGGGGTTGTGAAGGTATACTGATAGTCAATTTATTTCATGTGCTACCAAGATTACATTCAAGTTGACCTAATTGATTCATCAAGGTAATCATCATGATTTTATATAGATTTGAGGCCTCTTATTATTTTCACATTACTTTTTATGTTTTTCTCATTTCCACTAGTTATTTACTCAATACTTCTTCAAGGTTACTCTATGACTTTTGAGTGGGTTGGGTGGGATAAAAGTTTCCTCCTGGATGATAATTTTCTTTCTCATTGAAATATCATGGTTAATAATAAATTTATTTCCCTTGGAAAAATATTATTTGTGGTTTATATTGTCCAAATACTTCATTAGAGAGGTTGTTCCATCCCAGATTAAAATTTCGTTTTTATTTAAAATTTCATTATTGGTTTTATTGTAAGAGATATTATAGAAAAAATAGTATTTTAATTATCAAAAGTATCTTTCATTTGGGGGAAGATTTCACTATAATGTTCATTGGAAGAACAAATTCCCCAATAGAAATGATTTTAAATAATTTCTTCAGGTTGGGTAGGTTGGTGGGTTGTTGGGAAACATCATAAACCACACTATGGTGTTTTTTTTAGAAAAGACATATATCATTAATGACGAATATCAGCAGACATACATATGCAAAGCCATGAAGGGAAATTTTCCAGCCATAGTTGGTTGGCCTAGAAGGGGCCTGATGCCGCCAGGTGGTGGCCACATTGTTTTCTTCCATTTTGGTAAAGGAGAATTTGCAGAATGCAAATCATTGGTAGAGAGAGAGAATTCTACTGATGATAAGGCTAAAGGACAGAAGTCCACCGTCGTTGTGGTTAATGGAATCGATCACGGTGAGGCAGTCAGACTCGATGTTGATATCATCCCATCCACATTCCAATGCCAGCATCAAACCTGCCAGGATGACATTAGCCTCAGTAACAGCTGGTTCCCAAAAGGCATAGTGTGATTCATACTTTGCAGCAAAAATCTTCCCCAGAAGGTTTCGTGCTAGGAGACCGAGGGAGACAAGTCCATCCTTGGGGAGAGACGTGTCCACGTTGATCTTAAGAATCCCATCCAATGGGGGGTTCCAATGAGGGGGAAATGAGGGGGAACATCTGGAATTTGATGTCTATTTTGGTTTTTTCAATCCCTCAATCCATGAAGTGGCCCATTCAATCCAGAATTCAAAAGGTTTACGCATGTGACGGAAAACAGCATCGTTACGGTGGACCCAGGTGATCCAGGCCATGGTGTAGAGTGAACCTGCATTAGCCGATGAGAGATAGGAGCACTAGCACATCAGGGGAGAAGGGAGATCAGAAGCCATGGCCAGTGATTCATATGGAGTCGGGTCCCATTTATTCCAAATTTCCTTAGCTCTTGGGCAGTGAATAATGGCGTGCAGAGGGGTCTCTAGGATATTCAGGCAGAAAGGGCAGAAAACGGAATTGGACATATGTTGGTAAACAAGAATTCTCATGGAAGGAAGGGTGCCCGTGCATACCTTCCACCAAACGTTGTGTATTTTTTGGGGGACGTTGAGCTTCCAAAGCGATTTTCGTGGTCCCTCATTCCGACCGACTGGGTGGTTTCCAAGAGGAAGTCTGTATTTAGATCTCACAATGTATTCCACCGACATGTCATTGCTCTAGAAGATATGATCAGGGATAGTGTATGGAACCCAAGGGATGCTTAGGATAATTCTTTGGTCTATTTCATTAAACCATTCGTGAACCTTATCCAAACAGCACCTCGTCCCTTGGTCAGAAAGGATACATCTGGTAGTGGCATATTCAATGCCTAGTTGGGCGTGGGATGTAGCCTGCATACCTTCGATATCGATCATCCATGGATCAGTCCAGATGTTGATAGATGAGCCATCCCCTATCCTCCAGCCCAGTCCTTTTTCCAGGAGCTTTCGGGCCCCCCAAATGCTTCTCCAAAGGAAGCTATGACGAGGGGAAAGAGAGGATACATGGAAGTCTGAATGGGTAAAGTACTTAGCTCATAGTACCTTCACAATGAGATTTGATGGATGGTTAATAAGGTGTTATCCTTTCTTTTCCAAAAGTGCGTCATTGAAGAGAAGAAGATTCTAGAATCCCATCCCTCCCTCTGACTTGGGTATGCAAAGTTTCTCCCAGGCCATCTAGTGGGGTCTATTCCTTCCATCATTTTTCCCCCACCAGAAGTTGGTTGTCTGTGTATGAATCTGGTTGATGATGCCTGCCGGGAGCTTAAACAGGGACATGAAATATCTAGGGATAGACTAAATGATAACTTTAATGAGGGTCTATTTTCCTGATTTTGAGATTCTTTTTGGGGTCCAGCCTTGAATTTTTTTCTCAATCATGTCCACCAGCGATGCGAATATTTCTTTTTTGGACCGGCCAATCACCGTGGGTAGACCGTGAGACTTTTGGTGTTTTTAAACCATATGTATGCCTACTTCTATGTAGAGATCATCTATCTTGGTATGAGGCACCCCTTAACTGAAGGAGACTTTTGATTTTCCGTGATTGATTGACTGGCCAGACGCCCTCTCGTACTGGTGTAACACTTGGCTGATCACCTTGAATTCATTAATAGTTGCTCGGGAGAAGAGGAGGCAGTCTTTGGCGAAACAAAGATGCGACACTGGTGGAATTACGTGGAATACCTTTTCCCCATGAATAGATTTAGCGGATGCAGCCCTAGAAATAAGGTTAGAAAATACATCAGCCACCAAGATGAAGAGAAAAGGGGAGAGGGGATCTCCCTGGAGAAGGCCTCAAGATGGAACGAATCCTCGAGTGAGCTCCCCATTAACCTGGATTCTAAAAGAGACGGTCAAGATGCATTACATGACCATATCTGTCCACTTAGTGTAGAAACCCATTTTCAGCATCACAACTTTGAGGAAGTGCCATTCTACTTTATCGTAGGCCTTGGTCATATCCAGTTTCCAGGCCATGGTTCCTCTTTTTTCATTGGAGGGTATTTTCATAGAGTGGAACACTTCATGGGCCACAATTGCGTTATCAGTGATCAGACTCTTGGCCAAGAAGTCGCTTTGGTTTTCCGAGATAATATCAGAAAACCACGGTCGCAGACGATTTACAAGGATCTTTGAAAATATCTTGTAAGAGACATTGTAGTGGCTGATAGGCCTAAAGTCAAGGACCACCTAGGGTGTCTTAATTTTTGGAATAAGGACAAGGAAAATTTAATTTATATCAGCAATGATTATTATCCAGGCCCAGATATTCCTTATCATTTTGCAGATGTTGGGACCGATGATGTGCCATTATTGCTTAAAAAAGGGTGTGGAACTCATCTGGTCCTAGGGCCATAGTGGGGTGAATATGTTTCAGAGCCAGGCGTATCTCTTTATCTATCACATCTTTGGTAAGTTGTTGATTAATCTAATTAATGATCATTGGTCTGATACATTCTTCCACTTCATCCAAAATGACAAGATTTCTGGTATTGAATAGGTTTTGTAAGTAACATGTCAAAGTTTGATGAATTCCATCAATGTTTGAGACTTTTCTCCCATCTGGTTGTGAGATGCAATTGATAAAATTTTTCCGACACCTAGCTGATGCTTTCTGGTGAAAATACCAGGTATTTTCATCCCCTTCTGAAATGTAGGTATCCCGCGCCTTCATAGCCCAGAAGCGTTCCTTCAAACGCAGGGTCGCATCCAGCTCTGTTTGAGTGGCACCAATCATGGTAAGATTTCAATTGGATATGGATTGCTTGAGTAGGTTGTGTAGTTTCTTTTCAAGGAAACCATAAAACCTCTTGGGATGACGGAATTTATTATTTCTCCAAGATCTCATATCAGATGTGACCTGTTGGAGATTGAGGCCAACATCTTCGAGAGTACTATTCCTGTATGATCAGACTACATCTTCACATTCCCAGTCCATTGACCAGAATCTTTCAAATCTAAAGTGTATGCTGGGTTGTTTGTTGCGTTCACCTTGACGCTCAACTGTTCAGACCACTGCCCAATTTTCATTGACCTCACCATGGTGTTATGATCATAATGTTCAATCACATTCATGTTGTTTTTAGAAATATAATTCGGGATGTCTTGGGATGATTTCATATAAATAAGGAGTCTTGTTCCAAATTGTTGAGCATTTTAGGCCATGTTTTAAATTAACATCCTACCAGCAGCTTTTGTTTTTTTAACTAAAGTCCAATACATATTAGATTAAATCATACTCTTATTATTATGATTCAATCCTTAATAAAAATATCGAATCAAGAGTTATTTGCTGATTTGATGGTGGGGGAAACTAAAAAAGAGTCTTCTTAATCATTCCTAGTACTCATGTAATGTTTCAACTTGATTTTGACTAATCCTATAATCTATTTTTTGAATTGAAGTAGTTCGGAAAGTACAAAAAAAATAAAGGAAAATGTTATGTATGTCATTCCAATCTCTAATCAAATTTTAATCTGACTATGAAAACCATTCTTCTCATACTCCTTATAAAGAAAAAAATAAATGACCTCAATTTCATTTGATTTGCATCAACCCCTTGAGGTTTCATGTTGACAAAGAGATAACAGAATTCATGAAGGTTAATGTGTGTATATTCACATATAAATCCATTAAATTTCATTATATTTTGAATAAAATCTTAATTAATTTATATGTTAGTAAGTGTATCAAGATATTCCATTGGGTTTTGTGAATTTTCATCATAGGATGAAGCTAATTATTTTATAGTTCTATTGTCATCCACTTGAATATCATGTTCAAAAAAGTCCCTTTTATGAGTGTAATTGGAAGGTTAAAAACTTGGTATATGTGGATATCTAATAGAACTATCCCTATAATGATACATTTTATAAATTTCAAAATGAAATGGTAACATGTTCGGGTCACAATTGCAGGTCATGAAAAACAATTCTTACAATCAAATCAAGCAAACTCTATAGAGATAGTGTATATTTATTTATGGTTTTTTTCCCATGAAACCCCAAATCAATAAATTTATCCTCAAGATAAATGCATTATAATATTACCCAGATTGTCTCTTTAGGAGGTTTCAATTAGAGTAACTAAACTTTCAATTTTTACTTTTTTATAAGAAGAAAAATTTTGGGGATTTGATTAAAATTTACAATATATAAAATAAATATAAACTAAAGATTAAGAAAATTCAAGAGTAGGATATAAAATTTATAGTTAATTAAAATCGTTTTAAATATGAATTGAAATAGTAGTTGTGGGTGTGATTTAACCTCTCGACACCCCATCCTTCTTGTTAAAAATGTTTTCTTAATTGAATTTCTCAATCCTCGCCCAATGATCTCGAGATGAACACCCTAGTTTTCAAGGATATCATATCAAGACCTTAATATGATTTTCTCCATCTATTAGAATTGATTTAATTACTTGAATACCATAAAGAAATAAAATAAAACTAAAATCACTATGCTCAATGGAATGACATCATCGATGAAATTTAAATAGTGAGATCAATTATTTTACTCCATAGAATGGAAAAAAACACAAGTTGAAAATGAATTCAATAAATAAGATTCATAATTACATTCAAAATAATATTTGTTCATGAGAGATTAAAAATAGATTACACATTAAGATAAAAACTCATAATAGAGTTTTTGTCGATAGTCGCCATCAACAACCACCTGGTGCTCAGCTTAATAACACATAAGCACCCCTATCTACTCTATTACACTATGAATGCACAAAATATTAATCAAAATCTCTATCATAGACTTCTCCTTTCTTTATCACACCATCTACCAAATAAAATAAGTGGAGATAGAAATATAAAATGGAGGATGGGTGGAAATCTAATGTTCATTTTTTTTCTGTCTGAATTTTTATCAATTTACACCTCTTTCCTGGCCAAATCTCCACTGGAGTTATTCTATAATGTTTTTTATAAATAAAATAGATATCACCCTCAAATTTTTATTCCTATTTGAAATGTTTATAAAATTATATATTCTATTTACTAATGTCCAATTTTACATTATGAGGAGGCATTTAATCTTAATTCACATTGACTCATGCATATACCGAATTAATTAGTGAATTTTTCCTTGAAATATAACATGAATTAAATGCTTTGAGTTCTATTTCCTCTTCATCTTGAATAAGATCATTTTGAGGTTTATACCTAGATTTGTTGGCTCATTTAATGAAGTTGCGTTAATTATTTCATCCAAAAAACCTTTCCACCCTGACTGATTTATTTGTGCATAAGGATGTTTAAATAATCACATAAACTAGTTAATGAACTATCCTCCCACAAACATAGAAATACTATAAAATAATTAATCAATTTGGATCTATATAGAAATGGATATTCTCAAAATATATAAGGGTTTGAAAAAAAAATAAATTTCGAGAATTAAGAATGTTTCACTATTAAGATAAATGCATTCTTAAAATCCAAAAATAATGAACTTAAACTGAAATTGGGAAATTAGTAGGGATAAAATAATTAAAATAAACATGATAAATAATATAAATATTAAATCCAACATTAATTTATATAATTTTATACATTTTATTAGTGCCTTATTAGATGTAATATCTTTTTTTATTCTCATTTACACTTATTTGGTTATGTGGTGATTATTATGCTTATACCTTAGTTTATTCCTTGTTTGGATAGGTTGAGAATGTTTATTCCAAGAAGATTTTTATTTCCATATTTGATCCATATTGATATTTTTTTAAAATTGTTTTTATTAAAATTAAAAAAATAACCAAAGGGTATTTAAAGGAATGATTTCAAATAAATTTTTTCAAGATAGATTAATTTTGGAAAATTAGTTTTAAAACTAGTTTATTGGATTTCTTGGTTTCAAATCCTTAAACATATTCATTCTTATATCCCACTAGGATCTTTTCATCGCACTGTACATATTAATTTAGGTGTATATAGAGTTTTTTGCAGAAAATAGGTAAATTTAATAGAACTATATATTTATGTGGATTTTATTGATTATCTTTTTTCAAGGTTATTTTTCCAGAAGAGACATAGTCTCATAATTTTAGCTCCTTTAGAACTATTTTAGAGTATTTTTGTATCATTAGGATGTATTTATTGGTCTTTGGTTTCTTGATCCCTCTTTTCTATTTTGAGATATTGACTTTAGATATCAGGTTTATGCCTTTTGTATGACATGTTTTATTTGATGATTTTTTAAGGTATCTACTTTTAGTCATTATTATATTTCATTATTTTATATTAATTTCATTTGAATCTGGTTGTATGTTTTTGTTTCAATCCAATTTCCTGGATGTTTTGTGCCAGTTTACAAAGGCATAAACTCTTCCTATGTGGTTTATTGTGATGCCTCAGTGCTTTTAACTAAA
The DNA here is from genome assembly GCA_963277665.1 of Viscum album. Lineage (NCBI taxonomy): Eukaryota > Viridiplantae > Streptophyta > Magnoliopsida > Santalales > Viscaceae > Viscum > Viscum album. Next base: position 71,847,814 of record OY728163.1, on the reverse strand, counting down.
CCATGGTAATCAATAATGCACTTTAGGTCATATGGCATACTGAATCAGGTGACATGATAGGTTGACATGGGTTGGTTTGCTACAGGTTCCATGGTACAGTTCCTAGATTTCCCCATGTATCCCATAGTGACGGGAATAAATTCTTCACATAGTTCTTTACAATGAGGATTACTTATTTATATTTAACTCATATTTGATGTATAGGGGAATTAAATATCAAAGACATAAGTTGACCATTCACCAAAGACTTTCACATGGATCGATCTCTCATATAAAGGGGAAGATACCATAATGTTTCATCCACTCTGAGAAATTTTAGATTCCTATATGATGGAATTCTACCTCATAGTTTAACATCATTTTATAAGGATGATAACCATGATGTTTAATTTCATAGAATAAGGATGTGGATGATATGTAGTTTAATGACTTATTTTCAGGACTTGGATGATCATGTGGTAGTTATGAAAATTATTTTTTGAGAAACATATCATTACTTGGGGTAATGATTCATTCCACACTCATAATGAATAAAGAGTAAGCTCTATTAGATTATTCCATGTTCATAATGTATGTACCTTCCCAATTCTATTACAACTTTAGAGTCTTCCTCCCTCATATCCTCAGTGATTAGAGAAATAATACCAACTCTCATTACATATATAATTTGTGGTAGAACTTTTTGTATAAGGCTCATGTGATATTATTATGATGGAATTACATGTTATTAAATGTATGAAACCTATTCTCATAGATTCATTATATCTCATCAACCACTTCTGTGACTTTTTCTATTCTAAGAGATAACCAAAGATTGTGATTCAAAGTGAGGGTTATTGGACCTTGATGGGAAGAATTACCTTTTCCCTATAGATAATGTAATATTGTGTCACTTGTGTGGTAGTTTGGGTTATTGAACGATAGTCCCAAAAAGTTTTCAAGTGTTGGTATGGCTAAACATTCTTGTCTTTTTCCACTATTTTCTGGATTAAAATTGTAAAAGTCTAATTTAATTCCACAATTTTACCATTTTCCACAATTGTATAGTCATATGAATAGTGTAAATTGATGTTTTACTACTAATACAACCTATTTAACTTATAATAATATAATTTGGGGATGTTTTCTTATCAATATTGTATATGGGACATCAAATATAGGGATTTTTTTAATCTTTACAATGTGGATGGTAGTCATTATCCCATCTTACATGAGGGGTATGTCCTTTACCAATTGGAAAAAGAAGTTTGTGGAATTAATGATATAATTGAAATTTTTAGCTATATTTGGGGGATATGTTCCTATGAAAATCATTAACCATACGGATAGTGACTAGGATTATTGGGTAGTATATAATAACTCTAGGGTTGGATGATGAAGTTCACAAGTATTTGAAAACAATGAAATTTTATGGTGAAATTAACATAGTTTGTTATCATTGTTGGCTAAAAATAAAAAAAACATACAAATTACTTGGTAAATCATAGTTCATAACTGATGGTCACTACAAGAGCCTCCATGGATTTCCAACATTATAATGAGGGTCTCAATTTATTCAATACATATAAACTGGATTCCATCGAAACCATTTTTGTAGAGGACTTTATGCTTATTTGGCCCATCACGATGGGTGATGTTGACTACATGATGTTCAATAAATTACATTTTTTCATGATCTTATGGGAGGCTCCTAGTTTATAGGTAGTTCATTGTAGGTTTAATCTATCAGATGACAGAAATCAAATCATCTGTCCACAAGGAAGAGGTGATCTAATTGCTGATTCTAAAGGATACTACCCCCTCGATGTGTGATGTAAAATAATATATATTCCCATCCAGGATTATCCAAGGTTGTGGATTCATTAGATAGTACCTCATGATTTCTATTCTATGAGAAGAGTATGTGATTCAACATTTTTTCAAAAGTAAACTCATCAATTAGTCTTATTACATAGTCGTTAATAGGGATTAACTCTTCCTTCTTTATTGCATACTCATAATTGTTCATCTTAATAACCATTTCAAAACCACATTTGATATTTTGATGGGATATATATAGCTGAAAGGATATCTATAGGAATTTAATAAGGGATTGTTTTTCCAAATCACTATTAGTGTCGCCTTCAGATAATAAGAATGAATATAGAAGAATTGCCTTACCTAGGATACAAAGGAAATCCCCAGACTAACCCGGTTAAACATAAGGATTTCCATTATTTTCCCTATAAAACTTTGAGATGGTCCATTGACATACATCTCCAACATTTTGGTAGTGTCATGGGTATAGAAAATGTCCTAATCCAGAAGCTTAATATTTATTGGAATGTTTTCTATGGTATGATGTTTTGTGAGTAAATTGGATAGTGCTTACCCTTTTATTTCTGTACAGACCCAAATCTTGACAGACATGGATATTACATTACTTTTTCATAATACATAGTACATAACAAAAACAAACACACAAGGACCGTAATAGTTTAGTTTCTTTGGAAACTAGGAATATAATCTTCTAATCGTGGCGAAAGATCTTCAACATCTCCTATAAAGGTCTTACCCTTTTTTCTTACCTAAAACCATTCTTTATATCCTAGGAAAATGAAAACGTAGAAGGGGTGAGCTCAAATTCCAAGTAAGGGTAAACATAATAAATATCAATCACATCATATCCATAGGAACATAACATTTTGGAAATCTTAACCTGCAAAAGAGATCATAATTTCATAACATGGGATAAATCATAGTAATGAAATGTAATCCCAATAATCAAAACTTAAAACATGGAACTTTGTGGAATACACACATAATCATAGAGAATCATTTCTTAGTAGTCAAGACTCATTGAAAAGACTATCTTAGCGAACAAAGTCCATTTCTGAACCGAGTTCACTCTTCGTTTCAGTCCTATTTCACTGAACAGGATTTAACCTGCCATTCTAGCCATGTCTATCTCATGAGATATAAATCTTTAACCAATGCATTGGAGGGGAAAATAGGTCCCAACCATCTCATAATGATACCATTCTTATGTGTCCACAAAATCATAAATCATACATCATTGCATAACCCATGTAATAAAAATGGGATTCTTATACATCATGACATCATAAAAAAATTCATATAAGATAAAGGAAATCATAAAAATAATTCCATCACAACATAATAAAATCAATGTAATAATAGGTATAGAAACAGAACCCTATATTATCATAGAGGGAAAATAATTTTGATAAAACACTTGAACTCCATTCTTGAGGAAAATATCCTTTCTACTTCAAAAACATTTTCCTTTCTTAATATGTCATATAATTTTAAACTAAAAGAAGTTGATTAAAAATAAACATGAAAACATGTAAAGGAAGCTTCTTGGAAATAATGTTTTAAAAATCCATTCACGCTGTATAAGTTAAAAAAACATTCTTCTTGTACTTTTGTCGAAAAAGTCAAAAAGTACCTCGTAACGTAAACAAAAGAAAGATTCCTTACTTACCATGTAGTAAAAGTCAAAAATGGGTAAAAAGTACTTTAACATACCTGAATCCATTTTTAGAAAACATGGGATTTGATGATAAAGATTACCCCAGTAAATACTTACGAATAAACAATCTCGGATAAAAATGAGATTGAAAAATTATCCCTTACCTTAGGTCCGATTTGCTTCGTAAGTGTCTGAACCTCCTGTAAATTGATTTAAATAATTTCATTGACATATTCCAGAATAATATCATATATTGTCATATTCTTAGCCTCTTATTAGTAATATTTCATTGTTACTTGTTATTCGGGTGTTTAGTGGTTTTTGTTTTTATGCGTGTTTTGTCGAATAAATTCTTATTCTTCCTTTTAGGTTATAGATATCTCATTTATAGAATGGTATTAGTGTAATATATATCATATTAATTCATTAAATTCATTTATATAATCATTATGCAATGAATATCATGTAGAAAGAGTCGCATCATATCGTGGAGACGGTATTCCATACGTACGCACAAACAGGGATATCATTCCCATGATAATGAAATTGTATTGGAGTGTATGTATACTATTTAAGAATCAAAATAAATTTAAAATAATCATATATAGTCATTATTTACACCATTATACCAATCCAAGTAAGGTGGTGGTGGAAATAGATTACTACACGGCGTGGAGACGGTATTTCGTACGTACGCACGCATGGTGATTTCATTTTCCGTAGGATGGATAGATGGAGAAATAGGATTGTTTCAAACTTATAATAACATATCATTATATGAGTGATACTTATGTTATTACTTCATAATGAAACAACTAAAGAATACGAAGTGGAAGAAGAAATAAAGTTGAAAGAATCGGTAACGGATATTACCTCTTCTTTGAAGCGCCTCTTTGAGACCTCCTCTTAGGGTACTAAAATTGGTCTTTAAAGAAGACCAAGACCTCTAGGATGTTTCTAGGGAAGTGTAGAAGAGAATTTGGCAGGGTTTGTCCGAGCATGAGAGCTCAAAGTGGTGTGAGGAAGAGAGGGAGGAGGTGCCCTTTTATAAAGGAGGAGAGGGGCACCATAGGGAAAACTAAAAATATTATTTCATTATAGAGTCATATTCGGTTTCTAATAGCTCCAAATTGAGTTATGTCTAAGATAAGGTATGTATGGGTAGAAATAATCTCATAAAATATAATTTAGAAAAGTTTAGGTTTCTATTTTAACCTTATCATTTAGATTTAACCTTAAGTTAAATAATTTTACTTTTACCGTGTCTTCTTGTTTTCTTACACTATAAGGTTAATAAACTTACAATAACAATCCAAAATAACCCCAAGTTGTTTATTATTAATATATATAACATTATCTAAGTCATTTGGCTGAACCATAAATTTTTAGGAATAAAATAACACTTAATAATATAATATTTGTTTTAAAAACTATTTTATGTCAATTTTGACACTATTTGATAATAATTTTTTTTGAAAATCATAAAAGATTGATTAGTTTAAAAAAAGTTAACTAAATCAATAATAACATGTCATATTAACCTATAAAATTATTGTAATTCATAAAAAGGCTCAAATTACATTAATTTGGGTATTTATAACATCAATTATGTCAATATTTCATTAATAAGATAATTATTGCATCATCTTTGTGTCATAAATACATTAAATTATATAATGTCCAAAAATTATAAATAAAATATAATTATGTAGGAAATCCATTTATCTTTCTAATGAATATTTATAGTCGAATTTATCTTATGTATATCCCAATAATAAAATTGTTTTAGTTATTCAACTTCAATTTTAACTATTTTAACTATTCTTTAAATAAAATAATATAAAATGTCCTAATCTAATCCATGTGGGCCTAAATGGTCATATTTTAATCCTAAGGTTGTTTTTCGACGAATTACACTTATCCAATAGAATTAGGACATGTGTTATGGTAATAATAATAATATTTTTTTACCCTTAATTACCCTATTTACTTTAAACTATGGTAAAAAAAGTAAAACGTTACTATTCACCAAAAATAATTTTCATCCCATTGAACCACATTTTACTTACTTACATCAACCATGTATCTCGGGTTTTTTAAATTCCACTCACAGAAGCTGTAAAATTATGTTTTATGTGAATTTGGAAATTCTCCTAGGAGGTGGGTAAAAGACGGTGAAAAGTTCAATAAAATTGTTATTTATCTAAAATTATTATAAAATGACTCCAATGAATTGAATTGAACATATATAGGTATTATGTATCAATTTTGACCTAAAATAAATTTAAATAAAATAAATAATTATTTAAATAAAAAGTCAGTTTTTAAATAGTAACCCAGTGTTTTCACATTTCATCCAAAATTGAAAGTTTTCAGAAAAATACCAAAATTTTACCCTATGATAATTTCGATATTCCAAATCCAAAAATGAAGTCCATTTTGAAAGATGAAATTTAAAAAATTCCAAAAAAGTGGGTATTACTATTCATAACAACTAGTTTTAATATAATTTTAATAGCATATCGTTGTTTTGTGAAACTCGGTATTGCGTACAACACACGCTATCATGGAAGGTTGCGATTGCGTGTAACACAAGGAAAGTCAGGGATGCGTGTTGTGCAAGATCCTTTTGGTGTATCAAACATGACAACACATTAATGAAATTAAAAAAAATATTTTTCATAAAATCTCGGGGTGTTACATTCTACCCCCCTTAAAATGAATTTCACCCTCGAAATTCGTCGGGGTTTTAAATTGTTTACTAATCGAAAGTTTATTTAATAGAAACCCACATTGTAAAAAAGAATACCAAAACATGGCTTTAAAAACTAAATTATGAAATTTAATAGTTGCCCAAATTAACTAATCACTGGGTTTCCACATAGGAGAACATAGGTGAAAATATGGATATGGAAGAGAAATCTAACCATGATGTTCTAATGGAGAGTGGTAGAGAACGTGGCTATGAAAAAGCCAACAATCACAAAGCCATAATTTGTGATAATCTAGGGTATCATCTTATTCATTAGATATAAGGGAACTAGGAAAGAAGTTTTGGATTTCAAGATCATTTCCCTAAAGTTGAAGAATTTGAATTAGAATAAATACTTACTTTATTTTGGTACAATATCACTATTGTTCATGCTTTCAACAATTTCCACTTAATATCTTAAAGACATGTAGTTGAATTTGTTCTTCATGAAGTGTTTACAGATCATGTGATAGAATGATGGGTCATTCCATCTGTTTCAAACAAAAGGTTACAAAAAGTTTATAAGTCCATCTATGGTGAGGTTAATCGTATATGATTCCAAAAATGATCTTATACTTCAGATATCATACCGTTTAATAAAATAAAACTAGTTTCTATTAACCAGGGACTTCCTGTAGGCCAGTGGTATGTGATAAAGGCCAGTCGCACTTTGGTTGTGGGTTTGATTTCCACAGCCTTGTCCGACGCGACGGGTTGTCGCTCATCCTGTAGGTTGTCCTTTTTCTAATACTACGTTATAAATAATATCAAAAATAAAATTCTAGCCTTAAACAATACTAACTTATGTCCAACATAATTCATTTCGATCTTTAGTCTTACCGAAAATACATTTTTCCAATATAAAGAAAACAATTACTTGAAATGTCATCAACCAAGCATGTGAATACCATCATTTATCCCCCATATATCTTGCTGGTCACATTCCAAACATGTGAATACCGTAATCATGTATTCTCTTGAAAAATGAATACCCATTGAATCTTAGTGAAAACATGAGTGCTGTCAAAAGTTAACACTTTCCACATACCAAAATCCAAAAATTCTATATACTCAAACCATGATATAACCTTCTCCTTATATTAGTAATGATCTCATGAATACTATTAAAAATTTAATTTTCTCCTTATCCCTTCATTATGCGCATATCATTTACTTTCCAAAAATACTGGTACCATTCATCACACACTTTCAAAACATAAGGAAAGACAACAGTGTAACAATCCTTAGATTTCTCTTTATTCTATAGTACCATTATATTACTTATAGAACATTACACTTGATAAACATTTAATCATTCCAATATCTTCTTAAACCATTGACCGAGCTTCAATAATTCTTTCATCTCACATATCATTTTTAGTCTCTTCATCATCATCAACATAATTATTACCCATACGACCATACTTATTCTCTTCATGAGACTTTACCTTAGGGAACTGGTTTGCATAATGACTGTACATTCCACATTTAAAACATTTAACCATTGTTGATGTCGTAGAAATACCATTATCCTCATCCATGGTGTTAACTAAACCTTTTCCTTTGCACTTACTGGATTTATGTCCTTCTTTTCCACACCCAAAGCATCTTCCAGTTCCTTTGAAACATTCTCCTTGATGCCTCTTCCCACATGATTTACATAGGGAAAATTGAACTTTCTTTCCTCTATGATCCTCATGAAACTCCATCTTTCTCTTATTAGCCGAGTCAGGAAACTTACCAAATTTGAGTTTATTTATCATATTATGAGATTCCTGATTCAGCATAATAATGATTTTTGGACTTCCAAATCCCATTTCATTTGGTTTCTCAAGAAAAATATGATTCCATTGTCCATAATATCCTCCATTATCATGAATCATCTTGTTTCCAGCCATTTTCCAAAACCCAAAAAGAATAGTGTGAGAGACAAAAATCATAATCAAGGGGGAGTAACTTCAATATCTAACATATTAGGTTTAATTCTAAGATCGTTACCATAATTCTAGGAATATAAACTATACTTATACTTAACCTTTGGGATATCCCTAGACATACCTTAGAAATATCTCTAGGGATCTCACTAAAGTTCTCACATCCTAGTTTCCAAAGGTTGACTAAACCTTTCCTATGATACCACCTGTAGAGACCCAAAGCTTGAAATACATGGCAATTACATTACTTTTGTGGAATACTTAGTACATAACAAAAAAATACACACAAAGATTGTAATAGTTTAGTGTCTTTGGAAACTCAGAATATAATCTTCTAATCATGGTGAAAGATCATCAACATCTCCCATAAAGATCTTCCCATTTTTTTTCTTACCTAAAACCTTTCTTTATATCCAGGGAAAAAGAAAACATAAAAGGGGTGAGCTCAAATGCCCAGTAAGGGTAAACATAAGAAATATCAATCACACCATATTCATAGGAACATAAAATTTTGGAAGTCATAACAAGCAAAAGAGATCATAATTTTATAACATGGGATAAATCATATTAGTGAAATGTAATCCCAATAATCATAACATAAAACATGAAACTTTGTTTCATACACACATAATCATAGATAATCATTTCTTAGTGGTCAAGACTCATTTCCAAGACTATCTTAGTGGACAAAGTCCATTTCTGAACCGAGTTCACTTCTTGTTTCAGTCATATTTCACTGAACTGGATTTAACCTGCCGTTCCATCCATGTCTATCTCATGAGATATAAATCTTTACCCAATGCATTGGAGGGAGATATAGGTCCCACCCATCTCATAATGATACCATTCTTATGTGTGCCACAAAATCATAAATCATACATCATTGCATAACCCACGTAATAAAAAATGGGATTCTTAAACATCATGACATCATAAAACAATTCATATAAGATAAAGGAATTCATAAAAATAATTCCATCACAAGATAATAAAATTAATGTAATAGTAGAGATAGAAACAGAACCCTATATTATCTTAGATGGAAAATAATTTTGATAAAACACTTGAACTCCATTCTTGAGGAAAATATCCTTTCTACTTAAAGAAAATTTTCCTTTCTTAACATGTCCTACAATTTTAAACTAAAAGAAGTTCATTAAAAATAAACTTGAAAACTTTTAAAGGAAGATTCTTGGAAATAATTTTTTAAAAATCCATTCATGTCGTATAAGTTAAAAAACATTCTTCTAGTACTTTTGTCGGAAAATTCAAAAAGTACCTCGTAACGTAAACAAAAGAAAGACTCCTTACATACCATGTAGTAAAAGTCAAAAATGGGTAAAAAGGGATTTAAATATACATGAAACCATTTTTAGAAAACATGGTCTTGGATGATAAAGATAACCCTAGTAAATACATAAGAATAAACAATCTCAGATAAAAATGAGATTGAAAAATTATCCCTTACCTTATGTCCGATTTGCTTCGTAAGTGTCCGAACCTCCTATATAATGATTTAAATAGTGTCATTGACTTTGTTTCGGTGCGGATGTGCGTCGGGTTACGCTGTTCCGCCAAGACGTGTTCGCGCGTGCACCCGTCAACCCGAGGGGATGGGTGCGCGGCTTGTGGTCCCGCAGTCCCGCTTTCCAAAGGCGGGCGGCATCCGTCCCTTATTCAGGGGCGTCTTCTCCTTGATCGAAACCGGGATGATGGGATGTGGGCTCCTCCTTCCTTGGACGTCTCCTCGGAACTCGTCGCCTAATCCGGGTCTCCCTCATAGATTTAAGAATGTTCGTGAATCTCGTTCCCGGCGCCATATCTTCATGGACACCGGTTAATTACGCTGCTTCCGCCCGGACGCTCCAAGGAGTCTGGTCGGGGCAGCAACCTGCAGTGAGGAGACCGGGAAGCTCTGGGTGCTGGGGGCGTGTCGTAACACTGCGGCTCTGCACGTCTGTCTTCCGTCCCTAATAGGGCTTCTCGAAGGCATGATGGCCTGAGGCATCCCGCACTGGGTGCGGGGAACTGTGTCACCTGAGGTTTTCCTCAGCTTCCCATGTTTAACACGGGGTATGCCGCGAGTTTAACGTCCAGCGGGGACGGCATCGGACCGATCAACACGAAAAGTGGATCAGATGACAGAACCCCTTGCGGGGAACCTCCGACGCTGGGGCCAGCGCATGGGCGGCTTCCCAAGTGATGTGGAGTGGAGAGAAGTGGCATGACCCCACCGGGATGTGGCGGCCCGGGTAAGGACCAGGATGGATGATGGAGTGAAGAGCTTGGACCCCGTAGAGGCTTCCTACGTACCGCGCGTTAGCACGGATCAAAGTCAACGTAGTTCGGGTATACAGTTTAACGTCATGCTGGACGTCGGCAAGCCGACTCACGAAGGGGTCGAGGCCGCCGGGCGGAGGATTGAATCGAACCACCTCGCACAGAGGGGGATGGAACGGCCGAGTGGATCACAGTTTCACGTCATGCTGGACGATAAAAGGAGAAATGGAAAAAGGGGCTGTGGGGAGGCACAGTGGAGATACACACGGGCAGTCTCCCACAGGGGCGGATTCATAGGTGAATCGACGCAAGCGTGAACCCTGGAGGGGTCCACTGATGGACGAACCGACGTGAATACGACCGGGACGACCAAGTGGTGGGCTTGAACCTCAGGGAGGTTTCCTACGTACCCTGTTTAGAAGACAGGGATCAAAGTCCACGTAGTTCATTCTGTCAGGACTTACGCACTTGAGGCAGCCCGGATGCGGCAAAACTCAGTTGGAAGGGACTTGGACTGAAAGTAGGAGACACCTCGATCCCAGTCACACCCTCTACTGGCTTCGGTAGTGGGGGAGCGCAATGGAGATACACATGTGAAGCCCCCCACAAGAAACTAGGGGTTTGTAATACCCTACCCCCCGTGGGGAAAAGCCGCTCCCATTAAATCGTCCCTAAAGAGGGGCAATCCCGAAATCCCTGCAGAGACGAGCGGGTGGGGGCCACATCCAAACCGGGGGGGACCCTGCGTGCGAGGCACGGGATCGGGTGATGCGGACGGTTTAACGTCTTGCCGGACGAAGTACAGTTTAACGTCGTGTGTTGAGGACAAAGCGGACGGTTTAACGTCTTGCCGGACGAAGTACAGTTTAACGTCGTGTGCTGAGGACGAAGCGGACGGTTTAACGTCTTGCCGGACGAAGTACAGTTTAACGTCGTGTGCTGAGGACGAAGGTGCTTGGCGGTTTAACGTCTTGCAGCACGGACGATAGGGGCTAGGCAGTTTAGCGTCGTGCAGCTTGGACGTAGTACAGTTTAACGTCATGTTGGACGGATGCAGTTTAGCGTCATGCGGGACGAATGTGCAGTTTAACGTCATGCTGGACAAATGTGAAGTTTAACGTCATGCTGGACGTATGCGCAGTTTAACGTCATGCTGGACGTATGTGCAGTTTAACGTCATGCTGGACGTATGTGCAGTTTAACGTCGTGCTGGACGTATGTGCAGTTTAACGTCATGCTGGACCTATGTGCAGTTTAACGTCATGCTGGACATTGGTTGCCGCCGATGGGTCCGTGTCACTTCGCGCAAGCCTGGAGGGCCGCACGGGAAGACAACGCACGGTGCGGGCACCCAGGATGAAAATCATCGGGCGCCACGCAGGCGGGTACCCTCAGGGGGTCAAGGGGGGCGACCCTGGGGGATTGCGCGCAAAAGAGGAGCTTTGCGCGCAAAACAGCAGGTCGGCGCGCAAAATGGAGGGCTGGCGCGCAATCGGGCCAGCCCTTTGCGCGCGGATGATTGAGATTGTGCGCACCGGGCTTCGGACAGCACGCGGGGGCAACGGCTCATTCTCTAACGAACGGCCACTTTGAAGAGGGGGGTGCGCGCAATCGGGCTGGATTGCGCGCACCCGGGGGCAATTGCGCGCAAGAGGCTTCTTTTGCGCGCAAAGGCCTTCGGGTTAAGGATTATTCAAAGGAAAGGAGCCAAGGGGATTGCGCGCGAAGGCGACCCCAAGGCTCTATTGCGCGAAAGAAAGGAGGTTACCTGAAGATCGGCATTGCGCGCGGAAGGGGTTGGATTGCGCGAACGAGCGACGCTTCGGATTCTGGCAACCTTCAAAACGGCGGGGGTCGCCTTATATTTATAGGCAACCCCAGGCGCGGAATCCGGCCTCGGGCGCGGAATTCCCTTCGCGGGCGCGGAATCAGGACCCGGCGCGCAAGGGAGCCGCGCAGGCCACGGGCGCGCAAAATAGCGCGCCGGCCCAGCGCATTGCGCGCATCCCGGGAGGATTGCGCGCCGTGACTCAACTTTGCGCGCGGGCCTCTGAAATTTCGCGCAAGTCCTCCGGGCCCTCCGGAACGTGCCTCTGACTCCAAATATCACTTCACTTTCCGCATCCGGAGCTTTGTTTGGGAACAACGGACTTTTCCGGCGTCTACAAAAGCCCCCCCTCAGAATCTGATCGGCGAGAGGCCGCAACGATCGGGTTCCGAGGGAGACGCCGGAATGCCGAAGTCCTGGGCTGCGAGGGACTTAGGCGCGCAAAAAGGGGCGCCGGGCGCGCAATTCGCAGCCGCGGTCGCGCAATCGAGCGTTCCGCGCGGCGCGGAATCCCGGCCTCGTCTATAAATAGGGGTCTAGGGTTCCGCGTTCCGTACACAGGCCTTCCGTGCGATAAGCTTCAACGCTCTCGTGCGCGAAATTGCCTCTTCCGGTCGCGAAATTCGCCCGATCGGCGCGCAAAACCATCCAGAATTCGCCTGTCTTTGCGCGAAAACCCGGAACTTTGCGCGACATTCTTACCGATTGCGCGCCGTCCACTTGGATTGCGCGCCAACCCTCAAACTTCTCTACCAGCCTCGTCCGATCCCGCACGCTTCATCTCTTAACCCGCACGACTCCCGAAACTTCTGAGATGGCCGCGCATCAAGGAAATGAGGGGGATGCCGCCACTCACAGAGCTGAGATGGCGACGAACGAGGAGGTTTACGGAGCCAAGGAGATTGTTTCCAACAATCAATCCCTGTTCGACTTGCTGACGCCGGCCCAGAAGACATATCCACCGTCGGACAACCTGCCACTCTGGAACTTCGGCATCCTGGATGAGGTTCCGGTGCCAGGGTTCGAGGTTGATGCGCCACGGACCTGGGTGACTCGGGAGGACGAGCTTCCCCGCTATAACATCACCAACAATGGGCATCCTGCCAGGGAGACCAGGCACTTGGACGTCTATGTCCTGAACCCGAGGACGCGAACCATTGACGGGGGTGAGCCTACTGCGGAGAATTCTCCAGCCCTCTACTCGAGCACATATCGCCAGAGTGTCACTGACGACACCAAGGGCTGGCTGAAGGACTGGGGCTTGCGGTCTGGGGGCAATTTCACCAGCGAGTGGGCCTGGGCGTTCTGGGTACGCCACACTTGTGATCACTTCGCAGAGGAGCTGCGGTACATCGGCCTGTTTGAGGCGGTGTGGACGTCGCAGTTCCACTTCTACCAGCAGTCCGAGCTCGGGCCGGAGCTGTTCACCCGCTGGTCCTCGGATACCAACACCTTCCATCTTCACCATGGGGAGGTCGGCATCGGTCTCTGGGACATCCACTGCATCGGAGGTATCCCGCTGGAGGGCTACCAGTATGATGAGTTCCTGCCTCCGAGGAACACCTAGGGTGACAGGTCACGAACTCACATCCTGACGTGGCATCTGCTGGACCTGGCTACAGAGCGGCTCGGGGTCAAGGACTTCCAGAAGGACATAGCCTACAAGGAGTGGTTTGGCCAGTTCTTGGAGCATGACCCAGCGGTCAAGATGCCAGGCAGGGGGAAGCGGTGCCCGACCGCAGCTCAGAGGAGCCGGAACGGGTCGTACTGGCGGGTCCTGGAGACGGGCGACTACCGCTCATGGGGGTACCGCGTCATCGAGGCCCGGGACCCAAATGTCCGGTACGCGGCGTTCCTGGCCGCCTTTCTGAGTGGGTGGCTCCTGCCAGTGCGGGACGCGAGAATGGGCGTTCGCCCGGCGACACTGGCGGTGGCGGGCGCTATGGCCGCCAACAAAAGATACAACCTCGGGGTCCCAGTGCTGGCGAGGCTGTATGCCATCCTGGGACGCATCTCACGAGGGGGGTCGCCACGAAGGATCTGTGGGCCCTTTCAGTTCTTCCACAGCTGGGTGGCTGCTCACCTCGGTGGGTACACGTTTCTGAACGCCATCATTCCTCCGTGCAACGGCCTGCGACCCTCCCTGCTGAACATCGCGGGGGTCGCTCTGATGACCCTAAGTGAGGAGGGCGTGAGGATTCGGATTGGAAATCACGCCAATTTCAACTTCAGTCCGTTCCCCACTCCCGTCGGCCAGATGATCGACAATGGGCAGGGTCCGCTGGAGCAGCATGAATACTTCTTGAACATGCGGGGCGGGGTGCTCGTGGCTCGGATCGACGGGAAGGTGATCTGCGAGCCTTACGTGCCAACCCGGTTCGCCAGGCAGTTCGGGTGCCTTCAACGGATGCCGAAGAGGGTATTCACTGCTGTCCGGGAGGAGACGAACCCTTGCGTCCTTCGCCAGATGTGGCTGATGTTTGTCGCTTTCGGCTCTGGCGACGTCATCACTCTCCCTCCTACCGGGGTTGACGCAGGCTTGGCAACCGAGTACGCCGAACACTGGGCCATCGCGTACCCCGAGGGGCTTCTACGGAAGCCAGTTCGGCGGCTCGAGGTCACCCGTGCGGAGACCGGGTGTCAAGGGAGGAGGCGAGGCGCCGCCACACGGGGGAGAACGGAGGCACGCCAAGCAGCGGAGCCGGCGCGAGCAGGGACTTCGGCAGCGGGCACATCGCAGGCTGCCGCTACGACCTCGGCGCCCAGAGAGGGGGCACGCGCAGTGGTCGAAGAGCGGCCCGGGAAGCAGGTGAGACGTCTGCTCGAACCCTCCCACGATGCAGTCTTCCCGGCGATGTGGTCGGCCTGGATGACCCTGCGGCAGTCACTGGGGACCGACGCCATCTGGCGAAAGATTCTCAGAGAAGGAATCCATCTGCCAGAGGTCGGGCGCCTCCATATTGCCGACAGGGTGGACTTCAACCGGCAGTATGCGTATCTGACGGCCATGGACGATTACGCGCGCCAACGTGGTCAGCGTGCGGAGCCATCCCTTCTGGTGAAGGTGATGCTCGGTCTAGAGCCCGCTCCAGAACAGATGCCGCCGGAAGAAGACGACAGTAGAAACGATTCCGAGGAAGAGGAGGAGATGGGGGAGGATGAAGGCTCCGAGGGAAGATCCCATCAGGGGAGTCCGCGGGAGAGCGGCGAGGTGGCCGGCTCTGACAATGTTGATGTCACCGAGCTCCTCGAGGTCCGCTTCTATCCCTACTAAATCTGCTTCATCCATTCTCTTATGCAGCTTCTAACCCATTTCTCCATCTTTCTCAGGAGCGCACGGATGTTGGTCAGGCGTCCTCAGCGGGAGTAGGAGGGGCGCCAGCAGGACAAGGCGGGGGCCAGGCACCCATTATCGAATTGACAGGCGCGGAAGGGCCTCCTGCTGCAACTGTTCCTGTGGCAGCCGGGATAGCGGAAGATGACGCTCTGACCTCCCGTAAGTCTCCTTGCTTTACTGCTGGTGCCTGCCGTTGACGATCCGTGACTAACCATGACATGCCCCGCGCAGTGATCTCAACACTGGAGACTCGTCGGGTTGCCGAACCCGGGCCATCTACGAGTGGACCAGTGGTGGACATGCCGCCTGCTCCGGAACAAACTTCCCAAACCGAGCCGGCCCCACCAACTGCTGATCAGGGGGCTGCGGACGCCGGTGGTGCTGACATCGGAGAGAGGTCGGGGGCTGACGAGGGTGTCAGCGCCGCTGGGGAGAGAGAAGAAGGTCGCCCAGATGTTGGGGAACCTATCCCTCATGAGGACCTCCCAGGGGCGGACCCTGCAGCAGACCTGCTGGCTACCTTCCCTGCCTACCGGCCTGCCGACCCCGAGGAGATGGACGACTCAGACGCGGAGGCAGTCGAGGAGAGCCGGATAACGCGCCGCAGGGGGTGGAAGTGCATCCAGCGCTTCCTCAAGCGAGACCCATCGGAGTGGCTGGGGCGCATGGGATCACTTCAAACCTGGCTGCTCTTCCTGTGTGCCGGGGGAGCTGATGCTCAACGCCTCCATCTGACGGTTCGTGATTTCATGGCCGAAAAGATGCGCGAGAGCTGCCGGCGTGCCGACGTCACACAAAGTCGGGACATGTCGGAGAGCAAGCGGGCGCTCCTTGCGGCGGAACAGGAAGTCCGGCGCCTCGAAGGGCAGGCGGCAGAGAAGGAGGCCTTCGTCGCAACGTGTACCGAGCTTGTGGAGCAACTAGCAGCCCAGCTGGCTGACGCCCAGGTACAGCTGACGGAGGCGGGCCAACAGATGGTCACAATTCAGGTCGAGCGGGAGCGTGCACAGGCCAGAATCGACGAACTGCGTGCTGCGACCGCCGACGAAGAGAGGGCACGCAGAGAGCGAGAAGCAGCTCTGGAGGCCACCAGCCAAAGGGTAACGGCATTAGAAAGACTCATTCAGCACGCTAATCCCTAAGGGCTTTGTTTTGCCGTTCCCAAAACATTTTCTTCCGCTACTTTGATCCATTTGTATGAATCAATATATTTATCTGCATCTTTTGGCTTAACATGCTCAACCACAATTCGTTGTCTTGCGGGAGTGTTAACCAAGAATCAGGCATCCATAATTGGGTCTAGATTTCCGGAGAAAAGAGGGAGGTCATTCCTAGGAAAGGAGACCTCAAGCCTAATCAATGTATCATCCCCCCAACTTGTTCCAACGCACGAGCGGGACAATGCTAGGGGCGTTGAGATTTTATCCGAACATAGGGAAATGAGAAAGGGTGAATCGCGTGTCCCGAATCCAGACATCCACAACGGTCGGCCTTCCAGGAAATGCCCAAGACGGTAGGCGGACAGTGGATCGACCATAACAACTGCAATAGACGGACCGAAGGTCATCATTCATATTGCAGGAGGCGGACCACATGTCATCACGAATACCGCTTTAGGGTTCCTTCAGACACAAGGGTGGAAATCCAGATCAACAGGGCATGCGAAGCGTGGGGCGAAGTGACGATTGTTCGGACAGAATCCAACGCTCTCAGATTTGCGCCACCGTGGGGAAAGCGTATTAGGCGGATGCACTAATCTGGCCGTGAATCACCCCAATTCTCAGACAGCACCTCTTTGACGAGGAAACCGTCGCTTCCCACCATTGCAATGGGGCATCCCGAGCTGAATCGGGGAGAATATCACAACTGCACCACTCTACCCGAAGTCAGGCCAGACGGCCGGCGACGAGGAGGGGCGGGACTTAACGATCCCTGAGGCTGGACCCGAGTCGAGATGCCCGGGCGTTCCTACGTACTCCATCAGGCTGGAGATCAATCCACACGTAGTTCTGAGAGTGCAGTTTAATGTCATGCAGGACGTAGAATCCCGTTTGGGGAGATCTTAGTTTAAGGTCTTAGAGCTCGGACCATAAGGAGAGATCTTAGTTTAAGGTCTTAGAGCTCGGACCATAAGGAGAGATCTTAGTTTAAGGTCTTAGAGCTCGGACCATAAGGAGAGATCTTAGTTTAAGGTCTTTAGAGCTCGGACCATAAGGAGAGATCTTAGTTTAAGGTCTTAGAGCTCGGACCATAAGGACCTCAAAGTACGCCACATCATGGTCCTATCCCCTGGGTATGAGAAGATGCACTGAGGGATAGTGTCAAGAGTGTCGAGGTTTCGCCTGGTCAGAATGGGAGGTGGAAAATGTGAATCATGCGGCCATTCACTCAAGGACTAGGGGCACCGGGGTAATGATATGGGAGTACTGCCGACCGTGGCGGAAAAGCAGCATCAATATCGCACTAACCGTTGGTGGAATGAGGCAGCAAACGAGCATCGACCGCTCAATCGCAGGATTCATATCGATTTGCTGCCCGAGGCCATTGGGGGTACCGGCCCGAGTCGGTGGGAGAGCACTGAGGCATTGTGTCCGAACCGTTCACGGGGGCTCCACCCAGGGCGTAGACGATGGGTCCGAATGAAAGGGAGCACGAAGCCTGAAAAGTGGAAGGAACATGACCAAGCTGAACCTGACCCTCCTGGCAATAAACCAGAGTACTCTTGACACCGGTGGACCACTGCAAGGGGTCGGGGAACACGCCTTGAGGGTGACCCGAAGGCGGCGGATTCCCCAGAGAAGGGGGAATCTCTAAGAGGTGGGGGGCTGGACCCGAAGTTTCAAACATCCGGGCGTTCCTACGTATCCCATAAGGATGGGAATCAAGCCACACGTAGTTCTTGAGAGGCAGTTTAATGTCATGCAGGACGATGAGAGGTGTGAGGTGGTCCCACACACGGGGGAGGCGTACGGCGTGGCCAGTAGACCGACGTGAATGAGGACATGATCCCCCGCTCACGTGATACGCCTCGCACAAAAAGGAGGGGAACTTGGGCCAGAGGCCCAACGCGGGATAGAGATTCCCGGGAAATGGGGCTGGGCCGGAAACATGAATGTCCAGGCGGTCCTACGTATCCCATAAGGATGGGAATCAAGCCGCACGTAGTTCTTGAAGTTCAGTTTAGCGTCGTGCAGGACGAAAAGAGAGAAAAAAGGAAGGGGGGAGCAGAAGGCATCCCCAAACGTGGGGGGGCGTACAGCGTGACGAGCAAACCGACGTGAATGAGGGCATAGCCCCGCGCTCACACCATATGCCGCACACCCGGGGGCAACTGGGCCAAGGGCCCAAGATGGGATGGAAATTCCCGAAGGATGGGGTTGGGCCTGAAACATGAAGGTTCAGGCGGTCCTACGTATCCCATAAGGATGGGAATCAAGCCGCACGTAGTTCTCGAGAGGCAGTTTAACGTCATGCAGGACGAATGCTGAACAGTTTAACGTCTTGTAGCTCGGACGTAGTACAGTTTAACGTCATGTTGGACGAAACACTTGGAAGTTTAACGTCTTGCAGCGCGGACGATATGCTAGGCAGTTTAACGTCGTGCAGCTTGGACGTATGCAGTTTAACGTCGTGCAGGACGTATGCAGTTTAGCGTCATGCGGGACGAATGTGCAGTTTAACGTCATGCTGGACAAATGTGCAGTTTAACGTCATGCTGGACGTATGTGCAGTTTAACGTCATGCTGGACGTTGGTACACTCAGACAAAGTACTGCTTGAGGAACCTAGCGTTGGTGGGAGGAGTGACATGCTCACCATCCATAGTCGCGGGGGAGTACGCGCCATTGGGATAGACCTTGTGGACAACAAAAGGTCCCTCCCACTTGGGCTCCAACTTGGGCGGCTTCCTGCCGGGGATCATCGGTGCTCTTAGGGCTAGCACTAGATCACCCTGCAGGAAGGAGCGGAGGCGAACCTTCTTATTGAAAGCTCGAGCCATTCTGCTTTGATGCCTCTCCAAGTTGTGCAAAGCGCGAAGTCTATTCTCATCCAGTGCTTCCAACTCGACTAGACGGGCTTCAGCAACTCTGTCCGGCGCTTGCTGGTCGTAGACCGCAGTGCGCAAGGACGGCAACTGGATCTCAATGGGCAGGACGGCCTCAGCTCCATACACCAGGGAATAAGGGGTCATCTGGGTGGAATTGCGAGTCGTCGTCCGATAAGCCCAGAGGGCGTTGGGGAGCTTATCCGGCTAACTCTTCTTGTTCTGACCAACCATATTTTGCAGAATGTTAGAGAGGGTTTTGTTAAACGCCTCGATCTGTCCATTCGCCTGCGCATGATAGCGATATGTATGGTTCGAGCGAATGTTATACTTGGCGTACAACTTCTTCAACTCGGCTGCCCGGAAATTGGTTCCGTTATCCGTGAGGATAGCGTGAGGCACTCCAAATCGATGAATGATGTTGGAGGTCACGAAGTCAGCGATCGAACAGGATTTGACCTCTCTGAGCGGAATCGCCTCTGCCCATTTGGAGAAAAAGTCCGTGGCGGTCAGAATGAACAGGCACTGGCGAGTCGTCGCCGGTGGGTACGGTCCCACAACGTCCATCCCCCAGACTGCAAAGGGCCAAGAATACCTGGTGGTATGGAGAGGCTCCGGCGGCCGATGCACAAAGTTCGCATGAACCTGGCACGCATGGCACCACCTGGCATACTCGATGCAGTCATGGATCATGGAGGGCCAGAAGTATCCCAACCTCCGAATCTGGTGGGACAGCTTCGGTCCAGTTTGGTGGGCGCCACATGAACCAGCATGAACCTCTTGCATGACTCGTGGGATCTCAACTCCCTGAAGGCAACGGAGGAGAACACCATCAAACCCGTGTTTGTAGAGGATCTGCTCCAGGCCGGGACTGCTCTGGAGGACAAACTGCGATGCGCGGCGTCGAACTCGCTCGCGCTCGGCCCGATCCGATGGAAGAATTCCATGTTGGAGGTACTCAACCAAAGGCGTCCTCCAATCAGGGGCTGATCCGACTGTCATATCTGGGGTACTCGGGGCTCCGGGCATAGGGGCAACCGTGGTGAGATTACTTACCAACGGGCCACGATCTTCTTCCGGGATAACGGGAGCGATGAGCCTGCGGCGCGTCACGCGGACGATCAGGTTGTCCTGTTCAGGCTCTGCAAGTGACGCAGCAAGGCTGGCCAAAGCATCTGCTCGACCGTTCTGCGACCGGGGAATATGGACAATTTCTGGCCGAGAAGGGAATCGAGCCATCAGAAGGAGGGTGCACTCCAGCAATGGCACAAGTTCCGGCTTCCTGACAACATAGTCGCCATTGATCTGCTTAACGACCAGCTCGGAGTCCCCTTTCACGCACAGACGGGACACGTCGATCTCGAGAGCCAACTCGAGGCCGGTGATGAGGGCATGGTTTTCCGCCTCATTGTTGGTACAACCCTCTGACAACAGGAAAGAGTATGGCAGCACGGCTCGCTCCGGGGTAATGAAGACGATGCCCAAGCCCACTCTGTTGAGCTTAGGATTATCGAGTCTTCTACCGGTGGGGCTCCGGGAGGCACCGTCAAAGTGCATCTGCCAGCATGGATCGGCATGATGGACCGAGAGAATGGTCTCATCAGGAAAGCCTAGATCCAGCGGCTGATCCGCGGAGGTCGGGTGAGCTTCCAGAAAGTCTGCCAATGCTTGCCCTTTGATGGCCTTCTGAGACACATACCTGATGTCGAACTGCTGGAGAATCACAGCCCACCGTGCTAGACGGCCAGTCAACATAGGTCGGCTCAGGATATATTTCAACGGGTCTACCCGAGAAACCAACTGTACCTCATGGTGCTGCAAGTAGTGCCGTAGTTTCTGTACGCCAAATACGAGTGCCAGGCAGCTCTTCTCGATGGGGGAATACCTAACTTCCGCATCGAGGAGCATGAGACTGAGGTAATAGAGGCTATTCTCCCTTCCCTCGTTGTTCTTCTGGGCGAGAAGGGCACCCAGGGACCGTTCCAGGGCGGTCACATAGAGGACCAGCGGCTTCCCGGATACAGGCGGCATCAGAACCGGAGGTTGAATCAGGTACTGCTTGATTTCCTCGAAAGCGGTCTGACACTCTTTATCCCATACATAGGTGGCACCTTTCTTCATGAGCCGAGAAAAGGGCTTACACTTGCCGGCCAGATTCACGATGAATCGGCGTATATAGGCTAAGTGGCCTTGGAACCCTTGCTGTTCCCGGACGGTACCTGGGGGAGGCATCTGGCTAATCGCCCTGATTTTCTCTGGGTCGATCTCAATACCCCGGTATCTTACCACAAATCCAAGGAACTTTCCGGAGGTGACCCCAAAGGCACACTTCAACGGGTTTATCTTCAGGCAGCGAGACCGGAGGAAGCCGAACACTTTCTCAAGATCTTTGAGATGGTCCTAACGCTGGCGCGATTTGACCACCAAGTCGTCGACGTAGCATTCCACCAGTGTGCCGAGGATTGGCTTGAATATGCGGTGCATCGCCCGTTGATAGGTGGCACCTGCATTCTTCAGGACGAAAGGCATGACCCGGTAGAAAAAGGTACCTTGGGGGGCCCTGAAGGCAGTGAACTCCTCATCCTCAGGGGCCATCCGGATTTGGTTATATCCGGAGTATCCATCCATGAAGGAGATGGCTTGGAACCCTGCCGTAGCGTCAATCAACAGCTCTGTCACTGGAAGGGGAAAATCATCCTTCGGACAGTGGCGGTTGAGATCGCGGAAGTCGATGCAGACTCTGATCTTCCCGTTCTTCTTCCTGACCGGCACAATGTTGGCCAGCCATTTGGGGTACTGAACTTCCCTCATGAAGTTGGCTTTGATAAGATTGTCAACTTCGGCCTCAACCATGGCACCGTGGGATGGGTGCATCTTCCTGGGAGGCTGCTTGAACCCGCGATGGTTCGCCGGGAGACCAAGGCGGTGGACGGCTACCTGAGGATCTAGCCCCGGCATCTCGTCATAGCCCCAAGCGAAAACATCACGGTGCTGCCTGAGAAAGTCCACGTACTGCTGCCGCTCCTCAGAGGGCATGGCGGCACTGACCAATGTGGGTCTTGGATCGGCCTCGGTTCCAAGGTTCACCTGTATTAACTCATCGACCATGGCGGGGACGCCCTCCTCAAAGGCTGGGGGTGCGTCTTCCACGTCCTCTCCACTCGGGGAGGGATCGTCCACGGGAGAGACTGCGTTGGAAACTGCATTGGGGCTACCAGATCCTGCTGGGCCACTGGTGCTGGCACGGGCGGTCGCGGTCATCTCATTAGGAGACTCGCGGGCCGTCGAGACCATGGCCACGTCCAACCGTTGAACAGGGAGGACGTAAGCGTCATCCAGACTTGCCCAGGGATCGCTTGCAACAGCGACAGGCTCAACCTCACCTGCCAGGATCTGCTTATCCTTGCTCTTGTAATAGTCCGCGTCCAGATAGCGGGCTTCACATGAGGCAAAAGGAGAGGCATCTCCTTGAAGCACGCCTACTCGACCATTAAGGGAGTATTTGAGGCATTGGTGGTATGACGAGGGAACCGCCGCGTGAAGGTGGAGCCATGGCCTGCCCATCAATGCGTTGTACGCAGTGTCCTGAGAGACTACCATGAATTTGGTGTTGGCAACCAAGTCACCAAACTGGGTCTTCAAACGTATCTTGCCGACCGGGGTTTGATCGGTGCGGTCGTACCCCTAGATCCTGAGGTCGGAGGGAATCAAGTCATCCTCAGACAACCCCAATCTCCGGAGCGTCCGAGTTGGAATCAGGTTAATCCCGGACCCCGTGTCGACAAGACACCGGACTTCAAGGCCATTGAACTGGCCAGTGACATACAGCGGACGAATATGTCCCTGTATAGGAGGGTCTTCATCCTTACCAGAGAATGAGATAACTGCCTGACATTCGGCGTCCTCGATCGTTCCGGCGTGAAAGGCCTCTGCAGCCGCAACCTCTGTCTCAAACTGGAGGGGGCTTTTCAGGGCTTCAGCGAGTGCCTCGCGCATCTCAGATGACATGCGCAGAGCCTCAAGGATGGAGAGCCTTGCTGGGATGTCAGCCAAGTGCTTCAGGACATCATACTTTTTGGCCAAGCGTGAGCCCCTGGTTGCAGGAGGTTGCTCCGCGGTTGGAAGCATGACGGGCCTTGCCGGTTGGATCGGCGGCCGACTGGTACTTGGCGCATCTCGCTGTTCACTGGCTGCAGTCCGGGAAATGGTCACCGTACTGGGGTCAGAAGTCCGGGATGGACCCGTGGCAGGGCGGAGCTGGTCGTGACGCGGCTGAGGCGGTTCTGCCTGGTCCCACACCACAAACAGCGGCGGAGGCGAATCCGTCATCCCCGAATGGGGGGGCGGCGCACGTTGTGCTCGGTTTTGAGCCTGCTGCCTAGTCTCAGTGGCGTGCACGGCCTGGATGGAGGTACCAACGGCTGTGCCCCGGCGACTCCTGCTGCTGCGGTTCTTCCGACGGTGGCGACGACCGGGGACACTAGGGAGGTCCACCTGGTGTTCTTCAACGTCGGGAACCGAAAAGGGATTTACCAGCTCGACGGTGTTAACCGAAGCGTACCCAACACCGTCATCGGACGAATCATCCATCACCGGGCGGATCCGAGGAGGGACCCCCATCTCTGGGGGCATGAAATCGCCGAGAGTGCGGGATAGTGGCGGAACCGGCGGGGCGCGCTCTTCCTTCCTGCGCTGCCGCCGTTTGCTCCTCTTGGAAGAGGAAGGCTGGGACGACGATGTCGAAGCAGCACCCGCAGATTCTGGGGGCTCAGGCTGATTCAAGCGCGCACGGATGATTCCATGGGCGCGAATGGTCGTCTTGCGGGCCATCCAGTTATTATACTTCTGGGATCCGCGGTCGGAGACCAGCTGCCATTCGTCCTCGTTGCCACTATCGTCATCTGATCCCACGAACACGCCCGCCACTTGTGCTGGAGCTGGGCCCAACCTGATTACATTGTTGTTAATCTAGTCTTGGAGCCAATCCTTAAACACATAGCACCGCTGGATGGTGTGCCCCAGGGCCCGATGGTAGGGGCAGTAGCGGGGGTTATTCGTAAGATGTGCCTCCTCTGGCCTCCAACACTCAGGCAGTCGCACAATCCTCTGCTCCAGGGCGCTCCGGAAATAACCGGGGACCTGATCCTCGTGGAATGAGTAAGTCAGGTGTCGCGGGCCCCTGGGAGCGTGGTCTTGACGAGGGGCTGGAGGGGCCGGTCGAGGAGGTGGACCCTGATTATCTCGCCTGGGTTGCGACGGTACATTACGCGGAGGGGCCGGCCGGTTCTGAGGCTGCCGCTGCTGGGCCGGGAACTGAGCCCGTGGAGGCGGATTCCTGTGAGGCTGTGGAGCTGGCCTCGCTGGCAGCAGCTCCAATGGCCTGGGGGCCTCTATCTGGGCGACAGCAGCGGGCTCAGCCCTGCTGACTCTCCTTGCAGGAATCATTGGAGGCAGCGGGTGTGCCTGGCTGGCCTATTGCAGGGCTTCCTCAAGACGTTGAGCTTTGTCTGAGAAGTCCCTGAACCCTCCGGGGTAATTTTGAGTGATCAGGGAAGGGACCAGCTCGGTCTTGACGTTCCCGACGCGCATTGTCAGCAACTGCTCCTGAGTCAATGGCATGTCAAGGGAATACGTGAGACCCTTCCATCGGGCGACGAAGTCCGCGACTCGCTCATCAGGCCTCTGCTTGCACTTGAAGAGGTCTGCGATACTTGTCTTCCGGGTCGTGGAACTGAACTGGTAAAGGAACTGTCTACGGAGGTCCTCCCAGCTAGTTACCGACCCGACGGGGAGCTGGCTGTACCAGACAAATGCTGGCCCTTCCAGTGTCTGAACAAAGCAGCGAAGCTTAGCGGCCTCTTGCTGCGCCGGAGTCCCCAACATAGGCCCGCACCTCGAGTTGAAGTGGGCTAAATGCTGTGGCGGATCTCCAGTCCCGTTGAAGGGGGCAAAAGTGGGATTCCCGAATCCCGGAGGCGCCGGCATGTCATCCACCCATGCTGGGTAGGGCTTGCCGTCCGGTGGGATCGCCACCTGCCGAGTCTCCAAGGCCTCCAAGCGGGCAATGAGTGCCGCCATCTGATCGTCCGGACATGGGTTCCAGTCCTAGCGAGGATCTCTAACCACGAGCGCATTGCATGGCCCTTCAATCGGGTCGTCGACCGGGTCGTCGAACTCGGCAGCTCGTGGGATGGCGGGCGGAAAGGCCCTTGTGGCAGCGGGAGGAATCCGAGCGGGGTCTCTCAGATAGTCACGCCGCTCAGGAGGGTGTGGCGAAACATACCGCGCCCTCTTGCCGTAGGCAATGGCCTCTCTCCTGTCGGCGAACACGGCGTAATCACGGTTGCCCGGGAGAGTCTCGTCGAGGAGCGGTTGTTCCGGTCCCTGCTGTCCTGGCCTAGGATCACCGTAGTCAGGCCGCCATTCTGCAGCGCGCTCGGTGAGGAGCTGGTCAACCAGCTTCTTCTGTTCGGTGAGCTGCTGACGTAGCGTAGCCTTCTTGGGATCCTCCTCTGCCCTCTGCATGGAGGCAGATGGGTCGGCGGGCTTTATAGCCTCGCTGTGCTCTTTTCCTTTGCTGACGTTTCGGCTCAACGTCAATGCTTCAGTGGGTGCGGGGAGCCCCAGGAGGTTCCTCTGATGACGAGTGACTCTCACCGATGGCTCTGACGACGGCTTGTCTTCGGGGGGGAAGCCCCCGTCGAGAAGTTCCAAGTCGTTCCCCTCTCCCGACAGGTCAGCCATATTGACCGTTTCTGTCCCTGGGGATATACCCTCAGGGCCACCCAGCGAATCGGGCTGTCGGCGAATCACACTGAAGCGTAGGGCAGCGTACTGCCCCCATCCACGGATATACACGTGGGGAGTGGCTTCCTCGATAACTTTGCGGAGTACTTGAAAACACTCAACGCATCGTTGTTGGAGGGCCTCGTGGTGCTCAAATGACCCGGGGTGCCGAACCGCGGGGAGCATGGCCAGGTCAATTTGACGGCACTGCTCACCAATATCCTCCAGGTGCACTTGACTCCCGGGGTATGGCATTTGTAGGCGGTGAAGACAGGAGCGAGTCTCCCGGAGAGTTCGGCGGAAGCATTCGAACTCATCCGGGGTGAGCGATTCGGGTGCATCAAAGCCCGGTCCTACGACTGGCCAAAACTTCTCAGGGAAGTGGCCCTATGCAAGGACGGTCCAGAAGCTCCACGACTCAAACTCGGGACCCAGATCTCCTTGGTCGTCTTCAATGGCTGGGAACGGACGGGGAACCGGCAGTGGTGCCGAGACGGGCCGCCGGGCTGACGGGCTGGCCGGCGGTGAATACGGCGAACAGGCCGATTGGCCTCCATATCCCGGGCCGCCCTCTGAGGGTGGCGGTGCCCTGGCTACCACATCACGATAGGACGGGCCGGTGAGGGGACATCCTGCCGTAGCATCGGTGCTCGCCGAGGGTGCACCAGATCGTGGTTCGACCGTTGGTCCCCAGAAAAAGTCTCCGGCTTCTCCGATCGAGACGGAAGGCACTTCCGGAGGGGCCGGTACCAACCGCAAGCTTGATCCTTGGGGGTCTACCAGGCCCTCGTTACTCCGGATATACCTTTGGAGAGAAGCGGGGATCACATCGATCTCGCTCTCGGGGAGCACGAGGCTGACGTGCCGCATTCCTACCCCTGCCCTTGACTGGCGGGATTGGGGGAAGGGCTCTGTCGCCGAATCGTACTCCGCCTCTGAATCAGAGAAGCGAACCGGTCGGATCTCTATCCGGAATTCCGTAACATTCTTCCCTCGGCGTCGACGCCTTGCCTTCCTGCCCCTGGGTGGTTCTTCGGGGCAGGGCTGATCTCTGTCCTGGCGTCCTCCGGCCGCACTGGTGCTGGGGCCAAGAGGACTGGAAACCAAGGTGCGAGGGGCACCGGGACAGATATCAAAGGGGACGCGGGGAGAGATGATTCCGGGCAGGCCTCCGGGCCGGGATCGGAAGGTGGGATGACCCATGCCTCCTGGATCGGCCACACGGAGTAGATCCCGCTGGTGAATAGCGCTACCGCGAGGTGGTCCGCGGTGGCTACTGCCTGTACCAGCAACCGGGAGAGTCAACCCAACCTGCCTTTGGGGCGGTCGGGGCCTCGATCCAGGTCGGGCATAGAAGTTCCCCTGCTCAGGATGCGCAGGGGCCTGGCGACTGGAGCCAACAGTGGCTTGGGCCAATGCGGCCGCTGTTGCTAGGGCCCCAAGGTGGGCATCCTCTTCCGCTCGTGCCCGACGTTGGCGTCGGGACAAACGAGTCGGGATGAGCGGCGCAGGCAGGTGGAGATCCCGCTCTTCGACTTGAGAGACCTGGCGGCGGTGTCGCCGTGGCCTGGAGGGAGTCCTTACCGTAGATCCCTGGAGCGAATCCCGGATAGGGTGATCCCGGGCATCTCCCACCTCATCCTCATAGGGAAGGGAACTGTCAGAGTGCTCCGGGGATAAGCTCCCGAAGCGGTTGGACGTTGAGGTAGGCAGCGGTGCCTCCCTGCGCGGCCCTCGGGGGCGGCGGTGGTGGCGAGGTGCAGCCTCCTCAAGGTCTAGGCGAGCCATGTCCCTAGTGGGGATGACTCCCTCTTCCTCATATCTCCGCACCAGGGTGTTGATCACCCTTCTCTGGATGACCTCCGAGGGGGAGAGAGGGCGTGGTCGCCCCGCAATTGCGGCTGCTGGGACGGCTGTGGAACGGGCGGGACCGCGCGGAGTAGCCGCGTCGGTGTTTCCCCTACCCCTGCGCCAGTGGGCGGGTGGCGATCGGGCACTGGATCGGGCGACCTGATTTCTGAAAGCAGGGAGAAGGACCCATTAGCACTGACAGGAAAAAGGAATCGACAACCAACCATTAGCGCCACGACGCCTTCCGTGGGGGGAACCCAGGCCCTCGACGTTGCGAGACGGAGTGCCCGATGTCCCTTCCCCAGCCCCTGGCGGGTAAGACTGAATGCTTGGCCGGGCAACATGCCGGTCTTCCAACACCTCTGAAAGCCATCGGTCTTCGTATCGAGGAGAAGAGATTCACGTCGGGTTCACCATTTTTCTGTTTCGGTGCGGATGTGCGTCGGGTTACGCTGTTCCGCCAGGACGCGTTCGCGCGTGCACCCGTCAACCCGAGGGGATGGGCGCGCGGCTTGTGGTCCCGCAGTCCCGCTTTCCAAAGGCGGGCGGCATCCGTCCCTTATTCAGGGGCGTCTGCTCCTTGATCGAAACCGGGATGATGGGATGTCAGCTCCTCCTTCCTTGGACGTCTCCTCGGAACTCGTCGCCTAATCCGGGTCTCCCTCATAGATTTAAGAATGTTCGTGAATCTCGTTCCCGGCGCCATATCTTCATGGACACCGGTTAATTACGCTGCTTCCGCCCGGATGCTCCAAGGAGTCTGGTCGGGGCAGCAACCTGCAGTGAGGAGACCGGGTGGCTCTGGGTGCTGGGGGCGTGTCGTAACACTGCGGCTCTGCACGTCTGTCTTCCGTCCCTAATAGGGCTTCTCGAAGGCATGATGGCCTGAGGCATCCCGCACTGGGTGCGGGGAACTGTGTCACCTGAGGTTTTCCTCAGCTTCCCATGTTTAACACGGGGTATGCCGCGAGTTTAACGTCCAGCGGGGACGGCATTGGACCGATCAACACGAAAAGTGGATCAGATGACAGAACCCCTTGCGGGGAACCTCCGACGCTGGGGCCAGCGCATGGGCGGCTTCCCAAGTGATGTGGAGTGGAGAGAAGTGGCATGACCCCACCGGGATGTGGCGGCCTGGGTAAGGATCAGGATGGATGATGGAGTGAAGAGCTTGGACCCCGTAGAGGCTTCCTACGTACCGCGCGTTAGCACGGATCAAAGTCAACGTAGTTCGGGTATACAGTTTAACGTCATGCTGGACGTCGGCAAGCCGACTCACGAAGGGGTCGAGGCCGCCGGGCGGAGGATTGAACCGAACCACCTCGCACAGAGGGGGATGGAACGGCCGGGTGGATCACAGTTTCACGTCATGCTGGACGATAAAAGGAGAAATGGAAAAAGGGGCTGTGGGGAGGCACAGTGAAGATACACACGGGCAGTCTCCCACAGGGGCGGATTCATAGGTGAATCGACGCAAGCGTGAACCCTGGAGGGGTCCACTGATGGACGAACCGACGTGAATATGACCGGGACGACCAAGTGGTGGGCTTGAACCTCGGGGAGGTTTCCTACGTACCCTGTTTAGAAGACAGGGATCAGAGTCCACGTAGTTCATTCTGTCAGGACTTACGCACTTGAGGCAGCCCGGATGCGGCAAAACTCAGTTGGAAGGGACTTGGACCGAAAGTAGGAGACACCTCGATCCCAGTCACACCCTCTACTGGCTTCAGCAGTGGGGGAGCGCAATGGAGATACACATGTGCAGCCCCCCACAAGAAACTAGGGGTTTGTAATACCCTACCCCCCGTGGGGAAAAGCCGCTCCCATTAAATCGTCCCTAAAGAGGGGAAATCCCGACATCCCTGCAGAGACGAGCGGGTGGGGGCCACATCCAAACCGGGGGGGACCCTGCGTGCGAGGCACGAGATCGGGTGATGCGGACGGTTTAACGTCTTGCCGGACGAAGTACAGTTTAACGTCGTGTGTTGAGGACGAAGCGGACGGTTTAACGTCTTGCCGGACGAAGTACAGTTTAACGTCGTGTGCTGAGGACGAAGCGGACGGTTTAACGTCTTGCCGGACGAAGTACAGTTTAACGTCGTGTGCTGAGGACGAAGGTGCTTGGCGGTTTAACGTCTTGCAGCACGGACGATAGGGGCTAGGCAGTTTAGCGTCGTGCAGCTTGGACGTAGTACAGTTTAACGTCATGTTGGACGGATGCAGTTTAGCGTCATGCGGGACGAATGTGCAGTTTAACGTCATGCTGGACAAATGTGCAGTTTAACGTCATGCTGGACGTATGCGCAGTTTAACGTCATGCTGGACGTATGTGCAGTTTAACGTCATGCTGGACGTATATGCAGTTTAACGTCGTGTTGGACGTATGTGCAGTTTAACGTCATGCTGGACCTATGTGCAGTTTAACGTCATGCTGGACATTGGTTGCCGCCGATGGGTCCGTGTCACTTCGTGCAAGCCTGGAGGGCCGCACGGGAAGACAACGCATGGTGCGGGCACCCAGGAAGAAAATCATCGGGCGCCACAAAGGCGGGTACCCTCAGGGGGTCAAGGGGGGCGACCCTGGGGGATTGCGCGCAAAAGAGGAGCTTTGCGCGCAAAACAGCAGGTCGGCGCGCAAAATGGCGGGCTGGCGCGCAATCGGGCCAGCCCTTTGCGCGCGGATGATTGAGATTGCGCGCACCGGGCTTCGGACAGCACGCGGGGGCAACGGCTCATTCTCTAACGAACGGCCACTTTGAAGAGGGGGGTGCGCGCAATCGGGCTGGATTGCGCGCACCCGGGGGCAATTGCGCGCAAGAGGCTTCTTTTGCGCGCAAAGGCCTTCGGGTTAAGGATTATTCAAAGGAAAGGAGCCAAGAGGATTGCGCGCGAAGGCGACCCCAAGGCTCTATTGCGCGAAAGAAAGGAGGTTACCTGAAGATCGACATTGCGCGTGGAAGGGGTTGGATTGCGCGAACGAGCGACGCTTCGGATTCTGGCAACCTTCAAAACGGCGGGGGTTGCCTTATATTTATAGGCAACCCCGGGCGCGGAATCCGGCCTCGGGCGCGGAATTCCCTTCGCGGGCGCGGAATCAGGACCCGGCGCGCAAGGGAGCCGCGCAGGCCACGGGCGCGCAAAATAGCGTGCCGGCCCAGCGCATTGCGCGCATCCCGGGAGGATTGCGCGCCGTGACTCAACTTTGCGCGCGGGCCTCTGAAATTTCGTGCAAGTCCTCCGGGCCCTCCGGAACGTGCCTCTGACTCCAAATATCACTTCGCTTTCCGCATCTGGAGCTTCGTTTGGGAACAACGGACTTTTCCGGCGTCTACAGACTTATTCCAGAATGATATCATATATGTTCATATTCTTATCTTCTTATTAGTAATATTTCATTGTTACTTGTTATTCGGGTGTTTGTTGCTTTTTGTTCTTATGCGTGTTTTGTCGAATAAATTCTTATTCTTATTTTTAGGTTATAGATACCACATTTCCAGAATTTTATTAGTGTAATATATATCATATTAATTCATTAAATGCATTTATATAATCATTATGCAATGATGATCATGTAGAACGAGTTACATCACATGGTGGAGACGGTATTCCGTACGTACGCACGAGCGATGATATCGTTTCCATGATCGTGGAATTGTATTGGAGTGCATGTATACTATTTCATAATCAATATAAATTTACAATAATTGTATATAGTGACTATTTATACCATTATACCCATCCACGTAAGGTGGTGGTGGAAAATAGATTACACCATGACGTGGAGACGGTATTCCGTAAGTACGCACGCGCGGTGATTTCATTTTCTATAGGATGGATAGATGGTGAAATAGGGTTGTTTCATAATTATAATAACATATTAGTATATGAGTGATACTGAATTTATTACTTCATAATGAAACAACTAAAGAAGAAGATGTGGAAGAAGAAATAAAGTTGAAAGAATCGGTAACGAACATTACCTCTTCTTTGAGACACCTCTTTGAGACCTCCTCTTAGGGTACTAAAATAGGTCTTTGAAGAAGACCAGAACCTCTAGGATGTTTCTAGGGAAGTGGAGAAGACAATTTAGTAGGGTTTTTTCGAGCTTTAAGGCTCAAAGTTGTGTGAGGAAGAGAGGGAGGAGATGCCCTTTTATAAGGGAGGAGAGGGGCACCATAGGAAAAACTAAAAATATTATTTTATTATAAAGTCACATTCGGTTTTTAATAGCTCCAAATTGAGTTATTTCGAAGCTAAGGTGGGTATGGGTCGCATTAATCTCAT
Source organism: Viscum album (assembly GCA_963277665.1). NCBI lineage: Eukaryota > Viridiplantae > Streptophyta > Magnoliopsida > Santalales > Viscaceae > Viscum > Viscum album. The sequence goes on along the minus strand of OY728163.1, from coordinate 71,815,243 downwards.
CCAATATAATTTATACAAGTTTAGGTTTATATTTTAACCTTATCATTTAGATTTAACCTTAAGTTAAATTATTTTACTTTTACTGTGTCTTCCGGTTTTCTTACACTATAAGGTTAATAAACATACTATAACAAGACAAACGAACCCCAAGTTGTTTATTATTTATATATATAACAATATATAAGTCATGTGTCCTAACCATAGATTTTTAGGAATAAAATAACATGTAATAATATAATATTTGTTTTAAAAACTATTTTATGTCAATTTTGACACTATTTGGTAAATGATTTTTGTAAAAATCATAACAGAATGTTTAGTTCTAAAAAATATAACTAAATCAATACTAAAATTTAATATTAACCTATAAAATTAGTGTAATTCATAAAAAGTCTCAAATTACATTTATTTGGGTATTTATAACCTCAATTATGTCAATATTTCAGTAATAAGATAATTATTGCATCATCTTTGTGTCATAAATATATTAAATTATTTAATGTCCAAAAATTATAAATAAACTATAATTATGTAGGAAATATTTTAATCTTTATAAATAATATGTATAGTCGAATTTATCTTATGTATAACCCTATATTAAAAATGTTTTAGTTATTAAACTTTGATTTTAACTATTTTAACTATTCTTTAAATAAAATAATATAAAATGTCTTAATCTAATCCAAGTGGGCCTAAATGGTCATATTTTATTCCTAAGGTTTTTTTTGGTCGAATTACATTTATTCAAAAGAATTACGACAAGTTTTATGGTAATAATAATAACATTTGTTACCCTTAATTACCCTATATACTTTTAACCGTGGTAAAAAAAAGTAAAAAGTTACTATTCACCAAAAATTATTTTCATCTCATTGAACCACATTTTACTTACTGACATCAACCATGTCTCTCGTATTTTTGAAATTCCACTCATAGAAGCGGTAAAATTAAGTTTTATTTGAATTTGGAAATTCTCCTAGGAGGTGGGTAAAAGACGATGAAAAGTTCAATAAAATTCTTATATATCTAAAGTTATTATAAAATGACTCCAACAAATTGAATTCAAATTATATAGGTATTATGTAAAAATTTTGACCTAAAATAAATTTATATAAAATAAATAATTATTTAAATAAAAAGTCGGTTTTTAAATAGTAACCCAGTGTTTTCACTATTCATCCAAATTTGAATGTTTTCAGAAAAATAGAAAATTTTCAACCTAGGATAATTTCAATATTCCGAATCAAAAAATGGAGTCCATTTTGAAAGATGAAATTTACTAAATTCCAAAAAGTGGGTATTACTATTCATAACGGCTAGTTTTAATAATATTTTAATAGCATATCGTTGTTTAGTGAAACTCGGTATTGCGTACAACACACTCTATCGTGGAAGGTTGCGGTTGCATGTAATGCAAGCCAAGTCAGGGATACATGTTTTGCGAACTCCTTTTGGTGTAGCGTATAACACAAGACATTAATGAAATTAAAAAGAATATTTTTCATAAAATCTCGAGGTGTTACAATTTCTTTTTGTGATGTGAATTGGATGTTGTATTATTGTAAAATTCCCACCCATCCAGCTAGATGTCTGATCAGTATAGGTTGACTAAGAATGAACATGAGCAGGTAAATATGATAGATTAAGTGGAATCTGTGGTGATACAAGTAGTGACTCATTTTTTACCCGCTCATGTTCATTCTTAGTGAACCTATACTGATCAAACATCTAGCTGGATGGGTGGGAATTTTACAATAATACAACATCCAATTCACATCACAAAAGGAAATTGTAACACCCCGAGATTTTATGAAAAATATTCTTTTTAATTTCATGAGTGGGTAAATATGATAGACTATGTGTAATATGTGGTGATACAAGCAGTGCCTCATTTTTTATACTCCAAAAATGTGGGTAAAGTAGTTTTTATTAATATCGGGATATCATGTTTCAACATCTAGAATTATTTTTACTAGATATTAGTGGATTTTTTTTCTGTTTTTTCTGTGTGATAAGGGCTCTAAGAAATCACTCCATAGAGGACAAATATAGGATGAGTTTCTTCCCTTATATTGGTGACATTAGGACTGTTTGGTTTATAAGATATTTTTGTAAGTTCTTGAAGGATTACTGGAATTATTTTACCCATAAATAAGTGAATCAAATCATCATTAACATTGTGAATGCGAGTCATTTCATGGATAGGATTTATATTAAATGGCCAATGTGAGCAAAAATTCACTAATGATTTCACAAACCATTTTTATTTTGAGTAGGTAGAATTGTGAGGGTTTCAATAGTATTCTCAAGGTCAACCTCAATGTGATAGTGACATAACACAAAGCCAATTAATTTCCCTAAAATTACCCCATAGGTTAACTTCAAAGGGTTCATATTCATGTTGTTCTATTGTAACATGTCAAACACTATTTGAAGATAAAAAATAGTCACATAATTTATGAGACATAACCATCAGATCATCAACATAAAACATTTTTATTATTCTCAGAAAGGTCTTGGAATCCTTTGGTCGCATCGATTAAGAGTTTTATAATAAAAAATATGAAATATTCCATCAAACAGTGTTGGTGGGAATCCCAAAAATTGATGTAGACCTTGATCTACACATTATTTTTATTAAAGAGGATAATATTTATGATATATATTGGTCATTACACATCTTGAATTATGTTGGATTTGATAAGATTATAAAACATTATAATCTGCATAATAAACATATAAGGGTTGAATTCTCTTGGCTTCTAACTTTAAATCTCGATGGTTGTGTGGAAGTCCTATGTGATGGGCATCCACATTGGGATCCCGCCCAGTATTCTCTATGTAATTCCATGATAATTCATAATATTTTTGTTTCATGAATGAGATATTCATCCCCTACTCTTCCAAGGGAATGGAAGTATTGATTAGTGTGGTTCAAGGGTTCTCTTTAATTCTAATATTTACCTACAATATCTCATAAATGGTGGTGGAAATTCCTTCCTCAAAATTAGAAGGTGCATCTCTAAGGCAATGTTCTTCATATTATATCTCTTCTTTGATAGAATTGTCCTTGGGAATGGTAAATAGTACAGTAGTATCTTTATCTTTGGGGATGGATTAGGGACCACCCTTGGGCCCTAAGAGTGACAAGTCATGGGTATCATGATGTAGAGCATTACCCATATTCATATTTTATTCTCTTCTATCATCAGGACTGAAGAAGCATTGGAATTGTAATCTAGATGAGATGTTATAGGGTACTTTATAATTTATGTCCATGAATTAAAGGGTTATCTTATCCAGAAAATTCATTTATCTAAAAGTATTTCTACATGACTAGTTAAAATGGCATTTCCATTATATCATATACATGGTATAGTAATTTTTGGGTATTATAGTGGCTTCTTAGAGTTATATCGTTCACTTCAGTCATGTTTATAGGAAGTAAATACTCATTTCCAAGCAATCCTCATGAGTTTTTAGGTGAGATTCACATACCATTGGGGGAAGCATCCCATGAGTTTCCATATAACATATATTTCTTTCCTTATATCCTATAGAAACATACCTTAATGTATCAAGATTCACCATGTTCCAAGGGGAACTATTTCCGCATAGCATTCCAAACATTCATTTGATGTTGTGGTTCAAGCATTTATGGTATTATGATGGCACTACTATATGACTATGAAAAGAACATCTCGTGAGTAGTACATTGTATTTTGTGTCCTATAGGATAACCATAAAGTTATAATTACACACTAGTATCCCAAATTAGGCATTTACCTTGACCTTCCAAGTGTATTTTTCTCACTCTTTTCATACACTTTAATGGGAAGATTTGTGGGAGATAAATCATCCTAAATGTATCCAAAATGTTAAAGTGTTGATAATGGGATAAGATTAATCTTGTTACCATTATTAATCAAATCCCTTTTAGTTTCAACATTTTCAAACTTGTATTAAATGAATCAGGGTTTGATGTTCCCCTGAATGGCTTATTATAGATCTTTTTCTATGAATGAGATAGTGGTATGGCATTCTTCAAAATTATATTTCACCCAATAAATTTTGGTTGTGCTGAATTTTGTACGAAAATTTAGGGTACTCTAGAGTGCCTCTATAAGTGCCTCCCTCAGATATTTTTAAAGTTATAGTGCTTCCAAGATTGATATATTTTTCGAGATAGATTACAATTGTTTCACAATGTCATATTTTTATACCAGTGGTTTATGCTTCCCAACATGGGTTTTCTCATTATCATTTTCTTTAGAGACTAATGTTCATAATGTAGATGTATCAGGAACTTGAATAGAAGTTAAGGGAACACTTATTTCTGAAATAATTAGCTGAACTATTCTTCCCACTCATCTAAGTTGATTGGACAGTTTAACACCAAACATAAAGTCTTACAAAATGAATGGGTATTCAATATTAATGAATTATTATGGGCAGTTTTCATTTTTTTATTGTGCTCGTTGGAGTTCATTCCTGTGTTTATTATCCACATATATAGATTTAGTAGAGATGTGACTAAGATATTGGGATCGATAATCATCGCCTCATCCTCTATCAACCATTTTAGGTATTGGGAACTTGAGTACATATTAATATTCAACATCATAGAAGGGGTTTGTTAAATGGATGACATTAATGATCTGAAGTTTACTTGTTCATCCAATGAGGGATCAATTTTGCAGGGTCGTGACCATACTGCAAATAATGAGGGAGTAAATATATGAGAGTCAGGAAAAACATGGGATTTGTATGAGGCTCATCTTCTGGTGACTTATCCTATTTATGATGGTTTTGTCTAACTCTAAATGATGGGTTTGAAGACATCCGTTTAGAAAATGTATGTGGTTTTGAGGTTATGATTTTCAATGGATTAGTGCTTTAAGAAATTAAATATCCTGAACGACTATATTTTTTGTTCATATAATCATCAAACTATTATTCATGCATGGCTAGAAATTCTTTCTAATCACCCTCTCTTTCTTATTGGGAGGTGGACACATGGACCACTTATGTGGGGGATTTTCCAATATCACTTTTCTATAATAAAACATACTATATAGGTTATCATTGATGATAAAGAAATCATGGATAGTGTGATACATCCTATGATGAAAAGTGAAATACTTAGGATGATCACTGAGGATGAACTCATTTGTTTTTGTTTTCTCATAAATCTTGAGGAGATTTTTTAGGTATATTATAAAATAAGCAAGAAAATGTTCATTTCATAAGGAATAGATTTTTTTTAATTCATTATTAAAATAATGGTTGGCCTTGATCTCCTGTTTACACAAAATGTTGGTGGTATTGTTGTTTTTATCTCTCACTTGCAGGTGTCAGATGAAGCATATCATGCCAGAGTGATCCAGAAGTCATTGGAATTGGTTTGAGTGTGATAGTGGCTATCTCTGCCTTGCTAATATTTTTTCCCTTATGTTTAAGGTAAGGGAATAGATCATTATATAGTTTTCCAAATACAATCCTCCCAAAATTTCTTTCTTTCTGAAAACTCCTATATTTTTAAATGGGATTAGCATGATATTTAGTTATTCATAGAGGTTTTATTTAAAAAGTTTCAACTGTTCCTGTGGTAATGGGTTGTTTAGGGAATATGTAAGGCTTTTCCATATTGATATAGATTCGTAGATCCTTTAATTTTCATGTTGTTTATAGTTTCTAAGGTTATTGATTGTTGTATTTTTTAGCATGAAACATACCTGATAGTGTAATTGGTGGAAAAGTTCTTCCCAGCCTATGATAAACCCCGATGGGAGGATATTGTACAAGAAAAAAGTTATCCCCACCAGATTCTGCACACATCAACTCTGTTTGGATGCACCTTTTTTGTCTTGTATGCCCATCATGGGTCCAGTATGAGATAAGAAATGTGATAGATACTTCTTTGGATCCTCCTCACTATCAATGATTAGGATGATGGGATTCAAAAAAATATTCTGAGTCGGAGTGGCATCCACACATTTGATATGTGGATTCATTGTTTACTACATTATGGTATTCTACACTTCCATGGATCCATTAAAATGTCAAGAGACGAGATGATGTCGATGAGTTATGGGGGTAATATTCTTGGAAATATCCCATGTGAGTAGAAAATGGGCGATGACTAACATGGTCAACTACCATTCATCAACTATTGATCTTTATTTTGTGCCTGGGATGGATGATTATCTCAATATGTTCGGGGTTTCAGAAAAAAATGAGTAAAATCAGGGACTTCCTAAATTATCGTATTTTGATAAAACTACTTTTTAGATCTAGAGAAAAATTGATGTTCATATTTAAATCTTACTATAAAATAAACATCTTCATGATGGGTTTGAGGAGAAATATTTTCATCTAATTAAAGGTGATCTGAATGGGAATATTTCACCTATGTTTCTCCTCATTGATAAATCTAAGATTGAATATCTTGAGCTCATATTGGGATAACTTCTCTTATACAGAGAAGAATTCCAAATTTCTTATTAGAGAGTGGTATTCAGCCACATATCTCCATTTATCCCACGTTTAATGGTGTCATGTTGGTGGAAACTACTCATTTAGAGGTTCCAAGTTCCAATTCCTCCTATGATTTCAAGTATGTCCAGCCATGGCCTGTGGACCAATGTAACCCTCCTATCGAGGCATTGTTTCTACATTTCATCCATATGTGTACTTATCTAAATATGTTTCATCGACCATATTGATTGTGATTATTTTCAACTTGGCATATCATGTGGAAGAAATCATTTTTTCCTCTTTCACGTAATAGATTGATTCTATACTACCTACATCCCCTTCAAGAGTAAAATTAAAGAGTTTCCTCTGAACCTTTTTCAAAAAAAATTAATTTTGGCTTGGGACCTTCGTATGGTTTCGTCTTATTCATCTAATATTCAATAGATTTTCGTTTAATAATAGTGACCCTGAGGGAATCTTTGACTATACTCACTTAACATGCCATAAATAAAAGGGGTGTTTCATGTGATGGTTGGAACGAATGGGGTTCTAGGTATTGAAAACCACTTCCTAGTTATTAAAAGATATATTTTATAACATTATATGTTATTAACCCCCCCCCCCCCACAAATTATTTTTTGGGATGGTATGGGGTCTCTAAGGGTACTTCATGAACCTGTTAAGGATTTGATGACTCCTAGGGTGTTGGTTGTTATTAAATTGCCCTCAATCTTTCAATATAAGGTTGATTGGGAATTTATGCTGACATATTCTAAACCCAATAATGATTTTATGACCCTATGGGTGGATGTTGTGATGAAAATACTCCCATACCTATGGGCTAAGGTTACTTTCATATGGATTCCATAGTAGCGGACAATGTGATCATTTTGATTTGGTGCATTTGTTCTCAAGCATGAGATGTGTGTATCTCCTACTCTATGTGTGATTCACTTTCCAGGGGGAGTTTCCTCATAGCATAAGGTTTTGTTACCCTTATTTGATATGTGTTCCCTTCCTCTCATGATGCCTAACTTAGGAACCTACCAATGTCCCACTCTATCCAATTACAGTGCTTTTATGCCTTATAAATATATGGATCATGTTGTATTGACCAACTAGAATGCTCTTTGTTTGGAATATTGATCTCTATTGTGGAAAAAAAATTGTAAGATTCTATATTTGGGTGATCAACTATATTGGGGATGAATTATAGTGAAATGACATATACTATACCCATTCATGTATGCATACGTCCCATAATTATTCAATTATTATATATTGAAGGGCCCCTAGGTTGTGGATACAAACATGTATTAGGATCTCATAGTGATTTCCTAACCATGGGTCCAAATCCCAGGAGAAAGAAGAGGGGTTTATTTAAAAACAACATTTTTCACTACCTAAAGGTAATTATGATATCCCTAATAATAATGGTTCTTATCTTTTAGATGATTATGATTCTCAAATAATATTTTCCATAGGTAGGGCATGAACTCCTCTGTTAGATCATCTAGGACATCGTAGTTGGAAGTGGTGATGTATCAAGGTATAGTTAGACAGTTGTTTTCAGTAAAATTGTTCCACATATCTATGTTAGCTTCATCATCATTAAATGTTTATTCCCATACTTTTATAGAACATATAGGTTTATTTTTTGTAGATGTTAACTCATGAACCATAGAATATAGGGATGGTACTCACCCCTTTGGGATGCATACTGACTGAAGTGAAGTGTTTTTAGAAATTTACAGATAATTATATACAACTAACTCCAGTTGTACGTGATCTTATCTATATTATGGTTTCCTTACAAGGGGAGTATGTATTTTCCTATATGATCCATGGGGAAGTTGCGCATGTTGTATTTCAGGGGTAAGATTCTCGTAATCCATCTATATATTACTGTGATGTAGAATTTTTTGGTCGGTATAGAACTATAACATATATTATGAGTTAGAGGATCCTTGAGAGGATGTAGATATGTACCATATATCCTCAAGGATGCTAGAATTTTGTAGAGTAGGAATATCAGTCGTATCATGAATCATATTAAGAATATGTTGACCTATCATATAGGGTTGATCATGAGTGATCCAAAATCATAAAATCCATTTAAATAGGCTAACTGCTATTTATGGCCATTGTTGAAATATGTTCCCACATCTAGAAAGCTTCTAAGATCTACTAGAGATATTTTAAAATTATAATATTAATATGATCTCACCATTGGGTGGATTTTAGAATATTTCTTTCAGTCTTGGTTGAAGAGGGAATATGGGACCAATTCCTACATTCATTCCCCATTGGAATATACCGATAAACCTCCATAATGGTAGAAGAGATATGTGCCTCCTCTTATAAGGCCTAGAAGAAATTTTGATATAGTCCTTCATTAAGGGGGGTTGGAATGTGCAACTTTATCTTATCAGTTATCATAATATGCCGAGAATCATAGAAATTTATAATAGGAATATTAGCCTTCCCTAAGTTGATTTTGTGAATATAGAAACAAATCCTCAGTTGGAGTGTGAGTATGGGTCCATTCATGGTTTTACTTTGGACTATTTTTTTGGATACCTTTGATATGAATATTCACCTTTCCTAAGGTGACTATCAAATTGGGTTGACATAACCTAGTTAGAACAGGGATACAATCCCATCCTTATACCTTATCCTTTATTAGAATAAGTCAATAATCCTCCTAAATGGGATAAAAAAGGTTCTTTATCCAATGTCACTATATGGTCACTCTCATCATGATAATATGTTACTTTGGTAGTTAAAATAATAGTATGTTCATGTTCATTCATGATTACTAGAATATTCTATTGAATCTTCTCAGTTTCTTCTTGAATATATTGGAATTTCAGAAGGGTTTGATCAGGAATATGACCCTACTCATTTATTTCCACTAGGATATGTTGGTTGACATCTTTGAATGATGTGGGACAATGAACCCACTCATATCCACCATCTTCCATTGGGACATTCTGAAAAACATTACATGTGAGGGATAAGATATATGTTTTGCCCCTTCTTACTACTAGAACGTGCCGGTAGGCTTACTATGAGGAAATAAGGATATAGACCTACACACTTAATACTGCCATTCTATGACAGTGGTTTTTTAAAAGAAGTGGTAATATGGGCCCACTCCCTACAATATTTTACCCGTTGTTCATAGAAAAATCTATTATAAGCCCAAGTATGAGTTTCCAGGGAGGTAACCTGATATGCAACACCCTCAGCAGGCAGTTGAGGGGTGGTGATTCTGTGACACTAGAGATGATGGTTGACAGGATCCATCTTGGAAAAATCATGAACCATAGTACAATATTAGTTGGATTCATGTTCTACCATTATAAGATATGGAATGTGTTTATTTTCATACTCCATGAATAGTATCCTAAAGCAGTTAGTGATGGTGAAATGCATCACTATCTTTATCATGACCTTCCTATGATGGTATGTTCCTACAAACTTTAGTGTTAGGAGAACCATTCAGAAGACCTATGGTGTTAGGATTGTACTGTTAAATTGGTCATCCATATCCATTGTATTTTCTTCCTTGTGTTGGATATGTTGAGTAGGTGACATCATTCTTATACCAATATAGGTTGTAGAACTTATAGCAGTTGATGTACCAGAAGACATTTTTTATAATGATACCAGTTTTGTAGATTTCATAGATCTCGTGATAAAGGTAAATTTGGTCACAATGACATAAAATAAATGAATAATAATCATTGAAACATCATAAGTAATAAACATAATTAACAAAATGTGTATGGGAAACTCAATTGTTTATTCTTATTAATGAATAAATCATATTGGGTTCCCCATTTTGATTGTGTAGAATAAAAAAAGGCCTACTGTATGGGAACCCGATTATTTTTTATATATTTAAATATTCACCTCAAGTTCATCATTTTTGTTTTTGAACAAAGATGTGGTCTAATGCTTGATTTTGGAAGGTTGAGTATGGTTTCAAAATAATTAACATTTGGTTCTCTATTTTGTTCTTAATCGAAACTCCAAATAGATTCCACATCCGAAACAAGCTACAATCGTTCTTTCTAAAGGTATAAAGTTATTGTTATTTCTTACCAATGACTCTTAGGAACATACATTGGTCAAGTGTATGGAAGGTTGTTCTCATAAGACCCTATTTTATACGATTATTTCATATTTTGGACTCTCTTATAGATTTAAGTCATGTTTGTTAATATTTTGTAAATCGTTAAAAGATACAAGTTAACCTAAAATTAATAATTGGTTACTATAATATGTTTATTTGAAAATGTATATATATCAAAGCTATTATGTCAATGGGATCATATTTTTGTATCATAGGTTCTATATTTTATAACTTATCGTTACTTAGTGATACGATTTTTGGGATCCCAATGTTTTAAAGACCTAATACATGGAATTCTAGAGTTTATTATCAAATAAATCGTTAGGTGTGTATAGTGTTTGGATCAATCCCATGAAGGGTGTTACAACATATTCTTATGAATTGAATCTGAACCCAAATAGTGTGGTTTCACTTAGAAGGACACATCATACCTTTTAAGGTAAGTTGATGAGGAAAAATCAAGATAGTTTAATGTCATGCAGTGAGGAAGAATATGATAATCATACCTAAAAATGGTTAATTAGGTATTTTTATGGGATTTTTCTTTTCGGGTTAGCCTCATAGGTAATATAGAATAATGAATATAGGATAGTTTAATATGGAATATTTCCATGTGAAGATATCCCCCACTCGGATTATGGACTGATGAGGATAACATGATATAAACTAGAAGGAATATAGACTTATGGGTGCAGAAATGATTTTATATATTATATGGACTAATGAGAGAATTTTTAATATAGTATATATCCAAAATGGATGGGATATCTAGACTCACATGAGTACATCTTGGTGAGGATAAAACATAGATGATCTTATAGAGATTATTTACCAATGAGGATAATTATACATGATTGGTGATATTGGGTTTTAACCTCTGGGGTGGCACCATACTTATCTAATCAATATTGGAATAAAATCCCACATAGTATGAATGAAACAATTTATGGATGTATGATAGGACCATATCATTTTGTTTAATGCCATGTGGCTAGAAATTTATCGTTTAGTTTAACATCATGTGAAGAGGATGTATGTTACAACATTTTAATATCGGATATGGTGTCTTGAGCCTTAGATTAGTATCCTCTATATCTTAGTGAAAATAAGAATTAGAGTCCATATAGTTCCAATGTTGAATTCATATGTATTGTAAAATGTATGGAAACTGAGTTTGGAGAATAGATTTTGCTTATGGATCTTCCCTAATATGCTTCATTGGTAGTGTACCCCTTTAAAGGAGGAACAATGATATATCCTGGGGATTGAACATAAAAAAGGATTCCCATAATAGAAGCAATATTATTATGATAGTGGAATGATAATTTCATATATTTACTAATATGTTAGTCATTCTCAATGTGAGAAACAATAGATAGTAGAAGACTAGACTCATTTCATGTGATTGTAAGATTAAACACTAAGGCTTACCTAATAGGAATGTTTTTATGAGTCCCATGGATAATATGTCTCTATAAGAGAAGGAATGATATTTCACAAGGAGTATTATAACGTGATAATGTGATAGAATTTGATAACATCATTAGAAAGGTGGTGTGATCATTACGAGGAATATGGACACATATAAAGACAAGATGTAGAGATATACCATATGTGGAGATCAAAACTTAAAAATATATCATTTATATATTATTTAGGATACGATTTAGAGTTCCTATAGTTTTCGAGTTCTTGGATAATTGGTTAGTATGGAATGACAATTTAAGTCATTGGAATATTTCTCTATGAGTTATAAAATTGGGGCCATAAACTAACGTGGGATCCCATGTGGAATATAGTCTTATGGGAGAAGAATACAATACATACATATAATTTTCATGTGGAACACTTTTAGGAGGAGAAGATATCTTGTTAAAATGGGAGTTGTGTGACAACATGAAGGTCATGGGTTCATGTGATCATTTGAAGGAATAAGGTTCAATTGATTATGTAAAGAAATTGGGATCATGAGGTCACATGAAGGAAAAAGGGTCATGCAGTTTTATATAGGTAGTGGGGTCTTAAAATTGACTAAAGGAAAATGGGTTGCACGATCACAAAAAGGAAAAGGTTTCACATGTTTTTATAATAGATATTAGTTTAGGAAACCATGGGGTGTGATCGCATGACCAAGAAGTCATCATGTGATCAACAGTTGTGTCGGTGGTCATGTGGTTGAGTCTTGCATAATGGTTTATGAGATTGTCAGATGGTCAACCTTTTCACAGAGTTCCAATTATTTTAAGTTACTCACTAACTTTTAAAACTAGATACTTTAAAATATTGAGACTATCCTTATCTATCCTTTCATCTATTGTGTAGTTATGTGTGTCAATTATCTCTTTGTAACTGATTCCTCTCTATTCTTTTTCTAGGGGTTTTACAGTCATTATATCTCTATATCAACATTGTTTCAAACAGAAATTTATCTATTATAAAAATATTGAGGTGGTGAAATAATTCCATGTAATTAAATATATACTCATGCACTTCACATGACCAAGGATCCATTTAGATTAGGACATCTTGTATCATCAAGGTGTATCATTGTGAAGAGAAGTCACAAGAAGGTCTTATCATGGATAGCCTCCACAAAAGTATGCCATGTTAATTATTTGGGGTTAGAAAATCATTCATCTTAAGGGGTTTTACCTGAAAAAAAGAAATTATGTTAATGATTTTTCATGGGGATCCACTCCTTTGAACTGGTCACAAGAACCAGTTGGGATTACACTATTGTGTTTCCTCAATGGGGTTATGTGAAGCTTTGAGTGTTATGAAATCATGTAACCTGGTCATATATCCCAAAATATGTTATGATATATATGAATAGGGTGTTATTTGTTTTCTAAATGATTATATACCAAAATAGTTCTTTACTTTTGGGTATTTTCACCACTTCTTCTTTCCATCCTTGATCTAGTGAGTATCAAGAAACTCCAAAAGTCAAATTCAGAGATTTTTAGGTATAGTTGTAATTTCATTGGATGCACTATTCCATCATATAATTAATGTATTTTTTTTTCTCTACAATATTATTATATCATATATTTAGAGAACCAATGAAATATAGTTTCTAATAATTTCTATCATCGTAACTTCTTAACATATGTATTGTGGGTAATTTTTCTTGACCTTAAGAAAATAGAAAATCAACCAACATAATAGAAACTCCCACAATAATCTCTGAGTGTTAAAAAAATTGTAACAACCCAAGTAATGTTATAATAAAAAAAATTCATTTTTTATTTATGTGATTTTATTCGATTTTATTGATTTATATTCACTATAAGAATATTGTGAAATTATATATTTTAGAATAAAATAACTTATTTCAAAAAAAATTGGGTTTTCATGAATTATATGATTTTATTTAAAATAAATATTTCAAAATTATAGAATTTTAGTTCTAAATAATATAATTAATTTTTGAATTCATCCCGTCAAAATTATCATATGGTGAATTTTTGATAATTTTATGAAATTGTTTATTTATCAATAAATAGTAGAAAATAATGATTTTTATTGGAAAATATATTTTATTTTCAAGAATTTAAAAGTTAAAAATATATATTGGATTGGTTTTATAATTTTAATAGTTCATTATAATTTTAAAAAATAAAATTTTGGTGTTTGTATTTAATATTATACATGAATTTGGAATAAATATATTTTAATACATAAAAGGAATTTTTAAAAATAAAACAAATTTCATTTCCTTTTGTAGTGTAATTTTATGAAGAATTATTATACTTATAAAAATTGATTTATGAAAAATTGATTACATACTTGGAATCAAGAGTTTTAAATTAGGTAAATATTTTCCTTTTATTTTTCAACATTATGAATATAAAGCATATTAATTATTTTTTGTCGTGGTAAAGGTAAAATGTATTAAATAGGGTTAAAAAATGAAATAAGGATTGAAATTAATTAAAAAACATTAATTTATTTCATTTTATGACTCTGTTTCTTCTATAACATCAAAATTTTGTATATTTTACCTTTTTTCTATTAATTTTTGATTTGGACCTTTGTAATATTTTGAGTAATAAAAATTACAAAATGTCACCCGCGTGCTTTAAAATTTAAATTATATGTTTGCATAGGGATACAAACAAGTAGTGAATGAATAATAAAGGTTATTTTTATCATAATGAAATTAATTTAATGATGTTAATTAATATTTAATTTTTAATGATGATAAAATTACCTTAAATGATTACACAACACTAACTCAATGATTTTGAAAGCTATTAAAAATCATGTAAATGAATTTAAAAACACTATAAGTAATATTATTTTAGGATTTTAATAGTTTCCCAATTATTTTATAGATAGATATAATATTTTATGGTTATGTAAAACTTTTATATTTTAATTAATTTATTGTAATATTGTTTTTAAAGTGAAACTAAATGAATTGTTTCAATAATTACATGAATGATATTTTATAATAATAAAAAACATTTAAATGATTTAAAATTCATAAAAACATATATTTGACCAATTTAATGTCATATTGTGTAATTTATCCTCTATAGTCAATTTTTGAGTCATTTTCCATTTTATAGTAACTTTATTGACCCCTAAACATGAAAAAACATTGATATCATTGTAAATGTCAAAATGGTTAACGAGAGTTGAAACAACGAGATAAGGGTGAAAACATAATATTAAATTTTATAAATTTTATTTTTTGGGATTTTTTTAACCATACCCTCCCTATATTAAAATTATATCAATTTTTACCTACATTAAAATGATAATTAATTTATATTAATTAAATACTTTAATAAATTCCATGAATGCCCCTCCCCTCACTTATAAAAGGGAACCTCCTATCATCTCTTCATTACACCATTTGAGCACTATATCATGGAATATAACATGAAAATCCATTAATAAAATACATACCCAAGTTCTAGAGGTCGTAGTTTTGGAATAATACCAACCTTAGATGCTTTAAGGTGTAAGGAAAATGAATTTATCCTATACAAATGTATATTTTTCAAATGAATGATTTACTATTATTTATTCTTCGACCTCCTTAAAATATTTTTAAAAAATTATAAAATAAAAAATAGTATCTTCCATATAATATGATGCATTTGGGGTGATGGTACAACCTATATCAATTTCTATTTCCATCAAATGGAAAAAAAATTGTTCATGTGAATAGGGGACTACCTTATTGCAAACTGATGAAATTCATTTTTCAGCATCACCACTCATGAATTATTATAATGGTAGATTTAATGTGTGTGTATATATATATATATTATTCATCACATAATTTTAATTCTATAAATATAATATATAATATATTTTTTTAACTTTCCATCCATTGGAAAATGATAACATTGTTCATGCGTACGTGTGGATTACCACATCCACGAAATGATGTGATTTGTTTTTTGTGACCCCATCACATGGATGATTTATTTAAGTGTATTTAGAGAAATATATTATATTTATGATATAATCATAATTATGTATATATAATATTAAATTGACCTTATTTCCATCATTTTCATAGATAAATGGAAATGCAACTCTTGTTTACATACATACTACCATCTCTAAGATTGTAACATAGTTCATTTTTCAAAAAATGAATTTCAAGGATAGTTTTTAATGTTTCATATATGTATAAAAAATATAAATATTTAATTATTATTATTCTAGAAATTATAAAATAATTACCTCTTAGACCATATTTAACATACTGATGTAATGTTGAAAATATGAGCTAAATGCCATCAAAACATTTAACATGAACTTAAATAATTTTTTAACTAAATATAAAAATGTAATAAAAATAAAAGTAATAATAAACTTGAAAATTTTTATTACTTAATTAAATGATTAACAAAAGTTTTTTATTCATGATAATAAGGAACATACGTGATGAGTCAGACATAAGGTAAGAGACACTTTATATTAAACAATGAATTTTAAATATTTTTATTATTTTTATTGTAAATATTTTTATACTATGTATATATTATTAAAAGTTATTTATTGATATATTTATATTTAAATGAATGAATTATAAATGTATCTTTTTTAATTTCTTACAAAAAAATAAAAATAAATACTTTTATGGAATTTTTTTCTTTATTTAAAAAAAGAAAAAAGGAATCATCAATTTTAACATATATGGTGTCAATAACATTTAAATCTTCCCTAACCATTATTTAATATTTTATTTTCCTTTATAAGATTCCATTTTTTGATCAATGAAAAATCCTCCCTCTATTTATTCGGCTAATTTTACTTTTGAAATTAGATTTTAAATTAATGGGTATATCAATATCCATAAATGTTTTACATGTGGGTTTAAAAGAATATTTTTATGAGTATAATTATGAAAATGATATATTTTTAGGTATTTGATGCATTTTATGGTCCTTAAAAAGTTTCTATGATGACTGGTGAGCCTGATAGAGCTCATGATGATGGGCGATCCCAATATATCTCATAATGATGAGTGATCCCAATATAGCTCATGATGATAGGTGAGCTCGATATAGCTCTCCTATAAATTAAGTAATGATTACGTTCTCTAGTGAATTATATTGGAATTTGATGATAACAGTTATTCCAGTTGTAAGGGTTCTTGTAAGGGATCTATAAATATGATTTCCTGAGACACCTACATGAATTATTTATGATTTCTAATGTTTTTACATAGAAATCATTTAATTATAAATGGTACAACAAGGTTGTTTTGTTTTAAAGGATGGATTGTGGAATTTTATGGGAAAAAGGAAATTTTTTAAGAAATCATTTTTTCATTGGATATCATGTTTTATAGTAAACCCTCATGACTATGATTTTGTATTTAAGATATTTTATAAATTTGTTTGTGGAAAAAATTGGGTATTAAAGTTAATTTCATGTATAATTAAATGATTATTTTACGTATATAGCATATTATATTAAATGAAAACTCCATTTTATGATCTTGTGGTATTAAAATTGATGAATAAGTATTTTTCTTCTTTTTTATTTACCTTATATTATTTGTATCATCCAATATTTTCAAATGACTTTAACATGTTTTAAGGATGAGTAGGAATAAAGGAGTAAAGCTGAAAATGAAAATGATTTATCATGAAATGAAATGTGTTTTATTTTAAAATTACTATATTGTGGGAAAATATATACTATGAGGAAGTGTCAAAGTTATAATGTATAATATTTTTATGTAGTATTTATGACGTAATTATCTAAAACTATATTCCTAAAAAGACAATGGGGAATGAAAGGAAATTAATTATTAATTAAAAATGAAATTATTGATTAAATAATCATTGGGTCATTACAGTCAGTATTAAAGAAACGGTTTGGCTAATTTCATATGTTAGGATAACATAATCAAGTAACCTTAAGAGATTTTAATCTGTGGTTATCATGATATAGTATTAAAATATTTCCATGTTACTTCATATAAACTATGTTTGTTCTAAATGGTTTTCCATAGAATAAATAGGGAAAATGAAGTAGGAACGAACTAACAGGATAATATCCTTCCAAATTAGAAACCAATAATGGTTGGAATTATAAAAGAATAGTTTATTTATATGATGAGTTTGTTGATATATAAAATAAATGTTTTTGATATCCATGTGATATAGAAACCATGTTCACTAAAGAGAAACATGTATATAGTGGATCATTTCACGAAACAATTCCCTACAACATTCTATTGATCAATTGACCATATTTTAGGTAAGAGACTGATTAAATCCCAAGAAATGATATTCTATGTGAGGGACTATTTTGAACATAAAAATGTAACTCTTCAAATTTATTGTTTTTTAGGTAATTCCAAATAGTGGTGGTCAATGGTTAAGAATATCAAAGAAAGATAAGTGATTTATTCATTTTAAGTGGATGAATATAGGAATAGTTTCCTTTAGAAATACTTTTCAAATTACTTTTGACTTATGATGTAAAAAACATTATTGGAATTGAGATAGAATAAGAAAGATTCAATTTCCATGTATGAAGAAGACTTCAAATAATTGGAATAGTATGCACCAAATTTTATCTATTGTAAAATTAATCATTTTTTCTCAAGATTTAAGCCAATATATAAAAGGGAATTAGATTCTCCTGAGTTAAAAAGTTATGAAAAACCTATTTTATATGCCTATAATATAGAAATTATGTTTTTTGATGATCATGTACTCCATAAAAATGATCAAAAGAAAACGTCTAGATGGAAGTAAATAGGGAAGCGTCCATCAAATAAATCATGAGTTGTGAAAATAAATTTTCCATATTTTGATAAGTCTTGTAAAAATAACCCTGGGGAATTTCATATAAAATATGATAAGTGTCTACTATTTAGAATTCTTGACATGTGTCTCTTTAATACAATGAAATTTTTCATAAAAGTATTGAAAGGTTGAAGTTAAGATGATTTAATTATAATGAGATGGGTTATTTTGAGATTAATTGTCCAAATATAGGAATTAATGGAAGAAATCATGAATATAGAAATCAAAAAAGGTGTGTCAAAATAATTTTATAGTACTAAGATTGATTTTTGTCCATTTAATTAAGTAGTGATAAGTAATTTTCTTATTTATTAAAATTATGCTACTACCCTTTTTGACTTTAGATATAAACATTCCCTCAATTCAATGAAATTATAAAAAAACAATTGGATCATCAACTCATGAAAATAATATTTAACGTTATTTGAAAACTACAAGTGAAAATATTACGGGGTCCATGATTTATATGAATCTACCTATTTTTATCAATGAATTGATCTTTACTTCATATCTTGTTAAACTAACCATTGTTGAGTTTGATATTATTTTCGGTAAGAATTGTATTTTATTTCATGATGCTAAGATTTATTGTAGAGCTAATAGAGATACATTTAATGATTTCATACCTTTGGTAATATATCAATAAGCTGATCAAATAATTATAGATGGTAGTGAAATTATCCCAACTCATATTATTGAAAAGGAATAAACTTTTCAAATTAGGGTCATGCTAGTAGTGAATTATTATATAAAAGTATTTCCTGATGATTCAAATGTTTTTATCCAAGATTAGAAGGTTGAGATTACTATTGAATCAGTGCCTTATCTTAAGCCTATTTTAGAATCTCGTTATCAAATCCTTGATATAAGGCCCCGGCCTTAAATCTTACTTAATATTGAAGTAAATGAATAATTCACGTCGAGTATCTTTTCAGGTTTAGAGTTTTAGAGAATTAGAACATAACTATTACATCTCGAAAGATTACAAAGTAGTCACTTTTACTAAGTTTCCATAATAAAAAAAAACTCTTAAAAGAAACATGTCTAGTTCCATGTTTTATATAGCATGACATTACCTTGATTCCATCCTTGACCTTATTCCACATTAAGTCCTGTGAAAAACATTTCAAAAAAACTTGGGGTGAGCATAAAAAGCTCAGTAAGGGATACACAAAGAGTGAAAACTGTTAGTTTTTCAAACATCAAGTAAACCATGTATACTCTATCAAAGTAATACCTTCACCTTCATGAAGTAGTAAAAACTCTTCACTGAATAAAGTATCATTACTTACCTTTTTGTAACCAAAGGATTACCATAAAACCCATATAAATAACACATAACATATATAAAGGTAACTTGGGACATAAACATACTTAAGTGGAATAACCATACGGTCGACTTCCACACATATCACTTAATGGAATAGCCATACGGCCAATTTCCATACATACTTAATGGAATAGCCATACGGCCGACTTCCATACCCAATGCATTGGAGGTTATAACGTAACCACCCGTCCTGGTATTCATGGCACCACCCGTCATATGGTTTATAACGTAACCACCCGCTAAAATGTCCAAGTACCAGTATAAAATCATAAAACATAAAACCAATTTAAAGAATGATAACATTTCCACATTTCAATCACAATATATCATAAATATATTGACATAATAGAATCCTTTTTCAAAACCATTTTCAATACCAAAATACATAAAAGAGTATATGGTATTTATTTTATTCTAAAAACATTACGGCTTGTTAAGAAAGCCAAAGACCAAATAATACTCGCGGCGGCGGAAAAGGTCGTTGTCGCTGCGTACGTTAAAAGAAACATTCTGTTTTGTCGTTTTGTAAAACTCTTCATAGAAAAAGATTCCTTTTGTATAAAAGTAAAAGTCAAAGGGGTTTATACACCGTATAAAATAATGTTGTGTATAAAACGAAGTATGCCTCAATGAAAGGAGATTGAGATGAAGTCCCTTACCTCGGGTCCGACTTGACTCGATCATTCTTTAACGTCCTGAATAATAAACATGAGTTAATTTATACTTTATTAAGAACCTTTTTAAAGGTCATTATTCCTTTTTATATCACTTATTGCCATGTTATAATCATTATGTAACCATTTAAGTTAATAATGTTTGTTTTCTCAATATTTGGTTCTTAAGTCGAAAGTGGACTTCTTACAATTACATGTTGTTCGTGTGGTCAAAGGTTCTTTATATTCCGAATGAAATTCCTGATTTGGATATCATATATATCATATATATCCAGCATATACATGTATTTATAATATTACATAATCATTTATAGGTATGAAATGAAATGCACCGTTCCTGGAGACGGTAAGCCGTACGTACGCATGAACGTTACTTTCATTTCTTTGTCATATTAATGGAATTAAAAATAAATGAGAGGTATGTATATTTTAATTCCAAAATTATATTCATCATTTATATATATAATTTATTATATATATCCATTATATACATGTACTTTTAGTAGTACATTACATTTGGGGATAAGAAATGAAATGCACCGTTCATGGAGACGGTAAGTCGTACGTACGCATGAATGCTACTTTCATTTCTATCTCATACTTTAAGGGAAAGAAATAATAATTATATAGAGGTATGTTATAATTCCAGTATAACATCATATATAATAACTTTAAATCCATCCTTTACACGTCCCACATATGGCATTAACGAATAACATCACTTTGAGGGGGCGGTAGTCCGCACTTCCTTAAATGAAGATATCATGTTTACCCATAATGGAAACCATAAAGGTATTACCAAAATGAAAAATACAGAAGCTTAAAGAAAAAATAATCATATTATATATCATATATAAAAATAGTGACATCATAATGGCCACCTTTGAAGGTGTTAAATGAGTATTGAACAATCATCGTTTCGGGAGGCAGAATTTCTCCATCCACGGAAACCGTATGTTCTTTAACCATTTGATGTAGTTTTGTGAGAGCGTAGCTAGAATAAATCTTATAAAAACATCCTAGTATATTGAAGATACTTTTTTTGTTACAAAAGAAGTAAATAAAAAGAGTTTAGAGGGTTGGAGAAGCAAAATAAAACAAATGAACAAGAGAGAATTAATTACCATTAAAAGTGTAACTCCTTTTGATTTGAGACTAAAGGCTTCCTTTGAAAGGATTATGCCCAAAGGGAATCTTCTAGAATGAGGAGAGGGATGTGGAGAGAGTAAATGGGCAGGGTTTGGCCGAGCCAAAGGCTTGAGGAGTGTGTGAAATGAGGTAGAGGTGGGGGCCTTTTATAAGAGGAGAGGAGGGGCACTTTTGGAAAGTAAAGAAATATTAATTTATTTGAAAATGTGTTTCGGTTTTAAAAGGTCCCACATTGATATAATTCGTGTATAAGGTTATAAGGGTTCGCAATACACTCATCTAATTGGTTTTGGACATGTGTAGTTCATGGATTTTACATTATCTTTCCATTTTATTTAAATCGTCAAATAATGATGTCATCGCTGCATCATTATTATGTCAAAAATAATTTACTTTATTTAATGTCTAAAAATTATAAAAAAGATACTATGATGTAGGAAATCTTTTTATCTTTCCAATGACTATTTATAATCAAAGATCTGATCGTTATAAACCCACGTAAATTTTTTTTTCATAAAACATATTATGTTTCTGTAATTTTTACTTTTACATTAAATAAAAAGTTATTTATGTCATTTCCCAACCAAAGTGAATCCATGGGGTCCCCAAGATGACCCATGGCTTGTCTGGGTCGGACATGACACAACCAATGAGTGTAGGACATGTGTCAAGCTCATCTTATTTTATTAAAGCATTATTTTTACCTTAAATTACACTAATTACCACTAATCGCGATTAAGAACTTAATAAGTTACTATTCACCAAAAAATTATTATATTCTCATTGAACCACATTTTACTTATTAATGAAAACCATGTATGTCGGATTTTCAAAATTAAATACACATTAGTGGTAAACTTTCATTTAACTGAAAAATCAGTTTTTATAAGTACCACTTAGTGATTTCACTATTTATCAAAAATTGAGGTTTTTCAGAAAATTACCAAAAATTCACCCTAAGCTATATTTGATATTAAGAATTCAAAAATGAAGTATATTTTACAAAATTCAAAACATATAAGTCACATTAATTAATTTAATAATTAATTCCCGCTGTTAGAGAAAATAGCGTGTTTTTATGAAACAATAAGTATCAAAAGATTGACACTAGTTTAAGTTCGATTTCAAAGTGAAATTAATTCCAACGACCACTATTGGATTTAATGGTAAAAATATTTTCTAATTTCACTTTAAAACCAATTCAAGAGATAATCTAATCATATAAATAAATTATATTAAAAAGAAGTTTTGAATTAAAATACAACATTTTACACTATTCATTAAAAAATTGAACTTTATCAGAAAGGTACCAAAAATTTACACATGGTAAATTTTGATGTCCCGATTCTAAAGAGGAGTTATTTTTGGTCCAATAGAATTTATAAGATTGATCAAAACTATATTTCCTGACGGTTCTCCGTCAAAAGGTGATAAGTGAACCCTTAGTGAAAATTAGGGTATAAATGCCTAAAATTGAACTCTTTCCGTATTTTAAGCCTTTATCTTTTATTGGGTAAATGTAAAAACATTTAAAAACATATATAATCATATTTTAGTTATTTCTATCCATTCCCACCAGTACAACGGCTACTTGTTAACTATCATTTAAAATAATATTATTTTATTACTTGTGCAATGTAAGATTTCAATAAAACTCATCGTTGCGTACCGAGTACGCTATCGAACATAGAAACCCCTTTTAATTAAAATTAATATTTAATTCGTAAATATTAATAAATATGAAAATTATTTATTCTTTATTTACCTGGGATGTTACATCCTTCCCCCCTTTTGGGAATTGCGTCCTCGCAATTTTATTCATATATCAAAATAAGTGGGGGTATTTATCCCTCATAGCATTTTCAGATTCCCACATTGCCTCTTCAATCACATGGTTTTTCCACAAAACCTTTACCTGATGAATCACCTTATTCCGTAACACCTGCTCCCTGTGGTCAAGAATCTGGACCGGTTGTTCCTCATAAGATAGGTTCTCTTCCAGCTGAACTACCTCTGGACTCAAAACATGAGATGGATCTGGCATATACTTCCTCAACATCAAAACGTGAAAAATATTGTATACCTGAGATAAAATTGGAGGTAAAGCCACTCGGTAAGGAACTGATCCAACTTTCTCCAGAATTTCATATGGTCCAATAAACCTTAGACTCAGCTTTCCTTTCTTACCAAATCTCATCACACTTTTCCAAGGAGAAACCTTGAGAAAAACATGATCACCTACCTCGAAAGATAGATCCTTCCTCCGGTTATCCGCCTAACTCTTCTGCCTGCTCTGAGCTATTCTCATGTTCTTCTGAATCAATTGAACTTTTTCTACCATCTCTTCTACCAATTCTGGTCCCATCAGCTTCCTTTCACCCACTTCATCCCAAAAATGTTGGAGTTCGACACTGCTTCCCATATAATGCCTCAAATGGTTCCATCTGTATACTGGAATGAAAACTGTTATTATAAGAAAACTCAACCAAAGAAAGATGTTGGTCCCAACTTCCCTGATAATCCATTGAACGAGCTTGTAGCATATCCTCCAAGGTCTGAATTGTTCGTTCTAACTGCCCATCTGATTGAGGATGAAAAGCTGTACTAAAATTTAATTCCGTACCCAATGACTTCTGAAGGACTTTCCAAAAGTTAGATGTGAACCTGGGATCACGATCAGATACAATGGAGAGAGGAACTCCATGTAACCTGACTATCTCTTTAAGATACAAACGGGAAAGTTGATCTAGAGAGAAAGTATCTCATATAGAAAGGAAATGAGCAAATTTGGTCAAGCGATCAACAATAACCCAGATTGAATTATTACCTCGAGATGTCCTCTGTAATCCCACAACAAAATCCATGGATATGTTTTCCCATTTCCACTCTGGCACTGGTAAAGGCTGAAGCATCCCTTTCGGTAACTGCCGCCCTGCTTTAACCTGTTGACATGTCAAACACTTCACAGTAAAATCAGCAATGTCTCTTTTCATTCCATCCCACTAGTAATACTCCCGCAGATCTCTGTACATCTTAGTACTGCCAGGATGAACTGAAAACGGGGAACTATGAGCCTCACATAACAACTCATTCTTTAACTGTGAATCACAAGGCACACATAACCTCTTCCCAAACCTCAAAACACAAACACAAACTTATCCAAGAACTCATGGAAAATTTTATTCATAAGGTCCATGAATACAGCAGGTGCATTGGTTAACCCAAAAGGCATAACTACAAATTCATAATGGCCATATCTTGTACGGAACGCAGTCTTCGGAACTTCTGCTTCTTTTAATTTCAACTGATGGTACCCCGACCTCAAGTCAATCTTCGAAAAATACTGAGCTCCCTGGAGCTGATACCACTTCATTCGATGTCCCAACATCTGCTGAAGTTGTTGCAAAGGATTTCACCACCCCTTTCTGCTTGTAGTCTGGCTGCATTCCCCCAGTTGAGTTCTTAGTTGGACACTCATTTGCATAATGACCCATTTCATAACACATAAAACATCTTACCATTGGATTTTCATTTCCTGCTTGATCATCTTCCTTACAGTTAAGAGCAATATGACCAGACTTACCACACCGAAATCACTTACCAGACTTGGATAAACATTCTCCAGGATGCATTTTACCACACTTCTCACAAGATGGATATTTGGTTTTCTTACCTCCTTACTTCTTTGATGAATTCTTCCCCTTTGCCTGCCAACTAGACCTCTTATTCTGTTGTTTGTTATAGAACACCTGATCATCGTCAAACTTCATTTCCACCTTCTCCGCACATCGAACAAGTTTTTGATAACTTTTGAACTCACGAGAAGCTAAATCCCTTCGATACTTTGGCTTTAACCCTGAGTAAAAATGGTTTATTTTACTATCAAGATCTCGTATGAAGTTTGGAGCATACCATGCCAATCGAGTGAACTTTTCTTCATAAGCAGCCACTGAATCATCCTCCTGCCTCAATTCTAGGAACTGTTTTTCCATCCTAAGACGAACCACCTTAGGAAAATATTTCTCAAGAAATATACCTTTGAATTCGTCCCAGTGAAGATCCTGAATATCATCACTATCCCTTATATTTTTCACCATAGACCACCACTGATCAGCTTCAACTTCAAAACGATAAACAACAAGACTAACCTTTTGATGTTATGAACACCCCATGAAATCAAAAATCTTCTCCAGTGCATTAATCCACCCTTCATCTAGCACAGGGTCAGATGATCCTCTAAATGATGGGGGATGTTGCCTCATGAAATGTTCCACCACTGACATGTTCCTCTGCGGTTGATATGGCTGATCTCGTGCATGGATACCACCACCATTTATAGCCTGAGTCAACTGTGCCATCACTGCAACAAACTGTTCAGTTCCGATTCCGACCATCTCAGGTTGCTGATTTGGAAGGTTATCTTCCTCCTGATGTCGTCCCAACATAGCTTCTTTGTTTCCTCTGCAGAAAACCATTCTGAACATAGAAAAATCTTAGGCGAAGCAACATGGTAATCCGTAAATGCTATATCATTTCAATCATATTATAATTTAACACTTTTCTAACTCCTAATGTTGTCTAAACCGACCTCTGATACCAACTATAAGGCCCCGACCTTATATCTTACTTAATATTGAATTAAATGAATAATTCACGTCGAGGATCTTTTCAGGTTTAGAGTTTTAGAGAATTAAAACATAACTATTACATCTCAAATGATTACAAAGTAGTCACTTCTACTAAGTTTCCATAATAAAAAAAACTCTTAAAAGAAACATGTCTAGTTCCATGTTTTATATAGCATGACATTCCCTTGATTCCATAATTGACCTTATTCCACATTAAGTCCTGTGAAAAAAATTTCAAAATAACTTGGGGTGAGGATAAAAAGCTCAGTAAGGGATACACAAAGAGTGAAATCTGTTAGTTTTTCAAACATCAAGTAAACCATGTATTCTCTATCAAAGTAATACTGTCACCTTCATGAAGTAGTAAAAACTCTTCACTGAATAAAGTATCATTACTTACCTTTTTTTAACCAAAGGATTACCATAAAACCCATATAAAGAACACATAACATATATAAAGGTAACTTGGGACATAAACATACTTAAGTGGAATAACCATACGGTCGACTTCCACACATATCACTTAATGGAATAGCCATACGGCCAATTTCCATGCATACTTAATGGAATAGCCATACGGCCGACTTCCATACCCAATGAATTGGAGGTTATAACGTAACCACCCGTCCGTGTATTCACGGAACCACCCGTTATATTGTTTATAACGTAACCACCTGTTAAAATGTCCAATTACCAGTATAAAATCATAAAACATAAAACCAATATAAAGGAATGATAAAATTTCCACATTTCAATCACAATATATCATAAATATATTGACATAATAGAATCCTTTTTCAAAACCATTTTCAATTCCAAAATATACAAAACATTATATGGTATTTATTTTATTCTAAAAACATTAGGGCTTGTTGAGAAAGCAAATGACCAAATAATACTCGCGGCGGCGGAAAAGGTCGTTGTCGCCGCGTACGTTAAAAGAAACATTCCTTTTTGTCGTTTGGTAAAATGCTTCGTAGAAAAAGATTCCTTTTGTATAAAATTCAAATTCAAAGGGGTTTATACACCGTATAAAAGAAAGTTGTGTATAAAACGAAGTATGCCTCAATGAAAGGATATTGAGACGAAGTCCCTTACCTCGGGTCCGACTTGACTCGATCGTTCTTTAACGTCCTGAATTATAAACTTGAGTTAGTTTATACTTGATTAAGAACCTTTTTAAAGTTAATTATTCCATTTTATATCACTTATTTCCATGTTATAAACATTATGTAACCATTTAAGTTAATAATGTTTGTTTTCTCAATATTTGGTTCTTAAGTCGAAAGTGGACTTCTTACAATTACATGTTGTTCGTGTGGTCAAAGGTTCTTTATATCCAGAATAACATTCCTGATTTGTATATCATATATATCATATATATCCAGCATATACATGTATTTATAATATTACATAATCATTTGGTGGTAAGAAATGAAATGCACCGTTCATAGAGACGGTAAGCGGTACGTACGCATGAACACTACTTTCATTTCTTTGTCATATTAATGGAATTAAAACTAAATGAGAGTTATATATATTTTAATTCCAGAATTATATTCATCATTTAGATATATCATTAATTATATATATCCATTATATACATGTACTTTTAGTAGTACATTACATTTGGGGATAAGAAATGAAATGCACTGTTCATGGAGACGGTAAGCTGTACGTACACATGAACGCTACTTTCATTTCTATCTCATACTTTAATGGAAAGAAATAATAATGATATAGAGCAATATTATAATTCCAGTATAACATCATATATAATAACTTTAAATCCATCCTTTACACGTCCCATATATGTCATTAACGAATCACATCACTTTGAGGGGGCGGTAGTCCACACTTCCTTAAATGAAGATATCGTGATTACCCATAATGGAAACCATAAAGGTATGACCAAAATGAAAAATACAGAAGCTTAAAGAAAAAATAAACATATTATATATCATATATAAAAATAGTGACATCATAATGGCCACCTTTGAAGGTGTTAAATGAGTATTGAACAATCATCGTTTCGGGAGGCAGAATTTCGCCATCCACGGAAACCGTATGTTCTTTAACCATTTGATGTAGTTGTGTGAGAGTGTAGCTCGAATAAATCTTATAACAACATCCTAGTATACTAAAGATACTGTTGTTGTTACAAAAGAAGTAAATAAAAAGAGTTTAGAGGGTTGGAGAAGCAAAATAAAACAAATGAACAAAAGAGAATGAATTACCTTTAAAAGTGTAACTCCTTTTGATTTGATCCTAAAGGATTCCTTTGAAAGGATTATTCCCAAAGGGAATCCTCTAGGATGAGGATAGGGATGTGGAGGGAGTAAATGGGCAGGTTTTGGCCGAGACAAAGGCTTGAGGAGTGTGTGAAATGACGTAGAGGTGGGGGCCTTTTATAAGAGGAGAGGAGGGGCACTTTTGGAAAGTAAAGAAATATTACTTTATTTAAAAATGTTTTTCGGTTTTAAAAGGTCCCACATTGCTATAATTCGTGGATAAGGTGATAGGGGTTCGAAATCCACTCATATAATCGGTTTTGGACATGTGTAGCTCATAGATTTTACATTATCTTTCCATTTTATTTAAATCGTCAAATAATGATGTCATCGCTGCATCATTATTATGTCATAAATAATTTACTTTATTTAATGTATAAAAATTATAAAACAAATACTATGATGTAGGAAAGATTTTTAGATTTCCAATGACTATTTATAATCAAAAATTGGATCGTTATAACCCCACGTAAAAATTGTTTTCGTAAAACATATTATGTTTGTGTCATTTTTACTTTTACATTAAATAAAAAGTTATTTATGTCATTTCCCAACCAAAGTGGATCCATGGGGTCCCAAAGTTGACCCATGGCTTTTCTTGGTCGTCCGTGACACAACCAATGAGGTTAGGACATGTGTCAAGCTCATATTATTTTATTAAAGCATTATTTTTACCTTAAACTACACTAATTACCACTAATCGCGATTAAGAACTTAATAAGTTACTATTCACCAAAAAATTATTATAATCTCATTGAACCACATTTTACTTCTTAATGACAACCATGTATGTTGGATTTTAAAAATTCAATACACATTAGTGGTAAACTTTCATTTAACTGAAAAATCAGTTTTTATAAGTACCACTTAGTGATTTCACTATTCATCAAAAATTGATGTTTTTCAGAAAATTACCAAAAATTCACCCTAAGCTATATTTGATATTACGAATTCAAAAATGAAGTCTATTTTACAAAATTAAAAACATATAAGTCACATTAATTAATTTAATAATTAATTCCCATTGTCAGAGCAAATAGCGTGTTTTTATGAAACAATAAGTATCAAAAGATTGACACTAGTTTAAGTCTGATTTCAAAGTGAAATTAATTCCAACGACCACTATTGGATTTAATGGTAAAAATATTTTCTAATTTCACTTTAAAACCAATTCAAAAGATAATCTAATCATATAAATAAATTATATTAAAAAGAGGTTTTGAATTAAAATACAACATTTTACACTATTCATTAAAAAATGAACTTTATCAGAAATGTACCAAAAATTTACACATGGTAAATTTTGATGTCCCGATTCTAAAGAAGAGTTATTTTTGGTCCAATAGAATTTATAAGATTGATCAAAACTATATTTCATGACGGTTCACCGTCAAAAGGTGATAAGTGAACCCTTAGTGAAAATTAGGGATAAATGCCTAAAATTGAACTCTTTCTGTATTTTAAGCCTTTATCTTTTATTGGGTAAATGTAAAAACACTTAAAAACATATATAATCATATTTTAGTTATTTCTATCCATTCCCTCCAGTACAATGGCTACTTGTTAACTAACATTTAAAATAATATTATTTTATTACTTGTGCAACGTAAGATTTCAATGAAACTCATCGTTGCGTACCGAGTACGCTATCGAACGTAGAAACCCCTTTTAATTAAAATTAATATTTAATTCGTAAATATTAATAAATATGAAAATTCTTTATTCTTTATTTACCTGGGATGTTACACATGAAGTATAGCATTTGGAATTTACAAATAAGTTGAGTGTGTTGTGTGATAAAGATATATCTTCACAATGAGAATCTCTTATATCATTTTCTATAAAAATATTGTTTAATGATACTTTTCATTGATTGTATAGCCTTGAATAACATCATTGTTAAGAAGAAGTATCACTTGCCTCATATCGATGATTTGTTTGATCAGATCTTGGGAACACGTTATTTTTTGAATAATTGATCTTGGGTAATGGTACCATTAGTTGATGGTTAAGAAGGAGTATGTTCTGAATACAGTGTTTTAGACTAGAAAAATGAATTATAAATTTATATTTACGCCCTTCGGGTTGTTTAATGCACCAATTGTATTCACAAATTTTATAAATAGTGTTTTTTATTCACTATTTAGATATATTTTTGGTTAGTTTTGTTGATGATATATCAGTATATTATAAATTTCATGAGGATGATAAAAGATACCTCAGGATGTTTTTTAATACCTTAAACCAACAAAAGATATATGAAATGATTATTAAGTGTTCATGTTGGTTGAAAATGATTTATTTTCCTAGAAACAATGTTTCTAAATATGGTGTAACTATTAACCTTTATAAAAGTAGAGTTATTATAGAATATAAATGATCTAAAAATGTCATAGATGTTTTTATTATTATTGGATTAATGGGTTACTATTGATGTTTTATTGGAAAAAAATTTCTATTATCCAGATCACTGACTAAGTTAAATAAAAAAGAGTTTAATTTATCTGGAAAAAAGAGTGTGTCTATTTTCTCTAGGAACTAAAAAGAACAATAGTGAATGATCTAATTTGGGCCATTCACTCTAGATATCATGATTTTTTTATATTAAGTGATGCTTCATTTAAGTAACTTGGTTGCATTCTTATGTATAATGATTAGGTGATCGTACAATCATCTCTGATAGAAATAACTATTCAGGCTCAGAAGGAGGATCTTGTTTAATTATAAAATGTATAATCTATTAATAATGGTAAGTTTGAGGTTTTTAATATTAATGAAGAATGTGTTATCAGATTTGGCATGAGGTTATGTGTCCCTAGTGATTCCTATTTGAAGAGAGAATTATTGTGTGAATCTCATAGTTCCCAATTTTTTATTCACCCTAGAAGCACTATGTTGTACAGATACCCTACAGAGTATTAATTGTTGGATAGAATTAAAATAGATATTACTAACTATAAAATTAAATTTTTGAATTATTTATAGGTTATAGGAAAACAATAATTACCAAAGGGGATTATTCATCATTTTCCAGTGTTGGAGTGGAAATAGGAAAATACATATAGGATTTCAAAGGGTGGTTTCCAAATAAATCTCAATGTAATAACTTGAGTTGGGTTATTGTTTATTTATTTACTAAATATATGAATTTCATTATGATATTAGATATTATGCATTTATATCATCTTTATCAACTATATCTCAAGGAGGTAATGTGGTCGAATAGATTTCCTCTATCTACTATATTTGACCACAATCCCAAATTTAATTCCAATTTTAGGAAAATTATTTAGAATTCAATGGGAATTAAAAAAATTAGTACAAATTTTCAACCTTAATCTGATAAATAGTCTGAGAGAATGATTCCCAATTTAAAATACATACTTCATGTTTTCTCAATTTATTACCAAGAATGTTTGTATCAATATATATCATTACTTGAATATTCTTATAATAAAAATTTTCATTCATGTATAGATATGGCACATTGTAAGGCTTTATATAGAAATCAATGGTAGATTGTATCTTGTTGGGATGAAGTTGGAGAATGAGTGGTAATGGGTTTATAATTGGTGGATGAGATGGCTGAGGAGGAGAAGATAATTCAGAAATATATGTGGATGTCCCATATAATGTAGAAAGGATAGGTGGAAAACTATACGAAACAATATTCTTTCAAGGTGGGTGATCATGTATTTATTTAAGTATATCCATGGAAATGTTTTTTTTGTGAAAGTGATAGTTATGTTTTCAATAAATTGGATAGTATAAAATCATAAAGAAATTGGGATTAGTTTCTTATTGAGTTTCCCGGCCTCTGGGTTTATCTCGATTACATGAAATATTTCATGTTTCATTTTTAAGAAAAAATGTTCTAGATGAATCTCATGATTTGATCCCAAAATTTGTTTAGTTGGAAAAGAATATTTCCTATGAGGAACATGATATATATATTCTTCACCATAGAAATAAGGTGTTGAAAAATAAGTTAATTAATCAACTTAAGGTTTGGTGAAAAAATAATTATATTGTTGAAGAAAAAACATTTTAATCTGAAAATCATATTGGGAAAAAATAACCCCACTTGTTTGAGTAATGAATAAATTTTTAAAGATGCAATTTTGAAAAGGGGAAAAAATTTAACAACTAAGGTAATGTTAAAAATAAATACTTTTCATGTGTTCTTAATATTTATTGAGTTTATTTTTGTAGATTTATATTCATTATAAACAAATTGAGTTTTCACGTATTATATAGGTTAATTTAAAAGATAAACATCCAAACTAAGGAATTTTAATTTGACCAAATGAAAGTCATTTTCGAATTCAACATGTCAAAATTACCTTAGGATGAATTTTTCATAATTTTTTGAAAAGTTTGGTTTTTTAATTAATAGTAAAAATTCTTATTTTTATTAAAAATTATATTTCATTTTCAATTGCTAATAAATAGAAATTTTATTTTATATAATTTTATAATTTTGATGAGTTCTATTTTGTTAAAAAAATATGGTTATGTTCTTTGGAATGATTTTTATATATGAATTTGGAGTAAATATATTTTAATATTAAAAAAGTGATTTTTATTAAAACTGTTTTTAATCTCATTTTTCTATTTAATTTTAAATAAAATTATTTCACTTATAGAAATTGAATCTTGAAAATTTTTATTCCGTATTTGGAATTAAGATTTAAAAATTTGGTAAAAATTTTCCTTTTATTTTTGTTCATTATAAATAGAGACCGTATTAAATTGATGTTACTATAGTAAAGGTAAATGTATTAATTAGGGTTAAAAATATGTGATAAGGCTTTAAATTCAATAAAAAAATAAGTTTTTTAATTTGATGTGTATATTTCATCCATAATAATCCAAAATTAAAAATTATGACCTTTTACATTTATATTTTATTTTGACCATTATAATAGTTTAGGTAATGAAAAATACAAAATGTCATTCTCTTGATATTAAATTTATATTATATAATAATATATGGATAAAAATAAGAGGTAAATGGATAATAAATAATATTTTAAGACTAATGAAATTATTTTTATTATTTTTATTTACTATTAATTTTTATAGATGATAAAATTACATTAAATTATTACGCAACACTAACTCAGTGGTTGTGAAAAAAGTTGAAAAATCAAGTAAATGATTTTAATAAAGATAAAAATAAAATATTTTGGGGGAATTTCAATGTATTGTGATTTTTATACATGCATATAGTATATTATAGATATTTAAAAGTTTTATATTCAAATTATTTTTCTATCATGTTGGTTTAAATGTCGAATTAAATGAATAATTCTAAAATTTCATTAAGGATATTTTATAATAAACAATATATTACTAAATAATTTTAAATTTTAAAAAATGTTATCTTTGAAAAATTAAATTTTATATGGTTTAAAATATAAAACATAGTCCATTTATGGGTTAATTATAAATTTAAAGTATTTTTCTTGACCCCTTAAGACAAAAAAAAATATTATTATCACTTTAATTGTTCGAAGGGTTAACGGAAGGATAAAACAAAGAGATAAGGGTAAAATCATAATTTTAACTCACAAATGTTTTTGGATGATATTATTTATATCGACACTCTTTCTATATCCAACTTCTATCAATTTTTAACCACTTTAATATGAAAATTAATTTATATTAATTTATTACTTCATGGAATTCCAAGAATGCCCCTCCCCTCAGGTATAAAAGGGCACCTCCTATCATCTCTTCCTCACACAATTTTTTCACAATAAATTATAAAATACAAGAAAACATACCTTCCGAAAATATCTCCAAACATTATATAGGTCTTAATTTTAGAGTTATACCAACCGTATAATACTTAATGTGTACAGAAAAATATGTTTCCTGAAAAAGAGGTATTGTTTTAACCGAATGTTTTAGTTTTATTCATCTTATAACTCATTCAAATATTCTTAAAACATGATTAAATAATAATAAAAATAACATTACATATAAATATATGCTTTTATTCTAATTTAACAACAGATATCCATCTCCACTTCCATCAAATGGAAAACAAAACAATCACTCATTTGTATGGAAGACTACTTCCTCATGAACCGATTTAAATTTTCTTTCATCTATGCCTCTCACGAATGGCTATAAAAATGTATTTAATGTATATATATGATATTTATTACATAGTTATAAATATTGAAATATAATATATCATCTATTTTCTTACCTTTCCATCCATTGAAAAATGATAACATTTATCATGTGTACATGTAGATTACCACCTCCACGAAGATTTGTGAATCGTTTTTCATGACCACATCACAAGGATACTATATATAAGTGTATATAAATAAATAATATTTTATTTATTATATAAAAATAATCATTCAAATATAACATAATACTTACATTTTTTCCATCATGTTCTTTGAAAAATGAAAATGCTGCTCATGCATGCATACGGCCATCCATTCCAATGATTGTAACATAGTTCATTTTTCATAACCAAATTTCATTTTCTATTTTAAAATTATAATTGATGCCTAAAAATTATAATTATTCCATGATTATTATTTTGACTATGAGGTGATAATTACCACATTGATCATATTTAACCTATTGATTTTATTTTGGACATATGATATGAATATCACCAAAATATATGACATGAAAATAACTGATTATGTTATTAAATATTACATGGTAATAAACAAAATAAAAGTAATAATACCCTTAAAATGTTATTATATAATTAATTAAGTATCATTAGTGTATTTTTATGGTAGATAAAGAACATATTTGAGGAGTCTTCCTCAAGGTAACATGCACTTTAAAAACCTCATTGTAAATGTTTTAAATATTTATTTTCAAAATCATATTCATTTATGTAAATATTCTTAAAAATAATTTAGTGATATATTTTAATTGACACAAATGAACTATAAAAGACAATTTTTTATTTATTACAAATTTTTTCAAACAAAATCTTTTTATGAAACGTTTTTTACATTCTTTACAAAAGAAAACAAGAATGTTGTATTTTAATGTATTTGGCATCAATGGATTTTCACACAACCATGACCATTATTTTATGTTTTGAACTCCATTATTATCTTACATATTTACTTAAAATTAAAAACCTAATTCCATTTTTTCTTGTAATTTTAGTTTTGTAAATTGTGTTAGGGAAATGGATAAGTCAAAATCCCAAAATTTTTATTTATTAGATTAAAAGTTGATGTTGATTTTTTTTACTATAATTTTCCACATCTTTTATCATTTTTCAATTTAGTTTAAATGTTAAAAATATTTATTTTAATTAATAATCACTAATTGTAGTCAATTTTGTACATTTATTTTAAAATTAATTTTTTATGAAAATATGTATTTTGATGATTATTTTTTTCACTTTAAGTAATTTTAAAATTAATTCACTCATTTTTCTTCAACATTTTGTTATTCTTTTTTTTATTTAAATTTTAATTTTTTATCCTTTTTATTATTTCCTTATTTCATTTCTTTAGTTTTTCAAAATAATTTTTTATGAATTCTTCATTTTAATTAATTCATCTATAAATAAATTTTAACTTCTTTCTTTTATTTTATAAATAATTAAATTATTTTTATTAATTTAATTCAATTCATTAATTATTTTGATACATAGTATTAATTTAATTTCATTATTTCATTAATTATTTTAATTAATTAATTAATCAATGAATTAATTGATGCATCTCACTTTAAATATGTTATTGCTTAATTTATATGAATAAAATGAAATATGCAGTTAATTCATTGTTGAATATTAACATTATTTTGATAAAAAAATTGTCTGAATTATAATTTTTATTTTCGTTATTTAGTAATTTTATTTATTTTATTATAAGTTGAATTAATTTATTGATTTATTTCGGTATCTTTTGTTTTGTTGATTGTTTATTTTTCATGTGCACGAGACACACCGAACATTCTAGAACTATCTTATTAAGTCACTACCACCGCCACCACTCTATTTTCATTTTTCCATTCCTGTGCTCCGCACTTTCGAGTCACCGTTCCACACCAACGGTGACTCCACTATCACCGTTGATCCATCCCACTTCCATCGTCAGGTTCTCCCTTAACCTCCTCCATTCCCATCACACCGCGCTTCGCATCTTCCCCAATACCTTCAAACAATGGATCATCCAGTAAGGCGCTCAGATGATGACAACTGGTATTTTTTCCACATGTCACTATCAGGTAAGGTAATGGAGTGAAGGGTATATCGGTCTTGGTGAAAAATCACTACGGAAAATTCTCTCCCTCTCTCCCATCAACGGGATCTACTCTATCAATCTTTTAACATTATATTATATTTTATAGAAGTAATAAAATTTGTGATATATTTTAAATCTGAATACAAATTTAAATTTAATGAAATTTGTCTTATATAAAAAATTATCGCAGATTACTAAAAATTGACCATATAATATGTGTTAAATTTTTTGATTATTTGAGTAAAATGAATATATTTTTTTAATATTTTTAAGTGCGTACATTTTTTTAAAAATTTTAAATATTAATGTGTTAATTTTATTTTAAAACTGATTATATTTGTAATTGAAATATATTTTTTTGTTTAAAAAAATTGTGTTGTATCTTTTAAAAAAGAATTTGAAATAAATATGTGATAAAAATAGACTTTTTAAGCATTTAGGAAAAAATTAATAGATTTTCTTTGATTTCATTAAAGTCATAAATGTTTTTAATGTATGAGATAAGATTTAGTTTATTTTATTGTAAATATAATTATTATTGTAAATGAAAGAAAATATTTGGGTAAAAAATGGTTTATTCCATTTAAATAACATAAAATAATTTATCTTTAAAAAAATGTATTTTTAAAAAACTACACATTAATGTTTCTTGTGGAATCATTACAATTTTTATAAAGACTTTAGTAGAGTTCTGGGTTTGAATTTTTCAGTGAATGTTTTCATTGAAGATCAGTGTAAGTTTCTAATTCACATTGGAATCTTCCAGAGGAACTTTCAATGGAATTTTCAGCTTAAGTTCCATAGAAACATCATCTTAATAAATTTATAATTTATATTAGTATAGATGTTGAATAAAATATATTACATATATTATATATAATTTCATTTAATAAAAACATGTTTATTAAAATTTAATTTTTTTAATGTATTATATAGTTTTATAATTATATACTTTTTTTGTATTGTTGAACATCCATGGAATGTTCATTCGGAAATTCCACTGGAACCTTCGCTAGAACCTCCCCTGGAACCTCTTATAGAACATCTACTAGAACCTCTACTGAAATTTCCACTGGAACCTCCAATGAAACCACCATTTGAACCTACACTGGAACTATTACTAGAACTTGCACTAGAAGGTGTAACCACCACTGGAACATCCAATGGAACCTCCACTGGAATATCCACTAAAACCTTTATGAGAACATCCACTAGAACCTCCACTGAAATGTCCACTAGAACCTCAGCTGAAATTTGCACTGGAACCTCCACTGAAATGTCCACTGGAACTTCCTCTTAATAGATTTATAATTTTTATTAGTATAGATGTTCAATAAAATATATTACATATATTATATATAATTTCATTTAATATAAATATGTTTATTAAAATTTAATTTTTATTAATATGTTCTATAATTTTACAAATATATAATATTTTTGTATTGTGGAACATATATTGAAACTTCAATTGGAACATCCACTAGAACCTACACTGGAACCTCCATTGGAACGTCCACTAGAACCTCCATTGGAACCTCCACTGAAACCTCCACTTTAACATCCACTAGAACCTCCACTAGAATATCCACTAAAAGTTCCACTAGAACCTCGAACCTTCACTGGAACCTCTATTGGAACCTCCACTGGAACCTCAAGTAAAACCTCCACTGGAACCTCCACTGGAACTGAAAACTCAACTAGAACTTCCACTGGAACCTCCACTGGAACCTTCACTAAAACTTCCTCTTAATAGATTTATAATAGTTATTAGTATATATGTTGAATAAAATATATTACTTATATTATATATTAATAAATTTTATATAAATATGTTTATAAAATTTTTATTTTTATTAATATATTCTATAGTTTTATAAATATATACTTTTGTTGAATTGTGGATCATCCATTGAAACTTCAATTGGAAATTAAACCGGAACCTCCATTGGAACTTCCATTGAAACCTCCACTAGAACATTAACTAGAAGTTCTACTAGAACCTGAAAACTCCTCCAGAACCTCCACGAGAACCTCCACTGGAACTTTCACTAGAACATCCACTAGAACCTCCACTAAACCCTCCACTGTAACATCATCTTAATAGATTTATAATTGATATTAGTATAGATGTTGAATAAAATATATTACCAATATTATATATAATTGCATTTAATATAAATATATTTATTAAAATTTAATTTTTTTGATATATTATAATGTTTTATAAATATATACTTTTGTTGTATTCTGGAACATCCATTTGAACTTCAATTAGAAATTCCACTAGATCCTCCACTAGAACATCCACTGAAACCTCCATTGATACTTCCACTAGAACCTCCACTGGAACATCCACTGGAACCTCCACTATTATGTCTACTGGAACATCCCCTGGAGTTCCACTGGAACCTGGAACCTCTACTGGAACCTTCATTAGAACCTATTCTGGAACCTCCACTGGAACCTCCACTAGAACCGCCACTAGAACAAGAAAATCCAATAGAACCGTCACTAAAACATCCACTAGAACCTCAACTAAAACATCCTAAATATGTACATTTTATTTACATTTTTATTCATGTATTATATATATTTTTAAATATAAAATTATATTATTTTTAAAAAATATATGTAAAAAATTTAATACATATTATATGTAACTTCATTTAATATAAATACATTCATTAATATTTAATTTACATTTATGTATTTTATTTTTTATTATTTTTTTGTTTTTTATAATTAAAATTATTCATTGACATTTTTTCCTTAAAAAATGTGTTTTTTCATGAAATTTGTATTTTTTATTTTTAGTTCCATTATAAAATATATTCATTTTATACTTTTAGAAAATTACAGCAATAAATGGTTATACATTTATAAAATAATGATTTTTCATTATTTTAGAAAAAACATTATTTCCAAAAACCATTTTTATTTAAATTTTAAATATAATAATGTTTTGTTACATTTTTCTAAGAAAATATTTTTAATTTCTTTAATAATTTTTTTTTAAAAAAATCAAATATTAATAGTTGATTACAATATTATTAAAGAAAAAATTTGATATATTTATAAAAATAACAATTTATAAGAAATGTATATTTTTCATTGTTATAATTTTTTTATAAATTGATATGTTTTAAATAGTATTTAATATCAACATTTTTATATCTAATTTTTTGTATTGATATGTTTATGTTTTTTATCAACACTTTTTATATTTTTTTATATCAACATTTTTTGTATGTTATTTTTTTTGTAATTTATAGAGTTCTTATATAATTTTAAATGAAATTTTATTATTTAGTGTTTTTTATTGATATGTTTTTTTTATGTTTTTGATAATTTTTTAATGGTTTAATTTGTTTTTATGATGTATTACAGCTGTATGTTGGTAATACCAATAGAGGGTAAAAATTGATTTTTGTAAAAATCTGTCAACTTCATTTTTTTATTGCATTTCAATTGAACGGAATTTTTTTAAACCCATGACATCATCTCGGATAAATGGGATATTCCACTTATTCAGGGTGTTGGATACGATGGTGGTCATATCCCCCAACCATTCCTCTACTAACAGAGGTTCATATTCACACCACCAGACCTGGTGGTGTCTCTCTCTCTTCCCCCACTCCTTCTGCCAACCCTCCTTCCGCTCCATACTCACACCGCCATTAGCTGGCGGTGCCAACCTCGACACCGCCTCACCCTTAAATTGGTGACACGCATCCACTTCCACCATATCCCCAACCGATAAAACCAATTCAGCAGCAACAAAACACAATGGCAACAGAGAAGTTTAACATATCAACAAAATTAGAAGCAACAGTCAAAATGAAAGAAAAATTCTAGCATAATATGATCTGAATAATACGCAAATTGATGAATCAAAAACAAAGAATAAAAATTATTCAGATCTAGAAACTGAAACCCCTAAATTTTGAACATGTTCTTCCTCTCCACTGAAGTCGAGTCCAAATTCCCTCACTCACCACTCTAAAAATTGAAGCTACCCAGTCACCGGATCTGGTTCTAAAACCACCTAGAGCCACATCATCCATTCATCATGAAACCGACCTGCCCAACATGAACCCACAACCAACAAACACACCGCCTCCTCTACCGATCTTTCCATCATCTGTCATCACTGGCCTCGCTGCACCTCCCCTGTCGCATCGCCTCCAAGCCTCATCGCTGCACCCCTCTCCTCCACCACGACGTCGTTGAGCTGACCCCCTTGCCCCCCTTCTCTCTGTGCAACCCCCTACTACTCTTCTTCTCTTTCTGTTTATTTATTCAAATTATATATAATATAATATATATAATATATATAATATATAAAATAAAATATATAATATTAATATAATAATATTAAGAATATAATTAAAATAATTTTAATAAATATTACAGTAAAAGTAATTTTAAAATTAATTAAATAGATGATAATTGATTTCTATTTTTATAATTGTATTTTTAATTTTTTTTATGTAGTTAAATTTATTATTATCCCATAAATTTAATTGTAATTATATAATTATATAAATATTCTTCAAAATAGTTTTTATAAAATTAATAAATTAATAATTTTTATTGTTATTTTTAAATTATTTATGCTTGTTTGTTTTTCTATTTTAGGGTAGATCATGCATGATGGCAGGGACTTAGATTCTGTTAGAGAATATATGATGCAGTCACTGTCATGGGGGAAGTTTCATTGTGAATGTGTCATATGGAGGCTATATAAGTGATCTGAGAACTGTGACACATAATGATGAGAGGCATATAAGGATTCCAGAAGAATGGGATCACATAAGAGGAGATCTTTTTTTTTAGTTTTTCACTAAACACATTTGAGAACAATCAGTGAGGCAGTAGGAGGATACAATCCACTTTGAGAGTTCTATATTTTTTTCACCCACAATATATTCCAAGACCCCTTCCAATGAGGAGGAGATCAAGGCAACGCTCATGAACTACATCCAGATTCCTAGGGTGGGACATCTGGAGACCATCATCTCATCGACAATCATTAGAAGTAGAGCACAATAGATCACACTAGGGGAGACTTCTTGAGATCAAGCAGGAAGATAAATCATTTTTTTGTGCTCTGTTTTTTTACATT
Organism: Viscum album; assembly: GCA_963277665.1. NCBI lineage: Eukaryota > Viridiplantae > Streptophyta > Magnoliopsida > Santalales > Viscaceae > Viscum > Viscum album. The sequence goes on along the minus strand of OY728163.1, from coordinate 71,772,882 downwards.
TTCTTTGATATAAACATAACATTGATAAACTCTTTTAATTAGTTTAATTAATTGATTATGGTCGACTAATCTCTTTTAGGGGAAAATTAAATGAGTCGGTTAAACTTGGTTTTCTCTTGTTCATGCATGATTCTTCTACTAGATCGCCTCTCTCATTTTATAGACAGTAATAATTTTTCAAAAAATATAGAATTTTTGAAAAGTAATCTTGATTGAATCTAAATGTGAACTATCTTTAATATGAGGATTCTAATTAAAAGTGAATCCTGATCAAAATAGAGAGGCAAAACTGAGTTCAACTGATATTTTGAACTCAGTGCTTTGTTGATTGGATCTTAGTTGCTAATAAAATGACATTTGAAATTGATAAACCATAGAAGTCACTTAGTCACAAGCTGACTAGAAAAAAAATCCGGCATGCAACATTAAATAAGATCCAGATATTTAAACTCTAGTGTGTGAATAAGGGAAAGCATAATTAAAGCTGGATAGTTGATTTCCCCTGCTCATCCATTGACTATTTTCACTCTTTAACTTCTTGCTAACTGTCTAACATGCCTTCATGCACTCACAATCACTCTCACTCTCACACACGAACCATCATTAACTTGATATTTTCACCACAATCATCAACTGTTAGTTTTTTTGTGTGTTTTTATTTTGTTTTGGTGATTAAACACAAATTTAGTCCCTCCATGTTATTCAACCCTATCTTAACATTATAAAAGGTAGTAAGTAGGTTGTTATAAACTCAAATTTCAGTATGCTCAAGAACGTTCCATGTCAAATTTTTGGGTTTTTTACGGAGAGGGTTCATGAGATATTTTAATAAAACAAAAAAATATCATAAAAAATACCAAAAATTGAAATATATATATATAACACCAAAATATTCAAAAAAAAAAACAATTAAAAATATAAATTCCAAAAAATAGAGAAAAATTTAGAAATACAAAAAAAACCAAAAAAATGGTAAAACATTCCCCAAGAAAATTCAAAATAAGAAATACGAACCACCTACTGTATGCAAACTATGTCTAATTTTGACACCCTAGACCATATTTTTCCTGTAATTGAAAACTTCCTAAAAGACATGAAAAATAACAAAAAGGAATTGAAAATGGAAGTCAACAGAGAGGTTGAGAATGAGAACCAATACATGAGCAATGCACTGCCTGAAAATTTCAATCAACCTGGTAATGAAATAGCTGAGAGACATATTTTGAGAGAAAATTTTCCACCCACTGTATCTCGTAATCCTTCTTTCATAAATCTCTCTCCAAGATCTAAAAATTATGAAATCAAATATTCTATGCTCAGTCAGCTACCAACCTTCAATATAATTCCTACTGAAGGCTCCCAGAACATCATTAGTTATTTCTATTGTAGTGTCCAATATATACCATTGAGAGGTCTATGGGAGAATGAACTTAAGTTGAGAGTGTTTCCCTTCATCCTCAAGGAAAATTCTAGATTCTAGTTCCAATAGTTAAAGGAAGAGATCTTTATCACCCAAGATCATGTCTATAATGCCTTTACTATTAAATTATATCCTAGGAGGTTGAAATCTATGATTAGGTGTAATATCTTTGGGTTCTTATAAGATGAGGGAAAGTTGTTTCCTGATGCTTGGGATAGGATTAAGGGTTTACATAGATAATTTCCAAACCACCAGTGCACCACTAGTTCCGCATGGACACATTCTATAACAACCCCACCCCTTACCACCAAACCTTGGTGGATCTATTTGCTGAAAGGGACTTTAGGGATAGGAAGGCTGAGAAGCTCAAATAGATCTTCAATAATTTGGCACAAAACTCCGTGAAAATTTGTAATATAATTATAACCATTGTTAAGAAGGACCCCCCCCCCCAAACTAAAGCCCAAGATGCTGTGTTTTCAATGAGAACAATCACAACACCATTATGGGAGAAATTTCTACCATTGTGTCATGTATGGGAACTCATAGACTTGTTGTCCAAACATTGATATACCCACTCAAGCTCCTAAGACTGAAATTTTTACTATATATGCTCCATGGATGAAGTCCATGGATGACCCTTTTTCAAATACGTATAATGAGATGTATAAGAACCACTCAAGCATATCTTTGTGGGAGAAATGAGTCCTTCGACCTGCTGCCCCTCCTGGATTCCAATAGACTCTTAGGCAGTAGTTCCAACCCCATCCCTAACCAATTTTTTAGTCATCCAATTGAAAATAAAAGGTCAAAGAAATTTTTCAACAGTTGATATGGAAATTTGATTAACAAAATACTAAAAATTATTTTGATAAAGTTAAAATGGACTAAAGAATGAAAAATTTGGAAATTCAAATGGGGAAGTTGGCTAGGTATATGGGTAGTATAGACAAAGGTAGGCTTTCCAATACCACTGAAGGAAATATTAGGGAACATTTCATGATTTTGACCACTAAAATATGTCTCAAAACCCATAAAAAACCTAAAAAAGTGTCCCAAACTATTGAAAATCATAACCTGGATGAATATGGAAATTTAAATCTTGAAAAAAACTGAATATAGAAACCTAGACCTCAGTACTGCAACTCTAATTATTATTGTTTCAACTGAAAAATCAAATGAAAATATATTAGAAAAATTAATATAATAAAGGTAATGAAAATAATGAATAGGAAGTTGTTGGGATTCCCCCAATTGTGAGAAACCTTTCCCCAATAATTCCTTCCCCAAAAAGAATAAAAAAACCACCACATGATTCCAAACTGCTTAAATTTATCAAATTTGTTATAAATATGAACATTGAATTTCCATTCCTTGAATCCATGATTCAAATCCAATCATACTTAAAATCATTAAATAAAATTTTTTTAAACAAAAAGACCTTATAAAATATTTCCACCTATATCCTGATAGAGGAGTGTAGTGTAGTGTTGCAAAATAGGATACTTCTCAAGATTCAGGACCACAAAATCTTTTCCATCCTCGAAACCTTTGGGGATAGAGGTAGTAAGTTTAAGTTTCTATGTGATTTGGGTTCTAGAATCAATGTGATACCTCTATCCCTTTTTCAACATTTGAGACTAGGATTTCCCCAACCCACCATTTTTTTGTTATAGCTTGCTGATAGATACATCACTCACCTAGTGGGTAGGGTTTATTAATTTCTTGTGGGAGTAGTAAAACTCATTTTTCTTGCTGGAATATGATCCTTGATATATAGTGTGACCAGAAGGTACCTATCATCCATGGTAGGTCCTTCCTTTCCAGAGGGGGAGCTATGATAGATATCTCTACGGGAAAGTTAACTTTCACCTTGGTTGAGAAAAATAAGAATATAATGTTTTCAAGAATATTAAATAACCCACTGTTTCTCACGGAATCCGGGGATGACCTCCTGGACGGGAGATTCAAATGTTCCGATCGGTTTCTAACGGGTTTGTTCGTAGAACCGGAAACATCCAATGATTCCACATCTGTTTGGACCTACTTTCCAAAGGCAGGCGCTCATTAGCTTGTGGACTAATGAGACTTAGGAATTTGCGTTGGTCGAGAGGATGGGAGGTCCGAGTCATCACACCTTTTTGAGGGGAATTATTGTCTACTCCGGGACTCTCTTTATAGATTTAAGTTATGTTCGTGAATCCTTATTATATTACCAAGTATAAAATGAGCTTTCCCTTAGTTTTAACAATCAATGATTAAATATGCAAGAAATTTAGAGAATCTTTTATATGTATTCTAGGTTCTTCATCAATATAGAATCATCTATATCTATTTAGAGATTCTTGGTCAATGGTATCCTTCAAAATATTTATATAAAAGTCTCTTGGTCATTATTATGACCAGGCTGGTTTTAAAGCCACTCAGTGGGGCACTTGAAGTTTATCGTCATTCAGAAGGACAAAGATTATTTCAAAGTTGGGATCGAACCCATAAATGGGCTACCTACGTATCCTTTGTTTTGGAAAAGGAATCAGAACCCACGTAGTTCGAGAAATGGAGTATGATGTTTATGATTGATGTCTCAAAGATGAATGTCATACTTACTTTTACACTCTAAGCTCACGTGAGTCATGCTCGGTGTGAGAAACAAGAGGTATTGGTAAAATTTAGACAATTGTGCCATGAAAGATGCAATCATAAGAATTTGTTTGGGGATTATGTATGGATGACTGCCCAGATAGATGAAGGTTTAGGATTTAATTTTAGGGAGAAAATCCATGAACATGTCCATAAAGTTATATGTGCTTCATGGAGATTTGAATACTCTAATCTTGGGGCTTACTCTTAAGGAGGATGCCCAAGTTAGGAGGGGACTTATGATTGGGTTTTACTCCTGAAAAGGAAAACCAAATCAAAGGTAAATTATGACTGGTTAAGAGAAATATAAGGGGACTTGGGGATTATTCTTGAAAAGGAGACCCAAGGTTAAGGGACATGGGGCTTACTCCTGAAAAGGAAGCCCAAGATCATGACTGAGTCTTATTCCTGAAAAAGGAGACCCAGGTTAGGGATTAAGGTTTGGGGCTTATTCCTGAGGAGGATGCCCATATTTGAGGTTGGGAACTTTAACAATTTGGGGCTTACTCCTGAGGAAGATGCCAAGATTAAAGGTTTTATCACTGGGGATTATTCCTGAAAAGGAGACCCAGGTTAGGATTCTCTCATCTTAAAGGATGAGGTTGAATGAATGAACTCTCCGTATTTTAGTGACATAAGGATATTTAAATCACTAGACTTTGAGAGAGATTCCACAGAATTCCTTTCAGATAAGAAAGTCAAATCAAGAAATCATGCCATAAATGGCTTTGAAGAGTGTCTTGAAGACTGAATCTTGAAAAGGAAAGGTGAAATGGCTTAAGAGGGGTAAAAATGGGCAAGATGGGCACCCAAAAAGATAGGGGCGCGCAAGTATTTCAAGGCGCGGAAGTCTTCTGTGGGCGCGCAAGTATTGGTCGCGTAGGTATACATGCGCGACACATAGTGTACTTGCGCGATTTTCAACCAGCATTGAAATACTTGAGCGACTCTTTTTTAAACCCTTTAGAATGTTCTCGAGGTTCTTCCAAAAAAGGGACGCGCAAGTTATATTGAAGGAAATAAGTCGGTGTGCAAGTGTTTGATCAGTTTCAACACTTAGGCCTTCCTTCTTCTCTTTAGATCTTCCGTTATAGGTAAGAAATTACCTTAGAAGTGTTCCGGAAGCTTTGAGAAGAGACTTGGGCGTCGGGAGCTTCAATCCGAGTTTCTGAAAAAAGATCCTCTCGAATGGGGGCCCACCGGGTCTATTTATAGGCAAAAGAAGACCCCGGGCGGTTACCGGGCGGTTACCAATTAGGTCGCGCAAGTCACCTGCGCGACCAAGGTAGCCGCGCAAGTACACTTGCGCGCCAGTTAGATAACTTGCGCGGTGAGGTTTCTGTTGATCCTTTCTTCCTTCCTTTGTTGATTTTTGATGTTTTCTTCAAAGGCTGAATCACTTTGAGCTCAGATATTCCCTTTTCCGATCTTTAGATTCTGTGACGAAAGGAGGATCAACAAAAGTCCCCCCTCAGAGTTGGATCCAGAGAGAAATGAGGATTTTCCTCTGAGGAAATCGAATCCCTCCAAAGGAAAAGGTAGGCGCGCAAGTCTGTAGTGCACAGAGGGCGGCGTGCAAGTTTGCGCCGCACAGGCCTTAAGCGCTCTGGGTGCGGCGCGCAGGTAGGCTTCCTAGCCTATAAATACACGGCCTCACCTCCGTACAAGTGTCCGGATTTCTGGACTTCATCCCTTCCCGAGCTCTCGTCGCGCATGTCACCTAAGCCGCACAAGTCTCTTTTCCACTATTCCCTCGCTGTCGCGCTCCTGTAAAGGTATTCGTACTTGCGCGGTTTATACTTGCGCGTCAAAAACTAGCGCGGCACACGAAATACTTGCGCGTCCTTGTTTAGACTTGCGCGACTTAATGCCTTGGCCATTTTTTCCGAATTCTTTCAAAAATTTAAAAAAAACCCATTTAAGAGTTAAATTTGTTCAACTTTTGTGCAGATTCAATGGCTCCTAAAGGAATTGGAACGGCTGATGAACTGGCTAGAAAGCGGATTGATGACATGATGAACATTATTGGCCATGATTACTATGATATCTGTGACAACACTTTCCCAGATTTGGATAAGTACTTGAAGAAATATCATCTTAATTTCCCAAAGAGCATCTACCTGTCTCTGTGTGTTCATGGTCATCTGCAAGGAGTCAATGTTCTAAATGCATACAATTATACACCTGAGATGCAGCTGCACTGCTACTTCTCTATTTCGGTTATGCTGTGTATTAAGAGTAACAACAATGGTGTGAACTTTCAAATTCTTCCTCCATGTCATTCCCTTGCAGATATTAAAATGGCAAACCCATGGGCTGAATTTTTTCTACTAATGGTTGGTGGAGAGAAGACAAACATGATATTAGAGCAATATCTGAAAAGAGTACTCTCTCCAAATGGCTCTTTACTTCCAATGCTCCATTCTCAAATCCATGTATCCATCTTCCAAGTCTCTTGGACAGAAACAGAGTCACTGTTTGATCAGCAGAAAATTTTCTCAAAACGCATTCAAGAACATCCTTTTACAATTGTTCCAAGAAGACCTGGTATCACTGCATCTCTTATTGTATCTAGTTGAATGAATGAATTCTAGGTGGTTGCTAATGAAGATCGGGATGCCGTAAATCAAATGAAGTGTTATGTTGAAAGCCTCTTGTAATTCTTGAAAGAAGAGAAGAGACTCCAGTCTGTGGATGTCCTTCTAACTCTTGTGTATCAATGAAAAACACTTTTGTCTTCAATCATTTGTACCTGCATTCTTCCATTACCTGCTTCAAAATTACTTAAGCCAATGGGCTTAGTAATCATAGTTTGATTTTTACTAGGATTATTACAAATAACCCTACAAACTTTGAATCTTTTAACTCCTCAATATTACCTAAATCATACAAAAAATGTATATTTAGTGAGCTGGAAATTGACTTTTATTCAGAGTTCCTTTGTCTTTTGTGTGGGCAGTTTAAAGTCATGCACACCGGACATAAAGGGGCTAATGTTTAAGGTCGAAATAGCTTTGACCGAAATGGATTAAAAATGGATTCAATTCCTTGAAAATTTATCTTAAAACATATTACCATACTCAAGTATGAGGGAAAAATGTAAACTATGGCTTAAGAATATTTGAATCTAAGGAATGATATGAAAAAGAGCTAAAAGTCATTAGAAGAAGTAGTTTCCAAGAATGAAGTTACTATTATTTAACAAAACCCGTTAGGGGGTTGAAATATGCAGGGCCACCTATGGGCATTAGCTACATGGTCAAATAAATAGCATCTTTTGGCTGACAAGTCTGTTATGTGGACTGTTTATGCAAGGCCACCTATGGGCACGTGCTGCATAGTCAGGCAAAAGAACTCCCAGAAATTTACTTTTCTAGTGCTAAAAGCCAGTGAATGTTTATGGAGATTCAAATTTTCTAAAGCATAGAGTTTGTTGTATGGAAAGAGGTACATGAATATGGAGAAGATATTTCCGAACAAGAACATCGAAGAACTGGATGAATATCACTCCTACGAAGGTCTGACCCAAACGTAGGGAAGAAGAATAAACCATAGACTTGAATACTTTCAGATCATGAAAAAGGATATGGGACAAATATGTTAAGGATGGCTATTTTTTTGCGGATCCCTACATACTATCGTTTAAGACAAATAAGGAAAAAAGAGGCATTCTTCCCAAGAATGAAGTTACTATTATTTATCAAAACCCGTTAGGGGGTTGAAATATGCAGGTCCACCTATGGGCATTGGCTGCATGGTCAAATGAATAACATCTTTTGGATGACAAGTCTGTTATGTGGACTGTTTATGCAAGGCCACCTATGGGCACGTGCTGCATAGTCAGGTAAAAATAATTCTCAGAAGTTTGACATTTTTGTGACTAGAAGTCATCAAAAGGGTTATGAAGATCTGAAAATATTTAAGGTTAGGATTATAACACATAAAGATGGGTATTGTCCAATGTATATAGAGATACATAGGTCAATGAAAACCATAATCATGTTGTGGCTCAGTCCTGAATTGAAACTTGGACTTCACTAAGTATCTCATAAGAATGAGAATCAAGCCATACGTAGTTCTTGGAATGCAGTTTAACGTCGTGCAGGACGAAAGTACGAGTGATCTTAGTTTAGGGTCATAGAATTCGGACCATAATAATGAATACATAGTGTGTGTTTTCATGAGGACTTTTCAGCCAAGGGACTGAAAGTGAAATTTGGGGTTAGGCCCAAAATACTTGGGACTGGATTCGAGGGACACTCGAATGTTCCTACGTATCCCATAAGGATGGGAATCAAGTCCACGTAGTTCTAGAACTACCCTTTGTACAAATTTGGTTCGTACATGTGAAGGGTGAAAGGGGACATTAGTGCAATGATGGTTTAACCTGAGATAAAAAGTTTAGGCATTACCATGTATGCACGTAGTCTTTTGAAAATGAAACATGATTTAAAAAATCAATTTCAATAATGGTTCCTTCTCAAATGAGGAAATCAAATAATATTGTAGTTTATTGTCGTACCGGACAAAAGTTTTGTATAGTTTAACATAATATAACAAGGACGAAAGTGAATCAATGTAAAGATATTGATTCCAGGGGTGGTTTCACAAATCAACATCATATGAGGTGGTGGTGAACCGATGTGAAGAGATTTTTTTTGGCCTTGAACCCTGGGAGGTTGCCTACATACCCAGCCTGGAGGGCAAGGATCAAAGTCCATGTAGTTCAATTAAAGAATGAATTAATGATCAAGTTGTTCTTGTGGACAATGATCTAATAAAAAATATTGTTGGGAATTACACATGGTTAGTGTCCCAAAGGGAATGTTATGGTTGATGTTCGCTCTAAGCTCACGTGAGTCATACTCAGTGTGAGAAACAAGAGGTAATAACAACCTTAACGATGCACAGTTTAATGTCATGTAGGACATAAAAAAGGGACTATGAAGTTTAAAGTCTTGCAGTTAGGACTATTGGTGCTGCACAGTTTAGTGTCATGTAGCAGGGACAAAATACAGTTTAATGTCATGTAGGACCTATCAAGGATTTTCTGTACAGTTTAGCGTCATGTAGTTAGGACGATGGGGATAAAATAGTTTAACGTCATATTGGACGAAAGTGTGAATAGTTTAAGGTCATATGCATGGACCGTGGATGGTGCAGTTTAATGTCATGCTGGACCTTTGATGATTATATAATTTAACGTCTTTTCGGACGTGAGGGACTTTTATACAGTTTAGCGTCATGTAGTTTAGGACGTCACAGTTTAACGTCTTGCTGGACATAAGGTATTTTCAAATAGTTTATGGTCATATACATGGACCAGGGATGATGCATTTTAAGGTCATGCTGGACGGTTTAGGGAACTTTTTCACAGTTTAATGTCGTGTGGGACGAAGTTGCAGTTTAAAGTCATACTGGACCATTGCTGTATAGTTTAATGTCATATAGCAAGGACGAACTGGTGCTGTACAGTTTAAAGTTATGTAGCTATGACTAAGGTGAACCAATATGAGGATATCAGTTCTGGTGACTTTTTACAGTTTATCGTCATGCTGGACGTTGGAAGTGCCACACAGTTTAATGTCATGTTGCTAAGACACAATATAGTTTAATGTCATCTCGGACAAAATATAGGATCTTATGTACAGTTTAATGTCATGTAGATAGGGCATAATAACAGTTTAATGTGATGTAGGACCTATCAAGGATTTTCTGTACATTTTAGCGTCATGTAGTTAGGAAGATGGGGATAAAATAGTTTAACGTCATATTGGACGAAAGGGGGACTGTGCAGTTTAATGTCATGCCGTAATGACAAAATAACACACCATTTATGTCATGTTGGACGAAAGTGTGAATAGTTTAAGGTCATATGCATGGACCGTGGATGGTGCAGTTTAATGTCATGCTGGACCTTTGATGATTATATAATTTAATGTTTTTTCGGACGTGAGGGTCTTTTATACAGTTTAGCGTCATGTAGTTTAGGACGTCACAGTTTAACGTCTTGCTGGACATAAGGGATTTGCAAATAGTTTATGGTAATATACATGGACCAGGGATGATGCAGTTTAAGGTCATGCTGGATGGTTTAGGGAACTTTTTCACAGTTTAATGTCGTGTGGGACGAAGTTGCAGTCTAAAGTCATACTGGACCATTGCTGTATAGTTTAACGTCATATAGCAAGGACGAACTGGTGCTGTACAGTTTAAAGTCATGTAGCTAGGACTAAGGTGAACCAATATGAGGATATCAGTTCTAGGGACTTTTTACAGTTTATCATCATGTTGGGCGTTGGAAGTGCCACACAGTTTAATGTCATGTTGCTAAGACACAATATAGTTTTAATGTCATCTCGGACAAAATATAGGATCTTCTGTACAGTTTAATGTCATGTAGATAGGACATAATAACAGTTTAATGTCATGTAGGAAAAAAGTATGATCTAATGTGATTGTTTTGGATCTGGGAACAATATTTTGTGTTTATACAAAATACTTCTTCAGAAATCTGGCATTAGTTGGAGTCGTGATGTGTTCTCCATCCATTGAGATCAGAGAATACGCTCCATTGGAGTAGACCTTATGTATTGAATAAGGTCCTTCCCATTTTGGTTCAAGCTTGGGAGGCTTCTTTCCTGGTATCATTGGTGCTCTGAGAACCAATACCAATTCTCCCTGAATGAATGAATGAAGATGAACTTTTTTGTTAAAAGCTCGTGCTATCCGATTCTGATAGATTTCCAAGTGGTACAAAGTGCACAATCTTTTCTCATCTAACTGTTCCAATTCATTCAACCGCTTTTGGGATTTCTCATCTGTTGATAACTGATCACAAATGGCTATTCTGAGTGAGGGAAATTGAACTTCAATTGGCAAGACTGCTTCTGTTCCATATACCAATGAATATGGAGTAGACCGCGTTGCATTGCGAGTGGTAGTCCGATAAGCCCATAAAGCATGAAAGAGTTTATCAGGCCATGACCTCTTATCTTTATCCACCATCTTTTTCAGTATATTTGAATGAGTCTTGTTGAAGGCCTCTATCTGGCCATTAGCCGCTGCATGATATCGAGATGAATGGTTGGACTTAATGTTGTATTCTTAAAAAGATTTACCTCAGAAGAACAGAAGTTGGTGCCGTTGTCCGTCAATATGGTATGAGGGACACCAAATCTAGTAATAATGTTAGACTTGATGAAGCTAACAATGAATTTAGAACTGACTTCTTTGAGAGGTACTGCCTCTGCCCATTTGGAAAAGAAATCAGTAGTAGTAAGAATGTACTTAAACTGCTTGGTCGTAGCTGAAGGGTAAGGTCCCACCACATCCATTCCCCATGTGGAAAATGTCCATGAGTATTTATCTGTATGAAGCAACTCTGGAGGTTGATGAATGAAGTTGGCATATACTTGGCATGAATGACACTTCTTTGTGAAATTAACACAATATTGTATCATTGAAGGCCAGAAGTATCCAAGCCTTCGAATTTGATCAGACAGTCTATGTCCAGACTGGTGGGCACCACAGACTCCTGCATGCACTTCTTTTATGACAGCCATTGTCTCTTCACCATCAATACATCTGAAGAGAACTCCGTCAAAACCACGTTTGTATAGAATTTTCTCGAGGTGGTTTGGGCCATCATAAAGAGTAAAATTGACCACACGTCGCCGAATTTGTTCTTTCTCAGCTCTATCAGGTGGAAGTGTTCCATTTTAAAGGTATTCCCTGATAGGTGACATCCATCCTGTAGTATGACCATACGGTTCAGGAATGGGACTAATTTCATTAATTTCCTCTGTTCTGACTTGAACATAAGGTGAAATTTCACGACGGTGGGCAATACAGATGGTTGTTTCGTCCCGATTTGGATCTGCTAAAGCTGTGGCTATATTAGCCAGTGTATCAGCTTGAGCATTTTGTGATCTTGGGACATAAGAAAATGTCGGTTCTGAAGGGAATTCCGACATTAACTCTCTGACGTAATCATACAAAGGGATTAATTCTTCTTTTCTGATTGCATAATCCCCATTGACTTGTTTGATTACCAGGTCTGAATCACCTTTCACATTTAAGTGATTCACTTGTGCTTGAAGTGCTAACTCCAAGCCTGTAATGAGAGCTTGGTATTCAGCTTCATTATTGGTACCACCTTCCCTCAACAAAAAGTAATAAGGTAACACTGCCTTATCTAGAGAAATGAGCACAATTCCTAAACCAACTTTGTTGAATTTAGGATTTTCCATTTTCTTCCCTGTTAGACTTCTAGAAGCACCATCAAAATACAATTCCCATGTTTGAGGACTCTCTTGAATAGAGAAAACTTCCTCATCAGGGAGTTCGATATCTGAATACGTGTCTTCCACTGAAGGATGTTCAGCCAAGAAATCAGTCAGAGCTTGGCCCTTAATTGCCTTTTGAGACACATACTGGATGTCGAACTGCTGTAGAATAACCTCCCACCTTGCCAGACGTCCTGTAAGCATTGGACGACTAAGGATTAATTTGAGTGGATTATTACGAGATACCAATTGGACCTCATGATGTTGCAGGTAGTGTCTCAGTTTCTGAACTGCAAAGATTAATTCTAGGCATCACTTTTCAATACTCGAATACCGGGTTTCTGCTTCAAGCATAGTTCTACTGAGATAGTAGAGACTATTTTCATTCCCAGCATCATTCTTTTGAGCGAGAAAGGCACCCAATGATCACTCTAAAGCTGTCACATAGAGGATAAGAGGCCTACCCTCAACAGGCGGCATGAGTACTGGAGGACTCAAGAGGTATTTCTTGAGAATATCAAATGCTTTTTGACATTCCTCAGTCCACTGGTAAGTGACTCATTTCTTCAATAATTTGGTAAAGGGTAAACCTTTGCCTGCCAAATTGGCGATGAAATGCCGAATATAGGCTAAGTGTCCTTGAAGTCCTCTTAATACTTTCAAATTATGAGGAGGTGACATACCAAGGATTGATTTGGTCTTCTCAGGATCGACTTCAATACCACAATGGCATACAACAAAGCCGAGGAATTTTCCTGAGGTTACCCCAAAAGCACATTTTAAGGGGTTCATCTTCAAATTATGTTGTCGAAGCTTGTGGAATATGACTTCCAAATCAACCAAGTGATCAAAACATTGTTTGGATTTAACCACCAAATCATCTACATATCATTCAACAAACATCCCTAGAAAAGGTTTGAAGATACGATGCATGGCGCGTTGATATGTTGCACCTGCATTCTTTAAACCAAATGGCATCACCCGGTAAGAAAACACACCTTGAGGAGCTATGAAGGCTATATATTCCTCATCTTCTGGGGCCATTCGGATCTGATTATATCCAGAATATCCATCCATGAAAGAAAGTACTTCATAGCCAGCCGTCGCATCAATTAATAGTTCTGTAATCGGAACTGGGAAATCATCTTTAGGACAATACCGATTAAGATCTCTGAAATCGATGCAAACCCTAATTTGTCCGTTCTTCTTCTTTACAGGGACAATATTAGCCAACCACTTGGGATATTGAACTTCTCTAATGAAGTTAGCTTTGATAAGCTTATCCACTTCAGCCTTGATTTTGGAAGCATAGGTTGGGTGTGTTCTTCTCGCGGCTTTCTTGAATCCTCGATGTTCTTTTGGAAAACCCAAATGATGGGTGGCAACATCAGGATCAAGGCCATGCATCTCTGTATAATTCCAAGCAAAAATATCTTTATTTTGCTTTAGAAAAGAAATATACATCTCTTGCTCTTCAAGGGTCATGGCCGCACTAATTAAAGTGGGGCGTGGATCTTTCTCTGTACCCAGATTTACTTCTCTGAGTTCATCCACAGTGGTAGAGATACCCTCTTCAAATGCTGGAGGAGCATCTCTAAGATCTTCCTCTTCCTCTTCATCATGTGTTATTTCTTCCGTTTCTACTTGCAAAGTAGATGAAAAAACGAAATTCTCATGATCATAAGAGATGTCAAAATTTTCACATTTTGAAGAAGAAGCTTCCATTTCCGACCCTATTGATGATAAAGGGTCTTCTTTGGGAAATAAAGAGGAGATGATGGATTGAGAATCGACATCAATATTCACCTCTGGTGTTGCTATAACTTCTTCTGGCCTGATTAGAAAAGTATAGACTTGTTGGATTTCAACAGACGAAATGAAAACGTCACCACTTATGCTTTCATCACTGCTTGGTAAGTTACCAATTTCTCCCATGTTGTCTGGCTCGATTGCCATAATTGACATTATGGATCTTTCCATAAGAGTATTTTGATTTGGGCCTATTTTTTCAATTTGACTGATAGGTAACACATAATTTGTACTCACATGTGAAAATGGATTTATTGGAATTTTTTCCAAACCATATGGAGCATTAACTTTGTTAATTTCCTTCATTGTAGATTTTTCTCTTCCCTTCATGTGATAAAATTCCGCCTCAATGTATTGAGACTCACATGTCTTGAACGGGGCCTTATCACCATACAATGTTCCAACTTGACCATCGAAATAGTATTTGAGACATTGATGGTATGATGACGGAATAGCTGCATGCTGATGTAGCCAGGGTCTTCCAAGCAAGATATTGAAAGCTGAGTCTTGATCAACAATCATGAAATCCGAATTGGAAACAAGATCTCCAAACTGAGTTCTGAGCGTAACTTCTCCCAGTGGTTCTTGTTCATTTTTATCATATCCTTGCAACATCATGGTAGAAGGAGATAAATCAGATTCCGTGAGGCCCAATCGACGAAGTGTGTGAATAGGCATGAGGTTGACTCCTGAACCATTGTCAATGAAAGCTCTTCGAACATCTATACCATTGAATTTGCCAGATAAGTACAAAGGTTTTATGTGCCCATGCACAACATCATCTTCATCTTTATCATTAAAAGATATCACTGCATGGCATTCTGCAGGATTATTCTCTATGTGATAGATTTCAGCTGCAGCAATTTCAGCTTCAAACTCCTGAGGACTTGACAAAGCTTCGATGAGTGCTTCCTGAAGATCTCTTGACAGATTCAAAGCATCCAAAATTGATAACTTGGCTGGTACTTGGGCCAAGTGTTCCAATATATCATACTTTTGATCTAGAGGTCTGCGTTTCCCAATAGGAATATGCGGTTTAACAGGTACCTTGGAAGCAGATGCTTTGGAAGCTGATGCATCTTGTATTGAAGTTGGCAACATCTTTGGTTTTGGAAGATTAGACTGATTAGATCCATTTACTTGCTGAGATAAAGAAGATGGAACCTTTAATCGGTCTTCCAAAATAACTGTGTCGAAGCTGAGTTGGCCATTGGCAGAATAACTTGCTTATTCTTTTTGAGCTCGCTGAAGGGCTCTACCACGAGTTTCTACTGCATATACAGTGCTAGCAGGGGTAGAATTAGAGTAGTGGCTTCGGAAAGATCCACGTCTTCCCCTATATCCTGAACCTCTAGAACTTCCTCGGGTTCCCTTATTTGATACAGGGAATTCAGGCTCATCAAGACTGGAATATGAATCTGTTAATTGAATCATATTAACAGAACCAAAGATTAACTCTTCGTCTGATAAAGACTCTGCCTGGTTAGCCTGTTTAGGCTGTGCCGTTTGGTGGGACGGTGCCCGTGGCTTTGAAGTAGATGACATGAAATCTGCCAGAGTCAAAGACAATTTAGGCTTTGATACATACTCATCTTCTCCTGATTCCTCTTTCTTCTTTGAATTGCGCTGCCCTTTTGAGGATTTGTCTTTTGATGGAGGCTTTTCTGCAGCTTTTGTAGGAGACACAATTGGCTTCTTCAATTGTGTTCACAAAATGGAATGGGTCTGATTGATTGTCTTTCTGACCATCCAATCATCATATTTTTTCGCAGTTTTGCTTTTAACTTCCTTCCACTCACCTCCTTCCTCTGGATCTGTAGCGGTAATACACGCTACATGAGCTGAAGAACCCTTCAATTTGACTTGTCCCAAGTCGACCATCTTTTGCAGGAGGTCTTTAAAGACCAAACACTCCTGGATGGGATGCCCCAACATTTGATGAAAGGGACAATAATTGGGACGGTCTTCATCTCCTTCCTTGTTTGGCCTCTTGGGCACTGGTAATTGAACCAAATTATTTTCCAGGGCTGAAATGAAGTAACCAGGAACTTGCTCACTTCGGAAAGAGTATGTTTTACTCTTCATATCCTTAAATTGTTTTCGTCGTTGATCTTTTTGATCATTTGGAGGAAACAGCCTTTGTTGTTGGCGTTCAGGAGGTGGAGCCCTTCGAGAAGATGAAGGTTTTGAAGTAGAAATAGGTACAGGTGCCTATTTAAGCATAACTGTAGCAGTTTCTGCTTTACCCATTCTTCTTCCTGGAGCTGATGGAATTACATGAGATTTAACCTTAGCCTATATAAGGGAATATTCAATCTGTTGAGCGATTAAAGTAAGGTCTCGAAACCCTCTTGTGTATTTCACAGGGATCAATGGCGTGCGTAATTCGTCACGCAAATTTGCCACACAGATTGGCAACAATTACTCCTGAGGAAGTGCTAAACTCAAGGAATACGTTAATCCCTTCCAACGAGCAATGAAATCAGAGACTCTTTCATTTTCCCTTTGCTTGCAGTTTTTAAGATCGAAAACTGTCGTTTTTGGCAAAGTTGAGCTAAACTGAAGAAGGAATTTTTGACGAAGATCCTCCCATCTGATGACTGACCGGGATTGCAAGCTTGTATACCAGACAAAAGATGGTCCTTGCAAGATTCGTACGAAGCATCTGAGTTTCACTGCTTCTTGCTGCTCTGGAGTTCCCATCATAGGATCACAACAAGACACGTAATGCGTCAAATGTTGTTCAGGGTCGCCTGATCCATTGAAAGTAGGGAAAATAGGGTTTCCAAAACTGGATGGAGGAGAAATTGAATCTACCCATTCAGGGTAAACTTTCTTTTCAGGTTGAACTTGCCCATGTTTCCCTTCCATAGTTTCTAACCGAGTTGTTAATGACTCAATAGTAGTTATTAACTTTTGAGAAATGTCAGGTTGAACTTGGTTTTGGGTAGGTGCAATGAATGGAGCTTGGACAGACGTGGTGGTTGGTGCTGCAACTGATGGTAGTGCTGCCAACCGTTGTTGCGTTTGACCCGTAGGATTAGACCTCTGAGGGTGTAATGATAAAGGAGGATATTCTTGATCCATCTCAGTAGTTACAACAAATTCCTTCGGCTGTCGGACTTTAGAATTCTTAAGAAGAAGACTACTCTGAAGTAGTTCTGCATTCAACCTTCTTAATTCTTTCATTTCTTCCTCCTGTTGTGAAAACCTTTGCTCTAATGAGAGCGATTGACCTCCCTCAAGGAAAGGGTGAGAAGTAACCTGATTCTTTCCTTTCCCCTTATTGGATCCTTTTCGGAGAGGGGGAAGTGGGTTACTTGAAGGAATACCCAGATTTTGGGTAAGCCTTTGATTACGTGTGCGCACACCTTCTTCATTTAGGTCTGTGTGCGCAACTTCTTGAGCAGGAACCTCTTCGTCTGATCCCTCTGATTGAGCCTCATCTGGTGAATCAGCAGCAATGGCATTGATGACATTAATGGATGCATATTGTATGGAATCCTTTCTATCAGCATTTCTGTGATATTGTCTCCTTCCATGTTCATGATGAGACATGGCATTCCTTTGGCTTGATCCCTCAGGAATTTCTTGGAGAACCGTCACTTGGAGAGAATCTCCTGACAGCTTGTCTCTTCGTTCCTCTTGAGGCTTATTCCCTAATCGAGAGAATACTGACTTTCTCTGAGGGAGGGATTGAGGATTTGAAAAATTCCCCAGTCCGGTGGACTGGGGATGTTCCTGCTGCTTCCGCTCAACTCCTCGAATCCCATTCGTTGACTCTGAGGGTTGGGTTAGAGAAGTCCCCAGTCTGGCAAGCTGGGGTGTCTCTTGACATGCTATGTCTGATATCTTCTTAAAATCTCTCTTGATCTTGCGAATCTTAGTTCGGAAATTAGCTGGATGCATTAACCTATATCCACTTTTATCACCTGGTTCAACAGACCGTTGGATGATTTCTGAAACTTCTGTCATTTGATGACGTGTTTGCTCCAGACGAGAGGCTTGTGAAATATTCTCGCCTGCTTGATGTAGGAGAAATTCAACAACTTGTTCTCTATATACTTGATTTTGAGAGGAACTAGTTGAAGCTTGTTCTTGAGCAAGCTTTCGATTATGAACAAAGCCCATTGACTGTGGCCGGCCATGGGAAATAACATTGCATGAGACCATTTTCGGCGGGCTTTGCTGACTGGAAAGCACTGTGAAATGTAGTGCTCCGTGAACACCCAATCCTCTGATATGAACATCAGATGGAGAATTGGCAATTAACTGACGCAATTTTCTTAGTGCGCCAAGGCATGAACGTTGAAGGGTTCTCTGTTGCTTTTCAGCCTTCGGATACCGAGAGACTGATAGAGATGCCAAATCAATCTGGCGTTGTAACCCTTCTATTATCTTAAGATGATTTTCATATTCATCGTAAGATAATACCTTCTTCTTTACTTGACAAAGAGTTTTCCATATGTTTAGACGAATATCATGGATTCCATCATCCGTCAACATCTTTGGAATGTCGTACTGGGAGTCAGCCAAAGGCCAAAACATGACTGGTAATTCACTTTTTGCCAGTTTTTTCCTCATGATCAGCATTTCCTCTTTATCATTAAATGAAGATTCTTCTACCTGTTTGGACCAGAGTTGTTGTTTCGTTGTTGCTTCATCGGATTCAACAAGATTGGTAGAGAAATCACTATTCATGATGGAAGATGAATGACCTAGGGATGGTTCGGAGAATAACCTGAACCCCAGGCTATCATCTGATGGATAAAGAGTTTCACCTGCCGATAGTAAAGCATCAGACATGACTGGTTTTATGTTTGCAAGTGCCTCGAGATAGGAGGGATTTCTCGTCACTACATTGTCTTTTGAAGAATTTTCGAGACAACGTGAATCACTACTGCGGAGAGGACTTTCGCAGCGAAGGTCATCACCATGAGGAGGATCGTCATGATGGGTTACAGCAAAAGATGAAATCTCTTGCTCCTTGGTCTTCTGACCACACAGAGGGTTCCTGTGGCTCTCATCTGAAGAAGAAACTTCAAGATTGACCGAATTTTCATGAAGCAAGTCTTCATGAGGAAGTGTCCGTTGAAGACCTTCTGAATTAATGTTCCCGTTATTGGGAACTGAGGGAGTAGAATCTTGAATTCCGACAGATAAGTGTCTGAGGGCTTCAAGAACTCCAGCATCGAGCAAGGCCTTGTTGCAGATTGGCCTTTGATCTCCTGACTGTGCTGGGTGGATCTTTTTCTTAGATGCCTTCTTACTCGCTTTAGAAACCACTTGATGATGAAAGTGATTGCTCTGAGCAGGTGTATGTGCCTGATCAGGAAAGATGGTCAGGTTAGGCTGACGATCTCCACTCAAATCAGGTGTATGTGCCTGACTTGGTTGTCCGTATGATATGGGGGAGTACGCCCCATAACCCTCTTGGACTGGAACAGATGTGTGTGTCTGTTCCGGAGTGAATCGTTGATGTGTCACTCCATTGCTAGGGATAGATTTATGTGTCTGTCCCTGAGATGATGCTGAAGCTGTTATGATATCCTGGCAAGCATCCAGAATATGAGCAAGAATTTCCTTCTGCTCTTTCACCATTGACAAAATATGTTTGGTGACTTTCGCCGCCGGAACGGGGATATACGTCCATTCCGGGCTTTTAGTAGGTGTATGTGCCTGCTCCTGTCCTCCTTTTCCTGTCAGTGAATCCTGACAGTACTCAAGTGTGGAGGCAGAGAGTTGAGTCTGCCTCCTGTTTGTCGTCGGGACTTTCCGACTGACTTCTCCGGGCGCTACCAAGCGAGAATGTTGGTAGGCCTGATTAGTATTAGCAGTTGTATGTGCCTGCTGATTACACTTCGCCAAACGCGGTTGACGAGATCCATCATATGTAGCCAGACGAGCCTGCTGACTAACTGGTGATGTATAAGCAGGTGTATGTTCCTGCCTATGGTACTCCGCCGGAATTGCCTGGCGGGATAGGCTTGATGCTGTCAGACGAGTCTGCTGGACAGCGGAATTAAAACGAACAAGTGTGTATGCCTGCTCTTTGTTTGCCACCAATTTAGGTTGGTGGACTTCTCCAGAGATGGCAGGGATGACAACTCGCCTATTGTTAACCGGATTCCGTCTCTGGCGGTTCATCTTGCCTGCTCGGGTTCGAGGAACCTGAGCTGAATGCCTGGAGTCGGTACCCTCATCACGTTGAGGGCGCACTACCGCACGAGTCTAGCGGCGATTGTTGATGGGATCCCTTGAGAAGGACTCCTGTCTTTTTGAATTAAGGTCCTGTGGGACCTGCTCATTCACTTCCTCAGAGTAAGGGAGTGAATGGAAATTGCGTTCCGGGGATAACGAGCCGAAACGGTTGGAGACGGTAGTCAGCACCGCCTGCTTCTTGATTGCTGGCCGCCATTGTCTGGACGACCAGGTAGAG
Source organism: Viscum album (assembly GCA_963277665.1). Taxonomy (NCBI): domain Eukaryota; kingdom Viridiplantae; phylum Streptophyta; class Magnoliopsida; order Santalales; family Viscaceae; genus Viscum; species Viscum album. The sequence goes on along the minus strand of OY728163.1, from coordinate 71,752,286 downwards.
TTGTTAACTTGGAGGGCTTGACGAGCGGCCTCCAGAGTTTGGATAGTACCGTTGCGACGGTACTCCTTAACCAGTGCATTAGAAACCCAGAGTTGAAGACGCTGAGTTGGTGATGTCATCCTCAGAGCGGATGACGTTCCAGCAGGAGTAGCAGCATTGGTTTTCACAGCAGCAGACCTCACAGTAGAGGTGTTCACAGCAGCAGTATTCACAGGGGTGAATTTAAGGAAAGCCATTTTGCAGAAGATCTTGAGAAACGAGTGCCTGTTCCATGTAATAGACATAATCAAGATGAATCTGGCCACTGCATCTTTTGGATGAGCACATGTCAATGATTTCTTTGTTGGCCCAAGGGGCCTAACAAATAAGAAGAACATCACTTTAACTTGGTTAAGGATTCACGTCGGGTTCACCATTTTTGTTTCGCACGGAATCCGTGGATGACCTCATGGACGGGAGATTCAAACGTTCCGATCGGTTTCTAACGGGTTTGTTCGTAGAACCGGAAACATCCAATGATTCCACATTCGTTTGGACCTACTTTCCAAAGGCAGGCGCTCATTAGCTTGTGGACTAATGAGACTTAGGAATTTTCATTGGTCGAGAGGATGGGAGGTCGGACTCATCACACCTTTTTGAGGGGAATTATTGTCTACTCTGGGACTCTCTTTATAGATTTAAGTTATGTTCGTGAATCCTTATTATATTACCAAGTATAAAATGAGCTTTCCTTTAGTTTTAACAATCAATGATTAAATATGCAAGAAATTTAGAGAATCTTTTATATGTATTTGAGGTTCTTCATCAATAGAGAATCATCTATATCTGTTTAGAGATTCTTGGTCAATGGTATCCTTCAAAATATTTATATAAAAGTCTCTTGGTCATTATGATGACCAGGCTGGTTTTAAAGCCACTCAGTGGGGCACTTGAAGTTTATCGTCATTCAGAAGGACAGAGATTATTTCAAAGTTGGGATCGAACCCATAAATGGGCTACCTACGTATCCTTTTTTTTGGAAAAGGAATCCGAACCCACGTAGTTCGAGAAATGGATTATGATGTTTATGATTGATGGCTCAAAGATGAATGTCATAATTACTTTTACACTCTAAGCTCACGTGAGTCATGATCGGTGTGAGAAACAAGAGGTATTGGTAAAATTTAGACAATTGTGCCATGAAAGATGCAATCATAAGAATTTGTTTGGGGCTTATGTATGGATGACTGCCCAGATAGATGAAGGTTTAGGATTTACTTTTAGGGAGAAAATCCATGAACAGGGTCCATAAAGTTATATGTGCTTCATGGAGATTTGAATACTCTAATCTTGGGGCTTACTCTTAAGGAGGATTCCCAAGTTAGGAGGGGACTAATGATTGGGTTTTACTCCTGAAAAGGAATCCCAAATCAAAGGTAAATTATGACTGGTTAAGAGAAATTTAAGGGGACTTGGGGCTTATTCCTGAAAAGGAGACCCAAGGTTAAGGGACTTGGGGCTTACTCCTGAAAAGGAAGCCCAAGATTATGACTGAGTCTTATTCCTGAAAAAGGAGTCCCAAGTTAGGGATTAAGTTTTGGGGCTTATTCCTGAGGAGGATGCCCATATTTGAGGTTGGGAACTTTAAGAATTTGGGGCTTACTCCTGAGGAAGATGCCCAGATTAAAGGTTTTATCACTGGGGATTATTCCTGAAAAGGAGACCCAGGTTAGGATTCTCTCATCTTAAAGGATGAGGTTGAATGAATGAACTCTCCGTATTTTAGTGACATAAGGATATTTAAATCACTAGACTTTGAGAGAGATTCCACAGAATTCCTTTCAGAAAAGAAAGTCAAATAAAGAAATCATGCCATAAATGGCATTGAAGAGTGTATTGAAGACTGAATCTTGAAAAGGAAAGGTGAAATGGCTTAAGAGGGGTAAAAATGGGCAAGATGGGCACCCAAAAAGATAGGGGCGCGCAAGTCTTTCAAGGCGCGCAAGTCTTCCGTGGGCGTGCAAGTATTGGTCGCGCAGGTATACCTGCGCGACACATAGTGTACTTGCACGATTTTCAACCAGCATTGAAATACTTGAGCGACTCTTTTTTAAACACTTTAGAATGTTCTCGAGGTTCTTCCAAAAAAGGGACGCGCAAGTTATATTGAAGGAAATAAGTCGGCGCGCAAGTGTTTGATTAGTTTCAACACTTAGGCCTTCCTTCTTCTCTTTAGATCTTCCGTTCTAGGTAAGAAATTACCTTAGAAGTGTTCCGGATGCTTTGAGAAGAGACTTGGGCGTCGGGAGCTTCAATCCGAGTTTCTGGAAAAAGATCCTCTCGAATGGGGGGCCCACAGGGTCTATTTATAGGCAAAAGAAGACCCCGGGCGGTTACCAATTAGGTCGCGCAAGTCACCTGTGCGACCAAGGTAGCCGCGCAAGTACACTTGCGCGCCGGTTAGATAACTTGCGCGGTGAGGTTGATGTTGATCCTTTATTCCTTCCTTTGTTGATTTTTGATGTTTTATTCAAAGGCTGAATCACTTTGAGCTCAGATATTCCCTTTTCCGATCTTTAGATTCTGTGAAGAAAGGAGCGTCAACACCCACCCACTGAATATTTTCTAAATATGAGATGTTAATTGCTGAGGGTACTATTGATGAGGAGGAAGAAGAGTTTGTAAGGATGTTATAAGAGATCAATATTGAACTTGATATATCTACTGTAGATGGGTATCAACTAAATTAAGGATAAAGAGCTTGGGGATGAGTTTGAGGGAGAGTTTATCAAACATCTACATGAGTTTGCTATGGAACACATTCTTTCCCCAAGAGAAGAGTTTAAGTGTGAGTAAAAGTTTTCTAGAAGTTTTAGTGAGGATGATGAATCCTTCTTTACTGCCTTCTACAAGAGGAAGCATTAAGACCATGGTCCACCCAGACCCAAGTGTCTTCCCTCAAGACAATCACCACCCATTATTGAAATCAAGCACCTCCATGCACATCTCAAAGATTCCTTTTTATGGGGGAGTTCCACAATGCGTGTGATCAACTCATCCAAGATAGAGGTAATTCAATAATAAAACCTTCATAGGGTTATGAGGAAATTAAAGTCTATTATTGGTTGGACAATTTCTCATATAAAAAGGATAAGTCCAACCTTTTGAATGAAAATAATTCCCATGGAACCTAACTGTAATCCTAGAGTGGAATCCCAAAGTAGAATAAATCCCAACATGAAATAAGTTGTGAGGGAAGAATTGATCAAATTTCTAGATATTGGGATAATGTTTCCCACTTATATAATCCCATGGGTATGTCCTATCCATGTTTTCCCCCAAAACAGTGGTGTGATAGTTTTCACCGATGAGAAAAATGAGAAAATACAAACAAGGGCAGTGAACGTATGGAGGGTTTGTACAGATTATAGAAATATAAATGATTCTATAAGAATGGAAAAATTTCCCATGAAACTTTTGGTCCAAATATTGGAGATGTTGTAAGGTAATTAAATCTCCTTCTTTCTTGACCGCTACTCAGGTTACAACCAGATTACCATTTCTCTCGAGTATCAAGATAAACCAACCTTCACTAGTACATTCGAGACATTTTCCTATATGTGGATTCCTTTTGGAGTGTGTGGTTCTCCTACAACATTTCATAGGTTCATGATGGTCATATTCCTAGATATGGTTAAAAATATAATTGATGTTTTCATTAATTATTTTTCTTTTGTGGGATGCAATTTTGTGAATTTTATGGAAAATCTAGAAGTTATACTGGAAATGTGTCAGGATACTAATCTAGTCTTATCCTGGTAAAAGTTCTTATTCATGGATATTGAAGGTATTTGCTTTGGTCAAAAATTGTCTAAGAGTGGGTGGAGGTCGATAATGATAAGGTTGAGGTTATCCAAAAGTAACCCCCACATAAAAGTTTCCAGGGAATCAGAAGTTTTTTGGGACATGTTGGGTTTTGTAGGAGGTTTATCAAATCTTTTTCTAAGATCAAAAGACCCCTATGCTCACTTCTTGTTAAGGAAACTCCCTTTTTTTGATGATAAATGTACATAGTCCTTTAATACGCTGAAGGAGAAGTTGATCACCTCACCTGTAATCACTACCTCAAACTGGAAGCTCACATTTGAGGTAATGTGTGATGCTAGTGATTTAGTTGTAGGTGATGTTTTAGGTCAGAGGAAGGATAATAAGATACATGTAATTTACTATGCTAGTAAGTCGGTTGATGATGTAAAAAAGAACTATTAAACCACTGAGAAGGGTTTCGTTGCTATGATGTTTTTCCTAGAAAAAGTCAAGAAGTACTTGATATGGTCTATAGTTATCATTTTTACAAACCATAATGTCCTCAAGTACTTACTAGAAACAAAATAATCAAAACCTAGACTCATGAGATTGACCCTACAGTTACAACAGTTTGATATGGTTATTAAGGATAAGAGGAGGGCAATGAATGTTGTGGAAGATCACTTGTATAGGCATCCCAATACCAACAATGAGAAACCAGGAGTGATTAACACTTCATTTATCTATGAATAACTATTTTCTGCTTCATTGGAGCAGTCTACTTGGTTTGTAGACTATTCCAGCTTTCTATAAGTTAGTGTCAAGCCCAAGGACCTCTTACATAGCCAAAGAAATAGATTTATTTCATAATTGAAATATTATTTTTGAGTTGACTCACTTCTCTTTAGGAGATGTTCTGATGAAATATTAAGGAGATGTGTTGAAAAATAAGAAATGTTGCTCGTACTTGAGAGCTACCATTCATCACCTTGGGGTGGCCACCATGGAGAATAGGGGACTGATCAAAAGGTTCTGTAAGAAAGTTTCTACTGGATTACATTGTTCAAATATACTAGAAGTTTGTTCATTGGTTGTGAGAAAATGTCAAATGCTCAGTAATTTAGGAAGAAGGAAGGAACTATCTAAAAAAGGCATTTTGGATGTAGAATTTTTTTATGTTTGAGACTTGTAATTCATGGGAGAATTATCTTCCTCTTATGGTAATGAGTACATCTTGGTTACTATGGACTATTTTCCCATGTCGATTGAGACAGTAGCTCTCCCCAATAATACTGTTGCTAGTGTGGTCATGTTTATCAAGGAAAATATTTTTCCCAAGTTTAGTGTGCCTATATATTTCATCAAAGATAATGGAAATCACTTCAAAAATTAAAATTTCAAGGGTTTTATAGAAGATTATGGATGCTCACATGGGACATGTACCGCCTACATCCCACAGTCCAGTGGGAAGGAAGAAGTTTCTAATAGGGAGATTAAGCAAATTTTAGAGAAGACAGTTTCTAGCTCTAAGAAAGACTGGTCAATAAATCTAGATGAGGCTCCAAGGGCCTATAAAATTGCCTACAAGAATCATATAAGGATGACACCATACAATTTTTTTTTAAAATATTTTCATCTACCAGTAGAATTACAGAAAAAATATTATTGGGAAGTAAAGGCCCTAGATTTTGATTTCATGTCTTCTGGTTAGAGAAGGATGTTAGAGATGAGTGAGATGGAGGAAATTAGAAGATAATATTCTAATAATGCTGAAATATTCAAATATAGAACAAAGGCCTTTCATTATTCAATCATCCAAAGTAGAAACTTTATTTTTGGTGAGAGGGTCCTGCTTTTTAATTCTAGACACAAACATTATCCTAGTTAGATGGAGATGAAGTGGTCAGGACCCATTACCATTTTGAGACTTTTGGTTAATGGAGATATGAAGTTACCTTTCATGGTCAATGGTCAAAGGTACAACAATTTCTTTGAAGGGAAGCCAAAGGGATTGGTTACCATCACTATGTTGGAAGAATGAGCTGAATCAAGTCTAAATGTGAACTATAAAACAAATGTTTCATGGGAACTAAACCATGGATTTTTATTTTTTTTATTTATGTTTTTCAATAAATATGAGTCCTACTTCTTGTTTCTCCAGTTTTATGTCTTGTATGTCTGAGGGTGTATCATGACCTACAAGTGATATAGATATTTTTTTCTATTAGAAACTCTGAAATGGAAAACCAAAGGAGTTTTACACTACCTCGTATGGATAACATTTCCTCAACTAATTATTTTGTTTAATTTTTTCTAACTTTAAATTCTAGATTCTTATGTTATCTTTCTTAACATACTGGTAATAGAGAGGTATAATTACATGGTGCTAAAATAGAATATAATTTTAATGAACATTAATGGTCAAAGATCAAATATTTCAGGGAAGTGTTACTCTATTTTTATAGTTTATTTCTTTGCTCATATTTTAATATATGTTTTTAGGACTGAAGTGTGGGGGAGTCTCCTTGATTTCTTTTGAAATATTGTGAATTTTCTTCTATATGGGTGCTTATCTTCTCTAATACTAGAAATTTTAAAACATAGTTTAACTGAATTGTGAAATCTTCTTGCACCCTGGTAGTCACTTTGATTATCCTTCTGATTTATACACTATGCATTTCATGTTGCATTTGTAAACATAAAAATCACCCCTATTCATTATTTTTTATATATGTTTTTGTTTTTTCATTGTTTTCAATGTGGAAAACATTCTTTTTTAATTTTTCTATCACCCCTAAAAATATATTTTAAAAATTCCAATATTGTCTTCCACCTTAGAATTCAACATTGGTGAAAATTTTGAGTTTTAAATGTGGTAGAGAGAGATATTTCTAGTGTCACCTCAAATTCATCCTTGAAATTTGTGAGTGGTCAATTGTTTTCAATTTGTTTCAATATATTTCAATACTTTTAAATTCATTCATCACCTGTGGGTCATCTGTGTTCAGTTGGAAGATCAATTACATCCTACCTACTAGACTACTACTGGCTAGATGCTGAGAGTTGCACTTAGTCTGAAAATGTATGTTCAGGACATAGTGGAAGCGTGGTTGGGCCGACACCCAACTTTAATTTTTACCGTGGTCAATGATTATTCTAGGATCAATAAAAAGATGAATTCTAGTATCCATGGAATAGAATCAATGATTTAGATAAATAAGGAAGAGGCATGAAACCTTTAGAGAGGATCTTGCACAGCATGTTTATAATTAATTTAATTAATTTCATAAATAAAAGAATACATGGATCTTCGGTATTTCCCTTGATGATGATGTCGATCATTCAGAGTGACCCTGCCAAATTATCTCATTGTTCTTGAAAGGATCCAAAATAGAATCCCTCTACCAGTGATCCACACGTGCTCTGATGGCCTCCGATCAACACCACTCATTCTCCGGGTGCTAGCACGGTGAAGCGAGTTTCTTGTGTCATTCATTCTTGATCACTTGTTCTTCATCCTTGACGAATGTCCCTCGTTTTTGAGAGGGGTGGTAAGAGGATTCAAGTAAGAAATTGTTTATATCAACAGTTATTAATTCACTAAGTGTGTGGTGTGTTCTATCTGGCACAATAGATGTACTTGTCTATTTATATGCATGGAACTTCAGTTAAAATATTTAATTGCATAATAGCAATTAAATACATTCATGATCTCAAAGAAAACCCATTATTATAATAATAATATCAAGTAATTATTTATGCTGTGCTTAATGTGCAATATATTGTCTCCTATCGACCGGTCAAAGTTTTGGTGCTCTACTAATGTGTATAGCAGCACTCGGGTCGAATCATTGGCGATGATAATTTTTAATAGTTGATTGTTTTTAGTTGATTGTATTCTGATTGGGGGGTTTTTTGCAGAGCTTATGAAATGATTGATTAATTAATATTGATTTAAAAAATTGATAATGATTAGGGTGAGTTCATCATTAGGTAGTTAATCTGGTGATATCCTTCACCCTTGCTTTACATTACATTAAATTAACACCCATGTCACAAGTTGACATTGATTAGAATTCCAAAGTGTTAAGGCTTTAATCTAAGACTTATCTTAACTTAAGGTTCTAATATTAATTATATCTTGTTTATGTTAGTGTATTTATGGATCCAATAATCCATGGAAACCACTCATTAAACAAAACATGTCGTTAATCCTTGACATATTAAGTCCAACATACACAATGTTAATTCAACGAATACTTATCAACCAAAAGATCTCAATCGCTTAACATCCCAAAATTATAACTAACCACAATGAGAGATTTACTCATCCATTTAAATAATTAATAATATGGTTATAATGATTATTATGATAAATTAATAAGAGAAGAAAAATAAATGGATAAGAAAATAATGGTGCGTCGAACACACACACAAACGATAATGTTAAATAAAAAAAGACATTCTGTTGAATGAGGAAGAAAAATAAGGGAAGGGGTTTTTACATGATTTAAAATATTTTAAAAATATTAAAATTAAACTACAAAATGTGGATGAGAATAAGATATATTGAAGAAGAAACTTCCATTAAAATAGAATTACAAAAACCAAACACTTACCCGATTACAAGCGAAGAACAACACAAAAGTAAATGAAAGGAAGCAAGTAGGAATGATTTCTCAAGTAAAAAATTTGAGTATAGAAGATCCTAACAAGCCTTTGGAAGATTATAGGGCGTTCCAACCTATCCGTATTTGCTCTTAAATTCCAACCCTTTTGAAAGGATAGGAGGGGATGTATTTATAGCCCAAGGTGGTGGACTGTTTGCATTCCAAAATTATCCCTCCACTTGGCTCGACGATTTGGGCATCCAGATAGCTGAATCTCGAGATATCTCATTCTGAAAAGGGGTATATAATAATTTTCGATGACTAAACTAAAACTATGGAGGCATTTGGACATATGGATCCAAAGTTATGGCCCTTTGATTGAACAATGTTAATCTGTCCATTTCCATCCATACTTTCTAGAAGGTCGAAACGTCAATGAGTTTATCAATAGGAAGATTCCTTCAAATACGAACACATTATTCAACAAATTCATCTGCCTATAAATCTTTTTTCATGATACAAAATCTCAGATTGATTTTATGATTACATCATGATCTATATCGTGAAATGTTTCCAGATTTAAATTTATGGCCCGAATGGTTTCTGGACTTCAAAGCATCTGTTGGGCCCCTTTTTCGTGTTGTTGGACCTTCAAATTTTTATCTATAATTCTTTTGGATAATCAAGAACATATGGTGGAGTTCCATAAAATTTGGGCTTCCGAATTTAGACCAGTAACTCAATCATCATGGATGGTCCAGTATCTTTACAATTTTGTTGGGTCTTCTTGTGTGGACCATATGACCCTCCAAACGGACGATTTGGAAAAAGGATCCTTCTAATGAAAATTTTTATTTTGTGTAAGGAACCATAAATAATAATAATCATGCAATATGGATATGTAGGGTTAGATGTATCATTAAAACATTAAACAGGATTGAATCTGGATGAATTCAAATAGTGCTCAAAAGTAAAAATCAATATTTAAACATTAATATTTCAAAAACAAATTAGAAAATTTCATATAAAATCTGTAAAGGGAGTATATAAAAAGTTATGAAAATATTAAGAATATCAACTCCCCCACACTCATTCTTGTGCATGTCCTCGTGTTCAAAAAATATAAAAAACATTACAAAATCATTTTCACTCATAAACAAATATTAAAACATTATTTTCCCCACATTGGGGAGGTTTAGAAAACTTCACTCATCCATATTTAATTCAACCACAATTTTTTCCAAAAAAAATGTTCAAAAAACAAACCATTTTTTCAAGCTCAAATTTAGAAATGGAATGTGGTTGTAGACAAAACATACTCCTCTCATGATGATAAATTTAATTTATAAAGCTTTACTCATTCACCAACCAAAAGTGAAAATCTTAGAGTTTGTTAGAGATATCAACTTCTAATCCCTATCCTAAAGTGAACAATAATCAAGAGGTATTTTTAAGAGGTTTTTTTGTGGCTATGGGACGGTAGGAATTTAATGTCCAAGAGTGAGAAGAATATGGGTAAAACACTTACATTTTTTAAACAATGCACAATTTTTTTTTGAAATGAAAAATGGAAGGAAATGAAAACACATATTTACAAGGTAATGATTGTGTGATGAAATAAAAAAGAGAGGAAGAAAATTTAAAGGGAATGAGAAGATTAAATATTTACAAAACCCAAAACTTCTCCCAATGACATAAGTATTCTTGTTTTTATTTTCTTTTATTCTTTTTTTGAAAGATAAACTAGAAAAAGATCTCACACTCATATCCCATCTTATGATTGATCTCCTCACCACACTAATTGTAATAGTTATAACAAGATCAAATGTTGAGGAAGAGTGAATTTTTCCTACCCAAGAAACAACCCTTTTTTTCTTTTTTTATTAATTTGTTTTTGATTTTTTTGACTTTTTTTTTTGATTTTTTTGAACACTTATCAATAACATTTAAAAAATTAAATAAATGAAAGTACATTGTATTCCCTAAAACACACTGAATGACAACCTCTCCCCCACACTGAAATGGATGTTTTCCCTCAAGCATTTTATAACATGGTTAAATCAACAATGGGTACCCAAAATGAAATCCATTCCCCCAACACTTATATTTCAAAAAATTATGCAATGAATATCCTTGTGGATATCGGGTGGTAAAGGGTATTGGTCTTGTAATGGGGTGATCAAAGGAAAGGTATTCATAGGATTGAAATGGCTATCAAAAGGAGGACTAATGTAATATAAATGAGAGGCTATTTGGCTATTTTGATTCTCATGTGGTTCAAAAAAGGCCTCTATCATATTACTGTTCACTAAATTAAGAAATTCAGCATGAAGGCCCACAAACTCAAGACTCACAAAAGGGAGTGAAAAACACAAATTTTGAAATGATGGACATTGGTGGCCTTGGCATGAAAGAAAATGGTGTTCCTCATGGGTAAGGAAAATAAGTTTAAAATCAAAAATTGAGCATTAAAAAAAATCGTTTTAACACAATATTCATTATAAAAATATATTATGAAAACACAAGATATTTGAGATAAAACCATGTCTTTTTACTCCCCAAAATGCTTGGAAAAAATTTCAAAACTAGATGGTTAGTAAGTATGACTCGTTTAGTTATTTTTACATTTTGTTTTATTTTTTTAGAATTTTTAAATTACACACCCACACAAAAGAGAAAGAGTAAATAAAAAATGTGATAAGGAAAGTGGTAAAAAATGAGAATGAGGGAGGAGGAAGAATAAATAGACAGAGACGAGGAGTTAAATGGAAAGAGGTACCCCTTGGTTTAGATTTGGTGGGTTTCCATATCCATCCAATGGTGGGTCAACTGCAGAAGTTGGGATCTAGTGGAAGTCGATGTTGTTCCAAGACTTTGTGTCTAACCATAGAGATTCTTTAACTAATGTCAATTAACTGTAAATTTCCTTTTAGAATACGGGTCTTGGGCTTGCACTGCACCAAATGGGTAAACACAAAAAACAATATAAGGACTTTCCCAACAAGGATTAAGCATACCTAGGTGAAGCTGAAATCGAGAGTTGAAAAGAAATACCTTTTCACCTTTATGGAATACCTTTCCTAGGATGTTTTTGTCATGGATTAACTTATCCTTTAATTTTTATAGATTGGAATTAATATAGTTTTCAAGTTGAAACTCCTCCAGTTCAGCCAATTGCAACAATCTTTCTTCACTAGATTTTTCACAATAAAATTATAGTTTTTCACAGCCCAAAATAACTTATGTTTTATTTCAACTGGGAAATTACATGCTTTACCAAAAGCTAACCTAAAAAAGAGACATCCCAATAGGAGTTTTTTAGGAATTTAGATAAGCCAAAAGTGCTTCACCAATTCTTTCAGGCCAGTCATTCTTGGTGGAATTTACAATTCTCTCAAGAACTCTTTTCACTCCTATATTTGAAAGTTCAGCCATGCCATTTGTCTGGGGGTGATAAGCAGTTTAAGATTTATGTACAACCCCATTATTTTACAAATGTGATTCCATGGTTTTATTTTAAAAATGGGTTCCTATGTCATTTATCAAGGCATGAGGAGTGTCAAATTGGTGGAAGATGTGTGTCTTTAGGAACTCAGTAAAAGTATGTGAAACATTCTCTCTAGTGGATTTGGACATGACCCACCTAGAAACAATGTAAAATGCAAGAAGAATGTATGAGAATTTATTGGAAGGGGTGAACGGTCCCATGAAATAGATGCACCAAACATCTAATATCTCATATAAGATTAAAGGATTTTGTGGAATTTAATTTATTTTAGAAATTGAGCCAAACTTTTGGCTAGTGGGAGATGATTGACAGAAAACAGGTGAGTCCTTGAAGACTGAAGGAAAGAAGAATCTAGAGTCTAGGACCATTCAAGAGGTCCTTTGGGGTCTAAAGTGGCCACCTCCAATAATTGAGTGACAAAATTATAATATGAAGGATTGTTAATCTTCATCAACACATATTCTAATTACCATGTCAGACCCATTTTTCCAAATATTATTTTCATCCCAGAAATAGTATTTTGAATCACTTTTCAACTTCATTTTTTGTTCATTTGAAAACATTTCAGAAAAAAACACTAAAAACCAAGTAATTTACAATTGGGGCATACCACGGTATTTTTTGAGTGAGAGATAAAAGGTTCTCAGTAGGGAATTCTGGATCAATGATTTCTGAATGAGAAGAATTACAAATTCTACTCAAGTGATCAGCCTCAAGGTTTAATTTTTCTTATCTATCTTTTATTTCATTGTAAAACTCCTAGAGCATTAGGATCCATCTTATTAGCCTCGGTTTGGAATCCCTTTTTTTGAGTAAGAACTTTAAAGAAGAATGGGTTATGAAGATGATGATTTTGGAACCTAAGAGATAGGGCTAGAATTTATCTAAGGCAAAAACAACTGATAAACGTTCTTTTTAGTGATAGTGTCATGAGATTTAGTATTCTCCAATGTTTTTGAGGCATAATAGATGACATGAGAAAGACCCAATGGCCTTATCTGAATCATCACACATCAACTCCAAGGGTAAGGACCAATATAGGGGTTGGATTATCAGGGCAGATGTAAGAGAAATTTTGAGTTCAATAAAAGATCTCTTGAAATCCTCATTTAAATTGAAATTGAAATCATTTTTGAAGAACTAATTGAGTGGGAGGGAAATACTACAGAATTTATGGATGAATTTCCAATACAAACTGGCATGACCGAGGAATGATCGAATGTCTTGAACAGTGGTGGGTTCAGGAAGTTATTGGATCACTTAAATTTTGGCAGGATCAACTTTAATACCATATTTTAAAACTATGTGCCCTGGAACAATCCCATTTTCAACAATGAAGTGACATTTTTCAAAATTTAACACAAGGTTGTAGTTTACATACTTATGAAGTACTAGAGAGAGTGAATGAAAACACGATTTAAACGACTCTCCTTAAATGGTAAATTCATCCATGAAGACTTCTATGCAGTGTTCAACGAATTCAGAAAATATACTCATCCTACCACTCTAGAATGTTGTAGGAGCATTTCAAATGTAAAAATGGATTCTCTTATATTCATATGTTTTATAGCGGCAGTGAAAGTAATATTTTTTGGTCCTATTGTGTGATTGGGATTTGGAAGTAGCTACTGTATCCATCAATAAAGAAATAGTGTGACTTTACGACTAATTGTTCTATAATTTTATCAAGGAATGGAAATGGGTAGTGATCTTTTTCCTTTTTCAACATTCAATTTCATTTAGTCGATGCAAAAACTCCATTTGTTCTTCACTCGAGTTATGACTACCTCGCCATGTTCATTTGTCACAATAGTTATCCCACCCTTCTTAGGTACAACGTGAATTGGACTACCCATTAACTATCATAAATTGGGTATATAATACTAGCTTGAAGAATCTTGGTGATCTACTCCCTAATTACCTCAAGGATGAATAGATTAAGTCATCTTTTTGGTTGTCTAATTGGTTTGTATGACTCATAAAGATGGATGTGATTCTTGTAAAGGGTAGGGTTGATTCCTGGTATGTCATATAGGGTCCAACCTAATAGCCTGTTTTTACTCTAACACCTTAAAAAGTTTGGAATCCTCGGTTTTAGTAAGTGAAGTAGAGATAATGATAGGATAAGAGTGATCATGGGAAAGGAATGTATATTTCAGGTGTTCTGGAAGAGGTTTCAAATCAGTCTCATCATTCATTTGTAGGCTATACAACTCAAGAATGGAGGAAGGGATTTTAGTTGCTTCAGATTCATTTTCCTTAATACTGTATAAGGTGGAGAAATAGAAATTAGAGTTGATGTGCAATTCAAGAGAGTTTTAAAGTTCCTCTAGATTTAGAGATTCTATGAAAGAGAGGTCAACAACAACATCACCATTTATGAATTGGTTAATCATGGTGCATATTTCACAATATCCTTTATCATTAGAAGATGATGAACATGATGGATTGGGGTTCAATTGACTCTTAGAAGTGTCATCAGAAGCATTAATTGATAATGCAGAGTGATCCTTAGATGGGTATAGCATGGCTTGGAAAATGTTGAACTTGACTAGGTGGTCACCAAATTCCATGGATAAGATGCCTGAATGGACATCAATTTTTGTTCTCGCTATCATTAGGAATGGTTTTCCTAGAATTACTGGAGATTGAGAACAGGTAATCTAACCTTCCATGTCAAGGACATATAAATCTTCTGGGAAGATATGATCATTAACGTGAACAAGGAAATCCTCGATTATAACCTTCAGACTAACTATACTTCGATTGTCTAATAGAATGACAACACTGGTTGGATTTAAGGGACCTATACCAAGGTTGAAGGAGGTGGATTTTTTCATGAAATTAATTGAGGCTCCTAGGTCTATGAGTGCATCATCAAAGTTGGAACTTCCCATTTGGCATGGAACTGTAAAGGTCCCTAGATCTTTGTACTTTCTGGGAGTAGACTTCTAGGTGGAAACATTTTCGAAGGTCCTAAGTTACCTCTTGTGGGTGAAGCATTACTTAAGAAACTTTTCATACATAGGGATTTTTTATGTCAACCAAGAGAACAATGTTGACTTCAACACGTCTAAACATGTCAAACATTTCAGGATTGGGTTCAAAGGACTTATTTGGCTAAGAAATGTCTTGAGGGAAATGAATTTGGTTCCTAAGTGAAATGGAAGGAGGTAAGGGAATGGATTCAAATTCCTTTTCGAGATTATTTTTCTTTTCATTTTCTAGGTCAACATTAAAGGGGGTTGGAGGAAATTTCTTGAGGCATATAAATTTTCGTTTCCAATATAAGTGCAATTTCACTTATATTAACCATGAAGTCGGGTAATGGTTGAGTTGGAATTTTGGATGAATTTTATTGTTTTTGCTGGCTCAGGTGGGATGCAAATTGACCAATTTGTGTTTCAATGTATTTTAAGGCTGGAATGGGTGAAGGATGAAAAATCTTCTACTGCACTTTCCCATGGTTGCCTAGAAGAAGAGGCTTTTCCTGGATTGGTATTACCTTTATTTTGGTTCTTGGGAAAGTGATTGTATTGATTTTGGAATTGGGAAGGCACACTAGGGTAGTGTAATCTAGGATGAGGAAGAGAATGATTTATCATTTATGGTTGAGAAACAAAATGGTAAGGTTGTTGGAAGTTACCAACACCTTGACCATATATGAATTGGTTTGGGTTTTGATGATGGTATTGAGGGGGGTGAGAAATGGGATTCCCATATATCATGTTAGGGTTATATGTATAAGAGAAGGGCTTAGAATGGGGTTGGTTGAAGTTTCTAACAAACCGACTTGATTATTGAGGGTTGGGGTTATGCTAAGCATGTGTTGCATTAAGCTTCATTAGTTTAGATGAATCATAGGGATCCTATTGAAGTTGTGGACATTTGTCAGTTTGATGATATGGGGAGCTATAGATTCCATAGTTCTTGATAGGTCTAGGGAACAGAGACTGTGGTGAAGATGAGTTTGGGGCTTTGGCCGCCACAACTAGTTGTTTCTCAAGACCTGTAAGTTAACTCATCCACTCAGTCATATTGTTAGGCTCTATGGATTGATTCTCTTTGACTTTTTTGACTTGAGCATGTGCTTGAGTATGGAATTGTAGTGTGTTTGCAACCATGTTTCTTATTAGATCTCTTGTAGCTGCAGGAGTTTTATCAACAAGAGCACCGCCACTTATAGCATCAATGAGAGTTCTCTCCATAGCCAATAACCCCTCATATAATTATTTGATCAAGAGTTGGTCAAGTATTTGGTGGTGTCGGAAGGTTGAAAAAATCTTTTTTAACCTCTACCAGTACACATGGAGTGATTAATTTTAGAATTAATATATACCGCTTATTTTCTTTTGAATAGAATCAATATGATAATTAAGAACAAATTTCTCTATAAAGAGTCACTTCATGTCATTCCATGTGATTATGGAACCAGGATTGTAGTTAGCAAATAAATGACTTTGTAGTGTCAGCTAGGGATAAGGGTAATGCTTGAAGTTTTATTTTTTCCTCAGAAACCCCTTGATGATTCATGGTAGAGCACACCACTTAGAACTCTTTAAGGTGGAGGGGAGGATCCTCACCTGCTAGCCTATGAAAATGGGGAAGAAGATGAATCAAACCTGATTTAAGTTCAATGTCACCCTCAATGTTTGGATATTGAATACCTAGATGTTGGTAATTTATATCAGGGTTAGTAAGTTCTTTATGTGTTTGATCCATAGTATTGGCCATATCTAATTCAATTGGATGGATATGTACAGGTTCTTGAATGAGTTGATTATCTCTTATGTTCCTCCTAGGTTAGTGAAGTGTTCACTCAATTTTAGGGTCAAAAAATTCCGAGGGATTCTTTGGGAGGATATGGGGAATTTAAAGAGATGTTGTAAGAAATAGGATGATAATGTTTTCTTTGTGTTTTTTCAGTTTATGATTTTTAAGAGAAGGTGGGTTTTTCTTTGTGTTTTTTTTCATTTTTTTAAATTTTGTTTTTTTGATATTTTTTATAATAACCAGAAACTAATGATTATATAAACCACAATTCCCTACAAAAACTCCATTTTAAAGTAGAACTGATTTTTGCTTATCAACCAATCAAGGTTATGGTGCTCTGCTAATGTGTATAGCCTCACTTGGGTCGAATCCTCGATAATGATAATTTTTAATAGTCGATTGTTTTTAGTTGATTGTATTTTGATGGGGGGGTACTTGCATAAATTGGGAAATGATTGATTGGTTAATATTTATTTAAATAATTGATAAATATTGGGGTGCTTTTATCATTAGGTAGTTAAGATTGTGATATCCTTGAGCCTTGCTTTATATTATTTTAAATTAACACCCATGTCACATGTTGACATTGATTGGAATTCCCAAGTGTTAAGGCTTTAATCCAAGCATTAACATAACTAATGGATCTAATAATATTCATATAATGTTTATGGTAGTGTATTTATGGTTTAAATAATACATGGAAACCACTCGTTAAACAAAAAAAGTCATTAATCCATGACATGTCATGTCCAACATACACAATGTTAATTCCAAGAATACTCATCAAGAAAAAGCTATCAATTTCTTAACATCCCTAAATTATAACTCACCCTAATGAGATATTTACTCGTCTATTGATATTATTAATAATCTGGTTATAATTATTATAATGATAAATTAATATGAAAATAAAAGTAAAGGGATAAGAAAATAGTGGTGTGTCGAACACACACAGAAACTATAATAAGAATTAAAAAAACATTCGATTGAATGAGGATGAAAAAGAATATAAGGGGTTTTTACCTGATTTTAAGTATTTTAATAACATTAATATTAAAATACATAAGGTGGATTTGAATAAGAGAATTTTAAGAAGAATCATGCATTAGAACACAATTACAAAAAAAAACACTTACACGATTACAGACAAAGAACAACACAAAAGTAAATGAAAGGATGCAAGGAGGAATGGTTTCTCAAGTAAAAACATGTGTTTGTAATATCATTCCAAGACTTTTTAATAGCCTTGGTCATTCCAAAATATTCTCCTTTTCTTCGAAATTACAACCCCTTTGAAAGGAGAGGAGGGGATGTACTTATAGCCCACGTTGGTGGACTGTTTTCATTCCCAAACTACCCCTCCACTTGGCTCGATGATTTGGACATTCAGACAACTGAATATCAAGATATCTCATTCATTAAAGATTTATATAATATTTGTTGGTGACTAATATCAAAATATGGAGGCATTTGGACTTATTAATCCAAAGTTATAGCTGTTTTATTAAACAATGTTAGTCAGTCCATTTCAATCCATACTTTTTAGATGACCGAAAGGTGAATGGGTTTATCTATATGAATATGCCTTCAAATAGGAACATGTTCTTCAACAAAGTCATCCAAATAAATCTTCTATCTTCCAAATCAAAATATCAGGTTTATTTAACTATTAGATCATGAGCTATGTGATGAAAAGTTTCCATATTTTAATTTTCATCCAGAATGGTGGGATGGACTTCAAAGCATTAGTTGGGACCCTTGTTCGTGTAGTTGAACCTTAAAATTATTATCCATGATTCTTTTGGATAATAAAGAACATATGGTAGAGTTTAATAAACTTTTGTCTATGGGATTTAGACCAGTAACTCAATCATCATTGATGGTCTAGTTTCATCACATTTTATTTGGGTCTTCGTGTGTGCACCATATGAACCTCCAAATGGACGATTTGGACAATGGTGCCTTCTAATGAAATGTTGGAATTTGAGTAGAAAACCCTGCACAACAAGAATCATGCAATTTGGATTAATAGGGAGATATTTAATATTAAAACAGTTAACAAACATGAATCTTGATGAATTCAAGTAGTGCTCAAAAATTCTAATTAATATTTAAAAATTAATATTTCACACAAATTATGCACATTTCATATAAAATCAGTAATGCGAGTATATAAAAAGTTATGAAAATATTTATAAATTTATGTACCAACTTGCGCAAAGTGTAATTATAAATAAAATTCTACATCACCAAATAATAATAGTGTCATTATTATTTTATCTTGTGCCATCAAATAATTATTCATCGTCTAGAAAATAATTGTTTTACTACCTAACCGACCTTGGTCTGCTCGAACTCTACTTCAATTTATTGAAAACCCGAATAATTAAATTATTAATTTATTCTCCTAAATAAATATTTTATTTAAAAACTAGTAAATAAATATTTATTAAATATTCAATATAATAAATAAATAAATTTAATTTAATTTATTCGATCATCTTAACTCAAATAACATTATTCCACAGTATTGAGAATAATATTTATTTAATTAATAAAATTAAAATATAATTTAACTGAGACCACCAAAAACATATAGTGTGTGACCCTCAATGATTCTTTATTATTGGCATTAGGCAGATTATCCTAATGTCCAAGATTACTGTCTAGAAAAGGGTCAAGGAACCCAAGAGAAAAAACATAAAATCACAAAAATAACATCCACATATGAATTCTCACTATGTAATATAATAACTTTGTCTCAATATCTCATCAAGTAGGTTTCATGATATTGTCATAAACCTTTATTCTTGATAAGTCTTTCTTTGAGTACCAGGAATAAACTCGTCATTACACCATGGCCATGGAATTTCACGTGACGATTCTGTTTCAATCAAAGGGATGAGATATCAACTTCCATAAATGGAAGGGACCAATCCTTCCTCGAATTATCCATTAATATCATGTCACTCATGATGCACACAACGTACCCTACATCCATCCAACTGTATTCATGACAGTTTTCGTCATTAAATCAACGTGTTTGAGTCATGGCATGTATTAATGATAATCTTAATGTCTAAGGATCCTTACACATGCTTGTAGATAGAAATATCTGATGACACCGAAACATGCAGAATTCAGACTGGTGGGTCTGTTCTCATAATCTCATATCTTGAAGATTACCAGGTGAGAACTTCATGTGTGAAGTCTCATCTTCTTATGAGAACTCACACCTGACGATCTGCATGATATGGGTCCCTTTAGAGTATGTCATCCAACCGTAGAATTATATTTAAAAATATTGTTATAGAATTTCATGGTTCTCATCATAGCAGGGAACTACCATGACCTTATCAATGCAACAAATAATCTAGGACATTATTACATCATAGTCATGCAGAACAATGAACAATATATAATAAGATGTTCAATATTTAAATACATTAAGTATCCAGTTAATCAATGCACATAAAGTTGGTTCTAGGACACTAACTCTAACAAACTCACACTTGGACTTGATCTAAATGCCTAGGACTTTCGGTCTGCTAGACCTCACATGGTGATCATGTTTCTGCTGAGTTAAGGCTTTAGTCAAGGGTTCTCCCACGTTGTCTCTTGTGTAAATATTGTTCACTGCAACTTCACCTATCTGAAATAAATACCTCAAGATATGATAATTCATAATTATGTGCATCATCCACTGATGTGACCTTGATTCTTTTCTGAGATCCACGGTTGTAGTATTATCATAGTACAATATGATGGGATATTTACTATTAGGTATCACATCTGGCTCCTAGACGATGCTTTGCATCCAAACTGCTTCCGTAGTTGCCTCAGAAACTGAGATATACTTGGACTCTGCTAGAGAATTTGTGACCACACTTGGCTTTGAACTCTTCTAACTTACTGCACCTCTATTCAAAGTGAATATGTATCATGTTTGAGACTTCATTTCATCTTGATTAGTTTGGAAGATATTATATAAATATACTCTGATAACTAGTTCCTCATCATCTCCATAAACTAGGAAAATATCCTTAGAATGCCTCAAATACATTAGGATAGTCTCAATTTCCATCAAATGGCGATCACCAAGGTCCATTTTATATATTCCTACCACACTAAATTCATAGGTGACATCCAACCTAGTACATAGCTGGTTATACAAGACAAACCCAATCACTGATGTTTATGGAGTCCTTTCCATTATCACACTTTCTTCATGTGTCTGAGGACACACTTTCTTGGAAGGAAGAATTCCATGTGACACTAGAAACAATCCCCTCTTGGATTGTTCTATAATGAATCTCTTTTGTATCTTATCAATTTATTTACTTTGACATAGGCCCAAAAATATCACGGATCTATCACGATAGATCTTGATCCTAGGAATATATGCTTCCTCTCCCAAGTCCTTCATGGATAAGCATTGATTCAACTTTTCCTTAACAGACTATAAGACCGATACCTCATTTCAATAAGTAATATGTCATCAACATATACTATTAGAAAAATGACTACACTCCCACTAAACCATTTTAGACATAAGGATCACATTAATTCTTTATAAAACCAAATTTCGTTATGGATTCATCAAAACGAATGTTCCATGACCCAGATGATTGCTTTAATACAAAAATGGATTTCTGAACTTTTATACATTATTAGCATCCTTTAGAGTCATAAATCCTTTATGTTTTGTCATTTAGACAACCTCTTAAAGGTTACCATTAATGAAGGGTTCTTCGAAATTCATTTTCCCAATATCATAGTCATGGTAAGTAGTAATGGCCAATAGAATTCTGATGGATTTCTACATTGCCACAGGTGAAAAGGTTTTTTCGTAGTCAATGCCTTAACATTGTTTGAACCCTTTTGCAACTAGTCATTCCTTATAGGTACTGACTTGTCCTTCCATGTCAGGTTTATTCTTTAATACCCATTTGAAACCAATAGTATTTACATTAATTGGACGATCTACCAAAATCCATACTTGTTTTCGGAACATGGAATCCATTTAATAATTCATGGATTCTTAACACATAGAAACATCTTTGCAACTTACTACTTCATTGTAGGTTAGAGGATCATTATTATCAACTAATAATTAGTCACCATCATTGGTAACTAGAAAACCATACCGTTACGGTTCTCTAACCTCTCTTGTACTCCTACACAGATCTTGTGTCTCTGGAACAGTGCATTCTTCCACTGGGCTTTATCGAATCTTCTCTTGTACAAACACTTGTATACCTTGAGAATTAACTTCATCAAAGTCTATCTCGCTCCCACTATCTCTTTTGGAGATGTTCCCCCTCTCAAATAATATGGCATGTCTTTCCACTATAAGCTTATTGTCTGAGGGTTTTTATAGGTAATATCCCCTTTCTTCCTTAGGGTATCCTATAAAGGTACACTTTGTGCCTCAGGGTGCAAGTTTGTTACCTGAAAAGGCCTTAACAAACACATCACTTCCCCACACATGTAAATTCGACAACATGGCATTCTTTCCACTCCAAAACATGCATGGAATACCATTTATCGATTTAGTTGGTACTTGGTTTAGTACCTGTGCCGCTGTTTGTAACGCATATCCCCAAAAGGATAATGGAAGAATCACATGACTCGTCATTAATCTCACCATGTCCAATAGGGTGTGGTTCCTCCTTTCACTCACACCATTCCATTGGGGCGTGTAAGGAGGATTGTGTTGGAATAGGATCCCAAAATACCATATGTAATAAATGATGTTTTGATTAAGGTATTCTCCAGCTCGATCTGAGTGGAGTTTCTTAATCTTCTTACCAAGATGGTTCTCAACTTAATTATTGTATTCTTTGAAATTATCAAAAGAATATGACTTATTCCTCATGAAGTAGATATATCCATATCAACTAAAATCATTAGTAAAAGTTATGAAGTATGAGTACCCTCCCCTTACTTCAAATAGAACTGGTCCAAACACATCGGTATGAACCAATTCGATAAGTTCATTAGCCCTTTCACCTTGCCCATTAAATGGGGATTTGGTCATTTTACCTAGTAAACATGCATGACATACGCCAAGTGATTTTAGTTCAAAAGAATATAAATATTTATCTTGATGTAACTTTGTCAAGAATTTCTCATTTACATGTCCTAGCCGGTGATGCCAAAGTTGGGTGTTGTATAAGTCATGTGAAGTATCTTTGTTATCTATTTGCATTACTTGGTTTGTGTAATCCGACACATAAAGACTGTTGTATAAATGTGCCCTACCAAAACAAATTCTATAGTTGTAAAAGAAGGAACATTCATTTCCAAACATGAAAACAAAAACATTTGTATCTTATATAGATACAGAAATAATGTTTTTAGTAACATACGTCACATAATAAAAACCATATAACACCAAGATCATCCAAGTGGGCAACGTGAGGTGGTAGTCCCTGACAACTACAGAAGCAATTCTGGCTCCAATGGCTACCCACAGATCTACCTCCCCTCAGTTAATATTCCTGAATTTATGAGGTTCCTATATTTGGATACAAATGTGAGAACCACAAGCTGTATCTAATACCCAATTGGTAGAAACAGATAGATTTCATTTGATAACAAACACACCCGAAGCTTCCACTAGAATTATAGGCTGGGTGCAGTTCTTCTTCCAGTGGCCTTTCTTTCCACATGTGAAACAAACAACCTCATGTTTCCTTGACCCCCCTTTGATCTTCCATTTCATGGAAGGTCATGAATAAGCTTTGGGTTTAAATCTCTTTGCCTTCCCTATCCTCTTATTCACTATAAGGATAGAAGGATTTATTTGCTTCATATATTTTTCCACATGGTGAATATGGATAAGAAGATCAGATAGAGACTTCTCAATGTTGTTCATGTTAACATTAAAAACAAATTTAGATAATTAATTAGGGAGTGATGCAAGAATGAGATCGGCGCCTAGTTCATTAGGGAGTTTAAAATCTAGAACCTCTTGGTGCTCAATGTAGCTAATGATCTTGACTACATGAGGCCCAGCTGGGGCACCCACTCTGAGATTACTCTAAAATATTGATTTAGAGATCTCAATCCTTTCCAGTATTTCTTTCTACTAGTATAGACCACAGAGGTGCTCGATCATGCTATACACATCCATGTTTTCATGAGACTTCATGAGCTCACTAGACATTGATGACAACATAAAACATTGTACATAGACTGCGTCGTTATTATGTTTCTCATAGAATAAAAAATCCTCATCACTCGCCTCTTTGGAAGGAGGATCAGGTAATTCTAACTCCCACACGTAAGACATCCATTCCTGGTGTTGGATTACTCGAAGGCATCTAAACCATTATTGGAAGTTACTACTGGTGTGGATGTTGTCTTTATCCAGAATTGATCAAAAGGATGGTGTGGTTGATGAGATTTCAATTGTTTTATTCTATATTTACAAGAGCATATCAATAGTACTTTCTTGATTAAATTTTTATGAGAAATAATAAATCTAGTCTCCCTCTATTTTGTAGAATCCCAGTATCCCTCAACATTGAACTTATAATGCCAAGTTTCCATGAAATTTTAGTGGAAAGGATCCATATTACCCTTCACATAACCCCAAAAAGGGTTGTTCAAGCTATTTGAAGGTATTTAGGTAGGATGGTCTTTGCAAACTCTGGGCTTGCAATTCCTTGATCTGTTGAGTGGACTCCCCAATCTTGAAATCCTAACATTGGATTTCCTCAACTCTTGCCTCCAATATTACACCATGTCTAGCAAGGGATACTCCTCTTGATGTAATATGGTTAATTCAACCCTAAACCTTTCATAAGGTCTTCCTATATAAAAGTATGTGTCCCAATAAGGGTTGGTAAAACACATAGTTTTATTGAGTTTCTCCCTTAATCAAGTAGCGAAAGTCTTGTTCTAACTTCATATTTTATTTGATGGATTTTTATCTATTATGCGTGAATTTCTTATTATCATTATCAAAATCTTGTTTATATTAAGCGGAACATACATTATTGATTAACCATATCTTGATAATATTTATGCATAATCCTGGTTTGTTATAGTTACATCTTACATTCTTGTTTAATTCATTAATTATGTGATCATGACAACACATCCATAATGATAAACCATGCATCTGACAGAAATAAAATAAATCAAAGTGTATGATCATGAGATTTTCTAATGGTTAGTTTATCTAGTGGTTGATAAAATAACTCCGGCCTAGGGGAGAAACTCCTTGAACCTTTTGGGTTTGTGTTTACAGATTTCCACCTATCCACCTCTGTATCTCCTGGGATTGATTTTGTCTCAGCTCCAACACGAACTGACTCCACTATAACATATTGTTTTTTTAAATCACACGCAAGTGAGGGGTAAAAGGGGTTTTACATAAATGAAACCTTGGGCATACATTCCCTACATATTATTGAGGAGAAGGCACGCATGACAACTAATTTAATTTAAATAAATAAATTAAAAGAAACCATCCATATACAGAGATCTTTGTCTAGCTCATGATTATTCATACATACAATGATATTGAAGAATAAATAAAACTATCATTCAATTCTTTAATTTTTATTGTTTATGATAAATCCTACTCGAATCAATTAATTATCTTTTATTAATCTATTCTTTTATCTTAAACCCTTTTCTGAATTTCCTTGAGATTCTCATACATCATAATTTTAAACAAATAAATTCATTTAAAATCATCATTAAACATAACTTATACCTTGGATGCAACCTAGTGAATTCCCATTCATAACTACTCAATGAGTAGAAATGAACATTATGCAGATGTTAAATTAAAAACATATATATAAAACACATATCACGTGTTGTGCCTCAGCTTTACGACTGCACTATGGAACATGTCTCAAGGGTCTGTATAATATAATAATAAATTTTAATAAATCTATGTAATTCGGAGGAGTACATGGCATGTAGTTCTGACTAAATGAAATATACAATCATTCACCATCCATCGAAAGTACACGCCTGGGGGCATGGCGTGTAGATGTACTTCGGAAATATTAAGAGTATATGACATGTTTAGTGGGCCACACACAGTGTAGTATCTACATTACACGGTTTTCTTCCGAGCAAGCCATGTATGAGGTTCATGGTCCAACCCTAACCTGAAGGCACTACACAGCGTGTCCATTGGACTACACTGTGTGTAATCCAAAAACAGTGTGCCATCTATTCCTGGTCAACACACGGAGTCATTTAAGACTTAGAAAGCCTCCAACACACATCTTGGTTTGGCAAACCAGTCTGATGCATTGAATCTTGACTACACGACGTGTACTACCAAATACATGTCGTGTGTTCTGGTGTTGTACGACCTAGAAGCATTGGAATATCTGTATGAGACCCTCTATTTTATTTTAATCCAAATTAAAAGGAAATATCATTTCTGTAATTTTAATGAGAATTGAAAGAGGAGGAACAGATATCGATATTTAGATTTTGATAAGGATTAACTTGAATTGAAACAACTAAATTATTCAATGTGTAAATCATAGAAGAAATATTTAAATAATTATAAACTATGATGTAACACCTCTGATATCACTTGTAGGTTCCAGCTGTAGTGGAAGCACAGTTAGGAAGACACCTAATATTTATTTTTACCATGATCAATGATTATTCTGGGATCAATATGATGTTTAACGCCAGTCTCCACAGAATAGAATCAATGATTTAGAGAATGAAAGAAAAGGCCCAAAACCTTTATAGAGGATCTTTCACATCATGTTTATAATTAATTTAATTAATTTCATAAAAAAATAACACATTGATCTTTGGTATTTTCTTCATTGATGATGTTGATCGTTCGGAATGGCCCTTCTGGATTATCTAATTGTGCTTGCGAGGATCAAAACTAGAATCCCTCTAGCAGTGATGCACACGTGCTCTGATGGACTCTGATCGACACCACTCGTTATTTGGGTACTAGTGCAGCGAAGCTAGTGTCTTGTGTTAGTTGTTCTTGGTTTCTTGTTCTTTGGATTTGAAGAAAATCTCTCATTACTGAGAGGGGCGGCAAGAGGATTCGAGAGAGAAATTTATTAGCTCAACAGTTCTCAATTCACCAAGCATGCGGTGTGTTATCTCTGGCATAATAGATGTACTCGTCTATTTATACGCATGGAACTTTAGTTATAATATTTAATTGTATAAATACAATTAAATACATTCATGAACTTAGAAAAAATGATGCTCATAATAATAATACCGAGTCATTTTTTATGGTGTGCCAACTTGTTTAAAAAAGAATTATGAATAAAATTCAGGGTTATAAAATAATAGCAGTGACATTAGTATTTTAACTATTGCCAACTAATAATTACTTAACATCTTGAAAACAATTATTTTACTATCAGACGAGCCTTAGTTCGCTCTAATTCCATTTCCATTTATTCAACACCAAAATAAATAAATATATAATTTATTCTCTTAGAAAAATATTTTCTTTACAAACTTGTAAATAAATATTTATTAAAAGTTCAATGAATTAAATAAATATATTTAATTTAATTTAATCGATCATCTTAACTTGAATAAAATTATTCTGCGATATTTAAAATAATATTTATTTCATTAATTAAATTCAAATAGAATTTAATCGAGACCACAAAAAACATTTAGTGTGTGGCCCTCTCGGATTCTTTCTCAATGGCATTTGGCGGCCTTGTATAAATTCCAAGTGTACTATCTAGAAACGGGCCAAGGAACCCAAGAGAATGAAAGTAAAGTCACAGAAACAACATCCATATAAGAATGATCACTGTGTAATACAATCCATTTGTATCAATATCTCATCAAGCAGGTTTCATGATAGTGTCATAAACATGTATGCTTAATACTTCATTCTTTGACTACCTGAAATAAAATTATCATAACACCATGGCCATTGAATTTCACATGATGGTTCTATTTTAATCAAAGGGCCATGATATAAACATCCATAAATGGAAGGGAAAAATCCTTCCTTGACTTATCCATTAATATCATGTCACTTGTGACGCACCCAACATACCCTACTTTTCACCAACTGTCTACATGGTGGTTTTCGTCAGTAAATTGAAGTGTATGAGTTGTGACAAATATTAATGATAATATTAAATTCTAATGATAATTACACATTCTCCCAGATAGAAATATTTTATGACACCAAAACATGAAGAATTCTTACTGGCAGTTCTGTTCTCATAATCTCTTGTCATAGAGATTACCATGTGAGAACTTCATGAGAGGAAGTCTCATCTTCTTATGTGTACTCTTACCTAATGGTCTTCATGATATGTGTCCCTTCATAGTATGTCATCAAACCATTGAACTATATTTAAGAATATAATTATATCATTTCAAAGTTCTCATCATAGTGGGAAACTTCCATGACCATATCAATGCAATAAATACTCTATAACATTATTACATCACAGTCATGCATAACAATGAAAAATAGGTAATAATATGTTCAATATTTAAATACATTAAATATCCATATAATAAAAGTACAACCAATTGTATCTAGAACACCAAATCTTACAAAATATTTTAAGGATGAGTGATCGCTGAGTGGAGTTGTCCACTATCTTTATGGACATTCTATTTAGGAATTGAGGAAGGGTGTGTGATAGGATAGTTTTTTTTATTAAGATTGAGACCTTTAATAACAAATTTTTTTACTAGAACCTAGGGGACTCATATTTTTATAAAAAAACATATAATCACATTAGGAAGTCACATCATTTTATAAATTTTTATGTTTTTTTTAACTAGAGTTAAATGGGAAAACGGGATCCCATAATGAGTCTCTAAGATATGTGCACTGGGTACATTTTTGATAATAACTATAAGCCAATTTAAATTTCTATAAGTGATATGCATAGCGCTATGTACAAGAAATATTGCTGGTAAAAATTAGAATAAATTCCCCTCTAAAAATGAACTCATTTAAGTGTGGTGTATTTTGAACCCAACAGAAGAAGGGAACAATTTACTTAATTGATGACAATTTGACTTGAATTAATAAAGTGAGAAAATAACAAGACTTCAATTTTTAGAACCTAGGGTAAAGTGATAATTGAAGGCTCTTTTGATCAAGGTTCTAATTCCACTTTAATTAATCTCTCACCACTTTTTAAATTGGAACATGGATTAGAATTGAAGTATAAAGGTTACAGATTTCATATAGGAGGCATGAAATCCTTTACAGTGAATGAGTTTGTGATACCTTTGATTTCCAATGAGTGTTTGAAGTTAGGAATGACCACCTTTTGAGCACTTTTGAAAAGCCATTCCTGATCATGTTCTTTTATTATTAAATTCATGACATGCAGCATTTTCTATGCTCATTATAAAATATTATCTTCTATTTTATAAAGTTCAAAGAATGGATTTGTTTGAGGAAAAACAAATATTTAAATGCATGGGGGTTTGAGGTGGAATTTTTTAATTCCATTTGCCACATCTTTTATCATTTTTTTGTATTTTAAATTTTGAAATAATGTATTTTAATTAATAATCACTATTTATTGTCAATTTGGTACATTTCTTTTAAAATAGTCATTTTTTTATTAAATTATATATTCTGATGATTATTTTCATCTCATTAAATAATTTTGAATTTAATCAATTCATTCTGCTTTAACATTTTGTTATTATTTTGTTTTTTATTTAAATTTAAATTTTTTATTCTTTTTCTTCATTCATTATTTCATTTATTTTGTTTTTTAAATAATTTGATTATTAATTATTTAATTTAAATAATTCATCTTTAAATAAATTTTTAATTTTTTCTTTGAATATCTAAAAAATTAAATTAATTATAATAATTTATTTCAATTCATTAATTTTTTACACAAAAGTTTAATTTTATTTCCTAATTTCATTAATTTTTTTTAAATAATTAATTAATCAGCGAATTAATTGAAGAACCTCACTTTAAATATTTTATTATTTAATTTTTATGTATAAAATGAAATTTGTAATTAATTAATTATTGAATTTTAATTTTATATTGTTTAAAAAATTGAGTAAATTATAATTCCTATTTTAGTTATTTATTAATTTAATTTTTTTTGTTTTAAGTTGAATTAATTTATTAATTTAATTCTTTAATTTTTTTTTGACTATTTATTTTGCATGTGCACATTCCCCCAAACATTCTAGCAGGGTCTCATTGAGTGACCACCACCACCACCACCATCTTTTCCTTCTTCCATTCCTATTCTCCCCACTCCCAAGTCACCATTCCACGCCAATGCTAACTCCACTGTCACCGTTGAGCCATCCCACCACCACGGCCAGATTCTCCCTGCCTCTACTCCATACCCGTCACACCACCATCCCTCTACTGGAGGTGCTACCCCTACACATCTCCAGACCCTGCGATGTCTCGTGATTCCCCCAATATATCTTCCAACCATCCTTTTACTCCATAATCACACTACCAATCACTAGCAGTGCTAACCCTGACACCACTTGACTCTCACACTAGTGAATCGCATCCACCACCACCACACCCACATTAGAAGAAACAAAATTCAATAAAAACAAAACCCAACGGTCGTAGAACGGTTTAAAATCGGAATAGAAGCAGAATCAATAGTCAAAATGAAAGAAAAATTCAGTCAAAATCTGATCTGAATAATATATATGTTGAAGAATCCAAAAAAACAATACAAATTATTTAGATCTAGAAATCGAAACCCCCAAATGCCAAAGTTGTTCTTCCTCTCTGCTGAAGCCGATTCCGAAGCTCCTTGTTCACCGTCCTCAAAATTGAATCTAACCAGTCGCTGGGTCCAATTATTAAACCACCCACATCCACGTCATCCATCTGTCACTCCAACGGCCTAAACTAATCAAACCATATGGAGGTTATAGGTAGAATAAGCTTCATTCCCCCTTTGATGCCAATAGTGGAGGATTTATTGCAGTAGTAAACTCAAAAACGCACACGCGGATCACTTGAGGTGATCGAAACCACATAAACACAGTGGAACAAACTGTTATTCTTTATTATCACTAGAATTCTTATTAAAACTCATGAAACGCTCCCTATTTATATGGATACAAAACAGAACACAAAATAAAACAGAGGAAAAACAATTCCACATTTGATTGCGGTAGGTGTCGCCCAATACTCCGGATTGACACACGTCAAGTCATCTTCATGGAACTCTTTAATCCTCTATCCCAACAGTGGATGGTAGGTACCGTCTGATGAAAACACCGAGTTTAATATACAACATCCCCCCTGAACTCTTTTTCCTTGAAACCCATAATTTTTCATTATATCTGAGTGGGTAACCAACTGGTATAATGATTTTACCATAGTCACTAGTTCTAGTAAAATAAATAGCACATGTGGCAGCAAATAAGCAGATCACTTGAGATGATCGTAGGAACAAAATTTCAGCAAAAAGAAGCAAATTGGGTTTTATTTCTTCGATTTGGAATTCTTCCACCTTGTACTCCTCTTCTAGGATTATATTTTTATTCACAAAACCCTCTATCTTGGGTTTAGATTCTTTGAAATGTCCCCCCTTGTTGCGGGACCTCAATGGGACTCAGACACATTAGAAGGTGGTGTCACTATTTTTCATTTGAGGAATTTTCCCGAGGCTTATATGCATTAAGAAACCTGAATCGGCAGATGGTCTCCTGGATACAACATTGATGGAAGTATCAATTTTTGGGAAATTATCTACATCAGATAACAACTCAAGTTCTTTGGTCTCTTTGGGAAGGTGTCTGCATTGGTAGATGGTTCGATAGATACAACATCGACCAAGGTATCAACTTTCGGAAATTCATCTTCATTAGACATCAATTCAAGTACTTCGGTGGACTCAATTGCAGACGATTGATTCTACTTCAGGATAAATGATGAAGGTGGTGGGTTTCAGTCATCATCGTCAATGTACAAAAATAAGTCGAAGAGATCAATGAGATTTAAGTCACTATCAAGGAGAATAATTTTGTTCAGATAGTGGAAATTGTAATTTTTTTCCAGAATTACAACGGAAAAGGATTGCAGAGTGGCTTGCCAATTTTTTTGTAAATGTATAAGGCAAATGGAGTGAGATGAGTATTTTTTTATGACCAAATTGACTATGGTGTTATGGTGTGTGAGGCTCAAAAAGGTAAAAAGAATTTTATTTTTTTGGTGAAAGGGTGATGGCATGGACGATATCAAAGAGACAATGAGATATATTTTTTAAAGGAAAATTGACATAGTGGGAGACAAGAAAAGTGAGATTCACATGCACAGTTTCCAAAATTTTCATGAAAATTGTCAATGGAAAGAAAATTAATATCACATTTTTTTGATAATGACAAAATGAGATGTCAAGGACAAGTGGGGGGAATTCTCACAAACGGTTTATGAATAGTTTGGACTATTCATCATTTTCTTCGACTGCTGCAAATCATGGAACTGTTAGGATGGTATGAAACTGAGTATGATATACTCTATAATACCAAACGTAGGATCAAAATAAGAATGAGATTATCAAATACATGAGGGGGATGAATTGTACCTTTTAAAAAATACCCTTAGGAAATTTTTAAGTTGGTTATGTTTAACAAGGTTAAACATGATAATTCACAAGACCTCTATGAGTACTAAATACTTGCTAGATTTTGAAAAAGTGATTCCGAAAATGGAACTTAACAAAAGTTACAAAGATTAAGATTCTACATTAATGAATATAGAATATAACAATATCAGATTAAAATTAAGTAAGTATAAGAAATTTATACTTTCCTTAACAATACAAAATGCAGCGTAAAATCAAGTAGTAAAACTACAAGTAACAAAAAATAACTCTTTTAACCCAAATAGAAGGGTATCCAACAACCTTGGATAAAGGTCCCTTGATTTATTCTTTCAAGAAAGTCTGTCTTACCCACACCAGGGTAAGCCCCCGATACGAATATTGGAATGTGTCTTGCTATCCCCGCAAGCCCTCAATTATCAAGTAGTTGACACCTCTATCTTCCTATCCCCGGAAGCCCTCAATTGTAATCAGCAACAATCGAAGTCACACAAAGCAAGTCTGCATGAAGCAACATTTGAATAAGCCATTCAAAACATTCTACACGAAGCATGAGAGGTGATAAGAGCCTCTCTCTCTAGAAATCACATCAGGAAGTTCTGATCACCAAAATTCCAAATGTTCCCAAAGTTCCAAAAGTTTAAAAACCTCAAAAAGTTCCATAAGTTGTGAACACTTTCAAATGAGATTCTATTTATAGGTGAAGCCCCAACGGTCGTCTCCCTCCTCCAACGGTCATATTTCTCCTTGAATTTCGAAGGGACCTATACACGTGTCACTCAACCAACGGTTAGTCAATAACTGAGAGAATGACATTGTTTTATAATGTAACAAGTGTAAGCATAAGTAAAACTAAAGTTCAGAATGTCAGAAAAAAAAATTTCGGAGTCTAACCAAAATGGAATTGAAAGTCTATAATAAAGATATATTTGTATTCTGTCTTGTAGGAATTCAGAACCAGAATTTTGTAGAAATCAGGAGTCAGTATTTCAAGGAAATTCAGAGTCTGGTTTCATCAGAATTCAGAACCAGAACTTACAATGTTCGGAGTCAGAGTTCATAGAAATTCGGAGTCAGAACTCATAAGATTTTGAAGTCTCAATTCATAGAACTTGAAGTCTGAACTTAGATATATTCGTAATCAGAATTCGGTGTCGAACTATATGAGTGTTCGTATCCATAATTCAGAGTGGAACTTCATGAGTGTTCATATCCAGACTTCGGAGTCGAACTAAATGAGAGTTCGTATCCATAATTCAGAGTGGAACTTCATGAGAGTTTGTATCCAGAATTCGGAGTGGAACTTCATGAGTGTTCATATCCAGAATTCAGAGTGGAACTTCATTAGAGTTTTTATCTAGAATTTGGAGTGGAACTTCATTAGAGTTCGTATCTAGAATTCGTAGTGAAACTTCATTAGAGTTTGTATCCAAAATTTGAATCCTAAAACAAAATGCTTCATATCTAAGTATTATATGATTCCGAGGTTTTTTATATGAATCCGATTTATATACTTAAGAAAAATATTGATATGAACAATGAAAACGTGGTTGGGGTAGATTCTTTTGAGATCGAAATTTTCCTTATATAAGTAAAATATAGATTTTCTTATGTATACGGTGTTTGTGATTTTCAAAACAAGATGGAATGGAAAAGGTCATAAGAAAAACCTTATTGACTCAACAATCTCCCCCTTTTTGTAAATCACAAACAACCATTTGAAAAATAATATAAGAACTTAGAAAATTTTCATTAGCCTTTGAAATTAAAACTTATCTCCCTTTGTTCATAGATGATGGTGAAAACAACTTACTCCCCCTTAGGCTTAGAAACACTAAGGATTGTATTTAGGATTTCCAGAATGGAGTTTCCATTATCATGGGAATGAAAAACTACATATTAAGGACCTACCCCTTACTCAAGGATAGTTCTTAACATAGAAATTTTTCTTCTCACTTTAATATTTTTCCTTCTCCCCCTTTGAGTATTTCTTTTTCCTTCTCCCCCTTTGTGATTTTAAAAAAGAATTTAAGGGAATGGAAAATATATAAAGTACCTGAAACATTAGTACATAACAACACAAGATACAACCAACCAAATATTTCATTAGAGTTGAAAGAAGTTTTAAAAGGAAAGACATTACAACAAAAAAATGGATTTGTCTATTTGTCTTCCTTTTCCTTGGGGATTAACTTATTCAAAAGGGTTTTCATCTTTTCCAAGTCTTTCTGGTCCTCCTCAGCTTGCTTCTCTAAGGATGTGATCCGTTCTTATTGAGATTTCAGGACCTCTGCCTGATCCTTCATGGCCTCATCCTGAATCTTCAGTAATTCATCCTGCTATTCAAGATTCTCTTTGATCTCAATCCAGATATCTATTTCCCCTTTCCAGTTTTGAGAAATCGAGTTTAGCTTCCCATTCAGATCCCTCACCTGTTGATTACGAGAATTTTTCTCAAGGGACAGTATTTCCTAAAGATTCTTAATCTTGGAAGCCTCGGTATCAAAAGAATCTTTTACATCATTCTGAAAACGATCAAACTCAGCCAAGTCATCGTCAACTTTCTTTGACCATAGAGTGATTTTGCTATAAGATTTTCTCTGAAATTCATAATTGATAAGTAAATTTCTTTGCTCAACCCCAATCATCACACACTTATCCATGACCATGGATACAGATTCTGATTTCTGATTTAGGCTGTGTTGAAGAATCTGGCACCTGGAGTCTATGGCGGGAAAGATCGGAATTGTTTCCACCAATTTCTTCAAAGACTCAACAACAAAGTCATGTCCTAATGCTAATGACTCTGAATCCGATGTCTTTCTAGGTGAAAGTTCTTCTTCAATCTCCACTAGCATTCTTCTAGAAGAACCAGCAACACTTTTCTTCCTTATGATATCTTTTGTTGGGGTGTCCGTAAGCACTTGCTTCCCCTTATCAACATTCGGAATGGGTTCTTCATCATGAGACTCTTTCTCACTTTTAGATAGTTGAACTATCTTGTCTTCATCTGGTTTCTCCTTCTCTGATCCTTCTTCAAGAAAATGATTCTCATAGCTTTCTTCCTCAGATAACTCATTTGTTTTCTCTTCTTCAATGTCATCATGTCCCTTACCACCTTTGTTATCTCCCTTTCCCAGAGTGACAAGCTTTGAGGTCTCGACTTCATAAGTTCTGAGTAGTGGTTTTTCTGATAGTATTGCTTTCTCTTGATAATCCTCAACTTGTTTAATCAAGTCATCTAGATTACCACTTCCTTATTCTACTACTTCTTCTTCTAATACATCCTCTTCTTCTATTTCATCTACAATTTCTTCCTCTACTTCTTCACCATCTCCTTTCTCTACTTCTTCAACAACCTCTTTCCCTTTAGACTTTTCCAGAGTGAAGTAATTCTTTCCAGGGGTCTCTGGTAAAGGTTGAACAACAAAAGTTGAGAGAATATGAATCTTCTCAGAAGAAATTTCTATATCTCTCAAAAGATATTATACAACTTCAGCTTTAGACATCTTCTTCTTAATCTTCTTCTCATTGTCTACTTTCTGAAGGTATTTAGCAGTCTTCTCCCTTAAGGATTTAGCATCAGCAGGGTCAAATCCGAACTGAGGGTACCCTTCATTCCTTTTCTCCATATCTTCCCTCCATTTAGCAGCCACCTCATCTGGATATGCTTTCTGTTTTTTCGGCATGGAAGGTTCGAATTGGGTTTCCTTAGCTTTGGGTGTCTTGTCTTCAGCCACCACTTCTTTCAATTTTCTCTTCGTACCAACCTTCTTCACTAGCTCGGCCTTCTCCGCATTTTCTGGATTCGCATCATCCTCTTCCTCTAGAAAATTGTAAAAATATCTTGTTTATTTGGAATAATCCATATTAATCCTTTTCAAGGTATTATCACTAACAAGCATAACCATTCAATTCTGAGCCTTAGACTTACATGCAATATTGAAAGAATCTAGACACCGAACTATCATCTTTGAAAGTAAGTCATGGTACATGATGATTTGAGCTCTCAAATTTCCATCATTGATGTTATTGATTGTCACAAGAACATGCCTCATCAGATTTATTTTTCATAGATTCACCAAGAAGTCTATGAAATATATATCACTTTTCTTCAGGGTATCTTTGTCACACTTTCTTCGAACCAAGAAACCTTGTACCCATAGTTGAAGGATCCTATTATTAGAAGATAGGTGAGAAATCTTGGTTGTCTTTACATCATCAAGCCCAAGACTCTCCAAGGCCTTCACCTTAAAAAAACTACCTTGAACATCCGGATGTTTTTGTGAGCAAAATTCAGCTTCTCCATCATATAATAGCCCAACCAAGCTTGTTTCCTTGCTGTAAGTATGTTTGTAAGTCTTCCCATAAGACTTGAAAGAAAAATTTTCTCTTCCTTATTCCTCATATAAGCATGCTGATTTATAGAACTCTATTAGTAACTCTGGATAGACCACATCTTGAACACTTATCTTAGATATACAAACATATTCCCAACCATTCAACATGATGTTTTTAGAGAGGATAGAATCATACTTGTAAAAGTTTGGATGAACCAACCATTCTCTGTACACTTACCATTTTGAAATTGGCTTTGTGGAAGACATATCTTGGGAAGTGGCTTCTAGAGACATTCAGAATGGTGGAGCACTAGAAGATTTAGAATGGTCTTTAAGAATTGAGGCAGAGATTCAAGACGCGAGGTCTAGGAGAACGATGTGGGACAACTATGGGGGTCCCCTTTATATAGGTGATGGAGGTGACCTTTGAACATCCAAAACCCATCTAATGGTTGAAAAATTTCTCTGGTCTGATCAGACGGTTGAAATCATACCAGCAAGGAAATCTTGAATTCGATCTTTTGTGATTTTTTTAAAAAAAATCAGATTTAAGAAGAAACATATCCGAGAAATTTTATAAGAAAACGAAATTACCAGAAATTAAAAATGATTATGAAATATTATGTACAGAAGTCATACCTTTCAGATTGGCTAGGAAGTTTATTCGTAATAGGTGATATTCTTCTTGAAGAAAATTTAAATACGAAAAACTCACTATGAGAAACTTACAACGAAAAGTTTATTCCAAAAACATTGAGTACCAAAACTCTAGTACAAAAAGTATGGGTATGAAAATTCCCAATTACGAAAATTCTTATTACGAAAATTCTCCTTAAAAAAATTATCATTACAAAAATTCTCATTATGGAAATTCTCATAACTAAAATTCTCATTATGAAAACATCATTACAAAATTTTCGAATAGCTCATTACGGGAAAATTTTGAAAGGCTCATTATGAATTTTTTTGAAAGAGTAATTACTATTTTTTTTAAATACTCATTACGAAATATTTTTGAAAGACTTATTACGAATTTTTTATTGAAAATCTAACAAACAAATATAATCCCCCTATGAAAAGGAGTTTATTACTGTAAGGAGAATGGTTCAACAAGAAATAAATGAAGGAATATTACATCACGGTTATCATTCCTAACTTCTTTTTAATGTATTCAAATATATCGGAAGTTAATGATTTTGTGAAAATGTCAGCAAGTTGATCCTACGTTCTGATAAATTGAAGAATGATATCTTATTTTTGTCTGTGGTCCCAAAGAAAGTGATGCCTAATATCTATGTGTTTTGAAAGAGAGTCATGTGCAGGGTTTTTACTAAGGGAAATGGAACTTGTGTTATCACACAAAATTTGAGCCTTAGTAAAACTCAAGCCATAATCTGTGAGTGTGTGTTGCATCCAAAATACTTGAGCACAAAATGTTTCTGCAGCTACATATTCAGCTTCAGTAGTGGAGAGTGCTACTGAGTGTTGCTTCTTGCAAGACCAAGAAACTAATGCATCTCCTAAGAATTGAAAAGTTCCGGATGTACTCTTTCTAGCCATTCTACATCCACCAAATTCAGCATCTGAAAAACATTTTAAAAAAATCATTTCCAGAAGTGTAAAAGAGTCCTAAATCCAATGTTCCCTTTATGTAGTGAAAAATTCTTTTCACTACCTTTAAATGAGATTCCGTAGGATTGGATTGATATCTTGCACATAAGCGTACCGAAAACACCAAGTATGGAAGACTAACTATCAAGTAAATTAGACTTCCTATCATACCTCTAAAAGATGTTTGATTTACTGGTTTCCCAGCTTCATCAAGATCATGTGTGTTTTAGGTACCAATATGAGTACTTATACTCTTAGTGTTCTCATACCCATACTTTTAAATAATATCTTTAATATAATTTTGTAGGGATATGTAGATTCTATCTGGTTTTTGAGAAATTTGAAAACCAAAGAAAAATGTTAACTCACCCATCATACTCATTTCAAACTCAGATTTCATTATATCTGCAAAGGAATCAGTTAATGATGTCTGATTTGAACCAAAAATAATGTCATTAACATAAATTTGAAAAATCAAAACATTTTTGTTCTCTTTCTTTATAAAAAGTGTTGGATATGCATTTCCCTTAACATTATATTTTGATGAAAAAATCATGTAAGTCTATCATACCAAGATCGTGGGGCTTTTTTAAGGCCATAGAAACCTTTGGTAAGTCTAAAAAAATAATCTGGATGTTTTGTATCTTCAAAGCCAGGAGGTTGTTCAATAGAAACTTCCACTTGAACATAACCATTAAGGGAAGCACATCTCACATCCATTTGAAAAAGTTTAAAATTGAAGAATGCTTCAAAGGAAAGTAAAATAAAAATAGATTCAAGTCTAGATACTAGAGAATAGGTTTCTTTATAGTCTATTCCTTCTTGTTGATTATAGCCTTTAGCGACTAATCTAACTTTCTTTCTTACAATGATTCCATTTTCATCGCACTTATTTCTGAAGACCCATTTTACTCCAATGATAGATTATTCCTTAGGTCTTTCAACCAAGGTCTAGACTTTATTCCTTTTGAATTCATTTATTTCATTTTGCATGGAATTAATCCAATAATCATCACCTAAAGCTTCATCAGTGCTTTTTGGTTATAATTGGGAAATGTTTGCTAGATGTTCTATTTAATTTCTTAAGGAAGTTCTAGTCCTTACAGGTTGATTCACATCACCAATGATACTATCATTGGGATTATTCTTTATAAATGACTGGTTTGGGTTTTGTAAAACCTACTCATCAACCTAGGGTAGGAAATCTTCTTGGGTAAATGTTTCAGTAGTATCTTCTTGAATGTTTTCCTTATCAGATTGATTTTCTATCAAAGGTTGATAATCAGTTTTTGAAAGCACATCCGAAGATGTAGGTTGAGGTTGTTTGAAAAAAAAAAGGGATCAGTTTCATCAAATTTTACATGTACTATCTCTTCAACAGTAAAAGTGTTTTTGTTGAAAACTTTATAAGCCTTAGAAGTTTTTGAATAGCCTAAGAAAATTGCTTCATCATATTTTGGTGAAAATTTGTGTATGTTATCTTTAGTATTCAGAATAAATACTTTGCAACCAAAAACCTTAAAGTAGGAAAGTCTACATTTTCTACCATTCCATAACTCATAAGTAGTTATATTAAGAAAAGGTCTAATCAAAACTCGATTTATAGTATAAAAAATTGTACATACAGCTTCAGCCCAAAATTTTTTGGCTACAGAATATTCACTCAACATGGATCTAGTTATTTCTTGAAGAATTCTATTTCTTCTTTCAATAACTCCATTTTGTTGACGTGTTCTGGGTGCAGAGAAGTTGTGAGTAATACCTTTTCTACTACAAAAAGTTTTAAAATCAGAATATTTAAATTCTCCTCCATGATCACTATGAATAGTTTCAATGGATGGTTTTTCTCATTTTTGACTTGGGCTCTAAAACATTTGAAATAAGAAAAATCTTCAGACTTCATTGCTAGAAAATAGACCC
Source organism: Viscum album (assembly GCA_963277665.1). Taxonomy (NCBI): domain Eukaryota; kingdom Viridiplantae; phylum Streptophyta; class Magnoliopsida; order Santalales; family Viscaceae; genus Viscum; species Viscum album. The sequence continues at coordinate 71,712,163 of OY728163.1, read as the reverse complement.
ATATAAATCTAGTGTAATCATCAACTAAGGCAAATACATAATACTTGACCCCAATGCTTCCAGTTTGTTTTGGACCAAAAAGATCCATATGCACTAACTGCAGTGCATCAGTTGTTGAGACATCACCGATTGATTTAAAACTTGATTTTTGTTGCTTTCCATATTGACAAGGTTCACATACTTTTGAAGAATCAAATCTAAGATTCGGTAGATCCTTAACAAAACTTTTCATAGAATGTTTACATAAGTTCCTTAGGTTACATTTTATTATCCTTTTATTCCATAAGCAATAATGATCTTCCATTGTACTAAGACAAGGTAAGTCTTTGCTCTTAATGTCTTATAAGTTTAGCGTGTAAACATTCTCTTGTCTATTGGCAGATAGAATAAATTATTCCTTGGAATTGTGTACTTAGCAATTATCATTCCTAAAGTTAATAAGGTATCCATCATCACATAATTGAAATATGCTGGTGAGGTTGTGCTTAAGACCTTTATCAAACAAAACATTTGAAATCAAGGTTTTTCCAAGATGAACTATGTTTCCTATACCAATAATTTATCCCTGAACATTATCTTCGAAAGATACTTTTTCCTCCTTTCATCTTGATAATGTTTTCAAAATAGTTTTTGTTACCAGTCATATTCCAGGAACATCCACTATCCATGTACCAAGTATTTTTGTTGGTACTTTCCCTATTTTCCTAAAAATAAGAAAAAGTTAGGTTTTCAGAGTCCAGACTTTCTTGGATCCAAAAATTTTAGAAAGTAAAATTTTGGGTACCCACATATTCTTAAAAAAATAAGCCTTATGAAATCCTAAAGATTGGGTTTTTTTTAATGAACATTTCTTTGACCAGTGACCACCACATTGACCCTTTGTGCAAAATGGGTCACTTTGAGGAACAAATTAGTTGTTACTACAAATCAGTTTAGAACTAGTGTAACCAAAACCAGAAGTATTCCTTCGAGGTAAAATTTGTGAATACATTTTATCAAAATTTTCCTTACCATGGGTATTGTTTGACAAACACTTCCTCAAGGAAAATATTTCGGATTTTTGATTGATAACTAAGTTCATAACTTCAAAAACATTTGAACTAGATCTAGGCTCGAAAACATTTTTCTTAGAAATTAAGTTTTCAGGATCTTTTAAAAGTTTGTTCTTCTCAGAACTTACTTCCTCTATATTTTTTTGAAATACTTTTAAAATCATCATTTTTCTTATCAAGATATTTAGAATGATCTGATACTTCCTTAGTAAGAATAGTATTCCTTGAATTTTCCTTATCATGTTTTTTCATGAGTTTTGAGTTCTCAATCTCAAGAATTTCAGCAAACCTAGAAACTTCTTCATAAGTGGGTAAAGTATTTTCTTTATCAGAAGAAGGTTCTTTATCATAAGAGTTATAATATTTACTACCATTAGCATTTAAAGAAACTTTGGTCAAGGATTCAGCATTTTGTACCTTAGCCATAAAGAAATGATTATCAATAGGTAGCCTTGCTATAAGACCAAGATTCTTCTGTCCAGAAGATTCATAATCAGAAGATTCATCTGAAGAGTCACTGCCACTGGCACTCCAGGTGTCATTATATTTCAAAACATTCTTAGCTTTGGACTTGTAATAGTTTTTTCTGTTCCTTTCATAATGCATATCTTTTCTTTCTTTTCTTTTGAGCATATGGAAATCAGGTCTTATGTGTCCAGCTCTCTTGAATTCATAGCATGTGACCTATGAATCTTTCTTATCCTTCCTTTCCTTCTTCTTATACTTGGATTGGAAATTTCTCTGTCCAGCTATCTTGTTAATCCTTCGAGCAAGATTAGCTAACTCATTTTATGAGACTTCACTCTCACTAGATTAGGATTGAATAATAACCTTCTTAGATTTGGATCTAGTAACTCTCTCAGGAGTCTTAGCTTTAATGTGATTTGAAGTTTTTATGAAAAGCAACATTACCATTTCCATTCTTCTTCTTTATGTTGTCAGCATCTCTCTTCATTCTAGTCTCATGTTGAACAAGTGTTCCAAATAGTTCATCAAGAGAAATTTGAGTAACCTTTCTGGTTTTATTGATAGCAGTTCACTTTGATTACCACTCATTCGTCATGATATCTATGATCTTTTCAACAAGAGTTTCATCATATAGACCATTCTCTCCCATAGATTGTAAGTTGTTCACGATAGTCATGAATCTATGTTGCACCTTACAAATTGGTTCTCCGTAAGGAAAATTAAAACCATGATACTCAGCAAGGAAGCCCTCAACTTCAAGGTGTTAGAACCCCTGTCTTCCTTTACTCGGAAGCCCTCGATTGTAATCAGCAACAATCAGAGTCGCACGAAGCAAGTTTGCATGAAAATAAGTTTGAACAAGCTGTTAAAAACTTTCTGCACGAAGCTTGAGAGTTGATAAGAGCCTCTCTCTCAAGAAATCACTTCAAGAAGTTCTGATAACCAAAATTCCAAAAGTTCCAAAAGTTCCAAAAGTTCCAAAAGTTCCAAAAGTTCCAAAAGTTCCAAAATTACAAAAGTTACAAAAGTTGTGAACACATTCAAATGGGATCCAATTTATAGGCGAATCTCCAATGGTCGGCTCTCTCCTCCAACGGCCATATTTCTCCTTGAATTTCAGAGGGACCTGTGCACGTGTCACTCAACCAGAGGTTAGTCAATTACTAAAATAAAGACATCTTTTTGTAATGTAACTGGTGTAAGCATAAGTAAAACTGATGTTCGGAATGTAAGAAAATAAAATTTCGGAGTCTAACCAAAATGGAATTCGGAGTCTATAATAAAGATATATTCTGATTCTGTCTTGCAGGAATTCGAAACTGAATTCTGTAGAAAACCAGAGTCTGTATTTCTTGGAAATTAGGAGTCTGGTTTCATCAGAATTTAGAACCAGAACTTACAATGTTTGGAGTCAGAGTTCATGGGAATTCTAAGTCAGAACTCATAAGAGTTCGAAATCAGAATTCAGAGAACTCAGAGTCTGAACTTAGATAAGTTCGTAATCATAATTCGGAGTCGAACTATATGAGAGTTCACATCCATAATTCGGAGTGGAACTTCATTAGAGTTCGTATCCAGAATTCAGAGTCGAACTACATGAGGGTTCATATCCAGAATCCGGAGTGGAACTTCATGAGAGTTCGTATCAAGAATTCGGAGTGGAACTTCAAGAGATTTCATATCTAGAATTCAGAGTGGAACTTCGTTAGAGTTCGTATCCAGAATTCGTAGTGGAACTTCATTAGAGTTCGTATCTAGAATTTTGAGTGAAACTTCATTAGAGTTTGTATCCAGAATTTGTATCCTAAAACAGAATGGTTGATATCTAAGAATTATATGATTCTTGAGGTTTTTGATATTAATCTGATTTTTATACTTAAGAAAGATATTGATATGAACAATGAAAATATGGTATGGGTAAATTCATTTGAGAAGGAAATTTTCCTTATATAAGTAAAATATATATTTGCTTAAGTATAAGGTGTTTGTGATTTTCAAAACAAGAAGGAATGGAAAAGTCATATGAAAAACCTTATTGACTCAACAGGAACCAAAAACCTTCTTTCCACTACAATAGACAAATCGGGAGCACAAACCACAGATCTATGTCCTCTCTTCTCACCATTGAACATGATTTTACAGTGGAAGTGGAAGTGAATCTCAAAATAACTTATTCAACATCCTCTGATACCACTGATGGAGGTTATAGGCAACAGAATATTCAATCCCCCTTTGATACCACTGATGGAGGTTTGATTGCAGAGGTAAACTCAAACGTGCACACACAGATCACTTGAGGTGATCACAACCACATAAACCCAGCAGAACAAAATGGTATTCTTTCATCTCACTTGAATTCATATTACAACTCATGCAACTCTCCCTATTTATAGGGATACAAAGAACACAAAAAATCAAAGAGAGGAAAAACAAGTCTGCAGTTGGTTGTGGTAGGTGCCACCCAAGCCTCTGGATCCACACACGTCAAGTCGTATTCATGGAACTCTTCAAGCCTCCATCCCAATAGTGGAAGGTTGGTGTCATCCAAGAAAAAACCCAGTGTAATATCCAAAAAAAACCCCATATAACCTGTATGTCACCTCTTCCTCCGAGATTTCCCTCACATGCTGCCGCTTGCCTCACCGCACCGCACCTATGGAATTTCTTCCGAGCCTCACCGTCACACCACTCTCTTCCACCATAGCGTCGTCGGGCTGACCCCCCTCCCCTCTAATCTTCTTCTCTTTTTGTATAATTATTCTAATTATATATAATATAATATATATACTTATATTAATAATAGATAATATATATAGTAATATTAATAATACAAATATAATAATTATAATAAATATAATAGTAACAATAATTGTAAAATTAATAAAATATATGTTAATTGATTTTTTTGTTATAATTGTATTTATATTAATTTTTGTTTATGTGGATAAATTTTTTATTATCATATAAATTTAATTGTAATTATATAATTATATAAATATTATTATAAATAGTTTTTATAAAATGAATAATTTAATATGTTTTATTATTATTTTTAATTTATTTCTTCTTGTCTATTTTTGTTTTTAAGGGGGAGATCATGCACGATGGTGGGGACTTGGATTCTGTTATGGAACAACCACATTAGTCATAAATAGGGAGGATGTTTTAGTGTGAATCTTTCATGTGGAGGATAAGTAATTGAACCATGAGCAATGACACAGAATGGTGAGAGGCACAAGAATACTCCATAAGCACATGAGCATAAGGCAGGAGATCAATTTTTTCAAATTTTCACTACACATATTCAAGAACAATCATTGTGGTAGTCGGTGGATATGATCCACTTTGAGACTTACAAATCTTTTCTTCAACATCATATTCCATGACCAATTCCAATGAGGAGGAGATCGTGGTAGAACTCATGAACCACTTCCATATTCATAGGGATATGCATATGAAAAACATCATCTCATTATCAATTGATGGGAGAAGAGAAGAAGAGATCACACTAGTAGATACTTATAGAGATCTTGTAGGGAGACAAAAAACTTTTTTTATGCTCTCTTAAAGTTCATTTTCAACTCTATTAACATATTTGGGATAAACTCTTCTAATTTTTTGAATTCAATAATGATTCTTGACTAATATCCTTTGGGAGGAAATTAGATGATCCGATTAAACTTATTTTTCCCATGTTCATGCACAATTATTCAATAGTATATCCAATGTATCATTTTTTGGATAGTAGTATTTTTCAAAACATCAAGAATCAGTGAAAAGTGATCTTGATTTAATCTAAATACAAAATATATTTAATTTTATGATTCTATAAAAAAGTGAATCATGCTCAAAATAGAAAGGCAACACTGAGTTCAACTGACATTTTAAACTCAGTTATTTGTTGATTGGCTATTAGTTTGTGATCGAATGCCTTTTGATGTTGATAAACTATAGAAGTTTCTTAGTTATTATAAGTCTAGATGAAAAATTTGTCAAACTACCTTAAATAAGATCCATATCTTTAAACTCTAGTGCACGAACAAGGGATGTCAGAATAGAAGTCGTCCTGTTAGTTTTCCCTACTCGTCCATTGATTTTTTTCACTTATTTCCTTCCTGTTGAATATCTTTCGTTCTTTCCTACACTTGTATTCACTCCCACTCTCTAACACAAACCTTCATTAACTTTACCTTTCACCACCTTCATCAACTGTTTTTTTTGGGTTTTTATTTTTGTTCACTCATTAAGCACAAATTTTGTCCCTCCTTGTGGTTCGACTCTATCTTACCACTATAATAGGAAGTATTCAGGTTATTATAAATTCAAATTTAATCGTTCTAAATTACATGAGACATTAAAATGATATTGTTTGACATTTATAATGAAAATTCAATATTTTAAGTATTTCATTAATTTTAGGGTCCCTTGACATTGTTTGCGAAGATGAGTGAGCCCTATATAACTCATAATGATTGGTAATCCCAATATAGCTCATGATGATAGGTGAGCTCATTATAGATCATGATGACAGGTAAGACTAATATAGCTCATGATGATGGGTGATCTTGATATAACTCTCCAATTCATTGGATAATGATTATGTTCTCTAGATAATTATGTTGGAAGTCAATTATAATGGCCATTCCAATTGTAAGGGTTCCCGTAAGGGTTCTATGAAGACAATTTGATAAGGCGAGTATATAACTTTTTTTATTATTTCTAAAAAAATTCCATGAAATCATTTTATTTCAAAAGGTAGGGTAATTATATTTTTTTAAAGGATTTTTTCCTTTTAAGATAAAATGGTATGTTTAATGGAAAATATTTTTTAGGATTCTCATTTTTTCTCTAAAACCCTCATAGTTATGAATTATCCATTATGTTTTCTTATAAAGTGTTTCTTGGAAAAAAAATTTAGGTGAAGATAAATTCATGAATAAGTAAATGATTATTTTGATCTCAAAGATTATTATGATAAAGGTAAAATCTCTTTTATGATCTAATGGTTTTAAAATTGAAAAATAGGATTCTTTAATATTTTTAATTTACGTATTGATATTTTTGTGCTCATACCATGTTTTTAATTATTTTTCATAGATTTTAAGGATGAGTGGGAGAAAGGAACAAGTCATGTTGAAAATTATAATGATTTATCATTAAAAAAATGTGTTTTATTTTAAATGTCTTGTATTTTAGAAAAAATATGTACAAAGAATACATGTACATATTTTAATGTATGGGTTTTTTATGTAATTGTTATAACCTAATTCTCAAAAAACTATAAGTATAAAAATATATTCTATAATGAAAGAAGACTAATTCTCATTTAGAAATGAAATTATGGATTGAATAAAAATTTATTCCATATACATATTATAAATTTTATTATGATTTTTAAACCACATTATGATAAATTTGATTGACTAAAAAATATCCCTCACTATATCAACATTTTTTTTAAAATCCCAAGACATGGTAGAGAAAGTATGTTTAATAAAAACAATATAAGGATACTCCCTATAAAATAATTCAATAATGAACAAAGAATATAATCTATGTAAAACATACATTATAAAATTTCTGCTTGTAATTTTCAAAAGGAAATATATTAAAATGAAAAGAAAAATTAATCATAAGATAAAATATAAAAAAAACATATATAGAAAACTCCCTATATTTTATAATAATATCACCCTAGGATATATATCCATTTTTTATTTTCAAATTGAGGTAGGGTAAAAGTATTTTATCAATATATTTTATGAAATTCTACACATCTCAAACATTCAAATTCATATATAAAGAATGCAAGAATTAAATCAACAACCAAGGATTTATTCAAAAAATAAAATTAACCAACGATGAATATCCAAATTTTATGTTTATTTTTTGATATTAATTTTTTTTACAATATTAAAAATACAAAACATAAATCTCAAATTAATTATTCCCATATAATTTTAACCATAAAATTTTCATTAGTATCCATCCACCTCTCTTTATATTAAAATGAAAATAAATTCTTAATGTAAAGTATGAAAAAATATAAATTTACTAAATAATTTTAATTAAGATAAAATATTTATTGAACAAAAATTCACATTATAAGAATAAAGAAAGTTGAAGCTTCTAGAAGTTATCTTCCATCATATGTGGCTTGATCACCTTCCATAGAAGTTGATCTGGGAGATAATTCATAAAATTTATTCACATCTTCTATTTAATGTAATGGAAGATAAAAAATTACTCTCCCTAAATGTTATCTAAAAAACAAACTCCCCTTAGACAAAGGAGTTATGGTTAAATTAAAAACATTCAAAAATAATAAAAGATTCAAAATATGAAATGTTACCAAGTACCAGAAAAAATATTATATCTAATGGTATTTGGAACCTCTGTCAATTAGAGATTGCGTTCATGGTATTGAAACCTTATTTAGTTTGAATGTCTTAGTAAAGAGTATATTTGGTGCCCATATTATTATAGTATATTATATTTAATAATATTATGTTTTTTCAAAATTAAAGATCAATGATCTCTAAGGTAAATTATTTTCTCCAATGAACATTGCTTCCTCCAGTGTTTTCCTTCATGAAATTATATGTAAAATTATGCACTACTCAGTATAAATAAATTATTTTGATAATGTACTCCTCCAATTGATTTATGAACAATTCTTGGAGTGTTCCTCTTAGGCCTCAACTAAATATACAACTTCTCAATATATTTCCTTCCTATGTAAACATTGGCCATACATTTCTTACAAATCTCACCTTAGGATTTAGTATTAACAACCTCATTCTTATAATCCAATAATTTAATGATTTTTGATTTTCCAAAAATCCTAGAAGTTAATTTTAAAATATTATCTTCCAACTTAACAACCTTATCCTTAAATATATTCTAGTCATCTATAGCCTCAATATTTGTTTTATTACTTTCAGTGACTTCGATGTATAGTTATATATATTTCTTAGAGAGGTTAAAAAGTTACTATTTAACATGATCAAATTCCTCTAACATCCATATATATCCTATTTGAAAACTAGTTATATACATTTCCATCTCCTGAACCGATAGTTCATCATCCTCATTATTCGATAAAAATGAGATTTTATAATTGTATAGATTAAATGAAATGTTAGATTCTAATGATTGATTGGTAAGAGTTTAAATTATGACAATTCCCATGAAGCACAACTAATTATGTGGTATTCTAGAATAGGAATAAATTTTATTTTGAATATAATAATTGTCAAATTAGTAATATCATCTAAAGATGATGGATCATCATTAACACTCCAATTTTTTTTGGCCCCTCTAAATTATTTTCTCACCTTTATTTTTGAACATATCATTGATTCTTTATCTTTTTTTAGTTTTATACAATCTAGTCTATTATGACTTGGTTTTTTAAACTAATGGTGGATAATATATGAAAAATATTTTGTTTATATTTTTCATTTATTTAAATTTAAGTTTCCCTACATTTTTTATTCTTTCCCATATGTTGATTTATTTTTCTATAAAACTAATTGATATCACCATCTCTAATTTCTCAAAATTTACTACCATTAGATATACCTAACACAGAAGCTTGAGTTCCAAAATTTAATTATCTAAAAGATGAATAATAATAAAAACTTTTTTATTTCTCTATTTCTATTCATATCTTTTAAATCTAGTCACATACTGATTTTTATCTTTAAAATAATCATTTAAACTCTACTTCATAATGTTATTGGTATCGTCAATAGCTGTTTGAATTGACTCCCATCCTTTGGTAAAATATCCACGAAATTTTACACAAGATGAGAGTCTAACATTTTCTTCTCTCCAAAATATTAATGACTATTAAAAATGGTTATCAACCTCTAGTGAATCTGAGAAATGGATCTACCTGGTGGAAAATAAAAACAATGATAGCCTGCTCTTAGCATAACTATTTTAATCAATATAAATTTATAAGTTCCCAATTGAGAAACTTCAAATTTCATCCAAATTCCACATATTTTCTAACATGATTAAACCTTACTATATATGTTTCTTTTTATTGAACAATGTAATGTATTTTTTGACTAATATGTTAAGTTGAAATTTGGCTCGTTCATCATGAGTAAAAAAAACAAATTCTTTCTTTGTAATTTTATAATTTCTAACCAACATGTGATAATTCTCCACATATGTTTTGATAAAATATTTCTTTATATGATCTCTAAAATATTAATAATAATCCCTATAATAATCGGTTTCCTATAAGTATTTAGATTCTATAAACTCCCAACTAGTATAACACCTTCCATATAAAAAACATAATTTTTCTATAACACAGGTAGTGTGTGGAATCTCAAACTAGTTTCAATAAACAAGAATAAGAAAAATAAATAAGATAAAATATAGAATTAAAGAAAAAAATCAATTTTTGGTATAAAATAATATAAATAATTATATGATTATAGTGGATTTATACTTGGATACCAAATGTTGTCTCAAAAGAAGAAGATATGACACATTAAGAGGGGGTGAATTACAGTCAACATTCATCTCACACTAATTTGTGCCACTAAAAAAATAAGTATATTTTGAATTATGACTTCAAATTAAATATAGTTAATCAAATATTAAAATTATAACCAGTAAAAGTGTAACATAAATAGTGCTAACAAAACATAAACAATTTCTAATAAAATTATTAGAATAAAAAAAGATATAAAAAAGGATATGTAATGAAAATTATAAGGGTATCAAATAAAAATCCAAAATCCCGAAAGAATATTATTACCTCAAAGAGTAAAATAAAATTAATTATTTTATTTTAAAATAAATAAGCATGTAGTTTTATAACCTAAACCAAGGCATCCATTTCCTAATAGAACTTTTTCTACTATAGACCGGTTAGAATGTATGAAGTTCCAAACACGAATATTCTTCAATTGTAAATTATGAGTAGTAAAATATTCCAATAAATTAATATCTTCAATATTAATTTCAAACATAGGTCACTCTATCCTTGAGAACCATTTCAATTGAATGATCAAAAGTATGGTCACACTGGGATGTCATCAAACAAGAGGATTCAAAAAAAATATGCAAACCCAAAAATAAAGTTAATTTTAAGGGATAAAAATTTTCACGGGTTCCAATCCCATAACCTACTTGGTCACACAAAATTGTACAATGAAAATTTACTCGGTAGAACTAATATATGTTATATTAAACCTCATATATCTAATCACTTACTGAAAACTAAATGAAAGAAAATATTACAATTCAATGCAAGTAGACTACAAAAAGGATCACTGTAGTTTCATAATTTTCTATCCTCCACACTACCAATCCCTTGGTACAATTTAAATCATTAATTTTAAACAAATATAATGATGTAATTTTGATATCGTCAGCTACGTTTGCAACTATATCTAACATAACACTCGATTTTATGATGTATGTTGGTTCAGTATCTATCATCCAATGAGTTCCACCCGATACACCATAAAAAATCTATAATGTAAAATGATGTGGATTTTTACAACTTCTAATAATCTAGAATATATGTTTAGTGTAAATTTTATCTATATTTCAATTAAATAAACATTAAACCTCTATAAAAAATTAATAAAAATTACCGAATGTTTAAAAAAATCAATTTAAATTGTATCGTGTTTTTCATGAAAGAAGATAATAAATTTTATTGAATTAAAACTATCCCTAGAAGTAGGTACCATAGTAGGATACCCATGTAAGGATGAAACCCTGGTATGATACATAGGTGTTATGGTGTCCATGTGGGTGACTTTGGTGATGATATCACCTAGGTAGGAGACCTAGGTGAGGAGAGAACCTTGGAAGGAGACCTAGACAATTGGTTCCCTAACACAGGACTAGGCTGAGTATGGAGACCTTGTATGGGTGTGTTTTTGAGGGTATTCCTTTGTATGGGTCCTATGTGAATTATCACCATATTATATGTCCATTAGTAACTTAGGCACATGAAACTCTAGTCTAGGTGTCTGGGGGTGAATTGGGCATGTGACACCCTAGTGCAGTTTCCTCAATGATTACTAAGGCATGTGGTGGCTTAATAATATGTCTCTATGATACCTTGGGTATGTGGTTCCCTAATCATTTTCTCCAAGAAAATAAGATTTCATGTTTCCCTAATTATTGTCTCACTTAGTCTTGGACATAGGAGTCACCTTAAGGGGAAGTGAGATCGGCATGCATGGAAGTTTGTACTCAAGTACTCTGCGTCTCTGGTCTCTTCTTCACGTGTATGTTGATTATATAAAAACCACCCAAATTAAAAGAATGTGGTTCTATTTGTAGAAAATTAGGGTCTGGTGTATGTGTCTAGGTGAGTAATCGTCTCCTACATGGTATTCGATGAGTTCCTCATGCAAGTGTACAACACAGGCATGGTAATGTGATTCCATGAAGTACATATTAATGTTATTGATAAGTTGGTCATTGGTTTTTATTTTTTAACATATTTGAATAAATTTAAAGAAGTTAATTTATTTTTTTTACTGGTTATCAAATTTTATTAAGAAGATTTTGAGTTGGTTAAAGATGGTTGGAGTGATCTTAAAGAAGTGGTATAACCGTTTGAAGTGACCAATAATTTTTGAATTCAATCATATGTATTTATAGGATAATCATAAAACATTATATAATCTCATATGACTTGGATTCCGAATATATGTATTCACCATATTTCTTTTAGGATCATATATCTTGGGTGGTTTATAAGTATTTTGTCCCGTGTAACAATTTTATGGATGAGAAAAAGTAATTTGAGACATGGTAATAGCCTTTTATCTAGAATATAACTCTTAAATGTAACTATTTAGAAAAAGCCATTAGTTTCTACAATCTTATGACTTCAGCACTCAAATAATATTTTGTAAGTTCACAAGATGAATGTCTGAATAAAATATTCTGATTAAATGAAAACCAATTATGATGAATATGAAATTCAATGATTAAAAAAACACATCTAACATGTGATTCAAAATGATTTACAATAAAAAATGAAATGGTTCATATATGTTCATATATTTTTCAATTTTAATATGGGTTACTTTGTATAGTTTGAATCAATGCATTTGGGAATACGAATCTCCATATATTACATATGGAATTTATTTCTAATATTGATGTGTTTCCCTTAGTTATAAAATTATTATTTTAATCCAATTATTAATTGTTCCATGTTGAATGTTTCATTATTAGAGTTTAATGTTGTTTATTTTTACACCATATATTAGTTTTTTATGTTGCGAGTTGGGAGAATAAGATTTTGAACTATTTTTTTTAGGAGATGATGGGTATTTTCATAATTTATAAAATCATTTATTTGTGAATTATTAATTCTATGAAGGTTCTAGAATGGTTTTTTTTAATTAAAATATAAACATCGGAATAAAAAAATGTTTAATATTAATGATGTTAATTAATAATAGAATATTCTGAGATCAAGTGGAATGATCTTGAGCTTAACCAAATGAGAAAATAGTGTAGTATTTTGTTTTATGATTTAGTTTAACGAAGTTTCATAAATCATGAGCTAGAATATATTTTTCCTGAATTTATTTAATTCTAGGAGTTTTGAGAATTTTAAATATGATAAGATATAAAAAATATATAATGTGTGTGAAATCATAGAAGAAAAAATTAGCATTGAAAAATTAGGACAAGGAAAAGAGAGTTTGGAGCCTAAAATTAAGAATCTCTAATTGCCAACTATTTGAACATGATCATTTAGTTGAATTGATTATGAGTTTAATGATTAAATATTAGAACATTATATAATTTTATATTTGGTTATTATATTATCATATCCATATTGAAGGCCGAAGGGGGTGATCATAAATAGTTTATGAGAAACCAAATTCTCAAGTGATATTTCCTAAATTATTCTGAATGGTGTGTATCCAGTGGGATGCTGGGTAAATATTAGTGTGATGATGATGAAATATTATATAGGATGTACTTAATTTTGTTTTATCATTCAATTTTATGGTATAATTCATGGCTCGGTGGGAGTCAAACATAGTAAGGAGTATGAACCCATGCTTGACCTGAACCTTGTAAAAATGTTCGTGAATTTTCATCCATACCTATTAATTTCATATGGGTAAGGATAAGTGAATATCTTGAATGGATTCTGTCTTAATTATTAGTTTATTTTCATCCTTAATCTAAATAAATGTTTAAAGAAAACCACAAATGATTCCCCCCCCCCCCCGCACTATATTTGTGGTGCATCAATTCCGGGATAATTCCATGTGGATCAGAGTTCCCATGACCCCTATATTATATCCCTATATAGTTTGTAAGGGATAATATTAACTCTGCTAATAACTAGGTTTTCAAACCATTAATTGAAATATCTACCACGTATGGAAGACTATGATTCCTCCCTTTTTATAAGTTTTTTTATTGTTGTTGATTTAGTTACAATTGGATTCCCACTATTTGATAGAAATGATCAAATGGATTTTTGAGACCCCAAAATACTCTGATAGGAGAGGGGTGAATTAGGGTATTATCTTTTTATTTTAATTATACGTATATTTTCCCCACAATGTTAATATCTTGTTAAAACTATCTAAAGGAATCATGTAATCAACCAATACCTATATGGTGAAATAGAAACACAACACATCTATTTTATAAGATTCACCAATAAGGGCTACTTCAATGAGAATATGCTAAAAATGTGTCACTCATACCACAATACACAATTTTCCACTTTATTTTTTTATTATAATTGTTTCTTCATGGTCACTATGTGCCAAGGTCATAGCCTTTACAATAATTTTAGAGATAACACACTATCTCCCTCATATCACTTCTATCAACTCCCCCTTACAGACTACATTAGGTGAAGCCTTTCTTAGTTTATCAAATTTAAGGTCACTTACATATATAAGTTGATATTTATGCTGTTTTTCATCAATAAAAAACTAATATGATGCTTTAATTCATCCCACTAATACTATCTCAATTATTTTTCCCAACATATTTTTTTTCACCAACTACTAATGTTCATGAATCCTAATTATTTCGTGAAACCCAGTCTGTGTTAAACATTTATCTTTTTATGGGTGTCCATAATGTTTTTCATGACTAATTTTTTCATTCCACTTTTATATTCACACAACTTGAAATTGTTTGGAATATCACGTTGTATGAACAGAACGAAGTTACTTTCTTCACGCAACTGATTCAAGTATTACTACTTCATGTAAAAAATAACTTCATAACTCTACTCCACGCAACTATTTCATGAATAAAAGCCTTAAAATATTCATTTATACTATATAATTAAAGATAGGTCCACCTATTTATATGTGGATGGACCATCATGCAATTAACATGCATGTCACTGACCATCCAGATAACGTTTCTGGTTTACAGAACATCAAATATTTGACATCTCTTTCAAAACAAAACACCCTGTCATCATGAAACTCTCATTTATATTTTATGTGTCTTCACAAATTTAATTTTCCAAATATCATTAATGATTTTATGACACCTTTCACAAGAAACCATCTATAATTTTTCAACTCCAATCTATATTTTTTTGGTTCGCACAACTACATTTTCACCAAACTTTAGAACATTCATAAAATAATTAACTTTACCAAATATTGATGAGATAGCCTCAAATCTCCACTTTCATGAAACTTCATAAAACAAAATATATATTTTATTCAAAATTTTCACTTCTGTAAAAATAATTTCTTTACTAAAAAACAAGCACTAATATTCCCAGAATCAAACTCTCATGGAATAATATCATTTTTTTAGAAATATTGTGAATGTTTCTTAATCTGTCGACTCTTTTCCTCCTATTTTTTAAATATTTTTTTGGAAAACACTACTTAATTTTTCAACCTTCAACATCAGTTAGGATTGAAAGAAAACAATAAATGAAAAAAATTTCTATATATGAATAACCCTGGTTCTAATAATCTCCCTTTTGGGTTGATTTTCAATCCAAATAGAAATTCAATAAAGAAAAAACTTTAAAAAACTAATAGTAGTGAAATAGCTCATCCATCACTATAATTCTATTTGAGAAACCATTGTGTCCATTTAATTTGACCAAAATAATCCCCCCCATTGAAATTTAGTAAAAAGAACTACAATTTTTTTAGAACTCAAAACAACCCCTATATTTTAATTTCCATGAATATGGTATCAAATTAAAAAATAGTTAGTGATAGTTATAAACAAGGGGATAGGGGTTAAAGTTGAACCTTTGCATGAAATGGGAAGTGATAGAACATTAAGTTCCATCGTTGTTTCTCAAATATTAATGTGGCCATTGGATTTTTTATTATGTCTACCACTTGATCATTAGTTCCAACATACTCTATTGTGATCATGCATGGTTCAACATTTTATTTAATGAAGTGATAAATGTTATCGATATGTTTGGTATAAGAGTATTAAATTGGTTTTTCCATTAGTTTAGTCATTCAATTATTATCATATAATATGACTATTTATTTTTTCACATCATCAATAATATCTTCATGTTGTTGCTTCATCCATGAAATTTGAGTGCATGAGTTTTTCATATATATATACTCTGATAAAGCTGTACTAAGAGATTTTCTTTCATGCTTCTTACTCATCCACCCTAAAAATTTATTGTCTATAAAGATGGTACCTTCACTTGTATGATTTTATCCCCCACATCACCATCCCAGTTAGAAATGGAAAATAATGAAAATTAATGATCCTATCATGCTTCAAAGTATAATCCAAAATTTAGAGTTCCTTGAATTTATCTCATGATTAATTTAGTTGATAAGAAATGCTCTTTATTCAGATTACATTGGGAGGAGGCTTTAAAAAAAATTTAAAGATGATATGCATGCATGTTATAGTCAAGTAAATCAATATTCTTATTATAATCCTATAAATGGGTGGGATCTATAGATTTATAATCTTTATGATTCCCATGTTTTATCCCAACGGTAATTAGAGTTCACATTGGTATGGAATAATGCATTTTTAAATTCTTCAATATATCTCTTTCATACATTTCATGAGTAATGAATGTGTATTCCTTATTTTGAACAACCTATAGCCCCAAAATTTGTGTGAGTTCACCATTGAGACACATTTCAAATTTTTAATTCATGTGATTAGAAACATTTTCCAATGATCCATGATTTCTTCTGCCAAATGTATGATATCATCCCCATACACATACACCATAAATTGATCTCCCAAGGATATCATCTCATATAGATTATGATTGACATCTCCCATTTTAAGTTTGATCTTCTAAGATAATAATCTTGTTAGTAATACCATAATCTTCAAACATGGTTTAGACCATATAGAACCTTATTATCTCTATAATGTTTTTTGTTATTCACAATTAGAAATTCTAGTGATTGTTCAATGTAAACAAATTCTTCAAAAAAGTCATTTATTATTGTTATTTTGTCATATATTTGATAAAATCTGTAACCCTAATTAAATTTCTAGGGATTAAAAGAGTATAACAGACTATAGTCGAGCTATTGGAGAAATTTTTTCTTCAACATCAATACCCTCAATATATGCATATTTTTTACAAGCAATGTTTTCTATTTTTTTCTGATCAAATTTACTTTCACATCATATTTTTTATTGAGGATCCACTTTGTTACAATTACATAGATAGTTTAGGGCCTATTATTAAGGTACCATGTTAGGTTTTTATCATTATGATATAATTCCTCATTCATGGCCTTAACCTATGATACATATTTAAATGATTATTCAAACTAGATTGGTTCCACCATTGGTAGAAGAGAAGAATTTTTTACATTCCCAGTATTCCTAATCTATATAGGTTTTTACCAGTCCCCTATAATGTTGTATGGATATGATACATCACTTATAATTCTCTAGTGAGGTTCCAGTTGGTTTGATTCAGAAATTGTTTCCTCTTCTGATTCTACTTCTGAATCATCATCAAATTTTCCTATGCACATTGAAAAATGTTCCCTACTTTTCCACACCAAAAAACTAAAGTAATATTAAATTTGAATATACCATTTCCTATCCTTAATTTTCATGCAATAAGAGAAATAAATTCATCATCCACATATTCAATATCATCACAACATTTACCAATGTCATTGTTTTCTATGGATTTGAAATTCATCTCCTAAATTTCTTGAATTGGTGTCTCTACTAGTTTAACAATCATTTCATAGACCACCACATTGCTTAGAATACTATAAATAGAATGCATAAATAGATCCATTTCCTAAATAGATGAAACTTCTGTATTGTACAGAGGTGGAAAACATCTCAAGATTTTCTTTACAATGTTAATATCCATAATTTTTTCACGAAGGCCACGAATCACTCCAAAAAATATCAATAATTCAATTAAATAAACTATTTGTATTTTCATCAGGACATATTTTCAAATAATCAAACTTATTATATATAACAAAGCGTTTTTCTTAATTCAATTTTTTATCACATTCTTATATATTTTCTAATTTCTCTCATATATACTTTACTATAGACATATCAACATCCTATAGATTTGTTATAATTGTTCTATATTAACACCATTTTTAGATTTGGAATCTGTATCAAGCATTTCCCTCTCTGATTTAGTCATGGACAATATTGTCACATCAATGGAAAGAATTCCTTGAACTATGACAAAGTGACATTCCATACCAGGATATTGCATAAGATATATCATTATGTTCTTCCAAGTAAGTTATTTTTTTTAATAAAAAGGGTAACTCCACATACATTAAATTAATTCTCCCTTACAACTTAAACAGAAGAAAATTTTAATTCCCACAACCTAATCCCTTTGATACCACTTGTTAGACCTGAGACACCCTGAGAGGGGAGGGGTGAATCACGTTGTCAATATTTTTATTAATTTATATGAATCTTATCTCCATGTTGGTAGAAACTCATTAAACCTATCTGAAGTAATTATAAAATCACCTAAAAACAATATACTAAAATAAAAACACAAAACAAATTTACTTGATTCACGTTTAAGGGCTAGTCCATGTAGCCTATGTCAATAAAGTGTTAGTTGTACCAAAATTAACTAAGCTTCACAATATATTTTGGATTAAATTTTTTCGTCATGGTCACTATATTCCAATATCATTGGATTTACAATAATTTTATAGATAACATACTACCTCTCTTAGATCACTTTTGTCGACTCCCACTTACTCACCAATTTGGGTGAAGTCTTTCTCATTTTATCGACTTAAAGGTCAATCCCATATCTTAGTAGATTTTGGTGATGTTTTTCATCAAAACAGACTGATATGATTTTTCAATGAATTACACTAACATTTTTCCAACTATTTATATCAAATAATCCTTTTTTTACATATCTAAAAACTCTAAAAAACCTCAAACTATCACATAGTTATCACCCCATGAAACTTGTATCCATATATGGGTTTCCTTGAAGTTTTTAACAAACTTTTCATGGTTATGAAATCCTTAATTTAATGAAAATAGATTTTTTTTTCAAATATAACTTGTTTTTAAAAGACTCAGGTTACTTTATTCACTCAATTGATATAGGAATTAATACTTAATGTAAGAAATAACGTCATGAAACTCTAGTTCAAATATATATTTTGTAAATAAGAGACTTTTGATCTCTATTGAGTGTATCTAATGAATGAGGGGGGGATATTTATAGATGTGGATGGCTCTTCTTGCAACAAACATACATTCCAAAGACCTTTTATCCAACTTTTATTGTTCTTAGAACTTTAATTATTTGGATTCACCATTAGTACAAAATCCACAATCAATAAGAAACTCCCACATAAATTTTCTGGGATTGATCAAATTTTGTGGTTTATAGAACATAGAAAATTCTACATCACCATTATCACACAATCCTCTATCATTAAGAAACTTTATTCATTATTTTTTTGGTACACACAACTCCATAATTCAAAAAACATCATAAAATTCATTAAATACTTTCCTTTTACACATTTTTATGAGGTAAATTTGAATATTTACTTGCACAACATGATGAAACAAAATATATTTATCACCCAACTATTTAACTTGATAGACAATTTTTACATTACCAAAAACCAGTGTTGGAATATACTCAAACAAACATTCACTGGACTATATCATTTCTCTAGAATCATTGTTCAACCTTCCCAAGACCTCAACTCCTCTTATCCGAGATTTTAAGGAAACAATAGAGAATTAGAAGAATCAACTATTATTAAAAAAATTATGTGAAACCTACTAGATTGATTTGATCCTATGATTTCATCAATAGAAGAAAAATAGGATCTTTCTCTTGATGATCATTACAATATACGCATTTTATATGATATGAGTGAGAATCTACTATATAAAAATAAATCCAGTAAATAAAATTTCTTCGAATCCATGAGAAAGGTAATGATAAAAGATAAAGAAGATGAATAACCATGTGACTCTAATTATGAAGTTTACTAGGATGATGAATATAATAGAATCATGTCACCAATCAAAATGAAATTTAGGAAGGGATAGGGTAAATAAAAAGGTAAAAATCTACTTAAATTCTTCATATTTGGTAAGAATTTGAAATATTCCAATAGTTTTACAAATAATAAAAATGGATAATATGATATTGAGGATTTTAATCCTAAAAATAAGATATGAGGAAAGAAAAAAAGGATCTTTAATATTTTTTAATAATAAGAAGAAGTTCACAAGAAGAAAAAAGATGAAATCTATTGAGTATGGAGGAAGTGGATGATAACACTTCTTGCATCCAATCAGATGAAGAAGTTGATAATAAATTATAAAATTTTAGGAATCTTGTAGTTATATAAAAGTAATTTTATTATAGTGAATGTGAAAAGGATTAAGTTACCTATATAAAACATATGATAAAATATCAACTTGAATCATACCTTGAGTAGAATACGAAACTTAATAAATAAATTAAACTCTTTAAGAAGGATGATGAAAGGAAATTTGAATCTAATGATGTGTGTACCAATATCTAATAATATATATATTAACATTTTTTAGCTGAAATTTACCGAAATGATAATATTGTAATGTGTCTTGGGAAGAAACTCAATTTAAAAGAAGAAGATATTTTCAAGACTCAATCTAAAATCATAGAATCTATAAAAGAACTGTATAATTTGATATATTATTTTTATAAATCTATGTATATAAAGGTTGAGTCATCAAGGTATTTTGAAAACATGAACTCACAATAGCAGGTCAAATACTTATCCACATTGTCTCATTGTAAATCTATTTTACCGAACATTTTCAATTCAAATTAAAAATCAGGAAATGTATAGGCCAATAAGAGTGAAAATAAATTATCTCTTACACCTAATAGGGATCTCCTACACCTAATAATAAAAATAACGTCTCTATAAAACATATTTCATCAAGTAAGAATAAAGAATCATTAGTTTCAATCCAATATCAGAAATATTATGTATATAAATATTGTTACTATTGATGACCTAGATAGAGTGGGTAATATTGGTTTTTTGGGGTTTTTTGAATATGTATTATTAATGATGGAAGATTATTTTACTATGAGGTAAAATTTATGAAACAAAGGGGAGAAAATATAAGAATATGAAGATAAATTCACAAAATAAATAAGATGGTTATATGAAATCATATTATCCACCCATGTAAAATGGATTTTGATTCTTAGATGATATATGTAGAGGCTATAAACAACAATATTATATAATTGATGATTTCATGAATAGGTTTCCTAGAAAACGTCCCCATAATGAAATGGGTAATGGAAAAATACAATAAAATCAATGATAAAAATCCTTCATTGTTAAAGTTTCTTTGAAAGAAAGTAAGAGTAGAAATCCATGCATCATTGATAATTCCTATTGTTATAATATTCATGGATATACAGAGCTCTCGAAAAATATTAGTGAATATAATGGAGGAGTAGTGACTATTGGAGATGATTTTTCATTAATAATTTAAGACAAACGTTTGGATATGATTAACAAAAATATTCTCAATTTCAAGGATGACATTTAATTTAAATAAATTAATCATAGTATCTTGAGTATTATGAAATTATGTGATGAAGGAAATGACGTTCTATTCTTGAAAAAAAAATCATGTGTCATAAATTATTCTAATGATTTAAGTGACATCATGAGGGGAGAAATAACATGTGACTGCATGTACCCAACAAGTTATCTAACTAAATCATTATACGTGAGTGGAAAAAAAGAAAATTAATTGTTTATTAAGAGACATGGCCAATTTAGCAAATGTGTGTTTAGTGAAATATAAAATAATGTCAAGGAAAGAGATATTACCGATCATTAAAAGTAAAGATATGTGATTTCTGAAACATGCCAAAAGGGAAATATAGTTCCATCTACACATAGAATAGTGGTGATTTTTTCATAACAAAATGTGGAATCATTCATTCAAATCTATGTGGTATTATAAGGAATCAATCTACCATATTTAATTTTTATTTAAATTCATTTATTGATTATTTGAATAAAATGTCTTTAATAATTATTATGAAACAAAAGTTTCAGGTATTTAAATTGTTCAAAATATTTATATTGTGAGTTGAGAAAGATAATAAAGTGTATATTGTGAAGTTGAGGATATATAATGATAGGGAATTTATATACAATTTATTTGAAAATAAAAAATAAAAATCTCTATGAACCACGAATTAAGTGTACCCTACACTCTATAGAAGAATAAAACGACCCAGAGGAAAAAATAAATCATTTTTGGAATGGTAAGAACAATTTTAGTTGAGAATAATCTTTCTAAATTTTAATGGAGAGAAGTTTTATGCATTGTTGTCTATATTCTGATTAGATTCTGGATGAGACTTTAGAAGAATAAAAATCCTTATGAGATGTGGTTCCAAAATAAACCATCTATAAAATATGTAAAAGTGTTTAGAATTATATGTTTCCTAAAGATAAAAGGTATTTTTCTAAAAAAAATTATAAAAAAGAATATAAAGGTGTTTTCATGGTTTACTTTTCTAATGTATGTTGTAGAATGTTTTGGAACAAAAGGATACATAAAGTAAATGACTATTGTGATTTTTAAACAATGGAGAACCAGTCCATGATAGATGTTCAATTATTGTAGTGGATAGGTTTTGGGGGGAAAATTGAGTAAAATACAAAAAACAACCCATCTAACAAGCAAATAATATAAAAAATACTAGGTTTTTGATTCATATTAGAATTATGATGGTGATGATATTGCTGATAATCAGATAATGATATTTCTAAGGATGAAGAAACTTGTTTACATTGAAACTAAAATTTTCAATCAAGAGGCACCGATACAAACTAGAATAAAAATTATAATTAAGAACCAAACATATCTCATTTCACATATTAAACCCAAATTATATTTTTAGGTGGTTGAACAAGATGAATTGATCTATGATATGAATTAATATATTGATAAAATGTAGTGAAACCCCACATGTTATATTTTTCCAAAGCGTGAAAAAAAATTATAGGCACTAGGTAGATTTTTATGAATAAAATAAATGAGATATTAGAAGAGACAAGGAACAAAGCCCAACTATTTTTCAAGGGTTACTCTCAAATGGAAGGAATTTATTTTGAAGAAATATTTACTCATGTTTCAAGGATGGGATCCCTTAGGATGCTACTAGTAGTGGTATCTTTAATAAAATATAGAGTTTAAAAATGGATGTTAACTATTATTTAAAAAATACATATCGTATATTGGAATTTTATATTTAGTAGATTAATGTGTTTATTTTTGATAAATATGGTAGCGGGATTTACATGTTGAACAAATAATTACATTCCGTACAATAGGCTTCATGATCCTAGTACTGTAAACAATATTGATTCTTGAAGAATTTGAAAATTTTAAAATGAAACGTTGAAAATATGTTTTATATAAATGATTCCCCACAATTACTCTAATTTTTATGATTTATGTTGATAAACTAATATTTTCAAGTGATTAGAAGTATCTATGTGAATCGTTTTCCACAAAAATAAAGTGATTTTTTAGATTTCTATATTGGGAGATATGGGTTTCTTTTTGGGACTAAAAATTATACAAGGATAATATTACATTTTTTCTTATGAAAAATATGATAAAATAATTACAATGGTTTGGGTGAATTATTTTATAGAATTTGTCACACTCATTTTTGTTCGCACAATATTGAACAAATACGAAGATGAAACTAGTATCAATTAAAATTAATTTAGAAGAATTATTGGTATCCTAATTTACCTCAAAACATCAATTCCATTTCATATATTTTTAGTGACTCTCTGTTCAAGATTTCAGAGTGATCTAATAAAATCTCATATGTTGGAATCTAAGTGGATTCTATGATATGTCAAGGGTAGAATCAATAGTATCTTGTTATTGATAATAAAATAGTTTTTTTGGGTATACATATGATAAACAGGTAATATATTTTACTATATAAAATACACATATAGTGGATCCTTATTACTTATTGAGTTTTTTGTGAGTTGGAACATTAAGAAGAAATAACAATGGGCTCTATGTATAGGTGAGGAATAGAATATTTCACCTACACATGCTTTCACATAGATGAAATGGATGATATTTTGGTTGTATGATTTAAATGTATTTATTAAGAAATAACTTAACATTATATGTGACAACATATATACGATGGATATCTCAAATAATCTTGTGAATCACTCAACATCTAAACATTTAGATCTCAAAGAGCATTTTTTTCACAGAGGGAGTCGAATGTGGTAAAATAAATCTTCAAAATATTTTCACAATGGATCATATGTTAGATGTTATTATCAATAAAATTACAGGAGTGATATTTTAATAGCATAGTATATAACATATTATTTATCCTTCTCCTCACACTTTATGATGTGTGAAATTAAACACCCACCGTTCTTTGGATTATGTTCACAAAGGGTGAGAAATAGTTACACAAGTATTAATCAAAGGGGTTGATAATTACTGATAAAGGAAGGAGAGACTACTTCCTCGTAATTTAAAGATATATATTATTCTTAATGGGGGGTCAAAGTAATACTGGACATATGAATTTAGGGGGTGTTAATTTAAGTCACTTAGATATAATTAGTTCTCACTGGGAGATAGAATTCTCTGAAAAACATAATGTTATCTAGTATTGTGCTGCAAGACACTTCTCATGTGAGATAGGTTTTTATTTTATGATTCTCATGATATTTTTGGAGTTATATGATAGATATAATTTTTTTGAAGATTTGAGTGATTTATGAAATAAATCCAAAAGGGGGATATTTATGTACCCCTTGGATCTGTTGATTAATTAGTGGTTGATTTTTATTTATTTTCAACTAGATATAAAAACATTAAAGAAGTTATTTGAGAATTTTTAGGTATTTAAATATTTTTTTAAGAATATTTTTAGTTCTTTTATTATTATTTGTGTGATATAGAAGAAGTTCTATAAGTATTTAATGTAATATAAAGTTTCTAGGGTCCTTTTTAGGTATTTTTGGGTTGATCGTATGACTTTGCATAATATAATATGACATTGATCCCCAATATAAGTCTTCAGCACATGTATATCAAGACATTATTACTTAGGTGGATCAAAAGTATTTTATCCATTAAAATATTGTCATTACTGAGTGTAATTTTATTGAGACCTAATGTAAGAACTTTATCCAGCCTAAAATACTTTATCGTAATCCTATGGTTACTCTAATAATATGACATCTATATTGATAAAAATCTTAGTAAGTTCTAATAATAAAATTATAACATTACAAAATTCAAATATTTTTGAATTATGAAAACCTTCGATGTTGAATATGATCATCAACGATTGAAAAAATACATTGAACATGTTATTCAAGTTGATTTACTTGAGAATTTTAAATGGATCATCTCTAGTCATATATGGTTAATGATTCAAGAGAAGTTTCTCTATTTAATTTGAATTTTTTTATTGATTAAGATTAATATCTATATTTTACATTGGTAATTCATTGGTGATATTTTTGTTTTGTTATTTATTTATAAATAATCACTTGAATCTAATTATTAGTGATTCAAGATGAATTTTTGATTTGGAGAAGTTCACAATGTCTGGTTCTATGCAGTAAAGAAATTATTCATACCATGGGATAGTAGAATAAATTTTTAATCTATTATAGTAATAATAATATGATGGGCATTATCATAATTTTTAAAATCATTTGATTATCAATTATTGAACTATGAAGGTTCTCATATAGTTTTGGTGTGAATTCAAATGTACAGAAGGTAATAAGTGGAAATGTGTTGTAAACATGTAATCAATGAAAGAGAGAAAATTTTGTGACTGTTGGGAATGATCATTCGATTAACTAAATGAGAAAATCATATAGGATCATGTTGTATGAATTTATTGAATGAATTTTTGAGAATATTGATCTAGAGTTCAGTTTTTTTGGAATTCATTTAATTTTAGGATTTTTAAAAATTCTGAATATGAGGAGATATTGAAGAGAGATAATGAGTGTAACAATTTTGTAGAATAAAAAAACGGATAGAATAATAAGAGGGAAATAATACCAATGTTTTTTTGATATTATAATCATCTGCTTGAACTCAATTTTCTTTAATTGAATCACTGTATGATTTCTAAATAGTATATCATCAACTAATTTTACATTGAGTGAGAATATTATTTTATCTGTGTTAAAGGATCAAGGGGTAGATCATAAAAAATTTCTAAAAGAATATATTCTCAAGTGATATTCCTTAATTTATTTGGATCATTGTGTAACAAATGGAATGCTATTCAAATGTTAGTGGGATGCTGATGAATAAGGATAGAAGATGATTCTTAGAATATACACCTGTATATGATAAAAAAAATTATTGAAAAATATGTGGCTTAGAGGGAGTTAAATATTGAAAGGATTAGGAACCCACACGATGAATAAACCATATAAAAACGGCTTTCACATTGTCTTACATACTTTTTCAATTCATACAAGTAAGGTTGAGTGAAAATATTGAGTAGATCATGTCCTATCTAGTAATAGAGGTTTATCTCCAATAAAAATAAATTATAAAATACAACCACCGCTAATTAATCCCCCCTCTTAGTGGTGTATTAGTTCATGGGGTATTTTTCACATTAAGAGATCACGACACATGCATAGGTAGAACATGGAACCTGTGTAAGAATAATAGGGTGTGAGGGGGGACATATGGAAAAAGTGGGGCCTACTTCCATTAATATATTACTTCAGTGGTAATAACCTTCACCCAACCTAAGCCATTATTCTTACCATAAGTGAGTGCCAACAATGATCATGAAATATAATAAATAATAATACATGGAAGAAAATTCAATACCTTATATCTCAGTTAGCCATTGATCCCTACCTAGTACTTAGCTATTGGATAACCAATATAGAAAGTTTAGCATTCTATAACCAACCTTACCATATAAATACATCAACTCAATCTATATCTACACAAAACCTCTGATGATCCTATGCCCCCAACCCATACCCAACTCACAAGACTAACCTATTGATCATACCTTTAAACATTGGGATAAAAATAATTTCTCAATCCATGAACCACTGTGACAATCCAATATTTCATTTTAATTTATCACATGGATAGTTTCAAACCACAATAAGGTATCTCAAGGAATGATCAATTGCTGAACATTACTTTCTATACACTAATTCCGCATGACTACCAACCAAATCCCACTAAGGTATACCAATAATAACCCCCTTTAAATATTAAAAACTCATTATAATTATTCCCACTAACTACACAAACTCATACCTTATTTATAATTCTCTCCCTTGAGAGCCCCGTGAAAAAACATTTTTTATGCTCCCCTTAATTTTAACCCATTTCCACTAGGAATTATTAAAGGGGGATTACTAAACTATTCTAAAACTCACACTACATATGAATAAAGTCTAAAGGGTTACCAAAATTCTCTCATCTCATTCCCAATATCCCACTCCTCTCACCCAAGGAGTCACATGGTTCCTCATCTATACATATATCCTTTCCCATATCATTCCCAAGGCCTAATTTTGATCATAAACATTACTCAAATTCATTCCACTTGGAATAACATAACCCACTTACTATAGATCACTCTAGGAAATTGTCCATTCATTACATTATCCAAGACCTATTTGGGACCTTAAATCTTGGTTTGGTATAGTTACCCTTTTCAAAATAGTCTCTAATAACATCCAAAATCTCAAACCCTTGTGTAGAATACTCAATACACTACAAAATTTATATCCTAATCCTATATCACAATTATGGATCAACTTGATCCATTCAAAAAATTATGAAACCACAATATAAGACACACACATGAAACAACACATATATATACATATGGTGAATTATTAAATTAAATAACTACTTCCAAAATGGAGTTACCGTCCAGATACATGTTTTCCCAACAATAAAATAGGACCTCACTAAGCATCATCATGATCTTAAGCCCCTATCTTGTAACAAAAAGAGAATAATAAATAAATTATAAACATTTATAATTAACTATTATGTTCATTCCAAGGAGGAATAATTCCTAAAATCCCACCAAGAGGCTTCTCATGGAAAAATATTTAGGAAAAAGTACAACAATGACTCATGGTATACCCCCAATTATCCTACTATTAAAAAACCAATGAAAAGAAATCAAATTGTTTACCAATTCTATGTCCATTTTTCAAAATTTATAGGTAAATTAACCATGTGTAAAACTTATATCAAAATAGCAGGAAAAAGGTGGCATCCATCCTATTTGAATATCCTCAATACATAACACCACAAATCCCTTTCATATCAAGATTATTTTTCTATGTTTTGGTGAAATTATCATCAAAACCCATGATGGAAACATCCAAAATCAGATAAGTTTACAATAAGAACAAAAGATAGAGGACATTAACCAGCTTTGTCATATAGAAATAACCAATGATTTACCTATGATTGAATGTGTAGAGACCCAAAGCTTGATGTACATGGACATTACATTACTTTATCGGAATACTTAATACATAACAAAAACAGACACACAAGGACCGTAATAGTTTAGTGTCTTTGGAAACTTAGAACGTAATCTTCTAATCGTGGTGAAAGATCTTCAACATCTCCCATAATTATCTTCCCTTTTTTTCTTAACTAAAACCTTTCTTTATATCCTAGGGAAAAGAAAACATAAAAAGGGTGATCTCAAATGCTCAGTAAGGGTAAGCATGGATAAAATAAAACATACAATATACATTTGAACTTAAAAACATGAACATAATGTTTAAACATCAAAGGCTTGAGCAATGACATAAAACATGGAAGTACGTAAGGAATAGATCTTAAAGAAAAATTAAGAATGTTAAAATAGAATGGGAATAAAACATGTAATTGTGGAAACTATTAAGCACATGATATGATTTCCATAGTAGCCAAGGCATTGCTGCCAAGACCATCTTAGTGGACAAAGTCCCTTTCTGAATCGAGTTCACTCCTCGTTCCAGTCCTATATTACTGAACCGGTTTAACTTGTCATTCCAGCCATGTCTATCTCATGATATATAAATATTTACCCAATGCATTTGAGGGAGATATAGGTCCCACCCAACTCATAATGAAATCATTCTTACTTGTGCCAGAAAACATACATCATTCATAATAACCCAACGAATAAAATGGGTTTCATAAACATCATCCCATCATCACATAATCCATATAAAAGAAATGGATATCATTTCATAATAATAAAAGTTAAACTATGTAAATCATAGAGACATTACACTTGAAACATACACATATGAAATAATTTCATCTTAGATGGAAAATGGTTTTGATAAAACACTTGAAATGAATTCTTGAGTAAAATATCATTTCTTCTTCAAAATAAATTTCTTTTCACAAAAAGTCATGAAATTTTAAAAGAAAGAGATTTTGTTGAAAATATTAATGAAATATTTTGGAGTAAGCTTCAATAAAATAAGGCTTTATAAAACCGTAAAAATCCGTTCGTTCCGTATAAGTTAAAAAAACATTCTTTTCGTACTTTTGCTGGAAAAGTCAAAAAGTACCTCGTAACGTAAACAAAAAAAAAGATTCATTACATACCATGTAGTAAAAGTAAAAAATGGGTAAAAAGGACATTAAAGATACATGAAAACACTTTTATAAAACATGGACATATATGATATAAATCACCCTAGTAAATACTTACGAATAAGCAATCTCGGATAAAAATGAGATTTGCAAAATTATCCCTTACCTTAGGTCCGATTTTCTTCGTAAGTGTCCGAACCTCCTATATAGTGATTTAAATAATGTTATTGACTTATTAAATAATCATATTAATTGTTATTATATCATATATGATTCACTAATGACTTTATATTACCCGTTCTTTTGTAAATTCCATGTTAAAGAGCGTTTTGGGTAAAATCGTTTCATTTGTCGTCCGTGTTTTGACTTGTAATTATTCATATGATTACTTAGATAATGATTACGTAATTCCAGAATATAAAAAATGATTTATATATAATATATATTCAGAATATACATATATATAATAGATCGATATATGGAAAGAAATACACCGTTCATAGAGACGGTAGGCCGTACGTACGCATGAACGCTGTTTTCATTTCCTTATTGAGTTGAATGAAATTAAATAGATGAAATATATATATAAATAAATCCAGTAGCATTATTATTCCATATATTTCATTATTATTCATTATATATACTTTAAATCATTCTTGAATGGTTAATCATGGAAAATGAATCTCATCGCCTTCGTGGACACGGTAGTCCATACGTACGCACGAGTGATGATATCATTCCCGTGATCGTGGAATTGTATTGGAGTGAATATATACTATTTGAGAATCAATATCACTTTAAAATAATCATATATAGTCATTATTTACACCCTTATACCCATCCAAGTAAGGTGATGGTGGAAAATAGATTACACCACGGCGTGGAGAAGATATTCCTTACGTATGCACGCGTGGTGATTTCATTTTCCGTAGGATGGATAGATGGTGAAATAGGGTTGTTTCATAATTATAATAACATATAATTATATGAGTGATACTAATGTTATTACTTCATAATGAAACAACTAAAGAAGAAGAAGTAGAAGAAAAAATAATGTTGAAAGAATCGGTAACGAACATTACATCTTCTTTGAAGCGCCTCTTTGAGACCTCCTCTTAGGGCACTAAAATTGGTCTTTGAAGAAGACCAAGACCTATAGAATGTTTCTAGGGAAGTTTAGAAGATAATTGGGCAGGGTTTGTCCAAGAATGAATGCTCAAAGTGGTGTGTGGAAGAGAGGGAGGAGGTGCCCTTTTATAAGGGAGGAGAGGGGCACCTTTGGAATTCTTAAAAATATTAATTTATAATAAATCTAACCCCACTTAAAAAACTCCAAAAATGACTCATATTCGAATATTAGATGAGATAGGGTTGTAATCGCATCAACCAATAAAATGTAGACTTGTTTGGATCTTATTTTAAACCTTATCATTTTGATTTATCCTTATTTAATCTATTTAAGTTTATTTGTGGTAATAAAATTCTAAATTTTAAATTATAACAAATAATTACTTATTTGTTTTGAATTTTCCATAATTGGTTAATTTATATAATTATATACCATATAAATTTAAATTTATAATTTTTAGATATTTTTGTGATTTTTAAACAATTTTATAATATGTTATTTTTATAAAATAACAATAGTGTCAATTTTGACACTATTCATTTATTTGACTTTAAATAAAATATATACAGAAGATATGTTCGAAATAATAGCTTTAATAGATTCATAAAAGGTAATATGTATCTATAAAATTTGTTTATCACATTAAATAGTTCATATAATATTTATTTTATTATTTTTAAAACCATTTATTTGGATTAACTCTTAATAAAATAATTACTACAACATTTTCTTATAATTATTTATTATACTTATTTGTTGCATAAAAATTAAAAATAAAATCCTATAATTAAGATAAATCTATTAAATTTCACAATAACACTTTTACCCGAATTTATAATCATAAAATCATAATATGTAAATTGTTATATTTATTAAATTGTGAAGGTGACAACTTTGGCATCATTTAAATTGAAATAATATAAGTGTCATAATCACTTTTATAAGGCTCCAAACGGTTATATATTAGGTCATTGGGTGATTACGGTGTATATATACACTACAAATAAGGTTTGGTCAGGTCTTTGGGCCTTGTAATGGGTATTATTATTTCAATAAAAACTATATTACTTATTTTTTCACTTAATAAATAATTTCTGTATCAATAATGTATCACCATTAATGAAAATTATTTAATCCCTAAAAATTATAAATAAATTATCATGATGTATATAATGTTATTATATTTCTAGAGACTACTCATGTTCGAATTTTTATGATGTTTATCACTCAATTAAAATTATTATACTTATAAGATTTAAGAGAGTGTCATGTTGTCACTTTCTTTGGTTTTAATAATAATTAAATTATTTTCATGGTCAAAAGTCCATAAAATGAATCTAATCCGACCCTTAGGTTATATGGGTCTACTTTTAGCCATAAAATATAATTTTGGAATGTGTTAGGGTAATTTTATAACATTATATTTACCCTTAATTACCCGATTTATCTTTAACTATGGTAAATAATATTTACCGTAGTTACTATTCATAATTCCCAAAAATAAAAAGTAGATTATTAACATAATTTGGACCCACTGATTCCAAATATGGAATCCATTTTTCCAAATTGAATACAAAAAATCTTCAGAAATTAAATTAAAATTAATCCCGCTGTCGAAAGAAAATGGGTTTTTCTTTAAAACATTGCAATAGATTGAATTGATTTAACCAACGAATTTAATGTAAATCAATGCTAATGACATACATTATATTAAATGGAAAAAATATATTCTATTTATACTTTAAAACCTTTCAACATTATAATTTAACCATATAAATTATTACGATGAAAAAAGTTGTTTTCAATAAAAATATAGTGTGTTTTTACTATTCATCAAAATATGAAAGTTACCAGAATAATATGAAAATTTTATCCAAGGTAATTTTTTATTTCATGATTCCAAAGAATAATTTTATTTTTTCAAATTGAACTTATAAACATGTAAAAACTAGATTTAAAGTGGGTGAACCATCAAAAGGCGGCAAAACAACATTTTTTGAAAAATACTTATTTTACCCAAAAAAATTATTTTGTTCTTATACCATGTTATAGAAAATGTGTAAGATGAATAATAATGTTATAAAATTCAAGATTTAGTTAATACTATTCATAACGTCTAGTTCATAATAATATTATAATAATATATTGTTGTTTAGAAAAACCAGGTATTGCGTACAACACACACTATCGAGGAAGGTTGTGATTGCGTGTAATGAAAGCCAAGTCAGGGTTGCGTGTTGTGCAAGAATCCTTCATTGTTTCGTATAACAAAATCCAACCATATTTCATTTATACATTGAATATATATATATATACTCAATGTTGCGTAGAATAACTATTATCAAAATTGTGTGTAACACGATCCAAGAATAGTGTTGTGTATACTGCAAGTTAATATGGTGTTTCATATACTACAAGGTAATATTGGTGTAGCATAAAACAGGAGACATTAATGAAATTAAAAGAATATTTTTCATAAAATCTTGGGGTGTTACATTCTACCCCCCATAAAATGAATTTCTCCGTTGAAATTCTTCGGGGTTATAAATGGTTTACTACTCGAAAATTTGTTTAATAGAAACCCACATAGTAAAAAGGAATACCAAAACATGGCTTTAAAAAATAAAGTATGAAATGTAATGGTTACCCAAATTAACTCATCACTGGGTTTCCACGTAGGAGAACATAGGTGAAAATATGGATATGGAAGAAAAATCTAACCATCATGTTCTGATGGAGAGTGGTAGAGAACATGGCCATGAAAAAGCCAACAATCACAAAGCTATATATTTGTGATGATCTAAGGTACCATCTGATTCATCGGATATAAGGTAACTAGGACAAAATTTTTGGTTTTCAGGATCATTTCCCTAAAGTTGATGAATTAAAAGAAATACTTACATGGTTTTGGTACAATCTCACTATTGTTAGTGAATTGAACAATTTCCACTTCATCCCTTAAAGAAATGAAGTTGAATTTGTTATTCATGATGTGTTAGCAGATCATGTGATTGAATGATGGGTCATTCCCTCTCTTTCAAACAAAAGGTTAGAAAAAGTTATAAGTCCATCTTATGGTTAGATTAATCGTATATAGTTCCAAAAATGAACTTATACTTCATATATCATACTGCTTAATAAAATAAAACTAGTTTCTACTAACCAGGGACTTCCTTTAGGCCAGTGGTAGGCGATAAAGGCCAGTCGCACTTCGGTTGTGGGTTCGATTCCCACAGCCTTGTCCGACACGATGGGTTGTCGCCCATCCTGCAGGTTGTCCTTTAGCTGAAACTATATTACTATAACATCCCATCAATAATATCGAAAAAACTTTTATCCTTAAATAGTAATAACTTATGTCCAACATAATCAATTCTAATCTTTAGGCTTATCCATAATACTGCAGTCCACTCTCATAATATAGTGAAAACGATTACCAGAGATTTAATACCATCGTTGATCCACATATATCATAAGATATGCCCTGTTGGTCACATTCCAAACATTCGAAGGCCTTAATCATGTATTCTCTTGAAAAATGAATACCCATTGAACCTTAGTGAAAACATGAATGCAGTTAAAATTTAACACTTTCCACATACCAAAATCCTCAAAATTCTATATACTCAAACCATGATATCACTTAGTCTTTATATAAATCATGAGCTGATGAATACAATCAAACATCTCATTATCTTCTTATTCTTTCATTATGCGCATATCATCTACTTTACAAAAATATCTGAATAACCTTCCATGGTTACTGGTACCATTCAACATATACTTTCAAATACTTTTTGGAAATACTATAGTGTAACTATACAACATAACTCTCGATAAACATACAATCATTTCACTACCTTCTAAAACAACTGACTGAGCTTCAACACTTCTTTCAGCTCATATATCATTTTTAGTCTCCTCATCATCATCCACATAAATACTACCCATATGACCATAATGATTCTCTTCATGAGATTTTCCATTAGGGCATTGGTTTGCATAATGCACGTACATTCCACATTTGAAACATCTAATCATTGTTGATGTCGTAGCAATACCATTATCAGTGTCTATGGTGTTAACTGAACCTTTCCCTTTTCACTTACTGGCTTTGTGTCCTTCTTTTCAACACCAAAGAATCATCTAGTTCCATTGAAACAATATCCCTTATGCCTCTTCCCACATGATTTACATGAGGGAAATTGAACTTTCTTTCCTCTATGATCATCATGAAACTCCATATTTATCTTATTATTTTAGTCGGGAAACTTACCAAAGTTGAGATTATTGATCATATTATGTGATTGTTGATTAGGGATAATAACGATGTTTGGACTTCCAGATCCCATTTCATTTGGTTTCTCCTGAATGAAATCATTCCATTGTCTATCATATCCTCCATTATCGTGAATCATCCAGTTTCCAACCATTTTCTAAAACCCAAAAAAGAATAGTGTGAGAGGAAAAAATCATGATAGGGAAAACAACAGAGTAAAGGGAGAGTATCCTCAATATCTAACATCTTAGGTTAAATTCTATGATCATTACTGTAGTTCTAGGACTATATCCTATATGTATACTTATCCTTAGGGACATCCCTAGACCTACCTTAGAAATATCTCTAGGGATCTCACTAACATTTTCGCATCCTAGTTTCCAAAGGTTGACTAAACCTTTCCTCTGATACCAACTGTAAAGGTCTGGAATTACTTCCAGTGGACTATAATTGATACCTATTAGGTCACTCCATTGGCGGCTACACCCCCTGGGCGGGACACACCACCATCCCCAGTGGCAGCCATTTCCTCATGAAGCCCTTGGGCAGAGAGTCATGCTTCGTCCAACGCTCACATGTGAGAGTTCCCAATGATCGGATACATTCCTACCTCCTTTGCCTCTGATACCAACTGTAGAGACCCAAATCTTGACGTACATGGACATTATATTACTTTAGCGGAATACTTAATACATAACAGAAACATACACACAAGGACCGTAATAGTTTAGTGTCTTTGGAAACTTGGAACGTAATCATCAAATCGTGGTGAAAGATCTTCAACATCTCCCATAAAGATCTTCCTTTTTTTCTTACCTAAAACCTTTCTGTATATCCTGGGGAAAGGAAAACATAAAAAGGGTGAACTCAAATGCTCTGTAAGGGTAAGCATGGATAAAATCAAACATACCATGTACGCGTGAACTTAAAAACATTAACATAATGTTTAAACATCAAAATCTTGAGCAGTGACATAAAACATGGAAGTACGTAAGGCATAGATCATAAAGAAACAATAATAATGATAAAATGTCATGGGAATAAAACATGTAATTGTGGAAACCATTAAGAACATGATATCATTTCCATAGTAGCCAAGGCATTGCTTCTAAGACCATCTTAGTGGAAAAAGTCCCTTTCTGAATCGAGTTCACTCCTCGTTCCAGTCCTGTATTACTGAACCGGTTTAACTTTCTGTTCGATCCATGTATATATCATGAGATATAAATCTTTACCCAATTCATTGTAGGGAGATATAGGTCCCACCCATCTCATAATGAATTCATTCTTACTTGTTCCACAAAACATACATCATTCATAATAACCCAATGAATAAAATGGGTTTCATAAACATCATCCCATCATCACATAATCCATATAAAAGAAATGGATATCATTTCATAATAATAAAATTTAAACCATGTAAATCATAGAGACATTAAACTTGAAACATACACATATGAAATAATTTCATCTTAGATGGAAAATGGTTTTGATAAAACACTTGAAATGAATTTTTGAGGAAAATATCCTTTCTTCTTCAAAATCAATTTCTTTTCACAAAAAGTCATGCAATTTTAAAAGAAAGAGAATTTATTGAAAACAGTCATGAAATATTTTGGAGTAAGCTTCATGAAAATAATGCTTTATAAAACCGTAAAAATCCGTTTGTGCCGTATAAGTTAAAAAAACATTCTTTTCGTACTTTTGCCGGAAAAGTCCAAAAGTACCTCGTAATGTAAACAAAAGAAAGATTCCTTACATACCATGTAGTAAAAGTCAAAAATGGGTAAAAAGGACTTTAAACATACATGAAAACACTTTTATAAAACATGGACATGGATGATATAAATAAACCCAGTAAATACTTACGAATAAGCAATCTCGGATAAAAATGAGATTTGCAAAATTATCCCTTACCTTAGGTCCGATTTGCGTCATAAGTATCTGAACCTCCTGTATAATGATTTAAATAATGTTATTTACTTATTATATAATAATATTCATTGTTATGATATCATATATGGTTCACTTATGACTTTAAATTACCCGTTCTTTTGTAAATTCCATGTTAAAGAGCGTTTAGGTTAAAATCGTTTCATTTGTCGTCCGTGTTTTGACTTGTAATTATTCAAATGATTACTTAGATCATGATTAATTAATTCCAGAATATAAAACATGATTTATATATAATATATATTCAGAATATACATATATATATATAATAGATCGATAAATGGAAAGAAATACACTGTTCATGGAGACGGTAGGTCGTACGTACGCGTGAACGCTGTTTTCGTTTCCTTATTGAGTTGATTGAAATTAAATAGATGACATATATATATATATAAATCCAGTAGCATTATTATTCCATATATTTTATTATTATTTATTATATATACTTTATAATCATTCTTTAATGGTTAATCATGGAAAATGAATCTCATCGCGTTCGTGGAGACGGTAGTCCGTACGTACGCACGAGCGATGATATCATTCCCGTGATTGTGGAATTGTATTGGAGTGTATGTATACTATTTAAGATTCAATATAACATTAAAATTATCATATATAGTCATTATTTAAACCATTATACCCATCCAATTAAGGTGATGGTGGAAAATAGATTACACCACGGCGTGGAGACGGTATTCCGTACGTACGCACGCGCGGTGATTTCGTATTCCGTAGGTTGGATAGATGGTGAAATAGGGTTGTTTCATACTTATAATAAAATATAATTATATTAGTGATACTGATGTTATTACTTCATAATGAAACAACTAAAGAAGAAGAAGTAGAAGAAGAAATAAAGTTGAAGGAATCGGTAACGAACATTTCCTCTTCTTTGAAGCGCCTCTTTGAGACCTCCTCTTAGGTCACTAAAATTGGTCTTTGAAAAAGACCAGGACCTCTAACATGTTTCTAGGGAAGTGGAGAAGATAATTGGGTAGGGGTTGTCCGAGCATGAAGGCTCAATGTGGTGTGTGGAAGAGAGGGAGGAGGTGCTTATTTATAAGGGAGGAGAGGGGCACCTTTGGAACTCTTAAAAATATTAATTTATAATAAATCTAACCCTACTTAAAAAACCTCCAAAAATGACTCATATTCTAATATTAGATGATATAGGGTTGTAATCTCATCAACAAAAAAAATTTAGACATGTTTGGATCTTATTTTAAACCTTATCATTTTGATTTATCCTTATTTAATCTATTTAAGTTTATTTGTGCTAATAAAATTCTAAATTTTAAATTATAACATATATTTACTTATTTGTTGTTAATTTTCCATAATTGGTTACTTTATAACATTATAGACCATATAAATCTAAATTTATAATTTTTAGATATTTTTTGTGATTTTTAAACAATTTTATTATATGTTATTTTTATAAAATAACAATAGTGTCAATTTTGACACTATTTATTTATTTTAATTTAAATAAAATATATACAGAAGATATGTTCCAACTAAAAGCTTTAATAGATTAATAAAATGTCATATGTATCTATAAATTTATTTTATCACATTAAATAGTTCATATAATATTTATTTTATTATTTTTAAATCCATTTTTTTGGTTTAGCTCTTAATAAAATAATTACTACAACATTTTTGTATAATTATTTAATATACTGATTTGTTGCATAAAAATTAAAAATAAAATCCTATGAGGAATATAAATATATTACCTTTCACAATAATACTTTTACGCGAATTTATCATCTTAAAATCACAATATTTAAATTGTTATATTTATTAAATTATGAAGGTGAAAACTCTGGCATCATTTAAAATAAAATAATATAAGTGTCATAATCACTTTTATAAGGCTCTAAACGGTTATATATTAGTACATTGGATGATTAAGGTGTATATATACACTACAAATAAGGTTTGTTCAGGTTTTTGGGCCTTTTAATGGGTATTATTATTTCAATAAAAACTATATTACTTATTTTTCACTTAATAAATAATTTTGGTATCATTAATGTATCACAATTAATGACAATTATTTAATCCCTAAAAATTATAAATAAATTATCATGATGTAGATAATTTTATTATCTTTTTGGAGACTATTCAGTTTCGAAGTTTTATGATGTTTATCACTCAATTAAAATTATTATACTTATAAGATTTAAGAGAGTGGCATGTTGTCACTTTCTTTGGTTTTAATAATAATTAAATTATTTTCATGGTCAAAAGTCCATAAAATGAATCTAATCCAACCCATAGGTTATATGCGTCTACGTTTAGCCATCCAATAGAATTTTGGCATGTGTTAGGGTAATTTTATAATATTATATTTACCCTTAATTACCCGATTTACCTTTAACTATGGTAAATAAAATTTACTGTAGTTACTATTCATAATTCCCAAAAATAAAAAGTAGCTTATAAACATAATTTGGACCCACTGATTCCAAATATGGAATCCATTTTTCCAAGTTAAATACACAAAAGTTTCAGTAATTAAATTAAAATTAATCCCGTTGTCGAAAGAAAATGGGTTTTCTATAAAACATTGCAAACGATTGAATTGATTTAACCTACGAATTTAATGTAAAATCAATGATAATGACATACATTATATTAAATGGTAAAAATATATTCTGTTTATACTTTAAAACCATTCAATATTATAATTTAACCATATAAATTATAGCGATGAAAAAAGTTGTTTTTAATTAAAATATAGCGTGTTTTTAGTATTCATCAAAATATGAAAGTTACCAGAATAATATGAAAATTTTATCCAAGGAAAATTTTTATTTCCTGATTCTAAAGAGGAATTTTATTTTTTCAATTTGAACTTATAAACATGTCAAAAACTAGATTTAAAGTTGGTGCGCCATCAAAAGGTGGCAAAACTGCATTTTTTGAAAAATACTTATTTTACCTGAAAAATTTATTTTGTTCTTATACCATGTTCTAGAAAATGTGTAAGATGAATAATAATTTTATAAAATTAAAAATTTAATTAATCTATTCATAAAGGCTAGTTCATAAAAATATTATAATAATATATCGTTGTTTAGCAAAACCTGGTATTGCGTACAACACACACTGTCGAGGAAGGTCGTGATTGTGTGTAATGCAAGCCAAGTCAGTGTTGCGTGTTGTGCAAAAATCCTTCATTGTTTCGTATAACAGAATCCAACCATATTTCATTTATACATTGAATATATATATATATACTCAATGTTCCGTAGAATAACTATTATCAAAATTTTGTGTAACAGGATCCAAGAATAGTGTTGTGTATACTGCAAGCTAATACAGTGTTGCGTATAGCACAAGGTAATCTTGGTGTAGCATACAACACAAGACATTAATGAAATTAAAAGGATATTTTTCATAAATTCTTAGGGTGTTACATTCTAACCCCCTTAAAATGAATTTCGCCTTCAAAATTCGTCGGGGTTATAAATGGTTTACTACTCAAAAGTTTGTTTAATAGAAACCCACATCGTAAAAAGTAATGACAAAACATGGATTTAAAAACTAAAGTCTGAAATGTAATGTTTACCCAAATTAACTCATCACTGGGTTTCCAAATAGGATAACATAGGTGAAAATATGAATATGGAAGAAAAATCTAACCATCAAGTTCTGATGGAGACTGGTAGAGAACATGGTTATGAAAAAGCCAACAATCACAAAGCTATAGATTTTTGATGATCTAAGGTACCATATGATTCATTGGATATAAGGGAACTAGGACAACATTTTTGGTTTTCAAGATCATTTCCTTAAAGTTGATGAATTAAAATAAATACTTACATGGTTTTGGTACAATCTCACTGTTGTTCGTGAATTGAACAATTTCCACATCATCCCTTAAAGAAATGAAGTTGAATTTGTTATTCGTGATGTGTTAACAGATCATGTGATAGAATGATGGGTCATTCCATCTCTTTCAAACAAAAGGTTAGAAAAAGTTATAAGTCCATCTTATGGTTAGATTAATCGTATATGGTTCCAATAATGAACTTATACTTCATAACTCATACCGCTAAATAAAATAAAACTAGTTTCTACAAACTAGGGACTTCCTGTAGGCCAGTGGTAGGCGATAAAGGCCAGTCTCACTTCGGTTGTGGGTTCGATTCCCACAGCCTTGTCCGACGCGATGGGCTATCGCTCGTCCGGTAGGTTGTCCTTTTTCTAAAACTTTATTTCTATAACATCCCATCAATAATATCGAAAAAACTTCTATCCTTAAACAATACTAACATATGTCCAATATAATCCATTCCAATCTTTAGGCTTATCCATAATACTACATTGCACTCTCATAATATAGTGAAAACAATTACCAGATATTTAATACCATCGTTGATCCCCATATATCATAAGATATGTCTTGTTGGTCACATTCCAAACATTCAAAGGCCTTAATTGTGTATTCTCTAGAAAAATTAATACCCATTGAACCTTAGTGAAAACATGAATGCAGTTAAAAGTTAACACTTTCCACATACCAAAATCCTCTAAATTCTATATACTCAAACCATGATATCACTTAGTCCTTATATGAATAATGATCTCATGAATACAATCAAACATATCATTATCTTCATATTCCTTCATTATGGGCATATCATCTACTTTACAAAAATATCTGAATAACCTTCCATGGTTATTGGTACCATTCAACATATATTTTCAAATACTTTTAGGAAACAAATAGTGTATCTGTACAACATAACTCTCGATAAACATACAATCATTCCACTACCTTCTAAAACAACTGACTAAGCTTCAACACTTATTTCATCTCTTATATCATTTGTAGTCTCCTCATCATCATCCACATAATTACTACCCATATGACCATGCTGATTCACTTCATGAGATTTTCCATTAGGGCATTGGTTTTTATAATTCTTGTACATTCCACATTTAAAACATCTAATCATTGATGATGTCGTAGCAATACCATTATCCTTGTCCATGGTGTTAACCGAACCTTTTCCTTTGCACTTACTGGCTTTGTGTCCTTCTTTTACACACCCAAGGCATCTTCAAGTTCCTTTGAAACAATCTCCCTAATGCCTCTTCCCACATGATTTACATGAGGGAAATTGAACTTTATTTACTCTATGATCATCATGAAACTCCATCTTACTCTTATTATCTGAGTCGGGAAACATACCAAAGTTGAGATTATTGATCATATTATGAGATTGCTGATTAGGAATAATAACGATGTTTGGACTTCTAGATCTCGTTTCATTTGGTTTATCATGAAAAAAATAATTCCATTTTATATCATATCCTCCATTATCATGAATCTTCCTATTTCCATCCATTTTCTAAAACCCAAAAAGAATAGTGTGAGAGATAAAAATCATGCTAGGGAAAACAACAGAGTAAAGGGGGAGTATGCTCAATATCTAACATCTTAGGTTAAATTCTAAGATCATTATCGTAGTTCTAGGACTATATCCTATACGTTTACTTATCCTTAGGGACATCCCTAGACATACCTTAGAAAAATCTCTAGGGATCTCACTAACGTTTTCGCATCCTAGTTTCCAAAGGTTGACTAATCCTTTCCTCTGATACCAACTTTAAGGGTCTGGAATTACTTCCAGTGGACTATAATTGATACCTATCAGGGCACTCTAGGGGCGGATACACCCCCTGGGTGGGACACACCACCATCCCCTGTGGCAGCCATTTCCTCATGAATCCCTTGGGCGGAGAGCCATGCTTCGTCCAATGATCACATGTGAGAGTTCCCAAGGATCAGATACATTCCTACCTCCTTTGCCTCTGATACCAACTGTAGATACCCAAATCTTGACGTACATGGACGTTACATTACTTTAGCGGAATACTTAATACATAACAAAAATAGACACACAAGGACCTTAATAGTTTAGTGTCTTTGAAAACTTGGAACGTAATATTCTAATCGCGGTGAAAGATCTTCAACATCTCCCATAAAGATCTTCCCTTTTTTCTTACCTAAAACCTTTATTTATATCCTGGGGAAAAGAAAACATAAAAAGTGTGAGCTCAAATGCTCAGTAACGGTAAGCATGGATAAAATAAAACATACCATATACATTTGAACTTAAAAACATGAACATAATGTTTAAACATCAAAAGCTTGATCAATGACATAAAACATAGAAGTACGTAAGGCATAGATCATACAGAAACATTAAGAATGATAAAATATCATGGGAATAAAACATGTAATTGTGGAAACTATTAAGCACATGATATGATTTCCATAGTTGCCAAGGCATTGCTGCCAAGACCAGAGTAGTGGACAAAGTCCCTTTCTGAATCGAGTTCACTCCTCGTTCCAATCCTGTATTACTGAACCAGTTTAACTTATTGTTCCAGCCATGTCTATCTCATGAGATATAAATATTTACCCAATGCATTGGAGTGAGATATAGGTCCCACCCATCTCATAATTAAATCATTCTTACTTGTGCTACAAAACATACATCATTCATAATAACCCAACGAATAAAATAGGTTTCATAAACATCATCCCATCATCACATAATCCATATAAAAGAAATGGATATCATTTCATAACAAGAAAAGTGAAACCATGTAAATCATAGAGACATTACACTTGAAACATACACATATGAAATAATTT
Source organism: Viscum album (assembly GCA_963277665.1). Classification (NCBI taxonomy): domain Eukaryota; kingdom Viridiplantae; phylum Streptophyta; class Magnoliopsida; order Santalales; family Viscaceae; genus Viscum; species Viscum album. The sequence continues at coordinate 71,668,424 of OY728163.1, read as the reverse complement.
CATCTTAGATGGAAAATGGTTTTGATAAAACACTTGAAATGAATTCTTGAGGAAAATATCCTTTCTTCTTCAAAATCAATTTCTTTTCACAAAAAGTCATGCAATTTTAAAAGAAAGAGATTTTAATGAAAATTTTCATGAAATATTTTGGAGGATTCTTCATGAAAATAAGGCTTTATAAAACCGTAAAAATCCATTCATTCCGTATAAGTTAAAAAAACATTCTTTTCGTACTTTTGCCGGAAATGTCAAAAAGTACCTCCTTACGTAAACAAAAGAAAGATTCCTTACATACCATTTAGTAAAAGTAAAAAATGAGTAAAAATGAATTTAAACATACATGAAAAAACTTTTATAAAACATGGACATGTATGGTATAATAACCCCAGTAAATACTTACGAATAAGCAATCTCGGATAAAAATGAGATTTGCAAAAGTATCCCTTACCTTAGGTCTGATTTGCTTCGTAAGTGTCCAAACCTCCTGTATAATGATTTAAATAATTGTATTGACTTATTAAATAATCATATTCATTGTTATTATATCATATATGGTTCACTTATGACTTTATATTACCCGTTATTTTGTAAATTCCATGTTAAAGAGCATTTTGGTTAAAATCGTTTCATTTCTCGTCCGTGTTTTGACTTGTAATTATTCATATGATTACTTAGATCATGATTACTTAATTCCAGAATATAAAACATTATTTATATATAATATATATTCAGAATATACATATATATAATAGATCAATAAATGGAAAGAAATACACCGTTCATGGAGACGGTAGGTCGTACGTACGCATGAACGCTGTTTTCATTTCCTTATTGAGATGAATGAAATTAAATAGATGACATATATATACATAAATCCATTAGCATTATTATTCCATATATTTCATTATTATTCATTATATATACCTTATAATCATTCTTGAATGGTTAATCATGTAAAATGAATCTAATCGCGTTCATGGAGACGGTGGTCCGTACGTACGCACGAGCGATGATATCATCCCTGTGATCGTGGAATTGTATTGGAGTGTATGTATACTATTTCAGAATTTATATCACTTTACAATAATAATATATAGTCATTATTTACACCATTATATCCATCCAAGTAAGGTGATGGTGGAAAATAGATTACACCACGGCGTGGAGACGGTATTCCGTACGTACACACGCGCGGTGATTTCATTTTCCATAGGATGGATAGATGGTTAAATAGGGTTGTTTCATACTTATAATAACATATCAGTATATGAGTGATACTGATGTTATTATTTCATAATGAAACAACTAAAGAAGAAGAAGTAGAAGAATAAATAAAGTTGAAAGAATCGGTAACGAACATTATCTCTTCTTTGAAGCGCCTCTTTGAGACCTCCTCTTAGGGCACTAAAATTGGTCTTTGAAGAAGACCAGTACCTCTAGGATGTTTATTGGGAAGTGGAGAAGAGAATTGTTTAGGGTTTGTCCGAGCATGAAGGCTCAAAGTGGTGTGTGGAAGAGAGGGAGGAGGTGCCCTTTTATAAGGGAGGAGAGGGGCACCTTTTGAATTCTCTAAAATATTAATTTATAATAAATCTAACCCCACTTAAAAAACCTCCAAAAATGACTAATATTCAAATATTTGATGAGATAGGGTTGTAATATCATCAACCAATAAAATTTAGACATGTTTGGGTCTTATTTTAATCCTTATCATTTTGATTTATCCTTATTTAATCTATTTAAGTTTATTTGTGGCAATAAACTTCTAAATTTTAAATTATAACAAATAATTACTTATTTGTTGTGATTTTTCCATAGTTGGTTACTTTATAACATTATAGAACACATAAAGGAAAATTTATAATTTTTTTATATTTTTTGGATTTTTAATCAATTTTATAATATGTGATTTTTTAAAATAACAATAGTGTCAATTTTGACACTATTCATTTATTTGAATTTAAATAAAATATATACAGAATATATGTTCTAAGTAAAAGCATTAATGGATTCATAAAAGTTCATATGTATCTATAAAATTAGTGGATCACATTAAATAGTTCATATAATATTTATTTTATTATTTTTAAAACCATTTATTTGGTTTAGCTCTTAATAAAATAATTACTACAACATTTTTGTATAATTATTTAATATACTGATTTGTTGCATAACAATTAAAAATAAAATCCTATGATGAAGATAAATCTATTAAATTTTACAATAATACTTTTACTCGAATTTATCATCTTAAAATCACAATATTTAAATTGTTATATTTCTTAAATTATGAAGGTGACAACTTTGGCATCATTTAAAAAAAATATATAAGTGTCATAATCACTTTTATAAGGCTCCAAACAGGTATATATTAGGTCATTGGATGATTAAGGTGTAGATATACACTACCAATAAGGTTCTGTCAGGTTTTTGGGCTTTTTAGTGGGTATTATTATTTCAATAAAAACAATATTACTTATTTTTCACTTAATAAATAATTTCTGTGTCATTAATGTATCACAGTTAATGACAATTATTTAATCCCTAAAAATTCAAAATAAATTATCATGATGTATATAATTTTATTATATTTTTGGAGACTATTCATGTTCGAATTTTTGTGATGTTTATCACTCAAGTAAAATTATTATACTTATAAGATTTAAGAGAGTGACATGTTGTCACTTTCTTTGGTTTTAATAATCATTAAATTATTTTCATGGTCAAAAGTCCATAAATTGAATCTAATCCGACCCTTAAGTTATATGTGTCTACTTTTAGCCATCCAATAGAATTTTGGCATGTGTTAGGGTAATTTTATAATAGTATATTTACCCTTAATTACCCGATTTACCTTTAACTATGGTAAATAAAATTTACCGTAGTTACTATTCATAATTCCCAAAAACAAAAATTAGCTTATTAACATAATTTGGACCCACCGATTCCAAATATGGAATCCATTTTTCCAAATTCAATACACAAAAGTTTCAGAAATTAAATTAAAATTAATCCCGTTGTCGAATGAAAATGGGTTTTTCTTTAAAACATTGCAAAAGATTGAATTGATTTAACCTACGAATTTAATGTAAAATCAATGCTAATGACATATATTATGTTAAATGGTAAAAATATATTCTATTTATACTTTAAAACCATTCAGTATTATAATTTAACCATATAAATTATTGCGATGAAAAAAGTTGTTTTTAATTAAAATATAGCGTGTTTTTACTATTCATCAAAATATGAATGTTTCCAGAATAATATGAAAAAATTATCCAAGGTAAATTTTTTTTTATTGATTCCAAAGAAGAATTTTGTTTTGTAAAAGTGAACTTATAAACATGCCAAAAACTATATTTAATGTGGATTCTCCATAAAAAGGCTGCAAAACTACATTTTTTGAAAAAATACTTATTTTACCCGAAAAATTTATTTTCTTCTTATACCATGTTCTAGAAAATGTGTAAAATGAATAATAATGTTATAAAATTAAAAATTTAGTTAATACTATTCATAACAGCTAGTTCATAATAATATTATAATAATATATCGTTGTTTAGCAAAACCCAGTATTGCGTACAACACACGCTATTGAGGAAGGTCGCGATTATGTGTAATGCAAGCAAAGTCAGGGTTGCGTGTTGTGCAAGAATCCTTCGTTGTTTCATATAACAGAATTCAACCATATTTCATTTATACATTGAATATATATATATATATATATATATATATACTCAATGTTGCGTAGAATAACTATTATCAAAATTGTGTGCAACACGATCCAAGAATAGTGTTGCGTATACTGCAAGCTAATACAGTGTTGCGTATAGAGCAAGGTAATCTTGGTGTATCATACAACACAAGACATTAATGAAATTAAAAGATTATTTTTCATAAAATCTCGGGGTGTTAAAGAATGGGTACAATGTGGGATCAAATGGGAGAACAAATGGGGAGAGAAATGGATAACATTCCCTCTCATGAGCCTCCACTCAAAGGAATAAGAATGGGGTCCAAACCAAACTTTGTGGGCCATACCCTAGTTAAAAAACACACCTAATACTATAAAGTACATAGTGGTCTACTAGGGCCTCCTTGCTTCTCAGTGTCTCATCATGTACTAGTGGGATTACTTATTATGGTAGTAGTCTCACTACCCTTTTGACCGTTGCTAAACCTTCTAAACTACAACCGAACACCTAAACACATGTAAAACACCCATGGGGATTTTTCAAGTATTATAATTCCAATAAAAATCCAAAATTTCAATATGATAATTACACCATACTCCAAAATTTACCAATATATAACAATGTAGATTGTTACATGGTGGAAAGGCATCCAATAAATTTCTAGAGGCAACCTCAATTGAAATTACCTATAAGAAATAAAAAATAATAATAATAAGAGATCATGTAAACCTCATGGAAGAGTTGGTAGAGGATAACATGGTGATATTCCTCAATATCCAAGTCCATCAGCAAGATAGGGATGTGTAGGAATCAATCAGAAAGGTTATTGATGTGTAAAATCTAGGTTTAGATAGCTTCAAATAGTATAAATGGAAGAGATATACGGTAAATAATTTTTTTGAGGTAAAATTTGTTTCTTTTCGCTCATCACCTATAACCTATTCCAAGGGATAGATATTATAATTTAAAAATATTATAGGACACTAAAATTTACCGCTCTAATAGGGTATGATCAAGGATTTTAGAAGTGTGCTGGTGGTGCAGGATAATATTATGAATTGATAATTTTTATTGGGATCTAGTTTTTCTATAGATAAAACTATATGATGCTATCCTTGGTATTGATTGATTGTATATTGTATGATCATGTGAATATTTTAACTAGAAAAGATTTGTTTTATCTAACTATTAAATAGATATTGTGAACTTTATTAGAGATAGAGGTAATGTATAGGGCATCAATTTGTTAAAAAATAGGGTATTACCACTATATTGGTGAGTATGATACATTTTATATATGATACTAAAAAACAGTAACTCCATATATTTCTTTTATAATTTTCAGATGTTTTTAGAGAGGAATTTATGGGCTTTCCCTCTTTGTGTGACATTGAATTTTGGATAGAGTTGTACCCACGCGTTTCACCTAGTGTAATGGTATACCATTTAATGGTATCAACTGAGTTACGATACCTAAGGATCCAAATGGATGACTTGTAATAGAAAGGACCCAAGTACCCTATTGTATCTTAATGGGTAACCCCAACTCTATTTGATTAGAAAATATATAGTAGTTTGAGAACATATAGAGACTATAAACATTTTAATCTAGTAATGATAAAGAACCACTATCTTCTGGCTCAAATTAATGATCACTTCGATCAAATAAAAGGTGAAATTTGATTATCAAATATCTATTTACAATCCAGATACCATCAAATGAGGTTTAAAGATGAGGAAATTCTCAAAATTTATTTTTAGTGTTATTATAAGAACTTTGAATATATTTTAATTCATTTTTGGGTTCAAAACTCCCCTGAAGTGTTTATAGAATTAATGAATTATGTGTTTCAACCATATTTAGATCAATTTGTTTTAGTATTCATCGATGAAATCCTTTTTTATTAAAGGGAAAAAGTGGATCATCTAGATCATCTTAGGATTTTTCTAGAGTCATTGAGGAGGAATTTTACATATAAGATGATGTTGAAGTTTTTCCTTTGGTATTGCATGGAGGGATCCAAAAAAATGTTTTTTAGTTAAGTTGTTTTTTGGGTTTGGAAGGATAATACAGAAGTTTTATACCATATATTTTGTATATAGTTACACATATAACTTCTTTAACAAAGAATGTAAAAACCTTTTCCTTGGTGGATGAAAACAGGAAAACATTATTTATCTTGAAAGAAGTGTTGAAGGGAGATCTAATTCATTGAGAAATTAAAGAGTTCCCCAATTCTGAATTAAATTTAAGAAGTAATTCCCTATGAATTTTATTATGATTCATCTTAGTAAAGACTGGTATGTATCTTAATATTTGATAAAGGTGTTATTTTTTGTGGGTTGTGATAATTGGAACCTCTTAAACATAATTATGTTATGCATTATTTTGATCTTTTTATAGTGGTTTTTTGCTTAATATATGAATACATTATCTACCTAGAGAACAATTTATTATATTCAAGGATTAAAAAAGATTAAAATACAACTTTCCCCAAAAATATTTCAACTTAAGGTAGAGAGGAAGGGTGGAATTTCGACAGGATTACAACATTGATATTTTATATACATTGGGAAAAGGTAATATAGTAGATAATGATCTACGAATAAAATATCATGGTGATGTTGTATGGTAATTGAGTGAGGAAAAACATTGATGGATGAGTATGTTTTTCTATATATTGATATAGAGAAAATAGTCGCAGTGGTTTTTCTCTATCTGATTGTGGTTGAAACATCATTGAATCAAAGAGTGTTTGAGTCTTAGATTAGGGATATTAGTACTCTAGTTCCAAGTGATCTTATTATTGAAAATGATTCCCTGTTGGGTTGAAGATAAGCTGAAGATCATCATATTATGTTTTTAGACCACTTTTTTATTCCTTATATCCTATATAAAGAGGTCTTAAGTGAGTTTTTTAATTCATATGTGTTAGTGATTTTTGTTATTTCTAAATTTCATTATGCCATGATGAGGAAGTTTTAGTTGCATAAAATGAAGAAGTCTGTAGCTGAATTTATAGTGAGGTGTCTTTCTTATTATTAGGTAGAGGATACTAATAGATTTTGTAGTTTATGTATATGTTTTTTAAATTATATCATTGATGTGAAAAGTGAAGGATTAGAAAGGTAATTAATCTTTAACCAATGATTACCAAACCTTTATTAGTTTTGAAACAAATATGATAAGTCGCCTATAATGTGGAACTTCCACCATAGTTGAGTCAGGTTCATGATGTATCCTATGTATATCAACATAGAAAATATGTAAATGACCCATCTCACATGATCAATTGGGGATATATTTATTTAGAGAAAGTTGAGAACTCTGTTAAATATCTTATTGGAATTAAATATTTTCAAGGTAAAATCCCAGAGGGTTTTGTTTATCCTTTGGAGAAGGTCTTATAGAATAATTGAGGAATGGATGAAATTACTAGCTAATAAGAGTCTGATATGTGGATTCAGTACCATGATTTTTTTAAATGGTTTTCCACCTGGTTGTTGTTTTTTATATAGTAATGACTTTTTAAATAATATAAAATTATCATGTGTTTATTTTCTATTTTATGGTTAAAGATGAATCATTTTTAGGATGAAAATTTTCAAAGGGGAATGTGATGTAGAGAAACATAAATTATAAGTTTGGGAGTCAAAATATTTTATTAAGATTTAGTTATAAATGGTAAAATTTTAATTTATATTTATTACAGATTAAAATTTAGATCATATTGATTTAACCAATATGAGGTGTTTAGCCTTGGGAAAAAGTTTAGCAATTTTTTTAGATTTTTGGAAATTTTATGGGTATCAAGTGTTAGTGAAATATTTTAAATTATATTTTTAAGGAATTCAATATATGAATTATTTATCTTAGGATTATCTAGAACATAAAATATTTTTTGACATAGTACTAACATAGAATATTAGAAGTAGTGGGGCCAAGGTAATTAAGTGGATGATAAGTCTAGTTAGTGTGAATTTAAAAAGAAAGAATTAATGGGGAGTTAGAAATGGTTTTTTTTTAAATAGATAGAAGGGAAAAAATTACATTACATGACCTATAGAGGGACACATATAGGAGATTAAAATTGGAATAAATCCCCAATCCCACTTCCACCGGGCTAGGTGTTGGTGATTATCACTAAGTATGAATATAACACACATTTTGGCCTTAGCCTAAAGAAACTGTACACACACCCATCTCCAAAAACCATTATAATTTACAATGTTAAATAATGATATTGTAAATTCATTCATATCTTCTACTCCATCAATAGAGTAAGAAAAAAGAGTACTGAAAAATAAAAAGAGGAAAAATACAAGCCCATAAATACATTAATGGAGTCTGACCTACCAAAAGGGGGGATGCTACCAGACTAAAACATCAAGATTCATACAAATATTTTCAATCACAACTAAGTGACACCTACTCCTGGTCCACCTAGAACAACATTGAAATTCCTATTGAATGCATAAGACAAGCCACGTGTGGGATGATCCCATGTAGGGTTAAGTATAAGCATACCTAGTAAGCCACTCCGAAATATCCAAACACAAAGAATCAAAGTGGAAAATAAATATAAACTAAAAGTAAAATAGGATAAATAAAATAATCCAAATATGATTATGGAAGACTCTAATTATCAAAGTGAGGTCTTCCCTAACTTCCAACCTTAGGATTCTACTCAATGATCCAAGGTAACACTCATCTAAAAATACCCGCTCCTAGGATCTCACTATACAGATGGAACTCATCTAAGTGGTTATACTGATCAATTAATTCCATGAAAAAGTATGAAGAACTAATATTGATTATCAAATTTACTCACATGATCAGAACACACCTCATTGTTACATAACTAATGTAGATACATATGAAGGGGATCATTCCTAGGGAATATGGTGGATATCTAACCTTATATAAACTAAACTAATAGAAAGGAGATTTGACACCTTGTAGGTCAGGAATGGGAAACTTGACACAACATTGGGAAGAATTTTGCAGGATCACACCCCAGGCCACAATGAGTGATACCTCACTCTATCCAAAACTAGATCATATAGGGGATAACTCATATTATGTATAGGATAGAATACCACAATGTACCCTCTTAGGGATAGAACGAGGGAACAGACCATCATTGAAATGATTTAAGGGAATCCACCCATGCTAATACCAAAATTGGTTTGAGGAGAACAAGGGATATGACCTTCCCTGGAATCAATACATGGCATGTTCAAGGGGTTTCTCATGTCGTGTCTTGCTGAGTTTGAACCTACTCATGTTCTTATGTCTCACATGAAATATTCTTATCTATATACAAAGAGTAATTTCATGACATATGACATGTATATATATAGTTGGTACACTAGAAAGTGTCATATTCCCATGCCAGTTCACATTCTAATGTACAAGGTGTGTGTCCCGACACCCACAACATGTGGGTTCATAAGGATTCTTGGGTCTTTACTCTCTATACACATTAAGATTTCTAGAAAAGTGTCACATGGTGTGTGGGTCCCCCAAATTCAATGTGATATATAAAACATTGAGTAAAACGTAGTTGTCTCATTGTGTGGTCAAATGGTGTGTGTTATTTTGGAATACACGCTGTGTAGAGAATAATTTCATAGAGATTATAGTATGTTCGTGTATTTCTTCCCATGCCCATGTCCTATTTTATTCCATCATTATTCTTAAATATAATTCCTAGATTCAAATTTACTAAGCCTATGTTTTCTCCAGTGGCTATATAATATCAAGTCTTTGCTGGTAAATCCATTATCGTCACACCTTAGAAGACACCAGCTCGTCCCGGATCGTGGAACCCCCATTTCATGTACTATCATCAGATTACCATAATCTACACCCATCCTCATTCACATCACCAATACCAAAACTGAACCCAGAACAATTATTCATTACACTAAAGAAAAATTTCATAATGATTGGTTTCCCTAGTATAGTCGATTCATTGGACAATCAAAATACCAATGACGAGCATTCATGAAAGGAGGGAGAAAGGAATGAAACACAAATTAGAGCATCAAACAAAGATCATAGTAATTTAGACAACATTGATTGAATCATATGAACATGGGGGATAGTCAAATTATCAAAACCAAAATAATATCAGATTATTAATTCTAGTAAAATGAAATAAACGATGAGATAATCAACAAAAAATTATTCGTGAATTAATTTATAAAATAATTAATACAAGTTCATTATAGAAAATCAATAACAATGAATATTAAACATACCTCAAGTTTGGATTGACCATTAGAGAACAATTTATATTCATAGATGATGTTGATGAGATCTATTGTGTTTGACTTTGGATCCTTGATTCTCCATGTTCATTAATCGTTAATCCTCAATCCCAAGATCACCAACCAAAATGCTCACCACTGATGATCCCTCTATTCTCTCAATCCCATAGTGTTATGAGCCTAACCATAAGTAATTCTCTATAGATGGATTTATAAATATAATTTATTAGGGATAGATAATAAATTGACAATAAGTTAATAAATTAATTTAATCCATTTCATAACTACACTCTATCGAAGCATCTGACGCTAATAAGAATTATGTCATGCTTAGGGTAAAACCCATGTTATGTATTTAATATAAGTTTTAATTTTCTCATCTAAGACACCATTTAGTATTTATTAAATTATTTCCAAAATAACTTCACATGACTGATATATTATATTAAACATTTATAATATATGAATACTAAGCCTCCATAGAGACTGAAATTATGTGATTACTCCACACCTTACTCTAAAAGAAAAATATTTGAAATATTCTACTGTGTTAAGTAGAAATTTCATTGTAATTAAATTCTATCTGGATTCATGAATTTTCAACTTGAGGAGAAAAAATATACTCATAAGGTTTGTAATAACAAGCTCACATTCAGACCTTACACTCCCAGAAGATCTCCTAGAGTTTTTTGTTCTTCCTACAAACATGTGTTAGGGTAAACATTCACTCATAAAGGTATTCTCTTACCAATCCATGAACACCATCAGGCTATACTGAAAATGTAACTATCTACTCAATTTATAGCTTCTCCCAGTTGATAATGTCCAATATATCAAGAATTTATCCCCTAAAATATGAAATGTGGAAATCAACATGTACACAGTCTAACAGTTGTGATTATTTTAAGTGGTATTCCACATCACTAAGCTTATGTAGTATATATAATGGTTTAATAAATCTCTCATATATCTTTTTACCTCGGCCAAAGCTTTATGGTCCACACTATGGTGATTACTTTAAGAGAACATAGCATTCTTCTTAAAACACTAATGTCCTTCATAGTTTGTTTGTATAGGACTTATGAAAACTCTAGGTAGCCCTAATCTACACCTGGATAATATTTACACGTTCTGTCATTTAATTCACCTACCATGGGCCTATAATCCCTATCTCACCTCGATCTATTCTAAATACCTGTAACTTGAAGGGTTTCCATTACAAGTCCTAGAATGATTGAATAATTATGTTTGAGTGGTAACTATTGTTATACAAAAACTCCAAAAAGGATGGATGATCCTCTAGATTAGGGATTAAATCCAACATGTGAGCCTGAAGCATGTCCTCAAAAACCAGAAAGGTGTACTCTATATGGTTGTCTTTCTAGAGGATTAATTTCGTGAAAACCCACAACTGAGTCCCAAAAGTCTCAAATAATCCTATTTATAATTAGGATGTGAAATGATAATCATTATCTGAATTGTTCATTGAGGGAAATCTATAATGTAATAATATATGTTGCATGTATAAGAATCCCAATATCTCCATTGGACTCTACACAAGAATGGATATGAAGTGGGATGACATGGTGAGTTGGTATAAAATCAACTAGATAGTGTCATAACCTTTATATAATAATAGATCTCCCATTATGAAATCCATGGATATACCATACAAATTTTACTATCTTACCTCAAGGGGTTGGGTCAAAAACACTGAAACCTAGTGCTCGACTTTCAGCTATTGGAAGGTGAGGAATCAAGAGGTCAAATCAGGTACACTCTAATTCATACACAGCCACAAAAACATATTCTAATGGTCTTGGAACATCTTTAAACCTTCTATAATTATTGTTAAGTGGGGTGTATGAAAATATCTCAGCACCTCCTCTCACAGCTTGGCTGGTTCCATTATCTATCCTTAGAAAATGATGACATGTTCCCAAACCTTATAAAATCTCTTAGAGGCATGTATTGTGAATATTTGTTCATGAAATACCTTATAAAAGATATATAAAAACTTTGATTCTTTGACATGTTGAAGAAGCAGTGGGGTCACATCCATCTACTAGAGATATAGAACCACTCTTTTTCCTCTCTCATCAACTTCAAAATGAATTTCCTATTGAGAGGATCTACAACAACATTTCATATCCGATGAGTATGGAATATCTAAAAACCATAATCATATAGGAACATCATCCATCACATATACTCCAGTTTACGATCTTTTTTGTGAGAATATATACCAGAGACTCTTATGCTTAGATTAGATTATGAATAATTCTCCCATAAGAGTGTATCCAAGACATTTGGGTGAGCACTAATACATCTATATCTAAAATGTGGGTCACCAAATCTGGCTCATGGATTCTTAGATACCAAGACGCATATGAAACCACCACCTTCTTATGAATTTAAATGAATCCAAGCTTAGCTATGGATGCATTATAGAACACCACATAATCTAAAAACCTCTTTTGACAGTCTCAACATGGGAGAACTGTTCAACTTTTTATGCATACAATGAAACTAAAGCTAAAAATTAAACATCCACATGAAATTATATCCATTTCAAGTTAATGTGATGATGCGTTTCACAAGCCTAGAGAAATTGAGCGCAAGTATCTGATAATGGACTTCCAACCTAAGGAATATTCATACATTAGTCCCACTATTGGGTGGCTCCCAAGATAGCACATCATCAATATTTTCTGGGTCAACTATGCATCCCTCTTCCAAGTTGAAATATCCTAACAAATAGGTCTCTAGAATCCATAATTGAAAATTCAAGATCTTCTCATATAGTTGTTTCTCCTGTGTATATCCAAGACCATCGTAAAATGTCATGTGTGCTCCTCCATTGATGGTAAATACATAAGTATTTTCTTTATGAATACTAGAAAAACTGGCCTAATAAGGGTTCAAATATATAACTCATTATTTTGATAAAAATTTATTGTGAGATCATCACATTTAAGGGAATGATCATGTACTCATAGTGGCCATAGTAGAATCAGAATGTCATCCTCTATAAATCCTACACTCAAACCCAGAGTTGGTGATAACCCAATCAATTGTCAATATTTGAGAATAACCTCTCCCATTTGAACATGTCTAAGGGTTTATCAATCCTTGGAATTGGATAATTCCCTTTACAGTCACCTAGTTTAGGCGACAATAATCCACACATAATCTCAATCTCTCATCCACTTTCTTATGAAACAACACTGTTGATTCCAAGAGGACATGCTGGATCTAATGAAACCCTTCCTCCATAAATCCTCTAACTACACCTTAAACTCTCATAGATCTGTGGGGGAATTTTATATGTAATCATAGATATTGGGGTAGTCCATAGGTGAAATACTGTGCATAAATTGGTCTCTTAATAGGGATGTATTTTTTTCATGTCATTTGCGAAGATGTCCACATTCCCCTACCCCAATATAATGAACTAAAATCTCATAGTGTTTTCTACTCCAAGGGTCACACTATCCAAATAATGAGAAATAAATTTTATCCTCCAATGTACAAGCTCATCCTTCTCAATTTGGGATTCCTTCTCACCAACAATGGAAAATATATTCCCAAAAAATCGGATGAATAATATCCTCCATCATAAATAAAAAATATGTTTATTGACATTAGAGATTCAGTATATCATAATGAGGATATCATAAAGCCTCTACACTACTATGATGTGATCCCATGTGAAGATCCATCCTCTAAGAGTTAGGTCACACTAATGACATAAGCATCAGAGTGTAAGATCTCTCCTTGTAAGAGTTTATAATCATAAAGTTTGAGCCAAAGGCTTCACTAGAATTTCAAATATCACTAAAAAGGAATCTGGAAAGGAAATAGTGGATCGTGCATGTGTCTACCAAAATTGAAACTAAATTAGAATAGTTACATATCATACCTCACATTATACCTAGATTCTATACCTCACAAGCCTCCATTGCAAGATTATATCCTTCCCCATTCCCACATGATCTCTACAACTAAATTTCTCTCTAAAAATTTAACACATTAAAAACAACTTCTAAAATACATATCAAAGGAACGCATCCACCACACATCAATACTATCAACTTCTGGTGGTACTGACTATCCCACAAAACTTTAAACTTGTTTGAAGAGAGTTTGTCTTGGCAGGGGAAGTTCACAACTTATTTTCATTCTCTAAGACACATCATACAACATTAGTACAAGACTCTACCAATTTACTATGTTTTTGTAAATAGCACCAACTATTAGTAATAGAATTTAACTAGGAGGGTTCCTTACAAGAAGAATTTCCTAATCCATTGCATCTAACAAGTCGACAGCTTTCTGTCGGCCCGACTTTCCCTAAAACTTGTGTGATATTTCCCTCTAAAACTATAGAATAATGAACTACCTACGCATGCCACCATCCTAAACTAATCAAACAATATATTGTTGATATGAGAGATTATTTTTTGTAGTGAAACTAGAAAAAAAAATTTCTAGTTCTCAAGGGGCAGATGTATCTCTTGTTATCCACCAGAAAGAATCACCTCTTGAACAAGATTCTACACTGAGGCCTTGTCGCTAAGATGATCATCCTAATGATCTAGTATTTGAACCATCAGTGGATTTTCATGTGGTGGTATATTATGGCATAAAATAGGTTTCATAGTCCAACCACATATCTGGGGTGCTGACTTGCAAAGGACAGGGAAATCACAACTCATTCCTATTTGATACATGTACCATTGGTTTCCCCAAAACCTATGCCTACATGTACCAAATCAACACAAATACTATTAGATTAGTGGTCCATGTATATGATATCATCTACACCATCAGTAGTTTCCCTAGCTTAAGATATGAACTTGGATACTTTAACACTGTTTTCATAGTTCCCAAACCAAATCCTCATAGCTAGACTATCTCTAAACTCTTTTCATACGATATCATCCTCTAATACCACTCAATCATGGACTAACCAACCAAGGTATAACTTACTATAATTAAACTGAGAGTGACACCCCTAGACTATCTCCAATAGGATAGGGGCTGGAATCTAGGACTAATAAGTATATCACATAAATGGAAGGCATTTTCCTAAACCACCTGTACACACACACAAATATCCAAACACTGGTATAATTTAGAATGGTAAAAAAATGATATTTTAAAAGCATTCATAACATCTACTACCACTATATATTATCAAAAACGATTATGGGAAAATAAGAAATATGATTGATAGATCCCACCAATACTACAAGGGAGTCTCACCTGTCACAAGGGGGGACTACTACCTTCCTAAAACTCTAGGATCCATATGAAGAACTACTTATTAAACCAATATCTACATGCTTCTAGTACACATAGACCCACATCAAAAGGAATTTTTTCTATATATTACACAACATGTACAAGTAAAGAGCATGTTGGGGTTAGTATGAACATGCCCAATAAGAGAGATCGAAATCACCAAATACAAGCATCAAAGTAGGAATCATCTCTAAATAACAAAATAAAATAGGATAAACAATATAACCTATATATGATCATATAAGACTCTAAGTCTCAATTTGAGGACTATCATCACTTCATGAATAGGGAAACTAATTGAGGCTTCAACATAACATTCATTTGATAGAAATCATTCATCATGTTTCACTATGCTGATAAAACTCATGTGAGAGGTCATACTCATATGTGTGTTCATTATCATCAGATATTTCCATGAAGATACATAAATGAACTAAGAGGGATCATCTATGTTACTCACTCAATTAGGATACAGCTAATTATAACATAACTGACATCGATAAAAATTTTGTAGATCATTCATAGTGCTTGTGGGGGATACTTAATCTTATATGGAGTAACCCACTATGAAGAGGATAAAAAACCCTAGAGGTTAGAAATATGATACCTAACCCAACATAGGGTAGAGTTATATAGGATCACACCCCCGTCCACACAGAGGGATACCTGAATATATTCAGAACTATCCTATAGTGGAGATCACTCAACCAACACTCAGAATGGGTTACCACACTATACCATCTTAGGTATGGACCAAGTAAACACATCCACACTAACATGACTTGAGTAAAATTACCCATGATAATATAAAATCGGGTTTAAGGAGAACAAGGGTGCCAAATGTTCCTAAAATTAATACACAGTCTGTCCAAGGGGTGCACATGGCGTGTATGACTGAGTATGAACCTACCCACATCCTACCGTCTCACATGGATTATTATTCTCAATAAAAAATATGATCATTTACAACAAAAAATGTGTATAATATATTTTGGTACTCAGAAATGGGACATCATCCCATTCATTTGCACAATCTAAAGTACAATGTGTGTTTATGGACACATATAGTATGTGGGGTCACATTGATTACTAAGCATGTACTCCCCTCACACACTGAGCTATATAGAAAATTATCACATGGTGTGTGGGTCCCCTATATGGAATGTGATATTTAAATCTCTATGTAAACCATAATTATTATATAGAGGGGCCACACAACACGTCTTCTTCTAAAATGGACCCAGTGTTGTGTGGAATTTTATAGAAATTCCAGTATTTTCATGCATCATTTCTCTTGTCGTTATTGCCTTTGAATCCATCATAATTGCCTTCTATAACACCCAAAATCATATTAACTAGGCTCATGTTGTCTTTTTTTCTATATTTCGGCCATTATTTTCTTATAAATTTTCTTTATCACTCCTTCATAGATACCGGATCAATTATTCTCATGAAAACACCATCACCCATACCATTATCATATTCTCGTATTTACCACCACACCATCATAAAATCACCAATTCCAAAATTGAACATGAAATAATTATTTATTACATAAAATAGTGATTCCACAGCAATCTATTTCTCGATTACCGTCAAATCATTGGCCAACCGAAACACCGAGGATGAACATCAATGAATGGAGGGATAAATTCCAAGAACAAAATGGTGCCCTCCAAAAAATCATGTTTATTTGGTCATAATTTATGACATTAAAAGAATGGGGAGTACAAAAAAATTATCACAACAAAAATAATACGAAATCCCAAATTTTTGGAGAATGAAATAAATAATAGTATAATCAACAAATAATGATCAATGAATTAATTTTAAATAATTATTAATTCATGTTCATCTTGGAAAATAGAGAACATGGATTGAACAAAAAAACCTACCTCATGATGAAATTGACTATTGGAAAAGAACATATCTACATTAGTTAATTTGATGATATCCTCTGTGTTCATCATTGGATCCTCAATTCTTTATTTTTTTCATCATTGATTCTTGATCCTGAGATCAACCACCAAAACACTCAGCAATTGATCTCCCTAAATTATATCAATCTGATAGGGTTATGTGGAGAACCCTAGGTAATTATCAATAGAGGGTTTTATAAATTATTTTTGTTAGGGTTAGATAGTAAATGGACATTAAATTAATAAATTAATTTAATACATTTAACTTCTTACTTGCCGCACTTTATCGAATTTTCTGATGCCGAAAATAATTTTTGCATGCCTAGGTTAAAACTCATGCTTTGGATTTAATGGAGGTATCATTTTTTTCATTTGAGACATTATTCAAGAGTTATTACATTATTTTATAATAACTTATCACATGTGATATATTATATTTAATATTTCTAATATACCAAGATCAAGCCTCTAAAATACCTGTAACTCCAGAGAAACTCCACATTGTACATCAAAAAATTATTAGAAATATTAAAACGTTTTATACATAAATTTTAGAGTCACTATAGAATTAATATGATAATTTATAGTGTTAATTACATTATGTCAATGGTGGGTAATATTAGAGGTTTTGAGTCCTCAAATTCATTTCATCAACTTAAAGAATCCACTCCCTATTATTCTATTTCCTTCAATATCTTGAGAAAGAAAACTATTTCAGCATTATCATATCATGTAAAACCATTAAATAATAAAGAAAAAAAGCTAAAAAATTATTAATGGTGTTTATTGATGGAACTAAGGAATTATTTCATCATGGAGTCAATAAAGGTGACCCTAGAACTTAACTTCCTTCTTAGATCCTCTTTTGGATTAGGTTATTTTTTTATTATAAATTGGACATAATAGAATTTGGAAATAAATTTTGGGAAGGTAAATATATTTTTATACTTAAATTATAAAATTAAAGCATATTGAATTTTAAATAATGATGAAGGTTAATTAAGGATTATAGCAACTAAAAAATTTATGAATTCAATGTTGTTGAGTTGTTATAAAATATTATAAACTCCAATATTGTGATTCTCTCTTGAAATAGTTGATTATTATTCATGTGTTAATTGATTGGAATGATGTTTATATTGGAAATAATTATTAGTATTTGAAATTGAATGAATTATTGATATTTGGTAAAGTCCCCAAATTTAATTTAGAGTCCCAGATAACAAAAAAGGGACGAAAATTCTTTGAAGGAGAGGAAAATTAAATTTATGAAATCCCACACAGCCCATTCCAATTTTTCATTGGGTCATTCCATATAATAGAATGAGTTATTCAAGTAATGGTGGATAATAAAATGATAAATTGGTTCAGGATTAAAAATTTGTTTCCAAATATTCATAGGGATATGACATGTTATGGTGGGAGAAGAATTCTTCGGTGCGTTATAGGGGGAAGTGTAGAATTTAATAGGGTTGTGATTTAATTGCACAGTAAGTAAAAAATCTCTCATGGGGGTCCTAAAACATTAAATATTTTATATAATTCCTTTGGTCTTTATTAAATATTATATAATATCTTAGAATACATATATAGATATAACGATGGAATCTAATTCTGGGTTGCGGCTATGATGTGGTTCTGGATGTTGTTAGAGGCTAAATTCCTGGTAATCGTCAATGCTGATCTAGGTTGTAACGCCCTGATCACAGTCACCTAGATTCGGTGCATTATTTTAATACATTGGAAAAATTACAAAGAATCAAGTCCCGAAAGACTAATCAGTTTAGCAGTCTTGGAAAATGGATCACATACATGAACATTACATTACACTTTCAAACATACAACAGAAAAAACTATTCCTTGGAGAACT
This sequence comes from Viscum album, assembly GCA_963277665.1. Taxonomy (NCBI): domain Eukaryota; kingdom Viridiplantae; phylum Streptophyta; class Magnoliopsida; order Santalales; family Viscaceae; genus Viscum; species Viscum album. The sequence goes on along the minus strand of OY728163.1, from coordinate 71,649,354 downwards.
CCATTGTTCCCTTAGCTGAACCCTACATCTCAAACATAAAACACTTATTTGGATCCTAGGAAAATAAAAAATAAGAAAAGGGTGATCTCAGATACTTAGTTAGGGTAAATAATTTAGCCGAAGCTATAATCTTTTAAGGAAAGATGTGTAATAAAAACAATATCATTTTAAACATAAACTTTGACATAATATGGCAAAAATAAATAACACATTATCATATAAACATGCACATAGATATTCTACAAGTCGAATAATCACATGTAATAACTAATTTTATTATGAGGGAATGTATATTACCTGACTCTAATTTCTGTGTCAAGGCCTCGTACCAGGACCTAGGGGCTAACTATAACTAGACCCTAACCCAAAGAGCCTTTGTAACCATACTCCATCCCTGAGAGCCTCTGTAACCGGACTCGAACCTGGAGATCCTCTATAACAGGACACTAACCCAGAAATCCTCTATAACCGGTCTCCAACCTAGAGGGTCCATTGTAACCGGGCCCTATCCTAGAGGTCTTACTTTTACCAGTCCCCAATCAAAAACATAATAGTCCAACACATTCATCTTAATAAGTGGTTGAAATATAACATAAACATTCGTATTAAAACAAGCATATGAAATGTAAATACTTTAACCATAAACCATGAAAGGCATAAAAATAACTTAACCATAGTCTAAGATATCACAAAACCTTAACTAAAATATGGAAGATTTGTATCATAATAAAGCAACATTAAAAAGTGTAAAATTTATCAAAGGATTTTGACATAGATGAAATCAAAACTATTTGAGAGAAATATCTCTTTCTATTTTGAAATCATTTAAGAGTCACCTAATTATATAGAAAAAAATTATTTTGAAAATATTCTTATAATCTTGTATGGGAAGCTTCGACGATGTTATAATGGCTTAAAATAGCCACACACGCTGTATAAGTTAAAAAAACATTTCTACCTTAATTTTGTCGAAACGGTTATAAAGTACCTTGTTTGGAAAACGAAGGAAAGATTCCTTTCAAAAACATATAAGGTCAAAGAAGGGTATAAATGAATTTAAACCATTATATCTTTAATAGTAAAAATGTTTTGAAATACATTTTATGGATCATGGATGTGGATGATAAAGAGGTCCTAGTAGATAATTATGTATAAACAACCTTAGATAATGAAAAGATTGTATAATTAACCCTTACCTTATAAATTTCCTTCGGAGAGGGTATGTTAAACTCTTGTATAATAGTTAAATAATTGTTATTAAATTATAAATGAACCATATACATAATTATGATATCATATATGATCTTCTAATGATGCTTTATTAATGATATTTGAGTATTATTGTCGTTTCGGGTGTTAACTAATTCGTTTTCCTTTATATTATTTGTTATGTTAGTCAAGTTATTTTAGTATGGGATGTTTCATATTAATATCCAGAATGATATCAAGTATTTAAACATTATTTTTAATCATCAAATAAAAATTTTTATTTAATGGTTACGATGGGTAATTAATCTCATCGTGTTCGTAGAGACGGTAATCCGTACGTACGCACGAGCAACAATATCATTATTTTGATATTAAAAACGTATATAATTGGATGGTATATAATATATACAGAATCATTATCATGTTATATTTATTATTTACATCAATTAATCATTATTATTATACCCATCCAATTAATAATGTATTGAATAACAACTACACCACGACGTGGAGATGGTAAGATGTACGTACGCACGTATGGTGACATGTCATTCAAAGGATGGGTAGAATAATGAATATGGATGTACCATATTTATAATACCATTATATTATATAGAATATATTGGAGTTATTATTTTATAATGGAGACAACAATTAATGAACAAGTGGAAGAAGAAATGAACATGAAAGTGTTGATTAAATATTTACCTTTTCTTCGGTTTCTTCCTTTTGATTTGATCAAAAGGGATCATTTGGTTGGCTTTATAACTAAATAAAGGCTTATAGGATAAAGGTAGGATAGTGGAGATGATATTTTGATAGGGTTTGGCAGAGCCAAATGGCTTTGAAGGTGTGAATTTGTGAGAAGGGTATGTTCCCTTTTATAAGAGGGGTGAGGGGCACCTTAGGAAAAGATTGAAATATTATTTTATAATAAAATAATTTTCGGGTTATAATGGGTCAAAAATGAATTATTTAAAGTATAAGGTGGGTATGGGTCGAAAAAAACTCTACCAATAGGTTTTAGTCATGTTTGGGTCACTATATGAACCTTATCTTTTAAATATAACTCTTAGTTAAATAGTTTGACATTTACCATGCCTCTATGTATTTTTATATTATATAGTTAATAAACATACTATAAACTTCATAGAGAACCCCAAGTGGTTAATTAATGATACAACTTTCATTATATAATTCTTTTGGTTGATCCTTACATTTTTAGAATTGTTATATCAACCAATAATATTGTATTTGTTTTAAAAACTCATTTATGTCAATGTTGACATTATTTAATAATTTATTTTTGTTGAAGTCATAAAAACTTTAATACTTTGAAATAAGTACGTTTAATCTACCCTAACATTTCATATTAACCTATAAAAGTTTTTAATGGAATCAAAAATTTCAATTTATATTTATTTTAGTGTTTATAATATCATTTATTTTATTGTTTCATTAATAAGTAAAATACTGCATCATTATTTAGTCATATATAAATATATTCATTTTATATATAAAAATTACAATTAAAATATCATGAGGTAGGAAATATTTTTATATTACTAATGAATATATGTAGTCGAATTGATCAATTATATATCCTCATATAAAAATTCTTTTATTAAAAGATATTTGCTTTTGTTATTTTTGTCTTTACTTTAGATTATTTAATATAAAATTTCATTATCACTCCCAAGTGGCTCCAGGGGGTCCCAAAATCGACCCAAGGATGGCCATGGTGGGATATGTATCATCCAATAGGATTATGACATGTGTTAGGGTAATTTAATTATTATAATATTATTTTTTACCCTTATTTACTGGATTTACACCATTAACCACAATAATTAAAATATTTACTTATGTAAATATTGCTAATTTCGAAAAATAAAAGTTACTTATTTACACCATTTGTACCTCCTGATTAAAAATATTGAATCCATTTTTCCAAATTCAAAACATATAAGTGGCCGAAATAAATTTAAAATTTATTCCCGTTGTAAAAACAAAAAGCATGTTTTTATGAAATAATAACTATCAAAAGATTGACACTTGTTTGTGTCCAATTTCAAAGTGAAATTACTTCCAATGACCATCATTGGATTAAATGGTTAAAATATAATCTATTTAAACTTTCAAACCGTTTAAATTTATAATTTAACCCTATAAATTATTAATATTAGAAAAGTTTTTTTCAGTCAAAATATAGTATTTTTCACTATTCACCTAAATACGAAAGTTCTCAGAAAAACACCAAAAAATTATTGAAACTGAATTATTATGTCTTTATTCAAAATAATAAGATTATTTTGTCAAATTTAATATATAAAAGATTCAAATATTGTATTTAAAAAGGGTTCTCCATTTTAAGGCAGTAAAACTCCATTTTATGAAAAATATTCTCTTATCTGAAAAAATGAATTTGTTCTTACTTTAAGTCTAAGAAACTCATAATATGGATTCTAAAATTATAAGGATTATATAAAGTTTGAAATTCAGTTAATACTATTCATAACTGCTTTTGAACGGCTAGTTTGGTAAGTCGTGGTGCGCTTGAACTTGGTGTTGCGTGTAATGCATGTTATTGAATTTATTTAAAGAATAATGTACTCTGAAATCTTGGGGTGTTACATTCTTCCCTCCTTCAATAAATTGAATCCTCGTAATTTCAAATTGTTCTTTGAAAATAAATTTTTGAAAATATAAAATACCTTTGTGGGAAAACCCACATTGAAATTTTTTGAAAAAAATTTAGTCTTAATAAGAGGAAAAGGGAAATGAAAGGGTCACAGAAAATTATGATCTCGATTATGAGAACATTAGTGGAAATTAAAGACAGAAAATTTAAGGAAAAACTAAAATATTTATAGAGAGTGATTGAGGTCATCAATCACAAATGAGTGTAAAATTGAGGGCCTCAAATCCATTAATCTATGATGATTTAAAATACCATCAGTTCAACAAAACATAAGGTATTAGGATAACACATTTTTGGTTTTATGATCCATTCCTAAAATATTAAGAATTAATATACCCATATAGTAGGAGGAAATATATATATATACACACACACACATACTTGACAAGTATAATTTCATTCCTCAACTATTTCCTACCACAAACTCATCTTTCACACGAAATGATCTCAAAAAAAATATTCTATTTATCATAATTGTATAAGGTTCCAAAAACAATGAATTTATAATTCACCTATCTGACCCATTAAAAAAGAAACTACATTTTACAATCCAAGGACTTCGTGTAGTCCAGTGGTAGGCGATAAATCCCAATCTCACTATGGTTGTGGGTTCGATTTCAGCATCTTTTTCCGATGCGACGGATTGTCACATGGTCTGCGTGTTGTAATTTTTATAACAATAAAAAAATAACCTTAAAAATAGTATCATATTTCAAACATAATCCATTCTAATTGTTAGAATTATCCAAAATACTTCTATCCAAACTCACAGTCCAAAATTTATAAAGAAATTAAACACAATGAAGATCCTTTTCCACATAATAACATATGAGCACCTTCATCATGTATTATTTTATGACATGGTAACACCCTGAATTACAATAAAACCTTATTGGTTACATTCATGCTCCCTTATCCTTTATATAACACTTGATATATTCCTTATATCCAAAAAATTTGAATATTCCAAAAATGATGAAATAAAAATACTATTAATCAGTTCCAAGGAAGTTAAGAATATCCAATATATTTTATCCAAATCAACCATCTCTTAATCCAAAATCACTACCTCATTATCAGGCCCATATTGAGGATTACCTTTCCTTCAACCATGTATTTTCCAAAAAAGTGTATCTTACTATGAAGTCACTTTTCATAGAACCATATAATCTTATATCCTCAATAAAATAGTAATGCAGTACAATCCTTATTTATCTCTATAATTCATATAATCAGTATATTGGTGATACAACACTCAAATAGAATAATTCTATAACAACAACATAAGAACGCTAGTCATTCTTCTTCATATGTGGTAGTATCAAAACTTTATTATTATCCAATTGCATCATTTTCAGTATACTCTGATGACTAGGACATGGATTCTCATAGTGTCTGGTCTCCTTGTAGATGAAGAATTTTACATTTGAAACCATTTCTTACCCTTTCAATCACATACTTGGTGTCCTTTTTCTCCACAATTATAACAAACTCCCATACCCTTCAATCATTTACCAAGGTGATTCTTTCCATAGTTATCACATATGGGAAAATCCTTTTCCCCCTCTTTCCTTTATCCATCATTCTCTCTACCATCATTTTCTTCTCTTACTTCCCTTCAAACCCATATGACTCAGAAAATTCGTTACTTATCTTACCAACACATGATACTATTTCTTAATATGATAAGAATATGTGGGAGACTATTTCCTTTATAAATGTTGGCTTAATACCATGAAAGATATGATCCTTCTTACTCTTTGGATCAAACGTATTGCGGGAGTTCTCATTCCTTCTACTAGGTGTCATTTCTAAACAATGGCATACACCAGGTCAGTTTATGAATCGCAATGCATAATTCCAAACATGTAAAATAACTAACATAAATTGAACAGTTTGTGGATATAATCCATAATCATAAAAACATTTTATTTGAGGAAGTAATTACTCTTAAATCCTTTATAATGGCTTGAAATGAAACTTTGAATTATCCAAAGCACATCCCTTGAGACGTTTCATAACCAAGAGTGAAGCAAGACACATTGTCGTGCACCAGTTCCCATTCAAGTCTTTCTCAATGTGGTGTTATTAGGTTTTTACCCCAAGGTACATCTGTGTCAGAGCCACCTCTTACTGCTTGTATCCATACAATGATGTATTTCTCAGGAAAATCAAAAAATATCTACATTACCAAAATTTTATATAGTTATTATATACTAATACTAAAATTCTATCTTAGGGTAATGTTCTCTAATCAGAGTTTATCTAAATCTAGTTTCCAAGGTCATTACTAAACTTCCTCTGATACTAACTGTAACACCCTGACCCCAGTTACCCAAAGTCGGTGCATTATTTTAATACATTGGTATGATTACATGTAATCAAGTCCCGAAAGACTCATCAGTTTAGCAGTCTTAGAAAATAGATTACATACATGGACATTACATTACACTTTCTGACAAACAACACAAAAAGAATAATCCTTTGAGAATACTATTGTTCCCTTAGCTAAACCCTGCATCTCAAACATAGAACACTTCTTGGGATCCTGGGAAAATAAAACTTAAAAAAGGGGTGATCTTAGATGCTTAGTAAGGGTAAATAATTTAGTGGAATCTATAATATTTTAAGACATGATGTATAATAAAAACAATACCCTTTTAAACATAAAATTTAACATAATATGGAAAAAAATCAAATATTTTCATATAAACATGCACATGGATATTCTACTAGTCGAATAATCACATGTAATAACTAATTTCATAATTATGTAATGTATATTACATGGATTTAATTTTTGTGTCAAGGCCTCGTGACAGGACCTAGGGGCCAACTATAACTTGACCACAACCCGGAGGGCCTCTGTAACAGGACTCCAACCTGGAGAGCCTCTGTAATCGGACTCCAACCCAGAGAGCCTCTGTAACCGGACACCAACCCGGAGAGCCTCTTTAACCTTACTCCAACCCGAAGGGTCTACTATAACTGGACCCCAACCTAGAGGTCTTACTTTTACCTATCCCCAACCCGGAACATACTAGTCCAACACATTCATATGAAGAAGAGGTTGAAATATAACATAAACATTCATATTAAAACTAGCATACGAAATGTCAATACATTAACCATAAATGAAGGAAGGCATAAAAATAACTCATCCATAGTCAAACATATCCAAAAACCATAAATACAATATGGAATATTTGTATCATAATAAATAATCTTCGAACAAGTGTGAAATTTATCAAAGGATGTTGACATAGATGAAATCAAAACTATTTGAGAGCAATATCTCTTTCTATTTTTAAATCATTTAAGAGTCGCATAACTATAATGAAAAAATTTATTTTGAAAATATTCTTATAAGCTTGTAAGGGTATCTTTGACGATGTTATAACGATGGAAAATAGCCACACCAATCGTATAAGTTAAAAAACATTCTTACCTTAATTTTGTCAAAAAGGTTATAAAGTACATTGTTTGGAAAACGATGAAAAGATTCCTTTAAATAACATATTAAGTCAAATAAGGGTGTAAATTACATTACCCATTGTCTATTAAATAGTAAAAATGTTTTGAAATACATTTTAAGAAACATGGGTGTGGATGATAAAGAGGCCCCAGTAGATAATTACGTATAAATAACCTCGGATAATGAAGAGATTGTAGAATTAACACTTACCTTGTACTTTTACATTGTAGATGGTATGTTAACCTCCTTTATAATGGTGAAATAATTTTTATTAAATTATAAAATAACCATATACATAATAATGATATAATATATGATCTTTTAATAATGCATTGTTAATGATATTTTAGTATTATCATCTTTTCGAGGGTTAACTGATTCATTTTACTTTATATTATTTGTTATGTGAGTCATTTTTGTTATGGATGGGATGTTTCACATTCATATCAATAATGATATCAAGTCTTTAAACATTATTTTTAATCATCAAATTAAAATTAGTCTTGAATGATTACAATGGGGAATGAATCTCATCGCGTTCATGGAGACGGTAATCCATAAGTACGCACAAGCGACAATAAAATTATTTTGATATTAAAATCGTATATAATTGGATAGTATATAATATATAATGAATTATTATCATGTTATATATATTATTTACATAAATTAAACATCATTATTATACCCATCCAAATAATAATGTATTGAATAACAACTACACCACGACGTGGAGACGGTAAGTCGTACGTACGCACGTATGGTGACATGTCATTCAAAGGATGGATAGAATAATGAATATGGTTGTACCATATTTTAAATAACATAAAAATATATAGAATATACTGGAGTTATTATTTTAGAATGGAAACAACAAGGAAAGAAGAAGTGGATGACGAAAAGAACTTGAAAGTGGTGATGAAATATTTACCTCTTCTTCGGGTTCTTCCTTTTAATTTGATCAAAAGGGCTATTATGTTGGCTTTTTGACGAACATAAGGCCTCTAGGATTAAGGGAGGACAATTTAGAGGATATTTGGGCAGGGTTTGGCTGATTCAAATGGCTTTGAATGTGTGAATTTGAGAGAAGGGAAGGTTCCCTTTTATAAGTGGGGTGAGGGGCACCTTAAGAAAAGATTGAAATATTATTTGATAATAAAATAAATTTCGGATTATAATGGATTAAAAATGAATTATTTAAAATATAATGTAGGTATTCGATGACAACCTATCAACCAATAGGTTTTAGACAAGTTTTGGTCACTATATTAACCTTATCGTTTAAATTTAACTCTTAGTTAAATAGTATGACATTTACCATGTCTCTTTGTATTTTTATACTATATGGTTAATAAAAATTATATAAACTTCCAATAGAACCCCAATTGGTTAATTAATGATAAACCTATCATTATATAAGTCTTTTTTTTGAACTTCAAATTTTTAGGATTATTATATCAACCAATAATATTGTATTTGTTTTTAAAACCCATTTATGTCAATCTGGACATTATTTAATAATTGATATTTGTTAAAGTCCTAAAAACATTATTACTTCGAACTAAATATATTTAATCAACCCTAACATGTAATAGTCACCTATAAAATTTTTTATGGCATCAAAACATTTCAATTATATTTATTTTAGTATTTATAATATCATTTATTTGATTGTTTCATTAATAAGAAAAATACTGCATCATTATTATGTCATATATAAATATATTCATTTTATGTCTAAAAATTATAAACAAACAATCATGAGGTAGTAAATATTATTATTTTTCTAATTACTATTTTTAGTTGAATAGATCAATTACATAACCTCATATAGAAATTGCTTTATTAAAAGATATTTTCTTTTGTTATTTTTGTCATTACTTTAGATTATTTAATATAAAATGTCATTATCACTCCAAAGTGGATCCATGGGGTCCTAAAATCGACCCAAGTATGCCCATGGTCGGGCATTTATTATCCAATAGTGTTCGGACACATGTTAGGGTAATTTAATATAATTATGATATTATTTTTTATCCTTATTTACTAGATTTACCCCTTTTACCATGGTAAATAAAATACTTACTGAAGTAAATATTCCGAATTTCTAAAAATAAAAGTCACATATTTAACATATTTGGACCACCGGATTCCAAATATGTAATCCATTTTTCCAAATTCAGAACATAGAAGTGACAGAAATTAATTTAAAATTAATTTCCATTGTCAAAACAAAAAGTGTGGTTTTATGAAATAATAACTATCAAAAGATTGACACTTGTTTATGTCCAATTTCAAAGTAAAATAACTTAAAATTACCATAATTTAATTAAATGGTAAAAATAAAATCTACTAATAATTCCAAACCATTAAAATATATAATTTAGCACTATAAAGTGTTTTGATTAAAAAAAGTTTTTTTTTTCAGTTAAAATATAGTATTTTTCACTATTCACCCAAATATGAAAGTTTTCAGAAACACACCAAAAATTTATTGAAACTAAATTCTTATGTCCTGATTCTAAATAATAATATTATTTTGTCAAATTTAATATATAAAAGTTTCAAACATTGGATTTAAAAAGGGTTCACCATTAAAAGGCAGTAAAATTGATTTTTTTAAAATACTTCTTTTATCTGAAAAAAATGAATTTGTTCTTAAATTTGGTCTAAGATACTCATTATATGGATTCTAAAATTATAAAGATTATATAATGTTCAAAATTCAGTTAATACTATTCATAACCTCTTTTGAACTCCTATTTTGGTAAGTCGTGGTGCACTTGAACTTGGTATTGCATGTAGTGCAAGTTACTGAATTACATTGAAGAAATAAGGTACTATGAAAACTTGGGGTGTTACATAGGTGAATACCAGTGGTACTTTGGATTTAATGTTTAAATTATTTGTTGGAAAACTATAGAATAACAGTGGATATGGATATACATTTGATTACCTTATGGGAATTTTATTTATATTACTAGGAAATTAACTATGGTGCTTTGGATTAATTACTGATTGAGAACCTATTGGTTCATTGGTGGTAATCCTTATTATTTACCAACTATACTATTAGGTAAATTTAAATTTATCTCACTGGGTGATTAATGAGGGTACTTAATAGGAAATTAATAATAGTTTTTAAAGGTAGTTATCAATGGTTTTTGTATCTAATTCTGAGTGAATTACTAGTGGTTCCTTGAATTAATTATTAATGGTGAAATATAGGGTAGACTCCTGCCAATATATTGAATAGGTGGAATGTGAAAACATGTAACCTATAGAGATTGTTGGGGATAGGATTTGTGTGTATAGTTTTTATTTTTATGATATTTTATTGGCAATTCACACTCATCAACTACTATTATACCAATGGATGAGTTCTGAGGTTGGCTAAGGCCAACATCTGATGGGAGATGCATGTATCTAAGTGAATAATTAATCTATATATGAATTACCTCACCCATAAATAGATTTATGATATTTAATATAATATTTATTTGTATTTATGGTGAGATTACTTACGATAATTGGAATGTGGTCCCCCTTATTTTTCAATTTTCTATTGGTCTAAGTTATAATTGTACCATATATTTTTGGTGAGATTGGGTAAACCATTAAAACTACAATAATGGTTATTTTTATAATATCACTATTTCAAAAATATATCAGTATACTCTTATACATTGAGATGCATTGGAAAAAGGGATGAAACTACTGGGTTTTTTTGTGTTGATCCAAGAAAGGATGGAAAGAGGGGGTAAATGTTCCATTAAAAATATTTTAGAAATTAAAAATTAAATTGATGGAATTGAATAAATTCATATGATAAATAATATAATATAAATATTAACATATAAGAATAAGTATTATGAGTTGACGAAATAAATTAATTTAGTTGTCATAGTAGAAATAAAATAAATAACATAGAGATTTTGATAATGAAGCTTGAAAATAAATCATCAAAGGTGTCTTTATCTCCACCCCCAAGGCCTTTGTAGGATTTGTACACCATTGGGTTTAATGGTGCCCAAGAAACACATTCACAATGTCAACCCATTTATTTAAAGAATATGAAAGAAACAAAATCCATCATTTTAAATGTAGTGATCACATATCCATTTGCTTTATATACTAATAAAGTTGACGCTATATCGCCATTATTTAAGGACCAACAACGAACCAACTCCTTAATTTAAGGACCATCAAATAAAAATATGCAACATAATTTTGTGCAAGATCTTTGAAGAACACATTCCACTCTCTCTTTACAAAGAATAAGATATAAAATAAAAGTGATATAGGGGGATACAAATATTGAGGAAAGATTAAATAAAAAATAATGCATAAGAAAGAACTGAATAAGTAAAAATGGTAGCGTAATTTTTTAACATGATAACCATTTCCTTCCAAGAACCCAATGGGACGTATTTATAGACTCTATGGGGTTTAGGAGGCTTCTAGTGGGCTTGGGGGTCTAATAGATCCATTTTGGGAAAAAATCATTATGAGGATGACTCTTAATAGCTTGTTGTTTATCCTATATTGATCCCATCAGGTAGCTGTTGGTACATTCAGGTGGGGGGCTCTAAAAATTCTCTTCACATGCATATTGATCCCTCCATTTGGTTTTGTACCTTCATGATTAAATTTCTCAAATATTAACACTAAGATATATGAAATAAAAATGTTAGAAACATAAAAGTGAATTTGTGATCATTGAAAACAACCTAAGATAGATAGATGTACAACATTACCAGCCTTTTTAATGATCACAAACAATTAATAAATAAATTGAAAAAGGATAGGGATGGTGAATTTTAAATGAATATAATCTAACAGAATTTCCATATTTCATAATTTAATTCATCCATGCATTTGCAATAATGCAAAAGAAAATATATAAAATTAATTAAAGAATTTTATAATCAATAATTCAATCTCAAATGTTCTCTCCCTTTGTATTATCATAAATAGAAAATAAAAAAAATAAAATTCAAGATTAACTCTATTTAAAAAAAATTATTTTAAAATTATTTGAAACAAGTCAATTTACCATTGAAACTATTAAATTTCCCCCCTATAAAAGATTCTTTTAAGTCAAAAGATCTCCCTCATTGAAGATATAATACCACGACTATGGTAATTATTGAAATTAAATCAATCTGAAAAATATTTAATTTTTTTAATATGAATATAGTGACTAAAATACAATCATAAATTATATTTCAAAATCCTCTCCCCTAAAAACTAATAGGAGAATCATACCTTTATTATCCACACCTTATCCCCCATTGGAATCATCACAATGCTTATAAACAAGGTATTAAGAGTTAATGGTAAAGAATTAATGATTAGATGATATCCAACCATAAAAGTGAAAAAATGGAAAGAAAATATAATAACTCATACTTGTTTTATTAATTGAATTCAACAAAAAAAATTAATTCTTAAATAATTTTGACTTTCTAATATTTATTTAAAAAAAATTCTTACAATTTTAAAGCACATGATAATGTTTTTAGAAAATGTGATATCTTATAATTCTTAACATGATTAAAATTTTAACTATATAAAAAATCAACTCCCATAAATCGATGCATAAGGGGACAGAAACAAACATGTAAAATAAGAGTAAAAACGAAATGAAAAGAAAAACATCCAATAGAGTGATATAAATAGTTTAATCACTTCAACGATTAAATAAAAGATAAAAATGAATCAATGATCTACAAATTTAAAAGAAATTAATCATTTAATTAATTTACTCATGATGAAATAAATGGGTACTATAAATATAAATTTTATCAACATTGAATGTTTAAAAATAGATACAAATACCCATTCTTGTTAAAGATAAGTTAAAAAAATTAGATTTGATCCATTGTAAACACTCCTTTAATAAATTAAAATTGTTTTCAAGAAAGGGTTTTTCGAAATGAAAAATATTGAATGAGAGATTACAAATTTTTATTTCAAAAATATTTATAAAAAATAAAATTAAATAGAATTTAAAACATTCAAACAAGAAATAATATTGGGTTTCATGATTTAAATATATTATCCCTGAATTAAAGAGATTAAGCTCTCAAAAAATTCAAATTAATTCCAATAATTTAATATTCATATTTAAATAAGATCACAACATATTAGGATTGATGAATCAAATTAAAGATCAATTTGGAAAATATTTTCAAAATTAAAATATTTTATTTAATATTTGATTCATAAAATGGATAAACATAAGGAAATATACATTTAAATTTCAATATGTCATAGCAGATCGCTATGAGGATGAAACCCTACCCTGTATAGCATTATGCTACACAGATGGACTCCATCACCACATTCCACCATCGTAGCGGATGAAACTTTAGGTAGAATACCACTAAGGTACATAGACCACATCTAGTTCTGCATACCACCTCAGTACATAAATGACATCTAGGTTCACTTACCACCTCAGTACACGGATGACACTTCCACCACATAGTACTTGCACTATGCATAGGGAACCTCACCCTGTATGAGGAAACAATATGCAGAGCGGGGTACCTCCTGGCATTTGAAATTTCGGTACCAATCATGCCCTTCCATTTCCATCCCATCCTCCAAATCCCTTCTGCTAACCAGTCCATCAGTATTAGGTCAAAGCCTCTTCCAAATCCACTGGAATTGTATGATAAAATCGTCAGGCGCATTAGTGCTTCCTTTTGAGTTTACATACCCAAGGCAACTTGAGTCACGTGGGTAACGCTCACAAGGGTTTGGACCCGTGTAATGTCATTAAGTTTTCAATATAGTGGTAACTCGGGGTCCAACTTTGGGATATTCCTATTAACCTCCATATTCTATGGATCAAGGGTAATCACAGAATTTTCAATTCAATGAGTGATAGTGACAAGTCAATTGGATCTTTTCTGCTTTCCCTTTTATGAAGATAAATGATTCTACCCTTTCCCAGAACTCATTTCAGGGCACTTTCCCTGAGGAAATATCCTAACCCTTCCTTGGGAGGTGGTGCTCTAGCTCCTCTTAGGCCCAACCCGGGATATGTATGTATAGAATTCCAAATGTGACTATCCTAGATATCAACACGAGTGAGGATATTTTCATGTTCAAATCCCCTCTCTCCCCCTTTGGTATCTAGTACCATCTATTAGTAGATAATGTGGGGAGTTCGATCTTCTGATCCACTACCGCCTCTTATTTCTCACACTGAACATGACTCACATGGTCTTAGAGGTTGGTGGAGATCATGAAATATTCATAACCCCAAAACATGGCAATCCTTCTATCTATAAGCCCCCAAAAAACTCTCAAATAATAATGATTTGAGATCCTCTTCATGGTTCCAAAAACATGGGCCTCCTCCCATGTGTAATCCCTAAACCCAAATGAACTACGAGAACTCTAATTCCAACTGTAACAGGGATACGTAGGACGCCTGTCTAAAGGCCCAAGATCAAATAGGCCTACTTTATAGTGTATGTCCAAAAAATATCACCTTAAGTAGAAATATTCCATACATAATACCCACCCAACCAAACTATGAGAGCTCTGATTTCCCACCAATTGGGATACATGTGAAGCCTCCCTAAGGTCCAACCCCGACAACCAAACCACCATAGTATTCACCAAGCCATATCCCCGGTAGGGTTATATCTACTATGTAGAACCTATCTCTAGCCACTTCGATGTAAGTCCCATATGGGATCTTGACTAGGCATATTCCACTTGGATTTCCTCATTGCATGAAATTAAACTATATGGGTGGGTCCTCATCAAATTACTTTAAAAGGCGATGTGTCCTATAAAGCAACAACAAACTATAAATAATCTAATTCCTATTGTGGGGATACATAGGAATCCCATATTATGGGGTCGATCTAGACATCAAAAAAACATTGTTCCCTCTTGTATGACAATAAAATCTAGATCATAATTTTGTAAAGCTTAAATTATCACCGTCTCCACAAAAGATAGAGGAATTACTAATGTGTCCATGAAAGGGTAACATCGATAAAAAAACTCAAATACATACAGATGTTTTCATTAGTGGAGAACCTAGGATACATACATATGATTTTAATTCCATGCATTCATTTTAAGGATCTTGCAACAAAGGGGTAATTTGTTGACACATGCTTGGGAAATAACCAAGGATTCACAAACAGATGAACAATTTTTAAATCTATAATAGTGTCTCGGAGTAGGAAATAATTCTCCCCAAAGGGTGAGATCACCCCGACTTCTTATCCTCTTGACCAATAGAGTCTTTAAGTGTCATTTGCCAAATTATCATCAAACTATAACCTTAATTTAGAAATTAGGTCCATGAATCATGGATTCAAGGTTCGTTGGGGGTTTCTTTCCTCAAAAATAAACCTATTGGAGACCATCTAATGACATCTCACCTGACGTGAAACCCTTCGTAATAATCATACAATGGTTCACTATCCATCAGGCTATTTTAACAACCTTAGTATGATGAAACTTGGTTCGAAAAAATGGTCTATAATGTATTTTAGGATTCAAGAGGTGAGGTAGTTTTCACTTGTACTCCATGTTGATACATTGAATACCTTCTTTCATTTCTTCTTCTATTTCACACTCTTTTTGGATAAGGGGTACTCTGCCTTGATGCATCACTTTTCCTTAAAACTATAGCATCATAACTCCATTTCAACTTTTGGATATTTTTATTTTCCATTGTGTTAAAACTTATTTTTCTTCATATGTTTTCCTAGCTTATTTTTTAATCACATCAATTCTGTATCAGTTCTGGATGTTTCATAATTGAATTACTCAAGGGAAATGATCTTCTTTTTTCTCCATGATCTATTTTTCATCCTTTAAATCCTGAAATTTCATTATATTTTCATAGGTAATTAGTAAACATATGATTTCTATAATCATAATATTCTTTATGTAAGTATCTTCTTGAATTTTCCTGACTTTGGGTTCTCATGAGCTTAGAAACCCCCATAAAATATTTTATAAGAGTTTTTTGGAAAGTAAATCACCAAGATATTTCCTACCATAACATTTATCATTATGTATATTAAATATTTTAGAAATTTCCTCATTATAATTAATGCTAAAGCCCCAAAATATTTGATGGTACATATAAATCCAAGTATCATTTATGTTATTAGTACCCTCATTTATGAATTCTGAAATCTAACAAATTTCATGAGGTGATTGATATATAGAAATTATATTAAATTTATTATGGTGTAATCCACAATGGAGATAATTCATGGATTTTACACAAATCTCTAATTTAGTGATGTCTTGAGGATTCTACTTGTCCCGTAACTCTTCAATTACAGTATAGTCATGCATCACTATTTTCTATCACGGGTAACCTAAACTCTAAGGAAATTTAAACATATGAGTTTTCCAACAACTATAGTCCAAACAATCAAAAACGGAGATCTTCCCCTAGAATAATCATTTGTGTCACTTTGTTTATTTTAGGATGAAGTCATACTTAAATGATAATTCCTTTAACCATTTAAGGATTTTGGAAAAAAAATTGCTATGATACCAATTATTAGTCTGAGTAAGGATGGAAAGAGTGGGGTGAATTTTCATTTAGAAAATTTTTAGAAATTAAAAATTAATTTTATGGAATTAAGGAAATTTAATTAATGAACAAAAAATTAAAATAGCTTTATTTGTGAAAAATATTTATTAGAGGAATAAATAATTTAAATGATTTGGCATAGCTGAAAAAATAAATAAATAACATAATATATTTTGATAATGATTTTTGGAAATCACCCACAAATGGTTCTTATATATCTTACCCCAAGTCCTTTGTTGGATTTATAATCCCTTGGGTTCAATGATACGTAATAAACCCATTTACATTATAAATTTCATGCAGTAAGAACTAAGTAAGAAACCCAAATCACTAACTTTAATGCAAGGGAACACCTATCCACTTTCACTGAGGAAGAAGAAAGTAAATCCATAAACCCTTTATTTAAGGATCAAATAGTAATTAACCCCTAGCTTTAAGATGAATAAATAACAAAAATAAAAATAAGGAATATGATTTATTTTGTGAAATCCCATTGAATCACACACTCCACACTCTATTCACACAAAATAAGAGAATAAATTCAACAAATATTGAGGGATAATAGGAGACAAATATAGAGGATATCTTGAATAAAAAATTCCTGAGAAAGTTATTGTGAAAAAAATTGATAATAAGCTTTAAACATGAGAAAACATTCTTTCCAAGTTCCCATTTAGGTGTATTTATATCCAATAGGGCGTTTAGGTGTCTTATAATTACATTGTGATCAAATATATCTTTTAGAGGACAAAAAGGCCAGTACGGACCACCCCCAATGGCTAGTTTTTTCTTCAATCCACCAGGTAGCTAGTGGGTGCCACCATCTTTCTGGTTGTCCTCCACTAGGTACGTTCTAGTACCAATAAGTTGGGGAATCTAAAAGTTCTCCTCATGTTCCTCTTGATACCTCTATCTAGTAAGGTACATTCATGAATAAATTTCTAAAATAGGAACACTAAAATCCATGAAATGAAAAGGTAGAAACATAAAAGTGTGTTTGTGATCATTTAAAAAAACCTAAGAGACTGTGATGTACAAATGTTTCCCAATATTATTATAAGTATACTATTTTTCAGATTACTAGTAGTTCCTTAGTAGTGGATATGGAAAAAATATAATATAGTTTTTGGACCTTTAAATTTCGGCGTAGTTGAATTGTTCTTCTGAGGAATATAATGGGATGTTTAGAAATAGCCACACCATAATTTATTTGGTAGTTTTATTTTATTTTACGAACTTTTCATGTATTTTTTATATATCTTGTAACTAAAGTTACATAGATAGTTGTAATTTTCATTTACTTAGGGTATTGACTCTAATTTCAATTTATGTTTTACCCAAGGTACTAGTTTCCAACCCTTTCCTATTGATGGTGGAAATGGGGGTCCTACTAAAGGAGGTATGTCCAAAACCCATATGTATATGTGATCTAGTTAGGATGACATATTAATGTATAATTATAATATATTTTTTGGAAGTTAACATTATTGTATGATTCGTATAGAATTCCTATTATACATTTTGACACACTGAAACAACATGGAGGAGGGATTTTGATGGCTGCCTCTTAATGATCTTCTTCAAATTTATGGTGGAATAAAGTAGAAGTGGAATACATTGGAATAAGGTACATGAAATTGTTATTCAGTTTAGAGTGTCATGGTTTTGGTTTCATGCATCATTATATTGAGATTTAAGGAATCTATTTTTTTACTACCTTGAAAAAGTGTTTTTTGGTTCTTAGAAATCCATCAGTGGTATGAAATCTACGCCGAGCTTCTTGATAATAAAAATCGTGTTGTAAATGAATAAGAATTTCATATTTTTTTATCATAATTTATATTATTAAAAAAATTAACATTTAATAGGATTTGAATATGGGATATTTTAATATGTTATAGTTCCATTTCATACAGTATGCAATATCATAGCAAATGATTCAGTATGAATCCTTTGGTTTTAGTATATCATATTTTCTAATATAAGGAAACATATCTTATGATGGCACTGGTGTCAACTATTCATGTGATGTTAAACCAAAGAACCGTGTCACTATTATGATATCATTGATATCATAAAAATTTGATTCCCAGGAATTGGAGGTTAATTCTATGTAGAGTTCCATGATTTTTTATGAGCACTGGGTATGATAATCTCTATTTCATTGTTACGCAATGTCTATCTTATAATGTAATAAGACAACACAATTAGGATAATCTTATATAGATAACCATGAGTTGGGTTATTCTTATATAGTCAATATAATAAGCTACAATCACTAGGGTGTGAAGAGTTTATCCTATGTAGAACACCCTAGCTATCACAAGCCACAATATCTATCATCACTAATGATAGATAACACTTGAATTTGTTGTTGTTTCATGAAATTTAAATCATATATTATGATATTAAAATATCATTAAATATAATATTTTATTTTATTTTTATTTTTCTAATATCTAAAAAATTAATTCATTTAAATGGTTTATTAATGGTTTATGATGAATGGGAATGGTATTTTTCGAATATTTATGTAATTTATAAATGTGATTATAATTTAATTAATTTAAAGTGTTTATAAATAATTAATTAAATATTTTAAAATATTTATTAAATAACTATCCATATTATTAATTATTAATATTAAATTAGCATTTTCACGATATATTAAATGACTTATAATTTTGATATAATGGATCCAGATAGTAATTATATGAGTATTTTACAAAGTTTTTATTGGTTAAAAATTAAGGAAAAATATAAAGGGGTATACATTTTAAATTATGAATTCTTCAAAAAAATAATTAGAAACTTTCAAATTTTATGTTCCTTATTTATGAAATTATTGAAACCATATCAAAAGGGTATTTTATAATTGATATGATCAATGGTTAAATAGTATTAGATATGGGATATTTAGATTATTTTAAATTTTTACATAGAATAATTGGGATATAAAATGTCTATATTTTATTTAATATCATATGTTTATATAGAATATCATAAAAATAATAATATGAATGACATTATATTATATATAAATATAAAGTGTTTATATTTTTTATCAATTATGTAAATTCCATAATTATTAGATAAATTATAAAGAGTTTATAATTTATTAATTTATGAATTGTTCATCAATTTTTTATCTCATGTTTAAATATATAAATTATTTGTTTATTTAGTTTATTCCAAAATTTATTCACACACACACACACACATATATATATATATATATATTTAATGGATGTATATTATAGATTAAATTGTTAAAAAAATTCAATAAATTAGCATACACTTACATAAGGAGTTATTTGCAGGGAAAGATAATTTCTTTAGTTTTATTCCACCTCTATTTTTGTTTATACTAGATTATTTATAGACCCTCATTTTCAGAGTAGTTAGAGATACATATATAATTTCCCAATATATACCATGATCATTGACCTTGGGGCCAGACTTAATGAAATAGTTTCATTTATGTTACTGATTCCTCTAAAATCTTTTTTGTTGTTATATATGTAAAGTCACTAAATGAAATTATGATGAATAATAAGTGGAATGATTGATGATAGTTGATGGAATTAAAATTGGAGGAGATAGAACTAGAAATAGAGAAGTAGAAAAAGTTAAATAAAATAATATATAATGGAGGAAATAAATTTTAGCAAGAAACATGCCCAAATCTGTGTTGATCCACTCTCGACTGCCTATGATTGATCCACTAAAGGATCAGATCGTCAACCCTAAACCTCACTAAATTCATGGTCGATCACAACTCACACACCTCTATCAACGTAAACATTGATATTTCATACACAAGAAAACATTCATAGGATTAAATCTCTCCCAAAAGTGAAAATAATCTCCCAATCGAACCGCCTCTACCAATAATACATTCTAGGAAAAAGTGATCTTCATGAGATCATCACTCACACAACCTACACCATGGACTAATTTCAAGTAAATTAGAAGAAGAAGAGGGAAAATATCAAGGGATAAATAGTATAAAATACTTTTTTTAGGTAGATTTGATGTTTTATCTCCACTTTACAATCACTGTCATATAAGAGATAAGAAGAAAAAAATCAAAACATGATGTATGATATCTAGGAAACAGCATGCTTCACTTCTGATAATTGTACTTATAAATTAGTCATTCATCACTGAAGTATTCATATCAAAATTCAAAGAAATAAAAATAAAATAATTTTAAATGGAATATAAATCTAGATTTATGGGGTGATACAAGGGATAAGGTATTCATAATTATTTTCTACTAATTGATAAATGTAAATAGTTCGTGTCTCTAGGAAATCCAAAAATAGAATGAGGAATGGGCCTCGTATTTGAAATATAAAATTGTTGAAAAACTAGATAACATGTAACTTCGTCCATTTGGTGCACTTTTGGATTCTCTTCATCATCTATGAGTGAAACCCCTATTTTAATTCAATGTTATTTTTTATGTATTTCCTTTTAAATAATCATGAATGATTCGATATATTTCTTTACACACAACTCAGTGTCATAATGAACCATGATATAACAATCCATCATAACATAGCTGTTATATTATAAAGTATGAATAGTGATAATAACTTCATGAAATATATAGATATATTTTTTAAATAATGATAATTAATTGATTAATTTATAATAAATACATACTCAATTTTCACTAGTCATTTTATGCTTCAAAAATGGTTTTTATTTCTTTTTACAGATAAAAATTATAATTACTCTATTCCATTTTTAGAAATATTATCTAAGGGAATTTATAATATTTTTTAAATTATCATTTAAATATTCTCATAGGTTTATTTTTTTAATATTTTTTAGAAAGATTCAGTTTTCAGTGAATAACGAATAATAATGATTTTTGTAAAGCTGACATTTCTTTTTATTAAATAATGTTATTTAAAATTTTAATTATGTTTTGATTTTGTTTTTAAAGAAACATTATTTAATTTTTATTAGAAATAATATCAATAATTCTGTATTAATCATCATTACACTTCATTTTGGTATAAGTTTGTTTTTTTGCTAAAAAATACATTTTTCTAAAAATTGTTTTTAAGGGCACAATGTTTTTTTATATTAATAAAATAAATTAATCCAAATTGATTGATGTTTGAAATAAAATTTATATATTATATATAAAATTAAATATTTTTACGTTATTTTTATCGTTTTTATAAGGCTAGGAATGGAAGTAAATTCAAATTTATGCTTAAAAATATTCTTGTCTAAAAATATGTTTTCATTGTTTTTGTGTTCTTATTTAAAATTAAACCCTTCCTATTATAGAAATTTAATTTGGTAAAATGTATTCCATAATTTTAATAATAATAATTAATATATTTTATAGTTACAACTTATTTTTTTCTTAATGATTAATAAAAATAGTAAAATATTATTACTATGGTTAATGTTAAAACATGTTTATCGGGTGTATTAAACTACGATATAAAGGTACGAATAATAAATAAACTTGTATAATTCTTATTATTTTAAGGTATTTCATACTTTTATTATTTTTACATCTAATTATTGTCCATTTTCACCACTTTCTCATGAAAGTGACCTTTTATTATTAAAATCTTTAATGTAATTCCACGTCTGTCTCTCCCTTCACTTATAAAAAGAAACCTCTTCTCCCCCCCCATGAAAACATTTTAAGCCTTATATCTTATCCGAAAACTACCCCTGCTATCATACTAATTTTTTTCCCTCATAATTGATCCCCTAGTCTTATCATCAAAATACGAATATTTTAAGGCGTAACGTCTAATCATAAAGAGATCTCTGAAAGAAGAGGTATAAATCTTAACCAAGATCTTTAAATTTTATTTATTCTTCCACCTTTTCTAAACCTATTGTATCCATATAAAATTATGAATATAGTGTTATAAATATAATGATATATCATTTTTATTTTATCAATACCATTTCCCACCAATTTTTAATCAAATAAAAAATGAAAGTATCACACATTTGTACATGTGGACTAGCACCTCCATATGGCAGTAAGATTCATTTTACATCACCACCTTTTATGTTTGACTATTATAATGAAATTAATTTTTATATATAATATTTATGATATAATTATTATTATTTAAAGGTTAATTATTATTTACCATTATTTTGTTCCATCCATAAGAAAGTGGAAAACATCAATCGTGCATACGTACAAACTACCCTCTCCATGAACTGATGTAATTCATTTTTGTTCACAAATTCATATGAATGGTTATAAAATTTTATATAATGATTAAAAATTTAAATTATGATATGATTAATATTATATATATTATGGATCTATGATAAAAGTTTAGTGAACATAACTTCCAAACTGAATCATACAGGCAGAACGAAATGGTTTACACCCAAAAAAGATAATTTTAATAAAGAACTATTAATAAATAGGACTTAAAATGTTATAATTGGACCATATATGGTATTATAGGTATTAGTATGGTTAATTTAATGATTTATAATAGATTAATTATTTTATACATGAGGTTAGATCACTTAAGAAGAAATATGAACTTGAGGTAAGGGTTTAACGTTACAATATAAATTTTTATCGATATTTTTTATACTTAAATTTATAATGATGACATTATATGATATATCTCTCCAAAATATTATTTATTTTATCATAATCTGAATATTCCTTGATATTAAATTATTTAATTACGTTTTCATCTATTTAATTTGAGATATAATGAATTATTTTAAAGAAAACCAATTTATCTCTCTCTTCGATCGAGAATATTTTTCTTCCATATCCATATTTAATTTAAAATATTTTCAAGATTATTTTTATAATTCCAAAATGATTGTATAATTTAATTTTTAATCCATTTTTAATTTATATAAAATTTGTTAAAATTAATCTTCTTAATTTTATCTAAATGAGGTACTTTTGACTTTTTACTGAAAATTTGAAAGTAATCATCTCTTTAACATGAACTGAAAGAACAATTTTTCCCACCATCATGAATTTTATTTACATTGAATATTACTTTAATAGTTTACATGGTATTTTTAAGAAGAATATTTTACCCAAATATTCAATAAATTGTTATATTTTTTGTAAATAATTTCAAAATGAAAAGGGTATTTTCCTCAAGAAATTATCCAGTTATATTTTAAAGTTATTTTTATCTATGAAAACATCATTTGAGGTTTATTATTATTTATTGGGAATATGATTGAATTGTGCCATGTTTGTTATTTCACTATATGGTTTATGATTATGATGATGAAATATAAATGAAACCTATTTTATTTTCCATGGTCTTTTATTTGTTATAATAATAAATTTTTTATGATCTGGTGGCATAAATATGAATTGATTATGATTATTTGATGAGTGGTTCCTTTATACACCTTTAATGAATTTGGTAAAGATTATGATTTTAGGATATCAAAGGTTATAGGATAGGTTATTCCAAGACCAAAATAGGGTATATCTGAGGTTATTTTTAGAAAAAAGAGGGTATACGGGTGGTTATCCCAAGACAAAAGAAGGTACATGGGTGGTTAGCTCAATTTTAACTTGTGATAAATGTATTTGTGGGTATCCATGATATAGTATTTATATTATTATGATTATGAAACACATTAAAAAACTTTTTATGGCTATACTTGGTTACCATTACTGAGAATTTGAGATTACCCTCTATTATATTTCATTTCCCATCCTATTTGAAGAATGTTTTTAAGTAAGAAATGACTAATAAGGGTTCCAATTGAGAATAACTTAATGGGATATGATGTTGATCTTTTATATACAAGTTTTTGTGTTTCCAAGTTTCCAAATAGAGTAATAATTTTTGTTTCTATTGTGTAACATAATTATTTATAATGAATATTCATCGAATAATATTTCATATTTTTCTATGTAGTTCTTGGTTTTCCTCACCTATGAAAGAAGGCAAACACCTAAAACTGAATACTGATACCTGAATATGGTCTTATATTTGGTTCAACCTTTCATTTATAATCAAAATTAGGAAAACATTCTTCTATGAATACATTCAGATTCATTATTTTAATATTTTATGGAATCCACATAATTTAAATTCCACTTATGACCTATACATGAGTAGTGGTTGGTTTTCACTAGTTTACCCTTATGTCACATTTAGCCTGGCCAGACTACCTCATATAGAACATCAGCTTCAATCTTTAATTCATCATGTTTCATGTTTTCTAATTCATCATTCATGAAAAACCTTAACATTAAATCCCAAGACTTCAACCAAATTCTCCCATATTTGACTTCACAAACTCAATTAACGACTTTATTACCCTTCTCACCTTCATTTTTTAGAAAATACTTGACACAAATCCCTGAACATGTGGTGAGTGTGAACATTAATTCAATAATCCACAACAACCAATATCAATGGAGGCCTCACCATCTTCAATAGTTATAACCCAAACAAAAAAACAAAAACCAATGTACAAATTGACTCCATATTTAACTAAACAATCATCACATTGGCTCATTAATCATTTGGGAATAATCTTAAACAACACATATAAAATGTTTTTTATTCCCAATTTGATATTAGTAACATTGATCAATGTCTCCATTGGAGTTCAACTAAATTTTTTGTCTTCTTCAATCGATATTCTTCAATATCGAGATCTGATCCAAAATTATAATCAACCACCAAACGGTTCATACTCCCTTAATTCATGGATCTTATCTCTTCAAATTTATTTATCATATGAAATTTGTTCTTATTCCTTAATTCAATGAAATATTTTTTTATCTAAACTAGTGTTTGAAGTGTTTTTCAACATCAAATTATATTTTTTATCTTGATCAACCTTTAATAGCCAGCCCTGATTCACCTTGGGTTGAACTAATTTTATACTTATGTGAATTCGATAGTCATATGACCCACACACAACTCTTGAAATCATATTATTTATCTCAAATAACCATCTATAGTGCTTAGAAAAATCAATTTTCTTGAAATACTCTTTCAATAATATTAATTTCTAATCCTTGGCCCATAATATATTTATCTTCTTCAATATTTATAATGATCATCACTCGATTTCTAGAGAAAACACAGTTTGGTTGGACACGACATCAATGGTGTTAAAATTTGGTTTCCATAGTAAGTTGGTTTGTATAGTTAGTTAAATGTACCTTGAATAGTTAGTTTATTTTCTAATAGTTTCTCATTAACGGTAGATTAGGTGCCTCACAGTAGGTTGTGGACTACTTATAGTAACTGCCTCACTAAAGGTTGTCCACGGTAGCACGGGGTGTTAGCGTGAAATCACTTCAATTTGTGTGGTAGATCCTCCTTATGGCTTGTTGAACTTTGTTATTAGAGTAATTTCACACCATGGTCACTCTTTTCTTCAATATATATTTTTTTTCTTTCAATCAATTAACCAACCACACAACCCCTCTATATAGTACCTTTTCCAAAATACACTTAATTGCACCATAGTGAAATTAAAAAATTGAGATGAAAAAATCATCTTTCAACACATAATTAAATCACTAATTTCTAAATGATAAAATTAAATGAATTCTAAAATTATTTTAAATTAATAATAACAATTAATTATGAAATAATTAATTCAAAAAAAGAAAAATTAATAAAAAACACTCAAAAACACATTTTCAAATAAAACATTCCATAATATTAACCTAAAAACAGTTTGAAAATAAATTCTTAGAATATTTAATCATGTAAACGCCCCAAACACTCAAAAATATCTTGATATTAAATGAATCATTAAAATAAAAATTAAATTTATCCAAGTCCAATAATTCTACGATCAAACCTCATTTTGGAATTTGAAACTCATTTAATACCTATATTAGGTGTGAAAAAAGTTATCGAAATAATGACATTTTAATTATGGGATTGAAATTAATGGTTAATTATTGTTTATAAATATTAATTTTTAGAATTAAAATTGAATTGAAGTCTCTCTAAAGTAAAGTATCCATGGGAAAAGAGACTTTATATTGATCTGATCACAAGACTGGAGGTTTATGCCTTGTCTAGGAAAGTAGAGGATAGCTATCTATCGCTCCACACTTACTCATATGGAGATTTTTTATTCCATATGATTCTAAGACATTACATTAAAGGGTCTCATATTCCTAATACATGGGATGTTTTTATATGTGAAAAAATATATTTGTAATTTATTTTAGGTTGGTAACAAAAGTTATTAGATTTTTAAAGAGTTACACATCAACACAGTTTGAATATATTGATTTTGTGGATGGAATATAGATTCCAAGGTAAATAATTATAAGCATACATATATGTAAATGGAATAACATAAGAAAATAAAGTGATATTGGATCCCATTTAATTCTATTAAGTGTTAGAATTCTTCTAAATAAAACACTTATTAATACCTCTATCGTTCAGTATAGGTGACCCTTACCACTAGGTTCCCATTAATTATCTTGTGTCAAAAAAGTAGATTATAACTGTCCCTAAGAATTATGTGACTATATATAATATAATCTTTGGGTTTCACTTAGATGTGAAACCTAAATAGTTAGGATACTAGAGGAATATAATTGATTACATCCATAAGATGGATTATTATAAATAGTTATGCACTCAACTATCCAAGAGACATATGTGATATGATAGAAAAAAATAGTCTACAAGATGTATTCATGGATTATGTTACGAGCTTAGATCATATAAGTTGTGAGTAAATATTAATCTTGTCTTACTAATGGATATGATAAAATTTAAAAGGGGGTTCTTATTTTATTGGGAGCATGTTTAATAAAAGTCCTTATTAAATGCAGGTAAACTTGATACTCTTCTGATAAACATTTTTTATATTTATATAAATTGAATCATCATCACTAAAAATTATTATGAGATTAATCCTAAAGTAATAAGAATATTAATGTGTGAAAATTATTAAACGGTATTATACTAAAGAAATGTTCTTAATAAATAAAAAAGTTAATGTGTTAGAGAAACCCATTACTATGAAAAAACTATTGAAGTTGTTCAACACTTGAGCTAGATACTTATGTAAAGCATATAAGGATTAAATTATGGTTTTAAAGGTATATAATGTAATATTACCAAAATTATATCAGTCTCCACTCATATACTCAATATGATTATATAGATTTAATGACATTTAGAGACTGTAGTTTTCCTTAATGTTTTTTCTGGCTATTAAATTCATTCTATTGTAATCGTTAGAAATTGTCTAATAATGTGTATGAGTTCAACAAGATTTTAACTTATTTTTTTATCGATTTATATAATATGAAATAGAGAATTATATGTCAATGTTGAAGTAATATATTGTTACTATAAGTGGAAAAGGTTCAAACTTGTAGAAGAAACATTAGTTGGAAATTATTACATTGATTCCTCAAATATATAGTCATGTTTATTGAAACCTAAGGGTTGTAGAATGAAATAATTTTTTTCCCATAATATGGTATTTTATAGGATACCTGAAGGAATTTTGTATCTTATTTTGATATTCTAAATAGATAATATTTTCTAAAAGGCTAGTGAGAGTATATTTTGACTTGGATAAGTTCAAAGCTAGAAAATAAAGGATTATAATATTCCAAATACAAAGTTAATGGTACATAATATCCTAAAGGTATTTTAATATTTGTTGGTAAAGATAAATTTAAAGTGTTAAATTTTGTTTTTGTAATGATATGAATATCACTATATATTATAAAGGATTTTAGGATATCTTTCTAAATAATGATGTAAAATTTACATATTATAACCATGAGGATCTCGAGGAAAACATTTTATGGAATAGGATACAAGGATGATGATGGTGAAAATCCTAGAAAGAGTTCTAAGTAAAAAAAACAATCTATTAACCTCATAATATCTAATGATTCGTAGTTAAGAAGTTTGAATACTATTTTGAAATATTTTAACATAAGGAATATGATTCATAAGAATATCCATAATTTATAATTTATTTCTTCAAATATTTTACTCAATATAAAGTTTAGTGGGATGATTTTTATCAAAATGGGAAAATAGATTTGTTATAGGAATTATATAGAGATGTATTGAGTTTAAAAAAACCAAAAATATGCATAAACAATTTGGCTGATATAGCAGCCTATCATATTTGATATGATAAGATATGTGATTATGTATTTTTTTGTTAATATTATTAAAAGAGTTTAGGAATATTAAATGTATCATTTTTTAAAAAGTTATTCATTATCTTATTTCCCATTCATGTTGGGTACATATAATCAAGAATTTAAATGATAATGGACCTATCAAAGTAGGAATTTCAGTTATCCATAACTAATTTTTTATCAATGTTTTTTATAAATTTTAATGAAATGATAAGGTAATAATGATTTGGATTTTGTATAGATATATGAAATATGATGAGGAAGTATAAAATGAGTTTTTTCACTGGATGATTCACTCAGTATACCACATGGAGTGTCATAAACTATTTATTTCGTATACTAGAGGCGGATGTTTTATATTTTTATTTCCAAATATATATGTTTAGAGAAATACCCAAAATGATATTTATCTTACTTTGATATCTTCTTATACAAACCTTGAAGCTTTACTAATGAGGAAGTGGTTGGGTATGCTGCTAATCATGACATGAATTATGGTTTAATAAAGATGTGATATTTACTATGATATGATGAGTATGCCATCGGGCCATTTATTGAGATACACTGAAGGAGTGTATGGTCATACCTAGAAAATACATGTAATGTGATTATCTATTTGGTTGAGAGGCATGAGATATGATCATCCTCTTAAATGAATGACATGGGATGTATTTATAGACTTAGTCATTATATATTCAGATAAATAAGAACATATGAGTTGGCTATATAGAATTATTATACTCCATGTCCCATGGTCACTTTATTTCATGGACAAATTGATCATATAAAAATGTTTACTTTCATATGAAATAGTTAGTATAAATAGGTATAGAGATACATATGTTTGATAGAGATCATGCCAGATCCTTTTATAGCATGAGTATCATTGATTATTTTTATATGGTAATTCTTTTCTTACATTTATGAATTTTGGAATTTATATTTATTGTGAATGATAAAAAGACCTATGGAGATACACATTATTGTTTACTAAATGAAAAGTATGTTTTACTCTTTTATATGATATAAATGAGTTTAGAGTAAATCTGAAAGGTTTTTTGGATGTGTATTCATAAAGGATTACATATGATGTGATACATAGGGAAAATTGATTATATACTTCCAAAAAAGGTTTTGGATGACTTCCAAAAATGTTTCGGATGACATCCAAAATTTGTTTTGGACATAGAATCACAAGTTATTGTATATGATAAAATATAAGATAAAATGGCACAAAGACTATGAGGCTTTAGTGTAATGGGGATATTGAAGAAGATATAAACTAAAGTCTTATTTTCATGTGATGTAGTTAGGTTGATATCGTAATGTATGATTAAAATATATTGTATGATAGTGATTCATGTTGTATGATCCATAAAGAATCTCTATGATACATTTTTGAAACCAAACATTAAAAAAATGGCATTATCTTCCACACAATATATAATTAATACATATAACATGTGAAAGATCATAATGAATTCATATGATGAATGAATGTTTGGTCATGGGGTTATAAATGGTTTGTAAATGCATGCATAATTATTATGTTTCAAAATATATGAGTTAGTGCATGATCACTTAAGGAGTGTCCATGAGGGATATATAATAAGTCTACAACCAAGAAGACAGTGTGGTTCAAGTCTATTAAAGTATTGGATAGTTTTCCTTACTCAAGAGGTCTCTTATTATACTTATTTTACCATGAGATATACTAGTATATCATGGAGTGAAGAAGAATCTACATGAGATTTGACTGATTCGGTTGAACATATAGACACACCATAGAAGAGGGAGTCTAATTGAAGCCTCTTAGTAATCTTATTCCAAAATGTGGTTAGTTAAAATAACATTAGAATTCATTAGTGAAAGTTACACAAAAGTGTTCATTATTTTACATTTTCTTGGTTTCATTTTCATTCATAGTGATCTTTGGATTTATGGTTTTATTGTCTTTCACCACCTTCAAAATTTTTTGGGTGATCCTTATAAAACCAAAAAATAATTGGAATAATTTACAACATAGAAGGATTTATATTATCTTTGGGTCATGATAGGTATATATTAGCACATCTTCTTCTTCTTCGATATATTGAGTCATTCCCTAAATTAAAACCTTAATCCATTCTTATTTTTAAAATTTTTACTCTTTTATTCATCATGAATACTATATGCAAGACAACTCATTTCATGTATCATGCATGTCATGATGTGTAGTACTTCTAAAACTGAATAAGTGAACAAAAACACAATCCCATCATTCAAAGTAACCTCCACATGAACATGTTTCACATTTGGAGAAGAATCTATCTCCCTTTGTCTTTGTGTATTTCTTGAAGACTAGTTGTTCAAACTATAAATGATTTTATACTGAACTAGGACAATATTAAACATTATAATATATAATTTTCATATGTTTCATTATTCATAATCACCCCTTTTAGTGAATTTTACAATTTAAACATTATTTTACATTTTGATTATAATTCCTTCTTTAAATTCCCTATTACGTGGTACATTTTAAACACCTCCTAAAACAACCAATTGTATTCAATTTATTTTAATATTTAATTTTCAGGTATTCTATTCTAAGTGAAACATTATATCCTTTTGGATTTATTGAAAATTCAATTGGGATGGTGACCGAAGTGGGCCTTGAACCTAGAACATTTTGGACAAAGTGAACTTGATAGTAGCCCAATAAAATGACTATAGCGGCCTTGATCCAAGTCCAAAGAAGTTCAAATTTTAACAAGAGAAATATGAAAGCGTGGTAAATGTATAATTAAACATTTTAATAGATAATTATTTTGTTTTAATGGTTTTAAAATTGGACCAATTTGAAGATGAAATTCTTGGCCAGATTTGTGGGCCCAAAATAACAACCTACTATTTTGAGGATATCTCTGAATCCAGATATAAAGTTGGTCTGAAATTTCAAATAATATTTAGGTAAATATTAGGATTAATTATATATTTTTAGGTCTAAATAAAATTATTCCATATATAATCTCTTATGGACACATATTTCATAGAAATGAAATTTGGATCGCATCTTTGGTTCAAGAGTGGAAGAGTCTACATTCCAAATATTTTACATCACCCTAGGCCTATCATAATAAATGTGGCTGACTTGGAATATTGAGGGATTAACCCAATAGTCTTAAAATCACTATTTAGCCAATTTTTTGTGAAGGATTTTAGCATTCCTTTTTATTTGTTTCACTATAATGTTATTCTTCTAGTTTGTATTTGTAACATTCCTCTTTCAATTATAAGTTATTCAAATCACATTATAAACTTAAAAAAATAATTTATTATTTTAATATTTTGTTATTTTTGTTAAAATTATGATACAATTTCATTATGGTGTGAATTTGTTCACACATAGTAGAGATAAATCCTTCACACGATAGTGGAGTGTTTATTATTTCAATATTTTTTTCTTCTTCAATTCTTCCCTCATGAGTCTACTTCTCGCTTCTATTGAAAGAATATAATCAATGGAGGAATAAACCTACCAGTTGAAGATCCAAGGGATTAAAAATATAATATATTGGATGTTATTTATCACACTATAAATGTTTAATATTTTTTTTTGAGTTTTTATTTAAAGATATTATTTCTTCCTCTTCCTTATTGATTTATTTCCAGACTTTTCATGTCATAATAGGATCATTTACCTTGTAGTGCTCATGAAAATGATCATATAAGTTTATATTTCATCATAATGTGTTTCTAAAGTTGTTAAACTAGTAACTGATGAGGTTAAATTAATTTCATTGAATGAATCCTTCTCAATTTAATGAAATTGAAATAATCTAAAATGAAATTTATCCAATCATCCACTTATAAGATCCATGTATAAAACCATTCTCATAAATTGAATTCACTTTAGTATCTTAGTGTAAATTTAAACCATCTCAAATAAAACACAAGTTCTCTACTTCATATCTAAAAAACAATCCATATAATTTACATGTCTGTAAGCTTCTTCTTAGGTATCATATGATTCGACAACCCAAGAAACACTACAAGTGACCACAGGAGCCCATAAAACATGGTTAAATATGGAATATACCAAATTTTGGAACCATTGTATGGAACCTGAGTAGTTCTTCTTAGAAACTGATTATATTATCCCCTATTTATCTTTTCTCACCTCAAATTGTTTTATCTTTTCACCTTTATTTTTTTCACTTTTGTTAGTGCACAACCACCTATAACCATGACCAATAAAAATGACTTGTTATCGTGGATATTCCTAGGTTTGGTTAGTCAATTACACCTAGGGGTATCTATACATTAGATAATAATCTTCCAAATAATATAGATTCAAAAATTGATTCCCTTCAAATGGATGGTCTTCAAATAAACCAACTCAAAAACCCGGGTGGGAAGGAAAATGGAAATCCAAATTAGGTAACCCCTAACCTGGGGAATGAAATTGATCAATCCATTAATGACTACCTCCCACCAACCTTGAAAAATTCACCCTCTATCATTAGATATGATTTTCTATGATAATCTCTCTATGTCTTCCAACCTCATTTCCAAAACCACCTTCTATCCATCCATGGGTTGGATTCGTAATTTTCATTACTTCATGTCAATGAATACAATATCATTATTAAAACCATGCCCCCCCCTATCAACATGAGTCATCTAATATGTGAATCTTTCCTTTCTCATTGAATGATAAAGAAAATAAATTTTTAAACATTCTAAGAACTTCATTAATACACTTCTGGGACCAATGAAATGATAATTTTACAAACAAATACTTCCACAATAAAAATAAAATTTAAATTCAAAATAACATCCAAAACATTTTTGAAAAAAAAAGTGGATTCATTATAAGAAACATGTCACAGGTTAAAAGACACACTATACTTGGTACCTCACAATGGATTATCAATCCTAGAACAAGTATAAATATATTATGAATGGTTTGGTCTAGGGAAAAACATTTCATCAATATGATAACTAATTGAACCTTTAAAAAAAATCCATGAATGATGCTTATGGTTTTTTGGAAGGTCTAGACAAACGAAACCAAACATGTGGAACATCAATGTAATATGATAAGCTACCCAAATCTAATAGAATATGCAGCCTTATGGAAGAATAAATAATTATGTACAAACTTGTTTCAATCATTAGGAAGGTCAAGGAGATCAATATTAGGAAGGTATAAGAAATCCAAATTATGGAAAATGATTGCACAATTTGTTACAGTCATGACCAGAAGAACAAAAACTACCCAAACATCCCTTATATAGTGAATTTTCTATTAGTAGGACCACCAGTATAGGTTAATTATTTGAGATATCAAAATCCATAGTACAAAAACACATTCCATCAAAGGTACAATGACATTCAAGGATTCTGTTGGAAATATAACCAATAACACATCAACAAAACCAGTCAACCACAAGGAAAAAATCCATGCCCTAAAAAAATTTAAATCCCATAATCAGTTCCATCCCCAGTCAGTCCAATACCAAATTCCTAATATCCAATACCAAAAATTCATCCACAAACCCATTAAATAGCCCTGAACAACATCCTAAATATACACCAATGATAAATCAACCAACTCAACCCCCAATATAATATGATCCAATTCCAATACATAAGTGTTTTTAAAGAAAATTGAAAGAATTAATTCTGAAGTTTCATCTATTAAAAATGAATTGAAAACCTTTAAAATTTTCAGGGAACCCACACCAACTTAGTTGGTTTCATCCTCAACATTAAGGATAGAATCCAGTTACACACAAACTCTTCTTAGACAACTAGAGGTCTTGAATTTATTAGTAAGTGGTAAATACATTGAAAACGCTAAAAAACAATCCAGAACCATTAAAATATTTAAAATCACATGAAAATGATGAATAATCAACCTCATATTCTGAAATACCCAATGATAATGTGCAAGAACCATAACCTCACCAAACAATAGAAAAACCTACTCCCTTATCTCAACAGATGAGAGTACAATCTAAACCTAATATAAATGAAACATTGAGGGAAATAATCTAACAATTCAAATTAAACATACCCCTTCTTGATACAATCCAAACTATAACTAAATAATCCATGTACATGAAGGGCCTATGTAAATTTGAAAGAATGTCATCACACAAAAACCAAGTCCCTGTGGAATTTAATATGAGTACCATGATCCAAGGAACCATTCCTCCTATGTTTAAAGACCCTGGTTATCCATAAATCAATTTTGAACTAGGAGAAAACAAATATATAAAATCTCTTTGTGATCTAGGATCTAGTGTTAACCTTATTCCATATATAGTGAATTACCAATTACGTCTTTAAGAGAACCAACTAACTTTTGTCACACTTCAACTTTTTGATCCTAGTGTTTGGGTTTCTAAGGTGATCTTAAAGGATGTTTTGGTGAAAATTGAAATTTTCATTTACTATGCTTACTTTATTGTCCTTTAAAATAACCCAAAACTAGGTACTGGGGAGTAAATCCCACCATCCTTGGTTATCACTTATTGGCAATAATCAAGTCTGTCATGTGATCTAGGAATGGGAACATGACAATAACCATCAAAAACATGATCCATTATCTGATCATTTATAATGAAAACTCTCAACTTTTCAGTGATTGAAACACACATGAGTTCAATTAGATGGGTAGTGTTGATAGTGAACCAGATGAACATCAAGGAATTATCAAAAACAATTTAATTCAAGAAGATATTTATTTCGATTTTTCAC
Source organism: Viscum album (assembly GCA_963277665.1). Lineage (NCBI taxonomy): Eukaryota > Viridiplantae > Streptophyta > Magnoliopsida > Santalales > Viscaceae > Viscum > Viscum album. The sequence continues at coordinate 71,613,461 of OY728163.1, read as the reverse complement.
ATGAGGGAAATTTTTCTCATTATCTTGAATCCCCTTAAGATGAATCCTTTGATTATTTTTTTGGATCACCAATTAATGATACCATTAGATAAATAAAAAAAATTGATTTCATACACATTCAAAACATTGATATAGTAAATGTGATGGCTAAAACTTATATTCAAAAGGATATAATTATGTAAATAAATTTGGAAAAACAAGCTGAGTTTGATGAAAAGTCCCACACTTATTTTGGAATTGTTACCCAAAATGATATTTGATTATAATTTCTACCTTCATCACTTAGGGAAAAATAGAACCTTATATGTTTTCATGTTTCCTCTCTAGAATCCAATCAAGAGAGGATACTTTAGGATATCCAATGAATTTATAATAAATAAATTTTATGGACTCTTATATTCATGTAATTAGACCACTCATTGGAACTCATAGGATTGTTCTAGAATCTGATTACAAACCATTTTTTCCACCTCAGTGGAGACTCAATATTAATATTATGTATGTGGTAAGTAAAGGAATTATTATGTTTTTTAAAGTAGGTATCATCTATCCCATTACTAAGAGTGAGTGGGTAATCCCAATTCAAGTTGTTCCAAAGAAGGTTGTAATCACTATGAATACCAAGGAAGATGGTGATATTCTCCCCATAAGGGTGAATAGTGGATGGAGAGTGTGAATTGACTATAGGAAGCTGAAAATGTATAACAAGAAAGACCATTTCCCTTTTCCTTCATTTATCAAGTCCTCAAGCGAGTGGAGGTCCATTATTTATAATTCTTCAAGATAGATTCTTAGGGTACATTCAAATTGACGTATCCTTATAATATCAATGAAAAACAACCTTCGCCTATATTTTTTCACTTTTTTATTTCAAGTGACTACCCTTTGCATTTTGTAAGTCCCTTGGTACCTTTCGGTGGTGCATGATGGGAATTTTATCTAATATGGTGGATGATTGTTTATATGTCTTTATTAAATAATTACCTCTATGTTGGGAGAAATTGAGGGTTTCCATATAAATGATGAAAGGATTTTTTCTATATTTGAGGATAACATTCTCATCCTAAACTGGGATGAAATTCATTTCATTGTAATGTAAGGACTAGTTCTGGGCCTTTTATTATCTATTATATGGATTATAGTTGATAAATCAATGGTTTATATCTTTCTTCACCTTCAATCTCCAAAAAATATAAACTAAGTTAGTTCATTCTTAGGACATGCTAGTTTCTTTAGAAGGTTCATAAATATTTCAACTCTATTTCCTAACCACAATATTCACTTATGATGAGAGATGATCCATTTATATGGATTGAAAGCTGTAAGGTATCATTATAGACACTCCATTAATCTCTTATCTCTCCACATATCTTGAAATATCCCAATTAGAAGCTTCCATTCGAACTCATGTGTGATGTGAGTGACTTTGCTACCGGTGCAGTCTTAAGAAAACTTTGTGATAAAACTCCATATGTATTTACTTATAAAAGTAAATCATTAAATTTTGTACAAATAAACTATATGACCAATGAGAAAAAATTATTGATTTTTAATTTTCCATTGAGAAATTCAATTTCTATCTGTTTGGATCCCACATAATTTTGTTCAGTGATCATTCAACATTGAAATACCATTTCAAAAAACAAGATGCCTAGGCTATATTTATTAGGTGGGTCCTTCATATTAAGGAGTTTAATATAAAAAATAAAGATTAAATGGTGTTGAAAATATTGTATTTGATCACCTCTCTATGATATAATTCAAAGAAAACTCACATCGACATTCTGTGTCTAATTCATTTCCTAATGAGCTCCTATATTCTGTGAGCGAATGCCCATGGTATGCTAACATAGAAAACCATTGGGTTACATGTTTAATTAAAAAAATATTCCGGACCCAATATAAGATTAAATTATTTTCTGATTTTAAACACTATGTGTTTAATGATCCATACCTCTTTAAGTTCTTCCTTGATCAAATCATAATGATATATGTTCCTGAGTCTGGGAAAGAGTCCATTCTTAAATTATGTCATGAAGAGGCATGGGGAGTTCAATTTTACAAAATTAAAACCACTAAAAAGGTCATCTATAGTATTTTATTTTATCCTAAACCCACTAAGAATTCCTAAAAAATATTATAATGTTGTCTTAGGTGTCAACAATTAGGATTCATAACCAAACAAAATCAAATTCCCCTTAATCCCATTCTGGTCAACAAAATCTTTGATTGTTGTGGAATTGATTTCATGGGACCCTTACAAAACTATAGGGGATATATATACATCATATAATCTATTTATTATGTATTAAAATGGGTAGAGATAATTCAAACCATGTCCAATTACCATCAATTCATGATTCGATTCTTCAAAGAACACATGTTTTCTAGATTTAGAATTCCAAAGTCTACCCTCAGTGACTGTGGAACCCATTTTTGTAAATATACCTTCTCAAAACTAATGTCTATGTGTGGGATGTTTCAAAATGGTTCTGCTACATACCATCCCCAAACCAATTGTAAAGATGAGTTGTAAATTATGGAAATTAAGAATATTATTGAAAAAACAATCAATCCCTCTATAAAAGACGGGTCTGAGAAACTACGAGATTCCCCTTGGGAATATTAGACTACATTAAAAACTACCATAGGCCTACCACTATATAGGTTAGTTTATGGAAAGGATTTCCATTTACCTGTTGAAATTGATCATAAGACCCTTTTTCCAATAAAACAAATGAAATTTTACATTTCGTTGTCCGAAACAAAGAGAAAATTAGACCTTAATGAACTTAGGATAGAGGATTATGAAACTTCAAGGATAAAAAACCATGATTTCTATCCTACCAATCTAGGAATATAAAATTCAAACACATTGAATTGGGAAAATTTGTGCTTCTATATAATTCCATACATCACACACTCCTAAGAAAGTTAATGTCTAGATAGTCATGGACATACATAGTGCATCACGTGCACCCCTATGGGGCAGTGGAGATTCAAGATTCCACTAGTGGCCATGTATTCAAAGTAAATGGTCATAGTTTAAAACCATTCATTGAATAATTCAATAAATAGGAAACCAAGGATGAGTTAACTGGTCCAACATATGAAACAGAAAATAATTGATAGATTTAGAGTCCATTTATAGCAAGCAACGTTGACCAATTTGCTTTCTCGGAGGAAACCTGACTTTTACCTATACATTGACTTAGTATTTGGAGTTCCAAAATAAATACGTATGTTTTTTATCATTTCATTTTGTCTTTTTCAGTTTTTAGTTAAGGGAACCTCAGTAGGTTTCCTTTTGACTTAGTGTTGAGATTAACGTTTTTTCTGGGAAAACATATTACTTATAGTATTTCAAACAAAATCATCTTCCATTGATGAGTTTTCTCTAAGTGACATGGAGATCAATGATGTATTCAATATTATCATGAAATTCAACTTCAACTAACATGTGATTTTGTTCCATATTTCTTATTTCAATTCCCTTTTAGAACTCCACTTCTCTTCCTCCAAAGCCTTCAAAGAAAATTTCTTCAAACACTAAAGATAGTGTTATTCAATTTGGGGTTGAAATGAAAAAAAATTCCACGTCAAATATGATTTTGTATACATAAATAGAAGAAAAATATTTTCTAACCTTGAATGTAAAAATACACATTGAAAACCTTCAAATGGAATATCAAATACTTTTTCAGGCCTAGATTCTAATTCTAATCCATGTTTATGTTCATGAGAATATATTTTTTAAAGTTTTGATGTCTAATTTTATTTTTCACTGTCTAGATTTTCATCCATTAAAAAAACATCACAATGTAAGTCCTTTGGATTGTGGGGTATTATTTTTAGTCTTTACGGATGAATATAAAATACTATAGGTTTAATGATCATTTTAATATTAACATCAGTATTAAAAATTAAAAAAATACAAAAAAATTCATACGACTATTCATAAAAAAGTGGATTGACTGAATGTGTGCCTTTAAGCACTTGGGGATCATGAATCAATAGTTATCTGGCCCAAATTTGGGAATTTTATCTACATTTTAAGTAATTTGAATTTTTTATATTAACTTAACTCTAGATTATTCATGACTATGCGATATTCACTTAGTTCTCTAAGTTATCTCAGCCTCGGAGTCATTAGTTTTGTCTCACTATTGGGGTTGACTCGATTGAGTGCAATTTCAATTACCATGAAAAAATTGAAAAAAATACAAAGAAAAACAATAAATAAATAAATAAATAATCAATACCTATCTAAATATTAAAATTTTATTCCACCTAGAACATTCATATTTTCTCCCTTTAATAAAAATGAACCCCATTGAAATTGGGATTCATAATACAACATCATGATTAATACAAATTTGATGATATATGGAATTGAATTTGAAAAGAAATAAATGGATTTCTGCTTGGGATATAATTATGAACCTATATTGTATAAAATTATTTGGGTGGGTTTCCTTATTTTTTGGTAGGAGGTATTTTTTTGATCAATGTATGTTTAACTTTTATTGGATTGGGGAATTAATTTTAAAATTTTTGTGATACTTTTTTCTTAGGAATAAAGAATCAAGTTGAGGGTGTGATTAGGCAATAAAATAGTATAATATTCATCATTATAATATATAATTTTTATGGGTTTAATTCATCATAACAACCAGCTTTACTGTATTTTACAATTAGAGCGTTATTTCACATTATGATTGAAATTATCTCTTGAAGTTCACTATTACACGGTACATTTTTGAACACCTCCTAAATACCCAATGTCTTTATTTTATTGTCATATTTAATTTTCAAGTCTCCCCTGATGTAAGAAACATTATATCATTTTTGATATATTGAATATTTAATTTTTATGATGACCAAAGTGGGCCTTGAACCAAGAACATTATAGGTGAAGTGAATTGGATAATATTCTAATAAAATGACTACTGAATCCTCAATCGAAGACCAATAAAGCTAAAATTTTATTTGTATATAGATTAATTCATGGATATCATTTCATTAAATAGTGTAAATAGATAATTCTGATGTTTTATGGAAGTTACAGGAGGCCCAAGTTGAAGATAAAATTATGGGATTGATTTTGTGGTCTAGAATGACGGCCCACCATTTTCATGATATCTCTGAAACAAAAAAAATTATGCTTAAATTTCACAAAATTATAGTGAAAATCTTGGGATTCATTTTCTTCTTATATTAACCACTCAAATTAGGCCATCTAGATTCTATTTTAGGAATATCTGTCAAAGGCATGGAAGTTGGCTCCCACTTCTGGTCCAAGGGGGAAAAGTCCATATTCCAAAAACATTCAACCACTCTAGTCCTATCATAATCATGTGAGAAGACTCAGAATATTTTGGGATACACGCGAGACTCTTTAAATTAACATTAATGAAGTGGTGGTGGAGGATTTTATCATGTATTTTGTTTTGTTTCATTGTAATTTTTTGTTGATACTTTGTATTTGTAACATTCCTTAATAAATTATATGTTATTGAAATAAAATTAGTCCCCTAATAAACTTTTTTATTATTATTATCATTTTATATTATTTTTTAACAATTTGATACTATTTCATTAAATTTTGAATTTATTCACATAGTGAAAAGATATATCCCTCACAAAACGGTGGAGTGTTAATTATTTCAGTGATTCTTTCTTCCTTAATTTTGTCATAATGAGTCTACTTACCACTTATATTGAGAGCATAACATCAATGGAAGGATAAAAATATTACTGGATGATCTAATCAAGTATCAAGGGGTTTTATTGGATGTTATTTATCACTATATACATGTTTAATAATCTCTTTTATTTAATTTTTTCATTCAATTATACCCTTTCTTTCACTTGTTGAATTTTTTCACCACACTTTTCATTTGCTAATAATATACTTAAACATGGAGTGCTTTTGAAAATTATCATCTAAGTGTATATTTGATTAAAAAAAAATTTGATGTTATTAAACCAGTATGTGATGATTTTATATTGATTACATTGAATAAATCCTTCTCATGTTAATGATATTGAAATAATTTAAAAGGAAATTCATCCAATCAACCCCTTGAAATATCCTAAGATAAACCAATTCTCAAAAAATGAATTTTATTGGGTCTCTTAGTGTTAATTTAAACCATTAAAAATAATACTCATGTTGTCTAATTCATATCCAAAATCAATCCATAGAATGTATATGTCTGTAGGTTTTTTCTTAGGAATATTAGGATTCGACAACCTGAGCTACACTACAAGAAACCACTTTAACCCTAAAAACATCAGTAAATTTGGATAAGACGAATGACATAACAAGTTTCCCTTTAAAAACATGTCAATTGTGATGCACTATAAAATAATTAATAATGTTAATGATGGATCTAGTTTTTCATAAATAATTATTTCATCATTCATATCCCATGATAATCTTGAGTTAAAAGAACCACTCAAAATAGAGAATTATAGTTGCGGCATCTCAGGTTCTCTAAGAATAACATAGACTATAATCTAAAATTTGGATCCCATTATGGTTTATTTTTATTTTTATTTTCCGTTATTTATTAAATAACTTTTTTTCTATAATTTAATTATTTAACATGTGAAGTTAAGAGAATGATGATAGTATTTTACCTTAGGTCCACTTAGAGAATAATTTCTAAATGTTTGATTTCAGAATGACACATCTTGTGCTCATTTATTGGAACATGTTTTAGTTTTATCTGATTCATGGATATTAATATTCACTAAATTGGGTTTCTAGGTGGGTATATTTAATACCATGGAAAATATTGGAATTTAAATATTAATATTGAGTTTCTGAGAACTGTAAGGGGTAGAAATATAAATTTTTCTCCAAAAAATAGTCAAATTTTGAAGTTAAGATCCCTATTGATTCCTAAATGGTGATTTTTTATTTATTAAATTTTTTTGTTGATATAAGAATGTTGAATTTTCCATCCAATTTAAAAATTAATTATATTAGTTTTTTATTAGAAGGTGAGGCTCTATTTCTCAGCCCCCCCACCATCCAAACCATCTATCCATAGATAATCTGTTATCAAATTTGGGAGATTTTTCAATACTTGGGTGAGTACATGAGGATAATTGGTGGAGATTTGGTTCTTTTGTTCTAACCAAACATTATCTTATTTTATATAAATTATATTCAATTAGGTTTGAGATTAGATCAACCTATCTATGGTTTTATTTCACCTTGTGATATATATATATATATGAAAATAATCATCTTAGTGAGATGAATCTAAAAACACCAAAATCATAAAAATCAGATTACCTTATCAAAGATATATTTAGATATAAGGTTTCATGAATCTAAATTAACTGTAATATTTAGATCCCTTAATGGAAGAATCAGGAGAAACAGAGTCTTGATCCATGATTGAGATAATGAGATGAATGTTAGGTGGAATGTTTATGAAATTTTGAGTTGTTCATCCACACAAATATAATTATGCGATATTTTCATGGTTAAAAATAAATAAAATATCCAATAAAACCATGGTTGTTAATTTTTTTTTCATATTTACAGAGTCTTGAGAGTCTTCAGAATAGAATCCATCTCTATAGGTATATTTAGAAATTATTTTTTGAAACCGTGGCCAAAATTCATTATGTGCATGGTTAAAAATCCATGGTCCTTGGGTTCAAAACTGTAATGATATCTTAATATCTGAAAAACATTAACTGTCAAGTTTTAAACCTCATATTTCTTCAAATTATGTCAAACACCACGACTAATGGCCTACTTTGAACAATTTAATTTATATTATGTATTTCTATTACTTATTTAATACATAACTATTATAAATTATTAAATTTGAATTATATGTTATTTTTTATTACTAGATTGTCATTAACTATACATTACTAAATAAAAATTACTAATTCTTAATATTAATTATTAATTATTCAATATTAATTTTTAATTTACTTTTTCTAATATTATATATTTAAAAAAATAATAATTAGAAAATTTATATCCATGATATTGGGAAAAACTTTGTCACTACTTATGGACATGGTAATAAGAACCTTAGCAATAAATCTATCTTCAACCCCACAATTTTAAAAATTATGGTCAATGATCTTAACTAGTTTCAAGGTTTATTAAAATTAGGGTTCTGAAAAACATGGAGCAGTGCAAGTTCCACCGAAAATTGGCCTAGAAAACTAAACTAGATGGTCCAATTTACTAGGGTAACTAGAGACAACAACTCTCAAAAATTCTAGTAATATTAGCTGATAGTGGCAAGGAGATGTGGTGTGAAGACATGATTTTTTATCTAGAAAAAATAAAAAGATATAAAAAATATAGTCCTTTATTGAAAAAGGGAGGGTGGTCCTTTAGTCCAGTCATATAAAAATAATAGTAAAAAATTTGTGTTTTCATCTTGTGAGGTAATGATGCTGGGATGACCATTATTTTTAAAAAATTATAATAAATAACATTTCTTTAGTGGTAGTAATAATAATAATATATAATAAAAATAGTAAAGTTATTTTTATTACACATATTGTTAATAATATTGAATTTTGGATTGATATTTGTTTTTTCATTTAGTTTTTTTTATAAATAGGTTAATAATTTCATTATATATATATTTTTAAAGGCGATTTTAATATTTTAAAATTTTGTACAGTTCAATTGATGAAAACATGCCAATAAATGTTTTGAGAGTACCTCTATATTTTCTTTATTTAGTAATACAATAAATTTTCATTTATTGATTAATTTTAAGCTCTTATGAATATGAATTTTTCGATATTAATATTTTGGATGAAGAAATGTGTGATCTTAATTTAAAAATAATTCCAAATAAAATTATTCATTTGTAGATTTTGATGGGGCCCAAAAATTTTGGTAGGGCAAAAATACCCTTTGTGATTTATAGTTAAATATAACATAATGTTTTTGTGAAATTAGTTACAATAAGAATCAATAATATATATTTAAAGGGTATCTCAAGATATAAACCCAGAATGTGTGTTATTAGTTGATAATTTAATTTTATGAACATTCAAGTTACATAACTTAGTTCTATATAATAGTTCACATTATGACACTTGTATTCAATTTTATTACCTTAAAGGAATTATTAGGTTCTATAATTTACACATTGAAGTACATAATAGATGGTTTATCCATGGTGATGATGTATCAAATTATCTTATTGAAGATGTGAGAGTCTCATGATAATGTGGACTTATACTGACAATGATGTGGACTTGTAATGGTGATGTTATGGGATTCTCAATATAATAATGTAGATTATAATGGTGGTGTTGTGTAGTTAATATATGATGTAGGAATTTTTTTGTGATGTTTATATATGTGTAATATCAAATAAATTACGATGATTTTTATATTGAAACAATATTTGATTCATTCATATGATTTTATGTGTGTGTGTGTGTTTGATGGATTCAGTCTTGTTTTGGAATATAAAAACACATATCATTTAGTATCTGTAACACCCCAATACATTAAAATATTTTAATTTTAGAAAAAAATTAATTTTTTTCTATATTTTGTAATATGAAACACCGTGTTAATATTAAGATATATAAAACATGAGATTAATTTGTATATAGGACTAATTTTTAAAACATTTTAATAGGGAATCAATTTTAAAAATAAAAGTTGACACTTTTAAAAATTATATTTCTAAAAATAAACATCATATTGGAATCCATAATGTTGAAATTATCTTAAGGTGGATTTTTTTGTATTTTTCTGAGAAAGATCATTTTTTGATGAATAATGAAAATTACTACAATTTAGTTAAAAACTTTATTTATTTTAATAATGATTAGTGTTAAATTATACTTTAAATTGGGTTTTAATGTAAAAATAGATAATTTATTAATATATTAATACAATTTAGGTCATTGGAATAATTTTTATATTTAAATTAGTTATAAAAACTTATTGATCTTTTGAACATTATTACTTTAAAAACCAGCATTCGTGTCACATCTACGGTTTTAACGTTAATCTTAATTCTCACGCTTATGTGATTTGAATTTTGAAAAATTTACATACATAGTTCTAATCAGTATAATAATTTTTTTCTAATGAGATCAACTTATTTTTCAACCAAAAATATTTGTGAAAGTGATTAAAATTTACTTCTGTGATTAAGGTAAAATTAAGCTTAATAAGAGACTAAACATTAATCTTAAGGACCAAAATAAATGGTAAAGTTGTTCAAAATCCACTTGGTGAAAATAATTCAACCATATCGCCTCTTGTTTCTAATTTAATGGGTTATTGGGATATTATTAAATGTAATTTTCCAATATAAAATGTTAAGTAAGGAAAAAGAAGAAAATGGGACTTTCCTTAACTTTAATATTTATAAAAAATTGAGATATGTAAAAAACATCATATTTTAGGTTATACATAACATTTTAAAATAGAAATGGGTTATTGTTGTCATAATAATTTATAAATAATTTTTAGTGGTGATTTAGTTACGTAAAATGCTTAAGAAACGCCTATGTAATGATTATTTAGTAAATAATTAGCTAAAAAACAATGCTATAAATATTAAAAGTGAATTATATTGATTAAATTATTGAATTTAATTATTTTTACATATGAAATTTTACGTATGTATAAACTTAATATAATTTAATTCCAAAATTTGTTTCGTATTTTATAATTAAAATTAATCAAATAATGTCAAAATTGAAGATAGTCTTATTTTACAATAAATGATATTTTATTAAATGATTTATAATTAACAGAAAACATATATTATTAAAATTGGGTTTTACGTTTCAATAAATATTATATATGGTCTATTAATAATCCAATTTATCTTTTATAATTAACATATTGACCCATATATTGTAAAAATGTTGTTAACATGGTTCTATTATAAGTAGTGTTTTAGCGCATCACATTCACTTGTTTTAAATTTATTTTACAAAAAACATGAGATATTTATTTTATAAATTATATATAATATTAATAATTCAGTGGATATATATTTTATAATAAATATAAATTTATTTTAGTCTTAATCATCAAATTACATAGGTTGTAAAACTACATGCTTTAATACAACCAAAATGATAAAATTGGGGAATCTTAGAAGTTACAGAGAAAAATTATTAAAATTGTTGTATTTTTGTGTTTTGGAGGTTTTAATAGACCCTTATTTCCATTTAATCAATTATTTAAACATTTTACGGGCACTTTAGGAATGTTATACCTCCCATTAATGAATGCCTTTTGGTATTGACAAGAGTGCCACTCCCCCTCCTATATAAAAAGGAAAGCACTCTACTCATTACTCAAAACTCTCAAGCCCCTTATTTTCATCAAAAATATTCTTAATTAACTTCTCATAATACATACATTTATTCTTTGAAGCCTTCATTTGGGTATAAATAAATCCAAGGAATCCTTTTGGTGCAAACCAAAAGAAGTTATCTGATTAAGTGGTAATATACTTCGTCAAGATTTTTAGTTTAATTTCTATCATCCACTCCCTATACTATTATTGTTAAATTATTATATAAGAAAATATATCCTGAATATACTATTATGTTTTTATTTAAAGGGTTCATACTACACTAACACACACACCCATCTAATAGGTAAGGAACAAACTGTTTATGTGAACGACAAACTACCACCTCACAAAACGATGATTTTTTGTTCTTATTTACTTCTTCCCATGGTGGTAATTATGATGTAAAATATAATAATATTTGGTATATAATATAGTTATAATATATTTATACTTATTTAATTATTTTATAAAAAATACCTCTATACATTCCATTTTGCGTAAATATGATAACATCGCTTGTGGAAGTGTGAACTACCATCCACTCAGTGTGATGCGATTCATTCACGTTATAAATGGAAAATATTAAGGATGATATTAATAAAAATATTTAAAAAAAATTACATATATATTATACTATAATTATATTATAAAATAGTATACATATCCTTTATTTTTTATTCTTTTAAAATACAACAATGAAATGAAAGTAGTGTTCATGCGTACGTACGCCTTACCGTCTCCATTAACGGTGCATTCCATTTTCTATCTCCAGTTATTATAGATTATTATAAATACATATATAATGATTATATATTGTAATTAATTAATGGTTTATATTCTTTAAATGATGAAACTACGATCTAATTAATGAGAATAATAACTAACAAGTTAAAACTTACTTTAGAAAACGGGGAAATATACTCCCAAAAGAGAGAAATTAATGAATGTTTGTTAACAAAATGGTTATGAGATAATATAAGAATTTAATATATGGTATTATATACATGATTATGGTTATGATATTAGTTATTGACATATTTTGAACCACTATAAAGGAATATAAATACCACAAAACAAAAAGGATTGATAAGTTAAGGGATTCTTGTCAAACTTATCATTTCTTGAGGCATATGTCACTTACACTACTTACCTATTTTGTGTGGTGTATGTATAACCCATTTTTATATATAATTTCATTAAATATTTTATATTTATGTTATTATAATTTTTACTTTTAATTTACTCACCTAAGGGGTTTATCATGAAAATTACCATGTGGTAAAAATTATTTGTGTAATCTCATTTTCCTTTGTGATTGTCATCTTTATCTTTAGACAATCACTTTATTATAATAGTTTCCCATTGGATATTTACATAATTATTGGCTGATGGATATTATTATTTCATAAACTGTATACCATATTATATATGTTTTTTTCTGGGATTGTTATTTCAGTAACTAGGGAATTATTAATAAATTTGTATTTCTAATTCAATACGGTTATTTGATAAGGCATATTATTATTCAATGTGAGGAATGATTTGGACTATAAATGAATTGTGGGACCATGATTTATATAGACTCTTAATGTGTTAATAGGTTCTCATGAGATAAATAGGTCTTCTAAATCAAATGGGTTTCTATCAATAGTGTTAAGCTGTCTTGTGAATGTTCTTGATGGTATAGGGTTTCATGTGCCTCAGACAGGATGTCCATTAAGAATTCATTTACCTCATTTAGTTTTAGTTATTATTCATCCACGAATTTTTTTGTCGACATATCTATTGACACATTTCATTTTCAGTTCAATTATTATATGAAATATTTCTTGCATTTCCCTATTAATTTTACCTTATCCAGTTATTGAATGGAATGTGTTTTTAGTTAATCAATTTTCCATTTTGATTTACTATAACTAATTAATTATTTATTAGGTTTTACATACCCTTACTGATAATTTTATCTCACCCTTATTATGTTTTTTCCCCAAGTTATGAAGAAGAAATATTTGAATAATAATTCATGGATGTAGTTTATTTATGTTTATTATGTATCATGTTGGAATTTCCTATTTCCCAATATAATATGGGTATCAAGTAAGTAATATGAATTTCTAAGACTATTTAAGTAAATTTTAATATGATATTTTATTCCCTTTAATCATTCTAATGTAATAAGATAATGCACCCACTCCAGGTGTCTAAGGTATGGGGGTTATATTATGTATCAATGGATGTTTAGCAACAACCATGGAAACTAGGTTTAGAAAACATATGTTAGGGAACATAACCCTAAGAGAAAATCTCAGTATATGAATAGAAGAGGATCCATGATTTTGGTAAATTAGAGATTATGTGGGTATTCCTAGAAATACATCCATATCAGGATACACTACTAGAAATACGGCTTTTATCAGGGCTAAAAATGGCCTTTAACAGCGCTAGAAAAGCATTGTTAATGCTGACGAAGATAAATAGGGGGTCCCCTATATCAGCGCTAAAATGAAGTGCTGATAAAAAGGTCTTTTATCACCGCTTTCATTGTAGCACTGATAAAAGACCCCTTTTATCAGCTCTTTTTTAGCGCAGATTAAAATAAAAAAAATTAAAAAAATTAAAAAAATACTACCAATCTCATAGGGGCTTTTTACAGCGCTTGAGACCCCCTTCATCAGTGATTTCCCGCACCTCCAGCGCCCACATGCACCACCTACACCCTTTATCAGTGCTATCCCCTCTAAATCACCCATGTGTATGCGCCCCTACCTCCACCTGGATTTGATCTGAAGACCTCCCCCCTGCGCACCTAAAGCCTTTGCCACTCCCCTATATTGATTTGTTCTCTTATTTATGATATATCTATTTATTTATATATATATTTAGTTATATTTATTTATATAGTAATATATACTTATATTAACATATATAGTTATATTAATATATATAGTTAAATTAATATATATATATAGTTATATTAATATATATATATATAGTTATATTAAAATATATATTTATAGTTATATTAATATATATATATAGTTATATTAATATATATAGTTATATTAATATATAGTTATATAAATATTCATATATTAGTATTTTAAATAAAATGGATATTAGTTATTATTTAGATAAAGCTAATATATTTTTTATGTAAATATGTTTAATTATTTATTTAAAAAATTAATTTTTTTAGATGTGAATATAGAAAAAAATATGTACATATAATTATATATTTGATTATAAATAGCAGTGAATTATAAAAAATGAAAAAATTTCAAAGACATAATATCAATATGAATGTAATACCTTGGAATAAATTCAGTCTCTACAAAAAAATCCAATAATACCCCCTTAAATGAGGCTGAAAATCCACAAAATGTTAAATAATCGGGGTACCCTGACTAAAAACATAGTTTTGGAGGCCTTCTGGGCCTTTTTGACCTTGAAAAAAACTTGACTCGGGCTTCCCCAGTCAAAGTGACGTAGAGCTCATCGTAGATTTCGATTTGATATGTGGTAGAACTAAAAATGACACCCAGATCAAAAGTTTTGGCTGTTTGAAGTTCGAGTTTCATTTTCAACATATTTGGTATCTTTTTTTAATTTTGTTTTATTTTTTTAGGCTTCAAATTGTTATTAAATGACGATTACTCCATAATAATTAGGAAATTATTAATTAAAAATATTTTTTAAATTTTTTTATAACCCATTTTCACTAAATATCTTATATATAAAGTATAATAAGTGTAAATGTATATTTATACATATCTAAAATATATTTAAAAATTATATAGTATATTTATATCAATATAACTATATTGATATATTTATATATTAATATATTATTTTTAATTAATTTTTTTTGAAGTTGAACCCTTTATCAGTTCTTTTAAAAAAACGCCAATAAAGCCCCCCCTTTATCAGCGCTACTAAAAAAGCGCTGATAAAGGGGGTCCCATTATCACTACTAAAAAACGCTGATAAAGGGGGTACCTTTATCACTTCTAAAAAAAGCACTGATAAGTGGGTAATTTTATCAGCGTTTTTTAGCACTGATAATAGTACCCCTTTATCAGCACTTTTTCATTAGCGCTGATAAAGGGGTGGCGCTGGCCTTGCACAGTTTTGTGGTAGTGATACTATAAGTGGATGTGGTTTTGGAATATATATGCCTAGGAGTAATAACTCTAACAAGGTGTTTCGGGCCTTACTTGAGGTAACATAGTACATGAGAACAAGCCTTAATACACACCTGTTTTGAAACTCTTGGGGGATACACTTAAGATAGTTCACATTTTCTTTACCTTCCATTTTAAAGGGTTTAAAAGTAAAGATATCCCCAAAGAATCCATGTTTACGTAAGTAAGAATTTCTATGCATAAAATTTTCAATTTATGTTAATTTTTTAACTATTTTTCTAATTATACATTATTTTATGATTTAATATACAATATTTTATTATTTAGAAATGGGACCTAGCATAAGAAATGTAAAATCCACCAATACACATGATCCAAAGAGAAATAAGGATGAAATCTTTCATGGTCTTAAACAATAATTTTAATGGGAAATAGTATCCCAATTATTCTCATCATAGGAGAAAATTATATCACATGCTAATGAGAAAATTAATACACATGATCCTCATCCCAGTTGGTGAGGACTCCTTATATGCATCCATGAGACCCACGTTCAAAACCTGGCGGAGGCATAATTTCAGAGGAACTGTAGCGGGTACTGTAGTGGGTACTGTGCAGGTACTGTGTAAGTATAGTAGCAGGCACTATAGCTGGTAATGTTCGGTACTATAGCAGCTGAAACTGTTCAACTTGGGCCACCGGTTTGGGTTTGGAGTCCTTAAGGATTTCAAGCCACCTTTAAGGCCTTCAGGCCACCTCAAGGCCTTCAGGCCACATGATTAGTGATGTTTCCCCAAACAGACTATAGAAAAAAGAGAAACCCCAAAAGAGGATTCAGAGAAAGTGCACTAATAGAGAATATCCAAATGGAATTTGGAGAATTAGAGGGTATGGATATGCCATCAAGACCAACCTGTCCTTGCACGTGAAGCCTACCTAGAGGACTAGGAAAATATGGAGAGCTTCCATCATGATCCAGATGTTGGGGAGGGGCAGTTCCATGTAGTTATAGTTTGGTTAAATTCCCTAAGACCTTTGGGTCATGTAATCTCTTAAGATTACAGTCCATGTAATATCTAAGCCTACGGGCCCTGTAAGGGTTCCCCTCATCCCATGAAAGGCGGGTTATCAAAAATCAGTAAAAATGAAGGCTTTAGGGCCATTCGGGATGATGAGATAAGTAATGAATTATCATGATGATTTTAAAGAAAGAAAGAGAACTAGAGGATGGCAGAGAAAAATATGGATAAAGGGATTAAGGGAATGAAGGATTTTCTTAAATGTGATAACTGTGGAAATAATCACACTGAAAAATTCTTGAAGGGAATTGGAGTTTTTTATAATTGTGGAGATAAGTTTCACCATGGTAAGGAAGTCAAATAGATTCAGTGTTACAACTGTTGGGAGATAAGACACTATGAAAATAAATGCCTCAAGCATCAATGGAATAGACCCCAAATCACTCTATTGGATAATGATCAAGTTATGATACTACCTCATATGAAGTGGAATGATTAATATTCCTATTCTTGAATTATTTAATTTTAATATTATATCAGCAATGTACTAGTTATAAGAATTATGGAATATATGAGGATTGTACTATTGTACTTTTTCATTAAGGATTTGTGATTATATGTTGAATGGTACAAAGAGAAGTTGTTCAGAAGAAAGTTAAACTTTTCAAAAAACCACATTATTGAGGGAACGAAAACCCATAATATGTTCCTAATGTTATGATAATTATCAATAAGTGATTGATTGGTTATGTGCTAACTACCTTGGAACTGATTAATGACTTTTTAACCAGTGGTCTATGATATTATTGATGGAGTTTACAATACTTTGGATTTAAAGAATATATCTAATAACATTTTTCTTACATAGGCAACAAATAATAATTCATGTTTCCAATATGTTTTAATTGTAATTTGAGTTACTACCATATTTACAAAGGATACATCATGAAGTTATTCACATGTTTGGAATGTAAAAATTTAGATCCCTTTCATGTTTATTGAAGTCTAATGATAAGATCATTTTTGGAAATTTAGTGACCTTATTTATAAAGCATTGAATCATAAAATTTTAGAAAGTTTAACCATTTATGAAATAGTTTAAGTTGGTATTTGGATCTTTTTTTATAGATTGGTATATTACATCACTATATGATGAATCTTGTTCAAAGAGATGAAATAGAAATATTTTAAACCATGAACAAAGGATAAAACTGTGCTTATAGATATGTACCAAGTAAGTATATTTACTTATATTCTTAGAGAGTGAAAGAATTCAAAAAATATAGGAAAAATGATCTTAAAACCAAAAATATTTGTCCTAGGACCTTCGTTTCTGATTAATCGAAAGGCCTCTTAAATCATCGTAGATTTATGGTCTTATGATTGATAACTTTCTCCTAACCATGTTCTATAGTACTCTCCATCAAAACTTGATTACTATATTTTTCTTCCGTATTAATATTTCCATTTCCCACCCATGTTCCCCTAAAATTAAACCTAGTTAAATTACCTTTCTACCTTCCTTTATCACTTATTATGAATATGAGTTATTAATCCCATTTACGATGTGGATTTTTCATCAACAGTTAATTTTTTAATATCAATCTCTTGATTACTAAGATCAATTTTAAATTAAGAGGAGACAATTTAAATATTGTGGGGGATAATGTAACAAACCAGGACATTACCAATGTTTTAAATTTGGAATAAAATTATCTATATTTCTATCTTTCTTTATACACAACACCATGTTAATATTGTGTTATATAATACATTGGATTATCTTGTATGTAAGACCGGGTTTTATCACCTTTTAATAGTGAATCTATTTTAAAACTAAATTTTTGAACATTTATGAAATTTATTTTTAAAAATAAAAAACATTTTTTATTTCGAATTTTAAAATTATATTAGGGTGAATTTTTTGTATTTTTCGTAGAAACTTCATTTTTTATAGATAGTGAAAATTACTGCAATTTAGTGATGAACAACCTTTTCATTTAAATAATTATTAGTGTTAAAGTATATTTTAAATAGGGTTTTAAAGTCATAATAGATAAATTATCCATATATTAATATAATTTAGTCGATTGGAATCATTTTTATATTTAAATTATATACAATAACTTATTGAAATATTTAATTGTTTTACTTTAAAAACCTGCACTCTCACCACGCCTGCAGGATTAGTGTTAATCTAAATTTTCCTACTTCTGTGATTTGAATTTTAAAAAATAGACATACATGGTTTTAATTAGTATAATATTTTTTTTCTAATAATATCATCTTATTTTTTAACCAAAAATACTAGTGAAAGTGATTAATTTTAATTACGGTGATTAAAGTAAAATTATGCTTTATAAGGGACTAAACCATAATCTTGAGGACCAAAATGACCTGGAAACTTGTCCAAAATCTATGGGATGAAAATATTTTGACTATAACTTCTCTTAGTTAAAAGTTTATGAGTTATTGGGATATTATTAAATGGAAGTGCCCTATATAAAAGGTTGAGTAAGATTAAATACAAAAAAGGAACTTTCCTTACCTTTAACATTTATAAAACTTTGAGATATGTAAAAAATCACATTTTCCATTATAAATATTCTTTTGAAAGATTACTGTGTTATTTTTGTCATAATAATATATCAATAATCTTTATTTATTATTTAGTTTCTTAAAATGCTTATGAAATTCCAATATAATGATTATTTTGTTAATAATTAACTAAAATAAATGATACTATAGATATTAATGTGAAGTATATTGATTGAATTATTAATTTTAATTATTTTTTAGATGAATATATCATGGTACATAGATTTAAAATAAATATATTTTAATTCAAATATTTGTTTTATAATTTGAAATTTAAATTAAACAAATAATGTCAAAATTGACATTATTGTTATTTTATAATAAATGATATTTTATTAAATTATTTAAAATTAATAAAAAAACCTTTATTATTCCAAGTGATTTTTAAGTGTTAATAAATATCAAATATGTTTTATTATCAGACTCATTTATCTTTTATAATTACCATATTGAACCACATATTTTAAAAACATTGTTAACAGGGTCAGGGTTTAAGCATTATTTTAGTGTGTCACGTGCGCTTGTTTAAATATTAATTTCAAAAAAAACAAGAGAATTTTAGTTTATAAATTCTAAAACATATTAATAATTTAGTAAATATATATTTTTTAATAAATATCACTTTATTTTAGTCTTAAGTGATAAATTACTTATCTTGGAAAACTAGTTGCTTTAATAGAAACAAAAAATATAAAATTAGGGAATCATAGAAGTTAAGGAACTAAATTATTAAAATGAACATATTTTTGTGTGTTGAAGGTTTTAATAGAAAATTATTCCTACTTAATACATTATTTTTCAATTTTATAGGCACTTTTGGTAAGGTATACCTCCCATTAATGAATACCTTTTGGTATTTACAAGAGTATCACTCTTCCTCCACTATAAAAAGGAAAGCACTCTGCCCCTTAATCACACCTATTAAGACACTTAGTTTTGGAAAATATCTTCCCAATTAACTCCCAAAAATCCCATAATTTCCACATTTAATCCTCAATTTGTGAATAATGTAATCAAAGGAATCCATTTGGTGAAAACCAAAAAGAGTTACCTGATTAAGAGGTAACAAACTCCCTCAAACTTTTGAGTTTAATTTCCATTCTCCACTCCCTATACTCTTCTTATTCCATGATTATATAAAAAAATATACTCAATATAATAGGATATTTTTATTTAAAGGTTTTTACCTACACTTACACACACAAACCCATCTAATGGGTAACAAACATATTATTTATCTGAACGACGAACTACCGCCTCACAAAACTGTTATTTTATGTTCTTCCTTTACCGCCTCTCATGGTATTCATTATGATGGAAAATATAATTATATATGATATATATGATATTTATAATACATTTATTCTTCTATTATTATTCTATAACACATACCTCTATACATTCTATTTTTCATAAATATGATGACATCGCTTGTGGAAGAGTGGACTACCACCCCCTCAATGCGATGTGATTCACTCACATTATACATAAAATGTATTAAGGTTGATATTAATAAAAATATTTTTCACATATTACATATATACGATAATTTAAAGATAATATAGATGAGTATACATATCATATACTTTTTATTCTATAAAAATATGACAATGAAATGAAAGTAGTGTTCAAGCGTACGTACAACCTACCATCTCCATGAATGGTGCATTCCATTTCCTATATCCAATTATTATAGATTATTATAAATACATATATACTGATTATATATGATAATTAAGTCGTTATATTCATTATTTATATTATTAAACCATGATCTAGTTAATGATGACAACAAGTAACAAGTTAAAACTTTCTCGAGAAAACTGGGAAACTAACACTCCAAATAATAAAATTCATGAATGTTTATTAAAAAATGGGTAATGAGATGTAATAAGATGTTAATATATGGTATTATAAACATGATTATTTTTATTATATTAGTTATTAAAATATTTTAAACCACTATACATGTGGATAAATACCACACAACAAAAAGGAAGGATATTGTAAGAGATTCTTGTCTCACTTTTCATTTTGTGAGGCATACATCATTTACATTGCATACCTATTTTGTATGGTCTATATACTACCCATTTTGATATATTATATCATGAATTATTTTATCTTCATGGTATTATAATTTTCATTTTGAATTTCCTCACCCTATGAATTTTTTCCTGAAAATTTCAATGTGGTAAAATTTTGTTTTTTTAATCTCACTTTCTTTTCTGATTGTCAACTTTCTCTTTCAAAAATCACTTTATTGTAATAATTTATGAGTTTAAATTTCCTTAATTATTGGGTAATGGATATTATTATTTCATAAACCATATACTATATTACATATTTTGTTTACTTTGAAAGTTATTTGAGTAACAGGGGAATTCTTTATAAATCCATATTTCTCATTCAATATGGTTATTTGATAAGATATATTATTATTCAATATGAGGAATGATTTTTACTAGAAAATATGGTTCGGGTTTGGAATTTATATATACCCTCGATGCATCAACTGGTTTTCATGAGACAAATAAGTTTTCAAAATTAAATGGGTTTATATCTAGGGTTTTAAACCGTCTTGTGAAGGGTTTTAACGGTATAGGTTTTCATGATCCAAAAACATGATTCCCATTAACAAATTATTTCCCTAATTTAGTTTTATTTTTAATTCATCCATGATATTTTCCTTCAAAATATCTATGTAGACATTTCATTTTCAGTTCAATGAGTAGATGGAATGTCTTTCAGTTTCTTTCCTTTCTATATTGATTTTACATTATCTACTTATTGAATGGAATGTGTTTTTATATAATCACATTTCCATGTTGATTTAATCTAACCCATTCATTATTTATTACACTTTACTTACACAAAATGAGCATTTATGTCACCCTTATTATGTTATATTTCCCTTAGTTGTGAAGAAGAAATATTTGAATAAGCATTCATGGATTTCCTTTTTTCCATTTATCATGTATCATGTTGGAATGTTTTATTTACCAATGTATTATGGGAATCACGAATGTAATATTAATTTCCAAGACTACTATACTGATCGGTCCTTTGGGATTTGATTCCTTATAACCATGTAAATGTAATAAGATTATTCACCCACATCGGGTTTCTGTGGTCAGGGCAATGCATTATCTAATGCTCTGGGTTTGAGTTTTATTAGCCATATAGGCATTTCTTTAATATAAGACTAGTGGTGTCACTTCTTAAATGATTTTTAATAATCAGTTTAAATTTTTTTCTTATTGTTTCATTTTGTTTTAGTGATTTCACTATAGTTTACTACTACTTGAAGTTTTTCTCTACTAGACCCTAGCATTGGAATGATTCATCTAGTGGTTATATGTAGATATTGGGTAGATATAGAGTTCGTGTATTCCTTTGAATATCAATACATATTACATTGTGTGATCCCATATGAAATATTTAGTAGACTTCAGTATTCATTTATCTATTATTCCCATTATGATGTGTAATCCTCCACCACCTAAAACATATAGTTGGGTATTCCTTTTCATTTTTTGATTATTTTACCTATTTTATCCTCCATGATGATATTTGATTATTCCTTCATCAAATTTATTTATGACAATGAATAATCTACAATGAATTTAAATATTTTCTTTAATGGTTACGGGTGTGATAGATCGTTCCTTGGTTTTTTTCGTGTCATTGATTTATTATTTATTTACATATATATTATTTGGGGTGAGACATGAGATATTCAATATGAAAAAAATTATATTCTAGAAACATGGTGGTAATGGATTTGTTATTTTGGTCATGGGTTTTCTATATCAATGGTATTCAATATCTAATTTTTTATAATTTACATTTAGAAAATGAACATAACTACTCAGATTACACAAGCATGGATCGTTGTATTATAAAACTATTCTAATTATGATTGATCACCCTTTTATACACAGTTTCATATTTTCCCTCTTATTTTCTTAAAACTCAGCATGTGTAGTTGGGAGATGATTTGAGATATCTGAAGCATGTGCTAAGATTTTATGGTAGTGGTATTGGAATTTTTATTAGGGTGACCACATTGGTTAACTCATGTAAGGTTTTATTTTCATGTATGTTATGTGTGATTGAATGTTTATATTTAGAAGGATATGTATGGGATGCTTTATCTCATGTTTTATCTTAGAGATGTATGTCATACATGTATATTCACACAAAAATTATTTAGTTATTTTATTTAATGTATGGTATATTAAATTTTAAAATTAATAATTGATAGGTTAATTTAGAGTCAATTCCTCTCATTTTTTGTATGGACACATCAAAACTAGTCGCATCACTTAACCCATTAGAGGTGAAATCTGAGAGTTTACTTACTAATACCATTGGATTACCTTAGTAGTGTCTATAAATATTAGGATATGAATAAATTGGCATCTAATATTTTTGTTGGTGTTTAGAAACATGTGATACTTTAGGTTAGGAAATATAGAAATGAATTTAATGTTACTATAGTTTAGTTAATAAATCCATGTAACCAAACAATAGGTTGTGAGAGTAAAAATATTCCAACATAAGGACCTTGATTATATAACAGTTGACTCAATTTCATTAAGATTTTTTTAGGATATAATTTTGTTATATCATGCATAATATAGATCCATATCATGATTTTATATTTGTTTTGTACTTTGAAAATTATTTTTATGGTAAATATCATTGGGTTTCTATGATCATATACAGCATATAGCTTGAGGCCGATTACTAATTCTACATGAATAATTTTTAAGGATGTACATAAATTGTATTTCATTTATGGTGGAAATTAAAGATTATGAAATTACTAGTTGAGGTTGATATGGTATTGAATGCAAGATACAGATGACCTATATTGTGGTTATCAGTAGGTATATTTTTCAATCTTTTTTGTTATCATGTAATTTAATTACATTAATTTTTATCATTAGAAACTTTTGTTTTCACCTTTTTAACTTTATTTGGTGATCATAATTTACTGAATATTATGGGATTGGTGATTGGATAGTTGTGGAATGATCATGGGGTCACATATGATTCAAATTTGTTAAGTGAGTCATCTTCAAATGTGATAAATAAATATTAGGATCTGAGTATGAAGGACCTACACCTAAAACCATATAAAGGATCGATCACGTAGTATAGAATGGTATAACATGTATTAATTTTATTCAATATGGATATTACTGTTTGATGATACCCAAGTGTTAGGATGAGCTTGAGGCCCATTGGTGATTCCATACTAACATGACATTGGAAGGATGGTTCTAATTATAAGGAAACATGTATCGTTGATATTTCTATTCACGAAGATCGTGTTTCTCATCTAGCTGGAAGGTGGTGGAAGATGTTCATTTTTCTCAAGAACAGGTAAATATAATTTCAAGAAGATTTATCTCCCTTCTTTATAAGTATATATTTGTGGTAAATATGTGATTATGATGATGTTTCCTAATGTTTTTTGATCTTTTCATTTTTACTATGGTAGTTTGTGTGGTTTTTTAATGATAGGTTGAGTGATGAGAATCTATGTGCTTAATTGCGTGAGTATAATTTCATAGAGAAGGATTATATTATTCAATTATATATTTTATTAACATGATATTTTATTATGGTTGATCTATATTTAGATGACTTCTATGTGGCATGGATTCATAGTCAAGTAGTGGTAATATGTTTTCATAGATAAAATATTAAGAGCTCCTATATGTAAAAATATTTTGAAATTAGAATGTAGTGGGATGAGAATAATATTTTAGTGATGGATATATGAGGAGTTAAATTGAAGTGATAAAATCTTAAGAATAATGACAAATGATTTTCTATTAGAATTCTTTCTAGTTCATGTTCATTATTGGAACCTCTTGGTTTTGTTATAGGTGATCATATGTAATTGAAAAATTTGATTATTTTTTCTTATGTACTTAATAACTAGAGATTTAGAAAGTGTTATTTAGTGGTCGAGATCAGATTGATCATGGTTATCTTAATGGAATAAAGAATTTTTACTTTATATATAGTGGTATAAGTCCTCAATAAGCTATTAATATTTTCAAATTCCAATTAGAGGAGGAAAGGATGATATTATTTAAATTTATTAATACTTTGATAGTTGATTATAAAGTAGAGTGGTAATTACCTTACGTAGAATATTTATGGTTATTGATGAAATAAATACTAATCGTTGTTAATGGTAGATGTTTTGAGTTTATATAGGTTTATAAATGAGTTCTATGGATGTGATTTCACATGCCACTGTAGTTTTTAGATGATGTTTAGTGAAATTATAAGATCTATGTTTATCCTCAAGTCATGATCTGATAATAATGATATAGTCACCTTAGTTGGTGATGATAAATAAGTGGGATGAAAAATAATAACATTACTTTCATCTTGGGTGATGTGGCGGTGATGTATCTCTTGTGGAAATGTTGTTTTAAATTATATGTCAATGATTAAAATGGGTTTTAATTATGTAATTAGTATATGTCCAATTAAATTATGGTAATGATATGGAGTAAATTGATCTTATTTTCTTGAATATTGTATCTTGGGGGATTCCTTAGTAGTGGGAAGAAAATAATTTTATCTTAATAGTGACTGAAAAAGTTAGATTATATGTGGTGGGAAAATTTTAGGCTAGTTTTTTAATTTTGGGATAGTTGTATACAGGTGTTATTATTTTCTAAAGAATTTACTAATCAATAATTTAATTGTTTAATGATGGGAATGAGGTATTAAAACTTTTTTTCTGATATTTTTTATTTAGTGAATGAAAATCATATTGACTATGTGATAATTGGTCAATAAATTTTAATGATCGTTTATTAGTTTTCCGAGAAATAGCTCCATAGGATGTGTATTTAATGATTATACATAGCTATGATCATGTTGGAATGGTGTTTTATTGATGTTTTTTGTATTATGGTGTTTTTTTTATTTGGGAAACTCAATTATGTTCAAGAAAAATATTTTATTACCCAAAATATGAGCATACATGATGAGATAGTGGCGTTCTCAATAATGTATTGAGTGTTAACATTTTTTTGGGCCAACATATAATGTTTTTTTACTGTGGTTTTGGAACGCTCATTGTGGATGTGAACTTTGTAAGATTATTTTTTTATCTCTTCTCTTTTGTTTAAAGTTTATGACATAAACTTATTAGGTTATTATGATCATATTGGATAAATGAATAGTATCTTTTATAAGTAATAACTCTACAGATTTATAGTTTAATGATTATATGTTTTTTAATGATGTGAGTGGGAAAGGAAATTAATGTGTACCTTTTTATATGGTAGAATACATGATATTATTGGCATAATATATGATTATTGTAATCATGTTATTTGTTTCATATTTCATTCATTAGAGTATAGGGATGTTTTTTATGAATGTGTAGTATTAAATACATTTGTGGATAATATTTCCCCCCTGCTATTAGTGTGTTGTTATTTTCAAGAACAAAAAGTTTCCAAGGTGGGATGTTGTATTTTTTTAGATTCTCTAAGAATAATTTAGCCTATGGTCAAATTTGGGATCCTGTTTTGGTTTTATTAGATTTGTTTATGATATTAATTATTAAATAATACCTTGGTATTATTTAATTTATCAAATTGAATAATTTAGAGAAATTTATTTTTATTGGACCTTGGTTCCACTAAAATGGAAATTTCCCTGAGTTTGATTTAAGAAGGACTTATCTTGTGCTCATTATTTGGGAACTGTTTTAGTTTCATTTGATCTGTTGATACAAGTATTAATTAAATAGGGTCTCTAGGTTAGTCTAATTAATTTCATAGAAATTATGGAAAGGAAATATTAATTTTACCTTATAATACCATTAAGGGGTAAAAACAATAAATTTATCTCAAACTAATTTTCAAACATGTAATGTACAGTTCTCTATTGTTCTATGAAATGTTTCTTATGGATAACAGTTTAGGATCGATATGATATTTTTAGATATTTCAAAAAATTTAAAAACTACTTATTTTTATATTTATTACAAGGTGAGGTATAATTATAACCTCACAATAACTCCCCACTCTCTTGAAGAGAATTTGTTAAAGCTGGGAGATAAATTAGGTATAAGAAAAGAATGCTAGAATCATCAATGTAAGTATGGTTCTTTGATTCCAGCCCTTATTTTTCATTGTCTATATAAATTTTATTTGTTTATATTTTACATTATATATTCCTCTTTAATAAATGATTCGTTTTATTCAATGATAGGTGTGAAACTGGTGGAAGTGGTAGTGATGATGTATCATATTAAAGGAAAACAAAATTGAGCAACCAACATATCACGAGACATTATTACAAGGATGGAAGGTCAACCATTAGGTTATTTTTATTAAAAAAATTAAAAAATGGATCCATTATCAAGTAGGGTAAGGCACATATTTTTTCATAAGACAATAATAAAAATTTCATTTTATTAATAATAATTTTTTTGTTATTTTTATTAGTAATAGATATATTGAAATTTTGTTCAATGTTCATTTTGGTCAAATTTATAGTCCATTAACTCATTTTTAGTGTCCATCGTGATGATGGGATTATTAACATTTTTGATTAATTTTATATTTATTTTTATAATTTTAAATATTTTTAGAAGGAATTTGATGATAAATTATCATTAAAAAAATTTAGAGTGCCAATGTATCCTTTTCCTTGAGTTATTCACAACAAGTTTATCTATTGGATCATTTGAAGATCCCAAGATTATGAATTTTCTAAAATAATATTTTAAATATGGAAATGTGTGACCATAGTTTGATGAAAGTAATTCATAAACCATTTTTCATGGATCTTTTAGTGGAATGAAATATCTTATATAATATTATCATTACATTCTGCGATGGATGTTTTAAAATAATATAAAGTATTGACAATGTTCCTTACTGATAAAATCAATGATGAATATTTGATGGGATCATAGAGGTAAAGGCCATTTGTCAGTGTTAGGATTTTAAGAATTATTATTAAAAATATATAACATTGAAGAACTGTTTTTATGTGAAAATTGATGTTAGGGTACTTGTATTTGATTCATTTACCTCATAAGAATACTCACATACTCTAATTCACATATTGTGGTTTGAAATTTATGGTTGATCAATAGTGATGATATGAAGCTATATTATTTAATATATGTGTGTCTCGTGATAATTACATTATCTTTTGATAGTGATTATATGGTCTTTTTTACGTGCTGAAACACTAAGGAATCTCTCATGGTGCTATCATCATCCCTAGGGTTGTCACCCTAATAGGAATTGGTTAGACCAACGATTCCTCCCCCTCTAAGGATGAGGGATGAATTAAAAAAGCATAGATGTATTGTGTAAATCTATTAATGTTGTCCCATGGAAGGTATACACTCAAAAGGGTATGGTAGTTAATACAATTGGAGAGTTTTTAAATAACCCAATTATAACTGGGTACTAGGGGAGGGAGAGGAATATGAAATATTATTCAGTTTGGGAATCCTTTGGGCTTGGGTGGGAAATTTATAGTTATCCTGAGTTTATTCATATTTGATATTTCCTTCCCCTTCTCTCATTTTCCATTCAACTGTAATTATTGCATGGTATACAAAAATATTCATATGTATTGTACCAAGAGTTGAATGTTGTAACAATTTGGTCTAACGTTAAATTTGAAGTGTTGGAGTTGGTTCCCTAGAAGCAACTTGTTTAGTACTTGAATATGTGTTTATCTTATTAAATAATTTTTCTTATCACGTATTGATATTATTCTGCATGATAATTTTATTTCATAATTTCCTTTGAATATATTTCATGTTGAATGGACATATCAGTTCTCCTCTAGGATGATAACCTAGAGGTGGCACAAAGTTATTCTTGAACTATGTTCTATGGTCAGATGATATTATATAATGGTATATATAGAATATAGTCTATTAGTGGTAGGATTCTCATAATACATTGAGACACCTTCTAATGGTGTTTTCCCTTGCTAATCCCAAAGGTAGTAGGTTATGAGACCAATCCTATCTATAGGAAATCCAAATTTACATGTTCCATTGGATGTTCCTATTTGTTGATGTGTGTATTGATCCTTAGACATTAATATTATCATTAATGGATATCACCACTTGTGAACATTGATGTATTGATGAAAATATTGCTTATATATGTTCATGTTGAAGAAGGATATGTTGGGTGCAACACATATGATATATCGTTAATGGATTATGTGATAAAGGATTTATCCCTATTTTTACATGACAAATGTTAATATCTCAGACCCTTTAATGTAAATATAACCTCCTGAATAAATCCATGGCCATGGTGTTTGATGGGAAAGTTCATTAACATAAATTCATATAAATACCCAAAGATCATATAGGTTATTTTCACTGGAAAGAAACCTATTTGATTTGAGATATTATGATAAAGGGATTATATTACACTGTAAATGTTGGTAAGAGGTTAGACATTTTTGTGACATTAACTTAATTCTCAATGGATTCATTGCATATTGTTATATTATAACATTGGAATTTAGTAATTTGTTCCTAATTCCACTGAGAAATAGGGATAGAGGGTCACACACTAAGTGTATACACAATCTCATTTAAATTATAGTTTTGAATTTAACAAGTTAGAATAAAAAATATATATTCACGTTTGTTTGATCACCATAATTTAACCACAATTTATTTGAAATAATGAGTGAGTTAAATAAAAAATAAAAAATATTTTTTTCAATTTTGGTGAATATAATATTTATTTTATTTATCATAGAATAATTAAGTGATATTTATTTATTAAATATTCATTATTTGAGGATCAATACATATTATTGAGGGAAACACGACCGAGTTTAACAGTCCAATTAGAAATAATATAAATAATATTTGCTAATTCATAAATGTGTTTCACATGTCAATAAATTAATAATAATGTTATTATTAATGTGCATGGGTTCAAATAATAATATTAATGTTGGTAAAGGTTTAGTGTGCAATTTTCCAACCCTAAACCTTCCATAATAAATATCTAATTATAACACTTTACTAAATGATAATGGGTGTACACAGTGGATAGATATATACTCTCTCAATCCCTAGAGAAAGATCAAGAGATTTAGAGTTCTCTCATCCTTTCTATCTCAAGTAAATTAGATATTATCAAGTGGTATTCTTCTCTTGAGAATAATTATATTGTGGTCAACCATGAATAATATAATAGATCAGGATCAACTTTCCAAGCTCTCAGTGATTATATAACATCGTTCAGAGACTAGGGTGAATCTATAGATCACTATTAGAGGGGTTATACACCTGGATCCTATAAGGAAATGATGGTGTGACTAGATCTATTCCATCAATCATTAACGAAGAGAAAATTATGAGTTAAGGTAATTTTATTCCAGCTTTCAAATTAATTATCAATTTCATGTGAAGATCCTTCACCCAGAGTCCCATTATTTTAATATAGTTAAGAAATATATTTTTTTCATTGTATATGATCCTTTTATAATGAAAATAAATGATTACAGGTGATTCAAAATAAAAAATCTGAGTTGGTCATGCTAGAAAAGGATGCTTCTGTTGCACCTAAAACCATTAAATAGTATCAGAGTGATCAAAAGATTAATTTAAAATTATTTATTATTCATTGATTGATTTCATATGTTTCATTTTATTTTATTTTAAATGATTCCTTTTAATATTTAAAATTATCATCTCTTCTCATTCATCAGTTTTGATAAAATAACATGTAATTAGTTAATGATTAATACTGAAGAGGCATTTGATTCACACTATCTAGAGTTTCCAAAGGATATATTTGGAACAAACTAGATATAGATAGGCTAGCACATGGCATGTAGAGAAACACTCCATGTAAGTAATATACATGTCATGTAGTTCATGTCTTCTCAAGGCTAAGAACACAGGGTGTCTCAGTAATCTGTGTATCATATACATGACATGAGGATATGCATGTCATGAAACTCTATGGTCACACATCATGTATTCATAATAAACCATGTGTACCTCTAACCATCCATGGTAGGGAAAATAGCCAGACCCAAGACGTGTTCTACAAACATGGTACAATGACAAGTACACAACGTGTACTTTTGTGCATATCATGTATTCTATATCTAGTAGTGTCTTTCAATTTTTTGTGGTAAGAATAATTAAATATATAATTAAACCTATTTATTATGTGATCTATGTTCCATTCATTCAAAAGTACACACCATATCATAGGGTTAAAAACAATATATTAAATTAATTTTCATGTTAAAATTTTAATGAACACACAATGTTGCATCCATGTACACTTGTGTACTACATTAATTTTAAATGAAATAAATAAAGTTTAAAATTATAGATGATGCTGAATTAATTATGGTTGAATGGAATTATGATAAATTGAATTAATTGGAATAATTTTTAGTGAATTTTCCTAATTAAATAATGAATCAATGTAATTGATAACAATACTACAAAAGTAAACTCATTTTTTGATTCGAGGGTGATCATGATATTAAACTAGACATTGTGTATGATTGATTTAAATTAATTTTTTATGGTTAAATTATTATTTATGACATGTGGTTCATCTCATCCACCTTATTGCGTAAGGTAATGTCTGCTCATTGTTTCATTTTTATTAACCACATTTAATCTAATCCATTGGATCCCCAAACCTATGTATGATTAAAATCTTATATAAGGATGGAGTTCCCAATACATTGGAGGTTAACTAAGTCAAGGAGTCAAAGTGAAACCAATAAAGGTGGTGCATATGATCCGTGGTGTAATATTTTCTCACAAACTATGCTATGGTTTAATGAGTTTTTACCTAGGAACAAGGGTAAGTTTATTATATTATAGATAAAGTAACCACCATATAATCACTAAACCATGCCACTTATATTTTATTTCTATCAATTTCATGGTTAATTATTAATGTTGGTGAATTATATGTGGTCACTTAATAAATTAATTAACAAACATGAAAGATGGAATAAAATATAATTGGATTTTGCATACATGTTTTATCATACATGGTTAATAACTTAAGTAAAATCCCATTAATATTAATAAGTAATATAAGAGGATAAAATGGGATTTATGAATAAGGATAAAAATCCATCAATTAAAATATTGATTCAGTTTTTATTTCCACTACTTATGATATAAGTGACATCATAGTTCAAAGTTCATGACTAACTCATGTTGGGGGTGCTTTTGATTATCATGGAAGTTTTTCCTTTAAGTTTTGGGTTGACATAGAATAGTTTATAATAAGTGTTGACTTCCCAAGAAGGACCTTGTGTAACTAGGAGGAAAAGATTGAGAAAATATTAAAATTGGATTTCAGGATTGGGGAGTCCACTAAACAGATGAAGGAACTATGAGATATGTTACTTGGAATGTTATGCCTACCGAAACACCTTTAAATAGCTTGTCAGACCCAAGTTTGGGTTATGATAATGCAATATTGATCCTTTCCACTAGAATGTATAAGCTATAAGATATTTTTAAACTCACTATGATGGATATTAGGTTTTTGATGAATAGAGAGAGAATAATAGAATTTAATTAAATTTAAATTTGTTAATCTATTTTTATAATCTAAACAAATACTAATTTTCTTATCTTAGTTTTTAAAAAATAAAAAATCAAACAACTTTGACAATATCACTATGATCTATACTAGTGAAGGATAACCTTATCACAAGAATTAATTTCCATAAATTGTATTAGCACTTACGCATTATATTATTCCACAAATAGAAATTTTATGTGTTGGAAACCCCGCTTCATGAGTTACTTTCAAAAGAGTCTCATGAGGACAATGTATCTCTCTATCTGAAGCATGTGGATGATGCAATGGATGTGCAATGTTTTATGTTAAATACCATATATAATGATATTTTAATGAAATATGATGATATTGG
Organism: Viscum album; assembly: GCA_963277665.1. Lineage (NCBI taxonomy): Eukaryota > Viridiplantae > Streptophyta > Magnoliopsida > Santalales > Viscaceae > Viscum > Viscum album. Next base: position 71,580,386 of record OY728163.1, on the reverse strand, counting down.
TGTGTATAACAATTTTTATTACATTTGGGAGCACTATCAACAGAATTTGATATCAGAGAGATATGAGATCTTTAATGCACTATTCACATGAAAGCATAGAGAGTCAATGTCACCCGGGTATATTTAGTAAATACTATTGGATATATTGAGAACCTAGATGTATTGGTTTTTAATATCCCTATTGAGTTGGGCACAAATTTCATTATTTCCTCACTACCCAAAAACAACTCTTTTTTTATTGTGAATTATAATATAAGGAATAGTGAGAAGACACTATTGAGACATCTTAATCTTATCTACCAAGTTGATAAAGACACAGGATAGGAACATTCCACTTTTATTATGGTATATACTAATAAGTGTAACAAGTTAATGGGGTTAAATAATCTTTCCAATTATAAAGCTTCGAGGAATAATCCCTCTAATAATAAGAAGTTCCAGAGGAAAAGAAAAGAATATGATGTGGCTCAATTTTCATGTGGCATGTAGGTCCAATTGAATAGGAATTACACCCAACCAAGGAACAAAGGGGAAAGTTTAGGTACATTAATTATTGTGGGAAATATTTCTATATCTACGTGTTTTGTATTAGATACTATGTGTGGTGATCACATATGTATCAAAATATAGGAACCAAGTTTATTTTGGAAGGTTAAAAGAGGTGAGGATGGCTTATATAGACATTCGAGACTACCATATCATACTGACAATATGATTGATTTTGGTTTTAAAGAATTTTTATTATGTGAATAGTCGTACTAATAACATTACATCTGTTTCTTTCTTATATGTTGATGGTTTTATTATAAATGATTAAATTAAAGTTGCTAATTTTATAAAGATAGAATGTTATATGGCATGAAACAATTGAATAACGGTATTTATGTATTGAATTATGATAACCAAATTTTGTAAATTGATAATGAAACTAATACGTGTGACTCATATTAACCCTAGTTGTGGAATCACCATCTTGGTAAAATTAACACGACGAATTTGACAAAGCATAATCAAGATGGTTCTTTAGTCTCTTTTGGGGTAAAATAACTTGAAATATTTCATTCTTGGTTATAAACAACCATTTTGTGGTCATGTTGAAAATTCTATAGATCTTCTAGAATTGGTATACTCTAGTGTGTGTGGAACTTTTCATATAGATGATAAAGTTGGATACTCATACTTTATTACATTCACTGATGACTTGAGCAGGTATGGTTATATATACTTACTGTGATACATGTCTGAATCATTTGAGATTTTCAAAGATTTCAAGAATGATGTTGGGAATCATCTTGGTAAGAAGGTACATAAACATTGATCAAATCATGGTGGAGAATATCTTTACCAAAAATTTATCAAATATCCATGGGATTATGAGATTTTATATCAACTCACATCACCTTATACAACAAAATGGAATGGTGTTAGTGAGAGGATTAAGTGTACCTTATTGGACATAGTATGGTTGATGAGAAGTCAACTGATCCTTCCATTATCTTTTTGGGGATATTCATTATAGACAACATTATAATTACTACAATCATTAATAACCAATGTTTCAAATGGTATTCCCTTTGAGTTATAAAGTATAAAGAAACATTTTTATCACATGTTCATGCATTAGGTTGCAAAGAATTTTTTAAGGCCACTTAAGTAACAAACTAGCACCTTTAGGCATGAAATATATCTTTATAGTGTATCCCATGGAAACAAGTGGATACTATCTATTCAATAATTAATACAAGAGATTAATTATTACAGGACATCCCATATCTCTTGAGAGGGAGAATATCCTCAAGGAGGAATAGTGTGAGCAATATTGAATTCGATGATGTTGATGCTCAAGATATAAAAGAGTTAGTACAAGAACCAGTTCCATAGAACCCCAAGGAAGAAGGTGTTCCTAAAACAAAAGTGTTGTGTAGGAGTAAAAGAGTGGAAATAAAACCATAGATATATGGTTTTATAGTCTCTGATGTTGATGACTCTTTATTGCTTGACAATGATAATCCTCCCTCCTAGAAGAATGTAGTATATATCTCAGAGGCTACAAGATAGATGGAAATCATTAATTATTTGATGGATCCTATATATCCAAATAATTTTTGGGTTCTAATTGATCCTCTAGTTGTTGTAAGGACTATTGGGTTTGAATGGGTATTCAAGAGAAAACTAGACATGGAAGGTAAATTAAATACCTATAAATTATGGCCAGTGGCCAATGGGTTTAGAAAATGTTAAGTAATTTACTATGAAGAAACATTTTATATAGTTTCCATGTTTAATTTCATCATAATACTACTTTCCATGACAACATACCATGATTATGATATTTGGAAAATAAATTTCAAGACATATTTTTTTAATGGGAATCTTCAGGTGGATGTGTGTATCACACAAGCAGAAGGGTTTGTGACTTTAAAAAATCTTAAAACGTTTTGTTAGTTTCAGAGATCAATTTATGGATAAAAACAAGAATCTAGGTAATGGAAAATTCGACCAATGAATCTATAAAATAATTTGGTTTCATTATGAATGAATGTGAAACACGTGTTCCTAAGATGTTTAGTGGTAGTACAGTTGTGTTCATAATAGTATATGTTGATGATATATTACTAATTATAAATAATATACCATCCTTACAAGTAGTTAAGGAATGGATGAGAAAGTGAATCTCTAGGAAGTACTTTGGTTAAGAATCCAATATTCTTGTGATCAATATCATGTGTGATATATCCAAGAGGCTTCTCAAACTATGTCATGGTATTTATATTGACTAGATATTGAAGAGGCTCATAATGTAAAAATCGAAGGGAGGATTGTTTCGAGTGTCTCATGGTATACATATTTTCAATAAAAGCTTTCCTAAGACACAATACGAAATAGATATAATGGTAAAGATCCAATATTATTCTATGATAGGATCACCCATGTATGTAATGTTGTGTATGAGGGTTGATTTTTCCAATTCTATGAGAATGGTAGGAAGATTTCATGAAGATCCAATTGAATAGCATTAGATTTCTGGCTTCCAATGCAAACAAGGAAGTACTTTGGTTTCAAAAAAATAAAATAGATTGATGCGGTACCAAGCAGTAAAGACCCTATCACATTTTACTATTATAACACTATAGCAGTTGCTCTATTAAAAGATCTTAGGTTACAACAAATTAGAAAGAACATACGTTAGATGTTTTGTCTCTAAAATATTTTTTCTCATCAAGGAAAAGTTGTGATGAGTAGATTATCCATGAAGTAAAAAATATAGGGCCCCTTAGTTAAGTATTTATCACATATGGATCATGATTATCATGTGGGATCTAGTGGAAGGAGATCTATTGTCATTTTCATCTAATGCAAGTGGGAGTCTGTTGGAGTTGGTTCCCCAAAACCAAATTCTTTAGTACATGATTACATTTTTTCTTATTAAATAAGTTTTATAATCACATCTTGATTATTATTCTACGTGATATTTTCGTGTTATAATTTCCTTATAATATATATCATGTTGAAAGTTCATAGTAGATCCCTACTATGATGAGAACCTAGAGGTTCCATGAAATTATTCTTGAAATTTTTTCTATGGTCAGATGATATTGTATGATGGGACAGAGATGATATATGATATCAAGGGTTGTAGTCATAAGATATTGATACACCTTCCCATTTTGTTCAACCTTGGTAATCTCTAATATAAGAGGTTATGAGAATAAGAATTTCAATTGGCAATCCACATTTCCATTTTTCATTGGAAGTTCCTATCTACAGACATGGTTATTGATATTTATACATTAATATTATTATTACTGGATATAGTGACTCATGTACTTTGATGTATTGATAAAAATTATGATGAAATATATACACAATGAGGTAGGGTGTGTTGGGTGTGCCAAAAATGGTATAAAATTAATGTATAATGTAATAAAGGATTTATACCTTTTGTATCTTTATGAAAGTTAATATATCAATCCCTTTGATTGGAATGGAACCACCTAAATAAATCTATGTCCATGGTGTTCTATGGATGGGTTCATTTCCAAAAAAAAAGTCCAAGAAAGAGTCATCTAGCATATTGGTTTATGGAACCAATATAAAACCATATTAGTTTTAGATATTGTGATAAAAGGATTATATTACATGGTAAACGTTCATATTATTGGTTCTGGGCATAGTGGAAACATGTGATGGTGAGAGATATATTAAAATTTATTTTAATAACCATTTCTTGAAACATAGAGTGAGGATATTATACATTAAATTTATATTTAATTTATTTAATATATAAAGAAATAAATACATATGATTAGGAACTTTCTTTCTTGATGATTGTTAATCTTTCGAAAAGGCCCTCCCGGCATGTCGTTGTAGCATTTGTGAGGATCCAATGGTGGAATGTAACAACTAGGCCCCGTTGACTGCGCAGAAAACCCACCTTAACATGATCATCGGGTCTTGGCTTTCCAGGTACCACCATTTTCCCTACACACATGTGATCCCCACCCTCGGGCCCACCCTTGTGCTCGAACAGTTCATCTGACTAATGATAGTCCCCACATGCCAACACATGTCTGTTCCAATGTTCTTTGTCCACACTCACACACTACATGAGAATATTCCCAGAAGGTCACCCATCATGATCACTACATGAGTCCAAGCACACTTAACTATGGAGTTCTAATCAGATAGGCTCCTAAAAAAAGGGTGTTCCTTATTAACATGGTTCATATCATTTAGTCATTTAAACTTTTATCATTATGGGGTGCTATAATCACCCCCTTTAGAGAACAATGTCCTCGTTCTGGATCCAACATCTCAACCCAGGTATTTCACCACACTTACAGGTAGGTTCCTAATCTGATACAAAATGTAACAACTAGGCCCTACTAGTAGTGCAGATACCCTGCCTTAACATGGTTGTCAGGTCATGGGCCGCCATGTAACGACCTAATCATTTATGAATAAAATTCCCTTTGTTTAATGTCTTATGGATATAGAAAACACATTCACTATTTTTTTATTATTATTGGGTTTAAATTACCATTATGTTTCATTACTGTTTATTATATAGTTATGGAACACTAATCAAACAACTGATATAAATATAAGGTTTAAAAATATCTTTTCAACGTAGAAAAAGGAGAGGATAGCCTCATCCAGTAGACTCAAGCCGTACGAAGCTCATTTCTCATAGCTCATAAAGGTTGCAGCATCACTGGGATTTTCTCTTGAACAAGACCAAGACAAGCTTCAACAAGTTAAGCGTGAACGGAATCGCTTATTGGAGAAGTTCAAGTTAATTGAGATTACCACTCAGCAGATGTTATCCGAGCTGGCCCAAGAGTCTGTCACCAGTGCACACCTTACCCTTAGGTCTTATGCGAGTATTATAATGGGTTGTGTGACAAGGTATTAGTTAATTATTGTGTAATCCTTTTTTATAAATAAAATTCATATTCCATCAATTCCTTGATGAGAATATTATTTCTTAAAAAAGTGATGAATTTGATTAATTGATTCATTGGAAAAAATGGTACATTTTAGAAATATATTCATTATTATATAAAACAATGATTTTATTAATAATTTTACAAGAAAATTGTTATAAATGATGATTATATCAGTTCCATATCTATAAATGATTAGGTTATCAATTTTGTAAGAGTTATATTTTTATACGATAAAACCTAAAGTGTATTTTTAAAGAATATATTTTAAGGAATTAATTAATTTTTAAAATAGTTATTATTTTAATAAATTATTAATATAAAATTAGTTTTATGAATAATAAATGAGTATATAATTTTTATGAAATGAAATTTAATTTTTATTATGCTCTGAAAACTATAATTGTCAAAACCTGTGAATTTAAAATAAATATCAGTTTTCTTTTATGTTACAATGTTTTATGTTGTATCCACATTTCCATGTTATGATAATCATGCTATATCATGCCTTTATGTTCATGTTTATCCTATTGTCCATTGATACATCTATGGACTAACATGTATTTTATTCTTCATGTTATAACTCATTTACTCCCTTACTAGGATTTATAGCTCACTCTATTCTTATGTATGTCATCATGTTACCCCATGAAATGCTAAGAACAAAGGAATTTTGTGTTCATGTAAAAGAATTTTCAATAAAGATGTTGTATTTTAGGTCTTAAGTTGTAATGTAATGTTCCTAATCCCCAAATAAACTAGACCTCTCGATCTTATAGGTTGTATTAAGTTCATTTTTGTGTAATAAATCATGTTTAATTTTGTAATAAAGATTAGGTTTGTTGTAGTCGGTATCAAAGGATAATTTTAGTTATTTTTGTGATTAGGATTAGAAAACCCTAATGAAAGCCTTTGGGATAAGACTAGGTATTATAAAACCATCCCTATGATTTGGTGAGTATATATTAAGTGGTTTATCAAGAATATACATCCTTTTATTGAATATGTACAAGTATTGGCGGATCTAGAAAAGATGTATTTAGGGTTAAAACACAAAAACACGGCTTTGAACTAAACCCGAACGGGGACTGGTGCACGAAAACAGGCCTTGATGCACTCAGGGTTCAACACTCTAAGGGGATATTCTTTGGTAACTTCCTATTCTTAGTACGAACCATTATTAAAGAAATAAAAAAAATCCACTAAGAATACATGTTAGAAAGTAGATCATGGATAACTTAGATCAAATATTTTAAATTCATAAGTTAAGGAAATAAATTTAATTTATAAGTTATCCTTTTTTGGCATTGGATTCTCCTTTATGTTTTTAATAGTTTAAAATAGATACCCCTAATTTTCCATTTATTCTAGACAATGGTCAATAATACTTGGATTCAGGCTAAAAACTGATGGAAGATCAATGTGATGATTGTTCTAATGAGATGCCCAACCCGATGGAAGCGAGAATCACAACATTTATCATGATAATCTCTTAGTTAACTAATATTTTTAATCGAAACATGGGTCAAAAGGTATGCCCCCCCCCCCTAATAAAGAATAATTCACAGTTGAGAGCTTCATGAGACAAAGGACTCCTTATTTCAATGGATCATCTAATCCCTCAATCACTGAACAATGGATAATCTCTATTGATAAGATCTTCTACATCCTTCAATGTTTTGAACAAGAGAAGTTTTTTTATTTATGCATATCGTATAGAGGGTGAATCTGGTCAATTGTGGACATTGATAAAAAATACGAAGCCTGAGGAAGAGATCGAGGCATTAGAAGAAAAGGATTTCCAGAAAATGTTTTTCGATAAATATTTTTGTCACACCCTCTGAATTCATATGGAATGGAACATCCATTCCCTCAAAATCAAAAGATGAAAAATCCATCAGAGCGTACTAGGAAAAATTCACAAGGCTTGCACGATACGCTTCCAACATTTTCATTACCCCCAAATACAATGTTGACTGCTTCTTTGGTGGGTTAAAACCTATCCTATAGAAATACCTAGCGATCTGTGACTTTGATAGCTATGAGGAAATTTTTCTATGTTCCTTCAAAGTTGAAAGGGGGATCGGAAAATATTAGGGGCATCATATGGATAATAAGAATAAAGTGGAATTTAATTTGGGTGGTCTTATGGATAAACCTAATGGCGCTAAGAAATTACAGTACCCCACTTACCAAAGGTGTGGAAAGAAGCACTCTAGAAATTACCTGAAGGGGATGAGTAAATGATTTATGTGTGGAAGAGAAGGGAAACTGGATAATGATTACAGATAAGAAAAACCCACTACGGTGATAAAGAAGTGGAATTCTCTATTTAACCCTCAACAAATTTTTCATTTCTATTACTGAAAAAAACCAGGTAACTTTTCAAACCAGTGTCCTATCCCAAGGGTTTTTTATGGCAACCAACAACCTCAAAGGAATTAAGGGTGAGCTTTATCCCATAACTACTATCTTAGCAATTCCCAACAATGAAGTAGCAACAGTTACACTAGTTATTCATTCAAAAATAGAAAATGTACTTCTTGATTCTTGTTCTATTCATTATTTTATATCCTGAATGTTTAGTAGAACAAATGAAACACCACCACAAATCATGGAAGTTGAGATGTTGGTGACAATGGAAAATGGGGTAATTAGTGCATCCCATGAATATAACTCATCCACTTGTCACAATTTGTGGATTGAACATCCTCACAAACCTCGACATACTCTCTATGGTGGAATTTGATGAAATTATAGGAATGGATTGGCTTTCTCCATATATAACAAACATAAATATTTGTGAGATGAAAATAACTCTCCATGTGGTGAATCGACCTCTGATTTTATACAAGTGAATGTAGGATGATGAATCTTCTTTTGCACCATCATCTAAAGCATGGATATTACACCACTATTTGCTTGAGTATCTTTCTCAGATGATTGAGCCTATGGAAGGAACCATCCTCGAAGACATGCCTATTGTGAGGGAATTCACTGATGTGTTTCATGATTAGTTTCTTGATCTTCCTCCTATAAGAGATGTTGAATTATCAATTGATCTTATACCTAGGGAATTTACAATATCCAAGAATCTGTATAGAATGGTTGTTGTGGAGCTTGAAGAGCTAAGGAAACAACTACAAGAGAATCTGGGTAAAGGGTTTATATACCCAAGTGCTTCACTATGGGGTGCACTAGTCCTATTCTTCAAGAAGGATAGGACAATGTGCATTTTCATTGATTATTGTGAGCTCAAGAAAATAACAATAAACTAGAGGTATCCTATGCAATGAATTAATGACTAGTTCAATTAGATATATTGACCAAAATACTTCTCCATGGTGGATATCTGGTTGGTATATTACCATATAAGGGTGAATATGGAGGATATCCTCAAGACTACTTTACTTAAAAGGTATGGTCGCTATGAATTCATAGTAATTCCTTTCAAACTCACTAATTCCCTATCAATATTCATGGACATGGTGAAAAGATTATTTAGGGAATACCTCAAAAAAATAGGTAGTATTTATAGACAATATTCTAATATACTTATACCAAGAAGGATCATGAGGAGAATCTAAGCACTGTACTAGAGACCCTTCAAAAGGAGAAGATCTATGAAATGTACAACAAGTGTGAGTTCTGGATGAAGGAAGTCTCATTCATGGGGAATATCATCACAAGTGATGGGATATATATGGATCCCTCCAAGACAAATGAAATTGAAGGATTGTCGAGGCCAACATATGTGATAGATATCTTTAGATTCCTTGGGTTAGCAGGATATTATCACCGATTTGTGAGAAATTTCTCACGATTTTCAAACCCTCGTACCAAGTTAACTCAGAAGGGAGTCAAGTTTTCTTAGAATGATGAATGTGAAGAGAGCTTCAAGTAGTTAAAAATTAGGCTTATCACTACACATGTGCTCACACTACCCCCAAGTGGAGAACATTTCGTGGTATTTAGTGATACTTAAAAGAAGGGAATGGGATATTTGTTGATGAAAAATGAAAAATTAATTTCCTATTATTTAAGGAAATTGAAAGTTCATGATCAGAACTATCCAACACATGAAATGGAGTTGGCTATAGTGATCTTCGCTTTGAAAATTGGCGAAATTTCCTCTTTGGAGAAAAGTGTGAAATATATATCGATCACAAAAGCCTCAATAATATATTCACATAGAAAGAGTTGAATATACACTAACAATGATGATTAGAGCTGATCAATGACTATGATTGATCAATTAACTACCATCTGGGGGACATGAATAATGTAGAAGACGCTCTAAGTAGAACGGATTTTGCAACTCTTCCATTGATTAGATTTTAAAAGGATCCATTCTTCTTAGATTTGATATAGTTGGGCATGGGATTCATAAAGAATGGAACATCATCAATTTTTTAATAAATGATTTTTCAATCGTATATTTTGGAAGGGTTAAAGGATTCTCAAAAAGATGATATGGGAATTCATAAGAAAGTGGAAACTAACAGAGAAGGTAAGTACTCATAGTTCAATGTTAATGAAGAAGGAATTGTGAGATTTGGGTCAATACTATGTGTTCCATCAAATCTAGAGTTAAAGAATGAACTTTTAGATGATGCACATAGTTTGAATATCTCTATTCCCCCAGGAAACAAAAAGTTGTATCAATATCATTGAGAGAATTATTGGTGGGGCACACTGAAGAAGTAGGTCACTGAGTATACATCAATGTGCCTGGTATGTCAGCAAGTGGAGGCTGAGAGGCATAAGTCTAAGGGGATAATTTAACCAGTACATATACCCACATGGAAAAGGGAACACATCACCATGGATATTGTCACCGGACATCTGAAGAATTCTAAAGGAAACATTGATATATGGTTTTTTGTGGATATTCTTAAAAATATTGAAAACATCATTGAAATTTGGGAGGATTACTCATTGGATCAACTGGCATGAATATAAATTAGAGAAGTGGTAAGGCCACATGGTGTACCACTATCAATTGTATCCAATCGAGATCCATGATTCACTTCGTTGTTCTGAAAGGTTATCTAATATTCTTTGAATATTGAGCTAAACATTAGTACAAATTATCATCCTCAAACTGATGTCCAATATATGTGGACTATACAAACACTTTAAGACATGTTGAGATCATTCTCAATGAACTTCAAAGGAGGATGGAATCAATATCTCCCTATGGTTTATTTCTCTTAAAACAATAGTTTATAATCAAGCATCCAAATGGCTTCTTATTATTCCCTTTATGGGAAGAGGTTTAGAACACAAACATGTTGGGATGTAGTTAGGGAGAAAAAACTTTTAGGTCTAGAAATGGTAGAAGAAATGGTGGAGAAGGTTAAGACCATCCACTAGCACATTAAAGCTGCTTTGAGTCGAAAAAAAGTGCTTTGATGACAATCATCAGAAATACCTAGAGTTTGATGTTGGAGACATGGTGTTCCTCCATATATCACCAAGGAAGAAAGTTATGAGATTTGGAAAGAAGGGAAAGCTTAGTCCAAGGTACATCAACCCTTTTAATATCCTTGATTTCATTCGAGGAGTAGCCTATCAACTAGAACTCCCAACGAACCTATCTCAAGTACATGATGTATTCCATGAATCACTCTTGAAGAATTACATACCTAGCCCATCACATGTACTCAATCCAGAGGTGGAACTATCGGAGAATAACCTCCCTTATAAAGAGAATCTGGTGAATATATTAGATCATAGAGAAAAAGTTATATGAAATAAGACAATCCCCCCATCAAGGTGTTGTAAAAAAACCACAAGTTTGAAGAAGCAATGTGGGAACAGGAAGAAATGATGAGGTAGAGTTACCCTCATATGTTTTACTGTGGGTAAAGGAAATTTCAAGGTCAAAATTTCTTAAGTGGGAATTTGTAATGACCAGATCGTTTATGAATAAAATTCCCTTCAATTTAATGTCTTATGGATATATAAAACACATGCACATTGGGTTTAAATGACTATTAAGTATCATTACCATTGATAATATAGTCACTTAATAGTGATTACACAACTGATATACATATAAGGTTAACCAAAATACTTTTGATGGAGAAAAATTAGAGGATGGCCTCATCGAGTAGACTCAGGTCATTCAAAAATCATTTTTCTGAGCTTGGAAAGAATGTAGAGTCAGTGGGATTCGCTCTTGACCAATCCCAAGCGGATCATCAACAAGTTTTGCTTGAACAGAATCACATATGGTGGAAGTTCAAGTTAATAGAGATTACCATCTGGGCAATGTTATCCGAGCCGCCCCAAGTCTCTTTCACTATCACACACCTTACACATAGGTCCTATGTGGGTGTTATAAGGGGTTATGTAACAAGGTGTTAGTTACTTATTGTGTAATTCCTTTTTATAAAAAAATTACAATTCTGTAAATTCCTTTATGAGAATAGTCTTTCTTACAAAATGATGAATTTGATAAATTGATTATTCAGGTCAAAATGTTACTTTTGAGAAATATACACATTATTATATTAAACTAAGGTTTTATTAATAATATAATAAAAATGATTATTAAAATGATTATTATATTAGTTCTTTATCTATAAATGATTAGCTAATCAGTTTGATAAGAGTTATTGTTTTTATAAGATAAAACAAAAAGTGTATTTTTATAGAATTTATTTGAAGGAATTAATTAAATTTTTAAATAATTATTAATTTAATAAAATATTATTATTAAATTTATTTTATGAATAATAAATTAGTATATATTTTTTAAGACGTCAATTGTAATTTTTATTAAGGTTTGAAAACTTCTTTTGTCAAAACCCATGAATTTTCAACAAATATCGGTTTTCATTTTAAAAGTGAAAATTTACCTATTTAGAAAATTATTTAGATAAAAATAATTTTATTTTTGGAATCATGATTTTGTTATTATCCAATGGTTATTTTTTCATACTTTAATGATACAATAAAAGTTTTGGGTAAAAATTAAATACTGTATAAATAAAATATGTGTTTTATGACATCATAATGACCACAAAATGATGTAATAAATACTAAAATCGGTATTCTCGGCCCAATATATGTTTTATAATTAAAATAATGTGATTTTATATTTTTTTACTTATTTTATAAATCCTTATTGAATCCATCAAAATGTATAATATATTTTATGATTTTAAATTTATTTCTTTAATAATGTGGCTCACCTCACATAAGAAAGGCTAATATTTTAATATTTCTTACCATTGGACATATAAAATAATGTTTCCACTCATCATTGGAAAAACCCATGGGAATTTTTGTTATTTTTAATATTTAATTATATATATTCTAAAACCTATGTTTGTGAAATATTAAATAATTCCCCTCTCATTTACTATATAAGCTCACTCAATCTCCCACCTATCTTCACTAAAAATAAATGGATCACATACCTAACCTTTCTTCCCATTTATATAATTCTCTTAGGGCACCCTAAGCTGTCAATAAACCCCTCTTCTATCTTTTGAAGTCACACACTCAAGTATGGGTTTCCTTCCTTTTTCATTTTTATCCATGTTTCCTTATATTGTTACACCATTTTATTTTCAATTAAAAATGATGAGGTATGTTTTTTTACCTTCAAAATACTAACATTATTATTCTTGTATGATGGGATTCATCTTTCTCTCTCATTAATCCCTCCCATGTACACCTGTTACCTTGCCGAAATTTCGTAAGAGTTATTCCACTTCTCCTCATTCTTCATGTCTCTTTACTATGTTACGCCTTCCATTTTCAAATTCATTGGGTTGGTATATGTATTTATATGACCATTTTACTTCACATTTCATTTATATATGATGATATATACCTTTCTCTCTCATCAACCATTTTAATGAATTTTTGTGTCACATTGTTAGGCTACCGTAATTGCACCATGATTTTCCATGCCAAAAGCACCGTGTAGTGAAGACCATAACCATTTATCTATCAAGGGTATTCACCTTTATACACATATAATTATTAATTATATACTTTCATGTATGTATTCAACATTACTTTATCATGGAATAAATTATGATGTTGAGTGAATACTTGTTATATGATCTATGGGGCATACTTAAGAAATGGATTGAAATGTTTATGAAGGGTGTGCCCTGATATCACTCTAATGCATTGGGTAATGTTTAGTAGCATGATACATAATGTTGATAAATGGGTTTACCTGATTCATTTTAGGAAATTTTCTTACGATGTTGGGATATGGGTTTACTTGATTCCTTTTTTTATGATGTAGTGTTTTAAGTTGTTTCCACAGTTCCATGTTATGATAATCATGATATATAATGCCTTTATGTTCATGTTTCTATTATGATCTATTGATATCTATACTACCAAACATTTATCATATTCTTTATGTTATTCCTTTCCTAATCCCTTACTATGATTTATAGCTCGCCCTTTTCTTATGTATTTCCTCATGTTATCCTAACCAATGCAAAGTGCAAAGGAATGTTGTAGTTAGGTAAAAACAGTTTTCAATAAAGATGTTGTATTTTATGTCTTAAGTTGTCATGTAATGTTTCAAATCCCCAAATACCCTAGACCTCTCAATCTTCTCGGTTGTATTAAGTTAATGTTTATGAAATAAATTATGTTTAAGTGTGTGATAAAGACCAGAGTTGTTATAAACCAGCTACCACTAGTTTCCCCATAGACACGTGGTCCCCACTCTAAGGACCACCCACATGCCCAAAGAGGTCATCTGACAAATGATAATCCCCATAGGCCAACACATGTTCTTTCTGGTGTGCTTTTCCATCACCCACACACACCTTTAAAAACATCCCAGAAGGCCAAAACATGTCCTTTCAAGTGTGATTTTCTCTCACTCACACACACCTTGAGAAAATTCCTAGAAGGTCACCCATCATCATCTGACTAACGATAGTCCCCACAGACCAACACATGTCCTTTCTAGTGTGCTTTTCCCTCACTCAGACACACCTTGAGAAACTTCCCAGAAGGTCACCCTTCATGATCACTATAGAGGACCGAAACTTGACGTACATGGACATTAAATTACTTTTGTAGAATACGTAGTACATAAAAAAACACACACACAAGGACCGTAATAGTTTAGTTTCTTTGGAAACTGAGAACGTAATCTTCTAATCATGGTGAAAGATCTTCAACATCTCCCATAAAGATCTTCCCTTTTTTTCTTACCTAAAACTTTTCTTTATATCCTAGGGAAAAGAAAACATAAAAGGGTGAGCTCATATGCTCAGTAAGGGTAAACAAAAGAAATATCAATCACATCATATTCATAAGAACATAACATTTTGTAAATCTTAACCTGCAAAAGAGATCATAATATCATAACATGGGATAAATCATAGTAGTAAAATGTAATCCAAATAATCATAACTTAAAACATGAAACATTGTGTCGTACACAAAAAATCATAGAGAATCATTTCTTATTAGTCAAGACTCATTTCCAAGACTATCTTAGTGGACAAAGTCCATTTCTGAACCGAGTTCATTCCTTGTTTCAGTCCTGTTTCACTAAATCGGTTTAACCTGCCGTTCCAGCCATGTCTATCTCATGAGATATAAAATATTTAACCAATACATTGGAGGGAGATATAGGTCCCACCCATCTTATAATGATACCATTCTTATTTGTTCCACAAAATCATAAATCATACATCATTGCATAACACATGTAATAAAAATGGGATTCATAAACAACATGACATCATAAAACAATTCATATAAGATAAAGTATTTCATAAAAATAATTCCATCAAAAAATAATCAAATCAATGTAATAATAGGGATAGAAACAGAACCCTATATTATCTTAGTTGGAAAATAATTTTGATAAAACACTAGAACTCCATTCTTGAGGATAATATCCTTTCTACTTCAAAAACATTTTCCTTTCTTAACATGTCATACAATTTTAAACTAAAATAAGTTGATTAAAAATAAACTTGAAAACTTGTAATGTAAGCTTCTTGTAAATAATTTTTTAAAAATCCATTCATGCCGTATAAGTTAAAAAAGCATTATTCCCGTACTTTTGTCGGAAAATTCAAAAAGTACCTCGTATGAAAAATGACAAAAGATTCCTTTTATATCATTTACTAAAAACTCACCGAAGGGTAAAATTGGATTTAAACAATTTTAGGTGGATGGAAACAATATTAAATATTGAGTAATCATGAATGTGGGTGATAAAATACACCCTAGTAAATACCAAAGTATAAATAATCTCGGATAAAATGAGATTGTGATATTTTCCTTTACCTTAGGTCTGATTTACTTCGTAAGTGTCTGAACCTCCTGTATAATGATTTAAATAATGTTATTGACTTATTCTAGAATCATAATTATTGTTATGATATCATATATGGTCATATTCTTAGCTTCTTATTAGTAATATTTCATTAATTTTTGTTATTCGGGTGTTTATTACTTTTTGTTCTTATGCATGTTTTGTCAAATAAATTATTATTCTTCTCTTTAGGTTATAGATACCTCATTTTCAAAATGGTATTAGTGTAATATATTTCATATTAATTAATTCAATTCATTTAAATAATCATTATGCAGTGAAGATCATGTAGAACGAATCGCATCACATCGTGGAGACGGTATTCCGTACGTACGCACGAGCGAAGATATTGTTCCCATGATCATGGAATCATATTGGAGTGTATGTATACTATTTTAGAATCAATATCACTTTACAATAATCATATTTAGTTATTATTTACACCATTATACCCATCCAAGTAAGGTGGTGGGGGAAAATAGATTACACCACGGCGTGGAGACGGTATTCCGTACGTACGCACGCGCGGTGATCTCGTTTTCCGTAGGATGGATAGATGGTGAAATAGGGTTGATTCATACTTATAATAACATATCAGTATATTAGTGATACTAATTTTATTACTTCATAATGAAACAACCTAAGAAGAAGAAGTGGAATAAGAAATAAAGTTGAAAGAATCGGTTACGGACATTACCTCTTCTTTAAAGCGCCTCTTTGAGTCCTCTTCTTAGGCTACTAAAATTGGTCTTTGAAGAAGACCAGGACCTCTAATAAGTTTCTAGGGAAGTGGATAAGAGAATTTTTCAGGTGTTGGCAGATCTTTAAGGCTCAAAGTGTTGTGAGGAAGAGGGGGAGGAGGTTCCCTTTTATAAGGGAGGAGAGGGGCACCTTTGGAATCACGAAAAATATTATTTTATTATAATGTCAAATTCAGTTTTTAATAGCTCCAAATTGATATATTTCTAAGTTAAGGTCGGGATGGGTAGAACGCCTCTCATCCCATAAAATTTAGATCAATTTTAACCTTATCATTTAGATTTAACTTTAAGTTAGATAATTTAACTTTTACTGTGTCTTCTTTTTTTCTTACACTATAAGGTTAGTAAACTTACTATATCAAGCCAAAAGAACCCCAAGTTGTTTATTATTAAAATATCTAACCTTATCTAAGTAATTTGGCCAAACCTGAGATTTTTAGGAATAAAATAACAATTAATAATATAGTATTTGTTTTAAAAACTATTTTATGCCAATTTTGACACTATTTGGTGATTGATTTTTGTGAAAATCATAATAGAATGATTAGTTCGAATATATTTAATTAAATCAATAATAACATGTCATATTAACATATAAAATTATTTGAATTCATAGAAAGTCTCAAATTACATTTATTTGGGTATTTATAACATCAATTATGTCAATATTTCATTAATAAGATAATTACTCCATCATCATTGTATCATAAATAAATTAAATTATTTTAAGTCTAAAAATTACAAATAAAATACCATTATGTAGAAAGATTTTTATCTTTCTAAGGAATATTTATAGTCGAATTTATCTTATGTATAACCCTATATTAAAAATTCTTTAGTTACTTAACATTGATTTTAACTATTTTAACCCTTCTTTAAATAAATTGATAATAAATGTCCTAATCTAATACAAGTGGGCCTAAATGGTCATATTGTATTCCTAAGATTCTTTTTGGTCGAATTATACTTATCCAATAGAATTATGACATGTTTTAGGGTAATAATAATATCATTTTTACCCTTAATTACCCTATTTACTTTTAACCGTGGTAAAAAAAAGCAGAAATTTACTATTCACCAAAAATTATTTTCATCTCATTGAACCACATTTTACTTACTAACATCAAATGTGTCTCTCGGATTTTTAAAATTCCACTCACCACAGCGGTAAAATTAAATTTTATGAAAAAATTCAGTTTTTTAACTACCACTTAGTGGTTTCACTATTCATCAAAAAATGATAGTTTCCAGAAAAATACCAAAAATTCGGCCTAAGCTATATTTGATATTATGAATTCAAAAATTATGTTTATTTTACCATATTTAAAACATATTAGTTTCATTAACTAATTTAAGAATTAATTCTCGTCGTCAAAACAAATAGCATGTTTTTAAAAGATAATAACTATCAAAAGATTGACACTTGTTTATGTCTAGTTTAAATGTAAAATTACATCCAATGAACAACATTGTATTAAATTGTAAAAATATATTCTAAATATACTTTAAAACCACTCAAATTAATATTTTATCACTATTAATTATTTCGATTAAAAAATTTGTTTTTAATTAAAATATAATAATTTTCACTATTCATCAGAATATGAAAGTTATCTGAAAAGTACCAAAATTTCACCCTAAGATAAATTCGATATTACGAATCCAAAAATGAAGTCCATTTTGAAAAAAATATTTACAAAATTTCAAAAAGTGGTTATTACTATTCATAACGGCTAGTTTTAATAATATTTTAATAGCATATCGTTGTTTAGTGAAACTCGGTATTGTGTACTACACACGCTATCGAGGATGGTTGCAATTGCGTGTAATGCAAGGAAATTCAAGTATGTGTGTTGTGCAAGCTCCTTTTGGTTTAGCATACAACACAAGACATTAATGAAATTAAAAAAAATATTTTTCAAAAAATCTCGGGGTGTTACATTCTACCCCCCTTAAAATGAATTTTTCCCTCAAAATTCATCAGGGTTATAAATGGTTTACTATTCGAAAGTTTCTTTAATAGAAACCCACATCCTAAAAAGGAATACCAAAATCAATCTTTAAAAACAAAAGTATGAAACGTAACGGTTACCCAAATAAACTAATCACTGGGTTTCCACCTAGGTGAAAATATGAATATGGAAGAGAAATCTAACCATCATGTTCTGATGGATAGTGGTAGAGAACATGTCTATGGAAAATCCAGCAATCACAAAGCCATAAATTTGTGACGATCTAAGGTACCATCTGATTCATCAGATATAAGAGCACTAGGACAAAATTTTTGGTTTTCAAGATCATTTCCCTAAAGTTGATTAAATTGGAATTAGAAGAAATAATTTGGTGATTTTGGTATAGTCTCACCGTTGGTCGTTCGTTAGACAATTTCCACTTCATCTCTTAAAGAAATGAAGTTGAATTTTTCATTCTTGATGTGTTATCAGATCATGTGATAGAATGATGGGTCATTCCATCTGTCTCAAACAAAATGTTAGAAAAGTTATCAAAAAATACATAAGTCCATCTATAGTGAGATTAATCATATATGGTTCCTAAAATGGACTTATACTTCATATATCATACTGCTTAATATAATAAAACTAGTTTCTACTAAACAGGGACTTCCTGTAGGCCAGTGGTAGGCAATAAATGCCAGTCGCACTTCGGTTGTGGGTTCGATTCCCACAGCCTTGTCCGACGTGATGGGCTGTCGCCCATCCTGCAAGTTGTGCTTTTTCTAAAACTACATTACTATAACATCCCATAAATAATATCGAAAAAACTTCTATCCTTAAACAATACTAACTTATGTCCAACATAATCCATTCCAATCTTTAGGCTTATCCAAAATAATGTTTTCTAATCTCATATTATAGTGAAAATGATTACCAAAGAGTTCATACAACTAGCATGTTAATACCATTGTTGATCCCCATATATCATTAGATATGTCTTGTTTGTCACATTCCAAACATTAAAAGGTCTTAATCATGTATTCTCTTGAAAAAATGAATACCCATTGAACCTTATTGAAAACATGAATGTTGTTAAAATTTAACTCTTTCCACATACCAAAATCCTCAAAATTCTATATACTCAAACCATGATATCACTTAGTCCTTATATCAATCATGAGCTCATGAATACTGTCAAATATTTCATTTTTTCCTTATCCCTTCATTATGAACATATCATCTTTTTTCAAAAATATCTCAATCACTTTCCATGGTTATTGGTACCATAAAATTATTGAAAACCACAATAGACCAATACATAAATATTCCAATATTCCACGATACTATATACAACATTATTTTGGAATCACATTACATAAAAACTTAATCATTCCACTACATCGTTGTCATATTCAACATCGCCAATGGTGATCGCATGTGAATTCCCTTTTTCCTTTGCCTTAAGTGTTTGCTCATGTCGATCATCACTAACCCTTGGATTATAGAATTTATTAGCATAATGCCCCATTTCCTTGTACTTGAAGCATTGAAGTTTAGTAGGTTCATTCTGTGTATCCCTTCCTTTGTTTGCATCATTAGACATCTTCTTCCCATCATTGTGGCATTCAAGTGCCTGATGACCTTCCTTTCCACATTTGAAACAGTTACATGTCCCTTTAAGACAATCTCCACCATGCTTCTTTCCACACTTTGAGCATAAGGAAACATGCATCTTATTTTCACCATTATTCTGAGATTTTTCCTTGAACTCCATCTTTCGTTTCTTGTCAAAACTATGAGATGGATAAGTAACTCCAACTTCCATTTCTACCATGATAGCACAACACACAATTTCTTCATAGCTACTAAAGTCTCTTATAGCTAATGCGCTTCGAAGATTTGGTTTTAAGCCATCGAAGAATCGATAAACTTTACTTTTAGGTTGGATGATAATTCCAGATGCATACCTTGCAAGCCTTGTAAAATTCGCTTCATATATACCAACAGATTCATCATCCTTTTGCTTTAGTTCAAGAAACTCTTTCTCCATCTTTTTTTGAAGAATGCGAGGGAAGTACTTATTGAAAAATAAGTTCTTGAACTCGTCCCATTCCATGGACTCAATTTCATTTCTTTGCCTCGTATTCTTGATAATATTCCACCATTGATTAGCTTCACATTCCAAATGATATACTGCTAAGATGACTTTATCATGTTCAGAACATTGAAGAACTGAAAATATCTTTTCAGTGGTACTGATCTATTGTTCAGCAACAAGTGGATCAGAAGACCCACTGAAAGAAGGTGGATGTTGCCTCATGAAGGACTCAATAGAATATTGTTCCCTTCTCTGCTCACTTGGAAGTCCAGAAAGATTCATAGCTTGTGTAAGTATAGCAATAATATTTTGCACTCCATCTCCCATAACATATGTTTCTTCAGGAGGACAATCATTTCATTTTCCATTGCATTGATCAACACGGTTCCTTTGGGTTCCAGCCATCTTCTAAAACCCAAAAAGAATAGTGTGAGTGGCAAAAATCATGCTAGGGAAAACAACATAATAAAGGGGGAGTACCTTCAATATCTAACATTTTAGGTTATATTCTATGATTGTTACCGTAGTTCTAGAACTATATCCTATACGTATACTTATCCTTAGGGACATCCCTAGACATACCTTAGAAATATCTATAGGGATCCCACTAACGTTTTCGCACCCTAGTTTCCAAAGGTTGACTAAACCTTTCCTCTGATACCAACTGTAGTGGCCCGAAACTTGACGTACATGGACATTACATTACTTTTTCGGAATACCTAGTACATAACAAAAACACACACATAAGGACCGTAATAGTTTAGTGTCATTGGAAACTCAGAACGTAATCTTCTAATCATGATGAAAGATCTTCAACATCTCCCATAAAGATCTTCCCTTTTTTTCTTACCTAAAACCTTTCTTTATATCATGGGGAAAAGAAAACATAAAAGTGTGAGCTCAAATGCTCAATAAGGGTAAACAAAAGAAATATCAATCACATCATATTCATAAGAACATAACATTTTGGAAATCTTAACCTGTACAAGAGATCATAATATCATAACATGGGATAAATCATAGTAGTGAAATGTAATCCCAATAATCATAACTTAAAACATGAAACTTTGTGGCGTACACACATAATCATAGAGAATCATTTATTATTAGTCAAGACTCATTTCCAAGACTATCTTAGTGGAAAAAGTCCATTTCTGAATTGAGTCCATTCCTCGTTTCAGTTCTGTTTCACTGAACCTGTTTAACCTGTCGTTCCAGACATGTATATCTCATGACATATAAAATATTTACCCAATGCATTGGAGGGAGATATAGGTCCCACCCATCTCATAATGATACCATTATTATGTGTTCCACAAAATCATAAATCATACATCATTGCATAACCCATGTAATAAAAATGGGATTCTTAAACAACATGACATCATTAAACAATTCATATAAGATAAAGGATTTCATAAAAATAATTCCATCACAACATAATAAAATCAATGTAATAATAGGGATAGAAATAGAACCCTATATTATCTTAGTTGGAAAATAATATTGATAAAACACTTGAACTCCATTCTTGAGGAAAATATCCTTTCTACTTCAAAAAAATTTTCCTTTCTTAACATTCCATAAAATTTTAAACTAAAAGAATTTGATTAAAAATAAACTTGAAAACTTGTAAAGTAAGATTCTTGGAAATAATTTTTTAAAAATCCATTCATTTTGTATAAGTTAAAAAAACATTCTTCCCGTACTTTTGTCGGAAAAGTCAAAAAGTACCTCGTACGAAAAACTACAAAAGATTCCTTTTATATATTTTACTAAAAACTCACCGAAGGGTAAAATTGGATTTAAACAATTGTAGGTGGATGGAAAAAATATTAAATATTGAGGAATCATGGATGTGGGTGATAAAATACACCCCAGTAAATACCAAAGTATAAACAATCTCGGATAAAATGAGATTGTGATATTTTCCCTTACCTTAGGTCTGATTTGCTTCGTAAGTGTCTGAAACTCCTGTATAATGATTTAAATAATGTTATTTACTTATTCCAGAATCATACTTACTATTATGATATCATATATGGTCATATTCTTAGCTTCTTATTAGTAATATTTCATTATTATTTGTTATTCGCGTGTTTATTACTTTTTGTTCTTATGCGTGTTTTGTCGAATAAATTCTTATTCTTCTCTCTATGTTATAGATACCTCATTTCCAGAATTGTATTAGTGTAATATATATCATATTCATTCATTAAATTCATTTATATAATCATTATGCAATGAAGATCATGTAGAACGAGTCGCATCTCATCGTGGAGACGGTATTTCGTACGTACGCACGAGCGAAGATATTGTTCCCATGATCGTGGAATCATGTTGGAGTTTATGTATACTATTTCAGAATCAATATCACTTTAAAATAATCATATATAGTTATTAGTTACACCATTATACCCATCCAAGTAAGGTGGTGGGGGAAAATAGATTACACCACGGCGTGGAGACGGTATTCCGTACATACGCACATGCGGTGATTTCGTTTTCCGTAAGATGGATAGATGGTGAAATAGGGTTGTTTAATACTTATAATAACATATCAGTATATGAGTGATACTGATTTTATTACTTCATAATGAAAAAACCTAATAAGAAGAAGTGGAAGAAGAAATAAAGTTGAAATAATCGGTAACGGACATTACCTCTTCATTGAAGCGCCTCTTTGTGCCCTCTTCTTAGGGTACTAAAATTGGTCTTTGAAGAAAACCAGGACCTCTAGGATGTTTCTATGGAAGTGGAGAAGAGAATTTGGTAGGGTTTGGCCGATCTTGAAGGCTAAAAGTGGTGTGAGGAAGAGGGGGGGAGGTGCCCTTTTATAAGGGAGGAGAGGGGCACCTTTGGAATAACAAAAAATATTATTTTATTATAAAGTGAAATTCGGTTCTTAATAGCTCCAAATTGATATATTTCGAAGCTAAGGTGGGGATGGGTAGAAATAATCTCATAAAATATAATTTAGATCATTTTTAACCTTATCATTTAGATTCAACTTTAAGTTATATAATTTAACTTTTACTGTGTCTTCTTGTTTTCTTACACTATAAGGTAAATAAACTTACTATATCAAGCCAAACGAACCCAAAGATGTTTATAATTAAAATATCTAACCTTATATAAGTCATTTGGCCGAACCTTATATTTTTAGGAATAAAATAACAATTAATAATATAGTATTTGTTTTAAAAACAATTTTATGTCAATTTTTCCACTATTTGGTAATTGATTTTTGTGAAAATCATAACAGAATGATTAGTTTGAAACAATTTAATTATATCAATACTAACATGTCATATTAACATATAAAATTATTATAATTCATAAAATGTCTCAAATTACATTTATTTTGGTATTTATAACAACAATTATGTCAATATTTCATTAATAAGATAATTACAGCATCATCATTGTATCATAAATAAATTAAATTATTTTATGTCTAAAAATTAAAAATAAAATACCATTATGTAGGAAATATATTTATCTTTTTAATGAATATTTATAGTCTAATTTATCCTATGTATAACCCTATATTAAAAATGATTTAGTTATTAAACATTGATTTTAATTATTTTAACCCTTTAAATAAATTGATAATAAATGTCCTAATCTAATCCAAGTGGGCCTAAATGGTCATATGTTAATCCTAAGGTTTTTTTTGGTCGAATTACACTTATCCAATAGAATTACTATATGTGTTAGTGTAATAATAATATCATTTTTACCCTTAATTACCCTATTTACTTTTAATCGTGGTAAAAAAAGTAGAAAGTTACTATTCATCAAAAATTATTTTCATCTCATTGAACCTCATTTTACTTAATGACATCAACCGTGTCTCTTGGATTTTTGAAATTCCACTAACAGAAGCGGTAAAATTATGTTTTATGAAAAAATTCAGTTTTTTAACTACCACTTAGTGGTTTCACTATTCATCAAAAAATGAAAGTTTTCAGAAAAATACCAAAAATAAGGCCTATGATATATTTGATATTATGACTTAAAAAATTATGTTTATTTTACCAAATTCAAAACATATAATTTACATTAACTAATTTAAAAATTAATTCCCGTCGTCAAAACAAATAGCGTGTTTTTAAGAGATAATAACTATCAAAAGATTGACACTTGTTTATGTCTGGTTTAACTGTGAAATTACATCCAATGAAAAACATTTTATAAAATTATAAAAATATATTATAAATATACTTTAAAACCACTCAAATTAATAATTTATCACTATTAATTATTTCGTTTAAAAAAAATTGTTTTTAATTAAAATTTAATAATTTCACTATTCATCAGAATAAGAAAGTTATCCGAAAAGTACCAAAATTTCACCCTAAGATAATTTTGATATTAAGAATCCTTAAATGAAGTCCATTTTGAAGAAAAAAATTTACAAAATTTCAAAAAGTGGTAATTACTATTCATAAATGCTAGTTTTAATAGTATTTTAATAGCATAGCGTTGTTTAGTGAAACTCGGTATTGCGTACTACACACGCTATCGAGGAAGGTCGTGCTTGCGTGTAATGAAAGACAAGTCAAGGATGCGTGTTGTGCAATCTCATTTTGATGTAGCGTACAACACAAGACATTAATGAAATTAAAAAGAATATTTTTCATAAAATCTCGGGGTGTTACAATCACTACTCCAGGCCAAGCACACTTAACTGTGGATTTCAAATCAGGTAGTCTCCTGAAAAGAATGGTGCAACTTATTGACATGAGTCATATCATTTAGTCATTTAACACTTTATCATTTTAGGTTTTTACATGGAATCCCAATAGTGGTGATCCACACGTGCTTCAATGGTCTCCAAGAAACGCCGCTCATTCTCCGAGTGCCAGCATGGTGAATCGAATGTCTTGCATTGTTTGTTCTTGATCACTTGTTCTTTGGTCTTGAAGAAATTCTCACTTGGGTTTCTTTTTATTGAGATGGATAGATGAGGATGAGTTGAGAGAGAATTCATTGTGTGCAACAATTCTCTATTCTCAAACATGGAATTGGTTTCGAATGAATTACATGATACACGTAGCCATCTATTTATAGAGTTGGGATTTTGGTTACCAAATTTAATTAAATAACATCCATTAAATATAATTATAAGAATTAATGAAACCTCATGCCACATAATAATAATAAAAGTATTATAATTTTTTGATGCGCCAACCTGCGCAAAATGGATAAATAATTTCTATTGACTCATAAATAATTATTCTATCACCGAACACAGTCTTGGTCCATTCGAACTCATATTGTATTTATTTGACACCCAAATAAATATTTTATTCTCAAAAATAAATATTTTATTCAAAAAGTTATAAATAAATATTTATTAAATATTCAATAAGATAAATAAATATATTTTATTTACAATCTAGTGAAAAAATATTTACTTAATTTATGTGATCAATATAATATAAGTAGTGTTATTTCTTAGTATTGGGGATAATATTTATTTCATTAATTAAATTCAAATAGAAGTCAATTGAGACCACCGAAAACACTAAAGGTGTGACCCTCTAGGATTCATTCTCATTGGAATTATGTGCGCTTTCCTAATGTCCAAGATTACTGTCTAGCAATAGGTCAAGGCACCCAAGAGAAATAACTTAAAGATGTAATGATGAAAACCACATTCAAACTCTCACAGTGTAATATAATATCTTTATAATAATCTCTCATCAAGTAGGTTTCATGAAATATTCATCCACCTATATGTTTGATACATCATTCTTTGACTATCTGAAATAAAATCGTAGTTACACCATGGACATGGAATTTAGGATGACAGTTCTATTTCCATCAAAGTTCCAAGATATCAACTTCCATAAATATAGAAGGGACAAATTATTTCTTAACTTATCCATTATAACATGTCATTCATTATGCACCCAACATACCCTAGTTACTACCAACATATGGCATGATGGTTTTAATTAGTAAATATAAGTTTGCGAGTTTTGATATGTATTAATGATAATATTAAAGTATATGGACCATTAAACATGCTTTCAGATAGAAATATCTGATGACAACAAAACATGCATGATTCCTACTGGTGGGTCTGTTCCCATAATATTCCGTCTTTGAGATTACTAACTATGAACTTCATGAGAATAAGTCTCATCTTCTTATGAGTACTCACACCTGATGGTCTATATACTGTGTGTTCCACCATAGTATGTTATCCAACCGTAGATCTATATTAAGAATATTTTCAGAAAACTCCAAGGTTCTCATCATAGTGGGGAACTACTATGACCTCATCAATGCGAAAAATTCTCTATGAAATTATTTCATTATGGTCATGAAGAAAAATGAATAATATATCATAATTTTTTTAATTTAATATTTAATAAATAAAATATTCATGTAATCAAAGTACAAAAAGTTGGTTCTATGATACCAACTCTAACAAAATCACACATGGACTAGAGCCAACTACCTACGAATTTCAGTCTGCTAGAACTCACATGATAATCATGTTTCTTTTGAGTTAAGGCTTTAGTCAAGGGGTCATACCCGTTGTCTTTTGTGTAAATACTGATCACTACAATTTCACCTATCTGAGTAAAATACCTTAAGATATTATACTTATGAGGTATGTGCTTTACCCGCTAATGTGAACGTGGCTCTTTTATGAGAGCCACTACTGTAGTATTATCACAATAGAGTGTGATGGGATCTTTACTTCTAGGTACCACATCATGATCTTAGACCAAATTTCATATCCAAAATGATTCATTATCTGCCTCTGAAGATACAATATACTTAGACTCTACTGTAGAATCTGAAATCATGGCCTTCTTTGAGATCTTCAAGCTCCCAACACCTCCATTCAAACTGAATATGTATTTCGAATGTGACTTCATGTCATCTTTATTAGTCTAGAAACTAGAGTCTATATATCCTTTGATGACTAGTTCTCCATCTCCTCCATAAATCAAGAACATATCTATAGCATGCTTCAGATACTCTAGGATAGTCTTGAGTGCCATCCAATGGAGGTCACATGGATCAACTTGATATCTTCCTATCACACATAATGTGTAGGAGACATCTAGTGTAGTATATTTCATACCATAAATGAATGACCCAATTACTGATTCATATGGAATAATTTTAATTCTATTTCATTCCTCAGGGGTCTGAGGACACATTTTCATAGAAAGATGAATTCCATGTGACATTGGATACAATCCCCTCTTGTATTATTCCATACTGAATATCGTTAGTATCTTGTCAATGTATGTACATTGAATTAGGCCAAGAATCCTCTTGGATCTATAAATATGGATCTCTATGCCAAAAATATTTTCTACCCCACCCATGTCTTTCATGGAAAAGCATTTACTCAACCATGCATTAATAGGCTATAAGGTTGGTATTTCATTTCCATTAAGTAATATTCCATCAAAATATAATATTAATAAAATTACTGCACTCCCACTAAATCGTTTGTAGACACAACACTCACATTACTTCTTTACGAAAAAAAAAATCTATTATGGATTCATCAAAATGAATGTTCCATGACCTGGATGCTTAAATTAATCCATAAATTTATTTTGAAACTTTCATATCTTATTGGAATCCTTTGGAGTCACAAACCCTTTAGGTTCCCATTAAGGATGTCTATTTTGACATCCATTTTCTAAATCTCATAGTCATGTTAAGTCGTAATGGCAGGTATAATTTTGTTGGATTTTAGCATTGTAACTACTGACAAGGTTTCATCATATTCAATACCATGACTCTGTTTTGAAACCCTTTTGAAACCAGTCAATCCTTTTAGGTTCTAACATGTCCTTCAATTTCCATTTTCTTCTTCAATAGACGTTTGTAACCATAAGGCTTTACATCCACTGGAGGATCTACCAAAATCCAGACATAGTATTGGTACATGGAATCTATTTCAGAATTTATAGCTTCTTTCCACTTGAAAACATTTGTTCCAATTACAACTTCCTTATATGTTAGAGGATAATTATTATAAAATAATAATTATTCACCATCCTTAGTAACTGTAAACCATACTATTTAAGTTCTCTAACCTCTCTTGTACTCCTACATAGTTCATGTGTCTTTGGAACAGTTTCTTCTTCCACAGGGCTTTTGGAATCTGATTACGTAGAAACTCTTGTCTTCCTTTTGCCTCAACTTCATTGAATATTTTATCTCTCCCACTATCTCTTTTGGAGACGTTATCCTTATTATAAAATATGGCACACCTTTAAACTATAACCCTTTTGTCTGAGAGGTCATATGGGTAATATCCCCTTATTTCCTTGGGGTATCCTATAATAGTAAACTTTGTGCCTTTGGGTGAAATTTTGTTACTTGAAGAGGCCTTAACAAACACTTTGCTTCCCCACACATGTAAATTAGATAACATGGTTTTCCTTCCACTCCAAAATTAATATGGAATAAAAAATTTCAATTTATTTGGTACTTATTTTAGTATTTTTTACACTGTTTCTAAAGAATCTCCCCAAAAGGATAATTAAATACTCGCACGACTCATCATTGTTCTCACCATGTCCAACAATGTGTGGTTCCTACTTTCACTTACACCATTCCACTAAGGTGTGTAAAGAGTAGTGACTTGGGATAGGATCCCAAAATACCATAAGTAATAAATGAAGTTTTGAGTAAGATATTTTCCACCTCGATCTCAACTTCATTATTGTATTACTTGAATTTATCCAATAAATCTGACTTATACCTCATTAAGTAAATATATCCGTATCTACTAAAATATTTAGTAACAGTTATGAAGTATGTGTACCCACCCCTTACTTCAATAGGAAATGGTCCACAGACATCAGTATCAACTAATTCATGAATCTCTCTATTCCTTCCACCTTCCCTATAAAATGGGACTTTGGTCATTTCTCCTTATAAACATGTGTGACATACACCATGTGATTTTAGTTTGAAAGAATCTAAATATCCATCTTGATGACTTCTTTTCATGTATTTTTCATTTACATGACCTAGCCAGTGATACCAAAGTTGGGTGTGGTATGAGTCATGTGAAGTAACATTTTTAATGATTTCCATGACTTGGTTCATGTAATCTAACAAATAAACACTATTATGTAAATGTTCAATTCCATAAAAAAATTTATCTTTATAAAAGAAGAAAATTTTATTTCCAAATTTGAAAATGAATCCATCTGTATCTAGTTTGGATACATAAATAATTTTTTTGGTAACTAAAGGAACATAATAAAAACTCTTTAAAAACAAGATCATTCTGGTTGGAAATGTGTGGTGGTAGTCCCTGATAACTTCATCAGAAATTTTATCTTCATTGGATGCTCATAGATCTACCTCCCCATGATCAATTTTTCTGAATATACTTGGTTCCTCTATTTGAATATATATGTGATAACCATAAGTTGTATATAATAATTGTTTCGTAGAAATAGATAAATTGAACTCGATAACAAACTCACCTGAAGCTTCCCCTTGTTTCTTTAGCTGGGTGCTGTTTTTATTCTCGTTTCCCTTCTTACCACATGAGAAACAAACAACATTGTGTTCCCTTGATTTTCATTTGACGTTATTATTCTTGGAATGGTTTTAAGAAGATTTGGTCTTAAAGCTATTTTCATTCCCTTTCATTTTTTTCAATGTATCCACTGAAGGCTTTTAACACTTAATATATTTATCTACTTGGTGAAGGAGGATAAGAAGATCAAGAAGGGACTTATCAATGTTGTTCATATTAAAATTAAAAAAGAAACTAGTGAAGCTCTGATTGTGTGATTCTAAAATGAGATCAGTGTCCAGTTCTTTTGGGAGTCTAAACCACAGAACCTCTAGTAAGTCAATATAGCCAATGATCTTGACTATGTGAGACCCAACTAGTGAACCCTCTCTAAGATTACTCTAAAATAACCCCTTGGAAGTCTCAAACTATTCATGTATAGCTCTCTCCTGGTAAAGACCATAATGGTTCTCAACCATGTTATACACATAAATGTTTTTATGAGGGTTAATGAGTTCAATAGATATAGATAAAATCATCAAGCATTGAATGTCAACCATGTCGTTCATATGTATTTTTTATACTAGGAACTCTTGATCACTCACCTCTCAAGTAGGTGGAACATTCATTGAGGATTCTAGAATTTACGATTTATGTTCATGGAATAGGGAAACCCAAGGGAATCTAAACAACTCTTGAAAGTAATTACCAGTGAGGAGATTGTCTTTATTCAATATTGATTATAGGGATAGTGTAGAATAATAGATTTTAATTTTAGTTTACAATTATAAAGTGAGGATTATTAGTACATTTCTTGATTGAAATTTTTTTGGAAATTAATTAATTAATTTTATTAAATCTCCCACTATTTTATCATGTCTTAATAGCTATCACCATTGAACTTTAAAGGTATACTTCAACATTCTAGTGGAAAGGATCCATATTCCACTTCTCATTACCCTAATAAGGATTGTTCAAGATATTTTGAAGATATTTAGGTAGGAAAGTATTTTCCAACTATGGGATTATAGCTCCTTGATCTGTTGAGTGGAATCCCCAATCTAGAAATCCTCGCATGCATTTTCTCAACACTTGCCTCTAAATTACACCAATTCTAGAAAGAGATAATCCTCTTGATGTAAAATGGTAATTTCAACCCAAAACATTCATAATAACTCCCCATATAAAAGTAAGTTTCCTAAAAAAGGTTGTTCAAACACATAGTTCAATTAAGTTTTGTTCACTATCAAGTAACGAAAGGCTTAGTCGGACATAATATTATTTTGAGGTACTTTATTTTATTATGAATAAATTTTTATCTTGTATTAACATTTATATGTCTTGTTAATATTTAGGTGGATGTTTACTTAATTAATTAACCATGTTTGTATAAAACGTTAACGCATAATCAATTTTATTTAAATTTCATCTCTGAATATTAATTAATTCATATATGTGATCATGGTCTTTCGTCAATAAATATAATTTTAATGCATTTCAAAAAATATAAATAATTAATTAAATGAACTGGTCATGAGATTATATAACGGTTTATTTAATGAGAAGAAATTAAATCAACTTATGACCTACGGGAAATAACTCCTTATTATAGACTTGGAATGAGCTACAACATTCCACATGGTCCCCTATGTATCACCAAGTTGGTATCATTATGGTTTTATTTTGAATCATCCCCAAACAACTTTGGATAATCAATTAATTAAAAATATTTATTACTCACATGCAGGTGAGGGGAACCAATGGATTGGTTAAAGACAATTTCATAAATATATTTGTACAAGTAGGTCCTATGTAATAATGGAGGGAGGGATGACTCACTGGACGTCTTTTTATTTAATACTAAATAATTGAAAAACCATGAAATAAATTTAATTAAATAAATTCCAACACATGCATAGGTCTTGGTCAAGATCATTAATTGTCACATATACAATGAATACACAAAAGTAAATGGATAGCATTCATTTATTCATTATTTTATTATTTAATATAAATGCACTTGCATTAATTATTTAATTAATTAATTCAATTTAATCTTAATGATAATTCGATCTTATTTGGAAAAACCCATCTTTAATGGAATTCATGGAAAATGAACTACATGACCAATAATGACACATTAATTAAAATAAATTAATTGAGCATATTAAAATTCCTTAGAACCCTTATTAAAATTTCAAACACACAATGGTGTGATAATCAATAAAATAAGGTTTTAATGATGTAATTTCAAATTTAAGGTAATTTTAATTTTTTCCATTAATGGGAGACTACACAACATGTACATGTAGCTACACGCCGTGTACCAAGGTTTTTGTATGTCAATGTCACACACCTAGTGCTTTGGTGTGTTGACTCAGCCAGACTACATGATGTGTAATTCCAATTACACACCCTGTATCTAATTACCATGTTCCAGGTTGGCCTGGTCAACACACGGTGTGAAATAAAAGCACTGTGTGTAATTAATTACACATCACAACTAGATACATTGTATTTGGGTATACAATGTGTGCTTTGGCATCATGCCATGTATCCCAGTTTTACCAGCCAATGATTTGGAACTTCCTGATGGAATCTCCAATCATTCTTCATTTGTAATTAAACCTTTAAGAAAATGAAACACTAAATGAACATGATTAATATGTTGATAACATTTTTATACAAATAAGATTAAAGAATGAATAAAATGAACTAAAATATTACCACAATTGTGAATAGTTCAAAAATCAAATAAATAATTATAAATTTAAAAATAACTCCCTTTGATAGCCCTTGTTGGTTTTCAGGGTTGTGGAAGTGTGTGTTGGTGGGTGATATATTAAAATTTCTTTAAATAGTCATTCCCTGAAACAAAGAGAGAGGAACTTTCACATAAAAATTATAATTAATTTATATAATATCTAAAGAAATAAATACCCAGGATTATGAATTTTCTTCATTGATGATTGTTGATCATCTGAAAAGGCCCTTTAAGATTCCCTTCATTGCACTTGTGACGATCCAAGGGTAGAATTCCTCTAGTGGTGATCCACACATTCTTCAATGGGCTCTGAGCAACACCACATGCTCTCTGAGTTCTATTGCGATGAATTGAATGCCTTGCTTTGTTTTTTCTTGATCGCTTGTTCTTTAGTCTTGAAGAAATTATCTCTTGGGTTTCATGTTATTGAGAGGGAGAGATGAGGAGGAATCGAGAGAGAATTTGTTGTGTGCAAGAATTCTCTTTTCCCAAACATTGAATTGGTTTCGAATGAATTACGCAATCGACGTAGACGTCTATTTATAGAGCTGAGATTTTAGTTAAAAAATTTATTTCATAACATCCATTAAACATAATTATATCCATTAATGAAATCCCATACCACATAATAATAATAATAATATTATTACTATTTTATGGTGCACTAACTTGTGAAAAATGGATAAAAAATATTTTCTGACTCGTCAATTATTATTTTATCACCAAGCACTGTATTGGTCTGTTCGAACACATATTTTATTTATTGAAAACATGAAAAAATATTTTATTCTATTAAATAAATATTTTATTCAAAAACTAGTAAATAAATATTTATTAAATATAAAATATAATAAATAAATGTATTTTATTCATAATCTAGTGAATAAATATTTATTTGATTTATGTGATCAGTATATATCAAATAAAATTATTTATCAGTCTATAGAATAATATATATTCCATTAATTAAATTAAAAATTAAATTGAATCAAGACCACCAAAAACACTTAGTGTGTGACCCACTAGGATTCTTTCTCATTAGAAATAGATGGACTAGCCAAATGTCCAAGAAAACTGTCTAGAAACGGGTCAAGGCACCCAAGAGAAAGAACCTAAAGTTGCAATGATGAAAAATACATACAAACTCTCACTATATAATATAATAATTTTGTCACAATATCTCATCAAGAAGGTTTCATGATGGTATCATCAACTTATATTCTTGATAAATCATTCTTTGAGTATCTGAAATAGAATTTTCATTACAACATGGCCATGGAATTTAGGGAGATAGTCTATTTAAATAAATAGTTTGATATGTCAACTACCATAAATATTGAAAGGAAAAATCCATTCTTGACTTATCCATTAATAACATTTCATTAGTGACACACCCAATGTACCATACATCCAGCCAATATTTGGTGTGATGGTTTTCATAATAAAATCTAAGTGAGTGAGTGTTGAGATGAATTAATGATAATCTTAATGTCTAAATACCCTTACACATGCTCGTAGATAGGAATATTTGAAGACACCAAAACATGTTAAATTTCTACTTGCGGTTTTGTTATCAAAATATACCATTTTAGAGATTACCATGTGCAAACTTCAAGGGAACAAGTATCATCTTCTTAGGAGTACTCTCACCTGACAGACTATATATTATATGTCCCATCATAGTATATTATCCAACTACAAAACTATATTAATAATATTTTCATAGCATTTCAAGGTTGTCATCATAAAAGGGAACTACTATGACTTTATCAATGTGGAAAATACTCAAGTACATTATTACATTATGGTCTTGAATAACAATTAACAATATGTAATAATATTTTTAATTTAATATTTAATATATCAAATATTCAGGTAATTAATGTACAAACAGTTGGTTCTAGGATTCCAACACTAACACATATGAGGTTAGTTATTGTTGCAAAGTTGACTTATTTGTATATGGATTCCATGGTGTGTAAATTTATTTTTACCTTAAAATATAGGTGGTTGTTCCTAATTCCACTAAGAAAAAGGCCTATAGGGTCACACAATACGTGTATCCAAATTTTTAGTTAAATTCTCATATTGAATTTTACAAGTTATAATAAAAAAATATTTATTCTTGTTTGGTTGATCACCAAAATTTAATCACAAGTTATTTGAAGGAATAGGTGAGTTATATAGTTATAATAATAAATATTTGTTTCAAAGTTTGGTGAATATAATATTTACAATATATATCGTAGAATAATGTAGTGAATGTTTTCTATTAAATAGTCAGTATTTGAGGATCGGAAAATATTTTCAAGGGAAAGTAGAGAAAGTTTAATGGCCTGGTTGGAAATAATATAAATGATATTTATTTATTTTTAAATGAATTTCTCATGTCATTAAATTAATACTTTTATTATTAGTAATATAATTGAGATAAAATAAAAATATTAAAATTGGTAAAGGTTTAGTGTTCAATTTTCTAATCATTAACCTTCCATAATAAATATCTAATTATATTACTTTACAAAATGACATTGGGTGTGAACAATGGATAAATTTAGACTCTATAAATACCAAGAGAGAGATCAAGAGATATAGAGTGATATCCTCTCTTCCTCTCTCAAGAAAATGGGAGATCATCATGATTTCTTCTTCTCTCGATAAAAATTCGGTTACTATCAATCATGAACAATCCAGGTGATCAAGATCGACCATGCTAGAACCTAATGATTTTATGGAATTATTCATAACATTTGGTTGATGTTGTTGGGATTCATCTCATTTATTGATGAGAGATAAAATTATATTAATGGAAATATTTATTGTAGCATTAATTGAGGATTTTTCTCCCAACAGTAATAGAAAATTAATTCTAAATATTAATGTATGAAATAGTGGATATTGACTGCATTCATTGGGGATTATGGACGTGGTTTCTATATAAGAGGATGCATCAACATATTTTGATGGGTGTGCCAGTAAGATGTAGCTGCAAAGGGAGACCCATGAAGGGGTTGTTGTGTTTGCGGTGGATTATGTTACACGATGATGGTGACACAATTATCTTGTGTGGGGAGATTTTCTTGGAAAGATTATCAAGATATCTTCCACTAAGATAAATAATGGGGTTACCATGTTAGTGGTAGAATGTGCGACACATCAGTGCTTAATAGGTGCAGAGCAGCAGTCATTCAATAGATGATTGGGGCCATATATTGAAAGTTTCTCTAATTGTGGTGTTGAGGTGGTGTGTCCTAGTTTATGATCGGTGGTACTCATGATGGTGAAATCATGAGATAGAAACCCTTTGGGTGTTATAAGATGTTGCGAGGATGACACATATTCGGATGAAGATCTCTGAGGTAGTGATGTTTAGTTGAATAAAGGATGAAATTTTGTCTAAAATTGATCTTTCGATAAATTGATTTGGCAAGATGATTTTTAGAGAAGATGGAGGCATATCAGGGTGTGGTTTTCACACAGGATTTTCTACACCATCATTGTAATTAATGTTTGGGAATTACATGGATTCTTTGTATTCTCTGATTCATAGCATATTTTTTTGGGAATTGCCCCATGGTTTTTTAATCCTCTTCATGAGAGGTTTTTTCCACATTAAAAAATCCTATGTGATGATTTATTTATACTTATTGTATCACTTCCATACTTCATCGGGTTTCTCACTACTTTTTTGGCATGAAAGTTTCAGTCTAGAATCGGAATTCTCCCCCGTAAGTTGTATCAAAGAAGTTTGGTTCGTTCTTATAGATTTACTTGAGAATTATGGAAGATTTTGAGAGGATATTTGATGCCTATGCAGAGAAAAAAATGGTTTGGAAATTAAAGAAGGCTGAGAGACGTGAAGAACATGTCAGATCAAGGAATGTTGAGCAGGGGGGATTGTTTTTCCTAAAAGTGATCTAGATTATGTGGTGATCATAATTATGGGGGATCCAGAAGTTTCTAGTTCTTGTCTTGTTCAATGGTATGGTGAAAATTTATATGTAAAGAATATTTTGGTGTTTGGTTTTCTTTTTTTAGGGGGAGATGATATTTTTTTGGACATAAGGTTAAAAGGAAATCATCGTATTTTCTATGGATGATAATGGTTGGTGTGATAGAGACATATTTTCTTTAAATTGGGTTTATTGGATGCTTCTATAAATTAATGTGAGGAAAGGGAAGATTGCTGGGATTCATCACTTTTATTGACGAGAGAGAAAAATATGTTAATGCAATGATTTGTTGCAAAATTAATTGATGATTTTTCTCCCATTAGTAATAGAAATTTAATTCTCGATATTGATGGATGAATTAATGGGTGTTGATTGAAATAATTGGGGACTATGGACTTAGTGTCTTTATAAGAGGATGAAACAACATATTTTTAGAAGGCTGTTCCAGTAAGATGTTGCCAGCATGGGAGACCTTGGAAGGGGTTTTCGTGTTTGCAGTGGCCCATGTGACACGACGACGATGACATAATTATCTTGTACGTGTGGAGAGGTACATGGAAATATGTTCAATATTTCATCCAATATGAGCAAGAAGGGGGTTACCGTGTCGGTGTTAGCATGTATGGAATGTCACCATTTAACTGGTGTGGAGCAGTGGTGATGTAATAGATGATCGGGTCCATGTATCAAAAGTGTGACGGATTATAGTGATCAAGTGGTGTGTCCTAGTTTATGATTGTTGATACATCATGATGGCGAGATCATGAGATAAAAACCCTTCGGGTGTCATATTATGGTGCAAGTTTGATGTATGTTTGGATGAAGATCTTAGAGGTAGTGACGTTACATCGATAGAAGGGTGACATTTTGTCACAGATTGACCTTTTGATACATGGCATTGGTGAGATGATTTTTAGATATAATTGAGGAATATTAGGGTGTGGTTTTCACATAGATTTTTCTATGCCGTCATTTTAATTCATGTTTTGGAATTACCTGGAATATTTGTATT
This sequence comes from Viscum album, assembly GCA_963277665.1. Classification (NCBI taxonomy): domain Eukaryota; kingdom Viridiplantae; phylum Streptophyta; class Magnoliopsida; order Santalales; family Viscaceae; genus Viscum; species Viscum album. The sequence continues at coordinate 71,542,547 of OY728163.1, read as the reverse complement.
CTTTAATTCATAGAGTACAATTTTTGGGAATTTCCTCATGGTTTTTTAATCCTCTGCATGGGAATTGCCCTGGGTATGAAGTAGTAGGTTTAATTTCACCATCACATTATTGAAAATCCATACATATATTTGGTTAATTAGTAGTTGAAACCACAAATGAAAGATTCTCAAGATACCTAGATCAATCAAAAACTATCTCTAGGGTTTTACTATCTATTCCTAATTTTTATGCATGTTAATATAGTGGAATATCATCTGTATTTTGCACCAATAGAGAAAATTCAACCAGTATTCCATGTTTCTCATCTAAAAAAGGTTCTTCCTACTCAGCCTGTCTAAGAAACACCTCCCTTTTACCAAGCCTCTAATTCTTAAGATTGGCATGAACCTAATAGTGTCCTAGCATAGTGGATCCACCATCAAAATCAGTAGAATTTTCCGCAAATTCTTTTTCATTGATGTATCCATTCCAATGATAATGCCACTTGGAAGGATGATTTTTTTCTATAAAATAAATTTCCCTCTTTCTAGTATGTTGAACTGCGAGTTTCATAGGAGGGATGAGTGTTAAGGTGGGCCCATGGAAGGTATATACTCGAAAGGGTAAGGAGTTCAATACATCTAGGGAGGTTTTTCGCAAACCAACACTAAATAATACTAAAGAAATATATAGTAATAGGGAGTATTATTATGTTTGGGTAGCATATGGGCTTGGGTGGGAATGTTATAGTTCTCTTTAGTTCTTCCTTATATTCCTGTGCACCCTTTTATCATTTTCCTTTTAGTTGTATTTTTGTGTTATATACTAAAATATAAACATATTTTGTGTATGGAGTCAACTATTTTACCACAAACCCTCTTGAGTATTCATTCCCGTTATTAACCCATAATACCTCATAATCTTCACTAATATCATGTTGAGCCTGAAGGTCACTATATTTGATAATGGATCTCTTATTTCATTGATATATTCCATAGAATTCATAGAATTATCATCTCCACATAATCTCACACTCATTAACATTTTTGGATGGTTTATACCTTCTTTTAATGACTTCAATAGATTCAAAAATAAAAACTCAGGACTACAAAATCATGTGGTAGTCGGCCTCCTCAATGCTCCATAAATTTTTATCAACTTCCCTTTCAAAGATGATCTAATTCATGCATGGCCTATCACCCAGGGGTATTTAAAATGAATCCAATTTTTCTTATTTAAATAGTTTTTTATGAATTTGAATCAATAAATAATGATTGTTTCATTGTAGATTTTTTTTCCAGGTTTATAAATTTCTTTACAAAATTCATCCCTTATTTAGATGATTGGTAATCTGGTTTGTCACTTCCTATGTTAAAATTTCAATACCCAAGTGTTATATCATTTTTGACGCTCCTTTCCATCATAGAGTCTAAACGAATTGAAAAGGGAAATACCTTGAACCCAAAGTGATTCATCCTTTGAAGAAACATCAAAAATTGACAAAGGCATGAACCAAGATTCAAAGGCACTTGGGTCGCACATGTTCCACCAAGGTCGCGCAAGTGTAATTGTGTGCCGCCCATTGGTCACGTAGGTGACTTGCGCTCCCTATTTGAAATTCACCCAGGGTCTTCTACCAGCCTATAAATACCCCTGTGGGCCCCCCACTTCAAAGAGAAATGTTTTCCAAAAATTTAGATTTGAGCTCCTAGTGCCCTTGTCACTTCTCAAAGCTTACGAACACATCTAAGATAATTTCTTACCTAGAACGGAAGATCTAAAGAAATTGAGTAAGGTTTAAGTGTTTCAATTCATTAACACTTGCGCGCCTGAGTGGCCAGCCATTAAGGGAAATGGACACACTTGCGCGTCGCCTTACCCCTTCAATAGAACTTGAGCACCTCTCTTCTGGAAGCATCTAGGGACAGGACTAAATGATTGAGCCAAGCTTCGCCCAAGTTCTACCCTAAGGGTTGACGGGTGCGCAAGTATCCATGTGTCGTGTAGGTACACCTGCACGACCAAGACTCGCCAGCCCACGGAGGACTTGTACGCCACTCTCTTTTTGGGTGCCCTTACTGCCCATTTCACCTCTCTTATGCCTATCCACCTCTCCTATTCAAGATTCATCCTTCAAAACCCGTTTCAAAGCCATTTATGTCATGTTTCCTTTGTTGGATTCCTTATCTGAAAGGAATTATGTGGAACATTTCTCAAAACCTAATGATTTATACATCTTTATGTCACTAAGGTTATAGATTTCATTCATTCAACCTCATCCTTTAAGATGAGAGAATCATTAACCTGGGCCTCCTTTTCAGGAGTAAGCCCCAGTCCAAATTATCTTCATCTGGGCATCATCCATAGGAATAAGCCCCACGTTCTCATAATTATGGGCATCCTCATTAGGAGTAATCCCCAAGTCCCCTAATCTAGGAATCCTCCTCAGAAGTAAGCCCCAGTCTCAAAATTCCCAAAATCTGGGCATCCTCCTTAGGAGTAAGCCCCAACCATAATTCCCTTAACTTGGGCTTCCTTTTCAAGAATAATCTCCAACCTCAAATCTACAAATGTTGGCATCCTCCTTAGGAGTAATCCCCAAGTCCCTTAATTCCAAAATTCCTTTAACTTGGGCCACCTCTTCAAGAGTAAGCCCCAGTCTTCAAATACCTTTAATGTAACACCTGAGACTTTTATGAGAGATATTTTGTTTTTATTTTATATAAATCATCAAAGTAATCTTTCGCTACACACAACACTAGCTTGGCTTTCTTTACACGCAATTGCGACCTTCCTTGATAGCTTGCGTCGTACGCAATACCGAGTTTCACTAAACAACGATATACTATTAAAATATTATTAAAACTATCCGTTATGAATAGTAATAAACACTTTTTGAAATTTTGTAAATTTCAACTTTCAAAATGGACTTCATTTTTGGATTCAGAATATTTATAATATCCTAGGGTGAAATTTTGGTATTTTTCTGAAAACTTTCAATTTTTGATGAATAGTGAAAACACTGGGTTACTATTTAAAAACCGACTTTTTATTTAAATAATTATTTATTTTATTTAAATTTATTTTAGGTAAAAATTGATACTTAATACCTATATAAGTTCAATGTAATTCATTGAAGTCATTTTATAATAATTTTAAATATATAGAAATTTTATCGAACTTTTCACCGTCTTTTACCCACCTCCTAGGAGAATTTTCAAATTTACATAAAACTTAATTTTACCACTTATGTGAGTGGAATTTCAAAAATCTGAGAGAAATGGTTGATGTCAGTAAGTAAAATGTGGTTCAATGAGATTAAAATAAGTTTTTTTGAATAGTAGCGTTTTACTTTTTTACCACGGTTAAAAGTAAATAGGGTAATTAAGGGTAAAAATGATATTATTATTACCCTAAAACATGTCCTAATTCTATTGGATAAGTTTAATTCAACTAGAAACAACCTGAGGAATAAAATATGACCATTTAGCCCCACTTTGATTAGATTAGGATATTTATTATTAATTTATTTAAAGAAGGGTTAAAATAGATAAAATCAATGTTTAATAAGTAAATCATTTTTAATATAAAGTTATACATAAGATAAAATCGACTATAAATATTAATTAGAAAGCGAAAAAGATTTCCTACATAATGTTATTTTTGTTTTAATTTTTAGAAATTAAATAATTTAATTTATTTATGACACAATGATGATACAGTAATTATCTTATTAATGAAATATTGACATAATTGATGTTATAAAAACCCAAATAAATGTAATTTGAGACTTTTTATGAATTCCAATAATTTTATATATTAATATGACATGTTAGTATTTATTTAGTTATCTTTTTTTCTAACTAATCATTATTTTGTGATTTCCACAAAAATTAATTACCAAATAGTGTCAATTTGACATAAAATATTTTTTAAAACAAATATTATATTATTAATTGTTATTTTATTCCTAAATATCTAAGGTTCGGAAGAATGACTTAGATAAGGTTATATATATTAATAATAAACAACTTGGGGTTCGTTTGGCTTGTTATAGTATGTTTATTAACCTTATAGTTTAAGAAAACAAAAAAGACACGGTAAAAGTAAAATTATTTTAACTTAAAGTTAAATCTAAATGATAAGGTTAAAATAGAACCCTAAACTTTTCTAAATTCTATTGGATGAGAGGATTTCGACCCATCCCAACCTTAGCTTCAAAATAAATCAATTTGGAGCTATTAAAAACTGAATATGACTTTATAATAAAATAATATTTTTAGTTTTTCCAAAGGTGCCCCTCTCCTCCCTTATAAAAGGGAACCTCTTCCCTCTCTTCCTCACACCACATTGAGCCTTCAATCTCAGACAGCCCCTACCAATTTTTCTTCTCCACTTCCCTATAAACATCCTCTAGGTCCTGGCCTTCTTCAAAGACCAATTTTAGTTCCCTAAGAGGAGGTCTCAAAGAGGGGCTTCAAAGAAGAGGTAATGTCCGTTACCGATTCTTTCAACTTTATTTCTTCTTCCACTTATTCTTCTTTAGTTGTTTCATGATGAAGTAATAAAATCATTATCACTAATATACTGTTATGTTATAATAAGTATGAAACAACCCTATTTCACCATCTTTCCATCCTACGGAAAACGAAATCACCGCGCGTGCGTACGTACAGAATACCGTCTCCACGCCGTGATGTAATCTATTTTCCACCACCACCTTACTTGGATGGGTATAATGGTGTAAATAATAACTATATTTGATTATTGTAAAGTTATATTGATTCTTAAATAGTATACATACACTCCAATACAATTCCACAATCATGGGAATGATATCATCGCTCGTGCGTACGTACTGAATATCATCTCCACGATGTGATGTGACTCGTTCTACATGATCATCATTACATAATGATTATATAAATGAATTGAATGAATGAATATGATATATATTACACTAATACCATTCTGGAAATTTGGTTTCTATAACATAAAATGAGTAATAAGAATTTATTCAACAAAACACACATACGAACACAAAGCAATAAACACCCGAATAACAAGTTGCAATGAAATATCACTAATAAGAATCTAAGAATATGACCATATATGAAATCATAAAAATAAGTATGATTCTGGAATAAGTAAATAACATTATTTAAATCATTATACAGGAGGTTCGGACCCTTACGAAGCAAATCGAACTTAAGGTACGGGAAAATCTCGCAATCTCAATTTTTATCCGAGATTGTTTATACTTCAAAATTTACTGGGGAATATTTATCATCCACATCCATGTTTCCTCAATATGTAATATTTATATCCTTCTACAATATTTTATATACAATTTTACCCTTCGGTGAGTTTTTAGTAAAAAATATGAAAGTAATCTTTTGTCATTTTTCGTATGAGGTATTTTTTGACTTTTCCGAAAAAAGTACAAGAAGAATGATTTTTTTAACATATACGGAATAAATGGATTTTTAGAAAATTATTTCCATGAAGCTTCCTTTACATTTTTTCAAGTTTATTTTTAATCAACTTATTTTAGTTCAAAATTATATGACATGTTAAGAAAGGAAAATGTTTTTGAAGTAGAAAGGATATTTTCCTCAAGAATGAAGTTCATGTGTTTTATCCAAATTATTTTCCATCTAATATAATATAGGGTTCTGTTTCTATCCTTATTATTACATTTATTTGATTATGTTTTTATGGAATTAATTTTATGAATTACTTTATCTTATATGAATTGTTTTATGATGTCACGATGTTTAAGAATCCCATTTTTATTACATGGGTTATGCAATGATGTATGATTTATGATTTTGTGGCACACATTATAATGGTATCATTATGAGATGGGTGGGACCTATATCTCCCTCCAATTAATTGGGTAATGACTTATATATCATGAGATATACATGTCTAGAATTGAAGGTTAATCTCGTTCAGTGAAACATGACTAAAACGAAGAGTGAACTCGGTTGAGAAATGGACTTTGTCCACTAAGATAGTCTTGGAAATGAGTCTTGACTAATAAGAACTGATTCTCTATGATTATGTGTGTATGACACAAAGTTTAATGTTTTATGTTATAATTATTGGGATTGTATTTCACTACTATGATTTATCCCATGTTATGAAATTATGATCTCTTTTGCAGGTTATGATTTCCAAAATGTTATGTTCTTATTAATATGATATGTTTGATGATTATTTTGTTTACCCTTACTAAGCATTTGAGCTCACCCTTTTGCATGTTTTCTTTTCCCCAGGTCAGGAAGAAGGTTATAAATAAGGATTTTCCAAAAGGGACTCTAGATATGATGAAATAAATGGAAGACAATGTAGATGCTTTAGGAACCAGTTGTTTATGTTTCCCAGTTTCTAAAGACACTATACCCATACGATCCTTTCATGGTTTTGTTATATGTTGTAATAAGTGTGCTTCAATTTTGAAGTATTAACAATTTATGTAAAGTATGGGTCGTTTTAGTTGGTATCAGAGGAAAGGTATAGTAAACCTTTGGAAACTAGGATGTGAAAGCCTTAGTAAGAAACCTAAGGATATGTCTAAGAGTAGAACACAATTTTAGAAATGGCCATGAACAACCTATGATATGACCTTAAGTATGAAATTTTATTCTTGATTATGTGGGTTTCCTATTATAATTAGTGTTGATCACACTATTCTTCTTGGTTTTAGTCAATGGCTGGAACCCGAAGGAACCATGTTAATGCAGAATGTGACGAGCAATGCAATGATTGTCCCCCTGAGCAACCAAATGTTATGGGAGCTGGAATTCAAAATCGTGTAGCCATGCTCACACAACATTCTCAAACTATGAATCATGCAGGACTTCCAAACGAGAAAAGGAAGGAGCAACATTCTATTGAATCCTTCATGAGGAAGCGTCCACCTTAATTCAGTGGGTCTTATGATCCATTAGTGTCTGAACAATGGATCAGTGCCATTGAAAAGATATTTTTAGTTATTCAATGTTCTGAACATGATAAAGTCATCTTATGAGTATATTGTTTGGAAGGTGATGCTGATCAATGGTGGAATATTATTAAGAATACGAGGCAAAGGGATGAAATTGAGTCCATGGAATGGGACGAGTTCAAGAACTTATTTTTCAATAATTACTTCCCTCGTATTCTCCGAACAAAGATGGAGAAGGAGTTTCTTGAACTAAATAAAAAGGATGATGAATCTGTAGGTACCAATGAAGAAAATTTTACAAGACATGAAAGGTATGCTTCTGGTATTATTATCCAACCCAAGAGTAAGATCGATCAATTCTTTAATGGCGTAAAACCAAGTCTTCAAAGTGTGTTATCCATAAGGGACTTCAATAGCTACGAGGAAATTGTTCGATATGCTCTCAAGGTTGAGATGGGGATTGGTGTAACCCATAAATCATATGGGTTTTATAAGAAGTGAAAAATGGAATTCAAAGGAAAATCTAAAGAGCACACTGAAAAGAATATGAGTTTTCCCTTATTCTCAAAGTGTGGAAAGAAACGTGGAGGAAATAGTCTTAAGGGGACAAGAAAATGTTATAAGTGTGGAAAAGAAGGTCATCAGGCAATTGAATGTCGAAATAATGGGAAGAAGATGTCTAATGATGCAAACAAAGGAAGGGATACGCAGAATGAACCTACTACCCTTCAATGTTTCAAATGCAATGAGATGGGGCATTATGCCAATCAATTCCCAAATCCAAGGGTTGATGATGATGATCAACGTCACAAACTCTTAAGGCCAAAGAAAAAGTAAAGTCACATGCAATTTCTATTAGTGATGTGGATTATGATAATGAAGTGGTGAAAGGTACACTTACCATCCACTCTAAAGTAGAAAATGTTTTATTTGATTCTGGATCCACCCACTCTTTCATTTATGAAGAATTTTCTAAGGGTATCACCGTATTACCTCAACAATTAGATGTTGAGTTAGCTGTGACAACCCCTAATGGCACAACAGTCGCATCAAAATTTTATAATTCTTCTCCGATTGAAGTATGTGGGAAAGTGCTTCCTGCAAATCCTGTGATCCTTCCTATAGTGGAATTTGATGTGATTCTGGGCATGGATTGGATTTCTTTATATGGAGCTCATATCAATTTCCAAATAAGGGAAGTCACATTTCATATTCTAGATCAATCTACGATCTTCTATCGATGCAAGGATGAACATAACCTTCCAGTGGAAATTTCTTTCATCTTATGGGTCTTGATTCCACTAAATGAAGGTTATTTATCTCAAATGGTTGGTGAGAAACTCACGATTAAGAATATTCCCATTGTACGGGAGTTTGAAGATTTCTTTCCAGAGGAATTTCCAGGTCTTCCACCAAATCATGAAGTTGAGTTTTCAATAGAACTCGTACCGGGTTCTTTGCCTATTTCAAAGACACCTTATAGAATTTCCCCAATTGAGTGGCAAGAATTGAAGATGCAACTCCAAGAGAATCTTGATAAGGGATTCATACGCCCTAGTGTGTCACCTTGGGGAGCACTTGTTCAGTTTGTTAAGAAGAAATATGGATTAATGAGACTCTGCATTTATTATTGAGAACTTAACAAGATCACTATCGAGAACAAATATCCTCTCCCATGCATTGATGACTTATTTGACTAACTACGCGGAGCTCAATACTTTTCCAAGATTGATCTTCATTCAGGGTATCATCAATTTAGGGTTAAAAGAAATGATATACCAAAGACGTCTTTCCGTACAAGGTATGGACAATATGAATTTATAGTGATGCCATTTGGTCTTACTAATTCCCCTACTATCTTCATGGATATGATGAATAGAGTCTTTAGAGACGATCTTGATCAGTTTGTGGTAGTCTTTATAGATGATATTATTATCTTTTCAAAGTGCAAGGAAGAACTTGAATATCATTTGAGAATTATATTGAAGACCATGAGAAATGAGAAGCTTTATGCCAAATTTACCAAGTGTGAATTTTGGATTCAAAAAGATTCATTTTTGGGTCACATAATCTCAAAAGAGGGGATATTTGTGGATCTAGCAAAAACAAAGGTTATCGAAAGATGGTCGAGACCAACAAAAGTAACTAAGATCTGAAGTTTTCTTGGTTTGTTTGGATGTTATCGACGTTTTGTGAAAGATTTTTCATGATTATCTAATCCACTCACCAAGTTGACTTGGAAAGGAGTTAAGTTTGTTTGGATGGAGTAATGAGAAGAGAATTTCATGGAGTTGAAAAGATGGTTATCCAGAGCACCTGTACTCACACTTCCTTGTAGTGGAGAATGGTTTGTGATCTATAGTGATGCATCTAGGAAGGGTATGGGGTGTGTTATTATGCAAAATTATATGGTGATATCTTATGCCTCATGACAGTTGAGAACCCATGAGCAAAATTACCCAACTCATGATTTGGAGTTAGCTGTGGTTATCTTTGCATTAAATATTTGGAGGCCTTATCTTTATGGAGAAAGGTGTGATATTTATACTTATCATAAAAGTTTAAAGTATATTTTCACACAAAAGGATTCGAATATGCGCCAAAGAAGATGGTTGGAGCTGATTAAGGATTACGACTGCTCAATTCATTACCTCCCTGGGAAGGAAAACAAGGTAGCAGATGCATTAAGTCGACAAGACCATGCCATTTTATCCATGATGAGGATCACAAAAGACCCAATATTTATGGATTTAAAAAGGTTGGATCTTGTAATTATAATGAATGGGGAAAAATCGTACCTTTCTCAAATGAATGTTCAACCATCTATACATGTGAAGATTATAGAGGCATAGAAAGAAGATGTAGAGTTACAAAAGAAGGTGAGAAATATTCTTGAATTCAACCTTGATTGTGATGGGATAATAAAGTTCAGGAATCGGTTTTGTGTTCCTCCCATCCCTGAATTAAAGAAGGAGCTGCTGGATGAGGCTCATAGTTCTTCATTCTCTATTCATCATGGAATCACGAAGATGTATAGGGACCTAAAAGAGTACTTCTGGTGGGATGGAATGAAAGGAGATGTTGCTGAATATGTCTCTCGACGCTTGGTTTTTCAGCAAGTTAAAGCTGAGAGACAGAAGTCCAAGGGGATGTTACAACCATTACCCATACCAGAATGGAAATGAAAAAACATCACTATGGACTTTTTCACTGGACTTCCTAAAAACATCCAAAGGCAATAATGCTATCTAGGTCATAGTTGATCATCTTACAAAGTTTGCACACTTCATTTCTATGAGAGAGGATTTCTCTCTAGATCAGCTTGCCAGGATATATGTAAAGGAAGTGGTATGATTTCATGGAGTACAACTTTCTATTATATCTGATCGGGATCCAACGTTTACCTCAAAGTTCTGGTGAAGTCTTCAGCATACTCGGGATATAGAGTTGAGTTTCAGCACTGCTTATCATCCTCAGACAGACGATCATTCTGAGAGGACAATTCAAACTCTAGAAGATATGTTGAGAGCTTGCTATATGGATTTTGAAGGTGGTTGGGATCAACACCTACCTTTGGTGGAATTTTCTTATAATAATAGATTTCACTCCAGTATTCAGATGGATCCTTATGAAGCTCTCTATGGAAAGAAATGCAGGAATCCAACTTGCTGGGATGAAGTTGGGGGAAAGAAAGCTATTAGGGCCTGATCTTGTTGATGAGATGGCAGAAAAGTTCATATCTATTCAACAACACATTAGAGGAGCTCAGAGTCGACAAAACTTTATGCCGACAACTGAAGAAAAGACCTAGATTTTGAAGTATGTGATAAAGTGTTCTTACGAATATCTGCTTGGAAGAGAGTAATGAGATTTGGAAAGAAGGGAAAGTTGAGCCCTGGGTATATCAGTCCTTTCGAAATACTGGATCGTGTTGGGAAGGTAGCTTACTGATTGGAGCTTCCACGGAATCTCTCCCATTTTCATGATGTGTTCCATGTATCTCTCCAGAGAAAGTACATACCTGATCCTTCGCATGTACTCAGCTTAGAAGTGGTACTGCTGGAGCAAGATCTTTCTGATGAAGAACAACCAATAGAGATTCTGGATTGTAGCGAAAAAGTCCTATGGAACAAGACCACACCCTTGGTGAAAGTTTTATGGAGGAACCACCAATTAGAAGAAGATACATGGGAGCTTGATGATATGATAAGGGAGAGGTATCCTCATCTGTTTGTTACAATGTGACGAATTTTGAGGGCGAAATTCATTTTAAGGGGGGAAGAATGTGACACCCGAGACTTTTATGAGAAATATTTTGTTTTTATTTTATATAAATCATCAAAGGAATCATTCACTACACACAACACTAGCTTGGCTTGATTTACACGCAACCGCGACCTTCCTCGATAGCTTGTGTCGTACGCAATACCGAGTTTCACTAAACAACGATATGCTATTAAAATATTATTAAAACTAGCCGTTATGAATAGTAATAACAAAATTTTGAAATTTTTTAAATTTCATCATTCAAAATGGACTTCATTTTTGGATTCAGAATATCGAAATTAGCCTAGGGTGAAATTTTGGTATTTTTCTAAAAACATTCAATTTTTGATGAATAGTGAAAACACTGGGTTACTATTTAAAACCCAACTTTTTATTTAAATATTTATTTATTTTTTTTAAATTTATTTTAGGTCAAAATTAATACATAATACCTATATAAGTTCAATTCAATTAATTGAAGTCATTTTATAATAATTTTAGATATAAAGAAATTTTATCAAACTTTTCACCGTCTTTTACCCACCTCCTAGGAGAATTTTCAAATTTACATAAAACCTAATTTTACCGCTTCTGTGAGTGGAATTTCAAAAATCCAAGAGACACATTTTATGTCAGTATGTAAAATGTGGTTCAATGAGATGAAAATAATTTTTTGTGAATAGTAACCTTTTAGTTTTTTTTTACCACAGTTAACAGTAAATAGGGTAATTAAGGGTAAAATGATATTTTTATTGCCCTAACACATGTCCTAATTATATTGGATAAGTGTAATTCGACCAAAAACAACCTTAGGAATAAAATATGACCATTTAGGCCCACTTGGATTAGATTAGGACATTTATTATTAATTTATTTAAAGAATGGTTAAAATAGTTAAAATCAAAGATTAATAAGTAAATAATTTTTAATATAGGGTTATACATAAGATAAATTAGACTATAAATTTTCATTATAAAGATTAAGAAATTTCATACATAATGGTATTTTATTTGTAATTTTTAGATGTTAAATAATTTAATTTATTTATGACACAATGATGATGCAGTGATTATCTTATTAATGAAATATTGACATAATTGATGTTATAAATACCCAAATAAATGTAATTTGGGACTTTTTATGAATTACAATAATTTTCTATGTTAATATGACATGTTATTATTTATTTAAGTAAATTTTTTTCGAACTAATCATTCTGTTTTAATTTCCAAAATAACCAATTACCAAATAGTGTCAAAATTGACATAAAATAGTTTTTATAACAAATATTACATTATTAATTATTCTTTTATTCGTAAAAATCTAAGGTTCGGCCAAATGACATAGATAAGGTTATATATATTAATAATAAACAACGTGGGGTTAGTTTTCCTTGTTATAGTAAGTTTATTAACCTTATCGTTTAAGAAAACAAAAAGACACGGTAAAAGTAAAATTATTTAACTTAAAGTTAAATCTAAATGATAGGGTTAAAATAGAACCCTAAAATTGTCTAAATTCTATTGGATGAGAGGATTTCAACCCATCGCCACCTTAGCTTGAAAATAAATCAAATTGTAGCTATTAAAAACCGAATATGACTTTGTAACAAAATAATATTTTTAGTTTTTCCAAAGGTGCCTCTCTCCTCCTTTATAAAAGGGCACATCCTCCCTCTCTTTCTCACACCACTTTGAGCCTCCAAGATTGGCCAAACCCTGCCAATTTCTCTTCTCCATTTCCCTAGAAACATCCTAGAGGTCCTGGTCTTCTTCAAAGACCAATTTTAGTTCCCTAATAGGAGTTCTCAAAGAGGGGCTTCAAAGAAGAGGTAATGTCCGTTACCGATTCTTTCAACTTTATTTCTTCTTCCAATTCTTATTTTTTAGTTTTTTCATTATGAAGTAATAACATCAGTATCACTCATATACTAGAATGTTATTTTATGTATTAAACAAGCCTATTTCACCATCTATCCATCCTACAGAAAATGAAATCACCGCACGTGCGTACGTATGGAATACCGTCTCCACGTCGTGGTGTAATATATTTTCCACCACCACCATACTTGGATGGGTATAATGGTGTAAATAATAACTATATATGATTATTGTAAAGTGATATTGATTCTAAATTAGTATACATACACTCCAATACAATTCCACGATCATGGGAATGATATCATCGCTCGTGTGTACGTACGGAATACCGTCTCCATGATGTGGTGCTACTCGTTCTACATGATCTTTATTGAATAATGATTATATAAATGAATTGAATGAATAAATATGATATATATTACACTAATACCATTCGGTAAATTAGGTGTCTATAACCTAAAAAGAGGAATAAGAATTTATTCAACAAAACACACATACAAACATAAAGCAATAAACACCTGAATAACAAGTAACAATGAAATATTACTAATAATAAGCTAAGAATATGACCATATATGATATCATAAAAATATTTATGATTCTGGAATAAGTCAATAACATTATTTAAATCATTATACTGGAGGTTCGGACACTTAAGAAACAAATCGGACCTAAGGTAAGGGAAAATCTCGCAATCTAAATTTTTATCCGAGATTGTTTATACTTCAGAATTTACTGGGGAATATTTATCATCTACATCCATGTTTCCTCAATATGTAATATTTATATACTTCTACAATATTTTATATCCAATTTTACCCTTCGGTGAGGTTTTACTAAAATATATGAAATGAATCTTTTTTCTTTTTTCATACGAGGTATTTTTTTGACTTTTCCTACAAAAGTACGATAAGAATGTTTTCTTAACTTATACGGGATCAATGGATTTTTAGAAAATTATTTCCTTGAATATTACTTTACAAGTTTTCAAGTTTATTTTTAATAAACTTCTTTTAGTTCAAAATTATATGACATGTTAAGAAAGGAAAATGTTTTTGAAGTAGAAAGGATATTTTCCTCAAGAATGAAGTTCAAGTGTTTTATCAAAATTATTTTCCATCTAAGATAATATAGGGTTATGTTTCTATCCATATTATTGCATTGATTTGATTATGTTTTGATGGAATTATTTTTATGAATTTTATTATCTTATATGAATTGTTTTATGATGTCACGATGTTTTAGAATCCCAGTTTTATTATATGGGTTATGCAATGATGTATGATTTATGATTTTGTGGAACACATAAAAATGGTATCATTATGAGATGTGTGGGACCTATATCTCCCTATAATGCATTGGGTAATGATTTATATCTCATGAGATAGACATGGCTGGAATGGCAGGTTAATCTGGTTCAGTGAAATATGAATGAAACAAGGAGTGAACTCGGTTCAGAAATGGACTTTGTCCACTAAGATAGTCTTGTAAATGAGTCTTGACTAATAAGAAATGATTCTCTATGACTATGTGTGTATCCCACAATGTTTCAAGTTTTATGTCATGATTATTGGGATTACATTTCACTACTATGATTTATCCCATGTTATGAAATTATGATCTCTTTTGCAGGTTAAGATTTCCAATATGTTCTCTCCTTATGAATATGATATGTTTGATATTTATTTTGTTTACCCTTACTGAGCATCTGAGCTCACCTTTTTGTATGTTCTCTTTTCCCCAGGTCCGGAAGAAGGTTATTAAGTAGGACTTTCCAAAAGGGACTCTAGATATGATGAATTTAATGGGAGACAGTGTAGATGCTTTATGAACCAATTGTTTATGTTTCCCTGTTTCTAATGACACTATACCCATACGGTCCTTTCCTGGTTTTATTATATGTTGTAATAAGTGTGCTTCAATTTTGAAGTATTAAAAATGTATGTAAAGTAAGGGTCGTTTTATTTAACCTGGGCCTCCTTCTTATGAGTAAGCCCCACTCTTAATTTCTCTTACCAGTATTAATCTACTTTTTGATCTGGGATTCCTTGTCAGGAGTAAAACCCAATCATAAGTCCCCTCCTAATTTGGTCATCTTCTTCAGGAATAATCCCCAAGTTATAGTATCCAAATCTCCATAAAGTACATATACCTTTATGGACCTTGTTCCTGGACTTCTTCTTTGAAATAAGTACAAATCTCAATCTATTTGGGCACTAATACATACATAAGCCCCACATCATATTCTATGATTGCATCTTTCATGGAACAATTGACTAGTTTCACCAGTACCTCTTGTTTCTCACACCGAGCATGACTCACGTGAGCTTAGAGTGTAAAAGTAATTATGACATCTTTCTTTGATCCATCAATCATACATAAACTTCATACTCCCTTACTCAAACTATGTGGGTTCTGATTCCTTTTCTAAATAAAGGATACGTAGGTAGCCCATCTGCGGGTATGATCCCAACTCTGAAATAATCTATGTCCTTCTGAATGACAAATAAACATAAAGTGCCCCCACTGAGTGGACTTAAAACCGGTATGGTCATCATAATGACCAAGGGACTTTTATATAATGTATTAAAGGATACCATTGACTAAGAATCTATAACAAATATAGATGATTCTCTATTGATGAAGAACCTCGAATACATATAAAAGATTCTATAAATTTCATACATATAAATCATTGATTGTCAGGTCTAAAGGAAAGCTCATTTTATAATTGGTAATTTAATAAGTATTCAAGAACATAACTTAAATCTATAAAGAGAGTCCCAGAGTAGACAATAATTCCCCTCAAAAAGGTGTGATGAGTTCGACCTCCCATCCTCTTGACCAATGCAAATTCCTAAGCATAATCAGTCCATAACTAATGAGTGCCTACCTTTGGAAAGTAGGTCTAAATGGATATGGAATCTTTGTATGTTTCTTGTTCTACGAACAA
This sequence comes from Viscum album, assembly GCA_963277665.1. Taxonomy (NCBI): domain Eukaryota; kingdom Viridiplantae; phylum Streptophyta; class Magnoliopsida; order Santalales; family Viscaceae; genus Viscum; species Viscum album. Next base: position 71,526,516 of record OY728163.1, on the reverse strand, counting down.
ACTTGTTAGAAACCTCTTGGAATGTTTGAACCTTAATTTAATGAAGTCATTCCCAATTCAAGAGGAAACAAAAAATGGTGAACCCAACATGAATCCTTAACCAAGTTAAAGTGATGTTTTACCTATTTATTAGGCCCCTATTTAAACTCAATGATAGGGCCAACAAGACAATCAATAACATATATGGTTATCCAAAAGATGTAGTGGTCGGACATATCTTGATTACGTCTGTTATATCAAACAGGCACCCTTTTCCAAGATCTTATGCATTACAGAAATGGATTCTCTTAAGTTCACACCCGTGAAAACTTCTTCTGTGAATACTTCTGCTGGGAAGGCCTCTTCTGCTACTCTTGCTGGATCATCATCCGCTCTGAGGACGACATCACCAACTCAGAATCTTCAATGCTGGGTATCAAATGTGCTGGTTAAGAAGTACCATCAAAACGGTACTATTCCGACTCTGGAGGCTGCTCGACAAGTCCACCAAGTCAATAATTCACCCTAGTCATCCAGACAGCGATGCCTAGCGATCAAGAAGCAGGTGGTGCCAACCATCGTCTCTAACCATTTCAAGTCGTTATCCCTGGAACACAATCACCATTCACTCCCATATTCTGGGGAGGTGAATGAGCAGTCCCTCAGGTCCTTAATTCAAGGAGACATGAGTCCTTCCTGAGGGCTCCCATCAACAATCGCCGCCAGACTCGTATGGCAGTACACTCTCAACATGATGAGGGTATCATCCCCAAGAATTTGGCTCATGTTCCTCGAACCCTAGCAGGAAAGACGAACCGCCAGAGATGAAATCAGGTCAACAGTGAGCAGGTTCTCATCTCTGCCATATCCGGAGAAGTCCACCAACCTAACTTGGTGGCAAGCAACGAGCGGGCACACACACCCGTCCGTTTTAATTCTGCTGTCCAGCAAACTCGTCTGGCAGCAGCACGCCTATCCCGCCAAGAAATTCGTGTGGAGTAAAATAGACAAAAGCATACACCTATTTATAAATCATCAGCTAGTCAGCATGCTCATCTGACTAAATATGATGGATCCCGCCAACTCAATGTGTTGACAACTGGTAAACAGGAATATACACTTTCTTACACTCATCAATCCTGCCAGCAGCCTCGTCTGTTAGTATTGAAGGAAGCTTATCAACCATGTTCAGTGGAGTGCAATCAGAAGGCACATACACCTGTTAGTATCGATCAATCCTACCAACAGTCTCATTTGGTAGCATTCGGAGAACTTAGTCGGAAAGCTCCGGTGACAAGCAGGAGGCAGACTCAACTCTCTACCCCCACACTTGAGTACTATCAGGATTCACTAACAGGAAAAGGAGAAAATGAGCAGGAACACACACCTACTCCAAGCACGGAATGGACATATATCCCCATTTAGGTAGCTGAAGTCACCAAGCATATTCAATCAATGGTGAAATAGAATAAGAAAATACCTGCTCATATTTTGGATGCCTGCTAGGATATTATAACAGCTTCAGCAGCATCATAGGTAAAGACACATAAATCTATCCCTACCAGTGGAGTGATACATCAATAGTTCACTCTGGAATAGACACACACCTCTGTTCCAGTCCAAGTGGGTTGTGGGGCATACTCCCACATATCATACAGACAACAAAGTCAAGCACATACACCTGATTTGAGCAGAGATAATCTGCCTAACCTAATCATTTATTCTGAGAATGAACATACACCTGCCCATAATGACCACTTTCATCAACAAGTGGTTCCTAAATTGAGTAATAAGGCGTCTAAAAAAAGACCCAACATAGTCAAGAAGTCAAGGAAGAATTTGTAATAAGGCCTTGCATGACAATGGAGTTCTTGAAGCCCTCGGACAATTATCTATTGGAATTCAGGATTCTAATCCCTCATTTCCCAATAGTGGGAACATTAATTCTAAAGGTCTTCATGAGACACTTCATCATGAAGGCTTTCTTCATGATAGTTCGGTCGATCTCGAAGTTTTGTCTTCAGATGAGAGCCACAGGAACCCTCTGTGTGGCCAGAAGACCAAGGAGAAAAATGTTTCATCTTTTGCTGTAACCCTCCATGGTGGTCCTCTGCATGATCATGAATTTAACTACGAAAGTCCTCTCCGTAGTTATAATGCACATTTACTGGAAAATGCTCCAGTGGACAATTTAGTGACAAGAAAGACCTCTTATCATGAGGCACTTGAAAATGTGAATCTAGTCATGTCGGATGCTTCACCTCTAGTAGGTGATATACTTTCTCAGTCAGAAGATATCTCGGGGTGTAGGTAATTCTCCAAACCACCCCTATTTCATTCATCTTCTAGTTTGATCAGCGAATTCTCTACCGATCTTGTTGAATCTGATGAAGCAACAAAGAAGCACCAATTCTGGTCTAATCAAGTAGAATAATCCTCATTGAATAATAAAGATGAATTACTGAATATGATAAAACAGTTGGTGAAAGGTGAAGTTCCATTCCTGTTTTGGCCTTCGGCTGACTCTCAGTATGACATTCCAGAGATGTTGACGGAAGATGGAATTCATGATATTTGTCTCAATATATGGAAAAATCCTTGTCAGTTGAAAAATAAAATATTATCTTTTGATGAATATGAAAATCATATCAAGATAATAGAAGGGTTACAATGCCAAATTGTCTTGGATTCTATCCTAGTTTCTCAATATCTGAAGGTTGAAAAGCAGCAGAGAGCCCTTCAACATTCACGCCTTGGCGCACTAAGAAGATTGCGCTAGTTAATTGTCAATGCCCCATATGGTATTCATATCAGGGGATGGGGTGTTCATTGAGCACTAAATTTAACAATTCTCGCTAGTTAGAAAAGCCCACCTAAAATGGTCTCATGCAATGTTATTACCCATGGTCGGCCATAGTCAATTGGATTTGTTTTTAATCAAAAGCTTGCTCGAGAACAAGATTCAATTAATTCTTCTCAAAATCCCGCATACAGAGAGAAAGTTGTTGAATTACTCCTGCATCAAGAAAACGAGAATATTGAACAGGCCTCTCATTTGGATCAAGCACATCATCAAGTGACAGAAGTGTTAGAAATCATCCAACGGTCTTTTGATCCGGGTGATAAAAGTGGACGTAGGTTGATGCATCCAACCAATTTCTGGACTAAATTCCGCAAGATCAGGAGAGCTTACAAGAAGTTCTCAGATATAGCATGTTAAGAACCACCCCAGCTTGCCAGACTGGGGACTCTTGTAACCCAATCCTCAGAATCAACAAATAGGATTTGAGGAGTTGAGCAGGAACAACCCCAGTCCACTGGACTGGGGACTTTTTCAAATCCTCAATATCTTCATCAGAGAAAGTCAGTCTTCTCTCGATTAGGTAAGAAGCTCCAAGATGAATGAAGAGGAAAATTATCAGGAGATTTCTTACAAGTTACGGTTCGTCAATAATTTACTGAAGGATCAAATCGACAAAAGGCAATATCTAATCAGAGACATGGAAGAAGACAATATTGCAGATATGCCGATGGAAGTGATGCAATGCATTATGCATCAATTAATGTCATCAATTCCATTGTTGCTGATACACCAGATGATGTTCACTCAAGGGGATCAGATGAAGAGGTTCCTGCTCATGAAGTTGTACGCACAAACACAAATGAAGAAGGTGTGCGTACATGAAATTAAAGGCTTACCCGGAATCTGGGTGTTCTTTAAAGTAACCCACTTCCCCCTCTCTGAAAAGGATCCAACAAGGGGAAAGGAAAGAATAATGTTACATAACCTTCCTCTGGAGAAGGCCAATCTCTCTCACTAGAGCATAGATTTGCACAATAGTAGGAAGAAATGAAGGAATTGAGGAGGATGAATGCAGAACTACATCAGGGTAGTCTTCCTCCAAAGTGTGATGGAGTCAGTCAGCCAAAGTAATTTGTTGTTTCTATTGAGATGGATCAAGAATATCCTCCTTTATCATTACACCCTCATAGGTCTAATCCTATGGGTCAAGTGAAACAACAATCGGCAGTGCTGCTATTGGTCGCAGTACCTGCTGCCACATCTGTCCAAGCTCCAGTCATTGCACCTGTTTAGGTCCAAGCTCAACCGGATGTTTCTCAAAATTTAATAACTACAATTGAGTCATTAATAGCTCGGTTCGAGGCTATAGAGGGAAAAAGAGCTCAAATTAAACCAGAAAAGAAATCTTACCCTAAATGGGTTGATGAAATTCCTCCCCCATCAAATTTTTCAAGTACCACATTCCCAATCTTTAATGGTTCGGGAGACCCCGAGCACCACTTAACACATTTTGTTTCTTGTTGTGATCATATGATGGGAACCCTTCAGCAACAAGAAGCTGTTAAGGTTATGTGTTTTATACAGTCATTACAAGGACCTGCTTTTGTTGGCTACACAAGCTTGCAATCCCGGTCAATTACCAGATGGTAGGATCTTCGTCAATGATTCCTTCTTCAATTCAGATCAATGTTGACAAAGACAATAGTTTTTGATATTACAAACTGTAAGAAAAGGGAGAATGAAAGGGTTTCAGATTTCATTGCTCGTTAGAAAGGATTAACATATTCCCTGAGCATAGTACACCCTCAAGAACTGTCCAATCTATATAGAAAATCTGTGTGATGAGTTACGCACACCGTTGATCCCTGTGAAATACACAGGATGGTTTAAATACCTTACTTCAATCACTCAACAGATTTATGATTCTCTTATAAATACTAAGGACAAAACTCATGTAATTCCATAATCTCCAGGAAGGAGAATGGGTAGAGCAGAGACTACTACAGTCATGCTTAATCATTCACTTGTACCTGCTTCTACTTCAAATCCTTCATCTTCCCGAAGGGCTCCACCTCCTGAGTGTCAGCAACATAGACCATTTCGTCAAGAAGATTAATGATATCAAAGACGAAAACAATTTGATGATTTGAAAAGCAAAGTTTACTATTTAAAAAATGAACAAGTTCCTGGCTACTTCATTTCGTCTCTGGAAAATAATTTGGTTCAATTGCCAAGGCCCAAAAGGATGAACAAGGAAGGAGATGAAGACTGTCCCAACTATTGCCACTTTCATCAGATATTGGTGTATCCAATTTAATAGTTTTTTGTCTTTAAGGACCTCCTGCAAAAAATGGTCGACTCGGGACAAGTAAAACTGAAGGGTTCTTCAGCTCAAGTAGCATGTGTTACTGCTACAACATCAGAGGAAGACGGCGAGTGGCAGGAAGTCAAAAACAAAAATGTGTAGAAATATGATGATTGGATGGTTAGAAAAATGATCAACCGAACTCATTCTATTTTGCGAATGCAATTGAAGAACCCAATTGTGTCTTCTGCTATGAAACCCACAGAAAAACCCTCTTCATCAGAGGGAAAATCCTCAAAGAAATGGCATAATTATAAGAAATAAGAAGAATCAGAAGAAGATGGGTATGTGTCAAATCCCAAGTTGTCTTTGACTCTGGAAGATTTTATGCCATATACTTCAAATCCAAGGGCACCGTCCCACCAAACGGCACAGCCTAAATTGGCTATTCAGGCAGAGTCTTCATTGGATAAAGATTTAATATTTGGTTCTGTTAATATGATTCATTTAACAGATCCTTAGGCTAGTCACGGTTTCGACCTCGATGAACATGGGTTCCCTGTATCAACTAGAGGAATTAGTGGAAGTTCCAGAGAATCTGGGTATAGGGGAAGACATGGATCTTTTAGAGGCCACTATTCCAATTCTACCCCTTCTAGAACTGTGTATGCGGCATAAACTCATGGAAGATCCCTTCAACGAGCTCAATAAGAACAAGAATGTTCTTCCACACAAGGCAGATTCAGTCCTAGCACAATTATTCTGGAAGATCGGTCAGAAGTTACACCTTCTTCCTCTCAGCAAGTAAATAGTCCTATTCGGTCTAATATTCCAAAGCCAGAAGTATTACCAACTCTTACCCCGATACAAGATGCATCAACTTCCAAGGCACCTGCTAAACCACATGTTCATGTTGGGAGACGTAGACCTTTGGATCAAAAGTATGATGTATTGAAACACCTGGCCCAAGTACAAGCCATGTTATCAATTATGGATGCCCTGAATTTATCAATGGATCTTTGGGAGGAACTCAATAAGGCTTTGTCAAGTCCTCGGGAGTTTGAAACTGAAATTGTTGTAGCTGAAGCCTACCATGTAGAGAATAATCTTGCAGAATTCCATGCAGTGATATCTTTCACAGATGAAGATGAAGATGATGTCGTGCATGGACACATTATACCTTTTTATTTATCTGGAATGGTCAATGGTGTAGATATCTGAAGAACATTCATTGATAATGGTTCAGGAGTCAACCTCATTCCCATTCGTACACATCATCGATTGGGCCTCACAGAATCTGATCTATCTCCTTCTACTATGATGTTACAAGGATATGATAAAAATGAACAAAAACCGTTGCGCGAGATTACACTCAAAAGTCAGTTTGGAGATCTGTTATCCAATTTAGATTTATTGGTTGTTGGTCAAGACACAGTCTTCAACATCTTTCTTGGAAGACCCTGGCTACATCAACATGCGTCTATCCCTTCATCATACCATCAATGTCTCATGTATTGTTTCGATGGTCAAGTTGGGACATTGTATGGTGATAATTCCCCATTCAAGACATGTGAATCTCAATACATTGAGGCGTAATTATATCACATGAAGGGAAAGGAGAAATCCACAACAAGGGAGATTACCAAAGATAATGCTCCATATGGTTTGGAAAATATCCCAATAAATCCATTTATACATGTGAGTACAGATTATGTGTTGCCTATCTGTCAAATTGAGAGGATAGACTCAAATCCAAATAATCTTATGCAAACTTCCATAATTTCTATTACGGAAATCAAGTCAGACAGCATTAGAGAAATTGTTGATTCATTAAGAAATGATGATAGCTAAAATGTGGATGTCTTCATTTCATCTACTGAAATCTATCAAGTCTATACAATTTCAACCAGGCCAGAAGAAGTTATAGCAATGTCAGAGGTGAACGATGATGTTGATTCTCAATCCATCATCTCCTCCTTAATACCCAAGAAAGACCCTTAATCATCAATTGGGTCGGAAATAGAAGATTCTTCTTCAAGATGTTCAAATTTTAGCATCTCTTTTGATCATGAAAATTCCACTTCATCATCTACTATGTAAGTAGAAACAGAAAAAATATCACATGTTGAAGAAGAAGAGGAAGATCTCAGGGATGCTCCTCCAGTATTTAAAGAGGGTATCTCTACTACCGTAGATGAACTCAGAGAAATAAATCTGGGTACAAAATAAGATCCATGCCCCACTTTAATTAGTGCGGCCATGACTCTTGAAGAACAAGAAATGTATCTTTCATTTTTGAAGAAAAATCGTGATATATTTTCTTGTAACTATATGGAGATTCCAGGCCTTGATCCTGATGTCACAACTCATCGTTTGGGTTTTCCAGAAGAACATTGAGGATTCAAGCAAGCTTCCAGAAGAACACACCCAACTTATGCTTCCAAAATTGAAGCTGAAGTGGATAAGCTTATCAAATCTAACTTCTTCATAGAAGTTCAATATCCCAAATGGTTGGCTAATATTGACCCTGTGAAGAAGAAGAATGGTCAAATTAGAGTTTTCATTGATTTTAGAGATCTTAATCGGCATTATCCTAAGGATGATTTTCTAGTTCCGATCACAGAACTCTTAATTGATGCAACTACTGGCTATGAAGAACTTTCCTTCATTGATGGATATTCTGGGTATAATCAAATCTGAATGGCTCCAGAAGATGAAGAATCTATATCCTTCAGAGCCCCTCAGGGTGTGTTCTGCTATCAGGCAATTCCCTTTGGCCTAAAGAATGCAGCTGCAACATATCAGCGTGCCATGCATCATATCTTCAAACCATTTTTAGGGAATTTAATTGACTGTTACATGGACGATTTGGTGGTTAAATCCAAACAATGCTCTAATCACTAGTCTGATTTGGAAATCATATTCCACAAACATCGACAACATAATTTGAAAATGAACCCTTTAAAATGTGATTTTAGGGTAACCTCAGGAATTTTTTTTGGCTTTGTTGTATTCCATCGTGGTATTGAAGTCTATCCTGAGAAGAGAAAGTCAATCCTTGGTATGTCACCTCCTCTAAATTTGAATGAATTGAGAGGACTTCAAGGACACATATCCTATATTCGGTGTTTCATCGCTAATATGGCAGGCAAAAGTTTACCCTTCAAAAAATTGATGATAAAGGGAGTCACTTACCAGTGGACTGAAGAATGTCAAGAATCATTAGATATTCTCAAGAATTATCTCTTGCGTCCACTGCTGTTAATGCTACATGTTGAAGGAAGACCACTTATCCTCTATGTGACAGCTTTAGAGTGATCATTGGGTGTCTTTCTTACTCAAAAGAAAGATGTTGGGAATTAAAACAGCCTCTACTCTCTTTGTCAGACTATGCTTGAAGCAGAAACCCGATACTCAAGTATTGAGAAATGATTCCAAGAATTAAACTTCGCATTTTAGAAGTTGAGACACAACCTGCAACATCACAATGTCCAATTGGTATCTCGTAATAACCCGCTCAAATTCATCCTTAGTCATCCAATGCTTACTAGACATCTGGCAAGGTGGGTAGTTATTTTGCAGCAATTTGATATCCAATATGTGTCTCAAAAGGAAATAAAGGGACAAGCCCTATTTGATTTCCTTGCAGAACACCCTTTAGTAGAAGATACATCTTCAGATATTGATCTTCCGGATGAATAATTCTTCTTTATTCAACATAGACTTCAACCATGGGAAATGTACTTTGATGGTGCTTCCAAAAGTCCAATAGGAAGGAAAATGGAAAATCCTAAATTCAATAATGTTGGGTTGGGAATTGTGCTCATTTCTCCAGAAAAGGCAGTGTTACCCTATTCCTTCTCATTGTTGGGAGGCGGTACAATTAATGAAGTAGAACACCAAGCTCTCATCACAGGCTTGGAATTTGCACTTCAAGCACAAGTGAATCACTTAAAGGTGAAAGGTGATTCAGATCTGGTAATCAAACAAGTCAATGGGGATTATGCCATCAGAAAAGAAGAATTGATCCCCTTGTATGATTATGTTAGAGAGTTAATGGTAGAATTTACTACGGAACCGAAATGTTCTTATGTCCCGCTATCACAAAATGCCCAAGCTGATGTACTGGCTAATATAGCCACAGCTTTGGCAGATCCAAATCAGGACAAGACAACCATCAGTATTGCCCACCGTCATATAATTTCACCTTATTTTCATATCAGAACATAAGAAATCAATGAAATTAGTCCCATTCCTGAACCATATGGTCATACTATAGGATGGATGACACCTATCAGGGAATACCTTAAAAATGGAACACTTCCACCGGATAGAGATAGAAAAGAACAAATTCGGCAATGTGTGGTCAATTTTACTCTTTATGATAGCCCAGATAACCTAGAGAAAGTTCTCTACAAGAGTGGTTTTGATAGAGTCCTCTTCAGATGCATTGATGGTGAAGAGATAATGGTTGTCATGAAAGAAGTGAATGCAGGAGTCTGTGGTGCCCAGTAGTCTGGACATAGACTGTCTGATCAAATTCAAAGGCTTGGATACTTTTGGCCTTCAATGATACAAGATTTTGTTGATTTCACAAACAAGTGTCATTCATTCCAAGTACATGGAAACTTCATTCATCAGCCCCTAGAGTTGCTTCATAAAACTAAATAATCGTGGCCATTTTCCACATGGGGAATGGATGTGGTGGGACATTACCCTTCAGCTACAGCCAAGCAGTTTAAGTATATTCTTACAGCTACTGACTTCTTTTACAAATAGGTAGAGGCAATACCTCTCAAAGAAGTTAGTTCTAAAATCATTTTTAGCTTCAACAGGTCTAACACCATTACCAGATTTGGTGTCCCTCATACCATATTGACGGACAACAGCACCAACTTCTGTTCATCCGAGGTGAAGAAGTTGTATCAAGAATACAACATCAAATCCAACCATTGATCTCGGTATCATGCAGCGGCCAATGGACAGATAGAAGCCTTCAACAAGACACTTTCAAACATACTGCAAAACATGGTGGATAAAGATAAGAGGTCATGGCCTGATAAACTCTTTCATGCTTTAGGGGCTTATCGGACCACCACCCGCACTGCAATGCGGTCAACTCCATATTCACTAGTATATGGAACAGAAGCAGTCTTTCCCATTAAAGTTCAATTACCTTCTCTCAAAGTAGCCATTTGTGATCATTCATCTACAGATGAACAATCTCAAAAGAGATTGAATGAATAGGAATGGTTATATGAGAAAATATTGTGCACCCTGCACCACTTGGAAGTCTAGAGGAATTGAATAGCATGGGCTTTCAACAAAAAAGTTCGTCTTCATTCATTCATTCAGGGAAAATTGTTATTGGTTCTCAGAACTCCAATGATACCAGGAATGAAACCTCATAATCTTGAACCAAAATGGGAAGGACCTTACTCAATACATAAGGTCTATTCCAATGGAGCTTATTCTTTAATCTCAATGGATGGAGAACTCATCACTACTCCAACGAATGCCAGATTTCTGAAGAAGTATTTTGTATAAACACAAAATACATCATCAACGGTCCATGCATATGACCTTAAACTATTTGCATTTCTCTCATGTGCAGCAAGATTTTAAATTGCACCATCTATGGTCCATACATATGACCTTAAACTATTCTCACTTTCATCCAACATGACGTTAAACTGTGTCCCCCTCATCATCCTTGCTATATGACGTTAAACTATACAGAAATGGTCCATGCATATGACCTCAAAATATTCGCACCATCATCCAACATGACACAAAACTATATCATCCATTTTCGTCCAACATGGCGTTAAACTATGAAAAAGTCCATAATACGCCCAACATGACGTTAAAATGTGTCATCTTCTGTTCTTACTACATAACATTAAACTACACAGTCCCCCTTTTTGTCCAACATGACATTAAACTGTACTATCCCCATCGTCCTAACTACATGACACTAAACTGTACATAAATCCATTAATACGTCCTACATGATGTTAAACTGTATTTTTCCCAGTTACATGACACTAAAATGTGCAACACCAATAGTCCTCACTAAAAGACTTTAAATTGCATAGTCCCTTCATATGTCCTACATGACATTAAACGGTTCATCGTTAGGGTTGTTTCTCCCTCTTGTTTCTCACACTGAGTATGACTCATGTGATCTTAGATTAAACTTCAAGCATAACACCCTCTCTGGGTCGCTAACCATGTGTAAGTCCCAACACCATTTTTTAGGTCATTGTCCCCAAGAAAAACTTGATCACTAATTCATTTTTTAATTGAACTATGTGGACTTTGATCCTTGCCTTTTAGGCTGGGTACATAGGCAACCTCCCAAGGTTCAAGCCAAGAACCAATATCTTCACATCGTGTTCACCATTTTTGGTTTCCTCTGGAATTGGGAATGACCTCTTTGATTTAAGGTTCAAAGATTCTAAGCAGTTTCTAACTGGTTTGTTCATAGAACCAGAAACATCCAATGATTCCATATCCATTTGGACATACTTTCCAAAGGTAGGCTCTCATTAGTTATGAACTGATAATGCTTAGGAATTTGAATTGGTCAAGAGGATGGGAGGTCGGACTCATCACACCTTTTTTAGGGGAATTATTGTCTACTCCAGGACTCTATTAATAGATATAAGTTATGTTCGTGAATCCTTATTACATTACCATGTATAAAATGATCTTTACTTTAGATCTGACAATCAATGATTGATATGTAGGAAATTTAGTGAATCTATTATATGTATTCAAGGTTCTTCATCGATAGAGAATCATCTGTATTTGTTAGAGATTCTTAGTCAATGGTATCCTTTAATACATTATATAAAATTCCCTTGGTCATTATGATGACCATACTGGTTTTAAAGACACTCAGTGGGGCACTTGAAGTTTATTTCCATTCAGAAGGACATAGATTATTTTAGAGTTGGGATCGTACCCACAGATGGGATACCTACGTATCCTTTATTTAGAAAAGGAATCAGAACCCACGTAGTTAGAGTAAGGGAGTATGATTTTTGTGTATGATTGATGGATCAAAGAAAGATGTCATAATTACTTTTACTCTCTAAGCTCATGTGAGTCATGCTCGGTGTGAGAAACAAGAGGTATTGGTGAAACCAGACAATTGTGCCATGAAAGATGCAATCATAGAATATGATGTCGGGATTATGTATGTATGACTGCCCAAATAGATAGAGATTGGGACTTATTTCAAAGAAGAAGTATGGGAATAGGGTTCATAAAGGTATATGAAATTTATGGAGATTTGGATACTCTAACTTGGGGCTTATTTCTGAAGAAGATGCCCAAATTAGGAGGGGACTTATGATTGGGTTTTACTCCTAAGAAGGAATCCCAGATCAAAAATTAGATTAAGACTGGTTAAGAGAAATTAATACTGGGGCTTACTCCTACGAAGGAGGCCCGGGTTAAAGGGATTTGAAGACTGGGGCTTACTCTTGAAGAGTAGGCTCAGGTTAAGGTAATTTTAGAATTAAGGGACTTGGGGGTTACTCCTAAGGAGGATGCCCACATTTGTATATTTGAGACTGGGGATTATTCCTAAAAAGGAATCCCATGTTAAGGTAATTATGGTTGGGGCGTACTCCTAAGGAAGATTCCCATGTTTTGGGAACTTTGAGACTAGGGCTTACTCCTGAGGAGGATGCCCAGATTAGGGGACTTGGGGATTACTTCTAAGGAGGATGCCCGGATTTATGAGAACATGGAACTCCTTTTCAGGAGTAATCCCCAATCCAAGTACTCTTAATCTGGGCGTCCTTTCCTTCACAGAGTCTAAATTAATTGAAAATGGAAATACCTTGAACCCAAAGTGATTCATCCTTTGAAGAAACATCAAAAATTGACAAAGGCATGAACCAATATTCAAAGGCACTTGGGTCACGCATGTTCCACCAAGGATGAGCAAGTATACTTGCTCTCCACCCATTGGCCACATAGGTGACTTGCGTGCCCTCTTTTAAATTCAACTAGGGACTTCTACCAGCCTATAAATACCCCTGTGGGCCCCCCATTTCGAAGAGGAAAATTTTCCAGAAATTCAAATTTCATCTCACGATGCCCTAGTCTCTTCTCAAAGCTTCCGAACACTTATAAGGTAATTTCTTACCTAGAACGGAAGATCTAAAGATAGGGAGTAAGGTCTAAGTGTTGAAATTCATCAACACTTGCGCGCCTGAGTGGCCGGCCCTTAAGGGAAAAGGACACACTTGCGCACCGCCTTACCCCTTAAACAGAGTTGTGCGCCTCTCTTCTGGAAGCCTCTAGGGATTTGACTAAAGGCTTGAGCCAAGATTTTCCAATGTTCTACCCTAAGGGTTGACCGGCGTGCAAGTATCCATGTGTCACATAGGTACACCTACGCGGCCAAGACTTGCACACCCACACAGGACTTGTGTGCCCCTCTCTTTTTGGGTGCCCTTTCTTCCCATTTCACCTCTCATATGCCTATCCACCTCTCCTATTCAATATTCAGCCTTCAATCCCCTTTTCAAAGCCATTTATGTCATGTTTCCTTTGTTGGATTCCTTATCTAAAAGTAATTCTGTGGAACATTTCGCAAAACCAAGTGATTTACACATGTTTATGTCACTAAGGTTAGAGATTTCATTCATTCAACCTCATCCTTTAAGATGAGAGAATCTTTAACCTAGGCCTCCTTTTTCGGAGTAAACCCTGGCCCAAGTTCTCTTAATCTGGGCATCCTCCTTATAAATAAGCCCCAAGTTCTCATAAATCTGGGCATCCTCCTTAGGAGTAAGCCCCAAGTCCCCTAATCTGGACATCCTCCTCAGGAGTAAGCCCCAGTCTCAAAGTTCCCAAAATCAGGGCATCCTCCTCAGGAGTAAGCCCCAACCATAATTCCCTTAACCTGGGCTTCCTTTTTAGGAATAATCCCCAGCCTCAAATCTACAAATGTGGGCATCCTCCTTAAGAGTAATCCCCAAGTCCCTTAATTCTAAAATTCCCTTAACCTTGGCCTCCTCTTCTAGAGTAAGTCTTATTCTTCAAATCCCATTAACCTAGGTCTCCTCCTTCAAAGTAAGACCCATTCTTAATTTCTCTTAACCAGTCGTAATCTAGTTTTTAATTTGGGCTTCCTTCTTAGGAGTAAAACCCAATCATAAGTCCCCTCCTAATTTGGGCATCTTCTTTAGGAATAAGCCCCATGTTAGAGTATCCGAATCTCCATAAAGTAAATATATCTTTATATATTCTATTCCAGTAATTCTTCTTTGAAATAAGTCCCAATCTCTATCTATTTGGGAAGTCATACATACATAAGCCCCACATCATATTCTATGATTGCATCTTTGATGGTACAATTTTCTGGTTTCTCCAATACCTCTTGTTTCTCACACCGAGCATGCCTCACGTGATCTTAGAGTGTAAAAGTAATTATGACATCTTACGTTGAGCCATCAATCATACATAAACATCATACTCCCTTACTCAAACAACGTGGGTTCTGATAACTTTTCTAAATAAAGGATACATAGGTATCCCATCTGCAGGTACGATCCCAACTCTGAAATAATCTATGTCCTTCTAAATGACAACAAACTTTAAGTGACCCACTGAGTGGTTTTAAAACAATTATGGTCATCATAGTGACCAAGGGACTTTTATATGATGTATTAAAGGATACCATTGACTAAAAATCTCTAAAAAATACAGATGATTCTCTATCGATGAAGAACCTCTAATACATATAAAAGATTCTCTAAAATTCCTACATATCAATCATTGATTGTCAGATCTAAAGGAAAGCTCATTTTATACTTGGTAATTTAATAAGGATTCATGAACATAACTTAAATCTATAAAGAGAGTCCTAGAGTAGATAATAATTCCCCTCCAAAAGTTGTGATGAGTCTAACCTCCCATCCTCTTGACCAATGAAAATTCCTAAGCGTCATCAGTCCATAACTAATGAGCACCTAACTTTGGAAAGTATGTCCAAATGGATATTAAATCATTGGAAGTTCTCTGAATGTTATGTGGGTGATTTGGTGCTTAAATCCAAACAATGTTCTAATCACTTGTCTGATTTGGAAATCATATTCCACAAACTTCGACAACATAATTTGAAGATGAACCCCTTAAAATGTGCTTTTGGGGTAACCTCATGAAAATTTCTCTGCATTGTTGTATGCCATCGTGGTATTGAAGTTGATATAGAGAAGAAAAAGTCAATACATTGTATTTCACCTCTTTGAAATTTGAAATAATTGAGAGGACTTCAAGGAAACTTTGCCTATATTCGGCGTTTCATCGCCAATTTGGCTGGAAAATGTTTACCCTTCACTAAATTGATGAAGAAGGGAGTCACTTACCAGTGGACTCAAGAATGTGAAGAAGAATTAAATATTCTCAAGAAGTATCTCTTGAGTCCACCGGTATTAGTGACACCTGTTGAAGTAAGACCACTTATCCTCTATGTGACTACTTTAGAGCGATAATTGGGTGGCTTTCTTTCTCAAAAGAATGATGTTGGGAATGAAAACAGCCTCTACTATCTCAGTCAGACTATGATTGAAGCAGAAACCTGATACTAAAGTATTGAGAAATGTTGCCTAGCATTAATATTCGCATTTCAGAAGTTGAGACCCTACCTGCAACATCATGAGGACCAATTGGTATCTCGTAATAACCCTCTCAAATTCATCCTTATTAGTCCAATGCTTACAGGACGTCTGGTAAGGTGGGCCGTTATTTTACAGCAATTTGATATCCAATATGTGTCTCAATGGAAATAAAGGGTCATTCTCTAGATGATTTCCTTACAGAACACCCTTTAGTAGAAGATACATCTTCAGATATTGAACTTCCTGATGAAGAAGTCTTCTTTATTCAAGATAGTCTTCAAACATGGTAAATGTACTTTGATGGTGCTTCCAGAAGTCCAGCAGGGAGGAAAATGGAAAATCCTAAATTCCACAAAGTTGGGTTGGGAATTGTGCTCCTTTATCTAGAAAAGTCAGTGTTACCCTATTCCTTCTCATTGTTGGGAGGCAGTACAAATAATGAAGTGGAATACCAATCTCTCATTACAAGCTTGGAATTGGTGCTTCAAGCACAAGTGAATCACTTAATGGTGAATGGTGATTCAGACCTGGTAATCAAACAAGTCAATGGGGATTATTCCATCAGAAAAGAAGAAATAATCCCTTTGTATGATTACGTTAGAGAGTTAATGGCAGAATTTCCTACGGAACTGACATTTTCTTATGTCATGCGATCACAAAATGTCCAAGCTGATGCACTAGCTAATATAGCCACATCTCTAGAAGATCCAAATCGGGATGAGACAACCATCAGTATTTCCCACCTTCATACAATTTCACCTTATGTTCAAATCATAACAGAGTAAATCAATGAAATTAGTCCCATTCCTGAACCATATGATCATACTACAGGATGGATGATACCTATTAGGGAATACCTTCAAAATGGAAAACTTCCACCTGATAGAGTCGGGAAAGAACAAATCTGGCGACGTGTGGTCAATTTTACTCTTTATGAAAGCCCAGATCACCTATAGAAAGTTCTCTACAAGCGTGGTTTTGAGGGAGTTCTCTTCAGATGCATTGATGGTGAAGAGACAATGGATGTCATGAAATAACTGCATGCAGGAGTCTGTGGTGCCCACTAGTCTAGACATAGACTGTCTGATCAAATTCGAAGGCCTGGATACTTTTGGCCATCAATGATACAAGATTTTGTTTATTTCACAAAGAAGTGTAATTCATGACATGTACATGCCAACTTCATTCATCATCCCCCAGAGTTGCTTCATACATCTAAATACTCGTGGACATTTACCACATGGGGAATGGATGTGGTGGGACCTTACCCTTCAGCTACAGCCAATCAGTTTAAGTATATTCTTACTTCTACTGACTTCCTTTCCAAATAGGTAGAGGCAATACCTATAAAATAAGTCAGTTCTAAAATCATTGTTAGCTTCATCAAGTCTAACATCATTACCAGATTTGGTGTCCCTCATACCATACTGACGGACAATGGCACAAACTTCTGTTCATCTGAGGTGAGGAAGTTGTACCAAGAATACAACATCAAATCCAACCATTCATCTCGGTATCATGTAGTGGCCAATGGACAGATATAAGCCTTCAACGAGACAATTTCAAACATACTGCAAAAGATGGTGGATAAAGATAAGAGGTCATATCCTGATAAACTCTTTCATGCTTTATGGTCTTATCGGACCACCACCTTCACTACAACGCGGTCAACTCCATATTCACTGGTATATAGAATAAAAGCAGTCTTGCCCATTTAAGTTCAATTACCTTTTCTCAGAGTAGCCATTTGTGATCAGTAATCTTTAGATGAACAATCTCAAAAGTGATTGAATGAATTTGAAAGGTTAGATGAGAAAAGATTGTGCACCCTGCACCACTTGGAAGTCTACCAGAATTGAATAGCACGAGCTTTCAGCAAAAAAGTTCATCTTCGTTCATTCATTCAGGGAGAATTGGTATTGGTTCTCAGAACTCCAATGATACCATGAAACAAACCTCCCAAGATTGAACCAAAATGGGATGGACCTTACTCAATTCATAAGGTCTATTCCAATGAAGTTTATTCTTTAATCTCAATGGATGGAGAACTCATCACTACTCTAACCAATGTCAGGTTTCTAAAGAAGTATTTTGTATAAACACAAAATAAATCACCAAAGGTCCATGCATACGAACTTAAACTATTTGAATATTTCTCATGTCCACCAAGACGTTAAACTGCACCATCTATGGTCTATGCATATGACCTTAAACTATTCACACTTTTGTCCCACATAAAATTAAATTGTGTCCCCCTCATTGTCCTTGCTATATGATGTTAAACTATATAGAAATGGTCCATGCATATGACCTTAAACTGTTCGCACCATCGTCCAACATGATGCTAAAATATATCATCCATTTTAATCTAACATGATGTTAAACTGTGAAGAAGTCCCTAATACATCCAACATGACATTAAATTGTGTCCTCTTTTGTCCTTACTGCATGACGTTAAACTGCACAGTCCCCCTTTTTGGTCCAACATGACATTAAATTGTATTGTCCACATCGTCCTAACTATATGATCCTAAACTGTACAGAAATATCTTAATACGTCCTACATGAAATTAAACTGTATTTTGTCCCTGTTACATGACACTAAACTCTACAGCCCCAATAGTCCTCACTGTAAGACTTTAAACTGTATAGTCCCTTCATATGTCCTACATGACATTAAACTATGCATCGTTATGGTTTTTGCTCCCTCTTGTTTCTCACACTGAGTATTAATCATGTGATCTTAGAGTATAGATCAACCATAACACCCTATCTGGATCACTAACCATGCGTAAGTCTCAACACTATTTTTTACGTCATTGTCCCCAAGAACAACTTGATCACTAATTCATTTTTTTAATTGAACAATGCAGACTTTGATCCTTGCCTTTTAAACTGGGTACGTAGGCAACCTCTCGAGGTTCAAGCCCAAAACCAATCTCGTCACATCGGTTCACCTCCATCTCATACGATGTTGATTCATGAAACCGCCCCCAGAATCAATATCTTTATGTTGGTTCACCATCGTCCTTTCTAAATGACGTTAAACTGTACAAACACCTTTTGTCCTATACGAAAATAAACTACAACATTCTTTGATACCCTCACCTGAGAGGGAATCATTATTCACATTGATTTCCAATCATGTTACATTCCAAATACTACGTGCATAAATGCCAATGCCCGAACCTTTTATCTTGGGTCAAACCACCATTGAACTAAAGTCCCCTTTCACCCTTCACAAGTACGAACAAAATATGTACATAGAGTATTTCTAGAACTACATGGGCTTGATTCCCATCCTTATGGGATACGTAGGAACATTCGAGTGTCCCTCGAATCCATCCCCAAGTCTTTTGGGCCTAACCCCAAATTCCACTTTCAGTCCCCTGGCTGAAAAGTCCATCTGAAAACACACACTGTGTCTTTCTTATAATGGTCCGAGTGCTATGACCCTAAACTAGGATCTCATACACTTTCATCCCAGATGACCTTAAACTATATTCCAATAACTACATATGGCTTGATTCAAATCCTTATGGGATACGTAGTGAAGTCCAACATTTCAATTCAGGACCCAGCCACAACATGATTTTGGTTAGCATTGGTCTGTGTATATCTACATGCATTGAACAAATGCCCATTTTTATGTGTCATAATCCTAACCTTAAATATTTTTCAGATCTCCATACCATTTTTCTCGACTTCTGGTGACAAAATGTCCAATTTCTAAGAGTTCTTTTTCATGACTATGCAGCACATGCCCTTAGGTGGCCTTACATAAACAGTCTACAAAATGGACCTGTCATCCAAAAGATTCTATTATTTGACTATGCCGCCAATTCCTTTAGGTGGCCCTGCATAATTCAACCCCCTAATGGGTTTTTTAAATAGAGGTAACTTCATTCTTGGAAAGAAAACCTCTTTTTTCCTTATTGGTCTTAATGAAAATATGTAGGGATCCGCAAAAATGGCCATCCATAACATATTTGTCCCATGTTCGTTTTCATGATCTGAAAGTATTCAAGTCTATGGTTTATATTTTCCTTCCCTATGCTTGGTTCATACCTTCATAGAAGTAACATTCATCCAGTTCTTAGACAATCTTGTTTGGAAATATCTTCTCCATATTCAAGTACCTCTCTCCATATAGAAAACTCTATTCTTTGGAAAATTTGAATCCCCATAAACATTCACTGGCTTTTTAGCAGTAGAGAAGTAAATTTATGAGAGTTATTTTGCCTGACTATGCAGTATGTGCCCTTAGGCGGCCTTGCATAAGTAGTCTACATAACAGACCTCTCAGCCAAAAGATGCTATTATTTGACTATACAGCTAGTGCCCTTAGGTGGCCCTGCATAATTCAACCCCCTAACGGGTTTGTTAAATAATGGTAACTTCATTCTTGGGAATTACTTCTTCTAATGATTTTTAGCCCTTTTTCATATCATTCCTCAGATTCAAAATTTCTTAAGTCATAGTTTACATATTTTCCCTCATACTTGAGTGTGATAATGTGTTTACAAAAAAATTGTCAAGGAATTCAGTCCATTTTCATCAATTTAGTCAAAACTATTTTGACCTTAAACATTAGCCTTTTTATGTCTGACGTGCATGACTTTAAACTGCCCACAATAGAAAAGGGTACTCTGAATAAAAGTCAAGTTCCATCTCACTAAACAAACATTTTGTATGATTTTAGGTAATATTGAGCAAAAAAAAGTTTCAAAAGTTTGTAGGGTTATTTATAATAATCCTAGAAAAAATCAAACTATGCTTACTAGGCCTCAACCCTACGCTCTATAAAGCTAGCGCGATCGACACCTGCACGATGCCATCTGTGCGCTCCACACCTATGCGCTGAAGATTCTTTTTTTTCTTTCCTCAGAGTTACATTCTCATTTCTTTCGGATACAACTCTGAGGGGGGACTTTCGATGATGCTCCCTTCCTTCACAGAGTCTAAACAAATTGAAAAGGGAAATACCTTGAACCCAAAGTGATTCATCCTTTGATGAAACATCAAAAATTGACAAAGGCATGAACCAAGATTCAAAGGCACTTAGGTCATGCAACTTCCACCAAGGTCGCACAAGTATACCTGTGTGCTACCCATTGGTCGTGCTGGTGACTTGCGTGCCCTCTTTGAAATTCTCCCAGGGTATTCTACCAACCTATAAATACCCTTGTGGGCCCCCCATTTCGAAGAGGAAAATTTTCCAGAAATTCAGATTTGAGCTCCTGGTGCCCTAGTGTCTTCTCAAAGATTTTGAACACTTCTAAGGTAATTTCTTACATAGAATGGAAGATATAAAGAGACGGAGTAAGGTCGAAGTGTTGAAATTCATCAACACTTGCATGCCTGAGTGGCTAGCCCTTAAGGGAAATGTCCACACTTGCGTGCCGCCTTACCCCTTCAATAGAGATTGCGCGCCTCACTTCTGGAATCCTCTAGGGATAGGACTAAAGGATTGAGCCATGCTTCACCCAAGTTCTACCCTAAGGGTTGACCGGCGTCCAAGTATCCATGTGTGGTGAAGGTACACCTGGGCGACCAAGACTTGCACGCCCACGCAGGACTTGCGTGCCCCTCTCTTTTTGGGTGCCCTTCCGGCCCATTTCACCTCTTCTATGCCTATCCACCTCTCCTATTCAAGATTCAGCCTTCAAACCCCTTTTAAAAGAAATTTATGGCATGTTTCCATTGTTTTATTCCTTATATGAATGGAATTATGTGGAAAATTTCTCAAAACCTAGTGATTTACACATCTTTATGTCACTAAGGTTAGAGATTTAATTCATTCAACCTCATCCTTTAAGATGAGAGAATCTTTAACCTGGGCCTCTTTTTTAGGAGTAAGCCCCAGTCCAAGTTCTCTTAACGTGGGCCTCCTTTTCAGGAGTAATCCCCTGTCCATGTTATCTTAATCTGGGCATCCTCATTAGGAATAACCACTAAGTTCTCATAAATATGGGCATCCTCCTTAAGAGTAAGCCCCAAGTCCCCTAATCTGGGCATCCTCCTCAGGAGTAAGCCCCAGTCTCAAAGTTCCCAAAATCTGGGAATCCTCTTCAGGAGTAAGTTCCAAGCATAATTCACTTAACCTAGGCTTCCTTTTAGGAATAATCCTTAGCCTCAAATATACAAATGTGGACATCCTACTTAGGAGTAATCCCCAGGTCCCTTAATTCTAAAATTCCCTTAACCTGGGCCTCCTCTTCAGAAGTAAGCCCCAATCTTCAAATCCCTTTAACATTGGACTCCTCCTTAGGAGTAAGCCCCAGTCTTAATTTCTCTTAACCAGTATTAATCTACTTTTTTATATGGGCTTCCTTCTCAAGAGTAAAACCCAATCATTAGTCCCCTCCAAATTTTGGAATCTTCTTCAAGAATAATCCCTAAGTTAGAGTATCCAAATCTCCATAAAGCACATATACCTTTATGGACCATGTTCCCATACTTCTTCTTTGAAATAAGTCCCATTCTCTATCTGTTTGTCCATTCATACATACATAAGCCCCACATCATATTCTATGATTTCATATTTCACGGCACAATTGTATGCTTTCACCAATACCTCTGGTCTCTCACACCGAGCATGACTCACGTGAGATTATAGTGTAAAAGTAATTATGACATCTTTCTTTGAGCCATCAATAATACATAAACATCATACTTCCTTACTCAAACTATGTGGGTTCTGATTTGTTTTCTAAATAAAGGATACGTAGGTAGCCCATCTGTAGGTACAATCCCAACTCTGAAATAATCTATTTCCTTCTGAATGACAATAAAATTCATGTTCCCCACTGAGTGGATTTAAAACCAGTATGGTCATCATAATGACCAAGGGAATTTTATATAATTTATTAAAGGATGCCATTTACTAAGAATCTCTAACAAATACAGATGATTCTCTATCAATAAAGAACATCGAATACATATAAAAGATTCTCTAAATTTCATACATATCAATCATTAATTTTCATATCTAAAGGAAATCTCATTTTATACTTGGTAATTTAATAAGGATTCACGAACATAACTTAAATCTATAAAGAGAGTCCCGAAGTAGACAATAATTCCACTCAAAAAGGTGTGATGATTCTGACCTCCCATCCGCTTGACCAATGGAAATTCCTAAGCATCATTAGTCCATAACTAATGAGTGCCAAACATTGGAAAGTAGGTCCAAATGGATATGGAATCATTGTACATTTCTGGTTCTACGAACGAACTCGTTAGAACCCGCTTGGAATGTTTGAACCTTGAATCAACGAGGCCATTCCCAGTTCCATAGGAAATAATCATCCCATTGAGCCCAAATATATGTTGAGTTTAATGTTTATAACACCAATTTGGATTTCATATGAATCAAAATTATGGAAAAATTTCATTATATATAATATATTCACTATGAATTGCAGGCTTATTTTTTATCATCTTATAATCATCAATGATGCCTTGTTCAGGGTTTCCATCAAAAGAGTAGTGAGTCCAATCCAGTTGAACCTCCTAAATATGATTACCTTGACATAAAACAATATTTTTTGGAATGAGATATAGATAGGAGGATATCCATGGGGATGATGGTCCTAAAGATAACTTTGACTGGTGTGGAAAGGGAGATTGTGGCTACTAAAAGATCACCTCTTATGGGTGAGGCTCAATCTGAGGGGATACAAATTTCATATGTTGAAGAAGTAAATAAGATTCCAAGAATGTAAATGGAATATAATTACCAAATACTATACTAATAATTATAATCCTATAAGTTTTATGGATAAATCTCCTATAACTAGTTTTATTGTTTCTTCTGATAAAGATGATAGAGTTATTGCTAGGTGCCTAGTCTATAATTTTTACATGAGATATCCTTTGTTAATGAAATTTAGAAGAATTTTGAAGAATTTTTTGCTAGTTAAATGAACATAGATTAGGGTGGAAATTAAATACTCCAAGAAGAAGATGAAACAACTGTGGGCTACTAATCCAAAGGAATGACTAAAAGTGAAAGAAACTAAGGGAGGAAGTGTGAGTGATAATGATTCAAAGAAGTTATTTGAAACGGGTTCATGTTCTACTAAGAATAGGAAAGATGAAAAATATAAAGACTATTATCACACCAGTTCCTTGAAATTAAGTAGGTCAACGGTTCACTTAGAAGGATTCACCACTAATCCTTGGAAGAATTCATGGTGAAAAATGATTATTCGTCACTTTCTGGACATCTAGTTACATGATCATCTAGAAAATACAATTTAATACAAGAGGAGGGATAAAAAATATAAACAACTAGTTATGAAACAAATTTTTAAAATAAATATGGTGGGACCATGATTTCACACTATGTTTGAAGAACAAAAATGAATGAATGCAGGTAATTTTCATTCCCCCTACACTTATATGAAAAAATAAAATCCATATATAATTTTTTAAAGGCTTAAATCAAATATTTCAACCCAACTAATGAAATTTGAATGGAATTTAAATTTAAGGGTAATTTTAAAAATGATACAGTTATATTTTTCTAGGTCCTTGAAAATGATCTCAATTAGTGGTTATAGTTACAATTTTATTTTATTTTTCTAGAATTTTATCATGATATATTCCATATAGATGAATACCTGGTGGTCCTGGAATTCATATCCCATGACATAAAATATATAGTTATAATACACCATGATCATGATATCAAAAATCTATCCTAGAAATACTATAGTGACCCCTCCATCATGAAGAATAAAGATTTTTTTTATTTTTGTATTTCATGATGGTGGTTCCTCAATTTGTTCAGATATACTATATCCAACTTTTCTTTAGGTTCCAATTAAATTTTTAAAATTTGATTCCATAAATACCAAAAAAAAAATACTGAGGAGATGAAAATAATTTATCGTGGTGGTGATTCAAACTTGATATATGATTTTGGTGTTACTATGTGATTTTACTATAGGTGTACTTCATGTTTATATAATGTGAATTTGATATGGAAACACATTTTTATCTTTTTATATGATTGGTTGTATGAATTTGAGAGTAATTTAAAAATCGTTATTATTTTTATATGAAACCTCTTTTCTTATCCATTTTGTTTTGTTTTTAGGTTGATTAGCCATAGGGATGTTCATCTGGAATGTGACTAGTAATTATTACTTTGGAATTATTTTTTGAAATTAGTTGATGTTTGGTTCCCTGTGTTTTTTATTATTTCATTGATTATTTTTTAGTTTACTACTACCTAAATTTATTCTTTATAAGACTCAAACATTTTAATAACGCATAAAGTGTTCATATATGACATTTGAGTAGTTATGGATTTTGAATATTCATTTTTATGAAATTATTTATAACATAATATGATCCTCCATAAACAATTTTTTAACGTTTATTATCCCTTCATTTGTTTCACCCATGATGATATTTGATCCTCTAATTAATAGAACATAGACTTGGGAATTACTTTTTATCCATAAATAATTATAACATCTTGACCCTTCGCATTGGATTGAAAAGGCTCAAGTATATTACTTGGCCTTAGGAAACATCCCCACTATATCAAAGGTTGGAAATAAATTCCAAAGGCTTCAATACAGTGGGGGAATTAATTTCACTTTGAAAATAATAGAACCACAAACAAGATACCATAACCAAAAATCACTACACAATGAATGATAATAATATAAGAAAACTAAATGTATAACCAAACAAACCAAAATCTATCATAGTACCCCAGAAAAAACCTAACATCAATATAAAAATAGACTGGAAGAAAAAACCACAAAATATCAAAGACCCCAATACAACAACTTATAAACTCCAAAAAATCTCTATTCTCCAACTCCACAATCCATGCCCATGTATCATGAAGCACCGCTAAAGAAATGTGATTCTGTACTTTTACATGTGTCCCGATACATGATATCTATAAATGCACCAAATTGCACAAGTAGGGGGTGAGTAATGAAACTCAATAGGTTTTCCCCAAATAACTTCCCTATTGATGCCACTAGGATAAAAAATATCATCATTTTTATATAAAAAAAATATATAAATCAATTTATATAACAAAACAATTCTCCAAAACCAAATCTATTTCAATGGAAAACAACCAAACAAGTCATTTAATCAATTCTAAAATACCATTTTCACATTACCCATTCCATTTCACATAACCACAAACACACACTCAACCAAAAAAAATTGGTGCTACAATTTATTGTGGAACTTCATGACCAAAACTAGCCTCTTTTATAGTGGTACATTACAACCATTATCCATCGCATTCAACTAACATTTAACCATTTAACACATAAACCAAGGATAACCAATATTTTCCAAACCTATTCAATAAACCAAAAATTATATTGAAAATACTTTCCAACCAATTTTCCTTGCATCAAAAAAAAACAACCGTTTTAAATTAATCATTTTAAAATCATGTTAACACTTTCACTTTCCTCCAAAATACCCAATTTTCACAATTTCCTAAACTAATACCAAAGAGGGATCCCTTCCAGCACTACATAACAATTTCTCTATCAAATTAAAAAAACAACAAATTAAAAATAATTCCTCCTAATTCTAATAAGTGGATTTGATATTGAAGCCACATAACTCTTATATTGAGGTGAAAACAAAGAAAAACATGAATTATTCAACAAAACTAGGTTGAATCTCCATTAATCTTCCTTATATCTCGTTCCCTAGCTTCTAAAAAGCCAAATCACATCATTATTAGAATCAAAAATCATATATCTATCCCCAACGTATCATATCTTTGAATCCAAAATAGGAAAGAACAGTATATCTAAGAAAAACCACCAAGAACAAAAACTTACTAAGAAATTTGGCCTTAAATTCACCAAGATATTCTAATGGATCACTCTTGTGTCAAAGGGTGAAGTGTACACAGCCTTTGACAGAAATAAAAACCTATTTAGGGTCTAAATAGAGGGAAAAATGTATTTGGGGATAAAAAAAAGTTAGATCCACTTTATTAAGCTATAACATTTACTCATGTATGGTTGGGTTGAACGGTTAGGAAAACTATATACCAACCATGTATCAGACCCTTACTCCAACCACCCTTACCATGTTTGGATCACATGGTTTTAGAAACTTTGTGCCAACCTTGTTTTCCTCTCTATTCCACATTTCATGGTTACTCCAAGGTGGCTGCACAGTTTGGTCAAACTGTGCACCTAACTGTGCACCTAATCATACCCCATTGTTTTCTTTTTCATTGTTTTATGTAGGTTTTACATGGTTTCTACTAACCATTCTCAAACCATGAACCTCTAAAAAATGTTCAAAAAGTTTCCAAAAGTTCTCCAAACCCTTCCAAACTTCTCCCAAACACTCTACATACTTAAAACCCATAAAGATAGGGTTTCTTAATTAAAACCTGTAGTGATGCAAGTATTTTTTTATGTGATCATTTATAATGGGGTTTGGGTATTCCCTCATTTAATTTAAAAATGAGTTACTTTTACCCATAATGTATTTGATTATTTTATCTAGTGATTAAGGGTATAGTTGGGTTGGACCAGATTTGATATGTGTATCTTTTCAATATTTGTTATTTGGAACTAGATATTTTATGGTGAGCCATGAGAAAATTTAATATTAAAAAAATTGTGGTTTTTAATGTTAACATTTATGGTTTTGTTAATTTGGTTTATTATTTTTTATAGTGGGGACACTTAGTATCAATTGATTTATACTTTATGTTGACTGTGCACAATTAATTAATCTCATTATTTGGTGTTTGGATCATTTCTAAGAATGACCATATACAGTATCATTGATCACCATTGCATGAAAAACTTGTGTGTTTTCTAAATTATGTGTATGGAAATTGATAGAAGAAACTCATAGATTCATTGAGATGTTAGAAGGTTGTGTGGAGATTTGGTGGTAACTGATTTGGAGTTTTCATTAGAGTGATTATATTTATTCACTCAAATCAACTTGATTTTTCATTTATGATGTGTTGGTTAGGATATTATGTTAATTATATTTTATATGCGTTTTAATATATCAAATTTTATTATGGAGATATTTTTCATTCATGAATACTTAAATTTATTTTAGTTATTTTACTTGATGTGTGGGGGATGATATTGTATAATTAGGGTGGTAGGTTTATTTTGATGTGTTTTCTCCGATTATTTTTTTGGATACCTCATTGGTAGTTGCTATCTCTTGAAAATGTGAGAGTACAGTTGGGGAGTAAATTTATCATCACCATTGTTCTACCAATGTGGGGTTCAGTAGGTTTAGGATGAAAAATATACAATGTTTACTTATAATCCAAACACCACATTCACTTCACTAGTAGATCATGTTATGAATATATCACTTTCTATAATTGGAATCTAGATAACACCTCACCTTTTCATTATCAGTTATTTACTATAATTTTCTGTTTGAAATGAAATATTTTCTATAAATGCATATAACTATAGCAGTAGACTCAAATTTTAATTATTTATCATACAAAACATTATTTTTAAGATATAATATTCAATATCTCAATATTTCAAATCTCTGTCCTGGTTTGATTCATTGAATACACATGGAAATCCATTAATTCTCCTAGATTTCCTATAGTATATCCATAAATTTTACATTTCTTCTTTACAATCTAGTTACACATAAAATATTCAATATTATTTTGAACAAACATGTATGAATTGTTTTTCTTTAATCAACATTTTCAATGAAAATGTGTCAAGAGATCGATCTAATCATTGATTACAGTTGAGTTAGGAACTAAATTACACTTTAATCATTTTATATGATAAAAAATTTCAAACATGTACTCTTTAAATGACATATTTTATAGCCTTTCATGGTCAATGTTGCATCTAAATTCTTGTTGTTACCTATCTACAACTCCCATATGGGAAATGATGAATCTAAGTTCTTATTTCACTCCAAATTGTTTCCATCACTAAGCCAAATTTTGTAACCCTCGTTTACATGGAAGTTTGGTTTATAAAAAACATACATGTAACATCACACAATAGACTTTTTCACCCAATAATATTTTTATAGTAAAAACCACTTCACAAGACACATCATCACTAAACCACACATGCATATTCACACAATGCATTCAATACAAATATGTATTCAATAATTAATTTTTTTGATCTCAAAGATAGATTAGAACTTGTTTTTATCATTATTTTAATATAAAATTTAATTATTTATAATATGAGTGTAATTTTTTAAATGTATTAAATAAGTGATTTTATAGAATATAATCCCAAAAAATGATTTCCCCTTTTACATAATAGGTTTTTTATCCATGATCCATATTTCTATAAGCTCTTAAATAACTTTGACTATTATACCATCACATGGCTATATATTTTGACAATTATATTAATTATATTATTTATAACTCTTGGATAGTTGATTAAATAATAACTTACCTAAATTTATTTAGATTATTTTCATAACACCATTCTTCAAGGAACCTAACCGTTAGAAGAACCCAACCATGTGCATCCCAAAGTTCACATAAAATAAAAAAAACATATCTTTTTTGTCACCAATATTCTGACAATCTTACACAAGATAATCCATGAGTACTTGACTTTTGTCATGGACCACTGATTTTGATGATCGGGGTATTGATGAGTGTTAACTCTCTAAGGAATATAACACCTTGATAGTTTTTGGGGTTTTATAAATTATCTCAAAAACAAATTATATATAAAGGTCATTCATATTTCATGTGATTCTCTATCTGGATGTTTTATGATTTTATTTTATTTTTATTTATATATCTTTATGTTAATCAAAGAAATTGAAATCTTCTAGTAATGGTAATCCATAAATATTTATACAGTAAATGATTTCTTTCATGTATACATATCAATATTTAATTATAATATTTAACACATATAAATATGAATCATATTAAAATGTTATATGAAACTCTTTCATGTATAAGATTAAAATCATAACATACTTAAATAATACTCAAAAGTGTATATGGTATGACAAATAACTAACCCTATATTTCATTATAGAGTTGTGGGACCCATACTGATGATAATTTTAACCCAAATTCCTACTATACATAGATCATTACTGAAGAATTATTTATTTTTCCCATATAATTTTAACTCCAAATATGTAATAATAACTATAATAAATATTTTCTTTAGAATTAAAACCAATTTAACGACCAAACTTGATTGAAATAAAGTAAATTTTCTATTATACCTAACATAAAACCCCTTAAATTCTTGTTATGAAATTTATTGAAGCAATTTATATAATTTTAATTTATCATTAAAACAATTATAATATAAATAATTTATATTTATAAATATGGGAATAAATAAATAATTCACAAATTTAAGTATGATACATAATAAATATTTCATAAAAATGAATATAAACAAATAATAATTCATTGTAAAAATTATTATATATATATAATGTTAATATAACCATTTTACATTAATATCTCAAATATAAAAACTTTTTATTTTATATTTACATGGTATATATATGAAGCTCTTAAAATTTAAAATATATGACTTAAAAATATGATCTGTTAACTTTTTCAATCTATATGAACATTGTACATTAATGATGTAAAACATTTACATTTTTAAGATGTCATATAATTTATATTTAAATAAACGATGATCTCATTGACTAAAACTATTGTTGGTATGGTTTAAATAAATTTTCAAAATAAAAAATAAATATAAAAATTTCATATTTTAGACATTATGAAATTTTTATAAAACCAATATAATCATTTTAAATTTACGTAATTTTATAATTTATTAACTCTTTATAAATTTCTTGAGAAGTTAAATGATAAAATTGACACCAAAATCATAAAATTTATAACATATCAAATAAGACACATAATATTAACACATAATATTAAACACTTATTTATTAAATATTTCAAAGACATTTAATATCTATAAACAATTCATTATTTTAAATTTAGTTTATATACCCTTAAGAAATAAAATAAATCTGTAAAATTACTTTAACCATGATATAAAAAAAATATTTTTTATTTTTTATTTTTTAATTAAAAATAATACAAGAATATAGAACCATTTATTATAAACAGTGACATGACATAACTAAATGGTTTCATTATAGAAAAATATACATTTTTGCCTCATAATTCTCAATAATATGATATATTGTTGGGCTCACTGTTATGAAAATTATGTATAGAACTTTTTGGATTACAAAACAATGACTTATAGAAGGATTGAGTCTGAAAGAATTTGTGGAATTAGATGGAGGTGGAGGTAGTGAAACCTATAAATAGATGAAGTTTCACCTATGTCATCCAGAAGAAGAAGTATTTGAAAGAATGGATTTGAGTTTATTTAGAGTAACAACTTTTCTTGGATAATAGAATTTCCTATTGAAATATTCTTACTCAATGTGTTTGGTGGAGTGTAAGGATGAGATGGAAGTGAAACCTGTTAAACCCGAAGGACATGTCTTTAAAATATAAGTGGGGTTCACTTAGTCAAATATTCAAAATATTATTCTTCTCACATTTTATTTCTTGTATGATTCTCTTATCAATAAATAAATAATTATTTCCTCTCATGGAGTATTGAGAGTCCTAAACCATTTAAATCCTTTATTATATTTCTGGGTGTGTATGGTTTTATTCTTCTATTTTGCGTTTTTTCATTCCAAAGGTTGTACTCAGGAGACAAATGTGATTTAAAATGATCCATTAAAGTACTGTTCCACTATATGGATCTGGAAATTGGTATTCAACTAAGTTTTGAACTTTCAACCTTGTTCAGTATTTGAGATGTGGAAGGAAGTTCCAAAAGTTAGTGGTTTCAACAAAAAAGTGGTATTAGTCTATGGAAGTTGACTTATGGTGGATTTTCTTGCCTTTAAAATTTTCTATTTTAGTGAGAGTTCTATTTGGAAATGATGGAGTTGGAAGAAGAAACGTTTTCTAATGATAAGTTTGATGGATCAGATTTCATGTTCTAGAGGATACATATTGAATATTATTTGTTTTATTGATATCTTTTTCTTCAGTTGATCAGGGTCAAACTATAAGTAATGGATAAATTAGGATGGAAAAGACTTAATCAGAAATAACTTGGGGTTGTTCAAAAAATTTCCACCCAGAACATGTCATGAAATATTCAAAAGGTAAATAAAACTTTGGAAAATATATCCAAACATGAATATATTTTTGAGAAACCTACTTCAACAAACAAATTTTTTCTAATTTAGAGACTCTTTTTCCTAACCATAATGTAATTTAAGTTAGTGGTTGCTCTTGTCAATGAATTCAACTATACCAATTTATAACTAGAATTTATATAATTGATCTTCATAGGGCCAGTGTGGGAATATATTATTTTTATAACACTTCAAAAATCATAGGATGCAATGGTTATCATGGTGAGTGATTCAAGTTGAAAGACTGGATTATTGTTTTAGGGAATTCATGATATTATTATGAATAGGTATATTAGGTTAAATAAAGTCAAGGATACAAATAGATATGCTCTCGACATGGAAGGTAGAGGATTTTTCTATCAATGAAAAAAACAGAAAAATATTGGAGAGAAAAGAAAAGGGAGTTAAGGGAAGCCAACTAGGCCCAGACCCAAATGTTATCATTACTGTAAAAATTATAATTTGAATAATGATTGTATGGACTAGAGGGTCAATTATAGAAGGTATGCTTCCAAAAGTTCCATAAATACCATAGTTGGAGAGGATATTACTTTATTATTAAGTGTTAACAGCTCATGGGATTCACGGATCATTAATACTAGGGATTTATTTCACTAAAATATAAGAGGGGATTCATAAAAAACAATTTTTCAGGAATCATGAACAATTATCATCATGAGGATGAGGAAGCTATTGAGATTATTATAAAGGGTTATGTGAATGTAAAAGCATCTAGTGAATGATCATTGGATTTTCATGGTGTGTGATGCATACTATGATTATGGAAGACCCTAATTTTAGTTAATTATAAAAAATGTACGGGTTAGGGTGGGGCATGACAAGCCTGTATGAGTTTGAACCTATAAAAGCGCAAATGTCCAATGAGTAGATTTATTCAGCTCACCCCACCCCAGAAAATATTCTAGCAAGCTCCTGGGTGACCACATTCTTTTTTTATTATTTTATAATTTTAAATTTTCCCATCTCAACCGAGGACCATGTGAACATGAGCCTATACAGGTTTCCCTATAGAAAACCTACATAAAATTTGATCAAAAAATTTATAGACCACCCATCCCTACACAATTATACTGACATCCTATAATTCTACATTCATTTTGATAAATATATAATTAAATTAAATAGTTTTTTGTATTATTACGTATAACATCTTGTATAAAATATCTTATTCCTTCCCTATTTTACTTATTATGTTGTATTCTAGTCTTCCTATGGTTTTTAAACTATCTATATGAACTATATTTAAATATAGGGAAGAATTATTCATTACAATTGATATGTTATATAAATATCATCTCTCATTTTCATTATGTATGATTTTTGAAAAGTCACATTCTTTCCTCAAGAAAATTGAATCCAATTATTGATCATCGTCTATACTGAGTATCATGTGTTGTGTGAGGATAAATGTGGGTGTAAAATTCTATGCATGTTGAGATAAAATCAATGTGTGGAACCATTTCACATGGAGTAGCTATGAGTAGAGCATGTATTAGTTAGTGGTAGGGGTGGGAACCACTGGATGATATTTTTACAAGGGCAATGAAACATATCAGGGAAAAAATACTTATCTATTTCATCAGGTCAACTCGGTTTCCTATTTGTTTCTAAAACAAATTTCAAAAGAATCCTTAGATCTTCCCCACTCTACATATGTGATTGTTTATGCGTCCATAAATCTTCACAAGTGACTGATCCTCCTAGAATCACTTTTCATTCTTTCAAGAGGAAACCCACTGATATAAAAAACTAATAATGTTTTTTCTAGTAAAAATTATCATGCAGTTTTTTTCAACAATTAGGTATGTGGGAAAGACTTTATATATATTGTCTTTCCCACCTTATCACATATCATCATGGACATGGCCTACATAATAATATGTTTAAAACAGTTAAAAAATTATCCTTCCATGCCTCCTATCAACCTTATACCAAAAATCCCATAGGACTCATGTATATTTTACATTACTATTATTTATAGGTTAGTTGGATGAAATTGGATTCTATAAAAGTTTTTTAGAAGGTGTGTGTAAGATCACATGGTTTTCTATTTTTTGATTGCTAGAGGGATGAATTATGGAACATTATATCTTATAAGAAGTTTTTAATGATCAATGCTCTCTAAAACAATAACATTCATAAATTTAAAGTTGTAGCATAATCAGTCAAATGGGAAAGAAGGGGATGAAATTACTGATTGTAAAATATATATTGAATTTAAATCACATGGATTATGGATAATTTTAAGAGTGAATCCTTATAAAATAGCATAATGATTCCTTTAATATGGAATGAAATACACCAAATAACCTATAATGAGAGGTGGCTCATATGAATGTGCAAGGGCCAACATTAATGTTTTCCCACAATGGGTTATTGTACTATGTTACCATCATTAATAATGCACTATAGAAAGTTTGGGAGTTATTTAATAAGAAAAAATAAATGGTTTTGAAGAAATTTTTCATATATTTATACATGATGGATAAAGGGGTCGAAATGTAGATGAAATACTTAAGGTAAAATAATGGGGGTGAGCATAAGAGTAGATAATTTTTTTCAGTTTTGTTATAAGAAAGAAATTTCATAGAGAATATTATACCTGTGATATTAAAGAAAAATGGAGTGGTGGAACAAATGAATTTGAAACTGAATGAGATATCTTGGTTCCTGAATCCACATTCTGTTTTCCCAAAGGAGTTTTGAGATGAATCAGTCAACTATGTACTACACCTCATGAATCAAATTCATTCTATACAACTGAGGTAGGATATTCTAGGATAAATATTGAAAACAAAATTAGTTTATGTAACTCACATTAAATGTTTTGGAATAATAACCTATATACATGTTGATTCTAGGGAAATGGATAAGCTGGAGTCTAAGCCCTGTGCAATTTTTATCATTTGATATAGTGGTGATGACATTGGGTTTTATGTTTGGGAAAATTATTTACATAAGGTTATGTGAAACCATAATTTTCAATTCAATTAGATTATAATATGTAAGGATTGTAACTTGAATAAATATTTTGTAAAGAATAAAGAATCTATGAATTCAAAATATTATCTGGATGGAATTTCAGAAGTTCTGGTTAGTTCAATAAGAACACAAGTTCATGAATTTATAGGCATAAAAGTGAGTTTCTAAGGGTATTTCCATATCCAAATGTATCTTAATTCTCAAGGTCTATTAAATATTGAGGAATAATACCATTAGATTTTTTACTTGAAGTATTGGACCTTCAGGGTGGATCGAGGTGGTATACTTGGGTCAAAATACCAATGAAATGGTTTAAAAGGGATGTTTACTAATTTATTCTTATATATGGTGGATAACCTACGATATCATAAGAGGTGGTGAGTCTCATTGATTCAGAACATTTTATGATTTAAATGAAGTAGGAGATAGAATCATTATATATCAATGGAACATGGGATCTAACAAAACTTATGTTTAGAAGAAAAGTACTAAAAACAAATGGGCATACTGATTTACTAAAGAAAAAGATGGTAGGAAATAGAATAAGTAAAGGTTGGTTGTTAAATAATTTCATCAAATAAAATGTGTGGATTATAATGAAATATTTCCTTTGGTTTTTAAGAACACAATAATCCTGGTAGTGCTTAAAATGGTTTCAGATGAAGACCTATTCCATGAACAATTAGATGTGAAAATGGAATTATTTTATAAAGATTTATAGGAGGAAATTTTCATGGAGAAATTTTTAGGATTCAATAAATAAGTAAGAAGTATTTTGTTCTATATCATAAAAAGATTATATGGGAAGAATAAATACCCAAGACTATGTTATTAAAAATTAAATAACTTAATATAAGAACACAAGTTTAACTGGTGCTATGTAAATCATTTCTACTATCATAAGGTGTTTGATAATGGATAAATAACCATATTTCCCTTTTATGTGGATGAATTTTTTCTGGAATCTTTAAAGAAAGATCGTATTAAGTGGATGAATGTTGATTTTTCTAAAAGGTTAGAAATGAGATATCTTTGGGCTATGAAGTATATTTTGATGATACAGATAATAAGGGTCTACAAGACTAGAAAATTGGTATTTTCTTAGTCAGAGTACGCCTAGTAGGTTCTGGACCAATTCAAAATTTCAGGATATAAGCCTATGAATAAGCCATTATCCCAACATTTCAAGTTTTACAAAAAAAATTAAATATGACTTTAACATTAGTCTAAGTACTTGGAGAGGGTTTCATATGCACCATCAATCAAAATCATGATGAATTACATGGTATGTTCAAGGTCAAACATTGCATAAGTAGTGGGGGATTTTAGTAGATACAAAGAAAATATTCGAAAGGAGCATTGGAAATCTGTGAAGTGGATATTTGGGTATCATAAATGTTTTTAATAAATATCCTTCAATTTTTGAATTTTGATCGGATACAAGGTTATTATGATGTAGCCTTTATAGGATATAATTCCACTTCAAAGAGTGACAGTAGATTTATTTTTACCCATGGAGAAACTACTACAAGATTGGCCTATGTAATAAAACTAGTAGTTTCACTATCAACCACGGAATTTAAGTACATCACAATAATTAATGATGGGAAAGAGTTGATCTAGTATAGTTATTTAATATATAAACATGGATGAAATTATGGGAATGAAATGTCCTTACATGATAGTTATAGATCGATCCATCTTGAAAATAATCAAGTGTTCCAATTTTGGAAAAACACATTTATTTCAAGTCTTAATTTATCCAAAATCTTGTAGAAAATAGATTCATAGATAAATCAAAGGTTAATGGGAGTTATAATCTAGAAGTTATGTTGACAAAGTTCTTATTCCAGGAATAATTGGGGTATTGATGTGCCTTAGTTGGACTTGGATTACTGATGGAAGGGCCAAAGGATCCTTGTAACCATGAGAAGAGGTTGTAGAGTATAAAAAGGATTCAAATGATCAGGAATTTTAGTGTCAAGTGGTAGACTTGATATTAGTCTTCAAGTGAAGGGTCATTCAAAAAAGTTGTGAAGCTATATTTTTGGCTGGAGAAACCTTGTCTGTAGGAAGGAGACAGTCTCGTTGTTGTTATGGAATTAGATGGAGGTGAAGAAAAAAATATAGAATAAGCTAAATTTTTAGATTGATCAACTAGAAGAATAAGGGTCAAGAATAATAGAAATTATTTTTTCAAAGGAACAAGTTTTATCTATTAAGGGAACCTACTCTTGCTAGTTTCTTCCTTGATGTGTTCAGTAGAGAACAAAGATCATATGGACATATAAAATACTAAATCAAAAGGAGTCACCTACAAATATATGGGTAGAGTAACTTTGTATAAAAATTTAATAATATTTAAATCACCTTATGTATCTTCTATTCTTCTCTTCATAATAAAGAAACCAGTGTTTCCTCTCATGGATTAGGTCAATTCTTGAACCATGTAAACTCTTTTTTTTAGAATGTGTGAGTTTTTTCTTCCATTTTGTGTTATTCCATTCAAAAAATTGTTCGTAGGATATCAATGTGATTCAGATCAAGTATTTGGAGCCTAGTTCCATTGTTTTTATGTTGAAATCGGGTTTCAACAAGTTTCATAACTTATGGCCTTAGACCACATTAGAATTTTGGAAGGATATTCCTAAAGATAATGGTTGTGGAAAAATACTCACTATATTATATATCATAGACAAATATATCACATGTCACTTACTATAATATAGTTAGTTACTACTTTTGTGTCACTTTTATTATCCATGCTTTGGATCACAGATGATGATATCACTATATTTATCCATATGTTACATCAACAGTTACTTGAATTTTATTGTACACTTTTTATATCCTTGTATCACTATATTTGATAAATTAATCTATTTTTTTACAAATAAACCATAAATATATTGGCAATGATATCTCAAATCACTATATGCGATATCACTATCAGTGACCTAGATTCGACAACACTAGCCAAATACATTACAAGATTTTCGATATCTCTATATTATATTCTCCTCAAGATATGTTCTTTAAAATTTCAATCTTTTTCTAATAAATAAATTTATTTTGAGGATCATAGTGGTGGCTCTGATACCACCATTAGATTTTTTGGACATGAAACATGTCAACATTTAGTGAAAGATTCATATAAAACTTATACCACAAGATCACCCATGAGAATATTAGAAGAATTGAATATAAATAAAGAATATACATTTAATATTTGGATGAAAATTATTCTTTAATAAATACTTTATAAATTTTCCTTTGAAGAAAATTAAGGATCCTTGACTCTAAATTTATCCTCTGGTTGTGTGAATCTCCTATTTCCATGAAAAAATATCTCAATTCCCCAAAATATTCTAGTATTTTATGTTAAATGAGACATATAAGAAGATATTTATGACCAAAAGAGAACATTATTAAATCTATTTTGGTTTATAATCCTTTATATAGATGAAAAAAATGCTCTAATGGTCGAGTTGATCCATTCATTTCACAAATTCTATAAATAAACAGCATTTTTTATGACAAATAACATTTATAATTTAAATTGAGTTAAACTAATGCTTAACTAATTAATAGTTAAATATTATATATAATTAGTCCTTTAAAATTACACCAATGAATGTTGTAATAGTCGAACATTGATAACTTACATGGAATAGATGAATAGTTGGTGGAATATGATATCTAATATCACATGATGCTATGTCCAATATCACATAATGTGATATCTCACTAGTAAAAATATAGGTCATATCATCAATTTATAACTAATGGTCTCTCATATTAAACCATTTGTATAGTGTAACACCCTGAGATTTTAGTATGTATTTTCACTTATTAAGATCTATGTAATTGATAACTTGTTTCACATGAAGTACTAAAAAAAATTGGATACATTTTATTAAGGTAGAATATTATAATTAAAGATAAACCTGAATACAATATAAAGATACATAAAAAAGAATCATTAAGAAAAGTACAAGAGGAATTGAACAACAACTATATAAAAATACCATGAACATAAAATCTGTATCCTCATGGTTTTGAATGAAGAATAGTTCCCCAATCACAACTATGGATAGAAGGCTTAGAAATAGAGATATTATATTCATGTTTAGAGGGGATCAAATGAATATGATAAATGATTTTAGTGATGTATGGCTTGTTAGGTAAAGTATTAAAATGTTACTATTAAAAATATGATCATTAGTTGTTGGATACATATGTATTAAATTGGTATACTTATGTTTTATATTTCTGGTAAAAAATTTAAAATAATAAAATTCATAAAAAATAAATAATGAAACAAATTTATAATAATTAATTACAATATTTGTTTTTAATAAATATTATGTGTTAAAAATTATTATTTTTAAAGGTATTTAAAAAATTTAAAGAATTATTTTAATATAAATGCATTGATAACATTAAATTTTTTAGAATATGTCTAATTTATTATACTAGTGTTGGGTGAATATTATTAATATAAATGTGATATTTTTCAATGAAATGTTTTTTAATTACTGGGTATTTCTAATTTATATTTAATAAAGAATAAATTTTAATGAAATTTATTTATAATAAGTAAAATAAAAAAACTAAAATTCATCCAATAGTTAGTAAATTAATAATAATAAATTCATTTTATGTATAAAGGATATATTTTTATGAATATGGTATTTATGCGTTATACATGATTATATTGAAATTAATATTTATAAAATATAAAAATTGATTCTAATAAATGGATTTGCATATTTTTAATCATCACATCCAAATTTTATAATGTATTCATTATCATTTTTTACATATAAATCAGTTACCAAAGTAGATATTAGATACCACGATAAAGCAATTATTTTCAAAGAATTTATTTATAAAGATTGTGTAATTTTTTTATAAATAAATCAAATTGATATCTTTTTTTATTATAACATAAAATTTAAGAATAATATATATATATAAACAGTCGTTTAATTATTAATTGATAGTAAGTAATAATGAAAACATTTAATTTATACAAAGTCATTTTTCAATAAAATAGTTTTTCTATATTTTATGTTTTAATTTAAAAGATAATTTCCACATATCTAGAAATTGAATTATGCTAAATATAGTCCAAATTTATAATCATAACATCTAAATATGGTAATAATGATCATATTATAGTTTTTAGTAACAATATAAATACCATAGTAAATATTTAATCGAAGTTGAAGGGTAATAATGATGTAGTCCCTCATGTATTGAATTTTACTAAATCAACGTGACACATATACATTATATAAGGAAATTTTAAGGTATGAAATTGATACCCACATTTTTAACCCAAAATGTTCACCAAACCCACGTAACTCTCATGTGGTTTTATCTTTACCCCTCACCGAAATTTAGTTTGGAGGGAAATTTCCCACTTTTCACTTATAAAAGGAGCATAATAAAACCCATTTATAGAAAAAATCAAATTTAGAAATTACCATTAAATTATAGCTATTTTACCTCTTATAGACCCATATTTAATTTTTGGAATACCTTAGTTACAATAAAGATTCCAGAGTCCTCTATTTCCAACAATCCTTTCCAGAGAATATCCAAGTCCTCAACATGAGTATTATCAACTCCCTAACTATTTTTTCTATATATTTCTCATACACCCCCGTCAAAAAAAATTCAACCATACTAATATAATGACATATAAATCATTATTTTATTGAAATTTTATTATAGTTATGGAACATCCATTATTAATGTCCTTCTAATCCATTGGAAAATGGCAATGGAACCCATGTTATGTGCGGACTACTGCCTCCTTGAACGACGTATTTCATTTTTCATCACCACCTTACTTACATGGTAATAAGAATAAATTTAATAAATAACACTTATATTTATGACATGATTAAGATTATATACAGATAATTTAGTCATTATAATAGCTAATCTGTTATTATTATACCACCTTTTATTCAGTTAAAATTCCCAAAACAAGTTCGACACTGATTTCATTTTCATGAATCATAGATAAAAATATCATGAAGTAAAATTAAAATATTATAAATCATTATAGAAAATATATTCAAGTAAATTAATAATCTAGGAGTGATTAAATTTTTATTAAATAATGAAAATCAACATTTACATTACAAAGTTTGTGTGAAACAATCAAAATTACTAGCAACTAAAGCTAAAAATAAAGAATAGATAAATAATAAATGTAAAATGAAAAATTATAAGAAAAGATTATAAAAGATAATATGTTTTAGTTAAATTATTAAATAGATTATTAATATGTTTATGTTTTTTATACATGAGTTTAGATCACTTTCATGGAAGTCAATATAAAATGTAGGGCATTTTATGACTCAACACATTTTATTGAGTCATAATCATTCATCTTTAACTATTTTCATACAATATTTTTTCATTAAATCATGTGATGGTATAATATTTTATTTTCTTCTTGATTAATGGTTAATTTTAATATTTTCATCAAATTATTCTTCTTCTATGGGTTTATCTCTTATTAAAAATATGATGTTGTAAAGAATAATTGTTATATGTTCTAATGGATCTTTCTCTTCAATTCTAATACTCATCCTTTTCACCAAAATTACCATTTATTATTTAGAATCCCAAATATATATTATCTAATATTATCATTATACTTCCACTTAATTTTTTTAAAATAAATATTTATTAATATTTTAATAATGTCTGTTTCAATAAATGTATTTTTAAATATTGAAAAGGCATTTTTTCAACATATATATTTTTTATCTTCACCAAAACATTTCCTGTAGAAACATTTTATACCTTTTTCAAAGATAAATTAATGTGATTTATTTTAAAATAGTGTTTAAAAAAGATATTTTTCATTTCACGACCTTGAAAATGATTTTTTGAAAGTGAATCATAACATTGTCTCTTTATGTTAATGGCAAGAAACACTTTACTAAACCTCTTTTTTAATGTTTTTGTTCAATTTACTCTCTATTTCCAAAAGTACTATATCTTGTGGTGTATATTTTATGATCATCCTCTTGGTTATCTTATTATTTATTTCTTTTTAGATATTTAATTTTTTTCCTTATCAACCTACTCTTGACATCATGTTACAAGATACCCTTTAGAAATGATATGAAACCCATTTTCCTTCTAATGGTTTTTCATGATATAGTATATGACTGATTTTACATAGTACACATTTGTATAGTTATTTTTTGGTGGGGTCTTATATCTCCCTCTAATTCATTGGTTAAGGTTATATATCTCATGATATACAAATATAACACAGTTTATGACACTCTATCCATAATGGGAGGGAGTATCATGATTCTCGATCCACTATGTAATGTTTTCAATTTCATATATTTATGCCACAATATTAAGAAATATTTAAAAGTTATTCCACATTTATATGTTATTTTACATGATTATTTTATGCTCTATAGATATTTATTATTCTCTCGTGTCTCTTTTTTCTTATGTAGTAGTGGATTTTTGATCATTTGGGTTTATTTGTCCATTTTTCATGCTTATGGACCAATCATATTTCTCTATTTTCATGTTAATTTTATATTTCTACCTTGATAATTTTTTAGAATTTGATTAATATATATACCACTTATGGATCATTTATAATTTTACCCTTACTGATAATTTAACCTCACTCCTTTTTTAGTTTCCACTTCCTTAGGAAATATATACATGATTACATTTAGAAGGAAGTATTATGTGAAGAATTTTTGAGAGATATTGATTAAATAACATTTAATGACATTATTAAGTGGATAATCTCCAAACACACTAAACATTTGGGTTTGGGTAATATTTGTAAACCTTTTGATTTGTAATGTTTAATTACTCAGATGATTTGTAAAATTATGTACATGTATTTGGTTCATCTCCAATGGTATCAAAATAAGTAATTAATGTATTTTTTTCTAGATCTTGGATTGTAGGTCTAGGGAATCTCAGTTCGTATTAGAACATGATTTAATTAATTCTGGGGAATATGATGAGAACAAATTAGAGAAAAGTCTAGGATATATCTAAATATTGAAAACTAGAATAAATGTTTGCTAAAGTATAGAGTATGTAGTTTCCTAGAAATGAAATCTCAATCTGGATACAAAAAAGTGGATATAGGCACTGGCTCAGATGCTTCTATGGGTAAAAACCATGATAAAGGTTGGTTGAGAGTTAACTATATCTTTGCTCAAATCACAATTAATGGGACTAATTGAACACATAGTTTGACACTCATAGGGGATATGATTTATTTGATTCACATTGTCTTTACAAAACATTATAAATTATTTAAATGGAAGTTAATTGTCTAATATATAACAAGTTAGGTTAGAGAACCTAATAGTAATATGATCGAATAACCTTGATTAAAGCTAAAAGATTTATAATGTATATATGTCATTTACGACTTAATTCTTCTTTTTTTATAGTTTCATTTTTAATAATTTATTAATTTAAGTATTCTCATACCTCAAATTTCATTTATTAATGTAATGGTTGGAGCCTATAGGAACTAATTTAGAAATGAGTGTAATTGAAAATGATATGATTATCCAATTAAGCCACCAAATAGGAAAGAAGATATCATTGAAAATCTTGGGGTAATGTTTACCGATCTATATCGAGTTTTTATTAACAACATGAACCTTTCCAAACACCAAAACATAAAAAATAATAAAAAATTTGAGTTTCATGGAAGTTCATGTGATAAAGACCATGAATGAAAGAAGATTCAATTTACATTGTGTAAAAAAAAATTGGAAGAAACACCCGATAAACTACCTAAAGGGAATGAAAAAATGTTTCAAGTGTGGAAGGGTTATCTATTAAGTGTATTATTGTTGAAGAAGGATACAGTGGTAAGTGAATACAATAGAGTGTAAGAATGTCCCAACTAATACCTTTCCCACATTTCAATGATTAAAATGAAAAAATGGAAACATGTAAATAAACTCTCTA
Organism: Viscum album; assembly: GCA_963277665.1. Classification (NCBI taxonomy): domain Eukaryota; kingdom Viridiplantae; phylum Streptophyta; class Magnoliopsida; order Santalales; family Viscaceae; genus Viscum; species Viscum album. The sequence goes on along the minus strand of OY728163.1, from coordinate 71,482,559 downwards.
GTCTAATGAATAATTATGATAATAGTAAATAACCCCCAAAACCAAAGGAACAAAGAATATCCTTTGAATTGATGATCATTGATATGTATCATGATTATTATGTGGAAATGGTATAATTATCATTCAATCTAGATCTAAGAACATATTATTTTCATGTCATGAAATTTTTCTAATAATATTGATTCGTCATCTTAAACATTGGATGTTGAATTATAAAAAACACATGGTGATTATATCTAACGAATATAAATTACCACTAAGGTTTGTGGGAAGTTACCTATTATGGGTCTAGTTCTTATTACCTTGGAAGAATAATATGTCTTATTAGCCATGGATTATCTATCTTTATAAAGTACTCATATCAATTTTCAGATAGGATAATATAATTTAATATCTTAAACAAACCCACAGTCAGGCCTCTATGCTAGTATTATAATTACCATCCTTTGGAAAAAAATTACATAATATAGTACATGATACCCAATAATGTATGATACTTTTATTAAATAGTGTATAATAATCTCAACATTGAATATCTTAAAAATGTTTCATTGGTTATGAAACCACAGAATTGGCTTCCATATTAAAATGATGTTTGACTCTAATCAAATTTACACATAAAAATTTTCGTTTAATTCCTGGAGGAAAAACATATCATCATATCGTGAAATCAGCGCTCCACCTTCACACGGATGTTCGGCTAGGAGTTCTCGGTCATGCAATGGATTTTCCCGATAGAAGGTGACATACTCTCTCATTCTTGCAATCCATTATATTATCCCTATAACAACCACATTGAACTCATGTTAAATAATTGGAGGTTTGACCATGAACATTATCACATGTGAAACCCTTCGATGAGAGCCCATGTTGAAGAAGATCACAACACAGATCGAATGAACCTAATAGATCTCATTAGATGAACTTAATATATCTATAACATTTAAATGATAGTTGAAAAGTTACCACTCTATTCTATCCCGAATAAATTGTTAATTTGGTCTAGTTATTCAATATAATTAATTATTTTCCTTTAGATACTTGGTGAGTAGCCTAGGGTCATCTCCAAGAACTACACTATACACAACTAGGTTTCATAAAATGTGTCTTCCTATGAAGGTCCGCCTACCACCTACCTTCACACAATCACCTATGAAAATCTTAATAAGAAATTTATACCCATTGTTCCTTCAAACCCAATCTAATAATATCATCAAGAAACCATTTAGAAATATTATTTTCATGGTGTTCATCTCAACTAATCATAAATACAAATAAATAATATTTTTCATAGCTTTCTTTAATTCTTCATAGTCTTTATTTTTGTAAACAATTTTCAATCCTCAACATAATTGACACATGTGTTTGAACTAATAAAGGGTTCAAAAATCATCACAATTTTTAAGGTTAATAGTTAAATAATGACATCCAATGATATAAAATAATTCCATAATAATTCTTAAAGAATCATCACCTTATATTACCTCACCAAACACATATTGACACATCATTAACTACAAATGAAACACTTAGAAATACTTGGGCTCAATAATCTCCCCATTTTTATTTTTTATCAATATCTCTTCACATTATAAAAGTCAATATGTGTGATAAAATATTTTCAACCCCTTATTGAAAATAAAATGCAAAGGAAATTTGTGGGTATTCGCATGTCTTCTTTTTTATTTCACGAAATTTCGTTTTTATCTTCCCCGTTATTAGAGGTAAGGATGATACTTGATGTTTCTCTTAGAAAATATAATTTTATTGGTATAATCTATTTCTATGAGGGATAAACAGATGTAAAAAAAATACATATATAATAAAGGATTTCAATGTTGTCTATACATTACCATGCATGTGATATCTTGCTCATAAATTCTAAATTCTCAAGATAAGTATAATTAAGATAAAAAATACATTATCATGTATACACTTTATCAGAATCACTTGAAAACTCCCGTGAAGGAAAAAAAATATAACTCCCCATTTCTATCATCTTGTCATCAACCAAGAACTCTCCCTTAATTTATATGATTAATATAATTAAGAATGATGAATGAATGTTTTAATAGAATTCCTTAACCTTCATGTTTTAAATCTATCTAAAATTTCTAAATTCATTAAAATTTAGTATTATTTATCAAGTAAGATCCCCCTCAAGGGATGAACACATTTTATTTATTAAGACGGTTTTCCAACCATGAAAAATAATTAAATAACTCACCATCGTTTCTATCTAGAAGTTATAGCCTCAACCTCCTATTTAAATTCCTTATTTTTCATCTTAAAAGTTATAAAATAATAGGGAATAGAGAGAGACCACTTCATTTCTCCTAAGTAACATTATGGTTGTGATTTTCCACTCATAATTTCATTCTTATTCTTTAGAATATCAATATTTAATTTGTGTGAAATATCCTTTTATTACATAAATCCTCAAGTGATTTCATTTAATTTTTAAATAACAATTATTTTCATGGTATAATATTGATGCAGTTGTGTGGAGGATGTCCAAATTTACCACACTTTTCACACAAACTTACTGAAATCTTATCATATTTTTTGAATTCTTGGGAGTTTTTGAGTTAACAATTTTATTATGTTCACTCTTCAAGGAATAATCATTTTCTAAAGTCACTTGATTTCCTTTCTGTTTACAAAGATATCTAGATTCCTAATTTTTCCTCTAGTGGTTTTTGCATGACCAATTTGGAAAAAATGTCCTTGACGACCACCAATTCCATCTTGGAATACATCTTCCATGGTCAAGTCAACATCACATTTTCTTCTACCTTCTTCATAGCTGGAACAACCTATTTTTTATTTTTTATTTTTACCTCTAATAGAGTTTTTGTGAGTTATTAGATTTTATTGCATGATACCCCCTTATTTGAGGATCATTTTAATCCTCCAAAATATTGAAACTACTTTCCATCCTTACAACCCTTTTTCAGGATAATGAATATCCATATAATTCATAGAATTGGTGTGTGTTTGTATGGTTTATTTTCCATTACATATATTCCTATAATTTTAATAACTTCCCATAAGATAGAGGATAGAAAAATTGAAATATTTTCTATAAGATTCATACATTATTCTCTCTCTCCTTGATTTATATATTGGCACAGTTGGAGTTCTTCTAACACCTTTGAGTTTATTTTCATCGAAACATCTACTCATGATGTTCCCAAGTCCACCACAATAAAAATATTTTTGTTGTTTTCATCTTTTGTATAACCACAATTCAAATATTTTCATTAAACAATACATTACTTATATATTTCAAATCAGGATTTCTCTTTGTTTATGTATGAGTTGAGATAACTATTGGAGGGATCTTTATCATATCTTTATAGGTGTTCATCCTCTACTCCTGGTATTTTATTTTCATATCTTTATATATAATAAGAGTATCAATTACATTAATATTTTAATTGTTATCTATACCGAATTATCTCCTTTATTTGAGTTAGGGTTTTATATATAATATTATAGCCTTCAAATATTTCCCCTTGGCCATTTGTTTTAAAATCTCCTTGGAAAGATCTTCAATAATATCACTTCTCTCCTTCATCTTTCTTCCCATTTTCTTTTTTACTGAAATTCAAGGTCAGTTATTCTCTTCTCAATAATATTTCATTCCAGGGATATATCAATTATCATTGAATAGTAAAATATATGCTTTATTATTCACTAGACTTCATTGTCATTGGATGATCATTCCTTGGAATAGAAACTTGATGTTGTTGTCCCATTATCACCCAAATCTCAATAAAATATTATTTTCATAACTAAGAGACAGTTTAAAGTTGGAAATCCTTTCTCTAAAAGAGGGTTATATTCAGAGATAACATAAGGTTTATATTTTATCTTTGATGGAGAGAAACATTTCTTGGATGAATTTTCCACTTTACCCTTTTTGTACCTTCTTGAAACAATATAAATGAATTAATTGATATAATTATTAGATTCCATCATCAAAAATATATTGAATCTTTAGAGGTAACCAAGCGATGACACCGATTATAGAGCCCAAGGACCAGTTAGGTTGCATTAAGATGTGTAGGGGGTGAATCAATGGTACAGTTGTTTTATTAATTATCATTTTAGTGAAACATCTTAAACATGTGAAGGTTCTCAATCCACTAAATATTATACCTCAATATCACCTTGTATGTAGTTATAATAAAAAAGAGAGAATCACATGGGTATTTATATGGTTTAGTTAAAATACCTACTCAATTATATGATGGTAATACCCCCAACATTTATTCTCTACTATAATCTTATCATCAATTACATTGGTTCAGGAAGCAACTCGTTATACACCTTAGTAGTCAACCCTCCAGTGTATCCTAATTATACCACCAAAAAATCCAACTCTTTTTTCCTGAATTTGTTTCACCCTTAACCATATTACCTATTCCCAATGTCCAGCTAGAGTCTTTTTCTACTTTTATCACTAACTAACATACTTTATTCTTCCAACACTAACTAAAATACTTCTTCCCTTCTTTAGGGTTAATCCAATGAAGAATGATATTTTGATCATTCACCTTAATATTTTTGGATCTGACTTGATCATTTACACTTCAAGATATTTTTTTCTTGATGAATAAGAGTTTTGGGTCAATATCTAATAAATATGATCACATGTATCTGAATAGTTGTCTCAGTTAAATAATGCTCGAGAAATTCTAAATTCTTTAAAATAAAGATTTATCCTAACTTGTATGTGTGCAAGTGATGCACATAATATCTTCAATATTAATTTATGAAATCATAATATTTCACAAATAAATATTTTTACTTATGGAATTATAAGTTATCACAAGAGAACTTCATGCATGTTGGATACATTGCATGACCTCCTCAACTTCTAAACCCAAGAACATATCCATTTAATTATCCATATTATTTTATGTTCTCCTCAATATTCATTTTATGGTATTTTAAAAGGATATTTTTTGTTCTTTTTTTCTTTTTTCACACATGTATATGCACACTTGGTCTCAAACATTCATGAGTTTTATTTTATGCATGATATTTTATAGAAAATGTCAATATTTTTTTGTAGGATTAGATGGTTTCCTCATCAAATTAGTGTAAGGGAATATAGAAATTTTATCACAATCCTCTTCACATTACCTAGTCCATCATGAAATTTAGTGTGTGAGTATTATCTTTTGTGAAATAGTAAATAGTTGTTTGAATATTCTTCTTCATAAAATCATGAAAATACTCACAGAACCTGTTCTTTTCAAACAATGTGGCTTGTGGAAACCTTATCCTTCAAATGAATGAATCACTTAGAAGGCCTTTTTTACTATGTTTAAATTAAGGATGGATAAACGTTGTTTCACTTTGGAAAATTAGAGTACTATCTCTAAATAAGCAATAAAAATTATCCTTCATGGTCCCTCGATATTTATAGACATGTCTCTACTTTCCCGCTTTTGAGTTTCATGCCACAAGGAATCTCTAATAATTAAGCTATATTGAAGCTATTTTAACTCACTTGAATATCGAAATTTATATCAAACACCCTTTTTCTAAAATGCACGGACCATCTAAATGAACGATACATCCTGGAATCACATGCAAGGATATTATCATTTTCACCTCATTTAAATCCTGAACCCATCCATTCATATAGGATGCATGAATATCCTCCTATCACTGTGTTTTTCATTTAACAGTAGCATGCTCTAAAAAGCACATTATTTTTAGAAAATATTAACAAACATCCATAGATTTTTGTGGAATCATCAACTAATAATTCCAACCTAGTAACAACTATGGTGACATCGGGTTGGATTATCCGAGGTTCAACCATGACCTATGGTGCATGTGAATCCCTTGTTTTAGAGACAAGGTTGATGATGATTGTAGAGAAAATAGAATATCTTAGATGGATCTCATCATATGACCTTGATATGTCCAAAACATTTAAATTATGGGTGAAGGGTTCCCGCACTACACTATCCCATATCGATTATTTGTTTGGTTTAACACTTCCATATAATTTATTTCATTTTTTTCATTAGATTGGGGTCCGCTCCTAGAACCACACTGCACACAACAAGGCGTCATGGGATGTTCCTCCCTGTACAAGATACCAACCCACCAACCTATGTGCATTCACCTTTGGGAATCCTTATGGGAACTATGCATCCACTGTGTCTTTGTTCCCAAACTAACATTATCATCAATCCATCGTGAAAAAATAATATTTTTTATATTCTTCTTATAAAATAATCATTATAAAAATTAAATAATAATTTATATGGACTTATTTAAGTTTTATTCTTATTCATTATTGAAAAAAAAATTCCATTCTAAACACAATTGGCACATGTATTTGAACTAAATAATGATGAAACAATTTCCACAATAATCCAGGATAATTGTTCAAGCATGACCTCCAATGCCAAAAAATGATCCCGTAATAATTCTACAAGTATCAATACTTCAACTTAACACACCAAATACATCTTGACACATAATTTAAAATAAAATAAACACTTAGAAACACTTGGGATCAACAACATCCCCCTTTTTATTTTTTTTTCAATATCGCTTCACATTATAAAATTCAATATGTGTAATCAAATATTTTCCACCCATTATTAAAAATCAAATGAAAAGGAAAAGTGTGGTCCTTCACATAAATTCATATGAATTTTATGGAAATTCAGGATTCTCTTCCCCTTTTTCAGAGAGAAGGATAATTCCACAGGGATCTCTTAGAAAAGACCACTTTTTGGTCTACTATATGTCTATATGGGATAACTCGGTGTAAAAAACAAGATATATAAAACCAAGGATGTCTATATTTCCCATAAATTACCATGCATGTGATATCATGCTAAAAAAATTACCAATTCAGAAAATATGGACTATTATGACAAGAAATATATTATCTTGTATACACTTTAAGAAACACATTTGAAAGATCAGGTCCAAGAAACAAATATCTCCCCATTTGTCTCATTTTATCATTAAGAAGAAATCCCCCTTTATTGCTATGATTAATAAAATTAAAAATGCGGTATGAGAGTGTGATTGAAATAACTCAACCATAAAGTTTATAATATTTCCATATTTTCTAGATTCATTGGAATTTAGTATTATGAAAAATTATTCTCATATAAGATCCCACTAAAGGAATGTTCTCATGTTCTTCCTCATAGTGAGTTCCAAAGAATAAAATATCATAAAATATCTCACCATAATTTTTGTGTAAATTTAAATAATCAACCCTTTCATTCAATTACATGTATGTTAGATTAAAACACATAATATAATAGGAAATAATTAGGGACTTCTGGATTTCTCATAAGTAACATTCTATGTGAGAGTTTCCTCTCATACTTTATTTCTCCTTCTTTCAAATATCAATATTTCCTTTATGTGAAATATCATTTTTTATTTTATTCGTTTGATTACATGATTCATCAAGTTCATTCGTCATATTTTTAAACAAATTCCACTATTTATTAAGAATCTCCATGTAGCTGTGTGGCACAAGTTTATATTCACCACACTGTTCACCAAAGCTACCATTTTTCTTCGATATTCCCCTAATTATAATATTATCTTATTTATTTAGCTTCTTGGTATTTTTTTATTCAGAACTTTTCTTTTTTTCACTTATCAAGGAATACTCATCTTCTAAATTAACTTTCATTCTTTTGGATTTATTAAGTTCTACAACCTCATCTGTATGCCTTTCAGTGGTTTTTGTAAGAATAATTTGGAAAAGATCTTCCTTCATATCCATTAGTCCCACATTGTAATAAATATACTTTGGTGGAGTAAACTTCCCATTTCCTTACACCTTATCCGTATATTTATCAACTTATTATTTATCCTCCATATTTTCCTTCTTTTCGTTTAAGAGTTTTATTCTAGGTGCTCAAATTTTGGTGATTGATACATTGTTTTTTATGCTCATGTTCATCATCCAAAACATTGAACCTATTTTAAATATTCATAGCCCTTTTTAGCATAATAAATATCCTTGAAATTCATATAAATGGTGTTCCTCCATATGTATTTTTTACCCTTCCATGCATTCATATAATAAAATTACCTTTCAATATGACCGAGGATATAACAAATGAAACATTTTCCATAAGTGGCGTACCTCATTTGGCCTCTACTTAATTAAGATGTTGGTACTATTGGATTTATTATAACACCATTGAGGTTTTTTGCTTTGAAACATCTATTCATAATATTCCCAATTAGTCCGCAATAAAAAACAATTTGGTACTTTCATCCTTTGTGGCACCACAACTCCATATTTTTCGTGGAATAAAAATTTACTTTTATAATTCAGATCTGGATTCTTATTTTTTATTATACCAATTGAGAGAGAGTATGGAGTGATGTTTATCTTCCCATTAGAGGTATTTATCCTATCCTCAAGGTCCTTTATTTTCATATCTTTCTCTTTAATATGAGCATCCATTTCTTTCATATTTGAAGCAGCATCTATAATTGATTATCTCCTTTCTCCAAGTTGGGGTTTGAGAGGTAAGATTCTATCCTTCAAATATTTCTCCTTGGAATTTTGTTTTAAAATATCTTGGGAAAGATCTTAAATCATATCACTATGCTCCTTCATATTTGTTCCCATTTTCTTTGTGTGGAGATTCAAGGTCACTTATTCTCTTCATAATCTTTTTTTTTTCAAGGGAAGATATTTTACAATGGAATAGTAAACTTCATTCATGATTCTTAATTAGTCTTATTTATCATTGCAAGAGTATTGGTTGGAATAACAACTTGATAGTTTTTACTCTACATCACTAGAATCACATCTTCTTTTTATATCTAATGGAGAGTAGGAAATTTCAAATCATTTATCCACATGAGGATTAGAATTGGAGATAACATAAGGTTCATATTTTACCTCATCTAGAGAGAACAACTTCTAGGAAGACTTTTTCACTTTACCCTTTTTGTACCTTATTAAAAAAAGTAAAATGATCAAATTTATATCATTATCAAATTCTATATTCATAAAATTATGGGATATTTATAGGTAACATGACTTAGATACCAATTATAAATGTGAAGGACCCATTAGGTGTCACTGGGGGGGGGGGTAATCTGTGTTATGCTCATTTTATGAATTCTATTTTTAATACAACCTCTTAAACATGTTAATGTTATCAATACACTTAATATTATCCTTCAATTTCACCTTATGTAAATTTGTAATAATAGGGAGTAGCACACATGTATTTATAAGGTTCTTCAAAGCCCTACTCCTTACTATCTTAGTTTTACCCCACAATAAGAATTCTCCATTATAATATTATTATTAATTATAGTGATTCAATAAAGGAATGGTTATACACCCCATTAATCGATCCTCTAATTGGTCCCAGTTATACCCACAAAAAGAAACTCTTCCTACTTAGTTAGTTCCACCCTCGAACTATTTAATCCTACTTCAGATTCCCACTAGAGTCTTCTCCTACTTCTAGTACCAATTGAGAGAATTTTTAATTCTAGCCCCAATTGAAATACTTTTCCCTTATTTCGGGTTGATCTAATACATGATGATATTTTTATCTTCCTCTACAAGATTATTGGATATGACTTCCTCATGTATGATATTTTGATCTTCCTCTACAAGATTATTAGATCTAAATTCCTCATTTACACATCAAGAGCCTTTGTACTTATATATAATCAGTTGCCTCAGTACAACAATCCTCAAGTAATTTTTCCTTCTACTAAATGAAGTATCAGCCTCACTTGAATGTTCACAAGTGATACACAAATATCTTCATGATTATTTTATGAAAGAATAATCTTTCACAACTCAAGATAATCTCCTCTTGAATTATAATTTCTACAAGGGTACTTCATTCATATAAAATACATTAAATTGACCCCTTAATTTTTTAAATGCTAGAAAATATCTATTTAATTATCCTTATTATTTTATGTTCTCCTCTTTATTAAGTTTCATGTATTTTCTCATGTTATTCTTTCTTTTTTCTTTCATCACTCACACATGTTTATGCACACAGGGTCTCTTAGGTGCATGAGTTGTAATTTATGAACTATGTTTACTCTTCAAGTTCATTGTCCCTTCATATAATGGCAGTTTGTATCTCAATGAAATTTATATACGTGTACAAGAAAGCAATATCTAACTTTAGTTCAAATTTCATTTTCCTTCATGCAAGTGAGTGTGTAAAGCTTCTACTTAATGAAATTGTAAATAGTTATATGAATATTATTCTTCCCAAAAGATTAAAAATCATCACAGAACCTGCTCAATGTAACATAAGGGGCTCGTAGAAGCCTTCTATTTTGAATGAATGAAGCACATCAGAGGCCATATGTATTATGAATAAATTAAGCATGGGGATACTTTCACTTGGTAAAATGAGAGAACTCTCTCTCAAGTAGCAGTGACACTTCTACTTCACAGTCACTCTATATTTATAGAGATGTCTCTGCTATCTCTCTTCAGAGCTCCATTCCATGTCAAATCTACAAGAATTAAGTCTCTTTAAGGATCTTTTAATTCACCTAAATATCAAAATGTTTCTCAAATAATCTTACATTAACAATCATGGAATCTTCCCAATGAACCCTGCTTCTAAAACTCAAGTGCATGATTATTATCGCATGCTCCTATATTAAATATTGAACTCATCTATGCATATCGGATTCACAAAAATCCTCCTGAAATTGTTTTTTTATTTTAAATTAGTATGTTCCAAATGATCTTTGTATTTATTGAAAATAATATATGCATTCATGATGTTTGGTAGCCCCATAGACTAAAAATATGGTTCTCATAACAACCATGGTGACCTCAGTTTTGATCATCATAGGTTCAGACATGAACTCCAACGAACCATATTTTCCCACATCAATTTTTTATTCGATCAAGCACTTAAATAAAATTCATTCTGGTCCTTTATTTGCTTAGTGACTAACCTCGGTTCTTGTGAATTATTTATATTCATTTTTCCTTTTTTTATTGTTAATTAAATGCCTTTTTTATTTAATATGCATTTGTTGAGAATCAGTTTTCACAGAAAATATCTGGAACCGCCTAAGACTTTACCAACATCCATGTATGCCTCTTTCTCAATGTGATATTCTCAAGAAAGGGGGTCTCGTTCATTGGGTATTTCGTCGGTTTTTCTCTCCAAAAATCGAGAGCCCTAGATCGAGAGCTCCTGGAGTGTAGCCGTCACATTGCCCGGTGCAGTGATTCTGGTTTGATACTATAAGGTTAGGGGGGGATTCCAGTGCACGAAAGAGATTCATGGAGATGGTGGGGACCTTCAGCTGGAATTCGTGCAACGTGGCCATGTTAGAATCCTACCTATGCACCCTTTTCAAGAATAGAGGCGGGGACATCCAGAAGGCAATGAGGGCCTTAGATGACAAGGGTTCTTGCTCCAAGGGGGTTGGCCTTCGGGTCTTTCCCTTCCAAAAGCACCAAGCACTAGGTTCAAGAAAATCTAGGTCAATATTTGGATGATAGATCTTGGGCACATGTGACTAGAAATGGACGTCCTTCGTTTCCTATGGAATCTTGGTGCAACATCGGATTTTCAGATTCATTCCTAGTGCTTCCGACTTATATAGATCTAGATATTGAAAGTCAAAACAGACTAAAATAACGGTGGTGCACTTGGAGGGATATGGTGGACACGGACAACATTTGACGGTCCAGGAGGTCGGTCCTTGGAGATCTCAAATTTGATCATCGAGACCTTCCCCATCTGACATGGTTTTTTAGGGACAACAGATGTGAAACTGTACCTCTGGTAAGGGATGTTTCAGTCCGGTTTATATTTCCTTGTTGGTTCATTATTTCCTATTCATGTTGGTTCTATGATGTTTTAATACTAGTTGTTGTAATCCAATATTCTTTCATAGTAAAAATCTATGATGATTCTGCACCATGCACATTGGCCAAATGGACAAATCACGTTACATATATGTGTCCATTTTTTGATTTCTGCATTTATTTTATCGACCTGGTTAATTTCTAAACACTCGCTTACTTCTTGATTTAATTAAAAGTTGTTTTTCCATAATGTTGATGAAATTGTGGTTTCTGGAAATTCATTTGTTCATTCCAGTTTGTGGAATTTGTTAGATGAATTAAGTTTCTATTTATTGTATTACGATTATAAGACCATAAAAGTAAACTTTGATTTTTTATTTAGTTTTTTTAAAACCAAAATTATATACCCAATGGATCATGGTTAGTCAAAGGGGGACTACCTTGTATAGCGTACCTCCCCCAACAAGTGGTATCTAAGCCTAATTAGGCATAAATGTGTATCGTCAAAGTTCAGAATCTAATATTAGTTATTTTAAAGTATTTTCTAGTGGATTTTACTTTCCATTAAACTTTGATTATTTTGTTCAGCTGGGATGTTATCTCTCTTTGGTTTTAATTTTTCAATATGTTTTATTGTCATTTCCCTTGCTTGGTTTCCCCCTTGACAGTTTTCTTGTCGGAGCTCTATCGATGCCTCTTGGTAGTAGTTATCTATGTGTGTCTCTTTTTCCGAGGATAGGAAGTGTTAGTGTGAGGGTGGCCTGGGAGAGAGTGTCTAGGTTAGCATGAAGGTTCATGGTAGGGTTGGTTGGTTTGTTTGGTCTCATAGTTTTGCCTTTAGCCTTAGGATAGAGGGCTGGTAATTGGCTTTGGTTTGTTCCTCTGGTGTTTCTGGGTTTTAGGATGGTATCTCTTTGTGTGACCCGCTACATGTGGTTATTGGTCCGGGGGAAGTGTGTAGAGAGACAATGTCATGTGAATAGGTTCACTGATGATCGGGCTTCATTTCAGTTCTATTAGGATATCTTTAAGCAATGTGTGGTGGTTCCTAAATGTCATCAGGGATAGACTAAGATAGGATTTCTTAGTCTGTAGCGGGATGCCCTTGGATCACCAGTGTTCTCGTAGGCTTAGAGTTTTCCCTTAGGACTCTTGGGACTTCATGGGACTTGCAGTGGTACCCAGTTGTTGAGGATCATCTCTTGTTGGATTATTTTAGGTTGTGTTTCTCACTAGTGTGCTTCTAGTGGGGTAGAGTTGTGAATTCAACTTTCGGTTTTCCTTCTTCATGTACAAGGAGGTTCAGTATTTTCAAGTAACCAGGTATGAGGATAGAGACGTTTTGGGAAGTGGTTTGAGAAGCAGTTTCATGAAGAGATGTCTGGATAAACACCATACTTCAATGATGGTACTGCTGGTATCTCATTGATAACATCGGATGAGGGTACCTGGGAATTAGGTTCTTGATGTCATCGGGATAGACTAGGATATGTTTTACCTAGGTTAGTTACAGGCTTCCCTTTCTTGATGGGTTTTTTCCTCTTGGTTTTGTGTTGGCTCTAGGACTGGGGTTGTATGGGTTATACAACAGTTGAGGTTAGGAAGTGTCCTCTCCTGTTTCATGGTTCTAGGAAGTGTTTTCTTGTTATGTGGAGTGTTTTTTTGGGTCTGATAGATTCAGTTGGAGACCAGTTTTTCTTTTCTATGCTCGATTTTTCATTGTTTATTTTATTACTCCTATTTGAATGACTGCACTAGTTTACTAAGTGATTCTTTATGAATTTTATGAGATGTTTGTTTTCCCATGTTTTGTTTTAGGATTGGTACTGCTGTTTTTTTTTGCTTGTGTGTAGGTACTTGTTAGTAGTATGAGACATCCTCAATGCTATCTTCTCATAGGTATGCTATGGTAAGTGCAGGTATGTTAATTGTTTATGTTTGGTGTTTTTTAATTATAAGTATGTTTAGTATTATTTTTTATAAAATCATTAATTTGGGAAGTGTGTGTCACGTTGATGAACGATAGGGATATTGTTTGGGTCATACCCTTTAGGTATTTTTTATTTAGGATGTGATGCCTCAAATTAATGGTTATAGGTGGTGAAAAATCACCATGTGGTTAGGAGATTATTTTTCAAGGTAGAGATCAGTAACATTGTTTCCTATAAAATCTATTCATGCATTTAATTTCCAAGGTGGGGATTTTTTATTATTATATATTCATGTTTCCTTTTTATTGTTAATTAAATGCCTTTTTTATTTAATATGCATTTGTTGAGAATCAACTTTCACAAAAAAAATATCTGGAACCACCTAAGACTTTCACATCGTCCACGTATGCCTCTCTCTCAATGTGATATTCACAAGAATAGGGGGTCCCATTCATTGGGTATTCTGTTGGTTCTACTCTCCAAAAATTGAGAGCCCTAGATAGAGAGCTCCTAGATTGTAGTGATCACATTTCATGGTGCAACGATTCTATTTTGCTGCAAGAAGGTGAGGGGGACGCTATCGGTACGCGATAGAGCTTCAGGGAGATGGTGGGGACCGTCGGCTGGAATCTGTACAATGTGGCTGTGTTCGCCTCCTAATTCTTCACCATTCTCAAGAACAATGGCGAGGACATCCAGAAGGTGATGAGGGACTTCGACGATAAGGGTTCTTGATCCAAGGGGGTCGGCCTTCAGGCCATTTCTTCCAATATACAGAGCACATGGTTCATGTAGATCTAGTTCAAGATTTGGGTGATAGAGCTCAGGCACATGTGAATTGCAGTGGTCGATCTTCGTTTCCGATGGAAGCTTGGTACGACATCGGATTTTCGGCTTCATCTGCAGTGCTTCTGGCTCAAATAGATACAGATCTGGAAAGTTTAAATATACTTGAATAATGAAGGAACACTTGTAGGGTTATGGTGGACTTGTAAAGCATTTGACGGTCCAGGAGTTTGGTCCTTGGAGAGCTCAAACTTGATCGTCATGACCTGCAGCGTCTGACATGGTTTTTCAAAGGTGAAACTATACCCCTGGTAAGGGGGTTTCAGTCATATTTCTATTACCTTGTTGGTTCTTTATTTTCTATTCATTTTAGTTTAGTGATGTTGCATTTATACTTGTTGTAATACATTATTATTTCATAGTAAAAATCTGTGATGATTCTGCCCCATACACGTAGTCCAAATGGCCGAAACATGTTACATCTATGTGTCCCTTTTACTACTTTCTACATTAATTTTGTTGACCCGGTTTATTGTTGAACACTCGCTTGCTTCATGATTTAATTAAAAGTTGTTTTTTCCATAATTTTGTTGAATTTGATGTTGCAGTAAAATCATTTTTTCATTCCAGTTTGTGGAATTTTTTAGATGAATTAAGTTTCTTTTTATTGGCTTATGATAATAAGACCACAAAAATAAACTTTGATTTCATATTTTGAATTTTCAAACCAAAATTATATACCCAATGGATCCTGGCTGGTCAAAGGGGGAAAACATTGCATAGCATACCTCCCCCAACAGTTACTCTCTGGGAACTACACTACACATACATATGCTTCACGGGCCACACCTCTATACACAGGCCCACCTTCCCACTTTCCTGCCTGCGTTTACCCGTGCACATCCTTGTTGGTACTATTCACCAACTCTGCCTCTACGCCCAATCCAATATTCTCATCAAACCGCCATGTAAGAATATTATTTTTCATGGTATTCTTATCAACTAATAATCATATGAAATAAATGATATATTGCATAGCCTTCATCAATCATTTTACTTCTTCATTATTTTAAATAATGCTCCATCATCAACCTAATTTCCCCATGTCTTTGAAATGAATAACTATTCAATAATCGTCAAAATTATCAAGGATGGTTATTTAATCATGGTATCCAATGACATTAAATTATTCCATTAAAATTATCTAAGCATAACCACTTTATCATAACTCTCTCAACAAATATGGAAACATCATTGACAATAAATGAAATACTTAGAAGCACTTCCTCTCAAAAGATTTTTTTTTGTATTTCCCTTTAATAAACACTATGTAATCAACATATTATTTCACAAGAAACAAAAAAATAAAACCAACTGTGATACATTTTTTTAAGGTGTAAAATTATAATAAAAGATAACCAAGAATGAATTTTGATGATATATTAAGAAACATAATTAAAAATTACTATAGCGTTAAAACCAGAAGTCTATAAAAATTACATGAATTTGAAATAAATTTCCTCATGGTTTTCCATGAAGATCACAACCTCGATACAAACTATGGAAGGAAGAATGAGGAATAGTGATATATATAGGCATGTTTAGGGATAAGAGAATGAATAAACTACACCAAAATTTGCATTTAGTGATAGTTTTGTTTTTTGTTTAGCAGCGGTTTAAACCGCCACTAAATCATTCTACAATAGTTTTGGAAAACCGCCGCTAAATCGTGTGTCGACAATTAGTTAGTGGTGGTTTTTTAAAAGGCTCGCAAAACGATTTAGTGGTGGTTTTTAGTAGCAGTTTAAACCGTCGCTAAATTCCTTTATTTTTTTATTTTTATTTTTTTGATTTTCTTTTGAATTTTTAATTTTTTTGTTTTCATAATTAATTAATTAATAATTAGTGTTTTTGTAATTAACTAATTAATTCATATTATTTATTTTCATAATTTATTTTTTATTATTTATTTATTTATTTTCTTAATTAATTAATCAATTATTTATTTATTTATTTATTATTTATTTATTTATTATTTATTTATTATTTATTTATTTGTTTATTTATTTATTTTTGTAACTAATTAATTAATTTATTATTTATTTTTGTAACTAATTAATTAATTTATTATTTATTTTTCATAATTAATTAATTAATTAATCAATTTATTTATTTTCATAATTTATTTATTATTTGTTATTTGTTATTTGTTATTTATTAATACTATGCTCATGCTCATCTCCAGGCTCATGCTCATCTCCATGCTCATGCCCATCTCTATGCACAAGCCCACTCCATATATAGAAATTTTGCATTGGGTGAGATTTGAACCCCTTACCTCTTTGTTTATTCTCCAAAGACATTACCAATCCAACAGGCTCTTCGTGTGGTCAATAAATCCAATTTAATATACTTATATATATATATATATATATATATATAGGAAAAACAAATAATACATAGAAAATAGATACGCACTAAATAATTATTAATCAATAATGATTAATCAATAATGATTAATCAATAATCAATAACCAATAGTCAATAATTAATAATTAATATGTAATTATTAACAATTAATAATTACCAATTAAAAATTACTAATTAATAAAGAAAATATTAATGAATAATAAATAAAGAGATATATAATAAGGAAATAAATGGTGAATAAAAAATAGTAAATAATAAATAATAAATTGAAAATTGAAAATTTTAAATAATAAATACTAAATACTAAATAATATATAATATATAATATATAAAAAATAATATAAAATATATGACATATATTATATAAGTAATGTATAAATAATAAATGAATTAAAAATAAATTAATATATGATAAATACATAATACATTTATAATAAATTAATAAATAGTAAATAATAAATAATAAATAATAATCATGGATAAATAAATAATAAATAAATAATAAATAAGTATTTAATAATTCAATTATAATAAATTCATAATATAAAAATAAAATAATAAATAAATAAACAAATAAATAAATAAAAAATAATGAATAATAAACTAATAATAAATAAATAATTCATAAATTAACAATAAATTAATAATTAATAAATAATAAATAAAGGAATAAATGAAAATATATATAAATGAATAAAAAAATAAAAGTATAAATAAATAAATAATAAATAATAAATATTATTAATAACTAATAAATTATAATTGATCATTAAGAATGGAGAATTAATATTTATAAATTTATAAATAATTAATAAATTCTTAATAAATTATTAGTAAATAATTAATAAATAATTAATAAATATTGAATATTGAAAAAATAAATAAATATATAATATATAAACAAATAATAAATGATCAATAGATTAATAATAAAAAATATTTAAAAAATTAAAAAATAAATTAATAAATAATAAATAATAAATAATAAATAATAAATACTATATACTAAATACTAAATACTAAATAATAAATAATAAATAATAAATAATAAATAATATAGAATAGATAGAAATAATAAATAAATAGATAAATAATAAATAATAAATAATAAATATAATATAGTAAATAATGAATAATTAATAATTAATAGGAACTTATAATTATAACTAATAGTTAATAATTAGTAATTCTAACTTAATATTAAATATTTAATATTCAATATGTAATAATTAATAAATAATAAATAATAAATAATAAATAAATGAAAAATAAATGAATAATAAACTAATAATAATTAATTAATTAATTAACTAAACATAAATTAATAATTAATGTGTACATAATAACTAAATATTAAATAAATATTAAATATTAAATAAATAAATAAATAGATAAATAAAAATTAAATAATCAAAAAAAAAATAATAAATAATAAATAATAAATAAATAAATAAATAAATAAATAAATAAATAAATAAATAACAAATAAATATAAATAAATAAATCATAAAATGTTAAGGACCTCTAAAAACCATAAAAACACTAAAATGGACATAAATTTTGATCCAGGTCTCCTTATTTAGTGCCACAACCAGCCAAATCGAAGATCATGAAATAATATTTGATATGAGATAAGGTACATGTTGAAAGGACACTTGGATCAAAAGTTATAACCATTTGAATTTTATGAAATCGGGGTCGGTAACTAAAATGTATGTTTCGAAGCCCTTCTGGGCCTTTATGGTAGAACTAAAATAGGTTTAATGATCAAAGAACTAATACCAGACCTAAATGACATAGATCTTGTCACAGGCTTCGATTTAATATGTGGTAGAGCCCAAACCGACTCCCGGATTAAATGTTATGGTAGTTTGAAGTTCGAGTTTGATTTTTGACCTTTTTGAAATTTGAATATATTTTTTCATTTGATTATCACATGATTTAAATCTCACTTGGTTTTAGATCATAAATAATAATAAATTAATATATGATAAATAAATAATAAATTAATAATAAATTAATAAATAATAAATAATAAATAATAAATAATAATCGTGGATAAATAAATAACAAATATATAATAAATAAGTATTTAATAATTCAATAATAATATATTTATAATATAAAAATTAAATAAAAATTAAATAATCAAATAAAAAATTAAAAAAATAAATGAATAATAAACTAATAATAAATAAATAATTCATAAATTAACAATAAATTAATAATAATTAAAAAATTAATAAAAAATAATAAATAAAGAAATAAATGGGTAAATATATAAATCAATAAAAAATAAAACTATAAATAATAAATAGTAAATAATAAATAATAAATAATAAATATCATTAATAACTAATAAATTATAATTGATCATTAAGAATTAATAATTAATATTTATAAATTTATAAATAATTAATAAATTCTTAATAAATTATTAGTAAATAATTAATAAATAATTAATAAATATTGAATATTGAAAAAATAAATAAATAATAAAGATATAAACAAATAATAAATTATCAATAGATTAATAATAAAAAATATTTAACAAATTAAAAAAAATTCTTAAATTATAAATTATAAATAATAAATACTAAATACTAAATAATAAATAATAAATAATAAATAATAAATAATATAGAATATATTAAAAAATAATAAATAAATAGATAAATAATAAATAATAACTAATTAATAATTAATAATTAATATAATATAGTAAATAATTAATAATTAATAATTAATACGAACTTATAATTATAATTGATAGTTAATAATTAGTAATTCTAAATTAATATTAAATATTTATTATTCAATATGTATTAATTAATAAATAATAAATAAATATTTCATAAATAATAAATAAATGAAAAATAAATGATTAATAAACTAATAATAAATAATTAATTAATAAATTATACATAAATTAATAATTAATGTGTACATAATAACTAAATAATAAATAAATAAATAAATATTACATATTAAATATTAAATATTAAATAAATAAATAATAAATAATAAATAACAAACAATAAATAATAAATTCTAAATAAATAATCAAATAAATAAATAACAAATAAATAAAAATAAATAAATAAATTATATAATGTTAAGGACCTCTAAAAAACATAAAAACACTAAAATGACCATAAAATCTGATCTAGGTCTCCTTTTTTTGCATCACAACCAGTCAAATTGAAGATCATGAAATAATATTTGATATGAGATGTGGTACATGTTGAAAGGAAACTTGGATCAAAAGTTATAACCATTTGAATTTTATGAAATCGGGGTCGGTAACTAAAACGTTTATTTCGAAGCCCTTCTGGGGCTTTATGGTAGAACTAAAATCGTTTTAATGCTCAAAGAACTAGTACCAGACCTAGACGACATAGAGCATATCACGGGCTTCGATTTAATTTGTCGTAGAGCCCAAACGGACACCCGGATTAAATGTTATGGTAGTTTGAAGTTCGAGTTTGATTTTCGACCATTTTGAAATTTGCATATATTTTTTCCTTTGATTATCACATGATTTAAATCCCACTTTCTATATTGTAATGCCTCGGCCCTAGTTACCCAGAGTCAGGGCATTAATACATAACATTGGCATGATCACAAAAGATCATGTCTCGAATGACCGATTAGTTTAGTAGACTTGGAATCACTAGATACATTCATAAAGTTTACATTACATCATAAAGTGAAAACTACAACAACATCTTGTCTCCACACTCATATCCCCTCATACTATCCCTGCGGGTCATTCATAAAATACTTCTTCACATCTTGTGAAAAATAAAATATAGAACTGGGTGAGCTCAAATGCCCAGTAAGGATAAAAATATAGCAGAAACATTCATAAATAAGCATAAACATTTAAGGCAATGTATAACTAAAACAAAAGCCTTTTAAACATGAACTTCAGCATAATATGGCAGAAATAAAATCAAATAATTTCATTTATGTATTCACATGGATATTCTATTAGTCGAATAATCACATGCAATATTAATAACCACTTTCATAATAATGGAATGCATAATGCCAGACTATCATAACCACATAGTCAAGGCCTTGTGCCAAGACTACAAATAAGATTTGGTCAAGGCCTTGTGTCAAGAAACTAGTTTGTCTCATGAGACCTACCGATGCATTGAGGAGCTATAGCGGGCTCCACCCGTCACTTATTAAGTCCAATGCATTCCTCATATGAACAGGTTTAAACATAACATAAACATTCATATTAAAACTAGCATACGAAATGTCAAAACTTTCTCCACAAACCATGAATGGTATAAAAATAACACATCCACAGTCAAACATATCAAAAAACCTTAAATACAATATGGAAATTTTTATCATAATAAATCAACTTCAAATAAACTTAAAATCCATCAAAAGATGTTGACATAGATGAAATCAAAACTATTTGAGAGAAATATCACATTTTTTGAAATCATTTAAAAGTCGCATAATTATAAAAGAAAACATTTAAATTGAAAATATTCTTATAATATTGTAAGGGAAGAATCGAAAATTTTATAATGGCGGACAATAGTCGCACCCGCCGTATATGTAAAAAAAAGACATTATTACCTTAATTTTGTTGAAAAAGGTTAAAAAGGACCTTGTTTGGAAAACGACAGAAAACTTACTTTATAAAAAGTCAAAAAAAAGGTATAAATTACATTAAACCATATTATATAAAATATTAAGAATGATTTTAAATACATTTTTACAAAACATGGATGTGGATGATAAAGAGGTCCCAGTAGATAATTACGTATAAACAACCTCCGATAATGAAGAGATTGTGAAATAAACCCTTAACTTGTACTTTTACCTAGTTGAGATTAGTTTAACCTCTTGTATAATGGTGACATAATTGTAATTAAATTATATAATAATCATATACATTAATATGATATCATATATGATATTTTAACATTGATTTGTTAATAATATCTTATTATTAGCGTTGTTTCAGGTGTCAACATACTCGTTTTCTTTTATATGTTTGGTTACATAAGTCTTGTTTGTTATGGATAGGATTTATCTTATTCATATAGAGAAATATATCAAGACCTCAAACATTATTTTTAATCATAAAATTATAATTAGTCTTGCATGGATACGATGGGGAATTAATGTCATCGCGTTCGTGGAGACGGTAGTCCGTACGTATGCACGAGCGACAATATCATTCTTTTGATGTTAAAATAATATATAATTGGATGTTATATCATATATACAGAATAATTATCATTTTATATTTATTATTGACATCAATTACGCATCATTATCATACCCATCCAAATAATAAAGTTTTGAATAACAATTACACCATGACGTGGAGACGGTAAGTCGTACGTATGCACGTATGGTGACATGTCATTAAAAGGATGGATAGAATACTGAATATGGTGGTACCATATTTATAATAACATCACAGTATATATAAGATACTGGAGTTATTATTTTATAATGTAAATAACAAATAAAGAAGAAGTTGAAGAAGAAAGGAACCTGAAAGAGGGTAGTGAAAACCTTACCTCTTCTTCAGGTTCTTCCTTTTGATTTGATCAAAAGGGCTCCTTAGGTTAGATTTATGATCAATCTAAGGCCTCTAGGTTGAAGTGAAAGAAGTTTAGAGAATATTTGGTAGGGGTTGGCCGAGCCAAAAGACATTTAAAGTGTGAATTAGTGAGAAGGGTGAGTGCCCTTTTATAAGAGGGGTGAGGGGTACCTTAGGAAAAGCTAGAAATATTATTTTATAATAAATTCATATTCAGTTTCTAATGGATCCAAAGTGGATTATTTAAATATTGATCTGGGTATGGGTCTCAAAAAACTCAACCAATAGGTTTTATATAGGTTTGGGTCACTTTAGTATCCTTATCTTTTAGTTTAAACTCTTAGTTAATTAGTTTGACATTTACCATGTCTCTTTGTATTTTTATATTATATAGTTAATAAACTTACTATATACATCCAAGAGACCCCCAAGTGGTCCATTAATGATAAAACTATCTTGATATAATTCCTTTGGCCTAACCTTATATTTTTAGGAATATATTATCAATTAATAATATAATATTTGTTTTAAAAACTCTTTTATGTCAATTTTGACACTATTTAATAAATGATTTATGTTAAAGTCTTAACAACTTTATTAATTCGAACCAAATTCTTTTAAGAAATCCTAACATGTATTATTAACCATTAAAATTCATGAATGTCATCAAAACTTTCCAATTATTTTTATTTTAACTTTTATAATACTAATTATTTGATTCTTTCATTAATAAGGAAAATTCTACAACAATATTGTGTCATAAATAAATTTAATTATTCAATGTCTAAAAATTAGAAATAATATAACATTATATAGGAAATAATTTTATGTTTATAATTAATATTTATAGTCTAAAATATAACATACATAACCCTATGTAAAAATTGTTTTTCTAAAAGATATATGCTTATGTCATTTTTATATTTACTTTATCTTAATTAATATAAAGTGTCATTATCACTTACAAGTCGATCAATGGGGTCCCAAAATAAACCCAAATATGCCCATGGTAAGACATGTATCAACCTATAGGGTTAGAATACATTTTAGGGCAATTTATTATTATTATTATAATATTATATTTTTACCCTTATTTACCAGATTTACCCTTTAACCATGGTAAATAAAATATTTACTGAAGTAATTATTCAAAATGTCTAAAAATAAAAGTTACCTATTTACATAATTTAGACCTCCTGATTATAAATATGAAATCCATTTTTCTAAATTCAACATACAGAAGTGGTAAAATGTAAATTAAAATTAATTCCAGCTGTCAAAACAAATATCTTGTTTTTAAGAAATAATAACTATCAAAAGATTGGCACTTCCTTATGTCTAGTTTAAATGTGAAATTATGTACAATGACCAAAATTGTATTAAATGGTAAAACTATATTCTAAATATACTTTAAAATCACTCAAATTCATAATTTATCACTATTAATTATTTCGATTAAAAAATTTGTTTTTAATTAAAATTTAGTAATTTTCACTATTCATAAAAATATGAAAGTTATCCGAAAAGTACCAAAAATTAACCCTAAGCTAATTTCGATATTACGAATCCAAAAATAATGTCCATTTTGAAAGATAAAATGTATAAAATTTCAAAAATTGGTTATTACTATTCATAATTGCTAGTTTGATTGGTTGTGGTGTGTGTTAGAACTCAAAGTTGCGTACAACACACGCTACAGTATTATCCAAAGAGAAGCGTACTGTAAAAGCTTGGGGTGTCACATTCTTCCCTCCTTAAAATAATTTCCTCCTCTAAATTTATATAATACTACTGCATAAAAATACTCAGGTGTCTCTTCATCATAAGTTCCTCGGGTTCCCACGTTGCCTCTTCCATCTTACGGTTTCTCCATAGAACTTTTACCAGATGAGTCGTCCGGTTTCTCAGCACTTGTTCTCTTGTATCAAGAATCTTGATAGGATATTTTCAATAAGGAAGGTCAGGTTCCAGTTCTAATTCCACATATGTTAGTACATGTGTTGGGTTAGACATGTATTTTCTCAACAGTGATACGTGGAACACATCGTGAACTTTGGAGAGACATGGCGGCATTGCCAAACGGTAAGCTACAGCCCCAATTCGTTCTAGAATTTCGAATGGTCCGATGTACCTCGGACTCAATTTTACCTTTTTACCGAAATGTATAACACCCTTCCATGGAGGTACCAACAAGAAAACATGATCACCTCCCTGAAATTCCAAATCCTTCTTTCGGTTGTCAGCATAGCTCTTCTGCCTACTTTGAGATACTTTGATGTGGTTTTGGATTACCTTCACCTTTTCCATTATTTCCTCCACTAGTTCTGGGCCTATGAGTTTTCCTTCACCAACATCATCCCAACAGATTGTTGTGCAACATCTTATTCTATATAATGATTCATATGGTGCCATATGAGTACTCTAATGGAAGCTATTGTTATAGGAATATTCTGCCATAGGTAAATATTGATCCCACATACCCTAAATGTCAAGTGAGCATGATCTCAATGTGTCTTCTAAGGTTTGCATAGTCCATTCTGATTGTCCATCTATTTGAGGGTGGTAGGCAGTGCTCAAAAGAAGTTCAGTATCCAAGGCCTTCTGAAGACTCTTCCAGAATCTAGAAGTAAAACTGGGATCAAGATCCAAAAAAATCGATATGGGTACTCCATGAAGTCTCACAACATCATTAATATATAGTCTTTATAGACGTTCAAGTGGTAAATCTTCCCTTATAGCAAGAAAATGTGCTGACTTGGTAAGACGATCGACAATGACCCATATTGTATCGTTCCTTCTTGGAGTCTTTGGAACTCCCATGACAAAGTCCATCATGATATTATCCCATTTCCACTCTGGTATGGGAAGAGGTTGCAATACTCCACTAGGTTGTTGCCTTCCATCTTTCACTTGTTGAAAAACCATATATCTTGACACAAAGTCAGCAATATCCCTCTTCATGTTGTCCCACCAAAAATGTTCTTTCAAATTTCTATATATTTTGGTGCTCCTATGGTGTATAGAGAAATTGGAACTATGAGCATCGTCCAACAATTACTTTTTTAGATCAGGTATATCGGGAACACAAAGTCTCCCCCCCCCAATTTCAAAATTCCATCTTCATACACAAATTCACTCAATCTCCCATCATTCACAGCTTTAATCTTCTTTTTTTAACTCTTCATCACTGGAATGAGAACTCTTTATCCTTTCTAGTAAATATGGTTTGGCAACCATTTGAAAAAGTATTGATGTTTCCCCTTCCATGTTGATTCCCATATCCATCTTTACTAAATCCGTGAGAATTTGATCCCTTTCAACTCTCATCTTGTTCAAAACGCCATGATCCTTTCTGCTCAAAGCATTTTCCACCTTATTTGCCTTCCCCGGGTGGTAGTGTATCGTGCAATCATAATCCTCGAGTAGTTCAAGCCATCTCCTTTGCCTCGTGTTAAGTTATTTCTGTGAGAAAATATACTTCAAACTTTTGTGCTCAGTATAAATCTCACATTTTTCACCATAGAGATAGTGTCTCCAAATATTCAAAAAACAGATTACAGCTGCTAACTCAAGATCATGATTAGGGTAGTTTTGCTCATGAATTTTCAGCTATCGTGATGCATGTGTAATAACTCTATCATTCTGCATAAGGACACAACCAAGTCCTTTCTTTGATTCATCACTATAAATAATGAACCCATCATTCCCCGATGGTAGAGTCAATATTGGACCATTGAATAATATTTTCTTTAGTTCTTCAAAACATTTTTCACACTCTTTTGTCCAAACAAATTGAACTCCATTACGTGTGATCTTTGTTAATGGGTTAGCCAATCAGGTGAAATTCTGGACGAAACGTCGATAATAACCTACTAAACCAATAAAACTACATACCTCAGTTATACCCATTGGTGCTGGCCATTCTTGGATTTCTCTTGTATTAGAAGGATCAACAGAGATTCCATCTTTAGAGACAATATGGCCAAGAAAAGAAATCTCTTGAAGCCAGAATTCACACTTGCTAAACTTCCCATATAATTCATGTCTTCTTAGAGTCTTCAGGATAATGCGCAAGTGATTTTCATGATCTTCGTATCTTTTGGAATATACCAAGATATCATCATTAAATACCACAACAAAATCATCAAGATATTCCTTGAAAACTCTATTCATTAGATCCATGAATACAGAGGGTTAATTATTCAATCCAAAAGGCATTACTGTAAACTCGTAATGCCTGTACCTGGTTCGAAATGCTGTCTTCGGAATGTCTTCCTTCTTCACACAAAACTGATGGTATCCAGATCGAAGGTCAATCTTTGAAAAGTATTGATCTCCATCCAGTTTGTCAAATAAATCATCAATGGGAGGTAGGGGATACTAGTTATTTATTGTTATAGCATTAATTTCCTTGTAGTCGATATATAACCTCATAGATCTATCTTTATTTTTAACAAAAAGGACATGGGCTCCCCATGGAGAAACACTACGATGAATAAATCCCTTATTACTCAATTCCTCTAGTTGTTTCTTTAGTTCAACTAATTCCACAGTGGCCATTCTATAAGGGGTCTTTGATATAGGCCTTGAACCAAGAATTAAATCAATAGAAAACTCAATTTCTCGTTCGGGAGGGTGTCCAGGTAAATCTTCCAGAAATACATCTACATATTCTTTCACAATAGGTACATCCCCTATTTGAACATTCCCTTCCTCACCCATAGTTATTTCATTCTCTTCCACCCTGATTATTGAATTTAGTTGAGCTACTGGGGGTGGATCAAGATAAAAATCAGGTGGTGACGATTCTACTCTAAAGATAAGGTGTTCTTTATCATCATCATCAAAAATTGCAACCCCATTCTTCTTACAATAAATTTTCGCATCATGGTCTGAAAGCCAATCCATACCGAGGATTATATCAAATTCAATCATCGGTATGGCGATGAGATCAGCAGATAAATAACATTTATGTGCTCTAATGTGGACAGATTCATAAAACATTGTTGCAATGATACTTCCCTTAGGAGTTTTAACTGACAACTCCCCTATTAGATAAAATTGGAAATATATAATTTTCTGAGAAAAATGGGAAGATATCAAACAATGTGATGATCCAGAATCGAATAATGCATTTTCTAAATTTGAGGAAACCATTAAATTACCTTCCACCACGTCTTTCGGAGCTTCTACCTCAGCATTAGTGATATCATAAGCATGGCATTGATCCCTTGGCCTTTTCTATGGTAAGTTCCCCTGATGATTAGGAAACTCATTTGTATAATGTCCCATCTCCCTGTAGTTGTATCATTGAACATCGGTAGCTTATTTCTTCCCCTTGCAATCATGAGATTGGTGGCCTTTTTCACCACACTTGTAACAGACTCTCATTCCTTTCAAGCAAGTACTGGGGTGTTTCTTCCCACATTTACTGCAGGATGGATAATCAAAAATTCCCTTCTTCCCCTTATTTCCATTTCTAGAGTGATCATCAATTCTCTTATTCTCTTGTTTTTCTTTAAAGTCGTAAGAATTACATAATTATTTTTCTGTCTTGATAGCGCATGAGACAATATCATCGTACAACGAGAAGGTTTGTGAGACTAATGCTCGACAGAGAAACAATTTTAACCCATCAATGAAATGATCAATCTTTCTTCTTGGGTTACATATGTAATCTGCAACATACCTCTCTAACCTTGTAAAGTTAGCCTCATACTTTGCGACATTCTCATCCTCCTTTTTCCTCACAGTCATAAATTTCCTTTCCATATCTTCTTGATGGTCACGAGGAAAGTATTTTTCTAAGAACATCTCTTTGAACTCTCTCCATTCCATATTTGATTCTTCATCATCTTCCTTCGTTTTTTGAATCAATGACCACCATTGATAAACATCTCTAGTGAGGTGGTAAACTGCCATGATAATTTTTTCCCTTTCACTACTCCCTAGGGCATGTAATATTTTCTCTAAGAAATTTATCAGTTGCTTAGCTAATAAGGGATTTGTACTCCCATTAAATGTTGGTGGTCTTTGTCTCATGAAGTGATCTAACATTGATCCTCCACACTGCAGATAAGGGTGCTCCATACGGGTAAGGTTATTATTCAAAACCTGAGTGTGTTGTCCCAATATAGTGATTAGCTGATCAACACCAGTTGCATCACCAGCTCCACTATAATTAACTTGAGCAGGAGGGAAATCCCTACATGGAGTGCGTGAATTGATACAGTTTCCATTTCTTCCACTAGGAACCATTTCTAAAAAATGGAATAAACTAGATTAGTTTATGAATCAAAATACATAATTCCAAACTTCTAAAGCACTTAACATAAATTGAACAGTTTATGGATATAGTCCATAATCATAAAAAAAATGTTTTTTTGAGGAAGTATATACTCATAAAACCTTCATAATGGTTTGTAAGGAAAATGAGAATTATCCTAAGCATATCCCCCAAGAGTGTCGTAACAAAGAGTGCAGCAAGGCCCGTTGTCATGCACCAGTTCTCGTTCGAGTCTAGCTCAAAGTGGTGTTTTCGGGTTTTACCCCTTGGTAAATTTGTGTCGGAGCCACCTCTACCAGCTTGTATCCAGAAAGGGATGTATTGCTCAAAAAACTCACAAAATCTCTACAATACTGAAATTCTAGTATGTTTTTCTATACTAATTATCAATGTCCATCTTAAGTCTATGTGCTCTAATCAGAGTTTATCTAAATCTAGCTCCCAAGGATTGTACTAAACTTCCTCTGATACCAACTTTAAGACCCTGACCCTAGTTACCCAGAGTCGGGTCAATAATACATAACATTGGCATGATCACAATAGATCATGTCTCAAAAGACTGATTAGTTTAGTAGCCTTGGAATCACTACATACATTCATAAAGTTTACATTACATCATAAAGTGAAAACTAATACAAAATCTGGTCTCCACACTCATATCCACTCATATTATCCCTATAGGTCATTCATAAAATACTTCTTCACATCCTGGGAAAAATAACTCATAGAAAGGGGTGATCTCAAATGCCCAGTAAGTATAACAATATAGCAGAAACTTTCATAAATAAGCATGAATATTTAAGGCAATGTATAACTAAAAAAACCTTTTAAACATTAACTTCAGCATAATATGGCAGAAATAAAATTAAATGATTCCATTTACTTATTCACATGGATATTCTACTAGTTGAATAATCACATGCAATATCAATAACCACATTCATAATGATGGAATTCATAATGTCATACTATCATTACCACATAGTCAAGGACTTGTGCCAAGACTACAAATAAGATTTTTTCAAGGACTTGTGCCAAGACGCTTGTTTGTCTCATGAGACCTACTAATGCATTGAGGAGCTATAGCAGGCTCTGCCCATCACATATTAATTATAATGCATTCCTCACATGAAAAGGTTTAAACATAACATAAACATTCGTATTAAAAAAACATACGAAATTTCAATACATTCTTCATAAACCATGAATTGTATAAAAATAACACATCCACAGTCAAACATATCACAAAAACATTAATACAATATGTAATTTTTGTATCATAATAAATCAACTTCAAATAATCTTAAAATCCATCAAAGGTTGTTGACATAGATGAAATAAAAACTATTTGAGAGAAATATCTCTTTTTTTTAAATCATTAAAAAGACAAAAAATTATAAAAGAAACATTTACTTTGAAAATATTTTTATAATCATGTAAGGGAATCTTCGACGATTTTATAACGGCGGAAGGAGGGGATGGGAGTTCTCGCAGCGTTCTCCAACGGGCGTCTGGAAAACCTAATCTGCTTTACTGATCGACGTTGAGATTCTCTAATGGCCGGATTTGATCCGGCATGGGAGCTTTCTTCTTCTCCTCCTCTTGCTCCTCTAGATCTTGGCTCATCTAAATTCGAAGTGGGAAGCCTCGAAATCCCCCTTTGCTCTTTACCAGTCTCCTTCCGCGACGCCTTGAAAGGATCAGATCTTATTAGCGTGAAGGATTTCAAGCATCCAGTCTTCAAAAAGCTCGAAGATGGTGGCTACTTAGTTGATGCAGATACAGAAGCCCTGAAACAAAGGGATCAGTTGTTCAAACACTCGGTTCTTGGCCGAGTCTCTTACAACACAGGTGACCGGCCTTGGCCCCTCTTCGAGCTTAAGAACCGGATCACTCACTACTGGAGCTCATCAAGATGGAAGATGGTTCCCATTGGCAAAGGTTACTATCACATCCTCTTCAGCACTCAAGGTGAACTAGATCAGGTATGAAAAATAGGTAATTTACAGCTCAATCTAGGATTTCGTAGGCTGTCAGTCTGGGATGCTTCATTTAACCCATTCAAACACAAAAATCATATGGCACATATATGGGTTAGAATACATGGACTTAATTGGTTTTACTGGCACGCAAAGATCCTGAATGACATTGCTTCCTGCATAGGATCCCCCATTAAGATTGATCATAGAACTTTTAATGGAGATCTTGGTCTCTATGCAAGATTAATGGTGGAAGTTAATTTGGCATGTGATCTCCCAACTCATATAGGCTTCAATGCTCCTGACAATAGAGTTGAACTTAGCATTGAATATGAAGAAAAAAAACCACCCTTTTGTGAAGTATGAAAACTGATTGGTCATAACTATGCTAATTGTAGGGTGGTCCGGAAACAAATGAACCACACAACTACTAATGACTGGCAGGACCATAAAAATACCAAGAAAGGGAAGAAAATCATAGACAAAACTGGGCTTCCTGAGAAAAAACAAGACATTTGGGTAAAAAAAACTAATGTCCCCACAACCTTGGATGGTAAATCCTAGGGGGATTTGGTTGAGGAGGAAGAGGCTAGTCACAGGGAAGATAATACTGCTATTGGAGGTCAAAAATAGTGACTTAAAGTGATGGTAATAACCTTAACATAATTAATCCCAACACGATTCCTAATTCAGTTAATATTGCCTCCATTTCTGGTATATCTTCTTTGAATGAGATTGAATGTAGGGACTTAGAGACCATAGTGCCTGCAGTGCTGAATGTTCCCTCTGATGTCTCTAAGAAGAAACAAAGTGGCATGGAAAAGGTTTCAGACCCAGGTATTTCTGTTCTGCACACTTCTATTTCTAAGTCCTGTCCCCTTGTTTCTGTAAATCCTGCAATAGAGTCCTATGATCCTAATGTTGATACTACTGCTAACACTACTGCACACAACATCCAATACATGACTGTTCCTGTCCCTATTCCTCAGAAGGAGTCGTCTACAGTTAATAGAGGTGTGTCCAACCCTCCTGTTGACATTCATGACTTAGTTGTGTCACAACATCACAAATCTGTTGAGAGAACTACCACTCCTACTCCTATAACCACTGTTAGTGTTGATATTAATAACATTGTTACTACTTCTATACCACACAACATCTCATGCACCCCTCTTGTGGCTCCTGTGCTGCAACCTGAGTTTTCTCAAGCTCCTGCTTCCTCTTTGGACAACAGGTTGTTTCCTAGCCCCTCTTTTGACAAACAGAGCTCTGATACGACTCAGCCTCATCCTATTACTTCTTCTTCCATTTCTCTTCCCTTGCAACCTGAGGATTTCACTGTCACGCCTAAAATTTATGTGAAATCCTCAGTCAATCCTGTCAAGACAGCAGCTGGAATTTCTCACCCCTGCTCAAGTTGTTGTTTTGGACCATGACCAGAGCAGTTCTTCTATTGCTTCTCCCTCAATATTGGATTACAGGCTAGTTTCCGGCTCTTCTGTTGAAAAACAGAACACTGAAACACCTCATCCTCCCCCTATTACTCCGATTCCCACCCATGAACACTTGAAACCTGAGGATTACACTGTCAATCTCCCCCAAAATGATGAGAAATACTCAGCTAATTCTGAACCTGCACAGACAGTAGCTGGAAACCCCCCTGCTCAAGCTGCTGTTTTGGTTCATAACCAGGCCATTTCTCCTATAAATTCTCCTCCTTCTCTACCTAATCCAGCGCAAGGTTCACCAGATTCTAATCTTTCTCTGGTTGAATTAGAAATAACTACTTCAATTGAACACAACACTACTCATGGAGCTGAGAGTGATGCCCCCAAGGATAGTACTATCAATACTCCAATTCCTGAACATAGTTCAAATTCTGTTTTGAAAACAAATGCTCTTAAAAGTGCGGAAACTTATGATAACAAACTTAAACCTGCTTCCTCCCCTATGGTCACACGATCCCAAGGGAATAAGGTTTCTGGAAAATCAAAAAAAAAAAGAAGGGTTCCAACCCAAAACACAAATAATTATGAATCTTCTTTATTGGAATTGTCAGGGAGTGGCTAACAAGGATACCCTCACAACTCTAAGGAGATTTTTAGACAACCATAAGCCCCATATCTTTTCCATTTCAAAACCTAAAGTCATTTTTAATACAATATTAATGATATTTGGATTTCTGAACTATAGTTTTTTTAGCTCTTGTCAAAGTTTTCCTCCAATGGATTCCATGTGGGTCTTTTTTCATAATTCCCTTCAGAATATCAACATCTTTAGAAATTCTGAACAACAAATCACCTGTGATTTCTCATGGAATGGAAGGCAAATTTTTTGCACTATGGTTTATTCTAGGAATAGATATCAAGATAGAAGAGTTATATGGCTTGAACTTATTGATTTAGCCAATGCTATTACTGAATCTTGGGTAGTGATGGGTGATTTCAATGCCATCCTTAGCTCTCTTTAAAAAATTGGTCCCTCGAATCTTTCCATAACCTCTAGGGAATTCAGGTCTACAATTGAAAATTTTAGCCTTTTTGAAATCTCTCTTGTTGGTGCAAAATATACTTGGTACAGGAAAAACTACAACAAAAATGTTTCCAGTAAGCTTGACAGAGCTTTCGTTAACATAAATTCTCTTGATAACTGGGATAAAATATCCAGCATTACGCTCCCTAGAATCAACTCTGATCATCATCCCATCCTTGTTAGCTGCCTTATGAATGACCGTAAGCCTATTCTCCCCTTGAAATTTAATAATGTTTGGTCCTCAAACCTGGATTGTGTCCCTTTAATCTTTAACACTTGGAACTCTATGAATCACCATAATGATTCCTTTGCCTATTTACACAAATTGAAAATTCTTAAACAAGCCCTTAAATATTGGTGTAAAACTACGAACTCGCAAATGGATCTTGATATCTACTATCTGGAAAGTGAGCTTAATAGGGTTCAAATTCAAAATACCAATTCAGATTTTAATATGGATCCCCAATTGGAAGCTAGCATTTCCCTCAAACTTAACTCCATGCTCACTTTTAAGGATGATATTCGTAAGCAAATGTTTAGGACTAAATGGCTTACATATGGCGATCGTAATACCAAATTTTACAATTTCCTTCAAAGAATCAGAAAGGTCAATCGTCCTCTTTCTAAGCTTATCCATAATGATTTAATCATAGATTCAGAAGAGGCCATTACGGACCATGTTACCTCTTACTTCTATAACATATTTAATAGCCCGGATATTAATACTGAGCTTAAACCTAACATCATTCCCTTAATGGTGGATGAAAGGGACAATGTAATGCTTTTAAGCATTCCTCTGGACCATGAAATTAAAGACACTGTCTTTGGCCTTAATCCAGACAGTGCTCCTGGCCCTGATGGGTTCAATGATGGTTTCTTTCAAAAGCATTGTGATATTATCCACAATGATGTTTGTAAACTTGTCAGGGCCTTATTTATTCATTGATCTTTACCACATGGGATCAATGCTCAATTTCTAACCGTAATTCCCAATGTTGCAAATTCCTCTCAGATCCATCAATTCAGGTCGATTTCCTTGATTAACACTCTTTATAAGATTATTACCAAAATTATTGCGAATAGACTTGCTCCTATCTATAATAAAATTGTTTCTTGGAATAAATTTGGCTACATTAAAGGTAGGTCCATTCAATACTGCATCTGTCTTGCCTTTAAATGTACCAATAGTCTAAATAAAAACACTACAGGAGGATGTGTGGCTATTAAATTAGATATCAGAAAGGCTTTTGACACCATAGACTCGAATTTTATCTTCAAAGTCTTAAAAAAACTTTGGGTTTAATGATATCGTTATTGGAAGAATTAAGACTCTTTTTCAATCAGCTTTCATCTCTATTCTCCTTAATGGAACTCCTAGAGGTTTTTTTAAATGCTCAAAAGGGGTTAACAGGGAGACCCCCTTTCTGCCTTCCTTTTTTTATTGCTGATGATTACCTAAGTAGGCTTCTCAACAGTCTGGTGGATCAAAATAAACTTAAGCCTATTCATGTTTCCAGAAACTTAATGGCCCCTACTCATCTTTTATATGCTGACGATATTATTCTGTTTCTTAAAGGGGATCAAAAAAACATTCAAGTTTTCAAGAAATCCATAACCCACTATGAGGAAGTCTCTGGTCAAGCTATCTCTTGGAATAAATCTCATATTTATTTTGGTAAGAACTTTCCGGCTAGAAGAAAATCTACCATTACCACTTATCTGGGTATCAAAGAAGGTCTCTTACCTTTCTCTTATTTAGGTGTTCCTATCTTTTGGGGTAGACCCAAAGTTAGCCACTTTGCTAATATCATAGATCAAATCATTAACCAACTCTCTAATTGGAAGGGTAAATCCTTTTCCATGGATGGGCGAATATGTTTGGTCAAATCCACCATTGTTTCTAAAATGGTCTACGCCCTCATGATTTACAAATGGCCTATAAGCATCCTCAAAAAAATTAATACTTACATTAAAAACATTATTTGGACTGGAAGTATTTTCAAAAAGAAGCTTGTCACTATCCCTTGGAATTCTTGTTGTAAACCGATTGATAAAGGTGGAATTGGCATTAAAAATCTAAAGTTGTTCAATAGCACTCTGCAAGCACGTCTAACATGGTGTATTATCAATTCTACTTCTAATGTTTATGATTTTTTAAATCATAGATTTCTTCAAAAAAATTTAACGGGTAATTCGACTTTCATCAACTCTTCAATCTGGCCTTCTATCAGATACTCTTACCGTAAGATCATAGAAAATGCTAGATGGATGGTCAGTGCTGATTCTTCCATTAATATTTGGTGTGGTAAATGGTGTGGTAACCCCCTAATCTCACTGTTAGCACCCAATGTCATTCCTGCTAATACTAGTCAGTCCATAAAAGATGTCTTACATTCTCATAGATATGATCTCCCGGAACATATTGTGCAGACTATTGATAATTATCCCTTCTCCTCTAATGGAGACTTCCTTGTTTGGGAACCTTCCCCAAATGGTATTCTTGACTCAAAAAACTTTTATAAGCATAACTTTTCTAATGACGATTCTAATTATCTTTGGTTGAGTCAATTCAATAAACCTTGGATTAAACCTTCTAAGAACACCCTTATTTGTCATATTTCTCATAATAGATTGCCCACTAAAACTATTCTGCAAAAGTTTGGCATTCAGCTTTGTTCTAAATGTTGCTTGTGTAATCAACACAGGGAGGATGCCAATAATCTCTTCCATTCTTGTGCCATGGCCTCTGCTATATGGAATTATGTTTTTGATTTATTCAATTGTAGATAGATCTTAACTGACTCTATTTCTTTGTTTTTCAAAAATTGCATTAGACATGAAGCTTCTTCACAGGTTAAAAATATTTTTCTTGCGGTTGTGGCGGAACTCCTGCATGAGATCTGGTATACTAGAAATGATCTCATTCATAATAATCGCTCATTTAGTCCCAATGCAGGAAAATCTCGGATTCTTATTTCTATCTATGAAGTCGCCTCAATCCAAAAAGACTGTTGCAACAACTCGGTTGGTGACTTTGAGATACTTTATCATCTCCGTGTTCCTGGAATCTACCCTTCACCCAAATGCTCCTTTGAAGTTTTCTGGCAATCGCCAATACCGGGATGGATCAAAGTGAACATTGATGGTGCTTCTAAAGGCAATCCAGGACCTTCCAGTTGTGGTGCTATCATCATAGACACAGCTGGCCAATGTCAGGGTTGCTTCTATGTTGGATGTGGTCACTCTTCATCTCTGGAGGCGTAAATGCATGGTGTCATTCACGCTGTTGAGTTTGCACTTCAAAAAGGATGGAGAAAGCTTTGGACTGAAAGTGATTCTACCACCATCATTCATGCCATCCGGAATGGCATCATTCATCTGGCATGGCCTCTCACTACACGCTAGATGAATTGATTGAAGAATCTCCATGGGATTGATTACATTGCTACTCATGCCTACCGTGAAGCAAATGTTGTTGCTGATGCTCTTGCTAACAAAGGAGTCCATCAAAACATGACTTGGTTCGATACTCTGCCAGCTGATTTATCTTATCTTTTCGATAGATATTGTCAAAAAATCTCATCTTTTCATCTCTTGTAACCTTTTTATTTTATATATTTTTCTTTGACCTTTTGAAAAAAATATAACGGTGGAAAATAGCCGCACCCTCCATATAAGTTAAAAAAAAGACATTCTTACCTTAATTCTATCGAAAAGGTTAAAAAGGACCTTGTTTGGAAAAAAAAGAAAAGATTCCTTTATAAAAAGTTAAAAAAGGGTATAAATTACATTAACCCATATTCTATAAAATAGTAAGAATGATTTTAAATACATTTTTACAAAACATGGATGTGGATGATAAAGAGTTCCCAGTAGATAATTACATATTAAAAACCTTGGATAATGAAGAGATTGTGAGATAAACCCTTACCTTGTACTTTTCCTTGGTTGAGGGTAGGTTAACCTCCTATATAATGGCGAAAGAATTGTTATTAAATTATACAAGAATCGTATACATTAATATGATATCATATATTATCTTTTAACATTGATTTGTTAAAAATATCTTATTATTATCGTCGTTTCGCGTGTCAGCTCACTCGTTTTCTTTTATATGTTTGGTTACGTAAGTCGTGTTTGTTATGGATAGGTTGTATCTTATTCATATACATAATGATATCAAGTCCTTAAATATTATTTTTAATCATCAAATGATAATTATACTTGCATGGATATGATGGGGAATGAATCTCATCGCGTTCGTGGAGACGGTAGTCCGCACGTATGCACGAGCGACAATATCATTCTTTTGATATTATACTAATATATAATTGGATGGTATATAATATATATAGAATCATTATCATGTTATATTTATTATTTACATCAATTTCACATCATTATCATACCCATCCAAATAAATATGTTTTGAATAATAATTACACCACGACATGGAGACGGTAAGCCGTAAGTACGCACGTATGGTGACATGTTATTAAAAGGATGGATAGAATACTGAATATGGTTGTACCATATTCATAATAAAATCACATTATATAGAACATACTGGATTTATTATTTTATAATAGAAATAACAATTAAATAAGAAGTTGAAGAAGAAAGTAACTTGAAAGAGGGTGGTGAAAACCTTACCACTTCTTCAAGTTATTATTTATTATTTGATCAAAAGGGCACCTTAGGATGGATTTCTGATCACCCTAAGGCCTCTAGGTTGAAGTTAGGGAAGTTAAGAGAATATTTGGGCAGGGTTTGGACGATCCAAAAGGCTTTGAATGTGTGAATTAGTGAGAAGGGGGAGTGCCCTTTTATAAGAGGGTTCTGGGGAACCTTAGGAAAAGAAAGAAATATTATTTTATAATAAATTCATATTCGGTTTCTAATGGCTAAAAAGTGTATCATTTTGAGGTTAAGTTGGGTATGGGTCTAAAAAAACTCAAACAAAAGGTCTTAGATAGGATTGGGTCACTTTATCAACCTTATCTTTTAGTTTTAACTCTAAGTTAATTAGTTTGACATTTACCATGTCTCTTTGTATTTTTATATTATATAGTTAATAAACTTTCTATATACATCCAAGAGACCCCTAAGTGGTCCATTAATGATACACCTATCATGATATATGTCCTTTGACAGAACCGTAGATTTTTAGGAATAGAATATCATTTAATAATATAATATTTGTTTTAAAAACTCCCTTATGTCAATTTTGACACTATTTAATAATTTATTTATTTTTAAGTATTAGAAACTTTTTTAATTCTAACAAAATTTTTTTAAGAAATCCTAAGTTGTCATATTAACCAATAAAATTCTTTTATGTCATCAAAAATTTCAAATTCTATTTATTTTAACTTTTATAATACTAATTATTTTATTATTTCATTAATAAGGAAAATATTACATCATTATTGTGTCATAAATAAATTTAATTATTAAACATCTAAAAATTATAAATAAAATACCATTATTTAGGAAATCATTTTATCTTTCTAATGAATATTTATTGTCAAAAATATAACTTATATAACCCTATAAAAATTATTGTTTTAAAATATATATGCTTATGTCATTTTTTGTATTTACATTCACTTAATTAATATAAAGTGTCATTATCACTTACAAGTGGATCAATGGGGTCCCGAAATAGACCCAAAGATTCCCATGATCGTACATGTATCAACCAATAGGGTTAGAACACGTTTTAGGGTAATTTATTATTATTATAATATTATTTGTTTACCCTTATTTACCAGATTTAACCTTTAACCATGGTAAATAAAATATTTATCGAAGTAATTACTCAAAATGTCTAAAAATAAAATTTACCTATTTACACAATTTTTAACTCATGATTATAAATATGGAATCCATTTTTCTAAATTCAAAACACAGAAGTGGAAGAAATTAATTTAAAATTAATTCCCGCTGTCAAAACAAAAAGCGTGTTTTTAAGAAATAATAACAATCAAAAGATTGGCACTTCCTTATGTCTAGTTTAAATGTGAAATTATGTAAAATGATC
Source organism: Viscum album (assembly GCA_963277665.1). Lineage (NCBI taxonomy): Eukaryota > Viridiplantae > Streptophyta > Magnoliopsida > Santalales > Viscaceae > Viscum > Viscum album. Next base: position 71,443,143 of record OY728163.1, on the reverse strand, counting down.
AAAATTGTATTAAATGGTAAAAATATATTTGTAATATACTTTAAAATCACTCAAATTCATAATTTATCACTATTAATAATTTCGATTAAGAAGTTGTTTTTAATTAAAATTTAGTAATTTTCACTATTAATAAAAATATGAAAGTTATCCGAAAAGTACCCAAAATTCACCCTAAGATTATTTTGATATTTCAAATCCCAAAATGATGTCCATTTTGAAAGATAAAATGTATAAATTTTCAAAAAGTGGGTATTACTATTCATAACGGCTACTTTGATTGGTTGTGGTGTGTGTTAGAACTCGAAGTTACTTACAACACACGCTACTGTATTATCTAAGGAGAAGCATACCATGGAAGATTGGGGTGTTACATTCTCCCCACCTTAAAATAATTTCATCCTCAAAATCTCTAGAATAATACTTTATAAAAATACTCAGGTGGTTCTTCATCCTAAGTTCATCGGGTTCCCACGTTGCCTCTTCCATCTTATGGTTTCACCATATAACGTTTACCAGACGAGTCATCCAGTTTCTCCACACGTGTTCTATCGTATCAAGAATCTTTACATGATCTTCACAATAAGACAGATCAGGTTCCAGTTCTAATTCATCATTGATAAGTACATGCATTGGGTCAGGCATGTATTTTCTCAACAGTGATACGTGGAACACATCGTGAACTTTGGAGAGACTTGGTGGCATTGTCAAATTGTAAGCTACAATCCCAATTTGTTCTAGAATTTCTAATAGTCTGATGTACCTAGGACTCAATTTTCCCTTCTTACCGAAACGTATAACACCCTTCCATGGAGATAACTTCAAGAAAACATGATCTCCTACCTGAAATTCCACATCCTTCCTTCGGTTTTCAGCATAGCTCTTCTGCCTACTTTGATATGCTTTGATGTGGTTTTGGATTACCTTCATCTTTTCTATCGTTTCCTCCACCAGTTCTAGGCCTATGAGTTTTCTTTCACCAACATCATCCCAATAGGTTGGTGTGTGACATCTATTTTCATATAATTCTTTATATCGTGCCATCTGAATACTCGAATGGAAGTTATTATTATAGGAAAATTCTACCAGAGGTAAATATTGATCCCACATACCCTAAAAGTCAAGTGAGCATGATCTCAACATGTCTTCTGAGGTTTGAATAGTCTATTCTGATTGTCCATCTATTTGAGGGTGGTCGGCAGTTCTCAAACGAAGTTCAGTATCCAAGGCCTTCTAAAGACTCTTCCAGAATTTTGAAGTAAAAAAGGGGTCACGATCAGACAAAACTGATCGGGGTACTCCATCAAGTGTCACAACTTCATTAATATATAGTCTTTCTAGATGTTAAAGTTGTAAATCTTCCCTTACAACAAGAAAATGTGCTGACTTGGTAAGACGATCAACAATGACCCATATTGCTTCGTTCCTTCTTGGAGTCTTTGTTAGTCCCATGACAAAGTCCATCGTGATATTATCCCATTTCCACTCATGTATGGGAAGAGGTTGCAATACTCCACCAGGCTGTTGCCTTATAGCTTTCACTTGTTGAAAAACTATACATCTTGATGTAAAATCAGCGATCTCTCTCATCATGTTGTCCCACTAAAAATGTTCCGTCAAATCTCTGTACATTTTGGTGCTCCCATGGTGTATAGAGAATTTGGAACTATGATCATCGTCCAAAAATTCCCTTTTTAGATCAGGTATATCAGGAACACAAAGTCTCCTCCAAAATTTCATAATTCCATCTTCATACACAAAGTCACTCAATCTCCCATCATTCACAGCTTAAAAATTCTTTTTAAAATCTTTATCATCGGCCATAGAACTCTTTATCCTTTCTAGTAAATATGGTTTGGAAACCATTTGAAACAGTATTTATGTTTCACCTTCCATGGTGATTCCCATATCCATCTTTACTAAATCCATGAAAATTGGATCCCTTTCAACTCTCATCTTGTTCAAACCTCCATGATCCTTTCTGCTCAAATCATCTTCCACCTTATTTTCCTTCCCTGGGTGGTAGTGTATCATGCAATCACAATCCTTGAGTAGTTCAAGGCATCTCATTTTCCTCATGTTGAGTACTTTCTTTGAGAAAATATACTTCAAACTCTTATGATCGGTATAAATCTCAAATTTTCACCATAGAGATTGGGTCTCCAAATCTTCGAAGAAAATATTACAGATTCTAACTCACGATCATGAGTAGGATAGTTTTACTCCTGAATTTTCAGCTTTCGTGATGCATATGCAATAACTCTATCATTTTGCATAAGGACACAACCAAGTCATTTCTTTGATGCATCCCTATAAATAACGAAACCATCATTCCCTGATGGTAGAGTCAATATTGGAGAATTGACTAATCTTTTCTTCAGTTCTTCAAAACATTCTTCACACACTTTTTTCCAAACAAATTTAACTCCTTTACATGTGATCTTTGTTAATGAGTTAGCCAATCAGGTGAAATTATGGAGAAAATGTTGATAATAACCTGTTAAACCAATAAAACTACGTACCTCGGTTATACTCATTGGTTCTGGACATTCTTGGATTGCTCTTGTCTTAGATGGATCAATAGAGATTCCATCTTTTGAGAAAAAATGGCCACGAAAAGATATCTCATGAAGCTAGAATTCCCCCTTGCTAAACTTCCCATATAATTCATGTCTTCGGAGAGTCTTCGGGATAATGCACAAGTGATTTTCATGATCTTTGTAGCTTTTGGAATATACCAAGATATCAACAATAAATAACACCAAAAAATCTTCGAGATATTCCTTGAAAACTCTATTAATTAGACCCATGAATACAGAGGGTGCATTAGTCAATCCAAAAGGCATTACTCTAAACTTGTAATGCCCGTACCTGGTTTAAAATGTTTTCTTCAGAATGTCTTCCTTCTTCACGCACAACTGATGGTATCCAGATTGAATTTCAATCTTTGAAAAGTATATAGCTTCATAAATTTGTTCAAATAAATCATCTATGCGAGGGAAGGGATACTTGTTCTTTATTGTTATAGCATTAATTTCCCTGTAGTCGACACATAAAGTCATAGATCCGTCTTTATTTTTAACAAAAAGGACATGGGCTCCCCATGGAGAAACACTAGGGTGAATAAATCCCTTATTACTCAATTCCTCTAGTTATTTATTTAGTTCAACTAATTCCACATTGGTCATTCTATAAGGGTACTTCGATATAGGCCTTGAACAAGGAATTAAATCAATGGAAAACTCAATTTATCGTTCGGGAGTATGTCCAGGTAAATCTTCTGGAAACACATCTACATATTCTTTCACTATAGGTAAATCCCCTATTTGATCATTCCCTTACTCACCCACATTTATTTAATTCTCTTCCTCCCCGATAATTGAATTTAGCTGAGCTACTAGGGGTGGATCCAGATAAGAATCAGGTAGTGATGATTCTTCTCTAATGATAAGGTGTTCTTTATCATCATCATCAAAAATCATAACCCCCTTCTTCTTACAATAAATTTTCACATCATGGTATGAAATCCAATCCATACTGAGGATTATATCAAATTTAATAATGGGTATGATGATTAGATCAGCAGATAAAGAACATTTATGTGCTCTAATGGGGACTAATTCACAAAGCTTTATTTCAATGATACTACCCTTAGGAGTTTTAACTGACCACTACCTTGTCATATCAAATTGGAAATATCTAATTTCCTTAGCAAACTTAAAATATATGAAACAATGTGATGATCCAGAATCAAATAATGCATTTTCTAAACTTGAGGAAACCATTAAATTACCTTCCACTATGTCTTTCGGAGCTTCTACCTCAGCAGTAGTGATAGCATAAGCTTGGCCTTGATCCCTTGGCCTTTTATGAGGTAAGTTCCCCTGACTCTTTGTACATTCATTTGCATAATTTCCCATATCCCTGCAGTTGTAGCATTGAAGATCGGTAGCTTCTTTCTTCCCCTTTCAATCATGAGCTTGGTGACCTTTTTCACCACACTTGTAACAAACTATCATTCCTTTCATGCAAGTATCGGGGTGTTTCTTCCAACATTTATTGTAGGATGGATAATCAACCTTTCCCTTCTTCCCCTTATTTCTGTTTCCAGAGTGATCAATATATCTCTTCTTCTATTTCTTTGCTTGAAAGTAGTAAGACTTACAGAATTAGTTTTCTGTCTTGTTAGTGCATCAGAAAATATCTTCGTACAACGAGAAGGTTTGTGAGACTAATTATCGATGGAGAAATGGTTTTAACCCATAAAATAAACAATAAATCTTAATTATTGGGTTACGTATATAATCTGCAGCATACCATTATAACCTTGTAATGTTAGCCTCATACTTTGCGACATTCTCATCCTCCTTTTTCCTCAGACTCAGAAATTGCATTTCCATATATACTCAATGGTCATGCAGAAAGTATATTTATAAGAACATCTCTTTGAACTCCCTTCATTCCATATTTGATTATTCATCGTCTTCCTTCATGTTTTGAATCAATGACCACCTTTGATCAGCATCTCCAGTGAGGCGGTAAACTGCCATGATAACTTTTTCCCTTTCACTACTCCCCAAGGCATAGAATATTTTCTCTAAGGAATTTATCCATTACTCACCTACTAATGGATTTGTACTCCCATTGAATGTTGGTGGTTGTTTCCTCATGAAGCGATCTAACATTGATCCTCCACGCTGTGGATCAGGGTGCTCCATAAATGTAAGGTTATTATTCATAACCCGAGAGAGTTGTCCCAGTATGGTGATTAGCTGATCAGCACCAGTTGCCTCACCGGATCCACTATAAATACTTGAGCAGGAGGGAAATCCCTACACGGAGTGTGTGCATTTATACGGTTTCCAGTTCTTCCACTAGGCTCCATTTCTAAACAATGGCATAAACTAGATTAGTTTATGAATCAAAATACATAATTCCAAACTTCTAAAGCACTTAACATAAATTGAACTGTTTATGGATATAATCCATAATCATAAAAAAATGTTTTTTAATGGAAGTATATACTCATAAACCCTTCATAACGGTTTGTAAAGAAAATGAGAATTATCCTAAGCATATCCCCCAGGAGTTTCGTAACCAACAGTGCAGCAAGGCCTATTGTCGTGCACCAGTTCCCATTCGAATCTAGCTCAAAGCGGTGTTTTTGGGTTTTACCCCTAGTTACATTTGTGCCAGAGCCAACTTTGAGTACTCACACCTAATATTTGACATACTATGTGCCCCATCATAAAATTTTATCAACCCGTAGAACTAGGATTAAGGATATTAGCATATAATTTCAAGGTTTTTGTCATAGCATGGAACTTCTATGAAATTTTCAATGTGATAAATACTTTCCGATATTGTTACATTGAATTCATGCAGAACTATCAAGGATATGTCATAAAATTTTTTAATTAATATTAACATCTTTTAATATACATGTAATCATATTTAAAAATAGTTGAGTAATGAAGAAACTCGGGAACAACATCAAAAATTACATCCAGCTTGATCTTCCACTATCCTAAATGGATTTCCTAATCCCCATAGGATGAAAACAGGTACCTGGTCAGCATAAAGAACAATATGGGAATCATTTCTCCCCAAAAACCACAAACAATATCATTTAAAAAGTGGAAATTAAATAAAAAAAACTAAGATATCTAATAGTATAAGGTACAACTCTTTAAAATGGTATTTCAACTAAATCCATCACCTAATATCATCAAGAAATCACTAAAATAACTTCATTTAACAAGTAGATAAAAAAATACACCAATTACTAGAAACACTCAAAGCCCCGCTAATCAAGTACATCCACCCATTTGAGTAGTGATTTCCCTTTTCCTATACCTATAATAATAAAAACTATAAAATCCTAAAGGAAAATTTCGGGTGTGAGAAAAAAATACCAATAGGATCTCACCAAGAATTTCATAAGAAATATATATCAAATAAAATAGGTATTATCGATTTTAGATAAAATATGGCATGGTAATATTTTCACCATTCATATAAAAACGTACTTTTCAAAAAAAATAATGGATAACAAAAAATAGGTAAAAAATAAAATTTTCATCAAAGTAGTTATAATTAATAATCTTTTTCAAAACATGCATAGATTCAACATTTATATCAAAAAAAGACATGAATAAAATATTTCATAACAATGGAACATTTAAATCAATTTCAAGAATTCATTTTCAATTATAACACTGTGGTTAAGAGACCCAAGGGTAGGATTATATAAGGATTATCACATCTTAGTAGAGTATACCTCCTAGTGTTCACATGTTCTTAGGACTAAGCCTAGTGTAAAATATACAAATACCTAAAAGGATAAATATAATTTCACTTGTGTAGTTTGGTTTTCATTTTCATCATCAATTCAATTTCTAGGTAGAGATACTACATTCCTGGTATGTATTCTTCCCACATAAATACCCATATTCTCACGTTCTTTACAGAAAATCAAATATATACAAGGGGATATCATTTATTTAAAATATTCTGAAATCATTCAATATTTAATTTCTAATCGTTCCCAAGTTCAGGTTTGAAAACACATATTTCTTTTCAAAAACCAACATCAAATAATTTTTTAAAATGACTCATAATTTTCCATTCAAAAACCATCATTAAATATATTTTATTGAAAAAACATGTCATTGATTTCAAAAACCAAAATTACTTTTTTTTATTGAAAATACATTCCTTTCATTTAATTTAAAAAAATACATTTAATCATTATTTCAATTCAAGAAAATTTTCTAGAAATTGACAATTAATTTTCAAAAGCCACTATTATGGGCTTCCACCACACACACCATGCAATTTCAAAAGAAGTTATCAATGTGTTAAATAAATAATTATAAATCAATTGGAAGGATAATTTAAAATAAAAAATCATCAATGGTTTAAATTTATAGAAATTACTATATGAAATCACATTCCTTAAAAAAAATCAAAACAGAATACAACAACCAGAGCATAAATACTGAAAGAAAATGGGAACCTACAAAGGAAAATCATAAACCCTCAGATCCAGATCTTGAAATGATAAATATAGAAATAAAATAGGAACCTAAAAAAGAAAACACATGTCTACCTTGCTAGGATGAAGAAAATATGAGTCCCTCATATCCAGATCTTGATGTTTTCTTTGAAAACCCTAATTGAAACCAAAAAATGAATATCGAACGATGTTCGAGCAATTGGAGGCAGTGGGTTTGTGTGATTCGAGTGGGTTTGTGTGATTCGATCTTTGATTCACTAATGAAGAGCACCAACAATGGGTGAATTCTATGGAAAACTTCTCATATCACGAAGAGTTCACAATATGTTAGGTTTTTTTAATTAGATTGGGTAATTTTTATTAGCACTTTTTTAGCACTGATAAAGGTAGGACTTTATCAACACTAAATTTTTAGCACTGATAAATATGACTTGTAACACTATTTTTTTTAGGATAGATAAATTAAAAATTCATTAATTACGTATACGTGAAATAAATATAACACGCATTTGATCTATGTTGAATTGAAAACTCAAATGATATTCAATTATATGTCTACTACTCCATGCAATTAGTTAGTTAATATTAATTCATATTAAATTTTAATTATAAACCATTATTCCCTAAATATATGTCTATTTAATGTAAAATTCATACATATTTTGTAATATATAATTAATATTTATATACATTAATATATATCTATATATTTAATATATAATATTTATTAACATTATCAATAATCATCTAATTAATAAAATATTTAATATTTTTATCAATTTACTTTATTTAAATATTAATATGTTTAATTTTCATTTTACATATCTATATATTTATTACATACTATTTATTAGTATTTATAATTTATATATAGTATAATAAATTTATAAATTTTTATCAATAGTTATTTAATTAATAATATTTGTAATATTTCCTTAATAAACTCTTTTTTTATTTTTAATTTATTTAATTATTTCATTTTATTTATTTGGACATTTATTAGCACTAAAAAATCTCTAATGAAGGACACTTTATGAGTGCTAAAAATATAGTGCTAATAAAGGGTACCCGTTATCAACACTAAAAATAAAGCATTCGTAAAGGTTATCCTTTATCAGCGCTAAAAATAAAGCGCTGATAAGGGGTATTTATGAGTGCTAAAAATAAAGTCATGATAAAGGGGACCTTTATCAGCCCTAAAGAAAAAAAGAACTGATAAATAGTTACATTTATTAGCGTTGATAAAGATGTCATTTATCAGCACTTTTTTCGAACACTGATATATACCATCACTATTAAACGTCGATATTGTTGTAGTGATTTGAGCTATCTCAATTGATTTTCCACTTACCTAGGAAATTTTATGTATGATTTTGTGTAGAATGAAGTCTATTGTGGAGAATGTTTGGGGGTTATTGAAGAAATAATGTGTAATTTTATTTTTAAGTAGCTGATCCACAATGAAACTAAAATTTTGTGTTTTTGGATTTTGTGTGAACATTGTGAGATATAATGTTTAATTATTGAGATGATATGTAAATTGATGTAAGTTTATTTGGTTTATTTTAGTTTGTATCAAATATAGTAATTAAATTGGTTTATTTTCACCAAATCTAGGAGTGTATAATATCTAATTCTCACATAGGCTAACCAAATTTCGGGTGGACTTTAGTGAATAATGATGTCACCATATCTCTATACCAATAGTTTTACAATATTGGAGGTATAGATGGTCAATACCAATAGTTTGAAAAAATTGGTATGGGTGGTTATAAGAAATTATTCTACCAACAGTTTGTTCAAACTATTGGTATAGGTATTATATAGATAAAATTTCTAATAGTGAGTCCTGAACCCAATAGATCTCCCTTATTTTTCAAAGATTTAACCACTATACTATAATAAATTTTATCTTTATAGGTATGTATGTATATATGTATATAGGTATGTATGTTTGTATGCATGTATAAAATTAATTATTAAATTTGAATTATTTATTATAATTATTATGATTATACAAAAATAATTATGTTCCCTATACTAATGGTTTGGTTTTCTTCTAGGTATAAGTAACCTATTCTAAAATATTGACCAAACCATTGGTACATATATACCTATGCAAATTGTTTGATCAATTATTTGATATAGGTGGCTATACACCATAGCTATAGAAGCAATTTAAAAGATTTATGGCTACAAATTATTGGTATAGGTGTCTTCACCCGCAAATAGAGTCAAAGAATCGTCATTTTTTAGGAGGATACTGGGTGTGATTTATCAGGAAGTTTCTTATGGTTCAGTTTAATATCTCTTTAATCCTTGGATATTTTTAGAAATTTATTTCAACATGGTTATATGGTTAGGGATCATCTTCTAATGTGGTATATGCAAGTAATAATTCATTTTCTGATAGTTTTTGGGTCATTTGGGAAATTAATAATGACTCTAGTTATATGGTTATACATATTATCTTCCAAAGTATAAAAATGGAGATAATATCAATGATTTATAAAATGGATCATCTATCTCATGGGTAAAATATTTTATCTTATTTTTTAGGCCTACATGGTGACCTTAGAGATGATTTTAGTGACATGGTCAATAGAGGAAACATACAATGGGTCCAGTGGATCCTAAGATTAACACCAATGTTGCTTTCACTAATGGCATTATGCAAGTAGGGGGAATCGTTCATAATCGATACAGGGAGGTTACACTTTCCTATAGTGTGTACTATAGAGAGGGATGTCCTTTCAAGGTGAAAATGAGGGTGCTACATAACATTTTGACTTTTCTCAAAAGAAGAGGTATCCCACTATTAGATGTTTAATCCAATTTATCCCTAGTTATTATGTTCATGCATTGAATCTCTATATAACACTAGTCTATTATATACATGATTCGAGAATGAAAACAAATGTACAACTAAAAGGTGTTGAACCTTTATACTTGACACAATGGGAACATGTTGGTGGATTGTATAGTGATAAAAAGAGATTTCTCCCTCTCTCTCAATATTTTATATTCTCTTGGATCCCTCTCCCCAAACTATAAGACTACTTTTATTGAGGTTTCTCTCAGTCTCTACTATTTTAGGCCCCCTTAAATTGTTCTTCTAGTGCTAATGCACTTCCTTTTTTTATAGAAATTCAATTTTCGTTCAATAGTAACTCATATCGCATGCCCTAACTATTATGAGAGTGGGTGAACTAGACCCAACCTGACTATTAATTTTTTATGTGGAATTTATTTCAATGATTTTTCAAAAATCGTTTTTATAATTAATTATATTTGTATTGTCAAAATAATGTTTATATTTTAATAATTTACAATTTTTGATAATTTAGTTTCAAATAATTAACACTTTTAATTATTTATTCAAATATTTATTTAAAAAGGTATTTTATTGTTTAATAAATATTTATCCACCTTTTTTTCTTATGTATCAAAATTATTAATAACATTCTTTTAATTATTTATATATATTTTATCAAAATATTATTTTTTATTGCACAAACATTGTTTCAAATTTTCATTAATTTTTTTTTCAAAATAATAATATTTTTTTATTGAATTTATTTATTTAATTTGTTTTATCATTTATTTATTTTTATATCAAAGAAATAAATTTTAATGTTTTTAATTTGAATAAATTAACTTTTTAATTCATTTTTTTGCAAATAATTGATTTTTCTTTGTTTTAATTTTTTTGTTTGAAATGGAATTTAATTTTTTTGTTATTTGTTATTTAGGTAAAGTACATGATGTGGTCAGTATGATGACCACGCCATGCTCAATATACTAATTGTGCCAAGTGACTGCATAAAGGGAATGATCAATCAAATAACTGTGACTACTCCCTACCCTCAACCTGATGTACAATAAACCGTGAATGGGATCATACTGACCATGCCTCCCAGAGCCTACCATGGGGTCTCTCACAGTAACCATACTTCCCATGCTCCTTTGTAACCAAGGGTTGATCAGATCACAAATGAAGCCTGCTAAGGTTGAGACTGAGCTTGATCATAGAGGAGAGAAATCTTTCACGAGCCGATGAAGAGAAGATCCTATCTGACACTATTGTTTGAGAAAATTTTGATATATAACATAAATAAAAATATTATTTCCTCAAATAGGTATATTGGGAAACTATTTCCCAATCTACCATTGAATGTTCGGGGATACAAGTAAGAGGGTGGGTAGTGTTTCAAACAGTGCCCACATTTAAAATTTTAACAGAAAGGTGTTATCTGAAATAGAGCCTTCTTTAGAGCATTTATGAAGAAGGAACTATTTCATACAGTGTCTTCACTCATTTTTAAAAAAAAATATTTTAACATTTTTACTATGTTTTGTTTATAGATATATATATATCTGTGTGTGTGTGTGTGTTTGTATGTATGTATGTAGGTTTTTATCTATGTCTATAACACATTTTCAATAAATATTAATAATGATATATATATATATAATTAAATTGATAAAAAAATTAAAAACATATTATTAATGTTAAACATAAAAAATATAAAATATATATTATTATTACACATAAAAAAATTATGAAAATAATTAATATTTTATTTTTATAGCCAAATAAATTACAATCATATTATTATTAAATATTATTATTATTAAATAATAAATATGTGCATATATTCATTTCAACTTAATGATTATTTATAATTAACAAAATTATGAATTGTAATATTATTTAGTAGCATTTAATACATTAATAATAATATTATATATAACATTTAAAATAATTATTTATTAATATGTTTATTATTAAAATATTAATTATATTATTATTATGATTATTATATATGATTAAAAATTATATTATAAATTTTTAATAATAACATCATTATTAACAATTATATTTCCTATATTAAAATTTTAATTAATATTTAATTTAAATTATATTATTTACTAATTTATTATTTACCTTAAGAATTATATTATTTACATCATTATTCATAATCATTTTTTTAATTCTTGTAAATATTTTAAAATATTATTATTATTTATTACAAATTTAATTCAAAATATTTAACAATAATAGAAAAATAGATATTTATTATTTATTAATCATTTGAAGTTACATTTATTTTCAATTAATTTTTATTTGTACATTCAATGTTTTAAATTGCATTTAGATTTTATTTATACTATATTTTATGGGCATAGATTTTTTTAAGGGTAAATGTTATTTTTTAATCAATAAATTTTGTGTCATGTAAAATTTATTTGGTTGGTTATATTTGTTAAATTCTCTTTATTTTCAATTTTTTTATAAGATTTATCCATGTTTTAAGTTTCACTTAAATTATACTTACAGTTTATATTTTATATGCTTCTAAAGTCACCTACATGAAATGTAATATTGTTTTAAGTAGATGAATTTTAAAGCTTATAAATAATAAAGTATATATAAAATATAAATTAAATTGAAAACATTAAATAAAAATATAAAAAATAATTGAAAATAATAATAATTTGGTAAAAACATTGATGAAAAATAATTTCAACTGAAAAACATTTATTGATTCAAAACACAAAATTTGTACTTATAATTATTTTTATAACAAATGTTTTTTGTGTAAATTAAAAACATTTCTTATTATTTTTTTGAAAATCCTTTTATTTTCAATTAATTTTTTTCCATAGTTAATGTTTTCAATTATATATAGATTTTAATTTATACAATATTTTATGAATGTATATTTTTTGAAGTGTACATGTTATGTTTTTAATCTATGAGGTTTTTTTATGTAAATTATTATTGGTTTTTTATATTTATTAAATTATTTTTACTTTCATCTATTTTTATGTGTTTAATACATGTTTGATATTTCGTTTGAATTGTTCTTTTAGTTTATATTTTATATTCTTCCAAATTCACATACTTTAAACATTATTATTTTTCAACTAAGTTACTTTAAAATCATATAACTTATTTTCATCAAAATTCTTTACGAAATTATTTTTACTTTCAACTATTTCTTATATTCTCAATCCATGTTTTAAGTTTAGTTTCAATTAAACTTAGAATTTATATTTTATTGTCTTTCAAATTCACCTATGTGAAACATTATTACATTTCAAGTATGTGACTTTGTAAGCCTATAATATATAAACTCTAAGACCAATATAAATAAAACTTAAAACATAGATTAAACATATAATAAATAGCTGAAAATAAAAAAAATAATAAATATAAAAAATAAACAATAATTTTCATGACAAAAAATTTATTGATTTAAAACATAACTTTTACACTAAATAAAAGTTATGCATATAAAATATAGAAAATAGAAAATACATATTATATTTAAAACTTTTTCTATGAAAAAAAATTAAAATAAAAGAAGTGTCAATAAATAATAAACCAAAAATAATAATTTATGAAAACAAATTGATGTAAATATAATTTATAAGTACAAATGTTATGTTTCTAAACAACAATATTTTGTGTCATTGAAATTATTTGTCATCAACATTTATTATGATTTTTTTCATCTATTTATTATATGTTTAATCCATTATTTATGTTTCATTTATATTGGCCTTATAGTTTTTTATTTTATTGTCTTTCAAAGTCACCTACATGAAACATTATTATGTTTCAAGTAGGTGACCTTGAAAGCCTATAAAATAAAAACTATACGCCTAATGTGAATGAAACATAAAACATGGATTAAATATATAAGAAATAGTTTAAAACAAAAAATTAATAAATATAACAAATCCAAAACAATTACATGAGATAAACTTTATTGATTACAAACATAACATTTACACATTAAAAAATTTATGCGAATAAAATATAGTATAAAAATAAATATTAAATTAAAAACATTGACTATAAAAATAATAATTAATTTAAAATAAAAGGAATGTCAAAAAATAATAAACAAAAAAAATTTGTAAAAAAATTTATTAGTATAAATGTTTTGTTTTCAAATAAAATTATTTTGTTCCCTTGAAATTATTTTTCATCAACATTTTTTATGATTAATTTATTTTAAACTATTTCTTATCTGTGTAATCCATGTTTTATGTTTCATTTATATTGGACTTATAGTTTATATTTTATAGCTTTTCGAAGTCATCTATTTGAGAAATTATTAAATTTCAAGTAGATGACTTTGGAAGAATATAAAATATAAACTATAAGACCAATCTAAATAAAATATAAAACTTAGATTACACATATAAGAAATTGTTGAAAATAAAAATAAATAAAAATAATAATTTAAATGACACAAACTTTAATGATTAAAAACATTATATTTATACTTCAAAAATTTATGCACATAAATTATAGTATAAATAAAATCCATATGAATTTTAAAATATTAACCGTGAAAATAAAAATAAATTGAAAATAAAAGGAATAACAAAAAATTATAATTATGTTATTATTGTGAAATATTATGAATTATATTTTTATTAAATAATATTTAAATTTTAAAATATTTACTTGATTCACAACAATAATTATGAATAATGATTTAAATAATATAATTTTTAATGTAACTAATAAATTAGTTAATAATTTAATTTAAAATAAATAATAATTAATTTTTTAATTTAGAAAATATAATTTTTCATAATAATAATATTATTAACAATTTATACTGTAATTATAAATCATTTATCATAACCATAATAGTCATATATTTAATATTTTAATAATAAATAAGAAAACAAATAATAATTTTAAATATTATATATAATCTAATTATTTATATATTTAATAATACTAAATAATAAAATAGTGAATAATTTTATTAATTATAAATAATCTTTAAGATGAAATGATTATATGGGAATAATTATTATTTAATAATAAAAATATTTAATGATAATATGATCGTAATTTCTTTGAGTATAAAAAAATATCAATTATTTTAATAAATTAATAATTATTTTCTATATTTAATAATAATATTTTTATTTTTTATATTTTTTATATTTTTTATATTTTTTATATTTCATAATAATTTTTTATTAACTAGACTAATAATAAAAAAATAATATTGGTTAGATTAATAATTATTAATATTTTTTAAAATATGAAATTATATATATAATTTATTACATTATTTATATTCAGTATTAGAAATTATTAATTATCATATTTTTATTTTTAATTACATTATCGATCACATTGTTTGAAAATAGTTAAATATTTTTTAATTGATTAGTTAATTTTGTTTATATATATATAAATATAAATAAAATTAAAATTAAAATTAAAAAACATTTTTCTGGAGAAAACAAAATGGTGGGAGGTTTTTATAAAATCATCTTCTTGATTAACATTTTTATGAAACATATTTTTTTTGGAGAAGGTGATTTTACATTGAACGCCTTCTGTAAAAAATATTTTGTCAGGAGCCTTTTGAAAAAACCCATGCCTTCTGCAAAAACTATTTTTCCAAGCCTCCTTTTAAAAAGGAACTCCCCTCCCGTTGAAGAACATTATTGTGGGAATTTGTTTTCCCACATTGCTATATGGAACATTTGTTTTTTATTTTGGGGTATATCGGAAAATTTGCTCTGTTGATGACATCACATGCCAATACAACCCTAACCAAGCTTGTCTAAATAGAATTGGCCACTGTGTGATGAAGACGACCAATTTGTCACTACTGTGAAAGAGATACGCCAGTGCCGCCCTATCAGAACCCATTTTACTCACCACCCTCCACAAAGCATCCCAACCAAAGTCTCTCTTCTTCTACATGATCTCACGTTGAGAGAGATTATCAATATCTATGGTCATGCCACTTGATTCCATGAGGATATGAATAGAAACCAATGAGTACATCGCTAATTGTAAGAACCCGGATCTTCTTTTCAGGTATGTTTTCCTTTTCTTGTCTTTCTTTGAGAAAAAGAGAAATTTTTGGAAATTTCTAAAGTACACGTCATGTACTTTATGAGTACACTCCATGTAATGCATTGCCACAAGAGGTTCTGTGCTGGCTGTGTAATGGGAACACACACAGCCGTGTGGGGGTGACTTGGATGCTGCCTAAAGTGGAGTATAGAAATGGTGAGCACACATCATGCACTTCAAGAGTACACGCTGTGCACTTTTTTTCATTAAACATACCAGGGTCGGATCTAATTTACAGAACTCCTTTCTTCTAGGTTTTCTTTGTCCGAGAGAACCCGTGTGGCCGCAATCTTCCTCTGAGCCCCCGACTGAGCATCAGAACTCTGATTCGGTCACCGTCAATTGTGTTGGGATTGGCTCGGTAAGATGTCTCTTCTTCTTGAGCCTAGTTTCATGATTCCTATTCTTTATCTTGTTATCCTCTATTGAACATTTTAGACGTTTTTGTAGATATTCAGCATTCTAAGGTGATTCAAGCCTCGGGGTTCACTTATAGCAATCTCCCAATGTTGAGGTAGGTGGTTTGTGCATTTCTAAAGGAAGTCTTTGAGTTATATGTGCAATGTTTCCCAATACCCATGAACGGGGTATTGCGCGTTTACCGTTTTAGCCCTATTGTATGATTTTTATGCTTGTATTCCTGTGTAGATGATAATTGATTGTGAATAGGGTGAAGTTTTGTGCTTTGGATGTGTTGCCTATGCATGTTTTTCCTATTTTCACTGTTGGGTCTATTTTACCTGTTAGGTTGTTATTTACTTTTGTATAGTTTTTCACTGTTTCTACTAATGGTATTGTTTTCTTCCATTGTGTTAATCTTCCAATAAGGGAATAGTTTCCCCACTATCAAACCCAAGGCCCTCACTACTAGTCGGTAGCCTCTGGAATTCAGGGAAATGCGCTTGAGGCCATGTGACCAACCGGTTACGGGGTGCCTCTGGATGGCTTCCAGAACTGGGATGTTACAAAGTGGTATCAGAGGAATTCTTTTCTCTTTAATTACAGTTTGGAGCCTTTACCCAGGTATTGGAAGGAATAGGAACTTGTTAATAAGTTGTACCAGGGAGTAGCTAACCCTTGTATAGGGACAAACCAATCTAACTCGTTTATTGGAATTTCTTGGTTTTTCAAGTTTACGGTTGATTTTATTTTCACCGTAGGGTGACCCACATGATTTGTGCTCTTACTGATAACGTTATTGAGGTTCTATTTCTGTCGCAACCCGATGAGATGAGGGTATTCCATCTCATGCATCATATAGGCACTTGCTAGAAATCACTTGTCATGCATTTTTGTCATACCATTTAGGATGAATTATCTATTGCATGTTTTTGTAATAGATGTTGTGCTAGATATGCATGATGTTGTGATAGTTTCCTTCATAATATAACTATTGATTGATAGGGTATTTTTTGTATAAGGTTTTGTTGAATGGACACCAAACTTTGGTTCTTGAGGTGTTACGGGCCCTCATGGACTGGAAATTAGTGGAACATTGCTTGGTTTACCTTTTTTATAATGTGTATATATTCCATGCTTTGATTCACGGGGAGTGTGGGTCCTCACGGATTGAAATTTGGCACTATATTATTCATTTCAGTGTTTTTATGGGCTTCAGAATAGTTTCTGAGGCTTACTGTCCGGAAAAACCCAGAATACACGCCGTGTAGTTTTGACTACACGCCATGCGTTCTTTTGTTCAGAGAGAAACTGTTTTTCTTAAGGACACGTCATGTACTGTATGTACATTCTGTATAGTATCTAGCCATGTCTTAGGTCGTGTGGGTGGGGAAACAAGATAGGTAAAACCTGTAGTGAACATGCCGTGTACCATCCATACATGCCATGTTGTGTCGACCCTGTTCCCACCTGTGTCACTAACAACACAGGTTGGCCGAGTATTATCTAATACACATCATGTACCATCTAAACACACCGTGTAGTCTAACCTAGGTACCTGGCCGTGTCACAAACAACATGGGCTAGTGTTATCCTTTCTTGTACACATTGTGTCCATTTGGAACATGTCGTGTAGTGTGAGCCTTGTGTTAGGTTGTGTCACTAACAACACGAGCCAGGTGAAGCTTGTCTAGTACACGCCATGTCTATCTTGAACATGTTGTGTAGTCTTATCTTAGGAGATCCATGTGTCTTAGCCATGTAGAATGAATCAGAAAGGGGAAGATGATTCAAGTACACATTGTGTGTCAGGACAACATGTCGTGTGGTTTGGGTGTTACACGACTAGTTTTGGCAGAAGTACACACCCATGTGAATGGCTTAAGGGAAAACGTCATGTAGGAATTATACACGCCGTGTAGTCATGTTTTGTAAAACATTAATGCTTTATTCCTCATTTTTTCCTTCTTTCACTTCTAGTTTTCAGGCCTTCATAATCATGATCTAAGGTGTGCACTTGACCTTGAAGAGTCATGCCACTAAGACTTCCTCAGGTTGTACGCCAGTGCCCAGGCGGTGATCAAACCATGGATATGGCTGATCAGGGACTACCAACAGATCCTCATATTGTGCCAGTCTTGGAACCGACTGTTATACCAGATACAGGTGCTGATGCACAGTTCAGGGAAGGCTTTATGAGGATGATGCAAAATAATCAAGGAGCACTGCCTCCTGCCCCATCGATGGGTGAATTGACATGGGTCTTCCAAAAGTATAATCATCCCACTTTCTCAGTAGATGCAGGACCCCAGACTACAGATTCATGGATAGAAGATATTCTTATAATCTTCGAGCATCTGGAGACTCCTCCAGAGAGGAGGGTAAATCTCACTACCTATTTTCTTCATGATTCCGCCAAGAGGTGGTGGCATGTGATCTCACATGCAGGACACAAGAAGATCATGGCTTGGGATGAGTTTCGGCACATCATCTTGGAAAACTTCTATCCAAAGACGTTGAGGGCCAATCAAGCTCGAGAGTTAATGAGTCTGAAGCAGGGAAATATTTATGTCATGGAGTATTCCTCCTGCTTTACCGAGCTGCAGTGCTTCATTCCTATTCCAAGAGGTGATTAGTTATTCATGGCATGGAATTTTGAGGATGGTTGGAGGAACAAAATTCGATTGTAGATGAACATCTTCTGGTTGACTTCTATCACTTCTATTGTAGAGACCCGAAGCTTAACGTACATTGACATTACATTACTTTTTCGGAATACTTAGTACATAACAAAAACACACACACAAGGTCCATAATAGTTTAGTGTCTTTGGAAACTCGGAATATAATCTTCTAATCGTGGTGAAAGATCTTCAACATCTCCCATAAAGATCTTCTTTTTTTAAACCTAAATCATTTCTTTATGTCCTAGGGAAAAGAAAACATAAAAGGGTGAGCTCAAATGCTCAGTAAGGGTAAAAAAAATAAATATCAATCACCTCATATTCATAAGAACATATCTTTTGGAAATCTTAACCTGCAAAAGAGGTCATAATTTCATAAAATGGGATAAATCATAGTAGTGAAATGTAATCCCAATAATCATAACATAAAACATGAAACATTGTGGCATACACACATAATCATATAGAATCATTTCTTATTAGTCAAGACTCATTTCCAAGACTATCTTAGTGGACAAAGTCCCTTCCTGAACCGAGTTCACTCCTCGTTTCAGTCCTATTTCACTGAACCGGTATAACCTACCATTCCATCCATGTCTATCTCATGAGATATAAAATCGTTACCCAATGAATTGGAGGGAGATATAGGTCCCACCCATCTCATAATGATACCATTCTTATGTGTGCCACAAAATCTTAAATCATACATCATTTCGTAACCCATGTAACAAAAATGGGAATCTTAAACATCGTGACATCATAAAACAATTCATATAAGATAAAGGAATTCATAAAAATAATTCCATCACAACATAATCAAATCAATGTAATAATAGGGATAGAAACAGAACCCTTTATTATCTTAGATGGAAAATAATTTTGATAAAACACTTGAACTCCATTCTTGAGGAAAATATCCTTTCAACTTCAAAAACACTTTTCCTTTCTTAACATGTTATAAAATTATAACTAAAAGAAGTTGATTAAAAATAAACTCGAAAACATGTAAGGGAAGATTCTTGGAAATAATGTTTTAAAAATCCATTCATGTCGTATAAGTTAAAAGAAAACATTCTTCTCGTACCTTTGTTGGAAAAGTCAAAACGTTCCTCGTACGAAAAACGACAAAATATTCCATTCATATCTTTTACTAAAAACTCACCGAAGGGTAAAATTGGGTTTAAACAATTGTAGGTGGATGGAAATAATATTACATATTGAGGAAACATGGATGTGGATGATAAAATACACCTCAGTAAATACTAAAGTAAAAACAATCTCGGATAAAAATGAGATTGTGATATTTCCCTTACCTTAGGTCCGACTTGATTTGTAAGTGTCCGAACCTCCTGTATAATGATTTAAATAATGTTATTGACTTACTACAGAATCATAATCATTGTTATGATATCATATATGGTTCACTTATGACTTTATTTTACCCGTTCTTTTGTAAATTCCATGTTAAAGAGCGTTTTGGGTAAAATCGTTTCATTTGTCGTCCGTGTTTTGACTTGTAATTATTCATAAGATTACTTAGATCATGATTACTTAATTCCAAAATATAAAACATGATTTATATATAATATATATTCAGAATATACATATATATAATAGATCAGTAAATGGAATGAAATACACCGTTCATGGAGACGGTAGGTCGTATGTACGCATGAACGCTGTTTTCGTTTCCTTATTGAGTTAAATGGAATTAAGTGAACAACATACATATATATACACATAAATCCAATATCATTATTATGTCATATATTTCATGATTACTTATTATATATACTTTATAATCATTCATGAATGGTTAATGTGGAAAATGAATCTCATCGCGTCGTGGAGACGGTAGTCCATACGTACGCACGAGCGATGATATGGTTCTCATGATCGTGGAATTTTATTGGAGTATATGTATACTATTTCAGAATCAATATCACATTACAATAATCATATATAGTTATTATGTACACCATTATACCCATCCAAGTAGGGTGGTGGTGGAAAATAGATTACACCACGGCGTGGAGACGATATTCCGTATGTACGCACGCGCGGTGATTTCTTTTTCCGTAGGATGGATAGATTGTGAAATAGGGTTGTTTCGTACTTATAATAACATATCAGTATATGAGTGATACTGATGTTATTACTTCATAATGAAACAACTAAAGAAGAATAAGTGGAAGAAGAAATAAATATGAAAGAATCGGTAACGGACATTACCTCTTCTTTGAAGTGCTTCTTTGAGATCTCCTTTTAGGGCACTAAAATTGGGCTTTGAGGAAGACCAGAACCTCTAGGATGTTTCTAAGGAATTGGAGAAGAGAATGTTTCAGGGTTTGGCCGAGCTTGAAGGCTAAAAGTGGTGTGAGAAAGAGGGGGAGGAGGTGCTCTTTTATAAGGGAGGAGAGGGGCACCTTTGGAATAACTAAAAATATTATTTTATTATAAAGCCAAATTCGGTTTTAAATAGCTCCAAATTGTTTATTTCGAATCTAAGGTGGGTATGGGTCGAAATAATCTCATCCAGTAGAATTTAGACATGTTTAGGTTCCTAGTTTAACCTTATCATTTAGATTTAACATTAAGTTAAATAATTTTACTTTTACCGTGTCTTCTTGTGTTCTTATACTATAAGGTTGATAAACATACTATAAGAAGCGAAAAGAACCCCAAGTTGTTTATTATTAATATATATAACCTTATCTATGTCATTTAGAAGAACCTTAGATTTTTAGGAATAAAATAACAATTAATAATATAATATTTGTTTTAAAAACTATATTATGTCAATTTTGACACTATTTAGTAATTGATTTTTTTGAAACTCATAACAGAATTATTAGTTCTAAAAAAGTTGATTAAAGCAATACTAACATGTCATATTAATCCTAGAAAATTTGTAGAATTCATAAAAAGTCTCAAATTATATTTATTTGGGTATTTATAACATCAATTGTGTCAATATTTCATTAATAAGACAATTATTGCATCATCTTTGCGTCATAAATAAATTAACTTATTTAAAGTCTAAAAATTACAAATAAAATATCATTATGTAGGAAATCGTTTTAGATTTCTAATGAATATTTATAGTCGAATTTATATTATTTATAACCATATATTAAAAATGATTTAGTTATTAAACTTTGATTTTAACTATTTTAACCCTTCTTTAAATAAATTAATAATAAATGTCCTAATCTAATCCAAGTGGGCCTAAATGGTCATATTTTATTCCTAAGGTTGTTTTTGGTCGAATTAAACTTATCCAATAGAATTAGGACATGTGTTATGGTAATAATAATATCATTTTTACCCTTAATTGCCCTATTTACTTTTAACCGTGGTAAAAAAAAGTAAAAAGTTACTATTCACCAAAAATTATGTTCATCTCATTGAACCACATTTTACTTACAGACATCAACCGTGTCTCTCAGATTTTTGAAATTCTACTCACAGAAGCGGTAAAATTAAGTTTTATGAAAAATTCAGTTTTTTAACTACCACTTAGTGGTTTCACTATTCATCAAAAAATGAATGTTTCCAAAAAAATACCAAAAAATAGACCTAAGCTATATTTGATATTATGAATTCAAAAATGATGTCTATTTTATCAAATTCAAAACATATATTCTACATCAACTTATTAAAAATTAATTCTCGTCGTCAAAACAAATAGCGTGTTTTTAAGAGATAATAACTATCAAAAGATTGGCACTTGTTTATAACTGGTATAAATGTGAAATTACATCCAATGACCAACATTGTATTAAATTGTAAAAATATATTCTAAATATACTTTAAAACTAATCAAATTAATAATTTTTCACTATTAATTATTTCGATTAAAAAAGTTGTTTTTAATAAAAATTTAGTAATTTTCACTGTTCATCAGAAAATGAAAGTTATCCGAAAAGTACCAAAATTTCACCCTAAGCTAATTTCGATATTCCGAATCCAAAAATGAAGTCCATTTTGAAAAATAAAATTTACAAAATTTCAAAAAGTGGTTATTAGTATTCATGACGGCTAGTTTTAATAATATTTTAATAGCATATTGTTGTTTAGTGAAACTCGTTTTTGCGTACTACACATGCTATCGAGGAAGGTCGCGATTATGTGTAATGAAGGGAAAGTCAAGGATGCGTGTTGTGCAAGCTCCTTTTGGTGTAGCGTACAACACAAGACATTAATGAAATTAAAAAGAATATTTTTCACAAAATTTCAGGGTGTTACATTCTACCCCCCTTAAAATGAACTTCGCCCTCGAAATTCGTCAGGGTTATAAATGGTTTACTCCTCAAAAGATTCTTTAATAGAAACCCACATCATAAAAAGGAATACCAAAACCATTATTTAAAAACAAAAGTATGAAACGTAACGGTTACCCAAATAAACTAATCACTGGGTTTCCACATAGATGAAAATATGGATATGGAAGAGAAATCTAACCATCATGTTCTGATGGAGAGTGGTAGAGAACAAGGATATTGAAAAGACTACAATCACAAATCCATAGATTTGTGATGATCCAAGGTACCATCTGATTCATCGGATATAAGGGAACTTGGACAACATTTTTGGTTCTCAATATCATTTCCCTAAAGATTGAAATTTTGAATTAGAAGAAATACTTACTTTATTTTGGTACAATCTCACTATTGTTCGTGCCTTAAACAATTTCCACTTCATCTCTTAAAGAAATTAAGTTGAATTTGTTATTCGTGAAGTGTTAGCAGATCATGTGATAGAATTACGGGTCATTCCATCTATCTCAAACAAAAGGTTAGAAAAAGTTATTAAATATACATAAGTCGACCTATAGTGAGATTAATCATATATGGTTCCTAAAATGGACTTATACTTCATATATCATACTGATTAATATAATAAAACTAGTTTATACTAAACAGAGACTTCCTGTAGGCCAGTGGTAGGCGATAAAGGCCAGTCGCACTTCGGTTGTGGGTTCGATTCCCACAGCCTTGTCTGACGCGATGGGTTGTCGCCCGTCCTGCAGCTTGTCCTTTTTCTAAAACTACATTACTATAACATCCCATCAATAATATCGAAAAAAAATTTATCCTTAAACAATACTAACTTATGTCCAACATAGTCCATTCCAATCTTTAGGCTTATCCATAATACTGTTGTCCAATCTCATATTATAGTGAAAACGATTACCAAATAGTTCATATAACAAGCATGTTAATACCATCGTTGATCCCCGTATATCATGAGATATGTCTTGTTGGTCACATTCCAAACATTCGAAGGCCTTAATCATGTATTCTCTTGAAAAATGAATACCCATTGAACCTTAGTGAAAACATTAATGCATTTAAAAGTTAACACTTTCCATATACCAAAATCCTCAAAATTCTATAAACTCAAACCATGATTTCACTTAGTCCTTATATCAATCATGAGATCATGAATACAGTCAAATATGTCATTTTCTTGTTTTACCTTCATTATGTGCATATCATCTTTTTTCCAAAAATATCTCAATCACTTTCCATGGTTACCGGTATAAAATTATTGAAGACCACAATAGACCCATACTTAAATATTCCAATACTCAACATTATTTTGGAATCCCATTGCATAAACACTTAATCATTCCACCACATCGTTTTCATATTCAACATCACCAATGGTGATCGCATGTGACTTCCCTTTGTCCTTTTCCTTAAGTGGTTTCTCATGTCGATCATCACTAACCCTTGGATTAGGGCATTTATTGGCATAATGTCCCATATCCTTGCACTTGATTCATTGAAGTGTAGTAGGTTCATTCTGTGTATCCCTTCCTTGGTTTGCATCATTAGACATCTTCTTCCGATCATTGCGGCATTCAAATGCCCGATGACCTTCCTTTCCACATTTGAAACATTTACTTGTCCCTTTAAGACAATCTCCACCATGCTTCTTTCCACACTTTGAGCATAAGGAAACATTCATCTTTTTTTCACCATTATTCTGAGATTTCTCCTTGAACTCCATCTTTCATTTCTTGTCAAAACTTCTAGATGGATAAGTAACCCCAACTTCCATTTCTACCTTGATAGCAAAATGCACAATTTCTTCATAGCTACTGAAGTCTCTTATAGCTAATGCCCTTCAAAGATTTGGTTTTAAGCCACTGAAGAATCGATCAACTTTACTTTCAGTTTGGATGATAAATCCAGATGCATACCTTGCAAGCCTTTTAAAATTCGCTTCGTATACACCAGCAGATTCATCATCCTTTTGCTTCAGTTCAAGAAACTCCTTCTCCATCATTGTTCGCAGAATACAAGGGACGTACTTATTGAAAAATAAGTTCTTGAACTCTTCCCATTCCATGGACTCAATTTCATCTCTTTGCCTCGTATTCTTGATACTATTCCACCATTGATCAGCTTCACCTTCCAAACGATATACTACTAAGATGACTTTATCATGTTCAGAACATTGAAGAACTGAAAATATCTTTTCAGTGGTACTGATCCATTGTTCAGTAACAAGTGGATCAGAAGACCCACTGAAAGAAAGTGGATGTTGCCTCATGAAGGACTCGATAGAATATTGTTCCCTTCTCTGCTCATTTGGAAGTCCAGAATGATTCATAGCTTGTGTAAGTATAGCAATACGATTTTTCACTCCATCTCCCAAAACATTTGTTTGTTCAGGAGGACAATCATTGCATTGTCCATTGCATTGATCAGCACGGTTCCTTCGGGTTCCAGCCATTATCTAAAATCCAAAAAGAATAGTGTGAGAGGCAAAAATCATGCTAGGGAAAACAACATAATAAAGGGGGAGTACCTTCAATATCTAACATCTTAGTTTTAATTATATGATCGTTAGCGTAATTCTAGGACTATAACCTATACATATACTTAACCTTAGGTACATCCCTAGACATACCTTAGAAATATCTCTAGGGATCTCACTAAAGTTATCGCATCCTAGTTTCCAAAGGTTGACTAAACCTTTCCTCTGATACCAACTGTAGAGACCCGAAGCTTGACGTACATTGACATAACATTACTTTTGTAGAATACTTAGTACATAACAAAAACACACACACAAGGACCGTAATAGTTTCGTGTATTTGGAAACTCAGAATATAATCTTCTAATCGTGGTGAAAGATCTTCAACATCTCCCATAAAGATCTTCTTTTTTTAAACCTAAATCCTTTTTTTATGTCCTGGGGAAAAGAAAACATAAAAGGGTGAGCTCAAATGCTCAGTAAGGGTAAACAAAAGAAATATCAATCACGTCATATTCATAAGAACATATCTTTTGGAAATCTTAACCTGCAAAAGAGATCATAATTTCATAACATGGGATAAATCATAGTAGTGAAATGTAATCCCAATAATCATAACATAAAACATGAAACATTGTGGAATACACACATAATCATAGAGAATCATTTCTTATTAGTCAAGACTCATTGCCAAGACTATCTTAGTGGACAAAGTCCCTTTCTGAGCCGAGTTCACTCCTCGTTTCAGTCCTGTTCCACTGAACCGGTATAACCTACTGTTCCAGCCATGTCTATCTCATGAGATATAAAATCTTTACCCAATACATTGGAGGGAGATATAGGTCCCACCCATCTCATAATGATACCATTCTTATGTGTGCCACAAAATCTTAAATCATACATCATTGCATAACCCATGTAACAAAAATGGGAATCTTAAACATCGTGACATCATAAAACAATTCATATAAGATAAAAGAATTCATAAAAATAATTCCATCACAACATAATAAAATCAATATAATAATAGGGATATAAACAAAACCCTTTATTATCTTAGATGGAAAATAATTTTGATAAAACACTTGAACTCCATTCTTGAGGAAAATATCCTTTCAACTTCAAAAACAATTTTCCTTTCTTAAAATGTTATAAAATTCTAACTAAAAGAAGTTGATCAAAAATATACTTGAAAACTTTTAAGGGAAGATTCTTGGAAATAATGTTTTAAAAATCCATTCATGCCGTATAAGTTAAAAGAAAACATTCTTCTCGTACTTTTGTCGGAAAAGTCAAAAAGTTCCTCGTACGAAAAACGACAAAAGATTCCTTTCATATCTTTTACTAAAAACTCACCGAAGGGTAAACATGGATTTAAAAAATTGTAGGTGGATGGAAATAATATTACATATTGAGGAAACATGGATTTGGATGATAAAATACACCTCAGTAAATACTAAAGTATAAACAATCTCGAATAAAAATGAGATTGTGATATTTCCCTTACCTTAGGTCTGAGTTGCTTTGTAAGTGTCCGAACCTCCTGTATAATGATTTAAATAATTTTATTGACTTACTACAGAATCATACTCATTGTTATGATATCCTATATGGTTCACTTATGACTTTATTTTACCCGTTCTTTTGTAAATTCCATGTTAAAGAGCGTTTTGGGTAAAATCGTTTCATTTGTCATCCATGTTTTGACTTGTAATTATTCATATGATTACTTAGATCATGATTACTTAATTCCAGAATAAAAAACATGATTTATATATAATATATATTCAGAGTATACATATATATAATAGATCAGTAAATGGAAAGAAATACACCGTTCATGGAGACAGTAGGTCGTACGTACGCATGAACGTTGTTTTCGTTTCCTTATTGAGTTGAATGGAATTAAGTAAATGACATACATATATATACACATAAATACAGTATCATTATTATGTCATATATTTCATGATTACTTATTATATATACTTTATAATCATTCATGAATGGTTAATGTGGAGAATGAATCTCATCGCGTCATGGAGACGGCAGTCCGTACGTACGCACGAGCGATGATATCGTTCTCATGATCGTGGAATTGTATTGGAGTATATGTATACTATTTCAGAATCAATATTACTTTACAATAATAATATATAGTTATTATTTACACCATTATACCCATCCAATTACGGTGGTGGTGGAAAATAGATTACACCACGGCGTGGAGACGGTATTCCGTACGTACGAATGCGCGGTGATTTCTTTTTCCGTAGGATGGATAGATGGTGAAATAGGATTGTTTGATACTTATAATAACATATCAGTATATGAGTGATACTGATGTTATTACTTAATAATGAAACAACTAAAGAATAATAAGTGGAAGAAGAAATAAAGATGAAATAATCGGTAACGGACATTACCTCTTCTTTGAAGTGATTCATTGAGATCTCCTTTTAGGGCACTAAACTTGGTCTTTGAGGAAGACCATAACCTCTATGATATTACTAAGGAATTGGAGAAGATAATTTAGCCGGGTTTGGACAAGCTTGAAGGCTCAAATTGGTTTGAGAAAGAGGGGGAGGAGGTGCCCTTTTATAAGGGAGGAGAGGGGCACCTTTGGATTAACTAAAAATATTATTTTATTATAAAGCAAAATTCGGTTTTAAATAGCTCCAAATTGATTTATTTCGAAGATAAGGTGGGGATGGGTCGAACACCTCTCATCCAATATAATTTAGACAAGTTTAAGTTCCTATTTTAACCTTATCATTTAGATTTAACATTAAATTAAATAATTTTACTTTTACTGTGTCTTCTTGTGTTCTTATACTATAAGGTTGATAAACTTACTATAAGAAGCCAAACGAACCCCAAGTTGTTTATTTTTAATATATATAACCTTATCTAAGTCATTTTTCAGAACCTTAGATTTTTAGGAATAAAATAAAAATTAATAATATAATATTTGTTTTAAAAACTATTTTATGTCAATTTTGACACTATTTAGTAATTGATTTTTTTTTGAAAATCATAACAGAATTATTAGTTCACAAAAAGTTGATTAAAGAAATACTAACATGTCATATTAATCCTATAAATTTTTTTGAATTCATAAAAAGTCTCAAATTATATTTCATTGGGTATTTATACCATCAATTATGTCAATATTTCATTAATAAGACAATTACTGCATCATCTTTGGGTCATAAATAAATTAACTTATTTAAAGTCTAAAAATTAAAAATAAAATATCATTATGTAGGAAATAGTTTTAGCTTTCTAATGAATATTTATAGTCGAATTTATATTATGTATAACCATATATTAAAAATGATTTAGTTATTAAACATTGATTTTAACTATTTTAACCCTTCTTTAAATAAATTAATAATAAATGTCCTAATCTAATCCAAGTGGTCCTAAATGGTCATATTGTATTCCTAAGATTGATTTTGGACGAATTACACTTATCTAATAGAATTAGGACATGTATTAGGGTAATAATAATATCATTTTTACCCTTAATTGCCCTATTTACTTTTAACCGTGGTAAAAAAAGTAAAAAGTTACTATTCACCAAAAATTATTTTCATCTCATTGAACCACATTTTACTTACTAAAATCAACCGTTTCTCTCATAATTTTGAAATTCTACTCACAGAAGTGGTAAAATTAAGTTTTATGAAAAATTCAGTTTTTTAACTACCACTTAGTGGTTTCACTATTCATCAAAAAATGAAAGTTTCCAGAAAAATACCAAAAATTAGACCGAAGCTATACTTGATATTATGAATTCAAAAATGATGTCTATTTTATAAAATTACAAACATATATGCTACATTAACTAATTAAAAAATTAATTCCCGTCGTCAAAACAAATAGCGTGTTTTTAAGAGATAATAACTATCAAAAGATTGGCACTTGTTTATAACTGGTTTAAATGTGAAATTACATCCAATGAGAAACATTGTATTAAATTGTAAAAATATATTCTAAATATACTTTAAAACCAATCAAATTAATAATTTATCACTATTAATTATTTCGATTAAAAAAGTTTTTTTTTAATTGAAATTTAGTAATTTTAATTATTCATCATAAAATGAAAGTTATCCGAAAAGTACCAAAATTTCACCCTAAGATAATTTCGATGTTCCGAATCCCAAAATGAAGTCCATTTTGAAAAATAAAATTTACAAAATTTCAAAAAGTGGTTATTACTATTCATAATAGCTAGTTTTAATAATATTTTAATAGCATATGTGAAACTCTTTATTGCGTACTACACATGATATCGAGGAAGGTCGCGATTGCGTGTAATGCAGGCCAAGTCATGGACGCGTGTTGTGCAAGCTCTTTTTGGTGTAGCGTAAAACACAAGATATTAATGAAATTAAAAAGAATATTTTTCATAAAATTTCAGGGTGTTACATCTATAGTCAATCAAACGCTGATCACAGAGTGCAATCTGGGGGATTCTGGAGTTGTGAGCCAGTGAGGCTCGACATCTGGGATTTTTATTCCTCCTAATGATAGTAGGAAGCACCGTATATAGTCCTCGCATGGTGAACCATGGAGGTGAGAAACGTTTTATGGTATCTAGGTGGTGTGATACCAGTGTGCGAAGAGCGGGCATACGAGGCCATATTGCCCAAGAGACCTAGTGGAGTGTCGATCTTGCGGAAAGATGGGCCACCTTCAGCATTTCTGTCAGATCTTCTCACCAGCAGCTGGTGACATGGGTTCTTCCATGACTCCTCATTTAGGAGTAGAACCACCTGTTTCTCACCGGTCCGGGAACTGGAGTTGTTCTGGCTGTTCGGGTTGAGGTGGAGGTCATGGTCGTGGTAGCCAGTCGCCCAGTTTTCAGTTACAACGGGGTGGATCAGCTCAGGGTGGTCAAACTTTTTTAGTGGATCAGACCCAGTAGGATAACGATCATGGACCCTCTACAGTTCGAGGTACAATCTTAGTTGCCTCAGTTTTAGCTTCTTCTCTTTTCGATACAGGGGCTTCCCATAGATTTACATATGTTTTTGTTGTGGAGATCCTTGGTATCTTTATCTTTATTCTACTGATATCTTGACACTAGACACTTCATTGAGGACTATAACAGCTAGTGTACATCAGAGTAAGGAGTACCCTTAAGAGGTTGGTGGGTGTCACTTTTTATGGGACCTCTATGTCCAAGAGATGACAGGATATGATGTTATTCTCGGAATGGACTGGCTAGTTCCCTTCCAGGTAGTCGTCAACTGTTACCATGATAGGGTGAGTTTCACATCACGAGAGGATGGAACTTTTCTTCATAAGGGTGAGTGGGATGTCCAGACAGGCAGAGTAGGATCCGAGCATCATGGGTTGGGAGGAGTTACATCCCATATTGCTAGTTTATATCTAGATGATTAGGGGACTTCAAAGTTAGACTTTCCTCCAGTGGTGGATCGTTTTAGGGATGTATTTATAGAAGACATTTTTGGTTTTCCTCTAGAGAGATAGGTGGAAGTTTCTATTGAACTCAAGCTAGGAGCAGCACTGGTGTCCATTCCTCCTTATAGGTTGGCTACACTAGAGTTGAAAGCGCTCAAGAAGTAGTTGGAGGAGTTGCTTGCAAAGTGTTTCGTCTAACCCTATACTTATCCTTTGGTTAGGCTTGTCTTGTTTGCAATGAAGGAAGAAGATACACCCAGACTTTGTGTGGATTATCCAAAGATGAACCAGTTGACGTTCAAGAACTGATTTCCTTTACCAAGGATTGGTGATCTCTTTGATCAGCTTCAAGGAGCCTAGGTGTTCTCAAAGATTTAATTGAGGTCTAGTTATCATCAGTTGCACGTTAGACGATCTGATATACCTCTTACATCCATCCAGAGTAGGTATTGTCTATACGAGTATATGGTTATGTCATTCGGTATCTCGAACGCACCAGCAGTTTTCATGGAACCGGTGAACCGAGTGTTCCATCTATACATGGATTCTTTCGTGGTTGTCTTCGTGGATGATATCTTGGTGTACTCTCACACTCGACACGCCCATGCTACATATCTCGATATCGTTATGAGTATAATGAGAGAGGATCAATTGTATGATAAGCTCTCAAAATGACACTTTTGGATGGATCAGATTCACTTCTTGGGTCATGTTATCTCAGAGATAGGAGTGTCAGTCGACCCAGAAAAGTGGGAACATTAGATTCCTAGGAGCAGCCGAAGAACGTATTTGATTTGCGAAGTTTTATAGGGCTGGCTAGATAATACAGACGCTTCATACAAGACTTTTCATGCTTAGCAGCACCACTGATGGGTCTGACTAAGAAGGGTTCAAAGTTCTTGTGGTCAGATTCTTGCGAGTCATCCTTTCAGAAGCTGAAGGGGAGGTGGACTTCAGCACATATACTAGTCTTTCTAGAGTCGAGAAAGAGCTATAATGTGTATTGTGATGCTTCACGTATCGGGATGGGAGCTGTGTTTATGTAGGGGGAAGGAGTTGTTGCATACGGTACTCGACAGTTGAACCCACATGAGAGGAATTACCCGATGCACGATCTCGAGTTGGCTGATGTTGTTCATGCCTTACGTTGTTGGAGACATTATCTACAGGGAGGTCATTTTGTGGTTTTCAATGACCAAAAAAGTCTCAATTATATCTTCGCTCAACGTGATATGAATTTGAGACAGCGAAGTTGGGTCGAGTACCATCAGTCTTTTGACATCGAGCATGCCTATATTCCTGGGAAAGCCAATGTAGTGGCTGATACACTAAGTAGGAGGACTCAGATACAGGCAGTTCATGAGGCTAGCAGTGAGTGGAAGCTTATAGATTTGTTCTCTGAGATGCATTTGGAGGTCCACGAGATATAGGGGTAGACATTTCTATCATCAGTAGTTGTTACCTCTACTCTGCTTGATCAAGTCAGAATGAGGCAGCTATCAGATTTAGAAGTCCTAGTCCTATGGGAGAGCATGTCAAGAGAGTAACCTATTCTTGGATGGACCATAGGCGAGGATGAGATCTTTCCTTTCCAGGGATGTGCATGGGTTCCAACAGACATAGGCGAGGAGCTGATGCGGGACCTTCATTCCTAGGTTTTAGCAGTTCATCCTGGCATCACCAAGATGTATCGTGATCTACACTTTCAGTATTGGTGGCCAGGTATGAAGAGAGATGTTGCTGGTTTTTTCATGAAGTGTTCCACCTGTCAGCAGGTGAAGGTGGAACATCAGCGACTATAAGGGCCTTTGCAGTAGTTACTAATTCTCGAGTGGAAGTGGAATGATGTCGAGATGGATTTTGTGATGGGTTTTCCGAAGTCTCCTCAAGGGAATGATTCATTTTGGGTTGTCATTGAAAGACTTATGAAAGTTGATCACTTCTTGCTGATTAAGGAGACCTTCAGTGTTTATGAGCTGGGACGGTTGTAAATCTGTTAGATTTTGCACTTACATACAGTTCCACACACAATTGTTTCAGACAAAGATGCTCATTTTACTTCTCAGGTTTGGCAGGGGCTTTAGAATGCTTTGGATACACAGGTACTTTTGAGTACAACTTACCATCCTCAGAGAGATCGCCAGTCCGAGTGTATGATTTAGGTGCTTGAGGACATGATCTGAGCATGCATTCTATATTTTGGAGGTTCTTGGGAGAATATTATACCTCTTGTGGAGTTTTCCTACAAAAATAGTTTTCGAACAACTATTCAAATGTCACCTTATGAGTCTTTGTATGGTAGTCCATTCTGATCACCCTTAAGTTGTATGGAGGCAGGAGAGGCAGCTTTGTTGGGACCTCGTCTTGTTCAGGAGACCATAGAGCAGATAGAGTTGATTTGGAAGAGGATGGCTATTGCACAGTCTCGACAGAAGTATTTTGTTGATAAGTGGAGATGACATCTTGAGTTCGAGGTCGGGGACCATGTTTTCCTATGTGTCACACTAAGGTTGGAAAATAATAGGATTAGGAGACAGGGTAAGCTTTCACTGAGTTACGTCGGTCCATTTGAGGTGTTGGAGAAAGTTGGGTTGGTTGCCTACTGGTTTCTGTTACCTCTGATGTACCGGGATATTCATGACGTTTTTCACATTTCTCAGCTCCAACATTACTTTTCATACCCATCTCGTGTCTTTCAGCCTGAGGATGTTGAGATCAAAGTGGATGCATCGTTCGAGGACCATCCTATCCGTATTTTTGATCGCAGTACAAAGGTTCTTCGTGGCTGGTCTGTTCCTCTGGTACGAGTGCTATGGAAGCACGGGCGGGAACAATACGAGACTTGGGAGAGGGAGGTTTATGTATGAGAATAGTGGCCGGATCTATTCAGGGGTTCTTCTTCTACGTCGTGCTAGATAAATTAGAGGACGAATTTCTTTAAGGGGGGAAGTTTGTAAGAACCCGGATCTTTTTTTCAGGTATTTTTTACTTTTCTGGTCTTTTTTTGAGAAAAAGAGTAATTTATGGAACTTTTTGAAGTACACGCCATGTACTTTATGAGTACACGTTGTGTACTACATTGTCGCATGAGGTAGTGTGTTGTCTGTGTAATGGCCACACACACGGCCATGTGGGGGTGACTTGGAGGCCGCCTAAATTAGAGTACAGAAATGGTGAGTACATGCTTTTTACTTCAAATTTAAAGGATGTGTACTTCTCTTTTTTTCAATTAACGGACCGAGGACACGAATAATCCATAGAACACCCTTCTTCTAGGTTTTCTTTATCCGAGAGAACATGTGAGGCCATGATCTTCCTCTGAGCCCCTGACCAAGCATCTGAACTCTAATTCGACCACAGTTGATTGCGTTGGGATCACCTCGGTAAGCTCTCTCTTCTGCTTGAGCCTCATTTCCCGATTCCTCTTATTTTTCAAGATATACTCTATTGAAATTTTTAGACGTTTTTGTATATCTTCAGTGTTCTAAGGTTATTCGAGCCTCGAGGTTCACATATAGTTATCTCCTAACATTGAGGTAGGTGGTTTGTTCCTTTCTGTAGGAATTATTTGAGTTATATGTGCAATTTTTCCCAATACCCATGAACGGGGTATTGCACGTTTACCGTTCTAGCCTTATTTTTTTCCTTCTATGCTTGTATTCTTCAGTAGATGATAAATGATTGTGAATAGGAAGAATTTTTGTGATTTGAATGTGTTTCCCATGAATGTTTTTCTTATTTTGACCATTGGGTCTAGTTTTCCTATTAGGCTGCTATTTACTTTTGTATGGTTTTTCATTGTTTATGCTACTACTATTGTTTTCTTTTGTTGTGTTACTCAGCCAATGAGGGAATAGTTTCCCACAATCACACCCAAGGACCTCGTTGCTAGTCGTAAGCCTCTGGGGTTTGGGGAAATGCACTTGAGGCATTGTGACCAACCGGTTAAGGGGCGCCTATGGGTGGCTTTCAGAACGGGGACGTTGCACTAATGAAGAACACCCACAAACCAAACCATGAGAATAGAACAAATTTCAATAATAAGTTTATTGTTTTTAAATATAGGGTGTCAAATCAGCGCTGAATGGAATTACCTTGTTCATTGCTGTTTTATTTAAGGATGTCAAATCCAGTTTAGGAAGTGAAATTTTTTTGGTGCTTATTTGAACTAGTATCAATGGATGGCTAACATAATCCAAGGTTGTCAATTAATTCAAATCCAAGTCGGTGGAATTATCTATTTTTTTGAGATTCCCCAACTCTGATTTCACTAGAGAATAATTTGGGAGAGGCCAGTGATGCTCATTCCATAATTGTTTGTTGGTCTCAAAGAAAGTTCCATTTGATCTATTCAAGATCAGTGAATATGGTTTTTTAGAAGTTTATCATAATGTGTTTTTTATCATTATAGTTACATTCATAGGTGAAGAAGTCTATGTCATGCTCAATTTTAACCGATCATGATGCAGGTTGTCAACCAGGATGCTTCTAATCTGACTTTAGTTAGACAGTTGTTGAGATTTTAATTTCAATTAATTTTCTTGGATATCCTATAGTTTGAAGGATCAAATGAATATGAGCATGTGGCATTGGAATTCCCCATTTGTGTGGCTGCAATTTCATTTTTCTATGCATACTCATGAATTAGAATTAAAGGAGTTAGAGTAACCATGATGGGTAATGGAAAAAGATTTTGAATAAATTAAGTCAATGTATAGGTTTGGTTTTGTGTTTTATTAGCTGATGTCCTAAGGAATCCAATCTTGGAATAGGTTCGGATATGGTTAAATTATTTTTAGAATAGTCCATTGTATTCAATGATGACCAATGTATCAGGAAGAATACTTTACCTGTGTGGGTCACATACATGTTTAATTTTAATGTCATATTAAAAATATTGAGGGGAAGTTGAGTTCAAGTGAGATTGTAAATTTTGGATGATTCCAAAGAATGTCAGTAACTGAATAGAATGTTATAAGGAATTTTTTACAGATAATGTTATTTGTGTGGTAGAATGACCACATGCGAGGAGCCAAAGCTATTTGAGGAGAGTTTCTCAAGTCACTAAATGAGGAAGATATTCAGTGATGTACATGCCATAGGAAACTCGGAATGTGATTATATTGCGGTGAACATGAGCAAAATTGATAGAGGAATGAGAAAATTTTATATTAAAGGAGAGAAATTGAAGATTATTTATAAAGAGACAATCATCATCCAATCTTAATCCATCGATTTATTTTTCCATCATTGGAGGACTGGACTGGAAGAAAAATATCAATGTATAGTTGGTAGGTGTAGTATAGTGATAATTTTAAAATCAAGGCTAGACTCATATTCTTATTATTTCTTATCTCATGATCTCTAATTATTAATTTATGAATTTAAATATGAATTTCAATATGAATTTAAGCTAAATTTATTTTCATGATGAATCTATATTAGACCAATTTATTATTTTTAATAGTGTTTATGTAATCATTTCAAACTGTTTTTAGAAATTGAATGTGTTATCTAAGTGAAAAAACTGTAAAATCATCTAATTATTGGTCAATCTACTCGACCGAGATTTTGATTTTATTTTGAGTGTTGATTGTTTTAAAATCTTCATAAAGGGGAATCATTTTAAATCAGAAAATAAAACTTTCCTCCAAACTTTATTCTCATTAATACTATATCCAACTATCATGTCAACTTTTTCTTATTATTATCATGTAATAATCATTATAGTAATTTATTTCTTTTTTTGTTTTCTTTTAACTGTATTTAGTCATTTTCTAGTACATGTACCCAACTTTTCTTTACCTATGGATTTGGTACCCTATTCCCTAATATATAGTAGTTTTAGGAAATTAATTTACACAATAGTGAATGACTTTATCACATTATATTTTGGAACCATTTCTAGAGAAGGCTTCTCAATTATAGAATTTTTTTTTAAAAAATCATAAAACAAATAAAATAAAAAACTAAGAAATCTAAAAAATACCAAAAAATCAAAATACAATAAAATTTTTAAATCACTAGTGTGTTGCAGATAAGTTTTTTAGTACAGGTACACAAGATCTGTGTCCCACAATCTACAACCCATTAAATGGGAATTTGAAAAACTTTTAAGAGTTCTAAGAAAAGAGAAATCCAAAATAGAAAAGTTAATAGAGAGAGATGTTGAAGATAATCAACCTGAAATAATACAAGAAAAGTTTGAATGTCCTAGGATGATGAAGTATCAATTCCCTCATTTTTCGAGTAATCATTCATCTATTAGACTTCAACTAGGGAAAAAACTGTGATTTATATCATTCTTACGTTTCACTATAACCTTCATTCAAGGAAATACTTAATGAGGAATCCTTAGCCGTCATTAGAGATTTCTATAACATAGTGAAATTACATCCACTATAAGGGTTATATGAGAATAAACAAAAAATGAGAGATATCCTTTTCTGTTTAAGGGTAAATACAAGAATTGGTTTTTGACACTTTTTGACAACATTTTTGAAACATGGGAACAGATCTAAAAATCCTTCGTAGTGAAATTTTATCCATAGATACTGAGGGAAGAACCAAGATACAAGATCCCAAGATTCTGTCATGATGATGGAGAGGATTTTAATAAAGTATAGGATTGGTTCAGGGACCTTATTAGGTAGTTTCCTCATCACCAACTACCTTTTCACCTACTCATGGATGCCTTCTATGAAGGTATATAACTTACGGGTCGGAACATGGTTGATCAATCTGCTAGAGGAAATTACACAAGCAAGGCCGATGAAGCGAATAAGTAAATTTTAAATACTTTATCTCTTAACTCACAACATAAACATTCAATTATAAGAAAGGTTAATAGAGTAGAGAGTGAAACTTTTCCAAGGCTGTAATTAAATGATCAAATATATGAAATTAAAGACAAACTTTGATCCCTAATGAGTCAAAATCTTAAACAATCTATTAATTAAGTTAGCTATCAAAATTAGGACCAATGTCTTAGAGGACAATGTCGATAGTATTTAATGTTTTAACACTTAAGTGCATATTGTCCAGACATTGATGTGTCATCCCAAACATAATAATATTCCAATTTTTATAGATATGGTCAAAGTCTACAAGTTACAACTGAACAATTTTCAAATAATTATAACTCTGACTATAGGATCCACCCCAAATTATCCAAAAGAGAAACAGGGATAATTAGATAGAAGATTATTGCCTCTATATTTCAAAATCAGAAAAGAATGAAATTTCAAAATCAAGATAATGATGAGAATTCTCATTCTGAAGATAATTTTAAAGGGATGTTTCAATGGTTTATTTGTAAATTTGATTCATAAAAAGCTCATCATGATTCTGATATGGCCTAAAATGAGGTCAAAATGCATAATTTTGAAATGAAAATGCATCAAATGGATAGAGAATTTGTTTCAAGAGATAAAGTTAAGCTTTATAGTACCACCAAAATGGATACAAGGTAAATTGGCATGGTTTTGGTTACTAAGAGTGGTTAAAAAACCCAAGATGGTTTTAGTTTGGACTCTAGGAGTGTGAAAATTATAAATATGGAAGAATTTTGACACCCATATCTAAGGAATACTCAATTGGAATTTGAGGACATAACTTCTATAATATCATATAATCTAGATAAACCATCAGAAACTTAAGAAGAAAAAGGCTCTAAAATGAAAAATAATAAAGAGAAAGAAAACATTGTGGAGGAAATTAGTGAAATTATATCTGTTTTAATTAATTATTCCCCAACCATCCCATTCCCTTGGAGTTTGATATCAAAAAATAAAAAACCCAAATTACATCAATTCCATGGGATTTTAGACATGCTCCAAAGGAGCATTCCTTTCATCAAATATTTAATTTATATTCCATCTTACTTGAACTCACTCGAGAAATTTATTTCAAAAAAAACTTTAGATGATTTTACAACTTACACCCTCTCTATAGAGTGCAGTACTATCCTTCAAAAGAAAAACCCACCAAATATTAAAGATCTAGGAAGTTCTTTCATACCCTACACCTTAGATAAAAAACTATCAATTGAATTATCTTTATGATCTCGAGGCAAGAATCAACCTTCTTTCTTTCTCACTATTTAAATAGTAGGGATTATGATAATTGAAACCCACCATTGTGTTATTACAATGGGTTAACTGATCCATTACACATCTCATAGGAAGAGTTTAATATCTATTAGTTGGAGTTTGTGAGTTATTTTTACCCAATTTGTTCCTCATCTTATATATGGAATGTGACAATGAAGTTCTTATTTTCTTGGGAAATCCCTTCTTAGCTATAGGGGGATATGTTATTTATGTGTCGAATAGTCAATTGATTTTTAATTTTAGAGAAACAAATTTGTAATTAAATGTCTTTAAAAATGATAAATATTTTTTTTCTAGGAAAAATCTCTTCAATAATTGAGTTATTAGAAGCAGGAAATACTTTTATCCATTTTGAGGATTTTGAGAAACAACCTTTAGCTGATGAAATATTTTTGGAAGTTAAAAATTATTGTTATAGTAAGAATAAATTTTCACACAAAATTTAGCTAAATAAACTCAAGTTGATTTTTAAAATAATTTTTCCCAACATTTTGAAAGTGATAAAATTGAAATTCTTCATAATTTTTCAGATATGTACAAAATCTTTATTCCAACTCTATAGAGCTTTCATGAAGATGGATTTTCCATTCTAGAGATTAGTAAATTTCTAGGAGAACTTGAGACCGATTTCCCTTATAAAAACCATATTGAAAATTTTGATAAGGTTAAGGGATAATTTTTAAAAGAAATTAATGATTTTCCATGATAATGTTTTTGAAATATAATCTATAAATTCATGATAGTGGATTCTCCAACATGAAAAAATAGTGAAGAAAAATGTAAATATGGCTCCCAAATTCAAAATATTTCTCATTTTAAAACACAATTTAAGAAACATACTTATGAGCTTGGACATCCTAAGCCCAAGAATCTCACTTATAGTGACGAATAACCCACTTCAGAGCTTAATCCACTTCCTACACACTTGAAATATCCATTCATGGGTGAAGACTCAACACTACCAATCATAAATTCTACTGAATTGAATGAAAGAAAAAGGGAATTTTTTTGGTGTTTCTTAATAAATTCAAAACATCAATAGGTTTTTATATATCTTCCCTTAAAATAATTATCCCTTGATTCAGTAAGTATAATATTCCTATAGAACTTAACCACCAAACAATAATAGAATGTCAAAGGAGGTTGAACCAGAACATGAAATAGGTTGTGAGAGAAGAGGTTATTAAACTATTGGATGCTAGAATTATATACCCCATTTCTGATAGTTCATGGGTATTTCATGTACATTTAGTTCCAATGAAGTTTGGATTAACTATGGTAAAAAATGATAAAAATGAAAAAATATAGGTGATAAAAGAAACCAAATGGACAGTATTTATAAATTATAGGAAGCTCAATTCTTCCACTAGGAATGATCATTTTTCTGTGCCGTTTTTAGGTCAAATGATTGAGTGGAAAGTTGGGAATGAAATTTCTTGTTTCAGGATGGATATTATGGTTACAACTAGATTCTTATAGTCCCATAAGATAAGGATAAGATCCCTTTTATGTTCCCATTTGGAACATTTTCATACTAGATAATTTTCTTTTAGTTTGTGTGGTTCCTCAGATACCTTTTAAAGATACATGATGAAAATAATTTCAGGTATGATTGAGAGAATCATTGAGATTTCTATGGATGATTTATATGTTGTGGTAAATAGAATTGAGAGAAATTTATAGAATCTAGAACTTGTTCTATAAAGGTTATTATATACAAACATCATTCTAAACTGGGATAAATGATAGTTTTTGGTCATATAAGGAATAGTTTTGGGACATAAGTTGTCTAGTATGGGTTTAGAGTATGATAATTCTAATATTTAGAACATTAAAAATTTCCACTCCTTTGAATTTAGAAGGTTTTATAATTTTTCTTGTGAATTAATGGTTTTAATGGGGGTTTATTAAGGACTTCTCTAAAATTAAGAATCACTTTTGTTCAATACGGGAAAAAACCCACCCTTTTTCTTTGAGGAAAAATTTCTTGAATCTTTTAATCTACATAAGGGGAAGATCACTTCTTCACCCATCATCATTACACCTGAATGGAATTTTCCATTTGATATTATTTTTGATGATAATGATGTGGTTTTTTGAGTTTTGTTCGGCCAAAGGAATGATAAGAAACATCATGTGGTGTATTATGCTAATAGATTGGAAGATGATGCTCAAAATAATTATACCACTACTGAAAAGGATATGTTATACGTTGAATTTTCTTTGAGAATGTTTATATGGTACCTAATAGGTTCCAAGATCTTATTTTTTTAAAAATATCCTACCTTAAAATACTTGTTTTCCAAAAAAATCAAAACTCAGCTTAATTTTATGGATATTTTTTTACTATAGTTTGATTCAGAGATCAAAGATAATTAGGGAATGAAAATGTGGTGATCTATAATATGTATAGGTAGTCCAGTAATCAATGTGAAGATCCTAAATAAAGTAATTATACCTTTCAAGATGATATATTACTTAGTAATTTAAGAAACAGTCTTCTTAGTATATATACTTTTCTGATATATAGGAAGCAGGTGTCATCCCTGAAGATTTTTTATATAATAAAAGAAATAAGCTTATCTCTGAACTTAAGTGTTATTTATGGGACTACCATTTTATTTTTAGAAGTTTTTTTGGCATTATTTTGAGGTTTGTACCTAAAGAAGATATGCTTCCCATTCTTGAGAGTTGTCACTCCACACCTTGGCGAGGTCATCATGGAGGTGAATGGACAGCCCAAAAATTCTTCAAGATATATTTTATTATCCTACATTTTTTAAATA
Organism: Viscum album; assembly: GCA_963277665.1. NCBI lineage: Eukaryota > Viridiplantae > Streptophyta > Magnoliopsida > Santalales > Viscaceae > Viscum > Viscum album. The sequence continues at coordinate 71,401,031 of OY728163.1, read as the reverse complement.
TTCTAGGATTTTAGTGGTGGGTTTTGATAGGTTTCAAAGGTTAGGAAATGTTGGAATAAATTTTGAGTTTCCTCATAAATGTATCATAGAGGTTGAGGTTTTTGATGTTTGGGGATTAGACAACATGAGACCATTCCCATATTATCATAGGAATGAGTACATATTAGTAGATATAGAATATGTTTCCAAATGGGTTGAGTTTGTGGAAGTTCTCAAAAATCAAACTAACATTGTGATTAAATTTATTCAAAATAACAACTTTTCAAGGAATTGATGGCCAAATTCAATCATTATAGATTCTAGGAAACGTTTTTAAATTTTTAAATTCAAATCATTGATGGAAAAGTATGGGTGTTCCAATAAAAGATGAACTTCATTCCATCCAAAAATGAGTGGATAAGTATAAATATCAAACATAGAACTAAAAAACATATAGAAATTTTTTTTGTGTTCTAGGAAGGATTGGTGGTTAAAACATGATGAGGCATTATGGGAATACATAACTTCTTTAAAAACACCAATAGGGAGGTAGATATATAAACTTATTTTTGGGAAAATTCATTTTCTTATAGAGATTCAACAAAAGATTGTCTAGGATGTGAAGGCCCTAATATTCAATTTTAATACTTCTAGATAAATAAGTCTTATTGAGTTGACAGAGCTAGATGATATTACGAGAGATTCCTATGAAAATTCTAACATTTATAAAAAGAAGAATAAATATTTTCTGGATTCATTCATTCAAAATAGTTATTTTTAATACTGATTAAAAGGATCTTCTATATGATTCGAGACATTCTATTTTTTGTTAAACTGAAATTTAGAAATTTATGACCTTTCACCAATGTTCTTGTGTGTGTTAATGGATTTCTTGAGTTAGTATGAGAAAAAAATCATCCTTTCATATTGAATGGACAAAGAATCAAAAATTATTTTTAGGTGCATCCAAAGGGCTTAGAAGCCATATCTTTCTTTAAAAATTAATAAATATTTGAGTCGAGCAGTGGACTTTAAACCTAGTGCTGCATAGGAGTAAACCAATGATTCTATTTCTTTTATCTTATTATTTTAAATAAATAATTATAAATCTATTGCCTGTCTCAATAAATTGTTGAAATTTTTACTAGATCCTCTCACTAAACCTTTGTTTCTTTTGTATTAAAGTGTTTGTTTTTCCTGTCCATATACTGAAGATGTTTCATGATGGGTAAAGTGATCATGAAAAGTTGTGCACAATAGGTGTTGTTACCGAGACTGGTGGATGTGAGGCTAGTCATGTGACTTCAAAAAAGGGCATGGTTGGTTGTGAGAACATTTTATTAGTGGTTGAATCTTTTTGAAATGTAATACTAAGAAAGATATTATAATGTAGAACACTAGGTAAACCATCCATATTAGAAAAATATAGTTAATTTGATATTATAAAACTCATTTTGATATATTTTTCTTATAAAATCTCAAACTTTTTACCTAGAATTTTATATCTATTTCCTTCTGGGATGATACACGTTTTGTGAAAAAATGTTCATGAATTCTAAATTTAAAGAGGATTAATTATTTTAATCCCATTGTTTTTTACTTTAGTTAATTTTTCTTTTTAGTTGTTTCTGGTTTGTTTAAATTATTTCCAAGATGAATTTCAAAAATTCTAGCTGGCCATTGCCGAAATTCTGAGCAAAACCTATTCAAAATAATGTTTTCATAGCGTGGTCTATTTTCTACTCTTTTGAAAATCATTCTTGAATTCATCTATGCATGTAAATTTTTGACATTCGTATTCTATAATTTATTGTCTTGAAGTGTCCAGTCAGGATCCCTTTTTCATAATATGTTTTTTAAGTACTATGTGATAGATTGTGTTTTAACTTTGCTATCACCCCTCAAAAAAATCTATTTTTATGATACCTTAATGAATTTTTATGAATCAAAATTGTTTTACTATGTATACCACATTGAGATTCAACAATGGGGATATTTTTTACTTTTATGTGTGTGGGGGGGGGGTTAATCGAGTTAAACTGTGATTCAATGTAATACACATAAAAAACCCATACGTTTTTTAAATTACTCCCTGTAAAACATAAATTTAGTTATATATAAATAAAATATGATTTTTATCTATAAATAAAAATTATTTCTCTATTTTTCCAAAAAAATAAGAACTCAATGTGTCCTCCCTATGAACGATTTAATTCTTATTTTTAGGTTTTTCACTACTTTTTATGTTATTAGAAATGATTTATTATTGATTGATTTCACTCATATATTTTATGGAAATACTATTTGAAAACTAGTTATGAAAATGTGTTAGGTTAGACATTTTGTGGAACTGAAATTATAACATGAGGTAACTTGATATTTGAACATGAACCTGGTAACTTAACCTTGGTAAAAAGGAAGACCTTAGGAATCCAACTTGATCTATAGTAATATAAATCCTTTCAATATAGAGTAAAATGGGAAATTGGCACTCCATAGTGAGTCTCTAACATAAGGGCACCGACTGTGTCACATTTTCAACTTCAATAAGTACTTGCACAGTGCTATGCACCAACATTGATTGGGTAAAATTATTATAAAGGGACATGTCAAAAATGAGTTCATTTAGATGAGGGGAATATTTACCATAAATGAGGAATGGAAAAATTGATTTATAATAAAATATTTTGAGTTGTATCAGTGAGGTGGAAATTGGAACTTTCTTTAAGGAACTTAGGAGAGAGAGAAAACTACTAGTTTCCCTTATTATAGATTTAATTCCACTTAAATCTCACTAAACGTCACCCCTAAAATTAGAATTTGAATTTGTGTTGGAGTAGGGAACTGAGTATTAATCACATAGAAGGCATGAAATTTTCAATAAATTTTGGGATTTATTAGTTTCTTTAATTTGAGCATGTGAAATTGAATTTAGGAAGGATAATAATATTTTTTTAGGAGTATCTATAATTAAATAAAATGTATTTAATTTCCTTGAAGTGAAATTGATTAAGTATGGGGGAATTTTATGTTGATTTTATTTCATTGATATTATTTCACATCATTTTTTGTAATTAATTAAATTTTTTTTATCAAAATAATGTTTATAGTCGAATAATTTACAATTGTTGATAATTTGTCTTTAAATAATTAAGACTCTAAATTCTTTATTAAAATATTTATTTAACTAGGTGATTTATTTTTTAATAATTATTTATTTTACAGGTATCTAAATTATTACAAACATTATTTTAATTCTTTATTAATTTTTTATCAAAATATTAATTTTTATTGCCCAGTAATTATTTCAATGTTTCATTCATCATTTTCAAAATAATAATATTTTTTATTGAATTTCATTATTTAATTTTTTAATCATTTATTAATTTTTATTTCAATGAAAAAAATTAATGTTTTAAATTTAATTTGATTAAAATAGTTATTCATTATTTTTGAAAATAATTATTTTTCCTTTGTTTTAATATTTTTTGTTTGAAATTAAATTTAATTTTTTGGTGATATTAATTTTTTAGGTAAAGTACATGATGTGGTTAGAATTCTGACCATGCGACAATAAGTATATTGACCATGCCAAGTGACCGTGTGAAGGGGGCATTCATTCATTTCACCATATGTTCACCCTACCCTCGTCCTACCGTACAGATAACTCTAAATGAAAGAATATTGATTGTTCCTACCAGATAACTCTGAATGAGAGAATACTGACTATGCCTACTGATTCCTATTGTGAGGTCTCTCACAATAACCAAACATACCATGATCTATTGTAGAATAGTGTTGATCAAATCGAAGCTAAATCCCGCTGAGATTGAGGCCAAACTCAACTGTTGAGGAGTGGAAGTCGATGCAAGCCGATCAAGAACGAATCCCATCCAAGACACTATTGAGATCCTATGAAACCATAACCATGGTTGAGTTCATCTGAATAACACCAATTTTCCTGTGATGAAGAAGACCAAGTCTTCTCCACTTAGAATGATATGTGAAAACACTGCCTTGTCAAAACCCTTCTAACTCTCCACCCTCCACCGAATCATCCCAACCAAATACACCCTTATTCTACTTAATATCATCATGATAGAGATTATTGGAATCTATGGATGCACCATTTTAGGTTGTTAGGGGATGAATGAATTGAGATAAGCCTCCACTGATGAAGAACACCCATAAACTGAACCCCAAGATGAGACCGAATTGAAAAAATAAGGTGATGTTTCTAAATCATTGGTGTTTTATCATCATCGACTATAATTACCGTGTTTTCTAGTGTATGATTTGAGGTGAAGAATCTGTTTTTGGTAGCAAAGTTTTTTTTGGTGGTTTTTCAAACTAGCATCGATGCACCACTGACATAATCTATGATTTTTGATGAAGTTGAATCCAATATGAAATAATTATATATCTTTTTGAGATATGCTGATTCCTATTTAACCAAAGAATATTTGTGGTGATTCTAGTGATGATCAATCCATGTTTCTTTATTGTGCTCGATGGAGGTTCTGTTGGAACTTTTTAGAATCGGTGAATTTTGATTTTTTTGGAAGTTGATAATTCTTTTTTTATCATCAAAGTCACATTCAGTAGTGAAAAATTCAAAGTCATGGACAATTTATACCTTTTACGATGAAGTTTTTGGACCTCGCTACTTATTATCAAAATATAGTTAGAATGTGGTTGATATTTTAAGTTCAAATAATTATTTTTCTAGCTTCCTGTTTCCAGGATCAAATGAAGATGACTGTGTGGCATTGTAATTCCCCATTATTGAAACTTTGGATTCATTTTTTATGTGTACTTGAGAATTTTCATTATATTAGATAGAGTTACCATGTTGAGTAATGGAAAAATACTTTGAATAAGGTAAGATAGTGGCTTAGTTGGGGTATTTTTATATTAGCTATAATCATGATAAATTTGAACATGGAACATGTGTGAACATTGTTAAAATATTTCAAGAACAATCCATTTAATTCAACACTAAACTAGGTCATGGAAAAAATTCATCCCCTGTGTGGGTCACATTATTTTTTAGTTTTAATGTTGTTCCCAAAATTCAAAATGGAAGATGATCTCAAGCATGACTAGAAATTTTGAATGATTCTTAATTTTAATAGTAACTCAATAGAATGTTGCAAGGAAGGTTTTTTAGGTAATTATACTTTTAGGGTAATAAAACCTTGTGTGAGGATCACATTCTGTTGGAGGAGATTTTCTCAAGACACCAATGGAGGAAGATATTTAGTGACGTACATTCCATGTTGAATTCAGAAATACTGTAATGGGTGGTGACCATGAGCACACTTGAGAGAGGAACATGATTGTTTTGTCAAAGGATATGGAATTAGAGATGATTTAGAGGGAGGAGATCATCATAAAATCTCGATCCATTGATTTTTTTTTCATAATTGGAAGACTGAACTAGAAGACATACATAAAATCATTGAAAGAAACTGTAATACAGTGAGTAGCTGGAAATCAAGGGGAGACCCATCTTCTTTTTCTTTCTTAGCTCCCAATCTAAAATTTCTAATTTATGGATTTTAATATGAATTTAACTTAAATCTATTTGAATGGAGAAAATATGTTGGACTAATTTATCATTTTTAATCTTGTTTGTGTAATCATTTTTATTGTCATTGACTTCATATTTCTAGAACATTATGGTGTTATCAAAGTGAAAAACTATATAATCATCTAATTGTTGGTCAATATTATTGACTGAGGTTTTTACTTCAAAATTTTTAATGTTGATTTTATTAAAATACACACAAATAAGAATCATTTTAACCAGAAAATCAAAATTGTTCCCACTCTTTATTCTCATTCATAATCTTCCCAGTTATCATTTCTGATTTTTCTTCTTCTTGTCAGGTCATAATCATCACAGTAATTTATTTTTGTTTTGTTTTTTAAACATTTTTCTTATTCATGCACCCAACTTTCATTTTCCCAGTGGATTCAAAATACTATTCACATCTATCTAGTAGTTTTAGGAAATTAATTTTCATGTTATTCAATGTCTTTCCCACAATGCTTTTTAACTAAAATGTCACATATATATATATAGTTATTCATTATTTAGTCTTACCAAAATAGTGTTATTACTTATATGTATACTATGTATATGTTAATGTACTTGGTTTGTTGGTATTTTCAAAATATAATAGTTATTCCCTACTATAATGAGAAATTTGAGATGCTATAAAAATAATCTTAAATACATATCATATAGTTTAGATACATCATACTGATGAGTCGTTAATGATGTTTGACTATCAGTTATTGGGATCCCATAATCATTGATGCTTATTCTCAATTATTTCATACTTTCGTGTTAATATCATAGAATGAAAAACCAGGATCTTTGTAATGTATGTGTGGATGATATAAATGGAACATAGATTGGATCATTCAAGCTACAAAAATCTATCATTTAGTAGAATATGACTAAAATTCATTAACAAATGAGGAAACGTTTCTTTTTTATCTTTCATACATAATTTGTTTTACACATGATCCATATTTTAAATTAAGTACTGACATACAAAATCAGGTTTCGTATTATAGACGAAATTTATTTTTTTTAAATACATGTTAATCATGCTTCAACTGCGTACCAAGTGTTTTGAGTGGTTTTATTAGACCAAAATATTTTTTGTTCAATGATTAAAACTAAATTTATATATTTTGAAATATACATGTCTGTATTCTTACTATAATAGTGTTGATACTTCTACGTGCGCTCTTTACATGGTAATGTCCTTAGATTATGTGTCATATCAAAAGGATATTTCAATTTTCAACCATAATGATATCCTCAAGATTATATGATATTAATTTTAAATTTATATCTTGTATTCTAGATACATCATACTCATAGGTTATAAATGATGTCAGTATATCAGGTGTTGAGTAAATGAGATCATGAGGACTCAAATTCCAATAGGAATAGTATATGGTTCAGGTGTTATCAGTTGTTTTTATGTAAGAACATGTGTATTTGTTCCATGACTTGGGATCATTATCAATGTCTACCATTTGATCACTTACTTTTATGAAATGAAAAAACCATGAAATTGAATTCATGGAAAGGTATCATGTGTTTGGTGTGTCATCAGTGGTATGACATTGGTTGAATGATCAAGATAAAAGTTTATATTTCGATTTGAGGACGATATATCATGTGGATCTAGGTTAGCTGAGATGGTATTACCTTCATTAAATCCATGGTTATCGTACAAAAGGTAAGTCTATCTGATAAGGTCACAAAATATATAAAGCATCAAGAGGATGATAACATAAGTGTGCATCCTTATTTATAATATATCGTGAGACAAAGAGATTATATTACATCTTCCATGTTTGTAGGAGGTAGTCGTAGTTGTGAAATTCCTTATCTCCTTTGGAGACATTGTAGGTTTCTAGACTCTACTATTAGTCTATGATTTTAAATCACTACTATCAAGATAAGGACCTAGAGGGTCACACACTAAGTGATCCGCAAGTTCAACCTATTCAGAAGAATAAGATTTTAGGATTTAGTAGGGCCCATGTACTAGGAATGGTGAATGCCCGAGTGTGAATGATCACAAGTAAAAATGTCAATTATTTTCTTCTAGTTTATAAAAATTATTATTGAATTTATTTCTCAAGGTATTCACAAGTTGTGTGATCATAAAAGTGATTATGAGAAAATATAATTTTTTGAACGAACATAGTATGTTCAAGGTTGGTTAAATTATTTGGGGACCTTGAAATCTAACTTAATGGTTTTTATTTATCGTATAACATGTTAAAGTGTTAAAAGTGAGTGATAAAATTTTTGCCACATTTATGACAAGTGTAATTAAGTCATAAGTGTGTGCATGAGGTCTAAAATTAAGTTTTTAACTTTACAGAGGCCAAAGTGCAATTTTTGAATGGATAAAAAAAGTATATAGGTAGACTTTAGACTCAATAATAGTGTAATTTATCATTTCCATAAATTTTTAGCTCTTCTATCTTCTCTATGAAGTTATATAGTGAGTATCTATAGAGAGAACAAGGTTTGATCAATCACGTCTTCCCGATCGAATCTTCATTCTTTACATGATCGTAGAGACATCATAAAGCTCTTTGATTTATTATGTTATCACCTGAGAATCATAGATCAGTGATCCAAGATCTGTGGTTCACATGTATATTATCTAGACGATGCTTATCCTAATTTATTTGATCCATGACATGTCGAAGATGATGAATCGAATTAGCAATTTTAAACAAACAAGGTACAATTTTTGGTTTCATTCGATTTTATTTTTCATTTTTAAATTTAATTACACATTATACTTTGATAAATAATGGAAACCTTTTTTTAGATTCATTTTCTTTAAGATGAATATAAATCCAAAATTTTGAAATGTGTATTTTTCACTATTCTTCTCTACCCCGGGTTCATTCAATTTGTATAAGTGGAAATGTAGAATTATTTAAGTCAAAAAATTCGAATTTAGATTGAATTTTCTATGATTTGTAAATATGGGTTTCATAAGGTCCCAACACAACTGATGTTTTATATATCCATGTTAATATCTCAAACATATGACAGATCAAAGATCTATGGGTTTTAACCTAAGATTGTGAAGATATTATATATATATATATATATGAGTTTATATATGTATATATATATTATGAGTGATTACTTTTGATGGGGTGCATAAAGTGGAATTTTTAGGGTCTCTTTCTTATATCTTTACAATATAAGATACAAACACACAATAAAAAAACAAGAGTTTATCCGCATCCAATTCCAAAGGTAGTGGACAATCTAATGCCCCCCATCAGAGAAGGGAATTTTCATAAATGGCCACCACATTAAATTGGTCTGGAGCCACTATATATATATATATATATAATATTATATATATATGTATATGTATATTATTTGTGTGAATTTATATATGTGGTGCTCCAAATTGTGACGCACATCCTCGCTCTATCTTGAGCCAGGACATATCGCTCTAGATTCGTCCTACTTGACCTTTTTAGGCCATCCCAAGCCCTAAATTTATATTTGAGTATCTTCTTTAGGTCCAATTGGACCCAAAAAATGATTTTTTTAAATTAAATGTAATTATCTATAATTTAAAAAAATTATTTTTCATGTCGTTGGATGTATCAATAATTAATAAAAATTATTTTAATTCAAGTTAAAAAATTAAAAATAGCCTCAATTTTAATTTTATAAAATTAAATATTTCTCATACAATATAATTTCATGTTGACTTATTATAGTCTGAGAACGACCCATTCATGTTTGGTTCATTATTTATTTAATTGTTTAGTTCCTTAGACCAGATGAACCACAGAGAGGGGGAGGGTGAATCAATGGATTATATTTATGAATTCTCTTTCTTTCAAATTAAACCTCTTGAACTTGTTAAGGTTCTCAATCCACTAATTTTTATCTCCCAATATCACCTTCTGTTTCATTGAAATAATAGAGAGAGAATCACACCATAATTTACAAGGTTTGGCATAAAATCCTACTATTTGATGTGTTGGTTAGACACCCCAATACAAATTATTCACTATCAAACAAGTGATTAAATCCACCGACAATCCCAATATGATCAACAAAGAGTCCCATTGTGTTTCTCCACTTCCATAACTAACTAAAATAATTATTCACTTCTTTAAGATTGATTCACAACTATAAATATCATCAACCTTATAGATGATATTATTCTTTCACGATCCAATAAGATTAGGTTTTCTCATATAAAATTCTTCATGGTATTCAACATCTACATGAAGCAGACCTATTGGATTTAAAACTCTTCTCATGTCTTGAATAATCTGATTGTATCGATCTTTTAATACTTTGGTGTATCATCTTTAGGAACTCCTAGATTCACCTCTTGTTTTCTTATTGATAAAATGGTGTATCAAAATATCTCATGAGCCTTTTTTTCTAAACTTTTATTCATCACCTCTTGGAAAATATTTATTCATAAAGAAAAAAACAATATTTTTCTTTTGATATATCATTTATTCAATAATTTAAATGTGTTATAAATAAAACATGTATCTTTATAAATATAAATAATCATAAAGGATTGGGTTTTTTTATTTCTTCTTAAACTAATTTAAATTTAACATTTTAATATACCCATAAACCTCGGGTAAACCTCATTTATTAAACCTAATAGCACACAAACATACATTTTAAAATACCCCAACTCATGTAAATATTTATTTTTCTCATAGTAGAATCATTTTAAATATATGAAAGAAATATGAATTTTTTGATAGTGTAATACTCATGGGTCACCTACGAATGCATCACTTTAATATTCCCACACTTCTCGGGCCTTATCGCATCTTTTTTGTGATATTTAAATATTCATGATCAGTACAATCCCTTAAATATCACTACTTTCAAAAGCATCCTAGATTTCGATTTATTCATGGAATTTTCTATGTGGTCACAATCAGATACGTAGCAATCAGCTATGTAATTATAAATTGGTTGTATAGAAATCATTCACATAAATAATGAACTTTACATAGTAAAACACCCTATTATTTTACAAAACCAAATAGATCAAACTTATTCATTCATTTAAATCTTACATACTATATAATGTCCCCATTATACCTCAAATTCCTTAACTCTATTGAATTTGAACCTTCCATGACATAAGGAATAGCTGCAACATGTGAATGTTGATTTCCATGGGAAATCTATGGTGATGTTATCAATCACGTTGTATTGATAGTGTTGAGTTAAAAACCCTCGAGGATTTCCCTTATACGGCTTATCCTTAATCATTATAGGCAAACTCCTAGTTACCCTTATGTGAGAGGAATCTACCCTTACTCAAATGGATACACTTATATAGAATCATGTCTACCTTTATGCAAGTCACCCATATACCTTTACGAAAGGGAAAGAATCTCACATATACTCTTACGTGGGTGGTGGTCTCTCTTACATGAGTAGTTATGTACCCTTACTCAAGTTTCCTATACCTATATGTAGTTGTAAAAATACCCTTACATGATATTATTGTACATATACTAGGTTATCATTTTATAAAAAATTACATACCTTTATACAGCCTGTAGAAATGCAGTCTTACCTTTACGCAACTACCCATTTTATTTAAAATTTCACTTAGGCCTTTCATAATCAATTTTAATGACTTCCATGTTATTTAAAAAAAATTAGACAATGTATTTACATCCACCAACACTTCTCTTAATTTTCATTTAATATCAACACATTAATCATAACATTTAGAAAGATAATTTATAAAGCATAAAATATAATTCCATTAAATGAATTCATAATAATTCTTCAAGAGTCACCACTTAATATTCACTTACCAACACATATTTACTCATTGAAAAAAATACAAAACATAGGATCAAAAATATACACCTTTTTATTTTTTTTAATATCTCTTCACATTTTTAATGTCAATGTGTGATCAAAGTTTCTCTCCCTAATTAAAAATCAAATTCAAGCTATAAGTGGGGGGGGTCTTCACATGTCATCAACTTTCCCAAACTATGTTCTTCTCCCTTATATTATTATTTCATGAATGATTCCTAGAGATGGATGATACCACATGGTTGTAATAGAAATGAGCCTTTAGTAAATAAACTCTATGTATACATAGTCTATCCCATTTTAGAAAAAAAAGGTGATATAACCAAGGTTGTTTGGGTTGCCCATAAACTACCATGCATGTGAAATCATTCTCATAATTTACTATTTATCAAATAAGGGATGCATAAGACATATTCTTTTAATAGGAACATATACCTTGAAAAGTTCTCAACAAACTATAAAAATGGTTCACGTAAAAGTCATGAAACTCCCCCTTTTTCTCAAGTTTTGATAACCAATACCCCATAAATAAGTGAATTTAATACAATCATAACAAGGGTTTGTAAGTGTTATTATCATATCTTAACCATCAAGTTTTAAATCTATCTAGAATTTTAAGATTTAGTAGAATTTTTTATAATGACATATTCTACTTCAGAGTTTCTCCCTCTTAAGGGATGACCTTCTCTTCTTATATTTCATAGAAGTGAGTAGACACCATGGAAGAAAATCTCTTTGTACTATATATCATGGACAGACTCAAACTTCTCCTTTAATTCCCTACATTTTTACAAAACAAATATTGAATAAGGAGGTATTACTTAGTTTCTCAAAAATAACATTTAGAGTGAGATATTCCTATCAATATGTGTTATTATTTTCTTCCAATATCAGTATGGGAAGATTTATTTGGACTATTCTTTTTTGTTTTGTGACATATTTATTTTATTATCTTATTTATTCCCTTAAACTCATTCTTTGTGTAGAATAACGTTTTCCACCTAAATCCTATGGATTTTAAATATTCTAGTTATGAATAACTTTTCAACAACTTTCCACTCACTTTATAAAGTCACTATATTTCCTTTATCCTTGGCATCTTATTTAGACTCTACTAATTGTTTATCCAATTTCAATTTTTGGACAAATAACTAGGAACTCTTTCTTGACATTATAAGTCTTCTTAGAGTCCTCATATGAAAATACACTAGTTCTATTTTTAAATATATTACCTTTAAAAACATATAAAGAATCTACTTCCATCCTTATCATGCAGACTTCATCCTTTTGACCTTCCAAACTGCATATACCAAAAAGTTTATATAGAACATGAAATTTGTTTTGTGCATATATTTGTTATGCAAATTTAGTCATAAGTGGTTTTCCCTAATATTTTTTCTTCAAATTCTCATTGAAAATCCCCTAGCTTCTTTCCTCTTCACTAGTAAATACATTAAACCAAAAATAATAGGCTTTGTTTCCATGATTACCGCAACACCATAAAAAATATTGAAACTTTATTCTTTTATATTTCATCCATAAAAATACATATTTATGTTGTTTTTGTCCTATAGAAAACTAATCCTCTCTTTTCTTGGGGGTTGTATCCTCCATAAATTATTCCTCCATTCCTTTGATATATATTATTTCACCATAGTTTTATTAGTCCAACCTTATATAGGTTTGTGCTTGTGACTTACATTGTTAGTTATAAGAGAAATATATTAAAAATTAAAAGTACCTTATTTTACCAAATTTTTAGAACCCCTAATCTCAATATATTGAGAATATTTTCCATTAAATTCCTTTGATTTATGGATTTTTTTCTCATGATTTATTTAACAGTTGTTGAATTGTGATACATTTGGACTATGTTTCAAACAACTCCTCTTCTTTTTTAGTCATATTATTTTCAAGATCACTTACCATATTTTTAAATTCATTAGATTTTAATTTATTCTTTTTGATCTCATCAACATAGGATACTTCCTTCACATTTAGCTCTTCATTCTCATCAACCAACATTTTATTTTATTTCTCAGTTTTCTTCTTTTCTTTCTTGAGGTATCATATCTATCCCAATAAATATTATTGTAAGGACCCACCCTTCAAAATTACATAATCTTGAGTTAAGTCAATAATTCTACATTGAGGATCTTTTCAAGTATGTAGTTTTAGAGAATTAGGGCATAACTATTACATTACATATTAAAAATTACAAAGTAGACACTTCTTATCTATCCAATATTTTTTGAAAAAAAATAAAATTCCTTAAAATAAAACAAGAATTATTTTCTTGATATAAATCTTCTTGATTTATTCCTTTCTCTTACCCTTTTTTATACCCTGTGAAAAAACATTTCAAAAACTTGGGATTAACAAAGAAGTTCAGTAAGGGATATAAAATAAGGAAAGAAAACATTAGTCCATAAATACATACAAATCAATGAAACCATAATTTTAAATCATAAAACATAATCTCTTTAACATAACTTATTAAATAATAATATTTATGAATAAAAAACAAAAATCATAAAGTTAACTTGTGGCATCCATAACATACATACATTGTAGCTTTCACAGATACATAGGGTGTTACGTTTGGAATACCCATCATAGTATATTCCCTAAATCTATTAGGAGAAACATCAGCGTTTACCTCCTTCATTTTACCCAATTCATTAGAGATAAATCTCGGTCTCACCCACCCTTGGTTTACCACAGAACCACCCATATATGTAAACAATGCACAATAACCATAACATAATCATAACACATAAAACAAGCATAAATGAAAGATAGCATATCCACATTAAAATCACAATGTAACATTTCAAGATATCGACATAATCGATACTTTATCAATAACCATTTTAAACTCCAAAATATATGAAAATTGTATTTGGTATTTTTTTTATTTTTTTTAACATTACGGTTTGGTAAGGAAGTCAGATATCAAGTAATGCTCGCAGTGGTGGAAAGGTCGTTGTCATCGTTTATGTTAAAAAGAAGAATTTCTTTTTTATTTAGTAAAATAATTTGTAGAAAAATGTTCCCATTGAATGAAATTAAAATTAAAAGGGTTTTATACACATTATAAAAGAAAGTTTTGTATAAATCAAAATATTCCTCAATGTAAGGAGATTTAGACGAAGTCCCTTACCTTGAATCTAACTCGTCACGTATGTTACTTATTATTCCGGAATAATAAAATTAATTTAATTTATACATACTTCAAAACCTTTTTCAAGTTTATTATTCCTTTTATATCACTTATTATCACGTTATAAATATTACATAATTATTTATGTTAATATCGGTCATTTTTTTGATATTTGGTACTTGAGTCAAAAGTGAACCTGTTATAATTACAAATTGTCCATGTGGTAAAAATTACATTATCTCTAGAATGGTATTCATGATTTAAATATCATATATATCAAATATATATTTGTATTTAAAATAGTACACAATATTTGGAGATAAGAAATGAAATGCACCATTCATGGAGACAGTAAGCCGTGCGTATGCATGAATGATACTTTCATTTATTTTTAATATTTAAAGGAATGAAATATAAATGATACATTGATATATTATAATTATAATAAAATATTATATTTTATATATGTTACATAATTTTATTAACTCCATCCTTTATGCATTCCATGTATGGCATGAACATGTCATAACACTTTGAGGAGGCAGTAGACCACACGTCCTCAAATGAAATTATCATATTTACCCATTATGGAAAGTATAATGGTATGATTTAAATAAAAAACAAAATAATAGAGATAATATAAATATAATATATATATATAATACATAAATATAGTTCCATAATAATGGCCATCAAGAGAGGTGGTAGGGGAAAATTGAACAATCGTTATTTTGTGAGGTAGTAGTTCACCGTACACATAAACAGTAAGTTCGTTTACATTAGATGGAGGTGTATATAAGTGTAGTTATAAAACTTATCATAAAAACAACAAAGTTTATTGGGGATACTAGTGTTGTTATATAATAAAAGAATAAGAATACAATAGGTAATGGAGAATTAAAATAATGGAAGGGAACTTTAGAGAAGATGCTATATCTTAAAACATGTAACTCCCTTTGATTTGATCCAAAAGGCTTTCTTGAATTACCTTCTGCCTAAAGAAATGATTCTATGAGGAATAGAGAGATATTGGGAGATTTTTTGGGCATAGTTTAGATGAGCCAATGGACTTGAAGGGTCTGATGAAATGGGTAGAGGAGATTCCCTTTTATAAAAGGGAGGATGGGGACTTTAGGAAATTTTGAAAGTATTATTTTTTTATAAAATGATTTTCATTTTAAAAAATTTCAAAATTAATTTATTTAAAATATAATATGTTTTTGCGTGTAAAAATATCAATAGGTTTTAGATAAGTCTAGGTCACAAACATTGCCTTATCTTTTTTCATTAACCCTTAGTTAACTAAGTTAACTCTAACTGTGTCTTCTTGTATATTCATACTATGTGATTAATATAATTACTATAAAATGATAAAAGAACCTCAAGTGGTTCATTAATGTCATTTCCAATATTATATAATTAATTTTCCTGAATGTTATATTTTTAGGATTGTTATATCATTTAATAAAATAGTACTTTTATCGAAAACTCATTTATGTCAATTGTTATACTATTCATATTGTTACTTTTTAAAAATACATAACAACTTTATTATTTCAAAAAACGTTATTAAAAAAATTATAGAAACTCATAATAATCCATAAAATTCTTGGATGGAATAAAAAGTTTGACAATAAATAAATTTTAATATTTATAATCTCATTTATTTAAATCATTCATTAATAAGGTAATCACTATATCATCATTGTGTCATAAATATATTTATTTCTTTGATGTGTAAAAATTATAAATAAAATACCATGATGTAGAAAATATATTTTTATTCCTAATTAATATTTACAGTCAAAGATATCACTTATATAACCCTATATAAAAATTGATTTACTAAAAGATATGTGTTTATGTTACATTTTACCTTTAAATTAATTCTTATAAAATGTCATTTTCAAATCAAAGTGGCTCCATGTGGTCCCAAAATGGAACCAAGGATTCCCATTGTAAGAAATATCTCATAAAATAATATCAGTACACATGTTATAAAAAATTAATATTATTATAATATTATTGTTTTACCCTTATTTACTAGATTTACCCTTTAACCATGGTAAATAAAATTTTTAATGAAGTTTGTATTCAAAATGTCTCAAACTAAAATGTACCTATTTACACAATTTGGAACTCATGATTCCAAATATGGAATCCATTTTTCCAAATTCAAAACACATAATTTTCATTAATTAATTTAAAATTAATTCACATTGTCAAAACCAAAAAGCGGGTTTTTAGAAAGTAATAACTATCAAAAGATTGACATACGGTTATGTCCAATTTCAAAATGAAATTACTTAAAATGACCAAAATTGAATTAAATGATAAAAACATAATCCAATTACACTTTAAAATCAATTAAATGGACAATATAACTATATAAATAAATTAGATGAAAAGACAGTTTTGAATTAAAATGCAGTGTTTTTCAATATTCAATAAAAAATGAATTTTATCAGAAAATACCAAAATTTCATCCAAAATAAATTTTGATATCCTGATTCTATAAAATAAGATTATTTTTTTAAATAGAAAATATAAAAGTGACAAAAATTATATTTAAAATGGGTTCACCATCAAAAGGCGTAAAACTGCATTTTTAGAAAAATACTTCTTTTATCTAAAAAATTTAATGTGTTCTTATATCATATCTAGAAAACTTATAAGATGAATTTTAAACATTACATTGAATATATATAATATATTTTCCATTAAATAAAAATCCATAAAGAGTGATATGAAACATAATTATTCTCTTTTAAATAGGTTTTCATAAAAGCACATCCTTTATATTCAATTGGGTTTCATTTCCATTTCTAATAAATTTGGTAACCAATGAATCATTAGTTAAACATGTGTAAAAAATATTTCAAAATTCAATTGATACTATTAATTCCCTCCATTATAACATCTAAGTGTTAACTAATATTTAAAATAATAATATTATTATTGTATTATATTTCGGTATAAATCAAAGTTGTGTGCAACGTAGTATTTCAAAGAAACCTGTTGTTGCATGTTGCGTATGCTATCAAATAAAGCATCCCATTTAATTTAAAAATAATAACTTATTTGTAATTATTAATATAAATCAAAAATTATTCTTTTATAAATACTTGTGATGTGACATCCTTCCCCCCTTTTGGAAATTACGTCCTTCCAATTTTAAAATTGGGCTTGGAAACATCACTGAAAGTCACACATAAAAAGAGTCAATAAAACTATCACATTAAAAGAATGAAGGATTAGTAAAAATGTTACCCGAAATAATATGTACTAGGATCCCATGAAAACATGGATATGGTAGAGAAAACTAACCATCATGTTCTGATGGAGAGTGATAGAAAACATGATTAGGAGGAAGTGAACTATAAGAAAACCATAAACTTGTGATGGTTTAAACGGGTTTTGATTCCCCAGTAGAAAAATTGAATGGAACATATTTTTGTTTTAAGTTCCTTTTCATAATTTTGAAAAAATTATTTATGATATTGACTAAAAACATAAGTATATATACTTAATTTTCTATTAGATTTTAATCTTTTAATAAAAAACTAATGCATACTCATCTTTTCTCCAAGTAATGAGTAATCAAGTTAACTTGGTCACACATGAAGTTCTAGAATCAACTTATATAGAATCACATAATCCAAAAAATATAAACTATATATTTCCCCTATCATTATACATTAAACAAAACCAAATTTGTTAGTATATGGTCAGATAATCCCCTACAAAGAATAATCCTTTAATCTCCAAAATTCAACCAACAGTACCCAAAAATCAACAATGACCATTCAATAAACAATTTCCCTTATAATTATTTAAAATAATTAAAAATAATCAGAAAACCCAAAATTCCAAATGATTTGATCACATATCCTTCCGTGATAAATGTTAACATTTATATCCAAATAACATCGACTACTCTTAAAGTCTCATACTGAAAAATAATTAACCTAATCACATATTCTCTATTATAAGATAATAATTTCAATAAATAATAAAAATCTATATATGTCCACAATAAAAACATATATTTGTCCAAAATAAAATTCAACCTTTACTCCTCAAATGAAATCCCATCGTATTCTATTTTCCTTAGGCATATAGTGCTCCCAAAAGAGAAAATGTCTTCCAAAAAACCTTTTTTACTTAATAACCAAATAATTTTTCTATACTAAGGATATCCATTTGATAAATCATAAGTTCCAAAAATCAACTTATTCTTGGTCCATAAAATCGAAAAACTAAAATGAATAAGTCATGTTAACTAGGGACTTCATGTAAGCTGGTGGTAGGTGATGCACCCTGGTCTCCCTTTGTTTGTGGGTTTGATTCCCGTGACCTTGTCGGACATGATGGGTTGTCACCCTTCATATGGGGTTTCCTTTTCTAAAAACTATATAATTTTATAATATTCCAAAAAAATGAGATAAATTCTGCACAAATTACCATAACATATTTTAACCTCAAATTTTTTCTCATACCTCGCATTTTCATCCCAAAAAGTAATAACCTGTAATTGCCTCAAATTCAAGGATTATATAAACCCAAATGGTTATTTATCAAAACAGACAAAAAATAAAATACAATTCATCCTCAAATAGAATTTTCACATAACAAACTTCAGGGTTACACATACAAGGGAAAAGTATTGCAGAGTAATCCCATCAACAAAAGAGCATTAATACTTTTAAATATTTCCTCACTCAGATATATAAAATAACTCTCGAATTTATAAAATGTAGAAGCCTCAATAATCCATAATTTTTCAGGATACCTTTACAATTTTTTCTAACTTTTTTCATAATACTTCTTTCTTATAAATAAAATCTTGAATCATATCCTAATATTCAATAATGTTAAAACATAAACTAAGAAATAGTCCATACCTTTCATAGGTCATTATTAGTTTCCCCATCCTCAATTTTAATGGAATTAGGTATTGGTAAAAATATGTTATTATGGTCCTAATAATCCCATTCCTAAACCTTCTACGTAGGAAAGCTATTTTCAAAATGGCTATACACACCGCATTTAAAACATTCAGTTGATCCCTCAGAAATAACTTCTTACCCTTTCCAGGAGTAAACTGAACACTTCCTTTTTCGATGATATTTTATTGCTATATGACCTTCATTACCACATGTATAACATCTTCATGTCCCATTGAAACATTTTCCTAGGTGTTTATTTCCACATCCTTGACACATATGTTTTTTAATATACATACCTTTAGGATTATTACTTAAACTTTTATAGGGATTCGTTACTCACATATATGATGCCTTATAAAAAACCATATGGTTAAAGTGTTCTATCCTAAATATAAAAAATTGGTTAAGAATAACCATAAGAGTTATCATTGCATCTCCCATTTCTTTCGGTTTCTCATTCAGAAAATCATCACAGTTTCCTTCACATTCATCGTTACATTGGTTCCTGCTAAATCCTGCCATTTACAAAAAAACAAAAAGGTCAGTGTGAGTATGTAACATCCAAGTAAGTAATGAATAATAGATATTTCTATCTATGTCTATTAATGAATTATATAGTGTTTTAGAGGCTTAAAATGAAAATAAATCCAATCTTAAGCATGGAATACACTAATATTTTTAAAAGATTGGTTTACTGCCTTTTAATGAAAAACCATTTTTAAATATACCTTTTGACAATTTTATAATCTATTTTGGTCAAAATAAACTTATTCTTTATGATTGGGACATAAAAATTTACTTTGTGTGAATTTTTGGTATTTTTCCGATAAAATGTTCATTTTTTAATGAATAGTGAAAAATGTTGTATTTTAATTCAAAACCACTTTTTAATCTAATTTATTTATATGATTAGATTATCTTTTGAATAGGTTTTAAAGTAAAATTAGAATATATTTTTACCATTTAATCCAATGGTGGTCATTGGAATCAATTTCACTTTGAAATTGGACTTAAACTAGTCTCAATCTTTTGATACTTATTGTTTCATAAAAACACGCTATTTGCTCTGACAACGGAAATTAATTATTAAATTAATTAATGCAACTTATATGTTTTGAATTTTTTAAAATACGCATCATTTTTGAATTCAGAATATCAAATATAGCTTAGGGTGAAGTTTTGGTATTTTTATGAAAAACTTCAATTTTTGATGAATAGTGAAACCACTAAGTGGTACTTATAAAAACTGATTTTCCGTTTAAATGAAATTTTACCACCTCTGTGTTTTGAATTTTAAAAATCCTACATACATGGTTGTCATTAAGAAGTAATATGTGGCTCAATGGGATTAAAATAATTTTTTTGTGAAAAGTAACTTTTAAGTTTATTAATCACGATTGGAGGTAATTAGTGTAATTTAAGGTAAGAATAATGTTTTCATAATATAAAATGACCTAGAAACATGTCGTACCCTTATTGTATGTGTCATGACCAACCAATAAAATCCATGGGTCAACTTGGGGACCCCATGGAGCCACTTTGGAAGGAAAATGACATTAATATCTTTTAATTTAATGTTAAAGTAAAAATGTCACAAACATGAGTTATTTTACTAAAACAATTTTTACATGGGATTATACAAGTCAGATTTTTTACTATAAATAGTCACTATAAATTTAAAAAGATTTCCTACATCATAGTATTTTTTTATAATTTTTAGACATTAAATATATTAAATTATTTATGACATCATGATGATGCATCGATTACCTCATTAATAAAGGATTTAAATAAAATGAAAATATAATGTAAAATCTAAGACCTACACATGTCAAAAACCTATTGGATGGGTATATTTCGAACCCTTATCACCTTATCCTCGAATTATATCAATGTGGGACCTTTTAAATCTGAAACTCATTTTAAAATAAAGTAACCTTTTATACCTTTCCAATAGTGCCCCTCCTCTCCTCTTATAAAAGGCCCCCACCTCTACCTCCTTACCCACACTTCCAAAGCCTTTGGCTCAGCCAAAACCTGCCTATTTTTTCTCTCCACATCCCTATATAACTCTTAGAAACCTCAATGTGGGAAGAAGTCTTCCCAAGGAAGCCTTTGACCTCAAACCAAAGGGAGTTACCCAATTGTTAGGTAATGTCTTCTCTTGAGTCCTTTTGTTTTATTTTGCTTCTCCATCACCATAAACTCTTTTTATTAATTTATTTTGTAACAACTCCAGTATCTTAAATATACTAGGATGTTGTTATAATAAGGATTCGAGCTACAATTACACACACCTACATCTAATGGTTAAAGAACATACTGTTTCTGTGGATGGAGAATTTATGCCTCACGAAACGATGATTGTTCAATATTCTTCTAACACCATAAAAGGTGTCCATTAAGATTTAACTATATTTATATATGATATATAATATTTTTATGTTTACCTTAAGCTTATGTATTTTTCATTTATGGCATACCTTTATGGCTTCCATTATGGGTATACGCGATATCTTCATTTTAGGAAGTGCGGACTGCCGCCCCCTCAAAGTGATTTGATTCGTTAATACCATATGTGGTACGTATAATGGATATATTTAATGATATTATATGTGATACCATACTGTAATTAAAATACTATTATGTATCATTATGTTTTAATTCCATTAAATATGAAATAGATATGGAAGTAGCGTGCATGCGTACGTACGACTTACCGTCTCCATTAACGGTGCATTTCATTTCTTACCTCTAAATGTTATGTAATATTATAAATGAATGAATGTATTGGATATATATGATATATTTGATATCTATATCATGAATACAATTCTGGATATAATGGATATTTTACCACATAGACAACTTGTAATTATAAAGATTTTATTTTGGACTCAAGTACCAATCATCATTAAAATGGTTGTTATTAACTTAAATAATAACATAGTGTTCATGACATGGTAATAAGTGATATAAAAGGAAAAATTAACTTGAAAAATGTTCTTAATCAAGTAGAAATTAACTCAAGTTTATTATTCAGGAGATTAAAGAATGATCGAATCAAGTCGGACCTGAGGTAAGGGACTTCGTCTCAATATCCATTCATTGAGGCATATTTTGTTTTATACAAAACCTTCTTTTATACGGTGTATAAACCCTTTGACTTTTATGTTTATCCAAAAGGAATCTTTTTTATATGAAGCATTTTACTAAATGACAAAAGGTAATGTTTTTGTCGTATGTATGCGGCAACAACGACTTCTCTGCCGCCGTGACCATTATTTGAGTTTCAACTTCCTCTACAAGTCATACCTTCTTTTTAAAGGAAAAATAATTACCATGTTTTACTTTTCTTTTATTTTGGTATTGAAAATGGTTTTCATAATGTTTTTATATCAATGTTTTGTATTGATATCTTGTGATTGAAAGTTGGAAATGTTATGTTTCCTTTAGGCATGTTTTATGTGATACGATTATGTTGTGGTTGTTGGGCATATTATGAAGACGGGTGGTTCCATGATAAACTAAGGGCGGGTGAGCCCGATATAGCTCTCCAATGCACTGGGTAACGCGAAGGAGTTAAACGTTAAGGTTTCTCTGAAGATATTTAGGGAATATACTGTGATGGGTATTCCAAACGTAACCAAGAGGGTTACTCCCTATGTAAGAATGTTATGAATGCCTCAAGTTACCTTTATGTCTTATGATTTCTATGATTTATTCATGATTTTATGAGTTATGTTAAAGTTATTATGTTTTATGGGTAATGAATGATTTCATTCTTATGTATATATGTACTCATGTTTCCTTTCCATAATTTTTATGACCCTTACTGAGCTTTTTATGCTCATCCCAAGTTTTTGAAATGTTTTTCACATGTCAAGGGAATGGTACATGATATGATGATAGTGTCAAGGAAGTGTCAAGAAAGAATCCATGTTTTATTTTAAATATGTTTCCGTAGATGGGAAAAAAGAATACTATCTTTTATGTAACCACTTTGTTTAAATGTGGAATGTAATGCTTGTTTTATGATCTAATTCTCTAAAACTCTAAACCTGAAAAGATCCTCAATGTATAATCTTGTAATAACTCAATATTAAGTAAGGATTAAGGCTGGGGCCTTATATTTGGTATCAAAGGTCGGTTTAGATAACTATAGGAGTTAGAATTTTATTAAATGTTTATCCAAAAATATTTTTTTTAT
Organism: Viscum album; assembly: GCA_963277665.1. Taxonomy (NCBI): domain Eukaryota; kingdom Viridiplantae; phylum Streptophyta; class Magnoliopsida; order Santalales; family Viscaceae; genus Viscum; species Viscum album. Next base: position 71,377,329 of record OY728163.1, on the reverse strand, counting down.
GGTCAAATTGAAATGATATAGCATTTGAAGATTACCATGTTGCTTCATCTAAGACATATTTGTTCAGAATGGTTTTTTGTAGAGCAAACAGGGATGCAGTGCTAGGAAGGCATACATAATGAAATAACCTTCTGAATCAGCATCCTGAGATGGTCGGAATTGGAACTAAATAATTTTTTGCAGTAATGGCATAGTTGAATCAAGCGATAAATGGTGGTGGTATCCATGCATGAGATCAGCCAGATTAACTGCATAGGAACATGATAGTGGTGGAACATTTCATTAGGAAACATCCCCCATCATTCAGAGGATCATCTGACCCTGTGCCAGCTGAAGGGTGGATTAAAGCACTGGAGAATATTTTCGATGTCATGGGGTGTTTAGACAATCAAAAGGTTAGTCTTGCTATTTACCGTTTGGAGGGTGAGGCAGATCAGTGGTGGTCGTTGGTTAAAAATATCAGGGACGCTGATGAGATCGATGCTCTTGATTGGGATGAATTCAAAGGTATGTTTCTAGAGAAGTATTTTCCTAAGGATGGTCGACTTAGTATGGAAGAACAAATCTTGGAATTGATGCAAGAGGAAGACTCAGTGGCTGTCTATGAAGAAAGGTTTACTCGATTGGAAAGGTATGCTCCAAATTTTATCTGAGTCCTTGATAGTAAAATTAATTGTTTTTACTCAGGATTAAAGACAAAATATTGAAGGGCTTTAGCTTCTCGTGAGTTCAAAAGTTATGAAAATCTTGTTCGATGTGCTGAGAAGGTGGAAATAGAGTTTTCTGATGATCAAGTGTTCTATAGAAACTAACAGAAGAAGAGACCGAGGTGGCAGGAGAAAAGAAAAAATTCTTCAAAAAAGTCTAATGGTAAGAAAACTAAGTTTCCAGTTTGTGATAAATGTGGTAAAAGGCATGCTGGGGAATGTCTTCTGAATTCTGGAAAGTGCTACTGATGTGGTAAGATGGGACATAAGGCTCGTGATTGCACTTAAAATGATCAAGGTGATGGTAAGTCCAAATTCGATCTACAGTTAGTGAAATGTTTTAAGTGCAATGAGATGGGTCACTATGAAAACAAGTGTCCGACAAAGAGCTTGAGTGATGGGAATCAGTTAGAATACAAGCAGAAAGGGGTGGTGAAATCCTTTGCAACTACTTCCGCAGATGTTGGGCCATCAAATGAAGTTGTATCAGGTACAATGTTTGTTTTTTTAGATTATGCCAGTGTGTTCTTTGATTCGGGGTCTACACATTCTTTCATCTCTGAAACCTTTTCTAGTAAAATGGGAATAACATCTCAAGAAATGACTCTTGAACTTGTGGTAAAAACACCTGGGGGAAATGTTGCGGCACAAAGAATTTATAAGAATCTTATTATCCTTATACGTGGAAAGAACCTACTTTTAAAGCTAATTGTTCTACCTCTAGTAGAGATTGATGTTATCCTGGGTATGGATTGGCTCTCTATTTACCATGCTAAGATTGACTGTAGAGCTAAAGATGTTTCTTTTCGGAAAGAATTTTAGTTTCTGTATAAGAATGAACCCTTAATGTTGATAACATATCAAGAGGCTGAGAAACTTGTAAAAGATGGAAATTAATGTTACCTTGCACATATTGTTGAAAACAAAGGAACTATTCAGATTAATGATGTACCAGTGGTAAATGAGTATCCTGATGTTTTTCCTGATGAGTTGCCTGGAATAATACCAGATCGGGAAGTTGAATATACTGTGGACTTAGTTCCTGATGCTAAGCCAATTTCAAAACCCCCTTATCGAATGACTCAAATTGAACTTTTAGAGTTGAAGGAGCAATTGAAAGATTTATTAGATAAATGTTTCATTCGACCTAGCACATCACCATGGGGTGCTCCTATTTTATTTGTTAAAAAGAAATATGGTTCAATGAGACTTTTCATTGATTATAGAGCCTTGAATAACATCACTGTTAAGAACAAATATCATTTTCCTCATATCGATGATTTGTTTGATCAGCTCCAGGGAGCTCAGTATTTTTCGAAGATTGACCTAAGATCAGGGTACCATCAGCTGAAGGTAAAGGAAGTAGATGTTCCGAAGCCTGCGTTTCATACAAGATATGGCCATTATGAATTTGTAGTAATGCCTTTTGGGCTAACCAATGCACCTGCTGTATTCATGGACTTAATGAATAGAATTTTCCATGAGTTATTGGATAAGTTTGTGGTGGTTTTCATTGATGATATTTTGGTGTTTTCTAAAAGTAAAGAGGATCATTAAAGGCATTTAAGGGTTATTTTGAAAACCTTAAAATAATATAAATTGTATGGGAAATTCAGAAAGTGTGAGTTTTGGTTGCAACAAATTTCATTCCTTGGTCACATTGTTTCTAAAGATGGGATAACTGTTGATCCGGCAAAAACAAATGTTGTTGAAGAATGGCCAAGACCCACAAATGTAACTGAGACTCGTGGATTCCTTGGTTTGGTAGGATATTACCGAAGGTTTGTTAGAAATTTTTCACGGTTATCTAGTCCAATGACTAAGCTTACTCGAAAGGGTGTTAAGTTTATCTGGACAAAATAATGTGATGATTGTTTTCAGGAATTGAAAAAAAAGATTGGTGAATGCTCCAGTTTTGGCACTACCTTCCAGGAATGATGAGTTTGTTATCTACAGTGATACATCATTGAAAGGACTTGGTTGTGTCCAAATGCAGAATGATCAGGTAATTTCTTATGCTTCACGACAGTTGAAAACTCATGAGGTAAATTACCCTACACATGATTTGGAATTAGCTGCTGTAGTTTTTGCTTTAAAAATTTGGAGGCATCATTTGTATGGAGTAAAGTGTGAAATATATACCAATCACAAAAGTTTAAAGTATATATTCACTCAGAAATAATTAAACATGAGACAGAGAAGATCGCTAGAATTAATCAAGGATTATGATTGTACAATTCATTACCATATGGCAAAAGCAAATAAAGTGGCTGATGATTTGAGTCGAAAAAGTAATTCTTCATTAGCAATGTTGCATTTTGAACGTGATCCTTTGGTTAAGGATTTGATGAAATTTGGAATAGAATTTTTTGGTGCAGTATGTTCTTATATTTTGTTTAAGGTATCAGTGAAATCTTCTCTATAAGAAAGAATGAAGCAAGCACAAAAGCAAGACAGTGAGTTGCAGGAAAATGTATAACTGGTTCAGAAGGGTAAGTTGCCTGAATTCAACATTGATAATGATTGCGTTTTGAGATTTGGGAAGAGATTTTGTGTGCCTTGTGATTCACAGTTGAAGAGAGAGTTGTTATGTGAAGCTCATAGTTCTCCGTTTTCAGTTCATCCTGGCAGTACTAAGATGTACAGAGATCTGCGGGAGTATTACTGGTGGGATGCAATGAAAAGAGATATTGCTGATTTTACTGTGAAGTGTTTGACATGTCAACAGGTTAAAGCGGACCGGCAGTTACCGAAAGGGATGATTCAGCCTTTACCAGTACCAGAATGGAAATGGAAGAATATATCCATGGACTTCGTTGTGGGATTGCCGAAGACACCTCGAGGTAATAATGCAATCTGGGTTATTGTTGATCTCTTGACTAAATATGCTCATTTTCTTGCAATATGGGATACTTTTTCCCTAGATCAAATTTCCCGTTTGTATCTTAAATAGATAGTCAGGTTACATGGAGTTCCTCTCTCCATTGTATCTGATCGTGATCCCAGGTTCACTTCTAACTTTTGGAAAGGCCTTCAGAAGTCATTGGGTACTGAATTAAATTTTACTACAGCTTTTTATCCTCAATAATTTGGGCAATCAGAATGAACAATTCAGACATTGGAGGATATGCTATGTGCTTGTTCGGTGGATTATTAGGGAATTTGGGACCAACATCTTTCTTTGGTTGAATTTTCATATAATAACAGTTTTCATTCCAGTATACTAATGGAACCATTTGAGGAATTATATGGGAAGCGGTGTTGAACTCCAACTTTTTGGGATGAAGTGGATGAAAGGAAGCTGATGGGACCAGAATTGGTAGAAGAGTTGGCAGAAAAATTTCAACCGATACAGAAACACATGAGAACAGCTCAGAGTAGGCAGAAGAGTTATGCGGACAAGAGGAGGAAGGATCTCTCTTTTGAGGTAGGTGATCATGTTTTTCTCGAAGTCTCACCATGGAAAAGTGTGATGTGATTTGGTAAGAAAGGAAAGATGAGTCCAATGTTCATTGGACCATATAAAATTCTAGAGAGAGTTGGATCAGTTTCTTACCGAGTGGCTTTAACTCCAAGTTTATCTTAGGTACACAATGTTTTTCATGTTTCAATGTTAAGGAAGTATATGCCAGATCCATCTCATGTTTTGAGTCCAGAGGTAGTTGAGCTGGAAGAGAATCTATCTTATGAGGAACAACCAGTCCAGATTATTGACCATAGGGAGCAAGTGTTACGGAATAAGGTGATTCTTCAGGTAAAGGTTTTGTGGGAAAACCACATTATTGAAGAGGCAACATGGGAATCTGAAAATGCAATGAGGGATAAATACCCCCTCTTATTCGATAAGTAAATAGATTGCGGGGACGCAATTTTCTAAAGGGGGGAAGGATGTAACATCCAAGTAAGTAATGAATAATAGATATTTTTATCTATTTATATTAATGAATTAAATAGTGTTTTAGAAGCTTAAAATGAAAATAAATCCAATCTTAAGCATGGAATACACTAATATTTTTAAAAGATTATCTTACTGCCTTTTAATGGAAAACCATTTTTAAATATATCTTTTGACAATTTTATAAGATATGTTTGTCAAAATAAACTTATTCTTTATGATTGGGACATCAAAATTTACTTTGTGTGAATTTTTGGTATTTTTCCGATAAAGTTCAGTTTTTAATGAATAGTGAAAAATGTTATATTTTAATTCAAAACCACTTTTTAATCTAATTTAAATATATGATTATATTATCTTTTGAATTTGTTTTAAATTAAAATTAGAATATATTTTTACCATTTAATCCAATGGTGGTCATTGGAATCAATTTCACTTTGAAATTAGACTTAAACTAGTGTCAATCTTTTGATACTTATTGTTTCACAAAAACACGCTATTTTCTCTGACATCAGGAATTAATTATTAAATTAATTAATGAAACTTATATGTTTTTAATTCTGTAAAATAGACATCTTTTTTGAATTTGGAATATAAAATATATCTTAGGATGAAGTTTTTGTATTTTTCTGAAAAACTTCAATTTTTGATGAATAATGAAACCACTAAGTGGTACTTATAAAAACTGATTTTCCGTTTAAATGAAATTTTACCACCTATGTGTTTTGAATTTCAAAAATATGTCATACATGGTTGTCATTAAGAAGTAAAATTTGGTTCAATGGGATTAAAATAATTTTTTGGTGAATAGTAACTTTTAAGTTTATTAATCACGATTGGAGTTAATTAGTTTAATTTAAGGTAAGAATAATGTTTTAATAATATAAAATGACCTAGACACATGTCCCACCCTTATTGGATGTGTCATGGACGACCAAGGAAATCCATGGGTCAACTTGGGGGCCTTATGGAGCCACTTTGGAAGGAAAATGACATTAATATCTTTTAATTTAATATTAAAGTAAAAAATGTCACAAACATGAGTTATTTTACTAAAACAATTCTTACATGGGGTTATACAAGTCATATTTTTGACTATAAATAGTCATTGTAAATATTAAAAGATTTCCTACATCATATTATTTTTTTATAATTTTTAGACATTAAATATATTAAATTATTTATGACATCATGATGATGCATCGATTACCTCATTAATAAAGGATTTAAATAAAATGAAAAGATAATGTAAAATCTAAGACCTACACGTGTCAAAAACCTATTGTATGGGTATATTTCGAACCCTTATCACCTTATCCTCGAATTATATCAATTTGGGACATTTTAAATCCTAAAATCATTTTAAAATAAAGTAACCTTTTATACCTTTCCAAGAGTGCCCCTCCTCTCCTCTTATAAAAGGCCCCCACCTCTACCTCCTTACCCACACTTCCAAAGCCTTTGGCTCGGCCAAACCCTACCCATTTTTTCTCTCCAAATCCCTCTCTATCTCTTAGAAGTCTCACTTTGGGCAGAAGTCTTCCCAAGGAAGCATTTGAGCTCAAACCAAAGGGAGTTACCCAATTGTAAGGTAATGTCTTCACTTGAGTCCTTTTGTTTTATTTTGCTTCTCCATCCACCTAAACTCTTTTTATTCATTTCTTTTGTAACAACTCCAGTATCTTCAATATACTAGGATGTTTTTATAAGAAGTATTCGAGCTACAATTACACAAACCTACATCTAATGGTTAAATAACATACTGTTTCTGTGGATGGCGAATTTATGCCTCACGAAATGATGATTGTTCAATATTCTTCTAACACCTTCAAAGGTGGCCATTAATATGTCACTATATTTATATATGATATATAATATGTTTATGTTTTCCTTAATCTTTTTTATTTTTCATTTATGGCATACCTTTATGGCTTCCATTATGGGTATACGCGATATCTTCATTTTAGGAAGTACGGACTACCGCCCCCTCAAAGTGATTTGATTTGTTAATACCATATGTGGTATGTATAAAGGATATATTTAATGATATTATATATGATACCATAATGTAATTAAAATACTATTATGTATCATTATGTTTTAATTCCATTAAATATTAAAAAGAAATGGATGTAGCGTTCATGTGTACGTACGGCTTACCGTCTCCATGAACGGTGCATTTCATTTATTACCTCTAAATGTAATGTAATATTATAAATACATGCATTTACTGGATATATATGATATATATGATATCTACATCATGAATACAATTCTGGATATAATGGATATTTTACCACATGGACAACTTGTAATTATAAAGATTTTATTTTTGACTCAAGTACCAATGATCATTAAAACGACCGTTATTAACTTAAATAATAACATAGTGTTGATGACATGGTAATCAGTGATATAAAAGGAATAATGAACTTGAAAAAGGTTCTTAATAAAGTAGAAATTTACTCAAGTTTGTTATTCAGGAGATTAAAGAACGATCGAGTCAAGTCGGACCCAAGGTAAGGGACTTCGTCTCAATCTCCATTCATTGAGGCATATTTTGTTTTAAAAAAAACCTTCTTTTATACGGTGTATAAACCCCTTTGACTTTTATGTTTATCCAAAAGGAATATTTTTTATACGAAGCATTTTACTAAACGACAAAAGGGAATGTTTTTGTCGTATGTATGAGGCGACAAAGACTTCTCTGCCGCCGTGACCATTATTTGAGTTTTGGCTTCCTCTACAAGCCATACCTTCTTTTTAAAAGAAAAATAAATACCATGTTTTACTTTTCTTTTATTTTGGTATGGAAAATGGTTTTCATAATTTTTTTATCAAGGTGTTTTATTGATATCTTGTGATTGAAAGGTGGAAATGTTATTTTTCCTTTGTGCATGTTTTATGTGATACGATTATGTTGTGGTTCTTGGGAATTATTATGAAGACGGGTGGTTCCGTGATAAACTAAGGGTGGGTGAGCCTGATATAGCTCTCCAATTCATTGGGTAACATGAAGGAGTTAAACGTTAAGGTTTCTCCAAAGAGATTTAGGTAATATACTGTGATGGGTATTCCAAACGTAACCAAGAGGGTTACTCCCTACGTAAGAATGTTATGAATGCCTCAAGTTACCTTTATGTTTTATGATTTCTATGATTTATTCATGATTTTATGAGGTATGTTAAAGTTCTTATGTTTTATGGGTAATGTATGATTTCATTCTTATGTATATATGTACTCATGTTTCCTTTCCATACTTTTTATGACCCTTACTGAGCTTTTAATGCTCATCCCATGTTTTTGAAATGTTTTTCACAGGTCAAGGGAAAGGTATATGATATGATGATAGTGTCAAGGAAGTGTCAAGAAATAATCTATGTTTTATTTTAAATATGTTTTCGTAGATGGGAAAAATGAATACTATCTTTTATGTAACCACTTTGTTTAAATGTGGATTGTAATGCATGTTTTATGATCTAATTCTCTAAAACTCTAAACCTGAAAATATCCTCAATGTGTAATCTTGTAATAACTCAAGATTAAGTAAGGTTTAAGGCTGGGGCCTTATAGTTGGTATCAAAGGTCGGTTTAGATAACTTTAGGAGTTAGAATTTTATTAAATGTTTATCCAAAAATATTTTTTTTATGGTCAAATTGAAATGATATAGAATTTGAAGATTACCATGTTACTTCATCTAAGACATGTTTGATCAGAATGGTTTTCTGCAGAGGAAACTGGGAAGGAGTGCTGGGAAGGCATACAGAAGGAAATAACCTTCCGAATCAGCATCCTGAGATGGTCGGAATTGGAACTAAACAGTTTGTTGCAGTAATGGCGCAGTTGAATCAAGCGATAAATGGTGGTGGTATCCATGCATGAGATCAGCCTGATCAACCGCAGAGGAACATGATAGTGGTGGAACATTTCATGAGGCAACATCCCCCATCATTCAGAGGATCATCTGACCCTGTTCTAGCTGAAGGGTGGATTAAATCACTGGAGAAGATTTTTGATGTCATGGGGTGTTTAGACAATCAAAAGGTTAGTCTTGCTATTTACCGTTTGGATCGTGAGGCAGATCAGTGGTGGTCGATGGTTAAAAATATCAGGGACGCTGATGAGATCAATGCTCTTGACTGGGATGAATTTAAAGGTATGTTTCTAGAGAAGTATCTTACTAAGGATGTTCGAATTAGGATGGACAAACAATTCTTGGAATTGAGGCAAGAGGAAGACACAGTGGCTGCCTATGAATAAAGGTTCACTCGATTGGCAAGGTATGCTCCAAATTTTATCTGAGACCTTGATAGTAAAATCAATCATTTTTACTTAGGATTAAAGCCAAAATATTGAAGGGCTTTAGCTTCTCGTGAGTTCAAAAGTTATGAAAAGCTTGTTCGATGTGCTGAGAATGTGGAAATGGAGTTTTCCGATGATCAACTTTTCTATATCAACCAACAGAAGAAGAGACCGAGGTGGTAGGAGAAAAGAAAGAATTCTTGAAAAAAGTCTGATGGTAAGAAAACTAAGTTTCCAGTTTGTGATAAATGTGGTAACAGGCATGCTGGGGAATGTCTTCTGAATTCTAGAAAGTGCTACCGATGTGGTAAGATGGGACATAAGGCTCGTGATTGCATTGAAAATGTTCAAGGTGATGGTAATTCCAAATTTGATTTACAGTTAGTGAAATTTTTTAAGTGCAATGAGATGGGTCACTATGCAAACAAGTGTTCGACAAAGAGCTTGAGTTATGGGAAGCAGTTAGACTACAAACAGAAAGGGGTGGTGAAATCCTTTGCAACTACTTCAGCATATGTTGGGCCATCAAATGAAGTTGTATCAGGTACTTTTTTTGTTTTTTTATTATGCCAGTGTGTTGTTTGATTCGGGGTCTACACATTATTTCAACTCTGAAAACATTTCTAGTAAAATGGGAATACCATCTCAAGAAATGACTCCTGAACTTGTGGTAAAGACACCTGGGGGAAATGTTGAGGCACAAAGAATTTATAAGAATCTTCCTATCCTTATCCGTGGAAAGAACCTACTTGTAAACCTAATTGTTCTACCTCTAGTAGAGTTTGATGTTATCCTGGGTATGGATTGGATCTCTATTTACCATGCTGAGATTGACTGTAGAGCTAAAGAAGTTTCTTTTCAGAAAGAATTTCAGTTTGTGTACAAGAATGAACCCTTACAGTTGATAACATATCAAGAGGCTGAGAAACTTGTAAAAGATGGAAATAAATGTTACCTTGCACATATTGTTGAAAACAAAGGAACTGTTCAGATTAATGATGTGCCAGTGGTAAATGAGTATCCTGATGTTTTTCCTGATTAGTTGCCTAGAATAATATCAGATCGGGAAGTTGAATTTACTGTTGACTTAGTTCTTGATGCTAAGCCAATTTCAAAATCCCCTTGTCGAATGGCTCAAATTGAACTTTTAGAGTTGAAGGAGCAATTGCAAGATTTATTAGAGAAAGGCTTCATTCAACCTAGAACATCACCATGGGGTGATCCTGTTTTATTTGTTAAAAATAAAGATGGTTCAATGAGACTTTGCATTGATTATAGAGCCTTGAATAACATCACTGTTAAAAATAAATATCTATTGCCTCGTATCGATGATTTGTTTGATCAGCTCCAGGGAGCTTAATATTTTTCAAAGAATGACCTGAGATCGGGGTAGCATCAGCTGAAGGTAAAGGAAGCAGATGTTCCGAAGACTGCGTTTCGTACAAGATATGGCCATTATGAATTTGTAGTAATGCCTTTTGGGCAAACCAATTCACCTGCTGTATTCATGGAATTAATGAATAGAATTTTCCATGAGTTCTTGGATAAGTTTGTGGTGGTTTTTATTGATGATATTTTGGTGTTTTCTAAAAGTAAATAGGAGCATGAAAGGCATTTGAGGGTTATTTTGAAAACCTTAAAAAAATTGTATCGGAAATTCAGCAAGAGTGAGTTTTGGTTGCAAAAAATTTCTTTCCTTGGTCACATTGTTTCTAAATATGGGATAATTATTGATCCGACAAAAAAAACGGTTGTTAAAGAATAGCCAAGACCCACAAATGTACCTGATATTCGTAGCTTCCTTGGTTTAGCAGGCTATTACCGATGGTTTGTTAGAAATTTTTCACGGTTATCTAGTCCAATGACTAAGCTAACTCGGAAGGGTGTTAAGTTTATCTGGACAAAAGAATGTGATGGTTGTTTTCCGGAATTGAAAAAAAGATGGTGAATGCTCCAGTTTTGGAACTACCTTCCAGGAATGATGAGTTTGTTATCTACAGTGATGCTTCATTGAAAGGACGTGGTTGTGTCCTAATGCAGAATGATTAGGTAATTTCTTATGTTTCACGATAGTTGAAAAACTCATGAGGTAAATTACCCTACACATGATTTGGAATTAGCTGCTGTAGTTTTTGATTTAAAAATTTAGAGGAATCATTTGTATGGAGTAAAGTGTAAAATATATACCGATCACAAAAGTTTAAAGTATATATTCACTCAGAAAGAATTAAACATGAGACAGAGGAGATCGCTAGAATTAATCCAGGATTATGATTGTACAATTCATTACCATCCGAGAAAATCAAATAAAGTGGCTGATGATATGAGTCGAAAAAGTAATTCTTCATTAGAAATGATGCATTTCGAACGTGATCCTTTGGTTAAGGATTTGATGAACTTTGGCATAGAAGTTGTTGGTGTAGGATGTTCTTATATTTTGTTTCAGTTATCAGTGAAATCTTCTCTATCAGACAGAATCAAGCAAGCACAGAAGCAAGAGAGTGAGTTGCAGGAAAAGGTAGAACTGGTTCAGAAGGGCAAGTTTCCTGAATTCAACATTGATAATGATTGCGTTTTGAGATTTGGGAAGAGATTGTGTGTGCCTTGTGAGTCACAGTTGAAGAGAGATTTGTTATGTGAAGCTCATAGTTCTCCGTTTTCAGTTCATCCTGGTAGTACTAAGATGTACAGAGATCTGCGGGAGTATTACTAGTGGGATGGAATGAAAAGAGATATTGCTGATTTTACTGTGAAGTGTTTGACATGTCAACAGGTTAAAGAAGAGTTGTAGTTACCGAAAGGGATTCTTCAGCCTTTACCAGTACCATAATGGAAATGGGAGAATATATTAATGGACTTCGTTGTGGGATTACCGAAAACACCTCGAGGTAATAATGCAATCTGGGTTATTGTTGATCGCTTGACTAAATATGCTCATTTTCATGCTATACAGGATACTTTTTCCTTAGATCAACTTTCCCGTTTGTATATTAAAGATATAGTCAGGTTACATGGATTTCCTCTCTCCATTGTATCTGATCGTGATCCCAGGTTCACTTCTAACTTTTGGAAAGGCCTTTAGAAGTGGTTGGGTACTGAATTAAATTTTCTTACAGCTTTTCATCCTCATTCAGATGGGAAATCAGAATGAACAATTCAGACATTGGAGGATATGCTACGTGCTTGTTTGATGGATTATCAGGGAAGTTGTGACCAACATCTTTATTTGGTTTAATTTTCATATAATAACAGTTTTCATTCCAGTATACTAATGGCACCATTTGAGGCATTATATTGGAAGCAGTGTCGAACTCCAACTTTTTGGGATGAAGTGGATGAAAGGAAGCTGATGGGACCAGAATTGGTAGAAGAGTTGGCAGAAAAAGTTCAACTGAAACAGAAACACATGAGAACAGCTCAGAGCAGGCAGAAGAGTTATGCGGACAAGAGGAGGAAGGATCTATCTTTTGAGGTAGGTGATCATGTTTTTCTCAAAGTCTCACCATGGAAAAGTGTGATGCGATTTGGTAAGAAAGGAAAGATGAGTCCAAGGTTCATTAGACCATATAAAATACTGGAGAGAGTTGGATCAGTTGCTTACCGCGTGGCTTTACCTTCGAGTTTATCTCAGGTACACAATGTTTTTCATGTTTCAATGTTAAGGAAGTATATTCCAGATCCATCTCATGTTTTGAGTCCAGAGGTAGTTCAGCTAGAAGAGAATCTATCTTATGAGGAACAACCAGTCCAGATTCATGACCATAGGGAGCAAGTGTTACAGAATAAGGTGATTCATCGGGTAAAGGTTTTGTGGGAAAACCACATTATTGAAGAGGCAACATGGTAACCTGAAAATGCAATGAGGGATAAATACCCCCACTTATTCGATAAGTAAATAAATTGTGGGGACGCAATTTTCTAAAGGGGGGAAGGATGTAACATCCAAGTAAGTAATGAATAATAGATATTTTTATCTATGTATATTAATGAATTAGATAGTGTTTTAGAGGCTTAAAATGAAAATAAATCCAATCTTAAGCATGGAATACACTAATATTTTTAAAATATTGTTTTACTTCCTTTTAATGGAAAACCATTTTTAAATCTATATTTTGAAAATTTTATAAGCTATGTTTGTCAAAATAAACAAATTCTTTATGATTGGGACATCAAAATTTACTTTGTGTGCTTTTTTGGTATTTTTCTGATAAAGTTCATTTTTAATGAATAGTGAAAAATGTTGTATTTTAATTCAAAACCACTTTTTAATCTAATTTATTTATATGATTAGATTATCTTTTGAATTGGTTTTAAAGTAAAATTAGAATATATTTTTACCATTTAATCCAATGGTGGTCATTGGAATCAATTTCACTTTGAAAATGGACTTAAACTAGTGTCAATCTTTTAAAACTTATTGTTTCATAAAAACACGCTATTTGCTCTGACAGTGGGAATTAATTATAAAATAAATTAATGCAACTTATATGTTTTTAATTTTGTAAAATAGACATCATTTTTGAATTCAGAATATCAAATATAGCTTAGGGTGAAGTTTTGGTATTTTTCTAAAAAACATCAATTTTTGATGAATAGTGAAACCACTATGTGGTACTTATAAAAACTGATTTTCCATTTAAATGAAATTTTACCACCTCTATGTTTTGAATTTCAAAAATCTGACATACATGGTTTTCATTAAGAAGTAAAATGTGGTTCAATGGGATTAAAATAATTTTATGGTGAATAGTAACTTTTAAGTTTATTAATCGTGATTAGAGGTAATTAGTGTAATTTAAGGTAAGAATAATATTTAAATAATGTCCTACCCTTATTTCATGTGTCATGGACAACCAAGAAAATCCATGGGTCAACTTGGGGACCCCATGGAGCCACTTTGGAAGGAAAATGACATTAATATCTTTTAATTTAATGTTAAAGTAAAAATGTCACAAACATGAGTTATTTTACTAAAACAATTTTTACATGGGGTTATACAAGTCATAATTTTGACTATAAATATTAATTTAAAAGATAAAAAGATTTACTACCTAATATTATTTTTTTTTATAATTTTTAGACATTAAATAAATTAAATTATTTATGACATCATTATGATGCATCGATTACCTCATTAATAAAGGATTTAGTTAAAATGAAAAGATAATGTAAAATCTAAGACCTACACATGTCAAAAACCTATTTTATGGGTATATTTAGAACCCTTATCAACTTATACTATAATTATATCAATGTGGGACCTTTTAAATCCGAAACTCATTTTAAAATAAAGTAACCTTTTATACCTTTCCAAGAGTGCCTCTCCTCTCCTCTTATAAAAGGCCCCCACCTCTACCTCCTTACCCACACTTCCAAAGCCTTTGGCTCAGCCAACACCTACCCCTTTTGTCTCTCCAAATCCCTCTCTAACTCTTACAAGCCTCACTGTGGGCAGATGTCTTCCCAAGAAATCCTTTGAGCTCCAACCAAAGGGAGTTACCCATTTTTAAGGTAATGTCTTCACTTGAGTCCTTTTGTTTTATTTTGCTTCTCCATCCCCATAAACTCTTTTTATTCATTTCTTTTGTAACAACTCCAGTATAACCAATATACTAGTATGTTGTTATAATAAGGATTCGAGCTACACTAACACACACCTACATCTAATGATTAAATAACATATTGTTTCTGTGGATGGAAAATTTCTGCCTCACGAAACGATGATTGTTCAATATTCTTCTAACACCATCAAAGGTGGCCATTAAGATGTCACTATATTTATTTATGATATATAATATGTTTATTTTTTCCTTAAACTTCTGTATTTTTCATTTATGGCATACCTTTATGGCTTCCATTATGGGTATACGCGATATCTTCATTTTAGGAAGTGCAGACTACTGCCCCCTCAAAGTGATTTGATTCGTTAATACCATATGTGGTACATATAAAGGATATATTTAATGATATTATATATTATACCATACTGTAATTAAAATACTATTATTTATCATTATGTTTTAATTCCATTAAATATGAAATAGAAATGGAAGTAGTGTTCATGCGTACATACGACTTACAGTCTCCATGAACGGTGCATTTCATTTCTTACCTCTAAATGTTATGTAATATTATAAATGAATTCATGTACTGGATATATATGATATATATGATATCTACATCATGAATACAATTCTGGATATAATGGATATTTTACCACGTGGACAACTTGTAATTATAAAGAGTTTATTTTTGACTCAAGTACTAATGATCGTTAAAATGACCGTTATTAACTTAAATAATAACATAGTGTTCATGACATGGTAATAAGTGATATAAAAGGAATAATGAACTTGAAAAATGTTCTTAAGCAAGTAGAAATTAACTCAAGTTTATTATTCAGGAGATTAAAGAATGATCGAGCCAAGTCGGACCTGAGGTAAGGGACTTTGTCTCAATCTCCATTCAATGAGGCATATTTTGTTTTATACACAACATTATTTTATACGGTGTATAAACCCCTTTAACTTTTACGTTTATCCAAAAGGAATCTTTTTTATATGAATCATTTTACTAAACGACAAAAGGGAATGTTTTTGTCGTACGTATGCGGCGACAACGACTTATCCGCCGTCGTGACCATTATTTGAGTTTCGAATTCCTCTACAAGCCATACCTTCTTTTTAAAAGAAAAATAAATACCATGTTTTACTTTTCTTTTATTTTGGTATTGAAAATTGTTTTCATAATGTTTTTATATCAATGTTTTTTATTGATATCTTGTGATGGAATGGTGGAAATGTTATGTTTCCTTTATGCATGTTTTATGTGATACGATTATGTGGTGGTTCTTGGGCATTATTATGAAGACGGGTGGTTCTGTGATAAACTAAGGGAGAGTGAGCCCGATATTGATCTCTGATGCATTGGGTAACATGAAGGAGTTAAAACTTAAGGTTTCTCTGAAGAGATTTAGGGAATATACTGTGATGGGTATTCCAAACGTAACCGAGAGGGTTACTCCCTACGTAAGAATGTTATGAATGCCTCAAGTTACCTTTTTGTATTTTTATTTCTATGATTTATTCATGATTTTATGAGGTTTGTTAAATTTATTATGTTCTATGGGTAATTTATGATTTCATTATTATGTATATATGTACTCATATTTCCTTTCCATACTTTTTATAACCCTTACTGAGCTTTTTATGCTCATCCCACGTTTTTTAAATGTTTTTCACAGGTCAAGGGAAAGGTACATGATATGATGATAGTGTCAAGGAAGTGTCAAGAAAGAATCCATGTTTTATTTTAAATATGTTTCCGTAGATGGTAAAAAATAATACTATCTTTTATGTAACCACTTTGTTTAAATATGGAATGTAATGCTTGTTTTATGATCTAATTCTCTAAAACTCTAAACCTGAAAAGATCCTCAATGTGTAATCTTGTAATAACTCAATATTAAGTAAGGTTTAAGGTTGGGGCCTTATAGAGTATATCAGTAAAGTTTTCATATACAATCTTATGTGGAGTGTAAACACTAAGATATACTTATTCATGTGATCTTAAACTCATTCAATTTATCTGAAATAACTATGACTCTTTCTAATTTGCTAACCATTATAGTTATGTCGCTTATGCTTAAATAACATTGTAACCTCTAAAGTTATCTAAATTGACCTCTGATACAAACTGTATGGCCCTAGACATAAACATTACATAATCTTGTGTTCAGTCAATAATTCTACTTGGAGGATCTTTTCAGGATTAGAGTTTTAGAGAATTAGGCCATAAATATTACATTACATCTTAAAAATTAAAAAGTAGACAGTTCTTCTCTATCCATTTTTTTGGAAAAAATATAAATCCTTAAAAAACAAGAATTCTATTCTTGATATATATCTTCTTAAATTCTTCCTTCTATTACCCTTTCTTATACCCTATGAAGAACATTTTAGAAACTTGGGAAGAGAAAAGAAGCCTAGTAAGGGATATAAAATAAAGAAAGAAAACATCAGTCCATCAATAAATACAAATCAATGAAACCATACTTTTCAGTCATAAAACATAAGCTCTTTAACATACCTCATGAAATCATAAGATTAATAACACAAAAAATCATAAAAGTAACTTGTGGAATCCATAATATACTTACATTTTAGATTTCACACCTAAAGAGGGAGTTATGTTTGGAATACCCATCACAATATATTCCTGAAATCTCTTAGGAGAAACATTAATGTTTATCTCCATCACTTTACACAATGAATTATAGATATATCTCAGGCTCACCCGCCCTGGGTTTATCACAGAACCACCCGTATACGTAAACAATTCCCAAGAACAATAACTTAATCCTAACACATAAAACAAGAGTAAAGGAAAGATAACATTTCCATATTCTAATCACAATATAACATTTCCAGATTTTGACATAATAAATAATGTCTCAAAACCATTTTCAATACCAAAATACCTGAAAAAGTTATTTGGTATTTATTTTCTTTTTAAAAAAACGTTACGACTTGTTAAGGAAGCTAGATATCAAATAATGCTCATGGCGGAAGAAAGGTCATTGTCGTCGTGTACATTAAAAAGAAAATTTTCTTTTGTCATTTAATAAAATTCTTCAAAGAAAAATATTCCCATTTAATTAAATAAAAAGTCAAATTGGTTTATACATCGTTTAAAAAAATTCATGTATAAATCAAAATATACCTCAATGAAAGGAGATTGAGACGAAGTCCCTAACCTTGAATCTGACTCGTCACATATGTTACTTGTTCTTAGTAAGTAATAAACATAACTTAATTTCTACTTTCTTTAGAACCCTTTTAATGTTTATGATTCCTTTTATAACACTTATTACCACATTATAAACATTATATAATTATTTATGTTAATATCGGTCATTTTGTGGATATTTGGTACTTGAGTCAAAAGTGAACTTGTTATAATTACAAATTGTCCATGTGGTCAAAAGTACAGTATCTCCAAATTTATATTCAAGATTTAAATATCATATATATCCGGGATATATATTTATTTATAATAGTACACAACATTTGGAGATAATAAATGAAATGCACCGTTCATGGAGACGGTAAGCCGTATGTACGCATGAACACAAATTTCATTTCTATTTCATATTTAAAGGAATGAAAAATAAACGATACATAGTTATATTATAATTCCTGTATAATATAATATTTTATATAAATTACATAATTTCATTAACTTCATCCTTTATACATTCCATGTATGGCATGGACGAGTCATATCACTTTGAGGGGGTGGGATCCCACACTTCCTCAAATGAAATTACTGTATTTACACATTATGGAAAGAATAAAGGTATGGTTTAAATAAAAAAATAATCATAGATACAATATAAATATAATATATATATCATATATTAATATAGTTCCATTCTAATGGCCACCATGATAGGTGGTAGGGGAAAATTGAACAATCATCATTTAGTGAGGTAGTAGTTCGCCATACACAGAAACAGTATGTTCGTATCCATTAGATGGATGTGTATGTAAGTGTAGTTAGAATACTTCTCATAAGAACATACTAGTATATTGAGTATAATGTTTTTCTTATTTAATCAATTAATAATAATATAATAGGGAGTGGAGAAGTAAAATAATGGAAATAAACTTTAGAGAAGATGCAACCTCTTAAAACATGTAACTCCCTTTGATTTGAGCCAAAAGGCTTTCTTGAATTGGCTTATACATAATTTAAGTCTTCCAAGAGGAATATAAGGATGTTTTGAGATTATTTTTTCATTGGTTGGACAGTCCAAGGGGCTTGATATGTGTGATTAAATGGGTAGTGGTGATTCCCTTTTATAAGAGGGAGGAGGGGCGTATTAGGAATGTTTGAAAGTATTATTTTATTATAAAATGATTTTTGGTTTCAAATAGTCCCAAAGTAATTTATTTAAAATATAATATATTTTTGGGTCTACAACCTCTCAAATAATAGTTTTTAGACAAATCTAGGTCACAAATGTTACCTTATCTTTTAGCTTTAACCCTTAGTTAACTAAGTTAACTCTTACCATGTCTTCTTGTATATTTATTCTATATGGTTAATGTAGTTACTAAAAAATGCCGATAGAACCTAAAGTGGTTAATTAATGACTGGATAAACATTATCTAATTATTGTGGCCGAATATTAAATTTTTAAGACTATTATATCATTTAATAAAATAGTATTTGTTTTTAAAACTCATTTTTGTCAATTTTTATACTATTCTTATCATTACTTGTAAAAAAATCCCAAAAAACTTGATTATTTAGAAAAAACATCATTATTTCAAAGATATAAAGTCATAATTATCCATAAAATTCGTGTATGGAATAAAAAAATTTAAAATAAATTTATTTTAATATTTATAATCTCATTTATTTAAATCATTCATTAATAACGAAATCACTACATCATCATTGTGTCATAAATATATTTATTTATTTGTAGTATAAAAATTATAAATAAAATACCATGATGTAGGATATATTTGTATGTTTCTAATGACTTTTTATAGTTGAATATATCACTTATATAACCCCATATAAAATTTGTTTTTCTAAAAGATACATTTTTATGTTACATTTTCCCTTACTTTAAATTAATTCTTATAAAATGTCATTTTCACATCAAAGTGACACCATGTGGTCCCAAAATCGACCCAAGGATTCCCAGAGTCAGAAATATATCGTCCAATAATATTAGTACATGTTTTAGGGTAATTTATTATTATTATAATATTATTTGTTTACCCTTATTTACCAGATTTACCCTTTAACCATGGTAAATAAAATAATTACTGAAGTTACTATTCATAATCTATAAAACTAAAAGGTACCTATTTAAAAATTTTGGACCTCATGATTCGAAATATGGAATACATTTTTAAAAATTCAAAACACATAAGTTGATGTAATTAATTTAAAATTAATTCACGTTGTCAAAACCAAATAGCAGGTTTCTAAGAAGTAATAACTATCAAATGATTGACATGTGTTTATGTCCAATTTCAAAATAAAATTACCCAAAATGACCAAAATTAAATTAAATGATAAAAATATAATAAAATTATACTTTAAAACTATCTAAAAATAAAATATAACTATATAGATAAATTATATGAAAAGACAGTTTTGAATTAAAATGCAGTATTTTTCGCTATTCGTTAAAAATGAATTTTAATAGAAAAATACCAAAATTTCATCCAAAGTAAATTTTGATGTCCTTATTCAATAAAAGAAGTTTATATTATCAAATATAACATATAAAAGTGAAAAAACTAGATTTAAAAAGGGTCCACCATCAAAAGGCGGTAAAACTTCTTTTTAGAAAAAGACTTCTTTTATCTGAAAAAATGAATTTATTCTTATATCATATCTTGAAAACATATATTATGAATTTAAAACATTACATTGAATATATATCATATATTTCTTATTAAATAAAAATCCATAATGAGTGATATAAAACACAATTATTATCTTTTAAATATGTTTTCATAAAAACACATCATCTATATTCAATTGGTTTTTATTGGCATTTCTAATAAATTTGGTAACCAATGAATCATTATTTAAACATGTGTAAACCATATTTCAAAATTCCATTGATACTATTCATTCCCTCCATTCTAGAAACATTGCATTAACTACCATTAAAGATAATAATATTATTATTATATTATATTTTATTATAACTCAAAGTTGTGTACAGTGTAAGATTTCCAAGAAATATGATGTTGTGTGTTGAGTATGATATCATATGAAGCATAAAATTTAATATAAAAATAATATATTATTCATAAGAATTAATATATATATATATATATATATAATTATTATTCTATAAATACCTAGGACGTTACAATTCTAATTTGTATTTAAGCTCTCGTTCAATTTTTTCCATTATTCTTCATCATCAATATTGATTTATGAATTAGATATATTCATTACATGAAAAAATAAACCAAATTCATCATCTTAAGAACAACTTGGTGATGAATTTTTATTTTTCTTACTCATTAAATTACCTAACTTTCTACTCAAGTGATTCCTCTCCTTATTGCCCATTTTATTATTGTGAAGTCTCTCATCATCTAATTATGATTTGGAATCTTGAACCTTATTCCTTGGAATATTCTTGAACAAATTAATAGTTTCACCCAAGAGGAATCATTTATTTTTTTCTTACTCTTGTCATTTCACTTTACCTTTTGAATCCTTTTGATATAAGAGAAATGAATTGATTGAAGTCTTCATCATCCTCATAATCGGTGTCTTGGGATTATTCATCCTCTTTATTCCGAACTTTTCCTATACCCATGGATTCAAAGTCCATTTCAAAAAAAATTCATTCTTCTTGAAAACTATAATTCTCCTCACCTCATAATCTATGATAATTTTTTATATTTATTCAAGAAAAAATAATCTCTTTCTTCAAGGGATTATATTTTGAATCTAAAAAATATGGAATATTCCTCATCAATTTTCTAACAATGATAGAGTCATACATCTTCTCATAAAATTCTAGAATTTTATGGACTATATCATTCACTATACTAAAATATTCATCAAACATTACTTTATTAGACATTTTAATGTATCAAATTGACTTTTCAAGAGTTTTATTTTTTCATCTTTGACATTGAAAATGACTTCATAACAACTTATCACTTTTTACCATATCTCCTTGGATGTCTGAAGACCCATTAATTTTGTTTAAACCTTCTCTAATAGAGATATAAAGATTTTATTTTGATACTTTTCATCTAACTCTAAATTTCTATTATCATATTATGTAATGGAGTTATCATCAAAAATGGGTGGAAAACACATTTTTTGCAGTATCTATCACTTCTAGTCCAAGGGATTGGAGAAATGGTAACATCCTATTACTCCAAATATGAAAATTCTTCCCATAAAATGTGGGAACATCTTGGATGTTCTCTAAATTAATACTCTTCATCTTTCAGAATTATTCTTGGATCTTTATAGGGTTCTCTCTAACTCCAAGATGGAAAACCCACTGATGCGTGAATCAAAGTATTTATTTTGTGAATTCTCATTATTTTAAATAAAATATATAGAACATTTTATGGTTACAGATCTAATCAATATTGTCTCTCAGTATAACCACATGTGTAGTTTTAATAATAAAGATAAAAGAACATATGAATTTATAAGGTTCGATATATAATACCACTCCTTACTGTGTTGATTGTACTCCCCAATAAAGATTCATCACTATCAAAAAAGTGATTTCATATAAATTAAATCCTAGTATAATCAACATATATTCCAACAGTTTTCCTCAAATTAAAACACCAACTAAAACACTTCTTCACTTAATCAGTATTGATCCACAATTATAAATATCTTCAACCATCTAGATGATATTCTTTCTTAATGAGCCTGCAGGATTAGGTTTGTTCAGATACAATAATACAATGTCTTAAATAGCTACATGAAGATAGTATCTTATCCTTGAAACTCTTACTAGATCTTGAATTATCTTATTCTATAAATATTTGAATATTCAGGTGTCTCTCCTTCAATAACCCCTAGATTCAGCTCTATCTTCCTTCTTGATACACTATTGCATCAAATTCTTTAATGATTTTTTTCAAAACTCTTATTAGTTACATATATGCACACATTTATTGATAAGGAAAAAAATATACATGTGATATCTCATTTATTAAAAAATTTGAAAGTGTTATGAATAAGACATTTATTTTACTCAATTTAAATACCCAGAAAGGATTGGGTATTTTTAATTCTTCTTAAACTCATTTAAATTTTCCATCAGAATATTTCCATAGAACTTGAGTAAAATCATTTTATAATCCTATAAGCATGCATGAATTAATTTTAAAATACCCCTATGACTCAGGAAAATATTAAATCTTCACACAGTATTAAAATTTTTAATACTTGAAAAAACTAGGTACTTATTATTTCAGATAGTGTAACACTCATGGACCACCTATACATTCATTTCTTTTAAAATTTCCACATAGATACTGATTTATACACTATTTCATGATATGTTTAAAAATAAATTGATCACAACAATTCCTTAAATATTTCTTCTCTGAATACCATATGATATTTTCAAGTCTTTATGAAATCAAATATGCGGTCACATCAGTTACGTAGAAATCGACTATATAATTCTCAATTGGCTATGTAGTAATCGACTACATGAATTCATCTCAGTATTCATTTGTTTCATATTTTCCTATGTGATTCCTCTATGATGCGACAAATAAACCCTTGTGGTATAGTGCACCTTCTATGGTTTAACACCCTATTATTTCCAAAAACCATTAATCTAAAACATATTCTTATGGTGAAATCTCATATACTACTGCGTATCCCCACAATTCCTAGAATTCACTTACTCTATTGAACTTGGAACTTCCACGACATATAGCGAAGGTGGAGCATCTTCATATCGATTTTCATGGGACATCTACGGTGAGGTGATCATCCATGTTGTGTACATAGTTTTGAGTACAAAAACCTTGAAAATTTACCTTATGTGGGTCACCCTTATGTGAGTAGGGGGGACTTATGGATACCCTTACATGAGTGAAAACTACCCATATGTGAGAAGCTAGAATTATAAAGTCTCAGGGATAACTTCACATAAGTATCCTAGATACCTTTATGCAAGAAGAGGAAGATCACAGCTTCCCTTACATGAGTGGAAGTAACCCTTAAATGTGAAACTATATACCCTTACATGAGCTTCATGTTCCAACATGCAGCTATATATATCCTTACAAGAGCTTCTTATACCCTTAAGTAGGTAGTGTAAGTTATACATTACCCTTATGTAATTCCTGTTTTTCCTTTACACAACATGGGTTACCATTAAATAAGTAATGAACTATACTTACACAACTAGTATAAAGGCATACATACCTTTACACAGCAACCCAATTTATCTAAAATTCATCTATGGCCTTTAATAACCAATCCTGAGTCGTTCCATCTTCCATAAAATGATGTAGAAAGTTCATCTACATCCACTAACAATTATATTAATTTTATTTAATATTATCACATCAATAATCATATTTACAAGGATAATTTCTCAATCATGACATCCAATTACATTAAATAAATCAATATCAATTATCCAAGCATCATCAATTCATCTTCACTTACCACCACATACTGACTTATTGAAAACAATTCAGCACTTGGGCTCAATTTTGTTATTTCATTTTAGTTTTAAAATGTAATAATTTTTTTATTTTAATTATTTACACATGACCCCTACATATTTAAATTTTATAATGGAATGTATATCCAAATTTATGTAATTAAATATAATTTCACATCCTGAGTTCCCATCACCTATGTGTGAGTATACATTGTAAATATAGGTGGAGTTTGTTCATATGTGGTTAGATTTGAGAGATGGTGTAAACCCAACATGTGAAGTGCATGGAAGTTGTAGGAAATGAAATTCAAGTTAGTTATCAACCCCTATAATTCACATAGGGCCTTGGTATACTTATTATTTACATGGTGGATTAACCAATAGTTAATGGATCATTATCAAGTCATCACTTATCTATTTTTTCATATGTAATGCTTATTATTTTTTGAATGGGTATCTATTATGCATGATCACATAGTAAAATAATAACAAAGCATGCGTAGATAAAAATGAACATGTGTGGTAAATGTTTTTTATTTAAAGAATGGTTAATTTCTGAGTGACATCACAGAGAAAAAGCATGTTAAATAGAAAAAGATTTAATTCACTGAGTTTAAATTAAAAAATACCTAAAATAAAATATTAAGTCATTAAATTCCATCTATCCCTTAAATTTGGACACAAATGATTGTTTTATGTTCTCATCATCCCTAATTTAGGATAACTCTTACTGCCAGATAGTTTTTATAAGAGTGGTGGGTCGACTTAACTGATGTTGGAAACAAAGTATTTTCTATATCGAATTTTACAACTTGAGTTCTATGCATTTGTGTGTGAGTATACATTGTAAAGATAATAGGATTTTTTTGTTCTGTGGTTTGATTCTAGTGCTTGTGTAAACCCAACAGGTGAAGTGCATGGAAGTTATAGGAACTGTAATTCAAGTTAGGTATCAACTCATAGAATTCCCATAGTGTATCAATTAATCCATTTTTCACATGATGGATTAACCAATTGTTAATGGATCAATATCATGCCATTATTTATTTATTTTATCATATTCATTGTTTATTATTTTGGGAATATGTTTCTATTATGTGCCAATGATCCTAAACCCAAGTGGTACCGGTTGCTACTTGGAATCCAAAAGTCCTAGGATCAAATCTGGGTAAGGAGGAATTTCAGGGGTACTGTAGTAGTACTATAGCAGGGCATTGTAGCAGCACTGCTGTTGTAGTGGAACTGTAGCAGCAGTGGCACTATAGCAGTGGAAGCACTATAGTAGGAACTCTAGTTGTGGTGGTACTGTAGTAGATACAATAGCAGTGCTAGAACTGTTGTAGTAATGTTCACTGAGGGGTCCTTTAGGCCAATAAATGGGATTTCAAGCTTTGTATTCATGCTACTTTGTATTGGGCCTTTAGGATATGTAATGGGACTCCCTCTACCAAGACTTATAGAGGACTTAGCGTTAATAATAAAATGAGGCTTCAACCCCAAACTTTAAAAAAATCAATTATGTGTGATCACATAGTATAATAATAATAATAAATCACGCATAGATAAAAATAAATATGTGCGGTGAATGTTTTATATTTAAATCATAGTCGTGTTCTTAGTGAGATCACATATGAAAATAATTTTCAATAGAAAAGGATTTCATTCACTGAGTTTAAATTAAAAAATACCTCAATGAAAATATTAAGTCATTAAATTACTTATATCCCTTGAGTTGTACACAAATTATTGTTTGAGGTTCTCATAAACCCTAGTTTAGTGTACCTATTATTACCAAAGAGTTATTGTAAGAGTGGTTGTTCAACTTAACTAATATTTTCAGCAAATTAGTATCTATATCTAGCTTATTGTAACATTATATTCAAAGTGTTGAGCATTACAAGGAAATTCTTTATAGGTGGTGGGACTCCACTTAATAGATTATGGAGTTGTGAGTTAATGTGGATCGCCAGTAAAAATCCAACATTAGACTCTTGGATTGGTGGATATGTCATATCTTGGGATTTTAAAAGGGTTTTAGGGATCCTATCTACTAGAATAATCAAGTGAATGAGTATTCAGAATCTAGTAGTTGAGGGATACTAGGATTTGGTAATATAGTAGGAGAAATGTAAAATTTACAATTTTAAAATTCATACTAGTAATCAAGATAAATTATTAATCTACCAAATTTATTTTTTATAGATCAAATGGAAACCACCATCTAATAACTTTCACTGTGATCAATATTGAATAAAGATAATATCCTAACTGGCCAAAAAATCCTGGATTGTTATAGGTGTTTTCTCATAATAATGTGCCAATAGAGGAATATTTATGTGATGGAACCCCTTATTCCTACTGAGCTCCCTTAGGAAATAAGAAAGGTGGATAAGGATAAATACGATAATTGTATGGATAATTCTCTAGGTGTTAATTGTTTCATATTGTAATCTATGTCTAGTTATTTGTTGAAAATTTATGATGAAAAATATGATTTCCAAAAGTTGTCTTATGTCCAAGACTTATAATAGAAGAGATCTTGACAAGAAAGATATGAGATATCCAGTGCTCTGTATAGATGCATGATAGAATAAGGGAATTAGGCATGACCTCATGTACTCAAGATGATTAGGTACATTGAGAGACTAGAGTCCCTTGGGTTCAAACTAAATCATTAACTATCAATGGATCTCATTATTTCCTCTATAGCATATAGCTTCTTGACTTTCATTGCTAATTAAAATATAAATAACATGAATAAATCAATCCTATATTTTTTGGTTTGAGTTCACCTAGCTGATATGAATATGAATAATTCCTAATATTTGGTCCTTATTGTGAAAAATATGAAACAAATCAAGGGAAAAGTGTAAAGTGATAATTATAAGTCAAGGACACTAATGCACCGCCCTTCCAAGAATCCAAATATAAATAGGGATTGGAATGCGTAGGAGGCGTCATTATTTTCATGTGGTAGGAAGGTCCACTGGAAGAAGAATTGTATGGTTATGAAGATGAAGAAGCAAGGAAATGCTTATAATTTAGGTACATTTTGTATTAAATACAATCTATCTATATCTATAGATTGGTTATTGGACACTACATCTGGTTCACACATTGTATTCAAATATAAGAACCCAGTGGATAAAGATGATTACAAAGGGTGAGATGGATATCCAAGAAGTAAATTGTGTGATACTTGAATTATTTTATGTATAAGATTATCATCTTACATTGCTTAGTGTAATGGTTCTTGTACTAAATAATTGTTATTATGTACCATTTGTTACCATAAACATAATCTCGATGTCAAGTTTAGACACTATGGGATTTTATTTTAAGTTTTGAAAGAAATATTTTCTTATGTATGAGGGTAACATATGTTATTCTATAGAACATTTTAATAATGGGTTATATATACTTGAACTAGAAAATACAGTTTGGGAAATCAATGAAAATCTAGTGAGAATGAATCATATCCTACCCACCTATGGACCTTTAAGTTGGGTCAAACAAATGAGAATCATTTAAGAAAACTACATCAAGAAGGGTATTTAGACTCTACTTATTTAAAAACCTTGGATGTATGAGACAATTCTTTACAATGTAAAATGATTAAATTGCCTTTCAATGGTAATGGAGAAATATATAAATAACCATTGGAATTGGTTTATAATGATGTATGTGGTCTATTTCCAGTAGAGGAAATGGGTGTTTTTTCTTACTTCATTACTTTTACAAATGAATATCATAGATATGGATATATCTAATTAATGAGGTATAAGTCAAATTACTTTACAAAGTTAAATAAATATTTGAATCAAGTATAATATCATATTGGTAAAATGATTAAGAGGCTCTACTCAGACCGTGGTGGGGAATATCAAAACCAAACATTTATCTATCATTTAAAGGAGTGTAGGATAGTCTCCCAACTCCATCATAATTATAAAAAACGATGTAATTGTGTTAATGAAATGTGTAATTGGACCCTTCTTGACATATTCAGATCAATGATGGCTCATGAAACTCTATCATTATCCTTTTAGGGATATGCACTGTAGATTTCGACATGTACACTAAATCGAGTACTGAATAAAGTGGCATAAGAGATTATATACGATTTATAGTATGGAAAGAATTCCATTATATCACATATACATTTATAGTGATGTGAGGATTTTTTTTAATGAATAAAACTAATGAAAAACTAGATCTATGAACCACTAAGTGAATCTTTATAGGTTATCTTAAGGAGACTAAATGATATTACCAATATATCCCTTCATATAGGAAGGTGATTATTAAAATACTTGCAACATTTAAAGAAAGAAAAAACATTTCCAATGAAAATTGTGGCATACAGATTTAATTTTATGAAGTTGATGCTCTAGATGTGCAATGAGTTGTTTTAATAATGATCTCCATAAGAAATAGTTGAAGAATATTATGTTCTCAAGACATATGTAATATGTAGGTCGACTAGAGTGGTTAGATAACTAGAGAGATATGGTTTTCTTTTCACCAAGATAGGTGAAACATTACTATTTAATGATAATTAACCTTTGACTTAGAATTAGTAGATATAAAGGATACTACTATGTTTCCACATGCTATGAATTCTGAGATAGAGTCCATGCATCAAAATAATGTTTGGATTTTAGTAGACCCACCTACTGCTGTAAAACCTATTGGATGTAATTGTATAATATAGAAAAATATGTACATGGATGGTCAAGTGAGTTCTTATAATGTATGATAGGCTGTAAAGGGTTTTAGAAAACATTAAGGCATCAAATAAGATGAAACCATTTGACTAATTATAATGATGAAATCCATCAGAAAATTACATTTAATAGCATTCATCCATGCTTATGAAATTTGGAAAATGGATGTCAAAAACATTTTTCTAAATGGTAATTTAGATGAATATGTCTATATTACACAAACCAATGGGTTTATTATATAAAATAGGTCCAATAAAGTATGCATGCTACTAATATTCATTTATGGATAGAAATAGGAATCAAAATCATGGAATGTTCTTTTTTTTGTGGCCATAAGAAAATTTGATTTCATTATGAATGAAAGTGATC
This sequence comes from Viscum album, assembly GCA_963277665.1. NCBI lineage: Eukaryota > Viridiplantae > Streptophyta > Magnoliopsida > Santalales > Viscaceae > Viscum > Viscum album. Next base: position 71,348,111 of record OY728163.1, on the reverse strand, counting down.
CTTGTGTATATAATAAGGTTAGTGGGAGTTCCATCATTTTAATTGTTTTATATATTGATGATATATATTTAATGGGAAATTAAGTACAATCCTTACATTCAGTGAAGAATTGGTTAAATAAACACTTCTCCATTAAAAACATAGGTGAAGCAGCCTTTATTCTTGGGATAAAGATATATCATGATAGTTTTAAGAGGTTTCTTGGGATATGTTAAATTATATATATTGATAAGTTACTCAAATGGTATAACATAGAACAACACAAGAATGTATTTTCCCTACCATCACATGACATTAATATCTCTAAGTAAATGTGTCCATAATCACAGAAGGAAATTGAACGAATGAGTATAATCCCTCATCCTTTAGTAGTGTGATCTATCATGTATTCCAAGATATGTACTAGGTTTGATTTTTAATTTTCATTGGTAACTATAAAAATTATCCAAACATACTGGAGGCATACAAACAAATATTTTCATGGTTTATGGAGGAGATGAGGAGCTAATCTTAAGGAGATAAAAAAATTCTAGCTTCTAGATAGATCAAGAATATTTGAAATCATTGTCACAATGTTTATTTTGTCTAAATGGTGGTGTTTTGAGTTGTAGGATCTCAAAGTGGGATATGGTTGTTGATTTTATAGAAAAATATGAGTATATAGTTGATTATGATGTAGATAAGGAAGTAGTTTGAATACAAAACTTTGTTTTTGACCTCGGAGTTCTGCCTATCAAGGATACACACTAAGTGTATCCACAGGTTCCACCCATTCAAATGAATATGATTTTATGATGAATTTGGCCCCATGTTCAGGGGTTGTTGATTGTTTCAGTGTAAATTATCGTAAATAAAAATAATTCAATTATATTATTCAATTTTAGAATAATGATGATTGAATTTATTTCAAAACTTATTCATATGTTGCTTGATAATAAAATTTAATATGATAAAATATATATTTTCAAATGAAAATATGTTTTACAAGGTTATTTAAATTATTTGGGTAGCTAATGAGATGAGTTATGGTTCTTATTTTATCATGTAACATGTCAAAGTGTTATGAGTGATAAAATGTCCTTAAATTTATGAAAATATTATGTAATTCATAAGTGTAACAACCCTCATAGTGTTGATAATAAATTTCATGCATTGTTAGTATTCATGAATTAGATTGTTATATTCAATATAATATTATTAAGTAATTATTTAGTCGAAAGGAAAATTCACTATTTCTAACAAAACTAGGTTTTCATGCAATATACATGTTTATTTAAATTAATTATTTAAATATTATAGAATTTTTATTTGAAAAAATAAACTTCATTTTTGAAATTATCATATCAAAAATATCGTAGGGTGAAATTTTGGTATTTTTTAGAAAAGTTTGATCTTTCATTGAATAGTGAAAAATACTAATTTTTGTAAATCTTCTATCATTAAATAATGTAATTTCAAAGTCCCAATATAATTTAAATTTTATCTCAAAGTCTCATAATAATTTTTTATTTATATATAGTATAATTAATTATATTTGAACCATCTTTATATCTGATTTTGGTATAAGTACATTTTTAAGCTTAAAAAATGTTTCTCTAAAATAGCTTTTTGATATGTTTTTCATTTTGATCTTAAATTAATTTAAAAAACATTTATAATATATATATTTAAAATTTTATTTTATATTTTTAATCATGAGGTCCTAATATAGTAAATCGGTGACACATCGGTAAGGGTAAATCAGATAATTAAAGTTAAAACTAATGTGATAAGGCCTAAAACTCTCCCATGAACAAGTCTTTATTTTATTAGTTAAGTGTTTTTAAATCATGAATATCCTATATTTAAAAAATTTACTATTTCAATCCTCTTTTCTTTGATTAAAATATTTTTATTATTTTATGTATATAAAATGTCAAAAATGGCAATCTCTTCCTTTTGATATCTATAATATTTTGTGACGTGGATGAAAAAAAATGTTTAGTTATAAATTTTAATTATAGAGATAAATGATTTTTTCAAGGTAATTTATTTTTTATTTTTAGTGACTAAAAAATAAACTTAAATTCTTACACAACTCTGACACAGTGCTTGTGCAAGTAGTGTTAAAATCAAGTAAATAATTTTAAAAACTCTAATAATATTATTATTTTAGAAACTCCAATAATATTATTATTTTAGTGAGTTTTAATGGCCCATGAATTTAATAGATAAAAAAACTTATTATAGAGGTTTTAATGGATTATATTTTATTTCCATTTCGTTCATGTAGTATTTAAAGTAAAATTAAATGAATAGTTCAAAAAATGACATTTATGATATTTTATAATAAATAATATTTTATTAAATGATTTTAAATTTCTAAAAATATTATATTTAACTAATTGAATGGGATATGGTTTATAATATCAACCATTATATATTTATCATTCAATTTTCCTTTTATAGTAACTTTTTGAATGTTTATGGTAAAACACGTGGATACCATGGAAAATGCCCAAGGGTTAAGGGGGGGTTAAGGAAAATATATAAGGGTAAATACATAATATAAACATGTCAAAATTTTATTGGATGATATTATTTTGACCAATAATAATATTATATTATAATTATATAAATTTGGATACATTTTCACATGAAAATTAAGCAATATTAATTTAAAAGTTTAGGAAATTACAAGAATGTCCCTCCACTCACTTATAAAAGGACACCTTGTCTCATTTTTCTCTCAGACCTTTTGACCAATATAGTTTTGAAAATACCTACCCAAGCCTCTAAAAAAATTCCCTATCCAGGTATTATAGTCCTTTTTTATTATAAAATCATCCTAGGAAGGCTTTTTGTGTAAACCTAAAGAGGTTGTCTGAAGAAGAGGTATAGTTCATAACTAAGTGTTTTAAGGTTATTTCTTCTTCAAACTCCTTAAAATATTTTACAACCATGTTGAAATAAAAAAATCATTTTATTAAATATAATTATATGTTATTATGTTAATGGAATAATTTATATCCATCCCCTCTTCCATCAAATGGGGAACGCAAATATCGTTCGTGTATACGTGTGGACTACTACCTTCACAAAGTGATGTGATTTATTTTCCATCATTGCCTAACAAATTAGGTTATAATGATGGATTTAATGTATATATAAGTTATTCATGGAATAATTTTAATTATGGAATACTGAAATTTCATCTATTTTCTTACATTTCCATCCATTGAAAAATGATAACATCATTCGGGCGTATGTGTGGATTACCACCTCTACGAAGTTGTATGATTCATTTTTCAAGACCACATAACATAGATACTATAGATAACTATTTTGAAATAAATAATCTTATATTTATTATATATTCATAAGTCTATAAATATAAAATGATACTCACCTTCATTTCATCGTGACATAGGAAAAATGGAAATGTTTCCCATGCGTACGTACGACCAACCATCTCCATGAATGTAACATAATTAGTTTTTCATAACCATATTTTATGTTTGGTATTAAAAGTAAAATTAATGTATAAGAATTATAATTATTTCATTATTATTATTCTAAATATGATGGAATAATGAACTATTTGACCATAGTCAACCTACCAAAGTAATTTTGGATATATTATCCAAATATTGTCAAAACAAATGATATGAACTTAATTTATTAAGAAATTAAAGATAAAAAGGTAATAATTATAATAAAAGGAATAATAAACATGAAAAGGGTTCTTTATCAAGTAAATAATTAACATTATGTTATTATTCCAGAAGATAAATAATGTACGTGACAAGTCAGACTTAGGGTAAGAGACACTTTAACTTAATACATCATTTTAAATGTTTTAAATATTTATTTATAAATATTTTTATCCCATGTCAATATTCATCAAATTATTTAATGTATGTATTTATATAGAAATAATATAATTTAAAAGGTAAATTTTTATCTCCTTTTACATTCTTTCAAAGGTTTTCAAAAGGAATCCTTTTACTTATTTTACATGGAACATTTTTACTTTTATTAAAAAAGTTAAAATAAATATTCTTTTTTAAGATATACGGTGTAAAAGATCATTCCAACCTCCATAAAAAATATTTGATTTTTTTTATTCCTTTACTTGATTTCATGTTTTCTTAAAATAAAAACCCTCTTTTCATTTTTTATATATTTATGTTTTGAAAATGGTGTCTTAAATGGAAAGGGTTACTCAATATTCAAATTTATTTTTTATACAAGTTTAAAAGGGTTTTTCAAGGATTTTATAATGAAAAGGTGAAAGAATAAAATGTTGTAATCATTATACAGTACTTGACAATTATGGATGATGAATGAGTGATCTCGATATGGAATATATGTATGGGTTATCCCAATACAACTAATATGAATGGGTGAGAATGATACAGCTTATACAAATGGATGAACCTCATATAGATATCCAATTTATTTGATAATATTTCTTTGTTTTCAAAGGTAAGAATGAGTTAGTTAACCATGAAGGCTCCTCTTGTTTATTTTTACTAGGCTCTAGTTTTTTCTGACATGAGTTTATAATGGGTTATTAGTATCGTGATCTAGGATTCGTAAAAGTGGTTTCTGTTTTCATTCAATTGGATTTAAAGGTTTTTTTGAGAAAAAACGTTTTTGTGTTTTTCATGTGGATATTATTTATTCCATACACTCAATGAATGTTGTGATAAAGATAAAAATTGTCTGCGGTTTTAGGTTTTTCATAGGATTAACGAATTTCTTTCTTGTATATCCCTTACTAAGATTTTTGTGCTCATACAATATTTTTAAATGTATTTCATAGGGATTAAGGATGGGTAAGAACAAAGAAGAAGTCAAATTAAAAGTCATGAAGATTATTTATGAAAAGAAAACATGTTTTATTTTAATGGTTTTATATATTGTGAAAAAATGTATAATTAGTATAAGTATTCACTTTGTAATATATGGGTTTTTTATGTAAGAGTTATAAACTAATTATCTAAACATTTAAACTAAAATATATTTAGGAATGAAATAAATTTATTTATAGTCTAAAGGCATTAGATTGTGTAATGGTTAAGGTTGGTACTATATATTTGGTATTATATCAAAGGATTATATTACTTTAGATGTTAGAATATTGTTAGTAAAATAAGTTGGGCCTAGAGTTTCATTTGTTATCAATGATGTATCGATATGTGTTTATTTAGAAGTGGACAAAGTGATAATGCATGGACAATTATTATGGATTCATAACATTATATGTTCATGCTTGAGCAATTCTCCATATTATTTAAAATCTAATGATTGTTGAACTGATCATCAATGATTAAACAAACGTGCTAATAAGTTTTCACATTGGTTAGATGAATTTAAGTCTATGTAGAAATTATTTTTATAAATAATAATCATTGATAGTTCCCATAAAAATCGATGTTCATATTTTTTTTTCATGACGAACAAATGAGGAAAAATAGAAGTGATGTTTGTTTGGAATTTTTATTGAGGGTGGAATTACATTTGTACTTATACTTATTCTAAGTATTTTCAATGGTGGGCTTTATTAAAATGTGACCAACCTAAGGGATATCCCTAGCCAGCTCTACCTCAACCATGTGTAGGACCTTGGTGGGTCAACCACAGATGAGGAAACCAACCCAGGCCAAGCAAGTTGGCATCATTAGTGAGCACAGTAGTGCACCCGCATGGGACCATGTATAAGGTCGACATGAGAAATGGTGTAGTGGTGGCGCCACCGTGAAAGGTGAAATGGAAGTAAGTTTCTATGTGAGATACTAGGCATGAATGTACTATTCCTATGTCTTAAAAAGTTGGAAAGAATGTGGGTCATCATTAAAAATGGGGTTTTGAAATTTTTTGTTTTGCAAAACAAGATGTGTTTCCCTGTATTTTTAAAAATGGGTTCTGAGATGCGTGAACCCCGTTCACGCATCCCCAATTCCAGGAAGATGCGTGAATGGGGTTCACGCATCTTAGCGATGTTTATGAAGGATGCGTGAATGAGGTTCATGCATCCTTTAGGAACTATTAATTTTTAAATTATTTTCTACTATTTTTTTTAAAAAATTATTTTTTTTTCTTTTGTTTTGTTTATGTGTATATATATAACAAAATAATTCAACAAAATTTATCTGCTATTTAATATCCAGCAGTACTTCTATTACAGCAGTCTAGATTCTGAGAGAGACCCTCACTCAGGGCTCTCTTTTATAAGAGGGCTTGCCCTATAAATCATTCTGCATTTCTGATGTGGGATTCAGGTTCTCCCTTTCCAGGGCAGAACATTCTGCATTTCTGATGTGGGATTCTATTTCATATACGTTTCTTTGAAAGTCTATAAAATAAAAACTATAAGACTAATATATATGAAACTTAAAACATGGATTAAACATATAAGAAATAGTTAAAGATAAAAAAGAATTTCATAAAAAATGTTGACGAATAATAATTTATAATCTTTCAAAACCACCAACTTGAAAAATAAAAATGTTTTAAGTACGTGTCTTCAAAATACTATGAAATAAAAACTATAAGACCAATATTAATGAAACTCAAAATACAGATTAAACATATAATAAATAATTTAAAATAAAAATAATTTCCAAAAAAATGTTGATTATTAATAATTTATAAGCTTTCAAAACCACAAACTTGAAACTTAAAAATGTTTCAAGTGCGTGGCTTTGAATGCTTATAAAATACAAAACCTAAAACCAATATAAATTAAAATTAAAACATGGATTAAATATATAATAAATTTTTAATAATTAATTAGTTAATTAGAAATATAATTATTAATTAGTTCATAATTAATACAATTATTAATTAGTTAATAATTTGATATAATTATTAATTAATTAATAATTAATATAATTATTAATTATTAATTATTAATTACTAAAATACAATAATTAATTAGTTAATAAGTAATATAAATATATAATAGTAAATTAGTTAATTAGTAATATAATTATTAATTATAATTATTAATTATAATTATTAATTATTAATTTTTTATTATTAATTATATAATAATTAATTAGTTAAGTGGTAATATAATTATAAATTATAATTAGTAGTATGATTATTAATTACATTTAGTAATTAGTAATTATATAATAATAAATTAGTTAATTAGTAATATAATTATTAATTACTAATATACAATAATTAATTAGTTAATTAGTAACAAAATTATATAATAATTAATTAGTTAACTTGTAATAAAAGTATTACGCAGCAACTCTAGCTAGAATCTAAGATTCTGACCATTTATTAAAAATAAAAGAAAAAGTACAAGATAGATGATCAGGGTCAAGCAAAGGAACTTGCACTCATCCGTCTAGTATAAAATTTAGATCATAATAAGACATGTCAATCCCATAATCAGAATCAAGACCTATTTCGTATTCAGATTAGGACTTACCCTAGTTGAGAATCTTAAAAATATCAGAATTGAACTTACCCAAAAATTTCAAATAAGATCAGGTAGACACTTTGAGAGGTGTGTTAGATAAGTCCTTCTTTGGCCTTCTATTCAAGGGAGAAGAAGTGTCATCTCCCTTCCCTTTTACCGATAAGAGTGCATCATTAAAAGAGGCAGGACCACCACTACCTGTTTTCATCCCTTCCTCGTCAGAGATGTCACCCCACTTCTTCATAATCCTAGAGGAGTTCAATAAATTCTAGATCTCCTGATGACAATAAACACGTTGAGGAATCCCAATGTGATCACCCAAACTAGGATCAGGCACACCAATCCCACCAATAGTAGGGCAATCATTCTCTCTAGTCACAACTAATGCAATGGGAGAAGTAACACTACCATCATTGGATGTATTCTCATTAACAAATCCAACCTAATCATTATAGGGGCCACTCATCAAAGACTTATCTACCATAGGGACTTTGCCTTTCAAAATAGGCACCTGAAAGACAGATTTTTTAGAAGAAAACATATCAACCTTAGTGGAGGATGATTTTTTGAGAACATCTCCATCATGATCAAGAGACTTTGGCAAAGTCACATGCTTCCTCTCTGTTTTCCTTCTTCAGAGGTCAGTTGGATGACCCTTCATCCCACATCTCTCACAAGAAATCTTCCTCCAACATGAATCCAAAGAATGCCCAACAACCATAAATTTGGTATAGAAAAGGGGTTTCAATTCATATTCATCATCAATATGGATATTATCAGAGGGCGTAGAGAGAGTTACCTTATCAATCAAAGTGGAACTCAGATCAATCTCCACCAACATTTTGGTAAAGTGTCCAAACTGAACAACCTCAGTTTCCCTATCTAGATGTATAGGAGTCCCAATTGCCATGCCGATGTCATGCAATATTTTTGGGTTCCAAAGGACACAATTAAGCCCATGCAAACAAACCAAAACTTGACAAAATTCATTCCTTGCCCGCGATGCTTTGAATTCCAGGGCCCATTATTGTAGGTGGATCCATCTAGGTTTCAGAGAAAGAGACCTGATACTCCATGCATGTATTTTGAATTCATTCAAAGGGAAAATGCAAAGAAAGAAACCATGACCAAGAGAAACACATCTCCACTCAGAGGAGCCCAACAAAAATGAGATCTGTCTTACCAAGTCCTCAAACCTCCAGGACTTCTCACCCTTTGGTAAAACAAGACGCGCAATTAGTGAACTCTTCCTGATTGCAATCCTTTCAGCAAACACATCAGGATCAGCCTCAACATGGGTTGATGACCCTTTTTGGAAAATCCTTCCAGAGCCGGTGTAAAAAAATATGGAAACGGAGGTATAAATGGTTCTTCCACTGCTCTAATGGGGACCTTCAAATTAGAACTTCCATTAGAGGCCTTCAGAACCCCCTTCGATTTCACCATCACCGGATCAGAAATCACATGAACAGAGGGAAAATTCGTCATTCTCTTCAACCCCAATGACAGATCAGAAAAATACCTCATATTACCATCAACACAAAGATCTCTAGTGTTCTGGGTGTCTAGCACAGATCTGGAAACACACACCCTAGAAGCATCATTCAATGCGATCATCAGATCTGACATAGATAAATCAACGCCCTCCTGAGTGTCGCACTGTGCATCCCAATCCACAACCGTCAATTTTTTCCGCGACATCACACTGAGCAACACAGACTGTAGTACATCGCATACCTTCATCCCATGTTGATCCACGTTCGCCAACAATGATCACAAAACCAAGAAAATGAGGAAACGGCATCCAGAACCCTAATACGGAATTGGAGCCCCATGGCGGTGGAACAGCCAAACCCCCTGAAGCGCCATCCTCTAGTAATATAAGTATTAATTATATAATAATCAATTACTAATATAATTATTAATTATATTTATTAATTATAATTATTAATTATTAATTATATAATAATTAATTATTCAATTACTAATATAATTATTAATTATAATTAGTAATATAATTACCAATTATAATTATTAATTATTAATTATATAATTAATAATTATTTAATTGGTATTATAATTATTAATTATAATTATTCATTATAATTATTAATTATTAATAACTAATTATTAATTATATAATAAATAATTAGTTAATTAGTAATATAATTATTAATTTTAATTAGTAATATGGAATTTTAGTAATTATTATTAGAAATATAATTACTAATTATAATTTTTAATTATTAACTATATAATAATTAATTAGTTAATTACGAATATAATTATTAAGTATTAAAAATTAATTATATAAAAATTAATTATTTAATTAGTTATATAGTCATAATTATAAGTATTACTTATTAATTATATAATAATTAATTATTTAATTAGTAATATAGTTATTAATTATATAATTAATAATTATAATAATAATTAAAAATTATATTACTAATTAACTAATTAATTATTTTATAAATAATAATTATATTACTAATTATATAATTAATTATTATATAATTAATTATTAATAATTAATAACCAATAATTGTATTGAATAGTTATAATTATTTAATATATTACTAATTTTCTAATTAACTAATGAATTATTATATAATTAATAATTATATTACTAACTAAATACTTAATTATTATATAACTAATAATTATATTACTAAATAACTAATTAATTATTATATATTTAATAATTATATTACAAATTAACTAATTAATTATTATATAATTAATAATTATATTACTAATTAATAATGATATTACTTATTAACTAATAATTATATAATTAATAATTATATTGCTAATTAAAAAATTAATAATTAACTATTTATTGTATTTTTAATTACATGTTTTAATTTTCATTTATATTGGTTTTATATTTTGTATTTTATAGGCTTTCAAAGCCACATAATTGAAACATTTTTATGTTTCAAGTTGGTGGTTTTAAAATATTATAAATTATTTATCATCAATACTTTTTACTAAATTATTTTTATTTTCAATTATTTATAATATGTTTAATCCATATTTTATGTTTCAATCATATTGGTCTTATAGTTTTTATTTTATAGTCTTTTTTATACACATACTTGAAACATTTTTAAGTTTTAAGTTGGTGGTTTTGAAAGCTTATAAATTATTATTCATCAACATTTTTATGAAATTCTTCTTATTTTCAAATATTTATTATATGTTTAATCCATGTTTTATGTTTCATTTATATTAGTTTTATAGTTTTTATTTTATAATCATTCAAAAACACGTACTTGAAACATAATCCCACATCAGAAATGCAGAATGTTCTGAATAAGAAAGGGAGAACATGAATCCTCCATCAGAAATGTTGAATGATTTTTAGGGAAAAACCTCCTATAAAAGAGAGTCATGAGTGAGGGTCTTTGTCAGAATCCATATTTTTATAATGGAAATACTTATTTATATTAAATAACGGATAAATTCTGATGAAAATATTTGGTCTATATATTTATAAACAGAACAAAATACTAAAACAAATAAAAAATTTAAAAATACAACAAAATTAAAAAATTAAAACTTTTTGTAGGATGTGTGATTATGGTTCACACATCCTTCATAAATTGTAAAAAGTATGTGTGAACCCCGTTCATGCTTCCTGGCGAGGAGAGATGCAGGAACGGGGTTCACCCATCTTTTATCGCAACTGCGTAGGATGCAAGAACCTCATTCACGCATCTCTAAATGCCAAAGATGCGTGAAAGGGGTTCACGCATCTTGAGACCCATTTTTAAAAACAAATTGGCAAACCTACCACTTTTTTATAAAAAAAAAATTAAAAATACATTAATAAAAAATCCCAATCAATCCTCATCATACCTTCCATATTACTCTATGCAATTGAAATAAGTTATGATGCTCAAGTTTAAATGAAATTTAGTCTTCAAACACTCGATGAGAACTACATGCACGAGTTCACAAAAATCATACACCGTGAGTGATCAATCCATGACAATAAGAATAGCTCTGGTTTATTGAACTGATTAAGGAATGAAACTTTGTATTGCATGCCTTTGAAGAAATGAGGTCATCACAAGAACCAGCGGGTGTCTCAAGAACATGCAGTAATGCATGCACCCATCATGTGATGATATTTTGATTATGTGACCAACTGAGGACACTCACCAAGGCATCATAGAAGTCGTGAGACAAATTTTATGATGTTGAAAAAAGCTTTATGACCTTGTGAATATCCTATCTTTTAACCTAAATTATCATTTGATTTATTAGGGATTATTTTGATGATATCAACAGAGGTAATCGCATGATCAACAAAGTGATCATGCGAAGAAGAAGCAGCACTCTCGTGAAACGCGTGATCACTCCCAAGCTAGTTGGAGAATCCAAGGATCTTGACATTGATGATCCCTAAGATCTTTGGTGCATTTTAATAAGTCCACACATGGTATAAATAATAGTGATAGGTATTTTCTACATGGTTATAAAAACCTAAGAAGAGTTAATTTTTTTGTTGCTAAAATATCTAGAGAATGAGAGAGATAGAGCTCTCATCCAAATAGAGTAGATGTGATAATCATTCTCATAAAAGAGTGGCCCATGCGATATGATCATGTTAAGGTGTATCTAACAAACCATACAAGCTCTGAAAAGGAGATGGAATATGGGGAGTTTTATAATGGGTTTTCTCAAAAAAAAATTAAAATAGCATAGGTTTAATGTTTTTTCAAAATACGCCTCAATGATGGCATCAACGATGCCACCTCCCCTCCCCCACTCCACCTTTGGAAAAGATTTATGGCATGTAAAAGGTGGTGGGGGATGTTGTATTTGCCTCAACTCCCAATAAAAGGGAACCCCCCCCCCCATTCTCCTCACTCCATTTTCCACCCAACTCTCCTAAATTCACTACTTCTCTCTCCAAAAAATAATTTCTTCTGTGGTCGATGGTCCATAAAAAGGTGATTTTTATCAAAGAATCATTTAGGGGTATTTTTTAATTTAATTTAATGTTATTTATTTATTTAATTTAATTCTTGTTAGTTTTAAATATTTTATTTTTTAATTAATTTATTTAGTTATAAATATTTTGTTGATTAGTTTGTTTAATTAGTTATATATAGTTTGGAATAATAATTCTTATTAGTAATGATTAAGTATAGATTAACTATAGATTAATACTTAGGATTAAGTATTGTGAAAGTTTGGTAGTATAAAGATTATGTGGTTATCTAAGCAATTGAATCCCTATCTGGATATAAACAAGTGGATGTGGCTCTGGCAGAGATGTACCTAGGGGTAATATCTAAAAACACCTCTTTGAGCTAGACTCGAATGGGAAATGGTGGACGACAACGGGCCTTGTTTTACTCATGGTTTGACACTCCTAGGGGATATTCTTAAGATGATTCATATTTTCTTTATAAACTACTAAAATACCTAAGAGAAGAAAAATCAAATCAGTTTATTTATCAATGATAAAATGATAATTATGATGTTATAGAATGAAATGGACAAGGACAAAACATTAAATAATGAAAGTCATTATGAGTAATTGAATTATTTTTAGTCATTTTTTTGATGATTTTATTTATTAAGTTGTTTAATTAGTTATATATAGTTTACAAATAATACTTATTATTAGTAATGATTAATTGTAGATTAATTAATGATAACTTAAGATTAAAAATGAATACATATGATTAGTTAATTATAATTAACTAATGAATATAATATGATTAATGATTAAAGAATAAATAATTTAAGAATAACTTAATAATGATTAACTAGTGATTAAAGAATTAATGATTAGTTAAAAACTGTACTAAGAAAAGCAGTTGATAAAATAAAAATTATGATTATATATAATTAAATGGAGAAGAAAATGTTTTAAAATGTTAGTATTGTAAAGATTATATAGTTTATAAATAATAGTTATAATTAGAAATGCTTAATTATAGAATAATTAGTAAATAACATAGGATTGAAAAATGAATCCATATAATGACTAGCATATTTTAGGGTATAAAAAGGAGTCCTAAAATTACATTCTAATAAATATTATATGGTCAAACATCATTGTTAATATTTGTTACACTATCATAATTTTGATGAAAGAAAAATTTTTGACATAGATAGTCATGTTTTCCTGTGTTTACTACTATTGGGAGGTTATTCAAACTAAGAAAGGAGCTTCTTACAGTACACAACCAATAACAGTGGTTAGTACAACTGATTTTGTAACCCTAAATAACCTTCAAGGGAGAATTCATGGTTACTTAAATCTAGGAAACGATCAAGAGATCAAGTCTATGAGCTATAGACATTTGATATTCCCTACAACAATATGGAATCTGGCTTTTCCATTGCTTTCTAATGTGCAGTGGGTCTAAGAAATTAATTTATTTTCTCAACAGTCAGATGGTACCATGATGCAGTTATATGTTGATGTTTCTACTATAAAACAACAACATCTAGTTGTACAAAGATGTAGATTTACAAGAGTAGTTGAAGAAAATCCACCCCATAAAATTTAGCCTATTACAAATCATTAAGAAAAGGACAACCTATATTATCTCCCAAATATACATTTCAATCTGAATTTTGATGAAGTATTTTTTAATGATGGATCAGATGGTGACAACAGTGTTGATGAGGAGGGACCAATAGAAGTTTGGGAGGAGGTTATGATAAATGTATTAGTTTTACAACAACCTCATCCTATAATAAATAATTCACCACTCCTTGCATCTTGGTTAGAAGAAATGACACGTGTGCCTGAATTCGACAAAAATGTTCTCACACCGGCAACTGGGTTCCTTGGAGTTATACCAGATAGGTTTGGTGATCTGGACAAAACCTTATATATTGGAAGGAATTTTCCAAGTAAAGTTGCATTAAAAAGCACGCTAAAGAGATTTCACATTGAGAGGCACTGAAGCTATATAGTTCACAAATCATGTCATAGTAAATATGTAATATGGTGTGAGAAGTATGGGGATGATTGTATATTTTTTTTTGAGGGAGATTCTAGACATTCAATTCAGAGGTTGGAGAATCTCAAGAATTGAGGTAGCTCATACTTACATTCAGCCAAGTCAGACACAAGATCATACCTCATTGGATTTAGAATCGGTGTCATCCATTGTTGTTGAGATGATTAGGACATTTCAAGATGTTCTGATAAATCTTGTGCAAGAGAGGATACAACAGAAATTTAGTTATATGATTTCCTATAATAAGGCATGGATGGCGAACCAGAAAGCAATTTTGAAGGTCTATGGTGATTGGGATGACTCATATAAGGTGTTTCCACCATTTCTAGCCATAATAAGGAATCATAACCAAGTTTTATTGTATCTTGATACAAACAAACATGTGTCTCACGATAACTGACTTCATCCATCTCATGTTCAATTTCAACGGTTGTTCTGGGCATTCCTCCCCTGTATCTCCGCATTTCGTTTCAGAAAAAAAGTTCATTTTGATTGATGGAATGTTTCTATATGGAAAATACAAGGGTGTATTGTTGATTGTAGAAACCCAAGATGTAAATCATTCACTTGTTCTTCTTTCATTTTACATTATAGAGAAAGAAAACTATGAATCACGGAGTTGGTTTCTGGCATGTATCAACAACCATTTCACCAACATCTGGGGTTTTTGTTTGATATCTGATCGCCTTTGGGAAATTAATGAGGCAATAAATGTGGATCCTAATATATGGATATACCCAAATGCACATCCTCAGTTCAGAATTATGAAAATTTCTAGAAATGTGCAAAAACAATTCCACAACAAACCGATGAAGAGGGAAATCATAAGGCTTGGTACACATTGTATTTGTTATTTTTTTATATTTCAAAATAAAGATAAAATCAAATTATGTGAAATATCATATATTATGTATAGAATATGAGTCATATCAACAGTGTTTTGAATAATTTTTTGAACAAATTCTCTAGGCTAATCAAGAAATTTATGATTATATGATGTAGATTCCAAAAGAAAAATGGATATTGGCATATGACGGGGGGAAGAGGTACACAACATGACCACAAACATTGTGAAGTGCATCAATGGTGTCTTCAGAGGGCTTCACAAGCTACCTATAACTGCTATATTTTAGGTGATATTATATCGATTTGTGCATTACTTTGATGATAGAAAAAAACTTGCTTCAGACGGAATACAGGTGGGGATAAAGTACGGAATACACTTTCAACGAGAGATCGAATAGAATATTGAAGAATCTTATGGTTATCATGTCTACCTTTTTCGAAGAGAAGACTCTAAATTTTATGTTCAAGAGAATTCAGACCCCATCACAAATTGCATTGGTGAAAGGATGGTGGTGTTACTGGAAATGAGGCAATGTCAATGTGGAAACTTTCAGGCCTTACAGTTTCCATGAACACACGCCATCATAGCATGTGGCTCTCTAAACATATCATGGGAAGCATATTTTGATCCAGATTACTAGATGAACATCATTTATCACTTTTATGCTACACCATGAACACCTATTGGGGAGTTTCGTTATTTCCCAATGCCCTAAGGCCAGCTGATTGTGATACCTAACATCAATCAGTTGCATCCTCATGGGAGACCGAAGGCCAGTAGGATGTGTAATATGATGTACTGTCCTCAAGAATAAAGTCAAAGTCTGAGATGCTCCATATGTCATCAAGAAGGTCATAACTGAAAATGATTCCCTAAACTTTTTGGGTCGGTTTCACACTCTCAACCACATTGATGTATTGTCTTCATTGTTACATTCTCATATTATAAATATATGTTATTATCTCTTTTTTTTCCTTAGTATTCTAAACCCAGAAACCCAAAAGCAGAACACTAAACCCAAAAACATCTTTTCTAAACCTTAATATCAAAATCCTAAACCCTAAAGCTTAAAACCTAAACCCTAACCCAAAATTCATTAACATAAACCCTAAAATATTACAACAAATCCAAAATAACCTATACCCAAAACCAAATATCTAAAACCCTAATCTATAAATCCTAAAACCTAAAAGTTGAATTTTTAAACCCAAAAACATCTCCCCTTTACCACAGTTTTTGAAAACCTTATGTGTCTGATATTTTAATAAACTTTTATATAATGAAATAATAGTATTTTTTGACACTCTATTCTATCAAAGAGTCTAAAAAATTACAAAGGGTAACCCCTTAGAAAGAAAAGGGGAAATTAAATGAACAAAATCACGATTTGAAAAGGCATGAGTTTTGGGTCACCTTAGTCAGACCAAAAGAGTGTCAGCATGTAACTTACCTGTGCGCCCCAAAATGTCGCATAGCCTACTTGTGTGCCCAAATTCCTTTCTCCCAAGGTCCAATATTTTCCAATACGTAGACCCTTGGGGCCTCCAACTGAGAGGGACGAATTTCCTTGAAGCCCAATTGTGGAATTGGTCAACCTAGTGCTTCTCCCAAGACTTCATGTACTTTCAAGGTAGTTATTCAACACCTTGAGCAGAGGATTTAAATGAGGATCATTGGACTTAAGTCCTTTTAGTGTTTGAAAACCATAACACTTGTGCTCCTAAAGCTCCCAACCTTCATAAATCAGAAACACTTTCATGCCACCTAATCATTTCATTGGAACTTGAGTGCCCTACTTTTGGTATTACCTTTGAATACTCTTAAAGTATTGCACCAAGTCTCTCCCAAGTATTACCATATAGGTTTTTCGTCGCTTAAGTGAATATCAAGTTGCTCAAGTCTACTTGCGCGCCCTTATCTACATGAGAGACCCTTTTTGATTCACCTACTCTCTTCATTTTACAATCCATAAAGACTTCATCAAATCCATTCATGGAATGGCTTCTTCATCCTTGGATCCCTTTTTGAAAGAGATTCTGTTGATACCTCCACCAAAACCTCCTGACTTTTCAAACATTTGGGAAAGGCACATCAGTGTGTCTCCTATATGGGTTTTTATTTCCATAGTTAGAGGTTTCCCACATTTTTATAACGGAGTTAGGATACATGGAATGTATGTGGGTTTGTATATCCAAATTCACATAGACCTTTCTCCCCAAACAGTGTTGGGAAGTTCTCGGTTTGGAGGAGGGTTTGGTCCTAACCTCTCCCTTCTCAAAGAGTTAACCTGGAACCTCATGTCTCAGGTAGGGAAGGTATGGTTCACACTTCATTTTCCATTTAAGTAAAGGAGAAGTATCCCTCTCCTACCATGATCAATTTTAGGGCAACCATACTAGTGTAATCCCCTAGCTGTTCTTGCAGGAGGTAGCATCATTTTTCTTCCTTTCTTCTTTAGTTCCAAAGATCATAGGGGAGACGGGCACAAGGACTTTTGTTACCCTTTCCATATCACATTGGTCTTTTTCACCATGGGAATCCATCCTGGTGTAAGCCCCTAACAATCATACCTTCCTCCTTACATTAGACCCATGTCCAATGTAAATATAACAGAAGGAAGGCTTGTCACCTCACCCTCTTTCATGGTCGCTTCGCCCTCGTCCACTCTCACTGCCATAGGTACGCCCCCTTACATCAGTGGAAGAGGAAAAGTGTGGATGATTTTTTTTGAATATTTGACATTCTCTTGTTTCCCACACCGATAATGAATCAGGTGGGCCTAGAGATTTTCCATAGTCCCAAAATTCACCATAAGAATGAACTACAGGAACTCTAATTACCACCATAATCGGGATACGTAGGAAGCCTTATAAGGGTCCGATCTCACTTGATGTCCTCTTCATGAATCCCACTCTAATTTCCCTAATTTGGGAATCCTACTTAGGAATAAGCCCCAAATTAAATCATTAAATTACCAAGGCATCCTTTTCATGAAGTAAGCCCAAACTCATTTCTATCAAAGGTCTATACTCTCCTATGATACTTATAGAGCTATGTGGGATTTGATTCCCATATATATAGGATATGTAGAAAGCCGCATTGAGGTTCAAACCAAATAACTTAAATGAACCATGTTCTCTTTCGACCATATTCCCAACAAGGTCTGATCTTACTTGGAAACCCATATCCTTTTGATGTTCCTTGAGCTGCTTCAGCATAAGTCCCACACTATGATTTGACTAAGAACCTTCCACATAGATTTCCATACCACATGAAATTAAACTATATGGCTAGATCCTTATCACATGTCCTTAAAAGGTATGATGTGTCCCATTTAGTGACATCGAATATGAGGGTTCTGATTCTTTTTACAAGGATACATAGGTAGCCCATTTTATTAGAATGATCCCAAGATCAAACCAATCATTCCTCTCCCTAGATGATAATAAATTCTAGAGTTCCCTAATAAGTGGATTGAAAACCAGTATCATCATAACAATGATTAAAATAATCTCTAAGTAGTATATGAGAGGATACCATTGATGGAGAATCTCGAATACATACAGATATCTCTATTAATGAAAAACCTGAAATACATACAGATGATTTTAAACTTTTAAAATTCTAAATAAGTGATTGAAAATTCAAAGGGATACTTATGATATATTTGGTGAATTAAAAATGATTCACAAAAATATATTAAATTATAAAAGAGAGCCCTGGAGTAGACAAAAATTCCCCCTAAAAGGGTGTGATGAGTCCAAACTCATATCCTCTCGACCAATGCATGTTCATAAGTATCATGAAGTTCAAACATAATGAACGTCTGCCTTTATAAAATAGGTCCCCTTTAGATTAAAATCTATTGGAAGTTTCCTATTCAATAAATAAATCCAATGGAAAATGCCTAGAAGCAGTGATTCTTAAAACTAGAATACACATTTCAAGGAACTACGAAACAAAAATGATGAACCTGGCGTGAATCCTTAACCATCTTAATAATGTTACCCACATGTTAGGCCCCTATCAATTGGTAAAGGAAGGCTACACAAAGGAATCAATCATGCATGTTTCCATATAAAAATATGTTTCTTTAATGGAGTTTTTTTTTTGTTTCAAGTTTTTCTCAGAATTCCCTTCACTCCAAAATGGATTTCTTCAAGAAAACACTTGTAAACTTACCGAACACTGTTAAAGCTGGATCCCCATCCACGGGAAGGACTTCATCACCAATCCATCATCTTCAATGATGGGTCTCTAATTTTCTGGTAAAATAATATCATTGGTAGGGTACAATCCTGACTTTGGAGGCTGCTCAGTAGGCCCTCTAGGTCAATAACAATCCTTGATCATATGTCCAACGATGACCAATGATCAAGAAGTTGATGGTTCTAACCACCATATTCAAAAATTTCGGGTCCTTATCCCCTGAACACAATAATCAATCCCTCCCATACTGCAGGGAGGTGGATCAAGAGGACACTCAAGGCCTCAATTCAAGAATTTAGGAGTCCTTCCTAAGGACTCCCACCCGCAATCATCGCTAGCATAATCGTGCGGTAGTAAACCCCCAACATGATGGGGGTGTTTCCTTTGGATGTTTAGCCCATGTACCTCAGATCTGGGAACACAAGAAGAACCACCAGGGACAACATCTAGTCAACAGGGAGCAGGTTCTTACCTCTACCCCTTCCAGAGAATACCATCAACCAAACTTGATGGGAAACAACGAACGGGCAGATACACCCATCTGTCCTAATTTTTCTGTCCAGCAGACTCGTCTGGCCGCAACCCACCAGTCCCACTAGATAAATCCAGTGGAGTACCGTGAATAGGAAAATACACCTACTTACAAGTTATCGGTCAGTTAGCTAGCTCGTTTGACTACATTTAAAGAAGCCCACCAATCTAATGTGGTGGAAAGTGGTAAACAGGAACCTAAACCTATTTACAATCACCAATTCATCTAGTTGTCTTGTCTGCCAGTATTTAAGGGAGTATGTCAACCATAATTGACGAGAAATAGACAGTATGCACATACACCTTCCAATGTTCATCAAGTCTTCCAATAGTCTTGTTTGGTAGCACCTAGAGAAGTCAGTCGGAAAGCTCCGACGACAAATTTGGGGCAGACCCAACTCTCAGCCCCCATACATGAGTATTTTCCATACCCATTGACAGAAAAATGAGGAAAAGAACAACCATATACACCTACTCCGAATATAGAATAGATATATATTCTCGTTCCGGCTGATGAATTCACCAAACACATCTTATCAATGGTGAAAGGGAAAATAAAAATCCCTACCCATATTCTGAAAGTGTGCCATGATAATATAACAACCACATCAGAAATATTGGGGAAACAGACACATAAATCTATCCCCATACATGGGATAGCACATTGGCATGCCATCCCAAAACAAATACAAACCTTTTTTCTAGTTCAGGAAGGTCATGGGGCATACTCCCCCATATCATACGGACAACAAGATTAGGAATATACACCCTTTCCAAATGAAGGTAATCGGTCCATTCTAGTAACCAATCCAAGGCATGAACATACACTTTCCCATGATAACCACTTTTACCAGCAAGTGACCCCAACTAAGTTTAAGGTAACATCCAAGAAGAAGTATCTCCAAGCATTGTTATAAAATCAAGACTCAAGCTATGATTTGGATCATATTAATGTTGGAGTTCTTGAATCCCTCATACATTTATCTATTACAACTCAATATTCTATCCTCTTATTACCAAATTATGAGAGTGTTAGTAGTAATTCTGAAGTTCCTCATCGGAAACTTTGTCATGAAGGTTTGATTCATGAAAATTCGGTCAATCCAGAGTGCCCATCTCTGGATGAGAGCCATGGAAACCCTCCTTATGGCCAGAAGACCAATGAGAAAGAAGATTTATCCCTTCCTATAATCCAGCATGGTTATCCTCCCTATTATGGAATTCACTGCAAAATTCCTCTCCATAGTAGTATTTTTTATTTTCAAGAAAATTCTATAATTGACAATGTACCGACGAGAAAGCCCTCTTATCTTGAGGCACTTGCTAACATAAGGCCAGTCATGTTTGATGCCTTTTCATTGATAGGTGAAACACTTTCTCAACCAGAAGACATCTTAAGGGAATAGTAATTATCCAAACCTTCATTGGGTCATTTTCCTTATAATACACAGCATCCACTTTGGTCATACCAAGAGGAGAAATGTCTAGTGAAAGACGATGAATATTTGTTAAACATGAGGAAACAATTGGGTAAGTGAGAAGTACCAATCATGTTTTGGCATTTGGAAAATTCTCAGTATAACATTACAGAATTGATTGTAGAAGATTCCATTCTTGATAGCTGCCTCAACCTATGTAAGACTCTTCATCATTTTAAAACCAAAGTATTTCCATATGATGAATATCAAAATCATGTAAAGGTAATAGAAGGGTTAGAATGCCAAATTGAATTGGCATCTCTCTAAGTTTCCCAACATCCAAAGGTTGAAAAAAAATATAGAATCCTTCAACATGCATCCCTAAATTCTCTAAAGAGGCTATGCCAGTTGATTTCTGATTCCCCATCTAGTGTTTGTATCAGAGGATTGGGTGCACATGGAGTATTGCATTTCACTGCACTCCAAAATCAGAAAAGTCCACCAAAAGTGGTCTCATGCAATGTTATTGCCCACAGATGGCAACGATCAATAGATTTTGAATGTAATCGAATGTATACTCAAGAACATGCCTCAACCAGCTCTCATCAGATTCAAGCCCAAAGAAAAAAAGATGTTGAGTTACATTTACATCAATCATCTGAGAATCTTGAGTAGACGTCATATTTAGAGGATGTCAACTATTAGAGAATGATAATGTCTAAAATAGAAAATAAATCTTCTAAAACAGGTGATTTTAGTGGTTGTTGGATAATGCACCCAGCTCATGTCCGAACCAAAATTCAAAAAATCAAAAGATCAGTTGCATGAATTTTTTCCATAGCAGTTTGAGAATCACCCCAGCTTATAAGGATATGGGATCTTTTAATTCAACCTTCAAATTCATTAAACAAAGTTCACATATTTGAATAAGAAGAACAAGAACAGTCCCAACCTGCAGGGTTGGGGGCTCTTTCACATCTCTAATCCCCTCCTCAATGGAAATTGGTTTTCTCCTGATTAGGGATGAAGCCACAAGGAGAGCATACAACTGAACCATCTGAGGATTCCCTTTGGGTTACTATTTTCCAAATAGTTCCTCGGAATTCATCATAAATGGGAACAAAGTATCCTGGAAGATATAGAGGGAGAAGATATTAAAAAAATACTGACAGAATGCCATCGATGCATTATGCGTCAGTGAATATCATTAACACCACTGCAGAAGATCCTCCAGAAAATGAGTTCAGTTCAAAGGAATCAGAAGATGAAGTTCTTTTCCATAATACAGTACACACTGAGGAAAATTAAGAACGTGTGCATACCCGAAATCGGAGGCTTACCCAGTATCTCGGTATGCCTTCAAATAACCAACTCCCACCCCTCTGAAATGCATCTAACAAGGGGAAAGGCAAAAGTAAAATTACATCTTAGTTTTCCACTAGGGAAGTTCAATCATTTTCGCTTGAAGAAATAATTTTATGAAAATAAGAGGAAATGAATGAGATAAAAAGACTTAATATAGAGTTACTTCGAATCATAATTTCTACTAGACGTACTCCCCAAAAGGGTCCTAAACTTGTAAATACTATATGAGATCCTCATCAAAGAGAATTTATAGTAACTATAGATGCAGATAATTAATTCCCTCCACTGGGTACACAATCAAGGTAGGATCAGACACATCCTGATAGGCTAGTTTTCATGGGTTATCCAAGGAAAATATCAGCACCACCATCATTGGTTTTGCCAGTCGTTGCACCAGATCATGCTCCAGTTGTTATACCTACATACGTTTCAGCTCATCCAGATATTCCCCAAATTTTTTTAAACATAATTGAGGCATTAACAACTCAATTGGAATCTATGGAGGAACAACATGCACTAGTTCAGTCAGAAAATGGAGCTTACCCTGAATAGATGGATGCAATTCTTCCCCCACCAAGTTTTGTGAATATGAAATTCCCAATATTTAATGGTTTAAGAGATCTGGAACTACAATTAACACATTTTGTTTCTCTTTGTGATCCCATGATGGGAACTCCTCAAAAACAAGAAGTAGTAAAGCTTAGGTGTTTTGTGCAGTCATTACATGGACCATCTTTTTGTTTGGTATTCAAATTTAAAATCTCGATAAATTAATGGATGGGAAGATCTCTGTCAGAAATTCATTCTACAATTTAGCTCAACGCTACCAAAGACGATAGTTTTTAATCTTACTAATTGAAAACAAATGGAGAATGAAAGAGTTTCAGATTTCATTGTGCGATGTAAAGGATTAACATATTTCTTAAGTCTAGCACTCCCTCAAGAATAATTTCTGGCAATTTCTGTAGAAAATCTACCTGATGAGTTACACACACCATTGATCCCTGTGAAATACATAGAAGGGTTTGAATACCTTACTTCAATCACTCAACAGATAGAAGACTCTATTATAAAAACTAAGGCTATAACTTGTGTAATTCCATTAGCTCCGGGGAGGAGTATAGGAAAGGCAGAAGCTACTATAGTTACACTGAAGCAGTCACATGTACCAGATTCTACTTCAAGACCTTCATCATACCAAAGGGATCCACATATTGAGCATTAGTAGAAATGACTTCCTTGTCATTATGATCAATGAGATCAATTGTAGAAATAGTTTGAGTAATTAAAGAACAAAGTTTATTCTTTTCAGAAAGAACATGGTCCTGGTTTCTTCATCTTAACTCTGGAAAACAATTTGGTTCAGTTTCCAAGGCCGAAGAAACCCAAAAAATGGAAATGAAGATCTTTTGAATTATTGTCCCTTTCACCCGATTTTAGGGAATCCCATCCAAGAATGTTTTGCTTTCAAGGAACTCTTGTAAAAGATGGTAGAATCTGGACAAGTGAAACTGAAAAGATAGTCAACTTAAGTAGCATGTGTTACCGCTAATAATACAAAGGAATAATTCTAATGGCAGGAAGTCAAAAGTAAAAATGTGTTTAAATATGATGATTGGATAATCAGGAAAATGATCAACTAGACTCATGCCATTTTGTGAACACATGTGAAACAACTGATTGTGTATTGTGCCACTCCTTCCAAAGAAAAACCACCTTCATCAAAACGTCTTTCCTCAAAGAAGTGAAGTGATCATAAGGAAAATGAGAATTCAGTAGAAGATAAGCTTACGTTAAGGCCAAAGTTGTCCTTGAACCTGGTAGATTTCATGCCATCTATTTTAAAAGCACAGGAACTGCCCTGCCAAATGGCATAATCAGAATTAACCTATCAGGAAGAATTTCTTTCAGATAAAGAATTGTTCTTTGGTTCTATCAACATTATCCATTTAATAGATCTTTATGCCAATGGTGATTCTGATTATAATGAGCTTGAATTCCTTATTCCTCATTGGGGAACTATAGGAAGATGCTAGGGTCGAGGATATAGGGGAAGAAGTGGGAATTCTAGAAACCACCATTTTAACTCTACCACTAGTCAAACCATATATATAGTAGAAACTCATGGAAGAACCCTTCTGTGGGCTCAATAAGAACAAGGAGTTTCTTCCATGAAGGACAGGTTCGGTTCTGACATGATTATTTTGGAGCACCGATTAGAAGTCACAATGTCTTCCTCTCAGCAAGTGAATAGACCTATTTAGTCTAATCTTCCAAATACAATTTTATGTCTAGATTCTGCTCCGACATAGGGTACATCTACATCGAAAGCATAAACTTCCAAAACACATACAAAACCACATCTTCATGCTAGAAAACACAGACCTTTAAACCAAAATTATGATGTCTTGAAACAATTGTCCCATGTAATTACCAAGTTATCAATTATGGATGCTTTGAATATGTCAAAAGATATTTGAGAAGCACTCATTAAAGCTTTGTCAAGCCCTCAAGAGTTTGAAACTGAAGTTTTTGATGTTGAGGTTTACTATATAGAGAATGATCCTACAGAATGTCATGCAGTCATATATTTTACAAATAAAGATGAAGATGTTGTTGTACATGGACATATTAGACCCTTATATTTGTTTGGAAAAGTCAATTATATAGACATCTGATGAGCCTTCATTGATAATGGATCTGGAGTCAACCTCATTCATGTTTATACACTTCATCGATTAGGCCTAACTAAATATGACTTATCTCCTTCGACTTTAATGTTGAAAAGATATGAAAATAATGAAAAATAACCTCTAGGTAATATTACACTCAGAACTCAGTTTGGAGATCTTGCTTCTAATTCAGATTTCATGGTTGTTCATCAGGACACAGCCTTCAATATTCTGCTTGGAAGGCCTTGGATGAATCAACATGCATCCATAGCTTCTTCATACCACCAATGTCTTAAGTACTGTTTCAATGGTCAAATCGGGACATTGAATGGTTATAAGGATCCATTCAAAACATATGAATCTCAATAAATTGAGGAAAAGTTTTATCACCCAAATGGAAAAAAGTCCATGATAAAAGAAATAACCATAGTTAATGCCCTAAATGGACTAGAAAATATCCGAGAAAATCCATTAATAAATTTGAGTACATATTATGTGCTACCCATGAATCAAATTGAAAGGGTAAAACCAAATCCAAGTAATCATCCAATAACTTCCATAATGTCAATTGTGGAAACTGATCTTGATAGCATGGGAGAGATTAGTGATTCACCAAGTAGTGATGGAAGCCTAAATGGAGATGTTTTTATTTCATCTGCTGAACTACAACAAGCCTCTACTTCATCAATCAGAGTAGAAGAAATTGTTGTAATGCTAAATGAAGAAAAATATGTGGATTCTAAATCCATAATTTCATCTTTATTACACAGGAAGACCCTTCATCATCAGTAGGGTTAGATATGATGGCCTCTTCTTCAGGATGTTCAAATACTAACTCCCCCTCTAACTCTAGGAGTTTTCCCTCGTCATGTACTATGAAAGTGGAAACATAAGATGTAACACGTAATGAAGAAGAAGAGAAAGATCCTGGGGATGCTCCTCCGGCAATTGGGGAAGGTGTCTCTACCATTGTGGGTGAGCTCAGAGAAATAAATCTGGGTATAGAAGCAGATCCACACCCCACTCTAATTAGTGAAGCCATAAACTCTAAAGAGAAAGAGGTATATAATTCATTTCCAAAGCAACATTGAGATATATTTTCTTAGAATTATATAGAAATTCCATGACATAATCCTGATGTAGCCACCCATCAATTTGTTTTTCCATAAGAACATTGTGGATTCAAGCAAGCAACAAGAAGAACACACCCAACTCATGCCTCTAAAATTGAAGCTGAAGTTGATAAGCTTATAAATTCTAACTTTGTCAGGGAAGTTCAATATCCCAAATGGCTGGCCAACATTGTCCTAGTGAAAATTTATAATGGTAAAATTAGATCTTTCATTTATTTCATAGATCTTAATCGACATTGTCCTAAAAATGATTTTCATGTTCTGATTATAGAGATTTTAATTGATGAAACGACTAGATATGAAGCTCTTTCCATCATGAATGGATAATCTGGGTATAATAAAATATATATGGCCCCATAGGATGATGAATCTATAGACTTAATAGCCCCTCAAGGTGTTTTTTTAATCAGGTAATACCCTTTGGTTTAAATAATGCAGGTGCAACATACCAACGTGCCATGCACCATATCTTCAAGCCTTTCTTAGGGAAATTTGTTGAATGTTATGTGGATGATTTGGTGGTCAAATCCAGACAATTTTCCAATCACTTGGCTGATTTGGAGACCATATTCCCTAAACATCAGTAACACAGTTTATAGATGAATCCCTTGAAATTTGCTTTTGGGGTAACCACAGAAAATATTCTTGGCTTCGTTGTACACCATTATGGTGTCAAAGTTGTTCCTAAGAAAACAAAATCAAACCTTGGTATATCACCTGCTCAAAATTTAAAATAATTAAGAGGACTCCAAGGAAACTTGGTCTATATTCATCGCTTTATCTCCAATTTGGTAGGAAAGTGTCTACCCTTCACCAGATTAATGAAGAAGGGAGTCACCTACCAATGAACTGAATACTGTCAAGAAGAATTTGATACCCTCAAGAAATATCTCTTGAGTCAACCAGTATTAATTTCAACTGTTGATGGACGGCTATTTATTCTTTATAAGACAGCTTTAGAGTAATCATTAGGTTCATTCATTGCTCAAAAGAATGGTGTTGGAAATGAAAAGAGCCTTTACTATCTCAGTTGAACTATGATTGACGCAGAAACTTGATATTCAAGTATTGAAAAGTGCTGCTTAGCATTAATCTTTGCAGTTTAGAAATTGAGGCACTAATTGCAACATCATGAGGTCCAATTGGTATCTCACAATAACATACTCAAATTTATCCTCTGTCGTCCTATGCATATAGGGTGTCTGGCATAGTGGGAAGTTATTTTGCAACAGTTTTATATCCAGTTTGTGCCTCAAAAGGCAATAAAAGGCCAAGATCTGGTTGACTTCCTTGATGAGCATCCATCGGCAGAAGATATATCATTAAATACTTAACTTTATGATGAAGAGGTATTCTCTATTCATAATAATTCCAAAACATGGGAAATGTACTTTGATGGTGCTTCTAGAAGTCCAATATTGAAGAGAATGGAAAACCCTAAACTCAACAAAGTTGGGTTACGAATTGTCTTTATCTTCCTAGAAAAGGCAGTATTTCCTTATTCCTTCCTATTATCGGAAGGCAAAACCAACAATGAGGTGAAGTATCAAGTTCTAATTGTAGGTTTGGAATTGGCACTTTAGGTGAAAATGAATCACATGAAGGTAAAAGGTGATTCAGAATTAGTAATCAAGAAAATCAATGGAGAATATTCTATCTGAAAAGAGGAGTGTATCCCATTATGTGATTATGTTAGAGGATTAATGGATTAATTTCCCTCAGATCCAATATTCTCTTATTTCCCGCAATCAAAACATTCCCAACAATATGCATTGGATAATGCAGCTACAGCCTTGGCAGATCCAAATCGGGATGAGACAGTCATTAGCATATCCCATCATCATGTGGTCTCACCATTTTTTCAAACCAGAATGGAGTAAATTAATAAAATTAACCCTATTATTGATTCATATGGTCATACAATGGTATGGAGAACATCCATCATGGAATACCTTCGAAATGGAGTACTTCCACTAAATAGGGATGAAAAGCAACTGATCTGGTGATCAGTAGCCTATTTTACTCTTTATGATAGTCCAGACCACCAAAAGATCCTCTTCAAGTGAGTCTTTAAGGGAATCCACTTCAGATGTATTGATGGAGAAAAGTTTTCAACTGTCATAAATGAATTACATTTAAGAGTTTGTGGTTCCCACCAGTCTCGGCACAAACTCTCTGATCAAATCCAAAGACTTGGATACTTTTGGCCTTCAAATCTGCAGGATTGCACATATTTCACTAAGAAATGTCATCCCTTCCAGGTGCATTCCAACTTCATTCATCAACCCCTGGAGTTGCTACATACAGATAAATACTCCTTGCCATTTTCCACATGGGGAATGGATGTAGTGGGGATTTATCCTCCAGTTATAGCTAAGTAGTTCAAGTATATCCTTACTGCTACTGACTTCTCTTCTAAATGGGCCAAGGCAATACCTCAAAAAGAAGTCATATCCAAATGTATTGTTATTTTTTTCAAAACTAACATCATCACCAAATTTGGTGTCCCTCATAATATATTGATGGGAAATGGCACCAATTTTCATTCGATTGAAGTACAGAAGTTATATCAGAAGCATAATATCAAATCCACCCATTCATCTCACAATCATGTAGCCCAATGGACAGATATAGGCATTCAACATGACCCTATCAAATATACTCTAGAAGATGGTGGATAAAGATAATAAATCATGGCCTGATTAACTTTTGAATGCTTTATGGGATTATCGGAAAACTAATCGTACTACCACATAAGAAAATCCTTATTCATTGGTATATATAACCAAAGAAGTTTTTCCAATTGAAATGCAATTTCCATCACTCAGAGACGTAGTCTGTGATAAGTTGTCTACAGATGGGAGGTCTCAAAAACAGTTCAATGAGCTGGAACGATTAGACAAGAAAATATTGCATACTTTTCATCATTTAGAATTCTATCAGAATAGAATACTGTGATATTTTAACAAGAATGTTTTCCTTTGTTCATTTCTTCAAGGATAATTGGTATTGGTCTTTAGGACTACAATGATACTAGGGAATAAATCTCAAAAGCTTGAGCCAAAGTAGGAAAGACCTTATTTTATACATAAGTTCTATTCAAATAGATCTTAGACCTTAATCTCAATGGATGGAGAGCTTATTACAACTCCAACCAATGCGAGATTATTAAATAAATACTTTGTGTAGTTGTACACAATGTCCTCACTGCAAGACTTAAAACTGCATAGTACAATGTCATCACTGCAAGACAAAAAACTGCACAGGTCCCACGTCCTCACTACAAGACTAAAAACAGAACGGTACAATGTTCTCACTGCAAGATTAAAAACTGCACAACCCACATGTCCTTGCTTCAATAATAAAAACTACACAACCCCCATGTCCTCGCTACAAGACTAAAAACTACACAACCCCTATGTCCTCGCTGTAAGACTAAAAGACGCATAGCCCTCATGTCCTCACAACAAGACTGAAAACTACACAGTACAACACCCTAGTTTAAAGACATTAAACTATATAAAAACCATAAGAGTCCATGCTTCATGACGTTCATATGTGTAGCATCTCTTTCCTTGTCACATGACGTTAAACTGCATGACATCATTTGTACTCGTTTCATGACATTAAACTGTAGAACTAATATTTTTTTTATTTGACGTTAGAAGCTTCCATAAGAAAACATCATTGACATCATTTCTACTCCTTAGTAGCACATGAGCCCCTCTCTTTCCTATAACTTAGTCAGATCTTTATAGAGACATTATTTCAAACTCTACATATGGCTTGATTCTCATTTTCAATGAGATACGTAGAGACACATAAATCCTCAATTTTGGGCCCAGACACAATCACAAAATCTTCTTATTTTCTTCTCTCCTCCTGTATATGATTCAGATCTATACATAGTATTTCGTTAAGATATATGATTTGGAAATTATACCATTTTTTGTCTTCTGATTTACCATTCTCTCATAACGTGTCAAAAGACCCCATTATTCATGTGAAACTCGATTAGCGTGAGGAATGCTTTTTTAAAGAACTATGTACGGATTGATTCTCATCTATTGGAGATATATAAAGACACCTAGATCACCAATATTGGGCCCAGACACGATAAAAAAACCCTTTATTCCTTGTATTAGAATCAATCCTACATAGGTAATGTTGTAAGAACTATGTATGACTTGATTCTTGCCTTCAACAAGACACATAGTGACACTTGGGTATTATCCCTTGTCTAGTTACAATATTTCTTTCTTTTTCACATTGGTTCTTCTTCGTCCTTACCGAATGATGTTTAAACTGCATGAAAATTTAACATCCCCATTCTTCATCTATTTCACCTTTGTATTATAGAAGAAACCCTTACTACTCCTTGTTTCTCACACCGAGAATAGTTCGAGTGGGCTAAGGAATTGGGTAAAAGGCTTATTTATATAAATGAGGTGTTTCAATTCCTTATGGGGCTGCAAATTTCATCACTGCATGACTTAAAAACTTCACATCATAATATTAATTCATAATAGACAAAGAAATTCTCTATTTTACATATGAGTCAGATCTATATAAAGGATGTCAAACTCATGGTCAATATTGATTCAAATATTTCTCATGTGCACTGAGAAAAACCTCCTTCCATATTTCACACTCTTAATCCTGAATATTTCCATATCATCATAATATTTCTTATGGTTTCTGGTGACATAGTTTCTAATATTTAAGAACACTTTTTCCTAACTATGAAGCATGTTCCCTTAGGTGGACTTGCATAAGGTTTCTACATAATGGGCATGTTAGTCAGAAGATGCCACTATTTGGTTTTGCAGCATATGACCTAGTTGGCCCTGCATAATTCATCCCCCATAACAGGTTTGTCAAATAATGGTAATTTCATTCTTGGTTATAGTGTCATTGTCCCATTAAAATTTTGATGGATATATACAGGAATCTATATTAAAATAGTCGTTCAGGTATATTTGTCCCATTATCTTTCTCCCGATCTGAAAGTCTTCAGGACTATGGTTTACACACTTTTCTCTCTATGTGTTCAATGCAATATGATATAACCTTGGAACCACTTGGCCACATATCACATACTTTTTCCATTTCTGGTTCTAGGTGTATGACCTAAAACTATAGACACCACACCTCCTACGTTTGAGTCATACCTTCGTATAAGTACTATTCCTATAATTCTTTGGAAATCCTGGTTGAAAATACCCCTTCCATATTCACATACCCATCTACATAAACCAAACTTTATGCTAAGGAAAACCTGAATCTCTATAAAATTTCTTCATATTTTAGTAGTAGAATTGCATATTTTTTAGATCTCTTTTTCTTGACTATGCAGCATGTGCCCTTAGGTGGCCTTGCATAAGTTACCTACATAACAGGTCTGTCAAAAAAAAGATGCTACTATTTGGTTATGTAGTAGATGTCCCAGTTTGACCTGCATAATACAACCCCCATAATGGGTTTGTAAAATAATGGTAACTTTGTTATTGGAAAAAAATAATTCCTCTAATTCTTTCATCCCTTTTCCCATATCATCCTTTGGATTCAGACATTCTTAAATCACAGTTTATGATTTTCCATTCCTTACCTAGATATGGTAGCATATTTCAAAAAAATTATCATGAAATTGGGAGAGTCTCATACCTTTGGTCAAGCTAAAGACCTTAAATTAAAGCCACAAAATGTCCTCACCACATGACTTGAAACTGTATAGTACCAATGTCCTCATTGCATGACTTAAAACAGCATAGTACCAATGTCCTCACTACATGACTTAAAACTACATAGTACCAATTTCCTCACTGCATGAATTAAAACTACACAATATGATATCAGAAATTCCCCTTTTTGATAAATTTTAACCATTCCTCATACACCAAATTTGTATAGAAATGGTTTTCATATTCATAACATATGTCGGTATAAAATAGCCCTTTCATTCTTAATATTCATTTCCTTGGAAAAACCACCCACTGTGTTCTTGAGTCACCCAAACCTGATTTTCCTCTATCTATCAGTATCAAAATGTTAAATTCATAAAGAGATATTTTTCTTGAGTATGCAGTACATGCCCTTAGGTGTCCTTGAATAAGTTGCCTACATAACGGGCTTGTCAGTCCGAAGATGCCACTATTTTTCTATGCAGCATATGACCTAGTTTTCCCTACATAATATAACCCCCATAATGGGTTTGTCAAAATAATTGTATCTTCATTCTTGGAGGGAACTCCCCTTATGTCGATATATGTTTTAGATTTATTGACCATATAAATCATGACTCAAAATTCCCCTTTGAAATATTTAAAGAATATTAAATCAATTCTTAGCCACAAAGTCTTTTTTGGGATCTAATTTCAAAATGTATGGTCAAAGATATTTGACCATAAATAATATCCATTTATAGTCCAACACACATGACTCTAAACTACAAAAAATATGAGACATGGTATTCACTATATTGAGAACCCACAAAGGGAAATCTGAATAAAAGTCGAGTCCCAACTCACTAATTATTCATTTTTGTACGATTTAGGTAATATCGAGCAATAAAAAGTCAAGAGATATAATTTTTGGGGAGTTTTCCAGATAACCCTAGAAAAATCAAACTATACTTACTAGGGCCAATGGATTGTTTAAAACAAAAGCAGTTAGCAAAAGTGAAAACACAAATGACTAAAGACCAAATACTTTTCATTTATGAAAATTTTTCATAGAGGAGTATCCACAAATTGGAGTCTCTCTCTTGTCAAAAATCTGAAATTATAAAAGGATTTCTATGTAATTCCTCATTTGTTTGACAGCCACTTGAGCCCCATCAGCTTCCTATTGAGGCTCGTTTATTTGACCAGCCTCGCTCTCTTCAGAATGATGAAGTACTTCTCTAGCACCTACAATGTCTTTTTCACCATCCGTTTGGACTTCCCCAAATGAGATATGAAGCTGGTAATGTTCCTATATAATGATATCTCACTCCTCTTGAAGGTGCAGTTAGTGAACAGTCTTTTCAATAATTTTCTGCTCCAGCCCCATCAATATTTCAATATGATTAGCCTCATCTTGGGATAGTGCTTCTTAGAACTCTTCAATATTGACCGATATTTTGTATTTTATCAAGTCTTGTCGAAGCTTTTTCTCTTGATTCCTCCTCTGAATAATCTCTTTCACCAC
Source organism: Viscum album (assembly GCA_963277665.1). Classification (NCBI taxonomy): domain Eukaryota; kingdom Viridiplantae; phylum Streptophyta; class Magnoliopsida; order Santalales; family Viscaceae; genus Viscum; species Viscum album. Next base: position 71,314,324 of record OY728163.1, on the reverse strand, counting down.
AGTATGAATTTCATGGTATTTGAAACCACCAAATCCTAGTGTGATAAAAAGATATAAAAGTCGTGGACTTATTGAAGGTTATTCCTCAAGGGGAATCTTAGATATTATCTTCCAGATGTTTTTCTATGACTTCCAACATGAAATACAAAGAGCCTTCGGCTGTTCTGGTTCTAATTCAGAATATCTGTCATAAGGGGGGATATATTATTGGACTAATGCACTTAAAGAAGTTCCATGTTCTATTCCTTCCTGAACAATGGAAGATCCACCTTCCAATGTTGTTTGGACTGATACAGAGGCCTCACCTCTAGATATATCCATTGAATTTGATATCCATATATGGTAAATCAAGAACTATGGTTATGGTTTTATTCAAGAGATAACAAAACTGAAGGCAGTCAAAATATCAGTATCTCATACCTAATAGTCGGTCAACAGCTTGAGAAGAATCCTCTCTAATATTCTTAGTTTCTACAATTTTGTTTGATGTCTCTGGATGATTAGTGTTATCTTCAATATACTCAAGATCTTGAGAGTGAATCTTAGGAAGATATTCTATCTCAAGATCCACCTGAGCCAATTTCTCTATAATGGTGGGGTTGACGTTAATATCAATACTTCCTTCAAGTATCAATGTGGAAGAAGATTCATTATATGGAACTTCATATTTCAACCAACCATGGTTAGAAGGTTAATCATAATAAGTTTAATAGTACGAATAATGAGAACTCACATCCAGTTGATTATATACAAGGAACTCCAAAACCTTCTAAAGAATTTTATATATTAACATGTTCTAATAGTTCTTCAATAAAAATTACAAGGTTCATCATTTCACCCAGTGATATCTCAGATCCCAATTTAATCTCACTTATGGGAGCACTGGTCATGTTTGCTTCACAACCTTCCTCCGTCAACCTTTGACCGAGAATAGCTTCCTCAGCAATAGTTATGGGGTCAAAATTAGTTGTTTCCAAATGTTCTGGTGCATGTGATGAAACTAAAAGTATCATAGAATAGAAGTTAGTTGTTTTTTCATTTTATTCCTTATGAAGTATTATAGATTTACTAGAAGACTCATCTCCTCTGATAGCAAGAACAAGAGTAGTGTTGGGAACAGATGTTGGTTTTTTACCTTTAATATCTCTTTATAAACCACTAGATTTTCTGGAATTTGTGTCTATTTAGAAGCACCCTCAATGGTTCCTTAAACCTTATCAGTAGTTTCTTTCAAAGAATAAACAGAAGAGTCCCCTATAATCCTAATATTTTTAAACACTTTTTCATGAATAAGGACTAAAATTCCTGATTATCAGGGAGACTTACCACTACTAATAAAGTGATTAACCATGGCTCTCTTTCTTCAGTGCTTTTTCAACTTCGCCTTCTTAGGAGGGTTTGTATCATCATCTCTGAAGATGGGTATTGGATATTCTAATACCCTCTATATTTCCACCTCCATGGCCTGTTGGCCTGGATATATTTCTCTCGATTCATGGGGTGATCTAGTAGCTCCAAGAACAGTGCCTCTAGGGCTATACTGTGGTGAAGGAACTTCAGTTGTCTTTCCTTTACCCAACTATATGTTAAGATTATATTTCTCCTAAGTAAAAATGTTTTGACTAAATTTCTAGTTTCAAAAATGAAAGAGAGTACAAGAGAAAGGAGACTTACATCCTTAGGATCTACAAAGTCATGCCAATCTTCATCTAATTAAGGATTAATATCTTCGGTGGTACCATGATCTATCATTTACTTCATCCTCTTTGTGGTAGTAATTGATTCATCAGTGGAATATATGATTATTCCCAGCTCTCAAATGTAGGTCCTCACCTCATTGGGATTGTCCTTAAAAAGAATGTCAAAATATGCCTGCAAATCCCCCACTCCTGGAATATGCAGTCCTTTACATAGATCCATCCACATGGTTTCAGCATCACAATATAGAATCTACCATGTTTGAATAGCCACTGGTCGTATATATTCAGAATGTATGTTAGAGGGTTGTGAAGAGGATCCAACAACCCTGTATTTAAGTGTCTTCCCAACACCCACAGTCATGGATGAGGGATTAGAAAATGGAACTCACCGCTTTTTATAATGATGATGACCAGATCTCCTTGATATGAATTTGGTAGGGACTGATGGAGTGGATCTCTTAATTCCAGCAGGAGGGTTATATCTTGCATGAGGTTGCTTTGGTGGATTTGGATCATCATCACCTCCAACCTTTGATTCTTTCAAGTCGGCCCCTAATGATGAAGAATTAACTTCCAAACGAAGGTGTTCCCTCCTGCTACTTCTCTTCACCCCCACTTGAGGGATGACATGATTAAATACACCTTTAGGGTAAGATGAAACCTAGTTTTTGGTATATCAAATAGTCAATCTGCTTACTTCATCAGCAATGGGTAAATTAAATACTACCCCAGTCTTCTCCGCAAATGTCAACAACCATAGTTGTCAGGAAACCATTGGGTGTTTCTCTAATCTTACATTCACAGAAGGGGATATACTATTATTTTGTATAAATTTTAATTGACGCTCAAATCTATAAGGAGGATAGGCCTCACATATGATTTCTCCATCGATTCTGGTGGCCAAGACACCATCTCTGTAAGCTAGAATATATGCCCTCAATTCCAAACTGTCCATCCCATCATCAAAAAATTTCCCCATATGAGTATTCCCATAAATAAATAAATGGAACTCCTTATTCATGCTCAATCTATCCTTGATTCCATAATCATTCAAATACAAAGGTGAAATACCCAAAAAAGTCTAGATATATGATCGGAAAGAAATTCCAAAAACCTATACTTTACTCTTTACAACATAAGTTCTGAAGTGTGTAGTGATCCATCCCCACAACACTTGGAATGGTACCGCTATTCTAAAGAGATAATTACATTTGTAAATGTGCATAAAACTCTTATGGATCTTCACCAAAACAGAAGTGTCCAGCCCTACCATCCTTTTCTCTGCCATCTTAGACACAATAACAAAGGTTCCTAGCCTCACTACTCCTTTGGAGTCTCAGACTCATAATAAATACACGTTGAACCATGTAGAAAAGAAACCTTCCAGACCTGTCTTTGAAGGAATTTTTGGGTTGAATTCATATCCCCATTTATCAAAGTATCCTTTCTCCAATGTTGGCCAAAACGTATCAGGGTTACCTCTCTTCTCTGCCCTTGTACAGCTAGTCATATGGGTGTAAGTGGGACCTTTTTCTTTCTTCATTATTAAACATATTTCCATCCATTCCTCTGGATGAATATCCCTCTTGGTGTGAGATTTCATGGTGGTTGTGTTCTTGATTTTGTTAAATATTTTCATCAACTCATGAACCAAATATAGTGTCTTCTCTGAGTCATTCAATGTCACCTTGGGAGGAATAAACTCATCATACAAGTCTCCAAGGATTGGAGCTCTAGAAATCTTGTAAACGTCCCACAAGCTGATGCCTACCTATCCATGTGTTAAATGGGAGGAATTAGTCTCTAGGATCCATTGGCTTAAAAATTCCATCATGAAATCATCATTCATGTACACATAAGTTTTTCCAACCCAGATAGTCTCATAAATACTGACTTCCTTCATGTCATCTGTAAATTCTACACAAGTCCTATGAACCCATTATGCCCACATCCACATGGGTTTTACACCTCCTCCTGGACATAAGTCCCAACTTTTCTTCCAACCCTTGTACTAATCTATCTGAGAATCCTAAAATATGGATGAATAATAGTGTGGTTATATCTCAGGTGTGTGTGACTTCAAATCTAGAGCACACGGGATATGATGCATAATATGAGCTTTCTCTACTATCCCAACATTAGAAAATGATCCCAAAACAAAAATGTTGGCCAAAAAAAGTTGATATTATATTGAAACCAAGAATGTGGGACATAGTTCTTTGGATTTGGAATATTAACATCCTGCAAATGGACATAGCTCTACAAAGGCCGATAGGTTTATCGGGGAAAGTTGAAATGATACTTCTTCAAATATTTTTCTATTTCTGGAAGAGTGGTTTTGCAAACGTCAAAGTAATCATGACCAAAAACATTCATCATGTCATAAATCCTCTTACTAGAAAGCTCATCAGTAGTTCTAATTATTTTGGGAGCTATCGAACATGAAAAAATAGAGAAATCATCATTCAATATAAGTTCATTTTTGGTTTTTTACAAATAAAATTGGCAAAGGCATTAAGGAACGCAAGTATAAACTTGGCATGCATGTATAAGTCGGCACGTAATTCTGGCGCCCCACTTAGAGCGCGCAACTAAAAAACATACAAAAGAAGTGTGGTGAAACAGAAGCGTCTGAGTCAAAGAAGACTTACACACAGAGAGCTGAAACTTCAGAATTCTTGAGGCTTTTGTGGAAGTGATGCCATTATATGGGAAATTCATGTCACGCTATGTTCCAGATTCATGCATGCTGCAAACTTGTGAGACCATTTTCTCAACCTTCCTAACACTTACACATCCTAGTACTCTTTTCATTCTTCTTCATTACATTACCTCAGTATAGAATCCTCTTTTCATTTCGGATCCAATTCTGAGGGTGGGATTTTTTTGACACTCCATTCCATAAATAAGTCTAAAAATGACAAAGGTAAGTCCCTTAGAAAGAGAAGTGGAAAATACATAAAGAAAATTAAGATTTGTAAAGGCATGAGTTTTGGGTCGCCTTAGTGAGACCAAAAGAGTGTTGGCGTGCAGCCAACTTGTGTGCCCCAAAATGTCGTGCAACCTACTTGTGCTCCCAAATTCCTTTCTCCCAAGGTATCATATTTTCCTATAAATAGACCCTTGAGGCCTCCATTTGAGAGGGAAAAAATTCCTTGAAGCCCAATTGCTGCTCTGGTCGCCCTAGTGCTTCACCCAAGTCTTCCTGAACATTCAAGGTAGTTCTTCAATACCTTGAGCGAAGGATTTAAATGAGGATCATTGGACTTAATCCTTTTTAGTGTTTGAAAAACATGACACTTGAGCACCTAAATCACCCAACCTCCATAAATTAGAAACACTTGTGTACCACCTATTCCTTTCATAGGAACTTGAGCACCCCACTTCTGGGATTACCTGTGAATACTCTTAAAATCTTGAGCTAAGTCTCGCCCAAGTATTACCATACAGGTTGTTCATTGCTTAATTGAATATCAGGTCACTCATGTCTACCTGTGAACCCATACTTGTGTGCCTGTATCTACTTGAGCACCCCTTTTTGATTCACTTACTCTCTTCAGTTTTCAAGCCATTAATTCTTCATCAAAGCCATTTATGGCAAGGCTTCTTCTTCCTTAGCTCCCTTGTCTGAAAGGGATTCTATTGAGACCTCCACCAAAACCTCCAAACATATCGCAACTTTGGGGAAGAAACATCAGTGTGTCTCCTTTTTGGGTTTGTATTTCAACAGTCCGAGGTTTCCCACATTTGTTTTATAAGGGTGTTAGGATACATGGAATGTCTACGAGTTTGTATATCTACAGTCACATGGAACTATCTCCCAGGAACAGTGATGGGAAGTTCCCGGTTTGGATGAGGTTTTGGGTCCTAACCTCTCCCTTTCCAAAGAGACAGCCCTGATACTTGGGTCTCTAGTAGGGAAGGTATAGTTCACACTAGATTTCCCATTTAATCAAAATAGAAGTCTCCCTCCCCTACCAGGCTCAATTTTAGGACAACCATCCTGGCGTAAGCTCCTATATTTTCTTGAAGAAGGTAGCATCATTGCTTCTTCTTTCTTCTTCGGTTCCAAAGATTAGAGGGGAGATGGGCACCGAGATATTTATTACCCTTTCCCTCTCCCATTGGGCTTTCTCACCATGGATAAACCTTTTGGTGTAATCCCCTAACCATCATCCCTTCCTCCTTACATTGGAACCTTGTACAATGTAAATAGAATAGAGGGAAGGCTCATCGCCTCACCCTCTTCCATGATCGCCTCGCCCTCGTCCACTCTCGCTGCCATAGGTGCGCCCCCTTCCATCAGAGGAAGAAGAAATGTGTGGATGATTTTGTTGAATATTTGAAATTCTCTTGTTTCTCACAGAGAGCATGAATCACGTGGGCTTAGATATTTTTCATTTTCATAACATTCACCATAAGAATGAACTACGAGAACTCGGATTCCCACTATAATCAGGATATATAGGAACCCTTCTTAGGGCCCAAGCTCACTGGATGTCCTCTTCAGGAATCCAACCCTAATTCTTTTAATTTGGGAATCTTAGTGAGGAATAATCCCTAAATTAAATCTTCACATCACCAAGGCATTATTTTTAGGATGTAATATCAAACTAATTACTCTCAAAGGACTATACTCTCCAATGATCCTTATCGAACATTGTGGGATTTGATTCCCATCTATAAAGGATATGTAGGAAGCCTCCTTGACGTTCAACCCCAATACCATAAGTAAACCATGTTCTCCTTGGGCCATACTCTCAAAAGGGTCTCATCCTACTTGGAAACCCATATCCTTTCCAAGTTCCTTAGGCTGCTTCAGCATAATTCCCTCACTATGTTTTGACTAAGAACCTTCCACTTAGATGTCCACACCACATGACATTAAATTGTATGGCTAGGTATTTATCCCATGACCTTAAATGGTATGATGTGTCCCATTTAGTGACAATGAACTATGAGGGTTATGATTCCTTTTACAAGGATACGTAGGTAGCCCATTTTATGGGTAGGATCCCAAGATAAAACCAAACCTTTATCTCCCTCAATGAAAATAAATTTCAGAGTGCCCCACTGAGTGGATTAAAAACTAGTATCATCATAAGGATGATTAAAAGAATCTCTGAGTAGTATATGAGAGGATACCATTGATGGATAAACTCGAATACATAAGGATATCTCCATTAATTAAGAACCTCAAATACATATGGATGATTTTAAATTCTTCACATGCTAAATAAGTGATTAAAAATTATAATGGATACTTATGATATACATGGTGAATTAATAAGGATTCACGAAAATATCGTAAACTATAAAGAGAGTCCCAGAGTAGAAAACAATTCCCCCCATAAGGGTGTGATGAGTATGACCTCCCATCCTCTCAACCAATGCATGTTTGTAAGTATCATGAAGTTAAAACATAATGAACGCACACCTTTCAAAAGTAGGTCCCCTTTAGATAAAGAACTATTGGATGTTTTTGGTTCCATGAATAAATCCAATGGAAACCGCCTTGAAGAAGTGATTCTTAAAACTTGAATAAAAATTTCAAGGAAATATGAAATAGTATTATAATGATTAGAATAAGTTATTCAATATAAATAATTAGATAAACTCATAAAACATCATCAGTAATTTCCATGGTTTTCTTAATCCAATCCAAGATTATTTAATCATAAAACTCCATAAAAATATTTCTAACCAAATTCAAGACCCAAATATTTTGAAATATTGTCTCTAAAATTCTAAAAATAATATACCATTAATCCAAAATTTTATTACTTAGTGACACATACATAATATCTAAATACCCTATTAATCTTAAATCCTTAATGAAAACATTCAGGATTTCAAGAATTAACTTCCTCTTTATTACTTAAATAAAATATTATATTATAGAATTTATTTCATAAATCAAAAAAATGAAATGAAATCCATCATGAATTAGGAACACATTTATTCCCCTCATTCACATCTATATTATTGTGTGTCAGCAGCCTAACAGAGTCATGCCCCAAATTTTTGTGTGCTCAGCCAATTCCATTACCGCTGAGACGAATAGAGTGGCTTCATGGGATGAAGCTGGCAGGGAGACAGGATGAGGGTTGGGACTAAGTACATGCCCTCCTTATCGACTACTAGTGTAGATGTGCAGAGTTTCTTATTTAGGGAGTACCTACGAATCAATTATTTCTTTCAGAGAAGGTTGAGTATGATCCATGGTATAGATTAATTATATAATGTATCTTACCCGACATGATAGAGATATGCAGAGGATGGTAAGTCAATAAATCTCCATTAGTTTGTTTGTTGAACTATTTTTTAATTCATTTAGAATCTATTTATAGATAATTGACAAAGATAAACTTGTTTTCATGAGTGATGAAGAGGAAGAGGGGGTCTTTAGATAGATAGTCATCCATGCTACAGCACTGGAGGCGAGGGAATATTTTATTGCACTTTATAAGATCATCTTCGAGCATCCATCCCATAGAGAGGAGGTTGATGACCTAGAGGAAAATCCTATAGAACCTACTGGTGTAGAAGAGCCATGACCATGGTGACGTAGACAACGTCGTGTTGCACATGAGGCCTCACCTATTCCATAGGCAGAGGTCGGCCCTCTAGTAGTCCAGCCTCAGCCGATTTAGGATGGGCCTTAGGTGGCATGGGATCCATCTTTCTTGACAAGATATCTAAAGTTCTCTCAATCCTAGGGTACGAATCCATTGTAGCTTTGGCATCCAGATCCATCCCAGCCTTGGGGTCTAGATCCATCGTATACTTGGGATCCAGATTCATCGCAGTCTTGGGCTACTGGTCCATCTCAGGCTTGGTTCCCTACTATGATGATGGCGGGTTCTTCAACCAGCCTAGTGGGAGAAGGATCAGGAGGGAAGTATGAGATGTATTTGAAAACTCCTCCCACTGACACACAGATGAAGTATGTGATAGTTGATGTTCCAGTGCTCTAGGATCATCCCTCAATACCACAAAATAGGGAAAGGGAAGTGTTGCCATTTATCCGCACTAAGCAGAAAGTGCTGATAAAGGGTTAGGCCTTTATCAGTGCTTCCTAAAAGCGCTGATAAATGTAGACTTTATCAGTGCTAAAACAAGTCCTGATAAGTGTTTTAATTATTAATTTAAAAGAAATTATTATATTTATATAAAAAATAATTTTAATTAGAGATTCATTAGATTTATTAGATTAATTCATTGTATTTATTATATTTTTTATATTTATTATATTTATTATATTTACATTATTGATAAATATTTAATAATTTTCTATATATGTATATAATTAAAAATGATTTCTGAAATAAGTATTTATCAGTGCTATAATTTTAGTGTTGATATTTTTTTTATCAGCACTTTTTTAGCACTGATAAAGGTATATTTTATTAGCGCTTTTATTTTAGCACTGATAAAACATACATTTATCAGCACTGATAAATGTTCTAACTTTTTTTAAAAAATAACCCCAACAGGACCCTCCTCCATTACATGCATTCAAACCTTCGTGGAAGCTTCACCCTGCATCATGAAACCTCCTCCTCCTCCTCCACCACCACCGACACCGTTGCCTTGTCATCCTCCTCAGCCGCAACTGTCTTCCTCCTCCTCTATTGTCATTTCCTTCTCCTCCTCCTCCGCCACCACTACATCCCCCTCTTCCTCCTCCACTTTGAGGTTAGTGGTTCCAAACCATTACAAATGTTTTATGTATTGCTTCATGCATTGTGATATGTAGTTTTATGGTAAGAGGATTATACTTTTGGTTGATTTGGGTGGGGTGATTACATATGCTTCAATTGACTAAATAAGGGTGATCCCTAAGTTGGATAACCCTAAGAGGAATTCATTTTGTGAGTTTAAACATTAGTTATTATTTAATTATGAGTCAAATAACCCTAATTAGAAGATAGAGATATGGTTAAAAGATTTTTATATTTGTTTTATTTTGATTCTTTATATAAAAGAACATTGGATTCCATTTTTTATTATCCTGTTTTTGGTAGCTATTCATTAGGGATGGATCATGTTTCTTGGTGATTATGAGGATCCAGAGATATCATGGGAGATGTTTTGTAGTCAATAATTGGATAATTTTATTTATTTGGAATTGAAGGAGAAACAATGACATGTGTTTTTTCTATCTAATAGGGGAGATCCAATATATGATAGTTTATAATTTATTTTAAGAATATTATTTTCCATACTTATAACATTATTTTCCAAAAGGATTCTAGGGTGTGGTATTTTTAATAGGTGACACAACTAGAGATCAAACATTGACTCACCCCATTTACTTTTCCAATGTATTGTTTTTTCTATAAAAGTATAAGGTAATAGATATTATTCTAGTGTAAAATGTTTCATGTCAAGAGTGAAGCCATATAAAATTATTGAAGGGAAAGTATATGGTTGGATCTCTTTAGTTGTCAAAGTAGTTCATGTGTTGGCTAGTAGGGAGTTGTTCTCAACTCGCTTTTTCTAATTTCCCTAAAGATAAAAGTCCTCGGGCCTCAACCTATACCTCTATAATTGTTTTTCCCTTCTGAACATCATGTTTAATATTTCTTCAAATGAAAAAATTTCAAAGTTTTCATCATAGATCTTCCCACAAAATTAATGTTAGATAATTGAAATAGTTTAATCTAATGCATTATGATTTTTAACAAGGTGATAATTTTTTTTCATGTAAAAAGAATATTGAGTGGGTGGAGGATATTCGCCCATAGGTAAATTAGGCAGTGTGTATCCATGTAAATAAAACAGACGTGTCCCATTCATAAGTTGAACATCTAGGAAAATAGTAGATATGTAAAAAAATAAATAAACAGGAAGCAGATAACATAGATAGAAAATAAAATACCATTATTGACCAATAAAATTGTTTAACATGTGACTTATCATTTTATGTTTTCTTTTCAATTGGAAATATCTTATGTCACGCGCCTCTCCTCTACCGCAAATACACCACTGTTGTGCACTGAATGACACATTTTCAGTGAGTTTTCTCCTTTTACTCATTGTTTGCCTCTTGTTTTCATTTTATTACTATTTGATATGGATGGTTATATTGTGAAATGTATTAGCTAAACTCCACACAAAAAATCGTGGTCGTTGGTGGTCCTTGTTTACACACTAAATGAATTGCATGTTTATTGTTCCTATTGAACATTTGAATATAAAAATTGGTAATTTATGTATACTGGGTAATGAATGAATACCCTAGGATGATAAATCTTCTATGATAACCCTCGAATTAACAAATGGAATTGAATAAGGGATGATTTTTAAAATCTGAAATTGTGATTGTTTGGTTTGTATGGTGTTGTGATTGTGAGCATGATTGTGTGTTTGTATGGTGTTTATGTTGTTGGTATGATTGGTATTCCATTTGTTCTACGTGTTGTATTTCTTCAACCATTCAATATCAATCCAAACTTTACCCATTTTAATGCCACCACCACTTTGTTACTAGTTCAATTCCACTGAATCTTAGAAAATCACTTCACTAGTGGACTCTATGAGACACTTTATGGACACCGTATTCAAATAACCATAATAACACATATAATGAATCCTTCCACCCACAAGCACTCTATTGAAAATCATACCACCTATTAGTTTAGTACCATAGTTCTTGATAAGAGATATTATTTTTCTAAGGAAACACTAGAAACCCAGTTTACAACAATGGATAGAGATCACATATGAGATACTAAATCATTCTAGTGAAAGGGATTCTCGTAACTAGTTTCATTAATCAGGTGGTTGGCAAGATGGGTGTGATCTACTTTTGTCTTCAGTAATGCTTGGATAAGAAATGGTATTGTTTACCATATCTAGTTCTATTGATTATAGTTTAATTATGACCCTAGTTGAACATATTTTGTGTAATTATTTTGTTAAATATTAATAATACTATATCAAATAGGATGAATATGAATAAAGAATGGATAAATGACAATCAGTTGACAAAAGAGTATGAAGATGGCGTGAAAGATTTTAACAAGTTTGCAAAAGATCATGCATATGAACCTTCTCAAATCCTTTGTTCATGTTTACACTGTTGTTATTCAAGACAAATTAGTCCAGAGGAGTTGGAAGAACACCTGATCTGTCACGGAATAGATCGAAGTTATACATGTTGGAATAAACACAGGGGAAAATTGAATGCAGGTAGTGGATGGGAAAACATTGTGTTTTATGGATCATCTGATATGATTATAATACTGAACAATGAAGATGAGTGTATTGAGGATGTGATTACAGATGTGGATGATGATGAAGATCGTATTTATGAAATGACAAAGATATTTGAAGATAAACTTTATGATTGCCCAAAATTTTTTGATAAGTTAAAGAGTTGTTCAAGGATGACATTGTATGCTGGTAGCACTAAATATACAACATTGTCTTCCATACTGAAGCTGTATAGTTTGAAAGCAGTAAATGGGTGGAGTGATGCCAGTTTTTCGGAACTACTAGATCTCCTGAATGACATGGTCCCAGAAGATAATGAGCTCCCGAGCTGAACATACGATGCCAAACGAATGCTATGCTCAATGGGTATGATCTCTGAAAGAATACATGCTGCCCAAATGACTGTATATTGTTTCACAAGGACCACCAATCACTTAAATAATTCCCAAAATTTTTTATTATTGATACAAGAAAGATGAATCCTATCCTACAAAATTATTATGGTACTTTCCAATCATTTCAAGGTTTAGGTGCCTATATGGAAGTGAGGAGACTACAAGACAATTGACATGGCATTCATATACAAGAATTAAAGATGGGAAACTACGTCACCTGACAGACTCTCCTCAGTGGAAGAGAAATGGTCTTGAATATCCAAATTTGGAAACGATCCGAGAAACCTTCGTCTTGTGTTATCTAAAGATAGAGTGAATCCTTTTAGTTTTCAAAGAAGTAGTCATAGCACATGAACAATTATGTTGGTAAATTATAACTTACCACTGTGGTTATCCATGAAATGAAAATATATCATGTTATCTAGGCTTATATCGGGACCAAAACAAAGGGGTAATGATATTGATGTTTATATGGATCCATTGATTTAGGATTTGAAATTATTGTGGGATTGAGGTGTTACATTGTATGATGCATACAAAAATGAAGATTTAACTTTGAGATCCATGTTGTATGGGACTATAAATGACTTTCCTACTTATGTAAATTTTTCAGGATATAGCATTAAATGAACTCAAGGGTGTCCCATTTGCGAACAAGGTACACAGTCAATTAGGTTGAAAAATTCATTGAAAACCATGTTTCTAGGACATCATAGATTTCTACCCCGATGACATAAGTACCAATCTTGAATGACATTATTAGATGGATGTTTAGAAGAATGTACAACACCATATCCACTAACAGGTTATCAATTGTTTGTGATAGTAAAATATGTGGAAACTACTTTTGGTAAATCATTTTTGAATAACCTTATGAAAATAATTTTGAAAAATTGATCGGTTTTTTTAATTACCATACTGGAATTGTCCGTATTTCAAACATTTTCTTGATATTATGCATGTTGAATAAAATGTATATGATAGTGTCATCAGCATGTTGCTAAATGCAACTGGAAAAATGAAGGATGGAATTAAGGCTAGATTTTACAAGGATGAAATGGGAATACGAGAAGAGTTGGAACTGGTGAAGGGTGAAAAATGAACATTTCTTTCGCCTTCTACTTATACTCTTTCCAAGAAGGAGAGATATCAGTTTTGTAACTTCTTGAATAACATAAATCTTCTAGAGGGGTATTCATCAAATATCAAGAACATCATGTCAATGTGCTATTTAATGTTGAAGGTTCTGAAATCAGATGATTGACATTTTCATATGAAATATCTAATTCTTATAGCTTTACATTGAATTTTTCCAAAAATGTTCATTATACATTAATGAAACTTTGTTTCTTCTTGAAAGCTATCTACAGCAAAGTTATAGACCCGGAAAAATTTCCAACTATGGAAATATAAATTTTCATCTTATTATATGATTTGGAAATGTTCTTCCCACCAACTTTCGTGGATATAATCGTTCATTTGGTGAGAGAGATTCGACTATGTGGTCTTGTACATTATAGATAGATGTAGACCATTGAATAGTATATGAATATTTTGAAAGGGTATGTAAAAATTTGAAGTCATCCATAGGGTTGTATTCCGGAGCAATATATTATTAAGGAATCCTTTGAATTCTATACTGAATACCTGTTTGGTGTGGAAATAATTGGACTATGTAAATCTAGTCACACTGGGTGGCATGAGGGTGAAGGAATTTCTGGAAGAGAGGTTGTCAGAATCAATATTATAGATTGGGAGCAGGCCCAACTTTACATTTTGTATAACAGTTTCGACGTTGACCCATATGTTCAAACACACAAAGAAATTATTAGGAATTTGAATCCATCTATGGATGAAAATGGTTATTAGATACACATAATCGACAATTTACAAGATGGTTTCGGGACCATCATGTTAAGAATTTAGATGAAAATCTAGACTCAATTTCAGAATGACTTCGATGGATATTTGAAGGAGCAAGTGTGTATGTATTTTCTAACAATGCTTATGTAGTTAATAGTTATACATTCTATACTAATGAACATGATAAAGACATTACCATGCAGAATAGTGGGGTTACAATTGTGGCTGAAGCGATGCATGTTTTTAGTGTTAAGGACAGAAATCCAATTTATGAGAATATGTCATACTTTGGCATCGTCAAACAAATATGGGAGTTGGATTATATGAAATTCCAAGTTCCAATTTTTTAATACAAGTGGGTTGACAACAGATGATTTGTTAAAATAGATGAATTAGGATTCGTAAAAGTTGATTTCATTAAATAAGGGTAGAAATAAGAACCTTTTATAATGGAATCATAGGAAGTGCAAGTATTTTATGTTCCAGATCCCGCAAACCAATACTGGTCAATTGTTCTGTTATTGACCAAAACAACTGAAGTGTCAGATGAAATTTCAACAGAGGATAACCATTTCATTGGGACTTTGCAATAATTTTTCAATGGTCCCAAATGTAGATGACATTTTTTATGTCATAGGAGACCACAATGAATGGATTTTCATTGTCGATAGAGGGGTAAAATCTCTTCATCCTTTAAAAAAAAGAGCTCAATAATCTGGTGATTTGTTTATTGTAATATACATTGTGTTACATTATGTTATTATTTGTTCTCTACTACTTTTAGGTAATCTAAATTAAATGTTAAACCACTTCTGTAAATAATGACCTTTTCACTTACAGATGTTCCCAACCCCAACGCACAACAGGTCTCTCAACCTACTGTTGCTGGTCCCAGTGCAGAGCAAAAATAGGTTTCTCAACCTGTTGTTGCGGGTCCTAGTGTTGAGGTACAACAGGTTTCTTAGCCTATTTTTGTTGGTCCCAATGTCGATACTAGCACTCCAGAGGAACATAATGATGATGCTTCAGAGGAAATGGTAGGAAATGAAACCCTGGCGATGCAAAAAAACAAGAGTGTCATAGTTTGAAAGTGTTAGTCAAAATCTATAAGGAAAATGCAAAAGGCATAAAATATTAGGTGATATAGAATAAGTGAGGCCAACATGTTAACCCCCAAAAATACATCTTTATTAGATACAATGGAATCATCACTTGGCAACATGTGCTGATTGATGTACAGTTGTGGCACCATGTTGTCGCCGAGCTTAAGACACTAATCTGGGAAGAGATTATGGTAACATTATGATATCATTTATTTAATTTATTAAAATAAAATAAAATACCAAAACATTAACTTACTCTCCATCATTAGTTAAAGAGTGAATTTATAGTAGATGCCTCGCACAAGGAATATGTATTAAGAGTTTCAGGAAGGATTCATCGAGGCTTCCATGAAATTTTAACGAAATATCATCTTAAAGATGCTAAAGTGAAAATGAAGCCACACCCACCTCCTCTTTTTGAACACTTGATATCCCAAGGATCATGGGACGTGTTTAGAAATCATTGTAGGGAGCATACTTTTCAGGTACGTTGTGTCTAGTAATACATTTTTTGACATTACTTTTATTCATCACTTTGATTGGCAGATTTTTATTTTTGAAACAGCAACTGAGTGCTGAAAATAAAGAATGGGAAACAAAACCGGAAAACCCCTACCATAAAGCAAGGATGAGGTATGCTTTACTTGATAAACAATTGGTACGTTTTTTAAATACACTATAATAATTTTATGTGACATAAAACAACACCATAACCATGTTCATATATTTATATGCAGATTGATGAATCGAAATCAAAATCCACTTCTATCCCATGCCATGTGCTATGGAAGCAGGCTCATGTAAATAAATAATGGATATTGATAGATTAAAACACACAAAAAGTGTGGGAAACGTGTGTATGTATAACTTAATATAAATTTTATTTTCTTTAAATCACTATTTTATAACAATGAATACTTATTTTCCTTTATTTTCTATATGACATAGTCACAGGAATCAGAAACACCCACACCAGATGCAAACATACTTTCAACAGCCTTGAAACTACCAAAACAGTATAGCTGTGTCATAGGTGTGGGTTTTTGGGTGACACCCCGAACATATTTTCAGAAAGAAAAAAAGTGGAGGATCAAACTGAGGAAATGAAAAATATTAGAGAAATAATAGCTATGTTTTAATAAGAATTAAAATACCAAATAGAGATGATAGTAAGTTTGTTGGGGGAGGCAAATAGAATAAACAAATCAACAACAAATTGTGTGTGAAGATCCCGCCCCACCCCACCCCTAACTTTAAGATGAGTCATTCCCCTCAAAAACCTAACTTAGCTGAGGTAATATATGTTATAATAATTCTTTCTGTGAAATGTGAATCACATAGACACTCATGCCTTTCCTGTACTAATATTATATAGGATGAAAATGGTTGTGATTTATATCTATCAACTCCCACCTATCGCCTTTTAGCGATGGCTACAGTGTTCAATATACAGAACGACATGCTACACAATAGACAACTTCCTACAGATCATGTCAGAGTGTTGATTAGTGTATTTAATGATACGACTGTCGATATACCTTTTCCAAATGATGGTTACTACATTAATATAGTCGAAAAATATGTTGTAATATTCATCACATGGGTGCCAAGTCTTGTAAAAAAACATGTAGACAAGGATTTATTCATTTCCAATTTATTTTTCAAGCTAAAACATTAACATTTAATGAAAAAAGTTCTGAACCAATGAATGTAACAACAAAATGACAAAGAGAAGGGGGTGAAACTAAATACCATCTAAAAAATATCTCATAGATCAACCAACTGATTCCAAAGAAGAAATATATTCTGATAAAGAGGCTACAATAATGTCATCCCTGCTCAAATCATTTGAAAACAAAATTAAGGATGATAGACTCTTTTTAATGCCAACGATGCAGGGTTAAAACTCTAAAATTTAATCATATCAACTATATTTTCATTTCATTCATTAATTAATCCTTTTTGTGTTTTTATGTAGCATTGGATGCTTATTCTAATCTATTTGGATACTCTAAAGATTTATTTTCTAGATTCAATACATGGATATGCAACCAATCGAACATGCATGATGGCATTTGATAATTTTTAATACACTAGATAGAACATCTTAGAAATAAACATCCAATTATATAATTTATATTATATTATAATGGGGATTCTGTTAATATAGGGTGGTCTATCAATATCTTCTACTTCATGGAATGAATATAGGGCCTAAGGAAAAGAATGCCTTCAAGATCTAAAACTAGAAAATTATCCTAGTATATATAATAAAATTGCAGTATCCAAAAACATATCAAAAAAATTAATTATTTTTATCGATGTTTCTACAGTGTCCAAAACAAACAAATGGAAAGGATTGTGGTTATTATGTTTGTAAATTTCTGAAAGACATTATATTTCATTAACAAACTAGCATCCCTGAAGAGGTATTTTCGAAAATAATTATGAGTTTATTTAAAATATTTATTAATCATTTGTGTATTTATATTTTTTGAGTACTATGATGACGGTCACAAAAACTCATATTCACAAGATGATATAGATGTGTTTAGGAATTAATTTGAAGCATACCTATTAGAAAATTGTACACAAATAAGATGAAGGTGAATTCCTACTACTTATGTTATCCTTATATAATCATTGATATCTCCCTTGTTTACACTTATTGAGCATATATGATCACCCTTAATTATGTTTTATATCCTTAGGTTATGAATAATGGTTTTAGAAATGAATTTTTTTTCTAGTAACGCATAACTTAATTTCTGACTCTTATAAACTAGTTCTTTTTGTTTCCATGCTTCCAAAATCACTAGACCTAAACTATTATGGAATTGATCATTTATATTCTATATTTTGGTCATTTATGCAGCTATTTCTACTGATGCAGTGTGTTGGAATAATATTGGTTTTTCACCACTCCCAAATTTAATAACAAAAACTAAGCGGTAGTTAACCAATAGTATTAAAGTGAAGAAAGAATCATTAGTTATACTATTAGCTTATATTTGGACCAAAGGAAAATTTTGGAAAGATGTAAAGGTAGTGTTACAATATAATATGTCTATTTTAACAAAAAATTATATAATGAAACGTTGATTTGGTTTTCATTATTCCTTGTAGGGTTAGTTTATTTTAGAAGATTTCTGTTCATGTGACATGTGTTTCTAGGAAGAGCAATGAAGTTGTGTCTACTCAATCATAGAGGTAATCTTGATGTTTTCATAGTAAAATCATTGTCCATAGATCTTGCATCTCTACAATTTCTCAAATTAACCCACATCATATATACATATGCATTCCCATCAAAATCTAGGTCCCTACGCACCTCATATAGAACCTGCATCACATTAATACCTAGAAGCATGCACACCTCATATACAAATTCCAGAAGAACATAAAAGGACTTGGTTATAAGGAAGTGAATACCTGACAGATTCCCTAGGCCTTCTATTTATAGTATTCTAAGATACTATTGGTATTCCATAAAATTTCTTATAGATAGGAGAGTAATGGGAAATCTATTTCCCTAATGACTCAATATTCCATATCTCTATGAGAACTCTTAGGTTTCTTATATACTTCGCATAACCCTCTTCATGTGATCATGTCACATAAGCTCCTTTGTATGAATGATTCATGTGAACTGACCATGTGATCTCATCACATGATCAAATCACATAAACAAATCACATAATCAAAGTAATTCACTTGAACCATGATTCATGTATTATTGTCTTATTTACATGACCGCATAAAGCTTCAAGGGTGGTGTGATCATATAAATCTCCCAGGTTCATTTGATCATGTGATCCTATTATAATCATGTGATCACATGACTTTGAACAAGTCATGCACTTAATTTTGAATCCTATGTTGATTGATTTTAAAGGGTTCTAAAATGATTTCGAGCTTAAAACCAATATTTACAGATCAGAAATGTATAATTATATATCAAATTAGAAGTTTGTCTGGTTATTTGGCTAAGTTATTCGAACATGTGGAAGCTTTTGGATGAACCAGGGTTGTCCCTTCTTGGTTCAGTGTACTTCCACAGAGTTTGTGGTTGAGCTGAAAAAGATAGGATTTTATAAATATATTTCGGCTTAACAAACCTTTACTTATTGCAACAAAATTCTGATGGTAGACTTGTTCAGTTTATAGAGTCAATACATGAACACATTTCATTTTATGTATGGTGAGTCCGACATCAGTATATGGGACATTAAGATTATCTATGGTGCGATGATTTAAGAGACAATTATAATGTGTAAATTCATCCCCTTCCAACTATGGTGGGGTTGGATGGGGGCCCACATTGGTGGATATGAGTTACTTAAAACTCACAACATTCTAAGTAACCAGTTTAGGAAATTTCTATAAAGTATCAGTGGGATCTGGATAATCACACTAAAGAACTAGGAGATCAAGAGAAATGTGAACCGGTATGATCAGTTTTTTAAACCATACGGAGCACCAACCTGTGAAATTAACAATAATGTAAAGGGTGATCATGTAGCCTAATCCTATCTTTTTTTCATATGTGAGGGTGTTTAATCCACTTGGATTAACTAACGAGTGGTCTGAATCATACCACTTTGGGAGATAGTTCAGTGCATTCAGATGAAATTTCCCACTCATCCCCTACACAGGGACTCTGGCATCATCAAAAAGTTAGATTCCAGACAAAAAAACATCTTCCCGAAGACCCACAGATCTCTAGATTTCTTATAATAAATGAGGAACTTAGATCCAACACCCTCAACAATGAGGGTGCCAATGAATTTGTTAACAATATATGGGGTTTCTATGAAAGAAGGTCGAATCGGTGGGGGATTTTCTCTAATTATGGTGGTGTTTTCTATCACATTCCAATACTGGGACAACTAGTGGAGGAATACATTGACCATAGAGGTCTAGAGAGTTTTGTGTCATATGTAGATAGATCTAGAGGGATTTGGGATTGTGGTCGATCCCAAAGGAATCATCTATGAACAACAGCCCATTAAAGTTAAGTCACTTCTCCATGAACATAGTGTGGTGATTCATTTTGTTAAAGGCTAAGACCATTACACACCCCTAGATTAGATAATTATAAATTCTTACAATCTCCTCATTTGAGGAATTGGCCCGAATAACTTTTAATATTCATTTCTTCCTTGGAGTGGAATATGAGCTTCAGGCACTCCCCTACCTCTTCTTACATCACATTTGGATCTCTTCTTGGATCACCACATTCCCCGTCTTGTAGGTATTTCCTTTCCATGCTCCCACCCTTCTCTACAGACTAGGTTTATATTGGTTTGGAAAAGTAAGAAGAATATTTACGTCCCTAGGGGTTTTTCCCCTGAACAACAATGAATTTCCCAAGTTCACGCGTCCTTTTTAGTCCCTTATTATTTCTAGGGTTGTTAGGACCTTTCCCTTCGAAATGGTCCCAACTATCCACTGATAGTTGAATATAAATATCATCCCTTGAATCATCCTCCTCACGAGACACAGCTTGATCTTGAACATGCAGACTATCAAAACGGTTCCTCGACTCAACCCATGGGCCTTCCGTGGGGGGCACGGCCCAAAATGGTTTCCTAGGTCACTGGGATCTGCATGTACTTCCCCATACATGAATCCTTTAGATAGGATGGGTGTTTTGAACAGAAAATGTTTGGGTCCAAGGGGCCCAAGAAACTCCCCTCATCCCGAATCCCTTTTCCAGATTGAGATGCTGGTGTAGATAACTGGTGCACCACCTGCATTCTAGGAGGCTCGACCACACTCTCCTCCTCAATCCTCCCTTTTTTATGTGGAGGAAATACAGTAGTAAGCATGGACACCTCCTACAATATGTTCCACGGAGGTTCAGCCACCTCACTATGCAACATCATTGCAGCGTCCATGTGGACCTCCTTCTCTGAGAAACCAAAGCAGGCTTTGGAATCGTGAATTCTTCACATGGAGGCTCAGAAACAAGAGATACAATGCATTCCACAACTGACATATGATTTCAATCTAGTTGGACAGCCCCACCTTGAGAGAGAGAATGAGAGTATGTGCTCTCCACACCTGCATTAAGGTAAGAACCACCTATTGAGCCATCCCCTGAAGACCCTCCAGCACACTAAAATACCTCAGTGCTGATATGGCTCTGCACTCCTTTATTGGACACCCCCCTACCTACCTCCTGCAAACCTATACTCCCATTACCCTGGAAGTGAGATTGATCAGGAGTAACCAATTTCCCCTCTTCATTTTTCCCACTAAAATATCCCCTCAAGGGGATATCATGAACAAAAACTTCACCCATGACCATATTCTTCTTAGAATAAATCTAGTGTCCAGACCCATGTCTACATATAACCAATGAGTTTCCCAAATGCTTGCAACTGGAACAGAAGTCATCCCATGACTCATACACGACCTTTTATCTACACCGATATTCTTCTTCTATGGTAATCCAAATGAAATCAGGAGGCTTCCTCGAGGTAACCACTTCCACACACACATGAGGTTTAACAGGATGGCACACAACAGTGGTTCGGTGATCAGAGTACAAATAACTCCCTACGAGGTTCCCAAGCATCCTAATGATCAAAGGATTTTGAAAAGGAAGGGGATATTAGGGAAACTCACCCAGATTTCCACCGATGGGGAGTCCCACTTCATATGGAAGTTATAAGACCATCTTTGTAAGAAGAAGTTATTCCCATTGTAGCTACGATTCACACTAGAACATGATTTTATTAGGTCATACTCTGACGGTAAATGGATCAAAATGCATCTGTTGTCAAGCAGACCCACTATCTTCCTCTCTTGTAGATCCCAAGAACTGAAAATGAATCGATCAAAGGATTACAACGATGGTATTCTCTATGGTAAGCACTCTATAACAGGGTCTGATTGAGGATCGTTGAGGAATCATTGAACTTCGTGATCAATAATGGAAAATTAGGGCTCCATGCATAGATCTCAGTAACCTTAAGGCACATGAAGCTTTGTGGGAAAGGTGGAAGGATCTCGGGTTTGAAGACTGGGGAGAAATAGGCCATCACTCTCTTAGAGGACGATGGAGGTCCCTCCTCCTCTGATGGGAGAGGGACGAGCTCGGCAGTATCCATCGTCATGGGGGGAGAATCCTTTAGCCCTTTTCTCTTCGATATTTTATAAGGATGGTAAAATTTAGTCACATCTCACCTCTCCAGTTTACTTTCCCAGGGACACGGTGGCCAATGTTGGTTCAAAATGTGATTGAGAGGCTAATGATCAGGGTTGTCCATATCAAATGGATCTCATGGATGTGGTTGTTTTTTATCCAAAGGAAACACCATTTTTTCCTCCATCAGCACCACCTTTGGCACCTCAAGTTATCTTTTGAATCTCCTTCCTCAAAGAGGACTAAGAAGACAAAGTGGGAAAGTCCATACACTAATAAACCTATGAAAATCATTAATTGTTGTACTTTGTGGAATTTTTTCCTTTTCATTACTCTAGTATCTTATCATATCCAATTACCTACCCATATCAAGGTCAGAAATCAAGTATTATCTAGTCTTATGGCACCCTACCTACCCAAATGTGTCTTTTTTATTAAACATTGATATTTTATTAATGTATTATTTCATATTAATGTTCAATTTATTTTATCATTTTATTACTAACATAATATTTGTTTTCTTATATAGGTGGAATTTTTTTCCTTAGTTTAGATGCTTTTTTTGGCAACTAATAACATGGATGACAATTTTCGAGAGGGGATCATGGATTCCAAAAGGATAAAACATTAATTTTTTTAACTGTTTATTGGATAATTTTAATTTTAAACATATAAAACCTTATTTGAAATATATATAGCAGTGTTTTTTGTATTCATTATTTCAATTAAATGTATATAACATTGTTTGTGAAACTCTTATGCGCACTATTTTGTTTTTCTATTATTTGTTTGTGTGTAGGTGTTGTTTTGTGCAGTAATTTTGTGTGCAGGTGTTGTTTGGTGCTGTGTGTTCAGGTGTTGTCTCAGGTGGGTAGGTTCTGTTCAGGTTCTGGGTTTTCTTAAGAAACTTAGCGTTTATCTGTGCTCATTGCACACTGATGAAGGCACACTTTATTAGCACTCAAAATAGCGCTGATAAAGTACTCCTTTATCAGTGCTCAAAATAGAACTGATAAAGGTTTCCTTAATTAGTGCTCAAAATAGCACTGATAAAGGACCCATTTATCTTCGCTAACAATGTGTTGATAAAGGGGGACCTTTACTATCTCTTTTTTAGCACGGATAAAGGGAACCCTTTATCAGTGTCTTTTTAGCGCTATTAAAGGGGACCCCCTATCTTCACCGTGATTAACAGTGATTTTATACTGTGCTTAAAGGAGGTTTTTAGCGCTTTTAAAAGCCCTATTTGTAGTAGTTCCTCTCCATGTCATTAGACTCCACAGTGAACTCGATGTGGATATCCTATTCATAGACCACCATGTGGGATGGAATCTACTCACCATATACATAGACACTGATTGTACATGTTAATTTATATGTTTTATGTATATTGAAATGAATACACTACTATTACTATCTTTCCTTCTTATATGGTTATCTATTGTTTCAGTTTTCATTAATATTTTTGGGCACAGTTTATATTTGACAGCTTTCAATGTCGACTACTTGAAACATAGGAATAATTATTAAATTTCAAGTAGATAATTTAAAATATTATAAAATATTCATTATAAAAACAATGTAAATAAAATTTTAAAGATATCCTAAACATATAAGAAGTTTTTTAAAATAAATAGTTTCATAAATGAAATAAATAAATGAAAATGAAAGGAATGTAAGAAAAGTAACTCAGAAGTGAGAGCAAAAAGAATGATTTTTGAGATCATCCTAAACAACCTACTTGAATTTGAAAGAATATAAAATATAAACTATAAGACCCATCTAAATAAAAATTAAAAAATTAACTAATTTTTATATGTTTAATCAATGTTTAAAATTTCATTCATATAGGTCTTACAGTTTATATTTTATAGGCTAGCAAAGTAACTTACTTAAATATTTTATAAGTTTCAAGTAGGTGGATTATAAATCTTATAAATTATTCTTCATCAACATTTTTTAAGAAATTATTTTTATTTTAGACTACTTGTTATATTTTTAATCAATGTTTAAAATTTCATTCATATCGATATTATAGTTTATATTTTATAGGCTAGCTAAGTCACATACTTGAAACATTTTTAAGTTTCAAGTTGGTGGATTAGAATGCTTATAAATTATTTTTCAGAAATATGTTTTTAGAAATTATTTTTATTTTCTACTACTTTTTATATGTTTAATCAATTTTGAAAATTTCATTCATATAGATCTTATAGTTTATATTTTACAGGCTTGCAAAGTCACATACATGAAAAATTTTAAGTTTCAAGTAGGTGGATTAGAAAGCTAATAAATTATTTTTCACCAACATTTTTTAAGAAATTATTTTAATTTTAAACTAATTTTTATATGTTTAATAAATATTTAAAATTTCATTCATATTGGTCTTATAGTTTATATTTTATAAGCTAGTAAAGTCATGTACTTCAAACATTTTTAAGTTTCAAGTAGGTGGATTAGAAAGTTTATAAATTATTTTTCACCAACATTTTCTTAGAAATTATTTTTATTTTTGACTATTTTTTTTATGTTTAATCAATTTCTAAAATTTTATTTATATCGATCTTATAGTATATTTTTTATAGGATAGAAAATTCACGAACATGAAACATTTTTCAGTTTCAAGTAGTTCTATTAGAAAGCTTATAAATTATTTTTTATCAACATTTTTTAAGAAATTATTTTTCTTTTTGACATCTTGTTATATTTTTAATCAATGTTTAAAATTTCATTCATATCGTCCTTATAGTTGATTTTTTATTGGCTAGCAAAGTCACATACTTGAAACATTTTAAAGATTCAAGTAGGTGGATTATAAAGCTTATAAATTATTTTTCATCATCATTTTTTAACAAATTGTTTTTATTTTCAAATAATTTTTATATTTTTAATCAATGATTAAAATTTCATTCATATCGATCTTATAGTGTTAATTTTATAGGCTAGAAAAGTCACGTACTTGAAACATTTTTAAGTTTCAAGTAGGTGGATTAGAAAGCTTATAAATTATTTTTCACTCAAATTTTTTTAAGAATTTCATTTTACTTTAGACTACTTGTTATATGTTTAATCAATGTTTAAAATTTTATTCATAACAGTCTTATAGTTTAAATTTTATAGGCAGTCAAAGTCACGTACTTGAAACATTTTTAAGTTTAAAGTTGGTGGATTTGAAAGTTTATAAAAAAAATCACCAATTTTTTAAGAAATTATTTTTATTTCCCACTACTTATTATATGTTTAATTAATGTTTAAAATGTTATTCATATTGGTCTTATAGTTTATATTTTATATTTTATCAAATTCATGAAATAAAATCATATTTATGTTTCAAGTAGGTAGATTATAAAGCTTATAAATTATTTTTCATCAACATTTTTTATAAAATTATTTTTATTTTCAACTACTTTTTATATGTTTAATCAATTTTTAAAATTTAATTCATATCAGTCTTATAGTTTATTTTATATAAGTCAGCAAAGTCACATACTTGAATAAACGAAAAATTACATTGAAGCATTTTGTTATATATATATATATATATAACCATAACCAAATAATAATAAAACATTAAAATTTTAAATGTACAAAAAAATAATTAAAATAAATAAATTATTGTTTTAGGGAAAAGGCGGCATCAGCGATGTCTCATTTGAGGCATATTTTTTTTAAAACAAATTAAACCGATGTTGTTTTAATTTTTTTTCTTCAGAATATTTATTAAAAAACTTGAATATAGGATATATCCATATACAAGCTTGTTTACTCTTGAAAGATAACATGAGAGATAACTAGATCTTTAAAATAGGTTTAGAAGAAACCTATAGACTTCAACCTCTTGTACCATGAAGGTAATCCTCTAGACATCCAGATCTTGCAACGGTAGTGAGGAAAAAAACCAAGAGACGTCGTCTCTTGTGAAATAAGAAGACAATGTGTATATCACTCTTGTCTTGTGAAGGAAATCGTGGACACTTTCTTATGTGAACAAGGTTGATTCCATATTGAAAATATTTTTATCTAGTGAAGGGTTTGAGAATAACCCACAAGAAACTATATTGGATCTTGTGAAGTAATTTTATTTGAGCTCACAAAAAATCTACATCACATGAGGGAAATATTTTAAAGACACTTGATTAGTCACACCAGATCACATGAAGGAAGAAAAAAAATAGATCATGTGCTTTGCATGATTTAGTATGTACTTGAGTGAACTGAATTGTTAATTTGAGAATAATTAGTTTGAGGTTGTGTAAATTTTTTATTTAATATATTATTTATGAATATTTTGTACACCTCTCGTACACATTCAATTGAGTTTGAAACTTCATTCAGATGGTATCATAGCCCGAGAATAGTTGTGCTGATGAAACTGGTCATTACATGTGATCAGAATTTATTAAACAAGCTGACATACATCCTGAGTTTCTTTTTATGTTACTTGATGTGTACAAGATAAATTTAGTTCCTACAAGATCATGGAGGAAGATTAAAAATCATCTTGTAATTGATAATGCCTTCATTAGAGGTGAAGTCTTCCAGTTAGTGACAAGAGCAGTTGAAGTCTTCTAGTTGGATCTAGGAGAAGAAAGAGTCTCTTGGTTGGATTCATAACAAAAGTCTTTCAATTAGATCTATAAGAAAATATAGTCTATCGGTTGGATCTGGACATTATAATCACCTTTTTGATAGTAAAGAATCCATGTTGGGGAACCAACATGGAAATGATTTGGTCTTTGTACCGAACATTGTAAATACTATGTGTTTACCTCTCTATTACTACCATTGCACACGAAGTGATATTGAGAGATAATATTGAGTGGATCGATAATATTAACTAGTTTGAGAGGATTAATTTGAAATAAAATGGATTATTAAAAATTAACCACTAATTCACTCCTCCTCTCTTAGTGGTCAATCTAATTTGGGGCTCTAGAAGTGGTATTAGAGGTTTAGGATCCCTCTAAAGATATAATAAGCATTTTGATAGATATAGAATATTAATTTTATCAATAGATTAGGTGTTCCAAAATTTGATGGGAATAATTATCACATTTGGAAGAATAAGATGTTGCCCGATCTTCTATCACTCAACCTAGAAGTGAGAGATGTTGCAATAGTCAGTTTTACACCCATTGATGATAATCCCTCCATGAAACAAGATGATAATAGATATATGAAGTTAGAGAGGAAGGTTCATAATTCGATCTTGATGTCTCTAAAATAAAAGGTCTGTACAAAGTTCATGGGTCTCCAAACTTCTAAGGAGATATGGGATAAACTTAGAAGTATCTATGAAGAAAATTTCAAAGTAAAGGAATCCAAAATACAAGTTTGGAGGAGTAATTTTGTAACAGCCTAGGATTTCATAGTATGTTATCTCTTTAAAGTAACACAATAGCTTGTGTCGTACGAAACTTCGAGTTCTAACACACCACGACCAACCGAACTAGCCATTATGAAAAGTAATACCCACTTTTTAAAATTTGATAGATTTTATTTGTCAAAATGGACTTCATTTTTGGATTTGAAATATCAAAATTATCTGAGGGTGAATTTTTGGTATTTTTCTGAAAACTTTCAATTTTTGATGAATTGTGAAAAACACTACATTATTGTTTAAAAACTAGATTTTATTTATATAATTATTTATTTTATTTAAATATTATTTTAAGTAAAAATATATACATAATACGTATATTAGTTCAATGTAATTTATTTATGTCGTTTTATAATAAAATTTGATGTATAAAATTTTATTGAATTTTTTTAATGACTTTTACCCACCTTCTAGGAATATTAGCAGATTTGCATAAACTGTAATCTTACCGCTTCTATAACTATATTTTCAAAAAATTTAGAGACCCGGTTAGAATCAGTTAGTAAAATTTGGTTCAATAATATGAAACTAATTTTTGTGAATAGTAACTTTTGACTTTTATTTACCACGGTTAAAAGTAAATAGGGTAATTAATGGTAAAAATGATATTTTAATTACCCTTAAACATGTCCTAATTCTATTGGAAAAGTGTATTTTAACTAAATTCAGCCTTAGGAAAAAATATGATCCTTTTGGTCCACTTTATTAGATTAGGATATTTATTATTATATTATTTAAAGAAGAGTTAAAAGTGTTAAATTCAAAGCTTAATAATTAAACCATTTTTAAAATAAGGTTATACATAAGATAAATTATACACTAAATATTAATTATAAATATAAAAATACTTAATACATAATGTTATTTTGTTTATAATTTTTGGACATTAAATAATTAAATTTATTTATTACACAATGATGATGCAATAATTACCATATTATTGAAAGATTAAAATAATTGATATTATAAATATTAATATAATTGTAAATTGAGACTTTTTATGTATTCCACGAATTTTATAGGTTAATATGACATGTTAGGTTTTATTAAATAAATTTTTCTCAAAGTTATAGAGTTGTTATGACTTTCACAAAAACCAAATACTAAATAGTGTCTAAATTGATATTAATGAGTTTTTAAAATGAATACAATATTATTAATTGATATAATATTCAAAAAAAATATAAGAATCATCTAAAGGACATATATAAGGATATATTTATCAATAATTAACCACTTGGGGTTCTCTTTACTCTTTTATAGTATGTTTATTAACCATTTATTATAACAATACAAGAATACATGGTAAAAGTTAAACTATTTAACTAAGAGTTAAACCTAAACGATAAGGTTATTATAGTGACCTAAACCTATATAAAACATGTTGGTTGAGCGTTTTTAGACCCATACCCACCTTATCCTTGAAATAATTCCTTTTGGAGCCATTATAAAATGAATATGATTGTATAATAAAATAATATTTCAAACTTTTCCTAAAGTGACCTTCACCTCTCTTATAAAAGGGTAATTCCCATTCTCCCAAAATAATTCCTCCAAATCCATTTGGCCTGGCCAACCCCTACTCAAATATCCTCCAAAATACACTAAATTCAACCTATATTCATTACTTTGATTAGAATCCTACCTAAGGAGCCCTTTTGATCAAATTAAAAAGAATCGCTCAAAGAAGAGGTAATAATTTCATCACCTCCTTTAAAAGTTCTTTTCTTCATACACTTCCTATTTCATTGTTTTTTCCATACCAAATAGATAAATCAATTAACTTATACATAATGTGATGTTATTATAAATATGATACAACCATATTCATTATTATATCCATCCTAAGAATGGCAAAGTCAACATGCGTGCGTACGTAGGGCTTACTGTCTCCACGCCATGGTGTAGTTCGTTATTCAACGCATAATTATTTGGATGGGTATAATAATGTGTATAATTGATGTAAATAATAAATATAACATGGTAATGATTCTGTATATATGATATACCATCCATTTACACACGATTCCACCATTAGTAAAACGATATTGTTTCCCATGCGTGTGTATGGATTACCGTCTCCACGAACGCGATAAGATTCATTCCCCATCAAAACCATTCAAGAATAATTTTCATTTTAGGATTAAAAATAATGTTTAAAAACTTAATATAATACTTGATATGAATTAAATACATCATATCCATAAAAAATATGACTTATGTAACAAAACATATAAAGGAAAATGAATCAGTTAGCACCCGAAACAATGATACTACTGAAATATTATTAACAAAGGGATATTGGAAGATCATATATGATATCATATTTATGTATATGGTTCTTTTATAATTTAATAAAAATGATTTAACTATTATACAAGAGGTTAATTTACCCTCAACCAAGTAAAATTACAAGGTAAGGGTAAATTCTAAAATCTCTTCACTATCTGAGGTTGTTTATACATGAGTATATACTGGGGCCTCTTTATCAACCACATCCATGTTTCAAAAAAATGTATTTCAAAATCTTTTTACTATTTCCTAGAATATGGTTTAAATTAATTTATACCCATTTTTTAAATTTTATGAATTTTTTTGAAATTAATCTTTTCATTGTTTTTCAAATAAGGTAATTTATGACCTTTTCGACAAATTAAGGTAAGAATGTTTTTTAACATATAAGGAGGGTGTAGCTATTTTCCGTTATTATGACATCTTCGAAGCTTCCCTTACAAGATTATAATAATATTTTCAAAATAAATGTTTTATTTTATAATTATGGTACTTTTAAATCATTTCAAAATAGAAAGATATATTTCTCTCAAATAGTTTTCATTTCATCTATGTCAACATCCTTTGATGGATTTTACACTTGTTTGAAGTTGGTTTGTTATGATACAATCTTCCATATTTTATTAAAGGTCTTTTGATATGTTTGACTGTGGATTTGTTATTCTTATACCATTCATGGTTTATGGTTAAATTATTAACATTTCGTATGTTAGTTTTAATATGAATGTTTATGTTATGTTTCAAACTTTTCATATGTGGAATGCATTGGACTTAGTAAGTGACGAGTGGAGCCCGTTATAGCTCTTCGACGCATCGGTAGGTCTCATGATACAAACTACTGTCTTGGCACAAGGCCTTCACAAAATATTATTTTTAGTCTTGGAATTAGGCCTTGCCTATATGGTTATGATGTCCCACATTATGCATTCCATTTTTATGAAATTAGTTATTGTCATAACATGTGATTATTCGACTAGTAGAATATCCATGTGAATAAGTAAATGGAATTATTTGATTTATCATTGACATATTATGGAGAAGTTTAATTTTAAAAGGTTTTTGTTTTAGTCTTATACATTGACTTCAATGTTTATGCTTATTTATGAAATTTTCTGCTATATTGTTATCCTTACTGAGCATCTAATCTCACCCCTTTCTTATGTTTAATTTTTCACTGGATGTGAACAAGTATATTATGATTGACCTGCATGGATAGGCTATAGGATATGAGTGTTTTAAATGGATATACAGTGTTGTTTTTTTATTTCATAATGTAATGTAAAACTTATGTATGTATCTAGCATTTCCAAGGCTACGAAACTGATCAGTATTTTGGGATTTGATCCCTAGTGACCATGACAATGTTATGTAATATTGCACCGACTCTCGGTAACTAGGGTCGGGGCATTATAGTTGGTATTAGATGAAGTTTAGTACAAACCATGGAAACTATATTTAGAGAAAACTCTTATTATAGAACATTACCCAAAGATAAACACTGAGGATTAGTATAAAAGAACTTCCTAGAATTTTGGTAATGTAGAGATTTTTTGAGTTTTCTAAGAAATGCATCCCTTTATAGATATGAGAAGGTAGAGGCAGCTCTAGCACAGATGTTCCTAGGAGTGGAAACTCTAACAAAGAGTTTCATGCTTGACTCGGGGTATCCTCGAACACAAAAATGGGCCTTTCTTCACTCTTGGTTACGACACTCTTAGGGGATATGCTTATAATAATTCATGTTTTATTTAAAAACCATTATAAAGGATTTATGAGTAAATATGCCTACAAAGAAATCATGTTTATTATTATGTTAATAGATGTGTGAAAATATTCAATTAATGTTGTGAATTTTTCTAGTTTTTTTATTATAAAGTATGATATGATCTAACCCAGTGTATATCGTCATTTAGAAATGGCTCCCTGTAGAATGAATGAGAAATCCAACAATACACATGATCCAATTAGTCAGAAGGATCCTATATTTAATGGTCTTAAGCTAGCATTTATAAGGGAAATAGTTTCTTGTATATTCTCCTCATATGAAGAAATAGTATCATGTGTTAATAAGATAAGTAATGAATTCTTTGAGTCCTATGGATTTGTAGGGAAAAAAGAGAAGAAGAGGATGGAAGAGAAAATAATGGATAAAGGGAATGAGGGAAATAATGATTTTCCCACATGTAATTACTATGGAAAGAATCAACTTGGTAAATGACTGAAGGTAATGGAATTTTGTTATATGTGTGGGGAAAAAGGACACAAAGTTTGAGAATGTAAGGGTAAGAAAAAGGTTTAAAATGCATAAAGCTTCATCTGAATGGAGTTGGGTCACTACAAAAATCAATGTCCTAATCAGCAGAGTAGACCCCAAATGATGTTATTAGATAATAATCAAGTTATTATACTTCCTTAGATAAAGAGGAATGATTAGTGTTTTTATGTTTTTATTAAATAATTATGTCATTTGAGTGTTTTATCAATGATGTACCGGTTCTATGAATTATAGAAATAAATAAGGATTTTATTATAGTACTATTTCATTGAGGATTTTGAGATTATAAGGTACTAAGAAAATTGAATCAATAGCAAGTTAAGATTTTTTGGAAAAATACATGGTTGAAGGAAAGATAAACCTTAATATGGTCCTCATACAAAGGTAGTGATTTTGAAATAAGAGATGGTTGATTTGGATAAATTATTTTGGATACTCTTGACTACCTTGAAACTGATTAATGGTTTGTTTATTCCATCATTGTTGGAGTATTCAAACTTTTTGGATATAAGGAATATATCTAGTATTCTATAAAGAATAAGGGAGTGTGAATGAAATCAATAAGGTTTTATGGTAATTCAGGTAGTTACCATGTTTCAATAGAATACAAAGTACTCACATGTTATTATGTGGTAAAAAGAGATCTTCATTATGGTATGTTGATCTTCCTTATAAATTTTTGGACTATTAGTTTGGACACAAGTATTATGGATAAGTTTAAAGGATGGAATGGATTAATATGGAAATTGGATACTAAGGTTTAAGGTTAAAAAATTTCTTAAGATTATTTTTGGATTTTGTTTTATAAAAAGAAAAACTCGTAGGTCAGGCGACAACCCATCGTGTTTGGCAAGGCCGTAAGAATTTAACCCGCAACTGAAGGGCGAAAAGGGTGCATCACCTTCCACTGGCCTACGTGATGTCCTAGTTTTTATAATGTAGTTTTTTTTAAATTATGTTATAGATGAATTATAAATTCATTATTTTTTTAGACCCTATACGATTAGGTTTAATAGAATATTTTTGAATTATATTATCTTTTGGAGAGAAAGATGAGTTTGTGGTAGAAATTAGTTAATGGATGGAACTCTACTTGTCAAGTATTCTTTTTCTTCTTTTTCTATAAATAAATTAATTCTTAAACATTATAGAAATGATCTAAAAACCAAAAATGGGTTATCCTAATACCTTGTGTTTTTTAAACCAATGATATTTTTATGGCTTTGAGGCCCTCAATTTTCCATTTATTGTTCACTTGTTTATGATTGATGACCTCGATCATTCCCTATAAATATTTACATTTTTCCTCAAATTATGTGTCTATAATTTCCACCAGTATTCTCATTTTTAAAACCCTAATTTAGTGGTGACATTTTCATTTTTCTTTCCATTTTATTAAGGATAAATTTTAGTAAACCTATTTCCGATATGGCTTATCCACAATGGTATTTTCTATTTTCAACCATTTATTTTCGAAGAACAATTTCAAATTGCGTGGATGAAAATTATTGAAGGAGTTGAGAATGTAACACCCCCAGGATTTCATAGTATGTTATCTCTTTAATGTAACACAATATCTTGCGTTGTACGCAAGTTTGAGTTCTAACACATCACGACCAACCAAACTAGTCTTTATGAATATTAATACCCACT
Source organism: Viscum album (assembly GCA_963277665.1). Taxonomy (NCBI): domain Eukaryota; kingdom Viridiplantae; phylum Streptophyta; class Magnoliopsida; order Santalales; family Viscaceae; genus Viscum; species Viscum album. The sequence goes on along the minus strand of OY728163.1, from coordinate 71,280,289 downwards.
TTTTGAAATTTTATAAATTTTATTTATTAAAAAAGACTTCATTTTTGGATTTTTAATATAAAAATTGGCTTAGGGTAAATTTTTGGTATTTTTCTAAAAATTTTCAATTTTTAATGAATAGTGAAAAGCACTACATTATTGTTTAAAACCTGCTTTTATTTAATTTTTTTTTATTTTATTTAAAATTTTTTATGTCAAATAGATACACAATACCTATATTATTTAAATTTAATTTATTGAAGTCATTTTATAATAAAATTAGATGTACAAAATTTTATTGAATTTTGTTAATGCCTTTTACCCACCTTCTAGGCACATTAGCAAATTTGCATAAAACGTAATTTTACCACTTATATGAATTGGATTTCAAAAATATGAGAGACATATTTGACATCATTATTTATAATGTGGTTCAATAAGATGAAAATAATCTTTGATGAATAGTAACTTTTGGCTTTTATTTACCACGGTTAAAAGTAAATAGGGTAATTAAAGGTAAAAATGATATTATAATTACACTACAACATGCCCTAATTCTAATGGATAAGTTTATATTGATTAAAATCAACCTTATAAATAAAATATGATCCTTTGGTCCACTTGGATTATATTAGGACATTTATTATTATTTTATTTAAAGAAGAGTTAAAAGTGATAAATTGAAAGATTAATAAGCAAACCATTTCAAATATAAAGTTTTAGAGAAGATAAATTTGACTATAAATATTAATTAGAAATATAAAAATATTTTCTACATAATTTTATTTTCTTTATAATTTTTTCACATTAAATAATTAAATTTATTCATGACACAATGATGATGCAGTAATTATTTTATTATTGATAGATTAAAATAATTGATATTATAAATGTTAATATAATTTTAAATTGAGACTTTTGATGTCTTCTACGAATTATATAGGTTAATATTACATTTTATGGTTTATTAAATATTTTTTTTTGATGTTATAAAGTTCTTATGACTTTCACAAAAACCAAATACTAAATAATGTCTAAATTGACATAAATGAGTTTTTAAAACGAATACTATATTATTAATTGATATAATATTCTTAAAAATCAAAGATTCAGAAAAAGTACATAGATAAGGTTATATTTTTCAATAATTAACTACTTGGGGTTCTCTTGGATTTTTATACTTAGTTTATTTACCATTTATTATAATAATACAAAAATACATGGTTAAAGTTAAACTATTTAACTAAGAGTTAAACCTAAAAGATATAGTTAATATAGTGACCTAAACCTGTCTAAAACCTATTTGTTGAGCGGTTTTCGACCCAGACCCACCTTATACCCGAAATAAATCCTTTTGGAGCCATTATAAACTGAATATTATTTTATAATAAAATAATATTTCAACATTTTCTTAAGGTTACCCTCAACTCTCTTATAAAAACGTATTTCCGCTTCTCTCAAAATCACACCTCCAAATCCATTTGGCTTGGCCAACCCCTACTAAAATATCCCACCATATACACTCACTTAATCTTAGAGTCCTTACTTTGATCAAAATCCAACCTAAGGTTCCCTTTTAATCAAATCTAAAGGAATCACTCAAATAATAGGTAATAATTTCATCACCTCTTTCAAAAGTTCTTTTTTTTCTTACACTTTCTCTTTCATTGTTGTTCCCATACCAAAAATGATAACTCCAGTACCTCATACATAACATGATGTTATTATAAATATGGTACAACCATATTCATTATTCTATCCATCCTATGAATGAAAAAGTCACCATACGTGCGTACGTACAACTTACCATCTTCACGTCATGGTGTAGTTCGTTATTCAACACTTTAGTATTTGGATGGATATAATAATGAGTATAATTTATGTAAATAATAAATATAAAATGTTAATTATTCTATATATATGATATACCATCCAATTATTTATGATTCCACCATCAATAGAATGGTAGTGTCGCTCGTGCGTACGTACGGATTACCATCTCCACGAATGCGATGAGATTCATTACCTATCATAACCATTCCAGAATAATTTTCATTTTATGATTATAAATAATTTTTAAAAACATAATATAATTTTTTATATGAATAAAATACATCCTATCCATATCAAACTTGACTTACGTAAATAAATATATAAAGTAAAATGAATCAGTTAACACCCAAAACAATGATACTACTAAAATATTATTAACAAATCAATATTATAAGATCATATTTCATATCATATTTATGTATATAGTGCTTTATAATTTAATAAAAATTATTTAACTATTATACATGAGTTTAATTCACCCTCAACCAAGGAAAAGTACATGCTAAGGTTTAATTGTACAATCTCTTTATTATCCGAGGTTGTTTATTTGTGAGTATCTATTGGGACCTCTTTATCATCCACATCTGTGTTTCTTTAAAATGTATTTCAAAACATTTTTACTATTTCCTAGAATATGGTTTAAAGTCATATATACCCTTGATTAACTTTTTATAAATTTTTTGAAAGGAATCTTTCCATCATTTTCCAAATAATGTACTTTATGAACTTTTTGACAAATTAAGGTAAGAATTTTTTTTAACGTATACTGCGGGTGTGACTATTTTCTGCCATTATAACATCTTCGAAGATTCCCTTACAATCATATAAGGATATTTTCATAATAAATGTTTTCTTTTATAATTTTTTGACGTTTAAATTATTTCAAAATAGAAAGATATATTTCTATCAAATAGTTTTGATTTCATCTATGTCATCATATTTTGATGGATTTTACACTTGTTTGCAGCTGATTTATTATAATACAATATTTCATATTGTATTGAAGGTTTTGTGATATTTTTGACTATGGATGTGTGATTTTTATTCCATTCATGGCTTATGGTTAAATTATTAACATTTTTTATGCTAGTTTTAATACGAATGTTTATGTTATGTTTCAACATTTTCAAATGTGGAATACATTAGACTTAGTAAGTGATTGGTGGAGCCCGTTATAGCTCCTCGATTCATCGGTAGGTCTCACGACACAAACTAGTGTCTTCACACAAGACCTTGAAAAAATCATATTTGTAGTCTTTGCATGAGGACTTGACTATGTGGTTATGATGTCTGACATTATGTTTTCCATAATTATGAATTTAGCTATTGATATTACATGTGATTATTCTACTAGAAGAATATCCATGTGAATAAGTAAATGGAATTATTTGATTTATATTTTTCATATTATGAAGAAGTTTAATTTTAAAAGGATTTTGTTTTAGTCTTATACCTTTCCTTCAAGGATTAAGATTATTTATGAAAGTTTCCTCTATATTGTTATCCTTACTGAGCATCTGAGCTCACCCCTTTCTTATGTTTTATTTTTTCCAGGATGTGAACAAGTATGTTATGATTGTCCTACAAGGATAGGATATGGTATATGAGTGTGTTCAAAGAAACAAAATTTTTTATTTTTTATTTCATAATTTAATGTAAAACTTATGTTTGTATCTAGCACTTCCAAGGCTACTAAACCGTTCGGTTTTTTGGGATTTGATCCCTTGTGATCGTGACAATGTTATGTAATATTACACCAACTCTGGGTTACTAGGGTCGGGGAATTTAAAATTTTGAGGGAATTAAAATTAATGATGAAGAAATAATTTATGAGTATTTCACCAGAGTGAATGAGATAGTCAAAAACATTTTAGGATTTGGTGAGAAGATGGGTGACTCAATCATTGTAAATAAACTGATGAGGAGTTTTATAGATCATTTTGATTCAAAATCCTTATCCCTGGAATAAATAGATGGATTATCCTTTAATTAACTACACAAAATTCTCATAACTAATGATATGAGGAAAATTATAACTTTCAAGAAGAAAGATAAAATTGTAATATCCTTTGAATCCATGAGAAAGGTAATGGTCAGAGAAGAACATGCTGATGAATATGAAGATTCAGAAAGTGATGAGGATGATAATGACTTAAATACCAATTTTTACCTTATATAAAAAGGTTTCATGATAGGAAAACGATGGTAAATAATAATAAACCACTTAAATACTTTAACTATAGTATCACAGGTCATTTTTCCAAGATCTGTCCAAAGAAGAAGGTTAAAAAATAAAAATCAAATGATCAAAGATCCCCTAAGCACAAATGGGATAAGAAGAATAAGAAACAATACATTAGATAGAATATAAATATTATGATCAAGAATATGAAAGATTCATAATCAATGTATACTTCAAATAATGATGTTAGTTTCTTTTCCTAAGAAAAGATAAGAATTGATTCATCAAGCAGTAGTGATAATGAAGCGAAGAAAAATAAATTGATTGGAAACTTAAATAAAAATTAGAATTATTCATGGAAAAGATAAAATATATCAATAGAAAAATAAATAATCATGATAAAGAAAATAATAAATTATCTGATGAAAATAATAAGTAAGAAACAATTCATGTTGGTGAAGAAAAGAAGGAGTTGATCAAAAAGTATTCATCTTTTTTTAGTGAGATCAAAATAACAAAAATTAAACATTTCTAAGAGTGATATAATGATATGTAATCTTTATGAGAGGATTAATGCTAATGAAATTATTTTTTTTAGACACAATCCAAATGTTTCATTAACAGGAATGATACAAGGATCAATGGGGAGTTTTTATGAGAAATAGAAAACAAAATCTCATATAAACTAACACGATAACATATTTACACCACAACTATCTAAACAAAAAAATCACATTCTGTAAGAATTTTGGGGAGATGTATTTTGGATTTTCACAATTTTGAGGTATTCACGGAAAGGTTGGATGGAGAAGTTCCCTATGCTGAGAAAGGTGAGAATTTTTAAAAGAAAATCAATAACCTGTCCTATAAGGATTTTTAGAAAATTGAGAATGTCAAAAAAGATTGCCCAGTTCTTTGGCCACATCAGGTGTAACTAGATAAACAAGTAGAGGAAGCTGAGAGACTTTCTAAATATAAATAAATTAAATTAATCTAAAAAAATTGGTGGAAGTTGATGAGAAGATATCAGAAATTGAAAACTTAAAAATCTAAAAAACTAAGGTTTAAATAGTTATTCAACACAAATATGAAGTTCAAGGGGAGAAGAAATATTGTAAAACTGATAATACTCAATTAAAAATATATAATCCAAATAAATATTCCTATACTAATATTGGTAGAAAGGAATTGACTAGATTGAGAGGAAGCTCTCAATCTGAATGTTACTTTGGAGAAACCAAGAGGTCGCTCCTTAATCCCTGTTATTTTATTAACTAACAATGTAGGTAATTAAAAGAGATGTATAAGGCTATCATTTATAGAAAAATTGTTGAGATTATTTTTCATGTAATCTACTGAATTCCATGAAATGGAAGAAAAGTTTGTATCCCTTAAGGGTGAGCTTAATATTTTGGACTTAAACTTTCTGATGTGTTTGTTGAAGTATGTGTAGGATTTAGCATTTCATTGATGAACCAAATTATTTACAACACCTTCAATGATAATTAAGAAATACTGAGCCTAATTTCACATACATGGTTGTTTATGGAAAACACTGAATACCTTTGTAAAATATCTCTTATTTTCTACACTAGGTTAGCCCAAGTAGACATATAGTTGATTAACTAAAGGCTCTTTTATAAGAGAACCATGTGATATCATCCCTATCCCATAGGTATTCAATAAATAATATTCAATGGGAGGAGAGAATGTTTTTTGAGAAAATCATCATTTTTCTTTTTCATTTGATTGACAATAAAGGGGATATAAGTTTAGCACACATAATGACTCTTAAAAAGTGTGATAAAGAGGTATTGAAGACAAAATTAAAAGGGGGATATTTTTCACCTAGGTGTTTAATTTTCTATAAATGATGTATCAATAACTGTTTAGTAAGAAGTGGATGAAGTGATGATGCCTGGAGAATTATTATGGATTCATAGCGTTGTATTTAATGCTTGAGAAATTATCCATACTATTTAAACTTCGACGATTATTGAACTGATCATTAATGATTAAACACATGTGCTAATAAGTTTTCACATTGGTTATATCAAGTGAATTCCATGTATATAATGTTTTTATAAATAAAAATAATTGATAGTTTCCATGAAAAAAATAGAAGTTCAAATTTATGTTGCATGAAGAATAAATGAGGAAGAAGAGAAGTGAAGTTGACTTGGAATTTTTATTGAGGGAGGAATTACATTTGTACTTCGATTTATTCTAAGTATTATTAATGGTTCTATTTATTAAAATGTGTAAAACCTAAGGTCCAACCCTTTCCAGCACAGATTCTCTTCTTCCTCATTTATTCTTCATGCAATATAAATATGAACTTCAATTTTTTCATGGCCACTATCAATGCTTCTTATTTATGAAAATACTTTATACGTGGACTTCACTTGATATAAACAATGTGAAAAATTATTAGCACATGTTTTAAATAATTGTATATTATTTCAACAATTATCATAGTTTAAACTATATGGAGAACTTCTCAATTGTGATGTCTAATGCAATGAATTGATTAAAATTCTCTAAACATCATTGGTTCATCAACTTATCACTAAACATATATTAGTACATCATTGAAAACAAATGAAACACCAGGCATAGTAGTGTACCCAAATCACCCATGTGTAAGGATGGCATGAGCAATGGCACCGGGGAAGATCCACTATGTGGGGTGTCACGATTGCTGGGAGAAGTGGTACGGGGAGGTATTGAAGGGGGAAGATACTTTTGGATAGTAAGTAGTAGTGTTTTCATGAAAAACCATTCCCCCAACCTATTGACGTTTTGATGTGGGATACTAGGCACACATGCACTATTCCTGTATCATAAAAAGTTGGGAATAATATGGGTCATCAGATGTGATCAATCCTCTCCATCCCTTCAATATCCCACTATGAATTTGAAATAAGTTATGTTTCACCTATTTAAATAACCCTTCGTCAACCTCTCAATGAGGTTTTTACGTGAGAGCTCATGACAATCAGCCATAATGAGTTATCAAACCATGAAAACAAGAATAAAATTTTTTATCAAATAGGGTAAGGCATCAAACTTCATCTTTCATGCCATCAAAGAAATGAGGTCATCACAAGAACCAATGGTTTTCATAATAATTAGAAGAAATGAATTCATCCATCGCATGATGATCTTTTGATCACGCGAACAATTGGAGACACTCATCGAGGAACCATGACAGTCTTGATACAATTTTGATTTTTTCACAGGAAGTTTTATGACCTCATGAATATCCCATATTTTAACCAAAATTATCATTTGGATTATTAGGAATTATTCTATTGATATCAACTGAGGTAATCACATGATTGAAAGAGTGATAATGTGGAAAAAAAATTAGCGCTCTCATGAATCACATGATCACTCCAATATTTCTTGGATAAGTAGAGGATCTAGACATTCATGATCCCTAAAGGTCATCAGGGCATTCGAATAATAGCACACATAGCATAAAGAGTATAGATAGGAAGTATCTAATTTCCTATAAAAACCAAGTAAGAGTCAAGTGTTTGGGTTGCTCAAATCTCAAGAGAATGAGAGAGATAAATATCTCTTCCAAATAGAGTAGTCTCGATAATCATTCTCGTAAAGGAGTGGACCACATTGTTGGGGCTCAGAGCCTGACGCTGAAGTGGAAGTAGTCATTGCACAAAACACACAAGAGAAGATCCACCCGAAGGCCTTTTATCACCCAAATGCATTTTATCACCCGAAGGAATTTTACACATCACCCAAAGGATTTATAAAATCACCCAAAGGCCTTTTACAACTCACCCAAAGGATTTCTCTCTCGACACACTGACACCCATGAATGTACCATATTTGTTGTACCACTGATCATCACAACTAGGATGCGCCGCTTGATCTTCGCAACCAAGAGGACTTTCGATACATGGCACCACCATGAACCTCTTTTCATGACGTCATCGACAATTCTCTCTCCATCATCGCACTTCATCATATTCATCATTTCAATGTCTTCCATCCTCAACACTTGGGAAACTGTAATGGTGGAACCCCCTTCTTCTTTCTCTCTTGCACCAGCTACATCTTTCCGACTCTTCTTCCCAATACATGCAACCACATCATCTTATATAGACACCCAGACCATATCTCCAATTAATGTGGTCAAAATTAATTATTACATCAATTAATATTGGGAATAATTCTTCTTTAATGTTAGGATAAAATCCTCCACTAATGTTGAGAAAATCCCTCTATTAAAAATTTTCTCTCTCCTCATTATTTAAATTTTAAATCAAAAAATCCCAACAATCTCCACCTTGATTTAAAATTCAAATACTTCATATTGAACTCCACCATCTGGGTCAATTTGATCAAACACTCCACCAAACTCCTAATGTCACCCAATGAACATAACATGCCTCATGACTCCATCTGGTCAATCAGGCTTTCGATATCCCAGAAACACCTATGGTACCATCGCTGTCCTTCGATAACATCAGATTCCTTGATAAAATACTCCACCAAATGCTTTCCACCATTTTCTGAAACCAAGCACTTCTACCAATACCTTTGATACCACTTTTGGGGCTCAGAGCCCAGGGCCGTAGCGGATGTAGTCATTGCACAAAACACACAAGAGAATATTCACCCGAAGGCCTTTTATCACCTGAAGGCATTCTCTCAACCGAAGGAATTTTCTCATAACCCGAAGGCTTTTTATAACTCACCTGAAGGATTTATCTATCAACACACCAACACCCATGAACATACCATTTTTTTTGTACCACTGATCATCACAACCGGTACACGCCACTTGATCTCCACAACCAAGAAGACTTTAGATATATGGAACCATCATGAACCTCTTTTCTTGTCGTCTTCGAAATTCTCTCTCCATCATTGCACGTCATCATATTCATCATCTCATTATCTTCCATACTTATCACCTGGGAAACCGCAATGGTGGAACCCCCTTCTTTGTTCTCTATTACACCGGCTACATCTTGCCGACTCTTCTTCCAAAAACATGCTACTACATTTTCTTATATAGACACCCATTCCATATCTCCAATTAATGCCGTCAACATTAATTATTCCATAAATTAATATTGGTAATAACTCTTCATTAATGTTGGGAGAAAATTCTTCATTAATGTTGATAAAATACTTCCATTAATAATTTTCTCTCTCCTCATTTTTTAAATTTTAAATCAAAAAATCCCAACACACATGATACGTTCATGTAAAGGTGTATATCATGAACCATAATGGTTTCTCAAAGGAGACGTAGTAATAGATATATCCACAAACACACTCATTATCTCATGAAAGAAAACATGTGATAAGACCAATACTTTCAAAGAGGTTTAGAGGAAACCCATAGATAGAACCCTCTTGCCTCACGAAGTTAACCCAAAAGACATATAGATCATCTGAAGGCAGTGAGACACTAAACCATGAGACACTGGGTCTTGCAAAGAAGGATACATTGTGTTTAACATTCTTTTCTCAATAAGGAACTCGTGGAAACATTATTATGTGAAAAAGAATTATTCATCTATATAAATCCTTTTTTCTTTCAAATGGTTAGAGAAGAACACATGATAAATTCTATTTTATCTTGTAATAAAATTTGAGTTAAACTTGTGAAAAATCTATGTCTCAAGATGGATATCTTTCTATGTAACTTGAAAAGTCACACCCTATCATGTTGAGGTAGTAAAAGATATATCATGCACTTAACATGATTCAGTATGTACTTGAGTGACTTGAATTGTTAATTAGAGAAGAATAATGTTGAAATTGTGAAATTTATTCATATAATATTGAAGAGTATTGTGTGAACCTCTTACACACTTTCAATTGAGGTTGATACTTCATTCGGAAGGTATAATAGCCCAAAAATAGTTGAACTAAGGTAACTAGTCATTATAGGTGATCAGAATTTATTGATCATGGTCGAAAAATATCTTTAGTTTTTGTCAAAGTTACATGAAGTGTACATAAGAAATTAATATCCTACAAGATCGGGTAAGAAGATTAAATATCATTAAATATTAGATCAATCCTTCATCATATGTGAATCAATTTGGTTGGTGCTAGGAGCAGTTGAATTCTTTTGGTTAGAGCTAGGAGAAGAAGAAGTCTCTAGGTTGGATCATAAGTAGAATTCTTTTAGTTTGAACTGTAAGAAAACACAGTCTCTTGGTTATATCCAGATCAATGTAATCACTTATTTGATATTGAATAATCCATGTTAGGGGACCAACATGAAAAGGATTACGTATTTTTACCTAAAATTGTAAATAATGTGTTCTTATCTCTCTATTAATACCGTTGTGCATGAAGTGATATTGAGAGTTAATATTAAGTGGATCGAGAACCTTAACAAGATCAAGAGGTTGAATTTGAAATAAAGAGAATTCTTGAAAATAAACCATTAACTCACCCCTCCCCTCTCATTGGCCAATTCGGTTTTGTTCTCTACAAAATAACCTTGATTGATTATATATTATGGTTAAGTTTAAATGATATATAATTTTAAGATTCTCATGTTACTTCATCTAATCAATGTGTGTTCAGAATGGTTTTCCACATAAGAAACTAGGAATCTGGAGTAGGGAGTTATCAAAAGGAAAATATCCTTCCAAATTTTCATCTTGTAACTGTTGGAATTGGAATTGATTAGATTTTGATGTGATGGATCTATTAATGCAGGATATAAATGGTGGTGGTATCTATATTAGAGATAAAATATATTTACCACAGAGGAACATGTCAATAGTTGAACATTTCATGAAACAAAAACCTCCATCTATCAGTGTAACTTCAGACCTAATGTTACCTAGAGTACAGATAAATGATCTAGAAAATATAGATGAAGTCATTTGTTATTCAAAACATCAAAATGTAACACTTTCTATTTAAAGTTTTTAAGGTGAAGCTGATTGATGGTTGTCTTTGGTTAAGAATACTAGAGAGATATAAATTCTCAATTCCATGGAATGGAATATATTTAAGAATAATTTTTTAGATAAATATTTTCCTATTTTTGTTTTACTTGGAATAGAGAAAACATTCTTGGAATTGAAGAAAAAATATAAATATTTAGTAAAGATTTCTGAAGAAACATTTAAAATATTTTCCAGGAAAGAAACAAATTTTATTTGGGACCTTGATAGTAAAATTAATATATTTTAATATGTATTTAAACTATGTTTATAAAGACTATTGGTCTCATGATAATTTAAAATTTATAATAAAGTTGTTTATTTTGCTAATAAAGTTGAGTAATAGTTTTTTGACACTTATGTACCTCATAATGACAAGAGTAAGAAGTGGTCAAGGTGGCAAGAAATAGAGAATAATTCAACTAATAAATAAAGAGGTAATCCCCCAAAATGTTCCTTGTGTGGTAAAATACATTTCATGGAATGTTTGATAGGATCTAGAAAGTGTTACTAATATAGAAAGTTTGTTCTTAGGGATCGTGACTATAAAGAAAAGAGTATTTGAAAATCCAAGAACAATGTAACAGACAAACAGTCAATGGTGATATGTTTTAATTGCAATTATTTGGGGAATTATGAAAATGTTTAAATGATTTTATTTACTTAGTATGGGGATCATCATGACCAAAATAAAAAAATGTGTTGAAAAATAATTTTATATTTCTATGGTTGATGTTGGGCCATCAACTAAAGTAGTAACATCACTAGGGAGTGCCATATTCTTTGAATATTAATCTTAGTTCAATGTACCTTAAGTTGAAGGTAAAGCAGGAAGATATTCTAAAAATTTTATTTTAAACTAGATATAGGCATTATAAGATTATAGTTATACTTTTTGGGTTATCTAATGCATCGACAGTATTCATGGATCTTATGAATATATTTTTCCATTATATTAGATGATTTTTTTGTTGTGTTTATTTATGATATATTTGCATATTTGAAATGTCATAAGGATCAGGAAATATGCCAAAGAATTTATTTCAAAACCTTAAAAGGTATATATATGGAAAATTTAGTAATTGTGCATTTTTGTTGAAAAAAATTATTTCTTTAAGTATATAGTTTCAAAAAATTGAATAACTATTGAACCTGTTAAAACTAATTGTTTTATCAAAAAATATCATATAGATTCATATTTTTCTTGGATTATCATATTACTATCATCATATTGTTAAAAAGATTATAGTTTATTGAAAAGGAGTTAAATTCATCTGGACAAAAGAGTATGATGATTTTTTATAGAAACTAAAAATAATATTAGTGAATGATATAGTTTTGGAACTTCCCTCTAGAAAGGATGAATTTTCATTAACAATGATGCCTTATTGAAGTGACTCAGTTTTGTTATGATATATAATAATCAGGTAATGTATTATGCCTCACATAAACTTAAACCTCATGTGTAAAATTATTTTACAAATGGTTTAAAATTAACTGATGTGGTTTATTTATTTAGAAATTTGGAGGTATCATTTATGTGGAGTAATGTGTGAAATATATACTAATCCCAAAGGTTTGAAGAATATATTCATTTAGAAAGAGTTAAAAATGAGTAAGAGAATATGGTTGTAAGTGATTCTGGATTATGAATGCATGATTCATTACCATCCTGGAAAAGAAAACATAGTAGTCAATGATTTGAGTCAGAAGATAATGCTACAATTACCATTTTATGTTTGGAACATAACCATTTGTTTAATGATTTGATGAATTTTGTCCTATAAATTTTGCATGAAGGGATTTCCTCATTCTTTTTCATGTGTCAATACAATAAACTCTATCATAAAAAATTAATTATTCTCAAAAAGAGGATCATGTTTTATAGGAAAAGTTAAAATCTATAAAAATGTTAAGTTTCAAGAGTTTAATGTTGATGAATAAGGTGTTATCAGATTTGGAAAGATATTATGTGTGGCTTGTGATTCTAAATTGAATATAGAATTATTAATTTAATCTTATAGTCCCACATTTTTCATTTATCCTAGAATTAATAAGATGTATAGATACCTTCATGAGTATTATTGTTGGGATGGAATAAAAAAGATATATTGGTGACTTTACCATGAAATGTTTGAATTTTCAATTGGTTAAAGAAGAATGAAAATTACAAAAGGGTATACTTCAACCTTTTCCAATGATATAGTGGAAATTAGAAAATATATCCACGGATTTCATGGTTGTATTACCAAATAAATCTCAAAGTAATAATTTGATTTGGTTTATTATTAATCGACTAACTATATCTTTACATTTCCTACCCATTTTAGATAATATGTCTTTAGATCATCATTCTTGACTTTACCTCAAAGAGATAGTAAAGTTACATGGAATTACTCTCTCCATTGTATCTAACCATAGTCTCAGGTTCAATTCTAATTTTTGGAAGGGCCTTCAGAAGTCTTGGGGTACTGAATAAAATTCTAGTGCATCTTTTTATCCTCAATCTAATGTATAGTCAAAGTGAATTATTCAAACCTTAGAATACATTCTTATTGATTGTTCAATAGAATAATAGGGAATTTTTGATCAAAATCATTCATTAGTTGAGTTTTTTATAAAAATAGTTCTCATTCCAGTATAAAGATGGCACATTTTGAGTCATTATATGGAAAAATGTTTCGGACATATTACTAGGATGAATTGGGAGAAAGGATGTTGATGGTACATAGTTTGTAGAATAGATTATTAAGAATGAACATATTATTCAGCACCATATGAGTATGGATCAGAGTGGATGAAAAATTTATTCGGACAACCGAAGGAAAGTTCTTTCATTTAAGGTAGGTGACTGTGTTTTTCTAAAAGTATCTCCATGGAAAAGTGTTATTAGTTTTGGTAAAAAAACAATGTAAAGTTAATCCCATGGTTAATTAGACTATATGAAATCCTTGAAAAGTTGGATCTATCACCTATCGAGTGGCCTTACTTATGGGTATATCTCAGGTACATATTGTATTTCATTTTTCATTATTAAGAAAATATGTGTTGGGTGTATATCTTGTTTTGAGCCCTAAAGTAGTTATGTTAGAATAAAAAATTTCTTATGAAGAGAATCGAGTAAAAATTATAGACCATAGAGAGCAAGTTTTTTAGAATAATTTAATTCTTCAAGTTAAAGTTTTGGGTAAAAAATAATATGGTTTAAGATGCAATATGGGAATTAGAAAATTCTATGAGGGAATGATATTCCCACTTGTTTAAGAAATGAATAAAATTGCGATGATGAAATTTTCAAAATGGGGAAGAATGTAACAACCTAAGAATATTTAATAACCAATTGCATACCTTGTTATTATTCATTAATTAGATAGTTATATTCATTATTAGAATATTAGGTAACTTTTCAATAAAAAGGAAAAAATCGTTATTTCATAAATAACTGGGTTTTCATGAATTATATGGTTTTATTTAAAATATTTATTTAAAAATTATAGAATTTAAATTTGATTAAATGAAATTCATTTTTGAAATTTTAATATCACAAATAGTTTGGGGTGAAACGTTTATATTTTTCTAAAATGATTGATTTTTTTGTGAATACTAAAAAATACATATTTTTATAAAAAAAATTCATTTATTTTCTTTGAATAAAGTAATTTTAAATTACAATTGTGATTTTAATTTTATCATAAATTAAAATAAATAATATTTAGTAATATATAATCTAATTAATTATATTTTAATTTTCTTTATATAAGATGTAGTTGTAAGTACATTTTTGGTCTTAAAATGCATTTTTCAAAGAAATGTTTTTCAGAGAGTTTTTAATTTTAATATTAAATTAATTACTAACACTACTAGAAATAGAATCTTTAAAAATGATTTATTATTTGGAATTATTAGTTCTAAATTTTTTATATATAACTCTTATTTGTTTCACTATGAATAGTAACTATAGTAAATATATGTCACCTTGGTAAGGGTAAATTAAGTAATTAAGGTTAAAAATAATATGATAAGGCCAAAACTCTATATTACACTTTTCATTATTTTATTGGCAAGATTTTTTTGACCACGAATATCTATGATTTAAAAATTTGGAAATTTAAATATGTTATCGTAAAAGGTCAACAAAAAGACTCAAGAGGTGGGAGTGAATTGAGTTCTTGAAATTTATTTCCCATAGAAAACCACCCTCTTTTGGATAATACTGAATTATAATATTTTATCATACATAAGAAGTAGTAAAAATAAAGCACGAAACTGAAAATATTCTGACATAGAGAATTATAGTGGTTTGTGGAATAGAAATTTCCTAGTCCACTCCACCAACATTCTTCTCCATAAGTTTGGTGATTTCAACTAGACCAGCCCTTTTATCAAGAAATATTAGTCCTCTAGCTAGGGAATAAATGACTGAGTGAAATCAGTCTACACATAGTAAAATAACATAGGACCTTTCAACTGAACCTCTGGAAAGGCTTTACAAACAACATCCTTTAAGTTATTTTACTAGGATACTTTACAACAAAAGAGATTATAAACAGAGTGTTTAGAGATTTTTCTTATAGTTATAAAATACAATTTAAAGAATGAATAAATATCCTAGTCAGATTATAAAAATAGAGTATAGCTTTAGTAGATTATTCAAAATTAACTAAAAGGATGACAGATATAGCACATCTAAAAATCGCAAATCTTATTTTTATTCTTGAGTAAAATAAAGTATCATTGAAGAGATTTGAGAGAGAGAGATAGAAATATCGTATTCAAATTTTATGCAAGTGATTCTATTATTTTTTGTATATTTCTTATTCACTTCAGAGGTATATTTAAATACATACACATAAATTCTCTCTTAAATTCATAACACTTATCCATAAAATATACAGCTCATAATTTGAAAATGAACACGATTTTACTGAAAATACCTTATCAATAGTAAATACTAATAAATTATCATTATTCATATTTCCTTTCCCAATACTTTATGCTTATTGTAATAATTTTTACCATAAAGTGGTAATCCATTATTTAAAGATTGTAAGGAATAATTAAAATATCACTCAAGTTCTTCAATGATAATAAATACAGGTTGAAGATTGACTTATTTGATTACAGCTCATCATATAGTCTATTTCTACATTTGAATTCACATAACCAATTGATCTACCAAGTTACATTTATATAGGTCTTCTTCACATATGCAATTTTTTTCACGTAACCAATTTGTCCAAGTTGTTGAATTGGATGTATCCAAATTGATTCATGTAGTATTTTTACTCACATAGCCAAATATAACATATCCAAATGAAACCACATATCTAATTTCACCACGTATCCAATTTACATAACCAATTACTCCACATAACCGATTCACATTATCAATTGATCAATGTATATTGTTTTTCATGAAGGTTCCGGGCACAGCGAAAGCGTGTGGGTGGATGTGCCCACTTGGCTTTTTTTCATTAGCAATGATCAATCCGGGATCAATACGACGATAAATGCCAGTCTCCATGGATCGAATCACAGAAAAAGACAAAAAAGATGGTTTGTCCTGGAACCACAAACAAGGATCATTATAAGTTGATTATAATTAATTTAATTAATTATAAAGAAATACCTTTTGGGTTTTCTTTCTTAGTTGATGTTCTCGATCACGTTGTCGATGTGATCCGTTGTTGCATCGTAGAACCCAAGTGTAGACTCCCTCTAGCGGTGATCCACACGTGTACCTCATATCTCTGGACATCGCCAAAGGATTATCCAAGTGCTATCATGGAGAAGCCTTTGCTTGCGTTGTCCGCCTTAGATCGTCTTGATCTAATGGAAGAGGATCTCTCTCGCTCTTGAGAGAATTCTCTGAGGAAGAGGTACTTTAGACCTTGAAAGAATTCTCCAGAGATGTTGTGCACAACGATTCTCTTATGTGTCGGAAAAGAGTTGGGGTTGTGAGGATATTTATAATCGGGTGTGTGGGGTTATAGAGTTATGAAAATAAATAAACGCATTATGTGTTTTATTTATTTCATTGACTCTTATTTAAAACAGCCATTTTGAATAGATAATTCCTTGACATGCGCCCACGCTGATTATAATAAATATCATTTAAAACAATATTATATCCTCAAAATCCTGACTGGAAAAACTACAGGACGTGTAATAATAAATACACGGCGTGTACTTGTTTTCATTGAAAACTACACAGCGTGTACATTAAATGTACACGTCGTGTATATCTTGTTTTCATTTATTCATTTCCTTTCCAAAATAAAACTACACGGCGTCTACATTTAATAATACACGGCCTGCACTTGTTTTATTTTATTTTTCCTCCATCATTTAAAACAACTTAGGCTTCCTTGAATAATTATTAAACCACGTATGGGAATAATCTTTATTCTACTTGAGATACTTGGATACACTTAGTGTGTGACCCTCTAGGACTCTTTCTCATTGGCATTAGGCAGGCTTGCCTAAAGTCCAAGATTACTGTCTAGCAATGGGTCAAGGCACCCAAGAGAAAGAAGTTGGCGTCGCATTGACGTATCACCTCATACGAACACTTAATGTGTAATTTAATCCCTTTGTGTCAATATCTCATCAAGAAGGTTTCATGTAAGTGTCATAAACCTATATGCTTGATCCATCATTCTTTGACTACCTAAAATAAACTCGGCGTTTACACCATGACCATGGAATTTAATGTGATAGTTCTATTTCAATCAAAGGGCCGAGATATCAACTTCCATAAATGGAAGGGAAAAATCCTTCCTCGACTTATCCATTAACAACATGTCACTCGTGACACACCCAACATACCCTACTTCCCGCCAACTGTCTGCGTGATGGTTTTCGTTAGTAAATCTAAGTGCACGAGTCATGACATGAGTTAATGATAATCTTCTAGTCTAAGGACCATTACACACGCTCGCAGATAGCAATATTCCATGACACCAAGACATGCGGAATTACTACTAGCGGGTCTGTTCTCATAATCTCCCATCTTGGAGATTACCAAGTGCGAACTCCATGAGAGAGATTCTCGTCTTCTTACGAGTACTCGCACATGACGGTCTGTATACTATGTGTCCTATCATAGTATGTCATCCAACCATAGAAATTTATTTAAGAATATTTTTATATCATTTCATGGTTCTCATCATAGCGGGGATCTGTTATGACCTTATTAATGCAAAAAATATTCCAGGACATTATTATATTATAGTCATGCAGAACAATGAACAATATATAATATGTGAACATTCATGTAATCAAAGTACAAAACAGTTGGTTCTCAAGACACCAACCCTTACAAACTCCCACTTGGACTAGAGCCAACTGCCTATGACTTTTAGTCCGCTAGACCTCACATGATGATCATGTTTCTGCTGAGTCAAGGCTTTAGTCAATGGGTCCGCCATGTTGTCTTCCATGGAAATACTGCTCACTGCAACTTCACCTCTCTGAGAAAAATCCCTCAAGAGATGATACTTCCGAAGTATGTTCTTTGTCCGCTGATGTGACCTTGGCTCTTTTGCAAGTTCCACCGCTGTAGTATTATCACAATAGAGTGTGATAGGATCTTTACTGCTTGGTACTACATCTAGCTCTTGGACGAATCTTCGCATCCATACTGCTTCTTTAGCTGCCTCAAAAGCTGCGATATACTCAGACTCTGCTGTAGAATCTTCCACCACACTTTTTTTTGAGCTCTTCCAGTTCACTACACCTCCATTCAAACTGAAGATGTATCCAGTCTGTGACTTCATGTCATCTTGATCAGTCTGGAAACTAGCATCTACATGTCCTCTTATGACTAGTTCATAATCTCCTCCATAAAATAGGAACATATCCTTAGTACGCCTCAGATACTTCAGGATAGTCTTGACTGCCATCCAATGGAGGTCTCCTGGATCAGCTTGATACCTACCTACCGCACTTAATGCGTAAGCAACATCTAGCCTCATACATAGCATAGCATACATGACTGACCCAATCATGGATGCGTAAGGGATCCTTGACATCCTCTTTCTTTCCTCATGTGTCTGAGGACACATTTTCTTGGAAAGATGAATGTCATGTCACACTGGTAATAATACTCTCTTGGATTGTTCCATACTGAATATCTTCAGTATCTTCTCAATGTATGTACTTTGACTCAGGCCCAGTATTCTCTTGGATCTATCACGATGGATCTTGATCCCAAGAATATATGCCGCCCCGCCCTAGTCTTTCATGGAGAAGCATTTATGAAACCATGCCTTAACTGACTGTAAGACAGGTACTTCATTTCTAATTAGCAATATGTCATAAACATATACTATTAGGAAAATGACTGCACTTCCACTAAACCTTTTGTATACACAAGGCTCACATTCATTCTTAACAAAGCCAAATTCTATAACAGCTTCATCAAAACAAATGTTCCATGACCTTGATGCTTGCTTTAATCCATAAATGGATTTCTGCAACTTTCATACCTTGTTGGCATCCTTTGGAGTCACAAACCCTTCAGTTTGTGTCACGTAGACATCTTCTTGGAGGTTCCCGTTAAGGAAAGATGTTTTGACATCCATTTGCCAAATTTCATAGTCACGGTAAGAAGCAATGGCCAATAGGATTCTGATGGACTTCAGCATTACAACCGGTGAAAAGGTTTCATAATAGTCAATTCCTTGACGATGTCTAAAACCTTTTGAAACCAGTCATGCCTTGTAAGTGATGACTTTCCCCTCCATGTCCAGTTTCTTCTTGAATACCCATTTATTACCAATAGGCTTTACATCAACTAGAGGATCTACCAAAATCCAAACTTGGTTTTGGTACATGGAATCCATTTCAGAATTCATGGCTTCATGCAACTTGGCAACGTCTGTGCCTTCAACTGCTTCCTTGTAGGTAAGAGGATCATCATTGTCAACCAATAATGAGTCACCGTCCTTGGTGACAAGAAAACAATATCGTTCTGGTTCTCTCACCTCTCTCGTGCTCCTACACAGTTCTTGTGTCTCTGGAACAGATTGTTCTTCCATGGGGCTTTGTGGAATTTGTTCGTGTACCAACTTCTGTGTATCTTGAGCCTCGACTTCATCGAAGTCTATCTCTCTCCCACTATCTCTTTTGGAGATGTGCTCCCTCTCAAGGAATATGGTGTGTCTTTCCACTGTAACCTTTTTGTCTGAGGGGTTGTATAGGTAATATCAACTTGTTTCCTTGGGATATCCTATAAAGATACACTTTGTGCCTCGGGGTGCAAGTTTGTGACCTGAAGAGGCCTTAACAAATGCTTCACTACCCCACACATGTAAATTCGATAACATGGTTTTGTGTCCACTCCATAATTTGTATGGAATACCATTTATCGATTTAGTTGGTACTTGGTTTTGTATGTGTGCTGTTGTTTATAATGAATATCCCCAAAAGGATAATGGAAGACTCGCATGACTCATCATTGATCTCACCATGTCCAACAGGGTGTGGTTCTTCCTTTCACGTACACCATTCCACTACGGTGTGTAAGGAGGAGTGAGTTGAGATAGAATCTCAAACTCCCATAAGAAATCAATGAAGTCTTGATTAAGATATTCTCCTCCTCTGTCTAAGTGGAGTTTCTTAATCTTCTTACCAAGATGGTTCTCAACTTCATTCTTGTATTCTTTGAACTGATCAAAAGAATCTGACGTATACCTCATTAAATAGATATATCCATATCTACTAAAATCATCAGTAAAAGTTATGAAGTACGAGAACCCACCCCTTGCTTCAACTAGAAATGGTCCACACACATCTGTGTGAACTAATTCTAGAATATCTTTAGCTCTTTCACCTTTCCCACTAAATGGGGCTTCGGTCATTTTTCCTTGTAGACACGCATGACATACACCAAGTGGTTTTAGTTCGAAAGAATCTAAATACCCATCTTGATGTAATTTTGTCAAATGTTTCTCATTGACATGACCTAGCGGTGATGCCAAAGTTGGGTGTGGTATGATTCATGTGAATTAACTTTGTTATCGATTGCCATTACTTGGTTTGTGTAGTCTAACACATAAAGGCCGTTATATAAATGTGCCCTACCAAAAAAAATGCTATCTTTATAAAAGTAGCAACATTCATTTCCAAACATGAATATGATTCCATCATTATCTAATCTGGATACTAAAATAATGTTTTTAGTAACAGAAGGCACATAATAACAACCTTTTAAAACCAAGACCATCCCTGTCAGAAATGTGAGGTGGTAGTCTCTGACAGCTATAGCAGCGAATCTAGCTCCATTGGCTGCTCGTAGATCTACCTCCCCTCGATCAACCTTCCTGAATCTACTTGGTTCCTGTATTTGGATACAGATGTGAGAACCACAAGCAATATCTAATACCCAATTAGTAAAAATAGATAGATTGAATTCGATAACAAATTCACCTGAAGCTTCCCCTTGCTTCCTTGGATGGGTGTAGTTTTTCTTCCTGTGGACCTTCTTGCCACATGCGAAACAAACAACATCCTATTCCTTTGCCTCCCCTTTGATCTTCCTTTTCTTAGAAGGCCTTGAAGAAGATTTGGGCTTAAAGCTCTTCGCCTTCCCTTTCCTTTTATTCACCATGAGGACAGAAGGCTTTTCACGCTTCAAGTCAGTGTCCACTTGGCGAATGAGGATGAGAAGATCAGACAAAGACTTCTCAATGTTGTTCATATTGAAGTCCACAACAATGTTTGAGAAACTCTGGGGGAGTGATGCAAGAATGAGATCGGTGCCCAGTTATTCAGGGAGTTTAAACCCTAGAACCTCCAAGCTCTCAATGTAGCCAATGAGCTTGACTACATGAGGCCCAGCTGGGGCACCCTCTCCAAGCTTGCTCTGAAACAGAGCCTTGGAGATCTCAAACATTTCCTATCTTGCTCTCTCCTGGTATAAACCACAGAGGTGCTCGAGCATTCTATAGGCATACATGTCTTCATGAGACTTCATGAGCTCACTATACATAGATGACAGCATCAAACATTGAATGTCGAGAGCGTCGTTCAAATGTTGATCATAGACCAGGAAATATTTATCACTCACCCTTGGGGTAGGAGAATCAGGAAGTGAGGACTCCAGCACGTAAAACTTCTGTTCATGGCGTAGGACAACCAAAAGGTGCCTAAACCATTCCTGAAAGTTACTACCAGTGAGGATATTGTCTTTATCTAGTATTGATCGCAGAGAAAATGTGGTTGACAAGTTTATCATCTTGATTCTACAATTTTAAAAGAGCAGATTTATTAGTACTTTCTTGATTACATTTTTATGAGAAATAATAATAAATTAATTAAGTCTCCCACTATTTTATCAAGTCTCAATGGCCCTCACCATTGAACTCAGAATGTCCAGTTTCTTTGCCATTCTAGTGGCAAGGATCCATATTTCCCTTCGCATAAACCCAACAAGGGTTGGTCAAGCTGTTTGAAGGTATTTAGGTAGGTAGGTCTTTTCCAACTATGATCTTACAGTTCTTTGATCTGTTGAGTGGACTCCCCAATCCTGAAATCCTAACTTGGATTTCCTCAACTCTTGCCTCCAATATTACACCATGTCTAGAAAGGGATACTTATCTTGATGTAATACGGTTAAGTCAACCTGAAACCTTTCATAAGGGCTTCCTTTATAAAAGTAAGTGTCCCAACAAGGGTTGGTCAAGCACATAGTTTTATTGAGTCTTGCCCTTAATCAGGTAACGGAAGGCTTGGTCTGACTTAATATGGTATTGAGGGATTTTATTCCTTTATGCTTAGTTTCAAATTATCACATGTTTTTTAATATTAAGTGATTCTTGCTTAAGTGATTAACCATGTTCTGATAATGTTTATGCATAGTCTGGTTTTTATTTTATTCCATCTTTGCATGCTTGTTCATTTTATTAATTATGTGCTCGTGACAACACATACATAATAAATAAACCATGAAATCAGACAGAAACAATATAAGATGTAATGATCATGAGCTTCTATTGGTTAGATTATCTAGCGGTTTTGATAAGCTAACCCTGACCTAGGGAAAACACCATGAACCTGATGGTTCATGTTTTGCAGCTCCCACCTGTTCACCTTTGTATCTTCATGTGTCGGTTTCGCCTCGGCTTCAGGATTTGAACCGTCTCCTCTGTCTTGGTAGATCCTCCATTAAATGGAATTACATTAAAGAAACCATGGGCACGCAGGCCCTACATTTTATTGGAAGAAGGATCGCAGGACAACAAATTTAAATTAAATAAATTTAAACAAAACCATACACATACAAAGGGTCTTTGGTCTAGCTCATGATCATCCATAGTATGCAACGATATTTACACATATTTAGAATTCAAATTCTTTCAATCGTTCTTTTATTTAAGATAAGATGCGCTTGAATTAAATTAATTATGATTTTATAATTAATAAATTCTTTATATTAAATTCCTTTCTGAATTTCCTTGAGATTCTTCTCATCCATATTCCTTGTGCGGGTCTTTGTACATTGGAGGAAACCTGGTGAAATTCCATTTCTGTAAAGTACACGGCATGTAGTTTATAATTACACGGCATGTATTTTTCTTTTCACCCTTTATCCAAAGTACACACCGGGGATTTGGCATGTTTTCTGTACTTTTGAAATTTTAGAGTATGTGGTGTGTAGATGAATCATACACAGCATGTACTTCCTTGTTACGCGGTAACTGGCCTGGCGATCCTGTGTACGCGGTACGCGGCTTATTTTTGTACACGGTTTCACCTGGGTCGGAACGGACTACACGGCGTGTTGCTCCAACATACACGCCGTGTATTCCGGTTTCCACGTGCCGTTCAATTCTGGTCAACACGGCGTGATTAAAACTTAGGCATAATCAATTCACACGGCGTGGTTTCGCGGACCAGTGCTGGTTCGTTGAACCTATGTACACAGAGTGTAGTTTTAATTACACGCCGTGTAATCCCGTGTGGTACAGACAGAAAGAGAGGCTCCTCCAGATGAGTTCCTCATTTTTATTTTAATCAAAAATTAAAATTAAAAGGTCATTTCTATGATATGAATCAAGAAACAAAGGAGGAAGAATAGATCTCGTTAATTCAGATTTATAGAACGATTTATTCCGAATTGAATCAAATATGAATGCATAAATTATCAACGAAAATTAAATAACTATAATCAACGTTGTAACCTCCCTCTGATACCATTTGAAGGTTTCGGGCGCAGCGGAATCATGTGGGTGGATGTGTCCACTTGGCTTTTGGTTATTAGCAATGATCAATCTGGGATCAATACGACGATAAACGCTAGTCTCCACGGATTGAATCACCGAAAAAGAAAAAGAAGATGGTTTGTCCCGGAACCACAAACAAGGATCATTACAGGTTGATTATAATTAATTTAATTAATTATAAAGAAATACATTTTGGTTGTTCTTTCTTCATTGATGTTCATGATCACATCGTTGATGTGATCTATCGTTGCGTCGCAGAAGCCAAGTGTAGACTCCCTCTAGCGGTGATCCACATGTGTACCTCGTATCTCTGGACATCTCCAAAGGATTCTCCAGGTGCTTGTGTGGAGAATCCTTTTCATGCGTTGTCTGCTTTAGATCGTCTTGATCTGATGGAAGAGGATCTCTCTCGGTCTTGAGAACGTTCTTGGAGGAAGAGGTACTTTAGACCTTGAAAGAATTCTCCAGAGATGTTGTGCACAACGATTCTCTTGTGTGTCGGAAAAGATTTGGGGTTGTGAGGATATTTATAATCGTGTGTGTGGGGTTATAGAGTTATGACAATAAATAAACGTGTTATGCGTTTTATTTATTTCATTGACTCTTATTTAAAACTCCCATGTCGAATAGATAATTCCTTGACATGCGCCAACACTGATTATAATAAATATCATTTAAAACAATATTATATCCTCAAAATCCTGACTGGAAAAACTACACGGCGTGTAATAATAAATACACGACGTGTACTTGTTTTCATTGAAAACTACACGGCATGTACATTAAATGTAAACGGCGTGTATATCTTGTTTTCATTTATTCATTTCCTTACCAAAATAAAACTACACGGCATGTAAATTTAATAATACACGGCGTGTACTTGATTTATTTTATTTTTCCTCCATCATTTAAAATAACATAGGCTTCCTTGAATAATTATTAAACCACGTACGGGAATAATATTTATTCAACTTGAGATACTTGGATACACTTAGTGTCTGACCCTCTAGGCCTCTTTCTCGTTGGCATTAGGCAGGCTTGCCTAAAGTCCAAGATTACTGTCTAGCAACAGGTCAAGGAACCCAAGAGAAATAAGTTGATGTCGCATTGACGTATCACCTCATACGAACACTTACTGTGTAATTTAATCCCTTTGTCTCAATATCTCATCAATCAGGTTTCATGGAAGTGTCATAAACATATATGCTTGATCCGTCATTCTTTCACTACCTGAAATAAACTCGTCGTTTACACCATGGACATGGAATTTAATGCGATAGTTCTATTTCAATCAA
The DNA here is from genome assembly GCA_963277665.1 of Viscum album. Lineage (NCBI taxonomy): Eukaryota > Viridiplantae > Streptophyta > Magnoliopsida > Santalales > Viscaceae > Viscum > Viscum album. Next base: position 71,254,824 of record OY728163.1, on the reverse strand, counting down.
AGGGTCGAGATATCAACTTCCATAAATGGAAGGGACAAATCCTTAATCGACTTATCCATTAACAACATTTCACTCGTGACGCACCCAACGTACCCTACTTCCCGCCAACTGTCTGCGTGACGGTTTTCGTCAATAAATCTAAGTGCACGAGTCATGACATGAGTTAATGATAATCTTCCAGTCTAAGGACCATTACACACGCTCGCAGATAGAAATATCCAATGACACCAAGACATGCGGAATTACTACTGGCGGGTCTGTTCTCATAATCTCTCATCTTGGAGATTACCAAGTGCGAACTCCATGAGAGAGAGTCTCGTCTTCTTACGAGTACTCGCACATGACGGTCTGTATACTATGTTTCCTATTATAGTATGTCATCCAACAGTAGAACTTTATTTAAGAATATTGTTATATCATTTCAAGGTTCGCATCATAGTGGGGATCTGCTATGACCTTATTAATGCAACAAATATTCCAGGACATTATTATATTATAGTCATGCAGAACAATGAACAATATATAATAAGGGAACATTCATGTAATCAAAGTACAAAACAGTTGGTTCTCAGGACACCAACCCTTACATTTTATGTAGTCATTTGTATGACATTAATGAATTTTATGTAGGAAGTTTTGTGATAAAAACGGTATACATAGGTGAATCCTTCACGTAGGAAATTTGTGTACCTAAATGCTCGACGTATTAGATGCTTCTTCCAGGCTTAGTAAAATTTTATCCAACATTTCCATTATTATAGATTTAAGGATTTTAATAGTTGAAACACTTAAAACAAAATAAAACTTGATGAACACACTTAAATATAGAATCATAAGTAACATATGAAATGGTATTTGAGATCATCAAAACCTAAAGCACATAGAATATGTTGTAACAATATTAGCATCCCAACAATCTCCCCTTTTTGATCAAAAAAACCATAAAATATTAAACATAAAAATTTGAAAAGGTTTAATCAAATGTTTCATAAAAATATTATATATATATATATATATGGATTTTAAAATGTAGTGTCCCCCCTTGGTTTGACACTTATTCCCTTTGAATTAATTAAGTAATTATCCCCCTTTGATTAACCTTAGGGTATGCATATCGAACATCAACCCATTTTTATGTATTTAACAAGAAATGGTAATGATAATTAAAAAAAGAAAATTAATGTATCAATTAGGGTAATAAACTATTTGATTATTATACTAAAACTGAGTATAGAATTATGGAAAGAATGGAACTCATTAAAAATTAAAGAGATTAAAATTATTAAATGAAAAAAAAGATATTAAGTAAAATATATGAAATAAATAACATCAAATTAAAACAATCATTAAGATAAAAATTAGAAATGAATAAAGAGTTATTTCATTGATTGATAATTATATAAAAACATACATCCACTGAACACCCACAAAAACAATAATACAATATATCAGTCATAAAATCCTGGTGTATGGATGAGTTCGAATTGAGCAGGTGGTTTTGGTGGAGGTATTTTGAAGGTTGGTTCGGTTCATGAGGTGGTTGGAGTCTCTATTATTGGTGGTAGTACTTCATTTCTTTGTATTGTAGTAGCTCCACTTTGTGATCCGAAAATTAACTTGACGTGTGGGTACGAGGTATGAACACTAAGAATGTTTTCAAGATGACATTATACACATCAAAATCATAAGTTATTGTAGAAAAAAATGGTACTTTTTTAAGATGAACAAAGGATGAGGTTACCTCTTTGAAATTCCTTGCATTTAAGGCTATATCAATCATGTATTTTTCTCTCTTTGATATCCTAGAGGCATCAAATGTAGCATCTATTTTCTATCTTTCACCTATATAGGTATCTAGTAGAATAGGGCCTAGAGTCCTTCTACCTCTTAGAATAAAAAAGGCATCACCAGACATGAATATCTTTATGATGACATCAGTATTATAGAACTCGATAATAACCATATATACTTACCTATGAATTTTTTCAACTGTTATTAAGCCATTTTTTAACAAACCTATAAAGGAATCAAGATGAAAAGTAGAAAACTGCTGAGAATAGTTGGCCATAGGAAAACTGAAAAATGGAGAAATGTTGGTATTAGAGAGAGAGATGATAGAATTTTCAATAAAAGATTCATCTAAATTTGATCCATTATGTTATGCATACTGATCATTTGAACATTCACAAACTACATATTTATATCCATGTTTTCTACTTTCTCTATCAAACTTTTGTCTACTTCCTTAAAAGCACTAATGGAAAACTTTCAAACTGGGGAACTAATAGTAGCAGGGAAAGGTACTATTGTCACATAAGAAATAAGAGAAATTGGATAAAGGATAGTCTTTGATGTCTGTAGAGAATAAAATCCTTTCCTATAATATATATTGGCATAACTATAGCTTCTATTGATTATAAACTTGATTCCTCCTATAAAGAATCTGAATACAACCATTAGACTTCTTCATAAACAATTTTAAATAAGGATAAAAACCACTAATTGTTTTTAGACACAGGGACAAGTGATCTATAAACCATACATTGATTATCTTTAGAAACATTCAGAATCTCTTCCAACATACCTTTAGATTCATCATAATAACCTACCACTTAATTTAGGGATTTATTATTCCCTATACCAAGATTAATAGTAACTTATTTGGTCTCTTGGAACACTAAAATAAGATATTTATTCAATTCTTTCATTGTATATTGTGTAATTAGATCACACAGAATCCAATGGATTTAAGAATAAATAGTGTTTGATTCCAATAGCAAGTGATCAAATCCACTCTGAAAATATGGAACAACTAAATATTTTATAGTGTTAGATGCATAGTTATAAGACTTTTTGATTAATTTAATCTATATTATTAAGAAACATCATAAAGAGTTCAATATTTCCTTTATTTCTATCCTAAAATACTTAATCCCCTCATGGAATTCTTGATACTTGTTTTATTGCACCATTGGAAGATATTGGAGGGAGTATCTTTGAGATAAAACCATAACACCAAGATCATGAAAACCTTACTTGGTAGGACAAACATAATTCAAAAATCTTACAAGATCTTTCATCTCTCCAATATCTTTTGATCATATACCAAAACTAATTTACTTTACATGAGGAATTGATCATATATTCTTAATCATCTATGCCTGGGTAGCCATTAACCCAACCAACTTCTCAAAATAATCTTTGGAAATAGAGGACTCCTTGATATATCTGATATCATCCTTAAAATATTTTGTACCAATTTCAAATCATTATAATATCCCTTGATATTATAAAACTCAACCATTACAACATTAGAAAAATATTAAATTTTTTATCATATATTCTTTTATTAACTAATGGTGATTCTTTTTGCACAAAAGGTGGTGGTGATAGTGTAGGTGGTGTATGATAGTGTTCAATGGTCTCAACGGTACTCTATTTAGAAACTAGAATAGTTGTCTCAACAAATATATCCATATTATAACTAGATTTAGTAGATTTAAACACACAATCATCTTGGCTCTTAATAGATTCTACTTCTAGACATTGAATTAGCTCAGCTATAGCAAAGTAGATAACTGGCACTAATGTCTCAGTTATGATATCCATTGTCTCTTACACCTCCCTATAAGACACCATATTACTATGTGTTTCATCCCTAGGTTTGGGATGGACCCCCCTTAAGAAACACCTTCCTAACCAATAGGATTCCATGATTTTGAAATAGATTCCCAAAATAATCTAATGTTCTTTAAAATAACCATAGAAAAAATGTTACTTTTATGACACATCACTGCATCTCCCTTATTAAGTTACACTTCTTTATTATTTATGACTTGGTAGACCATCCTACCATGAGGTTAATATTTAATATTTCTATTTCCTTTAAAAAAGTAATGTGTAAGAGTATCATGTACCATGGAATATTGAGATTTATATTGTTGATCAGAACGTACACCAAAAACATGTCCTGAAATAGAACCTTCCCCATATCACAATCTCTTTGTGATATCCTAGTATGAAAAAAATTGAAAATAACCTTCCACTCATGTTATAAATATTTTTTAGGATTATTTCCGAAAATAGAAGTTCCAAATAGTATTTTTAATACTTTTGTTGATCTGATAGTACCCACAACAACTATGGTTGAAATTAAATTAAACTCCCACTCATGGGGAAAATTAAGGATCTCGTCCAAATCAACAGAAAAAACCATTACTTCATTACCATTTACATTTAAAGAGATAAAATACTTTATTTTAATGACTTGGAGCTTGTTGTTGCTCAAAAAGTCATTTATCTATTCCTAAAAAAGAAAATCAGACTTATTTTCATCAAAAACAAACTCACATAATTGAAACTAAAGAACATTCTTCAGAATCATCTCAATATATTTTATTCATTCTATATTTAAGGACTTCCCAATGAGGACTCATATTCCTCACTACCTTTGGATTTACTGGAATAAATGAAACTTCCCCGATCACCACACATTGAATTTCCCATGGTAGAAAGGTTGGTTCAATTTTAAGAGATGATTGAGAGGTTAAGGTGACAGTTCGACTTTTGGGAGAAGATATGTATGTGAATGTCAAAAGGGTTGAGTACTAAAAAACAAATAGGTTACAGACCCAAATCCCAAATAGCTTACATACCTGATTTATTTTTTGGGTTGATTCTAACTAATAATAACAATAATAATAATAATAATCAATTTCTATTTTCTAAAAACTGAAATATTTAAAAAAACCATAAAGGATAAACTACGTTAATTTCGATGAAGTATTAAGTAAAAATCATTAAGAAATAAAATATAATTTAAAATTATTTAAATATGATTAGTTAAATTTACTTAAAATTGAATAAAATAAATTCTATTTTGATAAAGTAAAAACATTCACATGAAAGGGCTTAATAAAAATATCTATGAACTAATTTTAAATAGAGACTAACTCAAGTGTAGTATCACCTTTTTTAGCATGTTCTCTAAAGAAATTATTCCTTAAATCTATATGTTTTTCTAGAATGATTTATTGGATTCTTTGAAATGTTTATTGCACTAGTGTTATCACATTTAATTAAGATACGAGTAGTTGAATCTAAAATCCATTAAGGTGTGTTTCATCCATAATAATTATTCATAACAACTACTAAAAGAAATATATTATGATTTAGCATTATATAATGTAAGAGTATGTTATTTATTACTGGACCAGGATACTAGGGATTTTCCTATAAAATTCAAGGTTCCTAAAGTACTCCTCCTATAAAGTCTACAACCACTAAATTTGTCATCTGAATATGAATTTAGATTAAAATAAAATGTTTTTTAAAAAGTAAGGAAATAGAAATTTTTCCTTTTAAATAACTGAAAATTATTTTGACAGCTTAACAAATGAGATTTCTTAGGATTTTCATAAAATCTGGAATAACGACATAACGCAAACAAAAATTTTGGTCTTATTGTAGTAAAATAAAAAAACCTCTAATTATTCCTCTTTAAATATTGTTTTCAACTAGTTTCTCAACTTCATCGAAGTCAAACTTTTCATTATAACTCATAGGATTTTTGTTTACTATACCACTCTCAAGTCCAAACACTTTACATTAGTCAATTATGTATTTTATTTTATTTAACTCATTAACAAAGTCCTTTTAAAAAAATTTAAATCCAAAAAAATAATTTAACCCACCCATCATGCTTATTTAAAATTATTTTTTCTTGAGTATTGAGAATTCATTACACAATTTTTTATTTCTTAAAAAAAATCACATCATTAACATATATCTAAACATGAAAAATATATGTATATGAATTATTATTAAATATACTATGATCGTACATACCTACTATTTTTTTGATAAAATAAAATAATTTAAATTTTCACATGAAGATCTATGTTCTTTTTTATGTCCATAAAGATCTTTAGTAAGTTTAAAAACTGAATTTTGAAAATGGATATTTTCAATACTAGGAGGTTGTTTAACATAAACTTCCTCTGTAAGAAAAGAATTTAGAAAATAATATTTTACATCCATCTTATCTAATTTTAAATTCATATATGATGCATAGGATAAGATAATCATAATGTATTTAAATCTAGATACAATAGAAAAGGTCTCTACTTAATATATACTTTCTTATTGATTATAACATTTAGCTACTAGTCTAGTCTTATTCCAAGTGATCACACCATGATCATCCTATTTATTTCTTAAAATCCATTTTGTTCATATAAAAGGATATTCATAGGTTCTATCATCTAATTACCAAACCTTGTTCTTCTTGAACTGGTTTAATTCCTCTTACATTTATATAACCCAACTCTCATCTACTATCAATTCTTCTATTGTCTTAGGTTATAGTTGATATATAAAGGTAGAAAAATCTAAAAGTCTTACTACACTCCTTATAGTCCTAATCTCTTGATCTAAGATTACTATAACTGTTTCTAAGGGATGGATCTTTAGGGTTTTAGTATATTTAGGCATCACACATTCTAGTTCACTAATATCCATCCTTTTAATATTTTGATATGGAAAATCAAGTTCCAACTCTTCATCATTTTTATTTTCAAATATAGGTTCACATATCATGTTTTTAAAAGAACCGCTTATCTCATGAATTTGAGTCATTTTTGGATCAAAAGGGCCACTTTCATTAAATTTCACATTAGTTTATTATTCAATAATATTTAGCCTATTATTAATAACTCTATATGACATGGAAGTAGTAGAATATATAAGGAAGATTCCTTCATTATCTTTTTGATCAAATTTAAAAATATTATCTTTAGTGTTTAGAATATAAACCTTTCATCCAAACATTTTAAAGTAATTAAATTTTTTCTTTCGATTATTACGTAGCTCATAGGGTGTTTTCTTTATAATATTTCTTATTAGAACTCTATTTATGACATAATGTGATGTATTTATAGATTCATCCCAAATATTAGTAGGAATTTAATATCCACATAACATTATTGAATAAATTTATTTTAAAATCCTATTATGCCCCTCAACAACATTATTTTTTTGTGTCCTTAGGGCAAAAAAGTATGTTTGATACCATTTTTTTTAATAATAGGAATTAAACTCATGGGTTTCAAATTCTCCCCCACAGTCACTTACTAAAGAAATAATTTTTTTATCTTTCTATTTTTGAACCAACTTGAAAAAACATATAATATAATATTATTTACTCTTAGAACTTAAAAATAAAACCAAATTAAATCCAAATAAATCATAAACTAAAACATAAAAAAATATTTCCCTTTGAGGTTTGAAACTCTAGATGGCCCAAAAAATCTATATGAATTAGTTGCAGGGATATAAAAGTAATGTCCTATTTAATTGGATTAAAATATGAAATGTAACAACCTCTTTAATTGGTTAAAATATGACTTGTGTTTAGTTCCCATTTTTCCTAAACCACGTATATTCCTTTTATTCAAATTAATATAAGTCTTAAACTAAATTATTTTTTAGATATTTTTATAATAAAAGATAAATTAAATTTCCCCAATCATCTATTTAGAATCCAATATTCATTTTTTTAGAAATTAATTGTTATAGTTTTTTTCAGCTCAAATTAGGATCTAGAGTATATACATTCTCTATTCTATGTTCTTTAAAATTGAGAATTTTATCTTTAAAAACTAAATAAGTATTATTTGAAAAGTCAAAAAATTAACCTTCAAAAAAAATTTGATAAATACTTATAAGTTCATTCTTAAATCATGCCACATAAAGAATGTTGTTTATGAGGATTAAGCTTGGATTTTCAATTGATCCATGTCCCATAATTTTTATTTTATCATTTTCAATGAAAATGATATAACCTCCACCATGTTTTCATTAGTAGTGTAAATTAGGTAAATCCCCACTTATATTCCTTTAACATCCAATATCCATGTTCCATTTTTCATTGATACCCTTAGACCTTTTTCCCAACATATGAAAATAAAACAATAAGTTGTTTCGAGAATCTTATATTCTTGGGTCCAGAAATGTTAGCAACTAAAGATTTAAGAATCCAAATCTGTTTGTGTTGACCAAAAAGTAAAGCACAAATTTTTGAAAAACAAAATTCATAATAAAATCATGTTTGAATCCAAAAAATTGAGAATTTTTTAAATAAAATTATTGTTACAAGCCCTAAATAGCTAAAATGAAAATAATTAATTTTAGAGAGGTTCTTTTTTAAGAAATGGGAACAAAATAATTTTTATAAAAAAAATATTCTCACCTTGTCTTTCTATTCCAAATTTATTTTTATAAGATTTATTATTTCCAAGAATTTAATTTTAATAATTTTCACGTTTTGTAATGAAAAATGAAGTATATTTTAAATCCTGAACTTCATATTTCAATTTTTTAATCTTATTTAAATTTTCAATAAAAGATATAGTATAATTTTTCAAATTGGATTTAAATTATGAAATTTATTTATTTAATACCTCATTATCAATTACCATATTATTATTATAATTTTTAGGACATTTGTTTTTCTTTTTCAATGATTCATACTTAGATTCCATCATAGTATAATATTAATTTAATTCCTCATATGAGAAATTTTCATTTTTAGATTCAAACTCATGCTTAGAAGAATATTGTGAACATATCTCATTAGAATGTTCCATAATGAACATGTTATCCATAAGATTAGAATGTTCAACTTAAAATTAACCATATGTGTCATCACTAGAATATTTTGAAGCACTCCTTGTGGAATTCAAGGATTTATTGTATTTATTATTATATCCAACTTTTTAATGTAATTTTTCTCTAACTTTTTTCGTATTGTAGCTATAGAAAATTTTGTTTGATGTGTCTAAGAGTTTTTCATTAATAACATCTCACCTTTTTATAATTTACATTAGAATTATTATAATTTTTGAATAGTTTATTAAAACCTATTCTCTTATTATATAATTTCTTGAATTTTCATGAAAAGTGAGCAATATCACAGTTTGAAGAAGAAATTCTTGAAGAATCTTCATTAAACAACTCATCTATTTGAATTTTGTTACACTTATTATCATATTTTGAAGTTGATAATTTTAATGTATCATTTTCCTTCACATGATGTTAAACTACACAGAGGTTTATGAACTTTTTATGGCTTGATTATCATTTTGTTGAGATGCGTAGTGATGCCAAAATCTTTTATATTGGCTCCAGCCACATTTTGAAATCCCCCAATCCCTATGTGTGGACCAAGCCTATACAGGGAGTCCAATTTCTAAAACTACATATGCCTTGATTCTCTTCCCTATGGGATATATAGGGACGCCTGGTTTCTATCCCCCAGTCTAATCAAAATATTCCATTTCACATCGAAATCACTCACATCCTCACCATATGATGATAAACTACATAGTTCTTAAAGAAATATGTGTAGCTTGATTATCAGTCATATGAGATATGTAGTGACACCTAGACTTTCAATCTTGGGTCTAGTCGCAACATGGTATAATTAATGTCTCCTTTTTCTCCATGTATGAGTCAGATCTATATGAGTAGATTCAATAAAATTTCTTATGTTTTGTATGAACCCATATTCAAGAAATCCCCATTATCATCTACTTATGAATTCAATCATGGTAGGGGACATCATTTTAATATCTATGCGTGGCTCGGTTCTCACTCCTATTAAATAAGAAGTGATGTCTAGATTTTTAATACTAGGCACAGCTACATGATGATATGAAAAATCCTCTATTCTCCTATGTATAAATTAGATCTGCATAAGGAAATACGATACAAGTTCTCACATTACACATGAACTTGTATCAGATAGAACTATGTGTGTCTTGATTCTTTCTTTGACAAGATAAATAGTGACACTTTGTCCCTAAACACTAGTCTAGCCACAATATTTAATTGATCTTCATATCAAATCCCCTAATGTCCTTGCTACATGACTCTAAACTACATAGTATATTGTCCTTACCTCATGAATTTCAACTACATGGTACCTAGAGAAAAAAGTGTGGCTTGATTCTCATTTCATTGAGATACATAGTGAAAATTGGACTTAAATACTTGTCTCAACCACGAGATAAAAGAAAATTTCCTCTCTCCTGCATACATTTAAAAATCTATTTAGGAACCATTGTTTTTGGTCCCCTCCATAGAGATCCCACCGAGGAAACTAGAGATTTCCCCATTATACATAAGAGTCAGATCTATTTAAGGGACTCCAAACACATGGACAATATTGATCCAAATATTTCTCTTGTGCATTGGACATTACCCCTTTCACATTTCATGCCCCTAATCTTAATTAATTTCATATCTTCATAATATTTCTTTGGTTTATAGTGGAATAATTTTTGATACCCAAGAGATCTTTTTCTTGACTATACAGTACGTGCCCCTAGGTGGACTTGCATAAGTCACCCACATTACTGGAATTTCAACCAAAAGATTCCACTATTTGGATATATAGTATTTTCCCTAGTTGGATCTGCATAATATAGCCCCCATAATGGGTTTTTCAAATAGCGGTAACTTTTTTCTTGGGAGAATCCCCTTCTGTTCCTTTAATATGTGATGGCGATGTGTAGGAATTCATATTTTAAAGTAGTCAACCATTTCATATTAGTAACATATCCTTTCTACCGACCTAAAATTCTCCAAGGCCATGGTTTACACTTTTCCCATATCATTTGTTTAAAGTATATTGGAATAACCTTGGGTCATTTGACAAAATTTCATTCATTGTTTCCCTAATATTATGGTCCTAGTTATATGACCTAAAACTATAGGCACCATGATTCCTACATTTAGGTCAGACCTTTATAGAGAACCTATTCCCCAAATTCTTTGGGAATTTTAACTTGAAATACCCATTCTATATTTAGATACTTTTCTACATAAACCAAACTCTGTGGCTGGGGATATCTAAATATCAATAAACCTTCATCGTCTTTTTGAAATAGAATGTCAGAATTCTTGATATCTTCTTTACCTGAATATCCATTATGTTCTCCCAGTTGGCCTTGCATAAAATTCGCATACATAACGAGCATGTCATCCAAAGGATTTCACTATTTTTCCATGCAGCAAATTCCCTAATTTTCCTAGAATAATAAAAACCCCATAATTAGTTTTTCCATAAGTGGTAACTTCATTCTTGGAATATACATCCTCTAATTCCATTTATCCCTTTTTCCTATATCACTCTTTAGATTTGAGAATCCCCAAATCGTAGATTACAAATTCCACCTTCCATACCTGAATATAGTGGCATATTTACAGATAAATTGCTGAGAATTGGAGAATCATTAAACCTTTGGTCAAAGCTAAATACCTTAAATAAAAATCCCTTAATTGTTTTGATGCATGAATTTAAACAGCATGTCATAATGTTCCTACAACATGACTTTAAATTGCACATCACCCTAATGTCCTTGCTGCATGAATTTAAATTTCACAACATGATGTCTTTGCTACATGACTTTAAAATGAACAATATAATATCAGAAATATCCAATCTAAAAAAATATAACCTCCTTCACACATCAAATTCATGTGGGAGTGAATTCATATTCATCGCCTAAGTCGGTACGAATGATTCCTTTATTCTTAGACATCCTTCGTTGGAAAATCCACCAATTGTGGTCCTGAGACATGAAAATATTAAACCCCTTTGTCTATCAGAAATATAATTTTTAAATTCTTAAGAACTCATTTACATGACTATCTAGTATGTTCCCCAATTGGCCTTGCATAAGTCTCCCACATAATGGGCATGTTAGCCTAAGGGATAACACTGCTGGCTATGTGGCACTTTCCCTAGTTGGCCTTGTATAAAACGGCCCAAATAAAGGGTTTTCAAGAAATTTTAACTTCATTATTGGAAGATACCTTCTATATTATTATACTCCCAATTTTATATTTTGTGACCATAAAAAAAATCATGACTCTATATTCCCCTTGGAAATATCTGAGGAATATCAGGACCTTCCTAGCTATCAAGATTTGTTTGGATTCTAATTTCAAAATTCATAGTCAAATATATTTGACCAAAAACATTATATTTATTATCCTGGCATGAAATAATTATAACAACATATTAAAAGATACATATTACTCACCGGTTTGAAAATATGAAAAGGAAAATCTAGAAAACGTAAAGTCTCATCTCACTAGACCTACACTCTGTATGGTCTAGGAAATATTGAGCAATAAAGAGTCAAAAGGGCACAAAATTTATTAGCATGAAAACATAAAAATTAAAGCCTAAGAAAAATCCAAGTTTCACCCACTAAGTCCCCTTCATATTCGGCTTAGGAAAAAACTAGGGTGATAAAGACACAAAGTTTGTAGGGTTTTCCATATGACCATATAAATAGTCAAACTACACTCACTAGGCTCATTGGCTTAGGTAAAAATTAGAGTGTATTACATCCCTATCATTTTAATTATTATTATCTAGCATAAAGATGTAATGTTATGGAAATAATGTAACACCCCAATATTTCATAGTACGTTAGTTCTTCAAAGTAATTCAATAACTTACACTACATACAACATAGAGTTCAAGCACACCTCGACTTACCAAACTAGCCCTTCAAAAGAGGTTATGAATAGTATTAAAAAAATTAACTTTATATAACCCTTATAATTTTAGAATCCATATTATGAGTTTTTAGACATAATGTAAGGGAAAATTAATTTTTTCAGATAAAAGAAGTATTTTTCAAAAAATAATGCAATTTTACCTCCTTTTAATGGTGAAATTTTTTTAAATCCAATATTTCAAACATTAATATATTCAATTTGACAAAATTAACTTCTTATTTGGGATCGGGACATAATCATTTAGTTTCAATGAATTTTTGGTGTTTTTCTAATAACTTTCATATTTGGGTGAATAGTGAAAAATAATATATTTTAACTGAAAACAAATTTTTTAATCAAAATAATTCATAGTGTTCAACTATACATATGAATGGTTTGAATGTATAATTAGATTATATTTTTACCATTTAATCTAATTTTTGTAATTGAAATTAATTTCACTTTGAAATTGTACATAAACAAATGCCAGTCTTTGGGTAGTTATTTTTTCATGAAAATAAGCTTTTTGGTTTTGACAACAGGAATTAATTTTAATGTAATAAATGAAATTTCTATGTTTTTAATTTGGAAAAATATACTTAATTTTTGAATTCATAATATCAAATTTATCTTATGGTGAATTATTGGTCTGTTTTTGAAAAATTTTAATTTTTTATGAATAGTGAAAAACACTAAGTTATAGTTTAAAATAAAATTTTTACTTAAATGATTATTTATTTTATTTATTTCTGGTAAAAATAGATAAATAATACCCATATAATTTCAATGTAATTCATTGGAGTCATTTTTTAATCATATTAGATATATAAAAGTTTATTGAACTTTTCACCGTCTTTTACCCATCTCCTATGAGAATTTGAAAATTCACATAAAACCTAATTTAACTGCTTCTGTGAGTTGAATTTTGAAAATCTGAGAGACATTTTTAATATAAAGAAGTAAAATATGGTTCAACAAGATAAAAATAATTTTTGGTGAATAGTAACTTTGTACTTTTATGTACCACGGTTAAAAGTAAATAGGGTAATTAAGTGTAAAAATGATATTATTATTACCCGAACACATGTCATAATTCTATTGGATAAGTATAATTCGACTAAAAAAACTTATGAATAAAATATGAACCTCTTTGGTCCACTTGGATTAGATTAGGACATTTATTATTATTTAATTCAAAGAATAGTTAAAAGAGTTAAAATCAATGTTTAATAACTAAAACATTTTTAATATAGGGTTACACATAAGATAAATTCGACTATAAATATTCATTAGAAATATAAAAATATTTACAACATAATGGTATTTTATTTATACTTTTTATACATTAAATAATTTAATTTATTAATGACACAATGATGATGCAGTAATTACCTAATTAATGAAATATTAAAATAATTGATATTATAAATATCCAAATAAATGTAATTTTAGATTTTTTATGAATTTCACTAATTTTTTTAGGTTAATATGACATATTAGGGTTGGTTAGATGAATTTTTTTCTAAGTAATAATGTTGTTATGAATTTAGCAAAAACAAAATACCAAATAGTGTCAAAATTGACATAAAGGGGTTTTTAAATGAAATATTCTATTATTAATTGATATTCTATTCCAAATAATATAAGGTTCAGAAAAATGACTTATATAAAGATAGGTGTATCATTAATGAATCACTTGTGGTTTGATTGGAAATATATAGTAATTTTATTAACCATAAAATATAAAAATACAAAGAGACATGGTAAATGTCGAACTATTTAACTAAGAGTTAAATCTAAACATTAAGGTTAATATAGTGACCCAAACCTATCTAAAACCTTTTGGTTGAGTGGTTTTCGGCCCATCCCCATCTTATTCTTTAAAGATTATACTTTGGATCCATTATAAACTGAAAATTATTTTATTATAAAATAATATTTTAAGTTTTTCCTAAGGTGCCCCTCACCCCTCTTATAAAAGGGCACATCCCCTTCTCTCAAATTCACACCTTAAAAGCCTTTTTCTCGGACAACCCCTACCCAAATATCCTCTAAACTTCCCTCAATTTATCCTAGAGGCCCTACTATGGTCATAAATCCATCTTAAGAATCCCTTTTGATCAAATCAAAAGGAAGAACCCGAAGAAGAGGTAATAATTTCACCACCCTCTTTCAAGTTCTTTTCTTCTTCCACTTCTTCTTTCTTTGTTATTTACATTATAAAATAATAAATCCAGTATATTATATATAATATGATGTTATTATAAATATGGTACAACCATATTCATTATTCTATCCATCCTTTGAATGACATGTCACCATACGTGTGTACGTACGGATTACCGTCTTCACGTCGTGGTGTAATTGTTATCCAATACATTATTATTTGGATGGGTATAATAATGATGTGTAATTCATGTAAATAATAAAATATAACATGATAATGATTCTGTATATATGATAATTAAATATCACTGTCATGGGCGCCCTCAAATGATTTGTGTGATTTTGGGGTACCTAGGTGCAGTAGAGTGGCTGACCAAGGTCGTCTCTCAAAGGAGGAAGTGAATTAAAACAACTTTCTAGAGGTATTCTAAAAATAAAATAGAATAGAATTAAAATACTACTTGAAAGGATGGGGTGGTTTTTTATTGTTTATAAAACTTGAAGAAGTTTTCTGGAAGAAGATTGTATTATTTTGTTTTTTGTTTTGAAATGAATTTCGATTAAAATGACACACCAAGAAGATGTTTTTTTAGAAAATATTTAAAAGACGTAATCGATCTAAATCTACCTATTCAATAAATTATTTATCATTATCATTTAAATTAACATCCAATTAATTATTATCCCTTAACTTGTTAACCCCCGAACCCTAAGAGAATTAACCTTACCACAAAGATAAAGTGAATTAAACCCTAGGTTATCTTTGGAACATGCAATCACATCACCCTTCTTTGATTGATGTTCTAAGGATAGATTATGGTCTGTGGTAAATTAAAGCAAATATCCATTATGTAAATGAGTACTAATTGAGTTTAGGGATTATGTTTTAACTCTACAAATTAATTCCTTGTGGTTTTGAATTACCGGTTAAGGTTGCGCTCTCACAGTTCACACAATTCCCGACCTCAGGTGTTATGTGTCAACTATTCAATTGCTTGATTAGTTTAATTTAAATTAAAAAATCAATTAATATATCATAATATTTTAGTTACAGTATCTCATTGATTCAAAATAAATTAATGAATAAGGATAGAGGTTGATTGATTACTAAAATTAACTACTCTTCCATGAGCAGTGTAGTCATCGTAGAAACGTATTGCATGTGCAAAGGTTTAGAAAGGGTAGAACCCAATCACATTTCTACTCAAGAATTCCATCCCAAAGAGGAATATTAAGATAAGAATAAATTAAAACAAAATGGAATAAAATAGAAGAAATAAAAGAAGAACAGAGAATCTTATTATGAAAAAACAAACATTGCAACAGGAGGAAGAAGAATAGGGCTTCGACGAAGGGATCCTTGCTTCAAGACCTACCCTTATTGAATTGCTTAGAGAATTGGAGTGGAACATCTTCTCCTCTACCCTAAACTTCCTAATTCACGCCCCTACCCCACCAAATGAGAAAAAAATCAATTTATATAGTGGCGAGGAGGCTAGGTTCAAAGTGGTTTCAAGTGTGAATGGGGAATCTCGGCCAAATATTTTATGCCAACTTGCACCACCCATTAGACCACCAAAACGCATGAATCGGCTATCCCTACAGAATGATGATTCTCTCCAAAATGAGTCATGTAGCTCATCTCAAAATATGGGCCTGATCCAAGCATGTATGAAGAAGTTATGGCCCAAATACAGAACTCATATCCATTCTTCCATGTCCAACCCACCATTGCCTTAATGGCCCATTTACTCCATCCAAATGCCCTCTTTAGCTCTATTGTCCTAAAATTTTTTAAAGGTTGGGGCCGAAGCCTCATTTATTATTAAAGAAAAGTAAAGACCTCTTTAACTGGGTAGAGGGAGACCCATTACATAGCCCGAAGGACCAGTGGGCATTTAGCCCATTACATGGCCCGTAGGTCCATTTTTTTTGCCCAAAGCCCATTCTCTGAATAGTACTGCTACAGTACCCGTGCTGCTATAGTCCTGCACAGTACCCACCGCTGATATAGCACTATGCCACCACTACAGTGCCCGTCGTTTCTACAGTGACACCACTACTATAGTACCCTACGCCCAATGGTTTTTGAAAAAAATTAAGTTATGAACACTGTTACAAAATATTAAGTTCAAATACGTCATATTAAAATATTTAAGTGTGAAATACTATAGTGCATTTTAAAAGGGTAAAACTGGAATTTTAATCCAATTTTTAAATGAATGGTCTAATCCCAAGTATTTGATAAATGAACATATTTAGCACAATGTGAGTAAATTATGTCATTTATTATCAATAAAATATTCAACAGAATAGTGTTTTATCAACTCCCACACACTTACCCTTTTATACTCCTGGGAAAAACCTCATATCAAGTAAACATCAATATCAAATCAAAAACAATTTTAAAACACATATCCTTGAGATCAAACAATTACACACTAAGAAACAAAAGATATCATGCCTCATAAAAAACCATTATTTCAAGTTCTTCATTTATATCATTCAATATATTTCCACTTTATTTATCCTCCAATGCACAAAACACTTAACTCACTTGAATTTTCTATTATCACACAAATTTCATTTTTTTTCAATGTATTTTTCATCCAAACTCATAAAAGGGTCACCATAGGATTGATAAATTTCAACATCGCTACCCGATTGGAGTCAAGGACATATGTTTATCATGAGGAATTTTCAGGGTTATTCTATGGCTTTCAGTTGGTAGGATTTAGATGTGAAAAACT
Source organism: Viscum album (assembly GCA_963277665.1). Lineage (NCBI taxonomy): Eukaryota > Viridiplantae > Streptophyta > Magnoliopsida > Santalales > Viscaceae > Viscum > Viscum album. The sequence goes on along the minus strand of OY728163.1, from coordinate 71,237,335 downwards.
CTGAGGCTGAATAAGGAGGGATTGACTCATTTTGAAGCAAAATTGCATTAATTTAATTTTCACTTAAATATGGTCTCCTCATTAATCCCCATAGTATCAATTCAGCTCCATCATCATGGAAAGTCATGGAAATTTTACACCATTAATCATTCAGCAACTAAAATGTCAATCTTCTCAAACATGATTTTCTTGAAAGCTCTATATAGTCACAGCTTTACCCCTCTATTAGAATCTCTAGAAAGGCACAAATCCTTTTATTATGAAAGCTCCAGAAAGGCACAACTTTCAATACAATGTTTTTCATCAACCAAAAACACATTTCTTTAGAATTTAACTTTTCCCCCAAAGTATCAAAAAAATGTGGTAGCACAACACAAGACAGCTTCCCCCACACTTAATTTCAACTAGATTATGCAATTTCACTTCCAGAGTTGGTTGGATATGGAAAATTGGCTTGTAATGTGGCTAACCTAACAGGTTATGCATGGCTTCTAAGGGATAAAAGGATTAAATATTCAAGGTTGGACATTATAAAAAAGTATTCTTTGAAATAGGGGCTTTAATACCAAACAAATGCCCAAATCATTTAAACATAAGTACCTCAAACTCTCAAGTTTTGACAGGAATAAATCAAATTCTGGTAAAATCAAGCACGGTTTGGTTCTCTCAAGAAGTGAGGTGCATGTAAAGAATATGAAAATAATGGTTTAGAAGCCTCACAAGAAAGTGGTTTCAAATATAAAGACGGTGACATGTGTCATGGGATTCAAAATTCAGTGTACTTTTCATGAAATTACTAAATATTTGAACATGAAACAAAGTCATTTAATCATTCATTTAAGCTTAGTTTCAAGGGAAAATTTATTTCACTTATTTATAAGGATTTAAAAATGTTGATGAGAATAATTTCAGCTCAAAATTTTCCAAATACACAACAAAAATTGAAAAATAAACACACAAAATTTGAAAAACACAAAAAAATTGTTTTTTTTAAACAGGAAAACAATTGAAATTACTAAAATAAAAGGTTCCCTCTCCCACACTTAAAATATTGCATTTTCCTCAATTTGAACCCATGAGATTATATATCACATAAAATGTATAATTTTAAATAGGACAAAGAATAAAAAAGTTAAAGGGTTAGGAACAGCCTGATGTGCTCAAGTGATGATGGGGCCATGTAGTGTGATAAAATCCACTACATCAGTAGGAAGTCCATCAATGTCTCTTAAAATGTAGTCCATTGACCGTAAAGCTCTTTCATGTGTCCTTTTGTGTGATCTCCATTGCACCATAAGGAAAAACATTAGTCACAACATAAGGACCTACCCATCTGGAACACAACTTACCAAACATCAGCTTCAGTCGTGAACTGTTGAGAAGGACTTTCTCTCCAACATGAAACTCCTTCTGTTGGATCATTCTATCATGATCTGCTTTTGATTTTTCCTTATAGAGACTTTAGTTCTCATATGAGGACAATCAAATCTCCTCAAGCCCTTGAATTTGCAGCTTCCTTTGGATTCCATCTTGGACCAAATCCATATTGCATTTATTTATAGCCCAATAAGCCTGATGCTCAACTTCCACGGAAAGATGACACGCTTTCCCAAAAACAATCCAAAATGTGGACAAACCAATGGGTGTCTTGTCTGCTGTCCTATAATCCCACAATGCATCATCCAAGCGCTTGCTCCAATCTCTCCTATTTTGCTGCTCAGTTTTCTCTAAAATCTGTTTCAACTCGCGATTTGAAACCTCAGCCTGGCCATTTTTTAGGGGGTGGTATGGTGTTGATTTTCTGTGTATCATACCATACTTCTAAAGGAGGGAAGCCAAATTATGATTATAGAAGTGTTTACCTTGGTCACTGATGATGCCGTTCAGTACTACAAACCTACAAAAAATTGTGCTTTGACAAAGTCCACAACAACATGAGAATCATCGGTCCTGGTGGCCTTAGCCTCCACCCATTTACTCTCATAATCAACAATAACCAAACTGTACAAAAAACCAAAGGAATTAGGATAAAGACCCATAAAATCGATTCCCCATACTTCAAAAATATCACAGAATAGTATGGGTTGTTGGGGCATCTCATGTCTCATAGAAATGTCCCCAGTGTGTTGGCAACAAGAGCATGACTTACAAAACACATGGTCATCATAGAATAAGCTAGTCCAATATAATTCAGAGTCCAAAACTTTCCTAACTATCCGTTGGGGTCCAAAGTGTCCCCCACAAGTGAGTGTATTACAAAAATGTAAAACAGACTCCAACTCATGATCTGGAACACACCTCCTAATAACTTGATCACTACACATGCACCAGAGGTATGGATCATCCCAAACATAATACCGAGACTCACTTTTTAATTTTTGGACTTGATGTTTCTTTAAATTTTCAGGGATTTTAGAGGCAACAAGGTAGTTAACTAAATCTTCATACCAAGGATGCGTACCTGAGGTGGAATAAAGATGATCATCGGGGAAAGTTTCCCAAAGTGGTTCCTAGTCCAAGGGGTCATCCTCTAGTGTGTGAGTAAGCCTACTCATGTGGTATGCCACCAATTTTTCTGACCCCTTTTTTTCCTTTATCTCAATATCAAATTCTTGAAGAAGGATCATCCATCAGATCAGTCTGGGCTTTGCATCTGGATTCTTCAAGAGGTAACTCAGAGCTGCATGGTCAAAAAAAACAACTGCTTTAGAGACCAATAAATATGAACGGAATTTATCTAAAGAAAATATAACAGTAAGAAACTCTTTTCCATGGTTGTGTAATTTTATTGGGCTGAGTCTAGTGTACTCGATGCATAGGCGATCACAAGTGAACGTCCCTCCACCCTCGGAAATAAGACGGCTCCAACTGCAAAGTTGGAGGCGTCACACATAAGCTCAAAAGAAATCTCCCGCTATGGGGGTTGTATGATCGGTGGATTGGTCAGAAACTTCTTTATCTCATCAAAGGAAGTCTTGGACGAATCATCAAACACAAAATCAGAATCCTTTTGGAGTAATCATGACATAGGAAGAGGAATCTTACTAAAATATTTGATGAAGCACTGATAAAATCCTGCATGTCCTAGGAAAGATCTAACATCACACACACATTAAGGATAGGGTAAGGATGAAATAATGTCTATCTTATATCTATAAACCTATATCCCATGTTTTGACACTACATTCCCTAAGACAATGCCATGCTCTACCATAAAATGACACTTTTCAATGTTCAGGACTAGATTCTTCTCAATACAACGACTCAACACCTTTCCCAAACTACTTATACATTCATTAAATGAAGACCCATGCACTGTAAAATCATCCATAAATACCTCCATGAAGGTCAAAATAAAATCAGAAAAAATATTCACCATGCATCTCTGGAATGTACCCGGGGCATTGCAAAGTCCAAATGGAATCCTTCAGTAGGCAAACATACCAAAAGGAAAAGTGAATGTTGTCTTCTCCTGATCCTCTAGAGCAATATAAACCTAAAAATATCCATAAAATCCAACCAAGAAACAATAATGTGTTTTCCCAGCAAGTCTCTCAAGCATCTAATCAATAAATAGGCGGGGGAAATGGTCCTTGTGAGTAGATTGATTTAGTTTCCTATAATCAATACACAAGCGCCAACTATTTTGCACCCTCATCAGAACTAAGTCCTCTTTATCATTTTTTACAACGGTAACACCACTTTTTTTAGGCACAACCTGAATAGGACTCACCCACTGTGAATCTGAAATGGGATAGATTATACCTTCCTTGAGAAATTTTTCAACCTATTTTTTAACAACCTCGAAAAGTGTTGGATTGAGTCTCCTTTGTGGTTGCCTCACTGGTTTAGCCCCATCCTCCAAAATAATCCTATGCATGCAAATGGAGGGGCTAATACCTATTATGTCAGCCAAGGTCCACCCAAATTCCCTGATGTTCTCCCTCAAAATATTCAAAAGTATTTCTTAATGTTCAAAAGAGAGATTGTTAGAAATGATAATAGGTAATTTCTCACCACTTAACAATTATGAGTATTTGAGATTTGGTGTTAATGGCTTGAGTTCCAGTGTAGGGGGTGGTGTATGGATGGAGACATAGAAGGAACTGAAATATGCGCATAAAGAGCATTAGAAATATAATAGAAATCATCACAATCAGAGAATAAAGCATCAAATCCATCAGCAAACTCAGCAGCCATGTCATAATTAGAGTTCACATGATAAAAAAGAAGAATATGATTCTATTTCAAAATCAAATATTAGAGAGTCTTGTGCATTAGAAATAGGTGTGGAAGTACTCTTAGACATAAAAATAGAACCAATACTCATAATATCTCTAAGCATAGGACAATCAAATTCCATGGTGTTTTTACTTGGTGGTTCCAAATGGGAGATAAAGAATGCAGAATGATCCTTTGAGGGGTACTTCATGGAATCCATAACATTAAATATCACAACATCATCCCCAAATTCCATGGAAAGTGTAACCTCATTGACATTTATGATAGTTTTTGCAGTTTTGAGGAAGGGTCTACCTAAGATAATGGGGGAATGAGAACTTACCTGATCACCCTCTATGTTAAGAACATAGAAATCTACTGGAAAGATCATGTCTCTTATCCAGACAAGTACATTCTCTAGAACTCCCGCTGGATATGTCGTAGCTCTTTTCTCCAACTGCACCACTACTCTCGTCGGTTTCATCTCACCAACCTGCAAAGAAGAGAATACAGAGTGAGGCATCACATTTATGAAAGCTCCCAAATCACAAAGTGCATCAGAAAAGTTAAACTCCCCTATGGTTCATGGGATGGTGAATGTCCCTAGATCCTTGCACTTTGTCAGCATTACTAGAGTTGGTGTAATGAGTGCTGACACATTCCTTCCAAGATTGATCCTTTCATTTCCCTTGATCCCTCTTCGATTGGTACAAATATCTTCTAAGAATTTCACATACCTTGGAATTTTCTTAATGGCTTCAAGTAGAGGAATGTTGATCTCCACGCACTTAAATGTGTCCAAAACCTCATTTTTCATTGCTTCTTTTGCCATCTTCTTGGTTTGAACAACCCTATTTGGGAAAGGAAGGGGTTTAGGAGGAACATCATCAATCTTTTTCTTACCTTTATCTTTATCTTTGTATTTCTCATCAGTTGGTATGGAATTGGAATTTTTTGGAGTTGATGTGAATCCCAGTGGAATGGTAGGTGGAGATGTATCATTTGTTCGCTTCCCACTTCTCAATGTGATGGCACTGACATTCCCCATTGGATTTGGAGTTTTTTGGGAAGGTATATTTACATAATTCTTACTTACAAGTTCATGGAGGGTGGTGGAAATATGGCTCATTTGAGTCCTCAACTCCCTCATCTCTGAACCTTGACTCTTCAACTGATTCTCTTGATTAAGAAAAATTTTATTCCAAAGGTCATCAGTGTTAGAATATACCTTTGCTGGAGGATTCCCTTGTTATTGGCTTGTTGATGCTTGAGATTCAAAAAACCTTTGGGGTTGTTGGAAACCCTGCTGGTAAGGTGGAGGTTGCTGGAAGTTTTGTTGAAAGGGTGTCCTTTTTTGTTGTCCAGAGTCATAACTCATGACTGATTGATCCTTCCACCCTAGGTTGTATGTTGGATCAAACTTCTTTTGGGGATATGGTTGTTTTTGTTATTGTTGATATGGTATCCCAAGGAACAATGTTTCACAATCTTTTGTTTCTTGGAGTTGTAGGAAACAGTCAGTTGGGTGGATTGTCTCAGTACAAATACCATAGGGCCTTGAAAGATGGGGTTGGGATGTCTTTTCCGCCAAAGAAATCTGCCTCACCATAGTTTTCAATTCTTCCAACTTTTTATCAATCAAATGACTTTCAAGATAATTTGGACTTAACTGATGTACTCTCGTGACATGTGGTGTACCTCGATCGCCAAATTTTTGGGAGTTTTGGGCCATTTTGTCGATCAACACATGTGCATCTACTGGTGTCTTGTCCAAAAATTCTCCTCCAACTATAGAATTCACCACGCTTCTCTCCATAGGTGTGAGTCCTTCGTAAAATTATTGGATGAGGAGTTGCTCAATAATTTGTTGATGTGGGCATCTTGCACACAACTTCTTGAATTTTTCCCAGTACTCATACATTGAATCCCATTGTTCTTGATTAATCCCAGAGATATATTTATTAATGGAAGTGGTCCTTGATTCTGTAAAAAATCACTACAAGAAAAGACTTTTTAAATCATTCCAACAAGTTACATATTCGGGTTGTAAATAATACATCCAATCTTTCGCAACTCCATCAAGTAAAAATGGGAATGCTCTTAATTTGATTTGATATTTAGATAAATTTCTTGGTTTTAAGTTTGAGAAAACCACATTAAATTCTTTAAGGTGTTTATTGTGATCCTCACCTGAGAGGCCATGAAATTTTGGAAGAAGATGAATTAATCCAGATTTCAATTCAAAGTTTGATTCAAGATTTGGTTATGAAATAAAATTTCTATGATAGTTAATATCATGTGAATCCAATTCTCAAATGGTTATATTAAGTTCATTTCCATTATTTTCATCCACTGGTTCTTGTTTTATGGTTGAATTTGAATTTATTCCAATTTCAATGTTCTGAAAGTGGATGACTTCTATAACTGGTTGAATATTTAAACTTCTCGTAGACTAAGAATGTCTGACTCGTTCCCTAAGGCTACGTTCAATCTCAGGGTGAAGATCTAAGAGATCTTTGGGATTATTTCATGTCATAAATCAAATAAAAATTAAAAGAAATAAATTTTACTATAGTAAAATAAAAATAATAAGTTTGATTTGATGGTCCAAAAAGAAGTAGAAGAAAATAAAAGAAGAAAAAAATCAGATTGGGTAAAGAAGGAAGAAAGAAGAGAGGAAGAGAATAAAATGTAAAATAGAATAAATAACTCTAATTGGTTGAAATAATTACCTGCCTCCCCGGAAATGGAACCAATTTGAAAGAGTACTATCATGGGCGCCCTCAAATGATTAGTGTGATTTTGGGGTACTTAGGTGTAGCAGAGTGGCTGACCAAGGTCGCCTCTCAAAGGAGGAAGTGAATTAAAACAACAGTATAGAGGTATTCTTAAAATAAAATAAAATAGAATTAAAACACTACTTGAAAGGATTGGGGGTGGTTTTTTATCATTTATAAAACTTAAATAAATTTTCTGGAAGTAGATTGTATTTTTTTGTTTTTTGTTTTGAAATGAATTTCGATTAAAATGACCCAACAAGAAGATGTTTTTTAGAAAATATTTAAAATATGTAATAGATATAACTCTACCTATTCAATCAGTTATTTATCATTATAATTTAAATTAACATCCACTTAATTATGATCCCTTAACTTTTTAAACCCCTAACCCTAAGAGAATTAACCTTACCACAAACATTACAACATGAGGAAGAAGAATACAGCTTCGATGAAGGGATCCTTACTTCAAGAGATACCCTTGTTTAATTGCTTGGATAATTGGAGTTGAACCTCTTCTACTTTTTCCTAAACTTAATAATGCACGTCCCAACCCCACCAAATGAGAAAAACACCAATTTATAGTGTGGTGGGGTGTCTAGGTTCAAAGTGGTTTCAAGTGTGAATGGGGAATCTTAGCCAAAAATTTTATGACAACTTGCACCGCCCATTTGACAACCAAAACGTGTGACTCAGCTATCTTCCAGAGGGATCATTCGTTCTAAAATGCATCTGTTAGTTCCTCTCAAAGTTTGGGCCTGATCCAAGCACGGATGAAGAGGTTATGGTCCAAATACAAAACCTATTTCCATTCTACTGAGTCCAGCCCACCATTAATTTAATGGCCCATTTACTCCATCCAAATGCACTCTTTAGCTCTAATTTCCTGAATAAAATCTGTAGAAAATTAAGTTATGAACATTGTCATAAAATAATAAGTTAAAATAATTCATATTAAAATATTTACGTGTGAACTACTACAGTAAATTTTAAAAGGATAAACTGGAATTTTAATCAAATTTTCAAACGAATGATCTAATCCCAAATATTCCATAAATGAACATATTTAGCACAATGTGAGGAAATTATGTAATTTATTATCAATAAAATATTCAACAAAATAGTGTTTTATTAGATATATAATCCAATTATATATTATTTTAATATCAAAAGAATGATATTGTCATTCGTGCGTACCTACGGATTACCGTCTCCACGAACGCGATGAGATTCATTACCCATTGTATCCATTCAATAATAAATTTAATTTGATGATTAAAAATAATGTTTATATACATGATATCATTCTTTATATTAATAATATACATCTCATCCATAACAAATATGTCTCACATAACAAAGAATATAAAGGAAAACGAATCGGTTAACACCGAAACGACGATAATACTAAGATATTATTAACAAATAAATGTTAAAAGATCATATATGGTATAATATTAAGGTATATTATTCTTGTATAATTAAATATAAGTTATTTCACCATTATACAGGAGGTTAACCTACCCTCAACCAAGGAAAAAGTACAAAGTAAGGGGTTTCTTATCTCACTTTTAATTGTGTGATATTTCCATTGTTCACCACTTATTTATTGCATGTGGTGTGTGTACTAACCATTATTGTATTCATTGTGTAATATAATTTAATTTATGGATATTTACATCATCATTGTATGATCCTTCTTTCATGGTTGTATGTTTCGTAAGTTACCAAATCGATAAGGGAATTTGAAATTTCAATTTCCACTCATTCGGCTTTATGCATACTTCATTAATTATTTTACTCCAAGATTATGTGTGGAATCACTATTCATTTTCTTATGTCATAATTTCCACTCCCCTTTATGTGGATATACTTTTGATACACATAATCCCTCCATTTATAATTTCTCAAGTCATCGATATGAACTTGATAAGAGTAATTTTAACTCAATCTCCATTTGTTGAGTTAAATATCCAATTCATTGGTGTTGTCTTTACAAGAATATGTGTGAATGTCCTCTGATTGATTTAAAATAAATATCCAATCATATTTAGTGTATTTATATTTGTCACACATAATTATGTCGTTGATTTATCCTTAACCTAAGTATGCGGTCTTTATAAGAGATTTCATCTCAAATTACATTCCATTGAGACTTCTTTGTTGTTATACACAAAATCACTTTTATATGGGGTATATAATGTAATTTGACATAGTATATCATGAATCCCTTTATTATCATGATATTACAATGTTTTGATTACCTAAATTATTTGTATTCAAGTTTCTCTCTTTTGGTTAGAAACTCTAACTAAAATATCATTTTTAAATGTTTTAAAGTTTTATTCTTCTAAATCGTTCTCATTAATGTCCATGTTTTAAAAATATTTTTAAGGATTTATTTATATGGACATTAATGTTTTAAATTTAAAATTCATTTTAAAAGTTTCAAAGTGGTATGGGACACTTTGATTCAAAAATCTATTTTTAAATGGCTTCTTGACAAATAGTGTGACTTTTAAATGATTTCAAGAAAAAGGGAGATATTTCTCTCTAATAGTTTTGATGATGTCAATATCCTTTATTATTCTTGATTAAGGTTAATATGATACAATAAAATCTTCCATATTGTATTGAATGAGTTATGTTTGACTATGGATGTGCTATTTTTATACCATTCATCTTTTATGGATAAAGTATTGACATTTCGTATGCTAGTTTTTACACGAATGTTGATGTTATGTTTCAAAATTTTCATATGAGGAATTCATTGGACTTAGTAAGTGATGGGTGGAGCCCACTATAGTTCCTCGATGCATCAGTAGGTCTCATGAGACAAACTAGTGTCTTGGAAAAAGTCCTTGACAAAATCTTCTTTGTAGTCTTGGCACAAGGCATTGATTATGTGGTTATGATAGTCTCGCATTATTAATTCCATCATTATGATAGTGGTTATTGATATTGAATGGGATTATTCGACTCGTATAATATCCATGTGAAAAAGTAAATGGAATTATCTCATTTTTTTGCCATATTATCCTGAAGTTAAAGTTTAAAAGGCTTTTGTTTTAGTTATACATTGCCTTAAATGTTTATTCTTATTTATGAAAGTATCCTCTATATTTTTATCCTTACTGAGAATCTAATCTCACCCTTTTCTATATTTTATTTTTCCCAGGATGTGAAGAAGATAGTTATGAGTGACTTTCAGGCATAATCTAGGAAGCTTGGATGTTTCTAATGAAATAATTTAGTGTTGTTTTTCTTTTCAATTTATAATGTTGAACTTATGAATGTATCTAGAATTTCCAAGGCTACTAAACTGATCTGCCTTTAGGGACATGATTTCCTTATATCATGCCAATGTTATGTAATAATGTACCGACTTGGGGTAAATGGGGTCGGGGCGTTACAGTTGGTATCAGAGGAAGTTTAGTACAAACCTTGGAAGCAAGATTTAGATAAACTTTGATTAGAGCACATAGCCCTAAGATAGACTTTGAGGATTAGTATAGAAGAACTTCCCAGAATTTTGGTATTGTAGAGATTTTCTGATTTTTTCAAGCAATACATCCATGTCTAGATATGAGCAGGTAGAGGCGGCTCTGGAACAGATGTACCTAGGGGTAAAACCTAAAAACACCGCTTTGATCTAGACTCGAACGAGAACTGGTGCATGACAATGGATCTTGCTGCACTCTTGGTTACGACACTCCCGGGGGATATTCTTAGGATAATTTACATTTTCTTTACAAACTGATTTCAAGTATTTTAATATAATATGTGAATAAATGACCTTGGTTAATCCTAAGGTGTTTCAAATTGAAAATATGGTTTCATGATATTCTCTAAATGATTTTATGACTACTATTACTCACACAATGCTTTCTGGTTTTAGTCAATGGATTGATTCCAAGGAAGTCATAGTAACTTTGAGAATGATTTACGAGGTGGAAACGTTGGTGGAAATTAGTAACAAAATGGAATGTTGATACATGTAAAAGATTTCGTGTTCATGCTAAATCAGTTTTCCAAAAATATGATCAACAACATATATATTAACCAACTCCTGAACTCAAAAAATAAGAGAAAGGTGATGAATGATAAGATCCCTAGTAGTGGAGACCATGGAGAAAAGAATCCTTAATTTCCATCATGCAGGAAATGTGGAAGGAGACACCCAGGAAAGTGTCTCAGTGGAACAAAGAAATGCTTTACGTGTGGGAAAGAAGGACATAAAGTGAAGAATTTCTGAGGAAAAATGAAGAGTACTATAGAAGAAAATAAAAATGGTCCCAAAAATCCATTTATAATCATTTTCCATAAATGTATAGGACCTGGACATTACCCGAGTGAATGGACTATTCTATAGGATATTTTCTTGGTCAAAGAAGAAGCTATATGGAAATAAATGGTTGGAGAAATTTTTAAAAGTACTAGTACTCCTTGTTAATGGGATTACTTTGAAATAATTTTCTCTTGTATTTGTAACCCTGAATTTTTTCATGTGAAAATGATATTTGAGGAAGACTTATCTTTTATCTTGTGGATATAGTTATAAATAACCATTTGGTTTTATATGATCATTGGGTTTGAGGCAATTACAAGTTATTATATTTTGGGATGAAAATGCAAGGTATGAGATAACATTTGTGGTTAAATTATGCTATGGTTATTTTTAGGAATTTATCTCATTTTGGAAATGTTATAAAGTTTAGTTTTTGAAAAAGGACAACACGTAGGTCGTGTGACAACCAATCACGTCGGAAAAAGCTATGGGAATCGAACCCACAACCAGAGTGCGATTGGGATTCATCGCCTACCACTAGACTATGTGAAGTCCCTGGTTAGTGTGACTAATTATTTTTAGTTAAATCATTTTATAGATAAATAATATGTTTATTTGGGATGTTATGTCTTATCAAATAAATAACCTTAGTATAGTAAAATGATTTGGTGATTAAGTGATAAATGTTATTTTGGAAGTTATTTGTTTTTTTGGGAACACTATATGCCCAAGGAAAATAGAATACTATGGGATTTCATTTGAGGAGTAATGGTAGAGTTTTATCTACGTTTTTATTGTGGATTTATAGTGATTTGGGTTATTTATGGAAATGAATAACCTATAATATAGAGTATGTGATTAGGTTAATCACTTTTAAGTATGTGACTTTAAGAGTAGTTGATATCATTTGGAGATACAATTTACCGTGGAAGACTACATAACCAAATTCTTCTAAGTTTTGGTTTTCAATATTAGTTTTGATTATATTGATGGATTTTAAAGAAATTTTTTTATTTAATGGTATTTATTTAACTTTGGGTTATTTTTGGTTTAATTTTGGAAATTAAGATTAGTGTTTCTTTCTCTAATGGAATATCCTTTTGGGGGATCATTGGATCTTGTACTAACCATTTTGGTTTTGATTAATCTCTAAAGAAAAGGTAAATATATAGTTTATCCTTCATGGATCATGTGATTCTATAGAAGTTTATTCTAGCTCTTCCGGTTTAACCAAGTCTTCTTGAATACTCATGGTTTAAAAAATGATTTAGTGGTAGAAATTTACTAAATAATTAAACTCTACTTAAAAAGTACGTATATCTCTTTATGTTCTTAGTCAACCTCATAAATTAATTCCTCATATTTATGAAATGTAACTTAAAAAAAATGTTATCCATTTACTTTTCCTACTGGGAAACTAATGATTGTTTGTCCCATCACAAGTTTGTGGTTTTCTTGTTGTTAACTTTCTCCTAATCATGCTTTCTATCCCTCTCCTTCAGAACTTGACACTTAGTTTATATTCCATATCCATGTTTTCCTAAATTGAATCCTAGTATGGGTTATCTTGGGTGACCTTTTAACTTCTCTTTATTTCTTTTAAAGTGATAGTTTTATTGACTCTTTTTCCGATGTGGGACATTCCATTATATTCCCAAGCGCACCACGACTTACCAAACTAGTCGTTCAAAAGCGGTTATGAATATTATTAACAAACTTTTGAACTTTATATAACCCTTATAATTTTAGAATTCATATTATGAGTTTCTTAGACATAACATAAGGACAAATTGATTTTTTTCAGATAAAAGAATTATTTTTCAAAAAATGCAATTTTTATCGACTTTTAATGGAAAACTTTTTTTTTAAATCCATTATTTCAAACTTTAATATATTAAATTTGACAAAATAAACTTCTTCTTTGGGATCGAGACATAAGGATTTAGTTTCAAGGAATTTTTGGTGTTTTTCTGATAACTTTCATATTTGGTTGAATAGTAAAAAATAATATATTTTAACTGAAAACAGATTTTTTAATAAAAATAATTTATAGTGATAAACTATAAATATGAATGGTTTGAATGTATAATTATATTATATTTTTACCATTTATTCCAATTTTGTTTATTGGAAGTAATTTTACTTTGAAAATGGACATAAACAAATGTCAATCCTTTGGTAGTTATTATTTCATGAAAATACACTTTTTGGTTTTGACAATGGGAATTAATTTTAAACTAATAAATAAAATTTCTATGCTTTGAATTTGGTAAAATAGACTTAATTTTTGAATTCATAATATCAAAATTATCTTAGGGTGAATTTTTCTTATGTTTCGGAAAACTTTTAATTTTTTATGAATGGTGAAAAACACTGAGTTATAGTTTAAAATCAAATTTTTATTTAAATAATTATTTATTTTATTTATTTTTGGTCAAAATAGATACATAATATCCATATAATTTAAATTTAATTCATTGGAGTCATTTTGTAATAATATTAGATATATAAAATTTTATTGAACTTTTCACCGTCTTTTTCCCATCTCCTAGGAGAATTTGCAAATTCACATAAAACCTAATTTTATCGCATCTGTGAATTGAATTTCGAAAATCCGAGAGACACGGTTAATATAAGGGAGTAAAATTTGGTTCAATAAGATAAAAATAATTTTTGGTGAATAGTAAATTTTTACTTTTATATACAACGGTTAAAAGTAAACAGGGTAATTAAGGGTAAAAATGATATTATTATTACCCAAACATATGTCCTAATTCAATTAGCTAAGTATAATTTGACCAAAAACAAACTTAGGAATAAAATATGAAAATTTTTGGTCCACATGGATTAGATTTTGACATTTATTATTATTTAATTCAAAGAAGAGTTAAAATAGTTAAAATCAAAGTTAAATAACTAAAACATTTTTAATATAGGGTTACACATAAGATAAATTCGACTATAAATATTCATTATAAAGATAACAATATTTCCTACATAATGGTATTTTATTTATATTTTTTTGATATTAAATAATCTAATTTATTAATGACACAATGATGATGCAGTAATTACATAATTAATGAAATATTAAAATAATTGATATTATAAATATACAAATAAATTTAATTTGAGACTTTTTATGAATTACACTAATTTTATAGGTTAATATGACATATTAGGGTTGGTTATATGATTTTTTTTCCGAAGTAATAATGTTGTTATGAATTTAGCAAAAACAAAATACAAAATAGTGTCAAAATTGACATAAAAGAGTTTTTAAATCAAATATTATATTATTAAGTGATATTATATTCCTAAAAATCTAAGGTTTGGCAAAAGGACTTATATAATGATAGGTGTATCATTAATAAACTGCTTCTGGTTTGCTTGGAAGTATATAGTATGTTTATTAACCATATAATATAAAAATACAAAGAGACATGGTAAATGTCAAACTATTTAACTAAGAGTTAAATCTAAAAGTTAAGGATAATATAGTGACCCAAACCTATCTAAAACCTATTGGTTGAGTGGTTTTCAATCCATATCCACCTTATCCTTTAAATAATCTACTTTTGAGCCATTATAAACTGAAAATGATTTTATTATAAAATAATATTTTATGTTTTTCCTAAGGTACCCCTCACCCCTCTTATAAAAGGGAACTTCCCCTTCTCTCAAATTCACACCTTCAAAGCCTTTTGTCTTAGCCAAACCCTGCCCAAATATCCTCTAAACTTCAGTAACTTCATCCTAGAGGCCTTCCTTTGGTCAGAAAGCCAACTTAAGGATCCCTTTTGATCAAATCAAAAAGAAGAACCCAAAGAAGAGGTAATAATTTCACCACCCTCTTTCAAGTTCTTTTCTTCTTCCACTTCTTATTTCTTTGTTATTTACATTCTAAAATAATAAATCCAGTATCTTCTATATAATTTTATTTTATTATAAATATGGTATAGTCATATTCATTATTCTATCCATCCTTTTAATGACATGTCACCATACGTGCGTATTTACGGATTACCGTCTCCACGTCGTGGTGTAATTGTTATTCAATACATTATTATTTGTATGGGTATAATAATGATGTTAAATTCATGTAAATAATAAAATATAACATAATAATGATTTTGTATATATGATATACCATCCATGTATATATTATTTTAATATCAATAGAATGATATTGTCGCTCGTGCATACGTACGGATTACCGTCTCCACGAATGCGATGAGATTCATTCCCCATCATATCCATTCAAGAATAAATTTCATTTGATGATTAAAAAATAATTTTTAGAGACATTATATCATTCTGGATATGAATAAGATACATCCCATCCATAACAAATATGGTTCACATAACAAATAATATAAAGGAAAACGAATCTTTTAACACCCGAAACGACGATAATACTAAGATATTATTAACAAATCAATATTAAAAGATCATATATGATATCATATTAATGTATATGATTCTTGTATAATTAAATAATTATTATTTCACCGTTATAAATGAGTTTAACCTACCCTCGACCAAGGAAAAAGTACAAAGTAAGGGGTTTCTTATCTCTCTTTTAATTCCGTGAGATTTCCATTGTTCAACACTTATTTATTGCATGTGGTGTGTGTACTACCCATTATTGTATTCATTGTGTAATATACTTTAATTTATTGATATTTACATCATCATTTTATGATCCTTCTTTCATGGTTTTATGTTTCATAAGTTACCAAATCGATAAGGGAATTTGAAATTTCAATTTCCACTCAATCGACTTTACGTATACTTCATTGATTATTTTACTCCAAGATTATGTGTAGAATCACTATTCATTTTCTTATGTCATAATTTCCACTCCCCTTTATTTGGATATACGTTTGATACACATAATAACTCCATTGATAATTTATGAATTCATCGATATGAACTTGATAAGAGTAATTTTAACTCAATCTCCATTTGTTGAGTTAAATATCCAATTCATTGGTGTTGTCTTTACAAGAATATGTGTGAATGTCCTCTAATTTATTTACACTAAATATCGAATCATATTTAGTGTATTTATATTTGTCACACATAATTATGTCGTTGATTTATCATTAACCTAAGGATGCGGTCTTTATAAGAGATTTTATCTCAAATTGCATTCCATTGATACTTCTTTGTTGATATACACCAAATCAATTTTATATGGTGTATATAATGTACTTTGACATAGTATATCATGAATCCCTTTATTCTCATGATATTACAAAGTTTTGATTGCCTCAAATATTTGTATTCAGGTGTCTCTCTTTTGGTTAGAAACTCTAACTAAATTATCATTTTTATATGTTTTAAATGGATTATACTTTAATTCATTTACAATAATTTTTTTTCAAATTCAAATTAAATGAATAGTTACAAAGAATACATTAATGATATTTTATAATAAATAATGTTTAATTAAATGATTTAAAATTCCAAAAAAGAATAAATTTTTAAAATTTAATTATAATATGGTTTATAATATCAACCATCATCCATTTATGGGTCACTTTTCTTTTTATAGTAACTTTATTGACACATTTAGTGTAAAAAACCACGATATCGTAGTAAGTGTCAAAGGGCTAATGGTTGTTAAAATAAAGAGATAAGGGTAAAAAAATAATCTAAAATTTCCTACATTTTACTATATGAGAGGATTTAGACCCATAATCATGTAATGTTATAAATATATCGATTTTAATCCATTTTAACATTAAATTTAATTTATATTAATTTAATATTTTAAGAAATTCCAAGAATGTCCCTTCTTAAACTTATAAAATGGTCCTTACTCTCCTCTTTTACTCACACATTTGAGAACTATAGTTCTGAAAATCCCTAAACCATTCTATCCCCAAATTCAGTAAATAAAATTTAGAGGAATTTATTTGATTATAAAACCATCCTAGGATGTTTGTTGGTGTAAACTTAAAGAGGTTTTCCAAAGAAGAGGTATAGTTCTTAACCAAGCATTTTCTATTTATTTATTCTTCCATGTCCTTAAAATATTCTTCAAACATGATAAAATAATAACATAATTATATTCCATATAATAATATGTTATTATTTAAATGGAATAATCCATATCCATATCATATTCTATAAAATGGAGAATGAAAACATCCCCCATCCGTATGAGTGGACTACCACCTCCACAGATCGATGTGTATGGTTTTCCATCACCATCTCCCAAGGATGATTATAATGATGGATTTAGTGT
Organism: Viscum album; assembly: GCA_963277665.1. Classification (NCBI taxonomy): domain Eukaryota; kingdom Viridiplantae; phylum Streptophyta; class Magnoliopsida; order Santalales; family Viscaceae; genus Viscum; species Viscum album. The sequence continues at coordinate 71,219,793 of OY728163.1, read as the reverse complement.
TTATATATGACATTCTTGAAATAATTATAATTCAAAAAATCAACATATCAAATATTTTCTTACATTTCCATCCATTGAAAAATTATAACATTGTTCATATGTATGTATGGATTATCATCCCCCACAAAGCAGTGTGATTCTTTTTTCATGACCCCATCACATGGTTTTTATATATAATTATATTTAAATAAAAATCATATATTTATGATATAATCATCATTATTGAAAGCTAAAATGATACTTGCCATCCATGCACCATAATGGTTGAAAAATGGAAATGTTACACATTCGTACATACAGCCTATCATCTCTGTCATTGTAATGTAGTTCATTTTTCATAAAAATATATTAGGGTTTCTTTTAGAAGAATAATTTGTGAATAAAAATAATAATTATGGAATGATTATTATTTATTTTATGATGTAATAAAAACCAATTTGACCATATTTAACCTACCAAAGTCATTGTGGACATATGATGTAAATATCGTCAAAATAACTGATGTGAACTTAATTAATTAAGTAACTAAATATAACATTCTAAAAAATTAAAATAAATTAATAAAAAACTTGAAAAATGTTATTATGAAATTAAATAGATAACATAAGTTTATTATTTAGGATGATAAATAACATACATGATGAGTCTTAGTCGGGGTAATGGACACTTAAAAACCTCATTTTAAATGTTTTAAGGATTTATTTTCTAAATATTTTTCTTCCATGTCCATATTCTAAAAATTATTTTATAGATGCATTTATATGGAGATAAAATAATTATAAAGTACATTTTTTTGTCAATTTGTACTTTCTTTCAATGGTTTTTAAAATTAATCTTCTTACATATTTTATATGGAATATTTTTACTTTCTTTAAAAATGAAAAAGGAATGTTCTATTCTAACATATATGGAATCAATGGTTATTCTCGTTACTGTAATCGTAATTTGATGTTTTTATTACTTTTCATTCATTAAAAATTTATTCAAATAGAAACCCTATTTCCCTTTAATATATGTATTTATGTTTTGAAAATGGGTAAGGAAATGGTTTTTCAATATCCAAAAGTGTTTTATATATGAGTTCAAAAGACTTTTTCAAGGGTTTTGTAATGAAAAGGTGTAAGAATAATTTTTTTATTCATTATATGGTATTTGATCATTTTAGATTTTTAATGGTTCAGCCTAATATAGTTTATATAAATGGGTGATCCCAATACATATTATACGAATGGGTGAGCTCGATGTAGATTATACAAATAGGTGGGACCAATATAGCTCTCCAATGAAATAGATAATGTTCCTTATCTTTTATGTCAAGAATGGGGGATTTAACCAAAAAGGTTTATCATATAGATTTAAGTTGGATCTAGTTATTTCAATAGTGTTTAAAATTCTTTATGAATATTATTATCTAAGTTTCCTAAATGGGGTTTCTATTTTCTTTCTATGGGTTTTAAAGGTTTTCTTTGAGAAATAATTGTGTGTGTGTTTTTTCATGTGGATATGATTTTTCCATATGATCAAAGAATATTGGAATAAAGGTAAAAAAATTAAGGGTTCTCATATTTTTCACTAGAATAATATATTTCTTTATTTTATCTTTCTTAATGGTATTTTTTTCTCATTCCTTTTTTTAAATTCTTTCCATAGGGGTTAATGATGGGTAAGAACAAAAAATAAGTCATTTTGAAACTCATGAAGATTAGTCGTGAAAATAAAACATGATTCATTTTAAAAAAAAATTATATTGTGTGAAAATATATGTTAAGTAACATTTTTATAGTGACCCATACATTCCATACATAGATATTACATATTATTATATGAATATTTATTACATAACATAATGATTAATGCTAGAATCATGCATTTTCAGTATTTTGGAAACTTGTATACCTAAAAACAAGTTTATAAGTGATCTATATCATCTCCCACTAAGTTCTTAATAATTATAACCCTTATTAGAAATATAAAATTGAATACCTTTCTTCATAACCTTGGTAAAGGAAACATAAGAAAGGGTGATATTATATGCTTATTAAGGGTAAATAAGGGAGATGTTAATGATCTCTTAAACATAACCAGATTATAAGGGTATGAGAAAACGAACATAAAATTAGAAAACCATACCCTATATATCATATATCATAATCATGAGTTATGGAATATAACTTGTCATTTCTTAAAATATGAATCATATATGAATAAAAAATATAATCCATGAGAGTATAGCATTGGCATAAAACATGAGTTTGTGGAATACACACAATCATAGAAAATCATTTCCTTATTATTCAAGGCTCATTTCTTGGACTATCATACTAGATTGAGATAAATCTCCAAACCATCATAGTATTCAAGGATTACACCCAATAAAATCATTGTGGGTGAAGTCTATTACTGAACTGGGTTTACTCTCCATCCTTTTTATGTATATCTCATTAGATATCCATCATTAACCAATGCATTAGAGGGATATATAAATCCAGGACCACCCATCACATAATTAAATCATACATATTTTTCCACAAGATCATGAAGAATTCATCATATCATAACTTTTGATAAAGAAAAGGATTTCATAAACATTTCATTGTTGCATAACCCATGGTAAAAACAAGTTTCAAAAACATTTCATCAATTCATCATATAATAACTCGTGTAAAAGGTATGAGTTCCAAAAAAACCATGTTAACAAAATAATAAAAAATCAATAGAAATAATAAGAATGGTATCACTAGATCATATCACCAATAAATTGATAATTAACATCATAAATGGAAATTCCATTAAAATGTCACTCAGAACATTTATTGAGGAAAATAACCTTCTTAGATTTAAATAAGTTATTTAAAATTTTAAAAAAATCCCAAATATTAAGGAAAAAAATTATTTAAAAATAACATTGGAAAATTGTAAAGAAATCCTCAAAGAATTGAGTTATTATGATGGAATTAAATTCCATCCATTACATGGATGTTAAAACAAGGATTTATTTCACATTTTCAATAAAAGTCAAAAATAACTTGATTACAAAATGAAAAGAAGATTTATTTTAAAACATGTTATAAAAAATAAAAAATGTGTAAAAATAAATTTAAACTATCATAGGATAATAGTAAAAACATTATCAATTTTTTTTAGAAAACATGGTCATGGAAAGGAAATGATTTTCGTCCAAAGTGATAAATAAAATCCATTTTCCTCAAAAACATTCTTTCATTATATTGAGTTCTTAAAGAGAGTAAAATTAAAGGAACACATGTATTCTCCAAATATAACTATATGAGAAGAAAATTAATGATATTATTGAGAGTTAGATCATTAAATTCATCGTTATAAAATTAATTATAGACAATCTAGGTAAACAATGATATTGTAACATAAAATCCTTACCGTAGGTCCAAATTCCTTGATACTTGTTCGAACCTCCAATATAATAAATATATATTTAATATAAATATTTTACATAACCATATTAATATATATATATATATATATTACCATATAAAACTTAATTATAACCTTTTATCACTCTTTTATTAAAAAATCTCTATTAAAATCATTATTTTGGGTCATTACTTCTTCTTTTTTCATGTATATTTGGTTTGATAGTTTTGGTCCTTGTACTTTGATCATGGTTAAATAATATAAATAATTTTAATAATGATAAAAATAACATATATATTAATTATATACATATTATAACATCATCCAAAAAATTTATAGATTGAAAAATGAATAACATTGTTTATGGAGATGCTAGGTCGTACGTATGCATGAGCGTTGTTTTCATTTTTTGATGGATAGAAAAAAGAAAGGTAAATAATAAATAAACTTTATATAATAATTATTATATAATTTATATCATATATATATCCAAAAAAACATCCCTATTACCATCTTTATAGAGCATATATGAAAAATGAATCACAACGCTTCATGGAGGTGGCAGTCCACACGTAAGCATGATCGACATTATCACCTTCCAACGGATTTGAAGGTAGATAGTATATGTTATATTATACTTCCATAAGTATAATTATATCATATATATCATATATATAAATTAAATATATCATTTTATCCATATGTTATGGGTGGTGATACAAAATGAATTGCAATGGTTTGCGGGGCAGTTGTCTATCGTACACACGATCGACGGTTTAATTTTATATTTAAAAGAAGAAGAGATTGATATTGGTTATTAAATTAACCTAAATATATATCAGTATATGTAAGATACTATTGTGATTATTTAATCATAGTTGAAGAATATTTTAAGTAGTTATAAGAAGAAATAAAATGAAAATGCACGGTTAAGAACTATACCTATTCTTCAGACAACCTATTTAGGTTTATACCTTATCAAATCTGTAATGTCCCAACCTTAGTTACCCATATTCGGTGCATTATTACATAAAATTGGCATGATCATAAGAGATCATGTCTCGAAATACTGATTAGTTTATTATCCCTGTAGTTACTAGATACATACATACGTTTTACATTACATTGTGAAATGGAAGAATTACAGCATTGTGTCTCCTTTTAACACACTCATATCCTTTAGAATATTCTTGTAGGTCAATAATAATATACTTCTTCACATCATATAAAAAATTAAACATAATAATGGGGTGATCTCATATGTTCAGTAAGGATAACAATATAGCAGAAACTATAATAATAAAACATAAACATTTAAGGGAATGTATAAGACTAAAACACAAGCCTTTTAAACGTAAAACATCAACATAATATGGCAAAGATAAATCAATTAATTCCATTTAATTATTCACATGGATATAATATTAGTTGAATAATCACATGTAATATCAATAGCTAATTTCATAATGATGGAATGCATAATGTCAAACATCATAACCACATAGTCAAGGCCCCGTGCCAAGACTACAAATAAGATTTTGTCAAGGTCTTGTGCCAAGACACTTGTTTGTCTCATGATGCCTACTGATGCATCAAGGATCTATAGAATAATCCACCTATCACTTACTAATTCTAATTCATTTCCCATATGAAATGGTTGAAACATAATCTAAAAATTCGTATTAAAACTAGCATATGAAATGTCAATATTTTAGCCACAAACCATGAATGGTATAAAAATAGTACATCCACAATCAAACATAACTCATTAAATACAATATATAAGATTTTATCAACCTCAATCAAGAATAATGTAGGATACTGACATAGATAAAAATAATCAGTAAAACTATTTGAGAGAAATATCTTTTTTTCTTGAAAACATTTATAAGTCTCACTATTTATCAAGAAGTTGTTTAAAAGAGATTTTTGAATCAAAGTGTCCCATACCAATTTGAAACTTTTAAAAGGAATTTTAAATTTAAAACATTTATGTTCATATAAATAAATCCTTAAAACCTTTTTTAAAACATGGACATTAATGAGAAATATTTTAGATGAATAAATCTTTAAAACATTTAGAATGATATTTTAGTTAGAGTTCTTAACCAAATGAGAGATTCTTGAATAAAAATAGTTGAAGTAATCAAAACCTTATAATATCATGATAATAAATTTATTCGTGATATAATATGTCAAATTACAGTATATACACCATATAAAAGTGAATTGGCACATAACAACAAAGAAGTATCAATGGAATGTAAATTGAGATGAAATACCTTATAAAGACTGTATCCTTAGGTTAAGGATAAATAAATGACATAATTATGTGTGAAAAATATAAATAAACTCAGTTTTATTGTATATTTAGTGTAAATAAATCAGAGTACATTCACAATATTCTGGTAAAAACAACACCAATGACTTGGATGTTTAACTCAATGAATGGAAATTGAGTTAAGATTACTCTTATCAAGTTCATATTGATGACTTTAGAATTTATCAATGGAGTAATTATGTGTGTAAAAAGTATATCTACACAAAGGTGAGTGTGAATTACTATATAATTAAATAAATATTGATTTCACACATAATCTTGGAGTAAAATAATCAATGGCGTTTTCCTAAAACCCAATGAGTGGAAATTGAAATTAGAAATTCCCTTACTGATTTGGTAACTTATGAAACATAAACCCTAGGAAACAAGAATCATTCAATGAAATTATAAATAAAAATAAATTAATATATATTACGCAAGGAATATATCCACGGTCAGTACATACACCACACAAAAGGAAATAGTGGTAATATAGCATGAATCTCACGGGAATAAGAAGTGAGATGAAAACCCCTTACCTTGTAATTTTCCTTAGTTAAGGGTACTTTAACTTTTTGTATAATGGTGAAATAATTGTTATTAAATTATACAAGAACCACATATATAAATATGATATCATATATGATTTTCTAATATTGCTTTGTTAATGATATTTTAGTAGTATCATTGTTTTCGGTGTCAACTAATTTGTTTTTATTTATATGTTTTATTACGTAAGTGATGTTTTTAATGGATAGGATGTATTTGATTAATATACCGAATTATATTAAGCTCTTAAATATTATTTTGAATCATAAAATGAAAATTATTCTTGAATGATTACGATGGGGAATGAATCTCACCGCGTTCGTAGAGAGGGTAATCCCTATGTGCGCACGAGCAACAATACCATTCTATTAATGGTGAAATCGAATGTTATTGGATAGTTATATTATATATAAATAATCATTAAGATTTCATATTTATTATTTAAATAATTTATACTCATTATTATACCCATCCAAATAATGAAGTGTTGAATAATAAACTACACCACGACGTTGAGGCGTTAAGCCGTACGTACGCACGTATGGTGACTTTTTCATTCATAGGATGGATAGAATAATGAATATGGTTGTACAATATTTATAATAACATAAAAGTATATATACGTTACTGGATATATTATTTAGGAATAGAAAAAACAAATAAATAGGAAGTGTAAGAAGAAAAGAACTTTGAAATAGGTGATGAAATTATTACCTCTTCTTTAGGTGATTCCTTTTGATTTGATCAAAATAGATCCTTAGGATGCCTTTATGATCAATATAATGCTTATAGATTTAAGTGAGGGTAGTTTGGAGGATATTTGAGAAGGTTTTGGCTGAGCCAAAAGGCATTGGAGGTGTGATTTTGTGAGAAGGGGAAGTACCCTTTTATAAGAGAGGTGAGGGTCACTTTAGGAAAAGCTTGAAATGTTAATTTGGTATAGAATAATATTCAGTTTATAATAGCTCTAAAAGGATTTAATTAAATGATAAGGCATGTCTGGGTCGAAAACCTTTCAACCAATTGGATTTAGACAGGTTTAGGTCACCATATTAACCTTATCTTTTAGATTTAACTCTTAGTTAAATAGTTTAACTTTGACCATGTATTCTTGTATTACTATAATAAATGGTTAATAAACTTACAATAAAAAAGCCAAGAGAACCCCTAGTGGTTAATTAATGAAATATCTATCCTTATATGAATCCTTTGGATGAAAATTATATTTTTAAGAATATTTTATCATTTAATAATATAGTATTTTTTTTAAAAACTCATTTATGTCAATTTTGACACTATTTAGTATTTGGTTTATCTGAATGTCAACAAAACTTGATTAATTCAAACCAAATAAATTAAATAAATCTTAACATGTCATATTAACCTATAAAGTAATTTTAATGCATCAAAAGTCTCAATATACATTTATTTGTATATTTATAATATCAATTATTTTAATCTTTCATTAATAAGGTAATTAATGCATCATCATTGTGTCATTAATAAATTTAATTATTTAATGTGAAAAAATTATGAATAAAATATAATTATGTAGAAAATATTTTTATCTTTCTAATTAATATTTATAGTCGAATTTATCTTATTTATAATCCTATATTAAAAAAATTAGTTATGAAAAATTAAATTTAACACTTTTAACTCTTCTTTAATAAAATAATAATAAATGTCCTAATATAATCCGATTGTGTCAAAGGGGATCGTATTTTATTCATAAGGATGATTTTGGTCAAAAAAAACTTATCCAATGGAAATAATAAATGTGTTAGGGTAATTATAATATCATTTTTACCTTTAATTACCCTATTTACTTTTAACCATGGTAAATAAAATTCAAAAGTTATTATTCACCAAAAAATATTTTCATCATATTGAAACACATTTTACTTACTGATGTCAACTTTGTATCTCAGATTTTTTAAATTCAATTACCAGAAGTGGTAAAATTATGTTTTATGCAGATTTGAAAATGTGCCTAGAAGGTGGGTAAAAGACGTTAAAATGTTCAGTAAAATTTTATACATCTAATTTTATTATAAATTTACTCCAATGAATTAAATTTAAATTATATTGGTATTATGTTTCTATTTTCACCTAAAATAAATTTAAATACAATAAATAATTATTTTAATATAAATTAGGTTTTAAATAATAACACAGTGTTTTCACTATTCATCAAAAATTGAATGTTTTTAGAAAAATATCAAAAATTCACCATAAGCTAATTCAGATATTCCAAATTCAAAAATGATATCTATGTTACCAAATTTAAAACATATAAGTTGTATTAATTAATTTAAGAAAATATTCACGTTGTAGAAACCAAAAAGTGGGATTTCAAGAAGTAAAAACTATCAAAAGATTGATATGTGTTAATGTCCAATTTAAATGTAAAATAACTTCCAATGAGAAACATTGGATTAAATGATAAAAATATAATGTAATTATACTTCAAAACCATTAAAATGTATATTATAACACTATAAATTATTTTGATTAAAAAGGTCGTTTTCAATTAAAATTTAGTATTTTTCACTATTCATCAAAATAAGAAAGTTATCAGAAAAGCACCAAAAATTTATCCAAACTAAATTTTTATGTCCCACTTCTAAATAAGAAGTTTAGTTTGTCAAATTTAATAGATATAAGTTTTAACTATTGTATTTAAAAAGGGTTCTCCATTAAAAGGCAGTAAAATTGCATTTTTTAAAAAATACTTATTTTATCTAAAAAATTGAATTTCTTATTATATTATATCTAAGAAACACATAATATAGATATTAAAATTATATGTAGTATGTAAAATTCAAAATGCAGTTAATATTATTCATAGTTTTTTTTTTGAACGGCTAGTTTGGTAAGTCGTGGTGCACTCAAACTCGGTCTTGTATATAGCACAAGCTATTGAATTACTTTAACGAAAATAACTTACTATGAAGTCTTGGGGTGTTGCATTCTTCCCCATTTTAGAAATTGCATCCTCATAATTTTAAAATTGGTCTTGAGAACTTCATTGAAAGTCCCACATCGGAAAAAGAGTGAATAAAACTATCACTTTATAAGAAAGAAAGAGAAGTAAAAAGGTCACCGAGATAACCCATACTAAGATTCCATGTAGGAAAAAATGGATATGGAAGATAAACTAAGATTCAATTTCTGATGGAGAGTGATAGAAAACATGATCAAGATAATGTTAACAATAAGAAAACCATAAAATTTTGAAGGGTTAAAGAGTCATTAGTTCCCCGGTAGGAAAAGTAAGTGGAAAATGTTTTTTGTTTTGAGTTCCATTTCATAATGTGGAGGAATTTATTGATGATATTAGCTAAGAACATAAAGAGATATACTTACTTTTTAAGTTGACTTTCATCCTTAAAAAATTTCTACCACTAACTAATCTTTTATCCAAACGATGAGTATTAAATATGACTTGGTCACACCAAAAGTGCTAGAATAAATTTCTAGAGAATCACATAATCCACAAATGATGAACTATATATTTCCCTAGTCATTAGATATCAACCAAATCCAAATGGTTAGTATTAGATCAAGTGATCCCTAAAATGGATAATACTTTATAGAAATAAATACTAATATTAATTTCCAAAATTAAACAAACAATACCCAATGTTTAATATAGACCATTCAATAAACAATTTTCCTTAAAATCCCTAAATATAATCCAAACTAAGATAAAAACCCAAAACTCAGAATAATTTAATCCCATAGTCTTTCATAGTAAATCTTATCATTTATCTCCATAGAACATCAACAACTCTTAACCAAATCACATATTCTCTATGATTGGTTAATCATTTCTATTAATAACCTAAATCTCTATTAAAAAACATACATTCTTCCAAAATAAAAAAATACACCATTACTCCTCAAATGAAATCCCATAGTATTCCATTTTTCTTAGGCATATAGTGTTCCCAATAGAGAGAATGTCTTCCAAAATAACATTTATCACTTAATAACCAAATCATTTTCCAATACAAAGGATATTCATTTGATAAAACTTAATATCCCAAGTAAACATATTATTGATCAATAAAATCATTTAACTAAAAATAATTATTCACACTAATCAGGGACTTCACGTAGTCCAGTGGTAGGCGATAAATCCCAGTCACACTTTTGTTTTGGGTTTGATTCCCATAGATTTGTCTAACATGAAAGGTTGTCACACGGTCTGTGTGTTGTCCTTTTTCAAAAGAAATAATTTATAATGTTAAAAAAGTTAGATAAATTCCTCAAAATTAACATCACATAATTTAACCAAAAATTTTACCTCATGCCTCGAATTTTCATCCTAAAAATTAATAACCTATAATTGCATCAAATTCAAGGATCATATAAATGAAAATTGTTCTTCATAACTATATCCACAAAAGAAAATATAATTCTTCCTAAAATAGAATTTTCACATAACAAATTTTAGGTTTACACATACATGAGAAAAGTCTTCCAAAGTAATACCATCACAAAGAGAGTTAATACTTTTTAATATTTCTCCATCCATTTATTTCCACAAAGGTTCTTACTTGACCAAGTGGTTATCCTATAGAATAAGTAATTGACTCAGGTAATTACCATGTCCACTAAATTTACAGAAAATGACTGTAAATGGATTCTTAGGATCATTTTTATTTTCTTCCATAGTACTCTTCATTTTTCCTCAGTAATTCTTTACTTTATGTCCTTATTTCCCACAGATAAAACATTTATTTGTTCCATTGAGACACTTTCTTGGGTGTCTCCTTCCACGTTTCTGTCATGATGGACATTGAGATTTATTTTCTGCAAGGTCTCCACTGCAGGAGCTCTAATCATTCTCTTCCATTCTCTTCTTTGTTGAGTTTGGGAGTTGGTTAATGTATATATTATTGATCGTATTTTTTGAAAACTGATTTTTCATGAACATGATATCTTTTACGCCTATCAACATTCCATTTAGTTTTTCATTTCTACCATCGTTCCCACCCTGTACATCATGTTCAATGTTACTATAACTTACTTGGAATCCATCCATTGACTAAAACCAAAAAGCATAGTGTGAGTAAAAATAGTCATAAAATCATTTAGAGAATATCATGACACCTTATTTTCATTATAAAAAACCTTATATTTAACCAAGGTTATTTATTATAATCTTAGATTAAAATCCTTAAAATCAATTTATAAAAAAATGTGAATTATCCTCAACATATCCCCCAAGAGTGTCGTAACCAAGAGTACAGCAAGGCCTATTGTCGTTCACCAGTTCCCTTTCGAGTCTAGCTCAAAGCAGTGTTTTTAGGTTTTACCCCAAGGTACATCTATTCCAGAGCTTCTTCTACCTACTCATATCCATATAGATATTTATTTCTTGGAAAACCCACAAAATATTTACATTACCAAAAAATTTGGATGTTCTTCTATACAAATCCTCAAATTCTATATTAGGGTAGTGTTTTCTAATCAGATTTTTTCTAAATCTTGATTCCAAGGTTTGTAATAAACTTAATATGATACCAACTGTAACGCCCTGACCTTAGTTACCTAGAGCCGGTGCATTATTATATAGCATTGGAATGATCACAAGAGATCATGTCTCTAAAGACCGATTAGTTTAGTAGCCCTAGAGGTACTATATACATACATACGTTTTACATTACATTATGAAATGGAAAAACTACAAAATTGTGTCTCCTTTGAACACACTCATATACCTTAGCTATTCTTTCTGGTCAATCATAATATACTTCTTCACTTACTAGGAAAAATAAAACATAAGAAAGGGGTGATCTCAGATGTTCAGTAATGGTAACAATATAGCATAAACTATCATAAGAAAACATAAAAATTTATGAAATTTATAAGACTAAAACACAAGACTTTTAAACTTAAACTTCAGCATAATATGAAAAAGATAAATCAAATAATGTAATTTAATTATTCACATGGATATTATACTAGTAGAATAATCACATGTAATATCAATAGCTAATTTCATAATGATGGAATGCATAATGTCAGACATCATAACCACATAGTCATGGCCTCGTGCCAAGACTACAAATAATATTTTTTGAATGCCTTATGCCAAGACACTAGTTTGTCTTGTGAGACCTACCGATGCATCGAGGAGCTATATCGGGCTCCACCCATCACTTACTAAGTACAATTCATTTCTCATATGAAAATGTTGAAACATAATCTAAACATTTGTATTAAAACTAGCATATGAAAGGTCTATATTTTGACCACAACCCATGAATGGTATAAAATAGCACATCCACAGTCAAACATAACTCATTAAATACAATATACAAGATTTTATCAACCTCAATCAATAATAATGAAGGATATTTACATAGATGAAAATGAAAATTAAAACTATTTGAGATAAATATCCTTTTTTTCTTGAAAACATTTATAAGTCTCACTATTTATCAAGAAGTCGTTTAAAGGAGATTTTTGAATCAAAGTTTATCATACCACATTGAATGTTTTAAAAGGAATTTTAATTTTAAAACATTCATGTCCAGATAAATAAATCCTTGAAACCATTTTTAAAACATAGATATTAATGAGAAATATTTTAGAAGAATAAATCTTTAAAACATTGAGAATGATATTTTAGTTAGAGTTCCTAACCAAATGATAGATACTTCAATACAGATAATTGAGGTAATAAAAACCTTATAATATCATGACAATAAATTCATTCATGATATACTATGTAAAATTAATGTACATACACTATATAACAGTGAATTGGTGCATAACAACAAAGAAGTCTCCATGGAATATAAATTGACATGAAATACCTTATAAAGATCGTATCCTTAGGTTAAGGTTAAATAAATGAAATAATTATGTGTGAAAAATATAAAAAAACTCAATATGGTCGGATATTTAGTGTAAATAAATCAGATTACATTCACAATATTCTTATAAAAACAACACCAATGACTTGGATGTTTAACTCAATGAATGGAAATTGACTTAAGATTACTCTTATCAAGTTTATATCAATGACTTGAGAATTTATTAGTGGATTGATTATGTGTGTTAAAATTATAACCACACAAAGGGGAGTGTAAATTACTACCTAATTAAATAAATATTGATTTCACACATAATCTTGGAGTAAAATAATCAATGATGTTTGCGTAAAACCCAATGAGTGCAAATTAAAATTAGAAATTCCATTACCGATTTGGTAACATAAAAAACATACACCCAATGAAATAAGAATCATACAATGAAGTTGTAAATACCCATCAATTAAAGTATGTTAAACAAGGAATACAATCATGGTCAGTACATACAACACCCAAAATGAAATAGTGGCAATATAGCATGAATCTCACAGGAATAAGAAGTGAGATGAAAACCCCTTACCTTGTACTTTTACTTAGTTGATGGTACTTTAAAATCTTGTATAATGGTGAAATCATTTTTATTAAATTTTACAATAACCACGTATATAAATATGATATCATATATGATTTTATAATATTTCTTTGTTATTGATATTTCAGCAGTATCATTGTTTTGGGCGTGAACTGATTTGTTTTCCTTTATATGTTTTGTTATGTAAGTGATGTTTTTTATGGATAGGATGTATTTTATTCATATCCAGAATGATATTAAGTTCTTAAACATTTTTTTTAATCATAAAATGAAAATTATTCTTGAATGGTTATGATGGGGAATGAATCTCATCACGTTCATGGAGATGATAATCTGTATGTACGCACGAGCGATAATACCATTATATTGATGGTGAAATTGTACGTAATTGGATAGTTATATTATATATAAAGAATCACTAACATGTTAAATTTATTATTTACACAATTTATACTCATTGTTATACCCATCCAAATAATGAAGTGTTGAATAAAAAACTTCACCATGACATGGAGACGGTAAGTCGTACGTACACTCGTATGGTGATTTTTTCATTCATAGGATAGATAGAATAATGAATATGGTTTTAACATATTTATAATAACATCACAGTATGTATAAGTTACTGGATTTATTATTTTGTTATGGAAACAACAAATAAATAGAAAGTGTAAGAAGAAAATAACTTTGAAAGAGGAGATGCAATTATTACCTCTTCTTCGGGTGCCTCCTTTTGATTTGATAAAAAGGGATCCTTAGGATGACTTTCTAATAAAATTCAGGCATATAGGTTGAGGTTAGGGTAGTTGGGAGGATATTTGAGTAGGTTTGGCTGAGAAAAATTTATATGGAGGTGCAATTTTGAGAGAAGTGGAAGCACCTTTTTATAAGATAGGTGAGGGTCACTTTAGGAAAAGATTGAAATATTAATTTATTATACAATCATATTCAGTTTATAATGGCTTCAAAAGAATTTATTTTGAGGATAATGTGGGGATGGGTTTAAAACCTCTCTACAAATAGGTTTTATACTGGTTTAGTTCACCATGAAAACCTTATCTTTTAGATTTAACTCTTAGTTAAATAGTTTAACTTTTACCATGTATTCTTACATTATTATAATAAATGGTTAATAAACTTACTATAAAAATCCAATAGAACCCCAAATGGTTGATTAATGACATATCTATCCTTATAAAACTCACTTGTCCAAGCATTATATTTTTAGAAATATTAAATCATTTAATAATATAGTTCTTTTTTAAACTCATTTCTGTCAATTTTGACTCTATTTATTATTTGGTTTTTCTGAAAGTCCAAAAAAACTTGATTACATCGAACCAAATAAATTAAATCAATCCTAACATGTCATATTGACCAATAAAATTATTTTAATGCATCTAAATACTAAATTTACATTTATTTTGATATTTATAATATCAATTATTTTAGTCTTTCATTAATTCGGTAATTACTGCATCATCATTGTTTCGTAAATAAATATTGTTATTTAATGTCTAAAAATTATAAATAAAATACCATTATGTAGGAAAAAAATTTAGATTTATAATAAATATTTATAGTCGAATTTATCTTATGTATAACCATATATTAAAAATATTTTAGTTATAAAATTTAAATAAAACACTTTTAACTCTTCTTCAAATAAAATAATAATAAATGTCCAAATCTAATCCTAGTGGGTCAAATAGGATTTTATTTTATTCCTAAGGTTGATTTTGGTTGAAAAATATGTATCCAATAGAATTAGGACATGTTTTAGGCTAATTATAATATCATTTTTACTTTTAATTACCCTATTTACTTTTAACCTTGGTAATTAAAATACAAAAGTTACTATTTACCAAAAAATTATTTTCATCCTATTGAACCACATTTTACTTACTAATTTCAATTGTGTCTCTCAGATTTTTTAAATTCAACTCACATAAGTGATAAAATTACGTTTTATGAAAATTTTAAAATGTGCCTAGAATGTGGGTAAAAGACGTTAAAATATTCAATAAAATTTTAAACATCTAATTTTATTATAAAAGGACTCAAATGAATTACATTGAACATATATAGGTATTATGTATCTATTTTTACCTAATATAAATTTAATTAAAATAAATAATTATTTAAATAAAAAGTGCTTTTTAAACAATAACGCATTGTTTTTCACTATTCATCAAAAATTGAAAGTTTACAAAAAAATACCAAAAAATCACCCTAAGATAATTCTGATATTCCAAATTAAAAAATGATGTCTATTTTACCAAATTAATAACTTATAAGTTGTATCAATTAATTTTTTAAAAAAAACTCATTGTCAAAACCCAAAAGTGGGTTTTTGAGAAGTAAAAACTTTCAAAAGATTGATATGTGTTAATGTCCAATTTAAATGTCAAATAACATCTAATAACCAACATTGGTTTAAATGATAAAAAAATATAATCTAATTATACTTCAAAAATATTCAAATGTATAATTTAACACTATAAATTATTTTGATTAAAAAAGTTGTTTTCAATTAAAATTTAGTATTTTTCATTATTCATCCAAATATGAAAGTTATCATAAAAGCACCGAACATTTATCCAAAATAAATTTCTATGTCTCTATTCTAAAGAAGCTATTTATTTTTTCAAATTTAATATATAAAAGTGTCAAATATTGGATTTAAAAAGGGTTTTCTATTAAGAGGTGGTAAAATTTCATTTTTAAAAAAGTAGTTCTTTTGTCTAAAAAATTGAATTTCTTCTTATATTATATATAAGAAACACATAATATGGATGTTAAAATTATATGGAGTATATAAAATTCAAAATGCAGTTAATACTATTCATAATTGTTTTTTGAACAGCTATTTTGGTAAGTCGTGGTGCGCTCGAAATCAGTCTTGCATGTAGCACAAGCTATTGAATTAATTTAAAGAAAATAAATTACTATGAAATCTTGGGGTGTTACAAAATAAATGACTCTAGATCATGGATATGAACCAAATAAAGGTCTTCCATGAATGCCCACTAGTTTCACACCTTTTTTCGCCGATGACTGCCTTCTTTTCTCCAAAGAAACCCAGAATGAGTGCCTCACTATAGTCCATGTGATCCAACAGTATGAGAGGGACTCTGGGAAAACAATCAATCATGGAAAGTTGGATGTCTCTTTTAGATATATGATCCCACTTGCCAAAAGAGAAGAGCTTTGTGCCATTGCAGGCATTCATATGGTTGAGAAGCATCAGAAGTACCTCGAGCTACCCACAGTGATCGGCTAATCCAAAAAAATAAATCTTCGCATCTTTTCTTGATAGGATAGAGAAAAAAATCCAAGGATGGACCCCAAAAATAATTTCCAAAAGCCAGAAAAGAAACCCTCATTAAGGCTACCCTTTAATCTTTACCCAACTACTTTATGTCCCTATTTAATCTTCCTACTATGGTTGTCAACCAGATCCACTCGCGCACAGCAAACTTCTGGTGGGGACAAGACAATGGAAGGAATAAAACCCACTGGATCGCCTGGAAAAATCTCTGCCGGACAAAATCTAAGGTAGGAATGGGTTTTCGAGACCTCTTTCACTTTAATGATGCATTGCTATCAAAGCAAGGATGGTGCCTTATTAATAACCTGTCCTCTCTATGTGCGCGAGTTCTCCGTGCTAAAAACTTCCCCCACAAGGATTTCCAGGATTCCTCTCTTGGCCCCTGACCCAGCTTCCTCTGGAAAAGCGTCTGGGGATCCCGTAGCCTCCTGGAGAGAGGGTTGGGTTAGAGAATTGGGAGTGGTTCATCTGTTTCTATCTGGATGGACCCCTGGCTGATCGATAAGGACAGTAGGTGGGCATCATCCCCATCCCCACCTAGGATCTAAGGTGCCACCATCTAGTGCCTATTTTCTGATCATGGGAATGGGTGGTGCCTGGAAAAGCTTCAATCATGGTTCAATGAAAGAGACAGAAGGATTATACAGAGTATACCCTGTGTTCCGGATGCAGGCCCCAACCACCTCTTCTGGATCAATGACATCTCAGGAGCCTATACTGTGAAATCTGGCCATCGAATCGCTCTTTGTACTCAGTCAGACGTTAGGGAAGGGGGGCATGGGATTCGATGTGGAAGCTCAACACACCCCCAAAAATTTTCCACTTCTAGTGTAAGGTTTGCTTGGGAATCCTCCCTACCATGAGCCTCCTTGTCTTCCAACATTTCTCTAGTGACATGTTCTGCCCCTTTTTCCCAGACGTCCCAGAATCTCCCCTCCATGCTGTCATCCAATGTCCGGGGGAAAAGGAGATTTGGAAAAAATGGGGCTCATTCACGGATTCTTCACTGGATTTGGCCTCTGACCTCCCCTCGCTCCTAAGGCGTTGGTTCTCTTCCTCTTCGCCGACCTTGGTGGGCTCACTTTGCATCATGGCTTGGATCATTTGGGTTCATCGTAGCGATGCAGTGTTCAACCATTTCTTCAAGCCTCCCGATTTCTGGATTGAACGGGGCAGCATCCTGGATTGAGCGCTGGCATCATCACTCTGGTCAACAGAAGCCCTTTGGATCCCTCCCCCTTCCTCCCATTGGTGTATTCCACCGGAAGGGATCCTCAAGATTAATGTGGATGCGTCTCTCCCCAAGGATGGTCCTGTCGGCCTTGGTCTGCTGGCCTGGGATCATTTGGTTCAAATCACCGCAGCCAAACATGAATCCCATCACGCGCTTTGGGAGCCCGTTGTTGCCGAAGACACTGTCATCCTCACCGAGATGACGTTTTCCAAAGATTGTGGATGGGAGAAGATCCACCTTCAATCGGACTGTCTCACTATTATCAAGGTCATCAACCGCAACGACGACGACCTTTAATCTTATGGTCCCCTCATCTGGAAAATCCACTCTCTCCGTCACTATTTTATTTTATGCACCTTCTCCTTCATCAGAAGGTAAGGGAACAATGCTGCCCACCAGCTGGCGGCCTCTGGACCTCTTGATGACAACCAGCTCTGGATGGACCACTTTCCGTCATGGCTTTGTGCTTATACTTCCGCTGATCTCAGTTTTTAATGAATTCGCCTTTTATTGAAAAAAAAAGTATTTGGTAAGGGCCTGGATGAACCAAAAGGATATTGAAGTGTTTATAGGAGAGGAGAGGGGTGTACTTTTATATGTGTGGGAGAGGACAAAATGAATTTTTTTTAGAGAATAAATTTTATTAATGTAATATTCATACTAAATGAACAAAAATGGTCTATTCATGATATTTAATGAGATATGGTCAAAATACGTCCATTAAATAGAATTTAGACAAGTTTTAGGCTATTTTAACCCTTATCTCTTAATTTTAACCCTTAGTAAACCTATTTTTTTAATGACTTGGTTTTTTATTTTTATGAATTTTAAATATTTATAGGAATATTTCAGATCCAAGAACTGAGATGGTGTGAGATTCCAAGGCCCGGTAAACCCGATATTGATATTATAAAAATATTAAATATATTTTTATCACTCTTACATAGTTTTCTTAAAATATTATAATAACTTCTAAATGGAGTCCTGGATTAGAAATATGAGACCATAGTTGATTCTATAATACAGTTTTTATCCTTGGCATGACATAAGGTTCATCAATGTCTGATGTTCTCTGGAAGACAGCCATTAGCAAGTGCGTTAAGTGAATTAATTAATTTTTTTAATGGCCTAAACCTAATTCCTGGTTTATTTAAATGATATTATGGAAAACCTCTAGGTTTAGCCACATAACCATGGGAGATTAGAAAAACAGTAGGATGAGATCTCCATTGGAACTGAAAAACGGAGAACATGCATTAATGATGGTGATTGAGGAAAATCACAAGATGGATGATGAATGAAGTAGGATCTTTAATGACATTGCTATAGAGAATGTTCTTCTCCCCTATTGATCTATTATTTAGGTAAAATTATTGATTTTTTTAGTCCCCAATTATAATTTGAGATGAACATGAATTAATTCCTCTAAAATTAATTCATGAATCACTCTTTATGGGTTTGAAAATAATTCAATTTCTCTTCTTAGATCTAGGAATTTGAGATTTATTTGTCTTCATTGTCTCCTTTTTATTTTATAACACCATTTTTTATATTTAATCAATTATTTCCGGATAAAAATGGCCACTGATTGAGTCTCACTTTGTGTTATGTTCCTTCATCCCCCTTTTTTAGCATTTATAGTTGGTATTTTGGTAGGCTAGTGATTCAATGAAAACCATGAAAAATGATCATTGTACATTTCTCCTTTGGCAGAATAGATTGGGATTATGAGTTATGTTTTAGGGTTTGGATATGAGATGTTGGAAATATGATGATAGGTCGGGTAATGATGTATTTACTAGCTATATCGAGCAGATCTCTTTGGTGAAATAGTGATTGGCGATTCTGATCAATGGGTGGTCAAAATCCCGCCACTGATGAAAGTAGGGTCCAATGAGGTTCAGGTGGTGGTGTTCATGTGGGTTGGTCTGTGTGGAGGGTTGGGATGTGATGGTGAATTTCATGGTGGGGGTAGGGGTAGTAGGATATATGTTAGGTTGTCCTGTACAAGAGGTCAAGATGGTGGCTTGGATGTGTGATGACTATTTCTTAGTGTCGGTGCATGCATATGAGGCTCCATTAGGTTTAAAACATTATTTTAGGATGAAGAAGTGTTAATAAAATTAAAAAGATATTAATAATGATAATAAAATGATGATATTGATATGTGGATGTGAAAACAAGAAAAGAGGAGCTACTCATGTGAAGAGTATGGATTAGGGAACTTCAACTATGGAGAATACCCTCCCAAGTGGATATATGTTATAAAAATTAGGATATTATTATTATTATTATCATTATTATTAATGAATAGTGAGGGTGGTGTAGATAATAGAGTGGTAACCCCTTTCACACACATGGGATGCATTTTTTACCCCCTTTTATTTTTTATATATATTAATATTATTATTATTATTACTACTACTACTACTACTATTGTTGTCATTGTTGTTCTTTTTCTTGTTTTTGTTCTTGTTGAACCTTATTTTTGGCATAACCCTTTCATGAGACATTGGATTGATGATCTGTCAGTCCAAACGTGACCTAGATATTTAGGTGAGTGTTTCAAGACCAATTTTGGATATTTTAGTATGAGTCATCGCTAAGGCCCATGAAGTGTTGTACATGAGTGTTATGAAGTAATGTGTTTTTTCACTCTATTTTTGTTTTAGGAAAATAAATAGCTTATCATGAATGTTTTTTCCTCAAGGATCACAACATCATGATATGTTCTTTTCAATCATTTATGTTTTTAGTGTCATATTAGTAGATTTACATTTTTTCCTTTCATATAGACTATGATTCTCATGCATTTGTTAGTCTTTTGACTAAACATGGATTTTATACCGTGAGTAGCCTATCCTGAATAATTTTACACATATAATGTGATGGTATCCTTCTTAGTTTATTTTAATATACGACGTGATTTTATCCAAGAATAAATACTTTTCTGGAAATGCTTGATGATTTTACTGATCATGTGTGATCATAAATGTGTTATTGAGGTCTGAACTCCCCTAGAGAACTAGGGAGAAGTCCCCCAAACTATTTATATAAGATCAGTTAGAAATCCCCTACCCAAGGCATGAGCCCTCTATCTATGGAGTGGTACTCATCCATATTTGAGCTCTGATGGTGTGCGAGTCCTCAATGTGATTTGTGCCCCCCTCAACTATGGAGTGCAGTATCGAGGAGTGTGCCCATCCATATAGATTTTGGTGAGGTTGTCTGTGATGATTGACTAGATTTGTGGCTCCCTTTAAAGTGGATCTCAGTTGTGAGGTGAGGGGCCCCTCTACATGGTTTCTCAAGCTACTACAAATGATGTTGGGAATCATATATAGTCTTTTGGAGCAAACAAAAGACTCATCATTCATAGCTAGGTTGTGGTGACAGATATCCCCTCTCTATCTTCATTTTGGATTCTTTTTTAACATATATGGGTTTTTATTATAATGTTTTTTTCTCATATTTTGATTGGAATGCCTTAATGGTGACGAGATGAATAATATCTCTTTATTTTTTGAGTTTGATGATTTTAGGGTGTCCTACCGGGTATGTATATACACACCCCTTCATGGAATTTTCCCACATATATTGTGTCTTATAGAGATTACATATAGATTAAAAGTGATTATATTTAATATAGTATTAGTGGATCTTAGTAGTACATAGTGATGATAACCATGTTTTGGGGTCAGACACTAGGATCTTGAGCTAGGCTCTCCCCTTCTATAATCATTCTAGTTATTTTCAGTTTGGGTTTACACCTATATTTCTCTTTGGGAATGTGTTCTCCCCTTTATATTATTTGTATTGCTCTATATTACTATGTTGTATTTTCCTATAGGTTATTTCACACATGTTTACACTCTAGATGTTACTGTATTTTTTATTCCTATGTACTTTTTCATGGAGAAAGTTGGGTGTGTGTGTGTACAGGTCTATTAAGAAAAGGCCTCTCATTTCATTTATGTAATCTCAGTACTTTTTTCCAACCCCTATCCTATTGGTGGTGGGATTATGTTTATGATGGATTGACCTTTTACTGAACAGGCATGCCCTAGTAGGTTTGGTCATTACATAGTGGTATCGGAGTAGTTTATCCTTAGGTAGATGTTGGAGTGGGACACTTGGTGAGGATTTGTAACGCCCCGACCCCAGCTACCCAGAGTCGGTGCATTACTTCGTAATATTGGCATGATCACAAGAAGATCAAATCTCGAAAGACCGATTGGTTTAGTAGCCTTGGAAACACTAGATATAATCATAAAGTTTTACATTACATTTCAAAGTGAAAAACTACTACAACAACAAAGTCTTCATATCCACACTATTAACCCCTCATAATATCCCTGCAAGTCATTCATAATTTACTTCTTCACTACCTGGGAAAAATAAAACATAGAAAAGGGGTGAGCTCAAATGCCCAGTAAGGATAACAATATAGCGGAACATTCAAAATAAGCATAAACATTTAAGGCAATGAATTACTAAAACAAAAGCCTTTTAAAATTGAACTTCAACATAGTATGGAAAAAGTAAAATGAAATAATTCCATTTACTTGTTCACATGGATATTCTACTAATCGAATAATCACATGCAAAAATCAATAACCACTTTCATAATGTTGGAATGCATAATGCCAGACTATCATAACCACATAGCCAAGGCCTCGTGCCAAGACTACAAATAAGATTTTGTCAAGGCCTTGTGCCAAGACACTAGTTTGTCTCATGAGACCTACCGATGCATCGAGGAGCTATAGCGGGCTCCACCCGTCACTTATTAAGTCCAATGCATTCCCATATGAAAAGGTTTAAACATAACATAAACATTCGTATTAAAACTAGCATACGAAATGTCAATAATTTCACCATAAACTATGAATGGTATAAATATAGCACAACCTTAGTCAAACATATCACAAAACCTTCAATACAATATAGAAGTTTTGTATCATAATAAATCAACTTCAAATAATCTTAAAATCCATCAAAGGATGTTGACATAGATGAAATCAAAATTCTTTTTAAAGAAATATCACCTTTTATTTTGAAATCATTTAAGATCCATATAAAATATAACATTTTCTTTGAAAATATTCTTATAAGCTTGTAAGGGAAGTTTTGAAGATTTTATAACGGCGGAAAATAACCGCACCCGCCGTATAAGTTAAAAAAAACATTCTTACCTCAATTCTGTCGAAAAGGTTAAAAAGGACATTGTTTTGAAAACGACGGAAAGATTCCTTTATAAACCTCTTATAAAAAGTAAAACAAGGGTATAAATTACTTTAACCCATATTCTTGTAAATAGTAAAAATGTTTTGAAATACATTTTTAAGAAAACATGGATGTGGATGATAAAGAGATCCCAGTAGATTATTACGTATATACAACCTCGGATAATGAAGAGATTGTGAAATAACCCTTACCAATTTGGTAACTTATGAAACATACAACCCATGAAAGAGGTATCATACAATGAATATGTAAATACACATAAATTAGAGTGTATTACACAACAAATATAATTATGGGCAGTACATACACCACACAAAAGGTGATGGTGGCAATATGGCATGAATCTCACGGGAATAAGGAGTGAGATGAAAACCCCTTACCACGTTAATCAACTGAGTCGTATGGCCAAAAGTTCATGACCACCAAATGATTTACAGAATAACATGAATATAAAGAGAATCATTATAATATATATCAAATGGAAGCACACAATACACCACTTTCAATAATTTAGTGGCGAACAATGGAAATCTCACGGAATTGAAAGTGAGATAAGAAAATCCCTTACCTTGAAATTTTCCTTGGTTGGGGTAGGTTAACCTCCTGTATAATGGTGAAATAATTGTTATTAAATTATACAAGAATCATATACATTAATATGATATCATATATGATCTTTTAACATTGCTTTATTAATAATATCTTAGTATTATCGTCGTTTCGGGTGATAATCGATTCGTTCTTCTTAAATGTTTGGTTACGTAAGACATGTTTGTAATAGATATATTATGTCTTATTCATAATCAGAATGATATTAACATTATTTTTAACTCCAAAATGAGAATAATACTTGAATGGATATGACGGAGAATGAATCTTATCGCGTTCGTGGAGACGGTAGTCCGTACGTACGCACGAACGCTACTTCCATTTAATTTTTATTTTAAAAGAATCGAATCCAAATGATACATAGGTATATTACTATTCCAGTATAATATAATATTATATATATATTACTTAAGTTCATTAACACCATCCTTTATACGTTCCATGTGTGGTATGAACGAGTCATATCATTTTAAGGGGGCGGTAGTCCGCACTTCCTCAAATAAAATTATCGTATGTATATACAACATGAAACGAATAATGGTATGAAATAAAATGGAATTACAGAAGCTTATATATAAAATATATATCATTAATATCATATTTAATTACAGTTCCATCATAATGGCCACCATGAGAGGTGGTAAGATGTATTTGAACAATCATCGTTTCGTGAGGCGTTAGTTTGCCATCCACAGAAACATTATGTTCATCATCCATTAGATGGAGTTGTGTGTATGTGTAGTTTGAATACTTCTTATAACAACATCCTAGTATATTGAGGATACTGGTGTAGTTACAAAAGAAAGGAAATAAAAAGAGTTTGGGGGTTGGAGAAGCAAAATAAATGAAAATAATTTAAGAGAAATCGTTACCTTTAATTTAGGTAACTCACTTTGGTTGGAACCAAAGGACTTCTTGAAATGATTTCTTCCTAAGGGGAAGCTTCAAGGAGGAGGAGAGGGATGTGGGGAGCTTAGTTGGGCAGAGTTTGGACGAGCCAAGTGGCTTGAGAGGTGTGAAGAAATGAGAAGGAGGAGTGCCCTTTTATAAGAGGGGTGAGGGGCACCTTTGGAAAAGCTAGAAATATTAATTTATAATAAATTCATATTCGGTTTCTAATGGCTCCAAAATTGACTATTAAAAGGTTAAGGTGGGGATAGGTCGAAAACAACTCAACCAATAGAATTTAGACAGGTTTGGGTACTTATATTAACCTTATCTTTAAGTATTAACTCTAAGTTAATTAGTTTCACTTTTACAATGTCTCTTTGTATTTTTATATTATATGGTTAATAGACTTACCATATACATACAAGCGACCCCCAAGTGGTCCATTAATGATTAACCTATCATAATATAAGTCTCTTGGCCGAACCTTAGATTTTTATGAATTTAATATCAATTAATAATATAATATTTGTTTTAAGAACTCTTTTATGTCAATTTTGACACTATTCAATAGTTTATTTTTGTGAAACTCATAACAGATTGATTACTTCGAAAAAAGTCAATTAAATCAATCCTAATATATCATATTATCCTATAAAATTAGTGTAATTCATTAAAAGTTTCATATTATATTTATTTGGGTATTTATAATATCAATTATGTTAATTTTTTACTATTTTAGTAATTACTGCATCATCATTGTGTCATAAATAAAATAAATTATTTAATGTCTAAAAATTATAAATAAAATATCATTATGTAGGAAATCGTTTTAGCTTTCTAATGAATATTTATAATCGAAAATCCAACATGTATAACCCTATGTAACAATTGTTTTGCTAAAAGATATATGCTTGTGTCATTTTTGTATTCATTTTAACTTAATTAAAATAAAGTGTCATTATCACTTACAAGTGGATCCATGGGGTCCCAAAATTGACACAAAGATGCCCATGGTCGACCATGTATCAACCAATAGGGTTAAGACACATTTTAGGGTAATTTAGTATTATTATAATATTATTTTTTTAACCCTTATTTACCGGATTTACCCTTAACCATGGTAAATAAAATATTTACCGCAGTAATTATTCAAAATGTCTAAAAATAAAAGTTACCTATTTACACAATTTGAACATACTGATTCCAAATATGGAATCCATTTTCCTAAATTCTAAACACAGAAGTGGCAGAAATTAATTTAAAATTAATTCCCGCTGTCAAAACAAAAAGCGTGTTTTAAGAGATAATAACTATCAAAAGATTGACACTTGTTTATGTTCGGTTTAATTGTAAAATTATGTCCAATGACCAACATTATATTAAATGGTAAAACTATATTCTAAATATACTTTAAAACTACTAAAATTCATAATTTATCACTATTAATTATTTTGATTAAAAAAGTTGTTTTTAATTAAAATTTAGTAATTTTCACTATTCATCAAAATATGAAAGTTATCCGAAAAGTACCAAAATTTCACCTTAGGCTAAATTTGATATTCCGAATCCAAAAATGAAGTCAATTTTAAAATATAAAATATATATAACTTCAAAAAGTAGGTATTACTATTCATAACAGCTAGTTTGATTGGTTACGGTGTGTTAGAACTCGAAGTTGCGTACAACACACGCTACTGTTTTATTCAAAGGAAAGCGTACCGTGGAAGCTTGGGATGTTTCATTTTAAATTTTTTGATGTCTCCATTTAGTCAAAAAGTTTAAAATATTGTATTTAAAAAGGTTTCACTATCAAAAGTTGATAAAAGTGCAATACTGAAAATGAATCTGTTCTTGCATTATGACTAAGAAACTCATAATATGGATTCTAAAATTATAAGGATTATATAAAGTTTAAAATTTAGTTAATAATATTCATGACCTCTTTTAATGGATTTTTTTTTTGGTAATTCATGGTGAAATTGAACTCAGTGTTGCGTGTAGTGCAAGTTATTGAATTATTTTGAAGAAATAACACACTATGAAATCTTGGGGTGTTACATTCTCCCCTCCTTCAATAAATTGTGTCCTCGCAATTTGAAATTGTTCTTCAAAAATAAAAGGTTGAAAGTAGAAAATATATTTGTGGGAAAACCCACATTGGAAATTGGGTTACTAAAATTTATTCTTAATATTAGGAAAAGAGAAATTAAAGGGTCACCACCAAATTATGATCTCGATTAGGAGAACATTGGCGGCAATTAGAGACATATAATCGGAGGAAAAACGTAAATATTTATAGGTAGTGATTGAGGTCATCAATCACAAACAAGTGTAAAATTGAGGTCCTTAAATTCATCAATCTATGATGATTTGAAATACCATCGGTTCAACAAAACATAGGGTATTAGGATAACACATTTTTGACGTTTCAAAATATCTTAGTTGAAATCCCACATCGAAAAATGAATTAATGAGGCCTCTATTTAAAATAAAGAGTGGAAAGTATGAAGATTACCAAAAATAACACATACTAGGGTTCCATGTAGGAAAATATGGATATGGAAGAAAAATCTAACCATCAATTATCTGATGGAGAGTGGTAGAGAACATGGCTATGAAAAGGCCAACAATCCCAAAGCCATAAATTAGTGATGATTTAAGGTACCATCTAGGACAACATTTTTGTTCTAAGTTCCTTTTCTTAATTTTGAGGAATTTATTTATGAGATTGGCTAAGATCATAAGGAGATATACTTACTTTATAATTAGAGTTTTATCCATTAATAAATTTCTACCACAAACTCATCTTTCACTCTAAAAGATAATAGAATGTAAAAAAAATTCTATTTACACTATTCGTATAGGGTTCCAAAATAAACGAATTTATAATTCATCTACAAGATCTTTTAATAAAAACTACATTATTTAATCCAGGACATCTCGTGGGCCAGTGGTAGGTGATACACCCTTGTCTCCCTTCGGTTGCGGGTTCAAGTCTCGCAGCCTTTCCGGACGCGACGGGTTGCCGCCCGACCTCCGGGTTGTCCTTTTTTGGTAATCCAAAATAATCCAAACTAGAACTATCCAAAATACTTCTGTCCAAACTCATAGTCCAACATTTATAAGGAAGGTAAACATAATATAGATCCTTTTTACCCCGTAATAGCATATTAATACCTTCATCATGTATTCTTTTAATACACTGAAACATCCTGAATTACCATATTCCTTATTGATTACATTCATGCTCCCTTATTCCATATAGAATGCTGGATATACTTCATTAATCCAAAAATGTTTTAAACCCCAACAATGATGGAATATACAAATCATTTATCAGTTCCAAGGTAGTCAAGAATATCCAATTTATCCGAAACAATCACATATTATTCCAAAATCACTACCTCAGTATCAGAACTATATTATGGTTTATCATTCTCTCAACCATATATTTTCCAAAAATTTATCCTGCTATTGAGTCACTTTTCTTTGTTCCACACAATCTCAAGTCCTTAATGAAATAGTACTGCAGTACAATCCTTACATACTCCATAATTATTATAACAAGTACATTGTTGATACAACACTTAATTGACATAATCAACATAAGAACTCTAATCATTCCTCTTCATCTGTGGTAGTATCATAACTTGATTATTATCCAATAACATCATTTGCGGCATAGTCTGATGACTGGGACATAGGTTCGCGTAGTGTCCAAACTCCTTGCAAATGAAGCATTGTACATTTGAAACCATTTTCTTACCCTTGCAGTCACGTACTTTGTGCCCTTTTCCTCCACACTTATAACAAACTCCCATTCCTTTCAGGCAAGTTCCAGGGTGTTTCTTTCCACAGTTACCACATATGGGAAAATTCTTCTTTTCCCTCTTCCCTTTATCCGTCCTTCTCTCTTCCATCCTTTTCTGCTCTTGCTTCCCTTCAAAGCCATAGGACTCAGTAATCTCTTTACTTATCTTATCAATACATGATATTATTTCTTCATATGATGATAATACATGGGAGACTATTTCTCTTATAAATTCTAGCTTAAGACCATGAAAGATATGATCCTTCCTTCTCTTTGGATCATGTGAATTTCTGGAGTTCTCATTCCTTCTACTGGGCGCCATTTCTAAACAATGGCATACACTAGATCAGTTTATGAATCAAAATACATAATCCCATACTTATAAAACACTTAACATAAATTGAACTATTTATGGATATAATCCATAATAATAAAAATGTTTTCTTTGAGGAATTATATACTCATAAACCCTTCATAATGATTTGTAAAGAAAATGAGAGTTATCCTAAGCATATCCCCCGGGAGTGTCGTAACCAAGAGTGCAGCAAGGCCCGTTGTCGTGCACCAGTTCCCGTTCGAGTCTAGCTCAAAGCGGTGTTTTCGGGTTTTAACCCTAGGTACATCTGTGCCAGAGCCGCCTCTACCTGCTCGTATCCAGAGAGGGATGTATTGCTCGGAAAACTCACAAAATCTCTACAATACCAAAATTCTAGGAAGTTCTTCTATACTAATCCTCAAAGTTCATCTTAGGTCTACGTGCTCTAATCAGAGTTTATCTAAATCTAGCTTCCAAGGTTTGTACTAAACTTCCTCTGATACCAACTGTAACGCCCCGACCCCAGCTACCCAGAGTCGGTGCATTACTTCGTAACATTGGCATGATCACAAGAAGATCAAATCTCGAAAGACCGATTGGTTTAGTAGCCTTGGAAACACTAGATATAATCATAAAGTTTTACATTACATTTCAAAGTGAAAAACTACTACAACAACAAAGTCTTCATATCCACACTATTAACCCCTCATAATATCCCTGCAAGTCATTCATAATTTACTTCTTCACTACCTGGGAAAAATAAAACATAGAAAAGGGGTGAGCTCAAATGCCCAGTAAGGATAACAATATAGCGGAACATTCAAAATAAGCATAAACATTTAAGGCAATGAATTACTAAAACAAAAGCCTTTTAAAATTGAACTTCAACATAGTATGGCAAAATTAAAATGAAATAATTCCATTTACTTGTTCACATGGATATTCTACTAATCGAATAATCACATGCAAAAATCAATAACCACTTTCATAATGTTGGAATGCATAATGCCAGACTATCATAACCACATAGCCAAGGCCTCGTGCCAAGACTACAAATAAGATTTTGTCAAGGCCTTGTGCCAAGACACTAGTTTGTCTCATGAGACCTACCGATGCATCGAGGAGCTATACCGGGCTCCACCCGTCACTTATTAAGTCCAATGCATTCCCATATGAAAAGGTTTAAACATAACATAAACATTCGTATTAAAACTAGAATACGAAATGTCAATAATTTCACCATAAACTATGAATGGTATAAATATAGCACAACCTTAGTCAAACATATCACAAAACCTTCAATACAATATAGAAGTTTTGTATCATAATAAATCAACTTCAAATAATCTTAAAATCCATCAAAGGATGTTGACATAGATGAAATCAAAATTCTTTTTAAAGAAATATCACCTTTTATTTTGAAATCATTTAAGATCCATATAAAATAAAACATTTTCTTTGAAAATATTCTTATAAGCTTGTAAGGGAAGTTTTGAAGATTTTATAACGGCGGAAAATAACCGCACCCGCCGTATAAGTTAAAAAAAACATTCTTACCTCAATTCTGTCGAAAAGGTTAAAAAGGACATTGTTTTGAAAACGACGGAAAGATTCCTTTATAAACCTCTTATAAAAAGTAAAACAAGGGTATAAATTACTTTAACCCATATTATTGTAAATAGTAAAAATGTTTTGAAATACATTTTTAAGAAAACATGGATGTGGATGATAAAGAGATCCCAGTAGATTATTACGTATATACAACCTCGGATAATGAAGAGATTGTGAAATAACCCTTACCAATTTGGTAACTTATGAAACATACAACCCATGAAAGAGGTATCATACAATGAATATGTAAATACACATAAATTAGAGTGTATTACACAACAAATATAATTATGGGCAGTACATACACCACACAAAAGGTGATGGTGGCAATATGGCATGAATCTCACGGGAATAAGGAGTGAGATGAAAACCCCTTACCACGTTAATCAACTGAGTCGTATGGCCAAAAGTTCATGACCACCAAATGATTTACAGAATAACATGAATATAAAGAGAATCATTATAATATATATCAAATGGAAGCACACAATACACCACTTTCAATAATTTAGTGGCGAACAATGGAAATCTCACGGAATTGAAAGTGAGATAAGAAAATCCCTTACCTTGAAATTTTCCTTGGTTGGGGTAGGTTAACCTCCTGTATAATGGTGAAATAATTGTTATTAAATTATACAAGAATCATATACATTAATATGATATCATATATGATCTTTTAACATTGCTTTATTAATAATATCTTAGTATTATCGTCGTTTCGGGTGATAATCGATTCATTCTTCTTAAATGTTTGGTTACGTAAGACATGTTTGTAATAGATATATTATATCTTATTCATAATCAGAATGATATTAACATTATTTTTAACTCCAAAATGAGAATAATACTTGAATGGATATGACGGAGAATGAATCTTATCGCGTTCGTGGAGACGGTAGTCCGTACGTACGCACGAACGCTACTTCCATTTAATTTTTATTTTAAAAGAATCGAATCCAAATGATACATAGGTATATTACTATTCCAGTATAATATAATATTATATATATATTACTTAAGTTCATTAACACCATCCTTTATACGTTCCATGTGTGGTATGAACGAGTCATATCATTTTAAGGGGGCGGTAGTCCGCACTTCCTCAAATAAAATTATCGTATGTATATACAACATGAAACGAATAATGGTATGAAATAAAATGGAATTACAGAAGCTTATATATAAAATATATATCATTAATATCATATTTAATTACAGTTCCATCATAATGGCCACCATGAGAGGTGGTAAGATGTATTTGAACAATCATCGTTTCGTGAGGCGTTAGTTTGCCATCCACAGAAACATTATGTTCATCATCCATTAGATGGAGTTGTGTGTATGTGTAGTTTGAATCCTTCTTATAACAACATCCTAGTATATTGAGGATATTGGTGTTGTTACAAAAGAAAGGAAATAAAAAGAGTTTGGGGGTTGGAGAAGCAAAATAAATGAAAATAATTTAAGAGAAATCGTTACCTTTAATTTAGGTAACTCACTTTGGTTGGAACCAAAGGACTTCTTGAAATGATTTCTGCCTAAGGGGAAGCTTCAAGGAGGAGGAGAGGGATGTGGGGAGCTTAGTTGGGCAGATTTTGGACGAGACAAGTGGCTTGAGAGGTGTGAAGAAATGAGAAGGAGGAGTGCCCTTTTATAAGAGGGGTGAGGGGCACCTTTGGAAAAGCTAGAAATATTAATTTATAATAAATTCATATTCGGTTTCTAATGGCT
Source organism: Viscum album (assembly GCA_963277665.1). NCBI lineage: Eukaryota > Viridiplantae > Streptophyta > Magnoliopsida > Santalales > Viscaceae > Viscum > Viscum album. The sequence goes on along the minus strand of OY728163.1, from coordinate 71,187,331 downwards.
CCAAATTTGACTATTAAAAGGTTAAGGTGGGGATAGGTCGAAAACAACTCAACCAATAGAATTTAGACAGGTTTGGGTACTTATATTAACCTTATCTTTAAGTATTAACTCTAAGTTAATTAGTTTCACTTTTACAATGTCTCTTTGTATTTTTATATTATATGGTTAATAGACTTACCATATACATACAAGCGACCCCCAAGTGGTCCATTAATGATTAACCTATCATAATATAAGTCTCTTGGCCGAACCTTAGATTTTTATGAATTTAATATCAATTAATAATATAATATTTGTTTTAAGAACTCTTTTATGTCAATTTTGACACTATTCAATAGTTTATTTTTTTGAAACTCATAACAGATTGATTACTTCTAAAAAAGTCAATTAAATCAATACTAATATATCATATTATCCTAGAAAATTAGTTTAATTCATTAAAAGTTTCATATTATATTTATTTGGGTATTTATAATATCAATTATGTTAATTTTTTACTATTTTAGTAATTACTGCATCATCATTGTGTCATAAATAAAATACATTATTTAATGTCTAAAAATTATAAATAAAATATCATTATGTAGGAAATCGTTTTATCTTTCTAATGAATATTTATAATCGAAAATCCAACATGTATAACCCTATGTAACAATTGTTTTTCTAAAAGATATATGCTTGTGTCATTTTTGTATTCATTTTAACTTAATTAAAATAAAGTGTCATTATCACTTACAAGTGGATCCATGGGGTCCCAAAATTGACACAAAGATGCCCATGGTCGACCCTGTATCAACCAATAGGGTTAAGACACGTTTTAGGGTAATTTAGTGTTATTATAATATTATTTTTTTAACCCTTATTTACCGGATTTACCCTTAACCATGGTAAATAAAATATTTACCGCAGTAATTATTCAAAATGTCTAAAAATAAAAGTTACCTATTTACACAATTTGAACATACTGATTCCAAATATGGAATCCATTTTCCTAAATTCTAAACACAGAAGTGGCAGAAATTAATTTAAAATTAATTCCCGCTGTCAAAACAAAAAGCGTGTTTTAAGAGATAATAACTATCAAAAGATTGACACTTGTTTATGTTCGGTTTAATTGTAAAATTATGTCCGATGACCAACATTATATTAAATGGTAAAACTATATTCTAAATATACTTTAAAACTACTAAAATTCATAATTTATCACTATTAATTATTTTGATTAAAAAAGTTGTTTTTAATTAAAATTTAGTAATTTTCACTATTCATCAAAATATGAAAGTTATCCGAAAAGTACCAAAATTTCACCTTAGGCTAAATTTGATATTCCGAATCCAAAAATGAAGTCAATTTTAAAATATAAAATATATATAACTTCAAAAAGTAGTTATTACTATTCATAACAGCTAGTTTGATTGGTTACGGTGTGTTAGAACTCGAAGTTGCGTACAACACACGCTACTGTTTTATTCAAAGGAAAGCGTACCGTGGAAGCTTGGGATGTTTCATTTTAAATTTTTTTATGTCTCCATTTAGTCAAAAAGTTTAAAATATTGTATTTAAAAAGGTTTCACTATCAAAAGTTGATAAAAGTGAAATACTGAAAATGAATCTGTTCTTGCATTATGACTAAGAAACTCATAATATGGATTCTAAAATTATAAGGATTATATAAAGTTTAAAATTTAGTTAATAATATTCATGACCTCTTTTAATGGATTTTTTTTTTGGTAAGTCATGGTGAAATTGAACTCAGTGTTGCGTGTAGTGCAAGTTATTGAATTATTTTGAAGAAATAACACACTATGAAATCTTGGGGTGTTACATTCTCCCCTCCTTCAATAAATTGCGTCCTCGCAATTTGAAATTGTTCTTCAAAAATAAAAGGTTGAAAGTAGAAAATATATTTGTGGGAAAACCCACATTGGAAATTGGGTTACTAAAATTTATTCTTAATATTAGGAAAAGAGAAATTAAAGGGTCACCACCAAATTATGATCTCGATTAGGAGAACATTGGCGGCAATTAGAGACATATAATCGGAGGAAAAACGTAAATATTTATAGGTAGTGATTGAGGTCATCAATCACAAACAAGTGTAAAATTGAGGTCCTTAAATTCATCAATCTATGATGATTTGAAATACCATCGGTTCAACAAAACATAGGGTATTAGGATAACACATTTTTGACGTTTCAAAATATCTTAGTTGAAATCCCACATCGAAAAATGAATTAATGAGGCCTCTATTTAAAATAAAGAGTGGAAAGTATGAAGATTACCAAAAATAACACATACTAGGGTTCCATGTAGGAAAATATGGATATGGAAGAAAAATCTAACCATCAATTATCTGATGGAGAGTGGTAGAGAACATGGCTATGAAAAGGCCAACAATCCCAAAGCCATAAATTAGTGATGATTTAAGGTACCATCTAGGACAACATTTTTGTTCTAAGTTCCTTTTCTTAATTTTGAGGAATTTATTTATGAGATTGGCTAAGATCATAAGTAGATATACTTACTTTATAATTAGAGTTTTATCCATTAATAAATTTCTACCACAAACTCATCTTTCACTCTAAAAGATAATAGAATGTAAAAAAAAATTCTATTTACACTATTCGTATAGGGTTCCAAAATAAACGAATTTATAATTCATCTACAAGATCTTTTAATAAAAACTACATTATTTAATCCAGGACATCTCGTGGGCCAGTGGTAGGTGATACACCCTTGTCTCCCTTCGGTTGCGGGTTCAAGTCTCGCAGCCTTGCCGGACGCGACGGGTTGCCGCCCGACCTCCGGGTTGTCCTTTTTTGGTAATCCAAAATAATCCAAACTAGAACTATCCAAAATACTTCTGTCCAAACTCATAGTCCAACATTTATAAGGAAGGTAAACATAATATAGATCCTTTTTACCCCGTAATAGCATATTAATACCTTCATCATGTATTCTTTTAATACACTGAAACATCCTGAATTACCATATTCCTTATTGATTACATTCATGCTCCCTTATTCCATATAGAATGCTGGATATACTTCATTAATCCAAAAATGTTTTAAACCCCAACAATGATGGAATATACAAATCATTTATCAGTTCCAAGGTAGTCAAGAATATCCAATTTATCCGAAACAATCACATATTATTCCAAAATCACTACCTCAGTATCAGAACTATATTATGGTTTATCATTCTCTCAACCATATATTTTCCAAAAATTTATCCTGCTATTGAGTCACTTTTCTTTGTTCCACACAATCTCAAGTCCTTAATGAAATAGTACTGCAGTACAATCCTTACATACTCCATAATTATTATAACAAGTACATTGTTGATACAACACTCAATTGACATAATCAACATAAGAACTCTAATCATTCCTCTTCATCTGTGGTAGTATCATAACTTGATTATTATCCAATAACATCATTTGCGGCATAGTCTGATGACTGGGACATAGGTTCGCGTAGTGTCCAAACTCCTTGCAAATGAAGCATTGTACATTTGAAACCATTTTCTTACCCTTGCAGTCACGTACTTTGTGCCCTTTTCCTCCACACTTATAACAAACTCCCATTCCTTTCAGGCAAGTTCCAGGGTGTTTCTTTCCACAGTTACCACATATGGGAAAATTCTTCTTTTCCCTCTTCCCTTTATCCGTCCTTCTCTCTTCCATCCTTTTCTGCTCTTGCTTCCCTTCAAAGCCATAGGACTCAGTAATCTCTTTACTTATCTTATCAATACATGATATTATTTCTTCATATGATGATAATACATGGGAGACTATTTCTCTTATAAATTCTAGCTTAAGACCATGAAAGATATGATCCTTCCTTCTCTTTGGATCATGTGAATTTCTGGAGTTCTCATTCCTTCTACTGGGCGCCATTTCTAAACAATGGCATACACTAGATCAGTTTATGAATCAAAATACATAATCCCATACTTATAAAACACTTAACATAAATTGAACTATTTATGGATATAATCCATAATCATAAAAATGTTTTCTTTGAGGAATTATATACTCATAAACCCTTCATAATGATTTGTAAAGAAAATGAGAGTTATCCTAAGCATATCCCCCGGGAGTGTCGTAACCAAGAGTGCAGCAAGGCCCGTTGTCGTGCACCAGTTCCCGTTCGAGTCTAGCTCAAAGCGGTGTTTTCGGGTTTTAACCCTAGGTACATCTGTGCCAGAGCCGCCTCTACCTGCTCGTATCCAGACAGGGATGTATTGCTCGGAAAACTCACAAAATCTCTACAATACCAAAATTCTAGGAAGTTCTTCTATACTAATCCTCAAAGTTCATCTTAGGTCTACGTGCTCTAATCAGAGTTTATCTAAATCTAGCTTCCAAGGTTTGTACTAAACTTCCTCTGATACCAACTGTAACGCCCCGACCCCAGCTACCCAGAGTCGGTGCATTACTTCGTAACATTGGCATGATCACAAGAAGATCAAATCTCGAAAGATCGATTGGTTTAGTAGCCTTGGAAACACTAGATATAATCATAAAGTTTTACATTACATTTCAAAGTGAAAAACTACTACAACAACAAAGTCTTCATATCCACACTATTAACCCCTCATAATATCCCTGCAAGTCATTCATAATTTACTTCTTCACTACCTGGGAAAAATAAAACATAGAAAAGGGGTGAGCTCAAATGCCCAGTAAGGATAACAATATAGCGGAACATTCAAAATAAGCATAAACATTTAAGGCAATGAATTACTAAAACAAAAGCCTTTTAAAATTGAACTTCAACATAGTATGGCAAAAGTAAAATGAAATAATTCCATTTACTTGTTCACATGGATATTCTACTAATCGAATAATCACATGCAAAAATCAATAACCACTTTCATAATGTTGGAATGCATAATGCCAGACTATCATAACCACATAGCCAAGGCCTCGTGCCAAGACTACAAATAAGATTTTGTCAAGGCCTTGTGCCAAGACACTAGTTTGTCTCATGAGACCTACCGATGCATCGAGGAGCTATAGCGGGCTCCACCCGTCACTTATTAAGTCCAATGCATTCCCATATGAAAAGGTTTAAACATAACATAAACATTCGTATTAAAACTAGAATACGAAATGTCAATAATTTCACCATAAACTATGAATGGTATAAATATAGCACAACCTTAGTCAAACATATCACAAAACCTTCAATACAATATAGAAGTTTTGTATCATAATAAATCAACTTCAAATAATCTTAAAATCCATCAAAGGATGTTGACATAGATGAAATCAAAATTCTTTTTAAAGAAATATCACCTTTTATTTTGAAATCATTTAAGATCCATATAAAATAAAACATTTTCTTTGAAAATATTCTTATAAGCTTGTAAGGGAAGTTTTGAAGATTTTATAACGGCGGAAAATAACCGCACCCGCCGTATAAGTTAAAAAAAACATTCTTACCTCAATTCTGTCGAAAAGGTTAAAAAGGACATTGTTTTGAAAACGACGGAAAGATTCCTTTATAAACCTCTTATAAAAAGTAAAACAAGGGTATAAATTACTTTAACCCATATTCTTGTAAATAGTAAAAATGTTTTGAAATACATTTTTAAGAAAACATGGATGTGGATGATAAAGAGATCCCAGTAGATTATTACGTATATACAACCTCGGATAATGAAGAGATTGTGAAATAACCCTTACCAATTTGGTAACTTATGAAACATACAACCCATGAAAGAGGTATCATACAATGAATATGTAAATACACATAAATTAGAGTGTATTACACAACAAATATAATTATGGGCAGTACATACACCACACAAAAGGTGATGGTGGCAATATGGCATGAATCTCACGGGAATAAGGAGTGAGATGAAAACCCCTTACCACGTTAATCAACTGAGTCGTATGGCCAAAAGTTCATGACCACCAAATGATTTACAGAATAACATGAATATAAAGAGAATCATTATAATATATATCAAATGGAAGCACACAATACACCACTTTCAATAATTTAGTGGCGAACAATGGAAATCTCACGGAATTGAAAGTGAGATAAGAAAATCCCTTACCTTGAAATTTTCCTTGGTTGGGGTAGGTTAACCTCCTGTATAATGGTGAAATAATTGTTATTAAATTATACAAGAATCATATACATTAATATGATATCATATATGATCTTTTAACATTGCTTTATTAATAATATCTTAGTATTATCGTCGTTTCGGGTGATAATCGATTCGTTCTTCTTAAATGTTTGGTTACGTAAGACATGTTTGTAATAGATATATTATATCTTATTCATAATCATAATGATATTAACATTATTTTTAACTCCAAAATGAGAATAATACTTGAATGGATATGACGGAGAATGAATCTTATCGCGTTCGTGGAGACGGTAGTCCGTACGTACGCACGAACGCTACTTCCATTTAATTTTTATTTTAAAAGAATCGAATCCAAATGATACATAGGTATATTACTATTCCAGTATAATATAATATTATATATATATTACTTAAGTTCATTAACACCATCCTTTATACGTTCCATGTGTGGTATGAACGAGTCATATCATTTTAAGGGGGCGGTAGTCCGCACTTCCTCAAATAAAATTATCGTATGTATATACAACATGAAACGAATAATGGTATGAAATAAAATGGAATTACAGAAGCTTATATATAAAATATATATCATTAATATCATATTTAATTACAGTTCCATCATAATGGCCACCATGAGAGGTGGTAAGATGTATTTGAACAATCATCGTTTCGTGAGGCGTTAGTTTGCCATCCACAGAAACATTATGTTCATCATCCATTAGATGGAGTTGTGTGTATGTGTAGTTTGAATCCTTCTTATAACAACATCCTAGTATATTGAGGATATTGGTGTTGTTACAAAAGAAAGGAAATAAAAAGAGTTTGGGGGTTGGAGAAGCAAAATAAATGAAAATAATTTAAGAGAAATCGTTACCTTTAATTTAGGTAACTCACTTTGGTTGGAACCAAAGGACTTCTTGAAATGATTTCTGCCTAAGGGGAAGCTTCAAGGAGGAGGAGAGGGATGTGGGGAGCTTAGTTGGGCAGAGTTTGGACGAGCCAAGTGGCTTGAGAGGTGTGAAGAAATGAGAAGGAGGAGTGCCCTTTTATAAGAGGGGTGAGGGGCACCTTTGGAAAAGCTAGAAATATTAATTTATAATAAATTCATATTCGGTTTCTAATGGCTCCAAAATTGACTATTAAAAGGTTAAGGTGGGGATAGGTCGAAAACAACTCAACCAATAGAATTTAGACAGGTTTGGGTACTTATATTAACCTTATCTTTAAGTATTAACTCTAAGTTAATTAGTTTCACTTTTACAATGTCTCTTTGTATTTTTATATTATATGGTTAATAGACTTACCATATACATACAAGCGACCCCCAAGTGGTCCATTAATGATTAACCTATCATAATATAAGTCTCTTGGCCGAACCTTAGATTTTTATGAATTTAATATCAATTAATAATATAATATTTGTTTTAAGAACTCTTTTATGTCCATTTTGACACTATTCAATAGTTTATTTTTGTGAAACTCATAACAGATTGATTACTTCGCAAAAAGTCAATTAAATCAATCCTAATATATCATATTATCCTAGAAAATTAGTGTAATTCATTAAAAGTTTCATATTATATTTATTTGGGTATTTATAATATCAATTATGTTAATTTTTTACTATTTTAGTAATTACTGCATCATCATTGTGTCATAAATAAAATAAATTATTTAATGTCTAAAAATTATAAATAAAATATCATTATGTAGGAAATCGTTTTATCTTTCTAATGAATATTTATAATCGAAAATCCAACATGTATAACCCTATGTAACAATTGTTTTTCTAAAAGATATATGCTTGTGTCATTTTTGTATTCATTTTAACTTAATTAAAATAAAGTGTCATTATCACTTACAAGTGGATCCATGGGGTCCCAAAATTGACACAAAGATGCCCATGGTCGACCATGTATCAACCAATAGGGTTAAGACACGTTTTAGGGTAATTTAGTATTATTATAATATTATTTTTTTAACCCTTATTTACCGGATTTACCCTTAACCATGGTAAATAAAATATTTACCGCAGTAATTATTCAAAATGTCTAAAAATAAAAGTTACCTATTTACACAATTTGAACATACTGATTCCAAATATGGAATCCATTTTCCTAAATTCTAAACACAGAAGTGGCAGAAATTAATTTAAAATTAATTCCCGCTGTCAAAACAAAAAGCGTGTTTTAAGAGATAATAACTATCAAAAGATTGACACTTGTTTATGTTCGGTTTAATTGTAAAATTATGTCCAATGACCAACATTATATTAAATGGTAAAACTATATTCTAAATATACTTTAAAACTACTAAAATTCATAATTTATCACTATTAATTATTTTGATTAAAAAAGTTGTTTTTAATTAAAATTTAGTAATTTTCACTATTCATCAAAATATGAAAGTTATCCGAAAAGTACCAAAATTTCACCTTAGGCTAAATTTGATATTCCGAATCCAAAAATGAAGTCAATTTTAAAATATAAAATATATATAACTTCAAAAAGTAGGTATTACTATTCATAACAGCTAGTTTGATTGGTTACGGTGTGTTAGAACTCGAAGTTGCGTACAACACACGCTACTGTTTTATTCAAAGGAAAGCGTACCATGGAAGCTTGGGATGTTTCATTTTAAATTTTTTGATGTCTCCATTTAGTCAAAAAGTTTAAAATATTGTATTTAAAAAGGTTTCACTATCAAAAGTTGATAAAAGTGCAATACTGAAAATGAATCTGTTCTTGCATTATGACTAAGAAACTCATAATATGGATTCTAAAATTATAAGGATTATATAAAGTTTAAAATTTAGTTAATAATATTCATGACCTCTTTTAATGGATTTTTTTTTTGGTAAGTCATGGTGCAATTGAACTCAGTGTTGCGTGTAGTGCAAGTTATTGAATTATTTTGAAGAAATAACACACTATGAAATCTTGGGGTGTTACAGGATTGGTAGGGAATGTAGGGAAATGGTGTAAATGTTTTTTTGAGTTCAGCTTTCAGGTAGGGAACCAAATATTTGTGTCAAGGTCGACTAATCCATACTCTATGATTCTAACTACCTACTTGTCAACTTATTATACTGCGACATCAGTTTTCGGGAACAAATTGTACCTGCATCATGTATGATTGAGCCCCTCTACTATCTTTCACAAGTCATCTTCCTTGATATTCTTTTTAACCATGGATAAAATTAATAATTTTAAAGATTCCTATAGAATGATAGGTATCTTGGATTTCAAGATAGTTTTGCAATGATGACCATTTGAGTGATGAGGCCGCATTTCAAGGACACATACATGGGGTGTTTCCTCCAAGAATTTATTGAGAAGCACATGGAACCTCCTCTAGTGATTTAGGTAGATGATTGTCCACATTTTGAGAAGTGGATGGATCCATAAAAACCCAATGATAGTACACATAGGATTATCATATTACATGACTTATAGTTATGGAGACAATGGAGGTTTAATATAGAGACATACCCTTAGGTAGTGGAGGATTGACTCGAGGTTGTGGTTCAGGTTTTCTAATATTCATGTCCCGAAAAATCTGATGATCATTCTTATAACAAGTCCCCTTCATGGTGTAGTAATTGGTTCTAGAGGAACTACAAGATAATGTACCATTTTTAATTCTGCATCATTTGTCCTAGAAATAGAGATTATCCAGGCTTTATGGTGATCCAAACTCCCCCTTCTCAAGAAGTTTAGGGTTGGTGCGAGCCTATGGTGAAAATTTCCTTTTTAGAAAATACCCCTTTTGAGGGTTGTCCTAGCGATGAGACTTTTCTAGGGTAAAGCTGGGAGTTAGTAAATCCTTTCATTTGAGATGTTGACGTAGCTATAGGAGTTTGAGGAAGAGGAACACTTTCCCCACCAAGATGCATTCTTGTAGCACAATATAAAACTGTGCAAGTGAGATAGTTCCACCTAAAATTGATAGTCTCAAGGTGTGGTGGATGAGTTCATTTAATTGTGTGTTTTAGGATGATTTTGTGTTATGAGGTTTTAGATAAATCCTTGGTTATGGTAAGTAGGTGGAAATGGTAAATTATAGATTCAGATGGTTGGATATTGTGATCAGAGGCATTCAATGTGGATTCAAGGTACAACATATGCATTCGCTACGCCAGTTGAATGTTCAGAATAGGGTCATAGACCACATTTCACTAAGCAAATCCCCTGTTTGAGACCTAGAGATACCATTGGATCCATTTTTTCTCAACCATTCTATTGGAGGCTCTTATAAACACAATCAATGATAAGACACTTCTATGATAGTGTGACATGACTTTGTGAGGACTGAGAGAGCCTCACATGGATTCTTTCCATAGTATCTATTATACCTTATGATTTTTTCCTCACAATAGATTTGGTTCCTACTATCCATGCTCATATGACTATTACTGGTAAGGTTCACAATTCTTTTGAGTCATGGGAGTGAAATTCTAATTCATAGTGAGAAGGAATCCCATACATAGAAGGATTACCTCTTATATAGAAAGATACAACAAATTTCCTATCAGGTAGTATGACCCTTGGAGTAGTGAATGTTATAAGCTTCAATTCATGTGATGTGGGAGAGGTATGAGGACGTCTTCCCTGAGGATTCTCCAGGTTTAGCTACCTATCAATATTGTTTTTCTATGTGAACTTTCACTAGGGATGTATAGATATATAATCTAGTATATCAAATGACCTTGTATAGCTATAAGAGATAAAGGTGTGTTTTGAGGATATATAGAGGTGGGGATTCGTAATACCTAGTTTGTTTTCCTAGGTATCCCAATGATGTTCTCCTAGGAGGCGAATGAGATCTTGAGGTGAGTTGTGGATTGATGTCATCTGAACCAAGTGAATATTAGGGAGGAGTGTCCCTCCCTAGGAATTGATGAATTCTTCAACTAGGGGATAGGGGAGAAGTGGTACTTGGATTTTGACCTTAATACAGGTTATCACTAGCTCTAGGTTTGATAGGAGGATGTACTGATTGTGGATTCCTAGAGCTGATACGATTTCCTTGAGTTCTTAGTGATACCCTTTGTAATGTTTAACTCCCTAGAATAGTTCATGAGACGTATAAACCAGATCCTTAACCCTTCTTGGATTGGTTTTTGATATTATTCATCACGACATCCAAGCGTGTTTGGAATCTAAGGATTCACATGTGATACACTTGAGTATGGTTTTTGATATGCTCACAAAAAGAAATTATATCCATTGTTATAGAGGAAGGTGACAAAGCAGTCGACATATTTTCAGTTGGAGACTATGGGTGAGGATAGAGAAACATATCTCTATTAAATGGTTGTTACCCAACCACTTATCCATCATGTTTTAGGATGTTCATATTAGAGATAATGGATCTGAGATAATGTGTGACCATATCTATAGGACATGACCCTGAGAGATTTTTTGAAGGTGGGGATCACATCATCCTTTTTCAAGGATGGATGGTGACACAAGTCATGTAGTAATAGGTGGTATTGATGTGGTTTTTTCCTTATAAATTCATCAAAGTGGAGGTGTGGAGGTATCACAGATCCCTAAGTATCAGTATTGGTGTCCATGGATGTTGTTTCTCCTTGCTAAGTTTAACTCTTTTTGTCTCACTAGTCTATAGGAGGAGTTCAAGGTGACTGTATGTAAGTGTAAATGGGATGATATATGTTTAGTTATTGTGATGGGGACTTCAATGAATAGTGATAGGTCACGATTCAATATGAGTTACCATAGACTGGGTTGTCATGTTTACCTTCTGATAGTATATCTTAGTGGAGATTTTGGGATGCATCTGAATGTATGATGTTGTCCAGCTTCATGAAATTCCTTCAATGAGAGTTTTAGATCATGATTATCAATTAAAATCATTGTTATGTAGAGGATTCATAAGACTTTGGGACTTAGTTTTAGTTGATCATTTTATTTTTACCCTAGGTATATGGACAAGAAGATCAGACCTTTTAGGTTATAGAGAACATGATTTAGGTTTTCATGTGAGATATTGGTCATAATTGGGAAGATCTACTACCATAAATAGAGTTTTCTATACCATAATATTTACCACTCCACTATCAGTGTATTACCTTTTGAATATGCATATTGTAGACCATATAGATCATCATTGTATTGTTTAGATCTTGTGGGAGACAATACTTATGGGCCTAGAGTTGGAGTGAACGACTATTGAAAAGGGTGCAGTTCATCCAATAGGGGATGAGGTTTACCCATATCCACCAGGAGTCCTTTTTAGACTAATAAAAGCGGTATTTGGAGTTCAATGAGGAGATCATTTGTTTTGATAGATCTCCCCTCGTCATGGATTATGGAGATTTTTCTATGGTGGAAAGTTATCTCAAAGGTTCTTATGCCTTTTTTCCTTCTACTGTATTTAGATAGAGAGTTTTAATACCACTTGTCCCCATTATAGTAGTTGGTATAGGTTCTTTATATTTTCCATGTGTTTTAGCTAAGGAGACATGTGCACAACTCAATGAAAGATGTCGACTAGGATGATCTGGACCTCCATAAGGGATTTACCTCTTTGTGGTGCTTGGTGGATTTGATAAATGATAGAGAAAACCTTTCATGGTCAAGTGGTTCCCTTAGGGTTTTGTATTTTAATAGTACAAGAACCTTCTGGAGAGCTCACTAGGGTAGAATACTCAGTTAAGAACTCAGAATCTCCCTTGAGAGTAGGATTTTAGATTTTAGGGTGAAAATACTTGAAGGTGGGGAGAGTATAATGACTTGGTTTTTGTTTTATAACACTTTTGAGTGTTTCTGTGAATATTTTCAGAGTCAAGAACTAATAATACATAAGAGTATGAGGCCTAGTGATCCTAGTATTAATATTATAAAAATATTAAATATATAAAATTCACACATGCATAGTTTTCTTTAAATAGTGTAATAACTCCTAAATGGGGTCTTAGGTCAGAAATATGATACAGTGGTTGAATCTAGAAGATGGGGTTTACCCTAGGTGTGATATAATGTTTTTTAACATCGAAAGTTCCATGGAAGACAACCATTGGAAGGTGCATTATGTTAATTAATTAATTAATTTAATTTATTTATTTAGTTAATTGATTTAATGACCTAAACCTAATTCCATAACATTTTAAATGATATTATAGAAAACCTCTAGGTTTAGTTTCATAACCCTTAGATATTTTAGAGGATGGGGAGGATAACTCTATTAGTGGAGACAAACCAAAAACGTGGATCGATGACAGTGATCAAAGAAAATCACATGATTAACAAAAAATATAGCGGCGCCCTCAATGACATTTTTAGATATCATATTCTTCACAAATGATAAATCCATTCTCCATGTAGTATTTTTTTAATTTTATGGTATAATCCCCAATTATAATTTTAGATGAACACAAATTAATTACTCCCAGATTAATTCTAGAATCATTTTTTTGTTGGGTTTCCAATGATAGTTCTTCTCCTCATAAATCTATGAAATTGATATTTTATTATCTTATTTGTATCTAGTTGATTTGATAACCCATTTATGTTGGATTTTGTTTATTATTTACAAAATTAAATTTTAATTGAATGAGGCACACTTTGTGTTATGTTCTTTTCTCCCTCCGTTCTTGGCATTTATCATCATTATATTGGTTGGTCAGTGATTCGATGAAAATAGGGAAAATTGATCATTGTAAATTCTACCTATAACAAAATGAATCATGGATACCAATTACATTTTGGGATTTATATATTTGGAAGAGGAACAATTATGATGATAGAAATTGGATGATAGGTCGGGCAATAGTGGATTTATGATCTGGATCAAATAGATCTCTTCAAAGAAGTAGAGAATAGTGATTCAGAGAAATGGAAGGCTAGAATCTAGCCACCAATGACAATGGGGTCCAAAAATTCACTAAAGGAGTTTTTCCCATTGGTTGTTTAGTACAGAATTTTGGGATGTAATGGTGAGGTTCATGATGGTGGGAAGCATGTCACATGTTTGGGTAGCCCATGCAAGAGGTTGTGATGGTGGATCAAAGGAATGAGGGTCACTTCATAGTACCATACCTTGCAGATAAAGCATCACTAGGGTTGCAGTGTAATTTGAGGAATAAGAAGATTTAATAAAATTAAAATGATATTAACACTAATAATGAAATTATAATATTGATATGGGGAGGTGACACCATGGAAAGAGGAACTGCTCACTTGAAGAGTGGGGAGTAGGGCACTTCACCCATGGAGAATCCACTACCATATTGATATATATATATATATATATATTAAAATTATTACTATTAATGAATAATGTGAGTGGTGTAGAGAATGTAGGGGGGGCATGCACACTCATATGAAATATTTTTTTATCGCTTGTCAGCTTTTTATATAAAATATTATTATTGTTTTTGTTGTTGTATTTATTGTTTTTTTGTTGTTAAACTTTATTTCTAGTATAACGATTTCATACAATGTTGGATTGGAGATATATCAGTGGAAATGTGACCCTGACATTTTGGCATACATTTCAAGACTAATTTTGAATATGTTTTTCTAGATCCTCGATTGGGACTATAAAGCAACGTATATTTATGTTTGGATGAAATGAGTATTTTTTATAGGTGTCCATTTTGGGAATATAAATATCTTATCTCAAGTATTTTCATAAAATTATCACAATTATATGGTCTGTTTGGCCATTCATGTCTATTTTCAGTGAACAATTAGTGGATTTACATTTTATTCCATCGGACTAATGATGATTCTTGCATTTGTTAGGATATTGTCCGGAATCAGATTTTGGCCTAGAATTATTCTATCCCAAGTAATTTTCTATCAATAACATGATGGAAGCCTTCTTAGTGGATTTTAAGATATGATTTGAGGTGTTCTAAACGTGTCGCTTTGTTAAGTGATTCTTGATGATTGTATTGATTTGGTGTGATCGTTAGAGTGTTACCAGGGTCATAAATCCCCTAGTTCACTTGAGAGAGGGTCCCCCAAACACTTTATTTTGGTAGAGTCAAAACTCTCCTACAATGGGCTTAGTCCCTCTATCTATAGAGTGGTACTCCCCCATCTTAAAGCTTTGGAAGTGTGTGGGTCCTCTATGAGAGTTGTGGATACCTTGGATATGGAACACACTAGCAAGGAGTGTGCCCCTACACACAAATTCTGGTGATGTTTCATGGGATGCGTGACTGGAGTTCTGTCTCCCTAACTGTTGAGTGTATTGGTATCCACACAGTTTCTTATACTGCTAAAAAATATTTTGGGCATCAGAGATGGACCTTGGGAGCTACAGATAGACTCATCGTTCTTAGTTGGATTATGGAGATAGAGATCCACATTCTCTATTCATTTGGGATTCTTGTTGAACATATCTGGGTTTTTATTGTTATTATTTTTGTCTCATATCTTGATTAATATGCCTTGATGGTGATGAGATGCTACTCTATCTTGATGCTTTTTGCTTAGTGATTTTGGGTTGTCCTACCGGGTATGTATATAATCACCCTTTCATGGGATTTTCCAACACATATTGAATATTATATTCATGTAGTAGTGACTATTTTTAATTTGGTATCAATAGATCTTAGCAGTATATGGTGACATTGACCGTGATCAGTGGTTGGACTCTGGGATCTTGAGTCAGGCTCTTCCCTAATCTACTCTTTACAAATATTTTTGGTTTAGGTTTCCCCATATATTTCTATTTTGGAATTTATTTTTCCTCAATATATAATTTTTATTATTTTTTCATGCTTTTTATTATTTTCCTAGAGGTTATTTCATGCATTGTTACACTCTAGATGTTACTGTCTTTTATAGTCCTCTACACTTTTACATAGAGATGGTTAGTTGTGTACGTACATGTACATTAGTAAAAAGCTTCAAATTTAATTTATTCCCTATTAGTTCTTTTCACTAACCCTAACCTAATTGAGTTGGTATTGGGGTTTTAACGAGTAGGTTGGCCCCAGTAGGTCGGGTTGTTATAGTTTTAATATTAACCATGATAAAAAAATAACTATTTTTACTATTTATTATGACCAGAAATTAAGTTGAAATTACAACTTAATATTTATTATGATGATTCCAAATATTGAATCCATTTTATTTAATTCAATTTATTGAAGTGGAAGAATTTAATTTAAAATTATACCTACAAACATGATGAAAAGTGGTTTTCCAAATAAAAGGTTTTCTTAATAAGAAAAATGTTTTATATCAAAAATCAATATAAAATTGATTCCAATTACCTAAATTATATTATTAATAATATAATTAAAATAATTTTTCTTTTAAATCCATTTTAAAAAAATGGAACTTTTTAAATGATTTAAATAAAAATACAATTGTTTAATAAAAATCTGAATTTTTCACTATTCATAGAAAAATTAATCTTTTTAGCAAATTATAAAAAATTTATAATAAGATAATTTTGTGGATTTCAAAAATAAATATCATTTTATAAAATATATTTTCAATATTTAAAAAAAATGATATCTTTTTTTAATAAAAATTATAAATCTATTTTATTGAAAAAGTATTTTTTTAAGCATATAAAGACTTTACTAAATATATATTTGCGTTATCTAAAAAATGAATAAATATATTTTTAAATTTTGGTTATAACTTTTCAAATAACTAATTTAATGAATATTTTATAATGTTATATTATATAACCTTACAATTAATCTTAGGATTGCGTGTATCGTATGTTATCAAAAATAAATAAATTTATTTGAAAAGAAATATTTCATAAAATATCAATGAGTCACATTATACCCCACTTAAAAAAATTTCACCTTGAAAATAATTTCACTTTGATACAAAAAATGATAATATCATTGTTTCATTGCATCCTTGATTTCCCATGTAGCTTCATCAAATTTATGATTCCTCTATATAACTTTATCTAGGTGAGTAGTCATGTTTCATAGAACTTTATCTATATCATCCAAGATTTATACTAGTTTTTCTTAATCAGAAATATCATGATCTAGTTTTATGAGCTATGGGTTTTGTACATGTAAAGGATCTGGTATGTACTTCCTCAAGAGATGTACCTAGAATGCATCATGAACTTGAGAGAGGTTCAGTGTAAGCACCAAGTGATGATCTGTCATCCCTACTCGATCAAGAATCTCAAAGGGACCAATATACCTAGGTCTCATCTTTTATTTCCTCCCAAATATCAGAACTATATTACATAGAGAAATTAGAAAAAATACCTTCTCATGAACTTTGAACACTAGATCCCATTGATTATACCAGCATAACTTTTATATCGACTTTGAGATGCTTTGATGTGTTGTTGAATGGATCTGAATTTATCTGAAATTTCCTCAGATAGACAAGTTATTTATAGATTTATTTCTCTATCTTCGTCCTATCGTGTTAGAGCTCTACGCTTATTTTCATGGAAAGATTCATACGAAGGCATCTGAATGCTTGAGTGAAAGCTATTGCTGTAAGAAAACTCAACTAGAGGGAGGTGTTGATCCCAACCACCTTTGAAATCCAAATAATTAGATCTCAGCATATCCTCTAGGGTTTTAATGGTTATCTTAGACTAAACATTTTTTCTAGGATTATAAGATGTAATGAAACTCACTCTATGTCCATAGATTGTTGAAGTATTCACCAGAACTTCGAGGAAATCCTAGGATCCCAATAAGATATTATAGAATGTGGTACCACATGAAACCTTACTGATTAATTAATAAAAATAATTTAAAATTGATAAAGAGAGAAATGTTTTCTTACACTACTAGAAAATAGGTATATAACAATAGACCTGTATCCAAGGTTTTCCAAAACTGTGGCTATAGGTTTTTAATTTTAGGTTATAGGTGCGGTTTAGATAAAACTAGGGTTATAGGTACAGTTTATAGACATGATTTTCTTAAAACATGGGTATTGGTTGTTTTGGTCTAGGATATATCCATGGTTTTGGGAAACCATGACTATATATCCCTGGATATATCCACCATTCATCAAAATCATGGCTATAGATTTCCCACGCAACCATGAGACAAATATTTTCCCTTAAGAAATGCCCAAAAAAATCTATAGCCATGGTTTTATAAATATTTCTATGGTTAAAAAATATATATTAAAAATATACACATTAACACATAAAATTTAATTTATTGTAGTGGTTTAGTGTTTGATATTGAAAGTAGAGGTCAGAGGTTCAAATCTAGATGATTAAATTTTATTTAGAGCCTATAGCCACGGTTTGGTTTCAAACCATGGCTATTGACCAATTTTCATGGTTTGAAACTATGGTTATAATCCAATTTCCATGGTTTTAAACTATAGATATAGCCTTATTTTACAGATTTCAAAATATTTATATAGTTCTATAGCCACAGTTTCAAAATGTGGCTATAGGTTTTACCCTATATTTATTCCAATAGGTTCCACGGTTGGCTAAACCATGTCTATAGGAAATAGCCATGGTTTTTACATCTATAGACACTATTTTTATCTGTGTCTATAGACAAATTTTCTATTTGTGTGATAAAACTTATGTTTGTTGACTTCATAAGGAGATTGAATAAAACCCAAATATCATTATATCCCTTATAATTTTTTTGGATTCTGATGAAAAAATACTTGGTAATGTTTTCCCATTTCCATTCTTCTATTTTTAATGGTTATAACATCCCATTAGACATCTATATACTAGTCTTAACTTATTAACATACCAAGAACCAAGACACGTACTCATAAATATCTCTCTTCATAATGTGCCACCAAAAATACACATTTAGTTTTCTATACATCTTCATACTTCTAGGATGAATAGATAATGATTAACTATGAAACTCATCCAATACCTCATTCTTCAAAAGTCTTATAGAAGGAACACATACATGGTTCCAAAACCTTTTCATTCTAACACAACAGTGGTTGAACTCAGAAATATTTCTAACCTTATTCTATAGTTCCACATATTCCTTCTATGTTTGTTTAATACCTACATGAGTAGATGGTTAAACACTCATTTCAAAAAGATAATATTCTCCCCTTCCTTCATGATTTATAGATCAATCCTTTGAAAATCTATAAGTATTGGATGTTGTTATATCCTCTCCATGGATGATCTAGAATGATACTTTGGACCCAATTCATTGTTAACCTCATTCACTTTTCTGGGATGTTAATGTATTGGGAAATCATAATCTTTAATATATTATATCAATCTTCTCTGAATTATATTCAACTCTCTCTGTGTGAATATATACCTTAAACTTTTATAATCAGTATATATATCACACCTTTCCCCATAAAGTTATTTACTTTATATCTTTAATTAAAAATGTATCATATCTAACTCCAAATTACGGGTTGGGTAATTTTTCTCATAAACCTTCAATTTTTATGAGGCATAAGATATCACCATACCATTCATGATGAGAACACATCTCAGTCCCTTATTCAATGCAACACTATATATTACAAACACCCTTTTCACTATTCGGTACTGTAAGAACATGTGCATTGACAAACAGTCTATTTAGTTCCTTGAAATTTTCTTCACATTAAATAGTCCCAAAGAACTTGGATCCATTTCAAGCTGACTTGGTGGGTGGATTGAATAGTCATGAAAACTTTTCCATAAATCATTTATAATATCCACCCAAATTAAGAAAACTAAAAATCTAAATCAACATGGTTGGTCTAGGAAATTTTTTAATAACTTTCATCTTTTATGGATCCACATATATACCCACTCTTGAGATTAGATAACCCAAAAATGATAATTTTTGTAGGAAAAATTCACACTTTGTAAATTTTTCATATAACTTATCTTTCATTATGGTATTTAGTATAATCATCAATTTATCTTCATGTTCTCCATTTATCTTTGAATATATAAGAATACAATCTATAAAGACAACCAACAAATGGTCAAGGTAATATCTAAAGATTGTATTAACTAAATCCATGAATATAGAAGGGTTATTAGTAATTCTGAATGGTATCACTATATATTCATAGTGTTCATACATTGTTTGGAATGTTGTCTTGGGTATATCATCCTTATCGACCTTAAATTGATGATATCATGAATAAAGATCAATCTTGGAAAAGTATTAGTCTCGGTGAAGTTGATCAAACAAGTAATTGATATGAGGAAGATGATACTTATTCTTGATTGTTATCTTGTTATGTTCTTGATAATCAATGCAAAGTTGCATCAATCTATCATTATTCTTAAAAAAAGGGCAGGTGAAACCCCATGGTGACTCACTTGGATGAATGAATCCCTTGTCAATATTCTCTTGGAGTTTCTTCTTTAATTATTATAACTCAATTGTGCCTATTATATATGGAGTCTTTTAAATAGGTATATCACCATATATGATTTATATTGAGAACACAACATCACGATTTAGTGGAAGACAAAGAAACACTTCTAGAAATGTATCAAAAAACTCATATATAATAATAATACCATCAATATTGAATTTCTCCTCGACTATATAAGATAAAAACCCATTTTTAATAGGATTAAAGACCCATCCAATGGATATAATTTCCATTGGAATTTCATATTTATCATTTCTCTGAGAAACAATCATAGGTTGGTTTAGAATTCAAAATGTGACTTCCTTTCCACAACAATTGATGTGGGAATTATATAAATTAATCTAATACATTACAAAAATAATATCAAATTAAACTAGAGGTATAATAATGATATTTTCAAGAATGACATTCCCACAAACTACAATCAGAGAATAATCATAGAATTTATAAGAGATCATTGTACCATTAGGGGTTTTCACTGCTAATTCAATATCTAATCATTGAGGACATGGATTAACATTCCTGTAGGATTTTCCTAATTTATAGGAATTAATATAAATAAGCTAAAATATGGTACTTAAATATTTGAGCATGCCTATTTCCTCTTCAATTTTATCAATCTATCTTCAATCCTGAACTAAATCTAAAATGGTTAACATGGACATCAACAATATTTAATCAGAGTGATTAATCATGAAAAATAATTCATATGATCTCTAAATATTGACATCTTATTTTCAATCTATGAAACCCTAGTTTTTACCAAGTTTATTCATGATTATATATTCAAATCCTTCATAATGATTCATAAAGAAAATTCCAATTATTCTAAGAAAATCCCACGAGAGTGTCAAACCAAGTGTGTAGTAAGGGAATACTCACCATGCATTAGAATTATGAACAAGAAATATTGAACCAACTCTTTTCGAGGTCATTTCCCCCAGATAAATCTGTACGAGAAACGAATCCACTTGTAGTATCCATAAATGGATGTTTTCTTAGGAAAACTAGACTCCTTTATTACTATAATGTAGGAATTTATCCTATACTTATGATTATCCTAAGTGTTCTCACTAATGATTTATCATCCTAGTTTCCAAAGGTTAACTAAACCTTTCTCAGATACCAAATATATTAACCCACAATATTCATATATACACCCTTTAATAATATAGGTTTAGTATTTTTAGAAATTTAGATACATAACCAATTGGTTTAAAAGTGAACTATATCATCTCCCACTAAGATATTCATAACTAGAACACTTCTAACAAATATAATAAATAAATTATTTCTTCATAACATGGGGAAAAGAAACATAAGAAAGGGTGAGCTCAAATTCTCAATAAGTGTAAACAAGGGAACTATCAATGATAACTTAAATATAACAAGAGTATAAGGGTATGACAACATGAGCATAAAATTTGAAAATCATACACTAAATATCATATATCATAATCTTGAGTCATGGTATAAATATTTTAATCTTATAAGACATGAATCATAAAGGAATCAAATAACATAATCCATGACTGTATAACATTGGCATAAGACATGAGTTTGTGGAATATAAAAAATCATAAAAAATCAATTTATTGGTAGTCAAGACTCGCTACCAAGACTATCATAGTGGATTTAGTTCACTCCCAAAACCATCATAGTAGTCAATGTTCACTCCCAATACTGTCATAGTGGATAGATTCCCTTACTAAATTGGGTCCACTCCCCATTCCGATCCTATTTATCTCATGAGATATCTATATTTAACCAATTAATTGAAGGGAAATATAACTATGATACCTCTCATAACATAATGAAAATCATACATATGTTTCATAAAATATCATTAAACATGCGTCATATCATAACCTATGAGAATGAAATAGGTTTCGTAAACATTTAATTATAGCATAACACGTGAAAAAAAACGGGTTTCATAAACAATTCATTAATTCATCATATCACGACCTCTAGAAAAGTTATGGGTTTATTAAAAAACTTTTCATCATAATAATAAACCATCCAAAGAAATAATAAGGATGTTATCATTGGATTATATACTTAGTAAATCATAATTAACATCATAGAGTAAAATACATTTAAAAGATAACTTCAAACATTTCTTGTGGAAAATAACCTTCTCATGTTGAAATCACTTATTTAAAATCTAAAAAATTACCAAATGTTAAGGAAAAAACTTTCTTCGAAAATAACCTTGGAAAATTTTAAATTAATCTTCAAATCATTAATAGTTCACGGAAATTGTAAATTCTATTCGTGATGGGTACGTTAAATATTCCTTTTACATTTTTGTTAAAAAGTCAAAAGTACCTCATTTGGAAAATGAAAAGAAGATTTATTTTAAAACATTTTTTAAAATTAAATCAAGGGAAAATTTTCATTCAAAAATAATAGTATAATTTTAATAACATACTTGAAATAATTTTAATAAAATAAGGACATGGAAGGGAAAGGATTTTTGACCAAAGAGAGAATTAAAGTCAATTTTCCTTAAAAAATTATTTCAATATGTTTATTTATTAAAGAGATAAAAATTAATGGAAAATATGAATTATCCAGAGATAAAAATAGGAGTATAAAATTCATGAGATTCTTGAGAGGCAGATCATGAAATTTATCATTGGAAACATAATCATAAACAATTTTGGTAAATAATGATATTATTACATAAAACCCTTACTGTCAGTCCAAATTCTTTAATAAGTGTTCGAAACTAGGATATAATTAATATATTTTTATTATAAATATTTTATAAAATCATACTAATATATATATCATTAAATATATGACTTACTTATAACCTTTTATAACCCATTTATTAAAAATTATTTATTAAAATCAATATTCTATGTGATAACTGCTTCATTTTTCATGTATGTTTTGGTCGAGAGTTTGGGTAAATATACTTTGATCATGGTTCCATCATCTGAAAATTTTTAATAAGGATATAAATATCAATTATATTTTCATTGTATATATTTATAGTCTTCTAATAATGTTATTGAGAGAAAAATGAATAATCTCGTTCATGGAGACGGTAGGTCATACGTACGCATGAACACTATTTACATTTTTCAATGGTTGGAAAAAAATAAATTTAAAAAATAATTCATATTTATAGGTTAATTATTATATCATATATATTTATAAAATCCATCCTTCTTACCATTCATGTAAATCAGATATTAAAAATGAATCACATCGTTTTTTGGAGGTGGTAGCCCACACATACGCCCGAGCGATGTTCTCATCTTCCAAAGGATTGGAAGGTAATAATATAGATGTTATATTATATTTTCATAACTATAATTATTTCATAAATATAATATTTATATATTAATTAGATCATTATATCTAGTTGTGAGAGGCCGTGATGGAAAATGAATTACATCAGTTTGTGAGGTGGTAGCCCGTCGTACACATGATCGACAGTTTATTTTCCCATTTGATGGAAGTGAAAATTTATATAGGTTACGGAATTAATATAATAAAATATGATTATATCATTTTGTTATTATTTCAGTGTATTTTTATAACATATGAAGTATTTTAAAGAAGAAATAAAAAATGCAAGGTTAAGAACTAAACCTCTTCTTCGGACAACCTCTTTAGGTTTATACGTAAATCCTTCCTAGGATTGTTTTATGATCAAAACAAGGATTATAGGTCATGGGTATGGATTTAAGGAATGTATATAGGTAGTTATTTTCCAAACCAAAAGGCTCTTTAAGTTTGGATAGTATATTAGAAGGGTGTTCTTTTATATGAAGAGAAGAGGACACACTTGTAATTTTTTAAAAGAATAAAATATATTATTGTATTATTCACAAAAAAAGGCTCCAAATTGGACCATTCACAAACATTATATAATATATGGTATAAATATGGAGATAAAATATATTTTAGACAATGTTTTAGTTCATTTTAACACTTACCAATTTAGTTTAACCCCCGGTAAACCTATTTTAACCTTAACTGCGGTAACATATATTTTATTATTTTTACTATCCACTATAACCAAAAAATTATGTTTACCTTATTACCTAAAACTAATTATTATAATAAAAAATATGTATAAAATTTATAAAATTTAATTAACAAAATAGGTGGTATTTAATTTAATATTAAAAATGAAAACGAGATGAAAACGGTTTTCCAAAGAAAAAGTTTCCTTAACTATAAAACAATTATATAAAAATTCAATATAAAATGGATTTTAATAAATTAAATTGGATTAAAAATAATATAATTTAACTAATTTAACTTTTAAACCCATTTTAAAACAAAAATAAAATTGTAAATTTTTAAACAAAATTAGTTTTTTAATAAAAAAATAGTATTTTTCACTATTTATCAAAAAAAATAACATTTTTTAAAATTAAAAAAAATTAAATCTAAGATAATTATGCAATTTTTATTTTAAAAATGAACTTAACTTTCTCAAATAAAAATTCTAAAGTGAAAAAAAATAATTGTATCTTTTTCTTTAAAAATTAAATAAAAACTATTTTAAAGAAAAAATATGTTTTTGAAGTATATAACGACTTTATGAAAAATATATTTACTTTTTCTAAAACCTTTATACAAAATTTTTTTAAAAGTGGTAATTTATATTCATACCACTAATTTAATTGGTATATTATAAATTTTTACGATATTATGGTTCATTAAGATTGGGGGTTACGTGTATTGCAAACTATCGAAAAAAATTAAACTTATTTGAAATTATATATCATAAAATCTCAGGGTGCTATAAGTGTCCACTTTAAAATATATGGATTTTTTATGTAATATTTATGACCTAATTCTATAAAATCTAAACCTAAAACATCATTGGTAGTTATATAAAGAATATTTTGGTCTAAATTCACTATAATATGTATTGTTTAAAGTTAGTACCTTATAATTATTGTGCACAAGGATCGAAAATTAAGGTTATAACTTTATAGGGGCCAAAGTATAATTTTGAAACATATAACCTAACTATATAAGTGAATTTTAAACTAAATAATAGTTTAGTCTGTCATTTTCATGAATTTTGTGCTCTCATATCTTCTCTCTCATGTTCTAGAATAAGAAACTGAAGAATGAACAATATTGGATCGATCTCATCTTCTTGGCCGAATCCATGTTCTTCATGAGATCAAAGGGACATAATAAAGATCTTAGATCTCCCATGATAGAACCTGGGATTCTAATATAGATGATTCAATATTTGTGGTTCCCATGTGTATTATCGATAAGATTTTTATCTTGGCTTCTTTGGGCCACAACACATCGATAGTGAGCGAATCAAATCAGTAATTTGAAGAAAAAAATAAGTCACCATTTACAGTTTTGTTTAATTTTATTTTTTGTTCTTAAATTGAATTACATGTGATAATTTGAGAGGTTTGGGAAAGGGTTCTTTATATTCATTGTTTTTAACATGGTTCTGAACCTAAAATTTTAAATTTCATATTTTTTATGCTTCTATTGTGCCTCTTGTTCTATAATTCAATTATTTCAAGTGGTATCAATGAATTTTTGAAACTATTTAAGATGAAAGTTTAACTAAATTTACAATAATTTGAGTATAGGGGTTCAATATGATCCCAACACCACTAAAAGTTCAATAATAGAAGGTTACATGGACCAAAAATGTCCATTTAAAGATCTATACATAACCTAAAGAATGAAAAAATGAAAAAAATGAAAATAGAGTGGAGGAGGGGTAGTTGTTTTAAGTGGGTATTTATTTAAAATAAATAAACTAACTAATTAAAACTCATTGTGAAAACTTTTCAATTCCCCTTGAGATTCTCCCCCACGATCTCATTTTTCATTAGTGGTGATGCCACCCACAAGTCACTCGAGTAGTGATGTTAAATAAAAAAAATTAAACCAACTGGAATACCCCACATGGCGGAACCAACCCCCATCGACCCATGTGTATTGTGCATTAGGAAACCCAATTCTAGGATCCAGCCCAACAACCCAACCATGTTTGTGTAGCCTTCCAGACCCAACTAGACCCAATAATGGATGAGTCAACTTCTAGGTGCCCATTTAAGGCCCACACAGACCAATTAAAAGTCTAAAAAATCTAGAAATTATTTTAAATTTTTTGGGAATCTATTAACAATATTTTGGAAGCTATGGGACGTATTATTAACTAATTAAAAATATTTTAAAGTTAATTTAACATAATAAGAATACCATAGATCATAATTTTATCTTCTATAATTATAATTATTCAATGTCGATGTATTTTTATTGATCATGAGTTTAGATTGATCTATGTATGTTAGGTTTATTTATTTATTTAAATTATTTATTGAATTGGTTAGTGCTTATAATATTTAAGTATTAAATATTTAATTTAAATGATTTTTGAATCACTCATTCATCTTAAATATGTATAAGTGTATTTGTTTCCACATTTGAATGATAAAGTTTAATTCCTACATCCTGATTTCTTCCCACATACATATGCATATACATTGTAAAAAAATGGAAGAATTCATGAGGAAATTGTTTGAGATGAGAGACATTATGAATCTAAACAAAATAAATGCATGGGAGTTGATGGTAACTACAATTAGAGACATTAAATGACTTAAGTAATTCCTATAAAGTATTAGTTGATCCATTGACTACCTGATGGATAAACCAATAGTTAATAACTCATGATCAGGTAATTATTTATTTATTTTTTCATGCATGGTTAATTATTTGGTAAACGAATGTGATCACATGAAATAGTTAACAACTATGCATACAAAAATGAATAAAAATAAAATGAATGATTTTCATTTATTTATGGTTATAAATTTGAAATATATCACATAATTAAATTAAAATCAAGATAAATATAATCATATTTCTTTCATAAATAAAAAGGAAAATATTTTAAATATTTTAAATAAAATATGTAGTTGTAAAATCCTTCCATCACTAAATCTTTAATGAAACCATAGTTTGAGGTATTTATTATCCATAGTTGGGGGAACTACTTATATTTGGGAGTTTAAAAAAAGTAGTGAATTGAATTAAAAAAATTGGAATCAATGAACTCTCCATAGATAGATTAGTATAATTTATAGGAAAGTGTTGAGTGAATCAAGGTTCTAGATTCATAAGATATGGGGATCCACTTAAAAGAATAAGGATCCATTGGTTAATGTGGCTATCAAATCAAAATATTTCCATAAAACACTCTAAGAAATGGAATATCAATAACATAGACTATGAGTAAGGGTTGTAAGGATCCTTGCCACTATAATATCTAAGCGACTCGATATTTCAAATATAATAGTTAAGGGATATTGAGATTTTTTATAATAATGGGACATATTTAATATTAATAAATATGTAATGTATGAACAATTAGTAATTAATATAAAGGTATTAATCTGTTAAGTATCATTTTATAGTAGAAAAATGAAAGTAATACAAAAATCACTATAATCAATATTGGTTAATGAAAATTCCCTCACCAAAACTAATTTCCAATATTAGTAAAAAAACACTTATGAATAATACTATGACATAAAAAGAAATTTTTATATTGGATTCCCCAATACCTAATAATCCACTTCATGAAGCCAATGTGGGTGAGATATAAGCTTGTAGGAGACTCATGGATTATGCATTAGATGTTTCAATGTCTAGTGAGTTGTGAAATAACTATGAGTACATGGATGGTTACACTATATAGTCTCTTATATAATAAGTATACCATGGGGAAGTGAATCAAGAATTAAATGATATTATAATTATTATAAACATGTGTAAATTTAAAATTATAATTTAGTCCAATCCTTATATACTCAAGATGATATAGTACATTGATCAAATAACATTTTGGATTCAATTTGAATAATAGTTTTTTAATACATCTCATACTCTCATACTTATCACCCAATTACTTCAGTTTCATTGAGAATAATAAAATGAATAGTATAGAGAAGTTACTTAAATATCTTTGGGTACATATTTTAATGTTGATAAGAACCTAAAGAATTATGAGTTCTTATAGTGAATAGATGAAAGGAAAGTATAATTGGTCAATAGAGAGTGAAATAAAAAAGGAACCTTTATAAATTCTTTATAAGAAACCCAAGATAAAGAGTGAGAGAATCAAACATGATTCTATTAGATTCATATGTGGAAAGAAATTTCATTGTAAGATAAATTTAAATGACTTGAAGATGAAAAAAGTAGAATTTTAAACTTATGGTATATTCATCACTTGGCATAATATTTCTAGTTACACTTCATGGGTATTAGATACAATTTTTAATTCAAAAATATGTATCCAAATACAAGAACTACAAAAAAAATTTAAAGATAATAGGAGTTCAAGTGGATATTCATGATTACTGATGGAGCTTAGCTCCTACACCAGTAAGAGAATATCACAACTCATGTTTCCTTGTTGAATGATTTTTGTATATGAATACTATTATTAGGTATTGTGTGTTACCAAAACCAGTATCTTTGAGTAGGTTTTAAATATAATTATATTTTATTTCATATTTGAAATAAACGCTATTATACTATGTCATAATTAATTAATATATTAACTATACATGAATCAATGATATATTATGTCAATAATTAATGATGAATATAAAAAAATAATTCTCAAAGAATACTTATTTGTGTAAATATAACACTTGGTCAATTAAAAAAAAGAATAAAATTTTATATATATAGAAATAATGGTGTATTGAAAGTTTTTGAGTTAAAATACTTAAGGTATTTGACTTGTTTTCTTTTATGGTATTGTGACCAAAACACCATTTGGCATTAAAGGTGAAAAAGAAACAAAACGTATTAAATTATTTCAAAAACATACATGTAAACTATATTAATTATAAGATAGAGGTAAATTAATTTATTTTATAATATTAATTTAATATATTTCTGGAATATAAAGATGAATTGAAAAATGAACTCAGTTATAAGATAAAATATTTTTTGGGTGGGTGAGTCGATGAACCTCTTAACAAAGCATTCATAAATTATTAAAAGTAGAGTGAAGTTTTTCAGAAACTCCCATTCACTTATATAATTTATATTTATAATGTTATTAGAATGAGGAAAAAACACTTTTATTGTTATAGTGAAATCGATGAAGAAACTTGTAAGTCATGTAAATATTTCATTATCCTTTTTAGGATATAGTTTTTAAATAGTAGTGATATAACTTATAAACATGCCAACATAAATTAAAAAATGGATATCTTATGAGTTATAATATGATATAAAACCATTATTTCATTAATTTATGAAAAGGTTTTTATTGAGGATAATTCTAGAAACATACGAGTGACAAGAAACCCAAAGTTTATCTTATTGAATTATCCTAAAAGTTTATAAAAATATTATATAAATCCCTAATAGAGAAAATAAATAGATAATTAATAGACTATATTTCTATAAGATAGTGTATATATCTCTTTGAGATTGTGATAGAAACATAGTATTGGATAAATTCATGTCCCAAGATTCACAAGTAGTTGACAGGTGAATATATTCTATAAGATCTCATGAAAAAATAAATTTCTGGTGACATATATTATGTAAGAAATATAATATAAAAAAATGATGGTTTTATAATAATCAAGTTATGTGACATGTTATTCATTCAGAAAAATAAATCTTTATCTTATAAGTAAGTGGTAAACATAAATTAAGCTAAAAAATTTCCAAGATATTAATTCAAAAATGGATTCCATGTACCAATACCAAGTCCATATTTTTTGTATTTTCAACTGATGTAAACCCCACTAGTTATATCTGGGTATTTAATAGAGATACAGAAATATCTTGTGAAATATTAATAGTAAAGCATGAACTTCTTGTAAAAGGTTTAAGATTAGTCAAGGTATTGACTTTGTGGAAACATTTTCACTGATAGGGATATTGAAATCCATTTGAATTTGGATTGTTATAGTATATTACCATGATTTTTATCTAAAATATAATAGGATCCATTTATGAATAAAAATATACATTAAGTCATGGGATGATTATTTTCCCATGTGTCTCAAAGAGGTTAATGGGAGACCCTTTATTTTAAAAGTAATATATATTGATAACATATGGAAATAGGTATTAATATTACTCTAAAATCTTTTTTTAGATTTTCATAAAAAAGTCACTTTTGTGGGTTGAATGGGAACCCATACATTGTACTTTTTTGGGTGTCCTAACCCAAGACAACACTCTAAAATCCATAAGAAACAACCAAAAAAACCAATGCTAGTAACCAATTTACAATGACTTAAATATTTCTATTTACAAAATGAAGGTCTCTCCAGTGGCTTATTATTCCCCATATTAATTATTATTCTTGTGGAAAACAACCTAAATCTTTCCTCGAATCTTTATTCATTTATATTTTATTTGAGGATTTCATTCAAAAATTCACAAGCTTCTTCTCAAGATTTATGTGCATCATCATTAAATGAAAATCCACCTGAAAGAATATTATTTTCCTTATTGTATTAAATATCCATCTTCAAAGATTTATAAATACTTAAGGACATCATATATCTTATTTTAGGTGGGTTATATTGACATATTAGAGGTAAAAATTAGTCTCATGGTCAGTTAATACTAAGTAAAAAATATTTCTCCCAAATAAGATTATAGTAGCAACCCAAGTTATATGGAATTAGATCTAGTGATATTGATATATGAGGTTTCTTGGACCAAGTAAAAGTATATAAAATGAAGTATTGTAAAATAAAAGATGGAATGATCCAAGTGTGAATTGTTTTAGGTGTTATATGTCATAAATCTCTTTAAGATGACATATTAAAAACACAAGAGATATTATGATTATGAACAAAAATATATATCCTTAAACTATGAGAGTTATTATATATACAATGATATATTTTCTATTTTATATTTTCTATACATACAACATGATGTTAAAATATAAAATAAATCTAGAATAATTGTATAAGGTATAGTTAAAATTATACAGTATTACTTATGGGGTATAAGGGATATGTTCTTAGTACTTAGAGAGAAAAGATAGAAAATTATAAAGGGGATATAAAATCTAGAATTAAAATAGATCAAATGATCTTTTATTATGTTTAGGCAAAGTAAATGAGAAAAGTAATCACAATAAATCTATTTTAAGCCAATTCTACAAAATCTAAGTATGTTTCGGATTTTGATGTTGCTAAAGAAGTAGTTTCAATACACAATTTTTTTCTAGAATTTGTACTTGTATTAAGAAAGTTTTTTATTGTAATAATATTTAATATTATAGTAGTATTAAATAATTTTTAATGGAACCTATAACACCCAAATCTTTCATGGTACGTTTCCCTTTGAATAATGCAATAGCTTGCATTATACGCAACTTCGAGTTCTAACACACACCACAACCAATCAAACTAGCTGTTATAAATAGTAATACCCACTTTTTGAAATTTTATAAATTTATATTTCAAAATAGACTTCATTTTTGGATTCAGAATATCAAAATTAGCTTAGGGTGAAATTTTGGTATTTTTCGGATAACTTTTATATTTTGATGAATAGTGAAAATTACTAAATTTTAATTAAAAATAACTTTTTTAATCGAAATAATTAATAGTGATAAATTATGAATTTTAGTGGTTTTAAAGTATATTTAGAATATATTTATACCATTTAATATAATTTTGGTCCTTGGACATAATTTTGCATTTAAATCGGACATAAACAACTGTCAATCTTTTGATAGTTATTATTTCTTAAAAACACGGTTTTTGTTTTGTCAACGGGAATTAATTTAAAATTAATTTCTGCCAATTTTGTGTTTTTAATTTAGAAAAATGGATTCCATATTTATAATCACGAGGTCAAAATTTTGTAAATAGGTAACTTTTATTTTTAGACATTTTGAATAATTACTTCGGTAAATATTTTATTTACCGTGGTTAAAGGGTAAATCTGGTAAATAATGGTAAACAAATAATATTATTATAATATTAAATTACCCTAAAACATGTTCTACCCCAACTGGTTGATACATTTCCGACCATGGGCATCTTTAGGTCTATTTTGGGACCCCATAGATCCACTTGTAAGTGATAATGACACTTTATATTAATTAAGTTAAAGTAAATACAAAAATGACATAAGCATATATCTTTTAGAAAACAAAATTTATATAGGGTTATATATATTATATTTTCAACTATAAACTTCCATTATAAATATAAAAATATTTCCTACATAATGGTATTTTATTTATAATTTTTATACATTTAATAACTAAATTTATTTATGACACAATAATGATGCAGTATTTTCCTTATTAATGAAAGAATCAAATAATTAGTATTATAAATGTTAAAATAAATATAATTTGAAAGTTTTGATAACATCCAAGAATTGTATTGGTTAATATTACATGTTTTTATTGCTTAAATGAATTTGTTTTCGAATTAATAAAGTTTTTATGACTTTAAAAAAACTCAATTATTGAATAGTGTCAAAATTGACATAAATGAGTGTTTAAAACAAATATTATATTATTAATTGATATTTTATTACTAAAAATCTATGGTTCGGAAAAAGGACTTATATCATGATAGGTGTATCATTAATGGACCACTTGGGGGTCGCTTGGATGTACATAGTAAGTTTATTAACTATATAAAATACAAAGTGACATGGTAAATGTCAAACTAATTAACTAAGAGTGAAAACTAAAAGATAAGGTTAATAGAGTGACCCAAACCTATCTAAAACCTATTGGTTGAGTGGTTTTAGACCAATCCCCAACTTAACCTTTAAATAATTTACTTTTTAGCCATTAGAAACCTAATATGAATTTATTATAAAATAATATTTCTAGCTTTTCCTAAGGTACCCCTCACCCCTCTTATAAAAGGGAACTCCCATTTTCCTCTAATTAATACCCTCAAAGTCTATTGGTTAGTCCAACCCCTGCCCAAATATTCTCTCAACTTTTCTCACATCGAACTAGAGGCCTTAGTCTGATCAGAAATCTAACCTAAGGAGCCCTTTTTGATCAAATCAAAAGGAATAACCCGAAGAAGAGGTAATGTTTTCACAACCCTCTTTCAAGTTCCTTTCTTCTTCAACTTCTTCTTTCTTTGTTATTTCCATTATAAAATAATAAATCCAGTATATTATATATACTGAGATGTTATTATAAATAGTGTACAACCATATTCAGTATTCTATCCATCCTTTGAATGACATGTCACCATGCGTGCGTACGTACGGCCTACCGTCTCCACGCCATGGTGTAATTATTATTCAAAACATTATTATTTGGATGGGAATGATAATGATGTGTAATTAATGTAAATAATAAACATAACATGATAATTATTCTCTATATATGATATACCATCGAATTATATATTATTTTAATATCATAGGAATGATATTGTCGCTTGTGCGCACGTACGGACTACCGTCTCCACGAACGCGATGATATTCATTCCCCATCGTATCCATGAAAGTATAATTTTTATTTTATGGTTAAAAATAATGTTTAAGGACTTTATATCATTATTTATATGAATAATATAAAACATATCCAAAACAAACACGACTTATGTAACAAAACATATAAAAGAAAACCAGTAAGTTAACACCCGAAACGACGATAATACTAAGATATTATTAACAAATCAATGTTAAAAGATCATATATGATATCATATTAATGTATATGATTATTGTATAATTTAATAAAAATTATTTCAATATTATACAGGAGATTAACCTACCCTCAACCAAGGAAAATTACAAGGTAAGGGTTTATTTCACAATCTCTTCATTATCTGAGGTTGTTTATACGTAATTATCTACATAGACCTCTTTATCATCAACATCCATGTTTTTTAAAAATGTATTTCAAAACATTATTAATATTTTACAGAATATGGGTTAAAGTCATTTATACCCTTGTTTTAATTTTTATAAGATTTTTATAAAGGAATCTTTCCGTCATTTTCCAAACAAGGTCCGTTTTAACCTTTTCGACAGAATTAAGTTAAGAATGTTATTTTCAACTTATACGGCGGGTGCGGCTATTTTACACCATTATAAAATTTTCAAAGCTTCCCTCAAAATCTTATAAGAATAATTTCAAAGTAAATGTTTTAATTATGTGGCTTTTAAATGATTTCAAAAAAAGAGATATTTCCCTCAAATAGTTTTGATTTCATCTATGTCAACATACTTTGATGGATTTTAATCTTATTTGAAGTTGATTTATCATGATACAAAACTTCCATATAGTATTGAAGGTTTTATGATATGTTTGATTGTGGATGTGTTATTTTTATACCATTCATGCTTTATAGAGAAAGTATTGACATTTCGTGTGCTAGTTTTAATAAGAATGTTTATATTATGTTTAAACCTGTTCATATGAGAAATGCATTGGACTTAATAAGTGACGGGAGGAGCCTGTTATAGCTTCTCGATGCATAGGTAGGTCTCATGAGACAAACTAGTGTCTTGGCACAAGGCCTTGACAAAATCTTATTTGTAGTCTTGGCACAAGCCCTTGACTATGTGGTTATGATAGTCTGGCATTATGCATTCCTTCATTATAAAAGTAGTTATCGATATTTCATGTGATTATTCGGTTAGTAGAATATCCATGTGAATAAGTAAATGGAATTATTTCATTTTATTTCTTCCATATTATTCTGAAGATCAACTTTAAAAGGCTTTTGTTTTAGTTATACATTGCCTTAAATGATTATGTTTATTTAATAAAGTTTCCGCTATATTGTTATCCTTACTGAGCATCTGAGATCACCCTTTCCAATGATTTATTTTTCCCAGGATGTGAAGAAGTATTTTATAAATGACCTGCAGGGATAGTATGAGGGGTTATGAAGACAAGATGTTGTTGTATATTTCACTTTATCGTGTAATGTAAACTTTATGAATGTATCTAGTGTTTCCAAGGATACTAAACTAATCAGTCTTTCGAGATTTGATCTTTTATGATCATACTAATGTTATGTAACAATGCACCGACTCTGGGTAACTGGGGTCGGGGTGTTACAATTGGTATCAGAGAAGTTTAGTACAAACCTTGGAAGCTAGATTTAGATAAACTCTGATTAGATCACATATACCTAAGATGGACTTTGAGGATTAGAGGTGGCTCTGGTACAAATGTACCTAGGGTTAAAACCTGAAAACACCACTTTGATCTAGACTCGAACGGGAACTGGTGCAGGACAATGGGCCTTACTATACTCTTGGTTATGACACTCCCATGGGATATGTTTAGGATAATTCTCATTTTCTTTATAAACAATAATGAAGGGTTTATGACTATATACTTCCTCAAAGAAGACATTTTTATGGTTATGGATTATATCCATAAAGTGTTCAATTTATGTTAAGTTTTTTACAAGTTTGGATTTATGTATTTTGATTCATAAACTAATCTAGTGTATACCATTGTTTAGAAATGACGCCTAGTGGAAGAAATGGAAACTGTATCAATGCACGCACTACTTGTTGGGATTTCCCTCCTGCTCTAGATAATTATAGTGGTGTTGGTTATGCAACTAGTACTGATCAGCTAATCACCATACTGGGACAACTCACTCAGGTTATGAATAATAACCTTACCCGTATGGAACACCCTGATCCGCAGCATGGAGGATCAATGTTAGATCGCTTCATGAGATAACAATAACCAATATTAAATGGGAGTACAAATCCCTTAGTAGCTGAAGAGTGGATAAATTCCTTAGATAAAATATTCCATGCCTTGGGGAGTAGCAAAAGGTAAAAAGTTTTCATGGCAGTTTACCACCTCACTAGAGATGCTGATCAATGGTAGTCATTGATTCAAAACATGAAGGAAGATGATGAAGTATCAAATATGGAATGGATGGAGTTCAAAGAGATTTTCTTAGAAAAATACTTTCCTCGTGACCATCGAGAAGATATGGAAAGGCAATTTCTAAGTCTGAGACAAAAGGAGGATGAGAATTTTGCAAAGTAAGAGGATAAATTTACAACGTTAGCGAGGCATGCTGCAGATTATATACGTAACCCAAGATGTAAGATTGATAATTTCTTTGATGGGTTAAAACAATTTCTTCATTGAGCATTAGTCTCACAATCCTTTTCGTCGTACGAAGATATTGTCTCATGTGCAATCAAGACAGAAAAATAAATTCTCTAAGTCTTATGAATTTAAAGCAAAGCATGAGAAGAAGAGATCTTCTGATCAATCTGGAAATGGAAATAAGGGGAAGGAGGGAAAAGTTGAATATCCATCCTGCAGTAAATGTGGGAAGAAACACCCTGGTACTTGCTTAAAAGGAATGCGAGTCTATTACAAGTGTGGTGAAAAAGGCCACCAAGCTCGTTATTGCAAGGGGAAGAAGGAAGAAACTAATGTCCAATGAAACAATTGCAGGGATATGGGACATTATGAAAATTAATTTCCTAAGCGTCAGGGAAACTTACCTCAGAAAAGGCCAAGGGATCAAGGCCAGGCTTATGCTATCACTACTGCTGAGGTAGAATCTCCAAAAGACGTGGTGGCAGGTAATTTAATGGTTTCCTCAACTTTAGAAAATGCATTATGAGTTTACACTAATGCCTTTTGGGATGACTAATGCACCCTCTGTTTTCATGGATCTAATGAACAGAGTTTTCAAGGAATACCTTGATGACTTTTTAGTGGTATTTATTAATGATATCTTGGTATACTCCAAAATCTACGAAGATTATAAAAATCAATTGTGCATTATATTGAAGACTCTAAGGAGACATGAATTATATGGGTAGTTTAGCAAGTGTGAATTCTAGATTCATGAGATTTATTTTCTTGGCCATATTGTCTCTAAGGATGGAATTTCTGTTGATCCTTCTAAGACAAGAGCAATCCAAGAATTTCCAGCACCGACGAGTATAACTGAGGTATGTATTTTTATTGGTTTAGCAGGTTATTATCGACGTTTCGTCCAGAATATTGCCCGGTTGGCTAACCCATTAACAAATCTCACATGTAAAGGGGATAAAGTTTTTTGGACACAAGAGTGTGAAGAATTTTTCAAAGAACTAAAGAGAAGATTAGTCAATGATCCTATATTGACTCTACCATCGGGGAATGATGGGTTCGTTATTTATAGTGATGCATCGAAGAAAGGCCTTGGTTGTGTCCTTATGCAGAATGAGAGGGTTATTGTCTATGAATCACGATAGTTGAAAATTCATGAGCAAAACTATCCTACTCATTATCTCGAGTTAGCAGCTATGATCTTTCCTTTGAAGATATGGAAACACTACCTCTATAGTGAAAATGTGATATTTATAATGATCACAATAGTTTGGAGTATATTTTCTCACAAAAAGAACTCAAAATGAGGCAAAGGAGATGGCTTGAATTACTCAAGTATTATGATTGCATGATACACTACCACCCGGGGAAGGAAAATAAGGTGGAAGATGCTTTGAGTGGAAAATATCATGGAGTTTTGAACAATATGAGAATTGAAAGGGATCCTATTTTCATGGATCTAGTGAAGATGGACATGGGAATAACTATGGAAGGTGAAACATCAATGCTTTTTCAAATAGTTTCCAAACCATATTTACTAGAAAGGATTAACAGTTCTCAAACTGATGATGAAGAGTTTCAAAAGAAGATTAAAGATGTGAATGATGGGAGATTTAGTGACTTTGTGTATGAAGATGGAATTTTGAAATTTGGGAAGAGATTTTGTGTTCCCAATATACCTTATCTAAAAATGGAATTGTTGGACGATGCTCATAGTTCCAATTTCTCTATACACCCTGGGAGCAGCAAAATGTATAGAAATTTAAAAGGAACATTTTTTGTGGGAAAACATGAAGAGGGATATTTCTGATTTTGTGTCAAGATGTATTGTTTTTCAACAAGTGAAAGTTGGAAGGCAACAGCCTGGAGGAGTCATGCAACCTCTTCTCATACCTGAGTGGAAATGGGATAATATCACGATAGAATTTGTCATGAGACTACCAAAGACTCCTATAAGGAACGATGCAATATGGTTCATTGTTCATCGTCTTACAAAGTCAGCACA
The DNA here is from genome assembly GCA_963277665.1 of Viscum album. Lineage (NCBI taxonomy): Eukaryota > Viridiplantae > Streptophyta > Magnoliopsida > Santalales > Viscaceae > Viscum > Viscum album. The sequence continues at coordinate 71,148,793 of OY728163.1, read as the reverse complement.
TTTTCTTGCTATAAGAGAAGATTTACCACTTGAAAGTCTAGAAAGACTATATATTAATGAACTTGTGAGACTTCATGGAGTACCCCTATCAATTGTTTCGAATCTTGATCCTCGTTTTACATCAAGATTCTAGAAAAGTCTTCAAAAATCCCTGGATAATGAACTTAGTTTGAGCACTGCTTACCACCCTCAAATAGATAGACAATCAGAATGGACTATTCAAACCATATAAGACATGTGGAGATCATTCTCACTTAACTTTTAGGGTATGTGGGATCAATATTTACCTCTGGTATAATTTTCTTATAACAATAGCTTTCATTCAAGTATTCAGATTGCACCATATGAAGTGTTATATGGAAAGAGATGTCTCACACCAACCTATTGGGATGATGTTGGTGAAAGAAAACTTTTAGGCCCAGAACTGGTGGAGGAAACGATGGAAAAGGTGAATGTAATCCAAAACCACATCAAAGAAGCTCAAAGTAGGAAGAAGAGCTATGCTGACAACCGAATGAAGGATTTGGAATTTCAGGTAGGAGATCATGTTTTCTTGAAGGTATCTCCATGGAAGGGTGTTATATGTTTCGGTAAGAAGGGAAAATTGAGTCCTAGGTACATCGAACCATTTGAAATTCTAGAACGAATTGGGGCTGTAGCTTACCGTTTGTCAATGCCACCAAGTCTCTCTAAAGTTCACGATGTGTTCCACGTATCACTGTTGAGAAAATACATGTCTGAACCAATGCATGTACTCACCTATGAGGAAGTAGAACTGGAACCCGATCTATCTTATTGAGAAGAGCCCGTCAGGATTCTTTATACGAGAGAACAAGTGATGAGAAACCGGATGACTCTTCTGGTAAAAGTTCTATGGAGGAACCATAAGATAGAAGAGGCAACGTGGGAACCTGAGGAACTTATGATGAAGAACCACCCGAGTCTTTTTATAAATTAAGTTTCTAGAAATTTAGAGGACGAAATTATTTGAAGGATGGGAGAATGTAACACCCCAATCTTCTACGGTACGTTTCCCTTTGAATAATGCAATAGTTTTCATTGTACGCAACTTCGAGTTCTAACACACACCACAACCAATCAAACTAGCCGTTATGAATAGTAATACCCACTTTTTAAAATTTTATAAATTTTATCTTTCAAAATGGAATTCATTTTTTGATTCAGAACATTGAAATTAGCTTAGGGTGAAATGTTGGTACTTTTCGGATAACATTTATATTTTGATGAATAGTGAAAATTAGTAAATTTTAATTAAAAACAACTTTATTAATCAAAATAAATAAAAGTGATAAATTATGAATTTGAGTGGTTTTAAAGTGTATTTAGAATATATTTTTACCATTTAATACAATTTTGGTCATTGGAAATATTTTCACATTTAAACCGTACATAAACAAGTGTCAATCTTTTGATAGTTGTTATTTCTTAAAAACACGCTTTTTGTTTTGACAACGGGAAATAATTTTAAATTAATTTCTTCCACTTCTGTGTTTTGAATTTATAAAAATGGATTCAATATTTATAATCACGAGTTCCAAATTTTGTAAATAGGTAACTTTTATTTTTAGACATTTTGAATAATTACTTCGGTAAAAATTTTATTTACCGTGGTTAAAGAGTAAATCCGGTAAATAATGGTAAAACAATGATATTATAATAATATTAAATTACACTAAAATGTGTCCTAACCCTATTGGTTGATACATGTCCAACCATGGTCATCTTTGGGTCGATTTTGGGACCCCATGGATCCACTTGTAAGTGATAATGACACTTTATATTAATTAAGTTAAAGTAAATACAAAAATGGAATAAGCATATATCTTTTAGGAAAACAATTTTTACATAAGGTTATATATGTTATATTTTCGACTATAAATATTAATTAAAAATATAATAATATTTCTTACATAATGGTATTTTATTTATAATTTTCAAACATTCAATAATTAAATTTATTTATGACACAATAATGATGCGGTATTTTCCTTATTAATGAAAGAATCAAATAATTAGTATTATAAATATTAAAATAAATATAATTTGAAATTTTTTATGTCATCCACGAATTTTATTGGTTAATATGAAATTTTAGGATTTCTTAAATGAATTTGGTTCTAATTAATAAATTTTGTATGTCTTTAACAAAAATCAATTATTGAATAGTGTCAAAATTGACATAAATGAGTTTTTAAAACAATTATTATATTATTAATTGATATTCTTTTCCTAAAAATATAATGTTTGGAAAAAGAACTTATATCGTGATAGATTTATCATTAATGGACCACTTTGGGGTTGCTTGGATGTATATAGTAAGTTTATTAACTATATAATAAAAAAATACAAGATGACATGGTAAATGTCAAACTAATTAACAAAGAGTGAAAACTAAAAGATGAGGTTAATATAGTAACCCAAACCAGTCTAAAACCTATCGGTTGAGTGGTTTTAGACCTATACCCACCTTAAAATTTATATAATCCACTTTTATCCATTATAAACCTAATATAAATTTATTATAAAATAATATTTATAGCTTTTCCTAAGGTGCCCCTCACCCCTCTTATAAAAGGGAACTCCCCCTTCTCTCTAATTCATACCCTCAAAGCCTTTTGGTTCGACCAAACCCTGCCTAAATATTCCCTCAACTTCCATCACTTGGACCTAGAGGCCTTAGTTTGATCAGAAATCCAACCTAAGTATCCCTTTTTGATCAAATCAAAAGGAAGAACCCGAAGAAGATGTAATGTTTTCACCGCCCTATTTCAAGTTCCTTTCTTCTTCAACTTCTTGTTTATTTGTTATTTCCATTATAAAATAATAACTACAGTATATTCTATATAATGAGATGTTATTATAAATATGGTACAACCATATTCAGTATTCTATCCATCCTTTGAATGACATGTCACCATACGTGCGTATGTACGGCCTACCGTCTCCACGTCATGGTGTAATTGTTATTAAAAACATTACTATTTGGATGGGTATGATAATGATGTGTAATTGATTTAAATAATAAACATAACATTATAATGATTCTGTATATATGATATACCATCCAATTATATATTATTTTAATATCAAAGGAATGATATTTTCACTTGTGCGTACGTACGGACTACCGTCTCCATGAACACGATGAGATTCATTCCCCATCGTATCCATACAAGTATAATTTTCATTTTATGGTTAAAAATAATGTTTAAGGACTTCATATAATTCTGTATATGAATAAGATAAAACCTATCCATAACAATCACGACTTATGTAACAAAACATATAAAAAAATGAGTAAGTTAACACCCGAAACGATGATAATACTAAGATATAATTAACAAAGCATTGTTAAAAGATCATATATGATATCATATTAATGTATATGATTCTTTTATAATTTAATAACAATTGTTTAACCATTATACAAGTGTTTAACCTACCCTCAACCAAGTAAAATTACAAGGTAAGGGTTTATTTCACAATCTCTTCATTATCAGAGGTTGTTTATACGTAATTATCTACTGGGACCTCTTTATCATCCACATCCATGTTTCTTAAAAATGTATTTCAAAAAATTCTTACTATTTTACAGTATATGGGTTAAAGTCATTTATACCCTTGTTTGAATTTTTATCAGATGTTTATAAAGGAATCTTTCCGTCGTTTTCCAAACAACGTCCTTTTTATCCTTTTCGACGGAATTAAGGTAAGAATGTTTTTTTTACTAATACGGAGGGTGCGGCTATTTTCTGCCATTATAAAATCTTCAAAGCTTCCCTTAAAATATTTTAAGAATATTTTAAAATTAAATGTTTTAATTATGTGTCTTTTAAATGATTTCAAAAAAATAGATATTTCTCTCAAATAGTTTTGATTTCATCTATGTCAACATCCTTTGATGGATTTTAAGCTTATTTGAAGTTTATTTATCATGTTAAAAAACTTCCATATAGTATTGAAGGTTTTGTGATATGTTTTATTGTGGATGTGTTATTTTTATACCATTCATGTTTTATGGAGAAAGTATTGACATTTCGTCTGCTAGTTTTAATATTAATTTTTATGTTATGTTTAAACCTGTTCATATGGGAAATGCATTGGACTTAATAAGTGAAGGGTGGAGCCCATTATAGCTCCTCTATGCATCGGTAGGTCTCATGAGACAAACTATTTTCTTGGAACAAGGCCTTGAAAAAATCTTATTTGTAGTATTGGCACAAGGCCTTGACTATGTGGTTATGATAGTCTGGAATTATGCATTTCTTCATTATGCAATTGGTTATTGATATTGCATGTGATTATTCGATTATTAGAATATCCATGTGAATAAGTAAATGGCATTATTTCATTTTATTTCTTCCATATTATGTTGAAGATCATGTCTAAAAGGCTTTTTTTTAGTTATACATTTCCTTAAATGTTTATGTTCATTTATAAAAGTTTCCGCTATATTGTTATCCTTACTGAGCATCTGAGATCACCCTTTTCAATGTTTTATTTTTCCTAGGATGTGAAGAAGTATTTTATGAATGACCTGCAGGGATAGTATGAGGGGTTATGAAGATAATATGTTGTTTTAGTTTTCACTTTATGGTGTAATGTAAACTTTATGAATGTATCTAGTGTTTCCAAGGATACTAAACTAATCGGTCTTTCGAGATTTGATCTTTTGTGATCATGCTAATGTTATGTAGTAATGCACCGACTCTGGGTAACTGGGGTTGGGGTGTTATAGTAGGTATCGGAGGAAGTTTAGTACAAACCTTGGAAGCTTGATTTAGATAAACTCTGATTAGAGTACATAGACCTAGATGGACTTTGAGGATTAGTGTATAATAACTTTCAAGAATTTTGGTATTATAGAGATTTTGTGAGTTTTCCAAGAAATACATCCCTGTATGGATACGAGTAGGTAGAGGCGGCTCTAGAACAAATGTACCTAGGGGTAAAACTCGAAAACACCGCTTTGAGCTAGACTCAAACGGGAACTGGTGCATGACAACGGGTCTTGTTTTACTCTTGGTTACGACACTCCCAAGGGATATGCTTAGAATAATTCTTATTTTATTTACAAACCATTATGAAGGTTTTATGAGTATATACTTCCTCAAAGAAGACATTTTTATGATTATGGATTATATCCATAAACTGTTCAATTTATGTTAAGTGTTTTAGAAGTTTGGATTTATATATTGCGATTGATAAACTAATCTAGTGTATTCCATTGTTTAGAAATTGCGCCTAGTTAAATAAATGGAATCCTTATCAATGCACACACTCCTTGTATGGATTTCCCTCCTACTCAAGATAATTATAGTGGTGTTGGTGATGCAACTGGTGCTGATCATCTAATCACCATACTGGGAAACTCACTCAGGTTATGAATAATAACCTTACCCGTATAGAGCACCCTGATCCGCATCGTGGAGGATCATTGTTAGATGTCTTCATGAGAAAACAACCACCAAAATTCAATGGGAGTACAAATCCCTTAGTAGCTGAGTAGTGGATAAATTCTTTAGATAAAATATTTCATGCCTTAGGGAGTAGCGAAAGGGAAAAAGTTGTCATGGCAGTTTACCACCTCACTGGAGATGATGATCAATGGTGGTCATTGATTCAAAACATGAAGGAAGATTATGAAGTATCAAATATGGAATTTAGGGAGTTCAAAGAGATTTTATTAGAAAAATACGTTCCTTGTGACCATCGAGCAGATATGGAAAGGTAATTGCTAAGTTTGAGACAAAAGGAGGATGAGAATGTCGCAACGTATGGGGATAACTTTACAAGGTTAGTGAGGCATGTTGTGGATTATATATGTAACCCAAGAAATAATATTGATCATTTTTTTATGGGTTAAAACAATTTCTTCGTTGAGAATTAGTCTCACAATCCTTCTCGTCGTACGACGATATTATCTCATGTGCAATCAAGACAGAAAAAGAAATCTCTAAGTCTTATGACTTTAAAGCAAAGAAAGAGAAGAAGAGATCTTCTGATCAATCTGGAAATGGAAATAAGGGTAAGAAGGGAAAAGTTGAATATCTATCATGCAGTAAATGTGGGAAGAAACACCCCGGTACTTGCTTAAAAGGAATGGGAGTCTGTTACAAGTGTGGTGAAAAAGGCCACCAAACTCGTGATTGCAAGGGGAAGAAGAAATCTACTGATGTACAATGATACAATTGTAGGGCGATTGGAAATTATGAAAATGAATGTCCTAAGCATTAGGGAAGCTTACCACAAAAAAGGCCAAGGGATCAAGGCCAGTCTTATACTATCACTACTGCTGAGGTAGAATCTCTGAAAGATGTGGTGGCAGGTAATTTAATGGTTTCCTCAAGTTTAGAAAATGCATTATTTGATTCTGGATCACTACATTGTTTCATATCTTCCCAGTTTTATAAGAAAATTAGATATTTCCAAATTGATTTAACAAGGGGGTTTTCAGTAGAAACTTCTAAGGGAAGTATCATTTCTACAAAGTTCTGTGAATCAGTTCCCATTAGAGCATATAAATGTTTTTTATCTACTGATCTCATCGTCATAACTATGATTGAGTTTGATATAATCCTCCATATAGATTGGAGTTCAGACCATGATTTGAATATTTATTGTAAGAAGGAGGTTACAATTTTTGATGATGATGATAAGGAACACCTTATCTTTAGAGCAGAATTGTCACCACTTGATTCTTATCTAGATCCACCCCCAGTAGCTCAACTAAATTCAATTATCGGGGAGGAATAGAATGAAATAACTATAGGTGAGGAAAGAAATGTTCAAATAGAGTATGTACCTATTGTGAAGGAATATGTAGATGTTTTTTCGGATGATTTACCTGGACATCCTCCAGAATGAGAAATTGTGTTTTCCATTGAATTAATTCCTGGTTCAAGGACCATATTGAAGACCCCTTATAGAATGGCTGTTGTGGAGTTAGTTGAACTAAAGAAACAACTAGAGGAATTGAGTAACAAGGGATTTATTCACCCTAGTGTTTCTCCATGGGGATCCCCTGTCCTTTTTGTTAAGAAGAAAGATGGATCTATGAGGTTGTGCATTGACTACAAGGAGATCAATGTTATAACAATAAAAAACAAGTATTCCCTACCTCGCATTGATGATTTATTTGACCAACTGCATGGAGCTCAATTATTTTCAAATATTGACCTTCGATATGGATACCATCAGTTGTGTGTGAAGAAGGAAGACATTCTGAAGACAGCATTTCGAATCAGGTATGGTCATTATGAGTTTACAGTAATGCCTTTTGGGCTGACTAATGCACCCTCTATTTTCATGGATCTAATAAACAGAGTTTTCAAGGAATACCTTGATGACTTTGTAGTGGTATTTATTGATGATATCTTGGTATACTCTAAAATCTACGAAGATCATGAAAATCACTTGCGCGTTATATTGAAGACTCTGAGAAGACATGAATTATATGGGATGTTTAGAAAGTGTGAATTATGGCTTCATGAGATTTATTTTCTTTGCCATATTGTCTCTAAGGATGGAATTTCCGTTGATCTTTCTAAGACAAAAGCAATCCAAGAATGCCCAGCACCGATGAGTATAACTGAGGTACGCAGTTTTATTGGTTTAGCAGGTTGTTATCGACGTTTCGTCCTGAATTTTTCCCAGTTGGCTAACCCATTAACAAATCTCACACATAATGGGGTTAAATTAGTTTGGACAAAAGAGTGTGAAGAAGTTTTCGAAGAACTGAAGAAAAGATAGTCAATGCTCCTATATTGAATCTGTCATCAGGGAATGATGGGTTCGTTATTTATAGTGATGCATCGAAGAAAGGACTTGGTTGTGTCCTTATGCAGAATGATAGGGTTATTGCCAATGCATCACGACAATTGAAAATTCATTAGTAAAACTATCCTACTCATGATCTCGAGTTAGCAGTTGTGAACTTTTGTTTGAAGATATGGAGACACTACCTCTATGGTGAAAAATGTGAGATTTATACTGATCACAAGAGTTTGAATTATATTTTCTCACAAAAAGAACTCAACATGAGGCAAAGGAGATGGCTTGAATTACTCAATGATTATGATTGCATGATACACTACCACCCGGGGATGGCAAATAAGGTGGTAGATGATTTGAGCAGAAAATATCATGGAGTTTTCAACAATATGACAACTAAAAGGGGTCCTATTTTCATTGATCTAGTGAAGATGGACATGGGAATAACTATGGAAGGTGAGATATCAATGGTTTTTTAAATGGTTGCCAAACCATCTTTACTAGAAAGGATTAAGAGTTCTCAGACAGATGATGAAGAGTTTCAAAAGAAGATTAAAGTTGTGAATGATGGGAGATTGAGTGACTCTGTGTATGAAGATGGAATTTTGAAATTTGGGAAGAGGATTTTTGTTCCCAATATACCTAATCTAAAAAGGGAATTGTTAGACGATGCTCATACTTCCAATTTCTCTATACACCCTAGGAGCACCAAAATGTATAGAGATTTAAAAGAACGTTTTTGGTAGGACAACTTGAAGAGGGAGATTGCTGATTTTGTGTCAAGATGTATTGTTTGTCAACAAGTGAAAGTTGGAAGGCAACATCCTAGAGGAGTCATGCAACCTCTTACCATACCTGAGTGGAAATGGGATAATATCACGATGGACTTTGTCATGGGACTACCAAAGACTCCTAGAAGGAACGATGCAATATGGTTCATTGTTGATCGTCTTACCAAGTCAGCACATTTTCTTTCTATAAGATAAGATTTACCACTTGAACGTCTAGCAAGACTATATATTAATGAAGTTGTGAGACTTCATGGAGTACCCCTATCAATTGTTTCAGATCGTGATCCCCATTTTACATCAAGATTCTGGAAAAGTCTTCAGAAAGCCTTGGATACTAAACTTCGTTTGATCACTGCTTACCACCCTCAAACAGATGGACAATCAGAACGGACTATTCAATCCTTAGAAGACATGTTGAGGTCATGCTCACTTGACTTTCAGGGTATGTGGGATCAATATTTACCTCTGGTAGAATTTCCCTTTAACAATAGCTTCCATTCAAGTATTTGGATGGGACCATATGAAGTGTTATATGGAAAGAGATGTCGCACACCAACCTGTTGGGATGATGTTGGAGAAAGAAAACTCGTAGGCCCAGAACTGGTGGAGGAAACGATTGAAAAGGTGAAGGTAATCCAAAACTACATCAAAGTAGCTCAAAGTAGGCAGAAGAGCTATGCTGACAACCGAATGAAGGATTTGGAATTTCAGGTAGGAGATCATGTTTTCTTGAAGGTATCTCCATGGAAGGGCGGTATACGTTTCGGTAAGAACGGAAAATTGAGTCCTAGGTACATCGAACCATTCAAAATTCTAGAACGAATTGGGGCTGTAGGTTACCGTTTGACAATGCCGCCAAGTCTCTCCAAAGTTCACGATGTATTCCATGTATCACTGTTGAGAAAATACACTACGGGAAAAAGTGGTATTTGCGACGGGGTATTTCCGACGGGGATTATGCCCCGTCGCAAAAGATTTGGCGCGAATGCGCGCCAAATCGCGCGAAAGGTATTTGCGACGGTATCTCTTTCCCGTCGCAAATAACCGGCGGCGGTAACAGGTTATTAGCGACGGGAAAGGGATCCCGTCGCTAATAACCTAGCGGCGGGGGTTATTTGCGACGGGACCCGTCGTAAATAATCCCTTTTATTTCCGCCCATAATAAATGCGGTCGGGGTTATTTGCGACGGGACAGTCGCAAATAATACCAATTACGACGGTATTCCCGTCGCAATAAAACCCATCGCAAATAATCTAACCTATAAATACAGCCAGCCTTGACAAGTTTTCTGAAACTGAACTACTTTTTACTAGTTTATATGTGTTGAGTGAAGTTTGTTTTGCAAGTCGATTTCAAGGAGGTTGCGGGGATCATCCTACAAGTACAACAAATCAAAAGCTCGAAAACCAGTTTAAGGTTTTTTTCTGAATTTTAATTTAATATTTATTTAATGTTTTTGTTTTATATTTTTACATTAGTTTTTATTATTTCTTATTAGATATAATTATGTTGTATTAAGGTATTAAATTTGATTTGTTAGATTTAATTATTAGTAATTAACAATATTTAATAATTAAGTGACTGTTATTAGTAATTAATAACTTTAATTTTAATTAAAGATAGTAATTAGTAATTAATGAATGTAATTAGTAGTTAATGAATGTAATTAGTAGTTAATGAATGTAATTAGTAGTTAATGAATGTAATTTGTAGTTAATGAATGTAATTTGTAGTTAATGAATGTAATTTGTAGTTAATGAATGTAATTTGTAGTTAACGAATGTAATTAGTAATTAATGCATATAATTTGTAATAATTGGAATAATTCAAAAAAATAGTAATAATTAGAAAAAATTAACAATAATTAGTAATAAGCAACATTAATTATTAATAATTAGTAATAATTAATAATAATTAACAATAATTAACAATAATTACCAATAATTACAAATAATTAGTAATAATTAACAATAATTAGTGATAATTAGTGATAATTAGTGATAATTAGTAATAATTATCAATAATTACCAATATTTACCAATATTTACCAATAATTGCCAATAATTGTCAATATTTTCCAATAATTACCAATATTTACCATTATTTACCAATAATTGCCAATAATTGCCAATAATTGTCAATATTTTCCAATAATTACCAATATTTGCCAATATTTTCCAATAATTGCCAATAATTGTCAATATTTACCAATAATTAGGAATAATTACCAAAAATTAGGAATAATTACCAATAATTAGGAATAATTACCAATAATTAGGAATAATTACCAATACTTAATAATAATTACCAATAATTACCAATAATTATGAATAATTACCAATAATCAGGAATAATTACCAATAATCAGGAATAATTAACAATAATCAGGAATAATTACCAATAATTAATAATAATTACCAATAATTAATAATAATTACCAATAATTAATAATAATTACCAATAATTACCAATAATTACCAATAATTAGGAATAATTACCAATAATTACCAATAATTACCAATAATTATCTATAATTACCAATAATTACTAATAATTACCAATGATTACCAATAATTACCAATAATTACCAATAATTAGGAATAATTACCAATAATTAGGAATAATTACCAATAATTAGGAATAATTACCAATAATTAGGAATAATTACTAATAATTAATAATAATTACCAATAATTAATAATAATTACCAATAATTAATAATAATTACCAATAATTAATAATAATTACCAATAATTAATATAATTACCAATAATTACAAATAATTAGGAATAATTACCAATAATTAGGAATAATAACCAATAATTAGGAATAATTACAAATAATTAGGAATAATTACCAATAATTACCAATAATTACCAATAATTACCAATAATTACCAATAATTGCCAATAATTACCAATAATTACCAATAATTACCAATAATTACCAATAATTAGGAATAATTACCAATAATTAGGAATAATTACCAATAATTAGAAATAATTACCAATAATTAGGAATAATTACCAATAATTAGGAATAATTACCAATAATTAAGAATAATTACCAATAATTAGAAATAATTACCAATAATTACCAATAATTACCAATAATTACCAATAATTACAAATAATTACCAATAATTACCAATAATTACCAATAATTACCAATAATTAACAATAATTAGGAATAATTACCAATAATTACCAATAATTAGTAATAATTACCAATAATTAGTAATAATTAGGAATAATTAACAATAATTATGAATAATTACCAATAATTACCAATAATTAGTAATAATTACCTATAATTACCAATAATTAGGAATTATTAACAATAATTACCAATAATTAGTAATAATTACCAATATTTTCCAAAAATTACCAATAATTAGGAATAATTACCAATAATTATGAATAATTACCAATAATTAGGAATAATTACCAATAATTAGGAATAATTACCAATAATTAGGAATAATTACCAATAATTAGGAATAATTACAAATAATTACAAATAATTACCAATAATTACCAATAATTGCCAATAATTACCAATAATTACCATTAATTACCAATAATTATCAATAATTACCAATAATTACCAATAATTACCAATAATTAGAAATAATTACCAATAATTAGGAATAATTACCAATAATTAGGAACAATTACCAATAGTTACCAATAATTAGGAATAATTACCAATAATTAGGAATAATTACCAATAATTAGGAATAATTACCAATAATTAACAATAATTACCAATAATTACCAATAATTACCAATAATTAGGAATAATTACCAATAATTACCAATAATTACCAATAATTACCAATAATTACCAATAATTACCAATAATTACCAATAATTACCAATAATTACCAATAATTACCCATAATTACCCATAATTACCCATAATTACCAATAATTACTAATAATTACCAATAATTACCAATAATTACCAATAATTACCAATAATTAGGAATAATTACCAATAATTAGGAATAATTACCAATAATTAGGAATAATTACCAATAATTATCAATAATTACCAATAATTAGGAATAATTACTAATAATTAGGAATAATTACCAACAATTAAGAATAATTACCAATAATTAATAATAATTACCAATAATTAGTAATATTAATCTAATTGGAAAAAACTAGCGTGATCATTATCTTTCTCAATTATCTTTTCATCTTTGTATTGGTTTTAAGAACACTTCTGTCTCCACATGTAATATTTGCATTCTTTTTCAAAATTATCAACCTACTCACCAATAGAGAGGTGAAAGTGAATGCAAATATTACATGTGGATACAGAATGTTAAACACACATATGAAAGGAGAATTGTAACATAATATATAAAATTGTATTATTTTAATATTAGTAATAAAAAATACTAATAATGTAATAATTTTATTATTATATAATTAATATTTATGAAAAAATAATATTAGTATTATTAAAATAATAATAAAATTATAAAATATTAAAATTATCAATATTTGTTACAGGTTTTGCTTTATTCTTAACATGTTCAATTCCTAAAGGGTCAATTTTTAGGTCTATCCCAATAAAAAGTTTGTGTCAGTCATGTCTGATGTAAACTCTATAATTTTCCTTGCTTGGGTGTTTTTTTCTAACAAATTATTCAAAACTAGTAATGCTTTTATATTTTATAGAAAAATATGGAACAACGAGGTCGTCAACAGTTATTATTAGATGACCGTATATGGATAAATCAATGTAGAAATCCAAATGGTTCTGGTTTAAATCTAGTATATATAGAGGGTGTGGAGACTTTTTTAGCATTTGCGGCATCAAATCCAGAATTTGTTTCAGAAGGCACAATAAAATGCCCTTGTAAAAATGTGCACTTAGAACATTTGACACGTTTGACAAAGTTGGGGGACATCTCTTGCGTTTTGGTTTTCAACTGGATTATATTTTTTGGTATCAACGTGGTGAACGCAGTTCTACAGAAGGTGATACTAACTTGATTTAGGATCCATCCCAGTTTCAAAATTTAGTACATGATGTTGCAGGTCCATCTATTCAACATACAAAAACTCAAGATGATATTGATTCAACTCCTGAGTTGTCACACTCTGAATTTTATGAGTTTTTGAGGTCTGCTGAGGATGCGTTATATCCTGGTTACAAGATAAGAAAATTAGAATCAGTTGCAAAATTTATGTCTATCAAATCAGATAATGGAATGTCAAACACGTGTTTTGATCAAATATTTTATTTGGTTAAAACACTGTTACCCGAAGGAAATATTTTTCCTGCAAATTACTATGAGAGTAAGAGGCTGGTTCGGAATTTAGGACTCGGTTGTCAGAAGATTCATGCATTTTCAAATGATTTCATTTTATATTCTGGGGAAAATGAGTCGTTGGATAGTTGTCCCACTTGTGGGCAATCGATGTATAAAGAAGCTCAACATGGAATGTCTGTCTTGATTCCTGTAAAACAGTTGAGATATTTTCCTCTTAAATCCAGACTTCAGCATTTATTCATGTCTAAGAATACAATGACAATGATGTCATGGCACAAAATGAATATTTCAACCGGTAAAAGCTTGAATCATCTGGTCGATGGTCATTCATAGAAACATTGTGATAGAGTGCATCCATCATTTGCTTTAGAAGCCCAAAATGTGCAACTAGGTCTCTCCACTGATGGTTTCTATCCATTTGGATCTTATGGTAGTCAGTATTCATGTTGGCATGTCTTTTTAACTCCGTAAAATTTACCTCCATGGATGTTGATGAAGGAACCCTATATCTTTTTTACCTTACTAATCCCAGGGCATCCGAAGAAGAATATTGATGTTTATTTGAAACCATTGATTGATGAATTAAATATACTGTGGAGTACTGGTGTCAGTACTTATGATTTTTCTGCGAAATAGAATTTCATACTAACAGCAGCATTGATGTGGACAATCAGTGACTTCCCGGCTTATGGAATGTTATCTGGTCGGAGTACACATGGGTCGAAATCATGTCATTACTGTATGGGAGAGAACAAGTCATTTATGCTTGTCCATGGAAAAAAACCTTGATATTTTCACTATCATCGCATATTTCTTCCACCTAATCATCCTTTTTGCAGAAATAGATCTCATTTTAGAAAAGGAACAGTTGAAAGGGATGGACCTCCAAAGATGCTATCAGGTACGGAGTTAAAATCAGTTATATATTCATTGCCTCCCATCACATTTGGACCCACAATAAACCAACAGAAAATTTCTGATTTTGGGAAAAAACACAATTGGATAAAACGTAGCATATTTTGGGATTTTCCATATTGGTCTGATTTGCTGGTCCGCCACATATTGGATGTCATGCATATTGAGAAGAACTGTTTTGATAATTTGTTTCATATAGTTTTGGATACACCAGGAAAAAGCAAAGATAATGTAAATGCATGATTAGATCTTGCTCAAATTTGCAGGCGTACAGAACTCGAACTGTTTGAGAATGTCAGAACAGAAAGGTTAATGAAACCAAAATCATCTTATACATTGTCCAAAGAAATCCACTTATTATTTTGTCAATGGATTGCATATTTGAGACTTCCAGATGGATGTGCTTCCAATTTGGGTAGATGTGTAAATAATGGTCATATTACCGGATTAAAAAGTCATGATTGTCATGTTATAATGGAAAGAATTCTACCCATTTGATTAAGAGGTCTGTTGAATTCTGTGATATGGGATTCCATAACAGACGTATCATATTTTTTTCGGGACATTTGTGCGGCGACAACAGATTACGATGCTCTATGCAAACTTGAAGAAGATGTTGTTGTAATTATATGTAAACCAGAAAAAATATTCCCAACGTCTTTCTTCGACTCAATGGAACATTTGATATTACATTTTCCATATGAAGCAAAATGTGGAGGTACGATACAGTTTCAATGGATGTACCCATTCGAAAGATGCATGCAGAAATTGAAAAAAAAAGTACGTAACAAAGCATCTGTTGAAGGATCTATTACTGAAGCTTATTTGTAGGAGGAGATATCTTTTTCCTGCTCCCACTATTTTGAATCTGATTATCATTAAAAACACAACCACATGGGACAGAATGAGCGGAATATTGATGAAATCGACAATCAATTATCTGTTTTTAACCAGTCAGATCTTGGTTTTGGTGGAGTTCATAAACGATGGATTTCAGATGATGAACATCACAGAGATCATACGTATGTTCTAATCAACTATGAAGAGATGAAATCATTTGTACAGTAAGTGCTTCTATTACTTATTCTAATATTTATGTTACAATAAATAACTTTGTTTTTTACAGATTGTATGATAATCATATCAAGAAACAACTTCCACAAATTACAGCAGCTGCTCTTGAAAAACGCAGAAAAAAAAAATTCTCAGTGGTTTCAAATACTGGTAACATAAATTTCTCATACTTTAATATCTCCTTCAATTTATAGTTTACTATATTGATAATTATTTCACAAATTTTCAGGTGTCTCGACATGCTGATAAAATTGACAAACGACTTTGTATATTGAGTAACCCACCATCCAAAATGGTGAAATATTATAATGCATATGTGGTGAATGGTTTTCGATTTCATACACATGCATATGGGGAATAAAAAAAATAATGAACAGTGGAGTTTTCTTGAGAGGATCTCATCATAGAGAAAATGAAGTTGAATTTTATGGCATACTTGATGAAATCATTGAACTCTGTTATCTAGGACACCATTACATAACGATGTTCAAATGTCAGTGGTTGGATACTGAGAGAGGTGTGCATGTTCATATGACTCATGGAATCATCGATATTAAATGTAAAAGTGTTCTTGCAGTAAATGAACCATTCTTACTGGCTCAATAGGCACATAAAGTTTATTATGCAAAGTACTGTGCTACGTCAAGAGACTTGACTAATTTGTGGAGCATAATAAAAATAAAAATTCGCGACAATCAGTTTAGTCAAAGTGAATGTGCTTTCACTGAAGTGCAAGGAATTAAAGTTTTTCAAGAGAGTACTCAAAATCAATCTTTGTTACAAAGAGACATGAGTATCGATGATGACACCCCTCAATTAAGATTCAATGATGATGATGATGATGGTAATGACGTCACAAATGAATTTGAAATGGTAAGAGATGAAGCAACTGGAACTCAAATGGATATTGATGATATTGAGGAGGAATATGAAGATGACATTGATAGATATGAAGATGATGATGAAGCTAAACATTAATACAATTCAATGGTAGTTATATATAATCATAACTAATATATATGTATATATAACAATAATTATCAATTATTTTCTAACAACATTCGTTTTCTGTTTCAGATGGACGAGGACACATTTCGTGAGTTGGCGGAAGCTGACCTATCTTTCGATGCGGATGAGTTGCTGGCACCTGACCCTCAGCCTGAAGGTACTTTAGGGAGTACGTGGAGGTGGCGCGGTCTTGCACGAATGATGATTCCTGAACCCATCCTCGAGCGACGTCCATGTCTTGGGTTCGATCCACGCACCCGGAGGTGTGATAACCTGTGCATTTTACTAAGATTTCATTAATCTATTTACATAATAAATGTTTGATTATTGTTTTTACAGTTTTCCGCATATATCAGTCAGACAAGGCAGTGCTATTTTGCGCAACTATTTTTCTTAGCCATGGACGACATGGGAGCATATTCCCGTTGATGTGAAGTAGGCCATGTTCGGTCATTGGTTAGTACGTACGTAAATAAATAATTTTTATTTTGAAATTTTTTTCATTTATAACTTGATATTTTGAATTATTTGTAGGGTTTATGGTATCTGATCGAGGATACCATGTGTGAAGCCATCCACGAGGCATGGGAGGTGGCCATGCATGATCGCATTTGTCAGTTTTTGAAAAATTTAAGAAAAGCTGCCACGAAGAAAGCAGGAGTGTCAGATTTTGACGAGTCATGTAGAGCACACCGACCAGAGTACATTTCATCCCACATATGGGATGGATTATGTGCACACTGGTTGAGTGGTGGCTTTCAGAGGAGATCATCGATGGGGAGGCAGAATCGGGGGAGACAGAATGTAACTCATCGAGCTGGGAGTCGTAATTTCAGTACTCATAGACAGCATTTGGTACGTACATTTTTTATAAATATTTTATATAACTTTAAATATTAACAATTTATTTTATATTCTTATAGCCTGTCGAGCACCCCGATATTTCGAAGTCCGACGTATATCAGAAGATGTACAGTGATCCAGCTACTGGGGAGCTCAGAGGTGATCGCCAGCGTCACATCGTGGTTAGTATAATTTTTTTTCAATTTTAAAAATTAACTGCATATAATATATTCACAATTTTAATTTTAAATTCCAACTACAGGAGTCATATGAGACCACAACGTCACAGACCCGGCCTGTGGGTCAGGCCGAGGCATCAAATCAGACCAGTGGCCATCATTTTGATGAGGCGGCATGGATGCAGGCGACCCAATATCCCTTCTAGAAGGGCCGGGTAGTTGGTATCGGCTCTCGACTGACTCCCGGAGATTATTATGGAAGTGTTGTGATGTCGGCGTCTAGCTCGAGAAGAGCTCGTGCATCTTCTTCCGATACAGAGTATGAGGATCAGTTGCGATCTCAGACTGAGTTGATAGAGAGCCTCTAAAAGGAGCAGGAGGAGATGTGTCGGCAGCAGCAGCAGCATGAGGAGGAGCGATGACGACAGCAACAGGTGTATGAGGAGCAGATGAGTCAGTGGCAGCAGCAGCAGCAGCAGCAGCAGATGGAGTACATGCGCCGACTCACTCATGCCTTAGGGATGGAGTTTCCTCCACCAGCAGATCCCCCCCTCCCCCTCCTCCTTCAGATTAGTTATTGTTTAGATGTTATAAAGTTTGTAAATTTAAAATATGACATTTTTCTATTCAGAGTTTATGTCTCTCTTATACTGGTGTCAATATTGTATTATTTAATTTCTATTTATTTTTAATATTTTATTATTTATTATTGGTATTTATTTTAATGTTTGTTTATTTTATTAATAATAATATTACTCTTAGTATTTTATTATTTGTGTATATTTCTTTTTGAAAATGTTGATAATTTTCATATTTTTATTTTCTAATTATTTTAATAATATTATATTCAGTATTTTTAATACATAAAAAGTTTCAAAAAATTTAATTAAAATTATAATTTTTTAATTATTTATAATAATATGAATTCAGTATATTATTATTTTTATATAATATTATATTATTTATATTACAATATTAACATGATTAATAATATTATTCATATTTTATAATATTAATTTTGTTTACATATATTTAAATTTTTTAATATTTTAATTTATTTATCATTTTTTAAATATTTGAATGATTTTTTGTTATAATATTTGAATGAATTATAATTGTATTATTACTATTATAATATTAATTAAAAAAAATTTATTAATAATATAATTTTTTTTATTTTTTTATACATATTTGTGACGGGATAATCATCTCGTCGCAATAGGTAATTACGACGGGACAGTATCCCGTCACAATTATTTTTTTTAAATTTTTTCATATTACCTATTGTGACGGGAATATTTTCCCGTCGCAATAGGAAATTGTGACTGGCCCGTCACAATTACTTATTTCTTTTTTTTTGAAAAAAAAAATTAACTCTTTCGCGACGGTATTCGTGGCCCGTCGCAAATAACAGTTGCGACGGGCCCGTCGCAAAAGTGTTATTTAAAGTTTTTAATATATATATCGATTAGTATTTGCGACGGGACATAGTATCATCGCAAATAATATTTTTAGCGACGGACTCCTCGCAAATAGTGTTAGTTGCGACGCCATTTACCCCAACGGTTCATTTGCGACGGACCCCTGTCGCAAATAGACTGTTGTGACGGGATCCCGTCGCAAATGGGCTTATTTCCAGTAGTGAATACATGTCTGACCCAACGCATGTACTCACCTATGAGGATGTAGAACTAGAACCCGATCTATCTTATTGCGAAGAGCCCGTCAGAATTCTTGATACAAGAGAACAAGTGCTGAGAAACCGAACAACTCATCTGGTAAAAGTTCTTTGGAGGAACTATAAGATGGAAGAGGTAATGTGGGAACCCGAGTAACTTATGATGAAGAACTATCTAAGTCTTTCTATACAGTAATTTTCTAAAAATTTCGAGGACAAAATTATTTGACGGTTGGGATAATGTAACACCATAAGATTCCATGGTACGTTTCCCTTTGAATAATGCAATAGCTTGCATTGTACGAAACTTCGAGTTCTAACACACACCACAACCAATCAAACTAGCTGTTATGAATAGTAATACCAACTTTTTAAAATTTTATAAATTTTATCTTTCAAAATGGAATTCATTTTTGCATTTGGAATATTGAAATTAGCTTAGGGTGAAATTTTGGTACTTTTCAAATAACTTTTATATTTTGATGAATAGTGTAAATTACTAAATTTTAATTAAAAACTACTTTTTTAATCGAAATAATTAATAGTGATAAATTATGAATTTGAGTGGTTTTAAAGTATATTTAAAATATATTTTTACCATTTAATACAATGTTGGTCATTGGACATAATTTCACATTTAAACCGTACATAAACAAGTGTCAATCTTTTGATAATTATTATTTCTTAAAAACACGCTTTTTGTTTTGACAACGGGAATTAATTTTAAATTAATTTCTGCCACTTCTGTGTTTTGAATTTAGAAAAATGGATTCCATATTTATAATCAAGAGTTCCAAATTTTTTAAATAGGTAACTTTTATTTTTAGACATTTTGAATAATTAATTTGGTAAATATTCTATTTATCGTGGTTAAAAGGTAAATCCGGTAAATAAGGGTAACAAAATAATATTATAATAATATTAAATTATCCTAAAACATGTCCTAGCCCTACTGGTTGATACATTTCCAACCATGGTCATCTTTGGGTCGATTTTGGGACCCCATGGATCCACTTGTAAGTGATAATGACACTTTATATTAATTAAGTTAAAGAAAATACAAAAATGACATAAGCATATATCATTTAGAAAAAAAATATTACATAGGGTTATTTATGTTATATTTTAGACTATAAATATTCATTTGAAAGATAAAAATATTTCCTACATAATGTTATTTTATGTATAATTTTTAGAAATTGAATAATTAAATTTATTTATGACACAATAATGATGAAGTATTTTCCTTATTAATGAAAGAATCAAATAATTCATATTATAAATGTTAAAATAAATATAATTTGAATATTTTGATGTCATCCAAGACTTTTATTGGTTAATATGACATGTTATTATTTCTTAAATGAATTTTTTTCGAATTAATAAAGTTGTTATGAAGTTAACAAAAATAAATTATTGAATAGTGTCAAAATTGACATAAATGAGTTTTTAAAACAAATATTATATTATAAATTGCTATTATATTCCTAAAAATATAATTTTAGGCCAAAGGACATATATCATGATAGTTTTATCATTAATGGACCACTTGGGGGTCTCTTGGATGTATATATTAAGTTTATTAACTATATAATATAAAAATACATAGTGACATGGTAAATGCCAAACTAATTAACTAAGAGTGAAAACAAAACAATAAGGTTAATATGGTGACCCAAACCTATCTAAAACCTATTTTTTGAGTGTTTTATGACCTATCCCCATATTAAACTTTAAATAATCCACTTTTTATCCATTAGAAACTGAATATGAATTTATTATAAAATAATACTTCTAGCTTTTCCTAAGCTGCCTCTCACCCCTCTTATAAAAGGGAACTCCCCCTTCCCTCAAATTCATACCCTCAAATCCTTTTGGATCTACCAACCCCTACCCAAATATTCTCTCAACTTCCCTCACTTAGACCTAGAGGCCTTAGTTTGATCATAAATCTAACCTAAGGATCCCTTTTTGATCAAATCAAAAGGAAGAACCCGAAGAAGAGGTAATGTTTTCACCACCCTCTTTCAAGTTCCTTTCTTCTTCAACTTCTTCTTTCTTTGTTATTTCCATTATAAAATAATAACTCCAGTATATTGTATATAATGAGATGTTATTATAAATATTTTACCACCATATTCAGTATTCTATCCATCCTTTTAATGACATGTCACCATACGTGCGTACGTACGGCCTACCGTATCCACGTCGTGGTGTAATTGTTATTCAAAACATTATTATTTTGATGGGTATGATAATGATGTGTAATTGATGTAAATAATAAAAATAACATGATAATTATTCTTTATATATGATATACCATCCAATTATATATTATTTTAATATCAAATGATTGATATGGTCGCTCGTGCGTACGTACAGACTACCGTCTCCACGAACATGATGAGATTCATTCCCTATCGTATCCATAAAAGTATAATTTTAATTTTATGGTTAAAAATAATGTTTAAGCACTTGATATCATTCTGTATATTAATAAGATACAACCTATCCATAACAAACATTACTTATGTAACAAAACATATAAAAGAAAACGAGTAAGTTAACACTCGAAACGACGATAATACTAAGATATTATTAACAAAGAAATGTTAAAAGATCATATATTATATCATATTAATGTATATGATTCTTGTATAATTTAATAACAATTATTTCACAATTATACAGGAGGTTAACCTACCCTCAACCAAGGAAAAGTACAAGGTAAGGGTTTATTTCACAATCTCTTCATTATCTGAGGTTGTTTATACGTAATTATCTACTGGGACCTCTTTATCATCCACATCTATGTTTCTTAAAAATGTATTTCAAAACATTCTTACTATTTTAAAGAATTTGGGTTAAAGTCATTTATACCCTTCTTTTAATTTTTATAATATGTTTATAAAGGAATCTTTCCGTTGTTTTCAAAACAAGGTCCCTTTTAACCTTTTCGACAGAATTAAGGTAAGAATGTTTTTTTTAACTTATACGGTGGGTGCGGCTATTTTACGCCGTTATAAAATCGTAGAAGCTTCCCTTACAAGATTATAAGAATATTTTCAAAGTAAATTTTTTAATTATGTGGCTTTTAAATGATTTAAAAAATATATATATTTCTCTCAAATGTTTATTATTTCATCTATGTCAACATCCATTGATGGATTTTAAGCTTATTTGAATTTGATTTATAATGATACAAAACTTCCATATAGTATTGAAGGTTTTGTGATATGTTTGACAGTGGATGGGTTATTTTTATACCATTCATGGTTTATAGAGAAAGTACTGACATTTCGTATGATAGTTTTAATAAGAATGTTTATGTTATGTTTAAACCTGTTCATATAAGGAATGCATTGGAATTAATAAGTGACGAGTAGAGCCCGCTGTAGCTCCTCGATGCATCGGTCGGTCTCATGAGACAAACTAGTGTCTTGTCACAAGGCCTTTATAAAATCTTATTTGTAGTCTTGACACAAGGCCTTGACTATGTGGTTATGATAGTATGGCATTATGCATTCCTTCATTATGAAAGTGGTTATTGATATTGCATGTGATTATTAGATTAGTAGAATATCCATGTGAATAAGTAAATGGAATTATTTCATATTATTTCTACCATATTATGCTAATGATAATTTTTAAAAGGATTTTGTTTTAGTTATACATTGACTTAAATGTTTATGTTTATTTATGAAAGCTTCTGCTATATTGTTATCCTTACTAAGCATCTGAGCTCACCTTTTTCGTTGTTTTTCTTTCCGAGGATGTGAAGAAGTATTTTATGAATGACCTATAGGGATAGTATGAGGGGTTATGAATACAAGATTTTGTTGTAGTTTTTACTTTATGGTGTAATGTAAACTTTATGGATGTATGTAGTGTTTCCAAGGCTACTAAACTAATCGGTCTTTCGAGATTTAATCTTTTTTGATCATGCTAATGTTATGTAATAATGCACCGACTCTAGGTAATTGGGGTCGGGGTGTTATAGAACCAAGGATCTCAACCTATAGGAAGGGAAAAATTATATACTATGAAAATCATCTCATAAGGGATTTTACTTAAAAATATTAATTCACATTAAGAAAATTATTCACGGAGGAAAATATAGTAGGAATAATTAATAAATCCATAACTTAGAAAAATAATTATTATTCAACAGGTTGATGGTTAGTAAGTTGGAACTAGTGAAATTTGGAGTATTGTGAGAGTGGGTTCCCTAGACCCAACATGACTGGTACTTTTAGATTACCATATCATATATACAAATAGTTATTCATGATTTTTTCTCATCATAACATATTTATTACATCTATATACACTATTGTATTATTAATATCATTATATTATTTGTTGTATTAAAATATTTTAGTTTTTACCAACTACAATGAGAACATAGAGATACTGTGACATTAATCTTAAACATATTTCAAATAGTCTATATACATATTATTGATGGAAAATAGATTATTTTGAACTATTGGTGGATCATAAGAATTGATAATTATTCTCATGAAATGTGTACTTGGTGATCTCAGGTATAGCAGATCATGAAGACTATCCCCAAAATAAAAAAACTAAAACTTTTGGGTATCATTGTATATTTAGATCTATGAGTATGTTTACTATTACCTTGACTTGAGATCATTATCAAAATGTATAATTTGATCATGTACTTTGATTCATTATGAAAAAATTTATAGTTTAGGTTTGTGAATAGATAGTTTGTATCAAGTGAATCATTATTGGTATTCCATTGAATGAATGATCAAGATGTTAAGATAACATATGGATGTGTCAAACACTGAAAGGGGGTGAATAATATACAAATGGAAGGCGCTTCAAAAAGACCATCTGGAATGAGTGGAATTTTGTGGTAAAACGCTCGCAGTCTCGTGCCACTGTGGGCCAGTAGTACCCAAGCCTTCGAACCTGATGGGAAAGCTTGGTCCCTAGTTGATGTGCTCCATACGCTCCTGCATGTACTTCAGTCATGACGGCAGCGGTTTATTCTCCGTCAATGCATATGAGGATCACTCCATCGAGGCCTCATTTATAGAGGTCCTCTTGCTGACCCATGCCACAATATAAAACAAAATTTATTGCACTTCTCCATATTTCCTCTCATTTAGCCTTGTCTGATGGAAGCTCTCCCTGTTGAAGGTAGTTCGTGATGGGGATCATCCAGCTGGTGGCAGGAGCATATGGCTCAGGGACAGGACTGACTTCGTGGATTTCTTCCTTCTTAGCTTGAACAAATGGCAATACCATTCAACAGTGAGCAATATTGATGATCGTTTCATCCTGGTCTGGGTTATCCAGGGTTGTGGCCGCATTGGCTAATGCATCAGCCTGAGCGTTCTGGGACCGGGGAATATAAGTCAATGTTGGTTCTATGGAGAACTTGGCTATTAGCCCTCAAACATGGTCAAACAGGGGGATCATCTCCTCCTTTTTAATAGCATAGTCACCATTGACTTGCTTGATGACCAGCTCCGAGTCACCTTTTACCTTAAGGTGTTGTACTTGTTCCTGGAGTGCGAGCTCCAGGCCTGTAATGAGAGCTTGATATTCCGCTTCATTGTTTGTACATCCCTCTGACAGGAGGAAGGAATATGGAAAAACTGCCTTTTCTGGGGACACGAGTATTATCCCCAGACCCACTTAGCTGAATCTAGGGTCCTCCATTCTCTTCCCGGTGGGGCTTCGGGATGCGCCGTCAAAGTACATTTCCCATGCTAGGAACTCCTCTTGAACCGAGAAGATATATTCATCAGGTAGTTCAGCGTCTGGTACAGTGGTCCATGTTGAAGGGTGATCTTCCAGAAAGTCTACTAATTCCTGGCCCTTGATGACTTTTTGAGGCATGAACCGGATGTCGAACTATTGTAGGATGACCGCCCATCGGGATAGGTGTCCGGTTAGCATCGGGCGACTGAGGATGTACTTGATCGGGTTACTCCGCGAGATCAAATGGACTTCATGATGCTGCAGATAATGTCGCAACTTTTGAACCGTGAAGACGAAGGCCAGACAGCTCTTCTCGATATTTTAATATCAAGTCTCAGCATCAATCATGGTTTGACTGAGGTAATGGAGACTTTTTTTGCTGTCGGCGTCGTTATTTTGTGCGAGGAAGGCTCCCAATGGCCGTTCTAGGGTCATCATATATAGAATGAGAGGTCTTCCTTCAACCGGGGGCATGAGCACTGGTGGGATTAAGAGGTACTTCTTCAAGTTGTCGAACGCCTCTTGGAAGTCATCCGTCCATTAGTACATGACCCCCTTCTTCATTAACCTGGTGAAGGGAAAACATTTACCTGCCAGGTTGGCTATGAATCACCTAATATAATCCAAGTGCCCTTGGAATGATCTCAACTCAGTGAGGTTGTGGGGAGGTGGCAGTCCAAGGATAGCCTTTGTCTTCTCAGGGTCTACTTCGATGCCATGATGGCGTAAGACGAAGCCAAGGAATTTCCTTGAGGTAACCCCGAAGGCGCATTTCAAGGGGTTCATCTTCAAGCTATGCTGTCAGAGCTTGTTGAATATGGTCTCAAGGTCCGACAGGTGATCCGAGCATTGTCTGGACTTGACCACTAGTTCATCCACGTAACATTTAACAAATTTCCCCAGGAACGGTTTAAAGATCGGATGCATGGCACACAGATATGTGGCGCCAGCATTATTGAGACCAAAGGGCATGACCCTGTAACAGAATACCCCTTGAGGGTCCCTGAAGGTAGTAGCTTGTTTGTCTTCTTGGGCCATCCTGATTTGATTATATCCAGAATAGCCGTCCATGAAGGATAGAGCCTCATATCTGGACGTTGCATCAATTAACAACTCGGTGATTGGAACTGGGAAGTCATCTTTCGGACAATTCCGATTAAGGTCTCTGGAGTCAATGCATACGCGGATTTGTCCATTCTTTTTCTTGACAGGGATGATATTGTTCAACCAAACGAGGTATTAGACCTCCCTGATGAAGCCTGCTTTAATGAGCTTATCGACTTCAGCCTATATCTTGGCAACATGTGAGGGGCGTGTCCTTCTATTGGCCTGTTTGTAGCCCTGGTGGTCTTCTGGAAGACCCAGGTGATGCGTCGCTACCTCGGGATCGAGTTCTGGAATTTCCGTGTAATTCCAGGTGAAGACATATTCGTGTTTCCTTGGGAAGGAGGTATATACATCGTGTTCCTCGGGAGACATGGTCGCGCTAATGAGAGTGGGCCTCAGGTCTTCCTCAGTACCCGGGTTTATTTTCCTGATTTCGTCCACAGTGGTGGAGATACCTTCATCAAATGCAGGAGGTGTGTCCCTAAGATCTTCCCCCTCTTCTTCTTGCAAATCCTCATCTTCTTGGTATGACGAGGAGATATCTCCTATCACGAGTTCTTGGAAGTCCGGAGGTGAGGTGTCTTGGGTGTCCTTGCTCGAGCTTTCGCCCCCCCGATTGAGGGGTAGCGGATGTTCCCACATTGTCACACTCGTCCATTATGGATGAATTCATGAGGACATCCAAGTGCGTGTCCGGACTTGAACTCATTCCTTCCACGTGGTTGATGGGAAAGACATAATCTCTTCCAAGATGCCTGAGGGGGTCATCAGGAACCATTTCCAGGCCATTTGGAGCGGGGATCCAGTCGACACCATCGACCAAAGGCTTCTTTTTATTTTGCTCATAGAACCCGATGTCGATATAATGTGACTCGGAGAGCTTAAAAGGGGTCTTGTCGGCATGAAACATCCCGCTTTTTCCATTGATGTAGTACTTGATACACTAGTGGTAAGATGAAGGAACGGCCATGTGCTTATGGATCCATGGCCTTCCCAGCAGGGCATTGAATGTTGTGCTCTTCAGGACCACCAGGAATTCCGTGTAGGCTACCAGGTCACCAAAATGGGTCTTTAGCTTAATTTGTCCCATTAGTTTCTGCTCACTCTTGTCGTAACCCAACGGAGTTGTGGCTAAGGGAATTAGATCGTCCTCACTGTATCCCAACTTACGAAGTGTCCGTAGGGGAAGGAGGTTAACTCCAGAGCTATTGTCTATAAAGACTTTCCAGATCTCAATACCATTCAGTGTGACGAACACATATAGCGGTCTGATGTGTCCTTGCATGATGGTGTCTTCATCCTGATCGGTGAAGGAAATCACCGCATTGCATTCAGTCGGGCCAGTCTCTGTCCGGTAAACCTCGGCGACAGCTACCTCAGCTTGAAATTCCTAGGGGCTGATCAAAGCATCGATAAGCGCCTTCATAAGGTCGGCTGACAAACCCAGGACATCTAGGATTGACAACTTGTCTGGTACTAACGCAAACTGCTTAAGGATGTCGTATTTTTTCTCCAGCGGTCGACGCTTCTCCATTGGTGGGAGAGTCTTAGCAGGTGCTTTGGGATCTGGATCATTTGATGAGGAGGGACCGGCCGTAGGGACGAATGTCAATGGTGTTCCCGCATTTTGAGGACTTGGACCGGCCGGTCTGTTTGTACGCACTAGGCGACCAGACACTTGCTCCTCCTCTGGTGGGTATCGCAGAACAACAGGGTCAGAGTGGCCGCTTGTGGATGTGGAGGGGAATTCCCTCTTCTGATGATTCTGCTGAAGGGATCTCCCACGGGTTTCCATGATATTAATGGTTTGGGCCAGGGTCCAACCGTAGGGTTGGTTTCGGCCGCGGCTGTGTCTCCCCTGGTATCCTCTGCCTCAGCGATTCCTCCTCCCAGCTCCTCATGCAGGGAACTCGAGTTCGTAACCATACCCTTCATCAGGTAATGATTACATGAGATGGATGGCGTTGATAGAACCAAAGATTGGCTCTTCATCCTCTGACAGGTCAACCTAGTCAGTTGTCTCTGATGGTGTCGTTTGGTGGGTCGGTGCCCGTGGTGCCAAGTTTGAGGGCATGAAATCTACCAGGGTCGGGAATAACTTTTTCCATGTCACAGACTGCTCCTCTTTTGATTGTTTCCTCTTCGATTATGCCCGGATGACCGGCTCGCAAAGGATTTTGAGGCCGATGCTGTCGGCTCTGCGGCTTCAGGGGCAGTTGGTGGCAACACCGGCTGCTGTAGTTGAGCTCAGAGTATGACCTGGGCTCGGTTGATAGTCTTCCGAGTCATCCAGTTGTCAAATTTCTTCCACTACTTGCTGGTGACTTTCTGCCACCCCTCCTCTTTGTCGGAGTCGGTGGTAGAGATACATGCCACATGTGCTGGGGGTGGTCCTAGCTCGACTTTTCTTGAATCTAACATCCTCTGCAGGAGGTCTTTGAAGATGAAGCATTCTCATATACTGTGCCCCAACATTCGATGGTAGGGGCATTAATTTGACATGTAATCGTGGCCGACTTCTTCAGGTTTCCTTGGCTCCAGGAGGCGGAGCAAGTTGCAGTTCATGACGGCAATGAAGTAGCCACGGAATTGATCATCACGGAACGAGTGTACTTTTTGTCTTCATTCCTCAAACTGGCTCCGCTTCGGTTCTCTGTGATCATCCCATTTAGGCGGAGGCAGCCGCTGATATGCAGGGGGCCCTTGATGATTTGGTGGATGCCTGAGTGGTGGAGTGGGCACAGGGGCCCGCTTGAGTGTGACAGGGGATGCTTCAGCTCTAGGGGCTCTTTTCGTAGGAGCCTGCGAGGATATTCAAGACTTTGAATTAGTTCGCTGCAGGGAGTCCTCAATTCTCTGGGAAATGGCCGAGAGATGGTAGAAGCCAGTGGTTCACTCCACCGGTATGAGCGGTGTTCGCAGCTCATATCTAAGATTATCGATGCATATGGCTAGAATCTCATCTTGAGGGATTGGTCTATTTAGAGAATAGGTCAGACCTTTCCATCTGGCAATGAAATTTGAGACCCTTTCGTTCTCCCTCTGCTTGCAGTTTATGAGATCGATGACCATTGTTTTAGGAAGCTTTGAGCTGAAGTGGAACAGGAACTGTTGCCAGAGGTCCTCCCAGCTCTTTATCGATTGGGCCGGCAGACTCTTCTACCAGACGAAGGCAGATCCTTGCAAGGTCCGTACGAAGTATCTGAGATTCACTGCTTCTTTTTGTTCCGAAGTTCCCATCATAGGGTCGCAATAGTATGTGTAGTACATCAAATGCTGCTCTGGATCACCTGATCCATTGATGATGGGGAATACAGGGCTCCCAAAATTGGGTGTAGGTGGTGTGTTGGTCACTCAATCTGGGTAGGGTTTCTGCTCCGGCTGTATCAGAGCGCGTCAATCTTCCATCACTTCCAATCGATATGTTAGTGCCTCAATGGTGTTGGTGAGTCCCTGGTTTACATCCTGTTGGTCCTGGTCCTGGGCAGGCATAGCCTGAGGCATTGCCTAAGGATCTGGATTATCCGGCACCAAGGGTGCATATTCCGTTCGGGGTACCCTCAGAGGGTTCGGGCGTACTTGCTCTGGTTTCCTCCTATGTGGAGGGAAACCCTGGTATTCATTATCCACATTTAGGTAGCTGGACGAACCAGGCACCTCATTGGAAAGGAGCCCTGATCATGCTTTTTTTGTCGGGGCAAGCCTTAGCCTTTGAGGTGCACTTGCTGGGAGTTCATGATTTGGCTCTTCTTGGGGCGCACTTTCAATAAGTCGGTTCCTCTGGAGCAGCTTGGCGTTAAGCCGCCTCAATTCTTTCATCTCTTCTTCCTATCGATTGAACCTCTCTTCGAGCGTGAGTGGCTCGTTTTTATCGATAGAATGGGACGGGTTAAGGGGAAATGTTCCTTTATTCTTATCCTTGTTGGAAGCTCGCTGGGCAGGCGGAGGGAGGTTAGCTGAAGGGTCGTCCATATTTAAAGCGGCCCTCTGGTTCTGGGTGTGCACACCTGGGGGTTCGTTGTGAGTCACAGCCTGACTGGAACCGTCATCTCCCGATCCATCTGGATTTTCATTTTCTCCGGTTCACTTGCGGGGTTAGCCTCTATGGCATTGATGAACGCATATTGCGGGGTGGAGGGGATGTCATCTTCCAAATAGGAAGAGGATCTCCCGCATCTTCGGCTGGCCTTCCCTTTCATGACCTGGGATTGCCTTCGGATTTATTGAAGAAGGGTGACGCAGAGAGTTCTTTGATGCAGCCTTATGGTGCACCTTCCTCTCGGAGGGGATGATGATTCAGATGACAGGATAGGATGGGAACCTCCTCTTCTGAATGTCCTCCCTAGACGAGAAAACACTGATTCTCATGGGGGAGGTTGTTTTTTAGGGGGTAATAATGCCCCCAGCCCTGAGGGCTGGGGTTGGCCCAGTTCCTTGGAAATTGAGTCTCTTCCCGGTTTTATTGGTCTTATGAGGGAATTTGTTGTTAAAAATGCCCCAAGCCCTGCAGTCTGGGGTTGACCATGTATTGCAGCAGTGGCTACGGCTATCGCGACCTGCTTGATCTCGCATGCCCCCATCTGGGGGTGAACCGGATTTGGTGCCGAATTCACCTGTGGATCAGTCCCTTCTGGGGAGGCAGGCAAAGATAACTAATTGGCCTCCCTTAGGCGAGAGTCCTGATGTATGCTCTCGGTGGCCTGATTTAGGAGTTCTTGAATGGCTTGTTCCTGCCAGGCTTGACGCTTTTGGGACTTACTCAAGGCCCGAATCTGTTGGTTGTGTTGCCTTTCCTGAACAGGGGGACCACTCGATTGTCGTCTCGATGTGACGATGTTGCAAGATACCACGACGAACGGGTTTTTCTGGGCAGGGAGCGGAGTGAAATGAAGAGCTCCATGTTCCCCCATCCCCTGATATGGACTCCCATTAGAGCATCACCAATGAGGCGGCGTAGTTGGTGCAGCGCATGGAGGAAAGCTGCCTCCATATTCCCGTTGCGCCTCTCGGGGCGTTATTGTCATGTCGAGGAAAGGGCCTTCAGGTCGACATGAAGCTCATGTCGACCAACTAAAGCGCTCATTGTAGTCAGAGGCAGTGGGACTGGTAGGTATTGAATTATCTTGTGGGAGATTCTGAGGTGGTTTAGAAGATGAACGTGGCCCTGTAATGGATCCTGATCGAAGAAGGGAGTCGCTAGTGACAATCTGGGAATCTGACATGCTCGATCTCGTCCTTCTGAGTGCCTCGGCATACGAGGGTCTTTCGGTGCTTGCTTCGGCAGGGGGAGGGCCTTCCTGTCGAAATAATTTGTCATCGCAGGGAGGACCTCCGCAATATTGTCCGTAATGGAGAGGACTACCATTAATACTTGATGCTTCACTGCATAGAGGAATTTTGCAGTGCACACCCTGGGGAGGACCTCCAAGGCATGTCGCAGTAAGGGGAGGACCTTATGGCTGTGTAGCGTTGTTACAGGGAGGACCTTCGCAACAACTACCATCATGGTGAGGATGACCATCATGGCTTGACATTCGACGCGCATCCTAGGGAGGACCTTCAGGACACACTGCGACAAGGGAAGGACCTTCTTGTTGCTTGGGGCCAATGCGGGGAGGACTTCGCAATGGCGGCCATGGTGGCAAGGACTACCATCACAGCTGCGGTAATGGCGAGGACTACCATTACTACCGCCATAGGGAGAATATATGGGGGATACATCCTGGGTGGGGCCTCCAGAATGTACCGCACTGAGGGGAGGGCCTTCTCGTTTCTTGACGTCTCTACGGGGAGGACCTTCGTTATCAGGGTGGCGAGGAATACCACCATTATTTGATGCCCGGTTACACAGAGTTCCGTTGTAGCGTAACCCCTGGGGAGGACCTTTAGGGTAGGCCACAACAAGGGGAGGGACTTCTTGTCGTGATAAGACGTCACTACGGGGAGGGTCTCCGTAGTTGCGACTATGATAGAGAGGACAACCATCACAGTTTTTGGTCCCACTACATGGAGAGTGATTGCAGTGTATTCCTTGGGGAGGACCTTCAGGGTGGACCACAGCAAGTGGAGGACCTTCTCGCTGCTTGACCTTCTGGTCACGTGGAGGGTTTCCGTGACTCGCATCAAGAGAGAAT
This sequence comes from Viscum album, assembly GCA_963277665.1. Classification (NCBI taxonomy): domain Eukaryota; kingdom Viridiplantae; phylum Streptophyta; class Magnoliopsida; order Santalales; family Viscaceae; genus Viscum; species Viscum album. Next base: position 71,116,237 of record OY728163.1, on the reverse strand, counting down.
CTCTCAGGACCGATCGTTATATTTCCGCGGGGGAAGCCCCCATGAGTGCTCTGGGGAGGACCTTCAGAGCTGCTGGTAGCGACATTGCGGGGAGGACCTTCGCAACTGCTACTACCGCTTCCATAATATGGTAATGGGTGGGCAGGGTTATGAGCCTTTTATGTGTGCTTAGCGGCGTCGGGAACCCCATCTTCCAGTAGAGCGGAGTCATGAACCCGCTCTTTGTTTTCTGGCTGCCTTCGGCGTGTTCGGGGTGCCCTTTTGTGGACAGTGGGGACCGTCTACTGCTGACAACGGCCTTCACCTCCTTTGGGTCCCTGTCTAATTGGGTCCCGTGATGCTACCGGGATACGCCTACGAACATCTTGGCTTTTATCAGGGATATATGCCTTCTGTGGAGAATCCACCGTGATGGACGAGTGTCCCCTAGTTGGAACGAGTGAAGCTTCTCGATCTGGTTGCCCTTGCGTCGCGGAATATAGCCGGTGACCCTCCTGGGCAGAAGTAGGGATGTAGATCTTCTCCGAGGTGGCTATCTCGTCTCTTAGATGAGTCACCTCAATTGGGGAGATGGGCTCACGGGCCCAAGTCCTTGCTGTTTCCACTGATGCAATTACATTCTGGAAAGTCTGCAAGATATGATCTGGGATCGATACCTGCTCCTCCATCATTGCCAGGATATGTAGAGAGACATCTTTGGCTGGAATGGGTATGAAGGCCCATTCTGGTATCGGAGTAGGAATATCCAGCTCCGGTTCTCTAGTGGTCAGTGGGTACTGACAATTCTCCTGTGTCGGGGCAGGTGAACGAATCTGCCCCTATACCAGGATATGTCAGTTTATCTCTCCGTTTGCCCCAACATCGGGGTGGCGGACTTTACTTGCATAAGCAGGGATCTGGCCCTGCGTATATTGATTTCCCACCGTATCGAGTCAGTGGACTTTGTTGGTGGGGAGACGTGCCCGCCTATGATTTACCGCTACATCTGGGTGGTGGGCTTTGCTGATTGTCGCCATGTCAGGATGGCGGGCGTCAGAACAACTGCCAGGAGCTTGTCCTGCAGGTGTCGGGTCGCCACCACGTGAGGTTGGTGGGCTTCATGACCCTGGGCAGGGAGAGGTGCTTGCCTAGTAAGTGTCGTCCTATGTGAATGGCGGGCTTGATGGAGCTCGGCGGGGATGCGCGTCGGCTCGTATGATGCCACCATGTCTGGATGGCGGGCTTGGGAGGAGCAAACAGGTGTAGGTGCCAGTTCGTGGTACGTCTCCGTGGCTGGGCAGCGGAGCTCCTCCTCAGGGACCAGGGTGATGACCGGTCCCCGATTGTATGTCTTTCACCCTCGTCGGGCGGTCCGAGGGGCCGGAGCTTGGGGAGCGTTGGCCTAAATCCTCGGGGGGACATCCTCCTCGGCGTGAGGACTTTGGGTCGCGGCGTGACCGCGATGACGTCTCCCGGTGGGGGCCATGGAGTGGAACCCCCATTCGGTGGGGATGAAGTCCTCAACGTTGACCTCATCTACCTCCCTAAGATAAGGGAGGTACGCATTGTCCAGTTCCGGGGATACACTCCTGAAACGGTTGGAGACAGCGACAGGGGCTATCTGGATCCGCCTTTGCGGTCACTACTGGGCAGGCGACTGGCGAATCTTGATGGATTGGAGGGCGTGCATGGCCGCCTCCACAATTGGGAGAGTAAAATTCACATGGTACTCTCGGATCAGCGCGTCCGAAACCCAGTGTTTAAGTTTCTAGGTGGGTGACGGGGTCCTCTGTAGTTGAGGAAGTCTCGTCCTTGCATTGTTGGAAATGCGCACTTGTGAGTTACTTTGCGATGCCATTGGATCGAAGGGTGTTCTAAAAGTGGTACCAGCAAAACATTTTATCAAATACAAGCAGCAAACCCAACAAATCAGCATCTCATAATCCCATGTGTAATTAATGACCTTTCTTGTCCCTCCTTTAGAGCATGAGGGGGAACAAGGTGGGATTAGGTCAAACTCATCATGTTTCGTTAAATATTCAAGTTGGGTTCACCATTTTTTGTTTCTTTTTGGTTTTCGGCCTTGAAATTCCCAATGGCTCCATATCCAATGATTAATGGACCTGATTTTCAAAGGCAGGCATTCGCCGGATGGTCCGACCGGCGACTCTTAAGAACTCACATTGGTCGAGAGGATGGGAAGTCGGGCTCATCGCACCCTTTTTGAGGGGGAATTATTGCATGTTTCGGGACTCTCTTGTAGATTTAAGACGTATTCATATGTTCGTGAATCTTTGGTTTATACCCAAACATAGTATCCACGGATTAAACATTGGTGGGAAATGGTCAACTGGACATAGGGGTCTGGCATCATTTATGCCCGAGGTTTACCATACCTCATTGGATTAATGACCCCGAAGGGTTGGAACTCGCTTGAGGCGGCACTAGGAGTGGCGCGGTGAACCGATGTGGAGATGATCGGATCGACCGGTTGTTGGGATTGAACCTCAGGGAGGCTTCATACGTACCTTGATTAGGAGTCAGGGATCAAAGTACATGTAGTTTGGATTGGTGTCGGGGAACCGACGTGAAGATAGACCGGGTGGTCTGATGGGCGATGGACTTGAACCTCAAGGAGGCTTCCTACATACCCTGCCTAGGAGGCAAGGATCAAAGTCCACGTAGTTCGCATTGGCTTGGGGCTTACACTCTGAGGAGGCCCAGAATGGTGGATTGGGGCTTACACTCTGAGGAGGCCCAGAATGATGGATTGGGGCTTACACTCTGAGGAGGCCCATAAGGGGATGTCATGGTCGATGCTTACTCTAATCCCATGTGAGTCGTGCTCAGTGTGAGAAACAAGAACCAGCATGGACCATAGGATCATGTCGCGAAAGGTGCATCCGTGAGAAGTGGAGTGGCGCTTACGCATGAGGGTGGCCCATTAAGTCGGGGCTTACTCCTAGGTGGACTCCCAGGGCGACAAAGCCTAGTGGGAGAGGGAAAGGGGGTGCTCCTGGGCCCATCTCCTATCTTGCAGTGCATGAGGGATTCCTTCTGGTGGCTATTTTACCATCTCCGAGGAACCCTCAACAAGTGGAGGGGCAGAAAGGGGATTCTCGAGCTCAGACTCCACATTACCGTGGGAATGTGAACCCAGGAATGCTTCGAGAATCTGCTCAAGGTTCGGGGCAACCCCTTTACCCTTATTTACTGTGGGTATGTGAACTCAAAATGGCGCACTGATGCGCCTGAAAATTACACCACGCGGATCTAGTGGCTATGGTGGAGGCCTCGGCTCAGGTCCGATGAATAGGCCAATGAGGGAGTCATGGAGGACTTGACTGGATTGGTAGGATTTTATCTGGCTCAGGAAATGAGAACACCGAAGTATTTGGCGAGCCACCGAGAGGTATGGGTGGTGGCACCCTTCACGTGGGGAAGTGCGACGTGGATGGAGAAGCCGTACGCGAACTAGGGTGGTCTGCGGACTGATTGGTGTCCCACGAACCAGGTTGGTTCACGGCTTCGGGTTCAATCCGTGAACCAGGGTGGTTCGCGGAGGGTTCCAGGAGGGCTATGGCAGCCAAGGGCGGTTCCGGTCGGAGGCTCATCGGTCGGGGCTTCGCCCGCGTAGGAGAGTGTTGTGCGGTGCGACGGATGGGAAAAGAGGCATAAACTCCCTGGTCTACGAGGAAGTCATCCACGGAGGGGGTATGGTTCGTGATTCTCCTTGTTTTTGTTATTTTAGGTTTGCGTTTCACCAAATTATTATGCGTTTTCCAATTCCTTGTTAATTCGTATACATGTTTTGGTTCGCGGATGGGAATTTTGTTGTTTGCGAAATCTGAAGCCTTCCTTCAACGGACCTCTTTCTGAATCTCTAATCCCTCCGAATCTGATTCCAGTTCTCCAACCTCTTTTTCTTTCCCCCTTAGTATCCTTTTATAGAGTGGAGAAAGGGATGTATATGTGGCCACGTGGCACCTTTTGCAGAGGCCCATAACCAAATACCCGGTTTATATCTGACTTGGTCAATCTGCGATTCACGGTGGGTATTGAACACTCCCCCCCCCCTCTGTGAATCAAACTCAGGGAGTTCTCCGCAGCCGCGGAGGGTTACGCCTCCATTCTGCGAACGATAGCAGGTGCGGCTTGAACCGGTCGACGTGGTCTGCGGTTGGGGCGGTTTATGATGGTGAACCGGACTAGTGCCCGTCTTGTCTCGCAACCACAGAGTCTCTCTGACTCCATTTCGCGAACGACAATGGTTCGCGGGGGAGGCGCTTCACGGGGCATGGCCTCGTTGCGTTTCCATGGGACCGGTTCGCGGACCGGTCCTGTTTGTGTCCCCTCTTTGATTATTTTCCCCAATTCTTTGGGGGATTTGGATAGAATCTCCTTTTAGGATTTTTCAGGACCCTACAAAGTTCATTATATAATGTATATTAATCAAAAATTATTTTTATAAAACCACTCATTTTATCATGTAAAACCCAACTTAGTTCATTTCTGGTATATTTAATGATTTTTCCAAAAGAACTCTTCTTTTCAAAGTAAAAGGTGTATTTATCTCAAGAATTCTTCAATGATTTTTTTAGAATATTTTCATCTATTTTAAAAACTCTATTGAATTTTATAATTTATTTATATTTATATCTTATTATTTTCATATAAAATATTTTATTAAATGTTTTATGACCAGTTTTATTGTGGATGTTCTATCTTAATACCATCACCATGTTACTCAGATTGGTTAGTGATTATGATTACTGATTAGGGAAAGTTATTTAAATATCATATGTTCATATTGTTTATGTTTAATACCATTCATATGAGGAATTAATTGGACTTACAAAGTGATGGGTGGGGACCTCTCCATCCCCTCGATGCATCGGTAGGTCTCATGATACAATACATAATTGGATTTTGTTCGAGGCATTACCCTAGTATTTTTAAATGTCTTGGACGAGGCTTTGACAATTTGTTTCAGATGTCCAACATTATAAATTACCTTATTATGATATTGGTGACTTATAAACCATGTGATATTTGACTAATAGAATATCCATGATTAAGATTCATTCTCTTATGATCTGTTATATAGATTTATTTACTCAACTTTCATTTCTTCCATATTATACTCAATTTTATTTTTAAATGAATGTTATTTTAGTTATTCACCATACCTAATGTTTATATTTATGATATATTACATTGTATTACTTACCATTATTGATCATCTGGTCTCAACCTTTTCTAAAGTTTTATTCTCCCCAATATGTGAAGTTGAATATTATTATGAATGACTTGCAGGAATAATCTAGGAGTTATGGATGTTTCCAATTAATTTGTTATGTTATACTTTATTTAATATAGTAATGTAATGATTTTATATGTATAAGGTTTTCCAATTCTACTAAACTATTTGGTCCTTCAAGGTTTGACATCCTTGTAAACATACCGATGTATTATTGTAAGGCATCTGCTTCGAGCAACTGGGGTCAGGGTCTTTACATGAATAATGTAATTGTATCTTATAACTCATAAAAAAGGCCATAAATAAACTTAATAAAATTATAATAAATAAAATAAATGTAGAAAAGTTTATGAATTAATTAATTAATGGATTTAATTTTATTACCCAAGACATTAAGATCAAGTGTAGAACACTTTCAAACATAAAGTAAGGGATTCTTTCCAAACCTCCATTTTTTATTTGGGTCAAATTTTCTCTCTCTTTACCCCAATGTTATTCTTTGTTATTTAATATAATTATTATAAATTATATTTATATGATCCCAAATCATTTATCTAGATCATTTCATTCTTATTTTTCTAGGATATATATTTTTCAAGGGGGTTCCCTTCTCAATTCTTCCTGATAAGCAAACCCGATTAAAGGGAACTTTTGGATATCTTACTCATTTTCAATTCCACTCTATAATCTATTTTAAGCCACCATTAATTATTAAAAATCACCTATTTTAACATTAAAAAATATCTTGGTTCATTTCTAGTTTTATACAGACAATTTTTCCTTCTTCATTTTATAGAACCTTGAAACGTTTATCTCAAATCGTACTAAAATTTTTTATTTCTAAAGTTTCTTAAACACTATTTTTTACATGGTTTTACTTAAGTTTGATGTCACTTATCATGATATATTCCTATTTTTCATTATTTTTATCCATCCATTCTTTCCTGAAAACCATTATGATATTCCCTTTGGATATGCCTTTGAGATGATTATGATCCCCAATTCTTTTTAGGGGTAACCCATATGTTTTTGTTTGATTCCATATGTATGATTATTTATGTGTAACACATATTAATGAATGCATTAATATGGGTTTTCCCATATAGTTCTCTAATAAAATGTTTAATGTTTACTCTCGTGATACATCATGTGCAGCGGTCTTGGTGGTTAGCCATGACTCGTGCTTCTTGTGCAATGGCCTTGGTGGTCAGTATTGACTCGGGCTCCATGTGTAATGGTCTTGGTGATTATCCTTGAATCATGATCCTACATGTGAAATGATCCTTGAACCATGATTATTTCTTGTTTTATGTTGCTTCCAAATTTTTATGATAATATGATCCCATGTCATATATGTTATGCTTCCATATGTTTATTCATGTTCTATGCCTTTATTATGTAATATTGTTGTGCCTACTAACCCTTGTGTTGTGCTTTATTAATATTTATTTTTCCTTCAATTTTATTTTTAGCACAACCATTTTTTCATGTATTCCATATGTTATCCTATATATATTTAAGGGCTCAAAGTAATTTATAATTTCATTATAAATATTAAATAAAATACGTTTTTATATTAGTTTCATGTTTTTAGTTTATGTACGAAATATTCTAAATACACTAGTCTTTATGGTCCTTGGTATGAATTTCATGGATATATATGCTTAAAATCATGTAATAATATATGTAAAATGGTAGGGAAGTTATTTTTGGTATCAGACCATAGTCTAATTATTTTTTGAGATTATGACTAAATCACTTCAGTAAGATCCCTAAGGATAATTCTATAACCACATATAACCTAAATTAAAACATAGGGAATCAAAATTTAGGATGTTATTTTCACTTAAAAGTCTATCTTTGTATTTTCAAAGTTTCCATTTTATATTCTTGTTATCCAAGTATTCAATCCCACTAATTGTACTTTCTTTTTCTTAGTTAATGGATAGAAATAGGAGAACTTGTTCCAAAAATCAATGTGATAGTAATTGTGATTATTTCCCTAATGAAATGAAAAATATGATGGGAAATTGGTGCCCAAAATATCATGATAGGACTTTCTCAACTATCTCGTGTTATGAATAATAAGTTGAATCGTGTGGAATTCCATCCTCCTCCTAAGAAATGGAAAGTTGCATTAAAATACTTTATGTGAAAAAGGCATCCCATGTTTAGTGGATATTCTGATCTCCTCTTCCTATAATAGTGGGTTAACTACCTTGAAAATATATTATCTTCCCTCTAGTTCTCAGAAGAATAGAAAGTTGTATTGGCAGTCTATCATTTTGACGGGGAAGATGATCAGTGGTGGACACTAATCAAGAACATGAATTCCAAGGAGGAGATTGATTCCATGTAATGGAAGATTTCAAGAAAATATTTTTCAATAAATATTTTCCCCTAACTCTCCATCTTAAGATAGATATGGAGTTCCTCAGTTTGATTCAAAAGGAAGATGAGTTTATCATAGAGTGTGAATCAAACTTTATAAGACTTTCACGAAATGCCTCCAAATTTTCCATGTACACCAAAAGAAAGGTGGATCACTTCTATAGTAGACTAAAACTGAGTATATGAAAATAATTGGAGATTCAAGACTTTTACATTTATGAAGAGATTATTAATTATTCCCTGAAGGTTGAAATGGATACCGAATACTCTCAGTGGTCTCAAGGGATGAGAGAAGAAAAGATGAAAATTGTCTTTATTATGGGTGTATTAATAGATAAATCCCATTATTGAAAGAAAATACAATATCCCAAGTGTTAGAATTGTGGAAAAAGGCATCTTGGAAACATTATAAAGGGATCCAGGATATGATTCAAATGTAGATGAATGGGTAATCTTGCTAATAACTCACGATGTTATATAAAGAATCCCACAACTGTGAAATTAGACAGGAAGGTTCAGATCAACATGAAACCTCTGTTGAAATGTTTCATCTTCAAGGAACATGGTAATTATGAAACCCATTTTCCTAATACAAGGGTTGTTGGAGGAAATCAACAACGACAACCTCCAAGGTAGAAAGTAAGGGAATATTAAATTACTACTACTGAGGTAAAATCAAACAATGATATGGTGATAAGTATGATGGTTATTCATTAAATAATTTAAAACAAACTATTTAATTATGGTTTTACACATTCTTTCATATCTGACAAGTTTAGTATAACTATTCAAACACCACCTCAAAAAATTAGAGGTTGAGTTATCTCTGAGAACAACAAATGGGGAAATTTTTGCATCTAATGTTTGTAACTCCTTACCATATAATTTTTGTTGAATGAACCTCCCAAAAAATTTTGTCTTACTTCCTTTAGTGGAGTTCGATGCTATATTGGGAATTTATTGGATATATTTATACAAATCCAACACCAACTTTCAATAATGGGAGATCACTCTCTGCATCCTGAGATATCCTCTAATTCTGTACAAGTGTAAGGAGGAGGATCAATCTCTATTGGAATAATTGTATTAATTTTGGATATTTATGTCTTATGAGAAAGAATATATAGGTCCAATTATTAAGAAAAATGAGAGAATCATTCTTGAAGACATTCCCATTGTGAGTGACTACACTGACGTGTTCCCTGAAAAGTTTCTTGGTATTCCTCCTAATCAAGAGGTTGAGTTCTCAATGGAATATATTATGGTATATCTTCTTATATCATAGAAACATTAATGAATGACCACCATTGATCTGGAAGAACTAAAGAAAAATTTACAGAAGAATTTATACAGGGGTTTTATACACTCGAGTGATTCACCAGGGGGTGAACTAGTCCTCTTCATCTATAAGAAGTATGGATCAGTGTGCTAATGTATTAATTATCACGAGCTCAAAAAATCATGATAAAGAAAAAGTATCCACTTACACAGATAGATGAATTATTTGATCAACTATGTGGGCGAAAGTATCTCTCTAATGTGGACCTTCAGTCAAGATATCACCAATTAAAGGTAAGGAAGAAAAATATTCCCAAGACAGCCTTTCGAATTAGGTATGGTCACTATGATTTCATAGTGATTCCCTTATGACTCACTAATGATCCAACAATTTTTATGGATTTAATGAATTGAATCTTATAGATTACCTCAACAAATTTTGGGTAGTCTTTTTTTATGAAATTCTGATATACTCTAAGTGAAAGGAGAAACATGAGGAGCATTTGAATACTATGTTAAAGACATTTTGAAGGGATAAAATCTATAAAAAGTATAGTAAATGTGATTTTTTTTACGGAGGAAGTATCATTCCTAGGGCATGTCATCATCAAAAAATAAATATTTGTAAACCCTTCCAAGACAAAGGTAATCGAAGAGTGACCCATTCCAACAACTGTAATATAGATCCATAGTTTCCTTAGGTAAGATGGGCATTACCGATGATTTTTTATGAACTTTTAATTATTGTTAAACCCACTAACCAAGATGACTCAGAAGGGATAAAAGTTTTTCTAAACTAGTGAATGTAAACACGGCTTTAAAGAGTTTAAAATGAGGCTTATCACTACACCATTTCTCACACTAACAACAAGTGGGGAACTCCTTTTGATGTATAATGATGCTTCAATGAAGGGATTAGGATGTGTACTGATCAAAAATGATAAATTGATATCCTAATCCTCAAGGTGGTTAAAAATTCAGGAGAAAAAAATCCCATGTATGATCTGGAGTTGGCGACTGTGATCTTAAAATTGAAAATCTGGAAGCATTATCTATATATGCAGAAGTGTGGAATATATAATGATCATAAGTTATTTAAAAATATATTCCAATAGAAGGATCTTAATATGAGATAGTGAAAATAGTTAGAGATCATCAAAGATTATGACCTCTCAATCTACAACCATCATGTTAAATCAAATAAAGTGTTAGATGAACTAAGTAGAAATAGTATGTCGTCTTTATCAATGATGAGGACTGAGAATGATCCAATCTTATTAGACTTGGAAAGAATGGACATGGGAATCATTAAGGAAGGAACATCATCAATCCTTTCTCAAATTTTTTCTCAACCATCCCTTATAGAGAAAATAAACGATGATCAAATAAATGATGTGGAAATTCAGAAAAATGTGGAAGAAATCATAAATGGGAAATCTTAAAAGTTACAAAGGATTAGTAAAGATTAATGAGATTTGGGTCATGACTATGTGTACCATACAAATCAGAGGTAATGAAAGAGCTTCACAATAATTCCCATAGATAAACAATCTATATTAACCCAAGGATCACACATATATATTGAGATATCCAAGAAAACTATTAGTCAGAAAAAATGAAGAAGGAGATCACTAAATATACATCAAAGTGACTGATATGTCAACAAGTGAAGGTTGGAAGGAAAAAAGTATAAAGGGATAATGCAATTGTTATCCATACCAACATGTAAGTGGGAGGAAATTACCATGGAAATTTTCATAATAGAACATCCAAATACATTCAGAGGGAATGATGCTATACGGGTCATTCTTGATCATCTTACAAAAATAGCTCACTTTATTGAAATTAAAGAGGACTTCTCACTCAATCAACTTGAATATATATACCTGAAATAAGTTGTGAGGATGAATGGATTTACACTATCTATTATATCTAATCAAGATCCAAGATTCACCCCTATGTTTTGGAAAAGTCTCCACCATGCTCTGAACACTGAGTTGAACTTCAATATGGACTATCATCCTCAAACTGGTGTCTAATTTGATGGGACTAATCAGACATTGGAATACATGTTGAGAGTGTGTTCTGTAGACATTAAAGGAGGATGGGACCAATATATTTCTCTAGTAGAGTTCGTATATGACAATTTTATTCACTTGAGCATCCAAACGATTCCGTATAAATCCCTTTAATGGAAAAGAGACAAAACACTAGAAATATGGGATGATGTCAGTGAACGTGAGATTATAGGACCTAAAATAGTCTAAGAAATGGTAGAAAAGGTCAAAACAATTTAGAATAATATATGTGTAGCCCAAAGTCGACAAACGAGATATTAATAAAATTGTTTCCCAAGCATAGTATTTAAGGTTAAATACATGGTATTAATCGCCATATCTCTATGGAATAATATCATGAGATTTTGGAAGAAGGGAAAGCTAAGTCCTAGGTACATCGGCCCCTTAAAAATTCTTGATCATGTTGGAGTTGTGGCCTATCGACTAGCACGTCCACCAACCATGTCTCATGTACATGATGTATTCCACATATCTCTCTTGAGGAAGTAAAACTAGATCCCTCACATGTACAGAATAAAGAGGTGTTACAGTTGGAGAATGGTATTTCTTACGAGGAGCAGCTAGTGAGGATTGTGGACCATCAATATAAAGATCTACGCAACAATACCACTCACTTGTTCATTTTTCTATGGAATAATCATAAGTATGAAGAGGAAAAATGGGAACCATATGAATAAATGAAGAAGAAGTATCCCCACCTATTTTCCTCGTAGTTTGTAAAATGAATTTTCAAGGGTGAAATTTCATAAGGGGGAAGAATGTAACAACCCAAAATCTTATCAATGAAAATTTCTTTCTTATATTTATTTTATATAGTATAAATTACATAAAATCACATATATGACACAATACAGACTTTATAAATGAATAATGATTAAAATAAGAAGTATTTATATAAATTAAGGAACCTAACCCAATGGAATAGTAACATGACCTATGGAATGGTATCATGACCCTTAAGAATAGTAACCCAACAAATTGAATAGTAATCTCACCTATGAAATTATAAATAAAATTTATACATCTTATAAATGAAAATATGATATAATTATATCATACTATAAGTAAATAAATGTTTTAAAAATGATAAATTAAGTGTTTGTATTTTTATAAAACAAAAATGTTTATTTATAATTTTATAATAAATATAATTATTTAAAAGAGAATTTATTTTCATAAAATAGATTCATAAATTTATATTATGTTTTCTTATTATTATAACATAATCTTATGAGACCGTAATTAAATTTCAAACTGTTATAAAATCCATTAAAATTTTAGAATTGGTATTTTACAAGTAAATGATGATTTAATTAAAATAAAATTTCTCATATATAGAAAATTATTTTCATAAAATGGACTTTGTTTTTTAATTCTATATGTCAAAAAATGGTAACAATGAATTTTTTGGATTTTTCTTAAATATTTTAATTTTTGGTGAATAGTAAAATACGGTAATTTATGGTATATATACATTATAAGTTAAATACTTTATTCCTCGATTAATTTATGATATAATCCCCATAATACTGAACTACCCTTCGTTATTTTAATTTATTTATTTATAATTCTAAAACTATTCATAGTCTTGATGCAAAATAATAAACTAATGATTAAAATAATATGAAAACACCCCTCTCCTCCACTATAAATATCACCCCTCACCATCTCTTCTCCTCACACCTATAAAGTCTTTAAGATTGTAAAAATTATATCCAAACCTCTTAACAAGTATCTCTATATCACATCCAAAATCCTTTGTTAACATTAAAATAACAAACTCAATTGCCTCATGGAGGTTCTCAAGGAGAATAATTCAAGAGGTAAAAACCTCTTTCTTTTCTTTTAATTTATTTTCAAGTTATTTTCTTTTATTATTCTCTCCTAACCTCCCCTCATCCAAGTTTCATGATAACTCTAGTATATAATATATACAGTAATTTTATAATTATTATTATGTAATAATACATCCCAAATTCTATTTCCCTCTCCCTTTGTTCTAAAAATGAAAACATCTTCCGTGATGCGTTGATTTATCGCATTCAAGGACGACAAATTTTCAATTTCCATAACCTCCTTAAGGTATGGTCATAAAAATATTATAATGGTTGAAATAGATTTTAAAATGTATTTTATAACCTATGTTATGTTTTGTAACTAACATATATACATAATATTAATTAATAAAACAAAACCAATTTGTGATGATCGAAAACCGCCAAAATAACCTAAATGATTATCACTAATGCCTTGTCTAATGATTAATATTCACCCCAAATAACTAAATGACTTATATAGACATTTAATATTTTATATATTCATTAATTAAATATTTCATAAATTCTGGATATCTATTCCAATTTTACATGACATTGTATACATGTATACAAGTAAACAGATCATAAAACCCAAGGAAACAAACACTCCCGAACGATGAAATTGTATCTTATAACTCATAAAAATTACATAAATGACCTTAATAAAATTATAATGAATAAAATACATGTATAAAATATTCCGAATTTATTAATTAATTAATTTTATGTGATTATCAAGGACATTAGGATTAAGTGCAGAACACTTTCAGACATAAGGTAAGGGATTCTTTTTTAACCTCTATTTTTCCTCGAGGTCACATTTTCTCTCTATTTACCCCAATGTAATTCTTTCTTATTGTTATGTAATTCTTCTAAATTAGGTTTATATGATCCAAAATCATCTATATAGATCATTTAATCTATATTTTTTGGGATATACATGTTTTACAAAGGATCCCTTTTTAATTCTTCCCAATAAGCAAGCCTGATTAAAGGGAACCTTCCGATTTTGTACTGATTTTCAAGTGCACTCCATTATCTGTTTTAAGACAATATTACTTCTCTAAAATCAATAATTTTAACATTAAAAACTATCTTGGATAAATTATTGGTTTTATACTGACAATTATTCCTTTTCATTTTTAAAGAACCTTTAAATTTTTCTCTTAAACTGCACAAAAATATTCTATTTCAAAAGTTCCTTAAACAATATTTTTACATGTTTTTACTTAATTTTAACATAAATTATCTTGATATATTTCTATTTTATATAATTTATTTCCATAAATTCTTTCATGGACACCAATATGATATTCCCTTTTGATATGCCTTTGACATTATTATGATACCCAATTCTTTCCATGGGTAACCCTCTGTTTCTGTTTGATTCATTATATATGATTCTTTATGTGGAAAACATATTCGTGAACATGTTAAAATAGGTGCACCCAATTAAAGAACCAATTAATTAGAAAAATTTTAGTCTCATGATGTGTCATGTGTAACGGTCTTGATGGTTACCTTTGAATCGTGCTTCATTCCCCAGGTTATCCTATGCAAATGTAAGGGCTCAAAGGAATGTAGAAGCTCATTATGAAGATTAAATAAGAGTTTTTTTATTTCATTTCCATGTTTTTAGTTTATGTATCTAATCTTACAAAGACACAAGTCTTTATAACCCTTGGTTTTTATTTCATAGATATTTATTTTTAAAATCATTTAATGATATGTATAAAATTTTAGGGTAGTTATATTATGTTATGATATGTTTTTTGTTATCCTTGAGTTATGTTTATGATGTCATATTTTATGTTGTTGTTTCATTATAATATTTCCATCATGTTATCATCATATATCCTATTTTGATGTTCATGATTATGATTCTCACCCCTTTTATGTCTCATTGATATGCCTATTTAATCACATGTATTACTTTTATCATTTTATTATTTTATTATTCCCTTACTAGGATTTATATCTCACCCCTTTCTTATGTACATCTCCAGGTTATCCCATGCAATTTTAAAATATCCATGGAATATAAAGGAATGTTTCTTATTTTTTAGATAATGATGTTCTGAAAATTTTTAATGTTATTATTTCATGTACATAATTTTTCAAATACATTGGGCCTCATGATCTTGAGGGTTTTTATCATGTGTAACTTTATGATAAAAATCATGAAGTAAAGTGTAATAAAGGTTTGGGTTGTTATAGTTGGTATTTGAGGGGGGTTTAGTTATTTTTGGGATTAGGATTAAAAATATATAGTAAAAGGAGTAGGTATAAGTATAAACATATAGAAAATCAATAAATTTTGGTAAAGTATATATTAAGTGGTTTCCAAGAAAATACATTCATGTATGGATACTACATGTGTATGTGGATCTAGAACAGTTATACCTGTGAATGATAACTCTAAAAAAGGTGTATTGATCTAGAATTGATCATCTAGTCATGCATGAAAATGGTCCTTACTTCAAAATTATTTTTATACTCCATGTGTAATTTATTTGGAAAATTCACATGCTCTTTATGAACCATTATAAAGGGAATAAAATTCTCATAAGATTTTATATTAGAAAATAGATAATGGATAACTTATATTGAACCCCAAAAAATCATAGGTTTGGAATATATGTCATTTATCAGTTATCCCTTTCATGATTATGTTTTCCCATTAATTGTTTTAATAGTTTAAAAATACTCATCAAGAATTTTCCCCTATTTTCTAGTCAATGGTCAAAAATATAAAGAATGAATTCAAAAACCAATGTGAGGGGAAATTTGATGACTACCCAAACAATATTCCCATATTTAT
This sequence comes from Viscum album, assembly GCA_963277665.1. Taxonomy (NCBI): domain Eukaryota; kingdom Viridiplantae; phylum Streptophyta; class Magnoliopsida; order Santalales; family Viscaceae; genus Viscum; species Viscum album. The sequence goes on along the minus strand of OY728163.1, from coordinate 71,100,613 downwards.
GGGAGCATAAATCACTAAATTGATGAAAATAATTTCTAAATTGACTCAATTTTTGAATAAAAACCAAAATTGATAGGAATTAACAAATCCACCTAAGGAGGATAATGTTGGAATTGTGACCTTCATACGATAAAGGCCCCCAAATTTCAATGGATCTTCCAATCCTTTAATCATAAAATAATGGATCAACTCCATTGAAAAAATATTCTCCATCCTTCAATGATCTGAGGAAGATAACATCATTCTAGTAGTTTTTTTATTGAAGGAGGAACTGATCAATGGTGGAAATTGGTCAAAAATATAATTCTTGAGTAATATATTGAAGCGGTATAGTGGAAGAAATTATATAAAATGTTTTTGGAAAAATATTTTCCAATCACTCTCTAATGAAAAATGAAGATGAGATTCCTTATAATCGACAAAAAGGGAGATGAATCCATTAGGGCATATGAAGAAAAAATAAAAATACATTCATGATATTCTTTTGTATTTGTCATTACTTATGAATGTAAAATTTAAAACTTATTTTGTGGTATAAATCCATGTATAAGAATATCCTTATCCATTTGGGTCATCGAATTCTATAAAGAAATTTTTCAATGTTCCCTCAAAGTTCGAATGGAGATCTTCGAATCTCAATGGTCTCATAGGTCTGGAGATAGGAATTAGAACATAGAATTTAATTCTATAAGTGTGATGGAAAAATATCATGGGGGAAATAAATTCCAACACATCACTTGATGAAAGTATCGGAAGAAACAACGCCAAAATTTATTAAAGGGGAAAAGGAAATGATTTAGGTATAGGAATGAAGGGAACATATTTAGAAATTATCTGTGGGATAAACCCACCCATGTTGTGGAAGAAATAAATGCTCCATTAAAACCTCATTCTATTTTAAAATATTTCAACTTCATGAAAAAATGACACTATGGGAATTAATTCCCTAGTAAAATGGTTTTCAACAACAAGAGATGATAACAACCTACACAGACTATAGAGTAAGGGCAAGCTTATGCCATTAAAACTACTGAGTTGGATCTTGAAAATGAAGTTATAATAGATACAGTAGTTATTCATTAAATAATAGTGAATAAACTTTTTTATTATGGTTTTATTAATTCTTTCATATCATGAATATTTAGTATAACTATCCATACACCACCTGATGTTAAGTTATTGGTGAAGACAATAAATGGATCAATTTTTAAATTTCAAGAATATAACTCATCCCCTGTCAAAATTTCTAGTCTGAATTTCCTAGAAAACCTTGTGATAATCCCTTTAGAATAATTTTATTGAATTATTGGTTTGAATTATCTTTCCTTATATAGAACCAACATAAATTTGAAATATAAGGAACTCTCCCTCTGTATCATGAATTTTCCTCTCATTCTTTACAAGTGCAAGGATGAGGATGGATCTCTTTTGGTATCATCACCTCAAGCATGGATATTATTTCTCTATTAGCAAGTGTATCTTACTCAAATGATATAAATGAAAAAAAATATCATCCTTGATGACCTCCCCATTTCAAGGGAATACATTGAGGTGTTTCATAAAGAATTTATTGTCCTTCTTATTAGACAAGAGAATTAATTTTCAATCAATATTATACCTAGATTTTTCTAATTTCAAAAAATATATAGAGAATAGAAACTATTGAACTTGAGGAATTGAAGAAGAAACTATAGGAGAATCTAGATAAAGGGTTTATGTTCCCATGTTATTCAAAAAAGGTTTCATAGGTCTTATTTGTAAAGAAGAAGGATGGTTCAATGCACCTATTCATTGATTATTGTGATCCCAATAAGATCATAATAATGAACAAGTATCATCTTTCACAAATTGATGAATTTTTCAATCATCTATATGGATTAGAATACTTCCTTAATGTAGATATTTATTTGGGATATTATCAAGTAAATCTGGAGAAGGAGGATATCACCAAGACTTATTTTCGTACAATGTACATGCATTTCCAATTCAGAGTTATTCCATTTAGAATCACTAATTCTATCACAATATTCATGGACATGATGAATAAAGCCTTTGGAGATTTTCTCAACAAATTTTTGGTTGTCTTTATAGATGATACTCTTATCTAATCCAAAATCAAGGAGGAACATGAGGAGTATTTAAATTCTTAATTGGAAAATTTTTTAAATATTAGTCATTTGAAAAGTATAATAAAAGCATTTTCTAGATGAGGAATATAACTTTATTGGGGAATTTCATCACTAGTAAAGGGACATATGTGGATCCTTAAAAAACTATGTAAATTTATGGATGGCCAAGACCAACATTTGTGATAGAAATATATAGTTTCCTTGGATTATCTGGGTACTATTGTTAATTTTTGAGAAACTTCTCATGATTTTCAATCCCACTAACTAAGATAATTCATAAGGGATTTATGATTTTATAGACTGATAGATATGAATACATATTTAAAGAGGTGAATTAGAGGATAATCACTACACCTGTTCTTACATTACTCACTAGTGGGGGAGGAAATTTGATCAAAAATGATTTATAAAAATGATTTTAGGGTATCTACTCATGAAATATGAAGAGGTGATAGAAAATGTCTCCTTCCAATTAAAGTTCAATGAGCATAACTAACTGACTCATGATCTAAAATTTGTTGTAGTGATATTCACATTGTGGATTTGTATACACTATTTCTACAAATAAAATTATGACATATATACAAATCATAAAATCCTATAGTATATATTCACACAAAAGGATCTTAATATGTGAAACAGAAGTTGTTAGATTTGGTTATGTATTATTATTATTTGATACATTACCAACCTATGAATGAAAACAAAGTGGTAAATGCACTGAGTAGAAAGGATCCCATAACCCAATCTATGATAAGGATTTAAAGGGATCTAATATTCTAGGAAATATAAAGGATATATATTGGAATAATAAAAGGATCCTCATCCCACATTTCACAAATAACTTTTCAACCATACATTATTTTGAGGATTAAGGAGGCCTAAAATGAATATGGTGTTATATATAAATAGGTAGAAAATGGTATGGATTTTAACTTTGTTAAGTTGGATTTATATGGTTTGGATCCTAGATATGTGTCCCGTAAAAACCAAAACTGAAGAGGGAACTTAAAGATGATGTGCATATATCATCCTTCTCTATTAATTTAGGAACAAATAAAATGTATATATATTTAATTTAAAAGTTCAATTACAATTACATTATGAGGGAGATAGATTAGTTTGTATCTCTTCTCTTGGTATGCCAAAAATTCACAGTAGAATGACCAAAGTTTAATGGTATGATGCAACTATTTCCCATACCAGTATGAAAATGTGAAAAAATTACCATGGATTCCGTCATAGACCTAACTGGGATCCCTAAAGAAAATAATTTCATCTGGGTAGTAATTGATCACCATAAAAAGTAAACATATTTCATTTATATAAAGTAATATTTCTCTCTTCACCAAAATTTCCAAGATATACATAAGATAAGTGGTAATACTGCAAGGATTTACACTCTCCATTGTATTTGATTGAGATTCATGATTTACCACACGTTTATGGAGAAAACTTTAATAATAATTTTATATGGAGATGAGGTTAATTATTTCTTATCAACCTTAGATGAATAATCAGTCTGATATGACCATTAAAACTCTAGATGATAGGCTAATATCATGTTAACTGGAATTACATGGATGTTGGGATCAACACATTATCTTATTAGAGTACTCATATAAAAAAAATGTCCATTCTAGTATTCAAATGGAACTATATAATGCTCTATATGGGAAGAGGTGTTAGACTCCAACATGTTGGGATGAAGTTGGATAGTGGAAACTAATGGGACCTGATTTATCCAAGATTTTATATTGAAGGTTTAAACCATTAAAATATATATGAAATCTTTACAAATTTGACAAAAAAATATATGCAAATAATCATTGACGTGATATAGGGTTTGAGGTTTGAGATAAAGTGTTCCTTTGTATATCATTATGGAATAAATTCATGATGTTTAAGAAGTAGGGAAATCTTAGTCCTAGATACATTGCCCCCTTTAAGATCCCTAATATCATTGGATTGGTGGCATATTGACTAGCACTCCCACCTAACCTATCTATGGTGCTTCATGCATTCCATGTTTCCCACATGAGGAAGTACATACCCGACCCCTCAAATTTACTGAATCTATAGGTTGTACCATTTTATAATGATATTTCATATGAGGGGTAGTGAGTGAATATATTATATCATAGAGACAATGTTTTATGATACAAGACAACTGAACAGGTTAGTGTATTTTGGATGAACCATAAGTTTGAGGAAGCAGGACAGGAACCAAAAGAGGTGATGAAACAAAAGTACCCTAGTCTATTTTAGTGTACTAAATGAAAATTAATAGGGAGAAATGTTTGAAGGGGGGAGAATGTAACTACCTCTTTTTTATTAATGAAAATCCCTTTTTGAATGAATAAATTCCTTATCATGTAATTTAGTTATAGAAAAAACATGAACTAATTTGGTTATTTTGGGGCCATTAAATAATCTTTTAGATTTAAAAGAACATTAAGAATCATATCCATTAATAATATTTTCATTTTCACTGACCATTAAGATTATTATATTGATGGTTATTGAGAATCATATCCATTAATAATATAGTCATTTTAACTTACCATTAAGATTATTATATTGATGGTTGTTACAAAGTCCAATTGACATAGATTGTAGAAGAGATGACCTTGATCAGTAGGATTGTACCCTATGAAGCCCATTTATCATAGCTTCCTAGAAATATATCATCACTGGGTTCTCCCATAACCAAGACCAAGTCATGATTCATCAACTAAGTCATGATCAAAACCATTTATGATAGAATTTAAATCTCATTAAGATCATGGCCCAAACTATGCCCGCTAAACCACACTAAAAATATCAAACCCTCAAACACCTTAACCTAGGGGAAATCACTGGTGTATTTAAGGGCCACATATCTAGACCCTAATAGTATGAAATTATAGATTTTTCTTTATAAACTATTGATTATATTTATCTATTATTATTATTATTTATAATTATTAAATATTATGTTTGATAAAATTAATATTTTGATACTATGAAACATAAATTGTATTTTTGGAAAATATATTATTTCAATAAAGACACTCTTCTTTATGAATTAAATAATTTTATTAATAAATGATATTTTAATGAAATAATATTATTAAATAAAATTTATTAATTATATAAGGAAATATAATTTTATGAAGTCAAATGTAATATTAATAAAGGTTAGGAGCTTTTTATCAATAAAAAACCATTATATTTCAATAAATAAGTATTTTCTATATAAAAGTTTAAATTTTCATATTTAGATATTGTTTTGATAAAATAAATTTTATTTTAGAAATTATCATGTAAAAATTATTTGATGGATAATATTTTATAATTTTATGAGATAATCAATTTTTGAGGTAAAAATTATCTACAGTATAATTAAATGTTATGTATTATGACACCATACAATCCCAAAAGTGATGTAATATATATTATAAATAGTATCCATAAAAAATATATATTTTCCATTTAAAATAATTTGTTTTTAATTTATTTATTTAATTTTATAAACCCTTAATGAATCCTCAAAAACCTATGTTATATATTAGGTTTTTACAATCAATTCCTTTTAAATATGAATCACTTCTACATGACAAAGGGTATTTTTTTGAAGGGGTTTAATTATTATACATATAAAATAATGAAATAAACTCCTATGTAGAATGAACCATGGAAAATCCATGGGACAGTCTATGGTTTGAATTAATTTATTATGTAGAGTCCAAAAAATATGTTTGGAAATTAATAAATAATTCCGCTCTATTTTCTATATAAAACCACAAAACCACTTATTCTTATTCACTAAAAACCCTTAGAGCATGAATTTACTCTAAAATTCCCTCCATGGATCCCTCCCAAGGTTCCCCAAATTTTCTTAACAAGCTCATCCCAAGATTTTAGAAGCACCCTCTCAAGGTAAGGGGTCATATCCTTATCCTCTTTATTCAATAACCTTATTTAAATGATTTCTTTTTTACCAATTATTCATGTTGGGATATTTTTTCACACATACCAATTACAATAATTATTATATAAAAGTAATGAGATAACCCTTACTCTCTCACTTATCCCTTCAATGAATATTTATGTACCCTTGTTATGTTGTCGAAATCATCCTGTGATTTTTGCATGCCAAGCATTTTTGTAGTGAATAGCCATCCCAATTTCCACTCCAAGGTATTCACATAGTTTAAACTATCATTAATTTATTTGGGATTTCATTTTATTTAACTCTCACTCCATAATCATGGGGTTAAAATTTATTAAATATATCTTTAGTTTTTATGATCTATGTGGTACACTCATGTATGGACATGATTTGAATGTGAAAGGTGGGCCCAGAATTATATAAACATCCAATGCATTGGGTATTATTTTTATTTATGATATTCCATGTATGGTGAAAATGAGGTTATCTTAAGCACACTATTTTATAATACCTTTTCGTTTATCCTTGACTTATGATTATGTTGTCATGTTCTATATTGTTTCCACATTCTTATGTTACATTCATAATATCATTTCATATCATTCATTGATGTTCATGATTATTATTCTCACTAGTTTTATATCTCATTGATATACCTATTTTATCACATGTAATAATTTCATCATGTTATGATTTGATTGTTTCACTATTGGGCATTATAGCTCACCCCTTTATTATCTACATCCCTATGTTATCCTATGCAGTCTTAGAATATCTAAGAAATATATGGGCATGTTTTGGATTTTTTTAATAATGATGTTATACCCATGTTTTAAGTTATTATTTAATGTACCTAATTTCTCAAATAAATTTGGCCTCACACTATTCGAGAATTTTATTAGTTTTACCTTTATATAATAAATCATGAGCCGTCGGACAAAATAGTAACCATCAATCCACTGGAAATTGTGTCGCCCGTAAGTAATGGTAATTATTAAGAAGTAGTTGTAATTATTTATCTTTTTTTAGATAGTGTTTTTATAATATTAAATTATTCAAAAATAGTAATGATTTTATATTTTGTAGAAAAATATGGGACAAGTAAGTCAAAAATAGTCATTATTAGATGATCTCACATGGATAAATCAGCGTAAAAATCCAAACAGTTCTGGTTTAAATCTAGTATATATTGAGGGTGTTGAAGCTTTCTTATCATTTGCATCATCAAAACCAGAATATGTTTCAGAAGGCACAATAAAGTGTCCCTATAAAAAATGTGCTCTGAGAATGTTTGACACATTTGACAAGGTTGGGGGACATCTCTTGCAGTTTTGTTTTCAACTAGATTATGTTTTTTGGTATCAACACGGTGAATGAAGTTCCAGAGAATATATTAATAACTTGATTCTAGATCCATCACAGTTTCAAAATTTAGTACATGATTTTAGCAGGTCCATCTGTTCAACAAACTGAAACTCAAGATGATATTTATTTAACTCCTGAGTTGGTAAAATCCGAATTTTATGATTTGTTGAGGTCTGTTGAGGATGCATTATATCCTGGTTGCAAGATAAGAAAATTAGAAGCGGTTTCAAAAATTTATGGCTATCAAATCAGATAATTCAATGTCAAAGAACTGTTTTTATCAGATATTTTCTTTGGTTAAAACACTATTATCTGAAGGAAATGTGTTGCCTACAAATTACTATGAGATAAAGAGGCCAGTTCGTAATATGGGACATAGTTATCAAAAAATTCATGCATGTCTAAATGATTTTATATTATATTCTGGTGAAAATGATTCATTGGATATATGTCCCACATGTGGACAATCGAGGTATAAAGAAGCTCAACCAGGGATGTCTTGATCAATTCCAGTAAAATAGTTGAGATATTTCTCCCTTACACCTAGGTTGCAGGGTTTATTTATGTCTCAGAACACAGCGTCAATGATGTCATGGAACAAAATAAAGATTTCAACTGATAAAATCTTGAATCAACCATTTGATAGTGATTCATGGAAAAATTTTGACCATCTGCATCCATCTTTTTCTTTAGAAGCCTCAAACGTACGATTAGGTCTTTCTACTGACGGTTTCTATCTGTTTGGTTCTTATGGTACTCAGTATTCATATTAGCCTGTCTTTATAACTCTATACAATTTAACTCCATGGATGTTGATGAAGGATCCCTATATCTTTTTGACCTTATTAATCCCAAGACATCCAAAAAAGAATATTGATTTTTATTTGAAACCATTGATTGATGAGTTAAATGCATTGTGGAGTGATGGTGTTAGTACATATGATGTTTCTACGAAACAAAATTTCATATTAAAAGTTGTATTGATGTAGATGATTAATGACTTTCTGTCATATGGCATGTTATCTGGATGGATTACACATGGTCCGAAATCATGTCCTTACTGTATGAAAAACAACAAAGCCTTTATGCTCATTAATGGAAAAAACCTTGCTATTTTGACTGTCATCACAGATTTCTTCCAACTGATCATCCTTTTCGGAGGAACAAATCTCATTTTAGAAAAGTTACAGTTTAAAGGGATGAACCTCCAAAAATGATCTCAGGTACAGAGTTAAAATTAGTTGTATTTTCATTACCTCTCATCACATTTGGGCCAATAGTAAACCAATATAAAATTCATGGCTTTGGGAAAGAACATAATTGGATAAAAAACGAATCATTTTTTGGGATCTTCCATATTGGTATAATTTGTTGGTCCGCCACATGTTGGATGTCATTCATATTGAGAAGAATTGTTTTGATAATTTATTTCATATTATTTTGGATACACTAGGTAAGACCAAAGATACTGTAAAGGCACAATTAGATCTTTCCCAAATTGTAGGCGACCAGAACTTGAACTATTTGAAAATGTCAGATCATAGAGGTTAATAAAGCCAAAAGTAACTTATACACTATCCAAAGAGAGTCTCTTGTTATTTTGTCAGTGGATTGAAAATTTGAGACTTCCATATGGCTATGCTTCCAATTTGGGAAGATGTGTTAAGAATGGTTATATTACCGGATTAAAAGGTCATGATTTTCATGTTATAATGGAAATACTTATGCCGATTGGATTTAGAGGTTTGTTGAATTATATGATTTGGGATTCGATAACAGACATATCATATTTTATTCGATACATTTGTGCAGCAACAACAGACTATTATGTGCTAAGAAAAATAGAAGAAGATGTTGTTGTAATTATATGTAAACTATAAAAATATTTCCACCGTCTTTATTTGACTCAATGGAACATCTGATATTACATTTTCCACATGAATCTAAATGTGGAGGTCCAGTACAGTTTTGATGGATGTAACCATTCAAGAGAAGAATGCATAAATTGAAGAACAAAGTACGTAACAAAGCATCAGTTGAAGGCTCAATTGCCGAATCTTATTTGTAAGAAGAAATTGCTTTTTTCTGCTCTCATTATTTTGAATCTGAATATCCCTCAAAAAAAAATTTCATGGGATGAAATAAGGGAAGTTTTGATGATAAAATAGAAAATTAATTATTAGTTTTCAATCATCCAAATCTTGGCTTCGGTGGAGTTCATGAACGATGGAATTCAGATGATGAACATCACAGAGCACATACATATGTTCTGCTCAACTATGAAGAAATGACATCATTTGTATTGTAAGTTCTTCTATCACTTATTCTATAATTTATGTTATAGTATGTAAACTTATTTTATTTTTAGATTATATTATAATCATATCAAGAAGAAACTTCACAAATTACAGTAGCCGCTCATAAAGAACAAATAAAAAAAATTCTCAATTGTTTCAAAAACTTGTAACATAAATTATTGATGCTTTATTCTGTTTATTATTTATTATATTGATAATTGTTTTAAAAACATTTAGGTGTCTCAACATGCTAATAAAATTGATAAGTGACAGTGTATATTGAGTAACCCACCATCCAAAATGGTTAAATATTATAATGAATATGTGGTGAATGGTTTTCGATTTCATAGATGTGCATATGGGGAATCAAAAAAAATAATGAACAGTGGAGTTTGTTTGAAAGTATTGCATCACAGAGAAACTGAAGTTGACTTTTATGGCATTCTGGATGAAATTATTGAGTTGTGTTATCTAGGAAATAATTACATAATGATGTTTAAATGTCGGTGGTTAGATACTGAGAGAGGCTTGTGTGTTCATCCGACTCATGGAATCGTCAATATTAAATATAAAAGTATTCTTGCAGTAAATGAACCATTTTTACTAGATCAATAGGAACATGAAATTTATTATACAAAGTATTGTGCTACTTCAAGAGACATGAGTGATTGGTGGAGAATAATAAAAATGAAATATCACGATAATCAGTTTACTCAAACTGAATGTGGTTCCACTGAAGTGGAAGGAATTGAAATTTTTCAAGAGACTTCTCAAAATCCATCTTTTTCCAAAAGAGATGTGAATATCTATGATGACACCTCACAATTAAGGATCGATGATGACAAAAATGTTAATGATGTTATAAATGAATTTAAAATGAAAGGACATGATGAAACTGAAACTCATATGGATATTGATGATGCTGAGGAGGAAGATAAATAAATTGACAGCTATGGAGATGAGGATGAAGATGGGAATTGACATAGTTAAATGCTGGTTATAATCATAACTAATATATATCTATATATAATAGTTATTTTCAACTATCTTCTAATAATAATCATTTTTCATTTCAGATGGATCCTGATCTATTTCACGATTTGTAGAAGGCAGAGCTACCTTTTGGATGAGGGGGATTTTGTATCATCTGATCCTCAGCCTACTGGTAGTTCAAGGGGTATGCAGAGGGGTCGTGGTCTTGCGCGACTGATGATTTCTGAACCTATCCCCGAGAGACGTCCAAGTCTTGGCTTCGATCCACTCACACGGAGGTATAGTAACCTGTATATTTTAGTTATCTTTCATTAATTTATTTATATATATACTAATTTTTTGATTATTTATTCCTTTTTCATATTTTTGTGCATGTATATTTTGGACAAGGGAGTGCTATCTTACAAAATTACTTTTCTCATCCATGGATCACATGGGAACAGATTATTATTGATGTGTGGCATGACATGTTTAATAATTGGCTGGTACGTAAATAAATAATATTTATTTTGAAATTTATTTTATTAATAACTTGATATTATAAATTATTTGTAGGGTTTATGGTATCCCATCAATGATAGCATGTGTGACGCTATCCACGCGGCATGGAAGGTGTCTATACATGACTGTTTCCATCAGTTTTTTCACAATTTGAGAAGAACAGCCATTAAGAAAGTAGGAGTGACAGAATTTGATGAGTCGTGTAGAGCCCACTGAACAGAGTACATTTCATCTCATGTTTGGGATGGATTATTTTTACACTAGTTGGGTGGTGGATTTCAGAGGATATCTTAGTGGGAAAATAGAACCGGGGGAGATAGGAGGTGACGCATTGAGCTAGTAGGCGTACATTCAGTATGCATAGAGAGCATCTGGTTAGTATATTTTTTAAATATTTCATATAACTTTAAATATAAACAGTTTATTTTATATTTTTGTAGGCAGTCGAGCATCCCATTATTATGTAGTATGATGTTTATCGGAGGATGTATAGGGATCTAGCCAATGGAGAGATTAGAGATGATCTCTAGCGTCGGATTGTGGTTAGTATTATTATTTTTAGTTTGACAATTAACTGCATATAATATTTTCACAATTTTAATTTCAAATTGGATTTAAAGGAGTCATATGAGGCTGCGACCTCTCAGACACAGGCTGAGAGTCAAGACGAGACGACTGATCAGACCAGTGCCCACCATTTTGATGAGGCAGCATGGATGCAGGTGACTCAGTATGCCTTTTAGAAGGTCCAAGTACTTGGTATAGGCTCTCATTTGACTCCTGGTACTTATTATGGTACTGTTGCGATGTCGGCAACCAGCTCAAGAGGAGCTCGTGGAGAGGCATCATCTTCTGCCTCACAGTATCAAGAGCAGTTGCAAACTCAGACTGAGCTTATAGAGAGTTTGCAGAAGCAGTATAAAAAGATGCGTCAGAGACAACAGCACCACCACCATCACCACGAGGAGGAGATGCGTCGATGGCAGTAGCAGAAACATCACGAGCAGATGGAGTACATGCGTCATCTGACTCGTAGTTTAGGGATGGAGTTTCCTCCACCATCTCCTATAGCTCCTCCACCTCCTCCAGAAGACGACCCCCCTGTGATATTTTTTATGTTAAAAACATTTGAATTCAAGATTTGTTGTAATATAAACTATTTATAGTTTTGGTCTTTTATATCAGTGCAAATATTTCATAATTTAATTTTGTTATTTTTAATATTTTTTATTTATTATTAGTATTTTATTTTTTAATATTTGTTTATTTTACTAATAATAATAATAATAATAATAATTTATTATTTTTTTATATTTTTCTGTAAATATTGAGAACATTAATAATTTTTTATTTTTTTATTATTTTAAAAATATTTATTTTTCATTAATCATAATTTTATTAAATATATTTTTTTATTATTATATTTTTTAATGTATTTTAATTTTACTAATAATAACAATAATAATAGATGATTTTTTATATTTTTTTGAGAATATTAAGAAATTTAATATTTTTTATTTTTTTACTATTTTAATAATATTAATATAATTTTTTCATTAATAATAATTTTATTAAATATAATTTTTTTATTATGTTCAGTATTTGCGATATGACATTTTGCGAAGAGATCCCATCACAAATAATTTAAATATAAATTTTTAGAAATATTATTTGCGATGGGACGACGGGCCCGTCACAAATACTATTTGCGATGGGCCCATCGCAAAAGGGTTTTATATATAATGTAATCGGAGACTTATTTGTGACGGGAAACTTCCTCATCACAAAAGGTTTATTTATATATAATGTATATAATCGGAAACTTATTTATGATGGTCCCATCACAAAAAATAGTATTTGTGACGTCATTTTCTGCAATGGGCTATTTGCGACGGGGCCCCATCACTAAAGCCAGTTTGTGATGGGATCCCGTCACAAATAGCCCATCGCAAATACCTCTAATTCCAGTAGTGTAAAAGGGACCCTTCTTATTTATTCATGATAAGAAAACCAAACTAAAGAGAACTTCTAGATTTCATACCTTTTTTCAAGTGCACTATATAATATATTTTAATCCAACATTATTTTTATAAAACCACTCATTTTATCATTTAAAAACCAACTTAGTTCATTTCTGGTATATTCAATGATTTTTCCAAAAGAACTCTTCTTTTCAAATTAAAAGGGTTATTTCTCTCAATAATTCTTCAATGCTTTTATTAGAAAATTTTCATCTATTTCAAAAACTCTATTGAATTTTATAATTTATTGAGATTTATATCTTATTATTGTCATCTACCATATGTTTTTAATTTTTTTATGACTATTTTGACTGTGGATGTGCTATCTTGATACCATTTACCATGCTACTCAGATTGGTTAGTGATTATGATTGCAGATTAGGGAAAGTTATTTACATATCATATGTTCATGTTGTTTGTGTTTAGTACCAATCAAATGAGGAATGAATTGGACTTATAAAGTGATGGGTGGGGACCTCTCCATCCCCTCGATGAATCGGTAGGTCTCATGAGACAATACATAATTGGGTTTTGGCTGAGGCATTGCCCTATTATTTTTATATGTCTTGGCTGAGGCTTTGAAAATATGTTTCAAATATCCAACATTATGCATTACCTAATTAGGATATTGGTGATTTATAAACCATGTGATATTTGACTAATAGAATATTTATAACTAAGATTCATTCTCTTATGATCTGTTATATGGATTTATTTACTCATCTTTCATTTCTTCCATATTATACTCAATTTTATTTTTAAAGGCAGGTTTTTTTAGTTATTCACCATACCTAATGTTTATATTTATGATATATTCCACTGTATTACTTGCAATTATTGATCATCTGGTCCCAACCTTTTCTTATGTTTTATTCTCCCCAATATGTGAAGTTGAATATTATTATGAATGACTTGTAGGGATAATCTAGAAGTTATGGATGTTTCCAATGAAGTTTTTATGTTGTACTTTATTTAATATAGTAATGTAATGATTTTTTATGTATATGGTTTTCCAATTATACTAAACTATTCGGTCCTTCATGATTTGACATCCTTGTAAACATGCCGATGTATTAATGTAAGGCATCAGCTTCGGGCAACTGGGGTCGAGGTCTTTACACGAATAATGTAATTATATCCTATAACTCATAAAAAGGGCCATAAATAAACTTAATAAAATTATAATAAATCAAATACATGTATAAAATTTTCTGAATTAATTAATTAATGGATTTAGTTTTATTATACAATACATTAATATCAAGTGTATAACACTTTCAGACATAAAGTAAGGGATTCTTTCCAAACCTATATTTTTTCTTTGGGTCACATTTTCTCTCTCTTTACCGAAATTTTATTCTTTTTTATTTAATATAATTATTATAAATTATATTTATATTATCCCAAATCATGTATATAGATCATTTCATTCTTCTTTTTCTAGGATATACATGTTTTAAGAGGGCTCCCTTCTCAATTCTTCCTGATAAGCAAACCCGATTAAAGGGAACTTTTGGATATCTTACTCATTTTAAATTCCACTCCATAATCTATTTTAAGCTACCATTAATTCTTAAAAATCACCCATTTTAACATTAAAAACTATCTTGGTTCATTTATGGTTTTATAGAGACAATTATTCCTTTTTCGTTTTATAGAACCTTGAAACTTTTATCTCAAATCGCACTAAAATGTTTTATTTATAAAGCTTCTTAAACACTATTTTTTACATGTTTTTAATTAAGTTTGACATCACATATCATAATATATGCCTATTTTCCATTATTACTATCCATCCATTCTTTCTTGGAAACCATTATGATATTCTATTTTTATATGAATTTGAGATTATTATGATCCCCAATTCTTTTTAGGGGTAACCCATATGTTTTTGTTTGATTCCACATGTATGATTCTTTATGTGGAACACATATTAATGAATGTGTTAATATGGTTTTTCCCATATAGTTATTTAATAAAATGTTTAATGTTTAGTCTCGTGATACATCATATGTCGCGGTCTTGGTGGTTAGCCATGACTCGTGCTTCTTGTGTAATGGCCTTTGTGGTCAGGCTTGACTTGTGCTCTATGTGTAATGGTCTTGGTGATTATCCTTGACTCATGATCTTACATGTGAAATGATCCTTGAACCAAGATTACTTATTGTTTTATGTTTCTTCCAAATTTCTATGATTACATGATCCCATGTCATATATGTTATGCTTCCATATGTTTATTCATGTTCTATGTCTTTATTGTGTAATCTTGTTATGCCTACTAACTCTTATGTTGTGATTTGTTAATATTTATTTTTCCTTTGCTATTATTTTTAGCTCAACCATTTTTTCATGTATTCCTCAGGTTATCCAATATATATGTAAGGGCTCAAAGTAATTTATAATCTCATTATAAAGATTAAATAAAAGATTTTTTTATTTTAGTTCCATGTTTTTAGAATATGTACCTAGTCTTCAAAAGACACTAGTCTTTATGGTCCTTGGTATGAATTTCATGGCTGTATATACATAAAATCATGTAATAATATATGTAAAATGGTAGGAAAGTTATTTTTGGTATCATACCATAGTCTAATTATTTTTTAATATTAGGACTAAATCACTTTAGTAAGATCCCTAGGGATAATTCAATAACCACATATAACCTAAATTGAAACACAGGGAATCAAAATTTAGGATGTCATTTTCAATTAAAAGTTTATCCTTATATTTTCAAAGTTTTCATTTTATATTCTTATTATTCAAGTATTCAATCCCCCTTAATTGTACTTTCTCTTTCGTGGTTAATGGATAGAAATAGTAGAACTCGTTCCAATAATCAATGTGATTGAAAATGTGATGATTTCTCTAATGAAATGAAAAATATGATGGGAAATTGGTGCCCAAAATATCATTATAGTGCTTTCTCATCTATCTCATATTATGAATAATAAGTTGAATTGTGTGGAATTCCATCCTCCTCCTAAGAAAGGGAAAGTTGCAGTCAAATCCTTTATGTGAAAAAGGCACCCATGTTTAGTGTATATTCTGATCTCCTCTTCATAGAATAGTGGGTTAACTCCATTGAAAATATATTATATTCCCTCTAGTTCTCAGAATAATATAAAGTTGTCTTGGCGGTCTATCATTTTTATGGGGAAGATGATCAGTGGTGGACACTAATCAAGAACATGAATTCCAATGAGGAAATTGATTCCATGTAATGGGAAGATTTCAAGAAAATGTTTTTCAATAAATATTTTCCCCTAACTCTCTATATTAAGATAGAGATGGGTTTCCTCAATTTGAATCAAAAGGAAGATGAGTCTATCAGAGAGTGTGAAGCAAACTTTATAAGTCTTTCACGAAATTCCTCCAAATTTTCCATGTACACCAAAAGAAAGGTGGATCGCTTCTATAGAATACTAAAACTGAGTCTATGAAAATAATTTTAGATTCAAGACTTCTACATTAATGAAGAGATTGTTAATTATTCCCTGAAAGTTGAAATAGAGATTGAATACTCTCTGTGGTCACAAGGGCCCAAAGATAAAAAGATGAAAATTGCGTTTATTATGGGTGGATTAATAGATAAATTCTATGATGGAAAAAAATCCCCTGATGGAAAGAAAACACCATATCCCATGTGTTAGAATTGTGGGAAAAGGCATCCTAGAAACATTATAAAATGAGCTAAGATATGATTCAAATGTAGATGAATGGTCCATCTTGCTAATAACTCCTGAAGGGATATGAAGAATCCCAATAATTTGGAATTATAAGGGAAGGTTCAGATTAACATGAAACCTCTACTGAAATGTTTCATCTTCAAGGAACATGGTAATTAAGGAAACCATTTCCCTAAGACAGTAGTTGTTAGAGGCAATCAACAACAACAACCTCCAAGGTAGAAATTAAGGGAGTATTCTATTATTATTACTGAGGTGAAACCCAACAATGATGTGGTGACAAGTATGCTGGTTATTCATTAAATAATTGAAAACAAACTATTTGATTATGGTTCTACACATTCTCTCAAATCTGACAAATTTAGAAGAACTATTCAAACACCACCTCAAAAATTTAGAGGTTGAGTTATCTCTGAGAACAAAAAATGGGAAAAAAAATTCATCTAATGTTTATAACTCCTTACCATATAATTTTTGTTGAATGAACCTCTCAAAAAATCTGGTCTTACTTCCTTTAGTAGATTTTGATGCTATATTGGGAATTGATTGGATATCTTTATACAAATGTTACACCAACTTTCAATAATGGGAGATCACTCTCAAAATCCTAAGATATCCTCTAATTCTATACAAGTGTAAGGGGGAGGATGAATCTCTATTGGAATAATTTTATTAATTGTGGATATTAATGTCTTATGAGAAAGAATATCTAGGTCCAATTATTAAGAAAAATGAGAGAATCGTTCTTGAATACATGCCCATTGTGAGTGACTACAATACTGTGTTCCCTGAAGAGTTTATTGGTATTCCTCCTGATCAATAGGTTGAGTTCTTAGTTGAACATATTCTCGTATCTCTTATTATATCATAGAAACATTAATGAATGGCCACCATTGATCAGGAAGAACTAAAGAAGCAGTTATAGGAGAATTTATACAGGGGTTTTATACACTCGAGTGATTCACCATGGGGTGAAATAGTCCTCTTCATCTATAAGAAGGATGGATCAATGTGCCAATGTATTAATTATCACAAGCTCAAAAAATCATGATAAATAACAAGTATCCACTTCCACATATAGATGAATTGTTTGATCAACTATGTGGGCGAAAGTATTTCTCTAATGTGGACCTTCAGTCAAGATATCACCAATTAAAGTTAAGGAAGAAAAATATTACCAAGAAAGCCTCTCGAATTAGGTATGGTCACTAATATTTCATAGTGATTCCTGTCCAAATCACTAATGATCCAACAATTTTTATGGATTTAATGAATTGATTCTTTAGATATTAACTCAGCAAATGTTTTGTTGTCTTTTTTTATGATATCCCGATATACTCTAAGAGAAAAGAGAAACATGAGGATCATTTTAATACTATGTTAAAGGCATTGTGATGGGATAAATCTATGCAAAGTACATTAAATGTGATTTTTTGATGGAGTAAGTATCATTCCTAGGTCATGTCATCACCAGAAAATAAATATTTGTAGACCCTTCTAAGACAAAGGTAATCGAAGAGTGGCACATTCCAAAATCTATAACAGAGATCCATAGTTTCCTTAGGTAATATGGGTATTACTGATGATTTTTAAAGAACTTACCATGACTGTTAAACCCACTACCTAAGCTGTCTCATAAGGGAGAAAAGTTTTTCTAAACTAGTGAATGTAAATACATCTTTAAAGAGTTGAAAATGAGGCTTATCACTACACCATTTCTCACACTACCAAAAAGTGGGGAACTCATTTTGATGTACAATGATACTTAAATGAAGGGATTAGGATGTGTACTGATACAAAATGATAAATTGATATCCTAATCATCAAGGTGGTTGAAAATTCATGAGAAAAAAATCCCATGTATGATCTGGAGTTAGAGACTGTGATCTTCAGATTGAAAATCTGGAAGGATTATCTATACATGCAGAAGTGTGAAATATATAATGATCATAATTTCATTAAATATATATTCCAATAGAAGGATATTAATATGCGATAGTGAAAATAGTTAGAGATCATCAAAGATTATTACTTCTCAATCTACAACCATCCTGTTAAATCAAATAAGGTGTCAGATGAACTAAGTAGAAATAATCTGTCATCTTTATCAATGATGAGGATTGCGAATGATCCAATCTTATTAGACTTGGAAAGGATGGACATGGGAATCATTAAGGAAGGAACATCATCAATCCTTTCTCAAATGATTTCTCAACCATACCTTATGGAGAAAGTAAATGATGCTCAAATAAATTATGTGTAAATTCAGAAAAAATGTCGAAGAAATCATAAATGGGAAATCCTAAAAGTTACAAATGGATTAGTAAGGATTAATGAGATTTGGTTCATGACTATGTGTACCATACAAATCATAGGTAAAGAAAGAGCTTCACAATAATGCCCATAGATAAACATTCTATATTAACCCAAGGATCACACAGATGTATTGAGATCTCCAATAAAACTATTAGTCATACAACATGAAGAATGAGATCACTGAATATACATAAAAGTAACTGGTATGTCAACAAGTGAAGGTTGGAAGGAAAAAGTACAAAGGGGTGATGCAATTGTTATCTATACCAACATGTAAGTGGGAGGACATTACCATGGTAATTTTCACTGAACTTCTATATACATCTAGAGGGAATAATGCTATATGGGTCATTCTTGATCATCTTACAAAAATAGCTCACTTTATTGAAATTCAAGAGGACTTCTCACCCAATCAAATTGCATATATATGCCTGAAATAAGTGTTGAGGTTGAATGGATTTCCACTATCGATTGTATCGAATCAAGATCCAATATTCACCTCCATGTTTTGGAAAAGTATCTACCATGCTCTGAACACTGAGTTGAACTTCAATATGGACTATCATCCTCAAATTGGTGTCCAATTTGATGGGACTAATCAGACATTGGAAGACATGTTGAAAGTGTGTTCTGTAGACATTAAAGGGGGATGGGACCAATATATTCCTCTAGTAGAGTTCTTATATGAAAATTTTTTTCACTTGAGTATCCAAACGATTCCATATAAAGCCCTTTATGGGAAAAGATACAAAACAGTGTAAATATGGGATAATGTCAGTGAATGTAAGATTCTAGGACCTAAAATGGTTGAAGAAATGGTAGAAAAGGTGAAAACAATTTAGCAGAATATATGTGCAGCGCAAAGTCGATAGATGATATATTAGTAAAATATTTGATAAATCATAGTGTTTAAGGTTAAAGACATGGTATTCCTCTCCATATCTATATGGAATAAGATCGTGAGATTTTGGAAGAAGGGAAAGCTAAGTCCTAGGTACATCGGCCCTTTTAGGATTCTTGATCATGTTGGAGTTGTGGCCTATCGACTAGAACGTCCACCAACCATGTATCATGTACATGATGTATTCCATATATCTCTCTTGAGGAAGTACAACTAGATCCCTCACATGTACTGAATAAAGAGGTGGTACAGTTGGAGAGTGATATTTCTTACAAGGAGCAGCTAGTGAGGATCCTGGATCATCGAGATAAAGATCTACGCAACAATACCACCCACTTGGTAATTGTTCTATGGAATAACCATAAGTATAAGGAGGAAAAATGGGAACTAGATAAAGCAATGAAGGAGAAGTATCCTCACCTGTTTTCCTCATAGTTTTTAAAATTAATTTTCAAGGGTGAAATTTCATAAGGGGGAAGAATGTAACAACCCAAAATTTTATCAATGAAAATTTCTTTCTTATAAATATTTTATATAGTATAAATCACATATATAACACAATACAAACTTTATAAATGAAGAATTAATAAAATAATAAATATTTATAGAAATTAAAGAACCTAACCCAATGGAATAGTAACATGACCTATGGAATAGTATCATGACCCTTAAGAATAGTAAACCAACCAATTCAATAGTAATCTCACCTATGAAAGTATAAATAAAATTTATAAATCTTATAAATAAAAATATGATATAATTATATCATACTATAAGTAAATAAATGTTTTGAAAATGATAAATTAAGTGTTTGTATTTTTATAAAACAAAAATGTTTATTTATAATTTTATAATAAATATAATTATTTAAAATGAAATTTATTTTCATAAAATAGATTAATAAATCTATATTATATTTTCTTATTATTATAACATAATCTTATGAAACCTGGATTAAATTTTCAAAGTGTTATAAAATTCGTTATAATTTTAAAATTGGTATTTTACAAGTAAATAATGATTTTAATTGAAATAAAATTTCTCATAGATAGAAAATTATTTTCATAAAATGGAATTTATTTTTTAATTATATATGTCAAAAAATAGTAACAATGAATTTTTTGTATTTTTCTTAAATATTTTAATTTTTTGTGAAGAGTAAAATACAGTAATTTACGGTATATATACATTATAAGTTAAATACACTATTCCTCAATTAATTTATGATGTAATCACCATAATACTGAACTAAACTTCATTATTTTAATTTATTTATTTATAATTCTAAAAATATTCATATTCTTGATGCAAAATAATAAACTAACGATTAAAATAATATGAAAACACCCCTCTCCTCCACTATAAATATCACCCCTCACTATCTCTTCTCCTCACACCTATAAAGTCTTTAAGCATTTCCAAATTCTACCCAAACCTCTTACCAATAATCTCTATCTCACATCGAAAATCCTTTGTTCACATTAAAATAAAAAACTCAAGTGCCTCATGGAGGTTCTTAAGGAGAATAATTCAAGAGGTAAAAACCACTTTCTTTTCTTTTAATTTTTTTCAAGTTATTTTCTTTTCTTATTCTCTCCTCACCTCCCCTCATCCAAGTTTCATGATAAAACTATTATCTCATATATACTGTAATTTTATTATTATTATTATGGAATAATCCATCCCCAATTCTATTTTTCTCTCCTTTTGTTCTAAAAATGAAAACACCGTCCGTGATGTGTTGATTTATCGCATTCAAGGATGAAGAATTTTTAATTTCCATAACCTACTTAAAGTATGCTCATAAAAATATTATAATGGTTGAAATAGATTTTAAAATTTATTTTATAACCTATTTTATGTTCTGTAACTAACATATATACATAATATTAATTAATAAAACCAAACCAATTTGTAATGATCGAAAAACGCCAAAATAACCTAAACGGTTATCACTAATGCCTTATCTAAGGATTAATCTTCACCTCAAATAAATAAATAGATTATATAACCATTTAATATTTTAAATATTCATTAATTACATATAACATCAATTCTTGATATCTATTCCTATTTTACATGGTATAATATACATGTATACAAGTAAACCGATCATGAAACCCAATGAAACAAACACTATCGAACGATGAAATTGTATCTTATAACTCATAAAAAATTCCATAAATGACCTTAATAAAATTATAATGAATCAAATACATGTATAAAATATTCTGAATTAATTAATTAATTAATTAATTTGATTTCATTATCAAGGACATTAGGATTAAGTGCAGAACACTTTCAGACATAAGGTAAGGGATTCTTTTCTAACCTCTATTTTTCCTTGAGGTCACATTTTATCTCTCTTTACCCCAATTTAATTATTTATTATTATTATATAATTATTATAAATTAGGTTTATATGATCAAAAATCATGTATATAGATCATTTCATTCATATTTGTAGAGATATACATGTTTTAAAAAGGATCCCTTTTTAATTCTTCCCAATAAGAAAACCCGATTAAAGGGAACCTCCCAATTTTGTACTGATTTTCAAGTGCAATCCATTATCTATTTTAAGACAATATTATTTCTCTAAAATCACTAATTTTAACATGAAAAACTATATTGGATAAATTTTTGGTTTTATACAGACAGTTATTTCTTTTTCATATTTAAAGAACCTTTAAAATTTTCTCATAAACTGCACAAAAATATTCTATTTCAAAAGTTCCTTAAACACTATTTTTACTTGTTTTTAATTCATTTTAACATAAATTATCTTGATATATTCATATTTTATATTATTAATGTCCATAAATTCTTTCATGGAAAATAATATGATATTCCCTTTTGATATTCCTTTGACATGATTATGATACCCAATTCTTTCCATGGGTAACCCTTATCTTTCTGTTTGATTCATTATATATGATTCTTTTTGTGGAAAACATATTCATGAACATGTTAAAATTGTTTCACCCTATTACAGGTCCAATTAATTGGGTAATTTTTAGTCTCATGATGTTTCATGTGTAATAGTCTTGATTGTTATCTTTGAATCGTGCTTCATTCCCCACTTTATCCAATGCAGATGTAAGGGCTCAAAGGAACTTAGGAGCTCGTTATGAATATTAAATAAGAGCCTTTTATTTTGGTTCCATGTTTTAAGTTTATGTATCTAATCTTCCAAAGACATAGGTCTTTATGACCCTTGGTTTTTATTTCATAGATATTTATTTTTAAAATCATTTAATAATATGTATAAAATTTTCGGGTAGTTATACTATGTTATGATATGTTTTTTGTTAGACTTGAGTTATATTTATGATGTCATGTTTTATGTTGTTGTTGCATTCTAATATTTCCTTCATGTTATCATCATATATCATGTTTTTATGTTCATGATTATGATTCTCACACCTTTTATGTATCATTGATATGTCTATTTAATCACATGTATTGCTTTTATCATTTTATTATTTTATTATTCCCTTACTAGGATTTATATCTCACCCATTTATTATGTATATCACTAGGTTATCCCAGGCGGTTTTAAAATATCCAAGGAATATAAGGGTATGTTTCGTATTTTTTAGATAATGATGTTCTGCCAATGTTATACGTTATTATTTCATGTACCTAATTTTGAAAATACATTGGGCCTCACGATCTTGTGGGTTTTTATCATGTGTACCTTTATGTGATAAATCATGAATTAAAGTGTAATAAAGTTTTGGGTTGTCATAGTTGGTAGTTGAGGGAGGTTTAGTTATTTTGGGGATTAGGATTAAAAATCTATAGTGAAAGGAATAGGTATAAGTATAAACATATAAAAAATCAATAAATTTTTGTAAAGTATATAGTAAGTGGTTTCCAAGAAAATACTTTCATGTATGGATACTAAATGTGTATGTGGATCTAGAACAGTTATACCTATGAATGATAACTCTAAAAATGGTGTATTGAGCTATAATTGATCATCCAGTCATGCATGAAAATGATCCTTACTTCAAAACTATTTTTAAACTCCAAGTTTAATTTATTTGGAAAATTCACATTCTATTTATAAACCATTTTAAAGGGAATAAAATTCTCATAATATTTTATTTTAGGAAATAGATAATGGATAACTTATATTGAACCCCAAAAATTCATAGGTAAGGAATATCTGTCATTTATGAGTTATTCAATTCATTATTATGGTTTCCTATTAATTTTTTTAATAGTTTAAAAATACTCATTCTAAATTTTCCCCTATATTCTAGTAAATGGTAAAAAATATAAATAATCAATTCAATAACCAGTGTGATGGGCATTGTGATGACTTCCCAAACAATATGACCATATTTATGGGAGCATAAATCACTAAATTGATGAAAATAATTTCTAAATTGACTCAATTTTTTAATAAAAACCTAAATTGATAGGAATTAACAAATCCACCTAAGGAGGATAATGTTGGAATTTTGACCTTTATACGATAAAGGACCCCAAATTTCAATGGATCTTCCAATACTTTAATCATAAAATTCTGAATCAACTTCATTAAAAAAATATTCTCCACCCTTTAATTCTCTGAGGAAGATAACATCATTCTGGTTGTTTTTTTATTGAAGGAGGAACTGATCAATGGTGGACATTGGTCAAAAATATAATGATTTAGTAATATATTGAAGCGGTATAGTGAAATAAATTATGTAAAATGTTTTTTGAAAAATATTTTCCTCTCACTCTCTGATGAAAAATGATGTTGGGGTTCCTTAGAATCCACAAAAAGGGAGATGAATCCATCAGGTCATACAAAGAAAAAATCAAAATACATTCATGATATTATTTTGTCTTTGTCATTACCTGTGAATTTAAAATTTAAAACTTATTTTGTGGGATAAATCCATGTATACGAATATCCTTATCCATTTGGGTTATCAAATTATATAAGGAAATTTTTGGATGTTCCCTCAAAGTTGGAATGGAGATCTTATAATCTCAATGGTCTCATAGGTATGCAGACAGGAATTAGAAAATAGAATTTAATTTTATAAGTGTGATGGAAAAATATCATGGGAAAAATAAAATCTAAGAAATAACTTGATGAAAGTGTGGGAGGAAACATCTCTATAATTTACTAAAGTGGAAAGGGAAATGATTTAGGTATGGGAAGGAAGGGAACATATCTAGCAATTATCAATGGGATAAACCCACCCATGTGATGGAAGAAAGAAATTCTCCATTCAAACCTCATCCTATTTTACAAAATTTCAACTTCATAGGAAAATGACCCAATGGGGATTAATTCCCTAGTACAAGGGTTTTCAATGACAAGAGACGATAACAACCTATATAGACTAGAGAGTAAGGGCAAGCTTCTGCCATTAAAACTACTGAGTTGGATCTAGATAATGAAGTTGTAATATATACGGTAGTTATTAATTAAATAATAGAAGATATAATTTTTGATTTAGGATCTATTAATTCTTTAATATCATGAATATTTAGTAGAACTATTCCTACACCACCTCAAAATATTGATGTTAAGTTATTGGTGAAGATAATAAATGGATCAATTGTTTAATTCCAAGAATATAACTCATCCCATGTCAAACTTTCTAGGCTAAATTTATTAGAAAACCTTGTGATAATTCCTTTATAGGAATTTTATGGAATTATGGGTATGAATTATCTTTCCTTATATAGAGCCAACATATATTTATAAGAGAAGGAATTATCCCTCTGTATCATGAATTTTCCCCTGATTCTTTACAAGTGCAAGGATGAGGATGGGTCTCCTTTAGTATAATCACCTCAAGCATGGATATTATTTCTCTGTTAGCAAGTATATCTTACTCAAATGATATAGATGAAGAAAAATATCATCCTTGATGACCTTCCCATTTCGATGGAATACATTGAGGTGTTTAATAAACAATTTATTTTCCTTCTTCTTAGACAATAGAATTAATTTTCTATCCATATTATACCTATATTTTTCTAATTTCAAAGACTCCATAAAGAATAGAAACTATTGAACTTGAGTACTTGAAGAAGCAACTATAGGAGAATCTAGATAAAGGGTTTATGTTCTCATGTTCTTCAAAAAAGGGTTCATAGGTAATATTAGTAAAGAAGAAGGATGGTTCAATGAACCTATTCATTGATTATCATGATCCCAACAAGATCATAATAATGAAAAAGTATGATCTTTCACAAATTTATGACTTTTTCAATCATCTATATGGATTAAAATGCATCCATAAGGTAGATCTTAGGTTGGGATATTATCAAGTAAAGCTGGAGAAGGAGGATATCACCAAGGCTTCTTTTGGTACAATGTACATGTATTACCAATTCAGAGTTATTCCATTTAGAATCACTAATTCTATAGCAATCTTCAGGGACATGATGAATAAAGCCTTTAGATATTTTCTCAAAAAAATTGTGGTTGCCTTTATATATGATACTCTTATCTAATCCAAATTTAAATAGGAACATGAGGAGCATTTAAATTCTTAATTGGAAATTTTTTTAAAGGAATAGTTATTTGAAAAGTATAATAAAAGAATTTTCTAGATGGGTAATGTAACTTTCTTGGGAAATTTAATCACTAGTAAAGGGAAATATGTGGATCCTTCAAAAACTTTGGAAATTGTAGGATGGCCCAGACTAACATCTGTGAGAGAAATGTATAGTTTCCTTGGATTATCTGGGTACTATTGTTAATTTTTGAGAAACTTCTCATGATTTTCAAGCCCATTGACTAAGATAATTCAGAAGGAATTTATGTTTTTATAGACTGATAGATGTGAATAGATATTTGAAGAGGTGAATGGGAGGATAATCACTACACCTGTTCTCGCATTATTCACTAGTGGGGGAGTATATTAGGTCAAAAATGATTTATAAAAACGATTTTAGGGTATGTACTCACGAAATATGAAGAGGTGATAGCATATGCCTCCATCCAGTTAAATATTGATAATCATAAATAACTGACTCATGATCAAAAAAAATTTGTAGTGATCTTCGCATTGTTCATTTTTAGACACTATTTCTATAAATAAAATTATGACATATATACAGAACATAAAAGACTCGAGTATATATTCACACAAAAGGATCGTAATATGTGAAACAGAATTTGTGAGAGTTGGTTATGTATTATTATTATTTGATCTATTACCAACCTGGGAATGAAAACAAAGTGGTAGATTCACTGAGTATAAAGGATCTCGCAAACCAATATATGATGAGGATTTAAAGGGACCTAATATTATTGGAAATGTAAAGGATGTATATTGGAATAATAAAAGGATCCTCATCTCTCATTTCACAAATAACTTCTCAACCATACATTATTTTGAGGATTAAAGAGGCCTAAAATGAAGAAGATGTCATATATAAATAGGTAGAAAATAGTACGTATTTTAACTTTGTTAAATTGGATTTATATGATTTAGATCCTAGATATGTGTCCCATAAAAACCAAAACTGAAGATGGAACTTCAAGATGATGCGCATAGATCATCCTTCTCTATTCATTTAGGAATAAATAATATATATATATATATATATTTAATGTAAAAGTTTTATTACAATTACATGGTGAGGGAGATATTTTAGTTTGTATCTATTCTCTTGGTATGCAAAAAAAACATAGCAGAATGACCAAAGTTTAATGGTATGATGAAACTATTTCTCATACCAGTATGAAAATGTGAAAACATTACCATGGATTCCATCATAGACCTAACTGGGATCCCTAAAGGAAATAATGTCATCTGGGTAGTAATTGATCACCTTACAAAATAAAATTATTTCATTTATATCAAGGAATATTTCTATCTTCACCAAAATTTCCAAAATACACATAAGAGAAGTGGTAATACTACATGGATTTCCACTCTCCATTATATTTGATTGAGATTCATGATTTTCCACACGTTTATGGGGAAACCTTCAACAAGAATTTTATACAGAGATGAGGTTAATTATTTCTTATCAACCTTATATGAAAAATCGGTATGAGATGACCATTAAAACCTTAGAGGGTAGGATAATATCATGTTAAATATAATTACATGGATGTTTGGATCAACAACTTATCCTATTGGAGTTCTCATAAAATAACATTTTACATTCTAGTATTCAAATGGAACTATATAAGTCTCTGTATGGGAAGAGGTGTTAGACTCCGACATGCTGGGATGATGTTGGATAGTGGAAACTGATGGGACCTGATTTATTGAAGATTTTATAGAGAAGGTTTAAACCATTAAAATACATATCAAATCTTCACAAATTTTACAAAAAACATATGCAAATAATCATTGATGTGGTATAGGGTCTGAGGTTAGAGATAAAGTGTTCCTTTCTATATCATTATGGAAGAAATTCATGATGTTTAAGAAGAAGGGAAATCTTATTCCTAGATGCATTACCCCTTTTAAGATCCATAATATCATTGGATTGGTGGCATATTGACTATCACTCCCACCTAACCTATCTCTGGTGCTTCATGCATTCCAAGTTTCTCTCATGAGGAAGTACATACTAGACCCCTTAAATTTACTGAATCTATAGGTGGTACAATTTTATAATGATATTTCATAAAGGGAGTAATGAGTGAAGATATTAAATCATAGAGACAATGTTTTATGATACAAGAAAAATCACCAGGTTAGTGTATTTTGGATGAACCATATGTTTGAGGAAGCCACGCAGGAACCAAAATAGGTGATGAAACAAAAGTACCCTCATTTGTTTTAGTGTAATAAATGAAAATGTATAGGGAGAAATGTTTGAAGGGGGAAGAATGTAACTACCTATATTTTTATAAATGAAAATCCCTTTTTGAATGAATAAATTCCTTATCATGTAATTTAGTTATAGAAAAAAAAATGCACTAATTTGGTTATTTTGGGGCCATTAAATAATCTTTCAAATTTAAAAGAACATTAAGAATCATATACATTAATAATATAGTCATTTTCACTGAACATTAAGATTATTATATTGATGGTTATTAAGTATCATATCCATTAATAATATAGTCATTTTAACTGACCATTAATATTATTATATTGATGGTTATTGCAAAGTCCAACTGACATAGATAATAAAAGTGGTGACCTCGATCAGTTGGATTGTACCCTATGAAGCCCATTTATTATAGCTTCCTATAAATATAGCATCACTTGGTTCTCCCATAGCAAATACCAATTCATGATTCATCAACAAAATCATTATCAAAACCATGTATGATAGAATTTAAATCTCATTAAGATCATGGCCCAAACCATGCTTGTTAAACCACACTAAAAATATCACACCCTCAAACACCTTACCCTTGGGGAAATCACTGGTGTATTTAAGGGCCACATATCTAGACCCTAATAGTATGAAATTATAGATTTTTCTTTATAAACTATTTATTATATTTATCTATTATTATTATTATTTATAATGATTAAATATTATGTTTGATAAAATTAATATTTTGATATGATGAAACATAAATTGTATTTTTTCGAAATATATTATTTCAATCAAGACACTCTTATTTATAAATTAAAGAATTCTTTTAATAAATGATATTTTAATGAAATAATATTATTAAATAAAATTTATTAATTATATAAGGAAATATAATTTTATGAAGTCAAATGTAATATTAATAAAGGTTGGGAATTTGTTATCAATAAAAAAACCATTATATTTTAATAAATAAGTATTTTTTATATAAAAGTTTAAATTTTCATATTTAGAAATATTTTTAATAAAATATTTTTTATTTTAGAAATTATCATGTAAATATTATTTGATGGATAAGTTTTCCTAATTTTATGAGATAATCTATTTTTGAGGTAAAAATTATCTAAAGTGTAATTAAACGTTATGTATTATGACACCATAAAATCCCAAAAGTGATGTAATAAATATTATAAATAGTATCCAAAAAATATATATTTCCATTTAAAATAATGTGTTTTTAATTTATTTATTTAATTTTATAAACCCTTAATGAATCCACCAAAACCCATGTTATATCTTAGGTTTTTACAATCAATTCCTTATAAACCTGAATCACTTCCACATCACAAAGGGTATTATTTGAAGGGTTTTAATTATTATACTTATAAAATAATGAAATAAACTTCTATTTGGAATAAACCATGGAGAACCCATGGGACAGTCTATGGTTTGAATTAATTTTTTATAGAGTCCAAAAAATATGTTTGAAAATTAATAAATAATTCCGCTCTATTTTCTATATAAAACCACAAAACCACTCATTTTTATTCACTAAAAACCCTTGGATCAGAAATTTACTCTAGAATTCCCTCCCTAGATCCCTCCCAAGGTTCCCCAAATTTTCTTAAAAATATCTTCCCAATATTTTAGAAGCACCCTCTCAAGGTAAGGGATCCTATCCTTATCCTCGTTATTCAATAACCTTATTTAAATGATTCTTTTTTACCAATGATTCACGTTGGGATATTTTTTCACACATACCAATTACTATAATTATTATATAAAATTAATGAGAGAACCCTTACTCTCTCACTTATCCCTTCAATGAATCTTTATGTACCCTTGTTATGTTGTCAAAATCATCCTCTGATTTTTGCATGCCAAACATTTTTGTCGTGAATAGCCATCCTAATTTCCACTCCAAGGTATTCACATAGTTTAAACTATCAATCATTTATTTGGGATTTAATTGTATTTAACTCTCAATTCATAATCATGGGGTTAAAATTTATTAAATGTATCTTTAATTTTTATTATCTATGTGGTACACTTATGTATGGACGTTATTTGAATGTGATAGGTGGGCCCTAAATTATATAAGCATCCAATGCATTGGGTATTATTTTTATTTCATGATATTCCATGTACGGTGAAAATGAGGTTATATTAAGCACACTATTTTATAATGTCTTTTCGGGTATCCTTGACTTATGATTATGTTTTCATGTTCTATATTGTTTCCAAATTCTTATGTTACATTCATATTATCATTTTATATCATTATTTGATGTTCATGATTATTTTTCTCACCACTTTTATATCTCATTGAAATACCTATTTTTTCACATGTAAAACTTTCATCATATTATGATTTGATTGTTCCACTATTGGGCTTTATAGCTCACCCCTTTCTTATCTACATCTCTAGGTTATCCCATGCAGTCTTAGAATATCTAAGAAATATATGGGCATGTTTTGGATTTTTTTTAATAATGATGTTGTACCCATGTTTTTAGTTATTATTTAACATACCTAATATCCTAAATACATTGGGACGCACAATATTCTAGGATTTTATTAGTTTTACCTTTATATAATAAATAATTAAATAAAGTGTTTTAAAGATATTGTTTCTATAATCCCAAATTCTTGTTGATTATCAATGAAATTTGGGTTTATATATTCTCTTAAATTATCTACTTGGAGTTTATTTATGTTTTTACCCAGCTAATTTTCAACTTAATTATTTTATTCCTTTAATTTATCAAGGGAATCATATTTATACATCATTAATTAAATATATCCATATCTATTAACAAAATTTGTAAAAGTTATGAAGTATGATAATTCTCCCTTTGCTTAAATAAGAACTAGTCAACACATTCATATGCTCCAACTCAAGAATCTCTTGGTCTATTTCAACTTTTCTAATAAATGGAACTTTTCTCATTTTGATATGAAAATATGTAAGACATATTCCTAGTGGTTTTAGTTCAAAATAAGTTAAACATCTATCTTGGTTTAATTTTTTTAAATGATTTATATGTATATAACCAAGAATATGAGTACAAAACTAGGTGTGATTTGAGTGGTGAAAAATAGATTTGTTATCAATTTACTTTACTTTGTTTATGTGATACAATACATAAGGATCATTGGTAATATGTTCCTTACCATAAGATAAGTTATTTTTGAAAATGAACTAGTTTTTATTCCAAATTTTGAAAATAAAACAATCCATATAAAGTTTTGATATATAAATAATGTTTAGAGTAACTGGTAGAACAAATAAATGTCCCTTTAAAACCAAGATAATCATTGTTACAATGTGAGGTAATAATATAAAAAAACTACCATAATAATTCTATCTTTATTATTGTCTCATAGGTCGACCTCATCTTGTGAAAATATTCAGTTATACTTTTTTCTGGTAATTGGATAAAAATTTCATAACCACAAGATACTTATAATACCCAATTTATAGAAAAAAATATTATTAAAATTGATAATTGTAAGAAACTGGATCTTCTTTTCAGGTATGTTTTTCTCTTCTCTGGTGTTTTTGAGAAAAATAGTAGTTTCTGGAAATTTTTGAAGTACATGTCGTGTACTTATATGTACACATCGTGTAGTCTTTTTCTTCACATAGCTGTGTGTGGGCCATGTAACGGCCGAGCACACAGCTGTGTGTGGTGACCTGGAGACCACCTTATACGGGGAGAGATAAGTTGAGTACACACCATGTACTTCAAAAGTAAAATTCGTGTACTTTCTTTTTTTAATTAAACAGACGATGGTCACATCTGATGGATAGAACACATCTCTTCTCTACCTAGTTTGTCCGAGAGAATCTGTACAACGTAGATCTTCTCTGATCCCCTGATCAAGCATCCGTTATCTGAATCAAACTTTGTCGGTTGTGTTGGAATCCCATTGGTGAATTCTCTCTTCTTATTTAACACCTTATTATGATTCCTTCTCTCTCATGAGATATCGTGGGTTATAAAATTTTAGACGTTTTTGTATATATTCAGCATTCTAGGGAAATTAAAGGCTTGAGGTTCATGTATAATGATCATACAATGCTGAGGTAGGTGGTTTGTGCCTTTCATTAGATAGTCTTTGATTTTTATGTGCAAAAGTGCCCAATACCCATGAATGGGGTATTGCAGGTTTATAGTTTTAGCCCTATTGTTTGCCTACTATGCTCTAGTTTGATTGGATAGAGGTTATTTTTTTGAGAATAGGGTTTAATTTTCCATGCTATGGAGGTTTTTCCCATGTTTTCTTGTTTTGACCATTTGGTCTAGTTTTCCTATTAGGCTGCTGTTTGTTTCCCATGCCTAGTATCTTTAGGATGGAGTGTTTGTTATCTGTCTTGCAGTTATGTTGTAGACTGGTTAGCCAAGTAGTTCTTGAGGTTTACTTTGTCCTCTTTTCATTGATATTCTCATTTGACTTACATAAGGCCGTGAGAACTTGGTGTAGTAGACCATAGAGAGAATCGATGTAAGGGATTCTCCAGAGTGTTTGTTAATTGTTGCGATGAGAGACCACAGGGGGAATTGATGTAAGTTCTTCCTCAGAGTGTCTGTAGTTCCTCAACATGGGCCACAAGGGGAATGAGACGTAAGTGCTTCCCCATAGCGCCTTTTAGTTTCCTAAATAAGACTACAGAGGGAATTGATGGTGAGTGCTTCCTCAGAGAGTCTATGCTAAAGCTGAACCGGAGGGGTTAGACTGTGAGTACATCCCAGAGGGTTGCTTGTGTTTTCTAGGTAGGAACAGAGGGGATAGGTTTTGAGTACTTCCCAGAGAGTTACCTATTTGTATTTATCTTCTTACGTGATATGTGGTATTTTAATTCTTGAAACTGTAAAAAATGTTTATTGTTGAGTACTTCCATGTTTACTGGTTCTTTTGTTTATTGCCTGCCATATAAATTCACTGACTATTAGGAACAGATCTCTTAGTGGTTGTATATTGGTATTTATTCACACACCCTATTTGGGACATGCTTTTGGGCCCAAACAGATTATATTGTTGTAGGTATAGATAAGGGCAAGCGCCCTTCTACTTCAGGTACTTGACTGCTTTGGAGCTGGAGAGCATGGGACCAAGCTTAGGCTTGCGATGTTGTGGAGCAGTTTACTATTTTCATGTACTTTGGTTTAGTACTATATTTTAGCATTAGGACTTGTTTAGATGTTTTTTAAGACTTATGTATCATGCATTATTATATATATGTGCTTCAGCTATTTACTTAGTTCAGTCTTCCATTTTTTACTTTCGTATGGTATTATTATACCTTCCACTATTGTTATTTATTGTTTTACTTCCATTGTGTTACTCTTCCAATGAGGGAATAGTTTCCCCACTATCACACCCAAGACCCTCACTGCTAGTCAAAAGCCTCTAGAATTCGGGGAAATGCACTTGAGGCCATGTGACCAACCGGGTACGGGGCGTCTTTAGGCGGCTTTCGGAACTGAGACGTTACAAAGTGGTATCAGAGGGAATTCTTTTCTTCTTGACTTACTATTTGGAGCCTATAGTCAGGGATAGGATGGAAATAGGTACTTGGTAATAAGTTGTGTCTGGGATTAGATAACCCGTGTATAGGGAAAAGAGGTTATATTATAAATTTATGTATATGTATTCATGTTTACAATCCTATATTGAATTTTCTATAACTTAAGAAATGTTTTTCTCTAGAAGTTTTTTTAATACATTATATTCCTATTATTCTAAAATTAATTTTTTTCAATTTCAAAAAATGAATCAAATTAAATATATTTTAAATTTAGAATCAATAGGTCCAAATTATATAATAATTATCATTTTATTTTTTAATGTTAAATGATAAGTTACTTAGGCAAAAACTACTTAACACAACGATAACAAAATTGTTAAAATTAAAAACCTATGAGTAAATGACTTCAAACATGTTTAAAAAATATGGGAATGTGTTTTTTATTCCTTTATTGAACTTATAAAATTTCCACTCCATTATTTCTCAATTTTTGAGACACTTTACAAGATACTGACTTCCCGTTATTAAAAATTTATTGGTATTTACTAAAATACAATATCTTTACACTTATAAGAGGGGCTCTCCTCTCCACAATTCCCCTCACACAAAAACCTAAAATGATAGGCCCAAAAACTACCCAAACCTCTACTAAAAACTCTTAAACACCTTAAAGAGGTTATAATATTCTTATAACACCACCCCTAAAAGGTTCAACTCCCTTTGTAAAGGAAACAATCCAATAAGTGAGGCATAAATTACTAACTGCTCATTTCTATTTTCTATTTCTTTATGTTCACTTATTCGTCCTAATATTCAATTAAACCATATAAAATGATAATAAATATAAAACTTTTATACTTATATTTTATTATAATTATGTTACATGAATTAACCACCCTCCCCTTTTCCATTTAATAGAAATAAAGACGTGAATCATGCATATATGTGAACTACCGCCTCCACAAAGTAACGTGTTCGTTTTACATCACTACCTAAAATGGATATTTAAGAAGGAAATTTAATGTATAATTTTTATATTTATTAATTATTTAATATTATTATATATTACCCCTACCTCTCTTGTTCCATGAAAATGAAATCATTATCCATGGGTACATGTAGACTGTCGCCTCCACGGATCAATATTTTCCATTTTTCAATACTACCTTTCATGGATAGTTATAAGAATGGTTTTAAGGATAAATATGAAATTATTAACATTTTTTTAATAAAAATTGAATAACCTATTAATTATATGAATGAAAAAAAAAATTATAATACTAACCATCTTAAACAATAAATCTAAGAAGGAAAAACAATTTATTCATACAATGTAATTTTTTGTATCCATAAAATATTCTTTTAATTATTTATAATTAGGAAATATCACATTAATAAACACTAAATTATTTCATTATTCTTCTGGTATAATTATGTTTCAACTAAATCACCTCATAATAATCAATTAATCATGGTATTTTTATGTTTGGGTCTTTTTGACCACCTACTAGGGCAATGATATGAAATTATACCATGGATGATAATAAAAACATAATTAAATTTATTATATGGTATAAATAATTAAATTATGATTTGGTTTTTTTTTGAAAGTATACATCAATTTGTAACTCAATAATTAATAAAACACCTTTTTTTAGGTATTAAAATCACCAAAGTGTGGTTATTATAGATTACATATTAAATGAAAAATAATTAAACACTCCTCAAAGGAAATTGAAACAGCATAAATCATTCTAAGTCATAAAATATAGTAACTTTAATGATATTGGAATAATAAAATTTGGAATATGAATAAATATAGACACATATTCTATGAAACTAGTACGAATGGTCAAAACAATAAACACCTGATCTTCTAAAATAGGTAAAAACTAACTAATATAAATACTAATATTAAATTAAAATTATAAATAGTTTTAGGTATTAATATGGTTTTGAAATAAGGTATTAATATAGATATGTTTGTTATAAAGAAGTATGGAGAGTATTCTTAGAATACAATATCAAAAGTAAGGGTTATTTGCCTTAATTTTTAATTCCATGAGACATGTTTGATGTTGTGCACCATTTTTTATATAGTGTATTCAATACCCTATTATATTAATATTGGATATCCATCATAAATTTCATGATATTTTAATTATCACTTCTAGAAATCCCCCCCCCCATATTGTTTTGATTAAATCATTCTGTGATTTATAAGGGACTTTGGTAACATATATCTTTTTCTTTTAGTTATGTATTTTTTTAAACTTTGACCTTAAATGTTCACTTTATTAAATAATACACATTTAAACATTATTTGAACTTTGATCACTATAGTGAAAATGTGTTCTTAATTAAAATCCTCTCCCCTAAATTATTTTCCTTTCCATTAAATTATAAAATGTTTTAGATAACTCACATCATCTTAAGTGTTGATTTCTATTAAATTGATATTTATTTAAAATCCTTTATTTCACTTACCAATTTCCCCCACTATTATATTGAAATCAAATTACATATCATTTCATGTGATATTCATACTTTACTTAAAAATATAACCTTTTTTACTCCATTTTATAATTTAACTTTTTTCCCTCTTTATCATAATAGGGATCTATTTCCCATCATGTTATGTTTTATAAATCACCCTCTAAAATATTTTATGATGTTTCTCATTTGGATGATTGAATTTTTCATCAATTGATCTCGTTGATGTGGTCATTTATGTGATACCTTTTAAAATTTAAGTTAAACCCCATTCTTATTCTTGTGTTTTAATGATGTGATGTTTAGATATTTTCTTATGCCGCACATGTGTATTTTTAATCTTTAAGTGGTGAGTAGACCCTACATATCCCTCTAATTAATTGGGTAAATGTTTACATCTCATGAGAAAATGGGGAATGGAGTAGTGATTCTTAATCCAAAATGGGAAACAGGTTGGGATGCCTGATCCTCTAAGGGAATAGGATGTGATTTCTAATATTCTATGGGAAACATGTTTTGATTCATGATCTAGTGTGAGAAATAGGTGGTGATACTTGATCCAAAAAAATTTGGTTCTATGATTATATTGGTTCCACACACCTCTAATATGTGAATATGATATGCTCCTTGGATCATGGTTTAAGTCTCATGTTTTCCCAATCATTATTTCCTATTATTTGTTTGATTATATGGGATTAATCATTCCCCTTTCATTCCATAAGAAACGTTTTTATGATTCCATGTTTGTTTAATAAAATATTTCTTTCCCACTAATTTTTTCTCATATTCTTCTAATCTCACCCAAGATAAAATTTTGATATGTTTTTCTCTCCCTTCCTTGGTGTTTGAACTCACCCATTTCTTATATTTTCATTTACCCAGACAATAGGGTGATTCTAAATTGAGATGTGTTTATAAGAAGATATATTATGATGATGTTATAGGGAAATTTCCTCAAACACTATAAAATTAGTTACTTATATAGTTATTATTCAAAGTAACTAAACCTCTTGATTCTCAAGAAGTTGATTTTATAAGGTAATTTAATGTTTTAATTATGGAAATAATGTAGAATAAAGGAATTTTTAGACTTTATCACCACAATTTTTATCAAATTGAAGGTTTAGTTATTGTTGGATATTATTTTAGTTACCTTTGGTATTAGGGTTGGATAACTTCAGTGAAAACCTAAGAGAAGATTATATGTATAAGATGATGTCTTTAAATTTTGGTAAGTCTTGAGTAGGTGGTCTTCCTAGTAATGAATCATATTCAAGATACTGGAAAGTTCATACGGTTATGGATCATATGAACCTAGGGGAAATCAATTTGAAAAGGGTTTGTTAAGCATTGACTCGATCACCAATAAAATTAAAAATGAGTGGGACTAAGATTAAACACCTAACTAGAATCTCCCATGGAATATTCTTTGGTTGGTAAAATTATCTTTAAGAACCATAATAAATGATTTATTTCCAAGTTACTTTGATGGATTATGTTATAAAGAATATGATAACCCATCTAAAAATGGTCTAGGTAAAACAATGACTTATATTAGTTGAACAAAAAGGAATTATAGTCTAAAGTGATAATATAAAAGGGTAAAAGGATTTAATGTTGAATACATTTTATGTTATTTATTATGATAACCCCCCTATGATGTTAAATGTATGTCACTCATGTTAACTTCTTGTGGTTATTGAGGTGGCTAATACTATAAGGAATCAAGTTAAAAATGGGTTTAAGGGAAAATGTAGTGATTATATCAATGATAAACCCCTTTGGAATAGGATATGGATTGGGAAATATAGTGATTATTCCAAACCAACTATCATGAACTATCATTAATAATGTAACCATAGTTGAAATCTTTATTTCACCAAATAAGTGAAAGATGTAAACTAGTGTAAATTCAGGCAATGGAGATTATGACATAATGAAATTTCAACCAAATATATGTCATAAAGATGTGAATAATCACAAATGAAATTGCATAAAACATATTGTAAGTTGATTTAATTGTGGAAGAGGGGGCCATAAAGCATCAAAAAAAAGGAAAATGAAGAGTTCTGTTAGAATGATGGGAGAAGGAAACATGAATTCAAAATAACTATTAATGGACTAATGCCTTAAGTATAGAAAACATGGGAATTATTCAAGCTAGTTTAATAATCCCAAGGGTGATAAGGATTATAGGAATGAACAACCACCATAAATATGGGGAAAATGTGGATCATGTCCATTGACAAACAATAAGATAGATTTTGAAAACTAAATTATTCAAACCAAAATTATGAATTTTGGGTCTTTATTAAATGAATTCTAAGTTGACTAGATTATTTTATAATTGTACCACCATATTAATTTTTTTCAATTAAAACATATATTTCTATGATGATTACATTTATAAATTTAGGTTTATGTACATATAAATTTTAGTATGGGTCCTTTAAATGGATTTAACATGGTTCTAGTAATGGATTAATTATTTTGACATTGACTCCATATTCATTGATCATGGTTAGATTATGAAAAACCTCTACAATATTGGAAAAAAATAAATTTTTTCAGAGACAAACACTAGCCTCAACTAGAGAGATATCTTAATTTCACTACAATAATATAAGACAACAATAGATCATCTTCTTCATCATCCATCAGGTCACTTCTATCGCATGTAGGACCTGATGTGTTTGGATAATTTGAAAGAACCATGCCAATGGTGGTTGTAGAATAAAACCCCCTATCTCTAAGGAAATTGGACATGGTAGTTAGATGAGAAATGAGGCCACCTAATGACCTGGATTTAGAGATCATTTCAAGAACTAGGTTTGATTCCCCAGAGCATGTGAGAACATGATGTATGGGAAACATTTTGGGTCATGGATGTCCTTATTTGGGAACATGAATTACCACCCTATGTGGATGTGGAAGGGAATACATCCCCCACAAACCTTTAGCTGGGAGGGATTAAAGGATAAATAAGTGTATGAATTTTTATAATAAGAATAAAAGGAGATGGGTGGTTATCTATTGAGGTAGGCAGAAAAGTTGAAGGATACGATGGAGAGGGTTCCAACTGATATGGTGGAGGAGGATGCTTTGAAAAGGGTTGAGATGGGTCTGTATTTGGATCTTAACGAGCCTTGTAAGGAGGGGTATCATTCTTCTTTTACTTCATCATTTGACCTCCACTTTTCATTTGCTTCTACAAGTTGAAGAAGCATGAGGGGTTATAATTAGGTGTGTGTGTGTGTGTGTGGTGTATCTATTATGGAAATAGGGAATATCACTTCATTAAATCAAACCAATTTATGATAATATTTCACTAAAAGTATGACTATTAACTCAAGGAAAAATAAAATAGGACCTAACACCATACCATGAGAGGTATTTAACTAAAATGGTTAGGAAGAAACACAATATTGTGATTTTGATTATTATAAGTGAATATATGAGATTTATATCTCATTATAAAATTAATTCTCTATAAATATTATAGATACATTTAGTTAAATTTGATATTAAATAATAATTTAAATTGAAAGGATGTAATTTATTTAAGGGGGGGAATGTAATGATCCTAGAATTCACTATATTTTCTATTTAAAAATAATATATTAAATAGAATATTTCACACATTATACTAAACTAAAATTAAAACCCTTGACATGTTTTCGATGCTAAATATGATCTTTAAAAAATACCTTAAATTAGTACGTATAAATTACAGTAACAATATTACAAAATCAATAATGAAAGAACAAATAAATAGAATTTTGAAGTGTAAGTCTTCCTTATAAAACGCATTTTTCTGATATTGGAGGGGAGGTAGATTTTATAGGTTTTTCCTACACCAATCCTAGATATAAATTGGGAAATTACAGTTTGAGAAAATCCATATATGGGAGAAGTCCAAGTTTTTTGAGTTGCCAAAAATCCATGATAGATGAAACAACATCTGAAACTACAACCATTGCTTATCTAATGCTTAAGTATTACAAAAATATCAGAAGGGGTTATGCAATTAGAACTTAAGATTATGTCAACATGTGAAAAAATATTTATTTGGATAGATATATCATCAATTTTCATATACTTTTTGAAATTTCATTTTTCTTCAATTCAATTTATTCTTAAAAAATGTATTTTCTAGAAATTAGTGTTTTATTTTAGGGAAATGGGTTTATTATGATTGAAAAATAAAAAGATATATTGATCATATAAACAATAAGTTTACAGTAGATTAATTATTAATTTATAGAAAAAGTCACTACCACAAATGCGGGAAAGGGAAGCACTCGGGTTTTATCAGCATTAATCAGAAAGCGCTGATAAAAGTGGTAATTTTATTAGCGCTGGAAAAAAGCGCTGATAAATCTAACCTTTATCAGCTCTAATATTAGCACTGATAAAGTCCCCCCTTTATCAGCGCTAACAAATATCGCTGATAAAAAGGAGACTTTATCAACCCTAATAATAGCGCTGATAAAAATTTTTAATAGAAAATATTATTAATTTATATAAAAATATTTTAATTATATTCAAAAATAACGTTTATATGTATACATTAAATAAAAAATGCATGTTTATTATGTTTATTATGTTTATGTTTTATTTATGTTTATTATGTTTATTATTTTTAGTTATATCTTTATTATATATTTATTATACTATATGTTTATAATATTATATATAAATACTTTTTAATACATATATATATTTACAAATATTTATTAAATAAATAAATATATATATATATATATATTTAAATAAATTTATGTTTCCAAATGAATGTGTCAATTGATGCATACGTTCTTCTCATGAATATATGTTCATTATTTACCCTAATGTGGGACATATATACTATAGTACTATATATACTTGGTGTATTCATTTATTTCCTATATATATGAAGCTTTATCTTCTCATAAATACTTAAAATCATGATAAATATATTTAAATAAACAATAAATGTATTTATAATATTTAAAAATATAAATATTTAGTTATATATAATTATTTACTTTTTAAATATATTATATATAATTATAATTATATATAACTAATTAAATATAAATATGTTTAAATAATTATAAAATTGAAAAATACATTTTTTAAATGATAAATATATATTTATGAATACCTTTTTAATATATTTATTTATAAATATATATCATTAATGAATATATACACAGACATATATATATATATTTAATTACTTATGAAATTAAAATTAAAAATAATGTGTCAATTTATATTTATATATATTTAATTATAATTTACATTATAAAATTATATATATATTTAATTATATTTTATACACAAACATAAATATATATATATAATTATAATTTAAATTATTAAATTATAATAAATATATTAATTATATATATTTATAAAATTATAAATTTAATAAATATATTGGTTATAATTTTATAATTATGAATAAATGGTATGTTTTATCAGCACTAATTAAAAAGGACGGATAAAGTATACATTTATCAGTGCTTTTTTAGCGTTGATAAAGATCGGCCTTTATCAGCACTAAAAAAGTGATGATAAAGTCATGTTTTATCAATGCTTTCAATTTTAGAACTGATAAAAAATAATTTTATCAGCACTTTTTAGCGCTAATAAAGATGCGCTTTTATCAACGCTAAAAAATCATTGACAAAGGCATTTTTTATCAGCGCTTTCAATTTTAGCGCAGATAAAACATACTTTTATCATCACTTTTTATCTAGTGCTGATAAAAGTGCCATCGGGTTTTATAAATAAACCCTAACTTTCTCCTCCTTCCCCACAACCCTCAAGCTCTCGCAAAAGTCGATCCCTTCCACCTCTGTCACTAATGCCGCTGTCGCTGCCTCCTCTCCTTTCTCCTCTCCTACCTCCTCCTATTCCTCCTCAGCTTCTGACTCTACTTTCGCTACAAATCGAGATTCTCTACACATCTCTCCTCTATCGTGCCTCTCCTCCACCAGTGTCTCTCCTTCCCCGCACCTCTCCTTCATCACAGCTCTCCTCAGCCATTACCTCTCCTCCGTGGCACCTCTCCTCCACCACGCCTTTCCTACACCGCGAACGCACCTCTGCCGTATTCTTAACCACACCTCTACATTTAGTTTTTCCCTCTTTCTCATTGTGTTCACTTATTACAGTTTGATATTGATAGTGATTTTTGAATTGTATGGGCTAAACACCCTACTGAAAATCGTGTCCATTGGTGGTCCTTGTTTGCGCACTAGTTATATTTGGTAAAATTCAATTTTCCTATACCATATTTCGAATTGGTTTATTTAAAAATCTTCAATGCAAGGTGGGTTTTCATCATGGAGGAATATAAATATTATTATTGCATGAAAGATATGAATTTAAATGGGTGAAATGTATTATAGTGGTGTTATTAGCCTAATATTTTGTTTCCTATATCAAATTATGACACAGTTGAATATATTTTTTGATGGTATAATTCTATGTGGTAAGATTACACCATAAAAATATTTTAGGATTCAGTAATATTTGAATAATTTTCTTAAGCATGAAACCCAGATTTATAATTTTATCAAATAAGTGCATAATGAGATGGAAGTTACAATATTCATGAAATGTATTGTAAAAGGGAGAGAATTTCCACTATAAATGTAATTAAAGGAATATTTTAATAATGTAAGAGAAGATTTATTGATGATTCCCCATGATTATAAAAATTAGTAGAGAATATTTTCCTAAAAATAGTAGTACTAAACCTTTTTTTCTACTCCAAGAATAATTGAAAGGAGAAATTAATATAATAAGTGTCACCATTTCACCAAATACTATTACAAGAGGTATCAAAGGGAGTAAAGTTTATATTTATTTACATAAATACATTTTGGGAGAGTGATAATGTACTGTAATGTGACACCCTTATTTTATCAGGTAGAGGATTTATCAAAGACACTATATTTTTCCCTGGTGATGAGTGTTTTCTTTGGACTTTTTGTGAAATGGGTAGTAGGAATCATGAAAAATCCATGAATCTATTGGTCCCTTAAATGTGGAGTAGGAATCATGATGTGATGATGTTTTGGATTCATGATATTGAATCCAAATAATTAATGGGGGAGATTTTCAGGATTTAACTGAGAATTGGTGTTGGAATTGAATTAATTGGAAAAGTTGTAATATTAGATTTATTGGATATAGGTTAGTATCGTATTTATTGGTAACATGTTGGTGATGTATTTATTGGAAAAAATGTAATAAAACTATGTTTTATAATCATGGATAGTAATAAAAAAATTTCAACATATGTTGATTATTGGTGTTGGATTTATTATCAACATGGTTATTGGATGTTGTTATGAAAGTAGATGTCTGGAATGAAATATGGTTATTCTGAAAGTTATTATAAAAGAAGTATTTGATATTTTTTGGAATTTATTCTATAAGCGGGGGTGAATATGTTCAAAAGAATAATTCTGGAATTTTGATAATTTAGTTGTGTTGGATGAAGTTCATTTGATAAATTTTAGAATTTGTAGAAAATACCATGGAATGAGTATAAGTGTAACACCATGAGTAGGTTTCCTATAAAAATGAGAAATTTATAATAATACCTATATATATATATATTTATGTAGGAAAAATTTTAAATTAAATGGAAAATTATGTAGAACCTTATAGTGATACAAGAAGGTCACATGTACCAATGTGTAAGGTACTTCTAAAAGATAATATGATTTCATAGAGAAGGCTGATGGAGTTTTGGATAGTTTTGGGAATCAATTATAGAAATT
The DNA here is from genome assembly GCA_963277665.1 of Viscum album. Classification (NCBI taxonomy): domain Eukaryota; kingdom Viridiplantae; phylum Streptophyta; class Magnoliopsida; order Santalales; family Viscaceae; genus Viscum; species Viscum album. Next base: position 71,055,906 of record OY728163.1, on the reverse strand, counting down.
ATATATATAGGATATAAGTAACATCATAACACCCTAACTCACTTTGATAAATCTACATCATTTTTTGTTTGGTTTTATGAGGAATAATTCACACCATGTAGAGGTACCCATGAGAATTAAGATCCAAGATGTTTTGAAGGTGACTAGTTGATCACACTATGGGAGATGGAATATCAATATTCGTGAAATTTTTAATTGGAATATATAAAAATCCATTTATATATAATATATTTTCATGTAATGGTAATAATGTTCACACTATGAGGGGAATGTGTAAGATTTATTCATGTCATGGGGAGTTTATACATTTCATGAAGTGGCTTGGGAAGACCTTGGTGGTTCTACCTACTTTGTGATTTCCATGCCATACAGGACATATTGGTATGAATGATTAATTATAATTGGAGTCCATGTGAACACACTATGATGGAGAAAGTCATGTTTTCATGTTATAGTAAAAGGATAATTATGAGATATTCTACATAACATGTTTTTTCTATGTGAGATATAAAATTTTGAGGTTAACAATTACAATCTATAATAGAGTATCACACCATATGGTAGATTAAGAGAGAGCCTCTGGTTTCAGAAGAGAATGATATTTAGATGGTGATGAAAATGTTCATTTGAAAAAGTATTCAAGTGAATATATGTAACAACCTAACACAGCTCGACATGACATGTCACCCAAGATGGCTCAGTACAAGGCTTGAATCCCATTCTAGATCACCATGGGTTGGCGATAACCAAATGGGTATCAACATACATAAATATGGGAATGGTTTCACCCTAAAAGATAATAACTAAAATCACTTAAAATAAAGTATGAAAATAAGGAATAACATGCCTAGAAAGTCTGAGTCCATTACAATATCCCCCTATAAGGACTTATAATCTCTGAGAAGTGTCTCTAGAGTTATTGCTCGGCCATCTTGGGCCACTGAGCATGTGCATCATACTTCTGATTCCAATATTCTTCTTGAATACACCCATGATTCAAAAAAATCAATTGTTAAGCACCATCTTCCATCTCAATACCTTTTCAATCCAATCAATAATTCAAAGTATATGTTTCTAAAATGATGTCTAAATAATACCAAGTTTTCTTACTTTCCCAAGTGTAGATTTCTAAATAAAACTTCATTATGATTTTTCACATGATTCAACCCATGAACTAAGTGAAAAAACAAACTACCTCCCATCACCAAGTTCCCCTAACAACCCAAGCCTCGATCTATAGGTTGACATCATTGATTCATTCTTGATATCCTCTAATCAATACCCTTACCTGAGTATCTATCATATACCAGTGCAACTCAGCCACTTATGCGCACACACAAAACCAACCACCTCTACCTATGGGTTAGGTTCACCTACACATCACTCCTAATGTGCACTAAGAAATTTCATCACTACCAAAACATAATAATGAACATATCTCATTGTCAGCTGAATATTGACACTCACAATCATTGCCAACAACTCCCATACATGTTCACATCACTGAACCCAATGGAATAACTCAAGGACCTATTCACTTATCCAGACATGAATCTTATAGTTTTACTCTCCACATCCTCACATGGGCTTATTAGTGACCAAAACAACTATAGTATTTTCATAAACCACAAATAATTATTACTCAAATTACAAACTATCATGATGAGCTAACACCCACAACAAATTTCAAAACTTGGATTTCCTCACCACCCTACTCATCCCTTACTAGGTCATAGATCATTCCCCAAATTAACTGATTGTCTCACACACCTACAACACCATGACTTAGGGGTCTCTTATTTACCACATTATAGAGGCCTTTCCCCATGAATACATTATTCCTTTTCCAAGTTTGAATTATTAATGATTCTATTAAAAGTAAACATTTTTAAAGTATTTTTACTTCTCATTTTTAAAACATTTGTGTCTATTTAATGACTTTTTATTAGGAACTATTTATAATAATGTTTTCAATATTAATATATTTCGTTTCAATAAAAAATTTAAATATAATTTTCACTTCAATGTTTTAAAAAATTGTTGTGAAAAGGTTTGTATTTTCACTTATATTTATCATCTTAGGATTGTTTTCCATGTACTGATATTTTAGTCTAATTTATATGTTATTATGATATGATTTATTTTTGAAAATGAGAATTATAATATTCTATGACTTCTTAAGTTCGTTTTATTTGATTTTTTTTGAATTATTTAAGAAGACAATTATATTTTCATTTCAGGCGTTCTTCCCATTTTTCTTCTTTATCTCCCAATCCATCTTCTCTTCCCTATTTCACATAGGTTTCTCCATCTCCTAGAAACTGGAATTAATTTTTCATGAGGATTTATGGCTTTAGGTTTTTTGAGTGTTTTCCATGGAAGGTGGCATATTTTTTATTGGTTACCATTTGGTTTAAAGTGGGTGTTTTTTTCTCTTCCTTTATTTTATAATTCATGGAATGTGTATACTTTATAAATTTATTTTAAATTAAAGTATAGTAATTTATGGGTTCTTGGGTGAAATTATAAATTTATTTCTTAAATTATAGGCTTGTCATAAGGGTTTTTTCATAAGAATTTCATGTACTATTTTTAAATTAGATTAATTCTCATGAAAATCATATTTGAAAAGGTTTATAGGTTCATTTAAATGTTTTTATAGTAAAATTAGGTCTTATGAATTTTTTGGTTTTTCAAAGGAATTTTCCATATGCTTGGAGAATGTTTTGGAAAAAAAAGGGATTTTTTTTCAAGTGCTTCCAAAATCATTGAAATGATGAGACTTTAAATAAGGAGAGTTAGACTCTGCATACTAAGTTAGTTTTCATGTGAATAACCATTTTTCACTGTAAAAAGTAAATGGTTTATTTCTCATGTGACCCTCAATGATTTTCCCTATACTTGTTTTACTAGTTATGAGTTATTGGTTATTTTTATGATGGATGTATGATGTGAAAAGGGGATGTTATATGTGATGGTGTTGGAGGTGAGGTGTGAGACATTGTTTTTGGTAATTATCTTGATTTCTTTCTCACCTATGTGGTTTTTTTTGTGTGGTAAATTGGGTGTCTAGGTGGGAGGTCTTGATTCATGCTACCCTAGTTGGTACACACACTTCAATGGTCCCCCTAGTTGTGTTTAAGACAAGGATAGTGGTAAGGTTCCATTATTACAAGTTAAGTATGGTTTAATTGGTTTTATCATGTTATTATTGGATGAAACATATATTAGATGTTGTTCTATGTAGTTATAGTGCAGTTTTGGATAGTCACACACTAGTACCTAGGGTATATCCCATGACATTTTGTTCCTTAATCAGTGGTTCTATATAGAGTATTAAATTATTATATTGATTACATCCCCCTTATGCTTGTTTTATTAGTGAAACTATTAATATTGGTTTTCTTTACTATTATATTTTTCCTTGATCACATGGTTCCCTTATTCATTGTGAATTTATTTTCTCCAGTTGATATGGGTTCTTTATGATATAATGAATGTTTGATTTTCAAGTGGAAAAAAATGTGTGTATTATGGGATGGGTAGTACCTATATTTCCAACCAATTAATTTGGTAAAAGATTATATATCATGATATATAAATGTTATTTGAATAGGTTAGTAAGTCTATATGTTCAAAAAGGGTGAGTGTGATTACGTTAAGCTCTACTCATAATAATACATGTGAATATGTTATCAATTTTCTATGTTCACAAGTGAGTGTGATGGTGCTAATCTCTAATCATAAATTTAAATGTGAATATGGTTTTGAGTAGCCAGTGGGGGTCAGAACACCGAAAAAGGAGTTCACCCACTAGTGATGGGTTGGCCAGTCCATAAGGTTGATGGGAGGAACACTTAAAACTAGTGATCAGAGCAAGACAGGGGGTGTTATGAGACATATAAGGCATGTGGACATCAATTATTTACATTGTCTAGATAGAGGTAAGTGACAATGACATCTAGTGATTTTGTAAAGGGTTCACTTTTAAAATGATTCCAGTGTTTTGAAATGTTTCTTAAAAAGTTATATGTGTTAAACATAACCTTTTTGGTTTTAAATTACTTTAAAATGGTTTTAAAAAAAATGGTTTTTGAGAAAGGATGTTTGGAACTAATTGGTTTATTTTAAAGATAGTTTGTTATTTTAAAGAGTAATTTGTGTAAATGGTTGGTTTTTTAATGGGATTTCAATTGTGATTTTATAAATAGTTTTCAAAGGAGATTTAAAGTCTACACCTTTTTTAGCCTTGGTTAATTTTTATATCAATGTTTTGTGTATTTATTTTGTTAAATATTAATATCACCAAATCAAATAGGATGGATATGAATAAAGAATGTATGGATTCCAATCGTCTGAAAAAAGAGTATGAATATAGAGTAAAAGAGTTCATCAAGTTTTTTAATGATCATGCATATGATCCTTCTCAAATCATTTGTTCGTGTTTACGCTATTGTTATTGAAGAGAAGTCAGTCCAGAGGAGTTAGAAGAACACTTGAGCTTTCACGGAATAGATCGAAGTTATAAATGTTGAAATAAACCTAGGGAAAAAGAGAATGTAGCTAGTGATTGGGATAAAAATACATTTTATTGATAATTTGATATGATTACAACCGTGAACAATGAAGAAGACTGTATTGAGGATGTGATTACAGATGTGCATGATGAAGAAGATATTATTAAGGAAATGACAAGGACAGTTGAAGATAAACTTCATGATTACCCAAAATTGTTTGAGTAGTTAAAGTGTTATGCAAATACGCCATTGTATGATGGTTTCACTAAATATAAATCATTTTCAGTCATACTAAAGCTTTATAATTTGAAAGCAGGAAATGGATGGAGTGAAGCCATTTTTATGGAATTACTTTCCCTCTTGAATGACATGATCCCAAAAGATAATGAGCTCCCAAACCGAACATAACATGCCAAATGAATGCTATGATCAATGGTTATGATCTTTGAAAGAATACACACCTACCCAAATGATTGTATACTATTTTGAAGGACCAAAAATCACTTATAGAATACCCAAATTGTGGTTCTTCTTAATACAAGAAAGATTAATTCAGTCTTACGAAAGTTGTATGGTACTTTCCAATGATTCCAAGGTTTAGGAGCCTATATGGAAGTGAGGAGACTACAGGTAAATTAATGACTCACACAGATAGAAGAAATAAATATGGAAAACTACGACATCTGGAAGACACTCCTCAGTAGAAGATAATTGGTCATGAGTATCCTAACTTTGTAAACGAGCTGAGAAACCTTCGTCTTGCATTATCTATAGATGGAGTGAATCCTTTTAGTTTTCAAAAAAACACTCACAGTACATGGCCGGTTATGTTGGTAAATTATAACTTGCCATTGTGGTTAAGCATGAAACGAAAACACATCATTTTATCTATTCTTATATCAGGACCAAAATAGCTGGGTAATGATAATTATTTTTATTTAGCTCCATTGATATAGGATTTGAAATTATTGTGGGATTCAGGTGTTACGATGTATGATGCTTATAGAAATGAAGATTTCACATTGAGATCCATATTGTACGGGATGATAAATGACTTTTCTGATTATGTAAATTTTTTAGGATATAGAATTAAAGGAATTCTTGGGTGTCCCGTCTACGAACAAGGTACACAATCAATTAGTTTGAAACATTCATCGAAAACTATGTTTCTAGGACATTGCAGATTTCTCCCCCGACAACATAAGTACCAATCTTGGATGACATCATTTGATGGAAGTTAAGAAAAATTTACACCACTGTCTCCATTAAAAGGTGATCAACTATTTGAGATAGTAAAATATGTGGACATAGATTTTTGTAAAACATTTTCAAAAAACCATACCAAAACTGGTTGGAAAAAGAAATCAGTTTTTTTTTTTGAATTACCATACTAGAATTGTATGTATATCAGAAATTTACTTGATGTTATGTATGTTGAAAAAAATGTATGTGATAGTGTCATAGGCACGTTGTTAAATGTACCCAGAAAAACAAAGTACGGAATTAAGGCTATGTTGGACATGGTTGACATGGGAATACGAGAAGAGTTAGCACAAGTAAAGGAAAAAAATGAGTATTTCTTCCTCTTGTTGTTTACACTCTTTCCAGGAAAAAGATATGTTGGTTTTGAAACTTCTTGAATGACGTAAAGGTTCCAGAGGGGTATTCATCGAATATCAATAACATTGTTTCATTGCACGATTTAAAGTTAAAAGGTCTGAATCACATGACTTCTATGTTTTGACGCAAGATCTGATTCCTATAGCTTTATGTTGAATTTTTTCCAAGAATTTCTATCATATATTAACAAAGATATTTTTCTTCTTCAAAGGTATATGTAGCAAAGTTATAGACCCGATGAAATTGCCGACTATGGAAAGAGAAATTGTCATCAAATTATGCGAATTGGAAATGTTTTTCCTACCGAAATTATTTGATATGATGGGTTGTTTGATGGTTCACTTGGTGGGAGAGATTCTTCTATGTGGTCATGTGTACTATAGATGGATGTAACTCATTGAACGGTATATAAAGATTTTTAAAGGGTATGTAAAAAATTGAAGTCGGACATAGGGTTGTATTGTGGAGTGATATATTGTTGAAGAAGTTGTTGAATTCTGTATCGAATACATGTGCGATGTGAAATGTATTGGTCTAAAAAAATATCATCACACTGGACGAATTGCAGGTGAAGGAATTTTTGGAAAGGAGATCATCACAATCAATATTAGAGATCAGGAGCAGGCCCATCTTTACATTTTTCATAACAGTTTAGATGTTAACCCATATGTTGAAACCCATAAATAAATTATTAGAAATTCAAATCTATCAAGGGATGAAAAATGGATATCAAATAAACATAATAAAAAGTTTATAGGATGGTTTCATGACAATATTTTTAAGGAGTCAAATGAAAATCCAGACTCAATTTTAGAACGAATTTGATGGCTATATAGAGGACCAAGTGTGTACGTATTATCTTACAATGCTTATGTAATTAATGGTTATATATTCTATACTAATAAACATGATGAAGACAGTAACAGACAAAATAGTGGAGTTACACTAGTGGCTGAAGTGATGCATGTTTCTAGTGCTAAGGAAAGAAATCCAATTTACGTGAATATGTCATATTTTGGCATAATAAAAAAAATATGGGAGTTGGATTATACGACATTCTTAGTGCTGATTTTTCAATGTAAGTGGGTTGATAACAAAAGTGTTGTTAAAATAGATAAGTTGGGATTTGTGAAAGTTTATTTCATTAAGGAAGGGTACAAAGTTTATTCACATGGGTTTTCAAACTCTTTTAAAGAAATATAATCTTAAAGATGTTGAATGGAAAATAAAACCACACCCACCTCTTATTTATGCACACTTGATAATCCAATGATTGTGGGATGCATTTACTGGCCGTCCTACGAAGCAGTATTTTCAGGTACATTGTGTCAGGTAATACATTGTTTGATGGTATATGTATTCATCACTTTGATTGACAGTGTTTTATTTATGAAACAACAACTAAGTGTTGTAAATAAACAACGGGCATCAAAACCAGTGTACCCCAACCGTAAAGCAAGGATGGGGTATGCATCACTTGAAAAAAAATTGGTACATATTTTAAATCTACCATAATACTTTTATGTGACATAAAACAATACAATAACTATGTTCTTTTGTTTATATGCATCTTGAAGAGTCCAAATCCACAGCCACTTCCATCCCACGCCATGTGCTATGAAATGAGGAACGTGTAACTAAATATGGAAAACTAATAGATGAAAACACACAAAAAGTGTGGGAAACGTGTGTAAGTATGACATAATAAAAAAATTATTTAAATATTTGTTACATAAAAATGATTAATTATTTTTCTATATTTTCTATCTAACATACTCAAAAGAATCAACAACACCCACACCAGATGCAGAAGAACTTTTAGTGGCCTTGAAGCAGCCAGAAAAGTATGGTTGTGTCAGAAGCGTGGGTTTTGGGGTGACACACTAAAAATATTTTGAGAAAAAAACAAATGGAGGATCTAACTGAGGAAATAAAAAATATGATATAAACATTAGCTATTCTTCAAAAAGAATTACAATACCATAGAGAGTTCATAACAAGTTTGATGGGGGAGGAAAAGAGAAGAAAAAACTCAAGAACAACCTATGCGTGAAGATCCCGTCCCACCCCCCACTAGTTTTGAGGTGATTCATTCCCCTCAAAAAATTCTTAATTGAGGTAGTCAAATTTTTAATAATTGTTTCTATGAAATGTGAATCAGATAGGCACTAGACACTGATACCTTTCCTCTATTGATATTCTACAGGGTGAAAATGACTATGATTTATATCTATCAATACCCACCCATCGCCTTGTAGAGAGGACTACAATGTTCAATATCTAGAATGACATGATGCACAATAGACCACTTCCGACATATCATTTCGGAGTTGCAACTACAATAGCCCTAGAGTTGAGCTCCGAGCTACCTATTCCAATTGATGATGCAGATATTCATACAGTAGAACAATCTCTAGGAACATTCATCGCATGGCTGTCACATATTGTAAAAAAACATGTCGAAAATGAGATATTCATTTCCAAATTAATTTTCAAGCTAAACCTTAAACATTTTATGAAAAAAGGTCTGAACCGATGCATGTTATTACATATAGACAAAGGGAAGGGGTTGAAATGAGAGACCAGTTCAAAACCATCTTAAGGATCAACCAACTAATCAAAACGATCTACCCAAAGCACCTTAACCCCCCCCCCCCCCCCCGGTTCTATATCCACATTTATTATCATTGAAGGATCATGTGGATACGAATTTGAAATATGGTGGTAATCACATAATTGATTTTGAAGCAAATATGTACATAGGGGAAGGTCTAGACTTCATTGGTGTTTATATTGCAACTGAAATCCTCAACTATGATTGGTTAGGCGGGTCAGTTGTAAATGTTTACATGAGGTATGTTTTTACGATTTGATTCTCCAAAATATGATATACTATGATAATTATGACTAAATACATTTCATATTTTTTTAGGCGTATATATGAAAAACAATTGAAGGGATTTCCCCATGAACAAAAATTTGGACTCGTTAGTCCTCATGTCACCTCTACAGAACAAGAAGACATAACTTTCAATAAACATGGAGAAATAGTGGCAGGACTGATCAAATCATTTAACAGCAAAATTACGGATGATGGAATCTTTTTAATTAATACCAACGATGCAGGGGTAAAACTATAAAATTTAATCATATCAGATATATTTTAATTTATTTCATTGCTTATTCTTTTTTATGTTCTTAGGAAGCATTGGATGCTCATTGAGGTCAATTTGGATACTCCAAAGATTTTTTTTCTGGATTCAATGCATGGATATCGACCAAACTGACCACAAATGATGGTGTTTTTAAATTTGTAATACACTACGTCCAACATTTTAGAACTAAACATCTAGTTATATAATTTATATTATTTTTTAAAGATGATTCTATTATGATAGTGGTTTGCGTGAATATCATCTACATCATGGAATGAGGCCAGGGGAAAAGGAAAAGAAACATGAAAAGTACTACGACTGGATAAGTATCAGGGTATATATAATAAGATTTCTCTATCCAAACATGTATAAAAAACTTACTTATTTTTCTCAATGTTTCTGCAATGCTTGAAATAATCAAACGATAAAGACTGTTGTTATTATGTGTGTAAATTTATGAAAGATATCATATTCCATGAACAAACTAGCATCCCTGAAGAGGTATTTTCAAAGATAATTTTTATTTCATTTAAAAAACTTATTAATCCTTTGTGTATTTATATTTTTTCAGCACTACCATGACTGCTGAAAACAGTCATATTCACAAGACGAAATAGATATGCTTAGAAACAAATGGGCAGCATAACTGATGGAAGAATGTAAAAATATAGAATGAAGATGGTAAACTTCTCAAATAATTTTGACATTAATAATCTTGTTTTCCTAATATTTCTCTTTTTTTTATGGTAACGTTGTGATTTATATGGGCTAAACGCACACCCTAAAAATCATGTTCATTGGTGGTCCTTGTTTGCACACTAAATGAATTTTATGTTGACTGGTTTTTTAAAAGAAATTGGTGGTCCTCATTTATAGGGTATGTGCGTTGTTGATAGACCACAAAAGATAACGAGTATCCAAAAGGGGTTTTCCCATCCCTTGAGTTTTCTGTGACATCTTGAGACATAACAGGCATAAGAGATTACTCCGCTCTTCTCATTTTCAGCAATGAAAAGGGTTTTTCTCCAAAAAAACATCGATTCAATCTGCAACATTGGAAGTTCCCCTCTTTAGTCGACCTAGTGAAGAACCAACTATCATATATTCATTCGGAGGTCCTGAATATATGATAGTTGGTTCTTCAATAGGCTGACTAAAGCTATGCTGCAGAAGGAGGATGTTATTATGTGTCAACCATACAGGGATCAATGGCTTTTCCATAGCCCTTTTAAACTGGTTTGATTGAGCATATTGAGTTGGTCAGGTTTCTCTTTTAGGTTTTAGAGGCACGGGAGCATTGATTTTTAGGCAGAAAAATGTACTAAAAATTTTTTTTGATACATTAGGACAATGATCCATGAGTCATTTGTGACATGTAGGAATCAACCGCACCTCAATATGATGCACAATGTCATCGGTATGTCTTCAAATGTGTCCTTATTTAAAATTGACATTAATTAAAAAAAACACAACTGACATACTAAAAACCAAGGAAATTATTTCTGATTGTTTTGATACTTTAGGACAACGATCTATCAGTAATTTGTGATGTGTAGGAATCTATCGCACCTCAATCTGATGCACGGTGTCACTGGTATGACTCCAAATGTGTCTTTTTATTTAAAATTGACATTAATTCAAGTAAAAAACAAAACTGACACACTGAAAACTGATAAAACTCATTCATATTGTTTTGATACATTAGGGAAACAATCCATGAGTCAGTTGTGACGTGTAGGAATCAACCCCACCTCAATCCGACGAACGGTGTGACCGGTATGACTAAAATTGTTCGCTATCAGTTTAAAAGTGACATTTTAGTTCAAAATGTGTCACTCACTCAAAAAAACATTCTCCAATTGTCTTCCAAATTAAGGAAAACAATTTATAAGTCCTTTTTTATGTATATGAAGTAGTCTCACATCAAACCATTGCACGATGTGACTAGTATGACTCAAATTGTTTGTTTACGGTTTGAAATGACATTTTAGTAAAAAAAACACAACTGACATACTAAAAACCAAGGAAATACACTCTGATTTTTTTGATACCTTAGGAAAATGGTCTGTCATTCATTTATGACATATAGGAATCAACTACACCTCAATAAAACTTACGGTATGATCGGTATAACTCCAAATGTGTCTTGTAATTTAAAATTGACATTAATTCAAGTAAAAAGAACAACTGACATACTGAAAACTAAGAAAATGTATTTGGATTGTTTTTATACTTTAGGAAAATGATCCATGAGTCAGTTTTGATGTGTAGGAATCAACCTCACCTCTATCCGACGCACCGTGTGATCAGTATGACTAAAAGTGTCTGTTATGAGTTTAAAATTCACATTTTAGTTCAAAATGTTTCACTCACTGAAAACAAGGAAAAATCACTCTGATTGTCTTCCAAATTAAAAACAGGGATTCGTAATCCCTTTGTGATGTGTATGAAGCAGTCTCACGTCAAACCAATGCTTGATGCGACCGGTATGACTCAAATTGCATGTTTTCGGTTTGAAATGACATTTTAGTAAAAAAACAAAATTGAAATACTGAAAATCAAGGAAATGCATTCCGATTGTTTTAATATGTTATAAAAACAATCTATCAGTCATTTTTGATGTATAAGAATCAACCACACCTCAATACGACGCATGGTGTCACCGGTATGACTCCAAATTTGACTTGTTATTTAAAATTGTTATTAATTCAAGTAAAAAAAACACAACTGGAATACTAAAAACCAAGCAAATGAATTTGGATTATTTTGATACTTTAGAAAAAAAATATGAGTCATTTGTGACGTATAGAAATCAACCCCACCTCAATCTGACGCACCATGTGATCAGTATGACTAAAAGTGTCCGTTGCGAGTTTAAAATTGATATTTTAGTTCAAAACATGTCACTCATTGAAAACAAAGAAAACTTGCTCTGATTGTCTTTCAAATTAAGTAAAATTCTTCGTAAGTCCTTTGTGAAGTGTATCAAGAAATCGCACATCAAACTGATGCACGATGTGACTGATATGACTCAAATTGCATGTTTTTGGTTTGAAATGACATTTTAGTAAAAAAACACAACTCACATATTGAAAACTGATGAAATGAATTATGATTGTTTTGATACTTTATAAAAACATTTATCAGTCATTTGTGATGTGTAGGAATCAACCACACCTCAATTCGACACACGGTGTCACCAGTTTGACTCCAAATATGTCTTGTTATTTAAAATTGACATTAATTCAAGTAAAAAAACACAACTGACACACTGAAACCTAAGAAAACGCATTCGGATTGTTTTCATATTTTAGGAAAATGATCCATGAGTCAGTTGTGACATGTAGGAATCAACCTCACCTCAATCTAATGAACGGTTCGACTGGTATGACTAAAAGTGTCTGCAGTCTGTTTATAAATGACATTTAAACTCAAAACGTGTCACTCACTGAAAACCAATAAAATGCACTTCGATTGTATTCCAAATTAAGGACAATAATTTGTAAGTCCTTTGTGACGTGTATGAAGCAGTCTCATGTCAAACCGAAGTACGATGCGATCAATATGACTCAAATTGCATGTTTTCAGTTTGAAATTACATTTTAGTAAAAAACACAACTGACATACTAAAAACTGAGGAAATTAATTTTGATTGTTTTGATACTTTAATACAATGATCCATATGTCATTTTTGATGTGTAGGAATCAACCCCACCTCAATATGATGCACGGTGTGACCAGTATAACTCCAAATGTGTCATTTTTATTAAAAAATGACATTTTTTAATGTATTCTTCGTATTAATGTTTAATTTATTTCTTTATAGTATTAATAACGTAATATTTTTTTTCTTATATAGGTGGAACCTTTTTCCAGTTGGGATGATTTGTTCAGTGACTATTACCATCGGAGGACATTTTTTAGAGGGGACCACATACGTCAAAAGGGAAAACATTAATGTTTTTAACTGTTTGCTGGATATTTGTAAATGTAATTTTATAAAACATTGTTCAAAATGTGTATAGAAGTGTTTTCTTGGTATATACCATGAGTGAATATTTTTGTATTCATGATGTCAATTAAATGTATATAGCATTGTTTCTCAAACTTTTGTGTGCGCTGCTTGTTTTTTCACCATTTGCATCCTGTATGTGGTTCTTTTGTATGCACTATGTTGGGATGATTTGTTTGGCGACTATATACTATGAGTGGTTTTCCAAACATTATGTGGTTCTTTTACAGGTTTTTGCTGGTTTTTTCTATTATATAAATAGTACGCCTAGACATGGAAGCCTTTATGAGTGCTTCAATTAGCACTGATAAAGGTCCATCTTTATCTATACTAATTGAAGTGCTGGTAAATGGGGACTTTATCAGCATTTTTTTGAGCACTGATAAAGGGGGACCTTTATCAGCGCTTTTCTGAGTGCTGATAAAGGGGACTCACCCTTTAATAGCGGCTCGATTAACAGCATTTTTTAGCGTTGATAAAGGCCTTTTTTAACGTTGATAAAAACCAGTTTTGTGGTAGTGAATATATTTAATATAACAAAAATCATTTTCCTATGTTGATGCTCATAATTGTGCAGTGCGCACTTTTCTCTTGGAAGGACACATGTTGCGAGTGACTGGATGATTGTGATGCATAATGACATATGGTAATGATGTTTGGGATGGTCACCAGTGATTGGACGAGTGTTTTCATTATTATTACTATTATTATTATTATTATTATGTGTTTTCAAATAATAATAATGGTAATTAATAAAATGAAATAAAAATGTAACATTACATTTTATTCAAGCCGTTGCATATCAAGTGAGGAATAAATGACATCATGTGTCATCTTCTTCAACCTCGTGGCATTGGGTGTTCGGCTTGTCTCTTGCACCAACAATGGATACCACATAATAGACCTCGAGTGCACGGGATTGCTCACTGTAACTCCCCGAAGCCTCCATGTGTAGATCAATGATGGCTTTCTATCAAGGTGTGATGCACCTGCTTCTAGCAACCAGTCCTAGATGTTGATCCCTATGTATGACGATGATCACAGTAGGAATCCTCACACTCGCACTGCTATATGAAACGTGCTATCATGTGAAGATTGATCCACACATCAGACCATATACACCGGCATGATTGGTCTTGAAGAAGGTTTTAGTGGATTGCGTCTCGAACTGATATCACGGACCAGCTGCACGAGCCTCCTCTCACCAAAAATCCGGCTTTTATATAGAGGACTACCATTACATTTCATGTAATGTTGATCGCAAAAAACAGAAGAATATGCGCGAAGCACCCATGCATACCACAAATACATGTGAGGCCGTGAAGATGATCGATGGATGGGGTTAGGTTGTGATGCATGTGATCGGTAGCAGCTAGTGTGGGAGGCCTGTTCACATGTATATCTATTGGAATTGCTCATTTTTACCAACAGATATATCATCTGTCAATAAATTTTTGTTGGTATAAGTCATTTTTTTTGTAGTGAGGACCTCAAGTGCGTAGGAATGCTCACTCCCTGAAGCCTCCATGTAGATCAGTGATGGCTTGTTGTCAAGGCGATGCACCTGCTTCCAGAAACCAGTCCGAGAAGTCGATCCCTGTGTATGACGCTGCTTAGAGTAGTACTCCTCACACTCGCACTGCTATATGAAATATGTTATCATAGGAAGATGGATCCACACATCGGACAAACATAAGAATTTGCGCGAAGCACCTACGCATATCACAAAGAAATGCGAGCCCGTGAAGATGATCTATGTGTTGGGGCGCAGCGGAGGTGCGTGGTACCTCAAACACACAAAAATGGAACAAGAACGGAGCGACACACGGATTTACGTGGTTCGGTCGTATGACCTACATCCACGGGAGAAGGGGCCAGCTCTCTATTCACTCTTCTCCGTATCCAACTCTACGGAGGATCACCAATACACAAGGATTACACACCACTTCCACCACCTACAAACATGAGATTACATCCCATTAAATAGAGGGAAAAAAACAGGTTGTTCTCCGGTGGTTGGGGTTGGTTTATCTACCCCATATTTTTCTCCTACTACCGCATGGTGCTTCAACGAGGGTTGTCCGTCAAGAGAGACCCGTTGCGCACCAAGTTGCTGATGACGGAAGACTCTCCACCGCTGAATCCTTCCAAATTTGGGAGTGGCCCCCACACTATGGATGGGGTTAGAGTGCGATGCATGTAATATATTGCAGCTAGCGTAGGAGGCCCACTCACGTGTATGTCTTGTTGGGGCGCCTCCTCATCTGGCCCCGATAAATATTTTTTTATTTCTGATATCTTTAAAAAAAAAAGATATTTTGATATCTTTGAAAAGATATATCTGATATCTTTGACAAGATATATTTGATATCTTTGAGAAGATATATTTTATATATTTGATGAGATATATTTAATATCTTTAATCAGATATGAGATATCTTTTAGGAGATATATGAGATTTCATCTTCTATTTATATGAGGTGTGCGGCTCCTCTCTTGGTAGTGGTTGGAGGCAGTGCAGTTGCGTTTTCAAGGAGCGGTTTTCAGATCTGCAACCGGTGGAACTACTCTGATTTGATCGGCTTTCATCTGCGGTGGTTTTTGATCCGATCCCAGTGTTTTTCATCAGCACTTTTGTTCGGACATCAATCTTCTGCTTTCACGGTTAGATCTATTTGGGTTTCTTTAGCAGACTGCTTTCTTCTTTTCAAGCTTCATCAAGACTGCATCTATTCTCCGACTTTGATCCACTATTTTTCTAAGTATTACTTTTGAGATCCCTTTCATTTTTGGGGAGTCTCTACCGTGTACTTATCTATTTTAGTGGATCCCTCTTTCTGGACTAGGTCCCGTGGTTTTTCCCTTTTGGGTTTTCAACGTAAAAATTCTGGTGTCAATTTTATTTTTCTGCACCTGTTTTTGTCGCTACGCATCCGCTGTTTGAGGAAAATATTTCTCCGCTGCGTGTTCGTGTTTTTTGTTGTTTGCGCGTTCATCGCTTGCCATCTTTCACAACATCTGGTATCAAAGGGTTTGGTTTTTATTTCATATTCATTATGGAAGCTAATTACAGTCGGATGATTTTATTTAATGGTGCCAATTATCATATGTGGCGACTTAAAATGAAGGATCTGCTTTTTGTCAAGCGAATTCATCTTCCAGTGTTTAGTACCCAGAAGCCAGAAAGGATGTCAGATGAAGAATGGGCGTTCGAGCATGAGATGGTTTGTGGCTTCATTCGCCAATGGGTTGAAGACAACGTGATGAACCACATTGTCAACATCTCTCACGCCAGAACATTGTGGGAGAAGCTTGAGACTACCTATGCTTCTAAGACTGGAAACAATAAATTGTTTCTTCTCAAACAAATGATGAATTTGAGGTACATATAAGGTACGTCTATTTCTGATTATTTAAGTGAATATCAGGGATGTTTTGATCAGTTGTCTGGCATGGGTATTAATTTTGAAGATGAGGTTTTGGCACTTTTATTGCTTAACACGTTACCTGATTCTTGGGAGAATTTACGTTTTACTCTAACCGGTTATGCTCCTAATGGTGCTGTGACATTCAGTTTTGTTAAGTCTGCTATTTTGAATGAAGAAGTCAGGAGACGCACTCAAGAGAAATCTTCAGAGCTTTTAGTCACAGAGAACAGGGGGAGAAGCCAGGAAAAGAATCAGGGACAGAGCAGTCGAGGAAAGAGTAAAAGCAGAAGCAAATCTAGATCAAAGCAGAGAGATTTTGAATGTCATCATTGTGGTAATAAGGGGCATGTTAAGAAGTTTTGTTATCAGCTGAAAAGAGAAAAAATAATGAAGGAAAATCAGCCAAAGAAGAATATCGATGGAGATGATCATGTCGCTGCCGCTACAGGGGGTGATCTTGTTATTGTTTATGATTCCATTAATATTGCTTTTGATCATTCTTGCTGGGTTGTTGACAGTGGTGCCTGTTTTCACGTGACATCAAAGAAGGAGTTCTTTACATCTTACAACCCAGGTAATTTTGGGATTTTGAAGATGGGTAATGATGGTCATGTTGATGTCGTAGGTATCGGGACTGTTTGTTTAGAGACCAGTACTGGAAGTAAGCTGATTTTGAAGACTGTTCGACATGCACCAGAGGTTCGCTTGAAACTTATTTCTACCAGCGTTCTTGATGATGAAGGGTTTATCAACACATTTGGTGATTTCCAATGGAAACTTTCCAAGGGCTCTTTGATTATGGCTCGAGGGAAGAAGCAATCAGGTTTGTACTGGACTAGAGCATCTATTTCATGTGATACTGCTTGTGTTGTTGAGTGCAGTGTTTCATCCAAGTTGTGGCATAAGAGGCTCAGTCACATCAGTGAGAAAGGGCTTGGTTGTTTGGCCAAGAGAAATCTTCTTCCAGATTTGAAGAGTGTCAAATTGGACACATGTGATCATTGCATGGATGGGAAACAGAGCAGAGTGAGTTTCAGCAGTCATCCTCAACACAGGAAGTCGCAGGTACTTGAATTAGTACATTCAGACATTTGTGGTCCTTTGAAATCTAAGACCTTTAGTGGCGGTCTTTATTTTGTGACTTTTATTGATGACTACTCACGAAAGCTCTAGGTTTATGTTTTGAATGCCAAAAGTCAGGTGCTCAGTGTTTTTAAGCAATTTCATGTTTCTGTTGAGAGGGAATCAGTAAAGAAATTGAAATGTATTCGCACTGACAATGGGGGAGAGTATTGTGGTCCATTTGATCAATATTGCAGGCAGGAAGGTATTCGGCATCAGAAGACACCTCCCAAGACACCTCAGCTAAATAGTGTAGCTGAGCGGATAAACAGGACTTTGTTGGAAAGAGTTCGTTGTTTTCTTTCGGAAGCAAAGTTGCCTGGACACTTTTGGGGTGAGGCTTTACTTACTGCTGCTTATATTATCAATTTATCACCTTCAGTTTCTTTGCAGACAGACACTCCCGATAAGTTTTGGTATGGAAAAAGGATCAGGTACGATCACTTGAAAGTTTTTGGTTGCAAGGCTTTTGTTCATGTGCCTAGAGATGAGAGATCCAAATTGGATGATAAGTCACGGCAGTGTATTTTTATTGGGTATGGACACGATGAGTTTGGGTACAGGTTTTATGATCCTGCTTTAAAGAAACTTTTCAGAAGCCGAGATGCAGTGTTTAAAGAGGACCAGACTATTGCAGATATTGATAAGGGAGAAAAGTCCACTTCTCCAACTTCTGATGGTTTTGTTAGTCTTGAGCCAGGTTCTGATTCACATTTACCTCATATTGTTGATTCGGATGATCACATTGATGTGCAGAATGATGCTCAGGGTGAACAGGTTGGAGTTGATATTTCTGATGCACCTTTTGTTTCTGATGATCCGGTTCCTGGGGTTATCAATGAACCCGCAGTTCCACTCCGGAGGTCATCTCGGCATCTTACCATTTCTACTCGGTATTCACCTGATGAGTATGTGCTCCTCGCTGAAGGGGGAGAACCAGAATCTTTTGATGAGGCGATAGAAAGTGAACAGAAGGAAAAATGGGTTGCGGCAATGGATGAAGAGATGACATCATTGCACGACAACCACACTTTTGAGCTGGTGAAGTTACCAACAGGTAAGAAAGCTTTGCAAAATCGATGGATTTATCGAATTAAGAATGAAGAATCCAGTTCTGTTCCCTGATACAAGGCAAGGTTAGTTGTTAAAGGCTTCCGTCAGAAGAAAGGTATTGATTTTGATGATATTTTTTCACCTGTTGTCAAAATGTCTTCTATTCGGGTTGTTCTTGGTTTGGCTGCTAGTTTGGATCTGCATATTGAGCAGATGGATGTAAAGACAGCTTTCCTCCATGGAGATTTAGAGGAGGAGATTTATATGGAGCAACCAGAGGGCTTTGTTGAAACAGGTAAAGAGAATCATGTCTGCAGATTGAAGAAGAGTTTGTATGGTTTGAAGCAAGCTCCGAGACAGTGGTATAAAAAGTTTGAATCTGTTATTTCTCATCAGGGTTTCAGGAAGACATCTTTTGATCATTGTGTGTTTGTTTGGAGATTTACTGATGATGATTTTATTATACTGCTGCTTTATGTTGATGATATGCTCATTGTTGGCCATGATGCTTCTAGAATTGACAGATTGAAGAAGGATCTTTGTCAGTCTTTTGCGATGAAAGACTTGGGGCCAGCACGGCAGATTCTTGGCATGAGGATCTCCCGTGACAAGAAGGCCAAGAAATTGTGGTTATCTCAGGAGAGATACATTGAGAAGGTTCTTCAAATATTTTCTATGGATAGAGCTAAAGTGGTTAGTACTCCTCTTGCTTTACATTTTAAGCGCAGCACCAGTCAGTCACCTTCTACTGATGAAGAGAGAGAGGAGATGCAACACATACCTTATTCATCTGCCGTTTTTTGTTTGATGTATGCTACGGTATGTACTAGACCTGATATAGCTCATGCAGTTGGTGTGGTCAGTCATTTTCTATCGAATCCAGGCAGAGAGCATTGGAGGGCAGTGAAGTACATTTTTCGTTATCTTCGTGGCACTTCTAATATGAGATTGTGTTTTGGCAAAGGGGAACCTATGCTTTGTGGCTTTACAGATTCAGATATGGCAGGAGATATCGATTCGAGGAAGTCTACTTCAGGCTATTTGATCACTTTTGCAGGGGGAGCTGTATCTTGGAAGTCTAGGTTGCAGAGATGTGTTGCTTTATCTACCACAGAGTCAGAGTTTGTTGTAGCTACATCAGACTGGACATGAGAATTGTTTGAAAACACCGAGAGTTTCGGTTCTATGAATAAATATCTCGACAAAACAGAATTATAAAATCAGTGGGTAAATAAGTCGGTATGATGAACGGAGGTGTTTGTTTTTAGGATGCGCCGATACAGTGAAATCCCTTGTCTATAAATACAGGGATATCACAGATCCAAAAGGGATGTTGCCATTTAGAAAGGAGAGATCTCGGTTCCTTGAAAAGCAGAGCGTCGTAAACCCCGTATGGGTTATGTGAAGCAGGTCATGCGAGACTCATTCTGGTATTCACGCGAATAATCGATCCACCTCTTACTCTTCCTTGCAAAGTGGTTCCGGCATCACTTGACCCATCATGCCAAAGCCAAGGGGCGATCGCATATCACGATCCCGCCTCTGACCAGAATAATATTAAATAACCCCATACCCGGTTATGTGAAGAAAATAACTATTCCATGTGCGTGTGTGAGAATCTATCGCTTGCACCCTTGGACGTCATACAATGACCTTATTCAAACCTTTAGACGCGCAACACATTCAAGTTGCTTGAGTTATGCGACAACCATGTGATGGCTAGTGACACTTACCAAGAACCATTTTGAATGCCACCTTGACATGAAAACACCATTGGTCATCCATGAACCCATGACATATTAAAGGCAAAGCAAAGTGACTATCCTTAACAGTGTCTACATGCTGTCGCAAGGTCCATAAATGAACATGCGGTGCATCAAATTCAAGCATAGAAACTATCCCTGAAAATTTTTTCATGTCATCGTGAGATCAATCACTGATCATGCGACACGCCCTAGGAAAACAGGATGGATGACCGAGACAAGGCGCGTGAGCCATCACAAGATCTCATATTGATATTGTAGCGCACTCACAAAAAACTGAATGAGCGCCTCCTGGCCGCGTGGTTTGTCATTGGAAAGTGCCGAAAAACCACCTGAAATGCTTCAAAAATAAGGAGGGATGATATTCAAAAGCATAGACCCCCATTGGTCATGAATCTCATGTGTCATATCATCATTGGGAAGAATAAAATCCCTTGGTGACATCTAGGAAAACTCGCAAGACCTCCAAACCTTTGTAGGATGAAACAAGGGAGATAAAATGGGGGAGGCGAGAGGTCTTCGCGGTTGCTGAAGGATATGCGACATGCTCCCCTGGCGACCCGTGAGATGTCACGAGACCTCGGCAACATGTCTGCCTCATCTCATGAATTCCCTTTGGCTTTTCAACCCCACCACACGGAAGTCCTCTAGTATGTCGATGCATCCCCTTTGGCATTCTATGGACATATGGATAGACCTTTCCACTACATGCTCGTGCACACTCCCAGAAATTTCTTGTGAAAACACTCATAATCTCTGACCTTTGTTAAATAAAACAAAGAAGATAAAAAGGGAGGAGGGGAGAGGTTTTCTCGGTCACTAAAGGACATGTGACGCACACCTGGCAACCCACGAGACACCACAAGACCTCAGCAACATCTATGCCTCGTCTCGCGAAAGCCCTTTGGCTTGTCATCCTCAGTATACAAAGAACCCTAGGTAACTCCATGGTGCTCTAAGGACAAACGAATAGATTTTTCCATGGAATTCTCATGCACCCCCATGTGACCCATATCGGTCACACGATGCATCACCAAAAAATAGAAGAAATACCCTTGTCAACAAACATGAAATCTTACATGACTCATAACCTTTGTCACATAAAATAGTGGGAATCGAATGGGAGGATGTGAGAGGTGTTCGCGATCATTGAAAGGCATGTGATGTGCCCAGTGCACTGGCGGCACAGTCTAGCAAGACCCCTGGACAAACCATCCTTGTCTCATGTGACCCCAAGACAAGTCACCCAAGGTCTCACAAGTGTCTTCCCACAGACAGTCAGATATTTCAAAGGTCTTTGTACATGTCAATGTGGCAATATAGAAGTCCCTTGACACTTCTGCTTGATGAAACAATTCCCCGTTAATTGGCACAAATCTATTAAAGGGAGAGCTGATGGAAGAGACTCACGATCACTGAAAATCATGCGACACGCTCAGAGCGGTCCACAGTAGAGACTCACGACGACACGTAGTGCTAGAACCCAATGCCATCTTCAGCCTAGTCTCATTCATGATACACCGCACAAAGAGTTGGACAACAGTGGTGGTGATTCCAATAAATTCCCCACTCCGACATGAAAAATGGGGTTGGACTGTTGGACTCTGAGACTCAAGATGCTTGGAATCTGGATGATTTAACTCTCAGCTTCTGCAGATTTCTCAGAGAAACTGATCAATGTGACCGGAAACTCTCTGACAGGTAATACACCGGTAGACAACCAGAGCAATCATGCACCACACATAAGGTGATTAGCGTGATCATTCATAGATCATGCGAAGGACTTATTGTAAGAATTGTGGAGAATATACTGCATGTCTTCCAAATCATGTGAGACTGAAAGGAATTTGTACTGAATAAACCTAAGGCATTCTGAATTAAAGGGTTAGAATCAAGATTAAAAGTGGAAGACTTAATCAAAGGACATGATAGTTGGCCCTCATGCACTTCGCGTGAGTCACCAAATGACACGCAACAGCACCAGGACATCTCACCTAGATCTCACGACCCTCCTCCAACATGTCTTATGGGACACACAGAATACTCCATACATGTCATAGAAAGCCACATGGTTCCCCCTGTGGACACCACTTTGATCTCAGAAACCATCTAGGTATATCACCCAGGACTTACGACGTCCTTCAGACGCATCTCCTGACTCATATAATGAAGTTTTCTCATGTAAGCCGAGTATGGAAAAAATCATCTAGACATGATAACCAAGATCTCGCGACACCCTTTGGGAAAGTCATATGGGACTCGTGACGCCCTCCATACATGTCGTCAAGGTCTTGGGATGTCTCCCAGAGGTGTCATCCAAGAAACCAGACACCACATGGACTATGCCTTAATGACTCTCGTGATAACTTCCACATGTGTCAAGAAAGTTCATGTGATGGATCCCTGGACATGTCAATTGAGTCATATAGTGTCATCCTGATAAGAAGGATATTTCAATAGGGAATCCTTAGACTTGATAGCATTGTTTTTCCCTGGTTTGTAAGCCCCGAATATAGGGCAGACTCAATGTGTAAGCCCCAACATAAAAGGAACTATGGAGACTATGATTCCTACCCTATCTAGGATACGTAGGCTACCTCTCCCTAAGGTTCGAGCCCTATATTAGTCATCCAGGGAAATCCTAGAATGTAAGTCCTTTATTCAAGGCAATGACATTGATTATTTTATATCCCTTATTTCTCATAATAAGCATGGATCGTGTGGGATTAGGGAGTAGAAATGATTGTATAATGATAACTTTGATAACTTTGATTCTTGTTATACTCATGATACATAGGACACCCCCTTAGGGTTTAATCTTAAATATTTTGTGTCTTAGTACCCGAACATATTTCCTCTCCACATGACATTAAAATGTATGGTATGAAAGAACTACATGGATTTTTATTCCTACAATAATCAGGATATGTAGGACTCCTCATAATGGCTCAATCCCCTCTGAATATTAACCACCTCCTTACATGGAAGCATGATCCGAATCACTTGGTTATATGGCTTCATTGTATAAGAAACAACCCATTACTGAAGAATGATGAATATCCTTGAATACATATAGATGGATTCGCTAAATAGATCCCAGACTTTTTCATATGAAAGAGAATTAACCTACAATCATTTTGTTAGGGTAAGAGATCTCGTATCAAGATTAGGAATAGATTCATGAACATATATTAAATCTATAAGATATTCCCATATAAGTTTATAATTCCCCTAAAAAGGGTGTGATGAGACCGACCTCCCATCCTCTCAACCAATGCGATTCCCCAAGATTTGATCGGCCTGAAAACCCAAATGATTGTTGGCCTTTAGAAATTAGGTCAGTACCCATCTATGAATGATGGAACCGTTGGGAGTTTCTAGGGAAGATTAAACAGATGGTAAAATTGATGCATGTAGTTGAACATAGTTAAAATAACCCTCAATCAAACCATCAAGTGGAACTCATCCTGCATCCATGTCAAAACACAACGAAACAAAAATGGTGAACCCAACATGAAACACTCCAATAAAAAATTATTGGATTATAATCTGTCAAGCTATGTCGATTGATCCTTGTATGCAAACAATGTTCATAGGCTCGACATGGATCTCATAGGAAACATTGTTTTTTCATCCATATATAAAATAAGTAGTAAGTCCAGCATAAAATGGGATTCTTGTATGTCCATCCCTGCGCTGACAAGTCCACGCGATCAGAATTACTGAATAGGGAATACAGGACAATTGTGTTAACCTTGCATATCTGATTGAGAATTATCATTCCCAAGACATACAAATGATTGGTAACCTTTTTCCCTATAAACTATGTGATTTTCGATACTTCTCTCATCGACATGCTCCCAACCTGAGAAAATGTCTTCATCATCCAACATTTTCTCTGGTAACTCATCTGCTATTGTGACCCCCACAGGTCACAAAGTAATCTCACCTTCTCAACAGATCTAATGGTGGGAAGTGAATACGATGGTTTATGAGTACCAATGATACAGTACAATACCGACCATGGAAGCTTCTTGTGAGATTCTACAAGCATGGTAGCTGATGATTCTGCATCACCCGACAAAGGTTGCTGCTAAGCTAGTAGCCCTTATCACTACGACCAACTGCTTCGGGTGCTTATCTCCTAAGTGAGACAACTTCCAACTTCTGTATATGATGAAGGTAGATGAGGAAGATGGATACAGATCCCATTTGGTTCAGGTTCTACCAAGGAGGACACCTACCAACCATCATCACCGACATTGTCACACCGGTACCCATCAGTCACCTGCTGAGGGTAACATCCGACACACAGCCACCTTTGATTCCCATGCATGATATACAAGGAAGACGCATAGGAGGAGGAAGATGTTCAATATATAGGAGATGGATCATATCTATGCTCCTACTGACCATGCCTGCCAGTATACTCTAGAAGGAACCATCATGTAGGCTCATATCCCTGCTATCTCGAAACAATTATGTGGGTATATTCACACATAAAACATGGTGGAGTCTCATAATCACATCTCTAAGCACGAAACCCATTGGTATACTCCTATGGAACAAGGAGGAGATAAGTGGTCCCATATACCTACTTCGATCGAAGATATATGTCAACAGATAATGGAGATAGATAATGTGTAGCATTATATCTCTACACACACTTTTCTAAAATGCCAATATATTTTAGCAATAGCGAAAGAGCTCTGTCGTCATATTTTGACACTATTAAAGATAAAGGAATATACACATACTCTAATCCCTACATCAAGGAAAACTCAACACTCTGATTATTGAAAACAAGTAGTTGTACTGGAGTAAGTGCACATTCTTACTCTCACCCAAGAGGAATATCATTATATCCCAATAAAGGGAGAGGCATAGGATTGGGCTCATATTTATATTCCAACCGAGGATCACCAGGTGAGAGTGGCACATGCCTCGGTATAGGGTTGAATTCCTATCGAAAAATTATGGTGACATATTCCAAAGTCCAATGATTGGGCTCATACCCTCATTCTGGTAGGGGCTCACCATGTGACAGGGGAATGAACCTCGGGATAGGCTCATAATCCTATCAAAAAATCCCAATTACATACTCCAAAGGCCCAGGATCGGGCATATATCCCCATTATGTCGAAGGCTAACCAAGTGATAATGGAACAAGCCTTGGGGTAGGATCATATTCATCTCAGTAAATCTACCTAGAATACTCCAACAGATCACAAAAGAAATGCGCATATTCCTACTTCTATAAATGAACGACCACACTGGCATCATTCTAAGAAAATACAGTAGGAGGCTCATATTACGTCTCCCATTACAGAGATCCATCGGTATATTTATATAGGGAATACATATCCGAACTAGGCTCATATTCTTGTTCCAACCAGGGCTCACCATGTGAGAGTGGAACATGCCTCGGTGCAAGCCCATACCCCTACCAAGAAAGACGAGTGAAATATCTCAAAGGATCAAGATTGGGCTCATACTTCCACCTTTTTGGAGGCACACCAAGTGAGAATGAAATATGCCTTAGGACAGGCTCATATCCCTGTTGATAATGAGATGGTTTATTGGAGTATTTCAATGGATTCTTAGCAATGGGTTCATATTCCTATAGCATTTGATGGTTACATACAATTTTTGACAACCATCACAGAGTAGGCTCATATCCCTACACAATCACAAAAGGTGGGTTGGCATATTTTAACCACGATGCAGAACATGACCATGCTCCTAATATTCTCAATACCAGTGTCCTTGGGGTTTTTTGAGACACATTCTCAACACCAAAAAGATTTTTTGACTCTTCTATAAAATTAGAAGTATAAGTCACTCATTACCACGATATTCCTCCTCATGGTAATGTGGAGATGGATCATAGGGACTCTACTCCTGACATCCACCATGGTCAACCTCCCCACGGAGTATCTCCCATGGGAAGGGCAATCCAACCTTTGACTAAACAACTCCATATAGAGAGGTGAACCAAACCATGAAACCTTCATACAAAGAGGTTCTTGAAACACTGGGGTCAACCTTATATAGTTCCCCATGAACTTCCATCAACACTCCACTCCTGTTAGCAGGAATCCATCAGAGCCATCTTTTATGGTTTGACCAGATGGAGGCATGTAAGTCTGATGAAGAGGAGGCCAACATCTATATTTGGATAGAGTTAACTAGAATCAAAATCCCCCTCATGTTCTGGCCCCTCGCTATTTATAGCTATGAGATCCTAGATGATCTAGATATGGAGTGCATTCCTTATCTTCGCCAAAATATGTGGGCTACTCATTGGCGACTAAAGGATCGATATCTCCCATATCCAAGATATGAGTATCACCATCATACAATCAAGATACTTTTTTTCAGCTTGACCAAGCTGCTATCTCCATGGATCGGGATCCAAAACCAAAAAATCAGAATGCAAATTTGCAACACGCTTGCCCCCATTGCATCGTAATGCTTCAGCATCTGATCTTTGAAGCCATATTAGGAATCTGTATTTGAGGATGGGGATAATATGGAGAATTACACTTTTTCACTACCTTGGAATAGAAGATCCCTTAATATATGACATCCTACAATGTTATAGCCTCTAATGAAATCAGGGGACCAGGTAATGATCTAGCTAATTGGTCACTACAACAGAATTCCCCCACTTCAACGGTGCCCAGACACCATAGACAGAGTGATAGGATAGATGATAGCACTGCAAACTGGGCCCCTCAAGATAATAGGAGGACATTCCAAACATGTAAATAAACATTTCCATCACCTAGAAAAATTCTTATAAGGAATAATTCTCATCATGGGTTTCCATCAAACCCAGCTCTCATGCGAGCACAGTTGTGCTACATCACCCATGCTATAGTAGTATCTTCCATAGTAGTCATCCAGAAGAGGACTTGGCCCCATGGTCCAATAGAATATCTACCACTTTCTCCACCCCTCGGGTCGTCAATCCCTGAGAGGATTCAGGAAAAACCCTTGGCAGACACAGGTGAACCCTAGCCCCCCAGTCTGGGAGCATTTATATCTTAATCATCATCACTATGATCATTGTACCCTGAGAGGACCCTGGAGACATCATTGATGATTCCAGATCACCCACCCTATTAGGCTAGGGGAATTTATATTTTCATGTCCATCCCGGAAATCATCAATCCCTTGACTGGATCCATTGGATACTCGATAACTAGATCAGTCAATACTAATGGGGGCCCCAAAAAAACCCCACCCCACAGGGCTGGGAGAATTTTCATCATTATTATCACCAATGAGGGTATTAGTATTCTCTAGGTAGGGGGGAAGAAACCAATAGTCAGCATCCCACCAATTCCTTACACCATAAGACAAACCTATGTTGGTCCAGGATCGTTCGAGAATCATGAATATAAACTCCCTCATAGTAACTATTCATAGGATGGGATGGGAGGAGCATATGAAAAAGGAAGTCATACCTCACCAGGTTAAAAATCCAAAACGGTCAAACAAGATCAAGGGTTCGAATAATGACCCTAATGGAAGATGTGCATAATCAGTCTATTGTGTAGAAAGTGATAACACAACCACCATTGACCAATATGCCTATGTGAATGATGTCACTATCAACATGAAATACATTGATCGAGATGAAAACATAGAGTGATGCAACACGGAACATGCACCTCAGGGGGAGGGTGATTTGTAGGCACCAAATGAAGTTGTGTGCACCCAAAACCAAAGAAGGCTTCAAAATTTGGCACCGTCAAAGAATGAGTTTCCACATCTTCAACGGAATACTGGAAAAGAAAAAAAGGAAAAGAAAGGACTACATATCAATTTTCATCCATAGAAGAAAAAATTTCACAATATGAGATTGAAATAAGATCTCTTCGACAACTCATTAAGGAGTTACTCTGGGGAAATATTCATTTTGGGTATCATCTCCATCTAGAGATGAATATTATCCCTCCCATAGTCGATTCTCCAATAAGATTGGTATCTAAGCATCAGATTGACTCTAGATCTAGATAGCCAGTCAACATAAATGAGTAATCCAAAAATGATCAGGATTTCCCTTTTCTGCTGCAATATCCTCTCCCTCTATAGGGTAATCATTCAGTCATAGTATGAATTGAGGATCAGCGGGAGATGGAAGTGGTACCTCCTCATCGGCCCCCACCCAATCCCTGTGGATGAGAGGTGACTCAAACAGTAGTTCCCACATATTTACTTACCAACATTGAATCCCTATCCACTCAAATGGAAGCCATGTAAGGGAAACACACACCTATACAACTAGAAAGGAAGCCATATCCCGAATGGGTGGATAATAATACACCTACACCCAAATTCGGAAACCCTGCCTTCTCTACCTTTGACGGTGCATGTGGCCTAGAAAAACACCACACATTATTTGTATTCCAATGTGGGATGATGATGGTCCCTCTATATCAATAGAAGGAAACAAAAACTGAAGTATTTCATACAGAATCTGATAGGGCCAACCTTTGTTTAGTACAACAGTTGGCCTACAGGATATGTTGTGGGATGGGAAGACCTTTTTCATCAGTTCCTTTATCAATTTAGTTCAAAACTGAGGAAGATGGTGATCATCGACCTGACAAACTGCAATAAGACTAATAATGAGAGGGTGTTTGACTTCATAGCAAGGTGGAAAGGTATAACCTATTTTCTCATCATCCCCCTCTCAAATGAGAAATTGTTAAAACTCAGTGATGAAAATATTTGGGATGAGTTGTAGACCCATCTAATCCTCATGAAATATTCAAGAGGGTTTTCAGAGTTCATTGAAACAACAAAACATCTTCAAGAAGAATTACAATATCATAGAGAGTTGATAACAAGTTTGATGGGGGGGAATAGAGAAGATAAAACTCAAGAACAACCTATGCGTGAAGATCCCGCCCCACCCCCCACTAGTTTTGAGGTGAGTCATTCCCCTCAAAAAATTATTAATTAAAGTAGTCAAATTTTTAATAATTGTTTCTATGAAATGTGAATCAGATAGGCACTAGACACTGATACCTTTCCTCTATTGATATTCTATAGGGTGAAAATGACTATGATTTATATCTATCAATACCCACTCATCGCCTTGTAGAGAGGACTACAGTGTTCAATATCTAGAATGACATTCTGCACAATAGACCACTTCCGACATATCATTTGGGAGTTTCAATTACTGTAGCCCTAGAGTTGAGCTCTGATCTACCTATTCCAATTGATGATGCAGCTATTCATACAGTCAAATAATCTCTAAGAACATTCATCGATGGCTGTCACATATTGTAAAAAAAACATGTCGACAATGAGATATTCATTTCCAAATTAATTTTCAAGCTAAACCTTAAACATTTGATGAAAAAAGGTTTGAACTGATGCATGTTATTACATATAGACAAAGGGAAGGGGTTGAAATGAGAGACCAGTTCAAAACCATCTTAAGGATCAACCAACTAATCAAAACGATCTACCCAAAGCACCTTAACCCCCCCCCCCCATTCTATATCCACATTTATTATCATTGAAGTCTCATGTGGATACTAATTTGAAAGATGGTGGTAATCACATAATTGATTTTGAAGTAAATATGTACATAGGGGAAGGTCTAGACTTCATTGGTGTTGATATTGCAACTGAAATCCTCAACTATGATTGGTTAGGCGGGTCAGTTGTAAATGTTTACATGAGGTATGTTTTTATGATTTTATTCTCCAAAAGATGATATACTATGATAATTATGACTAAATACATTTCATATTTTTTTGTAGGAGTATATATGAAAAACAATTGAAGGGATTTCCCCATGAACAAAAATTTGGACTCGTTAGTCCTCATGTCACCTCTATGGAACAAGAAGACATAACTTTCAATAAACATGGTGAAATAGTGGCAGGACTGATCAAATCATTTAACAGCAAAATTACGGATGATGGAATCTTTTTAATTAATACCAACGATGCAGGGGTAAAACTATAAAATTTAATCATATCAGATATATTTTAATTTATTTCATTGCTTATTCTTTTTTGTGTTCTTAGGAAGCATTGGATGCTCATTGAGGTCAATTTTGATACTCCAAATAGTTTTTTTCTGGATTCAATGCATGGATATCGACCAAACTAACCACAAATGATAGTGTTTTTAAATTTGTAATACACTACGTCCAACATTTTAGAACTAAACATCTAGTTATATAATTTATATTATTTTTTCATGATGATTCTATTATGATAGGGCTTTGTGTGAATATCGTCTACATCATGGAATGAGTCTAGGGGAAAAGGAAAAGAAACATGAAAAGTACTACGACTGGATAAGTATCAGGGTATATATAATAAGATTTCACTTTCCAAACATGTATAAAAAACTTACTTATTTTTCTAAATGTTTATGAAATTCCTGAAATAAGCAAACGATAAAGACTATTGTTATTATGTTTGTAAATTTATGAAAGATATCATATTCCATGAACAAACTAGCATCCCTGAAGAGGTATTTTCAAAGATAATTTCTATTTCATTTAAAATAATTATTAATCCTTTGTGTATTTATAGTTTTTCATTACTACCATGACTGCTGAAAACAGTCATATTCACAAGACGATATAGATATGCTTAGAAACGAATGGGCAGCATACCTGATGGAAGAATGTAAAAATATAGAATGAAGATGGTAAACTTCACAAATAATTTTGACATTAATAATCTTGTTTTCCTAATATTTCTCTTTTTTTATGGTAACGTTGTGATTTATATGGGCTAAACGCACACCCTAAAAATCATGGTCATTGGTGGTCCTTGTTTGCACACTAAATGAATTTTATGTTGACTGGTTTTTTAAAAGAAATTAGTGGTCCTCATTTATAGGGTATGTGCGTTGTTGATAAACCACAAAAGATAACGAGTATCCAAAAGGGGTTTTCCAATCCCTTGAGTTTGATGTGACATCTTGAGACATAACAGGCATAAGAGATTACTCCACTCTTTTCATTTTCAACAATGAGAAGGGTTTTTCTCCAAAAAAACATTGATTCAATCTACAACATTGGCATTTCCCCTCTTTAGTCTACCTAGTGAAGAACCAACTATCATATATTCATTTGGAGGTCCTGAATATATGACAGTTGGTTCTTCACTAGGCTGACTAAAACTATGCTGCAGAAGGAGGATGTTATTTTGTGTCAACCGTACAGGGATCAATGGTTTTTCCATAGTCCTTCTAAACTGGTTTGATTGAGCATATTGAGTTGGTCAGGTCTCTCTTTTAGGTTTTAGAGTCACGGGTGGATTGATTTTTAGGCAGAAAAATGTACTGAAATTTTTTTTTTCATACATTAGGACAACGATTCATGAGTCATTTGTGACGTGTGGGAATCAATCGCACCTCAATATTACGCACAATGTCATCGGTATGACTTCAAATGTGTCTATTTAAAATTGAAATTAATTCAAGAAAAAAAACACAACTGACATACTAAAAACCAAGGAAATGAATTCTGATTGTTTTGATACTTTAGGAAAACGATCTATCAGTAATTTGTGATGTGTAGGAATCTATCACACCTCAATATGATGCACGGTGTCACTGGTATGACTCCAAATGTGTCTTGTTATTTAAAATTGACATTAATTCAAGTAAAAAACACAACTGACATACTGAAAACTGATAAAACGCATTCAGATTGTTTTGATACATTACGGAAACGATCCATGAGTCAGTTGTGACGTGTAGGAATCAACCCCACCTCAATCCGACGAACGGTGTGACCGGTATGACTAAAATTGTTCGCTATCAGTTTAAAAGTGACATTTTAGTTCAAAATGTGTCACTCACTCAAAAAAACATGCTCCAATTGTCTTCCAAATTAATGACAACAATTTATAAGTCCTCTGTGACATATATGAAGTATTCTCACGTCAAACCGTTGCACGATGCGACTAGTATGACTCAAATTTTTTGTTTACGGTTTGAAATGACATTTTAGTAAAAAAACACAACTGACATACTAAAAACCAAGTAAATACACTCTAATTTTTTTTGATACCATAGGAAAATGGTCTATCATTCATTTCTGAAATGTAGGAATCAACTGCACCTCAATATAACTTATGGTGTGATCGGTATAACTCCAAATGTGTCTTGTAATTTAAAATTGACATTAATTCATGTAAAAAGAACAACTGACATACTGAAAACTGAGAGAATGCATTTGGATTATTTTTATACTTTAGGAAAATGATCCATGAGTCAGTTTTGGTGTGTAGGAATTAACCTCACCTCAATCTGACGCACCGTGTGATCAGTATGACTAAAAGTGTCTGTTACGAGTTTAAAATTCACATTTTAGTTCAAAATGTTTCACTCACTGAAAACAAGGAAAACTCACTCTGATTGTCTTCCAAATTAAAAACAGTGATTCATAAGCCCTGTGTGATGTGTATGAAGCAGTCTCATGTCAAACCAATGCTTGATGCGACCGGTATGACTCAAATTGCATGTTTTCGGTTTGAAATGACATTTTAGTAAAAAACACAATTGACATACTGAAAATTGAGTAAATGCATTCCAATTGTTTTAATACTTTATAAAAACGATCTATCGGTCATTTTTGATGTATAAGAATCAACCACACCTCAATACAACGCATGGTGTCACCGGTATGACTCCAAATGTGACTTGTTATTTAAAATTGTTATTAATTCAAGTAAAAAAACACAACTGGAATACTAAAAACCAAGCAAATGCATTTGGATTATTTTGATACTTTAGAAAAAAATACATGAGTCATTTTTGACGTATAGGAATCAACCTCACCTCAATCTGACGCACCATGTGATCAGTATGACTAAAAGTGTTCGTTACGAGTTTAAAATTGATATTTTAGTTCAAAACATGTCACTCATTGAAAACAAAGAAAACTCTCTCTGATTGTCTTTCAAATTAAGTAAAATGATTTGCAAGTCCCTTGTGACGTGTATCAAGCAATCGCACATCAAACTGATGCACGATGCGACTGATATGAATCAAATTGCATGTTTTCGGTTTGAAATGACATTTTAGTAAAAAAACACAACTCACATATTGAAAACTGATGAAATGAATTCTGATTGTTTTAATACTTTATAAAAACATTTATCATTCATTTTTGATGTGTAGAAATCAACCACACCTCAATTTGACACACGGTGTCACCAGTTTGACTCCAAATATGTCTTGTTATTTAAAATTGACATTAATTCAAGTAAAAAACACAACTGACATATTTAAACCTAAGAAAACGCATTTGGATTGTTTTGATATTTTAGGACAATGATCCATGAGTCAGTTGTGACATGTAGGAATCAACCTCACCTCAATCTGATGAACGGTTCGACTGGTATGACTAAAAGTGTCTGCAATCTGTTTATAATTGACATTTTAACTCAAAACGTGTCACTCACTAAAAACCAAGAAAATGCACTTTGATTGTCTTCCAAATTAAGGAAAACAATTTGTAAGTCCTTTGTGACGTGTATGAAGCAGTCTCATGTCAAACTGAAGTACGATGCGATCAGTATGACTCAAATTGCATGTTTTCGGTTTGAAATGACATTTTAGTAAAAAACACAACTGACATACTGAAAACTGAGGAAATGAATTTTGATTGTTTTGATACTTTAATACAATGATCCATCAGTCATTTTTGATGTGTAGGAATCAACCCCACCTCAATATGATGCATGGTGTGACCAGTATAACTCCAAATGTGTCATTTTTATTAAAAAATGACATTTTTTAATGTATTCTTCGTATTAATGTTTAATTTATTTCTTTATAGTATTACTAACATAATATTTGTTTTCTTATATAGGTAGAACCTTTTTCCAGTTGGGATGATTTGTTCAGTGACTATTACCATCGGATGACATTTTTTAAAGGGGACCACATACGTCAAAAGGGAAAACATTAATGTTTTTAACTGTTTGCTGGATATTTGTAAATGTAATTTTATAAAACATTGTTCAAAATGTGTATAGAAGTGTTTTTTTGGTATATACCATGAGTGAATATTTTTGTATTCATGATGTCAATTAAATGTATATAGCATTGTTTGTCAAACTTTTGTGTGCGCTGCTTGTTTTTTCACCATTTGCATCCTGTATGTGATTCTTTTGTATGTACTATGTTGGGATGATTTGTTTGGCGACTATATACTATGAGTGGTTTTCCAAACATTATGTGGTTCTTTTACGGGTTTTTGCTGGTTTGTGATATTATATAAACAGTACTCCTAGACATGGAAGCCTTTATGAGTGCTTCAATTAGCACTGATAAACGTCCATCTTTATCTGTACTAATTGAAGCACTGGTAAATTGGGACTTTATCAGCATTTTTTTGAGCATTGATAAAGGGGGCCTTTATCATCGCTTTTCTGAGTGCTGATAAAGGGGACTCACCCTTTAATAGCGGCTCGATTAACAGCATTTTTTTGCACTGATAAAGTCCTTTTTTAACGTTGATAAAAACCAGTTTTGTGGTAGTGAATATATTTAATATAACAAAAATCATTTTTCTATGTTAACGCTCATAATTGCGCAGCGTGCACTTTGTTCTTGGAAGGACACATGTTGCGAGTGACTGGATGATTGTGATGCATAATGACATATGCTAATGATGTTTGGGATGGTCACCAGTGATTGGACGAGTGTTTTCATTATTATTATTATGATTATTATTATTATTATTATTATTATTATTATTATTATTATTATTATTATTATTATTATGTGTTTTCAAATAATAATAATGGTAATTAATAAAATGAAATAAAAATGGAACATTTCATTTTATTCAAGTTGGTGCATATCAAGTGAGGAATAAATGACATCATGTGTCATCTTCTTCAACCTCGTGGCATTGGGTGTTTGGCTTGTCTCTTGCACCAACAATGGATACCACATAATAGACCTCGAGTGCACGGGATTGCTCACTGTAACTCCCCAAAGACTCCATGTGTAGATCAATGATGGCTTGCTATCAAGGTGTGATGCACCTGCTTCCAGCAACCAGTCATAGATGTCGATCCCTATGTATGACGCTGATCACAGTAGGACTCCTCACACTCGCACTGCTATATGAAACGTGTTATCATGTAAAGATCGATCCACACGTCGGACCATATACACCAGCATGATTGGTCTTGAAGAAGGTTTTAGTGGATTGCGTCTCGAACTGATATCACGGACCAGCTGCATGAGCCTCCTCTCACCAAAAATCCAGGTTTTATACAGAGGACTACCATTACATTTCATGTAATGTTGATCGCAAAAAACAGAAGAATATGCGTGAAGCACCCATGCATACCACAAAGACATGTGAGGCCGTGAAGATGATCGATGGATGGGGTTAGGGTGTGATGCATGTGATCGGTAGCAGCTAGTGTGGGAGGCCTGTTCGCGTGTATATCTACTGGAATTGCTCATTTTTACAAACAGATATATCATCTGTCAATAAATTTTTGTTGGTATAAGTCATTTTTTTGTAGTGGGGACCTCAAGTGCGTAGGAATGCTCACTCCCTGAAGCCTCCATGTAGATCAGTGATGGCTTGTTGTCAAGGCGATGCACCTGCTTCCAGCAACCAGTTCGAGAAGTCGATCCGTGTGTATGACGCTGCTTAGAGTAGTACTCCTCACACTCGCACTGCTATATGAAATATGTTATCATAGGAAGATGGATCCACCCATCAGACAAACATAAGAATTTGCGCGAAGCACCTACGCATATCACAAAGACATGCGAGCCCGTGAAGATGATCTATGTGTTGGGGCGCAGCGGAGGTGCGTGGTACCTCAAACACACAAAAATGGAACAAGAACGGAGCAACACACGGATTTACGTGGTTCGGTCGTATGACCTACGTCCACGGGAGAAGGGGCCAGCTCTCTATTCACTCTTCTCCGTATCCAACTCTACGGAGGATCACCAATACACAAGGATTACACACCACTTCCACCACCTACAAACATGGGATTACATCCCATTAAATAGAGGGGAAAAAAACAGGTTGTTCTCCGGTGGTTGGGGTTGGTTTATCTACCCCATATTTTTCTCCTACTACCGCATGGTGCTTCAACGAGGGCTGCCCATCAAGAGAGACCTGCTGCGCACCAAGTTGCTGACCGTTGAATCCTTCCAAATTTGGGAGTGGCCCCCACACTATGGATGGGGTTAGGGTGCGATGCATGTAATATGTTGCAGCTAGCGTGGGAGGCCCACTCGCGTGTATTTCTATGGTAAGAGAAGTCGATAAACAACATGCCCTCATGCAAAAGCTCCACAGCGAGATACCGAGGCCCCTACAGGTTGGGATATGGGAGGTCCTGTGCCTAAACCTGCTACGAGCGTATGATAAATAAAAAAACAGTGTATAAAGATGAGTGTCTCCATGAACCCACCTGAACCT
The DNA here is from genome assembly GCA_963277665.1 of Viscum album. NCBI lineage: Eukaryota > Viridiplantae > Streptophyta > Magnoliopsida > Santalales > Viscaceae > Viscum > Viscum album. Next base: position 71,018,771 of record OY728163.1, on the reverse strand, counting down.
GTTTATGGATGAGATGAGTCCATGATGTCGGTTCACATGATGTCTCCATTCCATGATATTTGGCATCACGTCAAGAAGTCCAGCATGTGGGTGTCATCACATGAGAAGAATTCGCAGTGGCTAAATGCCATCAGACTCGACATGAGAATTGTTTGAAAACACCGAGAGTTTCGGTTCTATGAATAAATATCTCGACAAAACAGAATTATAAAATCAGTGGGTAAATAAGTCGGTATGATGAATGGAGGTGTTTGTTTTTAGGATGTGCCATCATTCTCGGATGCGCCGATACAGTGAAATCCCTTGTCTATAAATACAGGGATATCACAGATCCGAAAGGGATGTTGCCATTTAGAAAGGAGAGATCTCGGTTCCTTGCAAAGCAGAGCGTCGTAAACCCCGTATGGGTTATGCGAAGCAGGTCATGCGAGACTCATTCTGGTATTCACGCGAATAATCGATCCACCTCTTACTCTTCCTTGCAAAGTGGTTCCGGCATCACTTGACCCATCATGCCAAAGCCAAGGGGCGATCGCATATCACGATCCCGCCTCTGACCAGAATAATATTTAATAACCCCATACCCGGTTATGTGAAGAAAATAACTATTCCATGTGCGTGTGTGAGAATCTATCGCTTGCACCCTTGGACGTCATACAATGACCTTATGCAAACCTTTAGACGCGCAACACATTCAAGTTTGAGTTATGCAACAACCCTGTGATGGCTAGTGACACTTACCATGAACCATTTTGAATGCCACCTTGACATGCAAACACCATTGGTCATCCATGAACCCATGACATATTAAAGGCAAAGCAAAGTGACTATCCTTAACAGTGTCTACATGCTGTCGCAAGGTCCATAAATGACCATGCGGTCCATCAAATTCAAGCATAGAAACTATCCCTGAAATTTTTTTCATGTCATCCTGAGATCAATCACTGATCATGCGACACGCCCTAGGAAAACAGGATGGATGACCAAGACAAGGCGTCGGAGCCATCACAAGATCTCATATTGATATTGCGGCGCACTCATAAAAAACTGAATGAGCGCCTCCTGGACGCGTGGTTTGTCATTGGAAAGTGCCTGAAAAACCACCCGAAATCCTTCAAAAATAAGGAGGGATGATATTCAAAAGCATAGACCCCCGGTGGTCATGAATCTCATGTGTCATATCATCATTGGGAAGAATAAAATCCCTTGGTGACATCTAGGAAAACTCGCAAGACCTCCAAACCTTTGTAAGATGAAACAAGGGAGATAAAATGGGGGAGGCGAGAGGTCTTCGCGGTTGCTGAAGGATATGCGACATGCTCCCCTGGCAACCCGTGAGATGTCACGAGACCTCGGCGACATGTCCGCCTCATCTCATGAAATCCATTTGTCTTTTCAACCCCACCACACGGAAGTCCTCTAGTATGTCCAGGCATCCCCTTTGGCACTCTATGGACATATGGATAGAACTTTCCACTACATGCTTGTGCACACTCCCAGACATTTCTTGTGAAAACTCTCATAATCTCTGACCTTTGTTAAATAAAACAAAGAAGATAAAAAGGGAGGAGGGGAGAGGTTTTCTCGGTCACTAAAGGACATGTGACGCACCCCTGGCGACCCACGAGACACCACAAGACCTCAGCGACATCTATGCCTTGTCTCGCGAAAGCCCTTTGGCTTGTCATCCTCAGCATACAAAGCACCCTAGGTAACTCCATGGTGCTCTAAGGACGAACGAATAGATTTTTCCATGGAATTCTCATGCACCCCCATGTGACCCATATCGGTCACACGATGCATCACCAAAAAATAGAAGAAATACCCTTGTCAACAAACATGAAATCTTACATGACTCATAACCTTTGTCACATAAAATAGTGGGGATCGAATGGGAGGATGTGAGAGGTGTTCACGATCGTTGAATGGCATGTGATGTGCCCAGTGCACTGGCGGCACAGTCTAGCAAGACCCCTGGACAAACCATCCTTGTCTCCTGTGACCCCAAGACAAGTCACCCAAGGTCTCGCAAGTGTCTTCCCATAGACACTCATATATTTCAAAGGTCTTTGTACATGTCAATGTGGCAATATAGAAGTACCTTGACACTTCTGCATGATGAAACAATTCCCCGTTAATTGGCACAAATCCATTAAAGGGAGCGCTGATGGAAGAGACTCACAATCACTGAAAATCATGTGACACACTCATAGCAGTCCACAGTAGAGACTCACGAAGACACGTAGTGCTAGAACCCAATGCCATCTTCAGCCTAGTCTCATTCATGATACACCGCACAAAGCATTGGACAACAGTGGTGGTGATGCCAATAAATTCCCCACTTTGACATGAAAAAAGGGGTTGGACTGTTGGACTCTAAGACTCAGGATGCTTGGAATCTTGATGATTTAACTCTCAGCTTCTACAGATTTCTCAGAGAAACTGATCAATGTGACTGGCAACTCTCTGACAGGTAATACACTGGTAGACAACCAGAGCAATCATGCACCACACATAAGGCGCTTAGCGTGATCATTCATAGATCACGCGAAGGAATTCTTGTAAGAATTGTGGAGAACATACTACATGTCTTCCAAATCATGTGAGACTGAAAGGAATTGGTACTGAATAAACCTAAGGCCTTCTGAATTGAAGGGTTAGAATCAAGATTAAAAGTGGAAGACTTAATCAAAAGGCATGATAGTTGGCCCTCATGCACTTCGCGTGAGTCACCAAATGACATGCAACAGCACCAGGACATCTCACCTAGATCTCATGACAATCCTCCAACATGTCTTATGGGACACACTGAATACTCCATACATGTCATAGAAAGCCACATGGTTCCCCCTGTGGACACCACTTTGATCTCATGAACCGTCTGGGTATATCACCCAGGACTTACGACATCCTTCAGACACATCTCTTGACTCATATAATGAATTTTTCTCATGTAAGACGAGTATGGAAAAAATCATCTAGACATGATAACCAAGATCCCGCGACACACTTTGGGAAAGTCATATGGGACTCGTGACGCCCTCCATACATGTCATCAACATCTTGGGATGTCTCCCAGAGGTGCCAGCCAAGAAACCAGACACCACATGGACTATGCCTTAATGACTCTCGTGATAACATCCACATGTGTCCAGAAAGTTCATGCGATGGATCCCTAGACATGCCAATTGGGTCATATAACGTCATCCTAATAAGAAGGATATTTCAATAGGGCATCCTTGGACTTGATAGCATTGTTTTTCCCTGGTTTGTAAGCCCTGAATATAGGGCAGACTCAGTGTGTAAGCCCCAACATAAAAGGAACTATGGAGACTATGATTCCTACCATATCTAGGATACGTAGGCTACCTCTCCCTAAGGTTCGAGCCCTATATTAATCATCCAGGGAAATCCTAGAATGTAAGTCCTTTATTAAATGCAATGACATTGATTATTTTCTATCCCTTATTTCTCACAATGAGCATGGATCGTGTGGGATTAGGGAGTAGAAATGATTGTATCATCTACTCTATTAACCCCCACAATGGTACAAGGAAGCCTCATTATGTAAGCCCTGATATAATGATAACTATGATAACTTTGATTCTTGTTATACTCAGGATACATAGGACACCCCCTTAGGGTTTAAGCTTAAATATTTTCTATCTTAGTACCCGAACATATTTCCTCGTCACATGACATTAAAATGTATGGTATGAAAGAACTACATAGATTTTTATTCCTACATTAATCAGGATATGTAGGACTCCTCATAATGGCTCAATCCCCTCGGAATATTAACCACCTCCTTACATAGAAGCATGATCTGAATCACTTGGTTATATGTCTCCATTGTATAAGAAACAACCCATTACTGAAGAATGATGAATATGCTTGAATACATACAAATGGATTCGCTAAATAGATCCCAGACTTTTTCATATGAAAGAGAATTAACCTACAATCATTTTGTTAGGGTAAGCGATCTCGTATCATGATTAGGAATAGATTCATGAACATATATTAAATCTATAAGAGATTCCCATAGAAGTTTATAATTCCCCTAAAAATGGTGTGATGAGACCGACCTCTCATCCTCTCAACCAATGCAAGTCCCCAATATTTGATCGGCCTGAAAACCAAAACGATCACTGGCCTTTAGAAATTAGGTCAGTACCCATCTCTGAATGATGGAACCGTTGGGAGTTTCTAGGGAAGATTAAACAGATGGTAAAATTGATGCATGTGGTTGAACATAGTTAAAATAACCCTCAATCAAACCATCAAGGGGAACTCATCCCGTATCCATGTCAAAACACAACGAAACAAAAATGGTGAACCCAACATGAAACACTCCAATAAAAAATGATTGTATTATAATCTTTCAAGCTATGTAGATTGATCCTTGTATGCAAACAATGTTCATAGGCTCGACATGGATCTCATAGGAAACATTGTTTTTTCATCCATATATAAAATAAGTAGTAAGTCCAACATAAAATGGGATTCTTGTATGTCCATCCTTGCACTGACAAGTCCACGCGATCAGAATTAATGAATAGGTAATACAGGACAATTGTGTTAACCTTGCATATCTGATTGAGAATTATCATTCCCAAGATATATAAATGATTGGTACCCTTTTTCCCTATAAACTATTTGATTTTCGATACTTCTCTCATCGACATGCTCCCAACCTGAGAAAATGTCTTCATCATCCAAAATTTTCTCCGGTAACTCATCTGCTATTGTGACCCCCACAGGTCACAAAGTAATCTCACCTTCTCAATAGATATAATGGTGGGAAGTGAATACGATGGTTCATGAGTACCAATGATACAGTACAATACCAACCCTGGAAGCTTCTTGTGAGATTCTACAAGCACAGTAGCCGATGATTCTGCATCACCTGACAAAGGCTGCTGCTAAGCCAGTAGCCCTTATCACTACGAACAACTACTTCGGGTGATTATCTCCTAAGTGAGACTACTTCCAACTTCCATATATGATGAAGGTAGATGAGGAAGACGGATACGGATCCCATTCGGTTCAGGTTCTACCAAGGAGGACACCTACCAACCATCATCACCGACATTGTCACACTGGTACCCATCAGCCGCCTGCTGAGGGTACCATCCAACACACAGCCACCTTTGATTCCCATGCACGATATACAAGGAAGACGCATAGGAGGAGGAAGATGTTCAATATATAGGAGAGGGATCATATCCATGCTCCTACTGACTATGGCTGCCAGCATACTCTAGAAGGAACCATCATGTAGGCTCATATCCCTGCTATCTCGAAACAATTATGTGGGTATATTCACACATAAAACATGGTGGAGTCTCATAATCTCATCCCTATGCACGAAACCCATTGGTATACTCTTATGGAACAAGGAGGAGATAAGTGGTCCCATATACCTACTTCGATCGAAGATATCTGTCAACAGATAATGGAGATAGAGAATGTGTAGCATTATATCTCTGCACCCACTTTTCTAAAATGCCAATATATTTTAGCAATAGAAAAAGAGCTATGTCGGCATATTTTGACACTATTAAAGATAAAAGAATATGCACATACTCTAATCCCTACAGCAGGGAAAACTCAACACTCTAATTATTGAAAACAAGTAGTTGTACTGGAGTAAGCGCACATTCTTACTCTCACCCAAGAGGATTATCATTATATCCCAATAAAGGGAGAGGCATAGGACTGGGCTCATATTTCTGCTCCAACCGAGGATCACCAGGTGAGAGAGGCACATGCCTCGATACAGGGGTGAATTCCTATCGAAAAATTATGGTGACATATTCTAAAGTCCAATGATTGGGCTCATACCCTCATTCTGGCAGGGGCTCACCATGTGACAGGGGAATGAACCTCGGGATAGGCTCATAATCCTATCAAAAAATCCCAATGACATACTCCAAAGGCCCAGGATCGGGCATATATCCCCATTATGTCGAAGGCTAACCAAGTGATAATGGAACAAGCCTCGGGGTAGGATCATATTCATGTAAGTAAATCTACCTAGAATACTCCAACAGATCACAAAAGCAATGCGCATATTCCTACTTCTATAAATGAACGACTGCACTGGAATCATTCTAAGGAAATACAGTAGGAGGCTCATATTACGTCTCCCATTACAGAGGTCCATCAGTATATTTAGATATGGAATACATATCCAAACTAGGCTCATATTCTTGTTCCAACCAGGGCTCACCATGTGAGAGTGGAACATGCCTCAGGGCAGGCCCATACCCCTACCAAGAAAGAACAGTGAAATATCTCAAAGGATCGAGATTGGGCTCATACTTCCACCTTTTTTGAGGCACACCAAGTGAGAATGGAATATTCCTTAGGACAAGCCCATATCCCTGTTGATAATGAGATGGTTTATTGGAGTATTTCAATGGATTCTTAGCAATGGGTTCATATTCTTATAGCATATGATGGTTACATACAATTTTTGACAACCATCACAGAGCAGGATCATATCCCTACACAATCACAAAAGGTGGTTTGGCATATTTTAACCACGATGCAGAACATGACCATGCTCCTAATATGCTCAATACTAGTGTCCTTGGGGTTGTTTAAGACACATTCTCAACACCAAAAAGTTCTGTTGACTCTTCTATAAAAGTAGAAGCAGAATTCACTCATTACCATGATAGTCCTCCTCATGGTAATGTGGAGATGGATCATAGGGACTCTACTCCTGACAACCACCATGGTCAACCTCCCCACGGAGTATCTCCCATGGGAAGGGCAATCCAACCTTTGACTAAACAACTCCATATAGAGAGGTGAGCCAAACCATGAAACCTTCATACAAAGAGGTTCTTGAAACACTAGGGTCAACCTTATATAGTTCCCCATGAACTTCCATCAACGCTCCACTCCTGTTAGTAGGAAACCATCAGAGCCATCTTTTATGGTTTGACCAGATGGAGGCATGTAAGTCTGATGAAGAGGAGGCCAACATCTATATTTGGATAGAGTTAACTAGAATCAAAATCCCCCTAATGTTTTGTCCCCTCGCTACTTCCAGCTATGAGATCCTAGATGATCTAGAGAAGGAGTGCATTCCTTATCTTCGCCAAAATATGTGGGCTACTCATTGGCGACTAAAGGATCGATATCTCCCATATCCAAGATATGAGTGTCACCATCAGACAATCAAGATACTTTTTTTCAGCTTGACCAAGCTGCTAGCTCCATGGATCGGGATCCAAAACCAAAAAATCAGAACGCAAATTTGCAACACGCTTGCCCCTATTGCATCGTAATGCTTCATCATCTGATCTTTGAAGCCACATTGGGAATCTGTATTTGAGGATGGGGATAATATGGAGCATTACACTTTTTCACTACCTTGGAATAGCAGAGCCCTTAATATATGACATCCTACAATGTTATAGCCTCTAATGAAATCAGGGGACCAGGTAATGATCTAGCTAGTTGGTCACTACAACAGAATTCCCCCACTTCAACGATGCCCAGACACCATAGACAGAGTGATAGGATAGATGATAGGACTGCAAATTGGGCCCCTCAAGATAATAGGAGGACATTCCAAACATGTAAATAAACATTTCCATCACCTAGAAAAATTATTATAAGGAATAATTCTCATCATGGGTTTCCATCAAACCCACCTCTCATGCGAGAAAAGTTATGCTACATCACCCAGACTATAGTAGTAGCTGCCATAGTAGTCATCCAGAAGAGGACTTGGCCCCATGGTCCAATATAATATCTACCACTTCCCCCACCCCTCGGGTCGTCAATCCCTGAGAGGATTCAGGAAAAACCCTTGGCAGACACAGGTGAACCCCAGCCCCCCAATCTGGGAGAATTTATATCTTAATCATCATCACTAGGATCATTGTACCTTGAGAGGACCCTAGATACATCATTGATGATTCTAGATCACCCCACCCTACTAGGCTAGGGGAATTTATATCTTCATGTCCATCCCGGAAATCATCAATCCCTTGACTGGATCCATTGGATCCTCGACAACTAGATCAGTCAATACTAATGGGGGCCCCAAAAAAACCCCACCCCATAGGTCTAGGGGAATTTTCACCATTATTATCACCAATGAGGGAATTAGTATTCTCTAGGTAGGGGGGGAGAAACCAATAGTCAGCATCCCACCAATTCCTTCCACCATAAGACAAACCTATGTTGGTCCAGGATCGCTCGAGAATCATGACTATAAACTCCCTAATAGTAACTATTCATAGGCTGGGATGGGAGGATCATATGAAAAAGGAAGTCATACCTCACTAGGTTAAAAATCCAAAACAGTCAAACAAGACCAAGGGTTCGAATAATGACCCTAATGGAAGATGTGCATAATTAGTCTGTTGTGTAGAAAGTGATAACACAACCACCATTGACCAATATGCCTATGTGAATGATGTCACTATCAACATGAAATACATTGATCGAGATGAAAACATAGAGTGATGCAACACGGAACATGTACCTCAGGGGGAGGGTGATTTGTAGGCACCAAATGAAGTTGTGTGCACCCAAAACCAAAGAAGGCTTCAAAATTTGGCACCATCAAAGAATGAGTTTCCACATCTTCAACAGAATAATGGCAAAGAAAAAAGGAAAAGAAAGGACTACATATTAATTTTCATCCATAGAAGGAAAAATTTCCCAATATGAGCGTGAAATAAGAGCTCTTCGACAACTCAATAAGGAGTTACTCGGGGGAAATATTCATTTTGGGTATCATCTCCATCTAGAGATGAATAGTATCCCTCCCATAGTTGATTATCCAATAAGATTGGTATCTAAGCATAATATTGACTTCGGATCTAGATAGCCAGTCAACATAAATGAGTAATCCAAAAATGATCAGGATTTCACTTTTCTGCTGCAATATCCTCTCCCTCTATAGGGTAATCATTCAGTCATAGGATGAATTGAGGATCAGCGGGAGATGGAAGTGGTACCTCCTCATCGGCCCCCACCCAATCCCTATGGATGAGAGGTGACTCAAACAGTAGTTCCCACATATTTACTTACCAACATTGAATCCCTATCCACTCAAATGGAAGTCATGTAAGGGAAATGCGCACCTATACAACTAGAAAGGAATCCATATCCCGAATGGGTGGATAATTATACACCTACACCCAAATTCGAAAACCCTACCTTCTCTACCTTTGAGGGTGAATGTGGCCTAGAAAAACACCACACATTCTTTGTATCCTAATGTGGGATGATGATGGGCCCTCTATATCAATATAAGGAAACAAAAACTGAAGTATTTCATAAAGAATCTGACAGGGCCAACCTTTGTTTAGTATAATAGTTGGCCTACAGGATATGTTGTGGGATGGGAAGACCTTTGTCATCAGTTCCTTTATCAATTTAGTTCAAAACTGAGGAAGATGATGATCATCGACCTGACAAACTACAATAAGACTAAGAATGAGAGGGTGTTTGATTCCATAGCAAGGTGGAAAGGTATATACTATTTCCTCAGCATCCCCCTCTAAAAGGATAAATTGCTAAAACTCAGTGATGAAAATATCTAGGATGAGTTGTAGACCCTTGTAATCCCCATGAAATATTCAAGAGGGTTTTGAGAGTTCATTGAAACAACAAAACATCTTCAAGAGTCTATTCAGCGAACCTAATTTAAGTCTCGACTCATGCCCACAGTATAGGGGAAGAATCTAGGTAGATAAAAAGTTGTGGTTGTTTCTCTCAAGCCCATAGTGGTGCCCATCCAAGTAGCCAGGAAAGCTCTAAACTGCAAAGCACCCCCTATCGAGTGGAAACCACAATAGAATCTCCCTCGGTTAGAATCACAGAGAAATCAGGATCACCCGGGATTTAAGGAAAGGATGAATAAAGTATACTCATTCCAAAATGGAAAATTCTCAAGTTATTTCTTAGAATCCATGGATAATAATCTTCTCACGCACCCATAACCCAGGAGGCATGATGAAGTCAATCTCACCAACTATCTTTATTACTTCCCTTTCCACTGAAGTTTGGGTAATAATATTGAGAATTTTTTTTGTCTTCAAGGATTTCATTCAAGGAATGGTTGACTCTGGACATGTTACATTAGACAGTTCCCCAAAGCAGGTGGATTGCATAACCATCTGTTGGTCAGAAGAAGAGGATAGTTGGTAGAAAGTTCTAGCCAAAAAAGTGCAAATGGTTGACAAATAGATGACTCGGAAAACAATTGATCAAGTTCATAACATTATGAAAGCACAGTTTTTTAAACTCATGATAGCTCTACCACTAAAGAATGAGGCATCAGGTGTGCTTTCCATGGGTGGGTGTGACCATTGGAAGCAAGAAGTGACAAACAAAGAAGAAATATATTCTTCTCCAAAGAAAGTCATAACTCATTCTGATTTCTTCCCTAAAACATCTCTAGCATGGGAACCACTCCACAAAATAGAATCCTCATTAGATGAGGAGCTCATTTTTTGTTCTGTCAATACAATACACATGAAAAACCCCTATTCTAAAGATGAGTACTCCCCCGAATATGGTTTCTCTATATATAATTGGGGAACAGGTGGTCGCATGTGTTTGATCTGAGGATACAGGGGACAACACGAGAATGTTCAGACTCAATATTCTAGTCATATATCCATGTAGTATATATATATGTAGTTGAGACCCATCTAAAATCACTTCAGTAGACCCAAAAGAGTCAATGAGGTGCCTCAAATCCCTCTAACAGTCGCCCACATACGATTATTTTGAATGAATGCTTAACATGGGTTTAATACAATCAACCCAGGAAATGGGGAAGGCCAACGCAGCCTACACCACTAGTAGAAGATACTCTCAAAACCTACGTATAGGCTCCAAGTCCATATAAATCATATGATTAATCTCCTGAATCACATACCCAAGAGCATCCCCATATTGGTAAGTGTCGACCACTAGCACAAAAATACGATGTTCTGAAATATCTAGCTATAGTCCCAACCACACTCTTAATCCTTGATGCACTTAATCATTCAAAAGGACTCAGGGAGGCACTTGTTAAAGCCCTACAGAGCCCATAGGAATTCTAGATTGAATTCGTGGCCACTAAGTTCTATCGAGTGGAAATAATGTCCTTAGGATGTAATGTTTCCATCTCATTCATTGATCATGATCATGAGGAGGCCATCCAAGGGCATATTAGACCCTTATATGTTTCAGGAAGACTCAATAATGTCAATGTCCAAAGGGTGCTGATTGATAATTGATCTAGGATCAATATCTTTTGAGTTCGGACTCTATGATGTTTGGTGTATAGTGAAGGGGACTTATTCCCTACAAGATGACCTTTTAGGGATATGATAAGTGTGAGAAAATTCCTCTTTGGAAGATCAATATTGAGGCCCAATTTAAGGAACTCACATATAAGGCTGATTTCGTGGTTATCCAGCAAGACACTGTATATAATGTCATACTCGAAAGGCCCTAGTTCTATAGCCACTTGGTGGTACCATCGACATTCCATAAATGTCTAAAGTACCCCATTGATAGAATAGTCAGCATTCTAAATGGAGAAAATTCCCCCTTATAGACTTTTAGATCCACATATGTCGAAGTAGATTTCTATAAGAAGGGAGGTAAGAAACCAATGGTGGATGAAGATATACAGGTTTCATCCCCCAATGGCTTAGGGACCACTCCTGTGAATCCCTGGAGTATGATTGATGGTGATTATGTGATCCCCATAAACATAGTTGAAGTAGAAAATATAATCCCAGAGGTCCAAGCCTCACCTATTGTTAGTGACAACAAACAGCTCTGATATCTCTCTGCAATGACTCAGACAACACGGGATGACAATGTCTCTTCTAATATCCTTCCTCACCCTGATACTAATAGAGATGATCCCATACTTCCATATTCACTTTAATATGTATCCATAGACTTATAAATTGATGAGGATGATCTAAGGAATTCCCCTCCAGCATTTGAGGAAGGTGTCACCACCACCATAGATGAGCTCAGGAAAATAAATTTGGGAGCATAAGAAGACCCATGACCTACTCTAATAAGTGCTGACATGCCCATAAAAGAGTAACAGATGTGCATTTAATTTATAAAGAGGCATTGATATGTGTTCACTTGGAATTATACTGAAATACCCGGACTTAATACAGATGTGACTACGCACCATCTCGGACTACCTGATGAGAATCAAGTCTTCATGTAGGTAGTCAGGAGAATTCACCCCTCTCATGCCACCAATGTAGAGGTGGAAGTTGAAAAATTGATCAAAGTTAACTTCATCAGAGAAGTGAAATATCCAAGGTGGATTTCCAACATCATTCCTGTCAAGAAAAAGAATAAGAATATTAGGGTTTGTATAGACTTCAGATACCTTAATCGTTATTTCTCAAAATACAACTTCACATGGCCGATCACGGAACTCTTGATCGATAAAACCACTAGCTTCTAAGACCTTTCCTTCATAGACGGGTACTCGGGGTACAATCATATTAAGATAGTCCCTAAGGATGAATAAGTTACTACCTTCAGAATGCCTCAAGGGATCTTCTACTACCATGTCATATCATTTTCATTAAAGAATGTCAGTGCCACATATCAGCACGCCATGCATCGCATATTTAGTCCATTATTGGGATGGATAGACAAGATTTATGTTGATGACCTAGTCATAAAATCATGAAAATGATGTAATTTCCTCAAGTATCTCTGAACAATCTTCGACAAGCTGCGACAACATAGTCTAAAGGTGAATCCACTAAAGTTCTCTTTTAGGGTAACATCAAGAAATTTTTTTGGCTTTTTGGTACGCCACCATGGCATTAAAGTGGACTTAGAGAAGACCAGTTCTATTTTAGTAATGTCACCCCCCAAAAATCTCAAATAACTTAGGGAATTCCAAGGGAACCTCACCAACATTCGACAATTCATAGCCAACCTGATCAGTAAATATCTCCCCTTCACCAAGATAATGAAGAAGGGAGTCGCCTACAAATGGGATGATGATTTCCATAATTACTTCAAAAGTATCAAGGAATACTTGATGCACCAACTTGTTTTGATGCCTTTGGTGGAAGGGAGGCCACTCATCTTATATGTGGCCACCACGAAATGCTTATTGGGTTCCCTGATTACGTAGAAAAATGATGAAAGAAGCGAGAATAGTCTATACTACCTTAGTAGGACCATGCTAGGTTCCAAGACACGATATTCTAATGTCGAAAATAACTATCTTACACTCAATTTTTTAGTAAAAAATATGAGGCATTACTTGCAGCACCGCAAAGTCCACTTGGTCTCTTGTTTTGACTTTATAAAGTACATCCTTGGTCTCCCTATTTAGACCGAGCGCCTGGCTTGATGGGATGACATTCTTTAGCAATATGAAATTCAGTTCGTATCTCAGAAGTCAGTGAAAGGGAAAGCCCTAGATAATTTTCTCGCATCACATCCTACACAATAAAATATGCCGAAAGACACTGGGATCCTAGATGAATAGGTCTTCTATTCCCATGACACTCTCTATACATGGTAGATATACTTTGAAAGCACCTCATGGAGTCCTGTTAGCACAAGAATGGAAAACCCAAATCTTAATTGGGTTGGTCTAGGGATTGGGTTTGGTCTCGCCAGACAAAGTAGTTTATCCCTCTTCTTTCTCACTGTCTAAAGGTTTCACAAATAATGAGGCTGAGTACTAAGCCATCATCATTGTATTGAAACTAGATCTATAGTTTCACATAGCCTACCTGAATATCAAAGAGGACTCGGAACTAGTGCTAAAGAAGATAAATAGTGAATATACCATTAAAAATGAATATTTGGAACCACTCACTAGATGTTTTAGAGGACTTACGGAAGAATTCCCCTTCGATCCCACCTTGAATTATGTTCACCAATTATATAATTCTTTTATAAATGCACTGGATAACATGGATGATGTCCTCATTGTCCCTAATTAAGAGGAATAAACCTTCTGTATCACACATAAAATAATGGTATCATCGATCATTGTATGTGATACAGATGAGATAGATTAGGTCAACACTACCCTAGAGCATGATGAACCAATGACCACCCCTAGATGGATGGAGCCTATAATCGGTTATCTTTGAGATGAGACTCTCCCAATTGATCGAAATGGAAAGGAACTCCATGTAGGTTCCTAATCTGTCCGAATGAGTAAAAATTACTTTAAAAACATTTCTTTGACAAAATTATCCTCACGTGAATAGAATAAGGATAAGTTCTCAGCATCATGGAAGAAGTCCATATAGGTTCCTATGACACCCAATAATCTAGAACCGGGATCTCCCAATAGATTAGGATTTTGTGATACTACTAGAAAACCATGATACAGAACTACATGGAATTCACTATGAAATATAATTCATGCCATATTAATGAAAACATAATCCATCATCCCCCTAAATTTCTACATATGACTAAATATTTCTAGTAGTTTACCATTTGGGGGGTGGATGTTTTGGAGCCATATCCCCCAGCCACAACTATTCAGTTCAAGTACATCCTCACTACTACCCACTTCTTTTCCAAATGGAGTGAGTAAATAACCCTCAAAGAAGTTAGGATGAATAATATCATAAAATTTTTGAAGTCCCATATCATCATGATGTTTGGAGTCCCTCACACAATATTGAGGAAAATGGAACTAAATTCTGTTTCATGAAGTTGAAGAAGCTATAACTGGAGTACAACAGCGAGTATAATCACTAATCTCAGTACCATGTAGTGAAAAATAGATAGATAGAGGCATTCAATAAGACTCTATTGAATATAATCCATAAGATGGTGAGCAATGATAATAATTATTATCCAGAAAAACTCCTCCATGATTTATGGGCTTACCGTACCACCACGCGTACTGCTACACAAGCAACACCATAATCATTGGTGTATGGGACTGAGGCAATGTTTCCCATAGAGTTCCAGCTTCCCTCACCCCAAATAGCCATTTGAGGACAATACTCATATGATGAACAATATCAAAAGTGGATGTATGAGTTGGAATTACTAGATGAGAAGAGGTTGCGTATATTGCACAATCTGGAAATTCATTAAAACCGAATTGCACAAGCCTTCAATAAAAAGGTTCTCATCCATTAATTTATTCAAGGATAATGGGTGTTCAATATTATAACCCCAATTATACTAGGAAATAATCCCTCTAAACTGGATCCCAAGTGGGAAGGACCTTACATATTATATAAGTTCTAACATAATAGAGCCTACTCATTGTCTACAATGGATGGGGAGCGTGTCACACCACCCACCAATGTAAGATTTCACAAAAAATACTTTGCATAGTTGTCACCATGAGTGTTTTCACATTGGTTTAAGTCCCATCACTTTTCCTAGGTGCATGATGTTTAGCAGTACAAGTCTATCCTGAACGCATGACGTTAAACTGTATGGAGTTTGTCCTTGCTGTAGGATGTTAAACTACACTATTTCCTTAGAACTAAATGTGGCTTGATTCCTATCATCATAAGATATGTAGTGATTCCAAAATATCTATTTTTTGGTTCTATATGTGGAATTATTTTCCTTTAACATTGTGTGATCCAGTTTCCTTACCACACAACATTAAACTTCACAGACAGAGAACTTCCCCCTTCATGATGGGTGTCCCAACATACTCACTGAATGAAATAAAACTACATAGATCCGTGATATTAATTATCATTCACATAAATTCACCTAAATCCTTTCTGCATGATGTTAAAATGAAGGGTTCTTATAGAACTATGTACGTATTGATTCTCATTTCTAATAAGATACATAAGGACTCATCAATACTTATCTTGGTCCAGCCACTACACAATATGCAATACCCTTGTCATGCATGTGTCCCTTGTCGCTCCTTATTTCTCACACCAAGCATAGGTCATGTGGGCTTAATAATTATGGAAAATGCATCCCCACACGAACAAGGTGTATCGGCCTCCATAGACTCTAGTCCTTATTGTAAGATGTTAAACTACACGACTATCCAGAACTACGTGTGGTTTGATTATCATTTTTATGAGATGCATAGTAATACCAAATCTCCATCTTTGGGACCAACCACAACATCTCCATATATTCATGTTGGTCCGCCTTCATCCTCACTGCATGACATTAAACTGTGAGGAATTTTAATAACTATATGTGGTTTTATTCTAATTCTCCTAAGGGGATTCCACCCATGGGCCCTATCAAAATGTTCCCATCGATTAATGATGGATCACCCTGTTCCTCTCCACATGATATTAAACTACATCGAATATCAAAAACTACATGTATCTTAATTCTTACCATCACAAGATATGTAGTGACGTATGGATCTCAATGGAAATAATTCCCACCTCCTCATACGAGTTAGGCCTGCGTAGAGTATTCCCCATTACAGAACTATGTGTGGCTTGATTCTTAATAAGATACATAGTGATTCCTAGTCTCCATCTTTAGTCCCAACTGTAACATTCCCACACATTTACGTCAGTTCCTACATCCTTGTCGCATGGCGTTAAACTACACAGAAGTAAGTCCTTACCACATGAGGTTAAACTACTGATGTTATTAATATTTTCATAACTTTTTATATACTCCCTTTACTGATTTTATATTAAATGTGCATAATTTGTGTGAAATATTAATGTTTAAATATTAATTATAATTTTTGAGCACTATTTGAATTCATCCAAATTCAAGTCTAGTTAATGTTTTAATAATAAATCTCACCCTACTTATCTAAATTTCATTATTATTGTTTTTTAGGGTTCCTTGCACAAATGAAAACATTTCATTAGAAGTAACATTTGTCCAAATATTCTATTTTGAGGTCCATATGGTTCACACAAGAAGACCCAAAGAAATTGTGAAGAAACTAGATCAGCCATGATGATTGAGTTACTGGTCTAAATCCTAAAGCCCATATTTTATGAAACTCCACCATATGTTCCTGATTATCCAAAATAATCATGGATAAAAATTTTAAGGTCCAACTACATTAAAAAGGGTCCCAACTGATGCTTTAAAGTCTATCCCTCCATTCTGGACAGGATTAAAATTCAGACCCTATTCATGACATATCTAATGATGTAATCATCAAATCAATCTGATATTTTGTAGTGTTAAATAGGATATATATAAGTCCTACTTTTCTGAATAAATTTTTCATATTTGAAGTCATCTTCCTATTGATAAACCCATTCACATTTCTACCTTTTAAAAAGTAGGGATTGAAATGGACAGATTAACATTGTTTAATCAAACATCCATAACTTTGGATTCATAAGTCCAAATTCCTCAAACTTTTGAGATTAGTCATTCAACATTATTATATATAACTTATAAGAAGGATATATCTTTAGATTCATCAATATGTATGTCCAAATTGTCGAGCCAAGTGGAGGGGTGGTTTTGGAATGAAAACAGTCCACCACCTTGGGATATAAATGCATCCCCTCTTCTCCTTTCAATAAGGTTGTAATTTCAGAGAAAAGGAGGATAGTTTGGAATGACCAAGGCTCTGAAAAAGTCTTGGTATGATCTGAATTAATCAAGTTTTTACTTGAGAAACCATTTCTCCTTGCTTCCTTTCATTTACTTTTTTGTTGTTCTTCGTTTGTAATTGTTTAAGTGTTTGTTTTTTGTAATTCTGTTTTAATACAAGTTTCTTCTTCAATATCTCTTATTCTCATCCACCTTCTATAGTTTAATATTAATGTTCTTAAAATATTTTAAATCAAGTTAAAAACCCTTCCCTTCTTTTTCTTCCTCATTCAATCGAAATTCTGTTTTTAATTCTCATTATCATTTGTGTGTGTTCGATGCACCACTCTTTTCTTATCCCTTTATTTTTATTCTCTTATTAATTTTTTATCATAATAATTATAACCAGATTATTAATC
This sequence comes from Viscum album, assembly GCA_963277665.1. Taxonomy (NCBI): domain Eukaryota; kingdom Viridiplantae; phylum Streptophyta; class Magnoliopsida; order Santalales; family Viscaceae; genus Viscum; species Viscum album. The sequence goes on along the minus strand of OY728163.1, from coordinate 71,000,832 downwards.
ATTTCAATGTCTGAGTAAATCTCTCATTGGGGTGATTTATAATTTATGGATGTTAAGCGATTGAGATCTTTTTCTCAATAAGTATTCTTTGAATTAACATTGTGTATGTTAGACTTAACATTTCATGGATTAATGACTTATTTTGTTTAATGAGTGGTTTCCATGTATTATTGGAGCCACAAATACACTACCATAAACAATATATGATTAATATTAGAACCTTAAGTTAAGTTAAAGTTTGTATTAAAGCCTTAACACTTGGGAATTCCAATCAAAGTCAACTTGTGACATGGGTGTTAATTTAATGCAATATAAAGCAAGGATCAATGATATCACAAGCTTGACTACCTAATGATGAACTCACCGAAATATTTATCAATTTTTTAAATCAATATTAATCAATAAATAATTTCATAAGCTCTGCAAACAAACCCCCCCAATTAGAATACAATCAATGAAAAACAATCGACTATTAAAAATTATCATCATCGGGGATTCGACCCGAATGCTATTATACACATTAGCAGAGAATCAGAACCTTGACTGGTCGATAGGTGATAATCAGCCACTCTTTCAACTACATGGAAGTATATCCTTTCTGTATGACGATAAACTACATGGAAAATATCCTTATTGCATGATGTTAAAATGAACAGAAAAACATCCCCACTACATGACAATAAACTTTTCAGGCCATCTCCCATTTTTCATCCTTCATCAAAAGGCCACAATGAATTTACCTTGATTAACTAGAGTAGGGGGTGCTTCCACCGCCTTTAAGAGCACCTCAAATACATATACCAAACTTCATGTATTGTGCATATAAGGACACCATAACCTTACATGTCTCTTGGAATGGCTATTTTACTTCAAAGACCATTTTATTGACTATGCATAAATGCATATGGCTCCTACATATACACCTATGGCCATCAACCAAATACATCACTTTGAAAAAGAAAATTCCAATTCTCATGAGCGCTGACATCGGCATGGTAGCACTCAACACATCGTAATGTCTAAACCACTCCCTGTATGACTATCTAATATCATTACTCATGACCTAAGAAACTCGAGCTGTGATTTACAACATCTCCATCCCATGCTTGAGATAATGTTGGAGTACTCTTAACCCTGGACATCCTAATTAAGATCTTGTGTATCATCCTTCATATTAGTTCCATGTTAGTCATGACCTTAAACTACTTTCATTTTGGTCGAATTTGTACGACCTTAAACTCTAGAACATAATGGTTCAAATCGTAAGACCTTAAATTGTTAATGAAAGATACAGAAAACTTATCCAATCGAAAACCTGAAAATGGTGACCTGAGAAAAAGTCAAGTCTTATCCAACTAAACTTTTTATCCTCAAAATTTAGGAAAAAATTAGGGTGCAAACATAAAAGGAATAAAGATCATAGGGTATACCTTATATCCCTAGTAAAATCCAATTTATGATCACTGGTCCCACTGGTCCAGGAAAGAATTAGAGAAACATTTTTCACATCTCCTCTATACAAGAATGTGTTCGTTGGGAGGTGAAAAAACATTTAGGTTACTCAAACCCTCCTTGGATTTTACACATTCCATAAATCACACTTCATGAGTTGGAGTGTCTTGAATTACCATAACCTTCCATAGACCTTGGAAAGGATATCTGGCTTAAAGGGCCCTTTAATTGACTATGAATACATATCCATGGATCCTACATAAATGTCTATGGATGTCAACCAAATGTGTCACTTTGAAAAAGGACACTCCAATCTTCATGAGCCCTAAAATCATCATGGCAGTATGCAACACCCTAGTGTTTCTGAACCACTCCATGTATTATCGTTCCATATCTTTCTTCTAACTCGAGCACTCCGGATCATGATTTACAATCCCCATACAAAACTATCCAAGAGGATTCAATATCCCCATCATTACGTCACCATGTTTTGTATCCTTTCTCAAGGATGGACTATAACACTTCATTTCCTAACATTTTATGTCCCACACTTCATGATTCAAAACCATAGGTCATAGGGCTCGAGCTTCTCATTAAGAGATAAATAGCCCTATGGTTCCTTAACCCTTCCTAGGTATATTTCTACACATATCCAACTTCATCATCTTGATGTTTTGGTCTTCAAAAATATTTCATAGCCATTAGAAAAAAGTGGAGATCATCTTTCACATGGCATTGTGATAGTGCATAAGGTCCCTGACCCGCCAACTAAAGGAATCTTCTGCTTACCAGAAAGAAGCTTCAATCCTTGTGAGACTTAGCAACACCATGGTGGAACCTTGAATTCTATAATTTCATGGGACATACCTGGCATTTATTCATCATCTGATATTCATGGACACAAACATTCGAGTGATTATTGACCCCATCCATACTCCAACTATTCAGGAAGGCCTAGTATACCTAGTATACTAACCCAACCATTGTTATCTCCATGAATTATCCATAGCCCTTGGAAATGATAACCAGATTCAAGGGCCATTTTCTTGACTATGAATTTCTGTTAAAGGTTCCCTCATATGCATCTATGGTTGTCTACCAAATGCATCACTCTGAAAAATGGAATTTTGATCCTCGTGAGCCTTTACAATACCACAAAAAAACATAGCCCCTCAAAGTGATTTAGGTCATTCCTGGCATGTATGCACTATATCCCATGACCATATATTAGGTCAGAGCTAAAAGAACTTAAAATAAAGCAATGTGATGTCCAAGTTAAAATACCCTAAACTAAATCAACATTAGGTCCAAGCTAAAAGACCCGAAACTAAATCAATACGAGGTCTGAGCTAAAAGGCCCTAATCTAAATCAACATTAGGTCCGAGCTAAAAGAACCTAAACTAAAGCAATATGGGGTCTAAGAAAAAATAACCTAAACTAAAGAAACATTATGCCCAAGTTAAAAGACCTTAAACAAAATAAATATCAGGTCCGAGCTAAAAGACCTTAAACTAAAGTAATATCAGGTCTGAGATAAAAGTCTCTAAACTAAATCATGATGGAATTTTAGTTTGTAGGAGCTTTTAAGGCTCACTATATAGCCTTAGCGACACTAATTTATGCTAACCAAGCCTATAGACTATGGAAGAATATAGAGTACTCCCCCTCCGAGGTGTATATTATACCCATTGATCCCGCGGCAGTTTCAAGATAGATCGAATAGTCAACCAATGTTGGATCTTGTGTGAGTGAACATTCTTGAGCATCTCTAAAAGGGAATCTATTAGAATTTCAACATTAAATACTAGGAATTTTTGATCATTTGAAATAAATTAAGGGATGGGTATCCTTGATTATTCATATAATATCGGAGCAATGAGATATTATGCACATCATGAATGAGAGAAAACTGGATGACAACATATAAAGTTCAGTAAATTTGTTCGCTAATAGTACACTTAAGGAGGAATCCATCATCATTTATATATGCGAAAAATTTCTCTACATTTACCTTAGAATAAGATTCTTTTATTTTTGAATAAACCTAATTCCAAAGTGGGGCATTTGTTAATTCTCATAATCCATAGTGCGCACTTTGCCGTGGAATGACACATGTCGCATGTGATTGCATGATCATAATGCATGATGACATATGCTAATGATGTTTGGGATGGTTTCACTATTGCGACTCTTGGATGAGTGTGGTAATTATGATTATTATTATTATTATTATTATTATGTGTTTTCAAATAATAATAATGGTAATTAATAAAATGAAATAAAAATGGAACATTTTATTTTATTCAAGAAGGTGCATATCACATGATGAATAATTGACATCATGTTTCATCTTCTTCAATCTCATGGTGTTGGATGTCCAACTTGTATCTTTCACCTAAAAGGGATACCACATAATAGATGTACCTAGAGTGCCTGAGACTGCTCATGGTGTAACTTCCTGAAGCCTCCATGTTGATCAAGGATGGCTTGGTGTCAAGGTGTGATGCACCTGGTTCCAGAATCAAGTCCAAGAAGTTGGTCCATTTGTATGACGCTGCTCATTGTAAGACTCCTCACTCTCATACTGCTATATGAAACATGCTATCATTTGAAGATCGATCCATAATTCAAACCATATACATTGGAAAGATTGGTCTTGAAGAAGGTTTTAGTGGATTGTGTCTGGAACTGATATCACAGACTAGCTCCATGAACCTCATCTCACCAAAAATCTGTGTTTCATATGGAGGAATGCCATTAAATTTCATGTAATGTTGATCATAAAAAATAGGAGAATATGTGCGAATCACCCCTGCATATCACAAAGACATGTGAGGCTGTGAAGATGATCCATGGATGGGGTTAGGGTGTGATGCATGTGATCTGTAGCAGCTAGTGTGGGAGGCATGTTCATGTGTATATCTATGGGAGGAGAAGTAGATAAATAGTATTCCCACATGCAGAAGCTACACATCATGAGAACGAGGCCCCTAAAAGTTGTTATATTGGAGGTCCTATGCATAAACCAGCTACGAGTATATGATAAATAAAAAAAATAGAGTATGCGGATGAGTGTCTCTGTGATCCCACATGACCCTATTAATTGATGAGATGAGTCCATGATGTCAATTCACATGATGCATTCATGCCATGATATTTGGAATCACATCAATAAGTATAGAATGTGGCTACCTCCATATGAGAAGAATCCACAGTGGTTAAATGACATCATACTCGGCATGTGTTGGGGCGCAGCGGAGGTGCGTGGTACCTCAAACACACAAAACGGAAGCAGAACGGAGAAACACAAGAATGTAACGTGGTTCGGCTTTGAAGCCTACGTCCATGAGAGAAATGGGTTGGGTCACTTTATTTCTCTCTTCTCCGAATCTTGGCTCAAAGGATTACAACATACCACACATACCCAGATTACACCACATACACCCCTTCTCTTACAAAGAAAGGGATTAAAATCCTGTTTAAATAAATGAACCAAAACCTAGTTGGTATGGGGTAGTTCATCAACCCCTTAATAAGTCTCCTCCCACTGCAGGCTACTTCAAAGAAGGCTTCTCTGAGTCTTTGGTTTCGGCTGGGTTGGCTTCCAACCCTGGAAGACGTTTCCCACAGCCGCCTGGTTAGTTTCTATCCAAGGACTTCCTCCCCTACCAAAATCCACCCCATATTGGGAGTGTCCCCCACAAATCTCCCCCTCACAACCAATTTGGGGTAGAAGCTTGACCCGCAATCTCCTTGCAGGTGTTGAAAACTTCATCAGCAAATCGAACACGTTTCTTCACACCAAATGACGTGGCACTTCCACCATCTTCAATCGATCTCAGGCTGACTGCGGTCTCCATCAAATGATACAACCCTTGAGACTTCTTCCCAAAAAACATATTTGCATCCCCACGTGAGACTTACAACATTCTACATACTATGGAAATCTTGAATCCTATCGCATCAAGTCTACTCAATGATACCAAGTTCTGTCTCATCCTCGGAACAAATTTCACGTCAACTAGTTTACGAACTCCTCCATCGGGTGTCTTTAATTTCCCCATCCTGACTTCTCAAACCTCGCATGTTGACCCATCACCAAGTCTCACTGAGTCTCGTACCTGCTGAAAAGTATCAAATGTACCTCTCGTCATACATATGTGTGTCGAACTCCCCGAATCCAAAACCAATCCGTCTTCCTTTGGATTTTGAGCCCGCTCGTTCTTCAACTTTATAAATTGGCATTCTCGCTTCATGTGCCAGTATATTTTACAATAATGACATTGCACTTCTCCTCATTCAACTCTACCATATGAGTATGAGCTTCCCGTTGTCACGCAGATTTCATCATCTGCTGATAAACCTGTGATGTTCATATCCTCCTTTTCAAATTTCTTCTTCCCAGCAACGTACAGTTTTCACTCTCCATAATCACTTTTATAGTGACCTTTCTTCTCGCACCAGAAACACGTGATTTTGCTAGGATCACACCCCCAAAATTTTGGCCACCATTATTTACCTCTTGACTATCGATGTCGGCTCCTCCCACATTGATCATATCGCATCACCATGATTTGATCGCCTGAATGCGTCGTGGGTCTTCGAAATGCCTTCAAATCTTGAAGTGACGTCATCACCTCATCCAGCTTCAAAGTCTCTTTCCCCACAAGTAATGCAGTCACAAGCCCATAAAATGAGATTGGTATGGATGAAAAAATCAAAAGTGCTTTTTCATCCTCTCCAACCTTCACACCAAGCCCCAATAACTATGTGAGGATTTTGTTGAATTTTTTGGTGTGATCCAACAAATTCATTCCCTCATCCATCTGCAACTGGTACATTTTCTTCTTTAAGAACAATTTTTTGGTGAACGAATTTGCCATATATCACTGCTCCAACTTTTTCCAGATATCCTTCGGTGAGGTCTCATCCAAAACCAAGTGCTTTACCTCATTCGCCAAACACAGTTGAATTGTGTTGATGACCCGCATCTCGATCTCTTCCCAATTATCTTTATTGGTTGCCTCGGGCTTTTCTCCGATCAACGGTCTGATCATGCCCTACTACATCAAAATATCTTTCACCATGCTTTGCCGCAAACCGAAATTATTTCAACCATCCAACTTCTCGATCTCAAATCTTGGTAGTGCTCCGCCACCAACCATTGTTGTTGTCGCAAAACGTGATCACCATCGTCGATGTTTCACCCTTTTAAAACCAACTGATGGAGTGTGAATTTAGAAAAACTAACCATACAGATGTGTCTTTAATGGTCGAAATAGTCAGAATCGACTCTTGGATCGCTGAAATCGGACACAAATTAACCAAGATATGGTCAAAACACGTTCAACGGTCTAGATCGCCCGCTGACATGGCATTGATGTGTTGCTGACATGGCACGCCGGAGTTCCTACTGGAATCTCACCAGAATTTTTTCCGGCGGCATGAACAATTTTGGCTTCTCCGGCATGGGGTATTGTTCACCTACAAGTTTGACCAAACATTGGTTGAGCTTACCAGGCTCGTTTCAACTCCCTTTTCATCGCCGCTTGCACCGTTGGAATCGTCTCTCCATCCTATTCACGAATATGGCCTTGGAAAAATTTTCCGAACACTTTCAATTTTCCGGCCACCGGAAAATTCATCGTCACCTCATTAGTTCGACTCTGATTGCTCCGAATAGCCTCTGATACCACTTGTTGGGGCGCAGCGGAGGTGTGTGGTACCTCAAACACACAAAACAGAAGCAAAATAGAGCAACACAAGAATGTAACGTGGTTCGGCTTTGAAGCCTACATCCACGGGAGAAACGGGGTGGGTCACTTTATTTCTATCTTCTCCGAATCTCGGCTCGGAGGTTTACAACATACCACACATACCCAGATTACACAACATACACCCTTTCTCGTACAAACAAAGAGATTCAAAACCCGTTTAAATAAATGAACCAAAACGTAGTTGGTATGGGGTAGTTCATCAACCCCTTGAGATCATGAAAATTGTTTGAAAACACTAAGAGTTTCAATTCATTGAATAAATATCTCAACGCTGCATAATTATAAAATCAGTGGCTGAATAAGTCGGTATGATGAACAGAGGTGCGTGTTTTTAGGATGCGCCACCTTTCCCCAACGTGCCGATACAATCAAATCCCTCATCTATAAGTATAGGTATATCACATATCAGAAAGGGTCACTGCCATCTGGAATGAAGATCTCTAACTTCCTTGCAAAGCAGAGCATCCCAAAGCGGCACATGACCCATCATGAAAAATCCAATTAAGTGCATAACCTATCTTGAAAAATGATTTGGCATCACATAACTTAACATACTGAGAGAGAATTAACCTTGTATACATACTCTATCAGGCGAACACGGAAGTGATCGCAGATCACAATCCCGCCTCTCCCTAGAATAATATTAAATAACTACATACCTAGTTATGTGAATAGCAGTGGATAGTGACTCAATGTATGGATACGATCAAATTCTTAAAGAATTTATTTTATGTGTAGTGAAATCCAAACATGGATAATATTCAAGGCTTGATGCACCATGCCAATATGATGAAATTCCACACTGTACACATGCAATATTCATGTGCACATCTAGAGCTCTATGTCCCTCTTGACATTTCCATGAGAAGAAAATAAATATTCCATTTGCGTGTGTGAGAATATAGTTAGAACCCCTTTACAGGATCACATGTGGAATTGGAAGTCATACGACGACCATATGAAAACCTTCAAACGCCCAACACATTCAAGTGGCTTGGATTATACGACAACACTACAACGACTGGAGACACTTAATATGCACCATTTGGCATGCCACCTTGACATGAAAGCACCAATGATAAACCATGAACACAGGACATATTAAAGGAAATTCAAAGTGATCCTTGACAATGTCTGTATGTCGTCACAAGGTCCATAAATGAACATGTGGTGAATCAAAGTCAAGCAGAGAAACTGTCCCTTACAACTTCTGCATGTCGTCGTGAGATCCATCACAGATCATGCGACACGCCATAGGAAAACTAGACGAATGACCAAGAAAAGGCATGTAAACCATTACAAGATCCCATATTGATCTTGTGGAACACTTATGGATAGCCGAATGATCGCCTTAAAGATGCATGGTTTGTCACTGGAAAGTTCCCAACAAACCACCTAAAATCCTTCAGGAAAAAAAGGAGTGATGATATTCAAAATCATAGACCCCCAATGGTCATGAAGTTGACACACCATATCATCATTAGAAGTATTAAACTCCCTTTGTGACATCTATGAAAACTTTCAAGATCTCTGAACCTTTATAGGATGAAATAAGTGAGATAAAAGTGGGGAGGTGAGAGGTGTTTGTAGTCGCTGAAGGACACACTACACGCGCCCCTGGAGACTCACGAGATGCTACGAGACCTCGGAAACATTTCTTCTTTATCTCATGATAAACCTTTTCCTTGTCAACCCCACCACATGGAAGTCCTCAAGTATATCTATGAAGTCCCTTTGGAACTCTAAGGACAGACAGATAGACCTATCCACTACATTCTTGCGCACAGTCAATATGGACCATATTGGTCAGGAGACACATCACTGAAAAATCAAGAAAACATCCCATACATTGCTCGTGAAAAATTACACAATCCTAGAAATTTTTAAAATAAAACAAAGGAGGTGAAAAGGGAGTATGAGAGAGGTTTTTATGGTCATCAAAAGACATGTGAAGTGCCCTCGGTGACCCATGAGACATCGCGAGACCTCGGTGACATTTCCACCTCATCTCGTGAAATACCTATGGCTTGTCATCCTAACCATATGAATCACCCCTGGTAAATTTTTGGAACTCTTGGGATGAATGAATATATTTTTCCATGGAATGCTCGCACGCCCTCATTTGACCCATATTCGTCACGTGATGCATCACCAAAAAATACAAGAAATACCCTAGAAAACACACATTGCATGACTCCCAAACTTTGTCACATAAAACAATGGGGATTAAAAAGGGATGAGGTGATAGGTGTGCGATGTCATTAAAAGGCATGAAATGTGCCCATAACCCCCATGGCACAATCATGTGATACCCCTAGACAAACCATCTTTTTCTCGCATGACCCCAAGACAAGTCACCCAAGGTCTCGCGAGTGTCTTCCAATAGAAACTCGGATCTTTCAATGGTCCTTGGACATGTCAACCTGAAAATATGGAATTCCTTCAACACATATTCATGATAAAACAATTACCCATTATTTGGCTATGATCTAATAAAAGGAGAATTGACGAAATAGACTCGTGATCACTGAAAATCAGGCAACACACTCGGAGCAGCCCATGGTTGAGACTCGTGAAGATGCGTAGCGCTAAAACCCTTCACTGACTCCAGCCTAGTATCACGCTAGGTATGCCACATAAAGCGTGGAACAATAGTGTTAGTGATTCCTATAAATTACCCACTCCAACATGAAGAGGGGGTTGGACAGTTGGACTCTGAGACTCTAGATGCTTGGACTCTAGACGATTTGACTCTCAGCCTCTGCAGATTTATCAAAGTAACTGATCGATTTGACCGGCAACTCTCTGACAGTTAATACACTAGTGTCCAGCTAGAGAAATCATCTACCACACATAAGGTGCTTCGCGTGATCATTCATAGATCACGCAAAGGACTTCTAGAAACACATGCGAAGAACATACCGCATGTATTCCAGATCACATGATACTAAAAGGAAATGGTACTGAATAAACCTATGGCATTCATAACGCAAGGGTTATAATCCAGATTAAAAGTGGAATACTTAAGTGAAATACATGCTAGTTGGCCCTCATGATACCTCTCACTGATGTTTGTGCCCTATATTAATCATTCAGGGAAATTCTAGAGTCTAAGCCCCTTATTCAAGGAAATGACATTGACTATTTGTTATCCCTTGTTTCTCACAAATAGCATGGCTCACGTGGGCTTAGGGAGTAGAAATGATCATATCATCTACGCTATAAAACCCCACAATGGTATAGTGAAACCTTAGTGTGTAATATTTGATATAATGAGAACTATGATAACTATAATTCTCTATATAATTGAGATACATATGATACCCCCTTAGGGATCGAGCTCAAATATTCGGTGTCTCAGTACTCGAACATATTTCCTCACCGCATGATATTAAACTACATGAGAATAATGAACTACATGGGTTTTGATTCTTGAAATAATTAGGATATGTAGGACTCCTCATAAGGGATCAATCCCATCCTTGGAATATTAACCACCTCTTAACATGGGATCATTCTATGAAGCACTTGGTTATATAGATTCAGTATATAAGAAACTTCCTATTTATTAAAATTGATGAAGAACCTTGGATAAATACATATTCATTCACTAAAGAGATCCAAGTCTTTTGTATATGAAAGAAAATTAACCTATAGTCGTTTCGTTAGGGTATTGGTCTCGTATTAGGATTAGGAAGAGATTCATGAACATGTCTTAAATCTATAAGATATTTTTGAAGTATGAAATAATTCCCCCCAAAAAGGGTGTGATGAGACCAACCTCCCATCCTCTCAACCAATGCTTGTCCCTGAGATTTGATGGGCCTAAAAACCCAGATGACCACCAACCTTTTGAAGTTAGGTCCTTACATATCTATGGATGATGGAATAATTGGGGTTTTCTAGGAAATTTGAAATAGATGGTAAACCTAATGCATGTGATTGAGCAAGTCCTTAAAATATCCATCAATCAAACCATCAAGGGGATCTCATCCTGCATCCATAAAGAAACATGACAAAACAAAATTGGTGAACCTGATGTGAAACACTCCGATAAAAAACGACTAGGTTATAATCCGTCATTCCACGTTTCTTTCTCCTAATATGAAAAAAACATTCATATGATCGACATGGATCTATTAATCCAATTTATTTTCCAACCATATATACAAATAAAGTAGTAAGACAAGCATAAACTAGGATTCGTGTAAGTCCATCCTTATGCTAACAATTCTACATGAGCAATGTTTTTAGAAAGGGAATACAAGACAATTGTTGTAACCTTGCATATGTGATTGAGCATTCTCATGCCCATGATATAAAAATTATGGGTACCCTTGTTCCTTGATGTCTACGTGTTTTCAAGTACCGCTCTAATCAACAGACACCGAACTTGAATAAATGTCTTCATCATCCAGCATTTTCTCTGGTAACACATCTGCTGTTGCAACCCCTGCAGATCACAAAGAAATCTCACCTGCTTGACATTTCCAAATATGGGTAGAGAATATGACGGTTTATGAGTACCAACAATATAGTACAATCCCGAACATGTAATATACCTGTGAGATTCTCCAAGAATGATAGTCAACAAACCTACATCGCCCAACAAAGGATACTGCTAAGCCAGTAGCCCTCTTCACTACGACTAACCGCTTTGGGAGCTTATCTCCAGAGAGTGAAAACTACCACCTTCCTTATATGATGAAGTTGAATTAAGAAGCTTAATAAAATCCCCTTTCGTTTCAGGTTTCACCAAGGATGGCACTTTTCAACTGCCGCCACCAACACCGTCTTACTGGTAACCATTAGTCGCCTGATGAGGGTACCATCTGACACACAGTCCTCTCTGTTTCCCATGCACTGGCTACAAGGAAGACTCGTTAGAGGAGGAAGATGTTGTATATTTATGAGAGGCCCCATTATCCTACTGACAATGCTTGCTGGCATAGTTTGTCAAGAACCAACAAGTAGGCTCATATCTCTACTAGCTCAAAATAAGTCTATGGGCATATTCCCGCAGCAAACATGGGGGAGGATCATACTCCCATACTCATGAATGAATCCCATCAGCATACTCTGATGGAATAAAGATGATATAAGTGGGTGTATATCCCTACTTCGATCAAAGATATTTATAAATAGATAATGGGTATGTAGAATGTGTAGGCTTAAATCCCTACACACACTATTATAAAATGCTAATATATTTTAGCAACAACTGAAGAGCTTCGTAGACATATTCTAGACCTGATACATATAAAGGGATAGGTGCATACTCTTATCCCTACAGCTAGGACAACTCAACACTCTGATCATTGTGAACAATTGTTTGTACCAGAGAAAGCGAACATTCTTTCTCCCACAAAGGAGGATTATCAGCATATCCTGATAAAGGGTGAGGCATTGGACTGAGATCATATTCTCATTCCAACTGGGGGTCACTATGTGAGAGTGGAACATTCCTCGGGATAGGGGAACATGCCTGTCAAAAAATTCTGAAGACATATTCCAAAGGCATGGGATCAGTCTCATACCCTCTTACTAGATAGGGCTCACCACATGAGAGGGAAACAAGCCTCCGGATAGGCTCATATTTCTATCGAAAAAGGTCCAACGGCATACTCCAAAGGCCTAGGATTGGGCATATATCCCCGTTATGGCTGAGGCTAAACAAGTGAGAATGGAACAAGCCTCAGGGTAGGTTCATATTCCTGTCAGTTAATCTTTCTGGAATACTTCAGTAGATCACATAAGTAAGGTGAATATTCCTACTTCTGCTGATGAAGGACTACACCAGCATCATTCCAAGGTGATACTGGAGGAGGCTCATATTCCTTCTCCCATTCTGGAGTTCCATAAACATATTCTGATGAGGAATGCATATTTGTACTAGGCTCATATTCTTATTCCAACTAGGGATTACCAAGTGATAGCGGCACATGCCTTGGGGAAGTCTCATACCCTAGCGAAGAAATACCATCATCGTATCTCAAAGGCTCAAGATTGGTTTCATACTATCTCCTTGATTGAGGCACACCAAGTGAGAATGGAACATGCAACAAGACAGGATCAAATACTTATTGATAATGAGATGGATTATTGGCATATTCCAATAGCTTCTCAGCAATGGGCTCATATTCCTACAACATATGATGGTTACATAAAAATTCCAGAAGCCACCACAAAGTAGGCTCATATCCCTTCACAATCACAAACGGTAGGTTGACATATTCTAACCATGACACAGAACATGGACTATGCTCATAATATGCTCAATGCTAGTGTCCTTGGGGTTGTTCGAGACACATTCTCTACACCATAAGTGTCAGTCAAATCTTCTATAAAATTAGAATCAAAAGGCATTCATTGCCATGATAGTCCTCCTTGTGTTAGTGTAGAGATGGATCGTAGGGACTCTACTCCTGACATCCATCACGGTCAACATCTCCATGGTGATATCACCCATGGGTAAGGCAATCATCCCATTTTCTAAACAACTTCATATAGAGAGGTGAACCAATCCCCTACAACTTCATACATAGAGGTTATCAAAACACTGGGGTAAACCATATATGGTTCCCCATAAACTTCAAGCAACACTCCACTCCCATATGCAGCTGACCATCAAAGCCATATTTTATGATCGGGTCAGATGGAGGCATGTAAGTCTGATAAGAAGGAGTCCGAAATCGATATATGGATAGAGTTATATAGAAAAAACCTCCCCATTATGTTTTGGCCCCTCCCTACTTCCAGTTATGAGATCCCAAATGAGTTAGAGAAGTATTGAATTCCTTTATCTGTGCCAAAATATATGGGTTACTCATCAGTGATAGAAGGATCGATATCTCCCTTATCCAAGAGATGAGCCTAACCTTCAGACGATCAAGATACTCTATTTTCATCTCGACCTTCCTACTATATTTATCGCCTAGTATCCCAAACTGGAAAATCACAATGCAAATTTACAATACGCTCTCTGACATTGCATCATGACACTTTGCATTTGATATCTGAATCCATGTCAGGAATCTATATTCGAGGATGGGAAAAATATAGAGCCTTACAATTTTCCACAACCCTAGAGAAAAAAAAACCTACAGATACGACATCCTTCAATGTTATATCCTCCGATGAAATTAGGTGATTGGGTAATGCTCTTTCTAGTTGGTCACTACAATAGAATGCCCCCTCTTTAATAGTGCCAAGGTACCACAGACGGGGAGAGAGGATAGCCAACAAGACTAAAAAATGGGACCCTCAAGATAATAGGATGACATTCCAAATATATAAATCAAATTTGTGATCAACTGAAAAACTTCCCGTAAGGAATGATTCTCACCATGGGATGCCATCAAATCCAGCTCCCATGCGATCATAGCTTCTCTACATCACCCAAACTGTAGTAGCAGCTGCCATATCATCCATCTAGAAGTGAACTCGACCCCCTAGGCCAAGAGAATATCTACCACCACCTCCACCCCTCATATCATCAATCCTCAAGAGGATTCTAGACACACCCTTGGTAGTTGTAGGTGAACCCCAGTCCTTTGGGTTGGGGGAATTTATATCTCAATCATCATCACCAGGATCATTATACCCAGAGAGGAACCTTGAGACATTAGAAATGATTCCAGATCACCCCCACCCCACTAGGATAGGGGAATTTATATATTTATTTCTATCTCGGGAATCATCAATCCCTTAAATGGATCCATTAGATCCTCAACAACTAGATCATTCATTGCCAATGGTGGCCCTAAACAACCCCCATCCCATAGGGTTGGGGGAATTTTCATCATCATCATCACCACATAGGGATCAGTCTTCTCTATGTTGGGAAGAAGAAACCAATAGACATCGTCACACCTATTCATCCCACCAAAAGACAAACTTTTGTTAGTCAGGGCTCGCTTGGGAATCATGACCAGAAACACTCTCAAATTCATTGTTCATAGGTTGGGATGGGAGGATCCTATGGAAAAGGAAATCAAACCTCACCATGGTCATAATCCAAAATGTTACAACAAGACCAAGGTTTTGAATAATGACCCTGATAGAATATGTGCATAATAAGCCTATTACATAGAGATCGATGGCACAACCATCATTTCCCAATATGCCTTCGTGAATTTCATCATTATCAACATGACAGATATTGATCAAGATGAAGATGAAGATGTCTATAACACAGACCATGTACCCTAAGAGGAGGGTGATTTGGATGCACCAAATGAGGTTGCATGCACTCAAGACCAAAGAATTCTTCAAAATTTGGCACCTCCAAAGAAAGAGTTTCCACCTCCTCGGTGGAACACTTGTAAAGAAAAAGGAAAATACATGGATAAATCTCAGTTTCCATCTACAGAAGAGTAGTTTTCTCAATATAAGTGTAAAATACGAGCTCTATGGTAACTCAATGAGGAGTTACTTAGGATAAATATTCCTGATGGGTATCATCTACATATAGAGATGAATATTCTCCCTCCCATATAAGATCCTCCAATAAGAGAGTTATCTAAGCTTCATATTGGCTCCGGATCTAGACATCCAATCTATAAAAATGAGGAAGCCAAAAATAATTAAGAATTATATTCTTTGCAGTAATATCCTCTTGCTCTCTAGGGTAATCATTCTATCATAGGAAAAATTGAGGATCTACATAAGATGAAAGTGGTACCACCTCATCGGCCCCCACCTGCTCCCTGTGGATGGGAGGCGGCTTAGATAGCAGTTCCCCTAGAGTTACTTACCACCATTGAATCCCTGGACACTCGAATGGAATCCATGTAAGGGATACATTCACCTATACAACCTAAATGGAATCCATACCTAGAATGGGTGCATGATACTCCACCTCCACCCAACTTAGGAAACCCTACCTTCTCTACCTTCAACTGTGTAGGTGGCCCAGAGCAACACCTCGCAATATTTTTATCCTGATGTGGGTCGATGATGGGCCCTAAAGATAAACATTAGTCAACCAAACTAAGGAGTTTCGTATAAAATCTAGCAGTTCTAGCATTTTTTTGGTACAAAAATATTATAGTGGGATCTTTCACAGGATGGGAAGATCTTCATCATCAGTTCCTTTATCAGTTTAGTTCAACACTGAGGAAGATGATGATCTTCAACCTGACGAACTACAAGTAGTTTAAGAATTTTAGGGTGTCTAATTTCATATCAAGGTGTAAGGTTTTAACCTATTCACTCACTATCCCCCTCACAGGAGTAACTATGGTAATCTATGCAGAAAATCTCAAGGATGTGTTACAGACACCCATAATCCCCATGAAATATACAAGAGGGTTCCAAGAGTTCTTTGAAATAGAAAAATGTATTGAAGAGGCTATTTAGTGAACCTGATTTATGTCTTGACTCATTCATGCAACATAGGGTAATAATCAAGGTAGAGTAGAAGCTGCCGTTGTTTCTCTCAAGCCCACAACGGTTCCCATCCAAGCACACATGCAAGCTCTGGACTGCCCAGCACCCCCTGTTGAGTGGAGGCCACCACATAATCGTTATCTTCTAGAACCACAGAGAAATCAGGGTCACCTTGTATTTGAGGAATGGATGAAAAGAGTATACTCCTAAAAAAATGAACAAGTCCCATGTTATTTCTTGGAATCCATGGGTAATAATCTACTCACACTCCCATAACCCAGGAGGACTGATGAAGTCAACCTCATTGAATATCCCGATTACTACCCTTTCCATAGAATGCTGAGTCATAATATTGATAAATGTTTCATCTTCAAGGACATTCTTCAAGTCATGTTCAACTCTAGATAGGTGACATTATACAATTCCCTAGAGAAGGTGTCATGCAAAACCATCTCCCAACCAAAAGAAGAGGACGATTGGTAGAATGATCTGTCCAGGAAAGCGCAAAGGTTAGACAACTAGATGACTCATAAAATAGTTGATCAAGATCATAACATTCTGAAATCACAGTTTCACAAACTCATGATAGCATCACCACCCAATAAAGAGGCATCATGTGTGCTTCCCATGGGTGGGTGTGAGCAACAGAAGTAAGAAGAGACAGAGGAGGTAGAAACATATTCTTCTCAAAAGCAAGCCCTAACTCATCCATACATCTTCTCTACAACATCTATAGCATGGGAACCTCCCCACCAAATGGAATCATTATCATATGAGGAGATCATTTTTTGTTCTTTCAACACAATACACTTGCCAAACCCCTTTTCTGATGGTGAGTACAACTCTGAATATAGTTTCCTTACATATAATTGGGTAATATGAGGTTGCATCCATCAGAGCCTAGGATATAGGGAACATCACTAGCATGGTCAGACTCAATATTCTGGTCATTTCCCCATAGAGGATATATATGCATGTGAGACTCATGGGAAATAACTCCATCAAGCTCAAAAGAGTCAAGGAGGTGCCTCATAGCCCTCTAGGAGTCTCCCTCATCTGATTATCTTACATGACCACTTAGTGGGGGTTCAATCCGATCAACCCAGGAAATGGAGAAGGTCGGCATGAACTACACCACTAGAAGAAGATACTACCTAAACCTTCACACAGGCTCTTGGTCTATCTACCACATACGCTCCAACTCCCGAATCACATACCCAGGAGCAGCCCCATATCGGCAAGAGCTGATCTATGGCACAAAAATATAATGTTATGAAATATCTAGCTATAATACCAACCAATCTCTTAATCCTTTATTCACTTCTTCTTTCCAAATTAATTAGGGTGGCACTTGTTGAAGCCCATAGGAATTTAAGACAGAAGTCGTGGCTCCCAATTTCTATAGAGTGGAGAGTATGTCCTTAGGATTTCATGTCACCATCTCATTCACTAATCAAGATCAGGAGGAGGCCATCCAAGGGAATATTAGGACCTTATACATTTTGGGAAGATTCAATAATTTCAATGCCCAAAGTTTTCTGATTGATAATGGATCTAGGATCAATCTCATATGAGTTCGGACACTCTGACATTTGGGGTATAGTGAAGGGGACTTATCCCCTACAAAGCTGACCATTTAGGGATATGATAAGCGTGAGAAAAGGCCTCTTGGGAAGATCAAGCTCAAGGCCCAATTTGGGGAACTCACATATAAGGTCGAGTTCATGGTTATCTAGCAAGACATTGTATATAATTCCCTTCTCAGAAGTCCCTGGCTCCATAGACACTTGGTGGCACCATCGATATTTCATCAATGTCTAAAGTACCCCATAATTGGAAAGGTCGGCATACTACATGGAGACAACTCCCCCTATGAGACTTTCGGAGCCACATATATCGATGAATATTTCTAGAAGGGAGGTAAGAAATCAATGGAAGATTAT
Source organism: Viscum album (assembly GCA_963277665.1). Classification (NCBI taxonomy): domain Eukaryota; kingdom Viridiplantae; phylum Streptophyta; class Magnoliopsida; order Santalales; family Viscaceae; genus Viscum; species Viscum album. Next base: position 70,982,269 of record OY728163.1, on the reverse strand, counting down.
GATATATGGGTTTCATCCCCCAAAGGAATAGGGACCATTCCTATGAATCATTGGAGTATGCTCAATGGTGATTATGTGCTCCCCATCAACATGGTCGATGTAACATATCTAATCCCAAAGTTCCAAGCCTCACCTATCCTCAGCGACAACAACCATCTCCGATATCTCTCTACAATGACTCAGATAACAAGGGGTGATGATGTCGATTCTAATAGCCTCCCTCACCCTGATACTGAAAGAGAGGCTCTCATACTACCATATTCACCTGAATATATCTCTATAGACTCATAAATGGATGAGTATGATCTCAGGAATTCCCCTACATCATTCGAATAAGGTGTATCCACCACTATAAATGAGCTCATACAGATAAATTTGGGAATAAAAGAAGACCCACGACCTACTCTTATTAGTTCTTCCATTCCCCTCGAAGATCAAGAGATTCACCTTGCATTTCTAAAGCAACACCGATATGTGTTCATCTGGAATTATACAGAAATTTCTGGACTCAATCCAGACATGGCTACGCACCATCTCGGACTACTTGATGAGCATCAAGGCTTCATGCAGGAAGCTAGGAGAATACACTCCTCGTATTCCATCAATGTAGAGGTGGAAGTTGACAAATTGATCAAATTCAACTTTATTAGAGAAGTGTAATACCCAAGGTGGATTTATAATATTGTTCTCGTCAATAAGAAGAATGATCATATTAGGGTCTATATCAACTTCAGAGACCTTAATTGGCATTTCCCAAAATACAACATCTCATTCTTGATCACAAAACTCTTGATCGATGCAATCGCTGGATTCCAAGCCCTTTCCTTCATGGAAAGGTACTCAGGATACAATCAGATCAAGATGAACCCTGAGTTTGAAGAAGCTACTACCTTCATAGCGAATCAAGGTATATTCTACTAGTAGGTCATGCCCTTTGGATTAAATAATGTCATATCCACATATCAATGCACCATGCATCGCATCTTTAAGCCATTCTTGAGAAGGATGGTCGAGTTTTATATAGACAATCTGGCCATCAAATACTAACAACGACGTGATCGCCTCACGGATCTCTAAAAAATCATCAACAAGCCATGAAAACATAGTCTAAAGATGAATTTTTTGAAGTTCACTTTCAGGTTAACATCAGGAAAATTCATTGACTTTTTGGTATGCCATTGCGTCATTGAAGTGGACCCAGAGAAGACCAGTGCTATTTTAGTAATGTCACCCCCAGAAATCTCAAAGAACTAAGGGGATTCCAAGGGTACCTATCCTATATTCATCAATTAATATCCAAGCTTACTGGTAAATCTCTCCCCTTCACTAGGATAATAAAGAAGGGAGTCACCGACCAATGGGATGATGATTTCCATAAAGCCTTTGAAAGTATCAAGTAATACTTGCTACACCCACCAGTTTTGATGCCTCTAGTGTAATAGAGGCCCCTGATATTATATTTGGACACCATGGAATACTTAGTGGGTGCCTTCCTCATGTAGAAAAATGATGCAGGAAGCAATAATAGTCTGTACTACCTTGTTCGGACCATACTAGGTATCGAGACATTTTATTCTGATGTAAAAAAAACTACATTTCACTCATTTTTTAAGTAAAAAATATGAGGCATTACTTGAACCACCGTGAAGTTCAATTGGTCTCTCGTGTTGAACCGCTCAAGTACATCCTTGATTTCCCTATGTTTACTGGGTGATTGGCTTAATGGGCGGTTATTCTACAATAATATGACATTCAGTTCATAACTCATAAGATCATGAAAGGAAAGACCTGGTTGATTTCCTCATAGAACATCCTACAATGGATAATACGCTAGAAGACATAGAGATCCTAGATGAATAGTTATTCTATTCCCATGAAACTCCCCATACATGGGATATGTACTTTGATGGCTCTTCATGGAGTCATGTCGACACAAGAATTAAAAACCAGAAGCTCAATCGGGTTAGTCTAGGGATTGTGTTTGTATCGCCAGACAAATTAGTTTTTCCTTACTCTTTATCACTATATGGAGGCTGAAAAAATAATGAGGCTGAGTACAAAGACCTCATTTATAGATTGGAGCTAGCTATATAGTTGCACATAGCCTTCCTAAATATCAAAGTGTAGTCAGAACTTGTGATAAAGAAGATCAATGGTGAATATTCTATTAAAAAGGAATATTTTTCCCCCATCACTGTCTATGTCAGGGGACTGATGGAAGAATTCCCCATTTGAGACACCTTGTATTATATTCCCTGATCACAGAATGCTCATGCTAATGCACTGTCTAACATAGTCACCATCCTTGTTGACCCTAATTAGGAGGAAGCAACCACCTATATCACACATCAATGAATGATCTCATAAATCATTGTATGTTATATGTAAGAGATCAATCTAGTAAACACCACCCTATATCGTGATGAACCAATGACCACCCCTAGATGGAGGGAGCCTAAAATTGGTTTTCTTTGAGACAAGACTGTCTTTACAGATTGAGCTGAAAAGGAATAGATTTGGTATCCGGTGGCCAACTTCACTCTATAGGAAGGTCCAAATGAGAAAAAATTATTATACATATGTGTTTTTGATGGAATTTTTCTTGAGTGCATAGTATAATGAGAAGTTATCACCATCATGAAAGAAGTCTATACAGGTTCATGTGGCACAAAAAAAATGGAACCAAGCTCTCCCACTAGATTTGGAGGTTAGGATACTACTAGAAAACCATGATATAGGACTATGTGGAATTCACTAGAAAATTTCATGTGTTCCATATTCATGAAAACTTCATCCATAAGATCCTAAAATTGCTACATACGACTAAATATTCTTTTCCATTTTTTGTGTGGGGGGTGGACATTGTGGGGCCATATCCCCCTGCCACAACTATGCAGTTCAAGTACATCCTCACTACTACTGACTTCTTTTCCAAATGGTTTGAGGCAATACCCCTCAAAGATGTTAGGATAAAGAATATTGTTTACTTTGTGAAGTCCCATATCATCACGACACTTGAAGTCCCCCACACAATATTGAAAGATAACAACACCAACTTCTATTTCACAGAGTTGAAGATGTTATACAAGGAGTAAAACATCAAGTACAATCACTCATCTCACTACCATGTATCCAAAAATGGACAAATAAAGGCCTTCAATAAGACTCAATAAAATATACTCCAGAAGATGGTGAACAAGGATAAGAATTCTTTTATAGAAAAACTCTTCCATGCTTTATGGGCCTATCGTACCACCACATGTACTTCTACACAAGCAACGTCATTCTCATTAGTATATGGGACCGAGGTAGTGTTACCCATAGAGGTCTAGCTTCCCTCACTTTGAATATCCATTTGTGGACAACTCTTAGATGATAAATAATCTTAAAAGTAGTTGGATGAGTTGGAATGGCAAGATGAGAAGAGGTTGTGCATATTACACAATCTGTACATTCATTAGAACCGAATTGCACAATCCTTTAATAAAAAGGTTTTCCTCCATTTATTCCTTCAAGGAAATTTTTTTTGACTCATAGAACCCCAATGGTAATGGGAAAGAATCCCTTGAAACTAGAGCCCATGTGGTAAGGGCCTTACATCATATATAAGGTCTGTCATAATGGTGCCTACTCATCTACCACAATGGATAGGGAGCGTATCACACCACCCACCAATTAAATATTTATCAATAAATATTTTTCATAGTTGTCTCTATGAGGGTTTCCACATCAGTGTAAGTCTCATCACTCATCCTAGGTGCATGATGTTAAAAAATACAAGTTTTTTCTGACCACATAACATTAAACTGTATGGAGTATGTCCTTGTCTCAAGATGTTAAACTGCACGGTTTCCTAAGAACTATGTGTGTCTTGATTCCTATTATCACATGATACATAGTAACACATAAATATCTTTTTTTTTATGTCCAGATGAAGAATTATTTTCCTTTCACATCAGGTGATCCAATGTCCTTACCGCATGACATTAAAATGAACGGACCCAAAATTCCCCCCTTCAGGACGGGTAGCCCAATTTCCTCACCACATGACATAAAACTACATGGATATAAGATATTCATTCCCATTAATGTCAAGTAACCTATGTTTTTACCGCATGATGTTAAACTGTAAATTTATTATAGAACTATGTATGGCTTGATTCCCATTTCTAATGACATACGTAGAGATGCCTCGATTTTTATCTTGGTCCAACCACTACACAATATAAAATACCATTATCCTGCATTGGGCCCTTATTCCTCCTTATTTCTCACACTAGGAATGGATCTCATGGTATTATGAATTACGGTAAAGGAATCCCCACACGAAAAAGGCGCATTAGCCTTAACAGACTCTAGTCCTCACTGCAAGACGTTAAGCTACACTACTATCCAGAACTACGTGTGGTTTGATTCTCATTTTCATAAGATACACAGTAATGCCCGGTCTCTATATTTGGGTCCAACCACAATATATCCATATATTCATGTAGGTCTGCCTTCATCCTTACCTAATGATGTTAAACTGCATGGAATTTTCATAACTACATGTGGTTTGATTCTCATTCTCATGATATGTGTAGTGAAGCCAAGGATTCCATCATTAGGTCCAATAGTAGTGTTCCCATCGATTCATGATGGAATTCTCCCATCCTCAACACATTATGTTAAACTTCATCGAAAATCATGAAAAATATCCCCACTAAATGAAAATATACTTTACAGATCATCTCCCATTTTTCATTCTTCACCAAAGGTCCACAAGGGACTTACCTTGGTTAACCAGAGTACAAGGTGCTTCCACCATCTTTTAAGATCACCTCAAATCCATATATCAAACTATAGGTATCGTTCTTATAGGGACACCATAACCTTCCATGGACCTTGGAAAGAATGTTTGACTTCAAGGAACCTTTTCTTGATGATGTACACAAGAATATGGCTCCTGTATATGCACCTATGGATGTCAACCAAATGCATCACTCTAAAAAAGGACACTCCAATTCTCGTGAGCCTTGATATCATCATGGCAGCACTCAACACCTCTGCATGTCTAAACCACTCTTGGTATGATTGTCCCATATTATTACTCATGACCTGAGAAACTCAAACCATAATTTACAAAATCTTCATCCCACACTTGAGAAGATGTTGGAGTACTAATAACCCTAGAAATCATAATTAAGCTCTTGTGTATAATCCTCCATATTAGGTCCATGTTAGTCGTGACCTTAAACTACCTACATTTTGGTCAAATTTGTATGACCTTAAACTCTAGCACATAATGGTCCAAATTGTAAGACCTTAAATTTCTAACAAAAGAGACAAAAGACTTTTCAGGTCAAAAACCTGAAAAGAGAGGCTTGATCAAAAGTCAATTCTCATCCTGCTAAACTCTTCACCATCAGAGTTTAGGAAAACATTATGGTAAAAATATAAAAGGCATAAATCTCATAGGGTCTACCTTATAGCACTAGTAAAATCCAACTTATTCCCGCTGGACCCACTGGTCTAGGAAAAGATAGATCAATGTTTGTCACATTTCCTCTTCACGGGAATGTGTTTGTTTGGTGCTAACACAACTTTTAAGGTACTCAAACCTTACTTGGATTTTAAAATTTCTATAAATAACACTTCATGATTTGGAGTGTCTCGAATTACCATAACCTACTATGGCCCTTGGAAAGGATACCCAGCTTCAAGGGCCCTTTTCTTGACTACGCATACATGCCCATGGCTATTGCATACAAGCTTATGGTCGTCAACAAAATGTGTTACTCTAAAAAAAGGACACCCTAATCCCCATGAGCCCTAAAATCATCACGGTAGTATGAAACCCCCTAGTGTATCTGAACCACACCCTATATGACTATCCCATATCTTTCCCCTAACTTGAGCACTCCAGATCATAATTTACAATCCTCATTCCAAACAATCCTATAGGATTTTATATCCTCATCATTATGCCACCATGTTTCATACCCTTTCTCAAGGATGGACTGTGTCACTTCATTTTTTAACCTTTGATGGCCCACATGTCATGACTCGAAACCACAGTTTGTAGGGATCGATCTTCTCATTAAGAGATAAACTTCCCTTGGGTGTCATAACCCACTCTAGGTAGCTTTCTCCCCATATCAAACTTCATCATCTAGACATTTGAGTCTTCAAAAATCTTTCATAGACCTCAAAAATAAGTGGAGATTTTCTTTTTCTTGGCATTCTATTGATGCATAAGGGCCCTGACATGACAACTAAAGGCATCTTCTCCTTTCTAGAAAAGATCTTAAATCCTTGTGAGCCTTAGAAACACTACGGCGGAACCTGGCATTTTGTAATGTCATGGGACATACCAGACATGTCTGCATCATCTCATATTCATGGACTCAAACTTTCAGGTGATGATATACACCATCCATACCCCAACTATCCAGGCATGCCTACTATCCCTAGTATTCCAACCCCACCAATGTTATCTCCATGAATCTTGAATAGCCCTTGGAAAGGATAACTAGCTTCAAGGGTCCTTTGCTTGACTATATATACATGACCATGGCTCCTACATATGTTCCTATGGTTTTCAACCAAATGTGTCACTCTAAAAAAGGCATTATGATCCCCATGATCCATTGCAACACCACATAAAAACCCATCACCTCAAAGTTCTTTAGGTCATTCTTTTCATGTATGCACAATGTCCCATGATCATATATTAGGTATGAGCTAAAATTACCTAAACTAAAGAAATGCAAGGTCTGAGTTAAAAGACCCTAATTTAATGAAACATTAGGTCTGACCTAAAAGACTATAAACTAAAGCAATATGAGGTCCAAGCTAAAAGACCCTAAACTAAAGAAACATTGGGTCTGAGCTAAAAGACCCTAAACTAAAGCAATAAAAGGTCTGGTCTAAAAGAACCTAAACCAAAGCAATATTAGGTCCGAGCTAAAAGACATTAAACTAAATAAATGTCATGACTAGGCTAAAATACCTTAAACTAAAGCAATATCAGGCCCAATCTAAAATACACTAAACTAAATCACAGTAGTAGTTTAGTCTACAGGAGCTTATAAGGCTCTCTATATAGACTTAGCGACACCAAGATATGCTAACCAAGCCTATTGACTTTGGAAAAATATAGAGCACTCCCCGTCTAAGGCATATATTCTACCCATTTATCCCTCTATAGTTTTAAGATAGCTAGAACAGTCCACCAATACAGGATCTCATGTGAGTGAGCATCCACGAGCATCTTCAAAAGGGAATATTTCAAAATTTCAACATTCAATACCAAGAATTCGTGATCATTAGATATAATGAAAGGGATGTGTAGCATCCACAACCCGAAAATCCACCCAAATAGTGCTAATGGGTCGGGTGCCACTGGCCTTAGGTGCACCTCCCGGAATTCCAAAGGCTTCCGACTAGCTGTGAGGGTGTAAAAAAGTATAGTGGGGAGGATATACCCTTTAGGAATAGATAATATATTGGTCCGAGAATAATAAGATAACATGCAGTGGAAGTAATGACTCAGAAGACTTGAACCAAACCCATAGAGCAGAAGCACAACCAAAATCAATAAATAGTGGAAATAATATAGAATCAACTACAGCAGTGGAAATTAAATAAAACATCATGCTAGAAAAACACTTGTATCCACTCAAAACAAATCAATCAAGAATGCATTCCATGTTAGGTTGTACAATACAGTATCCAAGGTTCTTCCCATGGAAGACCATAGTAGATACATATATAAGCATGATGAAAATGAAAATGAAACTAAAAAAAAGTATAGATCTAGGTAGGCATAACCTCAAGGTCCATGCCAATATTTTAAAGGCGTTGTCATGGGCACTTTCAAATTATGTTCATTTTGGGGTTATTATGTGTAGTAGGGTGGCTGACCTAGGTCAAATCTCAAAGAGGCAGTAATTAAAACAACTTTATAAAGGTATTTTGAAAATAAAATTAAATAACTCAAATACACTACTTGAATTGATGGGGGGGGTTTTGTAGTTTATAAAACTAGAAGAAGGAAGAATTAATTTTTTTTTGTTTTTTTTGAAATGAAGTTCAATTAAAAAGACACAACAAGAAGATGTTTTTTAGAAAATATTTTAAAAGGCACAGTCAATCTAACTATACATATTCACTTAATTATTAATCATTATAATTTAAATTAATCTTCACTTAATTATGATCCCCCAATTTTTTAACCTCCGAACCCTATGAGAATTAACTTTTCCACAAAGATGAAAGGAATTAAACCCTATGCTATCTTCGGAACATGAAATCGCAGCACCCTACTTTGATTGATGTTCTAAGGATAGATTATGGTCAGTGGTAAATTAAGGCACGTATCCATTTTTTAAATGAGGACTAATTTAGTTTAGTGATTATATTTTAACTTTAAAAATTGATCTCGTGTAGTTTTTAATTACCGATTAAGTTCGCACTCTCACAATTCACATAATTCTCAATCTCGTGCGTTTTTACATGAATCATTAAATTACTTTCCTAGTATCAATTAAATTAAAAACTCAATTAATATATCATATTAATTTAATTACAGTATCTCATTGATTCGAAATAAATTAATGAAAGAGGTTAGAGTTAGATAAATTACTAAAAAGTCCTACTCTTCCATGGGCAGTGTAGTCATCATAGAAATGTTTTCATATGAAAAGGTTTAGAAAGGGTAGAACACAATATTGTTTCTACTCTTGATTAAAGAAAAATTAGGAAGATTAAGAGAAGAATAAATTTGAACAAAACGAAATAAAATAGAATAAATAAATAAGAACAAAAAAGTTTATTATGCAAATGTAAACATTACAATATAAAGAAGAAGAAGAAGGTTTCGATAAGGGGATCCTTTCTTCAAGAGATAACCCTCTTAAAATGGTTGGATAATTTGAGTGAAACCAATTATCCTTTGCCTTAAATCTTTTGATGAACTTCCCAACCCATACAAATGATAAAAATACCAATTTATTGAGTATAGGGGATAGTAGGTTTAAAGAGGTTTCAAGTGTGAATGGGGAAATTCTGCCAAATAAAATAATCTAACTTGCACCGCTTGTTTGACCACCAAAACGCATGAAACAGATTTCCTTCTAGCAGGATGATTTGTGAGAAAATGATTCCTCGAGATAATCTCAAAATGTGGGACTAATAAAAGAAATTATTAAGATGGTATGGCCCAAATAGAGAATTGATGTCCAATTAGGTGGGTCCAGACCATCTTTGAATTCATGACCCATTAAGTCCAATCAAATGAAAAATTTAGATCATATGTCCTAAATGAAAGTTGTAGAAAATTAATTCAGGAACATAGTAACAAAATATTAAGTTCAAATAACTCAAATAAAATTATTTATGTTTGAAATACTATAGTTAATTTTTAAAGGGTAAAAATGGAATTTTCCTCAAATTTTCAAATGAATGGTCTAATCTCAAATATTTTATAATTAAAAATATTTAACATAATGTGGGGAAATTTGTCATTTATTATCAATAAAATATTCAACTAAATTGTGTTTTATCAACTCCCCCACACTTACCCTTTTTCACTACTTGGAAAACCCTCATATCTTGTATTCCAAAAAATTGGGACAAGTAAACATCACTATCAAATCAAAAAAAAATAAAACACATATCCTTGAAATCCAAAAATTCCACACCAATAATCAAAAGATAGCATGCCTCATTAAAAAACATTATTTCAATTTCTTCATTTATATCATTCAATATATTTCCACTTCATTTATCCTCACATGCACAAAAAAATTACCTCACTTGAATTTTATCTTATCACACAAATGTCAATTTTTCTGCAATGTCTTTCTCATCAAAACTCATAAAAGGATCACCATAGGCTTGATAAATTCCTAAATCACCACTAAATGTGAGTCAAGGAAATATGTTTATCATGAAAACTTTTTAGGGTTGTTCTGTAGATTTTGGTTGGTAAGATTTAGATGTGAAAAATTCTGAGGCTGAATGAGGAGGGCTTGACTCTTTTTGAAGTAAAATTACATTATTCTAATTTTCACTTAAATATGGTCTCCTCCTCACTCCCATTAGTATCAATTCACCTCCATCATCATGAAAATTCATGGAAAGTTTACACCATTCATCACTTTAGCAACAAAAATGTCAATCTTATAAAAAATAGTTTTTCGTGAAAGCTCCAAATAGGCACAACTTTTTTTCTTCATTGGAATCTCCAAAAAGGCACAACTTATTTTATCATGAATGGTATAGAAAGGCAAAACTTTCAACAGAATGGTTTTTTTCAATAGCAAAAACATCTCTTTGGAATTTAATTTTCCACCCAATGTGTCACAAAATGTGGTAGCACAACACAAGACAGCTTCCCCCACACATAAGTTCAACTAGATTGTGCAATTTCACTTCAAGAGTTGTTTGGATAGGGAAAATTGGATTATAATGTGGCTAACCTAATAGGTTGTTCATGGATTCTAAGGGATAAAAGGATTAAATGTTCAAGTTAGGATATTATAAAAATTATTCTTTGAAATTTGGGATTTAATACAAAATAAATGGATCAATCATTTAAAACACAAGTACCTCAAACCCTCATGTTTTGATAGAAATAAATCAAAATATGATTAATTTAAGCATGGTTCAGTTCTCTCAAGAAGTGAAGTAAATGTAAATAATATGAAAATAATTGTTCATAAGCCTTATAGGAAAGTGATTTCAAATATAAAGACAGTGAGATGTGGCATGGGATTCAAAATTCAGAGTACTTTTCATGAAATTACTAGATATTTGAACTTGAAACAAAGTCATTTTCAATATTCATGTAAGCTTAGTTTTATGGGATAAATTGTTTCACTTATTGATATGTATTTCAAAATAGTGATGAGAATAATTTTAGCTCAAAAGTTTCATAAACACAGAAAATTTAAATAAAACAACACACAAGTTTTTTTTTTGAAAAATAGAAAAACAATTGAAATTACTAAACTAAAAGGTTCCCTCTCCACACTTAATATATTGAATTGTCCTCAATGTGATCCCATGAGATGATATGTGAACATAAATAAATAATTTTAAATGGGAAAATAATATAAAAGTGAAAGGGTTAGGAACAACCTGATATGCTCAAGTGATGATGGGGTCATGTAGTGTGATGAAATCCACTACATCAGCTGGAAGTCCCTCAATGTATTTCTTCAAAAGATTATTATTAACTGTAAAGCTAATTCCTACACATTATCCTCAGCCCAGTTGGTGAGGTCTCTCTAAGTGAATACATGAGACCCAGGTTCGAAACCAGGTAGAGGCATAATTCTGGAGGTATTGTAGTAGTACTGTAGCAGGCATTGTAGCATCACTGTGCGAGTACTGTACCATGTACTTTAGTAGTTACTGTTCGGTACTAAAGCAACTGGAAATATTCACCTTGGGCCATCAGTTTGGGCTTGGAGTTCTTAAGGCCTTTGGTCCACCCAGGCATTCAGGTCAGTAAGGATTTCGGTCCACCTTTAAGGCCTTCGGGCCGCCACAAGGCCTTCGGGACACCTCAAAGGCCTTCAAGCCCACCTGATATGAATATGGCCAAATAGATTCTACAAGGAACCAACTCTAAAGGAGGATTCAAGAGCTGGTAAGATTCACCAGAGCAGGGCTAAATAGATTTGAAAGAATGAGAGAGTATGGAATTTCCATCGCTACCGAGCCTATGCATCTCTGCATAGGATAGCTAGCCGAATAATCTTGAAAATGTGGAGAGCTAATCCTGATGCAGATGCTAGGGAGGGGCAGTTTCAATTATTCATAGTCTGTATGATTTCCTTAAGACCCACTGGTCCAATAATGTCCCCAAAGCCTATGAGAAATTTAATCTCTAAGCCTAAAGGCCTTGTAAGGGTTCCCCTTCATCCCTTGAAAGGGGGGTTATCAAAAATCAATAAAAAATAAGGCCTTCAAGCCATTTAGGCAGAATTTAAAGCTCCTTCCTATGTCCTCTTGTGTGATCTACACTGCACCATAAAGAAAAATATTAGTCATAACATAAGGACCTAACCACCTAGAAAGCAATTTACTAGGAATCTTCATCATTCATGAACTATAGAGAAATACTTTATCTCCAACTTGAAATTCTATTTTATGGATCATTTTTTCATGAGTTTATTTTGATATTTCCTTATAGAGCCTTGAGTTATCATATAAAGATAATTAAATCTCCTCAAGATCTTGAATTTACAACTTCCATTGAATTCCAGCTTGGGCCAAATCCATGTTGTATTTATTTATATCCCAATAAGCCTGATGCTTGACCTCCACAGGTAGATGATAGGCTCTCCCAAAAACAATCTGAAATGGGGATATATCGATTGGAGTTTTTTTATGTTGTCCTATAAGCCCATAACACATCAACCAATTGCTTGCTCCAATCCTTCAGATTCGGCTTCACAGTTTTCTCTAAAAAAATTCAACTCCCAATTTGAAACTTCAACTTGGTCATTTGTTTGGGGGTGGTATGGTGTTAATGTTTTGTGTGTCACCCCATACAATCGAAGGAGGTAATCCAAATTCTGATTGAAAAGTGCATCCCTTGGTCACTGATGATGGCCTTTGGTACTCCAAACCTACAAAAAAATTGTGTCTTAACAAATTCCACTACAACATGAGAATCATCAGTCCTAGGGGCCTTAGCCTCCACCCATTTTCTCACATAATCAACAGCAACCAAAATGTACAAGAAAACAAAAGAACTTGGAAAAGGCCCCATAAAATCAATTCCTCACACATAAAAACTCTCACATAATAATATGGGTTGTTGAGGCATCTCATGTATCCTAGAAATATTTCCCATGTGTTGGAAATGTGAGCACGACTTACAAAATAGATGAGCATCATGGAATAATCTAGGATAATATAATCTAGAGTCTAAAAATTTCCTAGCTATTTGTTAGGGTCTAAAGTGTCCTCCACATGAAAGTGTGTAAAAAATGAAGAACAGACTCAGACTCATGATCAGGAACACACCTCCTAATAACTTAGTCAATACACATGCGCTAGAGGAATATATTATCCCTAACATAAAACATTGACTCACTATTTAAATTTTAGACTTGATGTTTCTTTAAATTTCTAGGTATTTCAGAGGCAACAAGGTAGTTAAATAAATCATCATACCAAGGATTTGTACCTGAGATGGAATAAAGATGCTCATCTTGGAAAGTGTCCCGAAGTGCAACCTGGTATAAGGTGTCATCCTCTAGTGTGTGAGTAAGCCTACTCATGCGGTCTACCACCTGGTTTTTTGACCCCTTCTTTTCCGTTATCTCAATATCAAATTCCTTAAGAAGGAGAATGCATCAGATTAGCCTGGTATTTTCATCTGGCTTCTTCAAGAGGTACCTCAGAGCTGTATGGTCAGAAAAAACAACTACTTTAGAGCCCAATAAATATAAACAGAATTTATCTTGATGAAATATGATGACAAGAAACTCTTTTTCTGTGGTTGTGTAGTTTTATTGGGTCGAATCCATTGACCTAAAAGCATTAAAGATCACATGTGAATATCCCTCCACCCTCTAAGATAAGACAACTTCAACTGCAAAGTTGGGGGTGTCACACATATGCTCAAAAGGAATATCCCACCATGAAGGTTTTATGATAGGTAGAGTGGTCAGACGTTGTTTTATTTCATCAAAGGAATTCTTTCAAGAATCATCAAACACAAAATCAGAATCTTTTTGAAGTAATTGTGACATAGGAAGAGTAATCTTACTAAAATTTTTGATGAAGAGCTGATAAAATCCTGCATTCCCTAGGAAAGATCTTAAATCACACACACATGAAGGATATGGTAAGGATGGAATAATATATACCTTAAATCTATCAAAATCTATCCCATGTTTTGAAACTACATGACCTAATACAATGCCATTCTCTTCCATAAAATGACACTTTTCAAAGTTCAAGACCAGATTATTCTCAATACAACGATTCAAAACATTTTCCAAAGTAGAGATAAAATCATCAAATGAAAACCCATACATTGTAAAATAATCCATAAATACCTTTATGCTAGTCTCAAGAAAATAAGAAAAAATACTCACCTTGCATCTCTAAAAGGTATCTGGGGCATTAAAATGTCCAAATGGCATCCTCTGGTAGGAAAACGTACCAAATGGACAAGTGAATTTTGTCTTATTTTGATCCTCTAGAGCAATAAGAACTCAAAAATATCCAGAAAATCCATCCAAGAAACAATAGTGTGTTTTCTCAGATAGTCTCTCAAGCATTTGATCATTAAATGGAAGGGGAAATGGTCCTTGTGAATGGACTGATTTAGTTTCCTATAATCAATACACACGTGCCAACTATTTTTCACCCTCATTAGAACTAACTCCGATTTATCATTTTTAACAATAGTAACACCACTTTTCTTAGGCACAACCTAAATAGGACTCACCCACTGAGAATCTGAAATGGGATAAATTATACCTGCCTCAAGAAATTTTTCAACCTCTTTTTTAACAACTTCTAGAAGGGTTAGATTCAGTCTCCTTTGTGGATGTATAACCGGTTTAGCCTCATCCTCCAAAAGAATCCTATGCATTCAAATGGAGGGTCCAATACCTAATATGTCAGCCAAGGTCCACCCAATTGCCCTGATGTTCTCCCTTAAAAGATTCAAAAAAATTCTTCATGTTCAAAAGGGATATTGTTAGCAATTATAACAGGTAATTTCTCACCACTTAACAAGTATGAGTATTTGAGATTATGTGGAAATGGCTTGAGTTCTAGTGTAGGGGGTGATGTATGGATAGAGAAATTGAAGGAACTTAAATATGTGCACAATGAATATTAGTACCGGAATAATCATCGTCAAAATTAGAGAATAACACATCAAATCCTTCATCATACTCAACAGCCATGTCATAATCAGAGTTCACATGATCAAAATCAGCATATGAATCCATTTCAAAATCAAATCTAAGAGAGTTTTGTGCATTAGAAATAGGTGTGTAATTTCTCTTAGACATCAAACTAGAACCAATACTCAAAATCTCCCTAAGAATAGGAGAATAAAATTCCATGGGGTTTTTATTTGGTGGTTCAAAATGGGAGATAAAAAATGCAGAATTGTCCTCTAAGGGGTACTTCATGGAGTCCATAAAATTAAATATCAAAGCTTCATATCCAAACACCATGGAAAGTGTACCTTATGAACATTTATGATATTTTTTTTCAGTTTTGAGAAAGGGCCTACCTATGATAATTGGAGTACATGAACTTACCTGATCATCCTCCATTTTAAGCACGTAGAAATCTGCTGTAAAGATCATGTCTTTTACCTAGACAAGTACATCCTCAAGGACTCCCACTAGATATTCTGTAGCTCTATTTTCTAAATGCACCACTACTCTCATCAGATTCAAATCACCAACTTTTAAATAATAAAAACAAAGTGAGGCATTACATTTATGGAAGCTCTTAAATCACATAAAGCGTTAGAAAAGTGTAACTCTCCTATGATTCGTGGTATGGTGAATGTATCTGAATCCTCTCACTTTGTTGTAATTTCTAGAGTTGGTGTAATGGGTGATAACACATTCCTTCCAAGACTGATCCTCTCATTTCCCTTAATCCCTCTTTGATTGGTACAAAGTTATTTTAAGAATTTGGCATACCTTGGTATTTTTTTAATGGATTTAAGTAAAGGGATGTTTATCTCCACACACTTGAATGTATCCAAAACATATTTTTTCATCACCTCTTCAGCTATCTTTTTGTTCTGAACAACTCTATTTGGAAAAGGAAGGGATTTAGGAGGAATATCGTCAATATTTTTCTTAAATTTATCTTTCTCCTTGAGTTTCTCAATAGTTGGTGTATAATGGGGATTTTCTGGAGTTGAGGTGAATCCTGATGTAATGGTAGGTATGGATGTAACATTCATTTGCTTCCCACTTCTCAATGTGATGGCACTGACAATCCCCTTGGGATTTGGAGTAGGTTGGGATGGAATATTTCTGAAGTTATTACTTACTAGTTCATGGAGGGAAGTGGAAATCTGGCTCATTTGATTCTTTAACTCCCTCAGCTCTAAACCTTGACTCTTTATCTCATTCTATTGATTAAGAACAATTTTTTCTAAAGATAGTCAGTATTATAATATGCCTTTGTTTGAGAAGTCATGTTTTGTTGTCTTGTTGATGCTTGGGTGTCAAATCTCCTTTGGGGTTGTTGGAAACCCTACTGGTAAGGCAGAGGCTGCTAGAAGTTTTGTTGAAAAGGGTGAATTTTTTTTTGTATAAAGACATACCTCATGTCTAATTTATCCTTCCACCCTTGGTTGTATGTTGGTGCAAAGGAATCATACTTATTTTGGGGATTTTTTGTTGTTGTTTTTGCTGATATGGTCTCCTAGGGAATACCGCTACACAATCCTATGACTCTTGTAATTGGGAGAAATAGTCAGTTGGGTGGTCTGTTTCAATGAAAATGCCACATGGCCTCATAGGATGTCTTTTTAACCAAAGAAATTTTCCTCACTATAGTGGTAAATTCTTCTAACTTAGTATCAATCAAATGATTTTCAAGAGAAGAAGGACTTACCTGATGTACTCCTCTAACATGTGGTGTACCTTGATCACCAAATTATTGGGATTTTTGTGCCATATTGTTGATCAACGCATGTACAACTACTTTTGTTTTGTTGACCAATGTCCTTCTAGCTACGTCATCCACCATGCTTCTCTCCATAGGTGTGAGTTCTTCATAGAAGTACTGTATGAGTAGTTGCTCACTGATTTGGTGATGTGGGAAGCTTGCACACAACTTCTTGAATCGCTCCCAATACTTATACATTAACTCGTCTTGTGCTTGTTTGATTCCATATATCTCTTTTCGAATGGATTTGTTCCTTGATGCTAGAAAAAATCTCTACAATAAAATATGTTTCAAATTGTACCAACAAGTTACATATTTAGGTAGCAAATAATACAACCAATATTTCGCAGCTCCATCAAGTGAAAATGGGAATGCTCTTAGTTTGATTTGGTATTCAGATACATTTCTTGGTTTAAGGGTTAAGAAAATCACATTAAATTCTTTAAGGTGTTTATTTTAGTACTCACTATATTATCCATGAAACTTTAAAAGAAGGTGAATTAACCCAGATTTCAGTTCAATATCTGATTCGAGATTTGGGTATGCAATACAATTTGGTTGATAGTTAATATATGGTGAAGCCAATTCTCAAATGGTTCTATTAAGTTCATTTTTATTGTTTTCAGACATTGGTTCTTGTTTTAAGTTGGATTTATAAGTGTTCCAATTTCAATGTTCTTGGATTGGAGGAATTCTCCAACTGGTTAAATGTTGAAACTTCACATAGACTGAGAATGTTTGATTCGATCCCTAAGGATGCATTCAATATCAGGGTCAAGATCTAAGAGATCTTAGAGATTAGTTCATGTCATAAATAAATAAAAATGAAAATAAGAAAAGTGGACCATAATGAAATAAAAATGAGAAGTTTGAGTTGATGCTCCAAAAAGAAGAAGAAGAAAAAAGAAGAAAAAAAATTCAGATTGGGTAAAGAAGGAAGAAATAAGAGAAGAAGAGAAGAAAATGAAAAAATAAAAGTAATACCTCTAAATTGTTGAAATAATCACTTTCCTCCCCAAAAATGGTGCCAATTTTATAGCTACTATCGTGGGCACTCTCAAATGATGTTCAGTATGGGGTTATTTAGGTGCAGTAGGGTGGCTGACCTAGGTTGTCTCTCAAAGAGGCAGTAATTAAAACAACTTTATAAAGGTATTTTAAAAATAAAATTAAATAACTAAAACACACTACATTAATGGATGGGGTGTTTCTTATAGTTTATAAAACTAGAATAATTTTTCTTAAAGAAGATTTCATTTTTTTTGTTTTTGTTTTTGAAATGATGTTCGATTAAAAAGGCAAAACAAGAAAGTGCTTTTTTAGAAAATATTTCAAAAGGAATAATATATCTAACTCTACCTATTAACATACTTATTTATTATTATCATTTAAATTAATATACACTCAATTATGATCCCCTAATTTGTTAACCCTTTAACCCTATGAGAATTAACTTTACCACAAAGATGAAAAGAATTAAACTCTGGGCTATCTTCGAAACATGCAATCGCAGCACCCTACTTTGATTGATGTTATAAAGATAGATTATGGTCAGTGGTAAATTAAGGAACATATACATTCTGTAAATGAGAACTAATTGAGTTTAGGTATTATATTTTAACTCTACTAATTTATCCCATGTGGTTTTGAATTACTGATTAAGTTCATGCTCTCACAATTCACACAATTCCTGACCACACGTGTTTTTACATGAATCATTAAATTTCATGCTTAGTTTCAATTAAATTAAAAACTAAATTCATAGATCATATTAAATTAATTAAAGTATCTCATTGATTCAAAATAAATTAATTAAGGAGGTTATAGTTAGATCGATTACTAAAAATAACTATTCCTCCATGGGCGGTGTAGTCATCGTAGAAATGTTTTGCATGTGGAAAGGTTTAGAAAGGGTAAAACCCAATATCATTTATACTCTTTATTCCAGAATAATTAGGAAGATTAAGAGAAAAATAATTTTGAACAAAACATAATAAAATAGAAGAAATAAAATAAGAACAAAGAAGTTTATTATGCAAATGCAAACATTACAACATGAAGAAGAAGAAGAATACTTCAATGAGGGGATCCTTACTCCAAGAGTTACCCCTATTACAATGGTTGGATAATTTGAGTAAAACAAATTCTACACTACCTTAAATATCTTAATTAATTTCCCAACCCATAACATGATAAAAATACTAATTTATAGAGTGAAGAGGAGGCTAGGTTTAAATAGTTTTCAAGTGTGAATGGGGAAATTCATCCAAATAAAATAATCCAACTTACACCAACTGTTTGACCACAAAAACTCATGATCCATCTATCCTTTAATATGTATGATTTGTGATAAAATGGGTTCTTGAGCTCCTATCAAAATTTGGGTCTAATACAAGCACAAATGAAAACGTTATGGCTCAAATAGGGAACTGATATCCAATCTAGTGAGTCTAGCCTAGCTTTGACTTGATGACCCATTAGGTCCAATCAAATGCACAATTTAGCTCATATGTCCTGAATGAAAGTTGTATAAAATTAAGTTAGGAACGCAGTTAAAAAATATTAAGTCCAAATACTTCAAATAATATTATTTATGTTCAAAATACTACAATGATGTTTTAAAGGGTAAAACTGGAATTTTCATCAAATTTTCAAATGAATGATCTAATCACAAATATTTTATAAATAAACATATTTAACACAATGTGAATAATTTTTTTCATTTATTATCAATAAAATATTCAACAAAAATTTGTTTTATCAATATCCATTCCAAACATTACTATGATCCAACTCCTGGAGCTGATGCTTTACCTGTACATAAATCCATAAAGTCTACATGCATCCTGAATGACCCATGTAGGGTGTGAGATGAATCTCATAAAGATACCACCAAATGGTGTGTACCTAATATAATTTTTTAAGTATATATTCATCTCTAAGTAAAGTAAGTAGTAAGATGCAACAAATAAACACAACCTCCACTGGTGCTCAACATCCACTAGGGAGTGTCACTGGCTTCAGCCAACGCCGGAATCTCAGAAGCAAAGAGAGTCCCTAGCCCATGGCCCAAGGTATTCCTATAATCACAAGTCTGTGTGAACTCTCGAGTTCCACCTCAATCATATATCTCAGCACTGCATGCCTCTTGTCACCTTGTGTCTCAAAGTACCAACATCCTGAAGGCACACCCAAACAGTAGTATCCCAGTCTCACAGACCCCTGCTCAAAAGGTCACATTGGCCCATGGCATGAAAACCAAAGGAACAATTATGTCTGTCCTCAAATAAATATCTAGCCCCATGGCCTTAAGCATGAAGAGCCTCATCCCATAACTTGATAGCCTTATCGTTATCAACTGAAGGCTTCTCACCTTGCACATGGTTTTCTACGACAAGAACCCCCAAATAATAAATACCTAATTAGAAACTATATGGGGCCTCTACCCACATGATTGGTCAAAATCCCCTTATCACAGAGTCAACCTGCATGTACATGACTCAATCAACGCTTTGTCCATCATGAGTGAGTGACAATCACCAAATAAAGAACCTAAGCCACACCATCTCTAGCACCTCGTTCCCCTACGACCATGTCACTCAAATTTGATGGCCATGCCATCCATGTATCATAAGACTTTCCCAAATATTGATCAACATCACTCAGTCCCAATGTCCATGCCATCCCAACCTCATCTTGGGCCACGCCCATCACAACCCCTTGGGTCCCATCTCATGTAATTCAAGCAATTACATATATATAATTTAAATAGCACATTTTAAACAAGAAATTCAATTTAGATTATTTAATTTCACATATTAAATAGTAATAATAATATAACATGGAGTTATTTAATACCTTATACTTGAATAACTAGGAAGATTCAATTTAAACAAGCAAATTATTTAATTTAACACCCCCGGATAAACAACCCATGGAGTGATGACCTATAACCCGGCCTTTCTCACATAACCAAAGTAAGGGAATGTCAAACGACATACCATAAGAAATATAGTCCATTAAATATGAATAAATAGGGGTCTTTCTCAAAATTCATTGGTGTAATAAAAATCTGCAACCCCAAAAAAAATTGAAAACTCAAAACAAGGTATGAACCACCTACCTTAGACTTTTACGCGTAGGCACATCCAATACCGAGCTCCAATTTGAAACTGATCAATGTAGATCTAAGTTTCCATATTAAAACCGAAAATTGGTTCAGACATAAATAGAATTCCATAAGATTAAATATCAAAGAAGAAGGGTGTGTGGGGTTAACCTTACCGAGGTGATCCCATTGCTTCAGACTGATCGAAGAACAGAGGTTGGACGGAGGAGTTGGATCAAGATCAACCAGAGGAGCAAAGGGAGGGGAGGTTCGTGCAATGTGTAACCAAGAAAGAAGATAGAGGGATAGAGGATAGAAAAATAAAGAAATAAAAATAAAAAATAAAATTTAAAAAAATTACCCAGCACCAGCCACACGGTTTACCGACATGGTTTACCAAACCGTGCGGAAGCCACTGTCTAAGGTTGTAGGCCCGCACGGCCACCCCGCACGGTTTTACATGATGTGCACAAACCGTGCATAACTCTCTTCTATCTTGAAAATTATTTTCCATGGTCATGCGCCACCACTCACACAGTTTCCCTTAAACTATGCGCCTGCACCTGCTTCCCAAAAACTAGGCATTCGGGCCTCCGATGCTCCCGAATCCATTCCAAACACCTGAGGAACTACCCTATCCTCTAAACCAACCCAAAACACCATTTAAGGAAAATTTAACTCTTATAATTGATTTCTTATCAATGAATCAAAAAGTATCACAACCACTAATTAAAAATTTCAAACCGAGTGGGGATTTTGACTCATTCTAAAAAATCGGGTCATTACAATCTTCCCACCTTAACATATCTCATACTTGAGCTATCAAAAAAAACCCGGAGATGTTGAAGAACACCCACATCATGGTAAAAAGAACCCGGTCTTAAGGGTTATAGACAAAATCCTCAAGGGGATCCCCACCTTAGGAATTTCCTAACTCGGTCTCAACCCGACCAATAATCAAATCACACAAAGGTCCATCGACCTGTTTTTGGACCCATGGTCCTCCCGTGATGCGCTATCACCCCTGAACCTCATTAGGTGCTCCCATGTCACTCCTGACACCCAATCACATCTTGCACCACATTGGTGCCCACCTCAAGCCCATAAAACCCATGGAACAACAGGGTCCTGCATCCCATGGATGCTCAAACAACTCGGTGCCTTGCACCTCAATCAAAAACCACAACCTTGATGACCCAATACCCAAGGCATGTCATGTAACCCACATCCCTCGGATGCCCCGATGCCTAAGAACCTAAAAAAATGCATCACACAATGCTCTTAATTTCAAGCACCTCATATATATATAATCACTAACCCAAAATGGTTCCATCCTACTCACCAACGTCTGGTTAGTCCATATACATCTTGTCCACCTCATGCACACAAAACTAACATGCCTCAATAGGCCATGACAAAAGATAACAAAAGAAGTCCCGACCATGCCTGTGGAATACCTCTAACCATCATCGCTTTACCAGCCTTCTCAGCCCCTAGAAGCTCCATGGCATGCACCTGGCCTAAAACACAACTGCCTAAAACCTGGCCTCCCTGCGGTGTCGCACCAGCCACTAACCCCACAAATGGGTCCCACTATCTCTGAAACCTCCTTCGTGTGTAGCTGAACCTTGCCCATAATCACCTGGTACTGATCATAAAACAATATTTGAAGCTTGTTCCAAATTCAATCCCTATCTTTTGGCTGTCTAAGAAGGCTGCCTACAGAACCTCTTAAGATGACCAACTTTCCCACACACCTAGAACTCCATTAGAGGCCACTCACAATGAGTCCGGACATGCCCTGGTTTCCCAAAATGTAAGAAAACCACTACGGAGCTGCCATGAGGTTGTTTATATGGGTCCTTGGCATGAATTCCCTATTGGAACTCATCCCAACCACATTTAATGCCATCTGAACCAGCACTTGAAGCTGCCACTCGGTTTAAATGGGACATGTTCATTAGGTTTCCCTTGTCTATGAGCACCTGATTCACCAACTCTAATAACGAGGCTAGTATAAAGATGTTTTCCCACACCCGAATGGTGTGTTATAAGCTATCTTCAAAGCGCATCAACCTCGAGGTGTCATTGCTTACCATACTTGGTGCAAAGCGTGACAACTCGGTGAATATAGCTGCATAGTCCATGATGGACATGTCACCTTACTGAAGGCTCAAGAACTCCTAAGCTATCTCCTTCCTCAGCATCTCAGGGAAAAAGTTCTTAAAGAACCTATATTTGAATTCCTTCCAGGATAGCCCCTCATGTTTGTAAGCCTAAACTTGCACATCCCACTAGTTCTTAGTTGGCCCTCTAAGAATATACGTCTCTAGCTTGACCCTCAGCCCTGAAGGCATCTCGAGCTGCTTGAAAACCATATTCATGCTTTCTAACCAATTCCTAGCCTCATGCAGACCACCCTCACCCTGGAAAAGTGCCAGATGCTATGACTAGAACTCCTGAGTTAGATACGCCATTTATGTCTCTGCTCCCTAAGCACCTTTGTCGATCACCTACAAGACATTTATTAGGCTCGATCAGAGCTGCTCGTCAAGACACGACCCAAATACTATCAAGCCTGACAGCTGTCATGCCTGCACTGGATCCTAAACCAGATCCTGCCCCTGAGACTGTACCTACGGCTCATGCTCTACCTGCCTCTCAGGGGTCTGAACCCGATCGTGCTCTTGCAGCACTGTAATATCACCCACCTGACGCTCCATCGATCCATCTATGAGAAACCCACTAAATAGCATATAATGGTTAGACAACCCATACATATATATATATATGCATATATATATATATATATAACAATACATTTAATGTAGATAGGGGAAGAAGTAAAAAAGGAAGAGCATCCTCACTACCCTCACTCTTCCCCACTGCGACCATTCCCCATAGCATCCCGTCCTCATGGCCTCCTTACCCACCCTTAACAAAGCTAAGTATCACAATATCCTCAGGACACGCCCATCTTGACAACCATCATTGCCTCAGTTTGATGATCGATTCACCCAATCCTGGTGATCAAAATCACCTCAACCATAATACATGCCTTATCCTATAAGATCCAGACCCAATTCCCATTCCACGTGCAATTTTACATAAATTTAAAGCATGACATATCACATTGCACAACACAAGAAATTATATAAGGCATTTCACCTTTTTCACATGGCAATTGACATGTATCACATGGTATTATTACTTCATAAAGAATAGATGCATATATAAAATTTAAATACCCTAAAAATGTGCATATCAAAAGCCAAATAACCACTCCTTACCTAATTGGGCCAAGGTCCAAATCTCTCATTCCACATCAGGTCAAGTGTTACATATCACAACCAAAAATCATCACAAAGCAAGTGATCCATAAATGTGGAAATCATAAACTATAATATGAGAAAAAGAAAAACAATATAACTCACCCAAGGTAACTCAATCCATCCCTCATACATGGGGCTGCAGGCACCCAAGCACCAGTTCGAAATCCAGTCCCAAAAACAACATATCTCTATTCTACCATAATCTCATGTAGTAATACCAAGAAAAGAGGTAAAAGAAACTCCTTTGATACCACTTGTAGCTTCCCCGATCCGAACAACAACCTGAACAATGCTAATGGGTCGGGTGCCACTGGCCTTAGGCGCACCTCCCCAAATGCCAAAGGCTTCCGACTAGCAGCGAGGGTGTAAACAGGTATAATGGGGAGAATATACCCTATGGGAATAGATAATATACTGGTCCAAGCATAATAAGATAACATGTAGTGGAAGTAATGACTCAGAAGACTCGAACCAGACCCATAGAGCAGAAGCACATCCAAAATCAATAAACAGTAGAAGCAATATAGAAACAACTACAACGACGGAAAGTAAACAGAACAACATGCCAACAAAACACTAGTAGCCACTCAAAACAAAGCAAGCAAGCATGCATTCCATGTTAGGTTGTACAATATAGTATCCAAGGTTATTCCCATGATAGACCATAGTAAATACATATAAGCATGCTGAAACTGAGAAGGAACTACACAAAATTTTAGCTCCAACTAGGCACATCCTCAAGGTCCATGCCGATCTCCATGCCCAACAGTACTATGATCCGGCTCCTGAGGCTAATCCTTTACCTGTGCATAAATCCAAAAGCCTACACACTTCCCGAGAGACCTGTGCAGGGTGTGAGATGAATCTCAATAGGATACCACACAATGGTATGTACATAGTATAAGTGTTTAAGAGGATATTCATCTCTAAGTAAAATAAGAAATATAATGCAATAAATAAAAACAACCTCCATTGGTGCTCAACAGCCACCAGGGAGTGTCACAAGCTTCGGCCAATGTTGGAATCTCATAAGAAAATAGAGTCCTTAGCCCATGACCCAAGGTACGTCTATAGCCACAAGTCATGGTGATCCCTCAGGTTTCACCTCAATCATATAGCACGGCACCACGTGCCTCCGGACACCTCGTGTCTCAAAGTATCGGCGTCCTGAAGGCACACCCAAACAGTAGTATCCCGGTCTCACGGACCACTGCTCGAAAGTTCACGTCGGCCCATGGAACGACTACTAGAGAAACAATGAAGTATGTCCTCAAATAAATATCCAAGCACATGGCCTCAAGAACAGAGAGATTCGGCCCCCAACCCAATATCCTCATCGCTATCAACTGAAGGCTTCTCACCTTCCACGTGGCTTTCTACGGAACTCACTACCAAATCATAAAAACCTAATCCACAACTATCAGGGGCCTCAACCAACACGAGTGGTCAAAACCACCTCATCATGGAGTCAACCTATGCGCACACGACTTAGTCGACACTTTGGCCATCACGAGTGAGCGACAATCACCAAATAAATAACCTAAGCCACACCATCTATAACACCTTGTGCCCCTGTGACGATGTCGCTCAAATCCAATGGTCTTGCATCCAAGTATCACAGTCCTTTCCCAAACAGTGACCAACATCACTCAATCTCGATGGCCATGCCATCCCAACCTCGTCTTGGGCCACGCCAGTCACAACCCCTTGGGTACCATCTCATGCAATTCAAGCAATTACATCTATAAAATTTAAATAGATCATTTTAAACAGGCAATTCAATTTGGACAATTGAATTGAACATATTAAATAGTCATTATAATATAACATTGAGGTATGGAATGCCTCAAAATTGAATAACCATCTTGATTCAATTTAAACAAGCAATTTATAGAATTTAACACCCTCGGATAAACAACCCATGGAGCGGCGACCTCTAACCCGACCTCGCTCATGTAACCAAGGTAAGGGAATGACCAACGACATCCCACAAGGCATACGGTAAATTCAATATGAAGCAACAGGGGCATCACTCAAAATCCATCAATGCACTAAAAAGCTGTAAGCCCCAAAAGTCCACAAAAACTCAAAAAAAGAAATGCACCACCTACCTTAGACTCGTAGGCGTAGGCACATCCGATACCGAGCTCCAATTCTATGTTGATCGACACATATTTGAGTTTCCATCTTAAACCATGAAATTGGTTTGGATGGAAACAGTGGTTCGTAAGACAAAAGATCAAAGAAGAAGAAGGGTGTGTGGGGTTAGACTTACTGAGGTGATCCCATAGCTTCTAACGGTTCGAAGAACGAAGTTAAGATGAAGGAGTTGGGTCAAAATCCAGCGAGGAGCAAAGGGAGGGGCGCTCCCTACTATGCGTGACCAAGAAAGAAGAAAGAGGAAGAGAAGAGAGAAAAAGAAGTAAATAAAAAGAAAAAGAAAAATTAAAAAAATACCCAGCTCTGGCCGCACGGTTTTTCAAAGTGTGCAACAATCTTGTGGTAGTCACTGCCTAATGCTGCTAGCCCGCACAGCCACCCCACAGAGTTTTCCATACCGTGCGCAAACCATGTGCACCTCTCTGCAATTCTACAAATGAGTTCGCACGGCCGTGTGCCACCACTCGCACGGTTTCCCCTAAACTGTGTGCCTGCTCCTGCTTCTCAAAAACTAGGGCTTTGGCACTACAAAAAAAAGACTTATACCAACATAAATTTAATGATAGATAACATATCTGATGGTAAAAATGAGTATTTACAATAGATATCAAGTCTTGTTGATAATATTTTTAGGTAACAACAATTGTTTTTACCATCAACTATATCTGTTAGTATTAATCACTCAATACCAACACCTCTCTTACTAACAGTTAAATTTATTGTTTTATCATATTAATACCAAAAATTGTTTTACCAACAAATAAATCTATTATATTATTTATTATTAATAACAAAAAAATTACATTAAAAAAATAAGTTGCAATAAATTATCCAATAATAATAAATCTTTTAGTAATCAATTATTATATATTTATTATTTACTTACTGCTAACACGTATTTTTTCAGAAAAAAAACACATTTTTATACATTGAATTATAATATTTTTTTTAAAGATTGGGACCGAAACCTCATTTATTATTAAAACAAAGCAAATGCCTTTTTAACTGAGTAGATAGAGACTCATTACATAGCCCGAATGCCCAGTGGACATTTAGCCCATTACATGGCCCGTAGACCCATTTGTTTGGCCCAAAGCCCATTTTGTGAATAGTACCGCTACAGTACCCGCGCTGCAACAGTACTGCACAGTACCCACCGCTGCTACAGTACTCTGCCGCCGCTACAGTGCCCTGCCGCCAGTACAGTTTCTGCCGTTGCTACAGTGCCACTGCTACTAAAGTACGCTACAGTAAATATTTTAAAAATTAAATATTTATATATTATATGTATTTATTTATTATCTTTATTAATTTGATCTCATTGAAAAATCTGCGGCCTCATCTGATTACCGCCAAACCCTTGCCAATTTGATACCCCCTCAAACCCTAAAACGGTCGACAGGGACGCGAACAGCGGAGGACCAGCATTTGGGTCGGCCTTCGCCGCCACCGCTTGGTAGTGTTCTCGTTCCCTCGGCCATGATTAGGGCATCCTTTAAGTGTAAATACGAAGTAGAAAGGACCAGCGTTACCTCCATGATTTCCATCCGCGGCGGCATCATGAAGCTCCATGCTTCTATGGAGATTCCCAGAACCTTAGCATCGACAATGTCCAAGACATGGTTGAAGGGTTGTGTTCTCTAAATATTTAAAGGTTATAGTTCACTGGTAAATGATTTAAATTTTTCTTCTAGTAAGAATCCATCAATTAGTTTTGGGTTTTTGGTCGTCGCTTGTTCGCTGAAGCTCAAAGGAAGAATTTTACTATTTGAAAAAATTTCATATTTAATTTTTTGTTTGTTCCATCCAAGTTTGAAGATGCGTGAGATGGGTTTGGTTGAAGATTTGTAGTTCGATGCTTTGAAGATGGGGATTGAAGGCATGGATTATTGTTGTGGTTTCATTTTCAAGTCCAGATCTGGAGTAGGAGTTTGGGCTGCTTGTTCTTATTGAGTCGGGACTAATTGTCTATGGAGAAGGTGATGTTGCAGATCTGATTTATCAGTGATGAAGATGGGTTTAGCAGAGCAGCAGATCTAGTTCATATAGGTCTCAGGATTGGAGTTTCTACAGCTAGGGAAGTTCAATCTGGTTCTCCGGAGCTCCATTACTGCTGAGCTAGGAGGCGTTTTTTTTTTTTTTACGTTTTTCTGAAAAATTTTTTCTGAAAAACGGCCTAGGTCAAAAATTTTTTTAAAAATACGCTACAAAGGCGGCATCTGCGATGCCGCCTTTGTATTAGCGCACAAAGGCGGCATCTGCGATGCCGCCTTTGCTCCCCCGCGCCGCCTTTGGCCCGGATCGATGACATGGCAAAGGCGGCCGGGAGGAGGCCGCCTTTCGGCTCAGGGTAAGGCGAAAGGCGGCATCGCCGAAGCCGCCTTTGGCCATACGCAGAGGCGAAAGGCGGCTTCCGCGATGCCGCCTTTGCCTGAACTCCCTATAAAAGGGCGGCCACCCCCCCCCCCCTCTCCTCACTTCTTCATTGCAACCTCTCTCTCCAATTTGCTCTCTCTCTCTCTAAATTTTTTTTTTGCTGTGCGAGCTTTTACGAAGCTTCATTTAGAGGTATGTTTCTTTATTTAATTTAATGTTTTTATTTAATTAATTTAATTTTGTTTAGTTTTAAATCTTTCATTTGTTAAGCAGTTTAGGTAATTCTTAATATTTAGTTATTTAGTTTTTGTAATTAGTTATATATAGTTTTAAATAATTACTGTTAGGTAGTATAGATTAACTTAAGATTAACTTAAGATTAAGTATTTAGAAATTTTGGTAGCTTAAAGATTATGTGGTTATCTACGCAATTAAATTCCTGTCTGGATACAAACAAGTGGATGTGGCTCTGGCACAGATGTACATAGGGGTAAAACCCGAAAACACCGCTTCGAGCTAGACTCGAACGGGAACTGGTGCACGATAACGGGCCTTGCTGCATCCTGGTTTGACACTCCCGGGGAATATGCTTAAGATGATTCATATTTTCTTTATAAACTACTAAAATTTCTAAGAGAAGAAAAAACAAATCAGTATATTTATCAATGATAAATGATAAATATAATTTTATAGAATGAAATAAGGATATAAGAATTAACGAATTAAAGTTATTATTAGTTAATTATAAAATAATAGAATAAATAATGATTAGTTGTTATTAGTTAATTTTAGAATAATTAATAAATAACATAGGATTAAAACATGAATTAATATAATGATTAGCTAACGATACTAATGATCTGTATATTTATCAATGATAAATGATAAGTATAATGTTATAGAACCAAATAAGGACATAAGAATTAACAAATTAAAGTTATTATTAGTTAATTATAGAATAATAGAATAATTAACGATTAGTTATTATTAGTTAATTTTAGAATAATTAATAAATAACATAGGATTAAAACATGAATTCATATAATGATTAACTAACGATACTAATGAACATATAAAGTGAAATGAAGAAGAACAAACAAACTAAATAAAAAGGCGCTCTAAAATTACATTCTAATAAATATCATATGGTGAAACATCAGTAGCATAGTTTATGGTATAGAAAGGCGCAATAAAATTACATTATAATAAACATCATATCGTCGAACATAATTGTTAATATTTTGTTATACTATCATAATTTTGATGAAAGAACACATTTTTGACGTAGAGAGCCATGTATGCCTGTGTGTACTGTTATGGGGAGATTATTCAAACTGAGCAAGGAGCTTCTTACAGTACACAACCAATTACGGTGGTTAGTACAGTGGATTGTGTTACCATAAGTGACCTTCAAGAGAGAATTCATGTTTCCTTAAATTTGGGACCCGATCAAGAGATAATGTCTATGAGCTATAGACATTTGCAATTTCCAACAACAATGTGGCATATAGCTTGTCCATTGGTTGCTGATGCGCAGTGGGTCCAAGCAGTTAATTTATTTTCTCAACGGTTAGATGGTACCATGATGGAGTTATACGTTGTTGTTGCTACTGTACAACAACAACGTCCATTTGTACAAAGACGTAGAAATACAAGAGTTGTTGAAGACAGTCTACCTCATGACATTGAGCCTATTCCAAATGATGCAGCAGAAGAGGACAACCTAAATGATCTTCCGGATATACATGTCAATCCGACTTCTGATGAGGAGTTTCGTAATGATGGATCGGATGGCGACAACAGTGCTGATGAGGAGGGACCAACAAAAGATAGAGAGGAGGTTTTGAGAAATGCAGTTGTTGTACATCAACCTCGGTCAATAAATCATCCACCATTATTTTCATCTTGGTCAGAAGCAATGACACGTGTGCCTGAATTCGATAATACTGTTCTCACACCGGCAACTGAGTTCCCTGGAGTTGTACCAGATAGGTTTAGTGAGGTGGACAAAACCTTATATATTGGAAGGAATTTTCCCAGTAAAGATGCCTTAAAAAGCACGTTAAAGAGATTTCATATTGAGAGAAACTTCAACTATGTAGTTCACGAATCATGCCGTAGTAAATATGTTATACGGTGCGTGAAGTATGGGGATGATTGTAGATTTCGCTTAAGGGCTATTCCAGACATTACCTTTGGAGGTTGGAGAATCTCAAGGATTGAGGCGGCTCATAGTTGCGTTCAGCCAAGTCTCACACAAGATCATACTTCATTGGATGCAGAATTTGTGTCATCTATTGTTGTTGAGATGATTAGGACATGCCAAGATGTTCCAATATCCCTTGTGCAAGAGAGGATTCTACAGACATTCGGTTATAAGATTTCCTATAATAAGGCATGGATGGCGAAACAGAAGGCAATTGTGAAGGTATATGGTGATTGGGATGACTCATATCGAGTATTGCCGCAATTGCTAGCCATACTGAGGCATCATAACCAAGTTGTCTTCCATCTGGATACGAACGAACATGTGTCTCCTGATAATCGACTTGATCCATCTCGTGTTCAATTTCATCGGTTGTTCTGGGCATTCCTTCCTTGTATCTCTGCATTTCGTTTTTGCAAACAATTTATTCAGATTGATGGAACATTTCTGTATGGAAAATACAAGGGCGTATTGTTGATTGCGGCAACCCAAGATGGAAACCGTTCACCTCTTCCGCTTGCCTTTGCCATTGTAGAGAAAGAAAACTATGAATCATGGAGTTGGTTTCTGGCATGTATCAGCAACCATTTCACCAACATTCAGGGAGTTTGTTTGATATCTGATCGTCATCGAGCAATTAATGAGGCAATCAATGCAGATCCTGATACATGGAGATACCCAAATGCACATCATCGGTTCTGCATTAGACACATTGCTAGCAATGTACATAAAAAATTCCACAACGAACCGATGAAGAAGGCAATCACGAGGCTTGGTACGTATTTTATTCATTCTGTTTTACTGTTTCAATATAAATATAAAATCAATTTATGTGAAATATCATCTACGTGTTGTAGCATATGAGTCGGACCAACGACGATTTGAAGAACGTTTTGAACAAATTCGTCAGGCTAATCAAGAAGTTTATGATTATATGATGCGGATTCCAAAAGAGAAATGGACATTGGCATACGACGGGGGAAAGAGGTACGGACACATGACGACAAACATTGTGGAGTGCATCAATGGTATCTTCAAAGGACTTCGCAAGCTACCTATAACCGCATTAGTTCAGGAGACATTATATCGATGCGTGAAGTACTTTGTGGATAGACAAAAACTAGCATCAGACAGAATACATCAAGGGATAAGATATGGAATACACTTTCAACGAGAGATTGAAAAAAATATTGAAGAAGCTTCTGGTTATCACGTATGTCTATTTCGAAGAGAAGATTCCCGATTTGAAGTTCAAGAGCGTTCAGACCCCATCACAAATCACGTCGGTGAAAAAATGGTGGTATTACTGGAAACAAGGCAATGTCAATGTGGAAAATTTCAGGCCTTACGGTTTCCATGTACACACGTCATCGCAGCATGTGCCTCTGTGAACATCTCATGGGAAGCATATGTTGATCCAGTGTACCAGATGGATATCATTGCCAACTGTTATGCTGCACCATGGACACCTATTGGGGAGTATCGTTATTTCCCAATGCCTGAAGGCCAGCCGATAGTGATACCTGACATGAATCGGTTACGTCCTCGTGGGAGACCAAAGGCGAGTAGGATGCGTAATGAGATGGACTGGCCTCAAGAACAAGGGCAGAGTTTGCGATGCACAATATGTCATAAAGAAGGTCATAACCGGAAGCGATGCCCTAACGTTGTTGGGTCGACTTCACAGTCTCATTCATAATGATGTATTGTCTTCATTGTGACATTCTCATATTGTGAACTAAATGTTGTTATCTCTTTTTTAGAAAACTGTTCTATAAGAAATTTATAATATCATAATAATTAGCATAAGATATTGAATACATAAAATTTGATAAATTCTAAAAACATCATTACTAATTGACATGGTTTATCTTAATCCAATCCATAAGTAGTTAATCACAAAGCTCCCCCAAAATATGTGTAACCAAATTCAAGACTCAATATTTTAGATAACATAACTTATTTCATATTAATATTCATGCTTTCAAGAAATAACTTTGAATATGAAATAATAGAATTTATTTCAAAACTCCGAAAGCGGAACACTTAACCCATATTGAAATGTGTATGTCAGTTAACCCATTAATGTTATATTTACATTTTACACTTACGACTCATTTTCTTTGTTTATATGCAGATGGATGATACCATACTACTCACTCAGCAGCCTACCCATATTTCGCAGGCCGTGTTAGAGGGTCATCCAGATCGATTTGTGAAGGTGCGTCGAGCGCACCATTTTCATCACATGGAGCCTCCACATGCCATTAGACCTTACTTGCGCCGTGCTGGCTTCTATGGCCTTGCCGTATCAGATTTCACATTTGTAGATCATTACCTACTTGCTGCCCTCGTTGAGAGATGGAGACCAGAGACACACACATTCCACTTGCCTGAGGGGGAGATGACCATCACCCTCGAGGATGTCGCAGTTCTTCTCGGTCTTCCTATCCAGGGGAGACCCGTTATTGGACCCACTCGTGCAGCTTGGCCAGACCTTGCTCAACGCTTGTTAGGCGTTGATATTTTGTCCGACCGTAGGGCTACAGATGGATCGTCCATATCTATGCGTTGGTTGGAGTCGCAGATTCCACATTTACAGGATGATGATGATGAGCAGACCGTCATGCGTTACGCCCGTGCATATATCTTACGACTCATTGGTGGGACCATGTGTACTGATCACTCGGGGATGCACGTGCATATGATGTATCTACCCCTACTAGAGGACTTTGATCGGGCTGGGACGTACAGTTGGGGATCAGCCTGCTTGGCATACACGTACAGATCATTATGCAGACTATCCCATAGGGACCGTACAGGTCTTGGAGGATGCGTCATCCTTATTCAGATGTGGGCATGGGAGCGCATCCCATCATTCCGCCCTGACCTTGCTGGTCCACCGGTCGAGATGGAGGTGCTGCATGACGCTCCGCGTGGACGCTGGTATGATAAGTCATTTCTATTGGTTTTTTATTCTACTATGAGTTATTGACTATAATTTCTCATTATTTGTCATTATCGTTGTATTTTACAGGTGGTGTCAGCGACACAATTTCGACGTGGTTCCGAGACAGCATTTGGGCGTATATCGGCTACAGTTGGACTGTCTCTTACCTGATCAGGTATGTATATACAATCTATCACTGTCTAACATTTTTAATAATAACATCAATTTTGGTTTTTAGTTGGGTGTTTTTTTTGACAAAATCACTTGTCATTTCAGATTTCATGGCTTCCATACTGGAGTATTATGGACCAGTTGCCAGCATACTGCACTGTTGGTCTTGAGGATGCTATGGCTGTAGTGCCCCTCATTCACTTTCATATTATTGAGTGGCAGCAGCCTGACAGGGTCATGCGCCAATTTTTTCGTACTCAGCCGATTCCATTACCATCTAGACAGACAGACAAGCTTCATGGGATGAAGCTGACAGGGAGGCAGGATGATGACTGGTCCCAAGTACATGCGAGTTTTATCGACTGCTGGCACAGACGTGCAGAGTTACGTATTCAAGGTGTTCCTACAAATCGATTCTCTCTTTCAGAGCAGGTTGACTATGCGCCCTGGTATAGACTAAAATCTATACTGTATCTTACCCAAGCTGGCATAGAGATGCAGAGGATGGTAAGTTAATAAATTCCTATTACTTTGTTTATTGAATTATTTTCTAATTCCATTTGAATCTATTTACAGGGAAGTCACACAGAGCAGCTTGTTCGCATGAGCGATGAAGAGGAGGAGGGGGTCTTTAGCCGGGCAGCCGTCCATGCTACAGCGCTGGAGGCGAGGGCATCTTTTCATGCATTTTCCGAGAGCATCTTCACGCGTCTGGCTCGGAGACAGGAGGTTCCTGCCCCAGAGGAACATCCTCCAGCTGCTGCTGGTGCTGAGGAGCCACGACCACGGCGACGTAGACAGCGTCGTGCTGCACGTGAGGCATCGCCTGTTCCACAGGCAGAGGTCGGGCCTCTAGTAGTCCAGGATCAGCCTATTCAGGATGTGCCTCAGGTGGCATGGGATCCGTCTTTCCTGACAGGATATCCGCAGTTCTCTCCATCTTGGGTTCCAGATCCTTCCCAGCCTTGGATTCTAGAGCCGTCGTCGTCTTGGGGTATAGCTCCATCACAGGCTTCGTTCCCCTCTGCGATGGAGGCAGGTCCTTCTACCACCCTAGTGGGAGAAGGATCTGGATGGCAGTACGAGATGCAGTTGACAGCTCCTCCAACTGACACACAGATGGAGGATGCGACAGTCGACGTTTCAGTGCCCGAGGATCAGCCTTCTCCAGGTCATCAGACTCCACTGCGCACTCGACGCGGACGTCCTATTCGCAGACCACCATGTGGGACAGAATCTCCTCGCCACAGACATATGCATTGATTGTACATTATTGTTTACATGTTTTATGTGTACTGAAATCAAAATACTATTTTTACTTGTTGGTCAGAGTGGAATCTCAGGAGGGGGTAAATTAGGTTTTATTTATATATATTTATATAACCATACGAACATAATAATAAAACATTAATAATTACTAATTACCTAATTACAGATTATATAATTAATAATTCTATTACTAATTAACTATTTAATTAGTATATAATTAATATTTACAAAAAAATGTTAATGAAAAATAATTTATAAGCTTTCAAAACCGCCTACTTGAAACTTAAAAATGTTTCAAGTACGTGACTTTGAAAGACTGTAAAATATAAACTATAAAACGAATATAATTGAAACTTTAAACATTGATTAAACATATAATAAATAGTTGAAAACAAAAGAAATTTCTAAAAAAAAGTTGATGAAAAGAAATTTATAAGCTTTCAAAACCGCATACTTGAAACTTAAAATTTTTCAAGTACGTGACTTTGAAAGACCATAAAACATAAAATAGAAGACCAATATAAATGAAACTTAAAACATGGATTAAACATATAAAAAATAGTTTAAAACAAAAGCAATTTACAAAAAAATGTTAATGAAAAATAATTTATAAGCTTTCAAAACCGCCTACTTGAAACTTAAAAATGTTTCAAGTACGTGACTTTGAAAGACTGTAAAATATAAACTATAAAACGAATATAATTGAAACTTTAAACATTGATTAAACATATAATAAATAGTTGAAAACAAAAGAAATTTCTAAAAAAAAGTTGATGAAAAGAAATTTATAAGCTTTCAAAACCGCATACTTGAAACTTAAAATTTTTCAAGTACGTGACTTTGAAAGACCATAAAACATAAAATAGAAGACCAATATAAATGAAACTTAAAACATGGATTAAACATATAAAAAATAGTTTAAAACAAAAGCAATTTACAAAAAAATGTTAATGAAAAATAATTTATAAGCTTTCAAAACCGCCTACTTGAAACTTAAAAATGTTTCAAGTACGTGACTTTGAAAGATTGTAAAATATAAACTATAAAACGAATATAATTGAAACTTTAAACATTGATTAAACATATAATAAATAGTTGAAAACAAAAGAAATTTCTAAAAAAAAGTTGATGAAAAGAAATTTATAAGCTTTCAAAACCGCATACTTGAAACTTAAAATTTTTCAAGTACGTGACTTTGAAAGACCATAAAACATAAAATAGAAGACCAATATAAATGAAACTTAAAACATGGATTAAACATATAAAAAATAGTTTAAAACAAAAGCAATTTACAAAAAAATGTTAATGAAAAATAATTTATAAGCTTTCAAAACCGCCTACTTGAAACTTAAAAAATGTTTCAAGTATGTGACTTTGAAAGATTATAATTATATTACTAATTAACTAATTAATTATTATATAATTAATAGTTATATTAATAATTAACTAATTAATTATTATATAAGTAATAATTAATGAGTAATAATTAATAATTAATAATTTAATGAATAGTTATAATTAATATTTATATTACTAATTAACTAATTAATAATTACTAATTACTTATTAATAATTATTAATTACTAATTACTAATTATAATGAATAATTATAATAAATATTTATATTACTAATTAGCTAATTAATAATTAATAATTACTAATTAATTAGTTAGAATTATTAATTGTATTTCTAATTAACTAAATATTTATTATATATGTAATAATTATATTAATAATTAATTATTATATAATTAATGATAATATTACTAATTAACTAATTAATTATGACATATTTAATTATTAATAATTACTAATTAATAATTAAAAATTATAATGAATAAATGTAATTAAAAATTATAATGAATAAATGTAATTAAAAAATAAAAATATATATTTTTAAGAGAAAGGCGGCATCCGCGATGCCGCCTTTCACCCGCAGCGCAAAGGCGGCATCGCAGATGCCGCCTTGCCCCGAAATGCAAAGGCGGCATCCCGGATGCCGCCTTTGAGGTGCAGTTTTAAAATTTGTTTTGCCGGAACCGTTTTCTGGCAAATTTTTTTTTTTAAAAACGTAAACAAAAAAAAAACCCCCATGAGATGTTTGAAATTTAGGGTTTCATCCAAGGGGGTTTAGGCCGTGTATGAATTCCTACTGAGATTTTTTGCATCGCCCAAGACTGATACAGAGTTTGTTCTCAAATTGTTAGACATCTTTGATTCAAAGGATCCAAGAGAAAGGGATTACCTAAAGATGGTTTTACACCACATTTATGGAAAATTTGTAGTGCACCGTCCTTTTATTCGGAAGACAAAAGCGCTGATAAAGGTCCTTCCCTTTATCAGCGCTTTTCATTTTAGCGCTGATAAATACATCCTTTATCAACGCTTTTTACTAGCGCTGATAAAGGCTCACACGGATTTGTTAAAAACCCGCGGATCATCTTCCTCCTCCCTGCACCCGGTCAAGCTTGTTGGCTATACAAGCCGAGAAATATGAGAGGAAGAATGGAAGAGGTAGAAAAATTGGCACACAGTACAAAGAAGCTTTCAAGCTTTTCACAATTTCACACAACTTCACAATTTTTCACAATTTTCACAATTGAAATTTCAGGCTACAATTACATCAATTTATAGACCCACAACATTAAATGTCTAGCATTTATGTTGGTACAAATAAAGACCAAAACATAAAATACAGAGAATCTATGACGGTACATGGAAAGACCAAAATACTAAATGTAGAGCATTTATGACAGTACAAAGATATACCAAATCTTTAAATGCACAGTATTTAAATTTATTCAAAGAAAATAAATGGAGGTTGACCCATGGAAGGAAAAAATGTGCAAGTAATAAATGACGCCGCAGGCAGCTTTGACTCATATTTTTGGTTTGCAATTCCAACACTCCCCTTCAAACCAAAACCGGCTTCATTCCGAGCATCATTCTGAGTTTCAGCCAGGATCATTCTTCGTGATGTAAACTGCATGCTCATATGGACATTTGGTGAAGCCGTTCTCTCGAAGATAGCTGTCAATGCGTGCATTCCAAGCACGAGGAGCCTGCTTCAACCCATAAATAACTTTCTTCAGTCGATACACTTTGTCTTCCTCCCCTTGCATAACAAAGCCTTCAGGCTGGTCTACATAGACCTCTTCCTCTAGAATTCCATTCAAGAATGCAGACTTCACATCTAATTGGTAGATCATCCAACCGTGATGAACATCAAGGGAGATAATCATTCTCACAGTGTCAAGGCGAGCAACAAGAGTGAATACTTCTTCATAGTCCACCCCATACTTATGTTTGTACCCCTTTGCTACGAGCCTTGCCTTGTAGCGATTGATTTCACCATTAGCATTTCGCTTGATCTTGTACACCCATTTGACACCAATGGATTTCTGGCTATTAGGAAGTGTGGTCAGCTCCCATGTGTCATTTTTCTCTATGGCGCAAATTTCTTCTCCCATAGTCATTCTCCAACATTCTTCCCTTACGGCTTCCTGAAACGTCAGAGGCTCATGATCTGCATACAGGCAAAAAAGATTTACCTCTTCGGTTTGTTCATAAATGTCGCTTAAGCTTTTCATCTTTATGGGCGCCATGGGTGAGGATGAGATCGCCAAATTTTGACTTGATGGAGTCCTTTCAGGAGTGATGGAATGTCCTCCTGGACTCCTGTGTACTGATGATGTGCCTGAGGAAGGTGTTGTTGGCGTTTGCTCCTGATGATCACGCCTTTCTTCAGAATCTTCTGTTTCGACTGGAATCTCTTTGTTTGGTTCTTCATCATTCCATTTCCAAGCTTCTTCCTCAATAAAGACCACATCTCTACTCACCACTAATTTATTGGTTAGTGGATTGTAGAGCTTATAGGCTTTAGACTCTTCACTGTAGCCGATGAAGATGCACTTTTCACCACGATCATCAAGCTTCCTTCTTCTCGCTTCTGGAACTTGAGCGTAGGCAACACACCCGAAGATTCTTAGGTGTGCTACGCTCGGTTTGTAGCTACTCCATGCCTCTTGTGGTGTCATGTTTCTGACGCTCTTCGTTGGGCACCGATTGAGAAGATAGGCAGTACATGCCACTGCTTCTGCCCAGAAGTTCTTTGGCAAGCCTTTCTCCTTCAGCATGGTCCTCGTCATGTCGAGGATGGTGCGGTTCTTCCTTTCTGCGATGCCATTCTGCTGTGGCGTGTAGGCTGCAGTGTATTGCTGTTTGATACCATGTTCCCTACAGAAATCTTGAAATGCATTTGAGGTGTATTCTCCACCTCTGTCAGATCTGAGTACTTTGATTCTGTGGCCACTTTCAGTTTCAACATGAGCTTTAAAAGTTTTAAAGACAGTGAAAGCGGAAGATTTTTCTTTGATGCAATACACCCACAACTTTTTGCTGAAATCATCAATAAGGGTAATAAAATATCTATTACCTCCAAGTGACAGTGTTTCAAGTGGTCCGCAGATATCAGTGTGAACCAACTGAAGTGGTTCCGTTGCTCTTCTAGACATTCCACTTGGAAAGGATTTCCTTTGTTGCTTGTCGAGTGTACACGCCTCACACACATGATTTGGAGCTTCAATCATTGGCAAGCCACGCACCATGTTTGATGAGGATAGAAGTTTAAACCCACTAAAATGCAGATGTCCAAATCGCAGATGCCATCTCCATGAGTCATTCTTCATGAGTCCCAAGAAACACTCCTCGGCCTTAGTGTTGATATGCAGCGGAAACATGCGATTCTTCGCCATTTGGACTTGAGCAACAAGTCTCCTGTGAGCATCTCTTATAGACAAAAGAGAATTTTCCAAGTGTATGACATACCCCTTCTCAAGAAGTTGGCCGAGACTGATGATATTATTTTTCATACTTGGTACGTAATATACATTAGAAATGTAATTCGACTCTCCATTCTTCAGATAGATTTTGATCTTACCTTTGCCTTTCACGGGTACCTTGGATGAGTCGCCAAAACTCACGTCGCCACGAACTTCTTCGGTGAGTTCCTCGAACAGTTGTTTGTTACCACTCATGTGGTTGCTTGCACCCGTGTCGAGATACCAAACATTGGGGCGTTCACATGCCTTTTCTTGTGCGAGGAGGAGTGTGGTACCTTCTTCTTCGTGATGAGATGCTTCGGCATAGTTGGATCGTTCATCATGATCCACTTTGCTCCAACAATCAGATGAATAATGGCCAAATTTCTTACAGTTGTGGCATTGAATGTTCTTTGCGTTTCCACGACCATGTGTGAATCGTCCTCCTCCATTCCCTCTCCCACGAAAGCTGGTAGGATTTTGTTGCTTTTGTTGATGGATTGGATAATATCCACACCCTCTTCCTCTTCCACGATGACCGCCTCGTTGCGTGTGGCCATTCTTTTGTTCTTGTAGAGTCAACTTGGACTCCAAGGCATGCTCTATTGTTGAACCGATATTCTTTTGCATCCGTTGCTCGTGCACTTGCAACGACCCCATCAGTTCTTCAATGGACAGTTTCTCCAAATCCTTTGATTCTTCGATTGCCACAACCACATGCTCAAACTTGGTTGTGAGAGATCGAAGTGATTTTTCGATAACTCGAATGTCCTCCATTTTTTCACCATTCCTTTTCAAATTGTTAAAAATAACAATTAATCTTGAGAAATAATCAGAGATGCTCTCACCTTCTTTCATGTGCGCCGCTTCAAATTCCGCTCTTAATGTTTGAATACGTACACGCTTCACTCGATCAACACCTTTGAAGACGGTGGCAAGGGTATCCCAAGCTTGCTTGCTTGATGTTGCTTCGGCAATCTTTTCGAACGTTGATTCATCCAACCCTTGATAGAGGAGGAACAACGCCTTGTTGTCTTTCTTTCTTTGATTTTTGAGGGTCGCCTTTTCTTCATTCGTGAAGGCAGCTTCTTCCGCCGTAGTGGGTACAACATACCCGTCGGTAACGATCTCCCATAATTCTTGCGACCCGAATAATGCCTTCATTTGGATGCACCATCTTTCGTAGTTGTCCTTGGACAGCTTCGGAACTTGCGGCTGGATTGCGACCATCTTAAAAATTGGAGGATCTTGGAAACTTGCCTCTGATACCAGTTTGTTGGCTATACAAGCCGAGAAATATGAGAGGAAGAATGGAAGAGGTAGAAAAATTGGCACACAGCACAAAGAAGCTTTCAATCTTTTCACAATTTCACACAACTTCACAATTTTTCACAATTTTCACAATTGAAATTTCAGGCTACAATTACATCAATTTATAGACCCACAACATTAAATGTCTAGCATTTATGTTGGTACAAATAAATACCAAAACATAAAATACAGAGAATCTATGACGGTACAAGGAAAGACCAAAATACTAAATGCAGAGCATTTATGACAGTACAAAGATATACCAAATCTTTAAATGCACAGCATTTAAATTTATTCAAAGAAAATAAATGGAGGTTGACCCATGGAAGGAAAAAATGTGCAAGTAATAAATGACGCCGCAGGCAGCTTTGACTCATATTTTTGGTTTGCAATTCCAACAAAGCTCTCGCGGAAGCTCTCCTCTACACTGCTGTCGCCGCCTCCTCCTCCTCCGCCGCGGCCGCCGCCTCCTCCTCCGGCTGCCGCCTCCTCCTCCTCCTCTGCTCCTCCTCCTCCTCCTCCTCCTCCACCGCAGCCTCGTCCTCCTCCTCCTCCACCGGCGCTTCCTCCTCCTCCTCCTAGTCCGCTGCCTCATCCTCCTCCTACACCGGAACCTCCTCCTCCTCCTCCTCTGCCTACTCTGCTGCCTCCTCCTCCACCGCGGTTTGAGAGGTGCCTCAAGTACTCAGGTGAGTCTCACAAGCTTTATTTTAGTTTTATATGATGTTTTTTTTGGAGATTTTTCAAATGAAACATGGTTTTGTGTTCATATTTTTTGAGAAACAATGTAGAACCTTGAGCATGAGGAGGTTTTCAGTCCTCTTTCTAAATCACATAGTTGACTTTCATGGTTAGTGAAGGTTAACCATGAGATATCTTAGAGGAAACCATGTGAGGTGGATTTTAGTTAGGGATTAACATACCATTTTTTCATGATTTCATACAAAACATGTGAAATTTTGTAGACTGAGGTAGTTCCAATTTACATAATTAATGCATAGTTTGGTAAACTATGTTGACCAAATATTTGAAGGGGTTTTCTTGTACAGTGCCACCACATTATTAATATATGGTTTGGAAAATTGTGTAGAACATTAAAATTATATTTTCATCTTTTTCCCTCTGAAATTCCAATAGGGGAACCCCCATTTCTCGTCCTCCCTCTTATACAATGCCCAATTGACCCACCCCCTTATTCCTCTTTGATTCTCCTTTCCATGGGGAGTTTTTTAGTGGATTTATTCAACAATTCTAAGTGATTTCACCATCTTCCTTACCATTTTATTCTTTATATTTAGTTTCTATTGATTTTTGATTTATCTAGATTAGGTTTTATGGGTGATTCAACTGGAGCACGGTGGTATCATATTGATTTGATGGGGGTGTTTTCCTACCTCATGTATAAGAGGCATCATGATGGTATCTGCAAGTCACCAATCATTATGAAGGATTTGTGTTTCCTTTTGTAGTTTTCATGGATATTGGATCAAATTATATAATGTTGTCTATGGATTTGGTTTGGTTGGGTATTTTTCCTAAGATGACACTAAGATCCCACTTCAGATCTTATATGGATTTTTGGTCTTGGTTCTAACATGAAAAGTCCACAAGATGAGTTTCTAGTGAATATAACAAGTTTAAATTGATTTGGATAATTAATTATAAATGTTATAATTTAATAATTTTGGTTTTTTGGAGAGAGGAAGGAGCTATATTGATGAGTTGATCTTGGGGTAGACAAATGGACGAGGCTTAGCGAGCCTAGGAAAAGTTTTCAACTTGGAATTAAAATAGTAGAAACATATAAAATAGGTATGTGGTCCTGGTAATTTCTTTATGGATTTATAAATTCCTTAATGGGTGTTATTAGAGTGAGTGTGACTTAGAGGACCTTGTTAGGGGGAACCCGGAGACCTCTTGGAATACATTCTGTGACTTTTATGTATTTGTTCCCATAGGCCACACATGGAACTAGTGATACATCAGAGCCCTTGGCCTTATTGAATTGAACCTAAAGTGTGTGAACATCCCCCTTGGGGATGTGACTACTTGGGTGGGTATAACTTTGTAAGGTTGTTGATAGGCTGGATGTGTAGACTGACCCAGAACAAACCTATATATTGAAATGGGACATGAGCCATCTCTTGAGACTATTTATAGTATGGAATATTACCATGTAAATATTATGAGGCTATACCATGTAAGACACTGATAAATAATATGATGCTCTCATGCGATGAGTGTTTCACTACATCATGTGCTTCTGTTGGATGGTGACGTTGCAATGATGGTCTTCATTCTTAACAGCTTATTGATCCAAACCTTTAATGGTTTTCCTTTCTAAACATTGGTTTTAATGTATTAAGGTCTTTCTCAGGTTTCATTTCAGCCCTTCATTTTAAAATAACAACTGTATAACAGCATGAATAACATAACTCAAGTTGATAGAGAAGAAAATTTATGAAGGCATTGGATTCCCTTCAAGCCAGATGGATTAGTGTTGTCCCCATGGATAGTAAAACCCCTTTTGGAGATCATGGAATAGTTGATAATAGGTTGTTTGGATCATTCATTGCTTCTAGATATTTGTCCAGATTTTCCTTGGTGTTTTTGGTTTATACTTCTCCCAATCCCTACTGGTGTAAGTTCTTTTCACCTTGTGTTTGTACTTATACTCTTTTTTTTAATTGAGTCCTTTGGGGCATGAATTAGGTGACCAATGATCATGTCACCACTTTTATTAAAAAAATGACCTTGAGGTGGTATTTTATTGAAATGGAAAAAATTACATAGTAGTGAGGTCTATGATACTACTAATAGGGACATTGATTTTGAGTAGTGATTATATTTGTTATGAAAAGTGGATAGGTGAGAGATTTCAGTCCTTATTGTGTATTTGGCCTGTTTGGTTGAGTGTCCTGCACTACTGGGGTTAAGTTGTTGGGAACAATTTTATACTAGTATGGATACTACTCAAGTTGTGATAATGGGATGGGGGTTTTCCAGGTTATTATCATATTCACCAGGGTGAGTTTATATCTACGGTAATTATCAATGTATACTAGGGTGAAAGACCTCATGATTATTGTTATGGTTGGTATAGTCATCACAATGTTCTCAAATACACTTTGGCACTAGCCAAAGTTGGTATGGATGATCGAGGCTACGGACCTGAGGATCAATGATGGTTTATTTATTTATTTATTAGATATTATTTATTTATTCAGAGCATGAAACATGCACATATAACTAAAAATTAGAATTTATGAAACCACATTGGTGGTTCCCTACTGAGTACCCAAGAAATCCTCATGTAT
Organism: Viscum album; assembly: GCA_963277665.1. Classification (NCBI taxonomy): domain Eukaryota; kingdom Viridiplantae; phylum Streptophyta; class Magnoliopsida; order Santalales; family Viscaceae; genus Viscum; species Viscum album. The sequence goes on along the minus strand of OY728163.1, from coordinate 70,937,587 downwards.
TGAAGGTCAGGTAGAATTGGGTCCCAGTGTTGCCAGATCGAGTTGGAGTAACTTTGATGGGTTTTAGAGATCTAGATGATGTGAGGCTTGGGGATTGTAGTGGTTCCCAATATATTTTTTATTTTGGTATTTATTTATTCCTTTATTTCCTTGAAGTATCTTGTTTTTTATCTAAATTATACTCATATTCCTTCTCCTTTAACCTATATACTTATCCTATGGATTTTAAATAGGATGGATATAAATAAAGAATGGATGAATGCCAATCGGTTGACAAAAGAGTATGAAGAAGGCGTGAAAGAATTTATCAAGTTTCCAATAGATCATGCATGTGACTCTTCTCAAATCCTTTGTCCGTGTTTACGCTGTTGTTATTCAAAACAAATTAGTCCAGATGAGTTGGAAGAACACTTGATCTGTCATGGAATAGATCAAAGTTATACATGTTGGAATAAACACGGGGAAACAACGAATGTAGGTAGTGACTGGGGTGACACTGCGTTTTATGGATCATCTGATATGATTACAAACATGAACAATGAAGATGACCGTATGGAGGATGTGATTATAGATGTGAATGATGATGAAGATCGTATTGAGAAAATGACAAGGACCTTCGAAGATGAACTTCGTGATTGCCCAAAATTGTTTGAGAAGTTAAAAAGTTGTGCAAAGACGCCATTGTATGCTGGTTGCACTAAATATACAGCATTGTCAGCCGTACTGAAGCTGTATAATTTGAAAGCAGATAACGGGTGGAGTGACGACAGTTTTACGAAACTACTTTCCCTCTTGAATGACATGCTCCCAGAAGACAATGAGCTCCCGAGCCGAACATACGATGCCAAACGAATGCTACGCTCTATGGGTATGATCTCTGAAAGAATACACGCCTGCCCAAATGACTATATACTGTTTCGCAAGGACCACAAATCACTTAAAGAATGCACAAAGTGTGGTGCTTCTCGATACAAGAAAGATGAATCAAGTCCTACTAAAGTTGTATGGTACTTTCTAATCATTCCAAGATTTAGACGCCTATATGGAAGTGAGGAGACTGCAGAACAATTAACATGGCATGCAGATACAAGAATTAAAGATGGGATACTACGTCACCCGACAGACTCTCCTCAGTGGAAGAGAATCAATCATGAGTATCCTGAATTTGGAAACGAGTCGAGAAACCTTCGTCTTGCGTTATCTACAGATGGAGTGAATCCTTTTGGTTTTCAAAGCAGCAGTCACAGTACATGGCCGGTTATGTTGATAAATTATAACTTACCACCGTGGTTATGCATGAAATGAAAATACATCATGTTATCTATGCTTATATCAGGACCAAAACAACCGGGTAATGATATTGATGTTTATTTAGCTCCATTGATCAAAGATTTGAAATTATTGTGGGATTCAGGTGTTACATTGTATGATGCTTACAGAAAGGAAGATTTCACTTTGAGAGTCATGTTGTATGGGATGATAAATGACTTCCCAGCTTATGGAAATTTGTCAGGATATAGCATTAAAGGAACTCAAGGCTGTCCCGTTTGCGAAGAAGGTACACAATCAATTAGGTTGAAACATTCATCGAAAACCGTGTTTCTAGGACATCGCAGATTTCTACCGCGACGACATAAGTACCGTTCTTTGAAGACATCATTCGATGGAAGTTCAGAAGAACGTACAACACCGTCTCCACTAACAGGCGATCAATTGTTTGAGAAAGTTAAAAATTTGGACACTACTTTTGGTAAACCGGCTTCGAAAAACCTTACGAAAATCGTTTGGAAAAAGAGATCAATTTTTTTTGAATTACAATACTGGAATTGTCTGTATGTAAGACATTTTATTGATGTTATGCATGTAGAAAAAAAATGTATTTGACAGTGTTATCGGCACGTTGCTAAATACATCTGGAAAAACAAAAGATGGAATTAAGGCTAGGTTGGACATGGTTGAGATGAGAATACGAGAAGAGTTGACACCAGTAAAGGGTGAAAAACGAACATTTCTTCCTCCTGCTGCTTACACTATTTCCAGCCAGGAGAGATATCAGTTTTGCAACTTCTTGAATGACGGAAAGGTTCCAGAGGGGTATTCGTCAAATATCAGTAACCTTGTGTCAATGAGCGACTTGAAGTTAAAAGGTCTGAAATCACATGACTGTCATGTTTTGATGAAAAATCTCATTTCAATTGCTTTACGTTGAATTTTGCCTAAGAATGTCCGTCATACATTAACGAAACTGTGTTTCTTCTTCAAAGCTATATGCAGCAAAGTTATAGACCCGGCGAAATTGGCAGCTATGGAAAAAGAAATTGCCGTCATATTATGTGAATTAGAAATGTTCTTCCCGCCTTCATTTTTTGATATGATGGTTCATTTGATGGTCCACTTGGTGAGATAGATTCGACTATGTGGTCCTGTACATTACAGATGGATGTACCTCATTGAATGGTATATGAAGATTTTGAAAGGGTATGTCAAAAATCGAAGTCGGCCAGAGGGTTGTATTGCAGAGCGATATATTGTTGAGGAATCCGTTGAATTCTGTACCGAATACTTTTCTGGTGTGGAAAGCATTGTCTTACCGAAATCTCGTCACACTGGGCGGTTAGAGGGTGAAGGAATTTCTGGAAGAAAGGTTGTCACAATCAATATTACAGATCGGGAGCAGGCCCACCTTTATGTTTTGCATAACAGTTTGGACATTGACCCATATGTTGAAATCCACAAAGAAATTCTTAGGCAATTGAATCCATCAAGGGCTGAAAAATAGATATCAAATACACATAATCGACAGTTTATAGGATGGTTTCGAGATCATATTTTTAATAAGTCAGATGAAAATCCAAAGTCTATTTCGGAACGACTTCGATGGCTAGCCGGAGGACCAAGTGTGTATGCATTATCTTACAATGCTTATGTAGTTAATGGTTATACATTTTATACTAATGAACATGATGAAGACAGTACCATGCAGAATAGTGGGGTTACACTTGTGGCTGAAGCGATGCATGTTTCCGGTGCTAAGGAAAGAAATCCAATTTATGCGAATATGTCATACTTTGGCATCATCAAACAAATATGGGAGTTGGATTATACGGAATTTCAAGTTCCGATATTTCAATGCAAGTGGGTTGATAACAGGAGTGCTGTTAAAATAGATGATTTGGGATTTGTGAAAGTTGATTTCAGTAAGGAAGGGGAGAAAGACGAACCATTTATAATGGCATCACAGGCAGTGCAAGTATTTTATGTTTTCGATCCCGCAAACTGAAACTGGTCAATTGTTCTGTTATCGACCAAAACAGCTGAAGGGTCAGATGAAAATTCAACGGAAGATGATTCTTTCATTGGGATTTCGCAATCATTTCGCAGTGGTCCCAATGTAGACGACGTTTTGTATGTCAGAGGAGACCACAATGAAGGGATATGGATAGTTGATAGAGGGGTCAAATCCCTTCAGCCTTTTAAAAAAAAGGAGTTCAATAATCAGGTTATTTATTTTTATTGTAATATAGATTGTGTTACATTATGTTATTATCTGTTCGCTGCTGCTTTTATGTGATCTAACTTAAATTTTAAACCAGTTCTGCAGATAATGACTTCTTCACCTGCTGATGCACCCAATCCCGAGACACAACACGTCTCTCAACCTGTTGCAGTTGGCCCCATTGCTGAGAGACAACATGTCTCTCAACCTGTTGCAGCTGGTCCCACTGCTGACGTACAACATGTCTCTCAACCTGTTGCAGCTGGTCCCACTGCTGAGAGACAACAGGTCTCTCAACCTGTTGCAGCTGGTCCCACTGCTGACGTACAACAGGTCTCTCAACCTGTTGCAGTTGGTGTCAGTGCCGAAGCTAGTGCTTCGGAGAAACATAATGATGATGCAGAAACTGAGGAAATGGTAGGCGATGAAACCCCAACGACACAAAAAAACAGGTGCGCCGTAGTTTGACAGTTTTAGCAAAAATCCTTAAGGCAAAAGCAAAAGGCATCAAATATGAGGTGGGATGGAATAAGCTAGGCCAGCATGTAAACCCCAACAAAGCCATGTTTAGTAGTTACATTGGAATCGTCACTCGACAACGTGTGCCGATTGACGTAGAGTCGTGACACCATGTTGTCAGCGGGTTGAAAACATTAACGTGGGAAGAGATTACAGTAACATTACGATATCATCTATTTAATTTATTAAAATAAAATAAAATATTGAAATATTGACTAACCCTTCATCATCTCTTGCAGAGTGCATTTATAGTAGATGTTTCGCACAAAGAATATGTTTTCAGACTGGCAGGAAGGATTCATAGAGGCTTTCGCACCATTTTAACGAAAAATCATCTGAAAGATGCCGAAGGGAAAATCAAGCCGCACCTGTCTCCTCTTTATGCACACTTGATATCCCAAGGAACGTGGGATGCGTTTTGCAACCGTCGTGCGGAAAAGAATTTTCAGGTACATTGTGTTTGGTTACAGGTTGTGTAACGTTGCTTGTATTCATCACATTGATTGATAGGTTTTTATTTATGAAACAACAACTGAGTGCTGAAAATAAAGAACGGGCAGCAAAACCAGCGTAACCCTACCGTAAAGCAAGGTTGGGGTACGCTTCAATTGAAAAACAATTGGTATGTATTTTAAAAGTACTGTAATAATTTTATGTGACATAAAACAACACTGTAACCATGTTTCTCTGTTTATAAGCAGATTGATGAAGCAAAATCTCAAGTCACTTCCATTCCACGCCATGTGCTATGGAAGGAGGCTCGTGTTAATAAAGAGGGGAAACTGATAGATGAAAACACACAAAAAGTGTGGGAAACATGTGTAAGTATGACATAATATAAACTTGTTTTGCTTTAAATCACTATTACATAACGATGCTTACTTATTTTTCCATATTTTCTATTTGACATAGTCACAGGAAACATCAACACCCGCACCGGATGCAGACATACTTTCAACGGCCTTGAAACAGCCAGAACAGTATGGCCGCGTCAGAGGTGTGGGTTTTGGGGTGTCACCCAAGACATATTTAAAAAAAACAAGAGGATGAACAAACTAAAGAATTGCATGTAATGAGAGATAGAGTAGCTACCCTTGAAGAACTAATCCAAACTCAGGGAGAGATGCTAAAAAGTTTGATGGAGGAGAGGCAAAGAGAACAAACAACTCAAGAAAAACCCCCGCGAGAAGATCCACCCCTCACCAGCTTTGAGGCGAGCCATTCCCCTCAAAGACCTGACTTAACCGAGGTAATCAATGTTATAATATTCGTTTTTGTGAGATGTGAATCACATAGACACTGATACCTTTCATTTAATGATATTCTGCAGGGTGAAAATGACTGTGATTTATATCTGTCAACTCCCACCCATCGCCTTGTAGCGAGGTCTACGGTGTTCAATATGCAGAATGACACGCTACACTCCAGACCACTTCCAACCGGTCATGTCAAAGTGTCGATTAACGTAGCTCATGAGCCGAGCGCCGAGCTACCCGTGCCAAATGACGATGACGACATTCATACAGTGGAAAAAGCTATTGGAACATTCGTTGCATGGCCGTCGAATCTTGTAAAAAAACACGTCGAGCAGGAGGTATTCATTTCCAGTTCATTTTTCAAGCAGAACCTTTAACATTAAATTAGAAAATGGCTGAACCGATGAATGTTATTACAGAAGGATAAAATGGAGAAGCTAAAACGAAAGAGCGGCTCCAAGATTGGATCAACCAACCGATCAAAACGATCTACTGAGAGCACGTTCACCTCGCCCGTTCTATATCCACATTTAATATCATTGCAAACTCATGTGGATACGAAAATGAAAGACGGAAAGAATCATACAATTGTTTGTGAAAAAGATATGTACGGAGAGGAAACAATGGATTTCGTTAGTGCAGACGCTGTTTCTGAGATCATCACATACGACTGGCTAGGCGCCTCAGTTATAAATGTATACATGAGGTATGTTTTCATGGTTTGATTTTACAGAAGCTGATATACTTTGATAATTATGGATAAATACATCTCATATTTTTCACAGGCGTATATATGAAAAACAATTGAAGGGATTTTCCCATGAATACAAATTTGGACTCGTTAGTCCTCACACCATTTCTACACAACGAACAGAAATAGATTCTAATTTTCAGGCTGAATTGGTGTCAAATCTGCTCAGAACGTTTCAAAGAAGAATTACGACTGACAGGCTCTTTTTAATACCAACGATGCAAGGGTAAAACTCTACATTTTAATCATATCAATTATATTTTCATTTCTATCAGTACTTATTTCTTTTTGTGTTTTTAGGGAACATTGGATGCTCATTGTAGTCAATTTGGATACTCCAAAGATTTATTTTCTGGATTCACTGCATGGATATCCAACTAACCGACCACACATGATGGCGATTGTCAATTTGTAATACACTAGATCCAACATTTTAGAACTAAATATCTAGTTATATAATTTATATTATCTTTTAATGAGGATTTTGTTATGATAGGGCGGTGTATGAATATCGTCTAAAGGCTGGAATGAATCCAGGGCGTAAGGACGACAATGCCCACAAGATCTACAAATGGAGAAGTATCTGGGTATATATAATTATATTTCACTATCCAAATACATATCAAAACAAATTACTTATTTTTCTCGATGTTTCTGCAGTGTCCGAAACAAACAAATGACAAGGACTGCAGTTATTATGTTTGTAAATTTATGAAAGAGATCGTATTTCATGGACAAACTAGCATCCCTGAAGAGGTATTTTTGAAAATAATTACTACTTTATTTAAAATAATTATTAATCCTTTGTGTATTTATATTTTTTCAGTACTACTATGACTGTCGCAAAAACTCCTATTCAGAAGATGATATAAATGTCTTTAGAAACGAATGGGCAGCGTACCTGATCGAAGAATGTAAACAAATAGGACAATGAAGGTGAATTCCTAATACTTATGATAACTTTATATGGTCATTGATATCTCCCTTTACACTTATTGAGCATCTATGATCTCCCTTTCTTATGTTTCATATCCTTAGATTAGTGAATTCCGACTACTTACTTTGAAAATGACATAAACTTTGGAAAACAACACCAATGACACATGGCAAACCGAACAAACGCCTTCGGATTGTTTTGATACTTTAGGACAACGATCCACGAGTCATTTGTGACGTGTAAAAATCGACCACACCTCAATCCGACGCACGGTGTGACCGGTATGGCTAAAATTGTCTGATATCAGTTTGAAAATGATATAAACTTTGGAAAACAACACCAATGACATACGCCAAACCGAGCAAACGCCTTCGGATTGTTTTGATACTTTAGGACAACGATCCACGAGTCATTTGTGACATGTACGAATCGACCGCACCTCAATCTGACGCACGGTGTGACCGGTATGGCTAAAATTGTCTGATATCAGTTTGAAAATGACATAAACGTTGGAAAACAACACCAATGACATACGCCAAACCGAGAAAACGCCTTCAGATTGTTTTGATACTTTAGTAAAATGATCCACGAGTCATTTGTGACGTGTACGAATCGACCGCACCTCAATCCGACGCACGGTGTGACCGGTATGGCTAAAATTGTCTGACATCAGTTTGAAAATGACATAAACTTTGGAAAACAACACCAATGACATACGCCAAACTGAGAAAACGCCTTCGGATTGTTTTGATACTTTAGGACAACTATCCACGAGTCATTTGTGGCATGTACGAATCGACCGCAGCTCAATCCGATGCACGGTGTGACCGGTATGGCTAAAATTGTCTGATATCAGTTTGAAAATGACATAAACTTTGGAAAACAACACCAATGACATATGCCAAACTGAGAAAACGCCTTCGGATTGTTTTGATACTTTAGGACAACGATCCACGAGTCATTTTTGACGTGTACGAATCGACCGCACCTCAATCCGACGCACGGTGTGACCGGTATGACTAAAATTGTCTGATATCAGTTTCAAATTGACATAAACTTTGGAAAACAACACCAATGACATACGCCAAACCGAGCAAATGCGTTCGGATTGTTTTGATACTTTAGGAAAACGATCCACGAGTCATTTGTGACGTGTACGAATCGACCACACCTCAATCCGACGCACGGTGTGACCGGTATGGCTAAAATTGTCTGATATCAGTTTGAAAATGACATAAACTTTGGAAAACAACACCAATGACATACGCCAAACCAAGCAAACGTCTTCTGATAGTTTTGATACTTTAGGAAAACGATCCACGAGTCATTTTTGAGGTGTACGAATCGACCGCACCTCAATCCGACGCACGGTGTGACCGGTATGGCTAAAATTGTATGATATCAGTTTGAAAATGACATAAACTTTGGAAAACAACACCAATGACATATGCCAAACCGAGCAAACGCGTTCGGATTGTTTTGATACTTTAGGAAAACGATCCACGAGTCATTTGTGACGTGTACGAATCGACTGCACCTCAATCCGACGCACGGTGTGACCGGTATGGCTAAAATTGTCTGATATCAGTTTGAAAATGACATAAACTTTGGAAAACAACACCAATGACATACGTCAAACCGAGAAAACGCCTTCGGATTGTTTTGATACTTTAGTACAACGATCCACGAGTCATTTGTGACGTGTACGAATCGACCACACCTCAATCCGACGCACGGTGTGACCGGTATGGCTAAAATTGTCTGATATCAGTTTGAAAATGACATAAACTTTGGAAAACAACACCAATGACATACGCCAAACCGAGCAAACGCGTTCGGATTGTTTTGATACTTTAGGAAAACGATCCACGAGTCATTTGTGACGTGTACGAATCGACCGTACCTCAATCCGACGCACGGTGTGACCGATATGGCTAAAAGTGTCAGATATCAATTTCAAATTGAGATAAACTTTGGAAAACAACACCAATGACATACGCCAAACCGAGCAAACACGTTCGGATTGTTTTGATACTTTAGTAAAACGATCCACGAGTCATTTGTGACGTGTACGAATCGACCGCACCTCAATCCGACGCACGGTGTGACCGGTATGGCTAAAATTGTCTGATATCAGTTTGAAAATGACATAAACTTTGGAAAACAACACCAATGACATACGCCAAACTGAGAAAACGTGTTCGGATTGTTTTGATACTTTAGGAAAAGGATCTACGAGTCATTTTTGACGTATACGAATCGACCGCACCTCAATCCGACGCACGGTGTGACCGGTATGGCTAAAATTGTCTGATATCAGTTTGAAAATGACATAAACTTTGGAAAACAACACCAATGACATACGCCAAACCGAGCAAACGCCTTCGGATTGTTTTGATACTTTAGGACAACGATCCACGAGTCATTTGTGACGTGTACGAATCGACCGCACCTCAATCTGACGCACGGTGTGACCGGTATGGCTAAAAGTGTCTGATATCAGTTTCAAATTGAGATAAACTTTGGAAAACAACACCAATGACATACGCCAAACCGAGCAAACGCGTTCGGATTGTTTTGATACTTTAGGAAAACGATCCACGAGTCATTTGTGACGTGTACGAATCGACCGCACCTCAATCCGACGCACGGTGTGACCGGTATGGCTAAAATTGTCTGATATCAGTTTGAAAATGACATAAATTTTGGAAAACAACACCAATGACATACGCCAAACCGAGCAAACGCGTTCGGATTGTTTTGATACTTTAGGACAACGATCCAAGAGTCATTTGTGACGTGTACGAATCGACCACACCTCAATCCGACGCACGGTGTGACCGGTATGGCTAAAATTGTCTGATATCAATTTGAAAATGACATAAACTTTGTAAAACAACACCAATGACATACGCCAAACCGAGCAAACGCCTTCGGATTGTTTTGATACTTTAGGACAACAATCCACGAGTCATTTTTGACGTGTACGAATCGACCGCACCTCAATCCGACGCACGGTGTGACCGGTATGGCTAAAAGTGTCTGACATCAGTTTCAAATTGAGATAAACTTTGGAAAACAACACCAATGACATACGCCAAACCGAGCAAACGCCTTCGGATTGTTTTTATACTTTAGGACAACGATCCACGAATCATTTGTGACGTGTACGAATCAACTGCATCTCAATCTGACGCACGGTGTGACCGGTATGGCTAAAATTGTCTGATATCAGTTTGAAAATGACATAAACTTTGGAAAACAACACCAATGACATACGCCAAACCGAGCAAACGCGTTCGGATTGTTTTGATACTTTAGGACAACGATCCACGAGTCATTTGTGACGTGTACGAATCGATCGCACCTCAATCTGACGCACGGTGTGACCGGTATGGCTAAAATTGTCTGATATCAGTTTGAAAATGACTTAAACTTTGGAAAACAACACCAATGACATACGCCAAACCGAGCAAACGCGTTCGGATTGTTTTGATACTTTAGTACAACGATCCATGAGTCATTTGTGACGTGTATGAATCGACCGCACCTCAATCCGACGCACGGTGTGACCGGTATGGCTAAAATTGTTTGATATCAGTTTGAAAATGACATAAACTTTGGAAAACAACACCAATGACATACGCCAAACCGAGAAAACACGTTCGGATTGTTTTGATACTTTAGGACAACGATCCACGAGTCATTTGTGACGTGTACGAATTGACCACACCTCAATCCGACGCATGGTGTGACCGGTAAAGCTTTTCATTAGATAAAGAATCAGTATTTATTAAATGAGATAAATCAATCAAAAACATATTGATTTTACATTATTCCATTTCATTGTTATGAAAATGAAAACTTTTGAGTTTAAAATTTAATATTTTAGTTTCACATTTCCATATTAATGTATTCTTTCATATTACTGTTTTAATTTCTTTCATTATTGCATTACTAACATAATATTTGTTTTCTTATATAGGTGAATTTTTTTCCTTGAGTTCGGATGCTTTGTTTGGCAACAAATACTATCGAGAGCGGATCACGGATATCAAAGGATGAAACATGAATCTTTATAACTTTTGTTGAATAATTGTAAATGTAACCATGTAAAACAATGTTTGAAATGTATATAGCAATGCGTTTTTTTTTGTATTCATGATGTTAATTAAATGTATATACCGTTGTCAGTCAAAATATTGGGTGCGGGTGCTATGGTGTGCAGGTGTGCATGTGCTACTTTGTGCAGGTATTCTGGTGTGCAGGTGTGCTGGTACTGTTTTCTAGGTGCAGGCGCTGGGGCCTTTATCAGTGCTTTTTTAGCGCTGATAAAGGACACCTTTAACAGCGCTAGAGGAGCGCTGATAAAGGGACCCTGTATCAGCGCTCCAAGAAGCGCTGATATAGTTGACCTTTACCAGCACTCCACCACGCGCTGATAAAGGACCCCTTTATCAGCGCTCCACCACGCGCTGATAAAGGACCCCTTTATCAGCGCTCCGAGAAGCGCTGATATAGGCCCCCCCCCTTTATCTACGCCGGAATTAACAGTGCTTTTCTAGCGCTGTTAATGCTGGTTTTTAGTGCTGATAAAGGGGCAGGTTGTAGTAGTGGTGTGAGATGAATCTCAATAGGATACCACCCAATGGTATGTACATAGTATAAGTGTTTAAGAGGATATGCATCTCTAAGTAAAGTAAGCAATATAATGCAATAAATAAAAACAACCTCCATTGGTGCTCAACAGCCACCAGGGAGTGTCACACGCTTCGGCCAATGTTGGAATCTCAAAAGAAAATAGAGTCCTTAGCCCATGGCCCAAGGTACGTCTATAGCCACAAGTCATGGTGATTCCTCAGGTTTCACCTCAATCATATAGCACGACACCACGTGCCTCTGGACACCTCGTGTCTCAAAGTATCGGTGTCCTGGAGGCACACCCAAACAGTAGTATCCCGGTCTCACAGACCTCTGCTCGAAAGTTCACGTTGGCCCATGGAACGACTACTAGAGAAACAATGATGTATGTCCTCAAATAAATATCCAAGTACATGGCCTCAAGAACAGAGAGTTTCGGCCCCCAACCCGATATCCTCATCACTATCAACTGAAGGCTCCTCACCTTCCACGTGGCTTTCTACGGAACTCACTCCCAAATCATAAAAACCTAATCCACAACTATCAGGGGCCTCTACCAACACGAGTGGTCAAAACCACCTCATCATGGAGTCAACCTATGCGCACACGACTTAGTCGGCACTTTGGCCATCACGAGTGAGCGACAATCACCAAATAAATAACCTAAGCCACACCATCTATAGCACCTTGTGCCCCTGTGACGATGTCGCTCAAATCCAATAGTCTTGCATCCAAGTATCACAGTCCTTTCCCAAACAGTGACCAACATCACTCAATCCCAATGGCCATGCCATCCCAACCTCGTCTTGGGCCACGCCCGTCACAACCCCTTGGGTACCATCTCATGCAATTCAAGCAATTACATATATAAAATTTAAATAGATCATTTTAAACAAGCAATTCAATTTGGACGATTGAATTGAACATATTAAATAGTCATTATAATATAACATTGAGGTCTGGAATGCCTCAAAATTGAATAACCATCTTGATTCAATTTAAACAAGAAATTTATAGAATTTAACACCCTCGGATAAACAACCCATGGAGCGACGACCTCTAACCCGACCTCGCTCATATAACCAAGGTAAGGGAATGATCAATGACATCCCACAAGGCATACGGTAAATTCAATATGAAGCAACAGGGGCCTCACTCAAAATCCATCAATGCACTAAAAAGCTGTAAGCCCCAAAAGTCCACAAAAACTCAAAAAAAGAAATGTGCCACCTACCTTAGACTCGTAGGCGTAGGCACATCCGATACCGAGCTCCAATTCTATGTTGATCGACACATATTTGAGTTTCCATCTTAAACCATGAACAGGACCGGCCCGAAAAACCCTTACAAATTGTGTTGCCCAAGACCAGGAGTCGGAATGTTTCCCCTTCCAAGCTACTACAGTACATGTACAGTTCATATACAGCAGAAAAATCATTGGTTGCCCTAGCCCAGGGGCTTGCTGGGCTTGCCCCAGGGCCAGCTCTGACCATGAAATTGGTTTGGATGGAAACAGTGGTCCGTAAGACAAAAGATCAAAGAAGAAGAAGGGTGTGTGGGGTTAGCCTTACTGAGGCGATCCCATAGCTTCTAACGGATCGAAGAACGAAGTTAAGATGAAGGAGTTGGGTCAAAATCCACCGAGGAGCAAAGGGAGGGGCGCTCCCTACAATGCATGACCAAGAAAGAAGAAAGAGGAAGATAAGAGAGAAAAAGAAGTAAATAAAAAGAAAAAGAAATATTAAAAAAAAAACCCAGCACTGGCCGCGCGGTTTTTCAAAGTGTGCAACAACCTTGTGGTAGCCACTGCCTAATGATGCTAGCCCGCACGACCACCCCACAGAGTTTTCCATACCGTGCGCAAACCATGTACACCTCTCTGCAATTCTACAAATGAGTTCGCACGGCCGTGTGCCACCACTCGCACGGTTTCCCCTAAACAGTGTGCCTGCTCCTGCTTCTCAAAAACTAGGGCTTTGGCACTACAAAAAAAAAAGACTATACTAACATGAATTTAATGATAGATAACATATCTGATGGTAAAAATGAGTATTTACCATAGATATCAAGTCTTGTTGATAATATTTTTAGGTACCAACAATTGTTTTTACCATCAACTATATCTGTTAGTATTAATCACTCAATACCAACATGTCTCTTACTAACAGTTAAATTTATTGTTTTATCATATTAATACCAAAAATTGTTTTACCAACAAATAAATCTATTATATTATTTATTATTAATAACAAAAAATTTACATTAAAAAAATAAGTTGCAATAAATTATCCAATAATAATAAATCTTTTAGTAATCAATTATTATATATTTATTATTTACTTACTGCTAACACGTATTTTTTCAGAAAAAAAACACATTTTTATACATTGAATTATAATATTTTTTTAAAGGTTGGGGCCGAAGCCTCATTTATTATTAAAACAAAACAAAGACCTTTTTAACTGAGTAGAGGGAGACCCATTACATAGCCCGAATGCCCAGTGGACATTTAACCCATTACATGGCCTGTAGACCCATTTGTTTGGCCCAAAACCCATTCTGTGAATAGTACCGCTACAGTACCCGCGCTGCTACAGTACTGCACAGTATCCGCCGCTGCTACAGTACTCTGCCGTTGCTACAGTGCACTACCGCCAGTACAGTGTCTGTCGTTGCTACAGTGCCGCTACTTCTAAAGTACGATACAGTACTGCTACAGTAAATATTTTAAAAATTAAAAATTTATATATTATATGTATTTATTTATTATCTTTATTAATTTGATCTCATTGAAAAATCTGGGGCCTCATCTAATTACCGCCAAACCCTTCCCAATTTGATACCCCTCAAACCCTAAAACGGTCGACTGGGACGCGAACAGCGGAGGACCAGCATTTGGGTCGGCCTTCGCCGCCACCGCGTAGTGTTCTCGTTCCCTCGGCCATGATTAGGGCATCCTTTAAGTGTAAATACGATGTAGAAAGGACCAGCGTTACCTCCATGATTTCCATCCGCGGCGGCATCATGAAGCTCCATGCTTCTATGGAGATTCCCAGAACCTTAGCATCGACAATGTCCAAGACATGGTTGAAGGGTTGTGTTCTCTAAATATTTAAAGGTTATAGTTCACTGGTAAATGATTTTAATTTTTCTTCTAGTAAGAATCCATCAATTAGTTTTGGGTTTTTGGTCGCCGCTTGTTCGCTGAAGCTCAAAGGAAGAATTTTACTATTTGAAAAAATTTCATATTTAATTTTTTGTTTGTTCCATCCAAGTTTGAAGATGCGTGAGATGGGTTTGGTTGAATATTTGTAGTTCGATGCTTTGAAGATGGGGATTGAAGGCATGGATTATTGTTGTGGTTTCATTTTCAACTCCAGATCTGGAGTAGGAGTTTGGGCTGCTTGTTCTTATTGAGTCGGGACTAATTTTCTATGGAGAAGGTGATGTTGCAGATCTGATTTATCAGTGATGAAGATGGGTTTAGCAGAGCAGCAGATCTAGTTCATATAGGTCTCAGGATTGGAGTTTCTACAGCTAGGGAAGTTCAATCTGGTTCTCGGGAGCTCCATTACTGCTGAGCTAGGAGGCCATGAGATGTTTGAAATTTAGGGTTTCATCCAAGGGGGTTTAGGCCGTGTATGAATTCCTACTGAGATTTTTTGCATCGCCCAAGACTGATACAGAGTTTGTGAAGCTGTACATTGACTGCTCTTTTGTTCTCAAATTGTTAGACATCTTTGATTCAGAGGATCCAAGAGAAAGGGATTACCTAAAGATGGTTTTACACCACATTTATGGAAAATTTGTAGTGCACCGTCCTTTTATCCGGAAGACAATTAACAACATACTCTACCACTTCATTTTTGAAACTGGAAAGCATAATGGAATTACAGAGCTTCTGGGGATTCTATATAATGAATGGGTTTGCTCTGCCATTGAAGGAAGAGCACAAACTGTTTCTTGTTTGAGTGCTCATTCCGCTCCACAAGCCAAAATGCATCCCTATGTACCATCAGCTGTTATCATACTGCATTACACAGTTCATGGAGAAGGACTGCAAGCTAGCTGATTCTGTCATTCGGCATTTACTGAAATATTGGCCAATCACAAAGAGTTCTAAAGAGGTCATGTTCTTGGGTGAGCTGGAGGAAGTTTTAGATTTAACCCAACCTCTGGAGTTTCAACGTTGTATGGTTCCATTGTTTTGTTAGATTAGTCGTTGTTTGAGCAGTTCACATTTTCAGGTGGCTGAAAGGGATTTGTTCCTGTGGAACAATGACCCCATTGAGAGCCTGAGTAAACAAAACTACAAAGTGATACATCTGATTTTCTTTCCTTCCCTAGAGAGGAATGCGAGAATCCATTGGAATCAGGCTGTGCAGAGCCTGACTATGAATGTTTGCAAGCTCTTTTATGATATTGATTCAGAGTTCTTCGAAGAATGCATGTTGAGATTTCAGGAAGAGCAAGCGCAGGAAAATGAAATAAAATCCAAAAGAGAAGCAACATGGAAACGCATAGAAGAGATTACTGCAATGAAGGCTGGTGCAAGCAATAAAGCCGTGCTGGTTGGCCTGGTTGGCCGCAAAGTAGTTGCTGGAGCTTCTTCTGGCTAGAAAATCATGGCGTTTATTCTGTGGTCTGTTCTTTATATGTTTTTATCTAGTGGGAGTGTATATATATGGGAGGATAATGAACAACAAAAGGAGATAGCTGCAAGATGGGAGGAATTTGAGTCAACCTTGGGATCTATAAAGTGGGACATTAAAGAGGATTAATTCACAGATATCTGTTGTATAGTTTTTGTTTATTTTGCTTTGTTTAGCTTTGGCTTCGATTTTCCTCATGTATCTATGAATCCTGTTCCTTTTTCTATGGGACTATTTATTAGCATGAGATCTTTTCATTTTTCCCCTTTGAAAAAATAGATGTTTAATTTGGTTATAAATAGACTGAGGACCTCTTATGATGACTATTCCCATCCTTGGGACCTGTTGGCCAACTATTCTCTTTAGTTATCTCCCTCTGTTCTAAATGTTTTGTAGTCACATGTCAGATAATCTTGTTAATTACATGTCATGCGTTTTTGTTTTTGTTTGTTCTAGTCACCGGATATCTTCAATTAATGTGGTCACTTGTATTTTTTTTACAGCCATCGATTCTAGTCATTTTTCTATTGTTGTGTTCACTGGTTATTTTTATATCATACTTTATGGAAATTGTTTTGGTATTTGTTATATATTATTGTTTGGGTCAGGATGGATAATTTTATGGTTGTTGTGGTATCTATTTAGATTATCTTATTGATGTTGTTTCCACTAGTTAGATTATCTTCTTATTGTGATTACTGGATGATAGTTTTATATCATTTGTTATTATTTTAATATCTTACATTTAAATGAAAACTATTTTCCAATTGTTTTTTTGTGTGATCAGAACATTGTTCGTGATTGTGCATGTCTAAAGTGGAGGCAAAGGGCATAGGTGTTGCTTCAAGCATAGAAGGGTGGTCCATTGCAGTCAAAGGGATGACAGTGAAGTTGTGCATGTCTTGATCCACTATAGTAGAAAATAGCTCATGTGAAGTTATGGGAATTCCATGACAGTGATGTTTGATGTTTGTGAGAAATAGACTGCACACAAAGTTTCATTGAGTTCTATGTAAAGTTTCTTAGTGTTTGAACATGATTAAATATGTTTGTAATATGTTTCTTGGAGCTTCGTGTCTTTTCATGAAGTTTGAACATGTATTTAAATTATATTGGAACGTGTTTTTTCGAATAAAGTTTTGGTTTTTTGGTGTTTCATATAAGTTAATTTTGTAATTATTATATAATAAATATAATAATATGTTATGTATAATTATATTAATGAATATAATATTAAATTATAACAATAAATTTTGGAATGCCAACATATAAAATATAATTTAGAGACAAATATTAATTGTTCATATTGTTTATAAATGGTAATAATATTACCAACAGATATATTAGTCGTATTAATTTGTTGCTAAACATTTTTACTAACATATATATTATATGTTGGTATTATCACTACAAGAAAAAATGCTTATTGCGACGGGGTATTAGCGACGAGCCTTATTCTCGTCGCAAAAACTCTGATGAAAAGCGTATTTGTGACGGTAATATATTCTCGTCGCAAATGGTTAGTTATTTGCGACGGAAATATAGGACCCGTCGCAATTGCAATGGCGCGGTTTGCGCGCCAAAATGCGGGAAGCCTATTTGCGACGGGTAGAAGGCTACCCGTCGCAAAAAAATATTTACCAGGTGTTATTTGCGACGGGCCCCGTCACCAATACCGGCCGCTGTAAAGCCTATTTGCGACGGTCGCCTTCAACCCGTCGCAACTACCCGGCGGGGGTAAATACTTTTTTGCGACGAGACTATTTACCCGTCGCAAATACCGGCGGCGGTAAATAGGAATTTGCGATGGGGATATCCGCCCGTCGCAAATACCGGCGGCGGTAAATAGAAATTTGTGACGGGGATATCCGCCCGTCGCTAATGGTGGCTATTTGCGACGGACCCGTCACAAAAGTCCTTTTACCCACCGCCCGTAATTAATGCGGGCGAAGGTATTTGCGACGGGCCCCGTCGCCAATACCGGTGGCGGTAAATAGAAATTTGCGACAGGGATATCCACCCGTCGCTAATGGTGGTTATTTGCGACGGGCCCCGTCGCAAAAGTCATTTTACCCGCCACCCGTATTTAATGCGGGCGAAGACATTTGCGACGGTATCCCGTCGCAATACCTAGTATTTGCGACGGTATCCCGTCACAAATACGACCGTCGCAAATACGACCGTCGCAAATAATCTAACCTATATATACACCCCACCCGTTTTTTTCCATAACATTTAGATCTCTATTCTTCTCTCTCTAATTTTCAGTTCTAAGCAGATTTTTTTTTTGTTTTAATTTTTTCTTTCAAGAAGAGGAAGGAATGAGTGAGAATGCGCAAATTATTTCAAAGGTATTTATATATATATATATATATATTAATTTTTTTAATTGTTAGATTATTTTTAATTGTTAATTTTATTTTTTTTAATAGAATGTTTAGCTATATAGTATAATTAGATTATGTGGTTGTACCAAATAATCCTTGTCTGGATACGAACAAGTAGAGGTGGCTCTGACACAGATGTACCTAGGAGTGAAAACTCTGACAAGGTGTTTCGAGTTTGACTCGGGGTAACCTGGTACACGACAACGGGCCTTGCTGCACTCTTGGTTCGACACTCCCGGGGGATGTTTTGGTAATAATTAGAAATAAATATATAATTATCAAATAATTAAAAATAATTAGATTTAATTAGATTTAATTAAAATAATTATCAAATAATTAGGAAATAATTAGATTTAATTGATTAAAAATAATTAGGAAACAATTAGATTTAATTAGGAAACAATTAGATTTAATTAGGAAACAATTAGATTTAATTAGGAAACAATTAGATTTAATTAGGAAACAATTAGATTTAATTAGGAAACAATTATAATAATTAGGAAACAATTATAATAATTAGGAAACAATTATAATAATTAGGAAACAATGATAATAATTAGGAAACAATTATAATAATTAGGAAACAATTATAATAATTAGGAAACAATCATAATAATTAGGAAACAATTATAATAATTAGGAAAT
Organism: Viscum album; assembly: GCA_963277665.1. Lineage (NCBI taxonomy): Eukaryota > Viridiplantae > Streptophyta > Magnoliopsida > Santalales > Viscaceae > Viscum > Viscum album. The sequence continues at coordinate 70,918,303 of OY728163.1, read as the reverse complement.
AATTATAATAATTAGAAAACAATTACATAATTAGGAAACAATTACATAATTAGGAAACAATTACATAATTAGGAAACAATTACATAATTAGGAAACAATTACATAATTAGGAAACAATTACAAACAATTAGGAAACAATTACAAACAATTAGGAAACAATTACAAACAATTAGGAAACAATTACAAACAATTAGGAAAGAATTACAAACAATTAGGAAAATTAGTAAGCGTGATTGACCACTCATCTACCTCAATTTTCTTTTCATTTGTGTGTTGAGGTTTGACAGGAAACTTCTGCCCCCACATGTAATATCTGCTTTTACTGTCAAAATTATCAACCTACTCGCCAATATAGAGGTGAGTAGGTTGATAATTTTGACAGTAAAAGCAGATATTACATGTGGAGGTAGAAGTTTCCTGTCAACCTCAACACACAAATGAAAAGAAAATTGAGGTAGATGAGCGGTGAATTACGTTTGTTTTTATATTCATTGATTGATTAACCACCCGACCTATATCCATATCTTCGCATTTCTAATTAGTAACATAATTAGTAATATAATTAGTAACATAAATAGTAACATAATATAAAATATTATATTACTCTAATATTAATAATTAAATAATACTAATAATATAATTATTTTATTATTATATGTTTAATATTTATAAAAAAATATTAATATTATTAAAATTATAAAAAATTTATAAAATATTACAATTATCAATATTTTCAACAAGTTTTGTTTTATTCTTAACAGTTCAAATCTTAAAGGGTCGCAAATTTTCAGGTCATGCCCAATAAAAAGTTTGCGTCAACCGTGTCCAATGTAAACTCTATAATTGTTCTTGCATGGTTGATCACCTCGCAAGTAGTGTTGCAATAGGACAACCCAAGTCATGTCTTTCTCATTACTTGTGTCGTCCTATTGCAACACTACTTGCGAGATGATCAACAATGTAAGGACAATTATAGAGTTTAAATTGGACAAGGTTGACGCAAACTTTTTATTGGGCATGACCTGAAAATTGACGACTCTTTAAGATTTGAACATGTTAAGAATAGAACAAAATCTGTTGGAAATATTGAGATTTGTAATAATTAGTAATAATTACTAATAATTAATCAAAAATCAAATAAATTCAAGTACATGGTTATAAATTGACACAATTTCCAGCAGATTGGCGGCTACCTTTTGTTCAACGTCTCATATCTTTGCTACTTTCTCCCACTGAAATCAGTATGAAAAATGTGCTCTAACGTATGTCAGAGCAAGTTTTTCATACTGATTTCAGTCGGGAGAAAGTTAAAAAGAGACGAGCCGTCGGACAAATCAGAATAATTAGTAATATAATCTCCACAACGATGATTACAAAATTTTATTTCATTATTCAAGCATATTTCATTTTTCCAAGTATTGCTAAGTATTGCTAAATTAATAATAATTAGTGGGGATGATTACAAACTAACTGTGTCGCCTATAATTATTGGTAATTACTAATAAATAACTGTAATTATGTATCTTCTTTTTTTAGGATATTGTTTTTCTTATATCAAATTATTTAACAACAGTAATGGTTTTAAATTTTGTAGAAACATATATATGAATATGGAACAATGAAATCGACATCAATCATTATTAGATGATCGTGCTTGGATAAATCAGCGCAGAAATCCAAACGGTTCTAGTTTAAATCCTGTATATGTTGATGGTGTTGAAGCTTTCTTATCATTTGCATCATCAAACCCAGAATTTGTTTCAGAAAGGACAATTAAGTGTCCTTGTAAAAAATGTGCTCTGAGAACGTTTGAGACATTTGACATCGTTGGGCAACATCTCTTGCGTTATGGTTTTCAATCAGATTATATTTTTTGGTATCAACACGGTGAACACAGTTCCAGAGACGATACTAATAATTTGATTTCGGATCCATCACGGTTTCAGAATTTAGTACATGATGTTGCAGGGTCATCCGTTCAATAAACAGAAATCGAGGATGATGTTGATTTACCTCCCAAGTTGGCACCATCTGAATTTGCTGAGTTGTTCAGGTCTGCTGAGGATGCATTATATCCTGGTTGCAAGATAAGCAAATTAGAAGCAATTGCAAAATTTATGGCTATTAAATCAGATAATGGAATGTCAAATAACTGTTTTGATCAGATATTTTCTTTGGTTAAAACACTGTTACCTGAAGGAAATGTGTTGCCTGCTAATTATTATGAGAGCAAGAGACTCGTTCGTAATCTGGGCCTTAGTTATCAGAAGATCCATGCATGTTCAAACGATTGCATCTTATATTCTGGTGAAAATGAGTCGCTGGATAGTTGTCCCACATGTGGACAATCGAGGTATAAAGAAGCTCAATCAGGAAAGTCTGGATTGATTCCTGTAAAGCAGTTGAGATATTTCCTGCTTACACCCAGGTTGCAGCATTTATTTATGTCTCAGAACACAACGACAATGATGTCATGACACAAAACCAATATTTCAAATGGTAAAAGCTTGATTCATCCATCTGACGGTGATTCATGAAAACATTTTGATCAAGGACATCCGTCTTTTGCTTTAGAATCCCGGAACGTGCAATTGGGTCTTTCTACTGACGGTTTTTGTCCATTTGGATCTTTTGGTAGTCAGTATTCCTGTTGGTCTGTCTTTATAACTCCATACAATTTGCCTCCATGGATGTTGATGAAAGAGCCTTATATCTTTTTGACATTATTAATCCCAGGACATCCGAAAAAGAATATTGATGTTTATTTGAAACCATTGATTGATGAGTTAAATTTATTGTGGAGTCATGGTGTTGGTACATATGATGCTGCTGCGAAACAGAATTTTGTAATGAAAGTTGCATTGATGTGGACAATTAGTGACTTCCCGGCATATGGTATGTTATCTAGCTGGAGTACACATGGTCCAAAATCATGTCCTTACTGTATGAGAGACAACAAAGCATTTATGCTCGTGAATGGAAAAAAACCTTGCTATTTTGACTGTCATCGCAGATTTCTTCCAATCGATCATCCTTTTCGGAGGAATAAATCTCATTTTAGAAAAGGAATAATTGAAAGAGATGAACCTCCAAAAATGATCTCAGGTACAGAGTTACAATCAGTTGTATTTTCATTACCTTCCATCACTTTTGGACCGACAATAAACCAACAGAAAATTCATGGTTTTGGGAAAGAACATAATTGGACAAAACGGAGCATTTTTTGGAATCTGCCATATTGGTCTGATTTGTTGGTCCAACACATGTTGGATGTCATGCATATTGAGAAGAACTGTTTTGATAATTTATTTCATACAGTTTTGGATACACCGGGTAAAACCAAAGATAATGTAAAGGTACGATTAGATCTTGCCCAAATTTGCAGGTGACCAGAACTTGAATTGTTTGAAAATGTCAGATCACAGAGATTAATGAAGCCAAAAGTAGCTTATACACTGACTAAAGAGAGTCGCTTATTATTTTGTCAGTGGATTGCAGATTTGAGACTTCCAGATGACTATGCTTCCAACTTGGGCAGATGTGTTAAAAATGGTCATATTACCGGATTAAAAAGTCATGACTGTCATGTTATAATGGAAAGACTTATGCCTATTGGATTAAGAGGTTTGTTGAATTCTATGATTTGGGATTCGATAACAGATATATCATATTTTTTACGAGACATGTGTGCGGCGACAACAGACTACGATACACTAAGCAAACTGGAAGAAGCTGTTGTTGTAATTATATGCAAACTGGAAAAAATCTTTCTGCCGGCTTTCTTTGACTCGATGGAACATTTGATATTACATTTGCCACATGAAGCAAAATGTGGAGGTCCGGTTCAGTTTCGATGGATGTACCCATTTGAGAGATGCATGCAGAAATTGAAGAGAAAAGTCCGTAACAAAGCATCAGTTGAATGCTCAATTGCTGAAGCTTATTTGCAAGAAGAAATTGCTTTATTCTGCTCTCATTATTTTGAATCTGAATATCCCTCAAAATTTAACCGCATGGACCGGAACGAGGGGAATGTTGATGATGATATGAATAATCAATTATCAGTTGTCAATCAGCCCGAACTTGGCTTCGGTGGAGTTCATGATAGATGAATTTCAGATGATGAACATCATAGAGCTCATACATATGTTCTACTCAACTGTGAAGAAATGTCACCAATTGTACAGTGAGTGCTCTTATCCCTTATTCTATAGATTCTGTTACAGTAAATTAATCATATTGTATTTGTAGGTTATATGATGATCATATCAAGAAACAATTTCCACAAATTACAGCAGCTGGCTTAGAAGAACGTCGGCAAAAAAATTTTGCCTACTGGTTTCAAAAACTGGTAACATACATTCTTTTTTGGTTTTACATATAAAATCAATTTATTACTTGTAATAGTGATAAATGTTTTACAAATTTTCAGGTATCTGTACATGCTGATAAGATTGATATTCGATTGCGTATATTGAGTAGCCCACCATCCAAAATAGTTAAATCTTATAATGCATATGTGATGAATGGTTACCGCTTTCATACACATGCATATGAGGAATCAAAGAAAACAATGAATAGTGGTGTTTGTTTGAAGGGATCACATCATAGAGATATTGAAGTTGACTTTTACAACATGCTTGAAGAAATTATTGAACTGTGTTATTTGGGACAGAATTATGTAACAATGTTTAAATGTTGATGGTTGGATACTGAGAGAGGCTTGCGTATTCATCCGACTCATGGAATTGTTGATATTAAACATAAAAGTCTTCTTGCAGTAAATGAACCATTTTTATTGGCTCATCAGGCATATCAAATTTATTATGCAAAATACTGTGCTACTGAAAAAGAGTTGGATGATTGGTGGAGTATAATAAAAGTTAAATCTTGAGAAAATCAGTTTACTCAAACTGAATGTGGTTTCACTGAAGTGCAAGGAAATGAAAATTTTCAGGACACTCCTCAAAACACATATTTTTCACAAAGAGACATGAATATCAAGGATGAAACCCCACAGTTAAGGGTCAATGGTGACGATGTTGTCAATGATGTTACAACTGAATTTGAAATGACAAAAGATGATGAAAGTGAAACTAATATGGAAATTGATGATGTTGATGAGGAAGATGGAGACATTGACATTGACAACTATGAAGATGATGATGAAGATGAACATTGACACAGTAAAATGATGGTTAGAATCATAACAAATATATATCTATACATAAAAGTTATTTTCAACTGTTTGCTAATAACAATCATTTCATGTTTCAAATGGACTCAGAAACGTATCGTCAGTTGCTGGAGGCTGATCTACCTATGAATGATGAGGTTTTTGAGTCATCTGACCCTCAGGCTGTTGGCACTACAGGGAGCACTCGGAGGGGGCGTGGTCTTGCCAGACTGATAATTCCAGATCCTATCCCGGAGCGACGTCCACCTCTTGGATTCGATGCGCACACGTGGTTGTATGGTAACCTGTGTATTTTAGTTATCTTTCATTATAATTTATTAATATTCTAATTATTTGTTTATTTGTTCTTTTTCTACAGTTTTACGCATATAACTATTGGACAGGGGAGCGCTATCTTGCGCAATTATTTTTCTCAGCCCTGGCTCACATGGGATTAGATTCCCGCTGATGTGCAGGCCGCCATGTTCGATCATTGGCTGATACGTAATTAAATATTATTTATTTTGAAATTTAATTCATTAATAACTTTATATTAAGGTTTATGGTATCCCATCGACGAGAGCATGCGTGCCACTATCCACGCGGCATGGGTGGTGTCTATGCGTGACCGTTTCCGTCAGTTTTTGCATAATTTGAGAAAGACGGCTCTGAAGAAAGCCGGAGTGACAGAATTTGATGAGTCCTGTAGAGCCCACTGACCAGAGTACATTTCATCTCACGTTTGGGATGGATTATGTACACACTGGTTGGGTGGTGTGTTTCAGAGGAGATCTGCATTGGGTCGACAGAATCGGGGGAGACAAGAGGTGACACATCGAGCCGGTAGTCGTACATTCAGTGCGCATAGAGAGCGTCTGGTAAGTACTTTTTTTTAATATTTTATACAACTTTAAATATAAACAGTTTATTTTATATTCATATAGGAAGCCGAGCAGCCCAGTATTTTGGCGTACGACTTTTATCGGGGGATGTACACTGACCCGGCTACTGGAGAGATTAGAGGTGACCGCCAGCGTCAGATTGTGGTCAGTATTATTTTCTTTTCAGTTTGCAAATTAAATGCATATAATCTTTTCATTATTTTAATTTCTAATTGAAACTTAAGGAGTCATATGAGGCCGTGACCTCTCAGACACAGGCTAAGAGTCAAGACGAGATGGGTGATCAGACTAGTGCCCACCATTTTGATGAGACGACATGGATGCAGACGACCCAGTATGGCTTCGAAAAGGGCCGAGTAGTTGGTATCAGCTCTCATTTGACACCTGCAGCTTATTATGGTACTGCTGCGATGTCGACGTCCAGCTCGAGAGGAGCTCGTGGAGAGACATCATCTTCTGCCTCACAGTATCAGGAGCAGCTGCGTGCTCAGAGTCAGCTTATAGAGGATTTGCGTCAGGGGCAGGAGCAGATGTGTCAGCAGCACGATGAGGAGATGCGTCGATGGCTGGAGCAGATGCGTCAGCAGCAGGATGAGGAGAGACGTCGATATGAGGAGCAACATCAGGAGTATATGGAGTATATGCGTCGTCTGACTCATAGTTTAGGGATGGAGTTTCCTCCACCACCTCCTCCATGTCCTCCAGGTCCTCCAGATTATCCACCCCCCAGTGATTTTTTTAGATGTAATAAACATTTGAGTTCGTAGTTTATTGTCATATTAACTATTTACAATTCCTCTTTCATATTGGCACGAATATTACGTGATTTAATTTGTTTTTATTTTTTTTAATAATTTATTATTTATTAGTATTATTTTTAATGTCTGCTTATTTTAGTAATATTACTTTTAATATTTTATATTTATTGTTAATATTAAGAAGTTTATAATTTTATAATTTTATTAATATTAATAATATTAATATTATTAATATTATTTTTTCATAAATATATATGTTTATTTTAATAATAATATTATTATATTAATTTTTTATATTAATAATATTAGTACTATTATTATTATTTTTTGATATTAATATTTCATAATATATAATATTATATTATTTATATTCATATTATTATTATTTTTTGATATTAATATTTCATAATTATATTATATATATTTTTTATTATTAATATTATAATAATATAATTTATTTATATTATTAATATTAATATTATTATTATATACATAGTTTAATAATAATAATATTATATTAATTTTTTATATTATTAATATTAGTATTATTATATTATATTATATTATTTATATTCATATTATTATTATTTTATATTAATATTTCATAATTATATTTTATATATTTTTTTATTTATATTATAATAATATTTTTTTTATATTATTAACATTATTATTATTTTTATATAATATTCTACGATTTGTAATAATTATTTTATTTTATTTTATTTTTTTTAATATTTGCGACGGGAACATTTGTGACGGGATTTCCCGTCGTAAATATTTTTTTACTATAATATTTGCGATGAGACGAATACCCGTCGAGAAAACATTTCTGCGACGGTCCGTCGCAAATACCTTCGTCGCAAGTATTTTTTAAATTTCGCATTTGCGACGGGTTTCTGACCCGTCGCAAATAATATATCTGCGACGGCCCGTCGCAAATACCTTTTTTATATATAAACGAAAACTCATTTGCGACGGGGGAAAAATACCGTCGCAAATACTCTTTTTGCGACGGGACCGCCGCAAAAACACCTATTTGCGACGCCGTTTTCGGCAACGGGCGATTTGCGATGGAGCCCCGTCGCAAAAGACCTTTTGCGACGGTATCCCGTCGCAAATCGCCCGTCGCAAATATTCAGTTTTCCTGTAGTGTATTATAATTGCAACAAAATTGTTTTATCTGTCGTAATAACATTTAGCAACAGATCTTTTACTAACACTTTAGTGATAGGACAATTTTTGTTGGTAAAATGTTTTACCAACATAAAATGCACCTTTACCAACTGATATACTCCTGTTGGAAAAAACTAATTATTTTGTAGTGTGAGCCTCCGACGATCCTAAAACCCTTACAAACACCCGAGGCACTCCCCTAGCCTCTAAAACAACCCAATAACATCATTTAAGGCCAATGGAATTCTCAGAATTGAGTACCGATCAACGAATCAAAAAGTAGCATAGCCACTAATTGAAAAAATCAAATCGAGTGGGGATTTTGACCCGTTTCAAAAACTCGGGTCGTTGCAAGATGAGTATCTTTGATTATTCAAGTAATATCAGATCAACAAGATATCGTGCATATCATGAATGATAGAAAACTAGACGACAACATAAAAAGTTTAGTAAATCTATTCACTGATAGCACACTGAAGGAGGAATCCATCATTATTTAGATATGCAGAAAAATTCTCCACATTTATCGTAGAACCAGATTCTTTTCATGCCGAACGAATCTAATTTTAAGGTGTGCGGGGGGGGGGGATTTGTTGACAATCATAATTGGGCAGTGCACACTTTGTCGTGGAAGGACACATGTCGTGAGTTATTGGATGATCATGATGCATAATGACATATGCTAATGATTTTTGGGATGGTTGCATTATTGCGATAGTTGGATGAGTGTTGTCATTATTATTATTATTATCGTTATGTGTTTTCAAATAATAATAATGTTAATTAATAAAATGAAATAAAAATGAAACATTTCATTTTATTCAATCATGTGCATGCCACGTGAGGAATAAATGACATCATGTGTCATCTTCTTCCACCTCATGGTGTTGGATGTTCGGCTTGTCTCTTGCACCTACAATGGATACAACATACTAGAAGGACCTCGAGTGCGTAGGAATGCTCACGCTGCAACTCCCTGAAGCCTCCATGTAGATCAGTGATGGCTTGCTGTCAAGGCGATGCACCTGCTTCCAGCAACCAGTCCGAAAAATCGATCCCTGTGTATGACGCTGCTTAGAGTAGTACTCCTCACACTCGCACTGCTATATGAAACATGCTATCACAGGAAGATCGATCCACACATCGGACCATATACACCGGAATGATTGGTCTTGAAGAAGGTTTCAATGGATTATGTCTGGAACTGATATCACAGACCAGCTACACGAGCCTCCTCTCACCAAAAATCTGGGTTTCATATCTAGGACGGCCATTACATTTCACGTAATGTTGATCGCACAAACATAAGAATATGCGCGAAGCACCTACGCATATCACAAAGAAATGCGAGCCCGTGAAGATGATCTATGGATGGGGTTTGGGTGCGATGCATGTAATATGTTGCAGCTAGCGTGTGAGGCCCACTCGCGTGTATGTGTATGGTAAGAGAAGTCGATAAACAACATGCCCACATGCATAAGCTCCACAGCGGGATACCGAGGCCCCTACAGGTTGGGATATGGGAGGTCCTATGCCTAAACCTGCTACGACCATATGATAAATAAAAAAACAGTGTATAAAGATGAGTGTCTCCATGAACCCACCTGAACCTGTTTATGGATGAGATGAGTCCATGATGTCGGTTCACATGATGTCTCCATTCCATGATATTTGGCATCGCATCAAGAAGTCCAGCATGTGGGTGTCGCCAAATGAGAAGAATTCGCAGTGGCTCAATGCCATCAGACTCGACATGAGAATTGTTTGAAAACACCGAGAGTTTCCGTTCTATGAATAAATGTCACGACAAAACGGAATTATAAAATCAGTGGGTGAATAAGTTGTAGGGACCACTTCCAATCCGGGGAGTGATTGGTGGATGAAGAGCTTGACAGGAGTTTTCTCGGCAATGCAACGATCTTCAATGGTGTGCAGCAGACCATGGACGCGCACCAGCTTTCCCAGACTGCACCACGCGGCGGGATGACCTCTCATCCCTCTCAAGGGTGGATGAGCTACCCTCCAACAACCAAAGAAAAGATAGTTTTACTTCCTCTATTTAAACGGGATGCAAATCCCAAGATGAGTGTAATCTGTGTGTTGTAAATCTTATCACAAGAACCAAAGAGAAGTGAATAGAAACAAGTTCCACGTTTCTTCCGTGTATGTAGGCAAATCGCCGAACCACGTTTATGTTTCTCCGTTTTGATTCTTGTTCTGTGTGTTTTCGTTGCCACGCACCTCTATTGCGCCCCAACATGTGGTATCAGGAACGAGCCGAAGCGATCGGAGTCGAAATGGAGAACCGACAACGAATTTTCCAATAATCGAAAAATTGAAGTTGGTCATAAAATTTTTCTGCGGCAAGATTCGTGAAAAGAACAACGAGACGATTTCAACGGCACAAGCGACGTTGAAAACGGAGCTAAAACGAAGCAGATAAGCTCGATCAAAGTTTGGTCAAACCCGTGGGTGAACAGTAACCTCATGCCGGAAAAGAAGGTACTGTTCACGCCGCCAGCGAAAATTCTGGAAGATTGCGACAACTATTGCGGTGCGCCACGTTAGTGCCACGCCCGCAAGCAATCTGGACCGTTGAATTTGTTTTGGTGGTAACTCGGCCAATCGATGTCCGATTTCAACGACCCGGGAATCGATTCCGACTATTTCGACCGTTCCAGAGGCATCCGTACAGTTAGTTTGTCAAAATGCACACTCCAGAAGGTGGTTTCAGAAGGGTGCGACATCGACGGTGGTGATCGCATTTTGCGACAACGACGATGGCTGGTGGCCGACCATTACCAAAAGTTGAGATCGAGAAGTTCGATGATCGGAACAATTTCGGCTTGTGGCAAAGCACAATGAAAGATATTTTTGTGCAGCAGGGCATGATCAGACCGTTGATCGGAGAAAAACCCAAGACAACCAGTAAAGATGATTGTGAAGAGCTCGAGATACGGGTCGTCATCACAATTTGACTGTGTCTGGCGAACGAGGTAAAGTACTCGGTGTTGGACGAGACATCACGAAAGGAGATCTGGAAGAAGTCGGAGCAGTGGTATATAGTGAAGTCGGTCACCAACAAATTTTTCTTAAAGAAGAAATTGTACCAGTTGCGGATGAGCGAGAGAACAAATTTGTTGGATCACACCAACGAATTCTACAAAATCCTGATGCAGTTATTGAGGCTCAGTGTGAAGGTTGGAGAGTAAGACAAATCATTTTTGCTTTTGTCATCTCTACCAAGTTCATTTGATGGACTTGTGACTGCATTGCTCGTGGTGAAGGAAACATTGAAGTTGGACGAGGTGACGACGTCGTTTCAAGATTCGAAGGCATTTCGAAGACCTGTGACACATTCAGATGATCTAATCGTGGCGATGCGAGATGATCAACGTGGGAGGAGCCGACATTGGAAGTAAGGAGGTAAAGAATGACAACTAAAGTCCATGGGACGTGATCCTAGTGAAATCACGTGTTTCTGGTGTGAGAAAAAGGGTCACTATAAAAGTGACTGTGGAGAGCGCAAATGATATGTTGCTGGGAAAGAGAAAGTTGAAGAGAAGGATGTAAACATCACAGAATTATCAGCAAATGATGAAGTCTACATGACAACGGGAAGCTTGCACTCAGATGAGAGAGTTGAACGGGGAGAAGTGCAGTGTCATTACTGCAAAAGATATGGGCACATGAAGCGAGAATGTCGCATTCTAAGAATGAAGAACGAGCGGGCTCAAAATCCAAAGGAAGAAGAATGTGTTTTGGATTCGGGGAGATCGACACACATATGTACGACGAGAGGTACATTCGATACTTTTCAGTAGGTGCGAGATTCGGTGAGACTTGGTGATGGGTCAACATGCGAAGTTCGAGGAGTCGGGACAGTGAAATTGAAGACACCCGATGGAGCAGTTCGTAAACGGACTGATGTAAAATTCGTTCCGAGGATGAGACAAAACTTGGTATCATTAAGTAGGTTCGATGCGAAAGGGTACAAGATTTCCATAGCAGGTGGAGTGTTGGAAGTCTCACGTGAGGATGCAGCAAAGCTTACTAGGAAGGAGTCCCAAGGGCTGTATCATTTGATGGGGACCGCAGTTAGCCAGAGCTCGATTGAAGACAGTGGAAGGGACACATCATCTAACGTGAAGAAGTATGTTCGATTTGCCGATGAAATTTTCAACACCTGCAAGTAGACTGCAAGTCTGGTTTCTACCCCAAATTGGTCGTGATGGGGAGATTTGTAGGGACCACTTCCAATTTGGGGAGTGATTGGTGGATGAAGAGCTTGACATGAGTTTTTTCGACAGCTACTCCATGCAACAATCTTCAATGGTGTGCAGCAGACCATGGACGCGCAACAAATTTTACAGACTGCAGCAGGCGGCGGGAGGACTTCTTAAGGGTAGATGAGCTACCCTCCAACAACCAAAGAAAGATGGCTTTCCTTCCTCTATTTAAACGGGATGCATATCCCAAGAAGATGGGTATAATCTGTGTGTTGTAAATCCTCCGACGAGAACCAAAGAGAAGTGAATAGAAACTAGTTCCCTGTTTCTCCCGTGGATGTAGGAAAATTGCCGAACCACGTTAAATTTTTGTGTTTCTTCGTTTTGATTCTTGTTCTGTGTGTTTTCATTGCCACACACCTCTGATGCACCCTAACATAAGTCGACATAATGAATGGAGGTGCGTGTTTTTAGGATGCATCGCCTTTCTCGGACGCGTAGATACAGTGCAATCCCTCGTATATAAATATAGGGATATCACATATCAGAAAGGGCCGCTGCCATACAAAATGGAGAGCTCTTACTTCCTTGCAAAGTAGAGCATCACAACCTCCATTGGGTTATGTGAAGAAGGTCATGCGAGACTCATTCTCACATTCACGTGAAGAATTGATGCACCGTGTACCCTGCCTTGCAAATCGGTTGTGGCATCACCTGACCCATCATGCGAAATCCAAGGAAGCACAGAACTTATCTTGAGAAATGATGTGGCATCACATACCATAACATACAAAGAGTGGATGCTTCTTTTATACATACTCTATCTGGGGAACTCGGAAGAGATCACATATCCCGATCCCACCTCTGTCCAGAAGAATATCAAATAACCACATACTCAGTTATGTGAAGAATAGTGGATAGTGACTCAGCGTACATATATGATCAAAGTCTTAAAAAATTTATTTGATGTTCCACGAAAGTTGAACATGAATAATATTCAAGGCTTGATGCACCATGACGATCCGATGAAATTCCACACCGCACAAATGCAATATTCATGTGTGCATTTGGAGCTTCATGTCACGCTTGATATCGCCGTGTGAAGAAAATAAATATTCCATGTGTTTGTCTGAGTCTCTATTGCTCGAACCCCTTTACGGGATCACATGTGGAATTGGAAATCACATGATGACTTTATGGAAACTTTCAGATGCGCAACACATTCAAGTGGATTGGGTTATGCGACAAACCTACAATGACTGCCGACACATTCCATGCACCATTTGGCATGGCGCCTTGACATGAAAACACCCTTGGTCGGCCATGAACACGCGACATATTAAAGGAAAAGCAAAGCGACTGTAATGGCCCAGACCTCTCTGGTCCATTACTTTGTGAAAATGTGGTGTTGGAGGTGTTCCGGGAGATCAAGGTGGCTTATCCCCAACACTTTTCCAAATTTCCAGTTATGTGAACAGTGTTTCCAGTTTTATGAACAGTATCGGTAGGTGAATAGTGTTTCTATCGGTGAGGTTCTATCGGGGGACTTCCAACGGTATACTTGAACAGTGTTTCCAGAATGGTGACCTTCTAACGGTGACCTTCTAACGGTAGACTTGAACAGTGTTTCCAGAATGGAAACCTTCTATCGGTGGACTTCTAACGGTAGACTTGAACAGTGTTTCCAGAATGGTAACCTTCTATCGGTGGACTTCTAACGGTAGACTTGAACAGTGTTTCCAGAACGGTAACCTTCTAACGGTGACCTTCTAACGGTAGACTTGAACAGTGTTTCCAGAATGGTAACCTTCTAACGGTGACCTTCTAACGGTAGACTTGAACAGTGTTTCCAGAACGGTAACCTTCTATCGGTGGACTTTTAACGGTAGACTTGAACAATGTTTCTAGAACGGTAACCTTCTAACGGTGACCTTCTAACGGTAGACTTGAAAAGTGTTTCCAGCTTCCTATAGTTTTGCCCCTTTGACGTTTCCTTTGACGTAAAATACATTTAAAGCCTTGTTTTAAGGACTCTTAAGGCCGATTCAAATGCCATAAATCCTATATTAATTATTCCTAAGGCCGGGATGTATTTACTTGGTCAAACCGCGTGGGTTAATGCGATCCGTTTTTAATGGAGAATTAACCGGATCTTAAACCGCCGCCCCATTAAACCTTAAAAAAGGGATGAGATATCATTCTCCCCTGTTCTTCCTCTTTGTTCTTGGTTATGAGATGCTAGAACCTTTCAATCCTTCCCATAGGAGTTTCACAATCAAACTTTACTCCTTGTATCAGTTCCGCTCTGTTTTGATGCAACCAAGATGTGTCGATCATTCTTCGATATAAGGTATGTTTATCATCATTCCTTCGTGGGTCATCTTCTCTTGTTCTCCTTTTGATATTATCATGTAATATCCATGCTTCTAATGGGGTTTTCTTGGGGTTTGGTTGGTGCGGACGTACCGTGGCATCCTCGGGTGGATGTAGTTGTCGCGAGAGGAGGATTGTGACCCGTTGTGTGGATAAAGGACGTCAAGAACTCTTCGAGGTAGGGGATTCATGACTTCTCTAATTGTATATGTGCAATCGTAGAATTAGCATGATTTAGTCCTTTGGATCACAATGAAATTGACCTTATTAAATACTTGAACCGGATTAAAAGAATTGGTTGATCGCATGTTGTTACTTTATATCGTGATAACGGTTTGCCTCATGTTTTTCTAGATAGAGTGATATCTATGATTTCTTTGATTTGTTGTTCGTTCATGATAGAAATTGATATGAACGTAAAGCCGGAATTAATTGTTAATTAATTTGCTAAAGATAAAGAGGCATGTAAATTAATCTGGTTATTGCCATTGTTGTAGTTGTTCTAATTTGAGGATAATCAAATTAGGGAAGTAAGCATGGTTATTTAATTGTGATAGCTTACTGATTAGGTATCCCGTAATTGGAACCTACGAATAACAAATCTGCTAATTCAATATGGATTAAAGAACAGATTATGTGAGAATTTCAAAAAGGGTTCTGAGTTACCCTCTTGTTTGTTAAAGGGTCAAGAGCCCATGGTTGTGATTGTTGTTTTCCTTCTGATTGTGCTGTGATGTGAGCCTGGATGGCTGTTGTGATATATGGAGGCATGGAGGCCTTGTGGTGGTGGCAGAAGATGACGCCTAGAGTGGCGAGATGCATCAGTTTATGCATGTGGGTGTTGGGGAGGACACCAGGGGCGATGGAATGGGATGGATGTGGTTGCTGGATGCTTATGGTTTTCTTTGAATGTTAATCTACTTTGCTTTTCCCCACTGATCAAGGCAGCTGGTCTTGCTGCCCTTCTTCCGAAGGAGGCGAAGACGCGCGGGGTATACCACGTGCTTTCCGTGTTTAGCCTCTCGAGGGAGAATGGGTCTATGCTCTTTCTATAGGCGGAAAAGACTCGATAGGTAGTATATATACTCACCGTGTTGAGCCTCCTTTGTGTTTAGAAGCATAAGATGCTTTTCTAGAATGCCTGAGAATATGGAAAAGTAATTCTGTAATGAATGTTTGATTAAATGGTGAAAATCCACAGGGATGGAGATACTAGAATTTAAAGGTGATGTGAATCTAAAAAGGAGCAGTTGATTTTGAATGTGATGCCAATTCAGTTTAATGTGGAATTGTTCATGGTTAATTAATGTTTAAAGAATTAATTAACGTACAGTGGAATTGATAAAATGAGAATGGAGTAATCTAATAAAACTCTTCAAACGTTTGTGTGCTTATAGGATACCTAGTCTTAGAAGTTGGAGCCTGGAGTCTGAGAGACGTTAGCTGCAGTTGTATCTAAGACTAGGTAATTCCCATAGTGTGGATGTCAGTTATATATATATTCTATACTTTTTGTGTTTCTATACGCTAATCCACCCTGTCGGTAAGGGAAACTGACACCCCGGGGATTCTGAGCCCTGGGGGGGGGGGTGTTTCCGCCAACATTCTGATGGGAGGTTGAATGGCTGGCTACCCCCTTTGACCCCGCTCTCTTCTCTTGGTAGATCTTTGTGCTGGTAGGAACACTGGTTAGTTTTACCCATATATGTGTGTAGAGGGCTGTAATGGGTTGTGGTTATTTCACACACATATATTCTGGATATAGTATCCTATGGACTACTATAGGTGTAACATGTATAGGCTGTGATAGCTTGAGGATCCCTATTCGGTGTATGGGCTATAATGGATTGAGGTATAATACCCGATGTATGATACATGTTTTGCAGGCTGTGGTGGCTCCCGGAACATACCTGGTTACCGTTGGTTGTGAGGATGGTGTGGTGCTTAGCCCAGGTGTCTGCGGGCAAGCCTTTGGAGAGATATGCACATGACGTATGTCGTTGGGGCAAAGCGGAAAACCAGTGGGGATGTAGTAGTGGGGTACCCTTGAGATTCTTTACTATATTATATATTCTTGTATGCATTACTTGGTGAGAGTAGCCATGGTGAGGTTGAGAACTTAGTATACCTGTTTAGGTAACGAGTTAGTTTCACTTGTTGTTCACTGGGCTTTAGCAAGCTTTCTTTACTTTTGCACGAGAGGCTTGGGGAGGATCCTATTGAGTATTCTGTTATACTCACCCTATGTATATATAAACTATTTTTCAGGTCACATGGAGCAGGTTGGGGATCAAGTTGGTTACTACTAGCTTGTGGTTGGAGGAGGAGCTGTTTGGGATTGTGATCGCTGCCGTTTTACTTTCTTTTGGGTACTTTTAGTTTCCCCTTTCAGTTGTAGTAATTTTTCATGACATTTCATATATGTACTTGGATTTCTTTTATATTTCAGTTCTGAGTTGGAGTTGATTGGATTCTATTCTATCTCTCTCTTTTGCATGTGTTCTCTTAGAGGGTAATGCCTCCCATTTGTGTGTTTATTATACCCTCGGTGCTAGTCGCCAACCCGGGGCCTACTGGAGGCTGGACTCGGGGGTCATTATCTCTCTTCTCACATTACCGGCCTAGGAGGGGTACACTTTGTGGGGAGGGGGTCGTGACAGAGTGGTATCAGAGGTCTGGTTGAGGGATAGGATGGAGTTTGGAGTTAGGCACAGGTGAGGATGCATGGGATGGTAGGGAAACGGTGTCATTCATGTTTAGCAAGTGGGGTAAAAACTGGAGACCGATAGAGACATAGGCGTTTAGGCCCCCCTATGATCTGTTGCACGGACCTTTAAGCTTACGATGGCTACTAAACAAAGTGATACTGGTTGCAGGGTAGAGACCTAGGAAAGGATCATGCATCATTATTCTTTACGCCTGTGTTTGAATGGGTAGACCTTGGGATAGGTAACCTAAAAATTAATAAAACAAAACAATTAATTAATTAATGTTGAGTCTTCCATATTCCAGGCTTAGGAGCTCTAACAGTTGTTATTTTACAGGTATGGCTCCAGGTCGACGTCCTCATCGGGTTTGCATAGAAGATGCCCACCAGGCTGTTCCAGCAGATCGCCGCTGGGTAGAGGTTGACGACGATGACACTTAGAGGAAGAAACTCTGAGAGTTTTAGCGCCAGAGTCTACAGAAGTACGAGGGCTCCATTTCAGATGCAGTCACAGAATACTGGTTGGAGGAGGTCGAGATAGGCTTCAGTTCGATTCGTGCTCGGAAGGAACACTAAGTGTCCTTGGTTGCGAAGATGCTACGTGGAACAGCGAGGTAGTGGTGGTTCTTGTTCCTCAGGGATCGTGAGGAGTCAGAGATCTCATGGGAGGAGTTTCGAGACAGGTTTAGAGTCGAGTTTCTTTCTTCGACTGCGAAGGCGTCCAGTCGCTAGGAGCTTCTTACCCTTCGACAGGGGAGCTCCAGTGTTCGAGAGTTTGGAATCCGTTTCAGGAACCTTCTACGATATGCTTCAGACCTGTTACCAG
The DNA here is from genome assembly GCA_963277665.1 of Viscum album. Taxonomy (NCBI): domain Eukaryota; kingdom Viridiplantae; phylum Streptophyta; class Magnoliopsida; order Santalales; family Viscaceae; genus Viscum; species Viscum album. The sequence continues at coordinate 70,900,156 of OY728163.1, read as the reverse complement.
ATGAGGAGGTCAGGACGAGGCATTTCGAGGAGGCTTTGCGTCCAGAGATCCAGCGCCATGTCACCCCATTTATGCTAAAGACATATCTTGAGGTGCTGGAGAGGGAAGAGGTTGTTGAGAGGACTTTGGCTAGGACCGGATCGTCACGAGAGGGGAATCGTCATGATTCCTCACGAAGCAAAGCTGTGGTCCGGGGATCCCGGTTTTCAGGGAAGAAGAGTTTCCGTTCACCTGGGGGTAGGTACCAGCCCTTCCCATATCGTTTCTCTGGAGGCAACATCTCTCAGGCCTATGCCAAGGGATCAGGCGCTTGTTTTTCTTGTGGTGGTCTTGGTCATCAGCAGCGGGAGTGCCCGACTTTTCAAAGCAGTCATTGTGCACCGGGTGCTCCACTCCAGGTTCCTCCATTGAGGCAGTTCCAGCTGAGGCAGCAGCAGTAGGTTGCACCAGCTTTAGATCACCCGAGGGTAGATGGAGTAGGTAGAGGACAGCCCCATGACGCTCCCCGTCCTCAGAGAGCAGAGCGCGACTGTGGTGGTGGTCGTCATCAGGGTCAGAGAGGCCGTGGAGGATGTCGTGGTCAGCTTCATGCTCTAGCGTTGCTAGCCCTAGGCGAGCCAGATGTCGTTCGAGGTACCCTTTGCTTGTTTTCTACCTTGGTGCATGCCTTGTTTGATTCAAGAGCAACAAACTCCTTCATATCACCTACCCTTGTCCATGCTTTGGGACTTGAGGTAGAGAGGCTTCCAGTGCCCTTGGCATTGACTACGCCAGTTGGAGGTCGAGCCGACTTGTTTGAAGTATGTAGAGACTGTGAGCTAGTGTTGGTGCAACACCACTCTTGGGGAGATTTCCTATGTTTACGAATACAACCATATGATGTCATACTTAGCATGGATTGGTTGTATTCGGTGCAGGCTATTGTGGATTGCTACAAGAAGAAGGTCGTTTTCTTTGATGCAGATGAAGAGAAAGTGGTGTTTGTTGGTGAGAGAGATTCTCGGATGAGTCATAGACGAGTTCCATACTTATCATCCATGATGGCTGGGATGATGCTGAGTTCTTCAGAGGTTCAATAATTGTCATTTCCTAGGGTCGTAGAGGAGTACCCTGACGTCTTTCCAGAAGAGGTTGTATCCTTACCCCCTCGACGAGAGATCGATTTTGGGATCGAGCTACAACCAGGAGCGTCTCCTATCTCTATGTCTCCGTATAGGATGAACCCTTCTGAGTTACGAGAGCTATGTATTCAGCTTGATGGTCTGTTGCAGTGCGGTTTTGTTCGGCCAAGTGTGTCACCGTGGGGAGCGCCAGTTTTGTTTGTGAAAAAGGCTGATGGCAGTTTGCGGTTGTGTGTCGATTATCGTCGATTAAACAAAGTGACAATAAAGAACCGCTATCCTCTTCCACAGATTGATGACCTATTCGATCAACTGAAGGGTGCAAGTTGGTTCTCAAAGATCGACTTGCGGTCAGGATATCATCAGATGCGTGTAAAGGATGAGGATATCCCGAAGACTGCTTTCCGTTGTCGTCATGGGCATTATGAGTTTGTGGTAATTCCATTCAGCGTGACGAATGCTCCAGCTATTTTCATGGGGTTGATGAATGCTGTGTTCCGTGAATTCCTGGACAAGTCTGTTGTGGTTTTCATTGACGACATCCTTGTGTACTCCACATCTGAAGAAAAACATGCAGAGCATCTACGAGCCGTTTTGGGAGTTCTTCGCCAACATCAGTTGTTTGGGATGTTGTCCAAGTGTGAGTTTTGGGCTCGAGAAGTTCATTTATTGGGGCATGTTGTGTCCCAACAGGGAGTAGCTGTGGATCCGTTGAAGATAGAAGCAGTGGTGTCTTGGGCAGCCCCCAAGACCGTGTCAGAGGTGCGAAGTTTCCTTGGTCTCACAGGCTATTATAGGAGGTTTGTAGCCAATTTCTCCCGAGTTGCGACTCCTCTGACAACTTTGACCAGGAAGGATCAAGCGTTCATATGGACTGATCAGTGTTAGGCAGCTTTCGAGTATCTAAAGGAGAAGTTGTTAAGTGCTCCAGTCCTTTGTCTTCCAGCGGAGGGAGTCCAATTTGATGTTTTATGTGATGCTTCACATCTGGGGATAGGCTGTATTCTCATGCAGCAGAGGTCGGTTGTTTCTTATGGGTCTCGACAGTTGCATCCCCATGAATGCAACTATGCCACCCATGATCTTGAGTTGGCAGCCGTGGTGTTTTCTCTGAAGTTGTGGAGACATTACCTCATTGGTGAGCACTTTGTGGTTTTCACCGATCATAAGAGTTTGAGGTATGTTTTCTCCCAATGTGACTTGAACTTGAGGCGGCGTCGGTGGATGGAGTTCTTGCAGGAATATGACTTTGAAATATCGTATACACCTGGAAAAGGGAATGTTGTAGCTGATTCACTAATCTGAAAGTCACGTAATGATGTTGTGCATGAATCTGGTGATTCCTGGAGAGTGATGGAAGAGTTATCAGCTTTGTATCTTGATATGGGAGAAGTTGGGGGTAGAGGTTGTCTTTTCCAGATGACGGTGTAGTCATCCCTGATGAAAAAGGTGGAAGAGTCTCAGTTGGGTGATCTAGAGGAGGAAGTTTGGAGAGACAGAGTTGTTTGTGGTGAGGCCCCTGATGGTTGGTCGGAGGATGAACAACACCGCGCGTTGTATCATGGAAGGCTTTTTGTTCCCTTGGCGATGCGCGAGACGGTTCTCCGAGAGTTCCATAGTTCACCCTTTACAGTACATTCTGGTGTGACGAAGATGTACCGATCCTTGAGGAGTCAGTTTTGGTGGCCTGGGCTGAAGCGTACGGTTGCAGAGTGTGTGTCTCGATGTTTAGTCTGCCAGAAGGTGAAGGCCGAACACCGTGTTCCTGGTGGTCTTCTACAGCAATTAGAGATTCCTCAGTGGAAGTAGGAGGACATCTCAATTGACTTTGTTACAGGTTTACCTCGAGCTCTGGGAGGACATGATGCTATATGGGTGGTAGTGGATCGTTTAACAAAGTTGGCCCACTTCATAGCGATCAAGGAGTTGAGCTCAGTGGAATTTTTGTCGAGGCAGTATCTAGATGAGGTGGTGATACTTCATGGAGTACCTAGGACGATCATTTCTGATCGAGATCCTTGTTTTACCTCCAGGGTGTGGAGAGGTCTCCAGCATGCTTTTGGCTCTCAACTATGCCTTAGCACTGCTTTTCATCCTCAAATGGATGGTCAGACAGAGCGAACCATCCAGACTCTTGAAGACATGTTGCGCTCTTGTGTTCTTGATTTTGGAGGTTCATAGATGAAGCACTTACCCTTGGTAGAGTTTGCTTACATTAATAGTTTCCACTCTACCATCAGTATGGCGCCGTTTGAAGCCTTGTATGGCCGGCCATGCCGTTCTCTGTTGTGCTGGACTGGGGTCGGAGAGTCAGCAATTCTCGGACCAGAACTAGTGCAGAATACAACAGAGATGGTTCAGGTGATTCGTGAGAGGATGAAGATAGAACATGATCGTCAGAAATCATATGATGATCAAATAAGGAGACCCTTAGAGTTTAATGTTGGGGATCATGTGTTTCTGAAGGTGACTCCCCATCGTGGGCAGTGAAGGTTTGGTCGTGGAAGTAAGCTTTCTCCCCGGTTTGTTGGGCCTTTCGAGGTGTTAGCTCGTGTTGGAGCTGAGGCATATCGAGTAGCACTTCCCCCTCAGATGATTCAGATACATGATGTTTTCCATGTATCACAGCTCCGTCGTTATCTTCATGATGAATCTCATGTTATCGATTGGGGAGAGATCGATATTGATGATGATGCAACCTTCTAAGAGCGACCTGTGGAGATCCAAGACCGCAAGGAGAAGGTGTTTCATGGGAATTCTATCCCCTTAGTTCGTGTCTTGTGGTGACACAGTGGCATGGAGGAGAGTACATGGGAGCGTGAGTCACAGATACGTGCTCAGTACCCAGAGTTATTTAATGTTTAACTCCTTTCAGATAATGATGTTTCTTGTGGTTAGACCTTTCATGTTTTATTTATGTACCTTGATGTGATGTTATGATTGAATTGTTTGGATATGGATTGTTTGTTCCCCTACTCTCGGATGTTGTAGTTTTGTTCCAGCTTTCGAACAACTCATGGTGGTTTTCCCCTGAGAGGTATCTTATGGGGTGGTTGTTCGGACCCCTCTTTTCTTCTGGGTTGATTTTTAATTCTCGAGGACGAGAATGTTTTGATAGGTATCTAATGTAATGGCCCGTACCTCTCCAGTCCATTTCTTTGTGAAAATGTGGTGTTGGAGGTGTTCCGAGAGATCAAGGTGACTTATCCCCAACACTTTGCCAAATTTCTAGTTCTGTGAACAGTGTTTCCAGTTTTATGAACAATATCGGTAGGTGAACAGTGTTTTTATCGGTGAGGTTCTATCGGTGGACTTCCAATGGTAGACTTGAACAGTGTTTCCAGAACGGTGACCTTATAACGGTAGACTTGAACAGTGTTTCCAGAATGGTAACCTTCTATCGGTGGACTTCTAACGGTAGACTTGAACAGTGTTTCCAGAACAATAACCTTCTATCGGTGTACTTCTAACGGCAGACTTGAACATTGTTTCCAGAACGGTAACCTTCTAACGGTGACCTTCTAACGGTAGACTTGAACAATGTTTCCAGAACGGTAACCTTCTAACGGTGACCTTCTAATGGTAGACTTGAACAGTGTTTCCAGAATGGTAACCTTCTATCGATGGACTTCTAACAGTAGACTTGAATAGTGTTTCCAGAACGGTAACCTTCTAACGGTGATCTTCTAACGGTAGACTTGAACAGTGTTTCCAGCTTCCTACAGTTTCGCCCCTTTGACGTTTCCTTTGACGTAAAATACATTTAAAGCCTTGTTTTAAGGACTCTTAAGGCCGATTCAAATGCCATAAATCCTATATTAATTATTCCTAAGGCCGGGATGTATTTACTTGGTCAAACCACGTGGGTTAATGCGATCCGTTTTTAATGGAGAATTAACCAGATCTTAAACCGCCGCCCCATTAAACCTTAAAAAAGGGACGAGATATCATTCTCCCCTGTTCTTCCTCTTTGTTCTCGTCTATGAGACGCTAGAACCTTTCAATCCTTCCCATATGAGTTTCACAATCAAACTTTACTCTTCAGATCAGTTCCGCTCTGTTTTGATGCAACCAAGCTGTGTCGATCATTCTTCAATATAAGGTATGTTTATCATCATTCCTTCATGGGTCATCTTCTCTTGTTCTCCTTTCGATATTATCATGTAATCTCCATGCTTCTAATGGGGTTTTCTTGGGGTTTGGTTGGTGCGGACGTACCGTGGCATCCTCGGGTGGATGAAGTTGTCACGAGAGGAGGATTGTGACATGTTGTGTGGATAAAGGACGTAAAGAACTCTTTGAGGTAGGGGATTCATGGATTCTCTAATTGTATATGTGCAATCGTAGAATTATAATGATTTAGTCCTTTGGATCAAAATGAAATTGACTTAATTAAATACTTGAACCGGATTAAAAGAATTGGTTGATCGCATGTTGTTACTTTATACCGTGATAACGATTTGCCTCATGTTTTTCTAGATAGAGTGATATCTACGATTTATTTGATTTGTTGTTCGTTCATGATAGAAATTGATAATGAACGTAAAGCTGGAATTGATTGTTAATTAATTGGATAAAGATAAAGAGGCATGTAAATTAATCTGGTTATTGCCGTTGTTGTAGTTGTTATAATTTGAGGATAATCAAATTAGGGAAGTAAGCATGGTTATTTAATTGTGATAGATTACTGATTAGGTATACCGTAATTGGAACCTATGAATAACAAATCTACTAATTCAATATGGATTAAAGAATAGATTATGTGGGAATTTCAAAAAGGGTTCTGAGTTACCCTCTTGTTTGTTAAAGGGTCAAGAGCCCATGGTTGTGATTGTTGTTTTCCTGCTGCTTGTGCTGTGATGTGAGCCTGGATGGCTGTTGTGATATGTGGAGGCATGGAGGCCTTGTGGTGGTGGCAGCAGATGATGCCTAGAGTGGCGAGATGCATCAGTTTATGCATGTGGGTGTCGGGGAGGACACCAGGGGTGATGGAATGGGATAGATGTGGTTGTTGGATGCTTGTGGTTTTCTTTGAATGTTAATCTGCTTTGCTTTTCCCCACTGCTCAAGGCAGCTGGTCTTGCTGCCCTTCTTCTGAAGGAGGCGAAGACGCGCAGGGTATACCACGTGCTTTCCGTGTTTTGCCTCTCGAGGGAGAATGGGTATATGATCTTTCTATAGGCGGCAAAGACTCGACAGGTAGTACATCTACTCACCGTGTTGAGCCTCCTTTGTGTTTAGAAGCATAGGATGCTTTTCTAGAATGCCTGGGAATATGGAAAAGTAATTCTATAATGAATGTTTGATTAAATGGTGAAAATCCACGGGGATGGAGATACTAGAATTTAAAGGTGATGTAAATCTAAAAAGGAGCAGTTGATTTTGAATGTGATGCCAATTCAGTTTAATGTGGAATTGTTCATGGTTAATTAATGTTTAAAGAATTAATTAACGTACAGTGGAACTGATAAAATGATAATGGAGTAATCTAATAAAACTCTTCAAACATTTGTGTGCTTATAGGATACCTAGTCTTAGAAGTAGTAGCCTGGAGTCTGAGAGACATTAGCTACAGTTGTATCTAAGACTAGGTAATTCCCATAGTGTGGATGTCAGTTATATATATATTCTGTAATTTTTGTGTTTTACGCTACTCCACCCTGTCGGTAAGGGAAAATGACACCCTGGGGATTCTGAGCCCTGGGGGGGTGTTTCCCCCAACATTCTAATGGGAGGTTGAATGGATGACTACCCCCTTTGACCCCGCTCTCTTCTCTTGGTAGATCTTTGTGCTGGTAGGCACACTGGTTAGTTTTACCCATATATGTGTGTAGAGGGATGTAATGGCTTGTGGTTATTTCACACACATATATTCTGGATATAGTATCCTATGGACTACTATAGGTGTAACGTGTATAGGCTGTGATGGCTTGAGGGTCCCTATTCGGTGTATGGGCTATAATGGCTTGAGGTATAATACCCGATGTATGATACACGTTATGCGGGCTGTGGTGGCTCCTGGAACATACCTGGTTACCGTTGGTTGTGAGGATGGTGTGGTGCTTTTCCCAGATGTCTGCGGGCAATCCTTTGTGGTGCACGAGGTGCAGATTGTGGAGCTTAGCCCAGGTGTCTGTGGGCAAGCCTTTGGAGAGAGATGCACATGACGTATGTCATTGGGGAAAAGTGGAAAACCAGTGGGGAAGTAGTAGTGGGGTACCCTTGAGATTCTTTACTATATTCTATATTCTTGTATTCATTACTTGGTGAGAGTAGCCATGGTGAGGTTGGGAACTTAGTATACCTGTTTAGGTGACGAGTTAGTTTCACTTGTTGTTCACTGGGCTTTAGCATGCTTTCTTTACTTTTGCACGAGAGGCTTGGGGAGGATCCTACTGATTATACTGTTATACTCACCCTATGTATATATAAACTATTTTTCAGGTCACATGGAGCAGGTTGGGGATCATGTTGGTTATTACTAGCTTTTGGTTGGAGGAGGAGCTTTTCGGGCTTGTGATCGCTGCTGTTTTACTTTCTTTTGGGTACTTTTAGTTTCCCCTTTCAGTTGTAGTACTTTTGCATGACATTTCATATATGTACTTGGATTTCTTTTATATTTCAGTTTTTAGTTGGAGTTGATTGGAGTCTATTATATCTCTCTCTTCTTCATGTGTTATCTTAGAGGGTAATGCCTCCCATTTGTGTGTTTATTATACCCTCGGTGCTAGTCGCCAACCCGGAGCCTACTGGAGGCGGGACTCGGGGGTCATTATCTCTCTTCTCACATTGCCGGCCCAGGAGGGGTACACTTTGTGGGGAGGGGGTCTTGATAGCGACTGTCCTTGAAAATGTATGCATGCTATTATAAGGTCCATAAATGAACATGCGGTGCATCAAAGTCAAGTAGAGAAACTGTCCCAAACAACTTCTGCATGTCGTCGCGATATCCAACACTGATTATGCGACACACCATCGACAAAAAGGATGACTAACTAAGACAAGGCGTGTTCTCCATCACATGATCCCATATTGATCTTGCGGTGCACTCACAGACAATTGAATGTGCACCTCCAGGCCGCATGCATTGTCATTGGAAAGTTCATGACAAACCACCTAAAATCCTTTGAAAATAAGGATGGAAGATATTCAAAAGCATAGACCCCTAGTTGTCATGAAGCTCACACACTATATCATCATTGGGAACAATAAAATCCCTTGGTGACATCTAGTAAAACTCACAAGATATTTAAACCTTTGTAGGATGAAACAAGGGATATAAAGCACTACTACAGATAGTTATTTTAAAAGGTCTAGAAACCACTTTTAATTGTGCTAGAAAATCACTATTAATCTCAACGAAGATATGGGGGTCCCCTTTTTTAGTGCTAAAAAAGCACTGATAAAGGGATTCTTTTATCCACATTAAAAAAACGCTCATAAAATCCCCCCCTTTATCAGCACTATTTTAGCGTGGATAAAGGATACCCTTTATCAGCACTAAAAATAGCACTGATAAAGGCCTAACTGCCTGTGATGTGCCGTTTATATAACAACACACCCACCAACACCTGCACAGTGCACACACACCACCTGCACAAAATAGCACCTGCACAGTGCTCACAACAACGCACACAAGAGCAATGCATCACACATAAGGATTTGGAAAACAATGTTATATACATTTCAAACAATGTTTTATATAATTACATTTACAATTATCCAAAAAACAGTTAAAAACATTAATGTTTCATCCTTTTACATTCGTGATCTCCTCTAAAAAATGTCCTCCCATGGTATTAGTTGACAAACAAATCATCCCAACTCAAGAAAAATGTTCCACCTATATAAGAAAACAAATTTTATGTTAGTTATATTATAAAGAAATAAATTAAACATTAATATGAAAGAATGCATTAATAAAATGTCATTTTTAATAAAAAAGACACATTTGGAGTTATACAGGTCACATAGTGCATTGTATTGAGGTGAGGTTGATCTCTACACGTAAAAAATGAGTTACAGATCATTGTTTTAAAATATCAAAACTATCAGAATGAACCTTTTTGGTTTTGAGTATGTACCTTGTTCTTTTACTAAAATTAATATCAAATTTAAATGAAAAATTTGGATTTATACTGGTCACATCGTTCGTCGGATTGAGGTGTGTTTGATTCCTACACGTCACAAATAACTCATGGATCGTTGCTTTAAAATATCAAAACAATCCAAATGCATTTTCTCAGTTTTCAGTATGTCAGTTGTGTTTTCTTAATAAAATATCATTTCAAACTGAAAACACGCATTTTGAGGCATATCAGGCGCATCATGTGTCGTTTTGAGGTGAGATTGCATCATGCACGTCAAAATGGACTTACGAATTGCTCTCCTAAATTATGAAGACAAGCGGAGGGCATTTTCTTGGTTTTTAGTGGGTGAGACGTTTGAGTTAAAATGTCAATTTTAAACCGATAACAAATACTTTTAGTCATACTGGTCACACCGTGCGTTAGATTTTGGTGCGTTTGATTCCAACATATCAAAAATGACTCATGAATCATTGTCTTAAAGTATCAAAACAATGAAAATTTGTTTGCTCGGTTTTCAATATGTTACATGTTCTTTTTACTTAAATTAATGTGAATTTTAAATAAAAACACATTTGGATTTATACTGGTCACATCATTTGTTGTATTGAGGTGTGGTTGATTCCTAAACGTCACAAATGACTCACGGATCATTTTTCTAAAGTATCAAAACAATCCAAATGTGTTTGATCGGTTTTCAGTATGTTAGTTGTTTTTTACTAAAACATCATTTCAAACCGGAAATACACTTTTTTGAATCATACCGGTCACATTATGAATTGGTTTGATGTGAGACTGTATAATAACATCACAAATGACATATGGATCATTGTCATAAATTATAAAATTAATCCTAAATCATTTTCTTGGTTTTCAGTGAGTGACACGTTTTGAGCTAAAATATAAATTTTAAACTGATAATATACTCTTAATCATGTCGGTCACACCGTGCGTTAGATTGAGATGCATTTGATTCCTACATGTCACAAATGACTCATGGATCATTGTCCTGAAGTATCAAAACACGCCAAATGTGTTTTCTCAGTTTTCAGAATGTCACTTGTTCTTTTTTACTTAAATTAATGTCAATTTTAAATAAATACACATTTGGATTTATACCGGTCACATTATGCATTGTATTGAGCTGGGGTTGATTCATACATGTCACAAATCACTCAAGGATCATTTTTCTAAATTATTAAAACAATCCAAATGTGTTTTCTTGGTTTTCAGTATGCCAGTTGTGTTTTTTTACTAAAATTAATGTCGATTTTAAATAAAAAGAAACACTTTGAGTCATACTTGTCTCAATGTGCATCAAATTGAGGTGCGGTTGATTCCTACATATTAAAAATGACTTATAGATTATTTTCTTAAAGTATCTAAACAATATGAACATGTTTCCTCAATTTTTAGTATGTTAGTTATGTTTTTTTACTAAAATATCATTTCAAACAGAAAACATGCATTTTGAGTCATAATGGTCACATCGTGCATCGGTTTGACATGAGACTAGTTCATACATGTCACAAAGAACTTATGAATCGCTATCCTAAATTGTGAAGACAATCAGAGTGAGTTTTCTTGGTTTTCAGTGAGTGACACGTTTTGAGCTAAAAATTCAATTTTAAACTTATGACAGTCACTTTTATTCATATCGGTCACATAGTTCACTGGATTGAGGCTTAGTTGATTCCTATACATCACGATTGACCGATGGATTGTTTTCATAAAGTATCAAAACAATCTGAATATGTTTTCTCAGTTTTCAGTTTGTCATTTGTTCTTTTTGCTAAATTTATTGTTAATTTAATATAAAAATACACACTTAAAGTCATAACTTTCACACCATGCATCAGATTTAGGTTCGGTTGATTCCTACACATTAAAAGTGACTTATGGATTGTTGTCCTAAAGTATCAAATCAATCCTAATGTGTTTCTTCAGTTTTTAATATGTCACTTGTTTTTTAATAAAAATATTGTCAATTTTAAATAAAAATAGACACTTTGTGTCATACCAGTCACATCTTTATGTCATTTGTGTACATTCTTTCATCAGGTATGCTGACCATTCATTTATAAATTAATCTATATCGTCTTGTGAATATAATTATTTTCGAAAATCATGGTAGTACTAAAAAAAATATAAATACACAAAGGATTAATAAATATTTTAAATGAAATAGTAATTAACTTAAAAAATACCTCTCCAGGGATGATAGTTTGTTGATGAAATACAATCTCTTTCATAAATTTAAAAACATAATAACCAGAGTCTTTTCCATTTGTTTGTTTTGGACACTTCAGAAATATTGAGAAAAATAAGTAATTTTTTATGTGTTTGGATAGTGAAATCTTATTATATATACCCTGATAGTTATCCAGTTGTAGTACTTGTGATGTTTCTTGTCCTTTTTCGCTGGCCTCATTCCATGATGTAGATGATATTCACACACCGCTCTATCATAACAAAATCCTCATTAAAAGACAATATAAATTATATAACTAGATGTTTAGTTCTAAAATGATGGATATAGTGTATTAAAAATTGACAAACGCCATCATGTGTGGTTGGTTTGTTGGATATCCATGCATTTAATCCAAGAAATAAATCTTTGGAGTATCCAAATTGACCATTATGAGCATCCAATGTTGCCTAAGAACAAAAAAAAAAGAATAAGTAATGAAAGAAATTAAAATATATTTGATAAGATTAAATTGCTGAGTTTTACCCTTGCATCATTGGTATTAAGAAGAGCCTATTATCAGTAATTTTTCTTTTAAACAATTTGAGCATGCCAACCACTATTTCACCCTCTTTATTGGATTCTATGTTTTTTTGTTCTGTAGAGGTAACATGAGGACTAATGAGTCCAAATTTTTGTTCATGGGGAAATCCCTTCGATTTTTTTCATATATACGCCTGTGAAAAATATGAAATGTATTTAGTCATAATTATCATAGTATATCAGCTTTTGGAAGATCAAATTATGAAACATACCTCATGTATACATTTAAAACTAAGCTGCCTGGGTAATCATACTCCAAGATTTCACTTACATTGTTAACACTAATGAAATATGGATCTTCCCCACTTACATATTTTCATAAAAAAAAAATATATGAGTACCACTGTCTTTCATCTTCATATTCACATGATCCTATAATGATAATAAATGTGGATATATAATGAGTGGGTTTAAGGTGCTTTCAGTTGATCATTTCGATCGGTTGGTTGATCTTTGAGACGGTTTTGAGCTTTCTTTCTTTTCACCCCCTTCCCTATGTTCTTCTGTAATAACATTCATTGGTTCATACCTTTTTTCATTAAATGTTAAATGTTTATCTGGAAAAAGAAATTGTAAATGAATACCTCCTTGTCGACATGTTTTTTTACAAGCTATGACAACCATGCGATGAATGTTCCAAGAGCATGTTTGACCTTATGAATATCTTCATCATAAATTGGAATAGGTAGCTCGACACTCGGATCGTGGTCTACATTAATCAACACTTTGACATGAACTACTGGAAGTGGTCTATTGTGTAGTATGGCGTTTTGGATATTGAACACTATATCCCTCGCTACAAGGCGATGGGTGGGTGTTGATAGATATAAATCACAACCATTTTCACCCTGTAGAATATCAATACAGGAAAGGTATCAGTGTCTATATGATTCCCAATTCACAAAAAAAATTATTAGAACATTGATTACCTCATCTAAGATAGGTTTCTGAGGGGAATGGCCAGCCTCAAATTTGGTGGTGGGCGGGGTTGGATCTTCACACATTGGTTGTTATTGAGTTGCTCCTTCTCTTTTCCCCCCAACATAAAATTGGTCATGATATCTCTCTTCTATTTCATTTTTTCTTCAAGGATAGATACTCCTTCTCTCATCATTTTCATTTCTTCACTTTGATCATCCTCATGTTTTTTCCCAAAAAATGTTTGGGGTGTCACCCCAAAACCCACACCTCTGACGCAACCACACTTTTTAGGCTACTTCAAGTCACCAAAAGTATGTCTGTATCAAGTTTGGATGTTTCTAATTCCTATGACTATGTCAGATAAAAAATATAGTAAAATAATTAATCATTGTTATGTAATATCTATTTAAAGAAAAACAAAAAAATTATTATTTCATACTTACACATGTTTCCCACACTTTTTGTGTGTTTTCATCTATTAGCATCCCATCTTTATTTACACGCACCTCCTTCTATAACACATGGTGTGGGATGAAAGTGACTTTGGATTTGGATTCATCAATATTTATATAAATAGAGGAACATAGTTATGGTGTTGTTTTATGTGACATAAAAGTATTATAGTAAATTTAAAATATGTACCAATTTGTTTCAAGTGAAGCATACCCCATCCTTGCTTTATGGTAGGGGTACGTTGGTTTTTCTACTAATTCCTTATTTTCATCACTCAGTTTCTGTTTCATAAATAAAAAACTATCAATCAATGTGATGAATACACGTATCATCAAACAACATATTACCAAACACAATGTACCTAAAAATACTACTCTGCATGATGGCTAGTAAACTCATCCCACACTTTATTGGTTATCAGGTGTTCATAAAGAGGAGGTGGGTGTAGGTTTATTTTACCTTCACCATCTTTAAGATAATCTCTTGTTAAAATTGTGTGAAAACCTTTTTGAATCCTTCCAGCAACCCTTAATACATAGTCCTTATGCGAAATCATCTATTATAAATGCACTCTACAAGGGATAATGAAGAGTAAGTCAATGTTTCAATATTTTATTTTTTAGTAAATTAAAGAAATAATATCATAATGTCATCATAATATCTCTCCACATTAGTGTCTTAAGCCTAGTGAAAACATGGTTTCATGATAATACATCAATCAGCATGCATTTTTGAGTGACGATTCCAATTTTACTATTGAACATAGCCTTATTGGGGTTAACATGTTGGACCCACTTATTCCATCCGACTTCAAATTTGATGTCTTTCACTTTTTCCTTAAGGATTTTTTTCTAACACCGTCAAACTATGATGCTCCTGTTTTTTATGCACTTCCAGTGTTTCATTTCCAAACATTTCCTCAGTTTAAACATCATCAATATGTTCCTCCAGAGTGCTAGCATTGGCATATGCAGATGGTGGTTGTACATATGCACTGGGAACAACAACATCAGGTTGAGAAACTTGTTGTTCCTCTGCACTGTGAGAAACAACAGGTTGAGAGAACTATTGTTACCCTGCATTGTGAACAACTGTAGGTTGAGAGATGTAACACCCCAAGCTTCCATGATACGTTTCTCTTTAAATAATATGATAGCATGAGAAGTACGTAACACCGAGTTCAAGTTCCCCATGATCTATCAAACTAGCCATTTAAAAAGCGGTTATGAATAGTAATAACCAAATTTTGAATTTTATATACTCCATATAATTTTAACATCCACATTATGTGTTTCTTAGACATAATATAAGAACAAATTTAATTTTTTAGATGAAAGAAGTATTTTCCAAAAAATGAAATTTTACCAACTTTTAATAGCGAACCCATTTTAAATCCAACTATTGACACTTTTATATATTAAATTTGATAAAATAAAATTCTTCTTTAGAATCGGGACATAAAAATTTAGTTTAGATAAATTTTTGGGGCTTTTCTGATAACTTTCATATTTTGATGAATAGTGAAAAATACAAAATTTTAATTGAAAACAACTTTTTTAATCCAAATAATTTATAGTGTTAAATTATAAATTTTAAAGGTTTTGATGTATAATTAGATTATATTTTTATCATTTAATCCAATTTTGGTCATTTTAAGTAATTTTACATTTAAATTGGACATAAACACATATCAATCTTTTGATAGTTCTTACTTTTCAAAAACCCGTTTTCTGGTTTTGACAACGGGAATATTTTTTTTAAATTAATTAATACAACTTATATGTTTTTAATTTGGTAAAATAGACATAATTTTTGAATTTGTAATATCAAAATTAGTTTTGGGTGAATTTTTGGTATTTTTTCTAAAAACTTTCAATTTTTAATGAAAAGTGAAAAGCGCTGCGTTATTGTTTAAATCCGACTTTTTATTTAAATTATTATTTTTAATTTAAATTTATTTTAAATTCAAAATAGATACATAATAATTATATTAGTCCAATATAATTCATTGAAGTAATTTTATAATAAGATTAGATATATAAAACTTTATTGAACTTTTTACCGTCTTTTACTCACCTTCTAGGCACATTTGCAAATTTGAAAATTTGCATAAAACTTAATTTTAATGTTTATGTGAATTAAATTTAAAAAATCTGAGATATGGTTTACATCACTAAGTAAATTTGATTCAATAGAATGAAAATAATTTTTGATGAATAGTAACTTTTCAATTTTATTGACCACGATTACAAGTAAATAGGGTAATTAGAGGTAACAATGATATTATAATTGACCTAACACATGTCCTAATTATATTGGATAAATGTATTTTGACAAAAATAAACCTTAATAATAAAATATTATCCTTTTTGTCCACTTGGATTAGATTAGGACATTTATTATTATATTATTTCAAGAAGAGTTAAAAGTGTTAAATTGAAAGTTTAATAATTTAACCATTTTTAATATATGGTTATACATAAGATAAATTTAACAATAAATATTAATTATAAAGATAAAAATATTCCATACATAATGGTATTTTATTTATAAATTTTAGACATTAAATAATTAAATTTATTTATGACACAATGATGATGCAGTAATTACATTATTATTGAAAGATTAAAATAATTGATATTATAAATATTAATATAATTGTAAATTGAGACTTTTGATGTATTCCAAGAATTTTATAGGTCAATATGAAATGTTAGGATTGATTAAATAATTTTTTTTCGAAGTGATAAAGTTTTTATGACTTTCACAAAAACCAAATACTAAATAGTGTCAAAATTGGAAAAAATGAGTTTTTAAAATAAATACTATATTATTAATTGATATAATATTTCTAAAAATCTAAGGTTTGGCCAAAGGAAATATATAAGGTTAGATATATCAATAATGAACCACTTGGGGTCCCCTTGGCTTTTTATAGTAATTTTATTTACTATTTATTATAATAATACAAGAATACATGGTAAAAGTTAAACTATTTAACTAAGAGTTAAATCTAAAAGATAAGGTTAATATGGTGACATAAACCTATCTAAAACCTATTATTTGAGAGGGTTTCGACCCATCCCCACCTTATCCTTGAAATAATTTTTTTGAGCCATTATAAATTGAATATGATTGTATAATAAAATAATATTTCAAGCTTTTCCTAAAGTGACCATCACCTCTCTTATAAAAGGGTACTTCCCCATCTCTTAAAATCACACCTCTAAAGCCATTTGTCTTGACCAAACCCTGATCAAATATCCTCCCAAATACTCTCAATTAAACCTATATTCCTTACTTTTATTAGAATCCAACCTAAGGAGCCCATTTGATTTGAATAAAAAAAATCACCCGAAGAAGAGGTAATAATTTCATCACCTCTTTCAAAGTTCTTTTCTTCTTCTAATTCCTCTTTATTTGTTGTTTCCATACCAAAAATAATAAATCCAGTAACTTATAAATATTTTGATATTATTATAAATATGGTACAACCATATTCATTATTCTATCCATCCTATGAATGACAAAGTCACTATATGCGTGTACATACAGCTTACCGTCTCCACGTCATTGTGTAGTTTGTTATTCAATAATTCATCATTTGTATGGGTATAATAATGAGTATAATTGATGTAAATAATAAATATAACATGTTAATTATTCTGTATATATGATATACCATCCAATTACATATGATTTCACCATCAATAGAATGGTATTGTCGCTCGTGCGTACGTACAGATTACCCTCTCCACGAACGTGATGAGATTCATTACCCATCATAACCATTCAAGAATAATTTTCATTTTATGATTAAAAATAATGTTTAAGAACCTAATATAATTTTGGTTATGAATCAAATACATAATATCCATATCAAACATGACTTACATAACAAAACATATAAAGGAAAACAAATCATTTAACACCCAAAACAATGATACTACTGAAATATTATTAACAAAGAGATATTAGAAGATCATATATGATATCATATTTTTTTATGTGGTTATTTTATAATTTAATAAAAATGATTTCACCATTATACAGGAGGTCAACCTACCCTATACTAAGGAAAATTACAAGGTAAGTCATTTTCATCTCACTTATTATTCACGTGAGATTCATGTTATATTGCCACTATTTTATTTTGTGTGGTGTATATACTACCCATGATTGTATTATTTGTGTAATATAATTTAATTTATGGGTATTAACATCTTTATTATATGATCCTTCTTTCATGGGGTGTATGTTTCGTATGTTACCAAATCGGTAAGGGAATTTCTAATTTCAATTTCCACTCATTAGGTTCTATGCAAACTTCATTGATTATTTTACTCCAAGATTATGTGTGAAATATCTATTTATTTACTTATGTAGTAATTTCCACTCTACTTTGTGTGGATATAATTTTAATACACATAATCACTCCATTGATAAATTCTCAAGTCATCGATATGAATTTGATAAGAGTAATCTTAACTCAATTTCCATTAATTGAGTTAGACATCCAAGTCATTGGTGTTGTTTTTACAAGTATATGTGTGAATGTCATACAATTGATTTACAATGAATATCCAATCATATTGAGTGTATTTATATTTTTCACACATATTTATGTCATTGATTTATTGTTAACATAAGGATACAGTCTTTATAAGGGATTTCATCTCAATTTACATTCTATTGAGACTTCTTTGTTGTTATGCGCCAATTCACTTATATATGTTGTATATACTATACTTTGACATAGTATATCATGAATCCCTTTATTCTCATGATATTATAAAGTTTTTATTACCTCAATTATTTTTATTCAACCGTCTCTCATTTGGTTTGGAACTCTAACTAAAATATTATTTTAAATGTTTTAAAGATTTATTCTTCTAAATCATTCTCACTAATGTCCATGTTTTAAAAATGGTTTTAAGGATTTATTTATATGGACATAAATGTTTTAAAATTAAAATTCTTTTTAAAAGTTTCAAAGTGGTATGGGACACTTTGATTCAAAAATATAATTTTTAACAACTTCTTGATAAATAGTGAGACTTTTAAATATTTTCAAGAAAAAAGGGGATATTTTTCTCAAATAGTTTTACTGATTATTTTCATCTATGACAATATACTTCATTATTTTTTATTGAGGTTAATTTATAAAATCTTCCATATTGTATTGAATGAGTAATGTTTTGTTGTGAATGTGCTATTTTTATACCATTCATGGTTTGTGGTTAAAATACTGACATTTCATATGTAAGTTTTAATACGAATGTTTATATTATGTTTCAACCTTTTTATATGAGGAATGAATTGGACTTAGTAAGTGATGAGTGGATCCCGCTATATCTCCTCAATGCATGGGTAGGTCTCATGAGACAAACTAGTGTCTTGACACAAGACCTTGATAAAATCTCATTTGTAGTCTTGGAATGAGGCCTTGACTATGTGGTTATGATGTCCGACACTATGCATTTCATCATTATGAAATTAGCTATTGATATTACATGTGATTATTTGACTAGTAGAATATCTATGTGAATAAATATATGAAATTATTTGATTTATCTTTTCTATATTATGCTGAAGTTTAAGTTTTAAAGGTTTGTGTTTTAGTCTTCTACATTTCCTTAAATGTTTATGCTTGTTTATAATAGTTTCTACTATATTGTTATCCTTACTGAGCATCTGAACTCACCCCTTTCTTATGTTTTCTTTTTCTAGGATGTGAAGAAGTATATTATGCTTGACCTGCAGGGATAGGTTAATGGATATGAGTGTGTTCAAAGGGGACACATTTTTGTTGTTGTTTTTTATGATGTAATGTAAAACTTATGTATGTATCTAGTACTTCCAAGGATACTAAACTAATCGGTCTTTTGGGACTTGATCTCATGTGATCATTCCAATGTTATGTAATAATGCATCGAATCTGGGTAACTGGGGTCGGGGCATTATAGTTGGTATCAAAGGAAGTTTAGTACAAACCATGGAAGCTTGATTTAGTAAAACTCTGATTAGAGAAACTTACCCTAAGATAGACTTTGAGTATTAGTATAGAAGAACTTCCTAGAATTTTGGCAATGTAGAGATTTTGTGTAGTTTCCAAGCAATACATCCCTTTCCGGATACGAGTAGGTAGAGGCAGCTCTAGCATAGATATACCTAGGAGTGAAAACTATGACAAGGAGTTTCAGTCTTGACCCAGGGTATCCTGGTACACGACAACAGGTCTTGCTGCACTCTTGGTTACGACACTCTTGGGGGATATGCTTAGGACAATTCACATTTTATTTACAAAATGATTTGAAGTATTTTAATATAAGATCAGAATAAATAACCTTGATTAATACTATGGTGTTTTAGATTGAAAATAAGGTGTCATGATATTCTCCAAATGATTTTATGAATATTTTTACTCACACTCTATTTTCTGGTTTTAGTCAATGTCCTGATTTCAAGGACGTCATAGTAACATTGAACATGATGTACAAAGTTGGGACAGTGGTGGAAATGATCAACGAAATGGAATTTTGATAGGCATAAAAGATATCATGTTCACGACAAATCAATTTTCCAAAAATATTATCAATAACATATATATTAACCAACTCTCAAACTCAAAAAAGAAGAGAAAGGCCGAGAATGATAAGAGATCCAGTAGTGGAGACCATGGAGAGAAGAGAGCTCATTTTCCACCATGTAAGAAATGTGGAAGGAGACACCCAGTAAAGTGTATCAATGGAACAAATAAATGCTTTATGCGTGGGAAAGAAGGACATAAAGTAATGAATTGATGAGAAAAAATGAAGAGTACTATGGAAGAAAATAAAAATGATCCTAAGAATCCATTTACATTCATTTTCCATAAATGTAGGGGACTTGGGAATTACCCGAGTCAATGTCCTATTATATATGATAACCTATAAGTCAAGGAAGAACCTATGTGGAAATAAATGGATGGAATTGTTTTAAAGTATTAATGCTCTTTGTTTATGGGATTACTTTGGAAGACTTCTCTCTTGTATGTGTAACCCTGTAGTTTGTTATGTGAAAATGATATTTGGGGAATAATTATATTTTCTTTTGTGGATATAGTTATAAAGAACCATTTGGGTTTATATGATCTTTGAATATGAGTCAATTACAGGTTATTACTTTTTGGGAAGAAAATGAAAGGTACGAGATAACATTTGTGGTTAAAATATGTTATGGTTATTTTTAAGGAATTTATCTCATTTTTTGGAATGCTATAAAATTATCTAGTTTTTGAAAAAGGACAACACGCAGATCGTGTGAAAACCTGTCACGTTGGACAAAGCTGCAGAAATCGAACCCGCAACCAAAGTGTGATGTGGATTTATCACCTTCCACTAGACTGCGTGAAGTCCCTGGTTAATATGACTAATTATTTTTAGTTAAATGATTTTATGGATCAAGAATATGTTGATTTTTTGGAACTTATTATTTATCCTTAGTATATGAAAATAATTTGTTGAATAAGTGATAAATGTTATTTTGGAAGACGTTTTCTCATTTGGGAACACTATATTCCTAAGGAAAATAGAATACTATAGGATTTCATTTGAGGAGTAATGGTGGTTTTTTATTTTGGAAGAATGTTTGTTTTTTTGGACTTATAGAGATTTGGGTTATTTATGAAAAATAATTAACCTATCATAGAGAATATGTGATTAGGTTAATTACTTTTAAGTATGTGACTTTAAGAGTAGTCGATGTTATTTGGAGATAAATGTTAAGATATATCGTGGAAAACTATGTGATCAAATCCTTCTGAATTTTGGGTTTCAAAATTACTTTGGATTATTTTGAAGAATTTTAAGGACAATTATTATTTTTGAATGGTCTTTGTTGAACTTTGGGTATTGTCTGTTTAATTTTAGATATTAAGAGTAATATTTCTTTCTATAAAGGATTATCCTTTTTAGGGATAATCTGATCTTGTACAAACCATTTTAGTTTTGGTTAATATCTAAAGACAATGGAAATATATAGTTCATCTTTTGTGGATTATGTGATTCTTTATAAGTTGATTCTAGCACTTCAGTTGTGACCAAGTCATCTTGAATACTTTTTTTTTGGAGTGAAAGATGAGTTTGTGGTAGAAATTAGTTAAAGGATAAAACTCTACTTGTCAAGTATTATTTTTCTTATTCTATAAATAAAATAATTCTTAAACTTTAGGGAAAGGATCTTAAAAACAAAAATGTGTTATCCTAATACCTTAAGTTTTTTTGAATTATCGATATTTTAAATCATCACAAATTTATGGCTTTGAGACCTTCAATTTTCCATTCACTTAATTGTGATTGATGACCTCAATCAATCCATATAAATATTTACATTTTCCTCCAATTATAATTTCCACCAATGTTTTCCTATTTGAAATCCTAATTTCTTGGTGACTTTTTCATTTCCCTTTCCCTCTTATCAAGACAAAATTTTATTAATTCTATTTCTTATGTGGGTTTCCACAAAGGTATCTTCTATTTTTTAACCTTTTATTTCTGAAGAACAATTTCAAATTGAGAGGACACAATTTATCGAAGGAGGAAAGAATGTAACACCCCAAGATTCCACAGTACATTTCTCTTTGAATAATATGATAGCGTGCGAAGTACACAACACCGAGTTTAAGCACACCACGACCTATCAAACTAGGCGTTTAAAAAGCGATAATGAATAGTAATAACCAAATTTTGAATTTATATGCTCCATATAATTTTAACATCCATATTATGTGTTTCTTAGACATAATATAAGAACAAATTCAATTTTTTAGATAAAAGAATTATTTTAAAAAAATGCAATTTTACCGCCATTTAATGGAGAACCCTTTTTAAATCCAAAATTTGACACTTTTATATATTCAATTTGACAAAATAAACTTCTTCTTTAGAAGCGGGACATAAAAATTTAGTTTAGATAAATTCTTGGTGCTTTTTTGATAACTTTCATATTTTGATGAATAGTGAAAAATACTAAATTTTAATTGAAAACAACTTTTTTAATCCAAATAATTTATAGTGTTAAATTATAAATTTGAATAGTTTTAAAGTATAATTAGATTATATTTTTATCGTTTAATCCAATGTTGGTCATTGTAAGTAATTTTACATTTAATTTGGACATAAACACACATCAATCTTTTGTTAGTTTTTACTTCTCAAAAACCTGCTTTCTGGTTTTGATAATGGGAATATTTTTTTAAATTAATTAATAAAACTTCTATATTTTGAAACTGGTAAAATAGACATGATTTTTGAATTTGGAATATCAAAATTATCTTTGGGTGAATTTTTAGTATTCTTCTAAAAGATTTCAATTTTTAATGAATAGTGAAAAATGCTGCGTTATTGTTTGAAACTGACTTTATATTTAAATAATTATTTTTAATTTAAATTTATTTTAAAGTCAAAATAGATACATAATACCATATTAGTCCAATTTAATTTATTTAAGTCATTTTATAATAAGATTAGATTTATAAAACTTTATTGAACTTTTTACCGTCTTTTACTCACCTTCTAGGCACATTTTCAAATTTGCATAAAACATAATTTTACCACTTCTGTGAATTGAATTTCAAAAATCCAAGAGAAAAAATTGACATCAGTAAGTAAAATGTGGTTCAATAGGATGAAAATAATTTTTTGGTGAATAGTAACTTTTGAATTTTATTTACCACAGTTAAAAGTAAATAGGGTAATTAGAAGTAAAAATGATATTATAATTACCCTAAAACATGTCTTAATTCTATTGGATATGTGTATTTCGACCAAAATAAAACATATGAATAAAATATGATCCTTTTGGTCCACTTGGATTAGATTAATACATTTATTATTATTTTATTTAAAGAAGAGTTAAAAGTGTTAAATTCAAAGTTTATTAACTAAATCATTTTTAATATAGGATTATACATAAGATAAATTCAGCTATAAATATTAATTATAAATATAAAAATATTTCCTACATAATGGTATTTTATTTATAATTTTTATATATTAAATAATTAAATTTATTTATGACACAATGATGATGTAATAATTACCTTCTTATTGGCCCCCGTGGGCGTGGTGGAGTGGTCGAAGGCTCCGCTTCCCTCAGGGGAGGTTGGGGGTTCGAACCCTGTCAGGGGGTATGCTTTAAAAAGCATGTTCACCACACGCGGTGCTCGATTGCACACCGGTTACCCAAGCGTTTACGCGGCGCCGGCCCCCGTTGGGGAACTGGGCTTCACCCCTTGGGTGGGCCTGGGGAAGGTAGGGGATTTTCGGGCCACTGCATGCCTGACCACGTAACCACTCGTGGGCTGGGCCATCACCCGCAATGTTTCCCGACCCCTGCCTTTTTACTCAAAAGATAAAAGAATTACCTTCTTATTGAAAGATTAAAATAATTGATATTATAAATATTAGTATAATTGTAAATTGAGACCTTTGATGTATTCCAAAAATTTTATAGGTTAATATGAAATGTTAGGGATGGTTAAATAATTTTTTTTCAAAGTGATAATGTTTTTATGAATTTCACAAAAATGAAATACTGAATAGTGTCAAAATTGACATAAATGATTTTTTTAAAACAAATACTATATTATTAGTTGATATAATATTCCTAAAAATATAAAGTTTGGCCTAAGTACTTATATAAGGTTATATATATCAATAACGAACCACTTGGGGTTCACTTGACTTTTTATAGTAAGTTTATTTACCATTTATTATAATAATACAAGAATACATGGTAAAAGTTAAACTATTTAACTAAGAGTTAAATCTAAAATATAAGGTTAATATGGTGACCTAAACCTGTCTAAAAACTATTGATTGGGAGGGTATCAACCTAGAACCACCTTATACTCGAAATAAATTGTTTTGGAGCCATTATAAACCGAATATGATCGTATAATAAAATAATATTTCATACTTTTCCTAAAGTGACCCTCACCACTCTTATAAAAGGGTACTTCCCCTTCTCTCAAAATCACACCTCCAAATCCATTTGTATTGGCCAAAACCTACTCTAATATCCTCCTAAATAACCTCACTTCAACCTAGAGTCCTTACTTTGATCATAAGCCAACCTAAGGAGACACTTTGATCAAATCAAAATAAAGTACCTGAAGAAGATGTAATAATTTCATCACCTCTTTCAAAGTTCTTTTCTTCTTCCACTTCCTCTTTCTTTGTTGTTTCCATACCAAAATAATAACTCCAGAACCTTCTACATAATGTGATGTTATTACAAATATGTTACAACCATATTCATTATTCTATCCATCATATGAATGACAAAGTCACCATACGTGCGTACGTACGACTTACCGTCTCCACGCCGGGGTATAGTTTGTTATTCAACACTTCATCATTCAGATGAGTATAATAATGAGTATATTTGATGTAAATAATAAATATAAAATGTTAAATATTATGTATATATGATATAACATACAATTACATACAATTTCACCATCAATAGAATGGTATTGTCCCTCGTGCGTACATACGGATTACCATCTCCACGAACGCGATGAGATTAATTCCCCATCATAACCATTCAAGAATAATTCTCATTTTATGATTAAAAATAATTTTTAATAACTTAATATAATTATTTATATGAATCAAATACATCCTATCTATATCAAACATGACTTACGTAACAAAACATATAAAGGAAAACAAATCAGTTAACACCCGAAATAATGATACTACTGAAATATTATTAACAAAGAAATATTAGAAGATCATATATGATATAATATTTATGTATATGGTTCTTTTATAATTTAATAAAAATTATTTCACCATTATATAGGAGGTTAACCTACCCTCTACTAAGGAAGAGTACACGGTAAGGGGTTTTAATCTTACCTCTTATTCACGTGAGATTCATGCTATATTGCCACTATTTCCTTTTGTGTGGTGTATTTACTTCCCATGATTGTATTCCTTTTGTAATATAATTTAATTTATGAGTATTTACATCTTTATTGTATGATCCTTCTTTCATGGGGTTTATGTTTCGTAAGTTACCAAATCGGTAAGGGAATTTCTAATTTCAATTTCCACTCATTGGGTTCTACGCAAACTGCACCGATTATTTTACACCATGATTATGTGTGAAATCACTATTTATTTACTTATGTAGTAATTTACAGTCCCCTTTATGTGGATATAATTTTGATACACATAATCACTCCATTGATAAATTCTCAAGTCATCTATATGAACTTGATAAAAGTAATCTTAACTTAATTTCCATTCATTTAGTTAAATATCCAAGTTATTGGTGTTGTTTTTACAAGAATATGTGTGAATATACTCTGATTGATTTAAACTGAATATCCAATCACATTGAGTGTATTTATATTATTCACATATAATTATTTAATTGATTTATACTTAACCTAAGGATACGATCTTTATAAGGTATTTCATCTCAATTTACATTCCATTGAGAATTCTTTGTTGTTATCCAACAATTCACTTTTATATGGTGTATATACTATACTTTTACATAGTATATCATGAATCCCTTTATTCTCATGATATTATAAAGTTTTTATTACCTCAATTATTTGTATTCAAGCGTCTCTCATTTGGTTAGGAACTCTAACTAAAATATCATTTTAGATTTTTAAAGATTTATTCTTCTAAATCATTCTCATTCATGTCCATGTTTTAAAAATGGTTTTAAGGATTTATTTATATGGATATGAAAGTTTTAAAATTAAAATTACTTTTAAAAGTTTCAAATAGGTATGTGACACTTTGATTCAAAAATATAATTTTTAACAACTTCTTAATAAATAGTGAGACTTTTAAATATTTTCAAGAAAAAAGGGGATATTTCTCTCAAATAGTTTTACTGATTATTTTCATCTATATCAATATCCTTCACTATTCTTGATCGATTTTGATTTATACAATCTTCCATATTATATTTAATGAGTTATTTTTGGATGTGGATGTGCTATTTTTATACCATTCATGGTTTGTGGTTAAAATATTGACATTTCGTATACAAGTTTTAATATGAATGTTTAGATTATTTTTCAACCTTTTCATTTGAGGAATGAATTGGACTTAGTAAGTGATGGGTGGAGCCAGCTATAACTCCACAATGAATCGGTAGGTCTCATGATACAAACTAGTGTCTTGTCACAAGGCATTGACAAAATATTATTTGTAGTCTTGGCACGAGGCCTTGACTATGTGGTTATGATGTACGACAGTATGTATTACATCATTATGAAATTAGCTATTGATATTACATGTGATTATTCAACTAGTATAATACCCATGTGAATAATTAAATGGAATTATTTGATTTATCTTTTCCATATTATGCTGAAGTTTAAGTTTAAAAGACTTGTGTTTTAGTCTTATACATTGATTTAAATGTTCATTCCTATTTATGATAGTTTCTGATATATTGTTATCATTACTAAGTATCTGAGCTCACCTATTTCTTATGTTTTATTTTTCCTAGGACATGAATAAGTATATTATTCTTGACCTGCAGGGATAGGTTAAGTGATATGAGTGTGTTCAAAGGGGACACATTGTTGTTTTTTTATGATGTAATGTAAAACTTATGTATGTATCTAGTACTTATAAGGCTACTAATCTAATCAGTCTTTCAAGACTTGATCTCTTGTGATCATTCCAATGTTATGTAATAATGCATCGACTCTGGGTAACTGGGGTCGAGGCATTACAAGAGACCAGTTATGGATCTACACTGCGAGCAGTAGTGGGTTGAGAGACCTATTGTGCCTTAGGATTGGGAGCATCATCACGTGAAAAATTCATTATCTACAGAAGTGGTTTAAAATTTAACTTAGATTACATAAAAGTAGCAGTGAATATATAATAACAAAATGTAACATATTATATATTATAAAAAATATAACCTGGTTATTGAACTCTTTTTTTAAAGTATAAAGGGATTTCACCCATCTATCGACTATCGAAATCTCTTCATTGTGGTCTCCTATAACATACAAAACACCATCTATAATGGGATCACTATGAAATGATTGTGAAGTCATAATAAAAGGGTTATCCTATGTTAAATTTTCATCTAACTCTTCAGTGGTTTTGGTCGATAATAGAAAAATTGACCAGTTTCAGTTTGTGGGATCTGGAACAAAAAATACTTATACGATGCCATTATAAATGGTTTATATTTGCACCCTTCCTTACTGAAATCAACTTTCAAGAATCCCAACATGTCTATTTTAATAGCACTTTTTTATCAACCCACTTACATTGAAAAACTGAAACTTGGAATTTCGTATAATATAACTCTCATATTTGTTTGATGATGCCAAAGTATGACATATTCACATAAATTGGATTTCTATCCTTAACACCAGAAACATGCATCACTTAAGCCACAAGTGTAACTCCACTATTCTTCATGGTACTATCTTCATCATGTTAATTAACATAGAATGTATAACTGTTAATTACATAATCATTATAAGATAATACAAAAACACTTGGTCCTCTGGCTAGTCATTGAAGTCGTTCTAAAATTGAGTTCGAATTTTCATCAGACTCCTTAAATATATAGTCCCAAAACCATCCTATAAACCATTGATTATGTGTATTTGATATCCATTTTTTATCCCTTGATGGATTCAAATGCCTAATAATTTCATTGTGGGTTTCGACATATGGGTCAACCTCTAAAATATTATGAAAAACATAAAGGTGGGCCTACTCCCAATCTGTAATATTTATTATGACAACCTCTCTTCAAAAAATTCCTTCACCCACAAGTTAGTTAGTGTGACAAGATTTTAGTAGACCAATAATTTCCACATCAGATAGGTATTCGGTATAGAATTCAATGACTTCCTAAACAATATATCGCTCCATAATACAACCCTCTGGACAACTTTGATTTTTGACATACCATTTCAAAATATTTATATACCGTTCAATGGGGTACATTCATTTATAGTGTACAGGACCACATAGTCAAATCTCTCTCACCATGTGAACCATCAAATGAACCATGATACCAAAGAATGTTGGCGGGAAGAACATTTACAATTCACATAATATGAAAACAATTTATCTTTCCATACTTGGCAATTTTTTTGGGTCTATAACATTTCTGTATATAGCTTTGAAGAAGAAACAAAGATTTGTTAATGTATAACATACATTCTTGGAAAAAATGAAACATAAAGCTATAGGAATTAGATCTTTCATCAAAACATGGTAGTCATGTGATTTCATACCCTTTAACTTTAAATATGTCATTGACATGATGTTCTTGATATTTGATGAATACCCCTCTAGAACCATTACGTTATTCAAGAAGTTGAAAAACTGATATATCTTCTACCTGGAAAGAGTGTAAGAAGATGGAGGAAGAAAAGTTCATTTTCACCCTTTACTGGCATCAAATATTCTCATGTCCCCATGTAAACCATGCCCAACCTAGCCATAATTCTATCCTTTGTTTTTCCAGGTGCATTTAGTAATGCGCCGATGACACTGTCACATAATTTTTTTTTCAACATGCATAACATCAAGAAAGTTTCTGACATATAGAAAATTCCAGTATGGTAATTAAAAAAAACCGATCTCTTCTTCCAACTGGTTTTCATAATGTTTTTTGAAAATGGTTTACCAGAAAGAGTGTCCACATCTTTTACTTTATCAAACAGTTGATCATCAGTTAGTAGAGATGGTGTTGTTTTTTCTTCTTAACTTCCATCTAATGATGTCATATAATATTGGTACTTATGTTGTCAGGGTATAAATCAGTTATGTCCTAAAAACACGGTTTTCAATGAATGTTTCAACGGAATTGATTGTGTACCTTTTTCTTAGACGGGACACCCATGAGTTCCTTTAATTCTATGTCCTGAAAAATTACCACAAGTAGGAAAGTCATTTATTGTTCTGTACAATAAGGATCTCAATGTAAAATATTCATTTAAGTATGCAACATATAATGTAACACCTGAATCCCACACTAATTTCAAATCCCCGATCAATGGATCCAAATAAACCTCAATATCATTACCCGGTTCTTTCGGTCCCAATATAAGCATAAATAGCATGATGTGTTTTCGTTTCACGCATAGGCACAGTGAAAAGTTATAATTTACCAACATAACTGACCATGTACTATGAATTATCCTTTACAAACCATTTTTTTTCATTTTCAAAAATCCTCATTAAGGAAATCAAGAAACTATACAATTCAAACAAAATGATCATTCAATTCAAATTACAACTTTCAAAAACCTCATCACCATCTTGGTTCCCATGAACCTCGAGTTGAGCGCCTGCCTCGAGTCACACAGCACCTGCCTTGAGTCACACGCCCATCGCATCGAAAATCCTTGCCTATCGCCCCCATCATCACCATGCCGGAGAGACCCACCGGAAACCTTATCATCGTCAACGCCATCTTCGCCGTTTTCACCAACATCATTCACCGCAGATCCATCCAATAACCAGATCACTACCAACTTAATCTCATCCATAGGTTAATACCTAGAATCACCCAACACCAATAGAAAAATCAACCAACAGAACACGAACAATATAAAATGATTCATCAGTCGTCGGAACCTAATTCGGTAGATCTGCAACGAAATCAAAGTAAAGTGACAAAGAATTAGACAATCAGTAGATTAAAATCCTCAACTAGGTCACAAAAACAACCAGACATCGCTGATGAGAACCCATCGTACATCGCCACCGCAGCTCCAAAACATCATACAGAACAAACATCACTTGTTTCATAAAATCATACAGAACAAAAATCACCGTAGCTCCAAAACATCAACGTTTTCTCCTTTGAAAACCAAAATGATTCACTATATCTGTAGATAACGCAAGACGAAGGTTTATCAGCTCGTTTCCAAAACCAGGATACTCATGATCAATTCTATTCCACTAATGAGAGTCTTCCAGGTGACATAGTTTCCCATCTATATTTCTTCTGTCTGTGTGCCATGTCAATTTCCCTATAGTCTCCTCACTTCCATATAGGCGTCTAAACCTTATAATGATTGGAAAGTACTATACAAATTTCATAGGATCAGATTCATCTTTCTTGTATCGAGAAGAACCACACTTTGGGCATTCTATAAGTGATTTTTGGTCCTTATGAAATATTATACAGTCATTCGGAAAGGCATGTATTCTTTCAGTGACCATACCCATCGAGTGTAGTATTCGTTGGGAATCATATGTTCAAATCAGGAGCTCATTATCTTCTAGGATAATGTCATTTAAGAGAGTAAGTAATTCTGTAATACTGGATTCACTCCATATGTTTCCTTATTTCAAATTATAAAACCTCATTATGGTTTAAAATGCTGTATATTTAGTGTAACCACCATACAAAGGTGTCTTTGTACAACTCTTTAACTGCTCAAATAATTTTGGGCAATCATGAAATTAATCTTCAACTATCCTTTTCATTTCCTAAATATGATCTACATCATCATTCATAACTATAATCACATCCTCAATGTAGTCTTTTTCATTGTACACACTTATAATCATATCAGATGATCCATAAAACGCATTGTTATCCCCTCCACTAGATACATTCACTTTTTCCCTATGTTTATTCAAAAATTTATAACTTCAATATATTCCATGATAGATCAAGTGTTCTTAAAACTCCTCTAGACTAACTTGTCTTAAATAAAAATAGTGTAAACACAGATAAAGTATCTGAGAAGGGTCATATACATGATCTTTTGCCAACTTGATGAACTCTTTCAATCCATATCCATACTCTTTTTTCAAATGAATAACATTCATCCATTATTTATTTATATCCATCCTATTTGATTTGGTGATATTAGTATTTAACAAAATAAATACACAAAATATTTATATAATGTATTGGTTTTCCTAATTATATTAAAATATAAACTTAAAAGATTATGGAAAAACTATAGTTTAAATTTCCTTTGAAAACTATTTAAAAAATCACACTTGAAATCCCATTAAAAAAACAATCATTTACACAAATTACTCTTTAAAATAACACATCATTTCTAAAATAAATCAATAAGTTCCAAACACTCTTTAAAAAAACCACAATTATTTTCTTTTAAACATTTAAGGAAACTTCATTACCCAACAATCTTAATCATTTAAAATGAGAAAAAAACCCTCTATGAAACATTTAAAAACACTTGAATCATTTTAAAAGAGGAATATAAGAATTTTCCCAAATACATAGATCCCAAGAGAGGAAATCTATAAAATATACATAGAAAACACCTCAATTCATTGGAAAACAACCAGTGTTGTATAATTCCATCACATTATTTCAAAGGTTGGTGTAATAATAACAATTTTCATAAGAATTTGATATTGTTCTCCCCACCATTGGATATCCCTTATAGATGCTTCCATTATCCAATTATATCAATAATCCTTAACCACAACACCAGAGTCCCAATGGATATGTTCCATAGTCAGCGACCACACTCAAAACCATGAAACACTCATGTTCCAGTTTACTAAAAACACTGTATTATCCCAATGATCATTGGATCACACTAAATCAAGTGCCTTCACACCCCAAGAACAATGTATATATCTCTCACATGAAGTGTTATTGGATCCTTACTTTATAAATACACCTAATAAAATCTATAAGTAAGAACCTAACTACTAGATCGAGAGTGCCCCCAACAGTCCACTTCTCAAGTCCAATGAATCCACATGCCTACGCATAAAGGTGTATTTTTATATAATTATCTATTGGTGATAGAAAACACCTACATGCCCAATGAATTGAAAATAATCCCCACACATTCCAATTCATTAAAAATTTATGATTTTATATTTATGAAATAATAATTATAAATAGAGAGTAGTGTTCTCAGAATCATATTTATATTTAAATAATTGATTTTTATGAATATTAAAATCCACCTAAGTAAGAATCTTAAAATGAACCACTTAAACACAGTGTGTTTTATATAAAAATTCTTTACATCATTGACTCTTTAGTAAAACCAATTTTCTTAATATAAATTACGCCTTAAGTTATTTTGTAACAATCATAATTTTAATTTCATCTTACTCATTCCCACTTAGTCAACCCATCCATTACATCACCACCAAATCATTCTCTTAATTGAATATTTAATTGGTTTTTTTGACATATAATTCATTCAGGTTTAAGTGGAATGCAATAATTTCCTTTATAGAACAATAATATGACTCAAAAATATTTACATTATATATAATATAAAAAACATAGAATGTTTAATCTAAGATACATTTTCTATCTTATAAGTATTTAACAAGGTGGGTTGACACAATTGGAAAACTTATTATTACAATTTCATCCAATGATTAATAATAAATGAAACTATGTGACATATTTATAATATAAAAAGTGTGTAATACTACTCAAAAATAGTCTCCCCAACTTAGACATTTATATAAAAAATATGACATAGAAATTGAGGGTTGAATAAAACAAAAATATATAAAAAAGACCTCAAAATGAATGATGGAATATGGAGGTACCTATTTTATACCATATAGAATGTACGTTTTGAAATAGTTATAGTAATGGAGTGCTTAATTATTAAGTAGAGTCTCAGGTCTTGTAATTAACACCTAAATTCCCTATGCCCTAGGTTATACACTTATCAAAAGTGATCAAACACCCAACCAATTGACCATCCAACCATTTTACAAATAAAAAAACAATTCCCCTTTACTAGAAGATCCAAAAAAAAACCTAGTTCATGCCTCAAATGAATCCTAGGGACCCGATGACCACTATTCACATCATGCCAAGTATTCATACTGAAAACTTAAAAATGAACTAAAGTCTATTGATCATATAACCACCACATATAATCCAACTATTTTACAATATACTACCAAAAAATATAAAAGAATCTTATGAATATGAGTCTTTTTTAAAATCCTTACGAATGCCTAACCACACTATTATTCCATCACCAACACCAAAAATAGAAATGCAATATTAACATAGAATCCCTTTCCATAGACAAATTTAACATGAATAAAAATTGATTATAATCAAACCATAATTTCCTAATTTAAATTAATCACACTCATAATTACTTATTAAACCTTTTGAGATCCAAAATGGTTCACTACATATGTGAATTAAACTTTCTCAACTCTCATCACTATCTCAAGAAGATAAGGTCACAAACGGTGACATAATAATCAAAATCTAAATACCTTTAAATCAATTCCAATACTATATCTATAAAAAATTTCATATTTTAAAATCAATAATGCACTAGTATGCCTAAGGCCTCCATATAAGATTCCAAATTCTCTGAAAATACAACTTTCCAAAACTAATTTCATATCTACAAGTGTATAAAATTCCACATTTTTACAATCCATTACAAAAGATAAACAACATAAACTTTTTATGTATGGATGAAAAAAATCTAGAACATTATAATCTCAGTGAAACTAATTTATTTCAATTTCTGTAAGACCATTTCATATTTGGACGACCCATTCCATGGATTTTATTAAAACACCAAGCTTCAAACCAAATTAATAAGTTTCACCAAGAAATTCTGAAAAATCCTATTTTGAAAAGATGATTTGATGAAAAACTAAACCATCACATAGGTTCTATTAGGATTACCAAATAAAACACCCCCAATTGTAAAATATATATAATTCACCAAAAAAATGGTAATACCATCGTGAAACATCATTGAATCAGTGTGCAATAACAGTGGAAACAAGGACAACCAATATGCAATTCATTTAGTTCACAAACAAGGACCACTAACGACCATGATTTTTAGCAAGGTGTTTAGTCTGTATAATTCACAAATCACTGTTAATATCAAACTATAATAACTTGTGAAACGTATGATAAAGAGGAGAAAACTCACAGTAGAGGTGTAGTTTAGCGCGCGTTGGAGGTGTGTTTGTGGCAGAGGAGAGGCGCACAGTGGAGGAGTCCTCCGGTGGAGGAGAGGCACATGACAAAGGAGTCCTACAACGTAGGAGAGATGAATGGTGGAGGAGATGCGCATGGGGAATCTGGGTTCATAGTGGAGACAATCAAAGAGGAGAAGGAGTCAACAGTGGAGGAGAGGCGCACGACGGAGGAGTCCTCCAATGGAGGAGTCCTCCAATGGAGGAGAGGCACGCGACAGAGGAGAGTCGTGAAGTGGAGGAGAGTCATGCAGTGGAGGAGAGGTGCATGGTGGAGGAGAAGTGCACAAGGAAGGTGGGTTCGCAGCAGAGGAGTCAACGAGAGAGGAGTAGGAGGAGGCGACGATGGTGATCGGCTTCCGCGAGAGCTTGAGGGGTGCGAGGAAGGAGGAGAAAGATAGAGTTTCTTTATAAAACCCGATGAGCCTTTTATCAATGCTTGCTAAAAAGCATTGATAATGGTATGTTTTATCAGCACTAAATGGAAAGCACTGATAAAACATGCCTTTATCAGTGATTTTTTAGCACTGATAAAGATAGGCCTTTATCAGTGCTAAAAAAGCACTGATAAAGATATAATGTTAATAATTTATTTATATTCTTATATATATTTATAAAATTATATACATGATAAATATATATTTATATTTATAAAATTACAATTTAAATAAATTATAAAATTATAAAAAATATACTTATTATATTTATAATCTTAGAAATATATATCATAAATATATTTATTATATATATTTATAAGATTATAGATGTATACAACTATATTTCTTCTAATTTTATAATTATTTGTATGAAAATATATTTATTTATAATTATAATTATAAATAAAAAAATAAATATATATATAAATAATTATAAAATTATAACAAATTAATATTTCTAATATTTATAATTTTATTAATATATATATTTAATATATTTATTATAATTTTATAATTATTTAAATACATCTATATTAATTTATAACTATAAATATAAATATTTTTATCTATTTCTCAATATTTTTATATATTTGTAAATATATTTAGAAATATATTTAATTAATTATATATAACATTATATATGAAAATAATAAATATATTTTTATGAATTAATAATTATTTAAATAAATAAATATTTATTTATATTTTTGAATGATAAATAAATAAATATTTATTTGTAATTAAAAATTATAATAAATAAATTTTTTATAGTTGTAATTATATATATAATAATAAAATAATAAAAAATATATTTATAATTTTATAAATATATATAATTATTATAATTATTATTATTTTTTAATTATTTAAATATGTCTTCATTTATTTAGAATTATATTTATAACTATTTGTATTTATTTATAGATATTTGTATATAAATATGTATAATTAATATATTTATTATAATTTTTTAATTATTTACATATATCTATGTTTATTTAGGAATTATAATTATAATTAATTGTATTTATTTATAAATATTTTTGTACGTTTATTTAATTATATATTTATAACTTTATAAGTAGTATAATATATATATTTATTATAATTTTATAATTATTTACACAGATATATATATATTTATAGTTATAATTATAACTATAAATAAATATATGTATAAATATTTATATCTAATTATAAATAAATTTATATATTTATAAAATTATAATATATGTATATATTTATTGTAATTTTATAATTATTTAAATATATATATATACACACTTATAATTATAATTACAAATAA
Organism: Viscum album; assembly: GCA_963277665.1. Taxonomy (NCBI): domain Eukaryota; kingdom Viridiplantae; phylum Streptophyta; class Magnoliopsida; order Santalales; family Viscaceae; genus Viscum; species Viscum album. The sequence goes on along the minus strand of OY728163.1, from coordinate 70,864,044 downwards.
ATATATTTAAAATGTATTTATATATAATTAAAATTTAATAAATTATAAATATAATAAATATATTTATTCTTTAAGTATATTTAATTTAATTTTATAAGTGTTGAGAACATAATATAGTATATATATGGGTAAAATGCATGAATTAATCAAATACACCTAGTAAAATATACATAATAAAAAACGAGTCATTAATGGACAATGTGAATAATAAGAAAAGTGTAATGTATAAATGAACATTCATGATGATACATAATATATACGCACACATGATCAATATATTTATTGACCAAATTCATTGTAAACTCATATATATTTAATTATAATCTTAGAAATACTTTTTTTAAATAATATATATATATATATGTATTTGAATTATTAAAAAAATATATTAATTATAAACATGTGTTTTTTATTTAATTCATACAAATAAACATTATTTTTTATTATAAATATAATAATTGTATATAAATTATTAATAAAAACTTTTATCAGCGCCAGAAATAGCGTTGATAAATGTATCCTTTATCAGCACTTTTATCTAGCGCTGATAAAGCCCCCTATCAGCGCATTCTGTTTAGCGTTGATAAAACGAGGTGCTTCCCTTGCCCTATTTTGTGGTAGTGAAGGGAGGAGGAGATAGGTGTTCACAGTCACTGGAGGACATGCGACACACTCCCTTGGAGACCCGTGAGATGTCACCAGACCTCAGCGACATGTCTGCCTCATCTCATAAAATCCATTTGGCTTGTTAGCCCCGCCACACGGAAGTCCTTGGGTATGTATAGGAAGCCCCTTTGGCTTTATAAGGATAGATGAATAGACCTATCCACTACATGCTTACATGCACTCCATATGGCCCATATTAGTCAGGCACCCCATCATTGAAAAATCGAAAAAAAACCTAAAAATTGCTCGTAAAAATTCGCATAATCCCTAACCAATTTAGAATAAAACAAAGGAGATAGAAAGGGAAGAGATGAGAGGTGTTCACAGTCACTAAAGGACATGTGACGTGCCCCTACCGACCCACGAGACACCGCGAGACATCAGAAACATGTTTGCCTCATCTCACGAAAGACCTTTGGCTTGTCATCCTCACCATGAAAAGTTCCCTAGGTAACTCTACGGCGCTCTAAGGATGAACAAATATATTTTTCAATTGAATGCTTGCACACCCCAATGTGACCCATATCGATCATGTGTCGCATCATAAAAAAAATATAAGAAATACCCTTGAAAACAAATATGCAATCTCACATGACTCCCAACATTTTTCACATAAAACAATGGGGATCAAAAGGGAGGAGTCCAGAGGTGTTCGCGGTCGCTAAAAGACACACGATGTGCCTAGTGCACCCACAACGCGGTCCTGTGAGACCTTGGAAAAACCATCATTATCTCGCTAGACCCCAAGACAAGTGACCCAAGGTCTCGTGAGTGTCTTTCAAAAGACACTCAGATCTTGCGAAGGTCCTTGGACATGTTAATGTGATAATCTAGAATTCTTTCGACACATATGCACGATGAAAAAGTCCTCATTAATTAGCTATAATCCAATAAAGGCAGTGTTGAAAGAAGAGACTCATGATCACTGAAAATCAGGTGACACACTCGGAGCAGTCCATGAAAGAGCCTCGTGAAGATGCGTAGCGCTTGACCCGTTCATTGACTCCATCTTGGAATCATGCTAGATACGTCGCAAAAAGAATCTAACAATAGGGGCGGTGATGCCTATAAATTACCCACACCAAAATGAAAAAGGGGTTAGATGGTTGGACTATGAGACTCTAGACGCTTGGACTCTAGAATATTCAACTCTCAGCCTCTGTGTATTTCTTGGAGAAACTAATCAATGTCACTGGAAAATCTATGACAGGTAATACACTGACAGATGGCCGAAGCAATAATGTTCCCCACATAAGGTACTTACTGTGATAATTCACAGATCACATGAAGGACTTATGGAAAGACTTTCGAAGAACATACTGCATGTATTATAGATCACACAAGACTCCAAGGAACTGGTACTGAATAAACCTAAGGTCATTGCAAATCAAGGGTTAGAACCGGGATTAAAATTGGAAGGCTTAAGAGAAATACATGCTCGATGGCCCTCATGTGCTTCGTGTGAGTCACCCAAAGACACTCAACAACACTAGGAAATGTCACCTAGATCTCAAAACACTCCTCCAGCATGTCCTATAGGACACACAGAATACTCCGAACATGTCAGAGTAAGCAACATGGTCCCCCCCATAGACACCACTTTGATCTCGCAAAACCCTTTGGGTCTGTCACCCAGGACTTGTGAAGTCCTTCAAACACAATGCCTGACTCATATACCGAAATTTTCTCATGATGAGTGAGTCTCATGAAATCATATGGAAATGATAACCAAGATCCCATGAAACCCTCTAGGCAAGTCATCTGTGACTCTTAATGCCCTCTAGACACATCAGCTAGGTCTCACGATGTCTCCCAGAGGTTTCAGCTAAGATACGCGACACCCCTTGGACTATCCCACAATGACTCTTGCGACATCCTCCGTATGTGTCAAGACAGGTCATGCGATGGATCCTAGGACATGCCAACTGGGTCATACAACACCCTCCAGATAAGAATACCATGTTAATATAGAATCATAGGACTTGATAGTATTGCCTATCCTCAGTGTGTAAGCCATAAATATTTGGAATCCTCAGTGTGTAAGACCCGATATAAAGGGAACTACAACAACTCTAATTCCTTCCATATCTAGGATACCTAGGCTACCTATCCCCAAGGTTCAAGCCCTATATTAATCAAATAGGGTAATACTATCATCTAAGTCCCTTATTCAAGGAAATGAAATTGAATATTTTTATCCCTTATTTCTCACAATGTGCATAGATCATGTGGGATTAGGGGGTAACAATGATCATATCATCTATGCTATAAACCCCCACAATGGTACATGGTAGCCTCAGTGTGTAAGACCCAACATAATGAGAACTATGAGAACTATGATTCTCTTTATACTCAGGATACGTAGGACACCCCCTTATGGTTCAAGCTCAAATATTTTTTTTGTCTCAATACCCAAACATATATCCTCACCGCATGACAATAAACTACACGCGATGAATGAACTATGTGGTTTTTTATTCCTGTAATAATCAGGATACGTAGGACACCTCATAATGGCTCAATCCCCTCCTCAGAATATTAAACACCTCCATACATGAGAGCATGCTCAAAAGAAATTTGTTATACATCTTAAATATATAAAAAACTACACGTTACTAGAAAATGATGAAGAACCTCAAATACATATAGATGGATTCAATAAAGAGATCACAATATTTTGTATATGAAAGAGAATTAACCTATATTCATTTATTTATGGTAATTGGTTTTGTATTGGGATTATGAAGATGTTCACGATCATATCTTAAATCTATAAGAGAGTTCTGGAGTAGGAAATAATTCCCCCCCAAAAGGGTATGATGAGCCTGACCTCCCATCCTCTAGACCAATGTGAGTCCCCAAGAGTCAATGGGCCTGAAAACCCAGATGACTACTGACCTTTGGAAAGTAGGTCCACACCCAGCTATGGATGAGGGAACCATTGGGAGTTTCTAGAGATGAAAAAATAGATGGTAAACCCGATGCATGTGATTTAACGAGGCCTTAAAATATCCCTCAATCAAACCATCAAGGAGAGCCCATCCCATGTTCAAATCGAAATCTGATAAAACATCATATAAAAACATATTTTCGTAATATTTAATTTTTTAGTTAAAAAAATAAAAACGTTAGAATTTTAATTTGAAAAAATTTAATATATTTTTTGATTTTTTATTTAAATATTAGTTAAATATGGATTTTTTAGATTTTTCTAAAAGCACATATTTTTTTAGTGAATAGTGCAATATACTATTTTTACAAATACCTTACCTTTTATGGAATTACTAGATTATAAGAATGATTTGAGAATTTATGTAACCATTTTATTGAAAAAATATGAATTTTATAGGTTATATTAAAATATTAAAAAATTTATTATAGTCTACAAGTCTATATTTATTGATTTAGCATATAATTAATATTTCTCACAAATAAATTATTTCTGAAAAATTATATAATTATTATTTTAAAATTAATTTTTATCACTTACAGTAATTTAATAAAATTTTAATGGGTTTAAAAATTAGAATCACTAGGTATAAATTATATATTAGGGACCATTTTATTTTTTTAGTATAATGAATAAGTTACTTAGGTAAAAACTAGTTACTATGATGAACACTTAAATGGTAAGAGAATAAATCTTATAGTAAATGACTTAAAACATGTTTAAAACATGTGTGGGAATTTGTGGATGTCGCCTTTCTGGACCTTATCACTTATCGGTGCTAATTTCTATCAGAGTTACTTTCCATTTTAAATAGTTGTGGGAATTTATAAAAATGCAATCCCTTTTCACTTATAAAAGTAAATCCCAACTCCTCACTTCCCATCATACCAAAAACACCCTATGTTCAAACTAAAATCTTACCAAACCACTATTAAATTCTCATATACACAATAAATAGGTTTTTTTTCATCTCAAAAGTCCCTCCCTTAAGGGTTTAACCCCCTTTGTAAAGGAGATAATCCAATTAGTGATGTATAAATTTCAAACTGCTCCTTTCTATTTCATTATATGTATTTCTTATTCCTCAAATTACATTACACCATATTAAAATGAAAACATAGGTATCACTATTATTATTATATGTTATTATAATTGTGCTACAATCATTAAACATCCTCCCTTTTTAAATTTGTGAAAAATGAATACGTGAATCATGCGTGTGTGCAGACTACCGCCTTCACAAAGTTACATGTTTTCTTCCATCACCACCCAACATGTATTTTCAAATATTAATTTTAATGAATAATTATGATACAAATGAATTATTTAATATTCTTAAATGATAAACCACATTACTCATCTATCTTATTTAATGAAAATAAAATCATTATCTAAGCAGACGTGCAGACTACTGTCTCCATGGATCAATGTTTCCTATTTTTCATTATTCCATTTTATGGATAGTACTAAAAATTATATTAATAGATAAATATGATATGAGTATAGCTCTGGTAATTTAAATTGAATAACTTATTAATGAAATTAATGATAAGCAATTTTTATAAATCTAATCATCTTAAACAGAAGAACAAATAAGGATAAAGAATTTATTCACACTATGTAATCATTTCATATCCATAACTTATTATTATAAATCTTTATAATTATGATATATCATAAAAATAAATAATAAAAGATATAATTATGATACTATTATAATTATTTTTCAACAGAAACACCTCATTATCATCCATTAAGGATGGTGTGTTCATGTTTGGGTCAGTTTTACCACCAACATGAAAAATGCTATGAAATAATAGAATGGATGACTATGATAACATAATTAATGGTATAACAATATATAAATATATAAATAATTATATTTTTGGTTATGGAAATGATAAATCATATTTAACTCAATAAAATAGAAAACACCTTTCATTTGTTAAGAAAATTACCAAAGTGTGCTTATTATTCATTTCATCTTCAATGATAAAGAATGATACAATCATAAAAGGGAATTGAATCTTTATAAATACTTATAAGGAATACATTAAATTAACACTATTTATCTTAGAATGATAAAACTGGGAAGAATAAAAAACACTCACATTGCTCCTATGAAACTAGTATAGATGGTTAAAACAATAAACACCTACTGTAGGAAAATATTTAGAAACTAACTACTATACATAATGATGATAAATGAAAATTATAAATAGTGTTATGTAAGTATATGGATATTAAATTATTTATTATAATTTTTATGTTTTTTATATAGGATTTTTATCACATATGTGGAAGATAAGATCAAAGGTAAGGGTAATTTGTATCTATTTTCCATTCCATGAGACATGATTGATGTTGTACACCTTTTTTATGCTGTATTCACTGCTCTATTTCTTTCATGTGGGATAAACATCTTAATTTTCATGATATTTTAAGGATCATTTCTATAACTCCCTATCATATTATTTTGATTCAATAATTCCTTGAATTTTAAGGTACTTGGTAAATCAAATATATTTCTTTTAGTTATACATTTTCTTTTGAAATTCTACCTTCAAAATTCCTTATATTTAATGATATCCATTTATATATTATTTCCCCTTTTATCACTCTAGGGAAAATGAGTTCTAAATTAAAATCCCCTACCATGAATTATTTTCTTTTCTATAAAATTATATGTAACACCCTGATATTTTAAAAGAATAAAATTTTATTCTATATCATATGTGATACATACCACCAAGCTTAAACATCCCACAAAATATATTTCTTTAAATTTAATCGCTTTGATAGCTTCTGGAAGACGGAACCCCGAGCCTAAATAAACCATAATATAGTGTACCATTATAACATAGATGTTAAATTTTTGGGTATAAAGAGTAATAAAAAAATATAGAAATTAGGGTTATTTATTTATTGGAAATATAATAATAATTATTTAAAAGAAAAAGAAATATTTTCTGAAAAAAATATATTTTTTTAAAAAATGCTTTATTCATGCTCTGCGTACATAATTAAAAATTAATTTTTACCACTAATATAAAATTTATTTTAAAAAATTAAATTTATTTCTTGAAATATCCACACCAAAATTATCTTAGGGTGATTTTTTTTATTTTTATGAAATATTCCATTTTTTGATGAATAGTGAAAGATACTAATTTTTATTGAAAACTTCCTTTTCATTTAAATAATTTACAAGGATAAATTATATTTCAAATTAGTTTTAAAGTAAAATTATTATAATCATATTAAAATTTAACTAATTTATTTCAGTAAAATAAATTTCATATTTAATTTTGATATTAAAACCTTATATACTTATGAGAATTTTCTTTTTGGAAACTTGACTTTTCATCGCATCTATGGGTATAATTTTTAATTTGATTCTAACACTTCTTTGAAATTAATTTTAAAAAATGGATTCCATATTTATAATCAGTATAATTTTTATTATCTAATAAGGTAAGCTTAATTTTTTACCATTATGAATTGTAAAGGATGTAAAAATTAATTTCTACGGTTAAGGAAAAAACAGATTTACAAACTACGAAGATGAGGTTTAAAATGACCTAAAAACTTATCAAACACCAATTGTATGGAAATATTTAAACCTTAAAACCTATAATGGTCTATAATGGTGCATTTTTAAGGCTTGTTACATGATGAAAATGTGGGTATAATTGAATCTTTTCAAAAATTACATGCGTGTCCTCTACCCCAAAAATAAAAGGGCACCCCTCTCCTCCCCTCTTGAAACATTAAAATCCATTTGGTTCAGCCAATACCTATCCAAATAATTTACTTAATCCATAAAAACATTTTATTTCCCTTTTTTTGATCATAATTCCATCCTAGTAATGTTTTTAGTAAAAACCTAAAGAGGTCATTCAAAGAAGAGACAACTTTTTTAAATGAAAGTATTAATTTGGTTTCTTCTTCCACCTCCTGAACATATTATTAAAAAATGATTATATGATAACCTATGTATCATCAATATACTAATATGTTATTATTCAAATGTGATATCCTATATCCATCTCCTCTTCTATCAAATGGGAAACAAAATTGTCGATCATGTGTACAGTGGACTACCGCCTCTCAAACTGATGTAACTCATTTCCCATAACCACCTTTAAAGGAAGAATATAATGTAAGATTTAACACATGTATATGATATTTTTGGTATTATTATACTTCATGAATTTTAATATCACTTATTCCTTCTTATGTCCTATTCTATTTAAAATACGATAATGTCGTTCATGTGTACGGTGGAGCACCGCCTCACGAAACAATATGATTTGTTTTTCACTTACTATATACATGGAAGGTAATAAAGATACATTTAATGAATATATATGATATTAAAGACCTGAAATTGATTTAGGAAAATTATTTTGTAACATACTTCATTACCCTTTCACCCGTTAAGGAAACGATAACGTCGCTCGTACGTATGTACGACCTACTGTCTCCATGAAGTGATGTGATCCATTATTCATGTTCATAATTCAATAATGATTATAAAATTTTGCCTAATGAACACAAAATATATTTTTAACATTAATATCATTATAGAGATGATGGAACTATATAGTATTATCATGAACTAGAATTTTCATGTTAAAACATGCATGGGAAATCAAGGCTGTTATCACTCAAAACAATAGTAATAATGAAATATTATTAACAATTGAATGATAATATATTATAAAAGGATCATATATGATATTATAAATATGAATATGGTTCTATTATAAATTAATAACATGCTTAAAATCACTATACAAGATTAAATCAAGTTCAACCAAAAGGAAGTGTTAGTTAAGGGGTTTCATCTCAATTTCCCTTCATTGATGCATATTATATTATTGTGTAAAGAACCCAAATTGATTAAAGTGATATTTTTTTTGTAATTGTTATCAATAATCTCGATTGATGAAAATTCAATGTTATAGTGTTTTAAGTATGGATGTTCTGCCTTTGAATTATTGTTGAGAATTATTCATAAGCTGGAAAGGATGATTTGGTTGGAAGAATTGATTCTGATAGAGAAACATTAAAATGTGACTATTTTTGAACTGGTAAATAGTTAAAAAAACTTGTGTTAGTGGTTATTTTAATTGACACAATGTTTACAGTATTGGGAAGAATTAAATCTTGTATATTTGTGGATGATTTTCAAAGGAAATGAAAAGGGAATCATGGTGAGATTCTATTTATTGCTTGGCATGTTTTTGTGCTAACATGATTTGTCAATACTTCTTTTAAACAAATGGGGTTAAACCATGCCATCCATCCAAAGGGGAGACGCATCCAATGCTTATAGGGGTATACAAGAACCTAATATATCCATAAGGGCTGAGGCAAGGGACTTTCATAGAAGCACCTACTCAGAAGCGCATAGGAGTGGCACAGAAGTGGACAAGGGGCCCAAGCACAGGGCGGTGCTAGCGTTTTATGCGTTTATTGGGTAACCATTTCTATTAGGGTAGAGTAGTGGCTTGAATTATAAGGGAGTAGAGAAATCTATTCTATTTTGATGTAGGATCATTATAGGTATTGTAGTTATAATGAAAAAGGAACTGAAACTGTGTAATCTGCTCCTTCGGATTCTCTAAGACATCTGATTAGCGTTGTATACCATCTTTTTCATCAGGGCTCACCCCGAGAGTTTTGTACGTCGCGATCTCTATGCAGCCACATCGCCCAAGAATTGAACCAATCCTTCTGGTCACTATTTTATCATTATGAAAATTTTAATGTGATCCAAACCTCATGTTGATCTATTTGTCTATTTAAAACCAAGATCTAACAGAAGAAAAACCGAAATGGAGGAAAATAAATTTTTGGTGACGGTGATGCTTTGTGGTACGTAACATGAAGGAAACATGATCTTAATAAATAAATAAATAAATAAATATATATATATCTCCCCATGATTTTTGGAGGTTATTTTACATTTATTGGTGTCTATAAATACCTCAAATGTGCTCATTAGCTGTGTAATCATATCTCACATCAGAGAGACGAGCACAGTTTTGAGATAGAAACAGACCCAATCTCATGTTCTATATTTGAGAATGAGGTTCCATGAATATGTGCTTAGAATTAATATTTGTGATCGCATGATGATTTTAAATACCATGATATGGTTATGCGTGTTGGGCGCCTTCATGGTTAGCACATAGTGTAATGCCTCCTCAAATGGTGCCCTCACGGTTTCTCTTTTAATGTGGTGTTTTTAATGCCGGCCAAGACCATGTGAATTAATTCACACGGTGACACTCTTTTGACATGGAGACATTATTTGATACTGATTATTTTTCATATATAAGGAGGAAGAGGCAAGGTATTTCAACATCACCGGCAACAACAACACCAAGAGAAAATCCCATTTGGTGATCGCCTTTCTTCGATGATCATCTTTACTGCTCTCCATCTTTGGATCCACACTTTTATTATTGAGTATTACTTTTGATATACCTTCCATTTTTGGAGAGTCTCTACCATGTACCTCTTAATTTTAGTGGATCCCTCTTTCTAAACTAGGTCTCGTGGTTTTTCCCTTTCAGGTTTTCCACATAAAAATTTCCGGTGTCAACTTTATTTTCTGCGCATTTAATTTCAGGTCACTGTACATCTGTTTTATTTGGGGGGAAATATTTTATTTCCTCTGCACATTCGCTTTTCAATTTTTTGAACGTTTATCACTTTCCCATATTTCTCAACATCTGGTATTAGAGGGTTTGGTTCTTTTTTTTTCATATTTATTATAGAGGCCAATTACAGTTGGATGATTTTACTAAATGGTACCAACTACCATATGTGGAGACTTAAAATGAAGGATATTCTTTTTGTCACGCAAATTCATCTTCCAGTGTTTAGTACCCACAAGCCAGAGAGGATGTCAGTTGAATAATGGGCATTCGATAATGAGATGGTTTGTGGATTCATTCACCAATGGGTTTAATACAACATGATGAACCACCTTGTCAAAATCTCTCACGCCAGAACTTTGTGGGAGAAGCTTGAGACAACCTATGCTTCCAAGACGGGAAACAATAAACTGTTTCTTCTCCAGAAAATGATGAACTTAAGGTACAAAGAAGGTATGTCTATTTATGATTATTTAAGTGAATATCAAGGATGTTTTTATCAGTTGTCTGGAATGAGTATCAATTTTGAAGATGAGGTTTTAGCTCTTTTGCTGCTTAAAACTTTACCCGATTCATGGGAGAATTTACGTGTTACTCTAACTGGTTCTTCTCCTAATGGTGCCGTGACATTTAGTTTTGTCAATTCTGCTATTTTAAATGAAGAATTCAGGAGACACACTAAGGAGAAATCTTCTTTATAGCTTTTAGTCATAGAGAAAAGGGAGAGAAGCCAGGACCAGGGGCAGAGCAGTTGAGGTAAGAGTAGTGGCAAAAGCAAATCTAGACCGAAGTAGAGAGATTTCGAATGTCATCATTATGGTAATAAGGGGCATGTTAAGAAATTTTATTATCAGCTTAAAAGAGAGAACAAATTGAAGGAAAATCCATAGAAGAAAAATGGCAATGGAGATGATCATGTCACCGCTGCTAAAGTGGGTGATCTTGTTATTGTTTATGACTCCATTAACATTGCTTCTGATGATCATTACTGGGTTATTAACAGTGGTGCCTATTTTCACGTGACATCGAAGAAGGAGTTCTTTACATCTTACAACCTAGGTAATTTTTGGATTTTGAAGATGGGCTATGATGGTCATGCTGACGTTGTAGGCATCGAGACTGTTTTTTTAAAGACTAGTACAAGAAGTAAGCTGATTTTGAAGAATGTTCGACATGCACCCGAGGTTCGCTTGAATCTCATTTCTACCAGCGTTCTTGATGATGAAGGGTTTATCACTACTTTTGGTGATTGCCAATGGAAGCTTTCCAAAGGCTCTTTTATTTTGGCTCGAGGGAAGAAGAAATCAGGTTTTTACTGGACTAGAGCTTTTATTTCATGTGATACTGCCTGCATTGTTGAGTGCAGTGTTTCGTCCAAGTTTTTGCATAAGAGGCTCAGTCACATCAGTGATAAAGGTCTTGGTTTTTTGGCCCAAATAAATCTTATTCCATATTTTAAGAGTGTGAAATTGGACACATGTTATCATTGCATGGCTGGAAAACAGAGCAGAGTGAGTTTCAGCAGTCATCCTCCACACAAGAAGTCACAGGTACTTGAATTGGTACATTCTTATTTTTGTGGTCCTTTGAAATATAATACCTTTATTGGTGGTATTTATTTTGTTACATTTATTTATGACTACTCACAAAATCTCTGGGTTTATGTTTTTAATTCCAAAGTCTGGTGCTTAGTGTTTTTAAGCAATTTCATGTTTCTGTTGAGAGGGAATCAGGAAAGAAATTGAAATATATTCGTACTAAAAATGGAGGAGAGTATTGTTGTCCTTTTGATCAGTATTGTAGGTAGGAAGGTATTCAGCATCAGAAGACGCCGCCCAAGACACCTCAGCTAAATGGTGTAGCTGAGCGGATGAATAAGACTTTGTTGGAAAGAGTTCATTGTTTCTTTTTGGAAGAAAAGTTTCCTGGACATTTTTGGGGCGGGGATTTACTTACTATTTCTTATATTATCAATTTATCACCTGTGGTTTATTTGAAGACAGACACTCTCAACAAATTTTGGTATGGAAAAGAGATCAGGTACGATCACTTGCGTGTTTTTGGTTGTAAAGCTTTTGTTCATATGCCTAGAGATGAGAGATCCAAGCTGGATGGTAAGACACGCCAGTGTATTTTTATTGTATATGAACACAATGAGTTTAGGTATAGGTTCTATGATCCTATTTTGAAGAAACTTGTTAGAAGCTGCAATGTAGTGTTTAAAGAGGATCAAACTATTACAGACATTGATAAGGGGGAAAAAGATGATTCTACAACTTTTGATGGTTTTGTTAGTCTTGAGCCAGGTTATGATTCACATTTACCTCATATTGTTGATTCTGATGATCATGTTGATGTACAGAATAATGATCAAGGTGAACAGGTTGGAGTTGATGTGTCCGATGCACCTTTTGTTTATGATGATTCGGTTCCAGGGGTTATTAATGAACCTGCAGTTCCACTCTGGAGGTCATCTCGACATCGCACCGCTTCCAATCGATATTCACCAGATGAGTATGTGCTCCTCGCTGAAGGGGGATAACTAGAATCGTTTGATGATGCAATAGAGAGTGAACATAAGGATAGATGGGTTGCAGCAATGGATGACGAGATGACATCATTGCACGACAACAACACTTTTGAGCCAGTTATGTTACCGATAGGGAAGAGAGCTTTTCAAAATCGGTGGATTTATCAGATTAAAAATGAAGAATCCAGTTCTGTTCCATGATACAAGGCTAGGTTAGTTTTCAAAGACTTCCGTCAGAATAAAGGTATTGATTTTCATGAGATTTTCTCACCTGTTGTCAAAATGTCTTCCATTCGGGTTGTTCTTGGTTTGGCTGCTAGTTTAGATCTGTATATTGAGCATATGGATGTGAAGATAGATTTCCTCCATGGATATTTATAAAAGAAGATTTAAATAGATTAGCCAGAGGGTTTTGTTGAAACAGGTAATGAAAATCACATTTGCAGGTTGAAGAAGAGTTTGTACAGTTTGAAGCAAGCTACGAGGCAGTGGTATAAGAAGTTTGAATCTATCATTTCTCATTAGGGTTTCAGGAAGAAATATTTTGATCATTTTGTTTTTTTTCAGAGATTTACTGATGATGAATTTATTATACTGTTGCTTTATGTTGATGATATGCTCATTTTTTGCCATGATACTTCTAGAATTGACAGATTAAAGAAGTATCTTTGTCAATATTTTGCGATGAAAGACTTGGGGCCAGCATGATTGATTCTTGGCATGATGATATCCCATGATAGGAATTCCAAGAAGTTGTGGTTATCTCAGGAGAGATACATTGATAAGGTTCTTTAGAGATTTTCTATGGATAGAGCGAAATTGGTTAGTACTCCTCTTGCTTTACATTTTAAGCTCAGTACCAGTCAGTCACCTTCTACTAATGAAGAGAGAGAGGAGATGCAGTACATACCTTATTCATCTATTGTTGGCTGTTTGATGCATGAAATGGTATGTACTAGACCTGATATAGCTCATGTAGTTGGTGTGGTCATTCGTTTTCTATCAAATCCAGGTAGAGAGCATTGGAGAACAGTGAAGTACATTTTTTGTTATCTTCATGGTACTTATGATCTAAGATTGTGTTTTGGCAAAGGGGAACCTATGCTTTGTGGCTTTACAGATTCAGATATAGTAGGATATATCGGTTCTAGGAAGTTTACTTCAGGATATTTGATCACTTTTGCAGGGGGAAACGTATCTTGGTAGTCAAGATTGCAGAGATGTGTTCCTTTATGTACCATAGAGTCAGAGTTTATTATAGCTAATGAGGCATGCAAATAATTGTTGTGGATGAAAACTTTTATTTGATAGCTTAGTTTAAATCAGGATAGGTATGTTTTATTTTGTGATATTCAGAGTGCTATTTGTTTGGGAAAGAATTCCACTTTTCATGGTAGGTCAAAACATATCGATGTTCGATATCATTGGATCCGAAATGTCCTTGATTCAAGACAGTTAGAGCTTGAGAAGATCCACATTAATGACAACGGGTCAGACATGTTGACCAAGAGTTTACCTAGAGGAAAATTTGAGACTTTTCGATAGATTGCAGGGTTGGCGGTGATCCCCACTTGAGTCGGAGGGGGAGTTTGTTGGGCACCTTCCTAGTTGGCGCACCACGTAATGCCTCCGCAAATGGTGCCCATGCAGTTTCTCTTTTAATGTGGTGTTTTTAATGAAGGCCAAGACCGCATGAATTAATTCACGTGGTGAGACTCTTTTGACACGACAACATTATTTGACACTGATTATTTTTCCTATATAAGGAGGAAGAGGCAAGACATTTCAACATCACCGGCAACAACAACACCGAGAGAAAATCCCATTTGGTGATCGCTTTTCTTCAACGATCATCATTATTGCTCTCCGTCTTTTGATCCACACTTTTATTCTTGAGTATTACTCTTGAGATCCCTTCCATTTTTTGGGAAGTCTCTACCACGTACCTCTTGATTTTAGTGGATCCATCTTTTTGGACTAGGTCCCATGGTTTTTCCCTTTTGGGTTTTCCACATAAAAATTTCGGGTCGTTGTGAATCCATTTTATTTGGGGGGAAAGATTTTATTTCTGTTATGCATTCTCTTTTCAATTATTTGCACGTTCTTCACTTTCCCGTCTTTCACAACAATGTGATTGAACTTGTTTTTCGAAGGAGATTGAAGAACCGCTTACACATGTATTACATAAAGAAGACAGAAGCATCACATACTCATTTACACGAAGGAGAAGAAGAAATATACCACAAGTTCTTGACCTGTTCTTAGCACACTCAGATTTATTTTCAAATATCTAATTCATGAAGCAGTTGGATAACACCATAAGAATCTTCCTTGACTTACACAAAGTGCAGTGATTTTCTGCGAACTACTGTTACATGAAGAAGATTACAGACAGTACCTGGTTCATGAAATAGTGAATCTTATAAACCAACCAGAAGAAGATTAGGATTCACATGTTTCTTTCATGTGAAGATAATTTAAAACATGCATCAGTTTAGCATGGTCACATGTACATGATCACAATAATCCACATTGCATGATGAGAAGGAATACAACGACTTCTTTTATATTTTTTAAGCGATACAGTGTTGGTATTTATTGATTTAAAATTTAAATAATGAGGAGAGAGAAAATTATTAATGGAGGTATTTTCTCAACATTAATGGTGTATTATCTTCCAACATTAATTAAGAGTTATTCCAAATATTAGTTGATGGAATAATGAATGTTGACCACATTTATTGGAGATATGGGCTGGGTGTCTATTTAAGAGGATGCGGTAGCGTGTTTTGGAATGAAGAGCTGGCAAGATGTAGCTTGTGCAAGGGAGAACGTTGAAGGGGTTTCTATGTGTGGAGTAACCGGTGCAATTAATATGGTGATCATTTCAACGATGGTGTGTCGATGGTGATGATTGAAGACGACGATGATGACGGTTTCATGTATCGAAAGTCCTCTTGGTTGTGGAGATCAAGCAGCGTGTCCCGGTTGTGCTGATCGGAAATACAAAAAAATGGTACGTTCGTGGGTGTCTTGTGTTGAGAGAGAAATCCTTCAGGTGTGTTGTAAAAGGCCTTCGGGTGTTGTTAAAAATCCTTTGGGTCCTGTATAAAATTCCTTCGGATGATAAAAGGCCTCTAGGTGAAATATTATCTATTCTCCTGTGTTTTTTGCAACGACTACTTCCGCTGCGGTGCTAGGCTCTGTGCCCCAATAGTGGTATCAGATGGATTGGTTGAAGTGCTCGGTTTCATAACACAGTTGCAAGAATCTAGTGGAGAAACTTATCAAGGACTCAGATGTCATCGGAAAATGACGGCAGTATCAGCGGTGTTGCTGGAATATCAAAAGTCTTCTTGGCCGCAGGTGTCATGCGGCGTGTTCCGTTCATTTGTTGACTTTCAGGGCTTTGTGGAGTTGGTGATCACATTGACCTAGATGGTGGAGATGACTTTGGAGTATTTGAATTTTAAATCAAGTTGGATATAGTTGGGAATTATTGATTTGAAATTTAAATAATAAGGAGAGAGATAATTATTAATGGAGGGATTTTCTCAAAATTAATGGAGGATTATCTTCAAAAATTAATGAAGAGTTATTCCCAATATTAATTGATGGAATAATTAATGTTGACTGTATTTATTGGAGATATGGGTTGGGTGTCTATTTAAGAGGATGCGGTAGCATGTTTTGGAATGAAGAGTCAGCAATATGTAGTCGGTGCAAGGGAGAATGATGAAGGGGTTGCCACATGTGCGGTAACCGGTGCGATGAAGATGGTGATCATGTAAACGATGGTGTGTCGATGATGATGATTGAAGATTATGATGATTATGGTGCCATGTATCGAAAGTCCTCTTGGTTGTAGAGATCAAGCGGCATGTCCCGGTTGTGCTGATCAGTGGCACAACAAAAATGGTACATTCATGGGTGTCGTTTGTTGAGAGAGAAATCCTTAAGGTACATTTTAAATGGCCATCGGGTGTTGTTAAAAATCCTTCAGGTGCTGTATAAAATGCCTTTAGGTGATAAAAGGACTTTGGGTGAAATATTCTCTATTCTTCTGTGTTTTCTGCAATGACTACTTCTGTTGCAGCACTGGGCTCCGAACCCTAACATACTGTGTGTGTGTTTGAGTCTTGCGAAGCAGAAAAACATGTGTGACACTGTTGTGCAAATCTTGATGTTTCATGTTTTATATGTAGTAATATAATTATGTCACTCATTTATTTTAAAGGAACAAAAATGCGGTAGTTGCGAAAATAAAAATAGTGGGTACTCGTGTGTTGTGTTTTATATTCATGAAGGATATACTGAAGATATTGTGGGGGACACTCTCAATTTGGGAGAGTTATTGGTGGAAGATGTGCTTCATGAGGGTTTTTTCGGCAACTACTCCACGCAATAGTCTTCCATGGTGGGCAGTTGACTATGGACATGTAACAACTTTCGTGACTGCAATTGGTGGCAGGAGAATTTCTTATGGGTAGATGAGCAACCCAAACCAACCGGAGAAGATGATGTTTTCTTCTTCTTTAAAATGGGATTTGAATCCCATAAACTGTAATTGGTGTAATTTGGTGTGTTGTGAGCCTCTGTTGAGTTTTATCCGGAGAGAATAAATAAAGAAGGCCCCCTTCTCCCGTGGATGTAGGCATCCAACCAAACCACGTAAAATTGTTTGTTATTGCATTTTATTCTTGTTTTTATGTGTTTTTGTTGCCACACATCTCTGTTGCATCCTTACAACTGGTATCAAAGGGAGTTAGAGCATGCAGAGTTGAAATGGAGAATCGGCAGGAGGATTTTCCGATGACTGGAAAATTGAAACTGGTCGGAAAAATTGTTAGAGGCTAGATCCATGAAGAGGAAGACGAGATAATTCCAACGGCACAAGAGACATTGAAAATAGAGTTAAAACGAGCCTTGTAGAGCCGGTCAAAGTTCTGGTCAAACTGCATGTGAATAGTAACTTCGTGCTGGAGAAGCTGGTACTGTTCACGCTGCCGGGGAATTTTCCGGTGAGATTCCAGTGGATGCTCTGGCTTGCCACGCCATCACCACGTCAGTAAGCGATCTGGATTGTTGAATTTTTTTGGCTATATCTCAACCAATTAGACTCTATTTTCGGTGATCTAGGAGTCGATTCCCACTATTTCAACCATTTCCGACACATCCGTATGGTTAGTTTTTAAAAATTCACACTCCATCAGGTGGTTTCAGAAGAGTGTGGCATCGACGGTGGTGATCGCATTATGTGACATCAACGATGATTGGTGGCGGTGCACTACCACAATTTGAAATTGAGAAGTTCGATGGTCGGAACAACTTTGGCTTGTGGAAAAGAATAGTGAAAGATATTATTTTGCAGTAGGGAATGATCAGACCATTGATCAGAAAAAATCCCGAAACAACCAGTAAGGATGATTGAGAATAGCATGAGATGCGGGTCGTCAGCACAATTTGACCGTGTCTGGAGAATGAGGTAAAGTACTCGGTGTTGGATGAGACCTCACTGAAGAAGATCTGGAAGAAGTTGGATCAATGATATATGACAAAGTCACTCACTAAAATATTATTTCTGAAGAAGAAATTGTTCCAATTGTTCATGGACGAGGAACAAATTTGTTGGACCACATCGATGAATTTAACAAGATCCTGATGCAATCATTGGGGCTCGGTGTGAAGGTTGGAGAGGAAGAAAAATCACTTTTTCTTTTTTCATCTCTAATAAACTCATTTGATGAACTTGTGACTGCATTGCTCATGGGGAAAGAAACATTGAAGCTGGATGAGGTGATGACGTCACTTTAAGATTCAGTGGCATTCTGAAGACCTGCGACACATTTAGGCGAGAAAATCATGGTGATGCGAGATGATCAACGTGGGAGGAGCCAATATCGAAAGTCAGGAGGTAGAGAATGATGAAAAAAATCTAGATTACTTGATCCTAGCAAAATCACGTGTTTCTGGTGTGATAAAAAGGGTCACTATAAAAGTGATTGTGGATAACGAAAACAGTACGTTGCTGGGAAAAATAAAGTTGAAGATAAGGTTGCTAACATCATAGAATTATCAACAGATGATGAAGTCTACATGACAACATGATGCTTGCACTCAGATTAGAGAGTTGAATAGGGATAAGTGAAGTGTTATCACTATAAAAGATATGGGTACATGAAGCGGGAATGCTGATTTTTAAAGATGAATAACAAGAGGGATCAAAATCCAAAGGAAGATGGATGAGTTTTGGATTCGGGATCTCAGTACACATATGTACGACAAAAGGTGAATTTAATACTTTTCAGCAGATGCAAGATTCAATGAGACTTGGTGATGGGTCAACATGAGAGGTTTGAGGAGTCAAGAAGGTGAAATTGAAGACACCCGATGGAGGAGTACAGAAACTGGGTGATGTAAAATTTGTTCTGAGGATGAAACGAAACTTAGTATCATTAAGTAGGTTCGATGTGAAAGGGTTCAAGATTTATATATCGGGTGGAGTGTTGGAAGTCTCATGTGGGGATGAAACAAAGCTTACTAGGAAAGAGTCTCAAGGGTTGTATCATTTTTTGGGGACTACAATCAGCCCGAGATCGATTGAAGATGGTGGAAGTGACACGTCATTTGGCAAGAAGAAGCGTGTCCAATTTTCTGATGAAGTTTTCAATGCCTGCTAGGAGACTGCGGGTCTGGTTTCTACCCCAAATTGGTCATGAGAGGGAGATTTGTGGGGGCCACTCCCAATTTGGGAGAGTGATTGGCAGAAGATGTGATTCACGAGAGTTTTTTCAACAACTACTCCATGCAATAGTCTTCCATGGTGGGAAACCGACCATGGACGTGTAGCATCTTTCGTGGACTGCAGCAGGTTGTGAGAGGATTTCTCATGGGTAGATGAGCTACCCAAACCAACCGGAGAATATGATGTTCGATTCTTATTTAAAATGTGATTTGAATCCCATAAAATCTAATCGGTGTAATCTGGTGTGTTGTGAGACTCCATTGAGTTTTATCTAGAGAGAAGAAATAAAAAATCCCCCTTCTCAAGTGGATGTAGGCATCTATCCAAACCATGTAAAATTGTGTTATTGAATTTTATTCTCATTTTTGTGTGTTTTTGTTGCCACGCACCTCCGTTGTGCCCTTACAGACATATAGTGAGATGAATGTATAAATCAGAAGATACATACGCGCTTTGTAAACCATGCATGTTATATATGATGATATGTATACATAGAAAAAGTATAGTGTAAAATCAAGTGTGAAAGTTTTTTTCTATCACTACTATAGAAAATTATTTTATCAGCACTAGAAATTACTTTTAACAGCACTATAAAAACACTTTTAATCTTCAGAAAGATAAAGGGGGTCCCCTTTAACAGCATTAAAATAGCTCTGATAAAGGGTATCCTTTATCGGATCTAAAAAAAGTGCTAATAAAGTCCCCCCATTATTCACACTATTTTAGCACTGATAAAAGATCTATTTATTAGCACTATTTTGAGCACTGATATAAGGTAACATTATCAGCTCTTTAACTAGCCCTGATAAATGGTGCTTTTATCATCACTTGAAAATAGCACTGATAAATGGTGCCTTTATCAGCGCTCGAAGTAGCGCTGATAAAGGGGGTATTTATTAGCGCTCAAAATAGTGATGATAAAGGTCTAGCTACCTATGGTGTGATGTTTATATAACAAAACACCCACCATTAGCACCTACACCTACACAACCCACACACACCACCTACACAAAACAACACCTGCACAACACACACAAGAACAAAGCATTGCATACAAGGGTTTGAAAAACAATTCTATATACATTTCAAACAATGTTTTATATAATTAAATATACAATTATCCAACAAATAGTTAAAACATTAATGTTTCATCCTTTGACATCCGTGATCACCTCTTAAAAATTTCCTCCCATGGTATTAGTTGCTGAAAAAATCATCTCAAGTCAAGAAGAAGGTTACACCTATATAACAAAACAAATATTATGTTAGTAATTCTATAAAGAAATAAATTAAACATTAATATGAAATAATACATTAATAAAATTTCAATTTTTAATAAAAAAGACACATTTGGAGCTATACAGGTCACACCGTGTGTCGTATTGAGGTGGGGTTGATTTCTACATGTCACAAATGAGTTATGGATCGTTCTCCAGAAATATCAAAACAATCTGAATGAGTTTTCTTGGTTTTGAGTATGTCCCTTGTTTTTTACTAAAATTAATACCAAATTTAAATGACATACTTGGATTTATATCGGTTAAATAGTTCATTATATTGAGGTTTGTTTGATTCATACACATAAAAAATGACCTATGTATTGTTTTTCTAAAGTATCAAAACAATCTGAATGGGTTTGCTCGGTTTTCAGTATGAAAATTGTGTTCTTTTACAGAAATATCATTTCAAACAGGAAACACACATTTTGAGTCATACTGGTTGCATCGTGCATTGGTTTGAGGTGAGACTTCTTCATACATGTCACAAAGGAATTAATAATCATTGTCCTAAATTATAAATACAATCAGAAAGTGTTTTCTTGGTTTCTAGTGAGTGACACGTTTTGAGCTAAAATGTAAATTTTAAACTGATAAAAAACACTTTTAGTTATACCTATCACACTGTGCATCGGACTGAGGTACAGTTGATTCCTACACGTCAAAAATGAATCATGTATCATTTTCCTAAAGTACCAAAACAATCCAAATGTGTTTTCTTTGTTTTCAGTATGGTTATTATTCTTTTTTATTTAAATTAATTTCAATTTTAAATAAAAACACATTTGGATTTATATCGGTCATATCGTTTATCGGATTGAGGTGTGTTTGATTCTTAGACATCACAGATGACTCGTGGATCATTTTCTAAGGTATCAAAACAATCCAAATGTGTTTTCTCAGTTTTTAGTATGTCATTTGTGTTTTTTAATAAAATTTTATTTCAAATTGGAAACACGCTTTTTGAGTCATACTAGTCCCATAATGCATCAATTTGATGTGAGACTCCTTCATACACATCATAAAGTACCTAAGAATCACTGTCCTAAATTATGAAGACAATCAGAAATCGTTTTCTTGGTTTTTAGTGAGTGGCATCTTTTGAGTTGAAATTTAAATTTTAAACTGATAAGAGACACTTTTAGTCATACCAGCCACACTATGTGTTGGAATAAGGTGTGTTTGATTCCTACATGTTAAAAATGAATCATTTATCATTTTACTAAAGTATCAAAATAATCTAAATGTTTTTTCTCAGTTTTCAGTATGGCAATTGTTCTTTTTTACTTAAATTAATGTCAATTTTAAATAAAAAGACACATTTAGATTTATTCCAGTCACAATGTGAGTTGTATTGAGGTGGGGTTCATTACTACGCGTCACAAATGACTCATGGATCATTTTCATAAATTATCAAAATAATCCAAATGCAATTTCTTAGTTTTCAGTATGCCATTTGTGTTTTTTCCTAAAATTAATGTCAATTTTAAATAAAAAGAGACACTTTGAGTCATATTGGATGCACCGTGTGTCAGATTGGGGTATGGTTAATTCATAAATGTCAAAAATGACTTATAGATATTTTTACTAAAATATCAAAATAATTTGAATGCGTTTACTCAGTTTTTAGTACGTCACTTGTTTTTTTTTACTAAAATATCACTTCAAACTGGAAACATGCATTTTGAGTCATACCTGTCGCATCGTGTATCGGTTTGATATGAGACTACTTCATACATGTCAAAAAGAACTAATGAATAATTTTACTAAATTATTAATACAATCAGTGTGAGTTTTATTGGTTTTCAGTTAGTGATGCGTTTTGATCAAAAATGTCAATTTTAAACTGATAACAGACACTTTTAGTCATATCAGTCACACCATTAATTGGATTGAGGTGTGGTTGATTCCTACATGTCACTAATGGCTCATTTATCATTTTTATAAAGTATCAAAACAATCCAAATGTATTTTGTTGGTTTTTAGTATGTCACTTTTTCTTTTTGCTAAATTTATTGTTAATTTATTATAAAAATACACGCTTAAAGTCATAATGGTCACACCATGTATCGAATTTAGGTGCGATTGATTTCTAAATGTCAAAAATGACATATGGATCATTGAAATAAAGTATAAAAACAATCATAATGTGTTTGCTTAATTTTTAGTATGGCAGTTATTCTTTTTACTAAAAATACTGAAAATGTTAAATAAAAATAGACTCTTTGAGTCATACCGATCACATATTCATGCTATTTCTGTACATTCTACCATCAAGTATGTTTTCCATTCATTTATAAATAAATTTATCTCATCTTGTGAATATGAGTCTTTTTGAAAATAATGGTAGTACTGAAAACATATAAATAAACAAAGGATTAATAAGTATTTTAAATGAAATAGTAATTATCTTAGAATATACCTCTTCAGGGATGCTATTTTGTTCATGGAATATGATCTCTTTCATAAATTTACAAACATAATAACCAGTCTTTATCGTTTGTTTGTTTCAGGAACTACAGAAACATTGAGAAAAATAAGTAATTTTTTTATATGTGTTTGGATAGTGAAATCTTATTATATGTACCCTGATTTTTATACAGTTGTAGTACTTGTGATGTTTCTTTTCCTTTTCCCCTGTCCTCATTCCATGATGTAGATGATAGTCATGCACTTCCCTATCATAAAAAATCCTCATTAAAAGATAATATAAATTATATAACTATATGTTTAGTTCTAAAATGTTGGATGTAGTTTATTACAAATTGACAAACTCCATCATTCGTGGTTAGTTTTTTGGATATCCATGTATTGAATCCAAGAAATAAATCTTTAGTGTATCAAAATTGACTGCAATGAGCATCCAATGCAGCCTAAAAACACAAAAATAAATAATTAATGAAATAAATTAAAATATATTTGATATAATTAAATTGTATATTTTTATCCCTGAATCATTGGTACTAAGATGTGTCTGTCATCCATAAATTTTCAGTTAAACGATTTGAGTAGGTCGACCACTATTTCACCATATTTCTCAGATTTTATATCTGTTTGTGATGTAGAGGTGATGTGAGGACTAACGATTCCAAATTTTTGTTCACGATGAAATCCCTTCAATTGTTTTTCATATATACATCTACAAAAAATATGAAATGTATTTAGTCATAATTATCATAGTATATCATCTTTGGTAAAATCAAATCATGAAAACATACCTCATGTAAACATTTAAAATTGATCCACCTAACCAACCATACTCCAGGATTTCACATATATTGTCAACATTATTGAAATCTGAATCTTCCCCACTATACATATTTTCATCAAAAATAATTTTTTAAACCACACTGTCTTGTAATGATAATAAATGAGGATATATAATGGACATGTTTAAGGTTCTTTTGGTAGATCATTTTGACCGGTTGGATGATATTTGATATGGTTTTGAGATATTATTTATTTTCACCCCTTCCCTGTGTCTGTCTGTAATAACATTCATCAGTTTAGACATTTTTTCATTAAATGTTAGAGGTTTATCTTGAATTTTTTTTAGAAATGAATACCTCTTTATCGACATGTTTGTTTATAATATGTGATACCCATCCAATGAATGTTCCAAGATCTTGTTTGACCTTACGAATATCTTTATCATTAATTGGAATAAGTAGATTAGTGATCATCTCATGGGCTATGTTAATCATAACATTGACATGACCTGTTGGAAGTGGTCTGTTGTGTAGCATGACGTTCTGGATATTGAACAACATATCCCTCTCTACAAGGTAATTGATGGGTGTTGATAGATATAAATCACTGTCATTTTCATCATGTACAATATCAGTACAAGAAAGGTATCAGTTTCTATCTGATTCACAATTCACAGAAACAACTATTAGAACATTGATTACCTTAGCTAAGACAGGTTTTTTAGCGGAATGGCTTTCCTCAAAGCTAGTGGGGGTGGGGAGGGAGCTTCATGCATTGGTTATTCTTGAGTTGTTTCTTCTATTTACCCCCACCATCATATTTTCCATTAATCATCTCTACAATTTCATATGTTCTTCAAGGATAGATATTATTTCTCTCATCATTTTGATTTTTTCACTTTGATCCTCCTCTTGTTTTTTTCTCAAAAAATGTTCGGGGTGTCACCCCAAAATCCGCACCTCTAACGCGACCATACTTTGGATGCTTCAAGGCCACCAAAAGTATTTCTACATCCGGTTTGGGTGTTGATTATTCTTGTGACTATGTTAGATAGAAAATATAGTAAAATAAGTAATCATTTTTATGTAATATCAATTTAAAGAAAAACAAATAATTATTATGTCATAGATACACATGTTTTCCACACTTTTTGTGTGTTTTCATCTATTAGTATACCATCTTTATTTACACACTCCTCCTTCTATAGCATATGGCATGGGATGGAAGTGACATTGGATTTGGATTCATCAATCTGCATAAAAATAGACGAACATAGTTATGGTGTTGTTTTATGTTATATAAAAGTACTACAATAGATTTAAAATATGTAAAGTTTTTTTTCAAGAGAAGCGTACCCCATTATTGTTTTATGGTAGTGGTATGCTGGTTTCTCTGCTCATTCCTTATTTTCAGCACTCATTTTCCATTTCATAAATAAAAAACTATCAGTCAAAGTGATGAATACACGTATCATCGAACAACGTATTACCAAACAAAATTTACCTGAAAAGACTGCTCCTCATGATGGCTAGTAAATGCATCCCATGCTCCTTGGTTTATTAGGTGTGCATAAATAAGAGGTGGTTGTGGGTTTATTTTCCCTTCAACATATTTAAGATAACATTTCGTTAAAATTGTGCGAAAGCCATTGTGAATACTTCCAGTAAACCTTAATACATAGTCCTTATGCGAGGCATCCACTATATATGCACTCTACAAGGTATGATGAAGAGTAAGTCAATGTTTCATTATTTTATTTTTTAATAAATTAATGAAATTATATATCATAATATTACCGTAATAACTCCCCACATCAGTGTCTTAAGCCCGATGACAACATGGTGCCACGACTATACAACAATCGACACGTGTGGCCGAGTGACAATTCCAATGTAACTACTGAACATAGCCTTGTTGGGATTAACATGTTGGACTCACTTATTCCATCCGACCTCGTATTTAATGCCTTTATCTATTTCCTTAAGGATTTTTGATAATAACGTCAAACTACAATGCTCCTGTTTTTCTGCGCCACCAGTGTTTTAGTGCCTACTATTTACTCAGTTTCAATATCATCAATATGTTCCTTTAGATTGGTAGCATCGACATGTGCAGATGGTGGTTGTACCTATGCACTGGGAGAAGCAGTAACAATAGGTTGAAAAACCTATTGGTCCTCTACACTGCGAGAAGTAGCAGGTTGAGAGACCTATTGTGCCTCAGGATTAGGAGCATCATCACGTGCAAAAGTCATTATCTATAGAGGTGGTTCCAAATTTAATTTAGATTACATAAAAGCAACAGAAAATAGATAATAACATAAGATAACTCGATGTATATTACAATAAAATACAACCAGATTATTGAAATCTCTTTTTTTAAGGATGAAGGGATTTGAACCCTCTATCAACTATCCAAATACCTTAATTGTGGTCTTCTGTGACATAAAAAATGCATTCTACATTGATACCAATGCAAAATGATTGCGACGTCCCAATGAATGGGTCATACTTTGTTTAATTTTCATCTGAATTTTCAGTGGTTTTGGTGGATAATAGAACAATTAATCAGTTTCGGTTTGCAGGATCTGGAACATAAAATACTTGTACTGCCTGTGATTCCATTATAAATGGTTCGTCTTTGTACCTTTCCTTACTAAAATCAACTTTCATGAATCCAAAATCATCTATTTTAATAACACTCCTATTATCAACCCACTTGAATTGAAAAATTGACACATGGAAGTTCGTATAATCCAACTCCCATATTTGTTTGATGATGCCAAAGTATGACATATTCAGATAAATTGGATTTCTATCCTTAACACTGGAAACATGAATCGTTTCAACCACAAGTGTAACTCCACTATTATGTATGGTACTATCTTCATCATATTCATTAGTATAGAATGTATAACCATTAATTACGTAAACTTTATAAGATAATACATACACACTTGTTCCTCCGAATAACCATAAAGTCAATATGAAATTGAGTCTTGATTTATATCTGAATTCTTAAATATATGCTCCCAAAACCATCCTATAAACTATTGATTATGTGTATTTGATATACATTTTTTATATCTTAATGGATTCAAATGCCTAATAATTTCTTTGTGGGTTTCGACATATGGGTCAACCTCCAAAATGTTATGTAAAACGTAATGGTGAGCCTGCTCTCGATCGATAATATTGATTGTGACAACCTCTCTTCCAGAAATTCCTTCACCGTAAGCCACCTAGTGTGATGAAATTTTGGTAGACCAATGCTTTCCACAATGGATAGGTATTCGGTACAAGAATTTAATAGTTTCCTCAAAAATATATCACTCCATAATACAACCCTTTGGATGACTTCAATTTTTGACACACCCTTTCAAAATCTTCATATATCGTTCAATGGGGGTACATCCATCTATAGTATACATAACCACATATTCGAATCTCTCTCACCAAGTGAACCATCTAATGAACCATCATATCAAATAATTTTGATGGGAAGAACATTTTTAATTCACATAATATTACAACAATTTCACTTTCCATACTTAGAAATTTTGTTGGGTCTTTAACTTTGCTACATATTTCTTTGAAGAAGAAATAGAGCTTCGTTAACATATAACAGACATTCAGGGAAACAATACAATGTAAATCTATATGAATTATATTTTTCATCAAAACGTGGTAGTCATGTGATTTCGAACCCTTTAACTTTAAATCAGTCATTGAAACAATGTTCTTGATATTCGATGAATACCCCTGTGGAACCTTTACGTCATTCAAGAAGTTGAAAAAAATGTTATCTATTATTCTTGTAAAGAGTGTAAGAAGCTGGAGGAAGAAAATTTCATTTTTAATCCTTCACTGGCACACACTCTTCTCGTATTCCCACATCAACCATGCCCAACCTAGCCTTAATTCCATCCTTTGTTTGTTCAGGTGTATTTTGCAATGTGCCGATGACACTATCACATACATTTTTTTCAACATGCATAACATCAAGGAAGTTTCTGACGTACATATAATTCTAGTATATTTATTAAAAAAAAAAGCTGATCTCTTCTTCCAAGTGGTTTTCATAAGGTTTTTCAAAAATGATTTACCAAAAAGTGTTTCCACATATTTTACTATCTCAAATAGATGATCACTAGTTAGTGGAGATGGTGCTGTTCATTCTTCTGAACTTCCATCGAATGATGTCATCCAAGATTGGTACTTATGTCATCAGGGTAGAAATCTGTGACATCCTAGAAAAACAGTTTTTTGATTAATGTTTCAAACTAATTGACTGTGTACCTTGTTCGCAGACAGGACACCCATAAATTCCTTTAATGATATATCCTGAAAAATTCTCATAAGTTGGAAATTCATTTATCATCCCATACAACCTAGTTCTCAATGTGAAATCTTTATTTCTATAATCATCATATAACATAACACTTTAATCCCACAATAATTTCAAATCCTCAATAAATGGATCCAAATAAACATAAATATCATTACTCAATTGTTTTGGTCATGATATAAGCATAGATAGCATGATGTGTTTTCATTTCATGCATAACCATAGTGGAACGTTATAATTTACCAACATAACCGGCCATGTACTGTGAGTGATGCTTTGAAAACCAAAAGGATTCACTCCATCTGTAGATAATGCAAGATGAAGGTTTCTCGACTCGTTTCCAATATCAGGATACTGATGATCAATTATATTCCTCTAAGGGGAGTCTGTCGGGTGACGTAGTTTCCCATCTTAATTTATTCTATCTGCATGCCAAGTCAATTAACCTATGGTCTCATCATTTCTATATAGGCCCCTAAACCTTGTAATTATTGGAAAGTACCATACAACTTTCGTAAGACCATATTAATCTTTCTTTTATCAAGAAGCACCACACATTGGGAATTCTCTAAGTGATTTTTGGTCCTTGTGAAATAGTATACAATCATTCTGGCAGGCGTTTATTCGTTCAGAGATCATACCCATCGAACGTAGAATACGTTTGGCATCATATGTTCAGATTTGGAGATCATTATCTTATGAGATCATGTCATTCAAGAGAGAAAGTAATTATGTAAAACTGGAATCACTCCATCCGTTGCCTGCTTTCAAATTATACATCTTTAGTAAAACTTACAATACTGTATATTTAGTGAAACCACCATACAAAGGAATCTTTTCACAACTCTTTAACTTCTCAAACAATTTTGGTCACTCATGATGTTCATCCTCAACTATACTTGTCATTTCCTCAATATTATCTTCATCATCATTCACATCTATAATAACATCCTCGATACAGTCTTCTTTATTGTCCACACTTGTAATCATATCAGATGATCCATAAAATTCACTGTTACCCCATCCAAAAGCTATATTCCCTTTTCCCCCATGTTTATTCCAACATTTATAACTTCAATATATTTTGTGTTAGATCTAGTGTTCTTCCAAATCCTCTATACTAACTTGTTTTGAATAAAAACTTTGTAAACACAGACAAAGGATTTGATAAGGGTCATATGCATGCTCTTTTTCAAACTTGTTGAACACTTTCACTCTATCTTCATACTCTATTGTCAAATGATTGGATTCCATAAAGTCTTTATTCATATCCATCCTATTTGATTCGGTGATACTAATATTTTAAAAAATAAATAGACAAATCCTTGATATAAAAATTAACCAAGGCTAAAAATAATTACAGACTTTAAGTCTCCTTTGAAAACTATTTATAAAATCACAGTTCAAAACCCATTAAAAAACCAACCATTTACACAAATTCCTCTTTAAAATAACACACCCTTTTTAAAATAAACCAATTAGTTTTTAATACACTTTCTAAAAACCCTAATTCCTTTTTTATAAAGCATTCAAGGAAAATTCATGACCTAATAATGTTAATCGTTTAAAATGATAGAAAACCCTCTATATTTTACAATTTTTCATTTAAAACTTCACACACCCCTTGTTAAGATGAATACAACATTACATACTCTTTCAAAACATTCAAAACCCTTTATGAAATCCAATCAGTTGAGTTATGAAACACTTTGAATGCAACCTAAGTCCATGAAAAGTGTTTAAATCATTTTAAAGTTATTTAAAACCAAAAAATGTATATTGAACACATTTTCAAACACTTTTTTAGTTTATTCCCATAAAACCTCATGGAAAGAACCACTATTTACAAATCTTGGAAAGTATTTGGGAAGTTTATCTTATGTATTCTTAATTGTTTGGAACCATAAGCAACCACATGACTATCATAGATTGTAACAGTTCAAATCCCGAATCTTGATACATCACAATATAATCCATACTCATTACCCAGCTCATTTATAGTTATGATTGGTGTTTTCATCAATCTCTCATTAAGATCTTATAATTATCACTCATGAACATCTAAATAATCATATTTAGCTACACAACTTAGGAAAGGTCTTGTATAATGCCATGCATATTTCAATGGTATTATCATAGATTTAAATTTGAAGTTAGTAGTTCGTACCTAACTCATATAATTCAAATCTCATCTAAGAATCCTCCACCATCTCATATAGTGTCTTATCTACTACCATTCCTTATCTAGACTATCAATGTAGGGAGTATAACTAGTCTATGGAAACTTAAGCATCGTTACAAAGGGTAGTGATTAAGAACCCACTCCAGACCAATCACTTGATTCCTAAAAAAATCATAACTCATTGTTACTAACTCATCCTAAAAGGAAAGTTAAAAGGGAATAAACCCCCAAATAACTCCAACATCAACACTAGTGACCCCTGGTAACTCATCACATCCCATAATCCAACCATGGACCAATATGAGCATCAAGAAAAAAAATAGGGCACTGAAAAAGGAGATATAAGAGTGTCATACACTTCTGTCCAACAGTTCATATGAAGAATGTGAGATAAAAATTATTTGTATGATCTCATAAATAATTCTCATTGAATCACTTCATAATTTAGTTCATAACATTCTAGTTTGAACATAAGTTATAAAATATATTTTCACATGAATTAAAAAACAAGTGTAAAAACAATAAACTTACATATTTTCAAACAACCACCCTTTTTAAAATATAAAAACAAGGATGACTAAACATTTGAAATAAAAATATAAAAAATGGAAAGAGGGAATTTAAAACCATATAATACATACAAAATCATAGTTTATCCCTCTTTTAGAACATTTTCTGAAAAACTATTTTTCATTAATAACCACAATGAAAATCCATTTTCTTAAAACTCATTTAACAAATAACCAAATTTTATTCCTTTTTAAATAAAACTTTTTAAACATTTAAATCAACCTATTTGAAAGTAAGAAAATACAAACTCGAAGTGAAATAATGATCATACATAGGCAAAAAAGAAATAAGGAAACATAATAAAAAAAATGATGGTGCCATATAATAAAAAAAACTAGAAGAATACAATCTAGCCAAGAAAATAAATCCTCTAAAGTGTCCTAAGAATGATGTAACCATCATGTGAAACTCCCTAAGATTCATGTATTTGGATCCTAAACTGGAGATGAGGAACCTAAGTTGATATGATTTAACTTTTCATATCCATGTAGTCCTATAGAACTCACTAGGCTCTATCATGATTAAGGGATCAAAAGAAACCCTGGTCCCTTATAGTACATTCTAGGGACACTGAAACATCTCAAAAACTCACTCAATCTAACTGGGTCCTTACACTAGGCAGCGCACTCCACACTAATAATTTCACTTATCTAGATCCCTACCAATCTCCTAGGACATACATGACATTTTAATAGTGGAAGTGAGAAACCAATGAAAAATAATAGATCATCACATAAATATAATTTCAATAATTTTAAATTTAACCTCACCCCACCTCCTACACCCTCACAAGAAACAACCCCTTTCACATCATTTTATAAGATTTAGAGTAATCATAAAAATATAAAGAAACCCCCATGGGGTCACGAGGCACAATAGGAACAATAAATACATGGAGATCAATTGAGGGTCTCTCATATTTATAAAATAACTTCCTTTAAATTACCAACTAGGATTTTACAAATGTGCTCGAGAATCCATTCCATTTTCACCCCATTTGAGAATAACATTTCAAATTTCATTCAAAAACCATTTATCAAAATGTACTAGAAATACCATTTGGAAACCCAACCATTTTCTGTATATACATTTTTAAAATAATAAACCCTTTTATTTTTTAAGGAAATATGTGCTAAGAACTCATTTATTAAACTTCAATATCCTTTTGAAAATATCTTAATCCACCATGAGATTTAAGGGTCTCAAAACCATTTAAATAGGATGAAGGTCAATTCCATTCATTTTGAAAAAAATGAATTTAAAATATTTCATATTCACTTTAATGAAAAATAATTATGACCAAACTTTCAAAATATTTAAATTCCTTTAAAAAATCCACTCGGGCCTTTTACAAAACACTTGGAATGTGGCATAAGTCTATGCCAACTGTTTAAACTATTTTCAAGCCAATTGAAACCCAAAAAAGTCTTAAAATTGGATTATAATTTCATAAGAAATCATTTAAAAATGTCCATGAAATTTATAACATGTATTACAGGGGAGTTCCAAAGAAACACCTACCTCACTCATGAAAAATCAAAGCTAAAACATGTCGACATTAATAGAGAACACATAAATATTTCAAGTGACATACTACTCAAACCCTAATGTCATAAAAACTCATCATTAAAAGGTAATTACACTTTTATCCAGTGGCACCACACTTCAAATGCATAACCGAGTCACAAAAAATCAAATCAAAAAATACGAAGAGGAACACCAACCAACATGCAATTCATTTAGTGTGCAAACAAGAACCACCAACAACCATGATTTTTAGCGGGGCATTTAACCCATAGAATTCATAGTATACCATTAATATCAAACTATAATTACATGTGAACAAGATGAAACAAATGAAAAAGGGAAGACAACTCAACAGTAGAGGAGAGGCGCGCAACGGAGGAGAGGTGCACGACAGAGGTGTGGCACACGACTGAGGTGTGGTGCATGACTGAGGTGTGGCGCATGACAGAGGTGTGGCGCGTAGTGAAAGAGAGGCGCATGACAACTGGTTCACGCATGACGACGAAGATTGTTACTGTAGAGGAGACGCACGATGGTGTGGTGCGCGGCGAAGGTGACATCGCATGGTGGAGGTGTGGTTCACGGTCGAGGAGAGGCGGTAGGAGAGGGGGAGGAGGAGGAGTCGCGACACATGGGTCAGCTTTCGAAAGAGCTTGAGGGGTGCATGAATGAAGGAGACTGTTAGGGTTTTTTTATAAAATCCGATGAACCTTTTATTAGCACAAGCTAAAAAGCACTGATAAAGTTACGTTTTATCAGCGCTAAAATAAAAAACGCTGATAAAACACACCTTTATCAGCACTTTTTTTGTGCTGATAAAGATATTATGTTAATAATTTATTTATAAAAATATATATTTAAAAAATTATATATATGATAAATATATATATATTTATTTATAATTATAACTATAAATAAATAAATTTATAAATTTATATTTATAAAATTATAATTTAAATAATTATATAATTATAAAATTATAAGAAATATACTTATTATATTTATAATCTTAGAATATATATAATAAATATATTAATTATATATATCTATAAGATTATGGATACATACAACTATATTTCCTCTAATTTTATAATTATTTATATGAATATATATTTATTTAAAATTATAATTATAAATGAATATATATATATATATATTTAAATAATTATAAAATTATAACAAATTAATACTTAAAATTCTTATAATTATATTAATATATATATTTAATATATTTATTATAATTTTATAATTATTTTAATATATATGTATTTATTTATAATTATAAATATAATCTTTGTATTTATTTATCAATATTTCTATATATTTATTTAATTATATATAACATTATATATGAAAATAATAAAAATTATTTAAATAAATATAATATAATTTATATTTATAACCAATAAATAAATAAATAAATAAATAAATATTTATTTATTTTTAATTAAAAATTATAATCAATAAATATTTATTTATAGTTGTAATTATAAATAAATAAATATATATATATTTAAATAACTATAAAATTATAAAAAATATATTTATAATTTTATAAATATATATAAATACATTTATTATAATTTTTTAATTATTTCAATATATCTACATTTATTTAGAATTATATTTATAACTATTTGTATTTATTTATAAATATTTATATATAAATATATATAATTAATATATTTATTATAATTTTTTAATTATTTAAATATATCTATATTCATTTAGGAATTATAATTATAATTTTTTTTATTTTTTTATAAATATTTGTATATATTTATAAATATATTTATTTAATTATATTATAACTTTATATGTCATATAATAAATATATTTATTATAATTTTATAATTATTTACATATATATAGTTATTTATAGTTATAATTATAACTATAAATAAATATATTTATAAATATTTGTATATAATTATATATATATATATAATTATAATATATGTATTTATTTTAATTTTATAATTATTTAAATATATATATATATATAGTTGTAATTATAATTACGAATAAATATATTTAAAAAGTATTTATATATAATAAAAATTTAATAATTATAAATATGTAATAATTATATTTATTATTTAAATATATTTATTGTAAATTTAAAAGTATTTTTGAGAACATAATAGTATAAATGGGTAACATGAATTAATCATATACCTAGTAAGTATACATAATAAAAAACGGGGAATCAATGGACAACATGAATAATAGGAAAGGGTGTAATGTATAAATGAACATTATGATACATAATATATGCACGCATGATCAATATATTTATTGACCAAATTCATTGGAACATATATATTTAATAATTAATATAAATAAATATATATATATATATATTAAAAGGTATTTATATATATTAATTATAAATAAATTAAATAAATTAAATATAATAAATATAATAAATATAATAAATATAATAATCTAATAAATCTAATAATATAATAATCTAATAAATATAATAAATCTAATTAATTAATCTAATTAATCTAATAAATAGAATAAATCAAATAAATCCAATAAATGTAATAAACATATTTATTATTTAATGAAATTTATTATAATCTTATAATTATATATATATATATATATATTTAATTATAATCTTAGAAACAATTTTTTTAAAAACATTATATATATATATTTGAATTATTTAAAAAAAAATATTAATTATAAACATGCATTTTTTATTTATTGTATCCAAATAAACATTATTTTTGAATATAAATTATTAAAAACATTTATTAGTGCTAAAAATAGCGCTGATAAATTAGTCCATTATCAGTGCTAAGAAAAACACTGATAAAGGCGTACCTTTTATCAGTGCTTTTCTTAGCGCTGATAAAGGATACATGTGTCAACGCTTTTATCTAGCACTGATAAAGGCTCCCCCTTTATCAACAATTTCTTCTAAGCACTGATAAAATTAGGTGCTTCCCTTGCCTTATTTTGTGGTAGTGTATGATGACTTAGTGATATTTGTTCAAAAAGAAAGATTGCACTCGCACCAATTTCAATTTGTGTAAAGCGAGGTGAAAGTTACTCACTCATAAGGCCACACTATATATAAAGTTTGTGTGCATGTTTTCATTGTGTACTTGCATAAATAAGATCAAAAGTATAAACAGTGTTGTGCATTTTTTATGGCACAAAGAAGTCACAAAAAAAGTGTGAATAATTACATGCATTAAACATTTTCATGTGATGTTGAGAAATACAATCATGGAGAGCACACAATGTTTATGTGTATAATAATTGTTTTGAGATGAAGGAATATTTTTTAGTAAAACATAGAAGATTACAACATATAGTTTGTTGATAAATATTAAGTTGTTCTTTCTATTATTTTAGTGAGCTGAAGTGGAAGTAATATCTTTCACTTATTCAGATGAGTATACTGAACTGACAAGCATGTAGTGTTGTTGATTATATTCAATGGAAGTCAAATACTTTAAGTTGAAGTGAGAAAGTATAGAAATATTTTATTATTAGTGGCTCAAAGAGAAATATAAGTTTTTTGTTGTAGTGGAATCCTGAAGTTCTTTTGATCTTTCTCATTGTGTTAAGTATTGTGTTTGTAAAAACTGTGACGATCTTAGTATAAAGAACACTGTTGGGATACTAGTATGGTTTTGGAAAATGTTCATACCTACCCACAATAGTTTTAGGATGATAACAGATCAACCCACATATAAGTTTTGTTTGATTTCTATTGAAGAATCTATGTCCCAAATCATCCTAAACACAGTAAGGGCGTAGTCACCTACTTCAGAGGAGAAACCTGGT
Source organism: Viscum album (assembly GCA_963277665.1). Lineage (NCBI taxonomy): Eukaryota > Viridiplantae > Streptophyta > Magnoliopsida > Santalales > Viscaceae > Viscum > Viscum album. Next base: position 70,827,559 of record OY728163.1, on the reverse strand, counting down.
AAAAATAGTATTTGTAACATCTCAGGTAAATAAAGAGTAATAAATTTTCATATTTATTAATATTTTTGAATTAAATATTAATTTTATTTTAAAGGGGATTCTATGTTCGATGGCGTACCCGACACGTAACAACGATTTTCTTTGAAATCTTACGTTGCACACAACGTTGAGTTATACTGAAAAACAATAATATAATATTATTATTTCAAATAGTAGTTAACGCCTAGACATTGTATTGGAGGGAATGAACAGAACTAACTAAAATATGATTATACATGTTTGTTAAATGTTTTTACATTTATCCAATAAAATTTAGAGGCTTAAATTGTGAATGAATCCAATTTTAAGCATAAATACTATAATATTCTTTAAAAGGTTGATTTACTGCCTTTTGATGGTGAATCCTTTTTAAATCTAGTTTTTGTCACTTTTATATGTTCTATTTGAAAAAATAAACTTCTTATTTAGAATAAGTACATCAAAATTTACTTTGGATAAAATTTTGGTATTTTTCTGATAATGTTCATTTTTTAATGAATAGTGAAAAATACTATATTTTAATTCAAAACTGCCTTTTAATCTAATTTATTTATATGGTTAGATTATCCTTTTAAATGGTTTTAAAGAGTAACTAGATTATATTTTTACCATTTAATCCAATTTTGGTCATTAGAAGTAATTTCACTTTGAAATTGGATATAAAGAAGTGTCAATCTTTTGATAGTTATTATTTCTTAAAAGCACGCCTTTTTGTTTTGACAACGAGAATTAATTTTAAATTAATTTATGCACCTTATGTGTTTTGAATTTAGAAAAATTGATTCCATATTTATAATCTGGAGGTCCAAATTTTTTAAATAGTTAACTTTTATTTTTATACATTATGAATATTTACTTCAGTAAATATTTTATTTACCATGGTTAATGGGTAAATCTGGTATATAAGGGTAAACAAATATTATTATAATAATACTAAATTACCCTAACATGTGTCTTATTTCTATTGGTTGATACATGTCCGACCATGGGAATCCTTGGGTCTATTTGGGTACCCCATGGAGCCACTTGAGAGTGATAATGACACTATATTAATTAATTTAAAGTAAAGACAAAAATGACATAAACATTTATCTTTTAGTAAATCAATTTTTACATGAAGTAATATAAGTTATCCATTCAACTATAAATATTTATTAGAAATATAAAATTATTTCCTACATCATGGTATTTTATTTATAATTTTTATACATCAAATAAATAAAATTATTTATGACACAATGATGATGCAGTGATTGCCTTATTAATGAATGATTTAAATAAATGTGACTATAAAATTTAAAACAACTATCCAAAACCTGTAAAATTATTATTGAATGATTTTATTTAGAACATGAATCATCTTATATTCTAATTTAATGAGTTTTTGACCTTTTCAAACCAAAAAAGAGTTTACAATAAAATAATATTTTCAAACTTTCCTAAAGATCCCATCCTCACCTTATAAAAAGCCATCACCTATAACCCATTACTCAGACCTATCTAGCCCCTTGGATCATCCAAACTCTACCCAATTAAGCTCCATACATACCTATATTTCTCCTATAATCCTTACCTTAGTTAGAAATCACTTTAAGGAAGCCTTTTGGTTCAATCCAAAGGGAGTTACCCGATTTAAATGTAACATATTCTCTTAAGTTCTTTTCTTTTATTTTACTTCTCCAACCCCCTAAAATCTATTTATTCCTTTATTTTATAACAAAAATAGTATAATTAATATACTAGGTTTTTTTATGATAAGTATTCAAACTACACTTCCACACACCTCCATCTAATGGATACAAACATATTTTTTATGTAGACGTCAAACTACCGCCTCACGAAATGATGATTGTTCAAATATCTCCAACCACCTCTCAAGGTGGCCATTATGATGGAACTAAATTTATATATGATATATATTATGTTTATTGTTTTTCTATTCTTTTTTATTTTTTATTTATAGCATACCTTTATGGTTTACATAATGGGTAAATACGATAATTTCATTTGAGGAAGTGTGAACCGCCGCCCCCTCAAAGTGACGTGACCCGTTCATACCATACATCAGACATATAGAGGATATTGTTAATGAACTTATGTAACATATATAAAATATTATATTATAATATAATAATAATATACCTATTTATCATTTGGTTTTCATTCCTTTTAAAATAAAAAAATGAAATGGAAGTAGTGTTCATGCGTACGTACGACTTACCGTCTCCATGAACGGTGCATTTCATTTTCATATATCCAAATGATATGGACTATTATAAATACATATATATAGGATATATATTATATATATGATATATAAAGCATTAATATCATTCTAGAGATAATGGAATTTCGACCACATTGACAATTTATAATTATAACAAGTTCATTTTTAACTCAAGTTACGAACATCGACAAAAATGCCTGATATGAACTCAAATAATTAACTAATTGTTATAGCAAGGTAATAAGTGATATAAAAGGAGTAATAAAATTAAAAATTTTTCTTAAGAAATTAGAAATTAAATTAATTTTATTATTAAAGAAATTAAAGAACGAACGGGTCGAGTCGGACATGAGGTAAGGGACTCCGTATAAATATCCTTTCATTGAGGCATGTTTTAATAATATACAACTCCTTATTTTATACGGTATTTAATAAACCCATTTTACTTTTAATTTAATTCAAAGGGAATCTTTTTTCTACGAATCATATTACTAAAAGACAAAAGAAATGTTTTTAATGTTTACGGTGACAATGACCTCTCTTCCGCCGTAATCATTAGTTGGCTTCATCTATAAGCCTTAATGTTTTTAGAAGGAAAATAAATCCATTATTCTGTTTCTAGGTGTTTTGGTATTGAAAATGGTTTTTGAAATGGATTGATTATTTCAATATCTTGAAATCATTTCTTGTAATTGCAAATGAAATGTTATTAGTGAAATGTTTATATTTGCAATATTTTATGTGTTTTGATTTTATAATGGTACTTGGACATTTGACGGGTGGTTACGTGATAAACCAAATGACACGTGGTGTCATGATAAAACAGGATGGGTGGTTACATTATAACCTCTAATGCATTGGGTATGGAAGTCGGTTGTATGGCTATTCCATTTAGTGACATGTGTGGAAGTCGACCATATGGTTATTCCATTTAAGTATGTTTATGTCCCAAGTTACCATTATATGTTACATGTTCTTTATATGGGTTTTAGGGTAATAATTTGGTTACAAACACTACTGAAAAAATGGCCTATACCCACGGTTCAAAACCGTGGGTATAGCCCCCAAAACCGTGGGTATAGCCTATACCCACGGTTTTGGGAACCGTGGGCTGGAACGCCGTCGGTATAGGTCCCCAGCCTATACCCACAGTTTTGGAAAACCGTTGGTATAGGTGTCCTGCCACCGTGTCACCGAAACATAGAGAATTTCCACGGTGTCAACGGCTTTTACCCACGGTTTCAAAACCGTGGGTATAGGTCCTAAAATAATGCAGGCGCCGAGTTTCGATCCCGCAACCTCTTCGCTGCAAACACCGCGTCTAACCACTACCCTAAATTCACATATATATATATATATATATATATATATATATTTATTTAAATATAGTTATAAAAACCGTGGGTATAGAGGGAAGAACCGTGGGTATAGGGTTCCTGCCAAAAAAAAATTCCTTCCCGTGGAAAAAAAAACTTCCCGCGCACACAAAATTGACCTATACCCACGGTTTTTCAAAACCGTGGGTATAGGTATTTTATCCCAGACCTATCCCTACGGTTATCACCAAAACTGTGGGGATAGACCCCCCCTATACCCACGGTTTTGGAAAACCGTGGGTATAGGTAAATTTTCATGACCTATACCCACGGTTTGCCAAAACCGTGGGTATAGGGGGCTCTATACCCACGGTTTTGGCAAACCGTGGGTATAGGTCATGAAAATTTACCTATACCCACGATTTTCCAAAACCGTGGGTATAGGGGGGGTCTATCCCCACGGTTTTGGTGAAAACCGTGGGGATAGGTACATTTTCAAGTAGTGAAAGGGGTAATCAATGATATTTTATTCAGTGAAGAGTATTTACTGCTTCATAAAGGTGAAAAGTATTAATTATGATAAAGTATTCATGGTTTACTTATTGTTTTGAAAAACTAACAGTTTTTATCCCTTAATAAGATTTTTATGCTCATCCCAAGTTTTTTTGAAATGTTTTTCACAGGAATTAAAGATGAATAGGGTCAAGGATGGGATAAAGGAAAAGTCATGATGTCTAAAATATGGAACTAGACATGGAACTTTTTTTAAGAGTTTTTATTTTATAAAAAAAGGATATTGAGTAGAAGTGTCTACATATAATATTAAAATTGTTATGTATATGTTATAACCTAATTCTATAAAGCTATAAACTTGAAAATATTCTCAATGTGAATTATTAACTTAATTCAAGATTATGTAATTTTTAAGGACAGGTCCATATAGTTGGCATCAGAGGTTAGTTTAGATAACTTTAGGAGTTAGAATAATGTTAAATTAATATCCATAAATTAATTTATGGTAATATCTAAATGATATAGCATTTACAGATTACCATGTTGATTCGCCTAAGATATTTATGGGTTCAGAATAGTTTTCCACAGAGGAAACATAGATGCTATGTTGGGAAGGAATACAAAGGAGAATAACCTTTCAAATCAGAAACCTAAGATGGTCGGAATCTGAACTGAACAGTTTTTTGTAGTGATGACATAGTTGACTTAGGTTATAAACGGTGGTGGTATCCATGCACGAGATCAGCCAGATCAACTACAGATGGACAAGTCAGTAGTGGAGTATTTCATAAGGCAACATCCCCCATCATTCAGAGTATCATCTGATCCTGTTCAAGATGAAGGGTGGATCAAATCACTGAAAAATATTTTTTATGTAATGGGTTGTACGGACAACCAAAAGGTTAGTATTACTGTTTACCATTTTAAAGGTGAATCTGATCAGTTGTGGTCGATGGTGAAAAATATCAGGGATAGTGAAGAGATTGATGCTCTTGGTTGGGATGAATTCAAAGGTATGTTTCTTGAAAAATATTTTACTAAGTTAGTTTGAATTAGGATGGAAAAAAAATTCTTGGAATTGTGGCAAGAGGATGACTTAGTGTCTGCTTATGAAGAAAAGTTCACTCGACTATCAAGGTATGCTCCAAATTTCATCCGAGATCTTGATAGTAAGAAAAATCGATTTTACTCAGGACTGAAGCCGTGATATCAAAGACCATTAGCCTCTTGTGAATTCAAAATCTATGAGAAACTTTTCATATGTGCTGAGAAGGTAGAAATAGAGTTTTCTAATGATCAGGTGTTCCAAGAGAGCAAACAAAAGAAGAGGTCCAGTTGGCAGGCAAAGGGAAATAATTCATCAAAGAAGCCTTGAGGTAAGAAAATTAAATATCCATCTTGTGAGAAGTGTGGTAAAAAGAATCCTAGATAATGTTTATCAAGGTCTGTAAAGTGCTTCTAGTGTGGTAAGTCTGGTCATATTGCTCATAACTATAAGGAAGATGATCAAGTAGGGAATGAAAAGCTAGCGGTAAGATGTTTTAAGTGCAATGAAATGGGTCATTATGAAAATGAGTGTCCAAGGAAGAACTCAAATGAGGGAAAGAATCCTGGATACAAGCAGAAATGGGTGGTGAAATCCTTTTCAACTACTTCAGTAGATGTTGGGCCATCAAATGAATTAGTACCAGGTACACTGTTTGTTTATTTATAATATTCCAATGTGTTGTTTGATTTAGAGTTTATACATTCTTTCATTTATGAGAAATTTTCTAGTAAATTGGGAATTCCATCTCAAGATATGAATTCTAGACTTATCGTAAAAGCATAGGGAGGAAATTTTGAGACAAAAAAAATTATAAGAACCTTCCTGTCCTTTTGTGTGGAAATAATCTACCTGAAAACCTTATTTTTTTTCCTCTAGTAGAGTTTGATGTTATTTTGGGAATGGATTGGATTTCCGTTTATGATGAGAATATTGACTACAAAGCTAAATAGGTTTCTTTTCATAAAGAATTTTAGTTTGTGTACAAGAATGAACCCTTACTTTTGATAACATATTTGGAAGCTGAGAAACAAGTAAAAGATGGAAATGAATTTTACCTTTCACATATTGTTAAAAAAAGAACTGTTCACATATTAATGATGTGACAATGGTAAATGAGTATCTTGATGTTTTTCCAAATGAGTTTCCTAGTATAATACCTGATTGAAAAGTTGAATTTACTGTTGACTTAGTTCCTAATGCTAAGACAATTTCAAAACCCCCTTATCGAATGGATCAAATTAAACTTTTAGAGTTAAAGAAGAAATTGCAAGACATATTAGATAAAGGTTTTATTCGACCTAGAACATCACCATGGGGTGATCCTATCTTTTTTTTAAAAAGAAATATGGTTCAATGAGACTTTTCATTAATTATATAGCATTTAATAACATAACTGTTAAAAACAAGTATCCTTTGCCTCATATTAATGATTTGTTTGATCAGCTCTAGGAAGCTCAGTATTTTTCAAAGATTTAATTGAGGCCGGGGTACCATCATTTGAAAGTAAAGGAATAAAACATTCCTAAGATCACATTTTTTACTAGATACGACCATTTTAAATTTGTAGTTATTCCTTTTGGGTAAACCAATGTACCTGCTGTATTCATGGATCTTATGAATAGAATTTTTTATGAGTTCTTGGATAAGTTTTTGGTTGTGTTTATTGATGATATTTTGTCTTATTATAAAAGTAAATAATAACACAAAATTCATTTAAGGGTTGTCTTAAAAACCTTAAAAGAAAAGATACTGTATAGGAAATTTAGTAAGTATGAGTTTTGGTTACAAAAAATTTCTTTCCTTGGTCAAATTGTTTAAAAAAATAGCATAACTGTTGATCCTTAAAAAACAAAAGTTGTTGAAGAATGTCCAAGACCGACAAATATAACTGAGATCCATATTTTTATTGGTTTTTAAGGTTATTACCAGAGGTTTGTTGAAAATTATGCATGGTTATCTATCCCACTGACTAAGTTAACTAAAAAAGGTGTTAAGTTCATTTGGACAAAAAAATCTGATGACTGTTTTCAGGAATTGAAAAGAAGATTGGTGAATGCTCTAGTTTTGGCACTACCATCCAGAAATAATGAGTTTTTTTATCTACAATGATGCTTCGTTGAAAGGACTTGGTTTTTTCCTAATGCATAATAATCAGGTAATTTCTTATGCTTCACGTCTGTTGAAACCTCGTGAGTTAAATTACCCAACACATGATTTTAAATTTGCTGCTGTTTTTTTGCTTTAAAAATTTGGAGGCATTATCTGTATGAAGTAAAATGTGAAATATATACTGACCACAAAAGTTTTAAGTATATATTTACTTAGAAGGAATTAAACACGAGATAGAGGAGATGTTTAGAATTAATCAAGGATTATGATTTCACGATCCATTACCATCCGGGAAAGGAAAATAAAGTGGATGACACTTTGTGTTGAAAGAGTAATGCTACCTTAAACATGATACATTTGGAATGATATAATTTAGTTTTTTATTTGATGAATTTTGGATTGGAATTTGTTGGTGTAGGAAATTCCTCTGTTTTGTTTTAGGTTTCAGTATAATTGTCCCTAACATACATAATTAAGAAAGCACAGAAAGATGACAATAAGTTATAGAAAAAGGTATAATTGGTTCAAAAGGGTAAGTTACCTGAATTTAATATTGATATAGACCATGTTTTGAGGTTTGGAAAGAGATTATGTGTGCCTTGTGATTCACAGTTGAAGAAAGAGTTTTTATGTGAAGCTCACAGTTCTTCGTTTTCAGTTCATCCTATAAGTACTAAGATGTATAGAGTTATTCAAGAGTATTACTGGTGGGTTGGAATGAAAAGAGATATTTCTAACTTTATTGTGAGGTGTTTGACTTGTCAACAAGTTAAAGTAGAGTGACAGTTACTAAAGGGGATGCTTCAGTCTTTAATGATGCCAGAGTGGAAATGGGAAAATATATCCATGGACTTCATTGTGGGATTACCAAAGACATCTCAAGGTAACAATTTAATCTGGGTTATTGTTGATGTATTGACTAAATCTGCTCATTTATTTCCTATTCGAGATAATATTTCTCTAGATCAACTTTCTCAGTTGTATGTTGAAGATATATTTAGGTTACATGGAGTTCCCCTCTCCATTGTATCTGATCGTGATATGAGATTCACTTATATCTTTTGGAAAGGCCTTCAAAAGTCGATGGGTTCTGAATTAAATTTTAGTATAGATTTTCATCCACAACCAGATGGGCAGTTAGAACAAATAATTCAAACTTTGGAAGATATGCTACCTGCTTCTTCAATGGATTACCATGGAAGTTGGGACCAACATCTTTCTTTTGTTGAATTTTCTTATAATAACAGTTTTTTATTCCAGTATACAGATGGCTCCATTTGAGGAATTATATGGAAAGCAGTGTCGAACTCCATATTTTTGGTATGAAGTAGGTGAAAGGAAGCTGATGGGACCAGAATTGGTAGAAGAGATGGAAAAAAAGTTCAGTTGATTCAGAAGCACATAAGAACAGCTCAGAGCAGGTAATAAAGTTATGCGGATAACCAGAGGAAGGATCTTTCTTTTTATTTAGGTGATCATTTCTTTCTCAAAGTTTCTCCATGGAAAAGTGTGATGCATTTTTTCAAGAAGGTAAAGTTGAGTCCGAGGTTCATTGGAACCTATGAAATCTAAGAGAAAGTTGGATCAGTTTCCTATAGAGTGGCTTTATCTCCAAGTTTATCCCATGTACACAATGCTTTTCATGTTTCAATGTTGAGAAAGTATATTCTAGATCCATCTCATGTTTTGATTCTAGAGGTAGTTCAGTTGGGAGAAAATCTTTCTTATGAGGAATAACCAGTCCAGATTCTTTGCTAAAGAGAGAAAGTGTTTTAGAATAAGGTAATTCATCAGGTAAAGGTTTTGTGAAAAAACTATATGGTTGAAGAGGAAACATGAGAATCTGAAAATTCTTTGAGGGATAAATTCCCTTATTTATTTGATAATTGAATAAAATTGTGAGGACACAATTTTCAAAAGGGGGGAAGGATGTAACATCCCAGGTAAATAAAGAGCAAGACATTTTCATATTTATTAATATTTGTGAATTAAATATTAATTTTACTTTAAAGGGGATGCTATGTTTGATGGCGTACCCGACAGGCAACATCAAGTTTATTTGAAATATTACGTTGCACACAATGTTGAGTTATACTAAAAAATAATAATATAATATTATTATATCAAATTTTAGTTAACACCTAGCCATTTTAATGTCGGGAATTAACAGAACTAACTACAATATAAACAAGTTTCAATCTTTTGATAGTTATTATTTCTTAAAAACACGTTTTTTTGACAATGAGAATTAATTTTAAATTAATTTCTCCACCTTATGTGTTTTAAATTTGGAAAAATGGATTCCATATTTGGAATAATTAGGTCTAAACTGTTAAAATAGTTAACTTTTATTTTTAGGCATTATGAATATTTACTTCAGTATATATTTTGTTTACCATGGTTAAAGGGTAAATCTTGTAAGTAAGGGTAAAAAATATTATTATAATAATATTAAATTACCCTAACATGTGTACTATTCCTATTGGTTGATACATTTTCGACCATGGGAATTCTTGGGTCGATTTTGGGACCTCATGGAGTCACTTGGGAGTGATAATGACACTTTATATTAATTAATTTAAAGTAAAGACAAAAATGAAACAAAAATATATCTTTTAGTAAATAAATTTTTACATGGGGTAATATAAGTTATCTCTTCAACTATATATATTCATTTTAAATTTAAAATTATTTCCTACATCATGGTATTTTATTTATAATTTTTAGACATCAAAGTAATAAAATTATTTAGGACACAATGATGATGCAGTGATTACATTATTAATGAATGATTTAAATAAATGAGATTATAAAATTTAAAAAAAACTATCCAAAACCTATGAAATTATTATTGTATGATTTTATTTCGAATATTAGTCATCTTATCTTCGAATTTAATGAGATTTGGATCTTTTTAAACCAAAAATCAGTTTATAATAAAATAATATTTTCAAACATTCCTAAAGAGCCCCTCCTCTCCCTTATAAAAAGACATCACATCTAACCCATTACTCATACCTCTTAATCCCCTTGGCTCATCCAAAATCTATCCAATTAAGATACCTACATCCCTCTATTACTTTTAGATGCATTACCTTAGGTATAAGGCACTTTAAGGAAGCCTTTTGGTTCAAACCAAAGGGAGTTACCTGATTTAAAGGTAACGTCTTCTCTTAAGTTCTTTTCTTTTATTTTACTTCTCTAACCACCTAAAATTTCTGTTGAACCCTCTAGAATTAAGTGGCTTTATTGTGTTTTGATAATCCCAACCATTATTTCTTTATATCTTTATTATGCTTAATACATTCCAAATATACTTTAATATATGTTGTTACTTTCATTATGATTAAATTAAGTCTTTTGAATTATCAGATATATGTTTACTATGACTTAACTCATTCTGCCAAGTGAATGCTCAAACATTTTTCCGCTACCGTTACAAACTAGCTACCGATACAGAACAGTAGCCACCGTTATGGATTAGAACTACCGATATCAAATAGAGCTACCAATACGGAGTTCAAAAATACATCAAGTTCACCGGTACTCAAAGATCACCGCTACATCAAAGTCTACCGATACAGAACATCAAGTCTACAGATAGAGTTACAGTTACAAGCTCACTGGTACTCAAGCCTACAACTACATCGAAGTCGACAGCTACCGATACAGAGCTACCGATATGCTGAAGTCTACCGATATGCTGAAGTCCACCATTATGAAAAGTCTACTGATAGAGACTTACCGCTACTGATGTGATCAAATGAGTCACCTAAGATGTCTCACCGATACTAATCAAATGAGTCACCGAAGATGTCTCACCGATGCTGATCAAATGAGTCACCGAAGATGTCTCACCGATGCTGATCAAATGAGTCACCAAAGATGTCTCACCGATGCTGATCAAATGAGTCACCGAAGATGTCTCACCGATGCTGATGACCCACCGATCACTTGACGCACTAATAGTCATAAACAGCTGTTTGAATTTCTTTATCTTTATTTAATCTAACCAACGGTCATATTAGGAATATTTTAAATGCTCTGTCATTTATTTAATGTGTGTTGTTGGATGTCAGGGAACCGTACATCGTACCTGCAAAAAGAAATCATTTCTTTTGCCGGAGCACGTGCTTTAAATAAATGAAGGATGTGCTACTGCAAATCAGCAGAGAGAGAAACATAGACAAATAGAAAGACCGCAAGGTGTGCTGGAAGAAAAACAAAGCTTGAATGCAAAGAGACGACATAACTTACACGAAGAACTCATTACTGCATACCAGTGAAGAGCTGATAATGAGAACATAAAACAAGAACTTCATCGACTACCTCTTCTATATCTCTGAACCTAGAAGTCAAGAAAACAGACGACACTCTGTTTTCCAGACAAAAACCCTGAAGAGGACTCAGAGCGAATTCTGATCAATCAAATGAGTCCAGAACTGCACGACAATCACTAGAGCCATTTCTAAACTCTAAGTATTTTCTATGTGATTTATCTTTTTACATATTGAGAAGTGTGTGTTATATGATGTACTTTACACACACACTATCTCCTGTACTCTAACTGGAGGATTTGTAAATCCTCACTCAATACTCTTACACCTTTTATTTCCCACTGGGATAGTGGTAGAGGTCGTGTGACCTGGACAGCTGGTTGCTGTTGTTTTTGTTTCCCACAGATAATAGTGGTAGAGGTCGTGTGACCTGGACAGTTGTATACTGTTGTTTATCCCCAATCCTGGGTGTGGATCACTTTTTTTTAAAAGCTTTTGAGAGGACTAAGTCTCAGCTTGAGACTGAACCTCTTGGATAAAACTGCTATGCTTATTTACTTTCAAAGTTATTTGTTTTTATTCCACTGCTAATACCTTAAAACCAAAATTGTTTTAAATCTACTTTGATAATTAAATTCGCAAGTGTTTATATTAGTTGTAAATCAGTAAGTTGGTTTCAAAAGTTAATCAACTGATTAACTAGGAAATAATCAATCCCTTGAGAACCCAACAGAAACTTTACTTTGATATAAATTCACTATAGTTTAATTCAGTCATTTATTTGGGGGTTTTTAAGACAAAGTTTTTAAAACAAAAATTTTAATTGGAACTCAATTCACCCCCTTCTTGAGTATCCACTCCGACCAACATTTGGTATCAGAGGTTTTTTTAAAATATTTTGTACTCTGTTTTTCAACTGTGATTTTAGTTGTATTTTAAAGTTCTTAAAATTTATGTTATTTCTAAATTTTTATCTCTTTAAAATCTTTGTCTTAAGTAAGCTATCATGGATAATAGATTTGAAGGTGTTGCTACCAATAGAACACCATTTTTCAATGGCACTAACTATTCTCAGTGGAAAATCAAGATGAAAATTCATTTAGAAAGCATGAGTTTTGATATTTGGACTGCTATAGAATCTGAATATAAAATTCCTAATACTGTTAGAACTACGTGGAATGAAGCTACTAAGACAGCCTATAATAATAACTGCAAAGCTATGAATGCCTTGTACTGTGCTCTAGGAGATGAAGAATTTAATAGAATATCTGCTTGTAAAACTGCTTATGAAATTTGGGATACCTTAGCTGTTTCTCATGAAGGAACAACTAATGTTAAGGAGATGAGATTGAACACTTACACTATTAAGTATGATAATTTTATGATGAATCCTGATGAACCCATTTCTGACATGTATATCAGGTTCAATGAAATTTTCAACACAATGACTTCTTTGGGAAAGTATGTTCCAGCAAAGGAACAAATCATGAGAATTTTGAGATGTCTACCTAAAAGATGGAGAGGAACCTCTGTCTCCATTAGAGAATCATGTGACATTGGTGGACTACCAGTCAAAGAACTAATTGTCAAGTTGATGATGTATGAAGAAGAACTCAAGGTTAACAAAGAATAAGATGATGAACCTAGAAGGAAGTCTGTTGCCTTCAAAACTATAACCTCAAAGAATAAGGATAAGGAAAAGCTTCAAGCTATCAATGAAAGTTCCAGCTGTGAAGATAGTGAGAGTGACTATGACAGTGATGATGAGATGGCTCACATTGCTAGAAGGTTTAAGAAATTTTATAGGAAGAAGAAGTTTTTCAGAAAGTCAAACTACAAAGGTAAGTATGACAACAAAGGACATTGGAAAAATGATTGGAAGAAATCTGACAAATCAGATGAAGTTGTCTGTTATGAGTGCAAAAGGAAAGGACACATAAAAGTAGACTGTCCAAAGCTGAAATACAAGAAGAAGTATGAATACAAGGATAAAAAGTATAAGAAATCCATGAAGGCTACTTGGAGTGCTTCTAAGGATAGTTCTAGTGAATCTGAAGTTTCTGAAACTGAACACAGAAACAAGGCAAACATGTGTTTTATGACAAACACTTCTGAGGTAACTTCAGAAACTCCTGCTTCTAATTCATATTATTCTGGAGATGATTTTGAATGTGATAACATGTCTAAATCTGAACTGTTTGAATATTGTGATATGTTAGAAGAAACCTGTAATGAGCTGAAAGACAAATACAAAGGTTTAAAGAAACAGTATGCTTTAACTATTAAAAATAAATCTGATCTTGATATTGAAGTAGAAAAGAATGCTTAGTTTCTTAAAGAGAACATTGAACTAAAACTATCTAATGAGCAACTCAAGAAAGACTTAGAGAAATTTAAAAATGGTAAAGATACTCTTACTCAGATGCTAGGTAAGCAAATAGCACCTAGATACACTACTGGTATAGGATACCAACCTGGACAAAGGAAAATTACCCAAACTAGATTTATTCCTAAATCTGGACAGAATGTAGCTAGCTCTGGAACTTCATATGCTTCAACGAGTTATATCCATAGTTATGGATCTAATAAGGTTTATCTTTCCAAATCTGTTGATTCTAGAAATTCTATGAGACCCATTAGACAAATATGGATACCTAAAGTATTATTGGCTAAACTGTCTGGACCCAAGAAAATCTGGGTACCAAAATCATTTCCTGTTTAAATATATTTTGTAGGAAACCTGCTTAAAGAGCTCCTGTAGAAAGACCTAGTACTTGGACAGTGGATATTCAAGACATATGTCAGGAGACTTCTCATGATTTAAAAGCTTAGTCAGAGTTGATGGAGGTTTTTTCACCTTTGGTGATAACTCAAAAGGAAAAATCATCAGCTTAGGACAGATTGGTAACACTGACTCAGTATTAATTTCTAAAGTTTTATTTGTTGATGGACTTAAATAAAATTTGTTAAGTATTTCTCAGTTATGTGATGATGGTTTTTATGTTAAATTTGAAAATGATTCTTGCAATGTTTTTAATTATAAAAATGCTTTAGTGTTTTATGCTTTGAGAAATGAAAAAGTTTATGCTGTTGATTTAAATTCTTTAGTTAAGCAAAATATTACTTGTTTAAATGCTTTTCATAAAGAGTCTTGGATTTGGAACAGAAGATTATGACACTGCAATGTGCATTCACTTAGAAAACATGCTAGAAAAAACTTAGTTAGAGAGCTACCCAAACTTGAATTTCCAGTAGACAAAGTTTGTAATCCCTGTCAAAAGGGAAAGCAACATAAAGTTTCTTTTAAATCAAAGAAAGAAGTTTCAACTTCTCAACCTCTCGAGTTGGTTCACATGGATTTATTTGGACCTTCTAGAGTTTCTAGTTTAAATGGGAAGCATTATGTCTATGTTCTTGTAGATGACTATTCTAGATATACTTGGGTATATTTTCTAGCTCACAAAATTGAATCTTGTTCTTACTTTGTTAAATATTCCAAGTCTGTAGAGAACCTTAGTGGACTTAAGATTAAAACCCTGAGAAGTGATCATGGTTGTGAGTTTGAAAATCATGAGTTTGAATCTTACTGCTCACACAGTTGCTATAGCCACAATTTCTTTTCCCCTAAGACACCTCAGCAGAATGGTGTAGTAGAAAGAAGGAATAGAACCCTGCAAGAAATTGCTATAACTATGCTTAATGAGTATGACCTACCCGTTTACTTTTGGGATGAAGCTGTAAATACAGCTTGTTATGTTATTAATAGAGTCTTGATTAGACCTGTTCTTAAGAGGACCCCTTATGAGTTGTGGAACCATAGGAAACCTAAGGTTAACTACTTCAAAGTTTTTGGCTGCAAAGTCTTTATTCTTAATACTAAAGATAATCTTGACAAATTTGCATCCAAGAGTGATGAAGGAATTTTCCTAGGTTACTCTATTTCTAGTAAAACCTATAGATTTTTCAACAAGAGAACCAAATGTGTGGAAGAATCTGTTCACATCAAATTTGATGAAACTGATCCACATGAACCTAAGACCTCTCTTGAAAATCTTGAAGATGATCTCTCTGGTTTGAACCTTAATGATAAAAACAGTGGACCTGTAGTTAAAACATCCAGTTCTGGAAATTTTCCAGACCCTTCTTCTGTTGAACCTTAACCTGTAGATGAACCTGAAATCTCGAGCCCTACCTTTTCTAGATCAACTAGAATTCTGAAGAATCATCCTTTAGATGCTGTTGTAGGAAATCTTGATAGAGGGACACAGACTAGAGCTTCTCTTAGAAATCGTGTTGAACATCAAGCCTTCTTGTCACAGCTAGAACCTAAAAATATCAATGATGCTATCAATGATGAATTTTGGGTAATGTCTATGCAAGAGGAACTAAATCAATTTGAAAGAAACAAAGTCTGGAAATTAGTAGAAAGACCTAAGGACACTATCACCATAGGCACAAAATGGGTGTTTAGAAACAAAGTTGATGAATCTAGAAACATCATTAGAAACAAAGCTAGGCTAGTTGCACAAGGTTACAATCAAGAAGAAGGGATTGACTATGAGGAAACCTTTCCACCTGTAGCTAGATTAGAGGCTATTAGGATCTTACTTTCCTATGCATCACATCTGAATTTCAAATTATATCAAATGGATGTGAAAAGTGCTTTTTTAAATGGTTTTATTGTTGAAGATGTTTTTGTAGAACAACCACCTGGTTTCACAAATCCTCATTTTCAAAATCATGTTTTTAAACTTTCTAAAGCTTTATATGGTTTAAAACAAGCTCCAAGAGCTTGGTATGAAAGACTTTCAAACTTTCTTATTTCAAAACAATTTTCAAAAGGAATTGCTGATCCCACTCTTTTTATAAAAATAATTTCAAAAGATGTATTGATAGTACAAATCTATGTTGATGATATTATTTTTGGATCTTTGAAAAATTCTTTATGTACTGAATTTTCACAGGTTATGCAAAATGAGTTTGAAATGAGCTTAATGGGAGAGCTTAAGTATTTTCTTGGATTTCAAATCTTTCAAACTAAAGATGGTATTATTTTAAATCAAAGTAAATATACTAAGGATTTATTAAAACGTTTTGGTTTGGATAGTATTAAGGAAAGTGATATACCTATGGGTACTACCTGTAAATTGGATATTGATGAAACTGGTAAACCAGTAGATCAAACTAATTACAGAGGTATGATTGGGAGTTTAATTTATCTTACTTCTAGTCGACCAGATATTATGTTTAGTGTATGTATGTGTGCTATATTTCAAGCTAATCCTAAAAATTCACACTTACTTACTGTTAAAAGAATTTTTAAATATCTTAAGTATACTGCAAATTTAGGTTTGTTTTATCCAAAAGAGCAATCATTTGATTTAATAAGTTATTCGGATGCTGATTTTGCTGGCTGTAAGTTAGATAGGAAGAGCACATCTGGAACATGTCATTTACTTAGAAAGTCCCTCGTATCATGGTGTAGTAAGAAACAGAACTCAGTTGCATTGTCTACTGCTGAAGCAGAATATATAGCTGCTGGTAGTTGATGTGCACAGATTCTGTGGATGAAACACACTTTATTGGACTATGGATTTGACTTTAAACATGTTTCAATCAACTATGACAACACTAGTGCGATTAATATCTCTAAGAATCCTGTGTCTCACTCTAGAACTAAACATATTGATGTTAGACACCATTTTATAAGAGATCATTATCAAAGAGGTGATATAACACTTGAATTTATAGTCACCGAACTTCAATTAGCTGATATTTTCACTAAGCCTTTAAGTTCAGAAATATTAAGTTTCATCAGACATGAATTAGGAATGATAACTTACCCTTGAAAGCGTTAAATAAACCTCACCGTTAGGGAAACCTCACCGTTAGGGAAACCTCACCGTTAGGGAAACCTCACCGTTAGGGAAACCTCACTGTTAGGGAAACCTCATCGTTAGGGAAACCTCACCGTTAAGGAAACCTCACGGTTAAGGAAACCTCACCGTTAGGGAGACCATACCATTAGAAGACTTTACCGGTACATTTGCGCGCTGTATTATTTTGTAAAGCCAAGTCATCGAACCGTTGTTTATTTTATTTATGATTTATGTGATTTATGAATCCTAAATGATATTAAAACTCGAACTAGACTCACTCAATCTCACCGCAAACCTATCTGCTCGAATTCTCCTAAACCTAAACCTCTCAACCTTCAGAACCCTAGCCTCAAATCCGCAATGGCCCACGTCAAGAGACCCCAAGTCACAGATGGGAGTGAAGCGCCGGCAGCGAAGAGACAAAAAGTAGCTAGTACTGATGCTAGTGGAAGTGGCAGTGGAAGTGTAGCTCAGAGAAGACCAGTAAACCTGCACCTATCGAAGCGTGAGATAGTTGTTGAAAAAGAGGTGTGTGCAGAATGGATGATGGACAGAAAGTCGTTATTTCTTAAGGTTTTACAAGAACAAGGTTGGCTAGAATGCTTCACGGACAACAATGGACCTTATTATCCAGGACTGGTGAAACAGTTCTACGAATTCGTTCGTTTTGAAAAGTCTGAAGAAGAAAGAAGAATGATTTCTATGGTAAATGGTCAGGAAGTATCTTTTACTTCAGGAGAATGGGCTGAGAACCTAAGAGTTCCACATGAAGAAGATTATGCGTTCTTCTCAAAGTCTGTACCTTCGACCAGTGATGTGTTTCAATATGAACATGCTTTGCTGGAGCTCACAGGGGATGTGACCCCTAGAAAGGTGATTGCTACAGAGATGGTAGGAGAAGATAAGCTGTTGTTTAAGTTTATTCAGCATGTTGTTAGTCCAAGAAGAGGAGACTTTTCCACCTTGAGATTCCAAGACATATATCTGTTACATTTTCTGAAGCACAGTGTAAGAATCAATCTATGTAGATTGATTATGGTTCAAGTGGAAGAGATGACTAGACCGAATTCAAAATCAAATGCCTTGTTTTTCTCAAAGCTAATTTCTGTGATGCTGAAAGTGAAGGTGATAGCTGGACCTCATGATGAGCTGGTAGTGGTTACGGATAACTTATGTATTACAAGAACTGTCTGTAAATACATGAAAGTCAGCTGAAATCCTTGGAAGAAATCATGGGTGAATGATGATGGAAAAATTTATGACAAGTTTACTTATATGGATCATCCTTCTAGACCAAAGGATGTGAGGTATCCTGGTCTTGGACCAGATGAGCCAGAACCGGTCTACAGTGATGATGAAGCTGAGGAGGAAGAGACATCAGTAGAGGAAGGAGGAGATCTAGACTTACACCCTAGTCCTGTGCATCAAGTTATTTCTTATGGAGCAGCTATCCCTCTAAAAGAACTACCAAAGAGAGAAACTGTCTTGAAGGACAATGACATAGAGACTACAGAAGAAGAAGAAGAATCATTCCAGTATGTTGTCAAGGATACCTCTGAGGAGGATGAGACAACCGAATCTGATCATAATATTAATGGAGAAAAGGAGGCTGATGGTGAAGCAGATGATGAGGAAAATGTTGAAAAAGAGCTCAGTTTGAGTCCTCTAATAGTTAGTACAGTCAGGACAGTGGCTGATCAGGAAGACATAGCAGCAACACCTGTTAATGAGAGAGTCATTAATGACTCCGAACAAATGGCTATTGAACCTGCTGTGGTTGTAGAGGAATTTGCAGAATTACCTCAGGAAGAATAGTTGGAAGAGATACCTCAGGAGAATGTTCCAAGTGAGGGAGAGAATCTTGGCTCAGTATCAGTATTATATGACATTGAAGGTAGGACATCAGATCCCGGATATATGATTCTTGGACTTTCTTATGGAGATTCGGATGAGGAAGACCAACCCCAAAAGGAATCAGTTACCTTACCCACTGTGACTGAAAATGTGGCAACCAAGGAGGAACTTAAGTCTTTAAAAGCCAAATTGATAGGATAAATAAGAGAATCAATGGAAGATATGAAGAAAAGTATGGTTGAAGAGATGAAAAGCGTGGAGAAATCCCTTGAGTTATCCATTGGATGTAGTGTGTCCAGTCCTGTGAAAGAAATGGTGGATGAACTTAAGGTGTGCCACACTCAGATTGAGAGTTGGACAGGACCTGTAGTTTCTCTTAGACAATCAATTGCTTCATTGACTTCTTTGAACAGTTCTCAAACCCAAGTGCACACTGACATTCGATATATCAAAGAAGTGGTCAAACAATTTGTGGAAGTTTTTAAGGCCTTTAAGAAGTCAGTCAAAGAACATCTGAATAGTCAGGATGAACTTGTTCAGAAGGTGGTCAGTAGTCTGACTCAATCTTTCAAAGAGACAGTGGCCTTCTCAATGAAACCTCTTCCCTCAACTAGCTCCAGTGTGAACCTTGACCAGATCCGCACTATTATTTAGGAAGAATTGGCTAAGGCCAGTCCCAGTGGTGCATCAGATTCTCAGATTCTTGCTACCACTAGGGAATTTAGTAGTTTTGTTCGTGATCACCTGCGGGCAGCTACTGCTTCTCAAGAGGCAATCAAGAATAATGTGGATGCTTATTTTGAAAAGGTTTATACCAAGCACCAAATGACAAACCATTTCAAGCTTTTTCATGAGAATATGAAGTTACCTCCAGTTACCCAAGCCTTCAGGGAACAAGTTAGTAGGCTCAGGGAGCTTACTCCTGCTTTGGATAAGTTTATAGAGAATAGAGATGATTTTTTATCTGCGATGGAGAGAGGTGGAAGAATCATCATGGATTTCAGGAATCTCTTGCTTCCTTTCCTACATGTGGATTCTTGGCCAGTGATTGTACCACCTGCACTTCCTGCTTCTGCTTCTAGGAGTACTCCTCAACTGACTCCAGTTCAAGCCATCAGAAGCCTGACACCGATGATCACTTAGAGGAGCTCAGATTATAGATCTGGTACTGTATCAGTTGCTGATCCACCAGTGGTTCTTTCATGAATTCCCAAGCCTACTGACTCTACCTCTGAACCCTCTGCTGATCCCAAGGGAAAGACACCTGTTCAAGAGGATGATTGAGTGCTTCTAGCTCCATTTTTTATGAGATTCATTGTATTTTTGTACTTTTCTAATTTTCCCAATGTATCTTTTGCTTATTAATCACATACTTCATTCCTCTCTTCACTGTCTATTTTACTCTATCTATTTTCTTTCCTAGTTCTTCTCTTTTCTCTGATACCCTCCTTTTTGTCAATCATAAAGGGGGAGAAATTGATAGAGAAATTGATAGAGAAATTGATAGGGAAATCACTACTTTGGAGGAAAATCCTGTAGTTAAATTGATAGGGGGAGGATTATGCGAATCTTTTCAAACTAAAGAATCTTGTTTGTTTTTTTCCCTCTTATTCTACATTATTTCTTGATATATTTCTGTTTTCATATTTTTCCTCTGATACTATATTATTTTTGATATCAATTGCTAAGATTTTTCTTCTGATACTATACTGTTGGTATCATACTTTGATATATTTTTTCCTCTGATATTACTTTATTTTTTGCATAAGTTGTGATTATCAAAAAGGGGGAGATTGTTGAACCCTCTAGAATTAAGTGGCTTTATTGTGTTTTGATAATCCCAACCATTATTTTTTTATATCTTGATTATGATTAATACATTCCAAATATACTTTAATACATGTTGTTACTTTCATTATGCTTAAATTAAGTCTTTTGAATTATCAGATATATGTTTACTATGACTTAACTCATTCTGCCAAGTGAATGCTCAAACAGTTTTCAGCTACTGTTACAAACTAGCTACCGATACAGAACAGTAGCCACCGTTATGGATTAGAGCTACTGATATCGAATAGAGCTACCGATACAGAGTTCACCAATACATCAAGTTCACCGGTACTCAAAGATCACCACTACATCAAAGTCTACCGATATGGAACATCAAGTCTACAGATAGAGTTACAGTTACAAGATCACCGGTACTCAAGCCTACCGTTACATCGAAGTCGACAGCTACCGATACAGAGCTACCAATATGCTGAAGTCTACCGATATGATGAAGTCCACCGTTATGCAAAGTCTACCGATAGAGACTTACCACTACTGATGTGATCAAATGAGTCACCGAAGATGTCTCACCGATGCTGATCAAATGAGTCACCGAAGCAATCTCACCAATGCTGATCAAATGAGTCACCGAAGATGTCTCACCGATACTGATCAAATGAGTCATCGAAGATGTCTCACCGATGCTGATGACCCACCGATCACTTGACACACTGATAGTCATAAACAGCTGTTTGAATTTCTTTATCTTTATTTAATCTAACCAACGGTCATATTAGGAATATTTTAAATGCTCTGTCATTTATTTAATGTGTGTTGTTGGATGTCAGGGAACCGTACATCATACCTGTAAAAAGAAATCATTTATTTTGCTGGAGCATGTGCTTTAAATAAAGGAAGGATGTGCTACTGCAAATCAGCAGAGAGTGACACATAGACAAATAGAAAGACCTCAAGGTGTGCTGGAAGAACAAAAAAGTGTGAATGCAAAGAGATGACATAACTTACACGAAGAACTCATTACTGCATACCAGTGAATAGCTGAGAACGAGAACATAAAACAAGAACTTCATCGACTACCTCTTCTCTATCTCTGAACCTGTAAGTCAAGGAAACAGACGATACTCTGTTTTCCAGACAAAAACCCTAAAGAGGATGCAGAGCGAATTCTGATCAATCAAAGGAGTCCGGAACTGCACGACAATCACTAGATCCATTTCTAAACTCTAAATATTTTCTCTGTGATTTATCTTTTTACATATTGAGCAGTGTGTGTTATATGCTGTATTTTACACACACACTGTCTCCTGTACTCTAACTGGAGGATTTGTAAATCCTCCCTCAATACTCTTACACCTTTTATTTCCCACTGGGATAGTGGTAGAGGTCGTGTGACCTGGACAGCTGGTTGATGTTGTTTTTATTTCCCATGGATAACAGTGGTAGAGGTCGTGTGACCTGGACAGTTGTATATAGTTGTTTATCCCCGATCCAGGGTGCGGATCAATTTTTTATAAAATCTTTTGAGAGGACTAAGTCTCAGCTTGAGACTTAACCTATTGGTTAAAACTGTTGTGCTTATTTACTTTCAAAGTTATTTGTTTTTATTCCGCTGCTAATACTTTAAAACCAAAATTGTTTTAAAGATACTTTGATAATTAAATTCACAAGTGTTTATATTAGTTGTAAATCAGTAAGTTGGTTTCAAAAGTTAATCAACTGATTAACTGGGAAATAATCAATCCCTTGAGAACCCAACATAACCTTTACTTTGATATAAATTCACTACAGTTTAATTCAGTCGTTTATTTGGGGGTTTTTAAGACAAAGTTTTTAAAACATAAATTTTAATTGGAACTCAATTCACCCCCTCTTGAGTATCCACTCCGACCAACACTTTCATTATTACATTATTTTATAACAACACCAATATCATTAATATACTAGTTTATTTTTATGAGATTTATTAGAACTACACTTCCACACACCTCCTCTAATGGATACGAACATACTGTTTTTGTGGATGAAAAACTACTGTCTCACAAAACGATGATTGTTCAAATATCTCCAACGACCTATAATGGTGGACATTATGATGGAAATGTATTTATATATGATATATATTATGTTTATGTTTTATCAATGATTCTATATTTTTCATTTATAGCATACCTTTATGGTTTTTATAATGGGTAAATATGATAATTTCATTTGAGGAAGTGCAGACTACCACCCCCTCAAAGTGATATGACTCGTTCACACAATAAATGGAACGTATAAAGGATGGTTTTAATGAACATACATAACATATATAAAATATTATATTATACTTGAATAATAATATACCAATTTATCATTTGGTTTTCATTCCTTTTAAAATGAAAAAAAATGAAATGGTAGTAGAGTTCATGCGCACGTACGACTTACCGTCTCCATGAACGGTGCATTTCATTTTCATATATCCAAATGATATGTAATATTGTAAATAGATATATACTAGATATATATGATATATAAATCACGGATATCATTCTATAGATAATGGAATTTTGACTACATGGACAATTTATAATTAAAACAAGTTCATTTTTAACTCAAGTTCCGAACATCGAAAAAAATGTCTGATATGAACTCAAATAATTAACTAATTGTTATAGAAAGGTAATAAGTGATATAAAAAGAATAATAAAATTGAAAATGGTTATTAATAAAGAAGAAATTATCTTAAGTTTATTATTCCTGAAATTAAAGAACGAATGGGTCAAGTCGAACACGAGGTAAGGGACTTCGTCTCAGTCTCCTTTCATTGAGGCATGTTTTGATAATATACACATCCTTCTTTTATACGGTCTATAATAAACCCCTTTGACTTTTAATTTCATTCAAAGGAAATATTTTTTCTACAAATCATTTTACTAAACAAAAAAAGGAATGTTTTTAAAGTTTTCAGTGACAATGATCTCTCTACCACTGTAATCCTTAGTTGGCTTCCTCTATAAGCCTTAATGTTTTTAAAAGGGAAAGAAATCCATTATTATGTTTCTAGGTATTTTGGTATTGAAAATGGTTTTTGAAATGGATTTATTATTTCAATATCTTGAAATTATTTCTTTTTATTACAAATGAAATGTTATTAATGAAATGTTATTAGTGAAATGTTTATATTTGCAATATTTTATGTGTTATGATTTTATAATGGTATTGGACATTTTATGGGTGGTTACGTGATAAACCAAATGACGGGTGGTTCCGTGATAAACTAGGATGGATGATTACATTATAACCTCCAATTAATTGGGTATGGAAGTCGGCCGTATGACTATTCCATTTAGTGATATGTGTGGAAGTCAACCGTATGGTTATTCCATTTAAGTATGTTTATGTCCCAAGTTACTTTTATATGTTATGTGTTTTTTCTATGGGTTTTATGAAAATATTTTGGTTATAAAAGGGTAAGAAATGATCTTTTATTTAGTAAAGAGTATTTACTACTTCATAAAGGTGAAAAGTATTACTTATGATAAAGTATTCATGGTTTACTTGTTTTTTTGAAAAACTAATAGTTTACCTTCTTTTTGTATCCCATAATAATATTTTTATGCTCATCCTAAGTTTTTTTGAATTTTTTTCATAGGAATTAAAGATGAATAGGGTTAAGTATGGGATTAGGGAAAATTCATGATGTCTAAAATATGGAACTATACATGACTCGTTTTTTAAGAGTTTTTATTTTATGAGAAAATGGATATTGAGTAGAAGTGTCTACATATAATATTCAAATTGTTATGTATATGTTATTACCTAATTCTCTAAAGCACTAGACTTTAAAAGTTCCTCAATGTGAATTATTAACTTAATTCAAGATTATGAATGTTTAAGTCCGGGTCCTTATACTATTTGTTGTTCTTTATGTACAATCTGTATTGCATTTGGTATAATTTAGTTTGTAAATAGGGAAAAATAATTCACTCAAACAAGTGTGGGGGTTCAGATTTTTAAATGGGGTGAAAGTGAAGAAAAGAAAATTGGTAAAAACTTGGGTACACTGATTCACCCCTCCTCTTAGTGTACCTACATGATCCACTAGGAACATTAATGGTTATCAGAGAAAAGGTTACACCTCTATTTGGAAATATCTTATTATACTAGTTTTTGTATCATATATATATGATGTGAAGATTTGAATTTGAAGAAGTAATAGAGATACATTATATGGAATGTTCAATTATTATCTCTATCAGTTCCAACAAGTAGATTTCTATGAAAACCATGAAGAACAGAAAAAATAAATAAACAAGAAAGTTGGGAAAGAATTTAAAGAAGAAATAGGATACATCACAAATTGGATGTAGTCAGAATGGTAGTATATCAGTAATAATTATTAAATCAGTTGAAAAATATCCTTTCGTTGAGTATGGTTCAATGGGTGAGGAAGAATAATTTATTAAATAACCAAGTAACTTTTATTTAAAAATAAAAGACTATATGAAGAATGTTCCTATGGAGGTTTTCACTTACATATTTTCTTTTATCAAGGGAATATATGATGAAATGTCACAGCTTAAAAATCAGTTGAGGATATAGAGCAAGCCTTGGCAAAGAATTTTTGAAATTTAAAATTATTACAAAAATTATATAATCCAAAGAAGAAATCGTATCACTTTTCATGAACATTTATCTAATGTTGAAGAATGATTAAAAAGAAATGTTTGTGAGAAAGAATTAAAAGAGAAGGTCTTTGCTGAGATGATACATACACTTGAAGAATCTCATAAGGATATCATGAATATGAAGGACTCTCAGTTGGAAATCAAAGAAAAGGATGGGACATTCATCCTAACTGAGGAATAAAAAGAATAGTTTGTATTACATTCCAATGAAATATTAACTTTGGTTGAAGATGAATTACACATGAATATTTATGAGAAGGATGTGATTGAGAATGTTTATAAATAAGTTATTTTTGTATTGGTAAAAGTACACAAAACCTTTATGAATGTTAAAGAATCCCAGCTAGAGGTTAAGAAAAGAAGAATTAAAGAGTTGAATAATTATTTATTTAAGTTAAATCAAATACATGATGATTAAGTTCAAATAATTAAGAGTCAATGGGAAGACAAACTAAAATCTATTGAAGATGAGAAAAATTTCCTCAATAGGAAGTGTCTTGAAATGGAATTCAATTTGAAAAATCTGAAGGAAAAAAATTAAGGACTTACTAGAAATAATACGAAGATATGTTGAAATCACACAAAGACTAGAAGAACTCTCTAAACATGAAATATCTTGAGTTGGATTACATGTTTAGAAATCTTGAGAACATTTAAGATTAATCTTCGCAAAATTCTATGATTAAAAAAGCTTCCAAGTGTAATTATGAAAAGATTATTACTTTTGAAAAGACCCATTCAAGTGTAAAAAATATCTTAAGATTAATCTCTTTCAATTTCATTGAAACAAATAAAAATTGATCCAAAATTTTATGGTTCTACTAATTTGGTTTCATCTACAATGTACATGTTACAAAAGTAATTCTGGTCAAACATTGGTGAAGAATACTGATGAAAAGATGACAACATTGTAAAATATTGATATGAAGAAGAGTATGAATTCTTACTCCCTATAAAGAGCTCAAATTAAGATTCATAGTTTTCAAAAACAAGAATATGTCAAAGCTACAAAAACTTTTTCAAAAAGGAAATCATGATTTGTTGGATATTATTGGTATTGATGGAAATTTGGGCAATAGGATATTGACTGTTAGCATAATTTTCCAATGCATGATAATTATAGAAGGCCAATAATATGGGGGATAAGATTTAATTTGAAGAGAAATCCTATAGAATGTAAGCACAATTCATATATGAATAAGAATATATCTATCAAGCATATATTTGAGTGTCTTGAATACTTATGTGATTATTGAAATATAAGTGGTCACAGTTATGATGAGTTTTGGTATTCACCAACTATATAGTATGAATTTGCTGATATGAATAAATGGACACAAAAAATGTTGATACAAAAAACAAAAGACAAAAAGTCTTCCTTAGGGTATAAACATGAGAATAAAGTTAATAACACTATGAATCAAGCTACACCAACAAAGAATGATGATATGAATTTCACAATAGTGAAATGATGCTTCTATTTTGGAAGAAAAGGTCATATCATGGACCTTTACAAATAGGTCATAAACACCAGTGATAATGGAATAAAGATGAAGCTGAAAAAGAAATCAATCTTAGAAACAAATAACATGATTGATTTGGTGCATGAAAATAATGATTAAAAATACTAATTTCATGAGAGGTTGTCTAAAAATCATAACCCTATGATTGTTGGAGATTTGTGTAGAGGATGAATGTTTGGACATATTGCTGACAGATGCATGACATGGTTTCCTAAAAAAATCAAACTAGTGAAGAAAAAAGGATAAGCATGAATGGTTTCTTATGTTCAAAATTATAACATAGAGATGGAGTCTCCACATAAGAATAATTCTAAGCATGTGAAAAAGAGTGTTTAGTCATATGGCATGAGCAACTGGAATTGTCTAAGAAGTTAGAATTGGATCATAAGAATGAAAGTGCACTACTTATCAATGTGATGAAGATTATTCCATCTAAAAGGAAAGGTAAATAAATCAAGAAGTTCATGCTTTGATTAAGTGATAAAATTTGGAAAGTCAAAAAAGGATAAATCATGACAAGTTTTCATAAATTTGGGGAAAATTTAAAAGGTATTTTTGGGTTGAGAAATAAATATCATCCATGTTTCTCTAACTAAAAAATAATTGAAGAGCTACCTTATTCCCATGAATATTTTGTGCTTGTTTATTTTTTGTAGGGAATTTAATGTGAGGAATATATTCAGGGGTTCTGAAGATATGAGTACTGTGGAAATATTATGCAACATCCAGGAGGCTACCCATCATAGAGTTATTTATTTCAATTTCTATTAAAATTGTTATTGAAGATCATTCTTGAAGAAATCCAACCATGATGAAGAAAATAGATAAAGCTCATCCCTCTATGGGGAGAAAATCTAAACAACAACCAAATTTGAATATATCAACTGGTATCAATGAAATATTTAAGGTTCTAGTAAGGTATTTTTCTGATGATTTCAAATTCTGAAAATTGAATCTTGTAATTAAAAAGGTATGTTCTTCTATCTCTTTATGAATTAAAATTCTGAATCAGAGGGGGAGAAACTTATAATTTGATAACAAAAGTAAAATGGTTTCATAAAGGGGAAGTTCATTCTTATAGTTCAATGTTTTTAATTTGTTTTTTGAGATGAATACATGAGATTATTTTAATATCATTCAAGCGTCCCCCGAAATAAAGTTTTAGTATTGACATCATATTATAAAAAATTATTGATAATGTTGTTGTCTAAATTGATAACTCTTATTTTCTACACTTAGATAGTCCTTGTAGACATAGAGATGATTAATGAATGACTCATTGATTTAAAAAGGTGATGTTTTCCTTCTCTCAAGATCAATTTGAATTTCTCTTAAGTGGTATCTATTACAAAATGAGAAGATTAAAGGCGAGAAGAAGAAAAGTTCAATTGTTATAGAGTGAGATAAGTTTAATTCTCTCTCATAATTATATCTTTGGTTTTATTGTCAAGTAAGGGGGAGAAGAAAACATTGAATTTGAAAGTAAAATGGGTATTGATGAAAAAACCAAAGGGGTAGATTTAAGAATCCAAATTTATTAAAGTGATATTTGTGCTATAATTGTTTTTAATAGAATATATTGATGAAAATTCAATGTTATAGTGTTTGAAGTGTTAAGTTTTTTCATTGAATTATTGTTTTGAATTGTTCATAAGGTGGAAAGGATGATTTGGTTGGATGAGTAGCTTCTATTGAAGTAATATTAAAATGTGACGATTTTTGAACTAGTCATTAGTTCAAAAAACACTTGTCATTGGTTATTTGAATGGCAAAACTGTTTTAAATATTGTAAAGAATTAAATATTTTGAATTTTTGGTTGATTTTCAAAAGAAATTAAAAGGGAATTATGATGAGATTCTTTTTATGGGTTTGTCTTGATTTTCCGCTAACATATTTTGTTAAGCCCTTTTTTAAACAAATGTGTGTAAACCACCATGCTAGCCAACCAAAGGAAGTAGAGAACATTAAGCCGTTTTGATGTGGGTTCGTTCTGGGTATTGTCGCTCAATTTCGGAATGAATCACAATTGTGCGATATAACCATTATCATTCTCTGAGCTGTCTGATCAGTGATATATGTCATCTTCTTCATCAAGCCTCGCCCGAGAGTTTTGTATGTCTAGATCTCTATATAGCCACGTCACATAAGAATCTAACCAAGCCTTCTGGTCACTATTTGATCATTCTGAAAATTTCAATGTGATCAAAATCTCATGCTGACCGGTTTTCATATTTAAAATGAAGGTCAAATAGGAGAAAACACAAAATAGAGGAAAATGGGGGGGGGGGGGTTATATTCTTTCTATTTTTTTTAAAACGTCCTAGGTTATTTTTTTAAAAAAAATACTGCTTAAAGGTGGCGTCGTAGATGCCTCCTTTTCCCTAAAACACTATTTTTTTTCTATTTTAATTATGTTTTTTATATATTTAAAATTTTAATGTTTTATTATTATGTTCGTATGATTATATATATATATATAAAACTTAATGTTTTAACATAATTTATCTTTTATTCAAGTACGTGACTTTTCTAGCCTATATAATATAAACTGTAAGACAAATATGAATGAAATTTTAAACATTGATTAAACATATAACAAGTAGTCCAAAATAAAAATAAATTCTTAAACAATGTTGGTGAAAAATTCTTTATAAGCTTTCTAATCCACCCACTTGAATCTTAAAAATGTTTCATGTACGTGACTTTTCTGGCCTATATAATATAAACCATAAGAAATATATGAATGAAATTTTAAACATTTCTTAAACATATAACAACTAGTCCAAAATAAAAATAAATTTTTAAAAAATTTTGGTGAAAAATTATTTATAAGCTTTCTAATCCACCTACATGAAACTTAAAAATGTTTCAAGTACGTGACTTTACTGACATTTGTAATATAAACTATAAGACCGATATGAATTAAATTTTAAACATTGCTTAAACATATAACTAGTAGTCCAAAATAAAAATAATTTCTTAAAAAATATCGGTGAAAAATTATTTATAAGTTTTCTAATCCACATACATGAAACTTAAAAATGTTTCAAGTACGTGAATTTACTAGCCTATATAATATAAACTATAAGACTAATATGAATGAAATTTTAAACATTGCTTAAAAATATAAATAGTAGTCCAAAATAAAAATATTTTCTTAAAAAATCTTGGTAAAAAATTATTTATAAGCTTTCTAATCTACCTACTTGAAACATAAAAATGTTTCAAGTACATGACTTTTCTGGCCTATATAATATAAAATATAAGACTGATATGAATGAAATTTTAAACATTTCTTAAACATATAAATAGTAGTTTAATTTTTAATTTTTATTTATATGGGTCTTATAATTTATATTTTATAGGATTTCAAAGTCAAGTAGGTGTCTTAGGATCCTCCTCGACATTCATTCTTTTCTCTCTCACTTCTGAGTTATATTTATTACATTCCTTTCATTATAATTTATTTATTTTATTTATGAAACTATTTATTTTCAACAATTTTTTAGATTATTAAGCTATATTTTAAATTTTATTTACATTGTTTTTATACTGTAGATTTTTTAATCTTTTAAAGTTATTTACTTGAAATTTACTAATTATTTATATGTTTTAAGTAGTTGACTTTGAGAGCTATCAAATATAAATTGTGCCTAAAATATAAATGAAAACTAAATAATGAACAAACATATAAGAATATCTAATAGTAATAATAATATTTTGATTTCAATAGACATAAAACATGTAAAAAACATGTACAATCAATGTCCATGTCTGTGGTGAGGAGATTCCATCCCACATGGTGGTCTGCGAATATGACGTCTGCATCGAGTGCGTAGTGGAGTCTGATGACCTAGAGAAGGCTGATCCTCAGGCACTAGAACATCGACTGATGCATCATCCATCTGTGTGTTAGTGGGAGGAGCTGTCAACTGCATCTCGTACTGCCCTCTGGATCCTTCTTGCACTAGGGTGGTATAAGGACCTACCTCCATCGCAGTGGGGAACCGAGCCTGTGATGGAGCTATACCCCAAGAGGAAGATGGATCTAGAATCCAAGTCTATGATGGATCTAAAACCCATGATGGAGAGAACTGTGGATATCCTTTCAGGAAAGATGGATCCCATGCCACCAAAGGCACATCCTAAATCAGCTGATCCTAGACTACTAGAGGGCCAACCTCTTTCTATGGAATAGGTGAGGCCTCATATGCAACATGAAGCTGTCTACATCGCCAGGGTCATGGCTCCTCAGCACCAGTAGCAGCTACAAGATGTTCCTATGGGGAAAGAACCTCCTATCTACAGGACGGACATGCTAAGATTCTCTCAGAAAGTGCATGAAAAGATACCCTCACCTCCAGCATTATAGCATGGACAGATACCCAACAAAAGACCCCCTCCTCCTCTTCATCACTCATGTGAACAAGCTACTCTTTGTGACTGCCCTATAGAGAGATTCAAATTGAATTATAAAATAGTTTAATAAAAAAACTAATGGAAATTTGTTAACTTACCATCCTCTTTATCTCAATGTTGGGTTCAATAAGATATATTATAGACTTAAGTCTATACCATGGTGCATACTCAACCTACTCCAAAAGAGAGAATCGATTCATAGGAACACCCTAAAACGAAACTCTACACATCTGTGCTAGCAGTTGATAAATATGGCATGTACTCAGGACCAGTCATCATCCTTCCTCCCTATAAACTTCATCCCATGAAACCAATATATCTCTCTCGATGGTAATAGAATCGACTGAGTATGAAAAAACTGGCACATGACTCATTCAGGCTACTGCTACTCAATAATATGGAAGTGAATGAGGGGAACTTCAACCATAGCATCCTCAACCCCATCAGTGTAGTATTCTAGCAACTGGTTTGTAATACTCCAGTATGGAAGCCATGAAATCTGAAATGACAAGTGATTTTGTCAAAAAATAACCTAGCTAAAAACCAAATTTGATGCTATTATTAAATATATTAGACAATGATAGATTATATATACATACCTGATTAGGTAAGTGACAGTCCAACTGTAGCTGATATACGCCCAAATGCTATCTCGGAACCACGTAAAAATTGTGTCGCTAACACCACCTGTAAAATACATCATCAATAGTGAAAAATAATTAGAAATTATAGTCAATAACTCATAGTATAATCATAAACCAATAGAAACGACTAATCATACCAGTGTCCACACAGAGCATCATGAAACACCTCCATCTTAACTGACGGACTAGAAAGGTTAGGGCCGAATGCTGGGATGTGCTCCCATTCCCACATCTGAATAAGGATGATGCATCCCCTGAGACCTATGTGGTCCCTGTGGGATAACCTGTATAATGCTCTGTACGTGTATGCCAAGTAGGCTGATCCCCAGCTGTACATCCCAGCCTGATCAAAGTACTCTAGTAGGGGTAGATACATCATGTGCACATGCATCCCCGAGTGATCAGTACACATGGTCCTGCCAATGAGCCGTAATATATACGCATGGGCATAAAACATGACCGTCTGCTCGTTATCATCATCCTGTAAATGTGGAAACTGTAACTCTAACCAAGGCATAGATATGGATGCTCCATCTGTAACCCTATGGTCGGACAAAATATCAACGCCTAAAAGCGCTAATCAAGGTCTGGCCAAGCTGAACGAGTGAGTCCAATAATGGGTCTCCCCTGGATAGGAAGACTAAGAAGCACTGACACATCCTCAAGGGTGATGGTCATCTCTCCCTCAGGTAGGTGGAATGTGTGTGTCTCTGGTCTCTACCTCACAATGAGGGAAACCAGTAGGTAATGATCTACAAATGTGAAATCTGATATGAGAAGTCCATAGAATCCAACACAGTGCAAGTATGGTCAAATGGCATGTAGAGGCTCCCTGTGATGAAAATGGTGCACTCGATGCACCCTAGTCAATCGATCTGGACGACCCTCTAACATGACCTGTAAAATATGGGTAGGCTGCTGAGTGAGTAGGATGGTGTCATCCATCTTCATATAAACAATTGAAATGAGTTGTAAGTGTAAAATGTAAATATAATGTTATGGTTAGAATAATGTTATGACTTATAGAATGAAAGACATGAAATGTTTATTCACATTGTTTTATGAAGTTATTTTTACCAAAATAAATATAACTCTCCATTTTGTTTTGGTTCTGAATGAAATAAAGATAGCAAGAGGAAAGAAGAGAAAAACATTGATGGAAAAAATTACGTAGTGAAAGAATTTTATAAATTAAAATATCTTTGTAATAATTTTATTAATTGATACATGCTTTAAGGGAATATATCTAGGTTTTTGGATTTTTTTGTAAGGTTTTACAGTTTAGTTTTATGATTTTCAGGTTGGGGTTTAGGTTTTAGTGTTTAGGGTTTTTAATTTTGATAATAAGGTTTAGGAAAAATGTTTATGGGTTAAGTGTTATTATTTTTGGTTTTGGGGTTTAAAAAACTGAGAAAAAAAGAAGAGACAATAACATTTAATTTACAATATGGGTTAAGTGTTCTTCTTTTGGATTTATAAAAAAAAATCTATTATCTAAGATTTTAATTAAGGAATAAGGAGAAAGTTATTTCTTGAAAGCATGAATGTTTTTATGAAATAAATTATAATATCTAAATTATTGGGTCTTGAATTTGGTTAGACATATTTTGGAGGATCTTTATGATTAACTAATTATGGATTGGATTAAGATAAACCATGTCAATTACTAATGATGTTTTAGGAATTTATCAAATTATTTGTATTGAATAACTTATGCTAATCATTATTATAGTATTATTTCGTTATAGAATAGTTTATTAAAATATCACAAATAATGTTACCAAAAAGCATGGTAAAGGGAATATTTTTTTGGCTTGGGGTTTAGGTTTGAGGGTTTAGGGTTTCAAATTTTGATATTAAGGTTTAGGAAACATGTTTTTGGTTTAAGTGTTATGATTTTGGGTTTTGGGGTATAGAAAATTGAGAAAAAAAGAAGAGATAAAAACATTTACTTTACAATATGGGTTAAGTGTTCTACTTTTGGATATATGAAATAAATTCTATTATCTAAGATTTTATTTAAGTAATAAGGAGAAAGTTATTTCTTGAAATCATGAAGGTTTTATGAAATAAATTCTATTATCTAAATTATTGGGTCTTGAATTTGGTTAGACATATTTTGGAGGAGCTTTATGATTAACTAATTATGGATTGGATTAAGATAAACCATGTCAATTACTAATGATGCTTTAGGAAATTATCTAATTATCTGTATTGAATAAATTATTATAATCATTATGATACTATTATTTCGTTATATAATAGTTTATTAAAACATCACACATAATGATTCCAAAAACCATGGTAAAGGGAAGATTTTTTTGGGTTGGGGTTTAGGTTTGAGGGTTTAGGGTTTTAAAATTTGATATTAAGGTTTAGGAAACAGGTTTCTGGGTTAAGTGTTATACTTTTGGATTTTGGGGTATAGAAAACCAAGAAAAAAAGAATAGATAACAACATTTAATTTACAATATGAGAATGTCACAATGAAGACAATACATCATTCTGGATGAGATTGTGAACTCGACCCAACAATGTTAGGGCATCATTTCCAGTTATGACCTTCTTAATGACATATCATGCATCGCAAAATCTGCCCTTTTTCTTGAAGCCAGTTCATCTCATTACACAACCTACCAGCCTTCGGTCTCTCACGAGGATTTAACCGGTTCATTTCAGGTATCACTATCAGCTGGCTTTAAGGCATTGAGAAATAACGATACCCCCTAATAGGTGTCCAAGGTTCATCTTAACATTTAGTAATGATATCTGTCAGGTATACCAGATCAACATATTCTTCCCATGATATGTTCATAGAGGCACATTCTACGATGGTGTATGTGAATAGAAACCGTAAGGCCTGAAAGTTTCCACATTAACATTGCCTTGTTTCCAGTAATACCACCATTTTTTCACCGATGCGATTTTTTATGGGGTATGAATGTTCTTGAACTTAAAATCGGGAGTCTTCTCATCGAAAAAGGCAGATGTGATAACCAGAAGCTTCTTCAATATTCCTTTTAATCTCTCATTGAAAGTGTCTTCTGTATCTTAGCCCCTGCTGTATTCTGTCTGATGCTAGTTTTTGTCTATCAACAAAGTACTTCACGCATTGATATAATGTCTCCTGAACTAGGGAGTTTATAGGTATCTTGAGAAGCCCTTTTAAGACACCATTGATTCACTCCACAATGTTTGTTGTCATGTGTCAGTACCACTTCCCCCGTCATATTCCAATGTCCATTTCTCTTTTGGAATCTGTATCATATAATCATAAAATTATTGATTAGCCTGGAGGATTTGTTCAAAAAATTCTTCAAACTTCCATTGGTCCAACTCATATACTACACAAAATAAATGATATTTCACATAAATTGATTTTATCTTTATTTTTAAATAGTAAAAAATAACAAATACAAAGCATACCAAGCCTCATGATTTCCTTCTTCATTGGTTCGTTGTTGAATTTTTTATGCACATTGCTAGCAGTGTGTCTAATATAGAACCGATGATGTGAATTTGGGTATCTTCATGTATCAGGATCCACATTTATTGCCTCATTAATTTCCAGATGGAAATCAGATATCAAATAAACACCCTGAATGATGGTGAAATGGTTGCTGATACATGACAAAAACCAACTCTATGATTCATAGTTTTTATTCTCTATAATGGAAAAGGCAGGAAGAAGAGGTGAACGATTTCTATCTGGGGTTTCCGCAATCAACAATACACCATCAATCTGAATAAACTATTTGCAGAAACGAAATGCGGAAATACATGGAAGGAATGCCCAGAACAACCGATGAAATTGAACATAAGATGGATCAAGTCAGTTATCATGAGACACATATTCGTTTGTCTCTAGATGGAAGAAAAATTGGTTATGATGCCTCATTATGGCTAGAAACTGCTGAAACACCCGATATGAGTTATCCCAATCACCATAGACCTTTATAATTGCCTTCTATTTTGACATCCATGCCTTATTATAGAAAATATTATAACTAAATGTCTGTTGAATCCTCTCTTGCACAAGAGATATTGGAACATCTTGATAGGTCCTAATCATATCAACAACAATAGATGACACAAATTATGCATCCAATAAGTATGATCTTGTGTGAGGCTTGGCTGAACGCAAGTATGAGATGCCTCAATCCTCGAGATTCTCCAACCTCCAAATGTAATTTCCAGAATCGACCTCAAGTGAAATCTACAATAATCCCCATACTTCTCACACTGTATGAAATATTTAATACGGTAAGATTCTTGAACTATATAGCTGTAGTGCCTCTCAATATGAAATCTCTTTAGTGTGATTTTTAATGCATCTTTACATGGAAAATTCCTTCCATTATATAAGGTTTTGTCCAGCTCACTAAACCTATCTGATACAACTCTAGGGAACTCAGTTTCTAGTGTGAGAACATTATTGTCAAATTCAGGCACACATGTCACTGCTTCTGACCAAGATGAAAGGAGTGGTGGATGATTTATTGTAGGCTGAGGTTGATGTAAAACTAGTACATTTCTCGAAACATCCTTCCTAACTTTAGATGATCCCTCCTCATCAACACTGTTGTCACCATATGATTCTTCATTACGAAACTTTTCACCGGAAGTCAGATTGACATGTATACCCAGGAGATCATCTAAGTTTTCCTCTTCTGCTACATCATTTGGAATAGGTGCAATTTCTTGGGGTGGACTATCTTCAACCA
The DNA here is from genome assembly GCA_963277665.1 of Viscum album. NCBI lineage: Eukaryota > Viridiplantae > Streptophyta > Magnoliopsida > Santalales > Viscaceae > Viscum > Viscum album. The sequence goes on along the minus strand of OY728163.1, from coordinate 70,790,528 downwards.
CTCTTTTAATTCTACGTCTTCGTACAAATAGACGTTGTTGTTGTATAGTAGCAACATCAACATATTACTCCATCATGGTACCATATGACCATTGAGAAATAAAATTAATTGCTTGGAACCACTGCGCATCGGCAACCAATAGACAAGCTAGATGCCATAGTGTTTCCTGGAATTGAAAATGTCTGTAACTCATAGAATTTATCTCATTATTGGGTCCCAAATTTAAGAAACCACAGATTCTCTCTTGAAGGTCACTTATGGTTACACAATTATCTGTACAAACCATCGTTATTGGTTGTGTACTATAAGAATATCCTTGGTCAGTTTGAATAACCTCCCCATAGCAATACACATAGGCAAACATAACTCACTACGTCAAAAATGTTTCTTTTATCATAATTATGATTCCATAACAAATATTAATAGTTAATTATAATTTACTAATCATATGTATTCATTTTTAATCCTAATTTATCATTAATTAATCTATAATTAATCCTTACTAATACTAAGTATTATTTCTAAACTATATATAACTAACTAAACTACTTAATACATAACATCTTTAATTACTAATAATAACTTTGTTAACTAATAACTCATTCTTTAATCACTATTTAATCAATATTAAGTTAGTCTTTAATTATTTATTCTTTAATACTTAATCATATTATATTCATTATTTTTTTATAGTTAACTAATCATATGTTTTCATTTTTAATCCTAAGTTATCATTAATTAGTATATAATTAGTCATTATTAATAATAAGTATTATTTATAAACTATATATAACTAATTAAACTACTTAAAGAGATTTAATTACTAATAATAACTTTCATTCGTTAATGCTTTTGTCTTTATTTCAATCTATAAAATCATAATTATCATTTTATCATTGATAAATATACTAATTTCATTTATTTTTTCTTAGATATTTTAGTAGTTTATCAAAAAATATAAATCATCTTAAGCATATCCCCCGGTAGAGTCAAACCAGGAGTGCAGCAAGCCCCATTGTCATGTACCAGGATACCCCGGGTCAAACCCGAAACTCCTTGTTAGAGTTTTCACTCTTAGGTATATCTGTGCCAGAGCCACATCCACTTGTTTGTATCCAGACAGAGATTTGATTGCTTAGATAACCCCATAATCGTTATGCTACCAAAATTTCACAACACTTGATCCTAAGTTAATCTATACTTAATATATACTTAATCTATACTAATAACAATAATTATTTCAAACAATATATAACTAATTACACAACTTAATAAACAAAATATTAAGAACTACCTAAACTACTTAAGAAATGAAATATTTAAAACTAAAAAAAATCAATTAAATAAATATAAAATATTAAATTAAATAAATAAAAATACCTCTAAATGATGCTTCGCAAAAACCCGTATAGAAAATGAATTTTTTAGTGAGATATAGAGAGAATTTAGGAGATATGAAAGAAAGAATTGAGTGAGGAGGGGGGGCTGCCCTTTTATAGGGATTTGAGGAAAATGTAGCATCCCCCCACCGCCTTTGCCATGTCATCAATCCTAGCCAAAGGCTGCGAGGGGGAGCAATGGCGGCATCAGAGATGCTGCCTTTGTAACATATTTTTTTAATTTTTTTAAATTATTCTGTTTATTTTTTTTCTAGAAAATGTATAAAAAAACTCAATCAAGCTCTTAAGAAAAAAATGAATGGATCTACATGATTTTCAGAGGTTATATGACATTGAGTGGTGTCTATAATTACCTTAAATGTGCTCATTATCTATGTAATCTTATCTGATTTCGCATTCTGTATTTCCCAAGGAGGTTCCATGTGAATGTGCATAGCATTCATATTCATGATCGCATGATTATGTGAAATACTCTGATCCGATTATGCAGTTGAACTAGTTTTGTGAAGGAGATGGAAGAACTGCGTACATAGGTATTATGTGAAGAAGACAAAAGCATCGCGTAATCTTTTATGCGAAGGAGAAGAAGTATACTGCAAGTGTTCTACCTGTTCTTAGCACACTCATATTTCTTTGAGAAGATCTAATACATGAAGCAATTGGATAGATCCCCAAGAATCTTTCTTGGATTCCTCAAAGTGCAGTGAGTTTCCACGAACTGTTGTTATGTGAAGAAGATGACAGATAGTACCTGTTTCATGCAATAGTGAACTTGCAACCAACCACAAGAAGACCGGGAATCTCATGTTGCTTTCATGTGAGCTGATTTAAAACTAGTATCAGTTTAGTAGGTAAAATTTGGTGTATGGTTTTTTTAGTTTAAGGGGTTTGGGGTTTTGTTAATTGGGGAAGTGGGATATTTGAGAGCCACTTGAAGTTTCACTTTGAGTTTTTTTGTTTTTGTTATTTTTCCCCCACCCACACCCCACTATTTAACATATATAATATAATTATAATTAGATTCATAAATATATATTTATAAATTAATATGTGTTTAGAAATATTTTATATTTTTTTATAAATAAATAAATATAGATATGTAATTATATATTTATAAACATATTAGAAATATTATTTGGAGTTTAAATGTATATTAAATTATATAATTGTAAATATATTTATATTTATATAATTATAAATATTTATTTATATAGATAGATTTATAATTATATAATAATAAATATATTCATTATATGTATTTATAATTTTATAAATAATTATAATTATATAAATATATAATGCTATATTTAATCTATATCTATAAATAAATATTTCTAAATAATATATATATATATATAATAAATATAATTACAAATCTATAATTATAAATATAATAAATTTATAATGATAAATATAATAAATTTATAATGATAAATATAATTAATATATAATTATAAATATAATAAATATATAATTATAACTATAATATGAATGTAAATATATTTATAAATATATAATTATTAAAATATGGTTACATATAAATTTAAGATTTATTTATAAATACCTAACAATATATTTATAATAAATATATAATTATAATAATTATTTAATTATAATTATTCAAAATAAATATGTAATTATAAATCCATATTTATATAGTTATAAGTTATTATTTATAAATAAATTTGAGATATTTTTAAGCATATAATAAATAAATTTATTATAATTAATTACTTATGATATATTTAAAAATTAATATATGTTTATAATTATTTGAAATTTATTTATATATAAATAAATATTTACCTTTTAATATATTTAATATAATTATTATTATATTCATAAATATATATTTAAAAATTACTATATGTTTATATATATATATATATATTTATAATAATATGAATGTAAATATATTCGTAAATATATAATTATTATAATATGTTTACATATACATTTAAAATTTATTTATAATTAAGTAAATATATATTTATAATAAATATATAATAATAAATATTTATAATAAATATATAATTATAATTATTCATAATAAATATAAATATATAATTATATTTACAAATGTATTTATAATTATATAATTATAAACCTATATTTATATATTTATAAGTTTTTATTTATAAATAAATTTGAAATATTTTTAAACATATAATAAATACATTTATTATATTTAATTATTTACGATATATTAAAAAATTAATATATGTATATAAATATTATAAATTTATTTATAAATAAATAAATATTTACCATTTAATATATTTAATATAATTATAATTATATTCATAAATATATAATTAAAAATCATTATATGTTTATAAATATTTAAAATTTTACTTATAATTAAATAAATATTTATAAATATAGATTTAAAATTATATACTTATAAACATGTTTATATTTATAGAATTATGAATATTTATTAATAATTATATGATTTTAATTATATATATATATCTAATTATAAATATTTATTTATATAGAAACATGTATAATTATATAATAATAAATATATTCATTAAATATATAATTATAAATATATATTTATTAGTCAGTGTCACAAATTTTATTCAGATTGTTTTTGTACTTTATAATTTATAGGCTTATAAAGTCACATACATGAAACTTAATAATGTTACAATTATAAGACTTTTAATTTCTTTTTATTTGTCTAAAATAACTATTACTTATCATAGTCAATAGGTTTTTTAATATAGACAACATGAGACCTTATTCTTGTTGGGGGTTTCAACGGAGGGAAGATTAGCATTGAGGATTACAAATAGTATTGGGACCAGCTAGCTTCGGAGTTTGAAAATCTGATGATGGTGACACCGAACATTCAAGTAACCTCTATCTCATGGAAGTTGTTTAGGGAACTGGTTTCTAGTAGTGTTAAATTACTTTTTAATGTCTATAGTTAAATTGATGATTTGTTTAATGGGTTGGAATGTTTTTTGGTTCAGATGAAATATGCTTGTGGGCTAGTTTTTTTGTGCCTTTTAAGGTGAAGTTTGGGTGTCACTCTCCCAGTACTATACCTGGTTCTACTTTAGATGGGATTCAGAGCATGAGGTCGTCACCTATGCCTGCCAGTTGGAATTGGAAGTCTGAGAGGGTATGGATGGGCCATTGGTTCTGTGCCCATGCATCTTTGCACGAGACTTCTTGCCTAGTGGTCATGCATTGGTGAGGGTTTTCGACATGATGCCCTTACTGGGGAGAGGCAGAACCTATATTTTTATTGGGGTTATTTTGTTTTATTTTTTTGGTTGTTTTCCTGGATTTGGTGGTTTCTGACTTTTTCTTTAAAAAGTGTGTTAGGTCCACTAGGTCGAATACCCTGGGGGGGGGGGGGGTGAATCAAGGTATGGTATATTAAAACTTTCTCCCTTTTGAATGTTGTTTCATTGTTAGAAAAAACTCAATTCTATCTTCCTCCTATGAAAATATACATACTAATATAAAATCATGCACATGACACAATGATTTTTACTTGGTTCACCCTCACTGGGCTACGTCCAAGCAGCATACAACAACAATGTTCCGATGTACCAAATTCAATAAGGCTCACGACCAATAATGAGTACAATGTTAGGGCTAGATCTACTATGCCTAGACCCACTGCCTTTATAAGGTTTAGGGTATGCTCACTACATTCCCAAGGGTCACTCCCTATGCCTCTTTATCTGGCTCACTGCTAGTGGAAAGGGTCACCGTCTTCCTCTTCTTTCGCTCACTACTTTTGGAATGGAATCTACTTACAGTTTATCAATTTGTAGGTCAAAAATAGTTTATGGACATGTAGATCCCTTCATTTGCATGAATTCCTGCATCCTCGACTGTAGGTAGATGATCTGTTGAATTTCCTTTTTTACCTGTAGATGAATTCCACCTTACCGAGTATTGTTAGGTATTGGAAAATACTTTCACAAATAGAATTGAATCTTTTTCAAGATTCCTTAAGAAAACTGTGAACCACCTTCCTCTTCCGTATACTGAGTACCAAGTTTGGTATGTGAGCTGCCTGCTCCGCATATTGCTGCCTCTTCTGAAAAACTCCTTTGTCTGCGGACTGCCTCCACCTTCGCGATCGTGTACCGCTACCGCATACTGACTCTGTGAACCTCCTATGTGAAACACCCTCTGTCTACGAACTTTTCTCTATTAGAAGACTACCTTCGCTTCCACGTACCAGAGTACCCCCTCCGCATACCACTTACGGAATTCTCCCTCTCACATACCGGAGATTCCACCTCCGCATACCGATAAAAATCCTTCTGCATACCAAAATTCCCTCTCAGCGTACGAGACTTCCTTTGTGGGTTAAGAATCCCCACAAACACCTTCGGAAGAACTACTACTATGTGAACCACTTTAGCCATCACAAACCACCCTTCGCAAACTTCCTTCAGACTTCTCTGAATTCCCATAGAAAAATATAATTTCTAAAGATGTTCAATCTCCACAGTAATTAGTGGGATACATGTTTCTTATATAGGCAAAGATACCCGCTTAATCCAATGAATTGAGATTTACCAAATCTTTAATCTATCCACCACTGCTTACTGATTCTTCAGCCACCGCCAACTACAAACCATCCACGAACCATTTTCCTACGCACTCCACATACTACCTTTGCTCCTACACAGTCAACCTCCTCTGCCTACTTCTGTGCATACGCGTACCGCACCGCCATCCACCGTGAACCATTTTTCGTTTCAGGAACCGCATCCGCGTACCGCACCGTCATCCACCGCGAACCATTTTCGGTTTCAGAAACTGCATTGGCATACCGTTCCTGCGGCCTGGTATGCGGTCTCATACCCTTTCTGGACATGGTATGCGATCCATGTCCTAGGCTCCTCATTCCTATTCCTTTGTTGATTTTTTTGCCATTATTCACACAAATTCTCTATTTTGAGGCCCAAAAATTGGGCAACCACTGGGAAAATGTGCCATCTTAAAAACCTGTCTTCAGAAAATGCCAACCATTCTCATTTATGATTATCTGGCTTTGTCAACAAACAAAATCACACTCAAAACATCCCAAGGCAACACCTTGAGATAATTTTCCCAACAATCTCTCCCTTTGGGTTTGTTGAAAACTCTTCTCAAAACAATTCATTGCATTTTGATATTTCATTAAAGATCCTATCATCTTCGACCATTATTTTCTTCATGCGATTAAGATAGATATCAAGGATTTACTCAACTAATACTCTAATCCCACATGAGCAATGATCGACATGATAAACAAGAGTAAATGAGAAGTTCATCAAAGAATCACTTCATTTCTATCATCAATTATTAATACCAAACTTATACCAATTGCTAAGTGCTGGAATCCTTCTAACACCATTTCAACACCATTCATATGCTTTTATCATGATCCCCACCTATCGTAATATATATTCATTGATTGATCATTTATATCATCATCATATTTAATTCTCCCCTATCTTATATCTATTCCAAATAGCATTAGCTTAGATTCAACTCCCCCTATCTCGCTGTTCCACTTAACAGCTTCTCCCTGTGTCTTTTCTCCACCTAGAAGTCACACATTCTTTCTCCCCATTTATCAACGAACCCAAAGGGAACTTCAAGGTTGTCTGAAATAGGTTAAAGAACTCATATTATCACATTAATGAAAGACACACCATACCTCGGGGAGAGTGGGACCCACATCCACACCTTTTCAAGTATGGGAAGTCGATTGGAATCCCAGAGCCTGTCGATGCCTTTTAAATGCTTCTTTGGGTAAGGTCTTTGTCAGAATGTCTGCAACCTGTTGTTCTATAGGCACATACTCAAACTTCAGAAGCCCTTTCTCCACCTTCCCCTTGATAAAATGATATTTGATTTCAATGTGATTTGTCCTTGAGTGGTGTAATGGATTTTTGATAAGATTTATAGCACTTTAATTATCACAATTAATTCTGATCGGAGACTTTACTTCAATTCCCATATCTTCAAGTTGCCGCTTCATCCACAATTGCTGTGTGCAAGCTTGAGTAGCTGCAATGTATTCAGCTTCTGCAGTTCTCAATGAAATGAAATCTTGTTTCTTGCTTAACCAAGAAATACACAATCCTCCAAGATAAAAAGTAGCTCCTGATGTTGATTTCCTATCATATGCTGAACCGGCCCAGTCCGCATCTGTATATCCCAATAACTCTGGCTTAGATTTGTTATTATACATTAGGCCAAAATCAAATGTTCCCTTGATATACCTAATAATTCTTTTTACTGTAATCACGTGACTCTCTTTGAGACTGCTTTGATACCTCGCTACTTAGCATGTGGAAAATACAATATCAGGCCTTTTCACCATCAGGTACAATAGAATTCCAATGATTTTCCTGTATTCTATGATATTAACTGTCTTGCCTTCATTATCTCATGACAAATTCAACCGAGTAGCAACCATATACTTCATCTCTTTGGAACTATCCATTCCAAAACTTCTCAAAACCTCCTTGGAATATTTAGATTGAGAAATAAAACTTCCATTCCTTCCTTGTGTCACCTGTAATACAAGGAAAAATGTCAGCTCTCCAATCATCGACATTTCAAACTCACTTTTCATGAATTCAGAAAATTTTCTACATCATGCTTCATCTAATCCAAAAAATATTTTCCCATTAACATAAAATAGCACCATCATCCTTTTACTATTTCCATTGTTGTAATACAAATTGTAATCAAGTCCACCACACTAAAAACCGAGCTTCTTTAGAAACTGATCAAGCCTTTAACACCATGCTTTGGGTGCTTTCTTCAAACCATATAAAGCCTTCTTTAGTTGAAAAACTCCATTCTCATCTTCATGAATGAGAAAATCATCTAGTTTCTCAATGTAGAATTCTTCTTCCAGAACTCCATTTAGAAATGATGACTTTACATCCATCTGAAAAAATTTAAAATTTTGTTGCACAAATATGTCCAAGAATAATATAATTGTCTCTAGCCTTGCAAAAGGTGAAAATGTTTCATTGAAATCTATACCCTCTATCTAGTAGTACCCTTTGAACACAATTCATGATTTTTTTCGAATCACAACACCGTCTTCATTAATTTTGTTACAAAAGACCCACTTTGTCCCTATGAAATTCTTGTCTTATGGTCTAGAAACAATTTCCCACATTTGATTCTTCTCAATTTGGTCAAGCTCCTCATTCATTTCTTGAACCCAATTCTCATATCTATCCACTTCATAAAAGAATTTATCCTCCACTTGTGATAATTATGATGCTTGCTATAGATACTTATCCTTCTTTTCTGCACTGGTGCTATCGAATCACCAATTATGCTCTGCTTATCAATTTCAGCTCTTCTTGATAGTCTCTGGGAAGACACTAATTTATTCTCATCATCTGAGTCTTATTCTGAATCAATCTCTGGAGCTGGAGCATCTTCTGATCTACTCATCTCTTCATCAGTATCCTCCTGATTCTGATTATGTATTTACTATATATTCTATTCATTCTCCACAGTAGTCACATCATGACTTTCAACTATCTTTCACAACTGCTTATTGAAGCATTTATATGCTTTGATTTTCTTTTAGTAGCCATGAAATATCCTTTTATCCCCATGGGATTCAAATTTAGTATGTTTATCCTTATTGAGAATAAAACATTTAGTTCTGAATATTTGAAAGTAATTTAATGACAACTTATTTCCATAACATAACTCATATGTAGTATTCTTTTCTTTTGGACAAAGTAAATCTCTATTTGAAGTGTATACTACTATCATCACTTCTTCTTTCAAAAATTTCTCCAGAAGGTCTTTCTCAATGATCATTGATCTGACCATGTTGTTGACAATCCGATTTATTCTCTAAACTACTCCATTCTACTGTGGAGTTCTTACTACTAAAACATGATGCCTTTTCCCATGTTTTTCAAGATAATAATCTACTTGTAATTTTGTGAACTCTGTTCCATTATCTATTCGAATCGTTCAGATTTTCTGACCAAGCATGTTTTCACATTCTCGTCAATATCTTATAATGAAACTGAACAATTCAAATTTGTGGGTGATTAATGAAACCCATTCCATTCTACTATAGTCCTCAACAAATAGAACCTAATATCTCATACCATCAATATAACTTGGGGAAATTGGCCCAAACACATCAATATTTACCAACTCAAGTAGTATCATTGACTTTTTATCCTTCTGCTTATATGTATTTAGAATGATCTTCCCTTGTTGCCATGCATCACACGTATGAGTATGATCACGTGATAATCTAGGGAGATTTCGAGCTACATCATATCTTACCAGATCTTCCAAGTAACCTTGTGTTATGTGCCCAAGACACTTATGCCATAACTTGTTTTCTTCATCATTGGATAGAAAGCACAAATCTTCTTCTCCACTAATGCGGTAGAGATTCCATTTTGTACGCTTTACTTGCAACACAACAACACCATCCTTTACCTTGATGATACATAATTTCTTGGAAAAACTTATGGCATGTCTTGAGTCACACAATTGGCTAACACTAAGCAAGTTGTGACTAATCCCCTCAACAACCAAGACATTTTATCATCTCATGTCTTTTCCTCCAAACTTGGATTTTCCAGAACCAATAAATTTCGAGCCCTCTTCATTACCGAATCTTACAATACTTTATTTATCATACCTAATTATGGTTACTAGATTATTATTTCCCATCACATGGGAAGTGAATATGCTATCAATTAACTATATCCCTGTGTGATCTGATGCCTTAAACACAATTTTTGCAACCACAACCTACTCAAACCTTTTCTTTTTGACCCAAGACTGTGAATTCATATCCGACATGAAATGATAATCTTTATCTTCCTTAGTACATGATGAGTCAGCTTCAACATACAAATCTGAAAATTGATTTTAAATTTTCATCTCACTTGAAGATAATTTTGGCTTCTTCATAGGAACAAATTCAGTTTTCCTCGGAAGATTCATCAGCATTGTTGAAGTAGAATATCTTTCCATATATTTGAGACCTTTACACCTGAAACAATGATTGTCAAATTATGACCTATAATTTTGAACTCTGTATGACCAACTCTATTGGTATTGTTCCCCTTTTACCTCTTTTCTATGGAACATATGTTTTGAGAGTGTCCCATTTTACCACAACAATAGTATCTTATGTGAGGTACATTCCTGTGTGGTAATGATGCACCATTAGTTATTCCTTGGGTTTTCTGAATCTTCTGATTCTACTTCGTACCCAAATCAGTCTTCAGTCTTGGAGTGGGTGCTTGTGGTCTAAATTGAACCATAACTGGTTTCTGTTTTAGATCAATCCCCATACCAGCCTTATTATTCAAAGTGGATTTATTCTTCTCATCAGATGGACCACTATGTTCAAATCTCATCTTCTCAGTTGCCTGTTTGATCTTCTTTCCTAGAAATTTCGCCTGATCTTCACTTGTTCGTCACATATTGAAAACTTCTTCTTCTAGTTGTTTAATATGTTTGATTTTCTCTTTTCCAGTTTTAGTCAAACTATCAATTTCAATTTTATGTTCTTCAATTTTGAGTTTGTACTCAACCACATTTTAAGATATTTCTGGCATTGAAGAACTCAACTTTTCAATTTCTTCATTCAGCTCAGAATTCTCTTCTTATTGCAATTTCATATGGAGTTTGGATTCACGAACAATGTTTTTAGATTTATTGGTCTTGTATCTCAAAATATCTATCTCTTCATGGGAATCCTTTAATTCATCCAGAAGATCAACTCTTCCTTCAATTTATCCTTCTTCAATGTCACTTTTTTCTCTTGTCAAAGAATTTCTAGAAACTGCCACCAAAGCATCTAATTTACGATCCATGCAGTCCTCAAACTCTTCTACCTCATATTCTTCTGAATGTTGATCCTCTCTTGAAAGCAGATTCTTCTTTTTAAAGAACCTCCTCCTAGTACTTATCGTCCCTTTCTGATTGATGAATACTTCTTTTGGGGAATTTCACCATTTTCTTCATTTTCATCATCAAATTTCTTAGAACACTTTGATGAAAAATTACCAATCTTTATACATTGAAATCATGAAAATGGAAGTTTACCTTTGAACTTTCCTTTTCCTCTTTGCATATTAGAGGATAGAAATGAGATGACATCATCCATATTGTCTTCCTCCGGACTACCTTCAACGGAGAGATTCTTCATGGCCTCAAACACCACTTCCTTTGACTTCCCGTTTTCCACTGTTTCATTTTCATAATTTGTCATTTCATATGATACAATGGTACCTGTGTATGTTATCAAGTGTTAGAAATTTTTGGGTCTTTGTCTTCCAACACTAAAACTTTTTGATTGAACCGTGGTGGAAGTTTCCTAAAGATATGTTTTAAAATATTTATATCTTTAATGAGTTTTCCAAGACCCCGCATGTCTTCAAAAATAATATTTATCCTGTCAAAGAATGCATCAACAGTCTCATTGGGATTCATTCTGAGATCCTCATACTTGTTCAATAGAACCTGAAACTTTTCTTCTCATAATTGTTTTTCACCCTCATAAATGTTTAAAAAAATTTCCCACATTACATGTGATATTTTATAGGACATCACCTTCATGTAAATTTTATTTTATAAGGGTCCCCCTAAAGCATTGATCCCTTCAGTATCAACATCTAATTCCCTTATTTCAGCTTCCAATAAAGCACCACCATTAATGTCATCTGATATTCCATGAATAACTACTGTGAAGACATCCATCCCAACTGATCAGAAGTAGTGCTACATTCGATTTTTCCATAGTTGAAAATTATTTCCATCAATGATCAGAATTCCTTTATGATTGACCACCTCCATTTCTTCTTCTGAGATAGAACCACTTACTTTCATCCTTTCCCTATGATACTAATTGTTAGGTCCACTAGGTCGAATACCCTGAGAGGGGGGGGGGGTGAATCAGGGTATGGTAGATTAAAACTTTCTACCTTTTGGATCTTCTTTAGTTGTTATAAAAAAAATCTATTTTGTCTTCCTCCTATGATAATATACAGACTAATATAAAATCATTCACAAGACACATCGATTTTTACTTGGTTTACTCTCACTGAGCTACGTCTAAGGAGCATAAAACAACAATGTACCGATATACCAAATTCACTAAGGATCACCGCCAATAATGAGTACAATGTTCAGGATAGATCTTCTATTAATAGGATCACTACCTTTACAAGGTTTAGGGTATACTCACTACATTACCAAGGGTCACTCCCCATGCCTCTTTATCTAGCTCACTACCAGTGGAAAGGGTCATTGTCTACCTCTTCCTTTTCTCACTGCTCTTAAGAATCCACTCACAGTTTATCGACTTGTAGGTCAATCACAGTTTATGGACATGTAGATCCATTCATTTTTATGAATTCATACATCCTCGAATGTAGGTAGATGATCTGTTGAAGTTCCTTTTTCACCCACAGATAAATTCCACATTACTGAGTATTTTTAGGTACCAAAAAATACTTTCCCAAACTGAAATGAAGATTTTTAAACCATCCTTGAGCAAAAAACGAACCACCTTCCTCTCTCATGTACTGAGTAACAGGTTTGGTATGTGAGCTAGATGATCCGTGTACTACTTCCTCTTCCGTGAACCTCCTCTGTCCGTAGACTGACTTCGACTTTGATATCATGTACCGCTACTTCGTAACGACTCTGTGAACCTCCGCTATGAAACACCCTCTGTCCGCGAACTATTCTCTATTCGCAGACTGCCTTTTCTTCTATGTACTAGAGCTCCCCCTCCACGTACCTCTTGTATAATTACCCCTCTCTCATACCAAGGATTCCTCCTCCACGTACCAAGACAAATCCTTCCGTGTACCGGAATTCCCTCTCCATGTATTGGACTTCTTTTTCGGGTTATGAATCCCCACAAACACCTTCAACAGAACTACTCCAGTGCGAACCACCTTAGCCTTCACGAACCACATTTCATGAAATTCCTTCAGACTTCACCAAATTCCTAAAGAAAAATATAATTTATAATGATGTTAAATATCCACAGTAATCAGTGGGTTAAGCATTTCTTATATTGGAAAATATACCCGCTTAATCCGCTAAATCAAGATTTACCAAATCTTTAATCCAGCCAACACCACTTACCAATTCTTCAGCCACCGCGAACTGCAAACCATCCATGAACCATTTTACTGTGTGCTCCACATACTTCCTTTTCTCCTACATGGTTGACATCCTCCACTGACTTCTGTGCATCTGCAAACCACACCACCATCCACTGTGAACTATTTTCCATTTCGTGAACTGCATCCGCGTACTGCACCATCATCCACCATGAACCATTTTTGGTTTCACGAACTGCATCCACGTACCATTCCTACTGCCTGGTATGCATCCACGTACCCTTCCCGGACATGGTACACGATCGACGTCCTAGGATCCTCATTCCTCTTCCTTTTCCGATTTTATTCTCCATTATTCAAAAAAATTCCTGATTTTGAGGCCCAAAAATATGGCAAACTCTGGGAAAATGTTCCACCTTAAAAACCTATCTTCAGAAAACACCAACCATTCTCATTTGAATTTATCTGGATTTTTCAACAAACAAAATCTCACTCATAACATCTCGAGGGAACACCTTGAGATATTTTTTCCCAACAAAGTGATTTGATAATAAAATAAAAAATAATATTCAATCAGTAATATATTCAACATGACATCTAAATAACTCAATGTCAATACCCCCCGGCCCCACAACGTGGTGTCTGAATCTCACTCCCACTCCACGTCCGACGTCCGTGACACTTCGATGTCCTAGCTGGGGGTTCCTCCTCTTCTGGTGCTTCTGGTTCCTCCTCATGGTGTTGTGTAGAGGATTGTCCAACATCACATGTAAAGGATGGTCCAAAATCATACGTGGATCCATATGGACCCAATGATCCTAAAAATGGCATAAATGGGACATTGAAGAAGTCCTCATCGGTAGGAGAGGGGGATACCACAAGCTGTGTTACCACACCCAGATCATTTTCAAAATTAGTTATCAGAGATGACATATGTGAAATATAAGAATCTCTATACTGTGAAGATCAATTGGCTAGATAGGATCATCTCTTTGCAGTGTGGAAACATCTTCAGGAGCTTCTATCGGACGTCTATGTCATCACCTCTACCCATCCCAATGTACTCATCTCTATCTTCCAGCTGGAGGTGGTGGTGTTGGTGCATCATCATCAACATGAATAGCAGGGACATCATCATCTTCAAGAGCTTCAACCAAAGGATATAGATCCAGATATACCTGTGGAACCTCATCATAGAAACTATCACGTATGAACCGAAAATAATCATTGAGATATAATAAATCTTGGTGAACTACATCTCGCTTAATATATTTCTCCTCATGAGAATGTGTGATATTTGATATATGAGCAATATTGTCTGACTTCAAATGAAATAAGATTCAAATTGATACCGAAAGTGAGTTGAAAAAATATAATAAATCTTAGAAAACATACCAACTACTGAATGCCAATCCCCTGACATGTAAGGTGCATGATGGTGTGTCTTTGGTATTAGTCTACATAACCCCCCTGATCAGATAACTGAATGCGTGTTGTGGGATATCTATATTGAAGGATACCATATTAGGCATGCATATCCCAAAGCTTGATATAAGTCGCATGAAACTACCGCCAGTCTGTTTTCTATCAACCTATAAGCATAATTGAATGTAAGTCATAATCTTTTCATGGTGCCATGGGGATATGCTGTATATAACCAAACTGGCGCATGAACCGGCCTTGTTGGTGCCACTCAATGATGTGGAAGTGGATGAGTGGCACCACTACATCACGATCTCTAATCATAACTGTGCAGTATCATAGAAGTGATGTGTAGAAAAACCATGTATTTGAAGTCCATGAAAATGAAATGTAAACTCAAAAAATAATTCATATAATATCATGATAATGTTATTAATATTTCATTGAAATGGCTTAAAAATGAAATAACAAAACAAAATTGTGTACAAAAAAAATATTTAACTTACATAAACTGGCACTATGGTATCAAATATCTGTCAAAAACTATGGACACTATGTCTCGGAGTATGTGCATACTTTTGAGATTGACCCCACTTGGTTAAAAAAAAGTAATATAGGGTAAGTTTATAAAAAAATAACATAAGTACTAAATAACTGAAAGTAATTACATAAATATACTAGCATCCCTGAGGACAGTATCGAAAATCTCTGGTGCAAGTGGAGTGATAACTCGAGGAGAAATGCATGGAAAACGCTCCCAATCCCATATATGTACCAAAACCATACAACCTTCAATATTCTACGCATCATTGTGACAATTGGTATAGATACATCCATATAGATGCAGCAATAAAACGGACCCCCAACTATATGTAGTCATCTGATCAAGATCCTCAAGTAATGGGAGGTATATCATGTGTACCAAAGTGGTGGAGTAGTCGACACACAACATGCCTATGATCAGTCGCAAAATATATGCACGTGTGTGATGAATAATCCTCTTCTCACCTGCATCATCATGAATGATGATGAAATTCTCATCAATCCACCTCATGCATAAGCGCAAACCTTGGAGGACACCTCATACACTAATGAGGTCAATGACTAGTAGACGTTGTATGACTATAGACAAGTTGCCACTAGTGGCACCCGTAACTACATGTCCGTGGATGGGTAAACCGAGAATATAGGCGACGTCCCCTAAAGTAATAGCCATCTCCCCCTTTGGGAGATGAAATGTGCATGTCTCTGGCTACTATATATCAACCAATGCAACAATTAAATGTTGATCAATGGTCTTTAAGTCACACATATCAAATCTATAAAATATAACACATCTGAGGTATGGAAAAATAGCTACCGGTGGTGCATCGTGGTGAAAACAATGTGTTCTCCAAATAGCATTAAGTCTAGCAGGTCAACATGCCAATAAATCATGCGATATGTGCATCTTCTGGGTAGATTATAGAGGATTCTCTATCTGAATGTATAAATAGTAAAACATTAATTTCATATATGATATGACATTTATCATGTAAGGTATGAAATTTATCATGTATTGTATGAAGGAAGCATAAAACGGTTTATTATCTGTGCCATTAGTCAATCTAATATGAAATAAATTGGTACTGCATGACCAACTCAAAGATACTAATCCTCCTAATGGATGTAGCTTCCCCTTATAGATATAAACAAGAAAATATCATCCGATAATATTCAATATGAGCCTAGTATAGAACTATCCAATCCATACTTATAATTAAATCGAATCCTATAATTTATATAAAAAAAACATCTGAAATTAAATACTAGCCAACAATTTCAGAAGAAAATTCCTTACAATGCCTGATATTTTTAGATTTCACTCCCATTTGTGTGTTCATGTTCATAACACCATAAAAAAACTCCTTAAACAAACCCAAACCATTAGAAAATTGAGCAGATAAAAAGGAATGTGATTCTCTTGTATCATCAATGGTGAAGGTACCCCTAAGAGGAAAGAAGTGGTCTACCTTCATTATTTGATCAATGATCTCTCATACTACATTATTATTTTTATGTGTCATGGATAATCTTGTCATTAAATCCATAGTGAAATCATCCCACTTCAATTATGGAATGGGTAGAGGCTCCAAAAACCCAATAGACCTCTTTTTCTTGGCCTTTACCTATTGAATTCATTAAATCGAATGACATTACCACGAACTCGTAAAATCTATACACACTCTTAAAATAATATCAAGGAATGTTTTATGGTATCACCCTAAACTGATGGTAATAAGATCTAAATTCGATATTCAATAATATCTTGGAACTAATCAGTTGATCAAAGAGATCATTAACATGTGGAAGGGGATACCAATTGTTTACTTTCATATTGTTCAGTATTCAATAATCCATACATAAGTGTAACGTATAATAATCCTTCTTAGTGAAAAGAATAGGAGAACCCAAGGAGATGTACTGGTGCACATGAATCATTTTTATTATAGATATCCCATAATAACTTTGAACTCATGAATCCAAAACATGGATTGGTTGTGCATCACTCACAAATATAATCACCAAACTAAGGATTCTTTGTGAACTTCACTACTGTTGGTTAAATAACTCTTAGCATAGCACGTGATCTGAACATCCTACCCAGCGTCTTTATGATGCTATCATCGCACACACACTCACCACCATCTGTATCATATCAACATTTAGAATTCACTTTTCCTTCTCTTCCTACACCCATTTACTATATACATGCAATTTCATGCATCATGTATATTTACATGTAGTAAATGGGTGCATGAAGAGAAGTTAAAGTGAATTCTGAATAGTGATATGATATAGATGGTGGCGAGCGTGTGTGCGATGAGAGCATCACAGGCAAACCGGGCAAGAAGTTCAGATCACATGCTATGTTAAGTGGTAGTTAACCAATAGTAGTGAAGTGCACAAAGAATCCTTAGTTTGGTTATTAGGTTATATCTAGATCAAATAAACCCTTAGAAAATATGAAAATGTAATCTTGATATTTGGATAGTAAAATCATTGTCCATAGAATAAATGAATTATATCATTTTTATGTTTAATTTATATCTTTTTAGTAATACTCATAATAATTTTTTTTTATATAAGTGGATTATTATTTTCGAGTTGATGTGGTTTGTTTAAATCTATTCAAGCAATGTTATCAGTTTGAAAAAGAAAATGAATGGTGATAATGATAAAAATGATTACATGTACAAACTTTTATAGTAACTGATAGCTTACATGATTCATTTTAAGCATTATATGATTGACCTATGTGTCTAGGGAAACATGTCGTTGTATGACCATCCTGGAGCCATTTGCTTCAACTTCATCCAGGTCCTCATTCATTAGGCCAATCTATCTCATTCCTAATACGAGTCGACTTTGGCCTCCCTTTAGGTCGAAGCCTAGTGTTTTTTGGTACAAGTGTGGGTGCGCTATCAGATAGCCAAAAATTATGATATTCCCAAATTGGAATCCATGAAGAGCTACAATAGTCACTGATACTCTCTAGTCGATAAGCTGGATCAATGAACTACTCCCAAGATACGTGCACATAAGCACATACTGCAATCACATGACCACAAGGCTATATCAATGCTTGAAAGTTCCCACATTCATAGTAATAATTATCCAATAAAACCACTCGCACATGACCATTACTACAATTCACAACATCCTCGGGCTCAGAAACCTCAAATCATTACTCTGGATGATTAAATGAAGTTACACAATAAGTTGTAGCCTCCTGAAGAACTCTATCTAGCTCATGCTAGAAATGGTGTCCATAGCACATCCCTCTGTTCAGGCCCTCCTCATCCTACTTTCCTCATTTCAAAAAATATTTTACACTATGATAGAAGGTATCTTATACAAAACCTGTAATTTAGATTTAGAACATTAGGCTAATATTATATTATAATTTTATCTCTTTTGAGTATCATATAGTCAAATATTCTTATTTACATGTGATAGGTAATTTATGAACTCTTTTGAAAACTCCATTTATGCATTCTACGATGTTGGTCGTCATTTTTCCGTATTTCCCCCATCATCATATTCCAATGAACATTTCTTCTTTGGTATTTGCATCATGTAATCATAAAATTCTTGATTAACTTGGTGAATATCTTCAAGATGCTCCTCCATAATTTGTTGCTAAGTCTCGTATGATATCAAACAAGAATTACTGTGAACACATATGGAAGTAACTATGATAGTGATTTGTAAAATGAAAAAGGATATTCATACCAATTTTTAAGATCGCTTTCTTTATCGACTTGTTATTTAACGTTTTTCAGAAATTTCTAGCAATGTGGCGAATACAGTATCGATAATGGGCATATGGTGGTCTCCAAGAAAGACCCTCAGATTGTACTACCTCCTTGATTGCATGATGGCAATCTAAAATATGTAAAATCCCTTATTCGTCCGTAACAAACTCTTAAAGACATTCCAGAAACCAGTTCCATGATGAGAAGTTATCCTTCTCCACAATTGAAAATTCCAAAGGTAAAGGGGCTCGATTTCCACCTTTTTTGGTGGAAATCAATAATGTTGCTGTATCATTTCCAAATTGAAATGTGCCATCAATTTGTATAAACTTCTTGCAATGTCTAAAAGCTACCACACATGGTAAAATTTTCCAAAACAATATATCAAACACAACCATCGACTGATCAACTTGGTTCTGTTGGTTAACATATTCAGTAGTATGTAAATGATAGATCAATTGATTTTTGTGGTGTAAAATCTCTATAAGTTTTGGTAAAACTCAATAAGAGTCGTCCTAATCATCATACAATTTCACAATAGTCTTTTTTCAAACATCTCATTTCTTCTAGCAAGATATTTGATATCCAAAAAGTTGTTTGATTCACTCCACCACCAAAACGACATGAATTTCTTGACATGCTCTAATAATTTCAACAATAATAGTTGAAACAAACTCAAAATCAAATGAAGAGTATTCCTATGACAATCTCGGGTTCACACATGTGTGTGGAGTAAATCTAGTGATGCGCTAGCTGTGAAAATTGTTATCAATTATAGCTCATAGACGCATTTGATAGTTCAAATCATATTTATCACAACAAATCAAATAATAAGACATATTTGAATCTTCTACAATGTAAGAGTAATGAATTTCAATGTGATATTGTTTTATCACATTTTTCATTGCATATTTTCACTCAAACTCTCTTCCAATATACCGAACACCTTCATCAGATACTTGATTTTTGACACTAATAATTCCTAGAAATTCTGTACTAGGAGTAATAACTGACCAATCAAATTCTAGAAGGCGACTCATGCCTTTAGTCAACCATGATGCCAATATCAGAGATTGGTTCAACAATCGGTTGAACCTCACATGAGTGGGAACAAACCGTTCTTCTGCATGCTCTTCTTCTTCTTCTTCAACTTTCTCTTTATATTCTTGTTCTAAATTGTCATCATCCTCAAAATCATTGACCAATGCATCTAAAGTATGCATAGGACTGCCCATTGAAACGGTATCTAGAAGAAATGATGGAATAACTACCATTGATGATGGAACTTCTTGATGTGTTATAGAAGGATCACATGAAATAGTCTTATGAAGTTGTGATGACCCAACTTCCAATTTCGATGGAACCTCCATTGTAGCTATAGTGACATACAACTACATCATTTGATACATAGGTTGATACTTAACCAATGAAAGTACATATTTCCATTCTTCATTATCAGTTACTAGATAGTCCACATGCCAAAACCTATCTAAAAATTGTAGATGTCTGTATGTGATTGAATCTATCACTTGATTGCTCATAAATTTTTTCTTTTGATGAATTTTCCTTTGAAGAGATTCCAAAGTTGTACAACCTCCAAGCATCACAACACCTTCTAGTCGTATACTATAACTACATCCTTATTCTGTCTCAATTATTTGACCATTGAAATAAATATAAGTAGCTATCTTTTTTTATCTAAAATAAACCATCGTTATCATTATAATGTCGTAATATTTAAAAAAAAATTTAAAGTTAAGTTCATAACTTTCAAATATTTTATTAATATTTATGATTCTAAAATTATACAACATATTCTTATACCCTAAACGATGTTACTAATGTTTTTAGTACAATTTTTAATCTCTTAAATGTATTTTTGTAGTTTATAAAAAAAATATGAATAATCTAAAGCATATCCCCCAAGAGTGTCAAACCAGGATGCAGAAAGGCCCGTTGTCGTGTACAAGGTTACTTTGAGTCAGGCCTATAACACCTTGTTAGAGTTTTTACTCTTAGGTACATATGTTCTAGAGGCACATCTACTTGTTTGTATCTATAAAGATATTTGATTGCTTAGATAACCACATAATCTTTTTGCTACCATAATTTTAGAATGTTTCTTAAATCCTAAAAGATAACAAAAATCATTACTTAAACATTATTTAATCATTACCTAAATGTATTTTAAGAGTTTATAAAGAAAATATGAATCATCTAAAGCATATATCCCAGGAGTGTCAAACCAGGATGTAGCGAGGCCCGTTGTCATGTACCAGGTTACCCCGAGTCAATCCCAGAACACCTTGCCATAGTTGTTACTCCTAGGTACATCTATTCTAGATCCACACCCACTTGTTTGTATCTAGAAAAAGATTTTATTGCTTAGATAACCACATATTCTTTATACAACCAAAATTTTAGAATATTTTCTTATATCGTAAATAATGAAACTAATCTGTACTTAACCATTTTTTAATCATTACTTAATCATTATTTAACCATTAGTTAATCATCACTCAACCATTAATTACTCATTACTTAACCATTAGTTACTCATTACTTAACCATTAGTTACTCAGTACTTAACCATTAGTTACTCACTACTTAACCATTAATTACTCACTACTTAACTATTAGTTACTCACTACATAACCATTAGTTACTCATTGCTTTGCTAATTAATAAAAATGATTCACTAATTAATATAATTTCTTTGCTAATTAATTTAAATGCTTCACTAATTAATATAATTACTTCACTAATTAATAAAACTACTTTTCTAATTAATATAACTGTTTTTCTAATTAACATAACTTCTTTTCTAATTAACATAACTACTTCTCCAATTAATATAATTACCTCACTAATTAATATAACTACTTCTATAATTAATATAACTACTTCACTAATTTATATAACTGCTCCACTAATTAACTAATAACCTAGTTAAAGTTAATTAATTTCTTAATTAGAATTAATTAATTACCTAATTAACATTATTTATTTTCCTAATTAACATTATTTATTTTCCTAATTAACATTAATTAATTTCCTAATTAACATTAATTACTCACCTAATTAAAATTAATTAATCACCTATTTACCATTAATTAATCACCTAATTACCATTAATTAATCACTTAAATACAATTAATTAATCAACTAAATACAATTAATTAATCACCTAATAATAATTAATTAATCACCTAATTATAATTAATTAATCTCCTAATTACAATTAATTAACCACCTAATTATCATTAATTAATCACCTAATTAGAATTAATAAATCACCTAATTACCTTTAATTAATTACCTAATTACCATTACTTAATTACCTAATTAGAATTAATTAATCACCTAATTAGAATTAATTAATCACCTAATTACCATATATTAATCACCTAATAATAATTAATTAATCACCTAAATACAATTAATTAATCACCTAATTATAATTAATTACTCACCTAATTATAATTAATCAATCGCCAAAATACAATTAATTAATCACCTAATTATAATTAATTAATCACCAAATTATAATTTATTACCCACCTTCTTATAATTAATTAATCAGATAATTACAATAAATTAATCACCTAATTACCATTAATTAATCACCTAATTACCATTAATTAATCACCTAAATACAATTAATTAATCACCTAAATACAATTAATTAATCACCTAAATAAAATTAATTAATCACCTAATTATAATTGATTAATCACCTAATTAGAAATAATTAATCACCTAATTAGAATAAATAGATCACCTAATTACCTTTAATTAATTACCAAATTATAATTAATTAATTACCTAATTATAATTAACTAATTACCCAATTACCATTACATAATCACCTAATTAGAATTTATTAATAACCAAATTACCATTACTTAATCACCTAATTAGAATTTATTAATCACCTAATTAGAATTAATTAATTACCTAATTACCATTAATTAATGACCTAATTATAATTAATTAATCACCTAAATACAATTGATTAATCACATACTTATAATTAATTAATCACCTACTTATACTTAATTAATCACCTAATTATAATTAATTAATAACCTCATTATAATTAACTAATCACCTAACTATAATTAATTAATCACCTAATTATAATTAACTAATCACCTAATTATAATTAATCAATCACCTAAATACAATTAATTAATCACACAATTATAATTAATTAATCACCTAATTATATTTTATTACTCACCTACTTATAATTAATTACTCACCTAATTACAATTAATTAATCACATAATTAAAATTAATTAATCACCTAATTATAATTAATTAATCACCTAAATACAATAAATTAATCACCTAACAATAATTAATTAACTACCTAATTACCATTCATTAACCACCTAATTGCATCAATCACCTAATTACCATTCATTAATTACCTAATTTGAAATAATTACCTAATTAGAAATAATTACCTAATTATCATTAATTAATGACCAAATTATCATTAATTAATTACTGAATTCATTAGTTGCCTAATTAGAATTAATTAATTACCTAATTACTATTAGTTAACTAACTAATTACAATTTAATTGCCTAATTACGATTAGTAATTTTACTACTTAGAATTTAATTAACTTAATAGTATTACTTAATAACCTAATTACCATTAATTAATTACAATTACTACAAATAAACAATTACCTTTTCAAAATATATTACATTAATTATGAATTATTTATATGAACTAAACAAATAAATAAATAAATCACTATATTAAACAAATTAAAAAATAAGATTACTTCAAATCTGTGGAAAGGTTTTAATCCTTTGAACAACTACATGGATAAAGAGAGGCAAATCTTTAAGAGAGAGAGATCTTGAAGATAGAGTGGGGATGTGGAAATGATGATAAGAGAGGGAGTGAGGATGTGGGAATAAGGAGAGGAGGGAGTGATCCCCCTTATATAGGGTAGTAGAGATTTGGGCGCCACTTTAAGTGGCGCCAATTGCTATAGCGGGATTCTATCAGTGCCACTTGAAGTGGCACTGATAGACTAACCGTATAAAGTGCAGTGCCACTTCAAGTGGCACTGCACCTTTTTTCGACTAAAAATGCATAGAGCCACTTCTAGTGGTTCTGATCAGCCCCTCTTTACAGATTAAAAAAAACATAGACCCATAAAAAAATTCAAACGCCCCCTACATCAAATTTTACCCAGTTTTGCATGGTCATAGATACATGATTAGACGAATCCAGATTGTGTGATGAGAAGTAAGGCTGTGACTTCTTTTATACTATTTAAGAGAAACAATGCATGTGTTTGATTCTTGTGAAGAAAGAAGATTTTTGTGACACTCTTGTGAAATTATCTTTAGGTTTCATGTCTTCTACTTAGTAATACAGTGACATCACTCGTGTAATTTAAAGGAACAACCAAGTTGTATCACTCAATTGGGAAAAGAAAAACAATGGGTACCCATGTTGTTTTTTGTATGCATGAAGGATATAGAATCTAGATGCATGTATCAATCAGAAGATACATACATTCTTTGTAGACCTTGTATGATATATATGATGATATGTATACATGGACAAAGTAGAGTGTGAAATAAAGTGAGACTTTGTATGTTCGTGATGAATTTGGGAGATTTTTTCAAATATGAAGATTGGACTCACACCTATTTGGGGTTATATAAAGGCATACTTAAGTTACACACTCAGAATACTCCGCTATATACAATGTGTGTTCATGGTAGTATTGTGTACTTGTGTAAAAAATATCCAAAGTATAGATAGTGTTGTACATTTTTTATTTCACAAATAAGACACAAAAATATTGTGAAGAATTACATGCATTGAAAATATGCATGTGATGTTGAGAACTACATGCATGAAGAGAACACGATGTTGATGTGTGTGATAATTGAGTTGATCAGAAGGAATGTTTTTTAGTAAAATGTAGAATAAGAACATTTTCATTTTGTTGTTAAGTATTTAACTATTCATTCTATTAGTTTGGTAAGATAAAGTGGAAGTAATATCATTCATTTATTTAGATGAGTATACTAAAATGACCAACATGTAGTGTTGTTGATTATATTCAGTGGTAGTCAAAGGATTTTAGTTGAAGCGAGCAAGTGCAGAAATAGTTTATTCTCATTAGCTCGAAGAGAAAGATCAATTTTTTTTATTGCAGTGGCAGACTAATGTTCTTGTGATATTTTTCATTGTGTTAAGTGTTGTGTTTGTAAACACTGGTGGGATTACAGTATAAAAAACACTGGTGGGATTCCAATATAATTTTGGAGAAGGTTCATACCTACCCACAATGGTTTCTGGATCATACCAAGAAAACCCACTTATAATTGTTAATTGATTTATAATAGAGAATTTGTGTCTCAAATCTTCCTCAACACATCAAGGACATAGTCACCAACATCTACAGTGAACATTGTAAAAATACTTTGTATTTTTCTTCATTTACTTTCTGCATTGCTTGTGGTATAACTATGTTTGTAAAAAGGGACATTTCATTGACTCTAACTAGTGGAGAGGGTCTGATTTTAAAAAGAGAAGAAAAGAAAATTGGAAAAAACCTGGGAACACAAATTCGCCCCCTCTTAGTGTACCTGCATGATATACCTTGCACGTAATTATTCACCAAATTTCATTTATATGTTGTGCATACTTCCCCTTTTACATGTAATAACTTGAATACATCAGTATTTATGTTATTTTATGTTTCAATTAGAATTATTTAATCTATGGGGACTTGACATTAAAGTTACAAAGTGATAAAGAATTTCATAACACATGTTCTTTCCATTGGGTTATATTACTTCTTCATTTTCCTTTTATATTATAATATTATGTGTACAATGACTATTTATTATCTTATATTTTATTTCCACTTTTTCTATGTGTATTTTTATTTGATACACATACTCTATTTATTGATTAATTATCACTTCATCTTTATGATCATTATAAGGGATTTTGTCTCAATTTTTATTTCATTGGGGAATATTTGTTAATTTTAACCAATTCAATTTCTTATGGTGTGTATAATAAACCTTGATTATTTTAACAGGGATAACTATTTGTTCAATATGGTTAATGATTCGATATAAGGTTATTCATATTATTTTTATCATTAATATGAATATTTCCTAAATGGTATACCATTTTAAATATGGCGTTTTCTTTGAAACTTATTTGATTAACTATGGAAATACTGATAAATCTGTATTGTTTACCCAATGTGGATATTTTTTGACAAGGCTTATTATTCATGAATTAAATTTATAATTAAAGATATGAGGAATTATTTGGACATTCCATGATAGGTGGGGCCAAGAATTATATAACCCCTCAATACATCCATAGGTCTCATGAGACTAATTAGTTGGACAAATTAAATGAGTTTCTATATATAGTTTTAAACCATCTTGTGAATGTTATTTATTGTAGATGTATAATTTTTCTTAAGATCAGTAAAAACACTAATTAATAATATCCTTCATTTAGAATTCAATTATTGTTATTATCTATGATATTTTCACAATGATTTCATATCTAGATGAATTTTATTATCAGTTTATTGATTAAATAAAATGTTTGTTCATTTATTTAACTTGAAATATTTATTATTACTTATCTAATTAGGATTGAAAAGTTATTGATTTAATGGAATTTATTTTAAGTTATTTAAATTTCCATATATATTATTATTTATCGATTCATGATAGATTCAATTTTACATAACACTTATTGATCATTTTATCTCACTGCTATTTTGTTTCCTTTCCCCATGATATGAAGAATAAGTATTTGAATGATTTTTCAAGGATGCAGTTCATTTAATTTCATTATTTATTATGTTTTATTTTCTATTTCCAATGTAAAATGGGTATTTTGTATATATAAAGTTCTCCAAAACTTCTAAACTAATTGGTCCTTTAGGATTTGACCCCCTAATATATATTCCAATGTAAAAAATTAGGCAAAAGCTATAGTTTATTAGAGTGAGGGTTGTTACACATGGTATTAGAGTAATTTTAGTAGAAACCTTGGGGACAAGAATAAGGAAAACATATATTAGAGAAAATAAACCTATGATAAACATTGAGGATAATTATATAAGAATATCCAAAGGTTTTTTTAAGGTATATATCATGTGGATTTTCTTAGAAATACAACCCTTTAAGGATATTACAAGTGGACATGGTCCTCACACAGATGAACCTTTGGGTAATAACTCTAAACTCAATCATTAACCCGTACATGAAAATGGGCATTACTGTTCACCTCTTTTGACACTCCTGGGGGATATTCTTTTGGTAATTCATATTTTATTTACAAATTATTATGAAGGATTTGAATAGATAATGAAAATTAATGGACTAGGTAAATCTTATGGTGTCATAGTTTGAAATAAATGTTTCATGATTTAGACATACTATAAATTATTATATTGTTTTCCCACTATGATTATTATTTCTCACACTATGAATTTTGGTTTTAGTAAATGGATATAACTCTATGAAATTATGTTGACATTGAAAATGAAGGACAATGTGGTGATCATGAGAAAATAAATGGGATGATGATAGGAGTGGAATATATCATGATTATTCCTAATTAGTTATCTCAAAATATAATTAAAAATCTTTACCTTAACCAACTATCAAACTTTTTAAACAATATTAGGGTGGATTTATCTAAGATCATGAGTGGTGGAGACCATTTAGGATAGAATTATCAACTTCATTAATGTCAGAATTGTGGAACGAAACACCCATGAAAGCACCTCAAATGAATATGAAAATGTTTTATGTGTTGAAAATAAGGTCACAAAGAAATGAATTTCTGAGGAGAGATGACAAGTGTGATGGAAGGAAATAAATTTTATCCTAGGAATCCATTTATAGTTCTTTGTATTATATTTGGGGAACTTGGGAATTATTCAAGTCAACTCCTTTTTCTAGAGGTTAACCCCTATACAAAGGAAGGGATTATGTTAAAATAAAATAGACGAAGTATTTATGTATTGGGATTCAAGAATCATATTTTAGAATTATTTTTACCAATGGTATTTTTATTATAATAATCATCAAACAAATAAGGATTATGTTAAATTTTAGAAGCATATATTAATATTTATGGATAACATCATAGGTTTATGAGTTTAAGGTTTATCATAACCTCAAAGTCTTAAGCAACCATTTCAAAATTTTTTGTGGTAGGAATATAACATGATTAAGGATATTATTAGAAAACACATATGGTAATACAACCCATTGGTTTTTTATATATTTTAGTAAAACAATATTATTTAAGGAAGAATTTTGTTGCATTTTTTAGGAAAAAGTTTAAAGATGTTGGTATCCTTTATTTTTTATGATATCTTTTATGTTGATGTAATTATGGGTTATTACACTCTGGGAATATTATAGAAATTATATTAATATGGTTTTAGAAAAAGTAAAACCTGCATACCGAGTGACAACCTATTTCATCCGGTGAAATCCGTGGGGCTTGAACCCACTACTGAAGGATGATAAGGGTGCTACACCTACCACTTTCTTATGTGAATTTTTGGTTAATATCTCTTTATTTTTACTTAAACATTTTTGATGAATAAATATTAACGATGAACCCATGGTTTTATTATTTAGGTTTAGAGATTAATGTATTATATTGGATTACTTATGCTAACCATATTGGTATTGGAAGATAGTTAGAGATAGACAGAAAGACTTGCCACTATTTTATGGATCTTATGACCTATTAAAAGATAATTTTAGTGATTCCGACATAAAAAATACATTTTTGGATATTACTTTCTTGGTTTAAATGATGAATTGGAAATTGATCAAAGCACAATCAAAGGATAAAATTGTTCTTGAAATAGAAACATATCAAGTATGTATATTTACTTATATTCTTAGATAGTAAAATAATTCCTCAACTCTAGGAAAAATATCTTAAAACCAAAATTATATAATATTACCTTGATATCTGATGAATAAAATAGACTTTGAAATAATAAAAAATTTATTTTTTTAGTCCAAAACTTTCCATTGATCATTCATGTTCTTTTTATTAATGACCTCTATAAATCTCTATAATTATTGAAGATTTTATTCCATGAATATATCATCACTTGCCATAAAATTTTCCCTAATTTTAAACCTAGTTATTTTTTATTCTATATGCCCTTTGTATTTATCTTTTAATATTTTCAAGAGGATGTATTATTAACCCTCTTATAATGTGGGTTAATGAGTAAATTGAAAAATGGAATGTTGTACGGTACTCATATGCTTAAGATAATAGATTAAATTGATCAATTTGGAAATTTAGTATTCAGATAAAATAATAGTCTTTCAATATATTTCATTCTATCTTCATCATAACTCATTTACTCCAATTATATTGAGAACTATAAAATGAATTGTATGGAGAAGTCACTTTGATAACTTTTGGATAAAGAATATTTAATTATTATAGTAAATAAAAGGAAAGTAAAAGTGAAAATTCTAATGGAAAGTGAAATTATAAGTGGGAGAGAATCATAAAGGATACAATTATCTTTTCATGTGGAATAAAAGGACACTTGATGGGGAATTACAATGAATTAAAGTTAAATGAAGCAGAAAATTATAAACCATATATATCCATAATTGAATATTATTTATCTAGTTAAACTTATTGGGGTGTTAGATAAAATTTGTTACTCGTACATTTTTATTCAAATAAAAGAACCAATGATGTATATAAAGATAAAAATTGTTGAAGTGGATCTTCAAGATTTTTTATAGAGCTTGAATTCTACATCAGATAGAGAAGATCACAACTCACATTTCTTAGTAGAAATATTCTCTTATTTGGATACTATTATTATGTATTGTGTGTTACCAAATAAATTTTCTTATTGATTATTTTAGACACAGTGATATTTAATTTCATGTTTGAAATTAATGTTATTATAATATCCATACTTGATTAATAGTTTAGTTATTCAAGAATCAAGGATTTCCTACATAAATAGTTTATGATGAATATAAAACATAAGGATCAAATAATAAACATTTGTGGAAATATAATAATTGGTCAAGTAAAACCAATAAAACATGTTAAATATATATGGAAAAGGTTTTATATAGTCTTTTTAGTAAAAAATCCTATGATATTTTGACTTTTTCTACTTTTATGGTATAGTGGCCAAGACACCTTTTGGAATTAAAGGTGATAAATCCTGAATGATTATTGTACTATTTCAACATGATACATGAGTACTATTTCAAATAAATATATTAGGCTTATTCATGTATTTCATTAGATTATATTAAGATATTTAAGGAATATTAAAATTCGGTATAGAATGAGCTTAGACAAAAGATAAAAGATTCTATATGGGGATGAGCAGAAGAATATCTTGACCATGCATTCATTGTTAATTAAAAGTACATGTTAGATTATTAATATTCTTAAATTAATATATATAAATCAGATTTATGATGTTAATAGAATAAGGAAATACACCTTACATGTCATGGTGAAATTAAGGATTAGTATTATAAGCCTTGTATATATTTCATTATCCTTTTAGGAAATTATTTGTAAATAATAGTGTTATAACTTATCTACGTGATCACTAGAATGGAAAATGGATATCATATGGGTTGTATATTATTGAAAATCTTTATTTTATAAGTATTTGTGTTGGTTCCCTATAAAAAACTAATTTTTTTACTTTAGATTATCATTATATTAAAGGATTTAAATATTAATAAATATCATATCATATATTGTTTGTCTCTTATGTTACATAATGGGATAAATTACTTGAAGTATCTATCTCATCGAAAGGACTTATAAATACCTCTCTATAATGAGAAACTTAAAGTTCCATTACAGTATTATATAATATAATTAATATTTTCATATGGAATCATCTGATGAGGAACATATGATTCAAACTATTATGTGTTGGATACTCAAGAGCAGGTGAGGCCTCATATCATGAATTTTAAACATAGTAATATCTAATATGGGATATTATAGGGAAATTCCCACAAGTAGGAATTATACATATTTTATTCCATTGGATATTATTATAAGAGAACATGTGTATTGGTAATTTAACAATAACATTACTATTAATACATATAATGATTTTTTTACTTAGATATACGGACCATAATTATGATGCCATTTGTTTTTGGGTTGTTGGGTACATTGGGCATGTCATGAATAGTGTGGTGTTAATGAATGATTAGCGAAGGATTTTCCCATTTAAACTTTATGGAAGATGGTATCTTATAAATTAGTTTGGAATAAAATTTACAAACCAAAATCCATGGACATGGTGTATTGATGAGTTTATTTTTTTGATTCAAATAAATAAATATCAAGAATATAGTTTGATGACATGAGTGTGCAACCTTCTTGATGAGATATTGAGGTAGAGAGACTATATTTCACAATGAGAATTCGTAAGTGGCTATTTTTTGTGACATTAAATACTTCCTTTGTGGGTTCTTTTACATGCTGCTAGATACTAATATTGGAATTTAATAAAGTCTTTCTAATTCCATTAAAAAAGATTCCCAGAGGGCCACATACTTAGTGTATCCTTCGATATGTGTTAAATATCATATTCATTTAGTAGTTAGAATTAATATTATTTTTAAGACCAAAATAATAATGAGTCAACCCAAGATAAACATACATTATTCTATATTATTTTAATAATTTAATAAGTATATTATATAATAAAATCAAAAGACTAAGAATTGAGAGGTTTAGTATATTTAGAGACTAGATATATAATAAACTTATTTTATAATTCTTGTGAACATTCACCAATAATTTCATCATACTAGATCTTATATAAAAAATCTCACAAATTAAAATCATCCACATGTACTAAGAAATTGAAACATAAGAAAGGGGTGAGGTCAAATGCTCAGTATGGTACAGATAAACATATCAACACGTCACCTAGGGTGACATCAAAATCATACTAGAAAACATAAAAAGGATAGAAATATTGGGTTAAAAGAATGTGGAATCCTAATATCTATTTATATGGCATGAAATGATAATTTAATCCCATATGAATAAACATATAACATAGTGTAAGGGATGAGAAAACCTGAGACTTAAATCATGATCCATGGAACATAACATAGTGTCGTATTAAAGAATTTTATTACCAGAATAATCATGGAAAAAAAAATGGATTAAACATCACCACCTATTTCTAATATTCGATCAGGCATCACAACTTGTTTCACATAGTAGATGAATCATCACAACATGTTTCCCATTGAATATCAGACATCACAACCTATTTCCCAATTTTGATTGACCATCACTACTCATTTGACCGTTATCTCATGAGATGTAAATATTTACCCAATGAATTGTAGGCTTATGTAGGTCCCACCAATCACCTAAAGTTTAAAAATACACATGTGTTCCATAAGAAAACATTTAACCATCATAACTTTAAAAACTAGGAATATGAATGGGTTTTACATTACATTTCAAAAAGGTATTACATAAATAACCTCACAAACTAGATCAATTTATAAAAAAATAAAGCATCCAAAAGTAGAAATTCATAAAATCATTTATAGGGTTATTTATAAACCATAACATCATGACAAATAGATCTATTTTGAGATAAGGAGGAAAATAGTAACCAAATCATAAAAGGAAGTAACAATGATTATCATTAAAAGGAAAAAATTAAGATCACACGAAATGATAAATATTGGATTTTAAAATAAGGATGGGGAACATTGGTAAGTGAAAAAAATGGACTTTAAATAAAGATACATTTAAGATAAATCAACACTTAAGTGGATGATATTTGTTTGAAAGATATAATTTAATGACCACAACTCCAGTAATTTTGAGCCGGTGCATAAATTATTACATTGGAATATATATAAGGGGTAAAATCCCAAATCCCCAATCAGTTTAGTAGTTTTGGGGAACCAAATAAATATATGATACCCATTTTACATTGGGAATAAAAAAAACAAAATACATAACAAATTAAAGTGAACTATGTCCTTGAAAACCCATTCAAATATTTCTTCTTCATATTTAGGGGAAAAAATACAAAATAAGAGTGAGATCAATTGCTCTGTAAGGGATAAGTAAACTAGAAGATTTCATGAATAATTAAATAATAATAAATATAGAAATGTAACTAATTGAACACACATTTTATTTAATTTGGACAACTAATTTTTTCTATAAAACTTATTGATAAATCAAGGGGCTATATATTTTTGGACCCCAACCATCACTGCATGTCCAAAGAATTCCTCATATATCGAATAAACAATTTAATTCATGAATAATATTACTTATCATAAAATATATACATTGAGTAAATAGAAAATATTTATCAATATTTCTCAAGTAAATACAATACCATTCAAAGTAAAAATTGTATGTAAGGGTGGTCTATAGTTTAGGAAATATTCATATCCATGATACAAAGAATATGGAAAAACTTAAATTGAAACATTAGTCATCAAGAATGAATAGGTATTCATGTTGAATACATCAATGGGTTATATATACATCATATGAAATTTAATAGGTGAATATTAACAAATTTGTCTCAATGAAATGGAAATTGAGAAAAATATCTTATAATGATCATATGGTTGAAGTGAGAATTAATAAATGAATATATTATGTTTATTAAATGTAAATATGTAAAGAAAAATTGGTAATAAAACATAATATAGAAAAATGTAATTATACACACAATATTAGAATATAAAAGGAAAATGAACAAAGTAATATAACCCAAAGAAAAGAAATTGAGTTATGAAATTCTTTCTCACTTGATAACTTTCATACCAAATCCCCTTATATAAAATAATTAAAATTAAAACTTAAAATAATATGAATTACGAATTATTCATGATATTACATATAAATATGTTAGTATTTATAACTTATAGAAGCAATTGGGTATGAAACAATAGTATATGCCTCAATGAAGGGAAATTGTGACAAAGTCCCTTACATCATTAAATCCGCCCTTGAAAGGTGGTGATGGAAAACGAGTTATATCAGTTCACAATGTGGTAGTCAACCGTACACACGATCGATGAATTTTTTTCCCATGTGATGGAAGAGAACATATTTATATGTTATTAGATTAACATAATAACATATTAATATACATAATATACTGAGGTTACTTTATAATAATTTTTTAATAATATTTTACTTTTGTGTAATAAGAAACAAAATAAAAACACTTGTTGAGGAACGTTTTCTCTTCTTCAGACGACCTATTTTGGTTTGAACAAAAATCCATAATATGATGGATTTATGATAAAAAGAAGGACTATATGATGTTTTTTGATGATTAAGTAACTGATTAGGGTATATATTGACAAAAACGTATTTTTATGTGTGAAGAGGGGATGATAGGGAGTAACGTTTTATAAGTGGGAGAGAGGAAAAACATGGATTTTTAAATGATTTTATTATAACCACATTTTAATCATGAAAAAAGACTCAAAAATGGGTAATTATTGACACTTTCAGGTTATATGTTCAATAAATATCCATAAAATGGTTTTGGATATTTTTTAGGTAATTTTAACCCTTATCTTCTTATTTTAAGCACCCAACAAATCAGTTTTAACCTTATTAGTGGTAATTACTTGTTACGGTTTTTACTATTCACAATGGTCAATGATTAAGTTTAATATATTAGATAATATAAATTATTATTATTATTAATATGTAATTCATATTTCCAAATTTAATTCACAGAAGTGGTATAATCCATTTTAAACTAATACCCGCATACATGATGAAAATGAAGGTTTCCAAAGAAAACATTCTCATAAGTATAGAAGGTTTTACTATCAAAATTATATATGAAATCGATTATAATGGAATATATTAATTAAATTTAAATATTATTTAACTAATTTTACTCTAAACCCAAATTAAATTATAATTTAACCTTGTAAATTATTTAAACAAAAGCGAGTTTTCAATAAAAATCAGTATTTTTGATTATTCCTCAAAAAAGAATCCATTATTAAAAATCCAAAACTTTTAACCCTAAAATAATTTTTATATTTATATTTAAGAAATGAAGTTAATTTTTTGAAATAAAATTATATATGTGGGAAAATTAATTTTAAATTAAGTGTATAAAGAGCGACCAACCCATTTTTTATAGAAATACAGTTTTTTCGAAAATAGTTATTTTTATTTTAAATGATTATTATTTTATTCCTAATAAAATGATAATCATAATTTTCATAATTTAGTAATTACTATTATTAAATAAAAATTTAATGGGTAGGTTATAACAGTATACTACATTACAGTTAATTTAGGCTCGGGGGTAGTGTGTTCTGTAAAGTATTAAAGAGATTAAATTTAAAGAAATATATTATGTTGGTTATTTAATCATGGTTTTGTGTTTCTCATGTGAAATAGAATATAATGTTTTTATTATAAAATATTAGGGTGTTAAATTATCCCCACCTTCAATAAATTATGTCTTCATAATTTAATCTTGATCTCAGAAATCAAGGGTTTAACATTGGGAAATTCCATTTTTGGGTAATGATAATCTAATTTATTTCATGATTCAATTCTCTCCTTGTAAACTTTAGGGATATGAGATAAAGTTTTGTAACAATCATCACATTTCTTTTAGAACTCACTAGATATTGAAGATTAAATTATGATGTAAACATCAAATGAATCATCTATGAGTTGTCTATATGCCTCCTCACCCACAATTGTGACCTTAAGTGACTTGTTAGGCAGTGGGTACTCTAGTGTATAAAATTTCCCTTGATGTTATAACACTATATGTATGTGTTTTTACAACTCTAGTAAATTTTTTTAAGGACAGTTTTATTTCCCAATATCAATTATAGTGATTATATAGTATTATTTTTTATTTTTACTATAAAATAAAACATAAAATTTAGTATTTTATCTCGACTACCATTTAGGTAACAGAAATGTATTAATCTTAAAAGTATCATATTTTTTTAATAGATCTGAATATCCCATGACTATTAGATTTGAAATATTACATCAGTTTAATATTCTAGTGGTAGGGGTCCTTATATCATATCCACATATTCCATATTATGTATAAACCACTTATTAGAGGTTTTTTGGTAGGATTTTGACTAAATAATCACATTAACATGTGGCTCCTCGATCTTTTGAGTGTATCCCCATCTTCTATGAATTTTGAACTTGGATTATCTCAACACTTACCTCTAAAATTTCTCTAAATTAGCTATAGAAACTTATTTAATGACATTTTTATTAAAGTTAATCCACCACTCTTATTTTAACTACCTAATATAAGGAGGTTCCCCAAACTATTTCTAATGAGTACCTCAAACTATGTTTTCATTCAAACTTGAGTGATGAAAGGAATTCATGAATTTATATTTCCTTTGATATATTTTAAACATTTTTATCTTCTTAAAAAATTAAATTTAATTATTTTTATCATGAATATTAATTTGTTATATTATTTCTTACCCAATTTTAGACATGCATAAATTATAGTCATTATTCACATGTTTATTTATTTTATTTATTCATGCTTTTAACTATTTTATGTGATCATGTATCATCCATATATTCACTAAAACATTAACTATGCATAAAAAATAATAAAATAAATACCCGATCATGAGTTGTTATCCAATGATTGATTAATTAAGAAAATGAAGGATAAAATTATACTATAAGGGAATTCCTTGAGTTATTTAATGTCTCAAATTGTCGAAAATGTCATCTCCCATGTTTTTTTGTTTATTTTCAGAAAAATTATCATCTCAAACAGATTTTTCATAAAGGAATATATTTTTTATAATGTGTATTCACACACAGGTGTGGGGAATAAAGTTTATGGGTAATAATGGAGTTATTTGGGACCTTTACAAACATTTTTTTTCTTTTTATCTTTAGATAAAACCATATACCTTGACAAAAACATCCTCATAAGATTCAAAAATAGGACGTTTTCACATAATATTTATAATTAATTTATATAAATAATTATTAACTTCACTTGAAATATTTTCTTTTTTTCATACTGAATGTTAAATCTGGTCATACCATAATTATGATTAAGTATTCAAGGTTATAATTCATATATAAGTATCCATAAATTCCTTAAAAATAATAGAAAATCACCATAAAATTTTTGAGTGCTAGAATAGATGGTCCAAACAACATACATCCTTTGATATTGATCACAAAAAGAATACCTTATGAATATGAAGGATTATAAATTGTCCTCTTATAGAATTAATATATAGAAGTATGATTCATGATATATATTCTTGAGATTTTTCATGAGAATTTTCTCACTAATATTAAGATAATTCATTGGAGGGAAATATTGTGCACACCAAATTGTTAACCCTATAGATAACATATATCGGGTTATATACTTGGGTTAGATAACTATTAATTTCATAGATGATCTTATCCGATATATTTATTATATGTGAACCCCTTGTTGAATTACAATAATAATATTATTTCCTTAGTGTTCTCACTACTTGTGGATATTTAAACATCATTTATTAAAAAAATTAATTTACATTTATTTAATTAATAATAAATGTATAGTTTCTCAT
The DNA here is from genome assembly GCA_963277665.1 of Viscum album. Lineage (NCBI taxonomy): Eukaryota > Viridiplantae > Streptophyta > Magnoliopsida > Santalales > Viscaceae > Viscum > Viscum album. Next base: position 70,752,591 of record OY728163.1, on the reverse strand, counting down.
AAATCCTAAACTCATCCCATCAATCCTCCTCATAATTTATCAAAAATTTAATAATAAAAATTTATATAAATAAATAAATCTCATTGTATTATTAAATAAATAAACATTATATTCACTATTTTATGAATCAGTATTTATTTAATATTATACTCACATATATATACTTTTGAATAACTAGTGAATGAATATATGAAATCAAAAAAACCTGGATAGTTATTATTCCTTTTAACTTGATAGAAATATTTATTCTAATGGTAGATTTAAATATAATTTAACTGATTTTCCCGATACACTTAGTGTGTAACCCTCTAGGCCTTTTACTTAGTGGTATGATATGAACAAGCCTAAATTCCATGATCTGTTTCTAGGAACATGTCAAGACACCCCTATAAAAAGAAGATAATGTCACAATTAAAACAAACTCAAATAAATGAACACTATGTAATATAATACATTTTACTCGGTATATCATCATGTAGGTTTCATACTCATTCTATACATGCTTGATATTTATTTTTCTGGATTTCATAAAATGAACTCATCAATAAAACCATCATGGCCATGGACTTAATCAGATGGTTCCATTCCAATCAAAGAGATTGATATATCTGCTTAAATTAAATTGTAATGAAAAATAATTTATTTTTTATTCATTAATGTCATGTCACTCATAATGCATTCCATATATACTAATTGATTGTGAACATTTGTCATCATTGTTTTTGAAAATATGCATATAAGAATCTAGGCTCCACAGAAGCATAGAATATTGCTATTTACAAAAAATTTCAAATGCATTATTTTTTTAACACTTAATCTGGTTTACCATTTCCAAAATTATCCCATGAATCACATGTAATTTAATTTATTCATAAAGAACAAAAATAGAATGAAACCACATAAAGTAACTTTTTTATTTGTAAATAATGATTTGATCTGCTTATTTTTGGTGTGTTGAAGATCAAATTATCAAATAGAGGAATCCTATAGGTCATCCATACATGCAAAAATAATACTAGATAATCAAACTTCAACATCTAGGTTCTATCATGGGTAATTTATGATCTTTATGACATCATTTCTATCATATAAATAATAAATGATTGATTCATGGGATAAAATTGATCGAATCTTGTTCTTACTTGGCTTTATATCTATAAGCATTAAGAGGGTGATTGAGATGGTTGAGTGGGATAACAAGTAGATCAAGAATCTCACACCAACTATTTGGGTCTTAAAAATGGGTTTTATATCAAATTTGAACTCTTAAAAAAGTACACATAATCCTTAAAAAGACTTAAACCATAAAAAAAAACATGTGACAACCCTAAAAACATATTTGACACACATTAAGTGACATAAATATTTATCACTATACCGTGACATTAGAATAATGTCATGTGATAAAAAATAAAACTATTTAATTCATTAGTAAGCTACCTTAACTATTTGTCAAACCTTGAAAAAATAATAGTTTTTAATATTCACTTTTATAATTAAATAAATTGTGAATTTATTGAGAAATAAATTAAATTATTATTATAAACTGAAATAAAATTATTTTATAAATTTAATTGATATCATTCACTCCTAGGTGTTCAATAGCCTTAGAAGATAGGGCCCAATTTATCCTCAAATCCAATTCATCAGAATAGGTAGACTTGCGGAAACACTTTTTGTATGACCCTCCAAGACCTTATCTCGATAGAAGTGATCCATAACCACAGACCAAGAGTATAATTAAGAAATTCATCATGTACCCTAATGATATAAGGTTAATTCATAGTTATGAATACCTCATATTAACACACTCCATGTAATATAATCTATTGGTCTTGTGATATTTCATAGAGAAAGATGCACACTTCTTTTCTCCATCCTTAAAGGATTTATCTAATCTTTTAATGAACTTTTTGGATAAAATTACATTATTTTACAACATATATGGATTTAATAAAATAATTTTCATCTTGATATACTGGTCCAAAGTTATCTCTTCCTTTTGGATGTGAAAAATCCTATCTTGATCATTCAATTAAATCCATACCAATAATGATGCACCCAAAAAAATGCTACCTCATCATAATACAATACAAATAGTTTTTATTTTGAATTAATGAACGTGATCAAATGGTACACACTAATAATTATCTCAATTAAAGAGGCTAAAACACAAGCTCATAAATGGGAACAATAGATGAATCTCTAATTTTGTGGTGTTCTTATTAACAGGTTATTCCTAATCATATCCTATAATTTATACCATAATGTGCAAACATCATGAGAATAAGTCTCAATGCTTATGATCCCCCAAAACTTGATAGTCATACATCATCTATGTCTCATTATTATGAAACATCTAGACCATAAAAGTTTTTTTAAATTGCTATCATAGTATATCTAGTTTATCATTATAGTTGGTAATTACTGTAACCTTTTAATATCAAAAATAATCTACAAAAATTTGAATGTAAATATTTGATGTAGAATTTTCAACACTATTATAGTAAAAATACATCATTCATAACTATTTGTATATAAGATTTGGTAATTGAAATGTAATATTCAAGTTGGGTCTAAGGAAACCACCTTTACAACAACATCAATGTATACAACTCATGATATGAATCAATAAAAATCTAAATTATAAGGACTAATATACTATTATTAATAAATGAATATCCAATGACATATATAACATATGGATAGGTTGAACCATTCTAATAAACTTATCTCTTTTATATTACCAAGTAAAAAATTCATGATAAGGATTATCATGTATTATGTACACCTTATACCAAATATCCTGAATTATCTATATCCTATCACATAGATGTTATCTGGAAATTTAAAATATATTTAGTAATATGGTCATATCACTTCGTAGTTCTCATCATGGTAGGAAACTTATATGACCTATTAATTCCAAAAATACTATAAGGACATTATAACATTAATTTTATGCATAAGAACACTCATTATGTGATAAGATATTTATTAATATTTAATACTTTCAATATACTGGTAATCAAAATTAAAAAAGTACTTGGTTCTGGTGAACCAACTCTAATAGTATTGCACTTTAACTAGAGCCAACTACTAAAAATTTTAGTCCATTATATATCACATGAAGTTCATGCTTCTGCTAAGAATGGAATCTAGTAAATGTGCAAACCATGTTCTCCTTAGTGGAAAATTTAATTATTGTGATCTCACTCCTTTGTGAAAAATTCCTTAAGAGGTGATATTATGGAAGTATATTTATTATTTTTTTATGAAACCTTGTCTTCTTAGAGAGGTATTCCATTATGTATTTGTTAAAATCTATAAAGGATGATGTTGCATTTATTTTCAATACTAGTTTAAGTGTGTTTATTAAAGATATTCCCCTCAGGTCAATGAAAAGTGTTTATTCTTCTAAATAATACTATCAACAATAGTTTAAATAATATAAACAAGTAGTTCTTGGGAAAAACATTCTATGATGTTATTTAATAAGTTAAAATCTAGATTAAATGGGAGAATAAATAGATAAGTTATGTATAAATCATTCAAGTATTATTGATATTTTTGGTTGATGATTTTAGTGTGTAAATATTATTATATAAAAGCAAGAATAATTTTTATTAGATTTTGATTCATTATGGCAGTGAAAATATATCTTGATAATATAAATTTAGTATATATTTTATAGGAAATTAGGATTGTACTAAAATGATTTTGGAATTATTTAAATAATAACAATAATTATTAGAAGTCATTCCAAGGGATTTAGAAGTTCAATAGTTGGCCCAGAGATTTATTAATCCATTATGAATTGATTTTATTATATTATAGATTATTTATATTGTAGAATAAAATGCTTAAGTCGTTAATGTAGGGTTCATGTGTCAATATATATCTCATCATGTAATCATAAATTATAAATCATGAATTTAGAGTTTAAATTAGATATTCTGATGGAAACATAGATTTAAACATAGTTTTGGATGAGAAATTTGGAAAAGAAAAATAATTCCACACAACACTTCATATAGATGAGCACAATCCAATGTAGAGTTTTTATTTTCATATATTTAAATACATAGTTAAATTTAAATAATACTGAACCTGAGTAACCTGAGTTTTAAGAATTAATTTTCATAATAATTTTGAATTTTTTTTAAAATAAATGGAAAAAATGGGAATGGATATTATAATAAATTATATGAAATCCAAATTTGAATATTCTGATAAAAGAGTAATTAATTTAGATTATTCCCATATATTTATTTCTAGGTATTCAACATCATCACTGATCATAATGCCATAATTCAAGATGATATCAAATTAGGGTGACCAACTGATAAGGATGATAGAATCTGATATTTGTTCTATGTTATAGAATAAGGTGTCTTCTCAAAGTTCCATGCACATATGTAATTTCCCAAAAGAAATTAAACTGTTTAATTTTTTGAGAGGTTTTAGTGAAATTATAAATATCACATGAAGAAGGAAAGAAACATTAATCTTAAGGGGATTTGAAATTAAGATCTGGGATTGAATTTGATTGAGTTTTATGGAGTCATTTCTACTGGAATCAAATGAGAGTTTGCATAACTATTATGGAAAAATATTTTCAAAATATTCTATTAATATATATTAAATATTTCAAAAAATACTAATTTTTATTTATAAAAACACATATGATATAGTAATGTAGTGAGAATGTTGAGAAAATATAAATAAAATTATTGTGTGAGGAAGAATAAGATGTTTTATATTTTTAGAGTCCATATAAAGGATCATTTATTCATGAAATATCATTATTCAAATGTAATTTTCTATGAAACTGTTGATATAAGATTGTGGCTAGTTGGTACCTACTATTATAATGCATATAAGGTTATTCCATTTTTTGAGTTGATTTTTATAATAAAAAGGTATCTTTGTGCATTAGATAACAACTACAACACACCAAGGGAATAATCATCCATTAACGAGGTGAAACATATTAACAAATACTCTATATCTATATCATTTTTTACATTTATGAGTATCTTGAGAGAACAATATTGAATAATCAAGAGAGTGGAAGGGTAATTCAAATAACTATACATGCCGATTCACCCCTATCAGTGTGTATCACCCTTCATGAGATCCAAAAAAGATTATAATATTAATATATACTCTTTATTGTTTCTATTAAGTGCCTATTAGGTTTCAAAATAACTCTGATAATAAAAAAAGAATTCCCCCATTTGACGGAAAATTATTTCACTCTTGGAAAGAGAGAATGTTTCATTACATTATTTCTCCATGGATCAATTTTCTTGATTCCATTCAGTTTAGATTCACTAGAAAAAAATTCAGTCTCTTCATGGTATATGATTGAAATAAGGAACATTGAAAATGATAGAAAAGATATAAATTCATTATTTTTATCTTTATCATATAAGGATCTAAAAAAGGATATGGGTTGCAGAACTACAAATTCTAATTGGAAAATGCTATATAGAATTTATTAAGGGAATAAAAAGGTGAAAGATGAAAAACATAAATTTAGTTTACAATACTTTAAATACATTTAAATATAGTGAGATCAAATGGTTGATGATTTATTTACTTGAGTAAATTTTATTCTCAACACTATTAAATGATTTAGAGAAACTCATGAAAACTCAACTATGGTAACAACTTTAATGAGAATCCATATACATAAATTTGATTCCAAGATATCTACTATAAAATATATATAACTCTATAAATTCAATATTTATGAAATCCAAAACACTCTCATTGACTATAAGGTGAGAAGAGGAGTTGTACTTAAAAGAAAAGGCAATTATGGAAATGAATTTTCTTGAAAATATTTCAAAATTATAAATATGGAATAAATATTGGAATTCTAAAACTAAAAATAAAATTTATAATATTATGTTAAGTATCTTTATCTCATTTCAATAAATTTCAGACTAGGAGTAAGAGGTAACTATAGAGGTAAAATAACCTTCAAATGTTTTAACTATAGTAAGGTTAATCAAATATCTTCCAATTTTCCTATAAAAATTAGAGGAGAAAAAATATTATGAAGAAGTTACCAGGAAGAACACCAATAGGATATATCTTTCAAAATTTTATCCAAAGGTAAAGAAGATTATTTCACATAGTTCCTTTATAAGGAACTATATATCCATTAAATAAGTTTTGTTTGATAGTAAAGAAAATGTTGATTATTGGGAAGATCCTTGAGGTGTCTCTCAAAGAGTGATCAATGAACAAAAAGAAGAAGTGAACTCATCAGAGTACGAGTCACAATAAAAAAATGGACATGTTTTAGAGGTAAGTGATCCTACAAAGAAAGATATTATCAGAGTATATATTTAAATTTTCTTGAAAGAAATATACAATTTGAGAAAAGAAAACATTCAACTAAAAGGCAATTCAGACAGATAAGGTCAACTACAAGATTAAAGAGACATTTTGGAAAAAGAAATTGAAAATATTATTCTTAATATTATTGATAATGAAAAAATAATTTAATTTGTTACATATACTATTATCCATATAGATACAGAGGTTAATAAATTAAGGAAACAAATAACTGAGATTAATAAGTAGGATGGGAAAATTAAATGTAATCAGGACATGGATGTTAAAGAGAAAGATAAATTCTCTAAAAAGACTACAAAATGTAATAATTCTAAAGGAGATGCAATAAATATATTGAGAAGTATAAAGAAGTTATATTTCAAATAAAAACCACTTCTAAAGAAGAATCAATTGGTATAATGAAAACTAAAACACAAAAGTGTTCTAAAGAGATATCCAAATATACTTAGATCAATAAATATAAAAAAAATTCAAGAATTGGGTATACCTCAATAAAAAATGTTCATTAAGGGATCTTACAAAATGTATTTTTTGGGGAATAATCATTTAATAGATGAAGAAAGAATAAGGAAACAAACTATTTAGAAATATTTTTTTTTATAAAAATAGGATATTTTAGGAATATTGTTTGTGTTGTGGCATGTTTTTCCATAAGCCCTGTAATTATTGGTAAAATATGTCTTTACCTAGATTGATAAGGGATTATAAATTGAGGGGGATACAAAAACCATAGATGAGAACCTATTAGAAACATCAAAAACATGATATGAAAGTTGAAGTGAGAAATAGTTTTGAGATCTTTCATGTGGTTTGAGGATGTTTTGACAAGGTGGAAACACCCTATATGTATTTTTTTTCATTTATTCCATAATAGTTTAATATTTGTTAGAGTTTTGGAAATAATCAAAATATATTTCAAAGAAGTGAACAGGAAAATGCCAATGAATTAATACTTAAAGACTGTGAATTTGAAAAGACATGGCTAATGTATTGTGGGTATTCATCCCATATAATAGATGATTTGAACAATTTAAAAAATATTAATAAGTATATAGGAGCTCTGACAGTTGGTACTGAAATATCTATAAATATTAAGTGCATTAGAATAACAAATATTAGTAAAAATAAAATCATTCTAGATAATTTATTGACTATTGATCAACCCAAGCATAATTTATTGAGTGTATCACAACTATGTGATGTAGGAAAGGAGTTTATCTTCAAGATAAATGGATTCATATTCAAAATAATACCATATGGTGTTCTTTTAACTAAGTATTTGAGAACGAATGGATTTTTTTTTAAATTAGAGATACAAGAGTAGGTTGTTACTTAGGTTAACAAGTAGAATATAATTTATAGAAAATAACAATTGGTCAACTTGGCCAAAAAAATATAAAATTTTTTATCAAAGAAGATTTATTTAATAATATACCCATTTTGAAAGAAGATACTTTCACTATAAGTAAAACATACAGATGTGGATAAATAGTTAATAAACCTCATAAGGGAGGTGAGATTCAAACGTCTAAACCTATTGAAATCATTCATTGTGATTTATATAGACATATGGATAAGTAATAAAAAAATAATGAAATGTATTTCCTCAAATTCATACATTATTTCAAAAGGATGACATGCTTTATATTTATGTCATACTAATCATAGGACTTTAGTAGATTTACCAGTTTTAGAAGACTTGTAGATAAACAAACATTCTTATACTTGAAGTGATTAAGATTACATAATGGTTGTGAATATTACAACAAATAATTTTATGAATATCTCAAGAAGCATCGCATCAGACATGAACGTTGTGATCCATATACTCCTAAAAAAATTGGTCTGGCTTAAAGTAAGAATATGTTTATAGTTGTTATAGAAAGATCTATACTGGAAAACCATGAACCCTTAAGGTATTAATGGTTATATTCAATAAAAATACTACAATAATTCCAAATCTATGTCTTATAAGTAAAAACATATACATAAATCCCAATGAGATATGGTTTAAAATAAATACAAATGTTAAAAACATCAATATAATTGGGATTCCATGCCTGATCAAGAAGAAAGATATAAGTGGAGGAAAATTTAATAAAAAATCATAAGATGGAATATTCTTTGGTTACACACCAAATGGGTAGTCATATAAATTTTAAAACAATAAATCTAAAAGTATTTTTGATAGTTATGATGCAACCGTGTTTGAAAATGATTAAAGAATAAGGAATAATATCTCTATAGATGATGAGGTTGATGTTTTTATTTCTTAACCTATTAAAGAAAATGAAGAAATAAAAAATTTAGACTGTATATGCATATTATGCATTCTATAGTGATAAAGATGAAGAAATGAAGTTTGAAGAAGAAAGTGTAAGGTTGAAAGATATTATAATCAATAATTATAGACAATAAGTAAGATCATGGAAACTAGTATGATGTCAAAAGTTGAACCACAGACAGTTGAGGAATTATTTTAACCCAAGGAGTGGCTTCAAGCTATGAATGTGGATATTAAAAAGATTAAAAAGAATGAAACTTTTAAAAATATACCCATTTCTATTAAAAATACTATCATTAGAGAAAAATGGGTCATAAAAAATAAACTATATGAGAATGGATAAGTGGATATAAACAAAGTGAGGATGGTATGAAAGGTATACTCACAAATTTAAGGGACTAAAATTGATGAAACCTTTTACCATGTGTCCAGACTTGATCCCATCAGAATATTCTTGGACATAGAAACTTATATAATCTTAGAAGTATTTCATATTGAAGTTGAATCATCTTTTATGAATGGTGAGATTTATGGGGAAGTTTAGATAGGAAACCTGAGGGAATTATGGTTTATACTGATGGAATCAAATTGTGTAAACTAAATAATGTACCTTTTATATTAAAATTTTCTACAAAGGATTAGTATTTCAAACTTGATGAATATATTAAAATAAATAAGTTCAATAAAGGGTAAGTGGATGTCAACATGTATGTGAAAAAACCAACACCACAATACTCACTATGATTATGTATATTGATGAAATATTTTTAGCAATAAATGAAGAACTCTTATGTGAGGATTTCTTAAGGGGCATGAAATAAAGATTTAATATTTCAATTCTTAGTAAAATAACTTTTTTTCATGGGTTTATAGGATACTAAAGTTATTGAATACATATTTATATCATAATAGAAATATGGTAGATAACTATTAAGGAAGCTTGGCATGTATATATATATAAATATGTTTTATAAACTAATTCAAGTGGTTAAAAAACTGAGTAAGGATGGATAATAAAAATAGTAAATGAGAAGAAATTTAGAATCTTAATTATAAGTATTATGTATTTGGAAGACACTAGACCCGATATTTTATATTTTTTAACTCTATATATTATGTTCCAATCCAATATAAATTAATCAAATATATATAAAGAAATGATAATACATATATAAATATCAAAATAATTAAATTATTGGTTAATGTACAAGAAGAACGAATAGTAAGATCTGAAAGGGTACACTGTTGTAGAATGGGTATGAGATTTAGATGATAGAAAATATAGATCTGTTGGAGTGTTTCTCAATAGTAGAAAATTTCTTTCATGGAATTCAATGAATAAAACACCAGTGACATTGAGTTTAACTCAGTCCAAGTATGTGGTTCCATCATTAGTGGCTAAAGAAAATAATTGTATGACAATATATCTATAATACATGAATACTGAAGATGGTTATCTAGTGGTAATAGACTTTAATAATAAGTGTGAAATTAATTTATCCAAAAATATTTTTTGGTATTATAAGTCAATGAATATTTACATAAAGTACCACCTTCTCAATGATAATTTCACTAATGGTACCCTGTAACAAGATTTAGGTTCTTCCAAGGAATATTTAGTTTATATTCTTTTAGAACCCCTCAAAACTAATCTACTTGCTAATTTGAGGTTGTAGATAGGAGAGAATTGAAATTCCTGTCATTGAGGTAGAAATGTTTTATGAGTTTTATCCTCTATATTATCATGATTAATGTTAGTGTATATTCCATTTATAGGGGGAGAATATTATTCTCCTTATTTATGAATTACTTTATTATGTTTATTAAGTTGTGAAGAATTTTTTTTGAAAAATTAGTTTTAGATTCCACCCATAAATGATCATGGATAACTAAATTTTTTTGTGAATATTTATTTTAAGGACAACATCGATGTTATTTTAAAAAAAAACTATTGATTATGACACTAATATAGCTCATATAAACTTAAAAATTAATTAATTCATTATTCTTTTCATTGATAAAATTTAGATCACCCATTTCCTTTTTTCACATTGGTTTTATTATCAATATTTGGTAGAAGAGATGGTTAGAATTGACAATAAATCCAAAGGGGAGATTGTTCAAACCTCTTAAAGATGATTCCATATTTATTTTCAATTAAAGTTTATTGTGGATACTGAATATTTTTTCTCCATATCAATGAAAAATATTGATTATTTTAAAGTGAACTATATTCAACAATTAAAGGAAGATAAATAAATCTTGCAGTTGGGTCATATTTTCAAAGTAGTTTTTTAAAAATTTTAGAGCTAGATTAAATGGGTGAATGAATAGATAGTTTTTTTAGAAAATATAAAATTTTTATTAATATTATTGGTCGGTGATTTAGTGAATAAATATTCTTAGGAAAATCTTGAAATAAAGTTGAGATGAGATGAATTTATTGAGAATGATGAAATATATTTGGATTCTGTAAAGTGAGTATATATGTAATTGGAATATGAGAATTATATAAAAGGTGTTTAGAATTATTTTAATAATTCCCATAATTATTGGAAGTTATTAATAGGGATTTGGAAGTTCTTGAGTAGTCCATGAGAATATTTGAATTCATTTTGAATTAAATATCATATATTCTAGATTTTGTGAGGTTTGGAAGAATATGGCTATGTTATGAACATAAAGTTCATGATCCAACATAGAGTTCTTCCTATGAATATAGATCACACTCTGTGGATGTATAATTTAATGTAAATTAGCTAATTTTAATGTAAATTTCAATTTAGAGTTGGTTGAAAAACATAGAAAAGTAAAATAACACTACAAAAAACTTCATAAGGTTTAGCACAGTGAAACATAGAGTTCTTATTTTCACAAAGTTCAATAGTTTATGGAATTTCAAGACCAATAAATTTGAGTAACCTGAGTTTCTAGAATTAATTTTTTGAATAATATAGATGAACATGTCAGAATAAATAGGAAAATACCAAAATTAATATTATGATAATTCCAAAGAAATTAAAATTTGAATATTCTGATAAAATGGTGATTAATTCATATGACTCTCAAATATAAATATTTATTTATTTAACATCATGAACAATAACATGTTCCTGATTGAAGTTGAGATCAATGGGGAAGACCATTTGTGGAGGATGTTGGAGTCTGAGATGAGTTTTATGATATAGAAGAAGGTTCCATTTCATAGTACCATGCACACATGGAGTTTTTAAAAAGAAATTAAACTCATGGATTTTTCAGTATGATACTATGATATTTTATATACATTATAAAGAAAATAATATCAATTCTTAAGGAGATTTAAATCGAAGATGTTGACCCAAATTTAAAGGATCTTGAATGTGTTGATCCTGCCTCTTTCAAATGAGAGATTCTATAACTATTATAGAAATAATATTCTTTTAATATTAAATAAATCTATATTTGGAAATCCAAATGAAAAAAATATTATGATTGAGAATAATCTATATGTTGCAATATCATATTTGGAAAACTAAGAACAACCAAAGGATATTGTTGTGTGTGGAAGAGTAGGAAGATCAAAATCTATGGAATCTATGTGGAGGGTCATTAATTATTTATAAATCCTTATTTAGAATGATTTGTTTGAGAAAATATTGATGAAATATTGTCACTGGTTAGTACTAGCAATTATAATATGTCTAAGGTTATTCCATTCTCTGATTTCCTTTTGATAATAAATTTTTTTCTATGTGCATGGGATAATAAGCATGACATCTTGGGTATAAAATCATCATTAAAGGAGGTGAAACACATTAAAAAATGCGATGTTTCTATCTCATTTCTGAATCATAGAGTATCATAAGAGAATTATGATGAATAAGCATGTGAGTGAAATGGTTTTTAAAAATAACTATACACATTTATTTACCCCCTAAATATTAATCAACCTTCATGTAATCTCATAGTATTATCGAAATACAATGTGATAAGGAATTTATTGATAGTAATCACAACAATATTCTAGGAAAATTTGTGCATCCTCATTTATTATTTGGATATATCTAATTCTAGAATATACATGGACTTTATTATAGATCTAGTGACCACTAGCTATATTGAGATATTCCAACTCTTAGCTCCTACATTAAGATAAAAAAAATACCTTGACTATGATTTTAAGTTATTATGATCTATCTAGAAACTAGAATATATATATCCCCGGATAACTAGTTCCTTATATCCCCCATAAACCAAGAACATATCCTCGTTATACCTCAAATACTTTGATTGTACCAACAATTTTCAATGTTTTTATCCTATATCTTCTTGATATCTACCTATGATGATCAAGGTGTCGGCAATATGAAGACTAGTTCATGACATGGAATACATGATAGAAACTATCACAAATGTGTAAATGATTCTTCTCATCCTCTTTCTATCCCATATTTTGTTTGAGGATTTTCTTACTAGATAGAGTTATACCATGTGAAACAAGAAAAAATTCCCTCTTAGATTATTCCATACTAAATATATTCCATATCTGGTCAATGTATGTGTCAAAAATTTGTCCAAGTTGCCTTTTAAATCTATAATGAATGATCTAGATCCCTAAAATATTTATTACTTTACCTAAGTCTTTCTTAGAGAATCACATATTCAACAATATCTTAACTAACTACAATACTAATATCTCATTTCGAATCAGTAGTATGTCATAAACATATACTATCAGGTAAAGTAATTCACTCCCACTAAAGTTTTTTTAGAAATTGTTCTCACATTAAATATTTATGAAACTAAATTACCATATGGAGTCATCAAAGTTAATGTTACATGATCTTGATGCTTTCTATAATCCATAAATGGATTTCTGTAACTTTTATTCCTTATTGGAATCACATGCATTCATAAATCCTTATGGTTGTGTTATATAGACATTTTAAATAAGGTTCCCATTATAGAAAGTTGTTTTCAAATCCATCTTCCAAGTCTCATAACTATAGATACTCTTAAAAAGGTTTCATCATTTTCTATACCTTAAAATTTTCTAAATACTTTAGAAACTTATCATGCACTACACGTAATAAATTTACCCTCCATGTATAGTTTCTTATTGAGTACACATTTTCACACAATAGGATATAAATATACTAGAGGAACAACTAAAATCCAAACCGAGTTCTGGTATGAGATGAACCGATCCACTAAGGCCCCACCTGGGCTAGCGGTTAGTCAGAAGTTCCACCCTAAGTATATATCCAATAGAATAGGGTTATATGACTAGAAACAAGTAGACATATCTTAAAATATGAGGTGATTAGCCTACAGAAACATGGAAAAAATGAATAGATCTAGTACACAAGTTTATCCTGAATACCAAAGGAACATATGTAAATAATGAATTCAACTAGAAACAATGAAATTTATAATAAAAAAGTAACGAAACAATCTATTAGATAAAATTATGGATATCAAATGCATTAGATAAGCCTCTAAACTAGAATAACCAAGTAATATAATTGGTTCCACCAGTACTCTAGGGTCACTCTCTAGGTTCAGTGGCCTCTGCCACTATCATGAACCTATTTTCTCCATAATGGGTCTCCAAGCATCACTAGGCATGAAATAAAAATAAACAATGCCAAATTCATATCCACCCAAACCATCTCTAAGATTTCATTTCATCTGTAATGACTCAAAATTATTGGCCCCTAGGCCTATATCAGGGTTTGTATAAACACACTTAGTAGAATTCCCATAAAACAAAATGAAGGAACAAAGTAACATGACAACTCAAATATATTTTGGAGAGGTCACCAATTTGAATAAAAGTAAAAAATTAAATCCCCAAGTAATATCAAAGTTCATAATACTGAATAGTAACTGGAAGAACATACTGAAATAATAATATAGATATTCTCAATCCCTATAAGTCTTAAGGACACAAAGTATTCCTAGTCACCTTTGCAAAAGTATCTAAAATCTATAACAAAGAAAAATTAGAGGTTCAATAAATATCAAATATTCATGAAATATTGATGTTTTAGATAGCTAAAACATCACATATTGAAGTAAATACTCCAGGGTTAGGAGTAAACACAAGCCTCATATTTCACACCCTAATATTTTATGATATATTCCATTAAATTTAATCTCTTTGATAGCTTGCAATATTTGTAACCCCATGTAAAAATGAGTTTTAGTATAATATATCATTATAACCTAGTCATTATATTTTTGGGTATGAATAGGAATAACTAAATTATTAAAATTATATGGTTTACTCATGTATAAAATAAATTCATTGGTTAACAATTCAAAAAAATAAAAAACATCTAAAAGTAAAAGATATGTTTTTATGTGCACAATGTATTTTTATTTATTAAATTAATTTAATCAATATTGGTGAATAATTTTAATTAAATTTATATAATATATATTAAATTAAATTTTTTATCATTCATTTAATATTTTTTCTAAGCATTAGGTAAGAAGAAATCCAGTTTTATGCTTAAAATATCTATTATTCTAAAAATCGATTCTCTCATGTTTTACATACTTATTTTAAAATTAATTTTTTAAACTTTCAAAAAATTCATTTTAAAAAATTAAATTCATTTTTAAATAATAATTTCAAAGTTATCTTAGTAAATATTTTTGATAATTTTCCAAAAATTTTAATTTTTTGATGAATTGTAAAAATACTGATTTTTATTGAAAACTTCCTTTTCGTTTAAATAATTTAAATTTTTTATTTGGTTTTAAAATTTTTTTAAAGTGAAATTAATAAAATATTAATAAAATTAATTTAATTTAATTCATTATAATAAATTTTTTGGTTTAGTTTTGATATAAAAACTTATTGTACTTGTGAAAACTATACTTTAAAAACCCACTTTTTTAATGCATTTGTGGGTTTAATTTTAAACTGAATTATGAAAGGTTTTTGAATTAAATTTGGTTAAATGAATTATATATTCTAATCATCATAATTAATACAATTTAATAATTTCAATTTAATTTTTTTAACATATTAAATAGTAAAAAACATTATAATTTAATAATAGAGGTTAATGTTAAAACAGGTTTACCAAGGAGTTAAAACAAAAGATAATTGTAACATTTATAATTAAACTTATCAAAATAATAATATATAGACATTTATATAACTTAAATTATACCAATGTTTAAACTATGTCCATTAAGAATAATTTTTCTTATGAATGACTTTATCATTTTTTATTGTTTTAGGGAATTGCCAAGTGGGTTTCCTCTCCCAATTATAAAAGGACACCCCTCTCATCTTCACTACACAATTAAAGAGACTTTTGGTTGGATTTTTTTTTCTAAAATACCTTCATTTAATCCCAAAACATGACCTATATTCCATTTATTTATCATAAAAATTTCATAGTAAGGCTTTAGGTATAAACCTAAAGATGTTCTCTGAAGAAAAGGTATAGTTCTTAACTATGCGCCTTCATTTTATTTTTTTCCTCTACCCCATAAAATATTTTTAAAATATGATAAAATAATAAAACCAATTTATTAAATATATTTATATCTTATTATGTTAATTTAACAACCAATATCCA
Source organism: Viscum album (assembly GCA_963277665.1). NCBI lineage: Eukaryota > Viridiplantae > Streptophyta > Magnoliopsida > Santalales > Viscaceae > Viscum > Viscum album. The sequence continues at coordinate 70,736,352 of OY728163.1, read as the reverse complement.
TCCCCTCTTTGATCAAACAGTGAATGAGATTGTCGATTATGTGTATGGTGGGCTACTAACTCATGAACTGACATCATTCACTTTCCATAATAGGTTATCATTTATATAATGATGGATTTAATTTTTATATTTGATATATATTAAATAATTATAATTGTGTAATTATAATATCACATATACCTTCTTACCTACTAATCTATTGGAAAATGGTAACATCGATTAGGCATATGTGTTGACTAGTGCCTCCACAAAGCGATGCGAAACATTTTCATTATATTTTTACATGGATGGTAATAATTATTGATTTAATGAATATATATATATATATATTATATTACAATTTTTTAAATGATAATTATTATTTACCTTGTAACACCCCATAGATTTTCGAAGAAGAACATTGTATTCGATAGTATATGTGACACTCAACACTGAACCCGAGTTTAAATGAACCATAATATAGTATACCATTATAACATGCCCATTAATTTTGTGGGTATGAATAGTATTAAATAAATTATGAAAATTATGTTTATCTAATTATTATAAATAAATGAATAATCATTTAAAAGAAAAATAAATGATTTCTTAAAAAAGTGTCTTTTTTCTAAAAGATGGGTTGGTTGTGCTCTACAAACATAATTTAAAATTGTTTTATTATCAATTTTTAAAATTTATTTAAAAAAAAAATTTAAATATTTAAAACTAAATATAAAAATTATTAGAGGGTGATTTGTTTTGTATTTTTCTGAAATATTTTATTTTTCATTGAATAGAGAAAATACTAAAATTTAATTGAAAACTGCCTTTTAATTTAAATTGATTATAAAGATAAATTATATTATAATTTTTTTAAATATAGAATTTGTTCAATTATTTATAAATTAATCCAATTTATTTCAATTCAATGATTTTCATATTAAATTTTGATATATAAAACTTGTAAACTTTTGAATATTTTCTCTTTGAAAACCCCATTTCTTGTTATGTCTATGAGATTAATTTTAAATTATATTTTTTCACTTATGTAAATTGAATTTTTCAAAATAGATTTAATATTTTGTTCTTATTAATTTATATTATATAATAAATTCAGAATAATATTTTTACCATAATTAATAGTAAAAACAATAAAAATTATTTACCACGGTTAAGGTAAAAATATGTTTACTGGGGGGTCAAACTAAGAAGATATGGGTTATAATGGCCTAAAAACGCATCTAAAATATATTTTATGTATTTATTTCGATCTTATAATGTCTAATTATATAATAATTCATTTTTTACCTTTTATCATTTAATAAAGGTGGGCACATAATTTTATTTTAAAAATTAATAGTGTGTCACTCATCTCACGTATAAAAGGTGACCCCCTCTCCTCCATTTTTCATACCTTCAAACCCTTTTAGTTCAGAAAATAATTTCCCAAATCAATTAAAAAATTCTACAACATCATCCTATAATTCTTAGTTTGTTCAGAAATCTATTCTAGGAAAATGGTTGGTATAATCTTAAAGAGGTGGTCCGAGATGAGGTAAAATTCCTAACTATGAATTTTTTATTTCTACCTCCACATCCTTAAATTATTATTAAAACATGATTATATAAAAAATAAATTATGTTATATATACTAATATTTTTATGATATGTTCATGAAATAAAAAATTCCCCACTTCCATCAAATTGGTAATGAAATCATTATTTATGTGTATGGTGGAGTACCGCTTTGCGAATCGATTTCATTTTCTTTCCATTACCACATATCATAATTAGGTATGATGATAGATAATATATATATATATATATTTATAAAATAATTATAATTATAGAGTCATTATATTATATATAAACCTTTTCATTTTCCACTCTTTAGGGGATACGATAACGACGCTCGTGCATAGGGAGAACTACTGCCTCGCGAAGCGATGTGATTTGTTTTTAACTAACACATTACATGGAAGGTAATAATGATAATGTTAATGAATATGTGTTATATTAATTAAATAATTATTATTTTCATAAAATAATTATCATTCATAAATGATAATATATCATTTTATTTTTCACCCTATCACTCACTGAAAGATGATAACATTGTTCATGTACGCGTGGACTATCATCTTCATAAAGTGATGATACTCTCTTTTCATCACCACACCCCATGGATGATATATATATATATATATATATGTATGTATGTATGTATGTATGTATGTATTTAATGAAATGAAATGGAATTTATGATATTATTATAATACTATAAATATAAAATATTATATACCATAATTATATAATGATCATTAAAAATGGAAACATTAGTCATGAGAACGTAAGACCTACTATCTCCTTGATCATAACATACTTCATTTCTATAAAAAATATTTAATTAATAGACTTAAAATTATAACTGATGTATAAATATTATAATTATTTAATTATTATTCTAGATATGATTGAACTATATAATACACACAGTATCCATAACATTCATGACAAATAATGAACAAGAAAACAACATAATTAACACCTGAAACAATGAAAATAATTAAATATTTTTAATGAACATGTGATATAGTTTTATAAAAGGATCATTTATAATGTTATAAATATTAATATGGTTTTATAATTGGTAATTATTTTTTTAAAACCATAATATAGGGGGTTAAATAATGATCAACCGAAAGGAAGCAAGAGGTAAGGGATTTCATAACTCGATTTCCATATTTTGGGTTAAAATTACACTACATTGATTACATCGTGCTACGATTATGTGTGTAATGAAAATTATTTATATTATGTTGTATTTAATTTTTTTATATGTATTTAAATTTGACACACAAAATAAATTTGTTAATTAATCTCCACTTTAATGATATGATCTTTGTAAGGGACTTCGTCTCAATTTCTCTTCATTGAGGAATATTGTAATGTTATAAACCTAATTTCTCTTATATGGTGTATACAATTCCCCTATTAAATGCACTATCATTATTCATTTATTATTAATGGTATTTTAATTTTCATTTTGATTTATTACATCCAAGTGATTTGACTTGAGAGTTACCAAGTGGTAAAGATTTTCATAACTCGATTTCTTTTCATCATGTTATATTACTTCTTTGTCATCTTTGATATTCTAGATTATATGTGAAATGACTCTTTATTATCTTATGTTTTATTTTAAATTATTTTATTTGGATTTTTAGTTTATAAATTTTTTTTGTCATTTATTAATCATTACTTCAATGTTATGATCATTGTAAGAGTTTATTTCACAATCTCATAATAATCAAGATTGATTATTCTTAAATTTCAGTAGAAGGAAATTATTTCACCATTTCCTAATAAACCAATTTAATTTTGTTATCCTATATTTATTCATGATTTTTGAGGTAATAGTACCTTTTCCACTCTTTTTTACTTTAAAAGGTTGATAAATTGTTTTTAAGAAAAACCGACTTTATTTATCTCTTCGGTCGGAAATCTATTTTATTACAAAACCAAGTTTTCTAAAAATGTTTAGAAAAATGTTTTTAAATTTTTTATAATTTATTTATTAATTGAAATTTTACCCATTTTTACTTTAATTTTTTTAAAGTAATAAGCATGTCATTTTCAAAACAAATCCTATTTGTATTTATTAAAAAAAGTGAATGGAATATTTTTTTAACTTGTACAACATAAAAAAATTTACCACCTTCTTAACCTCTAAAATGTTTTAAATTTTATTTTATAAGTTTCAAATATTATTATAAAATAAATTTGTTTTCAAAATTTTTTGTGAAATTTTATTTCTAAAAAGTGATTTTAATTGTGAAATAGTTATTTATCTCAAGAATGTTTAATGGATTTTTCATGGAATTTAAATTAATCAGTGAAAACAAACCTGATTATACTTATTCTCTACTGGGGATATGTTTTATTGCTACCATCCTTATTCATTCTATAGATTTTTTATGATCATTTGGACCATGAAAATTATTTATATTCACTTTCTTGATTCATTTTTTAGTCATTAACATTCCATTGAAATATTTACTTTCTTATGATCACTAGATATTAAATTTAACGTAAATATTCATATAATTTATCATATATATATTTATTTATTAAACCATATATCATTTTTACAAATTTTTTTATACATTGAAAGTTATTTATTTACTAGGGGAAATATTGATAAATATATATTCCTTATTCAATACAGATATTTGATGATAAGACACATTGTTCATGAATTAAATCAATCATTATATATATGAGAAATGATTTTGGACTTATAGTGATGGGTAGGGCCCAAAGTCATATATCCCTTTGATGCATTAGTAGTCTCATTAGGTGAATTTGTAAGCTAGAATTAAACTGGTTTCTACTTATAGTTTTTAACCATATTGTGAAAGAACTTAATAGTAGAGGTATCATGATTCTTGAGATCTTAGTGTCCAATAATTAAAAATTTTCTTCATTAAGAATTTAGTTATTATTATCCATGAGATTTTTATAATGATATTATAAGGACTAGACCTTAAACCATACTTAATATTGAATTAAATGAATAATTAAAATTGGGGATCTTTTCAGGTTTAGAGTTTTAGAGAATTAGGACATAACTATTACATCTCAAAAGATTACAAAGTAGACACTTCTACTAAGTTTTCATAAAATAAAAACTCTTAAAAAGACACATGTCTAGTTCCATGTTTTATATAGCATGAATTTCCATTGATCCCATCCTTGACCCTATTCCACATTAAGTCCTGTAAAAAACATTTCAAAAAAACTTGGGGTGAGCATAAAAAGCTCAGTAAGGGATACACAAAGAATGAAGACTATTAGTTTTTCAAAACAACAAGTAAACCATGTATACTTTATCAAAGTAATACTTTTCACCTTTATGAAGTAGTAAAAAATATTCACTGAATAAAATATCATTACTTACCCTTTTTTAACCAAAATATTACCATAAAACCCATATAAAGAACACATAACATATAAAGGTAACTTTGGACATAAACATACTTGAATGGAATAACCATACAGTCGACTTCCACACATATCACTTAATGGAATAGCCATACGGCCAACTTACATACCCAATACATTGGAGGTTATAATGTAACCACCCATCCTGGTATTCACGACACCGCCCATCATATGGTTTATCATGTAACCACCCATCAAATGTCCAAGTACCATTATAAAATCATACGACATAAAACAAATATAATGGAAAGAAAACATTTCCACACTTTGATCACAATATATCAATTAAATATATTTACATAACAAATCCATTATAAAAACCCTTTTCAATACCAAAATACATAAAATATTATATGGTATTTATTTCATTTTAAAAAACATTATGGCTTGTTGAGGAAGCCAAAGACCAAATAATACTCGCGGCGGCGGAAAAGGTCATTGTCACCACGTACGTTAAATGAAAAATTCCTTTTTTTCATTTAGTAAAACACTTCATATAAAAAGATTCCTTTTGAATAATATTAAAAGTCAAAGGGTTTTATACACCGTATAAAAGAAAGTTGTGTATAAAACAAAATATGCCTCAATGAAAGGAGATTGAGATGAAGTCCCTTACCTCAGGTCCGACTTGACTCGATCGTTCTTTAATGTCCTGAATAATAAACATGAGTTAATTTATAATTGATTAAGAACCTTTTTCAAGTTCATTATTCCTTTTATATCACTTATTACCATGTTATGAACATTATGTAATCATTTAAGTTAATAACAGTCATTTTTTCGATATTTGGTACTGGAGTCAAAAGTGAACTTCTTATATTTACAAGTTGTTCACATAGTCAAATATCCATTATCTCAAAAATGATATTCATGATTTAGATTCCATATATATCATATATATCCAGTATATACATGAATTTATAATATTACATAATTATTTAGAGGTAATAAATTAAATGCACCGTTCATGGAGACGGTAAGTCATACGTACGCATGAACACTACTTTCATTTCTATGTCATATTAATGGAATTAAAACTAAATGAGAGATATTTATATTTTAATTCCAGAATTATATTCATAATTTAGATGTAAAATACATCATATATATCCATTATATATATGTACTTATAATAGTACATTGCATTTGGGGATAAGAAATGAAATGCACCGTTCATAGAGACGGTAAGCCCTACGTACGCATGAACGCTACTTTCATTTCTATTTCGTATTTTATGGAATGGAATCATAATGAATTAAAGGTATATTATAATTCCAGTATAATTTCATATATAATATCATTAAATATATCCTTTATACGTACCACATATGGTATTAACGAATCAAATCATTTTGAGGGGGCGGTAGTCCACACTTCCTAAAATGAAGATATCGGGTTTACCCATAATGGAAACCATAAAGGTATGACATAAATGGAAAATTCAGAATCTTAATTAAAACATAAACATATTATATATCATATATAAATATAGTGACATCTTAATGGCCACCTTTTAAGGTGTTAGAAGAATATTGAACAATCATCGTTTCGTGAGGCAGAAATTCTCCATCCACGGAAACAATATGCTCTTTAACCATTAGATGAAGGTGTGTGTAAGTTTAGCTCGAATAATTCTTATAAAAACATCCTAGTATATTGAGTATACTGGTTTTATTACAAAATAAATGAATAAAAAGAGTTTAGGGGGTTGGAAAAGCAAAATAAAACATAAGAACACAAGAGAAGACACTACCTTTAAAACGGGTAACTCTTTTTGATTTGAGCTCAAAGGCTTCATTGGGAAGACTTCTGCCCAAAGTTAGGCTTCTAAGAGTAAGAGAGGGATGTGGAGAGACAAAATGGGTAGGGGTTGGGTGAGCCAAAGGCTTGATATGTGTGGGTAAGGTGGTAGAGGTGGGGGCCTTTTATAAGAGGAGAGGAGGGGCACTAATGGAAAGTTATAAAAGGTTACTTTATTATAAAATGATTTTCGGATTTAAAAGGTCCCAAAATTATATATTTAGAGGATAAGGTGATAATAGTTTGAAATCCACCCATCCAATAGGTTTTTGACATGTGTAGGTCTTAGATTTTACATTATCTGTTCATTTTATTTAAATCGTTAAATAATGAGGTAATCGCTCCATCATCATGGTGTCATAAATAATTTAATTTATTTAATGTATAAAAATTATAAAAAAAATATCATGATGTAGGAAATATTTTTAGTTTTCTAATGAATATTTATAGTCTAAAATATGACTTGTATAACCCCATTTAATTGTTTTAGTAAAACAACTCATGTTTGTGACATTTTAATTTTAACATTAAATAAAAAGTTATTAATGTCATTTTCCTACCAAAGTGGCTCCATGGGGTCCCCAAGATGACCCATGGATTGTCTTGGTCAGCCATGACACATCCAATAATGGTAGGAAAAGTGTCTAGGTCATTTAAGATTATTAAAACATTATTTTTATCTTAAACTACACTAATTACCTCTAATCGCGATTAAAAACTTAAAAGTTACTATTCACCAAAAAATTATTTTAATCCCATTGAACCACATTTTACTTCCTAATGACAACCATGTATGTCGGATTTTTGAAATTCAAAACACAGAGGTGGTAAAATTTCATTTAAACGAAAAATCAGTTTTTTTAAGTACCACTTAGTGGTTTCACTATTCATCAAAAATTGAAGTTTTTTAGAAAAATACCAAAACTTCACCCTAAGCTATATTTGATATTCCGAATTCAAAAATGATGTATATTTTAAAAAATTAAAAACATATAAGTTACATTAATTAATTTATTAATTAATTCCCACTGTCAAAACAAATGGCGTGTTTTTATGAAACAATATGTATCAAAAGATTGACATTAGTTTAAGTCTAATTTGAAAGTGGAATTAATTCCAACGACCACTATTGGATTAAATGGTAAAAATATATTCTAATTTAACTCTAAAACCAATTCAAAAGATAATCTAATCATATAAACAAATTATATTAAAAAGATGTTTTGAATTAAAATACAACATTTTTCACTATTCATTAAAAAATGAACTTTATCGGAAAAATACCAAAAATTTACACAAAGTAAATTTTGATGTCCCGATTCTAAAGAAAAATTTTATTTGGTCCAATATAATGTATAAGAGTGACCAAAACTATATTTAAAGAGGGTTCACCATCAAAAGGCGATAGTTCGACCTTTTAGTGAATATTAGAGTATCTATGCCAAAAATTGAATTCTTTTCCTATTTTAAGCCTTTATCTTTTATTGGATAAATGTAAAAACATTTAAAAAACATATATAATCATATTTTAGTTATTTATATTCATTCCCACCAATACAACGGCTACGTGTTAACTACCATTTAAGAAAAATATTATTATATTACTAGTGTGCAACGTAAGATTTCAAAGAAACTCGTTGTTGCGTATCGGGCACGCTATCGAACATAGCAACCCATTTAAAGTAAAATTAATATTTAATTCGCAAATATTAATAAATATGAAAACGATTTATTCTTTATTTACCTGGGATGTTTCAGATATTATCTTTGGATTCATTTCAATACTAGTTTATTGATTAAATGACATGTGTTTTCAGTTATTTAACTTGACATACTGATTATTCCATATCTTATTATCCATGATATTTTTATAGTGATATTATTTATAGATTCATTCCATTCTCTATTTATTAATTAAATGGAATAAATTTTCAGTGATTAACCCTAACATATTTATTATAACTTATCTAATTATGATAATCATGTTATTGTTTAAATGACATGTGCTTTCAATTATTTACCTTTACATGTTGATTATTCCTTATTGATTCATGATAGATTCTGACGTACTTAAACCTTACCAATCATTTGAATCCACCCTAATTTTTTTTCCTTTACCAGGAATATAGGAGGTGTAAGTTGAATGATATGAAAGGATATTCTAGATTTAATAATGATAATCTCAAAATAAAATTATGTTTCAATTTGTGTTTTCTTATGTAAAGAAATAATAAAGTATGTATCTTGTTTACTAAGACTACTAAACTATTCAGTCCTTTAGGATGCGATTCCTAATATCTTATGCTTATTTTATTAAACATACAGCAAATCATGGGATACTAGGGTCATGGTAATTATAGTTGTTATTATAAGAATATTAGTTGAAGCTAGGGGAACTAGATTTAGAAAAACATAGATCGGGGATCATAAAGATATGATAAAATTTTAGGATAAGTGCATAAGTACATATTAAAGATTTTGTGGGGAATATATATTATTGTTTTTTCTTAAAATACATCAATGTTTGGATACTATAATTATATTTGGTTTTGGAACATTTTTACCTAGGTTTAATAACTCTAAAAAATGAACATTGTGCTTGACCAGATCATCAATTGGTGCACAACAATAGGCATTGTTGTTTACCTAGTCTGACACTCATGGGGGATATACTTAGAGTAATTCACATTTTATTTTCAAACAATTATAAATTATTTTAATAGATGGTTAAAATTAATAACCTAGGTTAAAACTAAAGCTTCTTAGATTGAAACTAAGATATCTCAAAGAAACTGGAAAATGTTTTACGTGTGGAAAATAAGGGTTTAAAGAAATAAATTATAGAGGAAAAATGAAGAGTATGATGGAATGAAATAAATAAAATCATAGGGATCCATTTATAGTTTTTTTGTCTTAAATGTGGAGAACCAGGGAGTTATACAAGTCAATGTCTTATTCTTAATTTTAGCCCCTACACCAAGGAAGGACCAACGTTGAGATAAAACGAATGAAGTATTTTACCAATGGTATTTCAGTTTTAAGAATCATGAAACATCTAAGGCTTGGGTTAAATTTTAGAGTCATTTGTTCATTCATTACATTAAGAGTTATGAATACCATCATGGGTTTATAAATTTACTATTGATAATAAGATCAAAGTCTTAAGCACCCTTTTTTTGGTTTATGTGATGAGATTCAATTTAGATTAAGGATATTTTAGGAGAAATTGATGGTAATACAAACCATTGGTTAGAATATGTTTTAATGAAAGATTTATTTGAGTAATAAATCCTTTACATTTTATATACATAAGTTTAAAGGTATTGATAACCTTTAGGGTTAATATGATCATTAATGAAATTGTAATAATAAACAACAAATATTATTAGACTTTTTAGAAAAAAATTTGTATTGATAACATTAGTAAAAATATTATTTAATGATTAATTTTATTTAAACGATATAAATCCTATTTTTTGGAACATTATTGGAATTATATTAATATAGTTTTAGAAAAATGAAAACATGAATATTAGGTAACAACCCATCATGTCCTGTAAGGCTATAGGTCTTGAATCCACAGTTGAAGGATGATAATATTTTAATGCCTACCAATAGACTATGTGATATCCTTATTAATATTTCAGTAGTTAAATAATTTGAAAAATAAATATTAATGATGAACTAGTGGTATTACTATTGAGTTTTAGAAAATAATTTATTATAATGGATACTTTTTGCTAATAATATTGGTTTTGGAAAATAGATAGAGATAGAAATAAAGACTTATCACTATTTTATGGATCTTACATTCAGTTAAAAGTGAAATTTATTGCTTTTGGAATAAAAAAAATAATTTTTGGATATTTATTTCTTAGAGTAAGCGATGAATTGAAAATTGATCGCAGCACAACCAGAGGATGAAATTTTGTGTATAAAATAGGAATGTATCACGTAAGTATATTTCATTGTATTCTTATATAATAAAATAATAAATAAAATTTGGTAAAAGGATATTGAATTATATTCATATATTCTGAATCATATGGTCTTATAAATCATCAAAAATTTATAGTTTTTAGGTCCTTAATTTTCCATTGATCATTCACTTTTTTTGTGAACAATGACCTTTAGCACTATCTATAATCATTTATGATTTTCTTCCATGTTAATATATTCACATGACACAAATTTTATTCTACTTTTAAACCTATTTATGGTTGATTCCATTTGACCATCTTACATCCCATTTTTGATTCTTAAGAGAATAATTTATTAACCCTTTTATGTTGTGGGTTTTTCAACAATGGTATTTCCAAATGCCAAACCCTTGACTATCAAGATCAAGTTTAAATTATGAGGATAGAATTTATTTAAGGTGGGGAGAATATAACACCATTATATTTTAAAATAATAATAATACATTCAATATCATATGCGACATGCAACACCAAGCCTAAACAACCCATGAAATATATTTCTTCAAATTTAATATATTTGATAGCTTACGAAACACACAACCATGAATATAAATGATTTGTAATATTGTATAAAATTATAAACTAGCCATTAAATTTTTTTAAATGAATATTAATAACCAAATTAGTAAAATTATGGATATCTATTCATTATAAATAAAATACAAGTCATTTAAAATAAAAAATTGTTTTCTAAAAAACTATTTTTTTTCAAAAAAATGGTTTAGTAATTATCAGGGCACAAAATTTAAAATAAAATTTTAACACTTTAAGAAAATTTATTTTAAAAAATAAATTTATTTTTTTAGTCATCATATTAAAATTATATTTGGGGTAATTTTTTGAATTCCTTTAAAAAATTTCATTTTTCATTGAATAGTCAAAATACTACATTTTAATTGAAAACTACCATTTTGTTTAATTTTTTTATTAAAATAAATTAATTTTAATTGGGTTTTAAAGTAAAATTAATTAAATTATATATAAATTAATTTAATTTTTTTCATTTCAATTATTTTAATATTTAATTTTGATATAAAAAACTTCTAAAATTTTGAACATTTTATCTTCAAAAACACGCTTTCTCATCACGTCTGTGGGATTAATTTTAAATTAAGTTTTTCCGATTCTATGAACATGATTTTGAAAAATGGTTTAAATAATTTTAATCATCATAATTTATATTGTATAACAATTTTTACCTAAATTTATACCATAATTAATAGTAAAACCAGTAAAACTTAATTACCACATTAAAGGTAAAAATGTGTTTACCTAGAACAAACCATAGAATAGAAGGGTTAAAATAACCTAAAAATGTGTCTAAAATCTATTTTAGAGAACCATTTTTACCTTATAGTATTTAAGGATTAATAATAATCTATTTGGGCCCTTTTTAAGAGAAAAAATGTGTTTACACCTTTTTCATTTCGAAAATTACAAGTGTTCCACTCGCCTCACTTATAAAAGGCCACCCTCTCCTCTCTTATTCACACCTTCAAACCATTTTTATGAATAAATTAAATGAAAAAATCACTTATTTAATTATATAAATTCTTTATATAAGATTTATTTTAGTTATAAATCCATTCTAGGAATACTTTATGTATAATCCTAAAGAGGTAGTTCGAGAAGAGGAAACATTTCTAACTATGTGTTTTTATTTTATTTCTTCCTCTACCACATTAAATTATTATTAAAACATAATGATATAATAAAAACATTATATTATATATAAATATTTTTTATGATAATAACATGACCTAAAACAATCCTCACTTCCATTAAATGGGTTATGAAATCACCATTCATGTGTATGACTGACTACAATCTCATAAATCGATGACATTTATTTTTCAATTACCACCTATCATAGTTGGGTGTAACGATGGATAATATATATATATTTATATATATATTATATTTATAATATAATTATAAATTTTTAGTCATTATATCATATATACCTTTTTTTTCTTTCCATTTTGTAGGGGATATGATAACGTTGCTTATGTGTATGGCGGAGTACCTCCTAGTGAAGTGATGTGATTCGTGTTTCAATAAATCTTTACATGGAAAGTAATAAGGATAAATTTAACAAATATGTGTAATAGAAATTAAATAATTATGATATTAATGAAATATTTATCATTATTAAAATATAATATATCATTTTAACTCTTACCTTTTCACTCCATGAAATATGATAACGTCATTCGTGTACATGTGGACTGCAACCTTCACGAAGCAATGTGGATCTCTTTTCATCACCACACCACATTGATGATATATATAAATATATTTAAAGAAATAATATGGTATTTATGATATTATTATTTTTATTTAATTATAAAATATTACATAACATATTTCCATAAAGATCATTGAAAGATAGAAATGTTACTCATGCATGTGTGTGACATAATGTCTCCATGATCATAAAACACCTCATTTCTCAAAACCATATTTCATGATTTTTATTTAATGTATAATTTATGTACATATATAAATATTATTTCATGATTATTATTCATAATATTAAAGAAATATATAATATACACAATAATTGGAACATTCATGAAAAATAATGAATGAGAAAACAAGCGACGAACAACAGAAACAATTAAAAAATGAAATATTATTAATAAAAAGGTGATAATATGAAATAAATGGATAATATATGATATTATAAAAATTAATATTTTTATTTTATAAGTTACTAAATTTTTTAAAACTACTATATATGAGGTTAAATTCTGTTCAACCAAAAAGAGGCATGAGGTAATGGATTTCTTAACTCAATTTCCATTCATTACTATAAACATCTATATCATTGATTTTGTCATGATAATATTATGTCTTAAATGACCTTAAATTATATTATTTTGTATTTAAACATGTTTTTGTGCATTTTAAATTGGATACACATAATCAATTTATTTATTAATCCCCACTTAAACAGTGTGATCTTTATAAGGGACTTCATCTCAAATTATCTTTATTGAGGAATATTGTAATTTTATGCACCTAATTTATTCTATGGTTTGTATATAATTACCATTTTACATGTAATATATTAATTCCACAATAACTCAATATATTTTGACTTTTAATTTTAATTATAACATATAAGTGAATTTTACTTAAGATTTACCATGTGGAAAATAATTTTATAACTCAATTTCATTTCATTGGGTAATATTAATTCTTCATCATATATGATATTATAAGATTATTTGTGAAATGAATTTTTATTATCTTATGTTGTATTTCCACCTTTTATGTGGATTTAGAGTTAATAAAAATAATCTATTAATTTATTAATCCTCACTTCAACGTTATGATCATTGTAAGGGTTTATTTAACAATATCATTATAATCGAGATTATTTATTCTTGAATTTTAGTTAAAGGAAATTATTTGACCATTTTATAATAAAACCATTTAATTTTTAATATACTATAGTTATTGATGTTATTTTCAGGTAATATTACAATTTTTCCATTCTTTGGTACTTAAAATTAATAAAAGTTTTTAATAAAATATGACATCATTTATCTCTTCGATTGAAATGTTTTTTCCAAAACCATGTTTTCTAAAAAAAATACATAAAATTTTCCTCAACTGTTTACAAATTATTTTTTAAAGAAAATTTTAGCCATATTTAATTTTTACAAAATTTTCTTAAATGAATCATCATTTCGTTTTCAAAACAAGGGTCATTTGGTTTTTACCAAAAAGTTAAAGGAATTACTGTTTTAATGTGTACAAAATGAATAGGATTTACATCAGTTATGACCACTCAAATGTTTTAAATCGTATTTTATAATTTTAAAAGGTTATTTTCAAATAAAATTAGATTCAAAATATTTTTTGATGTTTTATTTATAAATTTTGATTTTCAAATTGCAGTGGTTATTTTTCTCAAGAATGTTTCAAAGGATATTTTAATGGAATTTCTATTCATCAATAAAAAAATATTTCTCTAGTTATGATCCATTTGAGATATTTTGTATTGATACAATAATTATTCATTCTATGGATGGTTTATTATCATTTTGACCAAGTCAATTATTGAAATTTACTTTCTTGATTCATTTTTTTAGTCAATAACTTTCCCTTGAAATATTCACTTTAATATTATAATTAGACATTAAATTTCCCATAAATATCCTTATTATTTATCAAGTATATGTTTATTGATAAAACTATATATCATTTTTAAATAAGTTTTTCTATATTTAATTTTCTTTATAAATCTTGGAAATATTGATAAATATGTATTCTTTACTCAATACGTATATTTTCTGATAAGGCACATTATTCATGAATTAAAATGATTATTTGATATATGTGGAATACTTTTTACATGAAGTGATGGGTTGGGAACAAAATTATATATCCCCTAGATGCCTTAATAATCTCATGAGGTGAACTATAAAGCTATCATTAAATGGGGTTCTACCTGTAGTTTTAAACCATCTTGTGAAAGGTCTTGACTGTAGAGGTATCATGATCCTTCAGATCATGACATCCAATAATTAATAATTTATTTCATTAAAAAATTAGTTATTATTATCCATGATATTTGAAAAATTATTTTATATTTGGACTCAATTTATTTTTATTTTATTGATTAAATGAAATGTGTTTTCAATTATTTACCTTCCCATATTGATTATGTTTTATATTATTGTCCATGATATTTTTAAAATGTTCTTATCTCAGGATGTATTTCATTGTCAGTTTATTGATTAAATGGAATGTGTTCTTAGTTATTTAATTTGTAAAATTTATTATTACTTATATAATTATAATATTCATGTTATTAATTAAGTGGAATGTGTATTCAGTTATTTACATTTTTGTATTGGTTATTCCTTATTGATTAATGATAGCTTCTGCTACACTAAGCCCTTACTGATAATTTGATCTCACCAAAATTTAGTTTCTTTTCTCATAAATATATGAATTTTATGATGAATGATATTCAAGGATATGTTGGACGGAGTAATGATATTCTCAAGAAACAATTATGTTGTAATTTGCGTTTTCAAATGTAATTTAAGGATCAAGTATGTATCTTGTTAACCAAGACTACTAAACTATTTGGTCCTTTGGGATGAAAATCCATGTATATTATGAAAATGTGATAAATTAGTCAAATTCTCTAGGATATTGGCTTCTGGTTCACTATATACCTCCCTTTTGTTCCATCCTTCATAAAATGGAAAAAATGTTCATGCGTTTGTACACCCTACCCTCTCCATGAAAGATGGAATTTAGTTTTTATGTATATAACTTTTATGGATTACTATAAATACATATAATGAATATATATTATATTTATATAGTTATTATAATTATAGATATGACATATCCATGATCAAATTATAATAACTAAAACTACTATACCAAAACATACATGAAAAACAGAGTAGTTATTACCCCAAACAGTAATTTTACTAAAGAATTGATAACAAATGAGTGGTAAATTATTATCATTAAATGTTATATGTTATGATACATATGAATATGGTACTATAATATTTGTAAAATAAATCTGTATTTATTACACATGAGGTGCCGACACATAAAATAAGTCAAATATGAGGTAATGATTTATTTCACAATCTCATCATTATTCAAGATTTTTTTATGTTTATGTCTTCACTGGAGAAATAATTTTATCTCTATATCATAAAGTAAATATATTTTAATATTATTTTTCTATTTATATAAATTGAATGTTTTCCATTCAATTTCACCCCTTTAAGTACGCATGATACCAAAATAATGTTTTTAGGAAAAATCAACATTGTTTTTCAACTTGGTCAGGAATATTTCTATTCTATGTCCATATTTTAATTATGAAATCTCAAATTGTGTTTTATAATTATCTAATTATTTATTAAATACATTTTTACCATGTTTTAATTTTTTAAAAAATTATTTAAAATGAATATTTTTTCTTTTTCTAAACAAGGTGCTTTATAACCATATTTACAACAATGTGAAAGTAATGTTTTTAACAAAATGTATGAAATTATCAACCATTGTGACCACTAATTACTTTAAATCTTAATTTACATGTTTACAGGGTTATTTTTGAGTAAAATGTTTTTCTTAATATTTGGGAAGTATTTTTTACCTTAAATAAGTGATTTCAATGTTAAAAGGGTAATTTCCCCAAGAAAGTTTCTAGTGATCCTTTTAAAGGATATTCATATATGTTAATATTATTTGGTTAATATTATGATTTAATAGGGATTTAATATTTGATACCATTAACCTTTTTAATTTGGAGTTTTTATAATTATGTTTATTAGTTGGGAGAGATTATTAATATTTTATATATTAGTTTTTCATTATTAATGTTTATGTTGATTTTGTTTCACCCATTTCATATGATGGATGAATTGGAGTTAGTAAGTGAGGACATGGATAAATATCCTATATGAATTAGAATGTCTCATGAGACAAACTACTTTGGGTATTTGGCTGAGGCCTTACCAGTTTATATATAATGTCTTGGCATAAGGCCTTGACGGTAAGTTTAGGATGTCCGACATTATAAATTAAATCATTATGAAACTAGTTTTTATTACCCATTTGATTGTTTATATTGTTATGTTATACATGGATTTATTCCAATATTTTATGGTAATAGTTATGTGGCATATTTTATTATTGTATATCTGACCATATTATTCATATTTTATTAACTTGATGCAAGATTCTACTATATACATATCCTTACTGAGCATTTGAGATCCCCCATTTATTATGTTTCCTTGAGACATGTTTCTAGGAAGTTTATTAAGATTGATATGTAGGGATATTATAAAATGAATATTAGCATTCTCAAAAAAATATTATTTTTTATTTTATATTTTCATTTGTACTGTGCGAATCATGTATATATCTACTTTTCTATAACTACTTAATTATACCATAATTTATGATGTGATTATGTGTATCTAGTTCCAATTTAATAATTTAACCAACCACTATTGTCTATAGGTATTGAGGTCTTTATAGTTAGTATTAGACAAATTTTAGAAGAAACTATAAGAACTAGATTTAGGAAAATATTGATCAAGGAATATTACCCTATGACTGAATTTTAGAATAAGTCTAAGTACAGGATAAAAACCTAAAATTTTGGTAAGGTAGATATTTTGTGATTTTTCTATTAATACATCTATATCTGGATACTACTAGTGGACATTTTTTTTCCACAGTTTAATCTAGGGGTAATAACCCTAAAAAGAGTTAGTTTGAGTAAATCTTGACCATTATTTGAGTTAATGCTAAGAGTTTTTATATTATGTACCTAATAGGACACTATATTATTGGGTTAATTAAAATTTTATTTAAAAATAAATATTAAGGATTTTAAAATATTTAAATGATTTCAAAATTTTCGTAAATAGTCCATATTTATAATTTCGAAATTATCTATGTATAATTTTTTTTAAATTTATGTTAATTTTTTAACTAGTTTTGGGATTATACATTATGTTTCAAAATGTTATAATCTAATCTATTCTATGATATTGTTTAGAAATTGATCTTAATATATGGAATGTGAACCGTTTCAAAGCATGTAATCTATGTAGGGATTTACCTCCTCAAAAAAATAATAAAGCTGTGGCTAGAGCGACAACTAGAGTTGAAAATATTATGACTATATTGGGGAAGTTAACTCATATTATGACCAAGAAACATTATTGTATATATTCATATTGTAATAACCCTAACCCTAGTAGACTAGATTCGGTGACTGAATTATTACAATGGCATAATATACAAGGAATCGAATCCCGAAGGTCCAAATAGTTTAGTAGTTGAAGTAAACTAGATACATACATGATTCTTGAATTATATTTGAATATAAAAAGTAAAACATAATTTCTTTAGAATAAAATTATTCCCTCTAGAATATCCTTTCATATAAAACATATCACACATCATAGGTTTCTTGGGAAAGAAACAAAATAGGGGTGAGCTTAAATGCTCAGTAATTGTTAAGTATAGTTGATGTTATCATGATAAATATATATAATCAACATGAAAATTTATATAACTAAATAAAATTACATATAATAAATAACTTGTGAATTTTATGGTAGGAATAAATGATAATCATGTAATGACATATAAATAATCACATGATCTTGAAAACATAACCATGAATATTCTAACTAATCGAATAATCCCATGGAATATCAAAATCTAAATTTCATAATGATAGAATGAATAATGTCATATGTATGAACTGTAAATATATATCCTCAAGATATTTTATATCAATATCGATCCTCAAGATAATTTAAATTTGTGGGTAG
This sequence comes from Viscum album, assembly GCA_963277665.1. Classification (NCBI taxonomy): domain Eukaryota; kingdom Viridiplantae; phylum Streptophyta; class Magnoliopsida; order Santalales; family Viscaceae; genus Viscum; species Viscum album. The sequence continues at coordinate 70,717,241 of OY728163.1, read as the reverse complement.
AAACCTGTCTGATTTGGAAAAATGATTTGTCTCATGAGACCTGTTGATGCATTGAGGGGAATATGTAACGTATTATCCCCACCCATCACATACCAAGTCCATTTGATTATTAATATCAAGGGTATAAACATAAACAAACTAAAAATTCATATGAAAAAACTAGAATAGTAAATGTGAATACTTTACAAAATCAATACACATAACCATAATCCATCTATAGTAATATGGTGATTGGTTTCAAAATAGAACTTCCAATGTCAAAATGAATATAGACCTACAAAATAAAGAAAAATATGATATGAATACAATATATATCATTTTTATCAAAAGTATAACAATGGTTTGAGGTTGTCAATGATTAGAAATACCATAAAAATTTCAATAAAAAAATTTGTGAGGAAAATATCATTTCCATTTTAAAAATCATTTTTTTAAATCATAATATACTCTAAAAACCATTTTATTTGAAAATAACTTTTAATAACTAATAATTTCAAGAATATTAGGGAAAAAATTTATTTACAAATATTCTTGTAAACTTGAAAATGATGCTTTAAATGAATGGTGGAGGTTAATTGTATACATGATGTATAAGTTAAAAAGAACATTCCATTTTCATCCTAGAAAGGTTAGAAAAGTGACCTGTTAGAAAATTACATGAAGATTCGATTGGAACCAATTTATAAATGACAAAAAAGGGTAAAATTTACTTTAAAAAATTATTTTTGAATGTTTAAAACATTTTTTAAAGAATTTTTAGAAAACATACGTTTTGATGAAAAAGTACTTCTGATTGAAGAGAGAAATAAAGTCAGATTTTCCTAAAAAAAGTTTTTCAACAATTTCAAGAACCAAAGAGTAGAAAAATGGTACTATTATTTGAAAATATAATCAGTAACCACAGGAAGATAAAATTAAATGGGTTTATTATAAAATCACCATATAATTTTCTTCAATTTAAATACAATTATAAATAATCTCAATTTGAATGATATTATGAAATAAAAACGTATAACAATAATAACGTTGATGTGAGAATTAATCAATGAATTCATTATGTGTATCTACTAAAAATCCAAAAAACCAATTTAAGATAAAATATAAGATAATAAAAATTCATTATACATATAATATTATAATATCAAAGACAATTAAGAAGTAATATAACCTAATGAAAACAAATTGAGTTATAGAATTCATCACCACATAGTAAATTTTAAGTCAAATACACTTAGATGAAATAATTCAAATTGAAACTTAAAATACCCATAATAATATATTATTCATAATATTACATGTAAAATGGGTAGTATATAAAAAAGATAAAATAAATTAGGAGTATAAAATTACAATATGCCTCAGTGAAGAGAAATTGAAACGAATTCCTTTACCTCATGCTTTATTTTAGTTGAACGTGATTTAAACTCGTGTATAGTTGTTTGAAACATGATATTATCTAAAAAAACCATATAAATATTTATAAAATCATATATTATCCTTTTATAACATATTATCACCCATTTGTTAATAATATTTCATTATTTTCATTGTTTCGAGAGTTAATTGCCTTATTTTCTCATGCGTGTTTAATCGTGAAAGATCTTGTTCTTTTTCATATTATACAGTTGTATCATATAAATAATAAAAATTATGAAATAATTATTATATTTTTATATAAATTATACTTTTAAAATAATTAATTAAATTTGGTTATGAAAAATGAAGTACGTTATGATCATAGAGTTGGTAGACCATATGTGCATATAAGTAACGCTTCAATTTTTCAATGATCATTATAGAAATTAGTTTAGTAATATTTTATCATTCCATAATTATCATAATATAAAAAATATATATATATATATACCATATTATTTCATTAAATATATTTACATATATCATCCATGTGGTGTGGTGATGAAAAGCAAGTCACATCACTTCGTGAAGGCCATAGTCTACACGTACAAGAATGATGTTATCATCTTTAAGTGAGTGAGAAGGTAAGAAATAAAATTAAATAATATCTTTAAATATTGATATATATTTACAAAATATCATAATTATATAATTTATTTCACATATAATCATTAAATATATCCCTATAACCTCTCATGTGAAGCGTTAGTGAAAGATGGATCACATCGTTCTGCTAGGTGGCAGTATGCCGTACACACGAGCTGCATTATCATATCACTATGGAATGGAAAGTAAACATTATTTATATTATTTAATGAAAAAATAGGTATAAATATTTTCTAAATATCATATATATAATTTAGATACATAATCATACCCAACCATGAAAGGTTTTAATGGAATAATGATTGATATCTATTCGCGAGGTGGTAGTCTGCCGTACACATGAATTGTGATTTCAAAAACCATTTTAAGGAAGTGGAAATGGTTGTAAGTCATTAAAATATTATAAAAACATCATTGTATATGTAATATTCTATGGTTATTATATTATAATGTTTCAATAAGAATTTAAGGAGGTGGACAAAGAAATAAAATAAGGACACTCTTTGAAGAATATTAACTCTTCTTCAGGTATCCTCATTAGATTTTCACTAAATCCATTATAGGTTGGATTTATAATAAATATAAGGATTATAAGACTAGGTATGGGAATTTTTAGAAGTTATTTTGGAATTTATTGGCAGAAAAAGAATAGTCTTGAAGGTGCTAAGAAGAGAGGATATTTGGTGTCCTTTTATAAGTGATATGAGTGGAACATTTGTAGTATTTTTAAAAGATTCAATCATTTCCACATTTGTATCATGAAACTAGCTTCCAAAATGGGATATTATAAAAATATAATATTTATGGTCTAAATATGTTATTAAAATTGGTTTTTTAGAAGTTGGTAGGTCATTTTTATCCCTTATTTTCTTAGTTTACCCCCTAGAAAATCCATTTTTACCTCAACCATAGTAATTAATTTTTATTGTTTTCACTATTAATTTTGGTAAAAACTAAGTTGAAATTGTTATAAATTATAAATTATAATTATTCAAAATATGCAATTAATTTTTCCAAATTTAATTCATATAATTGTAAAATTTTAATTTAAAATTAATCCTGTATATAGGATGAGAAAGTTGGTTTTTAAAGAAAAAATGTTCAAACATTTAGGCAGTTTTTATATCCAAATTCAGCATTAAAATGATTCCAACAACATAAAATGAATTAATTGATATATAATAGAACAAATTTTACATTAAAATTAATTAAAAATATAATTTAACCATATAAATTAATTAAATGAAAAGGTAGTTTTTGATTAAAATTTGGTATTTTTCACTATTCATCAAAAAATGAAATATTCCAGAAAAATACCAATAGTTAAACCCAAGATAATTTTTGGTATTCCAGTTTCAAAAACAATTTTTATTTTTTTAAATTAATTTTAAAACTATGGTAAAAAATTAATTTTAAATTATGTGTGAAAAGCGTGATTAAACCGACGTTTAGAAAAATACATTTTTTTGAAAACATTTTTTTTAATTTAATTAATAATTATTTTATTTTTAGTTAATATATAACCATATTTTTCATATTTTAGTTATTAATATTCATTCCAACCAATTTAATGGCTAATTTATAACTATTATATCAAGTAATAATATTTTATTAATATTTCATTATTCGTTTAAACTCGGTTTTACGTGTGATGCAAGTAAAACTCAGTGTTGCATGGAATGCCATATATTTATGAGATTGAATTTATTTAAAATTAAATATTTTTTATAGTCACTGGGTGTTATATGTTATTATAATATTGGTGTTACATGTCCCATATGCTATTTAATACAATGTTCTTATTTTAAGATCTTAGGGTGTTACTATCCTACTGATCCACAAGACAGTTAAAAAATTTAGACTACTTAATGCATCAACAACCCCTATCGTTTAATGTGACTAAACATTCTTTTTTAGTTGAGAAATGGATAAGTTCCTTAGAGAATATATTTCTCACCCTACAAATTAATGAAATGAAAAAGGTTTTCATGATATTTTATCAACTCTTGGGAGATGAAAATCAATGGTAGTCATTGATTCAAAACACAAAGAAAGAGGAAAAAATAATTATCATTGAATTGAAGGATTTTAAGGTAAAATTATAGGAAAATATTTTCCTCATGATAAATGAGTTGATTTGGAGAGACAATTCATGAGTCTAAGATAAAAGAATGATAAAAATGAAGCTATGTATGAATCCATCTTTACAAGTATAGAAATGAATTCTTTGGACTACATACATAATAGAAAGAGTAAGATTGACCATATATTTGATGGGAAAAATAAAATACTTCTAAGGAAACTAGTCTCCCAAACCATCTCATAATGAAGGGACATATATCATATTCTATCAAGATAGAGAAACAAAAGGGTTATTGAGCACTTTTGAATAAGAAATATAGAAAAATGGAAGAAGGTAAGGGTGTAATTTCAGACTTGTAATAAATATATAAATAAGCTTCAAATGTATAATACTTTAACTATAAATATAAAGTACACTAGGCTTGAGATTTTAAGGTAAATAAAGAAGATTATAATGTATAATACTTGAACTATAGAGATATGAGGCAATATGAAAATGATTTCCTCATACTTCATGTGAATTTTCCATAGAGAATTATAAGGGAGAAAGGACAATATTATGTGATCACAATGCTAACATTGAAGTTCCTAAATATGTGTTTCTAGGTACATTAATCATATATTCAAATTTATATAATGATCTATTTAATTCAGGACCTCTACTACCTTTTATATAATCCATGTTTTTCATGTAAATAAGATACTTCAATAGCACCTAAATTATAGAGTTATTATTAAAAAATCATGGTGGAAGTCTCACTATAAAAAAGTTATTTTAGTTAGTTCACATTATGAATCATAAATGTTACCTATTTTCAGATCTTATTATTATACCTATGATCAATTCTTATATAATCCATGTTATATATGGGATTTCAAATATAATGAAAATATTTTATAGAAAGGGAATGAAATTCAAATTCATGATGAAGATATTGAATTGATCATTTTTAGAGGGGATACTAGATAATTTGATTCACTTCTAGATCCAACCCTAATAACTCTTCTTAATGAGATCCTTGGGGGAATAAGAATAGACTCAATCTATGCAAGGAAAAAATCAACTGTCATATTGAGTATGTACCAATTGGATAAGAATACATTAAGGTATTTCTGAAAGAGTTACATGGATATCCAACTGAGTATAAAGTTGATCTTTCCATTAACTTAATCCCTAGTTCCTAATCAATATCAAAGACTCCATATAGAATGGGAACTATGGAATATGTGGAATTAAAGAAACAAATAAAGGAATTATGTAGTAAGGGATTCATATGACCTAGTGTATCACCATGATGATACCTTATTCATTTTTTAAGATGAAAGATGTGTCTATGATGTTTTTCATTGATTATAGTAAATAAATTCTCTCAATATAAATAAAAACTAGCCTCTACCTCGCATTGATGAATTATTCAATCAACTTCATAGAGTTAAATATTTTTGAAATATTGAACTTCATTATGGGTATCTTAAATTGTAAGTAAAGAGGGAATATATTCTAATGAAAACATTTTGAATGAGGTATTTATAGTACTTTTATCAACCCAAGTCTTTTACACATATTATTACCTGATTATTAACATAAAAAAACATTAATTACAACCTAAATATTGTGAGGGTTAATGTATTTAGAATAATAGGTTTATAATATATATAAGGAAAAATAAAACATTAAATCCTTATTTTATTCCCCATAATGAGAACCTAAATACATTTGGTCAACTAAAACAACATAGAATAACTTGGGTAATACATAAAATAAAGGGGCAAATTAAAAATCCTAGAAAGTGAATAAGAATTACAAGTAAACATAATGTCTGAGTGTAAGGTTTAACATGATATCATAAAAGAGAAGGATCATGAGTAATCACATTACATCATAACATAAATAACATCATATAATAAGATCATATACACATATGAAATGTGTTATCCACACAAAACATGAAATAAATACGAGTCAATGACAACTTCATAGACAATATCACATGGTGGAAAAAGTTTCATAATGGATTTGGTTTACTCCCTAATATCAGAAATAAGTTCTCATAAGACAAAAGATTTACCCAATGAATTAGTGAACTATATGGGTACATCAATCATAACATGATCATTATTATTTCTTCCAAAAAAGGGAAATCAATCTTAAGGAATAATCATAAGAATTACCTATGGAAATAAAATGGGTTTTATAGTCATTACTTGTATCATAATCAATGTAAATTTCATAATGAAGGCATTTGAGAAATGAAAATAATGCATGTATTACACTTTAAAATGAAGGGAGGAAAATATAGGTATATATTTGAAATATATATATAAATAATTTATAATAATCCAATAACTTTAATGAGGGAGATAGGAAGTGAGTTATAAAGAGATAATGGTCATAATAAGAAGAAAAAGGGTGGTTTAGAGAGATCCCTTAACACAAGACTGACTTTTCACATGCATTATTTATATTCCTGAATAATAAAATTATATTAATTATTTACTTACATAGAATTTTTTTTAAATTTTATTATTCCTTTTATTTTATTTATTATCATGTTATATTCAATTAAATAATCATTTTTATTTATGTTGGACGTTTTGACAAGATTTATCTCATATGTCAAAAATCACTTTAGTATGTTGACTAAGTTAAATGAGATTATTATTTAATCAAGTAAATATTAATAATAATGACATAATTATCATTTTGATAAAAAAATTTAATTTTAAAATCAATCCTGAAACAAGGTTATGAAAAATGAACTATGTTACGATCATGGAGATGGTAGTTCATACAAACGCATGAGTAACATTTTCATATTTCAATGATCCTAATCGAAAGAAGGTAAGTATTATTTTATATTTATATAATTATAATTATATCATAAATATCATATTATTTATTTAAACACACTTCTATATATCATCCATATGATGCGTTAATAAAAAAAATCGTATCGCTTCGTGGAGGTGGTAATACAAACGTACGCATGAATGACATTATCTTTTTTATATGAAAGGAAAGGTAAGGAAACATATGATATATTAATATTAAAAAATGAAAATTGTTTCATTAATATCATATATATATATATATAAATAATCTTCACAAACTTCCATTAGAGTAGATGATGAAAAATTAATTAAATCGGTTTCAGAAGTGGTAGTCTTCCATACACCTAAATGATGGTTTCGTTTCCCATTTGATGGAAGAGAATATGGATGTAGGTTATTAAATTAAAATAATAAAATCAAATTATATGCGAGATACTGATATTATTATGTCAATATGTTTTTATGATATTTTAATGAGGTGGAATAAGAAATGAAACAAAATTCTCGGTTAAGAATGATAAAACGTCTTTAGATAACCTCTTTAGGTTTGCAGCAAAAGCCTTCTGATGAGGGGTCTCTACTAAAACAAAGGCTTTAGGATGTGAAAAGGTTAGTAAGAATGGTTTTTTAGGAATTACTTAAACTGAAATGAAATTTATGTGTGGATAGGATAGGAGATAGGGTGTCCCATTATAAGTGGGGGTGAGAACCAACATGGAAATTTCCTAAAAGAAGACAAAATGACAGTCATTATTAAGAAAAAAGAATCAAAATGGAAATATATTTGAAGGTGGGATAGAATAATGTTGAAATATGATTGTCCAAGATAATTTAGTTAAGTTTAAATAGAAAAAATATATTTATATTTTTGTCTAACACCAAGTAAACACATTTTAACCTTAATTGTGGAATTTTTTTTATTTTTTACTATTAATTAAGTCCAAAAAATAAGATAATTTTTTTTATATAAAATAAAATATTATGATTAAAAATATAGAATCTATTTTATCAAATTAAATATACATAAGTGGAATAAATTAATTTAAAAGTAAACCTGTAAGCTCGACAAAAAGCGGTTTTCTGAAAATTAATGTGTTAGGAAATATATGATCGTATATTAATTCTATGTCATCAAATAATTATTATATGAATTTTAATTAATATATATTGTTATATAATATATTAATTAAATTTAAATATTTCCTTTATAGGGTTTATTTTAATTAATTAATATGGATAAAATTTATGCACTTCAAAAAAGTTTGTTGAAAACCGTGATTCTAAGCATAAAAATACACATATACCAAAACCAAGAAAATTGTTGATTAAAATGAAATTAATTATATTAATATAAATAAATATATTCATATTTAAATTTAATACCTAATCCAAAATATAATTTTAATTTTAAATTAATTTATTTAATGAAAATAAATGTAAGTATTTAAAAAATTGATAATTTTAACTATTCACTAAAAAATTAATCATTTAAAAAAAATCCCTAAATTTCACCATAAGTTAATTTTAATATGTTGATTTAAAAAATTAATTTAAATTTTTAAATATTTATTCTAAAATTTCTATGATTTAATTATATTATTTTCTCCAAAAGTAAAAAAATCACTTGTGTAGAAAATATTTTTTTTGATGACTAAAATGACTATTAAACAAATTGAGGTATACTTCCTACATAATTTTCAATAAATTTATAATAATTAGGACCTTAATATATATATATATATCAATATGTATTTATTCTTATTTATATGCTTCAATTTTACGGATGATATATAATGGTCATATTTAAATAATCACTATTTGTTTGGGCTCAGTGTTGCGAGTCATATACACCATCAAACATATATTTATTTTTTAAAAAATCTGGGTGTTTCATTACTCCCTATTAATTAATTTCTTCTTCAAAATTTCATATTACATACTAAGGTGAAAATTGGTCATGGTACTTTTTATTAATGGCTACCTCTAGTTCCTAGGTTTCCTCTTCGTATTTATGGTTCCGCCATAGTACTTTGTAAAGGTGAATTATCTTGTTACATAGAAAATTATCTCTATGGTACAATATCTTTACTAGATACTCTTCATAAGTGAGATCATTTTCTTAATATACTACCTCTTAATTCAGTACTTGTGATTAATCTGGTATGTACCTCCTCAAAATGGATACATTGAATATGTCATTTACTTCAGAAAGGGTTTGTGAGAGTGATAGTTGATAAGACACAACTCTAATAATATCATGAATAAAAAATGGACCAATGTAACTGAGGTTTATATAACCATTATTCCCAAATCTCATGATTCTCTTCCATTCAGATATGTAGAAAAATAATTATCCCCAACCTCAAACTCCATGTCTCATTGATTATTGTCAGCACAACTCTTCTTTCAGCCATGAGCAGTCTTGATGTGCTACCAAATGGTCTTAAACTTTTATTCTATTTACTAAACCATTTCAGGTTCTAATATATTAATTTCACATACTTCATCCCAACATTTATGTGTTCTATATCTCTTTCCATAAATGGATTTGTAAGGAGAAAATTTCATGCTTTAGTGAAATTTATTATTCTACGAGAACTCGACCTGTGGAATATGTCAATCCCATCCTCTTTTGAAGTTAATCAAGAATTTTCTCAACATGTATTCCAGTGTTTGAATATCCCTCTAAAATGTTCAATCAGTTTTTGGGGTGATACATTGTACTGATTTTTAACTCAATATTTAGATAATGTTGGAGGATCTTCCAAAACATAGAGGTAAATAGCATATCTCAATTAGATACAATAAATATAGGTGTTACATATTGTATCAAAACATATATAATGAAAATCCTTTATTGTTTATCAATTTATAAGTCCTCTAAAATCACAATAATTTGAGTAGTCTTGGTAAGACAATCAACCACAACCCATATGGTATTATTTATTATTGATGACTTTGGAATACCATTGGAAAAGTATATGATTTGTCATTCCCATTTTCATATTGGTATAGGCAGTGGTTGCATCATACCTTTATACCTTTTCCTTTTAGACATCACAAGATCATATATCAAACACTTTGATGTATATTTTGTGATCTCCACCTTCATATTGTTCCACCAATAGGGGTCTTGGAGACCTCTATACATCTCTATGATCCCTGGGTATATGGAGAAGGCCGAGTTATGTATATCATTCAACATATATTTATTTATATTTGGATTTTATAGTACACATACTAATTAAATTAATACTACAACTCATTCATCAATTCAAAACTCTGGGTTTTTTCCTTTACATAAAGCATCCACATTCTTTTGAATTTTCTTATTATCTCTCCTGGAATCTTTTATCTTCTCCAGAAATGGATGGTTGGATAGTCATTTGAGGTTGGAATGTTGTTTTTCCATCCTTCATGATTCCCATTTAAATCCTTCTCAGGTATAATAATATTATATTATTATCAATTATTTTTAGTGATAAGGTTGGTAGATCATTTCTACTTAGAGAATATTCCATCTTATATTCTTTCCCATGATGGTAAAAGAATGAGAAATCATAGTACATGACCATATATATACAATTTCACTGGTACATATTATTATTCTTCTATTTGAATTTATTTTTGAGGCTCTTATGATATTTATATGTTTCACACTTCTCCCCACAGATATAATTTTTAAATATTTTCAATGGAAAGATAATTTAATCCAACTCTAGATTATTAGTTTTTTAGTTTTTTTCTGAAAAATTCAACTTCCTTGAGGAATAGGATATCAATTTATAATTATGAATTAGTAAATATCCTAATACCTTATTTGAAGTATCACTATATACCAAAAAATGTTCCCCACATGAGGGGATAAGGATGATTGGTTAAGTGATAAGTCTCTTTTCCAACTCCTTAGGGCTCTCTTCGTATTCACTAGTCGAGAAAAACTTTACTTCCTTCCAATTTATATTGGTCAGCGGGTTTAAAAATCATGAGATGTTCTTCACAAATTTTTGGTAATACCTAGCTAATCCATGGAAACTGTGGAACTCTATTATATATACTAGTCTAGGAAAATACTCAATATTCATTATCTATGAAGGATATAGATATATATATAATATATATATATATATATATCCTTTTACTGATGATAATATTTCCCAATAATGACACTTCCTTAATTCATAACTCAAATTTATATAATTTACATATAGATTCTCTTTTATCAAAGTCTTTATAAAAGTATTCAAATGATTCTCATGTTTCTCCATACTTTTAAAGTACATCAAAATTCCATTTATAAAGACAACCAAACATTTCTCATGGTAATCTCTAAAGTTTCCATTCAATAAGTCTATATAGATTGACTGAGAATTAATTATTCTAAAAGGAGTACCTATAAAGTCATAGTGTCCATACCTTGTTTGAAAGGTAGTTTTGGGAATATCGTCCTTCTCTACCTCTAATTAGTGATATCCCAACCCTAGGTCCGCCTTATAGAAATACTAGTCCCCAAGTAGTAGATCAAACAATGTTTCTATCCATGGAAGGGGATACTTATTCTATATCACGATTTTTTGAGTTTATGATAGTTAATAATAAGGCATATTGACCCAACCTTCTTCTTGATAAATAGGATCAACACACCCTATTGTGAAGCAATGAAACATATAAAACCCTTTTAAAAATTATCTTATAACTACATTTTTAGCTATTCTAATCCAATGGTTTTCATTCTATATAGAGTCATTGATATGGGCAGAGAAACAAATATAAGTTTATATTAATAACTCAAAAACTCATTCACGAGGAAGATTAGGAAAATATTAAGGCAATAAATTTTTATAATAACTCAAAATGGAAATGTCTTCAAGAATTATTATCTACCTTTTCTCAATAATTAGGGTTATGTTTTCTTTCTCATAACAAAATAATATACATGATTGAAAAAATATTATTGGGATGATTCACCCCTACTTACAATTTTATATATTTTGAGGATGAATTTGGATGTAGAGAGTGATCTTCTTCTCTTGACAGTTGATGTTGGATTTATATAAGGATAGTAAATCCATACATAATATAGCATAAAATTTCATTAAAACAAGTAAGATGATATTTTCTATAATTTTCACTCAAAAAACATTAATTGAGGGGGAATTTTATTCCTAGGATACAACCATTGATTTATTTTTTTCTCTCATAGATAGATTAACCCTAATGTTTTGAGGATGGGTAGGAATAGTTTTACTAAAAATGAATGAAATGAAATAATTCAAAGAATTAGGATCAAAATGTATATTCTCTATTATTTAATGAATAACTAGTGTACCTATCACCAAAATATCACTGGTATTGACCTCACTAGTATTAGTAAACATTTCCATTTCTTATTCTCTAGGTCTTGGAGATTGTGTTCATTGATTGTATCCAACAACTATTCTCTTAGGGTGTTGGATTATATAATAAATGTGTTCCTTAGAGTTAAAATACTACTCTACATGATGATTTTTGATCTAAACCATCTATTATTATATATATTATTGGGTTTCTTAATTATCTATTGGAACAAATTATACTTATAAACCTCTTTTATACATTTTAAACATCTTATGATTCCCTTATAACAGCTCCCATGGTGCTTCTTCCTACACCTTTGGCATATGGGATCTTGGGGTTTCCTTCTTCCATGAGATTTATCTATTGATACTACCAAATAAAACTCCATTTTAAATTTCTTATCACCATTAACATGATAACAATGAGATTCATAGGTCTTCATACCAACTTTTATGGAACAATGAACAATCTATTCATAACTATCAGAGTCTAGGATCACTAATTCTTACTATAAACTAGACTTTAACCCACTAATTAAATGGAACACTGTAAATTTGGTGTTGATAACAAATCCAATGGAATACTATGAAATCCTTGTGAAGTTTTAATTATATGCCATGAGAGAAAAATATTCATTTTTCATCAGTATGAGGAATAACTTATATATTTTAAGGAAAATAGTTAGGGGAAAATATTTAGAATTTTTTTTTCATGCCTTCCAATTCCATGGAATCAATATCATCTTTGGGATTTGCATTTTTGATCAGTTTCCACCTCTGATCAAATTCTTCCTCAATTTGATAAATGGACAACACAAGTTTCTCTTTCTTTATAAATTGGAGGATAGATAATACCTTCTCAATATAAATAATACATTATTTAGTGATGAGGGGATCATAAGATCCACTAAAGGTACAAGGCCATGCTCTCATAAAATACCGGACTAAAACTTTATATTTTATAAGAAGAGGTGAGTGTTCTCTATGATTCAAGTTATTATTAAAAACTTGATCTAGTTGATTTGGTAATACTATGAAGTTATCATCCTTTTCTCCCATAAGTTTAGTAATAACATTGGGGAAATCATCACATTTCCTATCGAATTGGTTTTGAAATAATTTTTCATATTTTATACACCAGTTGATAATATAGTTAAAGTAGAATGTTCCCTTTTCATATTTTTTTACCCATAAGTAGAACTAATCTAGAGCCAAATCCACTTTAAGTATCCATATAGGGAAGTAATTTTTTAGAAACCACTCACTCTAACCATCAAAAAAATTCTAGGATATTTTACTATACTTTGACTTATCCATAGGGCTCTCACTAAACTATTCTAGTCCTAATCTAAAAATATAAATAAACCTTTATATGATACATAATATAGAAACTAAATCATTTTACACATATTATAACATGATTTTTAATATAAACATCCCTCAATTACAACTCAAATATTGTGAGGCCTTGTGTCTTTGGAATAATATGTTCATAATACACTAAAAAACTAAAGAATGACATCCAAATTTTATTCCCCATAATGAGATAATAAATAAATTTGAGATCCTAAAACTATGTAGTATAACTTTAATAATAAATAAAATAAATTGGTCAGAAAAAAATCCCAGTAAGAGAAAAAAATATGGTAATTAAACATAGCGTGTGAGCCAATGTTATAACATGACATCATAAAAGAGAAATCTCACGAGTAATCACATTAAATAATAACACAAATAACATGGTATCATAGGATCATAGAAACCCATGAAGATTGGAAGAAACAAAAAAAAATGAAATAAAAATGAGTCAAGGCTATCCTTCTGAGTAATATCACATGGTGGACAAAGTCTCATAATTGATTAGGTTTACTCTTTAATCACATACATAATATCTCATGAGAAAAAAGCTTTACCCAATGAATTGGATTTTTATTTGGGTGAACCCATCATAAGATGTTAATGATTATGAGTTCCAAAAAAGATAAATCAATCATAAAGAATAATAATTAGAATTAAATGTGGAAAGAAATGAGTTTCATAGTCGTGAATCATATCATAATCAAAGAAAATTTTATAATGAAGGAATTTGAGGAATGAACATAAGTCTTGTATTACATCATCAAAGAAAGGGAGAGTAAGAAATGAATATATGTTAAATACATATATAGATAATTTATAATCAATCCATAACTTTAATTGGATATATTAAGTGACTTATAATGATAATTTTCCTAACCTAAAGAAAAAGGGAATATTAGAGAGATCCCTTACCTCAACCCTGAATTGTCACGTACATTATTTGTCTTCCTGATTAATAAAAATATATTAATTATTAAATTTATTATGAACCATTTTCAAGTTAATTATTACTTTAATTTTATTTATTACCATGTTATATTCAATTACCTAATCATTTAGGTTCATGTCCATAGTTTTGACGATATTTCAACTCATATATCCAAAATCACAATGGTAAGATGACTAAGGTAAAAATATTATTTTCTAATCATATCCTAGAATAATAGTCATGAAATAATTACCATTTTTTATAAATCAATTATACTTTTAAAACAAATTATGAAATAAGGTTATGAAAAATAAACTATGTTATGACCATGAAGATGATAGGTTATACGTACGCATGAGTAACTTTTCCTGTTTTCAATGATGATAATGTAAAAAAGGTAAGTGTTATTTTATGTTTAAAAAATTATAATTATAAAATAAATATCATATTAATTTTTTAAAATACACTTATATATACCATCAATGTGATGTCTTAATAAAAAAAATCACATCACTTCATGGAGGTGGCAATCCATACGTACACACAAATGATGTAATCATTTTTATATGAATGGATAGGTAATAAAATATATGATATATTAATTTTATATAATTATAAATATGTCATGAATATTATATTTATACATTATATTCATCATCATAAATATATATGTGATTCAGTTATGGAAAAAATTACCTCAGTTCGCGAGGCGGTGGTCTATTATACACACGAATGATGGTTTCCGTTCCTATTTTATGAGAGAGGGAATGGATGCAGTTTATTCCACAAACACAATGAAATATTATTATATGATAAATAATGATTTTATTATATCAAAATCATTGAATAAAATTTTAATGATGTGGAATAACAAATAAAAAACACTCGATTAAGAATGATACCTCTTCTTTAGACAACCTCTTTGGGTTTTCACCAAAATCCTTCCAAGATGGGTTTCATAATAAAAAATGACCCTAGGACATGAAAATGGATGTAATTAGTGTATTTTTTTCAAATATTTTCAGAACTAAAAGGATTTATATGTTTGTATAATAGAGGATAGGGGTTTTCCTTTTATAAGTGGGGCATAGAACTCAATTGGAAATTTCCTAAAAGAATAAAAAATGATAATCATTACCAAGGAAAAATCTTAAAAGTGGACATAGATTAGAATTTTGGATATAATAAGGTCAAAATATTTCTATAAAATTGGATTCAAACAAGTTTAATTGTAAAAAATATTTTTATCATTCGTTTTAACCCCTTGGTAAACCCATTTTGACAGTAACCATGGTAATGTATTTTTATTATTTTTACTATTCATTATAATAAAAAATTATGTTGACTTTATGAAATAATATTAATTATTATGATTAAAAATATTTAATATATTTTATCAAATTCAATTCATATAATTTTCATAATTTAATTTTAAATTAATACAACAAGCGTGATGAAAAAAGGTTTTCCAAAAAATGCATTTTTAAGTAATATATGATCTTATATTAATTCTATTATAGACAATAATAATTTTATGAACTCAAATAAATATGTATAGATATATATTATATGTATTTTATTTATATATTTCCTTACTAGGGGTTATTTTAATTAATTAAAATAGATAAACTTTATGCACTTTATAACAGTCTGAAGAAATCCGTTTTAAGCATAAAGACACTCATATAACAAAAATGGTGAATATTGATGATTCAAATAAAATTAATTAGACTATTAAAAATAAAGTGCTTCATATATCACTTTAATATAAAATAAAAAATATAATGGAACTTTTAAATTAATTTATTTAATGAAAATATTTGACAGTATTTGACAAATAATAATTTTCATTGTTCACTAAAAAAATAATCATTTCAGAAAAATCCTAAAATTTTACCCAATGTTATTATATTCAGATATAAAAAAAATTAATTTTATCATTGTAATTTTCTAAAAGTTCTAAAAATTAATTATATTATTTTCTAAAAAATAAAATTTTTGAAGAAAAAATATTTTTTTCAAAGAATAAAATGAACTTATTGAAAATTGAGTGCTTATTTTTTAGGAATATATCAATACAATTATATTTAGTAGGTACATTATATATATATATATATATATATATATATATTTCATAACATAGTTAATTATATTCATACCCTCCAATTTAATAGTTAGTTAATAATAGCAATATCTATGTAAACACAGTCTTTTTGTGCTCGGTGTTGCATATCATATACTCTATAGAATATAGTTTTATTTTAAAAAAACTCAAAATGTTACATTAAAATATTATAGAAATTCCATTTTTATTTACTAATTTACCCTATGTTTTTATAGATATAATGAATATAGTATTCATGGAGTGTCATGATGATTTTTTGTTGTATTTATTGATGATATATTGGTGTGTTCTAAAAAGGGCCATGATAATCACATGAAGACATTTTTTGAAACTCTAAAAAGAAAAGAGTTATATAGAAAATTTAACAAGTGTTAATTATAACTTTATAAATTTTCATTTCATGGATATATTGTTTCGTAGGATGAAATATCGAGATCCCACAAAAATAAATACAGTCCTAGAATAGCCTACACCCATGAAAATAACTGAGGTACATATTTTCATTGGTTTAGAAAGTTACTATTTAGGTATTTATTCAAATTTTTTCCAAATTGGATAACATAAAAAATATATTACTTATAAATGGGGTAAGTTGATAAAAAAATTGAATGTGGAGAATATATTTAAAATTTAATAAGATATTAATAAATTATCCTATTTTGACTCTACAATCAGGAAATGATGGATTTGTTATATATAGTGACTAATCTAGGAATATAATTTTTTGTGTAGTTATACAAAACATGTTATTTCGTATGAATTAAGGCTGATATGGATTCATGAAAAAACTATCAAACCCCTGATCTTGAGTGAGAAGCTATAATATTTACTTTGATGATATGGAGTCATTATCTCTATGGTGAATGATGTGAGATATACATAAATCATAAGAGTTTGAAATACATATTTTCATATAAAGAGTGAAACATCAGACAATCGTGATGGATCATGCTACTCAAGGATTATGATTTTTTAATACACTATAACATAGGGAATAAAAATAAGGTATTAGATTCATAAAGAAAGAAATATTATGGAGTTTTAACCAAAATGATAATTGATAGTAATCATATGTCTATGGATCTAGTAAAGATAGATATGGGAATTTTTAAGGAAGTGGATGCATCAGTACTTGACCAAATAATTATCAAACAATGTTTTTTAGAAAATATAAGAAGTTCTCAACATGAGATGAGAATTTTCAAAAGAATATTAAAGCTGTGAATGGTGGAAAATTGGTAGCCTTTGTTTGTCAAGATGGTGTTTAGAAATTTGGAAAGATATTGTGTGTTCCATCTATACATTATATGAAGAGAGAGTTGTTGGATGATGCTCATAGATCAAATTTCACTATAGACCCTCGTATAACCATGATATATAGAGATTTGAAGGAACATTTTTTTAGGATAATATATATAAGTAAATTTCAAATTATTTGTCAAGTTTTGTTGGTTTTCAATAGGTGAAGGATGAAAGGCAATATCATAGAGGAGTTATGAAACCTATACCTACTCTAATGTGGAAATGGAATGACATTAATATGTAAATTTTCAATGGATTTCTTAATACTTCTATAAATAATGATGTAATATGTGTTATTGTTGATCACCTCACCAAATCTTCAAATTTACTTGATATAAGATATGATTTACCTCTTGCATGCCTTGAAAAACTCTATATTGATAAATTTTTAAGACTTCATGAAGAACCTCTTTTAATTCATCCTAATAATGATCAATGATTTACATCAAAATTATAGAAAAATTTTCGGAAGGATCTTGATATTGATCTTTATTTGAGCACTACTTATCACCCTCAAACCGATGGAAAACCAAAAAAAACTTTTAGAAAATTAAAATAAATTTTGAAATCATTATCACTTGACTTTCAAGGTATATGTGATCATTATTTACCTTTGGTAGAGTTTAATTATAATAACAGAATCTATTAAAGTATTCATCTGGTGTAATATGAAAAATTATATGGAAAGAGATATAAAACTCCAATATTTTGGGATGAATATAGTGATGGTAAGAATATAGACTGTGAAATTTTATAGAATAAATTGAAAAAGTTAAATAATATTCAAACCCATATCATTTAGTTCAAATAATGTAAAAAATATAGGTAGATAACTGGATGAATGATTTAGAATTTTGAGAGGGATATCATGTTTTATTGAATGTAACTCTAGGTAAGGGTGAAATAAGGTGTAATAAGAAGGGAACACATAACCCCATTTATATTATACGTTTTTAAATTCTTGAAATAATTGGAGATATGGATTAATGATTAGAAATTCCATCAAGCCTATCTAAAGTACATGATGTGAACCATATCTCTTTGTTAAAGAAGTACATTCCAGAACCAATACATGTGCTCACCTATGAAGAAATATAATTATAACCTAATATATAATACTGTGAAGAGCCCATATAGATTATAGAAACTAGATAACAGGATTTGAGGAATCATACAACTCAACTAGTAAAGATACTTTAGAAAAAACATAAGATAGAAGAGGCAACGTAGGAACCAGAAGAAATTATGATGAAGAACTACCCAAATATTTTCATGAGGTGATATTATAGAATTGTTTATATTGATTTTTTTAATAGAGGGACGAATGTAACACCCTAATATTTTATGATATATTTATTTAAATTTAATCTATTTGATAGATTATGATACACGAGAAATCGATTCTAAATAAACCATAATATTGTATATTGTTATAAAATAGCCATTAAATTTACAGTTATGAATATTAATTACTAAATAATTAAAATTATATGGTCTAAACCGGTATAAAATAAATTCATTTGATAATAATTTAAAAAAATAAGAAGATATGAAAGCAAAAGAAATATTTTTATGCACATAATGTGTTTTTATTTTAATAAATTAATCTAATCACCATTGGTGAAGGATTTTAATCAAATTTATATATTAAATATTCCATAAAACGTTTTATCATTCATCTAATATTTTTTCTTTGTATCGGATAAGAATAAATCAATTTTTATTGTTAAATTCTTATTTTTTTTAAAAATATTTTTATTGGAATTTATAAACTTATTTAAAAATTAATTTGTACCAAAATTATTTAATTTATTTGAAAAAAAATTTATTTGAAAAATAATCATGTTAAAATTATATTAGAGTGATTTTTTTCAGAATTTTAAGAAAATTTTAATTTTTTGAATAACAGTGAAAAATATTGTTTTTTATTGAAAATATCCATTTAAT
This sequence comes from Viscum album, assembly GCA_963277665.1. NCBI lineage: Eukaryota > Viridiplantae > Streptophyta > Magnoliopsida > Santalales > Viscaceae > Viscum > Viscum album. The sequence continues at coordinate 70,697,308 of OY728163.1, read as the reverse complement.
TTAATGAATTTAAAAAGTTAAATTTTGGTTATAAAATATTTTAAAATAAAATTAGTTTATTTATATTATAATTAATCTAATTTAGTCAATTGTAATAAATTTTAAATTTAATTTTTAAATAAAAACCTTTTCTAGTTAAGATAACTTTTCTTTGGAATATTGTTTTTTTTGACATGTTTACATGATTAATTTAAAATTAATTTATGAAATTTTTTTATAGAATTTGTTAAAATTTATTTATTATTTTGAATAAAAATAATTAATATTAGTTAATAAGTCCAAATTATTTTTTATCCTTAATGAATAGAAAAAACAATAAAAACTGTTAACACAATTAAAGTTAAAATGGGTTTATTGGGGGGTGTTAAACCAAATTATAAGGGTATTTTTTCCAATTAAACAAGTATAATTCCTATTTTATGGAAATATTTTGACCATATACTTTAATAAATTAGAATATATGGCTATTTTTAATCCTTCCTATTGAGAATTACTTCAACATTTTGGATTATTTTAGGAAAGTGCACAACGCGAATGGGCCCGTAAGTGGCGCTCCCTCTCTAGGGTTTCTCATCGTCGCCGCAACCTTCCTCCTCGGGTCGGCTCAGCTCATCCTCCCCTCACTCGGAAAAATCGTCGTGGCAGTTCCTCTGCTGCGGTGGCGTGCTTCATGGGCTCAGCCATTTCAGTGTTTCTCATCAATGTCGACCTGTTCCTCGCTCAAATCCCATATGCTGGATATGGCTTCTTGGTGGCACGGTACTGGCCCAGCGGACGAGTTCCCTGCTATCGCGGTTTGTGGAATCTCTACTCGCCATATGCTGTGTGTGTGGGCGGGTAATCATGTCTCCCTGTGAGATTGGGTTGGCGGCGATGGGGATTTGGTTTTGATTTGACATTATGTTGCCGGTTTGGCGATGTGTTTCTCGATTCTGAGGTTTGAACATGATTACAAGGTGATGCGTGGATGGAGTCCAGGGATCCAAGGCTGCGGATGGATTCTGCATTTGATTTGCTACGTGTTGTTTTTACTGATTTTGGTTTTGGTTCGGCTTTTTTGATTCTCTATGGAGTGGTGGTCTGCTGGTTTTGTTTGTGTTTGTGGTTCATGTCATTTTGTTGGCCGCTTCAGACGGGGTCGATGGCGTTCTGGTTTTTGGTAGTCGGCATGAGTGATGTTGCGATCTCCTTTTGCTGTGACGGTGACGACGAACGCCGGTGAATCTTTCCAGTGATTCGGGTTGCGGATTTTCCAGTCATTTCGGGTGTGTTTCGAGGATGACCATGGTTTGAGGTGATGCAGGAATCGAGGGATCCCGTGCCTCGAGGTCTCCGCGTGGGTTCGTGGCTCACGGTTGTGAGTGGTTGTTTTTGAATGTTGAATTGTATTTGAATGTGTGATGCCACAGCTGTTTGGTTTGTATGCGGTCTGGATTCCTGTATTTGGGCACCAGATACCCTCAAAACGGTTTTTTGAAAATGGGAAAAAAGTGATTTGCATGCAGGATTATTTTAGGAAATTTCCAAGTGGGTTCCCTCCCCCACATATAAAAGGACACCCCTATCATATCTTATAAAATCCTCAAGTGCCTTTTGTTTAAGATAATACATACTAAAATAAATTTATTAAATCTCTATACATTACCTATAGTTCTTATTTTTATCAAAAAACCATACTACCAAGGCTGTAGTTAAGAACCTAAAGAGGTTCTTCGAAGAATAGTTATAGTTCTTAAACAAGAATCTTCATTGTATTTACTTATATAACACTTAAAATATTCTCCAAATATGATAAAATAATAAAATTAATATCTTACATATACTGATATTTTATTATATTAATTGTATAACCTATACCCATCCCCTCTTCCATCAAACGAGAATCAAAACTGTCAATATAGGGTATGGTAGACTACCGCCTCTCAAACCGATATAATTATTTGTCTATCATCGTCTCTCACTGGTGGATTTAATGATGGATGTAATTTATATATAAATATTATATTTATGAAATAATTATAATTATTTAATTAAACAATCACAGCTACCTTTTTACCATATAATCCAATGGAAAACGATCATGTCTCACATGCATACATGTGGACTACTGCCTCTACAAAGCGATGTGATATGTTTTTCATTTTATTTTTACATGGATAAAGATAAGGATATATTTAATGTATATATATGGTATATATAATATATTAATTATTCTGTAAATTTTAATTATTATTCTCCTCTATTTCATTTTATTCTCTATAAAATGGAAATATTATTGATGCCTATGTATTGCCTAGAGTATCCATAAGTGGTGAAATTATATCATCTATTTCATTATTTTATAGATTAATATAAATACATATATAATGAATATAAATGATATATATATAATTATTATAATTATTGTGATTATGTAATAGTTACCAAATTATAAGGACCAAAACCTCTGAACTTAAACATACATGAAAAATGAAGTTGTTATTACAACATACAATAATTTTAATAAATAATTGCCATTAAACATATGGTAAAATATTATAATTAAATCATATATGGTATAATTTATATGATAATGGTTATTTAATATATTTATAATAAATCTATTTTTATTATATTGGTGGTTCTGACACATACAAAGGATGTCAAATCGTAGTTAGGGGATTCTTTTACAATCTCATTATTATTCAGGGTTATCTATGTTTATGTCTCCAAATAGTAAATTATTTTATATTTATAAATGAAATTAAATATATTTTATTAAAATATGTTTATTTATATAAATTAAATTTTTTATTTTAAATTTCCTCTCTCTAAGTACTCAAGATACCAACATTTTTTTTCTTTAGGAAAACCGACATTGTTTTTCAACTTGGCTGGGAATCATTCTATTTTGTGCTTGTATACTCCATAAAATATATAAAATGATGTTTTATCAATATGTAATTATTTATTGAAGAAATTTTTACCCATGTTTTTATTTTTTACAATTTTTTTAAAATTAATTTTCTTGTCGTTTTCCAAACGAGGTTCTTTTTCACATTTTTACAATAATGTGAATGGATTGTTTTTTTAATGACATGTATAGAATTACCTGATATTATGACCACTCATTGATTCAAATATTACATTACAAGTTTATAATTTTATTTTCAAATATTTTTTTTTCATTAATATTTGGGATGTATTTTAGACTTTAAATTTGTGACTTCAATTTGAAATGGTAATTTTCCTTTCAAAATTTTCTAGTTATAATATTAAAGTATATTAATCAGTATCCAAATTATTCATTAAATATTATGTTTTACTAGGGATTCACTATTTGATACCATTATCTATTTTATTCTGGGTATTTTATGATTATGTTTTTTTATTGGAGAAATTATAAATATTTTGTATGCTAGTTTTTCCATATGATTGTTTATGTTGATTTTTCTTTCACCCATTTAATATTATTAATTCATTAGACTTAGTATGTAGGGGGAGGGGTGGATACACCCATCGATAAATCAGTAGGTCTTATGAGAAAAAATATTTTGGGTATTTGGCTGAGGCCTTACCCATTTATATATGATGCCTTATCACGAGGCCTTTATGGCAAGTTTATGATGTCTATTATTGTGAATTCAATCATTATTAAACTAATTATTATTAGCCATGTGATTATTTATTTTGTTATTTTATCCATGGATATAGTTCCCTATGTTTTGTTAATAATTATATAGAATATTTTATTATTTTATATCTCATCCATATTATTTATCTTTTATTTACTTAATTCTAGCATCAATTGTACGCATACCCTTACTGAGCAGATGGTCTCACTCATTTATTATGTTTACTTTCCCTAGGTTTCATGGAAGTGTATTATGATAAATATATAAGAATATACAAAATGGAAAAAATGGTGTTCTCAAATAAAATAATATATTTTATTTTATGTTTTCATTTACAATGTGGGATTCATGGAATAATATATTTTAGTCTTTCAGGAAGTGATTCATTGTATATAGTACCAATGTAATAAAAAAACCACCAACTATAGGTAACTAGGTTTGGGGTTTTTACATCTGATAATTCTATACTGCTCAGACTCCCAAATTTCAAGTCATTGTCAAAAACCATAAAGGGGAGTCTGCTCATCTTTGAAGTATTATCATCAGATAAGGGAGAAAAACAAACTCTAGAATATAAAAATAGAAACATAAATCATAAAACTAAAATACCAAACCACATAACCAGATGAGATCTATATTTGGGGGCTCATTCCCTGTTGATGGGAAACTCAATCACGGGAGTATCGACTCCAGTTGAGAACCCACATAATGAAATGTTATATAATAACCCTATAGCCTTGGGTTTTTTCAAAAAATGTGGCTATAGACCACACATATAGCCATGTGTTTATAGAAAAATTCCCTATAGGTGTCTTTTATGAGGCTATAGATATAGTTATATGAAATCGTGACTATAAAGTGTACATATAGTCAAGGTATTTGTAAACAGTGGATGTAGGTTTCCCAAGTAAGTGCGGGGAGAAACTTTTCTACAGTATGGGTATAAGAAGACATTTTACCCCGGATATTTTATCATTTCCATGGTTAATAAAGATATATATATATATATATATATATATCGTAAATTATCTGTAGTGTAGTGGTTATGTGCCTGATTTCTGATAGTAGAATTAAGGGGTTTAAATATGGCCAATAATTATTGATGTTAACCCTATAATAATGGTTTAAAGGGGGTATATCCATAGTTTTCCATTATGGAAATTGTTACTATAACCATAGTTTATAACCATGGAAAAAAAATCTATTTCCACGGTGGAAAACTGAGAGGTCTATTTCTAAGGTGGCATAAACCAAGTCTATAGGTTATATTTCCTTTGTGGAAAATCTTGTGTAGAGCTTCTAAAAACCATGGAATATCACTTCCCCATTACCATGGTAATAAAATCCATGGCAAGATATTACCATGAATATAAGCTATATACATTATTTTTTACCTCTATATCCATGCTTTTTTTTCTATAGATATATGTGAATTTTATAGTTATGGCATTTGAGATCTTAGATGGGGGAGTACTAAAACAGAAGATAGAGGACATGTGTCCCATATGGGTGTGGGAAAGTTCCAACCCTACTAAAATATAGTAGATATGTAATATTTATGTAACAAAATTTGTTGATAAAAAATGATTGATGATTCTCATAAGAAGAGTAAATGGGAAAAATAAAAAATAAGAAGATCAAGAGACACAAATGTTTTTATGGTTTGGTAAAATTTATCTCTATGTCCATGGAGAAATAGAAATATCAAAATGTTCTGAAGCTTAATTATAGGGAAAAAAATAAATTTTCACACCTATAGAAAACTAATCATGAATGAGATCATAAAGAAGCTATTACTATAGTTCCACCAACAACAAAATAAGTCCACTGTGTTACGTTGGTCTATCCATCTTGAGAGGAAATAAAGTAGGAAGAGATAATCTCTCAAAATTTAGAGAAACGCTAGAGGAATTATCATTGAGAGAGAATTCTCTAGGGAGGAGAATGTTGTGCCAAATGACCAACGTATCAATATAATCTTTATTAAAAATTTATAAACCCAAGGTTACAGTTTCATATTAATTAATTAATCAAAGTCCTTTAATAATATGTTAAACCCAAAAGGATCCCCTTTCTATGACAAATAATTATTTTTTTATTTTATTTCGTGTGATGTGATAATTCACAAAGTGATAAATATTATTTTCATTCTGGTAAAAAATATATTTATCATCAGACTAATAGATGAGTCTATTATTCATCTTTGACATTTATTGAGTTTTTGAATAAATATCATAGATAAATATTATATTCATGGAATGGGGAATATTTTTTTTAATATTAATATAATTAAATGAATTATTTATTAATAAATAATTATTTATTAACTTGTGAATGAAAGAAAAAATATATTATAAATTTCCTAAATAAATAAATATTATATTAATGGTTTGGGTAATAAAATATTTATTTTGAAATTAATGTAACTAAATAAATTATTTATTAATGAATAAATAATTATTTATAACATTTAAAGTAATAAGATATAAATAAATATTAAATATTCACAAAATTAAACAATTACCTTGTGAATATATATTTATTTAATATTTTTAATTATTTTGAAAATCTTGAATGAATATTACTTCTCGGTATGGTGAATAATATTTATTCCAATAGTTAAATACAACATTTAACTAATATAAAAGGTAAAACAATGTTTTTAACCCTCTAGGACTCTTCTTCTATAAAATTAGGTAGGATTTACTAACCTCTATGATTTCTATCTAGAAAGAGGTCGAATATTTTATAAAGGAAGATAATATTTCACAACAACAATAACCACATATTAAAACTCACTATATAATATAATCCATTTATTATGATATCTCATCAAGAAGGTTACACACTATCATCATTAACCAATATGATTGATACATATTTCTTTGACTATCTAAAACAAAATCATCATTACACCATAGCCATGAAATTTAATGTGATAGTTCCATTTTAATCATAGGGTTGAGATATCAAATTCCATAACGATAGAAGGGAAAAAATTTTCCTCAACTTATTCATTAAGGAAAAATCATTAATTATACACCCAACGTACCTAACTTTTCCATGAAAAATATCATCATGGTTTATGACAATACATATAATTACCCAGTGCATGATATTTGTTAATAATAATCTTAATTTATTAGGACCATTATACACACTCAAAAATAGGAATATCCGATGAAACATAAACATGAATAATTCTTAGAGATTGTTTTTTTTCTCATAATACCCTATCTTGGTGATCACCAAGTGAAAAATTCATGAGATATAAACTCATATTTATATGAGTAATCATACTTGATAGTTAATATATTGTGTATCCCATCATAAAATGTTATCTGAATGTAGAAAAATAAATTAGAATATCATCTTTTAATTTCAAGGTTCTTACCATAGCAGGGAACTGCTATAACCATTTCAATGTGATAGATTTTATAGGACATTATCACATGAATTTTACGAACATGAAAAAACCCTATGTGATAAGGTATTAATATTAAAACCCATGAATATATAGTCAATCTAATATAAAAACTAGTTTGTTTTAGGGAACCAAATCTAATAAACTCCCTCTTTTAATAGAGATAACTAGTATTAACTAGAAGTTATCACATTGTAAAGATGTTTCTGGTTAGTATGGATTCAAATTCAAGGAATACCATTTTTCTATTCCTAGGATTGGTGTAGCCACATGAATTTGTAGTGAATCTAATTACCATGACATAAATACCTTGAGAAAATCCATCAATTGTGTATATTTCTAATCATCCACATCCTTTCCATTTTTAAAAAACATTAAAACATGATTAAGTTTATAGTTAAAGCATATCATAAAAATTTTAAAACACTTATTTTATTATAATACAAAATAGGAATAAGACATCAATATTTTTTTGGCATATAAACTTTCCAATAAAACATGAAATGGTATAGGAAGATATTGGACATATAATTATTCTCCACTGATTAACATGAGACTCTTCTTGCATGATCAACCTAAATTGATGCACTAGAATGCATTTTTTACACAATTAAAATGTTCAAAAAACTATAGTTTTCAAATATCTGAGTGTTTATAAAAATCCCAGACTTCATGGATATATGAACTATCATTAAACTTTCAGTTATCAAGAAACACCATTTAAAGAAATTACTCAACATCAATTAGTTCTCAACTATTCTTTTCATGAATCTTGTGTTTGAAAAGATTTACTTGTTTTAAAATAGAAGTACCTTCACATAGGACCTTGATTAAATCACAGAGATTTTCCTTTTTTCCAAACTCTCTTGATTCATCATATAAAAAGAGCCCGCCTATTTATAGATATTACCTCCATTTTGAATATTTTAATCTCACCATGCTCGTTTCACAAAATTCTTCATTCATTTTTGGAAAGTTCCTTTTCTTTGTGAAGCTTTAGAAAAAATATCTTTTTGTGAAGCTTCTCCTAATTGCATAAATTACCATATTTACTTTGTTCCACTTCCATTTTTAAGAAAAATCATTTGTGAACCTTTAATCCTTTATGATTCCAGATGCATTCATGAAGATACATATCTTTGAAAAACTCCAACCTTCATGAAATACATGTCTCTTCCATATTTTAGTGATAAGGAATTTCAAATCCATATTCCAAAAATAATTTTCCTTACTATATATTTTTGATCTCCAAAAATTTGGTAGAAATTGGAAATTAATGCCACATTCAACACTGAAGCCACCTTCAACAAAAGACCACTCATCTTTCATTATCCCAAATCAACACAATGTGGATTGAAGACAAACAAAAAATACAATATATTTCTAATTATGAAAACCCTTGGTTCAAATAGTCAATAATATCTTCTTATACCCATGCATGTTCTATTGGAAAAATTATATGCCAAAAAATATTAATTCTTGAATTGTTTCAACTTATAATTTTCAAAACATTGTTAATAAATGTACTATGATTATAATTAGAAAACCCCGAGATCTATTTTAATAGATATTTTCCCCTATTATATGGTATCTATTCTTAGATAAATTCATTGATTAATATTCAAAAACAGGAGAGGCATAACATTTTTTTCTAATATGTTTTTAAAATATCTAACTTGGAAACATATATCAACCTCACTAACCCATTAGATACACATGTAACTCATTCATTTGAAAATAGATATTATATGATCAATGGTATGATGTATCTATAAATGAATTTTTTCATATTAATATAATATTTTAATTTATTAATGTGACTAATCCTTTCTCGTTATTCCATATAGATACATACTATAGGGTCTCATTTTTGTCACATATTAAGGAAATATTCTTTAAGGTTTCATTCAAATGATGTGGCCTTGAAAATAAATAGTCGAATGTGATAATCATAGAATTAATGTTTGAAAAATATATTTCAAAATGATTATTCATGACGATTGGGGTATAGGTATTTTCATAACAAAACCTTTAAATAATCAATCATACTTTATTAGAACTATATTATACCATCAATATCTAGTTTTTGTTCAATACTCACCAGTAATATCAAGTCTTAGAAACATTCAAAATATGATGACCATGAATCTTCATACATGGAATCCATTACATGAATTCATATATATTTTTTAACCTTAGAATGTTTCCATTTACCATTTATTTGTATGAATCTTTATTCTAAAATATTAATATATGTATCAGGTGCTACAATGAACATAAAAAACATCATTGGTTATGGCTTCCAATGTAGTGTGTGTATATGAAACTAATCCTCCCACAAAGCTTAATGGAGCCCAATATTCTTATGTAAACTCATGTGAATCCATATACTTAACCCATATAAGTTAAGTATACTTCAAATATCCTTAAGTAGATAGTTTTCCATTATAAAAAATACTAGATATCGACGGGAAATTAATATCCTTAGGAGTTATAAGATTATTAACTAAGACGCACTAAGTGTGTGATGTTTCTATATAGCTAAAAGCATCTTTTAACAAATGATTTTCAACAAACACTTGATTATTTTTTATAATATATTATTATAATATCACAATTTATATTTTATCTATTAGTTAATATATTTAACATATGGTTAATTTTTTTACTACTATTTTCAAAGCACGTCTTGGAAGAAATTATATAACATTTTTAATATATATATATATATATATATATATATAAGACTCATAATTTATCTTCCTTTTACTACTATCATGATATTTATTTATATAAGGAAATGTGTCTTTGGGAATACCTTTACGCCACATGTATGATCAATTATTACTTGGATAAGATATTTTTAAAAAAACTAGTTAATAGGTACCTCTATATTTACCTAGTGAACTCATTTACTTCAATAAAAAATAATAATTTTTAAAGGAATATTATAAATAATTTTAATTAACCTCTAGACTCTAAACACTTTTTAGAGTACATTTATTTCAAAATTTTAATTTATCTAGAAAAGATAAGTAATTTGTATGTATACCTAGTATGTTAACTCAACATAGACTAAAAAACGTTTATGGGTATAAGTAGGTCAACTAAATTTAGTTTTATATGATAAGTAATTATCTTAACATAATCAGGTAAGAGTATTATATTTTACATTCATCATTCATTGCAACATATATCTATGATTCAAGAGTTATTAAACCATTGGGTTAGTATGAATTACTGTAACAACATTTATTCCAAATTTGATATAATATATTAATGTTATTAATTAGATAATGAGCTAAATGTTTTTGTAACGGTCATTATAGACTCAAATCAATTCATTCTATAAATTAAGAAGTTATTTCTTTTTTGAAACTGATATAGGAATTACCCTTTCTCATTATTTGGAATAATTCACCCTAATTCTTATAATATTTCTAATCATTCTGAATTCTCAAATGAGAATATATATAAAAAATATTTTATTTAAATTTAAATAATTCTAATGAAATTATTATATCACATGATAAATGTTCCATAATATTATAACTATTTCTACTTTAACTTATTATAATTATTACAATAATTATTTAATTCTATATGAGAAGTATATATCATTTTTTTCATTACCCACCATATGAATCAATTGTCTATTTGAGATACATTTTAAGTACACCAATTGAATTAAAATACCACGAGATTTCTGACCTTTTCTTTTATTATTCTCACCATATAGAGAATGAAATAATTTTCCAACAAAACTTATTTTTCTGGGTGAAGTATCAAAAAACTTATTTTTAATTTGTTTCTCTATAATGTCCTTCCAATCTTGGATGAATAAGGAGAACCTTGGTGGTAAGGGTGAAAAGTTGATATTAATGGGTAATATTTTTTCAAATAGAATATTAATTTTAAATAATAAACTTAAATACTTGAAGACATGATTACAAGATAAGAACCTACAATCCTATTTACACTAAAATAGTGTAGGGAGAATATTGTTTATCTTGAATCCTCTATTTATTCTTTTGAATGCATAGATGAAAAAATATCATGGAGGAATCACCCTCTCTATATATTCTATAGAAATTGTTTTACCTATACTTGGTGGGAAGATGAACTGGTTTGCATAATTACATAAAATAGTACTAATTCTATGATAGTAGTATAATGTAAAAAAATATATGCAATTGCATGAAATTTTCTCCAATGAGGATATACCCAGATTGAAAGACTGATCGTAGTGTTTTTCGTGGTTCTACTTTCCATTTTAATAAAAATTAAAACAAATATATTAGTATGTAACTTGATCAAAATTTATATGGGATGAAATAATTTTAACTTTATTAAGTCTCAAAAATTTATCAAGTGTTAACATACGTCACCATTAAACTTTTACTATCCTATAAATTTTTAAATTCATCTATAAAGGATCTATATTTTTGTTTGTATAATCATGAAAAAGGTCATATAAATTATAATATTGTCTTAGGTAGGTGGCCTTTCTAACTATGGGGTTTCTACTCGTTATTCTATTGAGAGGACTCTCAAATCCCAAAATCCTAAAAAGAATATCCTTAACACTTTCCACCCAAATTTTTATTTAATATAAAAGGACATTAAATCCAATATAAGTTTATTTAATTTTACCATCACCTTTGTTTATATTTCCTGATAATTAAAAGTGTCCCTCAGGGAGACCAAAACTGACACTTTTAACTACGGGTGTATATTAACTTTGATAATGGAAGGTTTATTGACTTAATATTAACTTTAGGGAATTTTATTATTATGTGTAAATTTTATTATTTTATCTTTTTACAAGTATTATTTTTTTTAAAAGTGGTGCCTCGGTCAAAGACCAAAGCACATTTTATTGAATAAAAGAGTCGAAAGGATTACAGGAGACGGAAATAAGGGATTTGTTTTACAATATTTATCAAATAGATGAAGTAAATATGGGGGGAGGGTGTCCATCCATGTCATGGTCTGATGAACACCCTTGTTGGAAAGGGAATCAACAACAACGTTAGCCTCTCTGAAGGTATGCATGGAAATGTAGTCTATTTCATGCAGAGAGTCCAGGCACTGCATCCAAAGATTAATCAAGGGCCAGGCAAGGTGAGTCACACCATTCCAGATGGCCTGGACAATGGTGGTGGAATCAATTTCAATCCATAGTTTCCTCCAGCCTTTTTGAATGGACAACTTGATCGCATGAATTACTCCCATCATCTCGGCCTCCAATGACAAAGTTATGCTGCAGTTACTAAAGAAACATCCATGACACATGCCAGCAGAATCTCTGAAAATGGCTCCACAGCTGGCAGGTCCAGGATTTCCCTTTGAGGCACCATCCACGTTAACTTTGATCCATCCTGGCATTGGCGTTTTCTAGAAGACTTCAAAGGTGTGAAGAGGTTGGCGGTATATACCATCAACCCGAAGCTTGTGCAAAATCTCCCAATCATCAACCGAGTTATTGCAGTGAGATTTTTGGTTCGATGCAGCTTCTCAAATCACAATGAGGATCAATTATTTCCCTGCATTAAGATTTAATGAGCATTTATTGTGTAGAATATCATTTCTTTCATACCAGATCACATGTAGGAGCTCAGAAACAGAAGCTAGGAAAATGTTCTTAATTTGCTGAGAGGCTTGGTGCTGAACACAACATATAGGAAGGGTGCAAATTGTGTCACGGGTATTCCATCTGCAATTAAAAATGTCAAAAATATATTTCCAAAGAGAGGAAGCTATGGAAAAAGATAAAAATAGATGGTTAGTGTCTTCCCTATGTTGATTACATAGGTGACATTTAGAGCATAACTGGATACCAAAATATTGAAGGAAAACCTTAGTGGGAAATCTTATATGAGCAATGCACCAAATTATATTTAGTCTAGAAGGCTTAATCCACATCTTATTGAAATAATTTAACCATTTAAAGATGGATTTAGTTCCAAGAAAGTTGTGCATGTAAGAATTTTTTGAGTCAAGAATACCATTCGGAGCAGGGTCCCAGACAAGAAAATCATCATAGTTAATGAAAGGATAGTTATCAATGATCTGAGCAACATTGTCAGGAAGGTTATCTCTATGGGGAGAACATATTTAATAGTGTGACTAGTGTCCACCAGAGTGGAATTAGGGGTAATCATCGAGGTCAGAGGAACACTAGTCCAATTGTCAAGCCAAAAATTTATATTGGATTCAGCGCTCACAATACATCTATAGTTTTCAATGATCTTATGATAAGTGTACCTAATGGAAATCCATATCGAGGAAGAGATATAATTGAGGTACCCCCTCCTAAGTTTGGGAATGAATCTTATTTTAATAAATTCAATAGCCTTCGAGTCAGTATTGACCAGTCTCCAAGTAAGTTTAGCTTGAAGAGCATCATTAAACAACTTTAAGTTTTTAATTCTAATACCCCCCTTTTCCAAAGGTTTGCAATAGGTTGCCCAGGGGGTGGTATTATGATTTTGCAGTTGATCCAACTCTTTTTCAAGAGATCAGATATCAATGTCAATTTTCTAACATTTAGTTCTACACTATCCCTTTAAGGCCTGTTTTAAATTTTTAAGCTTAAAAATGCAGGAAAATGCATCCTGATGATGACTCATAGTATCCCAAACATTTTGGATAAGAGACACACATTCAGGATCTATGGATCAAGCATTATTATATTTGAAAGGGAGAATAGGATTGAATTTGTTAGAGTAAATACAAGCCAGAATATGGTGGTGATCGGAGTTCAACCTTGGTAGAGTGATACAGGAGACATTATCCCATTTATCCAGAGATTCCATATTAACGAAAGCTCTATCTAGTTTACTGGAAACAACTCTATTATAATGCCTCCTATACCAAGTATATTTGGCACCAGTTAGGTTGATTTCTACAAGGTTATTATCATCAATAGAATCTCTAAACTCTCTTGAAGAAATTGACAGATGAGTGGGACCAATTTTTTCATTGGAATTGATAATGGCATTGAAGTCACCCATGACAATCCAAGGGACATGAATATTATTTTTTAACATAGACAGATCATGCCAAAGGGTTCTTCTTTGTTGATATCTGTTTTTGGCATAAATCATTATATAGAATGAGTGTTTCCCTTCCCAGTAGTAGTCACAAGTAATATGTTGCTCTGAATATAAAACAACATTCACGTTTTGTAGGGAAGTGTGATAAAAGGTCCATAGAGATTCAACCAAGGATCCATCTTTGCAGGCTCCTAGAAAGACATAGTTAAGAGCAGAAAAGTTATTGAATTTAGGAGTAAATATTATTTTAGGTTCTGAGATGGAGAAAATCTTGGGTTAATGAGTGGTTAAGATCCTCTTAAGAACAACTAAAGTATCAGTATTAGTGATACCCTGGCAATTTCAAAAGAGAATATTCATTTTCACTTGCGTTTTGGGTTAGATCCCTTTTTTTGTTTTTTCCTGAACCTTTATTCCTCTCTGATCTTATAAAATCTTGGGAGGGGCTTGGTTTGGGTTTCTTGTCAATAAGGATAATCTCCAAACTAGAAGAAGTGGCTTCATTTATAGCAGGAGATGAATTCTGCCCAGGGGAAGTGTGTGTAGTGTTTATGATGTGAACAGTTGTCATTTCAGAATTTTGTTCTGAAATAGGAATCAAAACAGCCTCCATTTCTGTCTTCTGAATAGTAGTGGGAGAATTTAGTGTTGTAGGGGTTTCTGTATCTACCCTATCTACTTTGAGAGGAGTATGGTGTGTAATGTTCTTGTCAGCGGTTAAATAGGGAGAAGAGATGTGCTGTTTCAAAACTGTGTCTGCTTTCAAAGTAGGAGAAATAGACTGAACGGATTTCAGTGAATCAGTATTGCATGTTTCAGAATTCTATTCTAAAACAGAAACCAAAACATCCTCTATAGCTATCTTTTGAGTAGTAGAAGGAGTGTCCAATGTTGGTTCTGTATCTACCCTATCCATTTTAAGAGGAGTTTGGTGTGAATTTATCATGCCAGAAGTCAAATAGGGATCAGAGGTATGCTGTTTCAAAACAGATTCTATTTTCAAAGAAGGAGAAACAGATTGAACAGGTTCCAGTGAAACTGTATTTCATATAACATCAAATTTCACACAATGAAGACTTAAATTGGCAGTCTTAGGGGGGATGCAGTTTCTTGTGTCATTATGCAGAATGCTATTATGATGTGATTCAGTTGAAGCATGAGTATTAAAATAAATAGGCTGCTGAGTGCAAGGAAGATGGGTAGTCACCTGACCCCTGCCAAATTTGGTAGAGGGAATCTCATTTAAATTAGTCCCTTGATCAGTCCCACATTTAGTCCCCTGCATGACCAGAGAGCCATCAGAAGAACCTGCACAATCCATTGAGTGAAGACATACCTCATCTTATGCATCCGAGGTTGACTTCTACCTTGGATCCATTCGAATTTGATCTACACAATCACTTGAGCAAGGGTCCTAAAATGTGTTATTATAAAAATCCATAGCAGGGGGAGTGTTAGTCATATTATCAGGACTGTTCAGATTCCCAGATTGCTCTAGAAGTTTTGAACTATTGTACTGCTCCTTGGCTTTATCAATTGAGGGGTGACCCTGCACTTCCTGTAATGAGCCTTCATCATTTTCATGGTTATCAAAATCAGAATTAGGATGTTCAAATATTTCTAAAACATCTGAGTCAATAACATATTTACTGTTTTGATTATCCTGTTCATCTACAAGTTCAGCCCATGATTTCCCATGGTCAGTTTGTGCTTGTGTAATGGGTTTGGGAACCCATATTTCAACTATTTTCTTTGTTGTTTCAGGTTTATCAGGGAAAACATCTTTTCCCCTCTTATGATTTTTTACCTATGTCCATTCAGAATAGGCTTCCTGTGGTAGATGTTTATAAACAATCCTACAATTAAGAATTGAGTGTCCCACAATTTTACAAAAATCACAGTATGAGGGAATCTTTTCATATTCAACATTCACTAGAGATTTATAATCTCTATCATTGAAGGCAATAGAGTTGGGTCTCTTGTTTTCCAAATTCACTTCAATTAACACTCTAGAAAATAATCCTAGTTCACCATTAAGTGTTCTCTAGTCAATTTTTAGTGGAGTACCAATACATAATGCAAGATCATTTAGGATTTGAGGGTGACAGAAGAACCAATTCAAGTTGTGCAAACTTACCCATACTTGGGAAATGTTTCTTTTGTGATTATTGGGATTAAAAGAAAAATCCCATTCTGAGAGTCGAAGGAGACTAGGTTTAAGACGAAGAATACCTATTTTCCACACTTTATCAAGGTCAGTTTGCGAGGTAAACAGTATATGAAAATACCCTTTCCTTAGCGGCACCAATTTCCAATTGGTAAAACCCCATACCACAATAATGCGGGGCTTCAGATCAGCATATTCCCTGGGTTTATCACCTTTGAGATACAGTATACGACCCATAATGGAGTACTTACTGAGTTCAGATCTTTGTTGTAACACATCCGGGTCAGCTTCCACAATGAAAATCCCATCATCGTCTTTTCGAATCCTTGATGGCTTCTGTACTTGATATTTTTCAGGATTGGAACCCTTCAAGGCTTCAATAAAGGAGATTCCTCTCGTTCTGATACCTGATGCGATCGATGGCCCCATTAGTTCCGGGGCTTTCACCTCCGTTTGTCTCTGTATTTCCACCTCATTTTGCTTCAGTGTTTCCACCTCCTCCTCATGTATCTCCCAGATCAGATCCAGGAAGCACATGGTTGGAAGATTGAGACGAGGGTCAGTTAAACTTTCTCAGGTTTCAGCCAACAAGAGGCCATGCAGTAGGGTTTTGCAGATGAGAGCCCTTCCATCCGTCCTGGAGAGAGCACTTTTTACAAGTATTATTAATATTATGTGAATTTTAATTAAGTGACTAACCATGTAACAATAAAATATTTATGCATAATACTTTTATTTTAGTTCCATATTTTCATATTAACTCATTTATTTATTTCATTACATTCTTATATCCACAAAATAAATCATGCAATAGAAAACAAATGTGGCATGATCATGAGATTTAACTAGCTGTTTTTTATTGAGAATAAAATAATCAAACCATTGGCCCTACGAGAAAATATAATTGTTCCATTCTAGGATTAGGTTGGAAGAATTTCATCTTTATTGTTTGGTTCCACCTCAACTTTAATTTAAACCAACTCAATGTGCCTGATATATTCTTCCTTACATTTCATTAACAACACATACAGTTGAAGGAAACCTGAAAGGGAGTTTATATAAAAGAAATTGTGGGAACACATGCCTATAATTAATAAGGAGGGAATGATTACTCAAAGGGAATTAATTTAATTTATTAAACTAGTTGAAAAAACCCTTGAAATAATTAAATTCACAATAATTACTCTAATTAATTATCCAGTTAATCAATTAATTTAATATATATTAATATCCATAAAATATATCCTAGAGATACCCATCCACTTTTATTTTAAATAGATTAATTAAATTAATTTTATTAAAATAAAATAAAATAAGAACACATCTTTTAATTAGAATAAAGTCAGTGATTAAATGTTCTAACTACTCAACATGTATTGAGATTGTATATAGAATACTCATTAGGAATATAGAATGATCATTTTATCACAAAATTATGTGGTGTGAATGATTTAATAAATGAAACACTGAACACATGTTAATTAACATAGTGTGTAATTATTTTTAACACACACATAGTAGTCAATATATTAGGAATATACGTGTTATGTACTTAAAATTTTATGAAAAAATAATTAAGTTGTGAATATCATATAAAACTAATCATATAGCATGTACAATTCAATAAATGATGTATGGAACAAATAATTATGAGGTTTAAAGAGTAATAAATTAATTTTAAATCTTAACATAAATATATTTGGTGTAGGAATGTAAATCTATCTACACATTATGTATATATCTTGTCATATGTCTATGATACAAGTCTAGGGATTGGAATTTTATCTCTTCATGGACATTTTTGAGACAAATGATATGTAAATATATTACACACCATGTAATCTCGTTACATGGTTTCTAGTACCTGTGTCATGTAATAAATGCACTACATAACTTGGACTTTGTGTTTTCATCCATAAAAACTCATGGACTACACAACATGTAAGAGAGATACATGGTTTATAGCCTAGAGGGCCATGTGTCAATCTGGATTGGTCAACAACTAGTGTGCATTTAATATATGTTGTGTGTATTTAATTTATGGTGATCCAAATTAACTTGAGAGTTATTTTGGTTCATTGAACATGGTTACATGGCGTATACCTTCTGGATAGAAAACATGTATACTTGCATTATCCATCCAGAAGCATTGGCACCTCTAGATGGGTTCTTTGGATGTTCTTTATTAAAAATTAACCAGATCTACATTAATTTAGTTAGAAATGATTGGTTAAAGAAGAGATCTAGACAATCATATTATATTAATGATTTTTTTGAAATGAAAAATAACATTAAAATACAGAAATGATCAATAAAAAATAAATATTTATAAATTTAAGGGGAAAATATAATACCATGTATTATTTTTGAATGTAACAGAAGTGTCTATTGGGCCTATGGACAACTCAAAATTTTTTGGATTCAGTTGATCATTCACAATGTATATGATGATGAAATCCATGAACAACACATAATATTCTGAAGAATATTGGAAATCTTTTCCAAATCCAATGGAGGGGATTTTTTCATGTTAATTTATAATGATTTTAATAGTATAATGAAAATACCTAGGTATTAATTCCTTTCTTTGATGTTACTACAAATAATTTGATGGTTTTTTAGTTATATTTTTATTGAGTTGATGAGGAAACAAAGTAGTGTCCCTTAAGAGATGATCTACACAAGTGCCTTTGATATCAAAACATCACTAATAGTAATTTAGGTTCTAGAATAGTGGTACAAATCATCGTGCATTGCTCCATTTATCGAAACTCATTCCTTCGAGATTGAGGGAAAAAATTTAGATCACTCTATATTGAGAGGAAACAAAGGAGGAAGAGAGAATATCTCAGTCTTGAGAGAAACTCCTATATATGTTCTCATTCAGAGAGAATATTATAGGGAGGAAAATGTTGTGTATAATGACTAATATATAACAATTCTCATAATTTTATATTTATAAGAATAGGGTTATTGTTTCTTATTAATTAATTTCACAAATTACCTAAACAATATGTTAACCCTAAAGGAACCTCATTCCATTGAAAATAATAAAAATAATATTTTATTCCATGGTGTTTGCTAATACTTGCAATGATAAGTATTATTTAAAGTCTAGGAAATAAATCTTTATCAATGAACCAATTACTGGGTCTTCTCATCCTCATTGGAATTTATTTAATTTCTAAATAAATATCATAAAAAAATATTATATTCATGGGTGGAGGTGAATTTTCGGGGTACTGTAGCAGTACTGTAGCAGTCACTATTCGATACTATAGCAGCCAAATCTATTCACCCGATTTGGGCCTTTGGGCCACCAGTTTGGGCCTACGGGTCTCCAGGGCCTTCGGGTCATCAAAGGCCTTCGGGCCATAAGGCCTTCAGGTCACGTAGACCATGGAGTAGCCTAGTTCACACAGAAAAGGCCTCAGAAGAGGATCAGAGCAACATGAGTAGTAGCCACCAGATGCAGAGCTAACCAGATTGGAAGAATGAGAGGGTATGACAGCAGCCATCAGGACCAAGCACCATGTAGCTTTGTATGGGGCAATTCTATCTGATCCACAATGCAAGGTGGGAGCTAGGTGATCAATGAAACATAAATCTAGTGAGGGGCAGTTCAAGTGGGCTAGGCCTACGGGTTATGTATTGGGCATGGTATTCCTCTGGGACTTCGGGTCATGTATTGTGGATTTTTCGGGGCTTGTGCCTTGGGCCTATGGGTCAGGTACGGGTTCCCCTTCAACCCTTAAAAGGGGGATTATCCATAATAAAATAAAAAATAAGTCCTTCGGGCCATTTGGGCTATTATGATATTTGTGTAATTAAATAAATTATTTATTAATGAAAAAATAATTATTTATTACCTTGGTAATAACAATAGATAAGTAAACATTATATATTATGATTAATAAAATATCACCTTGAAAATAAATATATATTTAACATCATTTATTTAATCCTAAATAAATATTACTTATTTATATGGGGAATAATATTTAGTTCAAATATTAAATATAAACTTTAACTTAGATCAAATAAAATACTTTATGTGTGACCCCCTAGGACACTTCCTTGGTGGAATTAAGTGGGAATTCCTAAATTCTAAGATTACTATCTAGAAATGGGTTAAAGAACCCATAAAGAAAGAGGATATGTCATAACGACAATAACTATATATGAACACTCACTATGTAATAAAATCGCTTTGTCACAATTTCTCATCAAGAAATTTTGAAACCCATGCCCTCAAACTATATGGTTGATATGTATTTCTTTGACTATATAATATAAACTGATCATTACATAATAGCCATGTAATTTAATGTGATGGTTCCAATTCAATCAAATGGAAAACATGTAAACTTCCATAAATTTAGAAGGGAAAAATCCTTCCTTTATTTATTAATTAATGACAAATCATTTGTGACTCACGCAACATACCTAACTCCCTAAATTATCACATCATGGTTTATAGAAATAAATCTGAGTTCAATTTTTAGGGACATGCATTAATAATAATAATGAACTCTAAGGTCCATTACACATGCTTTCGAAAAATAATATCTTATAACACAAAAATATAAAAAATTCCTACTGGAAGCTATGTTCTCATAATCTCCCATATTTGATATTACTAAATGTGAAATTCATGAGATAAAGAATCATATGTTTATGATTAATCACAACTGAAAATCAACAAACAATGTGTATCATCATAAACTTTTATCTGACTATAGAACAATATTTAAGAATATTGTTATAGAATTTCAACATTCTAATCACAATGGGGAACTTCTATAACCTTTTAGACAAGAATGATATTCTAATACATTATCACATTAATGTTATCTATAATATTAAGAAATACATGGTAATGTATTAATTTTAAAATATGTTAATATATAATAAATTTAAAGTAAAAAGTAGTTGTCTCTAAGGAACTGTAATGCCTCGACCCCAGTTACCCAGAGCCGGTGCATTATTTTAATACATTGGCACGATTACAAGGAATCAAGTCCTGAAGGACCGATCTGTTTAGCAGTCTTGGAGAATATATTACATAAATGAACATTACATTACACTTTCTAACATACAACAAAAAATAGTCCTTTGAGAACACAATTGTTCCCATAGCTTAACCCTGCATCTCAAACATAAAACACTTCTTGGGATCTGGGGAAAATAAAGCATAAGAAAGGGGTGAGCTCAGATACTCAGTAAGTGTAAATAATTTAGCAAAAGATAACATAAACAATATGCATGGTGAATAATTTAAAACACACACCTTTACAAATAATAAACATGAAAACTTTATGGAAGAAATATGAGTTGAGTAAATAACGCCATAATAAAACATAGTCATGGGTATTCTAATAGTTGAATAACCACATGAACCATCAATACTATTTTCATAATGAGGGAATTTATAATGCCAGACATTCTGAAACATTTTGTCAAGGCCTCGACCAAGACGTCTAAAAATGATAAAGGCCTTAGCCAAAACCATATATCAAATTGGGAAAGGCATAGGCCAATTCCACATCTAATTGTCTCATGAGACATATCGATGTATCGAGGAGCTATATCAGGCTCCACCCATCACTTACTAAGTCCAATGCATTCGTCATATGAAAAGGTTTAAACATAACTTAAACATTCGTATTAAAACTGGCATACAAAATGGCAATAATTTACCCATAGACCATAAATGGTATAAAAATAACACATCCACAGTCAAACATATCAGAAAACCTTCAATTCAATATGGAAGATTTGTACCAAAATAAATCAACTTGAAACAAGTTTAAAATCCATAAAAGGATGTTGACATAGATGAAAATGATCAGTAAAATGCTTTGAGAGTAATACCCCTTTTTCATGAAATCGTTTCTAAGTATCACAATTTATAAAGGAATTGATTTAAAAGATATTTTTGAATCAAAGTGTCCCATACCACTTTGAAACTTTTGAAAAGAGTTATCATTTCATAACATTAATTTCCATATAAATAAATCCTTAAAATCATTTTGAAAATATGGACATTAATTAAAAGGGTTTAGAAAGATAAATCTTTAAAACATTTAAAATGATGATCTAGTTAAATATACCCTCCCATAAAACCTTAAAAGATTCATTTTGAAAACATTTTTATGAAATATGGGTATCTATGATATGTATGTCCCAGAAAATACTCACACATGAACAATCTCAAATAATAATGAGATTGAGGAAATACCCCTTACCTTGCACTTTCCTTTGGTCGAGGGTACATTTAACCTCCTGTATAATGACCATAGTATGTTATTAAATTATAAAATAACCATATTAATATTTATTATATCATAAATGATTCATTTATGAATTTATACACCCCATTTAATAATGATTTCCCTGTTAAATTAACATTTCTGTTAATAATTGCTTTCTTCATCATACGTGTTTTAAGTTGTTACTCTTGATTGTATCACATAGATCAATATTTAAATACTTCTAGAATATAAAACATGATTTATATATCATATATATTTAGAATATAAATATGTTTAATAGACATATATATGAAATGGAAAACACCGTTTATGGAGACGGTAGTCCGTATGTATGCATAAACATTGTTTCCGTTTTCATATCGTATTGAATGAAAGTAAGTGAATAAGATATATGAAAGTAAATAAACACACACACACACACACACACCTATATCCAGTAGAATTATTATTTCATATATTACATACTTATTATGAATATATATTTTTATAATCATCGATGAATGGTGAACGTGGAAATGAATCTCATCACATCGCGGAGACGGTAATCCGTACGTAAGCACGAGGAACAATATCATTATTTTGATTTAAAATAGTATGTAAATAGATATTATATCATAAATAAAGAATCATTAACATGTAATATTTATTATTTACATCAATTATACAGCATTATTATACCAATCCAAATAATAATGTATTGAATAACAACTACACCATGAAGTGGAGACGGTAAGCCATACGTACGCACATATGGTGACATGTCATTAATAGGATGGATAAAATAACGAATATGGTTGTACCATATTTATAATAACATAAAAGTATATATAAGATACTGGAGTTATGATTTTAGAATGGAAACATCAAAGAAAGAGGAAGTGGAAGAAGAAAAGAACTTGAAAGAGGTGATGAAATATTTACCTCTTCTTCGGGTTCTTCCTTTTAATTTGATCAAAAGGGATCCTTAGGTTGGATTTGTGATAAAACTAAGGCCTCTAGGATCAATTTAGGGAAGTTGGGAGTATATTTGGGTAGGTTTTGGCTGAGCCAAATGGCTTTGGAGGTGTGAATTAGAGTGAAGGGTGAGTGCCCTTTTATAAGAGGGGTGAGGGGCACCTTAGGAAAAACTTAAAATATTATTTTATAATAAAATAATTTTCGGTTTCTAATAGCTCCAAAATGTATTATTTAAATTATAATGTGGGTATGGGTCGAAAAATACTCAAACAATAGGTTTTAGACAGGTTTGGGTCACCATATTAACCTTAACTTTTAGATTTAACTCTTAGTTAAATAGTTTGACATTTACCATGTCTCTTTGTATTTTTATATTATATGGTTAATAAACATACTATAAAATTACAATAGAACCCCAATTAGTTAATTAATTTCATATATATAATTATATAAGTCTTTTGGATGATCCTTATATTTTTAGGACTATTATATCAATTAATAATATAATATTTGTTTTAAAAGGTATTTTATGTCAATTTTGACACTCTTTGGTATTTGTTTTTTGATAAAATAATAACAGCATGATTACTTCAAAAAAAAACATTGAATCAATTATAACATGTCATATTCACTTAGAAAATTCGTGGATGTCATAAAAACTTTGAAATTATATTTATTTTAATGTTTATAATACCATTTATTTGATTCTTTCATTAATAAGGTAATTACTGCATCATCATTGTGTCATTAATAAATTTAATTGTTTAATATCTAAAAATTATAAATAAAATACCATTATATAGGAAATCATTTTATATTTCTAATGAATATTTATAGTCGAATTTATCTTATGTATAACCCGACATTAAATTTTTTAAGTTATTAAACTTTGATTTTAACTCTTTTAACTCTTCTTTAAATAAAATAATAATAAATGTCTTAATCTAATACAAGTGGACCTAAAGAGTCATATTTTATAACTAAGGTTGTTTTTGGTCAAACTAAACTTATCCAATAAAATTAGGACATGTGTTAGGGTAATAATAATATCATTTTTACCCTTAATTACCTTACTTTTAACCGTGGTAAATAAAAGTAAAAAGTTACTATTCACAAAAATTATTTTTATCTTATTGAACCACATTTAACTCCTTGATATTAACCATGTCTCTTGGATTTTTGAAATTCAACTCATAGAAGTGGTAAAATTATGTTTTATGTAAATTTGTAAATGCTCCTAGGAGGTGGGTAAAAGACGGTAAAAAGTTTGATAAAATTTTTATATATCTTAAATTATTATAAACTAACTCCAATGAATTAAATTGAATTTATATGGGTATTATTTATCTATTTTTACCTAAAATAAATTTAAATAAAATAAATAATTATTTAAATAAAAAGTCGGTTTTAACCAATAACTCATTGTTTTTTACTATTCATCAAAAACTGATGTTTCTCAGAAAAATACAAAAAATTCAGACTAAGCTATATTTGATATTTTGAATTAAAAAATGAATTCTATTTTACCAATTTGAAAACATTAAAGTTTCATTAATTATATTAAAAATTAATTCCCTTTTTCAAAACCAAGAAGCGTATTTTTATGAAATAATAACTATCAAAAGATTGACACTTGTTTATGTCCAATTTCAAAGTGAAATTACTTAAAATGACCATCATTGGATTAAATGGTAAAAATATAATCAAATTATACTTCCAAATCATTAAAATTTATAATTCAACACCAAAATTATTTTTATTAAAAAAGTTGTTTTCAGTTAAAATATAGTATTTTTCACTATTCACCTAAATATGAAAGTTGTCAGAAAAACAACAAAAATTTATTGAATCTAAATTATTATGTCCCAATTAAAAAGAAGAAGTTTATTTTGTCAAATTGAATATATAAAAGTTTCAAATATTGGATTTAAAAATGGTTCGCCATTAAAAGACGGTAAAATTGCATTTTTTGAAAAATACTTCTTTTATATGAAAAAATGTATTTGTTCTTACATTATGTCTAAGAAACTTGTGATATAGATTCTAAAATTATAAGGATTATATAAAGTTTAAAATTCAGTTAATACTATTCATAAATGCTTTTGAACGGCTAGTTTGGTAAGTCGTGGTGCGCTTGAACTCTGTGTTGCGTGTAGTGCAAGTTATTGAATTCCATTGAAGAAATAACATACTATGAAATCTTTTGGTGTTACATTCTTCCCTCCTTCAATAAATTGTGTCCTCTCAATTTGAAATTGTTCTTCAAGAATAAAAGGTTGAAAATAGAAAATACCTTTGTGGGAAAACCCACATCAGAAATTGGGAAATAAAATTTAGTCTTAATAAGAGGAAAAAAATTATATATATATATTTGACAAGTAGAGTTTGATCCTTCAACTAATTCCAACCACATACTCATCTTTCACACCAAATGTTTTCAAAAAAAAAATTCTATTTTTCCAAATCGTATAAGGTTAAAAAAATAATGAATTTATATTTCACTTGTCAGACTATTTAAAAAAACAAAATTTTACAAACTAGTACATAATGTACTCCAGTCGTAGGTGATGCACCTTTTTCACTCTTCGGTTGTTGGTTCAAGTCTCTCAGCCTTGACGGACATGACTAGTTGTCGCCCGACCTCTGGGTTGTCCTTTTTATAACAATCTAGAAATAACCTTAACAATAGTATCCGATTTGAAACATAATCCATTCCAACCTTTAGACTTATCCAAAATACTTATATCCAAACTCTTAGTCCAAAATTTATAAGGAAGTTAAACACAATGGAGATACCTTTTTCCACGTAATATAATGTGAACACCTTCATCATGTATTATTTTAAAACATGGTAACACCTTGAATTACCATAAAACCTTATTTATTAAATTCCTTCTCCCTTATCCTTTATATAATACTGGATATATTCCTTATATCCAAAATTTTTGAATATTCCAACAACGATGAAATAAAAAAAACTATTAATCAGTTCCAAGGAAGTCAAGAATATCCAATATAATTTATCCAAATCAACCATCTCTTATTCCAAAATCACAACCTCATTATCAGGACCATATTAATGATTACATTTCCTTCAACCATGTATTTTCGAAAAAAGTGTAGCTTACTATTAAATCACTTTTCATAGAACCATATAATCTCAAATCCTCAATAAAATAGTACTGAAGTACAATCCTTATTTATCTCTATAATTCATATAACTAGTATATTGCTGATACAACACTCAAATGAAATAATTCTATAATAACAACATAAGAAAAATAGTCATTCCTCTTCATCTGAGGTAGTATCATAACTTTATTGTTATCCAATAAAATCATTTGCAGTATACTCTGATGACTGAGACATTGATTCGCATAGTGTCCCAACTCTTTATAGATGAAGCATTGTACATTTGAAACCTTTTTCTTACCCTTTCAATCACATACTTGGTGTCTTTTTTCTCCACACTTATAACACACTCCCATTCCCTTCAATAATTTACCAAGGTGATTCATTCTAAAATTATCACATATTGAAAAATCTCTCTTTCCCTTATTCCCTTTATCATTATTTCTTTCTACCATCTTTTTCTTCTATGGATTACCTTCAAATCCATATGACTCAGAGAATTATTTACTTATCTTATTAACACATGATACTATTTTTTCATATGATGATAATACGTGGGAGACTATTTCCTTTCTAAATGTTGGATTAATATAATGAAAGATATGATCCTTTTTACTCTTTGGATCATGCATATTGCTGGAGGTCTCATTCCTTATACTACACGCCATTTCTAAATAATGGAATACACTATGTTAGTTTATTAATCGCAATTCATAATTCCAAACTTGTAAAATACCTAACGTAAATTGAAAAGATTTTGCATATAATATATAATCATAAAATGTATTCTTTGAGAAAGTATTTACTCCTAAATCCTTAATAATGGATTTTAATGAAAAAATGAATTATCCTAAGCATATCCCCTAGGAGTGTCGTAACCAAGAGTGCAGCAAGGCCTGTTGTCATGCACCAGTTCCCGTTCGAGTCTAGCTCAAAGCGGTGTTTTTGGGTTTTACCCCTAGGTACATCTGTGCCAGAGTCGCCTCTACCTGCTCATATCCAGACAGGGATGTATTGCTTGGAAAACTCACAAAATCTATACATTACCAAAATTCTAGGAAGTTATTATATACTAATATTCAAATTCTATCTTAGGGATATGTGTTCTAATTAGAGTTTATCTAAATCTAGTTTCCAAGGTTATTGCTAAACTTTCTCTGATACCAACTGTAATGCCCTGACCCCAGTTACCCAGAGCTGGTGCATTATTTTAATACATTGGAATGATTACAAGGAATCATGTACTGAAGGACCGATCAGTTTATCAGTCTTGGAAAATAGAATACATACATGAAAGTTAGATTACACTTTCTAACATACAACAAAAATACAATCCTTTGAGAATGCCATTGTTCCCTTATATTAACCCTGCTTCTCAAACATAAAACACTTCTTGGTATCCTGGTAAAATAAAACATAATAAAGGGGTGAGCTCAAATGCATAGTAAGGCTAAATAATTTAGTAGAAGATAACATAAATAATATACATAGTGAATAATTGAAAACACATGCCTTTATAAATAATAAACATGAACACTTTAAGGCAGAAATATGAGCTGAGTAAATAATTCCATAATAAAACATAGTCATGGGTATTATACTAGTCGAATAACCACATGAACCATCAATATTATTTTCATAATAATGGAATGTATAATGCCAGACATTCTGAAACATTTTGTCAAGGCCTCGACCAAGACGTCTAAAAATGATTAAGGCATCGGCCAAAACCATATATCAAATTGGGAAAGGACTCGACCAATTCCACGTCTAATTGTCTCATGATACCTACCGATGCATAGAGGAGCTATAGTGGGCTCCAGCCATCACTTACTAAGTCCAATACATTCCTCATATGAAAAGGTTTAAACATAACATAAACATTCATATTAAAACAAGAATACAAAATGTCAATAATTTACCCATAAACCATTTATGGTATAAAAATAACACATCCATAGTAAAAAATATCACAAAACCTTCAATACAATATTGAAGATTTGTACCAAAATAAATCAACTTCAAACAAGTTTAAAATCCATCAATGGTTGTTGACATAGATGAAAATGTTCAGTAAAATGATTTGAGAGAAATACTCCTTTTTCATGAAATCGTTTGTAAGTCTCACAATTTATAAAGGAAGTAATTTAAAAGATATTTTTGAATCAAAGTGTCCCATACCAATTTGAAACTTTTGAAAAGAGTTATCATTTCAAAACATTCATGTCCATATAAATAAATCCTTAAAATTATTTTGAAAATATGGACATTAATCAAAAGGGTTTAGAAAGATAAATCTTTAAAACATTTAAAATGATGATATAGTTAAATAGACCCTCCCATAAAACCTTAAAAGATTTCTTTTTAAATAAGTTTTATGAAATATGGGTATCTATGATAATTACGTCCCAAAAAATACTTACACATGAATAATCTCAGATAATAATGAGATTGAGGAAATAACCCTTACCTTGCACTTTCCTTTGGTCGAGGGTTCATTTAACCTCTTGTATAATGACCATAGTATGTTATTAAATTATAAAAGAACCATATTAATATTTATTATATCATACATGATTCATTTATAACTTTATACAACCCATTTAATAATGATTTCCATGTTAAATTAACATTTCGGGTAATAATTGCTTTCTTTATCATACGTGTTTTAACTTGTTACTCCTGATAGTATCACTTAGATCAAGATTTAAATAATTCCAGAATATAAAACATGATTTATATATCATATATATTTAGAATATAAATATTTATAATAGACATATATATGAAATGTAAAACACAGTTTATGGAGACGGTAGTCCGTACGTACGCATAAACATTGTTTCCGTTTTCAAATCGTATTGAATGAAAGTAAGTGAATAAGATATATGTAAGTACATATATATATATATATATATCTCCAGTATCATTATTATTTCATATATTACACACTTATTAGTAATATATATTTTTATAATCATTGATGAATGGTGAACGTGGAAATGAATCTCATCGCGTCATGGAGATGATAATCCGTACGTATGCACGAGCGACAATATCATTATTTTGATTTAAAATAGTATGTAAATAGATGGTATATCATAAATAAAGAATAATTAACATGTTATATTTAATATTTACAACAATTATACATCATTATTATACAAATACAAATAATAATGTATTGAATAACAACTACACCACGATGTAGAGACGGTAAGCCGTACGTACGAACGTATGGTGACATGTCATTCATTGGATGGATAAAAAATGAATATGGTTGTACCATATTTATAATAACATTACATTATAAATCATATACAGGAGTTATTGTTTTATAATGGAAACAACAAATAAATAGGAGGTGGAAGAATAAAAGAACTTTAAAGAGGTGATGAAATATTTACCTCTTCTTCAGGTTCTTCATTTTGATTTGATCAAAAGGGATCCGTAGGATGGCTTTATGATCAAATTAAGGCCTCTAGGATCAATTGAGGTAAGTTGTGAGGATATTTGGGCAGGGGTTGGTGGAGCCAAATGGCTTTGGAGGTGTGAATTTGGGTGAAGGGGGAGTGCACTTTTATAAGAGGGGTGAGGGGAACCTTAGAAAAAACTTAAAATATTATTTTATAATTAAATAATTTTCGGTTTCTAATGGATAAAAAATGTATTATTTAAAGTATAAGGTGGGGATGGGTCACAAACTACTCAACCAAAAGGTTTTAGACAGGTTTGGGTCACCATAGTAACCTTAACTTTTAGATTTAACTATTAGTTAAATAGTTTGACATTTCCATGTCTCTTTGTATTTTTATATTATATGGTTAATAAACTTACTATAAAATGCCAATAGAACCCCAATTGGTTCCTTAATGTCATATATATTATTATATAAGTCTTTTGGAGGATCCATAGATTTTTAGGACTATTATATCAATTAATAATATAATATTGTTTTTAAAAACTATTTTATGTCAATTTTGAAACTCTTTGGTATTTGTTTTTTGAAAAAATAACAGCAGCATGATTACTTCATATAAAATAACTTGAATCAATCCTAACATGTCATATTAACCTAGAAAATTCTTGGTTGTCATAAAAACTTTGAAATTATATTTATTTTAATATTTATAATACCATTTATTTGATTCTTTCAATAATAAGGTAATTAATGCATCATCATTGCATCCTTAATAAATTTAATTATTTAATCTCTAAAAATTATAAATAAACTACCATTATGTAGGAAATATTTTAATCTTTCTAATTAATATTTATAGTCTAATTTATCTTATGTATAATGCTATATTAAAAATGGTTTAGTTATTAAACACTGATTTTAACTCTTTTAACTCTTCTTTAAATAAAATAATAATAAATGTCTTAATCTAATCCAAGTGGACCTAAAGGGTCATATGTTATTACTAAGGTTGTTTTAGTTTGAATTACAGTTATCCAATAAAATTAGTACATGTTTTAGGGTAATAATAATATCATTTTTACCCTTAATTACGTTATTTACTTTTAATCGTGGTAAATAAAAGTAAAAAGTTACTATTCACAAAAAATTATTTTTATCTTATTGAATCACATTTGATTGCTTGATATTAACCGTGTCTTTCAGAGTTTCTAAATTCAACTAATAGAAGTGGTAAAATTAAGTTTTATGAAAATTTGAAAATGCTCCTAGGAGGTGGGTAAAAGACGGTAAAAAGTTTGATAAAATTTTTATATATCTAAAATTATTACAAACTAACTCCAATGAATTAAATTGAATTTATATAGGTATTATGTATCTATTTTGACCTAAAATAAATTTTAATAAAATAAATAACTATTTAAATAAAAAGTCGGTTTTAACCAATAACTCAGTGTTTCTCACTATTCATCAAAAATTGACGTTTCTCAGAAAAATACCAAAAATTAATCCTAAGCTATATTTGATATTCTGAATTCAAAAATTCATTATATTTTACCAATTTCAAAACATAGAAGTTGAATTAATTAATTTAAAATTAATTCCCGTTGTCAAAACCAAGAAGCGTATTTTTATGAAATAATAACTATCAAAAGATTGACACTTGTTTATATCCAATTTCGAAGTGAAATTACTTACAATGACCATAATTGGATTAAATGGTAAAAATATAATCTAATTTTACTTTCAAATCATTAAAATGTATAATTAAACACTATAAATTACTTTGATTACAAAAGTTGTTTTCAGTTAAAATATAGTATTTTCATTATCCACCCAAATATGAAAGTTGTCAGAAAAACAAAAAAAATTTATTGAAACTAAATTATTATGTACCGATTCTAATGAAGAAGTTTATTTTGTCAAATTAAATATAAAAAAGTTTCAAATATTGGATTTAAAAAGGGTTCTCCATTAAAAGACGGTAAAATTGCATTTTTTGAAAAATAGTTCTTTTATCTAAAAAATGTATTTGTTCTTTCATTATGTATAAGAAACTTATAATATGGATTCTAAAATTATAAGGATTATATAAAGTTCAGAATTTAGTTAATAGTATTCATAAACACTTTTGAACAGCTAGTTTGGTAAGTCATGGTGCGCTTGAACTCAGTGTTGCGTGTAGTACAAGTTATTAAATTACATTGAAGAAATAACATACTATGAAATCTTTGAGTGTTACAGGAAACAAATCCAACACTCACACCATATTATTCTACATCTCTAATATAAAAAAAATTCCATCATCACATCCCATGTATATTTTTTAGATCAGACTACTTTCATGTCTAAATCTAATCATGTGTGAAGATTCAGGGCCATGAGATTGTTTTGTTGGTGTTAAATATTATTTTCCTAGGGAACACGATATGTACCCCTCAATAAGTCAAATTATTATGTAAAAGAACCGTAATTAGTATATATAAGTCTTACTACACAACATGAGTATAATTTCACATGATCTGTATGATCCACATGGCTACTTGGAGTGTATCCTGGATTCCATTTTCATGTTTCACCGAGGGTACACAATGTGTAGTCATAGTTAACATAATATGTGGACCAATAAGGTTACCTAAGTGTGTACTAACAATATATGTCGACTGGGTCATATAAGGGTCACATGTTTTGTGGGTTGTCCACATGACATGTGACACTTATCTTTGCCTAAAACCCTATATGATACGACACCTAGATTACAAAACATGTGTTATTCTAGACTAAAAATCATATAGTCATGATTTTTTAGAAACTTCATCATCCTCTTAATTCTTCAATGCATTAAATTATTTCATAATAAATTCCATTGAGATTCTTACAAATCATGTTTAATGAGGTGGATTCTATTCCAGTGATTGGATTTTGGAAACCCTTCATCAGAAACTCACATTCTCACCTTTCTACTTGAGTCATCATCACCCAAACACATCTCTTATTTGGAGATCCACCTAATCTATCAGCATCAATACCTTCAAATAATTAAAATCCTTACCAGATCTAATATCAACACCATAAATTCCACAATCGTGATATAATCCTCCATGGTTAACACACAACATCGATCCCAAAAACTTATGGTAATTGAATAATAAAATCATTTAATATAATTAGTCGAATCACTGTCCAATAATCAATGGTATGTCTTAAAAATATAAACAATAGTTTGAGAAATCCAAGAAACCACAAATGTTATTGGAAACAAAATTAACCCATGTGGTCGATTATATTTTATTATAGATAAATCTAAATAAAATAATACATAATCTCTAGTTACAAAAAAGTACCCCAAAACTATATTTTCATAAAAAATCATAATTTTTTAGTGCCATTAATTACCAAAACATGGACTCAATTTAAGTAAAATTAATCTTTTTTCACAAAACAGTCAGTCGTATGGGTAAATACATAAATAAAAATGATCTACCTCATAATCAGATCAATAATTTTGGAATATCTTACTATGCCAAAACCATTAAATAATATTCATGTTTTTTTCATTAATCCTAGATGCCAACCTCATACCCCAATGGTTTTACAATATATCTCAGCTCAAATATCTTAGGGCTATTTTGATAACCCTGGATATTTTTCTAAACATGGTTTTAATAAGATCCTACTAGGTCGAGTGATAATTTAATAAAATTTATTAAATTATTTAATTATTCATTTAAATACTCCCACGATTTAGAACTATTGTTGGGCCTGATTAAAATGAAAATTATATAACTCTTAAAATAGAACCCATATTCTACATTCAACTATTGTTTCAGTTTCCCCATCCAATAATTTATTTAATAGATATAATCATATTAAAAAACCTATCATGAATGAACATAAAATAATACAGTATTTATATTATATTATTTTCTTGGATATATGACACTCTATTTTCTATGCCAACTCAATACAGGGGTAAACCCCATCATCCAAAACCAATAAAATATTTGGAAAAAACGTTCAAATCCATCAGTTATGTTAAAATTATTATTCTACCCCTGGTAGGATGTGGTACTTTAAAAATTAAATTTGAGCTAAGTGTCACTCATGTAAAACATGGTTTACTATGTCGTCCCAATCTTTAAACATTTATTCCTTGATAGTTAAAGAAAAATGAAGGCTACATGAATGAATCACACATGGACTAATCATGTAGAGGCACCCCACCATCATACATACTTATATTTTATGTAAATATCGGAACTCTAATAAAAGTTAGCATATAGATTGAATGGAAGTAAATATCACCTTTCATTTATAAAGATACCAGTTACAATATACCTAGAAAAAAGAGCTAAATAGAGACATGAATCCACTCTTTATATGGTGTTTTAATGACTCAAATATCCTTATTTAAAGATCACCCCACCAAAAGGGATAAAATGAAACCATGAATCGTTGACACCCATCCCAAAATGGCCTGTCAAAAAGGTCATAAATTGTGAGATCACCCCCACTACCCAAATTTAATGAATAACCTATATGGTCTTCATATAAGATAAACCAATCCATGATAAACTCAAAAAATGAGTGATTCATAAATACTACACACTAGCACCAAAAAATTTACTAAGTATAATTCATTTTGAGCCTCACATTAGTTTATACATCACCTTCTTCCCATGATGAATATTGGTACCATTGTCACTAGCTTGAAGTATAATAGAAACATGGGACTTGTTTCTAAACCTTTATAAAAACTTATGCAAGAAACTCTCATCTACACTATGGTCTCCAATATATTCTCATCCAGTGTTCAAGATAGCCTAGTTTAGTTTTCATCACCCATTTTTGAAATCTATTTACAAGAATAGTAGACACAACACAAAGGTTATCCAGTATTTCAACATCAAACTACTTCCTATCATATATCAAAATACAATATAATTAAATGTTGATGGTCCTGATCACTCATATGATGCTTCTCTATAGGACCCTTTCCCCAAGAAAGTGCTTTCCTAAGTGATCAAAATCCACAAAATCCTAAAACCCTACTCGTCTATCAAATAATAATAGTTTCCATGGGATTAGTACACTCAATGATATCCACCAGTTTTTATCCACTAAGGGATTCATTCTATAAGGTGGGTCTTCATTCAGAATGACCCTCACAAAACAACCACTAATGGTAAAACCAGCTTCTTCTAAGTAAAGTAGTCATTGTGTTCGCCACATCCAAGAAAACCCTTTAGGTCCACCACCTAATAATTTTATATTCAATTTATTTCATTAAGTTCACATAATCATCTTGAGCGTCTCTCTCTCACAAGGGAAGTGTGAAAGGACACATTTATTGATTGAAGGAGAGTGATGACCCTCTATCAATGATAAACATGACAGACCTAAAACAAGAAGATCATGTTCCTCCTATGATACCCAGACACAGATTCTTATTCTATAATCATTGAACACCATGATCATCTTGTGATCCTCTTGTCTCATCAACCATTATGGTTTTATAATCTCGAAGGCCAACTTTACACAAATAAACCTAATCCCACACCACGAGAGTTTACTACACAATTAGTACGCTCTAGGTATGGATAGTTAAGTTACCTAAAATGATTAATTAGATCCTCATAAAATTAATATAATAAAATATTCATTCAATCCACTAACACACTGCAATAAGGGGATAACCATACCACTCTGAAATAATTGAACGTCAATTACAAAAATAAATTCAGTTCATTCATTAGTCATTAAATATGGGCCAATTCTAAGTGACCCATTCAAATTTATATTTAATCTTCTTACTATATTGGGAAATAAAATTTTCACCCACATAAATAGAAAACCAAGCTACAATAACTACCTGTCAAGTAGTTGATCTTAACTACTAGTGAGTTTTCCCTCCTTGTCTCTCCACCCAAAGGGGTCTCGCTCACTGCTGAAGAAATGTCCTATCTTTTCTAACTAAATGACATCACCTAATGATATAATAAACAAATAAATAATCCATTATTAAGGTGGTTATAACTACACCCAAAATTACACAAATGATCTTTAAAAATACCTCTTTATTTAAGAAGTATTGACTTGCTTCACCCAATGGGGTGAGTGAATGTAGTTCACAATTAGAGAAAACTCTCCATCTAATCTGGGTCTAGATAGGGAGTTATACTATAACATAGTACTCATAAATATATGGTTGGAGATGAAAATATCAAATTGGTATCAACCGGTATGAGATTATATAAATAATAGACATGAATTATAACATAAATTATACCTAATAATTCGAACCACATCCATCTAGTGCACGCATCATCCCACTATTCTCACTATCAACACCCCATTCCTAAAATATTCTATCCTAAGGTGGTGTTTTAGGTAGTGGATTGATGTGATATATAACTAAAACTACTCTCCCACCACTATGTCCACACCAAAAACTTATTGGTATTAAATAAGATAAAAAATAACTGAGTGTTTGATCCCATCATCAAACTCTATCACAAAGGTCTATCCTTGGAACTACTCCAATTGAGGTAGAGTCAAAATAACTTACCAATCCAAATATTTAGGGTGAAACTATACCAAAACTCACTTGAAGAACTCCATACTAGGCAACATTTCTTTGTAAACATATTCAAAACATGATAACTAATTTGGAGTATCAACATGAATTTATATGCTCAAACAATTCCACCACCAAGGATATTAAGGAAATAACTCATTGGATCAAAGGTCCTTGACATATATGTAGACATGATCATATCACTCTACAGTTATCTCAAATTTTTCCAATTAAATTATTCTTAGAAAAATATTAAAAAATGGTATATAAGTACCATCATGAGTTTGTAAAAAATAAACTCCATCCATTAATGGATTATAGTTCCATTAAGGTAGCTTGATATAAGAATCAAAATTTGGTTATTAAGATGTCTAAAGTGGATGTAAATGTGATCCCCATACTATTATTGATCTACCTATCACTCAAGGATCATAAATTTATGAAAAACTCTTGAATAATATTTTCAAATTCATGAAATGAATATGGTATATGGGTTGTATCATCCAACATAGCAGGGAAACCATTTTCTCTATGAGAAAGATCTGCACTAAGAACAAGATGAGGGAAACAACCTTAGATCATAGGGTGATAAAATCCCCCAAATGAGTCTCAGTAAACATCACCTCATTTCCCAATAATTGATTGTAAGAGTTCTAACTATTTCTATATGTCCAATGATAGCTTACCTCCACACATAAGAAGACTATTAGTAAGTATCACCCTTCATTATGTATGGTGGACCCATAAGAGTTGGGACATGTTCGGATGATCTTGAATACGTAAAAATGGATATATCACAACTAAACACTATATAATAAATATAAAAATATTAGTTATACCATATGATTATTTTTAGATATTTGTGTGGAATAAAAAGTTATTGGATTCCTGAATCAAGGATACATCAGTCATAGCACCTATTCTAGTCTCCTTGGTTTGATAGCCAAACTCAAGACCCCCCTTAACATTGTATCCCTAATGTTACCAAACCAACACTCACAAAAATACTAGATTGAAAACTAATCCCTAGTAAAAACATGATTTCATTCCACTTTGACCTGACCCAACCCACCATATCCCCACCTTACCTAGTGGCAATTTGACTATGCCGCCACATGCCCACCCCCAATAGGACAAAGGCTGGTGTAAAGCATAGAGTTGTACTATATCACAACATGGGATGTAATACACTATAAAAAACTAAAACAAAGAAATATATCCAATATAAAAGATGATCTAAAATACTAGCATAACATATGTAAATAATCTACTGATTTGTAAAAAACACAATGCATGATATAAAAAGTACAAGAACATCCCCATGATAAAATAAGGGAAACCAAATACATTAGACAATCCTCTGAAACACAATAAAAAGGGATGATCCTCCATTCCAAAAGTATATAGGGATAATTATCTAGCCACAATAACCTCCACCACAATCATAAACCTCCATAATCTATAATGAAACACCAAGAAAGGATAGAAAAATACTTATAATAGGCTATGACAACTACAAATCCACCCAAACCACCCCTATACTTGTTCATCATCTATATCCAAAAAACACAGGTAGGTCCTAGCCCCCTGAAGTGGTGATTATAAAAATAATAATTAGGATAACCCAAATCCACAAAGAAAGAACCAAATAATAAGCCATCTCAAATTCTAGTATAACTTGTACCTGAGAAGAATTCAAAGGAAAAATTATAACTCCAACTCATCTCAAAGTTCTCAACAATGAAGAGTAAATGGAAGAATGATTGGAAATAATAGTATAGATATGCTAAATCACTAGAAATATCCAGGTTATTGAGTAGTGTCGATCACCTCAACTCCCAAATCCAAATTCAATATCGCATGAGAAATCAAAGGTTCTCATAATATCAAAGAGTCCATGAATCTTGAATTCCATAGTCATCCACAACCTCACATCTCAATGTTAACCCACCAGGGTTTTAAGAAATCACAAGCCCATTAAAATTATATAATACATATATTCCAAACTATCATGTTACCACCAAAAACTTAACAACAGAGCTTTCTCAACATTAAATTATGTTCATTAGATGAGGGAGAACTGTTGACTCTAGTATATGAATTTTGAACCAAAAATCATAGACCCAAAAAATAATCTCACATAACATCAAGATATATATAGTGGGGGACCCAACACTCTATGATGGGGAACTCAGTTGAGGGAGTAATTACCCTTTTGGAGGACCCACACCTCATATGAGCTCTTAGATGGCTGAGTACCAAATTCAGATATAGAGGATCCATTCCCTAGATAAGCATGGTAGAGTGTTGAATTGGCTCCTTGATCCACATTATTTTTTATCTTTCAATGATTATAATATTTTTTATTGAATAATTGTAATTTCACACATCTTTTATTTCAGTCCATTAGTCCCTATAACATGGGTTATAGTGAGTCTATTATTAAAATTTTCTTAGTCTATTCTTGAAATTTTTGAATACTCAAGAACTGAACATTAGTAAAAATTAGGGAAAATCGTCAATCTACTATAATAAGTAAAATGAACCTACCATGATAAAAATATTAAATGGTAGAAATAATTAAAATGAACCAACCATAAGAAGAAAATTGAATAGTCCGTGATATGAAAAATGAACTGATGATAAAAATAAATATTAACCAACCAAAAGAATAAAAATGAAATAACATCAAGAAGAAAAATGATCCCACCATAATAAGAAACATTAACCTGCCGTATTTAAAAAATTTAAAAAGTATTGAAACTCACTTATGAATTAATTTTTTTGAAGAGTTAAACCTACCTTATGACCTACCATGAGTGAAATTTTTGGAAAGTATTAATCCTACCTTATAAAAAGTGGTTACTTGATGGTTTTTTATATTTTATCTAAAAACATGCCCTATTTTAATTATTCTTTTATATTATGATTTATTTAAAATTAGTTTCATGTGTTTCTATTGATTTAATTATTCCTTAAATACCCAATATTCATTTCAAACCTATGGAAATTTATTTGGATATATTATATACTATATTTAAACTTCATTAATTGTTATCATACATGTATTAATATACATGCAGTTTTATTAGAACAATGTAATGTTCAAATTTAAATTATTTGAAATATGAAATGTTTGTCTCACATGTCTTATGGGAAGTTTCCAAGAATATTTATATTGGATTTTATGAGTTTATGTGTTGCTATATTATTTTTATGACATGTTTTGTTGTAAAACTAGTTTTCATTTTATAGATTATAAAATTAAAACAATGTGGGAATAATTTTAATGTGCATTCAATATTAAAATAAAATGTTTCTTTATTAAGGATGAAGTACACTGTGATTAATTTTTTGAATATGTTGTACTTGAAAGAAATCTATATATTTATTTTGACAGAACAAGATCAAGTGAATGAGGTCAAGGATATTATTGAACTGTATTGTGAGATACACCTTCATGATAAAATATTTTTTTATAGTGAACATTAATCAGTTGATCTATAGTTGTTAGAGAGAACTTTGTTGCCTCAATACATAGACCCTTTATTTTTTGAATAGGTTTTTATAGTTATTACCCATTTATATTCTTATCTATAAGTAATCATGAAATGTTATACAACCAATATATAGTAGGATTTGGGTTATAGTACCCCATACATAAGTTACAAGTTATGTCAAAACTAGTAAAAGGAAAGGGGATCTATTGTGCCTTGTTCTGGGTAAAAATCATGGTTTGTTTCTACCTCTACTTTCAAAGTTATCTTATGGTTTGTGTTTCCATTTGTGTAAAAAACTTATCTTGGGTTTCATAGATGGGGTTTACAAAGGCAGTTGTAAGGGTTTGTCACTCCATATAAAATTTATAGATTACATAGTTATTGGATTTTATATCTCTGTGTGTTTGATAGGGGTGATGATTACAGTAGGATTATTTAGATTTGTACTACTATAAAAATCATTATGTTAATTTATTTTTATATTTCCACTGCATTAAATTAACCTTGATAAGTTTCTTAAAATATTTAAAACGGTAATCCACCCCTCTCTTTACTATTCATATATTCTCATCATGAACTAACAAGGAGTGCGAACCCACTAGAACATAATATATGGAGGAATATCACCCTGACTAATTCTATTTTCAAGGGAGTACTGACCCCATAATAACTCCAATTATCATACCCAAACCTTACTATTGGATAACCATCACATAATGGAGAAACATACTCACACCCTAGAATGTCACATCTCAGATATTTAGATAATGGTCACCATCACCCCCCATATAGAATTCTACTCAAAAAAGGACTACTCACAAGTCCAAATATGAGCCTAAGAGAATATTTGAGACCATTAGTCAGTTCTGGAGGATTTACAAGGTGAGTGACTAGGTTACACGGTGTGTAGAACTAAAATAGTCACTTTCCCATTTAATGGTTCCCTACTTATCATGAATAATTTTAACTAAATACCATGTGGAGAAGTTCAAAGAGTGTTCATTATCTAAAGGAGTATTTAGAATGCACCCCATATTCCCATGTCCTGTTCCATCAGAGGTACATGGCATGTGGTCTTTTGCACACATGTATGGGCCACTCATGTTCCCTAAGAATGTACTACCTATGCACACAAAACATGATAGCTAAGGGTAACATGGAATGTGGGTCAGGACCCATGGAATGTAATTTCTTACTCTACCTAAAACCTTTATCACTACGTTACCTAGATTACCCAGTGTGTGT
Organism: Viscum album; assembly: GCA_963277665.1. NCBI lineage: Eukaryota > Viridiplantae > Streptophyta > Magnoliopsida > Santalales > Viscaceae > Viscum > Viscum album. The sequence goes on along the minus strand of OY728163.1, from coordinate 70,655,941 downwards.
TTTTATGGACTACATTTTTTGTAGACAATATTTTCACATAAACTCTATATTCCTCCCAAATATTAACTAAATCAACTGATTTTACTATAAATACCAACTAAATTCTCACTAATAAAGTTTGCCAAGGTTTATTTGATGCTAATGAATAGATTTAAAACTCCCTTCATCAGATAATTGCATTCTAATATCTCTATATAAGCCATCATCATCTGAAGATTATTTTACTCAGGAGTTCCACTTGACCTATCATCTCCACAACCATCACAGCAATGTGATCCTTATATGATGTTTTATCATCTCTTAAGGTACCATCATCATTCTATAATCCTTACCGTCTAACACAAAATATTGATATATAGAACTGATTATAATTCTGAATCAAAACGAGTTGATGGAATTTGTTGAATCACTAGCGAACACTCAAAATCTAGTGGCCAGCATGCAAAAAATGGGGGGAGAACACTAATAAACCAAAAAAGTGAGTGGAAATGATGGCCCCATCTGATATTTCATCATCTATAATAGAGGAATTCAATGAAACAAATAAGTAGTCTCTAGTTCCAACATAAATTATCCCCAAATCAAATTTTCAACAAAAATTGTAAATTTGAAGGGCAATACAACACCCAAATATAGATTTAATTTAACTAAAATTAATCTACAATAAAAAAAATTATGAACATGGGTAAATATATAAATAAAAAAATCATTAACTCAAAATCAGATTTATCACTAGGGAATATCTTTTTATGCCAATTCAATTGATGAATATCAACGAGTTTGTCATTGATTCTTGATCCAAAGTTTAACTTCCAATGCTTTTACTATATAGAACTCCTAAAATATCCAAGTTTTATGTTGATAAACCATGATATTTTTTCTAATAGAGTTTGAATAGGCTCTCACCATGCCAAGTGTAAATTTAATAAAATTTATTGTATTATTTAATAAATAGCTTAAATCTTCCTGTGATTGTGAACTATCATGAGGACCGATGAAAAGGAAACTTCTATCTCAACTACATTATAGAACACATTATGGATTCAACTATTCTCTCAAATTATCTATTTAATACTCTGTTTAAGATAGGTAATCATATTTTCAAAAATTATCATTCATACACTAAAAATAATATAATTTTTTTATTATATTTTTTCCGAGTCTCCATACCACCTTTTTCTTTGTGGGATCAGTTTAGGGGTAAAAATCATAATTCAAAACCAATAAAGCCTTTATAAAATTATTATGGAGAAAATTTCAAGGTTAAAATTACTTTCCTACCCTTTGGGGTGTCCCGAGACTTAAAAAATCAAAATTGAGCTATGTATCACTAAGGAAAAACTGAGGTCACTACATTATACATGGAATACATATTATAATTCATTAAATCTTTCAATATTGAAACTTATAAGATTATTACTACCTTATTTTAGGATATATTTTCATTATTATCAACTAATAATGAGTTACCACCCCCATTATCTACAAAACCATATCACTTTGGTTCTCTAACCTCTCTTGTGCTCTCATATATGACTTATGTCACTGGAATAAATTATTTTATGGGGACTTATGTAATTTCTTCCTCTGCAAACTATTATGTATCTTGAGAATCAACTTCATCAATATTGATCCTTCCCTAAATCTATTTTTTGGATATGTTCTCCTTTCCAAATATTATGGATTTTTTGCCATTATTTCATTATTTTTAGGGGTATTATAGATAATATCCTCTTGTGTCCTCAGGATATCCTAAAAATATACACTTAATTCCTTAACATGAAAGTTTGTTTCCAAATATATACTTAAAAAGGTCTTTAAATATTCATACATGTGTATGTGAAAAATGGTTTTCCGTAACTCAAAATTTTTATTGAGATCTTGTTTACTTTTAGTTGGAACACAATTTAGTATCTATGATATAGTCTATAACACATTTCCCCAAATGTAAAATAGAAGATATAAATGACTCATTATCTATCTCACTATGTCCAACAAGGTGTAGTTTCCATTTTCACGACCAACATTGTACTATGGTGCTTATCAAGGATTTAGTTGAGATATAATCCCCAAATTCATTAGATTATTGAATAAATTTTGGTTAAGATATTCTCCACCTCATCTTAAATGTAATTTCTTTATCTTCTTACCAATCTGATTCTTTACTTAATTTTTGAACTCCTTAAATTTATCAAAGGATTAAAACTTATACCACATCAAGTATACATATCAATATGTTCTTGATTTATCAATAAAGTTTATGAAGTAAGAGTATCTATCTCTATATTCCACTAGAAAATGTCCACATATATATTTGGGAATGAATTCAAGAAGATTTGTGGACCTTTTACCCTTTCCACAAAATGGCTTTTTGATCATTTTATAAAGAAAACAAGTATGACACATATAAGGTGGTTTTAGTTTAAAATAATCTAAGTAACCATATTAATAAAGGTATTTCAATTGATTCTTATTTTCATGACCAAGTATGTGATTCCATATCTAGGTGTGATATAAGTCATGTGAACTTGATTCATTATTAATTTCCAATAACTTTTTTTGATACCCTTCTATATAAACACCATTATTTATATTTGACCTACCAAAACAAAGGTTATCTTTATAAATGTAACAGATTTTATACCCAAAATTGAATAAAAATTCATCCATTTCTAAACTAGAGATAAATATAATTTTCTTGGTAACACTAAGAATATAAAAACAATTTTTCAAAACAAAAAATCATTCATGTTGGAAAAATAAGGTGGTAGACACTTATAACCTATATAGTTAATATTTCTCTATTTATAGTTAGATTATCCACTTAAAATAAACTTAATTTCCTTAATATTCATTTTTAGTTTATCTGGATAAAAATATGAGAACTAAAATCTATATAAAATAGTATTTTTTGAGAAAGGAATGTTTACACTTGATAACAAATGCACCTAAATATTCCACATGATTCTTTACTAAGGTGAAATTATTCTTCCAATACCTTTTATTTCCACAAAAAAAATTATTCATCTAGTTCCTTTTCTTGCAATTGGATATTATTTCTTTTATTATAGAGTTATGAAGAATCTATACACTTGTAAGTAGTCTTAGAGAGTATTTCCTTTACCTTATTGATGTTTATCATAAGGATTGTTCGATTTTCATTCCCCATGTATTTATCCACTTAGAAAATAAGGGTAAAAATATATTAGAGTGACTTTTAAATATTTATCATATTATAATTAAAAATAAAACTACAAAAGCTTTAATGCGGGGAATAAATCATGAGGTTGATGCACAAAACATTAGGTTTCTAAAAACTCACGATTTCAAAATACTAAATATAGAAAATCATCTTGAATAATTTTGGTTCAATTGGAAAAACTTCTCCAATATTTCATGTGAATAAATCATTATATATCTTATACCTCTCATGTGTAGATTTATCTTAATAGAGATCATTAAGATGAGATAACATAATGAATAAATACATGTGTTCATGAATCCATTAGAGATCACTGGATATTAATGAAAAAAATGAGGAACTAGACATCCATTACATTATCCATATATTTTCTGAAGGAAACATGTTCCTTCTAACTAGACTCCATAAAAGATTATTTCTAGGAAACTGGGGGCTCCAATATGATGAATTTGTTCTCTTAGTGTAGTATAATGTAGAAGTGCCTATACCACTCTTAGAAATTCAAGTCAGTGAAGATATTATTATTCTATAATATTCACCACAGAGAAAACTTCATATAACATTCAATTTTCTATTACAAAATAAAATATTTTTTTGGTACTTATTTTGATTATAAAAATGTTATGACATAAATTTTATTTAATATTATCCCATTATTTTATCCAAAAAAGTAACCCACAAAATTGGATTCAAAATATCTTCAATCATGGGTATTATAGTAGCATGGATTCATACTTCCCATCTCATAATCTGGACCGTGGCCTGAAAAATTATTTGAAGGTATTTACATAGGTGGTATTTCAAACCCCACTTAGTCATAGTTCATGGATCCATTGAGTGGAGTCCCCAATCCTGAAATCCTAGACTCATATTTTATTAACAAATGAATCCTATTTACATTCAGTCTTTCTTAAGAAATAAAAAATTTATTTCAAATATGTTAATTAAACCAAAAAATTATTCAATACTCCTTATAATGGAATGTATCTTGACATGGGACAAACAATCACTTTGAATTATGGTTGTATTTTTTAGTTTAAGTAATGGAATTTTTTACTGACTTAATATTTTATTTTATTAAATTTTATCTTATGCATAAATATAATATAATTTATATTTTAAATTATTTTTAATATTATATATATTTTACATTATTAAATAAAAATGTACTACTAAAATAATATAATCATAATCCATTTATTTTATTCTATCATTCATGATCATTGTTTCATTTATTTTAATTGAAATCGTTTAAACATCAAATAAACATAAAAAAATAAACTTTCACTAGAAACATTAATGTAAATATATGTGTTGTGATCATGATTATTATTATTGGTTACTTTACTGAGTGGATGATAAGCCAAACCTTGACCCTGGGATAATAACTCCTTGAACTAAGCTTGGCCCAAGTTGCAACATTCCACCTATCTACCTATGTAATGTTAGTATAACCTTGATTTCTTATTGATCCATCTCCACTCACCTAGGATCTATATCATTAACATATTATTACTCTCACATAGGTGAGGGGAACCAGGGGTATGAAGTTATATAACGAAATGGTGGATATATAGGCTCATACATAATAAAAATGAGGGGATGATCCATATATCATCATTTTAGTTAAATAAAAATTATCACAAGAACTCATGAAATAATAATTAATTTAAAAGAAACTCAACACATAAATAGGCCAGTCAATATCACGATCATCCACACATATAAGATTATGCATTTAATACAATCTATTATTCATTTTTTCATTCTTTATTAAGATAAAACTAACCGAATTAATAACTAATTAGTTTTTCAAAATTTTCTATCCAAACAATTTTTGAGATCTGTATCCATTTTGATTTAATTTAATTAAATAAATAATTTTTGTTACTTAACATTATAAAGTACATCACATATAATGATAATGCACATGACTTATACCCTACTGGTCAATAAAATTCCACCTACAATTTTAACATGACATATTCTATAGGAAACACAACATGTACATTTATGATCTAAACAATGTTTATAGATGTTATAAACACCATATAGTTCAAAAATAACATAGAAAATATTTTGTTTATAATTTTATTCAATATGATACGTTGAGAGATACTCAATATATATTTCACAGCAAAAACCTTATCACGGGGCATGTACACTAGATATATGCTGTGTATTTTAGTTTTAATACCGAAATTAAATTTTCTATATTCATAGAAGACTCAAATTACATGACTCACTTGGTGTGTACTTGGAATGAGATGGGATAAATTTCATGGAATGTACACCAGTTACATGGTGTGTAATTCCTTATATACCACCCACTCTACATGCCATGGGATTCGACATGTAATCCGTATAATATTTTACACGTTACATAGCATGTATTTCTGGTAGACACTATGTAATCAAAATCTGAATGTGTTTCTTGGATTTAAATAAACATATGGTTTATAATAAATATATGTCATATACTTAGACAACATATCTTCCATGATTCTCACAGGTCCTTACCATATGGAATTAAATGGAATGTACACCAATAATATATTTTACAACCCTTTCAATACACATACCACATAGTCAGTCAATACACATAATTTATTAATAAAAATACTATAAGGACACCCATATAATGTGTGATGATAAATTCCATGATTCATATCTTGGTTGAGTGTACTACACGACTTGTACTTTTCAATTAAAAATCATGTATATGTGTCATATAGTTAGAATCTATGGAACATACAGATGGGATCCTTAAATGTTATTCATATATTCATAGATTATTTTTAGTCATATAAATATAAGAGAATATATTATGGAAAATTTATTGTTAAATTATTCCTATATTTTAAATGAAAACTAAAAAAATTCCTCAAAGATCATAAAATTAATAAATAATTACAAATTAATATATGACCACTCTACTACCACTTGAATGTTCTGGGGTGCAACGAAAGTAGTTGGGCATGTTACCAATTATTTTCATTATTATCTTTAGATAAATCCTTAAAGCATAGTCATATAAACCCCAAAATATTAAAAGAGAGGATCTTTTCAAATATAATTTATAATTACATTACAAAAATAAGAATTATATTCACATGAAATTCTTTCTTCATTATTGTATCAGATGACTACTCTTATCATAACATCATATTGATGAATGATTCAACTATAGAATCCCTGTAGTGAAATCCAAACATCCTCCATGAACCTTAGAACATAATCATATAATCTTCAAGTGCTAGCATGGAAAATACTATCAACTTTAGTTCTTCTCCATTGATCCCAACAATTATCCCTTATGAATGTGAAATATTATACATTGTTTCCTCTTAGGTATTTGATAGGGTTTAGGAGTATTAATTCTCTTCATTATTGATATTATTATAGAGAAAATTCTCTCTAGGGTTGAGGTAATTCTCTAAAGATAAATGTTGTACACAAAAAATCTTTAACCCATGAAATTAAAAAAAATCAAGTTATCTACTTAGGTTAGAGAATTAATAATTTCCCAAAGAACCTTATCCAATTTCTTAATTCTAAGAGAACCCAAAATCAAATAATAATAATAATAAAATTGTTATTATTATTATTATTATTATTATTATTATTTCCTTGATATGTTAAGAACTCAAGAATATTTAAATATATTTTCATAAAAAAATAAATTAATATTTATTTAAATGATATTAAATATATCAGTTTTCTCATATTATTAACTCGAACCATCAATCATTCTTATCATTTATCAAACCTTGATTAATAAATATTTATTTTAAAAAATTAATATTCCAATATTAATATTTCAATAAAAAATAATACTATATTAACTAACTCATGAATAAATATTTATTTAATTGTTAGATCACATATATATTATTTTAAATTACTGATGACTAAATATGTCAGATGTAAAGACCCGTAAAATTCAAGGGAAATTTTTTCTTAATTTTATTTGGAATTTTACAAGAACGCGGTTTCTGACGGCACCTGATTCTGAGGCCCGGAGTGCCCGGAATCAATTTCCGAAGTTTGGCTCGGGTACATTCAGTGAACGAACGAGCGGGAATTTCTAACTTTTGACCCGGTGCTCGGAATTGAAATCCGAGGACACCGATGAACTCGCAGTGCCGATATTCGCTTAAGGAGACCTTTTCCGAGGTTGCGTTTTAGGCGGGACGAAAGTTAGTTTTGGGAGAATTATAAGAAGTTAAATAAAAATGTGGAAACACTTTTTTTTACTTGTTGGTTAACTCCTCTGAAAGGAAGTTAGGGGTGGGACCCACACCCACTTAACCTCCCTTGAGAGGATTAAGTGTGGTGGGGTCCACACGAACCCTAACTTTTCATCTTCTCTCAAAACTCCCGTTAACCCCTCTTTAAATGACATGACAACTTGTTAATTAATTTGGAGTTATTTTTATTTGAATTTCAAACCTTTGAAATTCAATTTGTTAAGTGTGTGAATAAAATAAGACTCTAGCTTATTTTATTTGGTTATATTTCTCTATCCTTCTTGAGAGAATTTGGGTTCTCCTTCTTCTTCTTCAACTTTGACGAAGAACGCGAAGAACCTTCAAACTCCGATGAAGAACGCCACTCCTCTCTTCTTCATAGACGGTTATCTCCGAAGATAGATGACGTCTTCCGTGTTAACGAAAGGGAACGCCGCTTCCTCCTCGGACTTCCTTCGTTGGCTTACGAAGATTCGCCAACGACGTACCTCTTCGGATGTACCTCTTCATCAACGGATTTGACAAACGTTTACCGCGACGCCCGACCTCCGCGACGTTGTCTTCCGTGGGTCGTTGACGATCATCGATCTTGAAACCAAGGTAGGTCTTGTTGTTGATTATTTATTTATTCTCGTTCTTGATTCTAGCATGACAAACGTGAGGATAATTATTTATGTGTTATCGTCTAACGAGAGGGGGGTCGGACCGCACAAACACGACCGAATTCCCCCTCCTTTGTTCTTGATTATGATTTTCTTGTGGATGAACGAGATGGCGTGGTGCCGTCGCACCACACAGAAATTATCACGGTTATATTGCGTGACGCCGTCGCGCCACGCCATGGAAGGATCATCATGAACGCGACGCCGTCGCGCCGCGTCGAAGAAAACCGAAAGCACCGCGGCCGGAGCGGGGCCACGGCGGAGGGGTGCGGTGCCATCGCACCGCGCCGGACGATGAACACCGCGGCCGGTTCCGGGACATGGCGGGACGAGAGGACCGGCGGCTCGCCGGGCCGCCGGTGTCGGAAGCCGGAAGGGGACTGGCTTTGCCGGTCCCGTTGAAGAAAAACCGGCCGGCCAGGTGGGCCGGCCGGAAGGGGAAAAACCGGGGGAATTTATTTCCCCCAGCCAGCTTGAATGCCCCCCTTAAAGAGGGGGGCCGGTTTCATTAAGGGGGGCAGGCGGCCCCCCCGTTTTTCCAAACGGAAGGCCCCCACGAAGGGGGCCGTTGATTGGCAAAGGTGCGGCTTATGCCACGCCGCCAGCTGAAGAAGCGGGGGCCTTGCCCCCCGCGCGTGGCATCGAGCAGCGCCAGGCCGCGCCGCCGCCGGCCAGGCCGCGCCGCCGTGCCGGACCGCGCCGCCCCGCCGCCGCGCTGTCGCACCGCCAGCCGGGCCGGGTCGGACCCGGACCCGGACCCCCGTTTTCGAAACAACTTCGGTCTTTTGTCCATAACTTGAGCCACGGACTTCCGATTGACGAACCGTCAGCGGAAATGCGATCCTTGGATCGAGACGGTCGATTCAGTATATCTCACTCAGAGTTTCGGAATACTTTGAGTTCGGCCGGGTTGGATCGAACACGAAACCAACCGGGCCCTCGGAGCGGAAACGCTCATATCTTGAGCTACGGACGTCTGATTGACGTGCCGTCATCTTTGTTGTGTTCCTCTTAGTGATACAGATCTTTTGGATTTCCCCGCCCAAGGTTTGGACGCAGGTGGAGTACGGTCGGGTTGGTTTTTCCTTAAAAACCAACCGGTCCCCTGGGACGAAAAAGCCAATAACTCTCAGACCGGGCGTCCGATCGACGCGCCGTCTGTTGCGTTGAGTTCCTGTTGACGATACGGAACTTTTGGATACATCAACTCTGGACTTTGTGACAGTTGATGTATCAGCCTCTCGGCTCGTGGAGCGGACCCTCCTGAACGAACTTGCGGTGTGCGGGAACCCTAGTGCTGGCTGCGACTGTTACTGAGACTGCTACTGCTGCTGTGACTGCGACGACGACAGTACAGAGATCCTGTGTGGATTCGACGACGACTACAACACTCAGCGATCCTACGTGGATCAGTGCTATAGGTCCTGTGTGGGCCCGATCCTGTGTGGGTCTTTGCGCTCAGCGGTCCTGTGTGAACCAACGCCTACAGGTCTTGTGTGGGCCCGATCCTGTGTGGGTCTTTGCGGGGGTTAGTTACCTATCGATCCTTCGTGGGTCCGACGACTTAGATGGATCAGAGATCATCTTTATCATCTTTCGAAGAAGTATACCTGTGTGAGCTGAATCCTGTTGCTATCCTGTATGGATTGTGTTGTTCTATCCTGTGTGGTTTTCGTTTGCTTTCCTGTGTGGAATACGTTTACTTTCCTGTGTGGACTGAGTTGTACTTAGGCTCGGAGATTGGAGCGTATTGGAATTGATGACTTAGGTATATGTATGGGCATATACCTAAGCAGTGTCGGTTATTACTTCGTGTTTGTATCTTCCTTTTTTGCTTTATCCTTTGTGGATTTTGGGAGACCTTCGGGGGTCTCGGGGTCCCTACTGAGTAGCTTATACTCACCCCTGCACGAGCTATGCCCGCACTACGTTGTGTTGGTTGCAGACGACGGACAGTGTTGATCTTGGCTGAGGCTTGCAGAGCAGGACGATACCTGGAGGTGGACCACTGGGCGGGACGTGTTCGGAGCGGACGACGGGACCCAAGGAGCAGTGGAGCTATCTGTACCCACCCTTCAGGTGGGATTTCCAGTGGACAGCTCGGTGTAGCATCTTTTACTTTACAGTTGTTGTTTTCCCTTTCGAGTTGTACTTTACTTTCAGTTTGGGTTTGTATACTGGCCCATTTACTTTTCCGCACTTTCAGTTGTACTCTGTTTTTACTTAGTGTTTACTTTCCGCTTGCTTACTCTATGGTGTTTGTTTACTTTACAAAGGCAATGCCTTCCCTTTTTACCGGGAATTACGCCTTGGTGCTAGTCGCCAGCCCCTGGCCTATGGAAGGCGGGCTTGGGGTAGTCACGGCACGGACCCCGAGGGCGGGTCGTGACAAATTGGTATCAGAGGAGTTCGGTTCTACCGCGAACTCTGATCTTTTCTATGTGAAGCAATAATGTTTAGCGTATTGAGTGTGGTTATCTGTCCAGGGAGTCCAGTGTTGGTGCGGCGGCCGACGTATCCGTACACCAGGACCCTGACTTCTGATTTCCGACTTAATGCACGAAAACACTGATTGCGTGTGTGTTTCAAAGTTTTCTTTGTGATTACTTTATATCAGCTCACCAGGTATACTGTTCTGACCGTGGCACACCTGTTTCCTTTTCAGGATGGCCCCACGACGGCAGCCAGCTAGGGTTCCGAGAGTCGAGTGTGATGACAGCCCACCGAGCGATGAGGCCTCGGTGCAGGGCCCTCTGTCAGCAGTGGCACCGGCGGTAGCTCTACCCACCGAGCCACCGATACTTCCAGCACCATCCGCTGACGATGCACGTCGTCTCAGCGCACTGCATGAGTTTCAGTGCCAGCGACCACCCAGGTTTTGCGGGGAGACGGATCCCCAAGCAGCCGAGGACTGGCTGGAGGCAGTGGTACGTGTGTTTAGGCTAGTGAGGACACTAGCAGACCTCATGGTGATCCTCGCTGCGAGCCTACTACACGCAGCAGCAGGACGATGGTGGAGCTTGATGCTCCAGGTGCACGATGAGGCATCTCTTCTATGGACGGACTTTGAGAGCCTCTTCCGCTCGGAGTTCGTCCCAGCCACCCTTCGTGCGGTGCGTATCCAGGAGATTCTTCAGCTGCGGCAGGGCAGCATAACGGTCGCTCAGTACTCGGCGAGATTTACTGATCTCTCGTGCTACTCGAACGACATGGTACAAGACCCATTCTTCTGGGCCCGGACCTTCGAGCAGGGTTTGAGACACGAGATCAGGGCATCGCTGATCTCCCTCAGCATACCGACTCAGACAGGAGTACTAGAGCGCGCCCTTTTGATCGAGAGATTCCTTGCTGAGTCTACACCAGCGCCGAGACCCACCGCAGGGCGGCACGTGGCAGAGTCATCTGCAGTAGGCAGTCGACGGATGACTTAGGGGTTCAGGTAGACTAGACCTTCAGGCAGACGACCTCAGGACACTGGCTCAGCAGTGCGGGGCACACAGCGAGGAGCCAGTCTTTCGAGAGGCAGGCAGTGCTACTCGTGCGGCGGGCAGGGCCACATGGCTCGTGACTGCCCGACCCGCCGTGCCGAGGAGCAGCAGACGGTTGAGGGACCACCGAGGCAGAGGCAGAGGGTCGACCGTGGCGGTCCACAGGGAGGAGGCGGACGAGGTAGAGGAGTTGGCCGAGCAGCAGGTGGTGGGCGACGCTTTGAGGCTCTGCCACCACCACCACCAGGAGGTCCACCCCGACCAGAGGGAGCTGGCGGGCAGAGACAGGCACAACTCCAGGCAGCAGAGGCCTACGACCACGGCGCACCCGAGATGATTCGAGGTACTATCTGTGTCTATTCCACCCTTGCTACAGTTCTTATAGACACAGGAGCGAGTCACTCTTTCATAGCCGCTGCCCTTGTTCGGAGCTCGGAGATTCCGACAGAGCCGTTGGCTTGATCCTTACGGATAGAGACTCCTACGGGAGCAGACTCGATGATTACGCACTGGTGCCGGCAGTGTGAGATCACTCTAGGAGGCGAGAGCTTCGACTGGGATCTTCTTGTAGCAGCGTCGAGGCCTTACGACGTCATCTTGGACATGGATTGGCTATCTACGGTCCATGCGCAGATTGACTGTTTTAGGTGCAAGGTACGATGTGTACGCACCGACGGGAGCAGGTTCACCTTCACCAGGGAGAAGGGAGCCTTTGCAGCACAGGATGGACTTCCGCGGAGGAGAGGACAGCCCATCACTCATCAGTTGTCTAGCCTCATCCTTGGAGTAGTTGATGTGCGGAGTCCTGGTTTTCTTGCAGTGGTGGATCAGTTTGCGGGCATTTTTCCCGACGACGTTCTAGGGCTACCTCATCGCAGAGAGGTAGAATTTTATATTGACTTGTACCCCGGGACAGCCCCGATATCCACTCCAGCATATTGGATGGATCCCGTTGAGCTTCGAGAGCTACGGGTACAGTTGGAGGACTTGCAGGGCAAGGGGTTCATCCGACCTAGTGTTTCACCCTGGGCTTCCCCGATATTGTTCACCAAGAAGGCGGACGGGAGCTTGCGACTTTGTGTTGACTATCGTCGCCTGAACCAGGTGACAGTGAGGAACAAGTATCGGCTACCGAGAATTGATGACCTCTTTGATCAGCTCAAGGGAGCACGGTGGTTCTCGAAGATAGACCTCAGGTCAGGTTATCATCAGCTCAGAGTCAGAGATGAAGACGTGCAGAAGACGACCTTCAGATGTCGGTATGACCACTATGAGTTTTTGGTTATGCCTTTCGGCGCAACCAATGCTCCAGCAGTGTTCATGGCCCTCATGAACAGGATCTTTCATCCATACATTGATCGGTTTGTCGTGGTCTTCATTGAAGACATTCAGATTTACTCTACGACTGAGGAGGAGCACGCATACCACTTGCGAGTTGTACTAGACACACTCCGAGAGAACCAACTTTATGGTAAGCTCTCAAAGTGCCAGTTCTGGATACGTGAGGTCCACTTCTTGGGACACGTTATCTCTGAGGCGGGAGTTGCAGTGGATCCTACGAAGATCGAGGCTGTGTTAGCATGGGAGCCACCCAGGAGCGTGACTGAAGTTCGGAGTTTCTTAGGGCTAGCTGGATACTATCGGAGATTCATGCCAGACTTCTCTAGAGTTGCGGCACCACTCACAGCTTTGACGAAGAAGGGGAAACCCTTCGTGTGGTCAGACAGATGTCAACAGAGCTTCCAGGAGCTGAGACAGAGATTGACCAGTGCACCTATCTTGAGGTTGCCCGAGGAGGGAGTAGGGTATGTAGTCTACTGCGATGCATCAGGGACCGGACTCGGATGTGTTCTGATGCAGGAGCGGGCAGTGACCGCCTATGGATCACGTCAGTTGAGGCCGCATGAGCAGAACTACGCTACCCATGACATGGAGTTAGCAGCAGTGGTCTTCGCTCTGAAGACATGGCGACATTACCTGATGGGAGAGCGCTTTACAGTCTTCTTTGATCATCAGAGTCTCAGGTATATCTTCTCACAGAAGGAGCTGAACCTGAGACAGCGGCGATGGATCGAGTTCATCCAGGACTATGACTTTGAGATAGTCTATACTCCTTGGAAGGGGAATGTAGTAGCCGATTCCCTCAGCAGGAGGACGGTCATTCAGCTACTTGAGGAGGCGACAAAGCAGCTAGCCTCTTTGCAGATATCCTTTGTGGATAGAGATGGAGCAGCCTTCCTTCAGTCTCTCACAGTCACCCCTCCACTACTGCTGTGGGTCAGAGAGGCACAGCGTGAGGACGCTGACTGTGAGACATGGCGTGCACAGATATCCTAGGGACATGCACCTGATGGTTTCTCCCTTGGAGCAGAGCACGAAATCCTTTTCAGAGGACATATCATGGTACCAGTCGCTTTGCGAGAGGAAGTGCTGAGAGAGTTTCACACTTCTCCTTTGGCGGTACATCCTGGAGTGGTGAAGATGTACCAGGACCTCAGACGACAGCACTGGTGGCCGGGCATGAAGAAGGCAGTAGCAGAGTTCGTTTCTCGATGCCTCACCTGCCAGCAGGTGAAGGTAGAGCATCAGGTACCAGCAGGCTTGGTACAGCCCTTGGAGGTCCCAGAGTGGAAGTGGGACGACATATCTATGGACTTCGTGACTGGACTTCCACGCACTTCCAGAGGTCACGACTCCATCTGGGTGATTTTTGACCGACTCACCAAGTCGGCACACTTCTTACCCATCAGAGAGCAGGGCTCAGTGGAGAGCTTGGGACGTCTCTACGTTCAGGAGATTGTGCGGCTCCACGGTGTGCCATCATCTATCGTCTCCGATCGAGATGCTCGCTTTACTTCCCGGCTTTGGAAGGGGTTATAGGAGGCGTTCGGGACGCAGCTACGTCTGAGCACAGCCTTTCACCCTCAGACGGATGGTCAGATGGAGAGAACCATTCAGACTCTTGAGGACATGCTCCGTGCATGTGTCCTCGACTTTGGTCGCAGCTGGGAGGACCACCTACCCTTGGTGGAGTTTGCGTACAACAACAGCTACCACTCCACCATCGGGATGGCACCGTACGAGGCGTTGTATGACCGACCTTGTAGATCTCCTTTGTGCTGGATATACCCTGGGGAGTCAGCACTTGTGGGACCGGAGATGGTCCAGGCCACGACAGAGAAGGTCCAGGTCATCCAGGAGCGGATGAGGACAGCTCAGAGCCGACATAAGTCATACGCTGACAGGAGGCGGAGGCCACTAGAGTTCGAGGATGGCGACCACGTCTTCTTGCGGGTCTCACCTCGACGTGGTATACAGAGATTTGGCTGATGCGACAAGTTATCCCCGCGCTTCATCGGACCCTTCCAGATCCTCAGCAGGATTGGCGAGGTGGCTTATCGCCTGGCTCTACCACCTCAGTTGCACCGGGTGCACGACGTCTTCCACGTATCTCAGCTGAGGAGATACGTGCACGACCCGAAGCACATCATTGACCATGGGGAGCTTGATGTTGAGGATGTGGCGAATTTTACGGAGGTCCCGGTGGAGATAGAGGATCGACAGGAGCGGGTCCTACGTGGGCGATCGATTCCTCTTGTGCGCATCAGATGGCAGCACGAGAACCTCCAGGAGAGCACATGGGAGTGGGAGGCTCAGATGCGTGCTCAGTACCCTCATTTGTTTCCCAAGTTTTTGATGTATCTTTACGGGGGCGTGAAGCCCTGAGGTGGGAGTAATGTAAAGACCCGTAAAATTCAAGGGAATTTTTTTGTTAATTTTCTTTGGAATTTTACAAGAACGCGGTTTCTGACGACACCTGATTCCGAGGCCCGGAGTGCCCGGAATCAATTTCCGAAGTTTGGATCGGGTACGTTCAGTGAACGAACGAGCGGGAATTTCTAACTTTTGACCCGGTTCTCGGAATTGAAATCCGAGGACACCGATGAACTCGCAGCGCCGATATTCGCTTAAGGAGACCTTTTCCGAGGTTGCGTTTTAGGCAGGACGAAAGTTAGTTTTGGGAGAATTATAAGAAGGTAAATAAAAATGTGGAAACACTTTTTTTTACTTGTTGGTTAACTCCTCTCAAAGGAAGTTAGGGGTGGGACCCACACCCACTTAACCTCCCTTGAGAGGATTAAGTGTGGTGGGGCCCACACGAACCCTAACATTTCATCTTCTCTCAAAACTCCCTTTAACCCCTCTTTAAATGACATGACAACTTGTTAATTAATTTGGAGTTATTTTTATTTGAATTTCAAACCTTTGAAATTCAATTTGTTAAGTGTGTGAATAAAATAAGACTCTAGATTATTTTATTTGGTTAGATTTCTCTAGCCTTCTTGAGAGAATTTGGGTTATCCTTCTTCTTATTCAACTTTGACGAAGAACGCGAAGAACCTTCAAACTCCGACGAAGAACGCCGCTCCTCTCTTCTTCGTAACCGGTTATCTCCGAAGATCGACGACGTCTTCCATGTTAACGAAAGGGAACACCGCTTCCTCCTCGGACTTCCTTCTTCGGCTTACGAAGATTCTCCAACGACGTACCTCTTCGGACGTACCTCTTTGTCAACAGATTTGACGAACGTTTACCACGACGCCCGACCTCCGCGACGTTGTCTTCCGCGGGTCGTTGACGATCATCGATATTGAAACCAAGGTAGGGGTTGTTGTTGATTATTTATTTATTCTCGTTCTTGATTCTAGCATGACAAACGTGAGGATAATTATTTATGTGTTATCGTCTAACGAGAGGGGGGTCGGACCGCACAAACACGGCCGAATTCCCCCTCATTTGTTCTTGATTATGATTTTCTTGTGGATGAATGAGATGGCGTGGTGCCGTCTCACCACGCGGAAATTCGCACGGTTATATTGCGCGACGCCGTCGCTCCGCGCCGTGGAAGGATCATCATGAACGCGACGCCGTCGCGCCGCGTCGAAGAAAACCGAAAGCGCCGCGGCCGGAGCGGGGCCGCGGCGGAGGGGTGCGGTGCCGTCACACCGCGCCGGACGACGAACACCGCGGCCGGTTCCGGGCCGCGGCGGGACGAGAGGACCGGCGGCTCGCCGGGCCGCCGGTGTCGGAAGCCGGAAGGGGACTGGCTTTGCCGGTCCCGTTGAATAAAAACCGGCCGGCCAGGTGGGCCGGCCGGAAGGGGAAAAACCGGGGGAATTTATTTCCCCCGGCCAGCTTGAATGCCCCGCTTAATGAGGGGGGCCGGTTTCATTAAGGGGGGCAGGCGGCCCCCCCGTTTTTCCAAACGGCAGGCCCCCACGAAGGGGGCCGTTGATTGGCAAAGGCGCGACTTAAGCCGCGCCGCAAGCTGAAGAAGTGGGGGCCTTGCCCCCCGCGTGTGGCACCGAGCAGCGCCAGGCCGCGCTGCCGCCGGCTGGGCCGCGCCGCCGTGCCGGACCGCGCCGCCGCGCCGCCGGTCGGGCCGGGTCGGCCCGGACCCGGACCCCCGTTTTCGAAACAACTTCGGTATTTTGTCCATAACATGAGCCACGAACCTCCGATTGACAAACCGTCAGCGGAAATGCGATCCTTGGATCGAGACGGTCGATTCGGTATATCGCACTCAGAGTTTAGGAATACTTTGAGTTCGGCCGGGTTGGTTCGAACACGAAACCAACCGGGCCCTTGGAGCGGAAACGCTCATATCTTGAGCTACGAACGTCCGATTGACGTGACGTCAGCTTTGTTGTGTTCCTCTTAGTGAGACGGATCTTTTGGCTTTCCCCGCCCGAGGTTTGGAGGCAGGTGGAGTACGGTCAGGTTGGTTTTGCCTTAAAAACCAACTGGGCCCCTGGGACGAAAAGGCCAATAACTCTCAGACCGGGTGTCTGATCGACGCGCCGTATGTTGCGTTGAGTTCCTGTTGACGATACAGAACTTTTGGATACATCAACTCTGGACTTTGTGACAGTTGATGTATCAGACTCTCGGCTCGTGGAGCGGACCCTCCTGAACGAGCTTGTTGTGTGCGGGAACCCTAGTGCTGGCTGCGACTGTTACTGAGACTGCTACTGCTGCTGTGACTGCGACGACGACAGTACAGAGATCCTGTGTGGATTCGACGATGACTACATCACTCAGCGATCCTACGTGGATCAGTGCTACAGGTCCTGTGTGGGCCCGATCCTGTGTGGGTCTTTGCGCTCAGCGGTCCTGTGTGAACCAGCGCCTATAGGTCCTGTGTGGGCCCGATCCTGTGTGGGTCTTTGTGGGGGTTAGTTACCTATCAATCCTTCGTGGGTCCGACGACTTAGATGGATCAGAGATCATCTTTATCGTCTTTCGAAGAAGTATACCTGTGTGATCTGAATCCTGTTGCTATCCTGTGTGGATTGTGTTGTGCTATCCTGTGTGGTTTTCGTTTGCTTTCCTGTGTGGAATACATTTACTTTCCTGTGTGGACTGAGTTGTACTTGGGCTCGGAGGTTGGAGCGTATTGGAATTGATGACTTAGGTATATGTATGGGCATATACCTAAGCAGTGTCGGTTATTACTTCATGTTTGTATCTTCCTTTTGTGGTTTATCCTTTGTGGATTTTGGGAGACCTTCGGGGGTCTCGGGGTCCCTACTGAGTAGCTTATACTCACCCCTGCACGGGCTATGCCCGCACTACGTTGTGTTGGTTGCAGACGACGGACATCGTTGATCTTGGCTGAGGCTTGCAGAGCAGGATGGTACCTGGAGGTGGACCACTGGGCGGGACGTGTTCAGAGCAGACGGCGGGACCCGAGGAGCAGTGGAGCTATCTGTACCCACCCTTCAGGTGGGATTTCCAGTGGACAGCTCGGTGTAGCAGCTTTTACTTTACAGTTGTTATTTTCCCTTTCGAGTTGTACTTTACTTTCAGTTTGGGTGTGTATACTGGCCCATTTACTTTTCTGCACTTTCAGTTGTACTCTGTTTTTACTTAGTGTTTACTTTTCGCTTGCTTACTCTGTGGTGTTTGTTTACTTTACAAAGGCAATGCCTTCCCTTTTTACCGGGAATTACGCCTTGGTGCTAGTCGCCAGCCCCTGGTCTATGGAAGGCGGGCTTGGGGTAGTCACGGCACGGACCCCGAGGGCGGGTCGTGACATCAGATCAATATAACCCAGATAATTATCATTACTCAGAAGATGAGTATAATAATAATATTTATATTATTAAATTCAAATAGAATTTAATTGAAATTCTTGATATATTTATTGTATTAAATTGTAGGTATCTTTATCTGTGTAATTACGTGAGTTTTCCTAAATTCCAAGATGAGTTTTTACCAACAAATCAAGTCACTCAAAGAGAAAGATGTTGATGCACAAAAAATAACAACCCTATACTAATTATCACTAAGAAATACAATCCATTTCTCTCAATATCTCACCATAAAGGATTCATACTCATTTCATCAACTTATATTCTTGGTATATCTTTATTTGACTTTTATAAAATAAACACTTTGATAAAACCACTATGGACATATAATTAAACCAACAACGTCATTTTAATCAATGGACCTAATATATTTAATTCTATTAATTTAGAAGGTAAAACACGTTCTTATATTATTCATTAATTACATATCACTCATGATTCACCCAAAACATCCTAATTCACCATGAATCTATGTTTTCATAGTTTTCAACAATACATCAATGTGTATGACTCAGAATATACGTAAAAAATAATCTAAATTTTAAGCCCCAATACAAATGTTTGCAGATAATAATATCCAATGAAACATGTAACAATGGAATTATTATGGGTGGGTTTGTCCTCATAACCTCTACTATTAGTGATTACCATATGTGAATTTATGAGAATTGTTTTTAATGTATTAAGATCCCAGTACACTTGATAGCCTGCATTAACTATGTATGGTAAAAAAGATATCATACATCCATAGAACATATATTTAAGAATATTTTCAAATAACTTTAATTTTCTTATCATGGAAGGTAACTATAATGACCTATCGATGTTACAACTACTCTATGTACATTATCACATCAATTTTAAATAGAGTAAAACTTATTAGGTGACAATATATTTATTAATATATAATGTAGTGAATATAAATATAATCAAAAGTGTAAAGTATTTAGTTCTAGGGAATCAACTCCCAGTGGGAACATTGGATACAAGAATTATATTTTATCACTCAAATATAGAAAAAAAACCCCTATACATATTTGGAATGAAGTATGGATTCATAAATCACTAAAATAAAATATTTAAAACATAATTATTTAAAACAATCACCACTATAATAAATAAATTAAATATGAAAATAAACCAAGGATACATGGGTTGGTCTCACCACATGATCAGTAAAAATGAATTAATATTTCATAATTATAGTTACATACCCAAAACATATTCAATAGGATATATTTAATATAGTAAAATACTATAAAAATATTTTTAATTAATTAATCACACATTCCATAACATAAAAAATAATTTTAATAGATTCTAAACAATTAAAAAATAATTTATAGATTTTTTTATATTTTGCCAGGCCTATATGGGAAAAAAGGAACCTAAAAGTCGAATGGGCCCTCAATATGCCTATTTGGGTCAAGCAGTATTGAATGAACTCATTAAGAATCTAGGTAGGCACTCAGATGTGGGTCTCTTGACACATAATACACATGGGTCTATGGAGGTGGTGCCTCCATTCGGAGCACTACATTTTTTTTTATTTAACATCATTGCTTGAGTAACTTTTAGGTCATGTCACCCTAGTTGACAAAAGGGGCAGTGAGGGAGACATGGAGAGGTGAAAACATGTCTCCACATTGATCTTTTAATGTTTTTATGGCTCTATTTTTTCCTTTCAAAATGAAATATGTTAATAAATATTTTTTAAGATATGCATTGAGTTTGTGCGGGATTTTGAGGTCCAAGGAGGATAGGTATTGATATAATAAAAATATTAAACATAATATATCACATGCACATAGGTTTTTCAAAAATAATGAAATAACTCATAAATAGAGTCTTGGTTGGGGAATATAAGATAACCATTAAATCTAAAATGCATGTTTTACACTAGGGGAAACAAAACCAATGTCAGTGTTAAGTGTTTTGTTAATGTTTGGTCATGGTAAAATTGAAAATTTAATAAATTAATTTATAAATTTAGTATTTCATATTTCTCCAGAACTAATGTGGTATTTTTAAACATGAATATATAAAATGCATAGTGTTTGTCACATTACACTAGGGATCGAGAGATGGTCATTGGAGGAGAGTTCTTGGACAATCAACAAGGATCATGCTCTAACGATCGACATAAAAAATGAGATTACGGATATAGTTGACACATCATTATGTGACTATTCATCATCATAAACTGATACAAACACAAGGTAGGGATTTTTTGGGTTTAATTCCCCATTTATTTGTCCAATATTGAATATGAATCAATTACACTAAAATATTGATTCATTTGTCGACCATGTTAAGTGGTTAAGGATTTATCTTCCAAGAATTTTGGAATTGATGTTATTTCATTACCATTGTTTATTCATCATTGGCATGGAAATGATTTGAATATAACCCAAAAAATGTATGATGTTCATTAATCTTATTTTTTTTTGAATTTCAACCCCCATTCATCTTAAATTCATCATCATTATTTTATTTGGTTGGTGATTTGATAGATAACTAATAAGTAATAATTGTGAAATCACTCTTTGGTGCAATGGATCGATACGACATGTTCAAATTTTGGGAACCATGGAATGTAAGCAATGAAATGCAATTAAATAAATCTATGATCACATAGGAAGACCTTTTTTCATGATTTGGAATGCAGTGACTGCATGGTGTGATGAGGGGTGATTCTCGAGCAGATTGGATTGCCAAAATCTGACTACCAGTGATGATACAGACATGGTCAACCAAGATTTTCAATTCATGGTGAGAATCATAGTGGATCCAATGGTGGAAGAGGTACAACCAGATCCATGAAAATAACAAGATTTTCTATAAATATCCTAACTATATGGTGTGTAGTCCAAATAACACATGATGTGTGAGACCCTAGATATAGAGATTAGGGTTTTATAGAAGTTAAATATCACATGTTTTGTGGGACCAACCATACACCGTGTAACCTAGTGATAGTGGCTTGGAATGTTACCTTGGTGTACACTAGCATACACAAGTCTAGGAACATGGGAATGGCCAGAGTTCACGGGCACAACCATATACTCAAACACAACCATAGTACTCAGACATAAATAGGTATATGGGCATGCCCAGTGTATATGGGAATGGGTAGATTACAAATTCATGGGTTGATGAACTTATAAATAGACATTGTAAGGTTTGGATAAAGTTGGACATGCCATGTACTCTTAATAAACATTGTATACTTTCTTGGGTGATGTTTGAGGCTATATTTCTCTTTCGTGTAGACTAGTATCTCTAGGGTGTGTTCCCTTGGTCCATCCCTATGAGAGTATAGAGAGGCATTACATCTTGTGAATATGATGTGATCCCCACTATGAGATTAGTCTCATATTGAGTTCATGAATCCCTCCATTATACTTGGGGTATGATCCTTTATCACCACTTTTTATTCCCTATGTGGAATTTTAAGAATCGTTATGACAAGCATAAAAGGGAAAAGATCCCCTACATAGAGGGTTATTCCATATATGGTTAGTTATACCCCACCATAACTGGGTAAAATCATCTATCTTTGTATCAATATTTTCTGAGTTCTAGCATTCACTTCCTCATGGTGAGGCCTGACTAGAATGACATCTCAGATGAGCGCCATTAATATTGTCAGAATCGTGGAGTGAGTTCTCCCTAGAGAACAATATCTTAAAGCTTTGTGTTATAATCCTAGCCTGGTTGTATGGTTATAGATTTACGATGAGATATAGTGAATTTCTTGAGTATATCTAGGTTATTATTGTTATATATCATATTCTGATTGGGATTCCTTTATGATGACGAGCTGACTATTCTCATGATGCTTTATGTTTTTTGATTTTCAGGTTTCCTACTAGGTATTTTTATACTCACCCCTAAATGGGATATTCCCACACATGTATATCTTTTGTAGATGAAATGCCTTCAATTTCCTAGGTGAACCAGGATTAGGCAGAGCATAATTGATCTATATAGACCATAGTTTTTAATAAGTGTTTTATTTGATAGTAATCCCTATTTTCCTAGTATATTAATTTTTTAAACAGTTTTAGTGGGATTGTATTTTTACCTTTATGGTTTCTAGTACTTTTTTCATAATATGATGTAGGATATATATTTATGCATGTATTATAGGTATTATTTTTATTTTTCATTATTGTATTGTATGGGTATTTGGAGATGTGTGTGTGTGCGTGTTTGGGTACGTTGAGCTAAGGGCCCACCATATGTGTGATATACTTACTTAGTATTTTTAATCATCCCTAAGTCTATTGGAGGTGGGTTTTGTGTGTCACATTATTTATACCATTTTCCAGGAAATCCCTAGTGGGTCAGATTGTGAAAGAGTGGTATTAGAGTGGGTTCCTATTAGGATAAGAGTTTGGAGATTATATAGATGTCAGTTTTTGTTTGTGTACTAGGTAAATAGTGTTAATGTTTTTGATATTTGGATCCATGTTCATGGAATCTAGTGTTGGTGTGGTGGTTGAAATTTCTATTCACCATGTCTCTAATAACCTTCTTGTTTACTAGGTGTATGTAAGTACTTATTGTAGAGAAAATGGTTCATGAATCGTATAGGAATGGATTGTGGTTTCCATTTCCTTCTTGATTCATCTCCCAAGATATAATCTTTAAATGTGGTATATCTTGAGTATTTTAGGAATCCTCCATGAAGATATATTTCTATGATTCCACATTGGGATCATAATAATGATCCACCTAGTGATAAGGCTTCAGTACATGGTCCTATAAAAGTGGTGGTACCTTCAAGTGGTTTTCCATTATTAGCCCCACTTGTTGAGTAGTACGTGGAATCGGTAGTAATAGTATATGATATAAAAATATTGATAACACTCCATGAGTTTCATATATAGGGACCCCATAGGATTCAGGGCGAGCAATACTTCAATGTACTAGAGGACTAGCTTGAGATAGTTACATGAGTTTTCTTCCTTTTGTGTACACATATAGAGTATATAGTGGTCATAAAATTGAGCCTTTTATATGGATCTTTGGGGTGATGGTGGAGTCTAGCGATTATGAAACTCTAGTAAATATAGATTTTTTGGAGATAGTATGAGGATTGAGGGTCTAAATTTCATGTCTCGTAGGGTGGTTCTAATCTTCCAATAGAGTTTTAGCATTACTCTTTCTATGGTTTGGGAAATATCATGTAGTATTATCCAAAAATCCATGCGAATAATAGGGATATGGTTTATGGAACCCCTAAGAATATGTCTCAGTTATATTGGGGAGGTATGTAGGGTAGAAGATATGGACGAGGAGGAGGGAGAGTGGTAGGAGGTGGAAGATGATTTGACTTGTTTCCACAACCACCCCTAGGTGGTCTACACCAGGCTCAAGCATATTGTGGTGAAGGATGAGGATAGATATAGGTATTGGAGGTCTATGAACTATAAGATATACATATTATTAGAGTTATTTTCTATGTCTTCTATACTTTATTTTTTATACAAATAGACATAGGGGATGATCAATCTTTTCTTTCAACTTATCCTGTTCATGTTAGCCCTTTGATCGACCATTACACTTAGAGAATCTTGAATGGTATTAATTGATCACACTCTTCCACCGATAGAGTGATATTACACTTGGAGGATATAGAATCCTATGATATCTCTTTAAATCATTTATGATACCTTATAATTTCATCTAAGGTATAGACTGGTTATCCGCCATTCATTCCCAGATTGACTATTTTAGGCAGAGTATGTGGAGTGTTCACATGGATGGGATACGGTTTTTCTTTATTGGGGAAATGAAAATCTAGTAAGTGGAGTATGGGTTCATATATATGTTGATACAGTTGATTAATTATCTGTTGGATTGTATCAACCTTAGAGTAGAGGATGCAATGAGCTTTTAGTTTTTTATAGAGGTGGAAGAGTATGAGGACATCTTTCCTAAGGACATTTTGGGATTATCTCCCCACTGAGAGATAAAATTATACATAGACATGTAGTAAATTATTTCCTAAATATCCGAACCAAAATATCATATTTATTCCATAGATATCTGTGAGATTATGGTGATTTTGGAGGAGTTATAGAGGAAGGGCTTATTCAGACCCAATGTATTTCCCTGGGAAGCCCTAATTTTTTTAATGAGAAGTTTAACAAGGGTTTGAGGTTGTTTGTGGATTATAAACACCTGAAATAGGTTTCCATGAATAATAAGTATCAACTACCATGTATTAATGACATATTATACCATTTAAGATGGATGTGATGGTTCTCAAAGATTAAACACATGTCAAGCTATCACCAACTTTGTTTTCGATATGAGGACATACAAAAGATGGAATTATAATTTCACAATAGTAACTATAAGTATATAGTGATTAATTTCTATGTGATGAACACCCCTATAGTGTTTTAAGAACTTATGAATTGAATCTTTCATCACACTTACATTGGTTCATGGTATTCCTCATTGAAGACATCCTGGTGTACTCAGTGTCCGAGGAGGTTCCCATAATGCACTTGAGGATGATACTGGACATGAATTAAGAGAACTAGCTATATGTGAATATATTTAAGTGTCACTTATAGATTCAAGAGGTCTACTTCGTAGGAAATGTCATCTCAGAATAGGGAGTAGTAGTGGACCCGATGAAGGTTGAGAACGTGATAGCTTGGGAGACACCTAAGAGTTTAAATGAGGTGAGAAGCTTCCTTGGGTTGCTAGGATAATATCAGAGATTCATAACTAGTTTATCTAGGATTGTGGTACCCTTGTATACTTTATCCCAAATGGGTAATCCATTCATGTAGACAGAAAGGTTCATGCTTTACTTACAATAATTATAGAAGAGGTTGACAAGAACACCCTTCTTGAGACTTCTAGAGGAGGGTGTTCAGTACATAGTGTTCTGTGATGCCTTTTGGATTGGGATTAGATGTGTTATCATGTAATGGTAATATAATTATTACTTATGAGTACCATGATAAGAGACCCCATTAGTAGAACTATGTTATCCATGATATTTAGTTAGAAATGGTTGTCTTCATCCTAAATATGTGGTGAAACTATCTTATGGTTGAGCAGTTTATCAATTATTTTGATCAAAAGAGTCTCAAGTATATCATCTCATATAAGGATCTCAACTTAAGGGAGAAGTAAGGGATGGAGTTCCACTATAATGTTTCTTCTAGGTAGAATATACTCTTGGGAATGGTATTGTTGTGGCATATTCTCTTAGTAGGAGATCTTGTTCATAGTTATTGGGTAAGGCATCAGAGCAATTGGCCTCATTGAAGTTTTCCTTAGTAGATGAGGATGATACATCTTACATCCAGTAGATTTTTATTAACCCTCCTCTTATACATCTTGTTAGGGAGTGTCAGAGAGGAGATATCAACTAGGATACCTTGTGTGCTCAGATATTCACCATACATACTTTTAATTATTTTTTTGAAGGCGGGGAACACATAATCTTTTTGTGAGAATGGGCCATGGTACCTGTGACACTAGGGGAAGTGGTTTTAAGGGAGTTTAATACATCTGTCTTAGTGGTACATCAAATTTTTTATAAGATGAACCAAGAGCTTTAGTTTCATTTTTGGTGGTTAGGAATGATGAAGTGTGTAGCAGAGTTAATCTCTTAATTCCTCGCTTGTTAGCAAGTGAAGTCTATGAAACAGGTTCTAGTGGGTTTGTCATAACACCTTTAGGTGCATTACATGATCATCTATAGGACAAGATTCTATATGTTTTATCATAGAACGACTAACCAATTCAGTCCACTTCATATCCATATAATATCATAGTTCAGTAGAAATATTGAGACACCTTTACAAGCAAGACATACTTCAGATTCATCGAGTTTCCTAAATGATCAATTTATATCATGGTTATGACTTCATGTAAAAATTATGGAGAATATTATAAGAGGCCTTTTGTAACTATTTTTGTTTGAGCATGGCATGTCAACCCCAAACTAAGGGTAATAATGAGTGGACCATTCATGTTTTTGAGGACATGCTTTAGTCTTGCATGTTAGACCTTGGTCATGGTTTGGAGGATCACTTACCCTTGGTGGTGTTTTTATATAACAACAGATACCACTCCACCATTGGTATGGAACCATTCAAGGCCTTGTACAAGATACCTTACAGCTCACCATTTTGTTGGAATGATTTAGGGGAGTCTATGCTCATTGGTCTAGAGTTGGTTTGTGCAACAAAAGGGAAGGTGTAGATCATCTAGGATCTAATTAGTACTATCCAAATCCATCAGATTCCTTATGAAACCCTGTGATGGAGGTATTTGGAGTTTTACATGAGATTCCATTTATTCATAAAGGTCTCACCTTTACGAGGAATGTAGAAATTTGGCCAGGGTGGCATGTTATATCCAAGGTTCATTAGACCTTTTTAGATAATTTGTAGGGTCGATGAGGTGGCACACCCGTTTTCCTTACCGCTGTTGTTTGATTGGGTACATGATTTCTTACATGTGTTGTAGTTGAGGTGGAGTGTGAACCACCTCTCACAGGTTATTGGCTGGGAAAAGATGGACATTAATGATGGATCTACATTGCTGATTAACATCTAGATATCGAGTATGGGCATGAGAAGATCTTTCATGGGTGAGTGATTCCCTTGCTTCATGTTTTTTGGTAGCAGGAAAATCTTTAGAAGATAACTTGAGAGCAGGGGAACCAGATCCGAGCTCAGTACCCTCATCATTTTGAGGATGCCTTTCTCTTTTTGTGATGAAAATCCTTAAGGTGTGGATAATTTAATGGATCTATTTTTAGATTGTAAGACTTTGGAATATTTTGTATAATATTTCTGGGGATATTAATTATGTTATCATAGGATTTTGAGGTTGGGGTGGGGATCAATATTGATATAATTAAAATATTAATTATATTATAACATGGGAAAATATATTTTTATGAAATAATGGAATAAATCCTAAAAAAACTCTCAGTTTGGAAATCTGATAGAACTATTAAATCTAGAATGTGGGTTTTACCCTAGGCATGAGAAAATAAATTTCAGCATCAGACGTTTTGTTAAAGTAAAATCATGGGAGGATCAGTAATTTACTAATTTAATAATTTAATTTATTATTTATTGTATCACCAAACCAATTTTCCTCTATTTAAACATACTTATGGTAAAGACCTAGGGTTAGATGCATAACCCTAGAGACTGGGATAGAGATGTTGTAGGAGAGTTCTTGGACAAGTAATAATGGACCAAGCTTTGAAAATCAGTGTGAAAAATGAGTTTGGGGATATTTATAATGACATCAATGTATTAGAAATCTTCATTAGTGATTGATCAAAAAATAATATAGGGAATTATTTTATTGGTTTAATTGTATGTTTATTTATCCCATGATGAATGAAAATAAATTACACAAACAGATTTATTAATCGGTAAATCATGTTATTTGGTTATAGATATATCACCCTAGAATTTGATAATTGATATTATTTGATTTTAATTATTCATTTATTGTTCTAATGGAAAAAATTTGAGTTTAACCCAAACAATGGTTGAGCTTCATTTCACTTGTTCTGTTTTTTGAACTTCATTCCCAATTCATTGCACGTTCATCCCTAGTATTTTCTTTGGTTAGATATTGACAAATACTGGATAGGATATCATTGCGAAATCTCTCTTTAGCACAAAAAATAGATATGTCATGTTCTAATTTAGGAATTCTAGCTTGGATGTGATGCATGGAGAAGAAAGAGAAGTTTTAATTACATTGGGAGACACTGTTTCATGGATTGGAATTCAGTGATGGATTTGTGTGATGGGAGATGATTCATGAGAAGATTAGATACTAGAATGTATCCACTGACAATGAGGAAGGCATGGTTAAGCTATATATTTGATTTAAGGGAAGAATCATGGTGGATCTAGTTGTAGAAGAGGCATAAGTGAAACACAATGAATAACCAAAAATTATAGAAAAATACAGACTACACAGATTGTAGTATGAAGAACACACTTCTTGCTGGAGCTTGGATAAAATGGTTATGGTTTTATAGAAGTTGATTATCACATGTTGTATAGGACCTACCACACACGGTGTGACACAATACCAGCTTCTTGGCATATACCCTAGGGGTACATGGGCACAAACATGATAAGATACACAAGTACAACCAGAATACATAGACACGACCATATACTTGGATAGGTCTGAGGTACTCAGACATAGCTAGGTACACAAGAAGATATAGTGTACATAGGCATGGCCAGAGTAAATAGGAGAAGGTTTATGAACACAAAAATAGACAGGGGTAGGTCTGAACATATAGAAACATGTCTTGTACTCCTATTACATGCCATATACTTTCTCGATGTAAGTTTGAGGCCCTCATTCTCTTCTTTATAAACTGGTATCTCTATTGAGAATTATTTTAGTCCATCATTTTGAGGGTATAGTGAGGAATCACATCATGATCATCGGATATGATCTACTTTAGGGGATTATTCTCAAGTTGAGTTCAAGAATATAACTATGAGGCCTGGGGTGTGATATTTTATCACTCCTTCTTCCATAGGTGGGGTTCTAGGAATATTAATGTCCAACATAAAAGGGATAATGATCCCCTTCATAGTGGGTTATTCCAGATAGTGTCAGGTATAGCCCACCATCCTTGGGTGAAATCCCCTATTTATGTATCAATATATTTTGAGTTCCATCATGTACTTATTTATAGTAAGGCATAACAAGCCTGAAATCTCAGATGAGTGATATCAATATTATTAAACTCATGTCGTGAGTCCTCCTAGAAAAAAATTATCTTGAATCATTGAGCAGGAATCCTAGGATGGTAGTATGGTTTTGTCTTTAGCTTCAGACTAAGTATTTATCATGAGTATATCTGGGTTATTATTATTATGTCACATACTCTTATTGGGATAACTTTTTGATTGGGAGATAAATAATCTTTTTATTATTTTTGATTGGTGATTCAAAGGTTTCCAACTGGGTATTTTTATACTCAGCCATGTATGGGATGTTCATACACATATCATACCTTATATAAAAGGAATTCCTTTCGTTAAAGTATTTGGTGGACAAGGAGAACACATAGAATAGTTGAGATAGATCGGACATGGTTCATATGAAGTGTTTTTTTGATATAAATTCCCTCTTTCTTTGATGGTTGGATTCCTTTTACAGGTTTGGTTGGATTATGTTTGGCCCTTTATGCTTTCCAGTTCTTGTATCTTGATCTGATGTGGGATATAGATGTATGAATGCATTATGGTATCAATTGTATTTTTCCTTTCATAATTGTATGGGTATCTAGATATTTGTTCATATGTATATGTACATTTGGATAACACCTCCCATGTGTTCGATATTTCAACATGACACTATTCACTAACCCATTTCCTATTAGCGGTATATTGGGGTGTTACACTCATCCAACTATTATCCAGGAGATATATGATGGGCTAATTAATGACTATTTTTTATTTTATTTTTTATGTAAACATCCACTTAAAATGGAAATCCTCTTCTTAAATTTTATTTTTTAAAATTTACTTTCATATAATTACGTATAGATCACTGGATAGTTAATTATCAGCAATCTATCATTCAATTAATGAACTGTTAGTGGTGATGATATTGTATTGAAACCCTCTACTCAAATTCAAGTAAATTTAATTGATATTTTATCTTAAATTTATTTCATGACTACTCTGATATCACTTGATGGAACTAATTATATCGTAAAATTTGGATTCATTTACATTATAAAATTTTTATACTGGTTCAAAAATAATACTATTGGATTGGAATGTTAGTGCACAAATCAAAATATGGATCATTTGAAAATAATTTATGTATAAAAAATGAAAATTAAATGTTCTCCCATTCATTAATGAATTACGAGCATAGGCCGATCAATGTCAGATCATAATTTTTGGAAGGATCCAAGATAGGACACCACTATATCATCTACTCATACACCAAAATTCTCCAAATTAGTCATTTTGTGATCTTCATGTTCTATAATGAAAGAATATTGACATTTACAATGTTCCTTCAATCACGTGAAGATTGTGGACTCAATTAGAGAAGGAAGGAATGATTTGATATTTTAATTCTCTATCGTTTCACTCCCTAAACATTGAGATATGATTTCAGGGTCATACAATTTATGCAAGGGGGTGCCTCTCTATTCCATTCTCAAATTTGAGCTTAAATAGTTATGGTTATGATTTTAAAAAGTATCTATAGACCCTTTAAGAAACTGAAACCGTATTTCCAAACCATCATGACATCTAAGACATGTATAACTCATCGAAAATTTCAAAAGAAATTATTTCTCATACATAACACTATAACATTTTTTATTATGAAATAAAAACCATTAAATTAGCTTGTTTCTCCCATATATTTTTGAAAAACCATGACTAAATTATATTTTTTTGAAAACTAATTTTCATATTTCACTTTTTATAATTAAATAATGTGTGAATACATTAATTAATAAATTAAATTATTATTATCTTAATAGTAGTAATTCATACTCATAGTTCAATATTTTTATTATTGAAACACATTACATTCCCTAAAATGATAAAGATATTTAATAACTACATAAACCTTCTATGAACATTTACTATGTAATATAATCTATTTGTTTTGAAATATCTTATAAAGAATGATATATACTATTAACCATAATCATTTAATGATTATTTATCTTTATTTAAATATATTAAATGGACTTTTATTCAACTACCATTTCCATTGATTTTGTTAAGGATTAACTATCATAATAAAATGGCCAATGATATATTTTTCATATATTCTAAAGTGAGGAATCATGTCTTGATTATTCAATCAACTTCATACCACCTACGACACACCAGACACAAGATAACTCAAAAAAATATAAAAAATATCTTGGTTTTACATAAAATTACATACATTGATAATGATTTAAAGATTAGAGACTAATACACGTTCTCATAGATAATAACATATAATAACACCCAAAACAGGTTGTGTTCCTATAGCTAGGTCTATCCCCATGAACTCTTCTACTTGAGATCACAAAGTAAGAATTTCTTGAGAATTTTTTTACTATTATGAGTTCAAAACACATAATAATTATACATAATTTCTGTTTTAGAAGTATGATGTATCTAGACTATAGGATATATATTTCATGTTATTATCATAGTATCTTGAGTTTCTCATTATAGATGGGAACTTCTATTACCTTTTGATATAAAAAAAGTCTATAGACATTACCATATAAATAATGTACCTAGAAAAAATAATATTATTACTATAAGGATGGAACCTACGTAACATTCTATTTATATTCGATGGTAATAAAAAATTACTAATAAAATTGGGTCTAGGGTATACACTCTCAAAAGTGTTGGGGCATACGATATGAGATAGTAATAGTTAACTAACCTTTACCAAGAATTTGTAGCCACAACATGGTTAAACTATTATTATAGGTATGATTTGTGGCCACCTATACCCACACTTATGGTTTGACCAAACTATTGTTATAGTTATTTCATATTACTATAGACACTAATAACTTGATTAAACTGTTAGTAATAGTAACATATACCAACGATTTGAACAAACTATTGGTATAGGTCATATCATTATTTATGTATAACAAGAATAATAATTTTTTTATTAAATAGATTAAAATTAAAAATTACTTTTATACATACATACCTATATATAAACATAATTTTTTTATAGGCTAGTGGTTCATGTATTTGAAAAATAAGGGAGTGACATTTGGTTCAGGTCACACCGCTGAAATTGCTTTCTATAGAATACCTATACTAATGGTTTCATCAAACCATTGGTATAAAAATTAGTATAAAGTTATTTTTTGATTGGATCCTTTCCTATTTGATTTTTTTATAATTAAAAATCATATGTGTGTATTTATTATTAATTTTTTATTTTATATTAATTTTTAATTATATTGATCTTCTAGAATTAGATTCTCATATTATATATTCATGAGTTTATTTTTTCTTAAATGTAATTTATATAATTCATTTCAGAGTTGTTTTTTTAGTAATTGGAAGCACCATTATGATATTGGGTATGAATCTTAAATAGTAATGAATTTGAGATTTAAGAAAAGTACTTAACCCTTACGTTTTTTAAACGAACCTTACAAAATTTCAGTTTATCATTACAAAATGTACAACACTCTTTATAAAAAACCCATATATTTTTTTCTTTACCCATATAGAATGAATCTTATGAATAAAAGTCACAAATATTTTCAAATACGATTATATGCGACTTAGAGAAATTTGAAATGAATTAAAATATATACAAATTATGATTTGATAAATCACAAGATATGAAAAAGATGATACTCACCTTTATCCATGACATGTATTATGAACCAGAACACAACATGTATTGTATGATATAACTTGAATAACATGATGCAGTATTTTGAATATTTCCTCACCTACTTTACTAGACTTCAATGCAACATATAAGACAAGAGAGTGTAAAAACCATTGTATTTACTAACTTTAATAGATTAGAACATGAATAAAATCAAATATTATTATTTTTTTATATTAGTATTATTCAGAATCTATGGTAGTTATTTTCAAAAAGTTATAGGTTATTCAAAGATCATGTTTTATAGTAAATATATCTTTATGATTTAAGGATATATGATTGGATATATGCATGGTAAATATAGGTTTTTAAAAAAGCAGCGTATTATATATATTTAACGAGGTAATATGATATTGTGCCACTATAATTGGAATAAAAAAACATTGTTACACACTTCATTTAATATTTTTACTTATTTAATTTTACACAATTTATTTTATCAATTATATTGTTTTTTAAATTATTTATAAATATTAGTGACTATATTAAAAGTCGTTTAAATGAGTTTGAAAAAGGGTTAAAAATGTTTTTAAATGGATATAATATATGGGTTTTTTAAAAGGTTAAGACTAAATGAAAAAAATTATTATTCAGATGATGTGTGAGATACCATTAAGAAGAACATATTATCAGGTTGTTGCTGATATTTCAATAATGTGAAACACTATACGGAATGTAGGCATGGGGTTAACTTAATTAGAATAATTGTGAATCCTAAACTAAGGTAATAGTTAAATTTCCATATATTTATATTATTATAACTGTTTTTGGATATAATATAATTTAAGAAACACCCATGTAAAGAAATACCATGGAGAATGTGAAGAGTTTTTTCTAATTAATCTATAAATAAGAGATAAAAGAAAATATATAGGAAAATCATTTTAATGAAAAAAACTAAACTATTGTAAGGTCTAAGAACAATAAATTGTTCCACTTCAATAAAATTATAAAAGCATTATTATATTTTTTGGATCTAACTATTCGAAATATATACTGAAATATTGATAATCACTATTCTACTCCAACAACCACTTCTACCATCTTTCACCAGTTTTCGTTATTTAGTCAATTTCATTGTATCTAAATTGTCTACACTATAAAGTTCACACATAGTTATACAACCAATAAAATGGTATTTTGTTATGCTAACCTGATTCAAATGAAATAATTCACAAGTTGTGCTTCAGTCTATTAATAAAAATAGGTTGGGTTTTCTCCATTAGAAAATCTTGGGTTCTATCTAAACCCACTCAAAAGGTTGTATGATTGGTCTTCCTTTATAACTGAATAGGTTTGGTTTAAAAATTTGGTAATATAATGGGTTTGGTCACCACCCTTTTTAAAAGACTATATTTTATTATGTTTCATTTCTCTCAATGAGTTGGGGAAGTGGGGAGAACATGTAGGATCAATTTGATCTAAATTACTATAAAATTCCTTGTTCCCATTTCTTTTATTCTCACACTTCTCAAACATTAGAATTATCATTATGCTAGATATTTTTTATTCCTTATCCACAAAATTCCAAAATATAATTTACCCTCTGATTTTTTAGGGAAAGTTAAATCCCCTATTTATTTACATACTCATTATGGGATATAAAATTGGTATCAATGCCTAGTCTTGTAATAATATTTTTTCTCTTTAACCTTATATTTTGGCGATTATTATATATTTTGTAAAAATATGTTTATCATAGTCCTTACCAAGGCTAAGATAAAGATATATTTTCAGTTATAGATATTAAAAAAGATTAGTTTTTGAACCCACATAGATAACCTAATTTCATTGGAAATTAATTTGGTTATTGGAAGGACATAATGAAAGTTTTTTAATGAATATTGTTATTTAGTATTGGACCATCATTGTTTTAGATTAAAATTTACTAGAATATTAACATGATACTTTGATCGGTAATGATTCTACAAATTTTTTTTTAATTAATGAAGTTATGAACATTCAATATTACTATTTTAATATAAGTATTTATAATCATAGTACCTATTATAAAACTTCTTATGGTATTTGGAGGAATTTAAAACTCCCTCATCAAGGAAGTGATAAATTATAAAGAACTAATATAGGTATTAAAAAGGAATAATTTCAAGGTTTTAGAATGTTAAAATAATAACTCATTAGTGATATGTATAATAGGTTTAAAAAAACTATGAAAAACATGACTACTCTTTAAGAGACCATGACGAATGATGTTTTGACTAAAAGAATACATTAAACAATAACAAACAAATAATTCCAAGAAGGTTGTGATTGAATAGGAAAAATGATTTTATTTATTTTATTTGTATGATATGGATGGATCTTTATATATATATAAACATAAGTTAAATAATAATGAAAGTAAAGCTAATTAATAAATTAAGGTAGTATAATTTAAATCATTTAAAAAATTTTATTCTGATTATTTAACTAAAATTATAGGATATTTTAGTAGTGAGAAAGGTGATAAATTATGTAAGGTTTTAAAATGTATTCAAGGACATAAGAATAAATTAAATTCTTTTTACAATGAATGTAAGAGTAGGTACAAGAATGATTTTAAATGGAACAGTTGGAATGGTAATCTAAATTTTATTATTAAACTTTATTAATATTGGAAAAAGGTTTATAAAAAATATGAATGCCCAAGTATAAAAAATAAAATTTGTGAAATGGATAAGGTGATGAAAAAGGTGAATGTTTTACCTACTAGTTGAAGTTGTACAGAAGATTAAAATTTTAGTGAAGAGTGTTGATGTGAAAAGAATATGACTAATATTTTTCTCATGGTTTTAGATATGAATTGGGTTAGTGTTATCAATTATGATTCTGATTTCAATTCATCCCATGATTATTATTCTTAAAAAAATACTATTGAATTGTTAAATGAAATAAATGGTAATTATTTTGATAAAATTAAAAAACATCTATAAAATGATAATAAATTGAGTAATTATCAGAAAAAGGTTACAAAATAAAAAAAGAATCACCTGTTAGAAAATAAAATATTAATGGATGTCATATTACAATATAATAATGATAAATATAAATTAAAGGCCATAAAATATAATATTTATAAGATAAAAAGTGGGAATAAAACATTAGAAAATTATGTTTAAATCACTAAAGATAAAATATACAATGATTTATAAATTTTATAAAAGAAAAATGTAAACCATAAGGCTGTGGTTGGGAGTTTGAAGAAAATTATATCTAAGTTTAATACTGAAAGTCAAAATATAGAGTAATTTGTGATACTAAAAAGATATCTAGATAAAGTTAAAATTAAAATTTTATAGGTTTTCATGGGACATTACTATATATGTAAAACAATCATTCTCTAAATGCAAAATTGAAGGTATTTTACTTATTTTAAATATAGTTTATTTGGTCATTATAAAAGTGATTTATTTTAAAAAAAAATCTCTTGGTCATAATAATGCATTCATTTATAAATATTATTTTATAGTTAAACATGCTAATCCTTAAGCAACATGGGTTACTAATGGTTCATTCTTGAATCCAATTGGACCTAGTCTAATCATCATTCCCAAGTAAGTATATATCTTTTGGATATCGTACATACCTTTTATAATTTTTATTATATTTTATTTTGGAATGTGCTATAATATATAAGTGTTTATTTTGGTTAGTAATAATGTATTCATAGTTTTATGATATGGTTTTCTATCATTCAAATTAGTAGTTATTTATTTTAATTCATTTCTTTCGTTTTTATAATTCTTTGGATATCATTAATTATATTTGTGTGGATCTATTAAGAAGTTTCTGAATTTATATTGGTTTAGGATTTTATGGAATGGATATTCACTTCTACATATTTTTAAAGGATATAATCCATGGATTTATGGGGTGTTTTATATATTTTAATTTTTAATTTTTTCATTTATAATGCCTTATTTTAGGGGGAGATTTTACAATTTTTATCATTTTACTTATTTGTATAATTATTTCATTATGATTATATAATAAGGTATAAAATGGATGAAATAATTTTAAACCTCTCATTATTTTTTGTTTAAGATTGAAATGATTTTTGTTTTACATTTTTAGTTTAAAAATTTCTTTATCAATATTATACTATTTAATTTTGGGGTAGTTTTTATGTTATTTTTATTATTAATAGCTTGTGTTTGTGGGACATATATGATTTTTTGAAGAAGTTTATTAAATTTATTATTTTGGTCATGAATTGATCCAATTATTATATCTTTTTGATATTTGAAAAAAATTGGATATTCATTCTAGCATTTTCTATTTTGGTCTAATAATTATCAAAATGGGGGATACTATTGAGAAACTCCATTCATAGTTTTTTTAATTTTTTTTTGATAATTAAAAATTCCATTTGTTTCTTTATTATTCATTTGTAATTTAATATTTATTTTATTTTATTAATATTTTAGAATTAGTTTCCCATATTATGTTTTCATGATTTTATTTTTATCCCAAAATTCATTTATATTACCCATTTACAGAGATGATTTCTTAATAAAGGGATGTACCCTTATGATATTAGATATGAATCATACACAATATGGAGTTTAAGTTTTAGAAATCTATTTAATTGTTATAGTTTTCAAATGAACCTTATATAATATCAGTTTACCATTATAGAATATATATAGAACCCTTACATAAATGACGCTTATCTTTTTTTGTGTCCCTTATGAAATGAAACTTATGAACATAAATCATAAATATTATCTGGTAAGATCAAAATGAAAAGATTTTTTTATAATTATTTCATTTTAGGAAAATTATTAATTGAGAAATTATAGGACATGAATTATATGAACCTATCCTTCAACCATAATATGCTTTATGAATTGGAACACTTCATGTAGATCACTCTACAACTATAGAAACTATTGGAAGAGATTGAATATTACTTTGCTCGATTTAATAGATTTTCATGAAATATAAATGACATGAAAGTAATGAAAACAAATGTTTTGCATGAATTTAACATATCTTAACATGTAGAAAATCAAATAGAAGTATATTATGATATGAGTACTATTAAGAGATTATAATATTATTATTTTTAATGTTAAAGGTTATTTCTATATCACATTTTATATTAAATATATATTTATCATTTAAAGAATATTTTATTGGTTTTATGAAAGGAAAATTAGTGGTTCCGAATTAGAAATATATTCTATAAATTAACTGAGGGAATGTGAGGACGTTTCAATTTAATTAGCATCATGACACTCTTTTTTACATTGAATTTAATATTCATATTAACTAATTTTATTATGGTTTGTCTTATATATTTTATTGATTTTAAATTATCTATAAATCTTAATGATGATATTAAAATTTATTTCAATGACTTAGATGCAATATCGATTTAGTTTTTAGATGAAATCCACATATTCTTTTGTGAAAAAGTTAAGAAAACAGTTCAAAAATATATTTCTTGAATGATGTGAAATATTCCATTATGAAGAACATATTATCTAGTTATTTCTAAGATTATGATAATATAAGAATTATATATTGAATGGAAGCGTGGGATTATGATTGTTAAAATATATGTGAAACCTAAACTAAGGCAATAGTTATATTTTCATATGTTTATATTATTCTAACGAATATTGTCTCTGAAGAGAATTTTGGAAACACTCGCATGAAGAATGACCATGGAGATTATAATAAAGGAATTAATTATTTATAATTCATCTATATATAATAATTTTTAGTAAATATACTAGAACATAATTTTCATTGAAAATTTATAAAATGTTGCAAAGTTTGAGAAAGATAAATTGATCCATTATTTTTAAATTATAAAATCAGTGTAGGATTTACCAAAGAAAATTAATCTAAATTAATACTCAAGGGATAATGACCATTATTAAACTATAATAACCTATTTCACTATCTTTCATTAGTTTTCATTGTTTACTCTATTTTCCTATATTTTAATATTTTGTATTGTAAAGTTCACCCATTGTTATATAACCAATCTAAATTTATTTAGTTATGTTAACCTGATCAAAATAAAAAAATTCAAAATTTATTCTTGAGCCATCTAAAAGAAATATGTTATCGATACTCCTTTAGAAAATATTAGGTTCTATATATACTCACTAAAAGTCTTATAGTATTGTTCTTACTTTTTAACATATTAGGTTTAGTTTAAACATAATTCAAAATAATGGGTTCAGTATATACCCTTTGTAAAGGAATATATATTAGTGTCTTTAATTTCAATCACTAAGTAGAAATAAGTGAAGCATAGATGTAGGATTAATTTAATCTATATGTAAGAACCCGGTTCTTATTTTTGAGGTACGCGCTTCTTCTTTTTCCTTTTCCTTAAGTGTTTTTGAGAAAATATGGAAAATGGGGAAAAATACTAAATTTTGGAACTACACGCCGTGTACTTTTCCACACGTCGTGTACTTTTGGTCATGTGGAATGGGTACACGGGGCGTGTATCCTTGTCGGCGACGAGGGGTGTAGGAACCGACTACATGCCGTGTAGTGGTACCTTACACACTGTGTAGTCAGTCGGCAGGCTTAAACAGTAAGGCGGTGGAGCAGCCACCAGCTGGGCGACAGTACACGCCGTGTACTCGGGAGTACATGCCGTGTACTCATGTCGACGGATGAACAGTGTGGCGGTGCCGCTAGAGGAACAGTTAAATGAAATAGTACACGCCGTGTACTCAGAAGTACACGCGGTGTACTTTGTTTTCTCGGCTTAAAACAGGAAGTAGCCTCCTCATTTGGCAGAGGAGACACTTGAGACGATTTGGAGCCAAAGGAGGAGGCTGGACATTTGAAGATCCGTCGGGTGTTCGTCTGGAATCGGTTTCCGCCTCAGACGATCCCGTTGGAACCACACGGGTAAGGGCTTCCACCTCCTTGGCTGGTTATTACCAATTCTTCTCCTAACAGGACTTATTTACATTTTTTTGGATTTCTTTCTTCATCAGATCTACGCCATTCTTGGGCGTTTCTTGAGCCGGCGTTCGGGTATAACGTTCGTTGGCGTATAAGGTAGGTGGATTTGTGTTAATTTTTCCAACTGTCATGCATTTTTGCGCCATTAACCCATATTGGGGTGTCATGTGGTTGAGGTCATTGCTATATTAAACACCTAGAATTTATTAGGTATTTAATTATGATTTTAAATTGCTGGTTGGGATCGTTGCTTGGATCCGGAACCACCCCGGGGGTGTGTTCCAATGTTTAGTCGTTTGGCCAGGATACCTGAGGGTATGCATTTAAAGTAGTAATTGTAGAATTTCTTTGAGAGGAATTGCTTGTTACTGCTAGTTTACCTATTGGGCATGGCCCGATTACCTATGTAGCCTGAGGGCGTTGTTGTGATTAGCCTATGGGAACTGCACTGTTTAGCCTGAGGGATGTAGTTATTTCGGCATGAGGGAAACTTCTTCCATGCCTGAGGAAAATAGACTCTGTGCTTGAGGGAGACACTACCTACACCTGAGGGAATACTCTGTTATGCCTGAGGGAAGATTCTTGTGTTGGATACTCTTTACCCGAGGGTAGGAGTTTATGTGTCTGAGGACACTAGCAGTTTACTTAGAAATACAATGTGGTGATTTCTTATATAAAATGGATTAAATGAATAAATGGAAATTTAACTGTTAAGTTAGTTACTTTGTATTACTTCTTACTTTATTTCATTTTAACACTTCACACTATTGTTTCATGTTATCACGTAGTTGGGCATGGGCCTTTGGTGGGTGCCTACTGAGATATTTTTCTCACACCCTGTTTGGGTCATGCTTTTCGGCCCAAACAAATTACGTTTCTGCAGGTGTAGATAGGGGAAAGAGTCCCTATACAGGTACTTGACTGTTGCTGAGAAGTAGGAGGGCATGAGACCAAGCCTAGGCTCGCGATGCCGCTGCCAGACGTTCTGCTTCGTTTTGCGGTACTATGTATTTTTTTGTACTGTATTGATGTATAACATGTTCTAGCTACTTTTTTAGAACTTGAAACATGTAGAATAATCATTTATATACTGTTGGTTATATCCACTACTGTAGTTTATTTCAGTTGTGTATGGTTTACTGCTTCCGCTGTTTGTTGTATGTTTTATTTAAATTCCACTGTGCTACACTTTGAAAAATGAGGGCATAGTTTCCCCATTATCAGACCTGGGCCCTCGATGCTAGTCGGTAGCCTCTGGAATCTGGGGAAATGCGCTTGAGGTCACGTGGCGAACCGGGCTTGGGGCACCTGGGTCCGAGATGTTACAAAGTGTTATCATAGGGGTTCTTTTCTTTGACTTACTAAGTGGAGCCATAATTAGGGATATGATGAACGGTAGTTGGTAATAAGCTGTGCCCGGGCGTAGCTAACCCGTGTACAAGCAAAAGCAAGTCTACCTCGTATTTTTCAATTTTTTGGATTTTTAAAATTTTACAGTTTCTATGTTTTCACCGTTGTGTGACGCACTTTGAGACTGTGTAGTTTATATTTTATCTAGGGTTTCTATTTAGTTTCAACCCAATGAGATGAGGGTATGCCATCTCATGCATCATATAGGCACATGCTAGATATCACATGTCATGCATAGTTTCCATGCCATGTAGGTGCATTAGAATTTTGCATGTTGTTGTGATAGTTGTTGTGCTAGAAAAGCATGTTGTTGTGATAGCTGCTTGATACATACCTGCTCAGTGATAGGGTATTTTCTTGTGTAATCTTGTTTATATAATGGACGCCAAACTTTGGTTTTTGGGGAGTATGGGCCCCCATTGACCGGAATTTGGTAGATCATTGACTGTTTATTGGTTATAACACATATAAGATGCCAAACTTTGATTCGTGGGGAGTATGGGACCCCAAGGGTTAGAATTTGAAACTTTGGTGTTGGTTTCAGTATTTTATGGGTTCCGGAGAAGTTTCTGAGGCATACTGTCTGGAAACCCAGTATACACGCCGTGTAGTATTTTTATACACGCCGTGTATGTTCTTCTGTTTAGGAAGAAAACTAAACTTTTTGAGTACATGCCGTGTACCCTAAGTACACGCCGTGTAGTCTCTTCCCATGTCACAAACCATGTGGGCGGCGACACGGGGTAGGGAAGGGATTGGGTAAAACACTCCGTGTACCGAATGTACACGCCATGTAGTGTAGACCCGGAGTCCGACCATGTAACTAACAACACGGGTCGGTGAACTCCTGTACAGAGCACGCCATGTCAATAATGAACACGCCGTGTAGTGTAGACCCGGATTCTAGCCTTGTAACTAAAAACATGGGTCGGAGAACTCCTTGAAAGAACACGCCGTGTCAATGATGAACACACCGTGTAGTGTGACCTGGGGACTCGGCCGTGTAACTAACAACACGGGCCGGTGTCACCTCTCCCTGAACACGCATTGTACCGTTGGGACACGCCGTGTAGTCTTGTCCGAGGACAGACCATGTGGTGTTAGCCGTGTGGCTGGGAAGCAGGATGGTGTACACGCCATGTGCGGGTGTAACACACAGTGTAGTGTCAAGCCGAGTAGTCATCCATGTCACAGACGACCCGGGCAGTTGGGAAATAACACCATACACGTCGTGTAGATTATTTACACACCGTGTAGTTTTTTTGAATGGAAGTAGTGTGGATTAGCCATGTAGAAGGACCCGGGAAGGGGAACAGAAGTCAAGTACACGCCGTGTAGTTAGTGTACACGCCGTGTAGTCTGGTTTTGAAAATTTTTAATGCCTTATTCCTCTTATTTCCTTTGTGGTTCCTTCACTTTTCGGTCATAATAATCTTGAATCTAAGGCGTGCTTTTGACCCTATAGTGTCATGCTGCCTAGACGACCGTGAGTTGTTCTCCAGGAGAGTGGAGACGATTATACTCCGGAGATGGTGGGCCATGGGCTACCATTTGATCCTCCAGCAGAGCCAGATGCAGCGCCAGCTTCTATACCAGACACAGGCATAGAGGCGCAGTTCCGTGAAGGCTTTATGTGGTTCATGAAGACCTTTCAGGGAGCACTACAAGCTGCTACATCTATGGCTGAGCTGACTCATATCTTCCAGCAGCAGCATCCGCCTACATTTTTAGGGGATGGCGGACCGCAGGCTGTGGAGTCTTGGCTAAGATTGATACAGACTATTTTCGAGCATCTTGAGACACCTCCAGGGCGGAGGGTCAAGATCGCGACGTATATGCTGCGTGATTCTGCCAAGAGGTGGTGGGATATTACCTCCCAGTCAGAACATCATAGAGACAAGACGTGGAAGATTTTCAGGAAGTCTTCTATGAATTCTTCTTTCCTGAGACACTGAGGGCAGATAGAGCTCAAGAGTTTATGAATCTACAGTAGGGATCCATGTCGGTGATGGAGTATTCTAATTGTTTTACGGAGATTCATAATTTTGCACCCATGCTGGTGGGTGATGAGACGTTGAGAGCCAGATGTTTTGAGGATGGTCTTCGTTATGACATCCGAGCGCTGGTGAATGTTTTAAGGTTGCCTTCAGTACACGCTATTTTGAACCAGGCACTAATTACTGAGAGGAACCTGTGGGAATCTAGTGGTGTGGGCCAGGGCGGTTCAGCACCAGTTACTGGTACTATTTCTATTGGCAAGAGGAAGAGACAAATGGATTTATCTTAGGGTGGAAGTACCATCCAGGCAACTTCTTCAGGTGGTCCGGTCAGGTGCTACCAGTGTGGAAGAGAGGGGCACAAGAGGCCGCAGTGTCCACCAGACCCAGTGGAGTGCTGATCTTGCAGCAAGATGGGTAATCTGCAGTGCTTTTGTAGGGAGTTTCCTCCAGCAGCTAGTGAGAGGGGTTCTGTGCAGACTGCACGTGCGGGAGCAGGACTAGTGGCTTCTTACCAGTTAGTGAACTAGAGTACGTCAGAGCGTGTAGGCAGAGATGGTGGTCGTGGCCATGGTAGCCAGACACCAGGATCTCAAAGGTAGCAGGGCAGGATAGCTCAGGGTAGCCAGGCTGTGTTGCAGGGCCGCGACACTGGGAAGGCATATGCAGTGCAACAAACCCTGCAGGAGAAGGATCACGGACCTTCGATAGTCAGAGGTACTATTCTAATAGCTTATGTCTTATCTTCAGTAAGTTTCAATACGGGTGCTACACATAGTTTCATATCTGTACCCGTTGGGGAGATCCTTGGGCTCTGTGTTTCTACTTCTTCCGATATCTTGACGTTAGACACTCCGTTGGGGACTAGGACGGATGGTGTGCGTCAGTGCAAGGAGTGCCCCCTTGAGGTTGGAGGGTGTCACTTCCTTTGGAACCTCAATGTCTTGGAGATGACAAGCTATGATGTCATTCTTGGGATGGACTGGTTGGTTCTCTTTCGAGCCTTTGTAGACTTATATAGTCGCAGGGTGCGTTTCACGTCACCAGAGGGTGGAGAGTTTCTATACAAGGGTGAATGGGATGTTCAGGGGAGTCGAGCTGGACCGGAGCATCATGGGTGAGGTGGAGTCATAGCCCTGATTGTGAGTTTATATCTGGATGACCAGGGGACTTTTCAGACAGATTTCCCTCCAGTTGTTGATCGTTTCAGGGATGTCTTCTCGGATGACTTTTCAGGTCTACCTAT
This sequence comes from Viscum album, assembly GCA_963277665.1. Classification (NCBI taxonomy): domain Eukaryota; kingdom Viridiplantae; phylum Streptophyta; class Magnoliopsida; order Santalales; family Viscaceae; genus Viscum; species Viscum album. Next base: position 70,611,148 of record OY728163.1, on the reverse strand, counting down.
GAAGCGAGAGGTGTATTTCTCTATCGAGCTTGTTCCAGGAGCGGCACCAGTGTCCATTCCTCCTTATAGGATGGCTACGCCAGAGCTGCAAGAGCTCAAGAGGTAGTTAGAGGAGTTACCGTCAAAGGGCTTTATTCGACCCAGTACTTCTCCTTGGGGTTCTCTGGTCCTTTTTGCGAAGAAGGCGGACGATACCCTTAGACTTTGCATGGATTATCAGAAGCTGAACCAGTTGACGGTTAAGAACCGATATCCCTTTCCGAGGATTGACGATATATTTGATCAGCTTCATGGAGAACGAGTGTTCTTGAAGATTTACTTGAGATCGGGATATCATCAGATGCACATGAGACCATCGGATATCCCTATTATATCTTTTCAGAGAAGATATGGTCTATACGAGTACATGGTTATGCCGTTCGGACAGATGAACGCGCCAGCAGTTTTCATGGCTCTGATGAATCGTTTTTTCCATCTGTATCTTGATTATTTTGTGGTAGTATTCTTGGACGACATCTTGGTGTACTCTCGCACTCGACACGACCATGCCACCCATATTGAGATCGTACTGAGTACACTGAGAGGGAATCTACTATATGCTAAGATCTTGAATTGACACTTTTGGATGGACCAGATTCACTTCCTGGTTTATATCATCTCAGAGGCAGGAGTTGCAGTAGACCTAGAGAAGGTGAGAGTAGTAGTTTCCTAGGAGCAGCCTAAGAATGTGTTTGAGATACGGAGTTTCTTAGGGCTGGCTGGTTACTATATAAGCTTCATACAAGACTTCTCTCGCTTAGCAGCACTGTTGAAAGGACTGACTAAAAAGGGTGTGAAGTTCGTTTGGTCAGAAGCTTGTGACATAACTTTCCAGGACCCGAAGGGAAGGTTGACTTCAGCACCGATCCTGATACTCCAAGAGAAATAGAAGAGCTATACAGTTTACTGTGATGCATCAGGGATTGGGCTAGGAGCAGATTTGATGCAGGGCGACCGAGTTGTTGTGTACGGGTCTCGGCAGTTGAGGCCACATGAGAGGAATTACCCGATGCATGATCTCGAGTTAGCTGTAGTTGTTCATACATTGCGCTGTTGGATACATTATCTATTGGGGAGAATTTTGTGATTTTTACCGACCATAAAAGCCTCAAGTATATCTTTACTCAGCATGACTTGAATCTGAGGTAGAGGAGGTGGGTCGAGTACCTACAGTCCTTCGATTTTGAGCTTGCCTATACACATGGTAAAGGTAATGCAGTAACCGATGCACTGAGCAATAAGACTCAGATACAGGAGGTGCAAGAGGCCAGTGGTGAGTGGGAGCTCATGGCCTTGTTCTCTGAGATGCATCTGGAGGTGAACGACAGTCAAGGGCAGACTTATCTTTCCTCGTTAGCTATGACTTCTACCATCCTGGAGAGAGTGAGGATGAGGCAGCTATTAGATTCAGAAGGCCTAGTTCTACGGGAGTTGGTGGAATGTGAGGACCATCCTCCCAGTTGGATGATAGGTGATGATGAGGTCCTGCATTTCCATGGACGAGTGTGGGTTTCAAGGGATATACACGAGGAGATGATGTGGGAGTTTCATGCTTCAGCTTGGGCAGTTCATCCCGGGGTTACCAGGATGTACCGTGACTTGAGGTGTCAGTACTGGTGGTCGGGTATGAAGAGAGAGATAGCTGGTTTTGTTACGAGGTGTTCCACCTGTCAAAAGGTGAAGGCAGAGAATCAGAGACCAGCTGGGCTGTTACAACAGTTACCCATTCCAGAGTGGAAATGGGATGATGTCATGATGGATTTTGTGATGGGGTTGTCGAGGTCACCTCGTGGCAATGACACCATGTGGGTTGTTGTGGACAGACTCATGAAGGTAGCTCACTTCTTGCCGATCAAGGAGACCTTCGGTGTAGACGAGCTCAGAATACTGTATATCCGAGAGATCGCACGTCTTCATGGGGTCCCTCATTCTATCATTTCTGATAGGGACGCCCAATTTACATCTCGTTTCTGGCAGAGTTTTCAGAGGGAACTAGGTACACAGGTGCTTCTGAGCACATCATACCACCCTCAGATAGATGGACAGTAAGAGAGTATGATACAAGTGCTTGAGTACATGCTGTGTGGATGCGTCCTAGACTTTGGGGGCTCTTGGGAGAAGAATATACCTTTAGTCGAGTTTTCCTATAACAATAGTTTTCACGTGACTATTGAGATGGCACCAGACGAGGCTTTATATGGTAGGCCATGTCGATCACCTTTGTGCTGAGTAGAGGCAGGTGAGGCAGCTTTACTGGGACCATAGCTCCTACAGGAGACATCTGAGCAGGTCCAGTTGATTCAGAAGCGGATGGCTACCGTGCAGTCTCATCAGAAATCTTATGCTGATCGCCGCAGATGACCCTTGGAGTTCGTAGTCAGGGATCAGGTTTTTCTAAGTGTTTCACCAAGGCTGGGACACAAACAGATCAGGAGATAGGGTAAGCTTTCACCGAGGTATGTGGGGCCATTCGAGATTCTGGAGAGAGTCGGGATGGTTTCCTATCGGTTGCAGTTACCACAATGGTACTGATCCATGCACGACGTCTTCCACGTGTCTCAGTTGCGTCTCTATCATTCAGAACCGTCTCACGTCTCTCAGCTCGAGGAGGATGAGCTGGAGGCAGATGCATCCTTTGAGGAGCATCTGATTCGTATCGTTGACTGGAGCACGAAGGTTCTCCGAGGCCGGTCAGTTCCTCTCATACGGGTGCTATGGCAGTATGGCCGAGTGCAGGACGAGACCCGGGAGCGGGAGGCCGACGTACATGCTCAGTGGCTGGAGCTGTTCTAAGCTTATTCTTCACTACCCTTAGAAGGGAAATTCGGGGACGAATTGCTATAAGGGGGGAAGTTTGTAAGAACCCAGTTCTTATTTTTGAGGTATGAGATTCTTCTTTTTTCCTTTTCCTTATGTGTTTTTGAGAAAATATGGAAAATGGAGAAAATCCTAAATTTTGGAACTACACGCCGTGTACTTTTCCACGCGCCATGTACTTTTAGCCGTGTGGAATGGGTATACGGGGCGTGTAGCCTTGTCGGCGATGAGGGGTGTAGGAACCGACTACATGCCGTGTAGTGGTACCTTACACGCCCTGTAGTCTGTTGGCAGGCTTAAACAGTAAGGCAGTGGAGCAGCTGCCAGCTGGGCGACAGTACATGCCGTGTACTCGAGAGTACATGCCGTGTACTCATGTCGACGGATGAACAGTGTGGCGGTGCCACCAGAGGAACAGTTAAATTAAATAAGTACACGACGTGTACTCAAAAGTACACACCATGTACTTTATTTTTTTTGGCTTAAAACAGGCAGTAGCCTCCTCATTTGGCAGAGGAGACACTTGAGCTGATTTGGAGCCAAAGGAGGAGGCCAGACCGTTGAAGATCCATCGAGTGTTCATCTGGAATCGGTTTCCACCTCGGACGATCCCATTGGAACCGCACGGGTAAGGGATTCCACCTCTTTGGCTGGTTCTTACCAATTATTTTCCTAACAGGAGTTATTTACATTTTTTTGGATTCTGTTCTTCGTCAGATCTATTTCGTTCTTGGGCGTTTCTGGGGTCAGTGTTCGGTTATAACATTCATTGGCGTATAAGGTAGGTGAATTTGTGTTAATTTTTGCAACTATCGTGCGCTTTTGAGCCACGAACCCATATTGGGGTGTCGTGTGGCTGAGGTTGTTACTATATTAAACACTTAGAATTTATTACGTATTTAATTATGATATTAAATTGCTGGTTGGGATCGTTGCTTGGATCCGGAACCACCCTAGGGGTGTGTTCCACTGTTTAGCCGTTTGGCCAGGATACCTGAGGGTATGCCTTTAAAGTAGTAATTGTAGAATTTCCTTGAGAGGAATTGCTTGTTACTACTATTTTACCTATTGGGCATGGCCCAGTTACCTGTTTATCCTGAGGGAATTGTTGTGATTAGCCTGTGGGCACTGCACTGTTTAGCCTGAGGGCTGTAGTTATTTCGGCCTGAGGGTAACTTCTTCCGTTCCTGAGGGAAATAGACTCTGTGCCTGAGGGCAACACTACCTACGCCTGAGGGAAAACCCTGTTATTCCTAAGAGAAGATTATTGTGTTGAATACTCTTTACCCGAGGGTAGGAGTTTACGTGTCTGAGGACACTAGCTGTTTACTTAGAAATGCACTGTGGTGATTTCTTATATAAAATGGATTAAATGAATAAATGGAAATTTAACTGTTAAGTTATTTACTTTCTAATACTTCTTACTTTATTGAATTTTACCACTACACACTATTGTTTAATATTAGCATGCAGTTGGGCACATGCCTTTGGAGGGTTCCTACTGAGATATTTTTCTCACACCCTGTTTGGGTCACACTTTTCGGCCCAAAAAGATTACATTTTTGCAGGTGTAGATAGGGGAAAGAGTCCCTATACAGGTAATTGACTATTGCTGAGGAGTAGGAGGGCATGGGACCGAGCCTAGGCTCATGATTCCGCTGCCAGCCATTCTGATTCGTTTTGCTGTACTCTGTATTTTGTTGTACTGTATTTATTTATAACATGTTCTGGCTATTTTCTTAGAACTTGAAACATGTTGCATCATCATTTATATACTGTTGGTTATATCCACTGCTGTAGTTTATTTCATTTGTGTATGGTTTACTGCTTCCACTGTTTGTTGTATGTTTTATTTAAATTCAGTTTCACTACACTTTGAAAAATGAGGGCATAGTTTCCCCACTATCAGACCTGGCCCCTCACTGCTAGTCAGAAGCCTCTGGCGTCTGGGGAAATGCGCTTGAGGTCACGTGGCGAACCGGGCTTGGGGCACCCGGGTCTGGGACGTCACACTAAACTATTATAAATTCGATTGTATTTATTTCTATTTTACTCAAACTTCTCACACACTATATTTATAATTCTACTTTAATTTTTCTATTCCTTATACATTGAATTGTTCGATATATATTACACTCTAATATATTTAGGGAAGGAAAATCCACCCCTACCCTATATTGTCTATTACCATCCTCATTGTGAGAACTGATAGTATCATGGAATCTATAAGCACCACAATTCACCAAACCATTGGTATATTCAATACTAATGGTTTCCAAGGCTATACCAATGGTTATAAACTATTGGTATATGCTATATTTGCACTTGTGAGATATTGCATCATGTGATATTGGATATCTCATACCACTACATAGTAATTTATTACATGCATGTTATCAATGTTCAACCATTACAACATTCTATCGTGTATTTTTCAAGGACATATTACATATAATATTTAAATGTTAAATGAATAAAAATTGATTTAATTAGTTTAAATAATAAATGTTTCAAGTCATGTAACATCCTATTTAATAATAGTGTTTGTTAAATGAATGGATTAAATATGCCATTAAAGAATCTATGGAAATATATCTAAAGGAGTAAAAACCAATAGGGATTGAATGAATTTTTCTTAAGGCCACAAATCTCTTCTTATATGTCCCATTTAACACAAAATACTAGAATATTATGGATAATTAATATATTTTTATAGGGTATTTGAAGACTCACATATCCAATGGATAAATTTGTATATAACTATCCTTAGGATGATTCCAAAGATATTTAAAAAGTATTATTAAGAATAAAAATTTTCCAATTAGTAATTGTATTCTCTTTATTTATAGTTAATTCTTATAAAACTCTCATCGTTGATCTTATGTAATGAATTTTATATGAATATTTCACTGCATTTTGACTTGTTTGATACCCAAAAAATCCAATTACTGTATCACGACCACCTCTATGATCTTTAAAAAAAATTTATTTTTTAGAAATATTATTAAAATGTAAGGAATAAATATAGGGTATACAATAATATAGAGATATCATAGGTCATGTTATGAATTTGGCTAGTGTGGTTGAATCTAGATCATTAATCATGATATCCAAAATAGTGTTATGAGATATCACAACTCATTTGTTTTTGGATGTCATAAAATAGAGTACTCTATCAAATATTATGAAATTAGAATCTCACATTTTACAATTCAATTAAAATAACTATTGACATAACATAGGGAATAATATATTGATATCATTATCTATGATTCACAGCATAGAAAAAAAATGAACAAAAACCAGTAAATAGATATATTACTGTCAGCGATATGTGATATAGCTTTCTATGATTTTTAGTATATTGAGTGTTATTGAAAAACAACCATATTTTGTAATTTCCTTTTGGAAATCTAATGCAAAATAAATATTTAATTTATTAAAATTATTGACACCTGATGTCAATGTCTAGACAATGAAATCAAGATCTTAATTCTCATGCTAAATCACATTAATCACTTAAGAACAAATTATAGAATGAAATAAAAAACAATTGAAGAATAAATTCAAAAAATATGATAAAAATGAAAAATCAATTACTTATTTTGGGAAATTCACGAATTTATTGAAGAAAAAACTACTTTATTAACACGATATAAACTAGAGAAAAATAATGTGATTAAAAAATTATTACAATTTACTAAACAAGTGACCCCACTCATCAATTTATTGAAGATACCTCCCAGTTTAGTAGGTTCTCCCACCACCAAATATTTTTACTACACTAAAAATAATGAGTACACGATGGTTTACAAGATTTTTCATTCATTAAGAAAAATTTTTACATTGAAAACACAAATATGTTCTCCTGGACCCCATTTCTTCCTCGTGAAAAATATATTACTTATACTTCCAAATAAATTTACCTCCTTCCACTCTATTTAATTTTTTAACAGCTTCCGCAATCTTTCCTTGTGGAAGAAAAATTTCCCCTAGTTAAAATGCTATCTTCACATTTTTCAATGAAATCAACCACTTGAATACTTATTTCAAGGATTATAATTTACACTCAAATTCCTGGACATTTGAAACCTTATTCCATTCTTCAACCTCTTCTAACTGTTATAAGGATCTTCCAATCCACTATTTAGTCATCTAACTCCCACTGTGGATAAAACTTCTCTATAAGTTTCATACTAAAACCTTTTTCAGCAAATTATCCAGATTCAAACTTCTTCTAGCCTAACATAGATCTAATACTCCATCTTATATAATATTTTGGATAAGGTGACACATGAGATGAATGTGTTTGATCCCTGAGTGAAACCCTATATTCATTTTAATATAAACCATATTCAAACTATCACAAAAATATATTTCATTCCAATGGTTTCTTATGAGTTCCTCTAAAAACCAATCAATCAAATAAAATCCTTCATCATTTTCATTGATGAAAATTACTCACTATCCCTGTTGATAGTGAAACTATTAATTATAGTAGGGACACCCAGCTCATAGTAGTTTATCCATAGGTAAACACAAAATCTATTGGTACTCTTCTATGTGTCAATATCTCATATAAAGTAATTATAAATATAAAATTTAATAGATCAATCATTTTGAAACATAATGACAATTCTTATAAACTTTTGAGATGTCAAAATATCCACTTCATAGATTCCTAATGCTCATTTCCCTAATTTTACTTGAATTTAATAAAAACTCCCACTACATGAGTAATTTTGGGCCATTTAAAAACCATATAATACATTTATCTTACAACTAATGATTCATATAAAACCATTACCATCTAAATACCCTCCTCGTCCATTCTTGGTGTTTTCTCTATGAATAAATTGATATTTATTAGAGTTAGTGTCCTAGAACCAAATGTTTAAACATTATATTTCACACATATTCAAATAATAGAATATTAATTAAATACTATATTATATATATTTCAATGTTTTTTGTTACTTTAAATTAATAATGTCATAGAGTATCTGTTTAATTGAAAAAAGGACATAATAGTTCCCATATATGATAAGAAAATAGAAATTCCATGATGATATTATTTAGAAAATTTTTATATATGGATAACAATATATTATAGGAAAAATTGTATGTTGAATTATAGGTTTGAGTACTCATAAGCATATGAGACTTCATAATATTAAGTTCACACTTGGTAATCTTCATGATCGAAGATTGTGAAAATAAATCCACTTGTATGAAATCAATGTGTTTATGTTTCATTGGAAAATCCTATATAAGAGCACATTTAATTATAATTATACATTAATATTATTACTATTTCATTTCATTAATTTTTCACTTTTATTTATTTTTGTAAACTATGATAATATATGATCTCAGAGAAGGTGGGTATTTTCGGTGTGTCATGAATTATATGCCATCAATGAAAACTTTGAGAATGGATTTTTCCCTTCCTTATTTACAAAAGTTGATACCTTTACCCTTTAATTGAAATTGAATAATAACATTAAATTCCATGTATATGGTGTATAAAATAGTTCATTTTGATAGAGAAATAAAGATGTATCAAGTACATAGACTAATTTCATGGGTTTAAAACCTATTCAATGAGGTATCATGACAAAGGGATTATATTACATTGTGAAAATTTGTATGTTTTTGTTTTCATTGTGACATGTACTCTTTCTTTGTAGGTGACTTGACCCATTACCAGACAATTGTCTTAGACTTGAGGGAACCCAGCTAATTCCACAGAGGAAGAGTACTAGTGGGTTATATGCAAAATGTTTCCCTTGATCTGATTTAAATATTTTTTTTATTTAACAATTTGAATAAATATTATTCTCTTGATCAATAAGTATTATTTATTTTTATTTTATTAATTAATCTCAAATATTAAATAAATATTCATTCATAAAGTAATTTATTAAATATATAAATATATAATATTTATTTATCTCTTATTATTCACACTGTAATTATTCATTTATTCAATTGATGATTTATTTGGTTATGTGAATGTTAAATAAATATTTATTCACCAAACAGTGAATATAATATTCATTTATTAAAAAATAGTAATCAAAATATTTATTTGATAATTAAATAATTTTTTAGGAGGACGAGTTGATTAGAATTTGTCTAGTGATAATTTTTTTTAGATCAGTATAAAATACATATTTATTATTGGGAAGGTTTGTGTGAATCACAAGTAAAATAATAACATTATTATTATTTTCATTACATGTGGTTTTACTGGGGATTAAGTCATATTTGAGGACCTAGTAATAATTAATTGGAATTAAACCCAAACCCATTTTCAATTTTTAGACTGTTATGTCAATCAGAGAAAGGTTAACCATTATGCATCATAATTTCCTCTCAATATATCATTACTCCTATTTCCTCTCGAGACCAATAATAATAAGAGATATTTCTTCAAGCTCAAATGAAAGTAAAGTTATCATGTTGAGAAATGCAAGATGATCATTCAACCATACTATTACCCTATGTTTCATTGGTATTGTCTAGAGATCGAAAGAGTATGTGTGGACCAATACTTGATTAACTCTTCTTTACTTCCATGCTATATAAATATGATTGACCAATATTTTTATAATGATAACACCACCAATGAATAAATATACCATGAAATAAGTAATTTTTCTTGTTGTGTATTAAATTAATAATAAATTAACTTGGAAATATTATCTCTTTTGGTTACAGTAAAATCATTTATCAATATTATTTGGAAATTTTTTCATTATCCACAAAATTCAGGTCATGTAAATTTATAATGATCTATTGAATTAAAAAAATTGATCTAGTCCTAGGACTAATAGGAACTTTCACTGCATCCAGAACCATCTAGTGGTATCATAGTGGTCACAATTAATATATAATTATTTAGTTATTATTGATCTTTATACACACTTTATGTTAGTTTTCATTTCATATAGTTCATTATTAAATATTATCATTGAGATATATTCTTTCCCTTTTCTTTTCTTACTAATATAATATAGATCTAATTATACATTAATAAATATCATCTAAAGAACCCATCTAGAGGTGTCGAGGAGTTTGGCCAGACAACATGAGTTTGCATGGTGTTTAGTCTGTGTACACACCATGTATCCAAATTCATTACATTGGGATAGGACATGAATTAATTCTATGTGTCATGAAATGAAGTATACACGGTGAATTAAATACATTGTGTGTTGACTGAGACTGGATGGCACAAAATGTGTGTGGATTACACATCATGTAACTAGAAAACATGTCCTGTAGTCAATACATTTTCAAAGTGGAAACTACAGAGTCAAATACAGGTTGAGTATTAAGTAAGTGATGTGTAAGGATTGATATCCAGGTAACAAAGAGGATACATAGAACATACAATATATACATATTTTTTTAACTTAAACTTATTCTTGTAGCATTACAAACCCATTCCCTATTCATATATCAAAAACATATGGTGAGAAGGATACATGGAATGTAAATGGATGTACACATCATATACACAATCTGTTTATATAGAAAATTAAAATCAATTTACTACACCACAAACCTAATGAATATGTGCTTTATTTGAAATTTATTGATTCACACAAGTCATATGATAGGTGTTATATAATATTAAATGCTAAAATAATTTCTATATAAAATTTGAACTACATACCACATATACTGAAAATACATATACTACTCTACATGCATTAAAAGAAATACATGAAATGTTAATTTAAATTTCTTCCATGTTTCAATTATTTGACCCATAAAGACCATGAAATTATGTGGTAAAAAATATATGATAAATTACACATGAGTAGACTGTATGTGATCTTAATACATATAGAGTAGTTCGAATAGGTATTCATCATGTTTCCTCTATATACAAGTTATGTACTTATTTTATTAAATTTTAAATAAAATTAATTTATTAAATTTATTTAAAATTACCGTGGATAGGTATTTTATGAAATATTAAATGATGATTAAGATAAAATTAATTTATTGATTAATCAGATAATTAATTTGATTAATCCATGTGTGTTTTATCTTAATGAAATAACATATTAAAATGAATTATATCCAGTTATTATAAATTTTTATTTGTTGCACAAGTGGAAAAACATGATCTTAGACTGACCTGTGTTTGTTTATGGTTTCTTTTAATTTAATTTTTTCATGTAATTTTCAAAATTAATTTATTAAATTAAGTTTATATCCTATAATTAATCCCTAGAACCTTATTATAAACATGCTTTGTTACCCACATTTTCTTTTATATAAGCCCCATTTCTAGTTCCCTTCATCTATGAGTGAAGTAAAAGCATTGTAAGGATATATCTATCGGTACTTTTAGTATTTTCAATATTTATCCAAGATTAACATAAAATAAGGAGGTAAATTTTACAAAGAATGAATTTTGAAACTCCATCCTAGACAACTCATGGATTTTCATTACCCTAGGGTTAATGGTTTGTTTATTTTCTAATAAATAAATAAATATTGGTTAAAGTTCATGGTCTTGAATTTTTTTATTTATTTTAGTTTTTGTATGATAATTCATTTATTTTATGGATTCAAGACCATGATCACATATATATATTGATAAATATAAAAATATGGAGTCAAAATAAAAGTATTGTGCATAAATATTTTGCCAAGAACTTGCTTAATCACCTAAGTAAAATAGACTTAAAATTAAGAAGGAATTTGAATGGATAAAAACAAGGAAGATTATGAATAAAAAACAAAATCCATGATGTTAATATTAAGTCATTATTCTTTCCATTATCTGAATTAAGAAAAACTGTATTTAGTGTGTCAGTGAAGACCATATTAGGGGGAAATTTTAATTACCATGGCGTCTTAACTAATATGAATGGTTAACATAACTGAAATTTTATTAAATTTAAAATCCATAATCTATTCAATATAAATTTGTAGAATTTTGTTTTAAAATATGAGTAAGGATTTCAATATTTGGGATCCCACTCAATGGAATAAGGAAATGGAAGCCCACAGATAGAAATGATGCCAACTTAAACACCTTATTATGGTTTCCATGTTCATAGACTATATCATAAGGATAGAAATATGGATCCTTTCCCATAGAATTTAAATACAAATGGAACATTCTGAGTTCAATTATAAGGTTATTTGGTACTTGATAAAATAGTGGGAGACTTAATGAAATTAAAATTAAAATTTCTCACATAATTTATAATCATGTAAAGTATTAATAATCTCCACTATTATTATTTTAGAACAATGAAAATTTTACCAACCATAATATTCTTGAAATTAATTTAGTATAAATACCATCTCATGACTTGTAGTACCATCCTAGAATGGTTCATATGATTATGAGTTGTGTTGTAACACAAACCAAATTATTACATTCTAGAATCCACAATCCCTATCCCGAAAACTATCGGTGAAAGTATTGAATAGTTCAATATCTATTAAAGAATCTAGAATGCTATTCTAGTTTTTAGTTTTTAATAATTCCATCCATGTGTAGAAAAATATCATTGTGGAATTAGAACATGGATCCCTATAGAATTACCCAACATCTCAATGATCATTATTAGAAGAGATCTAGAAAAAAAAGTTTATGATATCCAAGGTACTCTTCACATGTAAACATATAAAAGGTTCTCTAGATAGACCACATGTAGTCATTATAATTATCTATATTGATAATCTAGAGGTCCTTGGTTTAGGTTGTTTGAAGAGATTCACACCTATCATATTATTTCATCATTCCCATATATAATCTCTAGGTTTAAAAAAATAGAACATAAACAACATACATAAACCTCACCTTTATCTTCTCAATATACAGAAACAATTTTAGAAGGATATAAAGCGAAAAAATATTTATATTCTTATGGTGAATAAAAGAAAAATCTAGGACATAAATATTTATGACTAAATCAAAGTCTAAATCTAGTTCAGGATTCCCTTAAAACAAAATAAGGATCAATGTGAAAGAATAGAAAAAATTCATTGTCTTTTTTACATGTTGATGTAATATCCAATAGAAGAAATACTACAACTAGAAAACGTTTCAAGGTGAAGCTTCATGTTCCTTTTTTATCGAGTGAAATTTATCTTTTTCTTAAAATTAAGTATTTTATATAATATTTGGTTCTCACATATGTATTAAAATTCATGAACCAATTATATTACAAAATATTTCCCATAGTGAGGTGGATCTATGAGCAACCAACAGAGAAAAACTTGTTGTTTTTTCTATTGGACATTACAACATCATATTTTTGACTAAAATTAACTTATTTCAAAAAAAATCTATTAAGCTTCGTCAGTCACCAAAACATTATTTCTATGTCTATACATGATATAGATTCATATATTTTCAAATTATTAAATAATTCTTTCTTCTTTTATAAATAAATCATTTGTTATGGTAAGGAATATTTAAATAAAGGTCTTTACATGTCAGTTTATACAAACCAAGTAATGGGAATTGATAATTAAAATAGTTCACATGAATTGTATCCCACCCAAGTATGGAATCACTAGCTTGGTCATATAAATAAAAATTGTTTGACCAAATTACACTAAGATGGATATTGTGATTCATTTTAACTAATATCTCTTGGTGTATGTAATTCATGTCTACAAGGAAAAATAACCAGATCCTAATTTATTGGAAATGTTGAATGGGATATAGTGATTCTGGAGTTGTTTTATAAAAATGTTTGTGGACTATTTATAGTTGATGTTTGGAGAGGGTACTCATACATCATAACATTTAATGATGACTTTAGTAGGTATGTATATGTATAAAAAATTTGGTATAAGTTAGATTTCTTTCACATATTCAAGGAATATAAGAGTGAATGTAAGAACCATCATTGTAATAAGATTAAGCAACTCCACTCAGATCATGTAAGATAATATCTTAAACAATACTTCATTGATTATTTGGGGATTTTATAATTTTATCTCAATTCACTCCTTCTTACACAACACAATGGAATGGTATAAGTGAAATGAGGAGCCACACCCTATTAAACATGGTAATATTAATGATAAGTCATATTAGTAATCCATGATCCTTTTTGGGATACACATCACATACAGTAGCATACGTATTAAAATGAGTGCCAACTAAAGAAACAACTAGTATTCTATATCATATTTGGGATGAAAATAATCCCATATTGTCTTGTGTATATGTGTGGGGTTACAAAGTGTTTATTAATGATAGTTTTGGAAAAAAACCTACTACTCGGGGAATTAAGTGTATCTTTATAGGGTATACTAAGGAAAATATTGGATATTTATTATATAAGCCTATAGATAAGGATGTTTTCATTAATATGTTCTTAAAATTTCCTAAATGGGATTATATCTCCAAAATAGATAATGGGAGTTAGATAGACTTTGATGAAGTCGTGGATCAAGAAACACATGATTTGGTAGATTAACAGATTCAATAAATCCTTGCAGAAGAGGATATTCTAGTGACACAAGTAATGTCTAGAAGAATGATAGAGGTTTGTGAACAAGAACAATATAGTTTTATGGTCACTAAGGATGTTGACTCATTATTAGTAGATAATAATGATCATATAACCTATAAAGAGCAGTAAGTGTCATAAATGCTACAAAATGACCGAAATCAATAAATTTTTAAATGAATTCCATATAACAAAACCATTTATGAGTTTTGGTAGATCATCCATTAGAAAAAAATCTTATTTCTTGTAAATGGATATTCAAGAAGATACTAGATGTTAATGTGAAAGTTAGTTTCAATAAGTAATAACTAGTTGTGAATTTATTCAAACAGAATTAAGTCATAGATGATGATGAAACCTTTTCTCTAGTTTCAATAGTAAAACTGATCTAAATTATAATTTCAATAATAATAACCTTCAAGAATACGTTTATATAATATAACTAGAATGGTTTGTGACTCTAAATAATAACAACATGGTATTAAAGTTGGAAAAATCCATTATGGATTAATGAGAGAATCTAGGTCTTAAAACATTAATTCCAATGAGCCCATAATAGAATTTTGTTTCATAAAGAATGAATGTGAGAATTTTATCTATTAGTGGTTTAGTGGGAGTTTGGTAATTTTCTTAATAGTTTTTTTCTAATGAGATACTAATTATTGGAAATGAAATACCAGTATTACAATCCTTTAAGGCCTAATTAGACACTTTCTTCTACATGAAGGACTTTGGAAAAGCTTCACATATTATTTGGATCAAGATCTATCACGATAGATCTAAAATACTTATTATACTAAGAAACATTATATATATATATATATAATATACTGAAGATATTAGGTATGAAACAATCCAAGAGGTGATTATTTCCAATGTGACATGTCATTAATCATTCTAGAAAAATGTGTCCTTAGATACATGAGGAACCATAAAGTATGGTAATCATTCTATATGTGTAAGTTATTGGTCCATTATTGTATGCTATGGTATTTACAATACTAGATAATTCTTACACCTTAAACACTATATATATATATCAATATAACCCATGTCACTTCCATTAAATGGAATACAAGAAAATCCTTAATAATATGAGGCATACAAAGGATATGTTCCTGGCCTGTGGAGGAGATGAAGGACTAGTAAATAGGGAATATAAAGATGCTAGTTTTTTATAGATCAAGATGATTTGAAATTGATATAGGGATATATATTCACTCTCAATTGTGGTGTTATGATTTGGAAGATCTAAAATGAATTTATGGTTTATAATTCTAAAATGGATTTCAAGAACATTGAATCTTATGAGGTAGCTAAAGAAATTTTTTTGATTAATAACTTCATTCAATAGATTTACATGATGTGTAATAGTAAATAACCTATCACATATTATTGGATAATACTATAGTAGTGTCTCTTTGAAATGATCTATGTTTATATCTATGGATGAAGACCATAAATTCAAAATATCATATCTTTCAGAGTTTTTCTTAGAGTTGTGATTTCACAATGACCATAGTTTCCATAGAATCCAAAAATAAACCCCACACCTAAATATTTAACTCAGTAGAAACATGATAAACATGTAAGATCTTGAAAATTAAATTTTATTTGTTGTCTCTAATCCATATAGTAGTTTTTTGTAGTTAGTTTCCCAGAACCAAATGTATGTACTTTATATTTCCTTTATATTCAAAGAGGTGGATATCAATTAAATACCTTATTACATATTGTTCATCATTCTGCATCTATTATTCTATGTATGTTTAATGTAATATTATCCTAGAGTATTTATCAGATTTTAAAAATTGAAGAGTTCTTTCTATCTATAATAAAAAACTTGAAATTATATAACATTTTCTTAAACCATTTTTCAATATTAAAATAAAAATTTATGATAGGATATATAGTATGTTTACTATCATGTGTGAGTATTCATAAGAATATGAGACTTCATAACATAATGTTATCACTTGGTAATCAATAAGATGTAAGATTATTATAATTGACCATCCAATAGTAAATACACATGTTTATGGGTTATTGGATATTACTATCTATGATCATGTATAATGATTCTTAGTCATACATATTATTATTAATACATTTCATGACTCATGAAATTTGATGTATTTTCATAAATTATGATGACATATGATCATGGGGAACTTGGGTAACTTTACTGTGTCCTGAATGATATGTTATTAATAAATAAGTTAGGAAAGTATTTTTACCTTCTGACTTTATTAAAGATAATAACTCAACACCCTGATTGAATTAGAACAATAATAGTAAATTCAATGGTCATGGTGTATAGATGAGTTCATTTCAAATAGTCACATAAATAAATTTCAAGCATATAGTTTGATGACATGTGTGTGAAACCTTCTAGAAGAGATATCATAAAAATGGATTATACAACATAGTGATCATTCTTATGTGGTTGTCGTTGGTCTGACATATCATCATTATCTATGGGTACCTTGACCCATTTCTATATAGTAATCTTGGACTTTAGGCAAGCCATCCTAATGCCACTAGGAAGTGTCCAAGATAACCACACACAAAGTGTTTCATTTGATCTCACTTAAATATTATCTATATTTAAAAATATGAATAAATATTATTCTCTATATTGAGAAATAAGATTTATTCAAGTTTAATTAATTAATCACATATATTAAATTCCTTTTTATTCACAAGTTAATTTTTCAATTACATGAATATATAATATTTACTTATCTATTTTTATTTGTACGGTAATTATTCATTTATTAAATAAATTATATATTTAGTTATGTTTATATTAAATAAATATGTATTCACCATATTCTGAAGAGAATTTTTATTTATTGAATGAATGAATAATATTTATCTGAATATTTAATCCAATATTAAATAAAAGTTGGGGCGGATGAGAAGACCAATTTTTTTTCATGTGATAAACATTTATTTACCAAACTATAAAATCAATATTTTATATCATTCAAGATTGTTCATGTAACAAATAAAATAATAATAAAATTATCTACACGGAAGGATGTTTATTGTGGATTAATTCAAGTTTAGGGTCTTTGGGAAATTAATTAGAATTAAACTTTAATATTTTTCCTATTTATATAATGTTATGCCAATCAATAAATGGTTAATATTTTTGAATGAAAATTTAATATCAAGATACCACTCTTTATCTTTTCCACAAAGATTAAGAGGAACAATAGAGGTTTATTCAACCCCAAAATAATATAAAGAGATCAAGACGAACAATGCAAGTTGATCAATTGTTTGTGTTATCACCCAATGTTTCAATATTGTTATTCAAATACCGAAGGATCCTGATGCTTATAAAAGATGTCATTAAATCCTATATCAATTTCAAATTAGAGTTTAACTTTATCCTGAACAACACCAACTATAAAGGCATATAAAATTGAAAATATGGTGATGAACACATAGAGAGTGGGGAATGTGGAATAAAATTCATGAAAAAAGGTCATGTAATTTCAATTTCATTTTACTTTATTAAACTAATTAAATGACACAAATTAAATAAAAAAATTTAGGATGAAATAAAATAAGGGATTTAGGTCAAATTCTATGTATTGTAAAAATATAATCCAAAATATAAATTGGGATAAAACTATGTAATAGGCTTTAAGGTGGTGCAAGAGTCACCATTTTGGTTCGATCAAAATAATTGGATCTACTAATGATACAATTATCCCTTGGTCTGGGTATAATTAAAAAACTAGATGAATTAATCATAACTTCTATACAAAAACCATCAAAATATAATTTTTATAGCCTAATTAACTCCAATTTGGTTAGGTTCATTCAATCTCCCCTCCCATGGTTATGGTTTTGAAAGAGAATTTGATGAAAAGTTTTTAAACCTTATTATGAGACACAGGGTTACCATGGTTCAATTCATGAATTTTATAGGATTCAAAAACCCATACTGTCAACCCCTAACCCTAAGTTGTTTATCCACACATGAAGGAATTTATGAAAGGTAGAAAAATATATGGAGTTCTTGGAATAAAAATTAAATGATTCAATACAATATAATCCATAATTTGAAAAATGAAAAATCAATTATAAATAGACTTCAATGTAGAAAGAATGAGGAACTCATTGATGGAAGAACAAATGAGAAATTTAATGAAGAAAGAAATGATATTGGAATAAATCAAAATATCATTCAATGTTTATAGTAGAAGATAAAACAACTAAGAAGAAATAAAAACCTATCTATGAAGAATGGCGGGTTGGAACCCTTCGGCAACCTCCTGATGGTTGTGCCTCATTCTTGGAATCGAATCTAATATATCTTTCCTAGAAACCATACAAATAAGAAAGGTGGTCATCCATGGTTTCCCTTGCATCTAAGCCTCTATTTAATATTCATTCTAAGTGATCATAAATAAAAATACATTGAAAAGATACATAAAAATATCCTTTTTTAGTTTGTTTGAGGAATTAATGTCATTTAATGTTTACAAACCTTATAATATTTTCACACAGTTTAATATGTTCATATGATTTGTAATGTCAATTTTCAGTGATGGAATCCACGTTTTCCTTTAGTTCATCAGTTTTAAGCCTCCATAACATCATGTGATCATCCAACATCCTGAAAAACCTTCTTTTATATAAAATCATGATCTATTTGACTCATTTTATATCTTTACTTCATCTTCATTTTTTTTGTGTTTCGTCAAGCTGTATATTTCCATTTTGTTCCTTAATTTCTCTATTTCTCATAATATGTTGAAAATTCCAGTCATTCACATAACATCAATATCAAGTAATCATTTCATATTTAATTAGTTAATAACCAATGGAAAAACATATTTAAATACATCAAAATATGTAAATAGAATAGAGATATCATAACATATGCAGATCATTGCTAGAGGGAATCTTATTTGGGTCCATGCTATATAATGATGATACACCGATTGGGTTAGAACAAACAACACCATCAACAAAGAATGATCTCAAGACCGAAGTAATATTTCTTCTTACGTTTTAAATAAATTATAAATTAATGTGAAAATATCCTCTCCCCTGGTTCAAGAAAAATAATTTTCATTATTTTTTAAATAATATTTCATTTGACATAGAATTCACATCATGTAAATTTTGAATGATTCATTGAATCCAAAAAACTTTAGTGGTACATATGCCTAATTTTATATTTCACTACCTTAGGAACCAAAAAAATGTATGACCAAATGGATTATTATGGGATAATATCTTGAAATTAAAAAACATTACATGCCCTTTTGGAAATGTTCTGACTAAGACACTTGTATTTTAGACCCTTTCAATTTGTATCCATAAAATATGTTTCATACCATTGAGATAATTTATCTCAATTCTTCTAGATAAATAATTTTTCTTCTCCTTAAGCTGATATTTCCTCAAACCTTCTGAAATCCTATCATCTATATACTAGAGAAATATGATGAATCTTTCTCAATCAAGAACCTCTCGTTTATAACAGTGTTCCTCATTTAACAAGTTAAACTTCCATTCTTCCATAAAGTCATTGACCATCTAATTACATTATCTAGGTACTATCTTCAACTTATAGAAACGTTTTATGATCATTTACATAGGATTACTTTTAGATTACACGAGTCCAACTCGTTAGACAATTAGTATTTACACCTTTAAATAATGATGAAGGAATGTCATTTTCACATCTAATTGTTTAAGATGTTGTCCTTCACCAGCAACCACCCCAAGAACTATTCATATTGTTGTGTTCAAAACAACCGAAGAAAAATTTTCACACAAATCCACACCTCACATTTTTTAAAATTCTTTTACAACTAATCTTGATGTATAAAATATCCTAATATACACTTCTTCCTTCAATTGGTAAACTCGTTAATATTGAAACACAATTTTTCCTATTGTAATTTTTATTAGAACCCATTTTTCATAGACATAAAAGGAGTCTATCTCCTCCATCCACACTAAATCCCACTGTTTAGAATCATTGAGTCTCACAAACTCATACTGGCTTATTATTTCTCTACCATCTCTAAAAAGTAATTGGTGAACATCACTTTTGAATCACTTTGCTGGTCTTATGAACCATATGGACCACCTAAATGCAACTTAAGGTTCCACTCCATCTAGTATTGTATCTTAAGAAACACTCCCCTGATCTTCGACAACCCCTGATAATTATACACACCTATAAACAAACATATATCTTCTAGACTATCTAGTAATTCAAGAAATTGAGTTATTTCTAAAGTTAATGGAACTTCAAAAATTCCATCTTTATGAAATTTGGCATGGATAAAATATTTTCACCCCAATATGTATTCCCCCATTTTCTGATCATTCAACAGGATTCTCTCATTGAAGAGAACATTTTGGCTTATACTTTCCTTCCCTAATTAGTTATTTTATATCTGAAACCTAATTACTTTACTTTCATATCCAACAAAGAAATAATCCTATGGATTATCTCCAAAAATTTTCCTTTAATTGAAATCAATGTGGATGCAGGTTATTCTTTAAAATACATTTATGTTAGATACATTGACTAATCTACTAGTCCATTGTTCTTTTATAATCAACATACCTAGTGGGAAAAATGACTCTAATTCATAAATTATATAAAAAAATTGAATTCTTCCAACCAAAATTTCTTTTAGAAAACATAATATTTCCTCATGTTATGGTCTCTCACATTTGACATCATATTTATCAATTTCACTATGTAGTAATCAGAGACACCTGGAGAGGTTGGGGGTGAAGTAGTTTGTCGGATAAAAAAACATTTATTTTACTCTTTTAGGTTCTTGTTCCATGCTAGTAGGAACCATGTTCAACTTGTAAATCTTGATACCAAAATCATTGAAACAAATATGAATAAGGAGAAAATTAAAGCCTACAAAAACACAAATATTTTACTTAGTTCACCATAAAGGTCTTCATCTAATGAAAACACATTGATTATGTGTCAATATGAAAAAATATACTATAATTCTAAAGTTACATAGATACAATGTTTCATCCTTGGTCTATCTATACCAGGTTAATTTAATTTATATAATTTAGTGTTCCATCACTTCTTACCCAATAGACTCCCCTTATTCTTCACAAAGTTCAATGCTACTATAAAGGATAAATTTATTTTATAGACTTGTGCATCTCTCCATAAAAAATATGGCCAGTAGAAACTAGTTGCATCATTTGAACTTGATAGATGCACTGTGAACCCAAATATTCTTACCAATTACTTTTTCAAATATGATGAAATCAACTACTTATGAATGAGAGTTGATTTAGTTTCATCCATCAAAATATACCAATGATTTCTCATGGATGATGATAATTCCAATATTGAAATTATCTCCTTAACAACTTCTTCTTGTGACCCTAGATATAGAAATGAAAACTTTCTCACAAGTCTTCTACCAACAAAAATATTCAAAATTTGTTTACTAAATACCCATAGAGTATTAAATACATTCAAGATCTCAGTTAATTTAAATATTATCAATTCAATTAGATGTCCTAGTATACACTCTCTTCTCTTTATTTTATTTCTTCTTTGATAATTGATATATCAACTTAGAATATAGTCTATCTCTCTAAAATTTAAACTTGTTTTTCATTAAACATCATTCATGACATTAATGAATAATTTTTCATGAACCTTATGTTTGTACAATATTTTTCATTTTCATGAAAGAAATTTTCACAAAATCTTTATTATCCATCTTCATTAAAGTTAAAACTCACATCATGAAAACTAAAACTTTACTATATTTGGTGAACTAGTACTTTGGATTTCAATATTATTAATATCTTAATATTCTTTTGTTATGCGGAATTTCCATGTTCTTTGAGAAATAAATATATTCGTGGATCTTCTTTCTTCTTCATGTTGATCTCTGTACATGGTACAATATTCATGCAATCTTAATAATTTACAATTACTTTTCACAACACTTGGTTATAGTTTTCTCATAAGAAATATGTAGTGAAATGTATAGACTTCACATAAAAAATCATTTCATGGAACTACTCATGTGAATAAAGAGATTCACATTCCCTAATTATTACTCAGTCTTTATCCCTATACACTATTTATTGGTTACTTACAAATGAAGTAGATTCTGATATTTATAGGCATTTTTACACTAATTTAGCCTTATGAGAATCATAGTGAACTATCCACTCCACTACCTTACTTCGATTATCATCCAACCACAACTCTCACTCTACTTCATTGTGAATAGTAACTAAACATCAACACTTCCCAAACAAAAACATCTCCACATAGCTTATTTTCTCTCATCTTGAATCATTGTTTGTAATTCCAAAAATAATATCACCATTCATTCAAAAATGAATCAAGGTACACTACAATATTCATGTTCATATCTCCTACTTCAAATTTTCTCATCCTACCATACAACTTCGATGACTATTAACTTGTTCTTATATGAAAATACAAGAATATATGCAAGGTAGTTCATGGCACAAATATTCTTGAGAAATCCACTATTCAAGATCAGATTTGTAAATCCCCACATGAATAACCCCAATAGCCTAAGGTTGAATATGAACCATCGTGTATCTATGAACTCTTTTAAGTGGATGAATAGTTTTTTCATATTAAATAAGTTATCCAGCATAAATTTTCAATTAAGAATCACATTAATTTATTATTTCATGGAACCCATTGACAACTTGAATGGATAATGTATCACGAACCCGTGTTATACTCCACTTCCTTCACACCGACCCATGTAAGTGTCACACTACTTATTTTTTATTATATTCATTATATTATTGATATATGTTTTTCTATTTATACCATTTCTAGATACAATTTCTCCCAGAAAAACCATTACTTCTTAAAAACATATTTTATGCAATATATCCATTCAAAACATCTATCAAATAATGTTAACAAATAAAAATTATTAACTCATGGTTACAAAAATCTCCCTCTAAGGATTCTATTGACAATATATCATAAACGTATCTTTCAACCATTCAACAGGGTATCATCACCATCTTTCAAAGATCTATTTTTATCATCATAACTACCCTATTTTCAACATTATTTTACCCGATTTTTCAATAAAAGTATTTAGGAATTAAAATAATAAGTGATATTATGCTCCCCAATAATTCTTAACCCAATCCTCTTCATATGAGTACCATCAACATTTTCAAGATTATATGGACCATCATGTATTAATACTTCATTTTAATCCCACTTTCATATTCTAGCTCCACTCATCCTTTTAAAATCATTTGTATTAATTTTATAACACAGTAATGACATGTCAATAAGTATTCTAATATTACATATTCCATACTCGATGTATGAAACAAATTGTTTTGTTAATAATACCAATATTATCCATATCAGTCAAGTTTTTTCTAAATTTTTTTGACATTTTATAATCTCTAGTACAACATGTGGTCTAAATCAAAATTACACTAAACCACCAATGGATAATCAATAAAGAAAAAAATGTGGGAGAAAAAAAACTTTTTTGATCAATTGATATCACTTTATAAACCATTATCTTACTATATTCATAGTGAAAATTACATTTTAGATAAGTCTAAAAAACATAATAGTGATCATCACCGGATTACCCATATTACATTCAACTATTGACACCTCTTAAACATCAGATCTGGTGCCTCAATGTTTTTTATCCTTCATTCCTTTTAACATATGAATTTTCTATTCAATACATATAACGTCATGGATCATATTTTCTCCTTAACCCTACACCATTTTTAACAGATATTAAAAACATTTTAATTCATGGGGGGAGGGGTATCTAAATTATTCTCAAGTTTAGGATTTTTCTAGTTAGTTCTAGACCATCCCTTTCTCCATATCCTTCATAGTGGTATATTTTTACATATTACCATTTATACACACATTCTTTATAATTATTTATTTGGAATTATTCATTACCTTTGGCTTGATATTATTAAAAATATTATGCAAAAAACTTTCATTATTATGTTTTTTTATATTCCTATCCAATTCCAACTAATCTGGTCATGTAGTTAACCATTATTTAGTAAAATTATCAATCTTATTTGTATGTGTGGACTCTTTATTAATAGTAATATCTTTAGAATTATAATTCATAGGTGTTTTCTATTTATTTTCAAAATAACCCACTTTTCTAGGTAACCATTTCATGCACTTTTAGTTTTATATCTATATTTGTTAAACCTTAAACAATTATCTCCAATAGTTTTAGGGTTACCCTTTATAAATAACCTCTCATTAAATTTAAAAAAAAATATCATACCAAACCAATCCTATTATTCTTCTCATTTACTGATTCCTGATTTATCTCTATCTTTCTCCCTTTTTAAATACTTTCCATATCTAGTTTATAATGGTTTACGATCTTTCATTTTCTTTAATATCGAAAGCATATTTTCTCATTTGGTACGACATCCTTTATAACATTGTTCTCAGATATACTTTCTTCAACCTTTATCTTTTGAATCTTCTCCAAAGAAGACTTATTTATATTTTTACAATGCTTCTTTTATTGGTGTGGGATTCTTTCTTTGGAATCATATAATATGTTCTTAATGGGTATATAATAGTACTCCTTGTAATTATTACCACTTCTATTTTAATAATCACATAATAATTCAATAAAATTGTATCTATTCATGGTGGATGTATTTCTTATTTTATGTGATCATTTATTCTGAAAAAAAATATTTATCTTTTATTCATATTTTCTCCCCAAAAATGTAAGACCAATATATTTTTCAAACAATGGCATATTATGAAAATATTATATGGATCTATGTCTTTATTTTCTATAACATGAACAATAATCGATATATCCTCCTTTTTCTTATCGAAGTGGTCTTCCAAGATTTGATTTCTTACTATTCTTAGAAAATATTTCTATTATTTTGAAAACAAATTGAGGATTTTCACTTCTTGGATATCCTTCATCCACCTTTTTATGAAGTGGTGGATTTATTGGAATTTTTATCCAACCACTTTTCCTTGATTTTGATTTATATTATGCACTAACATATGAAACTTCATTAGTTCAAATAGATTTATCATGATAGTAATTAATGTTTTTCTATGAACATATAGTAGGTTTACTAGTAAATGAACTCATGATTTTTTTATTTAGTTTGAATCTTCTTGAAGATAATAATATTTTCAATAACTCCAATAATAGTTTCAATTTTATTAGTAACTTATGATTATTCTTCCTGGTTTCTTTCTATGTTTTCTAAGTTCATATCCAAATGAATAAATTTCAAAAATATGTAATTTTTCTATTCATTGAGTGTTTTCACCCTTTTTTCACATTCAAATTTTATATTTTATATCTGGTCATGATACACCTAGTTTTTATAATGACCCTGACTCCAATAACCCATATTTTTTCCTTCTTTATTACATTGGCATAGATACCAGGTGTTATATCCCGAAGGATAGACCAATTTAGTAGTTTTAGAGAACCAGATATAAACATGACAACCAATTTGTGTAGGAAAAAAAGTAGTAATGGAAAATATTTGGAATCCTTGAACTCATTTCAATTATTTTTCTTCATATCCTAGGGAAAAGACATAAAATAAGGATGATCTCAAATTCAATATAAGGGTTAAGAATAACATAATCTATCACGAATCAATAAGAATAATTAGTATAAAAAGGTAAATAAATAAACACACATTTCATTTAAATAGCTTTACTATCATGATAAGATAAGTAATAATCAATATATAAAGGTAAATAACTCAAATCACATGACATTTAATCAATAATGTTATAATTAAATGCATCTAGATATAATATCATCATGAAAACATCAGGGATAATAATAAATGAATTCTTAATGAAATAAATTATTAATCATTGTAAGTCATGTTATCATTAACATGATACTTATACCATTAAGACCTTTCATGATATAGTTTAAAACTATAGTTAGAAAATTGTTTAATTTGGCCAACTAATTTGTCTTATAAGACCTGTCAATGCTTTGAGGGCCTGTCTATAACCAAGCTCGACCTGTAACTACATGTCCAAAACATTACTTATATATTAAATAATTTATTTAATTTATGAATAATATTCCTTATTAAAAAATATCAACATTGATTAAAAGATATAGATTTATCAATACTTTCCCAGTACATCAAATAACTTTCTATGTAAATACTGTATGTAATACTGGTGTAAGGTATAGATAATATTTATATCCATGATACAAAAAATATGGTTAACATTGAATTAAAATATTAACCATCATGTATAATTATATATTCATGTAAAGTATATCAATAAAAAGTATAATGAATTCCTCCTTGGATCCCTCTACAAACACGTCCTACGCACCTCCCCCTTTTCATATTTCCTTGACAGTTGGGGCCTTCCCTTTCCTTTCTGATGTGGTAGAGGATCCTTCCATGGGAAGATATCTTCCTTCTTGGTCGGAGTTTCTCCATCCATATCTAGATTCTTATATTTTAGTTATGGATCCACCCCCTCTACCTTTAGAGCCCCTCCTTGTATCCTCGGTCACGATGGCAGCTCCCCCCAGCTTGATCTATTCTGGATTCTTCAGCCTCTTGAACTTTAGTTTCATCTTCATTTGTTTCTAATCAGCCTCAACTTGGTCTAGAAGGGCTCTCACCTACCCCCTTTACGATGGAGGTCCTCCTCTATGGACATCTACTACCATCAGACTTCTTATCTCCACTACTAGAAGTCCCCTTGGAGCCTATTGTCCCTGATGTTTCTCTTGGTTCTATGGTGCTGATTTTTTCTAAAGAAGATTTTTCAGAAGCCACAACCCACCTTCAATTGAACTTTGTTGAATTCTGTGTTCAATAAATCCCTCCCCTTCCATGGTTCCATAATGTGGTTTCTTCGTGGGGCTTGGTATCGCCGACCTGAGTCTCCATCATCAACTGAAATTCTTTTCGCATTTTCCTCTCATCTCAGGATGACTTTGTTAAATAATGGGCCTACATTCCTCATTCCATTGTCTCCTAGAAGTTATATCTCATTTTCTGGCCTTTTTGAGTTCATTATGGTATAGAATATCCTATTGCAGTGGTTTGGTTCTGCCTTCTAAGCCCCCCTACTGTTCTATAATCCTTCTTTACATCGTTTGATTGGAGATTCATTGGGATCCTTCTTATGTTTGGATGACCGACACCTCTCGGCGGCTTGGTTCTTCTTCTAAAAGTATCTCTGTAAAACCCCAAGGTTTTGAAAATAAATATAGAATTCAATTGTATAATCTAACCATTAAACACAACTTTGTCTCCTCTATGTTTTGAATTTCAAGAAATGGTCATCTAGAGTTGTGTTCAGTAAGTCATTTAGAGTCTAATAGAACAATCATGATTTTTGGTGAATATTAACATACCCTTATGAATAGAAATACGAATAGTAATATGACCCTAATGAATAATAAATTTTATTATTATTTTATTTTATTAAGGCTAGAAGATAATAACATATTGGTTAAATTTTCATTGTGATAAAGAAGTAGTTGTAGAATTAGAACTGTTAATTTTTGAATTAAGTATGTTTTTATTTAAAAGTTAAATTAATAATATTTAGAAAATTATTTTTCAGAAATGGAATTCAATTTTGAATTATACACATTGAAAAATGGTAGGGGTGAATATTTGGGATTTTTCTGAAATTCTTGAATTTTTGATGAATAGTAAAATACGATAAAATACAATAAATGATAAATACTTGATTTACTGCATCATAGGTGATGCAAGGATGATTTAATCCCAATTGGATCGAACTCACATGCCATTATTACTATTAGTGGTCACATGAAACAATACTATTGGTTTTCTTGTGGGAAATAATAAAATAATGAATTAAATATTCAAAAATTACTCCTCTCCTCCACTATAAAACCCCCCACCACTACCTCTTCTCTCCACACCTATAAGCCTTGAATCTCCTCAAAGTTCTGCCCATTTACCCTTCCCCAGTCTCTCCCTACTACCAGGAATCTCTTAGTCTTTCTAGAATACCAAAACCCCTTCCCTTAAGAAGTTTCTCAAGGAGGTTATTTCAAGAGGTAAAGCACCCTTCTTTCTCTTTTGGTTTTATTTCAATTTATCTACTTTTGTTATCCTCTCCTCACCTCATCTGTCCAAATGATCATGATAACTCCAGTAAAATATATATACTGGATTTATATCATGTGAATGGAAGAACCATCATTAATATTCTTACTCCCTCCCTTTTATTTTATAAAAGAAATCGACGTCCAAGAGGTTCCGATTTATAACCTTCGTGGATGACGGAGTTTCGTTCTTCAATTTATTCTTCATTACTGGTCATTAAAACATATTCATGGTTGAAACAAACTATAATATATGTGTTATAACCTAATTAATATTCATGAACCAGAATATGTACATATAATTAAGTTATATGACCAAACAAGTTCATAATATTCCAAATACCGCCGAAAAATTGAAGTGGTTGTCATCTAATGATTAATCTTCATTCCATGTAAAAAAATGATAGAAATGAAAATTTTCAATTATTTATGTTCATTAATAATATATAATTCCAATCCTGGAGATTTATAACCATTACACATGAACTTCATTACATAGAAACAAGTGAACTGAATATGAAAATAAAGGAAATGAACACTCCAAAACGACGGAATTCAATACAATAACTTGTCAACAAAGAAATAAATGAAATAACAATAATTATTGTAAACTAAATAAATGTATAATAGGATATGAAATAATTTATTAAAAATTATAATTTCATATTTTAAGAGCTTAATTACAAGATAGGAACACGTTTGGAGTTAAGGTAAGGGTTTTTCCACCAGAACTTCCATTTTCATTCGAGAAACATTCATTGTCTAATTACCTCGATGTAATTCTTATGTATTGTTATGTACTCATCATATGTTCTGTGTGAGTATCATATATATGGTTAAAAACCAGAATCCATCCTTATTTTCTGTATAGTTACATGTTTTAAAAGAAGCTCTCAAAACTGTTTCCAAAATTACGAGCTCGATACAAGGGAATTTCTCAAATTCATATCTATTTTCAAGGGTAATATATAATCTGTTTTTAGAAACCATTATTCTTATAAAAAAACAAGTTTTATTATGAAAATAATATCTTACTTAACTTATGGTTTTATACAATGAATTTTCCTAAAGAACTCTTCTTTTCAAAAAAGAGCTTTCATCTCTAGAATTGCTTAATGATTTTATAAGGGAATTTTTGTCTATTTAAACACTCTTGTTGATTCCATGGTATTATTGGGATTAATAATTTATGAAGTCATATACCAAATTTTATTTAATGGTTTATTACTAACTCTATTGTGGATGATCTATCCTAAAACCATTCACCATATTATTCCAAATTTTTATTGTTTTATGTTTAATGATTGGGGAAAGTTAGTTACATTTCATATGATAGATTCAATATGAATTTATATATTGTTTATGTTGATCCCTTATCATATGAGGAATTAATTGGACTTATTATGTGATGGGTGGGGCCCGATATAGCCCCTCGATGCATCGTTACGTCTCATGAGACAAATAGACGTGGAATTGGCCGAGGCCTTTCCCAATGTGATATGGATTTTTTCCAAGGCCTTAATCATTAGATGTCTTGGCCAAGGCCATGAAAAAATATTTCAGAATGTCCAGAATATGCACTTCCCTCATTATGAAGCTAGTAATTGAAATTTCATGTTGTTATTCGACTAGTAGAATACCCATGATTATGTTTTATTATGGCATTATTTACTCATCTCATTTTCCTGCCATAATGTATTCATGTTTATTATTAAAGTCATGTGTTTTCAATTATTCACTATGTCTAATGTTTATATTATCTTACGCTGTATTTCTTACTCTTACTGAGCGTTTGAGCTCACCCTTTATTATGTTTCATTTTCTCAGGATATGAAGAAGTAATTTATGAATGACATGCAATCATAATTTAGGAGATATGATGTTGCTAGTGGAATAATTTAGTGTTGTTTTTCCTTTCCATATGTAATTTGGAACTTATGTATGTAACTTGTTTCCAATAATACTAAACTACTTGGTCCTTTGGGATTCATTTTCCTTGTATGTATGCCAACATAATCAAATTAGGCACCGACTCTGGGCAACTGGGGTCAGGTCCTTACAGTTAGTATCAGAGGAATTTTAGTAGAATACTTGGAAACTAGATTTTGAAAACGTATAATTAGGGAAGAATCCCTAAGATAGTCTTTGAGGATAAACATACAAGAAAGTCCTGGTATTTTGGTAAGGAATAGATTATGCGGATCATTCAAGCAATACATCCCTGTATGGATATGATCAGGTAGATGCAGCTCTGGCACAGATGTATCTAGGGGTAAAACCCGAAAACACCACTTTTGTATAGACTTGAATGAGAATTGGTGCACGAAACAGGCCTTGCTGCACTCTTGGTTATGACACTCCCGGGGGATATCCTTTGGATAATTCACATTTTATTTACAAGACATTATGAAGGAGTTTAATGTAAATATTCCTCAAAGAAACCATTTTTGTGAATATGGGATTAGCCATGTGTAGGATCTCAATTGTTATAAGTATTTTTAAGTTAATATTATACATTATGTTTCATAACCTAATATAGTGTATGCCATTATCTAGATATGGAACCTAGTTGAAGGAATGAAAATCGCACGAATGCACGTGTCTCCTGTAGGGATTTTCCTCCGACGTAAGATAATGATGTTGGATCTGGTGTTGTGACTGGTGTTGAGCAACTCATAACTATACTGGGAAAACTTACTTAGGTTATGAATAATAACCTTACCCGTATGGAGCATCCAGAACCACCACGTGGAGGATCCATGCTAGATCCCTTTATGCGACAACAATCTTCGTCCTTCAACGGGACTCCAAACCCGTTTGTATCAGAGTAGTGGATATGTTCCCTTGAGAAGTTATTTCTTGCTTTGGGTTGTAATGAAAGAGAGAAGGTTTTCATGGAAATATATCATCTATCGGGAGATGCGGATCAGTAGTGGTCATTAATCCAAAACATAAAGGAGGATAAAGAGATATAAGAGATGGAATGGATGGATTTTAAGGAAATCTTCTTAGAAAAATATTTCCCTCGTGAGCAGCGAGCATATATGGAGAGACAATTCTTGAATCTAAGGAAGAAGGAGGATGAAAATGTTTCCAAGTATTAATCCAACTTCACAAGGATAGCAAGACATGTTGTGGACTATATATGAAATACAAGTAGAAACATTGATCGATTCTTTGATGGCCTAAAGCCGTTTCTCCAGAGGGCACTGGTCTCCCAAAGTTTTTCATCATATGAGGATATATTTTCATGTGCCATCAAGATATAAAAATAATTCTGTAAGTCTTATGACTTTAAGGGAAAGAAAGAAAAAAAGAGGGCTGCTGAAAAACCTGGGAAAGAAAATAAGGAAACAGGGAATAATGGAAGAGTCGAATTTCTACCATGTGACAATTGTGGAAGGAAACACCCTGGTGCATGCTTAAAAGGAAAAAGAGTATGCTAAAAATGTGGTCAGAAAGGCCATCTTGCTGGTGATTTCAAAGGGAAGAAGGAATCTAGTGATGTTCAATGCTATTGTTGTCAGGAGATGGGAGACTATGCTAATGATTGTCCAAAACGTCAAGGAAATATGCAAAAAAAGGGCAAGGGATTAGGGAAAATCTTATGCAATAACAACTGCATAGGTTGAAGTTACTAATGACATGGTTGCAGGTACTTTAATTGTTTCCTCAAGTTTAGCTAATGCTTTATTTGATTCTGGATCATCGCATAGTTTCATATCTTCCCATTTTGATAAGAAAATTAGATATTTCCAATTTTATTTAACAAGGGAGTTGTCATTCAAAACTCCTAAGGGAAGTATCATTACTACATAGTTCTGTGAATCAGTTCCCATTAGGGAATACAAATGTTCTTTATCTGCTAATCTCATCATCATACCCATGATTGAATTTGATATAATCCTCGGTATGTATTGGATTTCAGACCATGATGCAATAATTTATTGTAAGAAGAAGGAGGTTACAATCTTCAATGATGATTAGAAGTACCATATATTTAGAGCAGAAACATCACCACCTGATTCTTATCTAGATCCACCCACAGTAGCTCAACTAAATTCAATTATTGGAGAAGAAGAGAATGAAATAATTGTAGGCGAGGGAAGGAATGTTCATATAGAAGATTTATCTATTGTGAGAGAATATATTGATGTGTTTCCAGAAGATTTACCTAGAAATCCTCCAGAATGAGAAATTGAGTTTTCCATTGATTTAATTCCTGGCTCAAGGCCCATATCAAAGACCCCTTATATAATGGCCACTATGGAATTAGTGGAACAAAAGAAACAACTAGAGGAATTGAGTAATAAGGGATTAATTCGCCCAAGTGTTTCTCCATGGGGAGACCCTTTTCTTTTTGTTAAGAAGAAAGATGGATTTATGAGGTTATGTATCGACTGCAGGGAGATAAATGCTATAAAAATAATGAACAAGTATCCCCTACCTCGCATTGATGATTTATTTGACCAACTACATGGAGATCAATACTTTTCAAAGATTGAACTTTGATCTGGATATCATTAGTTGAGTGTGAAGAAGGAAGACATTTCAAAAACAACGTTTCGAACCAGGTATGGGCATTACGAGTTTACAGTAATGCCTTTTGGATTGACTAATGCACCCTCAGTCTTCATGGATATAATGAACAGAGTTTTCAAGGAATATCTCGATGATTTTGTAGTGGTATTTATTGATGATATCTTGGTATACTCCAAAAGCTGCGAAGAACATGAAAATCACTTGCGCATTATCCTGAAGACTCTTAGAAGACATGAATTATATGGGAATTTTAGCAAGTGTGAATTCTGGCTTCAAGAGATCTCATTTCTTGGCCATATTGTCTCCAAGGATGGAATCCTAGTTGATCCTACAAAGACAAAGGCAATACAATAATGGACCACGCCAACAAACATAACTGAGGTATGCAGTTTTATTGGCTTAGCAGGTTATTATCGGCGTTTCGTACCGAATTTTGCCCGACTGGCTAACCCGCTAACAAAGCTCACACGTAAAGGGGTTAAATTTTTTTGGAAAAAATATTGTGAAGAATGTTTCAAATAAATGAAGAGAATATTAGTCAATTCTCCTATATTGACTCTACCATCGTGGAATGATGGGTTTGTTATTCATAGTGATGCTTCAAAAAAAGGACTTGGTTGTGTCCTTATGCAAAATGACAGGGTTATTGCTTATGCATTGTGAAAACTAAAAATTCATGAGCAAAACTATCCTACTCATGATCTTGAGTTAGATGTGGTAATATTTTCTTTGAATATATGGAGACATTATCTATATGGTGAAAAATGTGAGATTTATACTGATCACAAGAGTTTGAATTATATTTTCTCATAGAAATAACTCAACATGAGACAAAGAAGATGTCTTGAAATACTCAAAGATTATGATTGCACGATACACTACCACCAGGGGAAGGAAAATAAGGTGGAAGACGACTTGAGCCGAAAGGATCGTGGATTTATGAGCAAGATGATAATTGAAAGGATCCTATTTTCATGGATCTAGTAAATATGGATATGGGAATAACTATAGAAGGTGAAGCATCAATGCTTTTTCAAATGGTTGCCAAACCATCTTTACTAGAAAGGATAAAAAGTTCTCAAGCTGATGATGAGGGGTTTCAAAAGAAGATTAAAGCTGTGAATGATGGGTGATTGAGTGACTTCATATATGAATATGGAACTTTGAAATTTTGGAAGAGACTTTGTGTTCCCGATATACCTGATCTAAAAAGGGAATTTTTGGATGATTCTTATAGTTCTAGTTTCTCTATACACCCTGGTATCACTAAGATGTATAGAGATTTGAAGGAACATTTCTAGTGGGACAATATGAAGAGGGAGATTTCTAATTTTGTGTCAAGATGTATGGTTTTTCAACAAGTAAAAGATGGAAGGAAACAACCTGGAGGAGTATTGCAACCTCTTCCCATACCTGAGTGGAAATGGGATAATATCACGATGGACTTTGTCATGGGACTACCAAAGACTCTTATAAGGAACAATGCAATATTGGTCATTGTCGATCGTCTTACCAAGTCAGAACATTTTCTTTCTATAAGAGAAGATCTACCACTTGAACGACTAGAAAGACTATATATTAATGAAGTTATGAGACTTCATGGATTACCCCTATCGATTGTTTCTGATCGTGATCCACGTTTTACATCAAGATTCTGGAAAATTCTTCAAAAGGCCCTAGATACTGATCTTTGTTTGAGCACTGCCTACCACCCATAAACTGATGGACAATCAGAACAGACAATTCAAACAGTGGAATACATGTTGAGGTCTTGTTCACTTGATTTTCAAGGCATGTGGGATCAGTATTTACCTCTCATAAAATTTTCCAACAACAATAGCTTCCATTCAAGTATACAAATGGCACCTTATGAAGCATTATATGGGAGGTGATGTCGTACACCTACTTGCTGGGATGATGTTGGTGAAAGAAAGCTTATGGGCCCAAAACTTGTTGAAGAAACAATGGAAAAGGTGAAGATTATCTAGAACCATATCAAAATAGCTCAAAGTAGGAAAAAGAGCTATGCAGATAACAGAAGGAAGGATTTGGAGTTTCAAGAAGGTGATCACATTTTCTTAAAGATATCTCCATGGAAGGGTATTATACGATTCGGTAAGAAGGAAAAATTAATTCCCAGGTACATCAGACCTTTTGAAATTATGGACCGAATTGGATCCGTAGCTTACCATTTGGAAATGCTTCCAAGTCTCTCCAAGGTTCAAAATGTGTTCCACGTGTCAATGTTAAGAAAGTACATGCCCGACCCAACACATGTAATCACTTATGAAGAAGTGGAACTTGAGCCCGATCTATCTTACTGTGAAGAGCCTATCAAGAATCTTGATACTAGAGAACAAGTATTGAGAAATCAGACGACTTTTCTAGTGAAGGTTCTATGGAGGAACCATAAGATGGAGGAAGCAACAAGGGAGCCTGAGGAGCTTATGTTAAAGACACACCCGAATCTTTTTTAGGTAATATTCTGTGAATTTCGAGGATGTAATTTTTTTAAGGATGGGAGAATGTAACACCCCATGGTTTTGAAAATAAATATAAAATGCAATTTTATAATCTAACCATTAAACACAACTTTTTCTCTTCAATGTTTTGAATTTCAAGAAATGGTCATCTATAGTTGTGTTCAGTAAGTCATTTGGAGTCTGATAGAACAAACTTGATTTTTGGTGATCAGTAACATACCCTTATGAATAGTAATATGAATAGTAATATGACCCTAATGAATAGTAAATTTTATTATTATTTTATTTTCTTAAGTCTATAAGATAATAACATCTTGGTTAATTTTTCATTGTGATAAAGAAGTAGTTGTAGAATTAGAACTGTTAATTTTTGAATAAAGTATGCTTTTATTTGAAAGTTAAATTAATAATATTTAGAAAATTATTTTTCAGAAATGGACTTCACTTTTGAATTCTACACGTTGATAAATGGTAGGGATGAATTTTTGGGATTTTTCTGAAATTCTGGAATTTTTGATGAATAGTAAAATACGATAAAATGCGATAAATGCTAAATACTTGATTTACTACATCATAGATAATGCAAGGATGATGTAACCCCACTTGGTTCAAACTCACATGACATTATTACTATTAGGGTTCACATGAAATAATACAATTGGTTGTCTTGAGGGAAATAATAAAATAATGAATTAAATATTCAAAAATTACTCCTCTCCTCCACTAAACCCCCCACTACCTCTTCTCTCCACACCTCTAAGCCTTGAATATCCTCAAAGTTCTACCCATTTACCCTTCCCTAGTCACTCCCCACGACCAGGAAGCTTATATTATTTCCAAAAGACCAAAAACCCTTCCCTTAAAGAGTTTCTCAAGGAGGTTATTTCAAGAGGTAAAGCACCCTACTTTCTCTTTTGGTTTTACTTCAATTTATCTACTTTTGTTATCCTCTACTCAACTATTCTATCCAAATGATCATGATAACTCCAGTAACATCTATATACTATATTTATATCATGTTAATGGAAGAACCATCATAAATATTCTTACTCCCTCCCTTTTATTTTATAAACGAAATCGACGTCCAAGAGGTTCTGATTTATAACCTTTGTGGATGACGAAGTTTAGTTCTTCAATTTCTTCTTCATTACTTGTCATGAAACCATATTCATGGTTGAAACAGAATATAATATATGTCTTATAACCTAATTAATATTCAGGAACCAGAATATGTACATATAATTAAGTTATATGTCCAAACAAGTTCATAATATTCCAAATACCGCCAAAAAATCGATGTGGTTGTCAACTAATGATTAATCCTCATTCCATGTAACCAAATGATAGAAATGACCATTATCAATTATTTATGTTCATTAATAATATATAATTCCAATCCTGGATATTTATAACCATTCCACATGAACTTCATTACATAAAAACAAGTAAACCGAATATGAAAAAAAGGAAACGAACACTCCAGAATGACAGAATTCAATACAATAACTTGTCAATAAAGACATAAATGAACTAACCAGAATTATGGTAAACTAAATAAATATATAATTAGTTCTGAAATAAGTTATTAACAAGTATAATTTCATATTCTAGGATCTTAAGAAGAATATAGGCACACGTTTGGAGTTAAGGTAAGGGTTTTTCCACCCGAACTTCCATTTTCATTCGGGATACTTTCATTGTCTAATTACCTTGATGTAATTCTTATGTATTGTTATGTACTCATCATATGATCTGTGTGAGTATCATATATATGTTTACAAACCATAATCCTTCCTTATTTTCTGGATAGTTATATGTTTTAAAAGAAGCTCTCAAAACTGTTTCCAAAAAATACGAGCTCGATACAAGGGAATTTCTCAAATTCAAATCTATTTTCAAGGGAAATCTATAATCTGTTTTTAGAAACCATTATTCTTCTAAAAAAACAAGTTTTATTATGAAAATAATATTTTTAATTCACTTCTGGTTTTATAAAAAGATTTTTCCAAAAGAACTCTTCTTTAAAAAAAGAGTATTCATCTCTAGAATTGCTTAATGATTTTATAAGGGTGTTTTCGTCTATTTCAACACTCTTGTTGATTCCATGGTATTATTG
Source organism: Viscum album (assembly GCA_963277665.1). Lineage (NCBI taxonomy): Eukaryota > Viridiplantae > Streptophyta > Magnoliopsida > Santalales > Viscaceae > Viscum > Viscum album. Next base: position 70,573,473 of record OY728163.1, on the reverse strand, counting down.
GGTTTAATAATTTATGAAGTCATCTACCATATTTTATGTAATGGTTTATGAATAACTCTATTGTGGATGATCTATCCTAAAACCATTCACCATATTATTTTGAATGGTTAGGGTTTTATGTTTGATGATTGGGGAAAGTCAGTTACATTTCATATGATAGATTCAATATGAATATATATATTGTTTATGTTGATCCTTGCTCATATGAGGAATTCATTAGACTTATTATGTGATGGTTGGGGCCCACTATATCCCCTCTATGCATCGGTAGGTCTCATGAGCCAAATAGATGTGGAATTGGCTGAGGCCTTTCCCAATGTGATATGGATTTTGGCTGAGGCCTTAATCATTAGATGTCTTGGCCGAGGCCATGAAAAAATATTTAAGAATGTCCGACATATGAAATTCCCTCATTATGAATCTAGTAATTGAAAGTTCATGTGGTTATTATACTAGTATAATACCCATGATTATGTTTTATTATGGAATTATTTACTCAACTCATTTTCCTTCCATAATGTATTCATGTTTATTATTAAAGGCATGTGTTTTCAATTATTCACCATGTCTAATGTCTAGATTATATTCTGCTGTATTGATTACTATTACTGAGTTTTTGAGCTCACCCTTTCTTATGTTTCATTTTCTTAGGATATGAAGAAGTAATTTATGAATGACATTCAAGCATAATCTAAGATACATGATGTTGCTAGTTGAATAATTTAGTGTTGTTTTTTCTTTTCCATATATAATTTGGAACTTATGTATGTAACCTATTTCCAATAATACTAAAATACTCGGTACTTCGGGATTCATTTTCCTTGTATGTATGCCAAAATAATCAAATAAGGCACCGGATCTGGGAAACTGGGGTCAGGTCCTTACAATCTATGTTATGGTGGGCCTTTCTTCTCCAATCCCAAATAAGATTCTTCTAAAAGTAGGTGGATCTTTCTCATGGTAGAAGAGTCCCGTTATGTCTTCACTAACTGGCTTCTTCTCATCTTTTCACCTCCAAGGACTTCCACCAAGGCTTGCATGAAACACAGGTACATCCCTAAGCACCCATGTCATTCAGCCCCTTCCATCCCACATTCTTCATTTTCTTCCTAGTGGGGTGATCTTCCTTCATCATCTAAAGTCCCCTCTTACCCCCATCCCATGCCTTCTCCTTTAATTTTGAACCGCAGAAGGATTCTTCACCCTCTTCCCCTTATAGCCCTCCAACTCTGCACAACCCTCCTATACCTCCTCCTTTACCTCCCTATTCTCCTTTACCCTATCCATCAAAGCACCTGAAACAAGTTTTTATTATTAATCCATATCTTTTGACCAGTGCCTACCCTCCATCCCCCAAGCCTCCAGAGAAACCTTCTATATATCTAGACCCTCTTCTTCCCCCTTACTCCCATCCCCTACGAGGGTATATATCTCTCCTCACAGATATCCTCTAAAAACATCAAATTCTTTTTCTAACTTAGAAAACATAAGCTCTGATGCACCGGTCTACATATCTTTTCCCTATCATTCCCCCAGTGGAGTCAAAACTAGGTCCCAAAATAACGCTCTCCTCACCTCTTTGGCCTCTAATTATTCACTTCCTCCCTCCTCTAGAACCAGATATACTTATATTCTTTTCTAATTATTTACATCATGTTGTGGAATTCCTGAGGGATCAGTTCTTAGGTTAAAACTGATTTCATTTATAGAAAATTATTTAAACCTCATATCTCCCTTATGTCTATTCTTAAAACCAGACAACTATCCTCCATGATTATAGTTTTTTCCAAGTGAATTGGAGTCAAAAACAATTTCATGCGACTCCTAAAAACCATCATATATGGATCTTTTGGAATTATAATTTTACTATGGAGTTTATTTCTTCCTTTGATCAGTTCACCACCACAAAGGTTAACTCATGAGATTATTGTATTCTTGTCTCATTTATCTATGAAATGTGTGAGGTGCAGGAATATGATTCCCTATGGAATAAATTGGGTTTCTTTAGTCTGGGTGCTCTTTTGTGGATAGTTAGAAGCAAATTCAATATTATGCCAGAAAAATTAGAGAATAAGGGTCAGGGTGCTTATCCTATTAAATCAAGTCAGGAATTGTTCTCATTTATAGATCATAGTGGCCTTGCAAATATGGTATTCTTTGAAGACTGGTTTACGTGGTGTAATAATCAGAAATGGTATAACCTCTCTTGGTGTCGACATGATCACTACCTAGCCAAACTTTCTTCCGTATCATCCTATCTAGATGGAATGATAATCACCTCCTAAGAGTTCTTTTTGATCACTCTCCCCTTATTGTTTCTATGTTTGGAATAGATAACATCATTTATCACTTTCACTTTTCTATGTTATGGACCACCGCTCTAGACTATCATGAAGTGGTTCACTCATCATGGATTAGAACAACTAAAGGATGTTGATAGTCCATTCTTCATATAAATATTTGATTCCATAAAGGTGATCTTCATGCCTAGAACAAGAGTCATCCCTCACATTTTCATAATCTTGACCCCCTCTCCTGAGAAGTATAAGATTTTTAGTATTTACTCAAGGCCACTTAGGGTGAGGATGTTTTCCAAAAACTTTTTGTTAAAAATAATATCCTTGTTGAAGATATTTTGGGCAGAGAATGACTGTTTCATGAGAAAGACAAGATAATTTGTCTAATGTTAGGTGATAAGAACACTTCATTATTTCATGCATGTATCCAAGAAAGGAATTAGTTCTCCAGACCAAACATCCAACTAGAAGAAGGGACTTACTCGAACATCCATTACATGGTTAGGGCTCTAGATTAATCTCAATTTAGGATGCTCCTAGCTGGTCTAAACCCTTGTATGTAAGTAGTCTATCCTTATGGTTCCTCTAATCTCTTCGACTTCTTGCCTCACATGGTTTCCACTACTCACAATCATATATTTGAATTTGTTCCAAGCTGTTCTGAACCATTTCATGCAAGGGGTCTATCCTTAGGGATCCTATGATCTATTTTACTGATTTCCTCACAGGGTTTCCATTACTCAGAACCATAGTTTTTAATTTCTTCCAGATGAACATGAGGTATTTGATGTGGTGAAAGACCTCAACCCAGACAGCTCACCTAACCCTAATGGATTTCCAAGTTCCTTCTTTGTGGACTCTTGGGGCCTGGTAAAAATCAATGTTGTTAATTCGGTTCAAGATTTCTCCTAAGGAAAGAACCTACCATGATTTTATTTCACCAAAACTCTTGTGCTTTCCCTGAAAATCAAGGCCCCAACATCTCTTAACCACTTCTACCCCATCAGCAAGTGTAATTTTTTCTATAAGGTCATCGTAAGTGTCCTTAAAAAAATAATATAGTTTTTTCTTCCTTCATGGGTTTCTCAAGAACAACATGGATACATCATAAATAGGTCGATCTAGGGGCCAATTGTCTTGGATCAGAATATGCTAAGGGGTGTGAACATGAATGAAACATATTAAAATGTTTCAATTAATATAGAAATTGTCAAATATTATTATAGTCTTGAGTGGAAATCCTATCATTCAAGGGAATCTCCTTGTGGCCCTCATATATCTTATATACATGTCTTCTCTCCCCTTGGTTCTGTGTTTCCTTGATGGAAAAACAATTTGGATTCTTTAAATTATCCCAAGGACTTAGACGAGGTGAATTGGTTTCTCCATGTTTGTTCATTTTAATGTATGATTCCCTCAGCCGGTACATCAAATATAATATTCCAATTGGAAAGGTTCATTCTTTTAGGAGTATATAGAAATTTATTGGAGTCTCTCTCTTAATGTATACAGATGATACCGTTATTTTTCTTAATGGGAGAAGAAGGTTGATTTGTGGAATCAATTTCATCCTTAAGGAGTATTGTAAATGGACTGCGTAGATGATAAATTAAAAGTATAGTAGTATCTATCTCTCCTATATTTGTACCAAAAGGAACATCCAATATCTAGAGAGAAATATTATTATGAATAGACACTACTTCCTGATGTACTATATTAGTGCCCCGATCTCCCCTTCAAGAGTTCATATTCACCACTTCAACATGTTAGTTAAAAAAATCACAAAAAAATAAAATATTTGAAGAACCTCTTCTTATCTCATGGTGGCCACATTACATTGTTCAACAGTGTCCTCACTTTAATTCCAATGTACACTCTATCAGCTATCAATGCTCCCAATGTAGTAATTTATATCATTGAGAAAATTCTTGCATCCTTCACATGGGATGCACACTAAGAAAGAAAACACCACTGGGCTTTGTGGCTGAGAATGGACCATCTTATTTCTGAGGGAGGTATCAATGTTAGAAGTGTGTCATCTAGGTGCCGGGCTTATAAGAAAATTTCATGTGGGAAGTTCTTAAGGGGTTCTCCTTGTAGGGAAATATCATGAAGAAAAGTATGAAAATACTATAGTATCCACTAGATATTCTTATCCACTATGGCTATCAATCCAAACTCATATCGCTTCCCCCAAAATCTACAACCGATTGATTTATGATCATGGTGATATTCGTTTTTGGTATCAAAACTGGGCTGATGTTGTGTTGGGTTTTCCAGGGTGCCCAACCCTGAACATGAATTTCATCCGAGTGAAGTGTTAACCGAATTTCACTTAGGATGTCCTCAATGAAGATAAATGTGGAATATTTTTTCTCATTGCGATTAATAGTGATTTTGATAAATGTACTTTTTCTAACTCTCTATCTAGAATTTTCTCTGAGAAGGACCTCCACCAGATCCAATCCCATCTATATGATCGGGATAGGTTGGATTCTTCCCTTTGGTGTAAGGAGATCCCTACCAAGATGAACTTCCTATTTTGGCATATTCTTAATATTTAAATGCCTACCGATGATCATTTCATGAAAATATGCATCAGTATGGAGTCATGATGCCTATGTTTCTATTCTCCCTGTGAAGAATCTATTGATCACATGTTCTTTGGTAGCGACTAGGCCCACACAACCTGTCTTTCTATTGGTGAGTTCACTACTCTTCCTTCAGAGTTCCTTTCATGTGAATCTTTCTTATTAGTGTAGTTTAAAGGGGTATAAGAAAATTGTTCTAGCTACTAGGATCGAGCACTCATTTACGCAATAGGCTGCTGGTGCATTTGTCAGCCGAGGAAATCTTCTCCCTAAGAAGGTACCCCATGAACATCATTAGTTATTGTTAATAGGACCAGAAGAATGCTGCCAAACCTTTATTGGATCTCTAAATTATAGAATAATGCCTAGTTTCTCAGGAACATCATGCACAAAGGGAATTTTCTCTCTACTCCCCCGAATGGCCCCTAAGGACAATGGATTCTTTAGCACCCTCACGACCGAGGCCTAAAACTAAAATCTGATGGTTCGTGTTGCATGGGAAACATGAGGGGTAGAGGGGTTGTCCACAATCCCAGGGGAAGTGTGTTCCTTGCGTATACAACACACTTTAGGCCAGGTGATCCCTCCAAGATGAGTTGAGAGCACTTCTCATAGGTTTGGTACTTTGTAACCGGCTCAACATTGAAGTGGTGGTTGAGGAGATGGACTCCAAAATTATCCATTCTTTCATAACGGGCATTGGTTCTACTCCATAGTCAATTATATATATTATCCACATGGGTAGGAATCTCATCAAATAATTCATGTATTTCCTTCATATTTGGCATGATGGAAATAATTTTGTGGACTATCTTTCTTCCTAGGCCTTTCCATATTTACCCATTATGTGTTTTTTTAATCTTGGTGATTTTCCCTCTAATGGGATGGACTTGGTCCAAGGGGATTGCCTCAGACTCTACCACTTTTGACCTCCGTACCTTTCTCTTTTTTCTTATACTTGGTATTTATATTATTTAACAAAAAATAAAAAGGTTATGTTATGAATTATATACACCACAAAAAACTGAATATGTTCATGTTATTAAAAATGTCCCAATGAAATAGAAATTGAGATGCAACCACATTGAATGATCATAATATTAAAGTGATAATTAATCAATGAATATATTATGTGCATCAAATGTAAATACACATATAAAATTGTAAATAAAACATTATATAATCAAAAGAAACCAAAAAAATACTCTTATAATATCAAAGGTAAATAATGATGTAATATATCCCAATGAAAATAAATTGAATTATGAAATTCTTTACCACTTGGTAACCTTCATGTTAAATCCCGTTAGATAAAATAATTCAAATTGAAACTTAAAATACCATGAATTATTAAGGAATCATGATATTACATGTCAAATGGGTATTATATACACCATATCCTTGAAATTCCATCCATAACATTATAATATGCACCAATGAATAAAAATTAAGACGAAGTCCCTTACCTTGAGTCCGACTCGTCACATGTGCTCTTTATCTTCCTGAATGATCAAATGATATTAATTATTTATATGATTAATAAAATTTTTCAAGATTATTATTCCTTTTATTTCACTTATTACCATGTTATATACAACTAACTAATCAATTTAGTTTAAGTCTGGTGTTTTGGTGATATTTGACTTATGTGTCAAAAATGAATTTGATAGGTTGAATATTGGTCTAAGAGGTCATTATTTCAAAATATTAAGAAAAATAATCAAACAATAATCATCATAATGATATATTAATTATACATTTAATAATTGTTTTTTGAGAAATTTAGTATGTTACGATCATAGAGATTGTAGGTTGTATGTACGCATGAGTAATGTTTCCATTTTTCAATGATCATTATAGAAAGAAGATAAGTACTATTTTACCTATAAAAAATGATCATAATATAATAAATAAAATATAATTTATTTAAATATAGTTATATACATATATCATCCATGTGTTTTTAGTATGAAAATAGATTCATATCGCTTTGTGAAGGTGGTGGTCCACGTGTACATGAATGACATTATCATATTTTAGTGGGTGAAAATATAAGAAAAATAAGGATATTTTATCTTATTATAATTATAAATATTTCTTGAATATAATTATTATTTCATGTATATCCCATATAACCATTAAATTTATCAATATTACCTTCCCTTTAAAGTGTTAGTGAAAAATGAATCACATCACTCCATAAGGCGGTAGTCTGACGTACACACAACAAACATTATTATATCCCATACAGAATAGAAATTTAAAAACTTTATATATGAAATAATGACTCTATAGGTATAAATCTGTAATAAATATCATATATATACTTTATAGCTATCATCATACCTAACCATGATAGAAGTTAATGGAAAACGTGTCACATCGGTTTGCAAAGTTGTAGTCCACGGTACACAGAAGCGACATTATTGTTTCCCATTTGAGGGAAGAAGATATGGATATAGGTTATTACCTTAAAATAATAATATATCATCATATGGGATATATTTTTGTTTTTATATAATTATAAATGAAGATTATTTTATGGAGGTGGAAGAAGAAATAAAAAAAATGTATAACTAGTAAGTTTACCTCTTCTTTGACCACCTCTTTAGGATTACACCTAAAGTATTCCTAGAACGTATTTATGACCAAAAATAGGATTCTAGGATTATGGGATATAATTTGTGAATTGATTTGGGTATGTATTGGCCAAACGAAAAGGGTTTAAAGGTTTTTATAAGGGAGGAGAGGGTGGCCTTTTATAAGCGAGGTGTGTGGAACACATGTAGTTTTTGAAAAAAAAAGTTATACCCACATTTTCACGTGACACAAGGGTAAAAAATGGAATATTATCAAGAATTAGACAAGAGAAGGTCAAAATATGTTATGTTATTGTATTAAAATTTTCAATTTCCATGTATTTATATTCAATATTTAGTTTGAACTATACTTCTTATTCCGAGTTCAGATTACTAAATGATTGATTTGATAACTCCTTTTCAATTCAGACAATCTCCACTTCATAATCACATACATATTCTGTTTATTTTTTTAATAATCTATACATATTACAATTCATCAATATTTGAATATCTAGTTCATCAAGATCATATTAAATATCTACTTAAAGGTTATATACACCCTTCTATTCTTTCTTCTATTGTACTTCTTGTACTTTATTCTAATTGAATATTGATTATCCCATTTTTAGAAATTTTATCTTACCCTTTATAGATTAATTGACATGGTAGGTGATAACACTTGTTGAGGATACCTTGAATTAGGTTTAACAACAAGTTATAAGTTTTTTCTCTAACACCGCTTGTTATAACTAGAGACAATCAGAGGGGGTGAATTAGGGTGTAGTCAAAAAACATTTTATTTTACTATTAAAGGATATTTTTCTTGAATTAGAAGGAATTATGTTCAACCTATAAATCTTTAAAACACAATCACAAGAACAAATAAAAATCTGTAGGAAAATAAAGCATACAAAGAACACATAAATTTTACTTGCTTCACAATAAATTGTTATGTCCATGGAGAACACATTGATGATGTGCAGATGTTACAAAATCTATTATACTTCACTAGTTTTATGGATAAAATGGTTTGACCAAAATTTGTTCATTCTTGGATCACTACCTCTATAAGATTTAGGTTTTTATCACTCTTTAGCTAATCGAAACTATATTTTTATCCCTATTTGGATTGATTCTATGAATAATGTAGTCAGTTTATAGAATTTAATGTATCTTCATGATCAATATGTTTAAAAAAATTCGTCGAATATTTAGAACCTAATAGATGCATTGTGAACTCCATTGTACTGGCCACTTCATTCTTCAAACCAGATGAACCCAACACATTATTAATGAGAGTTGAGTCCATGATTTCCCTTAAACTACAGTACTTTCTATAGGATGATGATAATTTGAATATTGGAACAATATATATAATAATTGTTTCTTATAACCCTTATATAGTAATGATAACTTGGTCACATTTCTTTTGACTTAAAAAAGATTCCATATTTATTTAGTGAAAATCCCACTAAGTCTTGAATGCATAAAAGATCTATGTTAATAACGTTCTTCTTGATTCAATTATATGTATCACAATTCTCATTTTTTACTCTCTTTTATTCCTTTTTCCAAAACTGATATATCATCTTAGCACCCATTATTTCAAAAAAAAATTCCCACAACACTTCCCTCATGAAAATTAATGAATAATTATGTTTGAACCAAACATTCATACAATAGTTTTTATGATAATGTATGAACATCACACAAACTTCTCATTATGATTATTCATAAAATTTAAAATAACTTGATAAAAATGAAAATATTATTATATCTCTCTACAAAAAAAGAGGTCTTATAATTGGTTTATTAGCATCCGTTCTAATAACTACTGATAAAAAAACATATTAAATATAATTTATAGTATAGCGAAAATTTCAATTAAACTAACATTAATTTTTTAATATGTAGTAGAGGTTTTGATTAAAATACCTTTATGATTTAAAGGATAAACAATATCCGACCACCTAATTCACTATTCCCCCCTCTCGATCCCTTGACGCCAACAACGACCACCCTCAACCCTTCCTCTCCCCATTGCCGGTGACCACCCCTCCCACCAGCCGCACCTCTCCCTGATGTCAGCGACTTCCCCTCCCCCTTGACCCCATCTCTCCCAGAAGATGATCCCCCTTATCTTTGATAGCTATCCCCTCCCCCTAATCACCATTCTCCTCGATGGCTCGCCCTGATGGTGACTGCCCTTCGCCCACCTTCACCTCTGATATGTATGACCCTAACCCCACCTTATGTCTGATGAAGGCCCCAGAAAAACTCCATGATCCTTAATAGAAATCCCCAATGGATTCCCCTACCCTTTTTTAGAGACTGTAATTCCCAATAATAAGGTAAAATTTTGTAATATTTTATGATTGGGTTTTCTATATCATTATGAAGTATATCATATTGTATAAGCAAATGATAAATGTTATCACTCATGCATCCTATACACATAGCTTTCATTAAGTCTTGTTACAAATGAGGATACTGAATTATTTATATGATTAATTCTTGTTCATAAATGGGGTTATAAATAGTATTTAACCATATAATTTATTTGTCACTCATGAATTTCTAGTGAGTAATACATGGTGAGTTTGAGATAATTGTTAATCTAAAGATAGGAAACTAGTTGGTTTTATTGATTATTCACTAAATATTTAGTTTGCTTTATCCACATTGTCCTAATATTTTATAAGTAAGAAAATAATTAGTATATTTGTATGTTCACCATGATTTTACATTATTTATTGAATTATAGGATAGTTTTGGTGATCAATATAGAAATATTTGGGTGATGTTTATTTTTTATTATACTTGCTTGATTAGAAAATTATATTATTATATCTGAATTTATAGAGGGAAGAGTGAAAATATAATACATATGGATAAAAGTTGGTCTAATTTACCTCAAAACACACCTTGGTATGACCAGGTTTTGGAATAATATTTAGATTATGAAATTGAAACCTGATATGTGGATGGTGAATAAAATTCTCATTTCCTGATTCAAAATTCAATTGATGGTTGAATAAAAATGAAGTATTTGAGAATTTGATATTGAAACAATATGAATCTAGATATGTATGTTGTATTTGGAATGGTGAATCAAATGTTATGGAATGTAAAAACAATGAAAAACCTATCAAAGAAAAACAAAGTGACCTTCCAGTGGAGTGTTTAGTTTGAAATTTGATAAATGACACCTCCATATTTTTAGGATAAAATATACAACATTTTAATATATAAATAGAACCTTTAGTTTATCCTGAGATAGTTAATATTTCTTAAAACATCATAGACCAAAAAAATATTTTTATAAATTAGTTGAATATGGGTAAGAAGAACTATATGAAATGTGTTCCAAGTATTCAAACTTTTCTTTTATACTTAATTTGTATTATATGAAGTGTCTATGTGGAATTACTGATAAAACATTTTCATGATTTTATAGTTTCTTCATGAATGATTTAGTGAATCTATGATCTCTGCATCATTCTATGAGTGGAATAAAGTCATCAAAACACATGGAATTGATTATACAAAGATATAATAATTCCATAGTGATTGAATGCTTTATTGGTGAGAAGAGTCTGATAAAGAATAATTCATAAGATATTATACAAGAATATGGAATTCAATGAAAAAATTTGTGAGTATACATCAAGGAAACCCCAATAATAAATATAAGAAGAAAACTCTGTCAATGATATTACTTTTCTTTCCTCTAAAACCAAACATGCAAAGATTATTCCAGTTTTCTAAGACTGTATACAACTTAAAGTGGCATGATAAGGATTATAATAACGACTTGATGAGAAAACCAAAATATTCCAAATCATGGAATTTTTTTTATTAATTATATCTAGTTTTTCTTTAGATCCTAGGAATATACGATTAAGATTGGCTTATGATGGTTTTAACCCTTTTGGTACTTTAAGTAATAAATATAGAATTTTTCAAGTTGTTTTTCTCTCTTATAATATACATGTATTGATGTGTATGAAGAAGTATTATTTCATTATTTTGATAATCATTTTTTGAAATAAAATTCTTTGAAATGACATTGATGTAAATATTCAACCAATAATAAAATAATTGCAAGAATTATGGGATGATAGTGTGGAAACATATGATGCTTCAAAGAGAAAAATATTCAAAATGAGAAATCCTTTAATATGGAAAATTAGTGACTTTCTTGGATTAAGAAATTTATCCTGTTATAACAATAATACTAGTTTTTATTGTGTGGTTTGTAATTTTAATTTTGATCCTCATTGATTACCTCATATTAGAAAATGGTTTTTTATGTGTCCTCATCGATTTTTTGATATTTCTCATAAATTTAGGTATAACAAGACATAATTAAATGGATATATTAAATTGTGAAATCCACCAAAGGTGTTATCTTGTTCAAAATTTTTAGAAATTAATGTATATCACTAAATAATTTGTAAAATTTAGTCAAATTAAATAAGGGGAAAAGGGTATGAGGTATGGTATTAAAAGTATCTGAAACACAACAATGGAATAAAATAGTTTATTTTTTTTTCAAAATTTCTTATTTGGAGTTTAACTTGATATGTCATAATATTTATGTAATTCATATTGAGAAGAATGAATTTGAAAATGTAATTTTTACATTGATCAATGAGGAGGGTAAATAGAAGGATCACCTTAATGCTTATAATGATTTAGAGTCAATGAATCTAATTTATGGTTTGTGGGAAAATGAGAATGGAAAGTATCCTTTAGCTATTTTTACAGTAAAAAATCATGATAAAGAAATATTATTTCGAACATTAAAGAATGTAAAAGCTCTATATGGATATTCAAGTAACATATCAAGGTTTGTTGACTTAAAAAATCAAAAGTTTCATGGATTGAAAATTCATGACCCACATTTTATGATGGAGCAATTATTTTAGTTAGAATTGTGTAATACATTACCTAAAAAAGTAACTATGATTCTAGTTGAATTTTTACTTTTTTTAGAGATCTTTGCAGAAACAAATTAAATCCTACAGAGCATTAAAAACATTAAAAAACAATTTTTTTGAGACTTTTCATTTATAGATGTTATTTCCCCCTTTATTCACTATGATGATTCATTTTACTATTCATTTTGTTGAATAAGATAAACATGATAGAACAGAACAATATTGATGTATGTATCCAATTGGGAGGTGAATTGATTTTTTTTATTTTCATAGGTGAATTAAATTTTATCAATTCATTGAGTAATTTTTTTAATATATTTCATATCTTTTTATCTGGTAATTAGGTCATTTGAAATCATATGTGAGGAATAAAGCTTAAGAAAAAGGTTTGATTGTTGATGTTTACATAGCTAATTAGTTCTTGAACCTATGTTCTAGGTATTTGGATAGGATCGAGACCATATTAAATTGTTTTTGATGTGTTGCTGAAATTTCCACTAATTCTCATTCTGAAAACCGGTCATTGGTATTTACAACTATTTGATGACCAATTGCAAAGGATCCAAATTTTACACTAACTAAAGTGGAGTTACTAAAATCACATTGATATAAACTAGTCAATAGTCTTATTGAAAATCTATTTATTAATGAATTTTGATTACAATAAAATGGATGGCTAAGGGGTCAGGCTCAAAATGAGTTGGAATTAAAAAAATCTCTTAATAAGTATATTTTAGAATTTTTCCCCATCATGTAAGTAAATGATAATATTCATATTATTGACATGTTGTTATTTTTTATATTTAAAAAATAACTCATTATATATTCTTATCTGGATGATGAAAGTTGAGAATCGAGCTGAAACATCTATTGATTTTATGTTTTTTGTTCAAGGTGCTCTAAGGAAGGATAATAGATTCAATGCCTACAATATTGATTACTTTAGGTTTCATAAACTTTATCATGCAAGTGACTTGAAAACCAAAAATATTGGTGTATTTTCACGTGAAAAGGATGGATACTGAGCAAAGATAATTGATATAATTGAATTAAACTATAATGGTCAGTTTTCAGTTTCCTTTTTCTAATGAAATTGGGTCAACAATTATTGGGGTATAATGAAAGATTCATTACATTTTATGTTGGTTAAATTCTCTTCCTTGATCTATACAGGTGAGAATTCCGAGCATGATCCATTTATCTTGGCATCACAAGCGAAGATGGTTTACATTATGGATAATGAAATACATGAATATTGGATTGTTGTTTACACTTAAAATAGAGAGACTTATATGATATGGGTGATGAAGATCAATTGTTACTTGTTAACATTAAACCTCATCAATAAAGAAACATTGAATTGTTTTTTCCTAATAATATTGAAACAATAGAACTTTCAATAGAGGGTTATAATGAAGCACTTGTCAGAATGGAGGTTGATAAAAATGATAAAAATGGAGATCAACATAATTGAATGTATAAATTGGTAATGAAAATATATTATAATTTCTCATTGATAAGTTTTTTGTAAATATATATATTGTTCAATTTTTTCATTTTTTTGTAAAAATATTTTAGTTTTTCATTTTTAATACATTAATATATCGAAAAAATTTGAATTGCATGAATTCTAAGAAACAAATCAAGATCCTAACTGATCAGCATCTCAGATCACACCACCACAATGGTCACCTTCAGTGGATCAAAATGATTATGTTGTACCCAAGACTAGTAGTGAGCTAGTTGTTTCCACAAATGTTTTTGGTATCCCACCACCTGATTCACCTCTGGTGATGGAGAAATTGGTCACACCTCTATCTTGGGGATATTGACAAGTTACCATTACTAGTATGTCTGCCATTGTATAAAAAACTCTATATTTTATTAATTATTTAATTGTTTTCCAAACATATAATAATAAAAATAGAATGTATATCAATATAAGAAAGGAAGATGTATGGGACAAGAAGGAATTCAAGATTATTTTTCCATTTGACAAGTTTGAGGTGCCTACCAGTGACACTACTGGAATCTATTGGTAGATTCTTGGGCATGTTGTTTGCCAGACGGTCATCTTTCCCATTAATTATAATGATTAGAGGCATATTCAAATAACTAAGAATAATTAGGTCCTTGGTAATCATTTAAAGATAATAATAATATAATAATATTTGATGACTAATTTAAAATACATGAATAAATTTTTTTAATATACATATAAAATGTTATGTTTTTTATTTATAGTTGTTTTTTCATTTTGATGTCCTTTACTCTATTTCATGACCATGGACTCTAAAAAATTTGGGCATGAAATGGAGAGATTTTAAATGTACAATATGACATGAGTTTAATAATAGATCTCCTATCTCATGACATATGTATGAGATATTGCCTAAAGGCATTTGATGTGAGAAATGTATGTTTTTTTCAATATTAATAGAGATTATTCTCATGAGATAGTTGCGTATTTTAACAATTATAATAACATAAAACCAATAAAATTATAATTATAATTTTTTTTATTTTTGAAAGGAATTATCTAAAAAATACTATGAATCGTGTGAAATAACTCATTCCTTATATTTTTGGGTCTATGAGTTTTTCAGGAGAAATAAAATTTGTCATTTATATTTTATCCAATATTATTTATATAATTTTATTATAAGTAATAAATTTTTATAACATGTTTATATTTTTTATAAAAGATAAATAATTTGGTCACTTTGTTTGTTTGAATAGAGATGTGGTTTAAAGTGCATAGGAAATCTGATGGTAGTTTTTTAAATAACCCTACCAAAGAATTTGGAGTAAGTAATTTTCATTACTATTGCATGTTATTTAATTATAATAAAAACATAATAATGAAAAATAAATTAAAAAACAATCAATCCATAAACCTAATTAAATGGGTCATCTACACAGATCAAACGATGCCAATTTGGAACCGTTTGATAAATCTAGTCGGACCAAATTAATTGGGTAAAAGGGTTATTTTTTGTTGTAATTTATTTCCCAATATTATGTTTTTATAGTAATAAAATAATAATAAATAGCAATGAAACATTTATTAATTAGATAATATAATTATGTTTTGATATTTTCAAAAATAATTATTAATATTTTTGTTTTAACAAGTTAAAATTCATAAAGTCTGGGATTTGAACCATTTGTAGTCATCATCAGTTTCCCAAAATGATGATGTTGCAATAATTTTACTGACGGAGTGTCCCTGATGTGTATGGTAGATGGGTTCTGGATCTACTCTATCAGTTGTCTTTGGTAGGGAATCTTCATAAGTTACTACTACACCATATGGGGGTTTTAGTAGTACTATTGATTGTGAATCAAAAAGATAAATTGTAAGGTTGAAAGATAATTTGCAAGAATAAGAATCTTATAGGATAACAAAAGATCAGTGGTTCTCATAAATAGAAAATTATTTAGTTTATGTATTTCATCAGATGACCCACACCATACCCAAGGAAATTTCTATCCTTATAGTTTATCCTTCTAAGGTAAATTCAAAATTTCATATATCAATGAAACATTTGAAAATAACACATAAAAAATTCCACAAATAAAACTACAATGACACTTTTATATTGAAAAAACAAAATTCAAGTCAAACCAACCACATCTTGTGACATATTGATGTGTAGTTTATTTATTCACATCATAAATGAATTATAGATCCTTATCCTTATGTTTGAAAATAATATAACCTTGTTTTCTTGGTTTTGACTCATTAAATAGTTTTAATGGTACCAAATCCTTTATAAACATGTGTCGGGGGGTCAAAATTGGAAAAATAAATAAAACGGTCATGAAATTAGAGGACAATGACTGCATATTATCTTTTGAAATGTAGGAACATAAGATACATCATTCCGAGTTACAGTTTCAATAGGATGGTCATAAAATCATTTTGATGTTTTAAAACACTAAAAAATTTGTATAATGGTCAAAATCATATAAAATAACCTTATATTAATATAAAATCATCTTACAACCACCATTATGTTATTTTTTTCATTTATAGGCAAATAACATGTCATTCAGACATGCAGTGTGGTAGGAAGGACTCGGTAAATAGTTTTTAAAGGTACCAAAGCCTTTAAAACATGTGATGGGGGGGGGGGGGGGTCAAAATAAGTTAAAAATTGTCAGATTTCCATCAAATCAAAATAAAATGGTTGAAGATTTATTTTTGAAATTTTGGAACCAACAATACATCATTACGAGTTGTGGTTTTCTAGGATGATATTAAACATGTTTTAAGTGTTTTAAAACACTAAAACATGCTTTTTATAGTAAAAAACATAGTAAAAAACCTCATATTGGTTTCAAATTAAGGTAAAACTCCATTGATTTATGTTTTATGTGTACATACAAAATAAATATCAATTTGAAATGTGTTGTTATTGGAATGACTCGGTTAACTATTTTTAAAGGTATCAAATCATTTAAAGATGTGTGTCAGGGGATCAAAACCTGGAAAACAACATCATATTTTCATGAAATCATTGTAAAATGGATGTGGAATTATTTTTCAGATGTAGTAATTGATGAAACATCATTCTAATCTATGGGTTTTCTAGGATACTTGTAAACACACTTGTATTGTTTTAAAACACTAAAACATGCGTGTAATGGTTAAAATCATTGGAAAAGATCATACTTGTAAACACACTTGTAGTGTTTCGAGGGGTGAAAACAAGGAAAATGGTTTTATATTGATATGAAATTATAGGAAAAAGATCGTAGATTAATTTTTCAAATATTGTTTTGAAAAAAAACATTCCTAGTTATGGTTTTCCTAGGATGAATGTAAACACATTTTTAGTGTTTTAAAATGCTGAAATATGCATGTAACTATAAATAACATATCAAATAACCTCAGGTTTATGTGCAATCATGGAAAACCCACCTTGGAGTACTTTTTAAGGTGTATGTGTAGATAATATGCCAATCTAATGTGCAATATTATTGGAATGACTTGGTAAATAGTTTTTAAAAGTGAAAAAGCCTTTAAAAATGTGTTTTTAAGGATGAAAACTAGGAAAACAATGTCATACTTTCATGAAATCATAGTAAAATTAAAATATATTTATTTTTAAAATTTATCATCTGATGATACTTCATTCTGAGTCACAGCTTTCCCGGGATGCATGGAAATGTATTTTTATTGTTTTAAAACACTAAAACATGTGTGTAATAGTAAAAAACATAGAAAACGACCTCAAATTGACGTGAAATCACTGAAAACCCACGTTTTAGTTTTTATATGTACGCTAGAAAAAACATCAACCCGATGTTCGATGCTGTCAGAATGACTCATTAACAGTTTTTAAAGGTACTAAATCCCTTAAAAACATGTGTTGGGGTCTCACATATGAACAACACATCATATTGTCTGGAAATAATTGAAAAATTACCATAGATTGATTTTTGAAATTTAGGAACTGAAATCACATCATTTCAAGTAATGGTTTTCATGGGATGACCGTAAGGGCATTTTTAGTGTTTTAAAACACTAAAAAATGCGTTTAAAATTCAAAAACATAGAAAATGACCTCATATTGACATGAAGTCATGGAATACCATTTTTAGTTATATTTTATTTGTATTCATAGAAAACATGTCAATATGATGTTTGGTGTTATCAGAATGACACGGTAATTTTTTTTTAAATGTACAAAAGCCTTCAAAAACATGTGTTAGGGGGTCACAACATGGTAAATAATGTCGAATTTACATGATATGATTTGGCTTATATAATAGAATAACTTTTGAAATATAGGAACTAACATCACATAATTCCAAGTTAATGTTTTTCCAGGATTCTTATAAATGTTTTTTAGTGTTTTAAAACACTAAAACCTGCACATAATAGTTAAAAACAGAGATAACGACCTCAGATTGAAATAAAATCATGGAAAAAATACTTTTTAATTAGTTTTTATGTGTACAGACATACAAAATGTCAATATGATGTTCTAGGTTTTTTGAATGACTCGGTAAAAAGTTTTAAAAGGCACCAAAGCCTTTAAAAATGTGTGTTGTAGGTCAAAAAAATGAAAAAATATTGGATTTCTATGAAATAAGAGGAAAATACCCTATAATTATTTTTAAAATATATGAACTAAGACAATTACATTCTGAGTTACATTTTCCCTTGTATTACCATAAATGTGATTTAGTGTTTTAAAACTCTAAAGCGTGCATCTAATGGTCAAAACATAGAAAAACCACCTCATATTTATGTGAAACCACTATAAAACTACTATTGAGTTATTGTTTATGTGTACACATAGAAAACATGTCAATATGAGGTCCAGTGTTGTTTGAATGACTCAGTAAACAATTTTCAAAGGTACTAAAACCATTTAAAATTAGTGTCAGGGGGTCAAAACTTGCAAAATGACATTGTATTACTAGGAAACCATAGTACACTAACCATTGATTTATTTCTGAAATTTAGGAACTAACTTCACTTCATTATGAGTTACATTTTTTCCAGTATTCCAAGAAACATGTTTTTAGTGTTATAAAACACTAAAATGCATGTGTCATGGTCAAAAACATAGAAAACGACCTTAGGTTGACGTGAAATCACAAGACAACCACCTTTGAGTTATTTTTAAAATATAGGACATGATTTCATATCAAAGTCCTTAAAATTTGTTTACAATGTAAATTTCAACACACCACACGTCAATTTAAAAATTAATTAAATGTTATATACTTATTCCTTTTTTAGTTTCAAGTGTTGAATCATGTTTTAAATAGTAATTTTTATGTTCACAAAGTGTTTTTCATGATATATTATTTGTTTTATGTTAAAATTTCTTATCTTCATGATCATATATGTAAATCCATGGACATATAAAGCCCTAACAATTTTAGGTAGAAGATGATGCAATGTGTGCGTCATTATTCTAAGCACAAGAACGGTTCATTCTATTAAAAATGATCCTAAATTTATTTTTAATTTGGAATATCCATGATTTATTACTGTTTATGCTCCATCAGTAGTCTAAATGAGCAATGTGTCACTAACCCATGCTACACTACGCTACTTCCACACCGACCCACACAGGTGTTAGTCTCATTATTTGTTGTTCCTTTTAGCCTCTAGCCTCCTTTCACATGTACTTTATATCACCTGTGCCACTCAATAAACCCCCTATTTCTATCCTATGTTTTTTCCATCCCTTAGAACATATTGTTTCTCTAGAAATACCAACCGTCATCCACATTACTCAAATAATAGAATATATATATATATATATTAATGCTTTTAACATTTATTATAATTTTTTTCTATTTATACTGATTTCAAATATAACTCATCCCAAATAAATGATGAATTATTCAAAACTTCTTTCATGAAACACATTTATTTAAAAGATCTAAAAAATATTGACAATAAATATAACTTATAAACTCATGGTTTTAATGCACCACATCATCCTGCTTGAATGTTATAGGTACAGTCTTCTCTATCAATATTCCTTTGTTCCAAAAAAACCATCAAACTCTCTACTTCCATACTCACCCCCATTTTTAGGCCTTAAGAGTATTTTATTCATTTTGGTACAATTTTAATAATGCCTCTAAATATAAATAACGTTACGAAAATATCAAAATTTTTCTTAAGAAATAACACCCTCACTTTACATGTTGCATCGTTGATGAAGGTATCATAATACAATGACCCTCCATGAGAATGAACCAATGTTCGCCTTCACACTTCTATATTCATTAGCTCAAACTTATGGTTCTTTAGGGACTTTCCTTCCATAATTAAGGACAACGTCCACAATTTTCCAAGGATCCACAATTGAAATGTTCCATACTCCGAATGATTGAGTTTTAATATTCTATTTATGGTCTGGAATTCCATCCCTTGATCCCCCATGTAACTGAGATAATGATGCCATAACATTGTGAATATTGAAGTTTTTTTTATGGCAAATCATTGTTTCTTATGAACTATGAGTGAGATACAATGTTTCATCTTTGAAAACTATGGAAATCACTATGGATCTTTGTGTGATCTTCCATGTGCTTTTAACAAAACATGTACAAAAACATGCATCTTATATATAACCTATTCAAATTTGGTTTTTCCATAATACTGGTATGTTATGAACCTCATAAAACTCTATCAAGCATCTGGTTGACATTTGCGCATTCACATAACAATTTCCCACAATCTCAAAATATTCATTTTTAAGATGAACTACGTAAAATCTTACAGAATAATAGTTTTTTATACATCATCTCATGGATGTTTAGAAAAATAAACCCTCAAAAAAATATCCATAACTTTAAGGGATTGGAAATATTCAACAAAAAATCATTCTCCTCCTCAGGTATAGTATTTTTGGAACTTTTGGATTCGTACCTTCTGAAATTGGACCTATGGTTCCTTGAATTCCTCTTTAAATGGTAATTATTCTCACGATTCCAACTTTAGGTTCCCAACCAAACTTATGTCCTTATACCCACATATCTTTTTTCTAAACTCATTTTCTAACATTTTCATTAAGAAGAACATCCTCTACCTTCATAACTAAGTGTTTTTATGGTAGTTTTCATGACCTCATTTTTCATAAGCTCTTTATTTTGCATAATATAATGAATTTTCTCAAAAACTAATTTAGCCTTACCACTTTAATGTCTCATCATGATAACCATAACATTCAATGATTCTAAAATTGATTAAGGAATAATCAATTCCAATATTAACCACCTAAATTTCATTCCTCTTAGTTCTAGTTGGCTCCATGTGTAGTTGAATTCATTTACATGATCATCCACAAAATTAAATTCCTTTATCTTTAAAATAAAGAGTCCCTATATTAAAAGAACTATATTATTATGGTTCTCTTATCATAAATGGATGTGGGTATTTAAATAAGTTCTATAGTTTTCTTCACTTAATATATGTTGAAGTCTAGGTTTCAAGCCAATGTCATCTAAAAAAAACCAAGTTCTTTCTATTCACATATTTCCCATTCTAATTTTCCATTTCTTCAAGTTTGACCCCACTCAATTGAAGCTCAAGATCTCTAAGAAATATATATTATTTTATTTCAATCTTCCATAATCAAAAATCTTGTCTGTAAAAATTTTAATCCAAAATTTTCTTTCTTATAATGTTATCCTTCCAAAATAGAACTCTAACTAAAATTAAAAAGTCATGAAATTTAAGAAAACCTACCAGAAGTCGACTGTTCAGATTATATATACCATTTATTGTTTTGAAACCACAATGTTTAATAAATTTATTCTACAAATCTAATGCGAATAAGGTTGAAATTTTAAAAATTGATTGATAGGTGATGTAAGTTTCTAAACAATAAAACTAGGCTCTGAAATCTCATGTTGAATCTCCTTGATATCTCATGCATAAATTCAGGAATGAAATATAATAGAATATAAGTAAAAACTCACGTACACTCAGAATAATATTAAAATATTTACATGGTTGGGGACTTATCCAATTCATTCAAAGTAAGTAATAAACTATTTATGATGAATATAAGAATAATAAAAAAATGTGAACACAATAGTATTATAATTTATCCACCATGTGACCCCCATCCATCTATTTAGAGATGAGAAATTTTACTTTAGTAGGTACCAACACCATGTAATTTTTCCAATCCACTAAAATCATCAAGTAGGAGACTATAAAATGGAATTTCCCTTCAATAAGATAACTTGTTCTTCCAGAGAACTCAAAGCCATTCTTCCTGGCGCTACATCTTCTGAATGACTATGATACAAATTCCCCTTTTTATAGGTTTCACTACCTTTGTATCTCTCAGATTTCATGATATTCCTTTTATAATAAAAGGATTTAGAATCCTAAAACATGGCATCAAAATTTTCTTAATAGTGAGTGCAATAATATATGATATTTTTTAGCATTATGTGCAACAATATAGATTTTTCTATACTATAGGTTACAGTTTACGCTCTTTTTGTTCACAGAGTTTAACGACTGAAAAAAGGGAATACCTTAAGGAAAAAGAGATTCATCCTTTGAAGAACCATCAAAAATTGACAAAGGCATGAACAAGTATTTGTTTACACATGGGTTACGCAAGTTTCATGATGGTCACACAAGTATACTTGCGCGCCACATATTGGGCACGTAGGTGACTTCCGCACCCTAGTTGATTTTCGCCCAAGGTCTTCAATGATTTATAAGTACCCCATGTGGGCCCCTTATTTCGGGGACGAAAAATTCCAAAAGTCAGAATTAAGCTCTCGGCGCCCTAGTCTCTAATTGAAGTCTTCCGAACACTTATAAAGTAATTTCTTACCTAGAATGGAAGATCTAAAGACATGGAACAAGACCTAAGTGTTGAAATTCACCAACACTTGCGCGCCACCTTATCCCTTCAACAAAACATGTGCGCCACACTTTTGGAAGCCTTTAGGGATAATACTAAGGGCTTGAGCCAAGTCTCGCCCAAGTATTACCCTATGGGTTGACCATCGAGCAAGTACACATGTGTCGCACAAGTATACTTGCACGAACAGTACTTACGCGCCCTAACCGGACTTGCGTGCCTACCTCTTTTTGAGTGACCCTCCTGCCTATTCAAATCCTTATTTCAAATTCACCTCTCCTCTTCAATATTTAGCCTTCAAAACCCTCTTCAAAGTAATTTTTGGCACGGTTCCTTTCTTGTATTCCTTATCTAAAAGGAATTCTGTGGAACATATCTCAAAACCTAGTGATTTAATTATCTTTATGTCACTAAGGTTATAGATTTAATTCATTTAATCTCATCCTCTAAGATGAGAAGATATTTAATCTGGGAATCCTCCTTAAGAGTAAGCCCCAAGTTCCCTTACATGGGCCTCCTTTTCAGGAGTAAGCCCCAGTCATAATTCCCCTTAACTTGGGCCTCCTTTTCAAGAGTAATCCCCAGTCATAATTTATTTTGATCTGGGATTCCTTCTCAGGAATAAAACCCAATCATAAGTCCCCTATAATTTTGGAATCCTTCTCAGGATTAAGTCCTAAGTTAAGTATCCAAATCTCCATAAAGCACATATACCTTTATGGACCTTATTCCTGGGTTTCTACCCTAAAGTAAAAATCCCAATCTTAATCTATTTGGGAAGTCATACATACATAATCCCCACATCATTCCTTATGATTGCATCTTTCATGGTACAATCGTCATGTTTTACTGATACCTCTTGTTTCTCACACCGAGCATGACTCACGTGAGCTTAGAGCATAAAAGTAATTATGACATCTTTATTTGGGCCATCAATTAGGCATAAACCTCATACTTATTTACTCAAACTATGTGGGTTCTGATTCCTTTTCTAATAAGGATAGGTATGTAGCCCATCTGTGGGTATGATCCCAACTCTGAAATAATCCATGTCCTTCTGAATGACAATAAACTTCAAGTGCCCCGCTGAGTGGCTTTAAAACCAGTATGGTTGTCATAATGACCAAGAGATCTCTATATAATGTATTGAAGGATACCATTGACTAAGAATATCTAAAAAATACAGATGATTCTCTATCGATAAACAAACTCAAATACAAATAAAATATTCTCTAAATCTCAAACATATCAATCATAGATTGTCAAATCTAAAGGAAAGCTAATTTTCTTACTTGGAAATTTAATAAGGATTTGAGAACATAACTGAAATCTATAAAGAGATTCCCAGAGTAGATAGTAATTCCCCCCAAAAAAGGTGTGATGAGTCCAACCTCCCATCCTCTCGACCAATGAAAATTCTTAAGCCTCATCAGTCCACAACTAATGACCACCTACCTTTGGAATGTAGGTCCAAATGGATATAGAATCATTGGATGTTTCCGGTTCTACGAAAAAACCCGTTAGAAGCCGATTGGAATGTTTGAACCTTAAACAAACGAGGTCATCCCCATTTCTAGAGGAAACAAAAAAATGGTGAACCTTATGTGAATCCATAACCAAGTTAAATGATGTTTTACTTATTTGTTAGGCCCCTATTTAACTCAATATGAGGGACAACAAAAAAATAAATAACATATGTGCTTATCCAAAATATGTAGTGGCCAAACCTATCTTGATTATGTCTCTTATATCAAACAGTCACTCATTTCCAAGATCTCTCTTCTTTACAAAAATGGATTCTCTAAAGTTCACACCTGTGAATGCATCTGCCGCTACTCCTACTGGATCCTCGTCCGCTCTGAGGACGTCATCACCTACTCAGCATCTGCAACGCTAGGTCACAAATGCCCTAGTTAAGGAATACCATCAACATGGTACCATTCCAACTTTAGAGGCCGCTTGACAAGACCTCCAAGTCAATAATTCACCCTGGTTGTCCAGACAGCGATGACCAGCGATCAAGAAGTAGGCGGTGCTAACCACCATCTCCAACCGTTTCGGGTCTTTATCCCTAGAATACAACAAACTGTCCCTCCCATATTACTGGGAGGTGAATGAAGAGGTCACTCATGGCCTCAGTTCAAGAAATCAGGAGTCCTTCCCGAGGTCTCCCATCAACAATCACCGCTAGACTCATGCGGCAGTGCACCTTCAACATGATAAGGGCATCGCCTTTAGGGGTTCGACTCAGTTACCTCAGACCCGATTCCACAAGACGAACTGCCAGAGACAAAATCCAGCCAAAAGGGAGTAGGTTCTTACCTCTTCCCCCTCTGGAGAATTCCATCAACCTAACTTGATGGCGAGCAACGAGCGGACACATACACCCGTCTGTTCTAATCCCGCTGTCCAGCAGACTCATTTGGCAGCAACTCACCAATCCCGCCAGGAAATTATGGAAGAGTATTATAGGCAGACATATACACCTATTTATAATTCATCAACTAGTCAGAAGGCTCATCTAACTGCACCAAATAAGCTCTCCAATCTAATATGGTGGCAACTGATAAGCATGCACATACACCTATTTATAATCAACAATACTGTCAGTAATCTCGTATTCCAGTATTGAAGTAAATTCGTCAACCATACATGACGAAGAATACATAGCAGGCACATACACCTTCCAATGTTCATTAGGCTAACCAACAGTCTCATTTGGTAGTACCCGGAGAAGTCAGTTGGAAAGCTCCGACGACAAATTTAGAGCAGACTCAACTCTCTACCCCTATGCATGAGTAATTTCAGAATTCACTGACAGAAAAAACAGGACATGAGTAGGCACATACACCAACTCCAGATATGAAATGGACGTATATTACCATTCCAACAACTGAATTTACCAAGCAAATTCTGAAAATGGTGAAAGAGCAGAAGAAAATCCTTGCTCATATTCTGGATGCCTGTTAGAATATCATAACAGCTTCAGCAGCATCACAGGGAAAGAAATAAAAATCTGTCCCTGATAGTGGAGTGACTCATCAACATATCACTCCGAAATAGATACACACCTTTGTTTCAGTCCAAGAAGGTTGCGGGGCATACTCCCCCATGTCATACGGACAATCAAGTCAGGCACATACACCTGATTCGAATGGAGATAATCAACGTAACCTAACTATTTCTCCTGAGCAGGCACATACACCTGCCCATAATAACCACTTTCGTCAACAAGTGGTTCCTCAAGTGAGTAAGAAGGCATCTAATAAAAAGACTTGTTCAGCAATGTCGAGAAATGAAGATCCAATCTGTAATAAGACGTTGCTCAATGCTGGGGTTATTGAAGCACTCAGACAATTGTCTCTTGCAACTCAAGATTCTACTCTCTAATTTCCCAATAGTGGGAACAATAATTCTGAATGTCTTCATCATAAACTTCCTCATGAAGGCTTGCTTGATGAGAGTTTGATCGATCTCGAAGTATCATCTTCAGATGAGAGCCACGATAACCCTCTGCATGGCCAGAAGATCAAGGAGAAAAAGGTTTCATCTTTTGATGTAACCCACCATGGTGGTCCTTCCCATGATGATGAATTTAGATGCGAAAGTCCTCTATGTAGTAGTAATTCACGTTGCCTGGAAAATTCTTTAAAGGAAAATGCAGTAACGAGAATGACCTCTTATCTTAAGGTGATTGCAAATGTGAAGTTACACATGTCTGATGATTTACCACTAGTAGGTGAAATACTTTCTCAATCAGAAGATAGACCGGGGTGTAGGTCATTCTCCGAACCACCCCTGAGTCATTCATCTTCTAGCTTGATAAATGAATTCTCTACCAATATTGTTGAATCTGATGAAGCAACAAAGAAGCACCAACTTTTTCTAATCAGGTATAAGAATCTTCATCGAATGATAAGGAGGAAGTGCTGAATATGAGAAAACAACTGGTGAAAGGTGAAGTACCAGTCATGTTTTGGCCTTTGGCTGACTCTCAGTATGATATTCCAGAAATGTTGATGGGAGATTGTATTCATGATATTCATCTGAACATGTACAATACTCTTTTTAAATTGAAAAAGAAAATATTATCATATGATGAATATGAAAATCATGTCCAGATAATAGAAGGGTTACAACGCCAAATTGATTTGGCATATCTCTCATTTTACCGATATCCAAAGGTTGAAAAGCAGTAGAGATCCCTTCAGTTTTCATGCCTTGGCACACTAAAAAGATTGCGCTAGTTAATTGCCAATGCCCCATCAGGTATTCATATCATGGGATGGGGCGTTCATAGAGCACTGCATTTCACTATACTCTCCAATCAACAAAGCCTGCCAAAAATGGTCTCATGCAATGTTATTGCCCATGGCCGGCCACAGCCAATTGGTTTTGGGTGTAATCAAAGGCTTGCTTAGGAAAAGGCCTCAACTAGTTGTTCCCAAAATCAAGAATATAGAGAAAAAGTTGTCTAATTACTCTTGAATTAAGCAAATGATAATATCGAAAAAGCTTCTCATTTAGAGAAGGCACATCATCATGTGATAGAAGTGTTAGAAATCATCCAATAGTCATTTGAGCTAGGTGATTTGAGTGGAATTAGGTTGCTGCATCCAGCCAAATTCTGGACTAAGGTCCGCAAAATCAGGAGAGCTTTAAAGAAAGTCTCAGATGTAGTAGCTCAAGAGCCCCCCCCAGCTTGCCAGACTGGGGAATCTTTTAACCCAAACCTCGGGATCAACAAATAGGATTTGAGGAGTTGACCAGGAAAAGGAGGAACAACCCCAGTCCACTAAACTAGGGACCTTTTCAAATCCTCAATCTCTTCCTCATAGAATGTCAGTCTTCTCTTGATTAGGGAATAATACACAAGAGTAACGCAGAGCCGAATTATCAGGAGATTCCCTCCAAATTATGGTTCATCAAGAAGTTCATGAGGGGTCAACTCAATAGAAGGCAATGTCTCATCAGGGACATGGAATAAGGTAGTATCGCAGAAATGATTATAGGAAGGATGCAATTCATTATGCATAAATAAATGTCATTAATTCCATTGTTGTTGATCCTCCAGAACACGAGGCTCACTCAGAGGGATCAAATGAAGAAGTTCATTCTCAAGAGGCTATACACATAGTAGAAAATGAAGAAGGTGTGCATAACCAGAATCAAAGGCTTACCCAGAATTTTGGTATTCCTTCCAATAACCAACTCCCCCCTCTCTGAAAGGCATCCAACAAAGGGAAAGAAAAAAATTAAGGTTACCCCTACCTCTAGAGAAGTCCAATCACTCTCATTAGAGGAAAGGTTCACACAACAAGAGGAAAAAATGAAGGAGTTAAAGAGGTTGAATGCAGAACTACTTCAAGGTAGTCTTCCTCCTAAGCGTGCTGGAGTCAGTCAGTCAAGGTAATTTGTTGCATCTACTGAGATGGATCAATAATATCCTCCTTTATCAGTACACCCTCACAGGTCTAATCCTATAGGTTATATGCAACAAAAACTGTAAATACTACAATTAGGGGCAGTCCCGGTCCATAAACTCGTTCAAAATCCAGTTATTACACCTGCACAGGTCCATGTTCAACAAGTTGTTTCTCAAAAATTAATGACTACCATTGAGTCATTAACAGCTTGGTTGGAAGCTACAGAAGGAAAGCATGCACCAGTTCAACCAGAGAATAGAGCCTACCCTGAATGGGTGGATTCAATTCCTCCCCCATCAAATTTTTCACATACCACATTCCCAATTTTTAATGTTTTGGGAGACCCAGAATAGCACTTAACACATTTTATTTCTCATTGTGATCCTATGATGGGAACTCCTCAACAACAAGAAGCAGTTAAACTCAGGTGTTTTGTACGATCATTACAAGGGCCTGATTTTGTCTGGTATACAAGCTTGCAATCTTGGTCAATTAATGGGTGGGAGGATCTCCATCAATAATTCCTTCTTCAATTAAGCTCAACATTTCCAAATATAATAGTGTTTGATCTTATAAATTGTAAGCAAAGGTATAATTAAATAGTTTCGGATTTCATTGCTCGTTGGAAGGGATTAACATATTCCTTAAGCTTAGCACTCCCTCAAGAATAATTGGTGCCAATCTGTGTGGAAAATTTTCATGATGAATTACGCACACCATTGATCCCTGTGAAATATATAGGAGGGTTTCGAGACCTTACTTCGATCGCTCAGTAGATTGAAGATTCTCTTACAAAGACTAAGTATAAAACTCATGTAATTCCATCAGCTCCAGGAAGGAGAATGGGTAAATCAGATACTGCTACAGTTATGAATAAACAAGGACCTGTACCTTCTTCTACTTCAAAACCTTCATACTATCAGAGATCTCCACCTCCACAGCTTCAACAACAGAGTCCGTTTCATCAAGATAATCAAATTGATAAAAGACAGAAACAATTTGAGCAGTTAAAGAGAAAAGTTTATTCTTTCCGAAATGAACAAGTTATTGGTTACTTCATTTCTACTCTGGAAAATAATTTGGTTCAATTCCCAAGGCCTAAAAGGCCGAACAAGGAAGGAGATGAAGATCGTCCCAACTATTTCTCATTTCATCAGATGTTGGGGAATCCAATTCAAGAGTGTTTTGTCTTCAAATACCTCCTTCAAAAAATGGTGGACTCGAGACAGGTCAAACTGAAAGGTTCTCCAGCCTAGGTAGCATGTGTTACTGCTACAGATCTAGAGGAAGAAGGTGAGTGGCAAGAAGTCAAAAGAAAAAATGCATA
The DNA here is from genome assembly GCA_963277665.1 of Viscum album. Taxonomy (NCBI): domain Eukaryota; kingdom Viridiplantae; phylum Streptophyta; class Magnoliopsida; order Santalales; family Viscaceae; genus Viscum; species Viscum album. The sequence continues at coordinate 70,543,937 of OY728163.1, read as the reverse complement.
GAAATATGATGATTGGATGGTCAGGAAAACGGTCAACCAAACTCATTCCATTTTAAAAACACAATTCAAGAAACCATTTGTGTCTTCTACTATGAATGCCACAGAAAAACCCTCTTTATCAGAGGAAAAATCCTCAAAGAATTGGCACAATTCAAAGAAATAAGAGCAGTCAAAAGAAGATGAGATCGTGTCAAATCCCAAGTTTTCTTTGACTCTGGAAGATTTTATACCATCTACTTCAAAGTTACGGGCACCGCCCCACCAAACGGCACAACCTAAGATGGATAATCAGGAAGAATCTTCATCAGATGAAGAGTTGATCTTTGGTTCTATTAACATGATTCACTTAACATATCCTTATGCCAATCACAGTTTCAATCTTGATGAGACTAAGTTACTTGTATCAAATAGAGGAATTATAGGGATTTCTAGAGGTCTAGGATATAAGGGAGGACATAGATATCCCAGAAGCCATTATTTTAATTCTACCACTGCTAGAACTGTGTATGCAGTATAAAATCGTGGCAAAGCCCTCAGTGGGCTCAACAAGAACAAGAAAGTTCTTCTACGCATGGAAGATTCAGTCCTGGCACAGTTATTTTGGAATATCGGTTGGAGGTTACACCTTCTTCCTATCAGAAAAAAATAGACCTAGTCGGTCTAATCTTCCAATGCCAGTAGTATTTCCAACTCCTACCCCAATACAAGAAGCATCTAATTCTAAAGCATCAACTTCTTAGGCACCTGCGAAATCACATGTTCATGTTGGGAAACGCAGACCTTTGGATCAAAATTCCGATTTCTTGAAAAATTTGGCCCAAGTACTAGCCAAATTATCAATTCTGGATGCCCTGAATCTATCAAAGGATCTTCGGGAGGAACTCATTGAGGCTTTTCTAAGTCCTCAGAAGTTCGAAACTGAAATTGTTGTGGCTGAAGTCTATCATGTAGAAAATAATCCTGTAGAATGCCATGCAGTGATATCTTTTATAGATGAGGATGAAGATGATGTTGTGCATGGATATATTAGACCTTTGTATTTCTCTGGCAAGGTCAATGATGTAGACATCCAATGAGCTTTCATTGATAACGGTCCAGGAGTCAACCTTATCCCTATTCGTACACTTCATCGATTGGGCCTCACCGAATATGATTTATCTCCTTCTACTTTGATGTTGCAAGGATATGATAAAAATTAACAAGAACCTCTATTCATGATTACACTCAGAACTCAGTTTGGATACCTTGTATCCAATTCCGATTTCATGGTTGTTCGTTAGGACATAGCCTTCAACATTTTGCTTGGAAGACCTTGGCTACATCAACATGTGGCCATACCTTCGTCATACCATTAGTGTCTCAAATATTGTTTCAATGGTCAAATTGGGAAATTTTATGGTGATAAAGATCCATTAAAAACATGTGAATCTCAATACATTGAGGCAAAATTCTATCACATGGAAGGGAAAGAGAAATCCACGACAAAGGAGGTTACCAAAATTAATTCTCCAAATGGTTTGGAAAAGATTTCAGTAAACCCATTAATACATGTGAGTATATATTATGTGTTGCCTATTAGTCAAATTGACATGATAGACCCAAATCCAAATACTCTTATGGAAAATTCCATAATGTCAATTACAACAATCAAGCCAGATAGCATGGGAGAAATTTGTGATTCACTAAGAAATAATGAAAGCTCAAATGGAGATGTATTCATTTAATCTACGGAAATCCAGAAACTCTATACTCCATCAAACAAGATAGAAGAAGTTATAGCAATGTCAAAAATGAATGATGATGTCGATTCTCAATCCATTATCTCCCCTTTATTACCGAAGGAAGACCCATCATCATCAATAGGTTCAAAAGTGGTAGCCTCTTCTTCAAGATGTTCAAATTTTAACATCTCTCTTTATTGTGGAAATTCTGCTTCTTCATCTACTATGCAAGTAGAAATGGAATAAATAACACATGTTGAAGAAGAAGAAGAAGATCTTAGAGATTCTCTTCCAATATTTGAGGAGGGTATCTCTACCACTATGGATGAACTGAGAGAAATAAATATGGGTAAAAAAGAAGATCCACGTCCCACTTTAATTAGTGTGGCTCTGATTCTTGAAGAGCAAGAAATGTATATTTCATTTTTAAGGAAAAATTGAGATATATTTGGTTGGAACTATACATAAATATTAGGGCTTGATCCCAATGTTGTTGTACCCCACACTCTTTGATTTTCATGATCACAATCACTTTAATATGTGTTTAACATTGTGTTTAAGTGTTGTGGATGATAGGCACAAGGTTGCCAAGAAGTTGGCCCAAGAATGGACTTCAAGTGGACTGAAATTCAGTCCACCGGTCAGCCGGTGGCTTCACCACCGGCCAGCCGGTGGCACCCAGACTCAAGGGGTAGCTACTGCCTCCCCACCGGTCGACCGGTGGCTCTGCCACCGGTCGACCTGTGGCATCCAGCCCAAATAGTGCAATCTACTGTCTTTCCACCGGCCAGCCGGTGGCTCCTCACCGGTCGACCGGTGGAGCCTGGATCAAGACTCTTCTTCTCTACCAAGGCACCGGCCAGCCGGTGGAGATGTACCGGTCGACCGGTGGCCCCTGGACCAGACTTCTCCTCCACTGCCAAGGCACCGGCCAGCCGGTGGAGCTGTACCGGCCAGCCGGTAGCACTGGTCAAACTAGCCGTTGGCTTTGACCAGTCAACTCCAAAAGCCTCCCAACGGCTCCGAGGCCTTTTCCAACGGCTCCAAAGCCCTCCAACGGATACTTGAAGGTTCCTAGCCTATAAATAAAGGCCTAGGAAGCCCCGGAACAACATACAAGCCACCGGACACATTTTTACATCTTTGGCGAAGCTCCGACGGATTGTTCCAAGGGAACCCAAAGTGCTCCAACAACTTCCACATCCAAGAGCACCTCCATAGAAGCTTGGAAGCGGCCCTCAAACATCATCAATCAATCAAAGGCGCCCAAGGCTTCTCCATTACGGGTTTTATTGTTTATCTCTTTTTGAGCTTTAAAATTGGGTTTGTGCCTACAAACCCCAACTCTTTTCTCATCTCCCCTTCTTTGGGTTCTCACACCACCACTAAGGTGTGAAGAGGTTTTCTCAAGCTTTTCCTTTAAAAGGCTTGTGTCTTGGTGAGCTAGTCTTCACCCGTAAAAAGACTAGTGGGTTCTTGCTAAACCATTAAAAGCAAGTGGGTTCTTGCTAAACCAATAAAAGCAAGCTGTAATAGGTCCTAGTGCTACCTTAAAGCCTAGTGGGTTTCTTGCTAAAACCATTGAAAAGCAAGCGGTAGGAATCTCTCAACGGTTGAGTTGGGAGCGGAGACGTAGGCCGGGTTTTGGCCGAACTCCGTTATCAAGTTCTTGTGTCTTGCCTCTTTACTTTCCGCTGCATTTATACTTTGATTTAAATTTCTTAATCAATTTTTTAAAAAGGCAATTCACCCCCCTCTTGCCATCATTCCCTTGTTTTTTCCGACCCAACAATTGGTATCAGAGGGACCTTTGAGTAATTCCTTAACCCGGTTTCAAAGTTAAGATCTTTTTTTGATGGCATCAACTTCTTTCGCCCCCGAGGGCTACTCTTTGGGTCGGGCTCCATTTTTTGATGGGTCCGACTATAATTATTGGAAAACCCGCATGACTACTTTTCTTAGAAGTATAGGGTATCCCATTTATAAAATTGTCATGCAAGGTTACACTTTGTCTACCCCCGACGAATCCAAATGGACCCAAGCCGACATTAGAAATTTTGAGCTAGATGGCAAAGCCATGAATGCTCTTCATTGCGGCCTTGACCGAAATGAGTTCAACCGAGTTTCCACTTGCACCACTTCACATGAGATTTGGAAACTATTGGAAGTGACCCATGAGGGCACTAATAAAGTGAAGGATACTCGGTTAGACATGTATAGACAAGATTTTGAAAGCTTTACTATGCATTCTTCCGAATCTATTACCGATATGTTTACACGCTTCACTGACATTTGCAATGGAAGGAAATCTCTTGGTGATGATGTTTCAGCCGAGACGATGGTCAAGAAGATCTTATGGGTCCTTCCGAGCTCATGGGCACCAAAGGTGACGGCGATCCAAGAAGCTAAGGACGTCAAAAATATGCCGGTCGAGGAGCTCATCGGATCCCTAATGACCTACGAGATCACGATGAGGAGGCAAGCACAAAAGGAGGGCACCCCTATCAAAACTCCAAAGAATATTGCCTTCAAAGTACAAAAGGAAGTAAGCTCCTCCTCATCCTCATCTTCCTCATCTTCATCATCAAGCGGCGACTCGGAAATGGAGAATCTCGCCCGCCAAATGCAAAAATTTATGAAGAAGCACAAGAAGAAGAAGAAATCCCGCAAGCATCGAAAGCAAGAACCCACCGCAAGATCCGAGCCCAAGGTAAAATGCTATGGGTGCGGCGAAAAGGGCCATTACAAGCCCGATTGCCCACTCAACAAAAAACGGGCCACGCCAAAGGAAAAAGGAAAGAAGAAGGTCCTCAAGGCCACATGGAGTGACACCTCCTCATCTTCCTCCTCCTCCTCCTCCTCGAGCGACCAAGGTACAAAATGCCTAATGGCATTCCATGAGGTAACTTCTTCCGATTCCTCCTCCTCTTGTTCTTCAAATTCAAATTTTTTAAATCATTTATCTTATGAAGAACTCTCACATGCTAGAGATCAACTAGAAAAAGGTTTTCATGAACTATCTTCAAAATTTGTTTCTTTGAAAAAGTCTTTCAAAAAACTCTCCTCCGAAAAAGAACAACTTCTCAAAGAGAAGGAGGAGATGTCCCTTAAAATCCAAAATTTTCCAAATGTTGATTCTTTGGAATCAACCATCAAAGACCTTAGAGAATCCTTAGCCAAGTTCACCCAAGGGGAACAAAATTTGAACAATCTCCTAGGTTCCCAACGAATATCTAGAACCACCCAAGGGTTAGGATATACCAACCGAGCCTCCTCCTCCCATGCTCAAACTGTTTTTGTAAGGGGGAGCTCCGATTACAAATTTTGTAATTATTGCAAGAAAACCGGGCATCTCATTTATGAGTGTAATTGTAAAAACGCCCGGTATGGCCAACCCAAGTCTATTTTCTATAGTGACGAGTTTTATAGGAGAAGACCCGCCATGAGACAAGTTTGGATTGAAAAATCCCTCCTTGCGAGTCTCTCCGGGCCTAAAATTGTTTCTCCCCGGTGATTCATTATTTTTATTTAGGGGGAGAACTTTCTCATTTTTAATTCAAAAATTACATTTGGTTTCAAATTTCAATTTTCAATTCTTTTTCAATTCAAATTAGAATTTTCAATTTTCAATTAGTTTCCAACAGTTGGTATCGAATTGGTTTTTGATTCAAAACTTTCAATTCAAACTGTTATTCAATTTTTGTCTCAAATCATTCAATTTCCAAAATTTCAATTGATTTTCAAATCTCATCCCTTGTTTTTCAAAATTTCCCTCAATCAAGTTTTATGCCCCGTGCTATTTTGATAATCACAAAGGGGGAGAAATTTCTTGATTGATTGGGGGAGAATCTTTTTTATCACGCTTAGTATTTATTTTCAATTTATAATTTAGGCATGCATTTCATTTAAGTTTTTACATTGCTTGATAAGTGATTGTGATCATCAAAATAGGGGGAGATTGTTGTACCCCACACTCTTTGATTTTCATGATCACAATCACTTTAATATGTGTTTAACATTGTGTTTAAGTGTTGTGGATGATAGGCACAAGGTTGCCAAGAAGTTGGCCCAAGAATGGACTTCAAGTGGACTGAAATTCAGTCCACCGGTCAGCCGGTGGCTTCACCACCGGCCAGCCGGTGGCTTCACCACCGGCCAGCCGGTGGCTTCACCACCGGCCAGCCGGTGGCTTCACCACCGGCCAGCCGGTGGCTTCACCACCGGCCAGCCGGTGGCTTCACCACCGGCCAGCCGGTGGCACCCAGACTCAAGGGGTAGCTACTGCCTCCCCACCGGTCGACCGGTGGCTCTGCCACCGGTCGACCTGTGGCATCCAGCCCAAATAGTGCAATCTACTGTCTTTCCACCGGCCAGCCGGTGGCTCCTCACCGGTCGACCGGTGGAGCCTGGATCAAGACTCTTCTTCTCTACCAAGGCACCGGCCAGCCGGTGGAGATGTACCGGTCGACCGGTGGCCCCTGGACCAGACTTCTCCTCCACTGCCAAGGCACCGGCCAGCCGGTGGAGCTGTACCGGCCAGCCGGTAGCACTGGTCAAACTAGCCGTTGGCTTTGACCAGTCAACTCCAAAAGCCTCCCAACGGCTCCGAGGCCTTTTCCAACGGCTCCAAAGCCCTCCAACGGATACTTGAAGGTTCCTAGCCTATAAATAAAGGCCTAGGAAGCCCCGGAACAACATACAAGCCACCGGACACATTTTTACATCTTTGGCGAAGCTCCGACGGATTGTTCCAAGGGAACCCAAAGTGCTCCAACAACTTCCACATCCAAGAGCACCTCCATAGAAGCTTGGAAGCGGCCCTCAAACATCATCAATCAATCAAAGGCGCCCAAGGCTTCTCCATTACGAGTTTTATTGTTTATCTCTTTTTGAGCTTTAAAATTGGGTTTGTGCCTACAAACCCCAACTCTTTTCTCATCTCCCCTTCTTTGGGTTCTCACACCACCACTAAGGTGTGAAGAGGTTTTCTCAAGCTTTTCCTTTAAAAGGCTTGTGTCTTGGTGAGCTAGTCTTCACCCGTAAAAAGACTAGTGGGTTCTTGCTAAACCATTAAAAGCAAGTGGGTTCTTGCTAAACCAATAAAAGCAAGCTGTAATAGGTCCTAGTGCTACCTTAAAGCCTAGTGGGTTTCTTGCTAAAACCATTGAAAAGCAAGCGGTAGGAATCTCTCAACGGTTGAGTTGGGAGCGGAGACGTAGGCCGGGTTTTGGCCGAACTCCGTTATCAAGTTCTTGTGTCTTGCCTCTTTACTTTCCGCTGCATTTATACTTTGATTTAAATTTCTTAATCAATTTTTTAAAAAGGCAATTCACCCCCCTCTTGCCATCATTCCCTTGTTTTTTCCGACCCAACAAATGTTGCTACTCATCATTTGGGGTTTCCAGAAGAACATCGAGGATTCAAGCAAGCCGCAAGAAGAACACACCCAACTTATGCTTCCAAAATTGAAGCTGAAGTGGATAAGCTTATCAAAGCTAACTTCATTAGAGAAGTTCAATATCCCAAATGGATGGCTAATATTGTCCCTGTGAAAAAGAATAATGGAAAAATTAGAGTTTGCATTGATTTTAGAGATTTTAATCGGCATTGTCCCAAGGATGATTTTCTAATTCCGATTACAGAACTCTTAATTGATGCAACAGCTGGCTATGAAGCACTTTCCTTCATGGATGGATATTCTGGGTATAATCAAATCTGAATGGCTCTAGAAGATGATGAATCTACAGCCTTCAGAGCCCCTTAGGGTGTGTTTTTCAATTGGGTAATGCCCTTTGTCCTGAAAAATGCAGGTGCAACATATCAACATACCATGCACCGTATCTTCAAACCCTTTTTAAGTAATTTTGTTGAATGTTATGTGGACGATTAGGTGGTTAAATACAAACAATGTTCTAATCACTTGGATGATTTGGAAATCATATTCCACAAACATCAACAACACAATTTGAAGATGAACCCCTTAAAATGTGCTTTTGGGGTAACCTCAGGAAAATTTCTTGGCTTCGTGGTATTCCATCATGGTATCGAAGTTGATCCTGAGAAGACAAAGTCAATCCTTGGTATGTCACCTCCTCGAAATTTGAAACAATTAAGAGGACTTCAAGGAAACTTGGCCTATATTCATCATTTCATCTTCAATTTGGAAGGAAAAAGTTTACCCTTCACCAAATTGATGAAGAAGGGAGTCACTTACCAGTGGACTAAAGAATGTCAAGAAGAATTCAATATTCTCAAGAAATATCTCTTGAGTCCACTGGTATTAATGACACCTATTGACGGAAGGCTACTTATTCTTTATGTGACAGCTTTAGAGAGATCATTGGGTGACTTCCTTGCCAAGAAGAATGATGTTGGGAAGGAAAACATCCTTTACTATCTCAGTCAGACTATGCTTGAAGAAGAAACCCGATATTGAAGTATTGAAAAGTGTTGACTATCATTAATATTTGCAGTTCAAAAATGGAGACACTACCTACAACATCATGAGGTCAAATTGGTATCTTATAATAACCCACTCAAATTTATCCTTAATCGTCCAATGCTTACAGGACATCTGGCAAGGTGGGAACTTATTTTGCAGCAATTTGATATCCAGTATGTGTCTCAAAAGGAAATAAAGGGCCAGGCTCTAGCTGATTTCCTTTCTGAACATCCTTCAGTAGAAGATACATATTTAGATGTTGAACTCCCTGATGAGTAAGTCTTCTCTATTCAAGATAATATTCAAAAATGGGAAATGTACTTTGATGGTGCTTCTAGAAGTCCAATAGGGAAGAAAATGGAAGATCCTAAATTCAACAAAGATGGGTTAGGAATTGTACTTATTTCCCTATAAAAGGAAGTTCTACCATATTCCTTTTTATTGTGGGAAGGATGTAAAAATAATGAAGTAGAATATCAAGATCTTATCGCAGGATTAGATTTGGAGCTTCAAACACAAGTGAATCACTTAAAGGTGAAAAGTGATTCAGACCTGGTAATCAAACAAGTCAATGGGGATTATTCCATCAGAAAAGAAGAGTTAATCCCTTTGCATGATTATGTAAGAGAGTTAATGGTGAAATTTCCTTCAAAACCGACATTTTCTTATGTCCCGCGATCAAAAAATACCCAAGCTGATGAACTGGCTAATATAGCCACAGCTCTGGCAGATCCAAATCGGGACGAGAAAATCATCAGTATTGCCCACCGTCGTACAATTTCACCTTATGTTCAAATCAGAACATAGTAAATCAATGAAATTAGTCCCATTCCTGAACCATATGGTCATACTACAGGATGGATGTCACCTATCAGGGAATACCTTCAAAATGGAACACTCACACCTGATAGAGTCGGGAAAGAACAAGTCCGGTGACGTGTAGTCAATTTTACTCTTTATTATATCCCAGATCACCTAGAAAAAATTCTCTACAAAAGAGGTTTTGATGGAATTATATACAAATGCATTGATGGTGAAGAGACAATGGCTTTTATGAAAAAATTACATGCAGAAGTCTATGGTGCCCACCAGTCTGGACATAGACTGTCTGATCAAATTCGAAGGCCTGGATACTTTTGGCGTTCATTGATACAATGTTGTGTTTATTTCATGAAAAGTGTCATTATTTCCATGTATGTGCCAATTTCATTCATCAACCCCAGAGTTGCTTCATACAGCTAAATACTCATGGCCATTTTTCACATGGGGAATGGATGTAGTGGGACCTTACCCTTTGGCTACATCCAAGTAGTTTAAGTATATTCTTAATTCTACTGACTTCTTTTCCAAATGGGCAGAGGCAATACCTCTCAAATAAGTTAGTTCTAAAAGTATGGTTAGCTTCATCAAGTCTAACATCATTACCAGATTTGATGTCCCTCATACCATATTGACGGACTATGGCACCAACTTCTGTTCATCTGAGGTAAGTAAGTTGTATCAAGAATACAACATCAAATACAACCATTCCTCTTGGTATCATGCAGCGGCCAATGGCCAAATAGAAGCTTTCATCAAGACTCTTTCAAACATACTGCAAAAGATGGTGGATAAAGATAAGAAATAATGACCTGATAAACTTTTTCATGCTTTATGGGCTTATCAAGCCAGCAGCCACACTACTACGCGGTCAACTTCATATACATTGGTATATAGAACAGAAGTAGTCTTTCCCATTGATGATCAGTTACCCTCACTCAGAGTAGACATTTGTGATCAATCGTCTACAGATGAAAAATCACAAAAGCAATTAGATGAATATGAATGATTAGATGAGAAAAGATTGTGCACTCTGCACCATTTGGAAGTCTATCAGAATCGAATAGCACAATCTTTCAACAAAAAAGTTCATCTTCGTTCATTCAATCAGGGAGAATTGGTATTGGTTCTCATAACTCCAATGATACCAGGAAAGAAACATCCCAATCTTGAGCCAAAGTGGGAAGGACCTTACTCAATACATAAGTTCTACTCCAATGGAGCTTATTCTTTTATCTCAATGGATGGAGAACTCATCACGACTCCAACTAATGCCAGATTCTTGAATAATTATTTTATGTAACAAAAATATACACTCGTCCCACATGGCGTTAAACTATGTGCATGTCCTGCAAGACATTAAACTACATAACCTACATCCAACATGATGTTAAACTGTGTCGCCAAAGTCCTTACTACATGACATTAAGCTGCACAGTCCCTAATACATCCTAGATACATGACGCTAAACTATACATCACCCTTTTTTCCTTACTGCATGACATTAAACATAATAGTCCCCCTAAAGTCCTTACTGTAAGACTTTAAAACTGCACAGTCCCTCATTCTTCCAACATGACGTTAAACTGTGTCGTGTCCCTTATGCACTACATGAAATTAAACTATGCATCGTTAAGGTTGTTGCTACCTCTTGTTTCTCACACCGAGTATGAATCACGTGATCTTAGAGTAAACTTCAACCTTAACACCCTCTTTGGGCTACTAATAAAGAATAAGTCCTAACACCATCTTCGGGTTGTACGCAAGTACAACTTTATCACTAATTAATTATTAATTGAACTACGTGGACTTTGATCCTTACCTTCTAGGCTGGGTATGTGGGCAACCACCCGAGGTTCAAGCCCAATGAAATCTCTTCATGTCGGTTCACCTCCATCTCATATGATGTTGATTCGTGAAGCCACCCCCAGAACCAATATTTTTACATTTATTCACCATCGTCCAAGCTACATGACACTAAACTGTGCAGAACTCGTCCATGCATATGACCTTAAACTATTCACACTTTTGTCCTATACGATAATAAACTACAACATTTTTTGATACCCTCACCTGAGAGGGAATAATTATTTACATTGATCTCAAATCATGTTATATTCCAAAGACTAAGTGCATACATGGAAATTCTTGAACCTTAATCTTGGGTCAAACCATCATTGCACTAAAGTCCCCTTTCACCCTTCACTTGTGCGAACCAAATCTGTATAAAGGGTATTTTAAGAACTACGTACGGCTTTATTTACATCCTTTTGGGATACATAGGAACGTTCGAGCGTCCCTCGAATCTAGCCCCAAGTATTTGGGCCTAACCCCAAATTCCACTTTCAGTCCCTTGGCTGAAACGTCCCCTTGTGAAACCATGAATATGGTATGAAAACCCTGGTCTTCATTCACATTAGGTTTAACAAACAAACAATGTGTATTCCTCATTATGGTCTAAGCTCTATAACACTAAACTAAGATCTCCAACATTCTCGTCCCACATGACGTTAAACTGTATTTCAAGAACTACGCATGGATTGATTCCCATTCTTATGGGATACGTAGTGATGTCCTGCACCTCAATTTAGGACCCAGCCACAACATGATTATGGTCAGCATTGGTCTATGTATCTCTTTTTTTCATTGATCAATTCCCATTTTAATGTGTCATACTCCTAACCTTAAATAATTCCAGATCTCCATAACTCTTTTCCTGACTTTTTCTCACAAAATGTATGATACCCGAGAGTTCTTTTGCTTGACCATGCAGTATATTCCCTTAGACGCCCTTCCATAAACAGTCTACATAACTGACATGTCAGCCAAAAGATGCTATTATTTGACTATGCAGCCAATGCCCTTAGGTGGCCCAACATAATTGAACCCCTAATAGTATTTTCAAATACTGGTAACTTCATTCTTGGGAAAAAAACATCTTTTGTCCTTATTTGTCTCAACGAAAATATGTAGGGATCCGCAAAAAATATCCATCCTTAACATATTTTTCCTATACTCTTTTACATGATATAATAGTATTTAAGTATATGGATTATATTTCCCTTCCCTACATTTGGGTTAGACCTTCACAGGAGTGACATTCATCCAATTCTTAGACAATTGGAAATATACTCTCCATATTCAAGTACCTTTCTCCATACAGCAGGCTCTATGCTTTGGAAAATTAGAATCTCCATAAACTTTAACTGGATTTTTAGCAATAGAAAAGTAAAATTTCTGAGAGTTCTTTTGCCTGACTATGTAGCACATGCCCTTAGGTGGACTTGCATAAACAGTCTACATAACAGACCTGTCAGCCAAAAGATGCTATTATTTGACTATGCAGCTAATGCCCTTAAATGGCCCTGCATAATTCAACCCCCTAACGGGTTTGTTAAATAATTGTAACTTCACTCTTAGGAAATACATCTTCTAATTCCTTTTGGCCCTTTTTTCATATCATTCCTCAGATTCAAAATTTCTTAAGTCATAGTTTACATTTTCCCCCACACTTGAAAATGGTAATATGTTTTCAGATAAATTATCAAGTAAATGACTCATTTTTTTAATCCATTCAGTCAAATCTATTTCGACCTTAAACATTAGCCTATCTGACATGCATGACTTTAAACTTCCCACAAAAGATGAGGGAACTCTGAACAAAAGTCAAGTCCCAGCTCACTAAACATACATTTTGTATGATTTAGGTAATATTGAGCAATAAAAAGATTCAAATTTTGTAGGGTTATTTTTATAATCCTAGAAAAAATTGAACTATGCTTACTAGGCCCATTGGCTTAGGTAAAAATTTAAAGTAGGTAGCAAAATAATGCAGGCACAGATGATTGAAGATGAATGTATTTTTCATTGATGCATAAGAGTTAGAAGGACATCCATAGACTGGAGTCTCTTCTCTTTTTCAGGAATTACAAAAGGTTTTCAACATAACTCTTCATTTGATTTACGACATCCTGAGCTTCATCAGCAACCACCTGGAATTCATTCATTCAACTGGATACAATAATAGATGCAGTGATACCATCTCTTATTCGAACAATTATAAAAGAATGTTCCTGAGGGCGGTTTGAGAAAATTTTCTGCTAATCAAACAATGACTCTATTTCTATCCAAGAGACTTGGAAGATGGATGCATGGATTTGAGAATGAAGCATTGAAATTAAAGAGCAATTTTGAGAGAATACCCTTTTTAGATATTGTTCTAATGACATCTTCTCTCCACCAACCGGCTGCAGAAAACATATCAGCCCATGGGTTTTCCATTTTCATATCTGCGAAGAAATTTCATGAAGGAAAAATTTGAAAGTTCACACAATTGTTGCTGATCTTAATGCATAGCATAACCGAAATAGAGAGGTAGAAATGCGATTGCGTCTCGAGCATAAAATTATTTGGCTCTGGAATGTTGACTTCTTGTAGATGACCATGGCCATACAGAGGTAGGTAAATAATTTGTGGGAAATTAAGATGATATTTCTTCAAGTACTTGGCCAAATCTAGGAGAGTGCTATCACCGATATTATAATAGTCATGGCCAACGATGCTCATCATGTCATCAATCCTATTTCTAGATATCTTATTAGCTGTTCCGATTCTTCTAGGAGCCAATGAATCTGCACAAAGGTCGAATAATTAACTCTTAAGTAAGTTGATTTTTCATAAAATTGGTGAAGAAAAGTGAAAAAATGGCTAAGGCATTAAGGCGTGCAAGTCTCATGATTGGAGCGCAAGTATAGTATGGTCACAAAAGTTTGGGAGTGCAGGCATCACCGCGTAAGTCCAAATACCTCTATAGAAGCGCGTCACGAACAGAAACAAAGAACCGTGGACAGAGCACCTTCATGGACAAGTGGAAAGTTGAGAAACTTGCGTGACGAGAACAAACTTGCATGATGATAGCGGGAAGGTTAGAAAGCTGGTTTCTTTGCATAATAATGGCCACATATTTATAGGCAATGGTCGTACCCAGCACGCCGCTACCTGCACGATCAACACCTGCGCGCTCAGAACTTGCGCTCTCTAGTTCCATGGATTTCTCCTTTACCTAAGTGTCAAATCCCCCTTCCTTTCGGATCCAACTCTGAGGGGGGAATTTTGTTGACGCTCCTTTTCGTCACAGAGTCGAACGACTGAAAAAAGGGAATACTTTAAGCACAAAGTGATTCATCCTTTGAAGAAACATCAAAAATTGACAAAGGCATGAACAAGGATTTGTTTACACATGGGTCGTGCAAGTTTCAACATGGTCGCTCAAGTATACTTGCGCGCCACATATTGGGTGCGCAGGTGACTTGTGCACCCTAGTTGATTTTCGCCCAAGGTATTCAATGCCCTATAAATACCCCCTGTGGGCCCCCATTTCGGGGAAGAAAAATTCCAAAAGTCAGATTTAAGCTCTCGGTACCCTAGTCTCTACTTGAAGTCTTCCGAACACTTCTAAGGTAATTTATTACCTAGAATAGAAGATCTAAAGAGAGGTAACTAGGCCTATGTGTTGAAATTCTCCAACACTTGCGCGCCTAAGTGTCTAACCCTTAAGGGAAATAAAGTCACCTACGCTCCACCTTATCCCTTCAACAAAACTTGTGCGCCACACTTTTTGAAGCCTTTAGGAATAATTATAAGGACTTGAGCCAAGTCTCGTCCAAGTATTACCCTATGGGTTGACCTTCGTGCAAGTACACAAGTGTCACACAAGTATACTTGCGGGAACATCACTTGAGCGCCCTAACAGGACTTGTGCGCCTACCTCGTTTTGGGTGCCCCTCCTACCTATTCAACTCCTTCTTTAAAATTAACCTCTCATCTTTAAGATTTAGCCTTCAAAATCCTCTTTAAAGACATTTTTGGCATGGTTCCTTTGTTGGCTTACTTATATGAAAGGAATTTTGTGGAACATCTCTCAAAACCTAGTGATTTACATATCTTTATGTCACTAAGGTTAGAGATTTTATTCATTCAATATCATCCTATAAGATGAGAAGATCTTTAATCTGGGAATCCTCCTTAGGAGTAATCCCCAAGTTCCCTAGCCTGGGCCACCTTTTCAGGAGTAAGCCCCACTCATAATGCCCCTCAACCTAGGCCTCCTTTTCAAGAGTAAGACCCAGTATTAATTTCTTTTGATCTGGGCTTCCTTCATAGGAATAAAACCCATTCATAAGTCCCCTCTAATTTGGGCATCCTTCTCAGGATTAAGTCATAAGTTAAGTATCCAAACCTCCATAAAGAAAATATCCCTTTATGGACCTTGTTCCTGGGTTTCTTCCCTGAAGTAAAAATCCCAATCTTAATCTATCTGGGCAGTCATACATAAATAGTCCCCACATCATTCCTTATGATTGCATCTTTCATGGAAAAATCGTCAGGTTTTACTGATACCTCTTGTTTCTCACACTGAGCATCACTCACATGATCTTAGAGCGTAAAAGTAATTATGAAATCTTACTTTGGGCCATCAATTATATATAAACCTCATACTTCTTTACTCGAACTACGTGTGTTATGATTCCTTTTCTAATAAGGATATGTTGGTAGCCCATCTACGCGTACGACCCCAACTCTGAAATAATACATGTCCTTCTGAACGACAGTAAACTTCAAGTGACCCACTGAGTGGCTTTAAAACTAGTAGGGTTATCATAATGACCAATACATCTCTATATAATGTATTGAAGGATACCATTGACTAATAATCTCTAAAAAATAAAGATGATTCTCTATCGATGAAGAACCTCAAATACATATAAAATATTCGCTAAATCTCATGCATATCAATCATTGATTGTCAGATCTAAAGGAAATCCCATTTTCATACTTGGTAATTTAATAAGGATTCACGAACATAACTCATATATATAAGGAGAGTCCTGGAGTAGACAATAATTCCCCCCATAGAAGGTGTGATGAGTCTGACCTCCCATCCTCTTGACCAATGCAAATTCTTAATCCTCATCGTTCCACAACTAATGAGCACCTACCTTTGGAAAGTAGGTCCAAATGGATATAGAATCATTGGAAGTTTCCAGTTCTATAAACAAACCCATTAGAAACCGATTAGAATGTTTGAACCTTAAACAAATGAGGGAATCCCCATTTCCAGAGGAAACAATTACAATTTATGGAATATCTTTATAGGTGATAAATGGTTCTATATTTTTTTTGTTTTAACTTATAAAATGAATTATATATTTTTAAATCTTATTTAAATTGATTTAATAGATTTATTTTATTTTTTGACTATCCATAAATTAAATTTAAAATAATGAATTTTTCATAGTTAGTTATTAAATATTAATGAAATATTTAATAATAATTGTTTAATATAATGTGTCTTGTTTTATATGGTATAAATTTAATGATTTTTATTTAAAGTGGTTGCATAAAAATTATAAATTAATTTATAAAGTGTTTATAAATTATAAAATAAGGTAAATATAAAGTTTCTATATTGGTTTTATAAAGTTGTAATAAATTTTTTAATATGAATTTCTCATATTAATGTGTTATTTTGAAAGTTTATTTTAGATGTAAAAAAATAGTTTTAGTACATGATATCAAGGTTTATATAAATATAGAATATAAGATATCTTAATATAGTAAATTGTTTACATTACTAATTTAAAATTTTCATATGGATTACAAAATTTAACAGTTCATATTTATAAATCATATTTTTTAAATATGAATAATATCATATATATACCTTTTAAATATGAAATATAAAGTTGTTTTCTAATATAGTGTTTATATTTCAGATATTTATATTAAACTTTTCTATCCATATTTCATATAAATAAAATATTTTTTATACTGCATTATAATTTGTTTAAATTCATGTTTTATGAAATGTGCATTATGTCTCATGATTAAATTTATGAATTGTTCATTCATTAACTTATTCTCTTATTTACAAATTTAAAGTATATTTAATATGAATTATTTTACAATAAATTTAAATTATATAAATTTCTTTTATATATCACATATCTTGTATTTAAGGATTGTAATGGTAGGTATAACACAAGTTTTAATTTATTTTAACAAAGGTTTTCGGTTTAATTGGTTATAAATCTAAAGTAAATATTTTACTAGAATTATATTTTCATATTTAGAGTTAAAATTACATTCGAACCTTAAATCACACTTGAGTAATGATATATGGATAAAGATATTTTTGTTCAAACATTTCACTGGTCTAGGGATCATTTATCTATCTAGAAAGATGGGGGTTGGCTACTTGTTTTACTATACATACTCTTGAGTATGATTTAAGTATTTCATGATCTTAATCTCATACATCAAAGAGATTCATATACTATTTTAATTTGAGGCATATGGATATGTGATCCATATTATAATTCAACTTTACTCTGAATAAATAACAGAAATCATTGAATGTATAGAGATTTATACAATGACAGTACCTGAAGATATCAATTTAATTGATTAAAATAATGATATATAAATAAAAATTCATAACAGATACAAAGAAAGATCCATAAGAAATATTAATTATATTTATATACAATTAGTTTGTGAGATAATTTTAAAAAACCTAAAAAATTATGGTGTTATATTCCTTTTAAAGAGAACAATCTTCAATAGCTTGACCATCCAAATGAGTGGTTCATGTCATAGTCAAGTACTCATGGATTATCTTGTGTAAGGTGGTCACAATATTGTTGACCGTAATGGATAGGATATTATACATGATGTTAACTTTGTTCTAAACTTGATTGGGTGATATTAGTGGTTAGGTTATAATAGGAATAGAGTTAGGATAATCTACTAGATGAATTTAAGAAAGTTTTAATTTTCTGAACTATCTAAGAGTTATATTTAATATAATATACATGATTTTCTATTTAAATAGAGAAATGATGATTGAATATTAAGGAATAGAATTTGTTTTAGAAAAATAGTGTTCTTGAATAATAGATAAATAATATTTAGATAGGAAAATCATTTTTTGGGAGTATATTCTATAAAATTTATTATTTAATACTTGTAAAAAAATGATACTCAGATGATAAATAATTACATTTTATATTAAAATAATGATAAATAAAACCTTTAATATATATTTGAGTTCAATAAAATTAATCATTGAATAACTATTTCTACTGAATTAATTTTTTGAATTTTCACGTGTGGTTTAGTGAAGATGTGGAATATGAAGTGGTTTTCACCATAAAAATTCTATTTTGTAACCAAATATATTGTGTGTTTTTGTATTTAATCATGTTTTAAACCACACTATTATGTTCACAAAGGTTGCAAAATTTTTCTTGGTGTTATAAAAATTTAATGTGAAAATATAATATGGATGAATTATTTCCAACATGTGGAGTTAGTTATTTCGAATAACTAGTATTTGAAAGTAGCATTTCCAATGAAAACCCATCAAATATAACACTGAAGAGGTTCAATTGTCCAAATTATGATTGTATATAGTGAATCTTGAGTGTGATTTTGGGAATTAATAGACCTTGATCAATAATTTTATCTAGTTTTGGACACATTGTAATTACAAAAAATATTAAAGGAGGCAATTTTATACATGTGTATTCCAAATTTCAATAAATATTTGGTTTGTATGCGCGTTAAAAATATAAATTGTACAATTTAAGGATCTACTAAAATTAATGAGGGAGCATTAATGTCCAATCCTGTGTACTCAATGAATTAGCATATGGCAGAGACTTGTGACATATGAATAACATTATACATGAGTGTAATGAATATGGTGTTTGTTTTATAATTTCAATAGTTATTATAACTCATTTAAAACACACTAGGCCCAAGTAAGTTAACCAATGTGTTGGAGTTAGTTCCCTAGAACCAATTAACTTTTTACATTAAATTAATGATGCACACCTCTCGTAGGGTATGGAAAAAGCAATTTAATTTTTCCTAGTGCAGCATAGAAGCTGACTAGGGTCATCTCACTTGAGGATCTTTGTCAATCATTTACTAACTTAATCTAATTTAACTAAACTACTTATTTTTGTGGTTTTTATATTATCTAGTAATGGAATACAATTAAAATAAAAGATAAAACTAACATGCAATGACAAAATGCAATTAATGAAGAAAAAACATGGCCTTTATGGATTGGTATGTGGGTTCCATCATTCTTCCTGTTGGTATTTAAATTAAGTTTGATAATTAAATTATGAGATATCATTCATGAATTAATATTCTTTTATGTATTGGTGTGAAATCTTGAATGCATTTTGAAAACTTAACTTCACCTCCTCCTATAATCAAGGTTGATGGCACACCTCGATCGAGAGTGTGACATCTTCCAAGACCTGGCTCCATCGTATGCCATTTCAACCACTGAATGGATCAACTCCATCATATGAAGATCTTGTATCCAGTATAATGGAGGGAAAATATTTAATAAAAGAATAGAAATGAGTTTGAGATCAGTGTCGTGGGGGACGATCGCCACACCCATGCACATCACTCTTACTCATCACAAACTTAATAAAACTTCGGAATTTGAGCACAAAATAATTGAAATTTACACATACCTCCCCCGGGCCAAGTCTCAGGTTATCCCCTCATATTTGAGGGTAAGAGGTCACGGTGGAGAATATGAGAATAATAAAAGAATAAAAGGAGAAAAGATGAAGAAGAAAACAGGGAGGATGGGTGGACACAAAAATAAAAACAATGCATGAATTTTATTAGAAATATAAATTACAAATGAAAACTAAAACAAAAATAAAGAAAATAAATGAAATGGGGAAGATTTTTGGCCGGCCTTCCTCATTTGAGATCTCCTCCTTGGTGCCTTGAAGGAATAGATGTAGAATGGGATGCTTTGGGAAGGAGGTGAGTGCCTCCTTTTATAGGCATAATTCGGCCCCCAGAAGGTTGCGTGTTGTAGACCCCATAAATGAACTCTTCACGCGTTCCACCCTTCATGAATGTTGTGCATAAATCTCACGTCAGTTTCTCCTCAAGATATAAGCTAAATTGTAAACCGGATGGAGGAGTTATGGATTTTTCATTCTCGGTTTCTGTTTCTGGACAAAGCTTCAAGGAAGGTTCCTCCAAAAGTATGTCGTTCAATGTCCTCCTTAATGACCTCCAACATCTCTCAAATTTATTTTAGAGACTTCCTTATATTTCATAGTGGTAACCCAGGTAGACACACATCATTTAGATATGTTTAGGCTGAATTGAAGTTCCGTTACGGTTGGTGGGTCCATAATGTCCGCCCGAAAAAATGTCCAACTTCAATGAATTTTTAGTCCCTTTAGATGGCCGAATAAGATCCTGGTCCAGAAGAAAAAAATGAAGTAAATAAAATAATTATTATAAAAAAATTTGAATCAGAAAATTTGTAATTTTAAGTTTCCAGAAATGACCAAAATACCCCTGATGTAAAAATCTGTCAAAAATCCAGAGTTAGTCGTTTTTCACATTTGGGCTCAAAATAACACTAAAACCTAAAAACATGACAATTACCCATCCAATAAAACTTTTTTTGGGATTATAAACAATGAATTACAGTATAAAATATATGAAAATGTGATCTTCATCACTCCCCCACACTTAAACATTGCACTCCTGGGCAACCATCTTACATCCAAATCAAAATCCACACAACAATCAAAAATGAGAAAATAACAATGATTTTATCTAAAATAGAATTCCATCATGTCTCATATATGAATAATAATTCTCTATTATTTTCATTTAAATCACTAAAATTTGTTCAACCTCATAAATCAATCCATGTACCAATCACAACCTACCTCACATTGAATTTTATGTCACTCTTCACTCAAGAGAAATTGAATCTTGAGTTATACTCATTCTTGAAAATCGCATGTATCACCATAGGTTTGTGAAAATTATCATTTCTCCACAGCGTGAAACATGAAAATGAATTTAATCATGAGGGATTGAATTAATGGTTAAAATTATCGTGTGGCTTAGGGTTGGTGGGAAAATTATTGAAAAATGTTCCAGGCTAGAAAGAGGAGGTTGGGCTTTTATGTTAAATGCATGATTATATCAAGTGAAAACACAGGATATTCCTCAATCAATCCCACTTGAAAATGTGAAACACAACAACACCCTCCTTTTAATGATATGGGACATGAGATAAGAAGTTATTATAATGAATGATATCATCTAAGTTCTCCTTATTTTTTTCAAAGCTCCAGAAAGGCACAACTTTATTTTCTTTTTTACTTTTTTTTATGGAGGATGAGCTGAAAATTGAATAAAATGAATGAATGAAAATTCATGCCCTTGATTTTTTTTTTGAGGGACATGAGTCAAAAAATAATGTACAATGAGGAATTCAAGATCATCTCCATTTTCTTGCTTTCTTTTTTTAGGAGAAATGGATAAAACAAATAAATCACAATGAAATGATAACACATGCCCAATTCTCTTGTTATTTACTGCCCAAAGTATTGTAACACACCTCGCACCACCCATAAATGATACACATCCCAATGAACACACACGAAAGGCCCTTCCCCCTCACTCAAAATTGAAATATCCAGGCAAAAATACTAAAAGTGCGGGTAGGTACGGAAAAAGTGGCTTGTAATGTGGCTTAAAACTATAAGGAAATTCATGGCATCTAAGGGCTTATGAAGGATAAATGTAAAGGTGGGTATCAAGATAAAATGTGGCTAGCCAAAGATATTCCTCAATAATTTCAAATACACTTCATGAAATCCAAAGCCTCAAAAGAGAATATTCAAAAATTCTGGTTCTCACACAAAATTCAAGTTTCCCTCAAGAAAGTGTGGGTATTAGAAAAAATATGTAAAAGTGGGTTAGAATAGCTCACAGGATTGGAAAAATATTTTGAGTCAGTGTTTTATGGGCATGGATTTCAAAAATTAGTCAAACTCATTGAAATGCTTGAAAATCCATTTCAAGGGAAAATAATTCATATCAACAATCATTTAAAATCTATTATTTCAAAAATAATTTCAACTCTTTAAAAATCAATTTATATTTGAAAAGTGATAAGAATATTCATTAAAGATCAAAATATGTTTTGGACCAAAAAAATAAAAGGAGTTTAAATGATAATCGTAAAACGTTAACCCCCTTTTGAAATAATGATTCGGTCATTTCCTCTAATTTTCAGGGCTTCCTTCTGCCTTCATGATCCTACAAAAGAGAAATTACTCAATTAATCACAAGGATCCTCTAATTTAAGATCAAAATGAAATAAGAGAGGGGGCCACATGCTAGACTATTTCCTAATACTGAATTTGAAATTTTAATTACTAGAAAGCATGTAAAGATAAATCTTTGCATGATCCCCCAAGTGGGCCCCTGAATCTTTTACTGCCTCCAGAGGGAAGTACCAGCCATTATCCATAATGCGAAGGTGGATGAAGCTTCTTTGATTTGAACCACCACATGTGGCTCTTCTTATCTTGTGGTTCATCATTGTTCTTGAGGGATGATCCATGGATAGAGTACACCATATCCTTCCCCTTCACAATGAGGTATAGATTGCATGGTGGGCGTAGGATGAAGTATGGAACCTCTTCTTCTTTTGTTGCTACTTGTGAAACTATCTTTTCTTCCAGTGCTAGCTTCAAGGAGGCTTCAGCCTCTTGTCTATTTTCCTCAAGCTCAGCAACTTGGATCTCTTCATGATTGGGCTCCTATAGTAGATATTCAATGACTTCAGGGAGCTCTAGAAGTTCCTCAACTGGTGCATTGTTTTTCACATCATCCTCCAAGGTGTAGTACGAGTCTGGTGAATCTAAAAATTAAATAGATTTTGGAGAGACACTCAAATTAGTTTCAAAAAAATTTAAAGAATTTGAGTTTAAGAATGTATCATCTCCCTGATTTGGTTCGACATTAATATCCTCTTAAATTTAAAGTTCTTCTTGGAGTCAATCATCAATGGATGTAGGTAGGTAGTCAGGCTCCTCCACCTCAAGTTTGGATTCAAATTCATGGATGTTTTCAGTGAAATTTGGGAAGACCAGTGACACTTCCTTCTTCGCCTTGAATCTTTTAAAGTAAACTTGAGTTCATTGACCATGGCCATAAAATCTTCTGGTGAGATCCATGTTGTTATGTCTCTTTCTACCTTCTTGAACATTATTATCAGGGCATCATCTCTTCATTGGAGGGCCTCCTCAGTATAGTCTGTTTCTTCCTCCTGCACCTGTGAGTAATTGTTCCATGCAGAATAATTTCAATTTGAATGCATCATGGAAAAAGTTTTTTTTTGAAGTTTTTAAAAAAAAATGGAAACTAAATAAAATTTTGAAAATAGAAAAAGTAATGTAATCAACCAATTAGATCCCCGGAAATGGTTCCAGTTTTGACACAGTCCTGTCGTAGGGCATGGAAAAAGAAATTTAATTTTTCCTAGTGTCGCATAGAAGCTGACCAGGGTCGTCTCAATTGAGGATCGTTGTCAATCGTTTACTTACTTAATCTAATTTAACTAATCTACTTCTTTTTGTGGTTTTTATATTATCTAGTAATGGAATATAATTAAAATAAAAGATAAAACTAACATACAACGACAAAATGAAATTAATGAAGAAAGAACTTGGCCTTTATGGGTTGGTATGTGGGTTCCATCATTCTTCTTGTTGGTATTTAAATTAAGTTTGATAATTCAATTATGAGAACTCATTAATGAATTACTATTATTTTATTTATTGGTGTGAAATATTGAATGAATTTAGAAATCTTAACTTCACCTCCTCCTATAATCAAGGTTGATGGCACACCTCGACCGAGAGTGTGACATCTTCCAAGACCGGGCTCCATCGTATTCCATTTCAACCATTGAAAGGCTCAACTCCATCGTATGAAGATCTTGTATCCAATTGAAGGGAAGGGAAATATTTAATAAAAGAATAGAAATGATTTTGAGATTAGTGTCATGGTGGACGATCGCCACACCCGTGCACATCGCTCTTACTCATCACAAACATAATAAAACATAGGAATTTGAGCGCAAAATAATTGAAATTTCCACATACCTCCCCCGAGCCAAGTCTTAGGTTAACCCCTCATATTTGAGGGTAAGAGGTCATGGTGGAGAATATGGGAAAAATAAAATCAGAAAAGGAGAAAATATGAAGAAGAAAATATGGAGGATGTGTGGAGACAAAAATAAAAACAATGCATGAATTTTATTAGAAATCTAAATTAAAAATGAAAACTAAAACAAAAATAAAGAAAATAAATGAAATGGGGAATATTTTTGGCCGACCTTCCTCGGTGGAGATCTCCTCCTTGGTGCCTTGAAGGAATGGATGTAGAATATGATTCTTTGGGAAGGAGGTGAGGGCCTCCTTTTATAGGCAGAATTCGACCCCCGAACGTTTTCGCACTGTAGACCCCATAAATGACCTCTTCACGCGTTCCACCCTTCATTAATGTTGTTAATAAATCTATTTTCCATTTCTCCTAAAAATTTCAGATAAATTGGAAACCGGATGCAGGGGTTATGAATTTTTCATTCTCGGTTTCTGTTTCTGGACGAAGCTTTCAGGAAGGTTCCTCCAAAAGTATGTCATTCAATGTCCTCCTTAATAACCTCCAACATCCCCCAAATTTATTTTAGAGCCGAACCTATATGTAATAGTGGTATCCCAGGTATAAATACACCATTTAGATATGTTTATGCCGAATTTAAGTTCCGTTACGGTGGGTGGGTCCACGCTGTCCGCCCGGAAATATGCCCAACTTCAATGAATTTGTCGACCCTTTAGATGGCCGAATCAGCTCCTAGTCCAGAAGACAAAAATGAATTAAATAAAATAAGGATTATAACAAAATTTGAATCATAAAATTTGGAATTTTATTTTTATGGAATTGACCAAAATACTCATGACGTAAAAATCAGTCAAAAATCCAGAATTAGTCGTTTTTCACATTTGGGATCAAAAAAACACTAAATCCTAAAAACATGAAAATTACCCATCCAATCACACTTTTCTAGGATTATAAACAATTATTTACAGTATAAAATATATGAAAATGAAAGCTTAATCAATTAACTATACATTAAAATACCTAATATTGTTAAATATATTATCATATGATGAGTGTTCCTATAAATAAAATCAATATGATAATGTTATTATATTATTTGTCTCACTTAAAGGTCAAACAAGTTCCCCTCTATATTGATAACCTTGATGTGGTTTGATGATATTCCTATATATTTATATATCCCATGGTCAAATGAAATAAATATAAAATCACACAAATGATATTTGACTATTAGGTGTTGGAGTCTCGTAATACATTTAAGCATCTTCTTGTGATTAATTGGAAATATCTAAGATAGGAATTTAGGACAATATACCCAATAATATTAATTACACATGTTATATTCATCATAAAACATTCCTATATGTGGATGTATGTATTGGAACTTATACTTGAGATTATTAATAATGTATGTCATGAACATATACTTTCATTTATTGAAGAAAACTATGATGATATATTCTCATAATGAAATATGACACATTTGGTGCATCATAAGTGATATGATATTAATTGAATAATTCAAGAAATAATTTTTCTCTTCCTAGAATATAAGATGATATCTCAGGACCATTGATTCAAATAGAACTCTCTAATTAAGTCTATGACCATAGAGGTTTTTTGGTGAGTTCCTTTTAGGTAGACGAAGAAATATATATAAAAAATATAGGTCGATGACAAAATTACACAACCTGTTTGATAAGATATAAAGAAAAATGAATTATATTACATAGTAAGTATTCGTATAATGTTGTGGTTGTTTTTTTATTAAAAAAATTCTCTATGGATTTCATACCATGTTATTAGGTGTCGATCTTGAACTTTTGGCTTGACTACCTAGTGCCTCTAAGAAAGAATCCTGGAGGATCACTCATCATGTGAATCTAAAATCTATGTAAAATCCTATTTTAATTTTAAAAATAAATAAAAATTATTCTTATATCTAAGGAATAAAAAATATTTCAGATATGTTTATCACATAAATATTTATTCACCTATAAGTATATATAAAAGTTTTTAGTTATTTCTTGGATAAATACTATATATTGATATTTATTTAATTAATTAAATATTTATTATTCAAGGATTGATAAATGATAAGGATGATTGATGAACCAACTCAAGGACCCGATGAAAATTATATATTTTATTTAATATCATTTAATTAAATATTGATTAATATATTTAAAAAATAATATTTAAATAAATCTCAATTAGGTCATGTTAGGGAATCTAATTATATTGATATTATTATTATTTTGATATGTGGTTTATTTATAGTGAACAATTATATAAGGGAATCAGTGAAGCTATTAACCATCTAACATAAGTATATAACCCAACTTATATCATTTATAGGGTTATATGAGAATTATTATGAACCATGCATTTCTATTGAGACATTTCTCTGAAATCCATAGAGATAACCTCTTGGTAATTCTCTAAAGAATGTGACATGATAATCCCCCTCCTCCATCTCAAGACTTAGAGAACAAAAAATAATTCTTCAAGATCAAAGGCATTATTTTTGTGATCAATAATGAATGATGCAAGATGTTCATCATATCCATGGATCACCTAGAGTTCCATCGGTGGAATTGTAAGATTCATGGATCATGTGTGGATATCCCTAGAGGAATTATACTTTGGATTATTCATTGTGAAAATTGTATAACAATAAGATAAACCAAATTCATCAATAAAGAAAAATTATCAAGTTGAGGTAATATGTTTATATAAATAAATTATTAATTAAATGTAAAAACACCCTCTCTAGTAATATTTTGTTCTTGTGTTTATCCTATTATAAGGAATAATTCAAATCAAAAAATGAAAAAAATTATTGGGTATAAGCCTAGCTACTTATATTGTTCACCCGAACCATCAAGTAGTATCAGAAAAATCACATATTAATTTATAATTATTTATTATTTTTTGATTAATTACACTTTTTATTGTATTTTTTTCATTTCTATTTTTTGTTATCTAATCCAAATGTCAAGAATATATGATTTTTTTAATTAATAATACTGAAAATAGGCCAAGAACATATGAATAAAACTTTAATATCATATCCAGATTTGGAATGGATTATAACTAATAATAAAGGTTAAATTATGTGTAACTAAAACTTACACATCATATACCCATGACCAAATACACAAGGAAAGTTATGGTAATCCAAAAACACCATGTATGTATCAGCATGTGGAATGTTTAATTTCATTCCAAGTATTCACTAACAACCAACACGTGGCTTGATAGGGTTACATAGTGTGTAACTAGTGTACATGCCTTATAACCTTGAACAGTTTGTCTCCACGTAAATTGTAGAAGATATGTGGTCACATTACATGACATGTGATTATTACGCACTATGTATTGACTTATGGTAAGTGACACAACATTATCCAAATTAAATAACATTTAGTAGTTTTTAAACTCTATGTAACATTGAAAACTCATGCATAATACATTTTGAGACCCTAAGCGTGTAGTGAGGGTGGATAGTAATGAATCAAGCATTATGTAGCTGGTTGTACACACTATGTAATTTTGTCCAAATCACAAATGGTACACATAGAATATAGCATGTCGTTTGACTTAACATGTGGATAAATTTAAATAATTAAATTAAAACTAAACTACATGGCATATAGTTGGGTGTACACACCACGTGGGAGTGTTTTTCACACAAATTACTTGTCGAGTGATTTCAAAGGGGGCATGTGTGATATTAAACTCTATCTTAATTATTTATTTGTAATTTTATATATATATATGAAATGTATGGTGGTCATAAAAACCATGCACTACATGATAATTTATAGTGGTATTCACTTTATATATACATGGATTCTTTGTGATTATACGCATCATGCAGTCTATACATACTGACCCATGAAGGAACACGATGTTTATATCTTTACACTCCATATATTCATACATTTCGTGTAAGTAAAAAGTATAATAAAAGGACCATGAAAAATATTTTTCTCACACTATGTCATGTGATGGTACACTTCCTTTAATAATTAAACTTTATAAATTGGTTAATTCCGAAGAAGAAGTGTATAGTCAACGTCACCTCTTTAAGACACCATGTACTTAATAAATTTTTGGTTAAAATTAATTTATTTTATTTTTAAAAAATTATAGAGATTGATAGTCTCAAGGAATCGTTTCATGGACAGTGAGGAAAAATTAAAGATCTAATTAATAAAAAATTAATTTATTAATTCAGGAAATTTATCTTAATAAAATAACAAATTAAAATGGATGTTATAATGTTTAAATGCATCAATATTTCTTGTGTGGGTGATCATGATCTTGACCAACAAATGTATCTGTTGAGTTTTTATTTGACTTATTTATTTTTTGGGTGGGTTCTAATGATAAAATTATTATTAAATTAAGTATTATTATCTATATATACTCTCTTCCAACTTATTATTCACGTTCCTACATGTTTATGGTTTATTTATATAACTCAAAACCTTTGGTTTCCCTCAATTTTCAGTGAGTAATCATATATAAAGGAAGGAGATCCCATGCAAGATTAGATGTTTCTAGAATGATCTAAGGTGAAACTAACAAAAGAGATACACATATTAAAGGTTCTATGTTTCATCTTGATCTAATATTGACTCAAGTAGTTATTCACCTAAGTTAAAGGGGTTAGTTTATTTTCTTCTTAACTCAAAAAATAGTAGTAAAAAGATCAGGATCATACCACATGTATATCTTATTTTTTCAAGTGCATGGTTATTTATTTATTTACATGATGAAATGATTATTTGGTGTCTAAACATGATCAAATAAAGTAAATAAAATAGTAATCATTATATGGAGAAATTAAATTAATTTATTATGTGTAAATTATTTCATAAAACATGGTCAATTAATTATATTAAAATTCATATAATATTGAAAAGCATGTAAAGGATAAAAATTAATATTTATGCATAATGATAAAAAACACTCAAGGAAATATAATGTCAAAAAAACCCTCCATTACATGAATTTGAATGCAACCATAGGTCAAATAACATTTTTGGAAATATTTAGGGTGATTTCAATTATTGGTAATTAAAAACAAAATAAATGGTAAAACATAACCAAGTTAGAATCAAGGTTGGATTTCTAATTAAAAACATATATTATCTTGGATGAATGTGTGAAGGAAAATTAATTATATGATTTTAGGATTGAGGATTACAATCAACAAATCAAGGATCTACAAGCTTATACATAAGCTAATAAAACTTACCTAAATATATTTGAATAGTTTTTCAGGACCATGTGTGTTTTGTGAGAAGGGAAATATACACCCTGTCTACTATAATATCTATGCAACAGGATGTTATAGAACTAATAGTGAGAGATATTTAGATTATAAAATAGTGGAATAAAAATAAAATAAAATTTATTACATAATAATTTTGGTAATACCTATTAGGTACTAAAAATATAATTTTATTTATTATAGAAAATATAAATTCAATTAACCATGAATTTATCCCTGTGATCAATATTAGATAAATACAATCTACATAATGGTGCAAACATCCAATAATGCTACATGTTATCAAACATTTTACCATGAAAACAATTTATTTTATATGTATTATAATCACTATTTATTGATGAGACTTATAAGGATAAAAGTGAGGAATATAATCTTGTATTTTAGAAACATGTGGATGATTCATTGGATGTCCAATTCCACATGTTTTTATTCATTCCAACTGAGCTCCAGAAGCTTCATGAAGATGTGGATGCATTCACTATGGTGTCCCATCTTAAAGATTTTTATTGTATGAAGGAATGAAAATAGAAGTATAATATCTCCAAGGTTCTCTATGTCTAGCCTCGGACAAGGTGAACAAAATGGTCCTCATGTAGTCTTGAATATTTTCTATATTGAGCATTTAAAAATTCTGGGTTTGAAACTACCTGATGAATTGTGCATTTACATCATGATCGCATAAAGTTTTTAGAGGTTCTCTAGTTATATTATTATTTTTCTTATAAAAAATATTTATAAGTCAATCCAAGATCTATTGAATCTTATTTACCTGATGGATAAGGATAGGTGGCCTGAAAAATCATCAATCTTTACGGTGAACAAGAGGATGATAAACGAAAAGGCCCCAAGTTTGAGGATCCTTTGCATGTCCTAAATGTGAGAAGGATAATCAATGGTTATCCTAAGGAATAAGACATAGTGTTTTTTCACATGGAAAAAAGGTCCTCTAGAAGAATAATCAGGCCTTAGTGAAGAATAAAGGGGAAGCTAAAAGTGAGTTTGTTATCAAATGTAATATTTCTATTTATATATATTGAATTCTAGATATAGATCGTGGTACTAACATTTTTATCCAAATATAGAATATATGTAGAGTCAATAAGGTTTCCATAGGTGAGGTGGATCTTCAAGTTTCTAATTTAGAATGGATAACTTTAATGACTTCTATAGACTACTTCCTCACTTCATTAAAAATTTTCATTCTTATTTACAATATTTGTAATTATGTGCCCAGTTAAATCAAAAACATTATATCTATGTCTAGTATAGATATGGATGGATTTATTTTTATGTTCATAAATAAGATATATTTAGTTATAAATATATCATATTTTAGGGTATGGAACATTTTAGTAATGGTCTTTATATGCTACAATATGAAAAAAGTGGAGAAAATTAATAGTGAACGAGTTTAACTTAACTCATTCCACACCAAATTTTGAATGATCAGCTTGGTTGTGTAACTAATAAGTGCTTGACACAAATATATCAAGAGGGATATTTATATTCTTTTAATCTAATCCCCTTATAAATATTTCATTTTTATCTTCTAGAAAAAAATGACTAAACCTTTATTTAGTTTAAAGGGTGAAACCTCCAAAAATATTCTTGGATTAGGTCAAAAAAATGTGTGTGAATCTTTACCAATTAAATATTGGGGTGGATAATATTGTTTTATAACTTTAGTAGATGTGGATATGATTATATAACAATTTATAAGTATGAAAAGTTTTATAAATTTAATAATTATAGGAATTAAGTAGAGAATCAGTTTGGTAATAATATAAAAAAACTCCACTCGGATCATCGAAAATTATATCTTAATAGATATTTTTTCATGAAAGTTCCTGATCAGGATAATTGTATTAGTAAGAGGGAGAGGGGTGAATCACTGATGTATTTTTCTTTTATTCTTCCTTGTAACCTTCACCTCATATTCACTATTACTTTCTCTACTGAAGACAATTAAAACAAACATCCATAGAAACACAACTATTTAAAAGGTTAAATATTTAATAATAATATCTACATCCTTGGTATGGTTTGGAAATAATTCAATACAACACAATCTACTAGAAAAAGGTCTATTTGGGTGGAATACAAAAAGTATGATATTCCCATTAACTCATGTAGAACTATGTAAACAATTCAATAGTGTGTGTTCTCCTTCTATCCCAAATGATATTATTGAATTTTTTTGTAATTAACATGTCTTAGTGAATTTTTATCAATATTTAAAAATGAATTCTTTCAAAAAACACTATTCACTTTAATTCCCAAAAGTTGGTAAGAACATCATGGACATTGTAATAAAACTCAGTACAATTTCCTAGTAATATTTTCTCAATATGATTTCCCAGTATGATTATTCAATACAAAAATATACCTCTGTCAGAATATGGTTGAGGAAATTCTGGAACAATACTTTCTGAGTCTAGAAATATGAATATGATAATTCTGCTCAATATAATAACCAGATGAATATGATCACAAGATGAATATGATGAAAAGATGGGTATGATGATCCACTGAATATGATGATCAGTGGAATATTTTTTTATCTTATCTCTTATACTTTATCTTCTATCTAACACTACTTATTTAGGAAAGAAAATCCTGAAACCACTTCTTCTATCTAGAATTTCTTCAAAGATTTTACTTCTCTTTACTTATCTAAACAATACGTCTTTTAGAAATGTACAATGTTCTTTTATCCTTTTTTACTCACCCCAAATTTGGTTTAGGAGGGATTCGGGATAACCTTTCTACTCAACAAATTTACTCAAATTTTCATGTTTACTTGAATTTTGGGTTTATATTGACTTTCATTAACATTTCTCAATTCTTCTCATTTCTTCTCAATACGTCTCAAATCTTCTAGAAAATTCATCTCTCTTCTAACTTCCTCTACAAACATCAGTCTGATTCTAATTTTATTCAGACCGATCCCATTTCTCCATTCTAATTTTCTGATACGATTTCTTTTTTACATTGCTCGATACCAAATGAAAGACTATATTCTCTTTCCAATTTCTTCATTACAATTCTTGGAACTGATTTCTATTATTATTTCTTCACTATGATGAAGATGATAGATACTTTAAAAATTATTCATCCACTTCTACTTATTTTTCTTCAGACTGATGATCAGGTATCAATGAAAATATAATGGCTCTTGACCCAACTAATAAAATCCCTTGAAAACCGAACTAGATTTTTTCATTATATTTTGAATACAATACACAAAAAATTCATTCTCAAAATATTTATATCTATTTCATTTTGGTCTAAATGAAAACAAGTATCGTTGGTTTCTCACATTTTCCACAAATCTTCCCAGACATTAAAAAAATATGAATCATATGATCACATTACTATGATTTTGAGATAAAAAATATACAGCTTCACCAACATTCACCTTATTTAATCTCTCATAAAGTATATAGAAATCCTTCATGACATTGAATATTTTGAAGATTATAATTAACATCGTTTGACTTTGATTATGTTAAAGATGGCCTTTAACAATATATTACTTGCAATGAAATGTATTGTGACATCCCAATCCTTCAGAAACATCTTTCTTTCCTGCTCATATTGAATAAAATTGGCATTGTTATGATTAGACTGAATATGATTGGCAACCACTTGATTTCTTTTCACCCTGATATGATTAATTTGAGAGTGATTAGATACACCTCTTATCCCCCTTTATTTCATCAGGCTTAAATCATAAGTTTCACAACTTACTTATGATTTCTGAGAGCTCCAAGATCAGAAAAAAATATATTCAAATTTTTATTTGGCCATACAGACATTGATTCTTCCCCATTATGATTAAACCTTTCATTACGAATTTAGTGTGAATCTGATGACCCTTTTCTTCTATCTAACTTATTCTGAATATGATGGAATTTTATAAACATTCTAAGTATGGTATTCTTGAATCCGATGGTTAGTCTGATTTTATCGAATGAAAAGTAAGGTGATTTTCTTTCTCATTAAACAAAATCGACAATAAAGAATAATACCAGAAAAAAATCATCATTTTTATCAGCTTACTCTTAAAATATCCCCCATTGGATTTGGTTTTGAAGAAAGATTCATAAATCACTGAACAATGTATCCTTAAGAAATGGATTACTTATCAACAATTATATTTCTACATGAGAAAACTAATTATTTGGAAAAAAATTATTGACAGAAAAACTATGTTGTTTAAAATCAGTTATAATAAAAACATTCTCAGATTCTCTTCCTTGGATTTTCTTTCTAATATCTTCAACTTTCTTTAAATACACATATTTTTTTTCCTATAACCACTCCAAGAAATAGTCATAATATTTCACACACATTCAATTTTGGATTCAAAGCTTACCCATAACTCTCCCTTTTTACATTCTTTCATTGAGGATGGATTTATGAAACAATTATCCAACCTAAAAACACTCTTCAAAGGTAAGGAGAGAGAGGGTAAAAATACACATACCTAAAACCTGATATGAAATAAGTTGGATACCAATGTCAAAACTCAATGTATAAAAGGATTCCTTTGGTAATGTTTTTGTGAAAATGTCAGAAAGTTGTTCCAAAGTAAGAACATACTCCAAATTCAATTCATTTTATCTACATTCTCTTTGATGAAATGATATTAGATATCAATATGTTTTGAATGAGAATATTGAACCAAATTCCTAGGGATATTAATTTCACTTTGATTATCACAACCCAAGAGCAAGGGTAACTTCACTTAAACAAGTAAGTATTCTAACCAAGTCTTCATCCACATAAGTGTACAGTGAATTGAGTATCATAAACATAATAATTTTCAAGTATACTAAGAGTTACTAAATTATGTTTATTTGTATGCCAAAAAACAAAACTTTTCCCTAGAAAGAATACTCCACTAGTTGTGGACCTTTTATCATCAATATTTCCTTCCCAATCAGCATTTGAATACCCAAATATGTTAATACTTTATGAGTTCTCACACCTGATTCTGAAATTTTTAGTTCCTTTTTTATATCACAGAATCATTTTTAGAGCCACAAAATGCAATTATTTTGTAGAACACTAAAATCATTCACATAAGGTAATATAAAAAACAATGTCGGGTCTTGAGGTAGTCAAATAAAACCAACTTCCAATCATATTTTAAAACTATTTCTGATCAACTTTCTTTCCTTATCCATATTTAATCAACTTGGTTCCCAATGATATTTGGTGTGGAAATAGGTTATGAATTTTTTATACCGAAAATTTTGAAAAGTTACCTAGCATACTTTTTCTTGATAAAGAAAAATGTGTTTCTTATTTTGTAAAATTTTAACCCAAGAAAGTATTTCATTTCTCCAAACATGGACATCACAAACACCTTTTTAATTTCTTTAAGAAATCATTCAGATTTTTTTAATCATTCCAAAGAAATATAATTCGATATCCATAAACAATTATGATAAGGAAAATATCTTGACTTTCCTTGATGTAATGATTGTTTAAAACTATTCCTTTCTTGAAACTCATCTTTCTAAATAAAGTATCCAATTTGGAATACCATGCACTCAGAGATCGTTTTAACCCATACAAGTATTTATTCAGCTTATACACATAACTTTCATCTTTTACAACAAGAAATCCACAATGTTGTTCAATGTAAACTTCCACATAAAGATCATCATTCAAGAATGAAGATTTAACATCCATTTGAAATATTTTGTAACTTTATTATGCATCTATTGAATGAAAATTCTGGATCGTTTCTAATTTTTCCACTAGAGAAAAGGTTTCATCAAAATCAAAAACTTGAATTTGTTAATAACCTTTTCACACTAATCTTGATTTTTTTCTTATCACTTCACCTTCTCCATTAATCTTGTTCCTAAAAACCCACATTGTACCAATAACATTATTTTTATTTGGATTATGAAAAATTTCCCATTTATCATTATTTTCAATGTTACCTATCTCCTCATTAATGGACTGAACCCATTCTGGATACTCAAAAGCTTCATTTATGTAACACCCCAAGATTTAATAGTATGTTATCTCTTTAAATTAATTCAATAGCTTATGCTACACGCAAGACTGAGTTCAAGCACATCACAACCTATCAAACTAGCTGTTTAAAAAAGTAGTTATGAATATTATTATCCACCTTTTTAATTTTATATATAACCTATATAAATTTAACATTCATATATTGTGTGTCTTAAACATAATAAAAGGGAAATTTTAATTTTTCAGATAAAAGAAGTATTTCTCAAAAAATGTAGTTTTTTCCACCTTTTAATGGAGAACCCTTTTTAAATCCAATATTTGAAACTTTTATATATTAAATTTAATAAAATTAAAATTTTCATTATAATAGAGATAAAAAAATCTATTTTGGATAATTTTTTGGTACTTTTCAGATAACTTTCATATTTTGATGAATAATGAAAAATACTAAATTTTAATTAAAAACAACTTTTTAATCAAAATAATTTATACTATTAAATTATAAATTTGAGTTGTTTTAAAGTATCATTACATTATATTTATATCATTTAGTATAATTTAGTTCATTTTATGTAATTTAGAATTTAAATTTTATATAAGCACATGTCAATCTTTTGATATTTTTAAATTCTTAAAAACTCACTTTATTGTTTTGATAAAGAGAATTAATTTTAATTTAATTAATTAAGCTTATATGTTTTAAACATGGTAAAATAGACATAATTTTTGGATTCAGAAAATCAAAATTATCTTAGGGTAAATTTTTGGTTTTTTTCTGAAAACTTTCAATTTTTGATGAATAGTGAAAAACACTGCGTTATTGTTTAAAATCTACTTTTTATTTAAACAATTATTTATTTTATTTAATTTTATTCTAGGTAAAAATATATAAATAATACCTATATATGTTCAATGTAATTCATTGGAGTCATTTTATAATAAAATTAGATTTATAAAATTTTATTGAACTTTTAAACGTCTTTTACCCAACTTCTAGTCACATTTTTAAATTTGTATAAAACGTAATTTTACCACTTTTGTGGATTTAATTTCGAAAATTTGTGAGACGTGGTTGACATAAATATGTAAAATTTGGTCAATAGGATGAAAATAATTTTCAGTGAATAGTATCTCTTGAATTTTATTTACCACGGTTAAAAGTAAATAGGGTAATTAAAGGTAGAAATGATATTATAATTACCCTAACACATGTTCTAATTCTATTGGATATGTTTAATTTGACCAAAATAAACCTTATGAATAAAATATTATCCTCTTTGATCCACTTGGATTAGATTATGACATTTATTATATTTTATTTAAAGAAGAGTTAAAAGTGTTAAATTCAAATTTTAATAAATATTTTTTTTTAATATAGGGTTATACATAAGATAAATAAGACTATAAATATTTATTATAAAACTAAAACTATTTCCTACATAATGGTGTTTTATTTATAATTTTTAGATATTAAATAATTAATTTTATTTATGACACAATTATGATGTAACAATTACCATATCAATGAAAGATTAGAATAATTGATATTATAAATATCAAAATAAATATAAATTGAGACTTTTCATGAATTAAACTAAATTTTTAGGTTAATATTACATGTTAGAGTTGATTAAATAATTTGTTTTTATAGTGATAAAGTTTTTATGACTTTCAAAAAAACAAAATACCAAATAGTGTCAAAATTGACATAAATGTGTATTTAAAACAAATACTATATTACTAAATGATATAATATTACTAAAAATATTAAATTTTTAAAAAGGACTTATATAATGATATATATGTCATTAATTAACCACATGGGTTTCTCTTGGCATTTTATAGTATGTTTATTAACCATTTAATATAAAAATACAAGAAGACATTGTAAAAGTTAAACTATTTAACTAAGAGTTAAATCTAAAAGATAAGGTTAATATGGTAACCTAAACCTATATAAAACCTATTGGTTGAGAGTTTTTCAAACCATACCCACCTTACCCTAGAAATAAATTATTTTTGAGCCATTATAAAGTGAACATGATTGTTTAATAAATTAATATATCAAGCTTTTCCTAAAGTGACCCTCACCTCCCTTTTAAAAGGGCACTTCCCCTTCTCTAAAAATCACACCTCCAAATCCATTTGGCTTAGCCAAACCCTGCTGAAATATCCTCCCAAATACCCTTAATTCTACCTAGGTACCTTAATTTGATCATAAAACCAACCTAAGGACCCCTTTTGATCAAATCAAAAAGAAATCACCCGAAGAAGTGGTAATAATTCCATCACCTCTTTCAAAGTTTTTTTCTTCTTCCACTTCCTCGTTCTTTGTTATTTACGAACCAAAATAATAAATACAGTACATTCTATATATTTTTATGGTATTATAAATATGTTACAACAATATTCATTATTATATCCATCCTATGAATGAAAAATTCACCATACGTGTGTACGCACGACTTACCGTCACCACGTAGTGGTGTAGTTTGTTATTCAACACTTATTTATTTGGATGGGTATAATAATGAGTATAATTGATGTAAATAAGAAATATAACATGGTAATGATTTATTATATGTAATATACCATCCAATTACATATTATTTTACCATCAATAGAATGATATCATCACTCGTGCGTACGTACGACTTACCATCTCCACGACGCGATGAGATTCATTTCCATGTTCACCATTCAACGATGATTATAAATATATATATATATATATATATTATTAATAAGTATGTAATATATGAAATAATAATGCTACTGGAAATATATATATATATACATATATATATATATATATCTTTGTGTGTGTGTTTGTATATACAAATATCTCATTCACTTACTTTCGTTCAATACAATATGAAAACAGAAACAATGTTTATGCATACATACAACCTACCATCTCCATAAATGGTGTTTTCCATTTCATATATATATATATTATAAATATTTATATTCTGAATATATATGATACATAAGTAATTTTTTATATTCTGGAATCAATTAAATCATAATATAATTTATACAATCAAGAATAACAAGTTAAAACACATATGATAAAAAAATCGATTATTACCCGAAATGTTATATTAACATATAAATTATTATTAAATGGGTAATACAAAGCCATAATTGAATCAAGTATGATATCATAAATATGAATATGGTTCATTTATAATTTAATAACAGACTATGTTCATTATACAAGAGGTTAAATGTACCCTCTACCAAAGGAAAGTACAAGGTAGGTGTTAATTCCCCAATCTCATTATTATTCGAGATTGTTTATATGTAAGTATTTACTATGAAATTTTTATCATTCATGTCCATGTTTCATAAAAATGTTTTCAAAATGAATATTTTAAGGTATTGTTTAAGGGACTCTTTAGCAATATCAGTATTTGAAATATTTTAATGATTTATTTTTCTAATTCTTTTTAATTAATATACATGTTTTAAAAATGATTTTAAGGATATATTTATATTGAAATGATTGTTTTAAAATGTTAATTACTTTAAGAAGTTTCTAAATTTTATGGTATAATTTGATTCAAAAAACTCTTTTAAATTACTTCCTTTATAAATGCGTGATTTTTAAATGATTTCACAAAAAGAGATATTTCTCCCAAAGAATTTTACTGATCATTTTGAACTATGTCAACATCCTTAACTAGATATTATTCTTGAATGAGATTGATTTATTATAATACAATCTTCCATATTGTATTGAATGATTTATGATATTTTTGACTGTAGATGTGTTATATTTATTCCATTCATGGTTTTTTGTTAAAGTATTGACATTTCTTATGTTAGTTTTAATACAAATGCTTATGTTATGTTTCAACATTTTCATATGAAGAATGAATTGGACTTAGTAATTGATGGGTGGAGTCCACTATAGCTCCTCGATTAATCGGTAGATCTCATGAGACAAACCAGTGTCTTGGAACAAGGCCTTGACAAAATATTATTTGTAATCTTTGCACGAGGCCTTGACTATGTGGTTATGATGTCTGGAATTATACATTCCATCATTATGAAATTATCTATTGATATTACATGTGATTATTTGACTCGTAGAATATCCATGTGAATAAGTAAATGGGTTTACTTGATTTATCATTTCCATATTATTCTGTAGTTTATGTTTAAATGGTTTGTTTTTCAATTTTATACCTTCCTAAAAAATGTTTATGATTATTTATGATTGCTTCTACTATATTGATTATCCTTAGTGAGCATCTGAGCTCACCTCTTTCTTATGTTTTATTTTCCCAGGATTCCAGGAAGTATATTATGATTTATATACAGGTTTATGCTAAGGAAATAATGGTGTTCTCAAATGATTATTTATGTCATGTTTTATGTTATAAATTGTAATGTAAAGTTCATGTATGTAATCTATTTTCCAAGACTGCTAAACTGATTGTCCCTTTGGGAATTTATTCCTTGTAATCATGCCAATATATTAAAATAATGCACCAACTCTGGGTAACTGGGGTTAGGGCGTTATAATTCACATCATTAGGCTTGACTTTTGAATATAAGGAAGTATGTTTAATAGAATTTTGTGTTATTTTTTTGAACCTTTTGATGTTGATCACCAATAATATTTTGATCTTCAACTTTCCTCCTTACCCAAGGATTATATTTTAAATTATATTCCTCCTAACTGGAAATAGTAGACACTGATTCTTATTGTATAAGATTACAATTTTCTATATCCTTATCAAAATTGTTTCTTTATCCTGATCAACTCACTTATCTGCCTGAGTATGTTTATCTTCTTCTATATTTTCAATAACATTCACATCAATAGAATCAACAATTCTTCATATTTCTTTGTTGAAACATTTTTATCCTCTTCCTTTTGGAGGATATCCAATAAAAAATCCATCTTTACCCTTCTTATCAAACTTTCAAAAATTTCACCTTTCTTCATTATAATACATGGACTCCCTAAAACTATTAAGTGTTTCAAACAAAGAGTTTTTCCATAAAAAATGTTGTATAGAGTCATATCTAAACTTGGCCTAAAAAAACTGATTTTGGATATTCAAATAAGTGCTCATGGATTGCCTCCAATAGTAATGATAAAGACCATGCTCTAGTAACATGGTTCCCCCCATTTCCAAAAAACTACAATTCCTTCATTCAGCAACCACATTTTTTTTAGGACTGTATGCGGAACTATACCCATGTTAAATTACATTATTCTCAACATAAAATTCAAATTATTCACTTTTGTATTCACCACTATTGTCAGTCCTCAACTTATTCAATGAATACTCACATTCTTTCTCATCCTTTATCCAAAAACCTTTAAAAACATTCAAAGCTTATGAATTATGTTTTATATAAATGACACATTTAATATGAGTAAAGTCATCAATAAAAGTAATGAAATACGTATCTCTATTTTTTGATTGTTTTCTCATCAACACATAAATATCAGAATGGATAAGTTTAGGGATTTCTTTAAAAAAATATCAACTTACTTATGCATAGAAGTTGAAATATTTATTTTTCGAAAGATAGTGCAACACCAATCTCTTATTCTTGGAAAGGAATGAATGTATCAAACACTATTTTATTTAGATAATATTCTTATGTTTCTATGACATATATGTCCCATCATTTTATTCCACAATTTATTCTCTTCCATCATACTCAAGTAGAAAGAGTTTTGTGACTCATGAACATGAAATTAGTTTCACTTTTACATTGTCCTCTTGTAACTATCATTCCATTATTATCACTTTTCAAAAAAAAAATCCAACTTTCTTGAAAGTAATTTTGTTACCATTATCAAATAATTGTGAAACACTAACCATTATTCGATTCATCCCACCAAAAAACAAATATTTCATGGATTTCAATTTTTTTCCAATAATAGATAATCCAACACATTAGATTCTAAGTGATTAATTAGTGCCAAATGTCAAATTTCCTTCTTATAAATCATTCACATTATTCAAAAATATCAAATATCCTAGCATATGAGAAGAAAAACCACTATCAAGAATCCACTATTGATCTCCTTTTAAATATTTCAGTGGGATTTCAATAATAAGATCACTTTATTCTCCCTTTTATTTCTGCATCTTCAGCTTTTAAGAATTGTTAAGAATATTTTGTTATACCAATAAAAAAGCATGATACCTTAGCTAGAAGGACTGGTTCCCATATTTCACAAATATTTTATAGGTTTTGGAACCTATTTTCAATTTTAACTCCATCCATCTCAAGTTTCTTCAAAATAACCTTCTCATAGTTATTTCATTGTGGAGATTAGATCCACACTAAGCTTTGTCTTCCATAAACTATGGAATACTGGTAATGTTGT
Source organism: Viscum album (assembly GCA_963277665.1). Taxonomy (NCBI): domain Eukaryota; kingdom Viridiplantae; phylum Streptophyta; class Magnoliopsida; order Santalales; family Viscaceae; genus Viscum; species Viscum album. The sequence goes on along the minus strand of OY728163.1, from coordinate 70,502,238 downwards.
TGGTTGAACTGAATTTTTTTTTGATGTGTCCAAATCCACCACAAATGAGTAATATCCATAGAAATAATATTTTCCTTTGAAATTTCTATACATCCTAGAATTGTGAGAATGTCTCTCAGCAACCTTCTTTATTTCCTTATTTAAATCACAATCCTTTATATTATTAATTGGAATCTTCATTTTCGGCTCAATTTTATTTTAGTTTTAACAGAATTAGAAGTAATTTTTTTTGATTTGGAATGTTTTGAAACATTTTAAAACTTATGATATTTTTAAATTTCTGAATTCTCCACTTTGTTAATATTAGCTATATACATTACTTTCACAACATTATTATTTTCTGAAACAATTTGAGATGTCTTTTAGAACATTAAAGATAATTTTTTTAATCCTTATCAGGTTCCTTCTTATAAGAACATTCACCAAATTTAGATATAGTGTTTTTTAAACTTGTATTTCTATGTTCATATTTATAAAGTTTTTGTTGGAAAAATTACAAATCTTCTTTTTTTCTTTCGTCTTCACTTCCAAACACTAATTAGGATTATTTTATTCCTTATTAGACATTTTAAAATTTCAATCTCCACCAGAATCTTGTTCTTTTCTTATGAAAAAAATTATTTAACTTTTGTTTAGGAACATTTATCTTCCAACTTATTGTTTTGTTTTTAAAGTATTCAGGTCTTTCTTATACATTCTTTCAAATCTTATTTCAAATAAAATTCAAGTTGAGTTTCTTCTTTATCAGAACTACTACTACCAAATTGTTCATAATTTATTATTGAAATAAAATTATTATCAACAACATTCTCAGTATATTTTTTAGACTGAAAATCACAATATTTTTATTCTTTATCTTTAGATAAGAAACTTTTTCTTTTGTATCTGAAGAGTTTTCTATATTTACCTATAGAAAAAAATTTATAATTATCACCCAGTTTCTACCATGATCTTCTTGGATTTATTTCTTCTTTATCACTATCCTCTTCTTTCTCTATTTGAGGAAAATTGGCCACAAATTGACTAACCATTCCACATTTAAATCTTTTCACAGGAAGTTTTCATTTGTATTTATCAGTACCTATTCTCAAAAATTTTGAAAACAATGGTAAAATATCATCATGATTTTTTACATGCCTCATTTTATAAATTTGAATCACCAGCTACTTCTTGAATAAGAATTTTCGTTGACTTATCTTTATTGGAAACCTTGAAAGAAATTTTTCTATCAACTTTTGTTTTTATTTTCATATCTTTTTTCATAAGTGATGATAGTCCTATATAAATCATATATAGATAAAGTTTCAGTATCTCTATCTTCCAATAAAGAAACATTAACATCAAAATTTTCAAGAAGGATTCTCAAGATCTTTTCAACAACTGTATAATCTTCTAAATTTTCACCAAAACATCTAATAGAACTAATAATATCATCTAACCTGTTAAATAATTCCCCAACAAGTTCATACTCACCCATTTTTAAATCATCATACTTCAGCCTCAAGATTTTTAATTTCACCTTCTTCACTTATGTATTGTCTTCATATATGTTTTAAAGATTATCCCATATACCCTTAAATGTTGAAACACCTTTCACTCTTAAAAATTAAATTTTATAAAGTGATGATAATAAAGAAATATTGGCCCAACCATCATTCCCAAGATTCTTCTTATCAACCAATGTGCGTGGAACTTTTCATCAATAAGAGGAAGACCATCTATTGCAGCTTCAAGAACATTATATCCAAGACACATAAGATAAGGCTGCATTCTATCATTCTATATTTGATAATCTTTCACATTAAACACTAGAATACCTTTATTGTCCACACAATTTATATTCTCCATCTCAACCTCTGTTTCAAAACTCCATCAAAGAATAAGCGAAGGGAACCTGGATCAGATACTAGTTGAATGTTCCCAGTAAGAATAATTGTATCACTAATAGGGGGAACAGGTGGATCAGTGGTGTCTTTTTCTTTTATTATTACTTTCAACCTTTTCCACCGATTAAATATTACATTCCCTATTGAAAACAATTCAAACACATATCCATAGAAACACAATTACTTACAAGGTTCACTATTCTATAAGAATTGTTATGTCCTTAGTATGGTTTAGAAATAACCCAATACCAAAAAATCTACTAGAAAACCATCCCTTTGTGTGGAATACAATGAGTATGATATGACCTTTCACACATTTATCATAATGTAAAAAATTAAATAGTGTGTGTGCCCTTTTTAGAACAAATGATGTAATTCAATGTTTTTGTAACAAACATGTTACGATGCTTCTTTATCAACTTTCAAAAATGTATTATTTTAGTAAAATTCTTCACTTTATTACCCAGAAACTAGTACGAAATTCCTGGAAATCATAATAAAACTCAATAAAATTTCCCAATCTAATTTTCCCAATCCAATTTCCCATTTTGATTTCTCAATAAAAAAATATACCACTCTCAGAATATGGTTGAAATAATTCATTAACAATACTCTCTGAGTTTAGAAATACCAAAATTGTAATTATGATAAATATAATGATTGGTTGAATAAAATTACAATAAGAATATGATAAATAGATGAGTACGATGATCCACTTAATATGATGATCAGCTGAATACGTTTCAATCTCATCTCTTCTCCTCTCTCTTCTATCCAACACTACTTCTTCAAGAAAGACAATCTAAAACCCATTTTCTCTAAGAATTTCATTAGAAATATACCTTTTATCAAATTATCTAAAAAATAATTCCATTATAAAAGTATTTTGTATTTTTTCCCTTTTTCACTCACCCCAAATTTTGTTTGGAGAGATTAATGAAAATTTTCTCACTCAACCAAATTACCTGAATTTTCATGTTTCCTTGAATTTATGGTGCATCTTTACTTTCATAAATGTTTATCAACTCTTCATATTTATTATCAATCATTTTAGAATCTTATAAAAAATTCATCTCTATTATTTATTCTTTTACAAACATTAGTCTTTGATTTTCCCCGGCTCGAACAAATCTGTCCATTCTGATTTCCCAATGCAATTTCTTTATTACATTGCACCACACCAAATGAAGGCCTATCTACCCATTTTGATTCCCTCATTACAATTCTTGGAACTAACTTCCATTCTTATTTCATCATTATGATGAAGACTATAGATAATTCTAAACTTATTCAATTGCTTCTAATTCTTTTTCATCAAATCAATGATCAGGTATCAATTCCAATATGATTTATATTGACTCGACTAATAAAAGAACTTAAAAGAAAATCATATTTTTTTCGTTCTCTTCTAAATATGATACCCATCAAATTCATTTTCTAAATATTTATAATTTTGGATTTTGGTATTAATAGAAACTAGTACCTTCAATTTCTCATATTGTCAACAAATCTTTCCAACCTTTAAATAAATTTGAATCTGACAAAGTCATTACAATGATTTTGAAACCACAAATCGTCAAATTCACCGAATTTCATTTTATTCAATCTCTTAGCAAGTATAAAGAATTCATTCATGACTTTGAATACACTAAAGATCAGATTTAGCATCATCTGACTTTGATTATGTTAAGGATCAGCTTTGATAGTGCCTTACAATGGAAAGTATTTTGACTTCCCAATCCTGCAATAACATCTTTCTTTCCAACTCATCTTGAATATGACTGGCATGATTATGATCATACTGAATACGATTGTCATACCCTTAACTCTATTTTCACCTTGATATGATAAATCTTAGAATGATTAGAAACACCTATTCTCGTCGTTTATTTAGTCAAGACTACATGAGAAGTTTCATAACATACTTATGATTTATGAGAACTCCAAGACCATTAAATCATCATCACATTTTTATCATGGTCATATAAACTCTGATTATTCCCCAATATTATTAAACCTTTCATTATAGATTCAGTTTAAAATTTATGATCCTTTTCTTCCATATATATTATCATGAATATGATGTACTTTGATAAACACTGTGATTCTGATTTTCTTGAATCTGATGGTTAGTCTGATTTTCATAAAATGCAAAGTGAGGTGATTTAATTTCTTCTTAAACAACTTTGAAAACAAAATAAAATACCCAAAAACAATAACAATTCTTATCAAATTGTTCGTAACATGTAACATATATATGAGGTTTTTCGAGACTATCTCAACTCAGTCCTCCATTTGAACTATATCAGAATAGTGTTAGTGAAAGGAGGAACAACACCTTATTGGATATAGTGACATAAATGATGAGTAATGTGAGTACTCCATTATCCTTTTAAGGATTATAATTACATAATATATTATATACACTAATATAAAATCCAATAAAAGCTATAAATGTAACTATATTCAAATCATGGGGTGAAAATAAACCTATTTTTTCACATACGTGTGCATGGGGATGCAAAGAATTTGTTAGGGATATATATGGAAAAAAACATTCATCCCAATGAAGAAAGTGTTTCTTTATAGGATATCCTATGAAAAAGTGGGGTATTATGATATGACACCATATAAGAAAGGGTAACATTGGAAATATAATACATATTCTCTGAGAGGTATCCCATCTCCAAAAGATATTCTAGGAGGAAGATCGATTTTGATGAAATCATGGAACAAGATACACATGCGTTAGCATAAGAAAAAATTCCACAAATCATCATGTAAAAGGTTATTCCAGAGAAAAAAATAATATATAGGGGTTCTAAATATGTCATTGAACAAGAGATATATAGTTTTGTAGTCCCCAATAATGGTGACTCATTATTATTTTATAATGATGAACCTCATTCTTATAAGGAAGAAATAAGTAGCTCAGATGTTACAATGTCACAAGAGTCCATAAATTCGGAAATGTATTCCATATATAAAAACCAATTCTATGTTTTGATAGATCCTCTAGTATATTTATAGAATATTGGGTTAAAATGGGTATTCAAGAAGATTGTTGACATAAACATTAAATTCAATACTTGACCTGTTGCTAAAGGGTTTAAGAAATTCCAAGGAATATACTATAATGAAAACTTTTCACCAGTTTTTATGTTGAATCCCATCAGAATTATTCATTCCATAGTATCTTAGCTTGATTTTGACATTTTTAAAATATATGTAAAACCATCCTTCCATAATTGGAGCCTTGAGAAATATGTCTTTATGACTCTACTAGAAGCATTTTTTAATCTGAATAATGAAAATAAGGTATTCAAGTTGTAGAGATCCATTTATGGATTAAAAAATGAATCATGACAATGGAAAATTAATTTTGATGAATTCTTAAAAAAATTGGTTTCATACAAAATGAGTGTGATCCTTGTGTCTGGAACATATTTAATGGGAGTGAAATCATTTTACTCATAGTATATTTTTATGATATACTATTAATGGGAAATATTATACAAGTCTTATAATCAATTCATATGTTTTTTAAAAATTGATTCACTATGAAAGAAATATTTGAATTAACCTACATTTCGGTGATCAAGTTCCATTATGATTGATATAATAGGCTTCTTATACTATGTTAATGTATATACATCAATAAGGTACTAAATATATTCAGTATAAAACAATCCAATATGAGATTTTTTTCCAGTGTCATGTGTTATACATATCTCTAAGAAATTGTGCCCTTGGACATAAGAAGGGAGAGAGAGTATGAGAATGATTCCTTATAAATTAGTGATAGGATATGTCATTTATTCCCTGCTATGTTCAAGGATTCATGTTTTCTACACCTTGGGAATGGTCGGAAGATATCAAACATACCAAGGATATCTAAAGTGTATGATTGTAAATACTATCATGAAGTACCCGTGGAGTAATAAGGATATGTTATTGTCTTATGGTGCATACGAGGAACAAATGATTAGAGGATTCAGAGGTTCTAGTTTCTAAATACACTTGGATGACCTGTAATCATAGTTGAAATTTTTTTCTACATTAATGGAGGAGTTGTGGGCAGTAATAGATCAAAGATACCCATGGTCACTAATTTTATATTAATGTTTGAGTATATTATAGCTTTTAATACAACAGAAGAAGAAATTTTTATACAAAACTTCATCTAAGATATTGATATGGTTCTTAATAGTTAATATTCTATCACTTTATATTGTGATAATACTATTGTGGTTGTCTTATATATGAAATTATTATTATAATAATGGATTAATCATATACTTCAGAGTTATCAAATTTTTAGGGATTTTTCTCAGAGGGGTAATGTTGTTGTAAGAAAAGGTTTTGTGGAAGAGAACATAGAGAACCCATTGACGAAATCCTTATATTAGAAAAATAAAGAATATCATGTGATTTCTAGTGGAAAAAAAGTTGTTAGGAGTTAGATCAAGTGAAAGGGGGGGGGGATATTGGAGTTGGTGCTTGGGAACCAATACCAGAATAATATTAAATATCTTATCACATTATAAGTGTTCTTCTACATAAAATTAATGTGATAATGTAATTAGAGAATTTGTTGAATCAAAAGGTTATATAAGTTACCCATTATAATTAGGACCATTAAGTGATGTGAAAATATTCTTAAATATATGTTATGTGTTTGGATGAAATATATTTCATTTGATATGGAATCCATTTTACTTTCAGTGTTTTGAGGCTAATAATACATTGGGACTTATTATTAATAAGATTGTAATTAATAATATTCAAAATGAGAGGTTATGAGAACATAACCGCCAATGGGAATTCCACATATATATGTAAATGGATATTCCTATTTTTTGGATGTGTGCATTGGTCCTTAAAATTGAGATTATTATTAACTTATATCATGGATCACATATTTTTATGTATTGAAGAAAACCATGACAAAATATCCTCATAAAAAATACGATATGTTGGGTGTGTCATATGTGATATAATATTAATTGAATTATTCAGTAAATAATTTCACCTTCTCAAAACATAAGATGAAATCCAAGCCCCATTGATCGAAATGGAAATATCTAATTAAGACCATGACCATATAGGTCGGTCGATGAGTTCATTTCAGGTAGTTAAAAAAATATCAATCATATAAGTTTCAGGCACAAGTATGAATATTTCTTGATGAGATATCAGTAAAAAATAATTATATCACAAAGTAAGATTTAATATGAGGTTATTCTATTTTTGATATTAATTTCATTCTCTAAGGGTGACTCAAAGTGATGATAGATGTTAATATTGGACCTTTTATGAGGTTTTATAATTTCATTGAGAAAGATTCATAAAACATCACACACTTAGTGTATCCAAAATCTCAATTAAATTTTATTTGAATTTAATAAAGGAATAAATATTACTCTATATATTGAGGAATAATTATTATTCATGTTAAGCTAGTCCAATAAATTCAATCACTAGTTATTCATGTTGAGAATATATGTGAGATGAATAATAATAAATATTTATTCACCAGTTAATGAGCATAATATTTTTTTTATTTATTGAATGAATAATATATATTGATATTTATTTATATAATTAAATATTTATTATTCAACATTTGTAAATTCTATTAAGGATTAATAGACCGAGTTAATGCCCTAATTCAAAGATCATATTTATTTAATATTTTTAAATAAATATCGATTTATTTATTTAACAAACTATTTTTAAACAACTGTGAGTTAATGAATGTCATGGAATGTTCTAATAATAATAATATTATTATTTGACATTAAATTTATTTAGAGTTAACAATTTGATAAGATCTAACACACAATTATTAATTATATAACCTAAGTATATAACCCAAGTTATATCATTTATAAGGTTAGATAAGAATTTTTGTGTACAAAAATATTATCACAAGAGATTTCTCTTGAATCCCTAGAAAGAACCTCTCAACAACACTCTTAAGTATAAGAGATTATTATACTTATACTACCTCTCTAGGATAAGAGAATCAGAAATAATTCTTCATGCCTATAGGGATTCTTATTGTAATCAATGGTGAATGATACAAGAAGATCGCTACCTCCATGCTTGCTCATAGAGTTAAATCGATGGAATTATAAGATTCCTAGTGCACATCTAGATATTTCTAAGGGAATTATAGTTTGGATTGCTCTTCATAATGAGAGTATGATAAGAAGGCTAACTAAATTCACCAATGAATAAAGAATTACAATGTTGAGGAAATTATTTATTATAAATTAGTTATAAATTATATGTGAAAATATCTTCTCTATGAATATTTTGGGATTGAGTTATCCATTTTATAGAATTTATTTAGTGAAACTGATGGAAATCCTTATTTTCTATGGGCCCAACCACTTTCATTTCTCCTTAAAACCTTTATAATAAGGTTGATAAGTGAACTCCCAAATGCCACTATCACGTTTTCATAGGCTAGAACTAGTGATAAGGAATCCATATAAGCAATGGGAAATGTCACATTAAAATAAACCTTCTTCCAAATAATTATAAAATCCCACACAACACAAATAATGAAAAATAATTGACTAGTATATATGTAAATACACATGAATGACACATATCATCACAATACAATATCAGATAATAAAACCCATATAAAATATTTTAAATATAATAATACCATCCCCTAAAAATTACATGGAAATAAAAAAAATGAGTGAACTAATGTAGTGATCATGATGAGGACTCCAAGTTAGCTATCATCAAACCTCCATAAAAGATTATTATTTCTCAAAAAATATCATAGTTTCATCTATAAATTTTCATAAACACAATAAGAAAATCCCACAAGTGTACATTATGGGGTGATCTATGATTCTATATATGGTCATTATATGAAATATACCAACCAAGTGATTAATTTTGTGCACTCAATGTAATGTTTAAGTCAATTAATACAAAATCTGGTCATTATAAAAAACTCAAACCAAAATAAAAAACACCTCAGAATTATCTTTCCAAACCACAATATGTTTCATATTAAATTATCTCAAGTACCACCATAAACAATATATTTCCAAATAAAAAATCTTTCAAAGATAAAGATATCTAATCAGATCCCAAACCACTACACCCTTAGTCACATGATAACATTATCAACACTTATTAAATAAGAAAATTTCATATATTAATTTAATAAAGAAATACCCAAACCCCATTATGGAGGATCACACAGTGAAAATACTCAATACTTGAAAATTAATACCTAGTTCCATGATCTAGTCGGTGGAGGGTCACACATAACTATTGGTGTACTAGATAAAACAATAATATATGCTACAAAATATTCTATCGAGGATCGCGTAATGTAATGAATAAAGAAATTAAAAGGAATATACAAAATGTATAACTACACAAATTTCATAGATGATCATTGTATGAATCATTCCAATGTTCATGCCTCATTGAGAATAACTCTAGGTAGTATTATACTAAAATATAATCCTTGAAATACTAAGATAAAACAATACTCAAAAATAAACTCAATTTTAAAAAAAGAATTCTAGAAGAAAAATTTATAGTCACTTTTTAAATCTATATCTATATGGATAATCAAACTCAAAGAATGAGTAGTGGATAATAAAGGAAGTGTGATATCTGAGAACTTTATTTTATTAAAGTAATCTCATATACATAAAAACAATTTTATGAATAGATCAGAATGTGTATCTTTATCAAAATCATTGTATACAAACCTAAAGATCACCTATAATCATATTTCATAGTAACTCCAACATCATATGTCAGGTTTTAATCACTACTATAATAATTATGCATTATCACCTTGACAACCCCATAATATCACCATAAAAATACAACATTTTTTTGTGAAAATTCTATGTCATCATGAGGTGAACATATGTTTAGTAAGATAACTCTATATCAAAACCACACATCAACTATATATTTCACACTTCAATATAAGAATTTGGGTGCTTGGGATTTCCTATGAAGAAAATGGTTCAAATAAAAGTACCCTAACATAAATTTTCACATCAAACTAGGACATTTGGATCAAATATTTTTAATAATAAATGCTCAAATCATAACTCTCATAAATGTTATTGGTCTCTATGAACCTGAAAAATATTCATCACTAATCATGACTGAAAATAATGTTTTCAAAACATCACATTATATTAAAGCATCCATATCAATGGGTTCTCATAGTCTTATCTAAGATCATGCATTCCAACAGAAACTCTACATTAAACATCTTCCCAAAAATTTTCATCAGACTATGTTATCACATTCCCCTGATGAAAATATTATTTTATAAAATTCATAATTCATGTATTTTCAAATGATATAATGTATAAACCTATTTTTTTCTTCTTAAGAAGGATTATACATTGGAACTCTCAAATTTGTATTTGAGAATTTTATCATCAACTTCCATGTCCAAATATTTAATATTCCAGAAAACATATTTTAAACAACATATAATGTCATTATTAGCATTATTATCATGATAAAACGACCAAAATTAAAAAATGGAATATATATTTGTTAAAAAAACAATAAACCAAAAATACCATTATTATCAATATATATAATGATAATAAATTTATAATAATTATAATAATTAATATTAATATGATTTTATTTTTTTTATAAAAAATGTGTGATCTATCCCACTTGATAATGGTGCCTCTTTCCCTAATTTTTCTAGAAATTATGTCTAAATGGTTTACCCTACCTCTCTGCAACATGGTTTCATTATTTTTGGGTTTCTCAATTAGGGTTTTCCTTAATTAGAGAGTCCATCATTCCCACTACAACTATTTGTCCATCTATCTCTGATTTTTATGAAACATACACATGGAATTCATATTTCATACCAATACCAAATATGGAATCTATTTTTTACGATATGGTAGTTAAAACATCTAAATATAAAATAGAATTTGGAATTCATAAAACAAATCTATACGGAAAACTTTGATTCATTAATTAGATTATCATGATTTTTTTGTAATTAGAATCATCTCATTAAAAATAGTTTTTTTAATATAATTATCATATGGTGGAACACACATTAAATAGGAATGTGTAATCATTAATATAAAAAAACAAAATTTATATATAATGAGATGCATTTGGGTTGAAATCATAAATCCATATTGACATATATGATTCTATAATTATCAATCTATCTCTAATGTCTGTCCCAACTCTAACAGACACTCTTCAAGAGAGATAGGGGTGAGAGGGAGGTGGAAAATTATACCTTCCTCCTAAATAAAAATCAATATTATTTATTTCAAAATCAATGGAAAAAATATTATTTACAATTAAACACACCCTTTGATATAAATTTAGAATTTGTAACACTTAGTGGGCCTAGTATCTCCAGATTCAAATTTCCATTACATGGTTTTTTTGGTATTAAATTAGCCTACAAAGTGAACCAATTTAATTAATATGAGTGTATATGGATAAAAAATAAAATGGTAGCCAAATAATAATCACAAGATAATTCATTCTTAAATCAATCTTTGAGAAATTATCCTCTAAGAAAACCCAAGTACCAAAAACATTATTCTTCTCCAAATATCTATTTTTTCTAAATTAATTCATCACAAGGAAAAAAATAATAAATAAGGGAACTAAAGAGTCAAATCGAACCCAAACTAGATCCAAATTGTTTTCATATTATAATCTTTCTTTGAGAATATTGGATGACTCATCCTCCCCACCATTGAAACATTATTTTACTGAAAATAAAAACACACTCAGGGAAGGTGGAGATATAATTCACACATGAATTTAACAATCATAAATTTCTATTGAACATTACTACACTACCCTAAAAAAATATGAACCAAAACTCATGCTTACAATAATAATCTCTCATACTATCAGTCTAATGCTGTCGACCGTCAAAGATGATAAAAATACATTTCGACTTCCACGTACATCATTCCAGAACATATTATAAATAACCTATAAATCCAAAAATATATTACATATAAATGATTTCATATAATAATCCATAAAAATAATAATAACCTAGGTAGTTCATGTTATAAACTTTAAATGAAATGGAAAAGATATAATAATCCTTTTAGAAAGTCCACATCCTCAATGAGTGTTCCTTAAAAAAGACTAAAAAAATATCTAGGACATCCCAATTCTCATGAAATTTCAAATTAAAACTTTTTATAATTTATTAAAAAATCTATTAGCTCATATTGTCTAGTAATTTGGTTAATAATAAAATATGTTTCTCAAACATATCAATGTTTCCAAGCCCAAATATACACCTTATTCAAAATAAATCAATAAAACTCTATGACAAATCTATCATTTCTACGTAAAATAATCAAATACACATACCCTAGATCCCATTTATCAAATAGATCACATATGATATGACTAATTGAATGTTCAATTATAATTTAGGCAACATCATCATCATTCACTAAATGTGAATATATTTTCACAAAAAAATATTTTTTTAATACCTTATTCCCATCATCATAAAATTAAAGGGATGAATTTTAAATACATTAAAACCTAATAAAACTCATATATCACTAAAAAGTTTTAAAACTAACCAAAAAAATTCCCCCCAAATCTATTCTAACATTTCCATTCACCTTCAAGGGAAAATTATTTTCTCCCCACCTTTAAGTAAAATCCCAAAGGAGCAACATAGAAGAGCATCATATCAACTTAAATCTTAACATAAATTCACTTTAATTGGTCATACTCCAAGGACACAAATGAAAACTATTTTCAACCTCTATAGAAAGTTTTTAACATCATTTATACTAGATCACCATCACCACCACATCACTAAAGTTGAAAGGAGATTTCTTTATAATTGTACAACTTATTCATAATCACCAACTATGGTGACCATATTATTGTTATTATATCACATCATAAGGATAAAAAATACTCCAATAATTTCACAAAATATTACCTCAGAAACTATGATGATATGTGGGATCACCTCTATTACACACATTTCCAAACATTGGTCTTTAATTCATTAAGAAACAAAAAAATCATGGGTATAATCATTTCCATGATACTATAGAAGTAGCTTTTAAGGTGGTCAATAATTTTAATAATCACATCCTTTCCTCCACCAACTAACATGTAAAGATATAAATAGCATTTTAGGGACTCATATCAATATTTATGAAGTATATAGTTCTTACTACATTCATATTCCAAGATTAGTCTTCTTTATAACCCTGAATAACACTTTTTAACTCTCAAATTATTATGGAAATAACCCATATGAATCATATATCCCAAATATTTATGTCTAACTTCAACAAAACCTAGAGGTTCCAGTAATGGGAATGAACTGGAATGAATTCATTATCCAAAATAATTTATCCATTTTCCCATGATTTTATCACATAATTAGAATTTAATTATCATCCTAATATATTATAAGTAATGAAATTTTTGACATCGATAAGGTCTTTTAATTGTAAACATGGAAATATATAACCACTACTAAACTATTAATCCATGCCACACAAGGTTGATCTCAATATGGATAACTCACAATGATATCTCAAGGTGAACTAATGTATAATTTAATTATCTAATCATTATCTTTGAAACTATATTCATGACATTGAGTACTAATAATATCATCAGTCAGCCTCTCTTGAAAATGACATAAACTATCATTGTCAAAAAGGAATGATCTTCCACCATAAGGATACATCATCACAAATTACATATTGAATGAAAATATATACCTTTAATTAAGAAAAATAACCCTTCTTTCAATCATATTTTTTCACTTATAATCCAAATGATCATCGTTAACCACCATCTAACTATTTAAGAAATGTGTTATTCATGAATAGATATCTGAAAAATATAAGTTTCCTTTTCTTGGGAACCATCCATCCTATATCATGTAAGTGAATCATCATCACCCAACCACATGCTCATCCCAATACTTTTATATTATCAAACACTAAAATTCATATAGTATCACATCATCATGAGTTATACCATCGTTTATAGTGGGATAAATCCCTAATATGGTTTCAGGTGTAGATATTTCATACTCACATCCTTAAATGTATTTATCACCCTTATAGATGACCCACTTAGAACATCAAAATGTCATGTAACCTAGAGATTATCCCACTACCCACCAATCAAAAATCCCATATTATTAGAAGAATCATGATCACCAAATAAATATAAACATGGGAGAACAAAAGCTTATAACCATTAAATTTGAATATAACATAAATCTCTTAATAATTAAACTGATACACAAATAGGTCCCTACTAATAAATACAATAGATATCACCTGTCTCTTGAATTCAACCTAAAATCAACCTTAATTAATTGTCTCAAAATATTTATTATTCGCTATCAAATAAATAAATCTTTCATACCTTCTTAATAAATTTTAATGCAACATAAGTTATTTGTATCCTTATATATGATGTATAAGATCCCAGAAACCCAACCATCTTTCCCATATAAACTATTTTCAAAGACAAGAACACATATAAAATCATGATATAGATTTATATTATACTTTACATAACATAATTCTACCTTATAGACAATAATTAATGTACTATAGTCATCCAAAAGATGATCTATGTCTATATATAAGAATTTTTCAACTAACACAACCTATTGTTAGGTAACCTAGTGTAATTAACTAAAATATAATAACTTTAATATCATTTTTATAATTTTTTAGACTAAAGTATAACATGTTCCAAAAATCTAACATAATGACCATACACTAAGTTCTCACATACCTGCCTTTATGGACCCTACTTTGGGAGACCAATGGTTTTAGTAAGGAAAATTCTCATGTTCTATTATAATAGGTTAGGGGATAACATCAAGAGTTGAGGTATCCATACACACAATGAGAGGAATTACCCCAAAATTAACCTATCACTTGTTAATTATATTATCTCATATATAATAATTTAAATGAAATAACTAAAAAATATGAGTGTAAATATACATGGATGAGATACATATTTAAAATACAACATGATATATTTCAACCCATATGAAATCCCTTAAATATAAAAATCCCATCTCGAATGACATACATATAAAATAAAACTCAATATTACTGAAATAATGTGGTCTCCCTGATGAAGATTTGAAGATAACTACCAATAAATCTATACACATTCTTTAAACATATAATATAATCTTATAGAAACACCTAATATGTTATATGAACCCATGAGATAATACATAAATGTTTTTATGAAAGGGAGAGAAATATTACATAGTATGGTTATCCCAAAAAATGGGCCAACACCCTAGTAATGTGAGTAGCTATGTGTATGCCCTAAAAATAATGAATAGAAAAACTATTTTAAACACCATTGGTATAGAAAATAAAACACCAAAAAACCCCATTAAGGTTAAATATCCAAAACATAGATTTTTTCTATCATGACTCACCACAAATAAACTCTCTCAAAATAAAAAATCTGGTAAAGATAAAAATACCAAATCAGTGACCTGTCCATCACAGCCTTATTCATTATAGAACATCTTTAAATACATAAGGTTCTATGATATGTCTTATGTAAATTAGATGAATCGGTACTAAAATACCATTATGGAGGATCAAGTAGTTAATTTACTCACAAGATGAAAAGGAACACCCAGCTATATACGTTAGGTGATTGAGGATCACACATCATCATGGGTGTTACAGATACATGAATATTAAACTGTATTAAATACTCTATAGATGATCAAATAATTAAATAAGTGTTGATGTGAAAAGGAATACCCAAACTCAATATCTATTCAATATCCATGGATGATGACTTGATATATCATTCTATTTCTATGGTCTAGTATATAAAAAACTAATTATTGGTCAACTCTAGTAAAATAACTAAAATAATAAGAAACATTGAGAGCCACACATCAAATTGTTCTTAAAAATTATTTTAGAAGAAAATTTACTAGTCTTGTATCAGAGAAACATCTCTTGGAAAATAAACCTAAATCCCAGGGTAGAAGATAAGAAAGGATATATGATATCAAATTCAAAAAAAACTATTGAATCCATAAAACACACTCAAAATGAAATATAATCCTATAAATAAATCATAATGGGTGTTATATCAATTGAATGATATTTTTATCCAAATTACACCTCTTTACATATCACATAATAATTTCAACAACATAAATCTATTACACTTCATAGCCAAAATAATCTACATTATCACATTAAAAATCCCATAAACGTACTATGAAAAGTCAACATTATCATCATGACAAGTCAATTCCATCATAATACACTCACATATACAATAAGATAATTTAACATCATCACCATGGATCAACCCTCAATTATATAATTTAACGCATCAATTTGAGGACCTATTCATTCCTATGAGGTAAGTGAGTTAATATAAGTATCACGATGTGAACTATTATATCAAACCTAGATTCATGCCTTGGATGTTCATAATAATCAATCATCAACTCATAACATTAATTAAAGGTTTGTAGCTGGATGCACCATTGATGTAATTAATATTTTCATGACTTATTATATTCCCCCTTTACTTATTTTATATGAAATGTGCATAATTTGTGTGAAATATTAATATTTTAATATTAAGTATAATATTTGAGCATTTTTAGAAGTAGTCAAATTGAGTCAGTTTAATGTTTTAATTATAACTATCACTATACTGATCCAAATTGTGTGGTTCGTGTTTTTTAGGATTCTCCTTTCAATATACAACATTTCATTAGAAGGAACCATGAGCCAATTCTGCCATTTGAAGGGTCATATGGTCCTCACAAACAAGACCAAAGAATCTGTGAACAAACTGGACCATCCTTGAAGATTGATTTACTGGGTTCAATCCAGAAGTCCAAAAATCTTCAATCTCCACCATAATTTGGGGGACGCTACATTTCATCTTTGATAAAAATTTCAGGGACCAAATCCAAGTACAAGGGGCCCAAATAAATCTTTGAAGTCCAGCCCACCATTCTGTCCGAGAATTAAAATCAGTATAGTATGCATGACATATCTCCTGATGTAAGAATCCAATATATCTGAGATTTTTCAGTGTGAAAGAGGATATATCTACGGCCGACTTTGTTGAAGAAACAATTCGGATTTGAAGGCATCTTCATATTCAAAAACCATTTCACATTATGGACTTCAAAAAGACTGGATTGAAATGGACAGTTTAAGTTTGTTTAATCAACCGGCCATAACTTTTGATCCTTAAGTCCAAATGACTCCAAATATTTAGAGTAGTTGTCCAACATTATTGTCTACAACTTTGAAGAAGGATATATTTGAATATTCGGCTGTCTGAATAGCTCAATTGGCGATGCAATTGGAGGGACAGATTGGGAAAGCAAACAGTCCACTCCTTGGGCTATAAATACTCTCTCCTTCTCTCCTTGAGAGGGGTTGGCATTTCAGAAGAGAGGAGATCATATTGGCACGACCAAAGCTTTGCCAAAGGCTTTGGAGGACCTGCCATACTCATGTTTACACTTGAGGGACCTTTCCTCTTCTCTTTATTTTCACTTACTTTTGTGTTCTTCATTTTTGTAATTTTGTAAGTCCTTTATTTTGTAATTCTGTTTTAATGAAAGTTTCTTCTTAAATATCTCTTATTCTCCTCCAACTTCTGTAGTATAATATTCATGGTCTTAAAATAGTTTGAATCATTTTAAATTACAGTACCTTATCTTGCTTCCTCATTCAATCGAAATTTTTTTTTTGATTCTCAAAATATTTCGTGTGTGTGTTCGGCACACTACTCTTATCTTGTCCCTTTCTTTTTCTTCTCTTTATAATTCATCACCATAAAAATATATTACCAGATTAATAAACATCATAATGGCTGAGTAAATCTCTCATTGCGGTGAGTTATAATTTAGGTATTTTAAGTGATTGAGAGCTTCTGCTCGATGAATATTCTTTGAATTAACATTGTGTATGTTGGACTTAACATGTCATGGATTAATGACTTGTTTTGTTTAACATGTGGTTTCCATGGATTATTGGAACCATAAATACACAACCATAAATAAGATCTGATTGAGATTATAACCTTAAGTTAAGTTAAGTCTTGGTTTAAAGCCTTAACACTTAAGAATTCTAATCAACATCATCTTGTGTCATGGGTGTTAATTTAAATGCAATATAAAGCAAAGCTCAAGGATATCACAAGCTTAACTAACCGAATGATGAACTCACCCTAATCTTTATCAACATGTTAAATTAAACATAATTAATTAAACATTTCAATTAAGCTCTGCAAACAAACCCCCCAATCAAAATACAATCAACTAAAAACAAACGACTACTACAAAGTATCATCGCCGGGGATTCGACCCGAGTGCTGCTATACACATTAGCAGAGCACCGGAACCTTGACCGGTCGATAGGCGACAATCGGCCGTGCATTTCAAATGGCGCCGTTGCCGGGGATGGTGCTTTAAGTATTCATTAGTTTCTGGTTATTGTAAAAAAAAACCCAAAAAAAATACAAAAGTTTAAAAAAAAATTGAAAAAAAACACAAAGAAAAACCCGTCTTCCTCTTAAAAATCATAAACTGAAAAAAATACAAAGAAAAACCCGTCTTCCTCTTTCTTCCAAAATCTCTCTGAATGCCCCGTAGCCTTCCAAACAATCCCTCGGATTTGTTTGACCCTGAAATTGAGCGAACACTTCGCCAACTTAGGAGGAACATAAGAGATACTCAAATAATTCAAGAACCAGTCCTCATCCAACCAGTTGAAATTGAAATGGCCAATCCTAGGGAACAAACCCTAAAAGAACTTGCTACCCCTGATATGAATTACCAACCTCTTGGAATTCAATATCCAAACATTGAAGCTGACTTCGAACTCAAATCGGGTTTGATTCATCTTCTCCCTCATTTTCACGGGCTAGCCGGTGAGGATCCACATCTTCACCTTAAAGAGTTCCAAGTAGTATGCTCTACCATGAAGCCTCAAGGGGTTTCTGAAGAACAAATCAAGCTTAGAGCTTTCCCCTTTTCCCTAGCGGATTCTGCCAAGTCTTGGCTCTACTACCTCCCACCTGGTTCCATAAACTCATGGGTTGACATGAAGAGACTTTTCCTTGAGAAGTTCTTTCCCGCTTCCCGAACAGCTTCTATCCAAAAGGAAATAAGCGTCATTCGTAAATTCCCTAATGAATCACTCCATGAGTATTGGGAGAGGTTCAAAAAGCTTGTGGAAACTTGTCCACACCATCAAATCCCTGACCAACTCCAGATCCAATACTTCTATGAGGGGTTATTGGCTATGGAGCGAACTCTCATTGATGCCGCAAGTGGCGGTGCTCTTGTTGACAAAACTCCTGCAGCTGCAAGAGATCTCATAAGTAACATGGCTGCAAACACGCAGCAATTCCATACTCGAGAACATGCTCAAGTGAAACAAGCCCAAGAGAATCAATCCATAGAGCCCAACAAGA
The DNA here is from genome assembly GCA_963277665.1 of Viscum album. NCBI lineage: Eukaryota > Viridiplantae > Streptophyta > Magnoliopsida > Santalales > Viscaceae > Viscum > Viscum album. Next base: position 70,482,814 of record OY728163.1, on the reverse strand, counting down.
TGACTGAGTGGATGAGTGAACTTACAGGTCTTGTGCGTCAACTAGCGGTGGCTACCAAAGCCCCAACCACATCTTCTCCACAGTCACTATTCCCTGGACCTATCAAGAATTGTGGAATCTGCAACTCTCCATCTCATCCAACTGACACATGTCCACAACTTCAAGATGATCAATCTGATTCATCTAGTCCAATGGAGCTCAATGCGGCATATGCTCAGCGAAACTTCAACCCTCAACAATCAGGTCAGTTTGTTAGAAACTTCAACCAACCCCACTCTGAGCTCTTCTCTTCTACCTTTAACCCACCTCTGAGGTATGGTAATCCCATTTCTCATCCTCCACAATTCCCTCCTCAAAACCCAAACCAGTTTCAATACAGTCAAGGTGTTGGTAACTTCCAACAACCTTACCCTTTTGTCCCTCAACCCCAAAGGAACAATCCTCCTCCTGGATTCCACCATCCTAACGAGCCTTCCCAATTCCCCACCCAATACAATCGCTTTCCCAAGAACCAAAATCAAGGCCAACCCAATTTGGGACAAGCCTCTTCTTCTAAACAACCATGGGAAAGTTCTGTAGAGGATCTTGCTTCCTTCACCCGTTCTAGCCTCAAGAACATTGAAACCCAAATAGGTCAACTTGCATCCCACCTTAGCCAGCAACAACCATCCAATTCATCCCAACTCCCAGCTCAACCATTACCCAACCCTAAGGGTAATGTAAGTGCAATTTCACTTAGATCGGTAAAGCAAATTGCAATGCCCCATTCTGATTTCTCTACCTCCCCTTTCGATGTTGATCTAGAAAATGAAAAGAACAAAAATCTGGAAAAGGAACTTGAATCCACTCCTTCACCTCCTTCCATTCCTCTAAGGAACCCAATTCCTTTTCCTCAAGACATCTCCAAGCCTAAGAAGTCCTTTGAACCTGATCCTGAAATGCTTGACATGTTTAGACGTGTTGAAGTGAACATCCCCCTCTTAGATGCCATCAAACAAATCCCTAAGTATGCCAAGTTTCTTAAGGAATTGTGCACCCATAAGAGGCAACTTAGGAACATTGAAAATGTTTCAACCCAACAGTCCATTCCCATGAAGTGAAAAGATCCAGGGACCTTCACGGTTCCATGTCAAATAGGGAGTTCCAACTTTGATGATGCACTCATAGACCTTGGAGCCTCAATAAATGTCATGCCCAAATCCATTTTCTCCAACCTTGGTCTAGTTCCCTTGCACCCAACGGGTGTTGTCATTCAATTAGCCAATCAAAGCACTGCCAGTCCCGAGGGGATAATTGAGGATGTTCTTGTTCGGGTCAATGATCTTATCTTCCCAGCTGATTTCTATGTCCTTGACATGGAAGGTGAGACGACCTCTTCTCGATCTCCCCTAATTCTAGGAAGACCATTCCTCATGACTGCGAGAACCAAGATTGATGTCCATTCAGGCATCTTATCCATGGAATTCGGTGACCAACTGGTCAAGTTCAACATTTTCCAAGCCATGCGATACCCATCTGAGGATCACTCTGCATTCTCAATCCATTCTTTTGAGGACACTTCTAAGATTCAATCGAACCCCAATCCACCATGTTCTTCATGTTATAATGATAAAGGATCTTGTGAAATCTTCACCATGATTAACAAAGTCATAAATGGTGAAGTTGATGTGGACCTCTCATTCATAGACTCCATCAATCTGGAGGAACTTGAAAACTCTCTTGAATCCCACATCAACTCTGATCTCTACTGCTCCACCTTGGACAGTGTTGAGGAAAATGATCCAAACCCATCTGGAATCCCTTCTCCTTCTCCTAACTTGTCTAGCTCTCAAATCAAGGCTGAAACTGATCTAAAACCACTTCCTTCACACCTCAAGTATGCATTCCTTTTCCATAATCCCTCCTACCCTGTCATTATCTCTGCATCACTTTCTGAAACTGAGGAGTCCCAACTTGTTCAAGTGTTAGAAGAAAACAAAAATGCCTTAGGTTGGACCCTAGAGGATATTCCAGGAATCAACCCTGCCCTTTGCATGCATCACATCCATCAAGAGGAATCATCCAAACCAATTAGGCAACCTCAAAGAAGACTCAATCCACTCATACTTGAGGTAGTTAGGGAAGAGATTACCAAGCTTCTTCAAGCTGGTATTATCTACCCAATTTCTGATAGTGAATGGGTTAGTCCAATTCAAGTCGTTCCTAAGAAGGGCGGGATAACAGTTGTCACAAATGAACATGGAGAAGTGGTCGCAACTCGAGTGAAAAACAAATGGCGTGTGTGCATCGATTATCGCAAATTGAATGCTGAAACACGAAAAGATCACTACCCACTTCCTTTCCTTGACCAAATGCTTGAGAGATTGGCCGGAAAGTCACACTATTGCTTTCTTGATGGTTACACCGGCTACTTCCAAATTCCAATCGCACCTCAAGACCAAGAAAAGACGACATTCACTTGCCCCTTTGGAACCTATGCCTATAGGTGAATGCCTTTTGGCCTTTGTAATGCTCCTGCAACATTCCAGTGGTGTATGATGAGTATCTTTTCTGAATTAATTGAGAATTGCATGGAGGTCTTCATGGATGACTTTACCATTTATGGCGAGTCATTTGAATCTTGCTTACATTCACTCTCTTTGGTCCTTCAAAAGTGTGTCAAGTGCAACCTTGTGCTGAATTTTGAAAAATGTCACTTCATGGTTTCAAATGGGATTGTTCTAGGGAACATAATTTCTCAAGAGGGTATCCAAGTTGATCCAGCCAAAATTGAGGTGATCCAATCACTTCCTGAACCCAAATCAGTTCGAGACATTCGGTCCTTCCTTGGTCATGCCGGTTTCTATCGGCGATTCATTCAGAACTTCAGCAAGATTTCCCTCCCACTCACTTGTTTACTTCAAAATGATGTCACATTCAATTTTGATGAGGCTTGCAAGAGAGCCTTCATTGAACTCAAATCTTCTCTCACATTTTCTCCAATAATCCAACCCCCAGATTGGTCCTTACCATTTGAATTGATGTGTGATGCTTCTGATAGGGCCATTGGGGCTGTTCTTGGTCAAAGAAGAGGAAACATTCCTCATGTCATCTTTTATGCCTCAAAAACATTGGATGAAACTCAATCACACTACACTGTGACTGAAAAAGAACTTTTAGCTGTGGTTTTTGCCTTGGATAAATTCCGGCCCTATCTCTTAGGTGCCAAAATCATCATCTTCACGGACCACTCAGCATTAAAGTTCTTACTTAAGAAAAGTGATTCCAAACCAAGGCTAATAAGATGGATTTTAATGCTCCAAGAGTTTGACCTTGTGATAAAAGATAAACCTGGAAAAGAAAACCCTGTGGCTGACCACCTGAGTAGAATTTCTAATTCTTCTCATTCTGAAATAATTGATCCTGAATTTCCAACTGAACACCTCTCCTCTCTCACTCCAAAGTTACCATGGTATTCCCCAATTGTCAATTACTTGGTTTCCGGTGTTTTCCCTGAATATTTTTCAAAAGAACAAAAAGAAAAGATGAAAAGTGATTCAAAGCATTATTTTTGGGAAGATAATAAACTTTGGAAAACCGGGGCTGACATGGTAATCAGGAGATGTGTTGATGAAACTGAACAATCCTCCATCTTGGAATTCTTCCACTCAATGCCTGGAGGTGGCCACTTTGGACCACAAAGGAATTCTCGAAAGGTCCTAGATTCTGGATTCTTTTGGCCTTCACTCTTCAAGGACTCACATGAGTTCTGTCAATCATGTCCCACTTGCCAAAAGTTTGGCACAATTTCCAAAAGAAACGAAATGCCTCAAAAGCCATTAATCTTCTGTGAGCTTTTCGATGTTTGGGGCATCGATTTCATGGGACCATTTCCCCCTTCCAATGGATTCTCATACATTCTTCTTGCGGTCGATTGTGTTTCTAGGTGGGTCGAGGCCAAACCCACTAGGAAAGATGATGCTCAAACTATGAGTGAGTTCCTCAAAACCCATATCTTCCATCGATTCGGAACACCACGTGCTTTGATAAGTGACTTAGGAACTCATTTCTGTAATAGAACCATGGAGTCACTTTTGAAAAAGAATGGGGTTGTACATAAAACATCCACTGCATATCACCCTCAAACAAATGGAATGGCTGAACTTTCTAACAGAGAAGTGAAAAGAGTGCTTGAAAGAATTGTTAAGCCCACAAGAAAAGACTGGCCCGATAGACTTGGTGAAGCACTTTGGGCCTATGGAACAGCCTATAAGACACCCATTGGGATGTCTCCATTTAGGCTAGTTTTTGGTAAAGCCTGTCATTTACCAGTTGAAATCCAACATAATTCATTTTGGGCTGTCAAAACTTGTAATTTTGATTGTGAAAAATCTGGTGAAGAAAGATTGTTTCAGTTGACTGAATTGGAGGAGCTTCGACTCGATTCGTATGAGAACTCCATTCTCTACAAAGAAAAGGCAAAGTCACTCCATGACAAGAATATTCTTCGAAAGGTATTTCATGAAGGTGAAAATGTAATGCTCTTCAATTCTCGATTTCGACTTCACCCAGGTAAGCTTAATTCTCATTGGGAAGGTCCTTTTGTTATTACTAACGTTTACCCATTTGGTGCAGTGCAAGTCCAAGACCCTTCTTCAAAAAGAACATTCACGGTAAATGGACACCGGTTAAAGCATCACCATGAGAGGTCTCACAATCCAGGAACCACGTCGACTTCCATCGAAACCCCATCCACTTCAATAGAACCACCACTAGATGGAGACCCGCCAAATCCAAACCAGGGGGCACCTCTTTCCCTTTAACTCTATCTCTCCTCAATCTCTCTTCCCTCGCTTCTTCTCTCTATTTCTTCTTCTTCCTCTCTCCCTCTCATTTTTTTTTACAACATTCTTCCACAACCTTTTTTCTATTTTCTCTTTTGTGTGGATGTGTCATTAAAAATAAAAAATTTAAAAAAAATTAATTAAAAAAAATGAAAATTGAAAAAAAGGGGGTGTCATAATTACTCATCATCCAATATTTAAATTCTGTCCAACCATTTTGGGGAGTCAAAAGGCTTGTTTTAAACTCAAATATATTGAATTTTTATCTCAAACTTGGGTAAACAATTTTGTGTCAATAACAAACATTTTGAATGAACAATTTTTGGTGGAAAATGATTCTCCCCTACCGTGAGGAATAACATTAGCCTTCATGCCAAGGTCATCTATGGCCATCTTTTTCATTGTGTGTCTTCACCACTGATTGTGAGTCTTGAGTTTGTGGACCTTCGAGATGAATTTCCATCTTTTGTGTGCATTAATATGATAGAGGCATTTTCTAAGCCACATGAGAATCAGAATAGCCAAATAGCCTCCCGTTACCCTTACATTGATCCTACTTTTGAAAGCCCCTTTGAGCCTATGAAACCCTTTCTTTTGATAGCCACATTACAAGCCTAATACCTTGTCCCACCCAACATCTTCATGGATTTTCATTGTACAATTTATTGAAATTTAAGTGTGGGGGGAATAGACTTCATTTTTTGGCGTACTTTCATTGATTTCCTATGTGTCATAATATGATTGAGGGCAAGATTCCATTCAAGTGTGGGGGAGAGGTTGTAATTATGTGAGCTTTGGGGTGTATATGTGTAATTTTCATTTGTACAAAAGTCATTGAAAAGTGTTCAAAAAAAATGAAAAAAAATTATATAAAATAAAATGAAAAAAATAAAAAAAGGAATGGGTTGTGTCTTGGGTGGGTCAAAAAATCATTCATCATCAACCTTTGATCTTGTTATAAATTAGTTCCATGTGGAGATCAAGCATGGGTTGGGAGATGACTGTGAGACTTGTTTCAAGCACAACTTTCGAAAAAAAAGAGCAAAAAAAAGAAAAAAAAAAGAACACTTGAATCATCTTGTATTGTGCCATTATTGGAAGTCTTCCATGTTGTACATATTCCATCATCTCAACCTATTCCATTTTCTATCTCCCTCACTTTTCATTCATCACACATTCATTCCCTTGTAAATATGTGTTTCTATTTCCTTTCAAATCAAATTTCAAAAAAAATGTGCATTGATTTTTCCATGTTGGTGTTTTTAACCCCTCTTTTCCTTTGGACATTATATACCTACCGTCCCATAGCCAATGAAAACCCCTTAAAAGACCTCTTGATTATTTTACACATTATATTTGGGAATGGAAGCTGAGAGCTCTTACAAACTCTTGATTTTCACTTTTTGTTGGTGAATGAGTGAACCTCCTAAAATACATTTTTATCATCTTGAGAGGAGTAAGTTTTGAGTGCCTACATTTTCCAATTCAAACCTTGAACATGAAAAAATGAATTGTTTATGATGCATTATTGTGAACCAAATTTGTGATGGAATTCAATATGGATGAGTAAAATAGTCTAAACCTCCCCTGATTGGAGAAAACAAAATTTTAATATTTGTTGGTGAGTGAAAATGATTTTGTCATGTTTTTTTTTATTTGTTGCACATGAGGACACACGCAAATCTAAGTGTGGGGGAGTTGATGTAATTAATATTTTCATGACTTATTATATTCCCCCTTTACTTATTTTATATGAAATGTGCATAATTTGTGTGAAATATTAATGTTTTAATATTAAGTATAATATTTGAGCATTTTTAGAAGTAGTCAAATTGAGTCAGTTTAATGTTTTAATTATAACTATCACTATACGGATCCAAATTGTGTGGTTCTTGTTTTTTAGGATTCTCCTTTCAATATACAACATTTCATTAGAATGAACCATGAGCCAATTCTGCCATTTGAAGGGTCATATGGTCCTCACAAACAAGACCAAAGAATCTGTGAACAAACTGGACCATCCTTGAAGATTGATTTACTGGGTTCAATCCAGAAGTCCAAAAATCTTAAATCTCCACCATAATTCGGGGGACACTACATTTCATCTTTGATAAAAATTTCATGGCCCAAATCCAAGTACAAGGGGCCCAAATAAATCTTTGAACTCCAGCCCACCATTCTGTCCGAGAATTAAAATCAGTATAGTATGCATGACATATCTCCTGATGTAAGCATCCAATATATCTGAGATTTTTCAGTGTGAAAAAGGATATATATACGGCCGACTGTGTTGAAGAAACAATTCGTATTTGAAGGCATCTTCATATTCAAAAACCCTTTCACATTATGGACTTCAAAAAGACTGGATTGAAATGGACAGTTTAAGTTTGTTTAATCAACCGGCCATAACTTTTGATACTTAAGTCCAAATGACTCCAAATTTTTAAAGTAGTCGGCCAACATTATTGTATACAACTTTGAAGAAGTAGATATTTGAATATTCGGCTGTCTGAATAGCTCAATTGGCGATGTAAGTGGAGGGACAGATTGGGAAAGCAAACAGTCCACTCCTTGGGCTATAAATACTCTCTCCTTCTCTCCTTGAGAGGGGTTGGCATTTCAGAAGAGAGGAGATCATATTGGCACGACCAAAGCTTTGAAAAAGGCTTGGGAGGACCTGCCATACTCAAGTTTACACTTGAGGGACCTTTCCTCCTCTCTTTCTTTTCACTTACTTTTGTGTTCTTCATTTTTGTAATTTTGTAAGTCCTTTATTTTGTAATTCTGTTTTAATGAAAGTTTCTTCTTCAATATATCTTATTCTCCTCCACCTTCTGTAGTATAATATTCATGGTCTTAAAATAGTTTGAATCATTTTAAATTACATTACCTTATCTTGCTTCCTCATTCAATCGAAATTCCTTTTTTTTATTCTCAAAATATTTCGTGTGTGTGTTCGGCACACTAATCTTATCTTGTCCCTTTCTTTTTCTTCTCTTTATAATTCATCACCATAAACATATATTACCAGATTAATAAACATCATAATGGATGAGTAAATCTCTCATTGGGGTGAGTTATAATTTAGGTATGTTAAGTGATTGAGAGCTTCTGCTCGATGAATATTCTTTGAATTAACATTGTGTATGTTGGACTTAACATGTCATGGATTAATGACTTGTTTTGTTTAACATGTGGTTTCCATGGATTATTGGAACCATAAATACACAACCATAAATAAGATCTGATTGAGATTATAACCTTAAGTTAAGTTAAGTCTTGGTTTAAAGCCTTGACACTTAAGAATTCTAATCAACATCATCTTGTGTCATGGGTGTTAATTTAAATGCAATATAAAGCAAAGCTCAAGGATATCACAAGCTTAACTAACCTAATGATGAACTCACCCCAATCTTTATCAACTTGTTAAATTAAACATAATTCATTAAACATTTCAATTAATCTCTGCAAACAAACCCCCCAATCAAAATACAATCAACTAAAAAGAAACGACTACTACAAAGTATCATCACCGAGGATTCGACCCGAGTGCTGCTATACACATTAGCAGAGCACCGGAACCTTGACCGGTCGATAGGCGACAATCGGTCGTGCGTTTCAACCATCTATATATCAATTATTGAATTTCACTACGAATAACATTTAAAAAAATATATGTTATGTTGAATCATACATATCAAATGGTATTATAGTTATATTTAAAATACTAGATCCCTTCAGAAGCTTTGCATGAATTTTTTTATCAAAATTTTTATTAGAATATTTTCACAAATATCCTTCTACAAAATATTTATTTATAAAAATCATAACCTTAAAATATTAAAATTATTCAATAAATGAATTTGTTTTTTTTCTAATAAAAAAATTAGTGTTACTCTAAATCATTTTTTAGGACATGATTTCATCAAATTACATGTAAAAATAATAAAAATATAAATATTTATCTCCAAAAAAATATATTTAAATTATTGACCTCATAATCACAATCAATGTGAAAAAATTGAAAAGTGGACAACACATTTGTCTAAAAAGGATAGATATCCAAAACAAATATACTATTCTCAATATATTTAATATTAGTAATAATATTATTATTATTATATTTCAACTAATTTAACTATTTAATAAATGTTATTTAATATTATTTTAAAAAATTGGTTTTGTCGTCCTTGTAGTGTTTCTATTCTTGATGGAACCCCCACCCATATTATTATTATTATTTTAATATGACTCGCCTAATGGATTACCCTCCCTTTTTTCAATAGTGGCAGGTTATTGGTGGATTCTTTTATGTTTTTCGCACTAATAGGGGGTGTCACTGAACTATTTCTACTAGCCACCGTTGATCGATAGTACTAGAGTTTAAAGTTATTGCCACACTTTTTCCCCATTATTTTCAAAAACATTGTAACGAGTTACTATTACCATTATTTAAAAAATAATATTGATAATGAGGACCTATGGCCCTGAATTTTAAAACTAAGGTCCAAGATGGGGTCATGAGTGGTGGAATTTCCATAGCTCTTATATTCATGTCCACAGGTAGCCAAAATTATGTTTTTTTATAATCATAGAGGTTGATTTCATAATTCTCATTTATTTAAATATATAATAATAATATTATTTAATTAATAATTAATATTAAAAATAAATAATTAATATTCAATAATGTATATTTAAAAACAACTTAGGGATAATAAAAAATAACTTGTTAATAATTAATTATTTATAATATGTCAATTTTAAATAAGTAATGTAGATATATAAAACAAATCAAAATGTTAAATGTAGGGTATTGATCATGGTGCTTGAAAAAAATTAAAGATGTATCAGGTCCAAAACAAAATGATTAATTTTTGTCACGTATTAATATATCATCATTGTTTTGAACCCCCTGACCACAGATTTTTAATTGTGGACAAAAATAATTTTGGCCACACTTTTAAAAATATGGTCTCAAGGTTACTATGAAAAATGATATTGTTCCCATGACTATAAAAAATAAAGAAATATGAAAACAATTTCTATAACCATGGTTTTACAGGTCATTGAAATAATTTTGATTCATAGAAATAACACATATTTTTAGTTGTGTGGATTACTAGATTTGAATGTCATAAAAAATCCACCCAATTTCCATCTCATCATCCCAATCCTTGATCTAGCCTGTTTTTCTTATAATTTTTCAATTATGTCCATTTAATCTTATTATGAATGTGGATTCTTGAAACCCTATCTCTAAGAATAAATATTATCAGTTAACTAGCGAGTCTAGATTTTGGTGTCATTAAATTCACCTCATTGAGTTGATTATTCTAACATATATACCATAAGGTGTATCAAAACTTAAATAGGTAAATTTAATCACAAATATAATCAAACAAAATTTATATAAAATTATATAATTCAATATCAGAACCAAAGAACTATATTTTCACCATTTATCCTGATATACTCACCCAGGCCTCAACATCTTTTCTAGATATAACAACCACTCTAGAGATAGAATATGAGTGTGGAGGGTTGGGTTGATAAATGAAACCTTTCCTTCTGATTAAAAAACTTATATAATTAGTTTTAAATTGTATTTAAAATTATCCAATCTTAGATCAACCCCAAACTATCAAACAAATAAAAAAATCCCATTTTTATGTCAATATATAACTTCCCAATATAATTAGTGTCATATTTGTTTTTTGAAATATTTGTCTTTAAATCTTATTGGGACTAGAAGCTCAATATTCATATTGATTTCCCAAAATTTTCCATGGTATTTTTTTTATATAAGATGAAGAATTGTAGGAATGAAATGGTCTAATGAGAGTTGGGAAATCTATAATTTTTAACCCATAAAGGGGGTATAATATTTAAATTATTTTATGTTGAGTTCTCCATTTTCATCTTTTTTAAAAACTCCCAATGTTTTCCAAATCCATAACTTGGTACAAACCTTCTTTCCAGAGGTAGGCGATCATTTTGAGTTTTTAGGCCCAATAGTTGTTAGGAACTCACATTGTTCGAGAGGATAAGAATTCATGATAATCTCACACTTTTGATGGAAATTATTACATACTATGAGACTCTATTATATGTTTAAAATATGTTTGTAAATATCTTCCTAATCCTAATGTGAAACTGATTACCCTAAAAATGATCAGGTGTTGAATCATTTTATGTGTAAGTGGGGTTCTATTAATGAGACCATCTATATATATCTAATGTTCTTCATCTATTTATAGTTACTACTTATAAATGGGTAGTTTGTTAAACTTTAACACCATATAATAGGGTACTCAAGAGTTAACTACCATCTAAGGAGGAAAATGATGTATGGAGGATGGGATTGAGACTTTATGGGGAATCTTATCTATCCTATTTATAATAATAATAAAAACCCATTTAATCTATTTCAACCATTAAGTTTAACATCATGTGGAAATGAGATATCTGAGGGCGCATAGGCACTAGGTATAGATCTTGATCCTTAAGAAGTAGTCCTATATTTTCTGTTTATAGAAGGAATTAGATTCATCACAGTTGGATCAATCCCTCAAGACTTTCCCAGAGCTGGATTCTACTTTATGGGGGTAGTCATATCAGGACATGGGATAAAGAGTATACACCGAGGATTCCCTAGATGGGGAATATTTATGATGTGAATGATATGATAATTACAAATCCCTAAGTCCACACGATCCTTTATTAGTGTGAGAAACAAGGAATAGATTTTCATCAGTATCATTGCTTATGTATTAGAGATTTATGCACTGGGGAGGCCCTAATGGGGTGTTTCATATAGAGGTTGGACCTTAAAAGTCATCCTACATATCATGTTCATAGTAGGAATTATAGTTCTCATAGTTCAATCATCTTCTCAATATGATGATGGATTATATGGGAAGATAAACCCATAAGGGAGTTTGGGACCCATGGGTTTGAATGCCAGAGACATAGAGGGACATACAACATAGTGGATTCCTGGTTCACGCCCAAATTTACCCAAGAGAAGAAGGGTAGAACGGTCCTTGTAGTGTAGCTTGGGTTGTCGATTCCACAGAGACCAAAGAAGATACCTAAGATACACAACCTAAGGGATGTATTTTTGGCTATGAAGTGGCCAACTTGGATTGATTTTGGATGGTTTTTAAATATATCTAAAAGATTTAAGTGGACTCAATTTAAAAGAATGAGTTGATCCTAGGTTATCACTCGGGGTGGATTGGACGTATTTTCTTTTTAATGATTTCAATTTCTTAAATTTGAGATGGGTTCATTTAAGGAGATAAAACAACATCATCACTTACTGGTTTAATTCCTACACCCTCTAATACTAATCACCTATACACTTTAAGGATCAAAGTTTTGAGCACTTCAAGGTAAAGGATCGTATTAGTACTTGAAGTGTGTGGCCTTAAATTCAACAAGGACGATGGAGTTTAAAAATCATCAAATAAAAATCCCAATTAAAGAAGTGATTATTCATTAATTAGGTGATAAATAACATCCAATCCAGCCCCTTTCTACTCCCTTGGATCAACCCATAAGTGGGTTATCCCTCCATTGATCCCATGGTTTCAATGGAAGCGGAAAGTAGACTCATAAGGGAGGAAATGGAGAAGTAAAGAAAACAACAAAAATAAAATGATCACTCCACCGTTGTGTGAATAATTTCACAAGGGTTGGTGTGAATAAATTCACACCTTGATCCAATAGTATAAAAATGATATTAAGAACAACATAATAAGAGTAGAAGAAGAACTTTTATTAAGAAACTAAAGTGAATTTAACAACTTACATGTGAAAGACAAAATTGAGGCAACAAAAATGCAGCATAACGTTACAATTAAACAAAGCATCCAAGATCCTCCACTCCTTCACCACCACTGCCTTAAATAGGAATTTTGGGAGCCTTGGGTCGAGCCACCAACAGTAAAAATCATCTTAATTAATTTTGGTAGGCTATAGGTGGTAGAAAGCTTGTGGAATTTGGACTTTTCCACGTTTGACCCGAGGTGGCAGCCAGTTTTCATCCACAGAACAGACGCGTCTGTAAGACCTTCTAGAAGGCCGAATCATGGTGGGCCATTGAAGAATAAAATGGAGCTCCGGATGTCGGGTAACCACCTGTAAAGGTTGGGCCCATTTGGAGTTGTGGATGCCGAGATATGATCAAATTGGTGGACTGTTTTTCTGGGCCGCAGAATCTGGCCCAGAATTTTATCTCTAACTTGGGCCGCCTAAATGACCACCATGGTTGTCGAATCAGCATTAACTCCTGAAGAGTGATTTGTTCCTATAAATGTCTTATAGCATCCCACGAAATTTGGGATTAATTGGGCCTGTATTTGGGGCCCCACTGTCTCATCAGTGGGCTGATGTCCAATCTGCCTTCTCCAGAATTGCTTCCTTTCATTGCCAAATATCTCCATCATCCTCCATGAATTCTCCATTGATCCTTGAATGAAACATGTTCATATTAGAGTTTAGATCAATTATCAAATTAAAATATGTATAATCAGATGAATTATTTGGTACTTTAAATGATGTTCAAAAATGTACCACATAATAGTGCATTTTAAGAAGGTATTACAATCATAATGTTAAATGATGTTCAAAGTGTAAAATGCACTAAAATGGTGTTTATGAATAATAAAGAACATGAATATTATATATATTACCAATGAATATTAGCCTCATTTAGTGGCTAATCACACCCCCCAACTTGAGTTTTGCTAGTCCCGAGCAAAATATATCTCATCAAAAATGAAATTCGAATTCCCTTTTCCAAAAACATTTTAATACACAATGATCACCAAAAAACCTTATACCAAACAATCATGAAACCCATCAAAATATTTTAATACGAGATAGTTTCATAAGCAGATCCCAATCCCAAGCCCATTCCTTTGATCAAATCCATCATCATACTTCATCCAACTCAATTAGGTGTAATGATGTGTTGTGAATCACAATAGATATGGGGGTTTATTTTCATTCAAGGGGGAAATCATGGAAGCGCTAGGTGGAATCACATTTAATCCTAATATGAGTATTCTTCATCCCTCTTTTTTTGATTTTTTTTTGCAATATTGCTATAGTAATTGAGATTGCAATTAATCAAATTAACCCATGTAGCAAGACTTTGCCGATGACTCCCAGACTCAAAGGCCGTAGGGCACCAAGTGAAGCCCACATACTCGGGCATCGTCTCGAGTTAACTTAATCAAAAACAAATTCATATTACCATAAATAGAGATAGATTAAAAAACTCAGGGCTAGAAAACTCTGGAGTCACAATCCCCAAGTGTCGAAAGCCTCGCATTTTATCAATCCATTGCTCTACACGCAAATTTTTATTTTTAATTTTTAATTTTTATTTTTTTAATAATTTTTTTAATTTTTTTTAATACTAATATTATTCATAAAAATAAAACCATCCTATTCTATTTATTATGGGACCCCAAAAATTCAAATTAGTACCCCACAGTCTAGAGGACGTGCATTGTGGCATTTTTTTTATTTGGATGAAAATATAAACGATGAAATATCACATTGGACAGCCACACTTTCCAAAATCTATGCTCATGAAATTATACAAGGATTAAAATCAGAATCAGGGCATGCTAAATTATTTGATATTCAGTTTCAAAGTGTGCAATGTGTATTACCATGTTCAAAGTTAAATGAATTTTTCCTTCCATTTACTTTTTTTCAAATCATTCAATTTTTGTTTTTGACACAAAAGCATTTTTTTATTTTATCTCAAACCGAGGTTAGGAGTTTTCATGGATTGGCAAGCTTCTATAGGAGGTTTGGAGGGTTCCTATGTAGAAGTTGAAGAACCCGTACATGGAGATGCATTGGTGGCAAGAAGAGCTTTAAACATTCAACCCAATTTGTGCCAAGTGTATCACTTGTAAGCATGCAAAGTCCAAGGTTCAACCTAATGGATTGTATTACCCCTTGCTTGTTCCATCTCATCCTTGGACCGACATCTCTATGGATTTTGTGTTGGGAATGCCTCGATCCCAAATTTACCCAAGAGAAGAAGGGTAGAACGGTCCTTGTAGTGTAGCTTGGGTTGTCGATTCCACAGAGACCTAAGAAGATACCTAAGATACACAACCTAAGGGATAGATTTTTGGCTATGAAGTGGCCAACTTGGATTGATTTTGGATGGTTTTTAAAGATATCTAAAAGATTTAAGTGGACTCAATTTAAAAGAATGAGTTGATCCTAGGTTATCACTCGGGGTGGATTGGACGTATTTTCTTTTTAATGATTTCAATTTCTTAAATTTGAGATGGGTTCATTTAAGGAGATAAAACAACATCATCACTTACTGGTTTAATGCCTACACCCTCTAATACTAATCACCTATACACTTGAAGGATCAAAGTTTTGAGCACTTCAAGGTAAAGGATTGTATTAGTACTTGAAGTGTGTGGCCTTAAATTCAACAAGGACGATGGAGTTTAAAAATCATCAAATAAAAATCCCAATTAAAGAAGTGATTATTCATTAATTAGGTGATAAATAACATCCAATCCAGCCCCTTTCTACTCCATTGGATCAACCCATAAGTGGGTTAGCCCTCCATTGATCTCATGGTTTCAATGGAAGCGGAAAGTAGACTCATAAGGGAGGAAATGGAGAAGTAAAGAAAACAACAAAAATAAAATGATCACTCCACCGTTGTGTGAATAATTTTACAAGGGTTGGTGTGAATAAATTCACACCTTGATCAAACAGTATCAAAGTGATATTAAGAACAACAGAATAAGAGTAGAAGAAGAACTTTTATTAAGAAACTAAAGTGAATTGAACAACTTACATGTGAAAGACAAAATTGAGGCAACAAAAATGCAGCATAACATTACAATTAAACAAAGCATCCAAGATCCTCCACTTCTTCACCACCACTGCCTTAAATAGGCATTTTGGGAGCCTTGGGTCTAGCCACCAACATTACAAAGCATCTTAATTAATTTTGGTAGGCTATAGGTGGTGTAAAGCTTGTGGAATTTGGATTTTTCCACGTTTGACCCGAGGTGGCAGCCAGTTTTCATCCACCGAACAGACGCGTCTGTAAGACCTTCTCGAAGGCCGAATCAGGGTGGACCATAGAAGAAGAAAATGGAGCTCCGGATGTCTGCTAACCTCCTGTAAACTTTGGGCCCATTTGGAGTTGTGTATTCCGAGATATGATCAAATTGGTGGACTGTTTTTCTGGGCCGCAGAATCTGGCCCATAATTTTATCTCTAACTTGGGCCACCTAAATGACCACCATGGATGTCGAATCAGCATTAACTCCTGAAGAGTGATTTGTTCCTATAAATGGCTTCTAGCATCACACGAAAGTTGGGATTAATTGGGCCTGTATGTTGGGCCCCACTGTCTCATCAGTGGGCTGATGTCCAATCTGCCTTCTCCAGAATTGCTTCCTTTCATTGCCAAATATCTCCATCATCCTCCATGAATTCTCCATTGATCCCTGAATGAAACATGTTCATATTGGAGTGTAGATAAATTATCAAATTAAAATATGTATAATCAGATGAATTATTTGGTACTTTAAATGATGTTCAAAAATGTACCACATAATAGTGCATTTTAAGAAGGTATTACAATCATAATGTTAAATGATGTTCAAAGTGTAAAATGCACTAAAATGGTGTTTATGAATAATAAAGAACATGAATATTATATATATTACCAATGAATATTAGCCTCATTTAGTGGCTAATCACACCCCCCAAGTTGAGTTTTGCTAGTCCCGAGCAAAATATATCTCATCAAAAATGAAATTCGAATTCCCTTTTCCAAAAACATTTTAATACACAATGATCACCAAAAAACCTTATACCAAACAATCATGAAACCCATCAAAATATTTTAATACGAGATAGTTTCATAAGCAGATCCCAATCCCAATCCCATTCCTTTGATCAAATCCATCATCATACTTCATCCAACTCAATTAGGTGTAATGATGTGTTGTGAATCACAATAGATATGGGGGTTCATTTTCATTCAAGGGGGAAATCATGGAAGCGCTAGGTGGAATCACATTTAATCCTAATATGAGTATTCTTCATCCCTCCTTTTTTTTTGATTTTTTTTTGCAATATTGCTATAGTAATTGAGATTGCAATTAATCAAATTAACCCATGTAGCAAGACTTTGCCGATGACTCCCAGACTCAAAGGCCTTAGGGCACCAAGTGAAGCCCACATACTCGGGCATCGTCTCGAGTTAACTTAATCAAAAACAAATTTATATTACCATAAATAGAGATAGATTAAAAAACTCAGGGCTAGA
Source organism: Viscum album (assembly GCA_963277665.1). Classification (NCBI taxonomy): domain Eukaryota; kingdom Viridiplantae; phylum Streptophyta; class Magnoliopsida; order Santalales; family Viscaceae; genus Viscum; species Viscum album. The sequence continues at coordinate 70,465,648 of OY728163.1, read as the reverse complement.
CAACTCTGGAGTCACGATCCCCAAGTGTCGAAAGCCTCGCATTTTATCAATCCATTGCTCTACACGCAAATTTTTATTTTTATTTTTTATTTTTTATTTTTTTAATAATTTTTTTAATTTTTTTTAATACTCATATTATTCATAAAAATAAAACCATCCTATGCTATTTATTATGGGACCCCAAAAATTCAAATTAGTACCCCATAGTCTAGAGGACGTGCATTGTGGCATTTTTTTTTATTTGGATGAAAATATAAACGATGAAATATCACATTGGACAGCCACACTTTCCAAAATCTATGCTCATGAAATTATACAAGGATTAAAATCAGAATCAGGGCATGCTAAATTATTTGATATTCAGTTTCAAAGTGTGCAATGTGTATTACCATGTTCAAAGTTAATGGAATTTTTCCTTCCATTTACTTTTTTTCAAATCATTCAATTTTTGTTTTTGACACAAAAGCATTTTTTTATTTTATCTCCCCCCAACTTAAAACAACACTGTCCCCAGTGTTTGAAGAAATGAAAAATTAGGAGTAGAGGCAGGGAATAAAAATTTAAAAAGGAAATTGAAAATGAGGATTATGGAATGAAGTCACCTGGTGGTTGAAGTTTGAAGTTCTTGCCGCTCGAATTTATTCCTTTGATATCCATGTCGCTTGCAAAGTTCCCTAGTGGAAAAAGGAAAAAAACAAAACAAACAAAAAAAACAAAACAAACAATATATATATATATATATATATATTTATATAATAAAGGAAGTAAAATATAAGAATATATATAAAAATTATAGAATAAGGTAGCACAAGAAGCCGCAGGTCAGTGGTAAGCGCGCGCCCCTGTCTCCCTTCGGTCCCGGGTTCGAGTCCCCGCGGCTTCGCCTGTTGTGACGGGGTTTGCCCCACGACCTATGGAGTGGACTTTTTTTTGTATTATTATATTTATATTTTTTTTCTTAAGCTATTTAATAATAAAAACAAAATAAACTGATGATACATTGTCTTCTTTTTAAATTTCTGGGTAAGGTATTACTCAAGGATCACACCACGTGACACGGATGAATATGGTGCTCCTCTTTCGTACCCATCCATACTCATAATAGAAGAACAGGTCAAAAGTCTATTTTTTTATTTTTAAATATAAAAATGATTAAGTAATCTTATTTGAAAAATAAAGATGATTCAGAAAGATTAGAAACATAAAAACCACGGGTTGCCTCCCGTGCAGCGCTTTGTTTAACGTCGTTAGCCCGACATAGATCCCAAATTTATCAATTTTTTCCATGGTTCATAGATTGGATCAATTAACTCAACATTTATTTCCTGTTTATTGAATGATTCAACAAATGTTTTTAACCTTTGACCATTGACCTTGAAAATGTGACCACTTGTGGGATCTTGAATCTCTACTGCCCCATGGGGGAATACATGATGCACTATGAAAGGTCCTGACCATCTAGACCTTAAATTTCCCGGATGTAAATGAAGTTTTGAACTATACAAGAGAACAAGTTTTCCCGGTTCAAAATCTTTGACCTTGATATTCCTAGATTGGTAGGCTTGAACTCTAGCTTTATTGATCCTTGAATTTTCATAAGCCTCCATCCTTAGTTCCTCCAGTTCATTGAGATCTAATTTCCTTTTTGTTCCGGCCAATGAGAGGTCATAATCCATTTTCTTAATTGCCCAAAAGGCCTTATGTTCAATCTCCACTAGAAAATGGCATGCTTTTCCATAAACCAACCTATATGGGGACATTCCTAAAATGGTTTTATATGCAGTTCTATAGGCCCAAAGAGCATCTAAGAGTTTCTCAGACCAATCTTTCCTAGAGGGGTTGACAGTTTTTTCAAGAATTTGCTTAATCTCCCTATTCGCTAACTTAGCTTGACCATTGGTTTAAGGATGGTATGCAGTGGAAACTTTATGAGAAATACCATATTTTTCCATGAGTGATGAGAATGGACGATTGCAAAAATGAGTTCCACGATCACTTATGATAGCCCTAGGAATTCCAAATCTAGAGAATATGTTTTCTTTTAGGAATCTAATCACAGTTTGATGATCATTGGATTTTGTGGGAATGGCCTCAACCCATTTTGAGACATAATCAACAGCTGCAAGTATGTAGAGGTATCCCCGAGAGTTTGGGAAGGGACCCATGAAATCAATTCCCCAACAATCAAAGATTTCAACCACTAAGATGGGAGTGAGTGGCATTTGATTCCTTTTTGTGATGGACCCTACTTGTTGACACCTAGGACAGCTTTGACAAAATGTGTAGGAGTCCCTTGAGAGGGTGGGCCAGAAAAGACCACATTGAAGAATCTTAGCAGATGTTTTCTTAGAGGAAAAGTGTCCTCCACATGCCTCACTATGACAGAATTTAAGGATGGACTCTTGTTCAGATTCTGGAACACACCTCCTAATGACTTGGTTAGGGCAGAACTTATAGAGGTATGGATCATCAAACACATAGTGTCTAACATCAGAAAGGAATTTCCTTCGAGCTTGAGTCCCTAAGAATTTTGGAATGACTCCTGTCACTAAGAAATTTGCTATGTCAGCGTACCAAGGGCAGTCACTCACAGAGTATAAGTGTTCATCAGGAAACGAATCAGACACAGAAATGTGATTTGAGTTGCCTTTGAATTCCATCCTAGAGAGGTGATCAGCTACAACATTTTCAACTCCCTTTTTATCCTTGATTGTGAGGTCAAATTCTTGTAAGAGAAGGACCCACCTAATCAGTCTAGCCTTAGCATCTTGTTTTTGGAAGAGGTATTTTAGTGCAGAATGGTCAGTGAACACAGTGATGGGTGATCCTAAGAGGTAGGACCTAAACTTATCTAAGGCAAAAACAATAGCAAGTAACTCCTTTTCAGTGGTGGTGTAGTTGATTTGGGCATCATTTAAGGATTTGCTTGCATAAGCAATGACATAAGGAGTTTTATCACAACGTTGTCCTAACACAGCTCCAACAGCAAAGTCACTGGCATCACACATAAGTTCAAAAGGAAGGTTCCAATTTGGAGATTTCATAATGGGAGGAGAGGTGAGAGAGGATTTGAGGGTTGAGAATGAACCCTCACAGCTTTCTGTCCAAACAAATGGAGCATCCTTTACTAAGAGAGCACAAAGGGGACGGGATATTGAACTAAAGTCCTTGATGAATCTTCTATAGAAACCAGCATGTCCTAAGAAAGACCTCACTTCCTTGACAGTTTTGGGTGATGGAAGGTGACGAATGATGTCAACCTTTGATTTATCAACTTCAATCCCCCTACTCGAGACCAGATGGCCTAGAACAAGTCCCTCTTTAACCATGAAATGGCATTTTTCCCAGTTTAGGACCAGATTTTTTTCTTCACATCTTGACAAGACTCTCTCCACATTCTGCAGATATCCCTCAAAAGTATCCCCAAACACAGAGAAGTCATCCATGAAGACCTCAAGAAAATCCCCTACCATGTCTGAGAAGATTCCCATCATGCACCGCTGGAAGGTTCCAGGGGCATTGCATAACCCGATGGGCATGCGTTTGAAGGCAAAGGTACCGAAAGGACATGTGAATGTAGTCTTCCCTTGATCCTCTAGGGAGACCTCAATTTGATTGTACCCCGAGTACCCATCTAAGAAACAGTAGAAGGCATGACCTGCCACTCTCTCAAGGACTTGGTCAATGAATGGTAAGGGGAAATGGTCCTTCTTGGTGAATGAGTTTAGTTTCCTATAGTCAATGCAGACCCTCCATCCACTACTCACCCTTGTTGGAAAAATCTCTCCATCCTCATTGGTTATCACTGTGATTCCAGCCTTTTTTGGAACCACTTGGATTGGGCTCACCCATTCACTCTCAGTTATGGGATATATGATACCATCTTTCAATAATTTCAGAAGTTCCTTCCTTACTACCTCCATGAGATTAGGATTGAGTCGCCGTTGAGGTTGACGACATGGCTTTGAATCAGATTCCAGAACAATCCTATGAGTCCCGATAAGTGGGCTAATCCCAGGAATATCAGAAAGGGTCCAACCAATGGCTTTCTTATGCTTCCTAAGGACATCTAGAAGCATTCTCTCATGATTGGATTCAAGAGAAGAAGAAATGACAATAGGATGTGTTTGATTTTCCCCAAGGAAGGCATACTTTAGTGCAGCAGGAAGTTCCTTCAATTCAAGATCAGGTTGGTTCAAAATTTCAGCAGAAGATTGGGACATTGGATCAAGATCAATTTCTTTTTTTTAGAGGTTCAGATAGGATTGATTCCTCACATGTGGAAGTTTCATCTACTAGATTGGATTGATCAGATTTAGGGAAGGAAATTGGAGTGGTCTCCATGAAAGTGGTTTCTTGAAAGGTTTCACTGATTGTTGGACCTAAGACTTCATCATAAGAGCAATTTGAAAATGTTTCAAGCCAAGGAGATAAACTTCCTTCATATGAACAAAGGAAATCAATCTCATTCTGACTTAAACTTTCATCAAATATTCCTTGATGTTCCATGGATTCATTATCAATGCTTCCTATCATGTTTACTTCATGAATATCCTCGTCATCCCCTATTTGTGAGCTTGCATTATAGATGTTCATGTCTAGACTCATGTTCCCAAAGGTGATGGTCATGTTCCCATTTCGGACTCGGATAACAGAGTTGATTGTTGCAAGGAAAGGACGACTAAGGATGATTGGGGTTTGTTCCTTATTTCCTAAATTTGGATGGTTGTCAAGGACAATGAAATCAGCAGGGTAGATGAAGTTTTCAACCTTTACCAGAACGTCCTTTAAAACCCCCTTGGGAACCCTAATGCTACGATCAGCAATTTGAAGTGTGAAAGATGTGGGTTGGAGCTCTTCTAGGCCTAACTGGCAGTACACAGCATATGGGATGAGATTGACACTAGCACCTAGGTCACACAAGGCCTTGACAACTTTGCTTTCTCCTAGTTCAACATTGATGTAAGGGCAACCTGGGTCTTTCAACTTAGGAGGAATGGTCCCTTGAATGGTGGTACTCACATTAGCAGCCAAAAGGACTTGGTTTTTATGTGAAAATTTTCTTTTAAAAGTGCACAAGTCCTTAAGGTACTTTGAGTAGGAAGGTATGGTTTGGATTGCATCGAGAAGAGGAATGTTCAACTTGACTTGTGAAAATATTTCCCTCAACGTTTCACTCAGTTTAGGTTTGGTTTTCCCCCTCATGCGTTGAGGAAATGGTGCAGGTTGTGGGGTTGTTTGTTGAAGAGTTGTTTCTTTCACATTGTTATCAGTTTCTTCAATTTGATCTTGTGGTTCATTTAAATTTTCATCCAAGTTTGAATCTTCTGGTGGGTTCTGAATTAGTTGTTCAGGTTTCTCAATTGATTTCCCACTTCTTAAAACATTCATAGCCTTTAGTTGTTCATGAGTTGTTTGAGCACAACTTGACTCTCCCCTTGAAGTTGAGGACAGCACCGCCTGAGTAGGCATGGGTGCCTTTCCTGTTTTGATGGTTTGAAGTTCTTGTTTTAGGGAAGATACCTCCGAGTTCATCCTCTCCATTTGTTTGCACAGTTGTTCTAGTAGGCTTTGTGGAACAGTTTGGGTTGGTTCTTGAGTAGGTTGGTTTATCCCAGGGGATATTTTGGAGGTGGGATGGTTTGTTGAAAATGGACTGGTGGTTGTTGGTATTGGATAGGTTGGGTTTGGAACTGGTTATGGTTTTGGTAGTTCTGATGGGGGTAAGGATTTTGTCCCTGTGGTTGGCTAGGTTGTTGGTTATCTTTCCAGCGGAAGCCTGGGTGGTCATTGTACCTTGGATTGAAGGTGTTTTGGTATTGGGGCTTTTGAAAGTTTAGGGCATTGACTTCTGCTGGGGGTCCTCCTATAAGAACATCCTTGATGGATGGAATGGTTGGGCAGTTGTCTGTTTTATGGTCATGTTTGTCACAAATTGTGCAAACAAGGTCTACATTTTGGATTTCATGGACTTTCCTAAGGTCTATCTCTTCAACCTTCCTAGAGAGTGCTGCGAGTTTAGCCCTAAGGCTTTCCTCTTCTCTAAGTGTATGAATTCCAGTGGTTATTTGTGGCTTTTCAGAATAAGGTGAAGTTCCCCAAGTTTGGTTTTGTTCATCCAGACTTTCGAGATACTCGTAAGCATCATTTGGGGCCTTGTTTTTAAAGGTTCCATTACACATCATGTCAATGAATTGTTTATTACCCGGACCCAACCCTTCATAGAAAATTCTCACTTGTTCAGGTATGGAAAACCCATGGTGTGGAACCATGTTTAGGGTGTCTTTGAACCTCTCCCATGTTTCATAGAATGACTCTCCCTCTTTTTCAAAAAAGTTTTGGATGCTCTTTTTAAGTGCAATTGTTTTGTGATGAGGGAATTATTTTTTTGTAGAATTCTCTTTGCAGTTGGTCCCAAGAGTGGATTGATGCAGGTCTCAAGTTGTTTAGCCAATTTTTCGCTCGATCCTTTAATGAAAAAGGAAATAGTCTCATCTTAGTGGATTCTAGTTGATGTGGGGGACACATGGTTTCAACAATGTCGTTGAACTCTTTGACATGAAGGTATGGCATTTCTGACTCCATCCCATGAAAGGTTGGAAGGTGGTTTAGGACATGGGGTTTGAATATGTAGTTGGTGTCTCCTATGGAATTGTGTCTAATGCATGAGGGGGAATTGGTCCAAGCTGGAGTGAGGTAGTCGTTCATGGTTTGATCAACAACATTCCCTAAGTTTGGAGCTTCTTGGTTTTGGTTTCCCATTTGATTCCCCCCAGGGTTTACAATTTGATTTTGTGGATGACCCTCCATTGGACTTGTTTCAAGTTCTGACTTTGGGGTTTCAAGAATATTTGAATCTGATTTAAACAATCCCTTAGGTGCACTTGACTCCCCTATCCTAGGACTTTCCACCCTAACTAGTCTGTTTGAGAAATCGCGGGTGTAGGCGGACATGCGCAAAAAAAAAGCGAGAAAGGGAAAAGATAAGAGATCTTGGGTGAGAGTAGAAGAATAGAGGTGAGGAAAGAAGGATTTTTTTTGGATCTAAGGTACTTACTTGGTCCCCGGCAACGGCGCCAAAATTTGGTTCACGCCCAAATTTACCCAAGAGAAGAAGGGTAGAACGGTCCTTGTAGTATAACTTGGGTTGTCGATTCCACAGAGACCTAAGAAGATACCTAAGATACACAACCTAAGGGATGGATTTTTGGCTATGAAGTGGCCAACTTGGATTGATTTTGGATGGTTTTTAAAGATATCTAAAAGATTTAAGTGGACTCAATTTAAAATAATGAGTTGATCCTAGGTTATCACTCGGGGTGGATTGGACGTATTTTCTTTTTAATGATTTCAATTTCTTAAATTTGAGATGGGTTCATTTAAGGAGATAAAACAACATCATCACTTACTGGTTTAATGCCTACACCCTCTAATACTAATCACCTATACACTTGAAGGATCAAAGTTTTGAGCACTTCAAGGTAAAGGATCGTATTAGTACTTGAAGTGTGTGGCCTTAAATTCAACAAGGACGATGGAGTTTAAAAATCATCAAATAAAAATCCCAATTAAAGAAGTGATTATTCATTAATTAGGTGATAAATAACATCCAATCCAGCCCCTTTCTACTCCCTTGGATCAACCCATAAGTGGGTTATCCCTCCATTGATCCCATGGTTTCAATGGAAGCGGAAAGTAGACTCATAAGGGAGGAAATGGAGAAGTAAAGAAAACAACAAAAATAAAATGATCACTCCACCGTTGTGTGAATAATTTCACAAGGGTTGGTGTGAATAAATTCACACCTTGATCCAATAGTATCAAAGTGATATTAATAACAACAGAATAAGAGTAGAAGAAGAACTTTTATTAAGAAACTAAAGTGAATTTAACAACTTACATGTGAAAGACAAAATTGAGGCAACAAAAATGCAGCATAACGTTACAATTAAACAAAGCATCCAAGATCCTCCACTCCTTCACCACCACTGCCTTAAATAGGAATTTTGGGAGCCTTGGGTCGAGCCACCAACAGTAAAAATCATCTTAATTAATTTTGGTAGGCTATAGGTGGTAGAAAGCTTGTGGAATTTGGACTTTTCCACGTTTGACCCGAGGTGGCAGCCAGTTTTCATCCACAGAACAGACGCGTCTGTAAGACCTTCTAGAAGGCCGAATCATGGTGGGACATTGAAGAATAAAATGGAGCTCCGGATGTCGGGTAACCACCTGTAAAAGTTGGGCCCATTTGGAGTTGTGGATGCCGAGATATGATCAAATTGGTGGACTGTTTTTCTGGGCCGCAGAATCTGGCCCAGAATTTTATCTCTAACTTGGGCCGCCTAAATGACCACCATGGTTGTCGAATCAGCATTAACTCCTGAAGAGTGATTTGTTCCTATAAATGTCTTATAGCATCCCACGAAATTTGGGATTAATTGGGCCTGTATTTGGGGCCCCACTGTCTCATCAGTGGGCTGATGTCCAATCTGCCTTCTCCAGAATTGCTTCCTTTCATTGCCAAATATCTCCATCATCCTCCATGAATTCTCCATTGATCCTTGAATGAAACATGTTCATATTAGAGTTTAGATCAATTATCAAATTAAAATATGTATAATCAGATGAATTATTTGGTACTTTAAATGATGTTCAAAAATGTACCACATAATAGTGCATTTTAAGAAGGTATTACAATCATAATGTTAAATGATGTTCAAAGTGTAAAATGCACTAAAATGGTGTTTATGAATAATAAAGAACATGAATATTATATATATTACCAATGAATATTAGCCTCATTTAGTGGCTAATCACACCCCCCAACTTGAGTTTAGCTAGTCCCGAGCAAAATATATCTCATCAAAAATGAAATTCGAATTCCCTTTTCCAAAAACATTTTAATACACAATGATCACCAAAAAACCTTATACCAAACAATCATGAAACCCATCAAAATATTTTAATACGAGATAGTTTCATAAGCAGATCCCAATCCCAAGCCCATTCCTTTGATCAAATCCATCATCATACTTCATCCAACTCAATTAGGTGTAATGATGTGTTGTGAATCACAATAGATATGGGGGTTTATTTTCATTCAAGGGGGAAATCATGGAAGCGCTAGGTGGAATCACATTTAATCCTAATAGGAGTATTCTTCATCCCTCTTTTTTTTATTTTTTTTTGCAATATTGCTATAGTAATTGAGATTGCAATTAATCAAATTAACCCATGTAGCAAGACTTTGCCGATGACTCCCAGACTCAAAGGCCGTAGGGCACCAAGTGAAGCCCACATACTCGGGCATCGTCTCGAGTTAACTTAATCAAAAACAAATTCATATTACCATAAATAGAGATAGATTGAAAAACTCAGGGCTAGAAAACTCTGGAGTCACGATCCCCAAGTGTCGAAAGCCTCGCATTTTATCAATCCATTGCTCTACACGCAAATTTTTATTTTTAATTTTTAATTTTTATTTTTTTAATAATTTTTTTAATTTTTTTTAATACTAATATTATTCATAAAAATAAAACCATCCTATTCTATTTATTATGGGACCCCAAAAATTCAAATTAGTACCCCACAGTCTAGAGGACGTGCATTGTGGCATTTTTTTTATTTGGATGAAAATATAAACGATGAAATATCACATTGGACAGCCACACTTTCCAAAATCTATGCTCATGAAATTATACAAGGATTAAAATCAGAATCAGGGATGCTAAATTATTTGATATTCAGTTTCAAAGTGTGCAATGTGTATTACCATGTTCAAAGTTAAATGAATTTTTCCTTCCATTTACTTTTTTTCAAATCATTCAATTTTTGTTTTTGACACAAAAGCATTTTTTTATTTTATCTCAAACCGAGGTTAGGAGTTTTCATGGATTGGCAAGCTTCTATAGGAGGTTTGGAGGGTTCCTATGTAGAAGTTGAAGAACCCGTACATGGAGATGCATTGGTGGCAAGAAGAGCTTTAAACATTCAACCCAATTTGTGCCAAGTGTATCACTTGTAAGCATGCAAAGTCCAAGGTTCAACCTAATGGATTGTATTACCCCTTGCCTGTTCCATCTCATCCTTGGACCGACATCTCTATGGATGTTGTGTTGGGAATGCCTCGATCCCAAATTTACCCAAGAGAAGAAGGGTAGAACGGTCCTTGTAGTGTAGCTTGGGTTGTCGATTCCACAGAGACCTAAGAAGATACCTAAGATACACAACCTAAGGGATGGATTTTTGGCTATGAAGTGGCCAACTTGGATTGATTTTGGATGGTTTTTAAAGATATCTAGAAGATTTAAGTGGACTCAATTTAAAAGAATGAGTTGATCCTAGGTTATCACTCGGGGTGGATTGGACGTATTTTCTTTTTAATGATTTCAATTTCTTAAATTTGAGATGGGTTCATTTAAGGAGATAAAACAACATCATCACTTACTGGTTTAATGCCTACACCCTCTAATACTAATCACCTATACACTTGAAGGATCAAAGTTTTGAGCACTTCAAGGTAAAGGATTGTATTAGTACTTGAAGTGTGTGGCCTTAAATTCAACAAGGACGATGGAGTTTAAAAATCATCAAATAAAAATCCCAATTAAAGAAGTGATTATTCATTAATTAGGTGATAAATATCATCCAATCCATCCCCTTGCTACTCCCTTGGATCAACCCATAAGTGGGTTAGCCCTCCATTGATCTCATGGTTTCAATGGAAGCGGAAAGTAGACTCATAAGGGAGGAAATGGAGAAGTAAAGAAAACAACAAAAATAAAATGATCACTCCACCGTTGTGTGAATAATTTTACAAGGGTTGGTGTGAATAAATTCACACCTTGATCAAACAGTATCAAAGTGATATTAAGAACAACAGAATAAGAGTAGAAGAAGAACTTTTATTAAGAAACTAAAGTGAATTGAACAACTTACATGTGAAAGACAAAATTGAGGCAACAAAAATGCAGCATAACATTACAATTAAACAAAGCATCCAAGATCCTCCACTTCTTCACCACCACTGCCTTAAATAGGCATTTTGGGAGCCTTGGGTCTAGCCACCAACATTACAAAGCATCTTAATTAATTTTGGTAGGATATAGGTGGTGTAAAGCTTGTGGAATTTGGATTTTTCCACGTTTGACCCGAGGTGGCAGCCAGTTTTCATCCACCGAACAGACGCGTCTGTAAGACCTTCTCGAAGGCCGAATCAGGGTGGACCATAGAAGAAGAAAATTGAGCTCCGGATGTCTGCTAACCTCCTGTAAATTTGGGCCCATTTGGAGTTGTGTATTCCGAGATATGATCAAATTGGTGGACTGTTTTTCTGGGCCGCAGAATCTGGCCCATAATTTTATCTCTAACGTGGGCCACCTAAATGACCACCATGGATGTCAAATCAGCATTAACTCCTGAAGAGTGATTTGTTCCTATAAATGTCTTCTAGCATCACACGAAAGTTGGGATTAATTGGGCCTGTATGTTGGGCCCCACTGTCTCATCAGTGGGCTGATGTCCAATCTGCCTTCTCCAGAATTGCTTCCTTTCATTGCCAAATATCTCCATCATCCTCCATGAATTCTCCATTGATCCCTAAATGAAACATGTTCATATTGGAGTGTAGATAAATTATCAAATTAAAATATGTATAATCAGATGAATTATTTGGTACTTTAAATGATGTTCAAAAATGTACCACATAATAGTGCATTTTAAGAAGGTATTACAATCATAATGTTAAATGATGTTCAAAGTGTAAAATGCACTAAAATGGTGTTTATGAATAATAAAGAACATGAATATTATATATATTACCAATGAATATTAGCCTCATTTAGTGGCTAATCACACCCCCCAAGTTGAGTTTTGCTAGTCCCGAGCAAAATATATCTCATCAAAAATGAAATTCGAATTCCCTTTTCCAAAAACATTTTAATACACAATGATCACCAAAAAACCTTATACCAAACAATCATGAAACCCATCAAAATATTTTAATACGAGATAGTTTCATAAGAAGATCCCAATCCCAATCCCATTCCTTTGATCAAATCCATCATCATACTTCATCCAACTCAATTAGGTGTAATGATGTGTTGTGAATCACAATAGATATGGGGGTTCATTTTCATTCAAGGGGGAAATCATGGAAGCGCTAGGTGGAATCACATTTAATCCTAATATGAGTATTCTTCATCCCTCCTTTTTTTTTGATTTTTTTTGCAATATTGCTATAGTAATTGAGATTGCAATTAATCAAATTAACCCATGTAGCAAGACTTTGCCGATGACTCCCAGACTCAAAGGCCTTAGGGCACCAAGTGAAGCCCACATACTCGGGCATCGTCTCGAGTTAACTTAATCAAAAACAAATTTATATTACCATAAATAGAGATAGATTAAAAAACTCAGGGCTAGACAACTCTGGAGTCACGATCCCCAAGTGTCGAAAGCCTCGCATTTTATCAATCCATTGCTCTACACGCAAATTTTTATTTTTATTTTTTATTTTTTATTTTTTTAATAATTTTTTTAATTTTTTTTAATACTCATATTATTCATAAAAATAAAACCATCCTATGCTATTTATTATGGGACCCCAAAAATTCAAATTAGTACCCCATAGTCTAGAGGACGTGCATTGTGGCATTTTTTTTTATTTGGATGAAAATATAAACGATGAAATATCACATTGGACAGCCACACTTTCCAAAATCTATGCTCATGAAATTATACAAGGATTAAAATCAGAATCAGGGCATGCTAAATTATTTGATATTCAGTTTCAAAGTGTGCAATGTGTATTACCATGTTCAAAGTTAAAGGAATTTTTCCTTCCATTTACTTTTTTTCAAATCATTCAATTTTTGTTTTTGACACAAAAGCATTTTTTTATTTTATCTCCCCCCAACTTAAAACAACACTGTCCCCAGTGTTTGAAGAAATGAAAAATTAGGAGTAGAGGCAGGGAATAAAAATTTAAAAAGGAAATTGAAAATGAGGATTATGGAATGAAGTCACCTGGTGGTTGAAGTTTGAAGTTCTTGCCGCTCGAATTTATTCCTTTGATATCCATGTCGCTTGCAAAGTTCCCTAGTGGAAAAAGGAAAAAAACAAAACAAACAAAAAAAAACAAAACAAACAATATATATATATATATATATATTTATATAATAAAGGAAGTAAAATATAAGAATATATATAAAAATTATAGAATAAGGTAGCACAAGAAGCCGCAGGTCAGTGGTAAGCGCGCGCCCCTGTCTCCCTTCGGTCCCGGGTTCGAGTCCCCGCGGCTTCGCCTGTTGTGACGGGGTTTGCCCCACGACCTATGGAGTGGACTTTTTTTTGTATTATTATATTTATATTTTTTTTCTTAAGCTATTTAATAATAAAAACAAAATAAACTGATGATACATTGTCTTCTTTTTAAATTTCTGGGTAAGGTATTACTCAAGGATCACACCACGTGACACGGATGAATATGGTGCTCCTCTTTCGTACCCATCCATACTCATAATAGAAGAACAGGTCAAAAGTCTATTTTTTTATTTTTAAATATAAAAATGATTAAGTAATCTTATTTGAAAAATAAAGATGATTCAGAAAGATTAGAAACATAAAAACCACGGGTTGCCTCCCGTGCAGCGCTTTGTTTAACGTCGTTAGCCCGACATAGATCCCAAATTTATCAATTTTTTCCCTGGTTCATAGATTGGATCAATTAACTCAACATTTATTTCCTGTTTATTGAATGATTCAACAAATGTTTTTAACCTTTGACCATTGACCTTGAAAATGTGACCACTTGTGGGATCTTGAATCTCTACTGCCCCATGGGGGAATACATGATGCACTATGAAAGGTCCTGACCATCTAGACCTTAAATTTCCCGGATGTAAATGAAGTTTTGAACTATACAAGAGAACAAGTTTTCCCGGTTCAAAATCTTTGACCTTGATATTCCTAGATTGGTAGGCTTGAACTCTAGCTTTATTGATCCTTGAATTTTCATAAGCCTCCATCCTTAGTTCCTCCAGTTCATTGAGATCTAATTTCCTTTTTGTTCCGGCCAATGAGAGGTCATAATCCATTTTCTTAATTGCCCAAAAGGCCTTATGTTCAATCTCCACTAGAAAATGGCATGCTTTTCCATAAACCAACCTATATGGGGACATTCCTAAAATGGTTTTATATGCAGTTCTATAGGCCCAAAGAGCATCTAAGAGTTTCTCAGACCAATCTTTCCTAGAGGGGTTGACAGTTTTTTCAAGAATTTGCTTAATCTCCCTATTCGCTAACTTAGCTTGACCATTGGTTTGAGGATGGTATGCAGTGGAAACTTTATGAGAAATACCATATTTTTCCATGAGTTATGAGAATGGACGATTGCAAAAATGAGTTCCACGATCACTTATGATAGCCCTAGGAATTCCAAATCTAGAGAATATGTTTTCTTTTAGGAATCTAATCACAGTTTGATGATCATTGGATTTTGTGGGAATGGCCTCAACCCATTTTGAGACATAATCAACAGCTGCAAGTATGTAGAGGTATCCCCGAGAGTTTGGGAAGGGACCCATGAAATCAATTCCCCAACAATCAAAGATTTCAACCACTAAGATGGGAGTGAGTGGCATTTGATTCCTTTTTGTGATGGACCCTACTTGTTGACACCTAGGACAGCTTTGACAAAATGTGTAGGAGTCCCTTGAGAGGGTGGGCCAGAAAAGACCACATTGAAGAATCTTAGCAGATGTTTTCTTAGAGGAAAAGTGTCCTCCACATGCCTCACTATGACAGAATTTAAGGATGGACTCTTGTTCAGATTCTGGAACACACCTCCTAATGACTTGGTTAGGGCAGAACTTATAGAGGTATGGATCATCAAACACATAGTGTCTAACATCAGAAAGGAAATTCCTTCGAGCTTGAGTCCCTAAGAATTTTGGAATGACTCCTGTCACTAAGAAATTTGCTATGTCAGCATACCAAGGGCAGTCACTCACAGAGTATAAGTGTTCATCAGGAAACGAATCAGACACAGAAATGTGATTTGAGTTGCCTTTGAATTCCATCCTAGAGAGGTGATCAGCTACAACATTTTCAACTCCCTTTTTATCCTTGATTGTGAGGTCAAATTCTTGTAAGAGAAGGACCCACCTAATCAGTCTAGCCTTAGCATCTTGTTTTTGGAAGAGGTATTTTAGTGCAGAATGGTCAGTGAACACAGTGATGGGTGATCCTAAGAGGTAGGACCTAAACTTATCTAAGGCAAACACAATAGCAAGTAACTCCTTTTCAGTGGTGGTGTAGTTGATTTGGGCATCATTTAAGGATTTGCTTGCATAAGCAATGACATAAGGAGTTTTATCACAACGTTGTCCTAACACAGCTCCAACAGCAAAGTCACTGGAATCACACATAAGTTCAAAAGGAAGGTTCCAATTTGGAGATTTCATAATGGGAGGAGAGGTGAGAGAGGATTTGAGGGTTGAGAATGAACCCTCACAGCTTTCTGTCCAAACAAATGGAGCATCCTTTACTAAGAGAGCACAAAGGGGACGAGATATTGAACTAAAGTCCTTGATGAATCTTCTATAGAAACCAGCATGTCCTAAGAAAGACCTCACTTCCTTGACAGTTTTGGGTGATGGAAGGTGACGAATGATGTCAACCTTTGCTTTATCAACTTCAATCCCCCTACTCGAGACCAGATGGCCTAGAACAAGTCCCTCTTTAACCATGAAATGGCATTTTTCCCAGTTTAGGACCAGATTTTTTTCTTCACATCTTGACAAGACTCTCTCCACATCCTGCAGATATCCCTCAAAAGTATCCCCAAACACAGAGAAGTCATCCATGAAGACCTCAAGAAAATCCCCTACCATGTCTGAGAAGATTCCCATCATGCACCGCTGGAAGGTTCCAGGGGCATTGCATAACCCGATGGGCATGCGTTTGAAGGCAAAGGTACCGAAAGGACATGTGAATGTAGTCTTCCCTTGATCCTCTAGGGAGACCTCAATTTGATTGTATCCCGAGTACCCATCTAAGAAACAGTAGAAGGCATGACCTGCCACTCTCTCAAGGACTTGGTCAATGAATGGTAAGGGGAAATGGTCCTTCTTGGTGAATGAGTTTAGTTTCCTATAGTCAATGCAGACCCTCCATCCACTACTCACCCTTGTTGGAAAAATCTCTCCATCCTCATTGGTTATCACTGTGATTCCAGCCTTTTTTAGAACCACTTGGATTGGGCTCACCCATTCACTCTCAGTTATGGGATATATGATACCATCTTTCAATAATTTCAGAAGTTCCTTCCTTACTACCTCCATGAGATTAGGATTGAGTCGCCGTTGAGGTTGACGACATGGCTTTGAATCAGATTCCAGAAAAATCCTATGAGTCCCGATAAGTGGGCTAATCCCAGGAATATCAGAAAGGGTCCAACCAATGGCTTTCTTATGCTTCCTAAGGACATCTAGAAGCATTCTCTCATGATTGGATTCAAGAGAAGAAGAAATGACAATAGGATGTGTTTGATTTTCCCCAAGGAAGGCATACTTTAGTGCAGCAGGAAGTTCCTTCAATTCAAGATCAGGTTGGTTCAAAATTTCAGCAGAAGATTGGGACATTGGATCAAGATCAATTTCTTTTTTTAGAGGTTCAGATAGGATTGATTCCTCACATGTGGAAGTTTCATCTACTAGATTGGATTGATCAGATTTAGGGAAGGAAATTGGAGTGGTCTCCATGAAAGTGGTTTCTTGAAAGGTTTCACTGATTGTTGGACCTAAGACTTCATCATAAGAGCAATTTGAAAATGTTTCAAGCCAAGGAGATAAACTTCCTTCATATGAACAAAGGAAATCAATCTCATTCTGACTTAAACTTTCATCAAATATTCCTTGATGTTCCATGGATTCATTATCAATGCTTCCTATCATGTTTACTTCATGAATATCCTCGTCATCCCCTATTTGTGAGCTTGCATTATAGATGTTCATTTCTAGACTCATGTTCCCAAAGGTGATGGTCATGTTCCCATTTCGGACTCGGATAACAGAGTTGATTGTTGCAAGGAAAGGACGACCAAGGATGATTGGGGTTTGTTCCTTATTTCCTAAATTTGGATGGTTGTCAAGGACAATGAAATCAGCAGGGTAGATTAAGTTTTCAACCTTTACCAGAACGTCCTTTAAAATCCCCTTGGGAACCCTAATGCTACGATCAGCAATTTGAAGTGTGAAAGATGTGGGTTGGAGCTCTTCTAGGCCTAACTGGCAGTACACAGCATATGGGATGAGATTGACACTAGCACCTAAGTCACACAAGGCCTTGACAACTTTGCTTTCTCCTAGTTCAACATTGATGTAAGGGCAACCTGGGTCTTTCAACTTAGGAGGAATGGTCCCTTGAATGGTGGTACTCACATTAGCAGCCAAAAGGACTTGGTTTTTATGTGAAAATTTTCTTTTAAAAGTGCACAAGTCCTTAAGGTACTTTGAGTAGGAAGGTATGGTTTGGATTGCATCGAGAAGAGGAATGTTCAACTTGACTTGTGAAAATATTTCCCTCAACGTTTCACTCAGTTTAGGTTTGGTTTTCCCCCTCATGCGTTGAGGAAATGGTGCAGGTTGTGGGGTTGTTTGTTGAAGAGTTGTTTCTTTCACATTGTTATCAGTTTCTTCAGTTTGATCTTGTGGTTCATTTAAATTTTCATCCAAGTTTGAATCTTCTGGTGGGTTCTGAATTAGTTGTTCAGGTTTCTCAATTGATTTCCCACTTCTTAAAACAGTCACAGCCTTTAGTTGTTCATGAGTTGTTTGAGCACAACTTGACTCTCCCCTTGAAGTTGAGGACAGCACCGCCTGAGTAGGCATGGGTGCCTTTCCTGTTTTGATGGTTTGAAGTTCTTGTTTTAGGGAAGATACCTCCGAGTTCATCCTCTCCATTTGTTTGCACAGTTGTTCTAGTAGGCTTTGTGGAACAGTTTGGGTTGGTTCTTGAGTAGGTTGGTTTATCCCAGGGGATATTTTGGAGGTGGGATGGTTTGTTGAAAATGGACTGGTGGTTGTTGGTATTGGATAGGTTGGGTTTGGAACTGGTTATGGTTTTGGTAGTTCTGATGGGGGTAAGGATTTTGTCCCTGTGGTTGGCTAGGTTGTTGGTTATCTTTCCAGCGGAAGCCTGGGTGGTCATTGTACCTTGGATTGAAGGTGTTTTGGTATTGGGGCTTTTGAAAGTTTAGGGCATTGACTTCCGCTGGGGGTCCTCCTAGAAGAACATCCTTGATGGATGGAATGGTTGGGCAGTTGTCTGTTTTATGGTCATGTTTGTCACAAATTGTGCAAACAAGGTCTACATTTTGGATTTCATGGACTTTCCTAAGGTCTATCTCTTCAACCTTCCTAGAGAGTGCTGCGAGTTTAGCCCTAAGGCTTTCCTCTTCTCTAAGTGTATGAATTCTAGTGGTTATTTGTGGCTTTTCAGAATAAGGTGAAGTTCCCCAAGTTTGGTTTTGTTCATCCAGACTTTCGAGATACTCGTAAGCATCATTTGGGGCCTTGTTTTTAAAGGTTCCATTACACATCATGTCAATGAATTGTTTATTACCCGGAACCAACCCTTCATAGAAAATTCTCACTTGTTCAGGTATGGAAAACCCATGGTGTGGAACCATGTTTAGGGTGTCTTTGAACCTCTCCCATGTTTCATAGAATGACTCTCCCTCTTTTTCAAAAAAGTTTTGGATGCTCTTTTTAAGTGCAATTGTTTTGTGATGAGGGAATTATTTTTTTGTAGAATTCTCTTTGCAGTTGGTCCCAAGAGTGGATTGATGCAGGTCTCAAGTTGTTTAGCCAATTTTTCGCTCGATCCTTTAATGAAAAAGGAAATAGTCTCATCTTAGTGGATTCTAGTTGATGTGGGGGACACATGGTTTCAACAATGTCGTTGAACTCTTTGACATGAAGGTATGGCATTTCTGACTCCATCCCATGAAAGGTTGGAAGGTGGTTTAGGACATGGGGTTTGAATATGTAGTTGGTGTCTCCTATGGAATTGTGTCTAATGCATGAGGGGGAATTGGTCCAAGCTGGAGTGAGGTAGTCGTTCATGGTTTGATCAACAACATTCCCTAAGTTTGGAGCTTCTTGGTTTTGGTTTCCCATTTGATTCCCCCCAGGGTTTACAATTTGATTTTGTGGATGACCCTCCATTGGACTTGTTTCAAGTTCTGACTTTGGGGTTTCAAGAATATTTGAATCTGATTTAAACAATCCCTTAGGTGCACTTGACTCCCCTATCCTAGGACTTTCCACCCTAACTAGTCTGTTTGAGAAATCGCGGGTGTAGGCGGACATGCGCAAAAAAAAAGCGAGAAAGGGAAAAGATAAGAGATCTTGGGTGAGAGTAGAAGAATAGAGGTGAGGAAAGAAGGATTTTTTTTGGATCTAAGGTACTTACTTGGTCCCCGGCAATGGCGCCAAAATTTGGTTCACGCCCAAATTTACCCAAGAGAAGAAGGGTAGAACGGTCCTTGTAGTATAGCTTGGGTTGTCGATTCCGCAGAGACCTAAGAATATACCTAAGATACACAACCTAAGGGATGGATTTTTGGCTATGAAGTGGCCAACTTGGATTGATTTTGGATGGTTTTTAAAGATATCTAAAAGATTTAAGTGGACTCAATTTAAAATAATGAGTTGATCCTAGGTTATCACTCGGGGTGGATTGGACGTATTTTCTTTTTAATGATTTCAATTTCTTAAATTTGAGATGGGTTCATTTAAGGAGATAAAACAACATCATCACTTACTGGTTTAATGCCTACACCCTCTAATACTAATCACCTATACACTTGAAGGATCAAAGTTTTGAGCACTTCAAGGTAAAGGATCGTATTAGTACTTGAAGTGTGTGGCCTTAAATTCAACAAGGACGATGGAGTTTAAAAATCATCAAATAAAAATCCAAATTAAAGAAGTGATTATTCATTAATTAGGTGATAAATAACATCCAATCCAGCCCCTTTCTACTCCCTTGGATCAACCCATAAGTGGGTTAGCCCTTCATTGATCCCATGGTTTCAATGGAAGCGGAAAGTAGACTCATAAGGGAGGAAATGGAGAAGTAAAGAAAACAACAAAAATAAAATGATCACTCCACCGTTGTGTGAATAATTTTACAAGGGTTGGTGTGAATAAATTCACACCTTGATCCAACAGTATCAAAGTGATATTAAGAACAACAGAATAAGAGTAGAATAAGAACTTTTATTAAGAAACTAAAGTGAATTGAACAACTTACATGTGAAAGACAAAATTGAGGCAACAAAAATGCAGCATAACATTACAATTAAACAAAGCATCCAAGATCCTCCAATACTTCACCAACACTGCCTTAAATAGGCATTTTGGGAGCCTTGGGTCGAGCCACCAACAGTACAAAGCATCTTAATTAATTTTGGTAGGCTATAGGTGGTGGTAAGCTTGTGGAATTTGGACTTTTCCACGTTTGACCCGAGGTGGCAGCCAGTTTTCATCCACCGAACAGACGCGTCTGTAAGACCTTCTAGAAGGCCGATCAGGGTGGACCATAGATGAAGAAAATGGAGCTCCTGATGTCTGCTAACCGCCTGTAAACTTTGGGCCCATTTGGAGTTGTGGATTCCGAGATATGATCAAATTGGTGGACTATTTTTCTGGGCCGCAGAATCTGGCCCAGAATTTTATCTCTAACATGGGCCGCCTAAATGACCACCATGGATGTCGAATCAGCATTAACTCTTGAAGAGTGATTTGTTCCTATAAATGGATTCTAGAATCCCACGAAATTTGGGATTAATTGGGCCTTTATGTTGGGCCCCACTGTCTCATCAGTGGGATGATGTCCAATCTGCCTTCTCCAGAATTGCTTCCTTTCATTGCCAAATATCTCCATCATCCTCCATGAATTCTCCATTGATCCCTGAATGAAACATGGTCATATTGGAGTGTATATCAATTATCAAATTAAAATATGTATAATCAGATGAATTATTTGGTACTTTAAATGATGTTCAAAAATGTACCACATAATAGTGCATTTTAAGAAGGTATTACAATCATAATGTTAAATGATGTTAAAAGTGTAAAATGCACTAAAATGGTGTTTATGAATAATAAAGAACATGAATATTATATATATTACCAATGAATATTAGCCTCATTTAGTGGCTAATCAATTCCCATTGGATATCAAGATTTAAGGAGACAATGTTATCCGGTCACATGACGTCTACCTGAAATGACCTGATTGTCTACCAAACATTTCTAAAGATAATTTTGTGATCCAATCAAATTTTTTAGAGGAACATGCATGAACTAGATAGAATTTATGAAAAAAATTTGATTACCTGGATAATATGTTTGGAGGATGTCACATATCTTGGATGGCATGTCTATAGGATGTTACATGATCTGGATGAAACGTTGGAGGGTGTAGCATGACCTAGATAACATGCCAGAAGGATGTTTCCAGAACTGGGAAACATGTTAAAAGGACTTTTTAATACTTGGGTGAAATTCCTTGATGATGTTGTCATACTTGGGAGAAATTTAAGTAGTTAGTTATAAGACTTAGTTGAATTGTCCGTAGGACGTCTTTAGACCTTGATAACATGTAATAAATACTTTTCAAGACATGGTTGAAATGTATGGAGGGTGTCTCGTGACTTGGCTGACATGTCTGGAGGACTTCTCAAGACTTTGATGACATGTCTTGAGGGATTATTAAGACTCATTTAACCTATCTGAAGAGTGTCACATGGCGCAAGTGACAGGTTTAGAGTACATCATTATTCATTGATGAAATGTTTGGGGGACTACACAATATTTGGTTGATAGGTCCGGAGATAGTCTCATGACTTGGGTCATATATTTAGAGGAATTAACATGTGATGGATGGAATGTATAGAGGAATTCACAACACAAGGTTGACATGTCTGAAGAGTATTGATGGAATTGGGAAACATGTCTGGAGGATATCACATTTCATCGATGGAAAGCATGTAGGACTTTTCAAGACTTAGTTGACATTTCTGGAAAGTTTTTCATGACTTGGTTCACATGCACTAGTATTGTATCATGATATATGATGTATAAGATCCCAGAAACCCAACCATATTTCCCATATAAAATATTTTTAAAGACAAGAACACATATAAAATCATGATATAGATTTATATTATACTTTCCTTAACATAATTTTACCCTATAGATAATTATTAATATACTCTAGTCATCCAAAAGATGATCAATGTCTATATATAAGAATATGTCAACTAACACAACCAATTTTTAGGTAACCTAGTCTAATTAACTGAAATCTAATACCTTTAACATCATTTTTATAATTTTTTAGACTAAAGTATCACATGTTCCAAAAATCTAACATAATGACCATACACTAAGTTGTCACATCCCTGTATTTATGGACCCTACTTTGGGAGACCAAGGGTCTTAGTAAGTAAACTTCCCGTGTTCTCCACTAACAGGTTAGGGGATAACATCCAGAGTTGAGGTATCTATACACACAATGAGAGGAATTACCCCAAAATTAACCTATCACTTGTTAATTATATTATCTCATATATAATACTTTAAATGAAATAACTAAAAAATTTGAGTGTAAATATACATGGATGAGATACATCTCTAAAATAAAACATGATATATTTCAACCCATATGAAATCCATTAAATATAAACATCTTATATCGAATGACATACATAAAAAATAAAACTCAATATTACTGAAATAATATGGTCTCCCTGATGAAGATTTCAAGATCACTACCAATAAATCTCTACACATTCTTGAAACATATAATAGAATCTTATAGAAATGCATAATAAGTTATATGAACCCATGAGATAATATATAAATGTTTTTATTCAAGGGAGAGAAATAATACATAGTATGGTTAGCCCAAAAAATGATCCATCACCCTAGTAATGTGAGTAGCTATGTGTATGCTCTAAATATAATGAATAGAAAAATTATATTAAACACCATTGGTATAGAAAATAAAACACCAAAAAATCCCCATTAAGCTTAAATATCCAAAACATAGTTTACTTAATATTTTTTTCTATCATGACTCACCACAAATAAACTCTCTCAAAATAAAGAATCTGGTAAAGATAAAAATACCAAATTAGTGACCAATCCAGCACACCCTTATTCATTATAGAACATATTCAAATACATAGGGTTCTATGATATGTCTTATGTAAATTGGATGAAGCAATAATAAAATATCATTATGGAGGATCAAGTAGTGAATTTCCTCACAAGATTAAAAGGAATACCCAACTATATATGTTAGGTGGTCGAGGATCACACATCATCATGGGTGTTACAGATACATGAATATTAAACTCTAATAAATACTCTATAGATGATCAAATACTGAAATAAGTGTCGATGTGAAAAGGAATACCCACACTCAATATCTATTCAATATCCATGGATGATGACTTGAAATATAATTATATTTCTAGGTTCTAGTATATAAAAAACTAATTAGTGGTCAACTCTAGTAAAATCACTAAAATAATAAGAAACATTGAGAACCACACACAAAATCTTTCTTAAAAATAATTTTAGATGAAAATTCACTCTTATTATATTGGAGAAACATCTCTTGAAAAATAAACCTCAAACCCAGGGTAGTAGATAAAAAAGGATATGTGATATCAAATTCCAAATAATTACTGAATCCATAAACACACAAAATGAAATATAATCCTATGAATAAATCATAATGGGTGTTATATCAATTGCACGATATTTTTACCCAAATTCCACCTCTTTACATATCACAGAATAATGTCAACATCATAAATATATTACACTCCACAACCAAACTAATATACATTATCACATTAAAAATCCCATAATCATAATATGAAAAGTCCACATTATCATCATGAAAAGTCAATTTCATCATAAGACACTCACATCTACAATAAGACAATTTAACATCATCACCATGGATCGACACTCAGTTATATATTTTAACACATCAATTTTAGCATCTAATTATTTCTATGAGGTAAGTGAGTTAAATATAAGTATCATGATGTGAACTATTATATGAAACCTGGATTAATGCCTTGGATGTTTATAATAATAAATTATCAACTCATAACACTCATTAAAGGTTTGTAGCTAGATGCACCATCTATATATCTATTATTGAATATCACTGTGAATAACATTTTAAAAAATTTATGTTATGTTGAATCATACATATCAAATGGTATTATAGTTCTATTAAAATTACTGGATCCTGTCATAATATTCACGTGAATATTTTTTATCAAAATTATTATTTGAATATTTTCACAAATATCCTTCTAAAAAATATTAATTTATAAAATTCATAACCATAAAAGATTAAAATTATTCAATAAATGAATTTGTTTTTTTCTAATAAAAAAATTAGTGTTAGTCTAATCATTTTTTAGGAAATGATTTCTCCAAATGGAATGTAAAAATAAGAAAAATATAAATATTTATCTTCAAAAAAATTCTATTTAAATTATTGACCTCATAATCACAATCAACGTGAAAAAAGTGCAAGCTGGACAATAAATTTGTCTAAAAAGGATAGATATCCAAATATATCTACTATTCTAAATATATTTAATAATAATAATATTATTATTATTACATTTCAACTTCTTTAACTATTAAATAAATGTTATTTATTATTATTTTAAAAAATTGGTTTTGTCATCCCTCCAGTGTTTCTATTCTTGATGGAACCCCCACCCATATTATTATTATTATTTTAATATGACTGGCCTAATGGACTACCCTGCCTTTTTTCAATAGTGGCATGTTATTGGTGGATTCTTTAGTGTTTTTCGCACTAATAGGGGGTGTCACTGAACTACTTCTACTGGCCACCGTTGATCGATAGTACTAGATTTTAATGTTTTTTCCACACATTTTCCCCATTATTTTCAAAAACATGGTAATGAGTTACTATTACCATTATTTAAAAAATCATAGTGATAATAAAGAACTATGGACCTGAATTTTAAAACTATGGTCCTAGATGGGGTCATGAGTAGGGGAATTTCCATAGCTCTTATATTCATGTCCACAAGTAGCCAAAATTATGTTTTTTCCATAATCATAGTGGTTGATTTCATAATTATCATTTATTTAATTATATAAAAATAATATTAATTAATTAATAATTAATATTAAAAATAAATAATTAATATACAATAATGTATATTTAAAAACAACTTAGCGATAACAAAAAATTAACTAGTTAATATTTAATAATTTATAATATTTCAATTTTAAATAAGTAATGTAGACATATAAAATAAATAAAAAGGTTAAATATAGGATATTGATCATGGTGTTTGACTAAAGTTGAAG
The DNA here is from genome assembly GCA_963277665.1 of Viscum album. Lineage (NCBI taxonomy): Eukaryota > Viridiplantae > Streptophyta > Magnoliopsida > Santalales > Viscaceae > Viscum > Viscum album. The sequence goes on along the minus strand of OY728163.1, from coordinate 70,440,191 downwards.
ATGTATCAGTTCGAAAACTCAATGATTAATGTTTTTCACATATTTAATATATCATCATTATTTTGAACCCTATAGCCACGAAGTTTTAATTGTGGACATAAATAAGTTTTGCCACAATTTTAAAAATATGGTCTCAAGGTTCCTATGAAAAATGATTTTGTTCCCATGATTATCAAAAATAAGGAAATATGAAAACAATTTCTATAACCATGGTTTTATAGGTCATTGAAATAATTTTAATTCATAGAAATAACCCATATTTTTAGTTGTGTGGATGAATAGATTTGAATTTCATAAAAAATCCACCCAATGTCCATCTCATCATCCCAATCCTTGATCTAGCCTCTTTTTCTTGTAATTTTTAAATTAAATATATTTAATTTTATTATGAATGTGGATTCTTGAAACCCTCTCTCTAAGAATAAATTTTATAAGTTAATTCTCTAGTTTAAAATTTGGTGTCATTTGATTCATCTCATTGAGTTCATTATTCTGACATATATACCATAAGGTGTATCACAAAATAAATAGGTAAATTTAATCACAAACATAATCAAACAAAAATTTTATAAAATTATATAATTCAATATCAGAACCAAAGAACCATATTTCCACCAATGATGCTGATATACTCACCCAGGCCTCAACATCTTTCCTAGATATAACAACCACTCTAGAGATAGAATATGATTTTGGAGGGTTGGGTTGATAAATAACACCTTTCATTATGATTAAAAAAAAATATAATTAGTTTTAAATTGTTTTGAAAATTATCCAATCTTAGATCACCACAAACTATCAAACAATTAAAAAAATACCATTTTTATGTCAACATATAACTTCCCAATATAATTAGACTCATTTTTTTATTGAAATATTTTCTTTATATCTTAGTGGGACTAGAAGCTCAATATTCATATTGATTTCCCAAAATTTTCCATGGTATTTTTTTCATTAAAAGATGATGAATTGTAGGAATGAAATGGTCTGACGAGAGCTGGGAAATCTATACTTTTTAACCCATAAAGGGGGTATAGTAGTTAAATTATTTAATGTTGAGTTATCCATTTTCATCTTTTAAAAAACTCCCAATGTTTTCCAAATCCATAACTGGGTACAAAAATTATTTCTAAGGGTTGGTGATCATTTGGAGTTTTCAAGCCCAATAGTGATTAGGAACTGACATTGGTCGAGAGGATAGGAATTCAGGATCATCTCACCCTTTTTAGGGAAATTATTACCTACTCTAAGACTCTATTATATATTTAAGATATGTTTTTGAATATATTCCTAATCGTAATGTGAAACTTATTACCCTAAAAAATGATCAGGTGTTGAATCCTTTTATGTGTAATTGGGGTTCTATTAATGAGACCATATATATGTAGCTAATGTTCTTCATATATTTCCAGTTACTACTTATAAATGCATATTTTGTTAAAATTTGACACCATATAACAAGTTACTCTAGAGTTTACCACCATCAAATGAGGAAAATGATGAATGGAGGATGGTATTGAGCCTTTATGGGGAATCCTATCTATCCTATTTATAATAAGAATTAAAACCCATGTAGTTTGTTTCAACCATGCAGTTTATCGTCATATGGAAATGAGATATATGAGGGCGCATAGGCGATGTGTATAGATCTTGATCCTCATGAAGGAGTCCTATATTTTCTGTTTATATAAGGAATTATATTCATCTTAGTTGGATCAAACCGTAAAGACTTTCCCAGAGATGGATTCTACTTTATTGGGGTAGTCATATCAGGACAAGGGTTGAGGATTATACACTAAGGATTCCCTATATGGGGATGATTTATGATGTGAATGATATGATAATTATAAATCTAGTCCACATGATCATTTCTTAGTGTGATAAATAAGGAATAGAGTGTTATCAGTATCATTGCATATGTATTAGAGATTCATGCACTAGGGAGTCCCTACTAGGGTGTTTCATATAGAGGTTGGACCTTAAGAAGTAATCCTACATATCATGTTCATAGTAGGAATCAGAGTTCTTTTAGTTCAATCAGCTTCTCAATCTGATGATGGATGATGTGGTAAGATAAACACATAAGAGAGTTTGGGTTCCATGAGTTTGAATGTTAGAGACATAGATGAACTTATAATGTAGTGGATTCCCATTGGATCTCAAGATTTAAGGAGTCTTCCTATGTATAATTTTTGGATAGGAATTATAATTATCATAGTTCAGTCGAGGTCAGGCCTGGATACGTCCTCCAGACAACATTATCAGGTCTCAGGACGTCTACTTGACATGTCCTGATTGTCTACCTAACATGTCTAAAGATAATTTTGTGATCCAATAAATTTTTTTGGAGGAACATGAATGATCTAGATAGAGTTTCTGAAAAAAAATTGATGACTTGGATAATATGTCTGGAGGATGTCACATATCTTGGATGGCATGTCTATCGGATGTCGCATGACCTGGATGAAATGTTGGAGGGTGTAGCATGACCTAGATAACATGCCAGGGGGATGTTTCAAGAACTGGGAAATATGTCAAAAGGACTTTGTAATACTTGGGTGACATTCCTTGATGATGTTTCCTAACTTGGGATAAATTTATGTAGTTAGTTATAAGACTTCATTGACTTGTCTATAGGACGTCGTTAGACCTTAGTAACAGGTCAAAAAGGCTTTTCAAGACTTGGTTGAAATGTATGGAGGGTGTCTCGTGACTTGGATGACATGTCTGGAGGACTTCTCAAGACTTGGATGACATGTCTTGAGGAATTTTTAAGACTCATTTAACTTATCTGGAGAGTGTCCTCCAAATCATTTTTATTGTATTTTCATAAAACCCACTTGGAAAAGTGGGAACCATGTTACACCATACAATACCAGAATTCAAAATCTAGGTCCAAAATCAAAATTCAAAATAGAAAAGGCACCATCGCGGGGACTAAATCCCACAAATCATGCACCACCGATAAACTCGCTGACGCCATCATTATCACAACACAGTAGATATCATCACATCATCACTATCCCTGCCAAACGTCCATCCATTTTCATTCCATCCTCTCAAGATAGGGATACCAACTCAATGAAATTATTATTTCAAATTATAATTCCAAGGAATGAAGGTGACTTATGGAAGAATAAAGGTTTAATAAGAGTTCGAGCACCCTAAAATTTGTGTCACTGCCTAATGAAAACATTATCATGGTGATGATATTTTACAATTTAACACTATAACATTTTCCAGGACTAGAGGGTCCAGTGAGAATGGATCGTATTTTACTAGGGCATTAAAATAGAAACTAATATATTTGTGTATCATTCATTAATGGTTTAATTTTTCCTAAAATATAGATATAAATATTTTAGAGAGCATATAATTGAGTGTTGATTAGGCCACACTTTATGTTTTTTCAACCTGACAAGTTTTATATCTCTTTTACTAGAATTTTAAGGGTCTTGTGACTTTGGTCATGAATTGGGTGGCCAATTCATGTCATTATTAAAAAAAGGGTCTTGTTATTGGGACCATAAAAGGAAAATGTTTAATTTTGTTCAGCTTTGATCAAAGTGCATGTAATATAATATCGTGGCTCATGTGGACCTATAATGAAGATATTGTTACACAGAAACCAAACTATGATACATAGGGTCCAGGATACTCAACTATAATTTTTAGAATGAGATGAAAATTTTAAAAATAATGGGTCGAGTTTCTTAGGTCATTAGTAAAATTATTGGATAATCATGTCCGGGGTGACCCAGAACTCCCCAAGGTAATGAGTTCTTCCACGGTGACATTAGGCTAACAATAATTAGAAATACCTTCCTTCAGGGTATGGAAATCATTGTTTGGTTTTTCAGAGACCTTAAGCATCATTATCATAGTCAAAGAGATATAAATATTTTCTTTTCCAATGTAAATAAATATTTTTTGACAACCCAAGGTTCTAAAGAAATGAAGTGTGATTTATGGGTTGAGGTGCTTAAAAGATGATGGAAGCACCCCATTATATGGTTAACCCGGGTTAATCCCTCATGGTTCTTTCATAAGGAATGATGATGGGTGATAGCCGACACATTTTAACATCATTAATTATGGATTTATCTATCGTTTTGTTTAATGTCATTCAAAAAGTGCATTTTCATTGTAGTTTAACATCATGTCATAGGTATTTATTCCTTTCCAAGCAGTTTAGTGTCGTACAGTAAGGATGTACAAACTAACATGAAATTTGTAAAATATATCATTGGGGACAATTTTCACAAGTTGGGGGAATTTAGATATAGGGAGTATCTTTTATATATGTATGGGCTTATTAGTGGGTAACCATATGCAGGATCCCTTCTTGTATATATTTATCATGTTTTTAAGTAATCTATACATAGATCTGAATCATGCATAGAAACAATGAGCCTTTATGACTCGTACCTCTTTAAATAGATGTATATTTTTATTTTATGATTCTGCTAATGTGAATACATTTTTATGTGTAGTTTAACATCATGCAATTAGGAAATGGTTCCCGACTTCATTTGTACCTTATTCCCATCCACCAGAGTGGCTTTCCAGGATTTTTACGCTCAAATGAGCCATAATTGGCATGAGAAAAAAGAGAAAACAAGGTAGTTGACTAAGCCAAATGAGAGTGGGTCTTAGATATCCCACTACATAGGTATAGACCATATACAATGGAGGTATATTTTTTATAATTTTATATGTTTCAGGTGAGCCCAAGATTAGAGATCTATGTTTTTATTTGTATTATATAATGATAGGAATAAATTCATATGTAGCTCATTCATGAAAATTACCCACATAGGTCTAACCCAAAAAAAGGTAGGGGTATTTTTTATATTGTTCATAGACCTATAATCAGAGATCGAGGCATCCCAACATATATTGTAATGATAGGAATCAAGCCACTTTTAGTTCCACAACAGAAAACTCTCCACAATAGTATGGCCCATACGTGGATGGGGGAATTATTCCCATTGATTATTGAGGTTAGATACTGGATTGGAGATCCAAGTGTCACTATATATTATATGATGATAGGAATCAAGACACACATAGTTCTCAAATTGGAAACTCTCCTGGCAGGCCCGACCCACACGAAGAGGAGGGAATTTTTCTCATTTATTTTTGTGGAAGGACCCTAGATTGGAGATCTGTGAATATCTATATTTCATGTTATTATAGGAGTAATAAAATTTGAAACTTTACATAGAGGTTTAATCCATACACAGAGGGGGGTATTGTTCCTATTTATTTTTACGGATGGAATCGGGATTGGATATTTGGGTGTCAGTACATATCCTTTGATGACAGAAATCAAGCCACTTGTAGTTATTGAACAAGAAAATATCTATGTAGGTCTAACACAGATACAGAGGGGGAATAATTCTCATTTACTATAATGGTTGGACCCAGGATTAGAGATTCAGGTGTCACTATATATCCCCCGAAGACAAGAATCAGACCAGATATAGTTTTTGAATAGGAAAATATCTGTAGAGTTCCCAACCATACACAGAGGGGGAATGATTCACATTGATTGTTTTAGATGGACCCTATATTAGAGATATGGGAGTAACTATATATCCAATTATGACAAGAATCAAGAATCTCATAGTTCTTGAATGGGATACTCTCCAAACAAGTCTGATCCATACATAGAGGTGGGAATTGTTCCCATTGATTTTTGTAATTGGACACATGATTGGAGAACCGGTCATCACTATGTATTCTTTAATGACAGAAATCAAGCCTCACATAGTTCCGGAATTGGTAAATCTCTATATAGTCTGGCCCATATGTAGAGGAGAGAATTGTTCCTATTGATTTTTGTAGCTGGACCCAAGATTGGAGACTCTGGCATCACTATGTATCTAGTGATGAGAGGAATCGAGGCACACATAGTCTTTAATGGGAAAATCCCAACATAGGTCTGACACATACACAGAGTGGGGAATTTTTCTTATTTATTGTTTTATCTAGACACTAAATTGGAGATCCATGTGTCACTAAATGTCATATGATCACAGGAATATATTCATGGATAGTTCATGGATGGAATAATCTATAAGAAAGTATGAACCATATGTAGAGGGAGGCATCATTCCCATTGATTTTTATAGCTAGAACCAATATAGAATATACGATAATCACTATGCATCATGTGATTATTTGAATCAAGCCACATGTAGTTATTGAATGGAGCTGTGGTTGGATACCAGTACCAAGGATTTTGGACCTATTGGGTGTTTTCCATAGTAATTCATATTGTTATGTCTTACGAGAGACATAATCCATGAAATTTAATTTCATACAATGAGGCTGCATGGTGTTACTTTTATTCATTTCATCTAGGAACATAGTTACCATGTAATGAAATTATCTGTCTCGATCATGTGGGGATTCCTTTACCAAAATTCATAAACCCACGTGAGCTATGCTCAGTGTGAGAAATAAGGAATTGAAAAGGTCTCTCTTACTACACAAATGAAATTAATGGAAAGGGTAGAGTAATTTTTTATCATGTGGTGGATGGGTGAATATATAGGATCTTGGAATATCTGCGTATCTCATTAGAGTAAGAATATGGTCATACCTAGATGTAGGAAAATTTTTCAGTTTAATGTCATGTGGTGAAGAAGTTAGCCATGCAGTTTAACATCATGCAGTAAGTATGAAGGTTATCTTAGGTAAAAAAGAAGACTAGAATCCCTATAAATATTTTCCATGAATTTTGGAAATCATCTCATGATTTACATCCCATGTTTTTGATATTAGGCCTTTTGAGCATATTTCTTGAGTAATCTTATGCTTATTACATGGGATAAGACTACCTTTTAACTTCATGTGCTGAATACGTTGTTCCACGATCTAATGTAATGCGACTGGGATATATATATATTTTAGTTTGGGATCTTGGTTTCACTATGTATCCTTTGATTCAAGGAATTAATCCAAGAATAGTTCTTCAATGGAGAGATTCCCTATGTGGATTTGACTCACACAAAGGGATGGGGAAATTTATTCCTCTTTTTCACAGATCTATCTCGTGTGTTGTGGGTAATATGTGAGGTAACATCTTTCATGTAGATTAATTTTATATGGTAAGGATGTATCATGCAGTTTGATATCATGTGCCTTGGATGTCTTCCTTGCATTTTAACATCATGTGGTCAAGACGTAAGACATTTTTTAGATTAATTTATTGCTTCTAGGACCTCTTTCATGCAGTTTTAACATCATATGGTATGGACATATGTTGAAGTTTAACATCAGGTGACTAAGATGTCTTCCTTGTAGTTTAATATCATGTTTTCAGGATGTATTATGTTGTTCATTTTAAAGTGTTACAATCAGGACTTCATCCTTGAAATTTAACATCATGCGGTAAGGACGTATCATGCAGTTAAACATCATGCGACTAGAACATTTTACTTTCAGTTGAACAACATATGGTCAAGACATAATATATAACGACCCATACTTTACATACATTGTTAATACTTCAAAATTGAAGCATACTTATTACAACATATAACAAAACCACAAAAGGACCGTATAAGTATAGTATCTTTAGAAACTGGGAAACATAAACAACTGGTTCATAAAGCCTCTACACTATCTCCCATTTATTTCATCATATCTATAGTCCATTTTGGAATATCTTACATAATAACCTTCTTCCTGACCTGGGGAAAGAAAAAATACAAAAGGGTGAGCTCAAATGCTCAGTAAGGGTAAACAAAAGAAATATCAATCACATTATATTTATTAGAACATAACTTTTTGAAATCTTAACCTGCAAAAGAGAGAATAATATCATAACATGGGATAAATCATAGTAGTGAAATGGAATCCCAATAATCATAACATAAAACATGAAAATTTGTGGCATACACACATAATCATAGAGAATCATTTCTTATTAGTCAAGACTCTTTGCCAAGACTATCTTAGTGGACAAAGTCCATTTCTGAACTGAGTTCACTCCTCGTTTCAATCCTGTTTCACTGAACCGGTACAACCTACCGTTCCATCCATGTCTATCTCATGAGATATAAAATATTTTTTTAATGCATTGGAGGGGGATATAGGTCCCACACATCTCATAATGATACCATTCTTATGTGTGCCACAAAATCATAAATAATACATCATTGCATAACCCATGTAATAAAAATGGGAATCTTAAACATCGAGACATCATAAAACAATTCATATAAGATAAAGTAATTCCTAAAAATATTTCCATCACAACATAATCAAATCAATGTAATAATGGGGATAGAGACAGAACCATTTATTATCTTATATGGAAAATGACTTTGATAAAACTCTTGAACTCCATTCTTGATGAAAATATCCTTTTTACTTCAAAAACATTTTTCCTTTCTTAACATGTCATACAATTTTAAACTAAAAGAATTTGATTAAAAATAAACTTGAAAACTTGTAAAGGAATATTCTTGGAAATATTTTTTTAAAATCCATTCATGACGTATAAGTTAAAAAAACATTTTTCTCGTACTTTTGTCGGAAAAGTCAAAAAGTACCTCGTATGAAAAATGACAAAAGATTCCTTTCATATATTTTACTAAAAACTCACCGAAGGGTAAAATTGGATATAAAATATTGTATAAGGATATAAATATTACATATTGAGGAAACATGGATGTGGATGATAAAATACACCCCAGTAAATTCCAAAGTATAAACAATCTCGGATAAAAATGAGATTGTGATATTTCCCTTACCTTATGTCCGATTTGCCTCGTAAGTGTCCGAAATTCCTGTATAATGATTTAAATAATGTTATTGACTTATTAAAGAATCATAATTATTGTTATTATATCATATATGGTCATATTCTTAGCTTCTTATTCGTAATATTTCATTACTACTTGTTATTCGGGTGTTTATTACTTTTTGTTTTTATGCGTGTTTTGTCAAATAAATTCTTATTCTTCTGTTTAGGTTATAGATACCTCATTTCCAGAATGGTATTAGTGTAATATATATCATATTAATTCATTCAATTCATTTATATAATCATTATGAAATGAAGATCATGTCGAACGAGTCACATCACATCGTGGAGACGGTATTCCGTACGTATGCACGAGTGATGATATCGTTCCTATGATCGTGGAATTGTATTGGAGTGTATGTATACTATTTCATAATCAATATCACTTTATAATAGTCATATATAGTCAATATTTACACCATTATACCCATTCGAGTAAGGTGGTGGTGGAAATAGATTACACCACGGCGTGGAGACGGTATTCCGTACGAACGCACGCGCGGTGATTTCTTTATCCACAGGATGGATAGATGGTGAAATAGGGTTGTTTCATACTTATAATAACATATAAATATATGAGTGATACTTATGTTATTACTTCATAATTAAACAACTAAAGAAGAAGAAGTGGAAGAAGAAATAAAGATGAAAGAATCCGTAACGGACATTACCTCTTCTTTGAAGTGCTTCTTTGAGACCTCCTTTTATGGGACTAAAATAGGTCTTTGAAGAAGACCAGATCCTCTAGGATGTTTCTAGGGAAGTGGGGAGGATAAATTGTCAGGGTTGGGCTGAGATGTAAGGCTCAAAGTGTTGTGAGGAAGAGGGGGAGGAGGTGCCCTTTTATAAGGGAGCAGAGGGGCACCTTTGGAATAACTAAAAATATTATTTTATTATAAAGTCAAATTCGGTTTTTAATAGCTCCAAATTGATATATTTAGAAGCTAATGTGGGTAGGGGTCGTAATACCTTCATCCAATATAATTTAGACAAGTTTAGGTATCAATTTTAACCTTATCATTTACATTTAACTTTAAGTTAGATAATTTAACTTTTATCGTGTCTTCTTGTTTTCCTACACTATAAGGTTAATAAACTTACTATATCAAGACAAACGAACCCCAAGTTGTTTATTTTTAAAATATATAACCTTATCTAAGTCATTTGGCCGAACCTTAGATTTTTTAGGAATAAAATAACAATTAATAATATAATATTTGTTTTAAAAACTATTTTATGTCAATTTTGACACTATTTAGTAATTGATTTTTGTGAAAATCGTAACAGAATGATTAGTTCGAACCAAGTTACTTAAATCAATACTAAAATGTCATATTAACCTAAAAAATGAGTGTAATTCATAAAAAGTCTCAAATTACATTTATTTGGGTATTTATAACATCAATTATGTCAATATTTCATTAATAAGATAATTACTGCATCATCATTGTGTCATAAATAAATTAAATTATTTAATGTCTAAAAATTACAAATAAATTACCATTATGTAGGAAATGTTTTTATCTTTCTAATGAATATTTATAGTCGAATTTATCTTATTTATATCCCCATATTAAAAATGATTTACTTATTAAACTTTGATTTTAACTATTTTAACCATTCTTTAAATAAATTAATAATAAATGTCCTAATCTAATCCAAGTGGGACTAAATGGTCATATTTTATTCCTAAGGTTGTTTTTGGTCGAATTAAAATTGTACAATAGAATTAGGACATGTTTTAGGGTAATAATAATATCATTTTTACCCTTAATTACCCTATTTACTTTTAACCGTGGTAAAAAAAAGTAAAAAGTTACTATTCACCAAAAAATTATTTTCATCTCATTGAACCACATTTTACTTACTGACATCAACCATGTCTCTCGGATTTTCTAAATTCCACTCACAGAAGCGGTAAAATTAAGTTTTATGAAAATTTTAGTTTTTTAACTACCACTTAGTGGTTTCACTATTCATCAAAAATTGAAATTTTTCAGAAAAATACTAAAATTTCACCATAGGATAATTTCAATATTCCGAATCCAAAAATGAAGTCTATTTTGAAAAATAAATTTTATAAAATTTCAAAAAGTGGTTATTACTATTCATAATGGCTAGTTTTAATAATATTTTAATAGCATATCATTGTTTAGTGAAACTCGTTATTGCGTACGACACAAGCTATCGAGGAAGACCACAGTTGCATGTATAGCAAGCCAAGTTAGTGTTGTGTGTAGTGAAAGATTCCTTTGATGATTTATATAACATAAAAACAAAATATTTCACATAAAATTCCCGGGTGTTACATTCTACCCCCCTTAAAATGAATTTCTCCCTCGAAATTCGTCACTTTGTAACAAACAGATGAGGATACCTCTCCCTCATCATATCCTCAAGCTCCCATGTAGCTTCTTCTAATTGGTGGTTCCTCCATAAAAGTTTCACCAAGCGAGTGGTCTTGTTTCGTAGGACTTTTCGCTACGATCTAGAATCTCTATCGGCTGTTCTTCACAAGAAAGATCTTGCTCTAGTGGTACAACTTCTGAGCTGAGTACATGTGAAGGATCAGGTATGTACTTTCTCAGGAGAGATACATGGAACACATCGTGTACTTGATAGAGATTCGGTGGAAGCGCCAATCGGTAAGCTACCTTCCCGACATGATCTAGTATTTCGAAAGGACCGATATATCTAGGGATCAACTTCCCCTTCTTTCCAAATCTCATGACTCTCTTTTAGGGAGATATTCGTAAGAACACTTTATCACCCACTTCAAACTCTAGGTCTTTTCTTCGGTTGCCGGCATAACTTTTCTGTCGACTCTGAGCTGCTCTTATGTGTTGTTGAATAGATCTGACCTTTTCTGCCATTTCATCAACGAGATCAGGTCCTAATAGCTTTCTTTCCCCAAATTCATCCCAGCAAGTTGGAGTTCTGCATTTCTTTCCATAGAGAGCCTCATAAGGAGCCATATGAATACTAGGGTGAAAGATATTATTATAAGAAAATTCCACCAATGGTAGGTGTTGATCCCAACCACCTTTGAAATCCATAGAGCATGCTCTCAACATATCTTCTAGAGTTTGAATTGTTCTCTCAGACTGGCTGTCTGTCTGAGGATGATAAGCAGTGATGAAACTCAACTCTGTATCCAGAGTATGCTGAAGACTTCGCGAGAACTTCGAGGTAAATCTCAGATCCCGATCAGATATAATAGAAAGTGGTACTCCATGTAATCTTACCACTTCATTTACATATATCCTGGAAAGCTGATCTAGAGAGAAATCCTCTCTAATAGCAATGAAGTGTGCAGACATGGTAAGATGATCAACTATGACCCAGATAGCATTATTGCCTTTGGATGTTTTAGGAAGTCCTATGACAAAGTCCGTAGGGATGTTTTCCCATTTCCATTCAGGTATGGGTAATGGTTGTAACATCCCCTTAGACTTCTGTCTCTCAACTTTAACTTGCTGACAAAACAAGCATCAAGAGACATATTCAACAACATCTCTTTTCATGCCATCCCACCAGAAGTACTCTTTCAGGTCCCTACACATCTTCATGCTTCCAGGATGAATAGATAATGAAGAACTATGAGCCTCATCCAGCAGCTCCTTCTTTAATTCCGGGATGGGAGGAACACAAACCTGATTCCTGAACTTTATTATCCCATCACAATCAAGGTTGAATTCAGGAACATTTCTCACCTTCTTTTGTAACTCGACATCTTCTTTCTGTGCCTCTTTAATCTTCACATGTATAGATGGTTGAACATTCATTTGAGTAAGATAAGCTTTTTCCCCTTCCATTATAATTCCAAGATCCATCCTTTGTAAATCCATAAATATTGGATCTTTTGTGATCCTCATCATGGATAAACTGGCATGGTCTTGTCGACTTAATGCATCTGCCACCTTGTTTGCTTTCCCAGGGTGGTAATGGATTGAGCAGTCATAATACTTAATCAGCTCCAACCATCTTCTTTGATGCATATTCAGCTCCTTTTGTGTGAAAATATACTTTAAACTTTTATGATCAGTATAAATGTCACACCTTTCTCCATAAAGATAATGACTCCAAATCTTTAATGCAAAGATTACCGCAGCTAACTCCAAATCATGTGTTGGGTAATTTTTCTCATGGATTTTCAACTGTCGTGAGGCATAAGCTATCACCATATCATTTTTCATAAGAACACACCCCAATCCCTTCTTGGATGCATCACTATAGATCACAAACCTTTCTCCACTACAAGACATTGTGAGCACAGGTGCACTAGATAACCTTCTTTTCAACTCCTTGAAATTCTCTTCAAATTCTTCCATCCAAACAAACTTAACTCCTTTCCGAGTCAACTTGGTGAGTGGATTAGATAATCGTGAAAAATCTTTCACAAAACGTTGATAATATCCAGCCAAACCAAGAAAACTTCGGATCTCAGTTACTGTTGTTGGTCTCGACCATCTTTCGATAACCTCTGTTTTTGCTGGATCCACAGATATCCCCTCATTTGAGATTATGTGACCCAAAAATGAAACTTTTTGAAGCCAAAATTCACACTTGGTAAATTTGGCATAAATCTTCTCCTTTCTCAGGGTCTTCAATATAATTCTCAAGTGATCTTCATGTTCTTCTTTGCTCTTTGAAGAGACAAGAATATCGTCTATAAAGACTACCACAAATTGATCAAGATAGTCTCTAAAGACTCTATTCATCAGATCCATGAAGATATCAGGGGCATTAGTAAGACCAAATGGAATCACTATAAATTCATAGTGTCCATACCTTGTACGGAAAGTCGTCTTTGGTATATCCTCCATTTTGACCCTTAATTGATGATACCCTGAACGAAGATCAATCTTGGAAAATTATTGAGCTCCGCGTAGTTGGTCAAATAAGTCATCAATGCATGGGAGAGGATATTTGTTCTTGATAGTGATCTTGTTATGTTCTCGATAATCAATGCAGAGTCTCATTGATCCATCTTTCTTCTTAACAAATAGAACAGGTGCTCCCCAAGGTGACGCACTAGGGAGTATGAATCCCTTATCAAGATTCTCTTGGAGTTACTTCTTCAATTCCTGCAACTCAATTGGGGCCATTCTATAAGGTGTCTTTGAAATAGGCAAAGCACCCGGTACGAGTTCTATTGAAAACTCAACTTCACGATTTGGTGGAAGACCCGGTAATTCTTCTGGAAAGACATCATCAAACTCTGGTACAATGGGCATATTCTTAATTGTGAGTTTCTCACCAACCATTTGAGATAAATAACCTTCATTTATTGGAATGAAGACCCATAAGGTAGAAGGAATTTCCACTGGAAGGTTATGTTCATCCTTGCATTGATAGACGATCATAGATTGATCTTGAATATGAAATGTGACTTCCCTTCTTTGTAAATTGATATGAGCTCCATATAAAGAAAGCCAATCCATGCCAAGAATCACATCAAATTCCACTATAGGAAGGATCACAAGATTTGCAGGAAGCACTTTCCCACAAACTTCGATCGGAGAAGAATTATAAACTTTTGATGCGACTGTTGTGCCATTAGGTGTTGACACAGCTAACTCAACATCTAATTGTTGAGGTAATACAGTGATACCCTTATAAAATTATTCAGAAATAAAAGAGTGGGTGGATCTAGAATCAAATAAAACATTTGCTACTTAAAGTGGATGGTAAGTGTACCTTTCACCACATCGTTATCGTACTCCACATCGCTAATAGAAATTGCATGTGACTTTCCTTTGTCTTTAGCCTTAAGAGTTTGTTGACATAGACCATCATCATCAACCCTTGGATTAGGGCATTTATTGGCATAATGTCCCATCTCCTTGCACTTGAAACATTGACGTGTAGTAGGTTCATTCTGTGTATCCCTTCCTTTGTTTGCATCAGTAGACATCTTCTTCCCATCATCGCGACATTCAAATGCCCGATGACCTTCCTTTCCACACTTGAAACATTTACTTGTCCCTTTAAGACAAATCCCTCCAGGTTTCTTTCCACACTTTGAGCATAAGGGAAAGCTCATCTTCTTTTCAGTGTGCTCTTTAGATTTTCAGTTGAATTCCATTTTCCTCTTCTTATCAAACCCATATGACTGATGGGTTACTCCAATCTCCATCTCAACTTTGAGAGCACATCGAACGATTTCCTCGTAGCTATTGAAGTCCCTTATGGCTAAGGCCCTTTGAAGACTTGGTTTTAAGCCACTAAAGAATCGATCGATCTTACTCTCAGGTTGGATAATAATACCAGAAGCGTACCTTGCAAGTCTTGTAAAATTTGCTTCATAGGTACCAACAGATTCATCATCCTTTTTCTTCAGTTCAAGAAACTCTTTCTCCATCTTTGTTAGGATAATACGAGGGAAGTACTTATTGAAAAATAAGTTCTTAAACTCGTCCCATTCCATGGACTCAATTTCATCCCTTTGCCTCGTATTCTTAATAAGATTCCACCATTGATCAGCATCACCTTCCAAACGATACACTGTTAAGATGACTTTATCATGCTCAGAACATTGAAGAACTGAAAATATCTTTTCAGTAGTACTAATCCATTATTCAGCAACGAATATATCAGTAGACCCGCTGAATGAAGGTGGACACTATATCATGAAGGATTCAACAGAATTTTGCTCTTTCCTTTGCTCTTTTGGAAGTCCTGCATGATTCATAGCTTGAGAAATTTGTGTGAGCATGGCTACAAGATTTTTCATTCCATCTCCCATAACGTTTGTTTGCTCAGGGGGACAATCATTGCATTGCCCGTCGCATTCCACATTAACACGGTTCCTTCGTGTTCCATCCATTGACTAAAACCAAGAAGAATAGTGTGAGCAACACTAATTATAATAGGAAAACCACATAATCAAGAATATAATTTCACACTTAAGGTCTTATCCTAGGTTATTCATGGCCATTCCTAAAACACTAAGATTGTGTTCTATGCTTAGACTTATCCTTAGGATTCTTACTAAGGCTTTCACATCCTAGTTTCCAAAGGTTGACTATACCTTTCCTCTGATACCAACTATAACGACCCATACTTTACATAAATTGTTAATACTTCAAAATTGAAGCATACTTATTACAATATATAATAAAACCACAAAGGACCACATATGTATAGTATCTTTAGAAACTGGGAAACATAAACAACTGGTTCATAAAGCGTCTACACTGTCTCCCATTTATTTTGTCATATCTACAGTCCCTTTTGGGATATCTTACTTAATAAACTTTTTTCCTGACCTAGGGAAAGAAAAAATACAAAAGGGTGAGCTTAAATGCTCAGTAAGGGTAAACAAAATAAATATCAATCACATCATATTCATAAGAACATAACTTTTGGAAATCTTAACCTGCAAAAGAGAGCATAATTTCATAACATGAGATAAATCATAGTAGTGAAATGGAATCCCAATAATCATCACATAAAACATGAAAATTTGTTTCATACACACATAATCGTAGAGAATCATTTCTTATTAGTCAAGACTCATTTCCAAGACTATCTTAGTGGACAAAGTCCATTTCTGAACCGAGTTCACTCCTCGTTTCAGTCCTATTTCACTGAACTGGTACAACCTACCGTTCCAGCCATGTCTATCTCATGAGATATAAAATCTTTAACCAATGCATTGGAGGGAGATATATGTCTCACCCATCTCATAATGATACCATTCTTATGTGTGCCACAAAATCATAAATCACACATCATTCCATAACCCATGTAATAAAAATGGGAATCTTAAACATTGGGAAATCATAAAACAATTCATATAAGATAAAGGAGTTAATAAAAATATTTCCATCACAACATAATCAAATAAATGTAATAGTAGGGATAGATACAGAACCCTTTATTATCTTAGATGGAAAATGATTTTGATAAAACTCTTGAACTCCATTCTTGAGGAAAATATCATTTTTACTTCAAAAACATTTTTCCTTTCTTAACATGTCATACAATTTTAAACTAAAAGAAGTTGATTAAAAATAAACTTGAAAACTTGTAAAGGAAGATTCTTGGAAATATTTTTTTAAAATCCATTCATGCTGTATAAGTTAAAAAAACATTCTTCTCGTACTTTTGTCGGAAAAGTCAAAAAGTACCTCGTACGAAAAACGACAAAAGATTCATGTAATATCTTTTACTAAAAACTCACCAAAGGGTAAAATTGGATATAAACTATTGTATAAGGATATAAATATTACATATTGAGGAAACATGGATGTGGATGATAAAATACCCCCCCAGTAAATTCCAAAGTGTAAACAATCTCGGATAAAAATGAGATTGTGATATTTCCCTTACCTTATGTCCGATTTGCCTCGTAAGTGTCTGAACCTCCTGTATAATGATTTAAATAATGTTATTGACTTATTCCAGAATCATAATTATTGTTATGATATAATATATGGTCATATTCCTAGATTCTTAATAGTAATATTTCATTACTACTTGTTATTCGGGTGTTTATTACTTTTTGTTCTTATGCGTGTTTTGTCGAATAAATTCTTATTCTTATCTTTAGGTTATAGATACATCATTTCCAGAATTTTATTAGTGTAATATATATAATATTCATTCATTCAATTAATTTATATAATCATTATGAAATGAATATCATGTAGAACGAGTCGCATCACATCATGGAGACGGTATTCCGTACGTACGCACGAGTGATGATATCGTTCCTATGATCGTGGAATTGTATTGGAGTGTATGTATACTATTTCAGAATCAATATCACTTTATAATAGTCATATATAGTCATTATTTACACCATTATACCCATTCAAGTAAGGTGGTGGTGGAAAATAGATTACACCACGGCGTGGAGACGGTATTCCGTACGTACGCACGCGCAGTGATTTCTTTTTCCGTAGGACGAATATATGGTGAAATAGGGTTGTTTCATACTTATAATAACATATCAGTATACGAGTGATACTGATGTTATTACTTCATAATGAAACAACTAAATAAGAATAAGTGGAAGAAGAAATAAAGATGAAAAATCGGTAACAGACATTACCTCTTCTTTGAAGTGCTTCTTTGAGACCTCCTTTTAGGGAACTAAAATAGGTCTTTGAAGAATACCAGAACCTCTAGGATGTTTCTAGGGAAGTGGAGAGGATAAATTGGCAGGGGTTGGCCGAGCTTGAAGGCTCAAAGTGGTGTGAGGAAGAGGGGGAGGAGGTGCCCTTTTATAAGGGAGGAGAGGGGCACCGTTGGAATAACCAAAAATATTATCTTATTATAAAGTAAAATTCGGTTTTTAATAGATCCAAATTGATATATTTAGAAGATAAGGTTGGTAGGGGTCGAAAGCCTATCATCCAATAGAATTTAGACAAGTTTAGGTATCAATTTTAACATTATATTTTAGATTTAACTTTAAGTTAGATAATTTTACTTTTACCGTGTCTTCTTGTTTTCTTACACTATATGTAACACCCCAAGCTTCTACGGTACACTTCTCTTTGAATAATGCGATAGCGTTTGTTGTACGCAACACCGAGTTCTAACAACCAATCAAACTAGCCATTATGAATAGTAATACCTACTTTTTGAAATTATATATATATCTTATATTTCAAAATGGACTTAATTTTTGGATTCAGAATATCTAATTTAGCCTCAGATGAAATTTTGGTACTTTTCGGATAACTTTATTATTTTGATGAATAGTGAAAATTACTAAATTTTAATTAAAAACAACTTTTTTAATCAAAATAATTAATAGTGATAAATTATGAATTTTAGTGGTTTTAAAGTATATTTAGAATATATTTTTACCATTTAATATAATGTTGGTCATTGGACATAAATTTACAATTGAACCGAACATAAACAAGTGTCAATCTTTTGATAGTTAGTATCTCTTAAAAACACGCTTTTTGTTTTGACAGTGGGAATTAATTTTAAATTAATTTCTGCCACTTCTGTGCTTTGAATTTAGAAAAATGGATTCCATATTTGGAATCAAGATATCCAAATTGTGTAAATAGGTAACTTTTATTTTTAGACATTTTGAATAATTACTGTGGTAAATATTTTATTTACCATTGTTAAGGGTAAATCTGGTAAATAAGGGTTAAAAAATAATATTATAATAATACTAAATTACCCTAAAACGTGTCCTAGCATTATTGGTTGATACATGTTCGACCATAGGCATATTTGGGTGTATTTGGGGACCCCATGGTGCCACTTGTAGGTGATAGGGACACTTTATTTTAATTAAGTTAAAATGAATACAAAAATGACACAAGCATATATCTTTTAGAAAACCAATTATTACATAGGGTTATATATGTTGGATTTTAGATTATAAGTATTCATTAGAAACATAAAACGATTGCCTACATAATTATATTTTATTTATAATTTTTAGACATTAAATGTTTTAATTTATTTATGACACAATGATCATGTAGTAATTACTATAATAATGAAAAATTAAACTAATTGATATTATAGATACCAAAATAAATATAATATGAAACTTTTAATGAATTAAAGAACTTTTATAGGATAATATGATATATTAGGATTTATTTAATTGACTTTTTTTGAAGTAATCAATCTTTTATGAGTTTCAAAAAAATCAACTATTGAATAGTTTCAAAATTGACATAAAAGAGTTCTTAAAACAAATATTATATTATTAATTGATATTAAATTCCTAAAAATCTAAGGTTCGGGAAAGAGACTTATATCATGATAGGTTCAACATTAATGGACCACTTGGGGGTCTCTTGGATGTATGTAGTAAGTTTATTAACCATATTATATAAAAATACAAAGAGACATTGTAAAAGTGAAACTAATTAACTTAGAGTTAATACTTAAAGATAAGGTTAATATAAGTACCCAAACCTGTCTAAATTATATTGGTTGAGTTTTTTCCAACCCATTACCACCTTAACATTTAAAGAATCAACTTTGGAACCATTAGAAACCGAATATGAATTTATTATAAATTAATATTTCTTGCTTTTCCAAAGGTGCCCCTCACCCCTCTTATAAAAGGGAACTCCTCCTTCTCATTTCTTAACACCTTCAAAGCATTTTGGTTCGGCCAAACTCTTCCCAAATACTCTACCAACTTCCCTCACTACAACCTAGGGGCCTTAGTTTGATCAGAAAGCCAACCTAAAGATCCCTTTTGATCAAATTAAAAGGAAGAACCCGAAGAAGAGGTAATGATTTCACCACCCTTTTCCAAGTTCATTTCTTCTTCCACTTCTTCCTTTTTTGTTACCATTTTAAAATAATAACTCCAGTATCATATATATACTGTGATTTTATTATAAATATGGTACAACCATATTCAGTATTCTATCCACCCTTTGAATAACATGTCACCATACGTGCGTACGTACGGCTTACCGTCTCCACGTCGTGGTGTAATTGTTATTCAATATAATATTATTTGGATGGGTATAATAATGATGTTTAACTCATGTAAATAATAAATATAACATGTTAATGATTCTGTATATATGATATACCACCCATTTATATATTATTTTAATATCAAAAGAATGATATTTTTGCTCGTGCGTACGTACGGACTACCGTCTCCACGAACGCGATGAGATTCATTCTCCATCGTATCCATTCAAGTATAATTATCATTTGATGATTTAAAAAATGATGTTTAAGGACTTGATATCATTCTGGATATGAATAATATACAACCTATCCTTTACAAACATGTCTTACGTAACAAAACATATAAAAGAAAACAAGTAAGTTAACACCCGAAACAATGAAAATACTAAGATATTATTATCAAATCAATATTAAAAGATCATATATGATATCATATTAATGTATATGATTCTTGTATAATTTAATAACAATTATTTCACCATTATACAGGAGTTTAACCTACCCCAACCAAGGAAAAGTACAAGGTAAGGGTTATTTCACAATCTCTTCATTATCCGAGGTTGTTTATATGTAATAATCTACTGGGATATCTTTATCATCCACATCCATGTTTCTTCAAAATGTATTTCAAAACATTTTTATTATTTACAAGAATATGGGTTAAAGTCATTTGTACCCTTGTTTGACTTTTTATAAGAGGAATCTTTCCGTCGTTTTCAAAACAAGGTCCTTTTTAACCTTTTCGACAGAATTAAGGTAATAATGTTTTTTTTAACTTATACGGCAAGTGCGGTTATTTTCTGCCGTTATAAAATCTTAAAAGTTTTCCTTACAAGCTTATAAGAATATTTTCAAGAAAATGTTTTATTTTATATGGCTCTTAAATGATTTCAAAAATAGAAAGAGATATTTCTCCAAAGAGTGTTTTGATTTCATCTATGCCAACATCCTTTGATGGATTTTACGCTTATTTGAAGTTGATTTATTATGATACAAAACTTCTATATTGTATTGAAGGTTTTGTGATATGTTTGACTGTGGAAGTGCTATTTTTATACCATTCATAGTTTATGGTGAAATTATTGACATTTCGTATGCTATTTTTAATACGAATGTTTATGTTATGTTTAAACCTTTTCATATGGGAATGCATTGGACTTAATATGTGACGGGTGGAGCCCGCTATAGCTCCTCAATGCATCGGTAGGTCTCATGAGACAAACTAGTGTCTTGGCATAAGGCCTTGGCAAAATCTTATTTGTAGTCTTGGCACGAGGCCTTGGCTATGTGGTTATGATAGTCTGGCATTATGCATTCCAACATTATGAAAGTGGTTATTGATATTGCATGTGATTATTCGATTAGTAGAATATCCATGTGAACAAGTAAATGGAATTATTTCATTTTACTTTTGCCATACTATGTTGAAGTTGAAGTTTAAAAGGATTTTGTTTTAGTTATACATGGCCTTAAATGTTTATTCTTATTTATGAAAGTTTCCGGTATATTGTTATCCTTACTGGGCATTTGAGCTCACCCCTTTTCTATGTTTTATTTTTCCCAGGAAGTGAAGAAGTAAATTATGAATGACCTGCAGGGATATTATGTGGGGATATGAGTGTGGTTTATGGATACAATATGTTGTTGTAGTAGTTTTTCATTTTATGATGTAATGTAAGACTTATGAATATATCTAGTGTTTCCAAGGCTACTAAACCAATCGGTCTTTCGAGATTTCATCTTTCTTGTGATCATTCCAATGTTATGTAATAATGCACCGACTCTGGGTAACTAGGGTCGGGGCGTTATAGTTGGTATCAGATGATGTTTAGTACAAACCTTGGAAGATAGATTTAGATAAACTCTGATTAGAGCACGTAGACCTAAGATGAACTTTGAGGTTTAGTATAGAAGAACTTCCTAGAATTTTGGTATTGTAGAGATTTTGTGAGTTTTCCGAGCAATACATCCCTGTCTGGATACGAGCAGGTAGAGGCGGCTCTGGCACAGATGTACCTAGGGGTAAAACCCGAAAACACCTCTTTGAGCTAGACTCAAACGGGAACTGGTGCACGACAACGGGCCTTGCTGCACTCTTGGTTACGACACTCCCGGGGGATATGCTTAGGATAACTCTCATTTTCTTTACAAATCATTATGAAGGGTTTATGAGCATATACTTCATCAAAGAAAACATTTTTATGATTATGGATTATATCCATAAATAGTTCAATTTATGTTAAGTGTTTTATAAGTATGGGATTATGTATTTTGATTCATAAACTGATCTAGTTTATGCCATTGTTTAGAAATGGCGCCTAGTGGAAGAAATGGAAACCGTATCAATGCACGCACTCCATGTAGGGATTTCCCTCCTGCTCAAAATAATTATAGTGGAGCTGGTGATACAACTGGTGCCGATCAGCTAATTACCATACTGGGACAACTTACTCAGGTTATGAATAATAACCTTACCCGTATGGAGCACCCTGATCCACAGCGTGGAGGATCAATGTTAGATCGATTCATGAGGCAATAACCACCAACGTTCAATGGGAGTACAAATCCCTTAGTAGTTGAGCAATGGATAAATTCCCTAGAGAAAATATTTCAGGCTTTGGGGAGTAGTGAAAGGGAAAAAGTTATCATGGCAGTTTACCGCCTCACTGGAGATGCTGATCAATGGTGGTCATTGATTCAAAACATGAAGGAAGATGATGAAGTATCAAATATGGAATGGAGGGAGTTCAAAGATCTATTTTTAGAAAAATACTTTCCTCACGACCATCGAGCAGATATGGAAAGACAATTTCTAAGTCTGAGACAGAAGGAGGATGAGAATGTCACAAAGTATGAGGCTAACTTTACAAGGTTATCAAGGTATGCTGGTGATTATATACGTAACCCAAGAAGTAAGATTGATCGTTTCTTTGATGGGTTAAAACCATTTCTCCGTCGAGCATTAGTCTCACAATACTTTTCGTCGTACGAAGACATTGTCTCATGTGCTATCAAGACCGAAAAGGAATTCTCTAAGTCTTATGACTTTAAAGCAAAGAAAGAGAAGAATAGACCTGCTGATCAATCTGGGAATGGAAATAAGGGGAAGAAGGGAAAGTTTGAATATCCATCTTGTGGTAAATGCGGGAAGAAACATCCTGCTACTTGATTGAAGGGAATGGGAGTCTGTTACAAGTTTGGTGAAAAAGGCCACCAAGCTCGTGATTTTAAGGGGAATAAGGAAGCTACCAACGTTCAGTGCTACAATTGCAGGGAGATGGGGAATTATGCAAATTCATGTCCTAAGCGTCAGGAGAACTCACCTCAGAAAAGGCCAAGGGATCAAGGCCAGGCTTATGCTATCACTACTGCTGAGGTAGAAGCTCCGAAAGACATGGTGGAAGGTAATTTAACGGTTTCCTCAAGTTTAGCAAATACATTATTTGACTCTGGATCATCTCATTATTTCATATCTTCCCAGTTTGCTAAGAAAATTAGATATTTCCAATTTGATTTAATAAGGGAATTGTCAGTTAAAACTCCTAAGGGAAGTATCATTGCAACAAAGTTTTGTGAATAAGTCCCCATTAGAGCACATAAATGTTCTTTATCTGCTGATCTCGTCGTCATACCTATGATTGAGTTTGATATAATCCTCGGTATGGACTGGATTTTGGACTATGATGCGGAGATTTATTGTAAGAAGAAAGAGGTTACGATTCTTGATGATAATGATAAGGAACACCTTATCTTTAGAGCAGGATCGTCACCACCTAATTCTTATTTAGATCCACCCCCAGTAGCTCAACTTAATTCAATTATTGGGGAGGAAGAGAATGAAATAACTGACGGTGAGGAAAGGAATGTTCAAATAGAGGATGTACCTGTTGTGAAAGAATTTTTAGATGTATTTCCAGAAGATTTACCTGGACATCCTCCAGAACGAGAAGTTGAGTTTTCCATTGATTTAATTCCTGGATCAAGGCCTATATCAAAGACTCCTTATAGAATGGCCACTGTAGAATTAGTTGAACTAAAGAAACAACTAGAGGAATTGAGTAATAAGGGATTTATTCGCCCTAGTGTTTCTCCATGGGGAGCCCCTGTTCTTTTTGTTAAAAAGAAAGATGGATCTATGAGGTTATGTATCGACTATAGGGAGATCAATGCTATAACGATAAAGAACAAGTATCCCCTACCTTGTATTGATGATTTATTTGACCAACTACATGGAGCTCAATACTTTTCAAAGATTGACCTTCGATCTGGATACCATCAGTTGTGTGTGAAGAAGGAAGACATTCCGAAGACAGCATTTCGAACCAGGTACGAGCATTATGAGTTTACCGTAATGCCATTTGGATTGATTAATGCACCCTCTGTATTCATGGATCTGATTAATAGAGTTTTCAAGGAGTATATCGATGAATTTGTGGTGGTATTTATTGATGATATCTTGTTATACTCCAAAACCTACGAAGATCATGAAAATCACTTGCGCATTATCTTGAAGACTCTGAGGAGGCATGAATTATATGGGAAGTTTAGCAAGTGTGAATTCTGGCTTCAGGAGATTTCTTTTCTTGGCCATATTGTCTCTAAAGATGGAATCTCTGTTGATCCTTCTAAGACCAAGGCAATCCAAGAATGGCCATCACCTACGAGTATAACTGAGGTACGTAGTTTTATTGGTTTGGCAGGTTATTATCGACGTTTCGTCCAGAATTTTGCCCGATTGGCTAACCCATTAACGAAGCTCACACGTAAAGGGGTTAAATTTGTTTGGACAAAAGAGTGTGAAGAATGTTTTGAAGAACTGAAGAGAAGATTAGTCAATGCTTCTATATTGACTCTACCATCGGGGAATGATGGGTTCGTTATTTATAGTGATGCTTCAAAGAAAGGACTTGGTTGTGTCCTTATGCAGAATGATAGAGTTATTTCCTATGCATCACGACAGTTGAAAATTCATGAACAAAACTTTCCTACTCATGATCTCGAGTTAGCAGCTCTGATCTTTGCTTTGAAGATATGGAGGCACTACCTCTATGGTGAAAAATGTGAGATTTATACTGATCACAAGAGTTTGAAGTATATTTTCTCACAAAAAGAACTCAACATGAGGAAAAGGAGATGGCTTGAATTACTCAAGGATTATGATTGCACGATAAACTACCACCCGGGGAAAGCAAAGAAGGTGGCAGATGCTTTGAGTAGAAAAGACCATGGAGTTTTGAACAATATGAGAATTGAAAGGGATCCAATTTTCATGGATCTAGTGAAGATGGACATGGGAATAACCAGGGAAGGTGAAACATCAATACTTTTTCAAATGGTTGCCAAACCATCTTTACTAGAAAGGATTAAGAGTTCTCAGACCGATGATGAAGAATTTCAAAAGAAGATTAAAGCTGTGAATGATGGGAGATTGAGATACTTTGTGAATGAAGATGGAATTTTGAAATTCGGGAAGAGACTTTGTGTTCCCGATTTACCTGATCTAAAAAGGGAATTGTTGGATGATGCTCATAGTTCAAATTTCTCTATACACCCTGGGAGCATGAAAATGTATAGAGATTTGAAGGAACATTTTTGGTGGGACAACATGAAGAGGGAGACTGATGATTTTGTGTCAAGATGTATGGTTTGTCAACAAGTGAAAGCTGGAAGGCAACAGCCTGGAGGAGTCATGCAACCTCTTCCCATACCAGAGTGGAAATGGGAAAATATTATGATGGACTTTGTCATGGGGCTACCAAAGACTCCTAGAAGGAATGATGCAATATGGGTTATTGTTGATCGTCTTACCAAGTCAGCACATGTTCTTGCTATAAGAGAAGATATACCGCTGGAACATCTAGCAAGACTATATATTAAAGAAGTTGTGAGACTTCATGGAGTACCACTATCGATTGTTTCTGATCGCGATCCCCGTTTTACTTCAAGATTTTGGAAAAGTCTTTAGAAATCCCTGGATAATGAACTTCATTTGAGCACTTCTTACCACCCTCAGACAGACGGACAATCAGAACGGACTATTCATACCTTAGAAGACATGTTGAGATCTTGCTCACTTGATTTTCACGGTATGTGGGATCAATATTTACCACTGGTAGAATTTTCCTATAACAATAGCTTCCATTCGAGTATTCAGATGGCACCATATGAAGCGTTATATGGAAAGATATGTCGTACACCAACCTGTTGGGATGACGTTGGTGAAAGAAAACTTGTAGGCCCATAACTGGTGGAGGAAATGGTGAAAAAGGTGAAAGTAATCCAAAATCACATCAAAGCAGCTCAAAGTAGGCAGAAGAGCTATGCCGATAATCGAAGGAAGGATTTGGAATTTCAAGTCGGTGATCATGTTTTCCTGAAGGTATCTCCATGGAAGGGAGTCATACGTTTTGGTAAGAAAGGTAAATTGAGTCCCAGGTACATCGGACCTTTCGAAATTCTAGAACGAATTGGGGTTGTAGCTTACCGATTGGAAATGCCGCCAAGTCTCTCCAAAGTTCACAATGTGTTCCACATATCTCTGTTGAGGAAATACATGCCTGACTCAACGCATGTACTCACCTATGAGGAATTAGAACTGGAACCCAGTCTTTCCTATTGTGAAGAGCCCGTCAGGATTCTTGATACGAGAGAACAAGTACTGAGAAACCGGACGACGCGTCTGGTAAAAGTTTTGTGGAGAAACCTTAAGATGGAAGAGGCAACGTGGGAACCCGAGGAACTTATGATGAAGAACCACCTAAGTCTTTTCATGCGGTAGTATTCTAGAAATTTTGAGGATGAAATTATTTGAAGTAGGGGAGAATGTAACACTCCAAGCTTCTACGGTACGCTTCTCTTTGAATAATGCGATAGCGTGTGTTGTACGCAACACCGAGTTCTAACAACCAATCAAACTAGCCGTTATGAATAGTAATACATACTTTTTGAAATTATATATATATATTATATTTCAAAATGGACTTAATTTTTGGATTCGGAATATCTAATTTAGCCTAAGATGAAATTTTGGTACTTTTCGGATAACTTTAATATTTTGATGAATAGTGAAAATTACTAAATTTTAATTAAAAACAATTTTTTTAATCAAAATAATTAATATTGATAAATTATGAATTTTAGTGTTTTTAAAGTATATTTAGAATATATTTTTACCATTTAATATAATGTTGGTCATTGGACATAATTTTACAATTAAACCGAACATAAACAAGTGTCAATCTTTTGATAGTTATTATCTCTTAAAAACACGCTTTTTGTTTTGACAGCGGGAATTAATTTTAAAATAATTCCTGCCACTTCTGTCTTTTGAATTTAGAAAAATGGATTCCATATTTGGAATCATGATGTCCAAATTGTGTAAATAGGTAACTTTTATTTTTAGACATTTTGAATAATTACTGTGGTAAATGTTTTATTTACCATGGTTAAGGGTAAATCTGGTAAATAAGGGTTAAAACATATTATTATAATAATACTACATTACCCTAAAACGTGTCCTAGACTTATTGGTTGATAAATGTTCGACCATAGGCATCTTTGGGTAGATTTGGGGACCCCATGGTGCCACTTGTAGGTGATAGGGACACTTTATTTTAATTAAGTTAAAATGAATACAAAAATGACACAAGCATATATCGTTTAGAAAAACAATTATTACATAGGGTCATATATGTTTGATTTTAGATTATAAATATTCATTAGAAATATAAAAAGATTTCCTACATAATTATATTTTATTTATAATTTTTAGACATTAAATGTTTTAATTTATTTATGACACAATGATGATGTAGTAATTACTATAATAATGAAAAATTAAACTAATTGATATTATAAATACCCAAATAAATATAATATGAAACTTTTAATGAATTAAACTAATTTTCTAGAATAATATGATATATTAGGATTATTTAAGTGACTTTTTTCTAATTAATCAATCTTTTATGAGTTTCAAAAAAATCAACTATTGAATAGTGTCAAAATTGACATAAAAGAGTTCTTAAAACAAATATTATATTATTAATTGATATTAAATTCCTAAAAATCTAAGTTTCGGCCAAGAGACTCATATCATGATATTTTCATCATTAATGGACCACTTGGGGGTCTCTTGGATGTATGTAGTAAGTTTATTAACCATATTATATAAAACTAAAAAGATACATTGTAAAAGTGAAACTAATTAACTTAGAGTTAATACTTAAAGATAAGGTTAATATAAGTACCCAAACCTGTCTAACTTCTATTGGTTGAGTTGTTTTCGACCCATTACCACCTTAAAATTTAAATAATCAACTTTGGAACCATTAGAAACCGAATATGAATTTATTATAAATTAATATTTCTAGCTTTTCCAAAGGTTCCCCTCACCCCTCTTATAAAAGGGCACTCCTCCTTCTCATTTCTTCACACCTTCAAAGCCTTTTGGTTCGGCCAAACTCTGCCCAAATACTCTCCCAACTTCCCTAACTACAACCTAGGGGCCTTAGTTTGATCAGAAATCCAACCTAAAGAGCCCTTTTGATCAAATCAAAAGGAATAACCCGAAGAAGAGGTAATGATTTCACCACCCTTTTCCAAGTTCTTTTCTTCTTCCACTTCTTCTTCCTTTGTTTTTACCATTCTAAAATAATAACTCTAGTATCATATATATACTGTGATGTTATTTTAAATATGGTACAACCATATTCAGTATTCTATCCACCCTTTGAATAACATGTCACCATACGTGCGTACGTACGGCTTACCGTCTCCACGTCGTGGTGTAATTGTTATTCAATATAATATTATTTGGATGGGTATAATAATGATGTTTAACTCATTTAAATAATAAATATAACATGTTAATGATTCTGTATATATGATATACCATCCATTTATATATTATTTTAATATCAAAAGAATGATATTGTCGCTCGTGCGTACGTACGGACTACCGTCTCCACGAACGCGATGAGATTCATTCTCCATCGTATCCATTCAAGTATAATTATCATTTGATGATTTAAAAAATGATGTTTAAGGACCTTATATTATTCTGGATATGAATAATATACAACCTATCCTTTACAAACATGTCTTACTTAACAAAACATATAAAAGAAAACAAGTAAGTTAACACCCGAAACAATGATAATACTAAGATATTATTATCAAATCAATATTAAAAGATCATATATGATATCATATTAATGTATATTATTCTTGTATAATTTAATAACAATTATTTCACCATTATACAGGAGGTTAACCTACCCCAACCAAGGAAAAGTACAAGGTAAGGGTTATTTCACAATCTCTTCATTATCCGAGGTTGTTTATTTGTAATAATCTACTGGGATCTCTTTATCATCCACATCCATGTTTCATAAAAATGTATTTCAAAACATTTTTATTATTTACAAGAATATGGGTTAATGTCATTTATACCCTTGTTTGAATTTTTATAAGAGGAATCTTTCCGTCGTTTTCGAAACAAGGTCCTTTTTAACCTTTTCGACAGAATTAAGGTAAGAATTTTTTTTAACTTATACGGCGAGTGCGGTTATTTTCTGCCGTTATAAAATCTTCAAAGTTTTCCTTACAAGTTTATAAGAATATTTTCAAGAAAATGTTTAATTTTATATGGCTCTTAAATGATTTCAAAAATAGAAAGAGATATTTCTCCAAAAAGTGTTTTGATTTCATCTATGTCAACATCCTTTGATGGATTTTACGCTTATTTGAAGTTGATTTATTATGATACAAAACTTCTATATTGTATTGAAGGTTTTGTGATATGTTTGACTGTGGATGTGCTATTTTTATACCATTAATAGTTTATGGTGAAATTATTGACATTTCGTAGGCTATTTTTAATACGAATGTTTATGTTATGTTTAAACCTTTTCATATGGGAATGCATTGGACTTAATATGTGATGGGTGGAGCCCGCTATAGCTCCTCGATGCATCAGTAGGTCTCATGAGACAAACTAGTGTCTTGGCACAAGGCCTTGGAAAAATATTATTTGTAGTCTTGGCACGAGGCCTTGGCTATGTGGTTATGATAGTCTGGCATTATGCATTCCAACATTATGAAAGTGGTTATTGATATTGCATGTGATTATTCGATTAGTAGAATATCCATGTGAACAAGTAAATGGAATTATTTCATTTTACTTTTGCCATACTATGTTGAAGTTCAAGTTTAAAAGGCTTTTGTTTTAGTTATACATAGCCTTAAATGTTTATTCTTATTTATGAAAGTTTCCGGTATATTGTTATCCTTACTGGGCATTTGAGCTCACCCCTTTTCTATGTTTTATTTTTCACAGGAAATGAAGAAGTAAATTATGAATGACCTACAGGGATATTATGTGAGGATATGAGTGTGGTTTATGGAGACAATATGTTGTTGTAGTAGTTTTTCATTTTATGATGTAATGTAAGACTTATGAATATATCTAGTGTTTCCAAGGCTACTAAACCAATCGGTCTTTCGAGATTTGATCTTTCTTGTGATCATGCCAATGTTATGTAATAATGCACCGACTCTGGGTAACTAGGGTCGGGGCGTTACACTATAAAGTTAATAAACATACTATATCAAACCAAACGAACCCCAAGTTGTTTATTATTAAAATATATAACCTTATCTAAGTCCTTTGGCCGAACCATAGTTTTTTAGGAATAAAATAACAATTAATAATATAATATTTGTTTTAAAAACTATTTTATGTCAATTTTGACACTATTTAGTAATTGATTTTTGTGCAAATCATAACAGAATGATTAGTTCTAACAAAGTTACATAAATAAATACTAACATGTCATATTATCCTAGAAAATTAGTTTAATTCATAAAAAGTCTAAAATTACATTTTTTTGGGTATTTATAACATCAATTATGTCAATATTTCATTAATAAGATAATTACTGCATCATCATTGTGTCATAAATAAATTAAATTATTTAATGTCTAAAAATTACAAATAAAATACCATTATGTAGGAAAGATTTTTATATTTCTAATGAATATTTATAGTCGAATTTATCTTATATATAAACCCATATTAAAAATGAATTACTTATTAAACTTTGATTTTAACTATTTTAACCCTTCTTTAAATAAATTAATAATAAATGTCCTAATCTAATCCAAGTGGGAATAAATGGTCATATTTTATTCCTAAGGTTGTTTTTGGTCGAATTACACTTATCCAATAGAATTAGGACATGTGTTAGGGTAATAATAATATCATTTTTACCCTTAATTACCCTATTTAATTTTAACCGTGGTAAAACAAAGTAAAAAGTTACTATTCACCAAAAAATTATTTTCATCTAATTGAACCAAATTTTACTTATTGACATCAACCGTGTCTCCCAGAGTTTCGAAATTCCACTCACAGAAGTGGTAAAATTAAGTTTTATGAAAAATTCAGTTTTT
The DNA here is from genome assembly GCA_963277665.1 of Viscum album. Taxonomy (NCBI): domain Eukaryota; kingdom Viridiplantae; phylum Streptophyta; class Magnoliopsida; order Santalales; family Viscaceae; genus Viscum; species Viscum album. Next base: position 70,408,489 of record OY728163.1, on the reverse strand, counting down.
TAACTACCACTTAGTGGTTTCACTATTCATCAAAAATTGAAAGTTTTCAGAAAAATACCAAAATTTCACCCTAGGCTAATTTCGATATTCCGAATCCAAAAATGAAGTCCATTTTGAAAAATAAAATTTATAAAATTTCAAAAAGTGGTTATTACTATTCATAATGACTAGTTTTAATTGTATTTTTAGAGAATATCATTGTTTAGTGAAACTCGATATTGCGTACGACACAAGCTATCGAGGAAGGCCGTAGTTGCGTGTAAAGAAAACCAAGCTAGTGTTGTGTGTAGTGAAAGATTCCTTCGATGATTTATATAACATAAAAACAAAATATTTCACATAAAAGTCTCGGGTGTTACATAATATGTTGGGAATCTTAAAATATTACTTCCAAGACTTCTTCCATGTATTTTAATGGAATGTAGTCAGGATGTTGGATTCATTATGGCAGGTATGCAAATTAGTTCTTGAGAAAACTTGCATTGGTGGGGGGGTGACACACTCCCATCCATTGTGTCCTATGAGTATGCTCCATTGGAATAGAGATTATGTATGATGTAATACCCTTCCAATTTTGGTTTTATATTTAGAAGTTTATTTCCTCATATCATTGAGGTTTTGAGATCCAATACCAGTTCTCCTTGAAATAATGAATAAAAGAAAACCTTTTTATTGAAGGCTCGTGTGATCCGATTCTGATGGACATCAAGGTTGTGCAGTGTATGAAACCTTTTCTCATCAAGACTTTCCAACTCATACATCCACTTTTGTGACCACCTATTGTCTGATAGTTGTCCATATATTTCAATTTTATGCAAGGGAACTAGAATTATATGGGAATCATTACCTCGGTTCCATACGTCAATGAACACAGAGTTTCTTACATAGTAGTACATGTGGTGGTATGGTAGATGCATAAATCATGGTGGATCTTTTCTGGAAAGGAGTTATCATCCTTATTCAACATATTATAGAGTATATTTCATTGGGTTTTATTAAAGGGCTCTATTGTTTTTTATTTTACGATGCATGACACCTAGGTGAACGGTTGGAATCAATGTTGTACTCCATGTAAAATTTATTTAACTTAGTAAAATAGAAGTAGGTGTCATTGTCCATAAATATTGTGTGTGGGACTTCTAATCTTATGATGGTATTAGAAATCACGAAGTTAATGATATTATTCATCCTTACTTGAGGGATATTTCCTCAGCCCATTTTGAAATAAAGTTGGTAGCAGTAAGGATATACTTAAACTTCTTAGTTGTGGTTGGGGATATGGACTCATGACATTCATTACCCATATGGAAAAAGACTTAGAATATCTACTTTTATACTGCAATTTTTGGGGTTAATTAAGGAATTGTTCATTAATCTACCATGCATGACATTTTTTGGAGATTTATTTGTACTCATGTATCACTATTTTCCAATAGTAACCAATCCTCTTATGTTTATGGGAGAGCTACGTCCCAAACTGATGATCACCTCAAGAGATTGTGTGAACTTCTTCTATGATGGAGTGAATATGAATTTTTAATATGCATTTCACCAGGGTCCCATAAAATCACTATTTTCAGATATTTTTTTTCTCATGTAGACCATCCCCAAGGGTAATGTTCACTGCATGGGACCGAGTCTCTTACCTTCTATATCATTCCATTAAGAGATCCCTAATTTAGAGATAAACAATTATGGTCTCCATCCATCTAGGGGTGCATATTGGTCCATCATGCTCCAAGGTGTTATTGAACTGATTGATTTATTCAATGTCATAGATGATGACATATGAGACCATCCTTTAGTGTTTTATGTGGAAAATTACTTCATCCTGGTTAGGGTTACCCAGGATTGTGGATGCATTAGCTAATGCATCAACACGAGCATTATATGATCGAGGTATATGATTCAATATTGGTTCAAAAAGGGAAGTCTATCATCAATCCTTTGACATAACCGATGGGAGGGGCCATTTTTTCCTTTTTATGTTATTTATGTTATTAATATTTTCATGACTTATTATATACTCCCTTTACTCATTTTATATGAAATTTTTTGATAATGTGTGTGAAATATTAATATTTTAATACTAAGTATAATTTTTGAGCATTTTTAGAAGTAGTCCAATTGATTCAGTTTACTATTTTATTAATTACTCTCACCCTAATGATTCAAATTGTGTTCTTGTTATTTTTTAGGATTCCTTACTCAATTTATCACATATCATTAGAAAGAATCATGGGCCAATTCTGGCATTTGAAAGCTCATATGGACCACAAATTATGACCCAAAGAATTTGTGAAGAAACTGGACCAACCATGATTATTGAGTTACTGGTCTCACTCAGAAAGCCCATATTTTGTGAACCTCCAGCATATGTTCTTGATTTTCCAAGATAATCACGGGTAAAAATTTCAAGGCCCAAATCTAAGAACAAGGGGCCCAAATAAAGCTTTGAAGTCCAGCCCACCATTCTGGATGAGAAATAAAATTAGTATAGTATTCATGACATATCTCATTATGTAAGCATCCAATCGAGCTGAGATTTTGTAGTGTGAAATAGCCGATATAGGCAGCTGACTTTGTTGAAGAAATCATTTGTATTTGAAGGCATATTACTATTCAAAAACCATTTTTCTCTATTTGGACTTCAAAAATTCTGGGTTGAAATGGACAGATTAAAATTGTTTAATCAGATGACCATAACTTTGGATACATTTTTCACAAGTCCTCCAATTTTTTAGAGTAGCCGGAAAACTTTATTATCTACAACTTTGAAGAAGGATATTTCTCTAGATTCGACTGTTTGAATAACCAACTTGGCGATGCAAGTTGAGAGACCGATTAGTAATGAAAACAGTCCACTCCTTGGGCTATAAATACTCTCCCCTTCTCTCTTTGAGAGGGGTTGGCATTTCAGAAGAGAGGAGAACATATTGGAATGACCAAAGCCTTGAAAAAGGCTTTGTAGGACCTTACATACTCATGTTTTCACTTGAGAGACATTTCCACCTCTCTTTGATTTCACTCGCTTTTGTGTTTTTCTTTATTTGTAATCTCGTAAGTGTTGTTTTTGTAATTCTGTTTTAGTGAAGGTTTCTTCTTCATATTCTGGTTTAATCATCCACCCTCTGTTCTGAAATATTAATTATATTAAAATAGTTTAAATACAATTTAATCCCATTCCCTTCTTTTGCTTCTTCATTCAATCGAAAGTCCGTTTTTTTAATTATCATCATTGTTTGTGTGTGTGTCTTCGACGCACCACTCTTTTCTTATCCCTTTCTTTTTCTTCTATTATTAATTTATCATCATAATCATTATAACCAGACTATTAAACACCCAAATGGATGAGTAAATATCTCATTGGGGTGAGTCAAAATTTAGGGATGTTAAGTGATTGAGATTATTTTCTTGATGATTATTCGTTAATTTAACATTGTGTATGTTGGACTTAATATGTCATGGATTAATGACATATTTTGTTTAAAATGTGGTTTCCATGGATTATTGGAACCATAAATACACTACCATAAACAATTACTGATTGAGATTAGAATCCTAGTTAAGTTAAGTATTGGATTAAATCTTTAACACTTAGGAATTCTAATCGACGTACACTTGTGAAGTGGGTGTTAATTTAAATGCAATATAAAGAAAAGCTCAAGGATATCACAAGCTTGACTCCATAATAATGAACTCACCCAAATCTTTATCAATTTGTTAAATAAATTATATTCAATAAATCATTTCAATTAAGCTCTGCAAACAAACCCCCCTAATCAAAATACAATCAACTAAAAATAAACGACTATTACAAAGTATCATCGCCAAGGATTCGACCCGAGTGCTGTTATACACATTAGCAGAGCATCAGAACGTTGACCGGTCGATAGGCGACAATCGGCCGTGCATTTCAAATGGTGCCATTACTGGGGATGGTGCTTTAAGTAGTCATTATTTATTGGTTATTGTCAAAAAAACCAAAAAAAACAAAATTTAAAAAAAATTTGAAAAAAAAACACAATGAAAAACTCGTCTTCCTCTTTAAAAATCATACACTGAAAAAAAAACACAAAGAAAAACCCGTATTCCTCTTTCTTTAAAAATCTCTCTGAATGCCCTGTAGCCTCTCAAAAAATCCCTAGATTTGTTTGACCTTTAAATTGAGCAAACACTTCACCAACTTAGTAGGAACATAAGAGATAATCAAATAATTCAAGAACTAGTCCTTGTCCAACCAGTTGAATTAGAAATGGCCAATCCTAGTGAACAAACCCTTAATGAGGATGATTCCCCTGATATGAATTACCAAACTCTTGGTATTAAATATCCTAACATAGAGGCTTACTTTGAACTCAAATCGGGTTTGATTCATCTTCTTCCTCATTTCCATGGGCTAGCCGGTGAGGATCCACATCTCCACCTTAAAGAGTTCCAAGTAGTGTGCTCTACCATGAAGCCTCAAGGGGTTTCTAAGGAAGAAATCAAACTCAGAGCATTCCCTTTCTCCCTAGATGACACTGACAAGTCATGGATTTACTACCTCCCTCCTGGTTCCATAACCACATGGAATTACATGAAGCGACTCTTCATAGAGAAATTCTTTCATACTTCTCGTACTGCTTCTATCCGAAAGGAAATTAGTGGTATACATCAATTCACAAGTGAATCACTCCATGAGTACTGGGAGAGGTTCAAAAAGATTGTTTCAACCTGTCCACATCACCAAATCCATGACCAACTCTTGATCCAATACTTTTAAGAGGGGTTATTGGCTATGAAGAGAACTCTCATAGATGCCACAAGTGGTGGTTCTCTTGTTGATAAAACTCCAGCAGCAGTAAGGGATCTCATAAGTAACATGGATGAAAACACCCAACAAATCCATACTCAAGCACATGTTCATGTCAACCAAGACCAATATAATCAATAAATTGAGCCGAAAAAGTTGACCGAGTGGATGAGTGAACTTACAGGTCTTGTGCGACAACTAGCTGTGGCATCCAAATCCCTAACCTCGTCTTCTCCACAATCAATGTTTCCTGGTCCTGTCAAAAACTATGGAATCTGCAACTCTCCATCTCATTTAACTGACACATGTATACAACTTCAATAGGATCAATCTGATTCATCTGGACCAATGGAGCTCAATGAAGCATATGCTCAGCGGAACACCAACCCTCAACTATTAGGTCATTTTGTTAGAAACATCAACCAACCTCACTCTGAGCCCTTCTTTTCTTCCTATAACCAAGGCCATAGGTATGTTAATCCCATATCTCTTCCTACTCAATTCCCTCCTCAAAATCCAAACCTGTTTAAATATGGTCAAGTTGTTGGTAACTTCCAAAAACCTTATCCTTTTCTTCCTCAACCTCAAAGGAACAATCCTCCTCCTGGATTCCATTATCCTAGTGATCCTTCCCAATTCCAAAACCAATACAATCGCTTTCCCAAGAACCAAAATCAAGATAATCCCAATCTAGGAAAAGATTCTTCTTCCATGTATCCATGGGAAAGTGCAGTGGAAGATCTTTCCTCATTCACCCATTCAATCGTTGAGAACATTGAAACCCAAATTGGTCAACTAGCATCCCACCTTAGTCAGCAGTAACCATGCAATTCTTCCCAAATTCCAGCTCAACCATTACCCAACCCCAGGGGTAATGTAAGTGAAATTGTACATAGATCAGGAAAGAAAATTTCTATGCCTCATGATAAGTCCTCCAACCCTCCTTTGAATGTTGAACAAGAAAATGAAAAGAAAAAGAAACATGAAAAGGAACCTGAAACCATTCCCTCACCTCCTTCAATTACACTTAGAAACTCAATTCCTTTTCCTCAAGCTATTTCTAATCCAAAAAAGTCCTTTTAACCTGATCTTGAAATTCTCGACATGTTTAGACATGTTGAAGTCAACATTCCTATCTTAGTTTCCATAAAACAAATTTCTAAGTATGCTAAGTTTCTCAAGGATTTGTGTACCCACAAGAGGAAAAATAGGACCTTCAAAAATGTTTCAACCCAAGAGTCCATACCCATTAAGTGAAAATATATAAGGACCTTTACAATTCTATGCCAAATTGGAAGTTCCAAATTTGTTGATGCACTCATAGACCTAGGAGCCTCAATTAATTTCATGCCCAAATCAATATTCTCTAACCTTGGTCTAGGTACCTTACATCCAACGAGTGTTTTCATTCATTTATCCAATTTAAGCACATCTAGTCCTGAGAGAATAATTGAGGATTTCCTTGTTCGAGTCAATGATCTTATCTTCCCAGCTGACTTCTATTTCCTTGACATGGAATGTGAGACAAACTCTTGCCAATCTCCTATGATTCTAGGAATACCATTCCTTATGACATCTAAAACCAAAATTGATGTTCATGCTGGCATCTTATCCATGGAATTTGGTGACCAAATGGTCAAGTTCAATATTTTTTAATCCATGTGATACCCATTAGAGATTCAGTCTGTATTCTCTATTCATGCTTCTGAAAGTATCTTTGAGAGAGTGTTGAATCCCAATCCAACATGTTCTTCATGTTCTACTAATAGAGGAGTTTTTGAATATTGCATCCTCATTAACCAAGTCATAAATGGAGAAATTCATGTTGACATTCCAAATGAAAACTCCATTGATCTAAAGGATCTTGAAAACTCTTTGGAATCTCATATCAACTCTTAACTCCAATGCTCCAACATGGATGGTAATGAGGAAAATGAACTGGAATGCTCATTTGTTGATTCAGATCAGTTTATCCAACATTCATCATTTCTTATCCATGATTCTGAAAATTCTGTTATATGCGAGGTGAACCCTAAAAAATGTGTTTATCTTGTCCCAATGAGAGTTAAGGTTGTGAAATTTGTTCCCTAATTAATAAAGTGATCACTGGTGAGACTGAAATTGACCATTCTTTGGTGAACAATATTGAAATAAAGGTTATTGAAAATTTTATTCAGTCTTATGACTCCATTGATCCTCATTACTCTAAATCGGTAAGTGATGAAATAAATGAGTCAAAAACAATTGGGATCTCATACTCTGCTTTCGTGTTATCTGAACCTTACATAAATGAACCATCAGAATTTAGACATCTTCTGGAATTTCCAAGAATATAAAATCATCACTTTGTGGATAAAATCATTCCTCACATTGAAGACCAATGGGAGGATAGTCATATTCTCTTTCTAACCCCATTGAATTTCAATCACACCAACAAGGATGAGAAGAAATTATCCAATGAATCATCAAGCCTCCCAGAGTAGAAGGTTTTCTGGAAGCACACTAGAGTTGAGAGAATATTATGGCCACCGTTAGACTATGGGAAGTCCACTGCAACTGTCTAGATGTAGACAAATAAATGCAGCGCTTCTTGTGAGGCAACGCATGTTTTCTTTTACTTTTATGAAATTTTAATTTATTTTTAGTTTTTCATTAGATGAATAATGAATTTTCTTTTTTAGGAAACTTCCCATAGTCCTGAAATCATCATCGACTTCTAGTGGATCCCCAACTTCTCCAGTTGACCCACCACTGGATGGAGATGGAAACCCACCAAATCCAAACCAAGGTGCACCTCTTTCCCTTTAACTCCTTCTCTCTCTCTCTATCTCTTCCTCTCTCTTCCTCTTTCTTCTTCTTCCTCTCTCTTTCATTTTTTTACCACTTTCTTTATCAAAACCTTTATTTTCAGTTTCTCTTTTGTGTGGGTGTATCTTTATAAAAAACAAAAAAAACCTGAAAAACTAAAAACACAAAAAAACAATCATTTAAAAAAATACAAAAAAATAAAGAGTCATGCTTAATCACCATTGAGTTTTGAAATTTTTCCCAAACATTTTGAGGAGTTAATAGAAACGGTTTCATCTAAAAAAATTTGTATTTTCCTCATGAATTTGGATAAATAATTTTGTGTCAAAATTAACAAATTTTGACTGCACAATTTTTGATTTGGAAAATTCTTTTCCCAAACCGTGAGGAAGAACATTTGCTTTCATGCCAAGGCCACCTATGGCCATGTTTTCAAAATGTGTGTTTTCACCCCCATTTTTGAGTCTTGAGTTTGTAGACCTTCGATCTGAATTTCTTACCTTAGTGTGCATTAATATGATAGAGGCATTTTCTGAACCACATGAGAATCAGAATAGCCAAATAGACTTTCATTTCCCATACATTAATCCTCCTTTTGAAAGCCCCTTCGAGCCTATGAAAATATTTTCTTTGATAGCCACATTACAAGTCCAATACCTTTTCCCATCCAATATCAACATGGATTTTCATTGCATATTTTTTTTAAATTTAAGTGTGGGGGGAATGGATTTCATTGTTTGGGAACCCTATTATTGATTTTCAATGAGTTATCATATGCTTGAGGGAAATCATCCATTTTAGTGTGGGGGAGAGGTTTTCATTCAGTGTGTTTTGGGGAATGTAATGTACTTCCACTTATGTAATTTTGTAAATGTTTTTGAAAAGTGTTCAAAAATAAATGATGAAAAAAATCAAAAAAAAAATCAAAAAAAAATGAAAAAATGTGTTGTGTCTTGGGTAGGTCAAAAATCACACTTCCTCAACCTTTGATCTTGTTATAACTATTACAATTAGTGTTTTGAGGAGATCAAACATGGGTTGGTATATGAGTGTGATATCTTTTCCAAGTTCCACTTTTGAAAAAATAAATGGAAAAGAGAAAAAATAACACTTGCATTATAGTCTTATTTTGAGAAGTTTTGTGTTTTGTAAATATTTCATCTTCTCATTACCTTTATATTTTATTTCCCTATTATGTCTTTCTTCACACAATCATTCCCTTGTAAATATGTGTTTTCATTTCTTTCCATGTTTTATTTCAATAAAATGTGCATTTCTCTTTCCATATTGGTGTTTTAACCCTATTCTTCTCTCTCTTGGACATTATATTCCTACCATCCCATAGCTACAGAAAAACCCCTTAAAAAGATCTATTTAATCTTTTGCACTTTGTATTGGGATTGTAAGTTGAGATCTCTTTCAAACTCTAAGATTTTTACTTTTGGTTGGTGAAAGAGTGAACCTCCACAAATGAATTTTATCATCTTGAGAGGTGTGAGTTTTGAGTGTCCACATTTTCCATTTCAAAATTTGAGCATGAAAAAAATGAATTAGTTTTGGAACATTGTTTCTGTAACAACTAGTGGTGGAATTAAAAATGGATGAGTGAAATAGTCTAAACCTCCCCTGATTGGAGAATTTTTTTTACTATTTGTTGGTGATTGAAAATGATTTTGTTATATTTTTATATTTGTTTCACATGAGGACATGAAAAAGACTAAGTGTGGGGGACTTGATGTTATTAATATTTTCATAACTTATTATATACTCCCTTTACTTATTTTATATGAAATGTGCACAATGTGTGTGAAATATTAATATTTTAATACTAAGTATAATTTTTGAGCATTTTTAGAAGTAGTCCAATTGAGTCAGTTTACTATTTTATTAATAACTCTCACCCTACTAATTAAAATTTTTTGGTTCTTTTTTTGTATGATTCATTATTCAATTTCTCACATATCATTAGATGGAATCATGGGCCAATTCTGCCATTGGAAGCTCTTATGAACCACAAAAGATGACCCAAAGAATTTGTGAAGAAACTGGACCAGCCATGATTATTGAGTACTGGTCTCACTCCTAAATCCCATATTTTTTGAAACTACACAATATGTTCGTGATTATCCAAAAAAATCACAGGTAAAAATTTCAGGGCCCAACTCTAAGAACAAGGGGGCCAAATGAAGCTTTGAAATCCAGCCCACCATTCTGGCCGAGAAATAAAACCAATATAGTATTCCTGACATATCTCATGATGGAAGCATCCAATCGAGATCAGTGTGAAAGAGGAGATATAGGTGGCCAACTTTGTTGAATAAATCATTCGGCTTTGAAGGAATATTCCGATTCAAAAACCCTTTCATAGTGGGACTTCAAAAATACTGGATTGAAATGGACAGATTAAAATTGTTAAATTAGACGGACATAAAATTGGCTACATAGGTCCAAATTCCTACAAATTTTGATAGTAGTCGGCCAACATTTTTATCTACAACTTTGAAGAAGGATAGTTCTCGAGATTCGTCTTTCTGAATAGTCAACTTGGCGATGCAAGTGGAGGGACAAATTAGGAATGCAAACAGTCCACTCCTTAGGCTATAAATACTATCCCCTTATCTCCTTGAGAGGGTTTGACATTTCAGAAGAGAGGAGAAAATATTGGCATGAACAAAGCCTTTACAAAGGCTTGGGAGGACATTCCATACTCATGTTTTCACTTGAGATACCTTTCCTCCTCTTTTTGATTTCACTCGCTTTTGTGTTTTTCTTTATTTGTAATCTCGTAAGTGTTGTTTTTGTAATTCTGTTTTAGTGAAAGTTTCTTCTTCATATTCTTTTTTAATAATCCACCATATGTTATTAAATATTAATTATCTTAAAATAGTTTAAATACAGGTTTAATCCCCTTCCCTTCTTTTTCTTCCTCATTCAATCGAAAGTCCGTTTTTTTAATTATCATCATTGTTCATGTGTGTGTGTGTTCGATGCACCACTCATTTCTTATCCCTTTCTTTTTCATCTATTCTTAATTTATCATCATAATCATTATAACCAGACTATTAAACACCCAAATGGATGAGTAAATATCCCATTGGGGTGAGTCAAAATTTAGGGATGTTAAGTGATTGAGAGTATTTTCTCGATGAGTATTCGTTAATTTAACATTGTGTATGTTTGACTTAATATGTCCTGGATTAATGAGATATTTTTTTAACATGTGCTTTCCATGGATTATTGGAACCATAAATACACTACCATAAACAATTAATGATTGAGATTATAATCCTAGTTATGTTAAGGCTTGGATTAAAGCTTTAACACTTAGGAATTCTAATCGACGTCCACTTGTAAAGTGGGTGTTAATTTAAATGCAATATAAAGTGAAGCTCAAGGATATCAGAAGCTTAACTACATAATAATGAACTCACCCCAATCTTTATCAATTTGTTAAATCAATTATAGTCAATCAATCATTTCAATTAAGCTCTGCAAAAAACCCCCCATAATAAGAATACAATCCACTAAAAACAAACGACTATTACAATGTATCATCGCCAAGGATTTGACCCGAGTGCTGATATACACCTTAGCAGAGCACCAGAACTTTGACCGGTTGATAGGTAACAATCAGCCGCACGTTTCAGGTATATTTATCATTGATCTAATCTATATCTCTCTTTGAATATAGTTTGATGTTTATGTGGTATATCTTTAGTTGTAGGTCTTGTTCCAAGATAGTAACGAGGGATTAGTTTGTGGCATCATTATTGGTGCCTTTTTCAGACAGTGAAAATGAATTAGGAAATTTTAAAATTTCTAGAGAAAAAAATACAATCCCTAGACAAACCCGACTTAGATTCATTTTTTTGGGCCTCTTGATAATTATAATCATGAAGAAACCATCAAAATACATCTCTCATGTTCAGGGTGTGTCATGGGCATAAAAAACATCTTATAATAGAAGTTTTTTGTCCTCTGATGTAATTTCTAGGGCAGTATGTACTACATGGAAATCTGCCAAGGCCTAACCATTCATTGTCTTCTATGACATGAAATAGATTTCATATTATTACAGAATGACCCCCCATCATTCCATATTCCCTATCAACACAGGAAGGCCAAGGATACTCTTGATCACTTCAAAACGAGAGAACAAGTGGACTTCAGGGTGATGCATGTAATGCCTAATCTTTTCACTATAAATATGACCATGAGTTGGGTTTTTCTCAACATCATAATATCATGTCTCAGTACCTAGAAAAATTTGACCAACATACTAGAGACTATTCTCATTTTCTCCATCATTTTTCTATGTGAGGAGAGCACCAAGTGATCATTCCATTGTGTCCACATATAAGATGGGTGAATTTCCATCTACCAGTTGTAAGAAGACCAGTGGGTGTAGTAAGTATTACTTGATACTATCAAAGGCTTCTTGGCAGTACCCATCCCATATGTAGGTGACTCCCTTCTTCATTAATATGGTAAAGTGTAGAGATTTCATGGCATGGTTAGCTAGGCATCACTAATTGTATGTGAGGTTACCTTGGATTCCCCTCAACTATTTGAGATTCTTTTGGAGTTACATTTTTAGGATTATTGAAGGTAACATGGAAAGTGGAAGAATGTGATATGTAATGCCCATATTTTCTTGTTTTCATGATTCATTATCAGTCTAATATTCACACAATAATAAATTTTGTTCTCAATGGAATTGAATCAAATAAAACTAAACAAGAGATAGGACACCAGAACCAAGTTTGATGTCATCACATATTATTTATAATTAATTTATTTAGTTAAATAATTAAATAGAATTAATTATTTATTCAGTGAAGGATTTGAAAAAAAATCTTTATTTTTACGTCGTTGCATTGTAGGAATCAAGAGCGTATTCCCTCTAGCAGTGATCCAAATGTGTTCCAAAAATCTCTGAATGTCATTATAAAAATCTCCAAGTTCTAGAACAACATATACTTTTTATTGTGTAATTTAACTTTGATCACCATGAGGATTTTGTTGGCCCATGGGATGTTGTTTCCCCTATCTAGTTTTGTGGTTTTAATAATCACAAATCATGTCAAATAATTTCAAATCATGTTCAGTCATTTAAATCATATTTATTTAAGTTTCAATAGGTTTAATTATGATTACCTATGAGAAACTATGTATTTAACACATTATTTGTATATTCTTGTTGTAAGAGAGAAAAAACATCAAAAATTTCTAATTAAGAGTCACTAACACCAATAGAGTAATTGTGACACTGAAAGAACAATTGAGACACCGATAGACTAAATGTCTCACCTCCAATGTAATTGCAACAGAGTAATTGTGACACTAAAAGTTAAAATGAGACACTGATAGAAGAAATGTCTCAATGATAGAAGAAATGTATCACCAATAGAAGAAATGTCTCACCGATATAAGGAATGTCTCACTGACAATACAAACTGACTCACTGATAGATGACACACTGACAATACAAATGAGACACTGACAGAAGGAATGACTCGCTAAAAAAAATGAGTTGCTGATGCATTGAGTCACCGACACATGGAGATACCAATAGAACGACCCATTGATAGAATGAGTCACTGATACCAACAGAAGGACTCTCTTATTGAAGGATTCATTGATAGAAAGACTCACCGATATACTATTTAAATTTTATTTTATTTAAAATTATCTCTAACTGTTATATTTGAGTTTTGTAATGCTACTAATCAAAATAATGATTTTTGCCGAAAACATTAATGACTATGTCAGTGGAATGTACAAGGTATGAGGTACCTCCACATGCTTCTACTTGGATAACACAAGACACCTGAAATAAAATGAAAGGCTTAGAGCATGAGCTATTTCTAAGAAGAGTAGAAAAACTGAAAATAATATATTAGTAGAGATACTAGAAAAAGTAGAATAACACATGAAGAACTATCATTCCTACTAGCTGTGAAAAAAAGGAGGATTTTTGTGCATCAAATCTTCAGTCATCCTTGTAGAAAACAAACAATAAGAAAGAGAATCCCATCTTCCTAGAAAATTAGAACACAAAGCTTCACGACACTCTATTTTCAGTATCTTTCTTTAGAAGATGGATCAATCTTAACATTTTCTACATCCAAATAGTCCAAATCTTTATTTTAAAATGCACAAAACATTCTAAACACCATATCTTTATTTCCTTATATATTGTGTGCATTTTTATTACATTTTGAGCAGGGTGTTCATCTGTCTATCAAACACACACTGTCTCTTGCACTGAACTTGAAGATACAATATGTCCTCACAAAAAACATATTTTATACCTATTATATCCCATGTCATACTGTGGTAGAGGTTCTCTGTGACCTGGCTATTTTAGTTCCCACATAAAACTATGGTAGATTTTAAGTAACCTAGACTGTTTATATATGGTTGTCCTGATCTAGGGTGTGTATCAAAGATTCATATATATTTCTTGGTGGAAGGTGATCACCAAGTGTTGTGGATTAAGTCTCAACTTGATATTGAACCACTTATTTTATTCCACGGTGTTTTCAATTTAATTTTTTCTTTATTTTAACTGATATTTCAGAAAAATAAGTTTTACTTTGATAGTTAGCCTTAGATAGTGTCTATAACTATTTTGGTTTAGTAAATTGGTTTCAAAAGTTTTTTCAATATTTCAAGTTGATAAAACTAAGATGTAATCAACCTCTTGAGAATTTAATTGAAAAAAAACTAATATAAATTTACTAATTTGATTAAATGGCCTATTTTGTTTTAAGTTGGTGGATTATCAAATTATGTTTTTAATAGAAATTTTTATAGGAACTGAATTCACCCCCCCTCTTGAGTGTCCTAATCTTACCAACATTTGGTATTAGTGGGTAATTTTAAATTTCTATTTTCAAATCATTTCAACAATGATTTTAGTTATGTTTTAAAGATATTTAAATTTGTGTTAGTTCTAAATTTTTAGCTCTTTAAATATCTATTCTTTATTCCTTAATACGGATAATATATAAAAAGATTCTGCTACCAACATACCTCCCTACTGTTATGGTACATATTATGCCTAATGGAAAATAAAGATGAAAATGCACATAAAAAGCATGGGGTTTCCTATTTAGACTCTAATAGAAGATAAATATGACCTACCATACACTCTAACAACTACATGGAGTGATGATACAAAAAATTATTATAATAATAATTTTAAATCTAGGAATACCCTGTTTTGGGCCTTAGGGGATGAAGAATTTAATAGAATTTCTGCATTGAAATCAGTTTTTGAAATTTGGGATACCTTAGTTATTTAACATGAAGGTACCACTAATGTCAAAGAAATAAGACTTAATACATATATATTAAATATGATAACTTTATAATGAATCATGATGAGCCCATTTCTGATATGTATCTTATGTTAAATGTGATACTCAATACAATGAGCTCTATTTGGAATCTAGTGGATGACAAAGAAGAAATCAGGCGGCTAATTTGATGTCTACCCGAAAGGTGGAGTGCAACCTCAGTGTCAATAAGGGAATTTTGTGAAATGACTATGTTTCTAGTCAAGGAGTTGATAGGAAAGATGCTGATGTGTAAGGAATAATTAAAAGTTAACAAAGCAGGGTAGGATGAACCAAAGAGAAATTTAGGGGCTTTCGAAACCACACTCTCCAAATATATAGAAAAGGGAAGGATACAAACTCATTCTGATAGTACAAGGGATGTAGATTCACCCTCTAAAAGTAATGAAGAAATAGATCAATTATCAAGATAATTTATTAAGTTTTATATAAGGAATATATTATTTATGAAGCCCAAATACAAAGGTAAGTATGATAATAATAGAAACTGGAAAAAGGATTGGAAAAGGAATGATAACTCAAATAAAATAGTTTTTTATGAATATAAGAGAAGCGGAAATGTAAAGACTGATAGTCCTAAGTTATAATATATAAATAAATTTTAGGACAATGATAAAAGATACAAAAAGGAAATGAAGGCTATATGGAGTGCCTTTGAGGATAGCTCAAGTGAGTCTAAATCATCACAGGATGATAAAGGCGACAAGGAAAACACGTGTTTCATGAAAAACACATCTGAGGTAACCCTTGAGTCACATGTACATAATTTCTATTATTATAGAGATGAAAGTGATTTGGAAAATATGAAATGTTTTGAAATGTTTGAATATATTAAAATTCTTGAAGATACATGCAATGAATTAAAATAAAAATATAAAGCCTTAAATAAATGACATTATCTTACCTCTACTATTAAATATGATCTTACCATAAAAAATAGAAAAGAATTCTCAATTTCTTAAAGAAAACAATGATCTTAAATTTTCTAATGATTAGTTGAAAAAATATTTAGAAAAATTTACCAATGTCAAATATATCTTTTTACAAATTCTTGGAAAACAAGTTTCACCCAAATACACTAGTTGTATTGGCTATCAACCTATTAAAAGAAATTTTTTCAAAACCAATTTTGTATCTAAATCTGAAAAATCTAGTTTTATTCCTTGTTCTAGAAAATTTTCTACACATTCTAGCCATGCAATATCTTTTACTATTTCAAGTTTTTCAAGCCCAAATGAATTCTATTTTTCCAATACTTTACAAAATTTATATAGGAAACCAATGAAACAAATGTGGGTTCCCAAAGCTCTTTTTACTAATGTTACTAGACCCAAACAAATCTAGGAACCAAAATCTTTTCTTGTCTAATTCTTTTTTGTAGGAAAACTAATTTAAGAGCTCATGTAGAAGTCTATGGTACCTGGAAAGTAGATTTTCAATACACATGACAAGATATTATTATTGATTCAAGAATCTAATAAATATTGATGGTTGTCATTTCACTTTTGGTGATAATGCTAAATATAAAATCATCGGCCTTTGAAAAATTGGTAACTCTAATACAGTTTTAATTTCGAAAGTACTAATTGTTGACAGAATAAAGTATAATCTTATTAGTATCTCTCAGTTGTGTGGTGATGATTTTAATGTTAATTTTGAAAATGATGCATGCATTATTTTTAATTCTAAAAATGAGTTAGTATTTATGACCTTTAGATAAGAAAATGTTTATTCTATAAACTTAGATTCCTTATTTTCTTAAAATATTTCATGCTTAAGTTCCTGTCACAAAGAGTCTTGGCTCTAGAATATGAGATTGGGACATTGTAATACTCATTTTCTTAGATATCTTATTAGGAACTGATACGTTAGGGATCTAACTATGCATCTGTTTCCAAATGAAAAATTCGGTAATACTTGTCAAAATGGTAAACAACACAAAATATCTTTTAGTCCAAAGAAAGATGCTTCTACTTCTCAGCCTCTCAAGTTGGTTCACACATATTTTTTTGGACCATCTATAGTTTCAAGTTTAAATGGGAAGCACTATGTCTATGTTCTAGTAGATGACTATTCTAGATATAGTTGTACTTTATTTCTTGTTCACAAAAGTGAAAAATTCCCTCATTTCACCAAGTATGCTAGAACAACAGAAAACCAAAGTGATCTTAAAATTAAAACCATACGAAGTGAACATCGTCATAAGTTTAAAAATCAAGTGTATAAATCTTTTTTCTCAAAAAATGGCTATAGTCATAACTTATCTGCTCCTAAGACACCTCAATAGAATGATTTTGTAGAAATAATTAATAGAAAATTACAAGAGATAGCCTAGACTATGCTTAATTAATATGACTTACCTATCTATTTTGGTGAAGAAGCTGTCAAGACATCTTGTTATATAATTAATATAGTCTTAATAAAACCAATTCTTATGAAAAATATCTATGACCTATGCAATACTTGGAAACACAATGTTAGTTACATTGAAGTCTTTGGTTGTAAGGTCTTTATGCTTAATACAGAGGACAATCATGAAAAAATTTCATCCAAAAGTGATGAAGGAATATTTCTAGGTTATTCAATATCTAGTAAATCCTATAGAGTCTTTAATGAAAGAATTGTTTGCAGAGGAATATATACATGTAAAATTTGATGAAATAGAACAACATAAACCAAAGACCTCTGTAAAATATCTTAAGGATGACCTATCAAATCTGGACATAAATGAAAAATCTAGTTACCCTGCTGTTAAACAATCTAGTAAATCTTTTAGTTAGGGAAATTCTCTATAATCATGTCATGATGAACCCAAACACATTGATTAACATGGAAATAACTATCTGTTATTTTTTGAGACCCACAATAACTATTAATAACCATCCATTAGATGTTGTAGTTGGAGATCTGGATAATGGGACATATACTAGAGTTTCTTTGAGAAATCAGGTTGAACATCATCCTAAATATTAGAACATCAATGATGCTATCAATGATGAATTTTTGGTAATTTATATGCAAGAAGAATTAAATCATATTTAAATAAGTAAATTTTGAAAACTTGTAGGTAGATCCAAATACATCTTGGAAATATGCACTAAATGGGTGTTTAAAAATAAAGTAGATAAAGCTGGCTATATTGTATGAAATAAAGCTAGATTGGATGCATAAGGTCATATTCAAGAAGAAGGGATTTACAATAAAGAATAATTTTTCCTTGTTTCTAGACTTGCGGCAATTAGAATCTTGATTTTTTATGCAGCACATCTAAATTTCAAGCTTTATCAAATGGATGTTAAGAGTGCATTCCTAAATGGGTATATAGTTGAGGATTATTTCATTGAAAAACCCCTTTTTTATAAACCCTCTCTTTCCAAATCAATTTTTTAAATTGAAAAAAGATTTACATGGTTTAAATCAAGCTCAAAGATATTAGTATGATAGAAGAAGTAGTTTTCTTATTTCCAAAGGTTTTAAAATGGATATAGTTGATCCTACTCTCTTTATAAAATGAATTTATAAAGTTATTTTAGTAGTTCAAATTTATGTATATGATATTACTTTTGGATATTCTAATTTTGTGTGTGTTGACTTTTAAAAAATGATGCAAAGTGAATGTGAAATGTGTTTAATGGGGGAACTCAAATTATTTATTGGATTTAAAATATATCAAAATAAAGAAGGTATTATTTTAAATAAAATTAAATATAATAATTATCTTTTAAAAAGGTTTGGATTTGATGGTACAAAAAGTAGTGATACTTCAATGAGTACCACCCCTAAGTTGGATCTTGATGAAAATAACAAAGCTATTGATCAAGACACTTACAAAGTAATTATTGAGAGTTTACTCTACTTAACTACTAGACAGCCTGATATTATGTTCAGTGTATGTATGTGTGCTCATTTTTAAGATAATCCTAAAGAGTATCATTTAACAGGTGTTAAAAAATCTTCAATTACCTCAAATATACTACCACCTTAGGATTTTTTTATCTTAGGGGACAACCTTTTGATTTATTGATTTATTCTGATATTGATTTTTGTGGTTATAAGTTAGATAGAAAGAGTACCTCTGGAATATGTCACTTTATGGGAATGAATCTAGTTTCATGGTCTAGTAAAAAGAAAAATTATGTTGCATTCTCTACTTCAAAATATGAATACATAGCTACTGGTAGTTGTTGTGATAAGATTTTGGGGACGAAACAGACTATACTGGACAATGGATATCAATTCAGGCATGCCCCTATAAATAGTGATAATACAAGAGTTATTGACATCTCTAAAAATTCTCATTCTAGAAAAACGAATATTGATGTAAAACATCAGTTTTTGAGAGATCATTATCAAAAAGGTCATATAACACAAGTGTTTATTGGCACTGAACATCATATTTCTGACCTATTCACAAAGTCATTGAACTCTAAATGAATGAATTATATCAAACATGAATTATGGATTATTAATTTATAAGGACCATGTATTGATGATACTTTGTTTAAACTAAGTGTATTTTTTACACCATTAGGATAAACTGACAATGTCGTGACGATACTGACATGTCGATACTGTCATGCCAACACTAATAGTGTCATGCTGATACTGTCATGCCGAAACAGATAGTGTCATACCAATACTGATAGTGTCATGCCGATATTGTCAGGCCAACATTGATAGTTTAATACTGATAGTTTCATGCTATCCCCAATATAACCCATTGTTTTTTCTATAATATGTTTTAACCAAAACGATACTTTTTTATTTATTTCGTTAAACCCGGTTCACAAATTTACGATCTCTAATACCCTAAATGATATAAATTCGAGTTGATCTACTCTAATACTTACCCTATCACTTTAAACCTTAGACTCTGATCATTTATCTTTACTCTCAAACTTTGAACTTCCAACCTTCAACCAAACCATCATAAATTCAATGGATTAATCACACACTAGAAGGAGGATCTGGAGATGAGTTGCAACCTACTAAGAAGAAAAAGTTAGAATCAAGTAAGTCTCAGCCTGTCAAATCTAGCCCTTGTGAACCATGTGGTTACTATAATGAAGGAAGTTCTTTCAGAATGGTTTCTAGAGAGTAAGTCTCTGCTATTGAGAGTGCGGAAGACCCATGATTTCTTAGACTAGTTTTAATATAATGATATGTCTTACTACCCAGAGCATGTCCATGATTTTTATATAAAAGATGAATTTATTTTGGAAGGTAGTGAGGTGTGTTGGATCAAATATATAGTTAAAGTAAATAGAATTTCATTTTATTCAATGCATTGGTAATAATTTCTTAAGGTACTTTTGAGTTACAAACATTATAACTCCATCTTCAGCAAATTTAAACTCGAGAATATTCGAAACATTTTTCTGCAGCACCCCATCATCCTTTTGAGCCTCCTTAATCCTCTCAAGAATAGATTTTCAAGTAGTTATTTGTAAAAGGAAGTATGAAGATCCTATAATTATTACCATATCCATCATATACATGTATAAGAAGATTGAATCCCTTGAAATCCACATCATGGATATAGTTTCAGGATCGTTTTGACTCGTCAAAACTACCACTTTGCTTTCTTTCCCATGATGGTAATATATTGAACAATCATACTCCTTGATCATATCTAACCACCTATGTTAGAAAATATTGATCTCATTTTGTGTTAATATATACATGAGGATTTTATAGTCCATATATATGTCACACCTCACCCCATAGAGATAATATCATCAAATATTGAACATTAATATTAATACATAAAATTCAAGATCATGTGTTATATACTTTTTCTCATGGATAATTAATTGGTGAGAGGAATGGGGTAACAATTTTTCATATTTCATCTGTACACAACCCAAGCAATTTTTATACATAATTATAGACCACAAATCCATCAACAGAGACGGGTAATGTGAGAATAGGTGAAGTTATTATCCTCTTATTTAAATCCTTAAATATCTCTTCACATTCATCATTCTAGATGAAATTAATACCCTTCTAGTTTATCTTGGTTACTGGGATTTAAAATTGTGATAATTTTCTCACATATTTATGATAATACCCATAAAATCCTAGGAAACATCAAACTTATGTCATAATTTTAGTTCTTACCCATTCTTCATTTACCTTAGTTTTTTTAAGGATCCATATATAAACCTTTGATGGTGATATAATTCCCTAGAAAAGATACTTTCTCCATATATAACTCTTATTTATAGTAATTTTCAAATAAAGTTTCTATTCACAAATCCATTAGTGAAAAATTCAAATTCTCTTCATGTTCCTCCTTTATTTTGAAGTGGATAAGAATATCATCTATAAAGACTACCAAAACATTATGAAGGGAATCCCTAAAGACTATATTCATTAAATCCATAAATATTTATAGATCATTAATGAGTTGAGATGGAATAACCATAAACTTTTATTTCCCTTTACTTATATGAAAATTAGTCTTGGGGATATCCTCCTTCACCTTTAATTGATAATATACTGAATGATGATCCATCGTATAGAAGAATTAGTCTCTACATAGATGATCAAATCAGTAATAAATCCATGTAAAGTTATACTTTTTATTTATCATTATCTTGTTAATATCATGATAATAAATATAGTGGTGAATTAACCCATCCTTCTTCTTGACGAAGAGGTTCAAAGCACCCCACGGTAAAGCTCTTTGGTGTATGAACCCTTTATCCAAATTCTCTAGTAGTTACTTATTCATATCCTTAATTTCAACAACATCCATTCTATGTGGATAATTTAATATTGGAAAATATCTTGGTATGATCTTTATTGAGAACTCAACTTCTTAGATAGGATGAAGACCGAAAAATTCTTCAGGAAACACATCTGCAAATTCGATTATAATGGGAATGTTTTCAAATATATGTTTTTCCTTATCATTAATAATTTGAGAAAGATACACATACTAGTAATTAAATAATACCCATTATTTATATGATGATACCAAACAAGATTCATCCCCTTCCTTTCACTTGTAATGAATCATAGGATGATTCATGACATGGAGGTTGATCTATATCTCTTATAAATTTATGTTGGATCAATATAAATAAATCCAATACATAACCAGAATTGTATAAATTTACACTAAGGGGAGTTTCACATGGTTTATTGGGAAATTAATATAAAAAAATCGATATTGAATGAGTTATATGCTTGGGATGCGACAATTGAACGATTTTTCATCTTATTGATAACTCAACTACCTTATTTTGAGGTAGTTTTTGAATAGTTTTACTAAACAGGAGTGACATGAAAGAATACGTATAAATCAAATCAAATATTACATTATCTATTATTTAATGAATAACTAGAAAAAATTTCACCACTTCATTATTGGGATCCATCTCGATAGTTGTTATTTCATAAGCTCACCCTTTCTCTCTATGCCTTAGAGGTTGTTGTCATATATTGTCATTCAAAACCCATGGATTAGGGAATTGATTTGTATAGTGTCTTTATTCCTTTTATTCTAAACATTTAACAATAGGATGAGGGTTGATAATATAATTCTTTTCTTCCAACACATTGGTGGGTTTTTCTTGTCGGTAATTAGAAGATGGGTGCCCTTCCTTCCTACACCTAAAGCAGTTCCTTATCCCCTTTAGTAATTTTCTAGGATTATTCCTCTAAAACATTCGACAAGTGGGGTTTTTTACTTTATTTACCCCATGATATTTCTCCATCACATCACCAGAATTAAATTATACTCTCTCCTTCCTATCTCCAGACTCGTGATACCCTAGAGAATCTAATATCTCCATGTCTATTTTGAGGTAATATCAGAAAATTTCAACAAATCATTAAAATTATTTAATGGAAAATACTTTTCATAGACTCTTTTTTATCCATAAAAATAATATATAAACTTTTCTTCTAGGGATAATGGAAAATTTATAGCAGTATCATTCATGTCTTGTGATGTTTTCCTCAAATGACCCGATGGATTCACCATCCTTTTTCTTGAGGCTGAGAAAGTCCCTTACAATTTTCATTCTGAGAATGTAGGGAAAATATTTTTTTAAAAAAAAGAATAATTTACACACCATTAATTTAATATTATCCTAGATGTTTATATTCTTCAAAAACAACTATCATTTATAAGTTTCTCTTATCATAAGAGAAATACCTAGTGTAACCTTCTCTTACTCAAAGCATTAAAGGATGGTGAAGAACTTTTCATTGGCATTGAATGGTTGTTCCTTAATTAATGTATTAGAATGAAATGACCTATCATTTAAAAGAAGGTACACATAATTTTTTTCAATTTTAATATCTTAAATGGACCTAATAATAACATATAATCAAGACAAGGAGGTTTTAGGAGCGTATGGGGATCATTTGGAACCTGGAGCTCTAATATGGGGGAAAAGATTGGGTCTTATGATTTGTCTGAAATTGTTTCACCCAGGAAAGACAGTTGTGCGGCCTATTTTTGACATGGTATAAAGCCCATTTTTATTGTCTATGCATGTTTAGTCAAACTGTGTTCCTAACCATTCGAAGTGCCCATAACTGTAGTGAACTATTCACGGTTGGTGCACGATTTTGAAAAATATTATGGCCAGGCCATGTACAATGATATTTTGTTGTGAAATAACTATTTTTATCCAAATTAAGTTTAAAAATTATTTTCCATTTTCATTCTTCCTCCATCATCCAAAAAATACTCTAATACTCTTTGAGATCAAGAGCACCTAATCTTGTATTTGAGCTAGATTCTTTTTTCAGTGTCTGATCCTCGATCCATTGGAATCTAAGATTCCATCTCGATAAGAATCCCTAGTCTCTCAACTCATATCATGATTATTCATGCCATCTGTGACACTATTTAAATGTAGGATCATATGCCCTATTTTTATGGAGTTGGAATTTTTCTCATATCACTTCCAACCTACTTTGAATCTAAATTTTATATCAAGTGAGGCATCATCTGCGTCCTTAAGGTAGGTGGGCATGTCATTTTCCATCTGAGTTTTGGCTATTTCGTAATTATTTCATCATTCCATAAGTCATCCTTTGTCAATAATATATACTATGTTTATTCCTTAATGTATAATTTACCCTTTTACATAATTACATGTTAAATTAATCATGTTTAATGTTTTAGAGGTTGGTTTCCACACTTATGGTCACCCAAGGGGTGTGCCACCTAGAATTGGACAATTTGGATAATTGGTCCAAATTTCTTGGAGTTCCTTTTAGCTACTGGATTGGTTTTTAAAAGTAATTGACCTTGTAATATGAGTATTAAAAGTCACCCAAAGCAACTCTTAGGTTTTTCCCCTCATAGACTTGGAATTTCCCAAGTGGGAAATTACCTTAATGGATATTCATCTTATAAAGACCCATTAATCCTTATAAATTGAATTGTCTTGTTTTGGTAATTTGAAAGGCCTGAATTGAATGAAATGGATAACATGTGATGGTGTTTACATGTATTAAATGAATTAAATGATTTGAACTAGTGACATCTCTAATTCATAATGGTTTATTCATATGAATTGAAATGGCCTAAACATTAATTGAATTTGGCTTGACTAATGACATGCATGAGAGGCCTTTGCCTCAGGTACAGAGTTACATGTATGACCATACCATGATAATGATTAATTGAAAAGAATAATATTTATTTTCCATATGTATTAATTTATAAATAAATAATAATCTTCTATATATACATATATATATCGTCTTAAATAATAAGTTTCATGAGAGGGATTTTTCCTAATTCCTTATATCATAAATGATACACCATTATATAGGTCATGTACGATGGTATGGGACTGTTGAGCATGCTACATCATTACTCTTCCTTACATCGGGTTTTGAGTATAGAATATCACACCAGTGATGCTATATGGATGTTGGTATGAGGCACCACATTCCATGATTAGTGTGTTTCATGGTTGCTCACTCTCTATCCCGAGTGATGTAGTATGACATCTCTCACTCTATCGAGATGTAGGGAATGTATCCTTGTCTTGAGATTTAGGCTTATTAGACTGGTTTAGATATGGGAATTATGCCCCGGTCCAACCATCACTGGTATTCCTAGTGTATGGCCAACATGTGTCCTCAGAAACTTGATTCAAATAGGTGGATTTGATATATAACTATATTATATATATTACTAAAATATATATAGTACATGTTCAGACACTTACAACCATGAGCTTAAGCAAGTGGACTCGCCATGTATCCTTTAGGAACCAGAGTTGGCAGTTTTTTATTTAGTATCACATCAATTTCTTACTTATACATACACCCTGTTTAGTTATGATCACTACTCGTATTATGTATAGACACTATTGGTGGTGGCCTAAGGATATTTTTACCTCACACCCTTCTTAAGATGTCGTTGGTACCCAAGAAGACATTTTCTTGCAGATATTGATAAGAGTAAAGGACCTTCTTTGGTTTCAAATTTTCTTACTTAGTTAGAGCTTAGGAGAAGAGGATCGGGCATGGGCTTGAGATGCTTATGGAGAAATTTTGTCCTTTTTTATTTTTTTTATATTGTATGGAATTTTTTACTTTCCTATTCCTTTTTGAGTTACAGAATTCTATGCATCATGTATCAAACACTACCTTTTAGGATTTTGGTTATTATATTGAGTTATTCAATTATCTATTTCTTCAACTACTTACTTATTCAGTTATATATTTACACATCTATATATTATTGATTCTGATTGTTTATATTATTATTCTTCTACTATTGTATGTTTTGATTGTATCAGATTTTTTAACTCTAACATGATGTTATAGTATTCCAACGACATAACCCTTACACCCTAACTATTATTCGGTATCCTATGGAATTTGGGGAGGCATACCTGAGGCTATGTGACCCACCAACTCGGGCACTGGTTAATTGGACCCCCGTTCGTGATTTTACAAAGTGGTATTAGAGCAGGTTCCTTTCTCGATTTATTATTTGTAGACAATATATTGGAGATTGGGAATGTAACGACCCAATGTTTTTAATGGAAATTACATTCTTATAAATATTCCATAAAATCACATAATAATGAACTACTAAGTGATAAGTTACCTTTAAACAAAAAATTTCACTTCTGTGTTTGGAATTTGGAAAATCTGACATACACGGTTGTGTTCAAGAGGTTTTTTGGAGACTGATAAGAAAAAATTAATTTTTGATGAATTGTAACCTACCCTAATGAATAGTAACAGACCCTTATGAATAGTGATATACCCTAATGAATAGTAACCTCACCTATGGGGGTATAAAAATAATATTCAAGTTGGACCTACGATATACCTATATTTTAGAATGAGTTAATGAATGTTTTAAAACTGGTTTTGATAATAAATTATTATTTTAATTAAATATTAAAATAATCATATTTGGAAAATTATTTTTGAAAAATGGACTTCATTTTTGGATTCTACACGTCGAAAAATGGTTTGGGTTAATTTTTGGATTTTTTCTGAACTACTTGAATTTTTTATGAATAGTAAAATACTATAATTTACCGTATATATACATTATAAGATAAATAAACTATTCCTAGAATCATGTATGATGTCACCACAAATGGTTCAAATTCACATGACCCATTTACTATTCTTTGTCTTTTGAAGAAATAATAAATTAATGATTATAATATCATGAAATCCCTCCTCTCCTCCACTATAAAAACCCCCCTTCACTCCCTCTTCTCTTCACTGCTCTCAAGCACCAATATTTCTCTAAATTCTACCCAAATCTCTCCCCAAGGTCCTCCCCCATGTCCAAAATCTCTCAGAATCCTCAAAATACCAAAACCTCTCCCTTTAAGAGGTTCTCAAAGGAGGAAGTCTCAGGAGGTAAATTCCTCTTTCCAATTTTTTTCTTTTCTTTTAAATTCCTTTCTTATTTATTTTCTTTCCTCACCTCCCTTCACCATAATAGTATGATAAATCCAGTAAAATACATGTACTGGAATGTATTCATTCTATTGGTATATTTCATTATATACTCCCTTTCCCCACCCTTTTATTTGAAAGAAATGAAAGCACTGTTTGAGATGTGCTAATTTAGCACATTAAAGGACAACTGTTTATCAATTTCTATTATTATCTTTAATTATGGTCATGAAACCATTTGTGTTATGGTTGAACCAGATTATTATATATGTAATATATATCCTATTTTTGGTTTTGTAATCCTTTGGAACAAATGGAATTAATTTATAAATCAAAACACATTATTTATAATCAACCCCACCGAATAACAAAAACAGTTATCACTAAGGTTATATATGTAATAATTCAACATCACACTAAGTAACCTAATTAAAATTAAAACCATGTAATCTACTGGATATGAACTAAAAAATGTAACTTCAATTATGGAAAACCACTTTCATATTTCATTTAATCCAAACTTGAATATAAGTGAACCGATCTTTTAAAGTCAAGCAAACAAATGAACCCGAACAATGAAATTGAACCTTATAACTAATCAAAAAGGCTTTGAATGAAATAAAAAGGGTTATAATAAATAAATTAAATATATAAGAGGTTATGGACTTATGAATTAATAATCCTAATTTGTTTATTTGGGTCATTAATAACAAGTGGTGAACACCACCAGATTTGAGGTATGGGATCCTCCCCTTTCTCTCTTAATCAAGATTGTCCTCTATACTATGCCTTTATATGTGTACTAGAAAATGATGAGGTATGTTTAAGAACCTTCCCAATAATTCCTTCTGGATTTATTATTGACGAGAAACCCCATTTCTCTCTCATCAATCCCTTTTGGTCACACCCGACACCATTCCGATAAAATCGTAACGAATTCTACCCGAACCTTCTTTGTTCTTTCAAGTTGCCTTATCATTATTTAAAAATGGTGTTATCATATCTATATATGTGAGTATTATGACTTCTGGTTATTTTTACAAGATTATTATATCAATACCCTTTCATCACATTCTTTCAGGGATATACATGATTTTGAAAGATTCCCTCCTTAGAACTTTCCGATAAGACAACCTGTTTTAAGGGGACTTCCCAAATTTTGTAACCAAATTTCAAGTTCACTCTATCCTATGTTTTAAAACACCATTTTATTTGTAAAATAAGTATTTTTATTATGAAAACCATCTTGTTTCAATTCTGGTTTTATATAAAATAATGTCCTCTTTTCTATTTGAAAATCTCTAGAATGTTTTCTTTAAAACCGCACAAAAATGTTTTAATCCTAATGTTTCTAAAATACATTTATAATATGTTGTCACTTATGTTTGAAACCACTTAACATTTTATATGCCTATTTTACCCTATGAAAGTCAATGTATTTCTAACTCTTTCCTTATATGGACACTTTCATGATATTCCATTGGTTATATTTGATGTCATGGTTGAGGTACCCAATTATTTTCATGGGTACCCTTATGTTTTTGTATGGTTGAATATGCATGATTGTATATGTGGTAAGAATATTTATGTGGAAAGGATATTCATGAATATGTTGAGATGGGTGCACCCAAATATCACTCCAATGCATTGGTTAAGGATAAGTCTCATGAGATGTGATGTGAAACGGGATTGGCGGTTAGCCTTGACCCGTACTAAAATGGGAAACGAGATTGGTGGTTAGCCTTGACCCGTACTAAAGATATGATTTATGATTCTTCCACATTTATATGATTCCATGCCTATATGATCCCATGATTATAATAAATGATTTCATAAGTTTCATGATTTGGATATCATTATGTCATGCCTCTTAGCTCATGTGCTTGAGATGTATCCTTATGTTCATTCCTTTACTGGGCATTTTTAGCTCATCCCTTTGTTCATGTTTTCCCCAGGGAACCCTATACAGATTTAAGATCTCAAATAAAGTAAGAAGATATTTATTGAGATTAAATAAAGAAGTTTTTTTTAGTCTCATGTTTTATGTTATATGTACCTAGTCTTCCAAGACACTGGACTTAACGATCCTTGGCTTTTACTCTGATGATTAATTATGCTTGAAATAATGAAATGTTATATGTAAAAGGATCGGGTCGCTATAGTTGGTATCAAAGGATGGTCTAGTTATTTTTTGAGATTAGGAATAGAGAACCTTAGTGAGACATTAAGGATGAGAGTAAGTATAAGAAAACATTCCTAAATTATGGTGAGTATAGAGTAACTGGTTTATCAAGAAAATAAATTCCTGTCTGGATACGAGCAGGTAGAGGCAGCTCTAGCACAGATGTATCTATGGGTAAAACTCGAAAACACTACTTTGAGCTAGACTCAAACGGGAACTGGTGCATGACAACGGGCCTTGCTGCACTCTTGGTTACGACATTCCTGGAGGATATGCTTTGGTAGATTCACGAGCTTAGTACAAACCATTATTAAGGGGGGGAAAATCCCATAAGAATATAAGTTAAGAAATAGAACAAGGATAACCTAGATATAAACCTAAGGAAGCACAAGTTAGGATGTACTTCTTTTTATAATTTTATCCTTTAATGGTCAAAGTTTCTTTTTTTATGCTCAATATATAAGTATTCAAGACCTCTAATTATACATTATTTATCATAGTTAATGTCGATAAATAGAAGAACACGTTCCAACAACCGGCAATGTTATGATTTCCCTAATGACATGCCTGATGTGACAGAAGTGGGTGCTCGAAACGTCATGGCAGTACTTGCTCAGCTGGCTCGAGTTATGAATAATAACATGAATGAGGTGGAACGTCCCCATACTCCAAGTAAAGATCAAGTTGCCGTAGAATCCTTCACATGGAAAAGGCCTCCCATGTTTAGAAGGTCTTCTGATCCCCTCCTCAGAGAACAATGGATTAACTCTACTAAAAAGATTTTCTCTATCCTCCACTGCTCGGAAGAAGAGAAATTTGTACTGGCAGTCTATCGTTTTGATGGGGAAGCTGATCAGTGGTGGACACTAATCAAGAATAGAAATTCCCAAGTGGAAACTAATTCCATAGAATGGGAGGAATTCAAGAGGATGTTTTTCAACCAATATTTTCCTCGAACCCTCCGTCTCAATATGGAAAGAGAATTCCTTGGACTCAAGAAGAAGGAAGATGATTCCATCAGGGAGTACAAAGAAAACTTTACAAGGCTTGTATGGTATGACTCTGGCTTTGTCATGAACACCGAAATCAAGGTGGATCGCTTCTTTAGCAGACTAAAGCCAAGTCTACGAAAAGTATTGGAAATTAGAGACATGGACAACTATGGGGAGATTGTCCGTTGTGCCCTCAAGGTTGAAATGGAGATTGGAGAATCTTAGTGGTCTCATGGGCCTAGTGACTAGAAGCAGAAAATGGAGAACAACATGGGTGGTTCATCAAACAAATCCCATAAGGGAAAGAAGCCTCACTTTCCCCTTTGCAAAAATTGTTAGAAGAACCATCTCGGTGACTGTCTCAAGGGAACAAGGAATTGCTTCAAATGCGGAAAGTTTGGTCATCTGGAAAAGAACTGCCGAAGGGATATAAAAAATCCTGCTAATGTTGAAGAAGAACGGATGTTTTAGATCAACACTCAGCCTGCAGTGCAGTGTTTTAACTGCAAGGTGTTTGAGAATTATGCGAACAATTTCCCTAAGCCGAGGGTTGTCGGAGGCAATCAGCAATAACCTCCATGACAACAAGGAAGCTCTTATGCTATCACTACTGCTGAGGTGGAGCCGGAAAACGATGTGGTGATAGGTAAGATTGTTATTCATTCAATAATGGAGAACGTACTATTTGATTCTAGTTCTACGCATTCTTTCATATCTTGCATGTTTAGTAGAACTGTTCAAACACCGCCTCAAAATTTGGACTAAAAGTTATCTATGAGAAAAGAGAACGGGTAAATTATTGAATCCATGGTTTATCACTCCTCCCCGATTAATGTTTGTGGACTGAACCTCCCAGAAAATCTTGTCATACTTCCTTTAGTGGAGTTTTATGCTATCATGGGCATGGATTGGCTATCTTTGTAAAAGGCCAACATCCACTGCCGGGAAAGGGAGATTACTCTTCACATCCTGAAGCATACTCCAATTCTGTACAAGTGCAAGGAGGAAGATGAGTATCCTTTAGAATCATTATCTCATGTTTGGATATTGCTTCCTTATGGGCTTGCATACCTGGCTCAAATGATTGAGACAAAGGATAGAATCATGCTTGAAGACATGCCCATCCTGAGGGATTACACTAATGTATTCCACAAAGAGTTTTCTGATCTTCCCACTGACTGAGAGGTTGATTTCTCAATTGAACTTATCCCTGGATCTCTACCAATCTCAAAGACACCTTACAAAATGGCCACTGTAGAGCTAGAAGAGCTGAAGAAGCAGTTACAGGAGAATATGGAGAAGGGTTTTATACGCTCGAGTGCTTTACCGTGGGGTGCTCCTGTCCTATTCGTCAAGAAGAAGGATGGATCAATGTGCCTCTGCATTAATTATCGCGATATCAATAAAATCACTATAAAGAAAAAGTATCCCCTTACATGGATATATGACTTGTTCGATAAGCTTTGTGGGGCCAGTTATTTCTCTAAGGTGGACCTTCGGTCGGGATATCACCAACTGATGGTGAGGAAGGAAGATATTCCCAAGACTACCTTTCGAATGAGGTATGGACACTATGAATTCATAGTGATTCCCTTTGGACTCACTAATGCTCCAGAAATTTTCATGGATTTAATGAATAGAGTCTTTATAGATTACCTCGAAAAATTTGTGGTGGTCTTTATTGATGATATTCTGATATACTCCAAGAGCATGGAGGAACATGAGGATCATTTGGAAATTTTGTTAAAGACTTTGTGAAGGGAGAATTTGTATGAAAAGTATAGTAAATGTGAGTTCTGGATGGAGTAACTATCATTCTTGGGGAATGTTATCACCAGGAAAGGGATATCTGTGGACCCTTCCAAGACTAAGGCAATTAAAGAGTGGTCGTGGCTAACTTCTGTAACAGAGATATGTAGATTTTTAGGTCTATCTGGGTATTATCGATGATTCATGAAGAACATTTCATGATTGTCAAACAAAATGACCAATATGACATGGAAGGGAGTAAAGGTCGTTTGGACACAGGAATGTGAAGACTATTTCAAGGAGTTGAAAAATAGGCTTATCACTGTGCCGGTACTCACACTCCCTTCAAGTGGAGAACTCTTTGTGGTGTATAGTGATGATTATAAGAAAGGCTTAGGATGTGTGATAATGAAAAATGATAAAGTTATAGCCTATTCCTCAAGGAAGCTGAAAATACATGGGCAGAACTATCCCACGCATGATTTGGAGTTGGCGGCAGTGATCTTTGTGTTGAAAATCTGGCGGCATTATCTTTATGGAAAAAATGTGAGATATATACCGACCACAAGAGTCTCAAATATATATTCACACAGAAAGAGATTACTATTCCCCAATGAATATGGATAGATCTCATCAAAGATTATGACTGCTCAATCCACTACCATCCCAGTAAGGCAAACAAGGTGGAGGATGCTCTAAGTAGAAAGGATCATGCATCTTTATCAATGATGAGAATTGAAAAGGACCTGATCATCTTAGATTTTCAAAGGATGGACATGGAAATCATTAAGGGAGGAACATCATCAATCCTTTCTCAAATGATTTCTCAACCATCCCTCATGGAGAAAATAAAGGTTTCTCAAAGAAAGGATGTGAAAATTCAGAAAAGGGTGGAAGCGGTTAAAAATGGGAAATCCTCCGATTTCAAAATTGACGAGGAAGGAGTTGTAATATTTGGGACACGATTATGTGTACCATATGATCCAGAGAGAAAGAAGGATCTATTGAATGATGCACATAGCTCGACCTTCTCTATCCATCTTGGGAGTACCAAAATGTACCGTGATCTCCGATAACACTTCTGGTGGGATAACATGAATAAGGAGATTGTGGAATATATATCAAGGTGCTTGATATGTCAGCAAGTTAAAGATGATCGACAAAAGTCCAAAGGTATGATGTAGTCATTCCCTATACCCATGTGGAAATGGGAAAATGTTACTATGGACTTTTTCACGGGTCTCCCGAAGACATCAAAGGGAAATAATGCGATATGGGTTGTGGTTGACCAATTCACCAAGACATCCCATTTCATCGCTATTCGAGAAGATCTCTCACTTGAGCCAATTGCAAAGTTATATGTGAAGGAAGTGGTGAGACTACAAAGTGTTCCAATATCAGTTGTCTCTGACCGTGATCCACGGTTCACATCCAAATTTTGGAGGAGCCTTCAATATTCTTTGAGTACTGAATTAAATTTCAGTACAACCTATCACCACCAAACTGATGGCCAGTCTGAAAGAACTATTCAGACACTCGAAGATATGCTTAGAGCCTTCTCTCTAGAATTCAAAGGTGGATGGGATCAGAATCCCCCATTGGTTGATTTCTCATACAACAATATCTTCCACTCGAGTATTCATATGGCTCTATATGAAGCTATGTATGGAAATCAATGTAGAACTCCAACCTGTTGGGATGAAGTTGGAGAATGAAAGCTACTTGGACCCGATCTTGTTCAAGAGATGACAGAGAAAGTTCAAGTCATCTAGAAACACATAAAAGCTGCTCAAAGTTGGAAAAAGACCTATGGTGACAACCATCGAAGGGACTTGGAGTTCGACGTTGGAGATAAAGTCTTCCTTTGAATATCTCCATGGAAGAGAGTCATGTGATTCAGGAAGAAAGGGAAGCTAAGCCCAAGGTATATTGGCCCCTTTGAGATCCTTGACCGCATAAGAGTTGTGGCCTATCAGCTTGCACTTCCACAAAATATGGCTCGAGTTCATTATGTTTTCCATGTATCACCCTTGAGTAAGTACATACCTAATCCCTCAAATGTACTAAACTCAGAGGTGGTGCAGCTGGAGGATGATCTCTCCTATGAGGGGCATCCAGTATAGATTTTGGATCAGAGAGATAAGGTTATACGCAACAAGAGAACCCATCTTGTCACAGTTTTGTGGATGAACCATAATTTTGAGGAAACAACATGGGAGTTTGAGGATGGAATGAAGGAAAAGTACCCACATCTGTTTTTGTCCTAGAATGTAAAATGAAATTTCGAGGGAGAAATTTCTTAAGGGGGAAGAATGTAACACCCCAATGTTTTTAATGGAAATTATCTTCTTATAAATATTCCATAAAATCACATAATAATGAACTACTAAGTGATAAGTGACCTTTAAACATAAGTTTGTCACTTCTATGTTTGGAATTTTGAAAATCGGACATACACGGTTGTGTTTAAGAGGTTTTTTGGAGACCGAAAAGAAAAACATAATTTTTGGTGAATATTAACCTACCATAATTAATAGTAACATACCCTTATGAATAGTGATATATACTAATGAATAGTAACCTCACCTATGGTGTTATAAAAATAATATTCAAGTTGGAAGTATGATATACCTATATTTTAGAATGAGTTAATGAATGTTTTAAAACTGGTTTTGATAATAAATTATTATTTTAATTAAATACTAAATTAATAATATTTATAAAGTTATTTTTAAAAAATGGAATCCATTTTTGGATTCTACACGTCGAAAAATGGTTAGGGTGAATTTTTGGTATTTTTCTGAAATACTTGAATTTTTTATGAATAGTAAAATACTGTAATTTACTTTATATATACATTATAAGATAAATAAAATATTCCTAGAATCATGGATGATTTCACCACACATGGTTTGAATTCACATGACCCATTTACTATTATTGGTCATTTAATACTTACTATTCTTTTTCTTGTGAAGAAATAATAAATTAATTACTATAATATCATGAAATCCCTCCTCTCATCCACTATAAAAACCCCCCTTCACTCCCTCTTCTCTTCACTCCTCTCAAGCTCCAAGATTTATCTAAATTCTTCCCAAATCTCTCCCCAAGGTCCTCCCCCATGTCAAAAAACTCTCAAACTCCTCAAAATACCAAAACCTCTCCCTTTAAGAGGTTCTCAAAGGAGGAAGTCTCAAGTGGTAAGTTACTCTTTCCAAATTTCTTCTTTTCTTTTAAGTTTCTTTTTTTTTATTTTATTTCCTCACCTCCCTTCACCATAACAGTATGATAAATCCAGTAACATAAATTTACTGTAATTTCTTCATTCTAGTGGCATATTTCATTATCTTCTCACTTTCCCCACCCTTTTATTTGAAAGAAATGAAAGCACCGTTTGAGATGTGCTAATTTAGCACATTCAAGGACAATGGTTTATCGATTTCTATTATTATATTTAATTATGGTCATTAAACCATTTGTGTTATGGTTGAACCATATTATTATATATTTAATATATATCCTGTTTTTGGTTCTGTAATCCTTTGGTACAAATGGAATTAAGTTATAAATCGAAACACATTCTTTGTAATCAACCCCACCGAATAACAAAAACAGTTATCTCTAAGGTTATATATGTAATAATTAAACATCACTCAATCTAAACTAATTAAAATTAAAACCATGAAATCTAATGGATATGAACTAAAAAATGTAACTTTAATTCTGGACAACCACTTTCATCTTGTATTTAATCCAAACATGAATATAAGTGAACTGATCTTTTAAAGCCAAGTAAACAAACGATCCTGAACAATGAAATTGATCCTTATAACTAATCAAAAAGGATTTGAATGAACTAAAAATGGTTATAATAAATAAATTACATATAGAAGAGGTTCTGGACTTATTAATTAATAATCCTAATTTTTTTATTCAGGTCATTAATAACAAGTGGAGAACACCACCGGATTTGAGGTAAGTGATCCTCTCCTTTCTCTCTTAATCAAGATTGTCATCTATACTATGACTTTATATGTGTACTAGAAAATTATGGGGTATGTTTAAGAACATCCCCCATACTTCCTTATGTATTTATAAGTGATGAGAAACCCCATTTCTCTCTCATCAATCCCTCTTGGTCACACCCGACACCATGCCGATAAAATCGTAACGAATTCTACCCGAAGCTTCTTTGTTCTTTCGAGTTGCCTTATATTTCTTTAAAAATGGTGTTATCTTATCTATATATGTGAGTATTATGACTTATATTTAGTTTTACACGATTCTTATATCAAGACCCTTTCATCACATTCTTTATGGGATATACATGATTTTGAAAGATTCCCTCCTTAGAACTTTCCGATAAGCCAACCTGTTTGAAGGGGACTTCCCAAATTTTTTACCCAAATTTCAATTGCACTATATCCTATGTTTTAAACCACCATTGTATTTATAAAATCAGTATTTTTATTATGAAAAACTTCTCTTTTCAATTCTAGTTCTATATAAAATAATGTCATCTTTTCTATTTTAAAATCTCTAGAGTGTTCTTTAAAACCGCACAAATATGTTTTAATGCTAATGTTTCTAAAATACATTTCTAATATGTTGTCACTTATGTTTGACACCACTTACCATTTTATATTCCTATTTTACAATATGAAAGTCTATGTATTTCTAAATATTTACATATTTGGACACTTTCATGATACGCCATTGGTTATGATTGATGTCATGGTTGAGGTACCCAATTCTTTTCATGGGAACCCTTATGTTTGTGTATGATTGAATATGCATGATTGTATATGTGGTAAGAATATTTATGTGACAAGGATATTCATGAATATGTTGAGATGGGTGCACCCAGATAGAGATCCAATGCATTGGGTAAGGATAAGTCTCATGAGATGTGATGTTAAACGAGATTGGCGGTTAGCTTGGACCCGTACTAAAATGGGAAACAGGATTGGCAGTTAGCCTTGACCCATACTAAAGATATGATTAATGATTCTGGAACATTTATATGATTCCATGCTTATATGATCCCATGCTTATAATAAATTATTTCATAATTTTCATGCTTTGGATATCATTATGTCAGGCCTCTTAACTCATGTGCTTGAGATGGGTCCTTATGTTCATTCCCTTACTGGGCATTTTTAGCTCATCCCTTTGTTCATGTTTTCTCTAGGGTACCCTATGCAGATGTAAGAGATCGAAAGAAGTTAGAAGCTCTTTATGGAGATTAAATAAAGAAGTTTTTTTGTCCCATGTTTTATGTTATATGTACCTAGTATTCCAAGACACTAGACTTAACGATCCTTGGCTTGTAAACTGATGATTAATTATGCTTGAAATAATGATATGTTATATGTAAAAGGCTCGGGTCTATATTGTTGGTATTAGAGGATGGTCTAGTTATTTTTGAAGATTAGGAATAGAGAACCTTAGTGAGAACCTTAAGGAATATACTAAGAATAAGAAAACAATCCTAAATTTTGGTGACTATAGTGTAAGTGGTTTATCAAGAAAATATATCCCAATCTGGATACAAGCAGGTAGAGGTGGCTCTGGAACAGATATATCTAGGTTTAAAACCCAAAAACACCGCTTTGAGCTAGACTCGAACGGGAACAGGTGCACGACAACGGGCCTTGCTGCACTCTTGGTTACGACACTCGCGGGGGATATGCTTTGGTAGATTCACAAGCTTAGTACAAACCATTATTAAGGGAAAAAAAATCCCATAAGAATATAAGTTAATAAATAGATCGAGGATAGCCTAGATATAAACCTAAAGAATCACAAGTTAGAATTTAGTTCTTCTTTATAAGTTTATCCTTTAATGTTCAATGTTTCCTTTTTATGATCAGTAGCTATGTATTCAAGACCTCTAATTATACTTTCTTTTTCTTAGTTAATGGATGGAAATAGAAGAACACGTTCCAACAACCAGTGTGATAAGAAATGTGATGATTTCCCTAATGACATGCCTGATGTGATAGAAGCGGGTGCTCAAAACATAATGGCAGTACTTTCTCAGCTGGCTTGAGTTATGAATAATAACTTGAATCAGGTGGAATGTCCCCCTCCTCCAAGGAAAGAGTAATTTGCTGTAGAATCCTTCATGCGGCAAAGGCCTCACATGTTTAGTGGGTCTTCTGATCCCCTCCTCACAGAACAATGGATTTACTCCATTGAAAATATGTTCTATGTCCTCCAGTGCTTAGAAGAAGAGAAAGTTGTACTGGAAGTCTATCATATTGATGGGGAAGCTGATCAGTGGTGGGCACTGATCAAGAATACGAAGTCCCAAGAAGAAATTGATTCCATAGAATAAGAGGAATTCAAGAGGATGTTTTTCAACAAATATTTTCCTCGAACCCTCTGTCTCAAGATGAAAAGAGTGTTCCTTGGACTCAAGAAGAAGGAAGATGAGTTCATCGGGGCGTATGAAGCTATATTTACAAGGATTGAAAGATATGCCTCTGGATTTTTCATGAACACCAAAAGCAAGGTGGATCGCTTCTTTAGTAGACTAATGCTGAGTCTACGAAATGTGTTGGCAATTCGTGACTTTGAAACCTATGAGGAGATTGTCCGTTGTGCCCTCAAGGTTGAAATAGAGATTGGAGACTCTCAGTGGTCTCATGGGCCTAATGACAAGAAGAAGAAAATGGAGAACAACATGGGTGGTTCATCAAACAAATCCCATGATGGAAAGAAGCCTCACTTTCCCCTTTTAAAAAATTGTGGGAAGAAGCATCTTGGTGACTGTCTCAAGGGAACCATGAATTTCTTCAAATGCGGAATGTTTGGTCATCTGGCCAAGAAATGCCGAAGGGATATGAAAAATCCCGATAATGTTGATGAAGAACGAAAGGTTCAGATCAACACTTAGCCTGCAGTCCAGTGTTTTAACTGCAAGTAGCTTGGGCATTATGTGAACAATTTCCCCAAGCCAAGGGTTGTCAGAGGCAATCAGAAACAACCTCCAAGGCAACAAGGAAGGGCTTACGCTATCACTACTGCTGAGGTGGAGCCGGAAAACTATTTGGTGACAGGTACACTTTCCTATTCATTTAAGAATAGAGAATGTACTATTTGATTCTGGTTCTATGCATTATTTCATATCTTGCAAGTTTAGTAGAACTATTCAAACACCACCTCAAAATTTTGAGGAAAATTTATCTATGAGAATAGAGAATGGGGAAATTACTGCATCCATGGTTTATCACTCCTCCCCGGTTAATGTTTGTGGACTGAACCTCCCAACAAATCTTGTCATACTTCCTTTAGTGGAGTTTGACGCTATCTTGGGAATGTATTGGCTATCTTTGTAAAAGGTGAACATCAACTGCTGGGAAAGGGAGATTACTCTTAAAATCCCAAAGAATCCTCCAATTCATTACAAATACAAGGAGGAAGATGAGTATCCTGTAGAATCGTTGTCTCAAGTTTGGATATTGCTTCCTTATGAGAATGCATACCTAGCTCAAATGATTTAGACCAAGGAGAGAATCATGCTTGAAGACATGCCCATCACGAGGGATTACACTGATGTATTCCCTAAAGAGTTGTCTGTCCTTCCCCTTGAATGAGAGGTTGAGTTCTCAATTGAACTTATCCATGGATCTTTTCCAATATCAAAGACACTTTACAAAATGGCCACTGTAGTGCTAGAAGAGCTGAAGAAGCAATTACAGGAGAATATGGAGAAGGGTTTTATATGCCCGAGTGCTTCACCATGGGGTGCTCCAGTCCTCTTCATCATGAAGAAGGATGGATCAATGCGCCTCTGCATTGATTATCGCGAACTCAATAAAATCACTATAAAGAACAAGTATCCCCTTCCACAGATATATGACTTGTTCGATCAGCTTCGTGGGGCCAATTATTTCTCAGAGGTGGACCTTCGGTCAGGATATCACCATCTAAAGGTGAGGAAGGAAGATATTCCCAAGACTTCCTTTCAAACGAGGTATGGAAACTATGAGTTCATAGTGATGCCCTTTGAACACACTAATGCTCCAACAATTTTCCTGGATTTAATTAATAGAGTCTTTAGAGATTACGTCAAAAAATATGTGGTGGTCTTTATTGATGATATTCTGATATACTCAAAGAGAAAGAACAAACATGAGTAGCATTTGGAAACTGTGTTAAATACTTTGCAAAGGGATAAGTTGTTTGAAAAGTACAGTAAATGTGAGTTCTAGATGGAGTAAGTATCATTCTTGGGGCATGTTATCACCAGGAAAGTGATATTTGTGGACCCTTCCAAGACTAAGGCAATTGAAGAGTGGTCGAGGCCAACTTCTGTAAT
Organism: Viscum album; assembly: GCA_963277665.1. Lineage (NCBI taxonomy): Eukaryota > Viridiplantae > Streptophyta > Magnoliopsida > Santalales > Viscaceae > Viscum > Viscum album. The sequence continues at coordinate 70,368,360 of OY728163.1, read as the reverse complement.
GGAGATCCACATATTTTTAGGTCTAGTTGGGTATTATCGACGATTCATGAAGAACGTTTCATGATTGTCAAAGCCAATGACCAAGATGAAATGGATGGGAGTAAAGTTTGCCTAGATATAGGAATGTGAAGACTGTTTCAAGGAGTTGAAAAAGAGGCTTATCAATGCACCGGTACTCACACTCCCTTTAAGTGGAGAACTCTTTGTGGTGTATAGTGATGATTCTAAGAAACGATTATGTTGTGTTCTAATTTAAAATGATAAAGTGATAGCCTATTTCTCATGGAAGCTGAAAATCCATGAGCAAAACTATCCCACGCATGATCTGGAGTTGGCGGAAGTGATCTTTGTGTTGAAAATCTGGCGGCATTATCTTTATGGGAAAAAATGTGAGATATATACTAACCACAAGAGTCTCCAATATATATTCACATAGAAAGAGATTAATATGCGCCAACAAAGATGGATAGTGCTCATCAAGGATTATGACTTCTCAATCCACTACCATCACGGTAAGGCAGACAAGGTGCTAGATGCTCTAAGTAGAAAATATTATGTATCTTTATCAATGATGATAATTGAAAAGGATCCAATATTCTTAGATTTTCAAAGGATGGACATGGGAATCATTAAGGGAGGAACGTCATCAATCATTTCTCAAATGATTTCTCAATGATCCCTCATGGATTAAATAAAGGTTGCTCAAAGAAAAGATGTGGAAATTCAGAAAAGGGTGGAAGTGGTTAAAAATGGGAAATCCTCTGATTTCAAAATTTATGTGGAAGGAGTTGTAAGATTTGGGACACGATTATGTGTACCATCTGATCCAGAGATAAAGAAGGAGCTATTTAATGTTTTACATAGCTCGACCTTCTCTATCCATCCTAGGAGTACCAAAATGTACCATGATCTCCGAGAACACTTCTGGTGGGATAACATGAAGAAGGAGATTTCGGAATATATATCAAGGTGCTTGGTATGTTAGCTAGTTAAAGATGAGTGACAAAATCCCAAAGGTATGATGAAGCCATTGCCTATACACATGTGGAAATGGGAAAATGTTACTATGAATTTTTTCATGGCTCTCCCAAAGACGTTGAAGAGAAATAATGTGATATGGGTTATGGTTGAACGACTCACCAATACATCCCATTTCAACGCTATTCGGGAAGATCTCTCGCTTGAGAAACTTGCAAAGTTATATGTGAAGGAAGTGGTGAGACTGTACGGTGTTCTAATCTCATATGTCTCTGACCGTGATCCAAGGTTCACATCCAAATTCTGGAGGAGCCATCAACATTCTTTGAGTACTGAATTAAATTTCAGCACGACCTATCACCCCCAAACTGATGGCTAGTTTGAAATAATTATTCAGACGCTTGAATATATGATTAGATCCTTCTCTCTAGAATTAAAAGGTGGATGGGATCAGCATCTCCGATTGGTTGAGTTTTCATACCACAATAGCTTCCATTCGAGTATTCAGATGGCTCTATATGAAGTTCTGTATGGAAAGCGATGTAGAACTCCAACCTGTTGGGATGAAGTTGGAGAAAGAAATCTACTTGGACCCGATCTTGTTCAAGATATGACAAAGAAGGTTAAAGTCATCCAGAAACACATCAAAGCTGCTCAAAGTTGGAAAAAGAGCTATGCTGACAACCGTCTAAGGGACTTGGAGTTTGACGTTGGAGATACAGTCTTCCTTCGAATATCTCCATGGAAGAGAGTCATGCGATTCAGGAAGAAAGGGAAGTCAATCCCAAGGTATATTGGCACCTTTGAGATCCTTGACTGCATAGGAGTCGTGGCCTATCGGCTTGCACTTCCCCCAAATATGGCTAAAGTTCATGATGTTTTCCACGTAACACTCTTGAGGAAGTACATACCTGATCCCTCACATGTACTAAACTCAGAGGTGGTGCAGTTGGAAGATGATATCTCCTATGAAGAGCAGCCGTTATTGATTTTGGATCCGAGAGATAAGGTTCTACGCAACAAGACAACCCATCTTGTCAAATGTTCTGGAGGAACCATAAGTTTTAGGAAACAACATGGTATTTTGAGGAAGCAATGAAGGAAAAGTACCCACATCTGTTTTTGGCCTAGAATGTAAAAGGATATTTTTAGGGAGAAATTTCTTGAGGGGAGAAGAATGTAACGACCCAATGTTTTTAATGGAAATTCCCATCTTATAAATATGCCATAAAATCAAATAATAATGATCTGCTAAGTGATAAGTGACCTTTAAATATATGTTTGTCACTTCTGTGTTTGGAATTTTGAAAATCTGACATACACGGTTGTGTTCAAGAGGTTTTCTGGAGACCGAAAAGAAAAAAGTTAATTTTTGGTGAATAGTAACCTACACTAATTAATAGTAACATACCCTTATGAATAGTGATATACCCTAATGAATAGTAACCTCACCTATGGTGGTATAAAAATAATATTGAAGTTGGAAGTACGATATACCTATATTTTAGAATGAGTTAATGAATGTTTTAAAACTGGTTTTGATAATAAGTTATTATTTTAAATAAATATTAAAATAATCATATTTATAGAATTATTTCTGAAAAATGGAATTCATTTTTGGATTCTACAAATCAAAAAATGGTTAGGGTGAATTTTTGGTATTTTTTTGAAATACTTGAATTTTTTATGAATAGTAAAATACTGTAATTTAATGTATATATACATTATAAGCTAAATAAACTATTCCTAGAATCATGGATGATGTCACCACCCATGGTTCTAATTCACATGAACCATTTACTATTCTTGGTCAGGAAAACTTACTATTCTTTGTCTTGTGAAGAAATAATAAATTAATGATTATAATATCATGAAATCCCTCCTCTCCTCCACTATAAACCCCCCCTTCACTCCCTCTTCTCTTCACTCCTCTAAAGCTCCAAGAATTCTCTAAATTCTGCCAAAATCATCCCAAGGTCCTCCCCCACGTCCAAAAGCTCTCAGACTCCTCAAAATACCAAAACCTCTCCCTTTAAGAGGTTCTCAAAGGAGGAATTCTCAAGAGGTAAATTCCTCATTCCAAATTTATTCTTTTCTTTTAAGTTCCTTTCTTTTTTATTTTCTTTCCTCACCTCCCTTCACCATAATAGTATGATAAATCCAGTAACATACATGTACAGGAATTTCTTTATTCTCATGTTATATTTCATTATCTTCTCCCTTTCCCCACCCTTTTATTTGAAATAAATGAAAGCATCGTTTGAGATGTGCTAATTTAGCACATTAAAGGACACCGATTTATCAATTTCTATTATTATATTTAGTTCTGGTCATGAAACCATTTTTGTTAGGGTTGAACAAGATTATTATATATGTAATATATATCCTATTTTTGTTTCTGTAATCATTTGGTACAAATGGAATTAATTTATAAATCAAAACACATTCTTTGTAATAAACCCTACCGAATAACAAAAAGAGTTATCACTACGGTTATATATGTAATAATTCAACATCACTCTAAGTAAACTAATTAAAATTAAAACCATTTAATCTACTTGATATGAACTAAAAAATTTAACTTCAATTATTTACAACCACTTTCATCTTTCATTTAATCCAAACTTGAATATAAGTGAACTGATCTTTTAAAGACAAGTAAACAAACGAGCCCGAACAATGAAATTGAACCTTATAACTAATCAAAAAATCTTTGAATGAACTGAAAAGGGTTATAATAAATAAATTACATATAAAAGAGGTTATGTACTTATTAATTAATAATCCTAATTTGTTTATTGAGGTCATTAATAACAAGTGGAGAACACCACCATATTTGAGGTAAGGGATCCTCTCCTTTCTCTCTTAATCAAGATTGTACTCTATACTATGCCTTTATATGTGTACTAAAAAATGATGGGGTATGTTTAAGAACCTCCTCCATACTTTCTTATGGATTTATAAGTGATGAGAAACCCCATTACAGTCTCATGAATCCCTCTTGGTCACACCCGACAGCATGCCGATAAAATCGTAACGAATTCTACCCAAACCTTCTTTGTTCTTTCAGGTTGCCTTATCTTTCTTTCAAAATGGTGTTATCTTATCTATCCATGTGAGTATTATGACTTCTGGTTAGTTCTAAAATATTCTTATATCAAGACCCTTTCATCACATTCTTTCGGGGATATACATGATTTTGATATATTCCCTCCTTAGAACTTTCCGATACGCCAACCTATTTTAAGGGGACTTCCCAAATTTTTTACCCAAATTTCAAGTGCACTATATCCTATGTTTTAAAAAACCATTTTATTTATAAAATCAGTATTTTTAGAATGAAAAAATTCTTGGTTCAATTATAGTTTTATATAAAATAATGTCATCTTTTCTATTTGAAAAGTTCTAGAGTGTTTTCTTTAAAACCGCACATAAATGTTTTAATGCTAATGTTTCTAAAATACATTTCTAATATTTTGTCACTTATTTTGGACACCACTTACCATTTTATATGCATATTTTACCATTTTAATGTCCATGTATTTCTAACTCTTTCCTTATATGGACACTTTACTGATACACCATTGGTTATGATTGATGTCATGGTTGAGGTACCCAATTCTTTTCATGGGTACCCTTATGTTTGTGTATGGTTGAATATGCATGATTGTATATGTGGTAAGAATATTTATGTGGAAATTATATTCATGAATAATTTGATATGGGTGCTCCCCGATAGTGCTTCAATGCATTGGGTAAGGATAAGTCTCATGAGATGTGATGTGAAATGAGATTGGTGGTTAGCCTTGACCCGTACTAAAATGGGTAACGAGATTGGTGGTTAGCCTTGACCCATACTAAAGATATTATTTATGATTCTGCCACATTTATATGATTCCGTGATTATATTATCCCATGCTTATAATAAATGATTTCATAAGTTTCATGCTTTGGATATCATTATGTCATGCCTCTTAACTCATGTGCTTGATATGTATCCTTATGTTCACTCCCTTACTAGGCATTTTAAGCTCATCCCTTTGTTCATGTTTTCCATAGGGTACCCTATGTAGATGTAAGAGATCATGAGAAGTTAGAAGCTCTTTAAAGAGATTAAATAAAGAAGTTTTTTTAGTCCCATGTTTTATGTTGTATGTACCTAGTCTTCCAAGACACTAGACTTAATGATCCTTGGAATGTACTCTAATGATAAATTATTCTTGAAATAATGAAATTTTATTTGTAAAAGGCTCGGGTCGCTAAAGGGAATGCTTGGCGCTTGCTTATAAGTTGTTCTTGGGCATCACAAACCCATTTTCAGGGTAAAGGAAAAGTTTCCTGAATTAAATTTTTGTTCTATTTTCACCCATTACAGTTGATATCATTTCACCATTGGGTGACGTACTTGGGTTATGATGTTATTGAGATTATAATTTCTTTATTGTGGCCCAATTAAATGAGGGAAACAAATTAAATCATGCATCATCATAGGTACAATATGTTTAAAAGGCCATGAATTTTTTCATTCCAAGTTTATTTTTACCATGAATTTACCTATTTTATATTGAATACTCCTTGTTATATATATTTAATTATGTTAATTATTATTGAAGGTATTGGAAGTCATAATCATTACTTAAAGTACTTTCCCTATACTAATAGTGTTTTCATGAATAGTTTAAAGCAGACATCTTAAGCATTTAATTATGGTATGTTGAGCTACGAACCATTGCTTGCATGAGTTGGAACATTTTTTGTTGAAGGTTAAATAGATTATATATTTTATTAATAAGGAGTATGTTGCCTAATGTATTGGAAATGGAAAACCATTTAATTAAACCATATAAAGTTATAAAGTATTAGAATAGTACAAATTTAAAATTAATATGAATCCTAATTTGAATGTCCACCTTGTATATATCCAACATAGAGACTTAGACTAGAACCCAACCTTGGTAGTGGTTAGTGGTGTTTCTCTTGTGTTCTTGTGGCCTTTTATAGAATCTTTCTACTATTTATACATAGATATTTAAGCAAGAAGATAGGGGTGGAATTTTCTAGAGGAAGGCTTTAGTACCTATCCTAGTTTCCTATATGCAGTTGTTATACTTGCTTAAATCTATTTTGAGGCATGTGTTTAAAATTATAGATTCATTCCACCATGACGGACTTTGGACACACATCATAAAGGTGGTGAAAAATATGCTCCTGAGGGGGTGAGATGCGACCTACCAATGATTCCGCCTGAATGGCCACCTATGGAACCTAATACTATTCTAGATGTGGGAACTGACACCCGGTTTTGAGAGTGTTTTCTGTATATGCTTCTGAGTATGTAATGTGTTGGTCGACATGCCTCGATTATGGTAGAGTTGACTCTGGAGTCTGAGCAGCAGCATCCTCTCGCCATTTCTAGGGATGGAAGACCACATGTTGTGGAATCTTTTTTGAAATAATCCTATCTATATTTGATCATCTAGAGATGCCTCCAGAGTGGAGGGTTAGGATAGAAGATTATAGGCTTTTCGATTTGGCCAAGAGGTGGTGGCATATCATCACCCATGAAGATCTCTATCGTGAAATGGTACGGACTTATTTTCATACTATATTCTACGACTAATTATTTCCCTAGACTCTGAGTACTAAAAATCTAGATAATTTATGAACATCTAGTAGGGGATAATGAGAGTTATGGAATATTCTTCTTGTTTCATAGAGTTTTAGTGGTTTTAATCATCTCTAGTAGTTTATGATCTAATGAATACCAGTTGATTTTGGATGGGAAGGTTTATGCCATCAGGTGATAGGTGAATGTGTTTGGATTGAAGAAAATTTCAGAAATAGTCAACCAAGACCAAATTATAGAGGGTAACTTTAGGGATGATGAGGGTGTGAGTCAGGCTGGTTCGACACCTAGAGATAGCAGTGGTTCTTCATATGGATTAATGAAAAATTTTGAGACTACTTGTGGAGGTAGAAATAGTCATGCTCTTAATTCAAGCTGTTTTTTTATTTTTTACCAGTGTGGGAAGAAGGAATATATGAAGGATTTCTTATTTTGGGATCTAGTTGAGTACAAAAGTTGTGGAATGATGGTCAATCTTAATGGTTTATATAGTACTTTACCTCTTGTACCAAGTGAGAAGGGATCTTCACCTACTACACGGTCAGGATCAGGGTTAACAGGATCATGAGAGGAAGGAAACTTGAATACTATTAGTCAATTAGGACAAGGCGGTGATCGAGGTAGAGGTAGTCAGACATATTATTATCAGTGCTACTAGAGATGGCCTGATCATGGTAGTCAGGAAGTGACTTAGGGACATATTATAGGCTAGTTAAATATAGTATATCCTACTCTACATGATTCTTGTGTTGGACCTTCTACTATTTGAGGTACTATTCTAGTTGCCTCAAAAATAGTGTCTACATTATTGGACACAAGCACGTACCACTAGTTAATATCTGAGACTATAATGAGAAGTATAGGTCTCAATGTTGATCACTTAGATGTGATCATGATGCTAGATACATCGTTAAGATTATGTTCATAGGGAGTTCATTATTGATATAAGCAATTAACTTTTCATATGGAATCTTTACTTCCACAACATGATAGGATTTGACATAATCATTGGGATGGACTAGTTAGTTCTCTATTGAGCACATATTGATTGCTATCATCGGAGGGTGAAGTTTACATCACTAGAGGGAATTACGAATCTGTATAAGGGTGAATGGGATCTGTATGTTTCACGATCAGGATCCAAGAAGCAGAGGCTGGGAAATGTGACAGATGAGATCGTAAATCTTTTCCTTGATGACTAGGGTTTCTAAACTATGGTTTTTTCAAATGTAGTGAATTGTTTCATAGATTTATTTCCTAAAGAATTTTCTGGTCTACCTCTAGTGTGAGAGTGTGAGTTTATTATTGATCTTGTTCCATGAGTAGAACCAGTGATCATTACTCCTTATAGAATGGCCCCTATGGAGATTTTAGAGATCAAGAAAAAGTTAGAGGATCTGGATTACAGAGGCTTTATATTCCATGAAACCTCTCCTTGGGATTCACCGGTCCTTTTTTTCATGAAGTTTGACGGCACCCATAGGCTCTGTATATATTAGAATCTGTTGAATCAACTCCCAATAAATAACCAATATCCACTAAATAGAATAGAGGAAATATTTAATCAAATCTGAGGAGAGAAAGTGTTTCCAATGATATAATTGAAGTAGGGATATCATCAAGTGCATGAAAAAACATTATACATACCTCACACACCTTTATGGAGCATAAATGGTCTCTATTAATACCTGGTTATGTCGTTAAAAATCACGAATGCACCTTTGGTCTTTATGGATTTTATAAATTAGGTCTTTCACCCATATCTGGATTCCTTAGTGGTTGTCTTTGTTGACGATATCATTGTGTATTCATGATCCATACATTACCATGAAAATCATCTTGATATCATTTTGAATCCATAGATAGAGAACTATCTCTATGCAAATATTAGTAAATTCCACTTTTGGTTCGATAGAGTTCACATATTCGGTCACATTATCTTAGATATAGGAGTTTAAAAAAACCCAGAGAAAGTGAGAGTTAGGGTTTTTTAAGAGTATACCAGGAACATATTTTACATTTAGAGTTTCTTGGGTCTTGTTGTATATGATAGACACTTAATATATAATTTCTCAAATCTTAAAACACTTCTTATGGACTTTAAAAAGAAGGGCGTGAAATTTATTTGGTCCGAAACTTGTGAAGCATCCATTCAGGAGTTGAAGGGAAGATTGACTTCAGCACCGATAATGATTCTTCAAAATCCGGTCATGAGCTATATTATTTATTCAGATGCATTGGGTATCGGTCTTGGAGCTATATTGATGTTGGAAAAGTGGTTTGTTGTGTACGAGTCTTTTCAGTTAAGGCCTTAAGAGCGGAATTACCCGACACACAACCTCGAGCTCTCAACTGTTGTTCATGACATACATTTTTGGATACATTATCTATTTCAAGATCATTTTGTGGTGTTTACTTATAACAAAATCCTGAAATACATATTATCACAACGAGATCTAAATCATAGGTAGTGTATGTGAGTTGAGTACCTATAGTCATTTGATTTCAAACTTGACTATATTTCTGGAAAGGGGAATTCAGTATGAGATTATTTGAGATAAAAGACTCAGACATAGGCAGTTTAGGAATCCAGCAATTAATGGTTGTTTCTGGATTTATTCTCATACGTTCACTTTTAGGTTCAAGAGGATCATGGTCAGACTATCCTCTCACCCTTATCAATGACTTATAATCTTCTATAATAGGTAATAATGGGAATGTTATCTGGCCCTAAAGGACTATTCCTAAGGGAAAATGTTTCAAAGGATAATACCTCTTTAGGCTATACTATGTGTAGGGTTGACATGTGGGAGTGTATGGGCCCTAGAAGACATTATAGAGGAGCTGATGTGGGAATTACATACCTCATTATGGGTGTTTCACCCCTGTGTCACCAAAATGTATCACGATATATGATGCCAGTATTGGTGTCCTAGTATGAAACATGATATTGTCAGCTTTTTCACCATGTGTTCCACCTATTAGTAGGTGAAGGTGGAACATCAGCATCTAAAGAGGATTTTACATCCATTATCCATTCCTGAGTGGAAATGGGACTATGTATCAATGTAATTCATAAATGGTCTACCAAGATCACCTTATGGAAATGATAAATTGTGGGTTGTCGTTGATCGTATGGAAGAAGTCTTACACTTCCTACTTATGCAAGAGACCTTCGTGGTAGATGAGCTAGGAAGGTTGTATATTAGAGAGGTTGTACATATTCATGGAGCTCCTCATTCTATCATTTCTGATAGAGATTATCATTTCATGTCGTGGTTTTGGTAGGGTTTACAGAAGACCTTAGGTACACATGTACTTTTGAGCATGACCTATCACCCACAGACCAATAGTTATATGGAGTGTACAATTCAGGTACTTCATGACATGATCCATGCATGCATTCTTGATTTTGGGGGTTCTTTGGAGAGACACATTACCCTCATTATGTTTTTCTATAATAATAGCTTTCAGGATACCATCGAGATGGATCCTTATGAAGCCTTATATGGTATGACTTTTTTCTAACCTATGTGCAAGCCAGATGTAGGGGAAGTAGCTATCTTTGAACCACATCTTGTTCAAGAGATTATAGAGAAGGTCCATTTGATCAAAAATTTCATGTTGATATCTTAGTCCGGAATGAAGTTTTATGCCAAAAAATTTCAAACACCTGTGGAGTCCGAGGTTGGAGATAGGGTTTTCTTTCGAGTATCACATAGGTTGTGCTATAAAAATATCAATAATTAGGGTAAGATCTTATCGAGGTTTGTTGGAACCTTTGAGGTTGTAAAATAGATCAAACCAGTGGCTTAATAGTTAGTACTTCCTCATAGATACCAATGCATACATGATTTCATTCATGTTTCTCAATTTCACTGATAGTATTCAGACTTGACACATGTATTTCATCCTAATGGGGTTGAATTGGATATGGATGTTTCCATCAAGGAATATCCAGTGTGTATAGTGGATTAGATGATGAAGACAGTCTAAGGCAGGACTGTTCCTTTGGTACGGGTGCTATGGTATCTTGGATGGGTAGAGGATGAGACCTAGGAGTGGGATGTTGATATATGTTTTCAATGTCTAGAACTCTTTTCTAATGATACATCTTAACCCTCATAAAGTTAACTCAAGTGTTAGTTGATTTATGGAGGGGAGGTTGTAACAGACCATATTTTTATTGAAGGTACGAATCATTTGTTTTTCACTTCGAATATCTTAAATGGACCTAATAATGATGTATTATCAATACAAGGAGGTATAGAAAGAATCTGGAGATTTTCAAATCTTGGAGCTCTAAAATGTGGAAAATGGACTTGTCCACACAATTTTTCTACAACTATCCGACCCTGGGTGCATGGTTGTGTGGCCTGTTGTAGACATGGGAAAAATTTGATATTCATGGTATGAGCATGTTTAGTCAAACTATGCACCTAAACATGTGGTATTTCATGAATTATAGTGAACTAAACATGGTTTGACCAAACCGTTCGTCCAAACTGTGTTCCTTGATATTTTGGGGTGAAATGGCTATTTTCCCCAACATAAGTTGAAACCTTATTTTCCCAATCAATTCTTTCTTTAGTGTCTAAAATAGAATCTCCCACTCCTATTTGAGATCAATAGAACCTATTTATTCTTTTAGCTATATTTTTCATCTAGTGCCCAATCCTCGATCTGTTAGAAGCTACGAGTTCATCTCAGTAAGCTCCCATAGTCTCTCAACTACTATAAAGGTTCTTCTTGCCATCTATTGAACTATTTAGATACAAAATCATATTCCATATTTTTCAGGTAGTTAGACTATTTCTTATATATCTGCAAACTTTCTTCAAATTCTAGGTTGATATCAAGTGAGGCGTCATCTACGACCTTGAGTTAGGTGGTCACATCATTTTCCATTTGAGTTTTGGTCGTTTCCTAATTATGTAATCATGCCATATGTCGGCCTTTGATAAGAATCTCTATTATATTGATTAATTCATGACTAATTGACCCTAAAACATAGCTACATGTCAATTGAATCGTGTTTAATGTTTTATAGGTTTTCCCCACACTTATGGTCACCAAAGGGGTGTGCCACCTCAAATTGGCCAATTTGGCCAATTGGTCCAAATTTCTCAGAAGTTCTTTTTTTCATAAAAAATTGCTTCTAAAGTAATTAACCATGTAATATGAGTATTAGAAGTGACTCAAATAACCTCTTAGGTTTTTTACCTATTATACTTCTAATTTACCAAGTTGGTGATTGCACTGTGATTCACAATTCATTTTCACCATTTACACTACTAAATTAAACTAATTTTATAATGTAATTTCTAAATATTATTACAAATTTAACTCCATGTTAGAAAAAATTATATATTTTTAAATACTTTTAAAAAAAGTAAATTTCAATTTTTTTATAATTTCATTGTAGGTTGAGGTGATTTGGAGGGCTCGAGATGAAGTTGAAGAAAAAAGGGCCAAAATTGCATGGGATCCATGAACACCTTTCCACTATTATGAATGTTAAAAAACATACATGCATCCAAATGGGATTATATTTTATGATATTATCCAAAATTCAATGGGATACATTCTTATTAATATATCCAAGCCCAATTCGGAAATTAAGTGGCCAAACTGACCAGATCTGTCCAGCACACCGAATCTACACGAAGTCAAAAGTGGTGTGTTGTGAACTGTCCATATCTCGAGTTTTAGGTGATGAAATGAATCAAAAAATTTATGGAGATAGTCAAGAGGTAGGGATAAAACTTTTTAATTTTTTTCAAAGCTATATATGGTTGTCTGGAGGTCAAAAACCATGTTTCAATTGGTTTTATGAAATATGTGTGCCCAAAACCACCTTCCTGTTTTCCTATAAAATGGAACCTTGGGATTCTAATTTGAAAGATTGAACTAGAAGCAAAGATCTTCCATTTTAGAGCCCCAAGGGAGCCCTATTCTATTCCAAGAAGTTCTAGTGACCTCTATCATCATAGGGGGGGTCAAGAATGAAGACAGAGTTCCACCCAAGATTCCTCCTCCTCCCGATGTCAAGCTAAGTAGTGGGTGATCATTGTGAGGGAGCTACACACTTGTAGAAGGAGTTCCATAACATAATTATCTACTTTTTTTTGTGTATATTTGGGTTTGGAATTTTTATTTTATATTTATCTTAAATTTTTTTGATTCATTTAATTGAAACACTTTTTATTTTATAACCAATCGGTGTGCAATATTATGTGTGCGACTTGTGTTATTCCGATTGGACAACATAAGACTCCTATTATTTCCTAAAAATTTGAGTTATTAGTGTTCCTTGAAAAACTTTAAATCATGATAAGTTGTTTTAACTTGAATTTTTGATTTTTATGTCATGTTTTAGTCTTATTTTAATGGTTTTATGGGTTGTGGGTATCCAAGATCTTGGTTAACCCTCAATAAAAGGATTACACAAAATCCCAATAATCAATTAAGAATAAGGAACTTTTAAAGTTTTTTTAATGATCAGTTACTTAACATATATTTTCAAAATATACTTATTTCTCAACTATTAAACTCTTTACATTAATTTAGTTTCATAAAACTATTTTCAAGATCACCCCCATTTGGTGATTTTTATTAAAAATTCATACTCTAAACCTATCAAATATCCTTGAGAGAATACCTAGGTTCTTCCCTATACTATAAATCAACCTTAAAATCATAATGAATTTTTTGTGTTATGATAATGCGATAAAATTTTGGAACCATTACCAGGGAGTGCTTTTGTTTTTAGTGCCTGTTTTTGATATGATTTTTTGTAGATTTTATCAAAATTTATTTGTTTTATCTTATACCTTTACCTATTTTTTTATTTCTTTCTTGTGTAGGTTATGTGCATGATCCATTCTACTCTGGGAAATTTACCATATTTTTAACCTGAACCATAAAGGATCTTACGTCAGTGACACCAAGACGCTGAAGAGAACCATTTAAAGGAGGACACAGAAAACATTGACACTCTTCTTCTCCTCAAATGGCCCGAAGGCCTTCATTTTTTATTGATTTTTGATAATCCACCTTTCAAGGGGTGATATCTTCTTGATCCTTCATATTCTTCATCTGGAAGAAACATCCAAAAAGAAATAATATTGCATAACAAGGATTAATAAAACCATACATTAAAATAACTAAGCTCACCTGATGTTAATATCTAACCAACCTATATTTAAATATAAGGCGAGGCACCTAATTTTGAACTAAAATCCAGTCTAATTCACTTATTTCCAAGATTTCATGGACTCGTTGGCGAAGATCCACATAAGAACTCAATTTCATACTATGTGTTTTACATTGAAATCTCCAAAATTGGATAATGAAAAAGTAAATATAAGGGAATTCCCTTTTCATTAGAAGATACTGCAACAAATTACCTTTACTATGTTAATTCACCAATTAGAGGATAGGCGGATATGAAACACCTTTTTTCTTGAATAATATTTCCTAGCCTCTCAAACTACAATAATAAGATAATAAATATGTGGTATAAGAAAATAAAGAAGGTAAATTATTCATGGATATTGGGAAAGATTTAAAAGTCTTTGTTCAAGTTACCCCCACCACCAAATAAGTGATCAACTATTAATTCAATATTTTTATTAAGGTTTAATTCATATTGATAAAAATATGATTGATGATACTATAGGTGGTGTGATAGTTGATTATACATTGATTAATTCAAGAACCCTAATTGATAACATGAGGTAGAACACTCAATAATCTGGTTCAAGATCCAATGTTCACATTCGTGGTGTCCATGAGATGAAATTAACCAAATTCGAGAAGAAGGAGGACATGAAGATCAAAGAGGTAAGTACCGTTCTTCAACAACTTTATATTTCCCAAGGGAAACCCCAATATTCTCCTCCCATACACTATCGAATATGTTATTATAACACTCATTATTCTGACCAATATTCCCAACAAGGAGAAACTTTTGAGAGTTGTGCGGAAATCATTCGAGGCCGCCCCTATAACCAACCCTTTAGACAAGAACCATACTAATCATCCAACCCTGGGTGGAAAGAAAACCAAGATTATAAGAATGGGGGTAGTCAAACCAATGTCAACAACAATGGAACCAATCGAGGAAAAGTTTTCATCCACCACTTCCACCCAAAAATACCAAACCACCACAAAGGCCTTTCCAACCAACCCTCCAAAACTAGAGCCTATCCTAGAAGATATAATGAAACAAATGGATTCCAATAGTCTCCAATTCCAAAATATTACCCAAGAATCCACACAATACCTAAAACCCCAATTAGGCCAGCTCACTAACTCTCTAGGGGAAATTAAAAGTCATGTGTCGGGTAAACTATCCTCTCAACCATTAGTTAACCCTAGTGACAATGAAAATGTTAGTTTCATCACCCTTAAAAGAGGAAGTCATCTTAAAATCAAAATAACGCCTCAAATAGAGTCATCCCATCATGTAGAAACTACCATCCCAATTGTTAAAAATGGTCCAAGAAAAGAAATTCCTTGTCCGGAGAGAATCCCTTCCAATGGAATGAGTGTGTCTATTGATGAGTCGCCTATCCTATCCATTCCTCTTCCATTTTCCCAAAGGGAAAACCTACCAAGAAAAAAATAAACTGAACTTGATAAGTAAATGTTGTAAACATTCAAAAAAATTTAGGTTAACATCCCCTTAATTGATGTCCCGAAGCAATTTCCAAGATATACCATGTTTCTAAAGGAGATGTGTACACACCAAAGGAAACTTTGAGTTGACAAGAAGGTAATATTGGGGTGGAATGTCTTATCACTGATATAGATATCACTTCCCACAAAATGTAATTATCTGGGAATATTTTCAATTACGTTCACCATAGGGTAGTATTCCATTTCCAATGATATACTTGATTTAGGTTCCTCTATAAATGTGATGCCTTACACAATTTACTATTAATTGTAGTTTGGGGAATCTAAGCCCAAGGGAATTGTTGATCAACTTAAAAACTAGAGTACTTGACACCCCTCTAGTGCGTTAGAGGATTCTCTTCTGAGGGTACAAAATTTAATTTTTATTGCTGATTTTTATGTGCTAAAAATGGATGATGATGGGGTGAATGGACATGCACCGATTATTTTGGTGAGACGTTTATTGAAAACTGAAAAAAACCAAAATTAATTTCCACAATGGTACATTATCTTTGGAGTTCGGTGGTGAAATTTCTTCACTTCAACATCCCTGATTCCATAAATCACCCCTCATAAGAATATCCCTCTCTCTCTGTTAATTCTATAGATGTACTACCTTACCCTAAAAACACTTTTATTAATTCCTATGATCCCCTTTCTGAGTTTTCATCATTGATTGAAATTATAATAAATGAATCAGGCATAGAATGTTGTACTGGTTTAGATAAAGGTGATGCATGTTTCTTAATAGATTATTTCTTGAACACTAAGGATCACAGGACCATCGATAATGATACTATGCTTGTAAAAGATCATTCCTCATATGAGGATGGTTCCATTGAGTAATTATATGACATTAGTTACCTCTCACTTTCACACACACTCCCATAAATCCAACATCACCCTGAAATAGAACAAAAACAACTGCCTCGTGATTTGAAATATTCATATCTTGAGAATGGAAACAAGTTTCCTATCAACATCGGTAGTTCACTCCCTCCTGAGTATGAATTTCATCTACTTCGACTATTGAGGGAGTGTAAAAAAGATTTGGGATGGACACATGCTAACATTACTAGAATTATCCCATCAATTTTTACAAATTATATATTGTTAAATGATTAGTCTAAACCAGTGAGGTAGTCACAATGTCGAATGAACCCAAACCTCCAAGATGTTTTTAAAAAGGAAGTAGAAAATAATTGTCTATTGGAACCATTTTCCTCATATCTAATAGCCAATTGGTCAGTCTAGTCCAAGTAGGTTCAAAATATTTGTCTAACAGTATTAAAAATTGAAAACAATGAATTTCATCCACCTCATGTGTAGAATAGTTGGTGTGTTTCTATAGACTATCCCTGATTAAACCAACCCACATGGAAGAACCATTTCCCATTTCCATTCATTGACCAAATGCTATATAGGCTATCCAGTAAGTCCCATTACTATTTCCTTGATTGGTATTATGAATAAATTCATAACTATATTCCCCCCAAGGATTAGGAAAAGACAACTTTCACTTTCCCCTTTAGTGCATTTTCATATATGACGATTCCGTTTAGTCTACACAATACTCTAGGTACATTCCATCTATTCATGGTTAGTATTTTTTTGGATTACTTTGAGAATTGCATGGAAATATTAATGGATGATTTCACTATTTATGGATCTTATTTTGATGAATTTTTGAGTAGTCTTTGTTTAATCCTACATCACTATATTGAAAATAATCTGATATTAAATTGTGAGAAACGCCATTTCATCGTGTGATAAGGTATATTTTTGAGACATGTCATTTCTAGAGATGGTATCCAAGTAGATAAATCAAAATTGAATGCCATTTATTCTTTACTATTCACCAAAAGTGTTTGGAATGTGTTGTCTTTCCGAGGTCATGCTTAATTTTATCGTTGTTTCATTCGTGACTTCAGTAAAATTTCACTCCCCCATTCCTGATTTCTACAAAAAGAAAAAGAATTTGTTTTTTATATATAATGTTAAGTTTCATTTAATAAACTGAAATGGAGTCTGACATCACCCCCGATAATCTAACCACCTCAATGGGATTTACCATTTGAGCTCATGTGTGATGCGTCAAACTATACAGTTGGGGAAGTCTTATAAAAAAGGGTTGACTGAGCTCCAAATGTCATAGCCTATGCCTCACATACATTGGACCCTACCGAATAAAACACCACCACAACTAAAAAATAATTTTGTTCCATTGTGGTTTCCTTGGATAAATTCAGTTCTTACCTTTTAGAGTCTAAAGTCATTGTGTTCTCATACCATTAGCCCTCTGGTATCTCTTTAAGAAACTATAATTCAAACCATGTCTCATTCACTGAATTATACTCCTTTAAGAATTCAATTTATAAATTAGTGATAAAAAGGGGCATAGAATGTGGTGGCAGAACATATCAATAGGATCCACCCATCCTAAAACATTGAATCATCCCCTGATATTCCAAAAAATGACATGTTTCCATATGATCAATTGTACTGAGTGCAAGATGTTGTTCCTCAGTATGATGAAATTGTAAATTATTTGGTAGTATATTACATTCCTATAGATTTTAACAAAAACTAGGTTGATCATCTAAAATATGTGTCTTTTTGGTACATTTTTGGATGAACCCTAACTTTGGCGCACTTGTATTGATCATGTCCTCAAGAATTGTATTCTTGATAGTGTGTATCAGTCTGTCCTTGGGTTTTGTCACACTCTTACTTGTGGGGGCCCCATTATTTCCCAACAGACTGCTCACAAGGTCCTTGATTCTGGTCTTTTTTGGACAACATGTTTTGGGATGCCCATGATTTTTGTAAATCTTGTCGTCCCTATCAAATAATGGGGAATTTATCTAAAATAAAATAAATTCCACAATAACCCTTTCTCTTCCTGGAAATTTTTATTGTTTGGGGAATTGACTTTATGGGACTATTCCCCAATTCATTTGGGAACCTTTAAATTCTTCTGGAACTGTATTATGTTTCAAAATGGGTAGATGCATGAGCTATAAGGAATGATGAATTTAAGGAAGTTGTATAATTTTTGGGAACCCAAATCTTCTGTAGGTTTGGATTACCTAGGTTCATCATCAGTGACCAGGGTTCTCATTTCGGAAAACAAACAATGCAATCTCTTTTGTGTCGGTATGGGGTCATGCATCAAGTGTCTACTGCTTATCACCAGCAAACCAATTGTCACGATGATGTGTCAAATAGAGTGGTTAAACAAATT
Source organism: Viscum album (assembly GCA_963277665.1). NCBI lineage: Eukaryota > Viridiplantae > Streptophyta > Magnoliopsida > Santalales > Viscaceae > Viscum > Viscum album. The sequence goes on along the minus strand of OY728163.1, from coordinate 70,349,830 downwards.
ATTGAAAAAATATTTCAACCCAATAGAAATGATTTTAGTCTTATACTTGATGATTTATTATGCACCTACCATACTATTTTCGAAACACCCATTGAAAAGTCCCATATCGGCTTGTGTTTGGAAAGAGTTTCCACCTCCCTACTAAGATTGAGAACTAGGCCTACTGGGAAATAAAATAATGAAATTATGATATTTCTGGTGCAAGTTCTCAAAGGATGTTATAGATTAAAGAGTTAGAGGAAATGAGGAAAGATTAATATTAGAACTCCCAAATTTATAAGAAGCGAACCAAGGCTACCCATGACCATCTCATCCTACATCGTTAGTTCCATATTGGGAAGAATGTTTTCCTCTACAACGAAAGGATTACGTTTCATCCAGGTAAACTTTTTTCCCACTAGTTTGGACCATAGATTGTTTCTAATGTCTCTCCATTTGGGTTCGTTTGGGTTCAAAATTATGAAACCAAGAAAACCATCATTGTCAATGGGCAGTGGTTGAATCACTTCAACAGAGCCATTCTATAGTCCTTGACGGAGGAGCTCCAAGTTCAAGAAGTAGTCTATTAATAAAACCCACCAAGTTTTATCTTTCTGATTGCGTTGTCAAGCGCGTCAAATTAGTTGTTTAATTTTGACTAGAATTTCTGCAGTATAGCAGCAACCCTAGGTCGTCTCTCGACAGAGCCTTAGACCATTAATTTAAATATAGGGTTTTGATTATGGAAGTAGAAGGTGAATTAGGTTTTTTAAAACATGGGGGTTTTATGATTCATGATGAAAATAGGAAATGAAAGCGATAAAACAAAGTAGAAATGAACAAGATTGATTAAACGTGATCAACCCGGGGAAGTCTCATGATGCTCATCTTTCATCGCTTCAAGGGATGGGGTTATTATCTTTTAATCCCTAGTTTATAACACCTAGAACCAGAGTGTTACTGAGTTTATACTAGGATACCTCCTAGAGTTCAGTCAAAAACCCATAACGATTCACAGGACACCGCTGATGATTGAGTGATTTGTGTTCGACATCATAACCGAAACTCACCAAGGCAACACATGAAGAATTCGATGTGCTATCCAGGTTTGCATGTTATTTAATTGTGATACCATGACATAAATGTGCATGATCTTGACAGTGCTTATGTGAGTTAAATTGACCAATATGAACCACACAAATACAGAAATTGAATGAGGGAAGAAAAGGGGATGAAGGATTTGTGAAACATCACATGAAAGGGTACCCCCAAACATGACCATTTTCGTTGATTATAACATAACATTATATAACTCAATTAAATAAAAATAGAGGATGAGGAAAAACAACATACAACCTAGAATTAAAAAGATCATTCAAAATAATACAACTTTGAAGCTCGGGATTACATCACATTCCTCCCCGGTGATCACAAGGGGTTTAGAAACCCATGGGAGAAGAAGAAGAAGAATATGTTGAAGTAGAACTTCCCATAGCCCCCAGAACTTATAGTGATGTTGATAAGACTCCTTGGGGACTCCAAAATGGTAGAACCTTGCCTCCTGGACGAACTTGCAAATGAGGTTCCCTTGGTTCCCTTTTATAGGAAAATTGGAAGGTGGTATTAGACACACAGATTTCATCAATCCATTTGTAGCACATGTTTCGGTCTTCAGAAACCCTTATCTCACTTTGGAGAAAATAGAAAAGTTGTATCCCTACCTCTTGAATGTCTCCACGGAATGTTTGGTACCATTTGGATAACTACATCTCAAGATATTGATAAACTACAGAACAACTCATTTGACTTGGTCCAAATTCGGTGGCTTGAAAAGATCAGTTCGGATGGGCCCCATAAGAAGCCGAATCAGGATTGAGTTCCTTAATATAAAATGTATACTATTAAATTTTGGACAGGTCCAAAAAATATAAGCACTTTTGGATGCACGTATTTCATGTACTATGCAAACCAGTGGACAGATGTCCATGGATCAATGCAAGTTTGGCCCATTTTTCTTCCACTTCATCAAGGGCCCTCCAAATCACCTCCACCTACATTGAAATAATAAAAACAAGTAACATTTACCATTATAATGTTGATTAAAATTAATTAAATGATTCAAACATAAAGTGAAATTTATTATTATATTTGGAATATTCATTACAAAACTAGTTTAAAACAACGGTGTAAGGCTGGAATAAAACAGTGAATCGTGGTACGATCACACCCCCACAACTAAACATTTGCAATCCTAGGAAAAGTCACATATCCAAATACAATGATGCGTATATATATATATATATTTCCAACATCCTGAAGATTTATCATTTGGGGAAATTTTATTTAAATTAAAGTGATCAATGCACAAACCACACCAAGGAGTTCTTCCTAGTGAAAATAGAAAAAGATGTCTCATAAATCATATCATAGAGAAATTCAATAAGATTCACGATACCCAATTGAGCAAGGAATTCAGAAGTAAAACATGACACTGACTATCCATGTGTGTGTGAAAACCATTCTATGCTCTTCTTTCCACCTTCTATCCAAAAAATATATGTTATTTTAACATTTTTCAGCTTAAATTATTTTTCACCGAACTTGTCCTACATCCTTTGCAATCATATTTCAAGACCCACTCATTTAAGCATTCCTAGAAGTCAAACCATAAGCTCCTGACCTATATATCCCCATATGTTTCACATTTTATCACTCCCCTCATTTATTATATTTTTTTTGAAGTTCCAATTGGAACAAATCTCACACTCATCTCTCAGCCCTTGTTTGATCTCCTCACGACACTAATTGCAATAGTTATAACAAGATAAAAGGTTGAGGAGGAGTGGTTTTTGACCTACCCAAGACAGAAATTTTTTTTTCTTTTTTTTTCTGAGGGAGTACAATAGTTGGACATTAGGTACACACGCATAGGTCAATCTGGTACAGTAATGAAACAGATCGGATAAGGAACGAACATATGGAAATATCATTTAAAGCTGAAAAATATTAACCCAACATATATTTACCTTATATTAAGTAAGAAATAATCCCACTTTGTTGTTTGGTGCAAATTTTTTTTGAGATATTAGTGACACAGGTTTCCTAAAATCTACTCACATAATGGGCATCAATCATCTCAAAGGTTTCACATAGATACGACCATTTATATTATTGACAGAAAACCAATTCACTAAAAATTACTCCCTGATGTTAAATTCATACATATAGTCTTTTTAGCCTTTGTTATGGTATTTTTACTTTCCCTAATTTATGGTCTCCAAATCATGGAACTTCGAAATTGTTGACGGGGAAAATGAAAATACCATAAATAAGGCCAAAAAGAGAAAAGAAAAGGAGAAAAAAAAATGAAAATTCCTAACTAACCCAGGAATGTATCGACCCCTCCACACCTAGAGTATGCAGTGTCCTTGATGAAATAATTGAGAATGTGAGAAGGAAGGATAAAACCTATTTTGTTTTATTGGTATGATGCGTCGAGAAGGTGGATTTCCTCCACCGGATTCTTCAGAAAATCCACATAGAAGTGTTTAAGTCGCTTCCCATTGATGGTAAGACTTCGTCCACTCTACTCATGCAAAACCTATGTGGAGCTTAAGCCTGGAATTGTACATGAGGACCTTCTCCCCAATATGGAACTTCCACTGGTGAATCATGCTATCATGAATATCCTTTGTCTTCTCTTTATAGATTCAAGAGTTTTCATATGCATCACGTCGAATTTCTTTCAACTCATGAATCTGTAGCTTTCTTTGCTCACCTGCATCTGAAAGGTTCATATTACATTGTTTAACAGCCCAATATGCATGGTGTTCTACCTCCACTAGGAGGTGAAAAGCCTTTTCAAACACAATTCTGTATGGTGACATTCTGATTGGGGATTTAAAAGTTGTACGGTACACCCAAAGTGCATCATCCAAGTGAAAACTCCAATCTTTCCAATTGGGCTGTACCGTTTTTCCAAGATTTGTTTAACTTCCCGATTTGATATTTCTGCTTGTCCATTAGTTTGAGGGTGATATGCAGTGGAGACTTTATGATCAACCCCATACTTATGAAGAAAATTTTTCATGTTGTGATTGCAGAAATGTGAACCCTGATCACTAATGATGAATCTTGGTAAACCAAACCTACTGAAATTTTGGGACCTCACAAAATCAACAACCACTCGAGAGTCATCGGTCCTGGTGGACTTTGCTTCCACCCATTTATATACATAGTCAACAGCCAATAAGATGTATAAAAATACAAATGAATTTGGAAAAGGCCCCATGAAGTCAATTCCCCGTGCATCGAAGATCTCACAAAATATCATGGGCTTTTGGGGAATTTCGTTCCTCTTGGAGATATTCCATGTGAATTAACAACGACTACATGACTTGAAAAATATATGGGAATCCCTATACAATGTTGGCCACTAATGTCCTGATTCAAGGACCTTTTGAGCTGTACGTTGTGAACCAAAGTGTCCCCCACATGCCAAGGTGTGGCAGAAGGTCAAAATCGAGGTGAACTCATGGTCAGGGACACACCTATGAACAACCTGGTCACTACAGATCCTCCAAAAATATGGGTCATCACAAATGTACCATCGAGAATCATGTTTAAGCCTCTGGGATTGTGAAGTGCTAAAATCAGTGGGGACCCTAGATGTTGCTAGAAAATTCACAATGTCTGCATACCAGGGGGTAAGGCCCACAACATCACAAAGGTTCTCATGAGGGAAGAATTCTCCAATGGGTTGGGGTGAGTCAACATGATGGTCCAATGGTGGGGAAATCCTACTAACGTGGTCAGATACCACATTATCCACCCCTCTCTTATCTCTAATCTCATGTTCCAACTCCTGGAGGAGGAGCATCTATCGAATGAGGTGGGGTTTGGCTTCAGGTTTCTTTAGGAGGAAACGAAGGGCATCATGATCAGAGAAGACAATGATTTTTAACCCAAGAAGATATGAACAAAATTTTTCCTAGGCAAACAAAATAGAAAGGAGTTCTTTTTCAGTGGTTGTGTAGTTTACCTGGGTAGGGTCAAGGGTACGTGAGGCATACGAAATGACATGAGGGGACTTCTCAACCCTTTGTGATAAAACTTCCCCAACTGAAAAGTTAGAGGCATCACACATAAGTTCGAAGGGAAGATCCCAACTTGGTGGTTGGATTATGGGAGGTGATGTGAGACTCAATTTTAGTGAATTGAAATCATCCTCACAGTTTTTTTTATCAAAAACAAATTCAGAATCCTTTTTTAATAACTGAGATAAGGGAAGTGCGATCTTGCTAAAGTCTTTAATGAATTGGCTGTAAAAACAAGCATGACCCAAGAAATATCGCACCTCACGAACACATTTTGGAAATAGAAGGGTTGAAATTAATTCAATTTTAGATTTATCAACTTGAATTCCCTTATTTGATATGACATGCCAAAGAACTATCCCCTACTCAACCATAAAATGCAATTTCGCATAATTTAAAACAAGATCTTTTTCAATGAAGCGTTGGAGGAAACAACCTAGGTGTTCCAAAAAATCATCAAAAGAAGATCCATATACCGTGAAATCATCCATAAATACTTCCATACAACTCTCAAGGTACTCAGAAAAAATACTCAACATACATATCTGAAAAGTACCAGGAGTATTACAAAGACCGAATGGAATCCTTATGTATGAAAATGTGCCAAATGGACAGGTAAATGTGGTGTTTTCTTGATCCTCAGGGGCTATATGGATTTGGAAATAACCTGAATAGCCATCAAGGAAACAATAATGGGACATACCAGTCAATTGTCCTAACATTTGGTCAATGAAAGGTAATGGAAAGTGGTCCTTCCGCGTGGCTTGATTCAGTCGACGGTAGTCAATACAGACTCGCCAACTGTTTTGCACACGTGTTAGAACCAACTCATTCCTTTCATTTGACACAACTGTTATTGCCATTTTTTAGGCGCAATTTTCACTGGGATAACCCATTTACTATCAGATATAGGATAAATGATCCCTGTAGTAAGTAATTTACTGACTTCTAATTTTTCCACTTCAAGTAGAGTGGGATTCAACCGACGTTGAGATTGTCTTACGGGCTTAACCTCTTCATCCAAAAGTATACGGTGCATACAAATAGATGGGCTAATCCTGGGAATATCAGCCAATGTCCATCCTATTTCCTTTTTAAACTCTCCCAAAATTTTGAGCAGTTTCGATTCCTATTGTGGAGAGAGGTTATTGGCAATAAAGATGGGCAATTGGTCAATACCCTCAAGATATGCATATTTTAAATTAGAAGGAATTTGTTTAAGGTCCAACACCGGTGGTTTCTGGATTGAGGGAGGGGATTTAGGTGGAGTGAGGTCCATTAAACTGTCTATCTGCTCATGTTTATTCTCTAAAGATAGAGAATCTATAGAAATGAGATTTGCAGAATCATTGACAGTCATGGGTACCTCAGAATAAACACACTCATCAATTCAAGCACAAAATTTACACTTTTCAGAACCCACACAACACTCAAAACATGAATCAAAACTCAAATCATTCAAGGGTGAAGAAAACAAAAATGAATCAGAGTTTGGGTTGAGGTGAGAATTGTTTGTGTGTGCATCATTTGAGAACACTTCCATCGAATAGACAGGAAGAGTGGAGTGCTCTTCAACGGGGTGTTTCATAGCCTCAAGGATGTTAAAACATACCTTTTCTCTACCAAATTCCATGGACAATGTACCATTGTGAACATTGATGATCGTCTTTTCTATTTTAAGGAATGGCCTCCCATGTATGAGAGGAGTGTGTCCTTGGGTTCGAGTAACTTCCATCTCAAGAATATAGAAATCAGCAGGGAAGATGAGATTCTTCACTCTAACAAGGACATCCTCAATCTCTCCTTTTGGATGTGTTGTACTCCGGTTGGCAAGTTTCACAACAATGTCTGTTGGTTGAAGCTCTCCAACCTGTAGAGAATTATACATAGAGTGAGGCATTACATTAATGGAAGCACCTAAATCTAGCATAGCATCAGAAAAGAAGGTCTCCCCTATGGTACATGGTATCGTGAATGTTCCCGGATCCTTGAATTTGGTTAGAATTTCTGGTTGAATCAAGGCTGAGACATTCCTACCGAAGTTGACTCTCTCATTCCCCTTTAGCCTTCATCTATGGGTGCTAAGTTCTTTAAGAAATTTGGAATAATGGGGAATTTTCTTGGGTATATCCAATAATGGGATATTAACTTGAACCTTTTTAAATGTATCCATTATTTCATTTTAAATCTCATTATCAAAGTTTTTCTTAGATTTAGAGAGTCTTTGAGGGAAAGGAAGAGGAATTGATTGTTCATGGGAATCCTTAATGATAATTTTATTATCATTTTTATTTTGTTTTTTTTTTCATTGGAATCTTTCATGGGTGGAGATAGAGTGTTTTAAAGAGGGGGACATACCTTTTGAGTAGAATTAGTATAAGGTGAAGCTTCTTTACCACTATGAAGTGTAATTGCACATACATTACCTTTATCCTTCGGATTGGCAATGGGTTGGGATGGTAGTTGTCCAGACCCTTGCATCTTAATCTCACCGATGGTGTTTTCCAATTGTCCCACATGAGTTCAAAAATCTTGAATTGCTAATTGTGTGGTTTGTTGGAACTAGAGGTTTTGGGTTGCCATTTGTTTCACCATGTCCTCGAGGATTGGTTCAGATTTGGGAGGAGGATGATGATTGTTTTGAGAAGTTGAAAGATAAGAAGGTTTCATACCTTGGCCTTGTTGATACCAATTCTTCTTGGGGTAGCTTGAGTATCCTCCATGTCAGTATTGGGGTTGTGCTTGCCACCCTGGATTTGGATTTGGCCTGAATTGTTCTTTCTTGAAGGAAGGTGCTTGTTGGAATGGACGCCCTGGGAATACAGCTATACATGACTCAGATGAATCTTGAAGTTGTGGGCACTGGTCAGAAAAATGAGTGTTATCAGAACAAATCCCACAATGTAATGGAATAGAAGTAGAGTGTGAGTTACCTTGTGCTTGAGATAATTTCCTTAGAAGGGTATGCATCTCATCAAGTTTAGTATCTACCTTTTTTCTAGGGCAGAATGATTTACCTCATGAACTCCTCGGGTTGGTGCAATAGCTCGTGTACCAAATTGTTGTGAATTTTGAGCCATGTTGGTAATTAATTCACGAGCGACGGAAGGAGTTTTATCAACTAGGGAACCACCAGCTGCAGCATCAATCATTCCACAATCCATGGGGATAAGTCCCTCATAGAAGTATTGAATTAAAAGTTGTTCACTAATCTGGTGGTGGGGCCAGCTTGAGAAAAGTCTTTTGAATCTCTCCCAGTATTCATGAAGGGTCTCTCCTTGTGATTTCCTAATTCCACATATTTCTTTCCTAATTGAAGCAGTTTGGGTGGCCGGGAAGAAATTCTCTAGAAAAAGTATTTTTAGGTCATTCCAGCCCCCAATTGTGGTAGGCAAATAGTATAACCAATCTTTGGCTACACCATCAAGGGAGAAAGGGAAGGCCCTAAACTTGATTAAGTCCTCATACACATTTTGGGGTTTCATGGTGGATCACACTATGTGAAATTATTTGAGATGTTTGTGAGGGTCCTCACCAGGAAGACCATGGAATTTTCCAAGGAGGTGGATGAGACCTGATCTCAGCTCAATGTTGTCTGCTTCCTCGGGATATTGGATGTACGCAGGTTGGTACTCCACATCAGGGGTGGTTAGTTCTTTTAAAGTTTGGTTATTTGCAGCCATGTTTTCTTGGGTTTGATTGGGTTCAATTTTGGATTGGTTTAGTACCACTTGAGGTTTCAACAGGGGTTCCTCAATGTTACTTGATTGACCTTCTCTAGATGCCTTGATTTGTGTATGAAGTGACTTTTCAATTTCAGGGTCAAATTGAAGTAGTGTTTCTTTACCAGATTGGGTCATGCAAATAATTTGTGAAGCTTTTTTTGAATAAGGATGAAATAATTTAATAAGGGTGAAAAGAGAATATAATTTTGTAATATAGAATTATAGAGGGAGATGGAGAATAAGAGAGAGAGAGAGAGGGAGATAGAGAGATAAAGAACGAACAAAAAAACCTAAAATAAAGACAAAATCCAAAACAAAAACAATGAAATGGGGGTGGGGTATTTAAAGGAGTACTAATTAAGAAGTAAAATAAATAAATAAAAGAAAATAAATAAAAAAATGATCTTGGATCCCCAGAAACGGTGCCAAAATTTAATCGCGTTGTCGAGCGCGTCAAATTAGTTGTTTAATTTTGACTAGAATTTCTGCAGTATAGTAGCAACCCTAGGCTATCTCTCGATGGAGCCTTAGACCATTAATTTAAAAAGAGGGTTTTGATTATGGAAGTAGAAGTTGAATTAGGTTTTGTAAAACTTGGGGGTTTTACGATTAATGATGAAAATAGGAAATTAAAGCAATAAAACAAAGTAGAAATGAACAAGATTGATTAAACGTGAACAACCTGGGGAAGTCTCGTGATGCTCATCCTTCATTGCTTCAAGGGATGGGGTTATGATCTTTTAATACCTGGTTTGTAACACCTAGAACCATAATGTTTCTGAGTTTATACTAGGATACCTCTTAGGGTTTAGTCGAAAATACATAATGATTCACCGGACACCACCGATGATTCGGTGATTTGTGTTCGACATCATAACCGAAACTCACCAAGGAAACACATGAAGAATTAGATGTGATATTCAGGTTTGCATGTTATTTCATTGTGATAACATGACATAAATGTGAATTATCTTGACAGTGCTTATTTGAGTTCAATTGACCAATATGAACCACACAAATACCGCAATTGAATGAGGGAAGAAAAGGGGATGAACGGTTTGTGAAACATCACATGAAAGGGTACCCCCAAACATGATCATTTGAGTTGAGTATAACATACCAGTATATAACTCAATTAAATAAAAATAGAGGATGAGTAGAAACAAAATAAAATATCGAATTAAAAAGATCATTCAAAATAATACAACTTTGAAGCTCAGGATTACATCACATTCCTCCCCGGGTGATCACAAGGGGTTTAGAAACCCATGGGAGAGGAAGAAGAAGAAGATGTTGAAGTAGAACTTCCCAAAGCCTCCAGAACTTCTAGAGATGTTGAGAAGACTCCTTGGGGACTCCAAAATGGCAGAACCTTGCCTCCTGGCCGAACTTTAAAATGAGGTTCCCTTCGTTCCCTTTTATAAGAAAATTGGAAGGTGATTTTAGGCACACAGATTTCATAAATCCACTCGTACCAAGCATTTAGGTCTTTAGACAGCCTTATCTCGCTTTGGAGAAAATAGAAAAGTTTTATCCCCACCTATTGAATGTATCCACCGAATGTTTGGCACCATTTGGACAACTACATCTCAAGATATTGATAAAATACAGAACACCACATTTGACTTGGTCAAAATCCGGTGTCTTGGAAAGATAAGTTCGGATGGGCCCCCTAGAAGCCGAATCCGTATTGGGTTAATAAATATGAAATGTAGAATATTAAATTTTGGACAGTCCCACAAAATATAAGCCCATTTGGATTCACGGATTTTGTGTACTATGCAAAACAGTGGACAGATGTCCATGGATCCATGCAATTTTGGCCCATTTTTCTTCCACTTCATCAAGGGCCCTCCAAATCACATCCACCTACATTGAAATAATAAAAACAAGTAACATTTCCCATTATAATTATGATTAACATTAATTAAATGATTCAAACATAAATTGAAATTTATTATTATATTTGGAATATTCATTACAAAACTAGTTTAAAACAACAGTGTAAGGGTGGAATAAAATAGTGAATCGTGGTACGATCACCTTCCTCCCCACATTATATTTTATTACAGTAAGGAAAATTCACACTTTAGGTGTGGGGGGATAGGTATATTTTAGGGTTAGCTAGAAATTTTCATCGTCTTTGTGTTTTTATCTTACTTAATAGTAATGTTACTTTCCCCCCTTTCCATCCCTCTCAATTTTGTGCTAGAATATTACTTTTTAGGCCCAGTTTATCATGGAAAATTATTCCCATTTAATAATGGATGTTATTGAAAAGGAATTTGTAATTTATCTATTTCATGTTGTTTTATCATTCAAAAAAAATTCTAATAAAATGTGAATTTCATCAAGAATTCCATATTTTGGTGTGACTTTCTCTTGAAATTTGGTTATTTGTCAATGATATAAATGTTTGTATCATTTTGAATCCTTTGAGAAGAATGGTACCCATTTTTATGAATATTTTAATGGAAAATTTTATTACTTAATCTCTCCACACATATTTGAACCCAATGCAAAGTGTGAAAATTTATAACTTAATGGAAGGTAAATGTAATCTAGGAAATTTTTTCACTACCTTAAAAAATTATTTTTCCATACGTTCATTCCGTATCTGATCTATTTAATCATTGTACCAGATTTTCTATGCATGTGTACCTATTATCTGACTGCTGTACACCCTAAGAAACCTAAAAAATAAAAATGAATAAAAATTGAGGGGAGTGATGAATGTTGCAACATATGGTGATATCTAGGTCAGGATATTAAGGTTAGACTTTTAGGAATTCTTAAGTGAGTGGGTATTGGAACTTTACTACAAAGGATAAGGGTAGGTTCGGTGGAATGGATCATGTAAGTAGAAAATTTTTAAAATAACTTATATTTACTAGATAGAAAGTGTAAATAATAGCATTAAATGGTTTTCACACACACATTGAGAACTGGTGACATGATTAAATTTTGAATTATTTCCTTTGATTGTTATCAAGAATATCTTGGAATTTCATTTTGATACAATTTTTGAGACATCTTTTTCCATACTCACTAAGAATAACTCCTGAGTGTGATTTTTTGATTTGATCACATTTCAATCAGGAATTAAATTTTAATTGAATGTTAAATATTAATGAAGTTATAAATATCTACATGTATAATTTTTTGGAAATATGAATTTTTCCAGGAATGTAAATGTTTAGGTGTGGTGGTATGATCACACTGTGATTCACTATTCATTTTCACCCTTTACACTAGTGAATTAAACAGATTTTGTATTATAAATTCCAATTTTAATAAGAAATTTAACTCCATGTTTGAATCAATTATTTTGTGTTAATCACTTTTAAAAAGGTTAATTTCACTTGTTTGTATAATTTCACTGTAGGTGGTGATTTGGAGGGCCCCGTATGAAGTGGAAGAAAAAATGGGCCAAAATTACATGGGATCTAGGAACACCTATCCACTATTGTGAATTTTAAGAAATCGTTGTTTATAAAAATGGGATGATATTTTTTGAGATGATATAAAATTCCATGGGGTAAAACTATTATTAAGATATACATACCCAATTCATCCATTACGTGGTCCAACCAACTTGATTTGTCTAGCACACAGAATCTACACAAAGTCAAAAGTTGTGTGTTGTGATCTGTCTATATCTCGAGCTTTAGGTGTCCAAATGAATCCAAAATTTCAGTGGAGATATTCAGGAGGTGGGGATACAACTTTTTAATTTTCTCCAAAGTGATATAAGGTTGTCGGGAGGTTGAAAACCATATGTAAACTGGAATAAATATTTGTGCTAAAACCCACCTTTCACTTTGCTTATAAAATGGAACCATGGGCTCTTAATTTGCAAGATCTAACCAGAAGAAAAGATCTTTAATTTAAAAGTTCAAAGGGATCCCTCTCCTAATCCAATAAGTTCTGGAGGACCCTTTCTTCATAGGAAATCAAGAATGAAGAAGGAGTTCAACATGATCTTCCTCCTCCTCCCGATGTTGAGCTCAGAGGTGGATGATCTTTATGAGAGAGATACATAGTTGAAGTGGGAGTTCTGGAACATAATTATCTACTGGTTTGGTGTATATTATGGTTCGTAATTGTTCTTTTATATGTATCTTAATTTTTTATGCATTTAATTGAAACCCTTTTTATTTCATAATCAATCAGTGTGAAATTTTAAGTGCACCACTTATATTCTTCTGATTGGACAACAGAAGAATCCTCTTCATTCCAAAACATTTGGAATTTCAGTGTTCCTTGAAAAACCTTAATTCATGCTAAGGTGATGGAACTTGAATTTATGATTTTTATGCCAAGGATTAGTGTTATTTTCATTGTTTTAGGGGTTTTGGGTTCCCAAGATCTTTGTAAACCCTCAATCAAAGTATTACAACAAAAACCTAATAATTAATTAAAAACAAGAAACTTTTCAAGTGGTCTAGTAACTTATAAATGATCACTTACTTATCATATATTTTCAAAATCTAGTTATTTATCAACTATTAAACTCTTTAAATTAATTTAGTTTCCTAAAACTATTTTCAAGATCACTCCCCCTTTAGTACTTTTTATTAAAAATGAATACTCTAAACCTGTCAATGATCCTTGAGAGACAACTGAGGGTATTCTCTATACTATAAATGAACCTTAAAATTATAATCAAATTTATATGTCACGACAATGCATTCAGTGGGAAGTTTCCTTAATGGATATGTCATCTTTTAAAGACCCGTTAAGCCATATAAATGGAATAGACTTGTTTTGTTAAATTTAAAGTCTTGAATTGACTGAAATGGATAATGCATGATAGTGTTTCCATGTATTAAATGAATTAATTGATTTGAACTAGTGACATGGATAATTCATGATGGTTTCTTCCTAAAAATTAAAATGGCCTAAACTATGATTTTAATTGGATTCACTAATAACATGCATGAGAGATATTTTTATCATGTTTTGATTTACACGTTTGAACATTCCTTGTTAATGAATAATTGAAAAGCATAAGAAGTATTTTCCTTATGTATCGATTTATAAAATAATATGCCTTATATATAAATATATGGGATTGATTAATAAGTTTCATGAGAGTTATTTTTCCTCATGCCTTATATCATAAATGATACACCTTTATACAGGTTTTTTATGATGGTAAGGGACCATCAAGCATGGAGTATCATTATTCTCCCTTATATCAGGTGTTGAGTATGGCATGTCACACTAGTGATAGTTTATGGAAATTAGGATTAGGTTCCACATTATATGATTAGAGTTGTTCTTGGTGGATCACTCTTAATCCAGAATGATGTAGTTTCAAATATTTCACTCTATCAAGATGTAGGGATTGTACCCTTGGTTTGAGCTTTTAGGATCATTGGACTGGTTTGGATATCTGAGTTATGCCCTGGTTCAACCAGCACTGGTATTCCTGGTATATGGCCATTATGTTTTCTCACACACTTGGTTCATATAGGTGGATGTTATCTATAACTATACTATATATATATATATTACTTATATATAGATATATTACATGTTCAGACACTTCCATCCATGAGCTAAAGCAGGTATACAAGCCAAGTGTCCTTTAGAAACCTGAGTGGGTGGTTATTTATTTATTCTGTATTGATTCACTTTCTTGCATATACCTACACACTTTTTAGTTACAAGTACTACTTGGATTACACATAGACACCATTGATGTTGGCCTACTGAGATTGTTATCTCACACCCTACTTATTCTGCCTTTGGGACCTGAGAAGACAATATTCCTACTGGTATTGATAAGGGAAAAGGCATGACTACATGTTGTTTATTTTCTTACTTAGGTAGATCCCATGAGAGGAGGCTCAGGCATGAGAATAAGATGATTATGGATTTTTTTGTCATTTTTGTTTATTTTTTGTAGATTGTATAGCATGTTGTACTTCCCTGTTACTTTTTTCATTACAACATTCCATGAATCATGGATCAAACACTGCCTTTGAGTAATTTGGTTATTATATTTAGTTGTTCAGTTATCTATTTTTTCTACTAAATACTTCTTATGTGATCTATTTATTTGTCTTCATATTACTAATTCTAATTCTTTATATTTTTCTTCTACTACTATTGTATGTATTTATGGTATCTGATGTACTAATTTAACATGAGGGTATAGTCTCCCCACTATACCACCATTACACCTTTGCCTCTATTTGGAAGCATTTGGCATATGGGGAGGTTCAGTTGAGGCCATGTGACCCACCATATGGGGCATTGGTTAAGTGTACACTAGTTCAGTATGTTACAAGAAGATCCATTAAAGGCTAGCGGCCTTTGTTAGATAAAGGTTTCAATTGAAACATTATCTTTATTTAGGTTATTCAGGCATTCCTCCTGATTTAGGTTTATATTTAATACATGAGTTAATTGTGAAAGTATTTTTGTCACTCCCGGAATTCGCTCTGAGGTATGACATTAATTTTAAATTTTTATTTCATGAGTTTAATCGCTTGCTTATTTAATTACTGGTTTTAAGTGCGGGCTGAACTTGATGTGAGACCTTTTCTGTGGCACTGATAAATGCGCATTAGCTCTACACCGCTCGGTGCATGGGCAGAGCATGGGCGTAGCCGCGTGACCTTGCCTTTTTAACATGCGGTGCTCGCTACGCGAACGTTCTTTTGTCGGGCAATTAACTTCAGTTTCAAAGTATTATTATTATTATTATTATTATTATTATTATTATTATTATTATTATTATGTTATTATTATTATTTTTATTGCTAATAGTATTATTATTTTATTGGTGTTATTATTACTATTAATATTGTTATTATTATTGTTATTATTATTATGTTATTAGTTATTTTATTTTATTTTATTTTATTTTTTGTTTAACTCTCCCTTCCATGAAAAACCCTAGCCGCCACCCCTCTCTCCTATTTTTCTTTTCTTTTTATCTTTTCTTTTCTATTCCTTCTCCCCCACGTTTCCCCCCTCTCCTTCTATTTTTCTCTCCCTCATTTCTCTCCTTCCTCCGCGGCGCACCCCACCCTTCCCTCCTCCTCCTTTTCTTTCCTCTCACTTTTGGGCCCTCCCCTCTCCCAATCTCTCCCGTCCAGCGCGCCCCCCCTTTTTTCCCATTATCCCTTCTCTCCCTCTTCTTCCACCTCGCCCCTAACCGCCTCGCACCCAGCCAGCCACAACTGTCTCTCTCCTCCCCTGCTACCCCCCGGCAGCGCTGCGCCCTCTCGCCGCCGCTACCTCCCATGCTTCCCTCCTACTCATCAGTCGCACCTCTCTGCTCGGCCCCGTCTTCCCGCTCAGCCGCACCTCCCCCTCGGCTGCGCTCCGCCGCACCTCCCCGCTCGGCCGCACCTCCCCGCTCGACCGCGCCCCTGTTAGTTCCATTAACGTTTTATTTTGTTATTATTATTATTATGTTAATAATAATATTATTATATTATTATTATTGTCATTATTATTATTATTATATTATTATTATTATTATTATGTTATTATTTTGATCATTATTATGCTCTTATTATTATTATTATGTTAATGTTATTATATTATTATTTCTATTGTTATTATTATTATTATTATTATTATTATGTTATTATTGTGATTATTATTATCTTATTATTATTATTGAACCTTTTTAATGGTCTGCTGTTTTAGGACCTGTTTGACGGCTCAATACGGTGCGACCGTTGCGCAACAGGAGTTTTGCGCCGTGTCGTTTTCCATTCCTATTTGAGGTAGGTGGTTCCACACACAAGTATTAGTTTACAATAACTTTCTTGCTTATTTAATTAATTTAATGCTTTATACATTTGTTTTCATGCTGTGAAATTTTTCCTCTGACTTAGAGTTATTGTGTGTTTATTTAGTTAGAGCTATGTTCAGGTGATTCTAGTTAATTTTATTGTGAAAACTCCCTTTGGGCCGTTTATTATTGTTGCAAACTACGCAGCGTGTGTTAGGGAAATGTGGTTGTATTGGAAAAATATTTTGAGTGAATTTTTTCCTTTAAATATTTTGCAACATGTTTCGAAACTGCTTAATTATTTTAATGGTTTTCCTGGTAATAAATGTGTTTTTTTAAAACTATGCAGCTGGTTTAATTTAATGTGCTAGCGGTGCAGGCTAAGTTTTAAAATGCTTTGGTGTGCGTGTGGTTTTTAAAAAAAGATATCAGTGTGCGAGTGACATGTTATCTGAACTTTGAATTTAGGTGAGCACAAGGAGGGAAGCCGGGGTATTAGGTGGGGGGACTAGGACTAGTGAGCTAGTGTTTCGGAGATGACCCAACCCGGTTTCACTTTCAGGTTTGAAGATTGAAACACTAACTAAAAATATGATATCTGAGGGTTGTGGCCTTCTAAGCCACGTGTTCTGAGGGTCATGGCCTTCTAAGCCACATTATCTGAGGGTTGTGGCCACCTAAGACACACTTCAACGAGACACGACGTTCTAGAGTCCCACATGTTTCTAGTACCCATAGGGCCTCTCCCATCCTTTGGTGCTACAGGTTACTTTGCACGCACAATGATACGTGATATGTCACTTGAGTTACAACCCTAATGTGTTTATCTTGAACTGTTTTCTTTTAAGTTGTTTTACGAAAACCTTTTCTTTTTGCACCTCTTTCTCTCTTTATTTAGAATTGCAAATGGATTGTTTTTTTTTTGATATTTGTGCATGGTATCTTTTCTTGGTGATATCCTGGTGGGTGATTTCTCACACCCTACTTACACCCTTGGGTGTAAGTAGATTTGTTTACTTCTGATACAGGTAAGGGTCCAGTTTTTGGGAGCAGTGGTTCAGGTTGTTAGAAGGCCTATCTATGTGGCGTTTTGGTGGTGGCTTAGGGGCGGTGTCCTCACACCGGGCGACAGTTCTTAGGTTGATTTTTGGTCACCTTGTTTTTAGTGTTATTTGGGTTCTCAATACTTGTGACTCAAAAACCTATTTTGGTTAAATTCACGTCTGGCTGCCACTTTTACTTTTGTTTGGTTTATTTTGGATGGCTGCTTTATTTTTGTTACTCGGGTAAATTGTTCCAAAAGTTTAAATTGATACCCGAGCACTTGTGCCAGCCCATGGGGATCGGGGACGCCCTTCGGGCCTTGCCACGGGTTGGGTCGGGCGTCGAGTTAATGGCAACCCAATTCGGTTCGTTACAATTTTCATGAAGTGTTTGGTTCCTACTCCCATAGGGTTGGGAATTTCATTGGAGTAGTCATCACATTTCCCCTCACATTGGTTATTGATTCAGTTCCTCCTAGTCCTTTCCATTGACTAAAATAAAAGTAAAATTAGATGGTTTTTTTAAAACTATTAAACACAAAGATGAGAAACCATTGATATAAAGGGATAACTCATAGATTATATTTATTCCCAATGATTTTATAGTTTTAAATATATGTTTTTTTACCATTAATAATTTCCTAATATAAATTAATTGGGTAATTTTGTTTCCTTCATAATGGTTTTTAAAGGTCTTGTTAATTAACCTAATCATATCCCATGAATATGTCTAACCAGGCATTCAATAAGACTTTTTTATCCCCCAGGGGATAATTGAGTCTAGCTCAATGCACCCTATTTAGTTTCATTAATCATAGGAACAATTACACCAGAGACACATCCAATTATAGTATATTTACATGGATTCAATTTCATAGAAACCACTTACTCCATAATTTACCAAAATTTAGGGTTTCTTTCATATGTTTAGTCTTATCTCTAAGGCCTTCACTAGAGTTTTACAATCCTAATCGGAAAAAATAATCAGACTTCTCTATGATACCAACTATGACAACACATATTATACTAAACCTCATTTTATAATTTAATATAAAAAATTACACATAATACAACCCCAAATGGTCATAAATCATAATTTATTCAGTAAATGAGGTACATAGAATAAAAATTTCAATAGGGATACAATGACATTGTTGAAAACTTCCTTAACATAGTCCTAAAATTCAATCATTCTTCTAAAACTTTGTGGGATAACCTTGGGACCTGTATAAAAAAGGTTTGATCTATAAATCATGTTAAGGGAATAAAAAAAGAATATAATATGGTAATGTAGAAAATGTGATCCAAGAAGAATATCAAGGTAACACCAGAGGTGTGAGAAGCATAACATTAACCAATGAGGTACAATATGACATGATAGCATAAAGGAAACATGGAAATTTGGAAACAACATAAAACATGATATCATAAACATAATTTAAGGATATCATACAAGAAAAAATAACATATTTTTATTAGGATAAATTTTCATGAACCATACATGGAATTTTGTGACATTAAAAAATTACCAAATTCATTGGAGGGATATATAATTTTGGGTCCACCTGTCACATCCAGATCATTTACATTCATAAGTGTGCCACATAGATCATAAAACAACAGAATATATTTAAACATATTTAATCCCACGACTAAGGATTGTGAGATAGATAAATACAAGTCCCTGATCAATAAAGGATATTTACATCTAGTTGAATACTCCTAAGTTGAAATGGGGATTGTTATTTACTACATAATGTTTTTGAAAGAAAAATTATAATATAATTTAGACAGCATAATGGTGGTATATAAAGGTACATAGAAGGAATCAATGAGAGTTAAAGGGGTATATAATCACTTTTAAGTACTAAAAACAGTAAGAGGGATGTGTAATAAAATATCCCAACATAAACAAAGATAAATTAAAAAGGCATAATATAATGAACGTTATTAAATAAGTAGGATGAGAAGATCCCTTACCTTGTGAGGACACTTCTAAAATACATGGAGGAGATTCTTAAGATATTGGTTCAACCTTTGGTTGAATATAGAGAGAAAATGGAAGATTAATTTCATGATATATGGGTTTTGATTGAAGAGGAAAGGGATATGGGTGGGTTTATATATCAAAAGTGATGATAATTATTTATTTCTTTTCAAACATAGGTTTTGGAATCTATATGATAAAGTAATAAAAAAACAAACCTTCCCATGGTTTCTACCAAAGAGTAGTGGTTATAATTAATTTACAAGGATAATAACTCCCCTCATTAAAATAACACCCTTGGTTATGTGGAAGTGAGTCAGGTTTATAAAGAATTTATTTTAAATCCTTAAAATATAAGATAGATTTTGGAAGATTCATTAAGGTTTTTTTAAACTATTAAAATAACATAAAAACAATTTAATTTAAAGGAGAAATAGAATTTTGATCATGTATACTATTTATATCATTTATTAAAATACTGTGGGGATTTTATGGTGTCATAATACACATCGTATTTTTACATCGTATTTAATTAGGACCCAAAAATGAGACTGTCTGTGAAAATTATGATAAAAACCATTGGATAATTTTAATATTCTAATAAAAATAATTTTAAGAAAATATTTCTCTACGTATAATAATTTACACTTTTAAATCAAAAAAATCATTTTATACAAAATGCTTGTTATTTAACAATAACAGTTTTTAGACCCTTATAAAATTATTTTTTAATTCATAAAACTATATTATCATTTATATTTAATAAATATTATTTAATATTAATATTTTCATAAAATAAAATTTGTTTCAAAATTTCTTGAATTCATTAAAATTGTGTGTCTTGACTGGAACTATATATTTCAAAAATATTAAATTTTTGTTTTGTTGTATCAAAGTATAATTTTTATCAGTCCTATTTTTTAATCATTTTAAAGTAGTAAAAGAAAAATATAATCCTTATTTTATTACAAATATAAAAAATCATATTTTTAGGGTCTACATACATATCCCTTTATTACATCACTGAATTCCCTAAGGGTAGGGTGCGTGATGGTGAGATTTTGAAGGGTGGTTTGACAAACATTGTTTACTTCATGATCTTGATGAGCTTCTAACTATACATTAAATAGTTCCAATCATTCTTTAGTTATTGAATCTCAGATTAGAATTGGTTAAGGGAAAATCTAAGTGATGTTATCTCACTCATAAGTTCTGATTAGTGGGCTATATTGTGGACGATTTTACTGGTCAAGGCCATCACTTCCTTTGTTTGTGAAAAATGGGCTTTATCATAACCTTTAATATACTAGTCTTAATAATCACTATAAAATGACTATATTATCCCTGGTTATGATTCATAATGGTATTAGAAATCGTAAAAACCATATAATGGTCCAAAATAACCAAAGTAGTGAAATTTTTCTATATCTATGTTTATTAACAAGGCATTTACTCATTTAAAAAAGAAATTTCCTTTATAAATGTTCAGGTCATTATAGATGGGATCTTGTCTCTTTCTCAAGAGACACCACTATAGTATTATCACAATAGAGTGTGATAAGGTCATTAATTCTTGGGACCACGTAATTTGTTGGGTGAATTTTGGATTCTAAAATGCATATTTAGCTACCTCAAAAGACACAATATTCTTATAATCTAATACAGAATCAGTTAAAAAAACATTGAGATCTTCCATCTCACAACTCCTTTATTGAGAGTGAAGATGTATCCCAACTATAATTTTAGGTCATATTGATCTATTTAGAAACAATTTTATTTATATCCTTTGATAACTGGCTCCTCATCTCCTTTATAGTCCAGGAACATTTCCTTAGTATGCCTTGGATACCTAAGAATAGTATTGACTTCCATCCAATGCCAGTCACCTGGGTCAAGTTGATATCTTCCTCTCACGCTTAAGGTGTAGACAACATCTTCCCTAGTAAATAGCATATTATACCTGGCTGAACCAATTTTCAAAGTGTATCATAAACTTTCCATTACCATTATCTCCTTTTGTGTTAGAGGAAAAATTTTATTCAAAAGATGAATATCATGTGACACTATAAATTACCCCCTCTTGGATTGTTCCATATTGAATATTTTTAATATATTATCAATATATATATACATTTAATTAGTCCAACATTCCTCTTGGATCTATCATGAGGGATATTTATCCCAAGATTATATGTTGGGTCACCTTAGTCATCATGTCAAATCATGAATTCAACTAGGATTTAACATAGTATAAGACTAGTATTTATTTTACAATGAGTAGTATGCCATCAACATAAACTATGAGGAAAATGATTGCAATCCCACTAAACTTATTATAGATACAATATCACATTCATCATTTATTAAATAAAATTTCATTATGAATTTATCAAATCAAATGTTCCATGACCTGAATGGTCAATTTAATCCATAAATGGACCTCTTGAACTTGTATGCCTTATTAGAATCCTTTGGAGTCACAAACCCTTTGGATTGGGTGATATAGAAATCTTATTTAAATGTTATTGATAAGGGAATATATTTTGATATAGATCTTATAAATCTCATAGTCATGGTAATATATTTTTATAAGAAGAATTATGATGGATTTCCACTTAGAAATTGGTGAAACATTTCCAACATTGTAAATACCTAATGTTTTTAACCCTTTTGAAATCATTCATGCCTTATTGGTACCAACTTTTCCATCCATTTACAGCTAATTATTGAATATCTATTTTGAAACAATAGTCTTTACATCAACTGAAGGATCTAACAAAACCCATTGATACATGGAATCTATTTCATAATTTGTATCTTTTTCAACATGGAATATTTTGTTCCACTTAGTGATTCTTTATAGGTTATAGGATGATTATTATTAACCTATAATGAGTCACTATCATAATTGATGAGAAACCCATATTTTACTTGTTATCTAACCCCATTCATACTTCTCTGTAGCACTTGTGTTTCTAGAATATCCTCTTCTATTGGTCTTTGTGGAATCTGTTCCAATGTCAACTATTACATATCTTGAGACATGACTTCAAAATATTCTATCTTTTTCCCAATATATATATTATACATATGATCCCTATCTTGGATCATGGTATGTATTTCAACCATAGCCTTTTTATCTAACTGTTTATATAGGTAATATCCCCTTGCTTCTTCGGGGTATATTAAAAATATACTATTAGTGTCTTAGGGTGTAATCTTTTTTCTTAAAATATCCTTAAAAATACATCATATCCCAGCATTCATACATGTGAAAAAACAAGTTTATTTCTACGTGAAATTTCATATGGAATATAGGTTACCTCTTTAGTTGGTACTCGTTTTATAATTGTTCTATTATCTGTACCGTATATCCCCAAAAGGATAATGAAATACTTGTATGAATCATTATTGATCTCACCATGTCTAAAAGGATGTGGTTCCTCCTTTAACATAGACAATTCCACTGTGATGTATAAGGAGAAGTGATTTGGGATAGAATCTCAAAATCTCATAAATAACCAATGAATCATTTATTAAGATATTTTATACCACAGTCTCAACAGATTTTCCTAATATTTTTACCAAACCGATTCTGAAATTCATTATTATATTCCTTGAATATATAAAAAGAACCATACATATACCAAATTAACTAGATATATCCATATATACTATAATCATTATTAAAATTTATGAAGTATGAGTATCCAACCCTAGATTCAATTGGATATGGTCTGCACACAGCAGAATGAACTAATTCAAGAAGCTCATTGTCTCTTTCACATTTTCCACAAAATGGGTCATTGTCCATTTTTCATTTTAAATAGGAATCACATACACCATATGGTTTTAATTTATATTAATCTAAATATCCAAATTTTTGTAATATGGTCAAATTGTTTTTGTTTACAAGGCCTATCAAGTGATTCCACATTTGGGTGTGCTATGAGCCTTGGGAATTATCTTCGATATTGATTTTCATTACTTTGTTTGTGTAATCCAACATTTAAAGACCTATATTTAAATATATCATACCATGATGAATTACTTATTTATAAAATAATTAATACTTATTCCCATGTTTGAACATAAATCCATCTGTATCAAGTCAGGACACATGAAAAATGTTTTTGGTGAATAAAAGCACATAATAATAATATTTTAAAACCAATATCATTCCATTTGGAAATATGAGGTGGTAATCTCCAATAGCCATAGTGGTAAACTTATATCCATTGGACTCTCATAAATCATTATAACCACATGAAATATTTCATAATCTACATGTTTCTTATATTTTAATACATATGTGAGAACCATATATTGTTTCTAATACCCAATTCATGAATTTAAATAAATTTCACTCAATAAAATATACCCTAGGAGTTTCCCATTTCTTATTTTACTTGGTATAATTTTTCATCTAGTGACCCTTATTTCCATATGAAAAATAGATAACAACTTATTCCCTTTCTTATCTAATGATACCTCTCTTCATGAAAGGGTTTTATGAATAATATTTCAACTTAGATCTCTTTAATTGTATTTTCATTTTATTTGCCATCAGGACATAAGGATTTTTATGCCTCATAACCTTTTTAACTTGGACAATTATAGTGGTAATATCTAGGAGTGACTTATATATGTTGTTCATAATTAAATATACAAAAAAATTGGAGAATCAATGATGGGGTAATGAATGAATGAGATCAATGTACAATTGATTAAGAAGCTTAAACCCTAGAACCTCTTAGCAGTCCATGTATCCACTGGGTTTGACTATGAGAGGCCCATCTAGCATACTTTATCCATGTTTTATCATGAATAGCACCATGTAAATCTAAAATAGTACATATATTTATTTATCTTGATAGAGATCTTGTAGATGCTACATAATTCTATAGGGATCAATTATGGAATCCCACCTTTTTATTATATAATGTTTCATTACATTTTGTAAACAAAGGATCTTTATAGTTTAGTGTCATGGAAATAAGGAAAATAATACTTGAAAACATAAATATTTATTCTAATCCACCTATAAGGATTAATAATAGGTTTATCCTAATTAAAATTACTTCATCTCATAACCTGGTACATACATCAAAGGAAAGGGTGAGCATAAGGCTAGTAAGGGTAAACAAGGGAAACCACTTACTTGTGATATAAATAAGAACATGATGAAATACATAAATATATGAGAAATGAAAAAATATTCCTATAATAATAAAAATAACATGAATAATAACTTTAAAATGTGTCTAAAAAAATTAAATTTAGACATTGATAAGCATATGACCATGGTTCATCCCCAAGATGTTATAAAAATTACAAAGCTTATTCACCAAGTAATCATAAAACTTGTCATCTATAGAGATTAATTTCTTTTCCCAATTCATTGGAGAGATATCAGGGATCACCCATAATATTTATTTATTTTAATGTGATCCATATCGATTATAATCAAACATTTCATAAATAACCCATAGAGAATAAGATAAATGGGTTTCATATCAAAATCGTGATGTTTTAAAAAGTGCTTAAAATTATGATCATTATGTCATTTATAACCCACAAAAAGCGAATGATGGTTTTATGTATTTCAATTCAATAATTAAATATATAATTTTTTTTCTTGATGAATACCCCTATAAATTAAACAGTTTTGGGTATTCACATATATAGAATAATAGAATTTCCTGAGAAAAAAGATAGAGATTTTGAGATGAAAATTCAACAGCATAACAGCTATGCAATATAGTTTTAGAAAACATTAAAAATAGAAGTTAAATAAGTCACCCATTCATAAAAGACTCATAATATAGTATAGGGGCATAATAAAATTGAAATAAGAACATGGAATGGAAGCTTTAAAGACATACCACATAAAATAGAATGTGAAATGAAAAGAGAAGTAGAGAATTACCTTACCTTGAAGAGTAACTTCTAAAAGTCTATAATCGAGACATTGGGGGATTAAAGACACATTGTGGGGAATCATTGGGAGGTATAGATAGAATAAATTATTGGAGAATTATTTT
This sequence comes from Viscum album, assembly GCA_963277665.1. Classification (NCBI taxonomy): domain Eukaryota; kingdom Viridiplantae; phylum Streptophyta; class Magnoliopsida; order Santalales; family Viscaceae; genus Viscum; species Viscum album. Next base: position 70,324,197 of record OY728163.1, on the reverse strand, counting down.
TTAATGAAATTAATTAAAGTAATTGGTTGGTATTTTTAGAAAAAGTGAGGGAATATTTTATTAATTTGAAAGGACACCTCATTAGTGGTATTTGAAAAACCATGGGATTGCCCATGGTATTTGACCACGGTATTGGCCACTTGGAACACATAATATTATATTTTAATCCACAAGAGTCTAAAAAAATCAAATATTACTCATTACATCATCATGTAATGGTTATGATGTTATTAAACTTACAAAAAACTCAAAACTGTATTTTTACTATTCAGCAAAAATTCAACTGTTTCAGAAAAATCTCAAAAATTCAACCCAACCATTTTTTATGTTTAGAATTAAAAAATTAACTCCATTTTATATAAATTAATTTTAATTTCAATTATATTAAATAAATAAAATAATAATAATTGACTAATAATTTCTAAAACATTTATTTACTTATACTTTGATATAATTTTATCACATTACGACTTTAAATGATTAAAACATATTTATACATCCTTAGGCAAGGTTACTATTCCATTTTTCAAATTACCATTCATAAGGGTAAAATTACTATTCAAAATGGGGATGTTACTATTCACAAAAAAAATATTTTGATCTTATTGAACAACATTTTTCACCCTGATTACTACCATGAATGTACGATTTTCGAAAATCATTTCACAGAAAAATTTATTTAATAATAAAATAATTTTTCACTCTTCATCAAAAAACACTATTCATAAAATACTAAAAAATTGAAACTTCTTAGAAAACTTTTAAAAAATTAACCTAGGTTAATTTTGACATTTGAAATTCAAAAAATGAAGTTTATTTTACCATAATAATTCTCTATGTATGAGTGATATATGAAATGTATAATTTTTAATTCTAAAATCAATTTATCAAATTTTTCTTAATTAAAAATATATTTTATTAAGAAAATATATTATTGAAACAAAAATGAATAAATAAAAATTTTATTTATACCAAAGTATTACACAAAGTAACAAAGGCCTCATTACATAACCCCTAATAATAGCCACATAGGACCTAAGATTAAGGTGTTCAATGGTGATATAATCTTGGGGTGGCTCATACAAAATTTCCCAAGTGGTGATTTATATCAACTTGAACTTCTCTCATAGTTGATTCTATTCAAGCTTAACATGTTGAAGCGCAGCTTGGGCTTGTTCCAGAATGAATCCCAACGAGGCCACCTCCTACCCAAGATCCGATAAAAGGGATTTTTATGGCCTAAGTCTACTAGATGAGGCAATCAAATCTTCTTTCTGCAATAATAACCGTTATTATTTCTATTTATAATCACTAATCTTAATGTTAAGAGTACAGTTTCCAACAGACATATTGACTAATGGTCATATAAATATCAAAACCCAATGGTCTTAGTACAGTTATACTCACTTCATTAGTAATTATATATAGTTTTGTTGAGTACAAGATAATATAACAAACATTTTCAAGAAAAAATTATTATTAAAAATGTTTAGGTTGTTACATTATCCCCCCCCCCTTAAGAAATTTCATCCACCAAATTTCAACTCATACCCTCATAATAGAAAATGTGTGGGTACTTCTTCCTCATAGTCCACTCTGGTTCCCACATGGATTCTTATTATTTTTGGTTCCTCCACAACACTTTAACAAGGTGGATATTCCTGTTGCATAGAACTTTGCCTCTATGATCCAATATTTCCATCGGCTGTTCCTCATAAGAGATATCATTTTCTAGTTTCACCACCTTATGATTCAATACATGTGAAGGGTAAGAGATGTACTTAATCTAGAGGGATATATGAAATACATCATGAACATAATCTATATTTGAAGGAAGTGCAAGCTGATTTTCCACTTATCCTATGCGATCAAGGATTTCATAGGGGACAATGTACCTAGGGTTGAGCTTCCCTTTCTTTGAAAACCGCATGACTCTCTTCCATGGAGAAATGTGAAGGAATAATTTGTCACCAACATCAAACTCTATGTCCCTTTGATGGTTGTGAGCATAGATCTTCTACCGACTATGAGCATCCTTATTGTGTTGTTGGATTGCATGAACCTTTTTTTCATCTATTGCCCATGATCCGGCCCAAGAAACTTTCTTTCACTAGTATCATCCAAATAAATAGAAGTTATACATAGCTTTCCATATAGATCTTCATAGGGTGCCATATTAATTTTTTAGTGGTAGTTGTTATTGTAAGAGAACTCAACTAATGGGAGATGTTGATCCCATCCACCTTTAAATTCCATTGAACATGTTCTCAACATTTCATTAAGTTTTTGATTAGTTCTTTTTGATTGGACATTAGTTTGGGGATGATAGGTTGTACTGAAATTAAATTTTATACTGAATGAATGTTGAATAATTATCCAGAATTTTGATGTGAATCTCTGATCACTATTAGATACGATAGAGAGTGGTACCCTATTTTGTCTTACCACTCCCCTTATGTAAATCCCAGAATGTTCATCAAGATAAAAATCATCCCGAATAGAGATAACATGGGAAGTCTTGGTGAGATGGTCCACTATAACACATATTGCATTCTTTCCATTGGAAGTTCTCAGGTGACTGGTGAAAAATTCCATAGTGATATTGTACCACTTCAATTTTGGTGTGGGTAGTGGTTATAATACCCCTTTATAATTTTTTCGCTCTTCCTTCACTTGCTGATACACCAGGCACCTTGTAGTGTAGTCAGAAATATCTCTTTTCATGTTATCCCACCAATAATGATCATGAAGGCCCCCATACATATTCGTGATTCTAGGGTGTATAATGAATGTAGAGAAATTAGTTTCTTCCATAAGCTCCTTTATTTCTGGAATAGTTGGAACACACAGTCTTGTATGAAATTTTAGAACACCTTATTGATTAATATTGATCTCAGGAAACTTCCCATCCTTCAAAACCTCAAACTTCTTTTGTAACAAAGGATATTTTTATGATCTTTCTTGATATTCTATAGTAATGACGGTTGATAAATCATTTGGGTTAGTTTTTATGGTCTCCCTTACCTTAAAATTATCATGTACAACTTTACTAGTTCATTGATCAAAGGATCTCTTTGAATCCTCATCACTGCCAGCACAATAGGGTCTTTCCTACTTAATGAATCTGTGACTTTGTTTGATCTTCTGGGATGATAATGAATTGAACAATCATAGTCTTTAAGAAGTTCCAACCATATCCTATGTCTCATGTTCAATCCCTTTTGTGTGAAAATATACTTCAAACGTTTATGTTCTGTGTATATATCACACTTATCCCAATAAAGATAGCGCCTCCATATCTTAATATCAAAAACAACCGCAACAAACTCCCGATCATGTGTAGGATAGTTGTGCTCATGAGTCTTAAACTATTGATATGCATATGTAATCACCTTTTCATATTTCATGAGAACAATCCCAAGCCCTTTATAAGATGCATCACTAAAAAATAAATCACTATCCACTTGGGGGAAGAGTTAACATGGGTGCCATAACCAATCTCTTCTTCAGCTGTTGGAAACTTTCCTCACACTCTTTTGTCTAGATGAACTTGAGCCCTTTTCAAATTAAATTTTATAATGGATTATAAATTCATGAAACGTTTTTCACAAACCTCCTATAATATCCCACTACTTCAAGGAAACTACAAGTCTCAGTTATTTTTGTAGGATGAGGTCATTCCTCTAAAACCTTGGTCTTTGTAGGGTCACCTGAGATTCCTTCACGAGTTACAATGTTCCCGAAGAAAGAAACTTTTCGTAACCAAAACTCATAATTTCTAAACTTTATAAATAAAATATCCTTATCAAAGTCTATAATATAACCCTTATATGATCTTCATTCTCCTCCCAAATTTTCAAATATATCATAATATCATCAATAAAAACTACCACAATGTTATCAAGGTAGTTCCTAAATACTCTATTCAATAAATCTATAAAAACAGTAGGAGCATTAGTCAAACCAAAATACATAAGAAAAAACACATAATTCCCATATCTTGATCGGAAGGACATTTTTTGGAATATCTTATTTCTTCACCCTCAATTAATGATAACTAGATCAAAGATAAATCTTGGAGAATAATTGAGCCCCATGATGTTGGTCAAATAATTCATCAATTCTTGGAAGAGGGTATTTTTTTCACTATGATCCCATTCATTTATCTATAATGAATGCATATATGTATTTATCCATCCTTATTCTTTAGAAAAAGAATAGCCGCTCTCTAAGGAGACACACTTGGTCAGATACAACCCTTCTAAAAAAGATCTTGAAATTGTTTCTTTAATTCCTTCAGCTCTATATTTTCCTTTCTATACGGGTTTTTTGATATTAGATGAGATACATGTATCTGCTCAATGTATAACTATACCTCTCTTTCTATGGGAGGTCTAGGTAACTCCTTAAGAAATAAATCTATGTATTCCAAAATTATGGGGACATTTTATATCCTTATACTCTCATTTAATTCTTTTTATTCACCAATCAACTCCATAAAGAATGATATATGAGATTATTGTTGACAAATATTAGGTTGAGATATCTCTCCATGTATATAACTATAGGTTTTCCATTCCAGACCACGAAGATTTTCTTACTTCTGCATTTGATCTTAGAATTATAATTTGAGAGCTATTCCATCCCTAGTATAATGTCTAATTCCAACATGGAAATGACTACTAGAATTTCAATATTATTGTGCTCACTAAAGTAAATAATATAGTTTCGAAATATTGTTGATGCTTGGATAATACCTCCACGAGCCTTGACTGATAACTCTACTTTTAGCAGTTCTGGGATTGATTATATATTCTTTTCAAACATAGAGGATATAAAAGAATGCATGGAACTAAAATCAAACAAATTACTTGGTAGCTTTGAGATAACAACAAGAATACCTTCCACCACATCATATTGAGCTTCGACTTCAGTTATCATGATAGTAAATTCATGACCTTTCTCCCTTGGCCTATGTTAAGGCTGATGGTGATTCTTCTCCACTGCCCTTGGATTGGGATAGTGATTGGAAGAGTGCCCAATCTATCCACACTTGAAGCATTGTAATTAAGGTAGGTCTTGCACCATCTTCACTTTTTATTTAGTGTTGTGAAGTTGAGGCTTCACCTAACTATGACAATTGCAAGAAATATATACTTTTCTTCCACACTTCTAATTCTCCTAAGAAGGAAGTTCCTCGAATGCTTCTTCCCACATTTATTACACGTGGGAAGTTTCAATTTCATTCCTCCTATTCCTTGATCAATGATGCTCCCCAATATAGGATTCATTGGTCTCTTATTTTCATTGGATTTGTGAGACCAATTCATCTCACCAAACTCTAGTTCGACTTTCATAGCACTCTTCACGATCTTCTCATAGCTATCATAGTCTCAGTTTTCTAGATTCTTTCACAGATAAGGTCTTAGTCCACATAAAAATCTATCAAACTTCTCATTAGGATCCATGAAAAATCTAGAGGTGTAATGTGAAATCCTTGTGAATTTAATCTCATAGCTTCCCACATATTCATTCTCCTTCTCCTTCATCTCAAGAATTTCCTTCTCTATTTTTTATTCTCATCGAATGAGGGAAATACTTATTGAAGAAGACCCCCATAAACTATTCCCACTCCATATCTTAAATACCCCTTATTGGCCTCGTGTTTTTAATAAGTTTCCACCACTGATCAGCTTCTCCATCTAAGCGGAAAATATCCAAGGTTACTTTCTCTTGTTCAGAACTATGAAGTATATAAATGATCTTCTCTATAGAGATTATCCACTTTTACACAATCAAGGGGTAAATATATACATGGAATGTTGGTGGCCACTAATGCATAAAGGACTCAAATTGATTTTTCCATTCTTAGTCAAATTGGTATCTCAACTCGATTCAAGTTATTTCCCATAACTTGAGTCATTTGATTCATCATTCTTGTGAAAGATTCCATTCCGGATTCCATCTGAGGGTCGTCAGTGCATGGTCCATTGTGATCACCATTTCCATGGTTACTCATATTTACCACAATTTTCTAAAAGAATAAAACATTAATGAGAAACTTGTTTCATTTAATAATCTTATAACTCTAAAATATTTTTATGTCTTAAAACATTTTGCTTAAACGCGTTATTCAATATCAACATCTACATTTCCTATCAATACTTCATGATGATTCATAAAAAACATGTAATTATCCAAACATATCCCCTAGGAGTGTCAAACCTAGAGTGCATAAAGGACAGTTGTCGTTCACTAGTTCCTGTTCGAGTCTATTTTAAAGTGGTGTTTTCATGTTTTACCCCTAGATATATCTGTGCCAGAGCCACATCCACTTGTTTGTATCCAAATAAGGATTTATTTATTCGGAAACCACTTACGTAATATTTTACCAAAATACCAGGAATTGTTCGTATATTTAATATTTTATATTGGGTTCTTCCTAAATTTTTTCGTATCCTAATTTCCACAAAAATCTAAACTATCCTTTGATACCAACTGTGGAATCCCTCATTTTTATTACATAAGTTTTCATTACATTTTACAAATAGATGATCTTTAATGTTTAGTGTCTTGGAAATAAGGTACCTAATAAATGAAAACATAAAATCATTATTATAATCCACTTTTAAGGATTCATCATAGGTTCACCTAAATTAAAACTACTACTTCTCATAACCTAGCAACATACATCAAAGGAAAGGGTGAGCAGAAGGACCTGTAAGGGTAAACAAGGGAAATAGTTTTCCTGTGATACTAATAAGAACTTGATGAAATACACAAAGACATAAGAAATTCAAAAAGATTAATATAACAATAAAATGAACATGAATAAAAACTTGAAAATGTGGCTAAAACATTAAATTTAGACATTCATAAGCATATCACACAGGTTCATCCCCAAGGTGTCATAAAAATTACTAAATTTATTGTCCAAGGTATCGTAAACCTTATCATCACTATTGATTAATTTCCCTACCCAATGAATTAGAGCGCTATCAAGGCACACCATTAATATGTGTTTATTTTCATGTGATCCACATGGATCACAATCAAACATTTCATAGATAACCCAAATAGAATAAAAGAAACGACTTTCATATAAAAAACGGGACATTTTAAAAATTGCTTAAAACATGATCATTATGTCATTTATAACCCATGGAAAGGGAAAGGGGGTTTTAGGTATGTCAATTCTAGATTCAAATATATCACTTTTATGTCTTGATTAGTACCCATAGAAATGAAATAGTTTTGGGTATTCACATAAATATAAAAGAGAGTTTCTTGAGAAAAAAAGTATAGGGATTTTGAGATAAAAATTATGCAGCCTAACAACTATGCATCATGGTTTTAGAAAAAATTAAAAAGAGAGAGGATAGAGGTCACCCATTCATAAAAGACTCATAATATAGTATAGGTACAGAATAAAATGGAAATAAGAACATGGTATGGAAACTCAAATGACATACCACATAAAAGAGAACTTTAAAGGAAAAGAGAAGTATGGAATTTTCTTACCTTCAAGAGTAACTTCTAAAACTCTAAGATAGAGACAATGGGGGATTGAAGACACATTGGGAGGTATAAATACAAATAATTCATGGATAATTATTTTTTAATGAAAGGAAACCAAATAATGGGTGGGTATTTATTGGAAAACTGAGGGAATATTTTATTAATTTCAAAGGATACCTCATTAGTGGTATTTTAAAAACCATGGTCTTGACCATGGTATTTTCCCATGGTATTAGAAAATTGGAACACATCATATTATATTTTAATCCATAAGAGTCAAACAGAATCTCATATTGCTCATTACATCATGATGATATTGTTATGTTGTCATTAATCTTACCGAAAACTCAAAAGTGTATTTTTACTATTCACCAAAAATTTAACTGTTAAAAAAACCAAAATATTTACCTTAACCATTTTTCAACGTGTAGAATTCAAGAGTAAACTCCATTTTATAAAAACTAATCCCATTTTAAATTATATTAAATAAATAAAAATCTAATACTTAACTAATAATTTCTAAAACATTTATTTACTTATACTATGATATAATTATATCACATTACCACTTAAGATGACTAAAAATATTAATAAATCCTTAGGCGAGGTTACTATTCCACTGGTCAAATTACTATTCATAAGGGTAAAAATTCTATGCTAAAGGGTAATGTTACTATTCACACAAACAAATATTTTGATCTTGTTGAACCACATTTTCACCCTGATTGCAACCATGCATGTCCGATTTTCGAAAATCATTTCACAGGAAAGGTTATTTAATAATAAAATAATTATTACTATACATCAAAAAACACTATTCTCAAATATTATTCATCAAAAAAACATTATTCCTCAGATACTATTCATCAAATACTAAAAAATTGAAACTTCTTAAAAAACTTCTAAAAATTTAGCCTTGGTTAATTTTGACATTTCAAATTCAAAAAATGATGTTTATTTTACCATAATAATTCTCTATGTATGATAAATCTTTGAAAAGTGAAATTTTTTACTTCTAAAATCAATTTATCAAATTTTTATTAATTAAACATATATTTTATTAAGAAAATATATTCTTGAAACGTAAATTATGAAACAATAATTTTATTTCTAACAAGGGATTATACAAAGTAACTAAGGCCTCTTTACATTACCCCTTATAACACCTGCATAGGACGTAAGAGTAAGGTGTGAAATCATGATAGAATCTTAGGGTGTCTCACACAACATGGTTCGAGTAGTGATTTCTATCAACTTGAACTTCTCTCGTAGGAAATTCTGTTCAAGTTTAACATGTTGATGGTCGGCTTAGGCTAGGTCCAGAGCGAAGCCCAGTGATTCCACCTCCTTCCCAAGCTACAACAAATGGGCTACGTATGGCCCGATTCTACTAGATGAGGCCATGAACTATTCTTTTTGAAGTAATAACCAATATCATTTCTATTTATAATCACTAATATTAAGGTTAAGAGTATAGTTTCGGATGGTTATGTTGACCAATGGTCATATAACAGTCAAAAACCAACAGTATCATTTCAATTATATTCACTTTGTTAATAAATATATATAGTTTTGTTGAGTAAAAAGTAATATAACATAAATTTTCACGAATAAATTAATATTCAAAAAGTTCAGGTCATTAAATACATGATTTCATGTGAATTCAAAGAGTTCGGTGGATATATATGAAAGAATTAAAATCTAAACATCAAGTCTATTGCTTTAGTGTTTATCATAGACCGTAAAATTCTCATCACTTGAATCCTTATATTGAGGGTCATGAATTTTATATTCCATCATGTAAGTCTTCCATTCACGGTGAAACACTACTCGTAGGCATATGAACCATTCTTAGAAGTTGCATCCAATAAGGAGAAAATATTTATCTATAATTTTCTGTGGGGATTAAGTGGTTGATGATATTTTAATTATTATACAATAATAATATATTGTATTATTACTAAATTTAAAAATTATGTGGTACATGACAATAATAATAATTTTATTAAGTCTCTATAATAAATCTAGCCATCCTATTCTATAACTTTATCGGTTTTGCGAATTTGAGTTTTTAGGAGGAGGCCTAGAGTTGTCCATGGGGGTTGGCTAATAAAAATTTGGGAAAATTGGGAATAAACACTGTATAATGTTTACACGATGTGTAAGATTTTATCACATCTTGTACATGGAAATTTCATGATCTATAGATTTTAGTGGTTAAATAATAAAAAGGCGATGCATTTTTCAGCTGAACCAAACCTCATGGATTACATGATGTGAAAGGGGGTTACACGTCATGTAATTACACTATGCATTGTGTCTTTAAAGTTTAGAGTGCATCAGGTTTCTCTTTAAACCATATGACTCCTATCTCATTCCATTCAGCCAATTGTGTTCTCATGAAGAATCTTGGGATTCCTTTTGATGGGGAATAATCTGTGGCTTCCCATCTTAGATCCTTGGCTTCCTATCATTGATCTGTGGTGAGTTATATCCTCATTATCATATATTTACTTTCTTTTATTCTACATAGTTCCATGTGGTGGGGAGGTTTGGTTTGGGTTATATGTTTGAACTACGTTTTGATGATCTTTGGTTGCAGTGTTGGTTGAACTGCTAGTTTCTTGTGTTTTAGTGGTTCTTAGGTAGTTTCTTATTTTCCCTACGATGCATAGTGAAATCAAAAATCTTCTTTGAGGGAGGGGATCCACGTCTTCACCATTTTTTCATGCTATATGTGGAAATTTCATGATTTTTCTTACATTTTGGTGGATAGTAAGGGTCATCATAATCATATAATTAATTGTAATTTAAACAATTGATGGGTATTGGGGATTTATTTAACGATTTTCTATTTTCTATTTGTTTTTTATATTTTTATGGCTACCTATTTCCAATTCTGAAAATATAGGATGTTTCAATCCTTTTTTGTCTTTTCATTGATATATGTGATGGACCTTGCTATTTTCTTATGTGATATCACCCTGAATAAAAGGTTAATGAACTTATATTTTACTAATAATTTGATTCTTATGGATATATTTTTTGTATGATAAGACCTATTTTAATATAAATATGTAATATGAAAATGTCCCTAAATATATGTGAAGCCAGGTTGTTTTGTTGTTGTGTGTGGCTATGTTTTTTATGATGATTTGTGTTTCTTGGGTTTGTTGTGTGGTGATATTGTTGATGATATTGGTTGTGTGATGTGTGGTGAAGTGATGTGATGGATGGTTATCATGTATGTGATGGGGGATGTTTTTTGTTGTGTCATAGTGTTGTGGTGCAGTGGTTGCGGCATAGTAGTTTTGGTGTAGTGGTTGTTGTATATAGAGATTATGGTTGTGCAATGAATGAGATGTGTTGTTTTTGTATTGTGATATGGATTGGATGATGTGATTTGATTATGGTGGTGGATGTGTGGTGTTGTGGTGATAGTTTTGTGGTGTGGTTGTGATAGTTGACCATGTAGCCCTGGAATAAATAAGAATGGAATGTGATGGGAAGTTAAGTGAATAATAATGGGTTGGTTGTGTGGTTGCAATATATAGATTAAATATAATTCAATGAGTAATATAATGTTAAATTAAAATGATAATGAATAAAAGTGGTGTGTCTTTTATAGAGACCCTATCCCTTCACTCATATTACTATAATATTTTAATCATAATTAACCATCAAATACAAACCAAGGATCTTAAAACCTAGTGTTTTAGATGATTAGGTATATAATTGGAAAGAATGAAAGTAAAATAAAAATACGTTTTATTTAATATCCATAATGATCTCCTCTATTAATTTGATCTCTTACATATTCATAGGATATCCTGGGGAATACATGAACAAATGGATGAGCTAAAAAGCCCAGTACGAGAATCAACATAGGAATAAATCATAGCACATGTTTTAGAAGGCATAACATGATGACATAAGAAGGAATAGAACATTAATAAAAATATGGAATCATAACATATATACTTGGGATAATTTATTCATGAAATAATATGAATTTTTAAAAAATATACAACATGAAATAACTATGAGTTAAGGCTAGCTTCCAAGACTATTTCACAAGGTGGAAAAGTCCCATAAAGGAATCTGGCTAACTCTCTGTCCCAACAAGAAATATCATGAGACTAAACATTACCCAATTAATTAGAGAGATATATAGGCACACCCATCATAACATGTTTATGAATATGTTTTCGACATGAATAATCAAATATAAGGAATAAACATAAGGTTTACCCATGGAATGAAATGGGTATAATTATCATGTGATAAGGCATAACCAAAGGGTGTATCATAACGGTGTCCATGAAGGAATGGATTTTAATTATACATGGTAATTCATAAGAAAAAATAGGCTCATATCTTGAAAATAATTTCCAACATAAGTGAAAATATGAAAAAAAATAGTATTTAAGAAACAATAGAAATGGGCTACTTTATTGCGGTTTAAGGGAAAATATTGAAGGGGTTTTAAAGAGGACGATATAATTTTTTGTATAAAACCAAAAATTATGTATGATAGTTTTTAATTATTAAATGAGATAATTTATAAAAATAATGGTGGATTAAAATATATTATGTTGTGTTCTTTAAATGGGGAAAGAAATTGGTAAGTTCCCTTTAGTCAGGTTTGCATATCGGGAGGAATTGTGAAGGGAACCTTATTAAATATGTATTTCCCCATCAAAGAAGGATAAAATTATCTGGATACATATTATTGGAACTTATTCATAGAAATTATAATAATTATATAATAATAATGAATTAATACATTTTTTTAAGTAAATATAATGTGTAACTTAAAGGTAATTTTGGAGGTTCATAGAGAATCCCTTACCATAGGTCTGAAACTGTTCTTCACTTGCACTTAATATATGGGATAATAAAATTACATCCACTATTTACCTAATTCAGAAACTATTATACGTTTATTTTAATTATTATAATTTTATTAAGTTCATTTATGTTTTTTTATAAGTTATAGGATTCATTTTTTTTGTTCTGGAAGCATCTGTTTCAGAATTTTATGATTGGTTCCCTTGAGTTTAAGTATGGGAGGTCATTTAAAATTAAATAAAAAATACATAAGTGGAATTATATGATATTTATTCACCATAATAATTTTAAATGGTCCAATATATAAATTGTTTTATATATTTGAATGATTCTTTGGATATAATGTTAATGATGAATGTTAGTTTATTTTGGTGAATTTTCGATTATCACAAACTAGTTTTGTTTTATTATTTAATATCTTTTATATATATTAGTTCCATAACATAAAAAAATTTGTAATATACATATTAAAAACTATTTTAACCATTATAACGGTTTTATAACCATCCATGAATGAGGTAATGGAAAATGAAAAATCATTGTTCACAAAGGTGGAGAATAGACACATCACAGATAAAGTTTTCATTTTTAAGATAAAAAAGGGAAGATAAGTGATTTGATGATAGATATCCTATTAAAATAATAAAATTATATTATATTTTTCATATATTAGTTATAATTTCACTTTGTATAGTTGAAGAAAGTGTGAGGTATAAGAAAGAAATAATTTTAAAGGGAAAGGTGGAGGATTTTACCTCTTGAATAATGCCTCCTTGAGAACCTTCTCAAGGAACTTGGAAATGGGATTTTGGTGAGACTAATAAGACCCAAAAATGTGGAATAATTTTGGCAGAGGTATTGGGAAAATATTATCAAGATCTTATTCTTAGAAGGCGTGAGGAGAAGGGTTGGTGAGGGGTAGTATTTAAAGTGGGAGGATATGGGTGTTTTTTATTATTTTATTCATTAGTTTATTATTTTGTCTCAAGAATATCAATAGTGTTGATTCTTGTGATTAGGTATAGTAACTAGAACATGTTAATTGTAAAGAATGGGTGGTTACCACAATAATGACTTAAAATTCATGTATTTTTTCTTTAAATGTTAAATAACGTAAATTACAATATTTCACTATTCACCAAAAATTCAACTATGTAGGAAAATCCCCAAAAATTCACCCCAACCATATTTTATGTGTATATTTAAAAAATGGGATCCATTGTATGAAAAAACATTATCAATATAATAAATTTAATTTTGAATTAAAATCATCATTTATTGGAAAAATACTTATTTTAATATTATTACCACTTTTATGACACTTTGAAAAATTAATTAAGGTCTCATAAAATTATATTATAATCCTGAGAAAACAAAATTTTAATTTATTAATCTATTTTATGATAATAAATGTTCTTTTAAATCATTATATTAATTATAAAATTTAAAATAATCCTTTATGTTATACAAAATTACCTACAATTAATTTATCATTATTAAAACATTTATTTACTTATACCATGAAATAAATATATCAATTTTTCATATATAAGATACCTAAATATTATTTATACATTAATAGGTTAGGTTACTATTCTATTGTCCAAATTTCTATTCTTAATGGTCACATTTCTCTCCCAATAATCAAGTTACTATTACATTGGTTTGGGTTCCTTAATTTCTAGAAATAACTTCTATTTCATTCATTCTTCATTTAGAAAGTCTGTACACTATTATATTTGATATTTTATGTTATTTATACTAAATTAAACATTGATAAAATTATGGTTTGATACATTATTACCCCTTATGAAATATTTCCCTCAAAATTTCATTTTACATGCTAAGGTGAAAATAGGTGAGGGTACTTATCCTTTATTGCTTCATTTGATTCTCATGTGTCCTCTTAATACTTGTGGTTTTTTCATAGTAATTTCACCAAGTGAATAGTCTTGTTGTGTATAATTTTATCTTGACGGTCCAAGATCTTCATCGGCTGCTCTTCATATGACAGGTCATTCTACAATTGTAACACCTTAGAATTCAGTACATGTCTGGGATCTGGTATGAAATTCCACAAGATGGATACATGGAATATATCATGTTATTGAGACATTTTAGGATTAATTTTTAGCTGATAGGCCATAGCTATGACACTATCAAGAATCTCTAAGGGGAATATGTAGTTGGGACTCATATTTCCTTCCTTCCCAAATCTCATGAACCTCTTCCATATAGATATATGGAGGGATACCATTTCTTCAAACTCAATCTCTAGGTCTCATCGATGATTTTATGCATGTCCCTTCTATCAACTTTGGGATGCCTTGATGTGTTGTTGAATGGGTTTCACCATTTCTACCATTACATTGACCATTTCAGTTATTAGAATCTTACGTTCACAGATTTCATCACAGTATTTCAGTGTTCTACATCTTTTTCCACAATGGGCTTCAAATGGAGTCATTTGAATGCTTGAGTAAAGACTATCATGGTATGAGAACTCAACTCAACTTTCCTTTCTTCCCAAATTTCACGAACCTCTTCTATGGACATATATAGAGGAATACCATTTTTTTCAACCTCAAACTCTAGGTCCCTTCAAGAATTGTCTTTATAGCTCTTCTGTAGAGTTTGGGCTTCTTGATGTGTTGATGAGTGGTTTTCACCTTTTCTACCATTTCTTCATCCATTTCAAGTTCTAACAGATTATGTTCACTAAATTCATCCTGGCATGATGCTTTTATATATATTTTCCCATAATGGTCTTCATATGGAGACATTTGGATGCTTTAGTGTAAACTAGTGCTTTATGAAAACTCAACCAAAGGAATATGTTAGTCTCATCATCCTTTGAATTCTATAGAACATTATCTTAACATGTATTCTACTATCTAAATTATCTGTTGATATTGGCCATCATTTTGAGGATTATGGGCCATACTAAATCCAATATCATTGTTTAGATAATTTTGGATACTTTTATAGAACTTGGAGGTAAATATCAAATATTGATTGGATACAATCGATAGTAGTACTCCATCCAACCTCACCATAACTTTCATGTATATCTGTGAAAGTTGGTTGAGTGAGAAGCCCTCCCAAATTGTGATAAATTGATATATCTTTACAAGTTGATCCATAAAAACCAATATATAGTTATTTCATCGACATGACTTTGGAAGTATAGGGACATAATCCATGGTGAAGTTTTCCCATTTCTAGGTTGGTATGGGTAATGGTTGCATTATTCCCTTGACCTTTCCATTTAAACCTTCACTTACTAACATACTAGGAACTTTTATGTATATTCATGTATCTTCTTACTCATATTTTCCCACCAATAGAGCTCTCGGATATCTCGATACAACATTGTGCTCCCTATTTGGGTAGAGAATGTTGAGTTACTTGTGTCATTCAGAAGCTCTTTATTTATCACTAGATTGGATTGTGAACATAATTGTGACCCAAATCTTATGAATCCTTTCTCATCAATTTTGAACTCTGAGGATTTCCCATTTCAAAAAGCATTCACCTATATTCTGAATTTTCACATCATTTGTTTGAAAATCCATTATTTCCTCCATAAGGGATG
Organism: Viscum album; assembly: GCA_963277665.1. Classification (NCBI taxonomy): domain Eukaryota; kingdom Viridiplantae; phylum Streptophyta; class Magnoliopsida; order Santalales; family Viscaceae; genus Viscum; species Viscum album. The sequence goes on along the minus strand of OY728163.1, from coordinate 70,308,233 downwards.
GTTGATAAATCATTTGAGAATGGATTGGTTATTTTCCTTCATTAATTATTCCCATGTTTATCCTTTGAAAATATATGAATATTGGATCCTTCTCAATTCTCATCATTGATAATGTTATTGGATCCTTTCTACTTGGAGAATTTTACACATTATTTTCCTTGTTGAGATGGTACTAGATTGAGAAATCATTAACTCTGATGAGATCCAACCATCCTCACTAGTTCATATTAATATCCTTCTGTGTAAATATATATTTGAGGCTCCTATAATCATTAAATATCTAAAACTTCTCCCCATAGGGATAATACTGCCATATTTGCAATGCGAAAATCACAACCACTAACTCCAGATCATGCATGAGATAGTTTTTCTCATTAATTTTCAACTACCTTGCGGTGTAGGTAACACTTTATGATTTTTCATTAGTACATAGCCTAATACCTTCTTTGACGCATCATTTTATACCATAAAGATTTACCTACTTCTCAGAAGTGTGAGTACTGGTGCAAGGATAATCCTCTTTTTCAAATATTTGATGTTGTACTCACATTCACTAGTCCAGAAAAACTTTACTCCCTTATGAGTCATCATAGTTAATGGGTTTTCCAATCATGAAAAGGTCTTCATAAATATTTGGTAATATCCAGCTAGACCAATGAAACTGTGGATCACCATTACAAATGTTGTCCTAGTACACTCTTTGATTATATTTTTCTTTGAAGGGTCTATAAATATTCATTTTCTAGTGATAATTTTCCCCAGGAATGATACATCCACCATCAAGAACTCACATTTACTATACTTTTAATATAGTTTCTACCTTATTAAATTCTTTACCATGGTATTCAAATACTCCCCATTCTTCTCCTTTATTTTGGATTATATCTGAATTTCATTTATAAAGAATACCACAAATTTGTCTAGGTAATCTCTAAAGACTCTATTCATTAATTCCATTAAATATTTTGTAAAAATAGTGAATCAAATGAGAAGAACTATGAACTCATAGTGTCTATAACTTATTCAAAAGTTAATCTTTGGAATATGTTCCTTCCTTACCTTTTCTTAGTGATATCTAGACTGAAGTTCCACCATTGAGAAATAATTTTCCCCACATAGTTAATCGAACAAGTCATTTATCCATGGATTGGGATACTTGTTCTTGATCCTAATTTTTTAGCCCATGATAATCAATGTAGAAGTGAATTGATCTATCCTATTTCCTAAAAAAGAGGACTAACACATCCCATGGTGAATCACTCTAGAATATAAACCCTTGTCCATATTATCTTGTAACTACTTCTTCAGTTATTTTAACTTAATGGTGGTAAATCTATATGGATTACTTTCATATAAGAAGTGATATAGGAATAAGTTCAACTGAGAACTTAGCTTCTCTATTAGGAGTAAAATATGTATTTCTTTAGGGAACAAATTATTATAGGCCTTCAAAATGGAAATGTCTTCAAGCATGATTCTCTCCATTGTCATAGTCATTTGACTGAGATATTCTTGCTCATAATGAAATAATATTCATAGTTTAGATGATGATTTTAAAGCAGATTTATCTTCATACTTACACTCATATAGACTTGGAGGGGGACTCAAGATGTGAAGAGTGATCTTCCATTCCTAATAGTTGATGTTGGATTTGTATAAATATAGTCAATATATGCCCAAGATAACATCAAACTCTACAAGAGAAAGTAAGATATGATTTTCTTGGAGGTTAAGTCCAAGAAAATTAACCAGGTAGGAGTTACATACTTTGGATGAAATAATTTCACCATTTTCTATTCTAATAGATAAATCAACTTTAATATTTTTGTGGGTGTGTTTTAATAGTTCTACTAATCATTTGAGATATTAAAGAATATGTAGAACTAGAATCAAATAGTATTTTCTCTATTCTTGAATGAATGACCAACATAATTATCACCACATCATCTTCGGACTCCACCTTAGTAGTAGTGATATAATATGACTTTTCTTATTACCCTGGATTTTTTTGTTGATTTCCTCCAACATCCATTGACTTAGGGAAATGGTTCACATAATTTCAATGTTTCTTATAGTTGAAACAATGCACTATATGTTGAGTGTTGACCTAAAAATTCCTTTCTTTCTATACATTTTTTGGGATCCTTTACATCCCTTAAAAATTATTAGTATGTTTTCCCACTCTTCCACATTGAAAGAATCTCACGGTTCCCCTTATTCATTTTTCAGGATGCTTCTTCCCACGCTTTTGATAGGTGGTATATTGGGTTTTTTGTTCCATCATGAGATTTATTTGTTGATCCTACCATATAAAAATCAATTTTCTTCTTTTTATCTCTAAGACCATGAGACCACTAAGAGTCTCTAATCCCCATTTCAATCTTAAGGTCACAATAGACAATATCCTCATACCTATCAAAGACTCAAACCCCAAAGGATTTTTACAGAATCAAATTTAGTCCACTTAATAAGAGATCCACTTTTCATTCGATGTCCATGATAATATCATAGGAATATCATGAAATCATTATAAATTTTACCTCTTACACCCCAATAGACTCATCTTCTGTTTTCTTTATCCTAAGGACCTCCCTCTCTATCTTAAGATAGAGAGTTTCAGGAATATATTTTTTGAAAAATATTTTTATTGAATGCATCCCAATACATGGAGTCAACTTATTCCTTGTACTTTTTGTTTTTTTATCAATTTACACTACTGTTTAGATTCCTCATAAAATTGATGGACCACCTGAATGACTTTCTATTCTTCCAAATGCTAGATGATAGAGAATATCATCTCAATGGAGTTATTCCATTGTTCTGTGATAAGGGTATTGAATGATACACTAAAGATATGGGTATTTTTGTCTTATAATGGATTTGACAGCAACTTGATCTTTCTTAGGAGAAAAAGGGCCTTCCACAATATTCATGTTATTACTTAAAACATGATCCAGTTGTGTTAGTACTTTAATGATGTTTTGAGCACTCTTTCCCATCAGATTTTTCATTCCAATGGGGAAATAATCACATTTCCTATCACATTGATTATTTTCAAATATTATACTTTTTCCAAAAATTAATTAATAAAAATAAATTAGAATTAGAGATTCTTGAATACTTATCTAATAATAATATAAAAAATAATCTTTGAACATATAAGGATAAACTTGAAAAAGTAAAAGTATATGATAACATGGGATTCCCTAAGTCTCAATCTAGGTTATCCATGGTGATAGAATTATCCCTAGGGTACTTACTAAAGTTTTCTAATCCCAATACTCAAAAATAATTAGACCATACTATGATACAAACTATAGTGAACCTATCCCATTACACATATTATTACATGATTTTAATTATAATTAACCATAAAATACAAATCAAGGATCACAAAGTCTAGTGTATTTGGAAGATTAGGTATATAATTATAAAAAATGAAACCAAAATAAAATATCTTTTATTTAATCTGCATAATGATCTCCTAACTTCTTTTGAGATCATATATCTATATAGGATAACCTAGGAAATACATTAAAAATTGAATGATCTAAAAATCCCATTAAGAGAATAAACATAGGAAACAATCATAGAACACGAGTTAGAAGGCATAACATGATGACCTAAAAAGTCATGGAACATGAATAAACATATGTAATTATAAAATGTAGAACATGTGATCATGTAATAATGGAATCATAGGAATGTGTCCAAAACATAAAACATTACATAAACATGAGTCAAGGCTAACTACTAAGACTATGTCACATGGTGGACAAACTCTGAAGAATCACGTTTACTCCCTATCCCAATATGACATCTCATGAGAGTAAACATTACCCAATGTATTTTAGTTCTATCTGGGTGCACCCATCATAACATGTTCATTCATATGCATTCCACATGAATAATAAAAAATAAAGAACAAACATATGGTCACCCATGAAAGAAATGGGTACCATAATCATGTGATAAGAACTAACTAAAGGTTGTGTTATTATGGTGTCCATGAAGGAATTATTTAAACAATTAATGCTAATTAATAAGGAAAAATAGGTATATATCATGAAAAATAATGTTTATATGAAGTGAAAATGTGTAAAATAAGTATTTAAGAAACTTCAGAAATGAGCCACTTTAGTGTGGTTTAAGGGAAAATATTAAAGAGACTTTAAAGAGTGAAAATGAATTTTTTTGTATAAAACCATAAATGAATTAAGATAATTTTTCATGATTAAATGAGTTATTTTATAAAAATAATTTTTAAATAAAATATATTATTATGTTTACTTGAAAAGGGGGGAATAAATTGGGCTATTCCATTTAATCGGGTTTGCATATTTGGAGGAATTGAGAAGGGAACCTTATTCAATATGTATTTCCCCATCAAATATAGATGAAATAATTTGGATACATAATCTTGAAATATATTCATATAATTTAAAATAATTAATAATAATAATGAATAAATACATTGGTTTACATAAAGATAAAGTTTAACTAAAAGGTAATTTTGATGGTTATGAGAGGATCTCTTACCATATGTGAGAAAGTGTTCGTTACTTGCACGAAAAGTATTGGATATTAAAATTAGATCCATTAAATAATAAATTTAGTACCCATTATACATGTATTTGATTTATTATTATTTTATTAATTTCATTTATTGAATTTTGATGATTGATATGATTCTTTTTCGTCATTCGAGGAACATTCGTTTCATGGTTTTAGGATTGGTTCCCATGAGATTAATTATGTGAGTTATTTTCAAATGGAATAAAACTCCAAAATTAGAATTATATGATATTGGTGAACCACCATAATTTTAAATGCTCCCATGTATAATTTCTTTTTAGGTATGAGAATTATTCATTAGTTAAAATGTTAATGATGAATGTTAGATTATTTTTGTGAATTTTCGATTATCACAAACTAGTTGTGTTTTATTATTTAATTTTATGTATATATATTAGTTATAGAACATAAAAAAAGTTTTAATATGTATTTTAAAATCTATTTTTACTATTATAATTTTTTACAACCAACCATGAATGTGGTAATAGAAAATATAAAATTGTCATCCACATAGGTGGTGAATCTATGTATCACAGACGATGTTTTAATTTTTAAGATAAAAAAGAGAATAGAAGATATTTATTAATAGATATCCCATTAACATAGTAAAATTACAATATCTATATGATAATGGAGTTATCATGTCACTTTGGATAGTAGAGGAAAGGATGAGGTGGAATAAATAAATAATTTAATTGGGAAAGGTGGAGGATTTTACCTCTTAAATAACGTATCCTAGAGAACCTCCTTAAAACCCTTATAAATGGCCTTTTGGTGATACCATCAATACAAGAATGTGGGGAAGTGTCTTCAGAGAGGAATTGGGAATAATATTAGCAAGATCCAAAGCTTAGAATGTGTGAGGAGAAGAGGTAGTGAGGGGTGGTATTTATAGTGGGACAAGAGGAGCCTTTTTTATTCATTAGTTTATTATTTTGGATCAACACTATCAATAGTGTTGATTCTTATGAATAATTAAATTAATAAGTGCATGTGAGTTACAAATAATGTGTTATTACATCATATATGACTCAAAAATTCATGTATTTGGCTTGAAATGTTAAATACTATAAATTACCATATTTAACTATTAAAAAAATCAAATATTTCGGGAAAATCACAAAAAATAGCCCCAATAATTTTTTAACATTTATATTTAAAAAATGGATTACAATATATGCAAAAAAATATAAATATGATAAATTTTAATTTTAATTAAAATCATTATTTATTCAAAAAATACTGATTTTGATATTATAATCGATTTTATGAAACGTTGAATATTTAATTAAGGTCTCATAAAATTAACTTATAATAATAAGACAAAAAATATTAATTTATTAGTCTATTTTATGATAATAAAGTTTTGTTTAAATCATTATATTAATTATAAAATTTTAAATAAAGATTTACCTTTTACAAAAATAAAAACACTTAATTTATCATTTTAAAGCATATATTTACTTATACCATGATATAAATATATCACATTTTCACTTATAATATAATAAAATTTTATTTATACTTTAATAGATGAGTTTACTATTATATTGGACAAATTACTATTCCTAGTTGTCACATTACTATTCCAATGGTTAAGTTACTATTCCATTGGTATATGTTACATAATTTCTATAAATACCTATTAATTAATTCATTCATCATTTATAATGTTTTTATTTTGTCATATATGGGATTTATAATATGTTAAATAATAATAATAATGGAATATATCTTGATAAAATTCTGGGTCTTCATAAATTTTAAGTTGAAAGTGGTTAATATTTTGTGGCTTGTGTGGTGGTTGTGTTGTATTGTGTGTTGCATATATTGGTGTAAGCAACTGTGATGGTTGAAGAATGGTATGTGGCGGTGATGTGGTGTGATCAAGTTTTGTTGATGTGGACCCTTAGGTTGGGTATTGTTTGTTCTCTCTATATCCTGTATGTTTATGTCATTCTACACGTGCCCCACCCAAGTTGGATAACATTACCATCACTCAAATGTTCAATATTATGGGTGTCATCTCTAACATCTTGGATGGTAGTAATATGGATGGATGGATACCCCCTCTATTTTTTTTATCAGCGATGTGTTAGCCCAAGTGTCTTTGGGATGATCTGTGTTGGGTGGTCCCCAGTATCTTCGGGGTGAACTGTGATATGTGGTCCTAAGTATCTTTAGGATGTGGTGTGATGTGATGTGATGTGATGTGTGGCCCAGGTGTGTGCAGGCAAGAAGTGATGTGATGTGTGGAACATGTGTGCATGGGAAGGATGTGATGTGATATGTGAGGAATGGATGGGAGCATATGACGTTCGATGTTGGTGTATAAGAGAAAAAACAGTGTGGAAGAGGTAGCAAGGTTCCTTTCTTTTTATGATCTTGATGTTATATTGTTACATTAGATGTGTGATTTGGTGAGTGATCCATAGTGAGTATGGGTTTGGTAAGATTACTTATGCAGGTTTTTTTTGGTTCTACTATTTGATCACTAGTGATTTAGTATTCTTTTTTTAACATGTTCACTTGAGGCCTTGGTTATGTCTCTAATGAGTATATATGTTATAATCAAAAAATGTATATAATCTTTTTTTGGGTTTCCAGGATGAATTTGGGGACCGATATGGACATTACTAGCAAGGTTGGAGTTGATGTTGAGTCACCTCTATAGACCAATATTTTTTTATTTACATTGGGGACTTTTATATATATCAGTTTTATTTTATTCATGCATTGCGGTATGGTTTTGGATTACCATTATATATTTTGTTGGATTTTTTTGGTGTTTGGTTATCCTATCTCATGATCCTATTGATTTATATAGTGTAATGGATCCCATTTTATGATATTTTATATCCTCAATGCCAATTCCCACCCTAGGTCCTACTGGAGGTCGGACTCGAGGGTCATTATCTCTCTCCCTTCATTACAAAATCTATAGTGGGAGGGGGTCATGACAAAGTGGTATCAATGGGGTTTGGTTGAGGTGTAGGATGAAGTTTGGTGTTATAAATTGTGAGGATTTAATGGGTTAGTACATAATCGATGTCAGTTGACCTTACTGCATATCATTGGCCAGATAGACCATCTAGGACACGATACTTTAGGCCCCTCATTGATCCAATGCACGGACTCTAAGCCTACCAAATTACCAAGTTAGGTGGACCTATTTGTAGGGTAGATAACTAGGATAGGTACATGAATCATGATGAATTATATTCATATTTTAATTGGGTGTTTTGGGAAAATAAAATAATTTAAATTTAAATAATTTTGATAAAATTCCATGATACTGGGATTATGATATTCTCCATGTTTTCAAGAATGGATCATGTTCATCATCCATGGGTTGCTCAGGTCATCGAGGTTCAACATGTTGATTCAGATGATCCTCGGAGGGTTGACCTGGAATAAGAGAACAAATAATAGTTGAAGGTTGTGCATTCCTTTTAGCAATGAAGTATGGATAACTATGAGATGAGTGTCTCAGATTTGGAGATGGAGTGCTACATATAGGATCTGAATATCTCTCTCAGTACGATCCAAGCATGAGCTTATTTTTTGGGTGTCCATAGATTTTAGTTTTATGTGGGAGCTTCACATTAGTGGTGGATGTTGTTTCTTGGTGACCATAATGTGGAAGATGTGTTGTGGCCAGAATTTTAGATGGTGTTCTAGGCAAATTTCCTTTCATCATCGATGTGGGCAGCCTAGAGTTAGTAGTTGATCTCCCTTCAATAGGGGTTTCTGAGTATGTGGGAACTTGGGATCAAGTATACTGATATCAAGCACTTTTCTCCCAATTTTTTTTCCAAATGAGGAGTCTAGAGTGCAGTATCTAGAGGAGGATTTGTATACAGTGATCAGGAATATAGTCACACAGATCACACTCCTGACGTATCTAGAGGTGAAAAGGTATGAGGTTATCAAGAAGATTATTTAATTGGGTGTTGAATCCTAAAAAAGTTTCCATCATAGTGTTTCAAGGACCAGGGATTCTAGCAGTGGGTTGTAGGTGTTCAAGTAGTTAGGGTTCTGTTTAGCGGGGAACTGGATGTGGTAGTTTCTTTCCCGACCGATAAGAATAGGTGGTATTCAACTAACTTTATGGGGTTTTCCATTTTTCATTCCATATCAATAGGGGATATGATCACAATTAACCTCAATGTCTATCTTCTTAGAGAAACCAGTTTTAGATAGATGGTCAATTCCCTTTTCAACAATAGGAGTTGCCTTTGAGAAAGTTCTATTGGCAGGGACTGCAGGTTATTTTCTAGCAGCTAGGAGTAGGTGGATTTGGCATAGGGAAGAATCATTATAGTTCACATCTATAGAGACTTAGGCCAATGAATTTCCATGGATGTTGGAAGAAGAGAGGTAGAGGAGTTGGGCATGGTCGTATGCACATGTTAGAGGCAGTATTTCCTGCAATGTCAGGTTCTGTTTGAGGTATAATCAGTTTATCATCTACCATAATGTGTGCTTTGTTTTATTGATGAGCCTCACAATCCTTTTTTTCTCTATATTTCTTTCTTATATTGGGACGGGATGTGGGGAGGATTTCAGAGCCCCCAGTGTTATCTATGCTAGTTTTAGGCTAGGATTCCTTCTTTGATGTGTGCTGGTAATGTAGACTAGTGATGGGGAAACACCAATTAGTGGGGGACTTATTCTAATGGTAAATATAACCATAAAATATCATCCTTTTATGGATTGGTTGAATTCAATTCCCCTAGTCATCAACAAATTTCAGATTAGATTTGTGTTTTCATGTATTGAGGGTCAAAAAGTGGTTTTCATTGGTGATTGTGGTTATCGGTTGGGTGGTAGGAAATCAGTGCCTCTTTTTTCAATGTTGGATGATTGTTATATAGAATCGCAAATTTGGAGTTTTCCCAGGGTTGGGTAGGAGTTTTTATATTCTTTCCTAGAGGAGGTTATGTCGCTACCTCCTTGGTGCAGCATCGAGTTTGGTATAGAGTTGCAGTCTGCTGCATTTATGATTTCTATGGATCCTTATCGAATGGCACCCATGTAGTTTTCTGAGTGGAGGTTATAGATGGATGAACTAATTCATAGGGGTTTCATCAAACCTAGTTTTTTTCCTTTGGGTACTCTAGTGTTATTCCCCATTAAAGGTGGACAATAGTCTGAGGGTTTTTATAGAATACCGGATGTTGAATCAGGTTTGGGTCAGGAATCATTACCCACTTCCAAGAATTGATGATCTATTAAACTATTTTAATGGATCTAGTTGATTCTAGAAGATCGATCTGCAGCCTGAATATCATTAGTTGAGGGTAAAAGATGAGGATATTCAGGATACTACCTTCAGATGCAGGTATGGGCATATTGAGTTTGTGGTTATGTTGTTCAGTGTTACAAATGCACTAGTTGTGTTCACAGGACATAAAACATCTATCTTCCATGAGTTAATAGACTATTTCATCATTGTATTCATTGATGATATCTTATTCTACTTGAAGTTATAGGAGGATCATTTCAGGCTTCTCAGAGTTGTTTTGTAGGTCCTTCAACACCATAAAATTTATAGGAAGTAGTCTAAGTGTGTGTTCTGGATGCAAGAGGAGCATTTACATGGACATGTGATGTTTTGATAGGGTGTGTAAGTGGAATACTCAAATTTTTCAAACTAAATTCTTGGTAAGCATCCAATAATGTTTCATAAGATCACTGTTACCTCAGTCTCATTAGATATTAGAGGTTTGTTCCCAATTTCTCACTATTTACAGCATCATTAAAAGTATTCACTAGAAAGGAACAAGATTTTGTGTAGATAGACCAATTCTAGGTCGTATTTGGTTACCTGTAGAATATTTTGGTTAGTGATATGTGTTTCCTTTTCCCAAGGAGGGTGTGTTGTTTGAGGTTTTCTGTGATGTGTGTTAATGCTGTAGAAGGAGATAATATCTTATGGGTCAAGGCAGTTACATCCCCACAAGTGTAAATACTACAACCATGATCTAGAGTTGCTGGTAGCTGTATTCCCTCTAAAGTTGTGTTGAAATTACCTCATCAGTGAGCACTTTGTGGTTTTCATGGACAACAAAAGCATGTGATACATTTTCTCTCAATAGGATCTGAATCTATACCAGAGGAGGTTAGTGGAGTTTCTTTAGGATTATGTTTTTCATATTTATTACATCCTAGGGAAGGGTAATTTTTTTATGATGCATTGATCTAGAAGAACTAAGAGTATGTGGCTTGGAAGTCTACCGATGTTTTGAAAGGAATGGAGGGGCATACAACAATTCATCTTGACATTAGAGAGCACAGTGGATGAGGTTTTCTCCATCATATGAATATGGAGTTATATTTTAGGTAGTAGGTGGAGAAATATTAGTTTAGAGACTCTGAGGTAGAGGTGATGAATGATCATCTTGGTCATGGTGACGCTCCTAAGGGATAGTCATAGGACGATCAGAACCAGATGTTATTCTAGGGGTGGTTGTCTATCCTATAGTTTATGCATGAGGGAGTTCTCTGTGAGTTTCACAGATCACCTATAGTGGTACATACTAGTGTGACTTATATGTATCATATTTTTAGGAGAAGGATTTGGTGGCTAGGGATGAAATTTTCTATGCTAGAGTTTACAGAAACATGTTTGGTTTGTCAGAAGGTGAAAGTAGACCACTGTGTTCCAAGAGGTACATTATAGTCCTTGTATTTTCCCAAGAGGAAATGGGAGGAAATATCAATGAATTTCATTATAGGGTTACTTCATGTTTTGGGAGAATGTGATTCAGTCTGGGTGATAGTGTATTGGATGATGAAATCAGCGCACATTATGACGATATATGAGTTGAGTGTGGTTAATATTTTGGCCAGTAAATATGTGGATTATGTGGTTAGTATTCATAGGGTGATAAGGACCATAATATATAATTAGGATAATCATTTTACCTTGGATTTTTAGGGTATTAAAGAATTATTTTGTCTCCTAATTGAGACTTATTAGTGTTTTCCACCCTCAAATAGATAGTCATGAAGACAAACCATTGAGACACTAGAGGATATGTTTCCATTATGTGTCTTGGATTTTGGTGAATCTCGGGTATGAAAACTACCTTTTTTGAGTTTTCATACCAATATATTTATCACTTATCCATTGGAATGGATCTATTTTAGTCATTGTATAAGCATCCATTTTGTTTTCCGTTGTAAAAAACAGAGTTTAGGGAGTTGGAAGTTGTTGGTACTAATATAGTTCATAGCACGAAAGAGAAAATCCATTTGGTATGAGAGTGTATGATGGTTGAAAGGGACCATAAAAACTCATGTTTTGATCATACGTGTAGTCCCGTGGAGTTCTAGGTCAGAGTCCATTTGTCCCTGATATTCTCCTCTCATCATGGGAAGTAGAGGATTGGAAGAAAAAGTACGCTTTCTCCAGGTTTATTGGACCCTTTTAGGTGTTGGGTGTGTTGATGAGGTGGAATATCTATTTTCATTTTTCCCACAGATGGACTGTATTCATGATATATTCCACATCTCCCAGATGTTTTTGAATCTTCATGATTAATCCCATGTCATTGACTGAGGAGATTTGGATATCGAGGATAATAAAAAGTTTCTGGAGTGTCTAATAGATATCTAGGATCATTGATAGATGGTTTCACATGGATTGACCATTCCCTTGGTTCATGTGTTATAGAGGCATGGTGTCCTGGAGGAGAGTGCTTGGGAGAGAGATAAAAATATGAGTTCTTAGTGCCAAAATGTATATTGATTTTCCTTTCCATTTTTCATTGTGATGTATTGTTTGGATCTTGTTATGTAATGATATTTGCTTCTTTTCTTGATGTTATGATGGGTGATAATGTTATGACATATGGAAAGGGGATGACTTGAATCCAAATCAAGATGCATTAACTGTGATGCGATTAAACCTATGTGGGTGAGTTATTTCCACCTAGAGAAGATAGTATCTTGACATGGAGGATGAGATTCCTTGCTTTGTATGGTTGAGGTAGCATAGATAATTTATTTGGGATGTGTCATGTTTATATGGGTTTTTAATGGTTTTGTAGAAAAGTGGTGGCTATGGCTAGTACCGTATGATGCATTGTTGTTCTTAGTGGGAGGTGGTGGTGTGGATGTGCAGTGCTTAGTGGTCCCTTGTTTTGGAATGTTCAACCGGTGGTAGAATCTGAGGTGTGATGAGATCCTTGAGAGGTATCTCATGGGGTGGTTTTCCAAACTCCTTCACTTATGGGTTTGGTTTTGGATTCTTGAGGGAAAGAATCATTTTATAGGTAACTAATGTAAAAAAAATTTCCTTCTTGATCCGTTATGTTATTAGTTTTGGGGGTTGTAGTTGCTTTAAGGAGACCTAGAGAGGGTATAGGGGTGTTGGATTTTAAAAATATGGAATCATAGGGAATACACAATAATTAATTTTTACATGATATGTAATATTTTTTCAGGTATTCTACAGAGTTGGTTTACGATGAGTATAATATAAAGGTTAAATAACAAATATTTGACTATTTTTTCAAAAAAAAAACTAATCTTCAAGGATTACATGACATGGAAGAAGATTACATGTCATCGATTTCCCCTGTTTACTAAATATTTAATGGTTAGATCAACTCTGGGTTTTCCTCAAACCCTATGTGACCTCTCTCATTCAAAGTGTCCATCGGTGTTCTCTGGAGGTGTATTGAGATTCCTTTTATGGGGATTGATTTGTGACTCCCAATATTCAATCATTTTCTTCCCTCCATCGATTTATGGTTACTTATCTCCTCGTTCTAATCTTTTTCCTTTATTTTCTTCTTTGATGTTCACCATGGTGTTGTGGTTTGGTTTCTTTATATGCTTTAGCTACATTTTAATGATCATAATGTGTGGTGTACATTGACCAGCTAGTTTTTTGTGGGGTGGTGGTTCTTGGGTGATTTCCTCTTTGACTTACAGTGTGCAACGACATCGAATAGCTTCTTTGAGGTAGGTTATCACCATTCAAATCATTTTTATCTACTTTTGTGGGAATTTAATGCTTTTTCATACCTTTGGGTGGATATTAAGGGTCGATGTAATCATATAATTAATTGGAATGTCAAAAATTTCTTTGTATAGGGAGTTAACACATTCTTTTCTATTCTTCATATGTTTTTTATGTTTTCATGCCTACTTTGTAAAGACCCGTAAAATTCAAGGGAAATTTTTTCTTAATTTTCTTTAGAATTTTACAAGAGCGCGGTTTCAGACGGCACCTGATTCCGAGGCCCGGAGTGCCCGGAATTAATTTCTGAAGTTTAGGCTCGGGTACGTTCAGTGAACGAACGAGCGGGTATTTCTAACTTTTGATACGGTGCTCGGAATTGAAATCCGAGGACACCGATGAACTCGCAGCGCCGATATTCGCTTAAAGAGACCTTTTCGGGAGTTGCGTTTGTTGCGGGTTGAAAGTTAGTTTTTGGGTTTTTAGTTTAAGTTAAATAAAATTTGTGAGGAACAAATTTTATTTTTAACTAGTTAAGTCCTACCAAAGGGAGTTGGGAGTGGGACCCACATCCACTTAACCTCCCTTGGGAGGATTAAGTGAGGTGGGGTCCACACGAACCCCAACTCCTCAAATTCTCTCAAAACCTCCCCTTTAACTCATTTCATTAAATGTTGTCAACTTGAGTTACTTAATTAATTATGGGAGTTTAACCTTTTTGAATTTCAAGCTTTTGAAATTCTAATGTGTATTGTAATAATAAAATAAGAAGATGTCTTATTTTATTTTGGGTTGTTTGTTTTGTCTCCTTGAGAGCTTTTGGAGAGCCTCTTCTTCTTCTTCAAACTCAACGAAGAATGCGAAGAACGTCGTTCTTCAACGAAGAACTTCTCCGCCGAAGAACACGATCCATCCGCGACGCCGTATCCGCGACGCGACGTACTTCTTCCGCGTCATCTCTTCCGCGACGGTTTTCCGCGACGAACGCCTTCGACAACGACTCTTCCTCCGACGTCAAAGGAATCGACACCGATATTCCACGACTCCGTCAACGTGCGACTATCAAGGTAGGGGTTCTTGAGTTCGTTGTTTCCTTTTTATTTGACTTTCCTCAAGACTTGACGTAGAACGCTCAAGTTTCCGACGAAGAACGCCGCTCCACTCTTCTTCGTCTTCGGTGTCAACGAGAGAGAACACCGCACCTTCCTCGGACAACCTTCTTCGGCGTACAAGGATTCGCCAACGACGTGCCTCTTCGGACGCGCCTCTTCGTCGTTGAATTTGACGAACGACGACCGCGTCGCCCGACCTCCGCGACGTCGTCTTCCGCGGAACGTAGAACGATCTTCGAACCTTATACCAAGGTAGGGGATGTTGATTTAATATTTAATTATCTCATTCTTGCTCGTGGATCGTATAACTAATGTGGGGATGTTGATTAATTTTAAGATGCGTTATTGCTTAACGTGAGGGGGCCGGACCACACGAACACGGCCGAACCCCCCTCCATCGTTTCTTGTTTATTCTTGCGGGCGGAAGCAAGGTGGCGTGGTGCCGTCGCACCACGCGGATAATTATACATTTAAGTTACGCGATGTCGTCGCGCGCACCATGAAGAAACAACAAGAACGCGACGCCGTCGCGCCGCGTTGAATGATTATCAAAGCACGGCGAAGGGGCGCGGTGCCGTCGCACCGCGCCGGTTGACGAACGCCGCGGCCGGTTCCGGGCCGCGGCGGGACGAAGAGACCGCGACCGGTTTCGGGCCGCGGCAGAAGAGAAGACCGGCGGCCGGGCCGCCGGCGTCGGAAGTCGAAGGCGGGACCGGAATTTCCGGTCCCGTTAGTGAAAACCGGCCGGCCAGCTGGCCGGCCGGATGACAGGAAACCGGGGGAATAAATCCCCCGGCCGTTTCAACAAAACCCCCCTCTTATTGAGGGGGGCGGTTCCATGGAAGGGGGGGGGGGCAGCAGCCCCCCGGTTTAATTCAAAACCGGCCCCCACGTGGGGGCCGATTTGTTGCAAACGGCGCGGCAAAGCCGCGCCGCCCTTCTGAAGAAGCGGGGGTTAGCCCCCCGCGCGCGGCCTCCTTAAGCGGCGCCAGCTGCCAAGCTGCCGCGGCCCGCCGCGGATCGCCGCGCCGCCGCGCCGCCGCCGCCCGCCGCCGCCGGCCACCGCGCCGCCCAGGGGGGGTCGGGCCGGGTCGGCCCGGACCCGGACCCGGACCCCCCGCTTCGAACCAGATTTGGTTTTTGGCTCATAACTTGAGCCTCGGACCTCCGAATGACGAACCGTCTGCGGCAACGCGATCCTTGGATCGAGACGGTCGTTTCGGTATATCGCACTCAAGGTTTCGGATTACTTTGAGTACGGCCGGGTTGGTTCGTTCACGGAACCAACCGGGCCTTCGGAGCGGAAACGCTCATATCTTGAGCTACGGACGTCCGATTGACGTGCCGTCAGCCGCGTTGTGTTCCTCTTAGTGAGACAGATCTTTTGGCATACTCCGCCCGAGGTTTGGACGCAGGTGGAGTACGGTCGGGTTGGTTTTGCCTTAAAAACCAACCGGGCCCCGGGGACGAAAATGCCAATAACTCTCAGACCGGGCGTCCGATCGACGCGCCGTCTGTTGCGTTGAATTCCTGTTGACGATACGAAACATTAGGTATCCTTCGCCCGAGTTTTGGATACAGTTAGTAGTGGCCGGGTTGGATCGCACCCGAAATCCAACCGGGCCCCTGGAACGGGAAAGCTAATATCTTTCAGACAGGACGTCCGCTTGACGAACCGTCAGCGGCGTTGGTGGTTACGTTGAGTAACGGTCCCTTTGAGTATACCCTATGGGAGTTCGGGGTACAGTTGAGTTACGGCCGGGATTGGTTTGCTCACGAAACCAACCGGGCCCCTGGGACGAAAATGCTAATAACTCACAGACCGGGCGTCCGATCGACGCGCCGTCTGTTGCGTTGAGACCCCTGTGACGAGACGGTCCTTTGAGACACTTCTTCGCGGGACCTTGTGATACTTGGAGTATCGACCAGTAGCTCGTGGAGCGGACCCTCCCGGAGACGAGCGTGCAGAGTACGGAGACCGTGTAGCCGGCTGAGACCTGACGACTGCTTGACCGACTCGACTTGGAGTGAGTCGACTAGCCCAGTGGACGGAGCGCCCGGTATTTGGCGGCAGACCCACGGCGGACGGAGCGCCTGGTAGTTGGCAGCAGACCCGCGGTACTCGACAGGAGGAGTACCTCAGTAGGCTATCTGGGTAGCGCCCGGTATTTGGCAGCAGACCCTCAGCGGACGGAGCGCCCGGTAGTTGGCAGCAGACCCGCAGTACTCGACAGGAGGAGTACTTCAGTAGTCTTAGGTTAGTGAGCGGCGGCCTCGGAGTCGTGACAGGACCATTGTACACTCTAGAGACGGAGCTCTTCAGCAGTTACGGTTTCGATAATGAAAATCCTGGTTTGAGCTGACACTTTGACCTTTGTGTTTCCTCATGATTGAGATGAGTTACTTGATAACTTAGGTATATGTATGGGCATATACCTGGGTAGTGGTTATCCGTTGATCTCATGATCCTTGTGTTTCCTCATGACTGAGATGAGTTACTTGATAACTTAGGTATATGTATGGGCATATACCTAAGTAGAGTTTATCTGTTGTGATCTTCTTGTGGTTATCCTTGTTGGTTTTAGTGAGACCTTGAGGGTCTCGGGGTCCCTACTGAGTATCGTTATACTCACCCCTGCACGGGCTATGCCCGCACCTCGTTGTGTTGGTTGCAGACGACGACCAGTACTGACAGAGGCCGAGTGTTCGAGGACTGGACGGTACCTGGAGGTGGACTATACGACGAGGCGGTACCCAGAGGCAGACCACTGGGCGGGACATACTCGGAGCAGACGGCGGGACCCGAGGAGCAGAGGAGCTATCTGTGCCCACCCTTCAGGTGGGATTTCTAGTGGTCAGCTCGGCGTAGCAGCTTTACTTTTCAGTCGTTGTTTTCCCTTTCGAGTTGTACTTTACAGTTGGGCTTGTATTTCCGGCCCCTTTTTACTTTTCAGCTCTTCTTTTTGTACTTAGTGTTTTACTTCCGCTTGTACTATGTGGTGCTTGTTTTCTTTATAAAGGCAATGCCTTCCCAGTTATCGGGATTTTACGCCTTTGGTGCTAGTCGCCAGCCCCTGGCCTATGGAAGGCGGGCTTGGGGTAGTCACGGCACGGTCCCCGAGGACGGGTCGTGACAAATTGGTATCAGAGGAGTTCGGTTTTACCGCAGAACTTATAACTCTGATCTTTCTTTCTGTGAAGCAATAGTGTTAAGGGTACCGAGTGTGGTTTTCAGTTCAGGGAGTCCAGTGTTGGTGCGGGCGGCCGACGTATCCATACACCAGGACCCTGACAACTGATTTCCAACTTTGTGCACGAAAACACTGATTGCGTGTGTGTTTTCAAAGGTTTTTCCCCTTAAAACAGCTCAAACCAGGTCAGCTCACCAGGTATAATCGTTTGATCGTGTTACGTTGTTTCTTTCAGGATGGCCCCACGACGGCAGCCAGCTAGGGTTCCGAGAATCGAACGTGACGACAGCCCACCGAGCGACGAGGCCTCGGTGCAGGGCCCTTTGTCAGCAGTGGCACCGGCGGTAGCTCTACCCGCCGAGCCCCCGATGCTTCCAGCAGCAGCCGCTGACGATGCACGTCGCCTCAGCGCACTGCATGAGTTTCAGCGCCAGCGACCGCCCAGGTTTCGCAGGGAGACGGATCCCCAGGCTGCAGAGGACTGGCTGGAGGCAGTGGTTCGAGTGTTTAGGCTAGTGAGGACACCAGCAGACCTCATGGTGATCCTCGCTGCGAGCCTACTACACGCAGCAGCAGGTAGGTGGTGGAGCCACTTGTTTCAGTTTTGCGATGAGATGAACTTCGCATGGGAAGACTTCGAGACCTTCTTCAGGGTGGAGTTTGTGCCAGTATCTCTACACCTCGAGCGTGTACAGGAGATTCTGCCTTTTCCGCGTGTTTTTCGATCAGAAGCCGAGTCATCTGTGGGCAGTAGACAGATGATGCAGAGGTCCAGGAGGACCAGACCAGCAGTTGGGCGATCTCGGGTTTTAGGACCAGTGGTGCAGGGCACCCGGAGTGGGAACAGAGCTAGCCGTGCAAGGAGCAGGTTGTGTTACTCATGCCGCGGAAAGGGTCACCTGGCACGTGACTGTCCGACTCCTCGATCCGCAGGCTTGGAGGGAGCCACCGAGGTTGAGGCAGCGACAAATGCTTGAGCAACAGTAAAGCAGGTGGACAGGAGCGGAACTAGTGGATACGTCTCTTGTACTTCTAGTTCCATGTTGATGTTGCTTTTGTGTAGCATCTTGTATTATGAGCTGCAATAATAAAAGACGCATCCTTTGTGATGTTTTCATTCCTGTCCTCTTTTGTGATGTTACTAAGAGGTTCCAGTTGACTGTTGACTTGACCCTCACTTGTGAGACATCTACTGGAGGAGACCAGTTACCACACACTGATGCCGACAGTGTGACTCAACCCTTGGAGGCGAGAGTAACGGTTGGATCTCTTAGTAGTAGCGTCGAGGCCTTACGACGTCATCCTTGGTATGGATTAGTATCATCCATGTTAGGATTGACTGTTTTAGGCAAAGAATGTGGTTCATCCAGGGGATGAGACCAGGTTTCTCTTATCGGCAAAGAAGAAATCTTGCAGCTCTTGTGGGACCAGAGATGGTCCGGGCCACATCAGAGGAGGTCCAGGTCATTCAGGAGCGGATGAGGACAGCACAGAGCCGGCAGAAGTCATTCGCTGACAGGAGGCGGAGGCCACTAGAGTTCGAGGATGGTGACCACGTCTTCTTGCGGGTCTCACCTCGACGTGGTATTCAGAGATTTGGCCGAGGAGGCAAGTTATCTCCGCGCTTCATCGGACCCTTCCAGGTCCTCAGCAGGGTTGGTGAGGTGGCTTATCGCCTGGCTCTACCACCTCAATTACACCGGGTGCACGACGTCTTCCACGTGTCTCAGCTGAGGAGATACGTGCACGAACCGACGCTCATCTTTGATCATGGGGAGCTTGACGTTGACGATGGGGCGACTTTTACGGAGGTCCCGGTGGAGATAGAGGATCGACAGGAGCGGGTCCTACATGGACGATCGATTCCTCTTGTGCGCAACAGATGGCGGCACGGGAATCTCCAGGAGAGCACATGGGAGCGGGAGGCTCAGATGCGTGCTCAGTACCCTCTTTTGTTTCCCTAGTTTTTGATGTATCTTTACGGGGACGTAAAGCCCTGAGGTGGGAGTAATGTAAAGACCCGTAAAATTCAAGGGAAATTTTTTCTTAATTTTCTTTAGAATTTTACAAGAGCGCGGTTTCAGACGGCACCTGATTCCGAGGCCCGGAGTGCCCGGAATTAATTTCTGAAGTTTAGGCTCGGGTACGTTCAGTGAACGAACGAGCGGGTATTTCTAACTTTTGATACGGTGCTCGGAATTGAAATCCGAGGACACCGATGAACTCGCAGCGCCGATATTCGCTTAAAGAGACCTTTTCGGGAGTTGCGTTTGTTGCGGGTTGAAAGTTAGTTTTTGGGTTTTTAGTTTAAGTTAAATTAAATTTGTGAGGAACAAATTTTATTTTTAACTAGTTAAGTCCTACCAAAGGGAGTTGGGAGTGGGACCCACATCCACTTAACCTCCCTTGGGAGGATTAAGTGAGGTGGGGTCCACACGAACCCCAACTCCTCAAATTCTCTCAAAACCTCCCCTTTAACTCATTTCATTAAATGTTGTCAACTTGAGTTACTTAATTAATTATGGGAGTTTAACCTTTTTGAATTTCAAACTTTTGAAATTCTAATGTGTATTGTAATAATAAAATAAGAAGATGTCTTATTTTATTTTGGGTTGTTTGTTTTGTCTCCTTGAGAGCTTTTGGAGAGCCTCTTCTTCTTCTTCAAACTCAACGAAGAACGCGAAGAACGTCGTTCTTCAACGAAGAACTTCTCCGCCGAAGAACACGATCCATCCGCGACGCCGTATCCGCGACGCGACGTACTTCTTCCGCGTCATCTCTTCCACGACGGTTTTCCGCGACGAACGCCTTCGACAACGACTCTTCCTCCGACGTCAAAGGAATCGACACCGATATTCCACGACTCCGTCAACGTGCGACTATCAAGGTAGGGGTTCTTGAGTTCGTTGTTTCCTTTTTATTTGACTTTCCTCAAGACTTGACGTAGAACGCTCAAGTTTCCGACGAAGAACTCCACTCCGCTCTTCTTCGTCTTCGGTGTCAACGAGAGAGAACACCGCACCTTCCTCGGACAACCTTCGTCGGCGTACAAGGATTCGCCAACGACGTGCCTCTTCGGACGCGCCTCTTCGTCGTTGAATTTGACGAACGACGACCGCGTCGCCCGACCTCCGCGACGTCGTCTTCCGCGGAACGTAGAACGATCTTCGAACCTTATACCAAGGTAGGGGATGTTGATTTAATATTTAATTATATCATTCTTGCTCGTGGATCGTATAACTAACGTGGGGATGTTGATTAATTTTAAGATGCGTTATTGCTTAACGTGAGGGGGCCGGACCGCACGAACACGGCCGAACCCCCCTCCATCGTTTCTTGTTTATTCTTGCGGGCGGAAGCAAGGTGGCGTGGTGCCGTCTCACCACGCGGATAATTATACGTTTAAGTTACGCGATGTCGTCGCGCGCACCATGAAGAAACAACAAGAACGCGACGCCGTCGCGCCGCGTTGAATGATTATCAAAGCACGGCGAAGGGGCGCAGTGCCGTCGCACCGCGCCGGTTGACGAACGCCGCGGACGGTTCCGGGCCGCGGCGGGACGAAGAGACCGCGGCCGGTTCCGGGCCGCGGCGGAAGAGAAGACCGGCGGCCGGGCCGCCGGCGTCGGAAGTCGAAGGCGGGACCGGAATTTCCGGTCCCGTTAGTGAAAACCGGCCGGCCAGCTGGCCGGCCGGATGACAGGAAACCGGGGGAATAAATCCCCCGGCCGTTTCAACAAAACCCCCCTCTTATTGAGGGGGGCGGTTCCATGGAAGGGGGGGGGGGGGGCAGCAGCCCCCCGGTTTAATTCAAAACCGGCCCCCACGTGGGGGCCGATTTGTTGCAAACGGCGCGGCAAAGCCGCGCCGCCCTTCTGAAGAAGCGGGGGTTAGCCCCCCGCGCGCGGCCTCCTTAAGCGGCGCCGGCCGCCAAGGCGCCGCGGCCCGCCGCGGATCGCCGCGCCGCCGCGCCGCCGCCGGCCGCCGCGCCGCCGCCGCCCGCCGCCGCCGCCCGCCGCCGCCGGCCACCGCGCCGCCCAGGGGGGGGTCGGGCCGGGTCGGCCCGGACCCGGACCCGGACCCCCCGCTTCGAACCAGATTTGGTTTTTGGCTCATAACTTGAGACTCGGACCTCCGAATGACGAACCGTCTGTGGCAACGCGATCCTTGGATCGAGACGGTCGTTACGGTATATCGCACTCAAGGTTTCGGATTACTTTGAGTTCGGCCGGGTTGGTTCGTTCACGGAACCAACCGGGCCTTCGGAGCAGAAACGTTCATATCTTGAGCTACGGACATCCGATTGACGTGACGTCAGCCGCGTTGTGTTCCTCTTAGTGAGACAGATCTTTTGGCATACTCCGCCCGAGGTTTGGACGCAGGTGGAGTACGGTCGGGTTGGTTTTGCCTTAAAAACCAACCGGGCCCCGGGGACGAAAATGCCAATAACTCTCAGACCGGGCGTCCGATCGACGCGTCGTCTGTTGCGTTGAATTCCTGTTGACGATACGGAACTTTTGGTATCCTTCGCCCGAGTTTTGGATACAGTTAGTAGTGGCCGGGTTGGATCGCACCCGAAATCCAACCGGGCCCCTGGAACGGGAAAGCTAATATCTTTCAGACAGGACGTCCGCTTGACGAACCGTCAGCGGCGTTGGTGGTTACGTTGAGTAACGGTCCCTTTGAGTATACCCTATGGGAGTTCGGGGTACAGTTGAGTTACGGCCGGGATTGGTTTGCTCACGAAACCAACCGGGCCCCTGGGACGAAAATGCTAATAACTCACAGACCGGGCGTCCGATCGACGCGCCGTCTGTTGCGTTGAGACCCCTGTGACGAGACGGTCCTTTGAGACACTTCTTCGCGGGACCTTGTGATACTTGGAGTATCGACCAGTAGCTCGTGGAGCGGACCCTCCTGGAGACGAGCATGCAGAGTACGGAGACCGTGTAGCCGGCTGAGACCTGACGACTGCTTGACCGACTCGACTTGGAGTGAGTCGACTAGCCCAGTGGACGGAGCGCCCGGTATTTGGCGGCAGACCCACGGCGGACGGAGCGCCTGGTAGTTGGCAGCAGACCCGCGGTACTCGATAGGAGGAGTACCTCAGTAGGCTATCTGGGTAGCGCCCGGTATTTGGCAGCAGACCCTCAGCGGACGGAGCGCCCGGTAGTTGGCAGCAGACCCGCAGTACTCGACAGGAGGAGTACTTCAGCAGTCTTAGGTTAGTGAGCGGCGGCCTCGGAGTCGTGACAGGACCACTGTACACTCTAGAGACGAAGCTCTTCAGCAGTTACGGTTTCGATAATGAAAATCCTGGTTTGAGCTGAGACTTTGACCTTTGTGTTTCCTCATGATTGAGATGAGTTACTTGATAACTTAGGTATATGTATGGGCATATACCTGGGTAGTGGTTATCCGTTGATCTCATGATCCTTGTGTTTCCTCATGACTGAGATGAGTTACTTGATAACTTAGGTATATGTATGGGCATATACCTAAGTAGAGTTTATCTGTTTTGATCTTCTTGTGGTTATCCTTGTTGGTTTTAGTGAGACCTTGAGGGTCTCGGGGTCCCTACTGAGTATCGTTATACTCACCCCTGCACGGGCTATGCCCGCACCTCGTTGTGTTGGTTGCAGACGACGGCCAGTACTAACAGAGGCTGAGTGTTCGAGGACTGGACGGTACCTGGAGGTGGACTATACGACGAGGCGGTACCCAGAGGCAGACCACTGGGCGGGACATACTCGGAGCAGACGGCGGGACCCGAGGAGCAGAGGAGCTATCTGTGCCCACCCTTCAGGTGGGATTTCTAGTGGTCAGCTCGGCGTAGCAGCTTTACTTTTCAGTCGCTGTTTTCCCTTTCGAGTTGTACTTTATAGTTGGGCTTGTATTTCCGGCCCCTTTTTACTTTTCAGCTCTTCTTTTTGTACTTAGTGTTTTACTTCCGCTTGTACTCTGTGGTGCTTGTTTTCTTTATAAAGGCAATGCCTTCCCAGTTATCGGGATTTTACGCCTTTGGTGCTAGTCGCCAGCCCCTGGCCTATGGAAGGCGGGCTTGGGGTAGTCACGGCACGGGCCCCGAGGACGGGTCGTGACATACTTGTTTCCAATTTTTAAAATAACACCCATTAGAATCCTTTCTTGCATTATAGTTGATATATGGAATGGCCATTGTAGTTTTTATGTTTGATAAAACCCTGAATAAAAGGTTAAGAAACTTATATTTCAATATAATTAGTTTCCCATGAATATCTAGTTTCTATGATAATACATATGATAATATAAATATGTAAAGTGATTAATCCCCAAAATAAATGTGAAGTTAGGATGTGGTTCTACGATGGGTGATTTGTGTGGTGCTATGTTGATAGTTGTGTGGTGTGGTTGTGATAGTTTCTTAGGTATCCATGAAATAAATAATAACTAAATGTGATGGGAGATAAATGAATAAGAATGGGTTGGTTACATTGTTTTGATAAATGGATTAAATATAATTAAATGAGTAATATAATGTTAAATGAAAAGGATACTAAGAAAAAGTGGTGGAACTTTTTAGTTGAAAGTGTAAAATGTTGTGTGGATTATGTAGAGGTTGTGTAGTGTGTTTCAAATAGTGGTGTAAGAAATTGTGATGGATGGTGTATGGTACATGTGGTGTGTGATATTTTTGTTCAGGTGAACCCTTAGGTATTGTATTGTGTTCTATCTCTATATCATGGATGATTATGCTATTTTATATGTTCCCCAGCAAAGTTGGATAACCCTACCAATGCTTAGAGGTTCTATGTTTCAGGTGTTTTTATTAACATTCAAGATGGTAGTAATATAGATGGATGGATACCCCCTCTCCCCCACTCTTCATTTAGTAGTGACGTATTATCGCATGCGTCTTTGGGATGAGTTGTGTTTTGTGGTACTAGGTGTCTTTGGTATGAGCTATGATGTGTGGTCCTAGGTGTCTTCGGGATGTAGTGTGATGTGATGTGATGTGATGTGATGTGTAGACTAGGTGTGTGCAGGAATGTTGTGATGTGATGTGTGCCCCGTGTGTGTGTGGGGGATGTAATGTGATATGTAAGGAAGGGATGAGAGAATAGAATGTTTGGTGTTGGTTCATGAGAATGGAAAATTAGTGGGGAAGAGACAGTGGGGAACCTTTCTTCATTGTGATCTCAATATTATATTATTACATTGGATGTGTGATTTAGTGAGTGAGCCATATTTGGGTTTTGTTTAGTTAGATTACATCTATAGGTGCTTGTTGGTTCGACTATTTTTTACTGGCACATTAGTATGCTCTTCCCACATGTGCACTTGAGGCCTTGGTTATATCCCCACTGAGTATAACTTTTATGCTCACCCTGCATAGAGAAACTATTTTCAAGTTTCCAAGAGGACTTTGAGGACTGATATGGAAATTACTAGCTGGGTTGAAGTTTTTTTTGAGTCACTTTTTTATAATTTCCTTTTTGGTAATTAATTTTGAGAATTTTATATGTATTATTTTTGTTTTATTCATTAATTGTGGGATGGTTTTTGGTTTACCTTTATATATAATGTTTGAGTTTTTTGTGTTTGTTTATCCTATCTCCCAATACTATTAATTTATAGAGGGTAATGACTCCCATTTAGTGAGATTTTTATACCCTCTATGCTAGTCTCTAACGCAAGGCCTACCGGGGGAGGGATTCGGGTGGTCATTATCTATCTCCCTTGATTACAACATCTTTAGTAGGAGGGGTTCATGATATCCTCCCACTATTTTATCAAGTCTCAATGAGCCTCAATATTGGAATTATAATACACCATTCTGTGGCAATTCTAGTGGAGTGGATCTATATATCCATTCTTATAATACATAGAGTGGCCTTTAAAATTACAAGAAAATATTTAGGTAGGCATTCCTGCCAACTAAAAACTAAAATCTTCTTAACCCATTGCGTGGACTCCCCAATCCAGAAATCCTAACTCGTAATTCCTTAACACTTTCCTCCAAATTTGTATTGGAAACCTGAGTCTATTAATCCCAATAAATATTCAGTTAAGTTGACCCATTATCATAGTTAATAATTCCTGATAATTAAAAACTCCCCCAACAGAGGCTGAACATATAATTTAACTATGAGTTCATCTTAATTCAAATGATTAAAGGCTTAATGACTTGATATTAACTTGAGGTATTTTATTATTGTTATTAATAAATATTCTTGTTTTATCATTTACATGTCTTTTTAATATTAAGAGGATTTTACTTTAGGGATTAAAGTTATTTCAATAAAACATTTATGCACATTTCATTTATTTTAACTCTATCTTTTCCTATTAGCCCTTTTAATTTTATGATCACGATCTTGAATCCATAATATAAATAATGCATAAGACATATAATAAATAAATAAATAAATAAATGATGTTATTATGAGATTTTATAATGGTTGATATATTGAGAGGATAATAAATAAACTTATAACACTAGTGTAACGCTCCTTATGCATGTCTTGGTATGAGTTGCAACATTCCATCTATACACCTATGTATTTATGAGGTTAGTTTCATCTTAGTTGCATCTTGAACCACCTCCACCACAGCTTTTCCTTGAACTAACTCCATGTTCCTTTAAAGGATTCTTTTATCTCATATATTTTATAACTCAGAAGTAATTGAGGGGAACCAAATGATTAGTTAAGGTAATTATATAAAACAACCTTATACATGCGATTCCTATATAGTAAAAGAGGTAGGGATAAATACTAGGCCATCAGATTTAAATTAATAATAAATTATTGAAAACCCATGTATTAAATTAAATAAAATAAAACTAACACATTTTTAGGTCGGGTAAAAACTCAAGAATGATCATAAAGATAAAACAACTAAAAATTTAAAATAATTGTCTAGCATTCATTTCAATCCATTCTTCGATAAGATATTTCAATCTAGAATTAATTAAATTAATGGTTATATTAATCAATTAATTTCTTTATCTTCTTCCATAATATTTTCTTGGGAATTACCATCCTATGTGATTTAAAAAATAATAATTTAATTGTGTTCATATTTTAATAAAATTAGTACACAACTTTTTTACTTTGAAGCAACTCGGTGAGTATATGTCTAAACTAATTAGTGCGGCCCTTATCTTATATAATGAACTCACATGAAATATTGTGCACATGTAAGGTGTCATAATTTCATAGTGTGTACTATAAAATTAATTAAACTTGGAATACAAGGAAATTACATTTCATGAATAATTTAATGCACCGAGTCTTTTGTATGAAATGACCATGCATGACTTATAGTTTCAAATATTATGAAGGATTTATCAATTATATAATATAATATAAAACCAAATGGATTGTGTGTACTATCAAATTAATGACACAAGGAACTTATTTTTATGAGGTTTAATGAAGTAATTAATTAAATTTAATATTTCTGCATAAGCAGGTAAAGTACACAATGCATGCAGGCTAGCCACAGGGTGTGTACTTTGATTCACCAGATGTCATCAATACATGCCTAAGGACCTGACATGTAATTGTCATATAAATTTAATAATTACACAAAGTTTATAATGGATACAAACTATGTACTTAATGTTTTATGACTTTCAGCCTATGTGTGTCATGTACTAAATACACACAATTTATTAATTATGCCAGGTGTCTTATCCCTAAGTTTTCACCTAAAAAAGTGGACTACACGATGTGTAGTCTATACAAATGTTGTGAAGTATGAAAAATCATTGGGATTCCATGGTTAGTAAATGCATGGTTCATTTAATTCACACATCATGTATTCATTACATAGTGAACCAGAGTCTGCATGGGTGTCCAAGTGAAATGAACATAGATACACAGCATGTGAAACAAGATTAAATTTAATGTATCCCTTTTTTATTTATCCATATTTATTAGCATCATTTAATGGGTTATTCAAATGTGTTATTCATTAATTGTGAAAAAATTGTGATTATATGAGTGAGAAACAAAGAGGATGAAGAAGGTATTTCAACAAAAAATTAATAATGCATTATAAATTGAAATGAAATTTATCTTTTTAATTTCTAATGATCAACAATAAAATAAATATTAAAAAAATTAAAAAATACCACTCAAATACCACTTTTTGGTTCCATACACATCAAAATCCCTTGGTGAGGAACAAACAAAATAAACTATTGTCAAGTTTAATGGATCATTTATAATTTAAAAGACATGAACATCAGGAGAAATGATTTTTTTCCAAATACTATTTACAAATAAAATTATAGAACAAAGAGAATACCTTTTCATGTTAAATTTATAAATAATTTACCTAAAATATAATAAAGAGTACCTCATATTCATATCTTTTTTCAATATATTTTTTGATCATACGAAACCCTTTTTAGTCAACAGTCATTGAGATTGTATGATCTAAGTGTATAATCCCTCAAGATGATATCCATATGTGCTCCTTTGATCCCTAAAGTCAATTAATAATTGGGTTATATCATGGTGGATTAATTGCCTTGAGTTATTTTCCTTTTATCACTTCATCTTCCCATAGTCCTGATAAAATCTCTCTTCTTCAACTCATTATTGAGAGGATGAGATAAGGATAAAT
Source organism: Viscum album (assembly GCA_963277665.1). Classification (NCBI taxonomy): domain Eukaryota; kingdom Viridiplantae; phylum Streptophyta; class Magnoliopsida; order Santalales; family Viscaceae; genus Viscum; species Viscum album. The sequence goes on along the minus strand of OY728163.1, from coordinate 70,279,764 downwards.
ATCTTGAGTGAACTACATTGTGCATAATGATTAATCTTCTTTATAAAATGATATAAGTTTATAGATAAACTTGAGGTTAGGGATTAATATTTTATTAATTGAACAAGGGAACATAATAATTTATTAAACCCATATAAGAACCAATTCCATGTAATATAATAATATTATTTCTTAGTCATGGAGTGTTATAATTAGAATAACAGTAAATAATATTTTACCATCTTGAAAATTAATATTTATTTTCACAACTTCTCCTCGTCCACTATTCCTCCTTGTCATTTATCTAATACCCTAATAAGTATTTTAATTAAATATTCAGTCATTCAATATATAAATAAAGAAATATTATATATCTATGTAATTAAACAATTACCTTGTGTATAAATATTTAATTAATTTATCGAATCAATATAGCCTAAATAAAATTATTCCTCAAACATGAGAATAATATTAATTCTAATGATTAAATTGAAAAAATAGAATTTAATTGAGATCAAAGAAAAAACTTAGTCTGTAACCCTCTAGGATTATTCCTCATTGGCATTAGTCAAGCTTGTCTAAAGTCCTATATTACTATATAGAAATTTTCTAAGTCTCCCAAGGGGAAGAATTTATTGTTTCAACATCAACAACTATATATGAACACATATAGTATAATATAATCCTTTTACTATGATATCTCATCAAGCATTTTTCACACTCATCTCATCAATATGTTTTCTTGATACTTGTTTCTTTAACTACCAAAAATCAAATCATCATTACACAATGGGCATGGAATTTAATGCGACAGTTTTATTTCAATTAATGTATAGATATATAAAATTCCATAAACATAGAAGGGAAAAATCATTCCTCAACTTATTCATTAATAAAATGTCATTTGTGACACATGAAATATACCCAACATCACCATAAACTATGTTTCCATGGTTTACAGTGACACATCTAAGTATGAAAGTTAAGATATTGTTTAATAATAATATTAAAGTGTATGGATCATTACACATGTTTGAAAATAGGAATACCCAATGACATGTAAACATGTGGAATTCCTATTGGAAGTTCTATTTTCATAATCTCCCGACATGAATATTATTATATGTGAACTTCATGAGATGATGACTCATCTACTTATGAGTACTCACACCTAATAGTCAACATTATACACATCCCAACATAGAATTTTATATGAATTTAGAACTATATTTAATAATATTATCATGAAATTTCAAGGTTCTCACCATAGTGTGGAACTACAATGACCTTTTTGATATGATAGATACTCTATGATATTATTACATTAAATTTATATTAAAAAATGAATAGTATATAATAATTTGTCTTATTAATATTCAATTCTTCAAATATACATGAAATCCAAATTATAAATAGTTGGTTCTAAAAAACCAATTCTAACACTATAAATTGTGAATAAAATAGTTATAATTTTTAAAATAAGAGATTATTAAGTTTTTAATGATGGTAATGAAATAATATTTCCAAGATAAAGATGTGGTAATATGTAACTATCATGACCCAGCCATACTGGGACTCCGCATAAGCTAGTATACATACCAAGTATGGGAATGATTTATAAATATTAAACAATTATTCAATGAAATTAATGATAATAGAAATATTTAAATATGAAGATAACCATTCATGAAACCAGAACCATTAGAATACCTCCTCCATTGTGTATCCATGGGATGAACTAAATTACTTGATACTCTGGTGGGAGACTTCTTCACTCAAAAAAATTAAAGTATCTCTTGTGGTAAAATTTGAAAAGCAATAGAGCTAGGTTGGGAGAATATTTGTAGTATTAGCCAGACATGAACCACACCATCTAGATGGAAATTGAATCCTTACAGATCTCAAATGGACACAATATGGGTCATCATAAGTTAACTCATATATTATAAAATTTATGAGTTATGAATTTGGTAATACACCCTTTTAACCCCATGAAAAAATTCATTAATCATATTAATGTGTTATTCTCATCCATATATTTTATATATTAATTATATCAAGTGTGGAAGAGAATTTTAATGTTAACTTTTCAAATTCGCTTTATAAAATTTATTATAGTCATCCCATATGAATCATACAATATGATTCACTACCATATAATATAGTTTAATCATACATTAAGATATCCAGAAAACTATACCACATATAAATAGAGATTTATTGAATATCTCCTTAAATATCCCACTTCCACTAATTCCATATAGACTTTGTCCCATTTTACCTTATATTGTGTCACATACAATAACATGTGATTCAATATCCAACACCCCTTTTTTGATATCTTCCAAAATATTTTTTGGAAGGTTATAATCAATTTTCACCATGTATCACATCATTTATAACTCTCTGTGAATATAAAACCAAAATTCTTTTTGGATTAACACTAAACTCATTTATAGAAGATCTCTGAGTAAACCATAAATCCCCACCCAATGAACTGTAAAGTGTGAAACAATGGTTCTTTATATATTTTTTAGAAATATAAATTCATAAATTAATAAATTTAAGTAAATATAATCCTCTAGAAATGAATAAGTGCTACTAAATATAAAACTATATAAAATTTGATATCTATAAAATAAATGTATATATATTCATGTGGACACCTACAATATCATATGAATTTATAAATTTTCATTTGAACCTTTTGTATAATACATCAAATGAACAAGATATATAAATTATATTAATCCCATATAGACAATACATACATTCTTTATACTCTGAGTATGAACTGACTAAGTTGATGAATACATTTCATGTCATCCATCTTAGTAGATGACCATAATACATTCCCCTAATCCAAAATAGATAAATACATCAAATTATTTATCTATATATTTTCATACACTCTTTAAGTCCATCTCAATTAGTGGAGAAAATGTCACACTCATCATACAAGAAGATAAATCTCATCTTGGTTAAGATACAACTAACAAAGTGGTTGAAAACATACTCACCACCCCATAATTAGATAAACCTCAAGGAATGTGTATGAAAGGTATAAAAGTATGAAGGATTAAATTTTATGTATCTCCCTAACCTTAGGTATAAGGAAATATAAATATAAAACATGCATCTTTGGTATTCAAAAGAAAGAGTGTAAGACACTCCAAACGGAATACTTGGTAGATCATCCAGTTCAAAAAACACATTTACTACCTCATGAGTATATTTTATATCTATATATGAAATCATACTCACAATAAACTTAAAATTTCATCATAACCAACAATAATCCATGATGAAAATATATTAGGGATAACTCAAAGTCACACATTGAGAGGTTAATTATCATTTCACTTCAAGAGTACATGAATCCAACATGAATGAATGATAAATTCAAGAATTTATTTTGTATAATATGATATATTTTATATTTTTAAAGTATTTTAAAAATGTTTAAAAACCAAATATAATTGCATTCCTTAACATAAATAATATTATAGACTCATAAATCAACCTTATTTTTGGTTAACTTTTAGGGTTTTTTCTAAACTCATTACATCTCTATATATATAATTCCACATTTCTATGTTATTGTCTAATAAAAATCCTCCCACAAGAATATTTATTGAGTAAAATATTTTGAGATGAAAATTTTGAATAAGGTTCCAACATAGGTATCATATTTGTATTGTTCAACTCTTTGAACATAGTATTAAAACTACTCAACATCACAACATAAAAAATTTCAATGTTAATAACTACTATTTTATACTTATAAATTTTTAAAATTTCATTACTATCATCATCCTTAGACCCTATTCAATCAAAATGTTCTCTTTATATCACACTCAAAAATAACTTTTTATTTCCAAAATACTTTCTATTCAAGGGGGTGAGAGTGTGGAAGGCCAAGAGCATCTCCCCTTATAATGAGGTTACATTCATGTCCTAAGTATCTATTATAATGATAATTAATGGTAATAACACTATAAATCCCTTTACTAGACAATATGTCCACTGTAAAGTTCCCCTCCATCCATGTATGGATCACCTCAATTCTTTAATTAATGATTAACCTGCTCTTCCAAATATGGTAGGTTAGGTCCCAAGGGGTTCCTCTAATATCAAACAAAAATTCATTCAAAATCTTGGAGTTAGACTCCAACATAGAGAGGTTAATACCATGGAGACTCCACAATGTGAGGCCACTGAGTATAGAAAATTTCTACATCCTAATATAATTTCCTGATCCATAGTATGTTCTGAAACTAATAACCACTGAGCCCCAATAATCTCACACCAGACAACCCCCTCTCATTTCCCCCATCGTGTAGGACCCAACAACATTAAACAAGATATTGTTGTTGGGGGTCCATTTATCTCTCCACCATTTCTTATCACAATCCAATACCTCTTAAAAATCACCATCTTTAAAAGAATCCCCCATAGAGATATATAAGATGTTCCACTCGGGAAAAGAGCTGAGAGAACCACAATCAATGACCTTACACAGACCTAAATGTAGAGGTGGGATCATCATGCACATTTTTTCACCATTTTCCTCGAATCACATTAAACTCAACACACCACATAAAAAACTATATTATGGATTATAATCTTCTTTCCATGTTGACCCATCCACTTGAACCATTATGCTATGAACTCTAATATATGATCCCCCTTCACCAAGTATCCCTTACATCGGCTTATGAAATCTCATATTATGTTTTCCCATTCTTCATTGAAGGAGTGGTTACAAATAGATTCCATGTGGGGTGACTCAAAATATAGGAAACTAGATTCCAAAGTACTCCACTTCTTTTTCACATTATCATACATGTGAATCTCCATGTCCCTCAAACCCTAGAGGAAATTTTTTTTCCCTAGTATAATCTTGTGCCAAATATTACTCTCCCAATAATCCTGATCATCATTAGTATGGATCAACAATGATAGTACCATCAATTGAAGCCACTCCCTTCCAGCCCTGAAAAAACACACATATCTAGTTTGTCTGTCATAATAATGGACAAACATAGAATTTTATGCACCTCACTAAGAATCATGTTAATGATCTTAGGATATTGATTGGATTTAGAGAAAAATAAATATATATATATATATATATATATATATAAGTCCCTAGAATAAAATAATATCATCCACCCAATTATCCTTCCAAAAACTAATATTCCCATGACCCACAACCAACCAAATTTCTCTTTCAGAATCTCCATATGATTTATCATGCAGTGCACAAGCCTGAATGACCATCCAATATTAGTTGTCCACCCTCTCTAATCCTCTCTCTATATTCTCTTTATTATTCTTAGCCATAAAGAATTCCATTCGATGATGTCCCAATATAATCTTTCCTAAATACGTTGAATGGATTTAAAAATGCTTCTAAGGTTAATACCCCCTTCTTCTATCAACTTCATCATTATTTATGAGGAAGAAAAATGGCATTTACCACCCTGATTGGAACCCAAATTAAATCCAACATGATCTTATCAATTTATCTAATAGTCCCCATCAATTCCTTGATGTCTAAATGAATTTTTAATGGTATAGAAGTTATGACTCCATGGACCAGTATTATTCTTCCCTATAATGATAATAATTGGTTCTTCTATTTATAATTGCACATCTTGATTCAACTAATAATTCATTCAAATAATGAATTTATGATCCTAACATTTGAGATCAGGGAGCCATGATATTCCATTTGAATTTTTTTTCTCTAGATACCATGTTTCTACAAGATGAAGATATCATGTCTATAAGAGAATTCATTAGACCCTCTATATCCTTTTAGTAATAATTTTTAACATTTATAATATTATTTACTTCTATATCTAAAACTCCATTAGGATATAAAGTGATATTCACTTCACTGTGATAACTAACTATTAATATTCACATTTATCTTTATGTATATATCCTAAAACTATTTTAGGATATATAGTAACATTCACTTTAAGTTTTTGATAGAATAATATTTTATCTATTAACTTTGAACATTCAAAAAATAAAAACATACTCTCACTATGATATTAGACAATATATTATCTTCATAATATTATTCTAAGATACACACTTTTTTTTGTTAAAAAGATACTTTTATTTTCTCTTGGTAGGAATATTTAATAAATAAGATATTTTATCATTGTAATATAAGGTAATATATATGTTTAGATCATTATTTTCAAAATATTTCTTTATGATTTAAAATATGAAACTATTGATTGTTGGGATAAAATACCTCATATTTTAACAAAGATCTTCATAAAAACGGTTATCTTGGATAAAACATTTTTATCCTTATCCTCTTCTCAGGTTTATTATATAATTTGATGAATCATAAACTAGGCGTATTAGAACTATAATATAATATTGTTCATAACAAAACATTATTAATAAACAACTTCTCTTATCATATAAGAGAAATGAGAAAACTAGATTCATCCTTACAAAGAACCATCTAAAGTTGATATATTCCCTTATAATCAGTTATTTTAAATAGAATACATTTGATTCTTAAAATTCATTAAAACTAAAAGATCTATTAATTCATTCCTTGATTTGGAACTAATGTATTTTATAATGATTATTAAGTATACATTTAGGATTATATACCCTTAAACAGTGAATAATTGATTTATAAAACAGTGATATCAGACATAAAAAAACCATGATTTTTTCCAAACTCCTCAGGTGTCCCAAAAAATTCATTATATATAAACAATGACATTATTTATTGAAAATAGATATAGAATTCAATGACCATTACTGGATGTTTGAATAAACATTGTTGGACTCTCCAAATAACATTTCTTTATATATTTTGAACTTTTAATCACATATATTATCAATAAAGTACTTGAACATTGAAATATCATTATTTAGTTCATATATTATCAATACCTTGATAAAACAATTTATACTTTTATTGAACTCATAAAAATTATTAATACATTTAAAATGGTGACAACATAAGGAATTATATATCTAGAAAAAATCATAAGGAAACCTCAATATCTACAATTAATTTAATATATCCTATAATATTAAATATATGAGTAGAGACTGAAGCTAATTTGGTAATTAGGTATATAGAGACTTTTAAATACTAATTGAATCAATTTATGATTTATATAATAATCTTGATTTAGGTGTTGAACACCTTCAGCAAATAGTTTCTTTTGAAGTGGTTTCACTAATTACTTAAAAAAAATCATATTGAGAAATAATATTATGTATAAAACTGATCTAATAATTTTTTTAATTGATAATATATTTTTAATGTTCCCATTGATTTAGATAATTTTGAGTTGTATTTTTTTAGTATGAATAAATTCAATTTTTTCTAAAGATGAATGAAGTGCCTTCCACTTTATAATCAATGAAGGATATACCTCATGGGTCTATCTCACGATATAAAAGTAAGTGATATGGACACCCATGTATTTGGGTATATGAGAATAAAGTTGGTTACTTTGAGAGAAACCCATTATTTGATATTATTATAGAGCTGAATTGCATGTCTAAGTCAAGTGTTGATGTTTCCAGTGCTGTCTAAAATAGTTAAAAGTGTTGTTTCTAAAGCCAACACATTAGTGTATTGAATATATTTTTTTTGGAAAAATAAATTCTAGTTGAAGTTTGTTAGATAATATATCATTAAGTTATTAAGTATTTTAGGTTCTTATTTTTCTGATAAGAATCATTTGGATAAATTCTAAAGAGCTTTGGTTTAAAGGCCAAATACTATTTGGAGCTAATAGTTCAGTAAGGAAAGATGCATTCTATATTGTTTAAGGGTCAACTAATTATTTTATAAACATCAATCTCATCCTAAATATTTCATGAAAATTAAAAATTCATGGCTAAATATAGGACATACAAGTGGTTGTGTAATCATGATATGTACCTTCATAATAATCATATTCCTCTAAGTAAATATGTATTACCTCTGTAAAAAACATCCATCATCTATGTAGACATAACCTTCCATTTGTGTAAGCATCATGTATTGCAACTGAGTGAAAATACAAAAAAAAATACTAGTTGTGTAAGCATCATCCAACATTTCCATAAACATCATCTAGTATGATTAAGCATGATTCATTATATTTTCACGGATGATTTTCTGGATAATAAAATTAATGTGTTTCTTTATAAAAACAACACTTCTACATATTTGAAGAATTTTTACTCACCAAATCCTGGTATCTCCAAATTTTATAATCTAAATAAAAAGTAATATTTAATGATGAAAAAACTTATCTCCATGGTTAGAAGCATCACAAACATCTCAAATGGCGTTTGATTCAAGAAATGAATTATTGAGGAATCTGGTTTTTAAGAGTAAGAAGAGAAATATCAAGGATGAGACAAGTTAAATTGAAATGAATTATTTTATTTTCAATAATAATGAAGACATTGTATGATATAGTGAGTTATTTGTTCCTAAATATATAAATCATTATGATCTAATTTTCTGAATGATAAAGGAATAATGATCTTTAGAGAATTTATTTTTATCCTAAAATGAAGAACTTCCAAATTTCAGGAAATCTGAAAATTCCCAAGAGATCTTCCAATATATACTATTATGATTTCCGGGGATCAAATATAAAAAAACATTTATGATTAATGCAAGAGAGTAATGAAAAATATTTGATCACTAAGTGATGAAGATATGTGCTTTAAATTAATGTTGATTTGAAAATATAGCTAATTCCAAGAATGACATGATAAACTACACATATTATGATATTTATTTTAATTTATCTAAGGAGATTATTTTGTAACTGATGTGTAGAATTTTTTTAGAAGAAAAATTTGATCCAACTGTAGTTTCAAAGATAATTATATTCAACCATTTGATCTATAATAATTAAGGATATTTTTGAAATATACTTTGAGATAAAAAATATGATCATAGGGAACCCAAATTGGGTATTTTATAATGGTTCATTTTGCTGTAAGAAAGAAACACTTATCAATATTCCTATTATGGATATTTAAAATGAATGGATTAATTTAATGAAACCACATGTGATATTGAAAAAATGGAAAACTAAAATAATGAATAAATCAATTAGTTGTAGTTTCTTGGTTGTGTGATGTTAGTTACTCGAGATAAATAGTGTTCTCGATGGAAGGAAGAATAAGGAGGGGAAATATATTCATGTTGTAGTGAAGAATAAAATACGAGTTATTAGAAAAATTATATGAATAAAAATATCTATGTTTTTAAGAATAATAAGTGGAATATAGGAATAAATAGATGAGGAACCTAACTTGAGTTCTTCTAGATAGTTTTAGTGTTAAAGTTGTGAATAGGAGCTGACCCAAGATAATTCAATATGGATATCACCAAACAAGATTTTTGATGATATTTTTCTTTGATAATATATTCTATAGGTAATATATGTTATCAAGTTGTACACTTTATGTTCTTGGTTAAGATATATTCTATAAATAGTGTTTTAAAGGAACTAGGAAGATAAGGATGAAACAAAGGTCAATCTGTATGTTCTGGTCTTGGGTATATTTAAGTATTCCAACACATTTTATTTAGGAAGAAGTTAAACTATTACGGGTGAGTTGAAATCCCTAGATAGACCTATGATTAATAAAAAATAGGAGGAAGGATCCTAAGAATCTAGCTTGTGTGATTCTAGTTTGAAGACTGTTGGATACAATATAAATATCCCTTCGCATGATTAAAATACTAAAGGCTTTGTTTTCATGCATAATTTTGCAAACATAAAAAAATATGTAATATAGTTTTAATTGGTTATGATAAAAATACCCCACAAATCCACTTGTATTGATAATAGGGTTTTTGTAGAGAATACATGACTTGGATGTCCCAAGTACAGTAAGGAGAAGGAACCTATAGAAGGGTCCTACCTTATAAAAACAATAGTTTTATTTACTGATTTATCAAGATAACATAAAGGTGTATACATGGTTAAAAAATACAAGAACCAGTAATATAAACCTACATTAGAGGTTTAAGTATAAATATTTTTTAATGGTTTTAAAAAGAAATAGGAATTTGGTAAAATTTTACATCACCTAATTTACCTACTCCCCCCATCATCTTAAGTGTGTAGCATGGTCCACCGAGAATTATAGGTGGTATAAAAGCCTTGGTTCCCTATTACATGGAACTATTTTTTACTAATTTTGAAATTAAGAATAATTATATTTGTAATTGGAATAAAAAAATTCCCTAATGTTTTCACATTACATAAATAAATTATAAATTTTATGTAATCTTTTAAGAGAGCTCATAAGTTCCTTATATGGGAGAATCTACTTCCATCTATTTCAAGAAACATTTGGATGTTTATTCAAAACAATAAAATTTAAATAATAAAGATTCATGGAATATAATAAAAATATCAATGAATAATAAGGATATATCATTAGCTTAAGGTAATGAAAATGGTAAGAATTTGTCAGTTAAATCTATTGAAGATTGTTCCTACAATGATTATAGCTATTTCTCTGCTAAGGGAAGCATTGAATCTTTTAAATTCCTTTACCATGAGGTAGATTATTATTTGAATAATTTTCCCAATTTTTTTTTTACTTATATATTTAGATTTAGTAAATTATTTTATGATGATATGTCACAACTAGAGTTATAGGCTGGTGCATTGCAAGACACATTAGCAAAGAAGGTGAGTTCCTAGAACACAGCCCCGAAGCTGGTGAAAGTCAATGAAGAAATTATCACCATTTAAAATTAACTATTATATCAAGATGATGATGAATTGACAATATAATTTGAAGTTTCTTTGGACATGTTTTATACAGTTTCATTGGATGTCAGAGTGTACAAATAGAAATTAAATAAAAATAGTGAACGAATTTGAAAATTATTAGTTGTGACAAGTATAATTAATAGATATAAAATTTATAAGATGGAGAAGGATCGGGAAGATAGAATGATATCAATATAAGATGAAAATATCAATCCCAAATAGAAGCGTCTAAAGCTAAAAATAAAACTAAATAATCTATAAGAAAAAAAATCTAGAACTTCCCAACAATATAAGAAGAGTAATACCAAAAGTTTTTCTAGAAAGGTTATTGATTTACAAAAGGATATAAATTGTGGAATGAAGAGATTATAATAATCACATGATTAAAAAACTACCAATAAATTGAATAAGGTATCCCAAAACCTTTAAATATCAGTTTAAAATGAATCTATTTTTTTCTAGAAGTGTAGGAATAATGTCAAGAAGTGTATAAATATAAGAGAAAAAATCATAAAGAATTCACTAATATGTTAGGGATAGATTTAATAATGTACAAGAAAATGATATCCCAGAATTGAGACCAAAATATTGGTGTTCCATACCATAATCACCATGAAAACAAATCGATTCATAATTTATATTAATACAAAAGAAAAAGACTAATTGGAAGATATTATGGAAACTATAGATTCATGCATAGAGATATTGAATACTTGGGGATCTTATAAGAAGATAAAAATGTAGGTAGAAATTTTTATGATGAATTTAGGAATCTAATAAACCAACACAACCCTCTTGATCATTTGAAGAAAAGAATGAAATAAAGGTAGGTGAATAAAGAAATAATGTATTCTTTGGGAGACAAACAAAATAAATCAGTGAAGAAGAGTACTCCCAAGATGTCAGTGGGGAATTCATAGAAGTATGTCAAACCTATTAGGAGAAGGTACTTCTACTATGGGAAGAGAAACCGTATCATAGAAAATTACAACATATCCTTGAATCTCAATGAAAAATAAATAAATATGGAATAAAGAAAATAATTAATACAAGAAAGTGATTATATAATTAGATTAGTGGTTCAGGATCCATTTAAAGAGGTTGGGAGGATACCCAAAAAAGGTAGATTAAATAATTTTGAAAGTGTGTGTGGATGGTGCAACATGGAAGAACACATTGTTCATAATTGAATGTCATGGTTACCAAAATAAGAAAAAAAGATGAAGAAAAAAGGTAAAACGTCAATGAATTCTAATATTAAAAAATATATTGTAATGAAGGAGGACACACTCTAGAAGAAGTTTGAAAATAGAAAAATGGTAAGAACACTCAAGAATAAGGTTGAGCATATGAAAAAAGTAATATAATAATATATACCTAGATCATTTGGATAAGTATAAATTTATATAACATGCTGAAATAAAATAAATTTTACTACTTAATATAGTGAATAGGTCTCTATTATAATTAGAAAGAAAGCTGAAAATAATACCATTCTTCCCAAAATAATTTAGAAATGGAAATTCAGGGCGATATGACCTGAATATATCTAAATTTATTAGAGATGTGTTGAGAAAAATTGTTACATTTACTGTCAACGAGTTAATATTTTTTAGGGGTGATGATGCTTAGAGGATTGTTATGGATTTAGAAAATGGAATTGGATGTCACACTTGAGCCATCCTACTTGTTTATTTGATGATTGTTGAAACTTCTCTTTAATTCCTAAGACATGTGTTTTTGTTGTTTATAGTATCCCATTATTTTCAATATGTTAATACATCATATAATTGGGTTTATAATTATATTACAAAAGGCTGAGAAATATTTTATTATTTCATGAGGAGTTTATTTGAATTCCATACAAATATTATATATTTGGATGGAGTTTTTTTTTGAATAAATGGAATTATTAATTCCATGAAAAAAATATTTTTCATGAATAATTAATGGAGAGTTTAAGAATTTGAGACATGGGAAATATCAAAAGTAAGAGAAATTTGGGTTGATAATCCTATGTAATTTTTATTATGGTTAATAATTAACAAATTCTTTTAAAAGAGTTAATCCAAAAAGTAGTCCATCCCTTGGCCAACCAAGGACCCGCCTCAACCGCATACAGGACAAAGGGAAAGCCATGTGGGAGGTAGGATGACCCAACTAACTAGGAAAACACGTGAGTGGATTCATGGTTCCTATAGAGAGTGTATAGGAATCATATAGAGTACATGGACAGGGTGCATGGGTGGGTTCCTGTGGGGCCATGTAATGGGGTGGCACAACCCATGTAGGTCTTGATTGAAATGTGTGTCTAATTGATGACCCCGGTGATTTCTCGAGTTAGCAATAAAATATAATTTATTATAAAAGCTATAGAGGTAAAATAAATATTTGATATGGGATACTACGTAGAGGAATAATATATATCTCATCTAAATGATATGAGTGGGGCTGTCAGATGTAATGTATCTTCATTATTTGATCAATCTAAAGAGCATCATCTTCATTGCAATCCATTTTCTCATAATATCTCAGATTGACTGTATGGGTTATTAAGTATTGAATTCATTTTAAGTATTGACCACAAAATAGATATATATCGATCGTGCCTAAAATAATATACCTTCATGTACACTCGAATCGACCACACCCTATATTAGATCAATCGTGTCTAAGAGGATCGACCACATGATCGGGATATGGATCGAATGCAAGGATTATTTAGATTGACCATGATCTATTCCATCAACCTAAGGAGTTTGATATTATACACTTTTATGTGTGTTAGTATTCCATTAGAATGAGTTTCTGCATGTGAAGATTGACCACAAAGAGGAGGTTCTATAAAATGAACAAGAAAAAAGAAAAAAATAACCTAATATAATGTTTTTCATGCATTTTTGTGAAATAATGAAGTTGAAAAGGATACTTAGAAGATCATCCCTGGTGAAGAAAAAGTTTCACATTATTGATTTAGAATTTTATATAAATGAATGGATTAATCGTGAATATCTACTACAATGTGCATGTAAAATATCGTGAGATACTTCACTTACTTGTACTCGAGATGTGAATGTAATTGATAATAAAACATTTCAAGTGAATGAGTATGATTTATATGGTGTGGTGGAACAACTGTATAGTTCTATCTTATATACATGTAAATCGATTCAGATAAAGTAACGCCAAATCCATGCATACATAGTTCACTATAATGGAAAACTAATTATTGGTACATGAATACACTTTCAGAAAAAATGAATGAAATAAATTCATGGAAGGAATATTATATGAATGTATGCATTCCAGATGAATCATGGGTATGTGTTTTACACGTCATGAAAGATGAAACACCTGATACTTGTGCGCATTTAATGATGAAGGAAGATATTTCATAAGACTGAATGCATGCTATAGGTTTGATGCATGAATTCAATGATTAATTCAAATTGATTGAATTCGTGAGTTGAGAAAATAATGAGAATATGGTTATTAATTAACCCCAATAATGAAGAAAATGTAATATCTTAATTTCTTTGACATTTAATAAGGGTTATTAAAAAATTAAAAGTAGCCACAGTAATAAAGAGGAATTATATAAGGTTTTAAAGATTAATTCTCATGGAATTAATGAGTGATTATTATGGTATATTAATCATAAAATAAAACAAAATATAATGTAATGAAAATGATAATCTATGGTATTTGATTAATGAAATCCACATGATGAAGGAGAAGAAAACGTGAGACTATTGGGTATTTGATTGAGTATTTTTAGGAAAATTTATTATGGGAAATTTAAAATGCAATTATGTACAAAATAAATGAGGAGAAAATTAGGGAGTTATTCTATAATTTATAAAGGAAAAATACATACTTTTCATGATAATGGTATTTCAAGGAATTATGAAAACAATTACTATGATAATCAAAATGAATTTATATACATACATTTACTATATATGTATCAATGGATGTGAAAATGAAAAGTTTTATTGCAAAATGATAATTTTTTTAGATATTATATAAGTTGATATAACATATGTTTCTAGGAGAAAAAAGCTAAGGGGAATCCATACTATATCAGATATGGAGAAGATTCTCAAGGCCACTAGTGTGGAAGCTCTAGATTAAGTATACATGAATACCTATCGATCCATCTACTCATGGAGAAATATTATATTCCCAAGTGGTGCAGAAGTAACCAAGGAGTGGAAGAAGGTATTTATTTGTTACATTCTTATTCTAGAAGATATTTCACTCTTCTAGTGGACTCTGAAAGTGGAGAAACATAGTGGGATTCAATGTTAATTAGGTTGGGATTTTCATTAGTCATAATAACTTGTTTGATAATGATGAATATATGTTGGGGGTTTAACCAATGTATAAAGGAGTATGATTTAATGTCAAACCTTTTAAATATTTTTTTTCTAAACTTTCTTAAATTAAAATTTTACATGATGTGATATTGATAGCTAGTATAGAGTTGATTGATAACCTTAACAATTTGAGTTAGTTGAATTCGAAAGTAAAAGAATTCATAAAAAGAAACCATTGATTCAACCATCCCCCACCCCCTCTCAAAGTTTTATCCTGCATGGAGACTATCAATTGGATTTATAGGGAGGTCCCATATAAATATCCAATAAAAATTATGAGTCATGGAGAATTTTAACTCAATAAAAATTCAAGTTATTCCCATATTGGATAGGAATAATTTTCATAGTTTAAGGAATAGGATTCTACCCTACCTCTAATAACCTATCTTGGAAGTGAGAGATATTGAAATATTTGGGATTCCACCCATTTTTAATGATATTGTTGTGACTGAAAATTATAAGGGAAATTTTTAGATAGATGGATTGGCTCAAAATTCCAACTCTATGTCTCTATCACATATGGTATACACAAAGTTCATGGGCCTCCAGACTACCAAAGAGATCTTAGAGAAATTAAGAAGTAGTTTTTAAGGTAATTTCCAAGTCCAATAATCCAAAATAAAAGTCTATAAGATCTAATTTGAAAAAATAAATATAGTTTATGATAAGTGTTGATGCTCCTTTCGTCACAGAATCTAAAGATTAGAAAAGGGGAGTATCTGAGCTCAAAGTGATTCAACCTTTGGACAAATATCAAAAATTGACAAAGGAAGGAATAAGAAGAATGTTTCACAAGGGTCACGCAAGTTCTACAATGGTCGTGAAAGTACACTTGCACGACACCTAATAGTAACACAAGTGACTTGCGCGCCCTAAAGGATAAATGCCCGGGTATTCTTCAGCTTATAAATAGACCCTATGGGCCCCCTATTCAAAGAAGAATTTTTTTTCCAGAATCCGGATTTGACCTCCCGGTGCCCTAGTCTCTTCTCAAAGCTTCTGAAACACTTCTAAGGTAATTTATTACCTATAATGGAATATCTAAATAGGGGGAGGAAGGCCTAAGTGTTGAAACTCATCAACACTTGCACGCCTGAGTGGCCAGCCCTTAAGGGAAATGGCCACACTTGCGCGCCACCTAACTCTTTCAATAGAACTTGTGTGCCACTCTTCTGGAAGAACCTCAGGATGATTCTAAAGGCTTTAACCAAGAGTCACTCAAGTATTACCATGCTGGTTAACCGTCGCGCAAGTACCCATGTGTCGCACAGGTATACCTGCGTGACCAGGACTTGCGTGCCCACGCAGTACCTGTGTGCCTGCCAGGAATTGCACGCCCCTACATTTTTCGGTGCCCTTCTTTTCCATTTCACCCCTCTTAATCCATTCCACCTCTCTTATTCAAGATTCAATCTTCAAGACACTCTTCAAAGCCATTTATGGCATGATTTCTTGATTTGGCTTCCTTATCTGAAAGGAATTCTGTGGAATATCCCTCAAAACCTATTGATTTACACATCTTTATGTCACTAATGATTGATATTTCATTCATTCAACCTCATCCTTTAATATGAGAGAACTCATTAACCTGGGCATATTTATTAGGAATAAGCCCCAGTCATAATCATTAACTTGGGCCTCCTTTTAAGGAGTAAGACCCAGTACCCTAATTTGGGCATCCTCCTCAGGAGTAAGCCCCAACCATAATTCATTAACCTGGGCCTCCTTTTCCGGAGTAAGACCTAGTCCCAAATATGGGCATCCTCTTCAGGAGTAAGTCCCAAGTACCTTAATTTTTTAAGTCCCTTAACCTGGGCCTCACTTTTCAGGAGCAATACCTAGTCTTAAATCCTCTTAACCAGTCCTAATTTACCTTTGATCTGGGATTCCTTCTCAGTAGTAAAAACCCAATCATAAGTCCTCTCCTAATTTGGGCCTCCTTTTCAGGAGTAGGCCCCAAGTTAGAGTTTTCAAATCTCCATGAAGCACATATACCTTTACGGACCCTGTTCTTGGATTTCTTGCCTGAAGTAAATCCAAGTCTTTATTTATCTGGGCAGTCATACATACATAAGTCCCACATTATTTCTTATGATTGCATATTTCATGGCAAAATTGTCTGATTTTTTACCAATACCTCTTGTTTCTCACACCGAGCATGACTCACATGAGCATAGAGTGTAAAATTAATTATGACATCCTTCTTTGAGCCATCAATCATACACATCATACTCCATTACTCGAACTACGTGGGTTATGATTCCTTTTCTAAACAAAGGATATGTAGGTAGCCCATATGCGGGTTCGATCCCAATTTTGAAATAATTCATGTCCTTCTGAATGACAATAAACTTCAAGTTCCCCACTGAGTGTCTTTAAAACCAGTATGGTCATTATAATGACTAAGATACTTTTACATATCAAAGGATACCATTGAATAAGAATCTCTAACAAATACCGATGATTCTATATCAATGAATAACCTCAAATAAATATAAAAGATTCTCCAAATTTCTTACATATCGATCATTGATTGTCAGATCGAAAGGAAAGATCATTTTATACTTGGTAATGTAATAAGGATTCACGAACATAACTTAAATCTATAAAGAGAGTCCCAGAGTAGACAATAATTCCCCTCAAAAAGGTGTGATGAGTCCGACCTCCCATCCTCTCAACCAATGCCAATTCCTAGGCCTCATCAGTCCACAAACTAATGAGCACCTACCTTTGGAAATTAGGTCCAAATGGATGTGGAATCATTGGATGTTTCCGGTTCTACGAACAAACCCGTTAGAAACCGATTGGAATGTTTGAACCATCAATCGAGGAGGTCATCCCCAAATCCCGAGGGAAACAAAAAATGGCGAACCCGATGTGAATTCTTAACCAAGTTAAAATTATGTTTTACCTATTTGTTAGGATCCTATTTAAAACTCAATGATAGGGCCAACAAAAACAATCATTGACATATGTGCTCATCCAAAAGATTTAGTGGATGAATTTATCTTGATTACGTATGTTATATCAAACATGCACTCTTTTCCAAGATCTTCTGCATTTACAGAATGGATGCTCTCAAGTTCACACCTGTGAATACCGCTGCTGCAAATTCCACTGCTGCTACTCCTACTGGATCGTCGTCCGCTCTAAGGATGACATCACCTACTCAGCGTCTTCAATGCTGGGTATCAAATGTGCTGGTTAAGGAGTACCGTCAAAACAGTACCATCCCAGCTCTGGAGGCTGCTCGACAAGGGCTCCAAGTGAAAAACTCACACCGATCGTCCAGACAACGACAACCAGTGGTTAAGAAGAAGGTGGTGCTGAATACCGTCTCCAACCATTTCGGGTCGTTATCCCCGGAACACAATCACCATTCGCTCCCTTATTCTGAGGAGGTGAATGAGCAGGTCCTTCAGGGCCTTAATTCAAGTAGACAGGAGTCCTTCCCGAGGGCTCCCACCAACAATCGCCGCCAGACTCGTGCGGTAGTGCGCCCTCAAAATGATGAGGGTACCGACTCCAGGCGTTCGACTTAGGTTCCTCGAACCCGAGCAGGCAAGACGAACTGCCAGTGGAAGAATCTGGTCAACGGTGAGAAGGTTCTCATCTCTGCTATCTCGAGAGAAGTCCACCAACCTTACTTGGTGGCAAGCAATGAGAGGGCACACACACCTGCACGTTTTAATCCCGTTGTCCAGCAGACTCTTCTAGTAGGAGCACTCCAATCCCGTCAGGAAATTCTGGCGAAATATTATAGACAGGAACATACACCTATTTATACGTCATCAATTAGTCATCAGGCTCATCTGACTACATATGATAGATATCTTAAACCATGTTCGGCTAAGTTCAATCAGCAAGCACATACACCTTCTAGTATTGATCAAGCCTATCAACAGTCTCACTTGGTAGCATTCGGAGAAGTCAGTCAGAAAGCTCCGGTGACAAATAGGAGGCAGACTCAACTCTCATCCCCCACACTTGAGTACTATCAGGATTCACTAACAGGAAAAGGAGTACAGGAGCAGGCACATACACCTACTCCAAGAAATGAATGGATGTATATCCCCGTTACAGCAGCTGAATTCACCAAGCATATTTTATCAATGGTGAAAGAGAAGAAGAAAATCCTTTCTCATATTCTGGATTCTTTCCAGGATACTATAACAGCTTTAGCAGCATCTCAGGGAAAGAAACATAAATCTATCCCTACCAGTGGAGTGACACTTCAATAATTCACTCCAGAACAGACACACACATTTGTTCCAGTCCAAGAGGGTTATGGGGAATACTCCCCCATATCATACGGACAACCAAGTCAGTCACATACACCTTATTTGTGTGGAGATTGTCAGCCTAACCTGGACATCTTTCCTGATCAGGCACATACACCTGCTCAGAGCAGCCACTTTCATCAACAAGTGGTTTCCAAGGTGACTAAGAAGGCGTTTAAGAAAAAGACATGCCCAGCACAGTCAGGAGATCATGATCCAATCTGTAACAAGGCCTTGCTCGATGATGGAGTTCTTGAAGCCTTCAGACAGTTATCTGTTGGAATTCAAGATTCTACTCCCTCATTTCCCAACAGTGGGAAAATTAATTCTGAAGGTCTTCAATAGACACTTCCTCATGAAGGCTTGCTTCATGACAATTCGGCCGATCTCGAAGTTTCATCTTCATATGAGAGACACAGGAACCCTCTCTATGGTCAGAAGACCAAGGAGCAAGAGATCTCATATTTTGTTGTAACCCACCATGGTGGTCCTACCCATGATGATGAATTTCGCTGTGAAAGTCCTCTCCGCAGTAGTGAATCACATTGCTCGGTAAATGCTCCAGTGGATGATGTAGTGCCGAGAAATCCCTCTTATCTTGAGGCACTTGCAAGTGCAAAACCAGTCACGTCTGATGCTTCATCGCTTCCAGGTGAAATACTTTCTCAATCAGAAGATAGCCCAGGGTATAGGTCATTCTCGGAACCACCCCTAAGTCATGCATATTCTAGTTTGATCAATGATTTCTCTACCAATATTCTTGAATCCAATGAAGCAACAAGGAAACACCAACTCTGGTCAAATCAGGTAGAAGAATATTCATTTATTGATAAAGAGGAAATACTGAACATGAGAAAAAAACTAGAAAAAGGTGAAGTACCAGTCATGTTTTGGCCTCTGTCTGACTCTCAGTATGACATTCCAAAGTTGTTGACGGAAGATGAAATTCATGATATTCGTCTCAACATATAGAAAACTCTTTGTCAGTTGAAGAAGAAAGTATTATCTTGTGATGAATATGAAAATCATGTTAACATAATTGAAGGGTTACAATACCAAATTGACATGGCATCTCTATCAGTCTCTCTATATTCGATGGCTGAAAAGCAGTAGAGAGCCCTTCAACGTTCATGCCTTGGTGCACTAAGAAGATTACGTCAGTTAAATGCCAATGCCCTATCTGGTATTCATGTCAGAGGATGGGGTGTTCATGGAGAACTACATTTCATGGTTCTCTCCAGTCAGAAAATCCCGCCGAAAATGGTCTCATGCAATGTTATTTCCCATGGCCAGCTATAGTCAATGGGCTTTGTTTGTAATCAAAAGCTTTACCAAGAACAGGCCTCAACTAGTTCCTCTCAAAATCAAGAATACAGAGAACAAGTTTTTGAATTACTCCTTCATCAAGCAAATGATAATATTGATCAGGCCTCTCGTATGGAGCAAGCACATCATCAAGTGACAGAAGTGTCAGAAATCATCCAATAGTCTTTTGAACCAGGTGATAAAAGTGGATACAGGTTAATGCATCCAGCTAATTTTCGGACTAAGGTTTGCAAGATGAGGAGAGCTTTTAATAAAGTCTCAGACATAACATTTCAAGATCCACCCCATCTTGCCAGACTGGGGAGTCTACTAAACCAACCCTCAGAATCAAAAAATAGGATTTGAGGAGTTGAGCGGGAACAGCAGGAATAGCCCCAGTCCACCGGACTGGGGACTTTTTCAAATCATCAATCCCCTCCTCAGAGAAAGTCGGTCTTTTCTTGATTGGGGAAGAAGCCTCAAGAGGAATGAAGATACAAATTATCAAGAGATTCCCTCTAAATTATGGTTCGTCAAGAAGTTCCGGAGGGATTGAATCAATAAAAGGAAACGTCTCATCAAAGACATGGAAGAAGACAATATCACAGAAATGCTAATAGAAGGGATGTGATGTGTTATGCATCAATCAATGTCATCAATGTCGTTGTTGCTGATCCACCAGATGAGGCTCACTCAGAGGACTCAGATGAAGAGGTTCCTACTCAAGAATATGTACGCACCGACACAAATGAAGAAGGTGTGCGTACACGAAATCAAAGGGTTACTCAGAACCTAGGTAATCCTTTGAGTAACCCACTTCCCCCTCTCCAAAAAGGATCCAACAAAGGGAGGGGAAATAATCAAGTTACATATCCTTCCTCTAGAGAAGGACAATAGCTCACACTAGAGCAAAGGTTTGCACAATAGGAGGAAGAAATGAAGGAATTAAGGAGGTTGAATGCAGAACTACTTCAGAGTAGTCTTCTTCTTAAGCGTGCTGGAGTCAGTTAGCCAATGGAATTTGTTGCAGCTACTGAGATGGATCAAGAATATCCTCCTCTATCAGTACACCCTCACAGGTCTAATCCTATGGGTCAAGTGCAACAACAGTTGGCAGTGCTACCATCAGTTGCAGCCCCAACCACCACATCTGTCCAAGCTCCAGTAATTGCACCTACCCAAGTCCAAGTTCAACCGCATGTTTATAAAAATTTAATTACTACTATTGAGTCATTAACATCTCAGTTAGAAACTATGGAAGGGAAACATGCACAGGTTCAACCAGAAAAGAAAGTTTACCCAGAATGGGTAGATTCAATCTCCCCTCCATCCAGTTTTAGAAACTCTGTATTCCCTATTTTCAATGGATCAGGCAATCATGAACAGCATTTGACGCATTACGTGTCTTGTTGCGATCCTATGATGGGAACTCCGGAACAACAAGAATCAGTAAAACTCATATGCTTCGTATGGACCTTTCAAGGACCAGCCTTTGTCTGGTATACAAGTTTTCAAACCTGGTCAATTACTGGATGAGAAGATCTCCGTCAACAATTCCTTCTTCAGTTCAGCTCAACTTTTCCAAAGACAATAGTTTTTTATCTTACAAACTGTAAGAAAAGGGAGAATGAAAGGGTCTCAGATTTCATTGCACACTCTAAGGTATTAACATATTCCCTAATATTAGCACTCCCTCAAGAAGAATTGTTACCAATCTGTGTGGAAAATTTTCGTGACGAGTTACGCACGCCGTTGATCCCTGTGAAATATACAGGAGGGTTTCGAGACCTTACTTCAATCGCTCAGAAGATTGAAGATTCCCTTATACAGGCTAAGGCTAAATCTCATGTAATTCCATCAGCTCCAGGAAGGAGAATGAGTAAAGCATAAACTGCTACAATTATGCTTAAACAATCACCTGTACCTGTTTCTACTTCAAAACCTTCATCTTCTCGAAGGGCTCCACCTCCTGAGCACCAACAACAAAGGCCGTTTAGTCCATATGATCAAAGAGATCAAAGACGAAAACAATTTGAGGATTTGAAGAGCAAAACATACTGTTTCCGAAATGAACAAGTTCCTGGTTACTTCATTTCGGCTCTGGAAAATAATCGGGTTCAATTGCCAAGGCATAAAAGGCCAAATAAGGAAGGAGATGAAGACCTTCCCAATTATTGCCCCTTTCATCAAATGTTGGGGCATCCCATCCAGGAGTGTTTTGTCTTCAAATACCTCCTCCAAAAGATGGTCGACTTAGGACAAGTCAAACTGAAAGGTTCTTCAGCTCAGGTAGCATGTGTTACTGCTACAGTTCCAGAGGAGGAAGGCGAATGGCAAGAAGTCAGAAGAAAAAATGCACAGAAGTATGATGATTGGATGGTCAGAAAGACAATCAATCAAACTCAAGCTATTTTGCGAACACAATTAAAGAAACCGATTGTGTCTTCTACCATGAATGTTGTGGAAAACCCCTCTTTATCAGAGGGAAATTCCTCAAAGAAACGACATGATTCAAAGAAATAAAAAGAATCATAAGAAGATGAGTATGTGTCAGAGCCTAAGTTGTCTTTGACATTGGAAGACTTCATGCCATCTACTTCAAAGCCACGGGCACTGCCCCACCAAATGGCACAGCCTAAACAGGCTAATCAGGTAGAGTCTTCATCAGACGAAGAGTTAATCTTCGGTTCTGTTAATATGATTCAATTAACAGATCCATATGCGAGTAGCAGTTTTGATTTCGATGAGCGTGAATTCCCTGTATCAAACAAGGGAATCAGAGGAAGTTCCAGAGGATCAGGATATATGGGATGACATCGATCTTTCAGAAGCCACTACTCCAATTCTACCCCTGCTAGAACTGTGTACGCAGTAGAAACTCATGGTAGAGCCCTTCAGCGAGCTCAGAAAAAACAAGAAAGTTCTTTTACCAATAGCAGATTCAGTCCTGGCCCAGTTATTTTGGAAGACAGGTTGAAGGTTTCATATTCTTACTCTCAGTAAGTAAATGGATCTAATTGGTCTAGTCTTTCAAACCCAAAAATATTTCCAACTCCTATCCCAATACAAAATGAATTAACATCCAAAGCATATGCTTCCAAGGCACCTACTAAACCACATATTCCGGTTGGTAAACGCAGACCTATAGATCAAAAGTATGATATATTGAAACACTTGGCCCAAGTACCAGCCAAGTTATCAATTCTGGATGCTTTGAATATTTCAAAAGATCTTCAGGAAGCACTCATCAAGGCTTTGTCATGTCCTCAGGAGTTTGAAACTGAAGTTGATGCAGCAGAATTCTATCACATAGAGAATAATTCTGCAGAATTCCATGCAGTAATATATTTTACTGATAAAGATGAAGATGATGTTGTGCATGGTCATATTAGACCTTTGTACTTATCTGGAAAGGTCAATGCCGTAGACGTTCAAAGAGCTTTCGTTGACAATGGTTCAGGAGTCAACCTCATGCCCATTCGTACACTTCATCGATTGGGCCTCACGAAATCTGATTTATCTCCTTCTACCATGATGTTACAAGGATATGATAAAAATGAACAAGAACCACTAGTTGAAGTTACACTTAGAACTCATCTTGGAGGTCTTGTATCCAATTCAAATTTCATGGTTGTTGATCAAGACTCAGCCTTCAAAATCTTGCTTGGAAGACCCAAGCTACATCAACATGCGGATATTCTTTCATCATACCATCAATGTATGAAATATTGTTTCCATGGTCAAGTTGGGACATTGTTTGGTGATAAGGCCCCGTTCAAGACATGTGAGTCTCAATACATTGAGGAAGAATTCTATCAAAAGAAGGGAAAGGAGAAATCCATAACAAAGGAGATTACCAAAGTTAATGCTCCATATGGTTTGGAGAAGATTATAGTAAATCCATTTACACATGTGAGTACATATTATGTGTTTCCTATCAGTCAAATTGACAAGATTGACCCAAATCAAAATACTCTTATGGAAAGATCCATAATGTCAATTACGGAAATTGAGCCCGACAACATGGGAGGAATTGGTAACCCACCAAGCAGTGATGAAAGCAAAAATGGTGATGTCTTCATTTCATCTATTGAAGTCCAGCAAGTCTATACTTTACCAACCAGGCCAGAAGAAGTTATAGCAACATCGTAGGTGAACAATGATGTGGATTCTCAATCCATCATCTCCTCTTTATTACCCAAAGAAGACCCTTCATCATCAATCGGGTCAGAAATGGAAGCTTCTTCTTCAAGATGTGCAAATTTTGACATCTCTTCTGATCCTGAAAATTATGCATTATCATCTACTATGCAAGTAGAAATGGAAGAAATAACACATGATAATGAAGAAGAGGAAGATCTCAGAGATGCTCCTCCAGCATTTGAAGAGGGTATCTCTACCACTGTGGATAAACTCAGAGAAATAAATCTGGGTACAAAAGAAGATCCACGCCCCACTTTAATCAGTGTGACCATGAAACTTGAAGAGTAAGAGATGTATATTTCTTTCCTAAATCAAAGTAGATATATATTTGCTTGGAACTATACAGAAATTCTCGGGCTTGATCCTGATGTTTCTACTCATCATTTGGGTTTATCATAAGAACATCGAGGATTTAATCAAGCCGCAAGAAGAACACACCCAACTTATTCTTCCAAAATTGAAGCTGAAGTGGATAAGCTTATCAAAGATAACTTCGTCAGAGAAGTTCAGTATCCCAAGTGTTTGGATAATATTGTCCCTGTAAAGAAGAAGAACAGACAAATTAGAGTTTGTGTCAATTTCAGAGATCTTAATCAGCATTGTCCTAAGGATGATTTTCCCAGTTCTGATTACAGAACTTTTAATTGATGCAATAGCTGGCTATGAAGCTCTTTCCTTCATGGATGGATATTCTGGATATAATTAGATCTGAATGGCCCTAGAATATGAGGAATCCACAGCCTTCCGAGCCCCTCAGGGTGTGTTTTGCTACCGGGTAATGCCCTTTGGCTTAAAGAATGTAGGTGCAACATATCATCGTGCCATGAATCGTATCTTCAAACCCTTCTTAGGGATGTTTGTTTAATGCTATGTAGACGATTTGGTGGTTAAATCCAAAAAACGTTCTAATCACTTGGCTGATTTGAAAGTCATATTCCGTAAGCTTCGACAACAAAATTTGAAGATGAACCCCTTAAAATGTTCTTTTGGGGTAACCTCAGGAAACTTTCTCGGCTTTGTTGTATGCCATCGTGGTATTGAAGTTGATCCTGAGATGGCCAAGTCAAACCTTGGTATGTCACCTCCTCCAAATTTGAAATAATTAAGAGAACTTCAAGGATACTTAGCATATATTCGGTGTTTCATCGCCAATTTGATAGGCAAAAGTTTACCCTTCACCAAATTGATGAAGAAGAGAGTCAATTACCAGTGGACTAAAGAATGTCAAGAAGCATTCGATATTATTTGGAAATACCTCTTGAGTCCACTGGTACTCATGCCACCTGTTGAAGGAAGACCACTTATCCTCTACGTGACAGCTCTAGAGCGATCATTGGGTGCCTTTCTTGTTCAAAAGAATGATGACGGGAATGAAAACAGCCTCTACTATCTCAGTTAAACTATTTTTGAATCAGAAACCCGATATTCAAGTATTGAGAAGTGCTACCTAACATTAATCTTTGCAGTTCAGAAGTTGAGACACTACCTGCAATATCACAAGGTCCAATTGGTATCTCGCAATAATCCGCTCAAATTCATCCTTAGTCGTATGATGCTTACATGACGTCTGGCAAGGTGGGCAGTTATTTTGCTGCAATTCGACATTCAGTATGTGTCTCAAAAGGCGATAAAGGGCCAAGATCTGTCTGATTTCATGGCTGAACACCCATCAGTGGAAGACACATCTTCATATATTGAACTCCCTGATGAAGAAGTCTTCTCTATTCAAGAAAGACCTTAGACATGGGAAATGTATTTTGATGGTGCTTCAAGAAGTCCAACAGGTAGGAAAATGGAAAATACTAAATTCAACAAAGTTGGTTTAGGAATTATGGTCATTTATCTAGAAAAGGAAGTGTTACCTTATTCCTTCTTATTGGGGGAAGGTGGTACCAATAATGAAGCAGAATACCAATCTCTCATTGTAGGATTGGAATTAGCACTTCAAGAACAAGTGAATCATTTAAAGGTGAAAGGTGATTCAGACCTGGTAATCAAACAATTCAATGGGGATTATGCAATCAAAAAAGAAGAAATAATCCCTTTGTATGATTACATCAGAGATTTAATGGCATAATTCCCTTTGGAACCGACATTTTATTATATCCCAAGATCACAAAATGCTCAAGCTGATGCACTGGCTAATATAGCCATAGCTCTGGCAGATCCAAATCAGGACGAGACAACCATCAGTATTGCCCACCATCGTGCAATTTCACCTTATGTTCGAATCATAACAGATGAAATTAATGAAATTAGTCCCATTCCTGAACCGTATGGTCATACTACAGGATGGATGTCACCTATCAGGGAATACCATCAAAATAGAACACTTCCACCTGATAGAGCCAAGAAAGTAAAAATCTGGTGACGTGTGGTTAATTTTACTCTTTATGATCGCTTAGATCACCTAGAGTAAATTCTCTACAAACATGGTTTTGATGGAGTTCTCTTCAGATGCATTGATGGTGAAGAGATAATGGCTGTCATGAAAGAAGTGCATGCAGGAGTCTGTGGTGCCCACCAGTCTGGACATAGACTGTCGGATCAGATTCGAAGGCTTGGATACATTTGGCCTTCAATGATATAAGATTGTGTTGGTTTCACAAATAAGTTTCATTCATGACAAGTACATGCCAACTTCATTCATCAACCTCAAGAGTTGCTTCATACAACTAAATAATCATGACCATTTTCCACATGGGGAATGGATGTGGTAGGACCTTACCCTTCGGCTACGACCAAGCAGTTTAAGTACATTCTTACTGTTACTGACTTCTTTTCCAAATGGGTAGAGGCAATACCTCTCAAGGAAGTTAGTTCTAAATGCGTTGTTAGCTTCATCAAGTCTTACATCATTTCCAGATTTGGTGTCCCTCGTACCATATTGATGGACAATGGCACCAACTTCTGTTCATCTGAGGTGAAGAAGTTGTATCAAGAATACAACATCAAATCCAACCATTCATCTTGGTATCATGGTGCGGCCAATGGCCAGATAGAATCCTTCAACAAGACTCTTTCAAATATACTGCAAAAGATGGTGGATAAAGATAAGAGGTCATTTCCTGATAATCTCTTTCATTCTTTATGGGCTTATCGGACTACCACCTGCACTGCAACTCGGTCAACTCCATATTCACTGGTATATGGAACAGAAGTCGTCCTGCCCATTGAAGTTCAATTTCCTTCGCTCAGAGTATCCATTTGTGATCAGTCATCTACAGATGAACAATCTCAAAAGTGATTGAATGAATTAGAACGGTTAAATGAGAAAAGATTGTGCACTTTTCACCAATTGGAAGTCTGTGAGAATCGAATAGAATGAGCTTTTAACAAAAAAGTTTGTCTTCGCTCATTCACTCAGGGAGAATTGGTATTAGGTGTCAGAACTCCAATGATACCAGGAAAGAAACCTCCCAGGCTTGGTCCAAAATGGGAAGGACCTTACTCAATACATAAGGTCTACTCTAATGGAGCTTATTCATTAATATCGATGGATGGAGAACTCATCACTACTCCAACCAATGCCATATTTTTGAAGAAGTATTTTCTATAAACACAAAATGCATCATCCAATGGTCCATACATATGACCTTAAACTATTTGTACTTTCATCCCACACGACGTTAAACTGTGAAAAACTTACCTAAATGGTCCGATATGAACTTAAACTACACCACCGTCCAGCAAGACATTAATCTGCATCATCCATGGTCCATGCATATGACCCTAAACTATTTGCAAGTCTCTAACGTCCAGCATGACGTTAAACTACATCATCCAATGGTCCATACATATGACCTTAAACTATTTGTACTTTCATCCCACATGACGTTAAACTGTGAAAAAGTTCCCTAAATGGTCCGATGTGACCTTGAACTACACCACCGTCCATCAAGACGTTAAATTGCACCATCCACGGTCCATGCATATGACCTTAAACTATTCGAAATTTCGTCTAACATGATGCTAAACCGTATCGTCCCTTTTTCGTCCAACATGACGTTAAACTATGAAAAAAAGTCCTCAATGCGTCCAACATGACATTAAATGGTGTACTCTTTTGTCCTCACTGCATGACATTAAACTGCACAGTCCCCCTTTCATCCAACATGACGTTAAACTATATTTTCCCCATCGTCCTAACTACATGACGCTAAATTGTATAGAAAGTCCTTGATATGTTCTGCATGACATTAAACTGTGCATCGTTAAGGTTGTTGTTACCTCTTTCTTCTAACACCGAGTATGAATCACGTGAGCTTAGTGAAAACCTCAACCATAACACTCTCTTTGGGCTACTAACCATGTGTAAGTCCCAGCAACATCATTTTTTAGGTCGTTGTCCCCAAGAACGACTTGATCATTAATTCATTCTTTAATTTAACTATGCAGACTTTGATCCTTGCCTTCCAGGCTGGGTACATAGGCAACCTCACAAGGTTCAAGCCCAAAATCAATCTCTTCACATCCGTTCACCTCCATCTCATACGGTGTTGATTTGTGAAACCACCCCTAGAATCAATATCTTTACATTGGTTCACTTTCTTCCTTGTCATACGATGTTAAACTATACAACACTTTTTGTCTAGTATGACAATAAACTACAATATTCTTTGATACCCTCACTTGAGAGGGAACCATTATTTACATTGATTTTTCAATCATGTTTCATTTCAAAGACTACGTGCATACATGGCAATGCCTGAACCTTTTATCATGGGTTAAACCATCATTGCACTAAATTCCCCTTTCACCGTTCAAATGTACGAACCGAATCTGTACAGAGGGTATTTTTAGAACTATGTGGGCTTGATTCCCATCCTTATGGGATACGTAGAAACGTTCGAGTGTACCTCGAATCCAGCCCCAAGTCTTTGGGCCTAACCCCAAATTCCACTTTCAGTCCCCTAGCTGAAAAGTCCCCATGAAAACACACACAGTTTATTTCGTACAATGGTCCAAGCTCTATGACCCTAAACTAAGATCTCTAATCCTTTTTTCCCACATGACGTTAAACTGTAGTTTAATAACTATGTATGGCTTGATTCCCATCCTTATGGGATACGTATTGAACTCCAAAATTTCCTTTCAGGACCCAGCCACAACATGATTATGGTTAGCATTGATCTGTGTATCTCTATATACATTGGACAATACCCATCTTTATGTGTCATAATCCTAACCCTAAATATTTTCATATCTTAATAGCCCTTTTCTTGACCTCTAGTCACAAAAATGTAAATCTTCTGAGAGTTCTTTTGCCTGACTATGCAACACGTGCCCATAGGTGGCCTTTCATAAAAAGTCTACATAATAGACTTGTCAGCCAAAAGATATTATTATTTGACTATGCAGCCAATGAACTTAGGTGGCCCTGCATAATTCAACCCCCTAACGGGTTTGTTAAATAATGGTAACTTCATTCTTGGGAAGAAACACTCTTTTGTCCTTATTGGTCTTAAATGACAGTATATAGGGATCCGCAAAAATAGCCATCCTTAACATATTTGTCCCATATCCTTTTTCATGATCTGAAAGTATTCAAGTATATGGTTTATATTATCCTTCCCTACATTTGGGTTAGACCTTCGTAGGAGTGATATCCATCCAGTTATTCGATAATCTTTTTTGGAAGTATCTTTTCCATATTCAAGTACCTCTTTCCATACAGCAAACTCTATACTATGGAAATTTTGAATCTCCATAAACTTTCACTGGCTTTTAGCACTAGGAAAGTAAATTTCTTAGAGTTATTTTTCCTAACTATGTAGCATGTGCCCATAGGCGTCCTTTCCTAAACAGTCTACATAATAGACTTATTAGCCAAAAGATATTATTTATTTGACTATGCATCCAATTCCCTTAAGTGGCCCTACATAATTAAACCCCCTAACAGGTTTATTAAATAATGGTAACTTCATTCTTGGAAACTACTTCTTCTAATGCCTTTTAGCTCTTTTTCATATCATTCCTTAGGTTTAAATATTCTTAAGTTATAGTTTACATATTTTCCCTCATACTTGAGTACGGTACTATGTTTTCAGATGAGTTGTTAAGGAATTTAGTCGATTCTAATTCATTTCGGTTAAAGGTATTTCGACCTTAAACATTAGCCTTTTTTATGTCCGATGTGCATGACTTTAAAATTCCCACAAAAGAAAACTGAAATATGAATAAAAGTCAAGTTCCAGCTCACTAAACATACATTTTGTATGATTTAGGTAATATTGAGCAATTAAAAGGTTCAAATTTTGTAGGGTTATTTACATTAATCCTAGTAAAAATCAAACTATTCTTACTAGGGCCATTGGATTAAGTAAAATCTAAAGCATGTAGAAAAATAATGTAGGTAAAAATGATTGAAGATAAAAGTACTCTTCATTGATGCACAATAATTAGAGGGACATCCACAGATTGGAGCCTCTTCTCTTTTTCAGGAGAGTACAAAAGACTATCAACATAAGTCTTCACTTGATGTACAACATCCCGAGCTTCATCAGCATCTACTTGAAGCTCATGCACTCGACCAGCTTCACTATTCTCAGCTTGATGGAGTGCCTGCTTGGAATCTACAATGGCTTTCATACAATTCATTTGAGTTCCCTCCATTGAATTATTGAGCTAATCAAGTTCCCTAGTAACAACATCTAACTCTTGTTGGAGCTTCACCTGCTGGACGACTTTTTCTTTGATTTTATGCTTCAACTCCTTCATCTTGGCAGCATAATCAGCCTCAGCCCGGGATACCGTAGCCTCAAATTCGCTGATGTTAACTGACAGTTTCACCCTGGTCAGATCTTCGCGACACTTTTGCTCCTAGTCCCTCCGGAAGATGACCGGTTTCACCGCGGCATGGATCTTTTCATATCCAAAACTGCCAAGTCCTAGCATGACAAACTGGGATGAAAATTGAGGGATCTTCGATGATAGCTTTTCTAAAGGCACCTCATATATGATTTTCCATATGTTGTTCCATGCCTTGAGTCATGAAAATAGGAACGCTTTAAGCACCTCTGGGTCTGATTCAACATCATCATCATAAGGGGGCATGTAATCTGGGATTAATGAACTTAAAGAAGTGCCATGTTCTGCTCCTTTCCACCTGATATGTGCTTCTTCGCTTTCAATTCCCATTGGGGAAGAGGCTGAGGCCTCACCTTCAGATCTAGCCACTATAGTTGATGACCCTACATGATTAATTGAAATCCTTGGTTAGATTCAAAGGATAAGAAAAGAATTTATTGTCTTGCAAATTAAGTACAATCACAAATATTGGTATCCCTTACCTGACGGTAGATCAGCAACCTGAGAAGACTCCTCCCCATATTTCCCAGTCTCAATAGGATCTTCAAGAAGGGTCTCAGAAGGGTTTACTAGGTTTAGCTCTACTTGAGATAATGTTTCTGCAATGTTAGGGTTGACATCAATGTCCACACACTCTTTAGGCATTGGCAGTTCAATAGCTTTTGTGGATGGAACTACATATTATTTTCAGTTACGATTAGAAGTTTAAATTATAAGAAAATTTACTGGGCGAAGGATAACACTCACACCCATGGTCTTATAAATCACATGACAACTTAGAATGATCATAAAATTCTTCGAAAGACAAGCCATGATTCATCATTTCATCCAATGATATTTCAGAATCCTGGTTAGTCTCACCAATGGAAGCGTTTGATGTGTCTTCTTGACAACTTACGTCCTGCAGCCCTTGACCCTAGATAACATCTTCAGGTAAAATCACAACATCAGTTGAAACAGTCACCAGAAGCTCTAATGTAGGATTTGAACCGGAAGTATCACAAAATGAAATCAAGTCGGTGTTTCGTTCAACATTTTTTATGAAGCATTGTTGACTCACGAGAAACAGGTTCTTCTCTTCTTGCAACAGTAGCAGGAGGGATACTGGGAATAGATGCTAGCTCTTCTCTAGGAGCAGCCAAGTTATCTTGGATCTGTGATTGTTCCATAGCACCCTCTATGGTCTTTGAAGGAGGATCAGTCCTTTCCCTCATGGGGGGAATTGAAGAATCCCATGCAATCCCAAGAAATATGAGTAACCATGTGGTCATGGGTATAGACTCATGATTACCCGAAGGACTTACCGCTGCTAATGAAGCGTTTAGCTGTGGACTTCCTCCTTCGTTGCCTTTTCTTCTTTGGTTTTTTGGGAGTATCGTAAGTCTTCCTTATTGGCACTTGGATTGGAGAATGGAAGGCTATGTCCAACACCTCATTCATGGCCTGCTGTCCTGGAGATATCTCGCCCGGTTCACGAGGAGAATCAGCAGCAGCCCCGATGGCAGTACCACTAGGGCTATACTGTGGCGAAGGAACCTCAGTTCCTTTATTTTCAAGCTGCAAGATGAAGAAAATAACTTCTTTAAGTAACAAAGCTTTGACTGGAATCATGTTTCAAGGCAAATAAGGAAAGAAAACATACGTCCTCAGGAGCCACATACTCATACCACTCCTCATCTCCAGAACCACCAGCCCCCTCAATGGCACCACGATCAATCATTTCCTTCACCCACCTAGTGACAGGAACGGACTCATCAGTGCCATATATGAGAATTTACAGCTCTCTAATGTAAGACCACACTTCATTGGGGTTATCTTAATATTGATTATCTGTAGAAGCCATAAGATTCCCTATTCCAGGAAGTTGTAGGCCCTCACATAAATCCAGCCAGGCGGTCTCAGTACCACAGTAAAAACTCTGCCATAACTGAACGGCCTCTGGTCTTAGATATGAACGCTGCGAGGAAGGTCCTACAATCTTTGACTTCAATTTCTTCCTAGCTCTTGCAACTACAGATAGAGAATAAGAAAATAAAACTTATTACTTTATAAAGTAGCAGTGATTAAATTACCACAATGAAGTAACTCACCAGGAGTTGATGGAGTGGGTCTTTTAATTCTGGTCGGAGGATTATATAGAGCACGAAACCGCTTTTCCACTGGTTGTGCCTCATCATCCCCATCATGGGAATCTAGTGAATCAGTTCTAGAGGAGGAATTTGCCAAATCAACTTCAGGTGGGGAAGCATCGCCTTCATGAGGAAGGGTTTCTTTCTCTACAATCCTCTTCCTTTTCCCCACTTGATAAACTAGGTGATTCAGCACCCCTTTGGGGTATGATTCTATCCAGTGTTCGGAATAATATGTAGTCAAATTATGTGCCCCTTTCTCAACTGGTAATCAAATACTGCCCCAGTCTTCTCCCTTGACGTCAACAACCATAGTTGTCGAGCGACCATCAGATGTTGCTCTATCATGACATGTACTGGAGGAGATACAACAATCTGTTGCAGACATTTGAATTGACGTGCAAATCTATATGGAGCATAGGCCTCGCATATAATTTCTTCGTCAATCCTGGAAACTAGTACACCATCCCTACAAGCTAGCTTGTATGCCCTCAAATCCAAATGGGATGTTCCATCATCAACAAACCGCCTGGTTGGCGGACTTCTATAGGGAAAGAAGTTGAATTCCTTAAACATGCTCAGCCTCACTTTCATGTCATAGGCATTAACATCTAATTTAGAAACTCCAGAGAATTCTTGCACTGATAGCCTAAAAGAACATCCAGGAATTTATAATCCATTCTGTACATTGTAAGTCTTGAATTGAGTGGCAATCCATCCCCATAAAACTTGGAATGGTCCCACTATTCTTAAAGGAGATTTACCCATGAAGACATGAAGTAAACTCTTATGAATCATTGCTAAAATGGGGGTAGCCAACCCAACCACTTTTCCCTCATCCAACTTTGCCGCAATGATGAAGGTACCTGGCCTGACACCTCCCTTCGAATCCCTAACTGGTAAGAGATAAACGCTGAGCCACATTGCCAAGAAGCCCGCCAGATGAGTCTTCTTTGGGATCCTTTGATTCACCTCATATCCCCACTTCTCGAACTCTCCTGCTTCTAGAGTTGGCCAGAATATGCCAAGAGCACCCCTCTTCTCAAGTTTTGGGAAGGTGGTAGGATGTTTGGGCCTCTTATCCTTGGATTTCTATTTCTTGGATCCTTTTTCTTTCGGCTCCTTCTCCTTTGGCTCCCTCTCTTTCTTCTCAATAATAAATATATTCATCCATTCCTCTGAATGAATATCCTTTCTAGAATGAGTTAATGAGGTATCTGAACTTTTGAGCCCGTGGAAGATCTTAAATAATTCTCGAGCTAAAGCAGGAGTCTTCTCTGAATCATTCCAAGTCACCTTGGGTGGAATGAATTCATCATACATGTCACCCAAAATCGGAGCCCCTGAGATCTTGTGGACATCCCACAAATTAATGCCTACTTCTCCATGAGTCAGATGGAAAGAATTAGTTGTTGGGCTCCAGTTGCTGAGTATCTCTGGCACGAAGTTATCATGTATGTAAACATATGTTTCCCCAACCCAGACAGCTTCGCATATCGCCACTCCTTTCAGATCTTCGAAAAACTAGGAACAAGTTTGTCGTACCCAGTATGCCCACATCCAAGTTGGCTTCACACCTCCCTCAGGAAGGAAGTCCCAACATTTCTTCCAGCCTTTGTATTGATCCATCTGAGCGTTTCGGAAGATTGAAGGATGACAATGTGGTTCCAGCTCGGGCGTATGAGGTTTTAAATCTGGTGTACAAGGGCTATGATGTATCATGTAGGCCTTCTTTGCTGTTCCAGCATTTATAAATCCTCCTCCACCTGATATATTTGCTGAAGCAAAGTTGGTGTAATTATAAAACCATGAAAATGGGAGATAGTTCTTTTCATCTAGAATATTAACTTCTCGCAGATGACCGTAGTCATACAAAGGAAAATAAATGCTTTGGGGGAAGTCGTGATGATATTTCTTCAGATACTTAGCCAAATCCAGAGAAGTGATACTTTTGATGGTATAATAATCTTGGCCAATGATGTTAATCATATCATCAATCTTCTTGCTAGCTAGTTCATTAGCTATTCCGGTTCTAAGAGCCATTGATTCTGTATAAAAATTGAGTAAATTAACTTTTAAGTAAGT
The DNA here is from genome assembly GCA_963277665.1 of Viscum album. Lineage (NCBI taxonomy): Eukaryota > Viridiplantae > Streptophyta > Magnoliopsida > Santalales > Viscaceae > Viscum > Viscum album. The sequence goes on along the minus strand of OY728163.1, from coordinate 70,243,798 downwards.
TGATTTTTCATAAAATTTGTGAAGGAATTTCAGAAAAAATGGAAAAGGAATTAAGGCGTGCAAGTCTAAACTTGGTGCGCAAGTATGGATGTGTCGCGCAAGTGTTAAAGTGTTATGCAAGTTTCTGTCATGAAAGTATCACCGCACAAGTCCTATTACCTTGACAGCAGCACGACGGTGAAGAAACAGCGAAAAATGAGAAACTTGCACGGCGAAGGTGACCTGTTCGGCGAGAGCTCGAGAATCAAGAATTCAGATGCTATGCGCGGAAAAGGACAACATATTTATAGGCCTGACTACCCATCTGCGCACCTCCACCCAGCGCGCTCCATCCAGCGAACTCCAGCCCTGCGCGACTCGAACCTGTGCGCCAAGTGTTGTGCACTAAACACTTGCGCGCCGCCTTTCCTTGAGTTTTCTTCTTTTCCTCAGAGTCAAATCCTCTTTTCTCTTTGGATCCAACTCTGAGGGGGGACTTTTGTTGATGCTCCTTTCATCATAGAATCTAATTATTGGAAAAGGGGAATATCTGAGCTCAATGTTATTCAACCTTTGGACAAATATAAAAAATTGACAAAGGAATGAATAAGAAGAATATTGCACAAGGGTCGCGCAAGTTCTACAATGGTCGAGCAAGTACACTTGTGCGACACCTAATGGTCGCGCAAGTGACTTGAACGCCATAAAATATTACCGCCCAGGTCTTCTTCAGCCTATAAATAGACCCTGTGGGCCCCCCATTCAAAGAAGATTTTTTTTTTCCAAAATCCAGATTTGAGCTCCCGGCACCCTAGTCTCTTCTCAAAGCTTTCGAAACACTTATAAGGTAATTTCTTACCTAGAACGGAAGATCTAAAGATGGGGAAGAAGGCCTAACTATTGAAAATCATCAACACTTGCGCGCCTGAGTGGCCAGCCCTTAAGGGAAATGGCCACACTTGCGCGTCACCTAACTCTTTTAATAGAACTTGTGTGCCACTCTTCTGGAAGAACCTCAAGATGATTCTAAAGGCTATAACTAAGAGTCGCTCAAGTATTACCCTGCTGGTTAACCGTCGCGCAAGTACCCATGTGTCGCGTAGGTATACCTGCGCGACCAAGACTTGCGCGCCCACGCATTACCTGCGCGCCTGCCAGGACTTGTGCGCCCCTACCTTTTTGGATGCCCTTCTTGCCCATTTCACCCCTCTTAAGCCATTCCACCTCTCCTATTCAAGATTCAATCTTCAAGACACTCTTCAAATCCATTTATGGCATGATTTCTTGATTTGGATTCCTTATCTGAAAAGAATTCTGTGGAATATCCCTAAAAACCTAGTGATTTACACATGTTTATGTCACTAAAGATTGAGATTTCATTCATTCAACCTCATACTTTAATATGAGAGAACTCATTAACCTGGGCCTCCTTTTCAGAAATAATCCCCAGTCATAATCATTAACCTGGGCCTCCTTTTCAGGAGTAAGCCCTAGTCCCCTAATTTGGGCATCCTCTTCAAGAGTAAGCCCCAACCATAATTCGTTAACATGGGCCTCCTTTTCAGGAGTAATCCCCAGTCTCAAATATGGGAATCCTCTTTAGGTGTATGTACCAAGTCCCTTAATTTTTTATGTCCCTTAAACTAGTCCTCCCTTTTCAGGAGTCATCCCCAGTCTTAATTCCTCTTAACCAGTCCAAATTTAACTTTGATCTGGGATTCCTTCTCATAATTAAAAACCCAATCATAAGTCCTCTCCTAATTTGGGACTCCTTTTCAGGAGTAAGCCCCAAGTTAGAGTATTCAAATCTCCATGAAGAACATATACCTTTATGGACCCTATTCCTGGATTTCTTCCCTGAAGTAAATCCAAATCTTCATTTATCTGGGAGTCATACATACATAAGTCCCACATTATTTTTTATGATTGCATCTTTCATGGAACAATTGTCTGATTATTTACCAATACCTCTTGTTTCTCACACCGAGAATGACTCACTTGAGCTTAGAGTGTAAAAGTAATTGTGACATCCTTCTTTGAGCCATCAATCATAAATATCATACTCCCTTACTCGAACAACGTGGGTTCTGATTCCTTTTCTAAACAATTGATACGTAGGTAGCCCATCTGCGGGTTCGATCCCAATTCTGAAATAATTCTTGTCCTTCTGAATGAAAATAAACTTCAAGTTACCCACTAAGCGGCTTTAAAACCAGTATGGTCATTATAATTACTAAGAGTATTTTACTTATCAAAGGATACCATTGACTTAGAATCTCTAACAAATACAGATGATTCTCTATCAATGAAGAACCTCGAATACATATATAAGATTATCTAAATTTCCTACATATCGATCATTGATTGTCAGATCTAAAGGAAATCTCATTTTATACTTGGTTATGTAATAAGGATTCACGAACATAACTTGAATATATAAAGAGAGTCCCGGAGTAGACATTAATTCCCCTCAAAAAGGTGTGATGAGTCCGTCCTCCCATCCTTTCGACCAATGCAAATTCCTAAGCCTCATCAGTCCACAAACTAACAAGTGCCTACCTTTGGAAAGTAGGTCCAAATGGATGTGGAATCATTGGATGTTTCTGGTTCTACGAACAAACCCGTTAGAAATCAATTGGAATGTTTGAACCTTCAATCGAGGAGGTCATCCTCGAATTCCGAGGGAAACAATGAGATTATTGATGAAAAATTTATCAAAGTTAATGAGATTATAAAAAACATCCTGAGTTTTGGTGATAATAATTAATATTATTCATTGTTAAAAAGTTAATGAAACATTTTACATATTTTTGTTATTCAAAAATTTCATCCCTATAAGAAATAGTGGATTTTTCTCTTGATGAACTACCCAACATTCTTATATATTATGAGATAAGGAAAATTCCATCTTTCAAGTAGAAACAAAATTTTGAAATGGAATTTATGACAATAAGAAAATAGAAAGATAAAGAAGATAATTCTAAATCAGGTAATTTAGATAGTGATGATGATGATGATGAAATTAATAAAATTGATGACCATATATAAAAAGGATTCAAAAATGGAAAGTGGAAGTGAGAGAGTAGGTGACCAAAAAATGTTTCAACTAAGGTGACTCTGATCATTTTTTCAAAAACAAATCCAAGGATGATGGTTGAATAATTTTAATTAGAATCATATGATGAGAGACCTAAAAAATATAAATGGGTTAAGTAGAAGAGAAAAAAATCATCAATATGAAGATAATTTAATGACAATGAAAAATAAAGATTCATAATCATGGTATCCTTTGGATGTTTAATTTGGTTTATTTGATCATGTAAAAAAAGGATCTGATTCATCAAATAATAGTGATATTGGAGAATAAAGGATAGAACTTGAGTCGAAGTTAAAAGAAAAATTATAGTTTTTTATGGGACCGATACAATACCTCAATAAATAATAAAAGAAGCTTGAGAAATAAAATAAAATTGTGGTTATTGAGATGGGATTTCTAAGTGAGTAGGAACCATTATATATTAATGATATCAAGAAACATAAATTAAAATATGATGAGCATGAAATGAATTTGAGTGATATTGAATAAAATATAGTGGAAAAAGATGAGTTGTTTGAAACAAAATCTGTATGTGTCATAGATAAAGATGGGCCTTACAAGTCCTGATAAGATTTAAATAAATTAGTGTAAATAATTGGATAATTTTATTAGACCAATGGTAATATTACATCACATGAAAAAGGTAAATCTGTACTAAATTGGTTTGAAATCAAAACTATTTTATCGAACAATATAGATATAAAAACCATATATAATGATATTTGGTCCAATAAAATTGACAGGAAATTTTACACATAAAAGTGAAAAATATACCAATGAGTACAAAAACCCTTAAAAAATGTGAGGCTCAATTTGTAGTAGGAAAATAGAAACACAAATCTAAATATATGTGGATGCAATATTGATGAATAATGTTTCAATATTTTTTATGTTTTTGTGGTAAGCAAGGACACAAAGCATATTCTTATTGGTATAATATGTAATTACTAGAAATGTAGAAGAAACCTTGGGGGTTTCACTGAGAATATATGGAAACAAACTCAATGAGAACAACTTGTGGCTAGATATGAACCACAACTATCTCCAAAAAGGAAATTTTAAATTCTGGAAGAAGATTGTGGAATATGCATTTTGGAGGGACACAAAGATAATATCTGTAGCGGGGTATGAAATGGAATCTAGTTGGACATGGATTTAAAATTTTATCATCAGAGAAATGGAAAATGTAGTCTCTAGTGATACAAGCCCATGTATAGTTTGAGGATCATGCCTGAATTAAATAGTGCATAGAAAATAAAATCGAATGAGTGCCTCATTCCAAATCAGAGTGTACTCGATTGAATCTCATCACCAAAAAAATATTACTTAAGGGATCTAAAGCCGAAACCCTGTATATATTCCATACATGCTAGAATAATATATGTGCATGTCACCCATCAAATTTTGGGTATTAGAATGGATCTTTGGTGATCTATTTGACATTGGTACGATCAATACGATCATGCACCTACGATCTGGGTAGTGTCTTGGATCAATCGCTTAGAAGAGACATTATCTCTCTAGGAATTGAGAGGAGAGAGAGGAACTCATTCTGAAAGAATGAATATTGAATGGAATGAGACTATCCTTTAATTATATAGTGAATGTCCAAATTCCCGGTTAGGGTTCCAAAACCCCCATATATTTAACATCAACTATATTAGTAATAAATAAATATTTATGATGAACTAATTGTGTCATAAATATTATTTATATTTTATAAAATAATTTAAATGTGTATTAAATATATTACAGGTTAATACCAATTCATTAACTCGGTTTTTAATTCCCACTAATATTAAAATGACCTTCAATATTAAAATAATTCTTATTCGTATGATATTAATCCATGTATTTACTTAAACAATTGTAAATAATTTTAATAAATAAACTAAACACAATTATTATTTACTTCCATAATAATAAATTTATTTATTTATGAGTGATCAATAAAAATTGTACCCCTATCATACCCCATGGTAGGGCCCACCAATTCATATATAACTATTCTCCGGAATAGGGTAGATTCTTGAATATGATATTATCTATGACCCTCTAGGCCCTTACCTCGATATTAGTGAATACTATTCACAAAAACAAGAGCAGAGTCTAGAAACCCATCAAGTCCCTTAAATATATAAGGAATTGTCATAGAAATGTAAACCTACCTATGAACACACACTTTGTAATGTAATATATTTGTTATACGATATCTCATAAATTTGGATGCACACTTGTGTCATCTCCCTTTCTTTCTTTATTATTTGTTGATCTAACTAGAAATATTTAACTTTGACTATCCTGGACATGAATTTATGAGGGTACTACCATCCTAATCAGCATGACCTTAGATGTTACTTACTCAATGTGAAGGTGAAAAATTCTACCTTTACCATTCAAGAAATGTAATACCACCAATGACGCACCCAGTACAAGAAAACTCATCATGATTTCCTTATCATGGTTTTTCCTTTAATCAATGTACATGATCAAATGGAACACATTGGAATTAATATCAATTCATGAGACTAATACACATGTCCATAGATTGAAACATCCAATGAATCAAAAAAATGTGTTGTTCTTATAGGTAGGTATGTCCTCAGGATATCACATACTGGAGATCACCAAGTAAAAACTTCAAGAGAAGAAGTCTCAATGCTTATAATCCCCCAGTAGGGAATGGATCTGTTTCCCCCCTGAGCACTCTCTTGAGAGTGCTAAAACTCCATCTAGGGTTCATCCACCTAGCCATGGAGCGGCTCACCTCTCCATCTTGTTTCTCGCCTTCACGATTATATTTTTCTTCTCTCTAAGGCTGTTTCGACCTTATCGTTTTGTTATCTCTTCTTCAAAGACCTCGATTTCCCCTTCCCCATCTTAATTTCCTTAATCTGATGGTTTGGGTTGTGTTTTATAGCTGTCTCATCCTGTTGAAGATGATTTTGATTCGGTACATTGATGGCGATTTCATATGGAGTAACACTCTCTTTTTTGGAAATTATGGTTCGTCGGCGATGTTTTCTATATGGTTGTTGGTGTTGGTTTCTTCAAGGCATGCAATGGAGGTCTGGTCCGCACTAACTCTCTATGGATTATAGATCCTTTACTCTTTTCTAGGTCGGTTGAGAGTAAGGTTTTAGAGGAGGTTTTGGGATGTGTATGTGCAAGCATTCAGTGCTTTAGGTGGCATATTTTGGAGAGGCCTTCTTTTCTTCAGGTTCCCTTAGCGGTTTCTCTTATTTTTGGGTGATTCTGTTATAAGTGGTTCTGATGGAGAAGGGTTCTGGTCATGGTGACATTTTGTCGCTCATTTACAATGCTTGTCCTCGGCTCTAGCGCAAGGATCCCAAAACTCTACTCCTATTCTAACATGGGTGATATCTTGATGGTGTTTTTGGATGTGTAGTTCCAACATTCGATGGAGTTATAGGAGGTGTTTTTCACAATGTATTCTTCTTTTCTTTCGGTTCTCTACTTGGAATGTTCTCAAAGGATCTGGTTGGTTTCCATATTTGTGAAATGTTTGTCTCCAATGGTGATATTTATGAAATATGGATCTGGTATGGATTTTGGTTCATTCAGAAGGTGATTCGACGATGGCAAGGATGTTGGTGTTTCAGTTTTCAGGGTCTGTAGCTTCCGTGTGAATATTGCTGGTGATATTTTCCCACAGTGGAAATTTTTAGGTGAAGACGGTGATTTTTCTGTCGAGGGCATGTCTTGAGGTAGACTGTTGGTAGAGATTTGGTGACTCAAGGCGGTTTAATGGTGATTGGTGCAAGGCACATCATTTGGAATTTTAAATGTGGTTATTGTGGCTCTCTTTGAAATTTCATATTTGGGATGTGATGGTGTGATGGATGAACAACATGAATGTTTGGTTCCAACTTATGCCATCTAAATGCTTCGACTGTGGGTAAGAGAAAGAGGAGTCCCCTCAAAAAGTCCCAGGGGTTGTGCTAGGCAACCGGTTTGAAGCTTTGAATGATCTTGAACCAAAACTTCCTCACGAGGAGGACGATTCAGGTGACGATAGTTATAAACAATTCTAGACGGATATCTTGGAATGAATTCAAGGGAAAGTTATCCACAACCCTAGAAGGAAGAAAGGGCAAAAAGGAATCTGAGACTCAGGGAAATGCATTATGGTCAAAGGGAAAAAGCCAAAGGCACACAAAGATTATTAACATTTTCCCAAACCGATGGAGACTAGATCAGCTAAGAGGGGTGGATACAAGGAAAACAAAGACCCACAGAAGGGGAAAGTAAATAATCTAGTAGGAATAATAGAGACAAGCAAGAAGAGGTTGAGTAGTGCTTGAAACTCATACTACACTCCATGGAAGAAATGTTAGAAAGAGAGGTCAGGCTCAACGTCTCAGAAGAAGATATTAAAAGAATTTATGAGAGAAGATTTCAAGTTGAGGTCAATGAGGAGCTAGGATAATGGATAGATAAACAAGATCGAATCTTGGCCCGGGGATTCAATTAAAGAAAAATCAACTCGAAAGAATTTATTCAGACTATGGAGAGGATGATTACTCGCCTTGAAGAGCTTATCAGCGAAGATCCAGATGTCCAGGTTAGTACGCTACATTGGGAACTATATAGAATAGCGAAATCTAGTAATCTTAGTCTTGTATTTGACCATTTTATGACATCTTTCAGCATGTTGGGGTATCTTGTGTGTACTATGGTTTCCCATTTTTCCATAAATGGATCATAATAAAAATTTAAATTTGGATTTATAATCCCCCAGCACCTGATAGTCTGACATCTTCTGTGTCTAGTCTATATGATGTATCTAGACCATAGGAAATATATTTAAGATTAATTTCATAGTATCATGCGGTTCTCATTATAGAAAATGATCTAATATAACCTAGTGATAAGACAAATAATCTATACACATTACCATTAAATAGTTGATATAGAAATATCTACACAATAATGGTAAATGTACATCATGCATAACTCAATGTACACATGGTATGGTATTCAAAATTACATATCAAGGTGGGTCTATGGAACCCACTTTTACAACACTCCCACTTGAACCAGAGTTAACTTTCCAAAAATCCTTGTTATCTCTCACATGATAAATGTCATATTTTTTCTAAGTTAAATATTTAGTTGTAGGGTCTGAAAAAGTCTCTATTGTGTGTCTATTATTCCATGTACGACCACATCTGATGGATTAAAACATCTCAAGATATGTTAACCCTAAGTGATTTAATTTTTTTAAACAATAAAAACACTCACTAATAGTAAGAATATCATAATTGACATTATGATAATACTTTAATTACTATGTGTGATTCCAAGAACTGGAACACAAATTTTTGTTTAATATACTACTTCTTAGCCACATGAAAACCTATAACGTACTTAGTATGTCTAGATATGGCTACCATTGTATTGAATCAGCATGTTATGCTCATTACCTTATCTTGAATGTGATATTATATCTCATTGATCTTATAGTAAAACTATTTTTCCCCATGTAACTAGTATCCATTCCTACCCACTTACCAGGTACATATATTTTGTACTTACTCAAGTACAATAAGATTATTTTGACTGCTTCCCTTATATTCCACTTGCAAATAACTAACATTTTCCTACTATAAAGTATATTTTTGATATATAATATCTTGTACATATCGTGTAATCCGTGATTGATCAATCGTCAAAAAAATATGGAATTAAACTCAAAAAATTAATCTCTTCCTATGTCCACACAAGTCTTATTGGATAGATTTATTCCATGTGACTCAGGATACAATTCTCCCTTGAATTTTTCCAACTTGTCTTTTATTAATACATTTTTAGTATATGTACTCCTAACTTGGTCTAAGAAACCATTATATCTACCTCAGTATATCTTATTCACTGGAACTTTGGATTCTACTTTAAGTTTATTACTATAGAATTAATTTCATCCTGGTCATAATTAATTGTATGCCCAATAACTATTTTCCATATGTTATTAAACATATTTTTACTTGGAAAAAGGCGCTCCCACTAACCTCTGGTAAACACATGGAAAAGATTCTTTCCAAAAGAATACACTAAGATCTTATTTCTAACTTTTAATCATGAATTATATTTTAGTAACTTTAAAACTTTTTGGAATTCTATGATGTCACCATCCCTTTCTATTGGTGTCATATAGAAACCTTCTGTGATTTTTGGTCTTGACATCCAATTCTTAGTAGAATGATCATAGATATTTTTTATTATAACTAAAATTCTAATGGATTTATTCAAAATGACTTGGTATTAACAATTAATCCTTATTCATACCATGCTTGTGCCATACATCTATAGCCTCACTTGAATACCCACCATAATTTTAAAAATAATTATCCCCTTGAACTTTGATACATGGAACCTAGTATTGAATTTTAATTGATCTTGTCAATCTTACCTAGTTTTCATATATTGATTACTTGTGTGATTCATTATTCTAAATGAATAATGTGTCACCAGCTACGGTGAATATTAAACCATATCCATTATTTTATCCTTCTTATGCAGTATGTGTCTCTAGAACTTCATCTTCCATGAGATCTTGTGGATATTTTTCCTATGTCAACTACTTGTGCATCTATAGCATTGACTAAACCCAGGATAATCTTTTTCCCAATATCTAAAGTAGAGATGTGTACCCTTATATATGACTATAGTCTATTAAATTGACTATCAATTTTCTATCAAAGTAATTTCTATAATATCCTAGGAAACTTTCTGGATAATTACTTTAGATGCACATTGTGTTTTTATTCATGTTTTTTATATCCTCGATGAACTCTTTGCATATAAACACAGATTCATATGAAAAATGTATTTCTATAATAATTTAACTCATATGAAATCCATTTTTAATTATAGTTGGCATGACGTTATGGTATAAAATCATTATATGTGATGCATGTCTTGAAAAATGGAATTTTCTTCAATGCATGAGTTTTAACATTGATTCTCCTTTTACTCACATCTTGACTCTAATGTGTATAAATAAATGTGTTTTTAGGAATTAATCTATGCAGTTTTTTTTAATAAATGTTAACATGTATGAATCATCAAAAATCCTCATTATTATCATCATAGTCTTGATGTGGATAAGTTAATGTGTGTTTAGAAATTAATGCTTGTTAAAATTATATTGATCAATAAATGCTTGGTCTAGAAACAATTTAACACACCAAACCAAAGAAACTCATATCTTACGACAGTGAATATACAATAAATCATTTCTACATTCCATAAAACACTTAATAAAATCTTATGAAATATATTTTCCACTAGCTTACCCTTGGAATAGTTTGACTTCTCTATATGAACTAATTCCAAAAGATTTATGGATTACCTTTATTTTTAAAGATTTATTTTACCAAAACTAAGTACATAAGTGTGTCAATAATACCTATGTTATTTAAATAAAAAGATTACAAAACCATAATTGGTATTTATTTGATATCTACTTAGTTTTTTTGAAAAATATTTATCTTTCCATAGCTAGGTATAAAATTCATAGATTTTATATTCATCAGGTATTGCCTATGATTCAAGTATCATTGAACTACTAGTTGAGTATGAGAACCCATAGACAACATTAATTATTGGGATTGGAATAATGTATCATTTTGTGTAAAGGAAATGAGTGATAAATGTTTTCGTGATACTTAACTAAATTTCATCTAGAATCATTAAATTTGTAATTAGAAATTGTGTACTTATCACCGTTGACTTAGGAACCACCCTTTTTCAACCTCTTGGAGAACACACCTTACTTCTTGAAACAATTCTATACTTACATGGTTACTTTATTTAAATCCACATCTGTAATAAGAATATTTTATTTAAAACCCATGAAGTATTATTGAAACATTACTTTTTAAATTGATGATTATACCTGAAGAAGAAGTGAAGACCTGTTTCTTCAATTCATTTCACTGCATTTAAACTTCCATAGATTTATTTCATAACATAAAAAGAAAATAACCTCTTCTTTAATACATATCCATTGAAGAATGTTTTGAATATACCCTAGGAATATCACTTTCCATCTTCCATTTATCCTTTTATTTCAACTTATACATCATACGAACTAAAGAGGAATCCCACTTTAATGTTCTTATTACTTGGAGAACCTTTCCAAGAAGGTAACAAACCATTTTCTCCATACTATTAATCTTATAATATTAAATGAAAATAGATTATATGGGTGAAAATGATATATTAATTTCTTGTTATCCACATTTCATATTTACACATGTGTAATTATAACCAATTCATATCTCGCTTCACTTTCTCCTCATAATCTTCTCAGATATGAGACAACATGTGTAATCATATATATCTGGATGTTGTATCCACAACTAAAATATGATTTTAATGATATCATTATGACATAAAAATCATATGGATCATACATGTGTCTCTTGTAATAATTTTTTCACCATCTCTTCTTGAGGTGTCTTAATAGGTATTGGGGAAACCAGCACATTGAATTTTTGATATCATAGTGTTTTGTGCAAGTGCATGTATTACTCTTTTGAAATTTGAATTGGATAGGATGATGAATTTCTCAAATAAATATTAGAGTATTTATTATGGTATTACTTTACATTATATAAAAAATAAAAACTAGTATATTATTAATTTTATCATGATTAATGATTAGACATTACTAATTATTTAAACCATCAAATTTCTCCCACTAGTTTTTCTAACTCTAGAAACCCTCTGTACTAAAATCAAAATAATATATCACTTAAATATTCTATTTGAAAGGATCCTTGAACCTCCCCTCATAGTCAACAATCTATGTAATCACCAATAATAAAAGAGTTCAATATATTCATTTTACTAGCTAACCACATTAATTAATGGGTCCTTAATCTATTTAGTGAAGTCTCAGCTTCTAAAATCAAAATTTTATCGACTCAAAACTTGTATATAAAGTTATAAAAAGAAATATATGGATACTCATTTGTTGATAACTTCATTTAATTCAACCCATAGCTCTCATAAGAATTTCATGGTAATATGAGGCACCCTCAACTATAGTTGATTGGGAACCACATACACCTGGTGTTGTTCAGATTCGAACTATGGAACAAATTTACGACTTAATATTTCTTTTAAGGTTTTATATTTTTCTTGAAAAATTTTATCCATTTCTATTAATATTTTTATTCTATATTTTCTTGATCACAACTAAACATTAATAAAAAAATCATCAAGTATTTATGAATTTTACTATTTATTATTATATGTGTTTTCTTATTGTTATGAAAATGCATAAAATAATAAAAAAATGCATAAAGGAAATAAAAAAACCAATTAGTCTTGAGAATATAGTATTGTTTGATCCATTTAAACTTAATGGATCAACCATGACCTAGGGAAATCATACATGAGTCATAGCTTGACTCATGATGCAGCTTGTCCACATCCAATGTGTTCACATCTAATCTGTATTTCATCTCGACATGGTGTGGTATACGACTACACCATAATTGTCTCGGCAAAAATACTCACATGTAGGAAAGGGGGTCTCAAGAGTAAAAAATATAGAAAAATAAATCAGATGTTCATGAAATTATATATATTTAAATAAAAATGATGATGCAAAACCATCATCAAAATAAACTACTTATTAAAATCATAACACTGGGGTAATAAGTAACTAAATAAAATTAAATTGACGTACACATGGTTGGTCTGCACTAAAGACTGTGATAATATTAAATTGTACTAAATTAAATTATGATATCATTTTAAATAAATTAAATGAATTAATTAAATTCAAATAATTTATTCAAATACATTATCCTTTTTTGGCCCCAATATTAATTTAATTTTAATTCCATAAAATTAATTAATTAATTAATTAATTTAGTACCTAAATTAAATTAATTTACCCGAGAGTGTTAAAAATAAATTTTTTAAACCCAAAATTAAAATTTATTTTATTTAATTTTATATCAAAATTAAATAAATAATTCAATTAATTTAAATTTAGAAATTTAACCAGGTCCCCAAAACCCTACCATGGCCCATTCCGGGATAGGTTGAACCCTTTCAGGCTAATATTGGGCCATAAAGACACCATGAAGGGGTGTTTTGGGCTGGGCAGGCCTACACATACCTATTCTGGCTTGGGAGGACCATCCATGACCCATTTAGGGAGAGATTTGATCCGATAGAAACCAAGGGAGGTTGTGGTAGGGGTTACCCCCGAATGCGGCATCAAATAGGGTCTCGGTGCAACTGGTTTTGCGTAATAGGGAGGCCAGGTCTTGCAGGAGGTCCAGGGAAGGTGGTGGTTGCATCGTCGAGTTGCAGCTGGTGGAAGGGAGCTGGTCTAGGCTGAGATCGGATGGCGGGCATTGATCAGGTGATGTGGGGGGTTTCGGACTAAACAGAGGCATTGATAGTGCTCTGGATGATGGAATCTAGCATCTTCCCAACTGGTGACTTTGGGTGAAACGGGGGCCCTTCATCTATCGGCAACAGGTGGAGCTGGCAAGCGATAGTGGTGGTCATCCATTAATCTATGTCGAACAATGATATGGGCAGTGTGGTGCTCGAACCTCACGTCTCAGTCTCAGCAGAGGGTGTCACATTGAGTTTTATCATAAGTATTTTAAAACAATACTGACTCGTAACTCTGGATGCATGTTGATATTTTCCACAATCATTTTTAAAATCTTATTCATCAGCTGAATGTCAGATTCCAGCCAGTTCTTGGTCAGAATTATTCATGTTTCCAAAAACATTATTCGTTTCGGTGGCATTTTTCAAAAAAAAAATATATATATAATAAATAGAATTCTTCAATTTTTATACCCCAAAAAATTATAGGTGATCTGTATCCAAAAATTTGGAATGTCAGGTCTAGGCCAACTAATATTTTATTGACAGGTGAATTTTATTTGGGTCGATTTAATACCCCTAACTTAAATTTAAAGAAAAAGAATTTTTAATGGCTCCGAAAATATACTCGACCCTTTGATTCCAACTTTTGGTATAGGGGTACGCAATGAAAGTTTTTGGGATAGGGATTTAAAATTTGTATCACCGGGATGATAGAACTTTTCATATCTAGTTATTCGAGCCCTAGTATAGTCTGAGGATCTCACATGACTTAAACAAAGCATAAAAAGTAAAATTGAATGAATACCTCCTTATGAATCGGAGCACGCTCAACTACAGCTCATTATTAGTGACTGTTTATTGAAGTATTTGAAGTTGAACCCCTATTTATTTTCCACACATGATCTAAAAATTGTTTCACACATCATTCATAAAATTCAGAGTACTAACGTATAGCTCTGATGATCTCTTCAACATCATGACGATCACCACAATCTCATGCCTTCGACCAATCAAAGAAATCTTGGATTGATTGCTCAAGAGAGTCCCTACCTCTCTAGAAAGTGGGATGATAGAGTATCTTATTCTGAATGAATTAACAATGCATGGAATGAGCATCTCCATCACTTACAGTGGATTTCCAAATACCTGGTTAAGGTTCCCTGACCCCCATATATTTAACGTCTACTAAATAATTCACTAATAAGTAATTATGACACGTAACTTGCATCCTAATTTTCATTTATTCTTTATCACATACTTTTAATATATATTAAATATATTACATGATAGTCCCAAAAAATTAACTCGAGTTGTAATTCCCTCTAGTATTAAACAAACCTTGAATATTAAAATAATATTTATTCATATAATATTAATCATTTTAATTACTTAAGCACCTGTAAATACTCTTAATAGTTAAATTAAACCCAATTATTCATTACTTGAATAATAAATAATTTCTTTTTTTATCAGTTATTGAAAAAACATGGACAACACTGAGACCCCATGGTGGGCCCACCATGTCCTATATACCTATTGGAAAGAATATAGTATATTCTTGAATATGGTATTTTCTATGACCCCCTAGGACTCTACCAGAATGGTAGTGAATAGTATTCATATACCATGAGTGAAGTCTAGAAACCCATCAAGGCCCTTAAAGATATAATGAATAGTCCTAGCAATGAAAAACAACATATGAACATGCACTGTGTAATACAATCTCTTTATCAGATGATATATCATAAAGTAGGATGCACACTTGTGTCATATTACTTTCTTGATTTATTGTTTTTTGATCTAACTAGATGGATTTAACTTTGACTACCATGGCCATGGATTTACGAATGTACTACCTTCCTAATCAACTTGGATTAAGATAATACTTCCTCAAGTCAGAAGGGAAAAATTATATCTTGACCATTCATCCTATGACGCACCCAACACACGGTACCTCACCGAAATTTTGTTATCATGGGTTTTTCCTTACATCAATGTACACTATCAAACGACACGTAGTGGTAATGATCTCAATTCAGGAGACCAATACATATGTCTATAGATAAGAGCATCCAATCACACCCAAAACATGTGGTGTTCCTATTAGCGTGTCTATCCTTGTGGTCTCACCTACCAGTGATCGACAAGTTCATACTTCAGGATAACAAACCACAATAACTATGGTCCTCCAGGACATGATAATCTAAGATCTACCATATCCAGTCAGTATAATGTATCTAGACCATAGGACATATGTTTAAAAATGATTTCATAATATATTTAGGTTTTCATTACATTCATGGATCTTCTATAAAATTTTTATATAAAAAGTAATCTATGTAGATTAACATTAAATAGTAGATTCATAAATATATACACTATAATGGTAAGTTTACATCTTGAATAATTCTCTGTATGCATGGTATGGTAATAAAATGTACTGATCAAGTTGGGTCTAGGGCTCCCACTTTTACAATAGTTAAAGTATGTGTGATAAGTGTGGAAGTAAATATTCTATATACTATGAAAGGGATGATGTTTTAGAAGAAAACTAGTGGTAATTCATGTGAAGATTATCAGAAGAAATATAATATCAGGAAATAATGTATAACAGTTTGGCCATATTAGTTGAAATTGGATAAAAATTTTAAGTAAGCTGAAAAACATTCAAAGGGCATAGGAAACCAAGTGTCCACAAAAGGTGATGTTAAATTTTATATGAAGTTATCCAAAAATTTAAAATTGATGATTTATAAGAATGTGGTGGAAAAAGATATGCCACATAAAGAATTAATTCAAAGGAAGAAAGAATATTATCATATAGATGCGACACAAAATATAAAGAAGTGTGCTAAGAAATATAATCATGATATGATTGGACAAAAATAATATACTATATTAAGAGGAATCTATCATTCTGAAAATTATTTCTAAGAAACATATAGGTCCCCCTTTATTCTAAATTATTTTATGCGATTTAAGAAAATATACATAGTATTGAAGGAGACTTTTGAGGCTATCACTTAGGGAAATCATGAATAGATTTTCTGTCATGAAGTCTATGTAATACCATGGAATGTAAGAATAATATTGAATCCCTTAAGGGTATGAACTTTGATATGAATCTATTAATACTGAAATCTTGTGAATCTCAATATTTTGGACATATTTCTTAATAAAAGTTTTTAGGTATGCTAATCACACTCAAAATTTTATATCTTGGTTGTTTAAAATATATTTTTTAGGGAGAGTTTTGATTGATGTAAATTATGAGAAAAGGTATAATTTAATATCTTTCACTTGAACATTCCAATTTTTTTGTTTAAGTTTAAAGGATTCCATGTTTCTTGATAAATCAATTTTATACAGCCCCCATTTGATTAAGAGGTATGTTCGGAGCAAGATATCACATGCATGGTGGTTTATGAATATATTAGACAAGTGTGACCTTTTCTATCTTTTTTATAAACCATGTTAGACAAAATATACTTTTATTTGAATAATTAAATTCAATTTTCAAATAAAATAGGTGATATCATCCCTCTATTGAAAACTACACAAACTATGGTTTTGAAAAGGATGTGTATGATAGTTTTAAAAAAAAGATTGTGATGAGATGTTCCCAACATTACTCTCTTCCTTTTATTATAAATAAGGAAATAAATATTTGATCTCACATACTAGACTTAAAAATTTTAATAGATATTGATAACAAAATAAAGAGGGGGACTATTAAGTCAAAGTGTTGCATTTGTTTTCAATGAGTCAATATGTTCCAGTGTTGAGTGATCATAGAGGAATGTTATGGATTCATAAAATGGAATTGGTTTTCATGATTGATCATTCCTCCATGTTCATATGATGATTATTGAACTAGTATTCAATTCTTAAAACATGTGTTTTGGAAGTTTGGAGTAGCGCGTTATTTTCAATAAGTTAATTCACCCCTTAATTGGGCGACAAATTATTTTATAGAAGGCCATGAAATAATAAATTATTGTATGAAGAGTTTATTTTAAGGACATTAAAATAATATTTATTTTAATAAAGTAATTTTTTTGAGAAGAAATGGAAATATGAATACAGTTAAAAATTTATCTTCCAGGATGTATTAATGAAGACTTGAAGAATTAATGGCATTAAGAATACTTAAAGAAAAATGAATTTGCATTGAAAATCTTATGGAATTGATATTATGTAAAATAATTGAAACAATATTTTACAAGAGTTATGATAAAAAGTAGATAGAACTTAGACAACCAAGGACCCACCTCAACTACGTATAGGACCAGGGGAGAACCTTGTGGGAGGAAGGTAGACTTGTCTAGCCATGGTGAAAGGTAAGTGAATAAACACATATGTAGATCTTGTAAGGATATAATGGGAAGAATTTATCAAGTTCAAATAGGGTTCATGGTTGGGTGCCCATGGGGATACATAATAGGGTGCATGGCCCATGCAGAGCGTGTGTGAAAGGTCTATCCAAGTGCCAACCCTGGTGCCAGATAATGTTGTCACTAGAATAGAATTTATTATAAAATAGAAAGAGGCTAAAGAAATATTCGATGTGGGATGTTGGGTAGTGCAACACTCTAGATCTAATTTAAATTATAATGATATAATTGGGTTTGTTAGATTAAATTTATCAATTCAATTCGATCAAGACAAGGTGTGTTGTTTTCCTTGTAATTAGTCTGCATGAAATCTATCGAATTGACAGTATGAGTTATCAAAGATTGACCACACATTAAGGATCAACATAATGAAGGCAATAGATTGGACATGCCTAAAATAATCCTCTTACACGGACATTCAGATAAACTGAACCTTTTTTGGATCAATTATTTACAAGAGTATAGACCTCATGACTGGTTGTCAATCTACAACACAATTAGGATATGGATCTATTGTAAGGATTATTTGGATAGTTCATGATTAGTATCATCGATCATATTATTTTGATATGATTTTATTCTATATGTGTTGAGATTCCATTCAAAATATTTTCTATATCTAAAGTTCGACCACAAAAATGAGTTTCTTTAAAATGAATAATTTCATGGAAAACAGAACATCATAAATAATATTTTTCATGAATTTATGTGAGATAATGATGATGTCCAAGATAATGAGAATATGATATATAAATAATAATAAGGTTAACATTATCAAGTTAAAATATACCATTCACAAGGATATTATTCAAGAATACATACTACCATGTGCATGTATAATAACTTGAGCTAATTTGTCTACTTGTACTCAAGAAGTGAATTTGTATGATAATAAAACTATTTAAGTGCATGGGTAAGATTGATCTGGTGTTTTGTCACACACATGTAGTTTCATATTTCATGCATGAAAATAAATTTAGATGAAGAAACATGGAATCCACATATACATAGTTCATTTTGAAGGAAATATTCTTACTATATGAATGCACTTCCAAAAATTGTTTGTGATATTCATACGACACATGAATATGAGATGTATGCATGAATTCCAAATGAAACATTATTATGTTTTTTACACATGAAGAAAGGAGAAATAACCAAATTTTATTAGAATTTAAGGATGAATTAAGATGATAAATAAGATTGAATTCTTGCTGCAAGTTCAATTCATACATGAAATTATTATTTCATACTAATTTAATCCAAGATTTAAGAAAATAATGAGAACATGGTTATTTATTAACCGTATGAAAAAGAAAAGATAATATCTAAATTCCTTGGACATTTAATAAGGGGTATTAAAAATTAAATGATACCTATCGTATTAATAAGTAATTAAAGTGGGTTTTGAATATTAATTATCACAGAATTAATGAGGAATTATTGTGGAATATTAACCAGGAAATAATACTCATGATAATTAGAAGAAAAGAATGGTCTGTGGTATTTGATAAAGGTTACCCCTGTAAACAAGGATTATAAGGCCTGAGAATGTCATGAATTTGATTGATCATTTTAGTAATAATTATTTAGGGATATATAACAAGGAATTATGTACAAAATAAGTCAAGACATAATTTGGGAGTTATTCACAAAATTAAAAGGCAAAACAACCTACTATCAATGGTCATTGTATTTCCATTAATTATGTAAATAATTACTATGATTATCAATGTGAATTTATATACATTATATTTAATATATATATCAATTCAATTTAAAAATAAAAAATTTCATATATAGAGATTAATTTTTGTGACAATTTTTTAAGCAGGTAAGACATTTGCATCAAGGAGAAAGAAACAATAGAGAATATAGATCACAATAGTACATAGAAGTGTCTCAAGACTAATAGTGCTGAATTTATTGAGAAATTACATGTTAAGAAATACTAAACCATATTATAATCATGGTGGGAAATTTATTTTCATGCTGAGAATGTTAAAAAATGATTTCGGTCACTTTTTTGTTAAAAATTCAAAAAGTGGCATGTTCAGAAAATGAAAAAAAATATTCCTTTTAAACAATTTTTAAAAAACTCAAACATGGGTATGGATTTATTAAAAAATAATTATAGAATATTTAAAATATTATTTAAAACATTTTAAGGAAAATATGGATATGGAAGAAAAATATTCTTGACTTAGTAGAAAAACAAGTTGGTTTTCCTTAAAAACATTATTCTGGTATCTTTAGTACTCAAAGAGTTGAAAGTGAAAGGAAAAATTATAATTTCTATAAATAACAATAAGAGTATAAAATAGATTGGTTTTAAGATATAAATATCAAATAATTCCCCCATTATATACTTAAGTATTAATAATTCTGAATAATAATGAGATTGTGTAATAGAGCTTTACCACTTTGGTAACTTTTGAATTAATAACCCATGGAAACAATAATCTAAAATGAAATATTAAATACCATAAATTAAATATATTCAAGAAATAAAATATAAAATAAGTATTAGATACACTCCATAAAAATAAATAAGTTCATAAAACCTAATATTTCTCAATGGAGTGGAAATTAAGAAAAAATCCCTTATAAAGATCACATCGTTGAAGTGAGAATTAATCTATGAATTGATTATGTGTATAAAATGTAAATCCACATAAAACAAGTGGAATTAAAACATAAAATAATAAAAATTCATTATACACATAATATTATAATATCAAATACAATGATGAAGTAGTATAGCCCGGTGAAAAGAAATTGATTTATGAAACCCCTTACAATTTGGAAACTTTCATGTCAAAAATAATTGAATGAAATAATTTTAATTGCAAGTAAAAATATCATGAATTGTGAATTATTCATTATATAACATGTAAAAGGGTAAAAATATACACTATATAAAATAAATTAGGCTCATAACATTAAAATATGCCTCAATGAAACGAAATTGAGACAAAATATCTTACCTTAGGCCTGACTCATGATATAAATTCTTTATATTTTAGAAAAATAAAATTAACTTAAGTATTTAACATCTTAGGAACCTTTTTATTGTTCCTTTTATTTTATTTATTACCATTTTATATTTAATATTTTAAT
The DNA here is from genome assembly GCA_963277665.1 of Viscum album. Lineage (NCBI taxonomy): Eukaryota > Viridiplantae > Streptophyta > Magnoliopsida > Santalales > Viscaceae > Viscum > Viscum album. The sequence goes on along the minus strand of OY728163.1, from coordinate 70,222,816 downwards.
CAATTAAGTTCACATCATATGATTTGACAATATTCCATTCAAATGTCCAAAATGACAATGGTAGTTTGACTATGGTAAAAGAGTTCATTACTACATATTATCCAAAATAACAATAATGAAATAATTATTATTTTATTTAAATATTATAATTTTTAAACAACCAATAAACATGGTTATGAAAAAATAATTATGTTACAATCACGGAGATAGTAAGTCTTATGTATGCTTGAGTAACTTTTCAATTTTTAAATTATCATGATGGAAAGATCATAAGAATTATTTTAACCTTATATAATTATAATTATAACATAAATATCATATGTTTCTTTAAATACACTTATATAAACCAATCATGTTATATGGTTATGAAAAACATATCACATTTCTTCTTGGAGGTGGTGATTCACACATATGCATGAACGATGTTATAAAATTTAAATGAATGGAAAAGTAAGAAATATAATGATATAGTTGAAATGGAATGGGACAAGGAATAAATCCTAATCCCTCAAAATTATTAATAAATTAAAATGTGCAGGATATAAAATAAAGGAAGAAAATATAAAAAACAATAAGAGTACCACTACATATTAAAGTAATCAAACTCTTAACCATAAGCATAATCTGAGGCTACACCAGCATCGACAATTCCCAATAAGATGGAGAGTTTTAATGACTAATAAGAGTGATGTACTTCTCCCTGAGCCTTAGGTTCTATGATATTAGAAGATTCTTGGAAGGTTTCTTGATAGCACACATATGCTTGCGATCAGCATCGGACTACTTTGAAGCCTTATAGTTGAATCTAGTTGACATGGTTTTTGGGATGTTGCACTAATCCTTCCTAGACCTTCTATTTGGTGGAGCAGAGATGGATTACATGTTTTCATTAACCTTATTTCCTTGTTCGTGATAATGTTACGATATGATGATTTACCACAACAAAATCCCTTTGTAATAGTACTAATATTATCTTTATCATCACAGGATACATACCCCCACCTACCCGAGGTGGGCACAAAATCAAAATTCTTCTAGGATTCATCCTTTTTAAAGGTTTTATGTAAGAAATATTCATTCTGATCATCACTTGATTCTTCTAAAGACTCATCCATGACATTTTACTTCATACAACCACTATGTAATGACCCGAACTTTTTAATAATATTTATTTCTTAAATTTGTGTGTTATTTTATACTCAACAAAACTATATCCTTTAATTAATGAAGTGAGTATAATTAAAATAATACCATTGGGTTTTGATTGTTATATGATCATTGGTCAACATGAACGTTGGAAACTAAATTATTAATGTTATGATTATTATTTATAAATACAAGTGATCATGGTTAATTAATACCGAAAGAGGAGTCGATGTCCTCATCCAGTAGACTCGGGCCATGTGAAGCCAATTTTTCAGAGCTTGGGAAGGAGGTTTCATCACTGGTCTTTACTCTAGACCAAGCCCAATCCAAACTCCAACATGTGAAGCTTGAACAGAATCATCTATGGGAGAAGTTCAGGATGATAGAAATCACCACTATGGCAATGTTGTCCAAGCCGCCCCAATATTCTATCACCATAGCACATCTTACACTTAGGTCCTATGCAGCTGTTATAAGGGGATATGTAACGAGACCTTTGTTACATTTTGTAATCCTTTTGTTTAAATAAAATTTTTATCTACAATTATGTTAAATTTGTGAATTTCAAATGTAGAGGGAATTTATAAAAGTTTCATATTGTTAATGAATTTTAGAAAAAGGGTATTTTAAAATATTCATGTAAACATTAAATAATTAATAATGTGAAATGATTTCCAAAAAATGGTCATTTACAGTGGTGATCAGTAAGAAATTTAGATTCAAATAAGATAAACTTAATTTTTAGTGAATAGTAAATTATGAATAGTAATATTATGCTTATGAATAGTAATGAATAGTAAATCATCCAAAAAATAGATACTTCACCCATGAATGTATAAATAAAATGTAGACATCTTAAGAGTGAAAAATGATCATAGTATAAGTTTTGGTATTATTTTATGTCATAAATATTTTATTTATAATTTTATAATTAATTTAATAATTTAAAATGGAAATGTATTTTCATAAAATTTAATTATAAATTGTTTCTTTATTGTATTATTGTTATATGATAATTTTATGGGACCTTTATTACCTTTTCAAGGTGTTACAAAACAAGTTATAGTTTCAGAGTTGTTTTTTAAATAAATAATGATTTTATTTAAAAATTAAATTAAAAATATTTAGAAAAATACTTCCGTAAAATGGAGTTCATTTTTTTATTTCATAGAATTGATATTATGTTATGGTGAATTTATGATATTTTTATAAAATGTTTTGTTTTTCAGTGAATAGTAAAAATACAGTTTTGAGTTTTAGTGTGATTAATGACATCATTGATCATGTAATAATGATGTAATAAATCTGGTCAGCTTGTGAAATGTAATTTATGTTATGAGATGTCCCAAGTGTCCAATACCATGGGAAAAACCATGGTAAAGCCCATGGTTTTGCAAATACCACCGATGAGGGGTCCCTTGGAAATTAATTAAATATTCCATCAATTTTTCTATAAATACAAAGTCATTCCCTCATTACTTTCATTAAAAAATCCACCTCAATGATGATACGGTATCTTTACCTCCCAAGGAGTCATCCCAAGGTGCCCTCAAGCCCCAAAGGTCCCATCCTTCAAGCTTTCTAAGCCACTCTTCAAGGTAAGGGAACCTTTCACCCTCATCTTTTAAGTCGTGACTTCCTTTATGTTATGTCTTTCAGTTTCCATATTATTATGTTGGGTTATGTTCTTATATATACTTATTACTATCCAATTCATTTTCAAATGATGAGATAACCTTTCCACTCTCATCAATTGATTTTCATAATTTTTAAGTGACGACGTTAGGCTGTCGAATTTTCATAAAAGAATTCACACTTTCTCTTTTTTTAAGTTTCCTTTTCATGTGGTATGTCATTAAAATATCCAAACAATGATATTATTTATATTTTATTTTCTCCCTATAATGTAAAATTATTTATTTATGGATGGGATGCCATTTTCTCATCTCTTTTTATTGTTTTCTGAAACCATGTTATATAGCCATTATGCTGCAGAAATGTCGTCTCAAAATTTATCACTTTCTCACAAGAAATTATCTTATTTTCTTCTTATGAATACCCAAAACTATTTTATTTTTAGGGGTATTCATCAAGGAATAAAATTGTTATATTTTATTCTATATTTTACATACATATAATCCTTATTCCCTTTCCATGAGTTATAAATGACTTAATGGTCTTGTTTTTAAGTACTTTTTAAAACGTCATGATTTTGATATGAAACCCATCTATTTTTTTCTATTTGGGTTATATATGAAATGTATTATTATGATATATGTGGATCACATGAAAATAAATACATATTAAGGGTGCACCCTGATATCTCTCTAATGCATTGGTTAAATAATTTAATCTCTAGAGATGACAAGTTTCAGGATACCTTGGTGAAAAACCGTGGAAATTTTTATGACACATTGGGGGTGAACATTGGTGATATGTTCATGAATGTATAAATTAAATGTTTTAGCCACATATTCATGTTATGGTTCACATTATTTTTATTATGATATTACTCAACTTCAATTTCTCATGTCTTTATGTTTTTCACCAAGTTCTTATTAATATCACAAGTAAACAGATTCCTTTACATTATTTACTAGGCCTTCCGCTCACCCTTTACTTTGATGTATATCTCTATGTTATGAGATACTGGAATTGAACTTAGGATTAACTTATGATGAATCCTTAAAATTTTATTAGAAGAATGTTTTAGGTTGTTTTCATGTATTGTGTTCCTGATTTCCATGACACTGGACTTTAGAAATCCTACGTTTGTAAAATGTAATGAAAAGTTATGTAATAAAAAGGCAGGATTCCATACACTATCCATGTGATGAATTTTTCTATTTGAATCAACCAAATACATCACTTGATTCTTCTCCCCACCAACTAGACGACCACATTCTTCTCCAGGATCAACAATATCAATGAGATGAGTGAAAACCGACCCCTCCATATTCTCATTCTCCCCATTGGCTACATGCTTTCCTACTGAACCAGTCTCAATGGGATGTTGAGGAACACAGTGATCGGACAATGGGTCCTTATCTTCAAGTATCACAAAAAAATTAGTAACCTAGACCCTGACCAAACTCTTCCTTGGCTTCATTGAAAACCCTTTCTTAGCATAAGCATCACCATCACAAGGAGTAAAAAAGATACATTTATGATCCACTGGTTCAAAAAGAACCTCCCTTCCCACTTGTCGAGCATCTTCAAGAGTTCCCCCTGCAACCTTATGAGATGAACCAACTTCACTGTGAAGACTACTATCATCCAGACCACAGGAAATCTTCAAATCCCACTTTAACCTATCAATGATATTTGTGAAAATTGGATCAGGGGGTAACACCATAGGTTTATCTACCCCAGCCTTCATTCCAATTACACCACTTTCTAGGAAATCCACCACCTAAGGCTTATAGATCAAAGTGTGTTCTTCCTACAAATGACCATATAGAAAATTCTTCCAAAGCAGATTTTGAGGCTCCACTACAAATCCATCATGGAAAACCGGATAAAAAAACTCTTGTTCAAGCACCTTTCTTCTCACGGACATACTATGGAAAACTAAAGAAAGGAGATACATATGATAAAAATAACAACAAAATTATATCCATGAATCAAACTTAATAGACTGTATCCATCGGAACTCAGGTCTGTCAGTAATCCACACCCAATACACCGAAGTCTTGGAGATGTCAACGTCCTCACAGATGTGGGGGAAAAAGGGATGACACACAACTTCAATTTTGTTGTCAGAGCATACGTATCGAGAGATAATATTCCCAAGAATAATAAAAATAGAAGGTTTCTAGAAAGGAAGTTGAATATTAGTGAATCATAACAAAATATCCATGCTCTGATTATCTCTCTACATTTGAAATTCAATGTTCCACTGAAGTAGAAATAAGGAAGAACCATTGCATCTTTGAGGAGAATTAGGCCAAGCACTAAAGAGGTCGTACATTGACCCATACTGGATCATGATATACTTTTGATCAAGAAGGAAAACAATCACATGATGTTGAAGATTCTAGGCTTTGAAGACAAAATGGTCAAACACATCGATCGAAGGGTGTTGATGAAGAAATAGATTCACCAGAGTCAGCTTGAAAAATTCTGAATAATTATTAAACTTCAAAGGCACCAAAGAAAGATTTAGTGAACCACGGTATAGATCTAGGACTTTCAGACAAATCGGGATCCTCATAAATATAGGGAGGAAATCAGGATTCAAGAAGGGAATGAATGTGGGAGTCCACAACATAGGAAATGAGTGGGAAGGAGCTCCCCCCTCCGATGAGGAGGGGGACACAACGATCTCCATCATCAGAGCTAAGTCATCGCCATAAGAGAATGTTCATCTCCATTGGAGCACAAATAATATATAATCTAAAATATTCAACCCCAATTAAAATGAGTTTTGGGTAATGAGGTATATATGATTTCCACACTATGCTTATTCCGGGCCCCATTCACCACCTGTTTGCCGCTCGTCCCCATTTAAATTCGAGTGTGGTGAGACTCGAACATGTGCTATTTCCATTGCTGGGGAGTGGATGCCTTACACGATACCATTAAGACAACCAGGGTCAGCATTTGAGTTGTGAGTAAATAGGTATATGTGACTTCTAAGAGAAAATTATTCTAGGCCCCATTCACCACATGTACGCCACTCATCCACAACTAAATGGTGTTTATGGAAAATGAATTACATTATTTTTTGAGAATGTATTCTTCCATAAACATTAATGGAAGTTGAAATTACCATTTGATGCATGATGGGATGGATATGAGGTATTACATTAACATGAAAACATATTGATGTACTTTAGATATTGATTATATTATATTATAATGGTTTTATAGTATTTTAATGGGGTTTCATAATAAATAAAATAAGAAGAGTTGGTTAAGTATGATACCTATTCTTCGGACAACCTCTTTAGGTTTACACAAAAATTTTAACACCCTATGATTTTTTGAAATATATTTTTCAAATTAATTTAATTTTTTTGATATTTTTCATTTCAGGCAACACTAAATATATTTTTTATATAAAATAACTAATTTTGGATAGAGTTATACACAACATCATGGTAATCTTTCACTACACCAATACATAGATTAGATTTTGATGCACAAAACACTGTGTCTAGATTTTACTACACAAAATATTGAGTCCCTTTTATATCTTTCATTACATTCAAGTCCAAGTGTTTACTAAAAAGTTAGATACTATTAATATTAGTATTAAAATTCTATTAATGCTACTAACTAGCTCTTGGAATGGAAGTTAGGAATAAGATTAACTAAATTTTAAAAATATGATTTACATATGAATCCTTTGGTAATAAATTAGTAGAATTTTATTATATAACTATATAAAAATAAACAAATTACTTTTCTAAGAAAAATATTTTTCTATGTACAAATACAATTTTATGTCAATAAATTAAACAAACAAATTTTGAATAATATTTTCAATAAATTTATATATTATATATTTAAAAAATATTTTTTATACACATCCAATAGATTTTATAGGTATAAGACAAGAATAAATGTAATTTTTTGAAATTTTTTTTTTCTAAAAGGTAATTTTACTACCTTTTAATAGAAAACCCATTTTAAATTTTATTTTTGACAATTTTATAATTTCTATTTGACAAAATAAACTTAATTTTTAAAAGATAAATATATAAAATTTCTTTTGGATAATTTTTGGTATTTTTCTAAGAACTTTAATATTTTAATAAATAGTCAATAATACTGGTTTTTTGTTCAAAACAACATTTTTGTGCAATTTATTTATATATTTAAATAATGTATTCAATTTTTCTTAAGTATAATTAGAACAATTTTATATCATTTAAAATAATTTAGGTAATTTGAAACAATTTCAGATTAAATTTAGATATAAAACTTAGAAACATTTTGATCATTTTTACTTCAAAAACCTTATTTATCTTCCCATCTACAGGATTAATTTTGAATTAATTTCTACAAATTCTATTATTATAATATTGAAAATGGATTAAATATTTTGAATTAACATAATTTATATTTTATAATACGGTGAATATAGTTTTTAACCAAAAATATTAGTGAAAGTAATTAAAATTAAATACAACAATTAAGGTAAAAACAATACTACTTAATGGTTAAAGTTTAATCTTAGGAGGACAAATTAGCTAGAAACATTTAAAAAAGTCATTTTATGGAAATATTTAGACCATGTACCCTATTTTATTGAATTTTTACAATTATTAAAGGCAATTGATTTAAGGGAGGCCTCTCAATTGTGTTTACCTTTTATATTTGCAAGAATGACACTCTTCCTCGTCTATAAAAGGGCACTCACCCTCCCCATTAACTTCATTACACCTCTTTAGAAACTTTTGGTTGGACAAACCAAGAAACAATATCCTACCCAAATTCCTGAATTTGTCTTAGAAGCCTCCATTTTGGTATAAATCCAACCAAGGAAAGCCTTTGGTGCAAACTAAGAGGAGTTACCCAAAGACGAGGTAACATCCGTCCTCAAGCTCATTTTTTTATTTTAATTATCCACCCCATCAAATAATATTATTCAATAATTATATAATAACCTTAGTATCATAAATATAAACATATATTTTTATTCTATGTTTTTATTCTTAAACTTATTCAAAGTTTTATCTAATGGGAAACAAACTTACTATTCCTCTGTACAGCGGACTACTGCCTCACAAAATGATACTGTTCACTTTTTTACCACCTATAATGGGAGTTAATTATGATGGAAGATATGTTTTTATATGATATATATTATATTTATGATATTTATGAATTCTTTATTCTTCTGTAGTTATTACATAAACATACCTTTATGATTTACATTTTGTGTAAATATGATAACTTCATTTGTGAATTTTTGGACTATTGAAACCTCAAAGCGATGTGATTATTTCACACATTACCTAGAATTTATTAAAGATGGGTTCAGTAAAATTATATGATAAATATGACATAATAATTATATAGTGAAAATATTACATATATATATTTTATTTACCTTATTCCCTTCAAAATAGCAATAAAATGGAAACACCGTTCATGTGTACGTATGGCCTACCGTCTCTATGAAAGGTGTATTTAATTTTTATTTATACCTATTAAATATTATTATAAATATTTATATACTGAATATATATGATATTTATATCATTTTTTATTTTATCGAAATAAGGAAATCATGATCTATGTAAGATGGTTATGAATAAAAAAGTCAAAACACATTTGAAAGACAAAGAAAATATTACCTGAAACGTTACATTAACATGGAGCTGTTAATAAATGGATAATATAGTGTCATAACCAAATAATATATGGTATTATATATAATAATATTGTTTTTTGTAGATTTATAATAAAATTAAATTTATTATATAGGAGTTCTGAACACGTGTGAAGAAATTCAATACTAAAGGTAAGGGTTTTCTCATCTCACTTTTAATTTCCATGAGGCACAAGCCATATTCACATAATATTTATTATATGTGGTGTTTATAAGACCCATGGATTTATTTTATGATTATTATACTTAAATTTATTGGAATTTACATATTAATTTTATGATATTTCTTTCATGGAGTTTATGTTTCAAAAGTTACCAAATCGGTAAAGTAATTTTGTCTCAACTTACCTTATTTGAAACACATGCGATGTTATGAACCAATATAATTATGTGATGTGTATACACTGCCATTTTTGTATGTTATATCATTAATATTATTCACTTCATGATATTTTAAGCTTCATTTAATATAATTTTATTTCATGGGAGTGTGATTCAAAGTTACAAATTGGTAAGAGTTTATTACAACAATATCATCGTTTATCAGGATTGTCTATGATTATGCTATCGTTGAAAAAATATTATTATAAATATTCAAATAATACTAATTAATTTTATTATCCTTTGTTTAGAATGATATCTACAAATATTAGTATCATTTTTCCACTCTTTGGTAATTAAGATAATTAAGAAGTGCTTTTAAAAAAATATGACTTTATCTCCCTCTACAAATATTAGTATCATTTTTCCACTCTTTGTTTAGCATGATATCTACATTGGATAATGTTTTGATATTTTTCTGATAACTTTCATATTTTAATGAATAGTAAAAACATGCTATATTTTAATTAAAAACAACTTTTTTCATCGTAATAATTTATATGGTTAAATTATAAAATTGAATGGTTTTAAAGTATAAATATAATATATTTTTACCATTTAATATAATGTATGTCATTATCATTGATTTTACATTGAATTCATAGGTAAAATCATTTCAATCTTTTGCAATGTTTAAACTTTTAAAATTCGTTTTCTTAACAATGGGATTAATTTTAAATTAATTTTCAGAAACTTTTGTGTATTGAATTTAGAAAAATGGATTCCATATTTGGAATCAGTGGGTCCAAATTATGTTAATAGGCTAATTTTTATTTTTGGGCATTATGAATAGTAACTACGATAAATTTTATTTACCACAGTAAAAGGTAAGTCGGGTAATTAAGGGTAAATATGATATTATAGAATTACCCTTAACACTTGTATTAATATAATTGGATGATTATATTTTGTCCTAAGGTATATTTGGGTCGAAATGGAATCCATTGGAACCCACTTGGAGGAGATTAAGACCTTTAGTTTATTTTATTTAAACCAAAGTGAAATATGTCTCACTCAACTTTAATAATTAAAATATTTTTAATATAATTTTATACAGAATATAAATTCGGTTATAAATACTCATTTGAAAGATAAAATGTTTTTATTTATCATGGTAATTTATTTATAATTTTTAAGAGATATTTAATTACCTTAATAGCTTATAAATTAATGACGGAGAAATTATTTATTTAGCAAGTAATATAGTTTTTATTGAAATAATAATACCCATTAAAAGGCTCAAAAACCTGAAAAACAACTTATTGGTAGTGTATATATACACCATAAGCATCCAATGACCGAATATATGACTGTTTGGAGTCTTATAAAATTTATTATGACACTTATATTATATTATTTTAAATGATCTCAAAGTTGTCACCTTCATAATTTAATAAATATAACATTTTAAAAGTTGTGTGTTTTAGAATATAAATACGACTAAAAGTATTCTTATGAAATATATAAGATTTTTATTCATACTAGTATTTTATTTTTAATTTTTATGTAACAAATAAGTATATTTAATAATTATACAAAAATGTTGTAGAAATTATTTTATTAAGAGAAGTATCAAATAAATGGTTTTAAAAATAGTAAAATAAATATTATATGAAATATTTAATGTTCTCCACTAATTTTCTAGATTAATATGACATGTTAGGAACATATTAAATTATTTAGTTCGAATATATCCTCTGTGTGGATTTTATTTAAATTTAAATAAATGGATAGTTTCAAAATTGACACTATTGTTATTTTATAAAAATAACATATTATTAAATTGTTTAAAAATCACAAAAATATTTGCAAATTATAAATTGAAATTTATGTAGTCTCCAATTTCATAATATATCCAATTAGGTAAATTAACAACACATAAGTTATTATTTAGAACCATTTAAAATTTAGAATTTTATTACCACAAATAAAATTAAATAGATTAAATAAGGATAAATCAAAATGATAAGGTTTAAAATAAGAACAAAACATGTCTAAATTTGATTGGTTGATGATATTACAAACATATCTCATCTAATATTCTAATTGAGTAATTTTGGGAGGTTCTTATGTGGGGTTTGAATTTATATTAAACTAATGTTTTTGAGGATTCCAAAGGTGCCCCTCTCCTCCCTTATAAAAGGGCACCTCCTACCTCTCATCTTTACACAACATTGAGCCTTTAAGCTCTGTAAAAACCTACCCATTTTCCTTCTCAAATTCTCTAGAAATATTCTAGAGGTCCCAGTCTTCTTCAAAGACCAATTTTAGTGCCCTAAGAGGAGGTTTCCAAGAAGCGTGTCGAAGAAGAGGTAATATCCATTACCGATTCTTTCAAAATTATTTATTCTTATACTTCCTCTTATTTAGTTGTTTCATTATGAAGTAATAAAATCAGTATAAATAATATAATTATATGTTATTATAAATATTAAACAACCCAATTCCACCTTCTATCCATCCTACGGAAAACGAAATCAACGCGCATGTGTACGTACGAAATATCATCTCCACGTCGTGGTGTAATCTGTTTTCCACCACCACCTTACTTGGATGGGTATAATGGTGTAAAGAATAAATATATTTGATTATTGTAAATTGATATTGATTCTGAAATAGTATACATACACTTAAATACAATTACACGATCATGGGAACGATATAATCGCTCGTGCGTACGTACGGACTACCGTCTCCACGAACGCGGTTAGATTCATTCTTCATGTTAACCATTCATGAATGATTATAAAGTATATATAATGAATAATAATGAAATATATGAAAAAATAATGCCACTGGATTTATGTATATATATATGTATGTCATCTATTTAATTCAATTCAATTCAATAAGGAAACGAAAACAGCGTTCATGCGTACCTATGGTCTACCGTTTCCATGAACGGTGTATTTCATTCTATTTATCAATCTATCATATATATGTATATTATGAATATATATTATATATATATATATATATCATGTTTTAAATTCTGAAATTAAGGAAATCAGGATATAAGAAATAATATCAAGAACAAAAATCGAAACACGTACGATAAATGAAACGATTTTACCCAAAACGCTGCTTTAACAGGGATTTACAAAAGAACGGGTAATATAAAGACATAAGTGAACCATATATGATATCATAACAATGAATATGATTCTGTAATAAGTCAATGACATTATTTAAATCATTATATAGGAGTTTCGGGTACGTACGAAGCATATCAGACCTAAGGTAAGGGATAATTTTTCAATCTCATTTTTATCCAAGATTGCTTATACGTAAGTATTTACTGGGGTTCAATTTTTCATCCATGTCTATAAAATGTTTTTCATAAAGTGTTTAATATTATTCCATGTATTTTTAAATTCATTTTTACCCTAATTTTACATTTACTTTCTGTTATGGATGGAATCTTTCTTTTGTTTACCATACGTGGTGTTTTTTGACTTTTCCGGCAAAAGTATGAGGGGAATGTTTTTTTAACTTATACGGAATGAACGGATTTTTATGGTTTTCATAACGCCTTATTTTCATGAAGCTTACCCTACATTATTTCAGGACTATTTTCAAGAAAATCCATTTCTTTTAAAATTTCATGACATTTTGTGAAAAGAAAATGATTTTGAAGAAGAAAGGATATTTTCCTCAAGAATTCATTTCAAGTGTTTTGTCAAAACCATTTTCCATATAAGATGACATTATTTCATATGTGTATGTTTCAAGTATAAGTTATCTATGATTTAAATGGTTTCACTTTTCTTATGATGAAATTATATCCATTTGATCTATATGGATTATGTTATGATGGGATGATGTTTATGAAACCCATTTTATTCTTTGGGTTATGATGAATGTTTTAAGTTTATTTTGTGGCACAAGTAAGAATGATTTCATTATGAGATCGGTGGGACCTATATCTCCCTCCAATTTATTTGGTAAAGATTTAAATCTCATGATATAGACATGGCTGAAATGGCAAGTAAATCTGGTTCAGTAATACATGGCTGGAACGGAAAGTAAACCCGGTTCAGTAAGGGACTTTTTCCACTAAGATGGTCTTGGCAGCAATGCCTTGGCTACTATGGAAATAATATCATGTGATTAATGTTTTTCCACAATTACAAGTTTTATTCCCATTCTATTTTATCATTATTGATTTTCTATTGTGATCTATGCCTTACGGACTGCCATGTTTTATGTCATTTCTCAAGATCTTGATGTTTAATAATTATTTTCATTTTTTTAAGTTCAAATATATATGATTTGTTTTATTTTCTCCATGCTTACCCTTACTGATCATTTGATCTCACCCTTTTTATGTTTTCTTTTCTCCCAGGATTAAAAGAAAGGTTTTAGGTAGGGAAACAAAAAGTGGAAGATCGTTATGGGAGATGTTGAAGATATTTCAACATGATTAGAACTTCATATTCCAAGTTTCCAAAGATACTAAACTATTATGGTCCTTTGGTGTCTATTTTTGTTATGTATTAGATATTCCACAAGAAGAATGTAATGTCTATGTACGTCAAGCTTTGGGTCTCTACAATCTTCTAATCATTTTCTGATTGTGGTACTTTTCTAAATGGTTTGCGGTATGAAAGGGATATTCAGCATGTGTGGATTTATCCACAATATTAATTTTCATTACTTTGAATATTTCATTAAAAATTGATAATATTCATTTTTAAGAAACAATATTTCATAATATTTTATACATTTATTTTTTAAAAAAAATCAAGCAAAATGGTTTTAAAAAAAATAAAATTCTTTTATAAGTTTTCAAGGAAAATGGTTTTAAATTTTTTTTAAGATTATTTTATAAATTTTTAAGGAAAATGGTTTTAAAAATGTTTTAAATATTAATTTATAGTTTTTCAAGTTTATCTTCAAAGAAAATTATTTTCAAAATTGTTTATCTTATAAAATGTTTTTTTCAATTAAGAAAGGATATTTTCCTCAAGAAATTATTTGAATAGATTTCCCAAAAATTAGGTTCCATATAATATGACATTAATTAGTGTTACTCATGCCTTTTTTGGGAAATAATTCAAAGGTTCAATTCATATTCTTTCCATTAATGTTTTTGTTTTGATGGAATTATGTTCATGAACCATATTTCTCATTCATTGGTTATATGTTTTTTAAACCCATTTCTATTTCACGGGCTATATGTTTATGAAACTAGTTTCTCTTTCATGGGTTATATTCTTATAAAACCCAATTCATTCCATGGATTATGATTTGATGGAATTGTTATGAAACCTATCTCTTTTTCATAGTTTATTATATGATTACATGTTTATGATACCCATTTAATTTCATGGGTTATGATATGATTGTTAATGATTTTTTGGAACATTTATGTATGATTTCATTATGATATGGGTGAGACCTATATCTCCCTATAATTTATAGGGTAAATATTTATATATCATGAGATTGACATCGCTAGATCAGGGCGTTAACTTTGTTCATTAAAGGAATTGGTCTGCTAATATGGTATTGGGAGTTAACCATGACTCCTAAGATGGTAATGGGAGTAAACCATAACTACCAATATAGTGTGGGGAGTAAACCCATGCTACTAAAATATATTTGGTTGTGATACCTTGCCTGTATGGATATAAGTTTATATGATTATGTGACTAAAACAAATTATTTTCCTTACTCCTATTTTATAATTTTATGGATTATGCTATTCATTACCTTATTATTCATATATTATAAACTACCAATCTTGATTCCAAGACTCATGTATATGATCTTTGATATACAGGGTATGATCTCTAAAATTAATTCCCTTATTACCATACCACAATTCCCATGTTATGATTATGTATCTCCTTTTTCTACCCTTACTAGGCATATGATATCACCTATATCTTATGTTTACCTTCCTCTGGTTATTAAGAAATGTTTTAAGTAGAATTACTAAATGGAAATATCTTTATAGGAAACATTGAAGATCTTTAAAAAAGTTAAATGTTTTTTCCCAAGTTTCCAAATAAAATAAACTATTAATTTCCTCGAGTATTTACATTTGTAATTTGATGAATATTTATCTAAAATTATTTAATATCCATGTATTTTAATTCTCGGTATATATATTCAGTATCAAAGTAAATGTTCAGTAATAATTTAGATACTATTATGAAAAAACCATAGTGAGATCCCTAAGAATATTTCTAAGGATGTGTCCAATTATGTCTCTAAGTATAAGCCTAAGGTTTCATAGGAATTTGTCACAATTTTGACATCCAATAATTTATATTTCTTGATTATGTAGTTTTTCACTATGATAGTTTATGTTCACACTATTCGTTCTAGTTTTAGTCAATGTTAGGAACCAGAATGAATTGGATTAATGCTGAATGTGATAATATTTCTTTTGTTGATCAGTCAAATGGGATGATCACTAGATTAAAGGATGTGTGATCATGACTGAATATTTTTCACAGAAAATGATTAACAAAATATACCTTAACCAACTCTCGAAATCACAAAATAAGAGAAGGAAGGATTTAACTGAGAGTTAGGGTAATGGAGACCATAGAAGAAATAAGATTTTGTTCTCTTTGTGTTGGGAATGTGGAAAGAAGCACCCAAGTGAATGTATTAAAGGAACAAGAATTTGTTTTGACTATAGAAAATAAGGACCCAAATAAAGTAACAGGAAAGGAAAAATGAAGAGTTTGGTTAATTCATTAGATGGGAATATTTACCTCCATCATACTTCATCAAAGGTTAAATGCTTTAAGTGTGGAATAAATTATCATTATAAAAATCATTTTCCTAAGTGGAATGCTCAAGAAGATATTTAGCAATGTGGTATGAGTAATGGTTATATTTCGAATGATGATGATACTACAGGTCAAATATGAAAGGAAAGTGGTATTAGGTAATAGGATGAGCTAGCCTTGTTGATGGCTTAAGGAAAAAGTGGAATAATAAACGTTTTTATGTATTTGGATTCAATAATTATGTTATATGAATGGTTAAATATATAAGAAATGTTCAGTTTATTTTTTTACTAAGGATATACAAGAATATGTTGAATGTTTCCAATAGAATAGAAAAGTGATTTAATGGAAAGGCAATGTTCATAGGAAACACGTGATTAGGGGAAATATAACCCTTAATATGTTCCTCATATTAATATAATTATTCTTGGATAAATATATATTAGATATTAATAATTAAATAAAAATTTAGTGATTACCTTGGAACTAATTAAGGATATTTTTGAAAAGTGTTTTATTATATTATGGATGGAGTTTACAAAATTTTTTGGATTTAAGGAATATTTCGAATAAACTTTTAAATAAGGAAACATGAATGTTTTCAATAATAATTTATGGTAATTCATGTTATTACTATTTTTCAAGAGAATACATGATGAAGGTTTTCAGATGTTTGGTATGGGAAAACCATGAAATACATAATGATATATAGGGGATCAAAGATAAGCTTTTTTTGAGAAATTTACTGACCATATTTATATGTTTTTGGACTTCTACATTTTGGAAGGTTTATAACGTAAACTATTTATGGAATGGATTATGTTAAAACTTATGATGAGGTTTTATATATTAATGTATTATATCCCCGTATAAGGAATTATGCATATTGGATACCTTATGATAATTTATTTTGTGTGATAAAGATATATGGAATGACCTATCATTATATTTATGGATCTCATAATTTGTTAATGCTTCAAGAATGAAAATTCACCTTCATTTCTTGGAATAAGAGATGAATTGGAAGTTGATCAAGACAAGAAAAAGGTTAAGGTTGTCCTAAAATCATGTAAATAATTCTTTTCATGAAAATTCTTCAACATTATGAAAAGGGTCCGTAAATAAAAAAATTCATGTTATAATAATTTTTGAAAATATCAATGATATTTTTCAAGCCTCTTTGGGTTATCGCATTGGGTTTGTTAACTTTACCCTAACCATGTTCTCTATCACTCTCTGTCAGAACTTGATAGTTAGATTTGTATTCCATGTCCGTGTTTTAACTTGCCACATATGTTCTCCTATATCGATATCTTGTTATTAGTTACTTTAGGTAATAATTAGGGTTCCAAAATTCCTTTTTTTAATGGAAGCTTTATTATTTATTTTTATGATGTGGGTTTCTATGAAAGGAACTTTCAAGTTTTAATACTTTAATCACCCATATGAATATTTATAGTAAAATTCATTTTAAGGGGGTATAATATAACATCCCAATATTTTGAGAAATATTTTTTTCCAATTAATTTAATAATTTTAACATTTTTCATCTCACGCAACACTGAATATAGTTTTTTTATATTAAAGAACTATGTTTGGCTTGAGTTATTCACAACACCAAGTTAATATTTCATAACATGCAACACTTTGATTAGATTGAGGTACAAAGAAACATTGTGTTTGGCATGTATTACACACAATACCGAGTCCCTTTGATATCTTTCATTGCACACATGACTAAGTTTTTATCGAACTATGATATACAATTAATATTATTATTTAAATACTATTGTAGATTCCACCTATATATTAGAATGGAAGTTACAAATATGGTTTTTTTTAAATATGATTTATATATTAATCATTTGGTTATCAATTAATATAATTGAATGAATAAACTATTTCAAAATAAAGAAATTAATTTTCAATGAAAAATATTTTTCTATGTACAAACACAATTTTATCTAAAAAATTAAACAAACTTCTTTTGATTAATGTTTTGAATAAAATTTATATTTTATATATTCAATAAATATTTATGAAACTCATCCAATAAATTTTATAGGTACAAGATAAGAATAAATCCAATTTTGTAAATAAAAATATGTTTATTTCAAAAATGTAATTTCCCCACCTTTTAATGGCGAACCTATTTTAAATATAATTTTTTAAAATTTTATGATTTTTATTTCAAAAAATAAACATTATATTTAAAATAAAAATAAAGAAAATTACTTTGGGTGAATTTTTTCTATTGTTCTAAGAACTTTCATATATTGTTGAATACTGAATAATACTAAATTTTAGTTTAGAAATCCATTTTCATCCAATTTATTTATATAGTTAAATAGTGTTCTCAATTGGTTTTCAAGTATAACTTGATAAATTATATGTCATTTAAACCAATTTAGTTAATTTTAAAAAATTTATAATTAAATTTAGATATAAAAACTTAGAAAATGTTTTATCATTTTTCTTTTAAAAACCCACTTTGTCTTCTCATCTCTGGGATTAACATTGAATTAATTTATTCCAATTATATAATTAGAATTTGGAAAAATGGATTCCATACTTTTAATAAAAATAATTTCTAAATTTCAATAAGTTAATCTTATTTTTCTTATAAAAAATATTAGTGAATGTAATTAAAATTAATAACAGTGATTAAGGTAACAACACGATTATTTAATGGTTAAACATTAATCTTAAGAGACAAAATGACATAAACACATGTCCAAAAGCCATTGTCTGGACATATTTCTACCAATTACCATATTTTTATTATTTTAAAAATTATTGGAGATACATGATGTAAGGTAGATCCTTGAATAGTGTTTACCTTTTTATATTTACAAGAATACGACTCCTCCTTTATAAAAGGGAACTCACCTCCCAACCCGTCCTTAAACCTCTGAAGACACATTGGCTATGCCAAACCCAACCCAAATTTACTACATGAATCCCTAACATCATCCATGAATCCTGCCTTTGGTACGAAATCTAACCAAGTAAGCCCTTTAGTGCGAACCATGAGGAGTTTCCCAAAATAGGGGTAACATCATTCCTCAAGCTCTTTTCTTTTAGTTTCATTATCCGCCACCTAAACTCTTATTATTCCATGATTATGTATTAACCTTGGTATCCTAAATATACTGATATGTTCTTTTTATAAGGGTTTTACCTACACTAACACACACTTCCATCTAATGAGTAATGCACTTACCATCCGTGTGTACAGTAGACTACCGTCTCGCAAAACGATGTTGTCTTTTTTTCATTTACCACCAGTCATGGGTGGGAATAATGATATAAAAAATATTTTTATATCATATTTATGATATTTATGATTTATTTATGCTTAAAATACTACAAAATGCATGTTTAACAGCACTGGAATTTATCAATGAAAAAAATATTCACTGATAAATTCTATATTTATCAGCTCTAAACTAAGCACTCATAAAAGAAGCCCCTTATCCGTTCTAAAAAATAAATGATAAAAGGATCCATTTATCAGTTTTTTTAAACACTAATAAAAGGTAACCTTTATCAACACTTAATTTTAGCATTCATAAAGGGAACTTTTATCAGTGCTATATTTTTATCACTGATAAAAGTTTCCATTTATAAACACTTTTTTAGCACTAATAAAGGTCCAAAATAAAATTAAAAATTAAACAAATAAAAATAAAATCAGTAAATTAATAAAAATATGAAACATTTTATTAATTAAATAATTATAGATAAAAATGAATAAATTTAATATACATATATATAGATTATCAATATTAATAAATACTATATATTAAATATTGATATAAAAAATGAATAAGTATATTATGTATAAATTTTATTAAAATAATATTAATGTATTATTCATTTTTAATGTTTGATTTTTCAATTAAACTATATAAAACATCGTGTGTTGAATTTATTTCACGTATGTGTGTGTGTGTGTGTTAATGTATTTGTATATAAACGCCTACACAAATATATTTATGCAATATATAAAAACACATACACCTAAAATTTATGTAATTTATTCAAATTTTCATATATTTCATAATTTCATTATAACATGATACATTTAATATATATTATGTTTTTAATCACACAATTTTATTTATTTATTTTCAACACTACAATTTCATTTTTATTGTTTTTTATTTTTTATTTTATTTTTTAATTTAAACATTTTCTATTATTTTTTTATCTATATTTATTTATATTTTTTAGTATTTTCAATATATATTCATCCAATTCAATATATATATATTACCAAAAAATTTTAATAACTTATATTTAAAAAATAAAACCTATCCATTTTTTGAATATTTTTAAACTGTACTCATTTTGAATTACTCAATTTCATTCATTTTTAGAATGCATGTATTTAAGATTATATATCCATTAATAATGTTAAAAATATATTTTTAAATAAATATTTATAAGTAAATTTATCTATAAAAGTATATTTACTATATTTATAATTATTATAAATAAATATTTATTATAAATAAATAATTATTATAAAAAATAAGTATTTATATAATTTAATATAAATTAATTTTTATATTTAAATAATTATAAAAATGAAATAAATTTATTTAAATAATTATAAATTTATAATAAATTTATTTAAATTGTTATAATTATAAAACATTTATCAGCACTAAAAAATATTTTTTTAAAAGATATATTTATCAGTTCTAAAATGCTTGCAATGATAAATATGTTCTTTATCAGTGTTTTTTAGTGCTGATAAAGCACTAAATTTTTTAGTGCTAAAAAAGTGCTGATAAATACTCCTTTTATCATCGCTTAGAAATTTAGTGCTCATAAAAGGGCAATTTATTAGGGCTTTTCTAAAAGTGTTGTTGAAAGTGTCCCCAATCTATTTAAAATAACCTCGACCATGACTCAATCGCTCACGAATCTCAATCTCTCACGGAACTCCTCTGCTACAAGGCACGACTTCTCTACGTCTCTTCGGATTAATCAAGGCTGGAATCCAATGAATGTTATTTTATACTCTTCCTATATCATTTTTTATAGTTTGGGTTATGTGTTTTTCATTTTTGTGTTGTTCTTAAACATGAAAAACACTAGATATCTTCTCATCGTTACTAAAATACAACAAGTGTGGTTCTATTTCTTCTCCTTCTTTCATTTGTATTTGAGTGTCTATCCCATTTTTTTCAAGAGACACACATAGATGGTTTACTCTACTCTCGACATTAACAATTAGACCTCTCTTCCTACCTAGGTTTTCCATTCATTTTAATAATATATGTTTCCAAAATCAAGGTATTTTCTCAAATTTAATTCATCTTATATACTAGATTATAGATTCTAAAGGCTTAATTATGAGGTTTTTTAAGGATTAGGGGATACCAAGTTGTGGCCCTAATTTATGGGTGATGAACATATATAGACCAAATTAAGTGTAGAAATCATTAAAACATGTTTTGTGGATTTTGGTTATTCATGTAAATTATTAAACCATGGAATGGGTTAATTATATTTATGATTTGGATGAATATTGTTTTATTGAAATAAAAAAATATTGAATTAATTAGTTACATTCCAAAAAATATTTTAGTGATGCATGTTGTGAGAGTTTTGTTTTTTAATTAATTCAAGATTATTATTAATCGTTAACAAAGGGTTACAAAGAGTGATGGAGAATTTCCTTGGTGAGAAAAATATATTCATGAAATTTTTTAAAAATTTCCTAAATTGGATAAAATTGAGAAATCTTTTTGTAGATGGACATAGAAATACACAACATCAAATAAAGAGTGTATTTCTCAATATTAAGTGAGTTATCTATGGTTTAATAGTTGATCAAGAAAAATATGATATGTGATTTGTTAATATAATTACTAATCAAAATAGGTAGATAATTAATTTATGGGATAAAAAAATAATTTTAAAATCCATCTAACATGGTGAATAACTTTAGACAGAATGAAAAATGATTAAAATATAATTTTGATGGTCTAGATCTTTATGTCCAATAAGTCATGTAATTTCTTATCCATTACCAAAATGAACAAAATAGAGATACAATCCCCCTATTTTAATTAACCCTTTTTTGCATTCCATAGACAAATGTATCTTCTTCTTTGATCACTGTTTATCAATGGGATAAGGTGCTAGCACTCCTTTGGTGATCATAGGATGATACCCTAAAACTCAGAAGTGGTATCAGAGACTTTTTCTTCAATGAAAAAAAGTATTAATCTATTATTTTTTTGAATAAATAAATTTTATATGGTATTATTTCCATATCATATATTATGATATGAAGGATTTATTTACTCATCTATAGCATATGGCTATTATGTATCATATGGTATGACATATAGAAAATTTAATCATTTGAACTACGATTTATCATACAATTTATGACATCATAAAATATGAAAATATACATGGTTTGTGTGAAAAAAGAGGATCAAGGAACAAATAATAACTTTATAAATTTTTTTTTTATTTCCAAACAATTTTTAGGGAATGTGAGAATCAATGACAACAATACTTAAACACAATAAAATTTTCTTCAATAGACCAAAACTCATGTTCCAAAACAACGCTCTCTACTAAAGATAAGCTCCTCCTAGAAACTAAAAACCATAACATCCAACATCCATTATCTATAATGACCCATAATTTATATACATTGTTAATACTTCAAAATTGAAGCATACTTATTACAAAATATAACAAAACCATGAAAGGACCATTTAGGTATAGTATCTTTAGAAACTGGGAAACATAAACAACTAGTTCTTAAAGCGTCTACACTGTCTCCCATTTATTTTATCATATCTATAGTCCCTTTTAGAATATCTTACTTAATAACCTTCTTCCTGACCTGGGGAAAGAAAAAATACAAAAGGGTGAGCTCAAATGCTCAGTAAGGGTAAACAAAAGAAATATCAATCACATCATATTCATAAGAACATAACTTTTGGAAATCTTAACCTGCAAAAGAGATCATAATTTCATAACATGGGATAAATCATAGTAGTGAAATGGAATACCAATAATCATAACATAAAAAATGAAAATTTGTGGCATACACACATAATCATAGATAATCATTTCTTATTAGTCAATACTCATTGCCAAGACTATATTAGTGGAAAAAGTCCATTTCTGAACCGAGTTCACTCCTCGTTTCAGTCCTGTTTCACTGAACCGGTATAACCTACCATTCCAGCCATGTCTATCTCATGAGATATAAAATATTTACCCAATGCATTGGAGGGAGATATAGGTCCCACCCATCTCATAATGATATCATTCTTATGTGTGCCACAAAATCATAAATCATACATCATTACATAACCAATGTAATAAAAATGGGAATCTTAAACATCGGGACATCATAAAACAATTCATATAAGATAAAGGAATTCATAAAAATATTTCCATCATAACATAATCAAATCAATGTAATAATAGGGATAGAGACAGAACCCTTTATTATCATAGATGGAAAATGATTTTGATAAAACTCTTTAACTCCATTCTTGAAGAAAATATCCTTTTTACTTCGAAAACATTTTTCCTTTCTTAACATGTCATACAATTTTAAACTAAAAGAAGTTGATTAAAAATAAACTTGAAAACTTGTAAAGGAAGATTCTTGGAAATATTTTTTTAAAATCCATTCATGCCTTATAAGTTAAAAAAACATTCTTGTCGCACTTTTGTCAGAAAAGTCAAAAAGTACATCATACGAAAAATGACAAAAGATTCATTTCATATCTTTTACTAAAAACTCACCGAAGGGTAAAATTGGATATAAACTATTGTAGAAGGATATAAATATTAAATATTGAGGAAACATGGATGTGGATGATAAAATACACCCCAGTAAATTCCAAATTATAAACAATCTCAGATAAAAATGAGATTGTGATATTTCCCTTACCTTAGGTCCGATTTGCCTCGTAAGTGTCTGAACCTCCTCTTCTTTGAAGTGATTCTTTGAGACCTCCTTTTAGGGCACTAAAATAGGTCTTTGAAGAAGACCATAACCTCTAGGATGTTTCTAGGGAAGTGGAGAGGATAAATTGGAAGGGTTTGGCCGAGATTGAAGGCTCAGAATGGTTTGAGGAAGAGGGGGAGGAGGTTCCCTTTTATAAGGGAGGAGAGGGGCACCTTTGGAATAACTAAAAATATTATTTTATTATAAAGTCAAATTCGGTTCTTAATAGCTCCAAATTGATATATTTCGAAGATAAGGAGGGTAGGGGTATAAATACTCTCATCCAATATAATTTAAACAAGTTTAGGTATCAATTTTAACCTTATCATTTAGATTTAACTTTAAGTTAGATAATTTAACTTTTACCATGTCTTCTTGTTTTCTTACACTATAAGGTTAATAAACTTACTATATCAAGCCAAACGAACCCCAAGTTGTTTATTATTAAAATATATAATCTTATCTAAGTCATTTGGACGAACCTTATATTTTTAGGAATAAAATAACAATTAATAATATAATATTTGTTTTAAAAACTATTTTATGTCAATTTTGACACTATTTAGTAATTGATTTTTGTGAAAATCATAACAGAATGATTAGTTAGAACCAAGTTACTTTAATCAATACTAAAATTTCATATTAACCTATAAAATTACTGTAATTCATAAAAAGTCTCAAATTACATTTATTTGGGTATTTATAACATCAATTATGTCAATATTTCATTAATAAGATAATTACTGCATCATCATTGTGTCATAAATAAATTAAATTATTTAATGTCTAAAAATTAGAAATAAAATAAAATTATGTAGGAAATCTTTTTATCTTTCTAATGAATATTTATAGTCGAATTTATCTTATGTATAACCCTATATTAAAAATTATTTACTTATTAAACTTTGATTTTAACTATTTTAACCCTTCTTTAAATAAATTAATAATAAATGTCCTAATCTAATCCAAGTGGGACTAAATGGTCATATTTTATTCCAAAGGTTGTTTTTGGTCGAATTACACTTGTCCGATAGAATTAGGACATGTGTTAGGGTAATAATAATATCATTTTACCCTTAATTACCCTATTTACTTTTAACCGTGGTAAAAAACAAGTAAAAAGTTACTATTCGCCAAAAAATTATTTTCATCTCATTGAACCACATTTTACTTACTGACATAAACCGTGTATCTCAGATTTTCGAAATTCCACTCACATAAGTGGTAAAATTAAGTTTTATGAAAAAATCAGTTTTTTAACTACCACTTAGTGGTTTCACTATTCATCAAAAATTGAAAGTTTTCAGAAAAATACCAAAATTTCACCCTAGGCTAATTTCGATATTCTGAATCCAAAAATGAAGTCCATTTTGAAAAATACAATTTATAAAATTTCAAAAAGTGGTTATTACTATTCATAACGGCTTGTTTTAATAATATTTTAATAGCATATCATTGTTTTGTGAAACTCGGTATTGCGTACGACACAAGCTATCGAGGAAGGCCGCAGTTGCGTGTAAAGCAAGACAAGCTAGTGTTGTGTGTAGTGAAAGATTCCTTTGATGATTTATATAACATAAAAACAAAGTATTTCATATAAAAGTCTCGGGTGTTACATTCTACCCCCCTTAAAATGAATTTCGCCCTCGAAATTCGTCACTTTGTAACAAACAGATGAGAATACCTCTCCCTCATCATATCCTCAAGCTCCCATGCAGCTTATTCTAATTGGTGGTTCCTCCATAAAACTTTCACCAAGCGAGTGGTCTTGTTTCGTAGGACTTTTTCTCTACGATCCAGAATCTCTATCGACTGTTCTTCATAAGAAAGATCTTTCTCTAGTGGTACAACTTTTGAGCTGAGTACATGTGAAGGATCAGGTATGTACTTTCTCAGGAGAGATACATGAAACACATCGTGTACTTGAGAGAGATTCGGTGGATGTGTCAATCAGTAAGCTACCTTCACGACACGATCCAGTATTTCGAAAGGACCGATATATCTAGGGCTCAACTTCCCCTTCTTTCCAAATCTCATGACTCTCTTCCAGGGAGATATTCGTAAGAACACTTTATCACCCACTTCAAACTCTAGGTCTTTTCTTCGGTTGTCGGCATAACTTTTCTTTCGACTCTGATATGCTCTTATGTGTTGTTGAATAGATCTGACCTTTTCTGCCATTTCATCAACGAGATAAGGTCCAAATAGCTTTCTTTTCCCAACTTCATCCCAGCAAGTTGGAGTCCTGCATTTCTTTCCATAGAGAGCCTCATAAGGAGCCATCTGAATACTGGAGTGAAAGCTATTATTATAAGAAAATTCCACCAATGGTAGGTGTTGATCCCAACCACATTTGAAATCCATAGAGCAAGATCTCAACATATCTTCTAGAGTTTGAATTGTTCTCTCAGACTGACCATCTGTCTGAGGATGATAAGCAGTGCTGAAACTCAACTCTGTATCCAGAGTATACTAAAGACTTCGCCAGAACTTCGAGGTAAATCTCGGATCCCGATCAGATATAATAGAAATTGGTACTCTATGCAATCTTACCACTTCCTTTACATATATCCTGGAAAGCTGATCCATAGAGAAATCCTCTCTAATAGCAATGAAGTGTGCAGACTTG
This sequence comes from Viscum album, assembly GCA_963277665.1. NCBI lineage: Eukaryota > Viridiplantae > Streptophyta > Magnoliopsida > Santalales > Viscaceae > Viscum > Viscum album. The sequence goes on along the minus strand of OY728163.1, from coordinate 70,196,567 downwards.
GTAAGACGATCAACTATGAACCAGATAGCATTATTTCCTTGGATGTTTTAGGAAGTCCTTTGACAAAGTCCATAGTGATGTTTTCGCATTTCCATTCAGGTATGGGTAATGGTTGTAACATCCCCTTAGACTTCTGTCTCTCAGCTTTAACTTGCTGACAAACCAAGCATCGAGAGACATATTCAGCAACATCTCTTTTCATGCCATCCCACCAAAAGTACTCTTTAAGGTCCCTATACATCTTCGTGCTTCCAGGATGAATAGAGAATGAAGAACTATGAGCCTCATCCAGCAGCTCCTTCTTTAATTCTGGGATGGGAGGAACACAAACCCGATTCTTGAACTTTATTATCCCATCACAATCAAGGTTGAATTCAGGAACATTTCTCACCTTCTTTTGTAACTCGGCATCTTCTTTCTGTTCCTCTTTAATCTTCACATGTATAGATGGTTGAACATTCATTTGAGAAAGATAATATTTTTCCCCTTCCATTATAATTCCAAGATCCATCCTTTGTAAATCCATAAATATTGGATCTTTTGTGATCCTCATCATGGATATACTGGCATGGTCTTGTCGACTTAATGCATCTTCCACCTTGTTTGCTTTCCCAGGGTGGTAATGGATTGAGCAGTCATAATCCTTAATCATCTCCAACCATCTTCTTTGACGCATATTCAGCTCCTTTTGTGTGAAAATATACTTTAAACTTTTATGATCAGTATAAATGTCACACCTTTCTCCATAAAGATAATGCCTTCAAATCTTCAATGCAAAGATTATCGCAGCTAACTCCAAATCATGTGTTGGGTAATTTTGCTCATGGATTTTCAACTATCGTGAGGCATAAGCTATCACCATATCATTTTGCATAAGAACACAACCCAATCCCTTCTTGGATGCATCACTATAGATCACAAACCTTTCTCCACTACAAGGAAGTGTGAGCACAAGTACACTGGATAACCTTCTTTTCAACTCCTTGAAATTCTCTTCACATTCTTCCATCCAAACAAACTTAACTCCTTTCCGAGTCAACTTGGTGAGTGGATTAGATAATCGTGAAAAATATTTCACAAAACGTCGATAATATCCATCCAAACCAAGAAAACTTCGGATATCAGTTACTGTTGTTGGTCTCGATCATCTTTCGATAACCTCTGTTTTTGCTGGATCCACAAATATCCCCTATTTTGAGATTATGTGACCCAAAAATGAAACTTTTTGAAGACAAAATTCACACATGGTAAATTTGGCATAAAGCTTCTCCTTTCTCATGGTCTTAAATATAATTCTCAATTGATCTTCATGTTCTTCCTTTCTCTTTGAATAGACAAGAATATCGTCTATAAAGACTACCACAAATTGATCAAGATAGTCTCTAAAGACTCTATTCATAAGATCCATGAAGATAGCAGGGGCATTAGTAAGACCAAATGGCATCACTATAAATTCATAGTGTCCATACCTTGTACAGAAAGCTGTCTTTGGTATATCCTCCCTTTTGACCCTTAATTGATGATACCCTGAACGAAGATCAATCTTGGAAAAGTATTGATCTCCGCATAGTTGGTCAAATAAGTCATCAATGTGTGGGAGAGGATATTTGTTCTTTATAGTGATCTTGTTAAGTTCTTGATAATCAATGTAGAGTCTCATTGATCCATCTTTCTTCTTAAGAAATAGAATAGGTGCTCCCCAAGGTGACGCACTAGGGCGTATGAATCCCTTATCAAGATTCTCTTGGAGTTACTTCTTCAATTCCTGCAACTCAATTGGGGCCATTTTATAAGGTGTCTTTGAAATAGGCAAAGCACCCGGTACGAGTTCTATTGAAAACTCAACTTCACGATTTGGTGGAAGACCCGGTAATTCCTCCGGAAAGACATCATCAAACTCTCGTACAATGGGCATATTATTAATCGTGAGTTTCTCACCAACCATTTGAGATAAATAACCTTCATTTAGTGGAATCAAGACCCATAAGGTAGAAGGAATTTCCATTGGAAGGTTATGTTCATCCTTGCATTGATAGACGATCATAGATTGATCTGGAATATGAAATGTGACTTCCCTTCTTTGGCAATTGATATGAGCTCCATATAAAGAAAGCCAATCCATGCCAAGAATCACATAATATTACACTATAGGAAGGATCACAAGATTTGCAGGAAGCACTTTCCCACAAACTTCGATCGGAGAAGAATTATAAACTTTTGATGCAACTGTTGTGCCATTAGGTGTTGTCACAGCTAACTCAACATCTAATTGTTGAGGTAATACGGTGATACCCTTAGAAAATTCTTTAGAAATAAAAGAGTGGGTGGATCCATAATCAAATAAAACATTTTCTACTTTAGAGTGGATGGTAAGTGTACCTTTCACCACATCGTTATCATACTCCACATTGCTGATAGAAATTGCATGTGACTTTCCTTTGTCTTTAGCCTTAAGAGTTTGTTGATGTCGACCATCATCATCAACCCTTGGATTAGGGAATTTATTGGCATAATTTCCCATATCCTTGCACTTGAAACATTGAAGTGTAGTAGGTTCATTCTGTGTATCCCTTCCTTTGTTTGTATCATTAGACATCTTCTTCCCATCATCGCGGCATTCAAATGCATGATCACCTTCCTTTCCACACTTGAAACATTTACTTGTCCCTTTAAGACAACTCCCTCCATGTTTCTTTCCACACTTTGAGCATAAAAGAAAGCTCATATTCTTTTTAGTGTCCTCTTTAGATTTTCCTTTGAATTCCATTTTCCTCTTCTTATCAAACCCATATGACTTATGGGTTACTCAAATCTCCATCTCAACTTTGAGAGCACATCGAATGATTTCCTCGTAGCTATTGAAGTCCCTTATGGCTAAGGCCCTTCGAAGACTTGGTTTTAAGCCACTAAAGAATCGATCGATCTTACTCTCAGGTTGGATAATAATACCAGAAGCGTACCTTGCAAGTCTTGTTAAATTTGCTTCATAGGTACCAACAGATTCATCATCCTTTTTCTTCAGTTCAAGAAACTCTTTCTCCATCTTTGTTTGGAGAATATGGGGGAAGTACTTGTTGAAAAATAAGTTCTTGAACTCGTCCCATTCCATGGACTCAATTTCATCCCTTTTCCTCGTATTCTTCATTAGATTCCACCATTGATCAGCATCACCTTCTAAACGATACACTGCTAAGATGACTTTATCATGCTCAGAACATTGAAGAACTGAAAATATCTTTTCAGTAGTACTAATCCATTGTTCAGCAACTAATGGATCAGTAGACCCGCTGAATGAAGGTGGACGCTGTCTCATGAAGGATTCAACAGAATGTTTCTCCTTCCTTTGCTCGTTTGGAAGTCCTGCATGATTCATAGCTTGAGAAAGTTGTGTGAGCATGGCTAAAAGATTCTTCATTCCAGCTCCCATAATGTTTGGTTGCTCAGGGGGACAATTATTGCATTGCCCGTCGCATTCCGCATTAACACGGTTCCTTCGGGTTCCATCCATTGACTAAAACCAAGAAGAATAGTGTGAGCAACAATAATTATAATAGGAAAACCACATAATCAAGAATAAAATTTCACACTTAAGGTCTTATCCTAGGTTATTCATGGCCATTTCTAAAACACTAAGATTGTGTTCTATGCTTAGACTTATCCTTAGGGTTCTTACTAAGGCTTTCACATCCTAGTTTCCAAAGGTTGACTATACCTTTCCTATGATACCAACTATAACGACCCATACTTTACATAAATTGTTAATAATTCAAAATTGAAGCATACTTATTACAACAAATAACAAAACCATGAAAGGACCGTATAGGTATAGTATCTTTAGAAACTGGGAAACATAAACAACTGGTTCATAAAGCGTCTACACTTTGTAAAGATCTGTAAATTCCAAGGGAATTGTTTTTTTAAATTTCTTTGGAATTTTACAAGAACGCAGTTTCTGACGGCGCCTAATTCCGAGGCCCGGTGTGCCCGGAATCAATTTATGAAGATTGGCTCGGGTCCGTTCAGTGAACGGACGAGCAGGTTTTTCTAACTTTTGAACCGGTGCTCGGAATCGAATTCTGAGGGCACCGATGGAATCGCAGCACTGGTAATTTCTTAGAAACGCCTCTTCCAGAGTTGCGTTTGCTCGGGTGTGGTTTTTAATTTTCGGGATTAAAGTTAAGAAATAAAATAATTTTGCGACAACTTTATTTTATTTCACTTATGGCACTTGGAAGCCACTTGAAGCCACTTAAAAACGGCTTAATCTGAGTTGAATCAGATAGGGTACTATCCAGAAATATCCTACCCTCTTGGTAGGATATTTGTGAGGTGGGGCCCACACGAGCCCCACCGTTTCTTTCCTCCAAGTAACGCACCCACGAAAATCCATCTTTATGAAAGGCAACTGACGCGTTTTCTTAAATTCTTAACAGACCATTTAATTGGGTGGTTTTTTTCGTAAATTAAATGAGCTGTTTCTTTCGTTGAATTAATTCTACGAATTAATGGTTCGTTTCTTATCTTTTGAAATTCAAATGTTTAGTTGTGTAAATAAAATAAGGCTTAAGCTTATTTTATTTTGGGTTGGTCTCCTTTGCCACCTTGAGAGATTTTGAGGAGCTCTCTCCATCTTCTTCAACCTTGACGAAGAACACGAAGAACACTTAAGCTCCGACGAAGAACGTCGCTTCTCCTCTTCGTAGCCGGTGTGTTTCCGAAGATCGACGACACCGCTTCTTCGATCTTCTTCCCGTGTCAACGAAAGGAGACGTCATTTCCTCCTCGGACTATCTCCGTCAGCTTACGAAGCTTCTCCAGCGACATACCTCTTCGGACGCACCTCGACGTCAACGGAAACGATGTTTGATTTCCGCGACGCCCGACCTCCGCGACGCTAGTCTTCCGCGGCTTGATTGGCGTGCTCCGCACTTGAATCCGAGGTAGGGGATTGTTGATATTTTATTTATTTATTTTCCATTCTTGATTCTAGAATGTCGAACTTCGAGGATAAAGGATTAAATGTTATTGTCTAACGAGAGTGGGGCCCGGACCGCACCAACACGGCCGAACCACCCTCCTATGTTCATAATTGTTTCCTTGCAGATGGAACGGGATGGCGTGGTGTTGTCGCACCACGCGGAAATCGCACGACAATTATTGTGTGGTGCCATCGCGCCACGCCGTGGAAAGAAATCCAAGAACGCGACGTTGTCGCGTCGCGTCGAAGAAAGTCAAAGGCGCCGCGGCCGGAGCGGGGCCGCAGCGGAGGGAAGCGATGTCGTCGCATCGCGCCGGACGGCATAGGCTGCGGCCGGTTTCGGGCCACGGCGGAGCAAGATGACCGGCGGCCGGCACCGGGCCGCCGGTGTCGGCGAAGGCAGGACCGGCCGTCGCCGGTCCTTGCTGGCGAAACCGGCCGGCCAGTGCGGGCCGGCCGGACAGTGGAGACCGGGGGAATTAATTTCCCCCGGCCGGGTCTCAACAGCGACCCCAATTAAGGGGTCGCGGTTCTCAAAGGGGGGGAGGGGCTTTGCCCCCCCGCGCGCGGCACCCGAACGGCGCCCAGGCCGCGCCGCCGTGCCGGTCCGCGCCACCGCGCAGGACCGCGCCGCCGCGCCGCCGGCCGGGCCGGGTTTTCCGAGCCGGGCCGGGTCGCCGCCTGGGGCGGGTCGACCCGGTTCGGCCGACCCAGGGGGGGGGGGGGGTCGGGCCGGGTCGGCCCAGGCCCAGACCCCCAGTTTCGGACCGCTTTCGGTCAAATGCCCGTATCTTGGGCTACGGGCCTCCAAACGACTCGCCGTCAGCGGCAACGCGATCCTTGGATCGAGAGTGTCGTTTCGGTATACTATACTCAAGGTGCACCTTCCTTTTCGGGAGCCTACGTGGTTAAAACTCCATAGTTAAGCATGCTTCGCCTAGAGTAGTGATCAGGATGGGTGACCTCCTGGGAAGTTTCCCAGGGTAGGTGTGAGACGGAAAGACCAATAAATAACAGACCGGACGTCCGATTGACGCGCCGTCTGTTTCGTTGAATTCCTCTAAGTGAGAAGGATCTTTTGGCTTACTCCGCTCGAGGTTTGGATGCCGACGGAGTGCAGTCGGGTTGGATCGTACCGAAATCCAACCGGGCCCCTGGAACGAAAAAGCCAATAACTCTCAGACCGAGCGTCCGATTGACGCGCCGTCTGTTGCGTTGAGTTCCTGTTGATGATACGGAACTTTTGGCATCCTTCGCCGAGATTTGGATGCAGTTGGATAATGGCCGGGTTGGATCGCACCGAAATCCAACCGGCCCCTGGAACGGAAAAGCTGATACCTTTTTGACAGAACGTTCGTTTGACGAACCGTCAGCAGTGTTGGTGATCTCGTTGAGAAACGGTCTCTATGAGTATACCCTATGAGTGTTAGGGGTATAGTTGAGTTACGGTCGGATTGGTTCGCACACAAAACCAACCGGGCCCTTGGGACGAAAAGGCTAATAACTCACAGACTAGGCGTCCGATTGACGCGCCGTCTGTTGAGTTGAGACCCCTATGACGAGGTGGTCCTTTGAGATACTTCTTTGCGGGACTTTGTGATACTTGAAGTATCGACCAGTAGCTCGTGGAGCGGACCCTCCCGGAGACGAGCGTGTGGAGTACGGAGACTGTGTAGCCGGCTGAGACCTGACGACTGCTTGACCGACTCGACTTTGAGTGAGTCGACTAGCCCAGTGGACGGAGCGCCCGATATTTGGCGATAGACCAACGGCGGATGGAGCGCCCGGTAGTTGGTCGCAAACACGTGGTACTCGACAGGAGGAGTACCTCTGTAGGCTATTAGTGGGAGCGCCCGGTATTTGGCGACAGACCCTCAGCGGACGGAGCGCCCGGTAGTTAGCCGTAAACCCGCAATACTCGACAGGAGGAGTACCTCAGCAGTCTTAGGTTAGTGAGCAGTACCTCGGAGTCATGACAGGACCACTGTACACTCCAGAGACGGAGCTCTTCAGCAGTTATGGTTTCGATAATGAAAATCCTGGTTTGAGCTGAGACTTTTGAACTTTGTGTTTACCTCATGATTGAGATGGGTCACTTGATAACTTAGGTATATGTATGGGAATATACCTGGGTAGTGGTTATCCGTTGATTTCACAATCCTTGTGTTTCCTCATGATTGAGATGGGCTACTTGATAACTTAGGTATATGTATGGGCATATATCTAAGTAGAGGTTATCTGTTGAGATCTTCTTGTGGTTATCCTTGTTGGTTTAGTGAGACCTTGAGGGTCTCGGGGTCCCTACTGAGTATCATTATACTCACCACTACACGGGCTATGCCCGCACCTCGTTGTGTTGGTTGCAGACGACGGGCAGTGCTGACGGAGGCCGAGTGTTCGAGGACTGGACGGTACCCGGAGGTGGACTACACGACGATTCGGTACCCGGAGGTGGACTACATGAAGAGTCAGTACCCGGAGGTGGACTACGCGACGAGACGACTCACAGAGGAGGTTGACGGATGAGAGCATGGAGGAGGCTATCTGTACCTACCCTTCAGGTAGGATCCGAGGTGTACGACCAGGAGCTGCGCTATCTGTACCTACCCTTCAAGTAAGACCCGAGGAGGACGACCCAAGAGTTGCTTCCCTCTTCTAGCTATTTGTCTTTTTGCTGTTGTACCTTGTTCAGTTGTAGTTGTACTTTCTTTTGGGTTAGTATTCTGGCCCATTTACTTTTCAGCTTTTCTTTTGTACTTAGTGTTTTGTTTCCGCTTGTACTCTGTGGTTCTTGTTTTCTTTTATAAAGGAAATGTCTTCCCAGTTATTGGGATTTTATGCCTTTGGTACTAGTCGCCTGCCCCTGGCCTATGGAAGGCGGGCTTGGGGTAGTCACGGCACGGGCCCCGAGGACGGGTCGTGAAAAATTGGTATCAAAGGAGTTCGGTTCTACCACAGAACTTATAACTCTGATGTTTCCTTCTGTGAAGCAATAGTGTTAAGAGTACCGAGTGTGGTTTTCAGTTCAGGGAGTCCTGTGTTGGTGCGGGCGGCCGACGTATCCATACACCAGGACCCTGACAACTGGTTTCCGACTTTGTGCACGAAAACAATGATTGCGTGTGTGTTTTCCAGAAGTTTTATTTAAATGTCAGCTCAAACCAGGTCAGCTCACCAGATATAATCTTTTGACCGTGTCACGTTGTTTCTTTCAGGATGCCTCCCCGTGGACAACCAGCTAGTTCCCCGAGAGTGGTACGTACTGACAGCCCGCCGAGCGACGAGGCCTCAGTACAGGGCCCTATCCCAGTTGAGGCACCAGCGGAGGCACCACTGGTACTACTACCCATTGGGCCACCGATGCCACCAGGCCCAGTAGCAGAGGATGCACGTCGCTTGAGCGCACTGCATGAGTTCCAGTGCCAGAGGCCACCCAGGTTCCATGGAGGGACGGACCCGCAGGTGGCTGAGGATTGGCTGGAGGCTGTGGTGAGAGTCTTCAGGCTAGTGGGGATGCCGATAGATTTCATGGTGATCCTAGATGCCAGCCTTCTTCAGGCAGCAGTAGGAAGATGGTGGAGCCTGATGCTTCAGATGCATGACGAGGCGACACTTCTATGTGCAGACTTCGAGAGCCTATTCCGGGCAGAGTTTGTACCTGCCACCCTTCGAGCGGTGCGTATACAGGAGCTACTTCAGCTGCGGCAGGGAAGCATGTCAGTGGCGCAGTACTCAGCGAGATTCACAGACCTCTCGCGCTACTCCACAGATATGGTACGGGACCCGTTCTTCAGGGCCCGAACCTTCGAGAAGGGGCTCATGCGAGAGATTAGAGCTTCTGTTGTTTCTCACAGCTTTCTGACGTAGACAGGGGGGTTGGAGAGAGCCCTCTTAGTGGAGAGTTTCTTTACTAAGCAGTATCAAGCAGCAGGACCCACCACTAGCCAGCTTGTGGCAGAGTCTTCTGCAGCAGGCAGTAGACAGATGACATCGAGGTCCAAGAGGACCAGACCTACCGGTGGCCGACTGCATGACTCAGGTTCAGTTGTGTGGGGAAACTGGGGTGGAGTCAGAGCCAGACGTGTCGAGAGTGGATATTGTTACTCCTGCGGCGGAATTGGTCACATGGCACGTGACTGTCCGACCCACCATGCAGATGACCAACAGTTAAATGAAGAACCTCCGAGGCAAAGGCAGATGTTCGATCAGGGCGGACCGTAAGGAGCAGGCGGCCATGGCAGAGGAGCTGGCCGTGCAGCTGGAGGTGGATGACGCTTCGGGATGTTTCCACCACCACCAGGAGGCCCACCCCGACCGCAGGGGATAAGAGGACATGGGAGAGCTCATCTTCAGGTAGCTGAGGCCTATGGTCATGGAGTTCCGAGAGCAAGTGGACAGGAGAGGAACTAGTGGATACTTCCTTTGTACTTCTAGTTCCATGATGCTTTTGTATTCGTGTCTTTGTACTATGAGTTGCAATAATAAAAAGACACTTATCTTTGTTTTCTTTCCTGCCCTTTTTGTTTGGTTGATACTGAGTGGTCCTGGTTAAACTGTTGACTTGACCCTCACTTTTGAGATTCCTACTGGAGGAGACCCAATGACCTCACATTGATGCCGACAGTGTGACTCGACCATTGGAGGTGAGAGTGACAGTTGAATATCTTAGTAGTTGTGTCGAGGCCTTATGATGTCATCCATGGCATGAATGCATCATTTATGTTAGGATTGACTCTATTAGGCAACAAATGTGGTTCATCCAGGGGATGAGACCAGATTTCTCTTATCGGAAAAGAAGAAATCATAGCAGCTCTTGTGAGACTAAAGGAGGTGCAGTTCATCCAGGAGTGGATGAAGACTGCACAGTGCAGTAAAAAACAAGGAAACGGTGCCAGTCTTAGAGACTCGGGCATGTTAAATGTTTCAAGAAGAGGTAGCATAAAATAGAGATGAGTCTGCGAAGCGGCAGACGTGGAGGCAGAGCTAGGAGAGCAGCATGAGGTGGTGTACTTCTTAACATGCTACAACCACCCGCCTTAGTTATTCCCGCCAGGCTCAGGGAGCTGGAGGGCGGAGGAAGAGTGCGGCTGCATGCGGTCAAGGAGTGTGACCCAATGGCTCTAGAAATGATTCAAGGGACAGTCTGTGTCCACTACTAGCTGCTGTAGTAACAGACGTCGATATGAATCATTCCTCGCTTTTACAAATCTTGTTCTAGGCCTAGAGTTTCCGGTAAGCCGTGGACTTGACCCTCACGTCTGGAGATACCTTGGGAGGAGACTCGATAATCACACTTACGCCGACGGTGTGGTCAGACCCTCGAGGCGAGAGTTTTGGTTAGAATCTCTTGGTGGCAGCGTCGAGGCCTTATGACGTTAGTTTGAGTATGGAATGGGCAATAACTGTTCATACTCAAATTGACGGTTTTAGGCAAACATCGGGATGGGTTTTCCTTGGTCTGCAAGAAAAGGAAACCCCAGGAAGTGCAGGGTAACTCTTGAACAGGAGGGTGCAACCGATCACTCTTGAGTCGTTCAACCTTACCCTCGTAGCAGCATTTGTTTTGAGTTTCAGTTCTAATAGAAACAGAGACCTCTGGAGTTTGAGGACGACGACCACGTCTTCTTACGGGTCTCACCTCGACAAGGTTTACGGAGATGTGGCCAGGGAGGCAAGTTATCTCCGAGGTTCAACGGACCTTTCTAGGTCCTCAGCTGGGTAGGCGAGGTGGTTTACCGCTTGGCCCATCCACTTTAGTTGCACTAGGTGCACGACGTTTTCCACGTATCCCAACTGAGGAGATACGTGCTCGACCCCATCGCATATCATCGACCATGAGGAGCTGGACGATGGCGATGAGTGTCTTCTACGGAGGTTCCTGTGGGGACCGAGGATCGATAGGAGCAGATCCTAGGAGGACGGTCGATTCCTCTCGTGCACTTTCTTTGGCAGCACAGGAACCTCCAGGTGAGAACATGCGAGCGGAAGGCTCAGATGCGTGCTCAGTACCGCTTTGTTTCCCTAAGTTTGTGGTGAAGCTTTACGGGGACGTAAAGCCCTGTGGTGGGAGGAATGTAAAGACCCGTAAATTCCAAGGAATTTTTTTTAATTTTCTTTGGAATTTTACAAGAACGCAGTTTCTGACGGCGCCTGATTCCGAGGCCCGGTGTGCCCGGAATCAATTTCCAAAGTTTGGCTCGGGTACGTTCAGTGAACGGACGAGCGGGTTTTTCTAAATTTTGAATCGGTGCTCGGAATCGAATTCTGAGGGCACCGATGGAATCGCAGCACCGGTAATTGCTTAGAAACGCCTCTTCCAGAGTTGCGTTTGCTCGGGTGTGGTTTTTAATTTTCGGGCTTAAAGTTAAGAAATAAAATAATTTTGCGACAACTTTATTTTATTTCACTTAAGCCACTTGGAAGCCACTTGAAGCCACTTAAAAGCGGATTAATCTGAGTTGAATCGGATAGGGTACTATCCAGAAATATCCTACCCTCTTGGTAGGATATTTGTGAGGTGGGGCCCGCACGAGCCTTGCCATTTCTTTCCGCTAAGTAACGCACCCGCGAAACCCCGTCTTTATGAAAGTCAACTGATGCGTTTTCTTAAATTCTTAACAGACCATTTAATTGGGCGGTTTTTTTTTCGTAAATTAAATGAGTTGTTTCTTTCGTTGAATTAATTCTAAGAATTAATGGTTCGTTTCTTATCTTTTGAAATTCAAATGTTTAGACGTGTAAATAAAATAAGGCTTAAGCTTATTTTATTTTGGGTTGGTCTCCTTTGCCACCTTGAGAGATTTTGAGGATCTCTCTCCATCTTCTTCAACCTTGACGAAGAACACGAAGAACACTTAAGCTCCGACGAAGAACGCCACTTCTCTTCTTCGTAGCCGGTGTGTTTCCAAAGATCGATGACGCCGCTTCTTCGATCTTCTTCCCGTGTCAACGAAAGGAGACGATGTTTCCTCCTCGGACTATCTCCGTCAGCTTACGAAGCTTCTCCAGCGACGTACCTCTTCGGACACACCTCGACGTCAACGGAAACGACGTTCGATTTCCGCGACGCCCGACCTCCGCGACGCTTGTCTTCCGCGGCTTGATTGGCGTGCTCCGCACTTGAATCCGAGGTAGGGGATTGTTGATATTTTATTTATTTATTTTCCATTCTTGATTCTAGAATGTCGAACTTCGAGGATAAAGGATTAAATATTATTGTCTAACGAGAGGGGGGCCCGGACCACACCAACACGGCCGAACCCCCCTCCTATGTTCATAATTGTTTCCTTGTGGATGGAACGGGATGGCGTGGTGCCGTCGCACCACGCGGGAATTGCACGGCAATTATTGGGTGGCGCCGTTGCGCCGCGCCGTGGAAAGAAATCCAAGAGCGCGACGCCGTCGCGTCGCGTCGAAGAAAGTCAAAGGCGCCGCGGCCGGAGCGGGGTCGCGGCGAAGGGAAGCGATGTCGTCGCATCGCGCCGGACGGCATAGGCCGCGGCCGGTTCCGGGCCGCGGCGGAGCAAGATGACCGGCGGCCGGCACCGGGCCACCGGTGTCGGCGAAGAAAGGACCGGCTGTCGCCCGTCCTTGCTGGCGAAACCGGCCGGCCAGTGCGGGCCGGCTAGACAGTGGAGACCGGGGGAATTAATTTCCCCCGGCCGGGTCTCAACTGCGGCCCCAATTAAGGTGTCGCGGTTCTCAAAGGGGGGGGGGGGCTTTGCCCCCCCGCATGCGGCACCCGAACGGCGCCCAGGCCGCGCCACCGTGCCGGTCCGCGCCGCCGTACCGGACCGCGCCGCCGCGCTGGACCGCGCCGCCACACCGGGTCGCGTCGCCGCATTGCCGCGCCGCCGGCCGGGCCGGGTTTTCCGAGCCGGGCGGGGTCGGCCCGGGCCCAGACCCCCAGTTTCGGACCACTTTCGGTCAAATGCCCGTATCTTGGGCTACGGGCCTCCAAACGACTCGCCGTCAGCGGCAACGCGATCCTTAGATCGAGACGGTCGTTTCGGTATACTATACTCAAGGTGCACCTTCCTTTTCGGGAGCCTACGTGGTTAAAACTCCATAGTTAAGCGTGCTTGTCCTAGAGTAGTGATCAGGATGGGTGACCTCCTGGGAAGTTTCCCAGGGTGGGTGTGAGACGGAAAGGCCAATAAAAAACAGACCGGGCGTCCGATTGACGCGCCGTCTGTTTCGTTGAATTCCTCTAAGTGAGACGGATCTTTTGGCTTACTCCGCTTGAGGTTTGGATGCCGACGAAGTGTGGTCGGGTTGGATCGTACCGAAATCCAACCGGGCCCCTTGGACGAAAAAGCCAATAACTCTCAAACCGGGCGTCCGATTGACGCGTCGTCTGTTGCGTTGAGTTCCTGTTGATGATATGGAACTTTTGGCATCCTTAGCTAAGATTTGGATGCAGTTAGATAGTGGCCGGGTTGGATCGCACCGAAATCCAACCGGGCCCCTGGAACGGAAAAGCTGATACCTTTCTGACAGAACGTTCGTTTGACGAACCGTCAGCGGCTTTGGTGATCTCGTTGAGAAACGGTCCCTATGAGTATACCCTATGAGTGTTCGGGGTATAGTTGAGTTACGGACGGATTGGTTCGCACACGAAACCAACCGGGCCCCTGGGACGAAAAGGTTAATAACTCACAGACCGGGCGTCCGATTGAGGCGCCGTCTGTTGCGTTGAGACCCCTATGACGAGGTGGTCCTTTGAGATACTTATTTGCGGGACTTTGTGATACTTTGAGTATCGACCAGTAGCTCGTGGAGCGGACCCTCCCGGAGACGAGCGTGCGGAGTACGGAGACCGTGTAGCCGGCTGAGACCTGACGACTGCTTGACCGACTCGACATGGAGTGAGTCGACTAGCCTAGTGGACGGAGTGCCCGGTATTTGGAGACAGACCCACGGTGGATGGAGCTCCCGGTAGTTGGCCGCAAACCCGCGGTACTCAACAGGAGGAGTACCTCTGTAGGCTATTAGTGGGAGCGCCCGGTATTTGGCGACAGACCCTCAGCGGACGGAGCGCCCGGTAGTTGGCCGCAAACCCGCAGTACTCGACAGGAGGAGTACCTCAGCAGTCTTAGGTTAGTGAGCAGTACCTCGGAGTCGTGACAGGACCACTGTACACTCCAGAGACGGAGCTCTTCAGCAGTTACGATTTCGATAATGAAAATCCTGGTTTGAGATGAGACTTTTGACCTTTGTGTTTACCTCATGATTGAGATGGGTCACTTGATAACTTAGGTATATGTATGGGCATATACCTGGGTAGTGGTTATCCGTTGATTTCCCAATCCTTGTGTTTCCCCATGATTGAGATGGGTTACTTGATAACTTAGGTATATGTATGGTCATATATCTAAGTAGAGGTTGTCTGTTGAGATCTTCTTGTGGCTATCCTTGTTGGTTTAGTGAGACCTTGAGGGTCTCGGGGTCCCTACTGAGTATCGTTATACTCACCCCTGCACGAGCTATGCCCGCACCTCGTTGTATTGGTAGCAGACGACAGACAGTGCTGACGAAGGCCGAGTGTTCGAGGACTGGACGGTACCCATAGGTGGACTACACGACGAGTCGGTACCCGGAGGTGGACTACACGACGAGTCTGTACCCGGAGGTGGACTACGCGACGAGACGACTCACAGAGGAGGCTGACGGACGAGAGCGTGGAGGAGGCTATCTGTACCTACACTTCAGGTAGGATCCGAGGTGGACGACCAGGAGCTGCGCTATCTGTACCTACCCTTCAGGTAGGACCCGAGGAGGACGACCCAAGAGCTGCTTCCCTCTTCCAGCTGTTTGTCTTTTTGCTGTTGTACCTTGTTCAGTTGTATTTGTACTTTCTTTTGGGTTTGTATTCTGGCCCATTTACTTTTCAGCTTTTCTTTTGTACTTAGTGTTTTGTTTCCGCTTGTACTATGTGGTGATTGTTTTCTTTTATAAAGGCAATGCCTTACCAGTTATTACAACATATAACAAAACCACGAAAGGACCGTATAGGTATAGTATCTTTAGAAACTGGGACACATAAACAACTAGTTCATAAAGCGTCTACACTGTCTCCCATTTATTTTATCATATCTACAGTCCCTTTTGGCATATCTTACTTAATAACCTTCTTCCTGACCTAGGGAAAGAAAAAATACAAAAGGGTGAGCTCAAATGCTCAGTAAGGGTAAACAAAAGAAATATCAATCACATCATATTTATAAGAACATAACTTTTGGAAATCTTAACCTGCAAAAGAGAGCATAATTTCATAACATGGGATAAATCATAGTAGTGAAATGGAATCCCAATAATCATAACATAAAACATGAAAATTTGCGGCATACACACATAATCATAGAGAATCATTTATTATTATTCAAGACTCATTTCCAAGACTATCTTAGTGGACAAAGTCCATTTCTGAACCGAGTTCACTCCTCGTTTCAGTCCTGTTTCACTGAACCGGTATAACCTACCGTTCCAGCCATGTCTATCTCATTAGATATAAATTATTTACCCAATGCATTGGAGGGAGATATAGGTCCCACCCATCTCATAATGACATCATTCTTATGTGTACCACAAAATCATAAATCATACATCATTTCTAACCCATGTAATAAAAATGGGAATCTTAAACATCGGGACATCATAAAACAATTCATATAAGATAAAGGAATTCATAAAAATATTTCCCTCACAACATAATCAAATCAATGTAATAATAGCGATAGAGACAGAACCCTTTATCATCTTAGATGGAAAATGATTTTGATAAAACTCTTGAACTCCATTCTTGAGGAAAATATCCATTTTTACTTCAATAACATTTTTCCTTTCTTAACATGTCATACAATTTTAAACTAAAAGAAGTTGATTAAAAATAAACTTGAAAACTTGTAAAGGAAGATTCTTGGAAATATTTTTTTAAAATCTATTCATGCCGTATAAGTTAAAAAAACATTCTTCTCGTACTTTTTTCAGAAAAGTCAAAAAGTACCTCATACGAAAAACGACAAAAGATTCCTTTCATATCTTTTACTAAAAACTCACCGAAGGGTAAAATTGGATATAAACTACTGTAGAAGGATATAAATATTACATATTGAGGAAACATGGATGTGGATGATAAAATACACCCCAGTAAATTACAATGTATAAACAATCTCGGATAAAAATGAGATTGTGATATTTCCCTTACCTTAGTTCTGATTTGCCTCGTAAGTGTCCGAACCTCCTCTTCTTTGAAGTGCTTCTTTGAGACCTCCTTTTAGGGCACTAAAATAGGTCTTTGAAGAAGACCAGAACCTCTACGATGTTTCTAGGGAAGTGGAGAGGAGAAATTGGCAGGGGTTGGCCAAGTTTGAAAGCTCAAAGTGGTGTGAGGAAGAGGGGGAGGAGGTGCTCTTTTATAAGGGAGGAGAGGGGCACCTTTGGAATAACTAAAAATATTATTTTATTATAAAGTCAAATTCGGTTTTTAATAGCTCAAATTGATATATTTCGAAGATAAGGTGGGTAGGGGTCGAAATCCTCTCATCCAATAGAATTTAGACAAGTTTAGGTATCAATTTTAACCTTATCATTTAGATTTAACTTTAAGTTAGATAATTTAACTTTTACCGTGTCTTCTTGTTTTCTTACACTATAAGATTAATAAACTTACTATATCAAGCCAAACGAACCCCAAGTTGTTTATTATTAAAATATATAACCTTATCTAAGTCATTTGGCCGAACCTTAGATTTTTAGGAATAAAATAACAATTAATAATATAATATTTGTTTTAAACACTATTTTATGTCAATTTGGACACTATTTTGTAATTGATTTTTGTGAAAATCATAACAGAATGATTAGTTCGAACCAAGTTACTTAAATCAATACTAACATGTCATCTTAACCTAGAAAATTAGTTTAATTCATAAAAAGTCTCAAATTACATTTATTTGGGTATTTATAACTTCAATTATGTCAATATTTCATTAATAAGATAATTACTGCATCATCATTGTGTCATAAGTAAATTAAATTATTTAATGTCTAAAAATTACAAATAAAATACCATTATGTAGGAAATCTTTTTAGATTTCTAATGAATATTTATAGTCGAATTTATCTTATGTATAACCCCATATTAAAAATGATTTACTTATTAAACTTTGATTTTAACTATTTTAACCCTTGTTTAAATAAATTAATAATAAATGTCCTAATCTAATCCAAGTGGGACTAAATGGTCATATTTTATTCCTAAGGTTGTTTTTGGTCGAATTACACTTGTCCAATAGAATTAGGACATGTGTTAGGAAATAATAATATCATTTTTACCCTTAATTACCCTATTTACTTTTAATAGTGGTAAAAAAGTAAAAAGTTACTATTCCCCCAAAAAATTATTTTCATCTCATTGAACCACATTTTACTTACTGACATCAACTGTGTCTCTCGGATTTTCGAAATTCCACTCACAGAAGCGGTAAAATTATGTTTTATGAAAAATTCAGTTTTTTAACTACCACTTAGTTGTTTCACTATTCATCCAAAATTTAATTTTTTCAGAAAAATACCAAAATTTCAACCTAGGCTAATTTCGATATTCTGAATCCAAAAATGAGGTCCATTTTTAAAAATAAAATTTATAAAATTTCAAAAAGTGGTTATTACTATTCATAACGGCTAGTTTTAATAATATTTTAATAGCATATCATTGTTTAGTGAAACCTGGTATTGCGTACGACAAAAGCTATCGAGGAAGGCCGCGGTTGCATGTAAAGCAAGAAAAGCTAGTGTTTTGTATAGTGAAAGATTCCTTTGATGATTTATATAACATAAAAACAAAATATTTCACATAAAAGTCTCGGGTGTTACATTATCCAATTGCAACACGGTTTGCTAACCCATGCCAAAGAGCAGGGGAATGGTACCTGAAGTGGTCGGAGGTCATCACAGACCTCAAAATTACATTTATTACTCCTACACTAGCACATTAGTGCGGGGTCGAACCACAGAGAAGGTAGACGGGTGATTTCTATGGTTTTAAAACTAAAACCTCACTATTGTCAGTGGTGAGGCATGCCTCTCTTTACTTTTTATAATTTTTTATTTTATTGATTACATGGAAACAGGATGAGGAAACTAGATTTTCTAACAAAGAAACTAATGTTTTAAAAAGTACTATTAAACTAAGAGTAATACAATATACTAGTATAAAGCAGTAAGACAAAGAAGCGAGATCAGCTAAGTACTCAAGGAATTCTAAACTATTGGTTCGAATGGATGTTCTCCCCATATATCACAATCGAATCACATTTCAAGAAAATCTGAAGAATTTCCCTCACCAGGAAACTCAACAGGTAGATGACTAAGTCTTGGAGTTTGCCTCCCCAAAACTCAACCAAACTGCAAAGTATTTTTAAAAGGTAACTTTTGGAAATAAACTCAGCATAAATATCCAAAGTTAATGACTTTTATGTTCTGAAAAATGCATTCAAATACAATCTCACTATTGAAATTGAATTATGAAATTGAAAAAATTGAAGTGTGAACAATCAAAGATTAGAAACAGAATCAATCACGCCAACTAATTCTAATTTCATAAAAAGATAAGAATACGAAGATTTAAAAATCATAACCAGAAGGTTTTAAAACTCCCGAGTTCAGAAAGTTCAATCTATGATCATATTGATTCAAGAAGTGCAAAACATCCAAGAACAGAGTACAAATATTAAGGACAGAGGGATGAAGTACTCCCCAAGTGCTGCTCTGAACTCGGGCAACTTGGTCTTCGGATCGTCTCCAGTGCTGCTCCCGGGAGTCTCTACTCTCGAATTGGTGTTGTCGTGGAATGTCAAATGAGAGTCCCCCTTAAAATTCTTCTACTAATCTGTTTTTTTAACCACAGTCACCTACTGCATGTCACTGCTTACTTCCTCCGACTTGAATTCATCTTTAACTATTGAACTGCACACGTGTGTGTGTTCGCGACAAGCACGTCGCACTAAAATTTCCCACATAACTAACTCCCGTTGAGTTAGTTAGATGTATCTGGATGTTTTCTCTTCTACTAAATGAACCTGCAATGTTAAAACAGAAAATAAATAAATGAAAACACAAAGAAATTAAAGGAGTTAATTTTTAGTTAAAAGTTATACTACTTGTTAAAGAGTTAACTAACATAAATAAATATATAATTAAATTGATAATTATTATCTAATTTTAAATTATTTATAAAATTAACCACTTAATATTACTATGGTAATACATAAATTATTGAAATGTAATTAATTTAATTAAGTTAATATAATAATTACTAAGTTATTATTTTTATTATTTTTAACTAAGTTATTAAAAATTATGATATAAGTAAAAAAAAGTAATTTAAAAAAAATAGTTTAGATAGTATAAATAATTTAATTGTAATAATTATTATTACTTTAAAAGAAATTAAATTGTTTAATAAAATTTAATTTTAATTTAACAATTAGAATTAATAATTGTGTTTTAAATATTTTAAAATTAATTAGAATATTTAGTAGTCTATTTATAATTATAATTAATTATATATTTATACTATAAACAATTTATTGATTAATTATTAACTTTTATTATTAATTTAGTTTTATATTTTAATTTATAATTAATGTTTTCATTAATATTTTAAAATTATAACTTTTGTAAATTACTTTATAATTATTTGACTTACTAAAGTTTCTTTTAATTTAACTTTTTCTTCTTTATATTATTTTTTTGTTTTACTTAGCTTTTATACTACTTTTATTATTATATCTTTATGTTTTAAACTAGTTTAGTTTTTCTTTTAAAATACCCCCCCCAAATCAGTGCTACAGGAGGGGGTAGGGATTTACTCTTCAGGAAGCTGTCGCTACTTCTTCTTCTACGGCGCGATTCCACCTCCTCAATCTCCCTCAGTACATGTGGCGGCTCAAGCAGCACCATAGCAGCGCAGCGGCTCTGAAAGCCTCCCCTCCTTTGAACCAGGCAGTGCACAGTGGCTTTGTTCAGCAGTGTGACGGTAACCTCCCCTTCACTGACAACCTCTTCCTCAGATCTAGTAGGTGTGGCGGCATGCCTAAAACTACAACGGTGTTGGCCTCCTTTGCTTGGTTTCTCCTCAGTGCGGCAGCGACGAATCAGCAGCGGCTGGAGCTCTTTCTCTCGGCTCGGTCTGACTCCAACATGTAGCGGCTCAATAAAAACCCACGTCCTCGACTCCCCTCCACAGTGACGTTGCAAGTGTTCCCTCCGCAGGAGGCCGCGGTGGCAGTGGGCTCGGTTTTCGGTTCGCCTCTTTAGCTGACAGCGAGGCCGGTGACTCCTCCAAGTAAGGCGAAGCCAGATCAGTATTTCAGTCGGACTCCTACTGGCGTGGCTCCGGGTTGTAGTGGGTGATGGATCAAGGAATGGCGGAGGCGAGACACAGTGTGCTTGTCGTTGGAAACAGTGAGACAAGTGAGAGAGAAGTAACGTGGTGCCACCAGTTAGTAACGGTACCAAAGATTACGGTGAGACAAAAAGTTGGGTAATGGTGGAAAAAACACGGTGGAAAAATGGGTTTTCGATGAGACATTTATTGTGGCACCGTTAAGGTGAGATGAAGGGAACCGGTGCAAGGGGTTGAAACAGTGTCATGAGGGTTACGGTAGGAGGAAACGGTGGCTCAAGACACCGTATAGGAAAACGGTGAGACGGTAAATGGAATAAATGGTGCCACCGTTTCTCCTTGAAACGGTGGGACAACAACAGACATGGTGTGTGGAGACACCGTGACCGTGATCGGGATGGAACAGTGAACCTGAAAAATAAACATAGTAAATAAAATAAGTTAAAACATAAATTAAAAATGAACAACATAATTAAAAAGAAATAAATATTAATTAAAACAAAAGAAAATTTAAATAAACTTATTAAACCAAATAAACTTAAGTTAAATTGTTAATAACTTCTATTCTCATAACATAAATTATTTCTATACTAAAAATAAAATTATAAATCGGCTAACTTATTAAAAGATTAAAGTATAATTAAACATTTATATAACAATGCAAAATTATTTAAAATAGTTACTATATGAAATTAAATTAATTTAAGGTATAAAGATAATTATTATATTATTAAATCATTAAGATAATTAATAAAATTTAAATAAGACTTAATAATACTAAAATGATTTTATAATCTTATATTACAATTAATGAACTGTTAAAAGAAGACTAAAACAGTATGTTACTTAAAATTAATTAATAATTAAAACAAGCAATGTTTGAATAAGACTTCATTACCTAAGTGCAAAATCAGAATTAATTAACTTGCTAATTATTGTTAAATTATAAACTAAGCAAACAAAGACAACAATCTAAATAAATAGTAATTAGTCTATAAAATTAGAGTAAGAAATAAATTAATTATTTTAAGGCTTTAATTACACTATTAATTATAAAAATTGATTAATTATTAAAGTTAATAATAAAAAATACAAAAGAACCATTATTTATTAAAAAGTGTTAAAATAAATAATTAAATTGATAAAAATTAACTAAACTGATGTGGAAAAACATGTTTTTTTAAGGCCACAGCAAATTCCTCGACACTTAAACATTGTTTGTCCTCAAACAATCCCATGTTTTATTCTCTTTGAAAAACAGTAAATTGTATTCATGATTTAGATCAAACTGTAACATGTCCAACACTTTAAATGGAGGAATTCAAAAACATGTCATTAGGAATTGAAAATTAATTGCTCATATGAATCTAGTCTTAAGAAAATACTCACTGAAAGTCTTGAAAACTATGAATCATCAAACAATGAAGATTTCATACCTCATATGTGGTACTACTTAGTGATTAACTTCAATACAGACTTAAGTCCAAAATCCAAGAGTGAAAAGAGGTAAAATTTATGTGCAATTAAGAACATAACCAAATGAACCTTGTACTTTGACCTATTCATCTAGGGTCCAAGAATAATTTTTTTTGAATCACTTTATTGAAGAAACCTAAATGATTTCCATATAAATCAATTGATCCCTTCTTCATTTGGCATTCATCATTCCCCCCACCTTAATGAGCTCATTTTTGACCCGAGACACTTTATTTTTTTTTCAAGCCATGTATCATGTGCTGAACACTGTGCAAAGCACTTATTCAAAGTGTACATAGGGCTTAAAGTTAACAGAAACGCACCCAGCATCTAGGGTCTCTGAGACTCACCATGGGATCCCAAATGCCCAGGTTACGCCAGTTTCAAAAGATTTATATAAAATTAATTTACATTGGCTCATTAAAGTAACTACTTTTAAGAATTTAAAAGAAAAAGAGTGAGGCCCCTAGAATCAGAATCAAACGTCCAGTTCCAAAGGTTATGGCCATAACTCCATAAAAAATGCAACCCATATCACTTCCCGAGGTAGTTCCCAAATCGAGTTTCCATCAAATCACTAAGTAAGATCACTCAGCAATCATCCAAAATCATTAATTTTAGACTCAATGAAAATCTTAACTTCCAGCAAGATACTTGTCCTAAGGCAAGACCTAATTGAGAAAAATTGTAAACCCTAAAATTATGTAGTAATTTTGAAAAACATTAACCATTTTTTAACAAAAAGTTTGAAATTGTAGTGGGAATTGATCGGCTTTAAATAAAGAACAGATTAGAACATTCAATAATTGAACCCCTCCCCCACAATTAAAACCCAACTTTGTCCCCAAAGTTGACTTCTAAATATGGAAAAGATCAATTAAGAAGTTTAAGTTCAAAACAAATTTTCAATTTAGTAGATTAATGACAAGTATAAAGGGTCCCAATGAAGTTCAAAAATATTGTTTTCCACAATGAATAACTTACAGTAGGTTCATATCCAAACACACATTAAAGTGACAAAGATTTTAATTAAAGCTCAAAAGAAGTATATAATGTGTGGGTGCACAATTAGTTGGGTGTATGCATTTCAACAAAGTATGATTCAAAAAGTTGTTCAATTAAGCAGTAAGATGTATGCTAAACACCCAAAAGACTAATCAGATTCAAAATACCAGCAGCATGTACCCCCCACACTTAATTTCCTGCAGTGAATGATTTTAACAATGGTGAAATTAATTTTTTTTCAGAAAGAGGCACATGCGGAATTTTTTATCTAAATATTGACATACAATAGGATTACATACAGTAAAAATGTAGTATAATTTTCAGTACACATGTAGAAGAGTTTTTCAATTCAAACAGAATTTTTAGCAAAAACATGAGCATAATTGTTTTTTCTAAAGCATTAAGGATCAGAAAAATGAAATGCAGAAATTACGAATTGAGTATTTCCCTGAATATATTTTTCAATTTTCCCTCCAGTATGGGAACTCCACTCCTTAAAATATAAAGCAACAACATCCTAAAAAAGACAGATCATGAAAACCAGGAACAAAAATCAAGCATAGATATAGCATATGGAAGACAACAAAGTAGCACTTTATTCAACACTAAATAGTATAAAAATTTCAAAAAATGAGCATGGGTTGACTCCCATGAAGCACTGAATTTAAAGTCTTCAGTTAGACTTTATTTATTTACAAAATTTTATTTATTAACAAAATAAAAACCAAGGGTTTCCTCCCATGCAGCGCTAGTTTTATAGTCCCCAGCCAGACTCACCTAGCAACTAACAGTAGTCACTAGGTGGATGTGGTTTCCTTAATAGGAACCACCACATGTGTTTGGCCCATTTATCAGAACATTTAATTATGTGGGATCCAAAAACTCAAGCAAACAAAAACTGAATTCTCATAGCCTAAAATAACCCTTAAGAAACACCCTTTAATAGTTGTGGGTATAATGATGTCCAATTCCAATTTTGTTTCAGATTTTTCAAGATTTGAATTCAATTAAGCAGTAAGATGTATGCTAAAACAGTTATTTTTCTCCAACGTATGAATTATGAAAAGAACTGGGATATCTTTTTAAATCTGTTTTAATTCAGTTTCAAAATTTTCTAACTCAACTCTATTAAAACTCTTTTTGTGATTTTCAATTAAATTGTCTTGACTCTGTGAGCTGGTTATTTCCAAATTTGGTTCAATAGTTTTAGATTCTTCAATGTAAACGGTTTTTTCCCAGTGTGAGATTCACTTTCCTCATCAGATTGATTTTCAAATCTTTTATAAACATTTTCATTTTCATTTTCATCAAATTATTATTATTATTTAACACTTTGTTTTAATTCAAATATCATATTTTCTAATATTTTCATTCTTTGATCTCACTCTTGAGAATCTCTAAGTTGAGTTTCATGGGATTTAGTTAACCAATTTTTTATTAATTACACCCTAGAATCCAGTTTAGAATCAATTAGTTCAATTTTAGATAGGGTTTCAGGACTAGATTCAATGTTTTAATCATTCTCTTCAATGTAAAAATCATGTTGTGGCTGGTTATAGACACACTTCGAAGCAGTGTGTCTATAATCACCACAAGAAACACATTTAGGTCCTGGTTGATTCCAGTTCTGATTAACATCCATTTTTAAACTAAAACCAACTGAGATTAAACACACAACAGTTCACGGTGAAGCGTATTTTTCAAAATCAACACAAACAGTAGGTTCCAGTTCAAAGATGTTTTTTTAAAGAATATCTTTTTTATATATGATTTTTTTAAGTTTTTTATTGTTTTTTATTCAAAACATAGACTCTCAGTACGTGCCTTCCCTGGAAATGGCTCCAAATTTTGAAGCGGAAGAAGGTTTTCATGGCCCTCAAAATTACATTTATTACTCCTATACTAGCACAGTGGTGCAGGGTCGAACCAAAGAGAAGGCAGACGAGTGATTTCTAAGGTTTTAAAACTAAAACCTCACTGTTGTCAGCAGTGGGGTATGCATATCTTTACTTTTTATAATTATTTATTTTATTGATTACATGAAAACAGGATGAGGAAACTAGATTTTCTAACAAAGAAACTAAAGTTTTAAAAAGTACTGTTAAACTAAGGGTAATACAATATACTTGTATAAAGCAGCAAGACAAAGAAGTGAGATCAGATAAGTACTCAAATGAATTATAAACTATTGGTTTGAATGGATGTTCTCCCCATAGCTCACAATTGAATCACATTTCAAGAAAATCTGAAGAATTTCCCTCGCCAGGAAACTCAAGAGGCATATGACTAAGTCTTGGAGTTCGCCACACCAAAACTCAATCAAACTGTAAAGTAGTTTTAGAAGGTAACTTTTGGAAATAAACTCACCATAAATTTCCAAAGTTAATGACATTTAAGTTCTGAAAAATGCATTAAAAACAACCTCTCCAGTTGAAATTGAATTATTAAATTGAAAAAATTGAAGTTTGAAGGATCAAAGATTAGAAAAAGAATCAATCTCGCCAACTAATTCTAATTTCGTTAAAAGATAAGAATACGAAGATTTAAAAATCATAACCAGAAGGTTTTAAAACTCCCGAGTTTGTAAACTTCAATCTATGATCATATTGATTCAAGAAGTGTAAAACATCCAAGAATAGAGTACAAATATTAAGGACAGAGGGAAGAAGTACTCCCCAAGTACTGCTCTGAACTCGGGCTCCTTAGTCTCCTGCTCGTCTCCAGTGATGCTCTCGGGAGTCTCCGCTCTCGAATTGGTGTTGTCGTGGAATGTCGAATGAGAGTCCTCCTTAAAATTATGCTACTGGTTTGTTTTGTAACCACAGTCACCTATTGCATGTCACCGCATACTTCCTCCGTCTTGAATTCATCTTTAACTATTGAACTGTACACGTGTGTGTGTTCACGACAAGCACGTCGCACTAAAATTTCCCATGTAACTAACTCCCACTGAGTTAGTTAGATGTATCTAGACGTTTTCTCTTCTACTGAATGAACCTGCAATGTTAAAACTAAAAATAAATAAATGAAAACACGAATAAAGTAAAGCAGTTAATTTTTAGTTAAAAGTTATACTACTTGTTAAAGAGTTAACTAACATAAATTAAAATATAATTAAATTGATAATTATTATCTACTTTTAAATTATTTATAAAATTATCCACTTAATATTACTATGGTAATACATAAATTATTGAAAAGTAATTAATTTAATTAACTTAATAGAATAATTACTAAGTTATTAATTTTATTATTTTTAACTATGTTATTAAAAACTACGATATAAGTAAAAAAGTAACTAAAAAAATAGTTTAGATAGTATTAATAATTTAATTGTCATAATTATTATTACATTAAAAGAAATTAAATTTTTTGATAAAATTTATTTTTAATTTAAAAATTAGAATTAATAATTAAGTTTTCAATATTTTAAAATTTATTAGAATATTTAGTAGTATATTTATAATTATAATTAATTATATATTTATACTATAAAAAATTTATTGATTAATTATTAACTTTTATTATTAATTTAATTTTATAATTTAATTTATAATTAATGTTTTCATTAATATTCTAAAACTATAACTTTTGTATATTACTTTATAATTATTTGACTTACTCAAGTTGCTTTTACTTTAACTTTTTCTTCTTTATATTATTTTTTGTTTTACTTAGCTTTTATACTACTTTTATTTTTATATATTTATGTTTTAAACTAGTTTAGTTTTTCTTTTAAAATCCTCCCCCCCAAATTGGTGCTACAGAAGGGAGTATGGATTTCTTCTCAAGGAAGTCGCCGCTGCTTCTTCTTTTGCAGCGTGATTCCACCTCCTCAATCTCCCTCAGCACACGCGGCGGCTCAAGCAGCACCAGAGCAGCGCAACGGCTCTAAAAGCCTCCCCTCCCTTGAACCAGGCGGCACACAGTGGCTTTGTTTAGCAGTGCGATGGTCTCCTCCCCTTCACCGACAGCCTCTTCCTCGGATCAAGCAGGTGTGGCGGCATGACTAAAACTGCAACGGCGTTGGCCTCCTTTGCTTGGCTTCTCCTCGGTGCGGTAGCGACGGATCAGCAGCGGCTGGAGATCTTTCTCCAGGCTCGGTCTGACTCCAACATGTAGCGGCTCAAGAAAAACTCACGTCCTTGACTCCCCTCCACAGTGACGTAGAAATTGTTCCTTCCACAAGAGGTCACGGCGGCAGTGGGCTCGGTTTTCGGTTCGCCTCTTTAGCTGACGACGAGGCCGGTGACTCCTCCAAGTAAGGAGAATCCAGCTCGGCATTTCAGTCGGACTCCTCCTGGCATGGCTCCGGGTTGCAGTGGGTGATGGCTCAAGGAATGGCGGAGGCGATACACAGTGTGCTTGTCATTGGAAACGATGAGACAAGTGAGAGAGAAGTAACGTGTTGCCACCAGTTAGTAACGGTACCAAAGATTATGGTGAGACAGCAAGTTGGGTAATGGTGGAAAAAACACGGTGGCAAAATGGGTTTGCGATGAGAAATTTATTGTGGCCCCGTCAAGGTGAGATGAAGGGAACCGGTGCAAGGGGTTGAAACAGTGTCATGAGGGTTACGGTAGCAGGAAACGGTGGCTCAAGACACCGTAAAGGAAAACAGTGAGACAGTAAATGGAAGAAACTGTGCCACTGTTTCTCCTGGAAACGGTGAGATAGCAACAGACACGGTGCGTGGAGACACTGTGACCATGATCGGGATGGAATAGTGAACATGAAAAATAAACATAGTAAATAAAATAAGTCAAAACGTAAATTAAAAATGAACAACATAATTAAAAACAACTAAATATTAATTAAAACAAAAGAAAATTTAAATAAACTTATTAAACCAAATAAACTTAAGTTAAATTTTTAATAACTTATATTTTCATAACATAAATTATTTCTATACTAAAAATAAAATTAAAAATCAGCTAACATATTAAAAGATTAAAGTATAATTAAACATTTATATAACAAGGCAAAATTATTTTAAATAGTTACTATATCAAATTAAATTAATTTAAGGTATAAAGATAATTATTATATTATTAAACCATTAAGATAATTAATGAAATTTAAATAAGACTTAATAATACTAAAATAAGTTTATAATATTATATTATAATTAATGAACTATTAAAAGAAGACTAAAACAGTATGTTACTTAAAATTAATTAATAATTAAAACAAGCAATGTTAGATTCAGACTTCATTACCTAAGTGCAAAAGCAGAATTAATTAACTAGTTAATTATTGTTAAATTATAAACTAAGAAAACGAAAACAACAATCTAAATAAATATTAATTAGTCTATAAAATTAAATTAAGAAATAAATTAATTATTTTAAGTATTTAAATACACTTTTAATTATAAAAATTGATTAATAAATAAATTTAATAATAAAAAATACAAAAGAACCATTATTTATTAAAAAGTGTTAAAATAAATAATTAAGTTGATAAAAATTAACTAAAAATATGTGGAAAAACATGTGTTTTTAAGGCCACATCAGTACCGATGGCCAAAGCCACACCCTCTCAATCTTTCGATTCGGAAAATCCATGAAATAGTGAAACCTCTTTGCCCTAAACCTCATCTGAAGCATCTTTTTGTAAGAAAACATTGTAGAATCCCTTGAGTTGTGGCCTTCTAATACAAAAACCAACATCACTTCAATAAAACCACCATTGTTGAGACAACACTACCAAGTGAGAATTCAACAATTTCATCTTCCATTTCCTTTTCTCCTTTCCTATAGAAAAATCAAATTGTTGGCCTTCAAAATCGAGAACAACCTTCCAAATTCAGAGACCACAGAAAAATCCAAAGCAAGACCATAACAAAATCATGAAATGAAGAGACGCAGATGAACCCAAAACCACAACTACTTAGACCAGAAGGAAATCAAAAAAAAATGGAGATGAACCCAAAACCAACTATCACTTTAACCAGAACAAAATCATAGGACCAAAACCAGAAGATTCAAAAGGAATTATCACGTCGCACACAGAAAGACTCACAACAGTTCACATACAAAACCATAGCATGAAAAAAAAACCGACAGTCCAAATTCATCACCTTATCCAGCCACTTGAACACTAGAAAGTTGAAAGAAGGGTCGTTGCATGCTAGATCCATAGTCATGTTTCCGCCTAAAATACTGCACTCGAATCCCATAGTGAACCTCCCACCAAACCCATAGCTAACACTGATCTGAGGGTGAAACCCACCGAGTCGAGACTCGACCAACGAACTCACCACGACGTTGTTAAAATCTCTATCAGGTTCAGATATAGGATAAGGATACAAGTAGACAACGATAGAATCTTCGGAGATCAATCCCACAAAGATGCGAGCTAGAGTCCATGAACCACTAAACTAGGAAGCTGAGGAGAGGAAGCCACTAAACCGAGACGAAGGAGATGAAGGTGGCAGCAAGGGGAAAACCTAGGTTCATAGATCCCCTTATGGTCTCATTGAATCAGATCAAGGCACAAATTCAATAACACTACAATTGTTAAATATGATGAAAGAAATACGGTTTCTCCTATCATATTTGGTGAGTGTAGTAATGGTGTATGATTAAAGTTTCATCATAGAATATGATTGAGTTGTGAGAATACCTCTCTTTAATATTATATTTTACAACTAATAATATCATTACCAGTCGTAAAATAATACATTCCTAGAGGTAATTCAAGATCAACATCAAGCTATGTAGTATAATTTTCAATGATGGGAATGATCTATGGTTCCTTTGATATTTTATGGTAATATATCATAATAATAAATTTAGTATTACATTGAATACATTCCTTTCATTTATAAGAGTAAAACAAATTATTGATCAATACTAAGTATAAGTTGAAAATATCACCCTTTAAAGGGATGTATGTTATTAGAGGGATCTTATGGTTGATTAAAAAATATCTAAAATTAGAAGGTGAGAAATCCTTGAGTATAGAGAAGTGATATTAAATTTAGGTGGGGTGAGAATAATTTCATTAAGACCATTAGAGTGGAGCAATTCCAATTCCTCTTTAATTGAGGATACTTTCTCAGTGATTCCATTAGTGTATGTTCCTAGGACACTTTAATCATTAGGTTCTTGATTGTCTTCCATATCTTGATAATTGATTGGACTTAATCTATCAACCTAGAATTCCTCCCATTATCAAGATATAGAAGGAAATCAAGCATTTGGACACATATTAAATAAATGTAGTGAATGTTAGTTATATTGTAGTATTGAATGACTGAATATCTAATCAAGAGAGTAACAAATTTCAGGAAATATGGATATAATTGGGGACTTTTATGAATGGAGTGTATTGAATTGTTGTTATTCAATAAAAATGAAATGTTTGACTACTCATGCAGAAAATTTATTCTGAACCTGTCGATGTTTACAATCCCGAGAAAGAACAGATGGTTGATGATGAAACTGCAGAATTATTAGGGGATCAACAACATGTTGATGAAAAAAATTTAAAAAAATAAAAACACTAAATCAAATATTTGAATAAAATCATCAAGTCAATAATTAATGGTATGAAATTTTAAATTGGATGGAATCAACACGACCAACCTATTGACCCCAACAGGTCAACGTTCATTAGTTTTCTTGGGGTCACAACAAGGATGAATGTGCCGATTGATATTGACTCATGGAACCACATCCAACCTGTAATAAAGGAAATATTTAGAAAATATATAACAATAAGGTTACAATATACTTTCTCTATTTTACTGCAAAAAAAATTATTATGAAATACTAATTTAGGTTTCATTATTCCTTGAAAAATTATTTTATTTTAGAATATTACTGTAAGAAATTTGTCTTAATGGCTTCTAGAAAATCCCATATAGGCTTTCAGACAATTCTGGTGAAGTTACATCTTAGGGATGCTGAGGGGAAAATAAAGCCTCACCCACCAC
Organism: Viscum album; assembly: GCA_963277665.1. Lineage (NCBI taxonomy): Eukaryota > Viridiplantae > Streptophyta > Magnoliopsida > Santalales > Viscaceae > Viscum > Viscum album. The sequence continues at coordinate 70,165,757 of OY728163.1, read as the reverse complement.
TTAGTTATGCACACATTATAAAGCAGGAAACATGGACTGCTTTCTGCAATTGTCGTAATGGGAAATCATTTTAAGTGCATTGAGGTCTATAATATATTATTTTACATTATTTATTTTATCCAACATGATTAAATTTTTTTGATTTATGAAACATAAAAATAGTGAAAAAAATAAATAACTTGCATCAAAACCAATGTACCTATATCCCAAAGGAATGATGGGATATGTTTCATTAAAGAACAAATTGGTATGTATTTTAAATCAGAAATAAAATTTTATTAATGTGATATGAAAAAACATATGTTCTTTTGTTCATATGTAGATTGATGAATCAAAATTTGAAGCCACTTCCATCCCACATCATGTGCTATTGTAGGAGATCCTGTGAATAAGGATGGTATATTAGTTGATGAAAATACAAAAGTAGTATGGGAAGCATGTGTATATATTACATAATTGTAATTTGTTATGATTTATAACAATGTTACGTAAATATAAATATATATATATATATATATGTGTGTGTGTGTGTGTTCATATTTTTTATATGGCTTAGACACAAGAATCAGTAACAGCCGTATCAGAAAAAAAGAGAGACTTTCAGTAGCTTTGAAGCATCCTAAACAATATGGTCACATTAAAGGATTAGGTTTTGGAGTCTCTCCTAAAACATATTTCGAGAAGATAAAACCAAATAAAGATACATATAATATGGTGACATCAATGCAGGCATAAATAGGGTCACTGCAATATATTATTTTGTGGTTTAGTTTGGTATACCAATTTATAAGAATGGATCAAAGTGAACCAGCAGTGGAGCAAAGATCTGTATATGAAAAAAATGATCCCACTATCATTGAGGCTTGTAATTCCCCCCAACTACATACCTTACTCGAGGTACTTAATTTTTTCCTTACTATTTCTACTAAATGTTAATCAAACAACTTTCGATAACATTATTTTAAAAAAATTATACAGGGTATAGTTGTATGTGATTTTTATCTATCAACACCCACGTACTACCGTGTTGTAATGGGTATAGTGTATAATATCCCTGGAGACCAACTAAACAATCAACCACTCCAATAAAATCACATGATATTGGGGATTGAGGTAGCTTATGAGCTGATTATTGATTTTCCTATTTCACTCAATGGTCCAAATATTACAACAGTTGAATATGTTGTTGGAGCATTCATAGCGTGGATGTCCAATATTATAAAGATACATGACATACGTCTTTACAAAAATTTCATATAAAAACATGTAATAGTTTATAATAAAATATCTGAATTGAATTATGATATTATAGATGAATAAAGATTTTGAGAAAGGAAAGGTCTAATCAATAAAATCTAGTGAATTGACCTAGAAAACAAAACAACCTTCCGAGGGTACCTTCTCCCCACAGGTTCCAGAGCAATATTTATTGTCATTACAAATTCATACAGAGACCACATTCAAATATAAAACTTTGTCATACCTTGAATATTAAGAAAAATATATGGAAAATCATTTATAGATGTAATTAGTATCAATACTCTAACTAAGATTCTCAATCATGAATGGTTGGGAGTCTCAGTTATGAATACATACATAAGGTGCATTTTAATAATATGTTTGTACAAGTAGTAAGATAAATATGTTGATTATAGTTAATATCTATTCATATTTTTTATAAGATTTTATATTACAACTATATAAAGGGAAGATTGTGCAAATCCAATTTTGGATTCATTAATCCATGTATTGTTTCTACGTCAAAAATTACATTGGATATGGAAGAAGTGGAGAAGAAAAAAACCAAGTTACTCAAAGGGTTTAATAAAAAAGTATCATAAGACGTTATCTTTTTGATACCTAAAATGCAAAAGTAAAACTCTACGATCTAATCACATAATATATGTTTTAATTTTTTTCATTACATAGTTTTTTTTGTTTTTTTAGGAAACACTGGATACTGATAGAAATCAACATAGACACCTTAAATATTTTTTATGGATTGAATGCATTGATTTCCAACCAAATGATGACACATGATATGTATTTTGAATATGTAATACACTACAATCAAAATTTTATAGATAAACTATGAATTATATATTTAGTTTGTGTTTTAATGATAATTATTTTTTGATAGGAAGGTCACTCAATATAGGATAAATCATGGCAAGAAGTCAGTTTATGAAAAGATAAAGCCTCTAGATTACTACAACTAGAAAAAAATGTATATATAGAAATATTTAACTATCAAAAAAATTCAGAACAATTTACATTTTTTGGTAAATGTTTATGGAGTCTCTGAAACAAGATAATGATATCAATTGTGGATATTATGTTTTCAAATTAATGAGAGAAACCATAAAGCATGAAAAGACCAACATCCCCAAATGGTAAATTTTTAATGTAATTAAAATTTCCTAAAATACATTTCATAATAATTTTTTGGTCTGTATATTTTATTAGTACTATCAAGATTTCTGACAATGGGGTTATTCAAAATAAGAAAACAATTTGTTTTGAGAAAATTGGGAAACATACTTTTTGCTATAATGTGTGATAAAAACAAATTTAGGTGATTAATTTCTATGTTTTTTTCTAGTATGAATTATGACCTTTGAATGATTTTTGGGGTTTCAAGAATTAGTGTTATAATACTTATGTATTATTTTTTATCTCTTTCTCAAGGAGAATACTAATAGTGGAAATTAAGTTTTTTATAAGCGCTGGCCTGTAAACAATAAAATTTTTAAGAAATCATGGGGGCATAGGTGGAGGTGAAAGCATAGGTGGTGGTGGAGGCGAAGGTGCAGGAAACGTTAGAGTCAGAGACCGATGTGGAGGAGGAGCCAGAGGTGAAGACTAAGGTGGAGGAGGATATAAAGCGCTAGCTTGAAAATAATAAAAAAATTCAATGAAGTATAATAAGGATCATATAGTTATTGTGTTTTTTTACGATGTTTTAAAAGTGTATACAACACTTTCCACTTAAAATAAGAGTCATTGTGCGTCTTTCAGTTTAAAATTAAATTTGAGGAAAAATAGATGTGGTGTACTCAAAACTAAGAAAATGAATTCTGATTTATTTGGTAATTTATAAAAATAATCCATATAAAACTTTCGACATGTATGGATCAGCCTCACCTCAATCAGATGCACAATGTGATCGGTTTGAATCTAATTTTCCGTTATTAGTTTAAAATTTACATTTTAATATAAAAAAGTGTTACTCAATAAAAAATTAGAAAACTCACTCGAAGTGTCCTAATAATTTGGGAACACAATTAATAATTAATTTCTGATGTGTATGAATCATTCTCATGTCAAACCGACACAAAATTCCACCTATATGGCTCAAAGTGTGCGTTTCCAATTTAAAATGAAATTTTTGTAAAAAACACATGTGGGGTACTCAAAACTGAGAAAACGCATTAAGATTGTTTTGGTACATTAGGAAAACAATTCATTTTTCACTTGGGATGTTTAGGAATTATCCACACCTCAATCCAATGAATGGTGTGACAGGTATGACTCCAAGTTCATCTTTTTATTCAAAACTGGCATTAATTTTAATAAAAAAAACAACTAACATACTCAAAACTGAGAAAACGCATTTTGATTGTTTTACTACATTAGGAAATTTATTCATACATCAGTTGTGTCATGTAGGTATCATCTTCACCTCAATCCAATGCACGATGTTACCGGTATGACTCCAAGTTTCCGTTATATATTTATAATTGACATTTGGATACAGAAAAGTGTTACTCATTGAAAATTGAGTAAACATGCTTAGATTGTCTTAATAATTTAGGAAAATGATTCATAATTCGTTTTTGACATATATAAATTATTCACATGTCAAAACCACACGCGATGCCACCTGTATGGCTCAAAGTCTGTGTTTCCAGTTTAAAATCGCATTTTAGTAAAAAATACACGTAGTGTACTCAAAACCAAGGAAAATAATTACGATCGTTTTGATACTTTAAGAAAATTGTCCATGAATCATTTTTAATGTGTAGAATTCATATGAACCTCAATATGACACATGATGTGACCAATATGACTCCAAGTGCATCTTTTTATTCAAAATTGACATTAATTTTAGTGGAAAAAAATAACTCACATACTCAAAACCAAGAAAATGAATTTTTATTGTTTTGGTACATTAGAAAAATTATCCATAAATCACTTGTGATGTGTAAGGATAATAAGCACCTCAATATGATACATGGTGTGACCGGTATGACTCTAAGTGCATCTTATTATTCAAAATTGATAATAATTTTAATAAAAAAAACTAACATACTCAAAACCGGGAAAATGAACTTTTATTGTTTTGGTAATTTAATAAAATGATCTATAATGCATTTCTGATTTGTAGGAATCAGTCACACCATAATTAGACTCATAGTGTGATAGATATGACTCCAAGTGCACGTTTTAATTCAAAATTTACATTAATTTTAGTAAACAAATAGCTTACATACTCTATAGTAGTGTTTTATTTTTCTTGTATTTATGTTAAAATTTTTGTTTCATCCAAATTAAATATTTGTATCTTATTTTGGTAATTTTTTTGTTGTTTCTACTAATACTGTGTGTTGCTACAACACATTGCACCTATTTTCTAGTGATGCGGTGTGCTGCAACATTGTAGTGTAGTTTTTACCTTTATCAATGCTAATAAATTTGCTGACAAAATTATGATTTATCAGCACTTTTATAGGTTATTATAAATCTTCACTTTATCATCACTTTAGAATGTGCTAATAAGTAGTACTTTTATCCACACAAATAAAAGTGTTGATAAATCAATATTTTATCAGCTCTAAATAAAAGTGATGATAAATCGGGTCTTTTTTTAGCACTTTTAAAAGTGTTGATAAATCTTCCCATTATCACCGCCTTTTAAGAACTGATAAAATCCAATGAATTTTGGTTGTGCTAAGTTAGTCAACACTTTTTAGCACTAATAAAGCCCTTTTATAGCACTATTAAAGGTTAATTTTGTATTAGTGTTATGGAATTATTATATAAAACATAACTTCATGATTTCTATTTTTTTGTAAATGCAATAACTTCATTTGTCGACTTGTGGACTATTTCCTCCCCAAAGTTATGTGATTAATTCAAACTTTACATGGAATGTATGAAATATGGATTTAGTAAAATTATATTTTATATATTACAAAATAATTCAACGATAATTATATTATATATATATATATCATTTTCCCTTCTCCTTTCAAAATAATAATAAAATGGAAACATCGTTCATGCATATATATGGCCTACCATCTCTATGAATGGTGTATTTCATTTTTATTTATAACCTTTATATATTATTATAAAAATATATATACTGAATATATATTATATTTAAATCATATTTTACATTCTTTAAATAAGAAAATCATGATCAATATAATATGATCAAGAATAAAAAAGACTAAACACAAACAAAAAACAAAGTAAATATTACCCAAAACATAACATTAACATGGAGTTGTTAATTAATGGGTAACATAAATTCATAACCAAATCATATATGGTATTATATTTTATAATTTGGTTATGTGGTATATTTTTAATAAAATTATATTATTATACAATTGGTTTGAACGAGTATGATGAAATTCTAGACTTAAGGTGAGTGTTTTCTCATCTCACTTTTAATTTCCCTAAGTCACAATCCATATTCACCACATATTTATTAAATGGAGTTTTTATAAAACCCATGGACATCTTAATGATCCTTATACTTAAATTTATTGGTATTTAATTATCAATTTTATGATCCTTCTTTCATGGGGTTTGTGTTTCAAAAGTTACCAAATTGATAAATTATATTTGTCTCAATTTACCTTCTTTGAGACACAGGCCAACTTTTAGACCTATATCATTATATAATGCATATAAAACTTCTATTTGAGATTTTATCTCATTAATAACCATATTTAAATGATATTTTATGATTTATCTAATTTAATTTTTATACATGAGGTGTATGATTCAATGTTACCAAGTGGTAAGAGTTTATTTCAAAAATATCATCATTTATCAAGGTTCTCTTTGATTAAGCTTTCATTGATGGAACCATATAATCCATATTTCAAGAAAACTCGTGAATTTTCTTCTCCTCAGGTTATTCATGAAATCTTTAGGTATTGTTACCATTTTTAAACTCTTTGGTACTTAATATAATAAATAAGTATTTTTAATAAAATCCAACTTCATCTCCCTCTTCGTTCGGAAATGTGTGTTCCTTCAAAACATGGTTTCCTAAAAATGTTCTCAAAATTATTCTACTATTCTTCTATTATATTTAGAAGAAATTTTTACAAATTTTTTACCTTTTAATAAAAATATTTTTAAAAAATTAAGCTTCTTATTATTTAACGATGGAAGAACTTTTCTAAACTTTTTATGGTGAAAATGGAATGTTTGTAAAGTTAGTATTTATCCAACGTCATGAAATTCCGGAATTTGAAGCTTTCTTTTAAGGTATTAAAGATTCCATTTTAAGAAAAAAAAAATTCCTAATATTCTAGACATTCATTTTTATAAAATTAGTTTTCAAGTAAAATAGTTTTTCAAAAAAATTTCAAGATCCTTTTATATTTTTTCAAAGAAAATGGTTTTCAAAAAGATTTCAATGTTCTTTTATAAGTTTTCAAGGAAGAAAGTTTAAAAAAATCAAGCGTAGTTCATACGTTTTTAAAGTTATTTTCAAGGAAATTTATTTTCAAAATGATTTATGTTTTAGAAATTATCCTTTTTCAATGAATAAAGGATATATTCCCCAAAAAAATGATTTAAAAATATTTCTCACAAATTATGTTCCATATAAGATGAAATTAATTGGTGTTACTCATGACATTATAGGGAAATGATTCAATGGATCCATTTATATTCTTTCTTTTAATGTTTTATGTTTTGATGACATGATATTTATGAAACTTATTTCTCTTTCATAGGTTATATGTTTTTGAAACCCATTTCTCTACCACAGGTAATATGTATACAAAACACATTTATCTTTCATGGGTTATATTCTTATGAATCCCGCTTCTTTTCACAGGTTATTCTTTTCTGAAATGGTTATAAAACCTACCTCTTTTTAATAAGTTATGATATGATTACATTCTTATGATACCCATTTCATTTCATTGGTTATAATATGATTGTTTATGATTTTGTGGCACTTGTATGTATGATTTAACTATGATATGAGTGGGACCAATAACATCATATAATTCATTGGGTATAGATTTATATCTAATGTAATTTCCACAACTGAAATGGTGAGTGAACTCGATTCAGTAAAGAAAATGTTCTCCTAAGATGGTCTTGGGAGTGAACCTTGGCTGCTGAGATGGACATAGAAGTGAACCCTGACAACCAATATAGTATGGATAATGAACCCATACTTCTGGTATGTCCTTCTTAGTGATTTCTTGATGACTATGGAAATTATTGACTATTATTATGTAACAACCACAATTTCATTGTCTTACTCTTATATCGTGCTTTCATAGCCTATGCTCTTGATTACCTTATAATTCATGTCTAATGAACTTTAAATATTTATTCCATGACTCATGTATATGATATTTGATACATAGGGTATGATATAAAAATGTTATTCTCATTTTCTCATACACTTATGCTCATGTTATGCTTTTTTACCCTTACTGAGCATCCCATCTCAACCCTTTCTTATGTTTCCCTTACACAAGTTATGAAGAAAGGTTTTATATAGATGTACTAAATAGGAAGATATTTATGGTAAAAACTAAAGATATTTCACTACGTTTTAATATTATATTCCAGTTTTTCAAAGACACTAAACCATTGTGATATGCGGGCATGTACTTTGTATAGTGCTGAATATTCATCTAAAATGATGTAATGTTCAGGTATGTTAAGAGTGGGTCACTATAAAAATCTGTACTAAGGGGGTTTAAAAATAAAACCAAGGAGTATAGAAAATGTTAAGAGAAGTAAATAAGGGTTAAGGTATGGTTATGGATGAGATAAATGGCATTTAAGTGTGAAAAAAAGGGAAGTGGAGGTGCCCATTTATAAGTGAGGGGAGGGGTACTCTTGGTGTTTCATAAATTATTAAATGAATACAAATTATTTCTCATGAAAAAACAACTCAAAATTATATATTTATAATATAGGATGAGTATGGGTAAATATAATATCATAAAATAATTTTTTTACAAGTTTATATTAGGATTTTACACTTATCATATTGTTTTAACCCACAATAACCTTTTTTTAGAATTATAGTGATTATAATATTTTTACTTTTTAGGGGTCAATATTGTTACAATAAAATCAAAATTGTTCCATTAATGGAACATATTTTATTTTTTTAAACATATGAAAATCAATTGGATAAAGATATTATTTTTTGGGATTTTAAATCATTTAATAAAATATTATTTATTAAAAAATAACAATAAAGTCATTTTTGGAACTAAAAATTTAATTTGACTTTGAAAAAAACATAAAAGTAATGGAATTATAATATATTCTATAAAATGTCACTAAAATGTTATATTTATCTACAAAATTTTTGAAACAAAATAATTTATTAAAAACATACTACGTTTAATATTTTTAAAATCATTTATTTTTTCTATTAAATGAATTAATATTATGTCAACGTTACATAAGTATTTAAGCATTTTGATAATTTATAAATATTCAGAATAAATTAAAATAATTAAAATAATTTCATTATTCTTGAAATAATTATTAATATTCATTCACAACTTTTTTCCCCATGTGAACACATTCAAAATTTTTTAAAGCAAGAGAGGGACATTTTTGTCAGTTTCTTTACTTAAAATATTATATAGGTTATTTTAATGGAAAGTGTCCAATAAAAAATTAAATATATAGTATAATATAATAATGGTGGAAATAAATTAAACTAATAATAATTAATATGAGAAATAGTTTCTTTATCACTTATTTTTTACCTTGGTTAACCCGATTTACCATTTTACCATAGAGAAAAATATTTATTGTTTTTAAATTAAATATAACAAAAAATTAAGTTAAACTTATTAAATAATATAAATTATGAATATTTCCAATATATAATACATTTAAAAAAAAATAAATTCCAATATGTGGTAGAAATTCATTTTATAATAACCCTACAAAGCATGACGAAAAACAGTTTTCTGGAAAATTTATTTTTTGAGGAAAATATGACTTTACATTAACTCTATGACACATAATATTCATTATATGAATTAAAATTTTTATAGATAGATATAAAATATATAAATTTAATTTAAAACATTCCTCATTAGGATTTATTTTAATTAATTAAAATGAAAAAACAATATGCACTTAAAATATTTTTACAAAAAACAGGGGTTTTAAGAATAAAAATATATTTAAAAGAAAATCATGAAAATTATTGATTAAAATTAAGTAAATTAGATAATTATAAATCAAATGGATCATTTTTTACTTTAATACCAACTCCAAAATGTAATAAAACTTTAAATATCTTTATTTAACGATGACAAATGACACCTTTACAAAAAAATTGATATATTTCACTATTAATTGAAAAACCAATCATATCAGAAAAATATGAAAATTTAACCCTAAAATAATTTTTATATACTTATTTCATGAATTATTTTATCTTTATAAAATATTATTGCTAAAATTAACATAAATTGATTATAATATTAATTCAAAAAGAGTAATTAAAATTATTTTTGAATAAAATGTTTTTTAAAGCATAAAATGACATTACTGAAAATGGTGTGCTTATTTCCTAATTATTAATCAGTAAATTTTTATTGATTAGGTACCGTATTTTTATTTCAAAATGACTTTAATCGTATTTTTACCTTCCAATTAAACAACTAGGTTATATAATTCATATTTAAATAATATGTTTCACAGGTTGTTTCAGCATGGTGTTTTCTATTTTGTATATGATAAAATATAATGTTATTATTTTAAAATCTTGATTTGTCATTTCCCACCCCAACTTTCACTTAATGTAACTACAAGACAATGTCCATAAGACCTCAATAATTCCTCTACATATGCCAAAGTCTACCGAATAGCATCGATGGACTAGGATCAGTCTATGGAAGACTATTCCACCACATATCGAAGTGATACATAATGATTTATAAGAAATAAGAAACAATGGAGGTAGAAAATAAGACAAGAGGACTAGTTACCATCCATATTGGAAGAAGTAATAATATACACTCCATAGTGAAATAATAATAATAAACTATTCAACATAACAAAACAAATGAAGATGAATAAAAAACAAAAATGAAAATAATGATCATGATCATGATGTCATGTCACTATAAAAATGAATGAAATGGGATATAGGGGAGCAGGTATATACCACATTCTATAAAAAATACAAAAAATTCCAAAAATGTCTACTACTCTCATCAAGAACATATTCTCAATCCTCTACTCTCATACTCTATCCTAGTACTTGTATTAAAGAATCAGAATTTGGGCACTTCACTCTATCTGTACCTACAATTATGAAATCTAATTGGGTACCAAGGGTAGCCCAAGTAGGTTGTGAGATATAGACACAAATCCACCACCAACTATGTTTAGACCAAATCATTTCATGAAATATAAAATGATCATTTTTCTAATAGATAATATATGAAAGGAAATAAATAAATATGATATACCAAATTTTGTTCCACTGGGGACACTCATACAATCACTACATGCTTTGGCCTTAGCCTGATATCTCTAACATGAGGATACCTATACAAGTGAGAAATATAGTAATAGATTACATAATTGAAGTTTCATTGGATGGACCATTCCCAATCATGTGATTAGTCTTGGTGAGCATTTCCAAGGAGTTTCAAGACCGTGTTCTCATTTTTTTTAATTTAATTATCATCATTATAAATTATTAATAATCACCCCAAGTCTATCCAAGGTGATCCCAAGGGAATCCAAGGAATCACTATAGGGGTTCTAAATGTATCCAATTCCATAGGATTCCATCCACGTAAACCCATGAATGGGATCCCAAGTCTCACTCTAAGCATGGTGTGATGGTGAAAAGAACTAAGCTCTAAGTTTAACCCACATATTACACGTAGGGTTCAGAGTATCTCTCATATCATGGAACCACCATCGTTCCACTAATCCCATCTATGGAGTCTCCCCTTGGGAACTAGTGTCAATTGTCTAGAGGTAAATTAAAAAACACATGGAAATCCCATACCAAGAATAGCTAGGGTCCCCCATAAAATTTAAAAATTTATTAACAAACTAACTATATGGTATGATGAGCCTATAAAAGGGATCCCTAAGTTGGAACACCTTACATCACCCTCAACACAAGGTTAGGGTATGATTTGGTTTCCAAAAGAATACTATTGAGAAAAAAATATAATATTCTAAATCATTTAACCTTTATTTTAGTTAAAAATTTCAACTAATTCATGAATTATATGGGCCTAACTCAAGGACTACTACTCTAAGCAATTAAAATTATTATCTCAAGGAACATATTATTTGGGAATCACAGCTGAAGTAGAATTTAACAATTTAACATAGTGGCAGTTAGGATATCAAGGGGAATGATACACCCAAAGGGGTGCCTCGAGATAAGGAAATAAACCTAAGGGTTGATTTACCACTCATGAGGGTCACATTAGTCATGTTAAGGCTATCAATTTAATTTATTTAACAATATAGTGGTTTTTCTGGAAAGGTATGATGCACGTCACTATAGGAATTTTATAAAATAAAATGAAACTTTTGGAAAGAAACTAGACCCCATACATTAGGTTCATAGAATACCACTCATATTTTGTCATCCCTTGAATTGATCTAGAAGGGAATATATCGATGAAATCTTCAAAAACCCAGAAAATATGGAAAAATAGGCCACATATTAATATTTCAATAGAGAATAAAATCAATGATTAATGTAAGGAAGAGAATTGTGGAACTTACCTAGAGGATTCCAACACATCTGGTGGTGAAGGAAATAGAGCTTGGAGGGAGGATGTCTTAAAGAACCTAGGTCAGGTGTTAGGAGGATCTCTCGCATGTTGGCTCTTCTTTGTGGCGAAGAAAATTTCCCCTATTTAAAAAATCAAGGGTTCTGTCCAATGTTTTTAAAAAATAGGTCATTAATTTATAAGACATGTAAATTCATTACACAATATGTAATTATCAGGCTATACCTCCCAGTGAAAATCATCTATAAGGAATTATTAGGGTTTGGTCGGCCGAATACACATCTTGCTTCTAATACACATTGTGTATTTAAATACATGCAGTTTAATTTGGTCTATATCCAAACTCCAACCCACCGTCTACCTCCTCTTCTAAAATGAAACAATTGGCCCTTAGGTGCAGTCTACAAATTTAATCAAAACTAAAAGATAACATACTTCACTAAAAATATGGGATGATACAACCTACCCTCTTTAAGGTAAGTCATCCCTGAGTTTCCCTTATGAGGGTGGTAAAACATCATCTGAGAAAAGTTTTGGCCACTATGTACATATATCGGCCTCCCACTCCCATCTCTCATCATGTACACATCTGTGTTCCCATAGCACCCAGACTAGTGGAACTGACCTACCCCATAGAGTCTTTGTGTTTCGGTCAACAATACATATTGGATTCTCTTCAAAGAACGAATCCACCTCCAAATCAATATCCTTGAGGTCAAATGAATGAGATGGTTCAACATAGTACTTTTGAAACTATGATATGTGGAATATTTCTTGCACGACATGATATATTTGGGGTGACTATGAATGATAGGATACTGACCTGAATCTATACACTATCTTGAAAATACCGACATATTGAGGCAATAATTCTCCCTATCTCAAAATTCATCTATGACCCAATCTAGGTGATACCTATAGAAAGACCTGATGTCCCACCTCAAACTCTAGATGTTTATGGTGATGACCAGTATAAGACTTCTACTTGGACTGAGATGCATCCATATATTTCTGAATCAGCTGTACTTTCTATGAAGTGTCCTAAATGAGAGGAGGACCCAGTAGTGTTGCCTCACCTACCTCTAACCATCATGGAGGTGAACAATGTAGATTTCCATAAATAGACTCATACTGATCCAACTAAATAACTTCTTGTAATCTATAATTATAATAAAACTCCATAAGAGGTATATGTTTCTTCCATGAACATCTAAAATCGAAGATACACACCCAGATAATGTCCCTTAATACCCATATCATCTACTAAAACTTCTTGTCGGTCTAAGGTTGATAAGTAGTACTAAACATTACCTATAAACCTAGTTCCTTCTTCATTCCCTTCCAGACCCTTCATGAAATCTATGGAAACTTCATTCCATTTCCACTTAGGAATGGATAGAGGTTTTAGATGTACATCTAGTCATTTGTGTTTCACCTTCACATATTGACAGGTGGAACACATATTGATAAAACTTTAAATATTACACTTCATACCTGGCCACCGATACTAATGATGTATGTCCCGATAAATCTTAGTAATCCCAGGGTGAACTAACCAAACAGAGGAATGAGACTCCCACATAAACTCTTCTTGTATGTCAGAACACACCCAAACATTCCCATAGTATAATAGGGTCTCATTCCTATCTACAACCCATCCAAGAGGTCTTTGATCACTAATAAAACTTTCCCACAGGATGATTGCACCCAGATCTGATATCTATATCATCCACACCCATACTAGAAGATAGTATTTCACTATTATAGATGCTAAAATATGCTACCCATGTTGTTCCTAAACCTCCATGTGCATCTCAGAAAATAAAGATATCAACTTCCACTTAGCATTAGCCTCCTGAATGACCCATGTCTGAGTCTTCCTGCTCAAGGAATCATCCCTAGAATTACCCTTATCTAGTTTATAATAAAATTCAATGCCTAATGACTGTAGTAATTCTATCCACATTCACTATCTCAGATTAAAGTCACACTATGTGGAGATTTATCTATAAATTCTATGATATGTGTAAATAATGAACATGTCACCCAAAAGGTAGTGCCTTCAAGAACGTAAGGAATAGACCACGACAGTTAGATCGAGGACTTTCATAGAGTAGTTATTCTCATGTAGCCTCAGTTGGAAAGACCCATAAACCACAACCTGATATCCCTGCATTAAATTGCTCCCAACCCGATTCCTAAAGCATCACAATAGACAGTATAGCTTATACCTAGCTCTAGAAGAATCTGTATCGGTGTTGAAGTCAGTCTTCACTTTATCTCTTGAAAATCGTTCTTGTAAACTTTGATCTAGAGGAACATCACACCTTTTTTTAAATCCCATAAGAGGCACTGATAGGCATGAGAAATCCTAGATCAATATCCTATAATATCCATATATCCATAGGAATATAGAATCTTAAAACCCACTCTTGGGTGGTTCATAGGAATCCATGGAGATCACCTTCTCTCGGTTAAAAAAATATATACCTATGAAATGATATGTCCTAATAAGTGAACCTACTGATCTAGAAGTGGAATTTTCTGAGATTCACATATAACAGGTGTTATCTTAGTGTATTCATCAAAAACTCACGATGGTTGGAATGGTCATGTCTGGTGTGATAATACACCAACATGTTGTCAACTAAGACCACCACAAGTGAGTCTAGGTATGGGTGTATAACCTGATCAATCAGATCTATAAAGACAAATTTTTTGTTTTTACGGCTGAACTTCATCACCAAATACTCATACAAGTTCTAGCTACTTTGGAACACCAAACATGGTATGTCTGATTGTATCATGTGCACCTGATTGTTGCCTGACATCCAAGCATTATTGGAGAAAACTATAACTCATTGGAGAAGGGTGAAGAGGTTATCTATACAATTCATTGGATACCATCTCTTCACCTTAATCTAGTTCAAATGTCTGTAATACATAAAAAATCGGAGGGTATATTATGCTTTCAGGGTGAAAAGAACTGATAAACCCCATGGCGATGAGGGGAGTTGGATAAAACCATTTACCTATAAATCTTCCAAATTATATTTGAGGTCATGGTGCTCTGTAGGTTCCATCTTATAGATAGTAATGGAAATTTTTTCCATACCTAGCACTAGATCGATATTGAACTCAATATCTCTCTCAGGAGGTTATCCAGAGAAATATTCAAGGAAGGAATCCCTAAAACGATCCAAAATAGGAGGGAACTCCACAAGCTACATTCATCGATCACTCACAAAGAGACTAGAAATATGGGATATCACTCTACCCATCCCAATTCACTCAAGTCCATATCAACTGGATCATATATCCCATTCACCCTTACTAATATATGTGTTTTCCTTGTGTGATGTAGATGAAACCTTCTAGTAGTAGAAATTCATATGGGTACAACAAGTAACAATCCAGTCCATTCCAAGAATTATGTTGAAGTTGGTCATCTCAACAATGAAAAAATTCTACAAGAATTAGTTCCCACTTATCTTAAGGGAAAACTCTCTATAATGGTCTGGATTCTCTGATTGAATCCCCAATGATGTGTCAAGAGTCATGATTCCATTGAAGTACTCTATCACTAAGTCCAAACAATCCATAATTGTAGTGGATAAGAAAAAGTGTGGTGCACCTATATCAAAGAGGGAAGAAATTAAAGTAGAGGATACTGGAATAGTACCTCTAACCATATATGTCCAATGACTCTTCTCTTTTGGCATAGGTTTTATTACATATACATGTCCCAAACTACATCCCTAAGATACATCTTGACTGACCACAGTAGGTCCACTCGGTTGGCGTTGAGCCGTAGAAATCTAAACACCTCAGACTTGACCATCTCCACGGCCTATTTGGCCAATAGAATAACAAATACCAGCCTAAAGTGAAGTCGCTGATCCTATACCATAAATCAGTGTCTTCATAGATCCTCGTTCACTAGGCACTGGAGGAAAAGACTTGCAAAAATGCTAGAGGTGACCCATCCTACTGTAAGCTTGGAAGTTGATCGGGTTCCTCGGGCATTAGTAATTCTTAGGGCTTGGCCTGAAACACTTGTGACACACCACATAGTTCATAGTGTGTGCCACATGGCTGGTACTTCCCCCATGTGCACCCTTGAAATTACATTTTCTGATGTTGGATAAAACACTTCTATACCTATAAAGAGGACTACCCTAGCTCACATTTTTGGATTCCATTAGGTTTTATTTAGTTATGAGGGCTTGGTTCACTATCATGGAAATGGTGTTCAGCCATAAAACATTCACCTTTGATTATATACCATATGAAATCCCATACTCAAACCTTATTTCAAAAGTCATGTCATCACTAGTCAAGGTTAATGAAAATAGATGTAATTCGGTGGAATGAGCCAACTATTACATCATTGAAATTTCACCATGTTAAAGGTGCATGGACTCTCAAGAACGATCCTCTATCAACTTCTGAGGAAAGAAGTATACGAAAAAGGTTTTCTGGAATCCCTCCTAGTCAATCCTCTAATTTCAACCAGCATGATCAAGGATATCTCACTAGGACATGGAAAAGTCACATAACATGTAGGTGTTGAGCTTAAACCATAAATATGGAGGCATCTCAATATCATCAATGATAGAAAGCATTCCCTCTAGCTATGAATCATCAGATTGAGGCCAGCCAGCCCCCAAGAAGGTGGGAGGATGGCGTTGTTGGAAATAATGGGTCAACTAGCCATGGAAGGGGAAGGTCGATGAGATACTTGTATTGATTTCCTAAACTGAAAGAAATTGTCTTAGAACTAATAATTTTCAGCTAGTGGAAGATCCAAAGAAGTTACCTCATGTGTAACTACAAAAGGTAATATTGATGACATAGGGCCACAACCTCAATTGAATGATCATTTCCACTATCTTGATATTCGATGTGGGAAGGTCACAGTGACATATCTCTATAATTTTCAAGATCACACCTCAGATAATATTAAAAAACAAATAGATAAATCAATAATAAGAAATGAAATGTGCATACCTATTCCATAATGGTTCACTACTCTTTTACTGCTCCCAAATCTATGTCTAGGTGGTAAAGAAGAGTCATAGGAAGGTCATAGGAGACACATCCTATTTCCCACTACTAAGGATGGGTCTAGTTCAAGGTCTCATATTACACATATATGATAACCATTTCATTCTAAAGGTTATAGTTATTTTAAATTCATTCTAATTTTGGAATTTAAATACCTTTAAATTCTTCAATTATATAGATCAACATTTTTAATATATAAGGGATAATTCCCCTTTTAAATTAAAATGTATAATCCACTAAATCCTAACTATAATATGTTATATCCCATGCGACCAATGGTCCATGGCTAAAAATTCCAGAACCGACTACGTAAAGTGTCTGATTTAACCTATATAGGAAAACACAGTTAGGTTAACGTAGACACTTTAAGTGGAAATTATGTTTTCTCAGTCCTTCAAAGAATATAAACACATTTACATGTATAAAAATAAAGTAACAAATAATATGTGATAGAAAAATCCATGAAAAAATGAGATATGGAAAGGCATAATGCATGGTATTTTAGTCCTGTAGTTTTTAGTAAGATGCATAAATTTATACTCCCTCATATCATCATTCCATGGTAAAAACACATTCGAATATTATCAATAATTATACTTCCATAATACAAGTATGTCTCCCAATGGTGAAATTGGAAAAAATATAACCAGAGAAAAAATGAAATACATTAACCCATTCCAAGTAATTTAGATCTCCCAAGTACATGGGTTATATACTCCCAGTAATAGGATCATTAATAAATTAAAATACCACAGTATCCTATCTAATACCCAAAAATTGATACAAATGTAAAAGACAACTCTAATACCACTTTGTAGTGTCCATCCCCGAGTTCCACTTAACGGTGCCCTAAGATGGTGACCACAAGACCACATGTGTACTTCCCTATATACTAGAGGATATTGAGAAGCATTGAGGGCATGGGGCATGTCCTTGGGGAGAATATTCCATCATATATCAAAGTGATACATAGCGGTGTATAAGAAATAAGAAACAATGGAATCAGACTCTAAGACAACAGGATGGTAAATCTTCATAGCATAAGTAGTAATAACAGATTGATAGTAATGGAATAATAATAATAAACCATGAAATATAAATAAACAATGTAATATGAATAAATAAAAGATACCAAAAAATTTTTGTGATCATGATTTCATGTGTCTATACAAAAAAATTAAGCAAATGGGACACAGTGGAACATGCATATACGACATGCTACAACAGAAATAAAAAATGGTGAAAAACATCTACTACTAGAATTGTGAACATAGGATCGATCTTTTACTCTGATACTCCATAATATTGTGTCATAATGAAGATGATGAATACATAAGATGGTGGTGAATTGTTTCCTTTTAAAAATATTGAAAAAATAAAAATATCCCTCTTGAAATGAAGTGATCCTTTCCTTCTCTTTTAAAGTAGACTAAGTAGGGGAAATAAATAAAGGAAAAGAACATAATTATGTATATTGTTCTAGGGCACACAAATCCCCTAGTCCAATAAGCTAATTCTTTAATCCATGATCTTGTTGATTTTAACTTGTAGGTCCTCTTATTTGGAGACCTCTATAACTGAGTACAAGTAATTGAAACATACAAGGATTTTACAAGGCCTTATAGTTCATTTATAAGGAACTGAAAATATGAAGCTTAGTTTAAGAATATAACATTCCATCGTGACTGAGTTCATGCATTCGATACTCTAAATAAAATATGTGAGATGAAGTTTGTTGTGAAATAGGTTTATCTCACTGTTTTAGTATCAATTGAAAGATGTACATGATCTTCAATAATGTACAACAATAGCCAAATAATCTTAAATGTTGTGTAGGCTTCTTATTCTTCTTTAAAAGCAGTAAATAGATTATGGAATGTTTCACTAACTTCATTCTTCTTTAAACCATGATAGAATCAGTATATAAAAAGAATATTTTTCTCTTCTTCAAAATGATGAGCAGAAAAATGAAAATATTTCAGAAATTTATTTTCATCTGAGTTTTCACCTCTCTACTCTTATTCATGGTTATATTTTTCTTAACATTTTGATATATATATAGAGAATAAATATCCAGCAATAGCATCATAATTCCTCATCATTCAGATAATCAAAATAAATTTATTGAATCACCTTCATAAATATCCCAATAATAGTACAGAACCATTGTCTTATTCATGTAAAATAAATCTCTAATAAAATCATTCAATATATATTGAACAACTTATGATAAAATATCTATAATAAATCTAGATTTAAATGATTTTAAACTCCCATTTAAATCCATTCAAACCACGCTAAACATAGTCAAAATAGTTCCAAAAACTATCAGTACAATCCAAATGTAGATTCAAATATTTTAAAAACCTTATGCCATCCAACTTTACTAGAAAAATAATGTAATAAAAGAATCTCTATTTTTTACTAAAAAAATAGACCAAAATAATTGGATTATCTTTGGATATAATACTTTGGATTTATAAATAATGATATAACTGATAAATAGAAAAAGGAGTTCCAGATAAAAATACAGTAGATTGAAATACTAAGAAACATAAAAAATAGAGTACCATAGGATTCTTAAACTCAATGATTCACTTTCTGTATATTTCACCTTTTAAATATTTATTCCATCCAAAATTTTAGTAGATATATGATTTTCTACATGTAAAAACCATCTCCAGTTATGGTTGTGAATACATGGTAGTTTAGCATGATGAAACTCAGTGAGCTGTGGCGAGATAAGGATATTCTCTAACTTCTTCAAGCTCTTGTAACATACCCATGTCTTTGTTTGGTGTAATAACACCTTAAGTAGATAGATGAAAACAAATCTTATATTAAAAGTTTAGCTTGGAATATAGTATGAAGGTGTAAAAAAAATCTTATTTTAGCATCTTTATCTTCCTGTTTCATGTAATGTTCCTGCGGCATACCATGTACAACTTCTTTTTATCATGAAACATGACTTATAGGCATCGAGAACACTTCTCTTCTATATTTATATTCATTTCAGAACAAATACTGATGGTTTAACCATGATTTTACAATAACTGTGTACATGTATACCATATTTATTAGATCACAACACTTTATTTTTTTTAATTGTGAATTTCAATGTGCAACACTATACTTGATGCAACAATAGTACATCATTTTTTCTGCAAATAACAAATCATAATTTCAGTTGTTGTTGTATCCACATGAAGAGAACTATTGTATTCTACAATAGGTTGAGTAGAAGAATTAATTATTGTATATTCTCATCAGAATGTAGTGTTCACAAAATTAAGGTTCATCAATGTATAGTTCATTCAAATATAGAAGAGGGTTCATTTCAAACATATGGTACATGAACCATAATTCTGTATCACAGGTGTGGTTGATGAAAAGTTTCATATGGTTCATTGAATCCAACATAGGGTAGATGAATGGAAAATTTGTATTAAAATTAGGGTTTCACTATTATGAAATTACGGTTTCACTATTCTGAAAGTAGGGTTGCACTATTCTGAAGGTAGGGTTCAAATAAACCTTCAAAAAACTAGGAAGCTTACATTTAGAGACATCAAGGATTTTTTAGATCCATTTAATAGTAGATTCATCCTTCGGACTAGAATGATTATATTTTGGAAATATTAATTGATCTATAATGGGTCAAGAATAAAGTCAATATGACATCTAAAATCTCCCAATATCTTTGAAAAATGGAAGTAATAACATTCTGGAAAAACTGATGTTCTGAAAAATAATGATAGAACTTTAGAAAATTTATTCACCATCAAAAATACATTTTAAGAATTAGATGTAAACTGATGAAATCAAGATAAACTTATTTTATTTCTATCCCACTAGGTTTTGACTGATTTTGATATCTTTATAAATTTAATATAATTAAATACAGTAGATTTTCAAATCTGTTCACTATAGAGTTGTGAAACTACTGAATCAAATTTATTAATTTTTAGATTACCAAAACATCCTATTAGTACATCCTAATAAACCAATTAAGTCTATATAGATATCTTATCTATCCAATGGCATAAGGCTCATGTGAAAAATCTTCAATATAACATGAGATATCATCAAAACGCATAGGTGAATTTAATATGAAAACTCCAATGTCAATTGAATAGCTTGTAACACATTTGGAGAGTTTTTACACCATCGAAATAAAGGAATTGACTTTCGACATTAACAGATGAAACGAAGATAAAATTTTTATATTTCCAATAGAAAAAAATCTATTAGAATATGGTCCCTATTTATTCATATATAAGATAAATAATATGACATAATAAATCTTAAATTCTTAAACAAAATTAAGAGAAAACAAAGAATGACGGGTTCAAGTAATTATCAAAACTTAATCAAGTTGAGAATAAAAAATATCCACTCAGAATCCCCCCCCACCATTTTGATAATTTCAAAACTGTAATTCTCTACAAACATTTTCTCCCCCTTTTGGTAAGGATAAAAAATATGAGTTCTTTAGTAATTAAATAATAAAATACATTTAACCTTTTTTATAGGAATTTTAAATTTTAGTAGAAGTATAAAAAATAGTTAAAATTTTAAATACAAATTTTTCTTTCCCATTTTTCTAAAATATCAAAAAAATGAGTAATTTAAAAATATTTTCTTAATATATATAGTAATATAGACTCCCCTTAAATTCATGCTTCCTTTAAAAGGATAAAAAGATATAACCAAGGAGTCATTGAAACATATATAATATTATTCAATGAATAAGAGGGGTTTTCAAGGAATATATTAAACCATTTAATTCATTCCATAATAATAAAACATTTAAATACATGCTAAAAATTTAAAATAACTCCCATTAATAAATAGAATAATTTTAAAAGATATTCTATGAATAAAATATTTTTAAAAGAATTTTAATAAAAATAATGTATTTTAGAAGAGTTTAAAATAAATGTTTCACATGTCACAAATGACCAAAACATTTTAATCTAATAATAATAAATAATTTACCACAAACTATAATAGTTTAATTTTTCACATGCATATAATTTAAATAGTAAGACATTAGACACATTCTTACAAGAAAGATATATATTTATATAAAATCTTATGCTAATTCTTAATGGTAATTGGTTAATAAAATAATTCAATGAATTAATTCATAAAATAATAGAGTTAGAAAATGATTTAATATTTTATATATAGGAGTAATTAAATATATTGGAAAAAGGATAAAACATTAAAAAACATTTACCCTGGTATAAAATAGTTAGTGCATTTAAATCAAATAGAGAAATGAAAATTAAAATATATTTTGATTTTAA
Organism: Viscum album; assembly: GCA_963277665.1. Taxonomy (NCBI): domain Eukaryota; kingdom Viridiplantae; phylum Streptophyta; class Magnoliopsida; order Santalales; family Viscaceae; genus Viscum; species Viscum album. The sequence continues at coordinate 70,143,358 of OY728163.1, read as the reverse complement.
TAGTTCCATATCTTTGAGATTTTTCAAATAACGAATGAATTCAAAGATGTTCATAATTTATAAAATAAATAAAATAAATCTCTAGGTATTTCTCATTAAACCACTTGATGATATAATAATTAATTCTAATAGAACATACCTACAAAATATTAAATACAAGTTCCTTTTGGTAACTATATACTTTTGGGTCTGGCGGTGTTAGTAATTAAAGACATCAATAACCAAATATGTTTATTTTGATCAAAAAATTATTATTAAAGCTATATAATGCTTTAATATAATTAACATGATTGAAACTAAAAAATTAAATTTTTCTAAAATAATAGTAATTAGAATAATATTCGTTAATACCATAATATAAAAACTTAACAGTGAACATATTTTTTTTGTTCGATGTAAGAACAAAATAATTCTTGTATAACTTTGGATTTTATACATTACTACCAATTTTTAGTTTTCCTTTATGAATTTTATTTTTATCCAGGATTTGATTTAAATAATTTTCTCCCTTATTAATAAAACTTGAATCTTTCTTTAAATTATAATTTCAACCAACAATTCCTTAATTTTAGTTTCTTACAGCTCATAAGAAGTTTTGGAAAAAATTTATCTTAAATATGAAATCTTTTTTGAAAAAAATTCATTATCAATCGAAATGTCATCATAATAATTTCTATGTTTTATGTACTCTTTATTTAAGAAATAAAATTTTTGTTGAAGCATAAAACAATATTTATCACATTAATCATGAAAAAAAATTAAATCAAAATTTTCATAGTAAGATGATTTTACCACATTAATGTGAGACATAAGACTTTTATTTACATTTTTTATTTCAATATCAACTTATGAGTTTGTAGTAGATTCATTAATTGAACCCAAATAACTATAATCAGAAAATTCATCAATCAAAAATTTGAGTGCAACATTTTACTCTTTAATGGAAACATGATTCTTAGTTTCTTCTTGAATTTCAGCTTTTCACATTTCAATTAACTCCTTTAACACCTTTTTTCTGAAATTGGAGATTCCAAAGAAGAAACGACTTTTTCAACTTATTTAAATTAATTGGTTCCTTCATAAAAAAATTCTATAGTCTACCACATCTCATAGGCACTAGCACATAGATAAATGAAATTAAATTCATCTAGAGTAAGTCCACATATAATTGCATTCATACCTCTTGAATTAATATCATATTCATATTCCTTCTTATCATCCCACTTTTCTAGTTATATTGGGATTTCATAAGGTTTTACAGTATTCATGTAAACTTTGAAACTAATATTATTCAAATTTATTTTCATGCGAGCATTCCAGCATCTATAACTATTTCTGTTAATATAAGGGGAATGAATCATCAACATAACATCTCTAAGACAATACATTTAGATTTTCATTAATTGAATATCTAACTCAGGATTGTTAGAGCCAAATTAAATCCTCAATATTCTAATAGAGTCCAACCTTTAATATTACTTGTTTGGTATTAGATAGAAATAAAAGAATTTTGAAGGATTTCCAAAATAAGAAATATAGCTATAGAGGAAATCATCTTATACCACTTGTTGGTAATGTGTAGAAATATATTTCGAAAATGATAAATATCTAAAATAGATTCCAACCACTAATAAAACTTTTTTTTCGGATTTGTGAAGATAAATACCCAAGAGGGGGTGAATTTTATCCTTTGATATAACCAAAAATTACCTATTGAAATGAAGTGATCCTTTCCTTATCTCTTAATGTTGAGTGAGTATCAAAAATAAATAAATAAAAATAATAAAGCGATGTATAGTGGATCAAGGCACAGAAATTCTCTAATCCACTCCCCCAATTCTCTACTCCCAGAGCTTGGTATTTTTCACTAGTATGTCCTCTTATTTAGAGACCTCTACAACTGATTATAGGTAGTTGAAACCTCAAAACGATTTTACAAGGAATTGTGGTTCTTTTACAAGGAAACAAGAATACATAGATTAGTTAGAGAAGATTACACTCAACCATGACTGAGTCTAAGTATCCAATACTCCAAATAATATAGATGAGATTATGTTTTATGTGAAACGGTTTTTTCTCACAATTTTAGTAACAACTGACAGGTGTAGACTATCTTAAATAATCTTAAATGTTTTTTAGGCTTCATTTTTTTATTTAAACAACAGAAATTTTTTTAGGAAATGTTGTGTTGTATTTATTCTTATTTACACCTTTATAGAATATATATGTACCAATATTATCTCTCTCTTCGTCAAAATGATGAGTAGTGAAATGAAAATATTTCATCACTTTATTTTTGAAAGAGTTTTCACATATCCACTCTTCTTCATGTCTATATGTTTCTTAAGAATGATAAATATATATATATATATAATAAATATCTAGTAGTAACAATATAATTACTCTTCCTTAATATACTCAAAATAAATTGAGTCAATATCTTTCATAAATATCCCAAGAATAGTATAACACCATTATCCTTTTCCTATAGAATAAATATCTAATAAAATAATTAAATATAAGTTGAATAAATATTCCGATAAAATATCTAGAATAATAGCAGTGTTTAATGATTTAAAACTCCCATTTAAATCCATTCAAACCTATTTAAACATAGTCAAAACAGTTCCAAAAAACTAGTTGCACAATCCGAATGTAAATTCAAATATTTGAATTTGAATAACCATGTGTCCTCTAGATTTACTTGAAAAATGGCATTAGAATAATCTATCCATTTTTTCATCTAAATGATGGATGAAAATATATTCAATCTATTCATATATATTCTTTTAGAATTATAAGGAATTATCCAATAGATAAACTAATGAAAGATTTTCAAATAAAAATGCAGAAAATTGAAATACAAAGAAACATATAAAACATAGTACCATGGGCTTCTTAAGCTCATGATTATATTTATTTATATTTCAACTTCTAAATATTTATTCCATCCAAACTTACACTAGAAATATGATTTTATCCATGTAAAACCCATCCCATGTTATGGTTGTGACTGCAAGGTAGTTCAACATGATGAAACCCAAAGAGATGTGGCAAGGAAAGGATGTTATCTAGCTTTGTCGAGCTCATGTAACATACCCATGTCATGTTCTGGTGTGATAACACATGCAGTAATTAGGTCACAAAACCTCTTATATTCAACATATAGTTTGGCATCCAGTATGTAGGTGTACAATAAATCATATTTTAGCATCGTCATATTTCATTTTTATGTGATGTTATTGAAGCATACTAGGTAAAACATCTATTTATCATGCAACATGACTTCTATGCATGGATAACACTTATCTTCTATATTTATGTTTATTTCATAAAAATATATAGGGTTTAACCTTAGTTTTATAGTAGTAATGTACATGTATACCATCTTCATCAAATCACGACACATTCTTTTTTAATCATGAATTTCAGTGTGTAGAACCAAGCTTGATGAAACAATAGCCCATTATTTTTACAACACATAACAGATCATAATTTCAATAGGTTTTGTATCCACGTGAAGAGAACTACAGTATTATATGATATGTTGAGTAGTAGAAAAAGTAGGGTACATTCTCACCAGAATATAGGGTTTAAGAAATTAGGGTTCCCTAAAAGTAGGGCTTATGAATGTATGGTTCATTACCAATATAGCATAGGGTTCATTTCAAATGTATAGTACATGAACCATGTTTTTTTTCAAAAGTAAGGTTGATGAAAAGTAGCATATTATTCATTGAATCCATCATAGGGTATATGAACCATAATTTTGTGTTAAAAGTAGGGTTTCACTATTTTAAAAGTAGTGTTGAACTATTCTAAAAGTATGGTTTCATTATTTTAAAAGTACGGTTACACTTTTCTAAAAGTACAGTTCCAATGAACCTTCAAAAAACAGGGAATCTTATATTTTCAAAATTCAATGATTTTTTAGAGACCATTAATAGAAGATTCATCCTTCTTCATAGAATACTTATATTTATTAAATATTAATATATTTCTAATCGATCAAGAATCAAATCAATTTTATATCTACAGATCCCAATATATTCAAAAAATACAACAAATAACATTCTGAAAAAACTGCAGTTCTAAAAAATCATCACATAACTTTAGAAGATTTATTCACCACCTAAAAGGACTTTTTAGACTTCTATGTAAACTGATGATATCAAGATTAATTTATTTTATTTTTATTCCAACATGATTTGAGTGATTCAAATATTTGTAAAAAAAAATTTAAATCAAAATCATTATCTTTTCGAATCTATTCATTATAGTGTCTTGAAGCAGCTGGATCAACTTCTTTGATTTTTTAGAGTACCAAAAGATCTTTTCGGAATTCATCATAAACTAATAAAGTGTATTTAAATATCTTAAATATCCAAATTTATAAGGCACACATGAATTAGTTCAATTTATCTTTAGATATCATCAAAATTCAAAGGTTACTTAAAACCTAAAACTGCAATGTCACTTGAACAGCTTATAACACATTCGGTGAGTTTTTTCACCATTGAAACAACTAAATTGGATTCAAACATTAACAGATGAAATGTAGATAATGTTTTTAAATTTTCAATTGAACAAAATAAATAATATTCTGATAACTATTTTTTAGATATAAAATAATTATTGGGACATACTAAATTGAAAATGCTTAAAAAAATTATCAGAAAATAGGGAATGATGGGTTGATGTATTTATCAAAACTAAATCAAGATTAAAACAAAAAGGATCCATTAAATAGATACTAGTATTGGTAATCAATAATTATAAGTGAACTGCTTCCCATTACCTATACCTGCAATCATGAACTCTATATGGGTACTAAGGGCGACCCAAGAAAAGTTTGAGATATACCTAGTACGCCACCACCAATGGTGTCTAGACCAACCAATTTAGTGAAATATAAAATGTTTAGTGTGAAAATAGATAATAGATTCAATAAATAAATAATTAAGATATGCCAAACTGATTTCCACTTGGAAAAACCATCCAATCACTACCTGCTTTAGCCTAATTCAGATATCTATGAATAAAGGTAACTTGAAAAAGTGTGAAATATGGGAATATCTTTCATAAGTAAAGTTTCAAGGAATGGACTTTCCCTAAGCCTACATTTATCTTGGTTGGTGCATCCTAAGAGTTGCATGTCTATGTTTTGATTCTTTAATTTAATTTATATATATATAAATAATTTAATAACTACCATGAGTCTATCCAACGAAATACTAATGGAATCCAATTTATAAATTTAGGGGATCTAAATATGTCAAATGTAATGGGATTCCATCCAAGGTAACCCATGAATGAGATCCCATGTGTCACTCCATGCATGGTGTGAAGAAGATAATAACTAACCTATGAGAATATCCCTAGTATCACACAAAGGGGTATGAGTCTGTATCATGGCATGGTACAACCATCAAACCACTAAGCATGTCCATGGGGTCTCCCCTGGGGAACTAATGCCACTCATCCTGAGGTAAATTGGAAAACGCATTGTTAACCCATCCTAGGAATAGCTATGGTCTCTCTCAAATTATTTAAAATGTTATTAATAAACTAAATATGAGGAACGATGATCTTGTAAAATGGTTCCTTAATTCAGAAACCCTTATATCTCCCTCAGCATAAGGTGAGGGTATGATTTGGTTTTCAAAACCATACCATTTGGGAAAAAATTAACATTTTAAATCATTTAACCCTTTTTTAGATTACAATTACAGTTAATTCATGATGTGTAGGGGACAAAATCATCATCTAAAACTCTAAACAATTCAATTTATTAGTTCAATCAACCTATTATTGGGGAAGCACGACTCAAGTGGTGTTCAAAAATTTAACAGAGTGGCAGTTAGGCTATTAAGGGAAATGGCACACCAGAAGGGGTTTTTTGAGATGAGGTGATCAACCAAACAGTTGATTTTATACTCATTAGGGTCATATTATGCATGGTAAGGATCTAAATATAACTTATTAAATAATATAGAGGCATCAACGAGAAGCTTCAGTGGGAGAAAAAAATTTCACATTATAAAATCAATCAAAACTTGGGGAAAGAAACTAGACCACCTACCTTAGGTTCATAGACAACCACTCATCCATTGTTGGACCCTAAATGAAGATATAACGGAAGATATTTAAGAAATTGTTAAAACCCCTAAAAAAGTGAAAAATAGGTTACATCTATATAATGAAATAGAGGATAAGATCAAAAAATAATGGTAGGAAGATGAGTGCATAACATATGAAGATGAATGCAACACATATGGCAGTAGAGGAAATGGATTCTGAATGGAGGATATCTTGATGAATGAAGGTTAGGTGTTGGAAGGAGCTCTCACAAATCACCCCTGCTATACGGGGAATAAAATTTACCCTATTTGAAAAACAATGGTTCAAACCCATTTTAAAAAAAATTGCGTCAGGAATTTACACATCATGTAAATGCATTACCCATTATGTAATGCTCGGGCTATCCCTCCTTGGGAAAAGCCTCTACATGATGTGAATAGAATTTGGCCAACCAAGTAAATGTATTGTATCTAATACACATAGTTTTATTAAATACTTTCCATGTAATTTGTTGTAAATCCAAAATCCATCCCACATTTTACATCCTCTTTCGAAATGAACCAACCTTCCCTTAGTTAGGGTCTCCAGATTTAACCGAAACAAAAAAGAGAACGTACCACATGGAAAAGTTGGGAGGCTACACGGGGTGTTACAAGAACCAAGTATCAAACTTCATACAATAAAAATGGATATTATGTAAGTCAAAATTATTCCCACGTTAGTTTTATATAGATTGAATACTGGAAATTAAAGGTAAAGAAGTGTAGATAGTATCCCATGAGGGAGATCATTTAAAAGAGGTAAAGCTACTAGATTTCGTAAAAATGCTGCTTGAATCAAGACAACCCATTTAAATATTGATGTTTGATGTATTTTTCTCACTCTCATAACTCTATTATGTTTCATGTTAAATGTTTTTATTAAAGGGTCAATTTTCTATCAAATCTTGTATTAAGTACCTTGAACATTAATGGTTTGATGTGTGTGTGTGTTCAAGTGAGTGTAGGTTCATAAAAATTCTTGAAAATATATTTGGACATACCCTTAAGAAATAATGTTAGAAGTGGTATCACATTGTTGTTGGTTAATAGATAACCTTTTTTCTAAACAAATAAATCATGTTTTTTTCAAATAGTTATCCCAAATATCCTTATATTTTATGAGTTCATGGAATATTTATAAGAATAATATGGTATCATGCTTCTCATAAATAGGACTTGGAAAGTGAAATAAACCGGGAGAAGAAGATTATTTTAAATTTAAAAGAATTAATTTGTAAAGAAAAAAATTACATTGGAATTTGTGATGTCAATAAATGGGGAAATAACATTCTAAACTCTACCTTACCATGTTATTAATGGGGTAAAAAAATTTCCATCCTCTTCATTTCTTATCAATAAGGGGGATATAAAATTGTATTTACTTGAAAGTAAAATGGAACTAAAAACAAATACAAATGGGTATAATTAAGCGCCTTGGATTTTGAGAAGCTTATGTTTTATTTTTATCAATATAATGAAATGTTATGTATACTAAAGTAGAATGAAGTGACTTCCATAATATAAGAAAATTAATACTTATCTCATGTTGGAAAATGAAGTGATATGATTTCCCATGAATTTGGGTAAAGTATAGTGAGATTGGTTTCATGGAATGAAACCCATTACATCGTCAAACGGGATATTTGAATCAAATGTATAAGATAAATTTTAATGTAACTAGTGTTATCAACAACACTTACAAGGGAATTTTAGAAATCTAACACATGGGTAGATTTAAGATATGTTATTATTAAATTAAATTTTATCTAAATTTTGTTTTATAATACATCCATTTTTTTAGAATGTTAGATTTTGATTTTAGTGATGAAAATAACTTGGGTGAATGATGAATAGTTTGAGTTTTAAGGTAAAAGGTTATTTGTAGCTAAAAATTAATAAAATAATTTTATATCCTATATCGTGTAAGGGTCTTCTAAGTACTTCATAAACATCAATCTCAACCTTTAGGTACAAAGAAAATGGAAAATTCATAGTTTTTTATTGTTCATATAAGTAGTTGTGCAAGAAATATTTGGTTCTATATAAATATCTTTTTCCTCTATGTAAGGATAATTTCCCTTGGAATAATCATCATCCCTATATGTGTGAGCAATATGCAGTACTGGTGAGTAAAAATATTACAAAGTCATAGTTATTTAAGAATCATTTTTCACGTGCATTAAAATCAATTAGTTTACAAAATAATGAGTCCACCTCTATGTAGGGAAGAATTTGTAGACTATAATAATGATGTATTCCTGTATAAACATCAACACTTACATAAATTTTAAGAATTTATACATACCAAAACAACAGATTTCTATAACTTATAATATAAATAAAAAATAAAATTTTATTAATCTAAATCTGATCTTCATGGTTACAAACATCACAAACACCTCAAATTGTGTTTGATTTAAACAAAAAAATTATTAAAGAAGCTAATTTTCAAGATTACTAAGGGGGATATTAAGAATGAGATGATTTGAGATGAAATAAATTATTCCATTTACAAGAATAATGTAAACAATTAAATATTAATTTTTTAATTTTTTCTTTAAATAATTATGATTTTAAATATTGAGTGAGAAAGCTATGATGGTCATTAGAGAATTTATTTTTATCCAAAAATAAAGAAATTTCAGATTTCATGAAACTTGTAAATTCACAAGATATTTATTGATCCTAGGTTTCATTATTTTAGTGGATCAAATATAAAAAATTATTTGATATTAAATGTTGAAAAAATGATAGAATATGATCTTGATGTGATAATGTTGTTCTTTAAATGAATTTTATTCTAAAAATACAGTTGTTGGAAATATGAATATGAGAAACTAAAATACTGCTTTTGTTTATTTTAATTCATCCAAAGAGATTAATATATGGATGTAGTGTATAGTTTGTTTATATAATAATAAGAATAGGCCTATATTGATGGATATTCAAAAAGATATTTATTTTTACTTGTGAACTATAATAATTAATGTAACTTTTTTAAAATCATTTGAATTTAAAAATAAGATCAAAGAGAAACCAAAATTGGTATTTTATAATGTCACTTTTCACTAGAAGTTAAAAATTATTATATATATTCCATTTATATATTTTTAAAGTTAAATTATTTATGTAATTTACAATTATGTAATAATGAAAAAACTAATAAATAAATGAAAGGATAGAATGAGGAGTTCTAGCTATGTGCTTGTGTGTTGTGAGTTACTCAAGAGAAATGAAGCTATGAAAGTAAGTGTGAAGGAGGAGGAGAAACTATTTCATCTTTTATAGATGGATAAAATAAGAGTATTATGAATAACTATTGAGAAAAGTTCCATCTTTGGATCGAGGAAGAATAAGAGAAAGAGATGAAAAAATAGATAAGGAAGTTGTCTTGAGTTCTACAATATAGGTTCATTGTCAAAGATAAATAAGAGAAGACCCAGGATATTTTAGTTTTTATATCACCAAGATATCGTTTCTTGGAAATTTCCATTTAATGATATATTCCACTAATATGATATATTCTTGGGATACATACATGAATATTTGAGTTAATAGATATTCCAACAAAATATTATGAATGGAACTGGGAAGCTAAAAATAAAGAATAGGTTGAGTTTCATGTTCTAATCTTGAATATATTTATATAGATGAAGACACTCTAGTTAAAGAATAAAATAGTCTCTTGGTGTAGGAGATACATCCTTGGATAGACATGTGATCTACTTTAAAGAGGAGGAAAGAAGTAGAGAATCAAGCTAATGCGATGTCAGTTTGAGGATTGTGGGATACTGTATAAAGATACCATCACTTGAATAATACAGTGAAGGATTTACTTTCATGTATAATATTTTTAACATCACAAAAATATGTAATATGGTGATAATATATTAATATAAAAACATCCCACAATGCAACTTTCATTGATAAAAATATTTTTTAGTAGACAATCTATGACTTGGACATCACAAGAACGACAAGGAGTAGGATTCTCCAGAGGGGATAGAACTTATAAAAACACATGTTACATTTATTTAATTATCTATATTTCTAACATTTTTATTCTAGGATAATCAATACAAGATAAAATAATCTTAACCAGTATCATAGTTTCATATTTGAATGGTATGTAAAGGTTTAAAGATGAAATTACAATTGGGTAAAATCTGGCATTACCAGATTCACCCCCCCAACAGTGTCTACATTGTCCATTAAAACTTACAATATTAATAATTATTATTATATTTATAACAATAATAAAATCCTTTATCAGATGAGTATCATGTTTTACTTGAATTTAATAAAAAAATTATATTAAATGTTCTCTGACTAAAATGATGACCCTTTTTAAATTTTATCATATCCATTAATTTACCAAAAAACATATTTCATTATGTATTATCCTATTTTATGTCATAACATTATCCATGACCATATCTAGTATACCATCATATCAATCACATCAAATATGACTCTTATATAGTTGAGTGGATAATTAGTTATCCTAATCTATTATATAGATTCACATAAGTCTGTTACACTGATATCCTAATTGTTAGGGTTTCCCGGCTAAGTGTAACTCAAATATTATATAAAATATCTTCACCTAATGGTTAATTTCATCAATAACTTTCTAACCTTACATAAGATAATTCATGGGATCCTAATGGTTAGGGTCACCTATATTGAATGATCGAGGTCTTAATAAGTGTTTCCTTTATAAATGATTGAACACATAGTATTATTAAATGGTATTAAATATAACCATATTATCTAATGTTATTGTCGTTAAATTCATTCATTGTTTTAATTATTTAGATTTAAATCCATATTCTTTCTTCCAAATCAACATATTCAATCCATGTTTATTTGTAACTCTTTACACAACCCATCACTTGTTTTATTAACCTAAATCAAAATACCAACTATATTTATACGCATCCAAGTGTACCCTATGAATAAGGTACTTTAAATACTTTCATGTAAAGGATTATATTCATAAATATCAGAATTACCTATAATAAAAAGTGTGGATGTATAGATTACCCACCCCCACTTTTCGAGAAAAGTCATATTCCTCAAGGCCAGTGATCACTTTGACCCAAATTCCATCATCCCAGGGATACTTTAATTAAGAGAGACATCAATTCCATCATAATTTTAAAAAATAATATTTATAAAATAAGATAAATATTTAATTTTAAGCACATAACCTAGTACAATTCAAATTCATGGTAGAATAAAACAAAATCAATTTTCACACCTAGTGTGTAACACCTTATATGCATTTATAAAAATTTATAGAAGTAGTTTAATAATTTAAATATCAACATACATCCCTTCATAATAAAAACAAAATTCTATATATGAATAAATCAAGGTAAAACTAAATACATCCGCAATTCATATATTTTGGCACGAAATGAACAATTTATGAACAATTCATGAATAAAAAAATTATAAAACCTTTTTTAATTGTGTCATGAATTATGGATATTCAATAATTAAATAAATATAATCACTTTATATTTATATCTAATATTAACTCCATCATATTATCCTTTTATATGTCATTCTACTTAAATATATAATATTAATTGAAATATAAACAATTTATATTCTAATTCTAATATGAAAAAATTATACGTAATCTAAATATAACATATTTAATATTATTTAATCCATAAACATATTAATTATAAAAAAAAATATTTTTATATTGTTTTAATAATTTCTAAAATAATTCACTTTTAATTTCAACAATTAAAATTAACAATTATAAAAAATTCATTATTTTATATTCAAACCACTTTAAAGTTTATTATTTTTTCTAATTTATATACACATTATAAATTACTCTTATAATTAACATATAAAAATTTATACCCAAATTATAATTTATTTCATATAAATTGAAAAGGTTGCTTTAATATTAAAAATTAATAATATGAATAATTATTAAATAATTGATTCATAAAAATTTAATTATTTAATTATAAACACATTATAATTAATTAATTATAAAAAAACTTTTATAAATTGTATAAATATCCTAAAATGCATCCTTCCATGATTTATTTACAATTTATAAACCATTTAAATCATTTTATAATTAAAATATTTGAAAAAGAAAAATTATTATATAATATAATATTTAATGATATTTTAATATTTAAATATTGAATTTAAATTCCATGGAACATAAAAACCTTAAAGCATTATCTATTGTAAATGATGATCGGTAATATGGCTTGAAATAGCTAGGGTGATCCTTGTAGGATAAACTTAACATGTATAGGTGCTTGTAGCATATGATATGGACCGTATGAGAATAACCTAGCATACGATGACCTACATAAGATTGTACTATCATCATAGGCATCCCTCATTATATCATAGATTTCATATAGCAATAACATAGTACTTATCATATGCAACGCTTATCACAAGTCAAGGTAGCATGCCTAGAATACACCTTCGATGCCTGGGAATCAAGTTTTTATGATATTGTAAATATCCTAATAGTGATACAATTCTATTTTTAATTTTGTGTAAAACAATTCACACCAAATCCATCATAAGATTTGATTCCTTATATTATACAACATGAAATACTAAAAATGAAGGATTTATACTTGATTATCTTCTATGATATTGTATATTGTATGGATTAATGTTTTTGTAGATTATGGTATCCAATATCAAAATCCAATACACATTTTAAATTTAGTGTCATTTTTAATGTTTTAAAATATGATACAATAGGATTTTTATAATCAAGAAGCATGATGTGGATCTAATTCCACTAATGGGTTTCTAAGGAACGAACGACACTTGTCCAAGGTAGTGAAAGGAAATAGAAATATTAAATCCCAATATCACCATACATGAGAACAAAACCATGAAACAATAAAATAAAAAAAAATTATTATGTACAATTCACAAATTAATGACACCGTTTCTATCTCCAATCGTAAGTTGGAATGAATCACTAATTGGTATCCATCATACTCCCTCCTCCATGTTTTATCCATGGGTTGAATTGAATCATCTAATGCTCATGTGGTGTTATTTATCATTCTGTGATAGTCTAGTACCTCTCTTTGTAAATTATAAAGAAAAATATATCTCTTAGTTAGGGAGAATCAGATAAGGACCAGAAAAACTTTAACCAAACCATATCAAAGTTACTAGTCTTTTTATATATCCCTCAAAGATATTCCCTAGGTGATCATGAATTAACTCATACATTTTGAAATGTTTTATTTTTTCATGTGGTTAAAAACCCTTTATAACCTAATGATCGAACATTTATTCATCACAAAAATTCATTATAATCCTCTATAAATTAAACGTATTGATGATAGCCAGTGTGAAAGAGAATTCAGACATTAAATTTTAACATTAAGTTTCCAAAATGTATCATAGGGATTCTATATGAATCATGCAGTATAATTAAATTCCATAAAATATGGTTTAATCATACATTACAATATTAATATAACTACATCACAATTAAATAGCATTTTTGGGAATATCTCCTTCACTATGACCCCTCATGATAACCTTAAATAGTAAAGGGTTTGGAAACTACTACCATGGGTATCATAGAAATAGAAATGGGGGGAATTACCCTCTATAAAAAAAATCCAACCATCCATGCAACTCTAGAAAGAATAAATATAATAAATTCAAAAAAAAATATATACAACGGTACCAATATTCCAAATTTATTATGGTTTGACAATCAGTGAACATCCCATGATATACCTCAGAAGACAAACTTCATTAATTACACCAAACTCCAAATCTCAATGAACTATAGCTTAAGGCCTCTATCTACATCATTGAAAATATTTTATTATTATAAAAATAGTATACTTAGAATAATGGTGATAGAAAATACTCAATAGTTGTTTCACTCTAACTAACATGTGTCAATGCGGAAGAGCATAACATTGCATCTTTTAAAAGTTGGAATAAGAAAAATAACCATTGTTAGTATTTAAAAGTTCTACCCAATTTCACTGAAGGAACCTTCACAAAACATATAATATATAATTATTACTCAAAAAAAGAATAAATTCCCAATTAATAACTCCACATACTTAATCCCGCCAGTTATCACATTATTGCTCCCAAAATCAAATTTATTCCCTATAATATCTTGAATCTAGTCATGGGTGTGGGTAACCAAAAATAGACTAGTTTTCTATCCAAATACAAGAATATGTTATTGTATATTACTCACACAATCCTTGAAAATCAGGTGATAGTTGTAACAAATTTAAATTCTAAACCTTGTAAAATCAATGTTATGTTCAATAACTTATGTTTCATGATGCACCCAAGGTAAATGAACAAGAACATATTAGAAGAAATTATTAATAAAGATATAATAAAAACTAATATGTTAAACCATTAATGTTTATTACCTTTATAAGATCAAAAATTCAAATTAGTTAATATTAAAAAAGGTTATTTTCAATAATAATTGTTTTCTTTATATTATGTATTTTATTTTAAAAACTAAATTTAAAAATTCTAGAATTTAAATTTGATAAAATGAAATTTATTTATTAATTACACTCTTTAGAATTTAATTAGTGATAGTTAATAGATTTATATGAAAATATTTATTTTTAGTCGAAAAATGCTGTTTTTTAAGAAAATTATGATTTTTAGGCTTTTTTGAATATATAAACATGATATATAATATTAAATAACTTTTTAATTAGTAAATATTTCTTTATTTAATGAAATTATACATCTGAAAATATTTTTTAAACTTTAAAAACCTATTTCCAAAAATTGTAGAATTAAAATAAAATGATATGTTAATAAAAAACTATTTTCAGTCTTTTCTTTAAATAAGGAAATTTTAAGGTTAAATTTAGTTTTGGATTTAATTTATAATATAATTCTATATATTTATTTTATAATAAATCATGGTATTAACTTAAATTCATTAGAAATGATTATCTCACATTGTATATAATTTTTAAGCTTAAGACATATTTTTTCGTCTAAAAACTGATTTCATGCAATTATGTGTGTTTATTTTAAAATTAATTTTTTACACATTTTGAAAATTTATATGATAAAAGTATTTAAAAATATTAAATCAAGAATTTAAAATTACTTAATAATAACATTTATAATTTATTTCATTAAAATTAATTACTAAGGTTAAAAATTAGTTACCCGTACAAAAAGTAAAAATAGTAAAAAGACTTTTACTGGGAGAAAAAAGGCCAAAATATGTTAAAAATGATTTTTAATTGATTTTTGAGGTATGGAAAGAAAACAAAATCACCTTAATTCCTCATTTATCCCTTTTTAAACACTTTAACCTTCAATAGTGAAATAATATTTTTTGGAGTTGAATTGGTATTTCAACAACTACACTTCTATTCACTTATAAAAATCTATCACTTACACCACATTAAGAATCACATATCCATTTAATTTATCCTTAAATATCTACCAACTTTATCCTCCTATAAACCTTTCCCATATAAATTTTTTTTCTCTATTACTTAGCATAGGGACTTTATTTTAAACGATAATCCCTAGTTAAAATTCAAGTCCCCGACATACGTATCCACTTCTTCGTAGTCTTTCATAGTTAATTTTTACTATCTAAAAACTATATATAATTATTAAAATAAATTTTTTTTTATCATTGGAATAATTAAATTTAATTATATTAATTAAAAAATATATTCATTCCATTCCATCCACTAGAAAAACCAAAACATTGATCGTATATACATGCAGACTACTACCTCCACAAAGTGATGTTCTTTGTTTTTTATCACTTCCTCTAATGGATGGTATCAAGGTTGGGTTTTTTTAATAAATATATTTAATATTTAAAATGTAAAATTTTTAAATGATCATTTATCATATACCATTATTTCGTTCATTTATCGAGAAATGGGAACGTTAATCGTCATTACGTGCGGACTACCGACTCCACGAACAACAAATTTCATTTTTCATCGCCGCCCATTATGGATAGTTATAATAATTGATTTATTAAGGATATATGATAATAATTACCTTTTTAATATTAAAAAAAATCATCTTATCATTATAAATATAAATTCTAATACTCATGAAAACATTATGAAATTTTACCAATTGGTTCGATTTAACTGCCTATCTAAATGATGTTATAATAACTATCTCATACATGATTATGGGATGTCATATAAAGGTAATATCATGTAAAATTGATATATTTTATATTTTTTATTATTTGGTAAATTTATTTTTTATGTTTTAAGTATTTTTTAATATATCACATGTTTACCATTAAACACATTGAAAACTAGTTCTTCACAATTTTCATTTTCAAAAGTCATATTCATGTCTTTCACCAAATCAAAATGATAACTAATAAATCATTGAAAAAATGAATATTATATCTTTAATTATATGTGAACTTTGAAATTTATACCCCTTAGTTAGAATCAAATCATCTTTATAATGTTTTTATGAAGGAAAAAATTTAAATTTTAGACACCTAAAATGAAAATAAAATAAAATTATTTAATATATTTGTAATATATTATCATAAAATAATTATAAAAAGGGTAGTGAGCTTATATTAAGGTTATTAGACAATTTATTAATATATATTTTTTAATTATATATCTATTTAGACAACTTCTATTGAAATCAGTTTTGATGTTATGAGACATGGTAAGTCAAACTCCATTATTTGAGTTATACGTGTTCTTATTGAACTTAATTCTTCCAAGAATTTCCATTTTGAATGATTTTCACTATTTTATTTATAAGGAATTTTTTTTGATAAACATATATTTCTATTAATGGTTTTATTTTTTTCTTATAATTTTTTCATAAAAAAAGAAGAATATTTGAAAAGTGATTCCTAACTATGACTATTACAATGATGAATAAAATTTTTTTAAAAAAATATATTTCCATATTTTTGGTTTTCATAATATTTAAATGATCTATCTCTAAGGGAGTTATGTCCCATGTTTCACCCTATATTTTATTTTATCATGTGATTATTTTTGGTGATCTATTTTTCTATATTAAATAATTTAATTCATAATGTTATTTTATACCATTTGGATATTTTATAAAAACAATTTTATTTTAATGAGTTCTTTATGAAAAAGGATTGATTTTCATTTTTATATTTTAGAAACACATTCATTTTCCCTAGGTTATTTAACATATTATAATGATTGATTTTAGTAGGAACATATATGTATAAATTAAGATGGGTGGGGTTTTATATCACCCTATAATACATTGTGTTACGTTTATATCTCACGAGATAGGAAAACATGTACATATTGAGTTTTTTAAAATAGGCATGGATATAATTGTGTTTCACACATTTTCAGGTGTTTACATAATGGGATTGTTCATATATACATGTGAATGCTGTGTTTTCTCACAAATGGTATCCCATGTTTACGGTTGTGCCATATTTACAAGTTGACTATCATGTTATGCCAAATTCTCAAGATGTATTTAATTTTTATTAAATTCCATGTTTTCATTATTATACATTATTTTAAAGTATCTTACATCCTTATATCATTATCCCATGTTTTATGATTATTGATAAGTATTTAGAGTCATGTCATAACTTTTACATTTCCTTAAAATTCTTTTTATAATATTATGTGTCTATATTGTGTTTTATGATTATAAATTATGTTCTTATGATCTTCTATTAAAATATTTTCATATTACTCATGTAATCTTTCATGTTTAAGATCTAATATATTATGAAATGTTTTCTATTGTTGATCATCTAAGCTTACCCCTCTATTATTTTTTCTATAATCATGGTTATGAATATGATCATATCATGTGATAAGTCTAGAAAAGGGTAGAGAAGATCATGAATATGGAGAAATGGTTGTAAGTTTGGTAAAATAAGAAGTGTATGTATCTAATTTCCAAGTTAGTAAAACTGTAGGTAGTTGGGTTGTGTGACTGTGTGTGAGATTTATTATCTAAATCATGTGATTATTTCACTACTTGAGTTATTTTTAGATTGGTTCACTATAGTTGGTAAAATAGTGGGTTTATTTATTTTGGATATTAGTTTAGATAAATTTAGATAAAAAGGTATGGAAATGTATAGGTGATGAGTCTAATTATAGGTTAACATCTCAAGGTTTTGGTAAAGTAATTTTTTTTATTTCTCAGTGGAATTACATCTCTATCCTGATACTACAAGTGCATATCGGTTCTGAAATAGATTTACCTAGTGGTAATAAACCCAATGATTGTGTGTTGGGTATTAACTCAACTGCGGACTGGTGCAAAACAAAGAGTCCTAACTAAACATCTATTTTAACACTTCATGAGGACATTCTTTGGTTAAACACATTATCTTTACAACCCATTATAAAGGATTTGAATATATATATAAAGAAATATAATAATGGATAGCCTATATTGAAACCTATAGATTCATTAAGAAAACGTATGAACCTCATTTATGATATCATTCTTATAAGTTTTTAGTTTTATTTTATAAACATTCATTAATTTAATTATACTCATTACCAATTTTAATGTAGTCAATTGAATAGTGGAAACCAAAAATATCCAAGTTAAAAAGGATAAAATGGAGAATTTTGATATTTTCCCAATGGGAAACCTGATGATATTGACTCTAGAATATAAAACCTCATTGAAATGATCACCCAACTATCTAAAGATATTGGAAACAACCCAAATCATTTCAATCTATTGAATTCACTAAGGAGGAAGAAAATCGTTATCGATTCATTTATGAAACAACATCATCCCTCTTTTTGTTGGTCTTCTAATCAACTATTTTCGAAGTAGTTGGTAAATTACCTATAAAATATATTTTTTTCTCTACTTCTTGGACCATGATAATTTCATTTTGGGAGTCTGTTTTCTATAATTTAATTACAACCAGTGGTAGAGTCACATTAGGGATACCATGTAAAAGGAGGAAGTATACTCTATAATATGGGAAAAGTTCATGAATATATATTTTTAATAAATATTTTTATTATAATATTTAAAATAAAATGGAGTGTTAATTATTGGAATTAAATCAAAAAGATGATGGATATATTATATTATATGAATAAAATTTCATAGGGCTCATGAGGTGTTCTTCTAGTTTCTTCTTTGATACTAATAGAAAAATAAATCACTTAATTAGTGGCCTAAATCCTAGTATTATAATTGCATTATCTATAAGATACTTTGGTATCTATGAAGAGTTTTTTTTGATGTGATGTTAAGGTTAGATAGAAATCAGATCCTCTTAATAGTCTGGGTAAAAGAAATGGATAGTGGATTATCATGGAAGCACCTATGATACGATGTATGGGGGAAGAAATTATAATTTCCTATATGAAAAAATAGGGATAAAGTACCATGGTATTTACTCAAGGGATAAAGGATGTTTTTAAAGTTTGGTAAATTAGTACATCAATCCCATAGCTATCCAACTTTATATAAGTGGAAAATTATCATGACATAAGAGAATAATTTCCTATATAATGAAGCACCTAACAGTATAATTCCTTAAGTATAAGGAGTTAGGAAATTATATACATCAATTCACCAACCCTGGAGACAATAAAGAAAATAGGCCCTATAAACCTTCCAAAATGAGAAAATAAGGAAGGGAATTTTTTATCACTACCATTGAGGTAGATCTTGATAATAAAGTATTTAAAGGTAAACTTTATATCTTTTAAATATCTTTTAATACCATATTTTATTTGGGTTCATTAAATTATTTTATATCATAAATTTATCTTAAGAATATGGAGTCACCAACCTAGACAATGAATAATGAACTATTAGTGAAAACCTTTATTGGAAAAATGATCATGTCTAGAATTTCTAAATCTTATCTGGTTGAGATTTTTGGAAGGATACTTCCTGTTGATCAAATTATTCTTCCTTTTATTGAATTTTAAATAATATTGGGTATGTATTGGATTTCCCTATATAAATCACATATTAAATATCATGAAAAGTAGGTATCATTTCAAAACCCGAATCACAATATTGTCATGTATCAATGTAAGAAAGATTATGAACACCATGTAGATAAAAATTCAATAAAATGGGTTATGATTCACAACAAAAACTAAATTTTGTCTCAAATTATCAATGGGAATTAAACATTTATTCAATGCCTATTGTATAGGAATTTAATGATGCATTTTCATATGAAATATCCAGTTTTCTCCTAGAGCGTGAGGTTGATTTCTCAATTGAAATTAAGTCTAGATCTATGCCTTTACCAAGGAGATAATATAGAATATATCCAAATAAACTAGATAAATTAAATAATTAGCTAAAACAAAATTTGGAGAAGGGTTTTATCTTCCCCAGTGCTTCACCATAGGGATCAGTAGTCCTCTTTATTAAGAAAAAGGATGGATCAATGTTGTTTTTAATTGACTATAATGTGATTAAAAAATATCAATTAAGAATTAATATCCTTTACCCATTAATGTTTAAATGTTCAATAAACTTAGAGGAGCTCAGTAATTCTCTAATATTGACCATTGATTTGGATATCATCAGTTAATAGTTAAAAGAGAGGATATTTCAATGATTTATTTCCATAAAAGGTATTGACATTGTGAAGTTTTTGTTTTTTCCATTATACTTATTAATGATCTATTTATCTTTTTAAATATAATGAATAGATTATTTAGAGAAAAACTTGACCAATTTGTGTCTCTATTTATAAAATATATTATTATATATTCAAATATAAATAAAGAAAATGAATATCATTTGTTGATTGTGTTAAATACCTTGAGAAAGGAGAAAGTGTATGAAAAAAACATCAAGTGTGAATTATGGCTATTGAAAGTATCATTCTTGGATTATGTAATCATAAACAAGGTCATATCGGTAGATCCATAAAAGATGGATGTTATCGAGAAATGGCCTAGACCAACCACCATAATTGAGATATGTAGTTTTATTTGGTTTGAAAGATAGTATTTATTCTTTGTGATAAATTTAACATAGATATCAAACCAACTAACCATGCTAACATAGAATAGATTAAAGTTCCTTCAGATAGGTAATGAAATGAAATTTTTATGGAACTAAAAAAAATTCACTGCTCATGTACTTAAATTTCCCTATAGTGGGGAAGGGGTGTTAATATATAGTTATGCTTCAAAAACTAGTTTTGGATATTTCCTCGTGAAAAATGAAAAGTTAATTTCTTATACCTCGGGACATTTTAGTACTCATAAGAAAATTACATGATATGTTATTTAGAGCTGGAAGAAATGATCATTTCATTAAATATTTGGGTGAATTATAATTATAGAAAAAATATTGATATATATACTGATCAAAAGAGATTTGAATATATATTCACAAATAATTAATTAAATATTTTCTAAATGAGATAGATGGAATTGATAAAATATTATGACTGCTCAATATATTACAAATCGGGGAAAAACAATAAGGCGACTCAGGATCTAAGAAGAAAAAACCATACTATTTTATACATGATGAGGATTTAAAAGGATCCAAAGCTCATAGATTTTAAAAGTATGAAACTTAAATTCATGATAGGAGGATAATAAATCTATCTTTCCCAACTAACTACTCATGTAATTCCCCGACCCTAGAAACCTGGAGCTGGTGCATTATTTTAATACATTAGAATGATTATAAGAAATAAAATCCCGAAGGAACAATATATTTAGTATTCTTGAAAAAACTAGATACATACATGTAACTCATATTACATTGAGAAAGGTTTCAAAATACAAGACATAACAAAAACTAATAAACTCCATCCACAAGAACTCAATAAATGGTCATCTCCTCATAACATGTTGAAGGTAAAAAAATGAAATGGGTGTTCTAAAATGCTAAGTAAGGCTTTATAATAGTGGAAGAATGAATCAATAATAATTTAATCATTATCAAATTGTCATAGTCAATATGGAATGGTGAATAAATGAAAAACACATGCCATTAATAAACTAAAAATGAAACTGCATCCATAGATTTTGTTATAGTGAAAACCTCATGGATAGTAATAACTATAAATGAATAAGAGATATGATTATTAATTTTAAATCATGTATCTGACACATGATTCCACTATACTATTGAAACAGTTTAAGTTTATGTATAGAAACCCATTTGATGTTTGGAAACAAAATCGAAGGGTTTGTTGCCAAATGATTTGTCTCATGAGACTTGTCGATGCATCAAGGGGATATATTAGGCCCTTCCCATCACTGAAATTATAATTAATTATTTATACATATATTTATTACAAGTACAATATGAATTCTCAATATCCGTATAGAGTATAGGATATGGATCCATCCATATATAGATAGTCAAAACAACATTCCAAATAAATGTCGTATGTAAAAGGGTATACGACTTATGAAAATAATCATATCCATGAAACCAGAATATGGATATATAATATATTTACAATTTCAAATGAAAAATTATCTCAAATAGACAATGGACACACCACATAAGAAATATTAGGTTCACAATACCATGTAAATGACAATGAAATGGAAATTGAGACAAAGTCTCTTACCACGTTATAATCAATCGAGTTGTATGAAAAAAAAATTAATAAAAACCAAATGAATCACAAGATAAAATAAATATAAATAGAATCATGATAAAATATATCAAATTTAATTACACAATACACCACATTCAAGAAATAAGTGGAGAATAGTGGAAACCTCACGGAATTAAAAGTAAGATAAGAAACCCCTTACCTTATGCCTCAAAGTGTTCTTTGATTGGTATTAATGACCTGAATAATAAAATTTAGCTTCATTAATTAATAATTCCAAACCCTCAATATACATTTAATTTATTTATTATAACCTTATTATGTTAATTCATGTCCTTCTTGATGGGTTTAATAGGTTCAATTTTATTGTTTTGGTAGCATTTTCTTCCTTGGTTTTCAAGATCGGTTTACTTGTACTCATGAATGGAAGTTCATTGGAAATGTGGTTAAACATAAAAAATTGTTAATATATATATATATATATATTATTAGTGGCATTAAAAATATATAAATGATCTTATAATGATTTTTGGTTACATACCATGAGGATGACTTGTTTGATAAAAGATAATGATAAACGCTTGGATTAACATGGCAGTTTTGTGCATAATGAACTTGTTTTGTATTATTATTTTATATTATGAGTGTGAAAGGATTATAGAACATAAAATAAGATGATATAAATAAATTATGATCTTATTAATCCATTAAATGGTTTCATTACCATAATATAAGATGATACTAAAAATTGAGAACTTGTTATCCTTGAGTGTGACAAATTAACACATCTCGGACGGTGTTTTCATTTTTAGTATGAGAGGAGGGGGAAAAGAGAGATGAAAAAGAAATATTCCATTACAGTAATAAAATTATAGTTTATTTAAGGTAATATAATTATAATATAATTTGGATGAGTGGATATGTGGAAAAAAAGAAAATAAAGGAACTCAAACTAAAAAAAAGTTGAGAAATCCCACACAAAAATTCGGCTCCCTAACGACGTCGCTTAAAATTTCATAATTTTTTTTGATGAGAGAAAAATTGTATCTCAAAATTATTAAATAATATGTATATTAAGGGGTATGTGTAATAACATAATCCAATTTTAATTTAAATATAATAACATAATAAGAATACTTAAAAAAGAGAGAGATTTTGAGATGAAAATTTTGCAGCATAATGGCTATGGAACATGGTTTATAAAAAATTAAAATAGAAGGGAAAATGGTCACCCATTAATAAAATACTCATAAAATATTATAGGGACATAATAATATAGAAATAAAAACATGGTATGAAAACATTAAATACATACCACATAAAAAAATGTGAATGGAAAAGAGAAGTTGAGAATTCTCTTACCTTGTAGAGTAACTCCTAAGACTGGAAGGTTGAGATCTTGGGGGGATTGAGGACACCTTTAGAGGACTACTAGGGAGGTAAAACTACCATATATTATAGGATTATGAGTTTGTAATTAAATAAAATGAAGGAATGATTGGGTATTTATAGTAAATGAGAGGGAGTGTTTTTATTAATTTCAAGAAACACCTCATTAGTGGTTTTTGCAAAACCACGGGCATGCCCATGGTATTTTCCAATGGTATAAGCCACATGGGAAACCTCGTGTCATACTTTATTGTACACAACTCGAGCAGAATTTTATATTAATTATCACATTATTATGATGTCATTAAACATACTGAAAACTCAAAAATGTATTTTTACTTTTCATGAAAAATTCAAGTATTTTAGATAAATCCCAAAAATTCCCCCATCCATTTTTTGACATGTATAATTAAAAAATGAAATCCATTTTTTTAAAATAAATTTCTAAATATTTTTAATTTAATTTTTTATAAAAAATTATAAATTTTTTCAAGAAACACATCTTCAAAAATATAACTCCTTTTATAGAACCTTAATAAATTAATCAAGGTACCCTAAATTTATCGTATAACCATAAGAAATTAAAGTAAAAAAATATGATTACATTTTATGAAAATATGTTTACATTTTAAATTATAAAATTAATCATAAATATTTAATAAAATATTTATGAAAAAAAAATACCAATACTTATACTATGATCGTTCTTTCACTTATAAGATGTCTAAATTGTATTTATACATTCATGGGTGAAGTTTCTATTTTTTGTCCAATTTACTATTCATTACTATTCATAACTATTCGTAAGGGTATTTTACTATTCATACAAAATTATGTTTGTCTTATTAGCCTCTAAATATTTTATTGAACACAATTATTTATTTTAGTTTTTCAAAATTCAAATTACAGAAGGGGCAAGATTATGTTTATTGTTTAGGTTACAATAGAGTGTTGTTTTTTAGAGACTTAGTGTTTCATGCATTCTATATTAAATCTATTTGTAAATTATTGTGGTGTTACATTATTCCCTCCTTAAAAAAATTTATCCTTGAAATTTGAAATTTAACTTCTAAAGTTAATAGTTAATACTTGAAAATTCTTGTATGGGAAACCCACATCGGAAATAGGGTTAACAAAATATCTCCAAAAAAGAGGATAAGGGAAATGAGGTGGTCACCCTAAAAATTATTCTTTTGAATGGGGTGACATTTGTAGTAAGTAAAAACCTGGACATGGAAGAAAAATATAACTATGAAGTTCTGATGGAACGTGATAGAGAACATGTTTCGATGAAATTTGATTACTACAAAACTATAAAATGTGGTAAAAAATTCATTGATATTATCATAGATTATGATAATAGGACAAAATTTTATTTATGACTCTTTTCCTTCAGTTTAAGAATTATTCCACTCTATAAGAGTATAAATATATGTTTCTATTTACGAACTCGTCCTTTAATTACACCTTGACCTATCTATACCTCATCACTTAACACAAGTTAGGCCATATGGTGAAGTAATACATTAAACTCTAAAAGCTAATATAATGATCAACATAAACCATTTAATAAATGGTTAAAAAATATGAAATATAATGATTCAACACTTTATAATGAAGGTATCAATATTTACAAGACAAACTTATCATTAACCCCCAATCGACATGAAGCAGCTCTAAATTATCACATTCCAAACATGTGAATTAATTCATCATATATCCTCTTGAAATATGGTAATAACTTCAATTACTATAAAGCCCATATTGGAAATATGCATTCTTCTTTATTCATTAAGTACTATACATGTTATTGGATATATTCCATAAATCCAAAAGTATAAGGCCCCATCCTTAAACCTTACTTGAAATTGAATTAAATGAATAATTCACATTGAGGATCTTTTCAGGTTTAGAGTTTTAGAGAATTAGGACATAACTATTACATCTCAAAAGATTACAAAGTAGTCTCTTCTACTAAATTTCCATAAAATAAAAACTCTTAAAAAGAAACATGTCTAGTTTCATGTTTTAGGTAGCATGACTTTCCCTTGATCCCATCCTTGAACCTATTTCATGCTAAGTCCTATGAAAAACATTTCAAAAACATGGGAAGAGCATAAGAACTCAGTAAGGGATACACAAAGAATAAAAACTGTTAGTTTATCAAAACAAAAAGTAAACCATGATTACTTTATCAAAGTAATAATTTTCACCTTTATGAAGTAGTAAAAACTCTTCACTGAATAAAATATCATTACTTACCTTTTTGTAACCAAAGGATTACCATAAAACCCATATAAAGAACACATAACATATATAAAGGTAACTTGGGACATAAACATACATAAGTGGAATAACCATACGGTCAACTTCCACACATATCACTTAATGGAATAGCCATACGACCAATTTCCATACATACTTAATGGAATATCCATATGACCAACTTCCATACCCAATGCATTGGAGGTTATAACGTAACCACCCATCCGGGTATTCACGGCACCACCCGTCATATGGTTTATCACGTAACCACCCGTAAAATGTCCAAGTACCATTATAAAATTATAACACATAAAACCAATATAAAGGAATGATAAAATTTCCACATTTCAATCACAATATATCATTTAAATATATTGACATAATAGAATCATTTATCAAAACCATTTTCAATACCAAAATACATAAAAGAGTATATGGTATTTATTTTATTTTAAAAACATTACGGCTTGTTGAGGAAGCCAAAGATCAAATAATACTCGCGGCAGCGGAAAAGGTCGTTGTCACCGCGTACGTAAAAAGAAACATTACTTTTTTTCGTTTAGTAAAACGCTTCGTAGAAAAAAAGATTCCTTTTGAATAAATGTAAAAGTCAAAGGGGTTTATACACCGTATAAAAGAAGGTTGTGTATAAAACAAAATATGTCTCAATGAATGGAGATTGAGACGAAGACCCTTACAAAGACGGTATCCTTGGTTTAAGGATAAATCAATTGCATAATTATGTGTGACAAAAGAATACACCAAATATAAGAGGATATTAAGTGTAAAACAATCATAGGTTATTCACACATATTCATAGAACAACATATTCAAGGAGTACAAGTTTATCCCAAAGAATCAAATTTGGGTTAAGAAGTTCCCTTGCAAAAATTTGACAGCCTAACGGCGTCACTTCAAAATTTAGAAAAAGAGTTGATGAGAGATAAAAAATGGTATCTCATCACTTGGAAATAAAATATACATCAATAAGGATATATGAAAACATATCCCAACATAACAATATGTGAATTAAAAGACCCAACAAAATAAGTCTTTTAAAAAAGAGGATGGTGAAAGGTTCCCTTACCGACATGGGTATCTTTCGAAACATATACCTCGTAAAAGAAGGACAATACAACATTGATGTAAATACTCATAAAAGAAAGTATATTACACAATGAGTAAAATAATGGGCAGTACATACACCACTCAAAGGAAATTTTGGCAAATGTAGCAAAAATCTCACGGGTATAAAAGTGAGATGAAAAATCCCTTACGAAAACTCGGCAGCCTAACGACGCCACTTAAAACTTCCAAAAATGGATTGATGAGATCAAATAGGGTATCTCATCACATTAAAATAAAATTTACAGCAAGAGGAATATAAAATAACATCCCCCATCATAACAAAGAGGAGCTAAAAAGAAGTGACATAAAGGAGAGTACTTAAAAGGAAAGAGAGAGGTTAGATCTCTTACGAAAATTCGGCAGCCTAACGGTGCCACTCAAAACTTCCAAAATGGATTGATGAGAGATAATAGGGTCTCTCATCATATGAACATAAAAATTACAGTAATATTAATATAAAATAACATCCCAATAACATGAAATATGAACTTTATAAGGAATGACATAAAAGAGTGTACTTAAAAAGAAAGAGTGGAGTAGTATCCCTTACCTCGGGTCTGACTTGACTCGATCCTTCTTTAACATCCTAAATAATAAACTTGAGTTAATTTCTACTTGATTAAGAACATTTTTAAAGTTCATTATTCCTTCTATATCACTTATTGAAATTTTATAAACATTATGTAACCATTTAAGTTAATAATGTTTGTTTTGTCGATATTTGGTTCTTAAGTCGAAAATGGACTTCTTACAATTACATGTTGTTCGTGTGGTCAAAGTTTCTTCATATCCAGAATGATATTCCTGATTTGGATAGAATATATATCATATATATCCAGCATATACATGTATTTATAATATTACATAATCATTTAGAGGTAAGAAATGAAATGCACCGTTCATGGAGACGTTAAGCCGTACGTACGCATGAACGCTACTTTCATTTCTTTCTCATATTAATGGAATAAAAATTAAATGAGAGGTATGTATATTTTAATTCCAGAATTATATTCATAATTTAGATGTATCATTAATTATATATACCCATTATATACATATACTTTTAATAGTACATTACATTTGGGGATAATAAATGAAATGCACCGTTCATAGAGACGGTAAGCCGTACGTACGCATGAACGCTACTTTCATTTCTATATCATACTTTAATGGAAATAAATAATAATGATATAGAGGTATATTATAATTCCAGTATAACATTGTATATATTAACTTTAAATCCATCCTTTATACGTCCCACATATGGAATTAACGAATCACATCACTTTGAGGGGGCGGTAGTCCGCACTTCCTTAAATGAAGATATCGCGTATACCCATAATGGAAGCCATAAAGGTAAGACACAAATGAAAAATACAGAAGCTTAAGTAAAACATAAACATATTATATATCATATATAAATATAGTGACATCTTAATGGCCACCTTTGAAGGTGTTATATGAGTGTTGAACAATCATCGTTTCGTGAGGCAGAAATTCGCCATCCACGGAAACCGTATGTTCTTTAACCATTAGATGTAGCTGTGGGTAATTGTAGCTCGAATACTTCTTATAACAAAATCCTAGTATATTGAAGATACTGGAGTTGTTACAAAAAAAATTAATAAAAAGAGTTTAGGGGGTTGGAGAAGCAAAATAAAACAAATGAACAAGAGAGAATGAATTACCTTTAAAAGTGTAACTCATTTTGATTTGAGCCTAAAGGCTTCCTTTGAAAGGATTATGCCCAAAGGGAATCCTCTAGGATGAGGAGAGGGAAGTGGAGAGAGTAAATGGGCAGGGTATGGCCGATCCAAAGGCTTTAGTAGTGTGTGAAATGAGGTAGAGGTGGGGACCTTTTATAAGAGGAGAGGAGGGGCACTTTTGGAAATCATGAAACTATTATTTTATTTTCAAACGTGTTTCGAATTTCTAAGGTCCCACATTGATATAATTCTAAGATAAGATGACAAGTCTTCGAAATATTTCCATCCAATAGGTTTTGGACATGTGTAGGTTTTAGATATTACATTATCTTTCCATTTTAATTAAATCGTTAAATAATGAGGTCATCGCTGCATCATCATGATGTCATAAATAATTTAATTTATTTAAACTCTAAAAATTATAAAAAAATACTATGATGTAGGAAATATTTTTATCTTTCCAAATAGTATTTATAGACAAAAATATGATTAGTATAACCCCTTCTAAAAATTGTTTTAGTAAAACAATTTATGTTAGGGTCATTTTCACCTTTATTTAAAAAAAGGCATTAAAGTCATTATCTCACCCAAGAGGCTCCATAGGGTCCCCTAAATCGACCCATGGGTTGTCTTGGTCGGCCATGACTCATCCAATAGGGTTAGGACAAGTTTCATGGTGTTTTCATATTTTTATAATATCATTTTTACCTTAAATTAAACTAATTACCTCTAATCGCGATTAAAAACTTAATAAGTTACTATTCACCAAAAAATTATTTTTATCCCATTGAACCACATTTTACTTCTTAATGACAACCATGTATGTCGGATTTTTGAAAATCAAAACACAATGATGGAAAAATTTCATTTAAACGGAAAATCAGTTTTTATAAGTACCACTTAGTGGTTTCACTATTCATCAAAAATTGATGTTTTTCAGAAAATTACCAAAAATTCACCCTAAGATATATTTGATATTACGAATTAAAAAATGAATTCTATTTTAAAAAATTCAAAAAATATAAGTCACATTAATTAATTTAATAATTAATTCCCGCTGTCAGAGCAAATAGCGTGTTTTTATGAAACAATAAGTATCAAAAGATTGACACTAGTTTAAGTCCGATTTCAAAGTGAAATTAATTCCAACGACCACTTTTGGATTTAATGGTAAAAATATTTTCTAATTTCACTTTAAAAACAATTCAGATGATAATCTAATCATATAAATAAATTATATTAAAAAGTGGTTTTGAATTAAAATACAACATTTTACACTATTCATTAAAAAATGAACTTTATCAGAAAAATACCAAAAATTTACACAAAGTAAAATTTGATGTCCCGATTCTAAAGAAGAATTTTATTTGGTCCAAAAGAATGTATAAGAGTGATCAAAACTATATTTAATGACAGTTCGCCATTAGAAGGCGATAAGTGAACCTTTAGTGAAAATTAGGGTATAAAAGCCTAAAATTGAATTTGTTCCGTATTTTAAGCCTTTGGATAAATGTAAAAACATTTAAAAACATATATAATCATATTTTAGTTATTTCTATCCATTCCCGCCAATACAACAGCTACATGTTAACTGCCATTTAAAATAATATTATTTTATTATTAGAGTGCAACGTAAGATTCCCAAGAAACTCGTTGTTGCGTATTGGGTACACCATCGAGCATTGCATCCCCTTTAAAGTAATATTAATATTTGATTCACAAGTATGGATAAATATAAAGATTTCATATTCTTTATTTACCTGGGGTGTTACAAAAAGTGTTGTAAACTCCATCGGTGATAGCATAGACCACTTATCGACAAGTCAATAATCAGTTCCAAGGTAGTCATTACTTATCTGAATTAGTCATTTCTTCCTCATTATCTCAACATCTAATATGTATTAAGAGTTTTATTTACCTCAACCATATACTTTCCAAAGATATTAACTTTTAAATTATTCCCTTATCCTTGGTACAATTCATTATACAACCTAAAATATTTAATTAAATAGTATTGCAGTACAATCCTTATATATTCCATAATTCTTATAACCAATACGTTGTTGATAAAATATTTAAATGAAATGATTATTTGCTAGGCATATTGATCATTCTACTTCATCTGTGATTGGATTATAACTTGATCATTATCTATAATCATTATTTGGGGTATATTCATTTGACTCTTAGAAAATTTATTCTGATAGTGTCTCATCTCCTTGGAGTTGAAGCATTGTACATTGGAAACCATTTTCTTGCCCTTGAAATCATGAACATGGTGTCCTTTTTCTCAACACTTTTAACAAACATCAGTTCCCTTCAAGCATTTACTAGGGTGATTCTTTCCACAGTTATCACATGTGGGAAAACCCATATTTCCTTTCTTCCCTTTATCCTCGTATTTCCTAGCCATCCTCTTCTCCTTTTTTTCTCTTAAAACCCATAGGACTCAGATAAGTATTTACATACCTTGTCCACACACAATACTATTTCCTCATATGATGAGGATAATTGGGACACAATATTCCTTTGAAAATATGGCTTAAGACCATTAGATATATCATCCTTCTAACTCTTCGCACCATATGCATTGGTGAAGTTATCATTCCCTCTACTAGGTACCATTTATAAACAACTCCATATTATATATTATCTCATTAAATTCTTAACTCTCTATAAATATAAACATTGTATAGAACATAGCATAAATTGTTTCATAGTAAATCCTAAAACCATATACTTTGGTTACTTTGGGGGAATAAATACATCATAATGGTGGGTAAATAAAATGTGAATTATCCTAAACATATCTCCCAGGAGTTTCAAACAAGGTGTGTAGTAAGCCCATTATCGTGTACCAGGATACCCATGGTCAAGCCTGAAACTCCTTGTCAAAGTTGTTACTCATAGGCACATCTGTGCCAGAACCACATCCACTTGCAGTTTCCAGACATGGATATATTTTCTTGAAAGATTTACAAAATCTATTTTGTAACAAAATTCTAAGAAGTTATTTTATGTTTATCCTAAAAGTATATCTTAGAGTCTTGTTCTCTAATCTACATTTTCTAAATCTAGTTTCTAATTTTTCTACTAAACGTCCTCTAATGCCAACTGTAATACCCTGACCCCAGAAGCCCGGAGCCAGTGCATTATTTTAATAAATTTCCATGCTTATAAGGAATCAAATACCGATGGAATGATTAGTTTAGTAGTCTTGAAGAAACTAGATATATACATATAACTCATATTACATTGATAATGGTAAAAAATACAATACATAACAAAAACTAATAAACTAAATCCACAAGAACTCAACAAATGGTCTTCTCCTCATAACTTTTTAAAGGTAAAAAAATGAAATGGGTGATCTCAAATGCTTGGTAAAGGTTACTTATAGCAAAATCATGAATAAAAACTAATTTAATCATCATAAAAATATAATACTCAATATGGCATGGTTAATAAATAAAAAACACATGCCATTAATAAACTGAAAATGAAAT
This sequence comes from Viscum album, assembly GCA_963277665.1. Lineage (NCBI taxonomy): Eukaryota > Viridiplantae > Streptophyta > Magnoliopsida > Santalales > Viscaceae > Viscum > Viscum album. The sequence goes on along the minus strand of OY728163.1, from coordinate 70,110,648 downwards.
TGTATCCATATATATTTTTTATAGTGAAAAACTCATGGATAGTAATAAATAAAAATGAATAAAGAGATATGATTATTAATTGGACGTCCTATATCTAGCACATGATACCCCTATACCATAAAAATAGTTTATGTCTATGGGTAGAAACTCGTCTGATTTTTGGAAACAAACTCGAAGGGTTTATCGCCAACTAATTTGTCTCATGAGACCTATAAATGAATCGAGGGGCTATAGCAAGACTTTCCCATCTCTACAAGTCCAAATCAATATTCATACATAGATTTAATAAAATTACAATATTCCTTCTCAATATCCATATAGAGTAGAGGATACCGATTCATCAATATTTCCATAGTTAAAACAATATTCCAAATAAACACCGCTTATAAAAGGGTATACTTCTTAAGAAAATAATCAATTCCATGAAACCAGAATATGGATATATAATATATTCAGATTTTCAAATGACAAATTATCTAAATTTGGTAGTGGATACACCACATAAGAAATATTAGGTGCACAATACCAAGTAAATGACAATGAAATAGAAATTAGGACAAAGTCCCTGACCACATTATTATCAATCAAGTCGAATGACCAAAAATTAATAACCAAAAAATGAATAATAGAATACCATGAATATACATAGAATCGTGATAATATATATCAAATGGAATTATATGATACACCACATGCAATAAATAAGTGGTGAACAATTTAAATATCACATAATTAAAAGTGAGATAAGAAACCCCTTACCTTATGTCTGAAAGTGTTCTTTGATTGATCTTAATGACCTTAATAATCAAATTTAGATTCATTAATTAATAATTACATAACCTAAAATACATGTAATTTATTTATTATGACCTTATTAAGTTCATTCATGTCCTTATTTATTGGTTTAAGAGGTTCGATTTTATTGTTCGGGAAGTATTTTCTTCTTTGGTTTTCATGATCGGTTTACTTAAATTCATGAATGGAAGTTCTCTTGAAATGTGGCTAAAAATCTAGAATTTTTAATATATATATATATATATTATTAGTGAAATTACAGATATATAAATTATCTTATAATTATTTTGGGTTACATACCATGAGGATGACTTTTTTGATAAAACATAATGATAAACACTTAGATTAACTTGGCGGTTTTGGCATAATGAACTTATTTTGTATTATTATTTTATATTATGAGTGTGAAAGTATTATAGAACATCACATAAGATGAAATAAATATATTATGATCTGATTCAACCATAGAAATATTTTCATTACCAGAATTGAATATGATAATAAAAAATTGAGAACACATCGTCCTTGAATGTGATAAATTAACACATCTCGAACAGTGTTTTCATTTTTAGTATAAGAGGAGGGAGAAAAGATATATTATGATGAAATATTACATTATAATAATATAATTACAGTTAATTTAAGGTACTATAATTATAATAGCATTTTTATGAGAATATATAAAGAAATAAAAGGAAAATAAAGGAACTTGAAATAAAAGAAATGTTGAGAAATCCCTCACAAAAATTCGGCAGCCTAACGACATCGCTTAAAATTTCATAAAATATTTTCATGAGAAAAAATGGTATCAAATAATACTTATATAATATGGGTAGTAATGGGTATATTTAATGAAATAATACAATTTAAATTAAAAAATAATAACATAATAAGAGTGCTTGAAAAAGAGAGATATTTTGAGACGAAAAATATGCAGCATAACGGCTATGCAACATGGTTTTAGAAAACATTAAAATAGAGGGGAAAGAGGTAACCCATTAATAAAAGCCTCATAAAATAGTATAGGGGTAGAATAATATGGAAATAAGAACATGGAATGGAAATTTTAAATAAATACCACATATAAGAGAACGTGAATGGAAAAGAGAAGTTGATAATTCTTTTACTTTGTACAGTAACTCCTAATACTTGAAGTTTGTGACCTTAGAGGCTTGAGGAAACCTTTGGAGGACTACTAGGGAGGTAAAACTACCAGATATTCGAGGATTATGAGTTTGGAAGGAAATAAAATGAAGTAATGAGTGGGTATTTATATTAAATGAGAGGGAGTTTTTTAATAATTTCGAGGGACAACTCATTAGTGGTTTTTTCAAAACCAAGGGCATACCCATTGTATTGTCCAATTCGAACACCTAATGTCATATTTTACTATACACAGGTTGGCCAAAATTTTATATTAATTATTATATCATTACGATGTCATTAAACAAACCAAAAACTCAAAACTGTATTTTTACTATTCATGAAAAATTCAAGTATTTTAGAAAAATAAAAAAAAAACACCCCAACAATTTTTCAATGTGTAGAATTAAAAATTGAAATCCATTTTCTGAAAATAATTTTCTAAATATTTTTAATTAATTTTTTAAATAAAATCATAATTTGTCCCTAAAAACATCTTTAAAACAATAACTCATTTTATAACCCCTTGAGAAATTAATCAAGGTACCATAAAAGTATCATATAACCATAAGAAAAAAAAGTAACAATTTATTATTAATTTTTATCAAAATAAATTTCCATTTTAAATTATTAAATTAATCATATAATTTTAATTAAATTATTTATGACATACAAAAATAAAAATACTTACACTATGATCATTTTTTCACTTATAAGATGTATAAATTGTATTTATACATTCATGGGTGAAGTTTCTAAATAACTTACTGAACGCTACGTTGTATGTTAGGTTTTTGAAATTTAAATTACAGAAGTGGAAAAATTATGTTTATTTTTTAGGTTATAATATATTGTTGTTTTGTATAGACTCGGTATTTCATGCATTATATATTAAATATATTTTTAAATTCTTGGGGTGTTACAACTCATTCATCCATTCACATGATGATCAAACAAGACTAGAGATATGATAAAGAGCTATAGAAAAATATTGTGAATATTAGGGTGTTTAACTTTGATAAAGACGGATTTATAAGGTTTGGAACCTAGAAACATGTCCCATAAAATCTGAAATTAAAGAAGGAACTTTTGGATGATGTAAAAATCTCATCCTTCTCTATCCATCCAGGAAGAACAAATATGTATATAGAACTAAAGAAAAAAAATCTGCTTGGATAACATGAAGAGGTAAATCATGGGGTATATATCTCAATGGTTTCTATGCTTGTAAGTTAAGGATAAAAAAAATTAATGGTATGTTGCAAAAATTACTCATACTAGTATAAAAATTGGAAAACACCACCATTTATTTTATCATAGGAATCCTTGAAATGTCTAAAGTCCATAATGCATTTTGGGTTGTAGGAGATCACCATACGATGTTAACATATTTTATTTTGATCAAAAAATATTTCTCCTTTAATAAAATCATTAAGATATGCATAAGGGAAGTAATTATGAAACATAGAGTACCATGATCTATTGTATTTGATCATGATTTGTGGTTTACCTTGATATTCAAGAGAAGTATTCAAAAAGAATTAGAGATAAAGTTTCATTTCAGTACTACATATCATCCGCATATAGATAGTAAATTTGAAAGTTCCTTAAAAATATAGAGGATATATTGAAATCTTGTTTGATGGATTCCCAAGGATGTTGGGATAAACACCTCACATGGTATAGTTCTCATATGATAACACTTTCCATTCTAGAATTTAGATAGAACCATATGAGGCTCTTTATGGGAAGGGATGTAGGAATCTAATATGATCGGATGAAGTTAGAGAGAGGAAGATGATAGGTCCTAAACTTTTCCAAAAAATGACAGAGAAGGTAAACCCCATTCAGTAATACATGAAAGAAAAAAGTCATTAAAATTGTTATGAAGATAACAGTCAATAAGATTGGAGTTTGATTTTAGTGGCAATGTGATCCTCTAGATAGTTCATTAGAAGCATTTTATGGGATTTTCAAAGAAAGGGTAGTTGATCCCTATGTATTTTTGTCCCTTAAAGATTCTTGATCGTCATGTGGTAGTATCTTATCACTTATCCTTCCCTCCTAACCTCTTCCATGTGTATGATGAGTTTTATGTATCACTTTTGAGGAAGTACATAACAGGCCCTTCATATGTACTAAACTCTGATGTTGTGAAACTAGAACATGATCTATCATATGAGTAAAAACAAGTGGAAATTATTTATCAAATAGATAAGGCTATTTTTAACAGGACCAATCATCTTTTCAAAGTTATATGTAGAAATCAAAAGTTTGAATAAGCCATGTGAGAACCCAAGGATGTAAGGACGAAAAAGTAAGTATCTACTTTTTATTAGAAATTACTTATAATTTTTTACTATCATAAAATTATTTTAAATTATTAATATGAGAAATTAAATATCATTGTTATAACTAATTTTCATTATATTAATTAAAAAATAACTATTCATTCCAATACATCCACTAAGAAAAACCAAAACATTGATTGTGTGTACATGGGAACTACTGCCTCCTTGAAGTAGTGTTTTCTTTCATCACTACATCTCGAGGATGGTATCAAGTATGTATTTAATGAATAAATATTTTGTCTATGTTACAAATAAATTTATTAAATGATCATTTATCATATACCATCATTTGTTCCATTCGTCAAGAAATGGGATCATTAATCATGAATATGTGGGGACTACTGCCTCCACGAACAATGAATTTTGTTTTTCATCACCACCCATCTTGGATGGTTATAAGAATGTATATATAGAGAATCTATTATAATAATAATGTTTTTATTCTTATGAATATTTCATATTATCATTATTTAAATACATTCCCTTACTCATTAAAATATTGTAAAATGTAACCATTTAGGTCGATTTAACCGCCTATATAAACATTATTATAACGATTATGCCACAAATAATTATGGGATTTAATATAATGGTAATATTATTTAATAGTTATGTATTTAATATGGTTTAAATATTTTATAATTATTTTTTAAAAATTTTAAATATTTATTAATATATCATCTTTTGATGGTTAAACACATCGAAAACTAGTTCATCACGATTTCCATTTTCAAAAGTTGCATTAATTTATTTAACCTAGTGAAAATGGGACTTAAAAATTCATTGAAAAAAATGATTATTCAATCTTGAGTGTTCTAGGAATGATGAACTTGAATCCACTTAGTGAAAAATTGATCGCATCATCATTAATTTTGTATGAAACAAATAACTGAAAGTTATAACACTCGATAATGAAAATAAACTATAATCCGATAATATATTTATAATATATAATTAAAAAATAATTATTAAATGGGTATAAAATTTATATTAATTTTATGATATAAGTGATTAAGATACTTATTTTCATGATATGGGAAGTTAAAGTACTTTCATGTAAATAAAAGTTGAAGGTAAGGGACTTGGTAACTCAAACTCCTTTATTTGAGTTATACAATTTCTCATTGAATGTCATTCTTCTAATAATTTAAATTTTTAGCAATTTTATAAATTTTATTTCTAGGTAAAAGGATTTTTTGATCATAATCAATTTCAATTAATGTTTTCCTTCTCATGGGTTATTTTTTGAAAAGTAAAGGACTATTTTTGAAAAGAGACTCCAAACAATGACTATTATAATCATGAATATAAAATGATTTCAAAAATATATTCCCATGATTTTGTTCTCATTAACTTTATATTTTATATCTCCGATGGAGTTAGGTTTCATTTTTCACCCTACACTTTATTTTATCATGCAATTATTTTGGGTGATCAAGTCTTCGGTATCAAATGATGTAATTAATGATTTTTTATTATAACCATTATTTTTTTTTATTAAAACCGTTTAATTTTCATAGGTTCTTTATGAAAATTGAATGGTATACAATTTGATTCTTAATAAACACATTCTTTTCCATGGGCATGATTGATTTTCTTAAATTTTTAGACATAGAAAAATTAAGTTTGTCCCATAGGCATGGGAATGATAAGTTTTCTCAAAAAGGTTTTCTTATTCTTATGGTTGGTACATATTTTCAAGTTATTTATTTTGTTATGAAATATTTTCAAGATATATTTAATTTCCATGAAATTCCATGTTTTCATGAATATGTTTTATTTTTAAAATATTTATCACCCTTATATCATGATCACTTGTTTTATGATTATTGATATGTATTTGGAGCCACATAATATCTTTTAAATTCCACTAACAATATTTTTTTTGATATTATGTTGATCTATCATGTTTTATGATTATCATCCATGATATTATGATCATTTATTAAGATATTTGTGTCCTGTCCATGTTCCCCATCATGTTTATGGTCAAATACATTATGATATTTTTTCCCATAATGAGGTAATGAGATCAACCCTTTCAGTTATAAAGATGATTATATCATGTGATATTTCTAGAAAAGGTTCTAGAGGATCATTATTATGGATAACATTTTACAAGTTTTGTAAAATAATATATTTATATAGATAATTTCCAAGGACTAAACCTCTATTTCCTTGGGTTGTGTGACTTTTTGTGAGATATATTATCTAAATCAAGTGATTATTATACTATTTAGATAATGTTCATCTAGGGTTAATAAAGTTGGAATTAGAGGAGGTAATAGTTACATTTTGATATTAATATAGGTAACATTATAAAAAACCCAAGGAACAATTTTAAGAGATGAAAATAAGTATAGGAAAATATCCCAATGTTTTGGTAAAGTAGATAATGTGTGGTTATCCTAGAAATTACACCCTTTTCTTTATAGATAAAGTGAATGAAAGATCAAACATATATGTACCAAGGGGTAATAACCCCAAAGAGGGTATTTTGGGTAAGAAACCCGCTTTCTAAGTTTATATTTTCCTTTTTAAGTGAATTTATTAATTTATGTATTCATATTCCAAATTTTCCTTTTGTGAAGTTGACGGTGGGAAACTAATAAACCTAATTAAAAATTGGTGAAATAGACAATGTGGATATTTTTTAAATATAAAACATAATGATATTAGGGATAAAATAAAAACCTTATGGAAATGATCCTCTACTAATATCAAGATGTGGGAAACAAACCAAATTGTATTGAGATATTAAATATATGAAGTAGGGAGAAACTTGATATAAATTTATTGATGAGACAAATCCACCCACTTTTACCTAGTCGTCTAATACACTATTTCATGAGTACTCGGTCAGTGTAGTGGAAAATATATTTTCCTCTATACAATGCTCAAACCATGAGATTGTTGTTTTGGAAGTATATCATCTTGAAGTTGGTTTTGATCAATGGTTGAATAACACTAAGAATACAACAGAAAGGTATTATGTAGACTCTATGGTATGAGAATATTTCAAGAAGAAATTTTTTCACTAAGTATTTTCTTTAACACTTTGCAGAAAAATAAATCTATAATTATTGGAATTTCATAAAAAGGTTTATGAATATATTAGATCATATGAAGAAAATTTAACAATATTTGTGAGTTATTCCTCTCGTTTATCTCTGATACTGGGAGAAAACTTGATCAATTCCTTACTGAATTAAAACCTAGTATTTAAAGTGAATTATCCAAAGAGACTTTAGTAGCTATGAATAGATTTTTTGATTTTATCTTAATGTAGATATGGAAACATAAACCCATTAATATTCCAATAAAAAAACGAAAGTAAAGTATAATGGAATCACAAATGATAAAGAAACATGGTGGGATGAAAAAAGAATTTACAACATGTAATAAATGTGTGATAAATCACCTAGGTAATATTCTCAAGGGATCATGGAAGTTTTAAATTATGGAAAATAATGACACAAATCCTATAACTTTTGAAATCAGTCTAAAAGTATAATTAATGAAATAGAATAGAATGAGGTCCTAGCCAATGAAACGCCTGCACTATAATTCATCAAGTGTAATGAGTTCAGACAATATGTGAATCGATGCCTCAACCCTTAGACCAAGGAATAAAGTAGGCCCTGAAAACCATCCAAACTATGGGAACAAGGTAGGGAATAAAAAATCACTACTATTGAGGTAGATCATGATAATAAATTGATGTGAGTTAAAATTTATCTCTTTTATATATTAACTAATACCATATTTGATTCTAGTTCATCTCATTTTTTATGTCATAAAAATTTTCTATGAATGTGGAATCACCACCCAAAACAATAAATATTGAACTATTAGTAAAAATACCTACTGAAATAATGACCATGTTTAAGACTTAAAAATTTGTTACAATTGAGATTTGTGGGAGAATGCGTATTGTAAATCTAATTATTCTTCATTTGGTTTAATTTGACATAATATTTGGTATGGATTTTCTTTCCCTACATAAAGGACACATAAACAGTTAGGATAAGAAGGTCTCATTTCATATACCAAATTATTATGTTATCGTGTATCAATAAAAAAAGATTATGAAATTCTTATGGAATAAAATTCTATTTGATGGGTTTTGATACCGAAAAATGAGGTAATTTTGAATCAAATGACCAAGAAGGATGTCAACATTTATGACATTCCTATTTTATGGGAATATGATGATGTATTTCTAGATGAAATACTTGGTATTACCCTATAGTCTGTGCATGTGTTCTTTCTTAATGTTATACATTCAGCTATTTCTATATTAAGGAGTCCATATAGAATTTATCTCACTGAACAAGAGGAATTAATTAAGTAGCTAAAGTAGAATTTGGAGACGGGTATTATATTTCCCAGTGGGGATCACTGGTTCTCTTTATTATGAACAAATATGGATCAATTTTAATTTTCATTGAATATAATGAGATTAACAAGTTCAAAATTAAGAATAAATATCCTTTACCACATATCCATGACATGTTTCATTAACTCATTGGAGATGAGTATTTTTAAAATATTGACCATCAATATTGATATTATTTGTTAAGGTTCAAAAGGGAGTATACTTCAAATAAAAAAAATTGTATGAGTTACGGACACTATGAATTCATAGTGATTCCCTTTGGACTTATGAATCCTCCATCTACCTTTATGGATCTAATGAATATAGTCTTTAGATACTACCATGATCAATTTGTGGTTGTATTTTTAGAAAATATTTTTATATATTAAAATTGAAATGAAGATAATAAAGATCATTTGTGGGTTGTGGTAAAGACCTTGAGAAAGAATAATTTTTACAAAAAAATTAGCAAGTGTGAATCCTTGTTATGGAAAGTATCATTCTTGGGTTATGTAATCAAAAGAAAGTCCATATCAGCAGAACAATAAAAGATATAATTTATTAAAAAATGTGTCCTAATGATGACTATAATTGAGATCTGTAGTTTTCTTTGGTTATTGAGATTTTACTGATGATATTTGAGGAATTTACCTTGTCTATCAAATTCACAAACAAGTTAACATAGAAGGGAGTAAAGTTTATTTGGACAAAGTAATATGAAAAAGTTATATGGAACTAAAAAAGATTTTGGTCACTAATATTTTACTTACAATAACATGTAGTAGGGAAGGGTATGTAATATATCATTACTAGAAAATGGGTCTATATCCATGCATATATACCCATGATTTAAAAAATCGTGGGTATAGGTAGTATATTTTGACCTATTCCATGGTTTTGTTAAAACAATGGGTATTTTGACCATGATTTAATGTTTTTACTCAGTCCCCCTCCAAATTTTTCATTTCATCCCCACATTTCCCCCATGCCCTATCCTCTCCACCCTCTCTTCCCCTCCCCAACCTTGAAATCCTGCCCCCGCCTCCCTCCCTCCGCTTCTTTGGATCTGCCTCTACATCTGCGGCTGCCTCCACCTTCACCTCCCAGCCCCACCTCTGCCTCTCGGCCGTCGCCTCTACCTCCTATCCCCCACCTCCGACTCTCGGCCCTCGCCTCTGCCTCTATGGCTGTCTCTGCTTCTGCCTCCTCCTCCTCTCACCTTCTTCCCCAAGTCTCCACCTCCTTACCTCAAAAGGTATTCCTATTCTCCCCAACAATTCTTTTTTTTCATTTATTTTAATCCTTGTTAATGAATTAAATATTTTTAGGTGAATACCACCTAAGCAAGGTGGAATTCATCTTGGATCAAGGGGCTATCTTTTCTCTTGTATAGAGAAGGATTTGTGGCTATCCTGCAAACCATTTTTCTCTATTTTCATGGAAGGTGAACATGGTATGTTTTGTCCTAGGTTTTTTTATATTTTAGGGTGAAATGTTTGGATAATCTATTGTATTTATTTGGTACTTTAGGTTTGTGGAATTTTCTGTTAATTTTTTGGAAATTGATTGCATTGTTTTCTCTTAGGTATTAGTTATTCTTTGATTTTTGTTATTATATAATTGAGATTATTTAGTGATAGAATTTGGTTTGCTAATTTTTAGGTGATTCTTGAATATTTTTTGGAGTATGAAATCTGATCTATGGTCTTGTTATGTGATATTGACATTTTTTTATGAAAAATGAATAGAAAACATTATGACTCACTGGGATTAGGTAGGTTATTGTTTCTTATTGTTCATGTATCATGGTAATGGTATGCCTATGATAATATATATATGAAAAAGGGTGGTGTTGATTGTAAAAAATCCTTGATAGTGATTTATATTCATTTTTTATAATTAATAATAGATCATATGTTCTCTAAAATAGATTATTGTGTGTGATATAATTACTATTATTTGAAGGGATTTTTAGTTTATAATGATTTTTTGGTGACATTATAGGATTGATTCTGAATTTTTTTATAAAAATTGTTATTTTAAAGATAAATTTATTAAATTTCATAGATCATGAATCATATATTATAATTTTTTTAAAAGTTTTATTTGAAATGACTTATTTAGAAATAATATATTGTTTTTAGGGGAGAACTGTATTATGGAAATTAGGTCTCAAATAATTTGAAATCATGTTTAAAATGGTTCTAAAAAATCATTTAGGTTTAAAATAAGAGATATAATTAAGATTATGGTAATTTTTAATGATAATGACTTATCTAAATAAATGTTATTGAAATGTTGTTAAAAAATAAAAAATTATTTTCTAAAAAGGGATTTTCACTAGTTCTATTCAAGGATTGTGTGGGGTAAAGATAAAAATGAGATGAATTTTAAATTTTCTATAAAAGAGGTACATGAATGGAAATTTAAGTAAATGATAATGGATAATTTTTTTCATATATTTTCTACTATAATTGACCACATGTAGATGATTCATAGTTATAAAAATATACTTGTGTGTACACTATTGATTTTTGGATTCCTTGTATGAATTAATTGGATGCATGAAAATGGATGACATTATGAAATAGTTATTTTTAGAACTTATATTATGTGATGTGTTTAAAAGGCTTGGATAAGTTATCTCAAATGTTCATTATATGAATTTTTTCATCTTTATTACAACATATTATTTTAGATTACTTTTTAAAAAACTAAATGCATTATATATATTTTAATCGATATATCATCAATAACATGTGAATAATTTATTATTATTATAAGGGAATAACCTTTTCTCATTTAAACATGATTAAACTATAATTCAAGGAGCCACACATAACTTCAGGTTAAGAGAGTGATTTGGTGGCAATGCAGTTGTTGGATCGATTAATTGAGATGACTTTAATTGACCAAAAATCCTAATTGTTTTGGTTTTAACATTATGTATTGGTTTTTGATAATTAAAAAGGTTTTTATAAGCTTTAAAGTGAGTTAATTTTTATTTAAAAGATATATTTTTTAATTGGATCCTTTTGAAAACACTTTCCTAGTTAAACTCTTTTTTTAGATGTTTTATCAAAATGTGTTTGTAAATGAACTCACTCATTTTCCCTTTTTATCTTTTATTTTTTATCTTTTAATCCAATATATTCTAAAATATGAGTTTCAACACTTTATTAAAATATATATTGAGGAATTTAGTTTCCAAACGTTATTTTAGGTCATGGGAACTTATAACTTAAAAAATAATTTACTTGTTCAAAAATGGATACATTTTCCTTAAAGATGATGTCTTAAATTAATGAAGTGCTGATTTAAAATATATTAGTCTACATTAACATTTATAACCAACCCATTTCTAATAAATAATACCTTACAACCTTCTACTTTTTTTATTGGCAATTCTTTGATACATTATTCCAAACACTACAGATGGTCTCTAGTTTATGCCTCATTTGTGTTGTCTATAACATGTGTGATATTATAGTTTTATTTTACATATCCCTAGTATGTATTACGGATTTAAAATGGCATACTTGTTCTATATCTGTTTTGAGATTATCATGTTTTATTGTAGTATTATTATCATTTATTTATGGATAACTGAATAGATTTTTCATGTTTACACGTCATGGTTTTTATTATCAGACTAACGTGGTGTTATAATAGTGCATAGAGAGTATGTGAAATCTGATTTATTTTTATTGAAAGTTTATTTACTTTAGAATGGACCCACTCTAATATTTTTCCATAGGATATGTTTACATCTTTTATATAGAACATGTCCATTTTTATATTGTGAATCATTTTTTATATTTTATATAGAGCGCATTTTTGGGGCTTTTCTTTAGGTTGATTCTTGATATTTAGGGCTCTTGGGTCTGATTGGCCATTATAAGAAAATTGTTCCATGTATAATGAAACACCAAACCAAACCAAACTTGTACCTATTCTAATAGAATTGAAAAGCATAAACCCATGGTAACCCGATATGAATAGAGTAGAAACAAACTTTATGGAATTGAATAAAAATTCAATCAAAGTAACCTGATCCATAATGGATAGAATAAAACCAAATAAAAAATATAGAAAAAATTAGAAAAAACTTTCACAAAATAAATGAACATTAATCAAATAAATGTAAATCAAATCAACCAAAATAGATCTGAATGATTAAAATCATGAAAATAGAAAAAATATAAAAAAAAATTGAATGAAACTAAATTAGACCAAGTTAAACTTTTCCAATATGAACTAATATGATATTACAAATGATGAATCAAATTGGACCAAATATAATGAATTCAAACCAATATGACTATAACTAACATGAACTAAAATAAACTAAACCGAAATGATATAAACCGAATGTAATCAAATTGAGTCGATTAGAACCCAACTGAATGAAATTGTCCAAGATAATAGAAATAAAAACAAGATAAAATAAATCTAATAAAAATGTACCAAACAAACTAGAGAAAAAATGATTATATGACATTAATGGGAAGATTAATTATTAATTAATACAACTCTAGTATTTGACAATATCATTTTGAAACTTGGATTTGTTTCACCCTTGCTTATAGGAACATTATTGGACCCGTGGGGCGTTGTGGTTCTTATATGTTAGGTGATGCCTTGTTTAATCACAGGATATAGGTATGTTGTAGTTTAGTTTTTATTTTATTTTCTTTATCACATCATCCATTTACGAATTTTTACGATTTCTAATGATAGTGGGTATTTATATTCGGCAAAGGGGGCCAGAAGGGCACTGGAGGCGGCTATGCGGTTTTCTTTGTAGGGGAGGGAGATCAGGGTAGTCAATGAATTAATATTTTGTTTCAATTTTTTCTACTTTTATTGTGTTGCTTCTATTTATTTTCTTTTAATTCAGCATTTATGTCTGACATACGGATAGTTTATACCAAAATTTTATTTATTTTATATGGTTTTAATTAATTATTTTTGGGAGAAATCATTCATAAGTGGTGATTTCCAAACTGGTTCTCATGAGAGATTCCAAAAGAAAATTGACCCTAAATGATCAAACCATAAACCAAATTCACAGTTAGGGGATAAAAATAAACAATACCTTGAGAAAAACCAATTATTAACAATATACATTTACACTAGATCATTCTGAGGTCAGGGCTAACATCAAACAACATTAGACATAGACCCTTATGTGGTCATGTCCCTAAAATCCCACCATGTTTTACCTTCACAAGGGATAAAAACACACATTGTTTACTAAGACAGTCATGTTTTATAAAATACTCATTTGAAAACCAAGAAACCATTAAAATTGAGCCTTCTTTCATCCAAAACCAAATGGAAATCGTTTCACAATTCAAACCTTAGGCCCTTGCATGACATGGTTATTTTAAAATGTATCCAAAACCGATTTCAAAACAAACACCACTTGTTCTAAAACTAAAAAACATGAGTATTTTACTGGGTTCACCCGCATTTGGCAACATCAATGATTTTTCAAAGACTGAAAATACTTTATACTCACATTATATTGATATAAGTTTCAATAATGATCAATTCAAGCTAAGACACACTATATTTATAAGGTTTATGGATTTTCCACTCCTCAACCAAGGGGGACTATCTCTTATTCTCATTCATACACTATTATAGAGAAGGTTTTGATTATTTTATACACTTTATGATATCTTAAAAAAATATAGACATGAAGGTAACTTTTTTATTAGAATAAGTTACTATTTTACCTTACATCCTTGATTCAAGAACATATTCTCTATTATACTTTTCTTTTTGGTGCTTCCTAACTTTGAAAGTTGAATGTGAAAAATTCCTTATAAAGATTTAATTATATGACTTCTAAGGAAAGATGAGAATGAACTCTGGATATAGGTTACTATTATTTATCTTATAAATTAATAAAATTGCAATAATACCTCCTCTAGATTAAGATTATTCGACACCAAAATAATCCCTTTCTACTTGATTTCTTAAGTAATCGTATATTTAAATAGCACTTATTCATATTCAAGTCACGTCCTATAATTAACCAAATATAGTAATAGAACTCATATAACATTTTTGGATCTATTATCCTCTGTGTAAACTATATATGTATTGTTTATCTCTTTTTTCTTATCTAAAAAATGGATATGCTAATATTTTCTCTTTTTATTTATCTTTGAAACTATTGTGTGAAGTTTTATGATTCTCCAAAAAACCCTAACCCTTTCATCAATGGTGGGGGGTTAATATTCCTTCCTCTAATCCTCCAGTATCAATCCATGTGTCCCAATCATTTAGTGTTTTCAAAATGCAAATATTTAAGTTGATTCAAATCCCTGACTCTCAATAAAATTCTTCATCTCCTTAAATCCAAAACAAATTTTCAAGATATTCTTGAAAATCACTCCTCGTGGCATTAAATTCCTCACTATAGTGTTATCCACTTTTAATTCTGCCAAATTTCATAAGGAAAAGATCTATTGTGACATGGAAATTGATTCAATAAAAAATCCAAAAAATCTAGATGAATCTAATTTAAAATGAAATGAAAACTGTAGCATGATCCTCTCAAATATTATAAAAAATTAGACCTATTATAGTGGTGGTAATCCAGTTGTGGTGTTCCCTAATATTTCAGTGTTCTCTAGGTTTTCATTCTATGGTGATAAAATCACAATCCTCATGAAGCAACTAAAATGTTTAGGTGTGACCATTTCTTAGACTTCTCCAAATCTCACTTGGCTTCGACATGCTATTTTCATTGTAGTGTGATCCAATATATATTCATGTTCCAGAACTACACCCATTTCTCATGGATTTTTTTATCATGGATCAATCACACAACCCTAACTCAACCAACTATATTATCTCATTGAGATCTCATTATGATGTAATGATATCAGTCATGGTGTGTCACTCAAGTAGTTATTATTACACGACCTTGAGTTATGTTTACGCATTAAAGGTTTTGGAGAGGTTTACTATTTCATAACCTTGGTTTATACTTATACAATACTAGTTTCAATTTACTATCTTCCTTCATAGTTCCTCCAATCATCCAACACTATATATTTTTCATAACTAGAATAGGTTTTAACTTTTTCTCTTCCTTCGTGGAGAAACACTCATCCAACATTGGATTTATTTATCCATCTATAGTTATCCTTAATGTGTTGAATTTACACTTAATACATGACCTCTCCATAACTAATTTTATATATCATAATATTTTTCTTACATGAAGTCCATTATAGTATGATAGACACTTTTGTGTCATTATAATATCTTCCTTTACCAAACTTCCTTTAGTCTTTTCCAAATAAGAAAATGTTTTCTCCTACTTCTTCAAATATAATATCATGGTGTTCCATAAATTCTATATTGAGTATCACACTAAAAATATTGAATACTACTCCAATGATTTATCTAAAAAAACATATCTCTATACTATCACAAATGATTACAATAGATATTATAGTTTCTTCAATCCATCCTCACCTGATCTTTGATAATCATCCTCAGGCTCCAATTCCATGTATATTTTTTTCATTCTCCACCAAATGTGGTTCCCATGTATCGTAACCAACTATATGTTTTTTTTAAGTATCACCATGTCCTCAATGTTTCCACAAACATAAACCATGTTAACAAAAAATCAAAAATCAACAGTCATTGTCAACAATTCCATCCTGATGATCTTCCCTTATTTTCAAAAAAATACAACAATTTTTTTCAACAAATATAGAAAAAAAACTTTTAATTTAAACATCCCCTACCTTTGGATATTTTTGACAATAATACGAAACATTATACTAAATCACATTGTATACATTTATAGTTCATTTTGCTTACTCCCCTTTTTTCAATAAAACTAAAAGTTTCTCTTTCTCCAAATTTCCCTCTACATTATCTCCCTCTATCACTGAACACCATGAGGGTAGCTTTATCAACTCTAATCCCGCTTTTTTAGGGAAAATTATATTTTTTTAAGTCGGTGAACTTAATTTCCCTATTAAAACCATCCCACTTATTGGGAATAGATAAAACATTGGATTTAAATAAACTACGATACCTATTTGATATGTGATCTAATGCTCCATAAATTTGAAACATAATCACCACTTTCTAGATTTAGAGAATTATTAATCTACCTTTGGAATACAACTTATCCCTATACATTTTAATCCCACTTATTAAAATCCATGGGTCTATAATATTTCAACAACTTGTAGGTTATATTCAACACATTTGGTCTCTTTCAACAACTTTTCAATTCCTCTTGTTGGCTAAAACTTTTATCTCTATTCATCATTTGTATCATTTCTAACATATGTGGATTTTTTCATGTCCTTATCTGTTTAAGATACCTTTCATCTACATATCTAGGTGATTATACATTATGATATACCCTTTTCTCCATATCTTTTTATTATTTATATCTTTTTTTCAATCAATCACAAAAAAAAAATTGGATGAGGATAATTCCAATGTAAAATTATTATGTAGAACTTTATCCTCTTCTATATAGATGTTGCAACAGAACTCTTTAAATCTTCTCCCAAACTTCCTCTTCACAAACAAAACTAGATATGGTAATGGTATTCCTTTTCAGTTTTCCTTCTTTTTCCTCTAAATTGAAACTATTAGTAATACTGAGTGATCCTTTATCCTTCTCTAATGAATTTATATATATGATTTTGATCATAACATTTTTAGAAATACTTCAAGGAGGATAGAAGGGGTTGTGAAGGGGGTTGGAAGGGAGTGTAGGGGGGCTATGAAGGGGATTGGAGGGGGGATGTGAAGGGGGCTACGGGGGGGGGGGGGAGATGGTGGAAGATATGTAGGGGAAGTTAAGGGGGTTGTAGGGGGATATGAAAATAGAATGGGACCTATACCCATAGTTTGGAGAACTGTGGGTATAGGTTCCTTCCATTTTATATTATACAGATATACCCAATGTTTAAACAAAAATGTGGGTATATCATAATTTATATGACCTATATCCATGGTATGTTAAAAACCATGAGTATAGGTCTACAATGACGCCTCAGTAGCCCATAGTTGATGACACTGTGGGTATATCCTATACCCAAATATTTAGGGGTTATACCCATGGTTTCAAACCGTGGTTATAGGTTAGTTTTCTAGTAGTGTATCGTGATACTTTGAAAAGGTCTTGGGATGTGTCCACATGAAAAATGAAAGGGTAATTACTCATTCTTCCTGAAAATTAAAAACCCATGAGAAAAAATAAACAATGCATGCTTTAGAGCTGGCAGTAATGAACTTTACATTAAATAACTAGTGACATTATCTATATAGTGAAAAGTGTGATATATATACTAATCAAAATAGCTTGAAATATATATTTATAAAGAATTAATTAAATATGATATATAGTAGATGGTTGGAATTCATAAAATATTATGACTAATCAACACACTACCACAGAGGGGAGGTAAATAAGGCGGATGGTATTCTGAGCAAGAAATATTATGATACTATATGTTCAATGAGGATTGAAAATACCTAATACTCATGCATTTGAAAAGGAATAATCTTTAAGTCATAATGGTAGGATATAAATCTTTTATTTAACAACTAATTGCTTAACCTTCCATTCATATGAGGATCAAAGAATCATTGAAAATGATTATTAAGCTACGGAAAAAGGTAGTGAATATTCTAGAATTCAAATTTAACAAGGATGGAGTTATCAGTTTTGAAACCTAGATATGTGTCCCATTAAATTCATAATTGAATAAGGAACTTTTAGACGATGCACATAGCTCATCCTTCTCTATCCATCTAATAATATCAAATATGTATAGAGATATGAATGAAACATTATGGTGGGATACTGTTAAGTGGGAAATTTAAGAGTATATATCTCAATGGTTGGTATTAAAGTAATTTAATGTTGAAAGAAAAATTTATAAGAGTATGTTACAGATATTACCAATACTAGTATAGAAATGGGAAAGTCACCATGGATTTCTTTATATGACACCCAAAAACATCTATTTTATGTAATTTTATTTGATTCTTGGTTGACCACCTTATGAATTAGGTGCTTTTTATTTCCATAAATGGACATTTCTCCCCTAGAAAACATACCAAGATATATATAAGAGAAGTTTTGAGGCTTCATGGAGTTCCATAATACATTGTATCTGATCAGGGTCCATGGATTACCTTGATATTATAGAGAATTATTCAGAAATAATTAGAGACATACCAAATTTTAAGCTATTATTATCATCCTTATATGGATGGATAGTCTGAAAGTACCATTCAAACTCTAGGATATGTTGAGATATTTTTCAATTGATTTACAAGGATGTTGGGATCAACACCTCCCCTGGTAAAGTTATTGTATAAAAATAGTTTCTATTCTAGAATTCAGATGGTACCATAAGAGGATTTGTATGAGGAGATATGTAGGACTCCAAAATAATAGGATAAAGTTAGAAAAGGGAATATAATAAGTCCTGGAATTGTCTAAGAAATTATAGAGAAGGATTAAACCATTCAATGTCACATGAAAGTAGCATAAATTTTAAAAACAAATTATGCAGATAACCATCTATGAGATCTAGAGTTTTAATTTGGTGAAAATATGTTCCTCTATATATCTCATTGGAAGTGAGTTATGATATTTTAGAAGAATGGGATGTTGTTACATAGGTACATTAGTCCCTTTGAGATCATTCATCATGCCAGGGTTCTAGCTTATCACTTTATACTCCCTTCAGACCTATCCCATGTATATGTTGTATTCCACATATAAATTTTGAGGAATACATAATATACCCTTCATACACACTAAACTCAGAATCCTTGAAACTAGAACGTGATCTCTCGTATGAGGAACAACCAGTGGGAATTATGTATCAAAGAGAAAAGGTATTGTAAAACACGACCACTCATCTTGCCAAACTGTATGGAGAAATCATAAGTTCGAAGAATCTATGTGGGAACCCAAGGATATAATGTGGAAAATTTACCCTAACTTTTTTCCTTCATAGTAGTCAAAATAATTTAGGATGAAATTTTTTTAAGGGGTGTATAATGTAACGACATGAAATTTTAGACCTTGTAAAATTGATGTTAAGTTTCATAACTTGTGTTACACGTGAAACCTAATAAATATTATCAAAAATATAATAGGATAAAATTACTATTAAATAAATAATAATAACATAATATGGTAATAAATTTAAATTTAATACCTCTAAAAGATAAATAATTAATATGAGTTAATATTTAAAATGGTTATTTTCAATAAAAGTCCTTTTCTTTATATTATGTATTGAATTTTAAATAAAAAATTTAAAATTTCAAAATTTAAATTGTATAAAATAAAATTCATCTTATAATTCCTCGCATCAAAATTTACTTATTATGTTTTGTATGTTTTTTTCAAAAAAAATGTTTAATTTTAGTCTTAAAAAAATATTTTTATGAAAATTATGATTTTTTTATTTTATCATTATGTACGAATGGCCTAGAAGATTAAAAAACGTTTTAAATAAAAAATTATATATTTAATGAATAAAATTATGTATTTTAGAATATTCTTTTAACTTTGAAAACATATGTCCAACACTTTAAGAAATAAATTAAAATGTTACTATAATAATAATCATAATAACTCTTTTAAGTATTTTAATTGAATTAAGATTTTTTAAGGGTAAATTAGGTTTTATATTGATTTCAAAGACTCATAAAATTTATTTTTATTATAATTAATCAATTTATTCCACGAAAATTAGTAACCCAGATTTTTTTACCTTATACATAATTTTTAATCTTAAAAAGATGTTTAGTCTAAAAATTCTTTTTACATGATTGTATGAATTTATTTTAAAATTAACATCCAATAACCTTTATAAATTCTATATGAAAAATTGATTTTAAAATTTTATATAAGATTTTTCAAACTAGGTAAAAAGGAAAATTTTAAATTTTGTCATTAAAATGTATTACTATGGTTAAAAATTAGTTACCTTGGTAAAAAGTAAAAATGGTTAAATATATTTTACCAAGTTAAAAAGTACAAAACATGTTAAAAACATGATTACAAATGGATGGTTGAATATTGGATTCAAAAATACTCACACCATTTCTTTATTTTTCCTTTCTAAATTTGTAGACCTTTTAATAGTGAAATAACATTATTAGAATTCAGTGGGTATTTCCAAAACTACCATTCTCGTCACTTATAAAATGATAACACTTCCCCCACTAAAACTCTCAATATTACTTAAAAACGTATAGTTGAAATTCTACCAAATTTATTCTCCTATAACTTTATGCCTCTTATAAAATCCTCTAATCACTATTTGTTCAAATAATTCATTCATTTCAAAGGTGATTTCTTCGAAACAAATTCAAGTACCCAACATAAGTATTCACTTTTTCTTGGTGTTTCTGTCTTAATTTTTACTAAGCTACCCTTATATAAACCTATTAATATATTAAATAAAATATAATTATTATAATTAAATATTATTATATTTATTAAAAAAATCTCTATTCCTTACTCATGAAAACATTATAAAACGTTATCATTTGGGTCAGTTTAACGTCCTTAGTAAATGATGTTATAACAATTATGTTGTAAATGATTATGGGATATCATATGATGTTAATAAAATGAAATAATTATATATTTAAAAAAATTAATTTTTATAGAATTTTTTTGTTAATATCTAAAGTATTTATTAATATATTACCTTTTGATCATTAAATGTGTCGAAGACTATTTCTTAGTGATTTCCATTTTTAAAATTTGTATTCATGTGTTTCAAATAATTAAAATGGGACTTAATAAATCATTGAAAAACAATGATTAATCTATATTTAATGATATAAAAATGATGAAATTGAAACCACTTAGTGAGAATTGATCTCATCTTCATGAAGCTCGTACGAACCAAAAAACCAAAAGAACTAACACCCAATAATGAAAATAAACTATAATTAGTTAATATATTTTTATTATATGGTTATAAAATAATTATAAAAAGGGTATTATGTTTATATTATGGTTTTTATAAAGGTGGTTAAGATAATTATTTTAATTATACATAATTTTAAAGCACTTATGTGGAAATAAATGTTGAAGTTAAGGTTCTCAATCAAAGATTTATCCCCACAAAGAGTTATCAGGAATGGAACTGTCGTGCATGTATCGAATTCAGAGGGAGTGATCTATGAATGGATGGATATTTTTAGACACTCCATTATTTTATGCATCTCTCTTTAAAAAGTTATGAAACCCTAAATGGTCTCAAATCTGATTTCTTTACTATCTTCTATTTTTGGAATTGATTATTTCAAATGTGTCTCGATCGATAGAGTATTTTTTTTATCTTATCTTTCCCTCTACTAAATTAAAAGGAAAGTATGGGAGTTTTGGTTCCTCTAACTTTACACATGTAATTATAAAGATACACAATTGGTTTTTTAACTATAACTTAAATTATTTTAAAAATATGTGTTTTCAAGTTTGGGTCAAGATACATGGACTGAGTTAGGTCCTATGGAACCCTGAGATATTGTTTGACATTGCATCTGCACTTGAAGTTCTAGTTAGGATGGATATTTCTACAAAAAAAGTTTGTTATGGGACTTTTTCTTAGATTCTGGTAGAGATATATCTGAGATCTACCTTTATTGACAAAGTACTGTTATCCTCACCTAAAGATGAAGTCTTCTTGACTATTGAATATGAAAATATTCATCCATTCTTCAACTCATGTGGCATTATTGGACATAATAATTATGCTTTCAAAAAAGAGATTGATTGTGCATATTTTCACATGAGATATCATAAAAATATTCATTTTTGTAGAAATAAAAAGGATTATCCTGCCCAAGATTAAGGTAATATTGTTGTTGCACCCACAATTGAAAAATATCAAGTTCGGCTTGGGATACCCCTCCATGAGACACTATTGTTCCCTACTAAGTCTTCCTATAAAAGGAATGAGTGTGTGATGCATGAAATCTCCAAATAAATATCCTCCCTAATATTTTGTAAAATCTAATGGATTAATCTAAGAACAAATTATTTTGGGATTATGAAATTAATGACGATCATGTACCTATTTAAGTTATATTTTATAAAGATTCCCTATACAAAGGACTTGTTGATGGAATTTCAAATGTTGGTTTTTTTGAAAAATAGGAGGGAAAAAAACTTCTATCTAGAATGAGGGGGATTACAAATTTTGGTAGGGGGAGAATTTGGGTTCCTCCAAAAAACAAAAAAGGTATGTCCAAAATTGAAGCTTTCATATCAACAAATACATCCATAAAATTTCTACCATTATTTTTCTTTCTAAGTCCAATTTTAATAGTTATATGAAAGATAATCCTACCCAAACTCTTTATAAAGAGGTTTATCCACCTCATGATTGATTATTGATTACAAAAATTGGTAGTCACAGAACTAAAGAATCTATTTATAAAAAAGCCAATGCCTTTGGTAATGCTATCTCTCGTGATTATCTTATGGACTCAGGGTTTTTGGATATATGTAGGTTTGAAAGGTATAATGAAACAAACATGTGGAGAACCTCTATCATTCATGTGCCATCTTAATTGTCTCTAGCAACTGGGAAGATGTAATACATGCATACTCTTGCATCTTGAGTCTTCTCAGAGACTACTTTTAAATCTAGGTATAAAAAAGGGTTGCATGTAGAGACCCTTGAACCAACTCTTGTTCCTCTACCTATAGAGGATGCACCCCTGGCTACAAGTTTGGGATCTATTAAAATAAATTCTAATATCTCTGTTCTATTGGTTGGTGACACTGCAAATCTCTATTCTAACAAGGGAAAGAAGGTTACTGAAACTAGGTCTAACTTAAAAAAAGGTATAAAACCTGATAATAAACCTTTAGATGAAATATATAATGGGTTAAGCACACTGAAAATTGTTTTATTATTTCCTCAAGTAGTGATTCTCTTCTAAATACTTCTTAAAATGTTAGCATTAAAAATACATTTGATCAGATCACCTTTATTAGTAGTGAAGAGGAAGTTGTTTACAGTGATCATGTGCATGAATTTAAAGAAAATATGGTGGTTAGTAATGATTAATGCTAATAAGATAATGGTGGACCATGGAATTAGGTTAGAACATGGAGAATACGGTGACATCTATGAGGTTGGGGTGGATGTGTATCTCATCATTTCATGAGTACGAGATCCCCATCTACTTGATCTCTGATGTAATTTTTTATGTTCAATTTCTTCTTTCAAATTTGATGTTTTTATACCCCTTGGATTATCACCTTTTTATTCAATAAATGGGTTCCTTAAACCTCATACATTTAAAAAAATTAAAGGTAAGGGACATGGTAACTCAAAATCCTTTCCTTAAGGTATAAAATTTTTCACTGATCTTTGTTCTTCTAATAATTCCAATTTTGAATGATGTTCTCTTTTTTAATTCTAGGGCAAACGTATTTTTGGTCTAAATCCATTTTGATGAAAGGTTTTATTTTCAATTATTAATTTTTATAAAAATACGAAATTTTTAAAAGATACACCTAATTATAAGTTTTACAATGATTGATAAAAAATGTTTTCAAAAATATATTTACGTTATTTGATTTTCATTATATTTAAATGATTTATCTCAAATGGAGTTATGTTTCACATTTCATATTATATTTTCTTTTATCATATGATTAATTTGAGTGATCAATATTTTGGAATAAAATATAAAATTCGTGATGTTATTTTATACCACTTGAATGTTTTATGAAACACATTTTATTTCCCTTGGTTATTTGTGAAAAGTGAATGGTTTCCATTTGGCTGTTTAAGAAATCCATTATTTTTCCATGGGTTCTTTAAGATATGATAATGATATATTTTAAGTGGCACATATATGTATGAATAATGATTAGTGGGGGCCCTTAATCAACCTCCAATTAATTGATTTAAGTTTATATTTCATTAGAGAGTTAGGCATGGACATAATGTGTTTGTTCACACATGCACCAATATGAAGTATTTTCTCACATTTTTAGGTGTATAAAGAATTAGTTTGTTCACATGGGCATGGGAATGATGGATTTTCTCACAAAAGTTTTCATATGCTTATGGTTGTTCCATATTTCCTAGTTGTTCATCAAGACAGACCAAAATTTCAAGATTCATTTATTTTCCATGAAATTCCATGTTTTCCTAATTACGGATTATTTTTAAATTATTCCACAAACTTATATGATGATCACATGATTTATGATTATTGATATGTATTTTCACCCATTTCATTCCTTATATGTTTCCTTAACAGTATTTTTATGATCTTATGTTTCTTGATATTATTTTATGATTATCATATATGGTCTTATGATATTTTATTAAGATATTTATGTTTTCCTCATGTTCAATTTTATGATTATGATTTGATGTATTATGATATGTTTTCCCTTACTGGGCATCTAAGCTCACCCCTTTCTTTTATTTTTCATCCCCCATGTTATGAAGATGATTATATCATGTGATATTTGTAACACCCCGAGATTTTATGAAAAATATTATTTTAATTTCATTAATGTCTTGTGTTATATGCTACACCAAAAGGAGCTTGCACAACACGCATCCTTGACTTTCCTTGCATTACACGCAATCGCGACCTTCCTCGATAGCGTGTGTAGTACGCAATAACGAGTTTCACTAAACAACAATATGCTATTAAAATATTATTAAAACTAGCCATTATGGATAGTAATAACCACTTTTTGAAATTTTGTAAATTTTATTTTTCAAAATGGAATTTATTTTTGGATTCGTAATATCGAAATTAGCTTAGGGTGAAATTTTGGTGATTTTTGGATAACTTTCATATTTTGATGAATAGTGAAAATTATTAAATTTTAATTAAAAACAACTTTTTCAATCGAAATAATTAATAGTGATAAATTATTAATTTGAGTGGTTTTAAAGTATATTTATAAAATATTTTTACAATTTAATACAATTGTGGTCATTGGATGTAATTTCACATTTAAACCAGACATAAACAAGTGTCAATCTTTTGATAGTTATTATCTCTTAAGAACACGCTATTTGTTTTGACGATGGGAATTAATTTTTAAATTAATTAATGCAACTGATATGTTTTAAATTTGGTAAAATAGAAATCATTTTTGAGTTCATAATATCAAATATAGCTTAGGCCTAATTTTTGGCATTTTTCTGAAAACTTTCAATTTTTGATGAATAGTGAAACCACTAAGTGGTAGTTAAAAAAACTGAATTTTTCATAAAACTTAATTTTACCGCTTCTGTGAGTGGAATTTCAAAAATCCGAGAGACACGGTTGATGTCAGTAAGTAAAATGTGGTTCAATGAGATGAAAATAATTTTTTGGTGAATAGTAACTTTTTACTTTTTTTTACCACGGTTAAAAGTAAATAGGGTAATTAAGGGTAGAAATGATATTATTATTACCCTAACACATGTCCTAATTCTATTGGAAAAGTTTAATTCGACCAAAAACAAACTTATTAATAACATATGACCATTTAGGCCCACTTGGATTAGATTAGGACATTTATTATTAATTTATTTAAAGAAGGGTTAAAAGAGTTAAAATCAAAGTTTATTTACTAAAACATTTTTAATATAGTTTTATACATAAGATAAATTCTATTTTAAATATTCATTAGAAAGATAAAAATATTTCCTACATAATGGTATTTTATTTGTAATTTTTAGACATCAAATAATTTAATCTATTTATGACACAAAGATGATGCAGTAATTATCTTATTAATGAAATATTGACATAATTGATGTTATGAATACCCAAATAAATATAATTTGAGACTTTTTATAAATTCCAATAATTTATAGGTTAATATGACATGTTATTATTGATTTAATTAACTTTTTTAGAACTTATCATTCTGTTATTATTTTCACAAAAAATCCATTACTAAATAGTGTCAAAATTGACATAAAATAGTTTTTAAAACAAATATTATATTATTAATTGTTATTTTATTCCTAAAAATATAAGGTTCGGCCAAATGACTTAGATAAGGTTATATATATTAATAATAAACAATTTGGGGTTAGTTTGCCTTCTTATAGTAAGTTTATTAACCTTATAGTGTAAGAACACAAGAAGACACGGTAAAAGTAAAATTATTTCACTTAATGTTAAATCTAAATGATAAGGTTAAAATAGGAACCTAAACTTGTCTAAATTCTATTGGAAGAGAGGATTTAGACCCATCCACACTTTAGATTCTAAATAAATCGATTTGGAGCTATTTAAAACCGAATTTGACTTTATAATAAAATAATAGTTTTAGTTATTCCAAAGGTACCCCTCTCCTCCTTTATAAAAGGGCACCTCCTCCCTCTCTTCCTCACACAAATTTGAGCCTTCAATATCGTCCAACCCCTGCCAAATTCTCTTATACACTTCCCTAGAAACATCCTAGAGGTTCTGGTCTTCCTCAAAGACCAATTTTAGTGCCCTAAGAGGAGGTCTCAAAGAGGCGCTTCAAAGAAGAGGTAATTTTCGTTACCGATTCTTTCACCTTTATTTCTTCTTCCACTTATTCTTCTTAGGTTGTTTCATTATGAAGTAATAACATCAGTATCACTAATATACTGATATGTTATTATAATTATGAAACAACCCTATTTCACCATCTATCCATCCTACGGAAAACGAAATCACCGCACGTGCGTACGTACGGAATACCGTCTCCACGCTGTGGTGTAATTTGCTTTTCCACCAACACCTTACATGGATGGGTATTATGGTGTAAAGAATAACTATAAAAAGTTATTATAACATAATAATGATTCTGATATATTGTATCATCCACTCCAATTCAATTCAATAATTATGGAAATGATATCATCGCTCGTGCGTACGTACGGACTACTGTCTCCACGACGTGATGAGATTCATTCTCCATGTTAACCATTTAAGAATGATTATAAAGTATATATAAGCAATAATAATGAAATATATGACATTATAAAGCTAATTGATTTATGTGTATATATATGTATGTCATCTACTTAATTCCATTCAACTCAATAAGAAAACGAAAACAGCGTTCATGCGTACGAACGGTCTACCGTCTCCATGAACGGTGTATTTCTTTCCATTTACTGATCTATTATATATATATATATATATATTCTCAATGTATATTAGATATAAATCATGTTTTATATTCTGGAATTAAGTAATCATTATCTAATTAATCATATGAATAATTACAAGTTAAAACACAAACGACAAATAAGATGATTTTACCCAAAACGCTACTTTAACATGAATTTACAAAAGAACGGGTAATATAAAGTCATAAGTGAACCATATATGATATAATAACAATGAATATGATTCTTTAATAAGTCAATGACATTATTTAAATCATTATACAGGAGGTTCAGACACTTACGAAGCAAATCAGACCTAAGGTAAGGGAAATATCACAATCTCATTTTTATCCGAGATTGCTTATACTTTGGTATTTACTGGGGTGTATTTTATCATCCACATCCATGTTTACTCAATATTTAATATTATTTCCATTCAACTACAATTTTTTAAATCCTATTTTACCCTTCGGTGAGTTTTTATTAAAATATATGAAAGGAATCTTTTGTTGTTTTTCGTACGAGGTACTTTTTGACTTTTCCGACAAAAGTACGAGAAGAATGTTTTTTTAACTTAAACGGCACGAACGGATTTTTACAGTTTTATAAAGCCTTATTTTCACGAAGATTACTCCAAAAGCTTTCATGACTATTTTCAATAAAATCTCTTTCTTTTAAAATTTCATGATGTTTTGTGAAAAGAAATTGATTTTGAAGAAGAAAGGATATTTTCCTCAAGAATTCATTTCAAGTGTTTTATCAAAATTATTTTCCATCTAAGATAATAAAGGGTTCTATTTCTATCCATATTTTTACATTGATTTGACTATGTTTTGATGGAATTATGTTTATGAATTCCTTTATCTTATATGAATGGTTTTATGATGTCGTGTTGTTTAAGAATCCCATTTTTATTACATGGGTTATGCAATGATGTATGATTTATGATTTTGTGGCACACATAAGAATGGTATCATTATGAGATGGGTGGGACCTATATCTCCCTCCAATGCATTGGGTAAAGATTTTATATCTCATGAGATAGACAATGCTGGAACGGTAGGTTATACCGGTTCAGTGAAACAGGACTGAAACGAGGGTGACTCGGTTCAGAAAGGGACTTTGTCCACTAAGATAGTCTTGGCAATGAGTCTTGACTAACAAGAAATGATTCTCTATGATTATGTGTGTATGACACAAAGTTTCATGTTTTAAGTTATGATTATTGTTATTACATTTCACTGCCATGATTTATCCCATGTTATGAAATTATGCTCTCTTTTGCAGGTTAAGATTTCCAAAATGTTATGTTCTTATGAATATGATGTGATTGATATTTCTTTTGTTTACCCTTACTGAGCATTTGATCTCACCCTTTTATGTTTTCTTTTCCCCAGGATATAAAGAAAGGTTTTAGGTAAAAAAAAGAAGATCTTTATGGGAGATGTTGAAGATCTTTCACCACGATTAGAAGATTATATTCCGAGTTTTCAAAGACACTAAACTATTACGATCCTTGTGTGTGTGTGTTTTTATTATGTACTAAGTATTCCAAAAAAGTAATGTAATGTATATGTACGTCAAGATACAGGTCTCTACAATATTTCTATAAAAGGGTATCGAGATTCATTATTATAGAAATAAATTCAACTGTTATAAAATAAAATGTTTATATATTTAATCTCTAAGACACAAAATTTTTAGGTTCTTGGGTTTTGTGAATGTTTCGAAGATATATTATAAAAACTATGAGATTGTTGTACTATTTAAGTAAGGTTTAACCTGGGTCTATATATTGGAAGATTAATAGTTGATGAGTGTACATAACTATTCCAATAACATAAATATAAACCATTATTCCCACAAATCCTAAACCCAATAATCTCTATTGGTCACTAGTTTCTAATTTTCACCTTTCAGCATCATTATTAGGTTTCTACCCAAAATTATTCCATTATTAATTTATCTAAGTAACTATTGGTAATTAACTTTGAATTAGATATAAGAAATGTTGATAACTATGTGGAGGCACTATCATTAATTACCCAGTAAGTACCCTCATTTAATAACTGGTAAGAGACATTATTATTTACCAAAAAGGATTGTTGGTAAATAAGCCACATAACTATCAATGAACAAATAATAATTCCATATAAAATTAATAAAAAGCATTGTAGATAGTTAACTGGTCTTAAAACACACTACCTATAAAGTAATAATATGTACATCTATATACATATTCATTTTTGTTCTAGATATTCTATATGTTATACTATAAATGTTCAATCCAAAGTACCATTAGTATTCACCCAGAGCACTATAGATGATTACCTATAATTTATTGTCTAAGTAAAATTAGTAACCACAACCTATGATCTTCCTATAATAGTATTTTATCACTATAAAATCTTACACATTCTAATATATTCTATAATATTAACCATATATTTTGGGAAATATATAAGAATATATAAAGGTTTATGATCCCGTGAATATTTTATCATTAGTCATGATAATATAGAATAACCATATAAAATTCTATAACACCTTGTGTAACACGCTATTGAAGTCTACTCCGACCATAATGTAACATACCAAGGTTTTCAAAAAAAAATTGTAATGCATGAAACATTGTTTTAATTAGATATTTATAACTCTCCTTTAAACATAATTTTGATACTTCTATGTTTTGGATTTCGAAAAATGTTCATCTACAATTGTGTTCAGTAACCTATTTAGAGTCTAATGGAACAACCTTGTTTTTTTGGTGAACAGTAACATACCATTAAAATTATTAATATGACCCTAATAAATATTAAATTGTATTATTTTTTTATTTTCTTAAGGTTATGAGATAATGAGATGTCGATTAACTTTTCAAGGTACTAAAAAAGAGTTATATACTTAAAACTGTTATTTTTGAATAAATTTTAATCTTATGTAAAAATTAAGTTAATAGTATTTAGAAAATTATTTTCAAAAAATGAATTTCATTTTTGAATTCTACACGTTGAAAAAAATTTACGGTGAATTTTTGGGATTTTTCTGAAATTATTGAATTTTTTATGAATAGTGAAATATGGTAAAATTTTGTATATTCAAATCATAAGTTAAATACAAAATTTATGATATCAAATGTGACGTAAGGCCACTTGTTTCAAACTCAAATTCCATTATTACTATTAGGGGTCACATGAATTAATACTATTCAACGTCTTGAGCAAAAATATTATAATAATGATTAAAATAATGTTAATTACCTCCTCTCAAATGGACTTTGAGCGGCTTCTTCCTCCCCTCGCGGCGCGCTAGGGTTTACCCCCTTTAAATATCTCCTCCTCCCCTCATCTGGTGCTTTACGGTGTTCGGTTGTTGTCCCCTCGAGATCTCGGAGTCGCGCTTCTCCTCTATGGTGGTTGCTCCAGCAGAGGCGTCTCTTCATCAGGCCTGGTTATGGCGAGGCTTACCGGTGGCGGTACTTCTGCATCGGCTTTAGATCTCGTCAAGCCCAAGACTGGTGCGGCTTCATCAGCTCCGGTTTTTTCCCCAGTGGTTGCTCCGGCGACGACGTTTCTCGGTGAGGCTTCCCAGCGGCGGTTCGTCGGTTTCAACTTCAGATCTCGTTTGTCCCGGAGCTGGCGAGGGTCAGCGGCAGCTTTGGTGTTCCTGTGGTGGCGTGGTGTCAGTCCATTGCTGCTCAGAGGGGGAGTTTATGGATCTTCCCTTTGGATGGTTGGATCTGGTCTTGCAGGTTTGTAAGTCCTTTGATTTTGGTGGTTGCTGAATGGTTGTGGTTGTCTGTGGAGGAGGGTGAAGCGGCAGGTCAACCCGATCTGAATCTACTTAATTTTTTCCTCTAGATGATTTCTGGTATGGTGATTTATGTGCCAGTGTTCAGTTGCACCTCATGAATTTTCTATGTGAGGGTTTGATGTTTTTTTGGTTTGGTATGGAATATTGGCTGGTTGGGATGTGCGGGATGGTGTTGAGATGATGATGATGGAGGATTTGTGGTTTAAGGTCAAGGTGGAACTTCTGAGTTGTCTGTGGGTCAGGGTGCTAACAGTGTCAGGATCTGGCCATCTTCATTTTGGTCTCTTTGACGTCCTTTATGGATGGATTCTTCTTGGAGGTTCATTTCATTTCGCATCCAGGGTGGGTGAATTCTGATGGAGTTTGCCGATGGGAGGTTTTGGGCTGGTATCGATGGTCACACTAGGGGATGTTCAAGGTAGCCCTTTATGAGGATTGACCAACATTTCTGATGTTCTTATTCCCTAGTTCATGGTTTCTTGGAAATTTCCTTCGGTATATGCTGTTTTTGTGTAATGGTGAAAGTGTTTGCATTGGAATCATGTTGTGGGGTACCAGGAACCCATAAACCAGCTTTTGAAAATGAAAAAAATGATTACCCACCTCTTCTCCTCTACTATAAATACCACCCTCATTCCCTTCTTTCTCCCACGCCTATCAAGATGTGAACATTGTCTAATTTCTTCAAAGTTCCCTCTCCAATCTCTTTCCCCACGTCCAAGACCTTCCAGTGTCACCCAAAAGGCCAAAATCAAAGGTCTTAAGGAGGATCTCAAGGATAAGAGATCAGGAGGTAAGAAATCCTCTTCCTTTTCAAGTGTTTTCCTTTCCTTTTCTTTTCATTTATTATAGTCTCTTCCCATCCTCTTAAATAAGAGGCATAAAAGATCCAGAAATCTTGTATATTCTAGATTCTCTCATGTTCATAGAAAATTCATCATCATTCGTCTTCTCCTCTCCCACTTATTTAAGGAATAAAAACATTGTTCGTGACATGTCGAATTACCGTCATCATGGACAATGTGATTTCAAATTGATTTAATTATTTCAAGATACTATATTACTCTGATATTTTCCATGGACATTAGATATGTTGGGTTGATCCCATTATAACTCATGATGTGGAAGGTGAGCCCCATTATAGCTCTTCAATGCATTGGTTACTCCAAAGATGGAAGTTGAGAAAAATTTTATTCTAGGTGTAAGGGTGAATATAAGAATTATATGGTAAATATTTACCAAGGAAACTACTGGATGTTTATATACATATGATTTTCAATGATTATGGGTTTTATTGATTTTTATGTTATTACTTGACTAATGCTTTCTTTATTTATATCCCTCACTAAGTTTTATATTCATCCCAAGTTTTTTTAAAAAATTACAATATATAATGATAGGTAAGAGAAAAAAGGGAGTCATGATGTTTGATATGGAGTGTTGTTAAAAAAATCATGTTTTAATGTTTTAATGTTATATATTTTGAAAAAAATGGATAATGTTTTAGTAGTATCCTCTTGTATGAATGTGGAATGTCATGTATGTAAGATATCCTAATTCTGTAAAACTCTAAACCCAAAAAGATCCTCAAGGTGTAATAATGTATAGTCTTGTGTAAAATTCAAGATTTAGTAATGTCTTAAGGTTGGGTCCTTATAGTTGGTATCAAAGGACAGTTTAGATAACTTTAGGGGTTGGGATGATATTTAAAGAATGCAATAATTAATTTTTACTCTATGATTAATTTGAGATGTGGTAGAATTTAAATAATTCCATGTTTATTTGACTAAGATATGTTTATTCAGAATGGTTTTCCGTAGAATAAATAGGGAAGCTGAAGTTGGAAAGCACCAAGAGGCTGACGTCTATCTGAATCTGTAGCCCGAAATGGTAGGAATCATAACCAAGAAGTTTGTGATATAAATGGCTCAGTTTACCTGATAAATAAATCAGGGTGGTATCTATGCTAGAGAGGAACATGATTTACCACAAATAAACATGCCTTTTGTGGAGAATTTTATGAGGAAAAATCCTCCAGCATTCAGTGGAACCGTAAATCCATTGGTAGGAAAAGGATAGATCAATGCTCTAGAAATGATATTTGATGTCATAAGATGTTTGGAACATAAAAAGGTAATACTATAAATTTATAATTTGGAATGCGAAGAAAATAAATGGTGTTCTCTGGTTAAGAATGTGAGAAAAAGAGATGATCTTGACAGTTTGGAATAGGATGATTTTAAGAGTCTTTTTCTGGAAAAATATTTTCCCAAAACTATTCGACTCGGAATGGAGAAACAATTCATGGAATTAAAGCCAAATGATGACGATTCTGTGGCAGCATATGAATCCAATTTTACAAGACTTTCCTGGTACGTACCATATTTTACTTGGGATTTTGATAGTAAAATTAATAGATTTTACTCTGGTTTGAAATTGTTTTTGTGAAGCGATTTGGCTTCATGAGAGTATAAATGATTTGAGAAGATTTTTCGTTGTGATGAAAAGGTTGAGATGGAGTTTTTTGACACATTTATTCCTCATGATGAGAAGAATAAGAAGTGGTTAGGTTGGAAGTAAATGGGGAAGAACTCGTCAAAGAAGTCTGGAGGTAAGAAAATGAATTTCCCTTCTTGTAAAAAGTTTTGTAAAAGGCATCTTGGTGAATGTCTTGTAAATTCTGGGAAATGATACCAATGTGAAAAGTTTGGACACATGTCTTGTGAGTTCATGTAAAATGATCCAAAAATTAATGAGAAGTTGATGGCGAGAAGCTTCAACTGTAAGGAATTGGTTCATTTTGATAATGTTTGTCCAAAGCTAGTTACTCAAGTAGGGTATCAATAAAAATGGGCGTAGAAGGTTTTGGAAAAATAATTTGAAACCACTTCAGTAGATGTTGATCTATAAAATGAGGTGGTATTAGGTAAATTTCTTATTTTTAGAAGTTTCTCAAATATTTTTTTTGATTCAGGGTCTACACATTCCTTCATTTTTTAGAAATTTTTGAAAAAAATGGGAATTCAACCTCCTGAAATTAAAACAGATCTCCAAGTAAAAACACCTCGAGGAAATATTGTGGAAAAAATAAATTATAAGAATCTTCCTATCCTTGTCTGTGGAAAGGTTTTACATGAAAACCTTATTGTTTTTCCTCTAGTAGAGTTTTATGTTATCCTCTGTATGGACTGGAATTCTTTTTATCATCTTAAGATAGATTGATGAGAAAAAGAAATTATTTTTCAGAAAAAAATTTATTTTGTGTATAAGAATGAACTCATACCCTTAATAACATATCAGGAAGCTAATACATTGAAAAAGGATGTAAATGAAAATTATCTTGCTCATATTTTCTAAGATAAGGGAACTATCCAGGTTAATGATGTACCAGTGGTAAATGAATACCTGGATTTTTTTCCTGGTGATTTTCCTAGTGTTATTCCTAATCGAGAGGTTGATTTTACCATTGACTTAGTTCCTAATGATAAAAAAATTTCTAAACCCCATTATCGAATTGTCCAAATAGAACTTATAGAACTAAAAATTCAGTTTCATGAATTATTAGATAAAGGCTTCATCAGACCTAGTACTTCACCATGGGGCGCTCCTGTATTGTTTGTTGAGATAAAAGGTGGTTCAATGAGACTTTACATCGATTATAGAGCCTTGAATAACATTACTATTAAAAACAAGTATCATTTGCCTCATATCGATGATTTATTTGATCAGCTCCAAAGAGTATAGTATTTTTCGAAGGTTGACGTAAAGTCGGGGTACCACCAGTTGAAAGTAAAGGATGAATACATCATTAAGACTGTGTTCCATACTAGATACGGTCATTATGAATTTGTAGTTATGCCTTTTGGGTTGACTAATGAACCTACTATATTCATGGATCTTATAAATATAATATTTCATGAGTTCTTGGATAATTTTCTGTTTGTTTTTATTGATGAAATTATGGTATTTTTTAGAAGTAAATATTAGCATAGAAATCATATAAGGGTTGTTTTACAAACCTTAAAAGAAAAGAAAATGTATGGAAAATTTATAAAGTTTAATTTTTGGTTGAAAAAGATTTATTTTCTTGGTCACATTGTAAATAAGGATGAAATAACAGTTGATCCTGCCAAAACAAATGTGGTTGATAAATGTCCAAGACCTGCAAATTTTACAGATATTCATAGTTTTCTTGGATTATCCGATTATTACCAAGGTTGTTTTAGAAACATTCCATAGTTATCTAACCTTCTAAATAAATTAACACAAAATGGGGTTAAATTTTTTTGTACATAATAATGTGATGTTTGTTTTGACGAACTGAAGAAGATATTGGTGAATTCTCTAGTTTTGGTCTTTCCTTCCCAAAATTTGGGTTTTGTCATCCAATGTGATGCTTCATTAGAGGGAATTGGTTGTGTTCTGATGCAGAATGACCAGGTAATTTCTTATACATCAAAACAAGTAAAACCTCGTGAGTTAAATTATCCCACACAAGATTTGGAATTGTAAGCTGTGGTTTTTGATTTGAAAATTTGGCGGCACGATTTATACGGATCCAAATGTCAAATATATACTGACCATAAAAGTTTGAAGTATATATTCACTCAGAAGGAATTAAACATGAGGTAGAGAATATGTATTGAACTGATAAAGGATTATGATTACATGATCAATTACCATCTAGGAAAAGAAAACAAATTGGTGGATGTCGTGAGTCTAAAACATCATGCATCATTAACCATGTTATGTTTGGAACATGGTCCATTGATTAATGATTTGATGAATTTTGTCTTAGAAGTTATTGGTGCAGGGAATACATCTATTTTGTTTGAGGTTTCAGTGTAGTTATTATTATCAGATAGAATTAAGAAAGTGCAAAAGGAAGACCATGAGCTACAAAAAAAGGTAGAATTTGTTAAAATGGGTAAGTTTCTAGAATTTAACCTTTATAAATATTGTGTTTTAAGATTTGGAAAAAAAATTGTGTGCTTTGTGATTCCCAGTTAATGAAATATTTGTTGTGTGAAGCTCGTAGTTCTCCATTTTCAGTTCATCCTGGAAGTACTAAAATGTACAGAGGCCTTCGGGAGTATTACAGGTGGGATGGAATGAAAAGGGATATTATATAATTTAGTGTGAAATGTTGTACATGTCAATAGGTTAAATCAGAGTGGCAGTTACCGAAGGGGATGCTTCGGCCTTTGCCAGTTCTAGAGTTGGAATGGTAGAATATATCCATGGACTTCATGGTGGGAGAACCTAAGACTTCTCTAGGTAACAATGTGATTTGGGTTATTTTTGATCAGATAACAAAATCTACACATTTACTTTTTATTCTAGATAAATTTTCATTGGATCATCTTTCTCGATTGTAACTCAAAGAGATTGTAAGGTTACATGGAGTTCCTCTTTCTATTGTATCCGATCAGGATCCCAAGTTCACTTCTAACTTTTGGAAGGCATATCATAAGTCATTGGGTACAGAATTAAATTTCAGTATAGCTTTTCATCCTCAATCAGATGGGAAGTCAGAATGAATGATTTAGACCTTGGAGGATATGCTTCAAGCATGTTTAATGAAGTACCAGGGAAGTTCGTATTATCATATTTTTTTAGTTGAGTTTTCTTATAATAACAATTTTTATTCTAGTATACATATGGCACCCTTTGAGGCATTTTTTGGGAAGCGGTGTCAAACTCTATATTTTTCGGATGAATTCAAGGAAAGGAAGTTGATGGGACCAGAATTAGTAGAGGAAGTGGATGAGAAATTAAAGATGATCCAACAGCACATGAGGCAATCTTAGAGCAGGCAGAAAAGTTATACAGATAACAGAAGGAAAGACTTCTCTTTTAAGGTAGGTGACCATGTTTTCCTTAAAATAACTCCTTGGAAAAGTGTAATTAATTTTGGTAAGAAAGGAAATCTAATTCTAGGATTCATCAATCCTTTTGAAATCCTATAGAAATTTATACCAGTTGCATACTGAGTAGCTTTTCCTCTAAGTTTAACTCACGTACATAATGTTTTTCATGTTTCGATATTGAGAAAGTATTTTCTAGATTCATCACATGTCTTGAGTCAAGAAGCAGTTTAACTGGAGGAAAACATTTCTAATGAAGAGAAACTAGTTCAAATTCTTGATTGAAGGGAACAGATATTGAGGAATAAGGTAATTCACCAAGTAAAGGTTTTGTGGAGAAACCACATGGTTGAAGAAGCAACATGGGAATATAAAAATTCTATGAGGTAAAGGTACACCTCACTTTTTTAATGAGTAAATAAAATTGCGAGGATGTAATTTCTAGAAGGTGTGGATAATGTAACATTTCAAGGTTTTCAAAAAAAAATAAACTGAAACACATGAAACATTGTTTTAATTAGATATTTATAAATTTCCTTTTAACCTAATTTTGATTATTTTATGTTTTGAATATCAAAAAACTATTATCTACAATTGTGTTAAGTAAGTTATTGGAAGTTGGATGGAACCAATTTGTTTTTTAGAGAATAGTAACATACCCTTATGAATAGTAATATGAATAGAAAAATGACTCTAATAAATAGTAAATTGTGTTTTTATTTTATTTTTTTAAGGGTATAAAATAATGATATATCGATTAATTTTTCAAGGTAATAAAAAAAAGAGTTATATACTGAAAACTGTTATTTTAAAATAAATTATGATTTTAATTAAAAATTAAATTAATAATATTTAGAAAATTATTTTCAAAAAACAGAGTTCATTTTTGAAATATAAACATCAAAAAATGTTTAGGGTGAATTTTTTGGATTTTTCTGAAATTATTGAATTTTTTATGAATAGTGTAATACAGTAAAATATTGTATATTCAAATTATCAGTTAAATACGTTATTAATGACAACATAAGTGACGTAAGTCCACTTGGTTTGAACTCACATGCCATTATTACTATTTGGGGTCACATGAATTAAGACTATTTATAGTCTTGATCAAAAATATTATAATAATGATTAAAATAATGTTAAATATCTATTCTCCTCCACTATAAATACCACCCTCATTCCCCTCTTTCTCTCACACCTCTCAAGCCTTGAGCATTGTCTAATTTCATCAAAATTTCCTCCCCAATCTCCTTCCCCACATCCAAGACCTTCTAGTCTCACCTTAAAGTCCAAAATCAAAGGCCTTAAGGAGTGTCTCAAGGAGAAGAGATCAAGAGGTAAGAAATCCTCTTCCTTTCCATGTGTTTTCCTTTCCTTTCCTTTTATTTTATTATAGTCTCTTCCCATCCTCTTATCCAAGAGGCATGATGTAACACAATGATCCCTCTAAACCAGAGTCAGTGCATTACTTTTTATATTGTCATGGTTAGAAGGAATAAAAATACTGAAATAATGATCAGTTTAGTAGTCTTGAAGAAACTAGATACCTAAATGTAACTCAAATTACACTGTAAAAGGTTACACAAAACAATACATAACAAAAACTAAAAACTGCATCCACAGGAACTCAATAAATGATCTTCACTTCATCACCTATTGAAGGTAAACAGTGAAAGGGGGGATCTCAAATGCTCAGTAAGGGTTACAAATGGTGGAAGCATGAATCAATAATAACTGGATTGTAAACAATTTGACGTCATCAACATGTCATGTTGAATAAATGAAAAACTCACGCCATTAATAAAATGAGGATAAAACTGCATCCATATATTTTTTCATAGTGAAAAACTCATGGATAGTAATAATTGACACTGAATAAAGAGAATTCTTATTAATTGGATGTCATGTATCTGTCACATGATACCATAGTACAGTAAAAACGGTTTAGTTATGTGGGTAGAAAACTGTCTGATTTTTGGAAACAAACTCGAAGGGTTTATCGCCAAACTGATTTGTCTCATGAGAACTACCAATGCATCAAGGGGATATAGCAGTCCCCACCCACCACTGCATGTCCAAATAATTCTTTATACATTGATTCAATATAAGAGAAATATTCCTTTTTAATATCCATATAGAGTAGATTATACAGATTCATCAATATTTATGTAGTTAAAATAACTTTCCAAATAAAAATTGTATATAAAATGGTATATGGTTTAGACAAAAAACATATCCATGATACAAGATTATGGATATTTAATATAAATATAATTTCAAATGAAAATTTATCTCAAATGGGTAGTAGGTTTACCACATAAGTATTATTAGGTTCACCACACAATTTTAGTCACAACAAAATAGTTGTTGAGACAAAGTCTCTTAACACAATGTAATCGGTCGAATCATATGACCAGTACATAATAACCCTCAAATGAATTATTGAATAACATTAATATAAATATAATAATGTTATTATATATCAAATGGTAGTACACATATACCACATACAAGAAATAAGTGGCGAACAATGAAAAATCTCACAGAAATAAAAGTTGGATGAGAAACCCCTTAACTTTTTCTCGAGGGTGTTCTTGGTTTGTTTTAATCACCCGAATAATCAAATTTATATTCATAAATTAATTATTCCAAAACCACCAATATTTTTAATTGATGTATTATAACCTTATTAGGTTCATTCATGGCCCTTTTAATGGGTTTAAGAGGTTCAATTTTATTGGTTTGGAAGTATTTTCTTTCTTGGGTTTCATGATTCGTTTACTTGATTTCATGAATGGAAGTTCGTTTGAAATGTGGTTAAACATAAAGAATTGTTAATATATATTATTAATGATATTAATTAGATATAAATTATATTATAATGATTTTTGGTTATATACCATGATGATGATTCATTAGTTAAAAGTTTATTACAAATATTCAGATTAACTTGGCCATTTTGTTCATAATGAACTTCTTTTGTATTATTATTTAATATTATGAGTGTCTAAGGATTACAGAACATTAATGAGATGAAATAAATATATTATGATCTGGTTCAACCATTAAAATGGTTTCATTACCAGTAATGAAGGATAAAGTTAAGAACAAAACTTCATCGTCCACAATGGTTATAAATTGGAACCTCATGGATGTGGATTCCGTTTATAAAAATAAAAGGGAGGGAGTAAGAATATTGATGATGGTTCACCCATTCACATGATATAATTCCACTATATATATGATACTGGATTTTATCATGGTAAATTGGATATAGGATGTGAGGAGATAAAAACAAAAGATATGAACTTGAAAATAAAAGAAAAGGTGAGAGATCCCTTTTTAAAATTCGGCAGCCTAACGGCGTCGCTTAAAATTTCATAAAATTAAATAATGAGAGTAAAATGGTATATCATAATATTGAAATCAAAATGATAGTAATAAGAACACATAAAATTAAACCCCAACATATGATAATGGAAAATCAAATAGAAAACATAAAATAAGTGTCGACTAAAAGAAGAGAATGAAAGATTCCCTTACCTTGTAGAGTAACTCCTAGATCTTCAAGGATGGGACCTTGGGGGGTTTTAGGACACCTTGGGATGACTCTTGGGGAGGTAATACCACCAAATATTCGAAGATATTGAGTTTATAATGAATGAAAACGAAGGTGGTGGGTGGGTATTTATAGTAAGTAAGAGAGTTTTTGATTAATTAAAAGGGACACCTTATTTGTGCTTTTTGCAAAACCATGGGCTTGCCCATGGTATTTTCCCATGGTATTTGCCCATGGTTTTAGCCACTTGAGACACCTCATGTCATATGTTACTATACAAAAGTTTAACATACTTTTATATTTAATTATTACATCATTATGATTCCATTAAACTACTAAAAACTCAAAACTGTATTTTTACTATTCATCGAAAATTCATGTATTTTAGAAAAAACCCAAAAATTCAACCTAACCGTTTTTCGACATATATAATTCAAAAATGAAATCCATTTTTTGAAAATAAATTTTTAAGTATTTTTAATTTAAGTTTTAAATAAAATCATAGTTAATTCATAAAAAACAATTTTTAAGGGTATAATTAGTTCTATATCACATTAAAAATCAATTAAGATATCATTATCTTATTACCTTAAAAAATAAAATATAATAATTATTTACTATTTATAAGGGCCATGTTACTATTCACACTACTATTCATAAGGGTATGTTACTATTCATCAAAAAAAATCAAGTCGGTTCTATCAGACTCCAAATGACTTACTGGTCATAACTCTAGATGACCGTTTTTTGAAATTCAAAACATAGAAGTGGAAAATTTATGTTTTATTGATAGCTTATAACTTTATCCCATAATGTTTTGATTGAAAAAAGACATAATTATTCATGTAATATAGGATATCTAATGAATAGAAATTATTTAATAGGAACATACCACAAAATGTTTGGGGTGTTATACATGAAAGCACCAGAAATATTGTATATTATGGATTTTCTCATGTTCATGGAAAATTTATCATCATTATTCTTCTCCTATCCCACTTATTCAATGAATAAAAACATTGTTTGTAATGTGTTGAATTTATGAAATCATGGACGATGCAATTTCAATTTTCATTAATTCTTTCAAGTCTGGTCACAAAACCATTTTATGGGTGAACCAGGTTATAATATATGTGTTATGTCTCATACATGGTTCTTTAATTCTTTTTTATACGTGGTTTTAATTTATAAAACAAAATGAGTTATTTGTTATCAAAGAACCACTAAAATGATCTAACCGAACATAATTAATGTTTTAACATATTAATCATCCTTATTTCAGAATTAAAAATGATAAATGGTATAAATTATGGTTCTAGAAATATGGAACTACCATTCCATTCCAATTTTGGAGTTTCACTCTTAATCGACAAGAACAACCATCATGAATCAATCATGGAAACCATGTAAAGAACACACCTGACATAATGCAAATAACAAAATATTACTAATAAATGTGTCGAATGATGTCATAAAATTATAATATAAGGTCGTATAAACCTGAAAATAATTCATTAAGATATTAATAACACTCTTTTAAACATTATACTGGAGGTTTAAACACTTTTTATGTAAGAAGAACTCGTGGTAAGGGAATTCTTAATCCAATTTCCATTCTTTGGGTTAGCCTTCTTCTTTATTCATTATGTAGTATTAAGATTATTGGTGTGATGATTTTTTGTTTTTATTATTTCATATTATGTTAATTTATAGTGTATACACATATCTATTCCATTCTATTAATTCTCACTCAATTTATATTTTTAAGGTATTTTCCTTTTAAAATACTTTTAAATGTCTCTTTAATACATTTCAAAACGATTGCTTTTCTATATATATGGAATGAGTGGTTTATCTTGATTTAAAGATAAATTATTACCATGATATGTTCCTTATACAATAGATATATTGGTTTGAGCCCATTATATCTCAAGAATGGCTAGTGAGACCCATTATATCTCTCCAATTAATTGGGTACTCATGAGATGGAAGTTGACCAAAATTTTATTCCATGTGTAAGGGTGAATGTAAGAGTGATATGGTAAATATTTCCCAAAAAAACTACATGATGTTTCTATGCATATGAGTTTTTATGATTATGGGTTGTATTGGTATGTATGCAATCACTTGACTAACACATTCTT
The DNA here is from genome assembly GCA_963277665.1 of Viscum album. Lineage (NCBI taxonomy): Eukaryota > Viridiplantae > Streptophyta > Magnoliopsida > Santalales > Viscaceae > Viscum > Viscum album. Next base: position 70,067,429 of record OY728163.1, on the reverse strand, counting down.
TCTTTATATCCCTTACTGATTTTTATACTCTTCCCAAGTTTTTAAAAAGTTTTTCCCAGGATATAAGGATGGGTAAGACAAAGAAGGGAGTCGTGATGTTTCATATGGAGTGTTGTTAAAGAAATCATGTTTTAATGTTTTATTATTTTATATTTTGAAAAAAATGGATACTGTTTAATAGTATTATCTTGTATGAATGTGGTATTTCATGTATGTAAGATATCATAATTATTTAAAACTCTAAACCTGAAAAGATCCTAAATGTGTAATAATGTATGGTCTTGTGTAAAATTCAATATTAAGTAACGTTTTAAGGTCAGGTTCTTATAAATAATGTGGCATAACCCTATTCCAATTTGGAAGGACCCATGTAACCCTCAACCACTTCAACCTTCTACCCTCCACTATTACTTGAACATCCCATTCAAATATGTGGCAAAACCCTCATGCATAATTGACATGGAATAAATGTTTTTTGTAAATTTTATAACTTCATATCCATAGAATTTTCCAATGGTTTTTTTATTTTATATTCTAATTTCAATTTGGAGACTTTACTAAATATCACATCATCATCCAATATAAACCCATATAAGTTAACCTATTACACACTTAATTTCTTTATCCCCACTACTTATAATATTCTATTTTCGTATCACATCATAACATATTTAATGTGCCACATAATCCTAAGATCAATCACTAATAAAATTAATTCCTTAATAATAAAATTTAAAATATTTCACTAACACTAGATACCTATGAAATTTAAAATCATTTCTAAAAATTACTAAAAATTAGATGAGGTGTAAACACCATATCCTGATTCCAACTGCATGATAAGAATTTTGATTTTAGGTCAAGAGAGATTATAATTTTACCCTTAATAACTAAAATTTTCCAAAATTTTACAAACTCGAAAAAATATAATGTATAGGTCAATACATAACACATCATATTAAATATTATCATCCTAAAAAAGATTCAACTATAACTATAAAATAGAAAATTACAACATAATAGTTTTATATTAGTTTAAAATTCAATATTATATCAACAACCACAACCTGGGGGAAAATAGTTTTAAAAAATTCAATGTACTAAATCCTCATTCAGGACTCCCATTCCATAGTACATCCATTCATTCCACTATTATATAATAGGATTTACTTAAAAGGAATAACACATACCTAAAATAATTATCTAAAAAATTGTGAATCTCTATATGATGTCACATGGAGTTTTCATCTTCATCCAAATCAATATCTCCCTAACTGATCATGTGAGATGGGTCATTTATATATCTCCTAATATAAGATACATGGAATATGTCATGAACTCAACCCAACTTGGGAGGAAGTTCCACATAATAAGAAAGTTCTCCTATATTTTTTAAAACAAATAATACTCTAATAAACCTTAGTGAAAAATTAATTAACTTTATGAACATTCACTTATCACTCAAAAGAGGTACTCTTATAAATACAAAGTTATAAACTATTAACTCTAATATTATTCTCCTATGGTATGCATATGAGCTTTTTCAAATCTGGCATGTTCAAAAATAATCATAAATTTTCTAAATTCATTCAATCATATCCTACACCAATTTAGATCAAATAATAGTTCACTCACCAATGTCAACCTAATGAAATGGTTATTGGAAAGGTCAAAAATATAATTCCTCAAATGGTATCATACCAATGGATTAATTATGATATTTATTATATAAAGCAATATTAAATATAAATAATCCTCTCATTGTCTACCAAAATCTATGACCCAAGCTAGTAACATATCATCTATCATCTAGATTATTCTTTCAGATCGATCATATGTATGAGGATGAAAGGTTGTAAAAGGACACAATCATGTTCCAAAACCATACTATATTCCTTTATTAATTTTAAAATTGAATATACCATCATAATTAGATATGGTCATTTATAAAACACCATTTATTCTCACCACCTCCTCTATATATAAAATTTTCAAATTATTCATAAAACTCTATTATTTAATTAGAATGAATACGTGTAATTAGTTAACTAGTCCATAATAACATAGATTATATCATAAACATTGTGTTATTGAGTAAACATTGTTATAAAATCCAAGTAAATATCATCCTACTTCCACTTAGGAACATCTAGGGATTTCAACAGACCTACTAGTACTTAGTGTTCAGTCCTTATCCACTAATAGGTAAAGCATCTCTCAATAACCATTATTATTGACTTCTTCATTTCAGGATACTAAAACTACCACTTCAAGGCATAATAAATCTTATATATACAATGACACACTACCACATGTGAATATATAACTCACACAATACCTCTTCTCATTGGCTCTAAGAAATAAGAAAATGGTATCAAAACATAACCTCATGCTCTTAATCTTCAGTCCAACCCTATGAAGCATCATTTTTAATAGTACAATTCATTTCGAATTTAGTCAAAATTTCACCAATATGTGACTATACCAATCACTAATTGAGATTTTATTTAACCATTATCTGATAAAGAAAAACATTTTCATCTATTTTTTATAGACAAAGATGTGTAACTACTAACTCCTTCATTACTCTCTACTCCTCACTTATTTCCCATACAACATCATAATGATATTTCTTACTTAGATAATTAGATACTAATTCCCTTTTCCCAAAGTATAAGAAATCTCAAAATCATAATCCTATAAAAATTATTCCCATCTTATCTTCTTTGAGTACAAATATTTTAGAGAAAATATTTATTTCAAACTTTTGTTATCCTTAAGGATAAAAAATTGGTCTCCAAGTATATTTTGTCTCAATATCATAATAGAAAAAACCAATATAAAAAACTATAAATAATATACATAATAATTATTTTCATGAGGTTATAGTTATTTTGACCCATAAGAAATAACACATTTACCATAATTAAGACAAATCACAATCCCTGATGAGTTGTATCACAATATACTTCATATGGAATTTTTTCCACATGTAATTGGAGAATTACAGAACTCATAAAACTTCCTAAGAATTAGAGATATCATCAAATTTTCATTCAACTGTAGAAAAGTATCTTGGTATTAAACTAATCAGAAAAAGTTTTTTCCTTTCCTAGTTAAGGAAAATATAGGTTTCACTATATCAGAAAACTTTGTTATAAACGTTCTATAATATCTTTCTAAAATAAAAAATATATATTTCCTAAAAATATTATTTGGCTCCCTCCATGAATCAATGACTTAAATATTTTATTATTTTTATTAAAAACACCCTTATATGACATAATATATCCTAATAAATGAACTTTACAAGTCTATAAGAAGTACTACAATATCTTTTTATACAACTAATTCCTCCTCAACCACTCCATAACAATCTTAATACTCTCTAAATGATAATCTCATATCTTTTAGTAAAATATTATTTCATAAATGAATACTATAAAACAATTGATCTAAATTTGGATGAAACACCCAATTCATAATCCCATAAACTCCATCAAAGCATTTTTAATTCTAAGAGGTATTACAAAAAATCAAAGTTCTCATACTAGAACAAAAAATAAATTTTTATAATATCCTCATCTTTCACCATCTGATTATATATATATATATATTGTAAATCAATATTAATGAACCAACTAACACATTTCATTTTATTTAAGATATTATAAATTCTAGTTAAAAGATAATGATTCTTTACCATTACCTAATTTAAACATCAATAATTTTTATATAATCTCAAACTGTCATCTATTTTATTAAAAAATAGTGTAGAATTTTACCATGGAGATACGCTAGGATATATGAATCCTTTCTATAATAATTCATCTATTAATATGATTAGATTTAATAATTAATTTTTTGACATTCAATTAGATTCCATCATAATAGGTGAAACACCTTCGTGAGCCTCTATCTATAAAAATCCTAATATTCTCTATATAATCCAATTTTTCCTTTATTAAAAAAGGATTTTATCAATTAATAATATAAATAAATGGTCTAGATATGAATGAAATACCTGATTCATAATACCATAAACACCATCATATTATTTTTAATCCCAAAAGGAGTTACAAAGAATTCAAAGTTCTCATACTGACCCCAAAAATCCATTTTTAGAATATCCTTATCTTTTACCCTCATCTGATGGTAACCTGGTTGTAAATTTATCATTGAGAACCAACATGAACCTTTTATTTAGTCAAATATATCATAAATTCAAGGCAATAGATATTTATTCTTTAATAATATCTAATTCAAATGTTGATATTCTATAAAAAATATCAAACTACTATATGCTTTCTTAGAAAATAGCACAGGGCTTCCCCATGAAGATACACTAGTGTATATGAATCCTTTCTGTAATAATTCATTTATTCAGATCCATAGCTTTCATAATTCTTCTAGTAACATTTGATGGGATTCTACCGTAATTGGTGAAAATCTTGGGTATAAATCTATCCCAAACTCAATATCATTCCCTAGGGGTAATCTTGTCACTTTATTAGAAAAAATATCCACAAATTCTTGAATAAATCTATATTTTTTATCTTCACTTGTCTCATATATACAAATAATTATACTCACAAAATGATATGAAATGTATTTTCGTTTAACATGTCAATGCCACATTTGTTTTCTCTCTCTGCATTAAAGGCTATAAGATCCCCTTCATAGTTGGATAAAACAACTCTTCACTGGTAGAAATATACACTAGCGCATGAATCATATTACCAATCCATGACAAGAATGAAAACGTATAGTTACATCTATAATAAAACTAAATCCCAATAAAATTTATTAAATCACAATATTATCTCTCACAACTAAGAAAATTCTAACAAACTCAAATGTATCCCTACTAGAGTGGTAAATTCTCATAGCCTATAAATCCTTTATACTATAAAATAGAAACCATGGATGATGGTAGGGGTGATGAATAAATGGGAAGGTCCAAAATCAAATAGAATAGATGTGAGAGTAGAAAATACACAAATCATACCTTTAACCACTTCTATATCTTCTATATTCTAAACTTCTCCTACATGATTTTTTCCAGATCTAGCACCTCTACATTGGTGACCCTACTACCTAATAATGCATTTTTCTTATCCAGTTGGGGGTCCAAGTGGTCAAGTAACACCGCCATGGTATCTTCTACCAAAAAATCCCTATTTTTTATGAGGTTTATTATTCAACTATTATGGATATCTTGTAGGTAACTAAAATTTAGTTTTCATCTAGGAATTCTATGGAGGTATATTAAATGTTAGAGAACCATGTTTTTATAGTTTAATAAATTCATGGATCTGAAGTAGTTTTTTTTGAAATATTCTATTTATATTGGAAATCTAGGAGTTGTAACATCTCTAAGGGTGTTTGTACATGTATTTAAATGTTCAGGTGGTGGTTTAAAAGGTTGTGTAAAGGTTAGACTGGTGGAAATATTATTTCCTTAAGTAGTAGTCCCACTAAGTACCCAATCAGGGTACACGAGGTACCTATTGACACCCAAAATCTTGAAGTTCCAAGAGGTCTAAAATTTACCTATTAGTTATAAGTGGATTTCTTTAACTGGTAAAATACCAGTTATTTATGGTTCATCCCCCTTTCTTCTTCAACCAAGTGGATGATCATGAGAGAACATGTTGGCCAGCCCTCTCCCCCTTTATTTTATCCTTTGATCCCCCTTGCCCCCCCTACAATCAGAGGTCAATTAGAGATTGTTTTAGTGTGTTATAGATAGGTAATATTCACCCAATATTCCTACTATTGGAACATTATATGATTTTTATTATTATATCTAGGGTTTTGACGAATATTTTACTAGAGCATGGTGAAATAATCCAGATATGGTGAGGATTCATGGTGTTAGGGCTTAAGGATGTGGGAAGAGGATGGATGTCAGATGTTTCACTCTATTTTTATTGAGGTATTTCACTTAGTGTATATTCCTCAGTTTTTTTCTAAAATTTACATATAATTGGATGTTAATTGGATAAAATTTCATATGTATTTTGGTCACAAGAGTACTGAGGTAATGACATGAGTGATTGGTGTGTTGTTACTAAATTAATTAACCATAAGAGGCCTCTCAGTAAGATTTTTAGTGATTATTCCTCCTTGGATTGAATTAAATAATTAATTATAATTAATTGATTATAGAATTTGGTATGATATAGAGTCTCAAGGGAATCATGACACTCAATGTGATCTTGGTTTGATGTTGAGAAAGCCTGTCTTGTAATGGTAAATTCTTTTTGGAGGTAGGTGGTCCCTTTAATTCCTAACTGTATATATGTAAATATGTTTTTTATGTGTCTACTTCAAGTTTCGGTTTCAAACTTTTTTAATGACACTATGTGATTATAGAATGGTGAGAAATTCTTAGTCCAGGCCTTTTTGTATTGGGTTGAGTGTGACATGGAAGGGTAAGATATTAGGGAGGTTCCTTATGGCTATTCCACCACGGGGTAAAATGTACAGAACTTTTTAGGGGTCCCCAAAGTGTTCTTGTCTCATGTAATGAATTTTAAATTTCTTATTGTTATCTCTACTGAGAGGGTAAATATATTCCATGATTATAACCATTGAGTAATGGTCATGATGAGTGTTAATCGTCAATAATGATACATGAAAGCCTCTAGGTATAGACCAGGAACCATAAGACTCCTTGGGTGAGAGGAGTGAGATATTATGAATGGATTAAGTAGGTTGTGGTGATTCATTAGGCTTGATTCATAAAATATTTAGGTTATGAAAGATTTTATCTAGTCCCCTTAAGCATGCCTAGGGGCACACGGTGAAAGTTAAGGGGGGGCATGGAATGTCTTTTGCATTAGGATGTGGAGGGAGTGGATAAGAAGCATGAGATGGGTTTGGGTAATTAGAAGTAAGCCTTGTAGGTATGGTTCAATGTTTAAAGGGGATATCTATAGGTAGACTTGAGTGGTGTTTGGTAAGTTTTTTTGTAGAATTAGTGTGAGAAAAGTGTTAGTAGGTGGCTGAGAATTTGGTGAGATGCTTGAGGGTGGTCAGAAATAAGATGTGTACTAGAGTCGAAGGAAAGGTTGGAATGTCAGTTACCTTGAGTATCTAATATGTGGTATATGTATTGATATAGGATTAGTTTCTCAATTTATCAAAGTATATCCTATGGGTTAGTCTTCTGAGTGAGGTATGACCTAGGGACTCCAGATCATCATGGGTTTTGTGTATAAATGGATTGGGTTAATGGATGTGGATGATCGAGTTGGTCTGTGAAAATTATACAATGTTATATGGGATATCCTTTATCCGAGTGATAGGTTTAGATATTTGTATAGCTAAGAGTTAGGTAATGGGATTATATACCATGTATTTTTATTTGTTTTATATCATTACCATGTTTGTAAAACTATAGTGAATGTGGATGCAACATGAATACCTTGGTAATATGATATAGAGTTATACCACCTAAGTTATCATGCTTCCCACGATCTGGGAGGATCAAAATCAAAGTGAGATGATCTATAATGTATATATTATGTGGTAATAATTATTTTATAGATTTTATGAGATATATTTACAATAAATCATATAGATGATGATGTGGTAGTTTGTTATAGGTATTTTCCTAAGACCTTGGATGAAAATTATAGATATTACACTACCTAGGAATTTTTCATTCCTGAGTGTTATATGGATCACCATTATATGGTCCCCACTTACTCTATATACCCAAAATTGGCTATGTTACACCTTTCCCCATTCGGGTTTTTGGTATTCTTGGGATTAACTATGTCATGTTTTTCTTCTAATGGGTTTTTTATGTTCCTAGTTCTGGTTATGTTATGCCTATACCATGATGGGTTTCCTATTATGGAGACTATGATAGATTTATTTTTTATATAGGTCTAAAAGGTGAGGTTAGGTTTCATATATTTCGAGTAAGAAAATGATGACCTAGTGTGACTAGTTGCATATTTTTTATTGATGCCTAATTCATTTTATATACATGAATACACTAAATATAATGGATTATATAAAGGGAACATGGTGATAAACTATTTATTTATATGGTCACACCCTTTATTGGAACTCTAGTTAATTTTCATGCTTTAATTTTGGATTTTAGGTGATAGGTTATATAGGGTATCTAGTTAGTGTGGCTGGATTAGCTGGATGTAGTTTTGGGAGATGAGTCCGAGGTGTGACTTAGTATTTATGGTTATTTGTCTAATGTAATTTATCTTTTTTTATTATGTATTGGTCATTAGATTGAGTGATCCTTTTTTATGACTGTGTGATCATTTTGGTTATAAATGTTTACATCGTGTGATATTTTTATGATATTCTTGGTTATCCCTTAGCAATAATCCCTCTCACTTACTTTGATGTGTGTGATATTTCTTTTGTTTACCTGTTATTATATAATATGTTACTGAGAGTATAGTCATGATAGATTGGTTATATACTCTCACCCCTAGTCGTTATTCTCTATAATATGATTTGGTTCACTCGAGATATTATGACACTCCAACTAGGGGTAATTTAGGAGATTTAATATGAGGTAATAAAAAACTGTGTTTGATAATTATTTTGGTTGAAAAAATATTTTGGTATCGTAATTGGTGGTAATATGTATTTTTGGATATTGGGATTGAAATTATTCTTAGTTATATCTAAACATTTTATGATAAAAGTTTAAATTACCATGAGTACATGATTTTTTTCATTGGTTTTCCACTTATAATTGAGATGTTGATTAAATAATCATGTTCTGGTATGAGATTATTATTTATTGTTTTTACTCTTAGCTTCAGGTGGAACAATATCATGGGTTCAAGATTAATTTTAAGCAAAAATTCATTTTTTACTTGATTATGACTGCTAGTGGCTGTGAAATGGTTTTCAAAAAGGAAATAGTTTTAGAAAACCCTTAAAAAATAATTTTTTTAGAATTTTTTTTGAAAAATGAGGTTATAATTAATTAAGAATGAATAATAACTAATTTAGAATTTTCCCAAATAATATATTGGTGGTTACTTAAATAAATTAGATAAATATGTCGATTTTAATGTGAAATTGTTTCAATATTATAACTCTTTAGTTGTTCTCATGGTATATGGAAACCATTTGTTGGGAGTGGGTTCCCTAGACCAAACTCCTTTATGTACTTTTATTTCCATTACATGTATATAGTTTGATATATTTATATATATGTGTGTGTGTGTGTGTGTGTTTTTATTCTTATCATAATAGTGTTTATACTTATACATCCACTATTTACCTGGTAATGTCTTTAGATTATGTGTCATGTTAAGAGGTTGTAGAAGTTTCCATCTATAATGAGAACGCCGAGATAGTAAGATTGTAATCATCAATATAGGTCCTATGGTCTAGAGATATCATACTAATGGAAAATGGATGATATACGACGATCATGTATTATGGGATCATAACTATTTATACTTCTTCTCAAGAAGTTATCACTTAGTTATTTGAGTAGATTACATCATAAGGACTAACCCGACAATAGGGACACCACATGTTTCAGGTGCCATTGATTGTTCTTATCTACAAACATGTTTATTAGTCTCCTGACTTGATATAATTATTGATTTTTATAATTTTATTACATACTTTTATGTAATGAAAAAACCATGACATTGAAGTCAGGGTGAGTTATCTTGTGTTGGGTGAATTATTGGTGATATGACATTGGTTGAATGATCAAGATGTAATTTTTCACTTATGGATTGATGAAGAGACATCTCATGGTCCCATTTTGGACAGGATGGTTGTACCTTCATTAAATATATGTAAATGTATAATAATTTAAGTTCATCTGGTAAGGTAATGATATATATAAAACATCAAAAGTATAACGAAATAAGTGGCCATCCTACTTTACTATATATCACGAGACAAAGAGATTCTATAACATAGCGCACGTATGTAGGAGTTAGTCAAATCTAGGACATTCCTTATCTCCTTAGGGGGCATGATATGTTTCTATACTGCTCTATTGTTCTATGGGTTGGACTCACTACTATTAAGATAAGTACCTAGATGGTCACACATTAAGTGTATTCATAAGTTACACCTATTTGGATGAATAGGATTCTGGGATAAAGTGGGCCCATGTGAGAGGGTTAGTAAATGTCTGAGTGTGAATGATCAAAAGTAAATATGATTTTATTATATTATTAAATTTTAGAATAAATATGATTGAATTTATTTCTCTATGTATCCACATGTGGTTTGATCATAAAACTGAATACAGGTAAATATAATTTTCTGAACAATCATAGCAAATTCAAGGTTGGTTAAATTATTTCGGGAGATTTTGGGCCAAGTTAATGGTTTTTATTTTATCATGTAACATATTAATAGGGTACAAGTGGGTGATACTTTTTTTGAAATTAATGAAAAGTTCAATTAAGTCATAAGTGTTTGCAAGAATATAAAATGAAGGGCATTACATTCTAGGGACCAAAGTGAAATCTTATAAAGTATAACCTAAGTATAAAAGCTCATTTTAGCATCTTAAATAATAAAATCTTAAATTTTAATTAATTTTTTTCTCTCATATATTCTCTCTTATGTTCTTTAGTGAGAAACTGAAGGAAGAACAAGGTCAAATTGATCTCGTCTTTATGATCAAGTATCCATTCTTCCCACAATCGAAGCGATATTGTTGAGGTATTGTACTTACCACACTAGCACCTAAAAATAGGATATAGAGAATTTGAAGTCTTTGGTTCCTATTTTTATGATCTATAGAATTCTTAGATAGGGTCTTTTGAGCCATGACATGCCGATGGTGAGTGAATCAAATCAGTTATTTCAAGTGAACAAAGTACCATTATTGGTTTCATTTTAATTTATTTTTCATGATTAAATTTAATTTTACATGATCATTTGAGAAATATAGAAAATGGGTTTTTTTGGATTCCATGTTTTTAACATGAATTTCAACCCAAAATTTTAAATTTCATAATTTTTAGGCTTCCACTGCACCATAGGTTCCTTCAATCCATAAAACAGAGAGTGTGTAATTATTAAAGTAAAAAATACATAAATTTCAATTTAATTTTCTTTGTTTTGGAATGATATTTTAGATATGGTCCCAACATAACTGATGGTGTGTCGATCTTAGTTTTTATCGCCATGATATGGTTCATTAGAGATCAATGGAGTTAGTATAAAAATTATGAGGACATTTTTCGATATATTTGTTTATATATTTATCCTTTTGTGTGTGTGTGTGTGTTAAATTAATATAAATTCATATATATATATAGGTTATTTTGGGTTGATGGGGAATAAAAAATGGTTGTGGATGAGATAAAAATACAACTTCATATATTTAATAAAAAAATGTGTATAAGTCCACACCCATTAATTTATTAATGACTAAATTGGCCCCTCCCATTTAATGGGAAGGGGATGTTTGGATCCACGCATTGTTTTGGTGGTGCCAAAATATATATGAATTATATATATTATATTATATTTTATACATTATATTATACATATTTATATATTAATTGTGTATATTTACATATCTAGAACACCAAAATCGGACATTTGGCCTCACCCCATCTCATGCTGGACCAAGTTAGTCTGTAACTAATCTATCTGACCCGTCAACTTGGTCACATGCCCTAAATTTATATCTGAGGATCTTCTTTTTTTCCAAATAGGCCTAAAATATTTCAAACAAATTTCCAAAAATTATATTTATTTGTCTAGAATTTAAAAAACAATTTCAGGTTCCATGGGATATATCAATAATCAATTAAAATTATTTTAATTTGGGATAAATAACTAAAAATATTCTCAAGATTAATTTTAAAAAAATTAATTTTTCTTATGAAATATAATTTCATGTTGACTGGTCATGTGCTAATATCAACCCGTGCATGTTAGGTTTATTATTTATTTAATTTAATAATTACATTTAAGTTTTTAAAGTATAATAATTATTTTATTTTGATGATCTACACATAATAACTCCATATTTAATATTTATAAGGGCCTAAATGTCCATATTTATGTAATGGAATGTAAGTGTGTTCCCTCGGTTCCCCTCATCTGTGTGTGAGTATGCATTGGTAATATCAGAGGAGTTCATGGTGTAGTGGTTTGAGTTGAGATCCGGTGTAAATAAAAAAAACGAAGAAAATATGAGTTGTGAGAACTTAAATTTAAGTTAGGTACTGACTTGATTAATTCCCCTTGGATCTTAGTTAATCCATTATTATATCAATGGATTAACCAATAGTTAACATCTGAAGATAAAATTATTATTATTTTTATCGTATGTTTGGTAAATTATTTTGTGAATCAGTATTTATTATGTGTGATCACATAGTATAATAATAAACAAGAAGGAATATATAAAATTAACATGTGCAGTGAAGTTTTTCTATTTAAATCAAGATAAAGTTGGGAGTATGATCACAAATTGAAAAATATTTCATTCGCCAAGATAAATTAAAAAACCTCAAAGAAAATATTAGTTTATTAAAAACATCCATAGTTTGAATTTAAACAAAAAATGTTGTTTAAGGTTCTCATCAGCCCTATTTTAGGGTGACTCTTACTACTGTGGAGTTATTATGAGGGTTTTGGGGCATGTTAGGAAAATTTATCAATAAATGAGTAGTCATAGCCAACTTGTTATAATATTAGAGCAAAAGTGTTTAACCATGAAAAGTAATTATTTTCAAGAGATTGTACTCCACTCAACAGATCAAGGAGACATGAGAAAATGCAATTATCAATTCAAAATCATACCTTGTACTCTTAGAGTAGTGATTCTTCCATATCATGGGAAATAAAGAGAGGTTTGAGGATTATTTCCACTAAAATACTCAAGAAAATAAGTATTATGAATCTAGTAGTTGTGGACAACTAGGATTTGATAATATCTCATGCCAAATTTAAAATTAACAATTAGAAAAAATTTACAGTTAATCTGGATAAAGTACAAATTTTCTAAGTTTATGTTTTATAGATCAAATGGAAATGATTGGAAATTAAATTTCATTGCAATATATATTGGATAAATATAATATCTTGACCACCCATAACTTCCATGAGTGTACAAGTTAATGTGCATGGTACTTCACAAAGATAGGAAGATTTATGTGTTGGAATATAAACTTCTTGTTGATCCCACTAAGGGAGTGATCAAGGCTGGAAAAGATAAATAAAATAATTTTATATATAGTGTGCTAGATTTTCAGTGCTTTGTGTTTTCATCTATGTCTTGTGAGCTACTCAAAATTCATGAGGAAAAATGTTCTTTCCAAATGTTATATTATCTATAGTAATTATATAAGCAGAGTGATTATAAATAAATATATGTGGTATTAAGTGAATTATATATATGCAGGCTTGTGGAAGGTAATTAGGAGGGAACTCTTGTAACCGATATGATCAGGCACATTAAGAGACTATAGTCCCTTAGGTTGAAGAAAAACTAAAAACTAAAAATTGATATCTTTATTTTTTTCATTACCACATAGCTTCTTGAAACATAATTATTAATGATAATATGAATAACATGAATAAGTCACTCCCAGATTTGTTTCATTTAGTTCCCCAAGCAGATAAGGATATAAATAAGTCCAATTCTCTAGTCCTTATAGTGAACAAGAGCATGAAATTCAAGGTTAAAGTTCCATGGGATAAGTCTAAGTCAAAGACATTTATGAACCTCCCATCCAACAAGCCAAGAAATATAGAGGGATATTAATGAGAAAGATGAATTAAAATTTTCATGTTCCATTAAAGGTCATTGGAAGAAGAACTGCATGGCTAGGAAGAAGAATCAAGTTGATACTTCTAATATAGTTATATTTTTCATTGAATGAAATCTATATATTTATACAAGTTGGGAACTATATACTATATGGGGATCACATATTTTTATTCAAATACATGAAATGAATTGACTCAAGATGATTGAAAAGGATGAGGTGGGTCTATAAGTAGAAAATGGTGCAAGACTAGAAACATCATTAGTCATAGATTATCATCTTACATTTCTTATTGGAATAGTTCTTGTATTAAATAATTGTTTTTATGTAACACTTTATACCAGAAACATAATACCAGTGTCAATTTTAGTCACTATGGAATTTTATTTCAAGTTTGGAAATAAATTTTTTCTTATTAATAAGTACAATATTTTTTATCTTGTATAATATGTTAATAATGGATTGTATATACTTGAACAAAAAAAATCCATTTTTATAAATCAATTAAATATCCAATGAGAATGAATGATATCCTACCAACCTTTGGCACTTTAGTCTAGGTCATTTAAACAAAAAAGAATTTTAAAAAACTACATCAAGAAGGTTATTTAGACTCAATTGATTTAAAACCTTTGGATGCATGTCATTCTTGTTTATGAGGTGAAATGACTAAATCACCTTTCATTACGACAGGAGAAAGATCCAAATAACCATTGGAATTGGTTCATATTGATGTATGAGGGTCCACTTCCAATTAAGTTAGGGGTGTTTCTTTATTAATTCATTACTCTTACTAATGACTATAGTATATGTGAATATATCTACATAATATGTTATAAGTAAAATTAATTTATCATGGTTAAATAACATCATAATGAAGTAGAATATAGTATTTGTAAAAATATTAAAAAAATATGTTCAACTTGTGGAGGAGAATATCTTAACCAAATTTTCATCAATCGTATAAAGGAGTGCAGAATTGTTTCCCAGCCTACTTCTACTTATACATGTTTGTGGAATAATGTTAGTGAAAGGATAAAATAGAGCCTTCATGACATGGTTGGATCGATGATGATTCACGCAACTCTACCATTATCCTATTATGGATATTCACTATAGACTATGGAACATACACTTAAATTAGTACCAACTAAATTAGTATATAGGATTTCATATGAGTTATGGTATGGAAATAAATCCAATCTATCACACACATGTATATGAGGATGTGAAGATATTTTCAATACTATAACTAGTGAAACATTTGCATCTCAAAACATAATGTACATCATTATATGTTACCCTAAAGAGAATACAGTATATTTACTATATAAACCATCATATAAAATGGTTATTATAGAAATATATTCTTCATTTATAAAATGGGAACACATATCCAAAGGAAATAGTAGGAGAATGATTGATCAATGAATTTAATTCTCTAGATGAAAAAGATTTGGTATAGTTAAAATATCCACAAGTGTCCATGGGAGAGGAATACTTTCCCATGAAATAATTACTTTGTAGATATATTATATGGGTTTCAGAACCTGATAGATATGGTTTTATTATCATCAGTTTAGATGACACATTAATCCTAGAGAATGATGAACCTATTACCTATAAAGAAGAAATATATGGAAAGAATGCATGAACATTTAAAGAATTCATACATTATAAAATGGAGTATATGTACCAAAAACAAATTTTTGTTTTGAAAGATCCTCCATTTGATGTAAAAACTTTTGATATTACACCATAAAAGGGTCTTTAATGCATTTTTATAGGTCACTTCTATAGTCTTAACAGTCCTAGATTTATTAGACCCTCGATATTAACTATCATGAAAGCTTTAATTGAGCAATGATAACATTACCCTACTCTAATACTATATTAAAATTATTGTGAGTTGAATTATCATAACAGTCTCCATATCAAGATGCTTCGCAATGCTAGGAGTACACCTTGATCCCTAGTGAGATGACCCATACTCATTCACCCAGATCTGGTGCTAAAAATATAATATTTAAATACTAGATTTCACACCAACTTAAGAGATCCAATTTTAACCATCCATTATTACAACATCAAAATAAATTCTTGAGTCACTTACATACCTTTTATGTTTAATTTTTTAGAGAATTGGAAATTTAAATAAAAAACCTAAATAATTATAATCAAATGTACATTCTTTACACTATTACAAGAATTTATTATTTTATAATAATTCTTATAAATCTTCCATATAATTCTCCACATAAGATATTCCTCTAAACATATAATATGTATTACTATTCTTTATAGCTAGGGGGAATGGAAACATGAGAAGGGTGATATCAAACACTCATTAAGGGTAGCTATCAGAGAATGAACACAACATGAAAAATGACGTAGGAATAACTAAATATGAAATCATTTTATATAACTTATAACATGATCATGTGATATATCTATGTATAACATAACAATAAAAGAAATCACATGGACAAAAATAGTTGATTTCATAGTGATAGATTGCATAATTTCAGGCATATTAATCTTATTTTGAAATAATTATTCTAAGATATCATATATAAATAGGTAGGGTATATTCTAAATACCTTGGATAGTTTGTCTCATGATACCTACTGATGCATCATGAAGTTATATATTTTCAGACTGCACCCAACACTTAAACATGTATAACACACTCATCATATCCAATACATCATTGATATGACTTATAAATCAATATATATATATATATTGAATAAACTATATATAATTTTAATATTTCTCAAATATAGAAACAAGTTTCCTTAACATTAAATAATCATCCATATAGAAATAAATGGTATATGGATTATCAATATTTTCCCAGTCAATAACTGAACTATATTTTTAGATAAATAACCTCCAATAATATTTATAAATGATATGGTTTTAAAACCATATATATTAGTTATTATATAGTTAATTTAATACTAAATACAATGTATCATACATCCATGATAATGAACAACATGCATATGAAGGATAAGATGAATTTAAATGCCAAATAGAGAGTGATAAAGACCATAATCACAAGGAAGCGAATGAATTGAGAATAATCCTTGCATCCCTATTAAGGTATAAAATTTACATAAATATGGAATGAACAGATACTATCAATTCATTATAAATGAATGTTTTTTTATAAAATTTAACTCTTTTAGAAAATATAGAGGAAGATGGAAGTGAAAATTTAAAAACAATTTTCCTTAATGATTTTATAATTTTTTTAAAAATATGAATTTAAAATTCACTTCTTTTCATGATATTTCAAGATTAATTTTAAAATATTATTTATAAAATAATTTACAATAATGGAATATATAAAATAAACTTTACTTATGTAAAAAAATATGTAGTGGGGGATAAATGTATACATAAGTGGGATAAAATCACACTTCCAAACTCATATGAAAATAATGTACTTATTTTGAAAATTCATAGAATAATGGTAATGGATATTACTTTATAAAAACCTAGATACATGGAAGGGAATCTAAATCTAGAATAATGTTCATGATTGTGGGAAAAAAATTTCATGTAGAAAACATTTAAAAGGACATTCTTTTCAGACATTTGTAAAAACAAAGTCAAAAATTAATTATACAAAAAAAGGCTCATTTAAATCATTTGAATATAAATTCCAAGAGAGCATAGATTTATATTTATAAATTATTTATTTATAAAAAACAAATTTCTTGAAACGAAATAAAAAATATGGTTACGGAAGAGATATATACTCAACTAAAATAATAAATAATATCATATTTTATTATAAACATTACTTCAGGAATTGTTAAGTTCCAAGGAGATGGAGAATAGAAAGAATACTTGAAAACCCGATAAATAACCAAAGGTGAAGAAAATATATAAAATTTAGGTGTTAGAAAACATACAATTTATTTCAATATATATTGAAACATAAAAAAATAATGATAAAAACTATGATTATAAAATAAACCCTTACAGATTTAGTAACATTCAAATCATAAAAATTTATAACATGATATATTTCTATAAATAACATGAATTATATGAAACAATACAACAAAATAAATTAATAGGGTAGTAAGTACACCATATAAAATAAATCATGGTTTACAACAAAAAACATGTCTCATGAAATTTAAATTGGGACAAAGAACCCTTACAGGTTTTATAACACTTGAATCAAAATCTATTAAAATAAAGAATTTTAAATGGAATTTTATTTAACATGATTAATTTATGGATCATGATATACTATCGCAAAGAGGTAGCATAAACACAATATATGGAATAGGTTCTTAATTCAAAACATGTCTAAAAGAATGAAGTTTGTAATGAAAAAACATTACCTTGGACTTCCTATTAGTCAAAACACTCTAAAATACATGTATAATAATTTTAGGTTTATTATTCATATAAATAATATTATTATTCATATATATTAATTTTTTACTATTAAAATTAACTTTCAGATGTTCAATATTATGTTTTCCTTAAATTCTCTAGTTTGGTGGTTATGGTCCTTAAGTCTTATTCCTGGATTCATCACCTAAATAAATTTAATGATAAGGTAATTAATGTGTTCAATATAGTTATATAGTACCATATCCATTTTATGGAACTTATGATGGCAGTTCACATGTAATTCTTAGAAATTCACTTTTTTAGTGTTTATTGAATTAACAATTATATTGAACATATTGGTAATTATAAATTTTAATATTACCATGCCATAATTATGAAACCATATGAAATTTATAATTGTTACATATTATTACTAGTATTTATGTTTTTTAATCATTCATGACATAAACATTATAACATTATTCATGTAAGTAGTAAAACTAATCAAAAAAAGACATGTTATAACAACAGAATTCGTATGAAAAATTTATTATATAGTGATAATATAAATTTTATAGAAGATTAATTATGAAATTTTTTTAAATGAGAAATAAGATTCAATAAAATTTAAAATAATATAAATTAAATAGTATGATAATAAGTTAATACATTCGAAGTCTCTCAATATGCTTGTTTTCAGAAGTTAAATATTACGATGATTGTTTGTTTTTAATGTCATTAATATAATGAAAAAATTTCCTTTATATAAAATTATTCATGTTATAAATATAATATTTATTCATTTAATCCATTTTTAGAACAATTTATGTTAATCATTTATAGAAAATGAAATACGTCATTCGTAGATGTTGTAGTCTCCACGTGCACACGGGTGACATTTTCGTTTTATAATGAATAGGGGTGAAGGTAGGTATATAATTTTTTATATTTAGAAGTCATGTTTATTTCATAAATATTATATTTAGTCATTAAATAAATATAATATAACACTCCATGAATGTAATTGATGAAAAATGACATATATCATCCGTGGAAGTGGAAGTATGCATCTTTGCACGAGAAACTTTATAATTTTCTAATAGATTTCAAGGAGGTATATGTTGGTTCTTAAATAAATATAATAAATTTTAATTAAAATAATGATAATTATGTTATTATGTTAATATTAATATAGAATATTAGTATAAGTTTTAAGAAGAAAGAAACCCGAATGAACACAATTAAGATTATTACCTCTTCCTTGGGTATTCCCCTTTGGATCTCCCCTTAAGCCTTCTTAGCTTGGTATTTTGGTCAAAAGAACTCTAGGTCCTAGATAAGGGTTTTGGGAAGTTATTTTGAAAGATATTAGTTTATTTAATGTGCTAAATTTGGGTAAAAAAGTAAGGAGAGGAGGGTTCCTTTTATAAGTGAGGGGTGTCTCTTTTATAAATTCTTTTATTATTAAAATATTATAAATTTCGTTATCATGGTCAATTAGAACCGAGTAAAAAAGAATTTTAATACAGGATAATATAGTTTTAAATCCACTAAAATAAAAGTAATGTTATGTTTTTGTGTAATTTTAAAACTTTATCTTAATTTAACCCCCTCATTGACATTTTAATCCTTACAGTGTAGACTAAATTTTACTACGGTAACTTAATTTATTGAATAAAACTTTAATGAACCATATTTCCTAATATAAACCTTATTATTAAAAATATTAAAAACTTTTTACAAGATTCAATCTATAGAGGTGGTAAAATTAATTTTAATATAAATGCACAAAATGAAATGAAAAACATTTTTTAGAAAAACTTCTTTTTAAAGAATATGAATAAATTTATAGAAGATAATGTATAATATTCATTATCATAAATTTTAATAGCTTAATATTAAAAAATAATATTATTTGACATTAAAATAAATCCAACCCCGAATTTATCCACGTAAATACATAATGAAAGAAAATGATCAAAAATAGTTCTTTTATTAAAATAAAATATCACTTAGGTTTATAAAAGGTAAAACTTGGATTAATAAATCCAAAATAATACTTTATTTCACTCCATAAATACATGTTGACTTTTTAGAAATAATGTTTCAGAAAAATTTAATTTATTCTTATATCATGATGATTTTTAAAAAGTTACGGTATTTATAAAAACTATATTTTTCAATACCCACCAAAAATTTATACTTTTCTAAGAAATCCCAAAATTTCAACCTAATATAATTTTGATATTATGACTTCAAAATATGAATTTAATTTTACCAAAATAAAATTTAATAAATAAAAAAATAAAATAAAACATACTTAATATATAATAAAAATAATGTTTTAAAATAAAACATTTTTATTTATCCAGAAATAATTAAATTTACATTCCAAATAGTTGCCTAATAATTATATAGATTTTATTAATTTATTTTAATAATCATTACTACAATTTAACCAATTCATTTTATTGATATCATTTCCTCAAAAGTAATAAATTTATTAGAAATAAGTACTTTATTAAAACGATTTCTCTAAATGTAATGTTATTTTCCTATGTAGAATATAATCATTTAAATTTTAAAAAATAATTTATTTTTTCAAATATTTTTCATTTATATATGTTGTCATGTATTTCCTTTTTTATTATAATAAATCATTATTCATGTTAGTTTGGTGTTGTGTGTATCACAAGCTATCATATATACTAGTTTTATTTAAAGAACAATATATACTAAAATTTTGGGGTGTTACAGCCAAGGGATGGAAGTTTGTGTTATGAGTCATAAAGTAAAGTTAGGGATGGTTTAACAGATATAAATAATCAACTATCAGTAATAGAAATGGGTATTCTATATGAAAATAATGAATTGAAAGTGATAGAAAAATATAACCCAAACATATGTAACAAGTAAGAAATAATCCTCTGACACACAAGACTAAGTGTTGAACATAATCTCTAGTATCTAGTTTTAACATCGAGTGAAAGTTGACCTATACTCAATATAACTAAGAGCAACAATAAGAACCCATATAGATATATATTATTACTTATCAGTACCTTAAAAACATATCATGGAGTTGAATGTCTGCCAAAGTGCACATGCAAGATGTTAGCATAACATACACAGTAAGAAACCACCAAGGTTCCAACACATAAGAGATAATCTCTGGTGTGTGAATTAAATAGATTTACTCATTTATATAAGTATATAAAAAATTGAAAAATATTTAATAATTAAATAATTATTGTATCAAATAATGAATCACCGCATAGATCGGTATCATTTTTAAAAGATATCTTGTTATACTAGGAGGCTCCATACCTATCATACCTACTTCAAGCCTCAACTCAAAATCTAAGATAGACCAAGTAGGGATACTATTTCACCCATCCTAATCAAATCTAGTCCAATGGCAATCAAATAACGTCTCTTTACTAAGGGGAAAGGAAAAGGTGTATGGTAAGTAAAGGCCTAAAACCATCCTAGGAGAATAAATGAAGAGGAATACCAAGTTAGGGTTATGTGATCCTATCCCAAAACTAATCTTTAAATCAAATTGAACCAACATAAAAATTACACAAATAATCCAAACACACCTTCTAACATTCTCATAAAATATCATGTGATAATCATGCTCTTAATTTAATACTTACCAACATTATAGAAATATTTCATATCCACACAATACTAACATATTAACATGGAATAGTCATGTGTGTTATAATAATTATCATATCATTAATTTTATACAAATTTAATGTCTATAAGTCAAGTATGCCATAAATAATTATAGATAATAAGGATCTTGTGAATCATCAACATAAACCATGGTATATTTACATTACATGTTTTGTTAACTTCTTAGAAAATAAGTAATTGAGCATAATAATAAGGTCACAAATGTGCATAAGTTTGAATCAAGTTCCACTGTACTCTATCCAAAGAAGGATTTACCTTACACATGGGTGGAAACTAGAATTAATTAGAGGATTAATAAGTGTTGGACTATGTGTAGTATGGGTCATAAATAATAAATGACTAATGTTCCCTTGATAATAGTTAAAGATTATATTTGTGTTGAATTAAAAAAATGAAATTTATTCTCAAAATAGGTTTTTCATGCTTATAATTTTCCTTAATAAAATCAAATGTTCAAGTTTTAATGTTGTTAAAATCCGTACTTTAAACCTTGTTCATTAAGAGGAAGTAGTGTAATGAATATTGTAAAATGATATAAAGGTTTTATAAAACCAATTTTTGGTAAATATTTTATATATAAAATTGATTATGTTTCCAATATATTGTGAAAATGAAGAGAGTTAAGGTTCTTGAAACACAATATCTAGTTCTAGGTAAATATAATTAATTAAACCAATAAATTTTATGTTCCACATCATTACTTTTAACTTGAAACCAATAAATCCATAACCTCACTACTAATAAATATCCTAACTGAAGTTAGGTTTTTATACCTGACTTATAACTCATGTACTTTTAAGAGAAAAGAAATGATTTTATTAGGAATAGTAGTCAAAGTCATACTTTGGGATGATTATTTTTTTAAGAGTGGCCACACTACCCATGTTTCTTAACATACTCCATCAAGTAGGTTATTCCCATAATCATCACATGCCTACTATGTTTCATGTTGTCTTCTTGAAGTTTCATGTAAAAATAAATACCTCTATCAAAGGTATATTTAATTCTCAAGAAAAATTAATTATATACACTCCTAATCATAATTATCAGTTATTAATGGTTTTCTTTATTGGAGTTGGTTCTATGAAAGAAACATACTTTTTACTTTCATTTACCTATATATTAAAAGTCATGAATACTAATAAATAACTTATCATATGATGAGTTTCGTTCTATATAAAATTAAAGTGATAATTTCCTTATAGTATCTATCTCATTGAATAGTTATTACAGTTCCATTACATGATGAGAACCATGAAGTGATATGATAATATTCTTAAACAAATATCTTTTGGTGTAATTCGAATGTTATGTAAGTACACAAATTATGTTTCTACAATTTGGTATTACATTCCCATAAGTAGTCAAGGATTCTTATTATAACGGTTAACACTTCATAATCTTCAAGATAGGAGATTATGAGGATAGAACTTCCAATAGGAATTCAACATGTTATATGTGTCATTGAGTATTTCTATCTATGGAAAACTATATTGGTCTATAGACTTTAGATTATTATTAATGTATATAATGAATCACATAAATTGATATATTGATAAAACACATGGTGACATATTATCAGGATGAAGTATGATACATCAGGTGTGTCATAAGAGATATGAAATTAATGTAATAAATCATGAAAGGATTTTTACCTTTGAAGTTAATGGAAGATGATATATCTAGACCTTTAAATGAAATAGAACTTTCTAATTAAGTCTATAGTAATGGTGGTTTATCGAAGAGTTAATTTCAATTATTCATATGTGTCTATTGTCATTGTGACATTGACTTATTTCTACATGGGTGTATTGATATGTTGTTAGGCACTAATCTTGGACTTTATGTCATCTCACCTAAACTCATTGATAAAGAGGCCTAGAAGTTAAAACACTATGTATTACTAGAACCTTAGTTAAATTCTATTTTTAGAATAAATATTGTTCTAAATATTTATGATTAATAATTATTCAAGTTATATTGATCGTATAAATTCAATCACTAGTAATTCTAGTTTTGAATATATGTGAGTTTAATATTAACTAAATATTTACTCTATAGGTAGGGAATATAATATTTTTTTATTTATATAATGAATAATATATTGATATTTATTTATTAAAATAATTATTTATTATTATTTAATTATCAATAAATGTTATAGAGGATTTATTGGTCGAGTTAGGGGCCCAGATGAAAGGATGTATTTTATTTAATATCATTTAAATAAATATTGACTTATTTATTTAATAACTAATGTTTAAATATCACCAAGTTAAAAAAATTCATGGAATATAATAATATTATTATTACTACCTAACATGGGTTTTATTTAAAGTTAACAATTTGATAAGGGCCTCTATGCAGTTATTAATTTTCTAACACTAATTATATTAATAGAATTATATCATTTGGGCATGGTGAAAAGGGGTAGTGTACAACAGTATTCTCCTAAGATAAATATATCAAAATTATAGAGAGATCTTCTCAAGAATGGAAGATGATCATTAGCCTCATCCCTATCAATAAATAGATAACATGAGAGAATATTCCAATACATAAATGATTCTTCTTTTGATCAATTAAAAATGAGGATATCATCTTGGTTCTTCCACACTAGCTTCTAGCATTCTAATAGTAGTGTTCTGTGATTCATGGATCATGTGTGGACACTACTAGAGTAAATCTCCCTTAGATTCTTCACAATAATGATGGTATGATAATATTCTCGACCAAATCAATTTCTATATTAATTTTTCAAGTTTTTCATTTCCAAATTTAATTAATTATTAAAAATTTGAGATAACATGATTGTTTAGTTTTATATAACCAAGAACATTCCAAGAAAAATAAAGAACACTTAAAGATCTTGTCTAGAGGTTCCAAGGATGTTGAATGAATGAAATTGTTATATTACATGTAACTAAAAATTATATGTCATGTACCCATGGTTAACTACACAATAAAGAGTCTTCATAATCAAGGTACATCATGTGGTGGAATAGTACAAAGTGTCATTACATGTATCATATTGACCACTAGTTATCATGTTGTTTAATAGGTTTACATGAGATGTAGCTGGTGTAGAGCTTGTATAACCTCACATGGTTTATCCTTACAAAAATTTATATTATCATATGGTTAAATTACATGGTTTTTAAATAATCAACATGTTGTGTATTGACTGATGTTTGAGCAACATGGTCCAAATGTGTTCACATATCTTGTATCTTACATAAATTCCATGTAACACATAATATCACATGTGGAATACACATTGAGTCCCTAAGCGTATTGTGTGGGTCGCTAGAAATAGATTACACAATGTATAGTTGAGTGTACATGACATGTAAATCATACATACTCATGAATGTTACACATTGATACATGTGTGTCTTGTGATTCAGACACATAGAAATAAAATTTTACTTTATAAAAAAATACATGGGTTGTAGCTGGTTATGCATGTCGTGTAATTGAGTTTTTCCCATGAATTACATGTTGAGTGATTTTTACTCAAATTTTCGGGATTAAATTATAATATTAATTATTTTCTATGTTATTATGTAAATTCATGACATGTATGGTCATATTATGTATCATGTACTCCATAATAATCACTAGGGGTACACACCACATATATTCAGGCATGTCATGTGGTTAGTCTTGTCATATTGACTACACAACATGACCCAGTGAACAACACACCATTTAATATCACAACACACTATATAGGCATACATTCCATGTAAGTATATAATACACAACAAGAACCATACATAGAGTAAATCACACACTATATAAATATTTTACTCTAGAAAATGGGTATAATTTGATGTTGAAGGGTACATGCCATGTTTCCTCCAGTATATTCCATGTAAAAAAATCCATAGTGAATTTAAATTTGATCATATGGGTACATTCTATTTACAAAGAAAATTTTAGTTAAAATTAATTTATTCAAAATTAGAGAGTATGTGAATCTCGAGGACTTTTTGTATACTTAATTAAGATAAAAGTATTGATTTATTAATAAAATTATTAATTTATTAATTCAATAATTTTATCTAAATATATAATAAATTGAAATGAATGATACCTAGTTTAAATTTATAGTCATCACATGTTGTGGTTGATCATTTTCATGACCAACCAATATATGTGTTGTGTTTTTATTTAATTTAACTATTTATTTCATGGGTTTCATTGAAAATTTAATTATTAAATTAAATATTATGATTTGTGTATCATACATTACTTCTTATTATGTATGGGTTTTCATATCCATGGTTTATTTTATGTAAACCTAAACTCGTAGTTCCCCTCAAATGTGTGTGAGTAAAATTATTTAAAGGATGAAGCTTCAAGGGACTAGAGATGGTTCAAGAACAAGTCGAGGTGAAACCAACCAATAAGATACATTTATTAAATGTAACACCCCAAGGGTTTACAAATAAATTTAATATAGAATATAATTCACGCAACATTGTGTCTCTACAAAAAAAACATGTTTATTATAATTATAACATATCCATTAAACATAGTAATATTAATAGTAATAACTATTATTAAATTTTATTTATAATGGCATTACATAAATAAAACATATTTATAATGAAATATATAATTCTTGGAAAAATAAAAAATAGTGTTTTCAAAATTAACTTAAGGTTAACTTTTAGTATTTTTCTTAGAATATTAATTTTTTTGATGAATAGTGAAAAATACTTCCTTTTCGTAAAAAAATATGATTTTCCCTCAAATAATAAATATACTTTAAATTGATTTTTAAAGCCAAAATTTGTCAATTAAATATATATATCCACTGTTGATCATTGGATTCCTATTTATATTGAAATTGGATATAAATACTTATTGAACCTTTGATCATTATTTGTACTCGCCTTCTTATCATGCATATGGGATTAAAATTAAACATACTTTGTCTTCTTCTGTTAATTAAATTTCAAAAAATATGCATACAAAATTTCGATTAAGTAAAATATTTAGAGCCTGATATGATCAACTTAATTTTTTGGTGAATAGTAACTTGACCCTTTGGAATAGTAATGTTACCCTTATGATTACTAATAGGACCAATAAAATAGTAACATCACCTATGAAAGTATGGAAAAAATTTAGGCATCTTATAAGTAAAAAATAATATCATTTTATCATTATATAATTAAGTAAATGTTTTAAAATTTATTAATTAAGTCTTGGTATTTTTATAAGTCATCAATATTTAATTAAAAAAATTTAATTAATAAAATGATTGAAAATAAAATTTATTTTCATAAAATTGAATCATAAATTAATATTTGGTTATCTTATTATTTTAGGACAATTTTGTGAGACCTTAGACAATTTTTCATGGTGTTATAAAATCTGTTATAAATTTAAAATCTGTACTTTTTCGAGTAAATGATGTTTTTAATTAAAAATTAAATTCACCATATTTATAAAATTATTCTCATAAAATATAGATCATTTTTGAATTCTGCACATTGAAAAATGGTTATGGTAAAGTTTTGGGGATTTTTCTAAAATTCTTGAATTTTTTGTGAGTAGTAAAATATGATAATTTATGATAAATGTTAAAAATGTGAATTATTAAGTCATAGGTGATGTATGGATGACATAAGCCCATAATCTAGAACTATTGTTTATGATTTTAATATATTTTATGATAATTCTCAAACTATTCATATTCTTGATCCAAAATAATACACAAATATAAAAAAATATTCTTAAAACACCTCTCTCCTACACTATAAATACCACCTCTTCTCCTAACAACTCTAAGACTTGAATCTTGTAAAAGTTCTTCCCAAAATAATCTTCCCTAGTCTCTCTCTCATGTATAAGATGTTTTGGTCACAAAAAAAGACCAAACCATGGTGCCTTATGGAGGTTCTCATAGAGGGTAATTCAAGAGGAAAATCCTCTTTCTTTTTTTTTAAATTTCCATTCAATTTCTTTTTTCATTTCTTATCATATCCTAACCTCCTCTATCTAAATGATCTTGATAACTACAATATCATATATATAATCTAATTAAATCATCTTAATATAATATACTTAACCAAACTTCTTTCTCTCTCTCATTTATATTAAAAACGAAATCAACATTCGTGAGGTGCCGATTTACAACCTTTATGGATGACAGATTTTCATTATTCAATTTCTTCTTCATGGATTATCATGAACCCATTTTTATGGATAAAACAAAATATAATATATTTATTACAACCTATTTAATTTTTTATAACCATTATATATATATAATATTAATTCATACGACAAAACTAGTTTGGGATGATCAAAAAATCGCTAAAATAATCTAAATGATTATCATTAATGTTTTATCTAATGACTTATCCTCAAACCATATATCCAAATTAATTATATATCCAATTTATATTATGTGTTTTCATTAATATCATATAATTTCAATTCCTTATAATTATATCCATTCCACATGAACTTCTATACTCATATTCAAGTGAACTGATCATGAAAACCAAGGAAACAAACACTCTCGAATGAGGGAATTCAATCTTATAACCCATAAAAAAGGATACAAATGAAAACAATAAAATTATAATTAATTATATATATGTTTAATAGGTTTCTAATTAAATTATTAATGAGTCTAATTTCATATTCTATGACATTAATACAAGTAAAGAACACTTTTGGTCATAAGGTAAGGGTTTTCTCAACACACTTTCATTTCTGTGAGATATGCCTTATTCACCACTATTTATTGTGGGTGGTATATGTATATTCCCAATTAATGTACCATATAATGAATAAATTTATTTTAATGGTTTTAAATGTATTATTTTATGATCATTAATTTTAGGGGGAATATGGTTCGACTATTTTCAAAGTGGTAAGGGATTCTCACCGAACCTCTATTTTACCTTTGTGTAATGATTTATCTATCCTTAACCAAAAGTAAATATTAGTTATTGTTATTTAATATTCCTAAATTTTGTGACAATGTTCAAAAATTATGTACTTATCTCAAATATTATTTATTTTATGGGGTATTACATGATTTTTAAGGTTCATTTCTAAATTCCTCCTGATAAGCAAGCTTGATTAAAGGGATCTTCGCAATTTCTTATCCATTTTCCAAGTACCACCCATAATATATTTTAAGCTGAAAATATTTTTATAAAATAAATAATTTAAACATGAAAAAATTCATTTCTTAATTTTTTGTTTTATACAAAAAATTATTCTTTTTTCCATTTTAAAGACTCCTTAATAATTTCCTTAAACCTCATTAAACATGCTTATTTTTAATGTTTATTAAAAACTATTTTTACATGTTTTCACTTAATTTGAACAACTTGTATGCCTAAAAAATAATTTAATTATACTTAAATTTTCTTTTCTAGGATATACATTTTTACAATCTGATTTTATGACAAATACAAATGATTTTCCAAAATAACTCTTTTTTCCAAAGTAAAAAGTGCTTTTCTTGTTTCACATTTACTTGTAAGAGATATATGACTTATTCACCACTTAATCCAATAATGTGGTGTATAAAAATCCCTTTTATATACCAAATAATGATACTTATTACTCTTAAGATATTATATGCATTAATAATTAAATGTTTCAAAGTGTTCTGGGACACTTGGGAATGTTTAAAGATAATTTTCCATGAAAATTTATCAATGATTTTATGAAAATATTTTCATATATGATTATGAATCAAATATTTCAAAGTGGTATGATAAAATTTTATTTAAATATATATTTTTATTAGACATATGAGGAATACATTATACATAGTATGTGATGCTGGGGGCCCGCTATTTCCCCTCGATGCATCATTAGGTCTAATGAGACAAACTAGACCGGGTTTTTACTCAATATGTATGGTGTATTGGCCGAGGCCTTGATATTATGTTTATGATGTCTGGAATTATGCATTCCTAATTATGAATATAGTAAATTATAGTCTATGTGATTATTTGAATATTATAATATCAATGGTTAATGTTTATTATGGAATTATTTTATTAGATTTTATTCCTTCTATATTTTCTCAAAATTGTGTTTTAATGGTATGTGGTTTTAGTTATTCACCATGCCTTATTGTTTTTGTTTATGATATCTTCTATTTTATTGATTACCCTTACTGATCTCCTAATATCAAACCTTTCTTATGTTTTATTTTTCCCCAGGATTCCAAGATTTTTATCATGAATGACTTTCAGGTTTAATCAAAGAGTTTTTGGGTGTTACCAATGGAGTTTCTATGTCAATTTTCCTTTCATGTTGTATTGAAAAATTAATTTATATAATATTGTTTCCAAAACTACTACATTATTTGGTCATTTGGAATGATATTCCTTATAATCATTCCAATGTAATAAAATAATGCACCGGTTCTAGGATTTTGGGGTCGGGGTATTATAGTTTCTATCAAAGAATGTTTAGTAGAAACCATGGAAACTATATTTAGAAAATTTAGATTAGAAATAGTAACCCTAATATATACTTTAAGGATAAGAATATAATAATATCCTAGAATTTTGGTAAGGTATATATTATGTGGTTCATCCTAGAAATACATCCTTTTCTAGGTACTACAAGAGGGTGTGGTTTTAGCATAGATGCACCTAGGAGTAACAACTCCGACAAGGTTTTCTAGGCCTGAATCAGGGTACCCTGGTGCACAAAAATGGGCCTTACTGCACACATGACTTGATAATCTTAAAGGATATTCTTAGGATAATTCACATTTTATTTACAAAACATTATGAAATATTTAAAATTAAATATTCCCCCCAAAAAACCATATTTATGACATTGAGTTTAGTTATACAAAAAAATCAATTTATTATAAATTTTTACCTAGTTTGACATTATGAATTATTATTCATAGCCTAATCTAATGTATGTCATTATTTAGAAATGGTTTCTAGTGGAAGGAATGATAACTACATCAATACACATAATCCAAAGAGTAATACTAGTCATTTATTCTATGGGTTTAATCCATTCTATCAAAGTTAACTTGTCTCCAAAATATTCTAATCATATGAGGAAATTGTATCATGTTATAATAAGAAAAACAAATAATTAACCAAGTCTTATGGCTTAAAATGGAAGTAATACAAGAATAGGACAGCTGGGAAAATGATAGATAAAGGGAGGATAGGAAAGATTTATTTTAACACATGTGATAATTGTGGAAGGAAATACCTTGGTATTTGCTTATGAGGAAAATGATTTTTCTTTAAATATGAAGATGAAGTCACCATGATCATGATTCTAAGGAAATAATTTTCCAATGTTTAATGCTTCAACTATTAGGAGATGGGGAACTACCAAAATAAATGTCCCATGCATTTACCCCAAAAGAAGATAATGGACCATTTTTAAGATTATACTATTATCATAGATTAAGAGGAATGATTAATTTGATTATGTTTGGATTAAATAATTTTTACAATTGATTATTTTATAAATTATGTACTGGTCATAATAATTATATAAGGATACTACTGTAGTACTATTTCATTAATGATTTGATGTCGTATATTGAATGATAAAAAGAAAAATGATTTGGTATCAAGATAAACATTTTAAAACACATGGTCAAGTGAATGATAAACCATTAAGTGTTCCTGGTGATGAGATAATGATGTTGGAAAGAGAGATGATTGATACAGATAAAGTAAGTTGGATTGTACTAGCTACCACTGGATTGATTCTAAATTGTTAGATCATGATATTTTTGAAAGTTTAATCATTTATGAAATGCTTTAAGTTCATTATTGTATGAGGTTTTAGAATTCAATGTATTACTTCACCACATGATCCAACATGTGCAAAGAGATGAAGTATAGACAATTCAAGGTGCGATCAAATGATAATATTGTACTTATAAAATAGAAATATATATTTATAATCTTATAGAGTGGAATAATTTTTCAACTCTAGGAAAATATTCTTAAACATAAAAATCTATTATCATAATTTTTGATGATATCAATGAACTTTTTCGTAATTGTAGTTTATAATTTTTAAGTAATAAACTTTCATATAAACATGTTATCTATAAATTTCCATCAAAACATCGTTGATTGATTTTTCTTCGATGTCCAGGTTTTCACTTAAATCTAATTTAACCCCTTTTAGAAGCATAATTTTGTAGTGACCACCTCATTTACCATAACCTCTTTTTAAGTGGATGTTTTATTAACCCTATTTCTAAGGTGGGTTTCCGCAAAGGAATTTTCATGTATCATACTTTAAATTTCAAAGTGAATTTTTAAAAATATGAGGATTAAATTTATTAAAAGAGGGGATAATGTAACACCCCAAGGGTTTAAAAATAAATTTAATATAGAATGTAATGCATACAACCCTGAGTCTCTGGGAAACAACACTTTGTTATTATAGATATAATCGAGCTATTAAAGGTAGTAATATTAATAGTAAAAACTACTATCAAATGTTATTTAAAATGGTTTCACATAAATAAAACATATTTATAATGAAATATATCATTGTTGATAAAATAAAAAACATTTTTTAAAAATTAACTTAGGATGAATTTTTAGTATTTTTATGAGAATATTCATTTTTTATGAATAGTGAAAAATATTACATTTTAGGTCAAAAATGTGTTTTATTTAAGTAATTATTGTATATTAAATTTATTTTTAAAGTCCCAATAGATCAGTTATATATATTGATCCAATTTAAATCATTAGAATCATTTTTTATTGAAAATTGATATAAAGACTTATTGGAATTTTAAACGTTCTTTTTATCCACTTTCTTGCCACACCTACAGGATTAGCATTAAACATAATTTTTTCACTTTTTTGAATTCAATTTCTAAAAATGGACAAAGGAAATTTCGATTTGTAAGATATTTAGATACTGATAGGATCAACTTAATTATTTGGTGAATTGTAACTTGACCCTTTGGAATAATAATTTTACCCTTATGAATAGTAATATGACCAATTGAATAGTAACCTCACCTATGAAAGTATGGAAGAAATTTACGCATCCTATATTTGACAATATTATATAATTATATCATTATAAAAGTAAATAAATGTTTAAAATTTTATTAATTATGTTTTGGTATTTTTGTAAGTCATATATATTGAATTACAATTTTGTAATTAATCAAGGGATTTTAAAAACATTATTTTCATAAAATGTATTCATAAATTACTATTATTTCCTATTATTATTTTAGGATAATTTTATGATACCGTAGTTAATTTTTATGGTGTTATCAAATCAGTTATAAATTTAAAATCTATATTTTTTCGAGTAAATGCTGATTTTAATTAAAAATTAAATTTATTATATTTAGAAAATTATTTTCATAAAATAGAGTTAATTTTTGAATTCTAAACATCTAAAAATGGTTAGGGTTAATTTTTTTATTTTCCTAAAATACTTTATTTTTTAGTGAGAAGTAAAATACGATAATATACAATAAATGGTATAAACATGAATTATTAAGTCATGGGTGATTTATGGATGATTTAAGCCCATAATATCAAACTATCCTTCATTATTTTAATATATTTGATGATAATACTGAAACTATTCATAGTCTTGGGCCAATATAATAAATGAATGAATAAAATATTCAAAAAACACCCCTCTCCTCCACTATAAATACCACCCCTCACCACCTCTTCTCCTCACACATCTAAGCCTAGAACCTAGTACAAGTTCTAAACAGTCCCATCTTACCTAGTCTCTCTACCATTTCCAAGATGTTCTAGTCAAAACAAAAGACCAAACCAAGGTTACTTAAGGAGGTTCTCAAAGAGGAGAATTCAAGAGGGAAATCCTTTTTCTTTTTCTTTCAATTTCCATTCAATTCCCTTTTTCATTTCTTATCCTATCCTGACCTCCTCTATACAAATGATCATGAAAACTATAGCATCATCTATATACTGTAATGATATAATGTTAATGTAATATCTTTTATCATACTCATTTCTTTCCATCCTTTATATTAAAAAATAAATCATCATCTGTGCGGTGCCGATTTACAACCCTCACGGATGATGGATTTTTGTTCTTAAATTTATTCTTCAAGAATAATAATGAAACCATTTTTATGACTAAACAACACTATAATATATTTTTTTAAACCTATTTAATGTTTTTTAACTAGTATGTATACATAATATGAATTCATATGACAAAACTAGTTCGTGATGATCGAAAAATCACAAAAATAATCTTAATGATTATCACTAATATTTTATCTAATGAATAATCCTCATAACATATAAAAAATGAATTATATAACCAATTAATATTATTTATTTTCATTAATATCATATAATTTCAATTATGGATAATTATAACCATTCAACATGAACTTTTGTACTCATATTCAGGTGAACAAATCATGAAAACCAAGGAAACGAACACTCCCAAATGACGGAATTCAATCTTATAACCCATTAAAAATCTATAAATGAACTTAATAAAATTATGATAAATTATTTACATGTCTAAGATATTATGAATTAAATTATTAATGATTCTAATTTCATATTTCAATAGATTAAGTACAAGTGTAGATATATACCTTTTTCACCACTTTTACTTCTATGAGATATATGCCTTTTTAAACACTTATTCCATGCATGTGGTGTATGTACTGCCATTTAATGTATAAAATCATTATTATTATTATTCTTATGATATTAAATGTATTAATAATTAAATGTTTCAAAGTGTTATGGGACACTTTGAAATGTTTAAATATTATTTTCCTTGAGAATTTATTAATGATTTTATTAGATTATTTTCATCTTTGATTATGATTAAAACATTTAAAAGCGGTATAGGACACTTTTATTTAAAGATATATTTCTATTAGACATATTAGGATTGAATTGGACTTAATATTTGACGGTTAGTGCCCCATATAAATCCTCGATGCATCAGTAGGTTACGTGAGGAAAACTGGACCGCGTTTTTACCCATTATGTATGGTGTAATGTCTGAGGCCTTGATAGTATGTTTATGATGTCCAAAATTATGCATTCCCAAATTATGAATCTAGTAATTTATATTCCATTTGATTATTCTACTAGTATTATATCTATGGTTAATTTTTATTTTAGAATTATTTTATAATCTTTTATTCCTTCCATATTAGGCTCCAAATTATGTTTTAATAGCATGTGTTTTTAGTTATTCACCATTCTATATTGTTTATGTTTATGATAGATTATATTATATTGCTTACCATTATTAAGAACCTGATTTCACCCCTTTTTATGTTTAATTTTTACCCAAGATTCCAGGATATTTATCTTGAATGACTTGAAAGTTTAATCAAAGAGTGTATGAGTGTTACCAATAGAGTTTTTATATTGTTTTTCATTTAAAGTTGTAATGAAAAGTTCATTTATGAAATTTGGTTTTCAAAAATAATAAACGGTTTGGGAATTTGGGATGTGATTCCTTGTGATCATGCCAGTGTAATAAAATAATACACCGGCTTCAGGCTTCTTGGGTCGGGGCATTACATTAAAGGTAGAATGTTGAAATTTGAGACAATTTTTGTTCAAGGATTTATTCCCCTATGGTCAAAGATTGGTTTATTATGAGTTTGATAAAGGAACCATGTTGGGGTTAGACAATAAGAATATGAGAATCCATGTGATAGATATTGGGACTTGCAGCCAAGCTCGGACTATGAGAAGGAGTCTATGGTTGGATCTTGATCAAGGAAAGGGAAGCATGGGATCCTCTTGACTAGGAACTTTCCAGTTCTCTATGAGGGAAAGGCCCCAAAAATATTAATCGAACAACCCAAAGATAATTATAACCCATTCTTAGAGAAAGGAAAAGTCTAATGGCATAGAGGTTGAACACGTGGAAAATTATTTGAATAAATCCATGGAAGAAGGGAAATAGGGAGTGGGGAGAGAGGATCAGTTAAATATGGTTCCTTATTCCAAGGAAGGACCTGAGGGGATTTCAGGTAAGGAGGATGAAATTATTAAGGCTTAATTAGAAATTTTGGCTAGTTTTCATCTATATAGGGGTATATAGTTCATGTAAAAATCATGTTCCTATCTTATAAACTCAGAGGAAGAAATGTTGGAGAAGGATCTTCCCATTTATGCTTCTAGAGAGGATGCAAAAATAATTAATTTGAGGACAATGAAAGTGGTATTTACCATAGAACAAGGTGATTATATCATAAAGAAACATTTAATTATGATCAGAGGCTTCAACGAGAAGAAGATAACAATGGAAGAGTTATTGAAAACGTGGGACAAATTGGCATACCAGTTCGAGCAGATCATCAAAGATGAACTGGATAAAAAGTTAATAGATATGTCTTGGTAATTTTATAGGGAGGTTGTATCTAATAGTTTAATGATTTATTTTAATAATTCTGTTACTTGATTTAATGTTTTTTCCCCTGGTTTAACATGTAGGTTTCTCACTTTTTCCATAAAATTGTTTTTAACAAAAATTTAATTTTGAGGAGGACAAACCAACTAGTGCTTAAAATTTCATGATTATTCAACATGTTTATTTTATTTTTCCTAGTGAATATTTATTTATTTATGCAATTCAATGAAATGTTTATTTTATGTATAAATAAATTAAATTAAATTAAATCAATGAACAATAATTCTATTATTAAATAAAATAAATGGATTGTGAAAAAATTATTTTATAAGACATGGTTAATTTATTATGTAAAATTAACATAAAATTAACAAGCATATGAAAGGATAAAATAAATATTATTTAAACATGATATAAAAACCCCTAAGAAATATAAGGTTATAAAATCCTTCAATTACCTATGTACGAATTAAATTATACACCAAAGTGTTGGTTTGGACCTATTTAGGACACTTTCATTTATCAGGGGGTTCTAATGAATTTTTTGGGTTGACTTGACAATGTTAAATTAAATATTAGTTTCCCTTACAATACATGGTGTAACATGGAGTTATGTATTATGTAAATATGATTCTAGAATTTTAGGATTTGGGATTCCACTAAACAGTTCAAGAAACATTGATTTAATACAGTTGTAAGTCCACCAACCCAAATACATATGAATAATTTGACTAGGACCTCATATAGGTTATGTTAAGGTAAATATTGATCCATGTAACTATAATATCCATAAAATAGGATATACATAATTCAATGGTCAGGGATATAGGGATTTTAAAAAATTGTGGTAGAGTAATAAATAAAAAATATAACATCATAGTTGGTTATTGAAATAAAGTAATAAAATATTATTTTATATGTTGTAGAAAATGACAAGTCATATAAACTCTACATTATCCCTATAATTGATATTATAGAAATAAAATATCCTAAAAAGAACTAACTTCTAGGATTGGTACATGTTCTTGTGTATCATACTATTCTAGGATAATAAGTTTTATATGTTGGTGTCCCCAGTTATTGATGTGCCTTATAAGGATGAAATTGAAAAGGAGAATTATATCTTTTGGAAACATGTAGATGATGCATTAGATATATAATACCTTATGTTATCATCCATGATAATTGAGATGTAAAATTTTTATGAATATGTGAATGTATACACCATGTTGTCACATATCCATGTTTTTTAGGAGAAAGAAAGAAAAGAGAGGTATGATATCTTCAAATAACTCTTTATGTGAAATCTTGGAGAAGGGGAACATCATGAAATTATGTAGTCAAGATGATTTTTTATATTGAGTTTTTGAAACTTATGGGTTTCAATCTACCCAAGTAATTATACACAGACCTTATTATTTCCTCACTTCCTTAGATATTCTCCAGTTTTATTTTATATTTTAATGAGAATAATTTTGAGAAGACACTCTTGTATCTCCCGGATCTAATTCTCTAGGAAGATAAAGACATGAAGCTTCAAAAAATATTGGTCGTTATTGTAATAAGATTAAATTAAAGGTGAAAGGCACCAATAACAATTCTATGTCTAAGTTACCTTAATACCACACTACCAAGAGGATGAGGATCAAGGGGAAGGATAAGTAAGAAGATGTAGTGTGTTTTTCATGTGATGATAATGGCTATTGGAAGAATAAATTCACATCAGTGAAGAAGAAAGGGGAATATTCAAGTGAATTCATTATCAAATGTAATATCTTGATTTATAAAAATGTGTTATTATATGAAGATTATAGTGCTCATATTTTTATCAATATATAGTAACCATGTGGATTTTAGAAGGTTTATAGAGGTGAGGTGGATCTTCAAGTTTCCAATAGATCAAGAATGGATTACCTCTCTATTAAAGACTACCATATCACTTTATTAATAATATTGAAATAATTATTATTATGTAACCAACATAACCAAGAACATAATATATATGTTCAATTTATATATGGATTAATTTGTTTTAAAGTTTTGATATAAGTACTACTTTTAAAAGGATAACATATGTTATAGGAAGAAACATTTGAATAATGGGATATATCTAATAAAATAAGAAAATCAGGTATTCGAAATCGATAATGAATTAAGTCCACATAACTCATATCATAACAAATTTGGTATCATAAAATTGATCATGTAGATGAAAATTGTTTGAAAAAGATATATCAAGAAGGGTATTTAGATTATTATGAACTTAAACTCCTTTATATATGTCGCACAAGTTTATAAGGAAAAATGAACAAAGCTTCATTCAGTAGAAAATGTGAAAGGGCCACATAGCTTCTTTAATTAGTTTATATAGACATGTTTAGACCTTTTCTAGTTGAATATCTATGTGGACACTCTTACCTCATAAATTTTAATTATTACTTTATTAGATATGGATATTTCAACATAATAATGTATAAGTTTGATTCCATTGATAAATTTAAGGAATAAAATAATTAACTAGATAATCGATTTGGTAAAAATATAAAGAAACTCCAATTAGATCATGGGGAGAATATATTAAACAACATTTCATTGATTATCAAATGGAGTTTAGGATACTATATAACATAAATCCTTATAAAACATAGCGGAATGATTTTTTTAAAGGAGGAACTACACCTTGTTGGATATGGTGACATAAATGATGAGTCATGGGAAACGTTTCTTACCCTATTGGGGATGTGAGTTACATAATGAATCATAAACACTAAAATAAGTTCCAAATAAAGTGGAAAATGAAATCTCATGTTAATTATATAATGGGAGGGAATCTGTATATTCAAATCTATTTTTATGGTAATGTGAAGTGTTTATTAAGGCCATCTTTGGATATAAACATGAATACAGAAGAAAAAGTGTATCTTTATAAGTTATTTGAAAAATATAAGGGTGTATTTTATATATTATTTCATATAAAAAACATAATAATGTCCATACATTTCATTTTCCTTGAGAGGTAGAAAATATTCAAATAATAGAGTGAGAGAAAGATCGGCTTTTATTAATTTGAGGTTCAAGATACATTATAGTTTATATAGGAAAAAAATTCAACAAATCCCTATAGAATAAGTATTTTCAAAGACAAGAATACTATATAAGATCCCCAAAGAGGTTATAGAACTAAACCAATATAGTTTTATATTCACAAAG
This sequence comes from Viscum album, assembly GCA_963277665.1. Lineage (NCBI taxonomy): Eukaryota > Viridiplantae > Streptophyta > Magnoliopsida > Santalales > Viscaceae > Viscum > Viscum album. Next base: position 70,027,992 of record OY728163.1, on the reverse strand, counting down.
CATAGTGACAGATTATTATCTAATAATTATTAACCTTTTTCTATAAGGGAGTAGTAAGAAACTCCAAAGTTTGAAAGTGGAAATAATCCATGAATTCTAAAATCGATTACATATACCATAAAAATTGGTTTTTATAGATCCTTCAGTAGATTTAAATAATGTTTATTGGAAATGGGTATTTAATAAGAAACTATACATGAATGATAAATTCAATATCTATAAATCATGAATGGTCTCTAAAGGGATTAAGAAACATTAAGGCATAAACTATTATAAAATCTTTTAATAGGCCAGTATATTGAAATACATCATAATTATAATTTCTATAAAGTATTTAAATGATTATGAGATTTGAAAAATTAATTACAAAATAGTCATCCTTATTGGGAACCTTGTGGAAGATGTATATGAGACATTTATAGAAGGGTTAGTGACTCCAAAGTATGCCAATAAGGTATGATAGTTATAGAGATGAATTTATGGGTTTCTGAAAGCATCAAGAACATTGAACATTCACTTTAACGAATTCATAATAGAATGAGGTTTCATAAAGAATTAATATGATCCATATGTCTATAAGAGGTTTAGCTCAAGTACATTCATTTTCTGAGTAGTATATGTCGATGGTCTATTAATAATAGGAAATGAGATACTAGTATTACATCCAGTTATGAAATGGATAAAAAATTATTCTATATGAAATAACTTGGTAAATAAGTCTATATTCTAGGGATAAATATCATTCATGATAGATCTAAGTGGCTACTTAGACAAACTATGGGTATATACATTTGACAAGGTATTGTAGATATTCAGTATCTACCAACCCAATAGGGTATTATTTATGGTATACATCTCTCTAAGTAAATGTGGCCTCAAACAAAGGGGGATAGGGAGAGGGTGAGGGTGAGTACAATTCCTTATACTTATATGATTTTTTCTATCATGTATTTCAAGCTATGTATCAGTCTTGATGTTGCTTGTGCCTTGACCATGGTAGGAAGATATCAAGAAGACCCAAGTGAGACTCATTAGAATGCTATAATGACTATCATTATGTATCATATGTGTATAAAGGATATACTACTTGTTTTTGGAAAAGATGATGTATTAGTCATCAAGGGATACATAGATTCTAGTTTCTAGATAGACTATAATGATCTAAAATCACAATTAGGATATGTATTTGAATTAATGGAGCTGTTGTGAGATGTAGTATTTCTAAGTAGCTAGTGGTCACCAATTATATAGTAGATTTTGGATATATTAAAGCTTCTGATACAGTTAAAGAATCATTTTGGATATGACACTTTGTCTAGGAGCATGATGTTATGCCAAAAATAAAATATTCTATCACACTATGTTGTGATAATAGTGCAGTGATGTGTTGTTAAATTCTAATATTATACATTAGTCTAGCTTGCCTAATTCCACTAAGAAATAGACCTAGAGGGTCACACACTATGTATATTTAGAATCTTGATTTAATTCTATTTTTAGAACAAATTTTATTCTTAAGGTTGTAGAATAATAATTATTTAGGTTATATTGCTTGGATAAATTCAATCACCATTTATTCTAGTTTGGAATATATGTGAATTGAATATTAAATAAATATTTATTCACTCAATAGTGAATACAATATTTCTTTATTAAATGAATAATATAATGATATTTATTTATTTATTTTAATATTTATTATTATTCAAGGTTTTATAAATGTTGAGGAAGATTGACGGGCTGAGATTAAATGATCTATTTAATTTAATATCATTTAAATAAATATTGATTTATTTATTTGAAAAATATATTAAAATATTCATGGGTTCATGTATGCCATGGAATATGATAATAATATTATTATTATTTGGTATGGGGTAATTTTAGATCAAACAAATAGATAAGGGAATCAATGAAATTATTAATTATTTAACCCTAACTACATTAATCCAATTATATCATTTTGGGATGGTGAGAAGGGGTGGCACACAACAATATTCTCCTAATATATTCTCTTGAAGCCCCCAAAGAAATATTTTTAACAAAACTCTCAAGAATTGGAGAACATCATCATCCTCATCCATGTCAAGACCAAGAGAACAACAGAATATCTTCCAAGACTAGAATAATTGTTGTTTTGATCAATGTTAAAGGGTGTAAGGTTCTTGGATATTCTGCAGTAAAACTCAGAATTCCAAAAAAATACATTTCATGATTTGTGGAGCACATGTGGATACCACTAAAGAAATTATACCTTGTATTCTTCACTGTAATGATAGTGTCATAATAAGGTCAAAAGAATTTATTAACAAAGGAGGAATTTCCATGTCTAGGAAAATATTATTTATAAATTAATTATAAATCATATTTGAAAATATACTTCCTTATAATATTATGCGGTTTTCCATACAATTATAATGATTTTATTAGAGTAAAATGATGAATAATATTATTTCATTGGGGCTTGACCACTCCCTCTACACCCCAAAACCTTCAGCGTCAACCTAAAAGAAATTATAAAATTCCCCCAACCTTGGTAACCTAATACTAGTGGGCTATTTTTTACATGGTAATCATATTTTAAGAGATTATATTACTAATTAAAGGTTTATTATTCTTTAAGATTCTAAATACATAAGCATTAAATTACAACATGATGTATTACAACATGTAAAATTATATCATTTGAGTAAAAATCATTATTATTTAATGTTATCCATCAATTCGGTCATAAAAAGTATTCTACATCATTGGCTAGGGAAATGGGAAACAAAATTAAAGGGTGGTCTCAAATTATTAGTAAGGGATAGAATGATAGAAATGTAACATGGAATAATAATGGCATAATCAATATAACAGGAATAGATAAAAGATGATTTCATATCAATGAGTATAACATAGTCCATGGATGAAAAAGAAGTAAATAATCACATTGATTAAATTAAATGATCTCATAATTATGGGAATGATGGGAATTCCTAATGGATTTTATCATAAACACGTCATCAATGACTTTTTCTAAGACATCATACTTAAAGGGTGAGGACTAAAAAATATTTCACTTTTTTTAATAGTGGTGTATATGTTGGTAAAAGTGTATTTTCTGTTGGTAAAATATTTTACCAACACATATGTCTTTGTCACTAAAGTGTTGGTAAAATATCTTTCACTATATTTTTTAGAAATAGATAAAGTGGTTTTGTTACAACTATAATAATACCAACAGATAATATATATGTTGGTTGAAGTGTTTAACAACAGATTCTTATGTCAAATTTGTCTGTTGGTAATTATATTACCCACATATAATTTCTATTTATAAATTACATTTTAATAAAAATTATAATTTTTTATAATTGTAGAATATCATATTTTATTTATTAATTTATCATATATGATTCATTTGTTTTAATTATTAAACAAAAGAAAATTTACATGAATGTTCAAACTTGGAAAAATAATTTATATTAATGATGAAATTTCAAACAAAATGGATAAAAAAATGCAATATTTATCCCCCATCATGATCCATCACACCCCAACCCACCCAAAGTACCCCATCCATGCCCAAGACCTATCCATGTCCCTGAACTAGTGACCCAACTCTAACACCATCGAGAAACCTCATGTTTTTTATATACCAAAACCTTCAGCTCCAAGATCACCAACACACACAACCAAATAGAATACAAAAAATGAGCCATCTCCAATACTAGCAAGAAACCTCAATTTGCAGCTATGCCACACCCTTCACCTCCAATATCTACATCAAAATCAACCAATAAGAATAAAAAAAATCAGTGCAATATATATGCAAGAATTGAAACAAAAGTAGAAATAAATAAAAGTATAAAAAAATGATTTTCATGGGGAAAACTTTTCATCATCGCCTTGTCAAACACCTTTTATAGATTTTAATTGAGTTTTGGAGTTCCAAAATGAAACTGAAATTTCTGGGTAAGTGTGATTTTTTTTGAGTTTCAAGGAAGGTGTGATTTGGGAAATGGGACACTAATTTAATTTTCAAAGGAGTTGCATGTCAATTTGAGAGATGAATCAGGTGATATTTCTTTGTTATTAATAAAAATTAGTAAAAAATATAATATGGAATCATGAAATCATGAACAAATTCTATCCTTTTATTCACAGCTTGATTAAAGCTTAAAAGAACTTAAAAAGATCATAGTGGAGTCAGTATTTGAACAACAGCTACATGTAAAAGCATGTAAGATCATGTGGACTCATTTATTCCTAGAAAATGTGATGCAAACCATTATTTTTTATTATGAATTAAGAAGATAGTGGAAAGATATAATCTAGGACCGGAAGTCTTAAAAGATCATTCCAAAAAAATAAAAACAATAAATTATTCTGATCTATAGAAGAAAAGTGTTGACCAAATCCTAAAATATGTGCACCACCCATGATTATCTATTGTGACATATTTTTCTCATGCTTTACAACATTCCAGAAGTTCAATGAAGCCCACAAACTAGCACCACAATAATGACCCTAAAAAAATCCTTTCTCCTTGTACTGTTGATAAAATGGGATGATTTGAACCTACAGTATACGATTTTCTTCACCCTAAGTAGTAATTTATGCCTCTTGTCAAAATGGATGTACAAAATAAAAACCTAAAAGTGACACAAATATTAATTAAAACAAGATAAACAAGAGAGAAAATAATAAAAAACCTTACAATACAAAATATTGAAATATGTAACACTTCACTCACCCAAATTGATATCAATTTTTCATATCATGTTATCCAATTTAGTGCTTTTAGTTATTAGATAAATCAGATGTCTATTTAATGGTGGAATAAAATATTACAACATATCTTCATTCAACTGTTTCTCTCACGCATCGGCTGTCATGGCCATGGTGGGGAATATGCATGCAGTTCGCCTACACAAACATGACATAGACACAATTTCCAATAGTATTTCATAGAAATATACTTGAAACAGCCCAACACAAACAAATACAAAGTTGAAAAATTATAATAATGGAAAAATAAAAATGGATCTTGTATAAAATTAGAATGAAGAAGGTTTCACCTGAGTAATACAACCCCCAACAATGGAAACAACATCTGGATTTATGAAAACATTGATGTGCTTCCATGATCCCTAGATTGACACCCACAAATTATAGAAAATTAAAAATTTATAACTTGATTGAGACTGAATTCCAAACAAAACCATTACTTTTGTAAGAAAAATTATCAAATAAAGACATCATTCTTTTTCAAACTCACACAGTTCATGGCCACCATACCTTTTTTATATGATTAAATATTCTTTCAAAAAAATAAATAGAACCCTTAAAAGAAAGTTATAAAACAAGACTCCAAGATTCCAATTATCCACAGCAACACCATTTTAGAGACCCGTATCTTGAAGTATATATACATTACATTACTTTTGCGGAATACTTAGTACATAATAAAAACACACACACCCAAGGATCGTAATAGTTTAGTGTCTTTAGAAACTCAGAATATAATCTTCTAATCGTGGTGAAAGATCTTCAACATCTCCCATAAAGATCTTCCTTTTTTTACCTAAAACCTTTCTTTATATCCTGGGGAAAAGAAAACATAAAATGGTGAGCTCAAATTCTCAGTAAGGGTAAACAAAATAAATATCAATCACATCATATTCATAAGAACATAACATTTTGGAAATCTTAACCTGCAAAAGAGAGCATAATTTCATAACATGGGATAAATCATGGCAGTGAAATGTAATCACAATAATCATAACTTAAAACATGAAACTTTGTGGAATACACACATAATCATATAGAATCATTTCTTGTTAGTCAAGACTCGTTGCCAAGACTATCTTAGTGGACAAAGTCCCTTTCTGAACCGAGTCACCCTCGTTTTAGTCCTGTTTCACTGAACCAGCATAACCTACCATTCCAGCCTTGTCTATCTCATGAGATATAAAATATTTACCCAATGCATTGGAGGGAGATATAGGTCCCACCCATCTCATAATTATACCATTCTTATGTGTGCCACAAAATCATAAACCATACATCGTAGCATAACCCATGTAATAAAAATGGGATTCTTAAACAACATGACATCATAAAACAATTCATATAAGATAAAGGAATTCATAAAAATATTTCCATCACAACATAATCAAATCCATGTAATAATAGGGATATAAACAGAACCCTATATTATCTTATATGGAAAATAATTTTGATAAAACACTTGAACTCCATTCTTGAGGAAAATATCCTTTCTATTTCAAAAATACTTTTCCTTTCTTAACATGTCGTAAAATTATAAACTAAAAGAAGTTGATTAAAAATAAACTTGAAAACTTGTAAAGGAAGCTTCTTGTAAATAATGTTTTAAAAATCCATTCATGCCGTATAAGTTAAAAAAACATTCTTCTCGTACTTTTGTCGGAAAAGTCAAAAAGTACCTCGTACAAAAAACGACAAAAGATTCCTTTCATATCTTTTACTAAAAACTCATCAAAGGGTAAAATTGGATTTAAACAATTGTAGGTGGATGGAAATAATATTACATATTTAGTAAACATGGATGTGGATGATAAAATACACCCCAGTAAATTTCAATGTATAAACAATCTCGGATAAAAATGAGATTGTGACATTTCCCTTACCTTAGGTCCGATTTGCTTCGTAAGTGTCCGAACCTCCTGTATAATGATTTAAATAATGTCATTGACTTATTAAAGAATCATATTCATTGTTATGATATCATATATGGTTCACTTATGACTTTATATTACCCGTTCTTTTGTAAATTCCTTGTTAAAGAGCGTTTTTGGTAAAATTGTTTCATTTGTCGTCCGTGTTTTGACTTGTAATTATTCATATGGTTACTTAGATCATGATTACTTAATTCCAAAATATAAAACATGATTTATATATATATATTCAGAATATACATATATATAATAAATCAGTAAATGGAAAGAAATACACTGTTCATGGAGACGGTAGGCCGTACGTACGCATGAACGTTGTTTTCGTTTCCTTATTGAGTTGAGCGGAATTAAGTAGATGACATTCATATATATACAAAAAAATCCAGTATAATTATTATGTCATATATTTCATTATTACTTATTATATATACTTTATAATCATTCATGAATGGTTAGAGTGGAGAATGAATCTCATCGCGTCGTGGAGACGGTAGTCCGTACGTCCGCACGAGCGATGATGTCGTTCTCATGATCGTGAACTTGGGTTGAAGTGTATGTATAATATTTTAGTATCAATATCACTTTATAATAATAATATATAGTTACTCATTACACCATTATACCCATCCAAGTAAGGTGGTGGTGGAAAATAGATTTCACCACGGCGTGGAGACGGTATTCCGTACGTACGCACGCGCGGTGATTTCATTTTCCGTAGGATGGATAGATGGTGAAATAGGGTTGTTTCATAATTATAATAACATATCAGTATATTATTGATACTGATGTTATTACTTCATAATGAAACAACCTAAGAAGAATAAGTGGAAGAAGAAATAAAGGTGAAAGAATCGGTAACGGAAATTACCTCTTCTTTGAAGCGCCTCTTTGAGACCTCCTATTAGGGCACTAAAATTGGTCTTTGAGGAAGACCCAAACCTCTAGGATGTTGATAGGGAAGTGTAGAAGAGAATTTTGCAGGGGTTGGCCGAGATTGAAGGCTCAATGTTGTGTGAGGAAGAGAGGGAGGAGGTGCCCTTTTATAAGGGAGGAGAGGGGCACCTTTGGAATAACTAAAAATATTATTTTATTATAAAGTCAATATCGGTTTTAAATAGCTCTAAATTGATTTATTTCGTGTCTAAGGTGGGTATGGGTCGAAATCCTCTCATCAAATAGAATTTAGACAAGTTTAGGTTCCTATTTCAACCTTATCATTTAGATTTAACATTAAGTTAAATAATTTTACTTTTACCGTGTCTTCTTGTGTTCTTACACTATAAGGTTAATAAACTTACTATAAGAAGCCAAAAGAACCCCAAATTGTTTATTATTAATATATATAACCTTATCTAAGTCATTTGGCCGAACATTAGATTTTTAGGAATAAAATAACAATTAATAATATAATATTTGTTTTAAAAACTATTTTATGTCAATTTTGACACTATTTAGTAATTGATTTTTGTGAAACTAATAACAGAATGATAAGTTCAAAAAAAGTTAATTAAATAAATAATAACATGTCATATTAAACTAGAAATTAGTGGAATTTATAAAAAGTCTCAAATTATATTTATTTGGGTATTTATAACATCAATTATGTCAATATTTCATTAATAAGATAATTACTGCATCATCTCTGTGTCATAAATAAATTATATTATTTGATGTCTAAAAATTACAAATAAAATACCATTATGTAGGAAATCTTTTTAGCTTTCTAATGAATATTTAAAATAGAATTTATCTTATGTATAATCCGATATTAAAAATGTTTTAGTAAATAAACTTTGATTTTAACTCTTTTAACCCTTCTTTAAATAAATTAATAATAAATGTCCTAATCTAATCCAAGTGGGCCTAAATGGTCATATTTTATTCCTAAGTTTGTTTTTGGTTGAATTACACTTGTCCAATAGAATTAGGACATGTGTTAGGGTAATAATAATATCATTTCTACCCTTAATTACCCTATTTACTTTTAACCGTGGTAAAAAAAAGTAAAAAGTTATTATTCACCAAAAAATTATTTTCATCTCATTGAACCACATTTTACTTACTGACATCAACCGAGTCTCTCGAATTTTTGAAATTCCACTCACAGAAGCGGTAAAATTATGTTTTATGAAAAATTCATTTTTTTAACTACCACTTAGTGGTTTCACTATTCATCAAAAATTGAAAGTTTTCAGAAAAATGCCAAATATTAGGCCTAAGCTATATTTGATATTATGAACTCAAAAATGATTTCTATTTTACCAAATTCAAAACATATTAGTTTCATTAATTAATTTAAAAATTAATTCCCGTCTTCAAAACAAATAGCGTGTTCTTAAGAGATAATAACTATCAAAAGATTGACACTTGTTTATGTCTGGTTTAAATGTGAAATTACATCCAATGACCAACATTGTATTAAATTGTAAAAATATATTCTAAATATACTTTAAAACCACTCAAATTATTAATTTATCACTATTAATTATTTCAATTGAAAAAGTTGTTTTTAATTAAAAATTAATAATTTTCACTATTCATCAAAATATGAAAGTTATCCGAAAATCACAAAAATTTCACCCTAAGCTAATTTCGATATTACGAATCCAAAAATAAATTCCATTTTGAAAAATAAAATTTACAAAATTTCAAAAAGTGGTTATTACTATTCATAACGGCTAGTTTTAATAATATTTTAATAGCATATTGTTGTTTAGTGAAACTCGTTGTTGCGTACTACACACGCTATCGAGGAAGTTCGTGATTGCGTGTAATGCAAGGAAAGTCAAGGATGAGTGTTGTGCAAGCTCCTTTTGGTGTATCATATAACACAATACATTAATGAAATTAAAATAATATTTTTCATAAAATCTCGGGGTGTTACATTCTACCCCCATTAAAATGAATTTCGCCCTCGAAATTCGACGAGGTTATAAATGGTTTACTACTTGAAAGTTTCTTTAATAGAAACCCACATCGTAAAAAGGAATACCAAAACCAATCTTTAAAAACAAAATTATGAAACGTAACGGTTACCCAAATAAACTAATCATTGGGTTTCCACATAGGTGAAAATATGGATATGGAAGAAAAATATAACCATCATGTTCTGATGGAGAGTGGTAGAGAACATGGCTATGGAAAATCCAACAATCACAAATCCATAAATTTGTGACGATCTAAGGTACCATCTGATTCATCAGATATAAGAGCACTAGGACAACATTTTTGGTTTTCAAGATCATTTCCCTAAAGTTGATGAAATTAGAATTAGAAGAAATACTTTGGTGATTTTGGTATAGTCTCACCGTTTGTCGTTCTTTGGACAATTTCCACTTCATCTCTTAAAGAAATGAAGTTGAATTTGTCATTCGTGATGTGTTAGCAGATCATCCCCATCTGTCTCAAACAAAAGGTTAGAAAAGTTATCAAAAAATACATAAGTCCATCTATAGTGAGATTAATGATATATGGTTCCTAAAATGGACTTATACTTCATATATCATACTGATTAATATAATAAAACTAGTTTCTACTAAACAGGGCCTTTCTATAGGCCAGTGGTATGTGATAAAGGCCCGTCGCACTTTAGTTGTGGGTTCGATTCCCACAGCCTTGGCCGACGCGATGGGTTGTCGCACATCCTTCAGGTTGTCCTTTTTCTAAAACTACATTATTATAACATCCCATCAACAATATCAAAAAAAAGTTATATCCTAAAACAATATTAACTTATGTCCAACATAATCCATTCCAATCTTTAGGCTTATCTAAAATACTTCGGTCCAATCTCATAGTATAAAGAAAACGATTACTTGAAATGTCATCAACCAAGCATGTGAATACCATGCTTTGTCCCCCATATATCTTGTTGGTCACATTCCAATCATGTGAATACCTTAATCATGTATTCTCTTGAAAATTGAATACTTATTAAACCTTAGTGAAAACATGAATGCTTTCAAAAGTTAACTCTTACCACATACCAAAATCCAAAAATTCTATATACTCAAACCATGATATAACCTTCTCCTTATATCATTCATGAGCTCATGAATACTATAAAACATTTAATTTTCTCATTATCCCTTCATTATGCGCATATCATCTTCATTCCAAACATATCTGAATAACCTTTAATGGATACTGGTAGCATTAATCACACACTTTCAAAACTCAAGGAAAGACAACAATGTAACAATCCTTAGATGTCTCTTTATTACATAGTATCATGAGATTCTTTACACTTGATAAACATGTAATCATTCCACTACCTTCTTAAACCATTTACCGAGCTTCAACAATTCTTTCATCTCACATATCATTTGTAGTCTCTTCATCATCATCAACATAAATACTACCCATACGGCCATACTGATTCTCTTCATGAGACTTTCCCTTAGGGCATTGGTTTTCATAATGCCCGTACATTCCACATTTAAAACATTTAACCATTGTTGATGTCGTAGCAATACCATTATCCTCATCCATGGTGTTAATTGAACCTTTTCCTTTGCACTTACTGGATTTGTGTCCTTCTTTTCCACACCCAAAGCATCTTCCAGTTAATTTGAAACATTCTCCTTGATGCCTCTTCCCACATGATTTACATAGGGGAAATAGAACTTTCTTTCCTCTATGATCATCATGAAACTCCATCTTTCTCTTATTAGCCGAGTCAGGAAACTTACCAAATTTTACTTTATTGATCATATTATGAGATTTCTTATTCGGAATAATAATGATGATTGGACTTCCAAATCCCATTTCATTTGGTTTCTCATGAAGAATATCATTCCATTGTCCATCATATCCTCCATTATCGTGAATCATCTTGTTTCCAACCATTTTATAAAACCCAAAAAGAATAGTGTGAGAGGAAAAAATCATAATAAAGGGGAAGTAACTTCAATATCTAACATCTTTGTTTTAATATAATATCATTACCATAGTTCTAGGACTATATCCTATACGTATACTTATCCTTAGGGACATCCCTAGACATACCTTAGAAATATCTCTAGGGATCTCACTAACGTTTTCACATCCTAGTTTCCAAAGGTTGACTAAACCTTTCCTATGATACCAACTATAGAGACCCGTATCTTGACGTACATATACATTACATTACTTTTGCAGAATACTTAGTACATAATAAAAACACACACACACAAGGATCGTAATAGTTTAGTGTCTTTGGAAACTCGGAATATAATCTTCTAATCGTGGTGAAAGATCTTCAACATCTCCCATAAAGATCTTCCTTTTTTTACCTAAAACCTTTCTTTATATCCTGAGGAAAAGAAAACATAAAAGGGTGAGCTCAAATGCTCAGTAAGGGTAAACAAAAGAAATATCAATCACATCATATTCATAAGAATATAACATTTTGGAAATCTTAACCTGCAAAAGAGAGCATAATTTCATAACATGGGATAAATCATGGCAGTGAAATGTAATCACAATAAACATAACTTAAAACATGAAACCTTGTGGCATACACACATAATCATAGATAATCATTTCTTGTTAGTCAAGACTCATTTCCAAGACTATCTTAGTGGACAAAGTCCTTTTCTGAACCGAGTCACCCTCATTTCAGTCCTGTTTCACTGAACCGGTATAACCTACCGTTCCAGCCTTGTCTATCTCATGAGATATAAAATCTTTACCCAATACATTGGAGGGAGATATAGGTCCCACCCATCTCATAATGATACCATTCTTATGTGTGCCACAAAATCATAAACCATACATCGTAGCATAACCCATGTAATAAAAATGGGATTCTTAAACAACATGACATCATAAAACAATTCATATAAGATAAAGGAATTCATAAAAATATTTCCATCACAACATAATCAAATCCATGTAATAATAGGGATAGAAACAGAACCCCATATTATCTTAGATGCAAAATAATTTTGATAAAACACTTGAACTCCATTCTTGAGGAAAATATCCTTTCTATTTCAAAAATACTTTTCCTTTCTTAACATGTCGTAAAATTATAAACTAAAAGAAGTTGATTAAAAATAAACTTGAAAACTTGTAAAGGAAGCTTCTTGGAAATAATGTTTTAAAAATCCATTCATGCCGTATAAGTTAAAAAAACATTCTTCTCGTACTTTTGTCGGAAAAGTCAAAAAGTACCTCGTACGAAAAACGACAAAAGATTCCTTTCATATCTTTTACTAAAAACTCACCAAAGGGTAAAATTGGATTTAAACAATTGTAGGTGGATGGAAATAATATTACATATTTAGGAAACATGGATGTGGATGATAAAATACACCCCAGTAAATTTCAATGTATAAACAATCTCGGATAAAAATGAGATTGTGACATTTCCTTTACCTTAGGTCCGATTTGCTTCGTAAGTGTCCGAACCTCCTGTATAATGATTTAAATAATGTCATTGACTTGTTACAGAATCATATTCATTGTTATGATATCATATATGGTTCACTTATGACTTTATATTACCCGTTCTTTTGTAAATTCCATGTTAAAGAGCGTTTTTTGTAAAATTGTTTCATTTGTCGTCCGTGTTTTGACTTGTAATTATTAATATGGTAAATTAGATCATGATTACTTAATTCCAGAATATAAAACATGATTTATATATATATATTCAGAATATACATATATATAATAAATCAGTAAATGGAAAGAAATACACCGTTCATGGAGACGGTAGGTCGTACGTACGCATGAACGCTGTTTTCGTTTCCTTATTGAGTTGAGCGGAATTAAGTAGATGACATTCATATATATACACATAAATCCGGTATCATTATTATGTCATATATTTCATGATTACTTATTATATATACTTTATAATCATTCATGAATGGTTAAAGTGGAGAATGAATCTCATCGCGTCGTGGAGACGGTAGTCCGTACGTATGCACGAGCGATGATATCGTTCTCATGATCGTGAACTTGTGTTGAAGTGTATGTATACTATTTCATTATCAATATCACTTTATAATAATCCTATATAGTTACTCATTACACCATTATACCCATCCAAGTAAGGTGGTGGTGGAAAATAGATTTCACCACGGCGTGGAGACGGTATTCCGTACATACGCACGCGCGGTGATTTCGTTTTCCGTAGGATGGATAGATGGTGAAATAGGGTTGTTTCATAATTATAATAACATATCAGTATATTAGTGATACTGATGTTATTACTTCATAATGAAACAACCTAAGAAGAAGAAGTGGAAGAAGAAATAAAGGTAAAAGAATCGGTAACGGAAATTACCTCTTCTTTGAAGCGCCTCTTTGAGACCTCCTCTTAGGGCACTAAAATTAGTCTTTGAGGAAGACCAGAACCTCTAGGATGTTGATAGGGAAGTGGAGAAGAGAATTTGGCAGGGGTTGGCCGAGCTTGAAGGCTCAATGTTGTGTGAGGAAGAGAGGGAGGAGGTTCCCTTTTATAAGGGAGGAGAGGGGCACCTCTGGAATAACTAAAAATATTATTTTATTATAAAGTCAAGTTCGGTTTTAAATAGCTCCAAATTGATTTATTTCGTGGATAAGGTGGGTATGGGTCTAAATCCTCTCATCCAATAGAATTTAGACAAGTTTAGGTTCCTATTTTAACCTTATCATTTAGATTTAACATTAAGTTAAATAATTTTACTTTTTACCGTGTCTTCTTGTGTTGTTACACTATAAGGTTAATAAACTTACTATAAGAAGCCAAACGAACCCCAAATTGTTTATTATTAATATATATAACCTTATCTAAGTCATTTGGCCGAACCTTATATTTTTAGGAATAAAATAACAATTAATAATATAATATTTGTTTTAAAAACTATTTTATGTCAATTTTGACACTATTTAGTAATTGATTTTTGTGAAAATAATAACAGAATGATAAGTTCGAAAAAAGTTAATTAAATCAATAATAACATGTCATATTAACCTATAAATTAGTGGAATTTATAAAAAGTCTCAAATTATATTTATTTGGGTATTTATAACATCAATTATGTCAATATTTCATTAATAAGATAATTACTGCATCATCTTTGTGTCATAAATAAATTAAATTATTTGATGTCTAAAAATTAAAAATAAAATACCATTATGTAGGAAATCTTTTTCGATTTCTAATGAATATTTAAAATAGAATTTATCTTATGTATAAACCTATATTAAAAATGTTTTAGTAAATAATTTTTGATTTTAACTCTTTTAACCCTTCTTTAAATAAATTAATAATAAATGTCCTAATCTAATCCAAGTGGGCCTAAATGGTCATAGTTTATTCCTAAGTTTGTTTTTGGTCGAATTACACTTTTCCAATAGAATTAGGACATGTGTTAGGATAATAATAATATCATTTCTACCCTTAATTACCCTATTTACTTTTAACCGTGGTAAAAAAAAGTAAAAAGTTACTATTCACCAAAAAATTATTTTCATCTCATTGAACCACATTTTACTTACTGACATCAACCGTGTCTCTCGTATTTTTGAAATTCCACTGACAGAAGCGGTAAAATTAAGTTTTATGAAAAAATCAGTTTTTTTAACTACCACTTAGTGGTTTCACTATTCATCAAAAATTGAAAGTTTTCAGAAAAATGCCAAAAATTAGGCCTAAGCTATATTTGATATTATGAACTCAAAAATGATTTCTATTTTACCAAATTCAAAACATATCAGTTGCATTAATTAATTTAAAAATTAATTCCCGTCGTCAAAACAAATAGCGTGTTCTTAAGAGATAATAACTATCAAAAGATTGACACTTGTTTATGTCTGGTTTAAATGTGAAATTACATCCAATGACCAACATTGTATTAAATTGTAAAAATATATTCTAAATATACTTTAAAACCACTCAAATGAAAAATTTATCACTACTAATTATTTCGATTGAAAAAGTTGTTTTTAATTAAAATTTAATAATTTTCACTATTCATCAAAATATGAAAGTTATCCGAAAATCACCAAAATTTCACCCTAAGCTAATTTCTAAATTACGAATCCAAAAATAAATTCCATTTTGAAAAATAAAATTTACAAAATTTCAGAAAAGTGGTTATTACTATTCATAACGGCTAGTTTTAATAATATTTTAATAGCATATTGTTGTTTAGTGAAACTCGTTATTGCGTACTACACACGCTATCGAGGAAGGTCGTGATTACGTGTAATGCAAGGCAAGTCAAGGATGCGTGTTGTGCAAGCTCGTTTTGGTGTAGCATATAACACAAGACATTAATGAAATTAAAATATTATTTTTCATAAAATCTCGGGGTGTTACAACCATACTCCCAACTCTTATCTAAAAAACACTATAGAAACCCAGCTCATAGTGAGAATATGTTGCTACTATTACCAAATTCTCATCTTATATGCTCATAATAATGTTTTATATTTATATGTTGGATAATATAATCTTTTATGAGGTCTAAAAAAACTAATAAATTATAGAGAAACATCACAACATGAAAAACCCACTCGACAACAATCTGTTGTAGCATCCATAGGGTTTGAACACTACTTCTCCAATTATGAACACACCAGTACCTATCCTCAATGACTCTTCAACATGTGAATCATGGAATAAGGTGAAACATGATAATATCCAATAATAAAACGTCCTAGCTAACATCATTTTCACTAACTGGGGTCTATAATCATTTAGGGATCTAATATCAATCAGACTTAGCACTCGATGCTATGATAATAGTCGGTGTGGACCGTGGTCAATGTTTAGATGATCTTGACATTACGTATATAAAGTTTGAAAATATATTTGTATACCAATTAGAGGATTCCAAGGTTCTTAATGGTGTAATATTATAGCAACACTTTTTTCCATTGGAAAAATGAGAAAAGGGTTGTGAACCCCTACATCATTATTTAGGATTGTCCTTTGGAGTAAAAGAATCTGGAGAACCAAAAAAATGTAGATTTAGTGAAAGAAGATGATTGGGTTGTATTGTAGAGACTCTAATCTTGACATACATAGACATTACACTAATTTTGAGGAATACTTAGTACACAACAAAAACAAACACACAAGGATCGTAATAGTTTAGTGTCCTTGGAAACTTGGAATGTAGTCTTCTAATCGTGGTGAAAGATCTTCAATATCTCCCATAAAGATCTTCCCATTTTTGTTTCCTTAACTAAAATCTTTCTTTTAATCCTGGGGGAAAAGAAAACATAAAAAGGGTGAGCTAAAATGCTCAGTAAGGGTAATCATGGATAAAATAAAACATAACATATACATTTGAACTTAAAAAAAACATGAACATTAAAAATATTGAGCAACGACATAAAACATGGAAGTACATAAGGAATAGATCATAATGGAACATAAATCATGATAAAATAACATGGGAATAAAACATGTAATTGTGGCATCCATTAAGAACATGTAATGATTTCCATAGTAGCCAAGGAATTGCTTCCAAAACCATCTTAGTGGACAAAGTCCCATTTTGAATCGAGTTCACTCCTCGTTTCAGTCCTGTAACACTGAACCAGATTAACTTACCATTCCAGCCATGTCAATATCATGAGATATAAAATATTTACCCAATGCATTGGAGGGAGATATAGGTCCCACCCATCTCATATTGAAATCATTCTTACTTGTGCCACAAAATAAACATGCATCATTCATAAAAACCAAATAAATAAAATGTGTTTCATAAACATCATCCCATCATCACATAATCCATATAGAATAAATGGATATCATTTAATAATATGAAAAGTGAAACCATTTAAATCATATAGACATTATACTTGAAACATACACATGTGAAATAATGTCATCTTAGATGAAAATGGTTTTGATAAAACACTTGAAATGAATTCTTGAGGAAAATATCCTTTTTTCTTCAAAATTGTTTTCTTTTCACAAAATGTCATGAAATTTTAAAAGAAAAGGATTTTGTTGAAAATAGTCATGAAATATTTTGGAGTAAGCTTCATGAAAATAAGTCTTTATAAAACTGTAAAAATCCTTTCATGTCGTATACGTTAAAAAATCATTCTTCTCATACTTTTTCCGGAAAAGTCAAAAAGTACCTCGTAACGTAAAAAAAAAGATTCCTTACATACCATGTTGTAAAAGTAAAAAATGGGTAAAAAGGACATTAAACATACATGAAACCATTTTTAGAAAACATGGGCTTGGATGATAAAGATAACCCTAGTAAATACCTACAAATAAACAATCTCAGATAAAAATGAGATTGATAAATTATCCCTTAACTTAGGTCTGATATGCTTCGTACGTATCCGAACCTCATGAATAATAATTTAAATAATGTCATTGACTAACTAAAGAATCATATTCATTGTTATTATATCATATATGGTTCAGTTATGACTTTATATTACCTGTTCTTTTGTAAATTCCATGTTAAAGAGCGTTTTGGGTAAAATCGTTTCATTTGTCGTCCGTGTTTTGACTTGTAATTATTCATATGATTACTTAGATCATGATTAATTAATTCCAGAATATAAAACATGATTTACATATAATATATATTCAGAATATACATATATATAATATATCGATAAATGGAATGAAATACACCGTTCATGGAGACGATAGGCCGTACGTACGCATGAATGTTGTTTTCGTTTCCTCATTGAATTGAATGGAATTAATTGGATGACATATATATATATACATAAATCCAGTATCATTATTATTTCATATTTTTCATGATTACTTATTATATATACTTTATAATCATTTATGAATGGTTAATCATTGAGAATGAATCTCATCGCGTCGTGGAGACGGTATTCCGTACGTACGCACGAGCGATGATATCGTTCCCGTGATCGTGGAATTTTATTGGAGTGTATGTATACTATTACAGAATCAATATAACTTTACAATAATCATATATAGTTATTATTTACACCATTATACCCATCCAAGTAAGGTGGTGGTGGAAAATAGATTACACCACGGCATGGAGACGGTATTCCATACGTTCGCACGCGCGGTGATTTTGTTTTCCGTAGGATGGATAGATGTTGAAATAGGGTTATTTCATAATTATAATAACATATCAGTATATGAGTGATACTTATGTTATTACTTCATAATAAAACAACCTAAGAAGAATAAGTGGAAGAAGAAATAATGGTGAAAGAATCGGTAACGGACATTACCTCTTCTTTGAAGCGCCTCTTTGAGACCTCCTCTTAGGGCACTAAAATTGGTCTTTTAAGAAGACCAGGACCTCTCGTATGTTTCTAGGGAAGTGGATAAGATAATTTGGTAGGGGTGGACCGAGCATGAAGGCTCAAAGTGGTGTAAGGAAGAGAGGGAGGAGGTGCCTTTTATAAGGGAGGAGCGGGGCAACTTTGGAATAACTAAAAATATTATTTTATTATAAAGTCATATTCGGTTTTTAATAGCTCCAAATTGATTTATTTCGAATCTAAGGTGTGGATAGGTAGAAATAATATCATCTAATAGAATTTAGATAAGTTTAGGTTATTATAATAACCTTAACTGTTAGTTTTAACTCTTAGTTAATTAGATTTACATTTAACATGTCACTTTGTAATTTGATATTATATATTTAATAAACTTACCATATACATCCAAGAGACCCCCAAGTAGTCCATTAATGATACACATATCATTATATAAGTATATTGGCCAAACATTAGATTTTTAGGAATATAATAACAATTTTTAATATAATATTAGTTTTAAAAACTATTTTATGTCAATTTTGATAGTATTTGGTAATTGATTTTTGTGAAAATCTTAACAGAATGATTAGTTCAAAAAAAGTTAATTAAATCAATACTAAAATGTCATATTAACATAGAAAATTATTTTAATTCATAAAAAGTCTCAAATTACATTTATTTGGGTATTTATAACATCAATTATGTCAATACTTCATTAATATGATAATTACTGCATCATAATTGTTTCATACATAAATTAAATTATTTTAAGTCTAAAAATTATAAATAAAATACCATTATGTTGGAAATATTTTTATATTTCTAATGAATATTTATAGTCGAATTTATCTTATGTATAACCCTATATTAAAAATTATTTAGTTATTAAACTTTGATTTTAACTATTTTAACCCTTCTTTAAATAAATTAATAATAAATGTCCTAATCTAATCCAAGTGGGCCTAAATGGTCATATTTAATTTCTAAGGTTGTTTTTAGACGAATTAAACTTATCCGATATAATTATTACATGTTTTAGGGTAATAATAATATCATTTGTACCCTTAATTACCCTATTTACTTTTAACCGTGGTAAAAAAAAAGTTACTATTCACCAAAAATTATTTTAATCTCATTGAACCACATTTTAGTCCTTGAAATTAACTCTGTCTCTTGGATTTTCTAACTTCCACTCACATAAGTGGTAAAATTAAGTTTTATGAAAAGTTTAGTTTTTTTAACTACCACTTAGTGGTTTCACTATTCATTAAAAAATGAAAGTTTCCAGAAAAATACCAAAAATTAGGCCTAAGATATATTTGATATTATGAATTCAAAAATGATGTCTATTTTACCGAATTCAAAACATATCAGTTGCATTAATTAATTTAAAAAATCAGTTCCCGTCATCAAAACCAATAGCGTGTTCTTAAGAGATAATAACTATCAAAAGATTGACACTTGTTTTTGTCTGGTTTAAATGTGAAATTACATCCAATAACCAACATTGTATTAAATTGTAAAAATATATTGAAAATATACTTTAAAACCACTCAAATTAATAATTTATCACTAATAATTATTTCGATTAAAAAAGTTTCTTTTAATTAAAATTTAGTAATTTCCACTATTCATCAGAATATGAAAGTTATCCGAAAAGTACCAAAATTTCACCCTAAGCTAATTTCGATATTCCGAATCCAAAAATGAAGTCTATTTTGAAAGATAAAATTTATAAAATTTCAAAAAGTGGTTATTACTATTCATAACGGCTAGTTCTTTATAATAATATCTCGTTTAGTGAAACTCGGTATTGCGTACCACACACGCTATCGAGGAAGGTCGCGAATGCGTGTAATGCAGCCAAGTTAGGGTTGCATGTTGTGAAAGACTCCTTTTTTGTAAAGTAAAACACAATAAATCAATAAAATTAAAAAGAATATTTCTCATAAAATCTCAGGGTGTTACATTCTACCCCCCTTAAAATGAATTTCGCCCTCAAAATTCGTCGAGGTTATAAATGTTTTACTACTCAAAAGTTTCTTTAATAGAAACCCACATCGAAAAAAGGAATACCAATACCAATCTTTAAAAACTAAAGTATGAAACATAACGGTTACCCAAATTAACTAATCACTGGGTTTCCACATAGGATAACATAGGTGAAAATATTGATATGGAAGAGAAACCTAACCATTATGTTCTGATGGATAGTGGTAGAGAACATGGCTATGAAAAAAGCCAACAATCACAAAGCTATATATTTTTGATGATCTAAGGTACCATCTGATTCATCGGATATAAGGGTACTAGGACAACATTTTTGGTTTTCAAGATCATTTCCCTAAAGTTGATGAATTAAAAGAAATACTTACATGATTTTGGTACAATCTAACTATTGTTCGTGAATTGAAAAATTTCCACTTCATCCATTAAAGAAATGAAGTTGAATTTGTTATTCATGATTTGTTAGCAGATCATGTGATAGAATGATGGGTCATTCCATCTATTTCAAACAAAAGGTTAGAAAAAGTTATAAGTCCATCTTATGGTTAGATTAATCGTATATGGTTCCAAAAATGAACTTATACTTCATATATCATACTTCTTAATAAAATAAAACTAGTTTCTACTAACCAGGGACTTCCTGTAGGCCAGTGGTAGGTGATAAAGGCCAGTCGCACTTCGGTTGTGGGTTCGATTCCCACAGCCTTGTCCGACGCGATGGGTTGTCGCCCGTCCTACCGGTTGTCTTTTTTCTAAAACTATATTACTATAACATTCCATCAATAATATCGTAAAAACTTCTATCCTTAAACAATACTAACTTATGTCCAACATAATCCATTCCAATCTTTAGGCTTATCCATAATATTGCAGTCCACTCTCATAATATAGTGAAAACGATTACCAGAGATTCAATACCATCGTTGATCCCCATATATCATAAGATATGCCTTGTTGGTCACATTCCAAACATTCAAATTCCTTAATCATGTATTCTCTTGAAAAATGAATACCCATTAAACCTTAGTAAAAACATGAATGTAGTTAAAAGTTAACACTTTCCACATTCCAAAATCCTCAAAATTCTCTATACTCAAACCATGATATCACTTAGTCCTTATATCAATCATGTGCTCATGAATACAATCAAACATCTCATTATATTCTTATTCCTTCATTATGTGCATATAATCTACTTTACAAAAATATCTGAATAACCTTCCATGGTTACTCATACCATTCAACATATACTTTCAAATACTTTTAGGAAAAACAATAGTGTAACAATCCTTAGATGATTCTTTATTCCATAGTACCATTAACTATACAACATAACTCTCGATAAACATACAATCATCCCACTACCTTCTAAAACAACTGACTGAGCATCAACACTTCTTTCAGCTCGTATATCATTTGTAGTCTCCTCATCATCATCCACATAAATACTACCCATATGACCATGCTGATTCTCTTCATGATATTTTCCATTAGAGAATTGGTTTGCATAATGGATGTACATTCCAAATTTAAAACATCTAATCATTGTTGATGTCATAGCAATACCATTATCCTTGTCCATGGTGTTAACTGAACCTTTTCCTTTTCACTTGCTGGCTTTGTGTCCTTCTTTTCCACACCCAAATCATCTACCAGTTCCTTTGAAACAATCTCCCTGATGCCTCTTCCCACATGATTTACATGAGGGAAATTGAACTTTATTTCCTCTATGATCATCATGAAACTCCATATTTCTCTTATTATCTGAGTCGGGAAACTTACCAAAGTTGAGATTATTGATCATATTATGAGATTGCTGATTAGGAATAATAACGATGTCTGGACTTCCAGATCCCGTTTCATTTGGTTTCTCATGAATAATATCATTCCATTGTCTGTCAAATCCTCCATTATCGTGAATCATCCTGTTCCCAGCCATTTTCTAAAACCCAAAAAGAATAGTGTGAGAGGAAAAAATCATGCTAGGGAAAACAACATAGTAAAGGGGGAGTTCCCTCAATATATAACATCTTAGTTTAAATTCTATGATCGTTATCGTAGTTCTAGTACTATATCCTATACGTATACTTATCCTTAGGGACATCCCAAGACATACCTTATAAATATCTCTAGGGATCTCACAAACGTTTTCACATACTAGTTTCCAAAGGTTGACGAAACCTTTCCTCTGATACCAACTGTAGAGACCCGAATCCTGACGTACATAGACATTACATTACTTTTGCGGAATACTTAGTACACAACAAAAAAACACACAAGGACCGTAATAGTTTAGTGTCTTTGGAAACTTGGAACGTAATCTTCTAATCGTGGTGAAAGATCTTCAATATCTCCCATAAAGATCTTCCCATTTTTGTTTCCTTACCTAAAATCTTTCTTTTAATCCTGGGGAAAAGAAAACATAAAAATGGTGAGCTCAAATGCTCAGTAAGGGTAATCATGGATAAAATAAAACATACCATATACATTTGAACTTAAAAAAAACATGAACATTAAAAATATTGAGCACCGACATAAAACATGGAAGTACATAATGCATAGATCATAATAGAACATAAATCATGATAAAATAACATGGGAATAAAACATGTAATTGTGACATCCATTAAGCACATGTAATGATTTCCATAGTAGCCAAGGCATTGCTGCCAAGACCATCTTAGTGGACAAAGTCCCATTCTGAATCGAGTTCACTCCTCGTTTCAGTCCTGTAACAATGAACCGGATTAACTTACCATTCCATCCATGTCTATCTCACGAGATATAAAATCTTTACCCAATTAATTGGAGGGATATATAGGTCCCACCCATCTCATATTGAAATCATTCTTAATTGTGCCACAAAATAAACATTGATCATTCATAGAAACCCAATAAATAAAATGTGTTTCATACACATCATCCCATCATCACATAATCTATATAAAATAAATGGATATCATTTCATAATAAGAAAATTGAAACCATGTAAATCATATAGACATTATACTTGAAACATACACATATGAAATAATGTCATCTTAGATGAAAATGGTTTTGATAAAACACTTGAAATGAATTCTTGGGGAAAATATCCTTTTTTCTTCAAAATCGTTTTCTTTTCACAAAATGTCATGCAATTTTAAAAGAAAAGTATTTTGTTGAAAATAGTCATGAAATATTTTGTATTAATATTCATGAAAATAAGGCTTTATAAAAATGTAAAAATCCTTTCATGCCGTATACGTTAAAAAAACATTCTTCTTGTACTTTTGCTGGAAAAGTCAAAAAGTACCTCGTAACGTAAAAAGAAAAAGAAAGATTCCTTACATACCATGTTGTAAAAGTTAAAAATGTGTAAAAAGTAAATTAAACATACATGAAACCATTTTTAGAAAACATAGGCTTGGATGATAAAGATAACCCCAGTAAATACTTACAAATAAACAATCTCGGATAAAAATGAGATTGATAAAGTATCCCTTACCTTAGGTCCGATATGATTCGTACGTATCCGAAACTCATGTATAATGATTTAAAAAATGTCATTTACTTACTAAAGAATCATATTCATTATTATGATATCATATATGGTTCACTTATGACTTTATATTACCCGTTCTTTTGTAAATTCAAGGTTAAAGAGCGTTTTGGGTAAAATCGTTTCATTTGTCGTCTGTGTTTTGACTTGTAATTATTCATATGATTACTTAGATAATGATTACTTAATTCCAGAATATAAAACATTATTTATATATAATATATATTCATAATATACATATATATAATAGATCGATAAATGGAAAGAAATACACCGTTCATGGAGACGGTAGGTCGTACGTACGCATGAACGTTGTTTTCGTTTCCTCATTGAATTGAATGGAATTAATTGGATGACATACATATATATATACATAAATCCAGTATCATTATTATGTCATATATTTCATTATTACTTATTATATATACTTTATAATCATTTATGAATAGTTAATCATTGAGAATGAATCTCATCGTGTCGTGGAGACGGTATTCTGTACGTACACACGAGCGATGATATCATTCCCATGATCGTGGAATTTTATTGGAGTGTATGCATACTATTACATAATCAATATCACTTTACAATAATCATATATAGTTATTATTTACATAATTATACCAATCCAAGTAAGGTGGTGGTGGAAAATAGATTACACCACGGCGTGGAGACGGTATTCCGTACGTACGCACGCGCGGTGATTTCATTTTCCATAGGATGGATAGATGGTGAAATAGGGTTGTTTCATACATATAATAACATATCAGTATATGAGTGATAATTATGTTATTACTTCATAATGAAACAACCTAATAAGAAGAAGTGGAAGAAGAAATAAATGTGAAAGAATCGGTAACGGACATTACCTCTTCTTTGAAGCGCCTCATTGAGACCTCCTCCTAGGGCACTAAAATTGGTACTTGAAGAAGACCAGGACCTATAGGATGTTTCCAGGTAATTTGAGAAGAGAATTTTGCATGGTTTGGCCGAACTTGAATGCTCAAAGTGGTGTGAGGAAGAGAGGGAGGAGGTGCCCTTTTATAAGGGAGGAGAGGGGCACCTTTGGAATAACTAAAATTATTATTTTATTATAAAGTCATATTCAGTTTTTAATAGCTCAAAATTGATTTATTTAGAATATAAGGTGGGGATAGGTCTAAATCCTCTCATAAAATAGAATTTAGACAAGTTTAGGTCATTATATTAACCTTAACTTTCAGTTTTAACTCTTAGTTAATTAGATTGACATTTACCATGTCACTTTGTATTTTTATATTATATAATTAATAAACTTACCATATACTTCCAAGAGACCCCCAAGTGGTCCATTAATGATACCCCTATCATTATATAAGTATATTATCCTAACCTTAGATTTTTTTGAATATAATAACAATTTTTAATATAATAATTGTTTTAAAAAACTATTTTATGTCAATTTTGACACTATTTGGTAATTGATTTTTGTGAAAATCATAACAGAATGATTAGTTCTAAAAACGTTAATTAAATCAATACTAACATATCATATTAACATAGAAAATTATTGTAATTCATAAAAAGTCTCAAATTACATTTATTTGGGTATTTATAACATCAATTATGTCAATATTTCATTAATATGATAATTACTGTATCATAATTGTTTCATAAATAAATTAAATTATAATAAGTTTAAAAATTATAAATAAACTACCCTTATGTGGGAAATCGTTTTATCTTTCTAATGAATATTTATAGTTGAATTTATCTTATGTATAACCCTATATTAAAAATGATTTAGTTATTAAACTTTGATTTTAACTCTTTTAACCCTTCTTTAAATAAATTAATAATAAATGTTCTAATCTAATCCAAGTGGGCCTAAATGGTCATATTTTATTACTAAGGTTGTTTTTGGCCGAATTACACTTATCCAATAGAATTAGTAAATGTGTTAGGGTAATAATAATATCATTTTTACCCTTAATTACCCTATTTACTTTTAACCGTGGTAAAAAAAATTTACTATTCACCAAAAATTATTTTCATCTCATTGAACCACATTTTAGTCCTTGATATTAACCTTGTCTCTCGGAGTTTTGAAATTCCACTCAAAGAAACGGTAAAATTATGTTTTATGAAAAATTCAGTTTTTTTAACTACCACTTAGTGGTTTCACTATTCATCAAAAAATGAAAGTTTCCATAAAAATACGAAAAATTAGGCCTAAGCTATATTTGATATTATAAATTCAAAAATGATGTCTATTTTACCAAATTCAAAACATATCAGTTGCATTAATTAATTTAAAAAATTAGTTCCCGTCGTCAAAACAAATAGTGTGTTCTTAAGAGATAATAACTATCAAAAGATTGACACTTGTTTATGTCTGGTTTAAATGTGAAATTACATACAAGGACCAACATTGTATTAAATTGTACAAATATATTCTAAATGTACTTTAAAACAACTCAAATTAATAATTTATCACTATTAATTATTTCTATTTAAAAAGTTGTTTTTAATTAAAATTTAGTAATTTCCACTATTCATTAGAATATGAAAATTATCCAAAAAGTACCAAAATTTCCCCCTAAGCTAATTTCGATATTCTGAATCCCAAAATGAAGTCTATTTTGAAAGATAAAATTTATAAAATTTCAAAAAGTGTGTATTACTATTCATAACGGCTAGTTCATTATAATAATATCTCGTTTAGTGAAACTCGGTATTGCGTACTACACACGCTATCGAGGAAGGTCGCGACTGCGTGTAATGCAGCCAAGTTAGGGTTGCATGTTGTGAAATACTCCTTTGTTGTAACGTACAACACAAGAGATCAATAAAATTAAAAAGAACATTTCTCATAAAATCTCGAGGTGTTACAAGTATGAAAAAAGAAAAATTACATTGAGAATAATTACACATGGATACAAAATTTCAAACCTATTTTAGTTATAACTGAGAGAGGGTTGAGTGATTTTTTATGCCATTACTTAAGAAAATCTGGAGTCAGTGCCATCATATGATTGAGAAATGAATATGACAAGGTAGTGCAGTATTATGGAATTGTTTTTTGTAAATAGACATAATGAACATTATGAATCCAATGTGGGAAATAATATGGGATTTTTTAGGTAAATAGGATCAATCGCCAGCATTTATCTTTTATCCTGGAGTTTTTTGAGCCAAAATCTTGCTTTGTTCTTTCAAGGGGTTCTAGAAAGGGTTTTCAAAATAAATTTTAAATGAATTTTCATTTTTTTATTCCCTAAGAAGAAAAATTCTAAGGAATCCAAAGCTGATACCCAGTGGTAGTTCTATTGGGATTGCAATGTCTTCCACTTTGAAGTAGAGGAGGTCGTCTATTGAAGGCATTGAGAGAATATCTTACGAAGATGATGTTGTTTCTTTTGAGGCATTACCCAAAACCCTAGATAAAAAATGGTGTTAGTTTTATTAGGTCTATGAATTCCCTATAAGTAAAGAACATAAAAATTGAAAATGTGTGGATTAGAAAGGATGGGAGTACGGGTGTCATTGTTGACATGAAAGAACACAAGATATGGAATTATTATAACCTCAAGGTGAAAAAGATATAGTATGATTTTGTGAACAAATCTATTAAAAACTAAATGGAAAATAACAATTATAGGCTAGACTTGAATAATTCAGTGCTTACCAGGTGAGTGTAGTGAATAGGAGCCTTAAAGTATCCAATTTTGGGAAACCATTACACTAAGATTGATTCATCAAAGAAACTCCATGAGTAACATCATATAAGAAATCATGCATCATCCTTGCATTCCTGTCATTAAAAGGACATCAAACAAACTCTCCTATAGAATCTACAATGGTTCAATGACCATATCCGATGAACTATACATACAAACCCTAATTCTTAAAATCATAAACACAAATGAGATAAAAATCTATAAAAAAATAACTGAAACAAATAAAATAAAACCAAATAAAAAGGTATTTCCATCCTTTCAGCTCATTAAACATTTACAGATAATAAGATGTCATCTGCCCCAGCGCCCCCCCACAAAGTACAGTAATTAATAAGCATGAGAAATCATAAAGAACAAAAATAAAGGAATAAACATGAATGAAACCTCGATAACCCAAAAAGAAACTGGAATGAACCAAAATGTAAGAAACATAAAAATTGGAATCACTATTAAGATTTCAATTTTCAATGAAAACTATAGGAGATCCACCTTATTTTAGATAAATATAATGCTAAACACATGCTCCTCGCTATGCACTGGCCTACCAGAGAAGACAAATCCATCCCAAAATCACTTCCATTTTCATTTTTCAGTGTATTATTTTTGAATAAAAATCATGAGAACCAGATAAAAGAAAAGACTTTCCACACAACATAAGACATTCTATCTAAAATAACAATTTAAAACCTTGGATTTAAATAAAAATCAAAACCAATCTATGAAAATCATAAATAGGTATGCCATCATACAATCTATCTGAATCAGCTCGTTCAATATACATTTGAGATAAAACAATATAGACTCCAAGAAACACCAGCTCCATCACATCCCCTTCTAAATACATTGCGTGAAATATAAGAATAGAAACCCAAAAGCAGGAACTGACCTGATCACCTTTCACTGCTAGGGAGCACGACCCTAAAGAGGGATCTCATCCCTATTGTATTAATATGAAAAAACCAACACCTCCCTGGGATGGGAGGGTTGTCTTCATACCCTAGTGGGATAGCTGAAGACGATATCTATCAAACCCCATTGAAGCCTAAATCTACATACCCCGAAGGGAAACAGAGAAAGGGAAGATCAAATCTGGCTGAGGGTCGATCCGAAATGTTGGTAAATAAACCCTAAATTGAAAACACAAAAAGAAACCAGAACAACGCAAAAATCACCACATGGGACTGACCCCACACAAAATCACATGAAATAAGAAGAACGTTTCACCGAAATCGGGAAAAGATACCACCAAGCAAGAAGTAAAAATCCATATGAGAGAGAGCCAAACATGGGGATAATGGCAAGGAACCAGGTTTTTTATTGGATATTGAGATTGCCTTTGTGGAGGTGGTGGGAAACAAAGAAATTTGGGGAACGGAATCATGGGGAAGACCTGAGGATTGGGGATTAGTTTTTCATTTATTTATTTTTCATTTATTTAGGGTTTTTTATTTATTTTTTCAATTATATTGTTTTAATTTTTTTCAAAAAATTCAATTTTGGTAAACTTTAGTCAAATATAATTTTAATTATATTTCAAAAATAAAATATATTGGAAAGAATTTCAATTTTTTCTATATATTTGTGATATTTTATTGTTAATAACTCCATAATTTTGTTTGACTAACTAAGAAGTTGGACTTAAAATCTTTTTTATTTTTGTTAATAGAAATACATTTTTTAGCACACAATTTAACAATTAAAACAATTTTTTTGTAAATTTTATTTTTGTATTGAATAAATAATAGTGAAAACTTTATATATTGGTAAAACACTATCGATAATGATGAATAATAATAACCTATTGATTTTTTTGGTAAAAAAAATTGTCGGTATTAGTATGATAAAGTAACAAATTAAATTGTTGGTAAAAATATTTTTTGGTATTAAACACTAATTAAAATTGATATATATATGTTGGTAAAAATAAATTTTGGTACTAAAGTTAAATATTACAAAAATTTAATATTTTTTTGAATTTCTCATTTTTACCAACAAATATATTATCTGTCGCTAAATGTTTGTTGGTATAAGTCACTTTTTTGTAGTGGAGGATGCGCTCATTACCCAATATTAGTTGTCTCATGAGGATTATGGATTCACTAAAGTGATATATAATTTTTAAACCCAATAATCACATAAAATTTCAATTCATTCAATCATATACTAAATGATCATGGACTATAAATCGCATATTTTTCAAGAATGAACAATATAAGAATAGTTAGAATAACTACTCAATGAGGATATTATTACAACACTTTCCCATATAGAACAAATGATTATACGAAATGAAAATAGTCTCCCCCAGTCAATAAATTAATAAGGATATTTAATATAATTCCCTTGATTAGTATAAGGAATAATTAGGTATTTTCAATGTTCAAATATGTATCCTTATTAACTAAATAATATTGAATTGTAGTTAATGGATACTCACAAAGACTAAGATAATAATTATTTTTATGAAATCAAAAAATGTATTTGAAATTGTAGGATAACAATGAAATAATATAAAAATCACCCCCATATCCTTACATCCGGGTCTGTTGAAACACTTACAAACATAGATGCATAAATTGAAAATTCATTACAATGCCATAAAAAAATATTCAAATCCTCCTTTTCTATACATAAAGAGCATGTGAATCATTTAAACCATATCCATCGGTATTTTCAAACTAGATGTATAGTTAGTCTCACTTGTTGTGTACTGATTGAAGATAGAGTTAACACCTAACAAACCCTTTTTAGGGTTATTAACCTAAGGTGAATCTAAGTCAGGGCTTGCATACACTCATAGTATCCAAAGAGGGGTGTCGTTTCTAGGAATCCATGTACTCTTTACTTCACCAAAATTTTAGGATATTTTCGTATATTTAGATTTATCCATTAAGTTTAAACTAATGTTAGGGCATTATAATGGTTTATGAATGTAATATAATTTGAGGTAATGGTGATCATTCATTAATAATATGACAAGGTATTTATAACAATGGATCATAGTAAAATCACACATTTAAATCAAAATGTATTAGAAATAATTACACAAATAAAGGATGAGAAGAGATCAGGAACCCTTGATTCGATATAATAATGGATTAGTAAAAGGATATAATGTGAGGTAATGAGTAATCTCTCATTGAAAATATATGAAATAGATGAGAATAACATAGATCTTCAAGCATGTTATCATATTAAATCGAAGTTTAAAAAATATTATAACAAAAATATTTCAATTGAAAAAGAAAGAGGAGGATTGGGAACCATTTATCATAAAAACAACTTATTGACAGAACATAATGTGAGTTAAATAGCTACTCATATGGATAGGATATTTTAAGAAAAATAATTAAAATGACATAAAGAAAATATCAGGATAATAAATTTGAAATTAAAAAGGATGCAACAATGGAAATGAAAATAGGAATTGGAAAGAGAGATAAATAGAACCTATACTTTAGAAAACTAATGCCTTATGAAATATTAATATCAAAGGTATTTGTATAATATCTTATGATTTTTAAAGAACACTACATTCGATATCATATACAACAAACAACATCGATGTAATGTCTATTGGTCTGACACTCTCTCACATTCCCTAAATGGGTTGGTTATGAGACCCCAAGCGTGACTCCTCATATCTAGAGGCTTTTAACTAGTAGTGGAGGTGTGATTGGTATAGTGGGGATACTATACCCCCTAGTATGGAGTTACATAGTAGTGGAAATAAACAATATAAATGACATAATCAGAGTAATAAAAAAGTATAAGTAGTATCTCATATCATTGGAAAATAAAAGGTGGAAAAAACAAACTAATAAATAATGAATCACGTAATGACATGATGAAATGCAACTAAATTTGAAGCTATAAGTAATATAAAAAAGACTCATAAACTCAAATAAAGACCCAAAGGACTCTAGTACCAAACCACATGTCATTCCCATCTCTAAACTCCATCCCATACAACAAGCCACAAGATCAACAGCAGGGTCCATTTCCCATGTCCAATCCAATATCCATGTAATCTGCTAAAGTATGAATCCCGAATAGGGTGTGAGTATAACTCAGTAGGTTGACGCCACCATGTATAAATAAAACCAGTCAAATAACTATTGTATGAAATAAATATATAACAATTGTATTAATTAATTCATTAATACAATATATAAAACAACCTAAATCGATGCCCTACAAGAATATATTTGATCATGTAGTATAATCATGCCAACCAGCAACCATATAACCAAGGAAAAGCATAAATTTCTTCTAATTCATGAATTAATTTCTAGAAGCATGTCTCATAACCATTCCATCCATAACCTTGCTTCCATGTTATAAATCCATAAGGTGAAAACCCACTGTATAATCATTTCAGCAAAGGACTGGGTAGATCCCACTCAATATATTAATTACAGCATTGGATTGGGATGATTTTGATAAATATAATCATTACAAGATGGTATTGGGAAAATCCCACTCAATATAAGAATTGCAACATGGTAATGGTCATATCCCACTCAATATAATCATTACAACATGGGATTGGGATGAGTCCGCTCAATATAAGCATTGCAGCTTGGGACTAGGCATATCCCACCCAATATATGCACTACAGTATCGTACGAGGCATAGACTTCTCAATATATGCACTACAACATGATAATAAAACAATTCATAATATTATGGATATCACAATATCACATCATACATCTCAATGTTTAATTGTGAAAATTACCATTTACATTTCAGTTTAATTTCATTTATATACAAAATGATCAATGGTCGTATCAATATGTTGTATGAATGTACCCAAGGATTTTATATCAATAAATTGACTAAGGTCTCATATCATGATAAAATCACTTTAAGTCATTATCCATTCCATATATCAATATTCAAGAGTTTTCTCACCCAAGGGTATCCATAAGCCATGTCACAATGATTGGATACAAAGGTGTTACAAATAATAATCCAATTCATCATTTAATAAATTTTAGTGCATATGATGTTGGTGGAATCTCAATATTCCACATACGTTTCAATTTAAATAGACCATACTATTAAGACTTAGACCCCTACCTTTAAATGGTTATTAACGTGTAAGGTTTAAAGGGTCATTTCTATTGAAACAAAGGCGCAAAATATCATGAGATAAAACCAAGATCAAATCAGATCAAGATTAAAATCAAACCCAAACATGGTTTACAGATTCCACTAACCTAATGGAGAACAATGGAAGAGAAAGGGGAAACCAAATCCAAAAACATACTAGGAATTGATCGCACAAATGGGATTTCGAAAAAGGAGGAAAGGCTCCCAAAATCACCTGTAAAACACCCTAGGGTCGAGAGGAGGAAGGATGCAGTGGATTGGAATAAAAAATCATCTTCATGACACCTTTAAATTTTCTCCTCAAGAAATTACATGGTCTTTAACTCATTTACTCAACGTGTATTTATTTTTAGAGGGATAATCCAAAAACATGTTGTCTCATATTATATTTTAACCATTCTCAACATTTACACGATATGAACATTTTACATGATGTGTAACCATTTCATGCCCTGTACAGCTTTATGACATGTGTCTGTAAAAATTTACACTTCATGCAACACCTTTACACAGCCAGTAAATCCCTTAAAGATAGATTTTGGCCTAGTTTCCGATATAAGGATATGAAACACCTACAAAGACTTACCAATAATGGGAAACCCTCATAAACCCATTTAAAAAATTCATATCCAGACTCTATTAATTAAAATAACCATACATCCCCAAGAATTAATTCATTTTACCCAATAAAGACTCAATATCTCTAAACTAGACTTGGACACCACAGATCAAAAAAATATCAAAGAGGGACGTATCTGGAAAAAGAAGGAATCTTACAACCTCCCCACCATATAAAATCTCATCCCTAAGTTTCTCCAATAACCACTATAGGGTCTCGACAAATAAGTCTAGCCACTATGCTCATATATCATACTCCCTCTCCTAGGTATCCTCCTGAACTTTCCTATGCTTCCACTACACTCAAACAATAGGTATAGTCCTACCTTGAATATACTCATCACTATGGTCTGTAATCACTATCGGATTCTCCTCAAAGGATGCATCAACACTAATCTAAATTTTCTTGATGTCAACTGTATGAGAAGGGTCTATATGATATCTCCAAAGATGTTATATGTGAAACACATCGTGCATGGAACTATAGTGTTGTCAATGGGATAATCAATATTCCACTAAACCAACCCTATCCTCTATCTCAAATGGAACAACAAAAATGCTAGCTTTCCCTATTTCTTAATATGGAATTTCCCTAACTTAGGTGCCACTCGAAGGAAAACATGATGACCAACCTAAAACTACAAAGGTCATATCTGATGGTCAACAAAGGATTTCTTTCTACATAGAATGGTCACCAATCACATCTTGATCAACTGAACTTTCTCAGATGTCTCATGCATTAGACTAGTCCCAACAAGTGTTGGCTCACCTTCCCCTAATAAAAAACGTGGAAAATAGCACAAAATGCAATAAAAATCCTCAAAAGGTGCCATCTGAATAGATTCCTATAAGTTTTTATTATATGAAAATTACATAAGTGCCATATTCTTCTCCCACGAACCACTAAAATACAAAAAAAACATGCTCATAACATATCCTCCAAAACCGAAATAGTCTGATCATGTTGACCATTAGTTTGAGGATGACAGGTTATACTCAAAAGAACCTACAATCCCAGATCCTTTTGAAGAACCTTATAAAACTGAGATCTGAAATGAGTATATCTATCAGAAATGATACTCCACAGAACATTGTGTGTCCATACTACCTCATACATGTAAATACTACCAATATCATAAACTGTGAAGGTATTCATGACAGTTAAGAAGTGGGCTACCATCACTATTCAATCCACGATCACCCATACTTCTTCGTTATTATGAGTTGTCTTGGGTAATCCTATCACAAAATCCATAGTGACATCATCCAATTTCTACTTAGGAATGGGAAATGCTATCAAAGACCAGTTGGACTCTAATGCATGGATTTCACCTAATAACAAGTTAATCATCACACCACAAAGCTTGCTACCTCCTTCTTTATTCCTAACCACAAGTACTATCTATGGAGATCACAATACATCTTTTTTAACTGAGGATATACCTCTTATATAGAAGAAAAAAATTATCTCAATAGTTCTTTGAACAATGTCATAGGAACCCATACTCATCCACATAAAATAATAGAATTTTCACAGCTAAGAGACCATCCTAATGGTGTATCCTCGCCATAAAATATTTCCCTTAAAAATAATCCCTTTAGGTCAGATAACTTATCTACATTAATCTAGTCCAGAATAATAGGTATAATAGATGTTGAAGTCAGAGATACTCATCCCTGAGACTCCTGAACATCAAGATGCATGTATGTAGAGAGTTACATTATCCACCACTCACCACAAAACTCTCGTATTGCCTTTGTCTTCTTCTTTTTTTACAATGCATTGGACCTGGTGCTTCACTTTCCTAATGTATAATACTACTCATTTTCAAAACACTACAGATAATCGAACCACCTCCTCTGATGAAGGTTCAGGTCTCACTGAGAAAATATGTACTAAAGGATCATGTGGTCCTTATATACCAAACCCCTCTCACCCGTGATTTGGTACCTCTAGCATCTCAGGGAATGTTCCACTACTTCTAAATTCAGATCTTGAGTAGGATAATTCCTCTTGTGAAGTCTTAGTTTTCTTGGTCCATAAGTAACCACTTGGTCCTCTTGTATCAAAACTGCTCTGAGTTCAACTCTATATGCATCAAAGTAAATGGTATATTCTTTACCCAGTATAGGTAAAATGAGTATAGGTGTTGGGGTCAGCCTTCCTTTAATATCCTAAAAATATCCATTGTAAGCATCTGACCAAAAAAATCACTCTCTTCTTGGTCAGTCTGGAAATCGGTTCTTCCATATGGTATAAATCATAGATAAAGCACCAATAATAACCTACTAAACCCAAAAGGCTCTAAATCTCAAATACAATCTTGGGATTCTTCCAAGATACCACGACTGCAGATTTATCTAGGCCCACTGACACTCCAGTATCTAAGATGACAGGGTCCAAGAAGTTCACTTTATCAATCAAGAAAATGAATTTGTTTATCTTGGCATAAAT
Organism: Viscum album; assembly: GCA_963277665.1. NCBI lineage: Eukaryota > Viridiplantae > Streptophyta > Magnoliopsida > Santalales > Viscaceae > Viscum > Viscum album. The sequence continues at coordinate 69,991,620 of OY728163.1, read as the reverse complement.
ATGATGCTATGTCAATATATTCATGATGATGTCAAGATTATTTTCATAATCATCTCATAACTAGGATTATTATAAGATTTCATCAATAAAACCCACCCACAAATTGATCTAGTAAAGGATGAATAGTAACATCCCACCTCTCCTTATTGGCTTCAGTTGAGGTGGAATTTCTACTTGGACTTAAGCAATATATCCAAGGAACCAAAGGCAGGAAATAAATTCCAAGGGCTTCTGTGCAAGTGGGGTATTATTCTCCCTTTTTAAAATAAAACAACCAACCAAGCATTCCATCACAAAATATCCAGGAAATTATGCATGATAACAATGTATACAACTCAAAGTATAACAACTAAATATAAAACCCAACTACAAAGAGAGTACCACAATGTAAGAAAAACTATGAAAAATCAAAGACCCAAGACATAACTTCATACTTCAACTCCAACTCCATGCCCAAGTATCATGAATCCCCACTAAAGAAGTGTAATTATTTAGCTTTACTTGTGTCCCAATAAATAGTATGTGTAAAAGCACAAAAGTGCCAAAGCAAGGGTGAGTAATGAAACTTAGTAGGATTTCAAATAATTAATTCCTTACACATTCCACTAGGATAGAACATGTTAGAAAATTTATATAAAACAATTTATATAAAATTATTGAAAAAAATTTATGTCAGAATATAAAACAGTTTCCATAACAAAATGGATTTACTAAAGCAAATAAATTTTCTGAAGAAGTAACCAAACAAGTAATTTAACCATTTATCAACTTCACATTGGCATAGCACATTCCATTTTCACATAACCCCACACACACACTCAACCACACAACCATGAAATCTTGGTGTTACCATTAATAGTGGAACTTCGCATCCATAACTCATTCTTTTGATGGTGGTACTTCACGACCATTATCCAACCCATTCCATACATGCTTAACCATTTATGCCAACCACATGTAAATATAAAATTGTTCCAAACCATTTCAATAAAAAAATATTGAAAACACATTTTCTAAGCATTAAAACCAAACAAACATTTTAAAATCCTTATTTTAAAATCAAGTTACTACTTTTACTTTCCATAAAAAGCCCTGATTTCCACAATTCTACAAACTGTCACCAAAGAGGGCTTCCATAAATCATTGAAAAAAATTCACAATAAATTTGAAGAAAAAAATTTAAACTAAACCTTCAAGTTCTAATAATAGGAATTGATATTGAATCCACCTACCTCGGGAATTATGGATAAAATGAATAATATTAAGAAAATGCCCATAGAACCAGGTTGAATCTCTAAGAATCCACCTTAGATATATTCCCCTAACATCAACAAGGAAAAATATAACCATTATTGGCATTAAAAACCTTATATATATCCATGTAGGACTATATCTAATAAATAAATATAGGTAAGAAAGTATATCTAAGAAAAATCATGAAAAACTACCATAAAAGGAGACCTACTAAGGGAATCGGGCTTCAATGCACCAAGAAACGCCTCCAGATCATTTATGATTTGATGGGTAAGGGTTCCACATAAATTGGGAGGAAGAATTATCAAGTTAGGGATGAAATGGGGAAACTGAGGGGTTTAGAGTTAATCCTGACCTAGATACACTTTTTAGTATCTTTTTCTAAATCGTGCATGGTTAGTCGCACGGTTAGGAAAACCATGCGATAATTGTGTGTCATTCTCTACCTCAATTAGCACCTCACATGGTTGGACCAATGGTTAGAAAAACTATGTTACAACTATAAAAATACCATTATCCTACTATTCAAGGTCTCTCCCATGTGTTTTCATGGTTTGGAAAAATTGTGTGGCTACCCAGGCACCTTCCCATTAGTCTATGTATAAATGTGCACAGTTTCTTGTAATAGTTTCACAGTTTCCAAAAACCATGATCAAACCTTTAACCTTTATAAAAGCCCCAAAAATAATTCCAAAATAATTCTAAATGTACCAAAAATTCACCCTAACACTTTACATAATTAAAAAATTATAAATAAAGGGTTACATACTTGAAATCGCGGGTGCTACATTCTCCCCGCCATTGGCCTTTCTATCCCTAGAAAGTAGAAAACAATAATTTCCCTAAAAGTGTTTGGGAACTTATTGGACCATTTATTTCTCCCATTCCCAATTCTTACTAAATATTACCATGTTTCCAAAAACCCCACACTAGACTAATGCTTTTCCCATGCAATACTTTCTCTTGCCTATCCAAAATCCACACTGACACGTGCACCAATGAACTATCCAGCTATAAGCCAATGTGATACCATTGAATCAAATAGTTAGGATCGGGATGATACTTTGTCAACTGAGATACATGAAACACCTTATGCACTTCACTAAACTATGGTGGTAAGTACAATAGATTTACCACCTCACGAACCCGTTCCGAAATCTCAGAAGGGCCAATGTGTCTAGGAGATAACTTACCTTGCTTCTTAAAATGATAATTCTCAAGCCTTGGAGAGATCCTTAAGAATGAATTACCACTCACGTTGAATGATAAAATTCATTTATGATGATCTGTATATGATTTCTAATGACTCTAATCCATCTCCATACTTTTCCTAATCAACTGAATCTTCTTCATTGTTTCTTGTACAAGGATCATCCAAACAAGTAAAGTATCACCTATTTCCACCCAAAAAAATTAGAGAATGTAGAGTGTAAACATACAATTCCTCAAAAGGATCTATATGTATTAAAGATTTGGTAACTATTATTATATGAGAACTCCACTAATGGTATGTTATCTTCCCATGAGCCACCAAAATCAATTACAGAATCCCACAACATGTCTTCTAATATTTGTATCGTCCTTTTAGATTTCCTATCTATCTGAGGATGATACGTTGTACTCATGGTCAACTGAGTTCCAAGGTATTTCTATAAATATTTATAGATATGATACCTAAACCTCGGATCTTTGTCTGAAACTATTGAAACTGGTATTCCATGCCCCTTTACCACTTCTTAGATATAGATTTTTGACAAGTCCTCCATCGTATGAGATTCTAAAATAGGGATGAAATGGCTCGAATTTGTGATCCAATCCAAAATCACCCATATGGAATCATGTTTTAGAACCATTCTTGGGATACCTATTTTAAAATCCATGGTTATATGTTCCCATTTCAAAAAAGTAATATGTAAATACTACAACATACCTGATGTTTACTGATGCACCAGTTTAACCTACTGGTATGTTAAGCATCTTGAAACAAAATTAGCCACCTTACTTTACTGACCTACCAAAACTGTGTTTTTAGTGCCTTGTACATCATCTATATTACAGGATGAACATCCCATATCAAATTGTGGTGATCATTAAGAAGTAGTTCCTAACAATCCATAGGTACAACCATATGATTATGAAAAGATAACACTAAACTTCCATCCATTTTCCGTCCCTCAATGATCCCCCCACTATTGAGTTTTTAACTTTTTCAAATACATTTTGAACCATATGTTTGTGGATATTTATCCATCCTCACCAAATTAAGAATAAATGATACTGGAAATAAAATTGCAACATCACCTTGGTCTTCACATTCCATGTTCATGTCTGATATCACTGACATCGACTGCCACTAGTCTGAAGCCTCTTTTGCCAACTGAGCAAATGACTTTCTTCTTAATGTATCTTCCACCGTATTTACTTTAACAGGTGTATACATCAAGTAAATTTCAAACATTTGTAGATACTCCATCCATATACTTTGTCTCATATTCAAATCACATTGTGGGAAAAAAATCAAACTATTATAATCTGTAAACACTTTGAATTTCTAACCAAAGATTTAATGAATCTAAGTCATCAAAGAATGGACTATAGATACTAACTCCAAATCCTATGTAGGGTAGTTATTTCATGAAACTTTAATTTTCCTAGTCCATACTAAACAACATGATCTCCCTGTATGAGAACATATCCCAACCCAGATCCCAAAGCATCACAGTACACCATGTACCCTTGTCTTGATTCCAGAAATATCAAGATAGTTGTTGATGTAAGGTGAAATTTTAGCTCTTGAAAAGACTTTTGACATTATTCATTCCATTATAATAGAAAATTATTTCTTTTCAAAGCTGTCATAGGTGAATATATTCCTGAGAAATCACAAAAAAACATTAGTAATAACCAGCTAGACCAAGGAAACTACATATCTTGAAAAAATTCTTTGGTGGTTTCCAATAGATAACAACCTTTATATTTTCTAGATATATAAAAGTACCTTTTTATAGATTAAATGGACAAGGAAATGTACCTCTTGTATCAAAAAATCACACCTTGATAATTTTTCATATAATATATGATCCTATAATATTCCCAACATTATAGTCAAATGTTTTTCATGCTCATACATTTTCCTTGAATACACAAATATTTCATACAAAAACACCACCAAAAAAGAATCTAGATACCTAAGAAATATCTTATTTATCAATGAAATAATATTTATAGTGAAATTTTTAAGACCTAAAGGAATAACCACATATTGATAATGGCCCTATATACTCCTGAAATCTATTTTTGGAATATACTTTTTCAGAACTCAGAATTGGTGATATCTTGATTGAAATTCAATCTTAGAGAACCACTAAACACCCCTTAGTTAATCAAATAGATCATAAATGTGTAGAAGTGGATACAAATTATTTATTGTGTCTTGGTTAAGATTATGATAATCCATGCACAACCAAAGAGTTTCATCTGACATTTTGAAAAAAAAGATTGTTTCTTCCCACATAGATATACTCATCCAAATAAACCCTTTTATTTATAGCTTTTCTAACTATACTTTAAGTTCTCTTAATTCTATTGGTTTGATCCAATAAGACAGAAGGAAAATAGGAAAGGCCCCAGGAATGAGATCAACCATTAACTACACTTCCATTACGGGTGGAAACCAAGATAAATTATTGGAAAAAACATCTTGAAACTGATCAAACACCGATAGAAAACTACTATTTGTGATCTCTTCCATCGATGCCAACGACAAGGATTCCAAATTGTATGACATCATTCTAACCGTTGGTGACAACAATCCAGTTGCACCCACCTTTTCATTCTGATCTCCTCTAAAAAGATGCTTGAATCCATCCTCGATCGTAAAACTTACCCTTAGAGTATAACAGTTGATATGGGACTTGAACATTTTCAACCAATTCATACCAGGGATAATGTCATATAATTTCATTTCAAGTACCAGGAAATCCCATATCAACTCAGCTCCATCAACAATTATCAAACATGATCTACACATAAAGGCTCGACATTATCTTTGACCAAGAGAAGTTTGAAGTTTTAACATAGAAGGAATCATATCAAATTTGAAACCTATCAAATCAATATCATGAGAATCAATAAAGGAATGGGATTCAACTATATCAAAAAAAACTTGTATAAGGGTATAATTCAAAAAAAAATGTTCCTCACACCATAGATAGTTCAGATTGATCATCCACAATAACTTTCTCTGCCCCATATAATTTCTTACTTGTGGATCTTTGTTCCTTATTTCCCTATTGATATTTCCCTTATTGAGGAGTCATGGTATTACTCAAATTTCCATGGCTATATATGATTTATTGATGAGAGTGGTTCTTCTACCCTCATCCAATTGAATCATATGACATCTATGACACTTTAGAAGTGTCTCGAACACCTCAACCTCAAATAAATGTAGCAATAGCACAAAAGATTCTCTATCTGGATGTAGTAGTGGCATGATCTGGTTTTTTCCATACAATCCCACTTCTTGTGGACCAAAAAACCACATTGGAAACATACTTGATTTCTCTTGAGTTTAGGTTTAATATTTACCAAAAACGTCATCTAATTATAATCCATCCCACTTACTTGTTAATTGGTTCCCCTCTTCCACTTGCTTCTAGCATTAGAGTTCCCACCATTTACCATAGGTGTTAACATAATTCATCTACCTGTAGCTCTGGAGATGTCACTTTCTACTAATATAACTCTATTGACCATCTTTGTATAATTTTCCATATATAACACAACAATCTTCATGGAAATATCCTACCTCATCCCCGATTCAAAAATTCATGCCTTCAAGAATGAACTAGCAACAACTTGAGGTAAAAATTGTACTAAATTCATGAATTTATCAACATATCTTTATATTATGAGGCTCTCTTTCTTTAGGATGAATAAGTATGTCATTCTGGAAATTATGAAGCTGTGAGGCTAGAATTTTTTATTCAATAATTATTCAAAATTCTCTCATGAAAGTACTTGGTATAATTTATCATAAACAACTAAATATCACCATTGTAATGAAAGATCCTCCAGAATATATATCGCCAACTTGAATTTCAACTATGTTGGTGTGCTAAAGTAATCGAAGATTCGATTCATCATGTTCAGACACACCTCAACCTCTTTTTGTTCTAAATCACCCCAAAAGATTTGTGAACTTTTCTTCTAGAATTTGATGGAATGATCCACCTTCCTTGTTTTATCCTTACTATTCCATCTATACAAAAATTGAAAATCCTAGACAATACTCTGAACCAGCTGTTGGTTCACCTATGGATTATTTTCAATAAATTTCTTAGTATATTCCTCCAATTGGTTTCTATGACACTTATTGGGTGCCATTTTCTATGCAACAAAAATGTCATAAGTCCCACTCTCTAGCAATTGAAGTATTAAAAATTTCAAATTCTATCACATCACACATATCAGAACATTTCTTTCTAAAATTCAACCATTTTTTCCAATTTCAAACCATTTTTAAAAATTACACAATACTTTTTGAAAATAAATCTATTTTAAAAATACCTATATCATGTCATTTTCGAAAATATAACATTTGAAAACAATTTCAATACTTTTTAAAAATCATAATTTTTTCACAAAATCAAATATAATTACTCAAAATGAAATATGCATTCCAAGTGGGAATTCATTACTATAATGTGTGTCATGATCATCTCATTGGTTAAACCCATTACAATTATATTACATTCCTATAAGTGTCTCCAGAACACTTATTTACCCAACTCCTTGGTAATTGGAAGTTCAACATAAAAAGTTTATCTATGTATTTTTATGCTCTATATTTCATGTCCTGAAAATAATGATTCTTTCTACCAACCTGACACAAGGAATAGACCGAAATTAATTTCAACTCTAAGACTGGCCAAAGGATTGTACCGCTTGAAATTCAAGGATTTAACAAGTTGATACCATTTCCCTAGAATGAAAGACGGACCAGCCAAGAATGATACCATGTGTAACATCCCGCCCCTCATGGCTTGAGTCGGGGTGGAATTGATATTTGTCCTTAAGAGACATTCCCAAGGCATTAAAGGAAAGAAATAAATTCCAAGGGCTTCAATACAAGTGTGGTACAATTTTCCCTTTTTAAAATAAAACAACCAACCAGATATCAATTCAAAAATGTATACGACTCAACGTATAACAACTAAATATCAAACCCAACTATAAACAGATTACCATAGAGGAAGACAAAAATAAAAAAACTCAAATACCAAAGACAAAACTCCATGATCCAACTCTAAATCAATGGCCAAGTATCACGAATCACTGCAAAATAAGTGTGATTATATACCTTTACATGTGTCTGGATAAACAATGTCTGTAAAAGAACCAAAGTTCCAAAATAGGGATGAGTAATGAAACTCAGTATGATTTCCCTAAATGAATTCCCTACTCACACCACTAGGATAGAACATGTTAGAACATTTGTATAAAATAATTTATATAAAATGACAGGAAATAGTTTTTATCATAATATAAAACATTTTCCATAACAAAATAGTATTACCAAACGAAATCCATTTTCAAAGAAGAAACCAAACAAGTCATTTAACTATTTCTCAATTTTTCATTGTCATAACCCATTCCATTTTCACATAACCCCACTCACACACTCAACCACACAACCATGAAATCTTGTTGTTACCATTTATGGTGGATCCTCGCATCCATAACTCATCCCTTTGATGGTGTTACTTCATGACCATTATCCATCTCATTCCACACAAACATAACCATTTAATCCAACCACATGTCAATCCAAAATTGTGCCAAAACATTTCAATAAAACCAAAATTTTATTGAAAACACATTTTCCATGCATAAAAACAAAACAAACATTTTAAAATCATCATTTTAAAATTCAAGTTACCACTTTCACTTTCCATAAAAACACCCAATTTTAAAAATTATATAAATAATCACCAAATAGGGTTTCTATCAATCATTGCACAAAATTTTCATAATAAATTTCAATAAAAGAAAAAAAATAAAATTAATCCTTTATGTTCTAATAAGATTATTTGAGAGTGAATCTACCTATCTTGAGAATTATGTAAAAAATAAAGAACAACATAAAAATGAACACAAAATCTGGTTGAATCTCCAAGAACCTACCTTAGATATCTTCTCCTAACATCAACAAGGAAAAATATAACAATGATTGGAATTAAAAAACTTAGATATATCTACATTCTACTAGATCTAACAAACTAAGATAAAGAAGAAAATAGATCTAAGAAAAAAACATGAAAAACTACCACAAAAAGAGACTTACCAATTAAATCGGGCTTCAATGCACCAAGAAACTCCACCAGATCACTTCTAATTTATTAAGGAAGGGCTCCATAGTTTTTTTGAGGAAGAATTATTGAGTTAGGGATGAAATGGGGCACAAACAATAGGTTTTGAGTTAATACCAACCCATATCTACTTTTTTGGATCTTGTTTTTAAACTGTGCATGGCTAGTCACACAGTTAGGAAAACTATGTGCTAACCGTGTTCTAGCCTCTACCTCAAAGAGTAACTCACACAGTTTCCCCACATGATTAGAAAAATTGTGCACCAACCATTCAAAATATCATTATCCCACTTTTCATGGTTTCTCCTAGGTGTCCTTACACGTTGGAAAAATTGTGCACCTGCTTGTATGCCTTCCCATTAGCCCCAGTCTAATAGTGCATAGTTTTATATATGAGTTTCATGGTTTCCAAAAACTATTCTCAAACCATTAACCTTTATAAAATTAAAAAAAAATCCAAAATTTTTACAAACCCTCCCAAACTTCACCCTAACACTTTACATACTTAAAACATAAAAATAAAAGGTTACTTACTTGAAACTGGGGGGTGATACATGAATGATCTGATTCATCAAGGCCATGAATACCTCTAGTGTTTTATTCAAACCAAAATGAATCACTATAAACTCATACAATCCATACCTACTCCTAAAAGTGGACAGAGGTATGTATGATGGTCTCACCGTGAACTGGTAGTATCCTGACAAGAAGTAAATCTTGGAGAATATCGTAGACCCTCCCAACTGAATGAATAGATCATCGATGTATGGAATATGATATAAATTCTTTCCCGTTATCTGGTTTAATCTCTGATAATCCACACATTATCACAAGGTCCCATCAGCCTTCTTGGTGAAAAGAACGTAAAAACACTATAGAGACGTACTGGGAGACATAAAAACTTTAGTTTCCAGATCTTCCGATAGAACCTTCAACTCCTAAAGCTCTACTAGTCCCATTTTTTATTGAAATATATAAATTGGATCTACTTCCATCACCAAATCGATCATGAACATGGTATCTTGCTTGGGCAGTAATCCATAGAAATATTTAAGAAAGAAATCCTAAAAATGTTCTACCACTTGAAGAAAATAATCCTATTGTATTCCACTATTTTCTAGAGAAAGGATAGCTATTTGAGCCATGGGATAATATAATATTAACTAAATTGGTCATGCACGACTAGCCTAAAGATTCCACTCACCCGAGAGATAATATTTGTATCCTTCTGGAGATATAAAGGTAAATATCCTCTACTAACAATTGATCTAATCCTGATATAGAACTAACTAATCCATACCAAGAATAAAATCAAAACATGACATTTCTAACACAAATGGTTCCTAAAAGAAATGGTGACCACCAATATCTACAGAACACACCTTGCAACATTTGATATTATCTAACAGAACTCCCAATGGCGTGTCGATGGAAAAAAACACCATCCAAGATTTCCACATCCTAGCCCAAACAGTTTATAAAAATATTAGATAAAAAGGAATGTGATTCTCTTATATCAAAAAAACACAATAAAGGATAGATGATAAAAGAATCATATATTTGATAGTATACAGTCTTGTATCCACACTAGCCAAATTAGTCTTCATAACATCTATCTCACTATCCCCTCCTCCCTGGGCTCTAGTAAGACTCCACTTAGGTATTCCCTCTACCTAGTAATTCCTCTCTTGCACTGAGGTACCATGTCCCCTACCTCAAAAAGAATATATTGTGGACATCCAAAAAACTTCCTGCTGGGGAGTAGTTGAATCTTTCCTAGAATCTAGTGCTTGTTTTGATCCTATTCCATTGATCTTATATTGTATACCCCAACAAAACCTCTATAGGTGGCCCATCCTGAATCAAACACAACACTACAAAGTGGGGTATGGACACAGAGTATCTTTTTCACCCAACTTGACACACTAAAAATGCAATAATAGAACACAGTCCTGAGATGGATTCACACTACCCTAATGTCTCTTGACACTGTTTCATTAGAGAAAACTGTCATAACAACACTTCTTTCTACATGAAAAATATCTCTCAGTTTTCACTCCTGAAACAGCCTAGTTGTTGCTCAGGGCATCTCTCACATTCCCTTTCATAATGAGTGTATGGTTCATAACAACTGAAAAATTCTCAGAAGGAACCTATTCACCTACAACCTGATATCATAGAGAAAACCATCCTAAAAATTTCTTTCCCTAGAGATATCATCACCATATAAAGAGGGAACAAAGCATTATAGGTTGGTGAGATATTCAGCATAGTCCAGTACTGACATGTCCTCTTATGTCAAGTGCATGAATTCTTGAGCCTTCTCATCCCTTGATGTCTCAGGATAAAATGGATTGATAAATTTTTATAGAATTCCTTCTAAGATAAATTCTATTACTACCCTACTTGCTCCATATTTTCTGAACAACTCTTGTATAGTCCATGAAGAATATATGTAGAAAGCTTCACCCTGGTATATGTTGATGTCTCAAAAAGCTTAAAGATTGTCTAGATTGACTCAATCTAGAACTTATCTACCTAGGGGCCTCCCTCCCCAGTGAATATATGTGAATGATACTTTTAGAACTCTCTCATTAGCTCATAGATTGAAGGAATGAAATTAATAGTCTCCCTTTCCATGGATCATATGACCCTCATGAGGCTTTCCTGAAACTAAACATCCATATGATCCTCCAGATCTACAAGAAGATCTAGTTCAGTAATTTTAGAAGTGTGATGATTTACACTCTCCTGATTATCAACTCAAATATAATGAGGAGACGTTTTCTCTAAAAGATAAAAAAACTCCTTAGAACACTATCTATAACAACAAGGTTAACCTAAACAGGTAGAAACAATAGAGAACCACAAATCTGGGTCTATCTAAACAAGGATTACAAGTACACTAGCATAAAATATCAGTTCATTTATTTCATTTATCATATATAACTGTAATATCATACCACAGTTCATTAGGGATGTATATAATACATGCAATAAATATGTCCCTATCATGAATAATGGATGTCAATATATATCCCTATATGTTTATAATGATGCTTGCACACTAATATTACACCATATAGGGCCATTACTATAAAACCAAAGAATCGATAACATCACAAATAATAACCTCACAGAACAAGTGAATCACCTAATGTGAAATAACCTCAATTGTAACAATCGAATAGTATAAATAGCAATCTCATCCTGAGGAACTCGGAATTTTCCCATACATGGGTTAGTTACTCCCACGCACAAGCTCATTACCAAGTCACGATAGATTCTGATCTCCATTATACCTTTTTGAAATAGTAAATAAATAGAAAATAAAATCTTCTCATTTGATACCACTTTGTAATATCCCCATATCTGTCACTCTACCACATGGTCATAATGGGTTGGTTACTAGACCTCAAGTGTGCCTCCCCGTACACCAGAGGCTTCTGAATAGAAGGAGTGTGGTCAGTATAGAGGTTAGACTATAACCCCTATTATGGAGTTACATAGTAGAGGAAATAAACAATATAAATGAAATAATCATATTAATAGACAAGAATAAACAATATCACATATCACTAGGAAATAATAAAAATAAATAAACCAAAAACTAATGAATCATGTAATGATAGAATGAAATGTAACTAAATTTCATGTTATATGTAATGAATATAGACTCAAATAAATACCTAAAAGACTCCAATCCCAAACCCCATGTCGATACCACCTCTAAAATCCATCCCATCTAGCAAGCCACAAAATCAACTATAAGGTCCTTTTCCATTATCCAATCTTGCATCCACATAATCTACTTGAATGCCAAATGATGGAACAAATAGGGTGTGAGTATAACTCATTAGATCAACACCACCATGTCAAAATATAACCAGTCAGATAACAAGTGTATGTAACAAAGTAATAACAGGTTTATTAATTTATTAATTAATACAATATATAAAATAATCTACTTCAACACCCAACAAAAATATCGTTGTTCATGTAGCATAATCAAGCCAATGAACAACCATATAACCATGGTAAAACATAACCTACTTCATTGTCATTTCAGAATTTACTTGGGCATGTATAACATCCATTACCAAGGTATAAATCCAAAACTCTGGGTCAAAATATGCTATATAAGCATTTCAATGTAGAAATGGGTAGATCCTACTCAATATAAGCATTACAGCATGGGACTAGGCCAATTCCATTCAATATAATCATTATAGAATTTCATTGGTCCAAAACCACATAATATAAGCATTTCATCATAGGACTAGGCATGGCCCGCTTAATATAAGCATTATAGCAAGGGACTAGGCCGAGACCTCTCAATATAAACATCACAACAGGGGGTTGGGCATAGCCCGCTAAAATTAAGCATTAATTCATATGACTAATCATAACCCTCCAAATAAAATCATTACATAATGATAACACAACAAGTCACAACAGTATGGATATCACAATATCACACCATACATCTGAATGTTTAATTATAAAAATTACCATTTATATGAAAATCTATCTTCATTTACATCGAAAATGATCAACAGTCATATCAATAAGTAATAATCCTTTATCTAGGGATTCTATATCAAGAAATCACATAAGGTTTCCTTTCAATATAAACACACTTTAATCCATTATCCATTCTATATATTAATATTCAATGGTTCTTTCACCCAAGCGTAGTCATAATCTAGGTCACAATGATTGGATCCAAAGGGATTCCAAAGAATAATGAAATTCATCATTAAATAAATTTATCCACACAACATGTTGGTGAAATCATAATATTGCACATACTTTTAAATTTAAAGAGACTGTAGGGTCAATATTTATACCTCATACCTTCAACTGGTGATTAATTATTCACTTAAAAAGGCTAACAAAAAATGAAGGCAAAGAAGATTATGAGATGAAACCAATATCAAATAAAATCAATATTAACAACAAACCCAATCAGGGTCCATGTATTCCACCTTCCTAAAGGGTAAAAATAAAAGAGGAAGGGAAAAGAAAATCCAAAAACTTACTAGGGATCGATCACACAAACAGGACGTCTATAAAGGAGGAAAAGCTCCCAAAATCGCATGGGAAATGCCCTAGGGTTGATAGAAGGAAGTTTGCATCGGATTGGAATGAAAAATCATCCATAAAACACCTTTAAAATTGATTCTTGAGAAATTACATGGTGTGTAACTCATTTACACATCATTTATTTCTTTTAGAGGGATCCGCTAAAAAAAACCCATCACCTCATATTATATTTTAACCCTTCTTGACCTTTACATGATGTGAATGGTTTACATGACTTGTAACCATTTCACGCCCTGTACTGGTTCACAACATGTTTCTAGTAGAATTTACAGGTTGTGCAACACCTTTACACAGTGTTTAAATCCCTTGTATACAACTTTTAGCCCAGTTTCCTATATAAGGATCCGAAACACCTCCAAATCCTTCCTAATCATGGTAAACCCTCATAAACCCATTTAACATGTTCATATCTAGAATCTATTAACTAAAATATATATATATACCTAGTCTTTAAGTAATTTTACACAAAAAATGCTCTATGTATTTAAACAATACAGGACCACCACTTCACATATGAAAAACTAAAATAGGGACATACCTAGAAAAATAGGCGATCTTACAACCAAACATAAACGAACCATGAAATATTATTATTTAAATGTTATAGATATAAACTAGTCCTTAAATTAGTATGTATAACTATGATTAAAATAAATATGAAATATATATAAAAGTCCTACTCAATTAAAATTAATTTATTTATTCTTAAAAAATAGGCACTCAATTTTTTAGTAGTCATTGTGTGCTTTAAAAATATATTTTCTTCAAAAATGGTTTTCATTGATTTTAGAGGATGAATATTATAATTAATTTATCAAACTTTTTTAAATTTTATTTTATAAAATTTATATGATTCTTTAATTCGTAATTTCAAAATTATTTAAAAATATTGGAGAATTTTCTAAAAAGTATGATTTTTAATAAATAGTGAAAACATGGTGTTTTATTAAAAAGTGTATTTTTTAATTCTTTGTAAATTTGCATTATATTTTTGATTATTTTTAAAATTTAATCAAATTTATTAGATTTAATTTAGTCCAATTAATTTTACTTGAATCAACATTATATTTGAATTTGGAAAAGAAACATTCTTATACTTAAAATTTCATTTTTTTGGAAAATCACTTTTTGTCTCGTTTTTTGGCTTTAATTATAAATTAAATTATACCAATTATATTAATTTAATTTTATAAAATTTATTAAATATTTGTAATAAAAAAATTAATATGAGGAAATAAGTTAAAATTATGTTTTGGTCAATATGAGTAGTAATCATAGTAAATTTTTTTACTCAATAAAGGTTAAATGGGTTAATTACAGTTCACACTGATGTGATAAGGCTTAAAATTCATTCAAAAAATTTAATCTATTTCATTTTATGAGTCTATTTCATCGATAATAATTAAAATTTCAAGTATATGACCTTTTTTATTTTAACATTGACTTTTAACTTTATATTATTTTAAGTAATGAAAAATAAAAAATTTCACTATCTTGCTTCAAAATTTCTATAATTGTTTTTCATAAGTATAAAAATAGGTTATGTTTAGTTAAAAATGTTTATATAAAAGATAAATTATTATTTTTTATCATGTTAATTTATTTTTAATTTTATTGAAAATATAATTTCCTTAAATTTGTGTACAATACCAACACAGTGCTTGTGTAAATAATAGAAATATCATTTAAATGATTTTAAAAACTTGTAACATAATATTTTTTTGTGTGGTTTATAGTTTTCCCAAAACTTTATAGATAAATATAAAATATTAGGGATTTTTAATTCTTTATATTTGAATTCCATCTCTATCTTGATGTTATTAAAATCAAATTAAATGATTAGCTCCAAAAATGCCATTAATGATATTTAATAATAAACAATATTTTTTAAATGATTTAAAATTCATAAAAAATATCTATTTAGAAAATTTAATGGGATAAAGTTTCAAATATCAACCATAGGTCATTTATGGGTCATTTTTCTTTTTATAATAACTTTCTTGTCCTCTAAATAGTAAAAAACATTAATATTGCAGTAATTTTTAGAAGGGTTATTGGGGGCATAAAACAAAGAGATAAGGGTGAAAACATAGTATAACTTCTTCAAAATTTTATTGGAGAGATTATTTATACTCATAATCATCCTATGTTATAATTATATAAATTTTGAGCCACTTTAACATTAAAATTAATTAATATTTACTTAATACTTTAACTAATTCCAAGACTACCCCTCCTCTCACTTATAAAAGGACACCTGCTCTCTTCTTTCCTCACACCTTTGGATCACTCTAGTCTAATGAATACCTACTCAATTCTCTCCCAAAAATTCATCCCCGCATATTAGAAGTGTTGTTCTAACTAAAAGAGAAAACCTAGAAGGCTTAAGGTGTAATCAAAATAGGTTATCTGAGAAGAATATATAAGTCCAAACTGACATACTTCAAGTTTATTTATTATTCTACCTTATTCAAGTATTTTTTTTAATAATATTGAAATAATAACACTAGAATCTTACATATATATAGATATTTTATTTTAATGGAATAATTTATATCAATCTCCTTCTTCTATCAAATGGGAAATAAAATCATCATTTGTGTGTAATACAGACTACTACCACACAAACCAATATAATTTGTTTCACATTATCACCTATCACGACTTGTTATAATGATGGATTTAATTTATATGAATGATAATCATGAAATAATTATAATTATTTAAATATAAGAAATTATTTTTCTTACATTTAGATCCATTTTAAAATGATAACGTCGTTCATGTGCACGTATAGATTACCACCTCCACGAAGAGATGTGATTTTTTTCATCACTACATCGCATAGATGGTATATATAAGTGTATTTAAATATGATATTTATTATATAATAATAATTTTGTAAATATAAAATAATACTTATCTTATTTTTATCATGGTCATTGAAAAATAGAAAGGGTGCTCTTGCGTATGTATGACCTACCATCTTCATGATTGTAACGTAGTTCATTTTCAATAACAATATTTCATGGTTAGTTTTAAAATTATAATTTATGTATAAAAATAAAAATTATGTCCGGATTATTATTATTATTATATATACTTTTTAATAACTATCTATTTGACCATAGTAAACCTACCAAATTTATTTTGGACTTATTGTCACGAACCAGCTCAAGTCGACCCTGAACCGGTCACCCGAGTCTACCCGCAACAACGTCTGAAGGGATTTCCCGATCCCCATAGGCTAGAAAATAGTGTTAGGCATCAAAAAAACTAGTTGGGAATGATTTTTCCCAAAAAAATATAGATAAATAATCATAAACTAAAAAAACAGATAAATAAAAGAAAATAAACTTAACGAATTGGAATTAGAAAAAGGGATAAACGTGGTAATGAGACATACCTCAAGTGACCCTGTGGGTCATCACAGAACATATACTACACTCACTCTAAGAGAAATCAAAAACTATAGGAACCTTAAGTTGAAAATTAAAGTAGGATTGATCACTGAGATGCTCAGTATTAAATCCAAGTTACAACAACACCATATTCCCTTGCCTTTTATAAAAAATTCAAAACATGTTAGTTTGAAAATAGGACATAATAAAGAAATGTTTTTCATTATTTGAAAATTCAAGTAATAAGTTTTTATTTTCAAGTAAATCATTTCTATCACACTAAATTTTCAAAATAGGTTCCAAGCATGCATTAACATTTCAAAATGAAAGTAAACCAATTTAGATTAAAATATGGTTTTCACAAATAAGGCATCAAGTATGAAATGATTGAAATTGAAATCAAATCACAAGAACCATGGTAAATACTTAAGAATATAGTGTTATTTGGGGTCCTAAGATCATCCTACCTGAGTGAAACGTTACATAGGAACCACAACAGTCTACGTCCTCCTGCACGAGCCACTAGTACAGAACACACCCATAAAATAGTGGTCTCCAATTATCACAAATGTTTAGTTAGTGTTATAGCGTCGATCCTTCTAGACGAAATCGGGGTAAACCAGTTATGTCTCATATAGTGTACTAGTCCTAGTCCATCCACCTAGATACCTAGGTTTCCCATTGTGCTCCATTTCAAGCAGTGGTGATTTTTTATAAGGAAAACATATATATATATATATATATACTTATCATTTTCATTACTTACAAACATTTCCAAGCTCTTTCAACAAATCTCCCTCCTTGAGTGCATCCCCCCCTTTTTCATTCACACACTAATTCACAAGCCTCTTTACTAGGAATATATCACAAATCACACATTCAACACACACGTCATTTTCTAAAACAAGTGGAAATGCATCAATAGAGGTTTTTCTTTTTTGTAAACCATTATTTAGGTTCCAAACGGGTGTAATTACATATAAGAAACACTTTTTATAACTAATTATCCAAAATTACAAATGCTTTTGGAAATATCCATTACCAATTCAAAACCATTTAAGGAATCAGTTTTCAAGATAAATCACTTAAGACCAATGGGTGTTAGAAATGCATTTAAATTTTCCAAACAAGGCATAACAATTTCTAGAAACTGCACCATATTTTTTAGAATGTGTATATAGAATAAAAATAAACCATTCTTTTAAAATAAGAAATAAATTATGGAATTCAAATTAACATCACAGGAATAGGGGACCTACATCAAGGTGGAACCAAGCTGTCCACTTAGGCTCTTGGAACTTTCTAACTAAAAGATGTTACTCCCCCAATAAGTATATGAACCTTCAAATACATGTAAGGACACCTATCCCCTATGCACACACCTACATGCCCATGAACATGTGCAAGGTAATCCTTACACATCTTCTTATATGCATATACTAGTCACCACTCACCTACGAATGCATTTTTATATATATACATGGGCACACCTAGCCCCATACATGTATATTCACTTCCATGGATTACTATACATGTAACGGGGGAACCCACATATATATATACATACCCATGAACATGTAGTTGAGTCGCCTTATACCTTGTGATTCCAAACCATGATGCAGGGACCACACACTACACATATAATTTAATAAAACAATTAGATGCCTAAAAATTGATAAAACATTTCAAAATAACACACCAAGGGTTTTCACCAATAACGCACTCAATTTCAAGTAGTAAAAGATGCTTTAAAACCAACCGTACAATAAAGAGAAATTAAAAACATAATTTCTAAATTTTAAAGGATTTTAAAATACATATTGAGAAATGAACTACAAGGATACATGATCAAAGTGGTATATTTCCAATCAAAAAACCTTTTTCAACACACATACACCCCAAGTACCAACAAAAACAAATTTCACACCACACAAATGATTGATTGAACATGTCCAATGATTTTCACACCAAGGCACACACATTAATACCCCCATTTTCATACTCAAACCCCATTTTGAAAACATATTCAAACCTAAACTACATCTAAACATGGTTCACACACTTTATATGATTTAATAAACCACTTAGAATTTTATTAAACTAATCCAAGCATTATCATAAGACTTTGAACACAAAATCACGCCCAAAAACATCTTCTAAGGCCAAACGCACACCAATAACATGTCGAAATTGAATTCATAACCCTTTCACCACATAATAAAACAATAATAAAAGAATAAACATGGGTTTTCATCATGAACACACTCCATACCATATAAAAGTGCTACAAAATGGATCAAAAAAATATTAGACTCCCTTAAAACAAAATTTGCATCAAACAATTTAATATAATACCATGCTAAATTAATTTAACAGGAAAAAATAAATCATAAAATAAATATTATGCACGAAACCCCCTACCTTTGGTGTAAAAACCCCCAAAATTCGGTGTGAAACTTCAATTGTTTTCCAATCGCACCAGAAAAAATTAAAATTGAACCATAAAATCAAGTCATCGAACCAAAAACATCAAAACTGAAACAATTAAAACATGAAGACCTAATCCAAAAACCTACCAAATGGAAGAAATAACAAATCGAAGTGGAATGCACCTACGACTAGGGTGTTGGAGGCCCACCGAGAAAGAAGGTGGGCTTCCGGAGGTGAATCGTGCTTTAAGGAGGTCGTTGGAGGGTCCAGCCAAGAAGGGGATGGTACAAGAACTATTCGGTGATGCGGTTTGGTGTAAGGTAGTAGGGGTGGTGTGTAGATACTCGACGGTAGGTATGCATGGGTGTTGGTCGGGTCTTTCCGGAAGGGAGGAGTGGCTCGACTCACAGGAGGAGAGCTAGGGTTCAGCACTAGGGGGTTCAATGTGATGAAGGATGGTGGAAGGGAGAAAGAGTGGGAAAAAAGAAATAAAAAAATAAAGGGGGAAAAGAGAAAATAAAAAAATTAAGCTTTAATAAATAATAATAAACCCAATTAGAATTAGAAAAAACTCTAATAACAATAATAATATTCAGAATAAAAAAATAATAATAATAATAAACTTAATAATACTATTATTATTATTATTAAATTATTTTCAATTTATTTTATTTTATTTCATTTTTATTTTAATTTAATAAATTTTTAAACATTAAGAAACCAAAATACACAAATAAAAAAAATAATAATAATAATAATTGCGACTGCAAGATGTCTGGTCGGGGTTTGACAATTCTATTCACCACAAAAACTTTCTGCCCCGAAAAATTCACCCAGCCAAAAGAGGAATCAAAATTGAGTTTGAAACTGAATGAGGAAAACAACGTCACGAAATCGGTGTGAATTTTAACTCTACCAGTCACACCCAAATATCTCTAAGGGAAAATTCAATAATAATAACCATGAGAAAATGGGGAGGGTTCTCCCCACCACAAGAACCTGACTAGAATGTCCAACATTGAGACTCTCAGCACAGGCTGACTTCTAGAACTACCAACACTAACCAATGTGAAAACCCCCCAACACGGACCAACTCTTGAATAAGGTGCAACAAGATCCATGGTGGGTCTCCCCACCACATAAGAACCAACCATCTTAGGCTAACCATCATGGACCGATATGGGAAACCCCACACAACTAACCCATGAACTCTCTACATAGACCAAACCCCAAACCGAACGGTGAACCAAACCCCAATTCATTATATCCCCAGACGCATGCATCTACAAAATGAGCACAACCCATAACAAGAACCAAAACCAGTTCACATAGTCTAACCACGCAAGGAAAACCATTTCGATACTCACATCCACAAGGAGATATTATTTAAAGGGTTCTCTTCCATAAGGCATGACCAGAGAGTAAATTTTAGAAAAATACCACAACGAGGAGAAGAGGCCTCCATGCCATTCTCAACAAAATGGGACCTTCACAGGTGAAGAAACTACAACAGAGAAACTTAAACTATCATTATCCCAACACTGGAGACAAACACTGGTCCAAGGTCCATCACACACCATGATTTCCAAACTACGTGAAAATCTTTACCCTGAGACATATGGTTGGAGATCTGATGTCTTGAAGCATCTGTTTCCCTGCAGTCAGAAGATGACATCCTATGGTCGAGACTCATTCTGAAGATTCCACTAGTGAAACCTCTCCAAGTTTCCTAAATGGACACACTGATGGAAAGCCTTTGAATGATGATAGCAAAGAGACATAAAGTCCCCAAATTGGACACACCAAAAAAACAATAGAGGGGCCTGACTAATAGAAGATGGAATTAACAAGAATACTTGTTCGAGCCAGGTTTCTCCGGTTCTGTATCCTCACAAGATGGGGAACAGTCCTGAACACCAAAATTAATTGGTCCTTGAACCCTGGATGAAGATCCCACATAAGAGAAACTCTAACTGATTCCATGACGCTACCTCTATAGAAAATGGAATCAACCCATTGAAATGCCCGACGTAAGATTTTATTGTTCGTTGTCCTTGTTGGACACTCTCGATATCTACCACTTCCCTCAACTTCACTTCCTTGGGTATAAACCATCAGACGAGAGTGGTATTAAACACCATCCATGACATCCCATCATGAAATGATGCTAGGATTATCTCCTCCACCAATCCAAAGTTGAACCCTTAAATGAACTCGAACTAGCACAAGCACTCATAGCTTTAGGAGTTCCCAATAACCTAAAAACACCAAAAATTTCACCAAGCCATTCTGCCACCTTCAGTAGATCATGATCACCACAGAATACGGAAAAAAACCAAAAACAATTCAATTCCACCACTCCACTAAGATTATGAGTAGATCCAACAACTATAAGAGACTCACTAAATTCTCTGGTACTTTTTAGGGCAACAAACTCAAAAAAAAAGTGGCACAAAGGCAAATCAGAACTCATCATAAATCAAGATTCCACACTTGAAGCACAAACTAAAACTCAAACTCAAACCACCATTCTAAACACAATTTAATATATTAAAACCAAGATCCCATGAAAAATGATTCCAAACATGAAAAGAGTACACTAAACAATTTATCACTCCCTTTTCAAAACATTTAAATTACCATTTTTTGAAAACTATTTTTTAGAAAACAGAACAACAACTTAAATATCCACCATTGGTATTCCATGAAGTCTCACATATACATATACCCTTGTCATAGCCCATGCACCCATCCACACATATCACCAATTATCCCTATTTCGAATGAGTACATCTATATATGCGATCCCTAATAGTAATACCAAGGGTCAATTCAAAACAAATCTCATTTTCAAAACAAATCAGTCAATGTAAAGAACATATTCTCAACTAATTTAAAAATGTCACTTATCATTAAAGAAACACATTTCCAAATTCCAAAACCTTTTCCATTTCAAAACCCATTTTTCCACTCCAACAACCATATTCCCTTTTGAAAACCCCTTTCACTAAAAGTCATTTTCATTTTTGATATCCACTCAGGACAACCAAAATGAAGGTTAAACATAACTCACATCAAAATTTCAAAAAATAAAGAACTAATGGCTATGCCAACCCGAGAACATGGCTTAGTAGGCAATACTCCAAGAGAGAATCAACCACAAGAAGCATATTGAATTGTGAACTCTGGCTATACATGGTTCATTACTCCATGAAAGCTAGCCATGTAACACTGGATCACTTCCTTTGTTATCCCCCATCTACATAGACCAAGACAAAGGAGAAAATTCAAATTCCAGACTACCCTTGAAAACTTGAGGCTCGGGTCGGGAAAGGGTTCATGACATCCTTCCCACACCTACCTCTCGAGTCCCGACACTCATAATCACCAAGATACTAGACACCCCAAATAAAAATAGTTGCCCTCTGATACCATTTGTCATGAACCATCCTGGGTCGACCCTAAACTGGTTACCCGATTCAGCACGTAATAAGGCCCGAAGGTCATTCCCAATCCCCATGGGCTAAAAACTAGTGTTGGGCATCAAAATAAATCATTTGTGAATGATTTTTCCCTTAAAAAAGATAGATAAATAATCATAAACTGAACAAAAAAATAAATAAAAGAAAATAAATTGACCGAACTGGAAGCAGAAAAAGGAATAAATGTGGTAATGATACATACCTCAAGTGACCCCGTGTGTCACCATAGAACATAAAATACACTCACTCCAAGTGTGATCCAAAAATAGAGGAACATGAAACTAAAAAAGTAAAATAGGAATGAGAATTGAGATGCTCAGTAGGAAATCTAAGTTACAACAATGCTCGATACCCTTTCCTTTTATAATAAATCCAAAACATGCTAGTTTAAAAATAGGATGGAATAAAATAATGTCTTTCATTATTTTCAAATTCAAGTAACTAGTTTTCATTTTCATGTAAATAATTTCAATCCCACTACATTTTCAAAATAGGTTCCAAGCATGCATTAACATTTCAAAATGAAAGGAAAAAAAATTTAGATTAAAATATGGTTTTCACAAATAAGATATCAAATATGAAAAGACTGTAATGGAAATCACATCACAAGAACCATGGGAAATCCCTAAGCATCTAGTGTTAGTTGTATTCCAAGGATCCTCGTACCTCAGTGAAACATGGCATAGGAACCGCAATGGTCTACATTCTCATGCACGAGCCACTAGTAGGGAACACACAACCATCACAAATGTTAGTTAGTATTGTAGCATCAATTTTGTCAATCTTGTTAGAAGAAATCAGGATGAACCACTAACATATCATCTAGTATACTAGTCCTAGTCTACCCGCCTAGATACCCTAGTTTCCCATTATGCTCCATTTAAAGTGGTGGTGAGTTTTTATCAAGAATATATATATATATATATAAATATATATATACTTATCATTTTATTTACTTAAAAACATATCCAATCTCTCTCGACTAATCTCACTCCTTGAGCACATCCCCCCTTTTTCATCACACACTAATTCACAAGCCTCTTTACTAGGAACATATCACAAATCACACATTCAACACACACATCATTTTCTAAAAAAAAGGGAAATACCTCAAGAGAGGGTTTATTTTTCATAAACCATTATTAAGGTTCCAAATAGGCTTAATTACATACAAGAAACACTTTTTATAACTAACTGGTTGAAAGGACAAACACTTTTGCAAATATCCATTACCAATTCAAACCAATTTAAGAAATCACTTTTTATGAAAAGTAACTTAAGATCAACAGGAGTTTGAAATAAATTTCAATTTCAAAAACAACGCATAATAATTTCTAGAAACAACAACCAGATTTCATATCATGTGTATATAGAATAAATATAAAACATACTTTTAAAACAAGAAAGGAATTATGGAATTCAAATTAAAGTAATAGGCATAGGGGACCTACCTCAAGGTGGAACCAAGCCATCAACTTCGACTCTTAGAGCTTTATAACTAAAATTTGATGCTCCCACACTAAGTATATGAACCTTCACAAACATGTAAGGACACCCAGCCCCTATGCACACACCTGCATGGTGATGAACATGTTCAAGGGGATCCTTACTCATATGCTTATATGCATATACTAGTCACCACTCACCTATGTATGCATTTTCATATATATACATGGGAACACCTATCCCCATAAATGTATATTCACTACCATGGATGACTATACATGTAACAGGGAAACCCATATATATATACACACACACACTTACCTATGTACACAGAGGTGAGTCACCTTAGACCAGAAGACTCCAAACCACGAAGCAGGGACAACGCACTGCACATATAATTTGATAAAACAATTACACACTTAAAAAATCTATAAAACATTTCAAAATAGAACACCAAGGGTTTTCACCAATAACACACTCAATTTCAAGTTGGAAAATCTACTTTAAAACTAACCATAAAGAAAAATGACATTAAAAACATACTTTCTATATTTTAAAAGTATTTAAAATATATATTGAGAAATTCACTACAATGATAACATGCTTAAAGTTATAAATTTCCCATAAAAAAACCTTTTTCAACACACATGCACCATAAGTACCCACAAAAACACATTTCACACTACTCAAACAATTGATTGAACACGTCCAATGATTTTCAAAACCAAGAACACACACACAAATACCCCCATTTTCATATTCAAACCCACATTTGAAAACATACTCACACCAAAAAAACATCCCAACATGTTTAAAAAACTTTATAAGATTTAATAAACCACTTAAAATTTTATGAAACAACTGCAAGCGGTATCACCAGACTTTAAACATAAAATCACACCCAAATCCTCTTCTAAAGCGAAACACACACCAGTAACATGTCAAAATAGAATTCATATCCCTTTCACCACATAATAAAACACTAAAAAATAATAAACATGTATTTTCATCCTGAACGCACTCCATTCTATATAAATTTTCTACAAAATGGATCAAATGCATATTAAACTCCCTTAAAACTAACTCTGCATCAAAAAATTTAATTAGAGACCATGAAAAATTAATTTAACAAGAAAAATAAATCATCAAATAAAGATTAGGCATGAAACGCCCTACCTTTGGTGTCAAAACCCCCAAATTTCAGTGTGAAACTTCAATTTCTCACCAATTTCACTAAAAACAATTCAAATTAAACCCTGAAATCAATATAGCGAACCAAAAACATCAAAACCGCACCAATTAAAACACAAAATCCTAATCTAAAAACCTACCAAACCGAAGAAATAACCAATTAGAGTGGAATGAACCTGAGTCTATAGTCTGGAGGCCAATTGAGCAAGAAGGTGGGCTGCCAAAGGTGAATCGTGCCTTAAGGATGCCACTGGAGGGTCCAACCAAGAAGGGGGGCGACACAAGAATTGTGAAGTGTTGTGGTTCTATGTGAGGCAGTAGTGGTGGTGTGAAGCTACTCGATGGGAGGGATGAAGGGGCATTGTTTAGGTCTTACTGTAAGGGAGGATCGGCGTAGATCACAAGAGGAGAGCTAGGGTTCAGTGCTGGGTGGTGTAGTATGACGAGGGAGGGGGAAGGGAGGAAAAGTGGGAAAAAAAGAAAAAAGTAAATACAGGGGGAAAAGAGAAAATACCAATAAAATAAAATAAAACTTTAATAAATAATAATAAACCAAATAAGAATTATAAAAACACCAATAATATTAATATTAATATTCCTAATAACTTAATAATAATAATAGTAATATTTAAAAATATTATTATTATTATTATTATTAAAATTTCTATATATTTTATTTTATTTCATTTTGATTTTAATTTAATAAATTTTCAAACATTAAGAAACAAAAAGACAGAAATAAAATTTCAAAAAAATAATAATAATTGTGACCTCAAGATTTTAGGTCCAGGTCTGACACTTATGATCCAAATATCATCAAAACTTCTCACATGAACTTAATCGATTAATAAATTGTATATGAAATGTTAATAAATAAAAAAATGGAATGATAAACATGAAAAATGTTCTTAATCATGTAAATAATTAACATAGGTTTATTATTCTAGAATATACTGAACATACGTGATGATTCAGAATCAATGTAAGGGATGATTTACCTTAAAAACCACATTTTAAATGTTTTAAAGATTTATTTTATAAATTTTTTTATTCAATGTACATATTCTTGAAATTGTTTTATTGATCTATTTATATGGGCATAAATAAATTGTAAATGAAATTTTATGTTTCATTTTACTTTCTTTAAAAGGTATTCAGAAGGAATATTTTTATGTATATTATACATGACATTTTTTACTTTCTTTACAAAAATCAAAAGGAATGTTCGATTTTAACATATACATCCTTGGATTTTCCCACCATCAAAACTTTTATTGGATTTCTTTTCTTCCTTTATAATCATACATGTTTTAATAAAATAAAAACCCCTCCTTCCCTTTGTTCAAGGAATTTTGGTTTTGAAAATTATGTTTTAAAGGAAAGGGATATATCAATATATGAAAATGTTTTTATTAAAAATTAAAAAGTATATTTTATGATTTTGATAATGTAAATGAAATATTTTATGACTTTAATTAATGTTATAGTCCTTGTAAATTTTTTATGATGACAGGTGAGCCTAATATAACTCATGATGATGGTTAGGCCTGATATAGCTCATGATGATGAGTGCACCTCATATAGCTCTCCAATGTATCGAGTAATGATTATGTTATTTATATAATTATGTTGGGAGTTGATTGTATTGGTTATTCCAATTTTTAGGGTTATTGTTAGGGTTTTATGAAGATGATTTACTAAAGAACCTATATGAATTTTCTATGATTTATAAAGATATTTCCTGGGAATAATTTTATTTCAAAAGGTATGTTAATTATATTTTCTTTTAAAGGAGTGATTATGGAATTTTAGGGTAAATATGTATGTTTATAAGAAAGTTTTTTTAAGTATTATCATGTTTTGTAAATAAACTCTCATGATTATGATTTCTCCTTTATGTTTTCTTATAAATTTTTTTACGAAAAAATTTTGTAGTGAAGTTTATTTCATGAGTAATTAAATGATTATATGAGCTCAAAGTTTATTATATTAAATTCAAACTCCCTTTTATGATCTCAGGGTTTTAAAATGGACTAACGGGTTTCTTTTATTCTTTTTATATGTACTTTATTGAGTTTTTTTTCTTATACTATGTTTTTAAATGTTTTTCATTGGTATTAAGGATGAGTATAAAAGATAATAATGTTTGAGTTCTAGATACAGAATTTGTCTTGAACGAATCTAGTATGTCTTTATAAATAACTTATTTTGTGGGAAAATTGGATACTATGTGGAAGTATCCAATTTGAAAGAGTTTTTCCTAATTCTAAAACTATAAATATAAAAGGTCCTTAGGTAGGTAAGTGGTCCAATATTTCATTTTTATATTGGATGGGGGAATTTTGTAAAAATTTATCATTTTTAAAATAATAAATATAAAGATTATTTTTTTAGAACTAGATCTTAGAGTGAGGGTTAGGGGATATTATAATTTGGGTATTCTAACATTTAAAATTGATCAAAGGGTTTATAAAAACATTTCTATATACATATGGTATCACATAAATATGGAGTTTAAAAAATATTACAACAAAATAAATTTTGGAAATTAAGAATGTGAAATAGGATCCCTTATGTTAGCATGACAACGGCTTATAAAAAGGGTAATATGAGAGGTTTTGGATAATTTATTAAGAAAAAATGTTGGAAGGTATGATAATATATTATAAATAAATTTATATCATCAAATGAAAATAATTTTATATGATCTTATTATAAAATTATTTAATAGGAAAGTGAGATGACTGGAATAGAAACCCTTACCCATCTTGAGCTTCTTATACTAGAACCAACCCATAGAATCAACCAAAATCTTCAATATTGAAGAGATAGATATCGGAGAAACTCCTTTCGAGAGATATAAAAATATAACTGTAAATTATTTTTGGACAAATAAGAAGATGGGGTGGGTATTTAAAGGTGTGGTGAGTGGAATTCCATGGAATAAAGTAATGAATATTTTATTTTTCAATTATCTTAAGTGATCCGCTTCCCCACATAGTTCCCATTACCTCCTGTATTGATCCAATATAAGGCCCTGTTCCAAAAATATTCCAATAATCTAAAATTGGTTGATAATGGTCATTCTTACATATATATATTATCTCATATTTATTGCATATTATCATATTTCACCATTTTTTTTACCTTATTTTACTATTTTTAACCAAAATTACCAAATTGAACCTAATTTCAGTTTCCATATTCCAAATATGAAATTTATTTTATAAAATTCATAATCGAAATGTATGAAATTTTTCTTTTAATGAAAAACTACTTAAAATAATTTTTATGTGATAGATGTTACTCAAAAAACAACTACATGACTATTCCAACAACCACATTATTATTCTACTAAATTTATTAAATAATTTTATATCCATTTTATAAAAATAATCCATAAAATATAAAAATTTAATTTCGAAATAAAAATATTAAAATACATTATGAAATATTTTACTGCAAAATAGGTTACATGACCTTTAAAAGAGATGTTTTAGTGTATCAAAACATGAACATAGAATGTTTAATGGTTTATAAATATGATAAAAATAATTATACATTATATAAACTATTATTTAATGTAAAAAATTTATTTCATTTCCTATTTTATGTTAGATTCGTGTGAAATTAAATATGAAATTTAAAATAAATATAGTGACTTATTACATTATTTTCAAAGATTACAGGTTATTTTATATTAGAATTATATAAAATTATATTCTATCAAGGGAATTTATATTACAATTATCATATTAAAATATAACTATAAACCTGATAAATATAGTTATTGAATAACCATGAATTTTACATAAGAAATTGTATAAATCCATTTTAAGAAATTATTATTATTCTAAGAAATACACATAAAATTTCATTATAATTCATGTGTTAATATAATTTTTTTATAAATAAACTTTTACCAATTGATACATTATTAAAATATAAATATGCTAAATAGAATCCATTGTGAATTATAAAATCATGATTTATGGATTAATGATATTTTCATACCATTAAAGTAATTTTATAAGATCACTAATTTATATATAACTAATATATCATTTATAATAGTATAAATATATATAAAAAATGGGTTCACATAATTATTACATAATGATAATGAATATATACTTAGTGTTCATGTAACAAAGAACTCATATAACTTTTATTATAATTCTAAAATAATTTTTTTCATATATATATTTCATTTCATGGTTTATTTTTTTATAAATGATACTTATTATATGTATAATGTTTTTTAGATACAATAAATTAAAATTTATTATTTATCTAATTTTAATTCTAGTATTCATAAAAAAATTATTTCATTATTTGATGAATATAATCTAATATTTAATTTTAACTTTATATATTTTTTATTTTATTGGATGATCATGAGATCTACATCCCTTGATCATGAAATTTAATTTTATTACTTTATAATTTTATTCAAATTAAATATGGTTATTTTTAATAATATATTTTAATTTTAATTTTATTATTTAATTAAAATATTTTTATATTATCATATTCATTTCTTCATCGGTTACATTAACATATAAGAATGTTTCCATATAAAGAAAATTAAAATCAGAAATCATAAATCAAAAATATGTGAATTATATATATATATATATACATATATATGATATTTGGAATTTTTCATCCTCCCATTAAATTAATTATGTCCCAAAATTTTATACTTAAAATATTTAATTTCAAATGTTATGACATGTTTAATTCATATGAATATTTTATATTACAGTTTCCCCATATGTTTACTAACCAAGTTCTTAATCACTAAACTAATCATTATTAGTTAATTATATGAATTATCATAAATAAAGTCAAAATATTGTCCTTATTAGTTTATACTACTCACACCTGAACTTTATTTTAAAACTAAGGGTGTTCTATCATATATTTTTCCTTCCTAAATCCCAAAATAATATCATAATCACCAAAAATATATAATCAATACCCTCAAATAAATAAAAATTTCATTGATTTTATTATTAATTTAATCCCAAAAAAATCTATAAGCATTGACATAATTCCATTTATTCCAACATGTTTCATTTTTAAATAAATGGAATATCTTGATTTTTTATTAAGAAACACTACTAGTTGAAAATAAATTAAAATTATGATAAGTTGTGATATTATTGTATTATGTATTTTACATGTGGAACATGTTAATTACTAAACCCAAAATAAATATTTTTCTATAATTTATTAAGGTTTCACATTGAATTATATGTTCAGAAAGAATCCAATTCATTCTTCAAGGTATGGATCTTTTTTTTCAGGTTGTTTTTGAGAAAAAGGAGGAGAACAGGGCGAGTACTCACTGCAGGCCTATTACACAACATGACTTGGGGTTACACGTTTTGAAATCAAAGTACACGTTGTGTAATGGTCTGGCCATGTAGTGGCCATACATGGCATGTAAGGATGTCGGTAAAAAAGATATGACTAGCCAAGTACACATCGTGTAACACCCCGAAATTTTATGAAAAATATTTTTTTAATTTCATTAATGTCTTGTGTTGTACGCTACACCAAAATAAGCTTTCACAACACGCATCCTTGACTTGCCTTCCATTACACGCAATCGCGACCTTCCTCGATAGCGTGTGTAGTACGCAATACCGAGTTTCACTAAACAACGATATGCTATTAAAATATTATTAAAACTAGCCGTTATGAATAGTAATAACCACTTTTTGAAATTTTGTAAATTTTATTTTTCAAAATGTACTTTATCTTTGGATTTGTAATATCGAAATTAGCTTAGGGTGAAATTTTGGTACTTTTCGGATAACTTTCATTTTCTGATGAATAGTGAAAATTACTAAATTTTAGTTAAAAACAACTTTTTCAATCGAAATAATTAATAGTGATAAATTATTAATTTAAGTGGTTTTAAAGTATATTTAGAATATATTTTTACAATTTAATACAATTTTGGTCATTGGATGTAATTTCACATTTAAACCAGACATAAACAAGTGTCAATCTTTTGATAGATATTGTTTCTTAAAAACACGCTATTTGTTTTAACAGCGGGATTTAATTATAAAATTAATTAATGCAACTTCTATGTTATAAATTTGGTAAAATAGACTTCATTTTTGAATTCGGAATATGAAATATAGTTTAGGATGAAATTTTGCCATTGTTCTGAAAAACATCAATTTTTGATGAATAGTGAAACTACTAAGTGGTAGTTAAAAAAACTGAATTTTTCAAAAAACGTAATTTTACCGCTTCTGTGAATGGAATTTCAAAAATCTGAGAGACACGGTTGATGTCAATAAGTAAAATGTGGTTCAATGAGATGAAAATAATTTTTGGTGAATAGTAACTTTTTACTTTTATTTACCACGGTTAAAAGTAAATAGGTTAATTAAGGGTAAAAATGATATTAATATTACCCTAACACATGTCCTTATCCTATTGGACAAGTGTATATCAACCAAAAACAACCTTAAGTGTAAAATATTATCATTTAGGCCCACTTGGATTAGATTAGGACATTTATTATTATTTAATTCAAAGAAGAGTTAAAAGAGTTAAAATCAAAGTTTATTTACTAAAACATTTTTAATATAGGGTTATACATAATATAATTTAGACTATAAATATTAATTAGAAAGATAAAAAGATTTCCTACATAATGATATTTTATTTGTAATTTTTTAGACTTTAAATAATTTAATTTATTTGTGACACAACGATGATGCAGTAATTACCTTTTAAGAAATATTAACATAATTGATGTTATAAATGCCCAAATAAATGTAATTTGAGACTTTTTATGACTTAAACTAATTTTCTAGATTAATATGACATGTTATTGTTGATTTAAGTAACTTGGTTCGAACTTATCATTCTGTTAGAAATTTCATAAAAATCATGTACCAAATAGTGTCAAAATTGACATAAATTAGTTTTTAAAACAAATATTATATTATTAATTGTTATTCAATTCCTAAAAATCTAAGGTTCGGACAAATGACTTAGATAAGGATATATATATTAATAATAAACAACTTGGGGTTCGTTTGGCATGTTATAGTAAGTGTATTAACCATATAGTGTAAGAAAACAAAAAGACACGGTAAAAGTTAAATTATTTAACTTAGAGTTAAATCTAATTGATAAGGTTAAAATAATAACCTAAACTTGTCTAAATCCTATTGTTTTATAGGAAGTTGACCCATCCCCACTTTAGCTTCTAAATAAGACCCTTTTGAACCATTATAAACCGATTTTGACTTTAATATAAAATAATATTTTGAGATATTCCTAAGGTGCCCCTCTCCTCCCTTATAAAAGGACACCTCCTCCCCCTCCTCCTCACACCAATTTGAGCACTCAAGCTCGGCCAACCCCTGCCAAAATCCCTTCTCCACTTCCCTAGAATAATCCTAGAGGTCCTGGTCTTCTTCAAAGACCAATCTTAGTTCCCTAAGTGGAGGATTCAAAGAGGCGTTTCAAAGAAGAGGTAATATCCATTACCGATCTTTTCAATTTTATTTCTTCTTCCACTTCTTCTTCTTAGGTTGTTTCATTATGAAGTAATAACATCAGTATCACTAATATACTGATATGTTATTATAAGTATGAAACAATCCTATTTCACCATCTATCCATCCTACGGAAAACGAAATCACCGCGCGTGCATACGTACGGAATACCGTCTCCACGCCGTGGTGTAATCTATTTTCCGCCACCACCTTAATTGGATGGGTATAAAGGTGTAATGAGTAACTATATATGATTATTATAAATTTATATTGATACTTAAATAGTATAAATACACTTCAACACAATTCCACGACCATGGGAACGATATCATCGCTCGTGCGTACGTACGGACTACCGTCTCCACGACGCGATGAGATTCATTCTCAATGATTAACCATTCATGAATGATTATAAAGTATATATAATAAGTACTAATGAAATATATGACCTAATAATGATACTGGAATTATTTATATTTATATGTATGTCATCTACTTAATTCCATTCAATTCAATAAGGAAACGAAAACAGCGTTCATGCGTACGTACGGACTACCGTCTCCATGAACGGTGTATTTCTTTCCATTTACTGATTTATTATATATGTATATTCTGAATATATATATAAATCATGTTTTATATTCTGGAATTAAGTAATCATGACCTAAGTAATCATATGAATAATTACAAGTTAAAAACACGAACGACAAATGAGACGATTTTACCCAAAACGCTACTTTAACATGAATTTACAAAAGAATGGGTAATATAAAGTCATAAGTGGACCATATATGATATAATAACAATTAATATGATTCTGGAATAAGTAAATAACATGATTTAAATCATTATACAGGAGGTTCGGACACTTACAAAGCAAGTCGGACCTAAGGTAAGGGGAATGTCACAATCTCATTTTTATCCGAGATTGTTTATACATTAAAATTTACTGGGGTGTATTTTATCATCCACATCCATGTTTCCTAAATATGTAATATTTACATCATTATACAATAGTTTATATTCAATTTTACCCTTAGGTGACTTTTTAGTAAAAGATATGAAAGGAATCTTTTGTCGTTTTTCGTACGAGGTACTTTTTTTGACTTTTCCGACAAAAGTACGAAGAATGTTTTTTTTAACTTATACGGAAAGAATGTATTTTTAAAACATTATTTCCAAGAATCTTACTTTATAAGTTTTCAAGTTTATTTTTAATCAACTTCTTTCAGTTTAAAGTTTTATGACATGTTAAGAAAGGAAAAATGTTTTTGAAGAAGAAAGGATATTTTCCTCAAGAATAGAGTTCAAATGTTTTATCAAAATTATTTTCCATCTAAGATAATATAGGGTTCTGTTTTTATCCCTATTATTACATTGATGAAGTCATTTACCTTATATGATTTGTTTTATGATGTCATGATGTTTCAAGAATCCCATTTTTGTTACATGTGTTATGCGATGATGTATGATTTATGATTATGTGGCACACATAAGAAAGGATTCATTATAAGATGGGTGGGACCTATATCTCCCTCCAATGCATTGGGTAAAGATTTTATATCTCATGAGATAGACATGGCTGAAATGGTAGGTTATACCGGTTCAGTGAAACAGGACTGAAACGAGGGTTACTCGATTCAGAAAGGGTCTTTGTCCACTAAGATAGTCTTGGCAATGAGTCTTGACTAACAAGAAATGATTCTCTATGATTATGTGTGTATGCCACAAAGTTTCATGTTTTAAGTTATGATTATTGGGATTTCATTTCACTACTATGATTTATCCCATGTTATGAAATTATGCTCTCTTTTGCAGGTTAAGATTTCCAAAAGTTATGTTCTTATGAATATGATGTGATTGATTTTTCTTTTGTTTACCCTTACTGAGCATTTGAGCTCACCCTTTTATGTTTTATTTTCCCCAGGATATAAAGAAAGGTTTTAGGTAAAAAAAAAAGAAAGGGAATATCTTTATGGGAGATATTGAAGATCTTTCACCACGATTAGAAGATTACGTTCTGAGTTTCCAAAAACACTAAACTATTACGATCCTTGTGTGTGTGTTTTTGTTATGTACTAAGTATTCCGAAAATATAATGTAATGTTGATGTATGTCAAGCTTTGGGTCTCTACAGTTGGTATCAGAGGAAAGGTTTAGTCAACCTTTGGAAACTAGGATGCGAAAGCGTTAGTGAGATCCCTAGAGATATTTCTAAGGTATGTCTAGGTATGTCCCTAAGGATAAGTATACGTATAAGATACAGTCCTAGAACTATGGTAACGATCATAGAATTTAACCTAAGAAGTTAGATATTGATGATACTCCCCCTTTATTATGTTGTTTTCCCTATCTTGATTTTTGCCTCTCACACTATTCTTTTTGGGTTTTAGACGATGGCTGGAACCCGAAGGAACCGTGTTGATCAATGCAATGGACAATGCAATGATTGTCCTCCTGAACAAACAAATGTTATGGGAGATGGAGTGAAAAATCTTATTGCTATCCTTACACAAGCTATGAATCATTCTGGACTTCCAAATGAGAAGATAAAGGAACAGTATTCTATTAAGTCCTTCATGAGGCAACGTCCACCTTCTTTCAGTGGGACTTCCGATCCACTTATTGCTGAACAATGGATCAGTACCACTGAAAAGATATTTTCAGTTCTTCAATGTTATGAACATGATAAAGTCATCTTAGCAGTATATCGTTTGGAAGGTGAAGCTGATCAATGGTGGAATCTTATCAAGAATACGAGGCCAAGAGATGAAATTGAGTCCATGGAATGGGATGAGTTCAAGAACTTGTTTTTCAGTAAGTACTTCCCTCGTATTCTTCGAACAAAGATGGAGAAGGATTTTCTTGAACTAAAGCAAAAGGATGATGAATCTTTTGGTATATACGAAGCGAATTTTACAAGACTTGCAAGGTATGCATCTGGCATTATCATCCAACCTAAAAGTAAAGTTGATCGATTTTTCAGTGGCTTAAAACCAAGTCTTCGAAGGGCATTAGCTATAAGAGACTTCAGTAGCTATGAAGAAATTGTGCGTTGTGCTATCAAGGTAGAAATGGAAGTTGGTGTTACATATCCATCTCATGGTTTTGACAAGAAACGAAAGATGGAGTTCAAGGAGAAATCTCAGAATAATGGTGAAAAGAAGATGAATGATTCCTTATGCTCAAAGTGTGGAAAGAATCATGGTGGAGATTGTCTTAAAGGGACTAGAAAATGTTTTAAGTGTGGAAAAGAAGGTCATCGAGCAGCTGAGTGTTGAGGTAATGGAAAAAGGGTTTCTAATGATGTGAATAAAGCAAACACTGTAGAGAACGCACCACCAACACTTCAATGCTTCAAGTGCAAGGAAATGGGGCATTATGCTAATAAATTCCCTAATCCAAGGGTTAGTGATGATCAACATGAGCAACCACTTAAGGCAAAGGACAAAGGGAAGTCACATGCGATCACTATTGGCAATGTTGAATATGACAACGATGTGGTGGAATGATTAAGTGTTTATGTAATTGGATTCCAAAATAATGTTGTATCATGGAGTATTGAAATATTTATGTATTGGTCTAATGTGGTATTCAAAGTGATTGAGATATTTTTGGAAATAAGATGATATGCGCATAATGAAGGGAAAACGAGAAAATGAAATGCTTGACAATATTCATGAGCTCGTGATTGATATAAGGACTAAGTGATATCATGGTTTGAGTATATAGAATTTTGAGGATTTTGGTATGTGGAAAGTGTTAACGTTTAACTGCATTCATGTTTTCAATAAGGTTCAATGGGTATTCAAGATAATACATGATTAAGGACTTTGAATGTTTGGAATGTGACCAACAAAACATACCTTATGATATATGGGGATCGACGATGGTGTTAAATCTTTGGTAATCATTTTCACTATGTTATGAGAGTGGACTGCAGTATTATGGATAAGCCTAAAGATTGGAATGGATTATGTTGGACATAAGTTAGTATTGTTTAAGGATAGAAGTTTTTTTTCGATGGGATGTTATAGTAATATAGTTTTAGAAAAAGGAAAACCTGCAGAACGGGCGACAACCCATCGCGCCGGACAAGGCTGTGGGAATCGAACCCACAACCGAAGTGCGACTGGCCTTTATCGCCTACCACTGGCCTACAGGAAGTCTCTGTTTAGTAGAAACTAGTTTTATTATATTAAGCAGTATGATATATGAAGTATAAGTCCATTTTAAGAACCATATATGATTAATCTCACTATAGATCGACTTATATATATAATTTTTGCTAACCTTTTATTTGAGACAGATGGAATGACCCGTCATTCTATCACATGATCTGATAACACTTCACGAATAACAAATTCAACTTCATTTATTTAAGAGATGAAGTGGAAATTGTTCAAGGCACGAACAATAGTGCGATTGTACCAAAATAAAGTAAGTATTTATTCTAATTCAAATTCTTCAACTTTAGGGAAACGATCTTGAAAACCAAAAAATGTTGTCCTAGTGATCTTATATCTGATTAATCGGATGGTACCTTAGATCATCACAAATTTATGGATTTGTGATTGTTGGCTTTTCCATAGCCATGTTCTCTACCACTCTCCATCAGAACATGATGGTTAGATTTCTCTTCCATATCCATATTTTCACCTATGTGGAAACCCAATGATTAGTTTATTTGGGTAACTGTTACGTTTCATACTTTTGTTTTTAAAGATTGGTTTTGGTATTCCTTTTTACGATGTGGGTTTCTATTAAAGAAACTTTTGAATAGTAAACCATTTATAACCCCGACGAATTTCGAGGGCGAAATTCATTTTAAGGGGGGTAGAATGTAACACCCCGAAATTTTATGAAAAATATTCTTTTTAATTTCATTAATGTCTTGTGTTGTACGCTACACCAAAATAAGCTTTCACAACACGCATACTTGACTTGCCTTCCATTACACGCAATCGCGACCTTCCTCGATAGCGTGTGTAGTACGCAATACCAAGTTTCACTAAACAACGATATGCTATTAAAATATTATTAAAACTAGCCGTTATTAATAGTAATAACCACTTTTTGAAATTTTATAAATTCTATTTTTCAAAATGGACTTTATCTTTGGATTCGTAATATCGAAATTAGCTTAGGGTGAAATTTTGGTACTTTTCAGATAACTTTCATTTTCTGATGAATAGTGAAAATTACTAAATTTTAGTTAAAAACATCTTTTTCAATCGAAATAATTAATAGTGATAAATTATTATTTTAAGTGGTTTTAAAGTATATTTAGAATATATTTTTACAATTTAATACAATGTTGGTCATTGGATGTAATTTCACATTTAAACCAGACATAAACAAGTGTCAATCTTTTGATAGATATTGTTTCTTAAAAACACGCTATTTGTTTTAACAGCGGGATTTAATTATAAAATTAATTAATGCAACTTATATGTTATGAATTTGGTAAAATAGACTTCATTTTTGAATTTTGAATATGAAATATAGTTTAGGATGAAATTTTGGCATTGTTCTGAAAAACATCAATTTTTGATGAATAGTGAAACTACTAAGTGGTAGTTAAAAAAACTGAATTTTTTATAAAACTTAATTTTACCGCTTCTGTGAATGGAATTTCAAAAATATGAGAGACATGGTTGATGTCAGTAAGTAAAATGTGGTTCAATGAGATGAAAATAATTTTTGGTGAATAGTAACTTTTTACTTTTATTTACCACGGTTAAAAGTAAATAGGGTAATTAAGGGTAAAAATGATATTAATATTACCCTAACACATGTCCTTATCCTATTGTACAAGTTTATCTCGACCCAAAACAACCTTAAGTATAAAATATTATCATTTAGGCCCACTTGGATTAGATTAGGACATTTATTATTATTTAATTCAAAGAAGAGTTAAAAGAGTTAAAATCAAAGTTTATTTACTAAACCATTTTTAATATAGGGTTATACATAATATAATTTCGACTATAAATATTCATTAGAAAGATAAAAAGATTTCCTACATAATGATAATTTATTTGTAATTTTTTAGACTTTAAATAATTTAATTTATTTATGACACAACGATGATGCAGTAATTACCTTTTAAGAAATATTAACATAATTGATGTTATAAATGCCCAAATAAATGTAATTTGAGACTTTTTATGACTTAAACTAATTTTATAGATTAATATGACATTTTATTGTTGATTTAAGTAACTTGGTTAGAACTTATCATTCTGTTAGAAATTTCATAAAAATCATGTACCAAATAGTGTCAAAATTGACATAAATTAGTTTTTAAAACAAATATTATATTATTAATTGTTATTTAATTCCTAAAAATCTAAGGTTCGGCCAAATGACTTATATAAGGATATATATATTAATAATAAACAACTTGGGGTTCGTTTGGCATGTTATAGTAAGTGTATTGACCATATAGTGTAAGAAAACAAAAAGACACGGTAAAAGTTAAATTATTTAACTTAGAGTTAAATCTAATTGATAAGGTTAAAATAAAAACCTAAACTTGTCTAAATCCTATTGGTTGATAGGAATTTTACCCATCCCCACTTTAGATTCGAAATAATACCCTTTGGAACCATTATAAACCGATTCTGACTTTAATATAAAATAATATTTTGAGATATTCCTAAGGTGCCCCTCTCCTCCCTTATAAAAGGACACCTCCTCCCCCTCCTCCTCACACCAATTTGAGCACTCAAGCTCATCCAACCCCTGACAAAATCCCTTCTACACTTCCATATAATAATCCTAGAGGTCCTGGTCTTCTTCAAAGACCAATCTTAGTTCCCTAAGTGGAGGATTCAAAGAGGCGTCTCAAAGAAGAGGTAATATCCATTACCGATCTTTTCAATTTATTTCTTCTTCCAATTCTTCTTCTTAGGTTGTTTCATTATGAAGTAATAACATAAGTATCACTCATATACTGATATGTTATTATATGTATGAAACAATCCTATTTCACCATCTATCCATCCTACGGAAAACGAAATCACCGCGCGTGCGTACGTACGGAATACCGTCTCCACGCCGTGGTGTAATCTATTTTCCGCCACCACCTTAATTGGATGGGTATAAAGGTGTAATGAGTAACTATATATGATTATTATAAATTTATATTGATACTTAAATAGTATACATACACTTCAACACAATTTCACGACCATGGGAACGATATCATTGCTCGTGCGTACGTACGGACTACCGTCTCCACGACGCAATGAGATTCATTCTCAATGATTAACCATTCATGAATGATTATAAAGTATATATAATAAGTACTAATTAAATATATGACCTAATAATGATACTGGAATTATTTATAATTATATGTATGTCATCTACTTAATTCCATTCAATTCAATAAGGAAACGAAAACAGCGTTCATGCGTATGTACGGACTACCGTCTCCATGAACGGTGTATTTCTTTCCATTTACTGATTTATTATATATGTATATTCTGAATATATATATATATAAATCATGTTTTATATTCTGGAATTAAGTAATCATGACCTAAGAAATCATATGAATAATTACAAGTTAAAAACACGAACGACAAATGAGACGATTTTACCCAAAACGCTACTTTAACATGAATTTACAAAAGAATGGGTAATATAAAGTCATAAGTGGACCATATATGATATAATAACAATGAATATGATTCTGGAATAAGTCAATAACATGATTTAAATCATTATACAGGAGGTTCGGACACTTACAAAGCAATTCGGACCTAAGGTAAGGGAAATGTCACAATCTCATTTTTATCCGAGATTGTTTATACATTGAAATTTACTAGGGTGTATTTTATCATCCACATCCATGTTTCCTAAATATGTAATATTTACATCATTCTACAATATTTTATATTCAATTTTACCCTTAGGTGACTTTTTTAGTAAAAGATATGAAAGGAATCTTTTGTCGTTTTTTGTACGAGGTACTTTTTTTGACTTTTCCGACAAAAGTACGAAGAATGTTTTTTTTAACTTATACAGAAAGAATGGATTTTTAAAAAATTATTTCAAAGAATAATCCTTTATAAGTTTTCAAGTTTATTTTTAATCGACTTCTTTTAGTTTAAAGTTTTATGACATGTTAATAAAGGAAAAATGTTTTTGAAGAAGAAAGGATATTTTCCTCAAGAATAGAGTTCAAATGTTTTATCAAAATTATTTTCCATCTAAGATAATATAGGGTTCTGTTTTTATCCCTATTATTACATTGATGAAGTCATTTACCTTATATGATTTGTTTTATGATGTCATGATGTTTCAAGAATCCCATTTTTGTTACATGTGTTATGCGATGATGTATGATTTATGATTATGTGGCACACATAAGAAAGGATTCATTATAAGATGGGTGGGACCTATATCTCCCTCCAATGCATTGGGTAAAGATTTTATATCTCATGAGATAGACATGGATTAAATGGTAGGTTATACCGGTTCAGTGAAACAGGACTGAAATGAGGGTTACTCGATTCAGAAAGGGACTTTGTCCACTAAGATAGTCTTGGCAATGAGTCTTGACTAACAAGAAATGATTCTCTATGATTATGTGTGTATGCCACAAAGTTTCATGTTTTAAGTTATGATTATTGGGATTTCATTTCACTACTATGATTTATCCCATGTTATGAAATTATGCTCTCTTTTGCAGGTTAAGATTTCCAAAAGTTATGTTCTTATGAATATGTTGTGATTGATTTTTCTTTTCTTTACCCTTACTGATCATTTGAGCTCACCCTTTTATGTTTTCTTTTCCCCAGGATATAAAGAAAGGTTTTAGGTAAAAAAAAATAAAGGGAATATCTTTATGGGGGATATTGAAGATCTTTCACCACGATTAGAAGATTACGTTCCAAGTTTCCAAAGACACTAAACTATTACGATCCTTATGTGTGTGTTTTTGTTATGTACTAAGTATTCCTCAAATGTAATGTAATGTCCATGTACGTCAAGCTTCGGGTCTCTACACATTGTGTATTTACCATTACATGTCATGTATTGATGTTGGAAAGACCTTTTTAATTATGTGGAAGGGAAGTTTTTAGAAGAGGGATAAACTACCATATACAATGTGTGTATTCTCAAGTACACACTATGTACTTTTCTTTTTTTGTTAAAATGGGAATTATCCTTGGCCTCTTCTCCTAGACAGAACCCTTCTTCCCTGGTTCACAAACAACAGCATCGGATGGAGTTTTGGATCCTGACTCATCATTCGAACTCTAATTCAAACACCATCAGATGTGCTGGAATCACATCAATGATCCCTTGACTCCCTTAAGCCATTATTTTTTATTTTGTCTCTCTACCTAGTTATCATGGCTTGATAATTTATGCTTGTTATTTTGATCTACTCTGTTCTAGGCCAAATTAGAGGCTGACGTTGGATGAGAAGACTTGTATGAGTACGAAGTTGGTGGTGCATACCTTGTTTTCAGTTTTTGTGGATATTTGGGTGTTGCAGATTTTAGTGAAACGGTGGGTATTGAGAGAGACCCTATTATAGCATGTCATAATGATCGTTGGACCATATTGGATGTCATGATCATGCCCTATACCTATTATACTTGAGAAAGGTCGGGAGAGAGGTCATTTATCCTTGGTTTATCTTGGTCGGGGGTCCCAAAATGGTATAATTATTTTTCTC
This sequence comes from Viscum album, assembly GCA_963277665.1. NCBI lineage: Eukaryota > Viridiplantae > Streptophyta > Magnoliopsida > Santalales > Viscaceae > Viscum > Viscum album. Next base: position 69,948,702 of record OY728163.1, on the reverse strand, counting down.
TATTTTAAATTGGCATGTTTAAATTGTTTAAGCTAAATAGAGGCATTCGAGACCTTAGTGTTTCTTTGTTATAGCTTATTTATTATGCAATTCAAACTGTTTAAAACAAATTGTTTGTTTACAAGGGATCAATTGTGATTATATATATGTAATTATTGATATTACATATGTTATGACCCTTGGTGTAGTGATGGGCATGGCTTGAGGTTGAGATGGCATGACCATCAAGATTGAGTGATGTTGATCACTAGTTGGGTATGGCCCGAGTTTTCTTAGGTGGTTTTGAACATGGGATTGGTTGTTGTAGAAATTAGTTTGAGGTAGTGTGACTATCATGTTGGGCATATCCCAGGAGAATGGATTGCATGGCCATCATATTTGAGCGACATGGTCACAGGGACACAAGGTTCTAGAGATGGTGAGGCTTAGGTTCTTATTTAGTTATTGTCTCTCACCCATGATGACCAAAGTTCCAATTTGAGTCATGTGCACACAGGAAGACTCCATGATGAGGTGGTTTTGATCTCTCATGTGGGTAGAGGCCCCTAATAGTTGAAGCATAGGTAATTATGGTTTATGGGTCTTTTTGCAGAAAGTCATGTGGAATTTGAGGATCCTTCGGTGGATAGTGATGAGGCTATCGGGTTGGGGGTTAAGGATATTTGTGATTGAGGCCATGGTTCTGGATATTTATTTAAGGATAGGCATTTCTGTTCCTTCGGTTTTTGTTCTGTGGGCCGACATGAGCTTTCGAGTAGGGGTCCATGGGACCAGGACACTATTGTTTGGACGTGCCTTCAGGATGTCGGTACTTTGAGACACGAGGTGTCAGTAGGCACGTGGTGCGAGGAAATGTGATTTAGGTGGAACCTAAGGGTGAACATGGACTTAGGACTATAGGGGTACCTTAGTCCATTGGCCAAGGACTTTCTTGCTTCTGAACTTCCGCTTTTGGCCGAAACAGGTGACATTAACTGGTGGCTGCTGAGCACCAGTGGTGCTTGTGTTTATTTATTGTAATATATAGTTTACTTACTTAGAGATTCATGTTTTCTTAAACACATATACTAGGTACGCATCATTGGGTGGTATGATTTATCTCTTTATGTACAGGTAAAGGATCAGCTTTAGGAGCTGGGTCGAAGTATTGTTTGGCATTAAGATTAGCATGGACCTTGAGTTCATTCTAAGCTTGAGTTTTTGTTTAGTTTTATTTTTTTTCCAGCATGATTATTATATGTAGCTACTATGGTTATCTATGGGAATACTATTTATATTGACATGTATGACCTACTATGGATGCATTCCTTTTTTTTAGTAGTGGTTACAAGTGGTTTTTAGCATGATGTTCTATATAATTTCTGAAGAAGATGTTTCTATATTGCTTCCGTTGTTTATTGATATTGGTTATTCTCCCACTCTACAGGTCTAGTTCAAGTCTACTGAGTCATTTATTTCCACTACATGTGTTACTATTATACTCCTACTAATGCCTTCTCTTTTCCCCAGAGGGTATATCCTCCCCACAATACCTATTTACACCCTTACTGCTAGTCGGCATCCTTTGGCGTTCGAGGAGGTCCACCTAAGGCCTGTATCACCTGACCCGTTAGTACTACTTGGGTGTCTTTTCAGATTCGGGACATTACAAAGTGCTATCAGAGGAGTTCTTGAATGGGATTTAGTAGTAGTGTTTCATTGGCTACTAATGAGATTGAGTCTGCCTTTGTTTTCTTTTGGTCATAATCTTTTGGATATGGTAGACTAGAGATAGGTTGTGGTTGGAACCGGGTTTCTAGATTGTTATTATGTACCTATATCCCTAGGTACGAGGGATGGACCAAGTTTCCTTGGGTGGGTTATGTTGTTTTTCTTTTTCTCTTAATACAGTTTATATGGTTTCCACCTTGGTGGATCACTTGGTTTGTGATGATTATTTGTTGTGATATGTGACCCTTGACCGAGTGCAGTAAGGGAGAAGTGGACCATGGCCCGGTAAGATAAGGCGTGGTTTTTTGGCTTTTGATAAGAACATTTTTAGGGTATTTCCATTTCATATATGCACATGTTCTTTGTTAAGTGATAATGTCATGTGAATAATATCAAATTCCATGCTTTAAATTCTTTTGAAATGCAAAATGTGATATTCCATGCTTTATATATATTTTTTAAATTTCATGTGGAATGTGAATGGGCATCTCTCTTATAGAAGAAAGCAGGTTTTATGGTTGCGGTGATTTTGATCACCAAGATTTGGTGACTCAGTCGTCAGATTGAGACAACGATGGTTGTGAGTATGGGTGTGGCCCAAGGATTTTGTGATAATTGTCTCTATTGAGGGTGGGTAAAGTGGCCATGAGGCTGGTATTCTATGGGGCATGGTTGTGATGGGGGAGATTAAGGGTAGTTATTATGAAATTCCACTTTACTACTTTCCCTATTTGTGTTATATATATATATATGTATATATATATATATATTGTTATATATGTGGGATGTCTAACCATTTATGGTATTCAGCGGGTTCCTCCTAGATGACTCAATGGAGTGTTAGGCGGGTGATGGTATAGTGTTGTAGGAGCAGGATTTGGTTCAAGCCCCTAAGGGTCAGGCAGATCACAAGCCTTTGGTACAAGCTCAGGGACAAGATCAGGTTCAGGATCCAGTACAGGTAGGAAAGCTATCGCGTTTGATAGCATTTATGTCATGGCTCGACGAGTATCTTTGATCTAGTCTGGTAAGTGTTTTGTAGGGGATTGATAGAGGTACTCAGGTAATATATCCCTCTATGGATTACCTTACTCAGGGGTTCCATTTGTAGCACCTGCCACTTTTCTAGGGTGAGGGTGGTCCGAGGGCATCTAGAACTGGATAGAAAGCATGCAGATGATCTTTGATTTGCTCAAGATGCCTCTAGGGTGGAGGGCCAAGCTGGATACATACATTCTGAGAGAACCTTCTAAGAACTAGTTGTATGTGTTGTTATAGGCTCGCATACATGAGGGACTGGCCTGGAAGGACTTTGTGGACCGGTTCTTTGAGCACTTCTTCCCTGATACACTAAGGGTGGAGAGAGCTCAGGAGTTCCTAAGCCTTCAATAGGGTGAAATTTCTGTCATGGACTATGTAGGTACTTTCATTGAGATGTCTCCATTTGCATGAGGTATGTTAATAAATGACACCTTGAGGGTGATGCACTTCGAAGATGGATTATGGCATGACATACGGGTGCTGGTAAACATCTTTAGGTCGGTCTCATTCTTAGAGGTGGTGAATCGGGTGCTCATAGTCAAGGGTAACCTGGTAGATAGTTCACACATGGGTCAGGCAGTAGCTTTAGTCCATGGTTAGGATGGTAGAAAACAAGGCTAGATGAGTTTCAGTAGGTTAGTCAGGCCCAGGAATCAGCTATATCACCTCGTTAAATCTCAACAGTTGTTTTCTTTCAATGTGGATAGCCAAGGCATGTATAGACTCAGTGAAGTTTCTAGGTGGATGATCCCATAAATGGTGTTGTGGGTTAGGTCTTCACCTCTTCATCGCCTCCTTCCCAGTTTTTCTCGGATAGTGGCGGTTTCGTCTCAGTCTTCTCAGCATACTCATAGTGCGGTGGTAGCTTCTGCGGTGAAGGGTGGCCTCGATCTAGAGGCTCGGTGTTCGGCCTTCTGTGGCGAGGGAATTCGGGTTTCTATATGGCTTCAGGGTGATGCTCTGGATCTTCCGTATCCAAGGGTAGAGATTCGGTGTGGCTTCGCAGTCGTGGACCTTCACTGTGTCAAGGGGGTTTATAATCTGGTGTGTCGGGGTCGTAGTTCAGCTCTCTGTGGAGGTGAGGTATTGATCTAGTGCATCGGGGTGTTGTCTTTGTGGCGAAGATGATCCCGATCTAGTGTGTTGTGGTGGAAATCCGCTTGTTCTGTGGTGTTGGGGGCGTGCTCATGTGTGGTCGCGGTTCTGTGTGTCGTGGGGTTGTGCTCTGGTGGTGAGGGTCATGACTGCTCTTCTACGATGATGGGGTCATGTTCTGGCTGCCTCTTGGGGTTGCGATCATCTTCATCAGTGTCCATGGAGTCCAATTCTTCTTCCGCAGTGTGGATCGTGATCTGGTCTTCCTGCGTGGGGGCCGCGTTTTGGATCCTTAGTGAATGGGTGTTCCATGGTGAATGGGTTGGTTTTTTCGCCTATGTTGGGCTCTAGTAGGGGGTTCCTTGGTTGTCCTATTGTGGTCTCTGCGTGCAGGTTTGATGGTGGCGACGGGAAATTTGTGAGATGTGTGTATGGAGTTGTTGAAGGTTTATTGGTGTGTTGAGCCTTATGGCTTGTATTGGTTGATTTGGAAGGGTGGTAGTTGTATGATTGAATGGTTTGTTTTTTGAATGTGGGAAGTTTGTGATACCAGACTCGACTTCATGATTTGACTCTAGAGGATGTTTCAAAGTTGTTGGTCCATCCTTGCAGTGTTTTTTGGATTTGGTTGTTTGAGAGGGTATGGCGCCAGCCATCGGATCGGGCCAAATCTTTGACTCATGACACTTTCTTGTCAAATTAATTTTCAATGGTGGAGAGATTCTTCATGTTCAAATGTTGGGGAGGAGTAGTTCAGTGATGTCATCCTGGTTTTTACTCTTTCTTCATTCTAGTGTGAGTGTCCTATGTCCATGATTTCTTTGGGTTTATACCCCCTTCATCCCTTAAAAGGGGGATTTATCATATAAAAAAAATTAAAGGCCTTCAGGACGTTGGATAGATGTATAGACTCAGTGTGATAGGCCTCCAAAGGAGTTCCAGTCATCTGAATAGGTTGGACATTTTGATAGGTTTTATAGGAATCCTTCTCAGATAACTAGTAGGTAAGAACTAGGATAGATAGCGGAGTCTAGGGTCGGTTCTGTATCGGTACCAAGTGAGGGTAACAGAGGTTCAGCTACACATGGAGGACGTGGAAGAGATAGTGGGACCCAATCATGAGTTCAGTGGCCGGTGATTGGTGCAGTATCAAAAGGAGGATATTCTTTAGGTTTTCATGTGTTAGGTCAGGTGCATGCCATGGAGCTTCCAAGGGTTGAGCAGGCTGGTGATCGGATGACGATTAGAGGTATTCCACAGGTGAGGTTGTGATTTTCCTTTTTCCTCTCTTTGGAATGACATATTGAGGCATGTCCAATTTGAGTGAACAAGGTGCACAGAATGTATATGGACTAACCAAACATTGTTCAGTAGTTTGTAACCATCTCGAGTTTGTGATTATATATATATGAGGTGCTTGGCATCAGGAGCATCATGGGATGCAAGTTACTTGATATGCCTTGGTCATCGAGACATCTAGGATGTGGTTGTGAATGAGTTGTAAGGAACCAGATTTCTTTTGAGAATCCATGGGATGTGGGACCTCATTATTCCATGGGTTCCATTGGCTCGATCATGGCTCTGATGTGGTTCGGGGTATGATTGGGTGTCAGAAGCAACACGGGAGAAGCTGATAAGGTGTAGGGGTGACGAAGCATCATGAGAGGACCATGGGTCTGGAAATAGTTCTATGGACCTTTGTTTGAATTGAGCTTTGGGCTGGAGTTATTTTGGAATGACTCTTCACCACCCATGGAAGGGAAATTCTAGGGAGAATTGATTTAAGTGGGGAAGTTTGTAAGAACCTGGTTCTTAATTTGAGGTACTGATCTTTTTTTAGGTTGTTTTTGAGAAAAAGGAGGAAAACATGGTGAGTACTAGCTGTAGTCCAGTTACACGACATGACTTGGGGTTACACACCATGTAATCCAACTACACATCATGTAATGGTATGTCTATGTAGTGTCCATACGTGGAGTGTAAGGATGTCAGAAAGGAAGAGAGGACCAGACAAGTACTTGTCATGTATTTACCAGTACACGCCGTGTATTGATTTCGAAAAGACCTTTTTAATGATGTGGAAGGAAAGTTGGTAGAAGAGGGATAAAATACCATATACACAACATGTATTCTCAATTACACATAGTGTACATTTATTTTTTTGTTAAAATGGTAAGTAGCATCATCTTCTTCTCCCAGATAGAACCCCCCCCCCCTCCCCTAGTTCATTAATAGCAGTGTCGGATGGATTTTTTCCTCCCAACTCATCATCCGATTCTGATTAGAACATCATAATATGTGTTGGAATCCCATTAGTGAGTCCTTGAATCATCTTGAGATATTTTTCATTATTTCATATCTTGACCTTGTTATCTAAGTTTGAGAGTTTATGGTCATTATGTAGATCTATTTCATTCTAAGCTAAATTAGAGGCCAATGCTGGATGAGGAGACTCGATGAGTATGAGGTAGGTGGTGCATAACTTGGTTTTAATTTTTGAGAACATTTGGGGGTTATGGATATTCAGTGTAATGGATGGTATTGAGCGAGACCCTTTTATAGCTTTTCATAATGATCATTGGACCATGTGGGATTCCATGAGCATGCCATATACCTGTTATGCTTGAGAGAGGTCGGGCGAGAGGTCATTACTCCTTGGGTTATTTTGTACAGGGGTTACAAAATGGTTATAATTTTCATCTTTGTTTTAAACTGGTATGTTTAAATTGTTTAATCTAATTATAGGAATTCAATACCTTAGTGTTGTTATGTTACAGGTGATAGCTCGTGTAATTCAAATAGTTTAAATTGAATTGTTTTTTTACAAGTGTTCTATTGTGATTATATATATGTAATGTTTGATATTACATATGTTGTGACCCTTGGGGTTGTGATGGGCGTGGCCTAAAGTTGGGATGGAATGGTCATCAGGATCAAGTGATACTGATCACTGGTTGATCTTGGCATGGGTTTCCTTGGGTGGTTTTGACCACGAGATTAAGCATCGTGGATATCGGTTTGAGGCAGTGTGACTGTCAGTTTGGGAAAAGATGAGGATACATGGATGGAATGGCTATCAGATTTGAGTGGCATGGTTTTAAGGGCATGATGTGTAAGAGATGGTGTGGCTTATGTTCTTATTTAGTGATTATTTCTCACCTGTGGTGTCCAAAGTACAGATTTGATTCATGTTCACATGGCTAGACTCTGTGATGAGGTGGTTTTGACTGCTCATGTGGGTAGAGTCCCCTAATAGTTGTGGATTAGATAATTATGGTTTGGGGTTTCTCTTTGTAGAAAGAAAATTGGAAGGTGGGGATCCTTCCGTTGATATCGATGAGGCTATCGGGATGGGGGATTAGTCTCATCGTGCTTGAGGTCATGGGACTCGATATTTATTTGAGGACAAGCATTGATGTTCCTCCAGTTGTTGTGCCATGGAAGGACTTGAGATCTCGAGCAGGGGTCTATGGGACTGGGACAATATTATTTGGTCTTACCTTTAGAATATTGGTACTTTGAGACATGAGGTGTCAAGAGGTAGGTGGTGATGGGTTATGTGATTGAGGTGGAACTTGAGGGTTCACCTGGACTAGTGACCATAAGGGTACCTTGGGCCATGGGCCAAGGACTCTCTTGCTTCTGAGATTCCAACATTAGATGAAGTAGGTGACATTCCCTGGTGTATTTTGAGCACCATTGGAGGTTGTGTTTATTTATTTCATCGTACCGTTTACTTAATTAGAGATGCATGTCTTCTTAAACACATATACTAGGTATGCACCATTAGGTGGTATCCTACTGAGATTAGTCTCGCACCCTAAATGGTCCCTTCGGTATGCGTGTAGACTTTATAGCTTTACGCATAGGTAAAGGATCAAATTCAGGAGCTGGTGTAATGCCCTGACCCCAGTTACCCAGAGTCGGTTCATTATTGCGTAACATTGGCATGATCACAAAGATCAAGTCTCGAAAGACCGATTAGTTTAGTAGCCTTGAAACACTAGATACATTCATAAGTTTTACATTACATCATAAAGTAATACATAACTACAACAACATCTTGTCTTCATATCCCCTCATATTATCCCTTCAGGTCACGCATAAAATACTTCTTCACATCCAAGAAAAATTAAAACATTTAAAGGGGTGAGCTCAGATGCTCAGTAAGGATAACAATATAGCAGAAGATTTCATAAATAAACATAAACATTTAAGGCAATGTATAACTAAACAAAATCCTTTTGAACATGAACTTCAGCATAATATGGAAAAATAAAATGAAACAATTCCATTTACATATTCACATGGATATTCTACTGGTCGAATAATCACATGCAATATCAATAACCACTCTCATAATGATGGAATTCATAATGTCAGACTATCATAACCACATAGCCAAGGCCTCGTGCCAAGAATACAAATAAGATTTTGTCAGGGCCTCGTGCCAAGACACTACTTTGTCTCATGAGACCTACCGATGCATCGAGGAGCTATAGAGAGCTCCACCCATCACTTATTAAGTCCAATGCATTCCTAATATGAACAGGTTTAAACATATCATAATCCATAACATAATCGTATCACATAAAACATGCATAAAGGAAACATGACATTTCCACATTTCAATCACAAGATATCAATACAACACATTGATATAAAAAAACACTTTCAAAACCATTTTCAATACAAAAATAAAAGAAAATTAAAACTTTGTAATTATTTTTCATTTTAAAAAAGTTATGGCTTGTAGAGGAAGCCGAAACTCAAATAATGGTCACAGCGGCAGAGAAGTCATTGTCGCCGCATACGTATGACAAAAAAAACTTTCCCTTTTTTAGTTTAGTAAAATGATTCTTATAAAAAATATTCATTTTGAATAAACTTAAAAGTCAAAGGGGTTTATACACCGTATAAAAGAAAGTTGTGTATAAAACAAAATATGCCTCAATGAAAAGAGATTGAGACGAATTCCCTTACAAGGATAATTTTTTTTAAATAAAATAAATCTATTTTGTGTATTCACTATAATTACACATAAATAAAATACAAATACAACATAGGACATAATAATATCATGACATAATTTGAATGTAGGAGATTAACCCAAAGAATAGAAATTGGGTTAAGAAGTTCCCTTACCTCGTGTCCGACTTCACTCGACCGTTCTTTAATATCCTGAATAATAAACTAGAGTTAATCTATAGTTGCTTAAGAAACTTTTTAATGTTCATTATCCCTTTTATATCACTTATTACAATGTTACGAAAATTATGTAGTCATTTAAGTTAATAACGGTCGTTTTGTCGATCTTTGATACTTGAGTCAACAATAAACTTCTTATAATTACAAGTTGTTTATGTGGTAGAATATACATTATCTCAAGAATTATATTCATGATTTAGATATCATATATATAATATATATCCAGTATATACATTCATTCACAATATTACGTAATATTTAGAGGTAAGAAATGAAATGCACCGTTCATGGAGACGGTAAGTCGTACGTACGCATGAATACTACTTTAATTTCTATTTCATATTTAATGGAATGAAATAAAAATGATATAAAGGAATATTATAATTCCAGTATAATATCATATATAATATCATTTAATCCATCCTTTATACATCCCACATATGGCATTAATGATTCAAATCACTTTGAGGGGGCGGTAGTCCGCACTTCCTAAAATGAAATTATCGCGTTTACCCATAATGGAAATTATAAAGGTATGCCGTAAATGAGAAATAAAGAAGCATAAGGAAAATATAAACATAATATATATCATATATAAATATAGTTACATCTTAATGGCCACCATGAGAGGTGTTAAAAGAAGATTGAACAATCATCGTTTCGTGAGGCAGAAATTCACCAACCATAGAAACAGTATGTTCTATAACCATTAGACGAAGGTGTGTGTAAGCGTAAATCAAATCCTTCTCATAAAAAAATCCTAGTATATTGAAAATACTGTTTTTGTTACAAAATAATGGAATAAAAAGAGTTTAAGGGGTTGTAGAAGCAAAATAAAACAAAATAACATAAGAGAAGACATTACCTTAAAATTGGGTAACTCTTTTTGATTTGATCCAAAGGCTTCCTTGGGAAGACATATTCCCAAAGTGAGGTTTCTAGGAGTAATAGAGGAATTTGAGAGAGTATGTGGGCAGAAGTTGGCTGAGAAAAATGGCTTTGATGGTGTGAATAAGTTGGTAGAGGTGGGGGCCTTTTATAAGAGGAGAAGAGGGGCACTCTTGGAAAGTCAAGAAATGTTACTTTATTATATAATGAGTTTCGGATTTTAAAAATCCCACAATTATATATTTCGAGGATAAGGTGATAAGGGTTCTAAATCTACTCATACAATAGGTTTTTGACAAGTTTAAGTCTTAGAGTTTACATTATATTGTCATTTTATTTAAATCGTTAATTAATGAGGTAATCGCTGCATCATCATGGTGTCATAAAAAATTTAATTTATTTAATGTCTAAAAATTATAAAAAAATATAATGATGTATGAAATATTTTTATCTTTACAATGAATACTTATAGTCGAAAAGTTAACTTATATAACCCCATTTAATAATTGTTTTAGTAAAACAACACATGTTTGTGTCGATTTTATTTTCACTTTAAATAAAACGTTATTTTTGTCATTTTCTTACCCAAGTGGCTCCATGGGGTCCCCAAGTTGACCCATGTATTGTCTTGGTCTGCCATGACTCACCCAATACGGTTAGGACAAGTGTAAAGGTAATTTCATATTTTTATAATATCATTTTTACCTTGAATTTCACTAATCACCTTTAATCGCGATTAATAGAACTTAAAAGTAACTATTCACCAAAAATTATTTTAATCCCATTGAATCACATTTTACTTCCTAATTACAATGATGTATGTAGGATTTTTGAAATTCAAATCACAGAGGTGGTAAAATTTCATTTAAACGAAAAATCAGTTTTTTAACTACCACTTAGTGGTTTCACTATTCATCAAAAATCGATGTTTTTCAGAAAAATATCAAAAATTCACCCTAAGATATAATTGATATTCTAAATTCAAAAATGATTTATATTTGAAAAAATTCCAAACATATAAGTTTAATTAATTAATTTAATAATTAATTCTCGTTGTCACAACAAATAGCGTGTTTTTAAGAAACAATATATATCAAAAGATTGACAATTGTTTATGTCCAATTTCAAAGTGAAATTAATTCTAATGACCACCATTGGATAAAATGGTAAAATTATATTCTAATTATACTTTAAAACCACTCAATGGTTTAATTTATCCCTATTAATTATATTTATTAAAAAAGTTGTTTTTAATTAAAATTTAGTAATTTTCACTATTCATCAAAATATAAAAGTTATCCGAAAAGTTCCAAATTTCACCCTATGCTAAATTCGATATTCCGAATCCAAAAACTAAGTCTATTTTGAAAGATAAAATTTATAAAGGTATTACTATTCACAGCGGCTAGTTTGATTGGTCGCGGTGTGTTAGAACTCGAGGTTGCGTACAACACACGCTGCTCTATCATTCAAATGGAAGCGTACCATGGAAGCTTGGGGTGTTACATTCTCCCCTTCTTCAATAAATTGCGTCCTCACAATTTGAAAATGTTCTTCGAAAATAAAAGGTTGAAAATAGAAAATACCTTTGTGGAAAACCCACATCAGAAATAGGGTTAATACAAATATAACTTTAAAAAAAAGAGAAGTACAAAGGTCACCCGAGATATCCCATACCAGGATTCTATGAAAATATGGATATGGAGGAAAAACAAACCATCAAGGTCTGATGGAGAGTTGTAGAAAACATGATTAGGAGAAAGTTAACCACAAGAAAATCACAAACTTGTGATTGGTTAAACGGTCATTGAATCCCCAGTTGGAAAAGTTAACCGACAACGTTTTTGTTTTAAGTTACCTTTCATAAAGTTGAGGAATTTATTTAGGAGATTTACTAAGAATGTAAGGAAATATACTTACTTGTCATGTAGACTTTCATTCTTTAATAAATTTTTACCACAAACCCATCATTCACTCCAAAAGGTAATAGAACTCAAAATATTCTATTTATCACAATTGTATAAGGTTCCAAATATTAACACATACCATTTAGATTAGGAAAACTATTTTGTAATAACCATGGACTTCATATAGGCTAGTGGTAGGTAATAAAGGCATGCCGCACTATGGTTGTGGGTTCGATTCCTACAGCTTTGTCCGACGCGATGGGTTATCCCCCAATATGCAGGTTGTCCTTTTCCTAAAACTATAGTATTATAATATTCCAAAAATAATATTCATAAATTTTTTAACCTTAAACAATACTATAAAAAGTTCAACTTAATCCATTCCAACCTTTATAGTTATCCAAAATACCCCTGTCTAGACTTTATCTAAAAGGTCTCTAAATTCCAAAATCAATTGTATCATCAGATTCCTCAAAAAAAAGTAAAGTTTCTCTTATTGTCACATACTAAAAATATGATTACCTTCATCATATTAAAACCTTAATGAAATCAAAAAGTACTGCAGTACAATCCTTATATATATCACATTATTCTTATAACCATAATGTAGTTCTTGAGTCCAAAAACACAAATACAATAATTATTCAACTTCATCTGTAGTAATAGCATAATCTTGGCCTTGACCCCTTGGACTTTTCTGAGGTAAGTTTCCTTGGCGCTTAGGGAATTCATTTTCATAATTCCCTATTTCCCTACAATTATAGCATTCAACATTGATAGCCTCTTTTTTTCCCTTGCAATCATGAGCCTGGTGACCTTTTTCTCAACATTTATAACAAACTCCCATTCCTTTCAAGCAAGTACCATGATGATTCTTCCCACAATTACCACATTATGGAAAATCCTTCTTTCCCTTTTTCCATTTATCTGTCTCTTGTTCCACAGTTCTCTTCTTCTCTTGCTTTACTTTTTTGTCATAAGATTTAGATAATTCTTTTTCTGTCTTGAAAGAACATGAGACTATATCTTCGTATGATGAGAAGGTTTGTAAGAGTAATGCTCGATGGAGAAATGGTTTTAACCCATCAAAGAAATGATCAATCCTACTTCCTGGGTTACGTATATAATCTGAAGTATGCCTCGCTAACCGTGTAAAGTAATCCTCATACTTTGCGACATTCTCATCCTCCTTCTGCCTCAGACTCAGAAATTGCCTTTCCATATCTGCTCGATGGTCATGTGGAAAGTATTTTTCTAAGAAAATTTCCTTAAACTCCCTCTATTACATACTTGAAACTTCTTCATCTTCCTTTGTGTTTTGAATCAGCGACCACCATTGATCGGTATCTCTAGTGAGGTGGTAAAATGCCATGACAACTTTCTCCCTTTCACTACTCCCCAAGGTGTGGAATATTTTCTCTACGAAGTTTATCTATTGCTTAGATACTAATGGATTTCTACCCCCATTAAATGTTGTAGATTGTTGCCTCATGAAACGATCTAACATTGATCCTCCACGTTGCGGATCAGGGTGCTCCATACGAGTAAGGTTGGTATTCATAACCTGAGTGAGTTGTCCCGGTATGGTGATAAGTTGATCAGTACCAGTTGTATCACCAGCTCCATTATAATTATCTTGAGCAAGAGGGAAATCCCTACATAGAGTGCATGCATTGATACGGTTTCCATTCCTTCCACTAGGCGCCATTTCTAAACAATGTAATAAACTAGATTAGTTTAGGAATCAAAATACATAATTCCATACCTGTAAAACACTTAACATAAATTGAACTATTTATGGATATAATCCATAAATATAAAAATGTTTTCTTTGAGGAAGTATATACTCATAACCCTTTATAGTGGTTTGTAAATAAAATGAGAATTATCCTAAGCATATCCCCCTGGAGTGTCGTAACCAAGATTGTAGCATGGCCCGTTGTCGTGCACCAGTTCCCGTTCGAGTCTAGCTAAAAGCGGTGTTTTTGGGTTTTACCCCTAGGTACATCTGTGCCAGAGCCGCCTCTACCTGCTCGTATCCAGACAGGGATTTATTGCTCGGAAAAATCACAAAATATCTATAATACCAAAATTCTAGGAAGTTCTTATATACTAATCCTAAAATTTTATCTGAGATTTATGTGCTCTAATCAGAGTTTATCTAAATCTAGCTTCCGAGGTTAGTACTAAACTGCCTCTAATACCAACTGTAACGCCCCGACCCCAGTTACCCAGAGTCGGTGCATTATTGCGTAATATTGGCATGATCACAAAGATTAAGTCTCAAAAGACCGATTATTTTAGTAGCCTTGAAACACTAGATACATTCATAAGTTTTACATTACATCATAAAGTAATAAAAAACTACAAAAACATCTTGTCATCATATCCCCTCATATTATCCCTTCAGGCCATTCATAAATACTTCTTCACATCCTGGAAAAATTAAAACATTTAAAGGGGTGAGCTCAGATGCTCAGTAAGGATGACAATATAGCGGAAGCTTTCATAAATAAACATAAACATTTAAGGCAATGTATAACTAAACAAAAGCCTTTTAAACATGAACTTCAGCATAATATGGAAAAATAAAATGAAACAATGCCATTTACTTATTCACATGGATATTATACTGGTTGAATAATCACATTCAATATCAATAACCACTTTTATAATGATAGAATGCATAATGTCAGACTATCATAACCACGTAGCCAAGGCCTCGTGCCAAGACTACAAATAAGATTTTGTCAAGGCCTCGTGCCAAGACACTAGTTTGTCTCATGGGACCTACCGATGCATCGAAGAGCTATAGCGGGCTCCACCCGTCACTTATTATGTCCAATGCATTCCTCATATGAACAGGTTTAAACATATCATAATCCATAACATAATCGTATCACATAAAACATGCATAAAGGAAACATAACATTTGCACATTTAAATCACAAGATATCAATACAACACATTGATATAAAAAAAACACTTTCAAAACCATTTTCAATACCAAAATAAAAGAAAATTAAAACTTTGTAATTATTTTTCATTTCTAAAAAGTTATGGCTTATAGAGGAAGTCGAAACTCAAATAATGGTCAAGGCGGCGGAGAAGTCGATGTCGCCGCATACGTACGACAAAAAAACATTCCATTTTATCGTTTAGTAAAATGATTCGT
Source organism: Viscum album (assembly GCA_963277665.1). Classification (NCBI taxonomy): domain Eukaryota; kingdom Viridiplantae; phylum Streptophyta; class Magnoliopsida; order Santalales; family Viscaceae; genus Viscum; species Viscum album. The sequence continues at coordinate 69,933,678 of OY728163.1, read as the reverse complement.
ATAAAAAAGATTAATTTTGAATAAACATAAAAGTCGAAGGGGTTTATACACCGTATAAAAGAAAGTTGTGTATAAAACAAAATATGTCTCAATGAAAGGAGATTGAGACGAAGTCCCTTAAAAAGATAATTTTTTTAAATAAAATAAATATATTATGTGTATTCACTATAAGTACACATAAATAAAGTAAAAATACAAGATAGGACATAATAATATCATGACATAATTTGAAAGTAGGAGATTAACCCAAAGAATAGAAATTGGGTTAAGAAGTTCCCTTACATCGTGTCCGACTTCACTCGATCATTCTTTAATATCCTGAATAATAAACTAGAGTTAATATCTACTTTCTTAAGAACATTTTTCAAGTTAATTATCCCTTTTATATCACTTATTACAATGTTATGAAAATTATGTAGTCATTTAAGTTAATAACGGTCGTTTTGTCGATCTTTGGTACTTCAGTCAACAATAAACTTATTATAATTACAAGTTGTTTATGTGGTAGAATATCCATTATCCCCAGAATTATATTCATGATGTGGATATCATATATATCATATATATCCAGTATATACATTCATTCATAATATTACGTAAAATTTAGAGGTAAGAAATGAAATGCACCGTTCATGGAGACGATAAGCCGTACGTACGCATTAACGCTACTTTCATTTCTATTTCATACTTAATGGAATTAAATCATAATGATATAAAGGTATATTATAATTCCAGTATAATAACATATATAATATCATTTACTCCATCCTTTATACATCCCACATATGGCATTAACGATTCAAATCACTTTGAGGGGGCGGTAGTCGGCACTTCCTAAAATGAAATTATCGCGTTTACCCATAATGGAAATCATAAAGGTATGCCATAAATTAGAAATAAAGAAGCATAAGTAAATCGTAAACAAAATATATATCATATATAAATATAGTGACATCTTAATGTCCTCCATGAGAGGTGTTAAAAGAAGATTGAACAATCATCGTTTCGTGAGGCAGAAATTCGCCAACCACAGAAACAGTATGTTCTTTAACCATTAGACGAAGGTGTGTGTAAGTTTAAATCAAATCCTTCTCATAAAAACATCCTATTATATTTACGATACTTTTTTTTTACAAAATAAATTAATAAAAAGAGTTTAAGGGGTTGGAGAAGCAAAATAAAACAAAATAACATAAGAGAATACATTACTTTATAATCGGGTAACTCTTTTTTATTTGAGCCAAAGGCTTCCTTGGGAAGAATTCTGCCAAAATTGAGGCTTCTAGGAGTAAGAGAGGGAATTTGAGAGAGTATTTGGGCAGAGTTTGTCCAAGCCAAATGGATTTGATGGTGTGAATAAGGTGGTAGATGTGGGGGCCTTTTAGAAGAGGAGAAGAGGGGCACTCTTGGAAAGCCAAGAAATGTTACTTTATTATATAATGATTTTCGGATTTTAAAGGTCCCATTATTATATATTTCTAGGATAAGGTGATAAGGGTTTTAAATATACTCATCCAATAGGTTTTTTAGAAGTGTAAGTCTTATATTTTACATTATCTTTTCGTTTTATTTAAATCGTTAATTAATGAGGTAATCGATGCATCATCATGGTGTCATAAAAAATTTAATTTATTTAATGTCTAAAAATTATAAAAAAAATATCATGATGTATGAAATATTTTTAGATTTCCAATTAATATTTATATTCTAAAAGTTAACTTATATAACCCCATTTAATAATTGTTTTATTAAAACAACACATGTTTGTGTCGATTTTATTTTCACTTTAAATAAAAAGTTATTAATGTCATTTTCTTTCCCATGTGGCTCCATGGGGTCCCCAAGTTTACCCATGGATTTTATTGGTCGTACATGACTCACCCAATAAGGTTAACACAAGTGTAAAGGTAATTTCATATTTTTATAATATCATTTTTACCTTAAATTTCACTAATTACCTTTAATCGCGATTAATAGAACTTAAAAGTTACTATTCACCAAAAATTATTTTAATCCCATTGAATCACATTTTACTCCATAATTAAAATTATGTATGTAGGATTTTTGAAATTCAAATCACAGAGGTGGTAAAATTTCATTTAAACGAAAAATTATTTTTTAACTACCATTTAGTGGTTTCACTATTCATCAAAAATCGAAGTTTTTCAGAAAAATACAAAAAATTCACCCTAAGCTATAATTGATATTATAAATTCAAAAATGATGTCTATTTTACAAAATTCCAAACATATAAGTTTCATTAATTAATTTAATAATTAATTCTCGTTGTCACAACAAATAGCGTGTTTTTAAGAAACAATATATATCAAAAGATTGACAATTGTTTATGTCCAATTTCAAAGTGAAATTAATTCTAATGACCACCATTGGATAAAATGGTAAAATTATATTCTAATTATACTTTAAAACCACTCAATGGTTTAATTTATCACTATTAATTATTTTGATTAAAAAGGTTGTTTTTAATTAAAATTTAGTAATTTTCACTATTCATCAAAATATAAAAGTTATCCGAAAAGTTCCAAAATTTCACCCTAGGCTAAATTAGATATTCCGAATCCAAAAATGAAGTCCATTTTTAGATTTAAAATTTATAAAATTTCAAAAATTATGTATTACTATTCATAATGGCTAGTTTGATTGGTCGCGGTGTGTTAGAACTCGAGGTTGCACACAACACACGCTGCTCTATTATTCAAAGAGAAGCGTACCATGGAATCTTGGGGTTTTACAGCTGGTTCGTAGTACTATTTAGCTTAGATATTGGCATGGACCTTGAGGTCATGCCTAGATAGAGTTTTTTCAGTTTTCTTTCTATTCCAGCATGATTATTATATTTAGCTATTATGGTTAGACATGGGAATAATTTGTATATTGACGTGTTTTACCTTATATGGATGCATGAATTATTTGTTTTAGTAGTGTTTACAAGTGGTTTTTATCATGTTATTATGTTTACTTTCTGCTGCAGTTGTTTCTATATTACTTATACTATTTATTGATATTGGATATGCTTTCATTCTGCAGGTCTGGTTTGAGTCTACTGAGTCATTTATTTCTACTTCATGTATTAATTTTATAATCGTACCTATGCCTTATATTTTCCCTAGAGGGTATAGCCTCCCCAATATACCTTTTAACACCCTCAATGTTAATCATAAGCCTTTGGAATTCGGGGAGGTGTGCCTAAGGCCAGTGGCACCCGGCCCGTTAACACTGTTCGGGTGGTTGTTTGGGTCAGGGATGTTACATGTTCTTTGCCTTTTTTACTAAATCTAGTTCCTAAATTTTATACTAAATGTTTCTTTGATGCTAACTTTAACACCCCCCCCCAAACCTAGTCACCCAGATCTTGCGGGTTATTTAATACAATATGATTAGATTACATGAGATTATATTCCCAATATCATTGTAGGGTAGTCCTTAAGAGACTAGATACATAGACATTGCATTAAAATATGACATATAACATCGTTTTGGTATAAATCATTAATAATTAATGTTATACATATAGTCAATCATACATAGTATTCCACTTAATTACCTAGGGAAATGATAAATAAAAGTAAATAGTGAGCTCAAATTTTTAGTAAGGGATAACATATAGAAAATTTTGATATAGAATAATAATGTTATAATAAATCTAGAACGAATAGATAACAAATTATTCCATATCAATAAGTATAACATAGTACATGGATGATAAAAGAAATAAATAATAACATGGATTGAATTAATTTTCTCATAATGATGGAAATGATGGAAATGTATAATTTTGAACATTATAAACATATTATAGATTCCTATTGCCAATACATTATACATAAATGGAAAGGACACTCCCATTAAATTATCTTAGTTGTCTCATGAGACCTACCAATGAACTAAGTGGATATAAAATTATAGGCCCCACACATCACATAAAATTATAAGGTATTCCATCACATACTAAATGATCATGGGATATACATGGAATGATGTTCAATAATGAACAACATACAAAAATACTCATCAGGAATATTCAATGAGGATTATCTTATAATATTTTTCAATATATAACAAAGGATTATAAGACATGATAATAGTTTATCTCAATCAATGAATTATTAAGTATATTTAAGATAATTACATTAAATTATATAAGGAATAACTAGGTATTCGTAATTATAAAATAAGTACCCTTATCAAGTTAAGAATAAGAAATTTTAGTTATTTGGTACTTGTAAATACTAAGATGATTGAGGTGTTTAAGAAATCAAATAAATGTATTTACAATGGTTGGAGACTAACAAAATAATTGAAAACTCACCCCTAGACCCTCTCTTTATGGATTCTGTGAAATAATTTCATACTTTAGATACATAAATTGAATGTTTATTACAACAAAATAACAATATATTCAAATATTTCATTAGGGTTCATAAATTTCATGTGAATAATTTAAATTATATCTCCTAGGAGTGTCAAACCAATTGTGAAGTGAGTATCACTTGTAGTAAACTGATTGAAGACCGAGTTAATACCCAACCAACCTTTTTTAGGGTTATTACCCCTAAATGAATATAAATCACAGCCAGCATCCACTTTTAATATCTTAACCTAAATTTAATTACTAGGAAACCACACACTCTTTACTACACCAAACTTTTAGGATGTTTTCCTATATTTAGATCTATCACTTGAGTTTCAAAAAATGATTGAGAATTAAAATAGATTATTAATTTTATATAATGAGAGGGAATGGTGATATATCATTTCTAATATGATAAGTAATTTATAACAATTAATCAATATAAAATTTCAAATTGAAATTGAAATGAATTAGAAATAATTCAAAAATGATGAGAAGGGATTGGGAACCCTTACACTAATATAATAATAAGTTGAGAAATGGTTATAATGAGAGGGAATTAGTAATATATCATTGAAAATATATAAAATGGAAAATAATATCATGTATTTAAAATAATTTTAGTGTATAAAATGGTATTTAAAAAATATTATAACAAAAATATTAAAATTGAAAAGGAAATATGAGGATTGGTAAACCATATTTCAACATAATAATGACTTATCAATAGAGCATAATGTGAGTGAAATGGGTACTCATGCCGATAGGATATCTTAATGAAAGTATATAAATAGATATAAAGATAGTATTAGGGTAATAAATTTGAAATAAAAAAATTAAACAATAATGGAAATGAAAATAGAAATTGAAAAGAGAGAGAAAGAGATCCCTTCAGAATGGTAATGGCTTATGAATGGGTAGTATGAGTGAGTTTTGGGTATTATAAAATTGATAATAGATCAAATAGGTGATAATAATAGGGATATATAACAAAAAAATCTTTTAAATGGGGAGTTTGAAAACTTTTACCACAAACGAATTTCAAATTGGAAATGAAGAGGGTGATATAGAAACCTTACATCGTCTTAGTAACGGATTATGAAAAGGTAATGTGAAAGGAATCGGATAATATCTCAAGGAAAAAAGATAAAAGAGGTGATACTATAATGGAAATAAATATATATCATAAAATGAAAGGAAGTTGAAAAGTATTTATTACAAAATGGTTGAAATGGGAAAGTGAAATGAGAGGAATAGATACCCTTACCTCTCTTGAACTTCATAACCAAGAGAAAACCATTAGAACCAACCAAAATCTTCAAGATTAAATAGATATCTATATAAGAGATTCAATGAGGAAGATATTAATACAGAACTTTGAATTGGTGTGGGATAAATTAGAAGAGTGGGTGGGTATTTATAGGTGTTGTGAGTGGAATTTCAAAGAATAAAGTGATGAATATTTTATTTTTTTCATTATTTTAAGTACTTAAAAACCCCACCATATTGCCCCATTATCTCCCATAACACTACACTATAATGGTTAGTTTTAAAATTATACCAATATCACTAAATTGGTTGAGAATGGTCATACTTAAAAATATATGCTTTCAAATTTATTGTATGTTATTATATTTTATTATTTTTACAAAAAAACTACCAAATATCTCCCCTTATATAACTTTTAAATCCAAACAATAAATATGAAATTAATTTTATCTAATTAATATTATAAATATAGGAAATTTAAATTTTAACTAAAAACTACTTAAAATAGTATTCATGCGACATACATTACTCAGAATGACAACATTACTATTCCAACAACCACATTATTTTTCTAGTGATTTTCTTAACCAAATATGATATAAATTTTATAAAATTAATACTCAAAATACAAGAAATTAATTTCCAAATAAAAATATTAAAATAAACTATAAAATATATTAGTGTAAATTAATTTATTTAACCTTTGAAAGAAATTTTTTAGTTTAGAAATACATTCAAATAGAGCATAATAGTATATAAATATGATAAAAATAATTTAGAAATTAAATAAACTGTTACTTAATGTAAAAATATTATTTATCTACATATCTCATCTAATGAAAATCATGAAAGGAAATATAAAATTAAAAGAAATATTGACTTAAATAATTATTTTCAAAGATTACATGATACGTTTGCATTAGAAATAAATAAAATTAAATTCCATTTAGTAAATGTCTTTTGTAATGATCATATGAAAATATAACTATAAATAGAACAAATAAAGTTATTGAAATATAGAGTATCATATTGAAATACAGACTTCATGATTGATTCAAAAACATGGAGTTTTATCTAGGTAAGGTATAAACTCAATTAAGGTTTTAGTCTTAGGTCAGGAATATTTCTTTTTCATTTCTTTTCTTTTCTTTTCTTTTCTTTTTATTTTCTACCTTATATTTTCTTAATTCCCCCAGTGCATGTGTGTGTACACCAAAAGGGACTTTCTATAATGTTATATGCCTTCATGTCCCATTACTTTTCCAGTTTGGGTGTTAGAGGTGTTTCAAAGGTGGCTAAAGAAGAATCGTGTGAAGTTAGAGAAATAAGAGTACTGTAAAAGGTGGTTCACAATGTAAACCAGATTCGCATCATAAGTTGGTGATTCACATAATGTGAGGCTAGTGTATTCATGTATTATGTTTATTTGAGGTGTTAATAGTGAAATTAATTCACTTATTAAAAGGTTAATTCATGACGTGTAACTAAATGGAGCCAAGGCGATGTGAATTTTAGAAGAGGTTGAAAATATGGGAGATTCATGACCTAAAATAGATTCATGACTTATAATTCATAGACCCTATGGAATTCATGATGTGAATTTATAATCCATGACATGAAAGAGGTGGATTCTAGGTTTTGAATAAGTTTTATTTGGCCAATTCTCTATCTATTTGGTCATTGACTCTTCCTATCATTTTATGATGAAGCATATGTGAATTTGGGATAATTTCTAGACCATCTTCCCTCAACTTGATCCTTTGGTTTTAATTTCTTCTCTTTGGTGATCTATGGTGAATTTGTTTCTCTTTCTCATATCTTTATTTCAATTCTTCTCATGGAGTTTTTCTATAGTGGTGTTTTTGTGATCTGGGTATGGTTGGGCTACAATTTTTATAACCCCTTAGTGTGGTGTAGGTTGATCTACTATTTCCTCATGTGGTTGTGGATTACGGGTTATTTCTTCTTCACCCTTTGGTACACGGTGAGATCAAAAATATTCTTTGAGGTAAGATATCCTTGTTCTATCCCTTTATACACTCTATGTGTCTGGATTTCATGATTTTGTTTCCCTTTAGTTGGATAGTAAGGGTTGTAATAATAAAGATAATTAATTTGAAAACCTGAAATACATGGGTATGGGGAGAAATACTGTGTTTTTACTACTTGGTTATTGTTGTTTATGATATTATGACATTTTTTTCCTTTATTAAAATAATAGTTTTTGGGATCCTTTCTTGCATAGTAGATTTTATGAGTTGACACCCTTGTTGTTTTGTTGTCTGACCACACCCTGGATAAAAGGATAAAGAAGGTATATTGGGATAATTAATTTATATCCCATGGAATATAATTTTTAAGATAATAAACATGATAAATAAATAAGTAATTTTATGAAATCCGTTGAATAAATTTGGAATTCAGGATGTGTTTTGTTGTGTGTGTTTCTTCTTGTTGTGTTTCCCTATGTGGTTTGGGCTATTTGTGGTGATGGAGGCAACTAGCTGAGCTATGTGATGTGTGGGGAGATTATGTGATGGTTTTTTTGGTATATATGTGAGGTAAGAAGTTGTGAAATGTGGTGTTAATAAGTTGTGGTGCACAGTGGCGATGATTTGTGGTAGTGGTGTATGGTTGTGATGTGTGGTTGTTGTGTGAAATTATTTTGTTGTGATATGTGGTTGGTATGTGTGATGTATAGTTTCTAGGGTGAGATTGATTGAGAGATATGATTTGACAATAATGGAGGATGTGTGGTGTTGTGGTGGTGGTTGTGTGAGTTGGTCCAGTTACTGCATGGCATAATTGTGATAGTTTCCTGGTTATCCATAGAATAAATTATGATGGATAAAAAAACAAAATAGGATATTAAAGAGAAAAATATGGGCTGGAAATAGATGTTTGGTAAATTTATTAAATGAATTTAATGAAAAATGGGGTGTGTAATGTGAAATGAAATCTCTAAATGAATAAAAGTGGTGGAACCTATAACTAAAAGCATAAAATCATGTGTGGTTATGTGTGGTGGTGTGATATGTTGCATATAGTCATTGAAGTGGTTGTTATTATTAGTGTGTGGTATAGTGGATGTGATGTGATGTGATATAGTGTGGTATTTGTGAACCCATAGGTTGGGTATTGTGTGTTATCAATATATCATGTATATTTATGTTAGTTCTATATGTGCTCCAAACCAAGTTGGAAAAACCTTACCAACTCTCATAGGTTTTGATTCTAGGTGTTTTTCTGAACATCTAGGATGGTGGTTATATATATGGTTTGCTACCCCCACATTCCCACTCTTCCTTTAGTATCAGTGATGATATAGGTAAGTGTTGGAGTTTATCCATCAGTGTTGGCCTAGATGTATTTGGGAAAGTTGTGATGTTACGAGGTAGTGATGTGATGTGATATGTGGTGGGGGGCATTTTTAGTAGGAGGAGGGTGTGAAGTTCATTTCATTCACATTCATGATACCCCACTACACTATTTATATGATAATATGATATGTGATGGCCCATGTGCCTTCAGGCGTGACATCATATGGTGATTCTTGATGCTAGCACATGATGTTAGACCTTATGAGGGTGGGGTAGTAATGGATGAATCCCTAACAACATGAGAGATGGACCAGGTGTCTTAATGTGATATGTGATGTGATGTGATTTTGATGTGAAATGTATGGAAGGTATGGGAGTACAGGACATTCGAAGTTGGGGTGTGAGAGTAGAAAAATAGTGGGGAAGAGTCAATAGGTCACCTTTTGTAAGATCCATGATTTTTCATAAGATATGTTTTTGTTTATGTTTTAATTTAAGTCCTTTATTTTGGTAAAATAAGTGTTTCCCCAAGTTCATGGGAAGGTTCAGGGGTGTTCTGGGGGTTCAGGGCATGAAAAAGGAGGAGAAAAGAGTATTCTGGGCATGTTTCACAGTTTGCACATAGTTAGTGTAAATCATGTGGATCATCCCAGGTAACCGTACAACCTTGGACAGAGTCCTTCGCACAGTTATAGAATGTTTAATATAACCATGAAGAACTCCCAAGAAACTATGTGAAGGGGTGATTTTGTGACAGTATCTCTATCATGGTTTTCACATGGTTTGGAAAACTGTGCAAGTAAACTGTGCAACCCATAAAAGTTGAAAATTTAAAAAAAAACCATTACTGGATTTTAAACCCCTACATAGTATTCTCCTCCATTTCACCTCATACCACCCTATTGATGATATTGGATGACCCAATCCTCCCAAAGGCAATTATCCTTAGATTCTTGACCATTTGGAGTGTCTTTGGTTGCAGATCGAAGCCCTAGGTAAGTATAATGATCCTCTTGCTTCTCTTTTCCAGATTAAGGTTTTTAGTTTCATCCAACTAATTATAAATCCCTAAAACCCTCCTTTTCTGTTGAAACCTATGTTATATCTACAAGCATTGATTAAATCTGAATCCAATGACATGATTAAGAGTTTGTTCATTATCAGATTCGATGTATTTGGTCTACAAGTTATATCCCATATTTTTGTTAGGGATTTGTGCATGTGTGTTGAGATATTTCCTTTACCTTGTTGTGTATTTTTCACCTTGAGTATGATTTAGTAATTTTTGTGCCTAAATGATTACTATAACCCCTCAAGGTCCCCATGGGATGTGTTGAGGGGTGAATCAAACGTTTTAGGGTCACCCATGGGATTTGTTGAACTTACCGTACCTAGGAATTGGTAAAGTTAAGTGTAAAATTGACGTGTGATAACATATATCTATTGTTGAACATGTAATATGTTTAGTTGAATTGGAAATGGAATATTGATAGTTATGCCTATGTTGGTAATAGCTTAAATGGGTTGTTTAGAATGACATATTAATGGGTTAATTTGGTTAGAGGATATTGTGTCAAAAGGGTTATTAATTATGTTGAGTTTCCCAAAATAATTAGTATCTATGAACTGAATAATGTGTTAAGTTATAAATGGATTGAGAATGGAAGAACATGTGAATGGGTTTGCATTGGGAAATTGATGAATATGCGGAATGGATAAATGTGTGGGAATTATGAGGTACACCTAATGTATCAAATATGATAAAGTGGTTGTGCTAAGTGATATAATAATTGTACTTGAAATTAATAAGTGGGAAATTCTTGTGAAATGATAAATGGGATAATTGGGTTAATAAATGGTAATTTTTGAATGTTGGTTAAGGTGGAAATCTATGAACATGATTAATGGTTTAAGGCATGGTAATGAGAATTGAGTCAAATGGGATTTCAGAAGTAAATGGAAAATGTATTAATGGGTTATTGAATAGTATCAGTTCCCATGTTGATTGTTGTGGATTTATATTTCTATTGATATTGGTTTTTTTCTATTATGGTATGATTGTTATATGTATTCGTTGTGTTTGGTTGTGATATGGTTGTGTGGTAAATGGATGGATAAGCATGTTCATGTGTCTTAAGGTGTGGGAATAAGGATTGAGGATCCTCCCATTGGTAAGGCTAAACCGATGCTCTAACTCCACCCACAATGCATCAGTTAGGGAAAGGTGCATAGATCAATTCCCTTAATGGGTGCATTCCCCCCAGACTGAGGCTTTGAGGTGAGGATATTGTGATGTAGTGATGTGTTATCCCTACTGAGATAGGGGTTTTAATTATTCCCTTATATAGAATGATGAATTCCATGAACCTTGTGTGAATGATGTGAATGCCTAATTTATGAACTTTCTTGATTTATTATGAACTAGAAATAAAAGATACAGAATGAATTGGCACTTTTTTAGTAACAGATAAGTAGATATTGTTAACTAGTGGCCCCTTAATTGAATTTACATTAATTTTTTTTTATTTATACTTGAATAAACTATATGTTAGACTGGATTTTTGTATACATCATTAGTGGTGGCCTACAAAGTTATACTCACACCTTTTTCGGGCTGTCGTTGGGTACCCGAGCATATTTCATGCTTGTAGGTCAGGACAAGGGAAATTTCCTTATGCTAGGGGGTTGGGTTAGACATGGGACATTCATGGATGAGGTTCCAGACTTGGATTAGGGACAATTTTGGTATTTATTATAATTTTATTATTTTTGGTTTTGTTCTCTTAGAATTGTAGCATGACAAGGCATATTTACTATTGGTTGTGGTCTGTGCCCAGTTGGGAAATGGTTATTTATGCTTGTTCACTATCTAGTTCATGTTATCTCTACTACTATATATGTTACTGTTGTGTCTTACTCTGACCCATAGCGTATAGTCTCCCCATGTGACTAATCTAGACCCTCACTGCTAGTCAGAAACCTCTGGAATACAGGGAGGCGTTCATGAAGTCATGTGACGACCCAGCTCGGGGCACCGGTTTAGTGGAACCTAGGTTGGGGATGTTAAACATTTGTATTATATGTGTTATTTTCTCTTTCATACAATTTGGGGATAGTATACAAGAGATTATGAAATTGTAGGACCTTGGTAATGAGCTCATTCTTGGGATTATCTAACCCATTTATTAGGGAAAACCCAAGTCACCTAGGGTCGGAATTGTTGTTCTTGATGTGTGTTGTTATAGTTGAATTGTATTTGACCATTTAGTGATCCATATTTCATGTGATTTGATTGATTTGTGATATTATTCTCAAGGCTATAATTGCGTGAGGTTGTGCATTCATACATCATTTTAGGAAACTAATGATATAGGTGGCATGCATCATGATAGGCACACACAAGATGGGTGTTTGTGGCATAGAGAGTTGAATGCATTTTATTTCTTTAGAAAATTTGAATAAAAGGGTGCCTAATAATGTTAATGAAAGTGGGTAAATGAAATTAATTAAATTGATATTTAATGAATATTGTGTATAAATAAATTTTATGACTGGGTTGAAGTTTTGGGTTGTGGTAAATTCTAAAGAACGAATAGTGTTTAAAAGAGAATATTTGTGTGGTGATGATAAAATAGTTAATGAATTTTGCCTCATAAAAATTGTAAATGATTTAAAATGATGGTGATAACAAGTTTGGGATGAGAAATGTGCTCAAGAGAAAGGATTCATGTGTGAAGGAGGAAATAATTTAAAGGGATGTTTGATTAATGGCTTTGATTAAGTATTTTGGTTTCCCCATATTGACCATGACCTATTGTAATAGGGGTTGAGGGTAGTGGTAGAGATGTGAATACATCTGTTGGAATAGTGTATCTGGAGTGGGTTAAGTATGGTAGGTAGTGTATTCTCCTATTATAGTCTATACCAATTGTACTTCCTTCGATATGTTTGTTGAAGAAAATTTTTGGGGGATATGAATCCGAGAAAGTAGGGATTTTGAGAATTTGGGTAAGTATAATGTTCTAAATTATGAACCTTTGGTTATTCCTCATTGTATCTTTAATTATTCCATGGACTTGAGGTCTTAAGGTGATGTTTAGTAATGTGAAAGTAGTAAACCAAGTGGGTTGTAATTGTGTGGGTTGTACGATGGAGATAAGAATGACTATCTTGGTTGTAGTGTCATTAGAGATGGGTTTTAGTGTGGGTGTGGTGACCCATGTGGGTTCAGGCATTGCAAGTTGTATCTCAGACAATAGAGTGTAATTTTTAGCTTATGATACCAATGTATGTGTACAATTTTCTTTGGTGTAGAACCTTGAGAAAATTTCTGATTAGTGTGTTAGGCATAGTGTGTATCAGAACGGGGGTGAGAGTTTTTTTTTTTGCAAACATTGATTCATTTTCAACTTGATGTGTGAGAATCAATGTCTTTTGTTCATTGTGACTCTAGTTTAGGAAATTGGTATCACTTGACCTTCAATGTGGCCTATGATAAAGGATAGAAAGGGTTCCTAGTACTCTTGGGTGTGTGTCATATGGGTGGATGTTAGACCTTGAAAGTGGGACTTGGAAGATGTCACCTATTTTGGGTTATCCTAGAGGTCTGATTGGTAAGGTTGGTGATTTGGTGATGTGGCTTGAGTTATGGTGATGTGTTGTTAGTTTTAAACAAATCAAGGGAGACCTCAAGGGAGGCTAGTCCGGTGATGCAGGTGCCTCGGAATAAGAGGTATGGGGAATGATTCAAAGGAGGGATCGATGCATATGAGTATGTTTAAAATTTAGTAAATAGAATCTTAAGGATGTGATTATTTTTACGAATGGTTTGGTTGTTGGGTGAGATGTTGATAATTCCTTGGGGCCCATGAGACTGCTAACCAAGAATCATGGTTAGGTGAGTAAGTGGGTGTTGGGTTATGCCCAGGTGGCGGTTGGATTATGGAAACTAAAGTAGGTATGAGAGTGGTCGAAAAAAATTATGAAACCTTGAGAGATCTAAGGGGTCCAGATGTGGGTACAAACTAGCTGAGCATGATTCCAAAATGGGATAGTCATCTGTCATTCCTTATGAAACCAAATCATTAAGTATGATCATTCGAGAAACCATTTATTTTATTGGAGCGTAAAACCATAGTGTTCGGTCATTAATTGTTAGGGGTGTACCAGAATAACTCGAATGGTGTGGTGGAAGTAGTAGCAAGGAAAACATTAGTTCACGACTTCTTGACGGATGGTCATAGTGTAGTGGTGTTCTTTGAAAACTTCTTAGTGTACCTTAGCTAGTGACGATTATTCCCAACATCTTGACATAGTCCCATGTACGTTGAGAAGCTCTGGCTTTATTCCTATAAACCTAAAGGTGTTTTGGTATGATGAGGTACATCATGAATTTTACGGCCATAGGGGTGGTATATGTGAAGTGGGATCATGGTATGCACACTATAAATTGTTTCAGGTGTGGTCCTTGGTATGGTCGATTATCGATGAACATTGAGGTTATTGCCCATGGAAGCCGGGAGAAGGCACTAGTTGACATTCAAACTTTTATTCTAGAGAATACTAGACATCCATATATAAATTTTGGGATTCAACTTGTGTTTGGGTGTGATCCATGGTGATTAGAATCCCCAATGAAGAGAAATGGCAATGACACTCTAAAGTTGTGGAGTGATTAGTTATTTATGAATGTGGGTAGAAGGATGTTGAGTTGATGTAGCAGCACCGGGATGTAAATAAAGAATTTGTGAGGTGCACACCAGGTCTCTTAGAAAGCTCAATTGGGCCTTGACTATGGTGGTTTATGGATCCAATCATTGTCTTTGGGATAAGGGTAGTTCTAAATGAAATTAGAATTTTTTTTGTTTAGTCTTTAAAGAGTGTGGTGAGATGTAACATCAGTTGGTGGAAACAGAGGTTGGGTTTTATAACTAAAATGAAAATCAAAAGTAGACTATGATATGTACCCTTAAGTGGGTTTGGAGCACCTTGCAGTTTAAAGGAACCTTGTCCGTGTAATGTAGTGTCACGCCAATGGTGAAGCTAAGCATTCTGAGATGAGTCAAATGAGTAAAATTGACTCGACTCTGAGTAAAGGATGAATGTAGAGAGTGGTAAATCACCTTTGGTGGATTTTTTGGAGGGAGAAGTGTGTCACGAATTTTGTAATGGGATTGAGTGAGAATGTTTCCTTATTTAGAAAGGTCATGAATGGTAGGGGTGCTATTGATTGGTAATGTTGTTGAGATGGGGATCCCAACGATGGTTTTGAGGGAAGTGGTTCCATGATGAAGGGATTCTACCGTAAGTTAGGGAATGACCTCAGTGGGTGTGTTAGGTATGATATGAAAGTTTTGTTGAATTTCTAGTGGTATTTCATCAAGAGTGGAGGTTCCAGGTAAACAAATATGGTGCAGAGAACTATAGCTGATAAATCTTTGGCTGATGACATGATCATAGATTCAGGTTTTAGGGACTCGAGCGGACACTGTTTGGGTGAGTTACCACTGGTAGAAAGCTTTGTCATGGGTTGGCACGTTCGAGTACTAGAGTGTTTGGATTTCATTTGGATGTATGGATTTGGAATGGGATCATTGGGACATGAGTAGTGTATTGATGAAGGTCAGGGACTGTGGTTGGGAGGATCATGTGTTTTCCTTCAGGTTATATCAGGTTTGGTCACAATTAGAGTTTAGAAAATAGAGTAAAATGATTCCAAGTGATCCGTGTCATGATTTTTGTAGGGGATTAGACCGATGGGGTGTCGATTGGTTCCTCCACGATGATGTAATATTATGTGAAAACTTTCCATGTATTGTGAGTTAGGAACTGTTGCCTGAGTTTTATCTATGAAGGCCTAGTGGTTAGGTGTGGTTGTTGTTAATTCCTCCATGAGGAGTATCCGGTTCATGTTGGGGGTTGTGGTGATGAGGTATTGCGGGTCCAAACCATGCCTTGGATCACATTTTTGGTAGAATTATAATGTCCAATGAGAAACATGAGGAAATGGGAATGGATAGGCAGGCCTAGTGGCATGATCTCTTATTATGGAAGCTCAGTGATGCTCTATAACAACCCTACTCTTTATTACACATTTAAACATGATTTATTACATAAAATATTCACTTGATACAACATATAATATCGATAGGTCTAGTTTCATTGGGTCTTAGGAACATTACATAACAACTTAGAACATAAAACACACAACATCTTTATTGAAAAATTCTTTTACATGACCACTACATTCCCTCCTACTTAGCATTGCATGGGATAACCTAAGGACATGCATAAGAAAAGGGTGAGCTATAAATCTCAGTAATGGAGTAAACAAGGCATAACATGAAGAATACAATAAATGTTAGGAAATAGGCATATCAATGGAGCATAAAATAAACATTAACATAAAGTAATGATACAGCATGATTATCATAACATGGAAATTTGGCAACAACACTTAACATGGAATTAGCATGATCCAAGGCTCATTGCACATGGAGCATGAGTAAACCTCATTGCACTTGAATTAGCATGAGTAAATCCTCATTTAACTTTAATTAGAATGAGTAAATACTCATAACACTTGAATTAGAATGATTAAATCCTCATTTCACTTGATGTATCATGATACTAATCTTTAGCTAATACATTGGATCGCTATCAGGGTGAACCCTTCTTAAACATTTCATTTCAAGCATAAGTGTGCCACATGGATCATACAACAAGGAATCATTAAATATAATAATTTATTCCATGATAAATTAATGTGTAATTAATACATGAAACACTATAATCAATAAGTAAATGTGAATAAAGGTGAATACCTATGATAGAGAAATGGGCATGGTATTCACGACACAATGACTTTGGCTTGGAAGAACGCGGTGCAATTTCAGCAGCATAACATCGTGACATAAGAATTCATAATAATGGTTGATGATAGAGAAAGGGGTGTCTCATAATATGTATATGAAATGGAAATTAAGGGGTTCATATATATACATTTCTCAACAAAATTAATGTAATTTTGATTCATAATACAAAATAATTACTTGAATGTAAATGAGGAGAGATAAATTACTTACAGAATTTCGTCATGGTAATGGGTATACATGGAAGACATAGATGAGAGAGAAAGGGGTATATCATCCTTGAAACATAAAGAGGATAGTATACGGGGGGTGAGAAATCATACCTCAACATTTATAATTGAAAATAAAAGGGCATAACAATATTAAGAAACTTAGATAAAATGAGAAAGGAAGGGAACCCTTACTTGGAAGTGTGATCACAAAGGTTTGGGAGAGGCTTGATATAGGCTTCTTGGGAGATTGGGATTCCATGGGAGGATTCTAGAGATAGTAGGAAAGATGTTGGACGAACTAAAAAGGTTTTTAGTGAAGAGGAAGTGGGAGATTGGGTGGGTTTATATAGGAAAGGAGAGGGAATTCTTTGTTATTTAGGTTTGGGACACCACACATTAAACTAATCAAAACCACAAACTAGCCCATGGTTTTTGCCCATGGTTTTTTCTATTATTTATTGGAAAATAATATTTTATAAGTCCAATGGCCTAAATTATTAAAATAATAGGGTTACTTATGTGGAGGTGAGTCACACTCTAAAGGAAATCAATTTAAAAAGATAAGATGTTTTATAAGTCTTGGAGGGTCCACTAAGGCTTTGTAAAATAAATCAAACATACCTAATATCACATTATTTTAATGGTAAAACATATATTGGTTTATCATAATTTTTATATTATTTTATTACATCACTATTGGGTCATTATGATGTCATAAAACACATTATATTTTAAACGGTATTTAATTTTTACCCAAAAATTCGACTGTCTTAGAAAATAATAAAAAATTAAGTGTTGGATAATTTTGATGTCCTGATTCCAAAAATAATATTCATTTTATCTAAATAATTTTCTAAATATGTGAATTTTTACTTTTAAAATAAAAACTGACATTTATTGAAAATTCATGGGTTTTGATAAAAACAGCTTTCAAAACATAAAAATTACAATGGTATTCATAAAAATTATACGATCATTTATACTGAATAAAAAGTAATTAAATAATATTTTATAAAAATAATATTTAATTAAAAAATCCATTGATTTATTAAAATATATTCTTTATTTGAATATTAATTAAAAATTATATTTGTGCTTTAAAACAATGAATGTATACTCTTTATTCTATAAAAAAGTAATGCACATAATCATAGTGCTAAGGTCCTATTACATAACCCCTTATAAAACCCACATAAGACCAAAGGGTAAGGTGCGTGATGGTGAAAAACTCTTTGTGTGGCTCGAATAATATCGCTCAGGTGTAATCTCTATCAACTTCCACTTCTCCCGTAGCCGGTTCCGTTCAAGCTTAACATGTTGAAGCTCGGCTTGGGATTGGTCAAGAGTGAATCATAATGATGCCCCCTCCTTTCTGAGCTCTGACAAATGGGCTTCATATGGGGAAAGTATAATGGATGAGGTCATCGCTTCCTTTCTGTGTGTAAATTGGATTTTTTAAAGCCATATATTTATACTAATCATGTGATCGTTGTTCAATGGTCATAATAGCAATGATCACAATTCTTAATGGTTTATTAAAAATCCAAAATCATAGAACCAAATAAGTGCATCCGTTGTATAATCATTTCACATAATAGGACATTTAATTAGATCAAGAGGAATTTTCATTAATGAATGTTTGGGTCGTTACAATCTTCCCCCTTAAGAAATGTTGCCCCCGAAATTTCCTTTTCCCACACTAAAACAAATGTGGGTAACTTTGCTTCATCACTTCCTCTGATTCCCACATCGCTCTTCAAACTTGGGGTTTCACCACAACACCTTAATGAGGGGAATTGTCTTATTTTGTAGAAATTTTTCTCTACGATCAAAGATTTTCACTGGTTTCTCCTCGTAAGAATGATCATATTCTAAATATAATACCTCTAAAGAGAGTACATGTGAATGATCTGGTATATACTTCCTTAAAAGGGATACATGAAAGACATCATGTACTTTGTACATGGTGGGTGGAAGTTCTAGTCTATTGGACACATCCCTGACATAATCAAGAATCTCGAAGGGGCCAATGTAGCTAGGAGTTAACTTCTCTTTATTTCCAAACCTCATGACCTTTTTCCATGAAGATATGCATAGAAATATCATGTCTCCAACATTGAACTCAATGTATCATTGACGGTTATCCGCATAACTCTTCTATAAACTTTAAGCTACCTTGATATGTTATTGAATGATTTTCACCTTCTCTACCATTTCTTCGACCATTTTAGGTCCTAGCAGTTTATGTTCACCGACTTTATCCCAACACGTGGGTGTTCTGCACCTTTTCCCATAAAGGGATTCATATGGTTCCATTAAGATGCTCAAGTGGAAACAGTTATTATAGGAGAATTCAACCAGTGGAAGATGTTAGTCCCTTCCTCCTTTAGAGTCTATAGAACATGATCTTAACATATCTTCCAGTTTCTGAATAGTTCGCTCAGATTTTCCCTCAGTTTGAGGATGATAGTTCATAGTGAAGTTCATTTCAGTTCTTAGAGCATGTTGGAGACTTTTCCAGAACTTTAAGGTAAATATAGGATCACAATAGGATACACTAGTTAGTGGTACTCCATGCAGTCTTACCACCTCTTCGACGTATAATCCATGCAAGCTAATCCAAAAAAAATTCATCTATAATCGTGATAAAGTTATTTGTCTTCGTAAGACGATCCACAATGACCCATATAGCATTGTTTCCTCTAGATGTACTTGGAAGTCTAGTGAAAAATTCCATGGTAATGTTCCCCCACTTCCATGTTGGTATGGGAAGTTGTGGCATTATCCCCTTTCACTTTTTCATCTCATCCTTCACTTTCTGAAATTCTAGGAACTTTGATGTATATTCCGCAATCTCCCTTTTCATATTGTCCCCCCAAAAGTTTTCTCGGAGATCTCGATACATCTTTGTTCTCCCCGAGTGAATAGAGAAGGTTGAGCTATGCACGTCATCCAGAATCTCCTTCTTTATCTCTAGATTGGATGGTACACATAATCGTGACCCAAATATCATAATTCCATCTTTTTCAACCATGAACTCTGGGAATTTTACATTTCTAATAGCTTCCACCATTTTCAGAATTTCCACATCCTTTCTTTCAGCATCCTTTATTTTCCCTATGAGGGGCGGTTTAGCAATCATTTGAGAAAGGATTGATGATGTTCCTACCTTAATGATTCCCATTTCCATCCTCTGAAAATATAATAATATTGGATCCTTTTAAACTATCATCATTGATAAAGATACGTGATATATTCTACTTAGAGCATCGGCCACCTTTTTTTCCCTACCGGGATGGTAGTGGATCGAGCAGTCATAATCTTTGATGAGTTATATCCATCTTCATTGGAACATATTAACCACTTTTTGTGTGAATATATATTTGAGGCTCTTGTGATCAATATATATCTCACACTTCTCCCCATAGAGATAATGCCTCTAGATTTTCCGTGCAAAGATCACAGCTTCCAACTCCAGATCATGCGTGGGATAGTTTTTCTCATGTATTTTCAGCTTTCTTGAGACGTAGGCTATCGCTTTATCATTCTACATCAACACACAACCTATTCCCTTCTTCAAAGAATCACTAAATACCACAAAAAGTTCTCTACTTGTGGGTAATGTGAGAACGGGTGTAGTGATGGGCCTCCTTTTTAACTCTTTTAAGCTCTCGTTGCATTCATAACTCCAAGAAAACTTTACTCCCTTCTTATTTATCTTGTTAAGAGGGTTGGAAAATCATTAGAAATTTCTCACCAATCAGTGATAATATCTAAATAACCCCAAGAAGCTATGGATATCTTTTACCGATGTTGGCCTCGATCATCCCTCTATTGTAGCTATCTTCGAGGGATCCATAGATATACTATGGCTTTTGATGATATGGCCAAAGAATGAGACCTCCTTCAACTAGAAATCACACTTGATGTACTTTTCATAGATCTTATCCTTTATCAATGTATCTAGTATAGTTCTTAGATGCTCCTCATGATCCTCCTTAGTTTTGGAGTATATAAGAATATCCTCTATAAAGACTACCACAAATTTTTCAAGGTAATATCTAAAGACTCTATTAATCAAGTCCATGAAGATTTCTAGATCATTGGTGAGTCAGAAAAGAATTACTATGAATTTGTAGTGCTCATATCTTGTACGAAAAGCAGTCTTGGGGATATCCTCATTATTCACCCTTACATGGTAATATCCTGACCACAGATCCACCTTGGAAAAGTATTGTGCTCTACGCAGCTGATCAAACAAGTCATGAATTTGTGGCAGAGGATACTTGTTGTTTATCGTGATTTTGTTAAGCTCGTAATAATTGATGCAAAGTTTCATTGACCAGTCCTTCTTTTGGTCGAAGATGACTAAAGCACCCCATGGTGAAGCACTTGGGTGTATAAACCCTTTATCCAGATTTTCTTGTAGTTGTTTCTTTAACTCCTGAAGCTCCACAATATCCATTTTATATAAAGTCTTTTATATTGGAAATTCCATAAGTATAATCTCAAATGAGAATTCAACATCTATTCTAGAAGAAAGACCAGGCAATTCCTCAGGAAACACTTTAGGGAATTTCCTCACAATAGGCATGTCTTCAGTGATTCTTTCCTCATTAAACTCAATCATCTGAGCCAGATACACGTTCTCATAGGGAAATAGTATCCACACTTTAGATGATGGTTCTAAAGAAGAGTCATCGTCCTCCTTTCACTTGTATATAATCGGGGGTCGATTCTCCATATGAATACTGATTTCCCTCTCACGGAAATTTATGTTGGGTCTATATAAGGAAAGCCAATCCATGTTGAGAATTGTATCCAATTTTACCAGAGGGAGTATGATGAGGTTCTCCAGGAAGTTCAATCCACTGATTATGATAGGGAAGGTGTTATATACATGGGATGTAATGATTTCTCCATTTTTTGTACTCACCAATATCTTTATTTCCATGATTTTTTGCGGTGTTGGGATAGTTCTACTAAACTTTTGGGATACAAAAGAATGTGTATAACTAGAATCAAAAAGTATGCCCTCTATTCTTGAATTAATAACTAGTGTACCTATCACCACTTTGTTTCCAGGATTCACTTTGGTGGTAGTGATGGAAAAAAGATCACTCTTACTACCTTGGAGGTTGTTGGTTGCCACTGAAAACTCTTGGCTTAAGGAATTGATTTTCAAGGTGCCCCAGTTCTTTGTAGTTGAAGCAATGAACAATTTTTTGAAGCTTGAATATAGCGTTCCTCTCCTATTTTGCAGTCACGGGTTTTTCTTGTCCGAAGTTAGTGGTTAGGTGCCCTTCTCTTCCACACCTAAATCATTTCCTCGTCCCCTTTAGGAAATTTCTGAGGTGCTTATTTCCATACCTTTGGAAAGTGGGGTACTGTATTTTCTTTCACCGTTGGATTTATCCATCGAACCTTCAGAATTTAAGTCCACCCTACGCTTATTATCCCCATGATACCCCTGAGATTCACTGATCTTCATTTCGAATTTTAGGGCACATCAGACAATTTCCTCATAGCAGTCGAGGTCACATATTGTTAGGGATTTCCGCAGGCTAGGTTTTAGCCCACAAAAGAAGCGGTCAACCTTGTCTTTAGGGGTAACAACAAAGACAGAGGTGTATTGTTTAATCCTTGTGAAGTTTTCCTCGTACTCTCTAATGGATTCATGGTATATTTTCTTGAGGACAAAGAAGTACATTTCCATCTTCAGCTGGAGGGTGCGAGGAAAATATTTATCAAATTTTTTTTTCTAGAAATCCTTCCATTCCAACACCCTGATCTCCTCCTCAGGATTCTTATTTTTTATCAATGTCCACCATTGATCGGATTCACCCCTCATATGATAAGAAGCTATAAGGACCTTCTATTTTTTGGAAAATTGAAGGATGAAGAAGATATTTTCAATGGAGTTGATCCATTATTCTACAATTGACAGATCAGATGATCCATTAGAAGTAAGAGGCCTTTGTCTCATGAAGCTCTCTATAGCGACTTTTTCTTTCTTAAGGGGGTTGAATTTTCTTCTTGACCCATGTTTCTATTCAAATATTGATATAACTAAGAGAGTATAGTGAAAAAGTTCTCAATTCCTGCTCCCATCAGATTGGGCATCTCATTAGAACATTCATCACATTGATCTTCACATCGATTGTTAGCCCGAGTCCTCCTATTACTAGCCATTGGCTAGAAAAAAAAAAAGAAAATTAGGGGTAGCACATAAAGGGTAATGCAAGGACAAAATGGATGAATTATCAATAATTTTTATTTCCTTAAATTATGAATCTATAGGCTTCAATCTATGTTATCCATGATCTAATTTCTAATATATATTCTTATGGGAATTTTTTAATTCCCTTAATAAGGGTTCATACTAAGCTTATGAATTTACAAAATCATATCCCCCACGAGTGTCGTAACCAAGAGTTCATCAAGTCCCATTGTCATGTACCAATATACCCTGAGTCAATCCTGAAACTCCTTGTCAGAGTTTTCACTCCTAGGTACATCTGTGCCAGAGTCGCCTCTACCTACTCATATCCAGAAAGGGACGTATTTTCTTGATAAAACACTTACTAAATAGCCAACAAAATTTAGGGATGTTCTTATTATAATTAGTCTTATCCCTAATAATTTCACTAGGGTTTTATAATCATAATCCCAAAAATAACTAAACCTATCCTCTGATACCAACTATAACAACTCTGCTCTTTATTACACACTGAAACATGATTTATCACATAAACTCTTCACTTTATATAACATAGAAGATTGATAGGTCTAGTGTCTTTGGGGTTAAGAACATTACATAACAACTTATAACATAAAACACACAATATATTTATTGAAAAATTCCTTTACAGGACCACTATATTCCCTCGTACTTAGTATTGCATTGGATAACCTAAGGACATTCATAAGAAAAGGGTGAGCTATAAAGCCCAATAAGGGAGTAAACAATGCATAACATGAAAAATAAAATACATTTTAGGAAATAGTCATATCAATGTATCATAAAAGAAATATTAACATAAAGGCACGATATAGAATGATTATCATAACATGGAAATGTGGAAACAAAACTTAACATGGAATTACTATGAGCCAAGGCTCATTGCACGTGGAGCATGAGTAAACCTCATTGCACTTGAATTAGCATGAGTAAATACTCATTGTAAATGAATTATCATGAGTAAATCCAAATTAAACTTTAATTAGAATGAGTAAATGCTCATTTCACTTGATGTATCATGATACTAATCTTTACCCATTGCATTGGAGCGCTATCAGGGCACACCCTTCTTAAACATTTCATTTCATGCATAAGTGTGCCATGTGGATCATACAACATGGAATCAATAAAGATCATCTTTTATTCCATGATAAAGGAATGTTTAATTAATACATGAAACTATATAATCAATAATTAAATGTTCATAAAGGTGAATATCCTTGATAGAGAAATGGGCATGGTATTCACGACACAATGACTTTGGCTTGGAAAAACACGGTGCAATTTCGGCAGCAAAACAGTGTGACATAAGAACTCATAAAAATGGTTGATGAGAGAGAAAGGGGTGTATCATCATATGTACATTAAATGGACAGTAATGGGTTCATATAGATACATTTCCCAACATAGGTAATGGAATTTGTATTCATAATACAAAATAATTTCTTGAATGTAAATGAGGAGAAAAAAATTCATTAAGGAATTTCGGCATGGTAATGGGTATACATGGAAGGCAGAGATGAGAGATAAAGTGGTATCTCATCATTAAAACATAAATACTAAAGTATAGTGGAGGTGAAAAATCATACCCTAAACATTTATAATTGAGAATAAAATGGCATAACAATATTAATAAACTTCGATAAAATGAGAAAGGAATGAAACCCTTACTTGGAAGTGTGGTCCCAAAGGTTTGGGAGAGGCTTGAGATAGGCTTCTTGAGAGATTGGTGAACCTTGGGAGGATTCTAGAGAGAGTATTTAATAGTTTTTATGAACTCCAAAGGCTTTTAGTGAAGATAAAGTGGGATCTTAGGTGGGTTTATATAGTAAAGGAGAGGGAATTATTTATTATTTAGGTTTGGGAAACCACACATTAAACTAATAAAAACCACAAACCAGCCCATGGTTTTTGCCCATGGTTTTTTAAAAAGGTTAGTGTAAACAATATTTAATAAGTCCAATGGAATAACATCTTAAAATAATAGGGTTACTTATGTGTAGGTGAGTCACACTCTCAAGGAAATCAATTTAAAAAGATAAAATATTTTATAAGTCTTGGAGGGTCTACTAAGGCATTGTAAAATATATAAAAATAACCTAAAATCACAGTATTTTAATTTTAAAACATATATTGGCTTAATATAATGTTTATTTTATTTTATTACATCACTATTGGGTCATTATTATGTCATAAAACACATTATATTTTAAACAGTATTTAATTTTTACCCAAAAAAATCGACTTTCTCAAAAAATTATGAAAAATTTACCATTGGATAATTTCCACTTCCTGATTCCAAAAATAATATTCATTTTATCTAAATAATTTTCTAAATATGATAATTTTTACTTTTAAAATAAAACCCGACATTTATTGAAAATTCATGGGTTTTGATAAAAACAGATTTCAAGCCTTAAAAATTACAATTGTATTAATAATAATTATATAATAATTTATAATGAATAAAAATTAATTTAATAATATTTTGTTAAAATATTATTTAATTAAAAAATCCATTAATTTATTAAAATATATTCTTTAGTTGAATATTAACTAAAAATATTATTTGTCCTTCAAAAACTATGAATGTATGTTCTTTATTTTATACAAAAATAATGTACAAAATCAAAGTGATAAGGTCTTGTTACATAACCACTTATAAAACTTCCATAAGACCATATGGTAAGGTATGTGATGGTGACAGACTCTTGGGGTGGTCGGATAACATTGCTCGGGTGATAATCTCTATCAATTTCCACTTCTCCTGTAGTCGATTTTGTTCGAGCTTAACATGTTGAAGCTCGGCTTGAGCTTGGTCAAGAGAGAATTCCAATGACATAACCTCCTTTATGAGCTCTAAAAAATGGTCTTTGTACAGGGAAAGTCTACTGGATGAGGTCATCTCTTCCTTCGTCTAAGTAAATTGGATTTGTTAAAGCCCTATATTTATATTAATCATGTGATCACTGTTCAATGGCTATAATAGAAATAGTCACAATTCGTAATGGTATTTTAAAAATACAATATCATAAAACCAAAAAAGTACATCTGTTATATAACCATTTCACATAATAATACAATTAATTATTTCAAGAGGAATTTTCATTAATGAAAGTCTGGGTTGTTACATGCTCAGGAAAAGCGGCTCGAGGATGAGCAGTTATAAGGTGGGAGGTTATAAGATACAATATTTTTATTAAGGTGTTTTTTTTGTTTATGTTTTGGTTTAAGTTCTTTATTTTGGTCAAATAAGTGTTTCCCTATGTTCATGAGAAGGTTTGACGGTGTTCCCTGGGTTCAGGTCATGAAAAAAGAGGGAAAAGGAGTTTTCTAGGCATGTTACACGGTCAGTGTGAACCAGGTGGATCATCCCAGGTAACCATGCAAACTTCAACATAGGATTTCACATGTTTATCAAATGTTTAATCTAAACATGTGGAACTCCTAGGAAACTATTTGAAGGAGTGATTTAGAGACAGTATCTCTCGCACGGTTTGCACACGGTTTGGTAAACAGTGAGGGTAAACTGTGCATCCCAGAAAAGTAGAAAAATTACAAAAATTACATTACGGGTTTTTAAACCCATATTCAAGATTATCCTTCATTTCACCTCCTAAAACCCTATTGAATATCTTGAATGAACTAATCTTCCCAAGTTTTATTCTCCTTTGATTCTTGACCGTTTGGATCATCGTTGGTTGCAGATCTAAGCCTCGAGTAAGTCTAATGCTCCTCTTGCTTCTCTTTTCTGGATTAGGGTTTTTAGTTTCTTTCTTATTATTCTCAATCCCTAAAACACTCTTTTTCTGGTGAAAAATAGTTTGGGGATTCAAGGGGTGTTTGAATCTAGATCCAAGTCCATGATTAAGACTACGTTCATAATCAGATTCGAGTTAGGTGATCTACAAGTTATATCTCGTAGCTTTATTATGGATTTGTGCATGTTTGTTGAGATATTTCCTTCCCTTTTTTGTGTATGTGTCACCTTGAGTATGATTTTTAATTTGGGTGTCTAGATGATTACTGGAACCCCTCACGGTCCCCATGGTATGTTTTAGGGGATTAATCGAACATTTTAGGGTCACCCATGGGATGTACTGACCTTATCGGACCAAGGAATTGGTAAAGATAAGTGTTAAATTGAACTATGATAACGTAGAGCCCTTGTTGAACATGTAATATGTTTAGTTGAATTGAAAATGGAATGTTTCTAGTTATTCCTGGGTTGGTAATGGATTTAAGGGTTTGTTTGGAATGACTTAGTAATGGGTTAATTGGGTTAGATGAGATTGTGTCAAAAGGGTTATGAATTATATTGAGTTGCCCAAAAGAATTAGTATATATGAATTGAATAACTTGATAAGTTGGAAATGAATTTTGAATGGAATAACATGTAAATGGTTTTTCATAAGGGTATTGATGAATATGAAAAATGGGTAAATGCATGGGAATTATGAGGTACACCTAATGGGTCGAATGTAATAAAGTGGTTGTGATATGTGATATAATAATTATGCTTGAAATGAATAAGTGGTAAATTCTTATGAAATTATAAATTGGATAATTAGGTTAATACATGGTAATTGTTTAATGTTGGTTAAGGTGGAAATCTATGAACATGCTTAATGGGTCAAGGCATGGGAATGGGAATTGGGTCAAATGGGATTTGATAAGTAAATGGATAATGTATTAATGGGTTATGGAATAGTATTAGTTCCCATGTTGATTATTGTGGATTATTATTTCCATTTATATTGGTTATGTTTGTGATATAATGGTATGATTGTTATATATAATGGTTGTGCTTGGTTGTGATATGGTTATGTGGTAAATGGATGGATAATCATGTGTACATGGATTGAGGTGTGGGAATGAGGACTGAGGATCCTCCCATGGGTCTGGTTGGACTGATGCTCTTACTCCACCAACAATTCACGGGTTAGGGAAGGGGATAGAGATCTATTCCCCTAACAGTTGCATTCCACCTGGACTAAGGCTTTGAGGTGGGGATATTGTGATGTTGTGATGTGTCGTCATTAGTGATATAGGGGTTTGAATTATTCCCTTATGTAGAATGAATAATTCCATGAACCTTGTGTGAATGATGTGAATGCCTAACTTATGCACTTTGTAATTGATGATGAACTAGTAATAAAAGATACATAATAAATTGGAACTTGGTTAGTAATAGGTATGTATAGGTTGTTAACTACTGTCCCCCTAATTGTATTTTATTTACTTGTTATTTATTTATATTTTCATGGACTATATGTTAAACAGGATATTTTTAGACACCATTGGTGGTGGCCTACTGAGTTGTACTCACACCCTGCCCAGGCCACCGTTGGGTACCCGAGTAGATTTCATGCTTGTAGGATAGGAAATTGGAAATATCCTTATGCTAGGGAGTTGGTTTGGAAATGGGACATGCATGTAAGAGGTTACAGACTTGGAGTTAGAACCATTTTGGGATTTCTACTATTTGTCTTAGTTTAGGTTTTTTTTCACTTATCATTGTAGCATGACATGGCATATTTACTATTGGTTGCAGTTTGTGTCCAACTGAAAAATGGTTATTTATTCTTGTTCACTAACTAGTTCATGTTATATCTGTTATTCTATCTGTTACTATTGTGGCTTACTCTGTCCTAGAGGGTATAGTCTCCCCACATGACTAATCTGGATCCTCGCTACTAGTCAAAAAACTCTGGCATATGGGGATGCATGCTTGAGGTCATGTGATAACCCGGCCCGGGGCACTAGTTTAGTGGAACCGAGGTTGGGAATGTTACACATTTGTTTTTTATAATCTCGATTTTAGATTCTTATATTTGATGCATTATTTTTTGAGTGATCCATGGTGTGGATGGGATCGTTAGTTGATCTATTTAGGTGATTTTTGGCTCTAATTTTTGTTCATTGGTGCATTAGCATGTTGTTTCCACATGTGCACTTGAGACCTTGGCTATATCCATACTGAGTATACTTGTATGCTTGACCTACATATATATACTATTTTTCATATTTCTAGGAGAACTTTGGGGACTGTATTAGACATGAATATATGGGTTTTGGATATGTTGTTGTGTTTCTATTGTAGACTTGTCTTTTAGTATATTTAGAGACTTTATGTGTATCATTTTAATTTAATCATTCATCATGGTTTGGTTCTTGGTTTAAGTTTATTTTATCTGTTGTATTTTCTTGTTGGTTTTTCATCCTATCTCCTGATCCTGTTTTATATTATAGAGGGTAATGGCTGCCATTTTTTATATTTATTTTATAACATTGGTTCTATTTTCTAACCCAGGGCCTATTAGAGGGGGGGACTCGGGGATTCATTATCACTCCCCCTTCATTGTGGTATTTTTGGTGAGAGGGAGCATGAAAGAGTGATATCAAATGCTGATGTTTGATATATAGAATATATTTTTGAGTTAGGAATGGTAAGTATTTCATGTTTTGGTAGGGTAGTGATTATAGTTTATCTTATTGTGTGAAATAGTCTAGGGAGTTTAGATAGGATGTAGAATTTTAGGTCCCCTCATGATCCAGTGCACGAACTATAATCTTATTGAATGAATAAATAAGTTGTATGAGTTTTTAGGGTTAAGGCCAAGGAAATTTACATACATGATGATTAATTTTTTTCATGTTTAAATTGGGTATTTTTGGGAAATAAAATGAAATAAATAAATATGTTTAAAATTATACGCTACTAGGATTAAGATGTTCTCCTGGATTTTCTAGAATGGCTCATGTTCATTTTCTGCAAGTAACTCAGGCATTTTAGGTTCATCAGGATGATCTGGTTGATCAATGGAGATTCGATCTGATATAGAAGGATGAGGTTTTATAGTGGTATTTTCATTCTTTTCGATGGTAGAGTTTGGGAAATTATGAGTGGAACGTCTCTAATTTGGAGATGAAGAACTAGTTTGAGGATCTTGAGATGAATTTAGGTCTAATCCAAGCATGGGTTGAGTTCTAGGTGTCATTGGTAGTCAGTCATATGTGGGGAGTTTCACATCAGTGGTGGACAATATTTATTGGTGATCATAAGGAGGAAGATGTGTTGTGGCCCACTTCTAGAGGATGTTCTGAGTAGATTTCATATCTTTGATGATGAGGGAATCCAAGATGTGGGATATTATATCCTTTTAGTAAGATATTTTGAGATTATGGGAGCTTGGGATCAGTTTTAAGGACCTCCTACACCTTACTCTATAT
This sequence comes from Viscum album, assembly GCA_963277665.1. Classification (NCBI taxonomy): domain Eukaryota; kingdom Viridiplantae; phylum Streptophyta; class Magnoliopsida; order Santalales; family Viscaceae; genus Viscum; species Viscum album. The sequence continues at coordinate 69,903,160 of OY728163.1, read as the reverse complement.
TTTTTCTAGGATGTGGAGTCCATATCATGGTTTGTTGAGGAGGATTATTTTCCCAATGATCGGGTATTCGATCACTCTATTTATGCTCCCAAAGTACCTTAAGGTGGATAAAAAGGATGAGGTTATCAATTTTATTCTTTCATTGGGAGTTGGGACTTGAGAGAGTGGATAGTATGCCATCTTGGGGAGTAGGAATCCATGAAATGGGTCACAGTTTTTCAGGCAATCAGGGTTCCGATTAGTGGAGATTCAGCCGCAACATATCCCATTTAGTTCTTCTAGGGTATGTGGATTCTGAAAACCTACCATAGGTTTCTCATTTTTATGTTATTTCTATGTAGGTAATGGGCACCACCAAACCCATTACTCAACCACCCAAGGAGGCCAGTACTTAGTGGGTGTTTAGGCCCATTTTTAGAAACTACAGTAGTTGCCTCCGGGGTAGTTTTACCAGTATAGACCACCAATAATTATTTAGAAGCCAAGGTAAGTTTGTGTTAATAGAGGTAAGCCTCATGATGGTACCCATCCATAAGGACCCATGCCATATCATGGTCATAGAGGATGATAGTATATATGCATGGGATCTATGCATGGTCAGATACACGCATTAGAGGTAGTAGCACTAGCAGATTCATGATTTTTCAGGGTATTATTAGCTTATCATCTACTCCTATGTGTTATATATTTGATTCATAAGCCCCAGAGTTATTTTTAACTCCATATTTGGTCTAATTTTGGGATTGGATGTACAGAATCTTTCAGTTCTCCTTTTGTTATCTACACCAATTAGAGTTCATGCTATTTTTTTATGTGTATTGGGGATGTAGTTTGATGATGGGGAAGCACCAGTTTGTGGGAGACTTCTTCTTATTGTAGATATATGCATATGATGTTATCATTGGTATGTATTGACTGTATTCCATGTAATAAATCTTCTAATATTATCAAAGGAGAGTTTTTTGTTCCGATGTGTAGGTAAAGTGAGTGGTGGTCGTTGCTAAGAGAGGTTTTTGAATGGCAGGTTGGAATGTGGAGCCTCTTTTGTCTTAGTTGGTGGAGTTTTTCAGACATGCTAAATGGGGGGGTATTATAAGGGTTTTAGAGTAGTTCCTTGACATTTTATCATAAGAGTTTATGAAACTACACCCTTGAAAGGACATCGATTTTTGGATAGTGTTTTAGTCGGTAGTGTCTATGATTTTGATGGATCCCTATCCTATGGTGCCTACAGAGTGGTGAGTGTTGAGGTTGTAAGTGGATGATCTGATGTAGACTAGTTTCATCTGACCCAATGTGTTTTCATGGGTTCTTATGGTGTTGTTCTCCAAGAAGTTGGATGATAGTCTGAGATTTTCTATAGACAACCAAAGGTTAAATCAGGTGATGGTCAAGAACTATTATCCTCATCCAATTATATAAGATTTGTTTGACTAGTTGATAGAAGCTATATGGTTCTCTAATATCTATCTATAGTATGGATGTTACCTGTTGAGGTTAAAGGATGATATGATATTTTAAATACTTTCTTCAGGTGTAGGTATGGGTACATAGAGTTTTTGTTCAAATCATTCAGTGTTATTAATTAGTTATCCATGTTCATGGATATTATTAACTCCATATTATATGAGTTCCTATACTAGATCATCATTGTATTCATCAATTATATCAATTTATACAAAAATTTATAGTAAGAGAATGTAGATAATCTCATAGATATTTTGAAGGTCCTACAACACTACTTTCTCTATGTAAAGTTGTCTAAGTGTGAGTTTTGGATGTAATAGGTGCACTTCCTTAGACATGTGGTGCCTTGGTAAGGTGTGGAAATAGACCAATCGAATATTGGGGTAGTTTTTTCTGTAGAAGTGTCCAATAATATGGCATCATATTCTCCTTGGTCTCACAAGCTATTTTCAATAGTCTATTCATGATTTCTCAAGTTACGGACCTACTAACAACATTGACCAGGAAAATCATGATTTTATATGGAATGATCAGAGCTAGGAATTATTCATTAACAAGAATGAGAAGTTGGTTAGTTATCCAGTGTTTCAATTTCCTGATGAGGGTGTCTTGTATGAGTTTTTCTATGATGTATCCCATATGGGTTTGCGATGTTTGTTGATGCAGTAGATAGTGGTAATCTCTTATGGGACTAGGACAATATTTCCCCATATGTGTAACTATTTTACCCATGTTCTAGAGTTTCTAGTGGTTTTTTTCACTAAATTTGTGGTAGTATTACCTCATTGGTGACTGGTTTATGGTTTTCACAAACCAAAATAGCCTGAGATATGTTTTCTCTCAACATGATTCGAATCTACACTAGCAGAGGTGGATAGAGTTTCTTTAAGATTATTATTTTGAGATATCTTATGCCTTGGGATAGGGGAATGTGATTTTTTATGAATTAATTTATAAGTCATGAGGAGATGTGGTTTGGGAGTCTATAGATGTTTGGAAAGGGATAGAGGAGCTTATAGTAATGCATCTTTCTTTTAGTGATAGAAATTTTTATGGTTGTCTCTATCAAATAAATGTGGAGTCATATTTGATGAAGTATCTTGAGAGGTCTCGGTGGGGAGAATCTGAGGAAAATGTGATGTGTGACTATTTTTTCAACGGTGATGCCCCAGAGGGATGGTCATAGGATGTTCAGGATTGGATGTTGTTTCAGGGGAGGTTCTGTGTTCCGTATGTGATGCATAAAGGAGTTTTATGTGAGTTTCATATCTCGCCTTTATCATTATGTCCTAGCATGACAAAATTTTATCATGTTTTTATGATACATATTTGGTGTTTGGTGATGAAACGGTCAGTGGTAGATATTTTAGTGAGGTTTCTGGTTTTCTAACAGGTGAAAGTAGAGCAACATGTTCTTGGAAATTTTTTATAGACTTTGGATGTTCTTAAGTGGAAATTAGAGGACACATCGATTGATCTTTTCACTAGGTTTCCCCAATATCAAGGAGTTTGTAATGCGGTTTGGGTGATAGTGTACAAACTGATGAATTCATCTCATTTTATGGAGATCTGTGTTTTAAGTGTTGTGGATGTATTTTCATGGAAGTATGTAGATTATGTGTTTAGGATTCAAGGGGTACTGAGGACCATTATCTCTGATTGGAATCCTCATTTTACCTCATGAACCTTGAAGGGATTTCATTGTGATTTTTTCTCCTAGTGGTTCCTTTTCACTACTTTCACCCACAAAAATATGGTCAAATAGAGAAGATCATTCGAACATTAGAGGATATGTTATGAGCTTACATCTTGGACTTTGGTGTATTATGGGTCATACAATAATATTTATCACTCATGAATTGGCATATCCCTATTTGAGGTGTTGTATGGGAAGTAATTTCATTCTCTATTTTATTAGATGAAGGTTGCAGAGTTAGTAGTTCTTGGTCCTAATGTGGTGTAAATAAAGACCAAGAATATCTAGTTGGTTTGAAAAAGGATGGGGGGTGCATAGGACTATCATAAGGACTATGATGATTGTATACATATTCTCCTAGAGTTCAATGTTAGAGACTATGTGTTCTTAAAGTATCCCCTCGATGTGAGTAGTAGAGATTCGGCAGGGGAGAAAGCTCTCACCGTAGTTTTTTGGGCTATTTTAGGTGTTAAGGAATGTGGGTGAGGTGGTATATTAGTTGGAATTACCACCATAGCTGGATAGGATTCATGATGTCTTCCACATGTCTCTTGTTCATTGGTATCTTCCTGATGACTCCTATATCATTGACTGGGGATATTTATATATTGAGAATGATTTGATGTTCAGATAGTGAATAGTAGAGATCTAGGATCATCAAGAGAAGGGGATTTGTAGATGAACTATCCCCTTGGTTCATGTGTTGTGGAGGTATGGTGTCCTGGAGGAGAGTACTTGGAAGTTAGAGATGAATATGTGTACCAAGTACCCAGAGATATTTTGAGTTTTTATTTTCTTTGTTTGGTATCTCCTAGTTTATGAATTGAAATATATTGTCCTTTAAAGAGATATAATGTTTTCTTGATGACTGATGTTTGATGTGTGATAAATATTTTGACATATGAAAAGGGGAGGACATTAATCCTAATCAATACGCATTATACTCTGACATGATTAAACCTGTGTGGGTGAGCCAATGCCACCCAAAGTAGGTAATATATTTACATAGAATGAGGAATTCCCTGATTTATGTTCTCAATTGATACAATGTGAGGTGTTGGTTGTTCTAGTGGTTGGATTGGGCTATGTGAAGGATGATGTGGATGTGTGGAAAAGGAGGACGTTTTTGATGGTATCAGATGATGTGGTTTTTTTCCTATGAGAGGTGGTGATGTGGTTGTGTGGTGTGTTTTTTGGGTATTTTTGTTTGGTGTGTTTTTTTTGTGGTATAATTTTAGGTAGATGTAATCCTTTTGAGGTATCTCATGTGGTGGTTGTCTGTACCCCATTATTTCTTCAATTTGGGTTTTGATTCTTGAGGAATATAATTGTTTGATAGGTATCTAATGTAATAGTATGTTCCTTCCTACCCCATTACTTTTCAATTTTGGGTGCTAGATGTGTTTCAAAGTAGGTTGGAGGAGAATCCTATGGAGTTAGATCTATAGGAATACTGCAATAGGGGTTTCATGACATGAATCGGATTTAAATCATGATTTGGTTATTCACGGCATGTGAGGATGGCAGATTCACATATTATGTCCAGGTGTGGTGTGAAGCATGAAATTAATTCACATCATGAAAGGGTAATTAATGATGTGTAATTAAATAGAGATGTGGCACCATTAATTTTTGAAAAAATTTAAAATATGGGAGATTCATGGCCTAAAATGTATTCATAACTTGTAATCCACAACCCATGGGAATTCACGACAAGAATTTGTAATTCAAAATGTGAAAGAGGTGGATTTTAGGTTGTAAATATTTCATGTTCGTCCAATTCTCCATCCATTCGGTTTTCACATGTTCCACTCATTTTTTATGAACCCTAGGTGATTATGAGAGTCTTTTAGCCTATCTTCCCCCTCCTTGATCATTTCATTCAATTGTTTACTTGTTAGTTCTCTATGATGATTGTTTTCCCTTTCCCATGGTTTTGTTTCCATTATTCTCTTAAAGTTTCACTACGGTGGTGTTATTGTGATCTGGGTATGTGTTGGGATGCTTTTTTTACAACTCCTTGGTGCAGTGTAGGTTGATCTTTTGTTTCTTTGTGTGGTTATTGAATGTGGGATGTTTCTTCTTCAATATGTGGTGCACAGCTAGTTCAAAAATATTCTTTGAGGTAGGGGATCCTCGTTACCTCCATTTATACATGCTATATGTGGGTATTGTATGGATTTGTTTCCCATTGGGTGGACAGTAAGGGTCTCCATAATAAAGAAAATTATTTGGAAAACCATAAATTGATGGGTATGGGGATATATGACATTTTTTGACTGCTTTTTAATAAATTTTTATGATATTATTCCATGTTGTTACCTTGCTGAAAATAACAGTTGTTGGGAGACTTTCTTATACAGTAGATGTTATGAGTTAAGACCCTTATTGTATTTTTGTTTGATCACACCCTTTATAAAAGTATAAAGAACATATATTTGGATGTTAAATTTATTTACCATGGAACTTTATTTTTGTAACAATACCCATACTAAATAAATAATTAATGTGATAAAATCACTTGAATAAATTTGGAAGTTGGGATGTGTGTTGTTGGGTGTGCTTGTGCTTGTTGTATTGACCTTCTTGGTTTGGACTATTGTGTTGTGATGGAGGTGACCATCTAAGCTACATAATGAGTAGTTATGTGATGTGGTGGTTGGTTGGAATGGATGTGATGTGGGAAGTTTTGTGATGTAGTACGTAGAGGATATGGTGCACAGTGGCGATGATGTGTGGTGGTGATGTGTGGTGGCGATGTGTGGTTATTATGTGTGGTGTTTTTTTATAGGATTTGGTTGGGATGTGTGATGTGTGGTTGTTGGGTTATGATAGATTGGGTGATGTTGTGCAGTGATGATGGTGGATGTGTGGTGTTGTGGTAGTGGTTGTGTGAGTTGGAGTAGTTGTTGCTTGGCGTGGTTGTGATATTTTCCTGATTAGTCATAGAATAAATTATAATGATAAAACCAAACAAAATATTCTGGTAAATAAGAAATATGGGATGGAATTGTATGTTTTTTAAATTTATTAAATGAATTCAATTAAATAATGGGCTGTGTAATGTGAAATTAAATAGATAAATGAATAAAAGTTGTGGAACCTATAACTGAAAGTGGGAAATATTATGTCATTATGTGTGGTGTTGTAATGTGTTGCATATAGTGGTGGAATCAGTTGTGATGGTTGATGTGTGGTACTATGGTGGTGATGTGATGTGTGCTAGTGTAGTTATTGTGAAACCATTGGTTGGGTATTGTGTGTCATCTATATATCATGTAGGCTTCTGTTATTTCTATATGTTCCCCACCCAAGTTTCATAACCTTACCAATGCTTAGAGGTCTTGGGTTTTGGGTGTTTTACCCAAAATCTAGGATAGTTGTGATACATATGGCTAGATACCCCCTCTTTCCCACTCTTCCTTTAGTAATAGTGATGATACAGGTTGTTGTTGGAGAATACCTAGCAGTGTTGGCCTAGGTGTTTTCGGGTGAAGTGTGATATGATGAGGCAATGATGTGATGTGATTTTTGGGGGGTCATGCGTGTTATTAGTAGGTAATGATGTTGATGTCCTTCACATTTATGGTACCCTACTACTATGGTTATCTGATGAGATGATATGAGATGGCCCAGGTGTCTTTGTGTGGGATGTGGTGTGGTGATTCTTGATTCTAGAATAGGATTATAGACCTTGTGAGGGTGGGGTAGGTAGGTATGTTTCCCAACCAACATCAGATATGGACCAGGTATCTTCAGGTGAGGTTTTATGTGATGTGGTTGTGATGTTACATGCATGAAAGGGATCAGATCACATAAAGTTAAATGTTGGGGTGTGGGAGTGAAAAATCAGTGAGGAAGTGGTATCGAGGTGCCTTGATTTTTTATGATCTTGATGTTATATTGTTATATTGGATGTGTGATTTGGTTAGTGAGACATGGTGAGGGTGGTATGGTCACATTACCTATTTAGGTTCTTGTTGGTTCTGTTATTTTTTCACCAGTGCATTTGAATTTTGTTTTTATATGTTCACTTGAGACTATGGTTATTTACCTAATGATTATAATTGTATACTCACCCAAATTATATAAACTATTTTTCAAATTTCCAGGAGGAATTTAGGGACCGATCTTTTCATTTCTAGCTTGGGTTTGTAGTTTTCGTTATATCATTGTTGTAGACTAGTCTTTTAGTATATTTGGAGACTAAATGTGTATTATTTTACTTTTTTCATTCATTCTAGGATGGTTATTGGTTTACCATTATTTTATCTACTTGACTTTCTTAGTGGTTTTTTATCCTATATTTTTTATTCTGTTTTATATTATAGAGGGAAATACCTTTCATTTGTGAGTTTTTTTATACCATTAGTGTTAGTCACCAACCCAGGTCCTACTAGAGGTGGGGTTCAAGGGTTATTATCTCTCTCCCTTTATTGTGGTAACTTTCGTGGGAGGGGGTCATGCCACTTCCCCTTTGGTGTTGTCAAGATAGAAGAGAAAAAGGGAGGGGATAATTTGTAACAGGCTTTGTTCAAGAAGCTAGATTGAGGTGCAGTGGCTACTGGGTGAAGATCCAAGTGGGAAGATTTTTATATTTCTCCATGAGGTAAGATATTTTTTGAGTTCTTCTTCACAAACCTCGCAGATTTTTTTTTTAAATATTTAAATAATTTTAAGCATTTTTAGGGTCCCCTTGCGGGTCGTTGTTGGATGATTTGGGGTGAACATGGGTTTTGGGCCTATTGTAAGGGTTTTCTATTTGGAAAACCCAAATCACATAGTGTGTAGTTCAAGAAATCATGATGTGTGTTATTAATTTTTGGTGAAGGGTGGGAGATGGTGAACACATGGTATGTGTTTTGGGAACTCCATGTAGAGAAACTTAGGGTGTGGCCGAGTTCTCAGCCAGATACTATATGTGGGGCACATGGGAATGTATGATACATGGCTAGATACTGTGTGTAGTATATGGAAAGTGACCATGTGGGGAATTTATCTAGAGGTTACATGAGGTAAAAGTCTAGGTACCTCGTGATCTATGTGTAAGGTAGCCACACCATCTATTTAGGGAAAATACATAGCACGTAAAATTTTGGTATAGATCCAGGGTAGATTGTTAGTGGCACATGATTTGTTTATGAGATACATGTCATGTACTCTCCCCTAAGGAGTGTTTCACTTGTTTTCTCACCCTAGAGTCAGAATTAAATTTTTGGATAGCCCATTTTGACTATTTTCTATATAAAACGTGATGCTGAAACCATTTTTAACATTTTAGATTATTTAATAGATATTTTTAAGTTAGTAAAGGTTTGGTAGAAGGATTCCTTTGAGGATTTGATTTAGAATCATCATGAGTGCTAGGATCTAAGGTGAGGCCTAGGTGAGGGTTTTGAGGTTTTTGGTTTAATTAGATCTGGTATTCAAATAGGTTTCATTTTAAGTCCTTTTTAAAGGATTATATAAATAAATATTGATTTGAATCTTGGATGGAATATCTAGATTAGATTGTTTGAGGTGTGGTTTTAATGTATCCTTTAATATGGGATTATTTCATGAGGTGTTAGGTATGGTTGTGTTCCATTGAGAAGTGGTTGATATGGGTCTAAGGGACCCTATAGTATGCTCACGAGGCCATGGTTATTCTTGAGGATTCCCTTGTGGGTGAGGTTATTCCTGAGGGTTGGGTTGTGTGTTATAAATGCCGAATGAGGATCTTTTGTAGTGGACTTAGACTGAGGTTTTAGTTGTTATAGTGGAGTCATTTTGAGGATTTTTGTTTTTATTGTGGTTCAGGGGACCCTTGTGAGTTCCCTGTGTTTTTTTGGACCTAAGAGGGTTGGTGATGATTTCAAAAAAAATTGATGGTGAGTTTGAGTGTTGGTAGACCCTTGTTTTGGGGATGTTTGAGGTAGATTATTAATCAGGTTTCGGATGTGAGATGAGACCTTTGGGAAGTAATTGGACTGGTAATTTTCCCTAGGATTGATTGGATTCTTTCCTCTATTATTTGGCTGGTGTTAAGTGGGTTTAGGGTGCTAATGGATGATTCTTTTGAGTGTATCCCCCTAGTTATATTGGTTTTGTCAAGTGGTTTATTTCCCATGGATGTTGAGTCCTCCTAGATAGTGATCTATGGATGTTGAACACTCCCAAGTTGTGGATTACTTAGCCCAGAGAGTTCTGTAGGACTACCAAAACATATATAGGAGTCTTTAGTGTTGTCATAAAGTTATTATCATCTATTATCATCATGATATTAGAGTCTTAGATCCTAGTGGTGGTGTACATTGTTGTTTTTGGACATATAGGGATATATATTAGAGTTTGAAATTCATTCATGTTGTGTTAGATGCCTATAATCTTCCATTAAGATAGGAAAATATACTTCGTTTGTGTGGTATAATGAGTAGGTCAATCTAATTCTTCTGGATCTGGCTATAGTATGGTATATTAATATCAGGTATCACCATAGATCTTGAGGTTTTGTAGTGTTTTATTTATTTATTTATGGAGATGTTTAAATTTTTTATTTTTTATTTGATTAGGCTTGGATTGTCACGTGTTCATGTATTTTTTATGATAGCATATGTTTGGGACCACCATTGGGGGTGGTCTACTGAGAATTTTTTTCTCACCCCCTATTCATGCACCTTGGTACATGTATGAAACTTATCTATACTTTTAGGTTTAGAATGGGATGTATGGTAGATCAGGAGGCCTACTGTTTCCTGATCAAGTTGGCCACTTGGATGGAGTTTTTTGCTAGGGCTGGAGCAGCTTGAATGTTGTTGGAGACCATGTTTATGGTGTGGCTTAGGGAAGTTACTTAAGCCATATGTATTTTGTTTTATTTTTTATCTTTTATTTGTGATCAACCTAGGGGTGATCAATTATTGTGTTCTAGAATGACTATGAGTCTATAATATGTATTCCATTTATTATAGTATGCTCTTGTTTTATTTATGAATACTCTTCTATTTTTCTATGATGAGTTTGGTTATTTCCCATTATTATGTCACTTTTTATGAGCGTATAGTCTCTCTACTATATCTCTTTGTTACCTTTCCACTAATCTATATCCTTCAGAGTATAGGAAGTCATATTTGAGGCCTCGTGGTGAGCCAGGTCTGGTGACATTTATTGTTGACCCAGTCAGTTCATTAAAAAATTATTTCAAAACAATCTCTTTTCTTATCTTATTATTTGGGTATATGGTAGATAGGTATTAGGGATGTGTCATAACATTTTATTGACCTCGTACTAGTGCATTGAGTATACTTTTTGGATGGGAAGTTTTTGTTACCTAGATTATGGGATTTATATTATTGGATTCTACATTTATGGTTATATGATTTCACCTTGGGTGATTCACTTGAGTTTTTGGATTTATGGTTTTTGGTTTTTGTATCTTTACCTATTGGTAAGATGCCTGCGTACATGCATCAGACAATGCATGTAGGATTCACATGACATGTGCCTATTTTTGTGTGATTTTTCTGATGATGAAGGTTAAGTTATTTAAAGTTTCCATGAAACCCTATATAGAATTTTCTGATATAACTTCATGATTTCATTATACTCAATTGAACCATGGATATTTTCCTCTGATGAAAGTTCATGTGGATGTTGTAATGATATGTTCTTTGGTTTTGGAAATATAGTCTCTTCATTGAGGGATGTGTGGAGACCCAAATGGGTAAGTGTGGGATTTGGGTGCCCGGGTGGTTGATTCATGACCTCTAAGATGCCAAATATGTGTTTGGATCAGGATTGAATTTCCCTGAGGTTGTGGATTCCTTGAGAATTTATATAGTAGGAATGTGGATGCCTTATCCTTGAGAAGTGTAGAATCATAAGTGATCTTAGTTTTATAGTTGTCTTATGAGGGAAGGTCTAGTTAGCTTCAAAGCATTGTTGGTTTTTATTTTTTTGGTTACACTTCTGGTGGAGCGGTGGGAGCATGGGTAAACACTCGTTATTTCAGAATTATGTCTGATGGTGGGTGGTCGTACAATAAGCCATGGAATGAGTGAGATGCCTTATTTTTGGGGTGTATCATTGATGGTTCTCTATCTATATGGAACTGACATGTGATAGGATAATGGTTAGTGGTCTAAGCACATTATCCTGGATTCGTTGAGTTGTGGCTCATGTGAGTGTGATTTAGTTTTGTGTTTGGGTGATGCTAGAGTATGAAATCATTATAATTGGTTTAGAACTGTTCATACAACAAACCATATTAGGTTTCCCATCGAATAGACACCCAAACCAGTCTTCCACTATCCATAAGGGAATTCTTGATCCCTATAAGTGGGTAACTAGTGCCTCAGTAACACAGGAACACATTTGGGAATGGTTTTCCCAATAATCAGAGTAAATGTAGTGATAGGAAAATAAAAAAAATCATCATGACTCATCCATATATCAAACCTCCATGCCAAAACAAAAATATATAAAATGATAAAAAAGAAAAAAACATATAAAAAATAGTAAATAGCACAAGAACCAAAAATCACCCTCACACGCTGTTGACGATCCTTTCCATTACAGAGTCTAACAAATAGAAAAGGGGAATACCTTAATCCCAAAGTGATTCATCCTTTGAAGAAACATCAAAAAATGACAAAGGCATGAACAAGGATTTTTTTACACATGTGTCGTTCAAGTTTCATCGTGGTCGTGAAATTATACATGTGTGCCACATAAGTCATGAGGGTGACTTGAGCGCCCTAATATTTTTTCTCCCAACGTCCTCAATGGTCTATAAATACCACCTGTGGGCCCCCCATTTCAAGGACGAAAAATCCAAAAGTCAGATTTAAGCTCTCGGTGCCCTAGTCTCTACTTGAAGTATTTAGAACACTTCTAAGGTAATTTATTACCTATAATGGAAGATCTAAAGAGGAGGAACAAGGCCTAAGTGTTGAAATTCATCAACACTTGCGCGCCTAAGTGTCTAACCCTTAAGGTAAATAAAGACACTTGTGCGCCACCTTATCCCTTCGACAGAACTTGCACGCCACCCTATTGGAAGCATCTGGGGATAATATTAAGGGATTGAGCCAAGCCTCACACAAGTATTACCTTATGGGTTAACCACTGCCCAAGTACACATGTGTCGCGCAAGTATACTTGCGCAACCAGGACTTGCGTGCCTGCATCTTTTTGGGTGCCCCTCCTACCTATTAAGCTATTTTCTTCAAATCCACCTCTCCTCTCCAAGATTTAGCCTTCAAAACCCTCTTCATAGCCATTTTTGGCATGGTTCCTTTGTTGGATTCCTTATCTGAAAGGAATTCTGTGGAACATCTCTCAAAACCTAATGATTTACATATCTTTATATCACTAAGGTTAGAGATTTAATTCATTCAACCTCAACCTTTAATATGAGAATATATTTAATTTGGGAATCCTCCTTAGTAGTAAGCCCCAAGTTCCCTAACCCGGTCCTCCTTTCCAGAAGTAAGCCCCATCCAAGTTCCCTTAATATGGGCATCATCCTCAGGAGTAAGCCCCAAGTTCCCAAATATGGGCATCCTCCTTAGGAGTAATCCCAAATCGTAATTTTCTTTAACTTAGGTCTCCTTCTCCGGAGTAAGTCCCAAGTCTCAAGTCCCCTTAACCTGGGCCTCCTTCACAAGAGTAATCCCCTGTCATAATTTTCCTTAACCTGGGCATCCTCATTAGGAGTAAGCCCCAAATTCTAAATTCCCTTAACCTGTGCCTCCATTTCAGGAGTAAGCCCTGGTCTTAATTTTATTTGATATGGTCTTCCTTATCAGGAATAAAACCCAATCATAAGTCCCCTCTAATTTTTCATACTTTTCAGGAATAAGCCCTAAGTTAAGTATCCAAATCTCCATAAAGCACATATACCTTTATGGAACTTGTTCCTGGGTTTCTTCCCTGAAGTAAATCCCAATCCTCATCTATCTGGGTAGCCATACAAATATAAGCCACACATCATTCCTTATGATTGCATCTTTCATGGCACAATCATCAGGTTTTACTAATACCTCTTGTTTCTCATACCGAGCATGAATCACGTGATCTTAGAGCGTAAAACTAATTATGACATCTTTCTTTTGGGCCATAAATAATGCATAAACCTCATACTTCTTTACTAGAACTACATGGGTTCTGATTCTGTTTCTAAACAAGGATACATAGGTAGCCCATCTGCAGGTTCTATCCCAACTCTGAAATAACCCATCTCCTTCTGAACGACAATAAACTTCAAGTGCCCCACTGAGTGGCTTTAAAACCTGTATGGTTATCACAATGAATAAAATATTTCTGTATAATTTGTTGAAGGATGCCATTGACTAAGAATCTCTAACAAATACAGATGATTCTCTATCGATGAAGAACCTCAAATAGATATAAAATATTCTCTAAATATCATACATATCAATCATTGAATGTCAGATCTGAAGGAAAAGCTAATTTTCATACTTGGTAATTTAATAAGGATTCATGAACATAACTTAAATATATAAGAGAGTCCCAGAGTAGACAATAATTCCCCCAAAAAAGGTGTGATGAGTCCGACCACCCATCCTCTCGACCAATAAAAATTATTAAGCCTCATCGGTCCACAACTATTGAGAACCTACCTTTGGAAAGTAGGTCCAAATGGATATAGAATTATTGGATGTTTCTAGTTCTATGAAAAAACCCATTAGAAACCAATTGGAATGTTTGAACCTTAAAAAAACAAGGTCATCCCCATTTCCAGAGGAAACAAAAAATGGTGAACCCAACGTGAATCCATAACCAAGTTAAAATGATGTTTTACTTATTTGTTAGGCCCCTATTTAACTCAATGTGAGGTCCAACAAAACAATCAATAACATATTTTCTCATCCAAAAGATGCAGTGGATGAACTTATCTTGATTATGTCTGTTATATCAAACAGGCACTCTTTTCCAATATCTCCCTGTATTACAGAAATGGATTCTCTAAAGTTCACACCTATTAATACATCTGCCGCTACTCCTGCTGGATCTTTGTCCGCTCTGAGGACGACATCACCTACTCAGAGTCTTCAAAGTTGGGTCTCAAATTCACTTTTTAAGAAATACCATCAACATGGTACCATTCCGACTCTGGAGGCCGCTCGACAATCCCTCCAAATCAATAATTCACCCTGGTTGTCCGGACAGCGACGACCAGCGATCAAGAAGCAGGTGGTGCCAACCACTGTATCCAACCGTTTCGGGTCGTTATCCCCAGAATGCAATCACCAGTCCCTCCCATATTATGGGGAGGTGAATGAGAAGGTCACTGAAGGCCTTAATTCAAGAAGACAGGAGTCCTTTCCGAGGACTCCCATCAACAATCGCTGTCAGACTCGTGCGGCAGTGCGCCCTCAACATGATGAGGGTATGACCTTTAGGGGTTCGACTCAGGTACCTTAGACCCGAGCATGTAGGATGAACCGCCAGAGGAAAAACATGTCCAATAGGAAGAATGTTCTTACCTCTTCCCCCTCCGTAGAATTCCATCAACCTAACTTGATGGAAAGCAACGAGCGGGTATATACACCCGTCCGTTCTAATCCCATTTTCTAGTAGACTCATCTGGAAGCAACCCACCAATCCCTCCAGGCAATTTTGGTGGAGTATTATAGGTAGGCATATACACCTATTTATAATTCATCAAATAGTCAGCAGGCTCATCTGACTACACCCAAAGAGTCTCTCCAATCTAATATTGTGGCAACTGATAAGTAGGCATATACACCTGTTTACAAACAAAAATTCTTTCAGCAGTCTTATATGCCAGTATTGAAAGAAATTCATCAACCAAAATCGATGAAAATACACAGCAGGAACATACACCTGCCAATGTTCATCAAGCCTTCCAACAATCACTTTTGGTAGCATCCGGAGAAGTCATTCGGAAAGCCTCGATGACAAATTTGGAGCAGACTCAACTCTCTACCCCTATGCATGAGTACTATCAGAATTAACTAAAAAAGGAGGATAGGAGAATTCACATACACCTACTCCAAGCACGGAATGGATGTATATTCCCGTTCCAGTAGTTGAAGCCACCAAGAACATTCTGACAATGGTGAAAGAGCATAAGCAAATCCCTGCTCATATTTCGGATACCTGTCAGAATATTATAACAGATTCAGCACCATCACAGGGAAAGAAATACAAATCTGTCCCTACCAGTATAGTGAAACATCAAAATATCACTATGGAACAGATACACACCTCTTTTCCAGTACAAGAGGGTTGTGGGGCATACTCCCCCATGTCATACGGACAATCAAGTCAGGAAAATACACCTAATTTTAATAGAGATAATCAGTCTAACCTGACCATTTCTCCTGAGCATGCACATACACCTACCCATAATAACCACTTTTTTCAACAAGTGGTTCCCAAAATGAGTAATAAGGTGTCTAAGAAGAAGACTCATTCAGCACAGTCAGGAAATCAAGAGCCGATCTATAATAAGGCCTTGCTCGATGCTAGAGTTCTTGAAGCCCTCAGACAATTGTCTTTTGCAACTCAAGATTCTACTCTCTCATTTCCTAATAGTGGGAACATTAATTCTGAAGGTCTCCATCAGACACTTCCTCATGAAGGCTTACTTCATGATAGTTCGGTTGATCTTGAAGTATCATCTTCATATGAGAGCCACGATAACCCTCTACGTGGCCAGAAGATCAAGGAGTAAAAGGTTTCATCTTTTTCTATAACCCACCATGGTGGTCCTCCTCATGATGATAAATTTAGCTACGAAAGTATTCTCTGTAGTAGTAATTTGCATTGTCTAGAAAATTATTCAAAGGAAAATGCACTAACGATAAAGCCCTCTTATCTTGAGGCACTTTCAAATGTGAAGCCAGTCATGTCTGATGCTTTACCGCTATCAGGTGAAATACTTTCTCAATTAGAAGATACCCTGGGATGTATGTCATTCTCCGAACCACCCCTGGGTCATTCATCTTCTAGTTTGATAAATGAATTCTCTACCAATATTGTTGAATATGATGAAGCAACAAAGAAGCACCATATTTGGTCTAATCAGGTAGAAGAATCATCATCGAATGATAAATAGGAAATTCTGAATATGAGAAAACAACTGGAGAAAGGTGAAGTATCAGTCATGTTTTGGCCTTTGGCTGACTCTCAGTATGATATTCTATAAATGTTGACGGAAGATTGTATTCACGATATTTGTCTCAACATGCGGAAAAATCTTTTTCAATTGAAAAAGAAAATATTATCTTATGATGAATATGAAAATCATGTCAAGATAATAGAAGTATTACAACGCACAATTGATTTGGCCTCTCTCTCAGTTTCTCGATATCCAAAGGCTGAAAAGCATCAGAGCGCCCTTCAGTGTTTATGCCTTGGTATACTAAAAATATTGTGCCAGTTAATTTCTAATGCCCCATTTGGTATTCATATCAGTGGATGGGGTGTTCATGGAGCACTGCATTTCACTGTACTCTCCAGTCAACAAAGCCCGCCAAAAATGGTCTCATGCAATGTTATTACCCATGGTCGGCCACAGCCAATTGGTTTTTTATGTAATAAAAGGCTTTCTCAGGAACATTCCTCAACTAGTTCTTCCCAAAGTCAGGAATACAAAGAACAAGTTGTCAAATTACTCTTGCATCAGGAAACTGAGAATATTGAACAGGATTCTTGTTTAGATCATGTGTATCATTAGGTGACAGAAGTGTCAAAAATCATCTAGCGGTCAGTTGAGCCAGGTGATTTGAGTGGATGTTGGTCAATGAATCCATCCAATTTTCAGACTAAAGTCCAAAAAATCAGTATAGATTTTAAGAAAGTCTCATATATAGTAGCTCAAGAACCACCCCAGCTTTCCAGACTGGGGACTCTTTTAACCCAACCCTCAGAATCAACAAATAGGATTCAAGGAGTTGAGCAGGAACAGCAGGAACAGCCCCAGTCCACCGGACTGGGGACTTTTTCAAATCCTCAATCTCTTCCTCAGTGAAAGTCAGTATTCTCTCGATTAGGGAAGAAACCATAAGAGGAATGAAGAGCCGAATTATCAGGAGATTCCCTCCAAATTACGATTCATCAAGAAGTTCCTGAGGGATCAACTCAACAAAAGGCAATGTCTCATCAAGGACATGGAAGAAGACAATATCGTAGAAATGCTGATAGAAAGGATGCAATGTGTTATGCATCAATAAATTTCATAAATGCCATTGTCACTAATCCCCCAGAACGTGAGGCTCACTCAGAGGGATTAGATGAAGAAGATCATGCTTAAGAGGTTGTGCACATAGAGGCAAATGAAGAAGGTGTGCGTACACAAAATCAAAGGCTTACCTAGAATCTAGGTATTCCTTCAAATAACCAACTTCCCCCACTCTAAAAGGTTTCCAACAAGAGGAAAGGAAATAATCAGGTTACATTTCACACTTCCTCTAGAGAAGGCCAATCACTCTCAGTAGAGAAAAGGTTCGCACAACAAGAGGAAGAAATGAAGGAATTAAGGAGGTTAAATGAAGAACTAATTTAAGGTAGTCTTCCTCTTTGGTGTGTTGAAGCCAGTAATTCAAGGGATTTTGTTGCAGCTACTGAGATGGATCAAGAATATCCTCTGTTACCAGTACACCCTCATAGTTCTAATCCTATGAGTCATGCACAATAACAATCGGTGGTGTTACCATCATTTGCAGTACCAGCCACCATACCTGCCCAAGCTCCAGTTATTACATATGCTCAGGCCCAAGCTCAAACAGATGTTTCTCAAAAGTTAATGACTACCATTGAGTCATTAATAGCTCAGTTGGAAGCTATGGAAGTAAAACGTGTGCCAGTTCAACCAGAGAAAAGAGCTTACCTTGAATGGGTTGATGCAATTCCTCCCCCATTAAATTTTGAAAGTACCACATTCCCAATTTTTAATGGTTTGGGAGATCCAGAGCAACACTTAACACATTTTGTATCTCATTGTGATCCTATGATGGGAACTCCTAAACAAAAATAAGCAGTTAATCTCAGGTGTTTTGTACAGTCATTACAAGGGTCTGCCTTTGTCTGGTATACAAGCTTGCAATCCCTGTCAATTACCAGATGGGAAGATCTCCGTTAATGATTCCTTCTTCAATTCAGCTCAACGTTTCCAAAGACAACAGTTTTTTATCTTACAAATTTTAAGAAAAGGGAGAATGAAAGATTTTCAAATTTCATTTCTCGTTTGAAGGGATTAACATATTCCTTAATCTTAGCACTCCCTCAAGAAGAATTTCTGCCAATATGTGTGGCAAATTTTCATGATGAATTATGCACACCGTTGATCCCTGTGAAATACACAGGATGGTTTTGAGACCTTACTTTGATTGCTAAGAAGATCTGGGACTCTCTTACAAAGAATAAGGATAAAACTCATATAATTCCATCAATTATAAGAAGGAGAATAGGTAAAGCAGAGACTACTACAGTTACGCTTAAATAAGCACTTGTACCTGCTTCTACTTCAAAACCTTCATATTATCGAAGGGATACACCTCTTGAGAGTCAATAACAGAGGTAGTTTCATCAATATGATCAAAGAGATCAAAGACAGAAACAATTTGAGGAGTTAAAGAGGAAAGTTTATTCTTTCCGAAATTACCAAGTTACTGGTTACATCATTTCAGCTCTGGAAAATAATTTGGTTCAATTACAAAGGCCTAAAAGGCCGAACAAGGAAGGATATGAAGACCGTACCAACTATTTACCATTTCATCAGATGTTCGGACATCCCATTCAGGAGTGTTTTATCTTCAAATACCTCCTACAAAAAATGGTGGACTCGAGACAAGTCAAACTGAAAGGTTCTTCAGCCCAGGTATCATGTGTTACTGCTATAGATCCAGAGGAAGAAGGCGAGTGGAAAGAAGTCAAAAGCAAAAATGCGCAGAAATATGATGATTGGATGGTCAGGAAAATGATCAACCAAACTCATTCCATTTTACGAATGCAATTGAAGAAATAAATTGTGTCTTCTACTATGAATGCCACAGCAAAACCCCCTTCATCAGAACAAAAATCCTCAAAGAAGCAGCATAATTCAAAGAAAGAAGAACAGTCAGAAGAAGATGATATCGTGTCAAATCCCAAGTTGTCTTTGAATCTGGAAGATTTTATGCCATCTACTTCAAAAGCACGGGCACCGCCCCAACAAACGGAACAGCCTAAACTGGCCAATCAGGCAGAATCTTCATCAGATGAAGAATTGATCTTTGGTCCTCGGAACTCCAATGATACCAGGAAATAAGTCTCCAAATCTTGAGCCAAAGTGGGAAGGACCTTACTCAATACATAAGGTATACTCCAATGGATCATATTCTTTAATCTCAATGTATGGAGAACTCATCACAACTCCAACCAATGCCAGATTCTTGAAGAATTATTTTGTGTAACACAAATACTTTCTTCGTACAACATGATGTTAAACTATGTTGTCCTTACTGCATGACATTAAACTGCGTAGTCCCTTCTACATCCAGCAAGACGTTAAACTGCATAACCGACATCCAAGCTACATGACGCTAAACTGTACAGCACCCTTACTTCCAACATAATGTTAAAATGTGACGTCCTAGATACATGACGCTAAACTGTACAGCACCCTTACGTCCAACATGACGTTAAACTGTGAAAAAATCCCTTAATACGTCCTAGCTACGTGACACTAAACTGTACAGCAATCGTCCTTTCTATATGAAGTTAAACTACACAGCCCCTCTTTTGTCCTTACTGCATGACATTAAACCGCATAGTCCCCCCTAAGTCCTTACTACAAGACTTTAAACTGCACATTCCCTTCTTCATCCAACATGACATTAAATTGTGTCATGTCCCTTATTTCCTATATGACATTAAACTATGCATCATTACGGTTTTTTCTACCTCTTGTTTCTCACACCGAGTATGAATCACGTGAGCTCAGAGTAAACTTCAACCATAACACCCTCTTTGGGCTGCTAAACATGCATAAGTCCCAACACCATTTTTTAGGTTGTTGTCCTTAATAACAACTTGATCGCCAATTCATTCTTTAATCAAACTACACGGACTTTGATCCTCACCTTCTAGGTTGGGTATGTAGGCAACCACCTGAGGTTCAAGCCCAAAACCAATCTTTTCCTCTTCATGTTGGGTTCACCATTTTTTGTTTCCTCTGGAAATGGGGATGACCTTGTTTGTTTAATGTTCAAACATTCCAATCGGTTTCTAATGTGTTTTTTCGTAGAACCGGAAACATACAATGATTCTATATCCATTTGTATCTACTTTCCAAAGGTATGTGCTCATTAGTTATGGACCGATGAGGCTTAAGAATTTGCATTGGTCGAGAGGATGGGAGGTCGGACTCATCACACCTTGTAGGGGGAATTATTTTCTACTCCAGGACTCTCTTATAGATTTAAGTTATGTTCATGAATCCTTATTAAATTACCAAGTATGAAAATGATCTTTCCTTTAGATCTGAAAATCAATGATTGATATGTATGAGATTTAGAGAATATTTTATATGTATTTGAGGTTCTTAATCGATAGAGAATCATCTGTATTTTTTAGATATTATTAGTCAATGGTATTCTTCAACACATTATATATTAAACTCTTGGTCATTGTGATAACCATACTGGTTTTAAAGCCACTCAGTGGGGCACATGAAGTTTATTATTATTTAGAAGGACATGGATTATTTCAGAGTTGGGATCGTACCCGCAGATGGGCTACCAATGTATCCTTATTTAGAAAAGGAATCATAAACCACGTAGTTCAAGTAAATAATTATGAGTTTTATGCATGATTGATGGCCCAAAAGAAAGATATCATAATTACTTTTACGCTCTAAGCTCACGTGAGTCATGCTCGGTATGAGGAACAAGAGGTATCAATAAAATCTGACGATTGTGCCATGAAAGATGCAATCATAAGGAATGATGTGGGGATTATGTATGTATGACTGCCCAGATAGATTAATATTGGTATTTACTTCAGGGAAGAAACCCAGGAACAAGGTCTATAAATGTATATGTACTTTATAGAGATTTGGATACTTAACTTAGGGGTTACTCCTGAGAAGGATGCCCAAATTAGATGGAACTTATGATTGGGTTTTATTCTTGAAAAGGAGGATGCCCAGATCAAAATAAATTAAGACTGGGGCTTACTCCTGAAAAGGAGGCCCAGGTTAAGGGAATTTAGAATTTGGGCCTCCTTTTCAAGAGTAATCCCCAGTCATAATTTTCCTTAACTTGGGCATCCACCTTAAGAGTAAGCCCCAAATTCTAAATTCCCTTTACTTGGGCCTCCTTTTCATGAGTAATCCCCAATCTTAATTTCTTTTGATCTGGGCATCCTCCTTTTCAGGAATAAAACACAATCATAAGTGCCCTATAATTTGGGCATCCTTCTCAGCAGTAAGCCCTAAGTTAAGTATCCAAACCTCCATAAAGAACATATACCTTTATGGAACTTGTTCTTGGGTTTATTCCCTGAAGTAAATCCCAATATTAATCTATCTAGGAATTCATACATATATAAACCCCACATCATTACTTATGATTGCATCTTTCGTGGAATAATCATCAGGTTTTACTGATACCTCTTGTTTCTCACACCGAGCATGACTCACGTGAGCTTAGAGAATAAAATTAATTATGACATCTTTCTTTTGGGCCATCAATCATGCATAAACCTCATACTTATTTACTTGAACTTCATGGGTTCTGATTCCTTTTCTGAACAAGGATACAGAGGTAGCCCATCTGCGGGTATGATCCCAACTCTGAAATAATCCATGTCCTTATGAACGACAATAACCTTCAAGTTCCCCACTGAGTGGCTTTAAAACCAGTATGGTTATCACAATGACCAAGAGATTTCTATATAATGTGTTGAAGGATACCATTAACTAATAATCTCTAACAAATACATATGATTATCTATCGATGAAGAACCTCAAATACATATAAAAGATTCTCTAAATCTCATACATATCAATCATTGATTGTTAGATCTAAAGGAAAGCTCATTTTCATACTTGGTAATTTAATAAGGATTCACGAACATAACTTAAATATATAAGAGAGTCTCCGAGTAGACAATAATTCCCCCCAAAAAGGTGTGATGAGTCCGACCTCCCATCCTCTCGACCAATGAAAATTCATAAGCCTCATCGGTCCACAACTAATGAGCACAAACCTTTGGAAAGTAAGTCCAAATGGATATAGAATCATTGGGTGTTTCCCGTTCTATGAGAAAACCCGTTAGAAACCGATTGGAATGTTTAAACCTTAAAAAAACAAGGTCATCGGGTGCCACTCTCGCGCAAAGAATCCGGATTTCAAAGCACTTCGCTCTCGTCGCGCAAGTGGATCTCGTCACGCAAGTGTCTTTATTCTCTGTGGTTCATTTCTTCTGTTTTTGTCGTGCTTCTACAGAGGTATTTGGACTTGCGCACCGCTACCTGTGTGCTCAAAACATGTGCGCCGATGTTCGTTGGTTTTCTCCTTTACCTCAGAGTCAAATCCTCCTTCCTTTCAGATCCAACTCTGAGGGGGGACTTTTTTTACGCTCCTTTCTGTCACAGAGTATAACGAATGTAAAAGGGTAATAACTTAAGCCCAAATTAATTCATCCTTTGAAGAAACATCAAGAATTGACAAAGGCATGAACAAGGATTTGTTTACACATGTGTCGTGCAAGTTTCATCATAGTCACGTAAGTATACTTGCGCGCCACATATCGGTCACACAGGTGACTTGCGCGCCCTAATATTTTTTCACCCAAGGTCCTCAATGGCCTATAAATACCCCTTGTGGGCCCCCCATTTGAGGACGAAAAATCCAAAATTCATATTTAAGCTCTCGGTGCCCTAGTCTCTACTTGAAGTCTTTCGAACACTTCTAAGGTAATTTCTAACCTATAATGGAAGATCTAAAGAGGGGGAACAAGGCCTAAGTATTGAAATTCATCAAAACTTGTGCGCCTAAGTGTCTAACCCTTATGGGAAACTAAGACACTTGTGTGCCACCTTATCCCTTCCACAGAACTTGCGCGCCACCCTTTTGGAAGCGTCTAGGGATAATACTAAGGGCTTGAGCCATGCCTCACCAAAGTATTACCTTATGGGTTAACAGTCTCCCAAGTACACATGTGGTGTGCAAGTATACATGCACGACCAAGAATTGCACGCCCAAACAAGACTTGCGTGCCTGCCTATTTTTGGGTGTCCCTTCTATATATTCAACTCTTTTCTTCAAATCCACCTCTCCTCTTCAAGGTTTAGCCTTCTAAACCCTCTTCAAAGCCATTTTTGGCATGGTTCCTTTGTTGGATTCCTTATTTGAAAGGAATTCTATGGAACATCTCTCAAAACCTACTGATTTACATATCTTTATGTCACTCAGGTTATAGATTTAATTCATTTAACCTCATCCTTTAAGATGAGAAGATCTTAATATGGGAATACACCTTAGTAGTAAGCCCCAAGTTCCCTAACCTGGTCCTCCTTTCCAGAAGTAAGCCCCAGTCCAAGTTCTCTTAATATGGGCATCCTCCTCAGGAGTAAGGCACAATCTCAAATTCCCTTAATATGGGCATCCTCCTCAGGAGTATGCCCCAAGTTCTCAAATCTGGGCATCCTCCATAGGAGTAAGCCCCAATCATAATTTTCTTTAACTTAGGCCTCTTTCTCAGGAGTAATTCACAAGTCTCAAGTCCCCTTAACCTGGGCTTCCTTCTTAGGAGAAATCCCCAGTCATAATTTTCCTTAACCTGGGCATCCTCCTTAGAAGTAAGCCCCAAATTCTAAATTCCCTTAACCTGGGCCTCCTTTTTAGGAGTAATCCCCAGTCTTAATTTCTTTTGATATGGGTTTCCTTCTCATTAATAAAACCCAATCATAAGTCCCCTCTAATTTGGGAATCCTTTTCAGGAATAAGCCCTAATTTAAGTATCCAAATCTCTATAAAGCACATATACCTTTATGAACCTTGTTCCCGGGTTTCTTCCCTGAAGTAAATCCCAATCCTCATATATCTGGGAATTCATACATACATAATCCCCCCATCATTCCTTATGATTGCATCTTTCATGGCACAATCATCAGGTTTTACTGATACCTCTTGTTTCTTATACCGAGCATGACTCGCGTGAGCTTAAAGCGTAAAAGTAGTTATCAAATCTTTATTTTTGGCCATGAATCATGCAAAAATCTCATACATATTTACTCGAAATACGTGGGTTATGATTCCTTTTCTAAACAAGGATACGTAGGTAGACCATCTGTGGGTATGATCCCAACTCTGAAATAATCCATGTCCTTCTGAATGACAATAAACTTCAAGTGCCCCCACTGAGTGGCTTTAAAACCAGTATGGTTATCAAAATGACCAAGAGATTTATATATAATGTGTTGAAGGATTCCATTGATGAAGAATCTCTAACAAATACAGATGATTCTCTATCGATAAAGAACCTCAAATACATATAAAAGATTCTATAAATATCATACATATCAATAATTGATTGTCAGATCTAAAGGAAATCTCATTTTCATACTTGGTGATATAATAAGGATTCACGAACATAACATAAATCTATAAGAGAGTCCCAAAGTAGATAATAATTCCCCCAAAAAAGGTGTGATGATTCTGACCTCCCATCCTCTCGACCAATGCAAATTCTTAATCCTCATCAGTCCACAACTATTGAGCACCTACCCTTGGAAAGTAGGTCCAAATGGATATAGAATCATAGGATGTTTCTGGTTCTACGAACAAACCCATTAGAAACCGATTAGAATGTTTAAACCTTAAACAAACAAGGTCATCCCCATTTACAGAGGAAACACACCCCAGTCACCATATCATATATAAATTCCTCCTAGTGACTATCTTCAGCCACTGCAATATCACTACACCACCTATCGTAGAAAGTAGTACACGGCTAAATGGATAAAGTAAATCATTCAAAGAGAAACATTTTGGGAATTAAAGGAAATTAAATGTGGGTCCTGCCAAAATTAGGTAATTGAAACATTGGTTGAATGTAATAAAATAAAAACTAACCTCATATCAATCAATGCTCAAAGAGTGGTCCGAATGAGAACTAAGAACCTGCAAATAAGATAAAATAAGAATGAGGACATATTCACTTAGTAGGCCATCACAACCTGTTAAATATATAGAAATACCTTATTAAGACATCTTATAAAATTATAGTTTGAATGTAAGGCATAAAAATAGGTTTTTCATAAGCTTTATAAAACCAAACTACATACACATTTTCAAAAACTTCCCTTTTGCAAAATAAAAATATGGATTGTTAAACATTTTAAATTAAATCTTTAAACTAAGGAAAACAAACTAAAAATCTTTTCTTCCCCTTTTCCTAACATCTCATTAAAATCTCATTTTAATAAAAAAAATCAAGTAAAATCAATTTCTTTAAAATAAATACCCAATCTATTTTATTTTTAAAATCATGATTTTAAAATTTAAAAAAAATAATGTGAAAGTAAGATAACCACA
Organism: Viscum album; assembly: GCA_963277665.1. NCBI lineage: Eukaryota > Viridiplantae > Streptophyta > Magnoliopsida > Santalales > Viscaceae > Viscum > Viscum album. The sequence goes on along the minus strand of OY728163.1, from coordinate 69,877,444 downwards.
CATAATTTGATGCATAAACCATAATAAGTAGCCCAATATCAAGGAATAACAAACAAGTAATGGGGCCAATACAATAAATCAAACTTGGGGAATAAAATTGAATCATAAAAGTTAATACCTTAAAATTTACTAAAGGACCTAGATTCATGAACATTATCCCTAGGATCTAATAATAATAGACCTGAACTGGTGACAAAGAACCTAGGTTGGAAATACTGAAGTTTTTAATATCATCGGGAGTCCTTCCAAACTGCCTTTGATAATTTCATTGGAACACTTTCATCAATGTAAATGAGGGTGTCATTGTCCCTTGTATCAACTCACCCATGGTACCAACAACAGGGTGTCCCTAGGTCACCTTTCCCATGGGAGCATATAAAATAATTTTTTAACATTGAGTTTTTTCACTCCTTCAAGTTTAACCATCTCGTTGTGTCCAAGCTATGCTTCCCTAGAAAACCATTGTTATAGTAGGGTTTTCCCTCATAATGGTCATCTACCTATCATCAGACTCTCATGAAAAGTTAATCAACGAGGTTAGAAATAAAGAATTTCATGAATTAAATATAAAGCATTTGAAAATAACCCAAACATCACCTCCTCCACCCCCACAAGCAACATCCCCAAAAAAATATAAATTCATACTAGTATAAAATGATACATCAATATACAACATCCCCTCATGGGATTAAAATCCACCATCGGTATAACAAGAATCACAAGGGGATCAAAGATGTTGTCACACCATTTATAAAACAATATAATGTGCTAAAAGGACCTTTAAAACACACAAATCAAGATTTCGATCTATACACCTAATTCGTAAATCCATTTGAAATATCATTTCAAATACCACATTAAAATCAATATTCCAAAACACAGTGAAATTCCACTTGAAATCCTTTTTCCCAAAATCTCATTTAGAGACCCCTATGGAAATACACTGTCCAAAAATCCTTTAAAATCCAAATAATTATACCACACTTTGATATATATTTTTAAAATAAAACTCTCTCCAATAAATTCACCTTTTAAATAAACATTATACTCTTAAATAAACCAAACGATAACAAGTACCATTTTACCAGAACCACGTATTCCCACTTTAAAGGCCATTTAAAAACACCTTGAGATCCATGGTCTCAAAATCATTTCAAAATAGGTATATCTACCTAATGTGTTCATAAAAATAATCCTTTAAAATAATTCTACCCCATTTTAAAAAATGTACCTGACATTAAACCTGTTATCAAACACTTTAACCACTTTAGAAAATCCAAACAGGTTCTAATAACCACTTGGAATGTGAACCAAATCCATGATGATTTTGTTAAAAAAAATATTTAAAATCCATTAAAAACCTAAAAAACTATGATTTAGAATTATAAATTCAATAAAACATCACAAACTACTTTAAAAAATTAGAGGTTCATACGGGCATTTTCACAAACACTTGGAATGCATCCAAGGCCCATGTTAAGATAAAAAGATAATAAAACAATATATTGATCCTACTTATGCATAAAAAAACATATAATATCACAATAAATAATTTAAAACATACTCATAAATTTATAATATGAAATACAAGGGGGATTCATAGATACACCTACCTCAAAATGGTGGTGGGTGATCTAAAACGCTTTGTCTTCAATGGTGGATGTTGAAACATGTAAAAAAGTGACCCAAGAAACCCATCACATGAACTAAAAAATAATAAATATGAAAAAAAATAGGTCAAACCCCTTAAACTAGGGTTTGGATGAATGATATGGGTGGCATGGAGAAGATAAAATTACCAGAAAAAAAAAGGGATAAAAAAAGAGGAGGCCATACCTTGAAAGGTGGACCATTAATCCATAAAAAATACTATGGAATCATGTGAAGAGAGAAGGATAAAAGAGAAAGGTTGTATGTGAAATGGGGATCATATAGGGGAGGTTATGTTAGGGATAGGGGATAATTAGGGATATAGAAATAAAAAAACAGAATATAATAAAAATCTATTTTTTGAAACATTGGAAACTCGCACGGTTTACCTGCACAGTTTACCAAACCATGTGGCCCACATGCCTAGTCAAAATGGAATTTCATGGTAAATCTTAGACATGTCACATGGTTGATAAAACCATTCCCAAACCATGTAAATTGGCATGGTCAAGTGAATACCCCTCACACACAGTCGGCACATGGTTAAGAATAATCATGTGCAAAACATTCACAACACCCAAACCTTTCATAAATTTTATTATTTCATCCTAAAACTCTAAAGAAATTAAAATAGCTTAAAATTAATTATATTAATAAATTAATTAAATCCATAGTGACACGGAGAGTTCCAAAAACTCCCCACCATAACAATTTCCCCCCAGAAAGTACTAGTCAAGGTAGGCATCAACCTCTTAACTCCTAGAAGAGTGATACTGAACATTCTCCAATATCCAAGAAACCATCAAAATCCTCAAAAAATGATGATATCCATAGATAAAAATCAACCCCAAGAATCCAAGAAGAATATTTAAATGAATAAAGACTGAATGGTGGTCTCCCCATGATTTAGAATTAAACTAAATGGTGAATCATCAAATGATCACTCCTACAATGGGAGCATCGCTAAGATGATGATGATTACCTCAAAACTATAAGTGACCATGGGATTCCACTAACCATAGACATCCATAACGAAATCATATCCAAAGATAAATAATGGTCAAAGTTACAATAAAAGGACCCCAAATCCAATTTAAAACTAAGATCTTATTATCAGGTCTCCAAAATGAACCATAAATGAAACATCCAAAACCACCAATGGTCACAAGACCAGGTTGCCAAAACCATCGCATCTCCAAGATACCAAAAATAAGTAGTGATTAAACACAAAAATAAATTAAATAAATGATGTGGTACCTAACCTTGGATCACATATATATAGAGAAAGGTATTAACTAGAACCTCACACCCAGGCTACTCCTAGACACTCGAATAACTCGCCCAAGGATATATCATATTCATGTAATGAATTAAAACTCAATTTCAGGCCCTCTATACTGGTCTATCATCATCCAAGAGTTTCCACACATAAGGAACAAAGAAAAATGAGGCATAGACAAACCCAAATAATCACCACTCAAACAAAAGTGACCAAAAGAGCGCCCAAGGACCACGCTAATAAAAACCACCTCAAGGATAAAAATCTCCAAACTCATTGATCACGAAACCTCAGGATAAACGATAATATTAAAAATATAAATCATATGGATCTGCATAAAGTCACCCAACTAACTAGCCTAGGATCACCAATCCTAGTTTCCCAAGAAAAATGGATAGCTAACTCAATTCCACATTACCCAGAAAAGGTATAGGGGTAGGGAAACATTTTTTACACAACATGGAGTCTTAGAAACATCCAAAAAAATAAGGGAAGAACTTAAATTAAATGAAAACACTCAAGTATTACCAAAACCTTTTTCTAGGAGGAATACTTTACACACAACAGAACATGAACTCAACTCAACCATGTTCTTTAATTTAAACTAGTGGTCCCAAACTACCCAAAGGGATAAAAAGAATAAACATAACCAAATGAGGAAAATCACATGCCCTAATCCATTTTTAACAACCACCACATTCCAAAAATAATAAATTCATTTTCCAAAAACCATTTCCCAAAAATGCATGTGATTTTAAAAGAACCCAATTCCCTAAATAAGTTCCAAAATCATTTTCACCCGATTTTTGAAAACCACTCGAGATTCTCAAAGCTCAATATTTAAAGCGCTTCAAAAAAAATTATCATCACGTTTTCATTAAATCAAAGTAATTTCGTTTTCAAAATCACCCCATGGGTTTTCCAATTCCTTTTTGTGAATAACCAATTGATTTTAAACCAAATAATTTTCTAAAAAAATAATTAACAGATTTTAAACAAAAACACCCAAAATTTTATTAAAAACCAATTTCATTTTATAAATATCCTAAAGGATAAATTCCCAAACAAAAAAAGAAATTTCATAAAATTCAATTGGTTTTATAAACACACCTAAAGGAATTTTATAGACCAAAAACATTTCCCAAAAAGTACTCCTTTTTCATAAAACCCTTTCACACAATAGTCGCACCAAAAGAAGGTACCTCACAAATCTATTAAAACCCCAATCCACATCATTAAAATATCATAAGACTCGGGTTGACTCATCCATCTCTGTTAGAGATATCTTGAGAGTGGTTTATTCATAAATCCAAACAGGATGTGGAACCATGCCTGACTTAACCATGTGACTTACTAGACCTTAGGTTAGCCATGCAACTATTCCTAAGGTGTTTCAAGATTAAGATTTTTTCCATCACCCAGTTTATCAGACCATGAAACCAAAATCACAACACAGATCTATATTCTGTTTCCATCCCAAAATCCAACCCATCTCCTGATGCAACACACACTATGACAATGAGGATCAATACATAGTCAATTTTAAATCCAAAAAAATCTAAATTCAAAATTCAAATCCACTTACCATATAAACTCAAGGCTCAGGGAAAGAAAGATCTAGATAAACTCTCCCTACACCTACCTCTCAAGTCCCAATACCCAATTATAACTTGATATTTCCATTAAATCATAAATAACAATGGGTGCTATAAAGGCTTATCATCTTATAAAAAAGATGAACCAAAAGCCTTGGATCCCATTTGTAATGAACCATCCTGTTTTGTGCATATAAAGGATGCCTGAACCAGTATTCCACTAGCCTGAAGGGTATTCTCAATCCCTATGGGTAGAAAACTAGTTCCTTGGCCTCATAGGAACATTATTTGGAATAGTTTCACTAAATAATTAGAGTAAATGAAGTAGAAGAAATATAAAAAAAAATTGGCATGACCCATCTCTATATCAGACTTCCACACCAAAAAAAGAATACAGAAATTGATAAATAAACAACATAATATAAAAATCATTAAGCATAATGAAAACTAAAATCCTCCTTCACACCCCAATCTCTCTATCCTATATAAATTATTCTCATTTCCTATCCTCATCCAACATAATATCACTACACCTCTAACCATATAAAGTATTAAAAGACTAAATAGCCAAAGTAAATCATTTAAAGGTAAAATTGTCAAGACTTATAGGAAAGTAAAGGTGGTTTCTACTAAAATCTGGTAATTAGAACACTATACAAATGCAATAAAATAAAAACTACCCTCAGATCAATCATTTCTTAAAGATAGGTCTGATGGAGAACCAAAAAACTATAACTGATATAAAATAGGCATGATCACATAAGCACTTGGTAGGCTACCAAGACCCATTGAATATATTGAAATACCATAATAATATAACTTATATAATTCTAGTTTGAAAATAATGCATAAAAAATAGGTTTTCCACGTGCTTTATAAAATCAAAACATATTCAACTTTTCTAACACTACCCATTTATAAAAAAAGTATAGTTAAACATTTTAAATTAAATCATTAAACCAAGGAAAACAAACTAAAACACTTTTATTACCACTTTTCCAAAATCCCATGAAAATCTCATTTTCATAAACAATTTCAAGGAAAAACCATTTCTTTAAAAAAAAATACACAAACCATTTTTCTATTAAAAATTATTCTTTCAAATAATTATATAGAATAAATTTGAATTAAATCAACCATACATAAGGTGATTCATAAACTATATGAAGGTAACTAGTATAAAGGAAGAAAAAACAAGTAATGGGCCTAATAAAATCAATCAAACGAGGGGAATAAAAACAAGTAATAAAACAAAATCCCTTAAACATCCAAATAGACCTAACATCATGTAAATTATCTAAAGGATATAATAATAATGTACCTAAACTGGTGATAAAGAACCTAGGATGACACTACTGAACTTGTAAATACCAATGATATTCCCACTAAACTAACCATGATAACATCCCTAGAACACTTTCATCCATGTTAATGAGGGTGTCGTTTTCACTCGGTTAAACTCACCCATAGCACCAACAAAGGGGTGTCCTTAGGTCACCTTTCCCATATGAATTTCATTCTGGATCACCACTCCTTTAGTATTAACTATCTCGTTGTGTCTAGGTTTCAATTCCCTAGACAACCCACTATCATACAAATTGTTTACATCACACAATTCATTTTCCATATCCTAAGACTCCCATGACATGTCAAATAAAGAGGTGATCAATCAATAATCACATGCATTAAATATAAATCATTTGAAAATATTCTACACTGTTGACGCTCCTTTCTTCACAGAATCTAAATATTGGAAAAGGGGAATATCTAAGCTCAAAGTGATTCAACCTTTGGACAAATATCAAAAATTGACAAAGGAATAAGAAGAATGTTGCACAAGGGATGCGCAAGTTCTACAATGGTCGCGCAAGTACACTTGTGCGATGTCTAATGGTCGTGCAAGTGACATGCGCACCCTAAAGGATAACCGCCCGGGTCTTCTTCAGCCTATAAATAGACCGTGTGGCCCCCCCATTCGAGGAGGAATTTTTTCCAGAATTCATATTTGAGATCACGGCGCCCTAGTCTCTTCTCAAAGCTTCTGAAACACTTCTAAGGTAATTTCTTACCTAGAACGGAAGATCTAAGGAGGGGGAGGAAGGCCTAAGTGTTGAAACTCATCAACACTTTCGCGCCTGAGTGGCCATCCCTTAAGGGAAATGGCCACACTTGCGCGCCGCCTAACTCCTTCAATAGAACTTGCGTGCCACTCTTTTGGAAGAACCCCAAGAGGATTCTAAAGGCTTTAACCAAGAGTCGCTTAAGTATTACCCTGCTGGTTAACCGTCGCACAAGTACCCATGTGTCGCGCAGGTATACCCGCGCGACTAGGACTTGCGCGCCCACATAGTACCTGTGCGCCTACCAGGACTTGCGCACCCCTGCCTTTTTGGGTGCCCTTCTTGCCCATTTCACCCCTCTTAAGACATTCCACATCTCCTATTCAAGATTCAATATTCAAGACACTCTTCAAAGCCATTTATGGAATGATTTCTTGATTTGGATTCCTTATTTGAAAGGAATTATGTGGAATATCCCTAAAAACCTAGTGATTTACACATATTTATGTCATTAAAGATTGAGATTTAATTCATTCAACCTCATCCTTTAAGATGAGAGAACTCATTAACCTAGGCCCCCTTTTCAGGAATAAGCCCTAGTCATAATCATTAACCTGGGCCTCCTTTTCAGGAGTAAGCCCTAGTACCCTAATTTGGGCATCCTCCTCAGGAGTAATACCCAACCATAATTCATTAACCTGGGCCTCCTTTTCAAGAGTAAGCCCCAGTCTCAAACCTGGGCATCCTTTTCAGAAGTAAGCCCCAATCTCAAATATGGGCATCCTCCTTAGGAGTAATCCCCAGTCATAATTCTTAATCTTGGACTCCTTCTTAGGAGTAATCCTCAGTCCCTTAATTTGGGCATCCTCCTTAGGATTAATCCCCAGTCATAAATATGGACATCCTCCTTAGGAGTAAGCCCTAGTCATAAATATGGGCATCCTCTTCAGGAGTAAGCCCCAGTCTTAATTCCTCTCAACCAGTCCTAATTTACCTTTGATCTGGGATTCCTTCTTAGGAGTAAAAAACCCAATCATAAGTCCTCTCCTAATTTGGGACTCCTTTTCAGGAGTAAGCCTCAAATTAGAGTATTCAAATCTCCATGAAGCACATATACCTTTACGGACCCTATTCCTGGATTTCTTCCGTGAAGTAAATCCAAATATTCGTTTATCTGGGCAGTCATGCATACATAAGTCCCACATTATTTCTTATGATTTCATCTTTCATGGCACAATTGTCTGATTTCTACCAATACCTCTTGTTTCTCACACCGAGCATGACTCACAAGAGCTTAGAGTGTAAAAGTAATTATGACATCCTTCTTTGATCCATCAATCATAAACATCATACTCTCTTACTTGAACTACGTGGGTTCTGATTACTTTTCTAAACAAAGGATACGCAGGTTGCCCATCTGTGGGTTCGATCCCAACTCTGAAATAATTCATGTCCTTCTGAATGAAAATAAACTTCAAGTGCCCCACTAAGTGGATTTAAAACCAGTATGGTCATTATAATAACTAAGATACTTTTTCGTATCAAAGGATACCATTGAATAAGAATCTCTAACAAATACAGATTATTCTCTATCAATAAACAACCTCGAATACATATAAAAGATTCTCAAAATTTCCTACATATTGATCATTGATTGTCAGATCTAAAGCAAAGCTCATTTTATACTTGTTAATGTAATAAGGATTCACGAACATAAATTAAATCTATAAAGAGAGTCCCAGAGTAGACAATAATTCCCCTCAAAAAGGTGTGATGAGTCCGACCTACCATCCTCTCGACCAATGAAAATTCCTAAACCTCATTAGTCCACAACTAATGAGCAGCTACCTTTGGAAAGTAGGTCCAAATAGATGTGGAATCATTGGATGTTTCCGGTTCTACGAACAAACCCGTTAGAAACTGATTGGAAAGTTTGAACCTTCAATCAAGGAGGTCATCCTCGAATTCTGAGGGAAACAAAAAATGTGCATCCTCCTCAGGAGTAAGCCCAACCCATAATTCATTAACTTGGGCCTCCTTTTCAAGAGTAAGCCCAAGTCTCAAACCTGGGCCTCCTTTTAAAGAGTAAGCCCCAGTCTCAAAATTGGGCCTCCTTTTCAGGAGTAAGCCCTAGTCTCAAATATGGGCATCCTCCTCAAGAGTAAGCCCCAGTCATAATTCTTAATCTGGGCCTCCTTTTCAGGAGTAATCCCCAGTCATTTAATTTGGGTATCCTCCTTAGGAGTAAGACCTAGTCATAAATATGGGTATCCTCCTTAGGAGTAAGCCCTAGTCATAAATATGGGAATCCTCTTCAAGAGTAAGCCCCAGTCTTAATTCCTCTTAACTAGTCCTAATTTACCTTTGATCTGGGATTCCGTCTTAGGAGTAAAAAACCCAATCATAAGTCCTCTCCTAATTTGGGCTTCATTTTCAGGAGTAAGCCCCAAGTTAGAGTATTCAAATCTCCATGAAGCACATATACCTTTACGGACCCTGTTCTTGGATTTCTTCCCTGAAGTAAATCCAAATCTTCATTTATCTGGGCAGTCATACATACATAAGTCCCACATTATTTCTTATGATTGAATCTTTCATGGCACAATTGTCTGATTTTTACCAATAACTCTTGTTTGTCACACCGAGCATGACTCACATGAGCTTAGAGTGTAAAAGTAATTATGACATCCTTCTTTGAGACATAAATCATAAACATCATACTCCCTTACTCAAACTATGTGGGTTCTGATTCCTTTTCTAAAAAAAGGATATGTAGGTAGCCCATCTGCGGTTTCGATCCCAACTCTGAAATAATTCATGTCCTTCTGAATGACAATAAGCTTCAAGTGCCCCCACTTAGTGGCTTTAAAACCAGTTTGGTCATTATAATGACTAAGATACTTTTACATATCAAAGGATACCATTGACTAAGAATATCTAACAAATACAGATGATTCTCTATCAATGAAGAACCTCGAATACATATAAAATATTCTCTAAATTTCCTACATATCGATCATTGATTTTCAGATCTAAAGGAAATCTCATTTTATACTTGGTAATGTAATAAGGATTCACGAACATAACTTAAATATATAAAGAGAGTCCCAGAGTAGACAATAATTCCCCTCAAAAAGGTGTGATGAGTCTGACCTCCCATCCTCTCGACCAATGAAAATTCCTAAGCCTCATTAGCCCACAACTAATGAGCACCTACCTTTGGAAAGTAGGTCCAAATGGATGTGGAATCACTGGATGTTTCCGGTTCTATGAACAAACCCGTTAGAAACCGATTGGAATGTTTGAACCTTCAATCAAGGAGGTCATCCCTGAATTCCGAGGGAAACAAAAAATGGTGAACCCGACATGAATCTATAAACAAGTTAAAATGATGTTTTACCTATTTGTTAGGCCCCTATTTAAAACTCAATGAGAGGGACAACAAAAACAATCATTGACATATGTGCTCATCCAAAAGATGTAGTGTCTCAATTTATCTTGATTACGTCTGTTATATCAAACAGGCACTCTTTTCCAAGATCTTCTGCATTTCTAAAATGGCTGCTCTCAAGTTCACACCTGTGAATACTGCTGCTGTAAATGCCACCACTGCTACTCCTGCTGGATCGTCGTCCGCTCTGAGGATGACATCACCTACTCAGCGCCTTCAACGCTGGGTATCAAATGTGCTGGTTAAGGAGTAACATCAACACGGTACCATCCCAACTCTGGAGGCTACCTGACAAGCCCTCCAAGTGAACAACTCACATCGGTCATCCAAACAATGACGACCAGTGATCAAGAAGCAAGCGGTGCTAACCACCGTCTCCAACTGTTTCGGGTCATTATCCCCGGAACACAATCACCATTCACTCCCATATTCGGGGGCGGTGAATGAGCAGGTCCCTCAGGGCCTTAATTCAAAGAAGCAGGAGTCCTTCCTGAGGGATCCTATCAACAATCGCCGCTAGACTCGTGTGGCAGTACGCCCTCAACATGATGAGGGTCCCAACTCCAGGCGTTCGGCTCAGGTTCCTCGAACCCGAGAAGGAAAGACGAACCGCCAGAGGCGGAATCCGGTCAACAGTGAGTAGGTTCTCATCTCTACCATTTCCAGAGAAGTCCACCAACCTAACATGGTGGCAAGAAATGAGCGGGAACACACACCTGCCTGTTTTAATTCCGTTGTCCAGCAGACTCGTCTGGCAGCATCACGCCAATCCCACCTGGCAATTCTGGCGGAGTACTATAGGCAGGAACATACAACTATTTATACATCATCATCTAGTCAGTAGGCTCGTCTGACTACATATGATGGAGCTCATCAACCACGTTCGGCGAAGTGCAATTAGCAGGCACAGACACCTGCTAATATTAATCAAGCCTACCAACAGTCTTGCTTGGTAGCACATGGAGAAGTCAGTCGGAAAGCTCCGGCGACAAACAGGAGGCAGACTCAACTCTCTGCCCCCACACTTGAGTACTTTCAGGATTCACTAACAGGAAAAGGAGGACAGGATCAGGCACATACACCTACTCCAAGCACAGAATGGACGTATATCCCTATTTCGGCAGCTGAAGTCACGAAGAATATTTTATCAATGGTGAAAGAGAAGAAGCAAATCCCTACTCATATTCTGGATACTTGCCAGTATATTATAACAACTTCAGCGACATCTCAGGGAAAGACACATAAATCTATCCCTACTAGTGGAGTGACACATCAACAATTCACTCCGGAACAGACACACACATCTGTTCCAGTCTAAGAGGGTTATGGGGCATACTTCCCCATATCATACGAACAACCAAGTCAGGAATATACACCTGATTTGAGTGGAGATCGTCAGCCTAACCTGACCATCTTTCTTGATCAGGCACATACACATGCTCAGAGCATCCACTTTCATCAACAAGTGGTTTCCAAGGCGAGTAAGAAGGCATCTAAGAAAAAGACCCACCCAGCACAGTCAAGAGATCAAGAGCCAATCTGTAACAAGGCCTTGCTCGATGATGGAGTTCTTGAAGCCCTCAGATAGTTATCTGTTGGAATTCAAGATTCTACTCCCTCATTTCTCAATAGTGGAAACATTAATTCCGAAGGTCTTCAACATACACTTCCTCATGAAGGCTTGCTTCATGACAATTTGGTCGATCTCGAAGTTTCATCTTCAGATGAGAGCCAAAGGAACCCTCTGTGTGGTCAGAAGACCAAGGAGCAAGAGATATCATCTTTTGATTTAACCCATTATGGTGTTCCTCCCCATGATGATGAATTTCACTGTGAAAGTCCTCTCCGCAGTAGTGATGCACATTGCCCGTAAAATGCTCTAGTGTAAAATGTAGTGTCGAGAAATCCCTCTTATCTTGAGGCACTTGAAAATGAGAAACCAGTCATGTCTGATGCTTCATCGCTAGCAGGTTAAATACTTTCTCAATTATAAAATAGTCCAGGGTGTAAGTCATTCTCTGAACTACCCCTAAGTCATGCATCTTCTAGTTTGATCAATGATTTCTCTACCAATCTTGTTGAATCCGATGAAGCAACAAGGAAATACCACCTCTGGTCAAATCAGGTAGAAGAATCTTCATTGAATGATGAAGAGGAAATTCCAAACATGAGAAAATAACTGGAAAAAGGTGAAGTACCAGTCATGTTTTGGCCTCTGGCTGACTCTCAGTATGACATTCCAAAGATGTTGACGGAAGATGGAATTCATGATATTCGTCTCAACATATGGAAAACTCTTTGTCAGTTGAAGAAGAAATTATTATCTTATGATGAATATGAAAATCATCTTAAGATAATAGAAAGGTTACAACGTCAGATTGATTGGGCATCTCTATCAGTCTCTCGATATCCGAAGGCTGAAAAGTATCAGAGAGTACTTCAACGTTCATGCCTTGGTGCACTAAGAAAATTGCGTCAGTTAATTGCCAATGTCCCATCTGGTATTCATGTCAGAGGATGGGGTGTTCATGGAGCACTACATTTTACGGTGCTCTCCGGTCAGAAAGCCTGCCGAAAATGGTATCATGCAATGTTATTTCCCATAGTCAGCCACAGTCAGTGGGATTTGTTTGTAATCAAAATCTTTCCCAAGATCAGGCCTCAACTAGTTCCTCTAAAAATCAAGAATACAGAGAACAAGTTGTTGAATTACTCCTGCATCAAGCAAACGATAATATTGAATAGGCCTCTCATATGAAGCGAGCACATCATCAAGTGACAGAAGTGTCTGGAATCATCCAATGATCTTTTGAACCAGGTGATAAAAGTGGATACAGGTTAATGCATCCAGCTAATTTCCGAAATAAGGTTTGCAAAATCAGGTGAGCTTTTAAAAAAGTCTCAGACATAGCATTTCAAGAGCCATCCCAGCTTTCCAGACTGGGGACTTTTCTAAACCAACCCTCAGAATCAACAAATAGGATTCTAGGAGTTGAGGGGGAACAGTAGGAACATCCCCAGTCCACCGGAATGGGGACTTTTTTGAATCATCAATCCCCTCCTCAGAGAAAGTCGGTCTTTTCTTGATTGTGGAAGAATCCTCAAGAGGAATGAAGATCCAAATTATGAGGAGATTCCCTCCAAATTACGGTTCGTCAAGAAGTTCCTGAGGGATCGAATCAACAAAAGGCAATGTCTCATCAAAGACACGGAAGAAGGAAATATCACAGAAATGATGATAGAAGGGATGTGATGCATTATGCATCAATCAATGTCATCAATGTCATTGTTGCTGATCCACCAGATGAGGCTCACTTAGGGGACTCAAGTGAAGATTTTCCTACTCAAGAAGATGTACGCACCGATAAAAATGAAGAAGGTGTGCATACACAAAATCAAAGGGTTACTCATAACCTAGGTAATCTTTTGAGTAACCCACTTCCCCCTCTCCAAAAAGGATCCAACAAAGGGAGGGGAAAGAATCAGGTTACATATCCTTCCTATGAAGAAGGCCAATCGCTCTCACTAGAGAAAAGGTTTGCACAACAGGAGAAATAAATGAAGGAATTAAGGAGGTTGAATGCAGAACTACTTCAGAGTATTCTTCTTCTTAAGTGTGATGGAGTCAGTCAGCCAAAGGAATTTGTTTCAGCTACTGAGATGGATCAAGAATATCCTCCTCTATTAGTACACCCTCATAGGTCTAATCTTACAGGTCAAGTGCAACAATAGTTGGCAGTGCTACCATCAGTTGCAGCACCAACCACCACATCTGTCCAAGATCCAGTCATTGCACCTACCCAAGTCCAAGTTCAACCAGATGTTTCTCAAAATTTAATAACTAGTATGGAGTCATTAACAGCTCGGTTAGAAACTATAGAAGGGAAACGTGCGCAGGTTCAACCAGAAAAGAAAGTTTACCCTGAATGGGTAGATTCAATCTCTCCTCCATCCAGTTTTGGAAACCCTGTATTCCCTATTTTCAATGGATCAGGCGACCCTGGACAGAATTTGATGCATTACGTGTCTTGTTGTGATCCTATGATGGGAACTCCGGAGTAGCAAGAAGCAGTAAAACTAAGATGCTTCGTACGGACCTTTCAAGGACCAGCCTTTGTCTGGTATACAAGCTTGCAATCCCGGTCAATTACTGGATAGGATGATCTCCGTCAACAATTCCTTCTTCAGTTCAACTCAACCTTTCCAAATACAACAGTTTTTGATCTTACAAACTGTAAGCAAAGGGAGAATGAAAGGGTCTCAGATTTCATTGCTCGCTGGAAGGGATTATCATATTCCCTAAGATTAGCACTCCCTCAAGAAGAATTGTTTCCAATCTGTGTGGAAAATTTGCGCAACGAGTTACGTTCGCCGTTGATCCCTGTGAAATATACCGGATGGTTTTGAGACCTTACTTCAATCGCTTAGCAGACTGAAGATTCCCTTATACAGGACAAGGCTAAATCTCGTGTAATTCCATAAGCTCCATGAAGGAGAATGGGTAAAGCAGAAACTACTACAGTTATGCTTAAACAAGCACCTGTACCTATTTCTAATTCAAAACCTTCATCTTCTCGATGGGTTCTACCTTCTGAGCGCCAACAACAAAGTTTGTTTCATCCAGATGATCAAAGAGATCAAAGACGAAAACAATTTGATGATTTGAAGAGTAAAACATACTCTTTCCTAAATGAACAAGTTCCCGGTTACTTCATTTCGGCTCTGGAAAATAATTTGGTTCAATTGCCAATACCCAAAAGGCCAAATAAAAAAGGAGATGAAGACCGTCCCAATTATTTCCTCTTTCATCAAATGTTGGGGCATCCCATCCAGGAGTGTTTTGTCTCCAAATACCTCCTTCAAAATATGGTCGACTCGGGACAAGTCAAACTGAAATGTTCTTCAGCTCGAGTAGTATGTGTACTTGTTACAGTTCCAGAGGAGGAAGGTGAATGGCAAGAATTCAAAAGCAAAAATACATAGAATTATGATGATTGGATGGTCAGAAAGACAATCAATCGAACTCATGCTATTTTGCGAACACAATTAACAAAACCGATTGTGTCTTCTGCCATGAATGTTGTGGAAAAACCCTTTTCATCAGAGGGAAAGTCCTCAAAGAAATGGCATGATTCAAAGAAAGAAAAAGAATCAGAAGAAGATGATTATGTGTCAAAGCCTAAGTTGTCTTTGACTCTGGCAGACTTCATACCATCTACTTCAAATCCACGGGCACCGCCCCACCAAACGGCACAGCCTAAACAGGCTAATCAGGCAGAGTCTTCATCAGACGAAGAGTTAATCTTCGGTTCTGTTAATATGATTCAATTAACAGATCCATATGCCAGTAGCTGTTTCGATTTCGATGAGCCTGAATTCCCTGTATCAAACAAGGGAATCAGAGAAAGTTCCAGAGGCTCAGGATATAGGGGAAGACGTGGGTATTTCAGAAGCCACTACTCCAATTCTACCTCTACTAGAACTGTGTACGCAGCAGAAACTCGTGGTAGAGCCCTTCAGCGAGCTCAGAAAGAACAAGAAAGTCCTTCTACCAATAGAAAATTCAGTCCTGGCACAGTTATTTTAGAAGACTGGTTGAAGGTTCCATCTTCTTCCTCTTAGCAAGTAAATGGATCTAATCGGTCTAATCTTCCAAAACCAGGAATATTTCCAACTCCTATCCCAATACAAAATGCATTAACTTCCAAAGCATCTGCTTCCAAGGCACCTGCTAAACCACATATTCCTGTTGGGAAACACAGACCTCTGGATCAAAAGTATGATGTATTGAAAAACTTGTCTCAAGTACCAGCCAAGTTATCAATTCTGGATGCTTTGAATCTTTCAAAAGATCTTCAGGAAGCACTCATCGAGGCTTTGTCAAGCCCTCAAGAGTTTGAAACTGAAATGGATGTAGCAGAAGTCTATCACATAGAGAATAATCCTACAGAATTCCATGCAGTAATATCTTTTACTGATAAAGATGAAGATGATGTTGTGCATGGGAATATTAGACCTTTGTACTTATCTGGAAAGGTCAATGGCATAGACGTTCGAAGAGCTTTCATTGACAATTGTTCAGGAGTCAACCTCATGCCCATTCGTACACTTCGTCGATTAGGCCTCACGGAATCTGATTTATCTCCTTCTACCATGATTTTACAAGGATATTATAAAAATGAACAAGAACCACTGGGCAAAGTTACACTCAAAACTCAGTTTGGAGATCTTGTATCCAATTCAGATTTCATGGTTGTTGATCAAGACTCAACCTTCAACATCTTGCTTGGAAGACCTTGACTACATCAACATGCGGCTATCCCTTCATCATACCATCAATATCTCAAATATTGTTTTGATGGTCAAGTTGGGACATTGTATGGTGATAAGGCCTCGTTCAAGGCATGTGAGTCTCAATACATTGAGGCGTAATTCTATCACATTAAGGGAAGGGAGAAATCCACAACAAAGGGGATTACTAAAGTTAATTCTCTATATGGTTTGGAGAAAATTCAAGTAAATCCATTTACACATGTGAGTACAGATTATGTGTTGCCTATCAGTCAAATTGACAAGATAGACCCAAATCAAAATACTCTTATGGAAAGATCCATAATGTCATTTACGGCAATCGAGCCAGACAACATGGGAGAAATTGGTAACCCACCAAGCAGTAATGAAAGAACAAATGGTGATGTCTTCATTTCATCTACTGAAATCCAACAAGTCTATAATTCTCCCATTAGTCCATAAGAAGTTATAGCAACATCGGAGGTGAAAAATGATGTCGATTGTCACTCCATCATCTCCTCTTTATTACCCAAAGAAGACCCTTCATCATCAATTGGGTCAGAAATGGAAGCTTCTTCTTCAAGATGTGAAAATTTTGACATCTCTTCTGATCATGAAAATTCGTCTTTATCATCTACTATGCAAGTAGAAATGGAATAAATAATACATGATGAAGAAGAAGACGAAGATCTCAGAGATGCTCCTCCAGCATTTGAAGAGGGTATCTCTACCACTGTGGATGAACTCAGAGAAATAAATCTGGGTACAAAAGAGGATCCACGCCCCACTTTAATCAGTGCTTCCATGACTCTTGAAGAGAAAGAGATGTATATTTCTTTTCTAAATCAAAATAGAGATATATTTTCTTGTAACTATACAGAAATTCCCGGGCTTGATCCTGATGTTGCTACTCATCATTTGGGTTTATCAGAAGAACATCGAGGATTTAAGCAAGCCGCGAGAAGAACACACCCAACTTATGCTTCCAAAATTAAAGCTGAAGTGGATAATATTATCAAAGCTAACTTCGTCAGAGAAGTTCATTATCCCAAGTGGTTGGCTAATATTGTCCCTGTAAAGAAGAAGAATAGACAAATTAGAGTTTGCATCGATTTCAGAGATCTTAATTGGCATTATCCTAAGGATGATTTCCCAGTTCCGATTACAGAACTTTTAATTGATGCAACAGCTGTATATGAAGCACTTTCCTTCATGAATGGATATTCTGGATATAATCAGATCCAAATGGCCCCAGAAGACGAGAAATCCATAGCCTTCAGCTCCCCTTAGGGTGTGTTTTGCTACCGGGTAATGCCCTTTGGCTTAAAGAATGCAGGTGCAACATATCAGCGTTCCATGCATCATATCTTCAAACCCTTCTTAGGGAAGTTTGTTGAATGCTATGTAGACGATTTGGTGGTTAAATAAAAACAACATTCTAATCACTTGGCTGATTTAGAAGTCATATTCTACAAGATTCAACAACATAATTTGAAGATGAACCCCTTAAAATGTGCTTTTGGGGTAACCTCAGGAAAATTTCTCGGCTTTGTTGTACACCATTGTGGTATTGAAGTCGATCTTGAGAAGACCAAGTCAACAATTGGTATGTCACCTCCTTGAAATTTGAAAGAATTAAGAGGACTTCAAGGAAACTTAGCCTATATTCGGCGTTTCATCTCCAATTTGGCAGGCAAAAGTTTACTCTTCACCAAATTGATGAAGAAGGGAGTCACTTACCAGTGGACTAAATAATGTCAAGAAGAATTCGATATTCTCAAGAAATACCTCTTGAGTCCACCGGTACTCGTGCCACCTATTGAAGGAAGACCACTTATCCTCTACGTGACAGCTCTAGAGCAATCATTGGGTGCCTTTCTTGCTCAAAAGAATGATGTTGGGAATGAAAACAGCCTCTACTATCTCATTCGAACTATCCTTGAAAAAGAAACTTGGTATTCAAGTATTGAGAAGTGCTGCCTGGAATTAATCTTTGCAGTTGAGAAGTTGAGACACTACCTGCAACATCACGAGGTCCAATTGGTATCTCGCAATAATCCGCTCAAATTCATCCTTAGTCGTATGATGCTTACAGGACATTTGGAAAGGTGGGAAGTTATTTTGCAGTAATTCGACATTCAGTATGTGTCTCAAAAGGCGATAAAAGGCCAAGCTCTGGCTGATTTCCTGGCTGAACACCCTTCAGTGGAAGACACATCTTCAGATATTGAACTCCCTATGAGGAAGTCTTCTCTATTCAAGAAAGTCCTCAGACATGGGAAATTTATTTTGATGGTTCTTCCAGAAGTCCAACAGGGAGGAAAATGGAAAATCCTAAATTCAACAAAGTTGGCTTAGGAATTGTGCTCATTTCTCTAGAAAAGGCAGTGTTACCTTATTCCTTCTTATTGTGGGAAGGTGGTACCAATAATGAAGCAGAATTCCAAGATCTCATCGTAGTCTTGGAATTATCACTTCAAGCATAAGTGAATCACTTAAAGGTGAAAGGTGATTCAGACCTGGTAATCAAACAAGTCAATGGGGATTATGCCATCAGAAAAAAAGAACTAATCCCTTTGTATGATTATGTCAGAGAGTTAATGGCGAAATTATCTTTGGAACCGACATTTTCTTATGTCCCAATATCACAAAATGCTCAAGCTGATGCACTGGCTAATATAGCCACAGCTCTGGCAGATCCAAATCGGGACGAGACAACCATCAGTATTTCCCACCTTCGTACAATTTTACCTTATGTTTGAATCAGAACAGAGGAAATTAATGAAATCAGTCCCATTCTTGAACTATATGTTCATACTACAGGATGGATGTCACCTTTCAGGGAATACCTTCAAAATGGAGCACTTCCACCTGATAGAGCCGAGAAAGAAAAAATCTGGCGATGTGTGGTCAATTTTACTCTTTATGATAGCCCAGATCACCTAGAGAAAATTCTCTACAAACGTGGTTTTTATGGAGTTCTCCTCATATGCATTGATGGTGAAGAGACAATGGTTTTCATGAAATAAGTGCATGCAGAAGTCTATGGTGCCCACCAGTCTGGACTTAGACTGTCGGATCAGATTCGAAGGCTTGGATACTTTTTGCCTTCAATGATACAAGATTGTGTTGGTTTCACAAAGAAGTTTCATTCATTCCAAGTACATTCCAACGTCATTCATAAACCTCCAGAGTTTCTTCATATAGGTAAATACTCATGGAAATTTTCCACATGGGGAATGGATATGGTGGGACCTTACCCTTCGGCTACGGCCAAGCAGTTTAAGTACATTCTTACTCTTACTGAATTCTTTTCCAAATGGGCAGAGGCAATACCTCTCAAGGAAGTCAGTTCTAAATGCATTGTTATCTTCATCAAGTCTAACATCATTAACAAATTTGGTGTCCCTCATACCATATTGACGGACAATATCACCAACTTTTGTTCATCTGAGGTGAAGAAGTTGTATCAAGAATACAACATCAAATCCAACCATTCATCTCAGTATCATGCAGTGGCCGATGGCCAGATATAATCCTTCAACAAGACTCTTTCAAATATACTGCAAAAGATAGTGGATAAAGATAAGAGTTCTTGTCCTGATAAACTCTTTCATGCTTTATGGGCTTATCGGACTACCACCCGCACTGCAACTCGGTCAACTCTATATTCACTGGTATATGGAACGGAAGTCATCTTTCCCATTGAAGTTCGATTTCCTTAGCTCAGGGTAGCCATTTTTGATCAGTCATCTACAGATGAACAATCTCAAAAGTGATTGAATGAATTGGAACAGTTAGATGAGAAAAGATTGTTCACTTTGCACCACTTGGAAGTCTATCAGAATCGAATAGCACGAGCTTTTAACAAAAAAGTTCATCTTCGTTCATTCACTCAGGGAGAATTGGTATTATTTCTCAGAACTCCAATGATACCAGGAATGAAACCTCCCAAGCTTGATCCAAAATGGGAAGGACCTTACTCATTACATAGGGTCTACTCCAATGGAGCTTATTCATTAATCTCGATGGATGGATAACTCATCACTACTCTAACCAATGCCAGATTTTTGAAGAAGTATTTTGTATAAACAAAAAATGCATCATCCATGGTCCATACATATGACCTTAAACTATTTGTACTTTAATCCCACATGACGTTAAACTATGAAAAATTTCCCTAAATGGTCCGATATGACCTTAAACTGCACCACCGTCCAGCAAGACATTAAACTGCATCATCCACAGTCCATGCATATGACCCTAAACTATATAGAAGTCTCTTACGTCTAGCATGACATTAAACTGCACCATCCACAGTCCATGCATATGACCTTAAACTATTCGCACCTTCTCCCAACATGACGCTAAACTGTATCATCCCTTTTTCGTCCAACATGATGTTAAACTGTGAAAAAAGTCCCCAATACGTCCAACATGATGTTAAATGGTGTACTCTTTTGTCCTCATTGCATGACATTAAACTGCACAGTCCCCCTTTCATCCAACATGACGTTAAACTATATTTTCCCCATCGTCCTAACTACATGAGGCTAAACTGTACAGAAAGTCCTTGATATGTCATAAATGACATAAACTGTGCATCGTTAAGGTTGTTTTTACCTATTGTTTCTCACACCGAGTATGACTCACGTGATCTTAGAGAAAACCTCAACCATAACACTCTCTTTGGGCTAATAACCATGTGTAAGTCCCAACAACATCAATTTTTAGGTCGTTGTCCCCAATAACAACTTTATCATTAATTCATTCTTTAATTGAACTACGCTGACTTTGATCCTTGCCTTCCAGGCTAGGTACGTAGGCAACCTCCCAAGGTTCAATCCCAAAATCTATATCTTCACATCAGTTCACCTCCATCTCATACGATGTTGATTCCTGAAACCGCCTCTAGAATCAATATCTTTACATTGGTTCACTTTCATCCTTGTTATACGATGTTAAACTATACAACATTTTTGTCCAGTATGACAATAAACTACAATATTCTTTGATACCCTCACCTGAGAGGGAACCATTATTTACATTGATTTTTCAATCATGTTTCATTTCAAAGACTATGTGCATACATGGCAATGCCTAAACCTTTTATCTTGGGTTAAACCATCATTGTACTAAAGTCCCCTTTCACCCTTCACATGTACGAACCAAATTTGTACAGAGGATATTTCTAGAACTATGTGGGCTTGATTCCCATCCTTATGGGATACGTAGGAATGTTCGAGTGTCCCTCGAATCCAGCCCCAAGTCTTTTGGGCCTAACCCCAAATTTCACTTCCAGTCCCTTGGCTAAAAATTCCCCATGAAAACACACACTTTGTATTTCTTACAATGGTCCAAGATTTATGACCCTAAACTAAGATCTCTAATCCTTTTGTCCCACACAACGTTAAACTGTAATTTAAGAACTACATATGGCTTGATTCCCATCCTTATGGGATACGTAGTGAAGTCCAACATTTTAATTCAGGACCCAGCCACAACATGATTATGGTTAGCATTAATCTGTGTATCTTTATATACATTGGGTAATACCCATATTTATGTGTCATAATCCTAACCTTAGATATTTTCAGATCTTCATAGCCCTTTCCTTGACTTTTAGTCACAAAAATGTCAAATTTCTGAGAGTTCTTTTACCTGACTATGTAGCACGTGCCCTTAGGTGGCCTTGCATAAACAGTCTACATAACAGACTTGACAGCCAAAAGATACTATTATTTGACTATGTAGCCAATGCCCTTAGGTGACCCTGCATAATTCAACCCCCTAATGTCTTTTTTAAATAATGGTAACTTCATTCATGGGAAGAAATCCTCTTTTTTCCTTATTAGTCTTAAATGACAGTATATAGGGATCCACAATCATAGTCATCCTTAACATATTTGTCCCATATCCTTTTTCATGATCTGAAAGTATTCAAGTCTATGGTTTATATTCTCTTTCCCTACGTTTGGGTCAGACCTTCGTAGAAGTGATATTCATCCTGTTCTTCGATAATCCTGTTCGAAAATATCTTCTCCATATTCAAGTACCTCTTTCCATACAGTAAACTCTATACTTTGGAAAATTTGAATCTCCATAAACTTTCACTAGCTTTTAGCAGTATAAAGGTAAATTTCTGAGAGTTCTTTTTCCTGACTATGCAGCATGTGCCCTTAGGCGGCCTTGCATAAACAGTCTACATAACAGACTTTTTATCCAAAAGATGCTATTTATTTGACTATGCAGCCAATCCCCTTAGGTGGCCCTGCATAATTCAACCCCCTAATGGGTTTGTTAAATAATAGTAACTTCATTCTTGGAAATTAATTCTTCTGATGCCTTTTAGATCTTTTTCATATCATTCCTCGGATTCAAATATTCTTAATCCATAGCTTACATTTTTTTCCCTCATACTTGAGTATGGTAATATGTTTTCAGATAAATTTTCAAAGAATTGAGTCAATTCGAATTCATTTGGTCAAAGATATTTTGACCTTAAACATTATCCTCTTTATGTCTGACATGCATGACTTTAAACTTCCCAAAAAGACAAAGGAACTCTGAATAAAAGTCAAGTTCCAGCTCACTAACCATACATTTTTGAATGATTTAGCTAATATTGAGCAATTAAAAGGTTCAAAGTTTGTAGGGTTTTTTACATTAGTCCTAGTAAAAATCAAACTATGCTTGCTAGGCCCATTGGCTTATGTAAAATTTAAAGTAGGTAGCGAAAGAATACAAGTACAAGTGATTGAAGATGAAATCATTTTTTTTCATTTGATGCACAAGAATTAGAGGGACATCCACAGATTGGAGCCTCTTCTCTTTTTCAAGAAATTACAAAAGACTGTAAACATAAGTCTTCATTTGATGTACAGCATCCCGAGCTTCATCAGCAGCTACTTGAAGCTCATGCACTCGACCAGCTTCACTCTTCTCAGCTTGATGGAGTGCCTTCTTGGCATCTTTAATGGCTTTCATACCATTCGTTTGAACTCCCTCCAATGAATTATTGAGCTGATCAAGTTCCCCAGTAACAGCATCTAACTGTTGCTGGAGTTGCACCTATTGGATGACTTTTTCATTGATTTTATGCTTCATCTCCTTCATCTTGGCAGCATAATCAGCCTCAGCTTGGGATACCACAGCCTCAAGTTCGCCGATGTTAATTGACAGTTTCACCCTGGTCAGATCTTCGCGACACTTTTTCTCCTGCTCCCTCCTGAAGATGACTTGTTTCACCGCGGCATGGATCTTTTCATATCCAAAACCGCCAAGTCCTATCATGAAAAACTGGGATGAAAATCGAGGGATCTTCAATGATAGCTCTTCTAAAGGCACCTTAGATATGATTTTCCATATGTTGTTCCATGCCTTGCGCCGTGAAAAGTTGAACGCTTTAAGCACCTTTGGGTCTGATTCAACATCATCATCACAAGGGGGCATGTAATCTGAGATTAATGCACTTAAATAAGTTCCATGTTCTGCTCCTTCCCCCCTGACCTATGCTTCTTCGCTTTCAATTCCTATTGGGGCAGAGGCTGAGGCCTCACCTCTAGATCTAGCCACTGTAGTTGATGGCCCTGCATGATTAATTGAAAGCTTTGGTTAGCTTCAAAGGATAAAAAAAGAATTGATTGTCTTTAAAATTAAGTACAATCACAAATATTGTTATCCCTTACCTGACGATGGATTAGTAACCTGATAAGACTCCTCCCCATCTTTCCCAGTCTCAATAGGATCTTCAAGATGGGTCTCATGAGGGTTTACTAGGTTTAGCTCTACTTGAGGTAATGTTTCGGCAATGGTAGGGTTGACATCAATGTCCACAACCTCTTCAGGCATTGGCAGTTCAACAACTTCTATGGATGGAACTGCATATTATTTTTAGTTATGATTAGAAGTGTAAATTATAAGAAAATTTATTGGGCGAAGGATAACACTCACACCCAAGGTCTTCTAAATCACAT
Source organism: Viscum album (assembly GCA_963277665.1). Classification (NCBI taxonomy): domain Eukaryota; kingdom Viridiplantae; phylum Streptophyta; class Magnoliopsida; order Santalales; family Viscaceae; genus Viscum; species Viscum album. Next base: position 69,853,142 of record OY728163.1, on the reverse strand, counting down.
GACAACTTAGTATGATCATAAAATTCTTCGAAAGACATGCCATGATTCATCATTTCATCCAATGATATTTCAGAATCCTAGTTAGTCTCACCAGTGGGAGTGTTTGATGTGTCTTCTTGAGGACTTACGTCATGCAGCCCCTGACCCTGAACAACGTCTTTGGATAAAATTACAGCATCAGTTGCAACAGTCGCCATAAGCTCTAATGCAGGAGTTGAACCTGAAGTATCACAGAATGGAAGTCAGTCGGTGTTTCGTTCAACATTTTTTATGAATCATTGTTGACTCACCAGAAACGGGTTCTTCTCTTCTTACAATAGCAGTAGGAGGGATACTGGGAATAGATGATAGCTATTCTCCAGGATCGGCCAAGTCAGCTTGGATCTGTGATTGTTCCACAGCACCCTCCATGGACTTTGAAGGAGGATCAGTACTTTTCCTCAGGGGGGAAATTGAATAATCCCCTGCAATCCCTAAAAATATGAGTAACCATGTGGTCATGGGTATAGACTCATGATTACCCGAAGGACTTACCGCTGCTAATGAAGCATTTAGCTGTGGACTTCCTCCTTCGTTTACTTTGCTTATTTGGTTTTTTGGGAGTATCAGAAGTCTCCCTTATTGGCACTTGGATTGGAGAATGGAAGGATATGTCCAACACCTCATTCATGGCCTGCTGGCCTGGAGATATCTCGCTCGGTTCGTGAGGAGAATCAGCAGCAGCCCCGATGGCAGTGCCACCAGGGCAATACTATGGCGAAGGAACCTCAGTTCCTTTCTTTTCAAGCTGCAAGATGAAGAAAATAACTTCTTTAAGTAACAAAGCTTTTACTAGAATCAAGTTTCAAGGCAAATAAGGAAAAAAACTTACATCTTCAGGAGCCACATACTCATGCCACTCCTCATCTCCAGAACTACCATCCCCCTCAGTGGCGCCACGATTAATCATTTCCTTCACCCTCCTAGTGATAGGAACAGACTCATCAGTGGAATATATGAGCATTTCCAGCTCTCTGATGTAAACCCGCAATTCATTGGGGTTATCCTCATATTGAATATCTGTAGAAGCCAGATGATTCCCTATTCCAGGAAGTTGTAGGCCCTCACATAAATCCAGCCAGGCGGTCTCAGTACCACAGTACAAACTCAGCCATAACTGGATAGCCTCTGGTCTTAGATATGAAGGCTGTGAGGAAGGTCCTACAATATTTGACGTCAATTTCTTCCCATATCCTACAACTAAAGATAGAGAATAAGAAAATAAGACTTATTGCTTTATAAAGTAGTAGTGATTAAATTACCACAATGAAGTAACTCACTAGGAGTTGATGGATTGGGTCTTTTAATTCTGGTCGGAGGATTATATCGGGCACGAAACCGCTTTACCACTGGTTATGCCTCGTCATCCCCATCATGGGAATCCAGTGAATTAGTCCTAGAAGAGGAGTCTGGTGAATCAGCTTCAGGTGGGGAAGAATCGCCTTCATGAGGAAGGGTTTCTTTCTCTATATTCCTCTTCCTTTTCCCCAACTGATAAACTAGGTGATTCAATATCCCTTTGGGGTATGATGCTATCCAGTGTTCGGCATAATATGTAGTCAAATTATGTGCCACTTTTTCAACTGGTAGATCAAATACTGCCCTAGTCTTCTCCCTTGACGTCAGCAACCATATTTGTCAAGCAACCATCTGATGTTGCTCTAACCTGACATGTACTAGAGGAGATATAGAAATCTGTTGCAGACATTTGAATTGACGTGCAAATATATATGGAGCATAGGCCTCGTATATAATTTCTCTATCAATCCTGGCAACTAGCACACCATCCCTGCAAGCTAGCATGTATGCCCTCAAATCCAAATGGGTTGTTCCATCATCAAAAAACCGCTCGGTTGGCGGACTTCCATAGGGAAAGAAGTTGAATTCCTTAAACACACTCAGCCTCACTTTCATGTCATAGGCATTAACATCTAATGGAGCATCTCCAGAGAATGCTTACACTGACGGCCTGAAAGAACTTCCAGGAATTTGTAATCTATTCTATACATTGTAAGTCCTGAAGTGAGTGGCAATCCATCCCCATAAAACTTGGAATGGTCCCACTATTCTTAAAAGAGATTTACCCATGAAAACATGAAGTAAAATCCTGTTAATCTTTGCTAAAATGGGGGTAACCAACCCAACCATTTTTCCCTCAGCCAATTTTGCCGCAATGACGAAGGTCCCTATCCTGATGCCTCCCTTCGAATCCCTGACTGGAAAGAGATAAACGCTGAGCCACATTGCCAAGAAGCTCACCAGACGAGTCTTATTTGGGATCCTTTAATTGACCTCATATCCCCATTTCTAAAACTCTCCTGCTTCTAGAGTTTTCCAGAATGTGCCAGGAGCACCCCTTTTCTCAGGTTTGGGGCAGGTGGTAGGACGTTTGGGCCTCTTATCCTTGGATTTATTTTTCTTGGATCCTTTCTCCTTTGGCTCCTTCCCCTTTGGCTCCTTTTCTTTCTTCTCAATAAGAAATATATTCATCCACTCCTCCAGATGAATATCCTTTCTAGAATGAGTTAACGAGGTCTCTCAACTCTTGAGCCTGTGGAAGATCTTAAATAATTTCCGAGCTAAAGCGGGAGTCTTCTCTGAATCATTCCAAGTCACCTTTGGTGGAATGAATTCATCATAAATGTCACCCAAAATTGGAGCCCCTGAGATCTTGTGGACATCCCACAGACTGATTCCTACTTCTCCATGAGTTAGATGGAAAGAATTAGTTGCTGGGATCCAGTGGCTGAGTATCTCTGGCATGAAGTTATCATGTCTGTAAACATATGTTTGCCCAACCCAAACAGCTTCGTATATTTCCACTCATTTCAGATCCTTGACAAACTCTGCATAGGTTTGTCGCACCCAGTATTCCCACATCCAAATTAGCTTCACGCCTCCCCCAGGATGGAAGTCCCAACTTTTCTTCCAGCCTTTGGATTGATCCATCTGAGCATTTCGGAAGATTGAAGGATGACAATGTGGTTGCAGCTCAGGCGTATGCGATTTCAGATCTGGCGTACAAGGGCTATGATGCATCATGTGGGCCCTCTCCACTGTTCCAGCAGTTAGAAATACTCCTCCACCTGAGATATTTTCTGAATCAAAGTTGGTATAACTCTGAAACCACGAAAATGGGAGATAGTTCTTTGCTTCTGGAATAGTAACTTCTCGCAGATGACCGTAGTCATACAAAGGAAAATAAATGCTTTGGGGGAAGTCGCGATGATATTTCTTCAGATACTTAGCCAAATCCGGAATACTGCTACTTTTTACAGTATAATAATCCTGGCTAATGATGTTCATCATATCATCAATCTTCTTGCTAGCCAGTTCATCAGCTATTTCAGTTCTTAGAGCCATTGATTCTGCATAAAAATTGAGTAAATTAACTAATAAGTAAGTTGATTTTTCATAAAATTTGTGAAGGAATTTCAGAAAAAATGGCAAAGGAATTAAGGCACGCAATTCTAAATTTGGCGTGCAAGTATGGATGTGTCGTGCAAGTGTTAAAGTGTCGCGCAAGTTTCTGTCATGCAAGTATCACCGCGCAAGTCCAATTACCTTGACAGTAGTGTGACGGCGAAGAAACTGCAGAAAATGGGAGACTTGCGCGGTGAAGGTGACCTACGCGGCGAGAGCTCGAGAATCCAGAATTCAGATGATATGCATGGCAAAGAACAGTGTATTTATAGGCCTGGCTACCCACCTACACGCCTACACCCAGCGCGCTCCATCCAAAAAGCTCTAGCCCTGCGCGACTCGAACCTGCGCACCAAGTGTTGCACACTGAACACTTGTGTGTCGCCTTTCCTTGAGTTTTATTCTTTTCCTCAGAGTCAAATCCTTTATTCTCTCCAGATCCAACTCTGAGGGGGGATATTTGTTGATGCTCCTTTCATCACAGAATCTAAAGATAAGAAAAGGGGAATATTGGAGCTCAAATTGATTCAACCTTTAGACAAATATCAAAAATTGACAAAGGAATAAGAATAATGTTGCACAAGGGTCGCGTAAGTTATACAATGGTCACGCAAGTACACTTTCGCGACACCTAATGGTCACGAAAATGACTTGCGCTCCCTAAAGGATAACCGCTCGGTTCTTCTTCAGCCTATAAATAGACCCTGTGGGCCCCCCATTTAAGGAGGAATCTTTCCAGAATTCAGATTTGAGCTCCCGGTGCCCTAGTCTCTTCTCAAAGATTTCGAAACACTTATCAGGTAATTTCTTACCTAGAACGGAAGATATAAGGAGGGGGAGGAAGGCCAAAGTGTTGAAACTCATCAACACTTGTGCACCTAAGTGGCCAGACCTTAAGGGAAATGGCCACACTTGTGCGCCGCCTAACTCCTTCAATAGAACTTGCACACCACTCTTCTGGAAGAACCCCAAGAAGATTCTAAAGGCTTTAACCAAGAGTCTCTTAAGTATTACCCTGCTGGTTAACTGTCACACAAGTACCCATGTGTCGCGTAGGTATAACTGCGTGACCAGGACTTGCATGCCCACACAGTAACTGTGCGCCCCTGCCTTTTTGGGTACCCTTCTTTCCCATTTCACCCCACTTAATCCATTCCACCTCTCCTATTCAAGATTCAATCTTCAACACACTCTTCAAAGCCATTTATGGCATGATTTCTTGATTTGTCTTCCTTATCTAAAAGGAATTCTGTGGAATATCCCTCAAAACCTAGTGATTTACACATCTTTATGTCATTAAAGATTGAGATTTCATTCATTCAACCTCATCCTTTAAGATGAGAGAACTCATTAACCTGGGCCTCCTTTTCAGGAATAATCCCCAGTCATAATCATTAACCTGGGCCTCCTTTTTAGGAGTAAGCCCCAGTCCCCTAATTTGGGAATCCTCTTCAGAAGTAAGACCCAACCATAATTCATTAACCTAGGCCTCCTTTTCAAGAGTAATCCCCAGTCTCAAACCTGGGCCTCCTTTTCAAGAGTAATCCCCAGTCTCAAACTTGGGCCTCCTTTTCAAGAGTAAACCCCAGTCTCAAATATGGGCATCCTCCTCAGGAGTAAGCCCCAGTCATAATTCTTAATCTAGGCCTCCTTTTTATGAGTAAGCCCCAGTCCCTTAATTTGGGCATCCTCCTTAGGAGTAATCACCAGTCATAAATATGGGCATCCTCCTTAGGAGTAAGCCCCAGTCATAAATATGGTCATCCTCTTCAGGAGTAAGCCCCAGTATTAATTCCTCTTAACCAGTCCTAATTTACCTTTGATATGGGATTCCTCCTCAGGAGTAAAAACCCAATCATAAGTATTCTCCTAATTTGGGCCTCCTTTTCAGGAGTAAGCCCCAAGTTAGAGTATTCAAATCTTCATGAAGCACATATACCTTTACAGACCTTGTTCCTGGATTTCTTCCCTGAAGTAAATCCAAATCTTCATTTATCTGGGCAGTCATACATACATAAGTCCCACATTATTTCTTATGATTGCATCTTTCATGGAACAATTGTCTGATTTTTACCAATACCTCTTGTTTCTCACACCGAGCATGACTCACGTGAGATTAGAGTGTAAAAGTAATTATGAAAACCTTCATTGATCCATCAATCATAAACATCATACTCCCTTACTCGAACTACGTGGGTTATGATTCCTTTTCTAAACAAAGGATACGTAGGTATCCCATCTGTGGGTTCGATCCCAACTTTGAAATAATTCATGTCCTTCTGAATGACAATAAACTTCAAGTGCCCCACTGAGTGGCTTTAAAACCAGTATGGTCATTATAATGACTAAGAGACTTTTACATATCAAAGGATACCATTGACTAATAATCTTTAACAAATACAGATGATTCTCTATCAATGAAGAACCTCGAATACATATAAAAGATTCTCTAAATTTCCTACATATAGATCATTGATTGTCATATCTAAAGGAAAGCTCATTTTATACTTGGTAATGTAATAAGGATTCACGAACATAACTTAAATCTATAAAGAGAGTCCCGGAGTAGACAATAATTCCCCTCAAAAAGGTGTGATGAGTCTGACCTCCCATCCTCTCGACCAATGAAAATTCCTAAGCCTCATTAGTCTACAACTAATGAGCACCTACCTTTGAAAAGTAGGTCCAAATGGATGTGGAATCATTGGATGTTTCCGGTTCTATGAACAAACCTATTAGAAACCGATTGGAATGTTTGAACCTTCAATCAAGGAGGTCATCCCCGAATTCCATGGGAAACATACACCTTTCTTTCTTAACCCTCATAAGAAACAACCCCAAAAAAATATCCTTGCATAATAGTATAAAATGATTTGTCAATATAAAACATCCCTTCATGGAATTACAAGAAACCATGGGATTAATAAAATCACATGTGGATAAAAGAGTGTGTCACTCCATTTATAAAACCATTTAAAGTTCCAAAATGTCCTTTAAAATACACTTTTTAGGATGCTAATCCATACAAAAAATTCTTAAATCCATTTAAAATCTAATTTAAAATACCAATTTAAAACTAATTTTTTTAAGACATAGTGAAAGTACACCTAAAATCCCATTTCCCTAAATCTAAATTGGATATAGACTTTCCAAAAATCCTTTGAAATCCAAATCAACGCAACAAACTATGAAATATTCCTTGGAAATCCAACTCTTTCCAAGAAATTAAGCTTTTAAATAAGCATGTTTGTTTCAAATAAACAAAACAGCACCAAGTACCCTTTTACCAAAAATACTCATTCCCACTTTAAAGCCTATTTCAAAACACACGGATACCCATAGCTTCAAAATAATTTCAAAATAGGGATATCTCCCCACTTTTTTATAAAAAAAATCCTTTAAAAAATCACACCTTTTAAAAAATGGACCTAACATTTAACAATCTTTAAACACTATAATTGATTTAGAAAATCTAAAAGAGCACTAAAAACAACTTGGAATGTGACACAAGTCTATGATAATATTTATTTTAAATATTTTAGATCCATTACAAAACCAAAAATCTATGTTGGAGAATTATAAATTCCAAAAAAACATTACAATCTACTTTAAACAAATTTAAAGGTTCATACGATCATTTTTACATATGCTTGGAATGAATCCAAGGCCCATGTTAAGCTCAAAATATAATCAAACAAAAACTTGAGCCTACTATAGCATATTGTAATACTTATAATTTCATAATAAAGCATTTAAAATATTTTTTTAAATTTATAATATGTAATACAAAGGGGTTACATGGAGACACTTACCTCAAAATAGTGGTGGGTGAGACAAAATGATTTGCCTTCAGTGGTGGATGTCGAAACATGAAAGAAGGTGATCTGAGAGACCCATCACATTCCCTAATAAAGAATAAATCCAAAAAACAAGTCAAACACCTTGACCTAGGGTTTTTCCAAATGATACGGGAAATAGGGAGAAGATAAATTCACTAGAAAAAAAAGACTAATAAGGGAAGTATAGTCCATTCCTTGAAGGGTTGACCATGAATCTAGAAGAAATCTAGTGTAATCATGTGAATAGAGGAGGTCTTAAGAGGGACGTAGTGCATGAAAGGTGGTTTAGTAAAGGGATTTGATGTGAGGGGTGGGTGGAGAATGAGGGGGAGAAATAATAGAAATAGGAAATAAGGAAAAATAAATAAATAAATAAATATATTTTTTAAAATACAAGACAACCCGCATCGTTTACCAAACCATGAGGTGACCATGCATCCCACACTACCTAATAAAAATGGATTTTCATGGTTACTCATAGTCAAGTCGCATGGTTTAGATAACCATGATCAACCCATGTGAATCATCAATATCAAGTGTAAACCCATCGCACACAATTAGTACACAATTACTCACAATTGTGGGTAAGCTATTAACATCACCAAACCCTTTATAAATTTTAGAATTTCATCTCGAAACTCTCAAGAACCTGCAATGACTTAAAATTAATTTAATTAATTAATTAATTAATTCTATAGTGATGTGGTGGTTTTCGTTGTTTGGTTCTTGGGGAAACCCAAGCAGTGTATCTATGGTTGGCCTACTAATGTTGGCACTCAAGGAGTGGTTTAAGGGAATATATATAGTAGGGAATATAACATTGGATATTGGAGTATGTGATCCTCATTTTAAGTAGGTTGTTAAGCATATAGGGTTTTATTTCTAGTGACCTGGGAATGAGAGATGGTTAGTGTATTGAGATGGTTCTTAGGTGTGACTGAGATAGAAATGAATATCCATTGCATTCAGCATTGGATAAATCATGGGTCATAGAGGTTGTTTATTGGTTTTGGGGTGATGATAATGATACTCCACTAGTGGAAAAACATATTTTAAAATCATTTTTTTTATTTTTAACATAGTTTTTTAACCGATGTATATGTAGGTGATGTTAAACATAATATGTTCAACATCAATTTTTTTTAAATCAATTTTGAAACTTCAATTAAAAATGAAATTAAGTGATGTTTCTATGTAAATTTTTAAGTTTTAACCGACATGGAAACAAAAAAAATTGTGGTTCCACATTGAGTTTAGAATAAAACCAATGTGGAAACCATCACATAGAACTATATACATGTGTTTTTTTTAAAAATAATGTGGAAAGTAATTTTCAACATTGGTTTTTAGTAAAAACTAACATCAAAAGTAAAATTGTTTTTTCACATCAATTTATAAAAAAACTAACAAGCAACAACCCAAAAAAATTAAGAAAAAACAAATTAAATTACATATGTTCCAAAAATAGCTGAAACCCTATAAAAAATAATATACCAACATAAAGAGGAGAAAATTACTATAAAAACAAACATAATATACCAACTTAAAGAGGAAAACAATTTTCTAAATACATTATTTTTAAACTTTAATTAAAAGTGACATACCTGATAATTTAAAATGTAATCCTAGTTGAAATATAGTTTATAAACAATATTTAGAGATGGGTATGTTATTCATTCGTGTATGGCTCGAAATCATTGAAAATATATAATAATAATTAATGTTATAATATTAAATAATAGAATATTTTTATATAAAACCTTAAATAATTAATATAGCTAACCTTATCAAATTAAGTCACCGTCCCATTTTTTATTCTCTTAAACATGAATCCTAAAGAATAATAACTACAATCCACACATCCTTTTTCATGATGGCACTGCAGTTATGAAATATTAAATTGGAAATAAAATACAACACAAACCCACATATTTATATATAATATAAAAAAACTATTATCTAATATAAAATATATTTACCATTAATTTCATGTATTTTATTTTATTTGGATCCTCTATCAACAAGTTATCATTGTTAAAATTTTTCCATGACCTGTATTTTTATATATCAACTATCAAAACATTTATAAACAATAATAATTAAAAATAAAGAACTTATAAAAATTAAAACTTACTTTTTTAACAATTTTCTAAAAGATTAAAAAACTCCACCTAATAAAAAGAAAAACCAATATAATGTGCATCAATGTGAGAAGAATATGACTAACATCCAATTACCACTACAATATAAAAATTTTACAATTAATTACATTATAATAAATATTATTTCATAATTATCTTAGTCTTATTACCCATTAAGGAATGGAAAAAACCATCACCCAATCTCCATATTTTCTAATTTGTCACATATAAATGTTACTCTAGAAACATTATTCATATATTTCATAAGCATTGAAATGTATTCTTGATATATAAGACTATAAACAAGATTGGTCTTATTTTAAATGTGAAGTGTTTGTAGATACCTAATTAAATAAGTACTACATTAAGTCACTTGAAGTCATCTTTATTTAAAGAAATAAAAACTAAAACATAAATTTACTTACATGGAAACAAATGTATCACAATTACACTAAGATCATCAAAAATAAAAAGATCCATGATATCTTTTTTGAATATTCTCAATGGATATTCTCACCCATATATATTATTAGTTATCCAAAACTCAAAAATATTATCTAATGAAAAATAAATATGGGATAATATTTTTATCCTAGTAGAAATCTCATAAGTATCTGAAGTTATTGGTTCCTGAAACTTTTGTTTCTTTCTTAAAAATTCTTTTGATTTTAGATACTCCTTTATAAATTAAATATTAAAAAAATTATAATTATTTTTCATTTAAATTTAAATAATATTTAAAAAACAATACATACCTCGTATGTTAGATAATGAATAAGGATAGCCAGATAAAGTAAAAAATGTCCTAAATAATATCTAACTCGGGTAACCTCCTCTATAGGTAATGGAAGTATAGCATTTGGATCAATATTATCATGTAATGATACCATTTCCTTAACCAAATTTATATAATAGTGATGTAAAAAATCTCTCAAATTATGTATGAATCCATACGCTAAAATACGTGCATGGGGATCTCCAACATACAACTCAGAGTATAAAGTCGAGTCTGAATGAGGAGGTAGAGGATCTAAGTAGGCAGGATATAAAGGTTGTGATTATCTTATCATTTTTTTCAAACATAGCATGTATAGATGATTTAATTTAATATACCATGGACTATTTTAGGTATTTCAAATCAACTTTTATGTAATTTATTTATGTGTCCCATGAATTCTTACTTTTATGACCAAAATCTTTCATAATTTTGACACCCGCCTCATATCCTTTTATACAGACAGGGTGCTCTAGCTTTCCTAAAGTAGTAACATGAAAATCCATCCTACCCTCAGGGATAAAATTAACTTATGTCACAATATCCTGAAGTTCATCCTATAATGATAAATTAAAATGGTATATTATTGTTATTAATTTAAAAAAATAAAAAAAACTGAGGAATATAAAAATTAATTTTTTATAATTCAACCATCCACTTACATATATTTCTCTATAAGATACTTTTCATTTTTTTTCCTTCTCAATATTTTCCATTATTCATGGAATGTGGGGGGGTATGGAGGACTGAAATGGACCTCTTCTGAACCACTATATGATTTATCTCTTAATACATCAAACTTTTCAGTAATCATTTTCTCTTCTAGTAAATGATACGATCCACGTTATAAAGTATGATGGTATACAATATTTGACTGGATATCTTAGTGAGATATCCTAGAGGCATGTTATATAAAAATAATTTAATAAGTAATCAGGTAATACATAAGAAATTTTAAAATATAAAATAATTATCATACCAAAAATACATCATCATCATGTTGGCTGACAAAAAATTTAGTTCATGTCTCTACATTTAAAAAGCAATAATTGAGGCATGGGTTTTCATTCTATAACTTCACATAAACATAATTTTTTGTCATTTTTATTGTAAAATATCTCCATCAAACCACCGTTAAATATAGAAATATTTTCTTAATTGATTTCATTTATTTAAATTATAATGTAACATTTAATTTAATATATTAAATATCAATCATATATATCTATAATATTTGAATAATGAGATAAAAATAAATGGATAGAAGACGGGAAGTGGCAGGAAGCAGGAGTCTTCCCCCTTGATAATGGCTACTAGGGTTTCTGATCTCTCATGGCAGCGGTACCACACTACCTTGGTTTTTAGATTATCCCAACTTCTGGAGGACCTGCGATGGAACCTCATTCCACATCGACTTCAGAGACTCGTGGTTCTTCTAATGGGCATCGAAAGTTTTTTTCAACGAGGATGAAATCTCGGGATGAACTCCACCCTTCCCCAAATCTAGGTCAGGTTCCACAACCTAATGATGATTTGAATGTGGAGACTCTTAGATCTGCAGTTTTGGACACAATCGACCGAAGGGATGTTGCATCAGTGAAGCCCTGTGCATCTTCGACATTACGGGGGGCTAGGGAGAATGGTGTGTCTTATGATGATGCAGTTGTGAGGTCAATGATTGGTAGTGTTAAATCTTTGACCTTATTGAAGGATGCATATCTAGGTAGAATCATCCATAAGGGCACTTCTTCCCATGTTGAAGCACACCCTGTAGTGTTTGATAAAGTATGTAAATTGGAAACAACTCGCTCATTGCACGTATCATTTTACCAAAGGGTTAACATCCATGGAAACTTGAATAGTTTCATCATAGAACCACTTCTTTATCAGGCTTCTCTAACTGGAAATGTGTCTCTCTTGGTCGAGGATTTTATCACAGCCTATTTTCATCAGATGACTTGAAGTACAGAGCATCGGGTATTGGAACTCTGATTCTTAAACCTGGTTGGCTGCATTTACATGAATTTTCATTGGAATTTAATGCCTCTCATTCAAGGAAAACTTTTTGTCAGGTCTGGGTTCGATTTCATAGACTCAATTGGGTCCTTTGGCATCCGAAGATCTTACATTACATTGTCATGGAAATTGGAACGCTTATCCGCCTTCACAAGGAGACGAAGAATGTTCATTTTGGACACTTTTCCAGGCTTCTGGTGGAGGATGATCTTAGCTCCACTCTGATTGATAAGTTAACCCTTGTTCAATGATTGGAACTCTATCAAAAGAAGGTTTCTTGTGAGGGATACGGGAAGAGAGGTCACTCATCCAATCTCTGTTAAAAGAATGCAAAAATAAAAAATGCAGACCCGTCAAAAGATATTGTCTATAATGGTGACTCCCCCATAGAAAATGTTCCACATGTATTAGATGATCTTACTGAAGTGCCTAATGGAAAGGGACTACCGGTGGGGTCCCCGAGGGGGAAGAAGTATTGGGATTCCATCTTCTCAGAGGAAGCAAATGATGCTACTTCTTCTAAGAATGAAAAAGGTGTTGACCTACAACAAATTCATATTTAGGATACTTCTCAAATTTTAGATAGTGGAAATGACTTGAGAAAAAAAGTCAATGAAGAAGTTTCTAAAAACAAGCTAGATCAATCTCTTTCATGAGGCAAAGGTGATGTTTTTTCCCACCCATGTTTGTCTCCCAACAATCATGACATAGTGGTTAATCAATTGAATAAAGAAGAAGTCGAGATAGATGTGGATCACCATATCTCACAAGAAAGGATGATTACTTCAGGAAATGGAAAGGTATGAATATCTTAGAATCTGGCCTTCCAATCATTTCTAAATATTCACTGCTTGTTGTGGATAGTGAACGATTTCAGCTGGTTTCTTATAAGAAGATAATGTTTCTAATTTCCACACCTATAGTGGTGGGGAATTTGATGATAGAGCACTAGAAAAATGCGGACCCAGCTGAAGCAATGACCATTTAAGGAATAAAGAAGACTGTAACAAGAGACACTTCTCCTAACAAGTACGCGAAACAAAAAGAGGATAGCTCTGATTATGAAATCACTGATTCGGAGATGCTGTATAAAAGTCTTCAATTAGTCTCATCAAGTAAGGGTCAATCTCATGGCTAGGGGCATGGTCGTGGAAGGGTTGACTAGCATGCACTTTAGGAAGAATATAATAGGTTAAGTATATGACTATTGAAAAATATTGGTAAGTAGTTACTAATTTGGGCTTTTCCTTTTTTTCTTATACTCCTCTTGAAAACTTTATTTTTCTTCATTTTAATAAAAGAGGCTCATACTTCATCCGGAAAAAAATTGAGATATTTTACCATTATGGACTCCCACAATTGTTGTTTTGTTATCTTGTCAATAGACTTCCAATCAGGATATAAAATTTTTATCCTATAATAGTTATGCATTGAAATATAACTTGTAAACTATGTTTCATTTGGGTCTATTGGATTATTATTATCATCAAAATTTATATGTATCCTCTACTCTCCATGAGAAAGTGAAAGTTTTGATAAATGTGTAATCTCACATTTAACAACTCTATGAATTGTTTCCTCTAGAGAAGAAGAAGAAGACTCTATCGTAGGAGGTACACCAGTAGTCCTGTAAATAATTTTTGTAAATTAAATGTTTAATTTCATTAATTAATTAAATATTTAATAACATGAAAAAAATAGACATGTTTCTCGATAAATGTTCATCTGGCTCTATGCCTGTCATTGAGATAGACGAACATAATGATATTTTCTGTATCTAAATATTATTAGAAAACTTATTATTTAAAAACAATGAATAAAAATATGTATGTAAATAAATAGTGTCACAAATGTGAAAGTTTATAAAAATGATGTCTTGATTCTTAGCCAAAAAATATATGGCTTAAACTATTAAATATAAACATTAACTCTAAAATGAGAGAAATGATCAAAATTTATAAATTTAAATATCACAGTTACAAAAATGTGTTTTATATGCATAAATATAACAAAAACATAATGATTTATGTTGGGTTTTTTAGTTAAAATGTGTTTAACTATAACTGTTAAATATAAAATAAAATAAAAAATCATATAAAAATCAATATATATAGAATTAAACATCCAAATAAAAAAAATACACTTTTTACACATGTAAAAATCAAAGAATAAATAAAATATAAATATTTACCTAAATAATTAGGATAGTAATTTAGTTTTTCCCATATCCCTTTATCATTATCATTTCATACAGCATGGACTATGTCTTAAATATAGTCATTGTTATCATCCAGAAATCAAGAAATAGAATAAGAATCCTCACATGAATCTATAACAACTTCATAATCATAATCATCCAAATGAATTATTTTCCCTTGAAAACTGATAGACCATTGATCATTCAATGGATCAATAACATAAAATATTTTCTTTTAATGTGTCTCCGTGATAAATAGTTCTTCTTTTCAACTAAATCATCTCAAATCAATGAGTGTAAATCCATAATCATCAAGTTTCACATGACTACTATTATAAACCAAGTAACACTTAAACCCTATTTCTCAAAATTTATTATAATCAATTTCTCATATATCCTCAAGAACTCCAAAATATTTTTTTGATTCAAAAATTGGGTTTTTATCTTTTATACTCAAAAAATGAAATGCTTCACCGATGACTATTACCCCCACCACAAAGTGATATATTTTGTTTTCAATAAAATCCTTAAATATATGGATAAAATAGGGTTATTAATAAATAAATATTATATTTATATCATTATTAATATTCTGAAAATAAAAATCAATTTTTTCCTTCTTTCATTTCTATGAAAAATGAAAACATTGTTCAAGTGTATGTGCGGATTACTGCCTCCACGGAGTAATGTATTCTATTTTTTATCACTACCCTGCATGGTTGGTTATAAAACATATTTGATGAATATATATGATATTAGGGATTAATATGTTTCATGAATATTTTTATGAAATTATAACTCAAAAATTAACAATCATTATAAAGTAATTCATTGATATCGGTAAATTACATGAAATAAGATCATTAGGGACTCTGTTCTCACGAACCAAGCCCATAATTTTTATAAAATGAACATGGGGATGAATAAATAATTAAATAATAATGATTTAAATGAATTTTATAATCTTGTAATGATTAAATTTATATCATATAACTGGGTTTGACAATGTCGTCATAAATCATAGTGAAATGATCAAAATTACTAACACCTAATAATGAAAATAAACATTCACTAGATAATGAACTTATAATGAATATTTATAATTATAGAGTATAAATTGTAATATATATGAATAATTTCCTTAAATATTTTATTAATATGTTTATTTTTATGATACAAGAGATTAAATCACTTTTGTGGAACTCGAGAGAAAGGGTAATGGTTTTTGTTAACTCAGTTTTCATTCATTAGGTTATGATCATTCTTCTTGAAATTTATTCTTATAAGTTGGGTAAAGTATACCTCATGGTTGAATTATATTTTAATTCATAATATTTTTCTATTTATTTACATTTATTTTTTAAAACAATCCCTTTTGATTGATTCTTACTTCAAAAATATTATTTTTTAAGGGTTTCTTCGTCTCATTTTCATTTAATTAAGATATGATTCATATCCATCACTTATTTTAGTTTTTTAGTGTATATATTTTCCATGGATATATTTTAAATATAATTATTAATAAATTTATGGGATTTAAAAATCCATCTTATGTTCTACCTTTCATGGATTTTCAATTCAAAAGATAACAATGTTGTAAGGGACTCTGTTGGCTCAACTTCTTTTCTTGAGTTGTAATTTTTCCTCTTTGATAAAGGATTTAAAATATTATTTTCTTATATCATGTGATGATATTATATTTCCTTTATTACTTTTATTTATTTTTAATTAAATTATCATATCCAAAACATATTATTTTATGGATTTCAATCTCTATAAAAAATTTTGATGTTAGGAATAATTCTCATCCTCTCCAAATAAACTCTTTCTCTTCCCTGTCTATATTCTCTCTTCCAGCTAATGATCTACTTTATTATTTTGAAATCCAAATATATATTATTTTTAGTTATATTATAATTTTTCTTTACCTCTTTTCAAATGGAACATTTATCACTCTTTTTATGATTTGGGTTTCAATAAAGGTATTTTTAAATGTTGAAAAGGTTTTTCCTTTCATGATCATACATTTTATCATTCAGTCCAAGTTTCCTATGGAGAAAATTAATATATTTTTCAAGGAAAAATTATTTATATTTATTCTCAAATAATTTTTGAAAAATTATTCATTTCATTAAATCAAAAAATTATATTTTCAAAAGTTACTCATAACATCTTCCATTTATGATTATGTTAAGAAATTTTTTCTAAAGGCTCTTTCATGTTTAACTTCCATTTTCATTTTTAAATCCAAAATATCTTTCTCATATAGAGTTATATTGTATGAATCACAATTTTAATGACTTAATTAAATAATACTTTTGGGTGATTGGATTTTTAGTATCAACTTATTTCATTCTTGGGGTCAAATTTATTGATACCTACTAGAAATGTTATAAAACCAATTTTTCATTCCATGGGTTCTTTATAATATATTGAATGATTGATTCCAAGTGGTACACATATGTATGGACGATTTATGGGAAGGGCCCTATATCAATCTAAAATTCATTGGTTAAGCATTTATATCTCATAAAATAATTATTCGTGGACATGATTAAGTTTGTTTACAAGCATAGGTGTGATTGGGCGACTCATGAAGGTGATGTTTGCCTATTCTTTTCTTTGTACCATATTTATATGATATTACACTTTATTATGTTATGCTTCCAGGATTCAAGATTATTGTTTTATAGTTATAATCCAGGTTATAATTTTTATACTTCCTTAATGACCTTTTAGTGCACTTATGTTCCTTTATCATGATCCTTAATTCTCAAACAAGTTTTATGATTACCACTGATGATCCCATGATATTTTAATTATATATTTCTATATTATCGATGTTTTCTCATATGTTTTGATTTGTTCATATGTTTTTACCTTAATAAATGTTTGATATCACCCCAGTCCAACGTAAATATATTCAAAAAGTTTTAAAGATTGGTATAATTTATAAAAAATCTATAAGGGAATATAGTGTGGTTAGATTATAGAGATATGTTCATAATTATTATAAAATAAGTTTCTTAAGTAGCCAATAATTAAAGATGCTAACCTTAGGTTCCTAAGACTGTGATATTATCTATAAGATTTTATGTTTAATTTATAGATATGTTGGAAAATAAAGATATGTTTATATTGGGTCACCTAAGTTTGTATCAAACAAGTGGTAAAGTAAAGAGTGTATGGTTTCTTGAAATGGAATATCTTTATGGATAAAAAGAAATGGTTGTAGGCTCTAACATAGATGAACTTAGGGGTAATAACCCTAAAAAGGGTTGATTTAGAACTAACTTCATCCTCACATGGTGTATGAAAAGTGGGACTAACTTCACACATAGTTTGAAACTCCTAAGGGATATGTTTTTGTTAATTCGCATGCTCTTTATGAACCATTATAGAGGATTTAAATGGAAGTTAATGATGTAATATATAACTAGTTTGATAGAGAACCTAATAGGAATATGACTATAAATAAATTGGGTTAAACTAAAAGAGTTATGTGTTGATCCAATTATATCATAGATGAATGATAAGTATCATAGGTTGAAATAAAGGTGTCATTAGAGAATAAATATTAGGATTTAGTTTTCGTATTCATATGATTACTATGGGAAAACCGCTTATTACAAAGGGATATTTGTGACAGGCTTAGAGTCTTATCATAAATAGCCCTATTGTAAGGATTATTTATGACAGGATGGGTCCCCTATCACAAATAATAGTAAATAAATGACAATTTGCGACGGTAAAGGATTTCAGTCACAAATAACTTCGGTGCGGTTATGTGCCATATAGCAAAAAATCGTTATTTGCAATGGGAATCCCTCTATATCATAAATACTCTTCAAGAAAGGGTTATTTATGATAGGGATAGATACCCCCATCACAAATAATATATTGACAGACTATTATTTGTGATGGGTTCCATCACAAATAACTTTTATATCACCACCTACTTTATTTATGGTGGGTACTTTTTGTGATGAGAATCATACCCATCACAAATAATATGTCGATAGAACACAATTTACCATGTACCCCATTGAAAATAAGTATTTTATCACCAGAACATTGATTTAGGGTTGGTTCTATTTGCAATGGGAATCCCATCATAAAATTCTCATCGCTACTAATCTAATATATATATATATATATATATATATATAAATGACTCCCGACCAATTTTTCACTTCAGATCCACCCTCTTATCCTCTCTTCTCTTCTCTTGTCATTTATTCTTCAATCCTTGATTCCTTATTTTAAAAAATATTATTTTTTACAGCAAATTAATCCTTTAAAATTCACAAAGAGTCAATTTTAAGGTATTTATTTTAACAGTTTTAATTGTGAATTTTTTATTTTTTTTATTTGGGAATTAATGTTATTAATTAGATCTAAGTAGTTTTAATTAGTAGTAATTAATTATAATTATATTAATTATTTATGATTAGTTGTAATTATTTACAAATCATAGTGATCATTAATACTTAATAGTAAATAATTATAATTAATAGATAATTAGTACTAATTAAAATATATTCGTAATAATTAATAATAATTTATAGTAACTATTAATAATTAACTAAAATTGGTAGTAATTAATATTATTTTCTAATAATTAATGATAAATATTAATAACTTAAAAACTATTAGTAATAATTGGCACTAATTTAAGTAATTAATTGTAGAGACCTGAAGCTTGACGTACATGGACATTACATTACTTTTTCGGAATACTTGGTACATAACAAAAACACATACACAAGGATCGTAATAGTTTAGTGTCTTTGGAAACTCGGAACGTAATCTTCTAATCGTGGTGAAAGATATTCAACATCTCCCATAAAGATCTTCCTTTTTTTTATACCTAAAACCTTTCTTTATATCCTGGGGAAAAGAAAACATAAAAGGGTGAGCTCAAATGCTCAGCAAGGGAAAATAAAGGAAATAAAAATCATATCATATCTTTTTGAAAATCATAACCTGCAAAAGAGATCATAATATCTTAACATGGAACAAATCATAGAAGTGAAAATGAGATCCCCATAATCATAACATGAAACTTGAAACTTTGTGGCATGCACACATAATCATGGAAAATCATTTCTTGTTAGTCATGACTCATTTCCAAGACTATCTTAGTGGACAAAGTCCCTTTCTGAACCGAGTCACCCTCGTTCCAGTCTTATTTCACTGAACCGGTATAACCTACCGTTCCAGCCATGTCTATCTCATGAGATATAAAATCTTTACCCAATGCATTGGAGGGAGATATAGGTCCCACCCATCTTATAATGAATCCTTTCTTATGTGTGCCACATAATCATAAACCATACATCATAGCGTAACCCATGTAATAAAAATGGGATTCTTAAACAACATGACATCATAAAACAATTCATATAAGATAAAGGAATCCATAAAAATATTTCCATCACAACATAATCAAATCATTGTAATAATAGGGATAAAAACAGAACCCTTTTATTATCTTAGATGGAAAATAATTTTTAAAAAATACTTGAACTCCATTCTTGAGGAAAATATCCTTTCTACTTCAAAAACATTTTTCCTTTCATAACATGTCATACGACTTTAAAATAAAAGAAGTTGATTAAAAATAAACTTGAAAACTTGTAGAGGAAGGTTCTTGGAAATAATTTTTTAAAAATCCATTCATTCCGTATAAGTTAAAAAAACATTCTTTGTACTTTTGTCGGAAAAGTCAAAAAGTACCTCGTACGAAAAACGACAAAAGATCCCTTTCATACATATTACTAAAAACTCACCGAAGGGTAAAAATTGATTTAAAAAATTGTAGGTGGATGGAAATAATATTACATATTGATGAAGCATGGATGTGGATGATAAAATACACCCCAGTAAATACTTACGAATAAACAATCTCGGATAAAAATGAGATTGTGATATTTCCCTTACCTTAGGTCCGATTTTCTTTGTACGTGTCCGAAGCTCCTGTATAATGGTTTAAATAATGTTATTGACTTATTCCAGAATAATAAATATTGATATGATATCATATATGGTTATATTCTTAGCTTCTTGTTAGTAATATTTCATTGTTACTTGTTACTCGGGTCCTTATTGCCTTTTGTTCTTATGCGTGTTTTGCCGAATAAATTCTTATTCTTATTTTAAGGTTATAGATACCTTATATCCAGAATGGTATTAGTGTAACATATATCATATTTATTCATTCAATTCATTTATATAATTACTATGTAATGATGATCATGTAGAACGAGTCGCATCACATCGTGGAGACAGTATTCCGTACGTACGCACGAGTGATGATATTGTTCCTATGATCATGGAATTTTATTTGAGTATATATATATTATTTCAGTATCAATATTACATTATAATAATCATAAATAGTTACTCATTACACCATTATACCCATCCTTGTAAGGTGATGGTGGAAAATAGATTACACCACGGCGTGGAGATGGTATTCCGTACGTACGCACGCGCGGTGATTTCATTTTTCTGTAGGATGGATAGAAGGTGAATTAGGGTTGTTTCATATTTATAATAACATATCATTATATGAGTGATACTGATGTTATTACTTCATAATGAAACAACCTTAGAAGAAGAAGTGGAAGAAGAAATAAAGGTGAAAGAATTGGTAACGGAAATTACCTCTTCTTTGAAGCGCCTCTTTGAGACCTCCTCTTAGGGTACCAAAATTGGTCTTTGAGGAATACCAGAACCTATAGGATGTTTCTAGGGAAGTGTAGAAGAGAAAATGGCAGGGGTTGGCCGAGCTTGAGTGCTCAAATTGGTGTGAGGAAGAGAGGGAGGAGGTTCTCTTTTATAAGGGAGGAGAGGGGCACCTTTGGAATAACTAAAAATATTATTTTATTATAAAGTCAAGTTCGGTTTTAAATAGATCCAAATTGATTTATTTATAGGCTAAGGTGGGGATGGGTCTAAATCCTCTCATCCAATAGAATTTAGACAAGTTTAGGTTCCTATTTTAACCTTATCATTTAGATTTAACATTAAGTTAAATAATTTAACTTTTACCGTGTCTTTTTGTTTTCTTTCACTATATGGTTAATACACTTACTATAACAAGCCAAAAGAACCCCAAATTGTATATTATTAATAAATATATCCTTATCTAAGTAATTTGTCCTAAGATTAGATTTTTAGGAATAAAATAACAATTAATATTATAATATTTTATTTAAAAACTATTTTGTGTCAATTTTGACACTATTTGATATATGATTTTTGTGAAAGTCATAACAGAATTATATGTTCGAACCAAGTTTATTAAATCAACACTAATATATCATAGTAACCTATAAAATTAGTGTAATTCATAAAAAGTCTTAAATTATATTTATTTTGGTATTTATAATATCAATTATGTCAATATTTCACTAATAAGATAATTACTGCATCATCTTTGTGTCATAAATAAATTAAATTATTTGATGTCTAAAAATTACAAATAAAATACCATCATGTAGGAAATCGTTTTAGCTTTCTAATTAATATTTACAATTTAATTTATCTTATGTAAACCCTATATTAAAAATGTTTTAGTAAATATACTTTGATTTTAACTCTTTTAACTCTTCTTTGAATTAAATAATAATAAATGTCCTAATCTAATCCAAGTGGGCCTAAATGATAATATTTTACACTTAAGGTTGTTTTTGGTCGAGCTACACTTGTCCAATAGAATTAGGACATGTGTTAGGGTAATATTAATATCATTCTTACCCTTAATTACCCTATTTACTTTTAACTGTGGTAAATAAAAGTAAAAAGTTACTATTCACCAAAAATTAGTTTCATCTCATTGAACCACATTTTACTTACCGACATCAACCGTGTCTCTCGGATTTTTGAAATTCCATTCAAAGAAGCGGTAAAATTAAGTTTTATGAAAAATTCAGTTTTTTTAACTACCACTTAGTAGTTTCACTATTCATCAAAAATTGATGTTTTTCAGAACAATGCCAAAATTTCATCCTAAGATATATTTCATATTCCGAAATCAAAAATGAAGTCTATTTTACCAAATTCATAACATAGAAGTTGCATTAATTAATATTATAATTAAATCCCGCTGTTAAAACAAATAGCGTGTTTTTAAGAAACAATATCTATCAAAAGATTGACACTTAATTATGTCTGGTTTAAATGTGAAATTACATTCAATGACCAAAATTGTATTAAATTGTAAAAATATATTCTAAATATACTTTAAAACAACTCAAATTAATAGTTTATCACTATTAATTATTTCTATTAAAAAAGTTGTTTTTAATTATAATTTAGTAATTTTCACTATTCATCAGAATATGAAAGTTATCCGAAAAGTACCAAAATTTCACCTTAGGCTAAATTCGATACTCCGAATCCAAAAATGAAGTCCATTTTGAGAGCTAAAATTTCTAAAATTTTAAAAGGTGGTTATTACTATTCATAACGGCTAGTTATAATAATATTTTAATAGCATATCGTTGTTTAGTGAAACTCGGTATTGCGTACTACAGACACTATCGAGGAAGGTCGCGATTGCGTGGAATTCAAGGCAAGTCAAGGATGTGTGTTGTGCAAGATCCTTTTGGTGTAGCGTACAACACAAGACATTAATAAAATTAAAAAGAATATTTTTCATAAAATCTCGGGCTGTTACATTCTACCCCCCTTAAAATGAATTCCGCCCTCGAAATTCATCGGGGTTATAAATGGTTTACTATTCTAAAGTTTCTTTAATCGAAACCCACATCGTAAAAAGGAATACCAAAACCAATCTTTAAAGACAAAAGTATGAAACGTAACGGTTACCCAAATAAACTAATCACTGGGTTTCCACATAGGTGAAAATATGGATATGGAAGAGAAATCTAACAATCATGTTCTGATGGAGAGTGATAGAGAACATGGCTATGGAAAATCCAGTAATCACAAATCCATAGATTTGTGATGATATAAGGTACCATCTGATTCATTAGGTATAAGATCACTAGGACAACATTTTTGGTTTTCAAGATCATTTCCCTAAAGTTGAAAATTTGCATTAGAATAAATACTTACTTTATGTTGGTACAATCTCACTGTTGTTCATGCCTTGAACAATTTCAACTTAATATCTTAAATAAATGAAGTTTAATTTGTCATTCCTGAAGTGTTAGCAGATCATGTGATAGAATGACGGGTCATTCCATCTGTCTCAAACAAAAGGTTAGAAAAAATTATATACATAAGTCGATCTATAGTGAGATTAATCATATATGGTTCCTAAAATGGACTTATACTTCATATATCATACTTGTTAATATAATAAAACTAGTTTCTACTAAATAGGGACTTCCTGTAGGCCAGTGGTAGGTGATAAAGGCCAGTCACACTTTGGTTGTGGGTTCGATTCCCACAGCCTTGTCCGACGCGATGGGCTGTCACCCGTTCTGCAGGTTGTCCTTTTTCTAAAACTATAATACTATAACATCCCATCAATAATATCGAAAAAAACTTATATCCTTAAACAATACTAACTTATTTCCAACATAATCCCTTCCAATCTTTAGGCTTATCAATAATACTGCAGTCCACACTCATAACATAGTGAAAACGATTACCAGAGATTTAGCACCATCGTCGATCCCCATATATCATAAGATATGTTTTGTTGGTCACATTCCAAACATTCAAAGTCCTTAATCGTGTATTCTCTTGAATACCTTAGTGAAAACATGAATGCAATTAAAAGTTAACACTTTCCACATACCAAAATCCTCAAAATTCTATATACTCAAACCATGATATCACTTAGTCCTTATATCAATCATGAGCTCATGAATACTGTTAAACATTTCGTTTTCTCGTTTTCCCTTCATTATGCGCATATCATCTTATTTCCAAAAATATCTCAATTACTTTGAATACCACATTAGACCAATACATAAATATTCCAATACTCCATGATACAATATTATTTTGGAATCCCATTACATAAACACTTAATCATTCCACTACATCATTGTCATATTCAACATTTCCAATAGTGATCGCATGTGAATTCCCTTTGTCCTTTGCCTTCATTGGTTGCTCATGTTGATCATCACTAACCATTGGATTAGGGAATTTATTAGAATAATGCCCCATTTCCTTGCACTTGAAGCATTGAAGTGTTGGTGGTGCGTTCTCTGCAGTGTTTTCTTTATTCACATCATTAGAAACCCTTTTTCCATTACTTCAACACTCAGCTGCTCGATGACCTTCTTTTCCACACTTAAAACATTTTCTAGTCCCTTTTAAGACAATCTCCACCATGCTTCTTTCCACACTTTGTGCATAAGGAAACATTCATCTTCTTTTCACCATTATTCTGAGATTTATCCTTGAACTCCATCTTTCGTTTCTTGTCAAAACCATGAGATGGATATGTAACACCAAATTCCATTTCTACCTTGATAGCACAACGCACAATTTCTTCATAGCTACTGAAGTCTCTTATAGCTAATTCCCTTAGAAGACTTGGTTTTAAGCCACTGAAAAATCGATCAACTTTACTTTCAGGTTGGATGATAATGCCAGATGCATATCTTGCAAGTCTTGTAAAATTTGCTTCGTATATACCAACAGATTCATCATCTTTCTGCTTCAGCTCAAGAAACTCCTTTTCCATCTTTGTTCTAAGAATACGAGGGAAGTACTTACTGAAAAACAAATTCTTGAACTCGTCCCATTCCATGGACTCAATTTCATCTCTTTGCCTCGTATTCTTGATAAGATTCCACCATTGATCAGCTACACCTTCCAAACGATATACTGCTAAGATGACTTTATCATGCTCAGAACATTGAAGAATTGAAAATATCTTTTCAGTGGTACTGATCCATTGTTCATCAACAACTGGATCAGAAGACCCATTGAAAGAAGGTGGCGTTGCCTCATGAAGGACTCAATAGAATATTGTTCCCTTCTCTGCTCATTTGGAAGTCCATAATGATTCATAGCTTGTGTAAGTATAGCAATAAGATTTTGCACTCCATCTCCCATAACATTTGTTTGTTCAGGAGGGAAATTATTGCATTGTCCATTGCATTGATCAACACGATTCCTTCGGGTTCCAGCCATCGTCTAAAACCCAAAAAGAATAGTGTGAGAGGCAAAAATCATGCTAGGGAAAACAACATAATAAAGGGGGAGTACCTTCAATATCTAACATCTTAGGTTTAATTCTATGATCGTTAGCGTAATTCTAGTACTATAACCTATACGTATACTTAACCTTAGGGACATCCCAAGACATACCTTAGAAATATCTCTAGGGATCTCACTAAAGTTCTCGCATCCTAGTTTCCAAAGGTTGACTAAACCTTTCCTCTGATACCAACTGTAGAGACCTGAAGCTTGACGTACATGGACATTACATTACTTTTTCGGAATACTTGGTACATAACAAAAACACATACACAAGGATCGTAATAGTTTAGTGTCTTTGGAAACTCGGAACATAATCTTCTAATCGTGGTGAAAGATATTCAACATCTCCCATAAAGATCTTCCTTTTTTTTATACCTAAAACCTTTCTTTATATCCTGGGGAAAAGAAAACATAAAAGGGTGAGCTCAAATGCTCAGCAAGGGAAAATAAAGGAAATAAAAATCATATCATATCTTTTTGAAAATCATAAACTGCAAAAGAGATCATAATATCTTAACATGGAACAAATCATAGAAGTGAAAATGAGATCCCCATAATCATAACATGAAACTTGAAACTTTGTGGCATGCACACATAATCATGGAAAATAATTTCTGGTTAGTCATGACTCATTTCCAAGACTATCTTAGTGGACAAAGTCCCTTTCTGAACTGAGTCACCCTCGTTCCAGTCTTGTTTCACTGAACCGGTATAACCTACCATTCCAGCCATGTCTATCTCATGAGATATAAAATCTTTACCCAATGCATTGGAGGGAGATAAAGGTCCCACCCATCTTATAATGAATCCTTTCTTATGTGTTCCACATAATCATAAACCATACATCATAGCGTAACCCATGTAATAAAAATGGGATTCTTAAACAACATGACATCATAAAACAATTCATATAAGATAAAGGAATCCATAAAAATATTTCCATCACAACATAATCAAATCATTGTAATAATAGGGATAAAAACAAAACCATTTTATTATCTTAGATGGAAAATAATTTTGAAAAAATACTTGAACTCCATTCTTGAGGAAAATATCCTTTCTACTTCAAAAACATTTTTCCTTTCATAACATGTCATACGACTTTAAAATAAAAGAAGTTGATTAAAAATAAACTTGAAAACTTGTAGAGGAAGGTTCTTGGAAATAATGTTTTAAAAATTCATTCATGCCATATAAGTTAAAAAAACATTCTTCGTACTTTTTTCGGAAAAGTCAAAAAGTACCTCGTACGAAAAACGACAAAAGATTCCTTTCATACATATTACTAAAAACTCACCGAAGGGTAAAAATTGATTTAAAAAATTGTAGGTCGATGGAAATAATATTACATATTGATGAAACATGGATGTGGATGATAAAATACACCCCAGTAAATACTTACGAATAAACAATCTCGGATTAAAATGAGATTGTGATATTTCCCTTACCTTAGGTCCGATTTTCTTTGTACGTGTCTGAAGCTCCTGTATAATGGTTTAAATAATGTTATTGACTTATTCCAGAATCATACATATTGATATGATATCATATATGGTTATATTCTTAGCTTCTTGTTAGTAATATTTCATTGTTACTTGTTGCTCGGGTCCTTATTGCCTTTTGTTCTTATGCGTGTTTTGCCGAATAAATTCTTATTCTTCTTTTAAGGTTATAGATACCTTATATCCAGAATGGTATTACTGTAACATATATCATATTTATTCATTAAATTCATTTATATAATTACTATGTAATGATGATCATGTAGAACGAGTCGCATCACATCGTGGAGACGGTATTCCGTACGTACGCACGAGTGATGATATCGTTCCTATGATCATGGAATTTTATTTGAGTATATATATATTATTTCAGTATCAATATTAAATTATAATAATCATAAATAGTTACTCATTACACCATTATACCCATCCTTGTAAGGTGATGGTGGAAAATAGATTACACCACGGCGTGGAGACGGTATTCCGTACGTACGCACGCGCGGTAATTTCATTTTTCTGTAGGATGGATAGAAGGTGAATTAGGGTTGTTTCATATTTATAATAACATATCAGTATATGAGTGATACTGATGTTATTACTACATAATGAAACAACCTTAGAAGAAGAAGTGGAAGAAGAAATAAAGGTGAAAGAATTGGTAACGGAAATTACCTCTTCTTTGAAGCGCCTCTTTGAGACCTCCTCTTAGGGTACCAAAATTGGTCTTTGAGGAAGACCAGAACTTATAGGATGTTTCTAGGGAAGTGGATAAGAGAAAATGGCAGGGTTTGGCCGATCTTGAGTGCTCAAATTGGTGTGAGGAAGAGAGGGAGGAGTTTTTCTTTTATAAGGGAGGAGAGGGGCACCTTTGGAATAACTAAAAATATTATTTTATTATAAAGTCAAGTTCGGTTTTAAATAGCTCCAAATTGATTTATTTCTAGGATAAGGTGGGGATGGGTCTAAATCCTCTCATCCAATAGAATTTAGACAAGTTTAGGTTCCTATTTTAACCTTATCATTTAGATTTAACATTAAGTTAAATAATTTAACTTTTACCGTGTCTTTTTGTTTTCTTTCACTATATGGTTAATACACTTACTA
This sequence comes from Viscum album, assembly GCA_963277665.1. Classification (NCBI taxonomy): domain Eukaryota; kingdom Viridiplantae; phylum Streptophyta; class Magnoliopsida; order Santalales; family Viscaceae; genus Viscum; species Viscum album. The sequence goes on along the minus strand of OY728163.1, from coordinate 69,824,907 downwards.
TAACATGCCAAAAGAACCCCAAATTGTATATTATTAATACATATATCCTTATCTAAGTCATTTGGCCGAACCTTAGATTTTTAGAAATAAAATAACAATTAATAATATTTTATTTTATTTAAAAACTATTTTGTGTCAATTTTGACACTATTTGATATATGATTTTTGTGAAAGTAATAACAGAATTATATGTTCGAACCAAGTTTATTAAAGCAACACTAATATATCATAGTAACCTATAAAATTAGTGTAATTTATAAAAAGTCTTAAATTATATTTATTTTGGTATTTATAATATCAATTATGTCAATATTTCTTTAATAAGATAATTACTGCATCATCTTTGTGTCATAAATAAATTAAATTATTTGATTTCTAAAAATTAAAAATAAAATACCATCATGTAGGAAATATTTTTAGCTTTCTAATTAATATTTACAATTGAATTTATCTTATGTAAACCCTATATTAAAAATGTTTTAGTAAATATACTTTGATTTTAACTCTTTTAACTCTTCTTTGAATTAAATAATAATAAATGTCCTAATCTAATCCAAGTGGGCCTAAATGATAATATTTTACACTTAAGGTTGTTTTTGGTCGAGATACACTTGTCCAATAGAATTAGGACATGTGTTAGGGTAATATTAATATCATTCTTACCCTTAATTACCCTATTTACTTTTAACCGTGGTAAATAAAAGTAAAAAAGTTACTATTCATCAAAAATTATTTTCATCTCATTGAACCACATTTTACTTACCGACATCAACCGTGTCTCTCGGATTTTTGAAATTCCATTCACAGAAGCGGTAAAATTAAGTTTTATGAAAAATTCAGCTTTTTTAACTACCACTTAGTAGTTTCACTATTCATCAAAAATTGATGTTTTTCAGAACAATGCGAAAATTTCATCCTAAGCTATATTTCATATTCCGAAATCAAAAATGAAGTCTATTTTACCAAATTCATAACATAGAAGTTTCATTAATTAATATTATAATTAAATCCCGTTGTTAAAACAAATAGCGTGTTTTTAAGAAACAATATCTATCAAAAGATTGACACTTAATTATGTCTGGTTTAAATGTGAAATTACATTCAATGACCAACATTGTATTAAATTGTAAAAATATATTCTAAATATACTTTAAAACCACTCAAATTAATAGTTTATCACTATTAATTATTTCGATTAAAAAAGTTGTTTTTTATTATAATTTAGTAATTTTCACTATTCATCAGAATATGAAAGTTATCCGAAAAGTACCAAAATTTCACCTTAGGCTAAATTCGATACTCCGAATCCAAAAATGAAGTCCATTTTGAGAGCTAAAATTTCTAAAATTTTAAAAGGTGGTTATTACTATTCATAACGGCTAGTTATAATAATATTTTAATAGCATATCGTTGTTTAGTGAAACTCGGTATTGCGTACTACACACACTATCGAGGAAGGTTGCGATTGCGTGTAATTCAAGGCAAGTCAAGGATGTGTGTTGTGCAATCTCCTTTTGGTGTAGTGTACAACACAAGACATTAATAAAATTAAAAAGAATATTTTTCATAAAATCTCGGGCTGTTACATTAATAATAATTAACAGTAATTATTCATAATTAGAGATTATTGACAAATATTAGTGATAATTAGTAAAAATTATAACAATTATCAAAATTTAGTTGTAATTACAAAAATTAGTAATAGTCAGTACTAAATTAGTAATAATTTGTAACTATTAGAAATAATTAGTTAAAATTAACAAAATTTAGTAAATAATTGGCGATAATTAGAGATAATTAACAATAAATGTCAATAATCACTAATAAATTAAGAAATTTAGTTAACAAATTATGAAAATTAGTTATAATTGATGTTAAAGAGTAAATATTAGCATTAATTAATAGTAATTAGAAGAACATTACTTCTAATCATTTAAAATTAGTGGTAATTATTAAAAGTTAGTGGTAATTAATGGTAATGAGTAAAAATTGGTGGCAACTAATAAAAATAATCATTAATTAGTAAAAATTATAGGTAATTATTGATAATTAGTAAAAATAGTTCTAATTAGCTGTAATTAGTAAAAATTACAGTAATTTTCTGTCATTAGAAGTAATTTACTTTAATTAGTAGTAATTAGGAAAAATTAGTGGTAATTAGGGAAATTTAGAAGTAATCGGAGGTAATTAGAAAACTTTAGTAGTAATTAGTGGTGATTAAGAGAAATTAGAAATAATTAGGAAAATATAGTGGTAATTAGGAAAACATAGTGATAATTAGCGGTTATTAGTGGTAATTAGGGGTAACTAGTGGAAATCAGTAGTAATTAGAAATAATTAGGAATAATCAACATTAATTAGTAGTAATTATCAATAATCAATAATAATTAGCACTAATTAAGAAAAAATAGTGGTAATTGGGAAAATTTTGTGATGATTGGGAAAAAATAGAAAATATTAGCATGAATTAGACGAAATTAGCGGTAAATAGAAAAACTTAATGGTAATCAGTGGTAATTATGAAAAGGTGGAGGTAATCAGTGGTAATTAGGAATAATCAATGGTAATTAGAAAAAATTAGGAATAATCGGTAATATATTTTTTATCATTATGGAAATTATCTGTAATTATGAAAAATTAGAAGAAATTAGAAAAAATTAGAATGAATTAGATGTAATTAGAAAATATTATCATTAATTAGCTGTAATTAAGAAAAATTAGCAGTAATTAGGAAAAAATAGTAGTAATTAACAGTAAAAATTAACCATAATTAGTAATATAATTCCAACCAAGGGGCTTGAGGTAAAAATAAAGAGAAGTGGGTGAAATTAATGACAGAGTAAAAAATTAAAGTTCCCCTGAGTTCAAACTGTTTAGAGAAGAGACCGTTATGGGTAAATCTGTGATTGATGGTAGATAAAGCGGATTTGAGAGATAAAAATAACATCCATTATGAGTTTTTTTCCTTTTTGGTTCGTTCTCTCTTTATGGTAAAATAATGTTTTACCAATAATCGTAATTTAAATTCATGATAATCAGTAAAACATTATTTTTTTCATAAAGAAATATTGAACCTAAAAAAATAATCCACTATGAGTGTCATTATTATCTCTCACATCTACTTCCTCTTGCATCACTCATAAGTTTATCCAAGAATGTCTCTTCTCCCATCAGTTTGAACCTAGAGGTGCCAAAATTCTTTCTCTCCTACATGGTTTCCATCCCCTCCACTCCCTTATTCCCTCTAGGGAAGAATAGATTTAAGGGGATATAGGTGAAGGAAGAGTGAAATAACTCTAGTTCCCCTACATTTAGACCCTTTAGAGGATAAATAGTCACAGGAAAACCTATGAGTTTACCCATGACTGCCTCTACTCCAAACGGTCCCAATGCATGTGCATTGGAATTCATTCACTCTATCATCATCATCATTCCCTCTACTCCCTACTTCCCTCATGCCCATTGGTTGGCCTTCTATTTACCATAATGGTAATTAACAGTAAATTTTGGAATTATAAAAAAATATGTGGTAATTATAAAAAATTAATCGTAATTAGATGGAATTTATAATATTTATAAGTAGTTCGTAATTTTTTTTATTTTTTAGTTTTTTTAGATCGTCTCTTCCATATATAAGATTAATTATAAGCAATATTTTTATTCTCTATTTTTTTGAAAAAATATGAAACAAGGAAGTAGAAAGCTATCTTTATTACAAGATCATGATTAGATAAATCTTCATAAGAATCCAAATGTTCTAATATAAATCTTGTATATATTGAGGGTGATGAAGCTTTTTTATCATTTTCATCATCAAAAACAGAATTTTTTTCAGAAGGTACAATTAAGTGTCCATGTAAGAAATGTGATATGAAGAGATTTGAAACATTTCACAACATTGGGGTTCATCTATTGTGTTTTGGTTTTTTAAAGATTATGTTTATTGGTATCAACCTAGTGAACGTAGTTCTAGAAAAGATACTAATTATTTGGTTTTAGATTCATCGTGGTTTCAAACTTTAGTTCATGATGTTTTTGATCCATCTTTTCAACAAACAAAAACTTAGAATGATATTAATTTTACTTCTGATTTAGAACCATCTCAATTTTATTTGTTTCTGAAGTCCACTAAGGATGGATTATATCTTGGTTTTAAGATATAAAAATTTGAAGCGGTTACAACATTTATGGATATTAAATAAGATAATGGAATGTCAAATAGTTGTTTTGATTAGCTATTCTCTTTGGTTAAATCAATGTTACCTAAAGGAAATGTGTTTCCTATATATTTCTATGACTGCAAGAGGTTGGATCATAATTTGGGACATGTTTATCATAATATTTATGCATGTTCAAATGATTTCATCTTACATTATGGTGAAAATGGGTCATTAGTTAGTTTACCTATATGTGGGAAATCAAGTAAAAAAGAGGCTCAACAAGAAAAGTTTGGATTGGTTCCCGTTAAATAGTTGATTTACTTCTCTCTTACACCCAGATTGCAGCATTCATTTATGTCTCAAAATATTGCATCATTGATCTCATGGCACAAGTCCAATATTTCAACTGTTAAATGATTAAATCATCCTTGTAATGGTGATTCATGGAAACATTTTTACCATGTACATCCTTCCTTTACTTCAGAAATCCAGAACATTCAATTGGGTATTTCTACTAATGGTTTATTTCTATTTAGTTCTTACATTAGTGAATATTCTTGTTGGCTCGTCTTTATAAATTCTTACAAATTACATCCTTGGATGTTAATGAATGAGACATATATATTTTTACCATTATTAATTACAGGACATCCAAAAAAGAATATTGATGTTTATTTGAATCTATTGATTGATGAGTTAAATTTATTGAATAATGGTGTCAGTTCATATGAATTTTTGTGAAATAGAATTTTCTAATGAAATTTGAATTAATGTGTGTAATTAGTAACTTACCGGTATATGGTATGTTATATGGATGGATTTGACATGGTCTAAAATCATGTTCATACTATATGAGTGATATAAAAGTGTTTATCCTCTTCAATGGGAGAAACATTGTTTTTTTCATTATTATTGTAGATTTCTTCCTAGTGATCATCATTTCTACAAGAACAGAAATAATTTTAGAAAAGGTACAATTAAAAGATATGGACCTATAGAAATGATCTCAGGTATTGATTTAAAATCTATTATCTCTTCATTACCTTCCATTACCTTTGGACCAACTATAAAACAAAAAAAATAGATGAATTTTAGGATAGATCATAATTTAATTAAATGAAGTATTTTTGGGGATCTCCCATATTGGTCTGATTTTTGGGTTCGTCACTTATTGGATGTCATGTATATTAAGAAAAAAAATCATAATATATTTTATACAACTTTGGAAAAACCTGGTAATACCAAAGATAATGTAAAGGAATGATTAGATCTTTCTTAGATTTATAGGTTTCTAGAACTTGAGTTGTTTGAAAATGACTGATCATGGAAGTTAATGAATCCAAAAGAGGCTTATACACATTTCAAAGAAAATAGTTTATTATTTTGTCAGTGGATTACATATTTGAGTCTACCAGATGGTTATATTTATAATTTGGATAGATTTGTTAGAAATAATAATTTTACCAAATTAAATTGTCATGATTTTCATGTTATAATGAAAATTAATATGCCAATAATTTTACCAAATTATTTTGTCATGATTTTTTATAGTTTATTTATAGGTTTGTTTAATTATTATATTTGGGATGTGCTTATAAAAATATCATATTTTTTTGATACATTTGTGTGATGAAAACAAACTATTATGCACTTAGTACACTGTAAGAATATGTTGCTTTAATTTTATGTATATTGGAAAAAATATTACACTAGTTTTTGTTAATTCAATAGAATAATTGATATTACATTTTCCACAAGAAGAAAAATGAGCATGGTTGGTATAGTTCGGATGGATGTACCTGTATGAGAGATGTGTACAGAAATTGAAGAAAGAGGTATGTAATAAAGCATCAGTTGGTGGTTCAATTATGGAAACTTATTTATAGGAGGAAATTTCTTTTTCTTCTCCCATTATTTTCCACCTGAATATCCTTCAAAACGTAGCTAAATGGATCATAATGAGGGAAATTTGATAAGGCATTTAACATTAAAATATCAATTTTTAATCATATTGAACTTGGATTTGGTGGAGTACATGATTGATTTCTTTCAGAATATAAACATCACAGAGATCATAAATTTGTTCTTATCAACTGTGAAGAGATGACATGATTTGTACAGTGAGTTCTAATATCACTTATTCATTAATTTTTTTAAAGTAATTTAATATTATTTTATTTTTAGATTGTGTGATGATTATTTCAAAAAATCGTTTCCACAAATAACACCTACTTCCATTGAAGAATGTCAAAAATATAATTTTTCCTACTGGTTTCAAAGACTGGAAAAGTAAATTGTTTATAGTTTAACATATGTAATCAATTTATTTATTGTTATATTACTAATTTTTTTTCAATTTTCAGGTATCACAACATGCTGATAAATATGAAAATATATTATGTTTATTGAGTAACCCACCATTCGAAATGGTTAAATATTATTATGTATGTGTGGTGAATTGTTTTGTATTTTTTACATATGCATATGGTGAATCAAAAAATAATGAATTGTGGTGTTTTCTTGAGAGGATCTCATCATAGATAAAGTGAAGTTGACTTTTATGGCATGATGGATGAAATAATTGAAATGTGTTATCCGAGATAGAATTATGTAATTATGTTTAAATTCCATTAGTTTGATACTGATAGAGGCTTGTGTGTTTATCCTCTCTATATAATCATCAACATTAAATATAAAATACTACTTGCAGTAAATGAACCATTTTATTGTATTATAAAGAATGTAAAATTTATTATGAAAATTATTATGCTACTTCAATAGAGTTAATTGATTGGTGGAGTATTATAAAAATGGAATCTCATAAAAATAAGTTTATGAAAAGTGAATTATGGTTCTACTAAAGTGAAAGGAATTGAAAATTTTCATAAGAGAGCTCCAAATACATATTTTAAATAAAGAGACATGAATATTGATGATGAAACTCTTTGGTTATGAGTCTACGGTGAAGATGATGTTAATGATGTAATAAATGAATTTGAAATTAAAAAATATATATGATTAAGTAAAAAATTGTATGGAAATTTTTGATACTGAGGAGGAAGATAAATATATTGGCATTTTCATATATGAAGACGAGGATGAAGATGAATAATGAAAATTACATGTTGGTTATAGTCATAATTAATAGATATATTTATATATAATACTTTTTTCAGTTATTTGATGATAGAGTTCTTTTTGTGTTTCATATTTCTAATGATAATTTTGATGAGATGTTTCATAGCCTTGAGGAGTCTATGCTTATTAGTGATGATCTTGAGGATTTATCATCTGACCCTCAGCTTACAGGTATTGCATCGTCGACATGGAGGGGTTATGGTCTTGTGAGATTGATGATTTCTGACCCCATTCTTGAGTGACATCCATATATTGGTTTTGATCCACACATGCAGAGGTATGTTTAGTTGTTTAGTTTAGTTAATTTTCATTATCATTAAATTTAATTAAATTATTTATGTACTAATTATTTTATAATTTTTTTTGTTTTCCCATAGTTTTTTCACATATAGTTGTTGGACAGGGGAGTACTGCTCTTTGGAATAATTTTTCTAGAGCATGGGTGACATGGGATTATATTCACATTGATTTTTGGTACTATATGTTTTATCATTGGATGGAACTTAAATAAATATTTTTTATTTTGAGATTTTTTTAATTAATAACTTTATATTATTAATTATCTGTAGAGTTTATGGTATATCATCGATGACATCATAATGATAACTATCTAGGAGGCCCGTATACATGAGTGTTTTCATTAGTATTTTCACATTTAGTGACCTATTTTTTTCCTTTTAATACTTTTAAATATTTATATATATATATATATATATTTATATAGTTAGGTGTTGAGACGGTGTGCGATTCTAAGACCTGGTGTGCCCAGAATTAATATTTTAAAAATATTAAATATATTTTATATTGAGCTCACACGTATTATTAAATAAAATGATATAACTATTAAATGGAGGATTGGATTAAAAAAATGATACCAAGGTTGATTCCAAAATGAATTTTTTACCCTATGTGCGACATAAAATGGGTTGGCATAGGGCATTTGGGATCCTCACTCATTGGAAATACATTTGGTGAAATAATTTATTATTAAATTCATTCATTCATTCATTCATTCATTTATACCCTAAATGAATTATTTACATGTATTTTCATGGAAATTCACACGGGGTTACCTCAAAATCTTGGAATCACCAACAACACTCTCCTCCCTCCTTCCATTGGTGAATCTCATCCGATGACAATAAAATTCCAGATCAGATCAAATCAAGATGCAATGAATGTAATGACTTCTCTAAATCATTGGTGGGTGTGTTCTTCATCAGTGAATGATCCAAAAACTAGGTAGAAATTTTCAATTGATGATTTAAAACCTTTTATTAAATTGACTAAGAAGATCAACCCTTGTTCTTGGGTCTTCTCCAATTGTAGCCAATTGCATGTACCCATGTATTGAAATCTTAATTTGTTTCATTAGTTTCTAACCTCGAATAATTGTTCATTATTGTTGTCCATGAACGCTTTCCCAAAGATCTTCAAAACCTTTGTTATGGTTCTTTTCTCCCAAATATTCTTCATTTTTATCACTAATAGGACCCCCTAGTCCCAATTCGATATTATCGGGAAGTACCGAGCTCGATCGGACCACCGGAACCACGATGGATTGATAATAAAATAAAGGATTGATGAAATGAGGTTATATATGAGACTTTTGTGATGCATGGATGATCTTTTAAATTATTTTAGGTCAATTAATTGAAGGTGTAAGCCTTGGTGGCATGCGGGACATATGACAGACCTCCAACGAATGACTGAAGGCTGATCTCCAACGAGCGACGACCGAAGATGGTAGATTCAGTCTATATCCATAATCTTTAGGTTTATTTTAAGCCAAAATAAAAGGGATAGATCATGTCTAAAATATAGATCATGGATCTAGAAATCTAGAGAATAACCAACTACACACCATGTTCAGGGATGAACACACATCATGTAGCCCCTTAAGTGTGGAAGCTAGGGTTTTGGAAAAAGATAAGGATGGAACAACATATAGCCATCCCACACGCCGTGTACCACTTTCCCAATTGGAAAACCCATGTGATGGATCACAGAGGAAAAAACCCATGTGGAAGTACACAGCCAGGTACACGACCATGTAATCAAGTATACGAACACGAGGTCCGATACACGAACATGGACAGAAGGACACGGCCCTGGTCCCGGTTAGCCTAGACACACAATGTAGTCCACCTGAATGGTGTGTACTGATATATAGCTTGGGGTTCATGTACATATAGGTACATGGCCATGTGGTGAATTAGGGTCACACGATGTGTGGTTCCCCTCACACATCGTGTGCCTCTTGGTCTCTTTTGAGAAAACATCAAGGTTATGTATCTTCTTCATTTGGACTCAGATTTTGGCCCACGAGTAGTCTATTCTAAGTGTTTATATGCATAGAACATGATGGTGCCCTCAGTTGTGTATTTTGAGATATGATGTGGAATATTCCTATAAAGGATCATATTTAGGTGATGCTCGATGATAGTAGTGGTTAGGTAGAATCAACAGAGGCTTATTTTAGAGTGGACCCCCCCCCCCATCAGCATGGGTGTGGGTCCTCTATAACTATCTTCTAAGTGGAAACCTCCTACCAGGTAGGGAGAGGGTCCTTGATGACCAGCATGGAACCCCACTTTCACACTAGGGTGCAGTTCCTTGACCTTTCGAGTGGAACCACACTACCAGGTAGGGCATTGGTTCACAATAACTAGAGTGGAACCCCCTATTAAAATAAGGCACGGGTCCTCAACCATACGAGTGGAACCCCCCTACCGGGTAGGGTTTGGGTCCCCCATGACTAGAGTGGAACCCCTTGTCTCACCAAGACATGGGTTCTCAACCTTCCAAGTGGAACCCCCTATCAGGTAGGTCACAGGACCCCAATGATGAGAGTGGAACCCTCTATCACACTAGGGTGAAGGTCCTATAACTTCCAAGTGGAACCCCCTACCAAGTAAAGCATGGGTCCTCAATGACTAGAGTGGAACCCCCTATCACACCAGGGCATAGGTCTTCGACCTATAGAGTGGAACCCCCCCCCCCATCAGTTTGGGTGTGGTTCTTCTACCTACCAAGTGGAACCCTCTATAATCCTAGGGAGTGAGTCCTTATGACACCATAGTGATCCCCCCCCCCATCAGCATAGGAGCAAGTACTCTACGGTTACAATTAGAGTGACCCCCCACCCGATGCATTAGATAGTGGGTCCAATACTTTGAATTGGTGTACCCTCGACTATGCGGCACAGTGATGAGGCCTGGTATGATTTTTACTATTACTTCTAAGAAAATGCATGAGATATTGGGCATCTTTGATTCAATTTTGGAACTATTGGATAATCTTCTTCATGGGATGAGCTTTGAGATGGACATCCCCTTACTATCTCATTTGGGTTTATTTTTATTGATAATATACATGTATTCTTCTATATCCACACATTTGATTTGGTTACTCTCTTTCCATGGGAGGTGAAGACACTCAGGGTATGCCATGTGTTTTCCATGTTTATCTTCTCATGGTTAGATGAGTCTAATATCCTTCTATGGGTGGTGAAGACTCAATGGGTAGTTCATCTACTCACCTTGTTTAACCATGTGTCCTTGGATTAGGTTACCCTTTCTATTTTCCTTTTTTTGGTTGAGCTATTTCTCATTGACTATATCTTGCATCTTCTATCTTTATTTTCCTGTTGCATCTCTTACTTCTCACCCTTCATCTTTTGGGTCATCTTACTAGGTATGTATATACTCACCCTTTCATGGGATTTTCCCATACGAGTCATATCTTATGAAGATGGTAGATATTTCAATGATGACTTTAGATGATATTAGGGATACCTAGTACTTTGGACCACATACAGTGGTCATAGCTTAGGATTCAAAAGTAGGGATCACTCAATAGTTCATGTTTCTAGTTTTTTTAGGTTGGGATATATTTTTGATTGGGCATGTACTTTTTCCATTTAGCATTAATTTTAAATTACCACGCATTTTTACTTTCTAGAGGTATTTCATTCATGGTTGTTTCCTTATCTTTTTGGTTCTTTTAATTTTACTCCCTCTGTAATTTTTCATTGAGACGGATGTGTGTGTGTGTACAAGTACTTAGTAAAAGGCCACCCTAAGTTAGTTATCCCTTCAGTGCTAATCACCACCCATGACCTATGGAGTCGGGCTTGGGGTAGTCATGAATCGAGACCCATATTAAGTCGGGTCATGACATATTGGTATGAGAGCAATTTCATTCTTTAGGATGTTGTTCAAAAAATTCCCCTTAAGAGGATTTAGTTTGGATTTATAGAAACAATTTCAAAGTGTCTCAAGTGTGGATCTCAATCCAAGGATTCTAGTGATGGTGTGGGTGGATGATGTATCCATTCACTAGGACATTGACTACCTGCTTGTCGACTCGGCATACAGAGACATTGGTTGCAAGGATCAATGGTACATGCATCATATAGGATTGATTCTTTGATTGTTCTTCTTGATTCATCTCCCCATTATTGTTATATATATATATATATATGTGCACATATAACCATGGTGCATCTTGATAAATATTAGGATGTCTCCATGATGACAGCTAGGTAGGATACCAGTTTCAGATCATAACGAATATCTAATGAGTGATGGGGCCTCAGTTCAAGGTCCATCCCACAACCCCCTTCCTCCAAGTGGGCAGGTAGTAGCACCTCCACCTATCAAGTATCATATCATTACAGTAGATTAGGCTAATGATGTGTGCCGACTTAGCATGTTCCATGAGTATTAGTGCCTGAGGTTAATGAAGTTCCACAATGATCCAAATCCTTAGGAAACAGAGTATTGGCTAGGGTCAGTGGTTCGTGTCTTTAGGATCATCTGGAGATAGATGAATTAGGTGGTTGTACTGGTAGGTATCCTCTTCCACAGATTAGTTGGGAACTATTGGAGCCTTTTTATGCATATGCACAATGATTCAACACTCTCATGGTCTTAATTACAAAAGTTGTTTCATGAGGAGTACTACACCTTCTACTTTCACTTAGATTGGATTTAGGAGATTTTGAAGATGTAATATGGAGGGATGATGGTGGATGAGTATGCAGCGAGGTTCACAAACCATACCTAGTTGCCTCTTGATATTATCCATGATGGATACTTCCATGCATGAAAGTTTGAGCAGGGAATCCATATAGAGACTTGATCCAACGTTGTTCCCTTGTTCATCCCTGCTTATGTCTGGGTGTTGGAGCAGGCACTAGTGAAAGAGAGGTTTTCTTCAATGGGATGCCAAACATCCAGATCTAGAAGTTAGTGTCACAGAGCTGATTCATCTACAGCATCTCGCAGACACCAGGTTCTAGGATCTCAATGCCAAAGACCTCCTCATGATTGGACTTAGGAATGTGTTTAGTGGAAGCACAGAGGACCAGGGAAGACCAGAAAGGGGTGGTGATTCTCTTATGATGGGAAGCATCACATAGAGTGTGAACGCTTGATAAGACATTCCGAGGAGTGTAGGAAGATAGCTGGCAGGCTTCTAAAGTAGAGACAACACCATGATTAGGGACCTACCAAGAGAGGGAAGGGTGGTCCCCATAGAGTTGGAGCTAGTATAGGATCAGAAGGGGCTATGGGTGGAGGAATATGCTATGAGATCCTTCCCCCACCACCACCAATTGGCTCATGTCAGGATTAGGGAGTTTTCAGTTGGGGTCATGGAAAACTGTAGGCTTTGGAGGCTTATGACCCTACACTGCACGATATTATTATAGGTATGATCTATATGTTTTATACACTTGATTCAGTGTTAGTATACATGGGTTCTAGTCATTCATTCATCTCTATACTCATGGTGTGAGAGATAGAGCTCCCAATTGATGTGCTATCCTAGAATCTTCATCTTGAGGTTCTTACAGGGAATGATTCTTCTATATATTTCATCTGGAAATAATGCAAGTTATTGGTTGGTGTACAGAGGTTCATGTGGGACCTTTTTGTCATAACGATGGAACCCTATGATGTCATATAGGTTATGAATTAGATTTCCATGGTCCAAGTCCATATTGACTATCACCATAGATGAGTCAGATGTCTATGTACTGATGTGACAATATTATCCTTTTCTAGTAAGAGATATATTATGGTAGTTCAAATGGGTTCTGTGAGTATGAGTTTGAAGCCCATCACCCATCAGTTAGTGAGGAAATCCCTTGGTGTAGTTGGCTCTTCAAGAATCTATATTCCTTCATTCATGGAGGATTACATGGACGTCTTCTTTGAGGATGTTCTCAGACTACCTCCGAGACAAGAGATGGAATTTTGAATCAAATCGCATCCCAGAACTGCTCTGATAACTTCTGTGGCGTATCAGATAGACCCTATTGAGATTTGGGAGTGGCGGTTGTAGTTCGAGGACCTTTGGGAGAAATTTTTCATCATACTCAATGTGTCCCCTTAGGTATCTCTAGTTTTGTTCATGAAAAAGGTGGACTGGATCTTGTGTCTTTGCATTGATTATCATCACCTCAGCCAAGCCATGATAAAGAACAAGTACCCCTTACCGAGGATTGATGGCCTCTTTGACTAGTTGCAAGGTGTGATATGGTTCCTAAAGATCAATCGTAGGACTAGTTACCACCAGTTGAGGGTTCATGAAGCTTATATTTCAAATTTAGTATTCTGATGTCATTATGGACACTATAAGTTACTATTGATTCCCTTTGGTGTGAATAATTCCCTGATTGTGGTTATGGATTTGATGAACCAGGTTTTCCAGTCATAGATGGACCAGTTTTTTATTGTCTTCATCAAAAACATACTAATATACTCTACATTATAGGGGGTCATGAAGATCAATTGATGATAGTCCTAGATTTTCTTCAAGATCACCATCTTTATGGAAAACTATCGAAGTGTTATTTTTGGATACATGAGGTTCTCTTTCTATGGAATGTAATTTTTTAGAATGGTTTAGCTATGGACATAGTGAAAATCGATGCAGTTCTTGATTGGGATCCACCCAAGAGAATGTTAGAGGTACGGAGCTTTCTTGGCTTGGTGGGGTACTACAAGAGGTTTGTGGTAGACTTCTCTAGGATTACACCCCCTTCGATCACCCTGAAGAGGAAAGGGAAACAGTTTAAATGGTCTGAGCAGTTCCATAGATCCTTCGAGGATCTGAGGATGAAGATGATAATTGATCCTATGTTGAGACTACCAGAAAAAGGTGTTGAGTTCATAGTGTATTTTGATGCCTCAAGAGTTGGGATTAGCTGTGTGTTGATGCGGTGGTAGGCAGTGATCACATACAGGTCGAGGTAGTTGAGACCCCATGTGCATAACTACAAGACTCATAACCTATATATGGTAGTGGTATTCTTCTCCCTAAGGATGTATAGGCACTACCTTCTAGGAAAATACTTTTTGGTTTACTCATACCACCAGAGTCTGAGGTACGCCTTCAGGCAGAGAGACCTGAACTTGAGACAGTGACATTGGTTGGAGTTTCTTCAAGACTATGAATTAAAGATATTATATACTCTATGAAATGTAAACATAGTAGTAGATACCATTAGTATTAAGTTATAGCTTCACTTAGTGTAGGAATCCTCAGAGCAGTTAGCATCCCTAGAGCTAACCCTGATAGAGAAGAAGGGTATAACATTTCTACAGTCGATGGTGTTGACTCATTTTCTTATTGTGTGTGTGTGAGAGTCTCATCTGGGTGACATCAACTGTGAGGTATTATATGATAAGATATTCAAAGGTGATTCACTTGATGGATATTCTGAAGGATGGAATCATGTAATATTTTTACAGATATTGATAGTGGTTTCGGTCATGATGTGGGGGGTGGTGATGTGGGAGTTCCACACTTCTCCCCTAGTTGTAAATCCTGGTGTGAGGAAGATGTGCAGAGACCTTCTGCGGAATTTTTGGTGGTAAAACATGAGATGAATTGTAGCTGAATTCATCTCTTTGTGCCTCACCTGTCATCAGGTGAAGGCTAGGCACCAAGTTCTGGAAGATTTATTGTAGCCCCTTGAGATCCCAGAGTGGAAGTGGGATGACATATCCACAGAACTTGCGATAGGGATTACATGCATAGTGAAGTTCCATGAAACCATCTGGTTAATAGTTGACCAACTCATGAAGTCTATTCACTTTCTTTCTACTAGGGAGAATAGTTTAGTTGAGATTTTGGTGAAGTTGTACATATGGGAGTTTGTTCTCCTTCATGGGGTTCCCTCAATGATTTTTTCTAAGCATGACATGTGATTTACATCAGGACTATGGAGAGGCCTATAGAAGGAATTTGGGACCCAAATAATGATGAGTATATCCTTTCACCCCTAGACTGATGGGAATACTGAGCGCACTATCTAGGTGTTAGAGAATATGTTGATGCCTTGCATGTTAGACTTCATCCAGAGCTGGGATGATCACTTTCCCTTGGTAGATTTTGCATAAAACAATAGCTACCACTCTACTATCAACATTGAACCTTTTGAGGCATTTTATGAGAGTCCCTTTAGGTCACCCTTATGCTAGACAGAGATCGGTAAGACATAACTTGTGGTCCCAAAGATGGTGTAGGTGAGATCTGAGAAAGTTTAGGCCATCCATGAGAAGATGAGGACAACTTGGATTAGACATAAATCTTACTCAGATTTCCTTCATAGGCCCTTGGAGTTCAATTAGGGAGACCACATTTTCTTGAGATTCTCCCCATGATGATGATTACAGAGGTTTAGCTAGGGAGGAAAGTTATCCCCAAGTTTCATTGGGCCATTTGAGATCATGACGAGGGTTGGAAAGGTTTCTTACCACCTCTCCATACCCCCATATCTGAAGTGGGTGCACGACGTCTTCCATGTGTCATAGATAATGGGATACATTCATGACCCTATAAACATCATCAAGTGGGGAGAGCCATACATAGAGAATAAACCACATTTTTGGAGCACCCAATGCTGATCAAGGATCAATAATAGAGGATCCTGAATAGACAGACCATCCCTTTAGTCTTTGTGTTGTCACATCACAGGAACATGAAGAAGAGTTCCTGAGAGAAAGAGTGAAAATTGCATGTTTAGTATCCCAAGTTCTTTCCTTAGTTTCTAAATTTAGAGGATGAAAATTTTGAAGGAGTAAATGATGTAGATACCCATTTTTTTCCTTGTATAATTTTGAAATATTTCTATATATAATTCTAGAGATAGGTGCTAAGATGGCATGTGATTATGAGGCCCAGTGTGCTCGGAATTAATTTTATGAAAATATTAAATATATTTTATATTGTGTGCATATAGCTTCTTAATGAAAATAGGATAACTCTTAAAAGGAATATTGGATCAAAAATTTGAGATCATGGTTGAGTCTAGAATGCAGTGTTTACCCTGCATGTGATATAAAATGGGTTAGTGTGGGGAATTCAGACTCCTCGCTCGTTGATGGCACATTCAGTGAAATAATTAATTATTAAATTCATTCATTCATTCATTTAAACCCTAAATGAATTCTATAAATGTATTTACATGGTGATTTATTCAAGGTTAGCCTCATAATCTGAGAATCTCGAATAGTGGTCTCTTTTCTCCTTCCATTAGCAAATATCATTAGACAGCAATGAAATGTTAGATTAGATCAAATCAGTACACATCGAATGAAATGACTTCTCAAAATCATTGGTGGGAACATTCTTCATAAAAGGATAATAAAAAACTAGTTAGTACTCTTCAATTGTGGATTTACACCCTTTGATTAAATTAATTGAACATATCCACCATTATTATTGGTTATGCGCCAATTATAGCCAATTGAATGTGCCCGTGTATTAAAATATTAATTTGTTTCATTGGTTTATAACCCTAGATCACTATTCTCGATTTTTTTCTAATAAATCTTGTCCAATTATCATTTAGACCTTTATTATGGTTATTATCTCCCAAATATTCTTCACATTCATCACCAGTAGGACCCCCCGGTCCCAGTTCAACATTGTCAGATGATACCATGCCCAATCAGACACTCGGAACTCTGAAAAACAGATGAGAAAAGTAATGATTGATGAAATGAGGTTGGATTTGGGATATTTTTTAGGAATTGATGATATTTTTTGATGATTTGAGATCAAGTAATTGAAGGTGGAAGCCTTGGTGGAATGTGGGACATGTGACAGGCCTCTGATGAATGAATGAATGCCGATCTCCAATGAGCAGAAGTTGGATACAATAGATCCAGTCTAGATCTAGAAGTTTAGGGTGGATTTGAAGCTAAAATTGAAAGAATATATTATATCTGAAATTTGGATCGTGGATCTGAAAATCTAGAGAGAACTCGACAATACATCGTGTTCAGGGATGAACACACAGTGTGTAACCCCATAAGTGTGGTGGATATGGTTTTGGAAAAAGATAAGGATGTCATGGAGAGTGTCCATCCTACACATTGTGTACCCCTTTCCTGGTTAGACAACCCATGTGATGGATCAAATGGAAAAAAACTCATGTGAAATTACATGGAAATGAGGTTCAGTACACGGACACAACTAGAATGAAATGGCCCCAGCACCAGTTATCCTGGACACACTGTGTATTCCACTTACATGGTGTGTACTATCACATAGCTTGGTATCCATGTACCTCTTGGGTTACGACCAGGCGGTGAAGTGGGAAAACATACTGTGTGTATCTCCTCACATTCCATGTACCTATTGGCCTATTTTGAGGAAACTTCAGGGTTTCGTATATTCTTCGTTTGGACTAGAATTTTGGGCCGAAAGTATCTTATACTGAGTGTTTCTCTATGTAGAATTTGACGGTTCCCTTAGTTTTAGATTTCAAGATACGATGTGGAAAGTTCCAAATATAGTTCTTATTTAGGTGATGCTCGATGATGGTAGTGGTTAGGAACAATCACTATAGGATTCTTTTAGAGTGGAATCCCACCTCATCATGGGTATAGGTCCTCTATAGCTACCTTCCAAGTGGACCCACCCCCCTACCTAGTAGGGCATGGGTATTTGATGAACATAGTGGAACCCCCATTTCACACCAGGGTGTGGGTCCTCGACCTTCTGAGTGGAACCCTCCTACTGTGTAGGGTGTGGGTCCTCACTGATTAAAGTGGAACCCCCCTATCACACTGTGGAATGAGTCCTCGGCCATCTAAGTGGAACCCCCTATTAGGTATAGCATGGGTCCTTGAACTTCCAAGTGGAACCCCCCTACCGGGTAGGGTGCGGGTCCTCGATGACTAGAGTAGAACCCCCTGTCGCATCAATATGTGGGTCCCCAATCTTTCAAGTGTAACCACCTACTAGTTAGACCATGGGTCCTCAATGACTAGAGTGGCACCCCTTATCACACTAGGATGTGGATTCTCAACCTATAGTGTAAACCCCCTCCCTCAATCAGTTTGGATGAGGTTCCTCTATCTAATGATTGGAACCCCTTATCAACATAGTTTGTGGCTCCTCATGATGTCAGAGTGGAACCCCCCATCTGCATGGGCACAGGTCCTATATAGATAATATCATAGTATACCCCCCCCCCCCACACACATACTAGGGCTTTATTCCTCTAGTTTTTTTCCCCATGACTGTGTGAAGCAGTGACGAGGCATGGTATAACTTGGATGGTAACTTCTAAGTAAATGATTAAGATATTGGGCATCATAGATGTAATTTTGGAACCATTAGATACTCTTCTTAATGGGATAAGCTATGAGATGGATATCCCATTACTCTCTCATTTGGGTTTCTTTTGACTGAGCATATATATGTATTCTTATGTATCCACAAGTTGGATTTAGTTACTCTTTTTACATGTGAGACGAAGACGCACGAGGTATGCCATGTGCTTTCCATATTTAACTTCTAATGGTTTTATGAGTCTACTATCCTACTATGGGTGGCGAAGACTCGATGGGAAGTTCATTTAGTCATCATATTGAGCCTCATGGGGTTGGATGAGGTTACCCTTTCTCTTTCTATTTCTTTGGTTGAGATGTTTCTATTTAACTGTATATTACATCCACTGTCTTTCTTTTCCTGTTTAATCCCTTACTTCTCCCCCATCATCTTTCAGGGTGCCTTACTGGGTATGTATATACTCATTGATTCATGGGATTTTTCTGCACATGTCATGTCTTATGCAGATGGTAGAAAAGTAATCAATGTCATCAAAGGGGTTTAGGGTTACCTGGTACTTTGGACCATGTATGATGGTCTTATCTTGGGATTCATAAGATGGGATCACTTGGTAATTCACTTTTTCTAGTTGTTCAGGTTGAAACATATTTTTGGTTGGGTGTGTATTTTTTCCCTTTACCTTTTAGTTTACACTATCATACTTTTGTACTTGCTATAGGTATTGCATGTGTGGTTGTTCCCTTATATTTTTGGTTCTTTTAATTTTACTCCCTTTACACTTTTTCATCGATCAAGATGTGTGTTTTCATATAGGTACTTATTAAAATGCCTCCCCAAGTCAGTTATGCCTTTGTTGCATGTTGCCACCCCATTGCCTAGTGAGGTAGGCTTGGGGTAGTCATGGCTTAAGCCCCGGCTTGGGTCATGTCATGATAGTACAGTCTAAGGAAGAGAGCCATGAAGAAAGTTAGAGTTGTGGTTTTTGATTAGTCTCATTGTATCCATTGACCTGATTATATATCCTCTCAGGTTTGGGATGGATTGTTCTCATATTGGATAATAGATAGTTTTTATAGTATATTATCATTAGGTCATAAAAACTGGGGGAGGAAGGAGGTCATGCATAAATTTAGTAGTTGTATGTTCAATACTGATCAATGACATATGGTAAGTAATTTTATTATCATGAACCATCCCGGGTACCCTGGTAATCCAATAACCAAGACAACACTGACATTTCCTAAAGGGAATTCCCAATCCCCATGGGTTGGAAACTAACACCTAGTATTATATAGAATGAAAGTTGGAATGATTTTTTCCATAGTAATTGCATAATTAAATACAAAAAAGTCAGTATACATACAAAAGAAACTCCACAGGGAGAAGTGTACCAAAACATAAACAGGTATAAACAACCCAAAATACTATAGTAAAGTATCAAAAAATAGGAAAAAACAACCAAGTCCTAATGGATGAAACTCACAAAGTCCACATATCAACAGCTAGAACCACCTCCAAGTGGTGATTTACCCATGTTCGGACCTGGAAGAAGATAATATACAAACACCTGAAGGCATAGGTAGGGTTTGAGATAAAATCCCAGAAGTGTCTCACTAATAATTCCATAATATATTCCAACATTTAATTAAACAATTAAAGAGCATTAAATGTTATATAAACAGGTTTGGCATTTTAAAATCATATTTAAACAAATAATTCTTTACATTTCAAATGATTTAAACACTTTAAAAAATGGATAAAATATAAATTTTATATAAAATAGATTATATAAATGTATAAGTCATTTAAAACAATTCATAAACATTGTAATACATTTATACCTCAAATATAAACAAGCGAGAAACATGGTCATCTAACAAAAGGTATGATAGTTTCGGTTTATGGGATCCTCACACTCTTGTATAATGATAACGGAAGTGTGTACAAACGTCCCTTAACACTGTTCAAAGAGCACTCATTAACATTATAATGAGGAATAAAATGTTACAAATAGTTTATGTTATAGTTTTAAAATGTTAATCTGGTGATAGGTCATTCCCATCCTAGTGTGTTTTTCCCTAATACACACTAACTACCAAGGCTTTCATGTTCTCTAACAAAAATCAATGAAGAACAATTTATTTTAAGAAACCTTAAAATACAATTGAATCCCATTCTCCCATTTCAAAAATTCCAATTTTCCATTTAAACCCCAAAATGGTTTTTTAATCAAAACATGCCTTTTTCCTAGATAAAACACAAAGGTTTATATCAAAACCATTTTAATATATTTTTCACAAATGAGAATTTAAAATAAATTCAAAAATCAATTTCAAAATTCACTTTCAGAATTTAAATTTAAAATAACTTCCATCAATTTCAAAATTTTAAATTCCACTAAAATCCATAAATTTCACAATTAGACCCCAATTCAATGGAATTGGGGGTTTTCCAAATTTCATGCCAATATCCAATTTCAAAAACCAAATTCCCTAATTCAATGGAATTGGGTATTTCCAAAAAAACATTTGAAATAAATTTAATTAAAATCAATAAATTTTATTGAAATCAAAAAATTTAATTTAAATCAAGCAATTTTGGGTTAATAAAAATTGGTCATCATAATGGAACCACCTACCTCGGGGTTTCTAGATCTCAAAACGCCAAATCCTAATCGGGATTTTCCAATGAAGAATGATGGAAACAAGGATCCAAGAATTAAACCTAGGTTTAAGATCCAAATAAAAGGTTATTAGATCTAACCACAATATATAAATCCATAAATCCTAGGGAGGGGAATAAAGAGAGCATGAGATGTATAATGGAAAGAGGAAACTAACTGGGAGAAGATCAAATATTGTTTTCCTAGATTCTATTATCTTCCATAGGGGTTTTGAGGTGCCAAAAACAACCCTTGGTAGATCCTAGGGAAGAATAAAATGATTATGGGTCATACTAGTCTTTCAAGAACTTTAAACTGGGGTTTTAGGTGTTTTAAAAATTAATTTACGGATTAAAAATCTCGTATGCATGGTTAGCTGGGCAGAGTAACATTGTTTATACAAATTGTGCACCCTAACTATATACCCCTATTTCTCTAGGTTCATAGTTTCCACTTGGTTGAACATGGTTTTTAAAACCCTATGAAAACCATGAAAAATCCCATTTTTTGGGTTTTCATGGTTTCTACTAAGATGGCGCATGGTTTGGGAAAATCGTGCGCCGACCATGCACTAGCCCAAAAACTTACAAAATTTAAAAAAATTATTCTAAAACAACCCCAAATGAAACCCAAAAAATCATGATTAAAATAGGGTTTTATGAATACCTGAAAATAGTAACATGATGTTACAACCTCTCTACAATAGAAACTTTCTATCCCTAGAAATCCTACTCAGAAGCTTCCATGCCAAAAAGATGAGGTAACTACTCTCTCATCAATTCCTCCCTCTCCCATATCTCGTGATTATCAGAACAGTGATTCCATAGCACACAAAATAAAGGTACAATACTCCCAAAAATTATCTAGATTTCAGAATCAACTATTCTGACTAGCCATTCAATCCTGGATAAATGAGGCTCGACATCGAGATCACTCTAGCTCAGAACATGAGATAGATCATATGGATACTTTCAGAGTAGAGATACATGGAACATGTTATGTATCGATGTCAATTGTGTTTTAAGTTCTAAATGGTAATACACTTTCCCCATATTCACATCCTCAAAAGGACTAAAAAATGAGGATCAAGCTTCCCTTGCCTCCCAATCCATCGATGACCCAACCAGGGTGAAACTTTCAAGAACACATGGTCACCAACTTAGAATTTGAATGGTCTGAAATGAAAATCAGCATAATACTTATATCTTCTTTGTACCATTAAAATTATATGATGAATCAACCGAATATTTATTATCATCTCTTGAACTAATCTTGGTCAAACCAATAACTTTCTACAATATCTGACCAACACAACAGAGATCTAAAATGGTGGGCATACAAGGCCTCAAAATTAGTCATTCTAATCGTGTACTGGTAACTATTATTATAAGAAAACTCAACCATCCACAAATTATCATACCAAGATCCACCAAGGACTAGAATACAAGTGTGGAGCATATACTCAAGAATCTGTATAGCTCTTTCTGTCTGGCCATTCGATTATGGATAGTATGTCATGCTCAAATGGACCTGATATCCCAGTGCGTTATGAAGGCCTCTCAAAAATGATAAGTGAACCAAGGATACCTATCATGGTCTATAAAAAAATTAACTCCATTAAAAATTACAATCTCTTTCATATAGATACTTCCCAACTCCTTAAATTTGGTTATGTCTAAAATGGGTATAAAGTGAGCAGATTTAGTTAGTCGATCGATCAATACCCATATCACATTATTCTTTATCTGGGTATGTAGAAACCCAACCAAAAATTCCATAGATATATCATCCCACTTCCAAGAAGGTACTGGAAGTGATTCAAGCAAACCCAAAGACTTCTGGTGCTTGGATTTAAACTGTTCGCATGTATAGAAATGAGAGAAAAACTTAGCAATGTTGCGTCTTATACCTAGACACCAAAATTTTCACCACATTTCATAAAAAATATATGTGGTTCCAAGGTGCACTGCCCATTGGGACTTATAAAAATCTCCCATCATAGATTTCCTTACTGCTGACGACACAACACAGAAATTCTGATATCATACAATTCCCTTGGTGGATAATGATTAGTTTGGCATGGTCTCCCAACCATAAAGAGAGACTCTAATGCTATAGAACTCATCATCAAGCTGTTGATCCAAAATAATCATCTTGATAAGAGTATAGGTTAACTAAACATTGGCCAAAGCAACCTCATCCCCTAATTCTTGAACTCCAATATAGAACTTGGTAAAGAAATCCATCAAGTTATACTCTTCTGAAGATTCTTTCATGAACTAGGTTGGAAGTTTCCTTCTTAAATCATCTATGAAGACATTCCCTTTCCTCAGGGTATAGGTGACGTTGAAGTCAATAGATTTCTGGTATTCCACCCAAAACATATGGTGGAGATTCAGATCTTTTTGTGAGAATATATAACTCAAGATCTTGTGGTCTAAAAACACGTTAAACCTTTCTCTATAAAGGTAATGTCGCCAACTTTTAAGTGTGTGCATCGCGGCAGCAAGTTCAAGGTCATGGGTCAGATAATTCTTCTGATGTGGCATAAGATGACAATATCCATAGGCAACGACATGATCACCTTGTATTAAAGCACATACCAAACCTAAACCTAGTTCATCATAGAAGACCACATAGCATAACCCATCCTCTGGAAGAGTCAACACCAGTGCAGTAGTCAAAAGACATTTCTAATCAGCAAAATAAATATGAAATTTCTCATCCCAAACAAAATTTAATCTCATTAGAGTTAGAGTAGTCATCAGAGAGGCCAAATTTGAGAAGTCCTTTACAAACTAGTGATAATAACCATATAATACCAAGAAGCTTCGAATCTTGAAGACGTTTTGTGGTTTCTATTATTTCATAGCACCCTTCAACTTCTCAGGATCCACTGATATACCCTATTTAGACACCATGTGTCCCAATAAATTCACTTCCCATATCTATAAATCACATTTTGAGAGCTTGGCATAAAGTCAGTGATTTATCACAACTCTAAAACTGATCACAAATGATGCACATGATCCTCCTCATACTTAGAGTAAATGAGGATTTCATCCAAAAATACTACCAAGAAGGTATCAATATACTGATGGAAAATATTTTTTTATCAAATTTATAAAGACTACAAGATAACTGGTTAGAACAAATGGAATAACAAGGTACTCATAATGGTTATACCTACTCCAAAAGGTGGTTTTCTGAACGTCAGATTCTTTTATCCTAAACTGATGGTAGCTAGACTAAAGATCGATATTCAAGAACCACTTCACCCCTTTAACCTAATCAAATAGATCATTAATATATGTAAATGGATATTTTTTCTTTACCGTAACTCAATTGAGTTTTTGATAATACACACAAAGGTGAAGTGAATCATCGCCCTTATTAGTAAAGAGAACTAGTGCCTCCTGAGGTGAAACACTCGGACGTATAAATCCTTTCTCTAGAAGATCATCTAACTTAGTCTTCAACTCCTTAATTTTAGCTGGTTCCATGGGGTAAGAAGGAATATACACTGGTTGAGTACCAAACACTAAGTAGATAGAAAACTCCACCTCCCTTACCAGTGGTGGACCAGAGAATTCTGAAGCAAACACATCAAGAAACTCTACAAAAACTAGTGGGAGATCACCACTCAAATATTATCAATCTAGAACAAAAGAAAACATAGATATCACTTTCCCCAACTTTGGATAAGAATCTCTGGCTCTACTCGACCTCAGGTCCCATTCTCCTTACAAGATTCGGCAAACCCCATAGGGTGCAGTAAAGGAGACCCATCAAAGATAAAAATAAATTTAGGCTTTATTGGAAATGATCCAATCCATCCTAAATATGAAGTCAAGTGGTTTCATGTTGACAACCAGAAAACTATAAGAAATCTCAATATCTAATAGAGATAAAAGATGAGCAGGACTAAAAGACCATGCTTCCTCTTCATACCAAGCGGTGTATGATATCCATTACATAAGATAAAATCTCCATAGGAAGATTTATCATATTAAAAATATATTTTGAAATAAATGAATTATATACACCAATATCAAATATATAAGTCACTAATGATGAATCTATAGTAATTTTAACACCCCAAGTTTTTCTAAAAATAAATATAAATTCAAGGAACTTTGTTTTAAGTAGATATTTATAACTAGCCTTTAAAACATAACCTTTCCACTTCTATGTTTTGAATTTCAAGAAACTGTCATCTACAATTGTGTTCATTATGTTATTTAGATTCTATTAGAACAAACTTGTTTTTTTGGTGAATAGTAACATACCCTTATGAATAGTAATATGAATAGTAATATGACCCTAATGAATAGTAAATTGTATTATTATTTTATTTTCTTATGGATTTAAGATAATGACATCTTGATTAATTTTTCAATGTGATATAAAAGCAGTTATAGTTTTTAAATGATAAATTTTTAAAATAAGTATGATTTTATTTAAAAATTAAATTAAAAATATTTAGAAAATTATTTTCAAAAAATGGACTTCATTTTTGAAATATACATGTCGATAAATGGTTAGCGTGAATTTTGGGAATTTTTCTGAAATAGTTGATTTTTCGGTGAATGGTAAAAAATATAGTTTTTAGTTTCGGTGTGTTAATGGCATCATTAATGATGTAATAATGATTTCATAAAACTGGTAGACATGTGTATTGTTAAATAAGATGTGAGGTGTCCCAAGTGGCTTATACCATGGTAAAATACCATGGGAAATCCCTTGGTTTTGCAAATACCGCTCATGAGGTGTCCCTTGGGAATTATTAAAATATTCCCTTACTTTTCATATAAATACCAACCCATTCCTTCATTAACTTCATTACCATTTCCTCATAAACATATATCTGGCCTCCGTACCTTCCTATAAGTCCTCCCAAGGTTTCCTCAATCCCCCAAGGTCCCAACCTTCAAGTTCTAAGGGTTACTCTACAAGGTAAGAAAATTCTCAATTTCTTTCTTTTTCCATTCAAGTTCTCTTTTATGTGGTATAACTTTCAAGTTTCCATACCATGTTCTTATTTACTTATTATTCTTGATCTAATCTATATTATGATTCATTTCTGGATGGCTGACCCTTGTCCCCTCTCTTTTTAATATTTTCTAAAACCATGTTTCGTAGTCGTTAGGCTGCCAAATTTTTGTAAGGGATTTCTCAATTATTATTTTATTTTGAGTTCCATTCTTTTATTATTATTTATTCATATCTTCTTACCCAAGAGGAATTAAATATCTAGAAATAATGTATATTCTATATGTTCACATGTTCATGGAAAATTCATCATCCTTATTTTTTCTCCTCTTCCGCTTATTCAAGTAATAAAAACATTGTCCGTGATGTGTCGAATTATCGACATTGTGGATGATGTGATTTCAATTTTCATTAAATCTTTCAAGTATGGTTATGAAACCATTTTTATGGTTGAAACAAGTTATAATATATGTATTATTTCTCATCCATGTTTCTTTAATACTTTTTTAATCATGGTTTTAATTTATAAGACAAAATGAGGTCATTATTACCAAAAAAACCACTAAAATGATCTAAACGAACATCATTACTGTTTTAACTTATGAATCATCCTCATGTAAGAATTAAAAATGATAAATGGTATAATTATTTTACTGTATATATGTAAATACTAATTCATTCCAATTCTAGAGTTTCACTTCCAATCGACAAGAACATCCACCATGAACCAATCATGGAAATCATGTAAAGAACTCACCCAAAAACAGTGCAAGGAGAAAAATACTAACAATTAAAGGGTGAAATGATGTTATGAAATGATAATATAAGATGTTATAAACATGAAAATGTTTCATTAAAATACTAATATCACTCTTTTAACCATTATACATGAATTTTAAACAAGTTTGAAGTAAGACAAACCTGAGGTAATGGAATTCTTAACCCGATTTCAATTCTTTGGGTTAACCTTCTACTTAGTTATTTCTATGATATTAAAATTAATTGTGTGGTGGGTTTTTCTTATATTATGTTGAATTATTTCTAATTACAGAGTATATACATATTACTTTCACTCTATTAATTCTCTCTTCTATTGAATGATATTTATAAGGGCTTTTCTTTAAAATCCTCTTTTAAAAATTATGTTTTACAAAATTCAAAGACAATGTTTTTATGGAATTATTCATGTTGTATGATTATGTTTTGGTTCTTGGGAATTATTTATGATGAAGGGTGGGACCTATATCTCCCTATAATGCATTGGGTATGTGTATGTTGGAGGTTGGTCGTATGGTTACTCCAAGTGTAACTGCGATAGTTACAGAAAGTAAGGTAGTCGTGAGGGTTACAAATTATAAGGTAGCCAAGATGGTTACAAGATTATTTAAGTATTCACCAAGATAAATTTAGGATTATATTTACGTTCTCATGTTTTGTGTGGATCTTTTTTAAATCTCATGTTACACAAAGTAAGTATATTTGGGTGACAAACATGTATTTTGTAAATGCTTCTGTACGTTACGAGTATTCATGGACTAATGTGATCTCTCCTTCATTTCTATCCCTTACTAATATTATGTGCTCATTCCAAGTTTTTAAATGATTTTCACAGGTTAATGGATGTGTAAGACAAAGAATGAATTCATGTTAAATGTTAAAGAATTGTCAAGGAGTCCTGTTTAAGTTTTAATGTTTTAAATTTTGAAAAAAATGGAAACTCTTTTTATGGTATCCACTCTGTAATAATGTGTAATGTTATGAATGTATTTGTCCCAATTCTCTAAATCTATAAACATGAAAAGATCCTCAAAGTAAAAGGAATTTTTTTCTTGAATAAATTCAAGATTACGTATGTAATAAGTCTGGGTCTTTATAGTTGGTATCAGAGGTGGTACCCAGCCTTAAGTGTGGTGCACTGCAAGGGTTGAGATGTAGCGCCCACAATGAGGACGTTGTGCTCTAAATGGGGGTGATTGTAACACCCCAAAATGATAAAGGTTTAAATGAATAAATGATATGACTCATGTCAACAAGCTTCACCTTTCTTTTCAAAAGCCTGCCTGATTAGAACTCCACAGTTAAGCGTGTTTGGCTTGGAGTAGTGATCGGGATGGGTGAACTTCTGGGAAGTTTCCCTAAGTGTGTGTGAGTGAGGAAAAAGAACACTAGAAAGGACATGTGTTAGCCTGTGGAGACTATCATTAGTCAGATGACCCGTTCATTCATGTGGGTGGACCCTTGGGTGGGGACCACGTGTCTGCGGGGCAACTGGTGGTACCCGGCGGGCCAGTACCCGACGACCATGTTAAGGCGGGGTGGTTGTGCTGTTACCGGGGACAAGTTGTCACATTTGGTATCAGAGGATGGTTTAGATAACTTTAGGGGTTAGGGTGATGTTAAAGAATATCGTAAATTATTTTTACTCTATGATTTTTACACTAGAAAGGACATGTGTTGGCCTGTGGAGACTTTCATTAGTCAGATGACCCGTTCAGGCATGTGGGTGGACCCTTGGGTGGGGACCACGTGTCTTGGGGGAAACTGGTGGTACCTGGAGGGCCAGTACCCGACGACCATGTTAAGGCGGGGTGGTTGTGCTGTTATAGGGACCAAGTTGTCACATTTGGTATCAGAGGATGGTTTAGATAACTTTAGGGGTTAGGGTGTTGTTAAAAGAATACCGTAAATGATTTTTACTCTATGATTTTTACACTAGAAATGACACGTGTTGGCCTGTAGAGACTGTCATTAGTCAGATGACCCGTTCAAGCATGTGGGTGGACCCTTAGGTGGGGACCATGTGTCTGCGGGGAAACTGGTGGTACCTGGAGGGTCAGTACCTGACGACTATGTTAAGGCGGGGTGGTTGTGCTGTTATCGGGACCAAGTTGTCACATTTGGTATCAGAGGATGGTTTAGATAACTTTAGGGGTTAGGGTGATGTTAAAAGAATACCGTAAATGATTTTTACTCTATTATTTTTACACTAGAAAGGAAATGTGTTGGCCTGTGGAGACTGTCATTAGTCAGATGACTCGTTCAGGCATGTGGGTGGACCCTTGGGTGGGGACCACATGTCTGCGGGGCAACTGATGGTACCTAGAAATCCAGGACCCGACGACCATGCTAGGTCGGGGTGGTTGTGCTATCACCAGGACCAAGTTGTCATATTTGGTATCAAAGGATGGTTTAGATAACTTTAGGGGTTTGGGTGATGTTAAAATAATACCGTAAATTATTTTTACTCTATGATTAATTTGAAATGTTTTAGCATTTAAATATTACCATGTTGCTTCATCTAAGATATGTTTGTTCATAATGGTTGTCCACAGAAGGAACAGGGATTCTGAAGAGGAGAGGAACCGACAAAATGACATTCTTCTAGAACTACAGCTTGGAATGGTAGGGATTGGAACTGAGCAGTTTGTGAAAGTAATGGATTAGCTAACACAAGCAATAAATGGTGGTGGAATCCATGCAAGAGAACAACCAGAGGTACCACAATGGAACATGACAGTAGTGGAACATTTTATGAGACAACACCCTCCTACTTTCAATGGATCTTCTGACCTAGTATTATCTAAAGGTTGGATCAAATCCCTTGAAAAGATATTCGATGCTATGGGATGTTCAGACAATCAAAAGATAAGTCTTTCCATTTATCGTTTTGAAGGGGAAGCTGATCAGTGGTGGTCAGTGGTAAGGAATATCAGGGGTAGAGAGGATTTTTATGCCTTAGAGTGGGATGAATTTAAAAGTCTTTTCCTTGAAAAATATTTTCCTAATGTGGTGCGACTTAGGATGGAGAAGAAATACCTTGAATTGAAACAAAAGGAGGAAGATTCAGTGGTTGTGTATGAAGCTAACTTTACATGACTGGTGAGGTATGCTCCAAATCTTATTCTAGATCTAGATAGAAAAATAAACTTCTTTTACTCAAGACTGAATCCAAGGTATCAAATGGAGTTGGACTCCCGTGAATTCAAAAGTTATGAGAAACTTGTCTGATGTGCTTAGAGGGTAGAGATGGACTTTGCTGATGATCATGTGCATTTTGGAAACAAAGAGAAGAAGAGGTCCAGATGGCAAGAAATGGGTAAGAATCAACGAAATAAATCTGATGGTAAGAAAATCCAATTTCCGGTTTGTGAAAAGTGTGGCAAGAAGCACCCTGGGGAATTTCTTAGCAAAAATGGGAAGTGTATTAAATGTGGTAAGTTTGGACATATGGCATGAGATTGCAATAAAAATGATACTAAGACTAATCCTGATAAATAGATTGTAAAGTGTTTTAAATGTGGTGAAATGGGTCATTATGAAAATTCATGCCCAAAGAGAGATCCGAATGATGCAAAGAATCCAAACTACAAGTAGAAAGGTGTAGTGAGATCCTTTGAGACTACATCAGCAAATGTTAAGACATCCAATGAAGTTGTATCTTGAACTGAAGAATAGATTGGTGAATGCTCCAGTTTTGGCCTTGCCTTCCAGAAATGGTGAGTTTGTCATCTACAATGATGCTTCTTTGAAGGGACTTGATTGTGTTTTGATGTAGAATGATCAGGTAATTTCCTATGATTCAAGACAACTTAAACCGCATGAGATAAATTATCCCACGCATGATTTGGAATTGGAAGTTGTGGTTTTTGCTTTGAAAATTTGGAGGCATAATTTATACGGAACCAAATGTCAAATATATACTGACCATAAAAGTCTGAAGTATATATTCACTCATAAGGAATTAAACATGAGACAGAGAAGATGGATTGAACTGATAAAGTATTATGATTTCACGATCAATTACCATCCTGGAAAAGCAAACAAAGTGGCAGATTCCTTGAGTTGAAAAAATCATGCATCATTAACCATGCTACATTTGGAACATGATCCCTTGATTAATGATTTGATGAATTTTGTCTTAGAAGTTGTTGGTGTAGGGAATACATCTGTTTTGTTTCAAGTTTCAGTTCAGTCTTCATTTTCAGACAAAATTAAGCGAGCGTAGAAGGAAGACCGTGAGCTACAGAAAAAGGTAGAATTGGTTAAAATGGGTAAGTTTATAGAATTTAACCTTGATAAATATTGTATCTTAAGATTTGGGAAAAGGTTGTGTGTGCCTAATGATTCTCAGTTGAGGAAAGATTTGTTGTTTGAAACTCATAGTTCTCCATTTTCAGTTCATCTTGGAAGTACTGAGATTTATAGGGACCTTCGAGAGTATTATTGGTGGAATGGAATGAAAAGAGATATCGCTGATTTTTCCATGATATGTTTGACATGTCAACAGGTTAAAGAAGAGTGAAATTTATCGAAGGGGATGCTTCAGTCTTTTCCAGTTCCAGAGTGGAAATGGGAGAATGTATCCATCGACTTTTTGGTGGGACTACCAAAGACTTGTCAAGGTAACAATGTGATTTGGGTTATTGTTGATCAGTTGACAAAATCTGCACATTTTCTTTCTATTTGAGATATGATGTCTTTGGATCTACTTTCTTGATTGTACCTCAAGGAGATTTTTAGGTTACATGGAGTTACTCTTTCCATTGTATCTGACTAGGATCCTAGGTTCACTTCTAAATTTTGTAAGGGACTTCAGAAGTCATTGGGAACAGAGTTACATTTCAGTACATCTTTTCATCCTCAATCAGATGGGCAGTCAGAACGAACGATTTAGACTTTGGAAAATATGATTCAAGCTTGTTCAATGGAATACCAGGGAATTTGGGATCAACATTTTTCTTTAGTTTAGTTTTCTTATAATAATAGTTTTCACTCTAGTATTTAGATGGCACCTTTTGAGGCCCTTTATGGGAATCGGTGTCGGACTCTAGCATTTTGGGATGAAGTTGGTGAAAGAAATTTTATGGGACCAAAATTAGTTGAAGAAGTGTCTGAGAAAGTGAGGATGATCCAACAGCACATGATGACAGCTCAGAGCAGGTAGAAAAGTTAGGCAGATAACATAAGGAAAGACTTCTCTTTTGAGGTAGGTGACCATGTTTTCCTTAAAATCTCTCCTTGGAAATGTGTGATGTGTTTCGGTAATAAAGGGAAGCTAAGTCCATGGTTCATCAGTCCTTTTAAAATCTTGGAGAAAGTTGGAACAGTTGCATACTGTGTAGCTTTGCCTTCAAGTTTGTTTCAGGTACACAATTTTTTTCATGTTTCGATGTAGAGAAAGTATGTGCCAGATTCATCACATGTCTTGAGCCTAAAAGCAGTTCAGATGGAAGAGAAATTTTTTTATGAAGAGAAACCAGTTCAGATTCTTGATCAAAGGGAACAGGTATTCCGGAATAATTTAATCCACCAGGTAAAGGTTTTTGTGGAGAAACCACATGGTTGAAGAAGCAACATGGGAGTCTGAAAATGCTATGAGGGAAAAGTGACCTTAGTTGTTTAATAAGTAAATAAAATTGTGAGGACAGAATTTCCAGAAGGTGGGGATAATGTAACACCTCAAGTTTTTCTAAAAATAAATAGAAATGCATGGAACTTTGTTTTAAGTAGATATTTATAACTATCCTTTAAAACATAACTTTTCCACTTCTATGTTTTGAATTTTAAGAAACTGTCATCTAAAATTGTGTTCAGTATGTTATTTGGAGTCTATTGGAACCAACTTGTCTTTTTGGTGAATAGTAACATACCCTTATGAATAGTAATATGACCCTAATTAATAGTAAATTGTATTATTATTTTATTTTCTTATGGCTTTAAGATAATGACATCTTGATTAATTTTTCAATGTGATATAAAAGAAGTTATAGTTTTTAAATAATTAATTTTTGAATTAAGTATGATTTTATTTAAAAACTAAATTAAAAATATTTAGAAAATTATTTTCAAAAAATGGAATTCATTTTTGAAATCTACACGTTGGTAAATGGTTAGGGTGAATTTTGGGAATTTTTATGAAATAGTTGATTTTTCAGTGAATAATAAAAAATATAGTTTTTAGTTTCAATGTGTTAATGACATCATTAATGATGTAATAATGATTTCATAAATCTTGTCGACTTTTGTATAGTTAAATAATATGTGAGGTGTCCCAATTGGCTTATACCATGGGAAAATACCATGGGCAAGCCCATGTTTTTTCAAATACCACTCACGAGGTGTCCCTTGGAAATTATTAAAATATTCCCTTACCTTTCCTATAAATACCAACCCATTCTTTCATTAACTACATTCCCATTTCCTCCTCAACAAATATCTGGCCTCCTTACCATCCTACAAGTCTCCAGAAAGATTCCTCAATCTCTCAAGGTCCCAACCTTCAAGTTCTAAGGGTTACTCTACAAGGTATGAAAATTCTCAATTTATTTCTTTTTCCATTCAAGTTATCTTTTATGTGGTATAACTTTCAAGTTTCCATACCATGTTCTTATTTACTTCTTATTATATATCTACTCTATATTATGATTCATTTCTATATGGTTTAATCTTGTCTCCTCTCTTTTTAATATTTTCTAAAACCATGTTGCGTAGTTGTTTGGCTGCTGAATTTTTGTAAGGGATTTCTCAATTATTATTTTATTTTGAGTTCCATTATTTTCTTATTATTTATTCATCTCTTCTTACCCAAGAGGAAAGAAATATCCAGAAATAATGTATATTCTGGATGTTCTCATGTTCATGGAAAATTCATTATCATTATTTTTTCTCCTCTTCCACTTATTCAAGGAATAAAAACATTGTCCGTGATGTGTCGAATTACCGACATTGTGGATGATGTGATTTCAATTTTCATTAACTATTTCAAGTATGGTTATGAAAGAATTTTTATGGTTGAACCAAGTTATAATATATGTATTATTTCTTATCCATGGTTCTGGAATTCTTTTGTAATCATGGTTTTAATTTATAAGACAAAATGAGGTTGTTATTACCAAAAAAACCACTAAAATGATCTAAACGAACATCATTAATATTTTAACTTATGAATCATCATCATGTAAGAATTAAAAATGATAAATGGTATAATTATGTTACTGGATATATTTAAATACTACTCCATTCCAATTCTGGAGTTTCACTTCCAATCGATAAGAACATCTACCATGAACCAATCATGGAAATCATGTAAAGAACTCCCCCAAAAACAGTGCAAGGAGAAAAATACTAACAATTAAAGGGTGAAATTATGTCATGAAATGATAATATAAGATGTTATAAACATAAAAATGTTTCTATAAAATAATAATATCACTATTTTGATCATTATACATGAATTATAAACAAGTTTTAAGTAATACAAACCCGAGGTAAGGGAATTCTTAACCCGATTTCAATTCTTTGGGTTAACCTTCTACTTAGTTATTTATGTGGTATGAAAATTGATTGTGTGATGGATTTTTCTTATATTATTTTTAATTATGTACAATTACAGCATATATACATATTCCATCCACTCTATTAAGTCTCTCTTCAATGGAATGATATTTATAATGGGATTTTCTTTTAAAATCCTCTTTTAAAAATTATGTTTTAAAAAATTCAAAGGCAATGTTTTTATGGAATTATTCATGTTGTATGATTATGTTTTGGTTCTTGGTAATTATTTATGATGAAGGGTGGGACCTATATCTCCCTCCAATGCATTGGGTATGTGTATATTGGAGTTTGGTCGTATGGTTACTCCAATTGTAGCTGCGATGGTTACACAAAGTAAGGTAGCCATGAGGGTTACAAATTATAAGGTAGCCAAGATGGTTACAAGATTATGTAAGTAGGCCCCAAGATACCTTTATGATTATATTTATGTTATCGTGTTTTGTTTGGATCTTGTGTAAATCTCATGTTACACAAATTAAGTATATTTGGGTGACAAGCATGTATTTTGTAAATGCTTCTATACGTTATGATTATTCATGGACTATTGTGATCTTTCCTTCATTTCCATACCTTAATGAGATTATGTTCTCATCCCATGTTTATAAATGATTTTCATAGGTTAATGGATGTGTAATAAAAATAAGGAATCCATGTTAAATGTTGAAGAATTTTCAAGGAGTCGTGTTTAAGTTTTAATGTTTTATATTTTAAAAAAAATGGAAACTCTTTTTATGGTATCCACTCTGTAATAATGTGTAATGTTATGAATGTATTTTCCCAATTCAATAAAGCTCTAAACTTGAAAAGATCCTCAAAGTAAAATGAAGTTTTTTCTTGACTAAATTCAAGATTATGTATGTAATAAGGTTGGGTACTTATAGTAATGGTTCCTCTCACATTCGTTAGACCCATATCCGCTTCCTTTAGAGACTCTTCCACTGCATGAAGAAGATTTGTTTTTTATGTTTGGGGCTGGAACCCATTTGTCCTTAAAGAATCTAATTGACCCATAGTTTTATAAGGATATTATGATACCGTTACACTATAAGGATTGAAATAGATATGGAATAACTTCTATAGGTGACTCGAGTGTCCATAAGAGCCACATATTCTAGGTGCCTCAGTGCAGACCCTCTTTGAATGCCCTGGATTTCCACACTGGTAACAAATCAAAGGGACTATTATAGGCACTATAGAATATCTAGAACAAACTTTCTATTGAGAACCACCATGATAATCATCATTATCTGTCTTTCCCTTCGAGGAATTCGTGCTACCACTAGGAGAAAAAGGAACTCTTAACAACCCTGACTTTCCAGCTAGGTCCATTTAGACCATCAGCACTCTATCCATAACATCAAAATAAGAATTTAGCTTTAGTAAGAAAAACTAAAAATGTATATCTAGTCAAATTCCCAACTCGAACCGTCGATCATTCATCTTCTCATTTAATACTATCTCAGGTGAAAATTTCATAAGCTCAGTAAAACGATTTTCATATTCTTTCATGATGTTTTCAGCCTACTTGAGTTTGAAAAACTCAGTGGACTTAGACAACAACATCAACTCTGGATATAATAGGTCAGTGAAAAGAAACTTAAAGTATTTTTAGTCTAATCCCTCTTTATTCTTCTTTTTCACCATTGTGTCCCGTCATCTCCTGGTTGGCCCTTCAAGTATGAAGGTGTCACACTTCACCTTGATTTCATTAGATTTATCTAAGAACCCAAACAATTATTCCATCCTACTCAACCATTTCTCATCCTCTTGAGGATCATTTTATATTTTGAACACTGCTATATTTTTGTGAATTAATTCCTAATAAAGATTTTGGAGTTCATCCCTTTGTGGTTCCATAGCTAGGGTGTGAACAAGAACTAGTGTAGATACTTATCCCATAGCTTGGACAATATGTACAATCACCTCAACCACATTCGGGTCCACTAGAGGATTCTCTCAATGTGGTTTAGTAGTATCTTCCCCCTAGATCTGATTCACACGTCTTCTTGAAGGAATGATGCTACACAAAATCAATAGACAATAAAGAAGGCATTAGATTAACACTGAAATAGAGAAATGAGGTAAATTAATCCCTATATATTGAAAAACAATATTTAGATTTCACCTATCAAAATCAAAAGTAGGGAAAAGAATAGAACTAATCCTCAAGATGTATTTCTCTAACTACCCCTGGTGTCTTATGGTTTATAAGGGTGAGAGCCTTCCAGGTACTCAATCGAAACTACCTCTCAATTTGTGATAACAATACACAAATTCATACTAACATAAAGACAA
Organism: Viscum album; assembly: GCA_963277665.1. NCBI lineage: Eukaryota > Viridiplantae > Streptophyta > Magnoliopsida > Santalales > Viscaceae > Viscum > Viscum album. Next base: position 69,787,725 of record OY728163.1, on the reverse strand, counting down.
GAAGCTCAACATGGACATCTAATACCACTTTGTCATGAACTATCCAGGGTACCCTGGTAAATTGATAACCGAGCCAGCACTAACATGTATGAAAGGGAATTCTCGATCCCCACGAGTTGGTTAATAGCACCAGGCATCATACAAAATGAAAGTGGGAATGATTTTTTCCATAGGCATTGCAAAATTAAAGACAAAAAGTTTAGTATACATACAAAAGAAACTCTATAGGGAGAAGTGTACTAGAATTCAAACAGGTATAAATAACCCAAATTACTACATAAAAGTACCAAAAAACAAGAAAAACTTCACAGGTCATAATGGACACAACTTTCTAAATCCATGAATCAAGATCTAGAACCTCCTCCAAGTGGTGTTTTACCCCTGGTCGAACCTGGAAGGAGATAATCTACAAACACTTAAAGGCACAAGTAGGGTGTGAGCTAAAATCCCAGTAGGGTCTCACCAAGGATTCCATAATAGATTCAAACACTTAATTAATCAAATAAATATATTTCTATTTTAAATAAACTATTTTTTCATTTCAAAAGGATATTTAAACAAATCATGATTTACATTTCAAATGATGGAAATACTATAAAAAAATTTCTTAAATAAAAATTTTATATAAAATAGTTTATATAAATCCATAAGGCATGTAAAATATTTAAAAAAAATTATCATACATTTATATCTCAAATATAAAAAAGCAATCAACCTGGTCATCTTCCAAAAGGTATGATAGTTCCAGGTTATGGGATCATCATACTCTTGTATAATGATAATAGTAATGTGTACACACATCCCTTGAAACTAGTCAAATAGTTCTCATCAACATCCTACTGAGGAATAATATTTTCCAAATAGTTTATGTTAGAGTTTTAAAACATCATACCAGTGCTAGGGAATTCACATCCTAGCATGTTTGTCCCTAACAACTAACTAACTAATTAGGATTTCATGTGCTCTAGAACTAATAAATGATGGGAAATTTATTTAAGAAACCTTAAAATACAATTACATATCATTCTCTACCTTAAAAATTTTAATTTTTCATTTAAAAACCAAAATAATTTTTTAATTAAAACATGCCTTTTCCAAGATAAAACCTAATGGTTTCTACTAAAACCATTTTATTCCATTTTTCAAAAATGAGAATTTGAAACCAATTAAAAATTTTATTTCACAATTCATTTCATAATTTAAATTCAACAATTTAAATTCCACCAAAATCCATTAATTTCAAAATTACACCTCAATTCAATGGAATTGGGGGTTTTCCCCAATTTCATGCCAAAATCCAATTTCCAAAACAAAATTCACCAATTCAATGGAACTAGGTATTTATAAAAACCCAATTGAAAGTAATTTAATTGAAATCAAGAAATTACATTTAAATCAAACAATTGAATTTAAATTAAGAAATTTATGGTTTATAAAAAATGGGCATCATGATGGAACCACCTACCTCAGGATTTCTAGATCTCAAAATTCAAAATCCTAACCGGGTTCGCTAATGAAGAACAATGGAAATAAGGATCCAAGAACTAAACCTAGGTTTAAGATCTAAATAAAAGGTTATTAGATCTTCCTACAACACAGTGATCCAAACAACCCTATGGAGGAGAAGGTAAAGAGCGAGAGATAGAGAATGGGGTGTGAAAACTTACTTGGATAAGATCGAACATTGTTCACCTAGCTTTGATTCACTTCTGTTGGGGTGCCAAGAGGCCAAAAACTACTCTTGGGAGTTCCTAGGGAAGGAGGAAATGATTATGGTTCATACAAGTCTGTCAGGAACATTAAATGAGGATTTTAGGTGTTTTAAAAATTAAATTTTGGATTCAAAATCTTGTACACACGATTAACTAGGAAGAGTTGCATGGTTTAGATAAATTGTGCTCCCTAACCATGTGCCTCTATTTCTCTAGAGGAATAATTTCTACTTAATGGAAAATGTTTTTTCAAACCATGAAAAACCCCACTATCTAGGTTTGTACCGTTTCTACTGATAGGGTGCACGTTTTGTGAAAATATTGAATCAACCGTGCACTAGCCCATAAACATACAAAATTTACAAAATTTCTCCCGAAACAATACCAAAATAAACCCAAACAAATCATGATTAAAAGTGAGGTTTAGGAATACCTAAAAATAGTAATCGGATGTTACATTTATTTATTTATTTATATAAATATAACTATAAATTGTTTATTTTATTATTCATATTTTTAGTTTAGCATAATGATATTATGGAGTTTAATGTTTATAATAGTATGTACATTGATCATGTCACTAGGGATATTACTAGTGGTTTACATTATTAGATTGTGGTCAGTACAATTCTTTTTAGAGTTTTAAAATTAACTTAAAATAATATTATATCTATTTTAATTTCAAATTGAATTTGAAGGAGTCGTATAAAGTCATGAATTCTCACACACATGATGAGAGTCAGACTAAGACTGAGGGTCAGGCCACCAGTGTATTAGGATTTGATGATGTGGAATAGAATTAGGTGACTCTGTATGATTTTGATAAAGGTTGAGTTGTTGGCATCAGTTCTTGATTGATGTCTGGCGGTTATTATGGTATTGTTATGTGGTTTTCATCCAGTTCGAGGGGAGATCATGGAGATTTTTCATCATAGACTATAGAGTATGAGGAGAATCTATAGGTTCTGGGTGAAGTGGAAGTGCGGGATGGGCATGTACCCAACTTTGAAAATTGTCATAATTGATGATTAATTTGGGATCAATATGACCATGAATTCCAATATCAATGGAATTTAATTAAATATAAAAGAGAAAGGAGAGAACCCAGAACTGAGAAGATAGGATCAACATATTTTTTTTATAATTAATTTAATTTAATTATAAAATTACCTCCAAGGTGATTCTTACTTCGTTGATGCATCAGACCACAAGTCTGAGGTGCAGCTTCATTGCGATGTAGAATCCAAAGATAAGAATCCTCTAGTGGTGATCCACATGTGCTCCACGTATCTCCAGACATTGCTGAAGGAGTCTCTGAGTGCTAGCACTGAAGATCCTTTCTCGTGTGATGTTCGCATTCGATCTTCTTGAGAATGGATTCTAAACTGTTCTCCTTGATCTGGTGGATGAGGATCTCTCTTTTTCTTAAGAGCATTCTTGAAGGGGGAGAATTTCTCTAGGCTCGAGAGCTTTTCTCCAAAGATGTTGTGCACACTTTGATTGGTTATCTGATTGAATGAACCCCTTGGATAATATAGACAATAATAACATAATGGGGAATTTAATTCACCAAGTATTAATAAATAATTAGCACTAATGTCATTACTTAATTTATTATTCCATGTGAAACCCCATTTCAAATAATAATAGCAATGATATTATTTCCATGACATGTGCTTAACTTGCAGGTTATATTTAAATATTATTTAACCAAATAATATTTAATATTATTTCTCACTGGACTCATAAATTGGTACACCAATCCTCCTCAATATTTACTAATCTTGAATAATGACTATTTATTTATTAAATAAATATAACTGCATTATTTGCTGATAAATAAATATTTTGTCCGTAATATATTCTCTCGAATAACTAGTAACAAAATAAATATGATTATGCATACTTGAACAATTTTTAAACCCCAACCGGGAATAATATTTATTAAACTTTGTTAAATAAATTATTTAATTGAGATACTGGCTACACTTAGTGTGTGACCCTCTAGGCCTCTTTCTCATTGGAATTAGGTGGGATTGACTAAATTGTAATATTACTGTCAAGTAACGGGTCAATTCACCCAATAGAAAGAAGCTTATGTCGAAATTACATGTCATTTAATATGAACTCTTACCATGTAATATAATCCCTTTGTCCCAATATCTCCAATAAAGCGGGTTTCATGCAAGTTTCATCAACCCATGTGCTCGATTTCTCATTCTTTGACTTCCCAAAATTGAACTTTCCTAGAGAACACCATGTCCATGTATTTAGTTAGTCTATATCATTTACATTAAAGGTCATGAGATATATACTTATGTAGAAGTGAAAAATAATTTCTCACATTATTCATTAATGAAGTATTACTCCTGACACACCCAGCATATCCTACCTCCCTGTGAACATCTGTCATCGTGGTTTTTGTCAATACATATAAGTGAGAGAGTCATAATGCCCATTAATAATAATATAAAAGTCTAAGTATCAATACACACATCTGCAGATAGGAACATCTAATGACACTTATGAATGTGGATTTCCTACTGGTGGGTCTTGTTATCATAATATCCTCTTGGATATTACCAAGGGTGCACACCATGAGAATGTGCCTCAAATTTTCATGTGTACCCACCCCTAATAAATTGTATCATTTTTGTCCCTTAAAATGATATCATCTGGCCATAGAACATATATTCAAGAATAATGTCATGGAACATCCGGGTTCTCATCATAGTAGGGATCTTATATGACCTTTTAATGTGACAGATATTCTTAGTACATTATCGCATACTATGTCATGTATAAGAGCAATCATGATGTGATAAGTAGTTTATTAATATTCATCCAATGAATACAGGTTTATCATAAAGTACAAATAATTTGGTTTCTAGGGCACCAACTCCCAAAAAGTCCCACTTTTACTAAACCAACTGCTAAAAACCTTTATCCTGCTAGCTCTCACATGATATTAATTCTTCTACTAAGATAGAACATTATTCAAGGGTTCCTCCATTTTCTCTTCTATGGACACTCTTCTCACTGCAAATTCACCCCTTTGATGTAAATCCCTCAAGAGGTGATACTTTCAGAGTATGTTCTATGTCTGTTGATGTAACCTTGTATCTTTTTCTAGAGATACCACTATAGTATTATCACAATACAATATAATGGTATATTTAATTCTATGCACTATATCAAGCTCTTGGACAAAGTTCTGAATCTAGATGGCTTCCTTAGCTACATCAAAATTTTCCATATATTCAGACTCTAGTGTAGAATTAGCAAAAACTGGATGCGTTGAACTCTTCCAGATCATAGCTCCTCTGTTGAGACAGAAAAAATATCCTGGTATGACTACAGATCATTCTAATCTATCTAAAAACTAGCATCAACATACCCTATAATTACAATCTCCTCATCTCCTCCATACACCAGGAATATATCCTTAGTTATTCTCAGATACTTAAGGATAGTCTTCACAGTAGTCCAATGTTGTTTTCCTAGATCTACTTGATATCTTCTTACCTTGATCAATGCATAGGCAACATCAATCCTGGTACATAACATGGCATACATGATAGATCCTATTACTGAAGCGTATAGAATCTTACTCATCCTATCTTTCTCATGTTGTGTCTGGGGACACATTTTCTTGGAAAGATGTATACCATGTGACACTGGAACCAATATCCTCTTGGATTGTTCCGTAATAAATCTCTTTAGTATCTGGTCAATTTATGTACTTTGACTTAGTCCATGCATCCTCTTTGATCTATCATGAATGGTCTTTATTCCTAGAATGTAGGATGCTTCTCCTAAGTCCTTCATGGAGAAGCACTTGTTCAACCAATCTGTGACTGACTGCAAGACTTTTATGTAGTTTCCAATAGGAAATATGTCGTCAACATACACTACTAGGATAATTACCACATTCCCATTAAACCTCATATAAACACATGGATCATATTCATTCTTAATGAAACAAAATTCTCTTATTTCTTCATCAAATAGAATATTCCATGATTTGGATGCTTCTTTCATCCATAAATGGATCTCTGCAACTTGCATACCCTTTTAGCATCACTTGGTGTCACAAACCCTTCTGGATGTGTCATATAAATATCTTTTTGAAGGTTTGTGTTAAGGCATGTTGTTTTGACATCCATTTTCCAAATCTCATAGTCATGGAAAGCTGTTATGGTAATTATGATTCTTATGGATTAAAACATGGAAACTAGTGAAAAGGTTTCATCATAGTCAATTCATTGATGTTGTTTAAAACCTTTGGCCACTAGCCTGGCTTTATAGGTACTAACTTGACCTTCTATTTATAGTATCTTTTGGAATACACATTTATACCCAACAGGATTTACATCAACTGGTGCATTGACCAGAACCCAGGCTTGATTCTGATACATGGAATCCATCTCAAAATTCATAGATTTTATCTATCTTATATATTCTTATCTCTATATTGGTTCCTTGTAGTAGATAAGTTCATCATTTTCCAATAATAATGAGCCACCTTCCTTGGTGATAAAGAAACCATATCCCTCTGGTTCCCTTACCTCTATTGTGCTCCCATATAGTACTTGTGTTTTAGGAACTACCTCTTCTATGGGAACCTGTGGAACGTTTTCCTATACCAACTCATGTGTATCTTGAGCATCAACTTCATCATAGTCAATCTTTATCCCACTATCCTTTTTGAGGTATTTCTCTCTTTCAAGAAAGATAGCATGTCTGGAAATAGTCACTTTCTTGTCTTAGGGGTTGTATAGGTAGTATCCCTTTATTTCCTTGGGATACCATATAAAGATACACTTCATTCCCCATAATACTATTTTTTTCCTAATAAATCCTAAGAAAAATCCTCGTATATCCATACATGTGTATGCGATAAAGTGGGTTTCTTTCCACTCCATAACTTGAAGGGAATCCCATTTTCCGCATTAGTTGGTACTTGGTTTAATGTGCATGTCGCAGTTTGCAATGCATATCCCTAAAAGGATAATGGAAGATCTGCATGATTCATCATCAACCTTACCATGTCCAATAAGGTATGGTTCCTCCTTTCACTATCACCATTCCACTATGGTGTATAAGGTGGAGAGAGTTGAGATAGAATCCTAGACTTCTGTAAAAGGTTGATGAACTCTTGGTTAAGATATTCTCCACCTCGATCTGATCGAAGCTTCTTTCTCTTATTAATAAGTTTATTCACTAATTCATTCTTTAACTCCTTGAATTTATCAAGGGACTCAAACTTATACCTCATTAAGTAGACATATCCAAATCTACCCAAGTCATCTATAAAAGTAATGAAGTTAGAATATCCACCTCTAGCTTCTGCTGGAAATGGTCCACACACATAAATGTGTACCAATCCTAGAAGCTTTTCGGCCCTTTAAACCTATACACTAAATGGTTGTTTTTAATTTTCCCTTGTAAACAAACATTACATCTATCAAGTGGTTTTAGCTCAGAAGAGTCTAAATAACCATCTTAACAGAGCTTTGTTAGACGCTTCTCGTTTACATGACCAAGGCAGTGATGCCACAACTGGGTATTGTATGAGTCATTTTAACTTGGTTTCTTATCAATTGTAAACACTTGGTTATTGTAATTTAATACATACATAATGTTATTTAAAAGTTTCATACCATAACATATGTTGTCCATATAAAAGTAACAACATTTATTTCCGAACTTGAAAATAAATCCATCTGTACCTAAAATTGATACAGAAATTATGTTCTTGGTAATACTAGGTACATAATAACATCCATGTAAAACCAAAATCATTATCGTCAGCAATGTGAGGTGGTGGTCACCAATGGAAATATCATCTTTCCTCGCACCATTGGTAGCTCGTAGATCCACCTCTCCTTTGGAAGTTTTCTAAAATCTACTTGGTTCTTGCATTTGAATATAGATGAGAGCCCCACAAGCTGTATCTAATACCCAATGTGTATAAATGGAAATATTACACTCGAAAACGAATGCACTATTGGATTACCCTTGCCTCTGGGTGCAGTTTCTCTTCTAGTGTCTTGACGTTCCACATGCAAAGCATACTGCCTCCTTTTCCTTTCCCTACCTCTAGATCTTCTTCTTCTTGGTCGAACGGTGCTCTGATGCTTTATATTATTTATAAATCTTAGTCCCCTTTTCCTTGTCCTTCCTCTTCCTATTCATCATAAGGACTGAAAGTTTTTCACGCCCCATGTCCTTATCAAATTGGTGAATTAGGGTAAGAATCTCGGATCGACTCTTCTCATTATTTCTCATATTATAGTTCATAATAAAACTAGAGAAGGTCTTAGGCAGTGTTGATAGTTTGATATCTATATGCAACTCATCTATGAATTAAATTCCTAATATGTCCATATGATCAATGTAGCTAATAATCTTGACTACATGTGGTCCAGCTAGCATAGACTCTCCAAGATTAGTAGTGAACAAAGCATTGGATATCTCATACCTCTCTTGTCTTTCCTTATCTTGATAAAGATCCTGAAGGTGGTACATAATTCTATAAGCATCCATTTACTCATGTTTCTTCAATAGATCATTGGTTATGGATGATATCATGAGGCACTAAACATATGTAGTGTCATTTAGATGTTTCTCGTACACATAGAGTTCCTCATCACTCACCTCATTTCTAGGCACAACTGGTAAAGGCTCTTCGAACACATAAAGTTTCCTCTCATGGTTAAGGATAACTAGAAGGATCCTTTGATACTCTTGGAAATTAGTGCTAATGAGAAGGTTTTCCTTCTTGATTATGGGTCAAAATGATATATTTGATTTCATTTTTGTTGTTGTTTCAACAAATTAAGATGAACAGAGTTTTATTACTTTATCTTGATAAATATAGACAAATAAATAAGTTCATATATATTAGTCTCCCACTATTTTTTCAGAACCCAATATCCCTCACCATTGACTTCAGAATATCCTATTTCTGGGACATTCTAGGAGCAAGGATCCATATTTCCATTCAAATTACCCCAACTAGGGTTGTTCACGCAACTTGAAATGTTTTAAGTAGGCATTTCAAATTCCAACTACATTAACCCACAGCTCCTTGATCCTTTGAGTGGATTCCCCAATCCTGAAATCCTTAATTTTGGATTTCCTCAACATTTTCCTCTCAATTACACCAAGTCCTTCTAGGGTAGTCAAACCTTGATGTAAACTAAGTTAATTCAACCCAAAACTTTAAATTAGAATTCCCCAATAATTGAAAGCACCCATACTAGGGCTGGTCGAGCACTTTGAACTATGGTTCAATTCTAACTGAAGTAATGGAAGGTTATACCGACTTAATATTTAATTGAGAGATTTTATCCTTTATGCGTAAATTGAAACTTATTATTTTTTCACATGATTTTTAATGTTAAGTGGGATATAATTAAGTGATTAACCATGTATAGATAATATTTACGCATAATCCATTTTTATTTTAGTTCCATATTGTATGCTTGTTAGTTCATTAATTATGTGATAGCGTCAAACATCCATAATGAATAACCATACAACTGATAGAAATAAAATAAAGGGTATGATCATAAGCTTTACTATTGGTTAGTTTATCTAATGGTTGATAAACTAACCCTAACCTAAAGTAGAAACACCATGAACCATTTAAGGTTCGTGTTTACAGCTTTACACCTATCCACCTTTGTATCTCCTTGGATTGGTTTCACCTCAACTCCTAACTTGAACCACCTCTACTAGCTTGGGATCTCCATCCATTACATATGCTTTTAACTCACACCTAGGTGAGGGGTAAAAGGGGGTTTACATAAAAGAAAACATGGGAATGAAATCCCTACATATTAATGAGGAGAAGGCACACATGCCAAAAATTTTAATTTAATAAATAAATTAAAAGGGAACCAATCACATAAAAAGGTATGGTCTAGCTCATGATCATCCACATACATGCAACGAAATATGAATTTAATAAATCTATCATACAATTATTTAATCGTTCTTATTAAGATAAATTATGCTCAAATCGATTAATCAATATCTTTAATTAGTCAATCCTTTTTATCTTAATCCTTTTCTGAATTTCCTTGAGATTCTCATCCATAACCATGTACATAACTTGTACCTCGGAAGAAACCTGGTAAATACCCATTCAAAACAACCCAACATGTATTTATACTTGTATACACATTATTCTTTATGACATGTAGCATGCATGCAGAATTATAATGGTAATACAACTCATACATAATGTGCAGATATTTTAACATTAAACAAATGTTAATTAAACATATATATATATATATATATAAATCATGTAACACCCCAAGGTTTTGAAAATAAATATAGAATTCAATTTTTCCTCTTTTATGTTTTGAATTTTAAGAAATGGTCATCTAGAGCTGTGTTCAGTAATTCATTTGGAGTCTAATAGAAAAAACTTGATTTTTGGTGAATAGTAAAATACCCTTATGAATAGTAATATGAATAGTAAAATGACCCTTGAATAGTAAATAATGATATTATTTTATTTTTTTAAGGCAATATGATAATGGGATCTTAATTAATTTTTCAATGTCACATAAAACTAAATGCACTTCAAGATTGTTATTTTTTGAATTAACTATGACCTTATTTAAAAATTAAATTAATAATATTTAGAAAATTATTTTTGAAAAATGGATTTCAATTTTGAATTATACACATCGAAAAATGGTAGGGGTGAATTTTTTGGATTTTTTTGAAATTCATGAATTTTGGATGAATAGTCAAATACGGTAAAATACCGTATATTCAATTTATCAGTTAAATAAACAATTTACGACATCATAAGTGATGTAAGGACACTTGATTCGAACTCACATAATCTTATTACTATTATGATTCACATGAAACAATACTATTGGTTGTCTGGATGGAAATAATAAAATAATGAAATTAAATATTCAAAATTTACCCCTCTCCTCCACTATAAAAACCCCCCACCACTACCTCTTCTCTTCACTCCTCTAAGCCTTGAAGCTCCTCAATGTTCTGCCCAATTACCCTTACCTAGTCACTCCCCATGACCAGGAATCTCTTAGTCTTGTCAAAATACCAAAACCCCTTCCCTTAAGGAGTTTCTCAAGGAGGTTATTTCAAGAGGTAAAGCACCCTTCTTTCTCATTTGGTTTTATTTCAATTTATCTACTTTTGTTATCCTCTCCTCAACTCATCTGTCCAAATGACCATGATAACTCCAGTAAAATATATATATTGTATTTATAACATTTAAATGGAATAACCATCATAAATATTCTCACTCCCTCCCTTTTATTTTTATAAACGAAATCGACGTCCATGGGGTTCTGATTTATAACCATCGTGGACAACGAAGTTTCGTTCTTCAATTTATTCGTCATTACTGGTCATGAAACCATATTAATGGTTTAAACAGACTATAATATATGTTTTATAACCTAATTAATATTCAGGAACCATAATATGTACATATAATTAAGTTATATGACATATCTAGTTCATAATATTCCAAATACCGCCGAATAATCGAAGTGGTTGTCATCTAATGATTCATCCTCATTCCATGTAAACAAATGATAGAAATGACCATTATCAATTATTTATGTTCATTAATAATATATAATTCCAATCCTAGAGATTCATAACCATTCCACATGAACTTCATTACTTAAAAACAAGTGAACCAAATATAAAAATAAAGGAAACGAAGACTCCAGAACGATGAAATTCAATACAATAAATTATCAATAAAGACATAAATGAACTAACCAGAATTATGGTAAACTAAATAAATGTCTAATAGGTTCTGAAATAAGTTATTAACAAGTATAATTTCATATTCCAGGAGCTTAAGTACAAGATCAGAACACGTTTGGAGTTAAGGTAAGGGTTTTTTCACCCGAACTTCCACTTTCATTCGGGATACTTTCATTGTCTAATTACCTCAATGTAATTCTTATGTATTGATATGTACTCATAATATACTCTGTGTGAGTATTATATATATGTTTACAAACCATAAACTTTCCTTATTTTATGGATAGTTACACGTTTTAAAAGGAACTTTCAAAATTTTTTAAAAAATACAAGCCCAATTTAAGGGAATTTCTCAAATTCTTACCAATTTTCAAGGGTACTCTATAATCTGTTTTTGGAAACCATTATTATTTTAAAAAAACTAGTTTTATTATTAAAATAATAACCTACTTAACTTCTGGTTTTGTACAATGATTTTTCCAAAATAACTCTTCTTTTCAAAATAAAAGAGTATTTATCTCCAGAATTGCTTAATGATTTTATAAGAGTGTTTTCATCTAATTCAACACTCTTGTTGATTCCATATTATTATTGGGTTTAATCATTTATGAAGTAATCTACCATATTTTATTTAATAGTTTATTACTAACTCTATTATGGATGATCTATCCTAAAACCATTCACCATATTATTCTGAATGGTTAGTGTTTTATATTTAATGATTGGGAAAAGATAGTTACATTTCATATGATAGTTTCAATATGAATGTATTTGTTGTTTATCTTTATCCCCACTCATATGAGGAATGCATTGGACTTATTATGTGATGGTTGGGGCTCGCTATATCCCCTCGATGCATCAGTAGGTCTCATGAGAAAAACTATGGTCTTGGCACGAGGCCTTGACAAAATGATTATTTTATGGTCCTAGCACGAGGCTTGGACGGTATGGTTATGATGTCCGAAATATGAACTTCCCTCATTATGAAGCTAGTAATTGAAAGTTCATGTGGTTATTCGACTAGTAGAATACCCATGATTATGCTTTATTATGGCATTATTTACTCATCTCATATTCCTGCCATAATGTGTTTCAAGTTTATTATTAAAGGCATGTGTTTTCAATTATTCACCATGTCTAATGTTTATATTATCTTCCATTGTATTTCTTACTCTTACTGAGCATTTGAGCTCACCCATTTCTTATGTTTCATTTTCTCAGGGCATGAAGAATTAATTTATGAATGAATTGCAAACATAATCTAAGAGACGTGATGTTTCTAGTGGAATAAATTAGTGTTGTTTTTCCTTTCCATATGTAAATTTGTAGTTATGTATGTATCTTGTTTCCAATAATACTAAACTACTTGGTCCTTTGGGATTTGTATTCCTTGTATGTATTCCAATGTAATCAAATAAGGCACTGGCTTCAGGCAACTGGGGTCGGGTCCTTATAGTTGGTATAAGAGTAAGTTTAGTAGAATACTTGGAAACTAGATTTAGAAAACGTAGAATTAGGGAAGAGTTCCTAAGTTAGTCTTTGAGGATATACATAAAATAATGTCCTGGTATTTTGGTAAGGAATTGATTATGTGGATCATTCAAGCAATACATCCCTGTCTGGATACAAGCAGGTAGAGACGGCTCTGGCACAGATGTATCTAGGGGTAAAACCCGAAAACACCGCTTTGAGCTTGACTCGAATAGGAACTGGTGAACGACAACGGGCCTTACTGCACACTTAGTTACGACACTCCCAGGGGATATGATTAGTATAATTCAAATTTTTCTTACAATCCATTATGAAGGATTGAAATGTAAAATATTCCTCAAAGAAACCATATTTGTGAATATGGGATTATCCATTCATAGGATCTCAATTTTTTCTAAGTATTTTGTTAATTTAAGATTATACATTATGATTCATAACCTAATCTAGTGTATTCCATTATCTATATATGGTGCCTAGTGGACGGAATGGAAATCGCATGAATACACGTGTCCCCTATAGGGATTTTCCTCCGATGCAAGATAATGATGTTGGATTTGGTTCTGTGACTGGTGCTGAGAAACTTATAACTATACTGGGACAACTTAATCAGGTTATGAATAATAACCTTACCCATATGGAGCATCCAGATCCACCACGTGGAGGATCCATTCTAGATCTCTTTATGTGACAACAACCTCCATCATTCAACAGGACTACAAACTCGTTTGTAGCAAAGCAGTGGATATGTTACCTTGAGAATATATTTCTCGCCTTGGGATGTAATGAAAGAGACAAGGTTGTCATGTAAATCTATCATCTATTAGGAGATGCAGATCATTGGTGGTCCTTAATCCAAAAAACAAAGTAGGAGGAAGAGATAGAAGATATGGAATGGAGGGATTTTAAAGAAATATTCTTAGAAAAATATTTCCCTCGTGAGCAGCGAGTAGATATGGAGAGACAATTATTGAATCTGAGAAAGAAGGAAGATGATAATGTGGAAAGGTACGAAGCTAACTTCACAATATTAGAAAGACATGATTTGGAGTACATACGAAATCCAAGGATCAAAATTGATCAATTATTTGATGGCCTAAATCCATTCCTCCAGCAGGCACTGGTCTCCCAAAGTTTTTCATCATATGAGGATATAGTTTCATGTGTCATCAAGACAGAAAAAGAATTATTTAAGTCTTATGAATTTAAGGGAAAGAAAGAAAAGAATAGGGATACTGAAAACCCTGGGAAAGGAAATAAGGAAACGGGGAAGAAGGGAAGAGTTGAATTTCCACCATGTGACAATTGTGGAAAGAAAATCCCTGGTGCATGCTTAAAAGGAAAAGGAGTATGCTACAAATGTGGTCAGAAAGGCCATCTTTCTGGTGATTGAAAAGGGAAGAAGTAATCCAATGATGTTCAATGCTATAGTTGTCGGGAGATGGGACACTATGCTAATTATTGTCCAAAACGTAAAGGAAATATGCAACAGAAAAGGCCAAGGGATCAGGGACAAGCTTATGCAATCACAACTGCAGAGTTTGAAGTTCCTAATGACATGGTGGGAGGTACTTTAATTGTTTCCTAAAGCTTATCCAATGCTTTATTTGATTCTGGATCATCACATTGTTTCATATCTTTCCAATTTTCTAAGAAAATTAGATATTTCCAATTTGATTTACCAAGGCAGTTTTCAGTCAAAAATCCTAAGGGAAGTATCATTGCTACAAAGTTCTATGAATCAGTTACCCTTAGGGCATATAAATGTTCTTTATCTGCTGATCTCATTGTCATACCCATGATTGAATTTGATATAATCCTCAGAATGGATTGGCTCTTGGACCATGATGCAAAACTTTATTATAAGAAGGAGGAGGTTACAATTTTTGATGATGATGATAAAGAACACCTTATCTTTAGAGCAGAATCGTCATCACCTGATTCTTATCTAGATCCACCCCCAGTAGCTCAACTAAATTCAATTATTAGAGAGGAAGATAATGAAATAATTTTGGGTGAGGAAAGGAATGTTAAAATAGAGGATGTACCTATTTTGAGAGAATATGTTGATGTGTTTCCAGAAGATTTACCTGGACATCCTCCATAACAAGAAATTGATTTTTCCATTAATTTAATTCCTGGTTCAAGGCCCATATCGAAGACCCCTTATGGAATGGCCACTGTGGAATTATTGGAACTAAAGAAGTAACTAGAGGAATTGTGTAATAAGGGATTTATTCTCCTTAGTGTTTCTCCATGGGGATCCCCTATCCTTTTTTTAAGAAGAAATATAGATCTATGAGGTTATGTATTGACTACAAGGAGATCAATGCTATAACAATAAAGAACAAGTATCCCCTACCTCGCATTGATTATTTATTTGACCAACTCCATAGAGATCAATACTTTTCAAAGATTGAGCTTAGATCTGGATATCATCAGTTGTGTGTGAAGAAAGAAGACATTCCTAAAACAGCATTTCAAACCAGGAACGGGCATTATGAGTTTACAGTGATGCATTTTGGATTGACTAATGCACCCTCTATCTTCATGGATCTAATGAACAGAGTTTTCAAGGAATATCTCGATTAATTTGTAGTGGTATTTATTGATGATATCTTAGTATACTCCAAAATCTATGAAGATCATGAAAATCACTTGCGCATTATCTTGAAGACTCTTAGAAGACATGAATTATATGGGAAGTTTAGCAAGTATGAATTTTGGCTTCAGGAGATTTCTTTTCTTGTCCATATTGTCTCTAAGGATAGAATCATATTTGATCCTATGAAGACAAAGGCAGTTCAAGATTGTCCCACACCAACAAACATAACTGAGGTATGCAGTTTTATTGGCTTAGCAGGTTATTATCGGCATTTCGTACAGAATTTTGCCAAACTAGATAACCTACTAACGAAGATCACACGTAAAGGGGTTAAATTTGTTTGGAAAAAAGATTGTGAAGAATTTTTCTATGAACTAAAGAAAATATTAGTCAATGATTCTATATTGACTCTATCATCGAGGAATGGCGGGTTTGTAATTTATAGTGATGCTTCAAAGAAAGGACTTGGTTGTGTCCTTATGCAAAATGATAGGGTTACTGCTTATGCATCATGGCAGCTAAAAATTCATGAGAAAAACTATACTAATGATCTTTAGTTAGCTACTATAATATTTTCTTTGAAGATATGGAGAGATTATCTCTATGGAGAAAAATGTGAGATTTATAATGATCACAAGAGTTTGAAGTATATTTTCTCACATAAAGAACTCAACATGAGGCAAAGGAGATGGCTTGAACTACTCAAGGATTATGATTGTGTGATACACTACCACTCGGGGAAGGAAAATAAGGTGGCAGGTGCTTTAAGCAGAAAGGATCATGGAGTTTTGAACAAGATGAGAGTTGAAAGGGATCCTATTTTCATGGATCTAGTAAAGATGGATATGGTAATAACCATGGAAGGTGAAACGTCAATGATTTTTCAAATGGTTTCCAAACCATCATTACTAGAAAGGATAAAAAGTTCTCAGGATGATGATGAGGAGTTTGAAAATAAGATTAAAGCTATGAATGATGGGAGATTGAGTGACTTCGTATATGAAGATGGAATTTTGAAATTTGGTAATAGAATTTGTGTTCCCGATATACCTGATCTAAAAAGGGAATTGTTGGATGATGCTCATAGTTCCAATTTCTCTATACACCCTGGTAGCACTAAGATGTATATAAATTTGAAGGAACATTTTTGGTGGGACAACATGAAGATGGATATTGCTGATTTTTTGTCAAGATGTATGGTTTTTCAACAAGTGAAAGCTGGAAGGAAACAGCCTGGAGGAGTATTGCAACCTCTTCCCATACCTGAGTGGAAATGGGATAATATCACGATGGACTTTGTCATGGGACTACCAAATACTCCTAGAAGGAACAATGTAATATGGGTCATTGTTGATCGTCTTACCAAGTTAGCACATTTTTTTGCTATAAGAGAAGATCTACCACTTGAACGTCTGGCAAGACTATGTATTAATGAAGTTTTGAGACTTCATGGAGTACCCCTATCGATTGTTTCTGATCGTGATCCACGTTTTACATCAAGATTCTCAAAAAGTCTTCAGAAGGCCCTAGATACTGATCTTCGTTTGAGCATTTCCTACCAACCACAAACTGATGGAAAATCAGAATGGACTATTCAAACATTGGAAGACATGTTGAGGTCTTGTTCACTTGATTTTCAAGGCATGTGGGATCAGTATTTACCTCTCGTAGAATTTTCCTACAATAATAGCTTCCATTAAAGAATAAAGATGGAACCCTATGAAGCATTATATGGGAGGCGATGTTGTACACCAACTTATTGGGATGATGTTGGAGAAAGAAAGCTCGTAGGCCCAGAACTTGTTGAAGAAACAAAGTAAAAGGTGAAGATTATCCAGAACCACATCAAAATAGCTCAAAGTAGGAAAAAGAGCTATGTCGATAACCAAAGGAAGGATTTGGAATTTCAAGAAGGTGATCAAATTTTCTTAAAGGTATCTCCATGGAAGGGTATTATACAATTCTATAATAAGGGAAAATTAAGTCCCAGGTACATCGGACCTTTCGAAATTCTGGACCGAATTGGAGTTGTAGCTTACCGTTTGGCAATGCCGCCATATAAGGCCCCATACTTAAAACTTACTTAATTATTGAATTAAATGAATAATTCACATTGAGGATCTTTTCAGGTTTAGAGTTTTAGAGATTTAGGTCAAAACTATTACATCTCAAAATATTACATAGTAGACACTTCTACTAAGTTTCCATAACATAAAAAAACTTAAAAAGAAACATGTATAGTTCCATGTTTTAGATAGCAAGTCTTTCCTTGATCCCATCCTTGACCCTATTTATCTTTAAGTCCTATAGAAAACATTTCAAAAACATGGGATGAGCATAAAAAGCCCAGTAAAGGATACACAAAGAAGGAAAACTGTTAGTTTTTCCAAAACAACAAGTAAACCATGAGTACTTTACCAAAGTAATACTTTTCACCTTTATGAAGTAGTAAAAACTCTTCACTGAATAAAAGATCATTACTTACCCTTTTTGTAACCAAAAGATTACCATAAAACCCATATAAAGAACACATAACGTAAAAAGGTAACTTGGGACATAAACATACTTAAATGGAATAACCATACGTTCGACTTCCACTCATACTTAATGGAATAGCCATACGGCAGACTTCCACACATACTTAATGGAAAAGCCATACGGACGACTTCCATACCCAATGCATTGGAGGTTATAACGTAATCACTCGTCCTGGTATTCACGGCACCACCCGTCATATGGTTTATCACGTAACCACCCGTCAAATGTCCAAGTACCATTAAAAAAATCACAAGTGATAAAACAAATATAATGGAAAGAAAACATTTCCACACTTTGATCAGAATATATCACTTAAATATATTGACATAACAAATCCATTATAAAAACCATTTTCAATACCAAAATACATAAAAGAGTATATGGTATTTATTTCATTTTAAAAAAACATTATGGCTTGTTCAGGAAGCCAAAGACCAAATAATACTCGTAGCAGTGGAAAAGGTCGTTGTCACCGCGTACGTTAAAAGAAACATTCCTTTTTGTCGTTTTGTAAAATGATTCGTAGAAAAATATTCATTTTGTATAAAAGTAAAAGCCCAAGGGGTTTATACACCATATAAAAGAAAGTTGTGTATAAAAAGAAATATTTCTCAATGAAAAGAGATTGAGACGAAGTCCCTTACAAAGTCAGTATCCTTAGATTAAGGATAAATCAATTATATGATTATGTGTGACAAATACGAATACACAAAATATAAGTGGATATTAAGTGTAAAACAATCAGAGGTCATTCACACATAATCATGGAAAAACAAAACCAATGACATAGATATTTAACTCAATGAAATGAGATTGAGTTATGATTTCTGATACAAGTCTGTCTAAATGACATAAGAATTTATCAATGAAATGATTATGTGTAGAAATAGTATATCCACACAAAAGTTTGTGGAAACTACAACATTGAGATTACACACATAATATTGGCATAATAAAATCAAGAATTAGAGGTTTAACCCAAAGAATTGAAAGTGGGTTAAGAAGTTCCCTTACAGAAATTCGACAGCCTAACGGCGTCACTTCAAAACTTATAAAATGAGTTGATGAGAGATAAAAAGGGTATCTCATCACTTGGACACAAACTTTACATTAATAAGGATATATAAGAACATATCCCAACATAATAGTATGTGAATTAAAAGACATAACAAAATAAGTCCTTTAAAAAGAGGAGGGTGAAAGGTTCCCTTACCGACTTGGGTAACTTTCGAAACGTACACCCCATTGAAGAAGGGTCATACAATGAATATGTAAGTACCCATAAATGAAATTATATTACACAAAGAGTATAATAATGGGCAGTACATACACCACTCAAAGGAAATTGCGGCAAATGTAGCATAAATCTCACGGGAATAAAAGTGAGATGAAAAATCCCTTACGAAAACACGGCAGCCTAACGACGCCACTTAAAACTTCCAAAAATGGATTGATGAGATCAAATAGGGTATCTCATCACATTAAAATAAAATATACAGAAAGAGGAATATAAATGAACATCCCCCATAATAACAAATAGGAGCTTAAAAGAAGTGATATAAAGAAGAGTACTTAAAGATAAAGAGTGAGGTTAGATCTCTTACGAAAATTCGGCAGCCTAACGGCGCCACTCAAAACTTCCAAAATGGATTGATGAGAGAGAATAGGGTCTCTAATCATATGAACATAAAAATTACAGTAAGAGTAATATAAAAGAACATCCCAATCACAATAAATATTAGCTTAGAAGTAATGACATAAAAGAGTGTATTTAAAAAGAAAGAGAGGAGTAGGATCCTTTACCTCAGGTCCAACTTGACTCGATCGTTCTTTAACGTCCTTAAAATCGGGTAACTCCCTTTGGTTTGAGATAAAAGAATTTATTGGGAAGCCTTATGCCCAAAGTGAGGCCTCAAGGAGTTATAGAGGGATGTGGAGAGACAAAATGGGCAGGTGTTGGCCGAGCCAAAGGCTTTGGGAGTGTGGGTAAGGAGGTAGAGGTGGGGGCCTTTTATAAGAGGAGAGGAGGGGCACTCTTGTAAAGTTACAAAATGTTACTTTATTTCCAAAAGAGTTTCGGATTTTAAAGGTACCACATTGATTTATTTCTAGGATAAGGTGATAAGGGTTCAAAATCCACTCATTCAATAGGTTTTTGACATGTGTAGGTCTTAGATATTACATTATCTTTCCATTTTATTTAAATCGTTAAATAATGAGGTCATCGCTGCATCATCATGATGTCATAAATAATTTAATTTATTTAATGTCTAAAAATTATAAGAAAACTACTATGGTTTAGGAAATCCTTTTATATTTCCAATGACTATTTATAGTGAAAAATCTTACTTTTATAACCCCATGTAAAAATTGTTTTAGTAAAACATCTCATGTGTGTGTCATTTTTACTTTAACATTAAATAAAAATGTATTTATGTCATTTTCCAACCAAAGTGTCTCTATGGGGTCCCCAAGTTGACTCATGGATTGTCTTGATCGTCCATGACACATCCAATGATGGTAGAACATGTTTCTAGGTCATTTCATTTTATTAAAACATTATTCTTAACTTAAACTACACTAATTACCTCTAATCGCGATTAAAAACTTAATAAGTTACTATTCACCAAAAAATTATTTTAATCTCATTGAACCACATTTTACTTATTAATTACAACCATGTATGTCGGATTTTTGAAATTCAACACACAATGACGGCAAAATTTCATTTAAACAGAAAATCAGTTTTTATAAGTACCACTTAGTGGTTTCACTATTCATCAAAAATTGATGTTTTTCAAAAAAATACCAAAACTTCACCCTAAGCTATATTTGATATTACAAATTCAAAAATGATTTCTATTTTTCAAAATTCAAAACATATAAGTTTCATTAATTAATTTAATTATTAATTCCCGCTGTCAAAACTAATAGCGTGTTTTTATGAAACAAAATGTATCAAAAGATTGACGCTAGTTTAAGTCCGATTTCAAAGTGAAATTAATTCCAACGAACACTATTGGATTAAATGGTAAAAATATATTCTAATTTCACTTTAAAAACAATTAAAAAGATAATCTAATCATATAAATAAATTATATTAAAAAGAGGTTTTGAATTAAAATACAACATTTTTCACTATTCATTAAAAATTGAACTTCACCGGAAAAATACAAAAAATTTACACAAAGTAAATTTTGATGTCCCGATTCTAAAGAAGAATTTTATTTTGTCAAATATAACACATAAAATTGTCAAAAAGTGTATTTAAAAGAGGTTCGCCATCAAAAGGCGGTTAATCGACCTTTTAAAGAATATTAGAATGTTTACGCTTAAAATTGGATTCATTCACATTTTTAATCCTCTAACATTTATTGTAAAAAGTAAAAATATTTGAAAAATATATATAATCATTTTTTAGTTAGTTCTGTTCATTCTCGCCATTACAACAGCTAGGCGTTAACTACCATTTAAAATAATATTATTTTATTATTAGAGTGCAACGTAAGATTTCAAAGGAACTCGTTGTTGTGTATTGGGTACGACATCGAGCATAGCGTTCCCTTTAAAGTAATATTAATATTTTTTTCACAAATATGGATAAATATAAAAATGTAATATTCTTTATTTACCTGGGGTGTTACATCCTTCCCCCCTTTTGGGAATTGCGTCCTCACAATTTTAAAATTCGGCTCGAAAACATCCTTGAAAGTCCCACATCGGAACAAGAGTCGGTAAAACAATCACTTTAAAAGAATGGGAGAGAAGTACAAATTTCACCCGAGTTAACCCATACTAGGATTCCAAGTATGAAAATATGGATATGGAGGAGAAAACAAAGGGTCATGTTCTGATGGAGAGTGATAGTAAACATGTCTAGGAGAAAGTAAACCACAAGAAGATCACAAAGTTGTGATGGGTTAAACGGTATTCGATTCCCCAGTAGGAAAAGTTAACAGACAACATTTTTGTTTTAAGTTACTCTTCATTGAGGAATTTATTTTTTGAGCTTAACTAAATCATAATGAAACATACTTACTTGTCACGTAGACTTTCAAATTTTACTAGATTCCTTAATCAAACTCATATTTTCTCCAAAAGACGAGTTTTTAGGAAGACTAGTTCGCATTAAGAGTACTATAATCAACTTCCTGAGAATCACCTAATCCACAAAAGATAACTATATACTTTCCATGTATTTAGAACTTAACCAAAACCAAAACCAAAACCAAAAATGTTAGTACAAGATCAGATAATCCAGAAAAGGATAACCCTTTATAAAAAGAAACTCTATTCTTAATCTCCAAAATTTGTCCAACAAAACCCAAAGTTCAACGAGGACTATTCGATAAACAATTGGTCCATAAAATTCTTCAAAGTAAACCAAACTAAGATTGAAACCCAAATATTTTAAGGATTTAGTCACATAGTCTTCCAAGTTAAATCGTAACATTTATCTCGAAACAACATCATTTTCTCTTAAAGTCTCGTATTTAAAAGTAATTACCCAAATCACATATCCTCCATGATAGGTTAATAAATTTCCATAAATAACCCAAAATAAACATACTCTTGATTCCTAAAATCATCTAACTAAAAATAATCAGTCAAACTAACCAGGGACTTCGCGTAGTCCAGTGGTAGGCGATAAATACCAGTCGCACTTTGGTTGTGGGTTCGATTCCCACAGCTTTGTCCGACGCGACGGGTTGTCACACGGTCTGCGTGTTGTCCTTTTTCCAAAACTACATAATTCTTAAAACATTCCCAAAAACGAGATAAAATCTTCAAAAATAATCATAAAATATTTTAACCTCAAGTTTATCTCATGCCTTTTATTTTCCATCATAACATATAATAACCCATAATTACCTCAAAAGTAAGGATCATATAAACTCTAATGGTTACCTTTATAATTATTACCTGAACTTCCACATCGATTGGTCATCTTGTATATGATGCATTACAGATCATACCAAGGTTCAAGTGGTTGATCATGACTCCTTGATAGTTGGTTTAGAACAACCACGAGTTTCCTCATTGAATCCCCCATTTTATCTAGTATCTTAATCAGAGAACCACCACAGTTTCCTTCAAACCTGTTGTCTCTTTGGTCCCTGCTAGATCCATCCATTCACTAAAAACAGAAAAGTCAGTGTGAGTATATCAACAAAACCATAATGTACTAATGAGGAAGGTAAACACTAAGATATACTTACTCATTCACTTTATCTAAAACCAGGACTCTTTCTGAAATCCTAACCATTATGGTAATGTCACTTATGCTTAGAGGATACCCTAACCTCTAATGTTATCTAAACCGACCTCTGATACCAACTATAAGTCCCTAGCCTTAAACCTTACTTAATTATTGAATTAAATGAATAATTCACATTGAGGATGTTTTCAGGTTTATAGTTTTAGAGAATTAGGTCAAAACTATTACATCTCAAAAGATTACATAGTAGAAACTTCTACTATGTTTCTATAACATAAATAAAACTTAAAAAGAAACATGTCTAGTTCCATGTTTTAGATAGCATGTCTTTCCTTGATCCCATCCTTGACCCTATTCATCTTTACATCATGTAGAAAACATTTCAAAAACATGGGATGAGCATAAAAAGCCCAGTAAAGGATACACAAAGAAGGAAAACTGTTAGTTTTTCCAAAACAACAAGTAAACCATGAGTACTTTACCAAAGTAATACTTTTCACCTTTATGAAGTAGTAAAAACTCTTCACTGAATAAAAGATCATTACTTACCCTTTTTGTAACCAAAAGATTACCATAAAACCCATATAAAGAACACATAACATAAAAAGGTAACTTGGGATATAAACATACTTAAATGGAATAACCATACGGTCAACTTCCACTCATACTTAATGGAATAGCCATACGGCAGACTTCCACACATACTTAATGGAAGAGTCATACGGCCAACTTCCATACCCAATGCATTGGAGGTTATAAAGTAACCACCCGTCCTGGTATTCACGGCACCACCCGTCATATGGTTTATCACGTAACCACCCATCAAATGTCCAAGTACCATTAAAAAAATCATAAGTCATAAAACAAATATAATGGAAAGAAAACATTTCCACACTTTGATCAGAATATATAACTTAAATATATTGACATAACAAATCCATTATAAAAACCATTTTCAATACCAAAATACATAAAAGAGTATATGGTATTTATTTCATTTTAAAAAAACATTACGGCTTGTTCAGGAAGCCAAAGACCAAATAATACTCACGGCGGCGGAAAAGGTCGTTGTCACAGCGTACGTTAAAAGAAACATTCCTTTTTGTCGTTTTGTAAAATGCTTCATAGAAAAAGATTCCTTTTGTATAAAATTAAAAGTCAAAGGGGTTTATACACCATATAAAAGAAAGTTGTGTATAAAAGAAATATTCCTCAATGAAAGTAGATTGAGACGAAGTCCCTTACAAAGTCGGTATCCTTAGATTAAGGATAAATCAATTATATGATTATGTGTGACAAATACAAATACACAAAATATAAGTGGATATTAAGTGTAAAACAATCAGAGGTCATTCACACATAATCATGGAAAAACAAAACCAATGACATAGATATTTAACTCAATGAAATGAGATTGAGTGCTGATTTCTGATACAAGTCTGTCTAAATGACATAAGAATTTATCAATGAAATGATTATGTGTAGAAATAGTATATCCAGACAAAAGTTTGTGGAAAATACAACATAGAGATTCCACACATAATCTTGTCATAATAAAATCAAGAATTAGAGGTTTAACCCAAAGAACTGAAAGTGGGTTAAGAAGTTCCCTTACAGAAATTCGACAGTCTTACAGCGTCACTTCAAAACTTATAAAATGAGTTGATAAGAGATAAAAAGGGTATCTCATCACTTGGACATAAACTTTACATTAATAAGTATATAGAAGAACATATCCCAACATAATAGTATGTGAATTAAAAGACATAACAAAATAAGTCCTTTAAAAATAGGAGGGTGAAAGGTTCCCTTACCGACTTGGGTAACTTTCGAAACGTACACCCCATTGAAGAAGGGTCATACAATGAATATGTAAGTACCCATAAATGAAATTATATTACACAAAGAGTATAATAATGGGCAGTACATACACCACTCAAAGGAAATTGTGGAAAATGTAGTATAAATCTCACGCGAACAAAAGTGAGATGAAAAATCCCTTACGAAAACTCGGCAGCCTAACGGCGCCACTTAAAACTTCCAAAAATGGATTGATGAGATCAAATAGGGTATCTCATCACATTACAATAAAATGTACAGAAAGAGGAATATAAACGAACATCCCCCATCATAACAAAGAGGAGCTTAAAATAAGTGACATAAAGGAGAGTACTTAAAGAGAAAGAGAGAGGTTAGATCTCTTACGAAAATTCGGCAGCCTAACGGCGCCACTCGAAACTTCCAAAATGGATTGATGAAAGAGAATAGGGTCTATCATCATATGAACATAAAAATTACAGTAAGAGTAATATAAAAGAACATCCCAATCACAAGAAAGATGAGCTTAGAAGGAATGACATAAAAGAGTGTACTTAAAAAGAAAGAGAGGAGTAGGATCCCTTACCTCGGGTCCGACTTGACTCGATCGTTCTTTAACGTCCTTAAAATCGGGTAACTCCCTTTGGTTTGAGCTAAAAGGCTTCCTTGGGAAGACTTCTGCCCAAAGTGAGGCCTCAAGGAATTATAGAGGGATGTGGAGAGACAAAATGGGTAGTGGTTGGCCGAGCCAAAGGCTTTGGGAGTGTGGGTAAGGAGGTAGAGTTGTGGGCCTTTTATAAGAGGAGAGGAGGGGCACTCTTGTAAAGTTACAAAATGTTACTTTATTTTCAAAAGAGTTTCGGATTTTAAAGGTCCCACATTGATTTATTTCGAGGATAAGGTGATAAGGGTTCGAAATCCACTCATCCAATAGGTTTTGGACATGTGTAGGTCTTAGATATTACATTATCTTTCCATTTTATGTAAATTGTTAAATAATGAGGTCATCGCTGCATCATCATGATGTCATAAATAATTTAATTTATTTAATGTCTAAAAATTATAAAAAAAATACTATGGTGTATTAAATCTTTTTATCTTTCCAATGACTATTTATAGTGAAAAATATGACTTTTATAACCCCATGTAAAAATGTTTTAGTAAAACATCTCATGTGTGTGTCATTTTTTACTTTAACATTAAATAAAAAGGTATTTATGTCATTTTCCAACCAAAGTGGCTCCATGGGGTCCCCAAGTTGACCCATGGATTTTCTTGGTCGGCCATGACACATCCAATGAGGGTAGGACATGTGTCTAGGTCATTTCATTTTATTAAAACATTATTCTTACCTTAAACTACACTAATTACCTCTAATCGCGATTAAAAACTTAATAAGTTACTATTCACCAAAAAATTATTTTAATCCCATTGAACCACATTTTACTTCTTAATGACAACCATGTATGTCAGATTTTTTAAATTCAACACACAATGATGGCAAAATTTCATTTAAACGGAAAATCAGTTTTTATAAGGACCACTTAGTGGTTTCACTATTCATCAAAAATTGAAGTTTTTTCAGAAAAATACCAAAACTTCACCCTAATATATATTTGATATTCTGAATTCAAAAATGATGTCTATTTTTTAAAATTCAAAACATATAAGTTGCATTAATTAATTTAATAATTAATTCTCGTTGTCAAAACAAATAGCGTGTTTTTATGAAACAAAATGTATCAAAAGATTGACGCTAGTTTAAGTCTGATTTCAAAGTGAAATTAATTCCAACAAACACTATTGGATTAAATGGTAAAAATATATTCTAATTTAACTTTAAAACCAATTAAAAAGATAATATAATCATATAAATAAATTATATTAAAAAGAGGTTTTGAATTAAAATACAACATTTTTCACTATTCATTAAAAATTGAACTTCATCGGAAAAATACCAAAAATTTACAAAAAGTAAATTTTGATGTCCTGATTCTAAAGAAGAATTTTATTTTGTCAAATATAACACATAAAATTGTCAAAAAGTGGATTTAAAAGAGGTTCGCCATCAAAAGGTGGTTAATCAACCTTTTAAAGAATATTAGAATGTTTACGCTTAAAATTGGATTCATTCGCATTTTTAATCCTCTAACATTTATTGTAAAAAGTAAAAATATTTGACAAACATATATAATCATTTTTTAGTTAGTTCTGTTCATTCTCTCCATTACAACGGCTAGGTGTTAACTACCATTTAAAATAATATTATTTTATTATTAGAGTGCAATGTAAGATTTCAAAGGAACTCGTTGTTGTGTATTGGGTACGACATCGAGCATAGAATTCCCTTTAAAGTAATATTAATATTTTTTTCACAAATATGGATAAATATAAAAATGTCATATTCTTTATTTACCTGGGGTGTTACATCCTTCCCCCCTTTTGGTAATTGCGTCCTCGCAATTTTAAAATTGGGCTCGGAAACATCCTTGAAAGTCCCACATCGGAACAAGAGTCAGTAAAACAATCACTTTAAAAGAATGGGAGATAAGTACAAATGTCACCTGAGTTAACCCATACAAGGATTCCAAGTATGAAAATATGGATATGGAGGAGAAAAAAAAGGGTCATGTTCTGATGGAGAGTGATAATAAACATGTCTAGGAGAAAGTTAACCACAAGAAAATCACAAACTTGTGATGGGTTAAACGGTATTCGATTCCCCAGTAGGAAAAGTTAACAGACAACATTTTTGTTTTAAGTTACTCTTCATTGAGGAATTTATTTTTTGAGCTTAAATAAATCATAATGAAACATACTTACTTGTCACGTAGACTTTCAACTTTTACTAGATTCCTTAATCAAACTCATATTTTCTCTAAAAGACGAGTTTTTAGGAATACTTGTTCGCATTAAGAATACTATAATCAACTTCCTGAGAATCACCTAATCCACAAAAGGTAACAATATACTTTCCATTTCTTTAGACCTTAACCAAAACCAAAACCAAAACCAAAACCAAAAATGTTAGTACATTATCAGATAATCCAGAAAAGGATAACCCTTTATAAAAAGAAAATCTATTCCTAATCTCCAAAATTTTTCCAACAAAACCCAAAGTTCAACGAGGACCATTCGATAAACAATTGGTCCATAAAATTATTCAAAGTAAACCAAACTAAGATTGAAACCCAAATATTTGAAGGATTTAGTCACATAGTCTTCCAAGTTAAATCGTAACATTTATCTCGAAACAACATCAGTTGCTCTTAAAGTCTCGTATTTAAAAGTAATTAACCTAATCACATATCATCCATGATAGGTTAATAAATTTCCATAAATAACCCAAAATAAACATACTCTTGATTCCTAAAATCATCTAACTAAAAATAATCAGTCAAACTAACCAGATACTTCACGTAGTCTAGTGGTAGGTGATAAATACCAGTCACACTTTGGTTGTGGGTTCGATTCCCACAGCTTTGTCCGACGCGATGGGTTGTCACATGGTCTGCGTGTTGTCCTTTTTCCAAAACTACATAATTCTTAAAACATTCCCCAAAACGAGATAAAATCTTCAAAAATAATCATAACATATTTTAACCTCAAGTTTATCTAATGCCTTTCATTTTCCATCATAACTTATAATAACCCATAATTACCTCAAAAGTAAGGATCATATAAACTCTAATGGTTACCTTTATAATTATTACCTGAACTTCCACATCGATTTGTCATCTTGTACATGATGCATTACAGATCATACCAAGGTTCAAGTGGTTGATCATGACTCCTTGATAGTTGGTTTAGAACAACCACGAGTTTCCCCATTGAATCCCCCATTTTATCTAGTATCTTAATCAAAGAACCACCACAGTTTCCTTCAAACCTGTTGTCTCTTTGGTGCCTGCTAGATCCATCCATTCACTAAAAACAGAAAAGTCAGTGTGAGTATATCAACAAAACCATCATGTACTAATGAGGAAGGTAAACACTAAGATATACTTAATCATTCACTTTATCTAAAACCAGGACTCTTTCTGAAATCCTAACCATTATGGTAATGTCACTTATGCTTAGAGGATACCCTAACCTCTAAAGTTATCTAAACCGACCTCTGATACCAACTATAAGGCCCCAGCCTTAAACCTTACTTAATTATTGAATTAAATGAATAATTCACATTGATGATCTTTTTAGGTTTAGAGTTTTAGAGAATTAGGTCAAAACTATTACATCTCAAAAGATTACATAGTAGAAACTTCTACTAAGTTTCCATAACATAAAAAAAACTTAAAAAGAAACATGTCTAGTTCCATGTTTTAGATAGCATGTCTTTCCTTGATCCCATCCTTGACCCTATTCATCTTTAAGTCCTGTAGAAAACATTTCAAAAACATGGGATGAGCATAAAAATCCCAGTAAAGGATACACAAAGAAGGAAAACTATTAGTTTTTCCAAAACAACAAGTAAACCATGAGTACTTTACCAAAGTAATACTTTTCACCTTTATGAAGTAGTAAAAACTCTTCACTGAATAAAACATCATTACTTACCCTTTTTGTAACCAAAAGATTACCATAAAACCCATATAAAGAACACATAACGTAAAAAGGTAACTTGGGACATAAACATACTTAAATGGAATAACCATACGGTCGACTTCCTCTCATACTTAATGGAATAGCCATACAGCAGACTTCCACACATACTTAAAGGAATAGCCATACGGCCGACTTCCATACCCAATGCATTGGAGGTTATAACGTAACCACCCGTCCTGGTATTCACGGAACCACCCGTCATATGGTTTATCACGTAACCACCCGTCAAATGTCCAAGTACCATTAAAAAAATCATAAGTCATAAAACAAATAAAATGGAAAGAAAACATTTCCACACTTTGATCAGAATATATAACTTAAATATATTGGCATAACAAATCCATTATAAAAACCATTTTCAATACCAAAATACATAAAAGAGTATATGGTATTTATTTCATTTTAAAAAAACATTACGGCTTGTTCAGGAATCAAAAGACCAAATAATACTCGCGGCGGCGGAAAAGGTCGTTGTCACCGCGTACGTTAAAAGAAACATTCCTTTTTGTCGTTTTCTAAAAATGCTTCGTAGAAAAATATTCCTTTTGTATAAAAGTAAAAGTTAAAGGGGTTTATACACCTTATAAAAGAAAGTTGTGTATAAAAAGAAATATTCCTCAATGAAAGGAGATTGAGACGAAGTCCCTTACAAAGTCGGTATCCTTAGATTAAGGATAAATCAATTATATGATTATGTGTGACAAATACGAATACACAAAATATAAGTGGATATTAAGTGTAAAACAATCAGAGGTCATTCACACATAATCATGGAAAAACAAAACCAATGACATAGATATTTAACTCAATGAAATGAGATTGAGTTATGATTTCCGATACAAGTTCGTCTAAATGACATAAGAATTTATCAATGAAATGATTATGTGTAGAAATAGTATATACACAAAAAAGCTTGTGGAAAATACAACATAGAGATTCCAAACATAATCTTGGCATAATAAAATCAAGAATTATAGGTTTAACCCCAAGAATTGAAAGTGGGTTAAGAAGTTCCCTTACAGAAATTCGACAGCCTAACGGCGTCACTTCAAAACTTATAAAATGAGTTGATGAGAGATAAAAAGGGTATCTCATCACTTGGACATAAACTTTACATTAATAAGGATATAGAAGAACATATCCCAACATAATAGTATGTGAATTAAAAGACATAACAAAATAAGTCCTTTAAAAAGAGGAGGGTGAAAGGTTCCCTTACCGGCTTGGGTAACTTTCGAAACGTTCACCCCATTGAAGAAGGGTCATACAATGAATATGTAAGTACCCATAAATGAAATTATATTACACAAAGAGTATAATAATGGGAAGTACATACACCACTCAAAGTAAATTGTGGCAAATGTAGCATAAATCTCACGGGAATAAAAGTGAGATGAAAAATCCCTTACGAAAACTCGGCAGCCTAATGGCGCCACTTAAAACTTCCAAAAATGGATTAATGAGATCAAATAGGGTATCTCATCACATTACAATAAAATGTACAGAAAGAGGAATATAAACGAACATCCCCCATCATAAAAAATAGGAGCTTAAAAGAAGTGACATAAAGGAGAGTACTTAAAGAGAAAGAGAGAGGTTAGATCTCTTACGAAAATTCGGCAGCCTAACGGTGCCACTCAAAACATCCAAAACGGATTGATGAGAGAGAATAGGGTCTCTCATCATATGAACATAAAAATTACAATAAGAGTAATATAAAATAACATCCCAATAACAAGAAATATGAGCTTAGAATAATTGACATAAAAGAGTGTACTTAAAAATAAAGAGAGGAGTAGGATCCCTTACCTCGGGTCCGACTTGACTCGATCGTTCTTTAACGTCCTTAAAATCAGGTAACTCCCTTTGGTTTGATATAAAAGGCTTCCTTGGGAAGACTTCTGCCCAAAGTGAGGCCTCAAGGAGTTAGAGAGGGATGTGGAGAGACAAAATGGGCAGGGGTTGGCCGATCCAAAGGCTTTGGGAGTGTGGGTAAGGAGGTAGAGGTGGGGGCCTTTTATAAGAGGAGAGGAGGGGCACTCTTGTAAAGTTACAAAATGTTACTTTATTTTCAAAAGAATTTCGGATTTTAAAGGTCCCACATTGATGTATTTCGAGGATAAGGTGATAAGAGTTCGAAATCCACTCATCCAATAGGTTTTGGACATGTGTAGGTCTTAGATATTACATTATCTTTCCATTTTATTTAAATTGTTAAATAATGAGGTCATCGATGCATCATCATGATGTCATAAATAATTTAATTTATTTGATGTCTAAAAATTATAAAAAAAATACTATGGTGTAGGAAATCCTTTTATATTTCCAATGACTATTTATAGTGAAAAAAACTGACTTTTATAACCCCATGTAAAAATTGTTTTAGTAAAACATCTCATGTGTGTGTCATTTTTACTTTAACATTAAATAAAAAGGTATTTATGTCATTTTCCAACCAAAGTGGCTCCATGGGGTCCCCAAGTTGACCCATGGATTGTATTGGTCGGACATGACACATACAATGAGGGTAGGACATGTTTCTAGGTCATTTCATTTTATTAAAACGTTATTCTTACCTTAAACTACACTAATTACCTCTAATCGCGATTAAAAACTTAATAAGTTACTATTAACCAAAAAATTATTTTAATCCCATTGAACTACATTTTACTTCTTAATGACAACCATGTATGTCGGATTTTTTAAATTCAACACACAATGATGGAAAAATTTCATTTAAACGGAAAATCAGTTTTTATAAGTACCACTTAGTGGTTTCACTATTCATCAAAAATTGAAGTTTTTCAAAAAAATACCAAAACTTCACCCTAAGCTATATTTGATATTCCAAATTCAAAAATGATGTCTATTTTACAAAATTCAAAACATATAAGTTTCATTAATTAATTTAATAATTAATTCCCGCTCTCAAAACAAATAGCGTGTTTTTATGAAACAAAATGTATCAAAAGATTGACGCTAGTTTAAGTCCGATTTCAAAGTGAAATTAATTCCAATGAACACTATTGGATTAAATGGTAAAAATATATTCTAATTTCACTTTAAAACAAATTAAAAAGATAATCTAATCATATAAATAAATTATATTAAAAAGAGGTTTTGAATTAAAATACAACATTTTTCACTATTCATTAAAAATTGTACTTAATCGCAAAAATACCAAAAATTTACACAAAGTAAATTTTGATGTCCCGATTCTAAAGAAGAATTTTATTTTGTCAAATATAACTCATAAAAATTTCAAAAAGTTTATTTAAAAGAGTTTCTCCATGAAAAGGCGGTTAATCGACCTTTTAAAAAATATTAGAATGTTTACGCTTAAAATTGGATTCATTCGCATTTTTAATCCTCTAAAATTTATTATAAAAACTAAAAATATTTGACAAACATATATAATCATTTTTTAGTTAGTTCTGTTCATTCTCGCCGTTACAACGGCTAGGCGTTAACTACCATTTAAAATAATATTATTTTATTATTAGAGTGCAACGTAAGATTTCAAAGGAACTCGTTGTTGTGTATTGGGTACGCCATCGAGCATAGAGTTCCCTTTAAAGTAATATTAATATTTTTTTTCACAAATATGGATAAATATAAAAATGTCATATTCTTTATTTACCTAGGGTGTTACACGCCAAGTCTCTCCAAGGTTCACAATGTGTTCCATGTGCCAATGTTAAGAAATTACATGCCAGACCCAACACATGTACTCACTTATGAAGAAGTGGAACTTGATCCCGATCTATCTTACTATGAAGATCCTATCAAGATTCTTGATACTATAGAACAAGTATTGATAAATCATACGACTCGTCTGGTGAAGGTTCTATGGAGGAACCATAAGATGGAGGAAGCAACATGGGAGCCTGAGGAGCTTATGTTAAAGACATACTCGAATCTTTTTAGGTAATATTCTGTGAATTTTGAGGAAGAAATTTTTTTAAGGAGGAAATAATGTAACACCCCAAGGTTTTGAAAATGAATATAGAATGCAATTTTTCCTCTTCTATGTTTTTAATTTTAAGAAATTGTTATCTAGAGTTGTGTTCAGTAAGTCATTTGGAGTCTAATAGAACAAACTTGATTTTTAGTGAATAGTAAAATACCCTTATGAAAAGTAATATGAATAGTAATATGAATAGTAATATGACCCTTGAATATTAAATAATGATATTATTTTATTTTCTTGAGGCAATAAGATAATGGGATCTTAATTAATTTTTCAATGTCACATAAAACTAACTGCGCTTCAAGATTATTATTTTTCGAATTAAATATGACCTTATTTAAAAATTAAATTAATAATATTTAGAAAATTATTTTTTAAAAATGGATTTCACTTTTCAATTATAATAGTCGAAAAATGGTAGGGGAAAATTTTTGGATTTTTCTGTAATTCTTGAATTTTTGATGAATAGTGAAATACGGTAAAATACTGTATATTCAATTTATCAGTTAAATACACTATTTATGTCATCATAATTGATTTAAGGAAACTTAATTAGAACTCACATGATCTTATTACTATTAGGAGTCAGATGAAACAATATTATTGGTTGTCTTGATGGAAATAATAAAAAAATTAAATTAAATATTCAAAATTTACCCCTCTCCCCCACTATAAAAACCCCCCACCACTACCTCTTCTCTTCACTCATCTAAGCCTTGAATCTCCTAAAATTTATGCCCAATTACCCTTTCCTAGTCACTCCCCACAACTAGGAAGCTATTAGTCTTTCCAAAAGACCAAAACCCCTTCCCTTAAGGAGTTTCTCAAGGAGGTTATTTCAAGAGGTAAATCACCCTTCTTTCTCATTTGGTTTTATTTTAATTTATCTAATTTTGTTATCCTCTCCTCACCTCATCTGTCCAAATGACCATGATAACACCAGTAACATCTATATACTATATTTATATCATGTTAATGGAATAATCATTATAAATATTCCCACTCCCTCCCATTTATTTTTATAAACGAAATCGACGTCCATGAGGTTCTGATTTATAACCTTCGTGGATGATGAAGTTTTGTTAATCAATTTATTCTTCATTACTGGTCATGAAACCATATACATGGTTGAATAAGAATATAATATGTGTTTTATAACCTAATTAATTTTCAATAACCATAATATGTACATATAATTAAGTTATATGACAAAACTAGTTCAAAATATTCCAAATACCGTCGAATAATCGAAGTGGTTTTCATCTAATGATTCATCCTCGTTCCATGTAACCAAATGATATAAATTACCATTATAAATTATTTAT
This sequence comes from Viscum album, assembly GCA_963277665.1. Lineage (NCBI taxonomy): Eukaryota > Viridiplantae > Streptophyta > Magnoliopsida > Santalales > Viscaceae > Viscum > Viscum album. The sequence continues at coordinate 69,752,666 of OY728163.1, read as the reverse complement.
GTTCATTAATAATATATAATTCCAATCCTGGATATTTATAACCATTCCACATGAACTTCATTACTTAAAAACAAGTGAACCAAATATGAAAATAAAGGAAACGAACACTCCAAAACGACGAAATTCAATACAATAACTTATCAATAAAGACATAAATGAACTAACCAGAACTATGGTAAACTAAATAAATGCCTAATAGGTTCTGAAATAAGTTATTAAAAATTATAATTTCATATTCCAGGAGCTTAAGTACAACAGCAGAACACGTTTGGAGTTAAGATAAGGGTTTTTCCACCCGAACTTCCACTTTCATTCGGGATACTTTCATTGTCTAATTACCTCGATGTAATTATTATGTATTATTATATAATCATCATATATTCTGTTTGAGTATTATATATATGTTTACAAACCATAAACGTTCCTTATTTTATGGATAGTTACACATTTTAAAAGGAACTTTCAAAATTGTTTCAAAAATACAAGCTCGATTCAAGGGAATTTCTCAAATTCTTACCTATTTTCAAGGGCACTCTATAATATGTTTTTGGAAACCATTATTCTTATATAAAAACTAGTTTTATTATTAAAATACTATCCTACTTCACTTCTGGTTTTGTACAAATATTTTTCCAAAAGAACTCTTCTTTTCAAAATAAAAGAGTATTTATCTCCAGAATTGCTTAATGATTTTATAAGAGTGTTTTCATATAATTCAACACTCTTGTTGATTCCATGGTATTATTGGGTTTAATCATTTATGAAGTCATCTACCATATTTTATTTAATGTTTTATGACTAACTATATTGTGTATGATCTATCCTAAAACCATTCACTATATTATTCCGAATGGTTGGTGTTTTATGTTTAATGATTGGGGAAAGATAGTTACATTTCATATGATAGTTTCAATATGAATGTATTTTTTGTTTATGTTTATCCCACTCATATGAGGAATTAATTGGACTTATTATGTGATTGGTGGGGCCCACTATAGCCCCTCGATGAATCGGTAGGTCTCATGAGACAAACTATGCTCTTGGCACGAGGCCTTGACAAAATGATTATTTTATATTCCTAGCACGAGGCTTGGACGATATGGTTATGATGTCCGGCATATGCACTTACTTCATTATGAAGCTAGTAATTTAAATTTCATGTGGTTATTAGACTAGTATAATACCCATGATTATTCTTTATTATGGAATTATTTACTCATCGCATATTCCTTCCATAATGTGTTTCAAGTTTATTATTAAAGGCATGTGTTTTCAATTATTCACCATGTCTAATGTTTATATTATCTTCCGTTGTATTTCTTACTCTTACTGAGCATTTGAGATCACCCCTTTATTATGTTTCATTTTCTTAGGGCATTAAGAAGTAATTTATGAATGACTTTCAAGTATAATCTAAGAGACGTGATGTTTCTAGTGGAATAAATTAGTGTTGTTTTCCCTTTCCATATATAAAGTTTCACTTATGTATGTATCTTGTTTCCAATAATACTAAACTACTTGGTCCCTTAGGATTCGTATTCCTTGTATGTATGCCAATGTAATCAAATAAGGCACTGAATCCGGGCAACTGGGGTTGGGTCCTTACATATCAAACACCTATCACGTGTTGTGTCCTAGATTTACACCCACATGAAGGTACATGTCTCAAGGGTTACATAATATAATACTAAAATTTTAAATCTGTGTAATCTGGAAATAGTACACGGTGTGTAGATCTGACTACATAGTGTGTACCCTCCTCACCATTCATCTGAAGTACATTCCTGGGGAAATGGCGTGTGAGGTGTAATTTGGAAATATTTGGAGCACACGGCATGTCCAGTGGGTCACACGCCCTATAGACTTCACATTACATGGCCACCAGCTGGACAAGCTGTGTATGGGAGACACGACTTTACCCAGACCCGAACGGACTACACGCCATGTCCAGTGGGCCACACGGTGTGTAGTCCAGCTGACTGTGTACCAATATATCCTAGTCAACACACGGTGTAAGAATTAAATACATCGTATGTCATTAATGCATGTGGATTTAGTAATTGTTTAATTAATTCTGATTCATTGAACACAAAGACACAACATGTAGATCTGACTACACGGCATGTATTCTTGTGTTATCTAGACAGAACTGTTGGTGCCTTCTGATGAGATCCTTGATTTAATTTTAATCATAAAATTATTTTTTTCTGTTAGATCTATGAGAAATGATAAAGGAGGAACAAATCTCAAAATTCATATTACAAGAATGATTAAACACGAATTGAAAAACTAAATTATTAAAGTGTAAATCATCAAAAAATTATTTAAATAATTATAAATAAAAATGTTCTCCCTCTAATACCAATTGTAGGTTCCGGGTGCAGCGGAAGCACAGGATGGGCATGTACCCAACTTTGAAAATTTTCATAATCGATGATTAATCTGGGATCAATACGAAGATGAATTCCAGTATCCACAAAATTCAATCAAAGATAAAATAAAAAGGAGAGAATCCATAACTGAGAAGAGAATATTGACATATTTTTTTATAATAAATTTAATTAAATTATAGAATTACCTCCAAGGTGATTATTTCTTCATTGATGCGTCTGACCATAGGCCTGAGGTACGGCTTTATTGCGATGTAGAATCCAAGGATAGAAATCTTATAATGGTGATCTACACATGCTCCACGTATCTCCAGACATCACTGAAGGAGTCTCTAAGTTCTAGAACAGAAGATCCTTGCGCTTACAATGTCTTCCTTTAATTACCTTGAGAATCGCTTCCAAACCATTCTACTTGATCTGGTGAAAGAGGATCTCTCTCTTTTCTTAGATCGTTCTTTGAGAGGGAAGAGTTCTCTAGGATCAAGAGATTTTCTACAAGGATATTGTGCACACAACGATCGGTTATCCGGTCAAATGACCCCCTTAGATAATATAGATAATAATAACATAATAAGGAATTTAATTCACAGGTTAATAATAAATAATTAGCACAAGTGTCGTTACTTAATTTATTATTCCATGTGAAATGGCATGTCAAATAGTAATAGCAATGCTATTATTTCCATGACATGTGTTTAACTTTCACGTTATATTTAAAATTATTTAATAAAATGATATTTAATATTATTTCTTACTGAACCCATAACTTGATCCGCCAATCCTCCTCAATATTTATTGGGCCTTGAATAATGAATATTTATTTATTAAATAAATATAATTGCATTATTCGCTGATAAATAAATATTCTATCTGCAATATATTCTTTCAAATAACTATAGACAAAATAAATTTGATCAGGCATACTTGAATAATTATTAAACCACAACCGGGAATAATATTTATTCAACTTTTTTAAATAAATTATTTAACTGAGATACTTGCTACACTTAGTGTGTGACCCTCTAGGCCTTTTTCTCATTGGCATTAGATAGGCATGCCTAAAGTTCAAGATTACTATGTAGAAACGGGTTAAGGCACCCAAGATGAAGAAGTTGATGTCACAATGACATGTCACCTCATACGAACAATTACTGTGTAATATAATCTCTTTGTCCTGATATCTCCAATCAAGCGGGTTGTATGTGAGTGCCATCAAACCATGTGCTCGATTTTACATTCTTTGACTTCCTGTAATTTAACTTTCCTAGAGAACACTATGTCCATGGATTTAGTTAGGCTATATCATTTCCATAAAAGGGCCTGAGATATCTACTTCCATAGAAGTGACAAATCCTTTCTCACATTATTAATTAATATAGTATTACTCGTGACACACCCAACATATCCTACCTTGTCGTGAACATTTTTTGTCACTATTTTTGTCAATACATCTAAGTGTGTGAGTCATAATACTCATTAATAATAATCATAAAGTCTAAGGACCAATACACATGTCTGCAGATAGGAACATCCAATGACACTTATGAATGTGGACTTCCTACTGGCAAGTCTTGTTGTCATAATATCATTCTGGATATTACCAAGGGTGAACACCATGAGAAGGTACCTCAAAGTTTCATGATTCCCCACCCCTGATATCCAGTATTATTTTTTACCCTTAAAATGATATCATCCGGTCATAGAACATATATTCAAGAATAGCATCATGGCCCTTCCAGGTTCTCATCATAGCAGGGATCTGCTATGACCTTTTAATGTGATAGTTATTTTTAGGATATTATCACATATTATGTTATGCATACGAACAATCATGATTTGATAAGTAGTTTATTAATATTCATCCAATGAATATAGGTTTATCATAAAGTACAAATAAGTTGGTTTCTAGAGAACCAACTCCAACATAAACTATGGGATTAGGATTAGGTTATAGAGACCCTACGTAAGGAGTAGGAAGAGCTTCATCGATAACAGAACCAGCAGTAGGATGGGTAGTGTCGATCATAGGATCAGCAACACGAGCAGATAATAGAGTACATGTGATGCATCATGCAAGGTATAGGGATGAAGTTTCCTCCACCGCCTCCTTCAAATGACACCCCCCCTCCTCAGTGATTTATGTATTTCTTGAATCATTTATTGTGATAAATATTTGAATGAATATATTTTTTTTTAATTTTGTTATTAATTCATATATTTATAATTTTTTATATTTTATTTTTTTATATTATTTTTAATTTTTTTATTTTTTTTAAAAAATAATTTTTTAAAATTCTTAATTTTAGTTTTTTTACCTTTTTATTTTTTAATTATTATTTATTTATTTTTTATTTTATTTTTATTTTTTTGAATTATTTTCCATAGTATTTTTCACTCATCGAAAATGGGGATGTATATATAACAGGTAAACTCTTTTTGTGACTAACTGTCGCAAAAACTATCTTTTGCGATAGGTTTTTCTGTTATGGGTCATTTGTGATGGGAGCTCATCGCAAATAATTCATATTATAGTAGTGAATCATTTACTCTAATTTTATTGGATATTATCATAACCTTTTTTTTAGTATTTGGTTGGAAACGGGGTCATGAAAATAACTTATGAAAGGTATGTCTCTAGAAACTCCACTAACCAACTAATGGAGCATATTCGATATATATTTTTTATATAAAGGAAAATCTCAACACATTATTATTATGCCAAAAATCTTGAGTCTCCTAGTATCTAAAATTGTGAGGTTCATATCTCTGTAGAAAATATATCTTGTGTTTCTTATAGATCCTTTAGCTTCTTTCATGAGTGAACGATAATTAAAATTACTAGAAATTAATTTATTTGAGGGGGTAAAATATAACTCCCTGAGAATTTATTATATACTTTCACTTAATTAAATACTATGTTGAATATCTTTCTTCACACATAACACAAAACAAAAATTAAATTGTGATGCCTTTTATTAAGATACAATTTCACGTATTAAAATTTGACAGTTATAATAGAGCTATTGAATTGATGGGTATAAATAAAAGTAACCACATTTTGAAATCTTTTTAGAAATAAAAATAGAATTTATTTTCAATATAAATGCACTGATAAAATTTAATTAGTTTATTTAAACAACTAATAAGATCATTTTATGATTAAAAATATATTTTTTCTAAAATTTTCTTTTTATGTGCTGTATATTTTTTATTTAAAGAAACTAAATAAATTATAGATAATTAGTGGAAAAATATTTTTTATATGAATAATATATTAAAACTAATTTAATTTTTAATTTATAAGAAATAATAATAAGAAAAGTTAAAATTTGAAAAATTCATTTTCCTATAAAGAAAGTTTTTCATTATATTTTATGATTCCATTTAAAAGTAAAATTCTTAAATTTTAGAATTTTGAGTTGAAAAATAAACTTCATTTTTGTATTCATCCTAAAAATATTAACTTAGAATGATTTTTTGGGATTTTTCTAAAAATATTGATTTTTAGGGGAATGGTAAAAAAAATATTGTTTTTATAAATGTCGTGACTTTTATAATGCCATTAGGATATAAGAATTACTTAAAATTTATGAAAACTTTTTCTTGACCAAATATGTATTTTATAAGTAAAATTATACAATTAAAAATATTAATTTTAATTTACAATCATATATTTGACATTTTAGAACTTATGTCATATTTTCTCTAAAACTATTTTAATGTATTATACATTTAATATTTTAGAATTAATGTTTATCAATTTTTTAAATTGTACCTAAAAAACTAGAATTAAAATTTTGAATTAGAAGTTCCAAATTATGTAATAAGTTCCATTTTATTTTTTGGCATATAATTAATTACTCAGGTAAAAAATTAGTTACCGTGGTAAAAGCTAAAATGGTAAAAGGGTTAAAACAAAGGGTAAAAAATTAAAATATGTTGAAAAGTGTATAAAAATAAATGTTTGAGGGATTTATTGACCAAATATCATCTCCTATCCAATATTTTACACTTTTGGAGCCACTTTCTAAGAATAGTGCATCTATTGTTACAAAAATCACCAATCCTCCCACTTATAAAAATTTCCCTTCACCACACCACATCTCCTCATGCCAATATCCCCTTATTTTTTCAAATATCATCCCAAATCACTCCCCAAAACTCATATTCACATCATAGAGGTCTCGTTATCCTCAAAGTATCACCCCTCAAATCCTTAATCCAATGTGCAAAGGAGTTATTTCAATGAGTAAGGTAAAAATTCTCAAATTGGTCCATCTCATTTATATTTATTTATGTATTCTTATTATAACTAAAATTTTATTATATAATACTAAAATAATGACATTGGTATAATTAGTATACTGAAATTTTATTATATTGATGGAATGTCCATATTTTACCTTCCTTGTTCCTTGGAAAAATGATAATGTCGTTCATGCGTATGTGCGGACTACCACCTCCACAAAGTGACATATTTAGTTTTTCATAACCACGTTACATGGATGGTTAAAATGGGGTATTTAATGAATAAATATTATATTTATAAAATTATTAAGATTCTGGAAAGATAAATCAACTTCTACCTTATTTCAATTTTGTGAAGAATAAAAACACCGTTTATGTGTACGTGCAGACTACTGCCTCTATATATATACATGTTCCATTTTTTATCACTTCCACAAATTGATTTTTATAAAGTATATTTTATGAATATTTATGATATTGAATATTAATATATGTAATTAATATGGTTCTGAAAGGATAATAGAAAAATGAACAATCGTTATAAAGTAATAAGTGGATATCGATAAATTGACCTAAACAATATCATCATAGATCCGTTCTCACGAACCATGCCCATTTCTTACATAAAATAAACATTGGTATAAATAAATCATTAAAAGGTGATTTTAATATCTTTTCTAATCAAGGAATTATGAACTTGATATCAAAGAATGAGGTTTGTGGACACCATTTTAAAACATATGTGCAATGATTAATTATTATAAATGGTAAAAAATATGAATAAGGTTATGAAATACGTGATAAATATGGATATGTTTATGATATAGGAGAAAAATAACTTTTATATAATTCAAGAGTAAAGGTAAGGGCTTTTGTTAACTTGGTTTTTATTTGCTGGGTTATGATCATTCTTCTTGAACATTATTCTTATAAGTTGGATACATTCTACCTCATGGTTGAATTGTATTATAATTCATCATATGTTTATATGTATTTAAATTTATTTCTTATAAAATCCCTCTCAATTTATTTTTACTACAAAAACATGATGTTTATAAGGGCTTCCCATCACAATTTTGTTTCATTGACATATGCTTTGTATCACCACTAACTTTATTTTTTAAGTGTATATACTTCCCATGGATGTATTTTTAATAAAATTATCATTAAATTTAAGGTATTTACAAATCCATCTTATGTTCTACCTCCTATGGGTTTTAAATTTGAAAGATAATGAGGTTGTAAATGGTATTTTTTCTCAAATTCATTTCTTGATACATAATTATTCATCTTTGACTAAGGTTTTACAAGATTATTTTATTATATACTTTGATGATATAGTAACACCCCCAGTTTTAGGTTCTTTACCCTTTTATTATGTATTTTGAAGTTATATAATAGTCGGGATGAGTTTTTGGTGTTTTTGTATGGTTTTGGTATATTTTGGAAGTTTTTATAAGGGTTCATGGTTTGAGCGCACAGTTAGTGTAAACCATGAAGTTTTCTCTAAGAAAATATACAATGGGGTGAGGAGGACAGGAGGGTGTGTACGGTTTATTCAAACCATGTGGGTTCCTAGGAGAGTCCATGTAAGTGGGAATAGAGGGAAAACATGGTTCACAAATATTTTTTCAAACTATGTGAACTAACCATGTGAGGTGGGGGTTGGGAGACAGTAGAAAGTTTAGGGTTAGTGTATGGTTTCCTAGACTGTGCAGACTAACCGTGAACCATGCATTTAATGCTCCTAAAATTAGATTTTAACTCATTTTTAAAACTTTAAACCATAATTTTTCACCTATCCTCCCAGTATCTCAAACTCCACTCCTCTTCTAATTATTTTTTGTGGTTCCATTTGATTTGGAATCCCTTTTTATAGATATAAGTTCATTGGATCTCCATAATCAATGGTAAGTCTATGTTTTCTCTCTTTATATCTATACCTACTTATCTATTCTCACCTAGAATGTTAGATATAATTATTTATAGACATATGTGTTATCTATAATGTTTTTTGATGATATATTGATTAGATATATTAAAGGAAATGATTTTTGAGCCTAGATATAGAGGTTTCATAGTGTTTTTCACCATTTTTGTCACCCATAGAGAGGTATGTGGCTTCTTTATCTTATCTAATTATTCTAGAACGTGAAGGATTATAATATTTAATGTTTTTATTAGATTTTAAAAGGAAAATTTGGATTATTTTTTAAAGTAAAACTCTTTTGGGTTATGATTTTGGAACATGGGAATTTGGATGGCTTTCAGAAAACCCATTTGATTTTTGTTTTTAAATTGTGAATTCAATTTAATGCAAGCAAGATGTTTGATGAAATTTTTTATATTAGTAAACTTCTTTGATGTTCAAATATTTTTTTAAAGAACATAATTTTCAATAGTGTGTTAATGTGTTCTAATCATAATGGAATGATTTTGTAATATCTTGGTGAAATACTACTGGGTATGATTACTCACCCCTTGTTTATGCACTTTGGTGAATATTAAAACTTTATTATTCATGACATGGGTAAAGGAAAGGTCTTATATTTCTCTAGTGGAGCATCATGATGCTACCTCCATGGGATGATGTTTTTATCTTAGATTTTTTCTCATGGATTAATTGGAGTGATTCCACATAGGTGTTGAAACATTAGGATGTCTTTTATTTTTTGGTTGGATTCCATGTTTCACTCTCTTATGGTACTCTAATGTTGTTGTTTTTTTGTATTCCATTTGAGTTTTATTGTTTACACTTCATGCATCATATAGTTTAGTTTGAGTTTTTTTTTATTTTTATTTTTTAGGTTGTCTATGTATTTAAGGGAAAATTATCACCCAATAATGTAGTAATCCCTTGGAGTTTATTACTAGCATTTGGTGTCTTGGGGAAGTCACCTAAAGTTGGTGGCACCAAGAATATTTCAAATCCAATGGTTAGGGTCGGGTTGATACAAATGGTATCAGACTTGTTTGGTTTGTCATCTTGGGATGGTATTAAAAAGATATGATATTTTGGAACTTGAAATGTATATCATAAAAAAATTATCTAACCTTTTTTGATGAACTTCAAGTTACCATGGTGTTATGGGTATAAAAGGTGTTTTAGATGCCTATAGTTGCGTTTTCATATTATCTTCATGGGTTTATCTGATGAGTGTATCATATCATGCATTAGTATTGATACTTATTACTAGGACTATATTTTTTATATTATGGTTTATGATTTTTATAAATTGGTTGTAATTATTGTTTCTTATAATGATTTGGAATATTCTAAGGCCTCAGTTTCTAATGAGTGATGACTAAGTGGTGTTTTATTCTATCTATATAGAAATGGAACTAGTTGGATGGTGTAGAAACATGCAAGAAGAGGCTATAGAAAATATGGTTGCATCTGAACCATAGGTGAACTAGTAGCTTGTTCCAATCATTTTTCAAGCATTTCAAGATGTTTATAAAGGAAATTAAAATGATGAACCAAGACAAGTGGATCGTTATATGCAATTTCAAAAATAGAATCCACTAATATTTTAGGGGGATTCATAACCTAAAAAGGTAGAAGTGTGGATTAATAAATTGAATCATATTTTTTATTTCTTTGAAACCCTAGATGATCCAAATGTCAATTTAGTAGTCTATATGTTCGAGTATCTTGAATAAAAATGGTGGGATTTAGCTTTCTAATATAAATTTGATGAAGGACTTATGTGGGAGGTATTTGAAGTATTTTTCAACAAAAAATTATATCCACACACCTTCAAGATATATATAATGACAAATTTATTCAGTCTAAAGCAAGACAATCAATCAATGATGGAATATACAGCTAAGTTTATGTACTTAGTTCATTTTTTTTCAAATGTAGTTGATAGTGCATCCTTGAAGGAACACAAATTAAAGTTTGAAATATGACAATAAATTTGTTATTAGATAGATATGATTTTTATTATTGATTACATAGATATGGTTAATATATTTACAGTGGAAGAAATTCATATCATTAGGAATCCTACTGTAGGAAGTACATTTGTCCCAATAGGGACAACTAGGAACTCTAATTCTTGGAATGAGTATAAGATTGACTCCTACTTATAAGGTGTTAGAGAAAGAACTATTCAAAATCATGATTTTATTTGGGTGATTGTGGAATAACTCATGAATTCATCCCACTTTATTCTGATTCAGAAATTCAATACGATAAACAACTTATAAAATCTTCATGTTTGAGAAGTGGTAAAATTGCATGGAATACCATTTTAAATCATCTCTGACTGAGATCCTCATTTAACCTATAAAATTTAAAGATCACTTCAAGAATATTTGGGTATCAAATTGAACATGAGAACACTGTATCATCATCAAACATATGTTTAGGCCAAATGAATGATTTAGACACTAGAAGACATGTTTCATGCTTGTGAAATGTATTTAAATGGCTTATGGGAGGATCATTTATAGTATATTTTTTTATAAAATAATCTTTCAAAACATGATATGGATGGATCTTTTTGAGGCATTGTATGGTCATCCTTGATGATCTACATTTTTTTGGTATAGACTATAGAAACTAATTTGTTAGGACCTAACCTTGTTTAGAAGATGATTGAGAAAATTTAGATGATCAGGAAAAGAATTATTTCAGCACAAAACTATAAAAAATATATTGTGGATGATAATTTTTTTCATTTATCCTTTTCCATAGGATCCTTAAAGACTCATTGAGGATGGGACATCAAAAATTGGGTAAGTAAGGGAAGTTGTCTCCTTAGTATGTTGGACCTTCTGAGATACTTAAAAGAATTGGTTATCTTACCTATTATTTTTATTTACCATAATGGTTTAGTATGGTCCATAATGTTTTCTATGTATCTCAACTATGAAATTATCAACTTAATTCTAGCCATTTCATTCTATGGGATCATGTTGATCTTGAACTAGATGATACTTTTGTTCATGCACTGATTTGTATCTTAGATAAAAAAGATATTGTTTTTCATGGAATATTTATTACATTAGTTTAAGTTTTATGGAAACATGGTGAAATATAGGAAGATACTTGGGAACATGAGAAAATAATTCTTAAATAATGGCCCAAACATTTCCAAATCACCAAAAATCTACAGATTTTTAGGGATGGAATTATTAATGGTGGGGTGAATATAACACCACTAGTTACAGTTAATTTATCATTTTATAATGTATTTTGAAGTTATATAATAATTGGGTTTATTTTTTGAGTTTTTTTTGATGGTTTTGGTGTGTTTTGAAATTGTTTATAAGGGTGAATAGTTTGAGCATGGTTAGTGGAAATTTTACAATTTTCTCCAAGAAATCGTGCAATGGGCTAAGGGGGGCAGGGGGGTGCGCATGGTTTTTTCAAACCAATAAAGTTCCTAAGAAAAACAATGAAAGTGGAAATAGAGGTAAAAATATAGTTGGTACATGATTTTTCAAATTTTGAAAACTAACCATGTGAGGTGGGGTTTGGGTGATAGTAGCATATGCACAGTTTCCCAAATCATACCGAGTAGTTATGAACTGTGCACTTAATACTCCGAAAATTAGATTTTAACTCAGTTTTACACCTTAAACCCCTCATTTTTACATTTACTCTTAGTATATCTACCTTTACTCCTCTCTTAATCATTATTAGTGGTTCCCTTTGATCCAAAAGATGATTTTGATGGATCTAAGTGCATTGGATATCTGGAATCAATGATGAGTCTCTATTTTCTATCTTTAACTATAGATCTCATTATATCCTCACATAGAATGTTAGATATAATCTTTTATGGATGGATCTATGATCTATGATGTGTTTTGATGAGATCTTGAATATATTTATTAAAGGATATGATTTTTGATCCCATTCCTAGAGGTTTTTTAGTTGCATTCTCTATTTTCATCACCCATTGAGATGTAGGTGGATTCTATCTCTTCTCTACATATTCTATAAATTTAAGGCTTGGTTTTATTTAATGTTTTGTTTGGATTTGAAAAAAGAAACATTGTATTATTTAGTAAAGTAAAATCCTTTGGATTTTTATTTAGGAACTTATGAATTTAAATAGAATTCATAAAACCCATTTGATTTATGATTTTAAATTGTGGTTTTGTGTTAATAAAATAAAGATGTTATATGAAATGTTTTTCAATGAAGGATTGTTTTATTTGGGATGGATTGATATGATAAATTCTCATACATGGTTGGTGTGAGTTCAGTTTCAATGGATGTGACCCTAAATAAGGGTCATGGTGCCAGGCTAGAGGCGCCTAGAGAATGGTAACCTAATGAAAACTTGGTGGATCAGTGAATAACCACTATTGAGTATGGGACTATCACCTAGCATGCATGTTTGTGTGAGTGGATGGATGTGATATAGGTTTTTTAAGTGGTAATAATGGATAAATTGTTATAATTTAAATTTTAATTGTTTTAGATTGGTAAGTTTATTTTATGTTCCTCTCTTTTTTTAAGAATATATGTTTAAATATAAGCTAACATGTTATTGTCCTAGTGGATTGAGTTAGTAAGTCACTTATAGAAATATTATCTAGCATGATTACTTACCCCCTACATATCCACTTTGGTGCATGTACTGATGTTATTCTTCATGAAATAAGTAAAGGAAATGTCTCATATTTATCTAGTGGAGCATCATGACTCTTATTCCTCGTTATGGTGTTTGGATCTTAGAGTCTCTCTTATATATGTTTTAGAGTGATTCCAAATATGTGTTGCAGTATTAGGATTTCTTTTAGTTTTTAGTTGGATTTTATGTTTCACTTTCTGTTGTTACTCTAATATTATTGGTTTTTGGTATTTCATTTGAGTAGTATTGTTTACATTTCATGTATCATATATTTTGGTTTGTTTTTTATTTTTATTTATAATTTTTTGTTTATATTAAAGGTAGAATAATCCTCTAACAATTTAGTAAGCCCTTTGTATTTATTTTCAGCCTTTGGTGTCCTGGGGACGTCACCTAAGGTTAGTGGCACCTCATATCTTTTAAAGAAAATTAGTAATGTCAATATGTTACATATATTATATTTCCTTTCCTCCTCTTCTAGGTAATTTAATTATCATAGTAAAAATGTCTTATTTTATGTATTTCATTCATCAAAAAATTTAATAATGTTAAGAATAAGTCTCAACCTCTCCAAATAATCTTTTTTTATTGTATCTCCATGTTCCCTCTTCCCTCTAATATTCTCCTTTATTATTTTGAAATCCAAATATATAATATTTTTTTATATTTAAATTTATCTTTACCTTTTTCAAATGGTAAATTTATCACTCTTTTTATGATGTGGGTTTAAATAAAGGTGTTTTTAAATATTGAAAAGGTTTTTCCTTTCCATATCATACATTTTATCTTTCACTCCAAATTTCATCTCGGGGTCCATTATGGATATTTCTTCTCAAATAATGTTTGAAAGTATTTATTTTAACTTATCAAAAATTATATTTTCAAATGTGAATCATAAAATCTTCTCTTTATGATGATATTAAGAAATGTTTTCTAAAGATTCTTATTTTTCACATCCATTTTCCTCTTTCAATCCAAAATATTTATCTCTTATAGAGGTATTATTTTTAAAACACCCTTTGAATTCCTTTATGAAATACTCCTTTTTGGTTATTAAATTTTTTGTATCAACCAATTTCATTCTTGGGGTCAAATTTTGTGATACCTTTTAGAAATGTTACAAAAATAATTTGTCTTTCCATGAGTTCTTTATGATATGATGAATTATTTATTTCAAGTGGCACACATATGTATGGTTTATTGATGGGTGGGTTTATATATAACCCTATAATTCATTGGTTATGGATTTATATGACATTATTTAATTATTCACGGATATGATTAAGTTTTTTCTCAAGCATGGGTGTGATTGAGTGACTCATAAAGGTGATATTTCCCTATGCTTATGTTTGTGCCATATTTCTTTGATATTCTAATTTCTTATATTATGATCCCATTATTCAATATTCTTATAATATGATTCTAATCCATGTTATAATTATTATGCTTCCTTGATGACCTTTCAGTGGACTTATGTTCTTATATCATAATCCTTAATGAACAAAAAAGTTTTATGATTACCACTGATGATCCCATGATATTTTAATATGATATTTACCCATTATCTATATTTTCTCACATATTTTGATTCGTTGGTAATTTTTTCCCTTACTGATTATTTTATCTAACCCCTTTCTTATGTTTTCATTCCCCAAGTTATGAATATGATTATAATTTATGATAAGTTTATAATGGAATTAAGTGTTGTTTTATTATAGAGAAATGTTCACCAGTATTATAAATTATGTTTCTTAAGTAGCTAATTATCAAAGACACCAAACCATTGGCTCTTTGAATTGTGATATTTTTAGTAATATTTAAAGTTCAATTTATGGGGATGATGTAAAATAAAGATATTTTTAGCTTGGATCACCTATGTTGTTATCAAATATAGTATGTAAAGTGTATTTTTTAGCACTAGGAATGATAGCGTGGTTCTAAGACACCTTGCACTACCACAAAACTGGGCAAGGCCAGTGCCACCCCTTTATCAGTGCTAGAGAAAAAGCGCTGATAAAGGGGGGGGGGCTTTATCAGCGCTTTTTTTAGTGCTGATAAAGGGACCCCCTTTATCAGTGCTTGTTTAGTAGCGCTGATAAAGGGTCGACTTCAAAAAAAATTTAAAAAATATATTAATATATAAATATAGTTATATAGTTATATAGTTATATTGATATAAATATAATATATAATTTTTAAATATATTTTATATAAGTATAAATGTACATTTACACTTAATATACTTAATATATAAGATATTTAGTGAAAATGGATTCTTAAAAAATTAAACAAATATTTTTAATTAATAATTTGATAATTATTATGGATTAATAGTCATTTAATAACAATTTTAATAATAAAAAATAAAAAAAATTAAAAAAAAGATCCAAAATATGTTGAAAACGCAACTCAAACTTCAAACGGCCATAACTTTTGATCCGGGTGTCCGTTTGAGATCTACCACATATCAAATCGAAGCCTGCGACGATCTCTACGTCGCTATGATTGGGTGGACCCTGGTCAAGCATTTTTCGAGGCCAAAAGAGGCCCAGAAGGCATCCAAAACTGAGTTTTTTGTCGGGGTACCCAGATTTTTTAACATTTTGTGGATTTTCAGCCTCGTTTAAGGGGGTATTATTGGATTTTTTTGGTGGGGACTGAATTTATTCCAAGTTATTACATTCATATTGATATTATGTATTTGAAATTTAATCCTTTTTTATAATGCACGGCTATTTATAATCAAATATATAACTATATGTACAATTTTTTTATATATTCATACCTAAAAATTAAATTTTTTAAATAAATAATTAAACATATTTACATATAAAATATATTAGCTTTATCTAAATAATAACTAATATCCATTTTATTTAAAATACCAATATATTAATATTTATATAACTACTATATATTAATATAACTATAGATATATTAATATAATTATACATATATTAATATAACTATATGTATATATTAATATAACTATATATATATATATTAATATAACTATATCTATATATTAATATAACTATATATATTAATATAAATATATATTACTATACGAATAAATATAACTAAATATATATATAAATATATATATATATCATGAATAAGAGAACAAATCAATATAGGTTAGTGGCAAAGGCTTTAGGTGCGCAGGGGGCAGGTCTCGAGATCAAATCTGGGTGGAGGCACGGGTGCACGTGCAAGGTTGATTTAAAGGGCTAGTGCTGATAAAGGGTGTAGGCGGTGTGGGAGGGCGCTGGAGGTGCAGGAAAGTGCTAATAAAGGGGGGCTCAAGCGCTGTAAAAAGCCCCCCCCCCCCCCGAGATTGGCAGTATTTTTTTAATTTTTTTATTTTTATTTTTATTTTTTTATTTTTTTTTATTTTTATCAGCGCTAAAAAAAGTGCTAATAAAAGGGGTCTTTATCAGCGCTTTTTGGAGCTCTGATAAAGGGGACCCCCCCCCCCTTTATCTTCGCCGGCTTTATCAGCGCTTTTCTAGCGCTGATAAAGGCCATTTTTAGCGCTGATAAAAGTCGTATTTGTAGTAGTGTTGTGTGAGGGAGAAATATAGCTTATTTTAGAAAAATACATGTCAGGTCAGACTATGGTGCATAAATATGTAGTATGATTGGAATTTCACATTGTGTTCATGAGGTACACATTGTGTACTCTCCCCTTTGGTGTTTTATACTTATCTTATCACCCTAGAGTTAGAATTGGAATTTTTCGTAGTCTATTTTGAGTTTTTTTTCATGTATAATGAGATAGTGAAACATTTTGGGTGTTTTAGATCATTTAAGAGATGTTTTGGAGTTTGTAAAGGTTCGGAAAGAGGATTCCTTTGAGGTTTTGATTTAAAATCCTCTTGAGGTATGGGATGTGAGGTGAGGCATGGTTGGGGGTTGTGATGTTATTGGTTGACTTGGATCTGGAATTCCAATATGTTTCATTTGAGGTTCTTTTGGATGGTTTCTAGAATGTGTGATCGAGTATTATCTCATATGAGATCTCAAGATCCGTTTTTTTGAGGTATGGTTTAGATACATCCTTTAGGCTCGGATGACATTGGTGGGTGTCAGGTATGGATGGGTTCCATTTATTAGAGGTTTATATGGGTCTGGGGGACCCTATAGTATAAATATGTGGGTATGGTGATGTTTGAGGATTCCCTTACAGGTGAGGTGATGCCTAAGGGTTGGGTTGTATGCTGGAGTGGTCGGTTTTAGATCTCTTATGGTGGGCATGGATTGAGTTTTTGATTGTGATAGGGGAGACCTTGTCAGGAATTCTATTTTTGTTGTGGTTTAGGGGACCCTTGTGATTTCCCCGTGTTTTTTTGGTCTAAGGAGGGTCGATGATAGTTTCAAAGGGTTTTGATGATGGTTTTGGGTGTTGTTCAACCTTTTTTTTATGGTTTGTGTTGAGTATGTTTGAAAGAGTTTCTTTCTTAGGTTTTGGATGTGAGAGGAGACCTTTGGGATATTATTGGATTGGGTGTTAGCCCTGAGATTGATTGTATGGTATCCTTTATTGGTATTATGGTGCAAGGAGGTCCTTGGGAGAAAATAATTGATATAGATGAATGCACACCCTTTGTTAGTATGTCTTCGAATAGGGGTTTGTTTGATGTGGATGTTGAGTGCTCATGGATAGTGGATTACTTATCTAGGATAGTTTTATAGGAATATGAGAGCATTAATAGTATTATTTAGTTCCAAACTATAGTTCTTTTAACTAGTTAAAATTATGTTATTGGAGTCCCAGAGACCATTAGTTGAATATAGATCATAAATTTATAATAATCCCATACTAATTTTATCTAGAATAAAAATTAAAATTTTAAATATACAATAACTATTTTAATGTGTCTGTGATACCACTCTGATATGCCTTGAAGTGTGTTATTTTCTTAGTTAATTTTTAAAACGATAAAAAAATGTATCTTAATAATGATTTTGACTACAACAGATTTCCTTTCCTTCAATAATTTGAGATAATTTTTTATTAATGATGGTAAAATTTCAAAATTTTATTTCTTAATTTTTTTCTATAAGGATTACATAAGATATATCATAATATATATAATAATCCTTTTTAAAATATTCTTATAATTTTTCCATATTGATGATAGGTTTCCTATCATTATGATAAACAAAACACTTTGAATATTTTTAAGAGGATAAAAAATACCAAGTGTGCCTAGATATGATATAAAATAATAATGAATTCCAAAACAAAAATAAATAAATAGTTTAAAAATATATTATCAAAAATATAATAAATTATATTATAATTATTAAAATTATGAAAATTAGGATTCAAAGTTCCAACACTTTACCCATCTCATGTCACTTAGGGTATCTCCAACCCATGCATAAAAATTTTCAATTTTGGCATTGAATGGGCACTTGATCCATGTGTCAAAATACACCACTTTTTTTAGATGTGATACAATGTCAAATATGACATTGTGTTACATCAATAACAAGCTTATTTTAATATTAATTTCATTTTCATTTTTACTAGAATGACGCTTTTTAGTTATAATAATATATTTAATTACAATATATTTTTATAGTGTTAAAAATGTATTTGATGTTGAAAATTATTTTATTATGGATACTATATTTTGGAAGAGACTACTTAAATTTAGTTTATTAACTTAGAGATAAGCTGACACGCTAACTTGATACTATGGTATTCTTTGTTACAAATTATTGAAGTTGTCTCATTTCATAGTATTTGTTTTAATGGGGAAGAGAGGATCGGGGGAACCCTCACGACGACGGGTTCGGTTGGTCCTGATGGTTGATTGTGGGGGTTCATTTCTTTCACAATAACTAACATCTGGTCATTATTTTTTCTCTTAATAGAAACTTCCAATGGTTCCCTCATCTATAAATGGGTATAGACCTACATTATAAAGGTAGGTGGTAGATTGGGGTTTCAGACCCAATGACACTTATGGACTCACATTGGTCAAAAAAATGGGAGTTTGGACTCATCACGTCCTTTTTTGGGGTGAATTGTTTCCTACTCCAAGACTCTCTTATAGATTTAAGATATGTTCGTGAATCTCTTCCCTGATGTGGGATCGGTTACCCAAAAAAAATGATTTATAGGTTAATTATATTATGTATAAAAAAAATGGGGGATCTCATTATTGAATCCATATTTATATATTCAAGGTTATTTATTTGTTTCCCTAGTAATGGGTAGATGCTTATGTGTTGATTCTATATAACCGGGTGCTTTGGAATTTTCCACCATACAAGGAGGTGGTTAATATTCTATTGAGGCTATTGAGACATTATGAGGCATCCTAGATATCCTGATTATTTTAGGTATCAAAACACATGTAGTTTGTTAAACCCATATATTTTAACATCATGTGTAAAGGACATATGTACCGGTGGTTGGGTGCTGAATATTTGAGCTCAATCCTCGAAGAGTCATCCTACATATCCTGGTTGTAGTAGGAATCAAATTTATCATAGTTTGATCATTCCCTTGGGACTAGCCCCAAGATAGATGTCCTCGTATGGGTTAGTTTTATATCATGCCACTCATTAGGTCATACATATAGTGACTTCCCTAACTAGTGGGGATCCATGGTGCCAATGATGTGCTCGTTGCAACTCCCTAATACCATGTGATCTATTCTCGGTGTGAGAAACATGGGATAGAAAGTGAATAGCCTCATTGTATATAGATGTAGTGAATTTGTATTGATACAGCCCTTGGATGTTAAAATAGATCTCGATCCTTGGAGGGGCATACTATGTATCTCAATTATGGAAGGAATCAAAGTTATCGTATTTCAGTTGATTTCTAAGTCCACTGAGGAATGAGGTAGAGTGATCATCCCATGGGAATTATTAGGTCCCGATGGTTGAAATATCGAAGAAATGAGGTTTACATTGAAATGGATTCTTATTTGGGATCAGGCCTTAGGAATTTATCTTGTGTATCTTGGTTATTACAGTAATCAGATTCCTCATAGTTTAGTAGATTAGGGATTATATGCAGATATTTCCCTATATTTGGGGATTACACACCTATGGTGGAATACTTCATCAATCCCTATGATTCCCTATGACATGGACTACTTTTCTGACTGTCATGCTTGACTTAATTCTTGACATGCCTTGATTTTTTGTTTGACATGTTGAAGGATGTCTACCAGACATGTTCAGAGATAATCGCATGATCCAGTTGGATTTTTTGAGGGATGTCTCATATTCCGGATGGCATGTTCGAGGGTCAACGCATGATAATGGATGAATTTTATAGAGTACATTGCGATACCTATCCATTTGATCCTAAAATCCATCACATGATCTCATTTGGATTGTCTAGATAATGTCACATGATCTGGATTACATGCCTAGGTGTCATCTTGATAGTTGGATGACACGCTTTAAGGGTATCATGAGAGTCAATGCAACATGTCTCGGGGGGTTTTCATGTTCTCGCTAACATGTTTGGGGGACATCACGAAGCATGGCTGGTGTGTTTGAGGGAAATCGCAAGAGCTGACTAACATGCCCGAGTACTACTGTGAGACTTTATGACATGAATTGGTGTTGTTATATGAGTCAAGAAACTTGTTTTAATAGAATCATGAGACTCGAATGGTGAGTCTAGAGGGCTTCATGAGACTTGGGTTTCATGCTTGAGGGGTCCATGTGACTTTATCTAACACATCTGGAGGACTTTATGTGACCCAAATAGTATACTGAAGGAGCATCATGAGATCTGGGTGACATGTCCTGGTGTTTCCACGTGTCTTGGATGGTTCATGAAAAGCACATGAGGGTTATCACATATGT
This sequence comes from Viscum album, assembly GCA_963277665.1. Classification (NCBI taxonomy): domain Eukaryota; kingdom Viridiplantae; phylum Streptophyta; class Magnoliopsida; order Santalales; family Viscaceae; genus Viscum; species Viscum album. Next base: position 69,731,587 of record OY728163.1, on the reverse strand, counting down.
CCTTCATGCAAGTCTCCCACCTTTAGTCTTTTATTAATCCTTTATAATGTTAATTCCTTAGATATATTCAGTGTTAGCTTATTTTAAGTCTCGTGCAACCTAGAAGGTGTGTAGGATGTTCTTCGTGTCTCCTACTAGAAGTCCTTCGTGTGATCTATGAGTGATCAACTGAATTGCTTATGCATGCTACATGGTAGCTATGTCTTTTCACCAGTATCTTACCTTATAGAATATTTGTTGATTGCAAGATCAGTCATTATGAGAAATTTTTTCTAGCACCAGTGCATCTGGATGTGAAAAATCCCTTATGTCTGAGAGTCCAAAGATGAATTCTTTGTGATGGGGTGGATGATTTATAGACTTTTCCACCCTGTTTGGTCACTAATTTTCATGGTGTATCACATGTCAATCTAGGTTGGAGTCGGTGAAGGGATTCGGCATCACGTGTCTCCATGAGTCTCTGCCATGGATCACTCTGAGGGAGTTGCTTGATTTTTAGTGATTGTGAGTCCCTTCCATAAATTCCTCCTTTACTGGATTATTTCCAATTAATGGGGACTTTTTGAATCATTCAGTTATGATTAAGGAGTTCCATATTTTTATATTGACATGTCCAAAGCCTTCATGAGAGAAAGATGCCTGCTGAGAGGCATTCGTGTGACACTTTAAACCTTTCCTAGGGGCTTTTGTGAGATCATGCTATGGACATCCTTAGCGTGTTGTAAGATTTTTACGGCCATGATATTTTTTCACCTCCTTAACCTTTTTATTTATTTTTTTATTTTATAATGGTTGGGAATTATATAAGATTTCTCAAATGTTGTCAAGGACAATCATTCTTCCTCTTGGTGAAGCGTCGTAGGACCAAAATGGGGTCTTGTGGAGATGGACGATCATTTTATGGAAAATTCCATATATTTTTCCTTAGGGATCCAAAGGGGGGGTATGATATCTCCTGGACATGCCCAAGGCACTTTACGTGATGATGATGACATGTCAGAAAGATTTCACTAGATAAGGCGGGCATGCCATTAGGGTCTCGCATTATCTTAAAGATTGCCAGGGTAATCATGCTACTTTTACAACTATGAGAGGATCCCACCACCCCCATCTTTATTTCCTTTGTTTTATTTTACAAATTATTGGGGGACTCATGAGTTTTCTCATATGTTGAAAAGGAAAACCATTCTCCCCATCGGGGATCCATCAAGTGAGTTTCTCGACCACAAAAGGATCCTGAATTTTTAGATATTTTCCTCTTATTGTTGAAGGAATTTTGAATGGTTTTTTAGGTGTTCGTCAGTCAACAGACCACGTGAATGAAGAGAGATTATTTGACTACCTTCTCATGGCTAGCGATTATCCAGGGCACTTTTTAGAGTATAAGGACTTGTCGAAGGGACTTCATAGGATCCTCCATAGGATATGTGCTAAAAATGGCTCCTTCACTTGACCTTATGTTGGTTACACGTTCATGAGTCCTCTGGGAGTTTGTAAAATCTGCAGATCCTCAACCACCTTATTTTTTACTTTGCTTTTGTTGGGTAAATAATAACCATATCTGGGTATTTCTTCCTTTTTGGATTTGTCGATGCTCATTTGGAGGTTATCAACAATCTTTATTATACATACTTTTTTAAATTTTTAAATTTTAAATTTGGCATGTTTTGATGTTACAAATTAAAATTTTAAATTTTTTGATTTTTTGATTCCATGAATAATCTCATGTTTGTATGTTTTCACCATTTATTTTAGTTTTATTAATCTTGGAATTTATTTGGAATTTTTATAGCTTATTTGTGTTACCCTTATGTAAGAAATGTGTCACCCTTACATGAGGATCTTTTTACCTTAAGTAAATTGTTACCCTTATTTCATTTAGTTTTGTTGAGTTGGCCCTTATATAAGTGGGTTTTTACTCTTATATAATCTTTTAATATGCATGATTACCTTTATGTATGGGTTTGTGTACCCTTACATACCTTGGTTTTGTATTGGGTGCCTTTTTGTGAAGACTTAGATACCCTTATATAAATAGGTTTCAATTGTGATACCCTTACATGAGATCAGGTCTACCTTTACATGGTATAGGAATGGAACATGCTACCCTTACAAGAGTTGTGAACTAACCTTATGTGCGGTGGATCACTAGAGGCTTACCCTTATGCAAGGACTATAGTACCCTTACATGGATAAGGTTTTTGGTGGATGAACCTTACATAATGGGTCTCAACCCTTATGTAGCGTCTGAGTTACCCTTATGTAGTGGGTGCGATAACCTTACCCAATGTGGATTCAACCCTTAATTAGCATGTCAGGTGACCTTTATGTAGAGTATCTAATGAAGTACCTTATACAGTGTATCCCATTTAGGATTTGTTTCAATGTATTCTTAATGAAGTTCCCCGACCGACCACATGTCCTGGTTCAATTGGAGTTCATTCGAGGGATTTGTTTCTTATATTTTAATTGGTTTTTATACCTAATTGTGACAAGAGATATGGATCAAAATATTAGATGGAAGAACTTGAGAGAAAAATTAAAGGAGAAGGATAAGATTTAGAGGTATATCTCGTTGGTGGCTCTAATTAGAGATTCCATACACAGATGGTTTTAGGAACATTATTCTAATAGAGAGTTTGTGATTTTAGAGTTATTGTGGTTGATAATTAAATTTTATAAATTCTTAGAGAATTATACTTCAAGTGAGGTCAACCCTGGTAAGGGGGTTGGTCCTAGTTTATCATGTTCCTGATTGAAGTTTTTCCTAGTACTTTTGTTACTATTTGTTTGTTCCTATGTGTGTGGGAGTGGGTTATTCCTCTGGTGTGGTCTATTTTTTTTCCTTCTTCAGTCTTTTTTTGTAATATTACATTAGTTTCTTTTCTTAATAATAATAATGGGGTGTGTGTGGTTTTCTTATCATGGAGTAGGACAAAGGGGTCTGAAACACTTAAATTCATGCATTCTTTTTTTCCTTTTTTTGGTATTATTCTCACTATGGTATTTTCATGATAATTTCCCCATATCATTACTTTTATTTTCTATATTTCTTTTATTTTAAAAAGTATTATATTTAACTTAGATCCTATTGTTTTCTTTTTTTGGTTGGTTTGTGTAATATTGGCTCCCACCTTAGAGTTGTGTGTCACTAGTGCCCCCCTAACACTAACAAGTGGTATCTGAGTTGGGTCCATCGAGTATATAGATATATTTTACTATATTAGAGGTCTAGAAGTCCAATTTATAGTGTGATTTCAATTTATGGATAGTTAAAATGCATTATATACGTATCCATAATGATCTTGATGAATCTTTGGCATGATCTAGGAGGAAGATCAACATGGTCTTTTCTACAAGAGAGACCATGACCTTTTTTTAGGAAATGGACCCTAATATTTTAAAGAAAGCTCATTACCTATTATTGTGGATCCTAGGTGATAAGGTATTATGAGAATTGTTACATGAAAGTTTGGTTGGTGCAATCTAGCTAAAGTTTGAGCATCTTTACATGACTATATCTCTTTTAGGAAGGTTACAAAAGAAAATTAATCTTTATAATTTTAAAATGATCCCAGGAACCTCTGGGTGGAATCATTTAGATAGTTTTAATAATATGATCATTGATATATCTAATGTAGATGTTGATATTTTTTATGAGGACCAGATTTCCTTTTAGTTTAATTCCTTGGATGAATCCTTTAATATTTTTAGAGATTTTATGATGTATGTTATAGATTCCATCACTTTATAGGAACTAAAGTTAGTTGTCTTATCTAGGGATCTTCAAATTCATGGTTTGAAGGTGGAGGTAAGTAGGGTGAGGTCTGGGCATGAGTTTCTCAGTGTGAAGGGTTAAACTAAAGGTAAAATTAAATAAAAGGATGGTTGAAGGTTTATGATGTTAAAGTGTTATCAATGTGGAAATACCGGCCACAATAAGAGATATTTTCTTGAGGATCCTTCTAGGGATAGTATGGCCTTGAACAATATGGTATAGCCTAGTTTTGATAGTTTCTAGGTTCTCTAAGTCTATATAGAAACACTTAGTATAGAGTAGGTGTAACTCTAGGTTATATTTCTTCTTCATTCTTAAGACTTTCTCTACGTGTGATTTGTAATGGCCCCCATTTGGAAGAGAGGATAAGGGTGGGGATGGTTTTCTTAGATGTTTGTTCATGGTTGGAGACTTGTATCAGGTAAGCTTGTTGTGTTTTGCTTATTTTACTACATGCATTTATAACTATTTCACTTTTGAGATGGTTTATACTTAGCATTGCATATTTTCCATGATTCTTTCTATTTGAGTAATTGGGTACTTCTTTGGCTTATTTGGGTGTCTTGTAGGCATATGAGAGCTAAATGAGAACTCTGATGGCATATGCATAGTTAATTATAGGTATGTGATTTGAAATCATGGGTAAGTGAATGTATCAGTTCTAGTTAATTTATTTTCTTAGATTTTTTTCTATATGATCATGTTTTTTCAATTATTTGTAGTATATGTGTTGGTATGGGTATACATGTGCCATTGTAGTAAATGTTATATAGTTTTTGAGTCTGGAATGATTAGGTTTGAGCTTAGGGTCTTTTGTTAGTGAAGACTATCTGGACCAACTGATGGGTTAGGCTAGTATAGTACAGAAAGAACATTGAACCTATGTTTTTTACATTTTATTTTATAAGGTGGATAATTGTTAAATTTGTCATGTTTTTATGTTAAGAATTAAAATGTTAAATTTTTTGATTTTTTAATTCCATGAATAATATCTTTTCTTCATGTTTTTTACCTATTATTTTAGTTTTATTAAGCTTATAATTGATTTGGAAGTGTTAAAATTGGGTTTTCAAATTGAAATCGTGTTTTGAAATTTCTATGAAAAATTCATTGTTTTTATTATTATGAAAATTAGTATTCCTTGCGGTCTTATATTTTTTTGGGATTCTTTTATCTGGGATCATGGTGCTTGTTGGGACTCTATGAAATTTGGAATGTGGGTTTTGGTGGGCATCCTAGTTTGTTGTCTTGGTTCTTGGTTATCATTTGGAAGGTCTTTAAGTCATTGATTACCATGATTGGACAGCTCCTGTTTGCAGTGTTTCTTGTTTTTCTGATTCACGGTGATATGTTTCATCTATTTCCTGACTGTTCTTTATCTTAAAATTTTCCCATTCTTTTCATGATTCGTTTCACTATCATGATCTTTATGATCTTCCCAATTTATTTTAGTCATCCATGCATTAGCCTCACCAATCACAACTGACATCCTATCACCTTGTTGTCTCCTATTCTTGCCTTTATGATGCTTTGTCGCTTCATTTAGTCGATGTTCAGTTCTTTATTTTTACATTCCACTCCATTATAGATATAAGAATCCAAGAGGTAGAGAGAATATTTTGTTCTCTAATTCCATGCCTTCATAACCCTTATTTCATTCATCATCTTTGGTGGAGATCATTGTACTCGTGAGATATGTCTAGACTGCAGTAGCTTCAAGATACAACCATGATAGTGGAATTTCTCCTTCAGCAGATTCAGGATCTGAAATTATGAGATCATTCCTTTTATTTTTTGTCTCTATGTTTTATTTATTTATTTATTTTATGGTCTCGGTGTTGAGGTTGTGTGTGTGAGTCTGTCCAGCTCGAGGGTGTACATTTCCATTTTTAGGTCAAAGTTCACTATCGGATCCTAAAGTGATGAGGCCCCTATGTTCGGATATTTTTTATGGTCTCTGTACATTGTCTCTCTACTTTAGTTTCTCTACTATATGTTTTTTTTCAAAATAATAATAATTGTGGTGGTGTTCTTGTCAGGGAGTAGGACCAAACTGGTCTGAACCACATAAATCCTTTGTGTTCTTTACTTTTATGTATTTTTTATTTGTTGTATGTTCATTTTTATTGGATTTATTATGTTTCTTTTTTTGATTCTCAATCTTATTAATTATTTCAATATTTATTCTAGGTTGTTAATTTGGTCCATACACCCTCACCCTCCCATAAAAATTAGTATCAGAACCTTTATTTTTGAGTTAATTAGGACCTATGTTAAGCTAGAAGTTGAAAATTTCAATGGAGAAAAGATTTTAACCTATAGAGAGTTAAGATGAGGGTGTTTCTAATCAATAATGGATTCAAAAACACTATATTAGGTCCTAATAAACCTATAGTTATTTTCTTCACTAACAGACAGTCATTCGCCACTTATATTGATATTGACCCCAACATTGTTGAGAAAACCCACTGTATTTTGTTAGCCTTAGGCGATAAAGTCTTATGAGAAGTTTTGAATGATACTACTAATAATGTTATATGGATTAAACTTGAACATTTTTATATGTTTAAGTCTCTTATTAATCATTTATACAAGAAAATTTGACGTTATACCTTTAAAATGAACCCTAGTTCGTCTGTTCGTGTTCATATTAATGATTTTAATAAAGTGTTTATTGACTTAGCTAATATAGATGTTAACATAATTGATGAAGATAAAGTGATAATCTTGTTGGCTTCCCTTGATGGTCCCTTTAATTATTTAAAATACTCTATGATGTATAGTATATAATCGATCACCTTAGAAGAGGTTAAATCAACTGTGTTTTCTCGAGAACTTTAAACACGTGGTTTGAAGGATGATTTTAGTGGATTAAAATATGAGCCTAAACTAATTCATGTTAAGGGTAAAATGAAAAATAATAATAAATAATGAAAATATAAGAACCAGTTTAAGAACTTCCACTATTTTGAGTGTGGAAAGACCGACCATATAAAAAGATATTGTCCTGACTTTAAAAATAAAGACATATGGCACAGTCTCATATGGTATACTCTGGGTTTTCCACTGCAGATATTCTTTAATTTTTATTTATCATACCTTAGTTATAATTAGGCATATATTATAGGGATACTCTTTTATTTTACCCTAGGACTGACCCTGCTTGTGTTTCTTGGGGGACCCAGTTGGAAGAGAGGGTGTGTTAGGGATGGTCTAAGTCGTTCAGGATTAGGTGTAGATCATTCTCCTATTGGCTTCCAAGTTTTGGTTTTTGTGTGATCTAATGTTTTCTTAATACTATATTATATTTAGATTTTATCTTTATAATTTTTCATGTTCATTATATTTTACCTCCGAGGAAGGTTGTGTATTTGTAGGCCTTAGAATCCTGAGAAGTACATCAAGTTTTTAGTGGAAACTCATGTATTATTGGTAAGTTTTGGTTTAATTTTTTTGCTTAGTTTTTGTAATTTCTAAGAATTTTTAATCTATATAATAATAATATATGGGTATTATTGGTATAATATGTTCCACTTTCATCACATGCTAAGTGGAATTCATGTTGGGTGGATATTTTACAAACTTAGGGTTTTCTGCTTTGAAATTCTACCTGAACTAACTGGTAGGCTAGGTTAAAAAGTTTGTAAGAACACCATCTGAATTTTTTTCATTTTATTTTGAAAATATGGAGATTTTTTAAAAATTTTATTTCATATTAAAATAGTGTTTTGAATTTTCCATGAAAAACTCATTCTTTTTATTATTATGAAAATTATTATTCTTTGTGGGATTCTATTTTCTACAGGATCATTCCATTTGGTCTCACAGTGGTTGTTGGGACTCTATTCAATTTGGTATGTGGAATTTGGTAGGTATCCTTGTTTTATATCTTGGTTATTGGTGCTCCTTCAAAAGGTATTCTGGTCATTTATTACCACGACCAAGCATCTCCTAGTTTTAGTTTTTTTTTCTGATTCTCGATGATCTGTGTTGTCTTCTTCCAGACCATTCCACATATTCTGTGTGTCCCATGATTTTTGTGATCCATTTCATTGGCTTGATCTTTGTTATCTTATCAGTATCTTTCATCCATCCATGAATCTTCCTCACCTATCATGCCTAAAATCCCATTGCATCATCTTATTCTCTGCACACCTTTATGATGCTTTTTCTCTTCATTTTCTTGGTGCCTAGTTCTTTATTTTTTTCTTTACACTCTATTTTAGAGAGAAGAATCCAAGAGATGGAGAGGGATAATATATGGTTCTCTCATTCCACACATTCACAAACCATATTTTATTCACTATCTCTAGTGGAGATTTTGATACTCAAGAGATCTTTTTGGACCATATCAGCTTCAAGATACAACCCTAGCAGTGGCATTTCTCCTTCAGAATATCTCGGATCCAGACTTGTGATATTTTTCCTTTTCTATTTAAGATATGTGTTTCATTTATTTAATTTTTTATGGTCTGGGTTTCAAGTTTGTGTGCATGAGTCCATCCCACTTGAGGGTGTGTGTTACCATCTTCGAGCCAGGGTTCACCACTAGCTCTTTGGGGTGATGAGGTCCTTGTGCTCAGATAGTTATTATGGTCTGCATGCATTGTATCTCCTCTCTACTTTCTCTTGTGTATTTTGTTTTTTTTTGCATAATAATAATCATTTTGGTGGTGTTCTTTCCATGGATTAGGACCAAACTATTCCAAACCATGTAAATTATTTATGTTCTTTACTTTTTCACATTTCTTTTATTGTATGTTCATTTTTATTGGCTCTCTTCTCTTTATTTTTTTTGATTCTTGGTCTTAGTCTTTGTTTCTGCATTTATTTTGGGTTGGGAATTCGGTCCATACACCTTAACCCACCTATAACAGGAAGTTTTCTAGATTATTTTGGTTACCCTTACATGAGGGATGTGTTGCCCTTAAGTGAGTCTCCTTTACCCTTATGTAAGTAGTTCATTACCCTTATGTTTTTTTAGTTTTTCTCAGTTTACCCTTAAGTAAGTGGGTTGTTACCCTTATGTAAGCTTTTCATATGCATGTTTACCATTACGTATGGTGTAATTTATCAACTTAGGAGCCATGTGAATAGTGCCACGAGTCAGTGGGTCACATGTCCTCAAGCACATCTCCCCGTATGCGAGAGGCTGCCGACGAGCAGCAAGGGTCTAAGGTAGTACAGTTGGAAGACTATACCCTCATATCAAAGTGGCACAGTGGATATAATATATAACCAAAAATAGAAAAATTATGATATAATATATGGAACTGTGGAATCAAATAAAATAATCAATTGTGGAATCATAAACAACCAATCAATGGGAATAAATATTAAAATCCACAAGCTAAGTCGTATACAATGATGTCATGTCATGTTGATATACAAAAAGGGGAAATAGAGTATAAAAAGTACAGGCGTATACATCATTCTATAAAAAAAATACAAAAAAACAAAAGACATATCTACTGTAATAATGAACATATGCTTGGTCCTCTGCTCCCATGATCCATGCTACAAGTAAAATAGATCAAGAATTTGTAGCAGGCCACTTTCCCTAATCCATTCCTATAGTCATAAGGTGTACTCGGGTACCAAAGGCAGCCCAAGTAGGGTATGAGATAAACTTATTTATCCACCACCAATGGTATCTAGAAATAATATATCCAGTTTACATAGCATAGAAATTTGTAAGTGTAATGAATAATGAATAATTCTAGAAAAATTAATACCATCCATCTCAGGTTCCTATAGGACACCTAGATGCTACTTCCTGTTTTGGCATAGGTCGGTGTATGTATGATCCAGTAACCATATATATATAGTAGTCATATATATATATATATGTATATTCACACTATATGTGAGGATGTTTAGAACTATATATGTGGATACTAGGTGCAAGCTGGACTCAGGGCATAAATCTGGGATCCATAACTAGCATAATGAGCCAATGGATCCAGCAAGGGTACAAGCCCATAATCTTATATGAATTCAACACATCATGCCCATCACTCAAGATGGTGGGGGTGGGTCATCATTCCCAACACCTGAAGTAAGAGAATGTGTAGCATCCTTCCCATCATCTAAATAAAAGTATAACGGTGTGAAACATCATGCCCAGCACCCAACATAAGGTAGCATGAAACACTATGATTAACAAAACCCTTATCTATTGTTCGTCATCCAATAGTAATGGAATACTCATAATAATAATAATAATAACATGATTCATCACCAATAATTCATTTATAACCGTTAAAAAAATATCTAAGGGTTAAAAATGTATATAAATCATGTTCATAATTATAAAACATGTGGTGTGGTAAGATGCTTGTGAAAAATCATTTCAGGATTCAAAGGGAAGACTAGCATCAATGTCGATCCTAATTATTCCTGAGCCAGGAAGAAGCTTACTGTTTAATGTGATGCTTCAAGAATCAGACTAGGTGTAGTTTTTATGTAGGTCGATCGAGTCGTGGCTTATGGATCCTTCCAGCTAAGACCTCATGAGTGGAATTATTCTACACGTGACCTCGATATAGCAGTTGTGGTTTATGATTTACGTTGCTGGAGACACTTCTTGTTGTGTGAGAGGTTAATTGTTTACACGGATCACAAAAGTTTTAAATATATCTCCACACAGCGAGACTTTAATTTAAGTCAGTGCAGGTGGTTTGAATACCTTTATTCATTCGATTTTGAGCTTTCTTATACCCCCTGGTAAGGAAAATTTCATGGTTGATTCTTTGAGCTGCAAGACACAGACACAAGCCATCCAAGAAGCCATTAGTGAGTGTAAGATGATGGCTTTGTTTTCTAAGATGCATCTAGAGGTTCAGGAACAACATGGTCAACTAGTTCTAACAGCTCTTACAGTGACATCCTCTCTTCTGGAGTGAGCCCGTATGCGACAATTATCTGATCCAGAGGGGCTCATTTTGATAGAAAGCATCACAAGAGAGAACCCTCCACCTGGATGGGTTGTTGATGGTAGTGAAACTCTGCTTTACCGTGACTATGTATGGGTACCTACTTATATACGAGAAGATATTATGAAGGAATATCATACCTTAGTTTGGGTAGTTCATCCTATACTTACCAATATGTACAGAGACATGTGTCATCAATACTATTGGTCAGGTATGAAGAATCAGATAGCAGGTTTCATCACTCGATTTTCTACCTGTCAGTAGGTGAAGGTAGAGCACCAACGACCTACTGGACTTCTATAGCCTCTATCCATTCCTAATTGGAAATGGAATGACATCACCATAGATTTCATTATAGTCTTGCCAAGATCTACTCGAGGCAGTAATGCAGTATAGGTGATTGTTGATAGGTTGACCAAAGTTGTGCACTTCTTGCCTATCCAGTAGACCTTTTCTATCGATGAGTTGTGAAGTCTATATATCTAGGATATGTTGAGACTTCATGGCATACCTCGTTCTATTGTCTCGAACAGAGATGCATGCTTTATATCATGGTTCTTGAAATGGATTGTTGGCGCCAAAATGTTGGAAGGAAAGAAAGAAGGGAAAGAGGCCCCATGAGCGGCCTTGCGAAGCCACTTCGCAGAGTCCCCCCAAGCCACGCGGCTGCTGCGAAGAATAGTAGGTGGTACCCTCCATGAACGCTGCTGATGTTCACGAGCCCGCCGCGAAGCACAGGAGGCGGTACCCTTCGCGAACGCCGCTGATGTTCACGGGCCCGCCGCGAAGCAACCCGATCCCCCTTCGCGCCGCGTCATCTCTGCTTCGCGGTGCCTCTTGCCTATAAATATCAGGCTCCCCTAGAGCCCAAAAGATTGACAATACAACCTTTCAACTTCCTAGCTCCCAAATCATGAAGCACCCTTTTCTCTGCGAGTCAAGAGTTGTGCAAGGTACTTTTTCTTCACGAAGTGACTCCGCATTGTCTCGTTTTGATCCCCTCTTCCGAGAGGGATAAATTTCGCGAAGCCTAAGGGATTTCGCAAAGGAATGGGATCCCCAAGGGGACCCGGGTCGTCGCGGATTGTTTATGATTCGTGAAACACCCCCCATGTACACGTGATCCACATGCCAAGGCAGGGTCACTATACTTCATGAAGCACATTTCTTCACGAAACTTTGCTTCACGAAGCGCCTATGCTCCACGAGGTAGTGCTCCGCAAATGCCCTTCCACTTCACGAAGCACCTCCCATTTTCACCTATTCTTCACGCTAAGGCTAAGGCACCCCAATTCGCGAATCACACCCCTTCGCAAGTTCCCTCCACCACGCAGAGCAACCGAGCCCCATAAGGCCCCTGCATATGGACCCCTCTGCTTGGAAAATCCTTTTCCCACATGTCCTTCCAGGTTCGCATGATGTGATTTCAAAATCCCCTGGATGATACCGCCCATAGCATTGTTGCGCCTAATGATTCTTCGCATAGGCAAGATAATGGCTATTGCTTCTTCGCATAGCCACGATAACGTGGACCCCTCAATGGTTCGCCCTGTGACCCCCCTTCATTACTCCATTTTCGGTACCTTCCCTCCCACAAGGAGAAGAGGGTACCAGTTATGTAAGTCATAGGGGTGCGGAGCAAACCCACCTCGTCCGAGCTACAGGATGTTAATCTGCCAAGCACCCTCGTCCTCAGCACATGATGTTAAATTGTGACATCTTCATGTGCCTCTCACGTGGGGCGCCCCCCACTTTGGACATTCTCTACGCCCCTTGGTCTTAACAAAGGATGATATCCTCCTTCTGGGAGTGGCGTTTGTTCACGGGGGAAGGACTGCCACCTTGGTGTAAGCCCCTATCTTTTCTTTCAAGAGGCACCACCCCTACCCCTCCTCACTTCCTCAGTGCCAAGGCTGGCGGAGGGCATGATAGGGAATGGGGATTCTCCTTTTTTCTTGGGTCCCAAGTCCCTCTCCCACTGCGCTTTGTCGCTAATGGGCCTCCATCCTGGAGTAAGTCCTGGCACCATGGGCCGCTCAACGTGTAAGCCCCTTCTAGCTTCCCACGGATGCACCCTTTGCGACGTGATCGTCAGGTCTCTACTGCCTCTTGTTTCTCACACAGAGCATGACTCACGTGGGCTTAGAGTAAGCACCGACCCTGACCCCCACCATCCTGTGAACTATGGGGACTTTGATCCATGTCAAGACATGGTACGTAGGAAGCCTCACAAGGTTCAATCCCACCACCCGGTCATTCTGACCCAATTCACGTCGGTTCACCCCCGTCTCGCATGACGTTAAACAACATTCCAATACAGTGGCAAGTCGTTGTGACTATGAACTATGATGACTTTGATCCATGTCAAGGCATGGTATATAGGAAGCCTCCACGAGGTTTAATCCCACCATCCATTGGACCAAGGTCCTCATTCACGTCAGTTTACCAACACCCGTTTCTGAACTACGGGGACTTTGATTCAAGTCAAGGCATGGTACATAGGAAGCCTAAAAAGGTTCAATCCCACCATCCAGTTGTTCCAACACCCCTTCATGTTGGTTCAACAGCCCCTTATCCATCCCGAACTATGGGGACTTTGATCCATGCCAAGGCATGGTACATAGGAAGCCTCATGAGGTTCAAGACCATCACCCATCGGACCAAGGTCCTTCTTCACGTTGGTTCGCTGGCACGCCCAACACCTGAACTACGGGGACTCTGATCCATATCAAGACGTGTTACATAAAAAGCCTCACGAGGTTCAAGCCCACCACCTGGTCATTCCAACCTCATCTTCACGTCAGTCCACCTGCCACTTTGGGCAGCCTAGAGTGTAAGCCCCACACATCCATCTTGAACTACGAGGATTTCAATCCATGTCAAGGCATGGTACGTAGGAAGTCTCCTCGAGGATCAAGACCAAAAAACCATCGTCCATCCCGATTCTTACCCGGGCCACCACATCCCAATGAGATCATGCCAACCCATTCCCCTATGCAGCATTCGGGAATCCGCCCACGTGATGGCCCCAATATCGGTGTCCCCTCTAGGGGGGGTTCTTCAATCTGATTTACTCTAGCTAGTGTTCTGATCTGCCCGATCTGTCTCCACTGAATGTTAAAATTGAGGCGTACCCTGTGTTAAACATGGGAAGCTGAGGAAAAACTAAAATACATGCCTATGGAATATGATTCCTTGCGCTCTATGTGGGATTCCTCGGGATTCTGTGCCCTCGAGAATCCCTATAATAAAGGAAAAAAGACAGACATGCCAATTCCCCAGCGTCCAGACACGCCAGTGATGCCTCAACGTGACTACTCCCCCAACTGAAGGTTGTTTCCCTGAATGGACCCCTTGGAATGTCCTAACTGAAGTAGTGTAATTAACCGGCATTCATGGAAACATGGCACTGGGAAGAGTTTCATGAACTACGTCTTAAGTCTATAAGGGAGAGCCGGACTATGTGACAAATTTTGAGGAGGAATCCATGGAAGGAAGAACCGACATCCCATTATCCCATTTCGACCAAGGATAAAATGTCCCCAAACAAGGAGCGGATGCCTCCCACCTTTGGAAAGAGAGAATGTGGGGAAACATAATAGCTCTGATGTCCCCCGATCGTGACAGACGAGCGCGCCTTGACGAAAGCGTTGGAAACAGAAATGTTGAACCCGACATGAGGTTATTCTCCTCAATGTGGAGATTAGTAGTGATCGAGACATCAGTAGAGTGATGTGTCACTGGATCCAGATATCTGGTGCCAGGTCCCACCAAGCAAATAGCGGGCCTGGCGTGAAACTCACCAAAAGTTGGGGTAGTCAAAACGTTGGGTATCCTGATCTGCGATGTTGTCAGCATGGATCCCTCTTACCGGTCATGGAAGACGGAACGACGCTGGGGCACTGGGTGTCGATTTTTTTTTGTCAGTACTAATGAGTTGATCTCCCTGCCTCCAGAAACCCAGTTACTGCATGCGGAACCCGATCACCTCTTGCCCACCGACGCGGGGGTAGGGGAAATCTCAATGCGGCTACCCCACGCGGTTCTACCTCTTCTGTGACGGCCTCGACTACCGTGATTACTGGGCGCCCACGCCCCCTCTCCTCATCAGAAATGATCCAACGGAGGGTAAACAATGACCTTATACATAGGTATGAGGAGGAGGGGGTCATCCCTATGAGGGACATGGCCCGCCTGGATTTATAGGCATATGTGCCTTGTCGTCAACACTGCCCTCAAGGGCCGAGCAGGGAGCCGCTGCTCCCCACTCCAACCTTCCATCATTTCGGGAGCCTATCCCCAAAATGCATCAATGGATCCATGCCCTACGCCGATGATATAGGGGATGTTCAGGCCAGACCGGCCAGAGTTTTGTCACAGGGATTCCCAGTGAGGTCCCCCACCAGGCAGCACCAGTGCCGCCACCCGGTTCCCCGAGTTGAAGAGTGGGTAGACTACCTACCTGCACCTCCGGTACCGGCCTGGCTGACCCGACGCCAGCATCGGGCACAAGCCAAGGGGAGCGCCCATCAAGGGGCGTCAATGTCAGTGGCTATTATGGCCCGAGCCACCGCCGACGTGCATCATCAACCCCCTTCATACACCAAGAAGGGGAAGCTATACGCCCAACCTGGATCGAGGCCCCAACCACCCCATGGGCAGGCTGGGTTGACTCTCCTGGTCGCAGGCACAGGCGGTGGCCACCGCGGACTAATCTGCGGCAATGTCACCCGGTACGGAGACCCTCCCCATGAAAGTACCATGGAGGATGCGGACCCATCCTGCTTACAGGCCCGACTTGGAGGTATGCCATGTGCCAGCTTCCACCTGAATGAGGGTCTTCCCTGTGGTAGAAACACCCCATCTGGGAGCCTCTCTCATGCTCATTACACTGGATACAGAGCTGTCCCTCCTGCCACGGACCGCCGGGCTGGGGACATTTCACATCCAGTCACTCTACGATGTGAGGACCTCCCTCACATCCTCGTAGCAGCCGAAGAAGGTCCTCCTCGTCCTAGTAACCATAGGGAAGGAGATCAACTTCACTTTACCAACACCCATCACGGAGGTCCTACCCGTGTTCGGTCTGATCAGTATGGGGACCTGCCTCGCACTGACGTTACCAAGGGAACCAGGCATGGAGGTCCTACCCGTGCTCCCATCAGTTCCAGCAGAGGCCCTCCCCGTGTCCCCTTTGACATCTTCCCTGGTGCTCCTCGCACCCCAACCCATTCAGGTGAAAGTACTACCCACCCCAACACCAGTACGGCCGAGGGACCTCCTCGTGCTGGGAATATTTCCTTCCCTGAAGATCCGTTCTGGGGAAGGAAGGTGGGTCGTCGTTGCTAAAAGAAGAACGCCGAAAAGCTTCAGACTAAGATCAAACTGGTCTGTTTCTCAGATTCTGAAGCAGAGTACGGCTCAGTGGTGGAACCCTGCCCTCAGTCCTCTGTGTTAAGGACCGGGGCAGGAACAAGGTGTATCAGCCTCATCCTTCCGGAGTGTGAAGTCCACCGAATTCCTGCCTCTCTTCACAGGTACATCCAGGAGGAGGAAATTTTGGGAATCCCACAGGTTCCGACTATGCAGTCACCACCATCATCACTAGAAGAACCCTCTACCTTGACCAGAGATCATGGAGAGCTATTTTGGGGACCGATGGCGGTTAAGAAACACTATGACTCATCACTGGTAATCGTGATACCTGCACCATAAGTTGTGGTTGTCTTCCCACTGTATCACGACATTGTGGTCAGGTCACCGCACTCCTCGGAGGATGGCCCAGAATTCGGTGGCCAGTCGGCTCATTCATCGTATTCTCTGCCACCCAGTCTACTGTCTAAGCGGTCCACCTCAGTACCGCTATCAGTTCCTCAGCCACTTTCGGTTGACAAGTGGGGAAATATGGGGCTAGACCCTGAATCTGATCCCAGGAGCTTATGGAACATTCTTGCAGCGGATCACTTCCCGGAGAAGTTCTAGCCGACGGCAGCGTCGAACTTCTCTGCACCGGAATCCCTCACCCCAGAGGAAGTCAAGTTCTTCCGCCAAACCCTATGGGAGACACACTTCTGTATTCATTACCATCAGGTGGAGTACCCTAGGAGCAAACTGTACTTTGAGGAAATTGGCGATCAATGTCGCCTGGTCGATTTTTCCACACTCCCCGTGGCCCAGCACCCTGAGTCACCAGGTCTCCAGAGGAACCTCCAACAAAGATGCATTCAGAGTTTTAGGGTACTCCGCAAAATCATCAGAGAGGCTACCCCCCACATGAAAGTTCATGGCTGGGGGAAGTACACTGCCCTTCTCTTTAGCCCTATTCGATGGCAGCCTGACTCGATATGCGATATTTAGGACATGCCCCTGGGAAGGGTCACGATCCACATGGCCGATGTCGCGGACAAGGAGGAAGAGCCGGAGCTTCTTGATGGAGATTTACCCCTTGAGGGTGCGCCGCCACTATTGAAACCATCAGGGAGGATTACTCATCAGTAGAGGAACCAACTAGGTCTTCCTACCCCTACCGAGTCGTTGGTACTCAGTTGAAATGCCGGTAGGGGTAAAGAACATGTCGGAGCTGTCAGGCACTCCAACCCATCCGGCTCAGTGTAGAAGACAGAGGAAGACCCCAAGAAGGCCACATTGTTCTAGCAACTTGCTGAGCAGATGAGGCTGGTCGATGAACTCCTGGCTGAACTCACTGTAGAGCGACTGATTCTTGCTCAAATTTACCTAAGAGATGAAGGTAGAACGGTCCTTGTAGTTTAGCTTGGGTTATCGAATCCTCGGAGACTTAAGAAGAAACCTATATACACGTACATTCTATGGACTATTTTTGGATATGAAGTGGACAAATTGGGTTGATTTTATGTGGTTTTAAAGGATAACTAACATATTTAAGTGAATTAAATTTAAAATAATGAGTTTATCCTAGGTTATCACTCGGGGTGGATTGGACGTATTTCCATTTCAATGATTTCAATTTCTTATATTTGAGATGGGTTCATTTAAGGATATAAAACAACATCATCACTTACTGGTTTAATTCCTACACCCTTTAATACTAATCACCTATACACTTGAAGAATCAATTTTTTGAGCACTTCAAGGTAAAGGTTCGTATTAGCACTTGAAGTGTGTGACCTTAAATTCAACAAGGATGATGGAGTTTAAAAATCATCAAATAAAAATCTCAATTAATGAAGTGATTATACATTAATGGGGTGATAAATAACATCCAATCCATCCCCTTGCTACTCCCTTGTATCAACCCATAAGTGGGTTATCCCTCTATTGATCCCATGGTTTCAATAGAAGCAGAAATTAGACTCATGATAGAGGAAATGGAGAAGTAAAGAAAACAACAAAAATAAAATGATCACTCCATCGTTGTGTGAATAATTTCACAAGATTTGGTGTGAATAAATTCACACCTTGAAGCAACGGTATCAAAGTGAGATATATAACAATATAATAAGAGGAGAAGAATAACTTTTATTAAAAAACTAAAGTGAATTGAACAACTTACATGTGAAAGACAAACTTGAGACAACAAAATTGCAGCATAACATTACAATTGAACAAAGCACCAAATATTTCAAAAACTCCTTCACCACCACTGCCTTAAATAGGCATTTTGGGAGCCTTGGTTAGAGCCACCAACAGTACAAAAGATCCCACTTGAGTATGGTAGGCCTAGGGTGGTAGAAAGTAAGGGAGAGGGGACTTTTCCACCCTTGACCCGAGGTGGTAGCCAGCTTGCTTCCACCGAATAGACGCGCTTGTAGGTCCTTCTAGATGGCAGAATCAGAGTGGTCCATAGAAGAATAAAATAGATCCCCGGATGTCTCATACCCTCCTGTAAAGTTTGGCCCCATTTGGAGTTTTTTATTCTGAGATATAATTATATTAGTGGACTGTTTTTCTGGGCCACAGAATCTGTCCTAGAATTTTATCTCTAACTTGGGCCGCCTAAATGGACACCATGGAGGCCGAATTATCATTGTATTCTGAAAAGTTATTTGTTCCTATATATTTCCTATAGAATCCCACGAAATTTGGGATTCATTGGGCCTGTATGTTGTGCCCCACAGTCTCATCAGTGGGAAGGTGTCCAATCTGACTTCTCCATAATTGTTTCCTTTCATCACAAAATATCCATCTTCTTCCATGAATTATCCATTTATCCCTGAATAAAACATGTTCATATTGAAGTGTGTATCAATTTAAAAAAATATCAAATTAAAATATGTATAAATATATTCCTTAAAATCAGATGAATCATTGGGTACTTCAATTGATGTTTAAAAATGTACCACATAATAGTGCATTTTAAGAAGGTATTACAATCATAATATGAATTGATGTTCAAAGTGTAAAATGAACTAAAATAGTGTTTATGAATAATAAATAACATGAATATTATATAAATTAACAATGAATATTAGCCTCATTTAGTGGCTAATCACACCCCCCAACTTGAGTTTTTCTAGTCCCAAGCAAAATATATCTCAACAATATGAAATTCGAATTCCCTTTTCCAAAAACATTTTAACACACAATGATCACCAAAAACATATATACCAAAAAATCATGAAACCCATCAAAATATTTTAATACAATATAGTTTCATAAGCATATCCCAATCTCAATCTCATTCCTTTGTTCAAATTCATTGCCATATTTCATCCAATATCAATTAAGTATGAGAATGTGTTGTGCATAACAATAGACATGGTGGTTCATCTTTATTCAAGGGGAAAATGACGGAAGTGCTATGTGGAATCATATTTCAATATTAAGATGAGTATTCAATTTTTTTTTTTTTTGTTTTTTTTTTGCAATTTTGCCATGGTAATTGAAGTTGCACTCAAAAGATTCAACCTTGTAGCGAGACTTTGCCGATGACTCCCAGGCTCAAAGACCTTGGGGAACCAAGTGAATCCCACATACTTGGGCATCATCTCGAGTTAACTCAGTCAAAAACAAATTCAAATTACCAAAAATAGAGATAAAATTACTAACTCTGGGCCAGACAACTATGGAGTCACGATCCCCAAGTGCCGAAAGCCACGCATTAGGTCATTTCATTGCTCTACGCGCAAATTTATTATTATTATTTTTTAAATTTTTTTTATTGAATACTCATATTAAAACTAAAATGATCACAAAACCTATGCTATTTATTTTTGGGATCCCATGAACTCAAACTAATACCCCACTATCCAAAGGACGTGCATTGTGATTTTTTCTTATTTGGATGAAAATATAAACGATGAAATATCACATTGGACAGCCACACTTTCCAAAATCTATGCTCATGAAATTATACAAGGATTAAAATCAGAATCAGGGTATGAAAAATTATTTGATATTCAGTTTCAAAATGTGCAATGTGTATTACCATGTTCAAAGTTAAAGGAATTTTTCCTTCCATTTACACATTTCTTTCTTCAAATCATTCTTTTTTTTTACATAAAAGCATTTTTTTATTTCATCTCCCCCCCAACTTAAAACAACATTATCCCCAGTGTTTAAAGAAAAGAAAATTTAGAAGGGGGTAGAGGTAGAGAATGAAAGTTCAAAAAGGAAATTGAAAATGAGGATCATGGAATGAAGTCACCTGGTGGTTGAATTTGAAATTCTTGCTGCTCTAATTTAGTCCTTTGATATCCATGTCGCTTGTAGAGTTACCTAGTGGAAAAAGGAAAACAAACAAACAAAACAAAATAGTATATATATATATATATAAGTAAAATATAAGTATATATATAAAATTAAATAAATTTATGATACATTGTATTCTTTTTAAATTTCTGGGTAAGGTATTACTCAAGGATCACACCACATGACACATATGAATATGGTGCTCCCCTTTCATACCCATCCATACTCAGAATAGAAGAACAGGTCAACAGTCTATATTTTTTTTTAAATATCAAAATTAATTAATCCTATTTGAAAAATAAAGATGATTCAAAAGAAAAAAAAATTGGAAACATGAAAACTACGGGTTGCCTCTCGTGCAGCGCTTTGTTTTACATCGTTAGCCCAATATGGAGCCCTAATTGATTAATTATTTTCATCATATAAGGTAGGTTCACAAAATTATTCATCAACTTCATGTTTTTGGAATGGTTCTATGAATGGTTTGACTCTATGACCATTAAATTTAAATGTTTGACCATTGGTGGGATCTTGAATTTCAATAGCCCCATGGGGGTACACCTTATGCACTATGTATGGACCTGACCATCTAGACCTCAACTTTCCCGGGTGTAAATGAAGTTTTGAACTATACAATAGCACAAGTTTTCCTGGTTCAAAATGTTTGACCTTGATATTCCTAGATTGGTAGGCTTGAACTCTATCTTTATTGATCCTTTAATTTTCATAAGCCTCCATCCTTAGTTCCTCCAGTTCATTGATATCTAATTTCCTTTTTTCTTTGGCTAAAGAAATGTCGAAATTCATTTTTTTGATTTCCCAAAATGCCTTATGCTCAATTTCAACAAGTAAATGGAATTCTTTTCCATAAACCAACCTATATGGGGACATTCCTAAAATGGTTTTATATGCGGTTCGATAGGCCCAAAGAGCATCTAAGAGTTTCTCATACCAATCTTTCCTAGAGGGGTTGACAGTTTTTTCAAGAATTTTCTTAATCTCCCTATTCGCTAACTCAGCTTGACCATTGGATTGAGTATGGTATGCAGTGGACACTTTATGAGAAATACCATACTTAGAAATGAGTGAAGAGAATGGGTGGTTTCAAAAATGAGTTCCATGATCACTAATGATAGCCCTAGGAATTCCAAATCTAGAGAAGATGTTTTCCTTGAGAAATCTAATCACAGTTTGATGATCATTGGATTTTGTAGGAATGGACTCAACCCATTTGGAGACATAATCGATAGCTAAGAGAATCTAAAGATATCCCCTAGAGTTTGGGAAGGGACCCATGAAATCAATTCCCCAACAGTCAAAGATTTCAACAACTAATATGGGAGTGAGTGGCATTTGATTCCTTTTTGTGATGGACCCTACTTGTTGACACCTAGGACAGCTTTGACAAAATGTGTAGGAGTCCCTTGAGAGGGTGGGATAGAAGAGACCACATTGAAGAATCTTAGCATATGTTTTCTTAGAGTAAAAGTGACATCCACATGCCTCACTATGACAGAATTTAAGGATGGACTCTTGTTTAGATTCTAGGACACACCTCCTAATGACTTGGTCAGGGCAGAACTTATAGAGGTATGGATCATCAAACACATAGTGTCTAACATCAGAAAGGAATTTCCTTCGATCTTGAGTCCCTAATAATTTTAGAATGACTCCTGTAACTAAAAAATTGGGTATGTCAGCATACCAAGGGCATTCACTCACAGAGTATAGGTGTTCATCAGGAAATGAATCAGACACAGAAAGGTGATTTGAGTTGTCTTTGAATTCCATCCTAGAGAGGTGATCATCTACAACATTTTCAACGCCCTTTTTATCCTTGATTGTGAGGTCAAATTATTGTAAGAGAAGGACCCACCTAATAATTCTAGCCTTCGAATATTGTTTTTGGAAGAGGTATTTTAGTGCAGAATGGTCAGTGAACACAGTGATGGGGGATCCTAAGAGGTAGGACCTAAACTTTTCTAAGTCAAACACAATATCAAGTAACTCCTTTTCAGTAGTGGTGTAGTTGATTTGGGAATCATTTAAGGGTTTTCTTGCATAATCAATGACATAAGGAGTTTTATCACAACATTGTCCTAACACAGATCCTATAGCAAAGTCACTGGCATCACACATAAGTTTGAAAGGAAGGTTCAAATTTTGAGATTTCATAATGGGAGGAGAGGTGAGAGAGGATTTGAGGGTTGAGAATGAACCCTCACAGCTTTCTGTCCAAAAAAATGGAGCATCCTTTACTAGTAGAGCATAAAGGGGACGGTAGATTGAACTAAAGTCCTTGATGAATCTTCTATAGAAACTAGCATGTCCTAAGAAAGACCTCACTTCCTTGACAGTTTTGGGTGATGGAAGGTGACGAATGATGTCAACCTTGGATTTATCAACTTCAATCCCCCTACCTAAGACCAGATGGCCTAGAACTAGTCCCTCTTTAACCATGAAATGGAATTTTTTCCAGTTTAGGACCAGATTTTTTTCTTCACATCTTGACAAGACTCTCTCCAAATTCTGCAGACATCCCTCAAATGTATCCCCAAACACAGAGAAGTCATCCATGAAGAACTCTATAAAATCCCCTACCATGTCTGAGAAGATTCTCATCATGCACCGCTGGAAGGTTCCAGGAGCATTGCATAAACTAAAGGGCGTGCGTTTGAAGGAAAAGGTGCCGAATGGACATGTGAATGTAGTATTCCCTTGATCCTCTAGGGAGAACTCAATCTGATTGTACCCCGAGTACCCATTTAAGAAATAGTAGAAGGCATGACCTGTCACTCTCTCAAGGACTTGGTCAATGAATGGTAAGGGGAAATGGTCCTTCTTGGTAAATGATTTTAGATTCCTATAGTCGATGCAGACTCTCCAGCCACTACTCACCCTTGTTGGAAGAATCTTTCCATCCTCATTGGTTATCACTGTGATTCCAGCCTTTTTTGGAACCACTTGAATTGGGCTCACCCACTCACTCTCAGCTATGGGATAGATGATACCAGCTTTTAACAATTTTAGAAGTTCCTTCCTTACTACCTCCATGAGATTAGGATTGAGTCGTCGTTGAGGTTGACGACATGGCTTTGAATCAGATTCTAGAACAATCCTATGAGTCCCAAAAAGTGGGCTAATCCCGGGAATATCAGACAGGGTCCAACCAATGGCTTTCTTATGTTTTCTAAGGACATCTAGAATCATCCTCTCATGATTGGATTCAAGAGAAGAAGAAATGACAATAGGATGTGTTTGATTGTCCCCTAGGAAAGCATAATTGAGTGCAGTGGGAAGTTCCTTCAATTCAATCTCAGGTCGGTTCATAATTTTAGCAGAATATTGGTACATTGGATCAAGATCAATTTTATTTCATAAAGTTTTATATAGGATTTATTCCCCACATGTAGAAGTTTCATCTACAAGATTGGTTTGATCATATTTAGGGAAGGATGCTTGAAAGGTTTCACTGATTGTTGGACCTAATACTTCATCATAAGAGCAATTTGAAAATGATTCAAGCCAAGGAGATAAACTTCCTTCATGTGAACAAAGGAAATCAATCTCATCCTGACTTAAACATCCATCAAATATTCATTGATGTTCTATGGATTCATTATCAATGCTTCCTATCATGTTTACTTCATGAATGTCCCCATCATCCCCTATTTTTGAGCTTTCATTATAGATGTTCAAGTCTAGACTCATGTTACCAAAGGTGATGTACATGTTCCCATATCGGACTCAGATAACATAGTTGATTATTGCAAGGAAAGTATGACCAAGGATGATTGGGGTTTGTTCCTTATTTCCTAATTTTTGATGGTTTTTAAGGACAACGAAGTCAGCAGGTTAGATGGAGTTTTCAACCTTTACCAGAATGTCCTTTAAAATCCCCTTTGGAACCCTAATTCTATGATCAGCAAGTTGAAGTGTGAAAGATGTGGGTTGGAGCTCTTCTAGTCCTAACTAGCAGTACACATTATATGGGATGAGATTGACACTAGCACCTAGGTCACACAAGGCCTTGACAACTTTTCTCTCTCCTATTTCAACATTGATGTAAGGGAAACCCGGGTCTTTCAACTTAGGAGGAATGGTCCCTTGAATGGTGGTACTCACATTAGCAGCCAAAAGGACTTGGTTTTTATGTGAAAATTTTCTTTTAAAAGTGCACAGGTCCTTAAGGTACTTTGAGTAGGCAGGTATGGTTTGGATTGCATCGAGAAGAGGAATGTTCAACTTGACTTGTGAGAAGATTTCCCTCAATGTTTCACTCAATTCAGGCATGGTTTCCCCCTCATGAGTTGAGGAAATGGGTCGGGTTGTGGGGTTGTTTGTTGAAGAGTAGTTTCTTTCACATTGTTATCAGTTTCCTCAGTTTGATCTTGTGGTTCATTTGAATTTTCATCCAAGTTTGAATCTTCAGGTGGGTTCTAAATTAGTTGTTCAGGTTTCTCAATTGATTTCCCACTTCTTAAAACAGTTACAACCTTTAGTTGTTCATGATTTGTTTGAGAACAACTTGACTCTCCCCTTGAAGTTGAGGATGGAACCGCCTGAGTAGGCATGGGTGCCTTTCCAGTTTTAATGGTTTGAAGTTCTTGTTTAAGGGAAGAGACTTTCGAGTTCATCCTTTCCATTTGTTTGCACAGTTGTTCTAGTAGGATTTGTGGAACAGTTTGGGTTGGTGCTTGAGAAGATTGGTTTATCCCAGGGGGGATATTTTGGAGGTGGGATGGTTTGTTGAAAATGGACCGATGGTTGTTGGTATTGGATAGGTTGGGTTTGGAACTGGTTATGGGATTGGTAGTTCTGATGGGGGTAAGGATTTTGTCCCTGTGGTTGGCTAGGTTGTTGGTTACCTTTCTAGCGGAAGCCTTGGTGGTCATTATACCTTGGGTTGAAGTTTTTTTGGTATTGAGGCTTTTGAAAGTTCAAAGCATTTACTTCTGCTGGGGGTCCTCCTAAAAGAACATCTTTGATGGATGGAATGGTTGGGTAGTTGTCTGTGTTATGGTCATGTTTGTCACAAATTGTGCAAACAATGTCTACAATTTGGATTTCATGGACTTTCCTAAGGTCTATTTCTCCAACCTTCTTAGAGAGTGTTGTGAGTTAAGTCCTAAGGCTTTCTTCTTCTCTAAGTGTATGAATTCTAGTAGTTCTTTGTGTCTTTTAAGAATAAGTTAAAGTTCCCCATGTTTGGTTTTGTTCCGAAAGGATTTCAAGATACTCGTAAGCATCATTTGGGGCTTTGTTTTTAAATGTTCCATTACACATCATGTCAATGAATTGTTTGTTCCCCGGACCCAACCCTTCATAGAAAATTCTCACTTGTTCAGGAATAGAAAAACCATGGTGTGGAACCATATTTAGAGTGTCTTTGAACCTCTCCCATGTTTCATAGAATGACTCTCCCTCTTTTTCAAAAAAAGTTTTGGATACTCTTTTTAAGTGCAATTGTTTTGTGGTGGGGAAAGTATTACTTATAGAATTCTCTTTGTAGTTGGTACCAAGAGTTTATGGATGATGGTCTCAAATTTTTTAGCCAATTTTTAGCTTGATCCTTTAAATAAAAAGGAAATATCCTCATCTTAGCTGATTCTAGTTGATGTGGGGGACACATGGTTTCTACAATGTCATTGAACTCCTTAATGTGAAGGTAGGGCATCTCGGACTCCATTCCATGGAATGTGGGAAGATGGTTTAGGACATGGGGTTTAAAGATGTAGTTGGCATATCCTAGGCAGTTATGTCTAATCCATGAGGGGGAATTGGTCCAGGAATGTGTGAGGTAGTCATTCATGGTTTGATCAATTGCATTCCCCATGTTTGGGGCTGCCTCATTTGGGTTTCCATTTTGGTTCCCACCCGGGTTTATGAGTTGGTTTCTTTGAAGACCATCCATTGAAATGGGCTCAATTTTTGACTCGGGGGTGTTACAAAGATTAGGATCTAATGGAAAGAGTTCCCTTGGTGTACTTGACTCCCCAACCCTAGGACTATCCACCCTAACTAGACGGTTTGATTGATCGCGGGTGTAGGCGGACATGCGCCAAAAGAAAAAGAAAATGAGAAAGGGAAAAGATAAGAGAATTTGGATGAGAAAAGAAGAAATGTGGGAGAATAGAATGGGTGTTTAGATGAATTACTTGGGTCCCCGGCAATGATGCCAAAATTTAATTCTCGCTCAAATTTTCCCAAGAGATGAAGGTAGAACGGTCCTTGTAGTTTAGCTTGGGTTATCGAATCCTCAGAGACCTAAGAAGAAACCTATAGACACGTACATTATATGGATTGTTTTTGGCTATGAAGTGGACAACTTGGGTTGATTTTATATGGGTTTAAAGGATAATTAACAGATTTAAGTGAATTCAATTTAAAAGAATGATTTGATCCTAGGTTATCGCTCAGGGTGGATTGGACGCATTTCCTTTTCAATGATTTCAATTTCTTATATTTGAGATGGGTTCATTTAAGGAGATGAAACAACATCATCACTTACTGGTTTAATTCCTACACCCTTTAATACTAATCACCTATACACTTGAAGGATCAATGTTTTGATCACTTCAAGTTAAAGGTTCGTATTAGCACTTGAAGTGTGTGACCTTAAATTCAACAAGGATGATGGAGTTTAAAAATCATCAAATAAAAATTTAAATTAAAGAAGTGATTATACATTAATGTGGTAATAAATAACATCCAATCCAGCATCTTGATACTCCCTTGGATCAAAACATAAGTGGGTTATCCCTCCATTGATCCCATGGTTTCAATGGAAGCGGAAAGTAGACTCATGAGGGAGGAAATGGAGAAGTAAAGAAAACAACAAAAATAAAATGATCACTCCACCGTTGTGTGAATAATTTCACAAGATTTGGTGTGAATAAATTCACACCTTGAGGAAAAGGTATAAAAGTGAGATGTAGAAAAAAAAAGGAGAACAAGAACTTTTATTAAGAAACTAAAGTGAATTGAACAACTTACGTTTGAAAGACAAACTTGAGACAACAAAATTACAGCATAACATTACAATTGAACAAAGAACCCAAGATTTCAAAAACTCCTTCACCACCACTGCCTTAAATAGGAATTTTGGGAGCCTTGGGTCGATCTTACAACAATACAAAAGATCCCACATGAGTATGGTAGGCCTAGGGTGGTGGAAAGTAAGGGAGAGGAGACTTTTCCACCCTTGACCCGAGGTGGCATCCATCTTGCTTCCACCAAACAGACGCGCTTGTAGGTCCTTATAGATGGCCGAATCAGAGTGGGGAATAGAAGAATAAAATAGATCCCCAGATGTCTCCTACCCTCCTATAAAATATTTCCCCATTTGGAGTTTTTTATTCGGAGAGATGATTATATTAGTGGGCTATTTTTCTGGGCCATAGAATCTGGCCTAGAATTTTATCTCCAAATTGGGTCGCCTAAATGGACACCATGGAGGCTGAATTATCATTGGATCCTGAATAGTGATTTGTTACTATATATTTTCTATAGAATACCATGAAATTTGGGATTCATTGAGCCTGTATGTTGGGCCCCACAGTCTCATCAGTGGGCTGGTGTCCAATCTGACTTCTCCAGAATTGTTTCCTTTCATCACAAAATATCCATCTTCTTCCATGAATTCTCCATTGATCCCAGAATAAAACATATTCATATTGAAGTGTAGATCAATTTCAAAAAATATCAAATTAAAATATGTACAAATAGATTCCTTAAAATCAGATGAATCATTTGGAACTTCAATTGATGTTCAAAAATGTACCACATAATAGTGCATTTTAAGAAGGTATTACAATCATGATATGAATTGATGTTCAAAGTGTAAAATGCACTAAAATTGTGTTTATGAATAATAAAGAACATGAATATTATATAAATTAACAATGAGTATTAGCCTCATTTAGTGGCTAATCAGCGATGACCCAACTATGGTGATCCAAGGCCGGGGCAGCAAGGGTAGGAACAACTTCCCCCCGGCGAGATGCCTCCAGGCAACCCTGATCATACTGCTCCCGCGGACAGGGTTGAAGCTGGAACTCACGGAAATAGAGCATGATACGCCACACCAAACCCTTTCGAACGGCACAGAAATCCGACGAATCCATCTCGGGTTCCCCCAGAGGCCCTGCAGGCCGCTCCGCCAGTCGCACCACCAGCCATTGAACCCATCTACTGTGTTAAAGAGCCTGGAAATGAACTTGTGGTTAGGGATCCCCGTCAAGATAGGAACCCCCATCCGGATGATCCAATGGCGGCACTCATCACCCACCTCAAGGCATTAGAAATGCGATAGGTGGTGGTCCCACCAGATGGCAAGCCATATCCAGTGTGGGTGGATGATATGCCTGCACCCCCAGGTTTTGGAAATCCCACTTTATCGCCCTTTAACGGGATAGGGGACCCGTTGCAGTACCTGGCCCACTTTTCCTCAAGGTGTGGCCCCATGTTGGGGACTCCAACACATCAGGAATCCGCCAAGATCCGTTGTTTTGTGCAGACATTGGAAGGCCCTACGTTTGTCTGGTATAGCCAACTCCCCATTGGATCGGTGACCGGCTGGGAGGATCTTTGTCGGCAATTCTTGTACCAGTTCAGCTCCACCACGTGGAAGACTAGCATCGCAGACCTCTTCAGGTCCAAGCAAAGGCCCGATGAGCGAGTCACGGATTTCAACTCCCAGTGGAAAGGGATCACATACTCCCTTGACATGCCACTGAATCAGGAGTAATTACTGACAATGCGCGTAGGGAATGTCAAAACAGAACTCGGTCCTTCCCTGATCACTCAGAACTACCCCAGAGGGTTCTGAGACTTCTCAGATAAGGCCTAGATCCTTGAGGAAGCTCTGCAACAGGCTAGTCAGGCATTTCCGCTTCCCCCTGTGACCCTAGAAAGTAGGGATGCCATAGCCGAGCCCACTGCAGTGGCCCAAATAGAAGCCTCCGGGCAGCTAGAATTGCTACCAGTAGCACTGGCTCCGCAACCCCGCAGAGGCCCACCACCACCGACGCAGCCTCCTTCCCAGCAGCGACCGCCTCAAAACCGGCAGGTTCCCCCACGCAACGCTCCACCGTCGCCTAGGCAGGATAATCAGGCTCCACCTCCTCGACAGGCTCCTCTGGCCCCTCATCAGGGCCAGGCTCCCAGATTCCCCTTCCCGGACAGAAGGAATCGGACCTACTCATTCAATGAGGCTCAGGTCCCTGGTTATTTCTATAGAACCTTGGATCAAGGGATCATGCGACTGCCTGAGTGCAGAAGGCCATAATAGGTGAATCTCACTGATCGCCCCAACTACTGCCCCTACCATCAGATTCTGGGGCACACCCTCAAGAAGTGCTATGTATTTAAGGAATGGCTCCAAGACCAATTCAATAATAACACAGCCAGGCTGGGCCCGGCCCCAGCACAAGTGGTGGGTGTATTTATGAGGTCATAAAGTGGTAGCGATGACGAATGTGAGTGGCAGCAGGTTCCGAACTGCGGGTCCCAGAAGTACGATGACTGGATGGCTCATAAAACAGTCGGTCACGCCCATGGCATTATTCAGGCATGCCTGAATCAGCCGGAGCCTTCAGAAGCTTCAGCCAGCGCCCCTGCATCATCATCTCAGTCGGCCTCTTCCCATAAGAGCAAGCATCGGAGGTGCAAGAAGAAGCAGTGCGCCCAGCCAATGCCATAGTCATCCTACACTCTCGGTGACTTCATGCCCCCTGAAATGGGGATCCCTTCCAGAATCCACCCAGTGGTGGATGATTCTTCAAGTGACAGTCAGGGGTATGCTTCAGTTAATACCATGGAGTTGGTAAATCCCTAAATGACTTCCGACGAAGGGGAACGCCAGGTGGACCTCCCCAATGTCCCCAGATGATGCCAACATCGGCGGAGCCGTGGCCATATGGTTCATCAAGGCACGTCAGCTAACACTTTCAGCCAGGTCGTGCATGCCACTGAGACTAGACAACAGGCTATCATAGAGCTCAGCATTCTCAACCTCCTCATCTGGTGTCCTCAGATCTACCCCCACCGCCGTTTGTGCTACTAGATCAGGCAGAGCTACCTCGTCTGCATCGCGGCCAGTCTCGCTCTGCTATAGGCCAATATCAGTTGTCCGGTCCTCATCCAGCAGATACTCTTCAGGTCTCGACTTGTGAGAAACGGGACATACCTAGCACTAGCCAGTCGCCGGACCAGCCGGCAAGGCCCACTGTGCCTCCAATTGTAGAGAGGCCTCCTGTGAGCAGAAGTTCGCATTTGGCATGGAAGTATGATGTCCTCAAGCACGTTGTCAGAATCCCAGTGAGGCTTTCTATCCTCAAGTCTCTTCTCCTGTCGTCAGACATGCGTGAGGCACTTGCCGAGGCTCTAAGGAGACCCCTCCAGTTTGAGACAGAGGTAGCAGCTGCAGAAGCCTTCCACGCTGAGGCAATTGAGAACGCCGAATGCCATGATGTTATCTTGTTCTTTGGTAAAGATGAAGACCCTCCCATACAGGGGAATATTCATCCATTATACATCATTTTCCAGTTCAATGGTGTGGAAGTCCAACGCTGCCTTGTTGACACGGGCTCTGGGATTAACCTAATCCTGACTCAGACACTGCAAAAGCTGGGGTTATCTGAGGATGATTTAACTCCCTCTGACCTAAGAATCCATGGATAGGACAGGACCTTGCAAACCCCAGTTGGAAAGATCCATTTGAGGACCCAGTTCGGTGGCCTAGTTTCCAATACCAAATTCATGGTTGTCTCCCAGGACACCGCATACAACGCATTGATGGGCAGGCTATGGCTCCACCTGCATGAAGCGATCCCTTCATCGTATCACCAATGCCTCAAATACTCCCTCAATGGTTGAGTAGGCATGCTCCAAGGAGACGCGTCTCCTTTTGCCTCTTGTGAAGCCCGCTATCTAGACGCTGACTATTACAAGAGCAAGGATAAGCAGATTCTTGCAAGTGAGATTAAGCCCACCACGGCCACAAGTGATCCCTGGTTGGGTCTAGATGACGCCTACATCTTCCCGATCCATAGTTTGGAGGCCATGACCCCCTACATGGGGAAATTCTTTGTCATTTAGGGTATGAGAGGAAGGCATATTCTCAGGTCCAAGAGATGGTGAAAAATCACCTCATACTCCTACAAAAACCAGGCTCAGGTGATCCCGGAACCTCCTACCCTCGTACGGTATCGGGAAGTCCGGATCATGGCAACGATGGTACGTCATACTTGTTTGTTTCACCAGGCTGGAATTAATCGGCTCAAGCCAACGCGCCACTACTGCTTTGATGTTATCAAGCATGGCCCCATGGGCCGAAGACCAGATGGGATCGGATCAACTGCCTTCATCTCCATGGTCTCAGCATCACGTGAATCTCACAATATGCTGACCACTACCGCTCAAGCCGGCACCAGCCTCCCATTAGAGTCCGGTGGATCAGAAGAAACTCCCCCCATGGAAGATCCCTCCATAAGTGGAGAAGAGGATCTAGAGGATGCTCCCCATGCCTTTGAAGAAGTCGTCTCTACCACGGTCGATGAACTGGTACAGGTGAACCTTAATAGCGAGGCAGATTCGAGACCCACATTGATCAGTGCCACCATGTCCCTCGAGGAGCACCAGCGGTACGTGAACTTCCATAAGCAGCATTGTGATGTGTTCTCCTGGAGTTATGGAGAGATGCCAGGACTAGATATCCAGGTAGTCATCCACCGCCTTGGTCTCCCGAAAAACCATCGTGGGTTCAAGCAGCCTCCCAGAAAGATGCACCCTTCTCACGGCACCATGGTCGAGGACAAGGTTGAAAATCTCATTAGGGATAACTTTGTCAAGGAGGTCCAGCACCCCAAGTAGTTGTCCAACATTGTGCCAGTCAGGAAAAAGAACAGGAATATCAGATTCTATATCGACTTCCGTGATCTCAACCACCACTGTCCGAAGGATGACTTTCCCCTTACAGTGACAGAATTTTTGATTGATGCTACAGCCGGGTTCCAAGCCCTCTCCTTCATGGATGGGTATTCTGGGTACAACCAGTTTCAGATTTCCCTCGAAGATGAGGATTCCACCACTGTTAGGGCCCCACAAGGTACTTTCTGTTACCAGGTTATGCCCTTCGGACTGAAAAATACAGGTCCCACCTATCAGCGGGCCATGAACCGCATATTCAAGCCAATTCTCAGAACATTGGTGGAGTGCAATGTGGACGATCTGGTGGTCAAATCTCGTCAACATCAGGACCATCTCAAGGACCTTGATAAAGTGTTTGGTTTCCTCTGTTCCTTCCATCTAAATATGAACCCGCTTAAATGCACCTTCGGGGTCACCTCTGGCAAGTTTCTCGGCTTCGTTGTCAGATATAGGGGCATTGAGATCGACCTAGAGAAGATTAAGGCCATTAGCCATATGCCCCCCCCCCCCCAGAGCAATATTCAGAAGCTTAGAGGATTTCAAGGCCACTTAGCCTACATACGCCGATTCATTGAGAATTTTCCTAGCAAGTGTAAACCCTTTTTACAGCTCATGAAGAAGGGCACCGCCTATGAATGGGATGAAGAGTGTCAGACCGCATTTGAGGAAGTCAAGCGGTATCTGCTGCAGCCTTCAGTCTTGATGCCACCCATCTCCAGAAAGTTGTTGATCCTCTATGTCACTGCCCTGGATCGATCCCTCAGTGCCCTTATTGCCCAGAAGAACAATTAGGGGATAGAGAACAGCCTCTACTACCTCATCCGCATGCTCCTCAATACGGAGATCAGATACTCCCCCATCGAAAAGAGCTATCTAACGCTCATGTTTGCTGTACAGAAATTGCGACATTACCTGCAGCATCATGAGGTACAATTGGTCTCTTGAGTAGACCCACTGAAGTATATCCTGAACCTCCCCATGTTGGATGGCCAACTAGCATAGTGGGAAGTGATCCTCTAGGATTTTGACATCAGTTTCGTGTCCCAGAAGGCTATCAAGGGGCAAGCATTTGCAGACTTTCTAGATGCCCATCCAACCTCTGTGAACCAGTCACTGGACATTGATTTTCCGGATGAGGCAATCCTCTCGGTAGATCAAGCCATCCCATGTTGGCATATGCATTTTGATGGTTCCTACCGGAGTCCTACCGGTAGGAGGCTTAATGACCCTAGGCTCAACAGAGTGGTCCTAGGTATCATCTTCATCACCCCGGCACAAGACGTTCTACCATACTTATTCCTGTTGTCAGAAGGCTGCACCAACAATGAGACAGAGTATCAGGCTCTCATCACTGGCCTCGAGCTGGCCCTTGAGATCGATGTGCCCCATTTGCACGTGAAAGGGAATTCTGAACTAGTTATCAAGCAATTAAATGGTGAATATGTTGTCAGGAATCCAGAGCTCGTGACATTGTTGGAGTGAAACCTCCATCTAATGGCCCAGTTCCCTTCTCGACCAGAGGTTACCCATGTCCCTCGGTCACAGAATGGTCGAGCGGACGCTTTGGCCGGCTTAGCCACATCACTTGCAGAACCCGAGCAGGATTATCTGATTATATATGTGGCACACCGGAGATTAATTTCCCTTGTCACCCCGAAGGATGACAACGGCCTGCGAGTAAACCATCTTACCGCCGGATCCTCCATGTCAGGAGCCCCAGGTTCATCAAATGAAGTGGTTGAAATGACTCCCGACTGGAGATCCCCTTTTGTCTAGTATCTCCAAAACGGTTGCCTCCCAGATGATCGGGCCGAGTGCGAGAGAATATGACACCGCGCACTATAGTTTACCCTCTAGAGTGGTCTCAATCTTGAGCAGATCTTCTATAAGCATGGTTTTGATGTTGTTCTCCTCCGTTTCATTCAAGGAGTCGAGATTTCTCAGGTCATGAAAGAGGTTCATGTCGGTTCCTGTGGTGCCCACCAGGTTGGGCTGAAGTTGTCCCATCAGATTCGGAGAATGGGGTACTTATGGCCCTCGATGATCCATGATTGTATCGAGTTCTCCAAGAGATGTCATGTGTGATGAGTTCATGCTAATTTCCAGCATCAGCCACCAGAAACTCTCCACTCCACCAAGTACTCTTGGCCTTTCGCGGTGTGGGGGCTCGATGTCGTGGGGTCGTACCCACAGGCGACAGTTCTCCAGTGCAGGTTCATCCTGACTGCTACAGATTTCTTTTCCAAGGGGTTAGAGGCAGTCCCACTCAAGGAAGTCAAGGCTCGATCCATTTTCAATTGTGTGAGCTCCAACATCATCTACCTATTTGGAGTCCCTCACACCGTGCTCACTGATAACGG
This sequence comes from Viscum album, assembly GCA_963277665.1. Classification (NCBI taxonomy): domain Eukaryota; kingdom Viridiplantae; phylum Streptophyta; class Magnoliopsida; order Santalales; family Viscaceae; genus Viscum; species Viscum album. The sequence continues at coordinate 69,696,914 of OY728163.1, read as the reverse complement.
CACAAACTTCCAAGCAGTTGAGTTGAAGAAATTGTACGCCAAGTACAATAATCGCTCCAACCATACCTCCCGATATCATGCGCAGGAAAATGGACTGATATAGGCATTCAACAAAACCCTCTCCAACATTTTGTAGAAAATGGTTGGCCAGAATAACAAGAGTTGTCCAGACAAACTCCCCAACGCCCTCTGAGACTATCAGACGATGACTCGAAATTCCACCCAGGTGACCCCATATTCCTTGGTGTACAGAACTGAGGTTGTACTACCAATTTAGATTCAACTGTCTTCGTTACGCACTGTAGTCTATGATCATCAGGCGCCAGATAAGGTGGCCTAAATCCATCTAGCTGAATTGGAAGCAGTTGATGGGAGTAGGCTCCGTGCCCTGCATAATCTGGAAAGGCATCAGAATAAGATAGCTAGAGCCTTCAAAAAGAAGGTTCACCTCTGCTCTTTTCTACAAGGTGGCCTGGTGTTGGCCCTCCGAGCGCCAATGATCCCCGGAAAGAAAACGCCCAAGTTGGAGCCCAAATGGGAAGGACGTTACATAGTCCACAGGGTTTACCCCAATGGAGAATACTCCTTGGTGACCATGGATGGTGAGTGCATAACGCCTCCCACCAATGCCAAATTCATCAAGAAATACTTTGCATGAGCCCCATGGTCCTGCACGACCTTAAACTAGATGGTCTTGCACGACCTTAAACTGGACGGTCCTGCATGACCTTAAACTGTACGATGGTCCTGCATGACCTTAAACTACACGATGGTCCCGCATAACCTTAAACTGCACGATGGTCCTGCATGACCTTAAACTGAACGATGGTCCCGCACGACCTTAAACTGCACGATGGTCCTACATGACTTTAAATCGCACATCGTCCTGCATGACATTAAACTGCATCTGGAGAACTATGTATGGATTGATTCCCATCTTTATAGGATATGTAGGAACGCTCAGACGCTTTGTTTTGAGCCCAGCCCCAAACTCTTCTCTTTAGGCTATCCCCCCTGGGTATAGTTCTCTTGGAGGATACTTTCATGATATGGGATCCTTCAGCCCCACTCATATAAGGGTTATAATGGTCACACCATGTTCCCACTTCCATTCTTCTATCCTCCCACGTCTTCTCCGCATGACGTTAAACTGCATGGCCTTCAAGAACTATGTATGGCTTGATTCCCATCCTCATGGGATATATAGGAACGCACGAACATTTCATTTGTCGGCTTAGCCCAAACGTCAGAATCTCCCCCCCGGGTCAATATGTATAGAAAGGGTGCAATTTTTTCCCAATTCACGTCGAGATAATATTGATCCATCCATACATCCTACTCCCTGGAGACGTTTGCCTCTTTTTGAGATGAGTATATCTATGATTCACATACTCCTTGACTGGGATTCCATCACCTCCCCCGTCTGGAAGGGCCCCTGAATGGACATTATAGGGACGTTGTGTTTCGAACGTGGTCAACAGCTGTCCTGGATCGTTAGGTCCACCCCAAGATATCCCAAACATCGAGTGTAGTGGTTCATTCTGCCCCGTTGTATCCCCAAGCAATGAACTCCCTCCAGGCGGTGCCAACTGTCAGGCCCCTTGGCCTTCTCGGGCCCCCAACCCAAGTTTTCCCTTATGGGATTGTGCGGTGTGATATGGGATTATGACCTCATTCACATTGGGTTGTTCACCACACCGTACACATCCCCAGATGAGACACCTTACCCCCTCCTCATCCTCACTATAAGACATTAAACTACAAGTAGGTCAGGCCTTCCTGACCGAGGCCCAGCCTCAGGCCCCTTGGCCTTTCGGGCCCCCGACCCAGTTTCACTTATGAGAGTGTATGGTGTGGTATGGGATTACGTACTCATTCACATTGGGTTATTCACCATGTTGTACACCCCCCTCATTGGGTTATCTTACCCCCACGTATTTTCAAGAACTACGTGTGGCTTGATTCCCATCCTTATGGGATACGTAGGACCACTCGAATGTCTAAACTTCGGGTCCATCCCCATCTCCCGAAAATCCCCATTTCACCTTTTCCCCTTGGCCTACCCTTCCCCAAAAAGGGGATTATATGGCGTGGCATGGGATTATGTCCTCCTTCACGTCGAGCCTGTAATGACCATGCCATGTACCTCTCCCTCATGAGCATCCTCGTCAACCCTCTTTGGCGGTTTATCAATGTGCCTAAGGGTACTCTGGTTTAGTACCTGAAATGCTAGGTTCTACTCGGACATGCTTTCACCCATTTCCCAGGCTTCATGTTCCCCTTCATTAGGTCTTCCATCACTCACACCCGAAGGGACCCCCAAAAAATAGCATGGATACTACGCCTAAGGGCTCTCCTACCGTTACGTGCCAATTCCCCCGAGGGTTTCAGAAAACAAATTGATAAAAATATCGCATTGTGAATATGGTCAGCAGTCGATGCTCATTTTTTGTTCCCACTTCAGGATAACATGATATGGATGTTGTGTTTCTTCCACGTTTAACAGTTATCCTCCATAGCCGCACCAACCCCATTATGCCCGAAATGTTAGTTGCATGATTCACATCCTTCCCTACTGTTTCATGTACAAGTAGATTTTCGAAACTCTTGGTACTATTCCTTAGTGCGCATCTTCACATTAGGAGAACAAAGTTGCAATAAGGGCACTGTTCGGGGCTCCGCACCGATTTCCCTTTTATGGGAATTCCAGATATCATAATAAAGATCTTCCTCCCTTGTTTCCCACACCGAGTTTGACTCATGTGGGCTTAGGGATTAGGTCGAGTTCTGCGCTTACATGGAAAGTTTCCATCCCTCTATGGTTTGAGCTCTAAGACCATAAACTAAGATCTCCCCAGAACTACGTATAGCTTGATTCCCATCCTAATGGGATACGTAGGAATGCCCAAACCTCTTGTCCATGTGTCCAGCTTGAGTTCTGCTAATTTGTCTTTTCTGTCCTGCCTTCGGGACTCTGACTACGGGACCGCGTGGTATGGTACGAGATTATGTCCTCATACACGTCGGGTTTTGCAATAGTCGCACCACGTTCACCCCATTCTGAGAATTAGCCCCATCATGTCTCGTACGACATTAAAAGGCACCCTCTAGAACTACGGGTAGCTTGATTCCCATCCTTATGGGATGCGTAGGACCACCTGGATGTCTCATTTTCAGGTCCATCTCAACTGAGAGATAGTTTCTTTGACCCCTTTCACTCTTACCTCTATGTAGGCCCCTTGGCCTAAGGCATATGGTGTGATACGGGACCATGTCCCCATTCACGATGGGAATGTTTTATTGAACCCACTACTGGAAATTTAGGTTATAGCCACGGTTTCAAACCGTGGCTATAAGTCCCAAAACCATGGTTATAGGTTATAGCCACTGTTCAACAAACAGTGGCTAGTAATGGCATGGATATAGTGCAAGACCTATAGCCACAGTTTGAAACTGTGGCTAAAGCTCTATAGCCATAGTTTGAACTGTGGGTATAGGGTATTTCCACGGTTTGAAAACGTGGCAGAACATTAAGTTGCACAAAGACTATAGCCACGGTTCAAAACCGTGGCTATATAGCTTTAGCCACGGTTTAAAACCATGGATTTAGGTCTACAGCCACGATTTAAAACCGTGGCTATAGGGCTTGACATTTCTTAAAAAACCCACATCCCTCCCCATGAACATCCCCCCTGGACAGCCCTTGCACCCCCTGGACAGCCCCCCATGCCCCCTCAGACATCCCCCTTGCATCGCTCCCCCCCCAAACAGCCCCCTTTCACCCCCCCCCCCCCCTCGATATCCCCCATGCCCCCTGGACAGCCCCCATGCCCCCCTGGACAGCCCCCTTTCACTCCCCCTGGACAGCCCTTGCACCCCCCTGGACAACCCTTGCACCCCCCTGGATAGCCCCCCTGTACCCCCATGCCACCCCTGGACAACCCCCTTTCCCCCCCTGGACAGCCCCCTTTCCCCCCCACCCCCCACCCCTACAGTATCCCACCACCCCACCCCCCTCCCTACAGCCCCCCCCCCCCCTCGCACAGACCCCCCAGCACACCCCCAACCCACCTTGCACACCCTCCCTAGATAGCCCCCTTGCACCCCCATGGATATCCCTTACACCCCCCTGGACAGCCCCCCTTGGACAGCCCCTTTCACCCCCCTCGACAGCCCTTGCACCCCCCCCCCCCCTGGATAGCCCCCCTGCATCCCCATGCCCCCTGGACATCCCCCTTGCACCCCCCCCCCCCAACTCCTTCAGTATCCCACAACCCCACCCCCTCCCTGCAGCCCCCCCCCCCCCGGGAGATGAGTGGAGAAGACCCTTGAGAAGTTGTCAGACTTATTTATTCCATGAAAATCTGGAATTTCTGGAAAGTGCTTGAAAAATCATTGATGAGGATGCATTTCTCTCATCCCTGTTAATGACCAAATAAAGTCTGATATTAAGGGGGAGAAATTTAATTAATCAATGACAAGAAGTTAAATAAATTTGAGATCTCAAGGCTGATTTCTAAAACCTTCTACATGTACTTGAATGTTTTCAACATGTGTATTGAGATGAGTGCAAGATCTCAGGTTGTAAATGAGGAAGATAGGTTTTTTCATGCCAATATGCAGATGATAAATGTCTTGCAAGTTAGTTGGAGTACCCAAGAATATTGATGAGACAATTGGGAGCTAGACAGCTTAGAATGGAGTTGGAAGTTCCCAAGCTTGTTGAGAAGGAATATGAAGTTCTCAAGAAAAGGTGTTAGTATGCGAATCTTAAAGCACCCCATGCACCCCTCCCCCTACATCCCCCATTCCCACCTTGGACCGACCCCACTCACCCCCCCTGGACAGACCCCACCCCTACTGGACACCCCCCTCCCTCCTGGAAACCCCCTAGACAGACCCCCCCCCCCCCCTCCTGGACACCCCTTACCTCCTAGACAAACCCCCCTTGGACAACCCCACCCAGACAGCCCCCCCCCCTGGACAGCAGCCCCCGCTGGACCCCCCCCCCCCCCTCGTGGAAATCCCCCTCCCTCCTAGACAACCCCACCGGGACAGCATCCCCCCCCCGGGACAGCAACCCCCCCTGAACAGACCCCCCCCCCCCTCCTGGAAACCCACCTGGACAGACCCCCCCAGGACAACCCCACCCGGACAGCAGCCCCCCCCCCCCCTACTGTACAACCCTTTCACCACCCCTGTTGAAACCCCCCCCCCCCCCCTCCTGGACACCCCCTCCCTCCTAGAAACCCCCTTGGACCACCCCACCCAGACAGCAGCCCCCCCCCCCTCCTGGAAACCCTATACTGTTGTGCTGCCTTTGGATCCATTGTGGGTTTTTGGTGCTGGATTTATCCATTGGAAATGGATAGGAATGTAGAGTGGATTTTTTGGATGGTTCTCAACTTGTGTGGGTCATGCAGGCGATGTTCTTGTGGGGGTCATTGTTGCTATTATGGTGTTGGGTGGGTGTGGTATTTTTATAGTGCAAGGATCCTGTGTAGAGGATGCCTGATTTTAGTGTGTGGGGATGATTCTTGAGGGGATTCTAGTGTGGTGCGGATAGAGTCACATGTTATTATTCTAGGTGCAGTTGTAGAGGATAGGGTTTATGGTGTGGGTGATTCAAGCGGGGATTTCTAGTTTTTGGTTGATTGGTTTCTTTTTGGGTTGTGGTTTTCCTGCTACTTGGCTACATGTAGGGGATTTGTTGTGGATGGTTGTGGTTGAGTTTGTGGTTGACTGGTTGGGAATTCCTTTGGTGGCTAGTATTTTTCATATGGTGATGTTAGGATATTTTTTTCTTGAGTCTTTGAGTGGTCTAATGTGGTGGTCTGGTGCCATGATATTGTAGAATGTTTCCTTGGATTCAAGGTTCATGAAGTATTAGGTGGTTCGAGTTGCATATGGACTAGTGTTGTTGTTCCTAGAAGAAGGTTTTCTTTATTGGATGGGTTCTTTCCAGTATCCTTTTGGGTTGTAGTAGCTATTCTGGTTTGATTGGCTATGAGGGTTGGGTTTTTTTGGTGTTGGGTGGGATGACTGCAATTATTGGTGTTTAGGGGAGCGGTGTTGTGGTTGGGTGGTAGGTGGATGGTTTGTGGTTTTTTAAGGGTATAGGAAGGTGGGTTTGATTTATGGTGTTTATTGTAGGTGAGTTGAGTGGTCTATTTTAGGGATTATGTGATTATTAAACTATTAACTTTTGGTGAACAATACCAACAAATATTGGGTCATATTTCATAGGAGGGGTGAGGGATTTTAGGATCTGCACCTTCAGTGAAAATTCAAGAAGAAGATAATTCAATGTCCATAATAGATTTCCAAGTTCAAGAAAAGAGAAAAAGAATTAGATACATCATCTCTAATATAGAACCTGAAATATATTACCTCAATCTATATAATAACATTTTGGGTAAACATAGTTTGAGGCCCTTGTAATATGGCATAGTCAGAGGAACAAACCTACATTTTAGGGTACTACAGTTCTTGCACAAAACATAGTGGTTTCAGTATCTAGTGAAATCACTCAACCATATAATAGAGAATAAAAAGAGTCTTTTATTATCAATCATGATGAAAATAAGAATCAAAGGTCTTTTACTGAAGAACAAGTTAAAGAAAATGATAAATGAAATCATCAAGATCAACTAGTAGTCTTTGACACTAAAATGATAGTCCAAATCCAATCAATTTCTATCATAAATGATTACATAGACACAGAACTGTTTATTCATACTAATATTAAAGTGGTTTTTGAGACTGCATTCTTTTCCTCTATTTAGAAAATTGGAGATCAATTCTATCCCACTGTTGATAGAGGCCAATCATCTAAAGAAAAAGATTAACGATATTTTGATTCATTGAATACATAATCAAAGTATTTCTTGATCATTTTAAGAATCTATGAGAATAAAATTCATGTTCTCACAGTGAATTAAAGGCTTTAATAAAACCATTTGAAGATTTAATAAATTAAACTATTCATGGAGATGAGATTGAATCTGTACAGACTCATCTTACTAATCTATGAGTCATTTCTAGTTTATCCCAGCTTTTCTAGTTTCACCCCTTCGATGTTTCCTTTGATGTTAATTGAGTTAAATACCATATTTAGAGAGATTTTGGGTTGTTTTTAATGGTATATATCACATAAAAACCTGAATATCTTTTGACTCATAATCCATGTCTTTATAGTCATGATCATTCTTTAATGGACTTTGAAAAAAATTTCACCTTACATTAAGGATCCAGCCTTTCTAAAGTCCAAATCCTCTCTTCTATTGAACCATTTTGTTTTCTCCTGGTGCACCCAAAACCTCTCTCCCTTGAGGAGTCATGTGGATATGATGTTGTAGTATGTTTGTTTCTACCATGGATTATTTCCTGCTACTTGGAAGACCCCTTATTTTTTACACAAGGAATAATTGTTTTTCATCATTTGTTCCATGTAGGGGTTCCCTTGTCTATCTTTTATTTTTTATCAGGTGGGGTTGGTGTGATGATATATTCTCATGAAAATAGATGAAACCATATTTATTGATGTAATACATGAGAGGATATAATGATGATGATAATGGTTTCATTGTTTTTTGACTATTAAATTTGTTCCACGTTTTGAATTGTTCTGGGAATAGTATTCTGAAAATACTAGCTATTGGTGGTCTCTTTTTGCACACCGTAATCATGAATTATTGTTGTTAATGTTTTGATGAACTGTTTTGAACATGAAAAACATGATATATAATGTATATCTGTTAAATTAAGTGGATTCCTATGATCAAACATTCTATGTGATAACCCCTAATTTATAAAGTGGAATTAGAGCGTGACTGTTGAAATATCATGGTCCTATTACTGGGGATGTGTGATGTGTGTGGTTCTGTTTGGCCATGTGTATGTGTTGTTCATGTGTGAGTGTGGTTGGGATTGTGGGGTGGTGCAGCTGTTTTAATGGCCACTCATTTTGAGATATTTATTGATTTTGAAATGGATGAACTTTTTATGCAGTAGGACTAAAACTGGGTGGCCTAGTTGTAGGATTGGGTTGTGTCTTTTTAATGTTTATGGTTGTGCTGGGTTTGGGGTTATTATGTTGTGAGGCTTCTGAGTTGGTATTAATTAGGTGTGTTGGGGGGTTTTATTATTTAGAGGAAGGAAAATATGGAATTAACTTTAAGAATGATGGTGGGAGTGGTGGAACATGTATTCAAAATTGGGTTGTTTGCAGTGGGACTTCAAGTTGGGTAAGTTTTTTTTTGCTAAGTGTGGTGATTTTGATGTAGTGGGAATGACTAGGATGTTTTAAGAGAGATGGTTTTGTATAAGTATGGTGTTACCTTGTGTGGGCCTTTATCCTGAAGATTCTAGGGACCATTTTTTATGAATGCTTGTTAGAATGGATTCATTTACCTTGGACCATCTTTTTTGTTTAGATTTGGTTGTGGTTGGGATAGTTTCTTTGTCTTAAAAAATTTTCAGTGTTTTTTATTTTTTATGGTAGGGATGGAATAAATGAATAAATGAATTTATATTATAGAATAAAATTGGTTAATTTAATTAGCTGGGGGTATGTTTTGAGTTTTCGCTTATAGTGAAGCATCCTTCAATTATTGACTTGTGAAAGTGACCACCATTCATGGTGGTACATGAATGTAGGGTTGGAAGTGAGGGTAGTTTTTGTGTCTTATGATTATTGATTTGAAAATTCAATGCTCAGGATGAGTGTTTTGTATATATATATATATATATATATATATATAGGTAGGTAGTTCCATGTGATTTATATACATAGCATACCAGTGTTGAACACTATGTTCTGAACACCCCATTGTTATGGGAGAGGTTGTGACATCCCAAAATCCTAGTGGGATGATGGATGTATGGTATTGGATCTTCTCTACTCCCCCTTCTAGGATTTTTTATCCCCATACTCTTCAGGTATTTTTTGTTCGGTTTTGATGAAAAAGTGTATGTTGGTGATTTGTTCTTCATAAGTGTCTTCATGATGAGATATGATGTACCATCTTAGGTGTCTTCAAGACGAGATTGTGGTTTCATTAACTAGGTTTATGTGGGAAGGATGTGTTGTGGTTGTAACCCCAGTGTTTTTTTGGTGGGATTTAGTATGTGACCCAGTTGTGCGTGAGTAGGTTGTGACAGTGGTTCTAGTAGAATAGCATGGTAGCGTGATAAAATTCACCGCTTGGGAGAAGTAGTTAACTAGTGGGGTGGTTATTGGTACCCTAATATTGATGTGATTACTATTTTACCTTACTTGACTTGTATTATTTAGTGAGTTTGGTAGGGAGATATTGTGGTGGAAAGTATACCTTGTTAAGTACTTTTATGATTCTGTTGTTATTGTCATAAGTGAATTATTATTCTTCTCCCACTTCTGCATGAGTGACTTTGGTTTTCCAATTGATTATACCTATATTCTCACCCTATGTATATAAAATTGGATTCAGGTTTCAAGGGATATTTTGTTGACAATACTGGACCTTACTAGCTCATATGTTGGGGACAGTTGATGTGTCACAACTGAGTTTTATTTTGGTACTTATTTTGGAGTTTTCATTGTATTTCTTGCAGTTTTACATTAAACATGCACATGAGATGGATTTTTGATTCTTGTATATGTGTCTTGGATTTTTATAAGTTGATACATCTTATATCCTGATCATTATTTCCTTAAAAAGGTACATTCCTACCATCTTATGTAAATTTTTACCAACCCTTTGCACTAGTCACCACCGCGGCGTGTTGGCCCTGTCCAGTGACATCCGCGGGGCAGCATCTTCTGGCCAGGAGCGAAGGGAGTAGGAGGAGGCGGGGCAACATTCCGTTCGTCGCCCCGTCGGTAGAAATTGTGATTAGTCAGTCTCAACATTGATCACAAGACTCATGGAATACTATCACTGCGAACTGTTGCGGGTTGTCGTCCTGGAGCAGGGCCAAATCATGGCGTGATCGCGGCGTGACTGCGGCGTGACCGCGGATTGACCGCGACGTGTTGTCCCGGTCCAGTGACATCTGTGGGGCAGCATCATTCGGCCAGGAGTGAAGGGAGCGGGAGGAGGCGGGGCAACATTCCGGCTGTCGCCCCGCCGGCAGAAATTGTGATTAGTTAGTCTCAACATTGATCACAAGACTCATAGAATACTATCACTGCGAACTGTCGCGGGTTGTCATCCTAGAGCAAGTTCAAATCACGGCGTGACCGCGGCGTGACCGCGGAGTGACAGCGGCGTGACTGCGGCATGACCGCGGCGTGACTGTGGCGTGACCGCGGCATGACCGCAACGTGACCGCGGCATGTTGGCCCGGTCCAGAGACATCCGCGGGGCAGCATCATTCGTCCAGGAGAGAAGGGAGCGGGAGGATTCGGGGCAACATTTCGTTCGTCGCCCCGCCGGCAGAAATTGTGATTAGTCAATCTCAACATTGATCACAAGAATCTTGAAATACTATCACTGCAAACCGCCATGGGGTGTCATCCTGGAGCAGGGCCAAATCATGACATTACCACGGCGTGACTGCGGCATGACCACAGTGTGACCGTGGCATAACCGCAGCGTGACCGCGGCGTGTCGGCCCAGTCCAACGACATCCACGGGGAAACATCTTCCGGCCAGGAGCGAAGGGGGAGAGAGGAGGTGGGGAAACATTCTGGTCGTCACCCCGCCGGCAGAAATTGTGATTAGTCAGTCTCAACATTGATCACAAGACTCATGGAATACTAACACTGCGAACCGACACAGGGTGTCGTCCTAGAGCAGAACCAAATCATGGCATTACCACAGCATGACCGCGGCGTGACCGCGGCATGTTGGCCCGGTCCAGCGACATCCGCGGGGCAGCATCATCCGGCCAGTAGAGAAGGGAGCGGGAAGAGGCATATGAAAGACTCAAACCAAATCTAAACATGATACAAATAACTATCACTCCTCTTTGGTTTAGAAGACAGCGCACCTCCGTTGGAGGGGTTTTATTATAAAATCATGGAATTTCTCTATCACAAAATTTATTTAATTATATTTAAAATTTATTCTAAAACTCATTCAGCACAAATCAAATGCAATAATTTAAGCAACTAGATCAACATAACTATCACTGTGAGTTTTTGCAGACAGCGCACCTCCATTGGAGGGGTTTTATTATAAAAACATGACTTTATCAAATTAAACAATTATATTAAAGAACACTTATTCAAGATATGCAATTTAATATAATTAAGCAGAATAAAGAAAGAAGCTAAATTCAATTTAAAGCATTCTTGAATTAAAGAGGTTAGAAGAGGGATCCTACCTCAAGGTGGAACCAAACCGTCCACTTCGGCTTTTGGAGATTTCTAACTAAAAGTTGTTGCTCCCCCACTGGGTATACGCACCTTCACACATTAAACGTATTTTACAGAAACCTTCAAATTAAATGGGCAATGTCTCACATGCAATTTAAAGAGGAAGGTGGAAAACATAAAAAACATTGAAAACAAAGTAGAAACACGAACCTGGATATTTGTTTATGCTTCCAACAACAGTATGATTCGATCTTTCAAAAGGTTCATGAGGTGTTGTCCAGTTTTTTTCGTGCCCATAAAACACAAGAAAAATGTTATTAAATAGTAAAATAACTAAAAAAAATAAAAGAAAAGAAAAGGGAAAAGAATTTTTAGGTTTCAAACCCCAAACAGGGGTTGTTGTTAACCTATCCATAGCTGGGAAGTTCCAACAATTTATGTCCCCTTCCCCCTGCCCCCCTGCCCCCTGCCCCCTTCCCCCCTCCACCCTACCCCCCAGCACCCCTCCACCCTACCCCCTGCACCCTTCCCCCCTCCACCCAGCCCCTAGCCTGCCCAGCCCCCCCTGCACCACCCCTTCACCCCCCCCCCCCTGCCCCCCTCCACCCTCCCCCCTACCCCCCTGCCCTTAGCCCCCCTCCACCCTGCCCCCCTCCACCCTGCCCCCTGCACCCCTCCACCCTGCCCCCTACCCCTCTCCACCCAGCCCCTAGCCTACCCAGCCCCCCCCCCCTGCACCCCCCTCCACCCTCCCCCCTGCCCCCTGCCCCCAGCCCCCCTCCACCTTTCCCCCCTCCACCCTGCCCCCCTCCACCCAGCCCCCTAGCCTGCAACCCCCCCCCCCCCCCCCGCCCCCCTCCACCCCCCTCCATCTATTCCCAGTTGCTAAATAATGTTTTTGTATTGTGTACAAGTGTTTTATGAACCTAATTTTCCTATGATACTAAACATTTAGATCCTTGAATGTATTATTATGTTATTTATCTTAAAAACTTTGTAATAGACATGTACAAATAGGTTGGTTTTCTATATAATGGCATCCCAATGTCCCTTTACATGGTTTTACATGAATATGATAACAAATACCACTATAATCACAATACATTATTGAGTACATATCATTGTATACATTAAAATTCCAACACCTGAGGAATATGGAACTTTCTCCATGTATTGGCACCCTTCTTCCATTGTGAGTTCATATGCCTTGGTCAAGTTGAAGTGCAAGATGGGTAGTCACTGTTTCTCATCTATTCATGACCAACATTTTGATGATCATATTGATATGTTCCTTCTGGGTTATTAATAAATCTACATTCTTATTATCTATTTCTGTACTTATCCACAATATCTTCTCGAATTTCTTGGGATTTTTCATCTCAAAACCTCCAAAAAATTATCCATAGAATTATAAATCATTCAATCATCTAGTCCAAGTAGAAACATGTAATTGAAATACAATATGAAATTTATGAAGGTACCATTATCCCATTTATTTCAGTAGAATTAATTATCTCTATTGCAACTATCAAAGCCTTCATCAGTGATAAATGGTTCAAATTTCTGATTCCACTATCATGGTACTTGCTTTATTCTATACAAGATTTTATACAATATACAAACCAAGTCATGGATCCCAATTACTGGTACTCATATTGGTTGTTTCATGTTGATTTATTCCTTTAACTCACCATGAAGCAAAGTTGTCTTGATGTCCACCAAATCTAGAAGCATATTTTCTAATTCCACCAAACTTAGAATTGTTTAGATGATATAATGCTTATATTTAGTGAGAATATTTCCAAAAAATAAACTTTTTCATTATACTAATAACACATTATTACCATCCTTAATTTTTATGATTTATAAACATCATTCTATTAATTAATTTAGTAAACCCACTTATTTTCAAGTTCCTTTTAACCCACTTAAAGTTCAACCATATCTAATTTTCTTTAAATTCAAATAATCCATCTCTTTATTCATGGAATATTCCACTAATTTTAATAAAAAATCATAGTTTAATTTGGATTTTCATGTTTCTATTCATTCAATAGAAGTATATAATTCATTTAAACCCCATACCTTTGAACCAATCTCCTAATTTTGGTTGATCTCATCAACTGAATCATGTTTTCTAACCTACTCGACTTAGTTCTTCCTACATGTATACACCACAACATCTACCAAACACTAACATCATTATATGGTAGAATTCAATGTATAAACAAAGAATAAAATTTACATCTAAAATCTACCTCAATATCAGTATCATCAAAACCATCACGACCCTCATCATCTCCTTCAGAAACACTAACATCATCATCTCCTCCTCCCAGACCACCATAATTATCAACATCCGCATTGGAATATGCACCTAAATCGATGGCAGGAGCAGAATAATCCTCGTAAACCGAACAAAAATAAATTAGAATACATTTAATTAATGAAAACACATTTAATTAATGAAAACATAAAAAGGTTATCACTAAAATCAACAAATCAATACAGATTTATTTTACTCACATAAAATTGTACAAAATGTGAAAATATATCAATGCCAAGGATTTTAATGGAATTTTAGGGAATAAAACAATGAATTACATATAAAAATTTATGAAATTTCTAATTAGATCACTCCCCCGCACTTAGTTTATTGAACTCCAAGGCAATGCATTGTCTATTGGACTTCCTAAAAATTAGAAACACCTAATTAATATGAAGTTCACAGCCATATTAGCTCATCCAACAAACAAATTTCAGATAGTTTAAATTGTATAAACCTACGCTGTCATTTGGCTATAACAATTCCTATTAATATAGTTTCGGAATGCTTAGATCTCTGTAAGAACTCCTTTATTTCCCGGGTCTCTTTATCTAAAGGTACACAACCTTGGAAAATTTCTGATTTAGTTGCTCGTCTTTCTACTATTTAGGTATTTCATGACTTCAAATGCATTTTGTTAGGAAGAGGTTTTTTTTCACTTGTTGTTTCCCTCTGCTGAATTGAAGGGTAAATCATGGAGCTTTGGTTCCATAAATTTGAAGCCAGGAACCATTAGGATCCATGAATAGAAGGTAAATTTTAGTATCTATGATTTTAAAGACACTTTTTCCCATGTTTGGATAAAGATTTATGGTTTAAATTGGGTTTTGTGGCATTTTGAAATTCTTTATGACATCGCCTCTGCGATAGGCATTCCAATCCGGATGGATTTGGATACTGAAAATGTTAGCTATGGACATTTTTTCAGAATTTTAGTTGAGGTAGATTTAAGTTCTACCATGGTTGATAAGGTAGTTCTATCCGCACCACAGGATGAAATTAATCTTTGTATTGTGTATGAAAAGTTGTCTTTGTATTGTGAAGTATGTTATATGATTGGACACTCAAGGTCCAACTGTCATTCCAATATTTTTTGTACTAGATGTATGTTGAAGGGGAATGATGAGGCTCATTGTAGAAGAACAGAATGTAATAAATTTCCCCAAGGTACTAATGTCCAATCTTCGGAACAAGCTGTAAATGAGATTTCTCACAGCTCTCCCAACAGACTCCTAATCTCTGAAAATGTTCAGACAATGTCTCATACTAAACATCTGATCAAGGATCATAGTAAAATCCCCAAGTTGGACTCCACCTATGTCATCCTGAAAGATGCAGAGCCTCCTGCTTTTCAGTTGATTGATAGACCCAATGTCACTTGGGATGATTTAGTATAAGAAAGTGACTCACCTGAAGTGGGCATGTCTTTCAAAGATGTGCTGATTAAAGACATGAACCAAGATCAAAATGAGACAGAATCTGTGGACAGTAAAATAGAGATAAAGCTTCTAGCACAAACAGAGGCTGATGAAAGAATTAGGCATGAGCAAACTTCTTTTTCTTCAAAATGCAGAAAAGTGAAGTACATGTTAGAGACAGCGAACTCAAGTAAGGTTAAGAATAAAAACATAAACAAGGAATCCGAGGAAGTGACTACTGACAATGGAAATGAAAAGGTCCCCTTCCCTGCCAAGTCCATGGAGTCTGTGAAAAAGGATGATGTTGCTAGCCCTTCAATGGACTTACAGAAAACACAAGGTGTGACTTCAAAAATATCTTGTCTCCTGAAACCTTCTCCTACAGTGGAAAGTGGAGTTAAAAAATTTTCTACAACTGATAGGGCGCTGCATTTTCCTATAAATCTGAAAGTTTTGAGTTTGAGCATTAACCCTCCTATGGTGGTAAGTGAAGTTAATCACTCTACTGCTGAATTTGGACCTAAACTGGTGACCAGCACTCACCCTGATAGTACTCTTGCTGGAACTTACATAGGATTTCATGGCATGGATGTTCAACCCACTTATGTGGCATCTATGTTTCATATCGATGAGTAGTTACTAGAGAAGTTTAAGATACCCATCACAATGGATGGGGTGATTCCCACCCAAAGTCATCCATCTCAGAGTGGAAAGAATCTGAGGCTGAGAATCCGGCCTAATTCACTACTGGAAATTTAAGCTATAGCCACGGACCTATAGCCACGGTTTTATAAGTCTGTGGATATAACTTGGTTATACCCACGGTTTAATTTCCATTCGTGGATACACATTGTGTTTCGTTTTTTTTTTTCGATTTCTGTCGGGCCTCCTTCCCCGATTTGAAACCCTCATCACGACACCCTCCTTCTCCCAACGACCACTCCTCCTCCTGATGACCCCTCCTCCTCCCGACGATCGCTCCTCCTCCCAACGACCGCTCCTCCTCCCGACGACCACTCCTCCTCCTGAAGACCGCTCCTCCTCCCGACAATCGTTACTCCTCCCGACGACCTCTCTCACCAGCTTTGGTTCCTACATCCCTCATCGTGGTTCCTTCATCCATAGTGCGGATTCTCCAATCGCGGCTCAGATTCTCTATTTGGGGTTGCTCCATCCCTCGCGCGGTACTCCCCTCCTCCATACCCTTATTTGGGTGTACCTCATCCATTCGGTGCGGCATCGGTTGAAGGGTTCCTCCCCTCCTCCACACCCTTTCAGTGTGTTTTCTATTTTGTGGCTCCTGTTTTGTGGGTTCTTTGAATATTTTTTGCAGTATTTATTATGTTTAGGAATTTTTTAGTTTGCAGGAGGAGTTCAAGGAGGGGTTTGTGTTTATTTCCTGCATTGTAGATCTTGTGTGTTGACTGGTATTCTGTTGACTGTTATTCACTAGTATTTCATGGTTTATATTTCATTCTAATTCTCATAATTAATCTAGTATTCTGGTATTCATTGTTTAATCTTTTTACTATTCTTTCATCTATTTACTATTCTAGAATTATTATGTTTCTATTTACTATTATGTAATTATTAATCTGTTCCTAAGTGTTTTTTATAATAGACTTTGTATTTCTGAAATTTACAGAATTTAGAAGTTGGATATTTTAGTCATAAATTCCAAAATTTAGAATTTTCACTATGTAAAGAACCTTACTTATCCAATTTTTACCTTTTTATATCAACCATATTCATAGAATACCCTTGTATATGATTATGATCATGCTATAAAGGGTATGTTTGTATTTTTCCTTTTTATTATATATTGTTAAGCATGTTTTCTGTCCATTTATGTACATGTAAATTACATGGGATATGATTTTGAGTTATAAATGAGTATACCCCTTTAATTATTCCATGGGATGGGATGAGGCCTCCACTTTGTCTAATCCTTCCCCATTCCATGGGATGGGCTTAGGACCTGACTCTAGAAGTGCACCTGCACCTAGGTGGGATGGCCTATAAGATTTCCCTACACCTAACCTAGACAAGATGTCTTACAATATTTCTATATCTCTAGATTGACATCAATAATGATCCCCATTAAAGAATATAAACTTAGGTAAGTTATAATATGAATTTTCCTAGTATAGAGAGTTACTTGATATAACTTGTATTTGTCTTTCAACTACCTATTTACAATTATTTTAATATTATTTTTGGTTATTTTCCTAAAAAAAAGTTATTTAAACATGCTAATTAGTATACATGCTCACACTTACACTTGTTTATTCACTTGTGATTTTAGGTATGTCATTGGCTCCCTATTGAGTATATAAATTCTTATACCCTACATTAACACCTTACTGGGCAGGAAACTTTATGCCTTATACTTCAAGTGCCTTTTTAACAATGGATGTTTTGGGAATTGACTAGTCTTGGGTTGATTGAAAGCTATACCCTCTTAGAGATTGGACATTTGGAGGAGCATTATTTGAAGTACCAACACAAATACAAAAATAGGATTTCATATTGGCATTTAGATGATAGTTATTTTATAATCGACATAAAAAAAATTAATGATAGTTATTTAGATAATCAATGTTAAATGCATTTTACCACGGTTATATAGGTCTGTGGCTATAGCCAATTTATAGCCACGGTTTAATTAAGAAACCGTGCCTAAAATCAGTCGTTCCCTTTTTTCCCCCAAAATCCTTCGGGATCCTCCTCGACCCTCCTGCCCTCGCCATTTCTCTCCCCCGCGATCTCCTCCTCGCCGGGGGGGAGGGTGGAGGGGTGCAGTTGTGGATAGGGGGAAAGGGAAGGGGGAGGGTGGAGGGGTGCATTTGTGGACAGGTTAATTAAATAATTCATCAATCGATAATGGAGGGAAGTGATTATTTAGAATCCCATGATTCAGGTGAGGATAATTTATAGACAAACACATTCATCATTTACACTATATTATAAATTGAACTGATGCTTTCCAAGGGGACACACTTGAAAGAACAAAACCAAACTTCAATAGACCATCAATTTATACCTGAATTTACATCATATTAAAAGTAATCATCTAATATAAAGTCATAGAGTTAATTAATTCAACTATTAGTATCTTTATAAAAAATGTCACATTAAGTAGGCGACACAAAAAATACAATAGAAAGACATCATGATTCTACTACATCAACTGAATCATCTAAAATAGTGGATCCTAGAGCATAAAACTGACCACAAACTCCATAATAAAAAATATTTGTAAATGTAAACTATTGATGAATATATACTATACAAGAAAAGATAAAAATTTCTTTAGTAGGATTCAATGGGAAAACCCCACTATATTAAATAGATAGCAATGGATGAGACATACTCCAGAATGATTGACAACAATTTTTTCCAAATAGCTGGGAACTAATTATAGTAGATCTTTAATGTAGAAAATCATGATGAGTATAAACTCATGATAATTTGGTCATAAGTTATGACCTCCCATGACCTATATTGTTTCTATCTGATCAACATATAGTAGAAACATAAATAGTGTGACATGTTCGTCGATCTAAAAAAAATACACCCTGTAAATTACCCTCCAGAGCCTCCTCATCAAGAATATAGATTTGAGTAATTTTGATGTTGGTCATGAAATATATCTAAAACTCTCACTTAATGATGCTTAACAATTGAAGGGTAAGAAACTTTTAGAAACTACCTTCCATCACGGTTGAAGAAATAAAATTTTCACCGAACTATCCCAATATTTCTACAACGAAACAATCCAATCTGCACAATATCTAAAGAACAAGAACAACCATTGCCAATATTTTCCAAACAAAATTTTCACCTAAAATGAATCCTAGTTACCCTTTTTATCAGAAGTGAAACTGAATGATATGTTAACCTCCTCTAAAAATTCATTTTTCAATGCATATAAAATCAAGCACCCATACATTGGTACTCTGGTGTTATTTTTTTTAACATTGTCTTCTAATTCTAACCATCATTTGAATCAACTCTATGCTGGTATTATGACTCAAAAAACATATCATCTACACCATGATGCTAATTTTGATATCATACTGGGTATATAACTAAAAAATATTAAAGGAATATAGGCTCATAAACCTATAGTTTATAATATTCATGGTTTATTATTATTATTATTATAATATTATAGTTACACCTAATCTCATGGCCTGCCCATTTTAAAACACGTATGAATTGAATAATGATTATGTATCCTCTCTCATATTTATACTCTGAAACTAGTATCACTTCACTTAGTTGTCCAATTATACATGAATGTGTTTTTATTGGATCATTGGGGCCCCTAAATACATGTGTTAAAGCTGAAATACCTTAGTTAAGTTTGGTACATGGCTCATCTAACAATATTCCCATAACTTATTGTCCTCAACAGCGCCTACCTCTAATCTCTATCTCTTCCCTCTATCTAATATTTTTATATCAACTTATCATGATCCTCCCCCCATTGTTAAAACTCCAACACGCCGCGGTCACGCCGCGGTCACGCCGCGGTCACGCCGCGGTCACGCCGCGGTCACGCCACTGTCACGTCGTGGTAATGCTGTGATTTGGCCCGGCTCCAGCCTCATCCATCCCACACCATCCCCCTTCCACCTTCATTTTAGCCCGCTGCCACCAGCATTCCAGCCCGCAACAGCCCCCCTGCCACCTTCAAATCAGCTCGCAACATCCCCCCAACACTTGCAACCAGCCCCCTTCCACCAGCATTCCATCCTTCTCCCACTCCCTTTGCTCTTGGTCGGAAGATGTTGCCCCGTGGATGTCGCTGGATCAGGCCAACACACCGCGGTCACGTCGCGGTCACGTCGCGGTCATGCCTCGTTCACACCGCGGTCACGCCGCGGTAATGTTGTGATTTGGCCCTGCTCTAGCCACATCTAGCCCACAGCATCCCCCTTCCACCTACATTTTTATTCTCCTTGGACAAATCTTCCATTATGCTATTTCTTGCCTCTATTTTCACATACAAGAAAGGATTATTGGAATGAATCTAAGTTTTTCTCCTTCTTCCATGACAGAATAACTGATCCTTTTATATTTAGCACTTGGCTTAGACTTCTTAGGTTTATTACCCAAGGATGTATGATATGCCTTTTTTAAAAACTTCTTGGGAATAGTGTTTCCAACTTCATTTTTTAAAAAAATTCCAAAGGAAGTTTTCTTCCATTTTTCATCATCGGTGGTCTTCATTATCCATTTGTTTTTAACACATTCTTAGATGAGAATTCTCCATTCTAGTGACCACACTCAATTAAAATACAATAGCGATCTTAAATCTGTTGTTACTCATGCATATTTATCTATTACCCATGGTTTAAAAACAAATTCTGTACAAATATGGGTGTGATTAAATAATGAGAATCCATCCATGGGAGTGCAGGGGGAAGGCATAAAATAAAACTGAGAAAAATCACTAAACAACTCAACCACACTAGAAATTCCCAAGGATTTTAGTAGAATGATAAAAATGTAGAGTAGGGTAGGATGAAAGTTAGAGTGGGGGACTATTGCGGTATACCGGTACTCATAACATTGATAGCACTTCACCACCCATCTATACAATAATTGATATGGACCACTGAGGTGATGTGGGGATTTTCATTCTAGTATTTGACCCAACAGTTCATAGATACGAGCAAGGGTGGGAACAACCAAGTTGATGGGATATCCCTTTTCTAAGGTGACCACCATCATTAAAGTATAGATTCATACATTAGTTATTATTCTCATCTTCTTAACATTGTAATTCTCAGCCAATTCTTTAATATTAATTCTTGGTATATGATATGGTTTATATTTTCAAAATGTCTCTAAATTTCAATAAATCTTTGTAGATTTAATACAAAACATCACAACTCTTTATGAATTAACCCAAACACTTTTGGGAATTGATTATTATTATATCTTAGATTTCATATAAACTCTTTTTACTATAATAAATCCTCATTCTTGGAACTTATGTATGACTATTCGTGAATTTTTATAATTTAAAACATTTATGAATTCCCTAAACCATAATTTTAATATATTTGTTATGATTTTTTTATTAACGTATTATTGATGATTACTTAATATCTTATGAAACAATACATATAATGTTAAGTCATTTTCTAGATTATTTATTTAATGTATGTTTATCTGTTTCAGAATGGATAGATACTGAATGTAAAACATTGATCGGATCATTAATGAATTTCAGAAGGAGTTATAATATTTTTTGTACTTTTCATTCACTAATGATTCAGATGGCGGATTGATTCGATGACCGTGTTTTGATTGTGTTGGAAGACCTTGGTTATCTCGTGAGGAAGTGAGTTACCATATCACTAAAAGTGGTTTCCAAAAAAATTATCATGTGTGGTATCACAATGGAGAAAAATCTCAAGTGTTGAATGACATCGATTCAGCGAAAAATATTGGTATGAAAAATCTGATTTCTGATCGGTTTCCTTTTGTTTCTGAAGCTAGCTCCTCGTGTAGACCAGTGCAAGAGGAAATGAATACTAGAACACAGTTCTCATCTATTAATCAGGATGATGACGTTGAGAGTGTTAGTAATATGATGAAAGATGCAAATACCCCAGTATATCAAGCATGTGGAAAAATGAGAAAACTTGAGTTTTTAATGCTATTATATCATGGGAAAAAATGTATGAATTTAGTAATACTGCGGTCGACTATCTCCTTACATTTATTAAGGATTTACTGCCTGATGATGCATGTATTCCAGAAAATTATTGCATGGCATCAAAGTTGGTTGAAAAATTTGGATTTTAATCTAGTAAGATTCATTCTTGTCTCAAAGACTGTTGTTTGTTCTGGAAGGAGAATGCAGACTTGAGTCAGTGCAAACAGTGTGGCACATCAAGGTGGAAGACTAATAAAGACGGATCTCAATCTTTCATACCACATAAAGTGATTTGGAACTTCCATTTAATTCCCAGGCTTCAAAAAAATTTATGTCAGAACAAATGGAAAAGAATATGAGATGGCATGCAGATGAAAGAAATAAGGATAACAATGAAATAGTACATCCTGCAGATGGGTTGGATTGGAAGAAATTTGATAGGTTACATCCTGATTTTGCAGCCAACCCACGAAATGTTAGATTGGAATTATCATGTGATGGTTTCAACCCATTTCGCCAAATGCATACTGCACACAGTACTTGGCCTGTTTTCATTCACATTTATAACTTTCCTTCATGGATGTGTATGAATAAGACATTCACTATCCTTATTATATTGATATCTAGACCTAGTGATCCTGGAAATGATATTGATATATACTTGCAGCCATTAATAGAGGAGTTAAAAGAGCTTTGGATTGTTGGTTCACAAGCGTATGATGCATTCAGAAAGGAGTACTTTATGTTTCGTGCAGCTTTATTATGGATGATAAATGATTTCTCTGCCTACAGAATGATGTCTGGTTGGAGTACTAAAGGGAAAATATCCTGTCGTATTTGTATGAAAAATACACGTTTCCGAAGATTAAATTTTCGGCGAACTTTCAGCTTCATAGGGCATCGACGTTTTCTACCAATGGATCATACATACAGGAAAAATTGGAGACAGTTCGATAATGACATCGAGACAAATGATACACCTCAATGAATGTCAGGGACTGATATTGTTAAAGAACTTAATGATTTGAATTATGTTCTTGGAAAAAGTCAATCAAATATTAGAAAGAAAAAGCATGCTAATTCAAATTCCAATAGAAATTGGAGAAAGAAAAGAATATTCTTTGAGTTTCCATATTGGTCATCGAATTTATTACGTCATTGTTTGGATTTAATGCATATCGAGAAAAACATTTGTGAGATGTTACTTGCTACTATTTTAAATGTCAAAGGAAAAACAAAAGATGATTTGCAGTGTCATCGTGATTTGATGGATTGGGGTATAAGAGCAAGACTTCATCCTGAGTTAATTGGTCAAAAGAAGTGGAAAGTCCCTATTTCCTGTTATTCGATGAAAAATGTGGAGAAAAAACAATTTCTTCAGGTCTTCGAAATTTTGAAGGTTCTGGATGGTTATTCAAGTAATATTTCGAAAAGGGTGAATACACAATATGTGAAACTCAAATCTCTTAAAACCCATGATTACCATGTCTTGTTACATGATTTGATTCCCATTTCCATTCGCCATTTACTTTAAAATAATGTTAGAGTTGCGGTGATTAAGTTATGTCAATGTTATCGAGATCTTTATGCCAAAAGATTGAGCAGAAGTGTTGTTCAGAAATTAGAGAGAGATGCACTGATTATTCTTTGCGACTTGGAGAAAATTTTCCCACCGTCTTTTTTTACATGTATGTTACATTTGACTGTGCATCTTCCCATGGAAGTTATCTTTGGTGGTCCTGTTTCTAGTCGGTGGATGTATCCTACCGAAAGAATGATGTTTACATTGAAATCTTATGTGAGAAATAAATATCATCCTGAAGGCTCTATTGTGAAATTCTATTTAGCACAAGAATGCATGGATTTCTGTTCATCGTACTTGGCTAACATCACTACGAGGTCTAATCGACTAATGAGAACTGAAGATGAGCAATATGATCCCATTGAGCCTAAATTTCCTTCACTTCCCCAAACAGGGGGAATATCTGGATCATACTCGTTGTGTACTTTAAGCAGGGAAGAGTGGGAAATGGCACATCGCACAGTATTATTCAACTATGGTGTGCTTGATGATTATATCAATTAAGTAAACTAATAAATATATATTTTTTCATTGTGTGATTTATTTATATCTTCTGACATTTTAAGGATTTCATATCTGTAGAGAACATTTCGAAATTATAAAAAAGAGACATCACTCTCTATCTATTAAGAGGAAGGAACTGTTGCACAGTAAAGAATTTACTGCCTGGTTAAAGTCAAAGGTAATAGATTTCTTTTTCTTCTTCTCATAACATAATCACATGTATTTGTTTAATATTCTATGTTGGTATCTTTTAGGTTTTAACTCTACCAATGATTGAAGTATCAGATGAAATAAAAGCATTGTCCTTTAGTCCAAACAATGTGGTACGTGATTGTAAGTCAATGGTTGTCAATGGATTTAAATTTGTTATAAATAGTTGTGCAAAAAAAATGGAAACATAGCATGATGGTGTCACAATAAGTGCCACAACAGATTGTTATGTGAGTGCATCGGACAGGCAACCTCGATCAAAAAATATATCATATTACGGTGTTGTAGAAAGAATCATTTTATTATATTACTATGCACATGATCGTGTCGCAATGATGAAATGCAAGTGGTTTGATTCAATGACACGACAAGGAATGCATATTGATAACTGTGGATTTATAGTGATTGATATGAACCACCAGCTTCGTACCGATGAACCTTATATTCTTGCATCACAAGCTAAATAGGCGTTTTATGTAAGTGACATGTTACAACCACAATTTGGTGTTATTGTTGATGTTATTCCTAGACATATTTTTTATGAAGGCATGGATGACAATGATGTTGTGGATGAACCTGTCGGTATTTATTCGAATGTTTCATTTGATGATATGGATGATACAATTGTTAGAACATATTGTGAACCAGAAATTGTCACAGACCCCACATAGCATTGACACATTTGTAAGTATTTACCTGATATTATCGCAATATTGTATGTGCTTTTTTTAACTTCCATACATGATATCAAAATAACTAGTATATTTTATACCATTATCGAAAATAATACTATTAATAGCCTCACCAATTTATGTTTAACCACTTCTCTAGTAAATCTTGAACATAGAAAAGTCTTGATATTTTATCAATATAAATATCACACATGAAAATTTATCTCATTGTTTTATGATAAAATTGTATTATTTAACATTTTGCATTATTTCTATTTATTTGAGAATATTATTTTAAATTTCCAGGTCAAAATGTCTGATTATGATGATAATAGAAGGAGTATAAGAATACTGAGAAATGAACAACGTAGGTCTCCTCCTGGAAACAATGTAAGTACAAATTATGTTTGAATATTATGGTCTTTCATATTATTTATCTTGTTATCGTTCATTTTATTTTATCATCTATGTTATTTTAGGCTGCATCGTCGAGGAGACGCTTGGATTATGCCACTGAGGATGATATTGTGGCGGGGGGTACTGATTCTACAGGTCAGCCTACTACTACGCTGCTTGAGACACTAGGAGGCCATCCTCCCATTATGCCACCTCCATATTATCCATACCCACTTTTTCCGTATCCATTTTTTCCCACACCCACATCAAATGGTAGTTCTCAGACTCCCATCCCTCATTTAACATTCCCACCATCCACTATACAGGGTATTGTGCCCCCATATATCCCACCGCCATATCCATATCCATATCCACCCTCATCTGTACAGGGTTATCCATCGGGTTTTTTTCCTCCATCAGTACACTTTGCATCTACTATACATAGTACTCCTGTAGATATCTCACCTACCATGGAGGATGGCCCCCCTCTAGGCGTATCACTTCAGGGGTCAGCAGATCCCCCATCTACTGGTATTTGTTTAAATATTACTGTTACTGATTAATGATAAATTCATATATATTATTTTCTTTTATTTTTTGATTCATGATTAGCTCCAACCTCTACCAGACGATGAGGCCGCACAAAAATGCGCGAGGTTCGAAATCGGAACACACAAATCATAGTTGATTATAATGAGGACAATGTTATAATTAATAAAAATGGCACAGAATGTAAAAGTTTTATGGGAACACTTGCTAGACACAGCAATATCATTCCACTTCAACCGATAAGTTGGAAGGAAATTGGACAACAAATAAAGGACAAAGCCTGGGAAGATATTTGGGTAAGTAATGTTAATCACCTTTTATATATATATAAATTTATAATATTTTCTTAACAAATATTATGTCCATTGCAGCTTTGATATAATTTTCCTGATGGAAAAAATGAAAAGGTTGCAAGGATAATGGATTTAGGTGAAATGTGGCGAGCCTAAAAGTATGATTTATATCTTGGTTGGAAAAAGAGAGTTGGTACAGAGCTTGAAGAAGTACCGGTGATTCAAGATTTCCCAATATCACAATATAAAGAGATGATCAGCTATTGGAAGAGTCTAGCGTTTAAGGTGTTTGTTAAATTTATATATATATATTCATTTATTTATTTGAAAACAATTTTAAATTACTTGTTTTATTTATGTTAATGAATTTATATAATTATTTGTTTATAGGAGAAATCAAATAGAAATAAAACAAACAAGAGTGCAATGAAACACATTTATACTCGCGGACACACTTCATTACCAGATCATGAGCAGACGCAGGTAATTTAACATTTAAAATATTTAGCTTTGTTTAGTGTAATTTTTTTTAACTTTCAATTTTGATTTATTTCTTTGCTTTTTTCCAGAAAAAGGCATCGAATATCGAGGGTCGTGTTCCTCGCTCAACTTTGTTTTGTACAAGCCGGAAAAAGAAAGATGGTACTGTGCCAAATCCCGACACCGAGAAGGCGATTGTAAGTATATTTCAATTTCATTGATTCTTACTGAATTTAATTCATTATATTATTTTATCATTTTAATTTATGTTATATATCAATCAACGGAATGCTTTAGAGGCATTGGCAGAAAAAGAACCTGACAATTTAGGCCCAAACGATCATCTACATCAGGTATTAGGAGATGAGCATCAGGGTAGAGTGTGTTGTCGACCTGGGAAAGAAGATTGTACCATCTCGATACTGGTCTACTAACGTTTCTTCGAGTACCAGTTCTGGTTTTGTCACAGTGTAACAAATGAATTCCTCAATCAAAGAAGCAAGTCAAAAATCAGAACAGGCGATAACTACAAATATGATGAAATTTATGTCTGCCCTTTCTTCTACACTTATACCAGAATCAGCTGCAAAGGTTGATGCCTTTTTGATGTCGATGCGTTCTGATAATGTAGATTATTCTGTCGGAGCTGGAGCCGGACCTAGTGCTGGACCCGGTGCTGGTGTCTATTCAGATACAGATGCCGATGATGATGTTGGTGGTGTGAGAGGTGGTGATGGTGTTTCTGTAGGAGGTGTGGATGAGGGTTATCATGATTCTGATGATACTGATATTGAGACTCACTTTTGATGTAAATTGTATTTTTGGATTGGTAATGTATGATGAGTTCCATGCATCTGATTACACTGATTTTTTTATCAATATCATTAATATTTACCATATCTTATTGGGAATGATAATGACTACTAACCTGTAGATCTACCTTAAGCTAACTATGTCCAGTATTATATATAGCCCTACCGTCATGACTTCTCAATCGATAAGTTTCTTTAACTACCTCAGTTAAAGCCATGTATTCAAATTCAGTAGCTGAAAGTGCAACAATAGATTACATATTTCAATTCTATAAATGAAACCTCCAAATTCAGTAAACACATTAACTTGAGAAAGCAAGGGACAGGGATCAAGTAAGGGCGAGGATGAAGATTCAGACAAGTCAAAATCAGAGGTCCATGATGAAGATGAAGACGAAGAAGAGGGCAGCGAAGAGGTTTGTGATAACCTAAGCTATGTGTGTTTCATGGTGTCTTGCATTTATTTGAATCTCTGTTTTTCAGGAGGACGAGGAGTAGCCGTTGGGAGAGAGGAAATGCATGGCGTACCCTTTGTTTATTTCTGTGTTTCTCAGTATTATGTTTCGTACTAGTTATGAGTAGCGATGTGGAGTGTTAGAGAATGACTATTTTGCTAATTTTAATTGGCGGTCAGAGCACCGTTTATGTCTTCTAAATCTCTGAACATCTTATGTTGTCTCCATTTCATCATAACTGCATGTTTTTCTTCTTCATTGTGTTTTTGAAATGTTGTTACTTTATTGGATCCAATTGATTTAGCTAATTATCCATGCTAACTTGTATCCTTTCAATCTTATCTTAGCTATAGGGTCTTATCGTTTACATCTTTGCAAGCTTACTTTGTTGGAAGACCTCACATATAGTGCTCAGTTAGTGGTGTAGTACCATGTTACAATTCCACTAGTGTTCTATTGAAGTTTATAATATATCCAATACATTGCGTACTAACTGTAATCCTTCTTAAGTGATAACTTGATCCATTGGTTTGCTTTTCATTATTGACTGTGCCTTCTGTATTGTCTTGATTTTCATTATTTTGGCATATTGGTTTAAATTGCATTGTAATGGGATGCTATGGGGAATTTGATATCGTATGAGCGTTGTTGGGTGAACCTTTGGGCTACAGTTTTAGGTTGTGTGGTTCTCCAGAACTGTGTGCAAGTGGGGGGGGCAGGTGGGGGGAAGGTGGGAGGGGGTGTGCAGGTGGGAGGGCAGAGGGGAGGGGGAAGGAGGGTGTACATATGGGGGGGCAGGGGGCAGGGGGTGGTTGGGGGCAGGGGGAGGGGTGTGGTGCAGGGGGGGGGGAGGCAGGTGGGGGGAAAGGGGCAGGGAGAGGGGGGGAGGGGGTGTGCAGGTGGGGGGTAGGGGGGTGTGTTGGGCCAGGGGGAGGGGTGTGTGTAGGTGGGGGGGGGGGGCAGGTGGGGGGGCAGGTGGGGGCAGGGGGTGTTTTGGGGCAGGGGGAGGGGTGTGTGCAGGTGGGGGGGGAGGCAGGTGGGGGGGAAGGGAGAGGGGGAAGGGGGTGTGCAGGTGGGGGGGAAGGGGGTGTGCTGGGGCAGGGGGAGGGGTGTGTGTGGCAGGTGGGGGGGGGCAGGTGGGGGGGGAAGGGGTAGGGGGTGTTGCAAGGTGGGAGGCCAGGGGAGGGGGCAGGGGGGTGTGAGGCAGGGGGGGGCAGAGGGGCGGGGGGGAGGGGTGTGTGCAGGGGGGCTTGTGTATTGTCTTGATTTTCATTATTTAGTATTGGTATTTACATATCAATCTGAATATTCTTTGTTCATTTTTTATTATGGAGTTATGTATCATTTATCATGTACAGTTGACACATTGATCACATATCAATCTGAAGATGTTATATCTCACTCTTTTTCCTACTATTTACTTACAGGTGGTTACTTATGATGAGGTTGATTCTACCCACCACTATAGAAGGCAGTGAGTTCAACATCAGATTCAGGTAATTATTCTTCCATTTTTATTATTTGGATCAATTTTAATTTGGGTTTTTGTGATTTTTGGGTTCCCTATCTTTTTGCAGTGCATTTTGGATCTTGTTGAGGACAGTGAAGCACCACATGACTGGGATATCCTCTCAACCTGCGGGCATGAGGCCTTCTAAAAAGTTCATCACAAGACCCGACTCCTTGGTTCAGTCTGGGCCAGGTTAGGTTTGCTAAGTTATTTTTTATTGGGTTCATTTTTTTGGTTTATGTCAATTTTAACAGGTTCATTTTGTTCGATTTGGGGCTATTCGGTTCAATTAAATTAATTTGAGATCCAATCAGGTATGTTTAATTAGTTTCATTTTTTGCATGCTCAATTATGCTTTATTGAAGTCAGTTTTGATTGGTTTGAGTCATTTTGGTTACATTGTTTTCATTTTGGTTTAGTTTTATCTTTTTCAAAACATTTGGTTTGGTTCCACTTTACTCAAATTGGCTTGATAATGTTTGATTTAGTTCTAGTCATATTAGTATGTTTTTTATTAGTGTAGTTAATTGGACTGGAATTTTTTGTATAATACCATATATTAGCATGTTTTTGGTTTTCGCAAATTCAATCTCCCGCCTCCTCCTGCTCCCTTCGCTCCTGGCTGGGAAGATGCTGCCCTCCAGAAGTCGTTGGACCGGGCCAATACGTCGCGGTCACGCCGCCGCGGTAATGTCGTGATTTGGACCTGCTCCAGCCACATCCATCCCACACCACCCCCTTCCACCTTCATTTCAGACCACTGCCACCAACATTCCAGCCTGCAACAACCCCTCTTCCACCTTCGAATCAGCCCGCACCATCCCCGCCCAGCACCTCGCAACCAGCCCCCTTCTCCACCAGCATTCCAGCCTCCTCCCGCTCTCTTCGCTCCCCGGGTGGAAGATGCTTCCCCACGGATGTCGCTAGACCAGGCCAACACTACACCGTGGTCACGCCGCGGTAATGTCGTGCTTTGGCCCTGCTCCAGCCAAATCCAGCCCACACCACCCTCCTTCCACCTTCATTTTAGCCCGCTCCCACCAACATTCCAGCCCGCAACAGCCCCCCCCCCCCCCCCCCCCCGCCACCTTCGAATCAGCCCGCACCATCCCCGCAGCACCTGCAACTAGCCCCCTTCCACCAGCATTCTAGCCTCCTCCCGCTCCCTTCGCTTCCTGGCCAGAAGATGATGCCCCACGGATGTCGCTGGAACAGGCCAACACGCCGCGGTCATGCCGTTGTCACGTTGTGGTCACGCCGCGGTC